>JBBBVM010000335.1:0-5722500 GCA_037355625.1 Petunia x hybrida
GCGCTCCGCCCAAGCTTGGGCGCCCCGCCCAAAATGCTGAGACACGGGATTTTAGCTAGTGTTTTGTCTATTTTGACCCTACGTGGTCTTTTATGTGTAATAAACTTGTAGGGGCTTTTATGACATTTCATTAGGAGTGTGGAACATCTATAAATACCACACTTAGTCATTCTATTAGTTAGCTGGTTTTGGATGATAGAATTGAGAAGATAGAATAGGCTTGGCCTTTCTTGTTGAAGCGTTGACTTCATGTATCTCTTACGTTGAATCCATGGTGGATCACCGCTAGTGTGAGTCCCATTTAATGGTTCAAGTCTCTTCTCCCTTTTGAATCAATCTATGTGATTTAGTTTGATTCATTCTTTCTTCTATTTCTATTCTCCCCAATCCCTTATTTCTTGTTATCTTATGTTTATTGCTTCCGCATCTTAGTTTATCGCTTCCGCCTAGATTTCCCTACATCAATGTTTCCCGAGGAAATGCCAGGTGGATTGCCTCCGTTGAGAGGAATCGAGCACCAAATTGACTTCGTGCCGGGATCTCAAATCCCCAACAAACCTGCATACCGGTGTAATCCCGAAGACACCAAAGAGCTCCAAAGGCAGGTTGATGAATTGCTGAACAAGGGCCTTGTTCGAGAGAGCTTGAGTCCTTGCGCCGTTCCAGTTATTCTTGTCCCAAAGAAAGATGGAACATGGCGAATGTGCGTTGACTGTCGATCAGTCAACAAAATAACGGTAAAGTATCGTCATCCTATCCCTCGATTAGATGACATGCTAGATGAATTGAGTGGTTCTTCATGCTTTTCAAAGATTGACCTCAGGTCCGGTTACCACCAGATCCGAATGAAACCCGGTGACGAGTGGAAAACCGCATTCAAGACCAAATTCGGTCTCTATGAATGGTTGGTAATGCCATTTGGCTTATCCAACGCCCCGAGCACATTCATGCGATTGATGAACCACGTGCTCAAACCGTTCATAAACAAGTTCGTTGTCGTTTATTTCGATGACATACTTGTTTACAGTCGAACCATGGATGAACATGTCGAACACCTAAGGCTTGTGCTTGAAAAGCTTCGAGAAGAAAAGTTGTATGCCAACTTCAAGAAGTGCGCCTTCGGTGTCGATCGTGTAGTCTTTCTTGGATTTGTAGTCAGTGCTAATGTTGTCGAAGTCGACGAATCAAAAGTCGAAGCCATCAAAGATTGGCCAACTCCGACCTCGGTAACACAAGTTCGTAGCTTCCATGGGTTAGCAAGCTTTTACCGAAGGTTTGTTCGTGACTTTAGCACCGTGGCAGCTCCTCTAACCGAGCTGGTTAAGAAAGACAATCCATTTGTGTGGGGAGAGTCCCAAGAAAGGGCTTTCCAAGAGTTGAAGCGGAGGCTTTGTTCTGCCCCGTTGTTGCAACTCCCTGACTTCGGCAAAGCATTCGAAGTCGAGTGTGATGCGTCTGGAGTTGGGATCGGAGGAGTGCTGATGCAAGAATCGAAGCCGATCGCTTACTTTAGCGAAAAGCTTAAGGGTGCAACTTTGAATTATTCAACATATGACAAAGAGTTGTATGCCCTCGTTCGAGCACTCGCCCATTGGCAGCATTATTTGTGGCCTCGAGAGTTTGTGATCCGAAGTGATTATGAGTCCTTGAAGCATCTCCGAGGACAGGAGAAATTGAACCGAAGACATGCCAAATGGGTTGAATTCATTGAGAGCTTTCCCTATGTAATTCATTACAAAAAGGGAAAAGACAATGTGGTGGCCGATGCGCTATCAAGGAAATTTGCCTTAGCGACCACTCTAGCCTCGAGGCTCATGGGATTCGAAAGCATCAAGCTAATGTATGATGACGATCCCAAGCTGAAATGCGTTCGTGACGCACTCTTGAGTGGCCGAAGGGTTGAGAAGTACCAGTGGCACGATGGCTACCTCTTCAAGAATGGGAGGGTTTGTGTGCCAGTGTCATCGTGGAGAGAGCTCCTCGTGCGGGAAGCTCACTCCGGTGGACTGATGGGACACTTCGGTGTCGACAAAACTCTTGGTATCTTGACCGAGCAGTTCCATTGGCCCAAAATGCGACGAGATGTGGAAAAGCTTTGCAACGCTTGTCTCGTTTGCAAGAAAGCTAAATCGAAGTCCAACCCTCATGGTTTGTACACCCCGTTACCTGTGCCTGATCGACCTTGGGTTGATATATCCATGGACTTTGTCTTGGGGTTACCGAGGTCGGGGGGAGGACATGATAGCATCTTCATTGTGGTTGATCGATTTTCGAAGATGGCTCACTTTATTCCTTGCAAGAAGTGTGATGATGCACAGCATGTAGCTACATTGTTTGTTTCTAATGTGTTGAAATTGCATGGTGTACCTCGTACTATTGTGAGTGATCGAGACACAAAATTCTTGAGTCATTTTTAGAAGTGTCTATGGGGTGCCCTCGGCACAAAACTACTATTCTCGACGTCTCACCATTTTCAGACTGATGGACAGACCGAGGTAGTTAACCGAACCTTGGGATCTTTGCTTCGGGCAATGACCAAAGGAAAGGTTGGAAACTGGGCCGAACGTTTGCCCATGATGGAGTTTGCATACAATCGAACGGTGCATCGAATGATTAACATGACCCCGTTCGAGTGTGTGTATGGATTTAACCCTTTAATTCCACTTGATCTGACCCCGTTGCCTCGAGATGTTGTTATCGATTTTGTAGGTACTCACCGAGCCAAAGCTCTGCTCGAGTTGCATGCCTAAGGTGAAGAAGAACCTCGAGGACGCCTATGCAAAGGTGGCCGTAAAGAAAAACAAGGGGCGTAAAAAGTTGGAGTTAAAGAAGGGTGATTGGGTTTGGGTTCACTTCCGAAAGGAACGTTTCCCGAACCTAAGGAAAGGAAAATTGGCTCCTCGAGGGGATGGTCCATTTCAAGTACTGAGCAAAATAAACAACAATGCTTATGTCATCGACCTCCCAGGTGAGTATAATGTGTCCAACACCTTCAATGTTACTGATTTGACTCCTTGTGTTGTAGGCCAAACATCAGAAGCAGAGGATGAATCGATTTCGAGGACGAAATCCTCTCAAGAAGGGGAGAATGATGCAGCCCAAAGTGCTGATCAACCGAAGGCAGTGACGGATCAACCGGGGAGGCCAATTACTCGAAGCCAAGCTAAGCTGCTCCATGACATGCACATCCAGTTGGCTATGTCGGGAAGGGGCATGTGTTCGGAAGAAGAATTACAAAGTGATGAAACCAAGGGCTACATCTTCAAGTTCGAGCCCGAGGACAAAATTCCCGAACAGCAGCTCTTGGCCCCGGGCAGCTAAGTCAGCGCCCGATGACAAATGTGTTCGAGCAGGCAATAGAGAACCGAAGCCAGGCTCACCGAAGTCAAGAACCGAAGCCAGGCTCACCGAAGTCAAGGTTGCCGAACACATTTTTAACTCAGCCCTGCGTGGCTTATTTTTATTTGGTCAAACTGTGACCTATTTACTAGTTTACCCTTAGTATTTCCTATATAACCTTACTTCCTTATATTGTAAGTAGCTAGTTTTTGGATATTGATGAATTGAATGAAAGTGCCGAGCACGTTTCTTCTTGTCTCCGTCGTGAGCAAAACCCCGGTGAGGGCTTTTAAGGACTTGTGGCTTTCGGTTAGTCCGATTGAACATTCCTCTTGATCATTCAGTTTGCAAGAGGCAATGTTCTCTTGAGGATTGTTGCATAGTTAGGGTGATTCTTGTCTCCCTTTTGATCGAGCTTTGGGACAGGTTCCCCTCTGTTCTTTCGAAAGAAGCAAGTTTTGTCTTGCTTTTATCTTCTTCTTTAACTGTTCTTCTTCCGCAATTGTGCCTAGCAACACCTTCGGGTTTGCATTGGACCAGGTGTCCGGGTAGTTCGTTTCTTAAGTTTTCGTGTTTTCTTTGCTTCCATTACCTCCGGTTAGTACTTTGCGGGTAATTCTCCTACTCAACTAGTACTAATCCATTGAGCGCTTAGGATATTCGTGCATGTTGGTGTTTGATAACTTCAAAGAAGACTCGTAGAATTTCTTTGGCTCAAGTGCTCACTTAAAAGCCGAACGTCCATAGAGTCCCTTTGAATCCACTCTTCCCGAAGAGCATTGGGTACTTGTTGAATTGTTTGGTTGTTGAGGTAGTTGTTCAACTCCGAGGAAGACTTTTGAATTCAAGCTTGAGTGAAACCACCCCAACTTGAGTGAACCCGAGAGACAATCAAAGGTGAGGGAGCGAGTGAGGACTTTTACTCTAATCTCTTTGTTTGTCTTTGATTGTTTGTAGGTACAATGGCGGAAGAGAAAGCCAAAAATACCATTGAGGTTCCCGTTGACGTCTTGGCTAGTCTATTGGCCGAGGTGAAAACCTTGAACCTTAGAATGGAAGCCTTTGAAAAGGAAAGGACCCCGAGTGTCCAAAAAGATGCCAATGAAGGCACAAGTGATGACTCCATCATGAAACCGGACCAATATGCGGAGTTAGTTCGTCGACAACGGTTGAGGGATGAGGCTCTCGCTAGGGAAAGATCGTTGGGCACTCCCCAACCCTTGGGCAATCCCCAAGGAGATGTCCCACTCTTAAGGCCCCGAAGAAATGTGGTTCCTCTTGAGCAAGTTGATGAAGCTCAAGAAGGGGAGGGCCTCGGACTAGATGATGATTTTGATGCTCACTATCCGAATAGGAGGGCGATGCACGGAGGCCGAGGAATGGATGGAGGTCGTGGGCGAGGTCGAGGACCTCCAAGGGCTTTTATGGGAAGGGACTTGAGACGGGAGTATGATGAGGTTGAAGACTACTACGGGGGTCAACCGGGACCACATCGTGGGGGTCGTGACACTAACCTCAATAGTGTGAAGATCACTATCCCACCTTTCAAAGGGACTAGTGATCCGGAGGCTTTCTTAGAGTGGAAGGTTCAATTGGAGCGGGTCTTTGACACGAATGATATGTCCGAGGAGAAGAAGGCTACATATGCCATTGCTTCCTTTGAATCTTATGCATCTACATGGTGGGAATCCATGAAGAGATCAAGGAGACGACTTGGGTTGCGGATGAACATCACTTGGGAAGAGTTGAAAGAAGTAATGAACAACAAATATGTGACTCCCAAGTACCAGCAAGAGCAACTCAAACGGCTCTATGAATTGAAACAAGGCTATAAGTCCGTTGATGAATATTTCAACAACTTTGAGAAGAACCGGATGGCTCTTGATATGGAAACGGAGGATGAGGAACAAGCCATCATCCGTTTCAAAAGTGGCTTGAGTAGAGAGATTGCCTCCCAATTGAGACTTCACATCTTCCACTCCTTGCAAGATGTTTGTGATGCCGCGGTTGAAGCCGAGAAATGGCTCAAAGAAGAAAAGGCTCCTCGCTTTAGGAGTACTACCACTACCACTCCTTCAACTCGTACCAAAGAATGGAAGAGCCCATATGCTAGTGGAGCAAGTGGGAGTCGAGATGTAAAGAAGCCTTTTGAGAAGGCCACCCCGAAGAGCGACCACAAAGAAGTTGGAGGTATTTCTAAAACTACCTTAAATACTCCTTCTTCTTCTTCTTTCCAATGCCATAAATGCAAGGGTTATGGCCACTTTGCTAAAGAGTGTCCTACCCGGAAAACGATGATTGTGATGGAGGATGGGTTGGTCTATGAGGGGGAAAGTGAGCCCGAGGGAGAAGATGATGAGGAGGAGAGTGAGGAGGTTGAGTGTGAGGGAGAAGAGAGAACGACGGAGGGGGATGATCCTAATATGTTCCTTGTAGTACGTCGTATTTTGGGTGCTATGGTGAATGAAGAGAAGGAGGATGAGCAAAGGAAAACTTGTTCCATGCTAGGTGTAGAGTGAAGGGGCAAGTGTGTTCCATGATCATCGACTCGGGTAGTTATGCGAATGTGGTGAGCCAATCTTTGGTATCACAATTGAAGTTGCCTACCCTTAAGCATCCAAACCCCTACCGTTTGCAATGGTTGAGTGAATGTGGGGAGTTGAGGGTAGTGAAGCAAGTCTTGATTCGGTTCAAGATTGGAAACTACCAAGATGAACACATGTTTGACGTGGTGCCAATGCAAGCTTGCCACCTTCTTTTTGGTAGGCCTTGGCAATACGACAAACAAGCGGTTCATGATGGCCGAGCCAACACTTACACGGTTAAACATGAGGGGAAGAAGTTTGTGCTTACACCCTTGACCCCAAAGCAAGTAAGTGAGGACTATCGGCGCATGAAGGAATTGAGGGAAGCGGCTAAGGCCAAGTCCCCGGTTGTGGCCAAACCTTTGGCCGAGACTCCACCATCTTCCACCGGTCGCATGTGTGCCATGATGCAACCGGGCGAGTACTTGAGAGGTAATGATGGCACCAAAATGCTCATATGCCTAGTGCACAAAGGTATGGTTCTACACTCCGATTGTGATTTATCTTCTAACCCTAACCCTTTGCCTAGTGCTATTGACAATGTTTTGAAGGTCTACGAGGACATGTTCCCGGAGGAGATGCCGGATGGATTACCTCCCTTGAGGGGTATTGAGCATCAAATTGACATTGTCCCGGGATCTCAAATTCCCAACAAGCCGGCATATAGAAGTAATCCCGAGGACACAAGGGAGTTACAAAAGCAAATTGATGAGTTGCTTACCAAGGGCTTGGTGAGGGAGAGTTTGAGTCCTTGTGCCGTGACCGTGATCCTTGTCCCAAAGAAGGATGGCACTTGGAGGATGTGTGTGGATTGTCGAGCGGTCAACAAGATCACGGTAAAGTATCGACATCCCATACCTCGTTTAGATGATATGTTGGATGAGCTTAGTGGTTCTAGAGTCTTTTCAAAAATTGACCTTAGGTCCGGCTACCACCAAATCCGGATGAAACCGGGTGATGAGTGGAAAACCGCATTCAAGACCAAATTCCGTCTTTATGAATGGTTGGAAAGGGTTATCATTAGAAAAATCATCATTAGAGTTTAGAAAGATACCCTTGTGCACGAGGCAAATCATCATCTGACCGTGGTCGTTGCCTCGTAAGATCTCACCGGGTTGCATGATTGCACAAATTCCTTTCTCCTCGGTTGGTGAGTTTGTCTCATCGGCTCCCAATTTTGCTCCCATCGGAAGCTTAGCTTTGGCCGCTTCTTTCAGTTCTTTCATCCGTTTATAGTCCTCGGAGACTTGCTTTGGAGACAATGGTTTGAGGATGAAACTCTTTCCATCGAGCTTTACGGTGTAAGTGTTGGATCTGCCATTGTGAACAGCTGTTCGGTCATATTGCCATGGTCGACCCAAGAGCAAATGACAAGCTTGCATCGGCACCACATCGAATATCATTTCATCTTGATACTCGCCGATTCTAAACTTGATCCACACTTGTTTGACAACTCTCAATTCTCCACACTCATTCAGCCATTGTAATTTGTAGGGGTGGGGATGCTTCATCGTTGGTAATCCCATTTGTGAAACCAAAGTTTGGCTCACTACATTGGAACAGCTACCAGAATCAATAATCATCGAACACACCTTTCCCCTTACTCGACATCGGGCATGAAAGAGGTTTTCTCTTTGGTTGTCCTCTTCTTCAAGAGTCATGCAGCTCAAATTCCTTCGAACCACAAGAAACATTTCCGGATGATCAGCTTCGGCAGCCTCATGATCATCATCAACTTCAGCTCGATCAGTCTCCTCGATAATTTCCTCCTCGGTGTCACTCGCTTGCTCATGGACGGTTCCATCTTCGAGCAGTAGCATAACTTTGCGAGTTGGACACTCTTTTGCCATGTGACCATAACCTCTGCATTTATGACACTGAATATTTGAAGCACTGGGAGAGTTTAGTTGAACTTTACCTCCCACTTCTCTTGGTTGGTTAACGGTCACACCTTTCTCGAAGGGTCTCTTCGAATCTCGAACAGTGTTGGCACTTGCTTGGTTGGGACTTTTCCATTCTTTTCCTCGGTTCAAGGGAGTAGAAGTAGTGACTCCTCGATACCGGTTTGCTTTTTCTTCCTTCACCAATTTTTCAGCTTCGGTAGCAGCATCAAACAAATCTTCCAACGTGTGATACACGTGGAGTCTCAACTGAGATGACACATCCCTGGTCAAGCCATTCTTGAACCGGATAATGGCTTGTTCTTCGTCTTCGGTCAGGTCAAGATTCAATCGAATCTTTTCAAATTCATCATGGTACTCTTGAACTGACTTCGATCCTTGTTTCAGCTAATATAGCTTTTGCATTTGAGTTTGCCTGTACTTAGCACTCAAATACTTAGCATCCATCGCTCTCATCAACTGTGGCCAGGTAGTGACTTCGGGATAGTCATTCCTTCGTCTATGCCTCTTGTCAGCTTCCCACCAAGTAGATGCATAAGCTTCGAACGAAGCAATGGCATGGGCAGCCTTTCTCTCCTCGGTCATCTCATTGGTTTCAAAGATGCGCCCCATTTTCAACTTCCATTCAAGATACTCATCGGGATCACTAGTTCCTTTGAAGGGTGGAATAGTGATCTTGACACTGTTCAGATTTGAGTCTCGAATACCACGAACCTGTTCGGGATACTCATCATTACGATCATCAGCCTCACGCTCAATATTTCTTCCAAAATTTGCGCCTCGGCCTCGACCTCGGAAATTTCTACGACCTCGGTGAGCTTGCCTTCGTTGAGCGAATGGCAGCTCACGTTCATACTCGTCCTCGGGAAATTCCTCTTCATCAACCTCTTCGGTTACAGAACCAAGGTCTCTTCGGATCCTTGGAAGTGGTAACCTCTCTCCTCGGGGAATGCCCAAGTTTTGATTTCCAGCTTGGGGATTGCCCAAGTTTTGTTGTGCTTGGGGATTGCCCAAGTTAAGCTCTCTTCGAATTGCTTCACTCGTCAACTGATGTTGTCGAAGAAGCTCAGCATACAGCTCTGGCTTCATCGGAGTGGATTCGCTCGTTCCAGCGCCGGACCCATTTTTGCCCACGGATGCACTTCCCTGCTCGAGGTTAGCTACTCGAGCACTGAGGCCTTGTATCGCAGCCATGACATCGGCTAATGACACTTCGGGCCTCTCAATGCCTTTGCCTTCGTTTCCAGCCATGGTACCTGCACAAGTCAAAGGTCAAACAAATGTTAAGGTTAGAAATCACCTCACACTCTCCCTCACCTTTTTTTTTGGGTGGCGCTCGGGTCCACTCAATTTATAGGTTCGGTTTTTGATCACTCAAGGACTTGTTAACAGTGGCTCGTCCAACTGATCGGTCCTCTAAGATCCTTCAAGTTCGACAATAGTCACTGTCTCTTCGGGAAGAGTGAAGTGATGTTCGACTCGATGGAACAGACGCTTTTTACTGAGCTCGGGGAGTCAAAAGAAATTTCTACGAAAGTTTGGACTTCGGTCACCCCTTCGCACGAGTTCCTATCAGCTCAAATGAGTTGGTACGACCTCGAGTAGGACAATTACTCAAAAGATCCACCAACCAGAATTTGACACGAAAGAAAGTGAGAACCTAGGAGAATCTACCCTTTTTGATTCCCTTTGGAATCTTTTTCGATCACACCCACTCCTGTCCGTACAAGAGTGGTCCCCTTTGGTACGGATAGGGTTTTACCTTATCCACTTTCCCTTTCTCAGCCGACAATTTTTCACCTGGGGTTTGAACATTCAAACTTTTACCCCTTCTTCTTCAATGGAACAGTAACCTTGCTCCGGCGTACGGATTCAACAGCTTCGGTTCACTGACCAAGAATTTCTAACAAGATCTGGGTTGCCTTCAACTCCGGTCTCAGCAACATCGGAGGAAATCAAACGAAGTTCTTCGAGCAAAGAACTTGCTCGTCGTGTCGTACACTGTTACGAAATTTTGTAACAAGTTTCCGGCGTACGGACAACGATTCCAACTTAAGAACTTCGATTTCAAGCAACAAACAAACCCAAATCACTCAAGAACCACCAACCTTCATCGGTCTTTACCAACACAGCCGTGGTTCGAATTTCAGTCACCAATGAAGCTCAAAAACAGTCCAAAATTCACCAAGAAACCCTAGTCACAAAATCAGTACGTCGGGTATTCATTGGATTCAGAACTCGATGGTGAACAAGAATCAAAGATTGTTTTTCCCAAACAACCAACAATCAAACACAATTTTTGAATTTTCTTTTTAACAACTTTTTTTTTTTTTTTTTGTAAGATAACAACAACACAACTCAAACAGAATCAAGAACACGAATAGGAAACAAAGACAAAAAACGCACGAAGATAATTGAACAGGATTGAGGTTGTAAGAACAAACTCAAACCGTGCTCTGATACCAAGATGGTGCAATGCAAACCCGAAGGTGTTGCTAGGCACAATTGCGGAAGAAGAACAGTTAAAGAAGAAGATAAAAGCAAGACAAAACTTGCTTCTTTCGAAAGAACAGAGGGGAACCTGTCCCAAAGCTCGATCAAAAGGGAGACAAGAATCACCCTAACTATGCAACAATCCTCAAGAGAACATTGCCTCTTGCAAACTGAATGATCAAGAGGAATGTTCAATCGGACTAACCGAAAGCCACAAGTCCTTAAAAGCCCTCACCGGGGTTTTGCTCACGACGGAGACAAGAAGAAACGTGCTCGGCACTTTCATTCAATTCATCAATATCCAAAAACTGCTTTACAATGAAAGGAAACAATGTTTATATATAGGAAATACTAAGGGTAAACTAGTAAATAGGTCACAGGTGACCAATAGAAATAAGCCACGCAGGGCTGAGTCTAAATGTGCTCGGCATCCTTGACTTCGGTGAGCCTGGCTTCGGTTCTCTATTGCCTGCTCGAACACATTTGTCATCGGGCGCTGACTTGGATGACATGGCTTCGAACACAAGATGTTGTGTTCGGCTCTGCGCTGCCCGGGGTCAAGAGCTGCTGTTCGGGAACTTGTCATCGGGCTCAAACTTGAAGATGTAGCCCTTGGTTTCATCACTTGGCAATTCCTCTTCCGAACACATGCTTCTTCCCATCGTAGTCAGCTGGACGTGCATGTCATGGAGCAGCTTAGCTTGACTTCGGGTAATTGGCCTCCTCGGTTGATCAGTCACTGCCTTCGGTTGATCAGCACTTCGGGCTGCATCAAGCAAGGGGCGGACCGCCTCCCCTAGTGGACGGACCGCCTGTTTTTTGAAAGCTCTCTGGATCTCTCCATGGGCGGACCGCTTGGTTCAATGGGCGGACCGCCCACTCCCCTGTGCTGCTCCTCCACGCCATGCAGAGGCGGACCGCCTCTCCTAGTAGGCGGGGCGCCTAGTTCCCTGAGCCTTTATCCGAGATTCCCACTATTTTGGGGTGTAATTCCAAGTATAGCCCTAGTTTACTTCTATTGTTTTGAACCACCTTAAGGATATTCTAGGCTTTTCATTTATACTTGTAGAAGACTATAAAGTCTTCCCTTAGCCTTTATTTTCATTACACAACTTTGAACACAAAACTTATGAGTTAAACACTCTCTTTGTACCTATGAATGTTAACTTGATTTCAATTGGAAGAATTCGAGTTGAACTTCAAACCTTTTCGATCACTCTATTTGCAAGGACCTCGTGATTCTTGAGGATAGTTGCATAGTGTTAGGTGATTCTTTCCAATCGTTCGGGGTGTAACGGAACAAGTTCTTCATTGCTACTCGAACTTTAGTGTAAGTCTCGTCTCGCTTTATCTCTTTATCGCTTTTCGTAGGATTTCCCTACATCACAGGGCTGAGTTAAAATGTGTTCGGCAGATTTGGCTTCGGTGAGCCTGGCTTCGGTTCTTGATTGTCTGCTCGAACACATGTGTCATCGGGCGCTGACTTAGCTTCGAACACATGATGTTGTGTTCGGCTCTGCGCTGCCCGGTGCCAAGAGCTGCTGTTCGGTGACTTTGTCCTCGGGCTCAAACTTGAAGATGTAGCCCTCGGTTCCCCCACTTTGCAATCCTCCTTCCGAACACATGCTTCCTCCCGATATAGCCAGTTGGACGTGCATGTCATGGAGCAGCTTGGCTTGGCTTCGAGTGATTGGCCTCCTCGGTTGATCAGCACTTTGGGCTGCATCATCCTCCCCTTCTTGAGAGGATTTCGTCCTCGAAATCGTTTCATCCTCTGCTTCTGATGTTTGGCCTACAACACAAGGATTCAAATCAGTAACATTGAAGGTGTTGGACATATTATACTCACCTGGAAGGTCGATGACATAAGCATTGTTGTTTATTTTGCTCAGCACTTGAAATGGACCATCCCCTCGAGGAGCCAATTTTCCTTTCCTTAGGTTCGGGAAACGTTCCTTTCGGAAGTGAACCCAAACCCAATCTCCCTTCTTTAATTCCAGCTTCTTTCGCCCCTTGTTTTTCTTCAAGGCAACCTTTGCATAGGCTTCCTCGAGGTTCTTCTTTGTCTTGGCATGCAACTCGAGCAGAGCTTTGGCTCGGTGAGTTCCTACAAAATCAATAACAACTTCTCGAGGCAATGGGGTTAGATCAAGTGGAATTAAAGGGTTAAATCCATACACACACTCGAACGGGGTCATGTTAATCATTCGATGCACCGTTCGATTGTATGCAAATTCCATCATGGGCAAACGATCAGCCCAGTTTCCAACCTTTCCTTTGGTCATTGCCCGAAGCAAAGATCCCAAGGTTCGGTTAACTACTTCGGTCTGTCCATCAGTCTGAGGATGGTGAGACGTCGAGAAAAGTAGTTTGGTGCCGAGGGCACCCCATAGACACTTCCAAAAATGACTCATCGATCACTCACAATAGTACGAGGGACACCATGCAATTTCAACACATTAGAAACAAACAATGTAGCTACATGTTGTGCATCATCACACTTCTTGCAAGGAATAAAGTGAGCCATTTTCGAAAATCGATCAACCACAACGAAGAATCCAAGATTGTTTTTCCCAAACATCCAACAATCAAACACAATTTTTGAATTTTCTTTTTTTAACACTTTTTTTTTTTTTTTTTTTTTGTAAGAACACTAACAGTAACAAGAACAAAACAGGAACACGAAACGGAAAACAAAGACGCAAAACGCACGAGAAATAAAGATAACTTGAACAGGATTTGGGGTTGTAGAAACAAGCCCAAACCGTGCTCTGATACCAAGATGGTGCAATGCAATTCCCGAAGGTGTTGCTTAGCACGAACGCGGAACAAGAACAAGTAAAGAAGAAGATAAAAGCAAGACAAAACTTGCTTCTTTCGAAAGAACAGAGGGGAACCTGTCCCAAAGCTCGATCAAAAGGGAGACAAGAATCACCCTAACTATGCAACAATCCTCAAGAGAACATTGCCTCTTGCAAACTGAATGATCAAGAGGAATGTTCAATCGGACTAACCGAAAGCCACAAGTCCTTAAAAGCCCTCACCGGGGTTTTGCTCACGACGGAGACAAGAAGAAATGTGCTCGGCACTTTCATTCAATTCATCAATATCCAAAAACTAACTACTTACAATGTAAGGAAGTAAGGTTTATATAGGAAATACTAAGGGTAAACTAGTAAATAGGTCACAGTCGACCAATAAAAATAAGCCACGCAGGGCTGAGTTAAAAATGTGTTCGGCAACCTTGACTTCGGTGAGCCTTGCTTCGGTTCTCTATGGCCTGCTCGAACACATTTGTCATCGGGCGCTGACTTGGCTTCGAACACATGATGTTGTGTTCGGCTCTGCGCTGCCCGAGGTCAAGAGCTGCTGTTCGGGAACTTTGTCATCGGGCTCAAACTTGAAGATGTAGCCCTTGGTTTCATCACTTGGCAATTCCTCTTCCGAACACATGCTTCTTCCCATCGTAGTCAACTGGACGTGCATGTCATGGAGCAGCTTAGCTTGACTTCGGGTGATTGGCCTCCTCGGTTCATCAGTCACTGCCTTCGGTTGATCAGCACTTCGGGCTGCATCATCCTCCCCTTCTTGAGAGGATTTCGTCCTCGAAATCGAGTCATCCTCTGCTGCTGATGTTTGGCCTACAACACAAGGAGTCAAATCAGTAACATTGAAGGTGTTGGACACATTATACTCACCTGGGAGGTCGATGATATAAGCATTGTTGTTTATTTTGCTCAGCACTTCAAATGGACCATCCCCTCGAGGAGCCAATTTTCCTTTCCTTAGGTTCGGGAAACGTTCCTTTCGGAAGTGAACCCAAACCCAATCACCCTTCTTTAACTCCAACTTTTTACGCCCCTTGTTTTTCTTTAAGGCAACCTTTGCATAGGCGTCCTCGAGGTTCTTCTTCACCTTCGCATGCAACTCGAGCAGAGCTTTGGCTTGGTGAGTACCTGCAAAGTCGATAACAACATCTCGAGGCAATGGGGTTAGATCAAGTGGAATTAAAGGGTTAAATCCGTACACACACTCGAACGGGGTCATGTTAATCATTCGATGCACCGTTCGATTGTATGCAAACTCCATCATGGGCAAACGATCAGCCCAGTTTCCAACCTTGCCTTTGGTCATTGCCCGAAGCAGAGATCCCAAGGTTCGGTTAACTACTTCGGTCTGTCCATCAGTCTGAGGATGGTGAGACGTCGAGAAAAGTAGTTTTGTGCCGAGGGCACCCCATAGACACTTCCAAAAATGACTCAAGAATTTTGTGTCCCGATCACTCACAATAGTACGAGGGACACCATGCAATTTCAACACATTGGAAACAAATAATGTAGCTATTTTGTTGACTGATCGACAGTCAACGCACATTCGCCATGTTCCATCCTTCTTCGGGACAAGGATAACTGGAACGGCGCAAGGACTTAAGCTCTCACGAACGAGGCCCTTGTTTAGCAATTCATCAACCTGCCTTTGGAGCTCTTTGGTGTCTTCGGGATTACACCGGTATGCAGGTTTGTTGGGGATTTTAGATCCCGGCACGAAGTCAATTTGGTGCTCGATTCCTCTCAACGGAGGCAATCCACCTGGCATTTCCTCGGGGAACATGTCCTCGAAGTCCTGCAAAACTTTACGAACAGACAAAGGCAAAGGGTTATCGTTAGAAAAATCATCATTAGAGTTTAGAAAGATACCCTTGTGCACGAGGCAAATCATCATCTGACCGGGGTCGTTGCCTCGTAAGATCTCACCGGGTTGCATGATTGCACAAATTCCTTTCTCTTCGGTCGGTGAGTTTGTCTCCTCAGCCATCAATTTTGCTCCCATCGGAAGCTTAGCTTTGGCCGCTTCTTTCAATTCTTTCATCCGTTTATAGTCCTCGGAGACTTGCTTCGGAGACAATGGTTTGAGGATGAAACTCTTCCCATCAAGCTTTACGGTGTAAGTGTTGGATCTGCCATTGTGAACAGCTGTCCGGTCATATTGCCACGGTCGACCCAATAGCAAATGACAAGCTTGCATCGGCACCACATCGAATACCATTTCATCTTGATACTCGCCGATTCTAAACTTGATCCACACTTGTTTGACAACTCTCAATTCTCCACACTCATTCAGCCATTGTAATTTGTAGGGGTGGGGATGCTTCATCGTTGGTAGTCCCATTTGTGAGACCAAAGTTTGGCTCACTACGTTGGCACAACTACCAGAATCAATAATCATCGAACACACCTTTCCCCTCACTCGACATCGGGCATGAAAGAGGTTTTCTCTTTGGTTGTCCTCTTCTTCAAGAGTCATGCAGCTCAAATTCCTTCGAACCACAAGAAACATTTCCGGATGATCAGCTTCGGCAGCCTCATGATCATCATCACCTTCAGCTCGGTCATCTCCTCGGTTAATTCCTCCTCGGTGTCACTCGCTTGCTCATGGACGGTTCCATCTTCGAGCAGTAGCATAACTTTGCGAGTTGGACACTCTTTGGCCATGTGACCATAACCTCTGCATTTATGACACTGAATATTTGAAGCACTAGGAGAGTTTAGTTGAACTTTACCTCCCACTTCTCTTGGTTGGTTAACGGTCACACCTTTCTCAAAGGGTCTCTTCGAATCTCGAACCGTGTTAGTACTTGCTTGGTTAGGACTTTTCCATTCTTTTCCTCTGTTCAAGGGAGTAGAAGTAGTGACTCCTCGATACCGATTTGCCCTTTCTTCCTTCACCAACTTTTCAGCTTCGGTAGCAGCTTCAAACAAATCTTCCAACGTGTGATACACGTGGAGTCTCAACTGAGATGACACATCCTTGGCCAAGCCACTCTTAAACCGGATAATGGCCTGCTCCTCGTCTTCGGTCAGATCAAGATTCAATCGAACCTTTTCAAATTCATCGTGGTACTCTTGAACTGACTTCGATCCTTGTTTCAGCTCATATAACTTTTGCATTTGAGTTTGCCTGTACTTGGCACTCAAATATTTACTATCCATAGCTCTCATCAACTGTGGCCAGGTAGTGACTTCGGGATAGTCATTCCTTCGTCTATGCCTCTTGTCAGCTTCCCACCAAGTAGATGCATAAGCTTCGAACGAAGCAATGGCATGGGCAGCCTTTCTCTCCTCGGTCATCTCATTGGTTTCAAAGATGCGCCCCATTTTCAGCTTCCATTCAAGATACTCATCGGGATCACTAGCTCCTTTGAAGGGTGGAATAGTGATCTTGACACTGTTCAAGTTGGAGTCTCAAACACCACGATTCTGTTCGGGATACTCATCATCACGATCATTAGCCTCACGCTCAATATTCCTTCCAAAATTTGCGCCTCGGCCTCGACCTCGGAAATTTCCACGACCTCGGTGAGCTTGCCTTCGTTGAGCGAATGGCAGCTCACGTTCATACTCGTCCTCGGGAAATTCCTCTTCATCAGCCTCTTCGGTTACAACACCAAGGTCTCTTCGGTTCCTTGGGAGTGGTAACCTCTCTCCTCGGGGAATGCCCAAGTCTTGATTTCCAACTTGGGGACTGCCCAAGTTTTGTTGTGCTTGGGGATTGCCCAAGTTAAGCTCTCTTCGAATTGCTTCACTCGTCAACTGATGTTGTCGAAGAAGCTCAGCATACAGCTCTGGCTTCATCGGAGTGGATTCGCTCGTTCCAGCGCCGGACCCATTTTTGGCCACGGACGCACTTCCTTGTTCGAGTTGAGCTACTCGAACACTCACTCCTCTTACTTCAGCACTGACACTTTGTATCGCAGCCAGGAGATCGGCTAACGACACTTCGGGCCTTTCAATGCCTTTGCCTTCGTTTCCAGCCATGGTACCTGCACAAGTCAAAGATCAAACAAATGTTAAGGTTAGAAATCACCTCACACTCTCCCTCACCTTTGATGGGTGGCGCTCGGGTCCACTCAATTTATGGGTTCGGTTTTTGATCACTCAAGGACTTGTTAACAGTGGCTCGTCCAATTGATCGGTCCTCTAAGATCCTTCAAGTTCGACAATAGTCACTGTCTCTTCGGGAAGAGTGAAGTGATGTTCGACTCGATGGAACGGACGCTTTTAACTGAGCTCGGGGAGTCAAAAGAAATTTCTACGAAAGTTTGGACTTCGGTCACCCCTTCGCACGAGTTCCTATCAGCTCAAATGAGTTGGTACGACCTCGAGTAGGACAATTACTCAAAAGATCCACCAACTAGAATTTTGACACGAAAGAAAGTGAAAACCTAGGAGAATCTACCCTTTGATTCCCTTTGGAATCTTTTTCGATCACACCCACTCCTGTCCGTACAAGAGTGGTCCCCTTTGGTACGGATAGGGTTTTACCTTATCCACTTTCCTTTTCTCAGCCGACAAATTTCACCTGAGGTTTTAACATTCAAACTTTTACCCTTTTTCTTCTTCAATGGAACAGTGACCTTGCTCCGGCGTACGGATGATTTCACTTCGGTTCACTGACCAAGAATTTCAACAAGATCTGGGTCGCCTTTCAGCTCCGGTCTCAGCAACAACGGAGAAAATCAAACGAAGTTCCTCGAGCTAAGAACTTGCTCGTCGTGTCGTACACTGTTACGAAATTTGTAACAAGTTTCCGGCGTACGGTCCACGATTCAAATTGAGAACTTCGATTTTTCAAGCAACAAAACAGCCCAAATCACTCAAGAACCACCAACCTTCATCGGTTTTTTCCAAACACGATGGGGTTCGAGTCAGTCACCATTAAAGCTCAAAACAGCCCCAAAATCCACCAAGAAACCCTAGTCACGGAATTAGTACGTCGGGTATTCTTTGGAATCAGAATTCGATGGTGAACAAGAATCCAAGATTGTTTTTCCCAAACATCCAACAATCAAACACAATTTTTGAATTTTCTTTTTTTAACACTTTTTTTTTTTTTTTTTTTTTGTAAGAACACTAACAGTAACAAGAACAAAACAGGAACACGAAACGGAAAACAAAGACGCAAAACGCACGAGAAATAAAGATAACTTGAACAGGATTTGGGGTTGTAGAAACAAGCCCAAACCGTGCTCTGATACCAAGATGGTGCAATGCAATTCCCGAAGGTGTTGCTTAGCACGAACGCGGAACAAGAACAAGTAAAGAAGAAGATAAAAGCAAGACAAAACTTGCTTCTTTCGAAAGAACAGAGGGGAACCTGTCCCAAAGCTCGATCAAAAGGGAGACAAGAATCACCCTAACTATGCAACAATCCTCAAGAGAACATTGCCTCTTGCAAACTGAATGATCAAGAGGAATGTTCAATCGGACTAACCGAAAGCCACAAGTCCTTAAAAGCCCTCACCGGGGTTTTGCTCACGACGGAGACAAGAAGAAATGTGCTCGGCACTTTCATTCAATTCATCAATATCCAAAAACTAACTACTTACAATGTAAGGAAGTAAGGTTTATATAGGAAATACTAAGGGTAAACTAGTAAATAGGTCACAGTCGACCAATAAAAATAAGCCACGCAGGGCTGAGTTAAAAATGTGTTCGGCAACCTTGACTTCGGTGAGCCTTGCTTCGGTTCTCTATGGCCTGCTCGAACACATTTGTCATCGGGCGCTGACTTGGCTTCGAACACATGATGTTGTATTCGGCTCTGCGCTGCCCGAGGTCAAGAGCTGCTGTTCGGGAACTTTGTCATCGGGCTCAAACTTGAAGATGTAGCCCTTGGTTTCATCACTTGGCAATTCCTCTTCCGAACACATGCTTCTTCCCATCGTAGTCAACTGGACGTGCATGTCATGGAGCAGCTTAGCTTGACTTCGGGTGATTGGCCTCCTCGGTTCATCAGTCACTGCCTTCGGTTGATCAGCACTTCGGGCTGCATCAATTACATAGGGAAAGCTTTCAATGAATTCAACCCACTTGGCATGTCTTCGGTTCAATTTCTCCTGTCCTCGGAGATGCTTCAAGGACTCATGATCGCTTTTGATCACAAATTCTTGAGGCCACAAATAATGCTGCCAATGGGCGAGTGCTCGAACGAGGGCATACAACTCTTTATCATAGGTTGAGTAATTCAAAGTTGCACCCTTAAGCTTTTCGCTAAAGTAAGCGATTGGCTTCGATTCTTGCATCAGCACTCCTCCGATCCCAACTCCAGACGCATCACACTCGACTTCGAATGCTTTGCCGAAGTCATGGAGTTGCAACAACGGGGCAGAACAAAGCCTCCGTTTCAACTCTTGGAAAGCCCTTTCTTGGGACTCTCCCCTGATGTAGGTAATCAAACGCGGAAAGTAAAGATAAAAGCGAGACGTAACTCGTACGATAATCTCGAGTAGCAACGGAGAACTTGTTCCGTTACACCCCAAGAAGATGACAAGAACACCTACACTAGGCAACTACCCTCGAGCTAACGCGAGCACGCAAGTAGAATGGTCGGGGGGGATTGGAATTCATCTAGATCCGCTAGAGGAAGAACAAGTCCCATCAAAGGTTTCATTCACTCAATCAAAGAGTTCAACTCTCAACACAATTGTTTGATTAATCATCAAGGTAAGCTAATGAAATAAGACAAGCTACTAGCTATTTATAGGTGTTGTTAGACACCCTTTGAAAGGTCTAAAATGCCCACACTTAGGCTTAGGAAATAAAGGACCACGTAGGGTCAAAATAGTCTTAACATAGCAAAGATTCACGCCTCTTCAGCGATCCGGGCGGAGCGCCCAAAATTGGGGCGGAGCGCCCGAGATTTTGTGCAAACTTGGCAGTGAGGTAGCTCGGGCGGAGCGCCTGGATTTGGGGCGGTCCGCCTCAGCTTAGCTTTCTTCAGGTGGAGCGCCTGGGGCATGGGGCGGAGCGCCCAAGGTGCTGAGGGGTTCTTCTTGTGCTCTAATCACCCGGAATGGTTTCCCAATGCTTCCTTCCTCTAGTCCCCTCCTCACCAAGTGTAAATGCACTCCTTGAACCTCCCTAGCTTGGCTCCGAGTGAAGGGTCTCGTGGTTTGCCCGACATCATCCTCCCCTTCTTGAGAGGATTTCGTCCTCGAAATTGAAGCATCATCCACGACCTCTTCATCATCATTCACGACCTCTTCATTACCTACATTCAAAGGAACCAAGTCACAAACATTGAAAGTATTGGAAACTTGATACTCACTTGGCAAGTCGACCACTGATAAGACCCAAACGGCCTCAAGACCTTGCACTCGGAGTCAAGCCAAGTTAATCCAAGATACCCATCTTCACTTGACATGTGATGCGGGGCAAATTGCATCGACACCTACACTTGGTCCGGGAGTCAAGGCATGGATGATATGAGCTCGGGAGACGACTTGAAGACCATGCATTGAAGCTCAATCAAAGTGGAAACGGGGCCGGAACCAGTGCTGGAAACAGGGGAGCCAAAGCAGGGCAAAACAGGACAGCATTTCCTGAGCTACTACCTGGCGCCAGACATCTTCTCTGCGCGATCGCGCTGACACCCACGCGATCGCGAAGGCCAGCTGTTTACCTTGCGCGATAGCGCCCTGCTTGACGCGATAGCGTGATCTGAAGACTAGTTCCCTGCGCGATCGCATATCCTTTAGCGCGATCGCGAAGGCCATTTGGGCAGTGCGGACCAGAATGTTGGCAAATGTTGTAAGGGGAAACTATAAATACCCCATTAGCTCATTTATTGCTTTTTAACCAACCTTGAATGTAGAATGATATATTTTCTTGAGTGAATCTCAATGAAGAACCCGTGAGCGGGCATGATTTCACTTGGTGGATTCCAAGTTGAACATCGAAACCTCTTTGATCATTCTATTTGCGAGAGCCGAGTGTCTCTTGAGGGTAGTTGCATAGTATAGGTGATCCTTGACTTCATCCGGGGTGTATCGAGACAAGTTCCTCGGTGCTACTTAGGTAAATGTTTCAAGCCTCGTCTTACTTTTTATCTCGATATCTTCATCGATATCGCCTATCTTGTTTTAGCTTCCGCATTTTCGTATCGTTTGTTGCTTCCGCGTATTTTGCCCCTCATCAGTTGGTATCAGAGCACGGCTAGGCTTCGTTCTGACAAATCCTCGGTCTTGTTCTTGTTGTTATTATCGTTGTGTTGTTTGTTGTTCTTATTTGAAAGAAAAACAAAAAAATCCAAAAAAAAAACTTGAAAGTCACAAATTTTGCTAGAACTTGTTCGATGTTATGAATTCTTGGTTGCTTGGTATCGGGGTTTACTCCTTATAGTTTTCCCGTCGTTTTGATACCCCCATAACATCATTTGGAGTAGCGGAATGAAAATCGATGTTTGAAAATCTTGAAGTTCTTGAAAACTTTGAAGAACTTGCTCCAAATTTTTGAAAACAAGTTGTTTGTTGATTGTTTGTTTGATAAAACCATTGGGGATTGTTTACTTCAGTTGAAAACACCCTTTGGAAGCTTTAGAACTGAACAACAAACTGAATTTGGGTGATTTGTGTGCCAAAAACTGAGTTTGCAGTCGAGGTTCTGGTTCTGGAACGCAGGCCTGCGCGATCGCGCCCTGCTACACGCTATCGCGACAAATCCTTCCATTTGTTCATCGCGATCGCGCGCAACCTCACGCGATCGCGAAGGGTTTCAATTTTCCAGAAAATCCTGAAGTTGGACAGAATGTTCGCAAAGCGTTCGTAACAGTTTCCGCTCACCAAAACTTCAATTGTATCATCAAATATGGTGAGTTTGTAGATCACTAACCAAAAAATCATCCAATTCCGAATCCATTTAGTGGCGATTCGATCTTTTTCCCTTTGATCGCGTCACTTCCGATTAGTACTTTGAGGGTAACACTCCTACCCAATTAGTGCTAATTCTTTGTGCGCTTAGGATCTTCGTGCCTAGGAGGAGAGTAGAGCTCAAAGAAGACTCGTAGTATATTTGTTTGGCTCAAGTGCTCATTTATAAAGTCGTTCGCCCATCGAGTCCCATCAATTCCACTCACCCCGAAGAGCGTTTGGTTCTTGTGACTTGAGTGATTATTGAGGTGGTTGTTCAACTACGAGGAAGCCTTTGAGATCAAGCTTGAGTGATAAATCCCCCGCCACTAAATTGAGTGTACCCGAGTGACACAACAAAGGTGAGGGAGCGAGTCAGGGCTTTTACTCTAACCTCTTTCTTGTTTTTGATTTGTGTAGGTACATGGCCGGAGACGTGTATGATGCCGATGAGGACACGTTGAGTACTTTGGCCTACATATTGGCCGAGGTAAGGTCTATGGAACAATGGCTTGAGCGCCTTGAAAGAAAAGGGACCCCGAGTGTCCAAAAGGGTACCGAAGGAGGTACTAGTGATGAAGTGTTGGGCAATCCCCAACCGTTGGGCAATCCCCAACAAGTGGGCATTCCCCACCACATGGGCATTCCCCAACAAGTGGGCACTCCCCACAACTTGGGCATTTCCCAAGGTAAAAGTGAGCAAGGTGATGAGCTTAAAACGACACTTGTGGTACGGAGGAGTTTGGGTGCCATGAGTCATGACGATCCGGAGCATGTGCAAAGGGAGAACCTCTTCCATGCTAGGTGTCGAGTGATGGGTCTAGTGTGCTCAATGATCATTGATTCGGGAAGTTGTGCTAACATAGTGAGTGAGACCTTGCTTTCCCAAGTGCAATTGCCTACTAGAGCACATCCACATCCCTACCGTTTACAATGGTTGAGTGAGTGTGGAGAGTTGAGGGTGGAGAAGCAAGCTTGGGTGGAGTTTAGCATTGGGAACTACCGAGACAAGGTATTGTTTGATATAGTCCCTATGCAAGCTTGCCATCTCTTGTTTGGGAGGCCATGGCAATATGATCGGAGCGTGGTACATGATGGTAGGACCAACTCTTACACGGTCTTGCACGGCTCTAGAAAGTATATACTCAAGCCCTTGACACCGAAGCAAGTAAGTAATGACTATAGGATTATGAGGGAGTTGAGGGAAGCGGCTAAAGCTAAGTCTCCCATGGTCCTTGAGCCCGGAACCAACAATCTTATGGTCATGCCCTTGCGAGATGAGAGTGAGGCATCACCCGGACCTACAATTGGCCTTGAGCGAAAAATGAAAGAAGTGAGGGAAGAGGAAATCTCGAGTGAGAGTGGGAACACACTTCGTTCTAACCATGATTTATCTTCTTCTCTTTCTATTTGTTTGGGCTTATGTGTAGGTACTCTTGGAGGCGAGCTAGTGGAGCCTCAACCGGTTGCTAAGAAAGAAGGTGATGCAACCCAAAATAGGCGGAAGCGACAAACGATACAAAAGTGCGGAAGCTAAAACAATATAGGCGATATCAATAAAGATATCGAGATAAAAGCAAGACGAGGCTTGAACGTTTACCTAAGTAGCACCGAGGAACTCGTCTCGATACACCCCGGGTGAAGTCAAGGATCACCTATACTAAGCAACTACCCTCAAGAGGCACCCGGCTCTTGCAAATAGAATGATCGAAAGAGGTTACGATGTTCAACTTGGAATCCACCAAGTGAAATCATGCCCGTTCACGGGTTCTTCATTGAGATTCACTCAAGAAATATATCATTCTACATTCAAGGTTTGTTAAAAAGCAATAAATGAATGAATGGGGTATTTATAGTTTCCCCTTACAACATTTGCCAAGTTTCTGGTCCGCTCTGCTCAAATGGCCTTCGCGATCGCGTGGATGGATATGCGATCGCGTGGATGCTGAATTTCAGAGGCTCGCGATCGCGTCTGTCTGAGCGCTATAGCGCAGGGTAAAAATCACCCCTTCGCGATCGCGTGGGTTGTCTCGCGATCGCGCAGAGCAAACGTCTTGTGGTTAGTGCACTAAGTGTGGGAAAACACACTCTTGTGGTACAACCAAGTATCAATGGCAACAAAGGCGCTCATGCTCCCAAAGGAACTAACAAGTACTTGGTTTAACAACAAAGCGCTCCCAACACAAGAACCAATAAAGAAATCAATAGGGCATGGCATATGCAAGATTAAGCTATCAAATTCCCTACAATCCCTAGGTTCAAGATTAGCACACCAAGACCTTCCACTACGCGAGTAGGTAGGTCCAACACGAGTGAGTGCAAGCACGGTAGAAAATTCGCTCTTGTTATAGAGCCAAGTATCAATACCGATCAAGAAGCTCATGTCCCCAAAGGGAACAACAAGTTCTTGACTCCATAGTGTCAAGCACTCACAACCATAACAAGCAAGGGAATCATTAGAACATAAAACATTCAAGATCAAGCAATCAAAGTTCCGATGACCCCTAAGCTCATGATCAACATACCAAACCTTCAAGGCAATATTTTCAAAATGTAGCACAACGGTTTTGGCATGCCCAAGTCTCAAAGTGTGGTTAATATATGGGAGGGAATAGACAAAGTAGTGCAACACACAATTAGCATCAAATACCCCACTCCCCTTCTTAGAAGCCCTCATACTCACACTAAGAGATACCTCCTCACCTCCAATTTCATCCTCGAGACAACCCCCCTCACAAGGTAAGCTCTCAAGGAAGGCATTGTCAATGGTCTCTTCATCATCATAACCCAAACCAACAAGAGTAGGGTCACTAGAAAAATCATCTACCTCACTCGAAGCTTCAAACAAGGAGTTGTCTATGGGATCAAATCCCTCACACCACGGAGGTTCCAACTCTCTCTCAACCCTAGCTCGATACAACTCACCACCACAAATAAGGATGCTCTCGAACAAAGGATTAGTAAAAGCATGCATCTCAATCTCATGGTCAAGCAAAGGTGAAGTATCAAAGCTAGGTTCTTCGCTCTCACTTGAGGAGTCATCATAGACAACCCTGCCCGATTCATGCAACTTGGACTCCTCAAGTTTACTTTCATCCTCACTACGACACACAAGTCCACCAAAATCAATTATATCAACAAGGGTGGAGTCACATAACTCATCGTCCCTTTTATCAAATATGGGCGGGGTGTCATAACAAGGGTCGCAAGTAAGGTCAACTAACACACTTTCGCTAGAGAGAGGTTCTTTGAATACCGGGCTAACATCATGATGCGGCCTTTCACTCCTCTCTACTAGGTCACATGCAAACACACGTTGACCATTAGACTCTTCACTAGTTGCTAGGTCAATATAGGCATCACAAGCAACAACTAGTTTTGAGTCTCCACAAGACAAGGGATCAGCATGTTCATGAGAAGGAAAGGTAACACTTACATTGGAGTCGCTCCCGTGAGCTCTCACATCGTTTGAAGTATCGTGTTTGAGTCCTCCTTCATGAAACTCACAAGGTCGAGTTCCTTCCTCTTGTCTTTCGTCCTCATCAACCGGTTGAGGCTCCACTAGCTCGCCTCCAAAAGTACCTACACACAAGCCAAAACAAATAGAAAGAGAAGAAGATAAATCATGGTTAGAACAAGGTACGTCCTCACTCTCACTCGAGATTTCCTCTCCACTCACTTCCTTCATTCTCCGCTCAAGGCCAATTGTAGGTCCGGGTGAGGCTTCACTCTCCACTCGCAAGGGCATGACCATAAGATTGTTGGTTCCGGGCTCAAGGACCATGGGCGACTTGGCTTTAGCCGCTTCCCTCAACTCCCTCATAATCCTATAGTCATTACTTACTTGCTTCGGTGTCAAGGGCTTGAGTATATACTTTCTAGAGCCGTGCAAGACCGTGTAAGAGTTGGTCCTACCATCATGTACCACGCTCCGATCATATTGCCATGGCCTTCCAAACAAAAGATGGCAAGCTTGCATAGGGACTACATCGAACATTACCTTATCTCGGTAGTTGCCAATGCCAAACTCAACCAAAGCTTGCTTCACCACTCTCAACTCTCCACACTCACTCAACCATTGTAAACGGTAGGGATGTGGATGTGTTCTAGTAGGCAATTGCAATTGGGAAATCAAGGTCTCACTTACTATGTTAGCACAACTTCCCGAATCAATGATCATTGAGCACACTTGACCCATCACTCGACACCTAGCATGGAAGAGGTTCTCCCTTTGCACATGCTCCGGATCTTCATGACTCATGGCACCCAAACTCCTCCGTACCACAAGTGTCGTTTTAAGCTCATCACCTTGCTCACCTTCACCTTGGGGAATGCCCAAGTTGTGGGGAATGCCCACTTGTTGGGGAATGCCCAACGGTTGGGGAATGCCCAACATTTCATCACTAGTACCTTCTCCGGTACCCTTTTGGACACTCGGGGTCCAATCCCCTGTGAGGTTGTCAAACCTCGAACTTATGGATCTCACCTCGGCCAAGAGGTAGGCCAAAGTGCTTACCGGGACCTCAACGGTATCATACACGTCTCCGGCCATGTACCTACACAAATCAAAAACAAGAAGAGGTTAGAGTAAAAGCCCTCACTAGCTCCCTCACCTTTGTTGCGTCACTCGGGTACACTCAATTTTAGTGGCGGGGAATTTATCACTCAAGCTTGATCTCAAAGGCTTCCTCGTAGTTGAACAACCACCTCAATAATCACTCAAGTCACAAGAACCAAACGCTCTTCGGGGTGAGTGGAATTGATGGGACTCGATGGGCGAACGGCTTTATAAGTGAGCACTTGAGCCAAGAAATATACTACGAGTCTTCTTTGAGCTCTACTCTCCTTCTAGGCACGAAGATCCTAAACGCACAAAGAATTAGTACTAATTAGGTAGAAGGGTTACCCTCAAAGTACTAACCGGAAGTGACGCGATCAAATGGCAAAAGATCGAATCGCCACTAAACGGATTCGGAATTGGATGATTTTTGGTTAGTGATCTACAAACTCACCATATTTGATGATACAATTGAAGTTTTGGTGAGCGGAAACTGTTTCGAACGCTTTGCGAACAATCTGTCCCAGTTCAGGATTTCTGCAGAATTGAGAACCCTTCGCGATCGCGTGGGGTAAGTCGCGATCGCGATGAACAAAGTGACAATGGGGCGCGTTCGCGTGGGTCTGTGCGCGATCGCGCAGGCCTGCGTTCCAGAACCAGAATCTCGACTGCAAAATCAGTTTTTGGCACACAAATCACACCAATTCAACTTGTTGTTCAGTTCTAAAGCTTCCAAAGGGTGTTTTCAACTAAGGTAAACAATCCCCAATGGTTTTTCCATTCAAACAACGAACAAACAACTCGTTTTCAAGAATTCGGAGTATGTTCTTCAAATTTTCAAGAACTTCAAAATTTTCAAAGTTCGATTTTCATTCTGCTACTCCGAATGATGATATGGGGATATCAAAATGACGGGAAAACTACATAGAACAATCCCCGATACCAAACAACCAAGAATTCACAACACAAAACAAGTTCTATCAATTTTTGTGAATTCTCAACTTTTGAGATTTGGTTTTCGAGATTTTGATTCACGACTTCAAATCGTGTTTCGAGGGTACCAAATCAACGGGAATATGATAGCAAACAATCCCCAGTAACAAACAACAACAAAATCGCTATAACAAACGATTTCTAGCAATTTTTTTGTGATTTTCAAATTTTTGGATTTTTTTGTTTTTCTTCAAATCAAGAACAAACAACACAAGGATAACAACAACAAGAACAAGACCGAGGATTCGTAAGAACGAAGCCTAGCCGTGCTCTGATACCAACTGATGCAACCCAAAATAGGCGGAAGCGACAAACGATACAAAAGTGCGGAAGCTAAAACAATATAGGCGATATCAATAAAGATATCGAGATAAAAGCAAGACGAGGCTTGAACGTTTACCTAAGTAGCACCGAGGAACTCGTCTCGATACACCCCGGGTGAAGTCAAGGATCACCTATACTAAGCAACTACCCTCAAGAGGCACCCGGCTCTTGCAAATAGAATGATCGAAAGAGGTTACGATGTTCAACTTGGAATCCACCAAGTGAAATCATGCCCGTTCACGGGTTCTTCATTGAGATTCACTCAAGAAATATATCATTCTACATTCAAGGTTTGTTAAAAAGCAATAAATGAATGAATGGGGTATTTATAGTTTCCCCTTACAACATTTGCCAAGTTTCTGGTCCGCTCTGCTCAAATGGCCTTCGCGATCGCGTGGATGGATATGCGATCGCGTGGATGCTGAATTTCAGAGGCTCGCGATCGCGTCTGTCTGAGCGCTATAGCGCAGGGTAAAAATCACCCCTTCGCGATCGCGTGGGTTGTCTCGCGATCGCGCAGAGCAAACGTCTGGCGCCAGGCAGTAGCTCAGAAAATGCTGCCCTGTTTTGCCCTGCTTTGGCTCCCCTGTTCCCAGCACTGGTTCCAGCCCTGTTTCCACTTTGATTGAGCTTCAATGCATGGTCTTCAAGTCGTCTCCCGAGCTCATATCATCCATGCCTTGACTCCCGGACCAAGTGTAGGTGTCGATGCAATTTGGGCCGCATCAGAAGGACAAGAGGATGGAGCTCGGCAATGTGAGTTTCATGAAGAAGGATTTGAACAAGACACTTCAAGCGATGTGAGTACTCACGGGAGCTACTCAAAGGTAAGTGTTTTGTCACCTTCTTATGAACATAATCCTTCCTTGTCTTGTGAAGACTCAATGCTAGTTGGTGCTTGTAATGCATTTGATGAAATGGCAACTAGTGTAGAGTCGAATGGTCAACTTGTGATTGCTTGTGAACCGCTAGTAGAGAGGGATGAGAAGCCACATCATGATGTGAGCCCGGAATTCAAAGGACCTCTCTCTAGTGAAATTGTGGTAGTTGACCTTACTTGCGACCCTTGTTATGACACCCCACCCATGTTTGATAAAGGGGGAGATGAGTTATGTGACTCCGCCCTTGTTGATATAATTGATTTTGGTGGATTTGTGTGTCGTAGTGAGGATGAGAGTGAACTTGAGGAGTCCAAATTGCATGAATTGGACAAGGTTGTCTATGATGACTCCTCAAGCGAGAGTGAAGACCCTAGTCTTGATATGATGCCGTTGTTTGACTATGAAATTGAGATGCATGCTTTTACATTCCCATTGCATGAGGGCATCTTTAATTGTGAAGGTGATTTGTATCGGGCTAGAGTTGAGGATGAAATGGAACCTCCGTGGTGTGAGGGATTTGATCCCATAGACAACTCTTTGGTTGTAGCTTCGAGTGAGGTAGATGATTCTTCTAGTGACCCTACTCTTGTTGGTTCGGGTTACGATGATGAAGAGACCTTTGATAATGCCTTCCTTGAGAGCTTGCTTTGTGAGAGGAGTTGTCTCGAGGATGAAATTGGAGGTGAGGAGGTACCTCTTAGTGTGAGTATGAGGGCTTTTAAGAAGGGGAGTGGGGTACTTGATGCTAATTGTGTATTGCACTACTTTGTCTATTCCCTCCCATATATTAACCACACTTTGAGACTTGAGTATGCCAAAACCGTTGTGCTACATTTTGAAAATATTGCCTTGAAGGTTTGGTATATTGATCATGAGCTTAGGGGTCATCGGAACTTTGATTGCTTGATCTTGAATGTTCTCTGTTCTAATGATTCCCTTGCTTGTTATGGTTGTGAGTGCTTGTTACTATGGAGCCAAGAACTTGTTGTTCCCTTTGGGGACATGAGCTTCTTAAATGGTATTGATACTTGGCTCTATAACAAGAGCGAATTTTCTACCGTGCTTGCACTCACTCTTGTTGGACCTACCTACTCGCGTAGTGGAAGGTCTTGGTGTGCTAATCTTGAACCTAGGGATTGTAGGGAATTTGATAGCTTAATCTTGCATATGCCATGCCCTATTGATTTCTTTATTGGTTCTTGTGTTGGGAGCGCTTTGTTGTTAAACCAAGTACTTGTTAGTTCCTTTGGGAGCATGAGCTCCTTTGTTGCCATTGATACTTGGTTGTACCACAAGAGTGTGTTTTCCCACACTTAGTGCACTAACCTACTCTTGTAGTAGGAGTTTTTGTTTTTGTTTGCCTTTTTGATGTAGGTGATGATCCCGTGGAGGAGGACGCCTTAATTTCGAGGACGAAATTTTCTCAAGAAGGGGAGGATGATGCGGGGCAAATTGCATCGACACCTACACTTGGTCCTGGAGTCAAGGCATGGATGATATGAGCTCGGGAGACGACTTGAAGACCATGCATTGAAGCTCAATCAAAGTGGAAACGGGGCCGGAACCAGTGCTGGAAACAGGGGAGCCAAAGCAGGGCAAGACAGGACAGCATTTCCTGAGCTACTGCCTGGCGCCAGACATCTTCTCTGCGCGATCGCGCTGACACCCACGCGATCGCGAAGGCCAGCTGTTTACCTTGCGCGATAGCGCCCTGCTTGACGCGATAGCGTGATCTGAAGACTAGTTCCCTGCGCGATCGCATATCCTTTAGCGCGATCGCGAAGGCCATTTGGGCAGTGCGGACCAGAATGTTGGCAAATGTTGTAAGGGGAAACTATAAATACCCCATTAGCTCATTTATTGCTTTTTAACCAACCTTGAATGTAGAATGATATATTTTCTTGAGTGAATCTCAATGAAGAACCCATGAGCGGGCATGATTTCACTTGGTGGATTCCAAGTTGAACATCGAAACCTCTTTGATCATTCTATTTGCGAGAGCCGAGTGTCTCTTGAGGGTAGTTGCATAGTATAGGTGATCCTTGACTTCACCCGAGGTGTATCGAGACAAGTTCCTCGGTGCTACTTAGGTAAACGTTTCAAGCCTCGTCTTGCTTTTTATCTCGATATCTTCATCGATATCGCCTATCTTGTTTTAGCTTCCGCATTTTCGTATCGTTTGTTGCTTCCGCGTATTTTGCCCCTCATCACCAACTGAACTTCCTATTTTAGCCCTGCGCGGCCTTTATTTGTTTAAGCCCACTTTGGGGGTATTTTAGACCTTTTATTAGTCCTAAGTGAAGCCTATAAATAGTTCACTTAGCCTCTTTCAAACACTACCTTACTTTGATTATTGATGAATGAAAATAGAGTTGAACTCTTTGGAAGAAACCTTTGTCTCTTGGTTGCTTGAATTCACTAGTGGAACCTAGTTGAGTCTTGAACCGCTAACCCGACCATTCGACTTGCGAGTCCGGTGATTTCTCGAGGGTCGTTGCATAGTGTAGGTCCTTCTTGACGCCGATTCGAGGGTATCTCGGGACAAGTTCCCCGTGGTTACTTCGAAGGGAGTTCGAGTTGTGTCTCGCTCTCCTATCTTTATCTTTATTTCCGCGTTTCGTATTTGATTCCTATCAACCACATAGGCGTTGTTGTTTATCTTTGAAAGCACTTTGAATGGGCCATCTCCACGGGGTGCCAACTTCCCTTTCCTAAGGTTTGGAAACCTTTCTTTCCGGAAGTGCACCCACACATAGTCACCCTTCTTGAGTTCCACCTTCTTGCGTCCTCCAAATTCTTCCTTGCTTTAGCATGAAGCTCCATCAAAGCCTTGGCTCTAGCTTTCCCTTCAAAATTAACAACCATTTCCCTTGGCAAAGGGGTTAGATCAAGGGGAATCAAGGGGTTAAAACCATAAACACATTCAAAAGGAGTCATGCCAATCATTCTATGCACGGTGCGATTGTAGGCAAACTCCATGAGAGGTAGCTTGTTGATGCAACCCAAATTGCATCGAGACCATTCACTCGAAGTCAAGCCAAGGATATACAAGATGCTCACCTACACTTGGTTTGGAGAGGCGTGGATGATACGAGCTCGGGAGTGGACTTAAAGACAATGCATTGGAGCTCAATCCATGTGGAAACAGGGCAGGAAACAGTGCAAGAAGCAGGGAAGCAAAACAGGGCAAAAACAGGGGAGGTCTGCTGAGCTTACTGCCTAAGACTGGAAACTTGCTCTTCGCGATCGCGTCAACAACCTTCGCGATCGCGTAGACCAAATCTTTTGCCTGCGCGATCGCGTCAAGACTCGCGCTATCGCGACCTTCTGCATTTTAGTGTTCCACGCGATCGCATATATCTCTGCGCGATCGCGAAGAACACTCGAGTAGCAGCGGACCAGAAGCTAGGAAATATTGTAATGGGGTGCTATAAATACCCTCTTTCATCATTTATTGCTTTTTACCTTACTTTGAACACAAAACACATTGAATGAGCATTGCTCTTGACATTGTAACTCTTTTGGCTTGAAATCAATTGGATGAATCCAAGTTGCTCTTCAATCCATCTTCGATCATTCTATTTGCTTGAGCCTCGTGTCTCTTGAGGATAGTTGCTTAGCGTAGGTGATTCTTTCCAATCGTTTGGGGTGTAACGGAACAAGTTCTTCGTTGCTACTCGAACTTTAGTGTGAGTCTCGTCTCGTTTCTTATCTTTTATCGCTTTCGTATTTTCGATTGCGTCAGTTGGTATCAGAGCAAGGCTAGGGTTGCGTTCTTACGAACCCTCGTCCTACTCTTCGTGCTTGTCATCTTTGTTCCGCATTTATTTTCTTGTTCTTGTTGTTGTTTTATTGAAAAAGAAGAAAAAAATTCAAAAATTTGAAAACCCAAAAATTTGAAGGAAATCGCTTGTTGTGACGATTTTGTTGGTGTTGATTATCGGGAATTGTTTGTATCCGTACTCTCGACAATTAGGAACCAACAAAAACCGTTTTGGAGTTGAAAATCAAAGTTTGGAAAAATTGAACCCTAGGTTGGGTATTTTGCAAAATTTGCCAAAAACTTGTTTGATGTTGTGATTTTGTGGGTGTTTGGTATCGGGGATTGATCCTTGTAGTTACCCCGACGTATTGATATCACAATAACATCATTTGGAGCCTTGTAGTGAAAATCAAAATTTTGAACTTTGAAGGTTTGAAGGTTTTTGAAGAACTTGTCAAATTTATTGGAAACAAGTTGTTTGAAGGTTGTTTTTGTGTATGAACCATTGGGGAATGTTTATTCCAGCTGAAAACACCTTTTGGGAAGCTTGAGAACTGAAATAAGTTGAATTGGGTTTGTTGTGTTTGCCAAACTGCTGTTTTCTGTCGACTTTCTGGTTCAGCCAAAACTGAATTTTGTTCATCGCGGTCGCGCCCCTCTGCACGCGATCGCGAAGGGTACTTAATTCCAGAAAAATCCTGAAGTTGGACAGAATGTTCACAAAGCTATCGTAACAGTTTCCAACCACCAAAACTCCCATAGTATCATCAAATATGGTGAGTTTCTAGATCACAATCCAAATTTCATCCAATTCCGAATCCGTTTAGTGACGATTCGATCTTTGAACATTTGATCGCGTCACTTCCGGTTAGCACTTTGAGGGTAACACTTCTACCCCAATTAGTGCTAATCCCTCGTTCGAATAGGATACTCGTGCCTAGGAGGAGAGTAGAATTCGAAGAAGATTCGTAGTTAATTGTTTGGTTCAAGTGCTCACCAAATAGCTTAACGTTGATCGAGTCCCATTGAATCCACTCTTCCCGAAGAGCATTGGGTTCTTGTATTTTGGATTGGTCTTTGAGGAGGTTGCGCAACTACGAGGAGGCCATTGATTTCAAGCTTGTGTGAACCTAACCCCCAACTTGAGTGAACCCGAGCGACAAACAAAAGTGAGGGAGTGAGTGAGGACTTTTACTCTAATATCTTTACTTGTTTTGGGTTGTTGTAGGTACAATGGCGGACGAGAAGGCCAAAAATACCATTGAGGTTCCCGTTGACGTCTTGGCTAGTCTATTGGCCGAGGTGAAAACCTTGAACCTTAGAATGGAAACCTTTGAAAAGGAAAGGACCCCGAGTGTCCAAAAGGATGCCAATGAAGGCACGAGTGATGACTCCATCATGAAACCGGACCAATATGCGGAGTTAGTTCGTCGACAACGGTTGAGGGATGAGACTCTTGCTAGAGAAAGGTCGTTGGGCACTCCCCAACCCTTGGGCAATCCCCAAGGAGATGTCCCACTCTTAAGGCTCCGAAGAAATGTGGTTCCTCTTGAGCAAGTTGATGAAGCTCAAGAAGGGGAGGGTCTCGGACTAGATGATGATTTTGATGCTCACTATCCGAATAGAAGGGCGATGCACGGAGGCCGAGGAATGGATGGAGGTCGTGGGCGAGGTCGAGGACCTCCAAGGGCTTTTATGGGAAGGGACTTGAGACGGGAGTATGATGAGGTTGAAGACTACTACGGGGGTCAACCGGGACCACATCGTGGGGGTCGTGACACTAACCTCAATAGTGTGAAGATCACTATCCCACCTTTCAAAGGGACTAGTGATCCGGAAGCTTTCTTAGAGTGGAAGGTTCAATTGGAGCGGGTCTTTGACACGAATGACATGTCCGAGGAGAAGAAGGCTACATATGCCATTGCTTCCTTTGAATCTTATGCCTCTACATGGTGGGAATCTATGAAGCGATCAAGGAGACGACTTGGGTTGCGGATGAACATCACTTGGGAAGAGTTGAAAGAAGTAATGAACAACAAATATGTGACTCCCAAGTATCGGCAAGAGCAACTCAAACGGCTCTATGAATTGAAACAAGGCTATAAGTCCGTTGATGAATATTTCAACGACTTTGAGAAAAACCGGATGGCTCTTGATATGAAAACGGAGGATGAGGAACAAGCCATCATCCGTTTCAAAAGTGGTTTGAGTAGAGATTGCCTCCCAATTGAGACTTCACATCTTCCACTCCTTGCAAGATGTTTGTGATGCCGCGGTTGAAGCCGAGAAATGGCTCAAAGAAGAAAAGGCTCCTCGCTTTAGGAGTACTACCACTACCACTCCTTCAACTCGTACCAAAGAATGGAAGAGCCCATATGCTAGTGGAGCAAGTGGGAGTCGAGATGTAAAGAAGCCTTTTGAGAAGGCCACCCCGAAGAGCGACCACAAAGAAGTTGGAGGTATTTCTAAAACTACCTTAAATACTCCTTCTTCTTCTTCTTTCCAATGCCATAAATGCAAGGGTTATGGCCACTTTGCTAAAGAGTGTCCTACCCGGAAAACGATGATTGTGATGGAGGATGGGTTGGTCTATGAGAGGGAAAGTGAGCCCGAGGGAGATGATGAGGAGGAAAGTGAGGAAGTTGAGGATGAGGGAGAAGAGAGAGCGACGGAGGGGGATGATCCTAATATGTTCCTCGTGGTCCGTCGAATTTTGGGAAACATGGTGGGTGAAGAGAGGGAAGATGAACAAAGGGAAAACTTGTTCCATGCTCGGTGTAGGGTGAAGGGGCAAGTGTGTTCCATGATCATTGATTCGGGTAGTTGTGCGAACGTGGTGAGCCAAACGTTGGTCTCACAATTGAAATTGACTACCCTAAAGCATCCTAGTCCCTACCGTTTGCAATGGTTGAGCGAGTGTGGGGAGTTGAGGGTAGTGAAGCAAGTCTTGATTAGGTTCAAGATTGGGAACTACCAAGATGAACACATGTTTGACGTGGTGCCAATGCAAGCTTGCCACCTTCTTTTTGGTAGGCCTTGGCAATACGACAAACAAGTGATTCATGATGGCCGGGCCAACACTTACACGGTTAGACATGAGGGGAAGAAGTTTGTGCTCACACCCTTGTCCCCAAAGCAAGTAAGTGAGGACTATCGGCGCATGAAAGAATTGAGGGAAGCGGCTAAGGCCAAGTCCCCGGTTGTGGCCAAGCCCTTGGCCAAGACTCCACCCTCGTCCACCGGTCGCATATGTGCCATGATGCAACCGGGTGAGATCTTGAAAGGTGATGCAATCCAAAATACGCGGAAGCTAATAACGACACAAACAAGGCGGAAGCGATAAATAACACGATAGGTGATATCAATGATATCGGGGAAACAAGGATTGGGGAGTCAAGAAACGAGAAGAAAGAACGGATTAATAAATTCAAGACGTGAATTAATAATCCAAAAGGGAGAAAGTGGAACTCGAACCTTACAATGGACTCAACTAGGTGTCGATCGCCATAGGTTCCAAGTTAACGAGATACATGAAGCCTCGGGCTTCGGACTAGAAGGGCTCGGCCTCTTCTCTAATTCTCTCTTCTCTCTATTCAATTCAAGCTAACTAATGAAATGAAGCTAAAACTAGCTATATATACATTTACATGTCAAATGGACAAAAATGGCCCTGAAACTGATTCTGCCTCGCTGCTCAGTACTTCTTCTTCGCGATCGCGCCAGGAAGACTCGCGATCGCGCTGGGCATTCTTCAAAGCATCGCGATCGCGCTGGCTTGGACGCTGTCGCGAAGAGATCGATCGAACTGGCCTTGAACTCCTCGCGATCGCGCGAGATAACACGCTGTCGCGTAGGGCAATGGATTCCTCTTCGCGATCGCGCAGACATGGACGCGATCGCGAAGAACACTTGTTCTTCCTCAGGCAGTGAGCTCCCAGATTGCTCCCCTGTTTTGCCCTGTTTTGGGCTGCCTGTTTTCCTGCCCTGTTTCCTCCATCCGTTGGCGCTCCAATGCACGATCTTCAAGTTGTTTCCGGAGGCCTTGACTCGTATCCGTTGTGCTCTCGAGCATGGCTTTTGATGGTTGTCGCTGAGGCCATTTTATATTGCATCATCCTCCCCTTCTTGAAAGGATTTCGTCCTCGAAATTGAACCATCAAAACCTACAATCAAAGAACAAGCACAACCAAAACTTCCTACTTCACAAGTAGGTTAGCTTAACAAGAATAAGTGCAAGTAGTGTGGAAAACACACTCTTGTGATAGAGCCAAGCATCAATACCAATTAAAAAGCATATGTCCCCAAAAGAGACAACAAATTCTTGGCTCGACAAGAACAAGCACTCATAATCACAACAAGCAAAGAGATCAAGGATATGCATGTAGCAATTAAATCCTCCACGACCCCTAAGCCCATGATCAACACACCAAGCCTTCACATCAAGTTTATCACAAAGGGACACATCGGCTTGGGTATGCTCAACACTCAAGGTGTGCTCAACATATGGGATGGAGTAAGTAAAATAGTTCAATTCACAACTAACATCGACTACTCCACTCCCCTTCTTAAGAGCATTCTTACACACACCGAGAGGTACCTCCTCACCTCCAAATACTCCCCCAAGACAACCCTCGTCATTAGACAAACTCCCAAGGGAGGTCTCAAACAACGGATTATCTATAGAGTTAGGCATTCCAATCCATGGAGGTCCAAACTCACACTCTACTCTAGTTTGATACAATTCACCATTTTCATTGAAGTTGCCCTCATACAAAGGATTGGTATAGGCGCACTTCTCAAGCTCGCTAGCAAGCAAAGGTGAAGTTCTCAAACTAGAGATCACATCTACACTTGAGGAGTCATCGAACACAAGTCGATCTATCTCATTTTCAAGAGACTCCTCAAGGTTACGAACTTCCTCACTACGACACAAGATACCACCGCTAGCAAATAAGCAATCAAAGGGAAGAATAGGATAATCATGTAATTCATCTTCTCCTTTATCAAACATGGGCGGGGTGTCATAACAAGGGTCACACACAAGGTCAACTTCAACATTCTCACTAAAGAGAGGTTCAATGAACACCGAGCTCACATCATGATGTGGCCTTTCAACCCTCTCAACTAGTGGTTCATTTGCACACACAAGTTGACCCAAAGGCTCTACGCTAGTTGCAAACACATTATAGTCATGCAAATCATCAACTAGCCTAGAGTGCTCACTAACAACATCACAAGACAAGGAAGTATCATACTCAAGGGAGGAAGAACTAACACATACCTTTGAAGTGTCATGAACGTCTTCACCTTGTAGCTCACATTCGGCATCGCCTTCACCTTGTCTTTCCATCTCGGAACATGGTTGAGGCTCCATCGGTTTGCCTCCAAGAATCCCTACACAAGAACTCAAATACATAGAAGAAAAAGATAAAGGGTTAAGGTTAGAATAAGGGGTGCCCTCACTCTCAATTTTTCTTTTTCCCTCTTTCTTTTCCCTCATTTTTTTTCCAAGGTCGGGTGTAGATTCGGGTGGTGACAACCCACTCACATCACTCATCACAACCTCTCCTTTTTCCACTCGAGAGTTGTCACCGGTCGCTCCCTTACTCCTCTCTATCTTTTGTCTCTCAAATTCGGGCGAATTGGGACGAGGCCCAAGAATACCCATAGCCGGAGTAGGTGGACTCTTCACGTCAACCCGGAATCTAGGACTTGGAGACTCATCACTTGAGGTCTCCTTCTTCTTTGTTGGTGAACCACTTGATTTTGCAATTTGTGGTTGGTTCACCTTGTTGATTTTTATCAACCCTTCACTTGAACTAGTCCCACCACTTCTTGTCATTGTAGGACTTCTTGTTTGCACATTGTTGCCCATGGAATGAAGTTCCCGATCCTTGCTCCTTTGCCTAGCCAAAGAAGGGGTACTAGTAGGCACTCGGCTCTTCGCCCGGTAAGGCACAAAGTCATAGACTCTTTGCCCCACGCCCACAAGATATGCACCCTTCACCACACTATATTGCACCCTCTTCCCCTCCAACCACCGGTCACCTATCCACACATCAATATGACGCATGGGATACACATCACACCACACATAGCATTTATAGTTCCTATGAGATATGAGTACCCGAGCCTCCGTAGAAACCCACACTCCATCATACTCATAAGGATGCTCTAGCTTATGGCATGGTATCCTAAGCCTTTCAACCAAAGAGGTGCTAATACAATTGGCATCGGTACCACCAATCTTGAGCAAGTATCCTCCAATACCATCTACCTCAACAACGAACCTACATCTACCCAAGTTTTGTAAATTGGCATCCAAGTGAGAACTTGAACGCCCACAAGTGTCAACTCCGACAACTTGGGTCTTCCTTATCCCTCCACTAGTGGCAACACCACTAGAACAATCTCCACTTCCCGCCACTCTCCCAACATTAGAAATGTTGTTGGAAGTCAAGGAAGGAACCTCGCCATGGAACCCATAAGTGCCTCTTGCCTTGGTTCCATAGCCCATAGTACTACTCCTACTACAACCATCCACGCCCCTCACGGCATACAACCCCTTTGTAGCAAAAGCAACACCATTTTCCAAACCAACCTCAACATGGGAATTAGAAGCATTAGGCCGCTTAGCGTACCTAGAAGATGGAAGCTTCTTCCTTCTCACGGAACAACCACCACCACCACCTCCCATACTAATGGAAGGTCCTCCACTACTCTCTTGTACTCCATTAGCGACACTAGGAGAAGATGCATAAGAATAACCCCTATGTTCATCATCATCATCAACTCTACCTATGTCACCATCATCAATATCAAATTCTTCACAAGAAGAGTAAGTAGGATCATCATACCTTGAAGCGTCACCATCTTCGATTTCTTGACTAGAAGCATAGGCATCGTCACATTCTTCATCACAAGCTTCGTAGTCATCATCAACCTCACGATCATCATAGTGAACCGCTTCATCATCATAGGAGCCATGGCTTCCATCATCATAACAATGGCCATCATCTCCCTCATAGGAGCCATAGTCTCCATCATCACCATACGAGTCATAGCAACTCGCATCATCGCCACATGAGCCACAATCTACTCCATCATCATTGTCCGACATTGTTGCAATCACCAAAGACAAAACCTCCCGAAAGTCACTCCCTCACGTGTATCACTCAATATATGTACACTAAAGAGCGAGGCCTTATCAACTTGGGAACCAAGGTAATCACAACTAGCATGTCCAAGTTAAAGTTCGGAATAGAATTAATGAGACTCGATGTACGGACGGCTATTTAAAGTGCGCACTTGAGGCCAAAAGGAGTTCTACGACTCTTCTTTGAATTCTAATCTCCTCTACGCACGAATACCTAATACGCTAAAGGATTAGTGTCTTTCAAGTAGGCCAATTACCTTCAAAACACTAACCAAGAGGTACGGTGGGAAACGGGACACAAAAGATTCGATTCGAATCGGAACCAAACGGATTTGGAATCGGATGAAATTTTGTTTGTGATCTACAAACTCATCATATTTAATGGTCCAATTGGAGTTTAGATGTTTGGAAACTGTTCGGAAGCCGTTGCGAACGTTCTGTCCCAAAACTGGAATTCTGAAATTTTTTTGTTCTTCGCTATCGCGACCAGACGCGCGCGATCGCGAAGGGTTAATTTTTCAAAAAATAATTTTGTTCTTCGCTATCGCGAAATTGCTCTTCGCGATCGCGAAGGGTTAATTTCTGCGATTTCACAGCAGCTCAAAAACGGGTTTTTGGGCGATTTTGGCCAAATTTTTGGCTCGATTTCAACCCGAAACACAAAACCAACGATACCCAAAGGTGTATACAACCAATATCATCAAACCCCAATAGTTTTTCAACCCCAAACAACAACAACAAGCTTCGATTCGAGATTGAAGCGTTTTCAAGAATTTTCAAACTTTTTGGATTTTGATTTTGGAAATTTTGATTCGTAACACCAAAACACGAGATATGGGTATCAAAACGACGGGAATACAACAAGGAACAAACCCCAATACTTTTTAACACTCGGGGATTCGTATCCAACCCGCTCGACCAAATTTTGTTGAGTTTTCTAGTTTTTCAATTTTTTTGTTTTTCTTCAAATTTTCAAGAACAATCACAACAACAACAACAATACTAACATATGGAACAAGGAACGGGGGTTTGTAAGAACATAACCCGAGCCTTGCTCTGATACCAACTGATGCAATCCAAAATACGCGGAAGCTAATAATGACACAAACAAGGCGGAAGCGATAAATAACACGATAGGTGATATCAATGATATCGGGGAAACAAGGATTGGGGAGTCAAGAAACGAGAAGAAAGAACGGATTAATAAATTCAAGACGTGAATTAATAATCCAAAAGGGAGAAAGTGGAACTCGAACCTTACAATGGACTCAACTAGGTGTCGATCGCCATAGGTTCCAAGTTAACGAGATACATGAAGCCTCGGGCTTCGGACTAGAAGGGCTCGGCCTCTTCTCTAATTCTCTCTTCTCTCTATTCAATTCAAGCTAACTAATGAAATGAAGCTAAAACTAGCTATATATACATTTACATGTCAAATGGACAAAAATGGCCCTGAAACTGATTCTGCCTCGCTGCTCAGTACTTCTTCTTCGCGATCGCGCCAGGAAGGCTCGCGATCGCGCTGGGCATTCTTCAAAGCATCGCGATCGCGCTGGCTTGGACGCTGTCGCGCAGAGATCGATCGAACTGGCCTTGAACTCCTCGCGATCGCGCGAGATAACACGCTGTCGCGTAGGGCAATGGATTCCTCTTCGCGATCGCGCAGACATGGACGCGATCGCGAAGAACACTTGTTCTTCCTCAGGCAGTGAGCTCCCAGATTGCTCCCCTGTTTTGCCCTGTTTTGGGTTGCCTGTTTTCCTGCCCTGTTTCCTCCATCCGTTGGCGCTCCAATGCACGATCTTCAAGTTGTTTCCGGAGGCCTTGACTCGTATCCGTTGTGCTCTCGAGCATGGCTTTTGATGGTTGTCGCTGAGGCCATTTTATATTGCATCAAAAGGTAATGATGGCACCAAGATGATCATATGCCTAGTGCACAAAGGTATGGTTTTAAATTCCGAAAGTGATTATTTATCTAACCCTAACCCTTTGCCTAGTGCTATTGACAATGTTTTGAAGGTCTATGAGGACATGTTCCCGGAGGAGATGCCGGATGGGTTACCTCCCTTGAGGGGTATTGAGCACCAAATTGACTTTGTCCCGGGATCTCAAATTCCCAACAAGCCGGCATATAGAAGTAATCCCGAGGACACAAGGGAGTTACAAAAGCAAATTGATGAGTTGCTTACCAAAGGCTTGGTGAGGGAGAGCTTGAGTCCTTGTGCCGTGCCCGTGATCCTTGTTCCAAAGAAGGATGGCACTTGGAGGATGTGTGTGGATTGTCGAGCGGTCAACAAGATCACGGTAAAGTATCGACATCCCATACCTCGTTTGGATGATATGTTGGATGAGCTTAGTGGTTCTAGCGTCTTTACAAAAATAGACCTTAGGTCCGGCTACCACCAAATCCGGATGAAACCGGGTGATGAGTGGAAAACCGCATTCAAGACCAAGTTTGGTCTTTATGAATGGTTGGTGATGCCTTTCGGCCTCTCAAACGCACCTAGTACCTTCATGAGGCTAATAAACCATGTGCTAAAGCCATTCATCAACAAATTCCTGGTTGTCTACTTTGACGACATATTGATTTATAGCAAGTCAATAGATGACCACGTTGGCCACTTGAGTCAAGTACTTGAGGTGCTACGAGCCGAAAAGCTCTATGCCAACTTTAAGAAGTGTGCCTTTTGTGTTGAAAAGGTTGTCTTTTTGGGCTTTGTTGTTAGTGTCCATGGTGTAGAAGTTGATGAGTCCAAAGTAGAAGCCATTAGAGATTGGCCTACTCCTACCACCGTGTCTCATGTGAGGAGTTTCCATGGCCTAGCTAGTTTCTATAGGCGCTTTGTTAGAGACTTTAGCACCATTGCCGCACCACTCACCGAGTTGGTGAAAAAGGACAAACCTTTTGTTTGGGGAGAGCCGCAAGAAAAGGCTTTCCAAGAATTGAAAAGTAGGCTAAGTACCGCCCCATTGTTGCAATTGCCCGATTTCGGGAAGGCTTTTGAGGTAGAATGTGATGCCTCGGGGGTGGGTATTGGGGGTGTTCTCATGCAAGAAGGGAAACCCGTTGCCTACTTTAGTGAGAAGTTGAAGGGCGCAACCTTGAATTACTCCACGTATGACAAGGAGTTGTATGCCCTCGTGAGAGCTTTAGCCCATTGGCAACACTATCTATGGCCTCGGGAATTTGTGATCGAGAGTGACCATGAGTCACTCAAGCATCTAAGAGGTCAAGAAAAGTTGAACAAGAGGCATGCCAAGTGGGTGGAGTTCATTGAGTCCTTTCCTTATGTAATTCATTACAAAAGGGGTAAGGACAATGTTGTGGCCGATGCGCTTTCGAGAAAATTCGCTCTTGCCACCACTCTCGCTTCTAGACTTGTGGGTTTTGAGAGTATCAAGTCATTGTATGCTCATGATCCAAAGCTCAAGAGCATTCATGATGCTCTAGTGAGTGGGGAAAGGGTGGAAAAATACCAATGGGTAGATGGCTACATCTTCAAGCATGGGCGAGTGTGTGTCCCCGAGTCCTCTTGGAGAGATGTACTAGTGCAAGAGGCACATTGCGGGGGCTTGATGGGTCACTTTGGGGTGGACAAGACTATGGCCATACTTAAAGAGCAATTCCATTGGCCAAAAATGAAGCCTCTTGTGGAGCGATTTTGCAATGCTTGCTTGGATTGCAAGAGGGCCAAGTCTAGGTCCAACAACCAAGGACTATACACTCCTTTGCCCATTCCTACTAGTCCGTGGGTTGATCTTTCTATGGATTTTGTTATGGCTTTACCCCGGACTAGAGGAGGACACGATAGCATTTTTGTTGTCGTTGACCATTTTTCCAAAATGGCTCACTTCATTCCGTGCAAAAAGACTAATGATGCCCATCATGTAGCTTCCTTGTTTATTGATAATGTCTTGAAATTGCATGGGGTGCCTCGCACCATTGTTAGTGATAGGGACTCCAAGTTCCTTAGCCATTTTTGGAAGTGTTTGTGGGGTGCTCTTGGCACCAAGTTGCTCTTTTCCACGTCCCACCACCCTCAAACCGATGGGCAAACCGAGGTGGTGAACCGGACTTTGGGAGCTCTACTTCGAGCTATGACCAAAGGAAAGGCCGGGACTTGGATTGATAAGTTACCACTCATGGAGTTTGCATATAACCGCACTTTACATCGCATGATTGGCATGACTCCATTTGAGTGTGTTTATGGCTTTAACCCATTGATTCCTCTTGATCTTACCCCTTTGCCAAGGGATGTGGTTGTTGATTTTGAAGGAAAAGCTCGGGCCAAGGCATTGCTTGAACTTCATGCCAAGGCGCGGAGGACTTTGGAAGAGGCTTATGAGAAGATAGCAACCAAGAAAAACAAAGGAAGAAAGAAGGTGGATTTCAAGAAGGGAGATTGGGTGTGGGTGCACTTTCGCAAGGAACGATTTCCCAACCAAAGGAAAGGAAAGTTGGCACCAAGGGGCGATGGACCATTCCAAGTGTTGTCCAAGATCAACAACAATGCATATGTGATAGATTTGCCCGGTGAGTATAATGTATCGACTACTTTCAATGTTAGTGACTTGACTTCTTTTGATGTAGGTGATGATACCTTGGAGGAGGACGCCTTAATTTCGAGGACGAAATCTTCTCAAGAAGGGGAGGATGATGCAACCCAAATTGCATCGAGACCATTCACTCGAAGTCAAGCCAAGGATATACAAGATGCTCACCTACACTTGGTTTGGAGAGGCGTGGATGATACGAGCTCGGGAGTGGACTTAAAGACAATGCATTGGAGCTCAATCCATGTGGAAACAGGGCAGGAAACAGTGCAAGAATCAGGGAAGCAAAACAGGGCAAAAACAGGGGAGGTCTGCTGAGCTTACTGCCTAAGACTGGAAACTTGCTCTTCGCGATCGCGTCAACAACCTTCGCAATCGCGTAGACCAAATCTTTTGCCTGCGCGATCGCGTCAAGACTCGTGCTATCGCGACCTTCTGCATTTTAGTGTTCCACGCGATCGCATATATCTCTGCGCGATCGCGAAGAACACTCGAGTAGCAGCGGACCAGAAGCTAGGAAATATTGTAATGGGGTGCTATAAATGCCCTCTTTCATCATTTATTGCTTTTTACCTTACTTTGAACACAAAACACATTGAATGAGCATTGCTCTTGACATTGTAACTCTTTTGGCTTGAAATCAATTGGATGAATCCAAGTTGCTCTTCAATCCATCTTCGATCATTCTATTTGCTTGAGCCTCGTGTCTCTTGAGGATAGTTGCTTAGCGTAGGTGATTCTTTCCAATCGTTTGGGGTGTAACGGAACAAGTTCTTCGTTGCTACTCGAACTTTAGTGTGAGTCTCGTCTCGTTTCTTATCTTTTATCGCTTTCGTATTTTCGATTGCGTCACTTGTCAATCCAAGTCCCACCCTTACCTCGGGTCATGGCTCTAAGAAAAGCACCTAAGGTACGGTTGACCACCTCCGTTTGACCATCGGTTTGGGGGTGGTGGGAAGTGGAAAACAAGAGTTTGGTGCCAAGGGCACCCCATAAACTTCTCCAAAAGTGACTTAGGAACTTAGTGTCCCTATCACTCACTATAGTTTGAGGCACACCATGTAGCTTCAAAACATTTTCAATAAACAAGGAAGCTACATGTTGGGCGTCGTCACATTTCTTGCACGGAATAAAATGAGCCATCTTTGAGAACCTATCCACGACAACAAAGATGCTATCGTGGCCCCCCCTAGTCCTTGGTAATCCCATGACAAAGTCCATTGATATATCCAACCATGGACTAGTAGGTACGGGGAGTGGGGTGTATAGGCCATGGGGACTAGACTTGGACTTGGCAAACTTGCACTCAAGACAAGAATTGCAAAGTCTCTCAACATGTGTCCCCATTTTGGGCCAATGGAATTGCTCCTTAAGGATGGCTAATGTTTTATCCCTACCAAAATGACCCATGAGTCCTCCACAATGTGCCTCTTGCACAAGCAATTCCCTCCATGAGGACTCGGGTATGCATACTTTACCATTTTTAAAGATGAATCCATTAGACCATTGGTATTTTTCAACTCTCTCCCCTTTCTCTAGAGCATCATAGACACTCTTTAGCTTTGGATCATGAGCATACATCAATTTGATACTCTCGAATCCCATGAGCTTAGAGGTGAGAGTGGTGGCTAATGCGAACTTTCTAGAAAGCGCATCCGCCACAACATTGTCCTTCCCTTTCTTGTATTGGATCACATAGGGAAAGGACTCAATAAATTCAACCCACTTGGCATGTCTCTTATTGAGCTTCTCTTGGCCTCTCAAATGCTTGAGTGACTCATGGTCACTCTTGATTACAAACTCACGAGGCCAAAGGTAATGTTGCCAATGGGCAAGGGCTCTCACAAGGGCATACAACTCCTTGTCATATGTAGAATAATTCAAGGAGGCCCCTTTCAACTTTTCACTAAAGTAGGCGATGGGTTTGCTATCTTGCATTAATACACCACCAATTCCCACCCCCGAGGCATCACATTCAACCTCAAACGCTTTCCCGAAGTCGGGCAATTGCAATAGAGGGGCGGTACTTAACCTACCTTTCAACTCTTGGAAAGCCTTCTCTTGAGGCTCTCCCCAAACAAATGGTTGGTCCTTCTTGACCAACTCGGTAAGTGGAGCGGCAATGGAGCTAAAGTCTTCCACAAATCGTCTATAAAAACTTGCAAGACCATGAAAGCTCCTCACTTGAGTCACGGTAGTAGGAGTAGGCCAATCACGTATGGCCTCTACCTTAGACTCATCCACCTCCACTCCTTGGGCACTCACAACAAACCCAAGGAAGACCACCTTCTCCACACCAAAGGCGCACTTTTTAAAGTTAGCATAGAGCTTTTCGGCTCTCAAAACATCAAGCACTTGCCTAAGGTGGCCAACATGTTCATCAATTGTCTTACTATAGATCAAGATATCATCGAAATAGACAACAACAAACTTATTGATAAAAGGCTTCAAAACATGGTTCATGAGTCGCATGAAGGTGCTAGGTGCGTTGGATAGCCCGAAGGGCATGACCAACCATTCATAGAGACCGAATTTTGTCTTGAATGCGGTTTTCCATTCATCTCCGGGTTTCATCCGGATTTGATGGTAACCGGACCTAAGGTCGATTTTGGTAAAGACACACGACCCACTCAATTCATCCAACATATCATCAAGTCGAGGAATAGGGTGACGGTACTTTACCGTTATCTTATTCACGGCTCGGCAATCTATGCACATTCGCCATGTTCCATCCTTTTTGGGCACAAGAATCACCGGTACGGCACATTGACTTAAACTCTCTCGGACCAAGCCTTTAGAGAGCAAGTCATCAACTTTTTTTTGCAATTCTCTTGATGCCGGGTAAAATGGCCTAATCAACAACCATCAAGAACCAAGCTTGAGAGCACAATGAACACAGGGCAAGGGCTCCGGAAACGTCTTGAAGATCATGCATTGGAGCGCCAAGGAAGGAGGAGCACATAGGCACCAAAGGAGAGGCTCGAGGGACACAAATTGAGCCGTTTCAAGATCCTCTAGGAAGAGGCGGACCGCCCCTTTCACTAGGCGGACCGCCTACTTCATTGTGGTGGGGCGCCTACTCTATGGTGGTGGAGCGCCTGGTTCTCTGCATGGTGTTCAGGCGGGGCGCCTCTTTTGGCTAGGCGGGGCGCCTACTTACGGGCCAATTGAAGACTACTTTTTGAGGTGTAATTCCTATTTTGTCCCTAAGTGATTCTAATGTATTAACTTGACCTAGGGGCTTTTAGTCATTTCACATTTATGTATGGGAAAACTATATAAGCTTCCCTTAGCCATTTCATTCATTACTTAGTTAGCCAATATTGAAGAGAGAATCTTGTGAGAGAACGTTGAAGAGGCCGAGCCCTTCTTGTTTGAGCCCGAGGCTCGTGTAAGTCTCGACTTGGAACCTATGGAGATCGACACCTAGTTTGATTCCATTGTAAGGTTCGAGTTTCCCTTCTCCCTTTTGGATTCAATTAACGTTAGTAAATTGGATTCGATTCTTTCTTCTACTTTCTTGCCTTCCTAGTCTCGATTTCTTGTTATCTTTATCGCTTCCGCATAGTTTATATCGTTATTTAGCTTCCGCGTGTTTTGCCCTGCATCAATCTCCTACCTCTTCTTCAATATAATGCCATAGGGGTTTCAACACAAACTTTCTTCCTTCATGTTGGGCAAAACACTTAACACTTATGCCATAAGTGTTAAGTGTTTTGCCCAACATGAAGGAAGAAAGTTTGTGTTGAAACCCCTATGGCATTATATTGAAGAAGAGGTAGGAGATTGATGCAGGGCAAAACACGCGGAAGCTAAATAACGATATAAACTATGCGGAAGCGATAAAGATAACAAGAAATCGAGACTAGGAAGGCAAGAAAGTAGAAGAAAGAATCGAATCCAATTTACTAACGTTAATTGAATCCAAAAGGGAGAAGGGAAACTCGAACCTTACAATGGAATCAAACTAGGTGTCGATCTCCATAGGTTCCAAGTCGAGACTTACACGAGCCTCGGGCTCAAACAAGAAGGGCTCGGCCTCTTCAACGTTCTCTCACAAGATTCTCTCTTCAATATTGGCTAACTAAGTAATGAATGAAATGGCTAAGGGAAGCTTATATAGTTTTCCCATACATAAATGTGAAATGACTAAAAGCCCCTAGGTCAAGTTAATACATTAGAATCACTTAGGGACAAAATAGGAATTACACCTCAAAAAGTAGTCTTCAATTGGCCCGTAAGTAGGCGCCCCGCCTAGCCAAAAGAGGCGCCCCGCCTGGACACCATGCAGAGAACCAGGCGCTGCACCACCATAGAGTAGGCGCCCCACCACAATGAAGTAGGCGGTCCGCCTAGTGAAAGGGGCGGTCCGCCTCTTCCTGGAGGATCTTGAAACGGCTCAATTTGTGTCCCTCGAGCCTCTCCTTTGGTGCCTATGTTCTCCTCCTTCCTTGGCGCTCCAATGCATGATCTTCAAGACGTTTCCGGAGCCCTTGCCCTGTGTTCATTGTGCTCTCAAGCTTGGTTCTTGATGGTTGTTGATTAGGCCATTTTACCCGGCATCATCCTCCCCTTCTTGAAAGGATTTCGTCCTCGAAATCGAACCATCAAAACCTACAATCAAAACAAGCACAACCAAAAACTTCCTACTTCACAAGTAGGTTAGCTCAACAATAATAAGTGCAAGTGGTGTGGAAAACACACTCTTGTGATAGAGCCAAGCATCAATACCAATTAAAAAGCGTATGTCCCCAAAGGAAACAATAAGTTCTCGGCTCAACAAGAACAAGCACTCGAAATCGTAACAAGCAAAGAGATTAAGGTCATGCAATATGTCGCAATTCAATTCCCTATAACCCCTAAGCTTATGACCAACACACCAATCCTTCAAATCAATTTTATCACAATGTGTCACATTGGCTTTGGCATGTCCAACACTCAAGGTGTGCTCAACATATGGGATGGAGTAAGTAAAGTAGTTCAATTCGCAACTAACATCGACTACTCCACTCCCCTTCTTAAGAGCATTCATACACACTGATAAGGGGAAAAATAGGCGGAAGCGACAAACGATATAAAAGTGCGGAAGCTAAAACAAGATAGGTGATATCGATGAAGATATCAAGATAAAAGCAAGACGAGGCTTGAACGTTTACCTAAGTAGCACCGAGGAACTCGTCTCGATACACCCCGGGTGAAGTCAAGGATCACCTATACTAAGCAACTACCCTCAAGAGGCACCCGGCTCTTGCAAATAGAATGATCGAAAGAGGTTACGATGTTCAACTTGGAATCCACCAAGTGAAATCATGCCCGTTCACGGGTTCAACATTGAGATTCACTCAAGAAATATATCATTCTACATTCAAGGTTTGTTAAAAAGCAATAAATGAATTGATGCAACCCAAAATGGCCTCAACGACAACCATCAAAAGTCGAGCTCGAGAGCACAACGGATACGAGTCAAGGCCTCCGGAAGTATCTTGAAGATCGTGCATTGGAGTGCCAAAACAGGGCAGGAAACAGGGCACAACAAAACAGGGCAGCACACTGGGAGCTTACTGCCTGACGGAGGACATTTGTTCTTCGCGATCGCGACACTACCTGCGCGATCGCGAAGAGGCTTCCCATTCTCTGCGCGAACGCGCCATGTTTAGCGCGATGACGATGCCGAATATGCCAGTGACCTGCGCAATCGCGAGCTTCATCACGCGATCGCGATGCTGTGGAAGATGGTCTGCGCGATCGCGTTCCTTACTGGCGCGATAGCGATGAGGAAAGGTTGATCAGCGAACCAGAAATAGCTGAAGGGGCAATTTTGTCCATTTATCATTGTAAATGTATAAATAGCATTTTAGCTCTTCATTTCATGAGTTTTTGACATTGTATGAACATTGAGAGTAGAGAGAATTGAGAGAAGGCCGAGCCCTTCTTGTTTGAGCCCGAGGCTCGTGTATGTCTCGACTTGGAACCTATGGAGGTCGACACCTAGTTTGATTCCATTGTAAGGTTCGAGTTTCCCTTCTCCCTTTTGAATTCAATTAACGTTAGTAAATTGAATTCGATTCTTTCTTCTATTTCTTGCCTTCCTAGTCTTGCATTTCTCGATATCTTTTAGATATCTCGTATCTTGTTTTATCGCTTCCGCATATTTGTGTCGTATTTAGCTTCCGCGTATTTTGGGTTGCATCAGTTGGTATCAGAGCAAGGCTCGGGTTATGTTCTTACAAACCCCCGTTCCTTGTTCATCGTGTTAGTATTGTTGTTGTTATTGTGTTTGTTCTTGAAAGATTGAAGAAAAACAAAAAAATAGAAAAACTAGAAAGTTGAAAAAAATTGGTTGAGCGGGTTGGATACGAATCCCCGAGTGTTAAAAAAGTATTGGGGTTTGTTCCTTATTGTATTCCCGTCGTTTTGATACCCATATCTCGTATTTTGGTGTTACGATTCAAAATTTCGAAAATCAAAATCCAAAAGTTTGAAAATTTCTTGAAAACGCTTCAATCTTGATTCGAAGCTTGTTGTTGTTGTTTGGGGTTGAAAAACTATTGGGGATTGATGATATTAGTTGTATACACCTTTGGGTATCGTTGGTTTTGCGTTTCGGGTTGATATCGAGCCAAAAATTTGGCCAAAATCGCCCAAAAACCCGTTTTTGAGCTTCTGTGAAAGTGCAGGGATTAACCCTTCGCGATCGCGAAGAGCAATTTCGCGATAGCGAAGAACAAAATTATTTTTTGAAAAAATTAACCCTTCGCGATCGCGCGCGTCTGGTCGCGATAGCGAAGAACAAAAAATTTCAGAATTCCAGTTTTGGGACAGAACGTTCGCAACGGCTTCCGAACAGTGTCCAAACATCTAAACTCCAATTGGACCATTAAATATGATGAGTTTGTAGATCATAAACAAAATTTCATCCGATTCCAAATCCGTTTGGTTCCGATTCGAGTCGAATCTTTTGTGTCCCGTTTTCTACCGTACCTCTTGGTTAGTGTTTTGAAGGTAATTGGCCTACTTGAAAGACACTAATCCTTTAGCGTATAGGGTATTCGTGCGTAGAGGAGATTAGAATTCAAAGAAGAGTCGTAGAACTCCTTTTGGCCTCAAGTGCGCACTTTAAATAGCCGTCCGTACATCGAGTCTCATTAATTCCACTCCGAACTTTAACTTGGACATGCTAGTTGTGATTACCTTGGTTCCCAAGTTGATAAGGCCTCGCTCTTGAGTGTACATATATTGAGTGATACACGTGAGGGAGTGACTTTCGGGAGGTTTTGTTCTTGGTGATTACAACAATGTCGGATGGTGATTGTGGGGATTATGGCTCATGTGGCGATGATGCGAGTTGCTATGACTCGTATGGTGATGATGGAGACTATGGCTCCTATGAGGGAGATGATGGCCATTGTTATGATAATGGAAGCCATGGCTCCTATGATGATGAAGCGGTTCACTATGATGATCGTGAGGTTGATGATGACTACGAAGCTTGTGATGAAGAATGTGGCGATGCCTATGCTTCTAGTCAAGAAATCGAAGATGGTGACGCTTCAAGGTATGATGATCCTACTTACTCTTCTTGTGAAGAATTTGATATTGATGATGGTGACATAGGTAGAGTTGATGGTGGTGATGAACATAGGGATTATTCGTATGCATCCTCTCTTAGTGTCGCTAATGGAGTACAAGGGAGTAGTGGAGGACCTTCCATTAGTATGGGAGGTGGTGGTGGTTGTTCCGTGGGAAGGAAGAAGCTTGCATCTTCTAGGCACGCTAAGCGGCCTAATGCTTCTAATTCCCATGTTGAGGTTGGTATGATAGATGGTGTTGCTTTTGCTACAAAGGGGTTATATGCCGTGAGGGGCGTGGACGGTTGTAGTAGGAGTAGTACTATGGGCGATGGAACCAAGGCGAGAGGCACTTATGGGTTCCATAGCAAGGCTCCTTCCTCGACTTCCAACAACACTTCTAATGTTGGAAGAGTGACGGGAAGTGGAGGTTGTTCTAGTGGTGTTGCCACTAGTGGAGGGATAAGGAAGGCCCAAGTTGTTGGTGTTGACACTTGTGGGCGTCCAAATTCTCATTTGGGTGCCAATGTGCAAGACTTGGGTAGATGTAGGTTCGTTGTTGAGGTAGATGGTATTGGAGGATACTTGCTCAAGATTGGTGGTACCGATGCCAATTGTATTAGCACCTCTTTGGTTGATAGGCTTAGGATATCATGCCATAAGCTAGAACATCCTTATGAGTATGATGGAGTGTGGGTTTCTAAGGAAGCTCGGGTACTCATATCTCATAGGAACTATAAATGCTATGTATGGTGTGATGTGTATCCCATGCGTCATGTTGATGTGTGGATAGGTGACCGGTGGTTGGAGGGGAAGAGGGTGCAATATAGTGTGGTGAAGGGTGCACATCTTGTGGGCGTGGGGCAAAGAGTCTATGACTTTGTGCCTTACCGGGCGAAGAGCCGAGTGCCTACTAGTACCCCTTCTTTGGCTAGGCAAAGGAGCAAGGATCGGGAACTTCATTCCATGGGCAACAATGTGCCAACAAGAAGTCCTACAATGACAAGAAGTGGTGGGACTAGTTCAAGTGAAGGGTTGATAAAAATCAACAAGGTGAACCAACCACAAGTTGCAAAATCAAGTGGTTCACCAACAAAGAAGAAGGAGACCTCAAGTGATGAGTCTCCAAGTCCTAGATTCCGGGTTGACTTGAAGAGTCCACCTACTCCGGCTATGGGTATTCTTGGGCCTCGTCCCAATTCGCCCGAATTTGAGAGACAAAAGATAGAGAGGAGTAAGGGAGCGACCGGTGACAACTTTCGAGTGGAAAAAGGAGAGGTTGTGATGAGTGATGTGAGTGGGTTGTCACCACCCGAATCCACACCCGACCTTGGAAAAAAAATGAGGAAAAAGAAAGAGGGAAAAAGAAAAATTGAGAGTGAGGGCACCCCTTATTCTAACCTTAACCCTTTATCTTTTTCTTCTATGTGTTTGAATTCTTGTGTAGAGATTCTTGGAGGTAAACCGATGGAGCCTCAACCATGTCCCAAGATGGAAAGACAAGGTGAAGGAGATGCCGAATGCGAGCTACAATGTGGAGACGTTCATGACACTCCAAAGGTATGTGTTAGTTCTTCCTCCCTTGAGCATGATACTTCCTTGTCTTGTGATCTTGTTTGTAACAACTCTATGCTAGTTGATGATTTGCATGAGTATAATGTGTTTGCAACTAGTGTAGAGCCTTCGGGTCAACTTGTGTGTGAAATTGAACCACTAGTTGAGAGGATTGAAAAGCCACATCATGATGTGAGCTCGGTTTTCATTGAACCTCTCTTTAGTGAAAATGTTGAAGTTGACCTTTCTTGTGAACCTTGTTATGACACCCCACCCATGTTTGATAGAGGAGAAGATGAATTGCATGATTATCCTATTCTTCCCTTTGATTGCTTATTTGCTAGTGGTGGTATCTTGTGTCGTAGTGAGGAAGGTTGTAACCTTGAGGAGTCTCTTGAGAATGAGATTGATCGACTTGTGTTCGATGACTCCTCAAGTGTGGATATTGATACCTCTAGTTTGAGAACTTCACCTTTGTTTGCTTATGAACTCGAGAAGTGTGCCTATACTAATCCTTTGTATGAGAGCAACTTCAATGAAAATGGTGAATTGTATCAAGCTAGAGTCGAGTGTGAGTTTGGACCTCCATGGATTGGAATGCTTAACTCTATGGATAACCCATTGTTTGAGACCTCCCTTGGGAGTTTGTCTAGTGACGAGGGTTGTCTTGGAGGAGTATTTGGAGGTGAGGAGGTACCTCTTGGTGTGTGTAAGAATGCTCGTAAGAAGGGGAGTGGAGTATTTGATGTTAGTTGTCGCTTGAACTATCTTACTTACTCCATTCCATATGTTGAGCGCACCTTGAGTGTTGAACATGCCAAAGCCGATGTGTCACTTTGTGATAAACTTGATTTGAAGGCTTGGTGTGTTGGTCATGGGCTTAGGGGTCGTGGGGAATTTAATTGCTACATGCATATCCTTGATCTCTTTGCTTGTTTCGAAAATGAGTGCTTGTTCTTGTCGAGCCAAGAGTTTGTTGTCTCCTTTGGGGACATACACTTTTTATTAGGTATTGATGCTTGGCTCTATCACAAGAGTGTGTTTTCCACACCACTTGCACTTATTTTTGTTGAGCTAACCTACTTGTGAAGTAGGAAGTTTTGGTTGTGCTTGTTTTGATTGTAGGTTTTGATGGTTCGATTTCGAGGACGAAATCCTTTCAAGAAGGGGAGGATGATGCAACCCAAAATGGCCTCAACGACAACCATCAAAAGTCGAGCTCGAGAGCACAACGGATACGAGTCAAGGCCTCCGGAAGTATCTTGAAGATCGTGCATTGGAGTGCCAAAACAGGGCAGGAAACAGGGCACAACAAAACAGGGCAAAACAGGGCAGCACACTGGGAGCTTACTGCCTGACGGAGGACATTTGTTCTTCGCGATCGCGACACTACCTGCGCGATCGCGAAGAGGCTTCCCATTCTCTGCGCGAACGCGCCATGTTTAGCGCGATGACGATGCCGAATATGCCAGTGACCTGCGCAATCGCGAGCTTCATCACGCGATCGCGATGCTGTGGAAGATGGTCTGCGCGATCGCGTTCCTTACTGGCGCGATAGCGATGAGGAAAGGTTGATCAGCGAACCAGAAATAGCTGAAGGGGCAATTTTGTCCATTTATCATTGTAAATGTATAAATAGCATTTTAGCTCTTCATTTCATGAGTTTTTGACATTGTATGAACATTGAGAGTAGAGAGAATTGAGAGAAGGCCGAGCCCTTCTTGTTTGAGCCCGAGGCTCGTGTATGTCTCGACTTGGAACCTATGGAGGTCGACACCTAGTTTGATTCCATTGTAAGGTTCGAGTTTCCCTTCTCCCTTTTGAATTCAATTAACGTTAGTAAATTGAATTCGATTCTTTCTTCTATTTCTTGCCTTCCTAGTCTTGCATTTCTCGATATCTTTTAGATATCTCGTATCTTGTTTTATCGCTTCCGCATATTTGTGTCGTATTTAGCTTCCGCGTATTTTGGGTTGCATCATGAATGAATGGGATATTTATAGTTTCCCCTTACAACATTTGCCAAGTTTCTGGTCCGCACTGCTCAAATGGCCTTCGCGATCGCGTGGATGGATATGCGATCGCGTGGATGCTTAAATTCAGAGGCTTCGCGGTCGCGTCTGGTTGAGCGCAATCGCGCAGGACAATGCCCTTCTCTTCGCGATCGCGTGAGTGGCGTCGCGATCGCGCAGAGGAAATGTTGGCGCCAGGCAGTGAGCTCAGAAATGCTGCCCTGTTTTGCTCTGCTTTGGCTCCCCTGTTTCCAGCACTGGTTCCAGCCCTGTTTCCACTTTGATTGAGCTTCAATGCTGATGCAGGGCAAATTACGCGGAAGCAAGAAACTATACGAGCGGAAGCAAATAATAAAGATAACAAGAAATCGAGACTAGGAAGGCAAGAAATTAGAAGAAAGAAACGAATTCATTTCATTAACGTTAATTGAATTCAAGAGGGAGAAGGGAAACTTGAACCTTACAATGGATCCAACTAGGTGTCGATCCCCATAGGTTCCAAGTACATGGATAAACGAAGCCTCGGGCTTCAACCTCGAAGGGCTCGGCCTTCTCTCTATTCTCTCTCAACTTTCTCTTCTATGTCAAGACTAAACTTCTTTAAAATGAAGACTAAGTGTGGCTTTTATAAGTCTTCCACACACCTAAGTGAAATGTCTAAAACACCCCTAAAGTGGGTTTAAACAATACAAGCCACATAGGGCCAAAATAGGAATTACACATCAACTCCCGTCCAAACCTCAGCAACTAGGCGCCCCGCCCAGTAGGAGTAGGCGGTCCGCCTACTTCTCCATGCTGTGGAGTAGGCGGCCCATGCTTCTGCAGAGGCGGTCCGCCCCCTTTCAGGCGCCCCAAAAATCCAGAGGCTCAACATCAACTAGGCGGTCCGCCCTTTTGACTAGGCGGTCCGCCCCTTCCTGGGGGTCCTTGGAATGGCTCAAAATGTGTCCCCCGAGCCTCTCCTTTGGTGCCCACGTGCTCCTCCTTCCTTGGCGCTCCAATGCATGATCTTCAAGACGTTTCCGGAGCCCTTGACTTGTGTCCTTTGTGCTCTTCAAGCTTGGTTCTTGATGGTTGTCGTTTAGGCCAATTTACCCGGCATCATCCTCCCCTTCTTGAAAGGATTTCGTCCTCGAAATCGAACCATCAAAACCTACAATCAAAACAAGCACAACCAAAAACTTCCTACTTCACAAGTAGGTTAGCTTAACAATAATAAGTGCAAATTGTGTGGAAAACACACTCTTGTGATAGAGCCAAGCATCAATACCAATTAAAAAGCGTATGTCCCCAAAGGAGACGACATAGTCTTGGCTCGACAAGAACAAGCACTCATTGTCAAAACAAACAAAGAGATCAAGGATACGCAACATATAGCAATCAAATATCCTATGACCCCTAAGCTCACTATCATCATACCAAGCCTTCAAATCAAGTTTATCACAATGCGACACATTGGCTTTGGCATGTCCAACACTCAAGGTGTGCTCAACATATGGGATGGAGTAAGTAAAGTAGTTCGATTCACAACTAACATCGACTACTCCACTCCCCTTCTTAAGAGCATTCATACACACACCGAGAGGTACCTCCTCACCTCCAAAATCAACTCCAAGACAATCCTCCTCATCGGACAAGCTCCAAAGGAAGGTCTCCAAAATAGGTCCTTCATCATTATAGTCCACACAACGTAGGCTAGGACTACTAGAAGATAGGTCATCATGACCAATACCAAGACCACTCTCCTTACTCGGAGTTCCAAACGTTGGATCATCCATAGAGCCTAACTTGACAAACCATGGAGGTTCGACTCTACTACCGACCCTAGTCCGATACAATTCACCACCACAAATGAGATTACCTTCAAACAATAGAAATGTAAAGGCATGCACCTCAAATTCATGGTTACACAAAAGCATAGAATCAAGACTAGGTCCTTCACTCTCACTCGAGGAGTCATCGAAAATAAATCGATCCATCTCACATTCAAGAGACTCCTCAATGTCAAACCCACCCTCACTACGACACAAGAGACCACCATTATCAATTAAGCAATCAAAGGGAAGAATAAGATTATCATGCAATTCATCTTCTCCTTTATCAAATATAGGTGGGGTGTCATAACAAGGTTCACATTCAAGGTCAACTACGACATCTTCACTAAAGAGAGGTTCAATGAAAACCGAGCTCACATCATGATGTGGCTTTTCAACCCTCTCAACTAGTGGTTCAATTTCACACACAAGTTGACCCGAAGGCTCTACACTAGTTGCAAACACATTGTAGTCATACATATCATCAACTAGTGTGGAGTCATCACAAACACTAATGCAAGACAAGGAAGTAATAGGCTCATGGGAAGAAGAACTAACACATACCTTTGAAGTGTCATGAACGTCTCCGCCTTGTAGCTCGCATTCGGCATCTCCTTCACCTTGTCTTTCCATCACGCAATTTGGTTGAGGCTCCATCGGCTTGCCTCCAAGAATACCTACACAAGTACTCACACAAGTAGAAGAAAAAGATAAAAGGTTAAGGTTAGAATAAGGGGTATCCTCACTCTTTTTTCCCTCTTTCTTTTCCCTCATTTTTCTTTCAAGGTCGGGTGTAGATTCGGTTGGCGACAACTCACTCACATCACTCATCACATCCTCTCCTTTTTCCACTCGAGAGTTGTCACCGGTCGCTCCCTTACTCCTCTCTATCTTTTGTCTCTCAAATTCGGGCGAATTGGGACGGGGCCCAAGAATGCCCATAGCCGGAGTAGGTGGACCTTTTACATCAACCCGGAACCTAGGACTTGGAGACTCATCGCTTGACGTCCCCTTCTTCTTTGTTGGTGAACCACTCGGCTTTGGAAGTGGCTTCGGGCTCACCTTGTTGACATTTGCCAACTCTTTTGTAGCACTAGTCCCACCATTGCTTGTGTTTGTAGGACATCTTGTTTGCACTCTCTTAACCCTAGGACGAGGCTCTTGCTCCTTTTCTTCGTGCATAGACCAAGAAGGTGTACTAGGATGGAACTTAAACTTTGCCCGGCAAGGTTCAAAGTCATAAGTTCTTTGCCTCTTGCTCACTTGGTACACATCCTTCACGATATCATACCGCACCCTCGTGCCTTGCAACCACGGTTTTCCTAGCCATACACCATAATGCTCCATGGGAAACACATCACACCACACATATTCCTTGTAACTCCCATGAGATATGAGTACCCGGGCCTCACTAGTGACCCAAACACCTTGATACTCATAAGGATGTTTCAATTTATAGCATGGTATCTCTAGTCTACCAACCCAAGAGTCGTCAACAAAATTAGTGTAGGCTTTGCTAACCTTGAGCAAGCATCCCCCACTACCATTCACCTCAAAAATGAACCTACACTCACACATGTCTTGTATAGGATCATTGCCAAGAAACCCATCACTTCCAAGTTGGGTTCTCCTTATTCCTCCACTAGTGGCAACACCACTAGAATATCCTCCACTTCCCGTCACTCTCCCAACATTAGAAGTGTTGTTGGAAGTCGAGGAAGCACCACCACTACGGAACCCATAATTGCCTCTCGCCTTGGTTCCATAGCCCATAGCACCACTCCTACCACCACTACTGGAGCAATACACCCCCGTAACGGTAAGAGCAACACTTCTCATTCCACCCTTTGCATGGGAACTAGAAGATGCAAACCTCCCATTTCCCATGGAATAACCACCACCACCTCCCATACTAATGGAAGGACTTCTACTACCCCCTTGTACTCCACTAGCAACACCAAGAGAAGATGCATATGCACAATTCGTATAATCAACCTCACCATCCATTCTCTCTATGTCACTATCATCATGTTCAAATTCATCACAAGAAGGGTAAATAGGATCATCATACCTTGAAGCGTCACCATCTTCGATTTCTTGACTAGAAGCATAGGCATCAACACATTCTTCATCACAAGCCTCATAGTCTTCTTCAATCTCACGTTCATCATAGTGAACCGCTTCATCAACATAGGAGCCATGGTTTCCATCATCATAGTAATGGCCATCATCACCCTCGTAGGAACCATAGTCTCCATCATCACCATACGAGTCATAGCAACTCGCATCATCCCCACATGAGCCATAATCTACTCCATCATCAATATCCGACATTGTTGCAATCACCAAAGAACAAAACCTCCCAAAAGTCACTCCCTCACGTGTATCACTCAATATATGTACACTCAAGAGCGAGGCCTTATCAACTTGGGAACCAAGGAAATCACAACTAGCATGTCCAAGTTAAAGTTCGGAATGGAATTAATGAGACTCGATGTACGGACGGTTATTTAAAGTGCGCACTTGAGGCCAAAAGGAGTTCTACGACTCTTCTTTGAATTCTAATCTCCTCTACGCACGAATACCCTAATACGCTAAAGAGTTAGTGTTAATAAAGTAGGCCAATTACCCTAGAAACACTAACCAAGAGGTATGGAAGCAAACGGGACACAAAAACACACGAAACGAAGCCAAACGGAGTCACCCCAGGAGTGGGCGGTCCGCCTCTGTAAAGTGGGCGCCCCGCCTACTCAAAATACAGAGAGAAACAACAAAATGGGCGGACCGCCTACTATTTGGGCGCCCCGCCTACTGGCAATTTCAGCACAGTCCGAAAATCGTTTTTTGGCTCGTTTAGCACTCAAAATCCAACGTTTTCGACTCGTTTTCGATCCTAATGATACCCAAAGATGTATTTGATGATTCTAAATAATCCCCAATAGGTTTTAACCCCAATCAATCAACAACAAATCAATTTTGATTCTTGAGCAAAAATCTAGGGCTTTTGAAAATTTTGGAGACTTGAATTCTTCAAATTTTGGAATACACCACCAAATCTTGTAATTTTGGTACCAAAAGAACGGGAATACGATAAGGAACAAACCCCAATGATTTTTAATGAATGGGTGTCCCAATCCAACAAGTTCCACCAAATTTTGTGAAATTTTCAAGTTTTTCTATTTTTTTGTTTTTCTTCAATTTTTCAAGAACAACAACAAGATCAACAACAAACTAACATATGGAACAAGGAACGGGGGTTTGTAAGAACATAACCCGAGCCTTGCTCTGATACCAACTGATGCAGGGCAAATTACGCGGAAGCAAGAAACTATACGAGCGGAAGCAAATAATAAAGATAACAAGAAATCGAGACTAGGAAGGCAAGAAATTAGAAGAAAGAAACGAATTCAATTCATTAACGTTAATTGAATTCAAGAGGGAGAAGGGAAACTTGAACCTTACAATGGATCCAACTAGGTGTCGATCCCCATAGGTTCCAAGTACATGGATAAACGAAGCCTCGGGCTTCAACCTCGAAGGGCTCGGCCTTCTCTCTATTCTCTCTCAACTTTCTCTTCTATGTCAAGACTAAACTTCTTTAAAATGAAGACTAAGTGTGGCTTTTATAAGTCTTCCACACACCTAAGTGAAATGTCTAAAACACCCCTAAAGTGGGTTTAAACAATACAAGCCACATAGGGCCAAAATAGGAATTACACATCAACTCCCGTCCAAACCTCAGCAACTAGGCGCCCCGCCCAGTAGGAGTAGGCGGTCCGCCTACTTCTCCATGCTGTGGAGTAGGCGGCCCATGCTTCTGCAGAGGCGGTCCGCCCCCTTTCAGGCGCCCCAAAAATCCAGAGGCTCAACATCAACTAGGCGGTCCGCCCTTTTGACTAGGCGGTCCGCCCCTTCCTGGGGGTCCTTGGAATGGCTCAAAATGTGTCCCCCGAGCCTCTCCTTTGGTGCCCACGTGCTCCTCCTTCCTTGGCGCTCCAATGCATGATCTTCAAGACGTTTCCGGAGCCCTTGACTTGTGTCCTTTGTGCTCTTCAAGCTTGGTTCTTGATGGTTGTCGTTTAGGCCAATTTACCCGGCATCAAATGCATGGTCTTCAAGTCGTCTCCCGAGCTCATATCATCCATGCCTTGACTCCCGGACCAAGTGTAGGTGTCGATGCAATTTGGGCTGCATCATCCTCCCCTTCTTGAGAAAATTTCGTCCTCGAAATTAAGGCGTCCTCCTCCAAGGGATCATCACCTACGTCAAAAAGGCAAACAAAAACAAAAACTCCTACTCAAGAGTAGGTTAGTGCACTAAGTGTGGGAAAACACACTCTTGTGGTACAACCAAGTATCAATGGCAACAAAAAGGCTCATGCTCCCAAAGGGGCTAGCAAGTACTTGGTTTGACAACAAAGTGCTCCCAACACAAGAACAATTAAAGAGATCAATAGGGTACGGCATATGCAAGATTGAGCTATCAAAATCCCTACAATCCCTACGTTCAAGAGTAGTGCACCAAGGCTTCCCACGATGTGGGTAGGCAAGTCCAACAAGAGTGAAGGTGAGTGGTGTGGAAAATTCACTCTTGTGATAGAGCCAAGTATCAATGCAAATCAAAAAGCTTATGTCTCCAAAGGAGACAACAAGTTCTTGGCTCCGTAGTGACAAGCACTCACAACCATAACAAGCAAGGGAATCATTAGAACATAGAACATTCAAGATCAAGCAATCAAAGTTCCGATGACCCCTAAGCTCATGATCAATATACCAAACCTTCAAGGCAATATTTTCAAAATGTAGCACAACGGTTTTGGCATACTCAAGTCTCAAAGTGTGTTTAATATATGGGAGGGAATAGACAAAGTAGTGCAACACACAATTAGCATCAAATACCCCACTCCCCTTCTTAAAAGCCCTCATACTCACACTAAGAGGTACCTCCTCACCTCCAATTTCATCCTCGAGACAACTCCTCTCACCAAGCAAGCTCTCAAGGAAGGCATTATCAATGGTCTCTTCATCATCGTAACCCAAACCAACAAGAGTAGGGTCACTAGAAGAATCATCTACCTCACTCGAAGCTACAACCAAAGAGTTGTCTATGGGATCAAATCCCTCACACCACGGAGGTTCCATTTCATTCTCAACTCTAGCCCGATACAAATCACCTTCACAATTAAAGATGCCCTCATGCAATGGGAATGTAAAAGCATGCATCTCAATTTCATAGTCAAACAACGGCATCATATCAAGACTAGGGTCTTCACTCTCGCTTGAGGAGTCATCATAGACAACCTTGTCCAATTCATGCAATTTGGACTCCTCAAGTTCACTCTCATCCTCACTACGACACACAAATCCACCAAAATCAATTATATCAACAAGGGCGGAGTCACATAACTCATCTTCCCCTTTATCAAACATGGGTGGGGTGTCATAACAAGGGTCGCAAGTAAGGTCAACTACCACAATTTCACTAGAGAGAGGTCCTTTGAATTCCGGGCTCACATCATGATGTGGCTTCTCATCCCTCTCTACTAGCGGTTCACAAGCAATCACAAGTTGGCCATTCGACTCTACACTAGTTGCCATTTCATCAAATGCATTACAAGCACCAACTAGCATTGAGTCTTCACAAGACAAGGAAGGATTATGTTCATAAGAAGGTGACAAAGCACTTACCTTTGAGTAGCTCCCGTGAGTACTCACATCGCGTGAAGTGTCTTGTTCAAATCCTTCTTCATGAAACTCACAATGTCGAGCTCCATCCTCTTGTCCTTCTTTCTGAGCAACCGGTTGAGGCTCCACTAGCTCGCCTCCAAGTGTACCTACACATGAGCCAAAACAAGAAGAACGAGAAGAAGATAGATCATGGTTAGAACGAAGTGTGTTCCCACTCTCACTCGAGATTTCCTCTCCCCTCACTTCTTTCATTTTTCGCTCAAGGCCAATTGTAGGTCCGGGTGATGCTTCACTCTCATCTCGCAAGGGCATGACCATAAGATTGTTGGTTCCGGGCTCAAAGACCATGGGAGACTTGGCTTTAGCCGCTTCCCTCAACTCCCTCATAATCCTATAGTCATTACTTACTTGCTTCGGTGTCAAGGGCTTGAGTATATACTTTCTAGAGCCGTGCAAGACCGTGTAAGAGTTGGTCCTACCATCATGTACTACACTCCGATCATATTGCCACGGCCTCCCAAACAAGAGATGACAAGCTTGCATAGGGGCTACATCGAACATTACCTTGTCTCGGTAGTTGCCAATGCTAAACTCAATCAAAACTTGCTTCTCCACCCTCAACTCTCCACACTCACTCAACCATTGTAAACGGTATGGATGCGGATGTGCCCTAGTAGGCAATTGCACTTGGGAAAGCAAGGTCTCACTCACTATGTTAGCACAACTTCCCGAATCAATGATCATTGAGCACACTAGACCCATCACTCGACACCTAGCATGGAAGAGGTTCTCCCTTTGCACATGCTCCGGATCGTCATGACTCATGGCACCCAAACTCTTCCGTACCACAAGTGTCGTTTTAAGCTCATCACCTTGATCACTTTCACCTTGGGGAATGCCCAAGTTGTGGGGAATGCCCACTTGTTGGGGAATGCCCAACGGTTGGGGAATGCCCAACATTTCATCACTAGTACCTTCTCCGGTACCCTTTTGGACACTCGGGGTCCAATCCTCTTTGAGGTTGTCAAACCTCGAACTTATGGATCTCACCTCGGCCAAGAGGTAGGCCAAAGTGCTTACCGGGACCTCAACGGTATCATACACGTCTCCGGCCATGTACCTACACAAATCAAAAAAAACAAGAAAGAGGTTAGAGTAAAAGCCCTCACTCGCTCCCTCTCCTTTGAAGTGTCACTCGGGTACACTCAATTTAGTGGCGGGGGATTTATCACTCAAGCTTGATCTCAAAGGCTTCCTCGTAGTTGAACAACCACCTCAATAATCACTCAAGTCACAAGAACCAAACGCTCTTCGGGGTGAGTGGAATTGATGGGACTCGATGGGCGAACGGCTTTATAAGTGAGCACTTGAGCCAAGAGATATACTACGAGTCTTCTTTGAGCTCTACTCTCCTTCTAGGCACGAAGATCCTAAACGCACAAAGAATTAGTACTAATTAGGTAGAAGTGTTACCCTCAAAGTACTAACCGGAAGTGACGCGATCAAATGGAAAAAGATCGAATCGCCACTAGATGGATTCGGAATTGGATGATTTTTGGTTAGTGAATTACAAACTCACCATATTTGATGATACAATTGAGGTTTTGGTGAGCGGAAACTGTGACGAACGCTTTGCGAACAATCTGTCCCAGTTCAGGAATTCTGCAGAATTGAGAACCCTTCGCGATCGCGTGATGTAAGTCGCGATCGCGATGAACAAAGTGGAAAATGGGCGCGTTCGCGTGAGGCTTGGCGCGATCGCGCAGGCCTGCGTTCCAGAACCAGAATCTCGACTGCAAAATCAGTTTTTGGCACACAAATCACACCAATTCAACTTGTTGTTCAGTTCTAAAGCTTCCAAAGGGTGTTTTCAACTAAGGTAAACAATCCCCAATGGTTTTTCCAATCAAACAACGAACAAACAACTCGTTTTCGAGAATTCGGAGTATGTTCTTCAAATTTTCAAGGACTTCAAAATTTTCAAAGTTCGATTTTCATTCCGCTACTCCGAATGATGATATGGGGATATCAAAATGACGGGAAAACTATATAGAACAATCCCCGATACCAAACAACCAAGAATTCAAAACACAAAACAAGTTCTATCAAATTTTGTGAATTCTCAACTTTTGAGATTTGGTTTTCAAGATTTTGATTCACGACTTCAAATCGTGTTTCGAGGGTACCAAATCAACGGGCATATGATAACAAACAATCCCCAGTAGCAAACAACAACAAAATCGTTACAAACAACGATTTCTAGCAATTTTTTTTTGTGATTTTCAAATTTTTGGATTTTCTTGTTTTTCTTCAAAATAAGAACAAACAACACAATGATAAACACAACAAGAACAAGACCGAGGATTCGTAAGAACGAAGCCTAGCCGTGCTCTGATACCAACTGATAAGGGGAAAAATAGGCGGAAGCGACAAACGATATAAAAGTGCGGAAGCTAAAACAAGATAGGTGATATCGATGAAGATATCAAGATAAAAGCAAGACGAGGCTTGAACGTTTACCTAAGTAGCACCGAGGAACTCGTCTCGATACACCCCGGGTGAAGTCAAGGATCACCTATACTAAGCAACTACCCTCAAGAGGCACCCGGCTCTTGCAAATAGAATGATCGAAAGAGGTTACGATGTTCAACTTGGAATCCACCAAGTGAAATCATGCCCGTTCACGGGTTCAACATTGAGATTCACTCAAGAAATATATCATTCTACATTCAAGGTTTGTTAAAAAGCAATAAATGAATGAATGGGATATTTATAGTTTCCCCTTACAACATTTGCCAAGTTTCTGGTCCGCACTGCTCAAATGGCCTTCGCGATCGCGTGGATGGATATGCGATCGCGTGGATGCTTAAATTCAGAGGCTTCGCGGTCGCGTCTGGTTGAGCGCAATCGCGCAGGACAATGCCCTTCTCTTCGCGATCGCGTGAGTGGCGTCGCGATCGCGCAGAGGAAATGTTGGCGCCAGGCAGTGAGCTCAGAAATGCTGCCCTGTTTTGCTCTGCTTTGGCTCCCCTGTTTCCAGCACTGGTTCCAGCCCTGTTTCCACTTTGATTGAGCTTCAATGCATGGTCTTCAAGTCGTCTCCCGAGCTCATATCATCCATGCCTTGACTCCCGGACCAAGTGTAGGTGTCGATGCAATTTGGGCTGCATCATCCTCCCCTTCTTGAGAAAATTTCGTCCTCGAAATTAAGGCGTCCTCCTCCAAGGGATCATCACCTACGTCAAAAAGGCAAACAAAAACAAAAACTCCTACTCAAGAGTAGGTTAGTGCACTAAGTGTGGGAAAACACACTCTTGTGGTACAACCAAGTATCAATGGCAACAAAAAGGCTCATGCTCCCAAAGGGGCTAGCAAGTACTTGGTTTGACAACAAAGTGCTCCCAACACAAGAACAATTAAAGAGATCAATAGGGTACGGCATATGCAAGATTGAGCTATCAAAATCCCTACAATCCCTACGTTCAAGAGTAGTGCACCAAGGCTTCCCACGATGTGGGTAGGCAAGTCCAACAAGAGTGAAGGTGAGTGGTGTGGAAAATTCACTCTTGTGATAGAGCCAAGTATCAATGCAAATCAAAAAGCTTATGTCTCCAAAGGAGACAACAAGTTCTTGGCTCCGTAGTGACAAGCACTCACAACCATAACAAGCAAGGGAATCATTAGAACATAGAACATTCAAGATCAAGCAATCAAAGTTCCGATGACCCCTAAGCTCATGATCAATATACCAAACCTTCAAGGCAATATTTTCAAAATGTAGCACAACGGTTTTGGCATACTCAAGTCTCAAAGTGTGTTTAATATATGGGAGGGAATAGACAAAGTAGTGCAACACACAATTAGCATCAAATACCCCACTCCCCTTCTTAAAAGCCCTCATACTCACACTAAGAGGTACCTCCTCACCTCCAATTTCATCCTCGAGACAACTCCTCTCACCAAGCAAGCTCTCAAGGAAGGCATTATCAATGGTCTCTTCATCATCGTAACCCAAACCAACAAGAGTAGGGTCACTAGAAGAATCATCTACCTCACTCGAAGCTACAACCAAAGAGTTGTCTATGGGATCAAATCCCTCACACCACGGAGGTTCCATTTCATTCTCAACTCTAGCCCGATACAAATCACCTTCACAATTAAAGATGCCCTCATGCAATGGGAATGTAAAAGCATGCATCTCAATTTCATAGTCAAACAACGGCATCATATCAAGACTAGGGTCTTCACTCTCGCTTGAGGAGTCATCATAGACAACCTTGTCCAATTCATGCAATTTGGACTCCTCAAGTTCACTCTCATCCTCACTACGACACACAAATCCACCAAAATCAATTATATCAACAAGGGCGGAGTCACATAACTCATCTTCCCCTTTATCAAACATGGGTGGGGTGTCATAACAAGGGTCGCAAGTAAGGTCAACTACCACAATTTCACTAGAGAGAGGTCCTTTGAATTCCGGGCTCACATCATGATGTGGCTTCTCATCCCTCTCTACTAGCGGTTCACAAGCAATCACAAGTTGGCCATTCGACTCTACACTAGTTGCCATTTCATCAAATGCATTACAAGCACCAACTAGCATTGAGTCTTCACAAGACAAGGAAGGATTATGTTCATAAGAAGGTGACAAAGCACTTACCTTTGAGTAGCTCCCGTGAGTACTCACATCGCGTGAAGTGTCTTGTTCAAATCCTTCTTCATGAAACTCACAATGTCGAGCTCCATCCTCTTGTCCTTCTTTCTGAGCAACCGGTTGAGGCTCCACTAGCTCGCCTCCAAGTGTACCTACACATGAGCCAAAACAAGAAGAACGAGAAGAAGATAGATCATGGTTAGAACGAAGTGTGTTCCCACTCTCACTCGAGATTTCCTCTCCCCTCACTTCTTTCATTTTTCGCTCAAGGCCAATTGTAGGTCCGGGTGATGCTTCACTCTCATCTCGCAAGGGCATGACCATAAGATTGTTGGTTCCGGGCTCAAAGACCATGGGAGACTTGGCTTTAGCCGCTTCCCTCAACTCCCTCATAATCCTATAGTCATTACTTACTTGCTTCGGTGTCAAGGGCTTGAGTATATACTTTCTAGAGCCGTGTAAGACCGTGTAAGAGTTGGTCCTACCATCATGTACTACACTCCGATCATATTGCCACGGCCTCCCAAACAAGAGATGACAAGCTTGCATAGGGGCTACATCGAACATTACCTTGTCTCGGTAGTTGCCAATGCTAAACTCAATCAAAACTTGCTTCTCCACCCTCAACTCTCCACACTCACTCAACCATTGTAAACGGTATGGATGCGGATGTGCCCTAGTAGGCAATTGCACTTGGGAAAGCAAGGTCTCACTCACTATGTTAGCACAACTTCCCGAATCAATGATCATTGAGCACACTAGACCCATCACTCGACACCTAGCATGGAAGAGGTTCTCCCTTTGCACATGCTCCGGATCGTCATGACTCATGGCACCCAAACTCTTCCGTACCACAAGTGTCGTTTTAAGCTCATCACCTTGATCACTTTCACCTTGGGGAATGCCCAAGTTGTGGGGAATGCCCACTTGTTGGGGAATGCCCAACGGTTGGGGAATGCCCAACATTTCATCACTAGTACCTTCTCCGGTACCCTTTTGGACACTCGGGGTCCAATCCTCTTTGAGGTTGTCAAACCTCGAACTTATGGATCTCACCTCGGCCAAGAGGTAGGCCAAAGTGCTTACCGGGACCTCAACGGTATCATACACGTCTCCGGCCATGTACCTACACAAATCAAAAAAAACAAGAAAGAGGTTAGAGTAAAAGCCCTCACTCGCTCCCTCTCCTTTGAAGTGTCACTCGGGTACACTCAATTTAGTGGCGGGGGATTTATCACTCAAGCTTGATCTCAAAGGCTTCCTCGTAGTTGAACAACCACCTCAATAATCACTCAAGTCACAAGAACCAAACGCTCTTCGGGGTGAGTGGAATTGATGGGACTCGATGGGCGAACGGCTTTATAAGTGAGCACTTGAGCCAAGAGATATACTACGAGTCTTCTTTGAGCTCTACTCTCCTTCTAGGCACGAAGATCCTAAACGCACAAAGAATTAGTACTAATTAGGTAGAAGTGTTACCCTCAAAGCACTAACCGGAAGTGACGCGATCAAATGGAAAAAGATCGAATCGCCACTAGATGGATTCGGAATTGGATGATTTTTGGTTAGTGATCTACAAACTCACCATATTTGATGATACAATTGAGGTTTTGGTGAGCGGAAACTGTGACGAACGCTTTGCGAACAATCTGTCCCAGTTCAGGAATTCTGCAGAATTGAGAACCCTTCGCGATCGCGTGATGTAAGTCGCGATCGCGATGAACAAAGTGGAAAATGGGCGCGTTCGCGTGAGGCTTGGCGCGATCGCGCAGGCCTGCGTTCCAGAACCAGAATCTCGACTGCAAAATCAGTTTTTAGCACACAAATCACACCAATTCAACTTGTTGTTTAGTTCTAAAGCTTCCAAAGGGTGTTTTCAACTAAGGTAAACAATCCCCAATGGTTTTTCCAATCAAACAACGAACAAACAACTCGTTTTCGAGAATTCGGAGTATGTTCTTCAAATTTTCAAGGACTTCAAAATTATCAAAGTTCGATTTTCATTCCGCTACTCCGAATGATGATATGGGGATATCAAAATGACGGGAAAACTATATAGAACAATCCCCGATACCAAACAACCAAGAATTCACAACACAAAACAAGTTCTATCAAATTTTGTGAATTCTCAACTTTTGAGATTTGGTTTTCAAGATTTTGATTCACGACTTCAAATCGTGTTTCGAGGGTACCAAATCAACGGGCATATGATAACAAACAATCCCCAGTAGCAAACAACAACAAAATCGTTACAAACAACGATTTCTAGCAATTTTTTTTTGTGATTTTCAAATTTTTGGATTTTCTTGTTTTTCTTCAAAATAAGAACAAACAACACAATGATAAACACAACAAGAACAAGACCGAGGATTCGTAAGAACGAAGCCTAGCCGTGCTCTGATACCAACTGATAAGGGGAAAAATAGGCGGAAGCGACAAACGATATAAAAGTGCGGAAGCTAAAACAAGATAGGTGATATCGATGAAGATATCAAGATAAAAGCAAGACGAGGCTTGAACGTTTACCTAAGTAGCATCGAGGAACTCGTCTCGATACACCCCGGGTGAAGTCAAGGATCACCTATACTAAGCAACTACCCTCAAGAGGCACCCGGCTCTTGCAAATAGAATGATCGAAAGAGGTTACGATGTTCAACTTGGAATCCACCAAGTGAAATCATGCCCGTTCACGGGTTCAACATTGAGATTCACTCAAGAAATATATCATTCTACATTCAAGGTTTGTTAAAAAGCAATAAATGAATGAATGGGATATTTATAGTTTCCCCTTACAACATTTGCCAAGTTTCTGGTCCGCACTGCTCAAATGGCCTTCGCGATCGCGTGGATGGATATGCGATCGCGTGGATGCTTAAATTCAGAGGCTTCGCGGTCGCGTCTGGTTGAGCGCAATCGCGCAGGACAATGCCCTTCTCTTCGCGATCGCGTGAGTGGCGTCGCGATCGCGCAGAGGAAATGTTGGCGCCAGGCAGTGAGCTCAGAAATGCTGCCCTGTTTTGCTCTGCTTTGGCTCCCCTGTTTCCAGCACTGGTTCCAGCCCTGTTTCCACTTTCATTGAGCTTCAATGCATGGTCTTCAAGTCGTCTCCCGAGCTCATATCATCCATGCCTTGACTCCCGGACCAAGTGTAGGTGTCGATGCAATTTGGGCTGCATCACACACACCAAGAGGTACCTCCTCACCTCCCAAATCAACCCCAAGACAATCCTCCTTATTGGACAAACTCCAAAGGAAGGTCTCCAAAATAGGCCCTTCATCATTATAGTCCCCACAACGTAGGCTAGGACTACTAGAAGGTAGGTCAACACGACCAACACCAAGACCACTCTCCTCACTCGGAGTTCCAAACGTTGGATCATCCATAGAGCCTATCTTGACAAACCATGGAGGTTCGACTCTACTACCGACCCTAGTCCGATACAATTCACCACCACAAATGAGATTGCCTTCAAACAATAGAAATGTAAAGGCATGCACCTCAAATTCATGGTTACATATAAGCAAGCATATGGTCAAGACTAGGTCCTTCACTCTCACTCGAGGAGTCATCGAAAATAAATCGATCCATCTCACATTCAAGAGACTCCTCAAGGTCAAATCTATCCTCACTACGACACAAAGGACCACCACTATCAAGTAAGCAATCAAAGGGAAGAATAAGATCATCATGCAATTCATCTTCACCTTTATCAAATATAGGTGGGGTGTCATAACAAGGTTTACAAACAAGGTCAACTTCAACATTTTCACTAAAGAGAGGTTCAATGAAAACCGAGCTCACATCATGATGTGGCTTTTCAACCCTCTCAACTAGTGGTTCAAGTTCACACACAAGTTGACCCGAAGGCTCTACACTAGTTGCAAACACATTGTAATCATACATATCATCAACTAGTGTGGAGTCATCACAAATACTAACACAAGACAAGGAAGTAATAGGCTCATGGGAAGAAGAACTAACACATACCTTTGAAGTGTCATGAACGTCTCCGCCTTGTAGCTCACATTCGGCATCTCCTTCACCTTGTCCTTCCATCACGGCACATGGTTGAGGCTCCATCGGCTTGCCTCCAAGAATACCTACACAAGTATTCACACAAGTAGAAGAAAAAGGTAAAGGGTTAAGGTTAGAATAAGGGGTGTCCTCACTCTTTTTCCCCTCTTTCTTTTCCCTCATTTTTCTTTCAAGGTCGGGTGTAGATTCAGGTGGTGACATCCCACTCACATCACTCAACACATCCTCTCCTTTTTCCACTCTAGGAATGTCACCGGTCACTCCCTTACTCCTCTCTATCTTTTGTCTCTCAAATTCGGGTGAATTGGGACGAGGCCCAAGAATACCCATAGCCGGAGTAGGTGGACTTTTCACGTCAACCCGGAATCTAGGACTAGGAGACTCATCTCTTGATGTCTCCTTTTTCTTTGTTGGTGAACCACTCGGCTTTGGAAGTGGCTTCGGGCTCACCTTGTTGACTTTTGCCAACTCTTTTGTAGCACTAGTCCCACCATTGCTTGTGTTTGTAGGACTTCTTGTTTGCACATTGTTGCCCATATAATGAAGTTCTTGCTCCTTGCTCCTTTGCATAGCCAAAGAAGGGGCACTAGTAGGCACTCGGCTCTTCGCCCGGTAAGGCATAAAGTCATAGACTCTTTGCCCTACGCCCACAAGATACGCACCCTTCACCAAACTATATTGCACCCTCTTCCCCTCCAACCACGGCTCACCCATCCACACATCAACATGACGCATGGGATACACGTCACACCACAGATAGCATCTATAACTCCCATGAGATATGAGTACCCGAGCCTCCTTAGAAACCCACACTCCATCATACTCATAAGGATGCGCTAGCTTATGGCATGGTATCCTAAGCCTATTAACCAAAGAGGTGCTAATACAATTGGCATCGGTATCACCAATCTTGAGCAAGTATCCGTCAATACCATTTACCCCAACAACGAACCTACATCTACCCAAGTTTTGTAGATTTGCATCCAAGTGAGAACTTGAATGCCTACAAGTGTCAACTCCGACAACTTGGGTCTTCCTTATTCCTCCACTACTAGCAAGATTGCTAGTGTAACTTCCACTTCCCGTCACTCTCCCAACATTTGAGATGTTGTTGGAAGTCGAGGAAGGAACCTGGCCATGGAACCCATAGGTGCCTCTCGCCTTGGTTCCATAGCTCATAGTACTACTCCTACTACAACCATCCACGCCCCTCACGGCATACAACCCCTTTGTAGCAAAAGCAACACCATCTCTCAAACCAACCTCCACATGGGAATTAGAAGCATTAGGTCGCTTAGCGAACCTAGAAGATGCAAGCTTCTTCTTTCCCACGGAACAACCACCACCACCTCCCATACTAATGGAAGGCCCTCTACTACTCCCTTGTACACCGTTAGCAACACTAAGAGAAGATGCATAAGAATAACCCCTATGTTCATCATCATCATCAACTCTACCTATGTCACCATCATCAATATCAAATTCTTCACAAGAAGAGTAAGTAGGATCATCATACCTTGAAGCGTCACCATCTTCGATTTCTTAACTAGAAGCATAGGCATCATCACAATCTTCATCACAAGCCTCATAGTCTTCATCAATCTCACGATCATCATAGTGACCCGCTTCATCACCAAAGGAGCCATGGTTTCCATCATCATAGTAATGGCCATCATCACCCTCGTAGGAACCATAGTCTCCATCATCACCATACGAGTCATAGCAACTCGCATCATCCCCACAAGAGCCATAGTCTCCACAATCAACATCCGACATTGTTGCAATACCAAAGCACAAAACCTCCCGAAAGTCACTCCCTCACGTGTATCACTCAAGAGCGAGGCCTTTACAACTTGGGAACCAAGGTGATCACAACTAGTATGTCCAAATAAAAGTTCGGAATGGAGTTAATGAGACTCTATGGACGAATGGTTATTTAAAGTGCGCACTTGAGGCCAAAAGGAGTTCTACGACTCTTCTTTGAATTCTAGTCTCCTCTACGCACGAATACCCTAATACGCTAAAGAGTTAGTGTTAATAAAGTAGGCCAATTACCCTAGAAACACTAACCAAGAGGTACGGAAGCAAACGAAACACAAAAACACACAAAACGAAGCCAAACGGAGCCACCCCAGGAGTGGGCGGTCCGCCTCTGTAAAGGGGGCACCCCGCCAACTCAAAATCCAGAGAGTAGCATAAAAAGAGGCGGTCCACCTCTTAGGAGTAGGCGGTCCGCCTACTAGGCTTCTCAGCACGGTCCGAAAATTGGTTTTTGGCTCGTTTAGCACTCAAAATCCAACGTTTTCGACTCGTTTTCGATTCTAATGATACCCAAAGATGTATTTGATGATTCTAAGCAATCCCCAATAGGTTTTAACCCCAATCAATCAACAACAAATAAATTTTGATTCTTGAGCAAAAATCTAGGGCTTTTGAAAATTTTGGAGATTTGAATTCTTCAAATTTTGGAATACACCACCAAATCTTGTAATTTTGGTACCAAAAGAACGAGAATACATTAAGGAACAAACCCCAATGATTTTTAATGAATGGGTGTTCCAATCCAACAAGTTCCAACAATTTTTGTTCAATTTTTAAGTTTTTCAATTTTTTTGTTTTTCTTCAATTTTTCAAGAACAACAACAAGATCAACAACAAACTAACATATGGAACAAGGAACGGGGGTTTGTAAGAACATAACCCGAGCCTTGCTCTGATACCAAACTGATGGAGGGCAAAACACGCGGAAGCTAAATAACGATATAAACTATGCGGAAGCGATAAAGATAACAAGAAATCGAGACTAGGAAGGCAAGATAGTAGAAGAAAGAATCGAATCCAATTTACTAACGTTAATTGAATCCAAAAGGGAGAAGGGAAACGCGAACCTTACAATGGAATCAAACTAGGTGTCGATCTCCATAGGTTCCAAATCGAGACTTACACGAGCCTCGGGCTCAAACAAGAAGGGCTCGGCCTCTTCAACGTTCTCTCACAAGATTCTCTCTTCAATATTGGCTAACTAAGTAATGAATGAAATGGCTAAGGGAAGCTTATATAGTTTTCCCATACATAAATGTGAAATGACTAAAAGCCCTGATGCAGCCCAAAGTGCTGATCAACCGAGGACACTTCACCCGAAGGCAGTGACTGATCAACCGAGGAGGCCAATTACTCGAAGCCAAGCTAAGCTGCTCCATGACATGCACATCCAGCTGGCTATGTCGGGAAGAAGCATGTGTTCGGAAGAGGGATTGAGCCCGATGACAAAGTTCCCGAACAGCAGCTCTTGACCCCGGGCAGCGCAGAGCCGAACACAACATCTTGTGTTCGAAGCCAAGTCAGCGCCCGATGACAAATGTGTTCGAGCAGGCAATAGAGAACCGAAGCCAGGCTCACCGAAGTCAAGAACCGAAGCCAGGCTCACCGAAGTCAAGGTTGCCGAGCACATTTAGACTCAGCCCTGCGTGGCTTATTTCTATTGGTCATCTGTGACCTATTTACTAGTTTACCCTTAGTATTTCCTATATAAACATTGTTCCTTTCATTGTAAGAATTTAGTTTTTGGATATTTATGAATTGAATGAAAGTGCCGAGCACATTTCTTCTTGTCTCCGTCGTGAGCAAAACCCCGGTGAGGGCTTTTAAGGATTTGTGGCTTTCGGTTAGTCCGATTGAACATTCCTCTTGATCATTCAGTTTGCAAGAGGCAATGTTCTCTTGAGGATTGTTGCATAGTTAGGGTGATTCTTGTATCCCTTTCGATCGAGCTTTGAGACAGGTTCCTCACTGTTCTTTCGAAAGAAGCAAGTTTTGTCTTGCTTCTATCTTCTTCTTTACTTGTTCTTGTTCCGCATTTGTGCTAAGCAACACCTTCGGGTTTGCCTTGCACCATCTTGGTATCAGAGCACGGCTTGAGTTTGTTCTTACAACCTCAATCCTGTTCATTATCTTCGTGCATTTTTGTGTCTTTGTTTCCTTTTCGTGTTCTTGATTCTGTTTGAGTTGTGTTGTTATCTTACAAAAAAAAAAAAAAAAGTTGTTAAAAAGAAAATTCAAAAATTGTGTTTGATTGTTGATTGTTTGGGAAAAACAACCCTTGATTCTTGATCACCATTGTTTCCTGATTCCAACGAGTACCCGACGTACTGATTTCGTGACTAGGGTTTCTTGTTGAATTTTTGGACTGTTTGAGCTTCAATGGTGGCTGAACTCGAACCCCACTGTGTTTGGAAGAAACCGATGAAGGTTGGTGGTTCTTGAGTGATTTGGGTTTGTTTGTTGCTTAAAAATCGAAGTTCTTAAGTTAGAATCGTTGTCCGTACGCCGGAAAATTGTTACAAAGTTCGTAACAGTGTACGACACGACGAGCTGAAATCTTGGCTCGAAGAACTCGACTGAATTCCTCCGTTGTTACTAAGACCGGAGTTGAAAACAACCCAGATCTGTTGAAATTCGTGGTCAGTGAACCGAAGTTGTTGTGTCCGTACGCCGGAGCAAGGTCACTATTCCATTGAAGAAGAAGGGGTAAAAGTTTGAATGTTAAAACCCCAGGTGAAAAATTGTCGGCTGAGAAAAGGAAAGTGGATAAGGTAAAACCCTATCCGTACCAAAGGGGACCACTCTTGTACGGACAGGAGTGGGTGTGATCGAAAAAGATTCCAAAGGGAATCAAAGGGTAGATTCTCCTAGGTTTTCACTTTCTTTCGTGTCAAAATTCTAGTTGGTGGATCTTTTGAGTAATTGTCCTACTCGAGGTCGTACCAACTCATTTGAGCTGATAGGAACTCGTGCGAAGGGGTGACCGAAGTCTAAACTTTCGTAGAAATTTCTTTTGACTCCCCGAGCTCAGTTAAAAAGCGTCAGTTCCATCGAGTCGAACATCACTTCACTCTTCCCAAAGAGACAGTGACTATTGTCGAACTTGAAGGATCGTAGAGGACCGATCAATTGGACGAGCCACTGTTAACAAGTCCTTGAGTGATCAAAAACCGAACCCATAAATTGAGTGGACCCGAGCGCCACCCATCAAAGGTGAGGGAGAGTGTGAGGTGATTTCTAACCTTAACATTTGTTTGATCTTTGACTTGTGCAGGTACCATGGCTGGAAACGAAGGTAAAGGCATTGAAAGGCCCGAAGTGTCGTTAGCCGATCTCATGGCTGCGATACAAAGTGTCAGTGCCGAAGTGAGAGGAGTTAGTGTTCGAGTAGCTCAACTCGAACAAGGAAGTGCGCCCGTGGCCAAAAATGGGTCCGGCGCCGGAACGAGCGAATCCACGCCGATGAAGCCAGAGCTGTATGCTGAGCTTCTTCGACAACATCAGTTGACGAGTGAAGCAATTCGAAGAGAGCTTAACTTGGGCAATCCCCAAGCACAACAAAACTTGGGCAATCCCCAAGCTGGAAATCAAAACTTGGGCATTCCCCGCGGAGAGAGGATACCACCTCCGAGGATCCGAAGAGACCTTGGCGCTGTAACCGAAGAGGCTGATGAAGAGGAATTTCCCGAGGACGAGTATGAACGTGAGCTGCCGTTCGCTCAACGATGGCAAGCTCACCGAGGTCGTGGAAATTTCCGAGGTCGAGGCCGAGGCGCAAATGTTGGAAGAAATATTGAGCGTGAGGCTGATGATCGAGAAGATGAGTATGTCGAACAGGTTCGTGGTGTTCGAGACTCAAATCTGAACAGTGTTAAGATCACTCTTCCTTCCTTTAAAGGAACTAGTGATCCCGATGAGTATCTTGAATGGAAGCTTAGAATGGAGCGCATCTTTGAAACCAATGAGATGACCGATGAGAGGAAAGCTGCCCATGCCATTGCTTCGTTCGAAGCTTATGCATCAACATGGTGGGAATCTGACAAGAGGCACAGAAGGAGAAATGACTATCCAGTAGTCAGTACGTGGCCACAGTTGATGAGAGCTATGGATGGTAAGTATTTGAGTGCTAAGTACAGGCAAACTCAAATGCAAAAGCTATATGAGCTGAAACAAGGATCGAAGTCAGTTCAAGAGTACCATGATGAATTTGAAAAGGTTCGATTGAATCTTGACCTGACCAAAGACGAAGAACAAGCCATTATCCGGTTCAAAAATGGCTTGACCAGGGATGTGTCCTCTCAGTTGAGACTCCACGTGTACCACACGTTGGGAGATTTGTTTGATGCAGCTATCGAAGCTGAAAAATTGGTGAAGGAAGAAAAAGCAAACCGGTATCGAGGAGTCACTACTTCTACTCCCTTGAACCGAGGAAAAGAATGGAAAAGTCCCAACCAAGCAAGTGCCAACACTGTTCGAGATTCGAAGAGACCCTTCGAGAAAGGTGTGACCGTTAACCAACCAAGAGAAGTGGGAGGTAAAGTGCAATTAAACTCTCCTAGTGCTTCAAATATTCAGTGTCACAAGTGCAGAGGTTATGGTCACATGGCAAAAGAGTGTCCAACTCGCAAAGCTATGCTTCTGTTCGAAGATGGAACCGTCCATGAGCAAGCGAGTGACACCGAGGAGGAATTAATCGAGGAGACTGATCGAGCTGAAGTTGATGATGATCATGAGGCTGCCGAAGCTGATCATCCGGAAATGTTTCTTGTGGTTCGAAGGAATTTGAGCTGCATGACTCTTGAAGAAGAGGACAACCAAAGAGAAAACCTCTTTCATGCCCGATGTCGAGTAAGGGGAAAGGTGTGTTCGATGATCATTGATTCTGGTAGTTGCGCCAATGTAGTGAGCCAAACTTTGGTTTCACAAATGGGATTACCAACGATGAAGCATCCCCACCCCTACAAATTACAATGGCTGAATGAGTGTGGAGAATTGAGAGTTGTCAAACAAGTGTGGGTCAAGTTTAGAATCGGCGAGTATCAAGATGAAATGGTATTCGATGTGGTGCCGATGCAAGCTTGTCATTTGCTATTGGGTCGACCGTGGCAACATGACCGAACAGCTGTTCACAATGGCAGATCCAACACTTACACCGTAAAGCTTGATGGGAAGAGTTTCATCCTCAAACCATTGTCTCCAAAGCAAGTCTCCGAGGACTATAAACGGATGAAAGAATTGAAAGAAGCGGCCAAAGCTAAGCTTCCGATGGGAGCAAAATTGGGAGCCGAAGAGACAAACTCACCGACCGAGAAGAAAGGGATCTGTGCAATTATGCAACCGGGTGAGATCTTACGAGGCAACGACCACGGTCAGATGATGATTTGCCTCGTGCACAAGGGTATCTTTCTAAACTCTAATGATGATTTTTCTAATAATAACCCTTTGCCTTTGTCTGTTCGTAAAGTTTTGCAGGACTTCGAGGACATGTTTCCCGAGGAAATGCCAGGTGGATTGCCTCCGTTGAGAGGAATCGAGCACCAAATTGACTTCGTGCCGGGATCTCAAATCCCCAACAAACCTGCATACCGGTGTAATCCCGAAGACACCAAAGAGCTCCAAAGGCAGGTTGATGAATTGCTGAACAAGGGCCTTGTTCGAGAGAGCTTGAGTCCTTGCGCCGTTCCAGTTATCCTTGTCCCGAAGAAGGATGGAACATGGCGAATGTGCGTTGACTGTAGAGCAGTCAACAAAATAACGGTAAAGTATCGTCATCCTATCCCTCTATTAGATGACATGCTAGATGAATTGAGTGGTTCTTCATGCTTTTCAAAGATTGACCTCAGGTCCGGTTACCACCAGATCCGAATGAAACCCGGTGACGAGTGGAAAACCGCATTCAAGACCAAATTCGGTCTGTATGAATGGTTGGTAATGCCATTTGGCTTATCCAACGCCCCGAGCACATTCATGCGATTGATGAACCACGTGCTCAAACCGTTCATAAACAAGTTCGTTGTCGTTTATTTCGATGACATCCTTGTTTACAGTCGAACCATGGATGAACATGTCGAACACCTAAGGCTTGTGCTTGAAAAGCTTCGAGAAGAAAAGTTGTATGCCAACTTCAAGAAGTGCGCCTTCGGTGTCGATCGTGTAGTCTTTCTTGGATTTGTAGTCAGTGCTAATGGTGTCGAAGTCGACGAATCAAAAGTCGAAGCCATCAAAGATTGGCCAACTCCGACCTCGGTATCACAAGTTCGTAGCTTCCATGGGTTAGCTAGCTTTTACCGAAGGTTTGTTCGTGACTTTAGCACCGTGGCAGCTCCTCTAACCGAGCTGGTTAAGAAAGACAATCCATTTGTGTGGGGAGAGTCCTAAGAAAGGGCTTTTCAAGAGTTGAAACGGAGGCTTTGTTCTGCCCCGTTGTTGCAACTCCCTGACTTCGGTAAAGCATTCGAAGTCGAGTGTGATGCGTCTGGAGTTGGGATCGGAGGAGTGCTGATGCAAGAATCGAAGCCGATCGCTTACTTTAGCGAAAAGCTTAAGGGTGCAACTTTGAATTATTCGACCTATGATAAAGAGTTGTATGCCCTCGTTCGAGCACTCGCCCATTGGCAGCATTATTTGTGGCCTCGAGAGTTTGTGATCCGAAGTGATCATGAGTCCTTGAAGCATCTCCGAGGACAGGAGAAATTAAACCGAAGACATGCCAAGTGGGTTGAATTCATTGAGAGCTTTCCCTATGTAATTCATTACAAAAAGGGAAAAGACAATGTTGTGGCCGATGCGCTATCAAGGAAATTTTCTTTAGCGACCACTCTCGCCTCTAGGCTCATGGGATTTGAAAGCATCAAGTCGATGTACGAAGACGATCCCAAGCTAAAATGTGTTCGAGACGCAATCTTGAGTGGCCGAAGAGTTGAGAAATATCAGTGGCACGATGGCTACCTCTTCAAGAATGGGAGGGTTTGTGTGCCAGTGTCATCGTGGAGAGAGCTCTTGGTTCGAGAAGCTCACTCCGGTGGACTGATGGGACACTTCGGTGTCGACAAAACTCTTGGTATCTTGACCGAGCAGTTCCATTGGCCCAAAATGCGACGAGATGTGGAAAAACTTTGCAACGCTTGTCTCGTTTGCAAGAAAGCTAAAGCGAAGTCCAACCCTCATGGTTTGTACACCCCGTTGCCTGTGCCTGATCGACCTTGGGTTGATATATCCATGGACTTTGTCTTGGGGTTACCGAGGTCGGGGGGAGGACATGATAGCATCTTCGTTGTGGTTGATCGATTTTCGAAAATGGCTCACTTTATTCCTTGCAAGAAGTGTGATGATGCACAGCATGTAGCTACATTGTTTGTTTCTAATGTGTTGAAATTGCATGGTGTTCCTCGTACTATTGTGAGTGATCGAGACACAAAATTCTTGAGTCATTTTTGGAAGTGTCTATGTGATGCAATGCAAAATACGCGGAAGCTAAATACGACACAAATATGCGGAAGCGATAACAAGATAGGCGATATCGATGAAGATATCGAGATAAAAGCAAGACGAGGCTTGAACGTTTACCTAAGTAGCACCGAGGAACTCGTCTCGATACACCCCGGGTGAAGTCAAGGATCACCTATACTATGCAACTACCCTCAAGAGGCACTCGGCTCTCGCAAATAGAATGATCAAAGAGGTTTCGATGTTCAACTTGGAATCCACCAAGTGAAATCATGCCCGCTCACGGGTTCATCATTGAGATTCACTCAAGAAATTCATCATTCTACATTCAAGGTTGGTTAAAAAGCAATAAATGAACTAAGGGAGTATTTATAGTTTCCCATTACAACATTTGCCAAGTTTCTGGTCCGCTCTGCTCCTCAACCCTTCGCGATCGCGTGCAAGGAGTCGCGATCGCGTGGACACTTGAAATCTGAAGGACGCTATCGCGTGGCACAGGGCGCGAAGGCGCAGGCTTGGACAAAAGCCCTTCGCGATCGCGAAGGTCTGAGCGCGATCGCGAAGAACAGGTCTTCTTGGTCAGGCAGTGAGCTCAGAAATGCTGCCCTGTTTTGCTCTGTTTTGGCTCCCCTGTTTCCTGCACTGTTTCCAGCCCGGCTTTCACTTTGATTGAGCTCCAATGCGTTGTCTTCAAGTCGTCTCCCGAGCTCATATCATCCATGCCTTGACTTCCGGACCAAGTATGGGTGTCGACGCAATTTGCCCCGCATCATCCTCCCCTTCTTAAGGAGATTTCGTCCTCGAAATTAAGGCATCCTCCTCCAAGGTAGCATCACCTACATCAAAAGGCAAACAAAAACAAAAACTCCTACTACAAGAGTAGGTTAGTGCACTAAGTGTGGGAAAACACACTCTTGTGGTACAACCAAGTATCAATGGCAACAAAGAAGCTCATGCTCCCAAAGGAGCTAGCAAGTACTTGGTTTGACAACAAAGTGCTCCCAACACAAGAACAAATAAAGAGATTAATAGGGCATGGCATATGCAAGATTAAGCTATCAAATTCCCTACAATCCCTAGGTTCAAGATTAGCACACCAAGACCTTCCACTACGCGAGTAGGTAGGTCCAACAAGAGTGAGTGCAAGCACGGTGGAAAATTCGCTCTTGTTATAGAGCCAAGTATCAATACCATTCAAGAAGCTCATGTCCCCAAAGGGAACAACAAGTTCTTGGCTCCAAAGTGTCGAGCACTCACAACCATAACAAGCTAGGGAATCATTAGGACATAGAACATTCAAGACCAAGCAATCAAAGTTCCAATGACCCCTAAGCGCATGATCAACAAACCAAACCTTCAAGGCAATATTTTCAAAATGCGGCACAATGGTTTTGGCATGTTCAAGTCTCAAAGTGTGGTTAACATATGGGAGGGAATAGACAAAGTGGTGCAATACACAATTAGCATCAAGTTTCCCACTCCCCTTCTTAAAAGCTCTCATACTCACACTAAGAGGTACCTCCTCACCTCCAATTTCATCCTCGAGACAACTCCTCTCACAAAGCAAGCTCTCAAGGAAGGCATTATCAATGGTCTCTTCATCATCGTAACCCGAACCAACAAGAGTAGGGTCACTAGAAGAATCATCTACCTCACTCGAAGCTACAACCAAAGAGTTGTCTATGGGATCAAATCCCTCACACCACGGAGGTTCCTTTTCATCCTCAACTCTATTCCGATACAAATCGCCTTCACAATTAAAGATGCCTCCACGCAATGGAAATATAAAAGCATGCACCTCAATCTCATAGTCAAACAAAGGCATAGTATCAAGACTAGGGTCTTCACTCTCGCTTGAGGAGTCATCATAGACAACCTTGTCCAATTCATGCAATTTGGACTCCTCAAGTTCACTCTCATCCCCACTACGACACACAAATCCACCAAAATCAATTATATCAACAAGGGCGGAGTTACATAACTCATCTTCCCCTTTATCAAACATGGGTGGGGTGTCATAACAAGGGTCGCAAGCAAGGTCAACTACCACAATTTCACTAGAGGGAGGTCCTTTGAATTCCGGGCTCACATCATGGTGTGGCTTCCCATCCCTCTCTACTAGCGGTTCACAAGCAACCACAAGTTGACCATTCGACTCTACACTAGTTGCCATTTCATCAAATGCATTACAAGCACCAACTAGCATTGAGTCTTCACAAGACAAGGAAGGATTATGTTCATAAGAAGGTGACGAAACACTTACCTTTGAGTAGCTCCCGTGAGTACTCATATCGCTTGAAGTGTCTTGTTCAAGTCCTTCTTCATGAAACTCACAATGTCGAGCTCCATCCTCTTGTCCTTCTTCCTTAGCAACCGGTGGAGGCTCCACTAGCTCGCCTCCAAGAGTACCTACACATGAGCCAAAACAAATAGAAAGAGAAGAAAATAGATCATGGTTAGAACGAAGTGTGTTCCCATTCTCACTCGAGGTTTCCTCTCCCCTCACTTCTTTCATTTTTCGCTCAAGGCCAATTGTAGGTCCGGGTGATGCTTCACTCTCATCTCGCAAGGGCATGACCATAAGATTGTTGGTTCCGGGCTCAAAGACCATGGGAGACTTGGCTTTAGCCGCTTCCTTCAACTCCCTCATAATCCTATAGTCATTACTTACTTGCTTCGGTGTCAAGGGCTTGAGTATATACTTTCTAGAGCCGTGCAAGACCGTGTAAGAGTTGGTCCTACCATCATGTACTACATTCCGATCATATTGCCACGGCCTCCCAAACAAGAGATGACAAGCTTGCATAGGGGCTACATCGAACATTACCTTGTCTCGGTAGTTGCCAATGCTAAACTCAATCAAAACTTGCTTCTCCACCCTCAACTCTCCACACTCACTCAACCATTGTAATCGGTATGGATGCGGATGTGCTCTAGTAGGTAGTTGCACTTGGGAAAGCAAGGTCTCACTCACTATGTTAGCACAACTTCCCGAATCAATGATCATTGAGCACACTAGACCCATCACTCGACACCTAGCATGGAAGAGGTTCTCCCTTTGCACATGCTCCGGATCTTCATGACTCATGGCACCCAAACTCCTCCGTACCACAAGTGTCGTTTTAAGCTCATCACCTTGCTCACCTTCACCTTGGGGAATGCCCAAGTTGTGGGGAATGCCCACTTGTTGGGGAATGCCCAACGGTTGGGGAATGCCCAACATTTCATCACTAGTACCTTCTCCGGTACCCTTTTGGACACTCGGGGTCCAATCCTCTTTGAGGTTGTCAAACCTCGAACTTATGGATCTCACCTCGGCCAAGAGGTAGGCCAAAGTGCTTACCGGGACCTCAACGGTATCATACACGTCTCCGGCCATGTACCTACACAAATCAAAAACAAGAAAGAGGTTAGAGTAAAAGCCCTCACTCGCTCCCTCTCCTTTGAAGTGTCACTCGGATACACTCAATTTAGTGGCGGGGGATTTATCACTCAAGCTTGATCTCAAAGGCTTCCTCGTAGTTGAACAACCACCTCAATAATCACTCAAGTCACAAGAACCAAACGCTCTTCGGGGTGAGTGGAATTGATGGGACTCGATGGGCGAACGGCTTTATAAGTGAGCACTTGAGCCAAGAAATATACTACGAGTCTTCTTTGAGCTCTACTCTCCTTCTAGGCACGAAGATCCTAAACGCACAAAGGATTAGTACTAATTAGGTAGAAGTGTTACCCTCAAAGTACTAACCGGAAGTGACGCGATCAAATGGAAAAAGATCGAATCGCCACTAGATGGATTCGGAATTGGATGATTTTTGGTTAGTGATCTACAAACTCACCATATTTGATGATACAATTGAGGTTTTGGTGAGCGGAAACTGTTACGAACGCTTTGCGAACAATCTGTCCCAGTTCAGGAATTCTGCAAAATTGAGAACCCTTCGCGATCGCGTGATGTAAGTCGCGATCGCGATGAACAAAGTGGAAAATGGGCGCGTTCGCGTGAGGCTTGGCGCGATCGCGCAGGCCTGCGTTCCAGAACCAGAATCTCGACTGCAAAATCAGTTTTTGGCACACAAATCACACCAATTCAAGTTGTTGTTCAGTTCTAAAGCTTCCAAAGGGTGTTTTCAACTAAGGTAAACAATCCCCAATGGTTTTTCCAATCAAACAACGAACAAACAACTCGTTTTCAAGAATTCGGAGTATGTTCTTCAAATTTTCAAGAACTTCAAAATTTTCAAAGTTCGATTTTCATTCCGCTACTCCGAATGATGATATGGGGATATCAAAATGACGGGAAAACTACATAGAACAATCCCCGATACCAAACAACCAAGAATTCACAACACAAAACAAGTTCTATCAAATTTTGTGAATTCTCAACTTTTGAGATTTGGTTTTCAAGATTTTGATTCACGACTTCAAATCGTGTTTCGAGGGTACCAAATCAACGGGAATACGATAACAAACAATCCCCAGTAGCAAACAACAACAAAATCGTTACAAACAACGATTTCTAGCAATTTTTTGTGATTTTCAAATTTTTGGATTTTTTTGTTTTTCTTCAAAATAAGAACAAACAACACAATGATAAACACAACAAGAACAAGACCGAGGATTCGTAAGAACGAAGCCTAGCCGTGCTCTGATACCAACTGATGCAATGCAAAATACGCGGAAGCTAAATACGACACAAATATGCGGAAGCGATAACAAGATAGGCGATATCGATGAAGATATCGAGATAAAAGCAAGACGAGGCTTGAACGTTTACCTAAGTAGCACCGAGGAACTCGTCTCGATACACCCCGGGTGAAGTCAAGGATCACCTATACTATGCAACTACCCTCAAGAGGCACTCGGCTCTCGCAAATAGAATGATCAAAGAGGTTTCGATGTTCAACTTGGAATCCACCAAGTGAAATCATGCCCGCTCACGGGTTCATCATTGAGATTCACTCAAGAAATTCATCATTCTACATTCAAGGTTGGTTAAAAAGCAATAAATGAACTAAGGGAGTATTTATAGTTTCCCATTACAACATTTGCCAAGTTTCTGGTCCGCTCTGCTCCTCAACCCTTCGCGATCGCGTGCAAGGAGTCGCGATCGCGTGGACACTTGAAATCTGAAGGACGCTATCGCGTGGCACAGGGCGCGAAGGCGCAGGCTTGGACAAAAGCCCTTCGCGATCGCGAAGGTCTGAGCGCGATCGCGAAGAACAGGTCTTCTTGGTCAGGCAGTGAGCTCAGAAATGCTGCCCTGTTTTGCTCTGTTTTGGCTCCCCTGTTTCCTGCACTGTTTCCAGCCCGGCTTTCACTTTGATTGAGCTCCAATGCGTTGTCTTCAAGTCGTCTCCCGAGCTCATATCATCCATGCCTTGACTTCCGGACCAAGTATGGGTGTCGACGCAATTTGCCCCGCATCACTATGGGGTGCCCTCGGCACCAAACTACTTTTCTCGACGTCTCACCATCCTCAGACTGATGGACAGACCGAAGTAGTTAACCGAACCTTGGGATCTTTGCTTCGGGCAATGACCAAAGGAAAGGTTGGGAACTGGGCTGATCGTTTGCCCATGATGGAGTTTGCATACAATCGAACGGTGCATCGAATGATTAACATGACCCCGTTCGAGTGTGTGTACGGATTTAACCCTTTATTTCCACTTGATCTAACCCCATTGCCTCGAGATATTGTTATCGACTTTGCAGGTACTCACCGAGCCAAAGCTCTGCTCGAGTTGCATGCGAAGGTGAAGCAGAACCTCGAGGACGCCTATGCAAAGGTTTCCTTAAAGAAAAACAAGGGGCGTAAAAAGTTGGAGTTAAAGAAGGGTGATTGGGTTTGGGTTCACTTCCGAAAGGAACGTTTCCCGAACCTAAGGAAAGGAAAATTGGCTCCTCGAGGGGATGGTCCATTTCAAGTGCTGAGCAAAATAAACAACAATGCTTATGTCATCGACCTCCCAGGTGAGTATAATGTGTCCAACACCTTCAATGTTACTGACTTGACTCCTTGTGTTGTAGGCCAAACATCCGAAGCAGAGGATGAATCGATTTCGAGGACGAAATCCTCTCAAGAAGGGGAGGATGATGCAGCCCAAAGTGCTGATCAACCGAGGACACTTCACCCGAAGGCAGTGACTGATCAACCGAGGAGGCCAATTACTCGAAGCCAAGCTAAGCTGCTCCATGACATGCACATCCAGCTGGCTATGTCGGGAAGAAGCATGTGTTCGGAAGAGGGATTGCAAAGTGATGAAACCAAGGGCTACATCTTCAAGTTTGAGCCCGATGACAAAGTTCCCGAACAGCAGCTCTTGACCCCGGGCAGCGCAGAGCCGAACACAACATCTTGTGTTCGAAGCCAAGTCAGCGCCCGATGACAAATGTGTTCGAGCAGGCAATAGAGAACCGAAGCCAGGCTCACCGAAGTCAAGAACCGAAGCCAGGCTCACCGAAGTCAAGGTTGCCGAGCACATTTAGACTCAGCCCTGCGTGGCTTATTTCTATTGGTCATCTGTGACCTATTTACTAGTTTACCCTTAGTATTTCCTATATAAACATTGTTCCTTTCATTGTAAGAAGTTAGTTTTTGGATATTTATGAATTGAATGAAAGTGCCGAGCACATTTCTTCTTGTCTCCGTCGTGAGCAAAACCCCGGTGAGGGCTTTTAAGGATTTGTGGCTTTCGGTTAGTCCGATTGAACATTCCTCTTGATCATTCAGTTTGCAAGAGGCAATGTTCTCTTGAGGATTGTTGCATAGTTAGGGTGATTCTTGTATCCCTTTCGATCGAGCTTTGAGACAGGTTCCTCACTGTTCTTTCGAAAGAAGCAAGTTTTGTCTTGCTTCTATCTTCTTCTTTACTTGTTCTTGTTCCGCGTTTGTGCTAAGCAACACCTTCGGGTTTGCCTTGCACCAAGCCCCTAGGTCAAGTTAATACATTAGAATCACTTAGGGACAAAATAGGAATTACACCTCAAAAAGTAGTCTTTAATTGGCCCGTAAGTAGGGGGCCCCGCCTAGCCAAAAGAGGCGCCCCGCCTGGACACCATGCAGAGAACCAGGCGCTCCACCACCATAGAGTAGGCGCCCCACCACAATGAAGTAGGCGGTCCGCCTAGTGAAAGGGGCGGTCCGCCTCTTCCTGGAGGATCTTGAAACGGCTCAATTTGTGTCCCTCGAGCCTCTCCTTTGGTGCCTATGTGCTCCTCCTTCCTTGGCGCTCCAATGCATGATCTTCAAGACGTTTCCGGAGCCCTTGCCCTGTGTTCATTGTGCTCTCAAGCTTGGTTCTTGATGGTTGTTGATTAGGCCATTTTACCCGGCATCAGAGATTGTAAATGAGTTTTAGAGTTACCTCCCATATTAGATGTGCCCTTTTCATAAGGCTTCTTCACCTCCTTGCTAGCATTGGCACCACTCGTGCCACTTGCGCTTGGGAGCTTGGCATTTGGGGTAGAAGTCTTCCAATCCTTTTGCTTGCTCAAGGAAGTGGAAGTATTGCTCTTGTAATGGTTGGACTTCTCCTTTTCAAGCCATTGCTCGGCTAGAATAGCGGCATCTAGGACTTCTTGAAGTGAAAGATAAGAATGCAATCTCAATTGTGAAGCTATGCCATAGCTCAAACCATTCATGAAACGGATCACGGCTTGCTCCTCATCTTCATTGTCCATATCCAAGGCCATTCGAACTCTTTCAAACTCATCAAAGTAATCATGCACCGATTTGACACCTTGTCTCAACTCATAAAGCTTCTTGAGTTGTTCTTGACGATATCTAGGAGTAACGTACTTGGTATTCATGATACCTTTCAAGTCAATCCAACCCACATTCACATGAACTCCCGCTTTCCTCCTTGACCTTTTAACGGATTCCCACCACGTAGATGCATAGGACTCAAAGGATGAAATAGCATAAGTACCTTTCTTTTCATCGGTCATATCGTTTGTATCAAACATCCTCTCCATGAGTTGCACCCATTGAATGTAGGCCTCCGGATCACAATTTCCCTTAAAGCTTGGAAGGTTGAGCTTTACACTATTGAGGTTGGTATTGTCACGACCTCCACGGTAAGGCTCCGGTTGGCCCCCATAGTGGTCTTCATTCAAGCCATACTCCCTTCTACCATCATATCCCATAGGTGGCCCTCGACCTCGGCCCCTACCACGATCCACATTTCGACCCCAATTCATACCTCGTCTCGGTTGAAAGTGATCATCAAACCCATACACATCATCACCATAATCGGTTCCCTCCCCTTCTTGAGCTTGTGCAACTTGCTCAAGAGGTCTAACATTCCGGATTGGTCCGGGAAGCGGGGCATTCCTTTGGGGATTGCCCACAAGGTTTGGGATAGTCACACGTTGGGTATTGCCCAACACTTGATCAACCCTCTCACGATCCTCCTTTACCCGTTGTTGTTTTAGCAATTCAACAACTTGTTCCGGGGTAAAGGTAGGGCTATTTGATCCCTCTCCGGCCTCCATTTGGACTCTCGGGGTCCCCCTTTCATTGTGGACACTCGGGGTCCCATGTTCTCCTTGAGTACTCGAAGCTCCCTTTTCAAGAGACTCAATCCTTTGATTCATGAGGTCCATCTTGGCAAGAAGATTAGCCAAGGCCTCCTTTATGAATTCTTGTCCCTCGCTAGCCATGGTACCTACACAAGTAACAAACGTTAGCAAAAACAACCTCGCACGCTCCCTCACAAAGATTTTCACTCGGTTCCCTCTTTTGAGTGGCATTGGCTATTTCACTCGACTTGTAGTTCCAAAGCTTCACGTAGATGACTAGCAATTGATGCAGCTCAAAGTGCTGATCAAGGACCCGATGACAACCAACCGAGGAGACCTTCACCGAAGGCAATGACTGATCTACCGGGGAGGCCAATTACTCGAAGCCAAGCTGATGCAGCCCGAAGTGCTGATCAACCGAAGGCAGTGACTGATGAACCGAGGAGGCCAATTACCCGAAGTCAAGCTAAGCTGCTCCATGACATGCACGTCCAGTTGACTACGATGGGAAGAAGCATGTGTTCGGAAGAGGAATTGCCAAGTGATGAAACCAAGGGCTACATCTTCAAGTTTGAGCCCGATGACAAAGTTCCCGAACAGCAGCTCTTGACCCCGGGCAGCCCAGAGCCGAACACAACATCATGTGTTCGAAGCTAAGTCAGCGCCCGATGACAAATGTGTTCGAGCAGGCCATAGAGAACCGAAGCCAGGCTCACCGAAGTCAAGAACCGAAGCAAGGCTCACCGAAGTCAAGGTTGCCGAACACATTTTTAACTCAGCCCTGCGTGGCTTATTTTTATTGGTCGACTGTGACCTATTTACTAGTTTACCCTTAGTATTTCCTATATAAACCTTACTTCCTTACATTGTAAGTAGCTAGTTTTTGGATATTGATGAATTGAATGAAAGTGCCGAGCACATTTCTTCTTGTCTCCGTCGTGAGCAAAACCCCCGGTGAGGGCTTTTAAGGACTTGTGGCTTTCGGTTAGTCCGATTGAACATTCCTCTTGATCATTCAGTTTGCAAGAGGCAATGTTCTCTTGAGGATTGTTGCATAGTTAGGGTGATTCTTGTCTCCCTTTTGATCGAGCTTTGGGACAGGTTCCCCTCTGTTCTTTCGAAAGAAGCAAGTTTTGTCTTGCTTTTATCTTCTTCCTTACTTGTTCTTGTTCCGCGTTTGTGCTAAGCAAACCCTTCGGGAATTGCATTGCACCATCTTGGTATCAGAGCACGGTTTGAGTTTGTTCTTACAACCTCAATCCTGTTCATTATCTTCGTGCGTTTTGTCTTTGTTTTCCTTTTCGTGTCCCTGTTTTGTTTGGTTACTGTTGGTGTTCTTACAAAAAAAAAAAAAAAAAAAAAAAAAAAAAAGTGATAAAAAGAAAACTCAAAAATTGTGTTTGATTGTTGGTTGTTTGGGAAAAACAATCTTGGATTCTTGTTCACCATCGAATTCTGATTCCAAAGAATACCCGACGTACTAATTCCGTGACTAGGGTTTCTTGGTGAACTTTGGGGCTGTTTTGAGCTTTAATGGTGACTGACTCGAACCCCATCGTGTTTGGAAGAAACCGATGAAGGTTGGTGGTTCTTGAGTGATTTGGGTTGTTTTGTTGCTTGAAAAATCGAAGTTCTAAATTTGAATCGTGAACCGTACGCCGGAAACTTGTTACAAAATTTCGTAACAGTGTACGACACGACGAGCAAGTTCTTAGCTCAAGGAACTTCGTTTGATTTTCTCCGTTGTTGCTCAGACCGGAGCTGAAAGGCGACCCAGATCTTGTTAGAAATCGAGGACAGTGGACCGAAGTTGTTGTGTCCGTACGCCGGAGCAAGGGTCACTGTTCCATTGAAGAAGAAGGGGTAAAAGTTGAATGTTAAAACCCCAGGTGAAAAATTGTCGGCTGAAAAAGGAAAGTGGATAAGGTAAAACCCTATCCGTACCAAAAGGGACCACTCTTGTACGGACAGGAGTGGGTGTGATCGAAAAAGATTCCAAAGGGAATCAAAAAGGGTAGATTCTCCTAGGCTCTCACTTTCTTTCGTGTCAAATTCTGGTTGGTGGATCTTTTGAGTAATTGTCCTACTCGAGGTCGTACCAACTCATTTGAGCTGATAGGAACTCGTGCGAAGGGGTGACCGAAGTCCAAACTTTCGTAGAAATTTCTTTTGACTCCCCGAGCTCAGTTAAAAGCGTCCGTTCCATCGAGTCGAACATCACTTCACTCTTCCCGAAGAGACAGTGACTATTGTCGAACTTGAAGGATCTTAGAGGACCGATCAATTGGACGAGCCACTGTTAACAAGTCCTTGAGTGATCAAAAACCGAACCCATAAATTGAGTGGACCCGAGCGCCACCCATCAAAGGTGAGGGAGAGTGTGAGGTGATTTCTAACCTTAACATTTGTTTGATCTTTGGCTTGTGCAGGTACCATGGCTGGAAACGAAGGCAAAGGCATTGAAAGGCCCGAAGTATCGTTAGCCGATCTCATGGCTGCGATACAAAGTGTCAGTGCCGAAGTGAGAGGAGTGAGTGTTCGAGTAGCTCAACTCGAACAAGGAAGTGCATCCGTGGGCAGAAATGGGTCCGGTGCTGGAACCAGCGAATCCACACCGATGAAGCCAGATCTGTATGCTGAGCTTCTTCGACAACATCAGTTGACGAGTGAAGCAATTCGAAGAGAGCTTAACTTGGGCAATCCCCAAGCACAACAAAACTTGGGCAGTCCCCAAGTTGGAAATCAAGACTTGGGCATTCCCCGAGGAGAGAGGTTACCACTCCCAAGGAACCGAAGAGACCTTGGTGTTGTAACCGAAGAGGCTGATGAAGAGGAATTTCCCGAGGACGAGTATGAACGTGAGCTGCCATTCGCTCAACGAAGGCAAGCTCACCGAGGTCGTGGAAATTTCCGAGGTCGAGGCCGAGGCGCAAATTTTGGAAGAAATATTGAGCGTGAGGCTGATGATCGTGCTGATGAGTATCCCGAACAGATTCGTGGTGTTCGAGACTCCAACTTGAACAGTGTCAAGATCACTATTCCACCCTTCAAAGGAACTAGTGATCCCGATGAGTATCTTGAATGGAAGCTGAAAATGGGGCGCATCTTTGAAACCAATGAGATGACCGAGGAGAGAAAGGCTGCCCATGCCATTGCTTCGTTCGAAGCTTATGCATCTACTTGGTGGGAAGCTGACAAGAGGCATAGACGAAGGAATGACTATCCCGAAGTCACTACCTGGCCACAGTTGATGAGAGCTATGGATAGTAAATATTTGAGTGCCAAGTACAGGCAAACTCAAATGCAAAAGTTATATGAGCTGAAACAAGGATCGAAGTCAGTTCAAGAGTACCACGATGAATTTGAAAAGGTTCGATTGAATCTTGATCTGACCGAAGACGAGGAGCAGGCCATTATCCGGTTTAAGAGTGGCTTGGCCAAGGATGTGTCATCTCAGTTGAGACTCCACGTGTATCACACGTTGGAAGATTTGTTTGAAGCTGCTACCGAAGCTGAAAAATTGGTGAAGGAAGAAAAAGCAAACCGGTATCGAGGAGTCACTACTTCTACTCCCTTGAACCGAGGAAAAGAATGGAAAAGTCCTAACCAAGCAAGTACTAACACTGTTCGAGATTCGAAGAGACCCTTCGAGAAAGGTGTGACCGTTAACCAACCAAGAGAAGTGGGAGGTAAAGTTCAACTAAACTCTCCTAGTGCTTCAAATATTCAGTGTCATAAATGCAGAGGTTATGGTCACATGGCCAAAGAGTGTCCAACCCGCAAAGTTATGCTACTGCTCGAAGATGGAACCGTCCATGAGTAAGCGAGTGACACCGAGGAGGAAATTATCGAGGAAACTGATCGAGCTGAAGTTGATGATGATCGTGAGGCTGCCGAAGCTGATCATCCGGAAATGTTTCTTGTGGTTCGAAGGAATTTGAGCTGCATGACTCTTGAAGAAGAGGACAACCAAAGAGAAAACCTCTTTCATGCCCGATGTCGAGTAAGGGGAAAGGTGTGTTCGATGATTATTGATTCTGGCAGCTGTGCCAATGTAGTGAGCCAAACTTTGGTTTCACAAATGGGACTACCAACGATGAAGCATCCCCACCCCTACAAATTACAATGGCTGAATGAGTGTGGAGAATTGAGAGTTGTCAAACAAGTGTGGATCAAGTTTAGAATCGGCGAGTATCAAGATGAAATGGTATTCGATGTGGTGCCGATGCAAGCTTGTCATTTGCTCTTGGGTCGACCATGGCAATATGACCGAACAGCTGTTCACAATGGCAGATCCAACACTTACACCGTAAAGCTCGATGGAAAGAGTTTCATCCTCAAAGCATTGTCTCCAAAGCAAGTCTCCGGGGACTATAAACGTATGAAAGAACTGAAAGAAGCGGCCAAAGCTAAGCTTCCGATGGGAGCAAAATTGGGAGCCGATGAGACAAACTCACCGACCGAGGAGAAAGGAATTTGTGCAATCATGCAACCCGGTGAGATCTTACGAGGCAACGACCACGGTCAGATGATGATTTGCCTCGTGCACAAGGGTATCTTTCTAAACTCTAATGAAGATTTTTCTAATGATAACCCATTGCCTTTGTCTGTTCGAAAAGTTTTGCAGGACTTCGAGGACCTGTTTCCCGAGGAAATGCCAGGTGGATTGCCTCCGTTGAGAGGAATCGAGCACCAAATTGACTTCGTGCCGGGATCTCAAATCCCCAACAAACCTGCATACCGGTGTAATCCCAAAGACACCAAAGAGCTCCAAAGGCAGGTTGATGAATTGCTGAACAAGGGCCTCGTTCGAGAGAGCTTAAGTCCTTGTGCCGTTCCAGTTATCCTTGTCCCGAAGAAGGATGGAACATGGCGAATGTGCGTTGACTGTAGAGCAGTCAACAAAATAACGGTAAAGTATCGTCATCCTATCCCTCGATTAGATGACATGCTAGATGAATTGAGTGGTTCTTCATGCTTTTCAAAGATCGACCTCAGGTCCGGTTACCACCAGATCCGAATGAAACCCGGGGTGACGAGTGGAAAACCGCATTCAAGACCAAATTTGGTCTCTATGAATGGTTGGTAATGCCATTTGGCTTATCCAACGCCCCGAGCACATTCATGCGATTGATGAACCACGTGCTCAAACCGTTCATAAACAAGTTCGTTGTCGTTTATTTCGATGACATCCTTGTTTATAGTCGAACCATGGATGAACATGTCGAACACCTAAGGCTTGTGCTTGAAAAGCTTCGAGAAGAAAAGTTGTATGCCAACTTCAAGAAGTGCGCCTTCGGTGTCGATCGTGTAGTCTTTCTTGGATTTGTAGTCAGTGCTAATGGTGTCGAAGTCGACGAATCAAAAGTCGAAGCGATCAAAGATTGGCCAACTCCGACCTCGGTATCACAAGTTCGTAGCTTCCATGGGTTAGCTAGCTTTTACCGAAGGTTTGTTCGTGACTTTAGCACCGTGGCAGCTCCTCTAACCGAGCTGGTTAAGAAAGACAATCCATTTGTGTGGGGGGAGTCCCAAGAAAGGGCTTTCCACGAGTTGAAACAGAGGCTTTGTTCTGCCCCGTTGTTGCAACTCCCTGACTTCGGCAAAGCATTCGAAGTCGAGTGTGATGCGTCTGGAGTTGGGATCGGAGGAGTGCTGATGCAAGAATCGAAGCCGATCGCTTACTTTAGCGAAAAGCTTAAGGGTGCAACTTTGAATTATTCAACATATGACAAAGAGTTGTATGCCCTCGTTCGAGCACTCGCCCATTGGCAGCATTATTTGTGGCCTCGAGAGTTTGTGATCCGAAGTGATCATGAGTCCTTGAAGCATCTCCGAGGACAGGAGAAGTTGAACCGAAGACATGCCAAATGGGTTGAATTCATTGAGAGCTTTCCCTATGTAATTCATTACAAAAAGGGAAAAGACAATGTTGTAGCCGATGCGCTATCAAGGAAATTTGCTTTAGCGACCACTCTCGCCTCTAGGCTCATGGGATTTGAAAGCATCAAGTCGATGTACGAAGACGATCCCAAGCTTAAATGTGTTCGAGACGCAATTTTGAATGGCCAAAGAGTTGAGAAATATCAGTGGCACGATGGCTACCTCTTCAAGAATGGGAGGGTTTGTGTGCCAGTGTCATCGTGGAGAGAGCTCTTGGTTCGAGAAGCTCACTCCGGTGGACTGATGGGACACTTCGGTGTCGACAAAACTCTTGGTATCTTGACCGAGCAGTTCCATTGGCCCAAAATGCGACGAGATGTGGAAAAGCTTTGCAACGCTTGTCTCGTTTGCAAGAAAGCTAAATCGAAGTCCAACCCTCATGGTTTGTACACCCCGTTACCTGTGCCTGATCGACCTTGGGTTGATATATCCATGGACTTTGTCTTGGGGTTACCGAGGTCGGGGGGAGGACATGATAGCATCTTCGTTGTGGTTGATCGATTTTCGAAAATGGCTCACTTTATTCCTTGCAAGAAGTGTAACGATGCCCAGCATGTAGCTACATTATTTGTTTCCAATGTGTTGAAATTGCATGGTGTCCCTCGTACTATTGTGAGTGATCGGGACACAAAATTCTTGAGTCATTTTTGGAAGTGTCTATGGGGTGCCCTCGGCACCAAACTACTTTTCTCGACGTCTCACCATCCTCAGACTGATGGACAGACCGAAGTAGTTAACAGAACCTTGGGATCTTTGCTTCGGGCAATGACCAAAGGAAAGGTTGGAAACTGGGCTGATCGTTTGCCCATGATGGAGTTTGCATACAATCGCACGGTGCATCGAATGATTAACATGACCCCGTTTGAGTGTGTGTACGGATTTAACCCTTTAATTCCACTTGATCTAACCCCATTGCCTCGAGATGTTGTTATCGACTTTGCAGGTACTCACCGAGCTAAAGCTCTGCTCGAGTTGCATGCGAAGGTGAAGAAGAACCTCGAGGACGCCTATTGATAAGACCCAAATCATGCAACCATCCAAAAGCATCATCCAAGGCCAAGGAAGAGCACTTCAAGGTCATGCATTGGGACGCCAAGGAAAGAAGAGCATCCGAGACACATTTCGAGGTGTTTCAAGAAGTCCCAGAAAGAGGCGGACCGCCTACGGATTGAGGCGGACCGCCTACATGATGCTTGCTCTCTGGATTATTGGAGGCGGCCCAAGGAGGCGGACCGCCTAGGGATGCTGAGGCGGGCGCCTAAGGCCTGGAGGCGGGCGCCTCCCTCTGTGCAAGTTTGACGGGAATTTGACTTTAATTGCTTTGTAATTCCTACTATGCCCCTACGTGGCTTATGTCTTTAGAACTTACTTAAGGGTACTTTTGGGCTTTCACTATGTATTAAATGAGGCCTATAAATACCCCATAGCTTAGCATTATTCCTTAGTTAAGTTAGCTTTGATGATGAGTGTTTGATTAAACAATGTTCTAGAGTGGATTTTCTATGAATGAAACCTTTGAGTTCGGTTTGAGTTTACTAGTGGATTCTAGTTGAACCCCAAACCACCCCCGACCATTCTACTTGCGAGTCCGTTGTCGTCTCGAGGGTAGTTGCCTAGCGTAGGTGTTCTTGGCCTTCTCCCGGGGTGTAACGGAACTAGTTCTCCGTTGCTACTTGGGATTAGTGATCGAGTTACGTCTCGTTCCTATCTTTTATCTTTCCGCGTTTTTGATTCTTATCATCTTGGTATCAGAGCAAGGCTCGGGTCTCGTTTCTACGAACCCCCGACCCTTGATTCTTCGTGCCTTAGGTTGATTCTATCTTTAGTTTCCTTGTTGAAGTTATTGAAAGAAGAAAACAACAAAAAAATTGAAAAATTGAAAATACCAAAAATTTGCTCTATCTTGTTGATTTGGATGATTTATGTTATGGGTGTTATAGATTCTTGATCGTGATTGTTTTCCCGTTGTTTGGGTACCAAAATTGATTGATTTGGTGAAGTTTGAAAAGTTGAAACCCCAATTCCCCTTGAACCCTTGATGAACTTGTTCTTGATGCTTTTTGCTTGATTCTTGGGTTGGATTGAAGTTATATTGGGAAATTGTTATTGGGGATTGATCTTCTGTGAAAGACAAACGAATTGGTACCAAATTTGTGGGATTTTAACAAGTATAACACCAACTTTGATGATTCACAATCCATTTGAAAACCCCTTTTGATAAACCCTAGTTTTTGAAGATGATGATCATGGTGAATTCCTTGTTTGTGATTGGGGTTTGTTAAAAATCGTTGGGAGTTGTTCTTTGTGATTGATACAACATTGGGGTACCTTTGAATCATCGAAACAACGCTTGAATAGTTGGATTTTGGGTTGCAAAGCCAAGAAATCGCGAAGGAAAACTGTGCTGAAAAGTTGCAGAGGCGGAGCGCCTACATCTGAGGCGGACCGCCTAAATCCTGATCACTCTCTGGATTTTTTTGAGGCGGAGCGCCTCCCCTTGAGGCGGAGCGCCCAGGGCGGCCGCCTACCTTCCTGAGGCGGGCGCCTACTTCCTGAAGGTTGGGAAACGGGTAGAAACTTCTAGGAATTCTTGTTTTGTTGTTTGCATTGCTTCTAATTAGTACTATTAGAGTATAATCCTACTTGTGTAGTACTAATTACTTCGAGCTATTAGGATCATCGTGCCATAGAAAGGAGACTAGACTTCAAAGAAGATCCGTAGTATCTTTTGATTCCGGTCCTCATTTAAAGTGCTTAGCGTTCCAATCGAGTCCCATTCACTCCACTCACCCCGGAGAGCATTGGACTTGATAAGTTGAGTGATTGAGACGTGGTTCGTTGATCAACTACTTGAAGCTTTTAAACTCAAACTTGTGTGAAATATCCACCTCCCCAAAACACGAGTGAGCCGAGTGAACATTTGTGAGGGAGTGGTGAGGTGTTTTACGAACGTTTGTTGCTTCTTGTAGGTACCATGGCGAATGATGGGGATGATCCTATGAAGAACTTCATGGCCACCATTATGGCTAAGTTCGAGGAAATCACTTTGAGACTTGAGACCATCGAGAGGAATCAAGTTGAAACCGGAGAGAGGAGGACCCCGAGTGTCCAAATTGAATCCGGTGAGGGTACGAGTCATAGCACTCCTATGACTCCCGGACACTTTGTTGAGCTAAGCAAGAGGTATGAACAAAGCAAAGTTGAAGCTCTACAAGAGCATGTGTTGGGCAATCCCCAACAAGTGGGCAATCCCCACCCTTCGGGCAATCCCCAAAGGACTACTCCACCTCCAAAACCCACTCGAAATGATCTATCTATGGATGATGTGGAGGAGGATATGGTTGAAGAGGATGGTCCTCATGTTTCCCTAGTTGTGAGAAGGAGCTTAGGAGCCATGATTGTGGAGGACGGCGAAACCTTGCAAAGAGAAAACCTATTCCATGCTAGGTGTCGCGTCAAAGGTGTTGTGTGCTCTATGATCATTGACTCCGGGAGTTGCACTAATGTGGTGAGTCAATCTCTTATAACCCAATTGAAGTTGCCTACCATGAAACACCCAAAGCCATATCGATTGCAATGGCTTAGTGAATGTGGGGAGTTAAAGGTAGTGGAACAAGCAATGATCAAGTTTAAAATGGGTAGTTATGTTGATGAACACTTGTTCGACGTTGTGCCTATGCAAGCTTGCCACCTTCTCTTTGGGAGGCCTTGGCAATTTGATCGGAAAGTGGTTCACAATGGACGTGTTAACACCTACACGCTCCAACATGAGGGAAGAAAGTTTGTTTTGAAGCCCCTAACCCCCAAACAAGTGAGTGATGACTACAAGCGGATGAAGGAGTTGAGGGAAGCGGCTAAAGCCAAATCACCCATTGTACTTGAACCCGAGGCAAACAATCTTGTTGTCTTGCCAAAGAATGATCAAAGTGAGAGTCACTCCACTTCAAATGAGAGAAAAAAGATAGAGAGAAGTGAGGGAGTGACCGGTGACAATCCAAGAGAGGAAAAAGGAGAGGATTTGAGGAGTGATGTGAGCGGATTGTCACCACCAACTACACTTTACCATGAGGTAAAATTGAGAGAGATGAGAGGTGAGGAAGGAAAAATTGAGAGTGAGAGTACCCATTGTTCTAACAAATCTTCATCTTCTACTTTTTCTTGTGAAAGTTCTTGTGTAGGTACAATTGAAGACAAGCCAATGGATCCTCAACCATGTGCTTGGAAGGAAAGACGAGAGGAGGAAAGTTCCCAATGTGAACCTCATGAAGAAGGAGTTGCACATGACACTTCAAGCCTTGCGAGTGACCAAGGAAGCACTACAAATGTAAGTGTTGCTCCACCCTTTCATGAGCTTACTAGCTATTTGCCTTGTGATGACTCAACACTAGTTGGATCTTTTGATGCCTCTTGTGAATATGCCACTAGTGAAGAGTCTAGTAGTCAACTTGTGAGTGATTGTGCATCACTAGCCGAGAGAAATGCCAAGCCACATTATGATGTGAGCTCATTGTTCATTGAATCTCTCTCTAGTGTGGATTTGATAGTTGACCATGATTGTAACCTTTGCTATGACACACCACCAACCTTTGACCAATGGGAAGATGAGGTAGTTGACCATTCCCTAATTGATATGCTTCTATTTGGTGGACCAATGTGTTGTGGTGAGGAAGGTCTTGTCCTTGAGGAGTCCAAATTGCATGAATTGGACAATGTTGTCTATGATGACTCCTCAAGTGAACCTAGTCTTGATAACTTGTCTATGCTTAATCATGATATTGAGATGCATGCTTATACTAATCCATTGTTTGAAGGCATCCTCATTAGTGGTAAAGACTTGTATCGAACTAGGGTGAGTAGTCAAATGGAACCTCCATGGTGTGAAGGGTTTGATCCCCTAGGCAATCCATTGTTTGAGATTTTGGGAGAGGTAGATGGTACTTTGAGTGACCCGGCTATTGCTTGTTTGGGTTATGATGAAGAAGAGTCCATCATCAATACCTTTCTTGAGAGTTTGTCTATTGGGAAGGGTTGCTTAGGTGATGACATTGGAGGGGAAGAGGAATCCCTTGGTGTGAGTATGTATGCTCTAAAGAAGGGGAGTGGAGTACTTGCTCCTACTTGTAGGTTGAGTTATTTGACTCACTCCACTCCACTTGTTGACCACACCTTGAGGATTGATTGGTATGTTGATTTTGAGCTTAAGGTCCAAGAGGGTTTTGATAGCTTGATCTTGCATTTTTCATGCCCATATGACCTATTTGCTCATTATCTTGTTGAGTGCATGTTGATCTTTAACCAAGTGCTTATGGTTCTCTTTGGAGACTTGATATTCATGATTGTTATTGATGCTTGGTTATATCACAAGAGTGTGTTTTCCACACTTCTTGCACTAACCTACTTTCAAAGTAGGAAGTTTGTGTGTTTGTGCTTGTCGTTGCTTGTAGGTTCTAAGCTCCATGCTAAGGCGGGGGAGACCTTGGAAGAAGCCTATATCAAAGTGACGATCAAGAAGGATAATGAAGGAGCGCTTTGGCCACCCCGAGGAGTTGTTGATGCTATGAGAGACCAAGCCTCGATTTCGAGGACGAAATCTTCTCAAGAAGGGGAGGATGATAAGACCCAAATCATGCAACCATCCAAAAGCATCATCCAAGGCCAAGGAAGAGCACTTCAAGGTCATGCATTGGGACGCCAAGGAAAGAAGAGCATCCGAGACACATTTCGAGGTGTTTCAAGAAGTCCCAGAAAGAGGCGGACCGCCTACGGATTGAGGCGGACCGCCTACATGATGCTTGCTCTCTGGATTATTGGAGGCGGCCCAAGGAGGCGGACCGCCTAGGGATGCTGAGGCGGGCGCCTAAGGCCTAGAGGCGGGCGCCTCCCTCTGTGCAAGTTTGACGGGAATTTGACTTTAATTGCTTTGTAATTCCTACTATGCCCCTACGTGGCTTATGTCTTTAGAACTTACTTAAGGGTACTTTTGGGCTTTCACTATGTATTAAATGAGGCCTATAAATACCCCATAGCTTAGCATTATTCCTTAGTTAAGTTAGCTTTGATGATGAGTGTTTGATTAAACAATGTTCTAGAGTGGATTCTCTATGAATGAAACCTTTGAGTTCGGTTTGAGTTTACTAGTGGATTCTAGTTGAACCCCAAACCACCCCCGACCATTCTACTTACGAGTCCGTTGTCGTCTCGAGGGTAGTTGCCTAGCGTAGGTGTTCTTGGCCTTCTCCCGGGGTGTAACGGAACTAGTTCTCCGTTGCTACTTGGGATTAGTGATCGAGTTACGTCTCGTTCCTATCTTTTATCTTTCCGCGTTTTTGATTCTTATCATCTATGCAAAGGTTGCCTTAAAGAAAAACAAGGGGCGTAAAAAGTTGGAGTTAAAGAAGGGTGATTGGGTTTGGGTTCACTTCCGAAAGGAACGTTTCCCGAACCTAAGGAAAGGAAAATTGGCTCCTCGAGGGGATGGTCCATTTCAAGTGCTGAGCAAAATAAACAACAATGCTTATGTCATCGACCTCCCCGGTGAGTATAATGTGTCCAACACCTTCAATGTTACTGATTTGACTCCTTGTGTTGTAGGCCAAACATTTGCAGCAGAGGATGACTCGATTTCGAGGACGAAATCCTCTCAAGAAGGGGAGGATGATGCAGCCCGAAGTGCTGATCAACCGAAGGCAGTGACTGATGAACCGAGGAGGCCAATTACCCGAAGTCAAGCTAAGCTGCTCCATGACATGCACGTCTAGTTGACTACGATGGGAAGAAGCATGTGTTCGGAAGAGGAATTGCCAAGTGATGAAACCAAGGGCTACATCTTCAAGTTTGAGCCCGATGACAAAGTTCCCGAACAGCAGCTCTTGACCCCGGGCAGCCCAGAGCCGAACACAACATCATGTGTTCGAAGCTAAGTCAGCGCCCGATGACAAATGTGTTCGAGCAGGCCATAGAGAACCGAAGCCAGGCTCACGGAAGTCAAGAACCGAAGCAAGGCTCACCGAAGTCAAGGTTGCCGAACACATTTTTAACTCAGCCCTGCGTGGCTTATTTTTATTGGTCGACTGTGACCTATTTACTAGTTTACCCTTAGTATTTCCTATATAAACCTTACTTCCTTACATTGTAAGTAGCTAGTTTTTGGATATTGATGAATTGAATGAAAGTGCCGAGCACATTTCTTCTTGTCTCCGTCGTGAGCAAAACCCCCGGTGAGGGCTTTTAAGGACTTGTGGCTTTCGGTTAGTCCGATTGAACATTCCTCTTGATCATTCAGTTTGCAAGAGGCAATGTTCTCTTGAGGATTCTTGCATAGTTAGGGTGATTCTTGTCTCCCTTTTGATCGAGCTTTGGGACAGGTTCCCCTCTGTTCTTTCGAAAGAAGCAAGTTTTGTCTTGCTTTTATCTTCTTCCTTACTTGTTCTTGTTCCGCGTTTGTGCTAAGCAAACCCTTCGGGAATTGCATTGCACCACAAGCTAAGCTGCTCCATGACATGCACATCCAGCTGGCTATGTCGGGAAGAAGCATGTGTTCGGAAGAGGAATTGCGAAGTGATGAAACCAAGGGCTACATCTTCAAGTTTGAGCCCGAGGACAAAGTTCCCGAATAGCAGCTCTTGGCCCCGGGCAGCGCAGAGCCGAACACAACATCATGTGTTCGAAGCCAAGTCAGCGCCCGATGACAAATGTGTTCGAGCAGGCAATAGAGAACCGAAGCCAGGCTCTTCGAAGTCAAGGTTGCCGAGCACATTTAGACTCAGCCCTGCGTGGCTTATTTCTATTGGTCACCTGTGACCTATTTACTAGTTTACCCTTAGTAATTCCTATATAAACATTGTTTCCTTTCATTGTAAAAGCTAGTTTTTGGATATTGATATTAAATGAAAGTGCCGAGCACATTTCTTGTCTCCGTCGTGAGCAAACCCCCGGTGAGGGCTTTTAAGGACTTGTGGCTTTCGGTTAGTCCGATTGAACATTCCTCTTGATCATTCAGTTTGCAAGAGGCAATGTTCTCTTGAGGATTGTTGCATAGTTAGGGTGATTCTTGTGCCCTTTCGATCGAGCTTTGAGACAGGTTCCTCACTGTTCTTTCGAAAGAAGCAAGTTTTGTCTTGCTTCTATCTTCTTCTTTAACCGTTCTTCTTCCGCGTTTGTGCCAAGCAACCCCTTCGGGTATTGCATTGCACCATCTTGGTATCAGAGCACGGTTTGGGCTTGTTTCTACAACCCCAAATCCTGTTCACGTTATCTTTATTTTTCGTGCATTTTGTGTCTTTGTTTCCGTTTCGTGCTCCTGTTTTGTTTTGTTACTGTTGGTGTTCTTACAAAAAAAAAAAAAAAGTGTTAAAAAGAAAATTCAAAAAAAAAATTGTGTTTGATTGTTGGTTGTTTGGGAAAAACGATCACTGATTCTTGATCTCCATTGTTTTCTGATTCCAACGAGTACCCGACGTACTGATTTGGTGACTAGGGTTTCTTGGTTAAAATTTTGGATTGTTTGAGCTTTAATGGTGACTGAAATCGAACCCCATTGTGTTTGGAAGAAACCGATGAAGATTGGTGGTTCTTGAGTGATTTGGGTTTGTTTGTTGCTTGAAATCGAAGTTCTTAAGTTTGAAACGTTGTCCGTACGCCGGAAAATTGTTACAAGTTCGTAACAGTGTACGACACGTCGAGCTGGTTCTTGGCTCGAAGAACTTGAATTCCTCCGTCGTTGAAACCGGAGTTGAAAGCAACCCAGATCTTGTTAGAAAGTTCGTGGTCAGTGAACCGAAGTTATTGTGTCCGTACGCCGGAGCAAGGTCACTGTTCCATTGAAGAAGAAGGGGTAAAAGTTTGAATATTAAAACCCCAGGTGAAAAATTGTCGGCTAAGAAAAGGAAAGTGGATAAGGTAAAACCCTATCCGTACCAAGGAGGGACCACTCTTGTACGGGCAGGAGTGGGTGTGATCAAAAAGATTCCAAAAGGGAATCAAAGGGTAGATTCTCCTAGGTTCTCACTTTCTTTCGTGTCAAAATTCTAGTTGGTGGATCTTTTGAGTAATTGTCCTACTCGGGGTCGTACCAACTCATTTGAGCTGATAGGAACTCGTGCAAAGGGGTGACCGAAGTCCAAACTTTCGTAGAAAATTCTTTTGACTCCCCGAGCTCAGTTAAAAAGCGTCCGTTCCATCGAGTCGAACATCACTTCACTCTTCCCGAAGAGACAGTGACTATTGTCGAACTTGAAGGATCTTAGAGGACCGATCAATTGGACGAGCCACTGTTAACAAGTCCTTGAGTGATCAAAACCGAACCCATAAATTGAGTGGACCCGAGTGCCACCCATCAAAGGTGAGGGAGAGTGTGAGGTGATTTCTAACCTTAACATTTGTTTGATCTTTGACTTGTGCAGGTACCATGGCTGGAAACGAAGGCAAAGGCATTGAAAGGCCCGAAGTGTCGTCAGCCGATCTCATGGCTGCGATACAAAGTGTCAGTGCCGATGTGAGAGGAGTGAGTGTTCGAGTAGCTCAACTCGAACAAGGAAGTGCGTCCGTGTCCAAAAATGGGTCCGGCGCTGGAACGAGCGAATCCACTCCGATGAAACCTGAGCTGTATGCTGAGCTTCTTCGGCAACATCAGTTGACGAGTGAAGCAATTCGAAGAGAACTTAACTTGGGCAATCCCCAAGCACAACAAAACTTGGGCAATCCCCAAGCTGGAAATCAAAACTTGGGCATTCCCCGAGGAGAGAGGTTACCACTTCCAAGGGCCCGAAGAGACCTTGGCGCTGTAACCGAAGAGGCTGATGAAGAGGAATTTCCCGAGGACGAATATGAACGTGAGCCGCCATTCGCTCAACGAAGGCAAGCTCACCGAGGTCGTGGAAATTTCCGAGGCCGAGGCCGAGGAGCCTATGTTGAAAGAAACATTGAGCGAGAGGCTGATGATCGAGAAGATGAGTATGTCGAACAGGTTCGTGGTGTTCGAGACTCAAATCTGAACAGTGTCAAAATCACTATTCCTCCCTTCAAAGGAACTAGTGATCCCGATGAGTATCTTGAATGGAAGCTTAAAATGGAGCGCATCTTTGAAACCAATGAGATGACCGATGAGAGGAAAGCTGCCCATGCCATTGCTTCGTTCGAAGCTTATGCATCGACATGGTGGGAATCTGACAAGAGGCATAGAAGGAGAAATGACTATCCAGTAGTCAGTACGTGGCCACAGTTGATGAGAGCTATGGATGGTAAGTATTTGAGTGCTAAGTACAGGCAAACTCAAATGCAAAAGTTATATGAGCTGAAACAAGGATCCAAGTCAGTTCAAGAGTACCATGATGAATTTGAAAAAGTTCGACTGAATCTTGACCTGACCGAAGACGAAGAACAAGCCATTATCCGGTTCAAAAATGGCTTGACCAGGGATGTGTCCTCTCAGTTGAGACTCCACGTGTATCACACGTTGGCAGATTTGTTTGATGCTGCTACCGAAGCTGAAAAATTGGTGAAGGAAGACAAAGCAAATCGGTATCGAGGAGGAGTCACTACTTCTGCTCCAGTGAACCGAGGAAAAGTATGGAAATTTCCTAACCAAGCAACTACCAACACTGTTCGAGATTCGAAGAGACCCTTCGAGAAAGGTGTGACCGTTAACCAACCAAGAGAAGTGGGAGGTAAAGTTCAACTAAACTCTCCTAGTGCTTCAAATATTCAGTGTCATAAATGCAGAGGTTATGGTCACATGGCAAAAGAGTGTCCAACTCGCAAAGTTATGCTTCTGCTCGAAGATGGAACCGTCCATGAGCAAGCGAGTGACACCGAGGAGGAATTAATCGAGGAGGCTGACCGAGCTGAAGGTGATGATGATCATGAGGCTGCCGAAGCTGATCATCCGGAAATGTTTCTTGTGGTTCGAAGGAATTTGAGCTGCATGACTCTTAAAGAAGAGGACAACCAAAGAGAAAACCTCTTTCATGCCCGATGTCGAGTGAGGGGAAAGGTGTGTTCGATGATTATTGACTCTGGTAGTTGTGCCAATGTAGTGAGCCAAACTTTGGTTTCACAAATGGGATTACCAACGAGGAAGCATCCCCACCCTTACAAATTACAATGGCTGAATGAGTGTGGAGAATTGAGGGTTGTCAAACAAGTGTGGATCAAGTTTAGAATCAGCGAGTATCAAGATGAAATGGTATTCGATGTGGTGCCGATGCAAGCTTGTCATTTGCTATTGGGTCGACCGTGGCAATATGACCGAACAGCTGTTCACAATGGCAGATCCAACACTTACACTCTAAAGCTCGATGGGAAGAGTTTCATACTCAAGCCACTGTCTCCAAAGCAAGTCTCCGAGGACTATAAACGGATGAAAGAACTGAAAGAAGCGGCCAAAGCTAAGCTTCCGATGGGAGCAAAATTAGGGGCCGAAGAGACAAACTCACCGACCGAGGAGAAAGGGATCTGTGCAATTATGCAACCCGGTGAGATCTTACGAGGCAACGACCACAGTCAGATGATGATTTGCCTCTTGCACAAGGGTATTTTTTTAAACTCTAATGATGATTTTTCTAACAATAACCCTTTGCCAAGTGTTGTACAAAGTGTTTTGCAGGACTTCGAGGACATGTTTCCCGAGCAAATGCCAGGTGGATTGCCTCCGTTGAGAGGAATCGAGCACCAAATTGACTTCGTGCCGGGATCTCAAATCCCCAACAAACCTGCATACCAGTGTAATCCCGAAGACACCAAAGAGCTCCAAAAGCAGGTTGATGAATTGCTGAACAAGGGCCTTGTTCGAGAGAGCTTGAGTCCTTGCGCCGTTCCAGTTATCCTTGTCCCTAAGAAGGATGGAACATGGCGAACGTGCGTTGACTGTCGATCAGTCAACAAAATAACGGTAAAGTATCGTCATCCTATACCTCGATTAGATGACATGCTAGATGAATTAAGTGGTTCTTCATGCTTTTCAAAGATTGACCTCAGGTCCGGTTACCACCAGATCCGAATGAAACCCGGTGACGAGTGGAAAACCGCATTCAAGACCAAATTCGGTCTCTATGAATGGTTGGTAATGCCATTTGGCTTATCCAATGCCCCGAGCACATTCATGCGATTGATGAACCATGTGCTCAAACCGTTCATCAACAAGTTCGTTGTCGTTTATTTCGATGACATACTTGTTTATAGTCGAACCATGGATGAACATGTCGAACACCTAAGGCTTGTGCTTGAAAAGCTTCGAGAAGAAAAGTTGTATGCCAACTTCAAGAAGTGCGCCTTCGGTGTCGATCGTGTAGTCTTTCTTGGATTTGTAGTCAGTGCTAATGGTGTCGAAGTCGACGAATCAAAAGTCGAAGCCATCAAAGATTGGCCAACTCCGACCGCGGTATCACAAGTTCGTAGCTTCCATGGGTTAGCTAGCTTTTACCGAAGGTTTGTTCGTGACTTTAGCACTGTGGCAGCTCCTTTCCAAGAGTTGAAACGGAGGCTTTGTTCTGCCCCGTTGTTGCAACTCCCTGACTTCGGCAAAGCATTCGAAGTCGAGTGTGATGCGTCTGGAGTTGGGATCGGAGGAGTGCTGATGCAAGAATCGAAGCCGATCGCTTACTTTAGCGAAAAGCTTAAGGGTGCAACTTTGAATTACTCGACCTATGATAAAGAGTTGCATGCCCTCGTTCGAGCACTTGCCCATTGGCAGCATTATTTGTGGCCTCGAGAATTTGTGATCAAAAGCGATCATGAGTCCTTGAAGCATCTCCGCGGACAGGAGAAACTGAACCGAAGACATGCCAAATGGGTTGAATTTATTGAGAGCTTTCCCTATGTAATTCATTACAAAAAGGGAAAAGACAATGTTGTGGCCGATGCGCTATCAAGGAAATTTGCTTTAGCGACCACCCTCGCCTCGAGGCTCATGGGATTCGAGAGCATCAAGCTAATGTACGATGACTATCCCAAGCTGAAATGCGTTCGTGACGCGATCTTGAGTGGCCGAAGGGTTGAGTAATATCAGTGGCACGATGGCTACCTCTTCAAGAATGGGAGGGTTTGTGTGCCAGTGTCATCGTGGAGAGAGCTCCTTGTTCGGGAAGCTCACTCCGGTTGACTAATGGGACACTTCGGTGTCGACAAAACTGTTGGTATCTTGACCGAGCAGTTCCATTGGCCCAAAATGCGACGAGATGTGGAAAAGCTTTGCAACACTTGCCTCGTTTGCAAGAAAGCTAAATCGAAGTCCAACCCTCATGGTTTGTACACCCCGTTGCCTGTGCCTGATCGACCTTGGGTTGATATATCCATGGACTTTGTCTTGGGGTTACCGAGGTCGGGGGGAGGACATGATAGCATCTTCGTTGTAGTTGATCGATTTTCGAAAATGGCTCACTTTATTCCTTGCAAGAAGTGTGATGATGCACAGCATGTAGCTACATTGTTTGTTTCTAATGTGTTGAAATTGGTGTCCCTCGTACTATTGTGAGTGATCGAGACACAAAATTCTTGAGTCATTTTTGGAAGTGTCTATGGGGTGCCCTCGGCACCAAACTACTTTTCTCGATGTCTCACCATCCTCAGACTGATGGACAGACCGAAGTAGTTAACCGAACCTTGGGATCTTTGCTTCGGGCAATGACCAAAGGAAAGGTTGGAAACTGGGCTGATCGTTTGCCCATGATGGAGTTTGCATACAATCGAACGGTGCATCGAATGATTCACATGACCCCGTTCGAGTGTGTGTATGGATTTAACCCTTTAATTCCACTTGATCTAACCCCATTGCCTCGAGATGTTATTATCGATTTTGCAGGTACTCACCGAGCCAAAGCTCTGCTCGAGTTGCATGCGAAGGTGAAGAAGAACCTCGAGGATGCCTATGCAAAGGTTGCCTTAAAGAAAAACAAGGGGCGTAAAAAGTTGGAGTTAAAGAAGGGTGATTGGGTTTGGGTTCACTTCCGAAAGGAACGTTTCCCGAACCTAAGGAAAGGAAAATTGGCTCCTCGAGGGGATGGTCCATTTCAAGTGCTGAGCAAAATAAACAACAATGCTTATGTTATCGACCTCCCAGGTGAGTATAATGTGTCCAACACTTTCAATGTTGCTGATTTGGCTCCTTGTGTTGTAGGTCCAGTAATGGAGATAGAGGATGAGTCGATTTCGAGGACGAAATCCTCTCAAGAAGGGGAGGATGATGCAGCTCAAAGTGCTGATCAAGGACCCGATGACAACCAACCGAGGAGACCTTCACCGAAGGCAATGACTGATCTACCGGGGAGGCCAATTACTCGAAGCCAAGCTAAGCTGCTCCATGACATGCACATCCAGCTGGCTATGTCGGGAAGAAGCATGTGTTCGGAAGAGGAATTGCGAAGTGATGAAACCAAGGGCTACATCTTCAAGTTTGAGCCCGAGGACAAAGTTCCCGAACAGCAGCTCTTGGCCCCGGGCAGCGCAGAGCCGAACACAACATCATGTGTTCGAAGCCAAGTCAGCGCCCGATGACAAATGTGTTCGAGCAGGCAATAGAGAACCGAAGCCAGGCTTACCGAAGTCAAGGTTGCCGAGCACATTTAGACTCAGCCCTGCGTGGCTTATTTCTATTGGTCACCTGTGACCTATTTACTAGTTTACCCTTAGTAATTCCTATATAAACATTGTTTCCTTTCATTGTAAAAGCTAGTTTTTGGATATTGATATTAAATGAAAGTGCCGAGCACATTTCTTGTCTCCGTCGTGAGCAAACCCCCGGTGAGGGCTTTTAAGGACTTGTGGCTTTCGGTTAGTCCGATTGAACATTCCTCTTGATCATTCAGTTTGCAAGAGGCAATGTTCTCTTGAGGATTGTTGCATAGTTAGGGTGATTCTTGTGCCCTTTCGATCGAGCTTTGAGACAGGTTCCTCACTGTTCTTTCGAAAGAAGCAAGTTTTGTCTTGCTTCTATCTTCTTCTTTAACCGTTCTTCTTCCGCGTTTGTGCCAAGCAACCCCTTCGGGTATTGCATTGCACCAGCAATTCCCCAACTCAACTAGACTAGTCACGAGTCACGCACACTCCGGGGTGATTGGAGTTAATAGGACTCGATGAACGCTAAGCACTTTGAAGTAAAGGACTTGAGTAAAAGGTTCTACGCTTTTCTTGGAATTCCTACTCTCCTTACTAAGGCACGATTCACCTAAAGCAATGAAGGATTAGTGTTAATTAAGTAGAAAGGTTACTTAGATCAACACTAATTAGAGGTTAGGCAACAAAGAATCAAGCAAACCTAGAAGAAACTACCCGTTTCCCACTCTTCAGCTTTCAGGCGGAGCGCCCAAGGTAATGGGGCGGAGCGCCAGGAATTTTGTCCAGTGAGGTCCCTCAGGCGGAGCGCCCAGTGGTGAGGCGGAGCGCCTGGACCAAGAAGAGTTCAGGCGGAGCGCCTGGACGAAGAACACCTGGGTTTTCAACAACGTGTTCTTCGATTTCAATCCAACTTTTTGGTCGATTCCAACGTGTTCTTCCCAAATTCGAAGTACCCGAAGTTGTATAATGATACTATGATAAGAATTGATGCCGGGCAAATTGGCCTCAACGACAACCATCAAGAACCAAGCTTGAGAGCACAAGGAGTACCATCAAGGCCTCCGGAAGCAACTTGAAGATCATGCTTTTGAGCACCATGGATGGAGGACCACTTGGGCTCCAAGGGGATCCACCCCAAGCTCATTTTGAGCCTCTTGCACAAGTTCCAGAAGGAGGCGGAGCGCCTCAAAGCTGAGGCGGAGCGCCTACCAAAAAGCAGAGAGCCGAACAGAAGAAGGCGGAGGGCCTCATCCTGAGGCGGAGGGCCTCATCCTGAGGCGGAGCGCCTCCCCCTGTTGGCCTGCGCGGGATTTTGTGTGTTTTTCCTATTTTGCCCTTAAGTGGCTTGTATTGTTATAACCCACTTTGGGGGTGTTTTAGACATTTCATTAAGTGTAAAGGAAGACTATAAATACCTTCCTTAGGCCATTTAGTTGAGGAGTTAGCCATTGTTGAAGATAGAATCTTGAGAGAGAACATTGAAGAGGCCGAGCCCTTCTTGTTTGAGCCCGAGGCTCGTGTATGTCTCGACTTGGAACCTATGGAGATCGACATCTAGTTAGATTCCATTGTAAGGTTCAAGTTTCCCTTCTCCCTCTTGAATTCAATTAACGTTAATGAATTGAATTCGATTCTTTCTTCTAATTTCTTGCCTTCCCAATCTCGATTTCTTGTTATCTTTTATCGCTTCCGCATTGTTTGTATCGTTGTTAGCTTCCGCGAATTTTACCCTGCATCAGTTGGTATCAGAGCAAGGCTCGGGTGTTGTTCTTACAAACCCTCGTTCCTTGTTCGTAGTATCCTTATCTTTGTTGTTGTTGTGTTTGTTCTTGAAAAATTGAAGAAAAACAAAAAAATTGAAAAACTTGAAAATTTCACAAAATTTGGTGGAACTTGTTGGATTGGAACACCCATTCATTAAAATTCATTGGGGTTTGTTCCTTATTGTATTCCCGTTCTTTTGGTACCAAAATTACAAGATTTGGTGGTGTATTTCAAAGTTTGAAAAAAAATCAAATCTCCAAAATTTTCAAGAACCCTAGAATTTTGCTCAAGAATCAAAATCGATTGATTGTTGTTTGTTTGGGGTTTAAACCTATTGGGGATTGTTTAGAATCATCAAATACATCTTTAGGTATCATTAGAATCGAAAACAAGTCGAAAACGTTGGATTTTGAGTGCAAAACGAGCCAAAAACGCGTTTTGCAAAGTTGCAGGAAATTGGCCTAGGCGGAGCGCCTCCATTTTAGGCGGAGCGCCTCCCTCTGGGCTGCTCTCTGGATTTTCCTGAGGCGGAGCGCCTCTTGCTGAAGGATCTTCCCGGGTAGTTTTTTTCGTAGGTTTTCACTTGTTAATCGCCCACGGGCTTCTTGGTTAGTGTTTCTAGGGTAATTGGCCTACTCAAAAGACACTAACTACCTAGCGTATTAGGACATTCGTTCTTAGAGGAGATTAGAAATCAAAGAAGATTCGTAGAACTTTCTTTGGCCTCAAGTGCGCATTTTAAATAACCGTCCGTCTATTGAGTCTCATTAACTCCATTCCGAACTTTAACTTGGACATGCTAGTTGTGATCACCTTGGTTCCCAAGTTGTTAAGGCCTCGCTCTTGAGTGTTCATAAATTGAGTGATACACGTGAGTGAGTGACTTTTGGGAGGTTTTTTTCTATTGGTGTTGCAACAATGTCGGATGTTGATTGTGGAGATTATGGCTCGTGTGGGGATGATGCTAGTTGCTATAGCTCGTATGGTGATGATGGAGACTATGGTTCCTACGAGGGTGATGATGGCCATTACTATGATGATGGAAACCATGGCTCCTTTGTTGATGAAGCGGTTCACTATGATGATCGTGAGATTGATGATGACTATGAGGCTCATGATGAATTTGTTGATCCTTATGCTTCTAGTCAAGAACCCGAGGATGGTGACGCTTCAAGGTATGATGGTGCAATGCAAACCCGAAGGTGTTGCTAGGCACAATTGCGGAAGAAGAACAGTTAAAGAAGAAGATAAAAGCAAGACAAAACTTGCTTCTTTCGAAAGAACAGAGGGGAACCTGTCCCAAAGCTCGATCAAAAGGGAGACAAGGATCACCCTAACTATGCAACAATCCTCAAGAGAACATTGCCTCTTGCAAACTGAATGATCAAGAGGAATGTTCAATCGGACTAACCGAAAGCCACAAGTCCTTAAAAGCCCTCACCGGGGTTTTGCTCACGTCGGAGACAAGAAGAAATGTGCTCGGCACTTTCATTCAATTCATCAATATCCCAAAAAAAACTCCCTTACAATGAAAGGAAACAATGTTTATATAGGAAATACTAAGGGTAAACTAGTAAATAGGTCACAGGTGACCAATAGAAATAAGCCACGCAGGGCTGAGTCTAAATGTGCTCGGCATCCTTGACTTCGGTGAGCCTGGCTTCGGTTCTTGACTTCGGTTCTCTATTGCCTGCTCGAACACATTTGTCATCGGGCGCTGACTTGGCTTTGAACACAAGATGTTGTGTTCGGCTCTGCACTGCCCGGGGTCAAGAGCTGCTGTTCGGGAACTTTGTCATCGGGCTCAAACTTGAAGATGTAGCCCTTGGTTTCATCACTTGGCAATTCCTCTTCCGAACACATGCTTCTTCCCATCGTAGTCAGCTGGACGTGCATGTCATGGAGCAGCTTAGCTTGACTTCGGGTAATTGGCCTCCTCGGTTGATCAGTTACTGCCTTCGGTTGATCAGCACTTCGGGCTGCATCATCCTCCCCTTCTTGAGAGGATTTCGTCCTCGAAATCGAGTCATCCTCTGCTTCTGATGTATGGCCTACAACACAAGGAGTCAAATCAGTAACATTGAAGGTGTTGGACACATTATACTCACCTGGGAGGTCGATGACATAAGCATTGTTGTTTATTTTGCTCAGCACTTGAAATGGACCATCCCCTCGAGGAGCCAATTTTCCTTTCCTTAGGTTCGGGAAACGTTCCTTTCGGAAGTGAACCCAAACCCAATCACCCTTCTTTAACTCCAACTTTTTACGCCCCTTGTTTTTCTTTAAGGCAACCTTTGCATAGGCGTCCTCGAGGTTCTGCTTCACCTTCGCATGCAACTCGAGCAGAGCTTTGGCTCGGTGAGTACCTGCAAAGTCGATAACAACATCTCGAGGCAATGGGATTAGATCAAGTGGAATTAAAGGGTTAAATCCGTACACACACTCGAACGGGGTCATGTTAATCATTCGATGCACCGTTCGATTGTATGCAAACTCCATCATGGGCAAACGATCAGCCCAGTTTCCAACCTTGCCTTTGGTCATTGCCCGAAGCAAAGATCCCAAGGTTCGGTTAACTACTTCGGTCTGTCCATCAGTCTGAGGATGGTGAGACGTCGAGAAAAGTAGTTTGGTGCCGAGGGCATCCCATAGACACTTCCAAAAATGACTCAAGAATTTTGTGTCTCGATCACTCACAATAGTACGAGGGACACCATGCAATTTCAACACATTGGAAACAAATAATGTAGCTACATGCTGGGCATCGTCACACTTCTTGCAAGGAATAAAGTGAGCCATTTTCGAAAATCGATCAACCACAACGAAGATGCTATCATGTCCTCCCCCTGACCTCGGTAACCCCAAGACAAAGTCCATGGATATATCAACCCAAGGTCGATCAGGCACAGGCAACGGGGTGTACAAACCATGAGGGTTGGACTTCGATTTAGCTTTCTTGCAAACGAGACAAGCGTTGCAAAGCTTTTCCACATCTCGTCGCATTTTAGGCCAATGGAACTGCTCGGTCAAGATACCAAGAGTTTTGTCGACACCGAAGTGTCCCATCAGTCCACCGGAGTGAGCTTCTCGAACCAAGAGCTCTCTCCATGATGACACTGGCACACAAACCCTCCCATTCTTGAAGAGGTAGCCATCGTGCCACTGATATTTCTCAACTCTTCGGCCACTCAAGATCGCGTCTCGAACGCATTTCAGCTTGGGATCGTCATCGTACATCGACTTGATGCTTTCAAATCCCATGAGCCTAGAGGCGAGAGTGGTCACTAAAGCAAATTTCCTTGATAGCGCATCGGCCACAACATTGTCTTTTCCCTTTTTGTAATGAATTACATAGGGAAAGCTCTCAATGAATTCAACCCATTTGGCATGCCTTCGGTTCAACTTCTCCTGTCCTCGGAGATGCTTCAAGGACTCATGATCGCTTTTGATCACAAATTCTCGAGGCCACAAATAATGCTGCCAATGGGCGAGTGCTCGAACGAGGGCATACAACTCTTTATCATAGGTCGAATAATTCAAAGTTGCACCCTTAAGCTTTTCGCTAAAGTAAGCGATCGGCTTCGATTCTTGCATCAGCACTCCTCCGATCCCAACTCCAGACGCATCACACTCGACTTCGAATGCTTTGCCGAAGTCAGGGAGTTGCAACAACGGGGCAGAACAAAGCCTCCGTTTCAACTCTTGGAAAGCCCTTTCTTGGGATTCCCCCCACACAAATGGATTGTCTTTCTTAACCAGCTCGGTTAGAGGAGCTGCCACGGTGCTAAAGTCACGAACAAACCTTCGGTAAAAGCTAGCTAACCCATGGAAGCTACGAACTTGTGATACCGAGGTCGGAGTTGGCCAATCTTTGATGGCTTCGACTTTTGATTCGTCGACTTCGACACCATTAGCACTGACTACAAATCCAAGAAAGACTACACGATCGACACCGAAGGCGCACTTCTTGAAGTTGGCATACAACTTTTCTCCTCGAAGCTTTTCAAGCACAAGCCTTAGGTGTTCGACATGTTCATCCATGGTTCGGCTGTAAACAAGTATGTCATCGAAATAAACGACAACGAACTTGTTTATGAACGGTTTGAGCACGTGGTTCATCAATCGCATGAATGTGCTCGGGGCGTTGGATAAGCCAAATGGCATTACCAACCATTCATAGACACCGAATTTGGTCTTGTATGCGGTTTTCCACTCGTCACCGGGTTTCATTCGGATCTGGTGGTAACCGGACCTGAGGTCAATCTTTGAAAAGCATGAAGAACCACTCAATTCATCTAGCATGTCATCTAATCGAGGGATAGGATGACGATACTTTACCGTTATCTTGTTGACTGATCGACAGTCAACGCACATTCGCCATGTTCCATCCTTCTTCGGAACAAGAATAACTGGAACGGCGCAAGGACTCAAGCTCTCACGAACGAGGCCCTTGTTCAACAATTCATCAACCTGCCTTTGGAGCTCTTTGGTGTCTTCGGGATTACACTGGTATGCAGGTTTGTTGGGGATTTGAGATCCCGGCACGAAGTCAATTTGGTGCTCGATTCCTCTCAACGGAGGCAATCCACCTGGCATTTCCTCGGGAAACATGTCCTCGAAGTCCTGCAAAACTTTTCGAACAGACAAAGGCAAAGGGTTATCATTAGAAAAATCTTCATTAGAGTTTAGAAAGATACCCTTGTGCACGAGGCAAATCATCATCTGACCGTGGTCGTTGCCTCGTAAGATCTCACCGGGTTGCATGATTGCACAAATTCCTTTCTCCTCGGTCGGTGAGTTTGTCTCATCGGCTCCCAATTTTGCTCCCATCGGAAGCTTAGCTTTGGCAGCTTCTTTCAGTTCTTTCATTCGTTTATAGTCCTCGGAGACTTGCTTTGGAGACAAGGGTTTGAGGATGAAACTCTTTCCATCAAGCTTTACGGTGTAAGTGTTGGATCTGCCATTGTGAACAGCTGTACGGTCATATTGCCACGGTCGGCCCAATAGCAAATGACAAGCTTGCATCGGCACCACATCGAATACCATTTCATCTTGATACTCGCCGATTCTAAACTTGATCCACACTTGTTTGACAACTCTCAATTCTCCACACTCATTCAGCCATTGTAATTTGTAGGGGTGGGAATGCTTCATCGTTGGTAATCCCAATTGTGAAACCAAAGTTTGGCTCACTACATTGGCACAACTACCAGAATCAATAATCATCGAACACACCTTTCCCCTCACTCGACATCGGGCATGAAAGAGGTTTTCTCTTTGGTTGTCCTCTTCTTCAAGAGTCATGCAGCTCAAATTCCTTCGAACCACAAGAAACATTTCCGGATGATCAGCTTCGGCAGCCTCATGATCATCATCAACTTCAGCTCTATCAGTCTCCTCGATAATCTCCTCCTCGGTGTCACTCGCTTGCTCATGGACGGTTCCATCTTCGAGCAGAAGCATAACTTTGCGAGTTGGACACTCTTTTGCCATGTGACCATAACCTCTGCATTTATGACATTGAATACTTGAAGCACTAGGAGAGTTTAGTTGAACTTTACCTCCCGCTTCTCTTGGTTGGTTAACGGTCACACCTTTCTCGAAGGGTCTCTTCGAATCTCGAACAGTGTTGGCACTTGTTTGGTTGGGACTTTTCCATTCTTTTCCTCGGTTCAAGGGAGTAGAAGTAGTGACTCCTCGATACCGATTTGCCTTTTCTTCCTTCACCAATTTTTCAGCTTCGGTAGCTGCTTCAAACAGATCTTCCAACGTGTGGTACACGTGGAGTCTCAACTTAGATGACACATCCCTGGTCAAGCCATTTTTGAACCGGATAATGGCTTGTTCTTCGTCTTCGGTCAGGTCAAGATTCAATCGAACTTTTTCAAATTCATCATGGTACTCTTGAACTGACTTGGACCCTTGTTTTAGCTCATATAGCTTTTGCATCTGAGTTTGTCTGTACTTGGCACTCAAGTACTTAGCATCCATTGCTCTTATCAACTGTGGCCAGGTAGTGACTTCGGGATAGTCATTCCTTCGTCTATGCCTCTTGTCAGCTTCCCACCAAGTAGATGCATAAGCTTCGAACGAAGCAATGGCATGGGCAGCCTTTCTCTCCTCGGTCATCTCATTGGTTTCAAAGATGCGCCCCATCTTCAACTTCCATTCAAGATACTCATCGGGATCACTAGTTCCCTTGAAGGGTGGAATAGTGATCTTGACACTGTTCAAGTTGGAGTCTCGAACACCACGAATCTGTTCGGGATACTCATCATCACGATCATCAGCCTCACGCTCAATATTTCTTCCCAAATTTGCGCCTCGGCCTCGACCTCGGAAATTTCCACGACCTCGGTGAGCTTGCCCTCGTTGAGCGAATGGCAGCTCACGTTCATACTCGTCCTCGGGAAATTCCTCTTCATCAGCCTCTTCGGTTACAGCACCAAGGTTTCTTCGGATCCTTGGAGGTGGTAACCTCTCTCCTCGGGGAATGCCCAAGTTTTGATTTCCAGCTTGGGGACTGCCCAAGTTTTGTTGTGCTTGGGGATTGCCCAAGTTAAGCTCTCTTCGAATTGCTTCACTCGTCAACTGATGTTGTCGAAGAAGCTCAGCATACAGATCTGGCTTCATCGGAGTGGATTCGCTCGTTCCAGTGCCGGACCCATTTTTGGCCACGGACGCACTTCCTTGTTCGAGTTGAGCTACTCGAACACTCACTCCTCTCACTTCGGCACTGACACTTTGTATCGCAGCCATGAGATCGGCTAACGACACTTCGGCCCTTTCAATGTCTTTGCCTTCGTTTCCAGCCATGGTACCTGCACAAGTCAAAGATCAAACAATTGTTAAGGTTAGAAATCACCTCACACTCTCCCTCACCTTTGATGGGTGGCACTCGGGTCCACTCAATTTATGGGTTCGGTTTTTGATCACTCAAGGACTTGTTAACAGTGGCTCGTCCAATTGATCGGTCCTCTAAGATCCTTCAAGTTCGACAATAGTCACTGTCTCTTCGGGAAGAGTGAAGTGATGTTCGACTCGATGGAACGAACGCCTTTAACTGAGCTCGGGGAGTCAAAAGAAATTTCTACGGAAGTTTGGACTTCGGTCACCCCTTCGCACGAGTTCCTATCAGCTCAAATGAGTTGGTACGACCTCGAGTAGGACAATTACTCAAAAGATCCACCAACCAGAATTTGACACGAAAGAAAGTGAGAACCTAGGAGAATCTACCCTTTGATTCCCTTTGGAATCTTTTTCGATCACACCCACTCCTGTCCGTACAAGAGTGGTCCCCTTTAGTACGGATAGGGTTTTACCTTATCCACTTTCCCTTTTTCAGCCGACAATTTTTCACCTGGGGTTTGAACATTCAAACTTTTACCCCTTCTTCTTCAATGGAACAGTAACCTTACTCCGGCGTACGGATTCAACAGCTCCGGTTTACTGACCAAGAAATTCTAACAAGATCTGGGTTGCTTTCAACTCCGGTCTCAGCAACATCGGAGGAAATCAAACGAAATTCTTCGAGCTAAGAACTTGCTCGTTGTGTCGTACACTGTTACGAAATTTTGTAACAAGTTTCCGGCGTACGGACAACGATTCCAACTTAAGAACTTCGATTTCAAGCAACAAACAAACCCAAATCACTCAAGAACCACCAACCTTCATCGGTCTCCACCAACACAGCCTGGGTTCGATTTCCAGTCACCAATGAAGCTCAAATCAGTCCAAAATTCACCAAGAAACCCTAGTCACGAAATCAGTACGTCGGGTATTCGTTGGAATCAGAACTCAATGGTGATCACGAATCAAAGATTGTTTTTCCCAAACAACCAACAATCAAACACAATTTTTGAATTTTCTTTTTATCACTTTTTTTTTTTTTTTTTTTTTTGTAAGATAACAACACCAACAGCGACAAAACAAAACAAGAACACGAAAAGGAAAACAAAGACACAAACGCACGATAATAAAGATAACTTGAACAGGATTTGGGGTTGTAGAAACAAGCCCAAACCGTGCTCTGATACCAAGATGGTGCAATGCAAACCCGAAGGTGTTGCTAGGCACAATTGCGGAAGAAGAACAGTTAAAGAAGAAGATAAAAGCAAGACAAAACTTGCTTCTTTCGAAAGAACAGAGGGGAACCTGTCCCAAAGCTCGATCAAAAGGGAGACAAGGATCACCCTAACTATACAACAATCCTCAAGAGAACATTGCCTCTTGCAAACTGAATGATCAAGAGGAATGTTCAATCGGACTAACCGAAAGCCACAAGTCCTTAAAAGCCCTCACCGGGGTTTTGCTCACGTCGGAGACAAGAAGAAATGTGCTCGGCACTTTCATTCAATTCATCAATATCCCAAAAAAAACTCCCTTACAATGAAAGGAAACAATGTTTATATAGGAAATACTAAGGGTAAACTAGTAAATAGGTCACAGGTGACCAATAGAAATAAGCCACGCAGGGCTGAGTCTAAATGTGCTCGGCATCCTTGACTTCGGTGAGCCTGGCTTCGGTTCTTGACTTCGGTTCTCTATTGCCTGCTCGAACACATTTGTCATCGGGCGCTGACTTGGCTTCGAACACAAGATGTTGTGTTCGGCTCTGCACTGCCCGGGGTCAAGAGCTGCTGTTCGGGAACTTTGTCATCGGGCTCAAACTTGAAGATGTAGCCCTTGGTTTCATCACTTGGCAATTCCTCTTCCGAACACATGCTTCTTCCCATCGTAGTCAGCTGGACGTGCATGTCATGGAGCAGCTTAGCTTGACTTCGGGTAATTGGCCTCCTCGGTTGATCAGTTACTGCCTTCGGTTGATCAGCACTTCGGGCTGCATCATCATTTGTAGGGGTGGAAAGATGGTGCAATGCAAATCCGAAGGTGTTGCTAGGAAAAATTGCGGAAGAAGAACAGTTAAAGAAGAAGATAAAAGCAAGACAAAACTTGCTTCTTTCGAAAGAACAGAGGGGAACCTGTCCCAAAGCTCGATCAAAAGGGAGACAAGGATCACCCTAACTATGCAACAATCCTCAAGAGAACATTGCCTCTTGCAAACTGAATGATCAAGAGGAATGTTCAATCGGACTAACCGAAAGCCACAAGTCCTTAAAAGCCCTCACCGGGGTTTTGCTCACGTCGGAGACAAGAAGAAATGTGCTCGGCACTTTCATTCAATTCATCAATATCCCAAAAAAAACTCCCTTACAATGAAAGGAAACAATGTTTATATAGGAAATACTAAGGGTAAACTAGTAAATAGGTCACAGGTGACCAATAGAAATAAGCCACGCAGGGCTGAGTCTAAATGTGCTCGGCATCCTTGACTTCGGTGAGCCTGGCTTCGGTTCTTGACTTCGGTTCTCTATTGGCTGCTCGAACACATTTGTCATCGGGCGCTGACTTGGCTTCGAACACAAGATGTTGTGTTCGGCTCTGCACTGCCCGGGGTCAAGAGCTGCTGTTCGGGAACTTTGTCATCGGGCTCAAACTTGAAGATGTAGCCCTTGGTTTCATCACTTGGCAATTCCTCTTCCGAACACATGCTTCTTCCCATCGTAGTCAGCTGGACGTGCATGTCATGGAGCAGCTTAGCTTGACTTCGGGTAATTGGCCTCCTCGGTTGATCAGTTACTGCCTTCGGTTGATCAGCACTTCGGGCTGCATCATATGATGATCCTACTTAATCTTCTTGTGAAGAATTTGAGCATGATAGTGACATAGATAGAGTTGATGATGATGTTGAGTATAGAAATTGTTCATATGCATCTTCTCTTAGTGTTGCTTGTGGTGTACAAGGGAGTAGTAGAGGACCTTCCATTAGTATGGGAGGTGGTGGTGGTTGTTCCGTGGGAAAGAAGAAGCTTGCATCTTCTAGGTTCGCTAAGCGACCTAATGCTTCTAATTCCCATGTGGAGGTTGGTTTGAGAGATGGTGTTGCTTTTGCTACAAAGGGGTTGTATGCCGTGAGGGGCGTGGTGATGCGGGGCAAATTGCATCGACACCTACACTTGGTCCGGGAGTCAAGGCATGGATGATATGAGATCGGGAGACGACTTGAAGACCATGCATTGAAGCTCAATCATAGTGGAAACAGGGTTGAAACCAGTGCAGCAAACAGGGGAGCCACATCAGGGCAAAACAGGCCAGCATTTCCTGAGCTACTGCCTGGCGCCAGACGTTCCCTCTGCGCGATCGCGCCACCACTCACGCGATCGCGAAGAAGAAGTTATTTGCCTTGCGCGATTGCGCTATCATTGACGCGATCGCGAGCCTCTGTATTTTAGTCCCTGCGCGATCGCTATTCCATTCACGCGATCGCGAGGCCCAGTAGACCAGTGCGGACCAGAATGTTGGCAAATGTTGTAAGGGGAAACTATAAATACCCTATTAGCTCATTTATTGCTTCTTAGCTAACTTTGAATGTAGAATGATATATTTCTTGAGTGAATCTCAATGAAGAACCCGTGAACGGGCATGATTTCACTTGGTGGATTCCAAGTTGAACATCGTAACCTCTTTCGATCATTCTATTTGCAAGAGCCGGGTGCCTCTTGAGGGTAGTTGCTTAGTATAGGTGATCCTTGACTTCACCCGGGGTGTATCGAGACGAGTTCCTCGGTGCTACTTAGGTAAACGTTCAAGCCTCGTCTTGCTTTTATCTCGATATCTTCATCGATATCGCCTATCTTGTTCTCATTTCCGCATTTTGTATCGTCTTTTCGTTTCCGCGTATTTTGGTTTACATCAGTTGGTATCAGAGCACGGCTAGGCTTCGTTCTTACGAATCCTCGGTCTTGTTCTTGTTGTTGTTATCGTATTGTTTTTTGTTGTTCTTATTTGAAGAAAAACAAAAAAATCCAAAAACTTGAAAATCACAAAAAAATTGCTAGAAATCGTTGTTCGTTGCGATTTTGTTGTTGTTTGTTATTGGGGTTTGTTTGTTACCATAATCCCGTTGATTTGGTACCCTCGAAACATGATTTGAAGTCGTGAATCAAAATCTTGAAAACCAAATCTCAAAAGTTGAGAATTCACAAAAATTGATAGAACTTGTTTTGTGTTGTGAATTCTTGGTTCTTGGGTATCGGGGATTGTTCTATATAGTTTTCCCGTCATTTTGATATCCCCATATCATCATTTGGAGTAGCGGAATGAAAATCGAACTTTGAAAATTTTGAAGTTCTTGAAAATTTGAAGAATTTACTCCAAATTCTTGAAAACGAGTTGTTCGTTCAATGTTTGTTTGATAAAACCATTGGGGATTGTTTACCTTAGTTGAAAACACCCTTTGGAAGCTTTAGAACTGAACAACAAGTTGAATTGGTGTGATTTGTGTGCCAAAAACTGATTTTGCAGTCGAGATTCTGGTTCTGGAACGCAGGCCTGCGCGATCGCGCCAAGCCTCACGCGAACGCGCCCATTTCCCACTTCGATCATCGCGATCGCGACTTACATCACGCGATCGCGAAGGGTTCTCAATTCCGCAGAAATCCTGAACTGGGACAGATTGCTCGCAAAGCGTTCGTAACAGTTTCCGCTCACCCAAACTTCAATTACATCATCAAATATGGTGAGTTTGTAGATCACTAACCAAAATTCATCCAATTCTGAATCCATTTAGTGGCGATTCGATCTTTTTTCCTTTGATCGCGTCACTTCCGGTTAGTACTTTGAGGGTAACACTCCTACCCAATTAGTGCTAATTCTTTGTGCGTTTAGGATCTTCGTGCCTAGAAGGAGAGTAGAGCTCAAAGAAGACTCGTAGTAAATTTTTTTGGCTCAAGTGCTCACTTATAAAGCCGTTCGCCCATCGAGTCCCATCAATTCCACTCACCCCGAAGAGCGTTTGGTTCTTGTGACTTGAGTGATTATTGAGGTGGTTGTTCAACTACGAGGAAGCCTTTGAGATCAAGCTTGAGTGATAAATCCCCCGCCACTAAATTGAGTGTACCCGAGTGACACTTCAAAGGAGAGGGAGCGAGTGAGGGCTTTTACTCTAACCTCTTTCTTGTTTTTGATTTGTGTAGGTACATGGCCGGAGACGTGTATGATACCGTTGAGGACCCGTTGAGTACTTTGGCCTACATCTTGGCCGAGGTAAGGTCTTTGGACCAAAGGCTTGAACACCTTGAAAGAAAATGGACCCCGAGTGTCCAAAAGGGTACCGAGAGAGGTACTAGTGATGAGATGTTGGGCATTCCCCAACCGTTGGGCATTCCCCAACAAGTGGGCACTCCCCACAACTTGGGCATTCCCCCAGGTAAAAATGAGCAAGGTGATGAGCTTAAAACGACGCTTGTGGTACGGAGGAGTTTGGGTGCCATGAGTCATGAAGAGTCGGAGCATGTGCAAAGGGAGAACCTCTTCCATGCTAGGTGTCGAGTGATGGGTCTAGTGTGCTCAATGATCATTGATTCGGGAAGTTGTGCTAACATAGTGAGTGAGACCTTGCTTTCCCAAGTGCAATTGCCTACTAGAGCACATCCACATCCCTACCGTTTACAATGGTTGAGTGAGTGTGGAGAGTTGAGGGTGGATAAGCAAGTTTTGATTGAGTTTAGCATTGGAAACTACCGAGACAAGGTATTGTTCGATATAGTCCCTATGCAAGCTTGCCATCTCTTGTTTGGGAGGCCATGGCAATATGATCGGAGCGTGGTACATGATGGTAGGACCAACTCTTATACGGTTTTGCACGGCTCTAGAAAGTATATACTCAAGCCCTTGACACCGAAGCAAGTAAGTAATGACTATAGGATTATGAGGGAGTTGAGGGAAGCGGCTAAAGCCAAGTCACCTATGGTGCTTGAGCCCGGAACCAACAATCTTATGGTCATGCCCTTGCGAGATGAGAGTGAAGCACCACCCGGACCTACAATTGGCCTTGAGCGAAAAATGAAAGAAGTGAGGGAAGAGGAAATCTCGAGTGGGAGTGAGGACGCACTTTGTGCTAACCATGATTTATCTTCTTCTCTTTCTATTTGTTTTGGCTTATGTGTAGGTACTCTTGGAGGCGAGCTTGTGGAGCCTCAACCGGTTGGTAAGAAGGAAAGGCAAGAGAATGGAACTCTCCATTGTGAGTTTCATGAAGGAGGACTTGAACAAGACACTTCAAGCGATGTGAGGACTCACGGGAGCTACTCAAAAGTAAGTGCTTCGTCACCTTCTCATGAACATGATTCTTCCTTGTCTTGTGAAGACTCGATGCTAGTTGGCGCTTGTAGTGCATTTGATGAAATTGCAACTAGTGTGGAGTCGAATGGTCAACTTGTGTTTGCTTGTGAACCGCTAGTAGAGAGGAATGAAAAGCCGCATAATGATGTGAGCCCGAAATTCAAAGAACCTCTCTCTAGTGAAAGTGTGTTAGTTGACCTTGCTTGTGACCCTTATTATGACACCCCACCCATTTTTGATAAAGGGGAAGATGAGTTATGTGACTCCACCCTTGTTGATGTAATTGATTGTGGTGGAACCGTGTGTCGTAGTAAGGATGATAGTGAACTTGAGGGGTCCAAATTGCATGAATTGGACAAGGTCGTCTATGATGACTCCTCAAGTGAGAGTGAAAATCCTAGTCTTGATACTATGTCTTCGTTTGACTATGAAATTGAGGTGTATGCTTTTATATTTCCATTGCGCGGAGGCATCTTTAATTGTGAAGGCGATTTGTATCGGACTAGAGTTGAGGATGAAATAGAACCTCCGTGGTGTGAGGGATTTGATCCCATAGACAACTCTTCGTTTGAAGCTTCAAGTGAGGTAGATGATCCTTCTAGTGACCCTACTCTTGTTAGTGCGGGTTATGATGATGAAGAGGCCATTAGTAATGCCTTTCTTGGGAGCTTACCTTGTGAGGGGGGTTGTCTCGAGGATGAAATTGGAGGTGAGGAGGTATCTCTTAGTGTGAGTATGAGGGCTTTTAAGAAGGGGAGTTGGGTATTTGATGCTAATTGTGTATTGCACTACTTTGCCTATTCCCTCCCCTATGTTAACCACACTTTGAGACTTGCGCATGCAAAAACCATTGTGCCAAGATGTGAATGTGATGCATTGAAGGTTCGGTATGTTGCTCACGAGCTTAGGGGTCATAGGAACTTTGATTGCTTAATCTTGAATGTTCCATTCCCTATTGATCCCCTTGCTTGTTATGGTTGTGAGTGCTTGTCACTATGGAGCCAAGAACTTGTTGTCTCCTTTGGGGACATAAGCTTTTTGATTTGTATTGATACTTGGCTCTATCACAAGAGTGAATTTTCCACATCACTTGCACTCACTCTTGTTGGACTTGCCTACTCGTGTAGTGGGAAGTCTTGGTGTGCTAATCTTGAACCTAGGGATCGTAGGGATTTTGGTAGCTTGCCTTTGCATATACCACGCACTATTGATCTCTTTGCTTGTTCTTGTGTTGGGTGCACTTCTTTGTTGAACCAAGTAATTGCTAGTTCCCTTGGGAACATGAACTTCTTTATGACTATTGATACTTGGTTATACCATAAGAGTGTGTTTTCCCACACTTAGTGCACTAACCTACTCTTGTAGTAGGAGTTTTTGTTTTGTTTGCCTTTTTGATGTAGGTGATGATCCCTGATGCAGCCCGAAGTGCTGATCAACCGAAGGCAGTGACTGATGAACCGAGGAGGCCAATTACCCGAAGTCAAGCTAAGCTGCTCCATGACATGCACGTCCAGTTGAATACGATGGGAAGAAGCATGTGTTCGGAAGAGGAGTTGCCAAGTGATGAAACCAAGGGCTACATCTTCAAGTTTGAGCCCGATGACAAAGTTCCCGAACAGCAGCTCTTGACCCCGGGCAGCGCAGAGCCGAACACAACATCATGTGTTCGAAGCTAAGTCAACGCCCGATGACAAATGTGTTCGAGCAGGCCATAGAGAACCGAAGCCAGGCTCACCGAAGTCAAGAACCGAAGCAAGGCTCACCGAAGTCAAGGTTGCCGAACACATTTTTAACTCAGCCCTGCGTGGCTTATTTTTATTGGTCGACTGTGACCTATTTTACTAGTTTACCCTTAGTATTTCCTATATAAACCTTACTTCCTTACATTGTAAAGCTAGTTTTTGCATATTGATATTGAATGAAAGTGCCGAGCGCATTTCTTGTCTCCGTCGTGAGCAAAACCCCGGTGAGGGCTTTTAAGGACTTGTGGCTTTCGGTTAGTCCGATTGAACATTCCTCTTGATCATTCAGTTTGCAAGAGGCAATGTTCTCTTGAGGATTGTTGCATAGTTAGGGTGATTCTTGTCTCCCTTTTGATCGAGCTTAGGGACAGGTTCCCCTCTGTTCTTTCGAAAGAAGCAAGTTTTGTCTTGCTTTTATCTTCTTCTTTACTTGTTCTTGTTCCGCGTTCGTGCTAAGCAACACCTTCGGGAATTGCATTGCACCATCTTGGTATCAGAGCACGGTTTGGGCTTGTTTCTACAACCCCAAATCCTGTTCAATTTATCTTTATTATCGTGCGTTTGTGTCTTTGTTTTCCGTTTCGTGTTCCTGTTTTGTTTTGTTACTGTTGGTGTTCTTACAAAAAAAAAAAAAAAAAAAAAAAAAAAGTGATAAAAAGAAAATTCAAAAATTGTGTTTGATTGTTGGTTGTTTGGGAAAAACAATCTTGGATTCTTGTTCACCATCGAATTCTGATTCCAAAGAATACCCGACGTACTAATTCCGTGACTAGGGTTTCTTGGTGAATTTTGGGGCTGTTTTGAGCTTTAATGGTGACTGACTCGAACCCCATCGTGTTTGGAAGAAACCGATGAAGGTTGGTGGTTCTTGAGTGATTTGGGTTGTTTTGTTGCTTGAAAAATCGAAGTTCTCAATTTGAATCGTGAACCGTACGCCGGAAACTTGTTACAAAATTTCGTAACAGTGTACGACACGACGAGCAAGTTCTTAGCTCAAGGAACTTCGTTTGATTTTCTCCGTTGTTGCTGAGACCGGAGCTGAAAGGCGACCCAGATCTTGTTAGAAATCGAGGACAGTGGACCGAAGTTGTTGTGTCCGTACGCCGGAGCAAAGGTCACTGTTCCATTGAAGAAGAAGGGGTAAAAGTTTGAATGTTAAAACCCCAGGTGAAAAATTGTCGGCTGAAAAGGGAAAGTGGATAAGGTAAAACCCTATCCGTACCAAAAGGGACCACTCTTGTACGGACAGGAGTGGGTGTGATCGAAAAAGATTCCAAAGGGAATCAAAGGGTAGATTCTCCTAGGTTCTCACCTTCTTTCGTGTCAAATTCTAGTTGGTGGATCTTTTGAGTAATTGTCCTACTCGAGGTCGTACCAACTCATTTGAGCTGATAGGAACTCGTGCGAAGGGGTGACCGAAGTCCAAACTTTCGTAGAAATTTCTTTTGACTCCCCGAGCTCAGTTAAAAGCGTCCGTTCCATCGAGTCGAACATCACTTCACTCTTCCCGAAGAGACAGTGACTATTGTCGAACTTGAAGGATCTTAGAGGACCGATCAATTGGACGAGCCACTGTTAACAAGTCCTTGAGTGATCAAAAACCGAACCCATAAATTGAGTGGACCCGAGCGCCACCCATCAAAGGTGAGGGAGAGTGTGAGGTGATTTCTAACCTTAACATTTGTTTGATCTTTGACTTGTGCAGGTACCATGGCTGGAAACGAAGGCAAAGGCATTGCAAGGCCCGAAGTGTCGTTAGCCGATCTCATGGCTGCGATACAAAGTGTCAGTGCCGAAGTAAGAGGGGTGAGTGTTCGAGTAGCTCAACTCGAACAAGGAAGTGCGTCCGTGGCCAAAAATGGGTCCGGCGCTGGAACGAGCGAATCCACTCCGATGAAGCCAGAGCTGTATGCTGAGCTTCTTCGACAACATCAGTTGACGAGTGAAGCAATTCGGAGAGAGCTTAACTTGGGCAATCCCCAAGCACAACAAAACTTGGGCAGTCCCCACGTTGGAAATCAAAACTTGGGCATTCCCCGAGGAGAGAGGTTACCACTCCCAAGGAACCGAAGAGACCTTGGTGCTGTAACCGAAGAGGCTGATGAAGAGGAATTTCCCGAGGACGAGTATGAACGTGAGCTGCCATTCGCTCAACGAAGGCAAGCTCACCGAGGTCGTGGAAATTTCCGAGGTCGAGGCCGAGGCGCAAATATTGGAAGAAATATTGAGCGTGAGGCTGATGATCGAGAAGATGAGTATGTCGAACAAGTTCGTGGTGTTCGAGACTCCAACCTGAACAGTGTCAAGATCACTATTCCACCCTTCAAAGGAACTAGTGATCCCGATGAGTATCTTGAATGGAAGCTGAAAATGGGGCGCATCTTTGAAACCAATGAGATGACCGAGGAGAGAAAGGCTGCCCATGCCATTGCTTCGTTCGAAGCTTATGCATCTACTTGGTGGGAAGCTGACAAGAGGCATAGACGAAGGAATGACTATCCCGAAGTCACTACCTGGCCACAGTTGATGAGAGCTATGGATAGTAAATATTTGAGTGCCAAGTACAGGCAAACTCAAATGCAAAAGTTATATGAGCTGAAACAAGGATCGAAGTCAGTTCAAGAGTACCACGATGAATTTGAAAAGGTTCGATTGAATCTTGATCTGACCGAAGACGAGGAGCAGGCCATTATCCGGTTTAAGAGTGGCTTGGCCAAGGATGTGTCATCTCAGTTGAGACTCCACGTGTATCACACGTTGGAAGATTTGTTTGAAGCTGCTACCGAAGCTGAAAAGTTGGTGAAGGAAGAAAGGGCAAATCGGTATCGAGGAGTCACTACTTCTACTCCCTTGAACCGAGGAAAAGAATGGAAAAGTCCCAACCAAGCAAGTGTCAACACTGTTCGAGAATCGAAGAGACCCTTCGAGAAAGGTGTGACCGTTAATCAACCAAGAGAAGTTGGAGGTAAAGTTCAACTCAACTCTCCTAGTGCTTCAAATATTCAGTGTCATAAATGTAGAGGATATGGTCACATGGCAAAAGAGTGTCCAACTCGCAAAGTTATGCTTCTGCTCGAAGATGGAACCGTCCATGAGCAAGCGAGTGACACCGAGGAGGAAATTATCGAGGAGATTGACCGAGCTGAAGGTGATGATGATCATGAAGCTGCCGAAGCTGATCATCCTGAAATGTTTCTTGTGGTTCGAAGGAATTTGAGCTGCATGACTCTTGAAGAAGAGGACAACCAAAGAGAAAACCTCTTTCATGCCCGATGTCGAGTGAGGGGAACGGTGTGTTCGATGATTATTGATTCTGGTAGTTGTGCCAACGTAGTGAGCCAAACTTTGGTCTCACAAATGGGACTACCAACGATGAAGCATCCCCACCCCTACAAATTACAATGGCTGAATGAGTGTGGAGAATTGAGAGTTGTCAAACAAGTGTGGATCAAGTTTAGAATCGGCGAGTATCAAGATGAAATGGTATTCGATGTGGTGCCGATGCAAGCTTGTCATTTGCTATTGGGTCGACCGTGGCAATATGACCGGACAGCTGTTCACAATGGCAGATCCAACACTTACACCGTAAAGCTTGATGGGAAGAGTTTCATCCTCAAGCCATTGTCTCCAAAGCAAGTCTCCGAGGACTATAAACGGATGAAAGAACTGAAAGAAGCGGCCAAAGCTAAGCTTCCGATGGGAGCAAAATTGGGAGCCGATGAGACAAACTCACCGACCGAGGAGAAAGGAATTTGTGCAATCATGCAACCCGGTGAGATCTTACGAGGCAACGACCCCGGTCAGATGATGATTTGCCTCGTGCACAAGGGTATCTTTCTAAACTCTAATGATGATTTTTCTAATGATAACCCTTTGCCTTTGTCTGTTCGTAAAGTTTTGCAGGACTTCGAGGACATGTTCCCCGAGGAAATGCCAGGTGGATTGCCTCCGTTGAGAGGAATCGAGCACCAAATTGACTTCGTGCCGGGATCTCAATTCCCCAACAAACCTGCATACCGGTGTAATCCCGAAGACACCAAAGAGCTCCAAAGGCAGGTTGATGAATTGTTAAACAAGGGCCTCGTTCGTGAGAGCTTAAGTCCTTGCGCCGTTCCAGTTATCCTTGTCCCGAAGAAGGATGGAACATGGCGAATGTGCGTTGACTGTCGATCAGTCAACAAAATAACGGTAAAGTATCGTGATGCAGCCCGAAGTGCTGATCAACCGAAGGCAGTGACTGATGAACCGAGGAGGCCAATTACCCGAAGTCAAGCTAAGCTGCTCCATGACATGCACGTTCAGTTGACTACGATGGGAAGAAGCATGTCTTCGGAAGAGGAATTGCCAAGTGATGAAACCAAGGGCTACATCTTCAAGTTTGAGCCCGATGACAAAGTTCCTGAACAGCAGCTCTTGACCCCGGGCAGCGCAGAGCCGAACACAACATCATGTGTTCGAAGCTAAGTCAGCGCCCGATGACAAATGTGTTCGAGCAGGCCATAGAGAACCGAAGCCAGGCTCACCGAAGTCAAAAACCGAAGCAAGGCTCACCGAAGTCAAGGTTGCCGAACACATTTTTAACTCAGCCCTGCGTGGCTTATTTTTATTGGTCGACTGTGACCTATTTACTAGTTTACCCTTAGTATTTCCTATATAAACCTTACTTCCTTACATTGTAATAGGTAGTTTTTGGATATTGATATTGAATGAAAGTGCCGAGCACATTTCTTGTCTCCGTCGCGAGCAAAACCCCGGTGACGGCCTTTAAGGATTTGTGGCTTTCGGTTAGTCCGATTGAACATTCCTCTTGATCATTCAGTTTGCAAGAGGCAACGTTCTCTTGAGGATTGTTGCATAGTTAGGGTGATTCTTGACTCCCTTTTGATTGAGCTTTGGGACAGGTTCCCCACTGTTCTTTCGAAAGAAGCAAGTTTTGTCTTGCTTTTATCGTCTTCTTTACTTGTTATCCTTCCGCGTTGTGCTTAGCTTTCCCCTCGGGAATTGCATTGCACCATCTTGGTATCAGAGCACGGTTTGGGCTTGTTTCTACAACCCCAATCCTGTTCAAGTTATCTTTAATTTTCGTGCGTTTTGTGTCTTTGTTTCCATTTCGTGTTCCTGTTTTGTTTGGTTACTGTTGGTGTTCTTACAAAAAAAAAAAAAAAAAAAAAAAGGGGTGTTAAAAAGAAAATTCAAAAATTGTGTTTGATTGTTGGATGTTTGGGAAAAACAATCTTGGATTCTTGATCACCATCGAATTCTGATTCCAAAGAATACCCGACGTACTAATTTCGAGACTAGGGTTTCTTGGTGAATTTTGGACTGTTTTGAGCTTCCTTGGTGACTGGAAAGTCGAACCCCAGCTGTGTTGGTGGAGACCGATGAAGGTTGGTGGTTCTTGAGTGATTTGGGTTTGTTTGTTGCTTGAAAAATCGAAGTCCTTAAGTTTGAATCGTTGTCCGTACGCCGGAAAATTGTTGCGAGTTCGTAACAGTGTACGACACGACGAGCTAGTCTTGGCTCGAAGGACTTGAATTCCTCCGTCGTTGGAACCGGAGTTGAAAGCAACCCAGATCTGTGAAAGAATTGTGAGCAGTGAACCGAAGCTGTTGAATCCGTACGCCGGAGTAAGGTCACTGTTCCATTGAAGAAGAAGGGGTAAAGGTTTGAATGTTAAAACCCCAGGTGGAATTTGTCGGCTGAAAAGGGGAAGTGGATAAGGTAAAACCCTATCCGTACCAAAGGGGACCACTCTTGTACGGACAGGAGTGGGTGCGATCGAAAAAGATTCCAAAGGGAATCAAAGGGTAGATTCTCCTAGGTTCTCACTTTCTTTCGTGTCAAATTCTGGTTGGTGGATCTTTTGAGTAATTGACCTACTCGAGGTCGTACCAACTCATTTGAGCTGATAGGAACTCGTGCGAAGGGGTGACCGAAGTCCAAACTATCGTAGAATTTCTTTTGACTCCCCGAGCTCAGTTAAAAAGCGTCCGTTCCATCGAGTCGAACATCACTTCACTCTTCCCGAAGAGACAGTGACTATTGTCGAACCTGAAGGATCTTAGAGGACCGATCAATTGGACGAGCCACTGTTAACAAGTCCTTGAGTGATCAAAAAACCGAACCCATAAATTGAGTGGACCCGAGCGCCACCCATCAAAGGTGAGGGAGAGTGTGAGGTGATTTCTAACCTTAACATTTGTTTGATCTTTGACTTGTGCAGGTACCATGGCTGGAAACGAAGGCAAAGGCATTGAAAGGCCCGAAGTGTCGTTAGCCGATCTCATGGCTGCGATACAAAGTGTCAGTGCCGAAGTAAGAGGAGTGAGTGTTCGAGTAGCTCAACTCGAACAAGGAAGTGCATCCGTGGGCAGAAATGGGTCCGGTGCTGGAACCAGCGAATCCACACCGATGAAGCCAGATCTGTATGCTGAGCTTCTTCGACAACATCAGTTGACGAGTGAAGCAATTCGAAGAGAGCTTAACTTGGGCAATCCCCAAGCACAACAAAACTTGGGCAGTCCCCAAGTTAGAAATCAAAACTTGGGCATTCCCCGAGGAGAGAGGTTACCATTCCCAAGGAACCGAAGAGACCTTGGTGCTGTAACCGAAGAGGCTGATGAAGAGGAATTTCCCGAGGACGAGTATGAACGTGAGCTGCCATTCGCTCAACGAAGGCAAGCTCACCGAGGTCGTGGAAATTTCCGAGGTCGAGGCCGAGGCGCAAATTTTGGAAGAAATATTGAGCGTGAGGCTGATGATCGTGATGATGAGCATCCCGAACAGAATCGTGGTGTTCGAGACTCCAACTTGAACAGTGTCAAGATCACTATTCCACCCTTCAAAGGAACTAGTGATCCCGATGAGTATCTTGAATGGAAGCTGAAAATGGGGCGCATCTTTGAAACCAATGAGATGACCGAAGAGAGAAAGGCTGCCCATGCCATTGCTTCGTTCGAAGCTTATGCGTCTACTTGGTGGGAAGCTGACAAGAGGTATAGACGAAGGAATGACTATCCCGAAGTCACTACCTGGCCACAGTTGAAGAGGGCTATGGATGGTAAATATTTGAGTGCCAAGTACAGGCAAACTCAAATGCAAAAGTTATATGAGCTGAAACAAGGATCGAAGTCAGTTCAAGAGTACCACGATGAATTTGAAAGGGTTCGATTGAATCTTGATCTGACCGAAGACGAGGAGCAGGCCATTATCCGGTTTAAGAGTGGCTTGGCCAAGGATGTGTCATCTCAGTTGAGACTCCACGTGTACCACACGTTGGAAGATTTGTTTGAAGCTGCTACCGAAGCTGAAAAATTGGTGAAGGAAGAAAAGGCAAGTCGGTATCGAGGAGTCACTACTTCTACTCCCTTGAACCGAGGAAAAGAATGGAAAAATCCTAATCAAGGAGTTGCCAACACTGTTCGAGATCCGAAGAGAGTCTTCGAGAAAGGTGTGACCGTTAACCAACCAAGAGAAGTGGGAGGTAAAGTTCAACTAAACTCTCCTAGTGCTTCAAATATTCAATGTCATAAATGCCGAGGTTATGGTCACATGGCAAAAGAGTGTCCAACTCGCAAAGCTATGCTTCTGCTCGAAGATGGAACCGTCCATGAGCAAGCGAGTGACACCGAGGAGGAATTAACCGAGGATATTGACCGAGCTGAAGGTGATGATGATCATGAGGCTGCCGAAGCTGATCATCCGGAAATGTTTCTTGTGGTTCGAAGGAATTTGAGCTGCATGACTCTTGAAGAAGAGGACAACCAAAGAGAAAACCTCTTTCATGCCCGATGTCGAGTGAGGGGAAAGGTGTGTTCAATGATTATTGATTCTGGAAGTTGTGCCAACGTAGTGAGCCAAACTTTGGTCTCACAAATGGGACTACCAACGATGAAGCATCCCCACCCCTACAAATTACAATGGCTGAATGAGTGTGGAGAATTGAGAGTTGTCAAACAAGTGTGGATCAAGTTTAGGATCGGCGAGTATCAAGATGAAATGGTATTCGATGTGGTGCCGATGCAGGCTTGTCATTTGCTCTTGGGTCGACCATGGCAATATGACCGAACAGCTGTTCACAATGGCAGATCCAACACTTACACCGTGAAGCTTGATGGGAAGAGTTTCATCCTCAAACCATTGTCTCCAAAGCAAGTCTCCGAGGACTATAAACGGATGAAAGAATTGAAAGAAGCGGCTAAAGCTAAGCTTCCGATGGGAGCAAAATTGGGAGCCGATGAGACAAACTCACCGACCGAGGAGAAAGGAATTTGTGCAATCATGCAACCCGGTGAGATCTTACGAGGCAACGACCCCGGTCAGATGATGATTTGCCTCGTGCACAAGGGTATCTTTCTAAACTCTAATGATGATTTTTCTAATGATAACCCTTTGCCTTTGTCTGTTCGTAAAGTTTTGCAGGACTTCGAGGACATGTTTCCCGAGGAAATGCCAGGTGGATTGCCTCCGTTGAGAGGAATCGAGCACCAAATTGACTTCGTGCCGGGATCTCAAATTCCCAACAAACCTGCATACCGGTGTAATCCCGAAGACACCAAAGAGCTCCAAAGGCAGGTTGATGAATTGTTAAACAAGGGCCTCGTTCGTGAGAGCTTAAGTCCTTGCGCCGTTCCAGTTATCCTTGTCCCGAAGAAGGATGGAACATGGCGAATGTGCGTTGACTGTCGATCAGTCAACAAAATAACGGTGAAGTATCGTCATCCTATCCCTCGATTAGATGACATGCTAGATGAATTGAGTGGTTCTTCATGCTTTTCAAAGATTGACCTCAGGTCCGGTTACCACCAGATCCGAATGAAACCCGGTGACGAGTGGAAAACCGCATTCAAGACCAAATTCGGTCTTTATGAATGGTTGGTAATGCCATTTGGCTTATCCAACGCCCCGAGCACATTCATGCGATTGATGAACCACGTGCTCAAACCATTCATAAACAAGTTCGTTGTCGTTTACTTCGATGACATACTTGTTTACAGTCGAACCATGGATGAACATGTCGAACACCTAAGGCTTGTGCTTGAAAAGCTTCGAGAAGAAAAGTTGTATGCCAACTTCAAAAAGTGCGCCTTCGGTGTCGATCGTGTAGTCTTTCTTGGATTTGTAGTCAGTGCTAATGGTGTCGAAGTCGACGAATCAAAAGTCGAAGCCATCAAAGATTGGCCAACTCCGACCTCGGTATCACAAGTTCGTAGCTTCCATGGGTTAGCTAGTTTTTACCGAAGGTTTGTTCGTGACTTTAGCACCGTGGCAGCTCCTCTAACCGAGCTGGTTAAGAAAGACAATCCATTTGTGTGGGGAGAGTCCCAAGAAAGGGCTTTCCAAGAGTTGAAGCGGAGGCTTTGTTCTGCCCCGTTGTTGCAACTCCCTGACTTCGGCAAAGCATTCGAAGTCGAGTGTGATGCGTCTGGAGTTGGGATCGGAGGAGTGCTGATGCAAGAATCGAAGCCGATCGCTTACTTTAGCGAAAAGCTTAAGGGTGCAACTCTAAATTATTCGACCTATGATAAAGAGTTGTATGCCCTCGTTCGAGCACTCGCCCATTGGCAGCATTATTTGTGGCCTCGAGAGTTTGTGATCCGAAGTGATCATGAGTCCTTGAAGCATCTCCGAGGACAGGAGAAATTGAACCGAAGGCATGCCAAATGGGTTGAATTTATTGAAAGCTTTCCCTATGTAATTCATTACAAAAAGGGAAAAGACAACGTTGTGGCCGATGCGCTATCAAGGAAATTTGCTTTAGCGACCACTCTCGCCTCTAGGCTCATGGGATTCGAAAGCATCAAGTCGATGTACGAAGACGATCCCAAGCTAAAATGTGTTCGAGACGCAATCTTGAGTGGCCGAAGAGTTGAGAAATATCAGTGGCACGATGGCTACCTCTTCAAGAATGGGAGGGTTTGTGTGCCAGTGTCATCGTGGAGAGAGCTCTTGGTTCGAGAAGCTCACTCCGGTGGACTGATGGGACACTTCGGTGTCGACAAAACTCTTGGTATCTTGACCGAGCAGTTCCATTGGCCCAAAATGCGACGAGATGTGGAAAAGCTTTGCAACGCTTGCCTCGTTTGCAAGAAAGCCAAATCGAAGTCCAACCCTCATGGTTTGTATACCCCGTTACCTGTGCTTGATCGACCTTGGGTTGATATATCCATGGACTTTGTCTTGGGGTTACCGAGGTCGGGGGGAGGACATGATAGCATCTTCGTTGTTGTTGATCGATTTTCGAAAATGGCTCACTTTATTCCTTGCAAGAAGTGTGACGATGCCCAGCATGTAGCTACATTATTTGTTTCCAATGTGTTGAAATTGCATGGTGTCCCTCGTACTATTGTGAGTGATCGGGACACAAAATTCTTGAGCCATTTTTGGAAGTGTCTATGGGGTGCCCTCGGCACCAAACTACTTTTCTCGACGTCTCACCATCCTCAGACTGATGGACAGACCGAAGTAGTTAACCGAACCTTGGGATCTTTGCTTCGGGCAATGACCAAAGGCAAGGTTGGAAACTGGGCTGATCGTTTGCCCATGATGGAGTTTGCATACAATCGAACGGTGCATCGAATGATTAACATGACCCCGTTCGAGTGTGTGTACGGATTTAACCCTTTAATTCCACTTGATCTAACCCCATTGCCTCGAGATGTTGTTATCGACTTTGCAGGTACTCACCGAGCCAAAGCTCTGCTCGAGTTGCATGCGAAGGTGAAGAAGAACCTCGAGGACGCCTATGCAAAGGTTGCCTTAAAGAAAAACAAGGGGCGTAAAAAGTTGGAGTTAAAGAAGGGTGATTGGGTTTGGGTTCACTTCCGAAAGGAACGTTTCCCGAACCTAAGGAAAGGAAAATTGGCTCCTCGAGGGGATGGTCCATTTCAAGTGCTGAGCAAAATAAACAACAATGCTTATGTCATCGACCTCCCAGGTGAGTATAATGTGTCTAACACCTTCAATGTTACTGATTTGACTCCTTGTGTTGTAGGCCAAACATCAGCAGCAGAGGATGACTCGATTTCGAGGACGAAATCCTCTCAAGAAGGGGAGGATGATGCAGCCCGAAGTGCTGATCAACCGAAGGCAGTGACTGATGAACCGAGGAGGCCAATTACCCGAAGTCAAGCTAAGCTGCTCCATGACATGCACGTTCAGTTGACTACGATGGGAAGAAGCATGTCTTCGGAAGAGGAATTGCCAAGTGATGAAACCAAGGGCTACATCTTCAAGTTTGAGCCCGATGACAAAGTTCCTGAACAGCAGCTCTTGACCCCGGGCAGCGCAGAGCCGAACACAACATCATGTGTTCGAAGCTAAGGCAGCGCCCGATGACAAATGTGTTCGAGCAGGCCATAGAGAACCGAAGCCAGGCTCACCGAAGTCAAAAACCGAAGCAAGGCTCACCGAAGTCAAGGTTGCCGAACACATTTTTAACTCAGCCCTGCGTGGCTTATTTTTATTGGTCGACTGTGACCTATTTACTAGTTTACCCTTAGTATTTCCTATATAAACCTTACTTCCTTACATTGTAATAGGTAGTTTTTGGATATTGATATTGAATGAAAGTGCCGAGCACATTTCTTGTCTCCGTCGCGAGCAAAACCCCGGTGAGGGCCTTTAAGGATTTGTGGCTTTCGGTTAGTCCGATTGAACATTCCTCTTGGTCATTCAGTTTGCAAGAGGCAATGTTCTCTTGAGGATTGTTGCATAGTTAGGGTGATTCTTGACTCCCTTTTGATTGAGCTTTGGGACAGGTTCCCCACTGTTCTTTCGAAAGAAGCAAGTTTTGTCTTGCTTTTATCGTCTTCTTTACTTGTTATCCTTCCGCGTTGTGCTTAGCTTTCCCCTCGGGAATTGCATTGCACCATATCGTCATCCTATCCCTCGATTAGATGACATGCTAGATGAATTGAGTGGTTCTTCATGCTTTTCAAAGATTGACCTCAGGTCCGGTTACCACCAGATCCGAATGAAACCCGGTGACGAGTGGAAAACCGCATTCAAGACCAAATTCGGTCTTTATGAATGGTTGGTAATGCCATTTGGCTTATCCAACGCCCCGAGCACATTCATGCGATTGATGAACCACGTGCTCAAACCGTTCATAAACAAGTTCGTTGTCGTTTACTTCGATGACATACTTGTTTACAGTCGAACCATGGATGAACATGTCGAACACCTAAGGCTTGTGCTTGAAAAGCTTCGAGAAGAAAAGTTGTATGCCAACTTCAAGAAGTGCGCCTTCGGTGTCGATCGTGTAGTCTTTCTTGGATTTGTAGTCAGTGCTAATGGTGTCGAAGTCGACGAATCAAAAGTCGAAGCCATCAAAGATTGGCCAACTCCGACCTCGGTATCACAAGTTCGTAGCTTCCATGGGTTAGCTAGCTTTTACCGAAGGTTTGTTCGTGACTTTAGCACCGTGGCAGCTCCTCTAACCGAACTGGTTAAGAAAGACAATCCATTTGTGTGGGGAGAGTCCCAAGAAAGGGCTTTCCAAGAGTTGAAACGGAGGCTTTGTTCTGCCCCGTTGTTGCAACTCCCTGACTTCGGCAAAGCATTCGAAGTCGAGTGTGATGCATCTGGAGTTGGGATCGGAGGAGTGCTGATGCAAGAATCGAAGCCGATCGCTTACTTTAGCGAAAAGCTTAAGGGTGCAACTTTGAATTACTCGACCTATGATAAGGAGTTGTATGCCCTCGTTCGAGCACTCGCCCATTGGCAGCATTATTTGTGGCCTCGAGAATTTGTGATCAAAAGCGATCATGAGTCCTTGAAGCATCTCCGAGGACAGGAGAAGTTGAACCGAAGACATGCCAAATGGGTTGAATTCATTGAGAGCTTTCCCTATGTAATTCATTACAAAAAGGGAAAAGACAATGTTGTGGCCGATGCGCTATCAAGGAAATTTGCTTTAGCGACCACTCTCGCCTCTAGGCTCATGGGATTTGAAAGCATCAAATCGATGTACGAAGACGATCCCAAGCTAAAATGTGTTCGAGACGCAATCTTGAGTGGCCGAAGAGTTGAGAAATATCAGTGGCACGATGGCTACCTCTTCAAGAATGGGAGGGTTTGTGTGCCAGTGTCATCGTGGAGAGAGCTCTTGGTTCGAGAAGCTCACTCCGGTGGACTGAAGGGACACTTCGGTGTCGATAAAACTCTTGGTATCTTGACCGAGCAGTTCCATTGGCCCAAAATGCGACGAGATGTGGAAAAGCTTTGCAACGCTTGTCTCGTTTGCAAGAAAGCTAAATCGAAGTCCAACCCTCATGGTTTGTATACCCCGTTGCCTGTGCCTGATCGACCTTGGGTTGATATATCCATGGACTTTGTCTTGGGGTTACCGAGATCGGGGGGAGGACATGATAGCATCTTCGTTGTGGTTGATCGATTTTCGAAAATGGCTCACTTTATTCCTTGCAAGAAGTGTGACGATGCCCAGCATGTAGCTACATTATTTGTTTCCCATGTGTTGAAATTGCATGGTGTCCCTCGTACTATTGTGAGTGATCGGGACACAAAATTCTTGAGTCATTTTTGGAAGTGTCTATGGGGTGCCCTCGGCACCAAACTACTTTTCTCGACGTCTCACCATCCTCAGACTGATGGACAGACCGAAGTAGTTAACCGAACCTTGGGATCTTTGCTTCGGGCAATGACCAAAGGCAAGGTTGGAAACTGGGCTGATCGTTTGCCCATGATGGAGTTTGCATACAATCGAACGGTGCATCGAATGATTAACATGACCCCGTTCGAGTGTGTGTACGGATTTAACCCTTTAATTCCACTTGATCTAACCCCATTGCCTCGAGATGTTGTTATCGACTTTGCAGGTACTCACCGAGCCAAAGCTCTGCTCGAGTTGCATGCGAAGGTGAAGAAGAACCTCGAGGACGCCTATGCAAAGGTTGCCTTAAAGAAAAACAAGGGGCGTAAAAAGTTGGAGTTAAAGAAGGGTGATTGGGTTTGGGTTCACTTCCGAAAGGAACGTTTCCCGAACCTAAGGAAAGGAAAATTGGCTCCTCGAGGGGATGGTCCATTTCAAGTGCTGAGCAAAATAAACAACAATGCTTATGTCATCGACCTCCCAGGTGAGTATAATGTGTCCAACACCTTCAATGTTACTGATTTGACTCCTTGTGTTGTAGGCCAAACATCAGCAGCAGAGGATGACTCGATTTCGAGGATGAAATCCTCTCAAGAAGGGGAGGATGATGCAGCCCGAAGTGCTGATCAACCGAAGGCAGTGACTGATGAACCGAGGAGGCCAATTACCCGAAGTCAAGCTAAGCTGCTCCATGACATGCACGTCCAGTTGAATACGATGGGAAGAAGCATGTGTTCGGAAGAGGAGTTGCCAAGTGATGAAACCAAGGGCTACATCTTCAAGTTTGAGCCCGATGACAAAGTTCCCGAACAGCAGCTCTTGACCCCAGGCAGCGCAGAGCCGAACACAACATCATGTGTTCGAAGCTAAGTCAACGCCCGATGACAAATGTGTTCGAGCAGGCCATAGAGAACCGAAGCCAGGCTCACCGAAGTCAAGAACCGAAGCAAGGCTCACCGAAGTCAAGGTTGCCGAACACATTTTTAACTCAGCCCTGCGTGGCTTATTTTTATTGGTCGACTGTGACCTATTTTACTAGTTTACCCTTAGTATTTCCTATATAAACCTTACTTCCTTACATTGTAAAGCTAGTTTTTGCATATTGATATTGAATGAAAGTGCCGAGCACATTTCTTGTCTCCGTCGTGAGCAAAACCCCGGTGAGGGCTTTTAAGGACTTGTGGCTTTCGGTTAGTCCGATTGAACATTCCTCTTGATCATTCAGTTTGCAAGAGGCAATGTTCTCTTGAGGATTGTTGCATAGTTAGGGTGATTCTTGTCTCCCTTTTGATCGAGCTTAGGGACAGGTTCCCCTCTGTTCTTTCGAAAGAAGCAAGTTTTGTCTTGCTTTTATCTTCTTCTTTACTTGTTCTTGTTCCGCGTTCGTGCTAAGCAACACCTTCGGGAATTACATTGCACCAATCCCTTGGAGGAGGACGCCTTAATTTCGAGGACGAAATTTTCTCAAGAAGGGGAGGATGATGCTGGGCAAATTGCATCGACACCTACAGATGCAGCCCAAATTGCATCGACACCTACACTTGGTCCCGGGGTCAAGGCATGGATGATATGAGCTCGAGAGACGACTTGAAGACCATGCATTGAAGCTCAATCAAAGTGGAAACAGGGCTGGAACCAGTGCTGGAAACAGGGGAGCCAAAGCAGGGCAAAACAGGGCAGCATTTTCTGAGCTACTGCCTGGCGCCAGACGTTTGCTCTGCGCGATCGCGACCCAACTCACGCGATCGCGAAGAGATGACTTTTACCCTGCGCGATTGCGCTAACAAAGACGCGATCGCGAGCCTCTTCAATTTTGTTCCCTGCGCGATCGCATATCTTTGCACGCGATCGCGAAGACGATTTGAGGACCAGCGGACCAGAATCTAGGCAAATGTTGTAATGGGAAACTATAAATACTCCCTTAGTTCATTTATTCATTTTTAACAAACCTTGAATGTAGAATGACATTTTCTTTGAGTGAATCTCAATGATGAACCCGTGAACGGGCATGATTTCACTTGGTGGATTCCAAGTTGAACATCGAAACCTCTCCAATCATTCTATTTGCAAGAGCCGGGTGCCTCTTGAGGGTAGTTGCTTAGTATAGGTGATCCTTGACTTCACCCGGGGTGTATCGAGACGAGTTCCTCGGTGCTACTTAGGTAAACGTTCAAGCCTCATCTTGCTCTTTATCTCGATATCTTCATCGATATCGCCTATCTTGTTTTCGTTTCCACATTTTGTATCGTCTTTTCGTTTCCGCGTATTTTAGGTTGCATCAGTTGGTATCAGAGCACGGCTAGGCTTCGTTCTTACGAATCCTCGGTCTTGTTCTTATTGTTGTTGTATTTATGTTTTTGTTCTTGAAGATTTGAAGAAAAAAAAAACAAAAAAATTGAAAAAGTTGAAAAGTTGAAAAAAATTTAGTAGATCGGGTTGGATTTGATTCCCCAAGCGTTTAAATGTATTGGGGATTATTCTATATTGTTAACCCGTTGATTTGATACCCTCATAACATGTTTTGGTGTTACGGATTGAAAATCGAAATTCTTGAAATCCCAAATTCTTGAAAACTTTGAAAATTTTGCTTCAAAACTTGAATCAATCTTGTTTGTTCGTTGTTTGATTGGAAAAACCATTGGGGATTGTTTACCTTAGTTGAAAACACCCTTTGGAAGCTTTAGAACTGAACAACAAGTTGAATTGGTGTGATTTGTGTGCCAAAAACTGATTTTGCAGTCGAGATTTTGGTTCTGGAACGCAGGCCTGCGCGATCGCGCCAAGCCTCACGCGAACGCGCCCATTTCCCACTTTGTTCATCGCGATCGCGACTTACATCACGCGATCGCGAAGGGTTCTCAATTTTGCAGAAATCCTGAACTGGGACAGATTGTTCGCAAAGCGTTCGTAACAGTTTCCGCTCACCCAAACTTCCATTGTATCATCAAATATGGTGAGTTTGTAGATCACTAACCAAAAATCATCCAATTCCGAATCCGTTTAGTGGCGATTCGATCTTTTGCCATTTGATCGCGTCACTTCCGGTTAGTACTTTGAGGGTAACACTCCTACCCAATTAGTGCTAATTCTTTGTGCGTTTAGGATCTTCGTGCCTAGAAGGAGAGTAGAGCTCAAAGAAGACTCGTAGTAAATTTTGGCTCAAGTGCTCACTTATAAAGCCGTTCGCCCATCGAGTCCCATCAATTCCACTCACCCCGAAGAGCGTTTGGTTCTTGTGACTTGAGTGATTATTGAGGTGGTTGTTCAACTACGAGGAAGCCTTTGAGATCGAGCTTGAGTGATAAATCCCCCGCCACTAAATTGAGTGTACCCGAGTGACACAACAAAGGTGAGGGAGCGAGTGAGGGCTTTTACTCTAACCTCTTTCTTGTTTTTGATTTGTGTAGGTACATGGCCGGAGACGTGTATGATACCGATGAGCACACGTTAAGTACTTTGGCCTACATATTGGCCGAGGTAAGGTCTATGGAACAACGGCTTGAGCGCCTTGAAAGAAAAGGGACCCCGAGTGTCCAAAAGGGTACCGAAGGAGGTACTAGTGATGAAGTGTTGGGCAATCCCCAACCGTTGGGCATTCCCCAACAAGTGGGCATTCCCTACAACTTGGGCATTCCCCAACAAGTGGGCATTCCCCACAACTTGGGCATTCCCCAACAAGTGGGCATTCCCCACAACTTGGGCATTCCCCAAGATGGTGTAGTTACTCACTCTAAGAGTAAGTCTACTACCCCTATGAGCCAACCAAAGGCAAATTAGGGAGTTGGGGAAAGTGAGCGAGGTGATAACATTATTGGACCTCATCCCCACACACTTGCATATGAGAGCGAGTTGAAAGAAAGAAGAGGAGAGGAAAAACAAATTGAGAGTGAGGGCACCCTTTGTCCTAACCACATGTTATCTTCTTCTTCTTGCCATAGCTTTTGTGTTGGTACTCTTGGAGGCGAGCTATTAGAGCCTCTATCGTTTGCCTTGGAAGGAAGACAAGAGGATGGAGGGCATCATTGTGAACTTCGTGATGGAGGAATTGAACGCGACACTACAAGCTATGTGAGTGCTCACGGGAGCGACTCAAATGTAAGTGTTACCTTCCCTTCTCATGAACATGTTAATCCCTTGTCTTGTGGGGACTCAAAGCTAGTTGTTGCTTGTGATGCCTATATTGACCTTGCAACTAGTGAAGAGTCTAATGGTCAACTTGTGTTTGCATGTGACCTAGTAGAGAGGAATGAAAAGCTACATTACGATGTGAGCCCGATATTCAAAGAACCTCTCTCTAGTAAAAATGTGTTAGTTGACCTTGCTTGTGAACCTTGTTATGACACACCACCAAGTTTTGATAAAGGGGAGGATGAGACGTGTGATCACACCCTTATTGATCTACTTGCCATTGGTGGACCTATGTGTTGTAGTGGGGGAGGTAGTGACCTTGAGGAGTCTCTAGAGTATGAGATGGATCGATTTGTTTTCGATGACTCCTCAAGTGCGGATGATGAACCTAGCTATGATACTATGCTTTTGCTTGACCATGAAATTGAGGTGCATGCTTTTACATTCCCATTGTTTGAGAGCATCCTTAATTGTGGTGGTGAGTTGTATCGAGCTAGAGTTAGGGATGAGTTGGAACCTCCGTGGTGTGAGGGATTTGATGCCATAGGCAACTCTTCGTTTGAAGCTTCAAGTGAGGAAGATGATTCTTCTAGTGACCCTACTCTTGTTAGTGCGGGTTATGATGATGAAGAGGTCATTGATAATGCCTCCCTTGAGAGCTTACCTTGTGAGGGGGGTTGTCTCGAGGATGAAATTGGAGGTGAGGAGGTATCTCTTAGTGTGAGTATGAGAGCTCTTAAGAAGGGGAGTGGGGTAATTGCTTCTAATTGTGATTTGACTTACCTTGTCTATTCCCTCCCATATGTTAACCACACTTTGAGACTTGAGCATGCCGAAACCGTTGTGCCGCATTGTGAAAATATTGCATTAAAGGTTTGGTGTGTTGATCATGAGCTTAGGGGTCATCGGAACTTTGATTGCTTGATCTTGAATGTTCTATGTTCTAATGATTCCCTTGCTTGTTATGGTTGTGAGTGCTTGACACTATGGAGCCAAGAACTTGTTGTTCCCTTTAGGAACATGAGCTTCTTGATCGGTATTGATACTTGGCTCTATAACAAGAGCGAATTTTCCACCGTGCTTGCACTCACTCTTGTTGAACTTGCCTACTCGTGTAGTGGGAAGTCTTGTTGCACTAGCCTTGAACTTAGGGATCGTAGGGATTTTGATAGCTTAATCTTGCATTTACCATGCCCTATTAATCTCTTTATTTGTTCTTATGTTGGGAGCACTTTGTTGTCAAACCAAGTATTTGCTAGCTCCTTTGGGAGCGTGAGCTTCTTTGTTGCCATTGATACTTGGTTGTACCACAAGAGTGTGTTTTCCCACACTTAGTGCACTAACCTACTCTTGTAGTAGGAGTTTTTCTGTTTGTTTGCCCTTTTGATGTAGGTGATGATCCCTTGGAGGAGGACGCCTTAATTTCGAGGACGAAATTTTCTCAAGAAGGGGAGGATGATGCAGCCCAAATTGCATCGACACCTACACTTGGTCCCGGGGTCAAGGCATGGATGATATGAGCTCGGGAGACGACTTGAAGACCATGCATTGAAGCTCAATCAAAGTGGAAACAGGGCTGGAACCAGTGCTGGAAACAGGGGAGCCAAAGCAGGGCAAAACAGGGCAGCATTTTCTGAGCTACTGCCTGGCGCCAGACGTTTGCTCTGCGCGATCGCGACCCAACTCACGCGATCGCGAAGAGATGACTTTTACCCTGCGCGATTGCGCTAACAAAGACGCGATCGCGAGCCTCTTCAATTTTGTTCCCTGCGCGATCGCATATCTTTGCACGCGATTGCGAAGACCATTTGAGGACCAGCGGACCAGAATCTAGGCAAATGTTGTAATGGGAAACTATAAATACTCCCTTAGTTCATTTATTCATTTTTAACAAACCTTGAATGTAGAATGACATTTTCTTTGAGTGAATCTCAATGATGAACCCGTGAACGGGCATGATTTCACTTGGTGGATTCCAAGTTGAACATCGAAACCTCTCCGATCATTCTATTTGCAAGAGCCGGGTGCCTCTTGAGGGTAGTTGCTTAGTATAGGTGATCCTTGACTTCACCCGGGGTGTATCGAGACGAGTTCCTCGGTGCTACTTAGGTAAACGTTCAAGCCTCGTCTTGCTCTTTATCTCGATATCTTCATCGATATCGCCTATCTTGTTTTCGTTTCCGCATTTTGTATCGTCTTTTCGTTTCCGCGTATTTTAGGTTGCATCACCTACACTTGGTCCGGGCGTCAAGGCATGGATGATATGAGCTCGGGAGACGACTTGAAGACCATGCATTGAAGCTCAATCATAGTGGAAACAGGGCTGAAACCAGTGCAGCAAACAGGGGAGCCACATCAGGGCAAAATAGGGCAGCATTTCCTGAGCTACTGCCTGGCGCCAGACGTTCCCTCTGCGCGATCGCGCCACCACTCACGCGATCGCGAAGAAGAAGTTATTTGCCTTGCGCGATTGCGCTATCATTGACGCGATCGCGAGCCTCTGTATTTTAGTCCCTGCGCGATCGCTATTCCATTCACGCGATCGCGAGGCCCAGTAGACCAGTGCGGACCAGAATGTTGGCAAATGTTGTAAGGGGAAACTATAAATACCCCATTAGCTCATTTATTGCTTCTTAGCTAACTTTGAATGTAGAATGATATATTTCTTGAGTGAATCTCAATGAAGAACCCGTGAACGGGCATGATTTCACTTGGTGGATTCCAAGTTGAACATCGTAACCTCTTTCGATCATTCTATTTGCAAGAGCCGGGTGCCTCTTGAGGGTAGTTGCTTAGTATAGGTGATCCTTGACTTAACCCGGGGTGTATCGAGACGAGTTCCTCGGTGCTACTTAGGTAAACGTTCAAGCCTCGTCTTGCTTTTATCTCGATATCTTCATCGATATCGCCTATCTTGTTCTCATTTCCGCATTTTGTATCGTCTTTTCGTTTCCGCGTGTTTTGGTTTACATCATATGGATGGTTGTAGTAGGAGTAGTACTATGGGCTATGGAACCAAGGCGAGAGGCACTTATGGGTTCCATGGCAAGGATCCTTCCTCGACTTCCAACAACATCTCTAATGTTGGGAGAGTGACGGGAAGTGGAAGTGATGTAGGAAATCAAACGCGGAAAGTAAAAGATAAGAACGAGACGTAACTCGATCTCTAATCCCAAGTAGCAACGAAGAACTTGTTCCGTTACACCCCGGGAGAAGGAAAAGAACACCTACGCTAGGCAACTACCCTCGAGCTAACGCGAGCACGCAAGTAGAATGGTCAGAGAGGAAAAGCATTCATCTAGATCCGCTAGAAGAACTACGAGTCCAAAATCAAAGGGTTTCATTCAATATCCAAGAGCCTTGCTCATGTTCAATGTTTAACATTCATCAACTATCATAAACTAAGTGTAAATAGGCTAAGCATGGATATTTATAGTGTTTCCAAGCTTGCAAAATGACTAAAATACCCTTACTAATAAGGTGCATAAACATAGGCCACGTAGGGCAAAACGGTAAAATAAACATAGGCCTTCACAGCTGGGAGGGGCGCCTGGACTGTAGGAGGGGCGCCTGGGATTGCAGGCAGCTAGGTGGGGCGCCTGGCTAGGCGCCGCCTGGCTTGCCTGGGCCTAGGCGGGGCGCCTGGGCAGGCGGGGCGCCTGGGTGCTTTCCAGTGGCTTAGGCAGTGATGCAATATAAAATGGCCTCAACGACAACCATCAAAAGCCATGCTCGAGAGCACAACGGATACGAGTCAAGGCCTCCGGAAACATCTTGAAGATCATGCATTGGAGCGCCAAGGACGGGGGAAAACAGGGCAGGAAACTGAGCAGCCCAAAACAGGGCAAAACAGAGGAGGAAACTGGGAGCTCACTGCCTAAGGAAGAACTTTTGTTCTTCGCGATCGCGACAGCTTCTCACGCGATCGCGAAGAGTATTGGATTGGCCTGCGCGACAGCGCACCATTGCACGCGAAGGCGAAGCTGAGGATGCTGGAGATCGTGAGGATGCTAAAGACCTGCGCGATCGCGAGACCTTGGCGCGATCGCGATGCCTAGAGTTGATGTCTGCGCGATCGCAAGCCACCCTGGCGCGATCGCGATGAAGAGATGTTGATCAGCGAACCAGAATCAGCTGCAGGGCCATTTTTGTCCATTTTTCAGTGTAAATGTATATATAGCATATTTTGCCCCTCATTTCAGTTAGTTAGCCAATATTGAAGAGAGAATCTTGTGAGAGAACATTGAAGAGGCCGAGCCCTTCTTGTTTGAGCCCGAGGCTCGTGTATGTCTCGACTTGGAACCTATGGAGATCGACATCTAGTTTGATTCCATTGTAAGGTTCGAGTTTCACTTTCTCCCTTTTGGATTATTAATTCATGTCTTGAATTTATTAATCCGTTCTTTCTTCTCGTTTCTTGACTCCCCAATCCTTGTTTCCCCGATATCATTGATATCACCTATCGTGTTATTTATCGCTTCCGCCTTGTTTGTGTCGTTATTAGCTTCCGCGTATTTTGGATTGCATCAGTTGGTATCAGAGCAAGGCTCGGGTTATGTTCTTACAAACCCCCGTTCCTTGTTCCATATGTTAGTATCGTTATTGTGTTGTTGTTTGTTCTTGAAAATTGAAGAAAAACAAAAAAATTGAAAAACTAGAAAACTTGACAAAATTTGGTCGAACGGGTTGGATACGAATCCCCGAGTGTTAAAAAGTATTGGGGTTTGTTCCTTGTTGTATTCCCGTCGTTTTGATACCTATATCTCGTGTTTTGGTGTTACGAATCAAAATTTCCAAAATCAAAATCCAAAAGGTTTGAAAATTCTTGAAAACGCTTCAATCTTGAATCGAAGCTTGTTTTTGTTTGTTTGGAGTTGAAAACTATTGGGGATTGGTTGTTATAGTTGTATACACCTTTGGGTATCGTTGGTTTTGAATATCGGGTTGGAATCGAGCCAAAAATTTGGCCAAAATCGCCCAAAAACCCGTTTTTGAGCTGCTGTGAAAGTGCAGGGATTAACCCTTCGCGATCGCGAAGAGCAATTCGCGATAGCGAAGAGAAAAATAATTTTTTGAAAAAAATAACCCTTCGCGATCGCGCGCGTCTGGTCGCGATAGCGAAGAACAAAAAAATTTCAAAATTCCAGTTTTGGGACAGAACGTTCGCAACGGCTTCCGAACGGTTTCCAAACATCTAAACTCCAATTGGACCATTAAATATGATGAGTTTGTAGATCACAAACAAAATTTCATCCGATTCCAAATCCGTTTGGTTCCGATTCGAGTCGAATCTTTTGTGTCCCGTTTTCTACCGTACCTCTTGGTTAGTGTTTTGAAGGTAATTGGCCTACTTGAAAGACACTAATCCTTTAGCGTATAGGGTATTCGTGCGTAGAGGAGATTAGAATTCAAAGAAGAGTCGTAGAACTCCTTTTGGCCTCAAGTGCGCACTTTAAATAGCCGTCCGTACATCGAGTCTCATTAATTCCACTCCGAACTTTAACTTGGACATGCTAGTTGTGATTACCTTGGTTCCCAAGTTGATAAGGCCTCGCTCTTGAGTGTACATATATTGAGTGATACACGTGAGGGAGTGACTTTTGGGAGGTTTTGTCCTTTTGTGATTGCAACAATGTCGGACAATGATGATGGAGTAGATTATGGCTCCTGTGGCGAAGATGCGAGTTGCTATGACTCGTATGGTGATGAAGGAGACTATGGTTCCTATGAGGGTGATGATGGCCATTACTATGATGATGGAAACCATGGCTCCTATGTTGATGAAGCGGTTCACTATGATGATCGTGAGGTTGATGAAGACTATGAGGCTCGTGATGAAAATTGTGATGATTCCTATGCTTCTAGTCAAGAAATCGAAGATGGTGACGCTTCAAGGTATGATGATCCTACTTACTCTTCTTGTGAAGAATTTGATATTGATGATGGTGACATAGGTAGAGTTGATGATGATGATGAACATAGGGGTTATTCTTATGCATCTTCTCCTAGTGTCGCTAATGGAGTACAAGGGAGTAGTGGAGGACCTTCCATTAGTATGGGAGGTGGTGGTGGTGGTTGTTCCGTGGGAAGGAAGAAGCTTCCATCTTCTAGGTACGCTAAGCGGCCTAATGCTTCTAATTCCCATGTTGAGGTTGGTTTGGAAAATGGTGTTGCTTTTGCTACAAAGGGGTTGTATGCCGTGAGGGGCGTTGATAAGGGGCAAAACACGCGGAAGCTAACTATACGATAAACGAGCGGAAGCAAGTAAATGTGATAATGTGATATCAAAGATATCGAGAAATTTAAGACTAGGAAGACAAGAATTAGAAGAAAGAACGGATAAACAATTCAAACAAGAATTTAATTATCCAAGGAAGAAAGTGAAACTCGAACCTTACAAGGAATTCACACTAGCGATGAATTTCCATAGGCTCCAAGTCGAGACATACACGAAGCCTCGGGCTTCAACAAGAAAGGCTCGGCCTTCTCTTAGTTCTCTCTTCTCTCTATGTTCATACAATGTAAACTAATGAAGAAATGGCTAAGTCTTCCTATTTATAGCCTTTCACAAGACTAGGTGAAATGTCTAAAATGCCCCCAAAGCTAATTAATACATACAAGCCACTTAAGGGCAAAATAGGAAGTTCAATGTCAAAAGTTGGGGTCTTCAGCGTTCTAGGCGGGGCGCCTAGGCCTAGGCGGGGCGCCTGGAACTTAGGCAGCACGCTGGGAGACTTGTGGCCAGGCGGGGCGCCAGGTGGCCAGGCTGGGCGCCTGAGTGGCCAGGCGGGGCGCCTGGGTGGCCGGGCGGGGCGCCTGAGTGGCTGGGCGCCTGGCCGGGCGGGCCGCCTGGGTGGCCGGCCGGGGCGCCTGGCTGCTTAGGCAGTGAGCCCAATGATGCGGGGCGCCTGGGCTAGGCGGGGCGCCTGGCTGTGCTGGGCGTCCCTCCTCCTCCTTGGGCGTGTAGCCTTGAGCCGAAATCATCCGAAACACTTCCCAAGCCTCTTGACTTCGATTCCTTGCATCCTTCAAGCTTGGCACACGTTGAAAAGTGTCTTGGCTCGATTTGCCCCGCATCATTCTCCCCTTCTTGAAGAGATTTCGTCCTCGAAATCAATCCATCAAGCCTACGTCCAAAGACAAACTCAAACAAAAACTTTCTACTCCAAGAGTAGGTTAGTGCTCAATAGTGTGGGAAAACACACTCTTGTGATAGAGCCAAGCGTCAATAACAATTAAAAAGTTCATGCCTCCCAAGGAGACAACACGTACTTGACTCGACAAGATAGTGCACCCAACACATCCACAAGCAAAGAAATCAATAGAGCATGGAACATGCAAGATGTAGCAATCAATTCCCCTATGATCTCTAAGCTTACTACCAACATACCAAGCCTTCAAATCAATTTTATCACAATGCGATACATTGGCTTCGGCATGTCCAACACTCAAGGTGTGCTCAACATATGGAATGGAGTAAGTAAAGTAGTTCAATTCACAACTAACATCGACTACTCCACTCCCCTTCTTAAGAGCATTCTTACACACACCAAGAGGTACCTCCTCACCTCCAAATACTCCTCCAAGACAACCCTCGTCACTAGACAAACTCCCAAGGGAGGTCTCAAACAATGGGTTATCCATAGAGTTAGGCATTCCAATCCATGGAGGTCCAAACTCACACTCTACTCTAGCTTGATACAATTCACCATTTTCATTGAAGTTGCTCTCATACAAAGGATTAGTATAGGCACACTTCTCAAGTGCATTGGCAAGCAAAGGTGAAGTTCTCAAACTAGAGACATCATCAACACTTGAGGAGTCATCGAACACAAGTCGATCTATCTCATTCTCAAGAGACTCCTCAAGATTACAACCTTCCTCATCACGACACAAGATACCGCCGCTAGCAAATAAGCAATCAAAGGGAAGAATAGGATAATCATGCAATTCATCTTCTCCTTTATCAAACATGGGCGGGGTGTCATAACAAGGGTCACCAACAAGGTCAACTTCAACATCTTCACTAAAGAGAGGTTCAATGAAAACCGAGCTCACATCATAATGCGGCCTTTCAACCCTCTCAACTAGTGGTTCATTTTCACACACAAGTTGACCCAAAGGCTCTACACTAGTTGCAAACACATTATAGTCATGCAAATCATCAACTAGTCTAGAGTTCTCACTAACAACATAACAAGACAAGGAAGTAGCATGCTCAAGGGATGAAGAACTAACACATACCTTTGAAGTGTCAAGAACATCTTCACCTTGTAGCTCACATTCGGCATCTCCTTCACCTTGTCTTTCCATCTCGGAACATGGTTGAGGCTCCATTGGTTTGCCTCCAAGAATCCCTACACAAGAATTCAAACACATAGAAGAAAAAGATAAAGGGTTAAGGTTAGAATAAGGGGTGCCCTCACTCTCAATTTTTCTTTTTCCCTCTTTCTTTTCCCTCATTTTTTTTCCAAGGTCGGGTGTAGATTCGGGTGGTGACAACCCACTCACATCACTCAACACAACCTCTCCTTTTTCCACTCGAGAGTTGTCACCGGTCACTCCCTTACTCCTCTCTATCTTTTGTCTCTCAAATTCGGGCGAATTGGGACGAGGCCCAAGAATACCCATAGCCGGAGTAGGTGGACTTTTTACATCAACCCGGAATCTAGGACTTGGAGACTCATCACTTGATGTCTCCTTCTTCTTCATTGGTGAACCATTTGGCATTGAAACTTGTGGTTTCGGGTTCACCTTGTTGATGTCTATCAACCCTTTTCTAGCACACGTCCCACCATTGCTTGTGTTTGTAGGACTTCTTGTTTGCACATTTTCAACCATGGAATGAAGATCTCGCTCCTTGCTCCTTTGCATTGCTAAAGAAGGTGCACTAGTAGGCACTCGGCCCCTTGCCCGATAAGGCACAAAGTCATAAACCCTTTGCCCTATGCTCACAAGATACGCATCCTTCATAGCACTATGTCGCACACTCTTGTCTTGCAACCATGGCTCACCTAGCCAAACATCAACATGTTGCATTGGATACACATCACACCACACATAACTACTATAATTCCTATGAGATAGAAGTACCCGAGCCTCCTTGGAAACCCACACTCCCTCATACTCATAAGGACTCTCTAGCTTACGGCATGGTATCCTCAATTTATCCACCAAAGAGGTGCTAATGCAATTAGCATCGGTATCATCAATTTTGAGCAAGTAACCTCCAATACCATTCACCCCAATAACAAACCTTCTCCTACCCAAGTTTCCTAAAGATGCATCCAAGAAAGAACTTGAATGCCCACGAGTGCCAACACCACCAACTTGGGTCTTCCTTATCACTCCACTAGTAGCAAGACTACTAGGACAAACTCCACTTCCCGTCACTCTCCCAACATTAGAGATGTTGTTGGAAGTCGAGGAAGGAACCTTGCCATGGAACCCATAGGTGCCTCTCGCCTTGGTTCCATAGCCCATAGTACTACTCCTACTACAACCATCCACGCCCTTCACGGCATATAACCCCTTTGTAGCAAAAGCAACACCATCTCTCAAACCAACCTCCTCATGGGAATTAGAAGCATTAGGTCGCTTATCGTACCTAGAAGATACAAGCTTCTTCTTTCCCACGGAACAACCACCACCACCTCCCATACTAATGGAAGGTCCTCCACTACTCCCTTGCACACCATTAGCAACACTAAGAGAAGATGTATAAGAATAATGCGTATAATCAACTTCATCATCTATTCCCTCTATGTCACTATCATGCTCATATTCATCACAAGTAGAGTAAGTAGGATCTATGTACCTTGAAGCGTCACCATCTTCGATTTCTTGACTAGAAGCATAGGCATCATCACATTCTTCATCACAAGCCTCATAGTCTTCATCAACCTCTCGATCGTCATAGTGAACCGCTTCATCCTCATACGAGCCATAGTTCCCCGAGTCATCATAGCAAGACCCATCATCACCCTCGTAGGAACCATAGTCTCCCTCGTCTCCACATGAGTCATACCCTCCACAATCTTCATCCGACATAGTTGTGACACAAAAGAACAAACCTCCCCAAAAGTCACTCCCTCACGTGTTTCATTCGATATATGAACACTCAAAGGCGAGCCTTAACAACTTGGGAACCAAGGTAATCACACTAGTATGTCCAAGTTAAAGTTCGGAATGGAGTTAATGAGACTCGATGTACGGACGGCTATTTAAAGTGCGCACTTGAGGCCAAAAGGAGTTCTACGACTCTTCTTTGAATTCTAATCTCCTCTACGCACGAGTGTCCTAATACGCTCAATAGTTAGTGTCAATGGAGTAGGCCAATTACCCTAGAAACACTAACCAAGAAGTTAGGAAACAAACGGAACACAAAAAACTACGAAAAGAAGCGAACCGGACCAAACTGGGTGCCAGGCGGGGCGCCTGGGTGCTAGGCGGGGCGCCTGGACACTTTCAGTAGCCTAGGCAGTAGCCAATCTAGGCGGGGCGCCTGGATCTAGGCGGGGCGCCTAGGCCTGTTCGACAGCTTTTTCCGAAAACGGGTTTTTGGTGATTTTGGCCAAATTTTTGGTTCGATTTCAACCCGATACACAAAACCAACGATACCCAAAGGTGTATACAACTATTATAATCAATCCCCAATAGTTTTTCAACCCCAAACAACAACAACAAGCTTCGATTCAAGATTGAAGCGTTTTCAAGAATTTTCAAACTTTTTGGATTTTGATTTTGGAAATTTTGATTCGTAACACCAAAATGCGATATATGGGTATCAAAACGACGGGAATACAATAAGGAACAAACCCCACTACTTTTTAACACTTGGGGATTCGATTCCAACCCGATCTACCAAATTTCTTTCAAGTTTTCTAGTTTTTTTTCAATTTTTTTTTTGTTTTCTTCTTTTCTCAAGAACACAAGAAAACCAAGAACAACATACTAACATACGGAACAAGGAACGGGGGTTTGTAAGAACATAACCCGAGCCTTGCTCTGATACCAACTGATAAGGGGCAAAACACGCGGAAGCTAACTATACGATAAACGAGCGGAAGCAAGTAAATGTGATAATGTGATATCAAAGATATCGAGAAATTTAAGACTAGGAAGACAAGAATTAGAAGAAAGAACGGATAAACAATTCAAACAAGAATTTAATTATCCAAGGAAGAAAGTGAAACTCGAACCTTACAAGGAATTCACACTAGCGATGAATTTCCATAGGCTCCAAGTCGAGACATACACGAAGCCTCGGGCTTCAACAAGAAAGGCTCGGCCTTCTCTTAGTTCTCTCTTCTCTCTATGTTCATACAATGTAAACTAATGAAGAAATGGCTAAGTCTTCCTATTTATAGCCTTTCACAAGACTAGGTGAAATGTCTAAAATGCCCCCAAAGCTAATTAATACATACAAGCCACTTAAGGGCAAAATAGGAAGTTCAATGTCAAAAGTTGGGGTCTTCAGCGTTCTAGGCGGGGCGCCTAGGCCTAGGCGGGGCGCCTGGAACTTAGGCAGCACGCTGGGAGACTTGTGGCCAGGCGGGGCGCCAGGTGGCCAGGCTGGGCGCCTGAGTGGCCAGGCGGGGCGCCTGGGTGGCCGGGCGGGGCGCCTGAGTGGCTGGGCGCCTGGCCGGCGGGCCGCCTGGGTGGCCGGCCGGGGCGCCTGGCTGCTTAGGCAGTGAGCCCAATGATGCGGGGCGCCTGGGCTAGGCGGGGCGCCTGGCTGTGCTGGGCGTCCCTCCTCCTCCTTGGGCGTGTAGCCTTGAGCCGAAATCATCCGAAACACTTCCCAAGCCTCTTGACTTCGATTCCTTGCATCCTTCAAGCTTTGGCACACGTTGAAAAGTGTCTTGGCTCGATTTGCCCCGCATTAGGCGTGGATGGTTGTAGTAGGAGTAGTACTATGGGCTATGGAACCAAGGCGAGAGGCACTTATGGGTTCCATGGCGAGGTTCCTTCCTTGACTTCCAACAACATTTCTAATGTTGGGAGAGTGACGGGAAGTGGAGATTGTTCTAGTGGTGTTGCCACTAGTGGAGGGATAAGGAAGACCCAAGTTGTTGGTGTTGACACTTGTGGGCGTCCAAATTCTCATTTGGGTGCCAATGTGCAAGACTTGGGTAGATGTAGGTTCGTTGTTGAGGTAGATGGTATTGGAGGGTACTTGCTCAAGATTGGTGGTACCGATGCCAATTGTATTAGCACCTCTTTGGTTGATAGGCTTAGGATACCATGCCATAAGCTAGAGCATCCTTATGAGTATGATGGAGTGTGGGTTTCTAAGGAGGCTCGGGTACTCGTATCTCATAGGAACTATAAATGCTTTGTGTGGTGTGATGTGTATCCCATGCGTCATGTTGATGTGTGGATAGGTGACCGGTGGTTGGAGGGGAAGAGGGTGCAATATAGTGTGGTGAAGGATGCGTATCTTGTGGGCGTAGGGCAAAGAGTTTATGACTTTGTGCCTTACCGGGCGAAGAGCCAAGTGCCTACTAGTGCACCTTCTTTGGCTAGGCAAAGGAGCAAGGAGCAAGAACTTCATTCCATGGGTGGTAAAGTTGAGCAATCAAGGAGTCCTACAATAACAAGAAGTGGTGGGACTAGTGCTATGAAAGAGTTAGCAAATGTCAACAAGGTGAGCCCGAAGCCACTTCCCAAGCCAAGTGGTTCACCAATGAAGAAGAAGGAGACGTCAAGTGATGAGTCTCCAAGTCCTAGATTCCGGGTTGACGTGAAAAGTCCACCTACTCCGGCTATGGGTATTCTTGGGCCTCGTCCCAATTCGCCCGAATTTGAGAGACAAAAGATAGAGAGGAGTAAGGGAGCGACCGGTGACAACTCTCGAGTGGAAAAAGGAGAGGTTGTGTTGAGTGATGTGAGTGGGTTGTCACCACCCGAATCTACACCCGACCTTGAAAAAAAAATGAGGGAAAAGAAAGAGGGAAAAAGAAAAATTGAGAGTGAGGGCACCCCTTATTCTAACCTTAACCCTTTATCTTTTTCTTCTATGTGCTTGAATTCTTTTGTAGGGATTCTTGGAGGCAAACCGATGGAGCCTCAACCATGTTCCGAGATGGAAAGACAAGGTGAAGGCGATGCCGAATGTGAGCTACAAGGTGAAGACGTTCATGACACTTCAAAGGTATGTGTTAGTTCTTCCTCCCTTGAGTATGATACTTCCTTGTCTTGTGATGTTGTTAGTGAGCATTCTAGGCTAGTTGATGATTTGCATGACTATAATGTGTTTGCAACTAGCGTAGAGTCTTTGGGTCAACTTGTGTGTGAACATGAACCACTAGTTGAGAGGGTTGAAAAGCCACATCATGATGTGAGCTCGGTTTTCATTGAACCTCTCTTTAGTGAAGATGTTGAAGTTGACCTTGTTTGTGACCCTTGTTATGACACCCCGCCCATGTTTGATAAAGGGGAAGATGAATTGCATGATTATCCTATTCTTCCCTTTGATTGCTTATTTGCTAGCGGTGGTCTCTTGTGTCGTAATGAGGAAGGTTGTAACCTTGAGGAGTCTCTTGAGAGTGAGATAGATCGACTTGTGCTCGATGACTCCTCAAGTGTCGATGTTGTCTCTAGTTTGAGAACTTCACCTTTGCTTGCCAAGGAACTTGAGAAGTGTGCCTATACTAATCCTTTGTATGAGAGCCACTTCAATGAAAATGGTGAATTGTATCAAACTAGAGTGGAGTGCGAGTTTGGACCTCCATGGATTGGAATGCTTAACTCTATGGATAACCCATTGTTTGAGACCTCCCTTGTGAGTTTGTCTAATGACGAGGGTTGTCTTGAGGGAGTATTTGGAGGTGAGGAGGTACCTCTTGGTGTGTGTAGGAATGCTCGTAAGAAGGGGAGTGGAGTATTTGATGTTAGTTGTCGCTTGAACTATCTTACTTACTCCCTTCCATATGTTGAGCGCACCTTGAGTGTTGAGCATGCCAAAGCCGATGTGTCACTTTGTGATAAAATTGATTTGAAGGCTTGGTGTGTTGGTCATGGGCTTAGGGGTCGTAGGAAATTTAATTGCCACATGCATATCCTTGATCTCTTTGCTAGTTTTGACGATGAGTGCTTGTTCTTGTCGAGCCAAGACTATGTCGTCTCCTTTGGGGACATACGCTTTTTAATTGGGATTGATGCTTGGCTCTATCACAAGAGTGTGTTTTCCACACCACTTGCACTTATTCTTGTTAAGCTAACCTACTTGTGAAGTAGGAAGTTTTGGTTGTGCTTGTTTTGATTGTAGGTTTTGATGGTTCGATTTCGAGGACGAAATCCTTTCAAGAAGGGGAGGATGATGCAATATAAAATGGCCTCAACGACAACCATCAAAAGCCATGCTCGAGAGCACAACGGATACGAGTCAAGGCCTCCGGAAACATCTTGAAGATCATGCATTGGAGCGCCAAGGACGGGGGAAAACAGGGCAGGAAACTGAGCAGCCCAAAACAGGGCAAAACAGGGGAGGAAACTGGGAGCTCACTGCCTAAGGAAGAACTTTTGTTCTTCGCGATCGCGACAGCTTCTCACGCGATCGCGAAGAGTATTGGATTGGCCTGCGCGACAGCGCACCATTGCACGCGAAGGCGAAGCTGAGGATGCTGGAGATCGTGAGGATGCTAAAGACCTGCGCGATCGCGAGACCTTGGCGCGATCGCGATGCCTAGAGTTGATGTCTGCGCGATCGCAAGCCACCCTGGCGCGATCGCGATGAAGAGATGTTGATCAGCGAACCAGAATCAGCTGCAGGGCCATTTTTGTCCATTTTTCAGTGTAAATGTATATATAGCATATTTTGCCCCTCATTTCAGTTAGTTAGCCAATATTGAAGAGAGAATCTTGTGAGAGAACATTGAAGAGGCCGAGCCCTTCTTGTTTGAGCCCGAGGCTCGTGTATGTCTCGACTTGGAACCTATGGAGATCGACATCTAGTTTGATTCCATTGTAAGGTTCGAGTTTCACTTTCTCCCTTTTGGATTATTAATTCATGTCTTGAATTTATTAATCCGTTCTTTCTTCTCGTTTCTTGACTCCCCAATCCTTGTTTCCCCGATATCATTGATATCACCTATCGTGTTATTTATCGCTTCCGCCTTGTTCGTGTCGTTATTAGCTTCCGCGTATTTTGGATTGCATCAGGCAGTGAGTTGGCTAGGCGGGGCGCCTGGCCCTTCTGTGCCAGATTCTTCCTTAGGCGTGAGGCCTAGTTTGATCACCCGAAATGGCTTCCACTCGCTCCTTTCTTCAAGTCCTCTCCTCTCCAAGTATAAATGCACCTCTTGAACATCCTTGACTTGGCTCCGAGTGAATGGTCTCCTAGTGGTGGATTGCCCGGCATCATCCTCCCCTTCTTGAGGAGATTTCGTCCTCGAAATTGAAGCATCATCATCCACAACCTCTTCATTACCTACATCCAAAGGAACCAAGTCACAAACATTGAAAGTATTAGAAACTTGGTACTCACTTGGCAAGTCGACCACATAGGCGTTGTTGTTTATCTTTGAAAGCACTTGGAACGGGCCATCTCCACGGGGTGCCAACTTCCCTTTCCTAAGGTTTGGAAACCTTTCTTTCCGGAAGTGCACCCACACATAGTCACCCTTCTTGAGTTCCACCTTCTTGCGTCCCTTGTTTTTCTTGGAGGCAACCTTAGCATAGGCTTCCTCCAAGTTCTTCTTTGCCTTGGCATGTAGCTCCATCAAAGCCTTGGCCCTAGCTTTCCCTTCAAAATTAACAACCATTTCCCTTGGCAAAGGGGTTAGATCAAGGGGAATCAAGGGGTTAAAACCATAAACACATTCAAAAGGAGTCATGCCAATCATTCTATGCACGGTACGATTGTAGGCAAACTCCATGAGAGGTAGCTTGTCAATCCAAGTCCCACCCTTACCTCGGGTCATGGCTCTAAGAAGAGCACCCAAGGTACGGTTTACCACCTCCGTTTGACCATCGGTTTGGGGGTGGTGAGAAGTGGAAAACAAGAGTTTGGTGCCAAGGGCACCCCATAAACTTCTCCAAAAGTGACTTAGGAACTTAGTGTCCCTATCACTCACTATAGTTTGAGGCACTCCATGTAGCTTCAAAACATTTTCAACAAACAAGGAAGCTACATGTTGGGCGTCGTCACATTTCTTGCACGGGATAAAATGAGCCATCTTTGAGATTCTATCCACGACAACAAAGATGCTACCGTGGCCCCCCCTAGTCCTTGGTAATCCCATGACAAAGTCCATTGATATATCCAACCATGGACTAGTAGGTACGGGGAGTGGGGTGTATAGACCATGGGGACTAGACTTGGACTTGGCAAACTTGCACTCAAGACAAGAGTTGCAAAGTCTCTCAACATGTGTCCCCATTTTGGGCCAATGGAATTGCTCCTTAAGGATGGCTAAGGTTTTATCCCTACCAAAATGACCCATGAGTCCTCCACAATGTGCCTCTTGCACAAGCAATTCCCTCCATGAGGACTCGGGTATGCACACCCTACCATTTTTAAAGATGAATCCATTAGACCATTGGTATTTTTCAACTCTCTCCCCTTTCTCTAGAGCATCATAGACACTCTTTAGCTTTGGATCATGAGCATACATCAATTTGTTACTCTCGAATCCCATGAGCTTAGAGGTGAGAGTGGTGGCCAATGCGAACTTTCGAGAAAGCGCATCCGCCACAACATTGTCCTTCCCTTTCTTGTATTGGATCACATAGGGAAAGGACTCAATAAATTCAACCCACTTGGCCTGTCTCTTATTGAGCTTTTCTTGGCCTCTCAAATGCTTGAGTGACTCATGGTCACTCTTGATTACAAATTCACGAGGCCAAAGGTAATGTTGCCAATGGGCAAGGGCTCTCACAAGGGCATACAACTCCTTGTCATATGTAGAATAATTCAAGGAGGCCCCTTTCAACTTTTCACTAAAGTAGGCGATGGGTTTGCTATCTTGCATTAATACACCACCAATTCCCACCCCCGAGGCATCACATTCAACCTCAAACGCCTTCCCGAAGTCGGGCAATTGCAATAGGGGGGCGGTACTTAACCTACCTTTCAACTCTTGGAAAGCCTTCTCTTGAGGCTCTCCCCAAACAAATGGTTGGTCCTTCTTTACCAACTCGGTAAGTGCAGCGGCAATGGAGCTAAAGTCTTTCACAAATCGTCTATAAAAACTAGCAAGACCATGAAAGCTCCTCACTTGAGTCAAGGTAGTAGGAGTAGGCCAATCACGTATGGCCTCTACCTTAGACCCATCCACCTCCACTCCTTGGGCACTCACAACAAACCCAAGGAAGACCACCTTCTCCACACCAAAGGCACACTTTTTAAAGTTAGCATAGAGCTTTTCGGCTCTCAAAACATCAAGCACTTGCCTAAGGTGGCCAACATGTTCATCAATTGTCTTACTATAGATCAAGATATCATTGAAATAGACAACAACAAACTTATTGATAAAAGGCTTCAAAACATGGTTCATGAGTCGCATGAAAGTGCTAGGTGCGTTGGATAGCCCGAAGGGCATAACCAACCATTCATAGAGACCGAATTTGGTCTTGAATGCGGTTTTCCATTCATCCCCGGGTTTCATCCGGATTTGATGGTAGCCGGACCTAAGGTCGATTTTGGAAAAGACACACGACCCACTCAATTCATCCAACATATCATCAAGCCGTGGAATAGGGTGACGATACTTGATCGTTATCTTATTCACGGCTCGGCAATCTACGCACATTCTCCAAGTGCCGTCCTTCTTTGGGACAAGAATGACCGGTACGGCACAAGGACTCAAACTTTCCCTCACCAAGCCTTTTGAAAGCAAGTCATCAACTTGTTTTTGCAACTCCCTCGTATCCTCGGGATTGCTTCTATAGGCCGACTTGTTCGGGATTTGAGAGCCCGGAATAAAATCAATTTGATGTTCAATACCCCTCAAGGGAGGTAAGCCATCGGGCATCTCATCCGGGAACATGTCCATAAAGTTCTCCAAAACATTTTTCAAAGCACTAGGTAAAGGACTAGAAGAAACATCATAATTAGAGTTAAGGATCATACCTTTGTGCACTAGGCATAGGAGAAACTTGTTGCCATCATTACCTCTTAGGAGCTCGCCCGGTTGCATCATGGCACATATGCCACCGGTGGATGAAGAAGGTGGGATTGCCACCATGCTTTTGGACAAAGGGCTAGTCTCAATGATTGACTTGGCCTTTGCCGCCTCCCTCAACTCCTTCATTCGATTGTAGTCATCACTCACTTGTTTAGGAGTTAGGGGCTTCAACACAAACTTTCTTCCTTCATGTTGGAGCGTGTAAGTGTTAACACGTCCATTGTGAACCACTTGCCGGTCAAATTGCCAAGGCCTTCCAAAGAGAAGGTGGCAAGCTTGCATGGGCACAACGTCGAACAAGTGTTCATCAACATAACTCCCCATTTTAAACTTGATCATTGCTTGTTTCACTACCTTGAGCTCCCCACATTCACTAAGCCATTGTAACCGGTATGGTTTTGGATGCTTCATGGTAGGCAACTTCAATTGGGTTATGAGAGATTGACTCACCACATTAGTACAACTCCCGGAATCAATGATCATAGAACACACAACACCCTTAACACGACACCTAGCGTGGAAGAGGTTTTCCCTTTGCAAGGTTTCACCATCCTCCGCAATCATAGCTCCTAGACTTCTCCTCACTACCAAGAAAGTATGAGGTTCCTCATCCTCCACCGTGTCATCTTCACCATCCTCCTCTACTCCCTCATCTCCCTCTACTCCCTCATCTTCCTCCGGCTCACTCTCTTGTTCATATGCATTGTCACCAACAACAACCATGTTTCTTTTCGTAGGACACTCTTTGGCAAAGTGCCCATACCCCTTGCATTTGTGACATTGAATGGAAGAAGAAGTAGGAGTATTCAATTGGGTTTTAGAGTTACCTCCCACATTGGGTGTGTACTTCTCAAATGGCTTCTTCACATCCTTGGTTGCATTGGCACCACTCGTCCCACTAGCACTCGGGAACTTTGCATTTGTGGTAGGAGGCTTCCAACCCCTTGTGTTGCTTGTTGGAGTAGTAGTGCTACTCTTGTAGCGAAAGGATTTCTCATCTTTGAGCCATTTCTCGGCTTCAACCGCATCATCACATAGCTTGTAGAGGTCATCATATTTGTGGAACTTCAATTGTGAAGCTATGTCTCGGTTTAAGCCCCCTTTGAAACGGATTATTGCCATCTCATGATCTTCATCATCAAGGTCAAGGTTCATTCGGACTTGCTCAAATTCATTGAAGTATTCCCCAACCGAATTGGAACCTTGTTTCAACTCATAGAGACGCTTTTGTTGTTCAACCCGGTATTGGTTAGTCAAGTACTTCTCATCCATCACCCGGATCAACTCTTCCCAAGTAAGATTAATAGCCATCCCCGTCCTCCTTCTATTCCGCTTCACCGACTCCCACCAAGTAGAAGCAAAAGATTCGAAGGAAGATATTGCATACTTGGTTTTCTTCACCTCGGGCATATCATTGGTTTCAAATATTCGTTCCATAGCCAATTTCCAATTCTTGTACTCCACCGGGTCACTACTTCCTTTGAAAGGAGGAATAGTGAGCTTCACACTATTGAGGTTGTTGTTGTTATCACGACCCCCTTGGAAAGGCTCCGGTTGGCCTCCATAGTGATCCCCATAACCACCATAACCTCCATAATCTCTCCCAACATTCCCTCCAACATATCCTAAGGGTGGCCCTCGACCTCGGCCTCTACCCCGATCCACATTCCGACCCCAATTCATACCTCGCCTCGGTTGATAGTGGTCATCAAACCCATACATGTCATCTCCATAATTGGCTTCCTCCCCTTCTTGGACTTCATCCACTTGCTCAAGAGGTTGCACATTTCGGATGTGTTGTGGTAGTGGCATGTTTCTTGGAGGGTTGTCTAAGATACGGGGAATGCCCGTTCGTTGGGTATTGCCCAACATATGATCCATCCGCTCTTTATCTTCCTTTACCCGTTGTTGTTTGAGCAATTCAACAACTTGCTCCGGGGTAAAGGTAGGGCTACCTGAGCCTTCTCCGGTTTCGATTTGGACACTCGGGGTCCTTTTGTCATTTTGGACACTCGGGGTCCCATGTTCTCCTTGAGTACTTGAAGCTCCCTTTTCAAGGGACTCAATTCTTTGATTCATGAGGTCCATCTTGGCAAGAAGATTAGCCAAGGCCTCCTTAATGAAATCTTGTCCGTCATTAGCCATGGTACCTACAAAGAAAGAAACAAGAGTTAGCTTAAACACCTCACTCGCTCCCTCACTTGTGTTCACTCGGATCACTCTTTTGGGTGACGGTGGATATTTCACTCGACTTGTAATTCCAAAGCTTCACGTAGATGACTACAACTCCTCAACTCAACTAAACTATTCACGAGTCACGCACACTCCGGGGCGAGTGGAATCAATGGGACTCAATGAACGCTAGGCACTTTGAAGTGAAGGACTTGAGTAAACGGTTCTACGCTTTTCTTGGAATTTCTACTCTCCTTTCTAGGCACGAATTCACCTAATAGCAAATAAATGGTTAGCACTATTCAAGTAGAATGGTTACTCAAAGTAGTACTAACTAGATGTGATGTTATCAAACAAAGGGAAATACCTATTAAAATCTACCCGAAACAACTTGTTCAGCACCCAGGAGGGGCGCCTGGAACTCAGGTAGGGCGCCTAGACTGTGCAGTATTCCAGGCGGGGCGCCTGGGTCTAGGCGGGGCGCCTGAGACTTAGGCAGTGAGCAAGTCAGGCGGGGCGCCTGGCTTAGGCGGGGCGCCTGGCCTGAAGCTTTTCCCAACTCGTTCCAAACTCGTTTCAAGTCGATTCTCAAGCCCCAAATCCGATGTTTTCAACTTGTTTTCACAATCCAATGATACCCAAAGTTGTTTTTGATCTTCCTTAACAAAACCCAATCAAATTATCAACCAAACAATCAATCAAATCAGGGTTCAATCTCAAGAACTCAAGAACACAAGGGTTTAGCACAAAGGGTTCAACAAGGATTGTGATTCATCAAAGTAGGTGTTATACATGTTCAAATCCCACAAAATTGGTACCGAATCGTTTTTTTTTCAATGAAGTTCAATCCCCAATATCAAATTTTCAATCAACCATCAATCCAACCCAAGAATCAAGCCCAAATCATCAAGAACAAGTTCATCAAGGGTTTAAGGGGTTTTGGGGTTTCAATTTTTCAAACTTCACCAATTCCAACAATTTTGATACCTAAGCAACGGGAATTCAATCACGATCAAGAATCAATAACACCCATATCATAAATCATCCAAATCAACAAGATTCACCAAATTTTTAGATTTTCAATTTTTCAATTTTTTTGTAATTTTCTCCTTTCTAATAACTTGAACAACAAGGAAACTAAAAGAGGATACTAGGCACGAAGAATCAAGGGTCGGGGGTTCGTAGAAACGAGACCCGAGCCTTGCTCTGATACCAAATGATGTAGGAAATCAAACGCGGAAAGTAAAAGATAAGAACGAGACGTAACTCGATCTCTAATCCCAAGTAGCAACGAAGAACTTGTTCCGTTACACCCCAGGAGAAGGACAAGAACACCTACGCTAGGCAACTACCCTCGAGCTAACGCGAGCACGCAAGTAGAATGGTCGGAGAGGAAAAGCATTCATCTAGATCCGCTAGAAGAACTACAAGTCCAAAATCAAAGGGTTTCATTCAATAACCAAGAGCCTTGCTCATGTTCAATGTTTAACATTCATCAACTATCATAAACTAAGTGTAAATAGGCTAAGCATGGATATTTATAGTGTTTCCAAGCTTGCAAAATGACTAAAATACCCTTACTAATAAGGTGCATAAACATAGGCCACGTAGGGCAAAACGGTAAAATAAACATAGGCCTTCACAGCTGGGAGGGGCGCCTGGACTGTAGGAGGGGCGCCTGGGATTGCAGGCAGCTAGGCGGGGCGCCTGGCTAGGCGGGGCGCCAGGCTTGCCTGGGCCTAGGCGGGGCGCCTGGGCAGGCGGGGCGCCTGGGCAGGCGGGGCGCCTGGGTGCTTTCCAGTGGCTTAGGCAGTGAGTTGGCTAGGCGGGGCGCCTGGCCCTTCTGTGCCAGATTCTTCCTTAGGTGTGAGGCCTAGTTTGATCACCCGAAATGGCTTCCACTCGCTCCTTTCTTCAAGTCCTCTCCTCTCCAAGTATAAATGCACCTCTTGAACATCCTTGACTTGGCTCCGAGTGAATGGTCTCCTAGTGGTGGATTGCCCGGCATCAGGAAGTTACACTAGCAATCTTGCTAGTAGTGGAGGGATAAGGAAGACCCAAGTTGTTGGTGTTGACACTTGTGGGCGTCCAAATTCTCATTTGGGTGCCAATGTGCAAGACTTGGGTAGATGTAGGTTCGTTGTTGGGGTAGATGGAATTGATGGATACTTGCTCAAGATTGGTGGTACCGATGCCAATTGTATTAGCACCTCTTTGGTTGATAGGCTTAGGATACCATGCCACAAGCTAGAACATCCTTATGAGTATGATGGAGTGTGGGTTTCTAAGGAGGCTCGGGTACTCATATCTCATAGGAATTATAAATGCTATGTGTGGTGTGATGTGTATCCCATGCGTCATATCGATGTGTGGATAGGTGACCGGTGGTTGGAAGGGAAGAGGGTGCAATATAGTGTGGTGAAGGGTGCATATCTTGTGGGCGTGGGGCAAAGAGTCTATGACTTTGTGCCTTACCGGGCGAAGAGCCGAGTGCCTACTAGTACCCCTTCTTTTGCTAGGCAAATGAGCAAGGATCGGGAACTTCATTCCATGGGCAACAATGTGCAGACAAGAAGTCCTACAATGACAAGAAGTGGTGGGACTAGTTCAAGTGAAGGGTTGATAAAAATCAACAAGGTGAACCAACCACAAGTTGCAAAATCAAGTGGTTCACCAACAAAGGAGGAGGAGACCTCAAGTGATGAGTCTCCAAGTCCTAGATTCCGGGTTGATGTAAAAAGTCCACCTACTCCGGCTATGGGCATTCTCGGGCCTCGTCCCAATTCGCCCGAATTTGAGAGAAAAAAGATAGAGAGGAGTAAGGGAGCGACCGGTGACAACTCTCGAGTAGAAAAAGGAGAGATTGTGTTGAGTGATGTGAGTGAGTTGTCGCCACCCGAATCTACACCTAACCTTGGAAAAAAAAATGAGGGAAAAGAAAGAGGGAAAAAGAAAAATTGAGAGTGAGGACACCCCTTATTCTAACCTTAACCCTTTATCTTTTTCTTCTCTTTGTGTGAATTCTTGTGTAGGGATTCTTGGAGGCAAACCAATGGAGCCTCAGCTATGCTACGTGATGGAAAGACAAGGTGAAGGAGATGCCAAATGTGAGCTACGAGGAGGAGAAGCTAGCCGTGACGCTTCAAGTACATTGAGTAAGCCCGGATGCAACTCAAGTGTAAGTGTTAGTTCTTCTTCCCATGAGCCTATTACTTCCTTGTCTTGTGTTAGTGTGTGTGGAAACTCTATACTAGTTGATGAGTTGCATGAATATAATGTGTTTGCGACTAGTGTAGAGCCATTGGGTCAACTTGTGTGTGAAAATGAACCACTTGTTGAGAGGATTGAAAAGCCACATCATGATGTGAGCTCGGTTTTCATTGAACCTCTCTTTGGTGAAAATATTGACGTTGACCTTGTTTGTGAACCTTGTTATGACACCCCACCCATGTTTGATAAAGGAGAAGATGAATTGTATGATTATCCTATTCTTCCCTTTGAGTGTTTATTTGCTAGTGGTGGTCTTTTGTGTCGTAGTGAGGAAGGTTGTAACCTTGAGGAGTCTCTTGAGAATGAGATAGATCGACTTGTGTTCGATGACTCCTCAAGTGTAGATGTTGTCTGTAGTTTGAGAACTTCACCTTTGCTTGCAAATGAACTTGAGAAGTGTGCCTATACTAATCCTTTGTATGAGGGCAACTTCAATGAAAATGGTGAATTGTATCAAACTAGAGTGGAGTGTGAGTTTGGACCTCCATGGATCGGAATGCCTAACTCTATAGATAATCCGTTGTTTGAGACCTCCCTTGGGAGTTTGTCTAGTGACGAGGGTTGTCTTGGAGGAATATTTGGAGGTGAGGAGGTACCTCTCGGTGTGTGTAAGAATGCTCTTAAGAAGGTGAGTGGAGTAGTCGATGTTAGTTGTGAATTGAACTATTTTACTTACTCCATTCCATATGTTGAGCACACCTTGAGTGGTGAGCATGCCAAAGCCGATGTGTCACATTGTGATAAAATTGATTTGAAGGCTTGGTGCGTTGGTCGTGGGCTTAGGGGTCATAGAACATCTGAATGCTACATGTTGCATGACTTTGATCTCTTTGCTTGTTTTGAAAATGAGTGCTTGTTCTTGTCGAGCCAAGACTATGTTGTCTCCTTTGGGGACATAAGCTTTTTACTTGGTATTGATGCTTGGCTCTATCACAAGAGTGTGTTTTCCACACTACTTGCACTTATTCTTGTTAAGCTAACCTACTTGTGAAGTAGGAAATTTTGGTTGTGCTTGTTTTGAATGTAGGTTTTGATGGTTCGATTTCGAGGATGAAATCCTTTCAAGAAGGGGAGGATGATGCCGGGCAAATTGGCCTCAACGACAACCATCAAGAACCAAGCTTGAGAGCACAAGGAGTACCATCAAGGCCTCCGGAACCAACTTGAAGATCATGCTTTTGAGCACCATGGATGGAGGACCACTTGGGCTCCAAGGGGATCCACCCCAAGCTCATTTTGAGCCTCTTGCACAAGTTCCAGAAGGAGGCGGAGCGCCTCAAAGCTGAGGCGGAGCGCCTACCAAAAAGCAGAGAGCCGAACAGAAGAAGGCGGAGGGCCTCATCCTGAGGCGGAGGGCCTCATCCTGAGGCGGAGCGCCTCATCAGCTGGAGGCGGAGCGCCTCACCCTGAGGCGGAGCGCCTCCCCCTGTTAGCCTGCGCGGGATTTTGTGTGTTTTTCCTATTTTGCCCTTAAGTGGCTTGTATTGTTATAACCCACTTTGGGGGTGTTTTAGACATTTCATTAAGTGTAAAGGAAGACTATAAATACCTTCCTTAGGCCATTTAGTTGAGGAGTTAGCCATTGTTGAAGATAGAATCTTGAGAGAGAACATTGAAGAGGCCGAGCCCTTCTTGTTTGAGCCCGAGGCTTGTGTATGTCTCGACTTGGAACCTATGGAGATCGACATCTAGTTAGATTCCATTGTAAGGTTCAAGTTTCCCTTCTCCCTCTTGAATTCAATTAACGTTAATGAATTGAATTCGATACTTTCTTCTAATTTCTTGCCTTCCCAATCTCGATTTCTTGTTATCTTTTATCGCTTCCGCATTGTTTGTATCGTTGTTAGCTTCCGCGAATTTTACCCTGCATCAAGAATCAAATACGATAAACAAAAGGATAGGAGAGCGAGACACTTCTCGAACTCCCTTCGAAGTAACCACAGGGAACTTGTCCCGAGATACCCTCGAATCGGCGTCTAGAAGGACCTACACTATGCAACGACCCTCGAGACAACAACGGACTCGCAAGTCGAATGGTCGGGTTTTCGGTTCAAGACTCAACTAGGTTCCACTAGTGAATTCAAGCAACCAAGAGACAAAGGTTTCTTCCAAAGAGTTCAACTCTATTCTCATTCATCAATAATCAAAGTAAGGTAATGTTTGAAAGAGGCTAAGTGAAGTATTTATAGGCTTCACTTAGGGCTAATAAAAGGTCTAAAATACCCCCAAAGTGGGCTTAAACAAATAAAGGCCGCGCAGGGCTAAAATTGGAAGTTCAAGCAAAAGTCATTGAAATCCCGCAGGTGTGTAACAGGGGGAGGCGGTCCGCATAGGGTGGGGAGGCGGCCGCCTAGCTGCAGCTTGCTCTCTGGATATTTTCTGAGGCGCTCCGCCTCCTGCCTTCCAAGCCTCTGGATTTTGGGAGGCGCCCCGCCTCAGCTGGGAGGCGCTTCGCCTCTTCCTGAAGCCCCTTGGGGTGTCTCATTTTGTGCCTCGTGAGCCTCTCCAAGTGTCCTAAAGGGTCCTCCATCCATGGCACACCAAAACATGGTCTTCAAGTCGCTCTTGGGGCCTTCTTCCATACCCTTCCATATCAAGTGAAGATGGGTGTCTTGGATCAACTTAGCTTGACTCCGAGTGAAGGGTCTTGTGGTAGTTTGGGTCTTATCATCCTCCCCTTCTTGAGAGGATTTCGTCCTCGAAATTGAAGCATCATTCACGACCTCTTCATCATCATCCACGACCTCTTCATTACCTACATCCAACGGAACCAAGTCACAAACATTGAAAGTATTAGAAACTTGATACTCACTTGGCAAGTCGATCACATAGGCATTGTTGTTTATCTTCGAGAGCACTTGGAATGGTCCATCTCCCTGGGGCGCCAACTTCCCTTTCCTAAGGTTTGGAAACCTTTCTTTCCGGAAGTGCAGCCGCACATAGTCACCCTTCTTGAGTTCCACCTTCTTGCGTCCTTTGTTCTTCTTGGAGGCAACCTTAGCATAAGATTCCTCCAAATTCTTCTTTGCCTTAGCATGTATCTCCATCAAAGTCTTAGCTTGAGCTTTCCCTTCAAAATTAACAACCATTTCCCTTGGCAAATGGGTTAGATCAAGGGGAATCAAGGGGTTAAAACCATAAACACATTCAAAAGGAGTCATGCCAATCGTGCTATGCAATGTGCGATTGTAGGCAAACTCCATCATAGGCAATCTATCAATCCACGTCCCGGCCTTACCTCGGGTCATGGCCCTAAGAAGAGCACCCAAGGTTCGGTTGACCACTTCGGTTTGGCCATCGGTTTGTGGGTGGTGGGACGTAGAAAACAAGAGCTTGGTGCCTAAGGCACCCCATAAACTTCGCCAAAAATGGCTTAGGAACTTAGTGTCCCTATCACTCACTATAGTTTGAGGCACACCATGTAGCTTCAAGACATTTTCAACAAACAAGGAAGCTACATGTTGGGCGTCATCGCATTTCTTGCACGGAATGAAATGAGACATCTTTGAGAACCTATCTACGACAACAAAGATGCTATCGTGGCCCCCCCTAGTCCTTGGTAATCCCATGACAAAGTCCATTGATATATCCAACCATGGACTAGTAGGTACGGGGAGTGGGGTGTATAACCCATGAGGGTGGGATTTAGATTTGGCACGCTTGCACTCAAGGCAATTAGTGCAAAACTTCTCCACATGCACCCTCATCTTCGGCCAATAGAATTGTTCTTGAAGAACGGCCAAAGTCTTTCTTATCCCAAAGTGACCCATGAGTCCTCCACAATGTGCCTCTTGCACAAGCAACTCCCTCCATGAGGACTCGGGTATGCACACTCTACCACTTTTAAAGATGAATCCATTAGACCATTGGTATTTTTCAACTCTCTCCCATTTCTGTAGAGCATCATAGACACTCTTTAGCTTTGGATCATGAGCATACATCAATTTGATACTCTCGAATCCCATGAGCTTAGAGGTGAGAGTGGTGGCTAATGCGAACTTTCTAGAAAGCGCATCCGCCACAACATTGTCCTTCCCTTTCTTGTATTGGATAACATAGGGAAAGGACTCAATAAATTCAACCCACTTGGCATGTCTCTTATTGAGCTTTTCTTGGCCTCTCAAATGCTTGAGTGACTCATGGTCACTCTTGATTACAAACTCACGAGGCCAAAGGTAATGTTGCCAACGGGCAAGGGCTCTCACAAGGGCATACAACTCCTTGTCATATGTCGAATAATTCACGGAGGCCCCTTTCAACTTCTCACTAAAGTAGGCGATGGGTTTGCTATCTTGCATTAATACACCACCAATTCCCACCCCCGAGGCATCACACTCAACCTCAAATGCTTTCCCAAAGTCGGGCAATTGCAATAGGGTGGCGGTACTCAACCTACCTTTCAACTCTTGGAAAGCCTTCTCTTGAGGCTCTCCCCAAACAAAGGGTTGGTCCTTCTGATAAGACCCAAATTGGAGCCAAAGCGCCAACCATCAAGAGCCAAGCTTGAGAGCACAAGGATGGCAAGTCAAGGCTTTCGGACGAGGGCTCGGGAGTAATTTGAAGCCATGGACTTGAGCACGCTTGAGGGAGGACCGACTATGGACCAAGGGGGAACACTTAGAGTCCATTTTGAGCCGTATCCATACCTCCCAGGAAGAGGCGGAGCGCCTCCCCAAAGAGGCGGACCGCCTAGCAAAAGTCTAGAGAGCAACACAGCAAGAGGCGGAGCGCCTCCCCCACTGAGGCGGACCGCCCCTCACTGAAGAGACCTGAGGCGGAGCGCCTCCCTTTATGAGGCGGAGCGCCTCCCCTGTTAGCCTTGACGGGATTTCATGTGTTTTACCTATTTTTCCCTTAAGTGGCTTGTATTGTTATAACCCACTTTGGGGGTATTTTAGACATTACATTAGGAGTGTGGAACACCTATAAATACCACACTTAGTCATTTTATTTCCTTAGCTAATTTTGAAGATAGAATTGAGAAGATAGAATAGGCTTGGCCATTCTTGTTGAAGCGTTGACTTCATGTATCTCTTACGTTGAATCCATGGTGGATCACCGCTAATGTGAATCCCGTTTAATGGTTCAAGTCTCTTCTCCCTTTTGAATCAATCTAATTGTTTAGTTTGATTCGTTCTCTTTCTTCTATTTCTATTCTCCCCAATCCCTTACTTTCTTGTTATCTTGTGATTGTTGCTTCCGCATCCTTGTTACTTGCTTCCGCATATTTGGTTCGTATCATCTTGGTATCAGAGGAAGGATTGGAATTCGTTCTTACGAATCCACGTTCCTTGTTCAATCTATCTTTAGTTTTCTTGTTCTTGTTATTGAAAGAAGAAAAACACAAAAAAAATTGAAAAATTGAAAATTCAAAAATTTGGTGTATCTTGTTGGATTGGATGATTTATGTTATGGGTGTTATAGATTGTTGATCCTTGTGGAAAACCCGACGTTTGGGTACCAAAATTGTTTGGATTGGATTGATTTGAAAATTTGAAACCCCAAATTGATAAACCCTCCCAAAACCCTTTGTTCTTGAGAGAATTGATTGATTGTGGATTGTGTGATTGTGGGGTTTGGGAATTGAGTACCGGGGTTTGTTCTCCAATGAAAAACAAACAAATAGAAACAAATTTCATGTGAATCGGAGTTGTATAACATCGAATTTGATGAATCGCAATCCTTGTTGAAACCCTTTGATAAAACCCTTGAATTTGATTGAAATTTCTTGATTTGGATTCGTTATGGATTGGGTGTTGTTATAAATCATTGGGGATTGATTGGAGTAGTTGAAAACACCATTGGGTACCTTTGGATTGGAAAAACACCTTGGAAACGTTGGATTTTTGGGTGCGAAACGAGCCAAAACGCGCTGTGCAAAGTTGCAGGAAATTGGCCTAGGCGGACCGCCTCAGGATCTAGGTGGACCGCCTCAGCAAAAGTCCTTCTCTGGACTTTGGTAGGCGGAGCGCCTCCCCTTCAGGGCGGAGCGCCTCCCCCTGTTACTTGTTTCCGGGTAGTTTTTTTCGTAGGTTTTCACTTGTTGTTTGCCTCCGGGCTTCTTGGTTAGTGTTTCTAGGGTAATTGTCCTATCTTATTAACACTAATCTTTGAACTCTTAGGTTGTTTGTGTGTCTTGAAGTCTTTACTTAAAGTCGTAGAATTTGCTTGCTTCAAGTGCGCACTTAATTTGCTTCCGTACATCGAGTCCCTTAAAACTCCATTCCGAACCATTACTTGGGCGCATTAGTTGATTGATCTTGCCATTGTGATTACTAAGAGACAAGAGGGCCTTGAGTGGAAAAAGGCTTGAGTGGTGAGAACAATAGAGTGTGGTCACAAAAGCCAACGACCTTGAGTGTATACACGAGTGGAAAGAAAATTGAGTGACATCTTTTGAGTGATACACGTGAGGGAGTGAATTTGTGAGGTCCTTGACTCTTTGATTACAATTATGGCTTCGGATGATGATGATTGTGGAGGATATGACTCATGCGGAGATGATGGAGACTATGGTTCCTATGGTGATGATGATGGGTATTGCTATGACGATTCCGGGAACCAAGGCTCATATGATGATGAAGCGGGTCACTGTGTTGATTATGAAGATGAAGAAGACTATGGGGCTTGCGAAGATGAGTATGAAGAATCTTATGCTCCAAGTCAAGAATTTGAAGATGGTGACGCTTCGAGGTATGATGATCCTACTTACTCTTCTTGTGATGAATTTGAACATAATGATAGTGACGTAGAGAGAATTGATGATGAGGTTGATTATGAGGATGGTTCATATGCATCTTCTCTTGATGTTGCTTGTGGTGAGCAAGAGAGTAGTAGAAGGCCTTCCATTAGTATGGGAGGTGGTGGTGGTTGTTCCATGGGAAATGGGAGAGTTACATCTTCTAGTTCCCATGTGAAGGGTGGAATGAGAAAAATTGCTCTTACCGTGGTTGGAGTGCATTGCTCTAGTCGTGGTGGTAGGAGTGGTGTTAGGGGCTATGGAACCAAGGCGAGAGGCAATTATGGGTTCCATAGTGGTGCTCCTTCCTCGACTTTCAACTACACTTCTAGTGTTGGAAGAGTGACGGGAAGTGGAAGTTGTTCTAGTTTTGTTGCTAGGGGAAGTGGGATAAGTAAGCTTCGATTTGATAGTGATGGGTATCAAGAGGTTCCAAGGTCTTACTTGGATGATCCTATACTACACTTGGGTATGAGGAGGTTCCCTATTGAGGTGGAAGGTTATGGAGGGTACTTGCTCAAGATTGGTGGCACCGATGCCAATTGCATTAATACCTCGGTGGTTGATGAGTTAAGGTTACCTTGCTATGCCCTAGAGCATCCTTATGACTACTACGGTGATGCAACCCGAAGTGCTGATCAACCGAAGGCAGTGACTGATGAACCGAGGAGGCCAATTACTCGAAGTCAAGCTAAGCTGCTCCATGACATGCACGTCCAGTTGAATACGATGGGAAGAAGCATGTGTTCGGAAGAGGAGTTGCCAAGTGATGAAACCAAGGGCTACATCTTCAAGTTTGAGCCCGATGACAAAGTTCCCGAACAGCAGCTCTTGACCCCGGGCAGCGCAGAGCCGAACACAACATCATGTGTTCGAAGCTAAGTCAACGCCCGATGACAAATGTGTTCGAGCAGGCCATAGAGAACCGAAGCCAGGCTCACCGAAGTCAAGAACCGAAGCAAGGCTCACCGAAGTCAAGGTTGCCGAACACATTTTTAACTCAGCCCTGCGTGGCTTATTTTTATTGGTCGACTGTGACCTATTTTACTAGTTTACCCTTAGTATTTCCTATATAAACCTTACTTCCTTACATTGTAAAGCTAGTTTTTGCATATTGATATTGAATGAAAGTGCCGAGCACATTTCTTGTCTCCGTCGTGAGCAAAACCTCGGTGAGGGCTTTTAAGGACTTGTGGCTTTCGGTTAGTCCGATTGAACATTCCTCTTGATCATTCAGTTTGCAAGAGGCAATGTTCTCTTGAGGATTGTTGCATAGTTAGGGTGATTCTTGTCTCCCTTTTGATCGAGCTTAGGGACAGGTTCCCCTCTGTTCTTTCGAAAGAAGCAAGTTTTGTCTTGCTTTTATCTTCTTCTTTACTTGTTCTTGTTCCGCGTTCGTGCTAAGCAACACCTTCGGGAATTGCATTGCACCATCTTGGTATCAGAGCACGGTTTGGGCTTGTTTCTACAACCCCAAATCCTGTTCAATTTATCTTTATTATCGTGCGTTTGTGTCTTTGTTTTCCGTTTCGTGTTCCTGTTTTGTTTTGTTACTGTTGGTGTTCTTACAAAAAAAAAAAAAAAAAAAAAAAAAAGTGATAAAAAGAAAATTCAAAAATTGTGTTTGATTGTTGGTTGTTTGGGAAAAACAATCTTGGATTCTTGTTCACCATCGAATTCTGATTCCAAAGAATACCCGACGTACTAATTCCGTGACTAGGGTTTCTTGGTGAATTTTGGGGCTGTTTTGAGCTTTAATGGTGACTGACTCGAACCCCATCGTGTTTGGAAGAAACCGATGAAGGTTGGTGGTTCTTGAGTGATTTGGGTTGTTTTGTTGCTTGAAAAATCGAAGTTCTCAATTTGAATCGTGAACCGTACGCCGGAAACTTGTTACAAAATTTCGTAACAGTGTACGACACGACGAGCAAGTTCTTAGCTCAAGGAACTTCATTTGATTTTCTCCGTTGTTGCTGAGACCGGAGCTGAAAGGCGACCCAGATCTTGTTAGAAATCGAGGACAGTGGACCGAAGTTGTTGTGTCCGTACGCCGGAGCAAAGGTCACTGTTCCATTGAAGAAGAAGGGGTAAAAGTTTGAATGTTAAAACCCCAGGTGAAAAATTGTCGGCTGAAAAGGGAAAGTGGATAAGGTAAAACCCTATCCGTACCAAAAGGGACCACTCTTGTACGGACAGGAGTGGGTGTGATCGAAAAAGATTCCAAAGGGAATCAAAGGGTAGATTCTCCTAGGTTCTCACCTTCTTTCGTGTCAAATTCTAGTTGGTGGATCTTTTGAGTAATTGTCCTACTCGAGGTCGTACCAACTCATTTGAGCTGATAGGAACTCGTGCGAAGGGGTGACCGAAGTCCAAACTTTCGTAGAAATTTCTTTTGACTCCCCGAGCTCAGTTAAAAGCGTCCGTTCCATCGAGTCGAACATCACTTCACTCTTCCCGAAGAGACAGTGACTATTGTCGAACTTGAAGGATCTTAGAGGACCGATCAATTGGACGAGCCACTGTTAACAAGTCCTTGAGTGATCAAAAACCGAACCCATAAATTGAGTGGACCCGAGCGCCACCCATCAAAGGTGAGGGAGAGTGTGAGGTGATTTCTAACCTTAACATTTGTTTGATCTTTGACTTGTGCAGGTACCATGGCTGGAAACGAAGGCAAAGGCATTGCAAGGCCCGAAGTGTCGTTAGCCGATCTCATGGCTGCGATACAAAGTGTCAGTGCCGAAGTAAGAGGGGTGAGTGTTCGAGTAGCTCAACTCGAACAAGGAAGTGCGTCCGTGGCCAAAAATGGGTCCGGCGCTGGAACGAGCGAATCCACTCCGATGAAGCCAGAGCTGTATGCTGAGCTTCTTCGACAACATCAGTTGACGAGTGAAGCAATTCGGAGAGAGCTTAACTTGGGCAATCCCCAAGCACAACAAAACTTGGGCAGTCCCCAAGTTGGAAATCAAAACTTGGGCATTCCCCGAGGAGAGAGGTTACCACTCCCAAGGAACCGAAGAGACCTTGGTGCTGTAACCGAAGAGGCTGATGAAGAGGAATTTCCCGAGGACGAGTATGAACGTGAGCTGCCATTCGCTCAACGAAGGCAAGCTCACCGAGGTCGTGGAAATTTCCGAGGTCGAGGCCGAGGCGCAAATATTGGAAGAAATATTGAGCGTGAGGCTGATGATCGAGAAGATGAGTATGTCGAACAAGTTCGTGGTGTTCGAGACTCCAACCTGAACAGTGTCAAGATCACTATTCCACCCTTCAAAGGAACTAGTGATCCCGATGAGTATCTTGAATGGAAGCTGAAAATGGGGCGCATCTTTGAAACCAATGAGATGACCGAGGAGAGAAAGGCTGCCCATGCCATTGCTTCGTTCGAAGCTTATGCATCTACTTGGTGGGAAGCTGACAAGAGGCATAGACGAAGGAATGACTATCCCGAAGTCACTACCTGGCCACAGTTGATGAGAGCTATGGATAGTAAATATTTGAGTGCCAAGTACAGGCAAACTCAAATGCAAAAGTTATATGAGCTGAAACAAGGATCGAAGTCAGTTCAAGAGTACCACGATGAATTTGAAAAGGTTCGATTGAATCTTGATCTGACCGAAGACGAGGAGCAGGCCATTATCCGGTTTAAGAGTGGCTTGGCCAAGGATGTGTCATCTCAGTTGAGACTCCACGTGTATCACACGTTGGAAGATTTGTTTGAAGCTGCTACCGAAGCTGAAAAGTTGGTGAAGGAAGAAAGGGCAAATCGGTATCGAGGAGTCACTACTTCTACTCCCTTGAACCGAGGAAAAGAATGGAAAAGTCCCAACCAAGCAAGTGTCAACACTGTTCGAGAATCGAAGAGACCCTTCGAGAAAGGTGTGACCGTTAATCAACCAAGAGAAGTTGGAGGTAAAGTTCAACTCAACTCTCCTAGTGCTTCAAATATTCAGTGTCATAAATGTAGAGGATATGGTCACATGGCAAAAGAGTGTCCAACTCGCAAAGTTATGCTTCTGCTCGAAGATGGAACCGTCCATGAGCAAGCGAGTGACACCGAGGAGGAAATTATCGAGGAGATTGACCGAGCTGGAGGTGATGATGATCATGAAGCTGCCGAAGCTGATCATCCGGAAATGTTTCTTGTGGTTCGAAGGAATTTGAGCTGCATGACTCTTGAAGAAGAGGACAACCAAAGAGAAAACCTCTTTCATGCCCGATGTCGAGTGAGGGGAAAGGTGTGTTCGATGATTATTGATTCTGGTAGTTGTGCCAACGTAGTGAGCCAAACTTTGGTCTCACAAATTGATAAGACCCAAATTGGCCTAACCGACAACCATCAAGAACCAAGCTTGAAGAGCACAAGGAATGCAAGTCAAGGGCTCCGGATGACGTCTTGAAGATCATGCATTGGAGCGCCATGGAACGAGGAGCCTTAGAGACACATTTCGGCGCGTTTCAAGACATGACAGGAAGGGGCGGACCGCCCATTTGCAGAGGCGGACCGCCCAGTTGAAATCCAGCCTCAGGATTTTGGGGCGCCTCTTTTTAGGCGGGGCGCCTACTTGGCCGCCTGCTATGCCTATTCTGAGAACAGGCGGGGCGCCTGGTAGAGTAGGCGGGGCGCCTACTTTGCTGAAGAACCCTACGGGATTTTATTTAAGTTGCTATGTTTTGACTATTATAGCCCTGCGTGGCCTTTGTTATTTAGAACCTAATTAAGGGTACTTTAGGCCTTTCATTGATGTCTAGGTGAGGCCTATAAATACTCCATAGCTTAGCATTATTCCTTAGTTAAGTTAGCTATTATGATGAATGATTGATTGATTGTCAATGACAATGTTCAAGAGAGGATTCTCTTTGAATGAAACCCTATGAGTTCGGTTTGAGTTTACTAGTGGATTCTAGTTGAACCCCAAACCACCCCCGACCATTCTACTTGCGAGTCCGTTGTCGTCTCGAGGGTAGTTGCCTAGCGTAGGTGTTCTTGGCCTTCTCCCGGGGTGTAACGGAACTAGTTCTCCGTTGCTACTTGGGTTTAGTGATCGAGTTACGTCTCGTTCCTATCTTTTATCTTTCCGCGTATTTGATTCTTATCATCTTGGTATCAGAGCAAGGTTCGGGTATCGTTTCTACGAACCCCCGACCCTTGATTCTTCGTGCCTTAGGTTGATTCTATCTTTAGTTTCCTTGTTCTTGTTATAGAAAGAAGAAAAACTCAAAAAAATTGAAAAATTGAAAATACCAAAAATTTGGTCTATCTTGATCGTTTGTTTGATTCGTGTTGTGATTGTTATTGGGGTTTGTTCCTTATTGGAAACCCGTTATTTTGGTACCCAATACACATGATTTGGAGTTGTATTCCATGATTTGAGATTTGAAACCCTTGAAAAATTTTAAAAGCTTGAAACCCTAGCTATGAACATGATGAACATGGTAGATTGTTGGATTTTGATTGGGGTTTGATAAAATTGATTGGGGTTTAATCTCTGTGCTTGAAACAACGTTTGGGTACCTTCGGATTGATAAAACAACGTGTGAATTGTTGGATTTTTGGGTGCCAAAGGCAAGAACAACGAGTTTGAACAGTGCTGGAAGTTGCACTAGGCGGGGCGCCTAGTAGAAGGGGCGGACCGCCTGATTTTTGCTCACTCTCTGGACTTTGCAGAGGCGGACCGCCTGATTAAGTAGGCTGACCGCCTACTTCAAGTAGGCTGACCGCCTACTCCCCTATACAGGAAACCAGGCGGACCACCTACTCAAAACAGGTGGGGCGCCTACTTTTCTGAAGGTTGGGAATTGGGTAGTTCTTCTAGGTTTCCGTGTTTTGTTGATTGCATTGCTTCCGTTTAGTGCTATTAGAGTATAATCCTACTCGATTAGTGCTAATTACTTTGAGCTATTAGGATCATCGTGCCTTAGAAAGGAGACTAGAACTCAAAGAAGATCCGTAGTATCTTTTGATTCCGGTCCTCACTTAAAGTGCTTATCGTTCCAATCGAGTCCCATTAACTCCACTCACCCCGGAGCGCATGGGACTTGATAAGTCGAGTGATTGAGACGTGGTTCGTTGATCAACTACTTGAAGCTTTTAGACTCAAACTTGTGTGAAATATCCATCCCCCACTAAACACGAGCGAGCCGAGTGAAACATTTGTGAGGGAGTGGGTGAGGTATTTTACTAACGTTTGTTGCTTTTTGTAGGTACGATGGCCGACGAAGGACAAGATTTCATAAAGGAGGCCTTGGCTAACCTTCTTGCCAAGATGGACCTCATGGACCAAAAGATTGGAAATCTTGAGAAGATGACATCTATTGCTCTAGTAAAGCAAGGGACCCCGAGAGTCCAAGTAAAGCAAGGGACCCCGAGTGTCCAAGGCAAAGCCGGAGGAGGCACAAGTGGTTCAACCTATACCCCGGAACAAGTTGTTGAACTACTTAGCCAACAACGGGTAAAGGAAGACCGTGAAAGAAAGGAGCAAGTGTTGGGCAATCCCCAACAAGTGGGCAATCCCCACCCTTTGGGCAATCCCCAAAGGACTACTCCACCTCCAAAACCCACTCGAAATGATCTATCTATGGATGATGTGGAGGAGGATATGGTTGAAGAGGGTAATCCTCATGTTTCCCTAGTTGTGAGAAGGAGCTTAGGAGCCATGATTGTGGAGGACGGCGAAACCTTGCAAAGAGAAAACCTATTCCATGCTAGGTGTCGCGTCAAAGGTGTTGTGTGCTCTATGATCATTGACTCCGGGAGTTGCGCTAATGTGGTGAGTCAATCTCTTATAACCCAATTGAAGTTGCCTACCATGAGACACCCAAAGCCGTACCGGTTACAATGGCTTAGTGAATGTGGGGAGCTCAAGGTAGTGAAACAAGCAATGATCAAGTTTAAAATGGGAAGTTATGTTGATGAACACTTGTTCGACGTTGTGCCCATGCAAGCTTGCCACCTTCTCTTTGGAAGGCCTTGGCAATTTGACCGGCAAGTGGTTCACAATGGACGTGTTAACACCTACACGCTCCAACATGAGGGAAAAAAGTTTGTGTTGAAGCCCCTAACTCCTAAACAAGTGAGTGATGACTACAAGCGGATGAGGGAGTTGAGGGAAGCGGCTAAAGCCAAGTCACCCATTGTACTTGAACCCGAGGCAAACAATCTTGTTGTCTTGCCAAAGCATGATCAAAATGAGAGTCACTCTACTTCAAATGAGAGAGAAAAGATAGAGAGAAGTGAGGGAGTGACCGGTGACAATCCAAGAGAGGAAAAAGGAGAGGCTTTGAGGAGTGATGTGAGAGGATTGTCACCACAAACTACACTTGACCATGAGGTAAAATTGCGAGAGATGAGAGGTGAGGAAGGAAAAATTGAGAGTGTGAGCACCCATTGTTCTAACCCTTCTTTATCTTCTACTTTTTCTTGTGAAAGTTCTTGTGTAGGTACAATTGAAGACAAGCCATTGGATCCTCAACCATGTGCTTGGAAGGAAAGGCAAGAGGAGGAAAGTTCCCAATGTGAGCCTCATGAAGAAGGAGTTGCTTATGACACTTCAAGCCTTGTGAGTGACCAAGGAAGCACTACAAATGTAAGTGTTGCTCCACCCTTTCATGAGCTTACTAGCTATTTGCCTTGTGATGACTCAACACTAGTTGGATCTTTTGATGCCTCTTGTGAATATGCCACTAGTGAAGAGTCTAGTAGTCAACTTGTGAGTGATTGTGCATCACTAGCCGAGAGAAATGCCAAGCCACATTATGATGTGAGCTCATTGTTCATTGAATCTCTCTCTAGTGTTGATTTGATAGTTGACCATGATTGTAACCTTTGCTATGACACACCACCAACCTTTGACCAATGGGAAGATGAGGTAGTTGACCATTCCCTAATTGATATGCTTCTATTTGGTGGACCAATGTGTTGTGGTGAGGATGAACTTGTCCTTGAGGAGTCCAAAGTGCATGAATTGGACAATGTTGTCTATGACGACTCCTCAAGTGAACCTAGTTTTGATAACTTGTCTATGCTTAATCATGATATCGAGATGCATGCTTATACTAATCCATTGTTTGAAGGCATCCTCATTAGTGGTAAAGACTTGTATCGAACTAGGGTGAGTAGTCAAATGGAACCTCCATGGTGTGAAGGATATGATTCCTTAGGCAATCCAATGTTTGAGAATTTGGGTGAGGTAGATGGTTCTTTGAGTGACCCTACTATTGCTTGTTGGGGTTATGATGAAGAAGAGTCCATCATCAATACCTTCCTTGAAAGCTTGTCTTTTGAGAAGGATTGCTTAGGAGATGAAATTGGAGGGGAAGAGGAATCCCTTGGTGTGAGTATGTATGCTCTAAAGAAGGGGAGTGGAGTACTTGCTCCTACTTGTAGGATGAGTTATTTGACTCACTCCACTCCACTTGTTGACCACACCTCGCGGATTGATTGGTATGTTGATTTTGAGCTTAAGGTCCAAGAGGGTCTTGATAGCTTGATCTTGCATTTTTCATGCCCACATGACCTATTTGCTCATTATCTTGTTGAATGCATGTTGATCTTTAACCAAGTGCTAACGGTTCTCTTTGGAGACTTGATATTTATGATTGTTATTGACGCTTGGTTATATCACAAGAGTGTGTTTTCCCACACGTTTGCCACTAACCTACTCTTGTAGTGGGAAGCTTTGTTTGTGCTTGTTTTGAATGTAGGCTTGATGGTTTGATTTCGAGGACGAAATCCTTCCAAGAAGGGGAGGATGATAAGACCCAAATTGGCCTAACCGACAACCATCAAGAACCAAGCTTGAAGAGCACAAGGAATGCAAGTCAAGGGCTCCGGATGACGTCTTGAAGATCATGCATTGGAGCGCCATGGAACGAGGAGCCTTAGAGACACATTTCGGCGCGTTTCAAGACATGACAGGAAGGGGCGGACCGCCCATTTGCAGAGGCGGACCGCCCAGTTGAAATCCAGCCTCAGGATTTTGGGGCGCCTCTTTTTAGGCGGGGCGCCTACTTGGCCGCCTGCTATGCCTATTCTGAGAACAGGCGGGGCGCCTGGTAGAGTAGGCGGGGCGCCTACTTTGCTGAAGAACCCTACGGGATTTTATTTAAGTTGCTATGTTTTGACTATTATAGCCCTGCGTGGCCTTTGTTATTTAGAACCTAATTAAGGGTACTTTAGGCCTTTCATTGATGTCTAGGTGAGGCCTATAAATACTCCATAGCTTAGCATTATTCCTTAGTTAAGTTAGCTATTATGATGAATGATTGATTGATTGTCAATGACAATGTTCAAGAGAGGATTCTCTTTGAATGAAACCCTATGAGTTCGGTTTGAGTTTACTAGTGGATTCTAGTTGAACCCCAAACCACCCCCGACCATTCTACTTGCGAGTCCGTTGTCGTCTCGAGGGTAGTTGCCTAGCGTAGGTGTTCTTGGCCTTCTCCCGGGGTGTAACGGAACTAGTTCTCCGTTGCTACTTGGGTTTAGTGATCGAGTTACGTCTCGTTCCTATCTTTTATCTTTCCGCGTATTTGATTCTTATCACAAATGGGACTACCAACGATGAAGCATCCCCACCCCTACAAATTACAATGGCTGAATGAGTGTGGAGAATTGAGAGTTGTCAAACAAGTGTGGATCAAGTTTAGAATCGGCGAGTATCAAGATGAAATGGTATTCGATGTGGTGCCGATGCAAGCTTGTCATTTGCTATTGGGTCGACCGTGGCAATATGACCGGACAGCTGTTCACAATGGCAGATCCAACACTTACACCGTAAAGCTTGATGGGAAGAGTTTCATCCTCAAGCCATTGTCTCCAAAGCAAGTCTCCGAGGACTATAAACGGATGAAAGAACTGAAAGAAGCGGCCAAAGCTAAGCTTCCGATGGGAGCAAAATTGGGAGCCGATGAGACAAACTCACCGACCGAGGAGAAAGGAATTTGTGCAATCATGCAACCCGGTGAGATCTTACGAGGCAACGACCCCGGTCAGATGATGATTTGCCTCGTGCACAAGGGTATCTTTCTAAACTCTAATGATGATTTTTCTAATGATAACTGATGCAGCCGGGCTATCAAGGATTGGGCCCCGGGCTATCAAGGATTGGGCCCGCATCATAAGGAGCCGCCCGTCGTGGGGTCCACCCCCTGGAGGAGTTGCGTTGCTCGGGGTGGTCATGGTGGTGTCAGGGACGGATCTCGATTTGGGGTTGATCCGGCGGTATAAGAGTTGCGTTGCGCCTCTACCAACAGCTATGGCTTTTGGTAGAAATGGTTGCAGTGCACTCTTAAAGTTTGGTATCAGAGCCAACCCGGGTTCGATTCCTGGCTACACCATGCGAAGTTCGGGGACGAACTTGCTTTAAAGAAAGGGGGGATGATGCAGCCGGGCTATCAAGGATTGGGCCCCGGGCTATCAAGGATTGGGCCCGCATCATAAGGAGCCGCCCGTCGTGGGGTCCACCCCCTGGAGGAGTTGCGTTGCTCGGGGTGGTCATGGTGGTGTCAGGGACGGATCTCGATTTGGGGTTGATCCGGCGGTATAAGAGTTGCGTTGCGCCTCTACCAACAGCTATGGCTTTTGGTAGAAATGGTTGCAGTGCACTCTTAAAGTTGATGGTAGAGGCGCAACGCAACTCTTATACCGCCGGATCAACCCCAAATCGAGGTCCGTCCCTGACACCACCATGACCACCCCGAGCAACGCAACTCCTCCAGGGGGTGGACCCCACAACGGGCGGCTCCTTATGATGCGGGCCCAATCCTTGATAACCCGGGGCCCAATCCTTGATAGCCCGGCTGCATCATCCCCCCTTTCTTTAAAGCAAGTTCGTCCCCGAACTTCGCATGGTGTAGCCAGGAATCGAACCCGGGTTGGCTCTGATACCAAACTTTAAGAGTGCACTGCAACCATTTCTACCAAAAGCCATAGCTGATGGTAGAGGCGCAACGCAACTCTTATACCGCCGGATCAACCCCAAATCGAGGTCCGTCCCTGACACCACCATGACCACCCCGAGCAACGCAACTCCTCCAGGGGGTGGACCCCACAACGGGCGGCTCCTTATGATGCGGGCCCAATCCTTGATAACCCGGGGCCCAATCCTTGATAGCCCGGCTGCATCAATAACCCTTTGCCTTTGTCTGTTCGTAAAGTTTTGCAGGACTTCGAGGACATGTTCCCCGAGGAAATGCCAGGTGGATTGCCTCCGTTGAGAGGAATCGAGCACCAAATTGACTTCGTGCCGGGATCTCAAATCCCCAACAAACCTGCATACCGGTGTAATCCCGAAGACACCAAAGAGCTCCAAAGGCAGGTTGATGAATTGTTAAACAAGGGCCTCGTTCGTGAGAGCTTAAGTCCTTGCGCCGTTCCAGTTATCCTTGTCCCGAAGAAGGATGGAACATGGCGAATGTGCGTTGACTGTCGATCAGTCAACAAAATAACGGTAAAGTATCGTCATCCTATCCCTCGATTAGATGACATGCTAGATGAATTGAGTGGTTCTTCATGCTTTTCAAAGATTGACCTCAGGTCCGGTTACCACCAGATCCGAATGAAACCCGGTGACGAGTGGAAAACCGCATTCAAGACCAAATTCGGTCTTTATGAATGGTTGGTAATGCCATTTGGCTTATCCAACGCCCCGAGCACATTCATGCGATTGATGAACCACGTGCTCAAACCGTTCATAAACAAGTTCGTTGTCGTTTACTTCGATGACATACTTGTTTACAGTCGAACCATGGATGAACATGTCGAACACCTAAGGCTTGTGCTTGAAAAGCTTCGAGAAGAAAAGTTGTATGCCAACTTCAAGAAGTGCGCCTTCGGTGTCGATCGTGTAGTCTTTCTTGGATTTGTAGTCAGTGCTAATGGTGTCGAAGTCGACGAATCAAAAGTCGAAGCCATCAAAGATTGGCCAACTCCGACCTCGGTATCACAAGTTCGTAGCTTCCATGGGTTAGCTAGCTTTTACCGAAGGTTTGTTCGTGACTTTAGCACCGTGGCAGCTCCTCTAACCGAACTGGTTAAGAAAGACAATCCATTTGTGTGGGGAGAGTCCCAAGAAAGGGCTTTCCAAGAGTTGAAACGGAGGCTTTGTTCTGCCCCGTTGTTGCAACTCCCTGACTTCGGCAAAGCATTCGAAGTCGAGTGTGATGCGTCTGGAGTTGGGATCGGAGGAGTGCTGATGCAAGAATCGAAGCCGATCGCTTACTTTAGCGAAAAGCTTAAGGGTGCAACTTTGAATTACTCGACCTATGATAAGGAGTTGTATGCCCTCGTTCGAGCACTCGCCCATTGGCAGCATTATTTGTGGCCTCGAGAATTTGTGATCAAAAGCGATCATGAGTCCTTGAAGCATCTCCGAGGACAGGAGAAGTTGAACCGAAGACATGCCAAATGGGTTGAATTCATTGAGAGCTTTCCCTATGTAATTCATTACAAAAAGGGAAAAGACAATGTTGTGGCCGATGCGCTATCAAGGAAATTTGCTTTAGCGACCACTCTCGCCTCTAGGCTCATGGGATTTGAAAGCATCAAATCGATGTACGAAGACGATCCCAAGCTAAAATGTGTTCGAGACGCAATCTTGAGTGGCCGAAGAGTTGAGAAATATCAGTGGCACGATGGCTACCTCTTCAAGAATGGGAGGGTTTGTGTGCCAGTGTCATCGTGGAGAGAGCTCTTGGTTCGAGAAGCTCACTCCGGTGGACTGAAGGGACACTTCGGTGTCGATAAAACTCTTGGTATCTTGACCGAGCAGTTCCATTGGCCCAAAATGCGACGAGATGTGGAAAAGCTTTGCAACGCTTGTCTCGTTTGCAAGAAAGCTAAATCGAAGTCCAACCCTCATGGTTTGTATACCCCGTTGCCTGTGCCTGATCGACCTTGGGTTGATATATCCATGGACTTTGTCTTGGGGTTACCGAGATCGGGGGGAGGACATGATAACATCTTCGTTGTGGTTGATCGATTTTCGAAAATGGCTCACTTTATTCCTTGCAAGAAGTGTGACGATGCCCAGCATGTAGCTACATTATTTGTTTCCCATGTGTTGAAATTGCATGGTGTCCCTCGTACTATTGTGAGTGATCGGGACACAAAATTCTTGAGTCATTTTTGGAAGTGTCTATGGGGTGCCCTCGGCACCAAACTACTTTTCTCGACGTCTCACCATCCTCAGACTGATGGACAGACCGAAGTAGTTAACCGAACCTTGGGATCTTTGCTTCGGGCAATGACCAAAGGCAAGGTTGGAAACTGGGCTGATCGTTTGCCCATGATGGAGTTTGCATACAATCGAACGGTGCATCGAATGATTAACATGACCCCGTTCGAGTGTGTGTACGGATTTAACCCTTTAATTCCACTTGATCTAACCCCATTGCCTCGAGATGTTGTTATCGACTTTGCAGGTACTCACCGAGCCAAAGCTCTGCTCGAGTTGCATGCGAAGGTGAAGAAGAACCTCGAGGACGCCTATGCAAGGGGCGTAAAAAGTTGGAGTTAAAGAAGGGTGATTGGGTTTGGGTTCACTTCCGAAAGGAACGTTTCCCGAACCTAAGGAAAGGAAAATTGGCTCCTCGAGGGGATGGTCCATTTCAAGTGCTGAGCAAAATAAACAACAATGCTTATGTCATCGACCTCCCAGGTGAGTATAATGTGTCCAACACTTTCAATGTTACTGATTTGACTCCTTGTGTTGTAGGCCAAACATCAGCAGCAGAGGATGACTCGATTTCGAGGACGAAATCCTCTCAAGAAGGGGAGGATGATGCAGCCCGAAGTGCTGATCAACCGAAGGCAGTGACTGATGAACCGAGGAGGCCAATTACCCGAAGTCAAGCTAAGCTGCTCCATGACATGCACGTCCAGTTGAATACGATGGGAAGAAGCATGTGTTCGGAAGAGGAGTTGCCAAGTGATGAAACCAAGGGCTACATCTTCAAGTTTGAGCCCGATGACAAAGTTCCCGAACAGCAGCTCTTGACCCCGGGCAGCGCAGAGCCGAACACAACATCATGTGTTCGAAGCTAAGTCAACGCCCGATGACAAATGTGTTCGAGCAGGCCATAGAGAACCGAAGCCAGGCTCACCGAAGTCAAGAACCGAAGCAAGGCTCACCGAAGTCAAGGTTGCCGAACACATTTTTAACTCAGCCCTGCGTGGCTTATTTTTATTGGTCGACTGTGACCTATTTTACTAGTTTACCCTTAGTATTTCCTATATAAACCTTACTTCCTTACATTGTAAAGCTAGTTTTTGCATATTGATATTGAATGAAAGTGCCGAGCACATTTCTTGTCTCCGTCGTGAGCAAAACCCCGGTGAGGGCTTTTAAGGACTTGTGGCTTTAGGTTAGTCCGATTGAACATTCCTCTTGATCATTCAGTTTGCAAGAGGCAATGTTCTCTTGAGGATTGTTGCATAGTTAGGGTGATTCTTGTCTCCCTTTTGATCGAGCTTAGGGACAGGTTCCCCTCTGTTCTTTCGAAAGAAGCAAGTTTTGTCTTGCTTTTATCTTCTTCTTTACTTGTTCTTGTTCCGCGTTCGTGCTAAGCAACACCTTCGGGAATTACATTGCACCAATCCCTTGGAGGAGGACGCCTTAATTTCGAGGACGAAATTTTCTCAAGAAGGGGAGGATGATGCGGGGCAAATTGCATCGACACCTACAGATGCAGCCCAAATTGCATCGACACCTACACTTGGTCCCGGGGTCAAGGCATGGATGATATGAGCTCGAGAGACAACTTGAAGACCATGCATTGAAGCTCAATCAAAGTGGAAACAGGGCTGGAACCAGTGCTGGAAACAGGGGAGCCAAAGCAGGGCAAAACAGGGCAGCATTTTCTGAGCTACTGCCTGGCGCCAGACGTTTGCTCTGCGCGATCGCGACCCAACTCACGCGATCGCGAAGAGATGACTTTTACCCTGCGCGATTGCGCTAACAAAGACGCGATCGCGAGCCTCTTCAATTTTGTTCCCTGCGCGATCGCATATCTTTGCACGCGATCGCGAAGACCATTTGAGGACCAGCGGACCAGAATCTAGGCAAATGTTGTAATGGGAAACTATAAATACTCCCTTAGTTCATTTATTCATTTTTAACAAACCTTGAATGTAGAATGACATTTTCTTTGAGTGAATCTCAATGATGAACCCGTGAACGGGCATGATTTCACTTGGTGGATTCCAAGTTGAACATCGAAACCTCTCCAATCATTCTATTTGCAAGAGCCGGGTGCCTCTTGAGGGTAGTTGCTTAGTATAGGTGATCCTTGACTTCACCCGGGGTGTATCGAGACGAGTTCCTCGGTGCTACTTAGGTAAACGTTCAAGCCTCATCTTGCTCTTTATCTCGATATCTTCATCGATATCGCCTATCTTGTTTTCGTTTCCGCATTTTGTATCGTCTTTTCATTTCCGCGTATTTTAGGTTGCATCAGTTGGTATCAGAGCACGGCTAGGCTTCGTTCTTACGAATCCTCGGTCTTGTTCTTATTGTTGTTGTGTTTATGTTTTTGTTCTTGAAGATTTGAAGAAAAAAAAAACAAAAAAATTGAAAAAGTTGAAAAGTTGAAAAAAATTTAGTAGATCGGGTTGGATTTGATTCCCCAAGCGTTTAAATGTATTGGGGATTATTCTATATTGTTAACCCGTTGATTTGATACCCTCATAACATGTTTTGGTGTTACGGATTGAAAATCGAAATTCTTGAAATCCCAAATTCTTGAAAACTTTGAAAATTTTGCTTCAAAACTTGAATCAATCTTGTTTGTTCGTTGTTTGATTGGAAAAACCATTGGGGATTGTTTACCTTAGTTGAAAACACCCTTTGGAAGCTTTAGAACTGAACAACAAGTTGAATTGGTGTGATTTGTGTGCCAAAAACTGATTTTGCAGTCGAGATTCTGGTTCTGGAACGCAGGCCTGCGCGATCGCGCCAAGCCTCACGCGAACGCGCCCATTTCCCACTTTGTTCATCGCGATCGCGACTTACATCACGCGATCGCGAAGGGTTCTCAATTTTGCAGAAATCCTGAACTGGGACAGATTGTTCGCAAAGCGTTCGTAACAGTTTCCGCTCACCCAAACTTCCATTGTATCATCAAATATGGTGAGTTTGTAGATCACTAACCAAAAATCATCCAATTCCGAATCCGTTTAGTGGCGATTCGATCTTTTGCCATTTGATCGCGTCACTTCCGGTTAGTACTTTGAGGGTAACACTCCTACCCAATTAGTGCTAATTCTTTGTGCGTTTAGGATCTTCGTGCCTAGAAGGAGAGTAGAGCTCAAAGAAGACTCGTAGTAAATTTTGGCTCAAGTGCTCACTTATAAAGCCGTTCGCCCATCGAGTCCCATCAATTCCACTCACCCCGAAGAGCGTTTGGTTCTTGTGACTTGAGTGATTATTGAGGTGGTTGTTCAACTACGAGGAAGCCTTTGAGATCGAGCTTGAGTGATAAATCCCCCGCCACTAAATTGAGTGTACCCGAGTGACACAACAAAGGTGAGGGAGCGAGTGAGGGCTTTTACTCTAACCTCTTTCTTGTTTTTGATTTGTGTAGGTACATGGCCGGAGACGTGTATGATACCGATGAGCACACGTTAAGTACTTTGGCCTACATATTGGCCGAGGTAAGGTCTATGGAACAACGGCTTGAGCGCCTTGAAAGAAAAGGGACCCCGAGTGTCCAAAAGGGTACCGAAGGAGGTACTAGTGATGAAGTGTTGGGCAATCCCCAACCGTTGGGCATTCCCCAACAAGTGGGCATTCCCTACAACTTGGGCATTCCCCAACAAGTGGGCATTCCCCACAACTTGGGCATTCCCCAACAAGTGGGCATTCCCCACAACTTGGGCATTCCCCAAGATGGTGTAGTTACTCACTCTAAGAGTAAGTCTACTACCCCTATGAGCCAACCAAAGGCAAATTAGGGAGTTGGGGAAAGTGAGCGAGGTGATAACATTATTGGACCTCATCCCCACACACTTGCATATGAGAGCGAGTTGAAAGAAAGAAGAGGAGAGGAAAAACAAATTGAGAGTGAGGGCACCCTTTGTCCTAACCACATGTTATCTTCTTCTTCTTGCCATAGCTTTTGTGTTGGTACTCTTGGAGGCGAGCTATTAGAGCCTCAATCGTTTGCCTTGGAAGGAAGACAAGAGGATGGAGGGCATCATTGTGAACTTCGTGATGGAGGAATTGAACGCGACACTACAAGCTATGTGAGTGCTCACGGGAGCGACTCAAATGTAAGTGTTACCTTCCCTTCTCATGAACATGTTAATCCCTTGTCTTGTGGGGACTCAAAGCTAGTTGTTGCTTGTGATGCCTATATTGACCTTGCAACTAGTGAAGAGTCTAATGGTCAACTTGTGTTTGCATGTGACCTAGTAGAGAGGAATGAAAAGCTACATTACGATGTGAGCCCGATATTCAAAGAACCTCTCTCTAGTAAAAATGTGTTAGTTGACCTTGCTTGTGAACCTTGTTATGACACACCACCAAGTTTTGATAAAGGGGAGGATGAGACGTGTGATCACACCCTTATTGATCTACTTGCCATTGGTGGACCTATGTGTTGTAGTGGGGGAGGTAGTGACCTTGAGGAGTCTCTAGAGTATGAGATGGATCGATTTGTTTTCGATGACTCCTCAAGTGCGGATGATGAACCTAGCTATGATACTATGCTTTTGCTTGACCATGAAATTGAGGTGCATGCTTTTACATTCCCATTGTTTGAGAGCATCCTTAATTGTGGTGGTGAGTTGTATCGAGCTAGAGTTAGGGATGAGTTGGAACCTCCGTGGTGTGAGGGATTTGATGCCATAGGCAACTCTTCGTTTGAAGCTTCAAGTGAGGAAGATGATTCTTCTAGTGACCCTACTCTTGTTAGTGCGGGTTATGATGATGAAGAGGTCATTGATAATGCCTCCCTTGAGAGCTTACCTTGTGAGGGGGGTTGTCTCGAGGATGAAATTGGAGGTGAGGAGGTATCTCTTAGTGTGAGTATGAGAGCTCTTAAGAAGGGGAGTGGGGTAATTGCTTCTAATTGTGATTTGACTTACCTTGTCTATTCCCTCCCATATGTTAACCACACTTTGAGACTTGAGCATGCCGAAACCGTTGTGCCGCATTGTGAAAATATTGCATTAAAGGTTTGGTGTGTTGATCATGAGCTTAGGGGTCATCGGAACTTTGATTGCTTGATCTTGAATGTTCTATGTTCTAATGATTCCCTTGCTTGTTATGGTTGTGAGTGCTTGACACTATGGAGCCAAGAACTTGTTGTTCCCTTTAGGAACATGAGCTTCTTGATCGGTATTGATACTTGGCTCTATAACAAGAGCGAATTTTCCACCGTGCTTGCACTCACTCTTGTTGAACTTGCCTACTCGTGTAGTGGGAAGTCTTGTTGCACTAGCCTTGAACTTAGGGATCGTAGGGATTTTGATAGCTTAATCTTGCATTTACCATGCCCTATTAATCTCTTTATTTGTTCTTATGTTGGGAGCACTTTGTTGTCAAACCAAGTATTTGCTAGCTCCTTTGGGAGCGTGAGCTTCTTTGTTGCCATTGATACTTGGTTGTACCACAAGAGTGTGTTTTCCCACACTTAGTGCACTAACCTACTCTTGTAGTAGGAGTTTTTCTGTTTGTTTGCCCTTTTGATGTAGGTGATGATCCCTTGGAGGAGGACGCCTTAATTTCGAGGACGAAATTTTCTCAAGAAGGGGAGGATGATGCAGCCCAAATTGCATCGACACCTACACTTGGTCCCGGGGTCAAGGCATGGATGATATGAGCTCGGGAGACGACTTGAAGACCATGCATTGAAGCTCAATCAAAGTGGAAACAGGGCTGGAACCAGTGCTGGAAACAGGGGAGCCAAAGCAGGGCAAAACAGGGCAGCATTTTCTGAGCTACTGCCTGGCGCCAGACGTTTGCTCTGCGCGATCGCGACCCAACTCACGCGATCGCGAAGAGATGACTTTTACCCTGCGCGATTGCGCTAACAAAGACGCGATCGCGAGCCTCTTCAATTTTGTTCCCTGCGCGATCGCATATCTTTGCACGCGATTGCGAAGACCATTTGAGGACCAGCGGACCAGAATCTAGGCAAATGTTGTAATGGGAAACTATAAATACTCCCTTAGTTCATTTATTCATTTTTAACAAACCTTGAATGTAGAATGACATTTTCTTTGAGTGAATCTCAATGATGAACCCGTGAACGGGCATGATTTCACTTGGTGGATTCAAAGTTGAACATCGAAACCTCTCCGATCATTCTATTTGCAAGAGCCGGGTGCCTCTTGAGGGTAGTTGCTTAGTATAGGTGATCCTTGACTTCACCCGGGGTGTATCGAGACGAGTTCCTCGGTGCTACTTAGGTAAACGTTCAAGCCTCGTCTTGCTCTTTATCTCGATATCTTCATCGATATCGCCTATCTTGTTTTCGTTTCCGCATTTTGTATCGTCTTTTCGTTTCCGCGTATTTTAGGTTGCATCACCTACACTTGGTCCGGGCGTCAAGGCATGGATGATATGAGCTCGGGAGACGACTTGAAGACCATGCATTGAAGCTCAATCATAGTGGAAACAGGGCTGAAACCAGTGCAGCAAACAGGGGAGCCACATCAGGGCAAAATAGGGCAGCATTTTCTGAGCTACTGCCTGGCGCCAGACGTTTGCTCTGCGCGATCGCGACCCAACTCACGCGATCGCGAAGAGATGACTTTTACCCTGCGCGATTGCGCTAACAAAGACGCGATCGCGAGCCTCTGTATTTTAGTCCCTGCGCGATCGCTATTCCATTCACGCGATCGCGAGGCCCAGTAGACCAGTGCGGACCAGAATGTTGGCAAATGTTGTAAGGGGAAACTATAAATACCCCATTAGCTCATTTATTGCTTCTTAGCTAACTTTGAATGTAGAATGATATATTTCTTGAGTGAATCTCAATGAAGAACCCGTGAACGGGCATGATTTCACTTGGTGGATTCCAAGTTGAACATCGTAACCTCTTTCGATCATTCTATTTGCAAGAGCCGGGTGCCTCTTGAGGGTAGTTGCTTAGTATAGGTGATCCTTGACTTAACCCGGGGTGTATCGAGACGAGTTCCTCGGTGCTACTTAGGTAAACGTTCAAGCCTCGTCTTGCTTTTATCTCGATATCTTCATCGATATCGCCTATCTTGTTCTCATTTCCGCATTTTGTATCGTCTTTTCGTTTCCGCGTATTTTGGTTTACATCATATGGATGGTTGTAGTAGGAGTAGTACTATGGGCTATGGAACCAAGGCGAGAGGCACTTATGGGTTCCATGGCAAGGATCCTTCCTCGACTTCCAACAACATCTCTAATGTTGGGAGAGTGACGGGAAGTGGAAGTGATGTAGGAAATCAAACGCGGAAAGTAAAAGATAAGAACGAGACGTAACTCGATCTCTAATCCCAAGTAGCAACGAAGAACTTGTTCCGTTACACCCGGGAGAAGGAAAAGAACACCTACGCTAGGCAACTACCCTCGAGCTAACGCGAGCACGCAAGTAGAATGGTCAGAGAGGAAAAGCATTCATCTAGATCCGCTAGAAGAACTACGAGTCCAAAATCAAAGGGTTTCATTCAATATCCTCTTGCTCATGTTCAATGTTTAACATTCATCAACTATCATAAACTAAGTGTAAATAGGCTAAGCATGGATATTTATAGTGTTTCCAAGCTTGCAAAATGACTAAAATACCCTTACTAATAAGGTGCATAAACATAGGCCACGTAGGGCAAAACGGTAAAATAAACATAGGCCTTCACAGCTGGGAGGGGCGCCTGGACTGTAGGAGGGGCGCCTGGGATTGCAGGCAGCTAGGCGGGGCGCCTAGCTAGGCGCCGCCTGGCTTGCCTGGGCCTAGGCGGGGCGCCTGGGCAGGCGGGGCGCCTGGGTGCTTTCCAGTGGCTTAGGCAGTGAGTTGGCTAGGCGGGGCGCCTGGCCCTTCTGTGCCAGATTCTTCCTTAGGCGTGAGGCCTAGTTTGATCACCCGAAATGGCTTCCACTCGCTCCTTTCTTCAAGTCCTCTCCTCTCCAAGTATAAATGCACCTCTTGAACATCCTTGACTTGGCTCCGAGTGAATGGTCTCCTAGTGGTGGATTTCCCGGCATCATCCTCCCCTTCTTGAGGAGATTTCGTCCTCGAAATTGAAGCATCATCATCCACAACCTCTTCATTACCTACATCCAAAGGAACCAAGTCACAAACATTGAAAGTATTAGAAACTTGGTACTCACTTGGCAAGTCGACCACATAGGCGTTGTTGTTTATCTTTGAAAGCACTTGGAACGGGCCATCTCCACGGGGTGCCAACTTCCCTTTCCTAAGGTTTGGAAACCTTTCTTTCCGGAAGTGCACCCACACATAGTCACCCTTCTTGAGTTCCACCTTCTTGCGTCCCTTGTTTTTCTTGGAGGCAACCTTAGCATAGGCTTCCTCCAAGTTCTTCTTTGCCTTGGCATGTAGCTCCATCAAAGCCTTGGCCCTAGCTTTCCCTTCAAAATTAACAACCATTTCCCTTGGCAAAGGGGTTAGATCAAGGGGAATCAAGGGGTTAAAACCATAAACACATTCAAAAGGAGTCATGCCAATCATTCTATGCACGGTACGATTGTAGGCAAACTCCATGAGAGGTAGCTTGTCAATCCAAGTCCCACCCTTACCTCGGGTCATGGCTCTAAGAAGAGCACCCAAGGTACGGTTTACCACCTCCGTTTGACCATCGGTTTGGGGGTGGTGAGAAGTGGAAAACAAGAGTTTGGTGCCAAGGGCACCCCATAAACTTCTCCAAAAGTGACTTAGGAACTTAGTGTCCCTATCACTCACTATAGTTTGAGGCACTCCATGTAGCTTCAAAACATTTTCAACAAACAAGGAAGCTACATGTTGGGCGTCGTCACATTTCTTGCACGGGATAAAATGAGCCATCTTTGAGATTCTATCCACGACAACAAAGATGCTACCGTGGCCCCCCCTAGTCCTTGGTAATCCCATGACAAAGTCCATTGATATATCCAACCATGGACTAGTAGGTACGGGGAGTGGGGTGTATAGACCATGGGGACTAGACTTGGACTTGGCAAACTTGCACTCAAGACAAGAGTTGCAAAGTCTCTCAACATGTGTCCCCATTTTGGGCCAATGGAATTGCTCCTTAAGGATGGCTAAGGTTTTATCCCTACCAAAATGACCCATGAGTCCTCCACAATGTGCCTCTTGCACAAGCAATTCCCTCCATGAGGACTCGGGTATGCACACCCTACCATTTTTAAAGATGAATCCATTAGACCATTGGTATTTTTCAACTCTCTCCCCTTTCTCTAGAGCATCATAGACACTCTTTAGCTTTGGATCATGAGCATACATCAATTTGATACTCTCGAATCCCATGAGCTTAGAGGTGAGAGTGGTGGCCAATGCGAACTTTCGAGAAAGCGCATCCGCCACAACATTGTCCTTCCCTTTCTTGTATTGGATCACATAGGGAAAGGACTCAATAAATTCAACCCACTTGGCCTGTCTCTTATTGAGCTTTTCTTGGCCTCTCAAATGCTTGAGTGACTCATGGTCACTCTTGATTACATATTCACGAGGCCAAAGGTAATGTTGCCAATGGGCAAGGGCTCTCACAAGGGCATACAACTCCTTGTCATATGTAGAATAATTCAAGGAGGCCCCTTTCAACTTTTCACTAAAGTAGGCGATGGGTTTGCTATCTTGCATTAATACACCACCAATTCCCACCCCCGAGGCATCACATTCAACCTCAAACGCCTTCCCGAAGTCGGGCAATTGCAATAGGGGGGCGGTACTTAACCTACCTTTCAACTCTTGGAAAGCCTTCTCTTGAGGCTCTCCCCAAACAAATGGTTGGTCCTTCTTTACCAACTCGGTAAGTGGAGCGGCAATGGAGCTAAAGTCTTTCACAAATCGTCTATAAAAACTAGCAAGACCATGAAAGCTCCTCACTTGAGTCACGGTAGTAGGAGTAGGCCAATCACGTATGGCCTCTACCTTAGACCCATCCACCTCCACTCCTTGGGCACTCACAACAAACCCAAGGAAGACCACCTTCTCCACACCAAAGGCACACTTTTTAAAGTTAGCATAGAGCTTTTCGGCTCTCAAAACATCAAGCACTTGCCTAAGGTGGCCAACATGTTCATCAATTGTCTTACTATAGATCAAGATATCATTGAAATAGACAACAACAAACTTATTGATAAAAGGCTTCAAAACATGGTTCATGAGTCGCATGAAAGTGCTAGGTGCGTTGGATAGCCCGAAGGGCATAACCAACCATTCATAGAGACCGAATTTGGTCTTGAATGCGGTTTTCCATTCATCCCCGGGTTTCATCCGGATTTGATGGTAGCCGGACCTAAGGTCGATTTTGGAAAAGACACACGACCCACTCAATTCATCCAACATATCATCAAGCCGTGGAATAGGGTGACGATACTTGATCGTTATCTTATTCACGGCTCGGCAATCTACGCACATTCTCCAAGTGCCGTCCTTCTTTGGGACAAGAATGACCGGTATGGCACAAGGACTCAAACTTTCCCTCACCAAGCCTTTTGAAAGCAAGTCATCAACTTGTTTTTGCAACTCCCTCGTATCCTCGGGATTGCTTCTATAGGCCGACTTGTTCGGGATTTGAGAGCCCGGAATAAAATCAATTTGATGTTCAATACCCCTCAAGGGAGGTAAGCCATCGGGCATCTCATCCGGGAACATGTCCATAAAGTTCTCCAAAACATTTTTCAAAGCACTAGGTAAAGGACTAGAAGAAACATCATAATTAGAGTTAAGGATCATACCTTTGTGCACTAGGCATAGGAGAAACTTGTTGCCACCATGCTTTTGGACAAAGGGCTAGTCTCAATGATTGACTTGGCCTTTGCCGCCTCCCTCAACTCCTTCATTCGATTGTAGTCATCACTCACTTGTTTAGGAGTTAGGGGCTTCAACACAAACTTTCTTCCTTCATGTTGGAGCGTGTAAGTGTTAACACGTCCATTGTGAACCACTTGCCGGTCAAATTGCCAAGGCCTTCAAAAGAGAAGGTGGCAAGCTTGCATGGGCACAACGTCGAACAAGTGTTCATCAACATAACTCCCCATTTTAAACTTGATCATTGCTTGTTTCACTACCTTGAGCTCCCCACATTCACTAAGCCATTGTAACCGGTATGGTTTTGGATGCTTCATGGTAGGCAACTTCAATTGGGTTATGAGAGATTGACTCACCACATTAGTACAACTCCCGGAATCAATGATCATAGAACACACAACACCCTTAACACGACACCTAGCGTGGAAGAGGTTTTCCCTTTGCAAGGTTTCACCATCCTCCGCAATCATAGCTCCTAGACTTCTCCTCACTACCAAGAAAGTATGAGGTTCCTCATCCTCCACCGTGTCATCTTCACCATCCTCCTCTACTCCCTCATCTCCCTCTACTCCCTCATCTTCCTCCGGCTCACTCTCTTGTTCATATGCATTGTCACCAACAACAACCATGTTTCTTTTCGTAGGACACTCTTTGGCAAAGTGCCCATACCCCTTGCATTTGTGACATTGAATGGAAGAAGAAGTAGGAGTATTCAATTGGGTTTTAGAGTTACCTCCCACATTGGGTGTGTACTTCTCAAATGGCTTCTTCACATCCTTGGTTGCATTGGCACCACTCGTCCCACTAGCACTCGGGAACTTTGCATTTGTGGTAGGAGGCTTCCAACCCCTTGTGTTGCTTGTTGGAGTAGTAGTGCTACTCTTGTAGCGAAAGGATTTCTCATCTTTGAGCCATTTCTCGGCTTCAACCGCATCATCACATAGCTTGTAGAGGTCATCATATTTGTGGAACTTCAATTGTGAAGCTATGTCTCGGTTTAAGCCCCCTTTGAAACGGATTATTGCCATCTCATGATCTTCATCATCAAGGTCAAGGTTCATTCGGACTTGCTCAAATTCATTGAAGTATTCCCCAACCGAATTGGAACCTTGTTTCAACTCATAGAGACGCTTTTGTTGTTCAACCCGGTATTGGTTAGTCAAGTACTTCTCATCCATCACCCGGATCAACTCTTCCCAAGTAAGATTAATAGCCATCCCCGTCCTCCTTCTATTCCGCTTCACCGACTCCCACCAAGTAGAAGCAAAAGATTCGAAGGAAGATATTGCATACTTGGTTTTCTTCACCTCGGGCATATCATTGGTTTCAAATATTCGTTCCATAGCCAATTTCCAATTCTTGTACTCCACCGGGTCACTACTTCCTTTGAAAGGAGGAATAGTGAGCTTCACACTATTGAGGTTGTTGTTGTTATCACGACCCCCTTGGAAAGGCTCCGGTTGGCCTCCATAGTGATCCCCATAACCACCATAACCTCCATAATCTCTCCCAACATTCCCTCCAACATATCCTAAGGGTGGCCCTCGACCTCGGCCTCTACCCCGATCCACATTCCGACCCCAATTCATACCTCGCCTCGGTTGATAGTGGTCATCAAACCCATACATGTCATCTCCATAATTGGCTTCCTCCCCTTCTTGGACTTCATCCACTTGCTCAAGAGGTTGCACATTTCGGATGTGTTGTGGTAGTGGCATGTTTCTTGGAGGGTTGTCTAAGATACGGGGAATGCCCGTTCGTTGGGTATTGCCCAACATATGATCCATCCGCTCTTTATCTTCCTTTACCCGTTGTTGTTTGAGCAATTCAACAACTTGCTCCGGGGTAAAGGTAGGGCTACCTGAGCCTTCTCCGGTTTCGATTTGGACACTCGGGGTCCTTTTGTCATTTTGGACACTCGGGGTCCCATGTTCTCCTTGAGTACTTGAAGCTCCCTTTTCAAGGGACTCAATTCTTTGATTCATGAGGTCCATCTTGGCAAGAAGATTAGCCAAGGCCTCCTTAATGAAATCTTGTCCGTCATTAGCCATGGTACCTACAAAGAAAGAAACAAGAGTTAGCTTAAACACCTCACTCGCTCCCTCACTTGTGTTCACTCGGATCACTCTTTTGGGTGACGGTGGATATTTCACTCGACTTGTAATTCCAAAGCTTCACGTAGATGACTACAACTCCTCAACTCAACTAAACTATTCACGAGTCACGCACACTCCGGGGCGAGTGGAATCAATGGGACTCAATGAACGCTAGTGATGCCGGGCAAACTAGCTCGAGACCCTTTACGAGAAGCCAAGCCAAAGCTATCCGTGATGCTCATCTTCACTTGATATGGAAGGGTATGAAAGAAGGCCACAAGAGCAACTTGAAGAGCATGCTTTGGTGTGCCATGGATGGAGGACCCTCTAGGACGCTTGGTGAGGCTCAAGAGGCACAAAATGAGACACCCCAAGGGGCTGCAGGAAGAGGCGGAGCGCCTCCCCACCTAGGCGGACCGCCTCCCCCAGATCCAGAGAGCCTTCAGCTACTAGGCGGCCGCCTCCCCCTACTAGGCGGACCGCCTCCCCCTGTGACACACATGCGGGATTTTTACTACTTTTGCTTGAACTTCCAATTTTAGCCCTAAGTGGCCTTTTATGTATTAACCTCACTTGAGGGCACTTTAGTCATTTACTTTAGTCTTAGGAAGGGCCTATAAATAGAGCCTTAGGCATTTCATTTCATTACAGACACAACTTTGAATATAGAATGATGAACATTTCTTGAGTGAATCTCAATGAAGAACCCGTGAGCGGGCATGATTTCACTTGGTAGAATCCAAGTTGAACATCGAAACCTCTTTGATCATTCTATTTGCGAGAGCCGAGTGTCTCTTGAGGGTAGTTGCGTAGTATAGGTGATTCTTGACATTCACCCGGGGTGTATCGAGACAAGTTCCTCGGTGCTACTTAGGTAATCGTTTCAAGCTTCGTCTTGCTTTTATCTCGATATCTTGTTAGATATCGCCTATCTTGTTTTAGCTTCCGCATTTCCATATCGTTTTTAGCTTCCGCTCGTTTTTCCCTGCATCAGTTGGTATCAGAGCAAGGCTCGGGTTATGTTCTTACAAACCCCCGTTCCTTGTTCATTGTGTTAGTTTATCATTGTTCTTGTTGTTGTTCTTGAAAAATTTGAAGAAAACAAAAAAATTGAAAAAAACTAGAAAACTCAAGAAAATTTGGTAGATCGGGTTGGATTCGAATCCCCAAGTGTTAAAAAGTATTGGGGTTTGTTCCTTATAGTATTCCCGTTGTTTTGGTACCCATATATCACATTTTGGTGTTACGATTCAAAATTTCGAAAATCAAAATCCCTTAAGTTTGAAAATTTCTTTAAAACGCTTCAATCTTGATCCGAAGCTTGTTGTTGTTTGTTGGAGGTTTAAAACCATTGGGGATTGGTTGTTATAGTAGTATACACCTTTGGGTATCATTGATTTTGTGTATCGGGTCGAAATCGTTGGATTTTTGGTGCGGTGAACGTGGAATTGGTGGATTCCAATTTGAACTTCATCCATCTTTGATCATTCTATTTGATTTCCAACTTGTTTTTGTTGGAAATTTGGGTGCAAAAGAGCCAAAAACGCGAAGTGAAAAGCTGCAGGAAATTGCACTAGGCGGACCGCCTACTTGCAGAGGCGGACCGCCTCTTTTGCTCCACCTCTCTGGACTTCAGAGTAGGCTGACCGCCTACTTTAGTAGGCTGACCGCCTACTTCACAGTATGAAAAAATAGGCGGGGGGCCTGTTTACAGAGGCGGGGGGCCTGTTTTTGGAAGTTGTCCGGGTAGTTGTTTTTCGTAGGTTTTCGCTTTTTGTTGGCTTATATCACTTCCGGCTAGTACTTTGAGAGTAACACTCCTACTCAATTAGTACTAGTTCATTGAGCGTTTAGGACCTTCGTGCTTAGAGGAGAGTAGAGCTCAAAGAAGACTCGTAGTACATTCTTTGCTTCAAGTGCTCATTAAATAGCCTAGCGATCATCGAGTCCCATCAATTCCACTCACCCCGAAGAGTATTTGGTTCTTGTGACTTGAGTGGTTATTGAGGTGGTTGTTCAACTACGAGGAAGCCTTTGAGATCAAGCCTGAGTGATCCTACAACCCACTAAATCGAGTGTACCCGAGTGACATTCCAAAGGTGAGGGAGCGAGTGAGGTTTTTACTCTAACCTTTTTCTCTTGTCTTTAAATTTTGTAGGTACATGGCCGGAGACGTATACGATACCATTAAGGTACCGGTAAGCACTTTGGTCAACCTCTTGGCCGAGGTGAGATCCATAAGTGCGAGGTTTGATCGCCTCGAAGAGGAGTGGACCCCGAGTGTCCAAAATGGTACCGAAGGGGGTACTAGTGATGAAGTGTTGGGCAATCCCCAACCGTTGGGCACTCCCCAACAAGTGGGCATTCCCCACAACTTGGGCATTCCCCAAGTAGATGTAACTACTCACTCTAGGAGTAAGTCTACTACTCCTATGAGCCAATCAATGGCAAATGAGGGAGTTGGGGAAAGTGAGCGAGGTGATGAAATTCTTGGACCTCATTTCCCTACACTTGCACATGAGAGTGAATTGAAAGAAAGAAGAGGAGAGGAAAAACAAATTGAGAGTGAGGGCACCCTTTGTCCTAACCATGTGTTCTCTTCTTCTTCTTGCTATAGCTTTTGTGTAGGTACTCTTAGAGGCGAGCTATTGGAGCCTCAATCGTTTGCCTTGGAAGGAAGCCAAGATAAGGGAGGACTTGATTATGAGCTTCATGAAGGAGGAATTGAACACGATGCTTCAAGCAATGTGAGTGCTCACGGGAGCGACTCAAAGGTAAGTGTTTCTTCACCTCCGTATGAGCATGAAAACTCCTTGTCTTGTGAGAACTCGATGCTAGTTGGTACTTGTGTTGTATTTGATGAAATTGCAACTAGCGTAGAGTCGATTGGTCAACTTGTGTTTGCATGTGACCTAGTAGGGAGGAGCGAAAGGCCGCATCATGATGCGAGCCCGGTATTCAAAGAACCTCTCTCTAGTGAAAGCGTGATAGTTGGCCTTACTTGTGACCCTTGTTATGACACCCCACCCATGTTTGATAAAGGGGAAGATGAGTTATGTGACTCCACCCTTGTTGATATAATTGATTTCGGTGGATTTGTGTGTCGTAGTGAGGATGAAAGTGAACTTGAGGAGTCCAAATTGCATGAGTTGGACGAGGTTGTCTATGATGACTCCTCAAGTGAGAGCGAAGAACCTAGCTTTGATACTTCACCTTTATTCAGCCTAGAGAATGGGATGCGTACTTTTACAAATCCTTTGTTTGAAAGCATCCTTATTTGTGGTGGTGAGTTGTATCGAGCTAGAGTTGGGAATGAGTTGGAACCTCCCTGGTGTGAGGGATTTGATCCCATAGACAACTCTTTGTTTGAAGCTTCGAGTGAGGTAGATGATCCTTCTAGTGACCCTACTCTTGTTGGTTCGGGTTATGATGATGAAAAGGACATTGATATTGCCTTCCTTGAGAGTTTACCTTGTGAGGGGGGTTGTCTTGAGGATGAAATTGGAGGTGAGGAGGTATCTCTTAGTGTGAGTATGAGAGCTCTTAAGAAGGGGAGTGGGGTAATTGCTTCTAATTGTGATTTGACTTACCTTGTCTATTCCCTCCCATATGTTGACCACACTTTGAGACTTGAGCATGCCGAAACCGTTGTGCCGCATTGTGAAAATATTGCATTAAAGGTTTGGTGTGTTGATCATGAGCTTAGGGGTCATAGAAACCTTGAATGCTTAATCTTGAATGTTGCATGTCCTATTGGTCTCTTTGCTTGTCATGTTGGTGAGTGCTTGTCACTACGGAGCCAAGAACTTGTTGTCTCCTTTGGAGACATAAGCTTTTTGATTTGCATCGATACTTGGCTCTATCACAAGAGTGAATTTTCCACACCACTTACCTTCACTCTTGTAGGACTTGCCTACTCGCATTGTGGGAAGTCTTGGTGCACTACTCTTGAACGTAGGGATTGTAGGGATTTTGATAGCTTAATCTTGCATGTGCCATGCCCTATTGATCTCTTTATTTGTTCTTGTGTTGGGAGCACTTTGTTGTTGAACCAAGTACTTGCTAGTTCCCTTGGGAGCATGAGCTTCTTCGTTACCATTGATACTTGGTTGTACCACAAGAGTGTGTTTTCCCCACACTTGGTGCACTAACCTACTCTTGTAGTAGGAACTTTTGTTTTTGTTGCCTTTTGATGTAGGTGAAGCTAAATTGGAGGAGGACGCCTTAATTTCGAGGACGAAATTTTCTCAAGAAGGGGAGGATGATGCCGGGCAAACTAGCTCGAGACCCTTTACGAGAAGCCAAGCCAAAGCTATCCGTGATGCTCATCTTCACTTGATATGGAAGGGTATGAAAGAAGGCCACAAGAGCAACTTGAAGAGCATGCTTTGGTGTGCCATGGATGGAGGACCCTCTAGGACGCTTGGTGAGGCTCAAGAGGCACAAAATGAGACACCCCAAGGGGCTGCAGGAAGAGGCGGAGCGCCTCCCCACCTAGGCGGACCGCCTCCCCCAGATCCAGAGAGCCTTCAGCTACTAGGCGGCCGCCTCCCCCTACTAGGCGGACCGCCTCCCCCTGTGACACACATGCGGGATTTTTACTACTTTTGCTTGAACTTCCAATTTTAGCCCTAAGTGGCCTTTTATGTATTAACCTCACTTGAGGGCATTTTAGTCATTTACTTTAGTCTTAGGAAGGGCCTATAAATAGAGCCTTAGGCATTTCATTTCATTACAGACACAACTTTGAATATAGAATGATGAACATTTCTTGAGTGAATCTCAATGAAGAACCCGTGAGCGGGCATGATTTCACTTGGTAGAATCCAAGTTGAACATCGAAACCTCTTTGATCATTCTATTTGCGAGAGCCGAGTGTCTCTTGAGGGTAGTTGCGTAGTATAGGTGATTCTTGACATTCACCCGGGGTGTATCGAGACAAGTTCCTCGGTGCTACTTAGGTAATCGTTTCAAGCTTCGTCTTGCTTTTATCTCGATATCTTGTTAGATATCGCCTATCTTGTTTTAGCTTCCGCATTTCCATATCGTTTTTAGCTTCCGCTCGTTTTTCCCTGCATCAGCTAGGCACTTTGAAGTGAAGGACTTGAGTAAACGGTTCTACGCTTTTCTTGGAATTTCTACTCTCCTTTCTAGGCACGAATTCACCTAATAGTAAATAAATGGTTAGCACTATTCAAGTAGAATGGTTACTCAAAGTAGTACTAACTAGATGTGATGTTATCAAACAAAGGGAAATACCTATTAAAATCTACCCGAAACAACTTGTTCAGCACCCAGGAGGGGCGCCTGGAACTCAGGTAGGGCGCCTAGACTGTGCAGTATTCCAGGCGGGGCGCCTGGGTCTAGGCGGGGCGCCTGAGACTTAGGCAGTGAGCAAGTCAGGCGGGGCGCCTGGCTTAGGCGGGGCGCCTGGCTTAGGCGGGGCGCCTGGCCTGAAGCTTTTCCCAACTCGTTCCAAACTCGTTTCAAGTCGATTCTCAAGCCCCAAATCCGATGTTTTCAACTTGTTTTCACAATCCAATGATACCCAAAGTTGTTTTTGATCTTCCTTAACAAAACCCAATCAAATTATCAACCAAACAATCAATCAAATCAGGGTTCAATCTCAAGAACTCAAGAACACAAGGGTTTAGCACAAAGGGTTCAACAAGGATTGTGATTCATTAAAGTAGGTGTTATACATGTTCAAATCCCACAAAATTGGAACCGAATCGTTTTTTTTTCAATGAAGTTCAATCCCCAATATCAAATTTTCAATCAACCATCAATCCAACCCAAGAATCAAGCCCAAATCATCAAGAACAAGTTCATCAAGGGTTTAAGGGGTTTTGGGGTTTCAATTTTTCAAACTTCACCAATTCCAACAATTTTGATACCTAAGCAACGGGAATTCAATCACGATCAAGAATCAATAACACCCATATCATAAATCATCCAAATCAACAAGATTCACCAAATTTTTAGATTTTCAATTTTTCAATTTTTTTGTAATTTTCTCCTTTCTAATAACTTGAACAACAAGGAAACTAAAAGAGGATACTAGGCACGAAGAATCAAGGGTCGGGGGTTCGTAGAAACGAGACCCGAGCCTTGCTCTGATACCAAATGATGTAGGAAATCAAACGCGGAAAGTAAAAGATAAGAACGAGACGTAACTCGATCTCTAATCCCAAGTAGCAACGAAGAACTTGTTCCGTTACACCCCGGGAGAAGGACAAGAACACCTACGCTAGGCAACTACCCTCGAGCTAACGCGAGCACGCAAGTAGAATGGTCGGAGAGGAAAAGCATTCATCTAGATCCGCTAGAAGAACTACAAGTCTAAAATCAAAGGGTTTCATTCAATAACCAAGAGCCTTGCTCATGTTCAATGTTTAACATTCATCAACTATCATAAACTAAGTGTAAATAGGCTAAGCATGGATATTTATAGTGTTTCCAAGCTTGCAAAATGACTAAAATACCCTTACTAATAAGGTGCATAAACATAGGCCACGTAGGGCAAAACGGTAAAATAAACATAGGCCTTCACAGCTGGGAGGGGCGCCTGGACTGTAGGAGGGGCGCCTGGGATTGCAGGCAGCTAGGCGGGGCGCCTGGCTAGGCGGGGCGCCAGGCTTGCCTTGGCCTAGGCGGGGCGCCTGGGCAGGCGGGGCGCCTGGGCAGGCGGGGCGCCTGGGTGCTTTCCAGTGGCTTAGGCAGTGAGTTGGCTAGGCGGGGCGCCTGGCCCTTCTGTGCCAGATTCTTCCTTAGGCGTGAGGCCTAGTTTGATCACCCGAAATGGCTTCCACTCGCTCCTTTCTTCAAGTCCTCTCCTCTCCAAGTATAAATGCACCTCTTGAACATCCTTGACTTGGCTCCGAGTGAATGGTCTCCTAGTGGTGGATTGCCCGGCATCAGGAAGTTACACTAGCAATCTTGCTAGTAGTGGAGGGATAAGGAAGACCCAAGTTGTTGGTGTTGACACTTGTGGGCGTCCAAATTCTCATTTGGGTGCCAATGTGCAAGACTTGGGTAGATGTAGGTTCGTTGTTGGCGTAGATGGAATTGATGGATACTTGCTCAAAATTGGTGGTACCGATGCCAATTGTATTAGCACCTCTTTGGTTGATAGGCTTAGGATACCATGCCACAAGCTAGAACATCCTTATGAGTATGATGGAGTGTGGGTTTCTAAGGAGGCTCGGGTACTCATATCTCATAGGAATTATAAATGCTATGTGTGGTGTGATGTGTATCCCATGCGTCATATCGATGTGTGGATAGGTGACCGGTGGTTGGAAGGGAAGAGGGTGCAATATAGTGTGGTGAAGGGTGCATATCTTGTGGGCGTGGGGCAAAGAGTCTATGACTTTGTGCCTTACCGGGCGAAGAGCCGAGTGCCTACTAGTACCCCTTCTTTGGCTAGGCAAATGAGCAAGGATCGGGAACTTCATTCCATGGGCAACAATGTGCAGACAAGAAGTCCTACAATGACAAGAAGTGGTGGGACTAGTTCAAGTGAAGGGTTGATAAAAATCAACAAGGTGAACCAACCACAAGTTGCAAAATCAAGTGGTTCACCAACAAAGGAGGAGGAGACCTCAAGTGATGAGTCTCCAAGTCCTAGATTCCGGGTTGATGTAAAAAGTCCACCTACTCCGGCTATGGGCATTCTCGGGCCTCGTCCCAATTCGCCCGAATTTGAGAGAAAAAAGATAGAGAGGAGTAAGGGAGCGACCGGTGACAACTCTCGAGTAGAAAAAGGAGAGATTGTGTTGAGTGATGTGAGTGAGTTGTCGCCACCCGAATCTACACCTAACCTTGGAAAAAAAAATGAGGGAAAAGAAAGAGGGAAAAAGAAAAATTGAGAGTGAGGACACCCCTTATTCTAACCTTAACCCTTTATCTTTTTCTTCTCTTTGTGTGAATTCTTGTGTAGGGATTCTTGGAGGCAAACCAATGGAGCCTCAACTATGCTACGTGATGGAAAGACAAGGTGAAGGAGATGCCAAATGTGAGCTACGAGGAGGAGAAGCTAGCCGTGACGCTTCAAGTACATTGAGTAAGCCCGGATGCAACTCAAGTGTAAGTGTTAGTTCTTCTTCCCATGAGCCTATTACTTCCTTGTCTTGTGTTAGTGTGTGTGGAAACTCTATACTAGTTGATGAGTTGCATGAATATAATGTGTTTGCGACTAGTGTAGAGCCATTGGGTCAACTTGTGTGTGAAAATGAACCACTTGTTGAGAGGATTGAAAAGCCACATCATGATGTGAGCTCGGTTTTCATTGAACCTCTCTTTGGTGAAAATATTGACGTTGACCTTGTTTGTGAACCTTGTTATGACACCCCACCCATGTTTGATAAAGGAGAAGATGAATTGTATGATTATCCTATTCTTCCCTTTGAGTGTTTATTTGCTAGTGGTGGTCTTTTGTGTCGTAGTGAGGAAGGTTGTAACCTTGAGGAGTCTCTTGAGAATGAGATAGATCGACTTGTGTTCGATGACTCCTCAAGTGTAGATGTTGTCTGTAGTTTGAGAACTTCACCTTTGCTTGCAAATGAACTTGAGAAGTGTGCCTATACTAATCCTTTGTATGAGGGCAACTTCAATGAAAATGGTGAATTGTATCAAACTAGAGTGGAGTGTGAGTTTGGACCTCCATGGATCGGAATGCCTAACTCTATAGATAATCTGTTGTTTGAGACCTCCCTTGGGAGTTTGTCTAGTGACGAGGGTTGTCTTGGAGGAATATTTGGAGGTGAGGAGGTACCTCTCGGTGTGTGTAAGAATGCTCTTAAGAAGGTGAGTGGAGTAGTCGATGTTAGTTGTGAATTGAACTATTTTACTTACTCCATTCCATATGTTGAGCACACCTTGAGTGGTGAGCATGCCAAAGCCGATGTGTCACATTGTGATAAAATTGATTTGAAGGCTTGGTGCGTTGGTCGTGGGCTTAGGGGTCATAGAACATCTGAATGCTACATGTTGCATGACTTTGATCTCTTTGCTTGTTTTGAAAATGAGTGCTTGTTCTTGTCGAGCCAAGACTATGTTGTCTCCTTTGGGGACATAAGCTTTTTACTTGGTATTGATGCTTGGCTCTATCACAAGAGTGTGTTTTCCACACTACTTGCACTTATTCTTGTTAAGCTAACCTACTTGTGAAGTAGGAAATTTTGGTTGTGCTTGTTTTGAATGTAGGTTTTGATGGTTCGATTTCGAGGATGAAATCCTTTCAAGAAGGGGAGGATGATGCCGGGCAAATTGGCCTCAACGACAACCATCAAGAACCAAGCTTGAGAGCACAAGGAGTACCATCAAGGCCTCCGGAACCAACTTGAAGATCATGCTTTTGAGCACCATGGATGGAGGACCACTTGGGCTCCAAGGGGATCCACCCCAAGCTCATTTTGAGCCTCTTGCACAAGTTCCAGAAGGAGGCGGAGCGCCTCAAAGCTGAGGCGGAGCGCCTACCAAAAAGCAGAGAGCCGAACAGAAGAAGGCGGAGGGCCTCATCCTGAGGCGGAGGGCCTCATCCTGAGGCGGAGCGCCTCATCAGCTGGAGGCGGAGCGCCTCACCCTGAGGCGGAGCGCCTCCCCCTGTTAGCCTGCGCGGGATTTTGTGTGTTTTTCCTATTTTGCCCTTAAGTGGCTTGTATTGTTATAACCCACTTTGGGGGTGTTTTAGACATTTCATTAAGTGTAAAGGAAGACTATAAATACCTTCCTTAGGCCATTTAGTTGAGGAGTTAGCCATTGTTGAAGATAGAATCTTGAGAGAGAACATTGAAGAGGCCGAGCCCTTCTTGTTTGAGCCCGAGGCTTGTGTATGTCTCGACTTGGAACCTATGGAGATCGACATCTAGTTAGATTCCATTGTAAGGTTCAAGTTTCCCTTCTCCCTCTTGAATTCAATTAACGTTAATGAATTGAATTCGATACTTTCTTCTAATTTCTTGCCTTCCCAATCTCGATTTCTTGTTATCTTTTATCGCTTCCGCATTGTTTGTATCGTTGTTAGCTTCCGCGAATTTTACCCTGCATCAAGAATCAAATACGATAAACAAAAGGATAGGAGAGCGAGACACTTCTCGAACTCCCTTCGAAGTAACCACAGGGAACTTGTCCCGAGATACCCTCGAATCGGCGTCTAGAAGGACCTACACTATGCAACGACCCTCGAGACAACAACGGACTCGCAAGTCGAATGGTCGGGTTTTCGGTTCAAGACTCAACTAGGTTCCACTAGTGAATTCAAGCAACCAAGAGACAAAGGTTTCTTCCAAAGAGTTCAACTCTATTCTCATTCATCAATAATCAAAGTAAGGTAATGTTTGAAAGAGGCTAAGTGAAGTATTTATAGGCTTCACTTAGGGCTAATAAAAGGTCTAAAATACCCCCAAAGTGGGCTTAAACAAATAAAGGCCGCGCAGGGCTAAAATTGGAAGTTCAAGCAAAAGTCATTGAAATCCCGCAGGTGTGTAACAGGGGGAGGCGGTCCGCATAGGGTGGGGAGGCGGCCGCCTAGCTGCAGCTTGCTCTCTGGATATTTTCTGAGGCGCTCCGCCTCCTGCCTTCCAAGCCTCTGGATTTTGGGAGGCGCCCCGCCTCAGCTGGGAGGCGCTTCGCCTCTTCCTGAAGCCCCTTGGGGTGTCTCATTTTGTGCCTCGTGAGCCTCTCCAAGTGTCCTAAAGGGTCCTCCATCCATGGCACACCAAAACATGGTCTTCAAGTCGCTCTTGGGGCCTTCTTCCATACCCTTCCATATCAAGTGAAGATGGGTGTCTTGGATCAACTTAGCTTGACTCCGAGTGAAGGGTCTTGTGGTAGTTTGGGTCTTATCATCCTCCCCTTCTTGAGAGGATTTCGTCCTCGAAATTGAAGCATCATTCACGACCTCTTCATCATCATCCACGACCTCTTCATTACCTACATCCAACGGAACCAAGTCACAAACATTGAAAGTATTAGAAACTTGATACTCACTTGGCAAGTCGATCACATAGGCATTGTTGTTTATCTTCGAGAGCACTTGGAATGGTCCATCTCCCTGGGGCGCCAACTTCCCTTTCCTAAGGTTTGGAAACCTTTCTTTCCGGAAGTGCAGCCGCACATAGTCACCCTTCTTGAGTTCCACCTTCTTGCGTCCTTTGTTCTTCTTGGAGGCAACCTTAGCATAAGATTCCTCCAAATTCTTCTTTGCCTTAGCATGTATCTCCATCAAAGTCTTAGCTTGAGCTTTCCCTTCAAAATTAACAACCATTTCCCTTGGCAAATGGGTTAGATCAAGGGGAATCAAGGGGTTAAAACCATAAACACATTCAAAAGGAGTCATGCCAATCGTGCTATGCAATGTGCGATTGTAGGCAAACTCCATCATAGGCAATCTATCAATCCACGTCCCGGCCTTACCTCGGGTCATGGCCTGATGCGGGGCAAATCGAGCCAAGACACTAACCATCAAGAACCAAGCTTGAGAGCACAAGGAATGCAAGTCAAGGTCTCCGGGAGCGACTTGAAGATCATGCATCGGAGCACCAAGGAAGGAGGAGCGCCCAGCACGGTCAGGCGGAGCGCCTAGAAGCCAGGAGGAGCGCCCAGCTTCAAGGCACTCTGGGCGGAGCGCCCAAATTCCAGGCGGAGCGCCCAGGGTGGAGCGCCCAGCTCTAGGTGGAGCGCCCAGCTAACAAAGGGTTCAGGCGGAGCGCCCGGATTCCAGGCGGAGCGCCCAACGCTGAAGCTTGGATGATTTTTGGAGTGAAGTTCCTATTTTGCCCTTAAGTGGCTTGTATGTATTAATTAGCTTTGGGGGCATTTTAGACATTTCACTAGGAGTGTGGAAAAACTATAAAAGCCACACTTAGTCTTCATTTCCATTAGCTAGACTTTGAAGATAGAAATTGAGAGAGAATTAGCAAGGCCGAGCCTTCTAGTCCGAAGAGGATCGCTTCGTGAATCTTGTACGACTTGGAACCTATGGAGATTCATCGCTAGTGTGAATTCCTTGTAAGGTTCGAGTTTCACTTTCTCCCTTTGGATAATTAAATTCATGTTGTGAATCATTTATCCAATTCTTTCTTCTAATTCTTGCCTTCCTCGTCTTGAACTTCTCGATATCCTAGATATCTCGTTATCTAATTTACTTGCTTCCGCTCGTTTATAGTTTGTTTAGCTTCCGCGTAATTTCCATTGCATCAGTTGGTATCAGAGCAAGGCTCGGGTTATGTTCCTACAAACCCCCGTTCCTTGTTCCATATGTTAGTATCATTGTTGTTGTTGTGATTGTTCTTGAAAATTTGAAGAAAATCAAAAAATTGAAAAACTAGAAAACTCAAGAAAATTTGGTAGATCGGGTTGGAATCGTATCCCCAAGTGTTAAAAAGTATTGGGGTTTGTTCCTTATAGTATTCCCGTCGTTTTGATACCCATATATCGTGTTTTGGTGTTACGAATCAAAATTTCCAAAATCAAAATCCAAAAAGTTTGAAAATTCTTGAAAACGCTTCAATCTTGAATCGAAGCTTGTTGTTGTTTGTTTGGAGTTGAAAACTATTGGGGATTGGTTGTTATAGTTGTATACACCATTGGGTATCATTGATTTGTTGTATCGGGTTGAAATCGAACCAAAAAGTTGGCCAAAATCACCAAAAACCCGTTGAAAAAAAAAAAAAAAAGCTGAAAATCGCGTCCAGGCGGAGCGCCTAAGCCTGGGCGGACCGCCCACTTGTTTGGGCAGTGGGGTGAGGCAGGCGGACCGCCTGACCTTGGGGCGGAGCGCCCACCCTCACTGGGCGGAGCGCCTCCCCCTCTGGGCGGAGCGCCCACCCCTGTTTGGGTGCGGAATTGTTCCGTTTCGTTTCTTTTTGTGTTCCGTTGGTTTCCTAACTTCTTGGTTAGTGTTTCTAGGGTAATTGGCCTACTCCATTGACACTAATCCTTGAGCGTATTAGGACACTCGTGCGTAGAGGAGATTAGAATTCAAAGAAGAGTCGTAGAACTCCTTTTGGCCTCAAGTGCGCACTTTAAATAGCCGTCCGTACATCGAGTCTCATTAACTCCATTCCGAACTTTAACTTGGACATACTAGTTGTAATCACCTTGGTTCCCAAGTTGTTAAGGCTCGCCTTTGAGTGTTCATATATCGAGTGAAACACGTGAGGGAGTGACTTTTGGGAGGTTAATCTTGTGGTGTCGCAACAATGTCGGATAATGATGATGGGGTAGATTATGGCTCTTGTGGGGATGATGCGAGTTGTTATGACTCGTATGGTGATGATGGAGACTATGGTTCCTACGATGGTGATGATGGGCATTGCTATGATGATTCGGGGAACTATGGCTCGTATGAGGATGAAGCGGGTCACTATGATGATCGTGAAGATGATGAAGGCTATGAAGCTCGTGATGATGAATGTGATGATCCTTTTGCTTCTAGTCAAGAATATGAAGATTGTGACGCTTCAAGGTATGATGATCCTACTTACTCTTCTTGTGAAGAATTTGATATTGATGATGGTGACATAGGTAGAGTTGATGATGATGATGAACATAGGGGTTATTCTTATGCATCTTCTCTTAGTGTTGCTAACGGTGTACAAGGGAGTAGTAGAGGACCTTCCATTAGTATGGGAGGTGGTGGTGGTTGTTCCGTGGGAAAGAAGAAGCTTGCACCTTCTAGGTACGCTAAGCGACCTAATGCTTCTAATTCCCATGAGGAGGTTGGTATGATAGATGGTGTTGCTTTTGCTACAAAGGGGTTATATGCCGTGAGGGGCGTGGATGGTTGTAGTAGGAGTAGTGCTATGGGCTATGGAACTAAGGCGAGAGGCACTTATGGGCTCCATGGCGCGGCTCCTTCCTTGACTTCCAACAACGTTGCTAATGTTGGGAGAGTGACGGGAAGTGGAGATTGTTCTAGTGGTGTTGCCACTAGTGGAGGAATAAGGAAGACCCAAGTTGTCGGAGTTGACACTTGTAGGCATTCAAGTTCTCACTTGGATGCCAATCTACAAAACTTGGGTAGATGTAGGTTCGTTGTTGGGGTAAATGGTATTGACGGATACTTGCTCAAGATTGGTGATACCGATGCCAATTGTATTAGCACCTCTTTGGTTGATAGGCTTAGGATACCATGCCATAAGCTAGCGCATCCTTATGAGTATGATGGAGTGTGGGTTTCTAAGGAGGCTCGGGTACTCATATCTCATGGGAGTTATAGATGCTATGTGTGGTGTGACGTGTATCCCATGCATCATGTTGATGTGTGGATTGGTGAGCCGTGGTTGGAGGGGAAGAGGGTGCAATATAGTATGGTGAAAGGTGCGTATCTTGTGGGCGTAGGGCAAAGAGTCTATGACTTTGTGCCTTACCGGCCGAAGAGCCGAGTGCCTACTAGTGTCTCTTCTTTAGCTATGCAAAGGAGCAAGGAGCAAGAACTTCATTCCATGGGCAACAATGTGCAAACAAGAAGTCCTACAAACACAAGCAATGGTGGGACTAGTGCTACAAAAGAGTTGGCAAATGTCAACAAGGTGAGCCCGAAGCCACCTCCAAAGCCGAGTGGTTCACCAACAAAGAAAAAGGAGACATCAAGAGATGAGTCTCCGAGTCCTAGATTCCGGGTTGATGTAAAAAGTCCACCTACTCCGGCTATGGGCATTCTCGGGCCTCGTCCCAATTCGCCCGAATTTGAGAGACAAAAGATAGAGAGGAGTAAGGGAGTGACCGGTGACATTCCTCGAGTGGAAAAAGGAGAGGATGTGTTGAGTGATGTGAGCGGGATGTCACCACCCGAATCTACACCTAGCCTTGAAAGAAAAATGAGGGAAAAGAAAGAGGGAAAAAAGAGTGAGGACACCCCTTATTCTAACCTTAACCCTCTATCTTTTTCTTCTACTTGTGTGAATACTTGTGTAGGTATTCTTGGAGGCAAGGCGATGGAGCCTCAACCATGTGCCGTGATGGAAGGACAAGGTGAAGGAGATGCCGAATGTGAGCTACAAGGCGGAGAAGTTCATGACACTTCAAAGGTACGTGTTAGTTCTTCTTCCCATGAGCCTATTACTTCCTTGTCTTTTGTTAGCGTTTGTGATGACTCCACACTAGTTGATGATATGTATGATTACAATGTGTTTGCAACTAGTGTAGAACCTTTGGGTCAACTTGTGTGTGAAAATGAACCACTAGTTGAGGGGATTGAAAAGCCACATCATGATGTGAGCTCGATTTTCATTGAACCTCTCTCTAGTGAGAATGATGAAGTTGACCTTGTTTGTGAACCTTGTTATGACACCCCACCTATATTTGATAAAGGAGAAGATGAATTGCTTGATAATCTTATTCTTCCCTTTGATTGCTTAATTGATAGTGGTGGTCTCTTGTGTCGTAGTGAGGGTGTATTTGATCTTGAGGAGTCTCTTGAGTGTGAGATGGATCGATTTATTTTCGATGACTCCTCGAGTGAGAGTGAAAGACCTAGTCTTGATGATATGCTTGCTTGTAGCCATAAATTTGAAGTGCATGCCTTTACATTTCTATTGTTTGAAGGCAATCTTGTTTGTGGTGGTGAATTGTATCGGACTAGGGTCGGTAGTAGAATCGAACCTCCATGGTTTGTAAAGTTAGGCTCTAGGGATGATCCATTGTTTGGAACTCCAAGTGAGGAGAGTAGTCTTGATATTGGTCGTGTTGACCTTTCTTCTAGTGGTCCTAGCCTTCGTTGTATGGACTATAATGATGAAGAACCTATTTTGGAGACTTTCCTTTGGAGTTTGTCTAGTGACGCGGGTCGCCTTGGAAGAGTCTTTGGAGGTGAGGAGGTACCTCTCGGTGTGTGTAGGAATGCTCTTAAGAAGGGGAGTGGAGTAGTCGATGTTAGTTATGAATTGAACTATTTTACTTACTCCATCCCATATGTCGAGCACACCTTGAGTGTTGAGCATGCCAAAGCCGATGTGTCACTTTGTGATAAAATTGATTTGAAGGCTTGGTATGTTGGTCATTGGCTTAGGGGTCGTGGGGAATTTAATTGCTACATGCATATCCTTGATCTCTTTGCTTGCTTTGAAAATGAGTGCTTGTTCTTACCGAGCCAAGACTTTGTTGTCTCCTTTGGGGACATAAGCTTTTTAATAGGTATTGATGCTTGGCTCTATCACAAGAGTGTGTTTTCCACACCACTTGCACTTATTCGTGTTAAGCTAACCTACTTGTGAAGTAGGAAATTTTGGTTGTGCTTGCTTTGATTGTAGGTTTTGATGGTGTGATTTCGAGGACGAAATCCTTTCAAGAAGGGGAGGATGATGCGGGGCAAATCGAGCCAAGACACTAACCATCAAGAACCAAGCTTGAGAGCACAAGGAATGCAAGTCAAGGTCTCCGGGAGCGACTTGAAGATCATGCATCGGAGCACCAAGGAAGGAGGAGCGCCCAGCACGGTCAGGCGGAGCGCCTAGAAGCCAGGAGGAGCGCCCAGCTTCAAGGCACTCTGGGCGGAGCGCCCAAATTCCAGGCGGAGCGCCCAGGGTGGAGCGCCCAGCTCTAGGTGGAGCGCCCAGCTAACAAAGGGTTCAGGCGGAGCGCCCGGATTCCAGGCGGAGCGCCCAACGCTGAAGCTTGGATGATTTTTGGAGTGAAGTTCCTATTTTGCCCTTAAGTGGCTTGTATGTATTAATTAGCTTTGGGGGCATTTTAGACATTTCACTAGGAGTGTGGAAAAACTATAAAAGCCACACTTAGTCTTCATTTCCATTAGCTAGACTTTGAAGATAGAAATTGAGAGAGAATTAGCAAGGCCGAGCCTTCTAGTCCGAAGCGGATCGCTTCGTGAATCTTGTACGACTTGGAACCTATGGAGATTCATCGCTAGTGTGAATTCCTTGTAAGGTTCGAGTTTCACTTTCTCCCTTTGGATAATTAAATTCATGTTGTGAATCATTTATCCAATTCTTTCTTCTAATTCTTGCCTTCCTCGTCTTGAACTTCTCGATATCCTAGATATCTCGTTATCTAATTTACTTGCTTCCGCTCGTTTATAGTTTGTTTAGCTTCCGCGTAATTTCCATTGCATCATGGCCCTAAGAAGAGCACCCAAGGTTCGGTTGACCACTTCGGTTTGGCCATCGGTTTGTGGGTGGTGGGACGTAGAAAACAAGAGCTTGGTGCCTAAGGCACCCCATAAACTTCGCCAAAAATGGCTTAGGAACTTAGTGTCCCTATCACTCACTATAGTTTGAGGCACACCATGTAGCTTCAAGACATTTTCAACAAACAAGGAAGCTACATGTTGGGCGTCATCGCATTTCTTGCACGGAATGAAATGAGACATCTTTGAGAACCTATCTACGACAACAAAGATGCTATCGTGGCCCCCCCTAGTCCTTGGTAATCCCATGACAAAGTCCATTGATATATCCAACCATGGACTAGTAGGTACGGGGAGTGGGGTGTATAACCCATGAGGGTGGGATTTAGATTTGGCACGCTTGCACTCAAGGCAATTAGTGCAAAACTTCTCCACATGCACCCTCATCTTCGGCCAATAGAATTGTTCTTGAAGAACGGCCAAAGTCTTTCTTATCCCAAAGTGACCCATGAGTCCTCCACAATGTGCCTCTTGCACAAGCAACTCCCTCCATGAGGACTCGGGTATGCACACTCTACCACTTTTAAAGATGAATCCATTAGACCATTGGTATTTTTCAACTCTCTCCCATTTCTCTAGAGCATCATAGACACTCTTTAGCTTTGGATCATGAGCATACATCAATTTGATACTCTCGAATCCCATGAGCTTAGAGGTGAGAGTGGTGGCTAATGCGAACTTTCTAGAAAGCGCATCCGCCACAACATTGTCCTTCCCTTTCTTGTATTGGATAACATAGGGAAAGGACTCAATAAATTCAACCCACTTGGCATGTCTCTTATTGAGCTTTTCTTGGCCTCTCAAATGCTTGAGTGACTCATGGTCACTCTTGATTACAAACTCACGAGGCCAAAGGTAATGTTGCCAACGGGCAAGGGCTCTCACAAGGGCATACAACTCCTTGTCATATGTCGAATAATTCACGGAGGCCCCTTTCAACTTCTCACTAAAGTAGGCGATGGGTTTGCTATCTTGCATTAATACACCACCAATTCCCACCCCCGAGGCATCACACTCAACCTCAAATGCTTTCCCAAAGTCGGGCAATTGCAATAGGGGGGCGGTACTCAACCTACCTTTCAACTCTTGGAAAGCCTTCTCTTGAGGCTCTCCCCAAACAAAGGGTTGGTCCTTCTGATAAGACCCAAATTGGAGCCAAAGCGCCAACCATCAAGAGCCAAGCTTGAGAGCACAAGGATGGCAAGTCAAGGCTTTCGGACGAGGGCTCGGGAGTAATTTGAAGCCATGGACTTGAGCACGCTTGAGGGAGGACCGACTATGGACCAAGGGGAACACTTAGAGTCCATTTTGAGCCGTATCCATACCTCCCAGGAAGAGGCGGAGCGCCTCCCCAAAGAGGCGGACCGCCTAGCAAAAGTCTAGAGAGCAACACAGCAAGAGGCGGAGCGCCTCCCCCACTGAGGCGGACCGCCCCTCACTGAAGAGACCTGAGGCGGAGCGCCTCCCTTTATGAGGCGGAGCGCCTCCCCTGTTAGCCTTGACGGGATTTCATGTGTTTTACCTATTTTTCCCTTAAGTGGCTTGTATTGTTATAACCCACTTTGGGGGTGTTTTAGACATTACATTAGGAGTGTGGAACACCTATAAATACCACACTTAGTCATTTTATTTCCTTAGCTAGTTTTGAAGATAGAATTGAGAAGATAGAATAGGCTTGGCCATTCTTGTTGAAGCGTTGACTTCATGTATCTCTTACGTTGAATCCATGGTGGATCACCGCTAATGTGAATCCCGTTTAATGGTTCAAGTCTCTTCTCCCTTTTGAATCAATCTAATTGTTTAGTTTGATTCGTTCTCTTTCTTCTATTTCTATTCTCCCCAATCCCTTACTTTCTTGTTATCTTGTGATTGTTGCTTCCGCATATTTGGTTCGTATCATCTTGGTATCAGAGCAAGGATTGGAATTCGTTCTTACGAATCCACGTTCCTTGTTCAATCTATCTTTAGTTTTCTTGTTCTTGTTATTGAAAGAAGAAAAACACAAAAAAAATTGAAAAATTGAAAATTCAAAAATTTGGTGTATCTTGTTGGATTGGATGATTTATGTTATGGGTGTTATAGATTGTTGATCCTTGTGGAAAACCCGACGTTTGGGTACCAAAATTGTTTGGATTGGATTGATTTGAAAATTTGAAACCCCAAATTGATAAACCCTCCCAAAACCCTTTGTTCTTGAGAGAATTGATTGATTGTGGATTGTGTGATTGTGGGGTTTGGGAATTGAGTACCGGGGTTTGTTCTCCAATGAAAAACAAACAAATAGAAACAAATTTCATGTGAATCGGAGTTGTATAACATCGAATTTGATGAATCGCAATCCTTGTTGAAACCCTTTGATAAAACCCTTGAATTTGATTGAAATTTCTTGATTTGGATTCGTTATGGATTGGGTGTTGTTATAAATCATTGGGGATTGATTGGAGTAGTTGAAAACACCATTGGGTACCTTTGGATTGGAAAAACACCTTGGAAACGTTGGATTTTTGGGTGCGAAACGAGCCAAAACGCGCTGTGCAAAGTTGCAGGAAATTGGCCTAGGCGGACCGCCTCAGGATCTAGGCGGACCGCCTCAGCAAAAGTCCTTCTCTGGACTTTGGTAGGCGGAGCGCCTCCCCTTCAGGGCGGAGCGCCTCCCCCTGTTACTTGTTTCCGGGTAGTTTTTTTCGTAGGTTTTCACTTGTTGTTTGCCTCCGGGCTTCTTGGTTAGTGTTTCTAGGGTAATTGTCCTATCTTATTAACACTAATCTTTGAACTCTTAGGTTGTTTGTGTGTCTTGAAGTCTTTACTTAAAGTCGTAGAATTTGCTTGCTTCAAGTGCGCACTTAATTTGCTTCCGTACATCGAGTCCCTTAAAACTCCATTCCGAACCATTACTTGGGCGCATTAGTTGATTGATCTTGCCATTGTGATTACTAAGAGACAAGAGGGCCTTGAGTGGAAAAAGGCTTGAGTGGTGAGAACAATAGAGTGTGGTCACAAAAGCCAACGACCTTGAGTGTATACACGAGTGGAAAGAAAATTGAGTGACATCTTTTGAGTGATACACGTGAGGGAGTGAATTTGTGAGGTCCTTGACTCTTTGATTACAATTATGGCTTCGGATGATGATGATTGTGGAGGATATGACTCATGCGGAGATGATGGAGACTATGGTTCCTATGGTGATGATGATGGGTATTGCTATGACGATTCCGGGAACCAAGGCTCATATGATGATGAAGCGGGTCACTGTGTTGATTATGAAGATGAAGAAGACTATGGGGCTTGCGAAGATGAGTATGAAGAATCTTATGCTCCAAGTCAAGAATTTGAAGATGGTGACGCTTCGAGGTATGATGATCCTACTTACTCTTCTTGTGATGAATTTGAACATAATGATAGTGACGTAGAGAGAATTGATGATGAGGTTGATTATGAGGATGGTTCATATGCATCTTCTCTTGATGTTGCTTGTGGTGAGCAAGAGAGTAGTAGAAGGCCTTCCATTAGTATGGGAGGTGGTGGTGGTTGTTCCATGGGAAATGGGAGAGTTACATCTTCTAGTTCCCATGTGAAGGGTGGAATGAGAAAAATTGCTCTTACCGTGGTTGGAGTGCATTGCTCTAGTCGTGGTGGTAGGAGTGGTGTTAGGGGCTATGGAACCAAGGCGAGAGGCAATTATGGGTTCCATAGTGGTGCTCCTTCCTCGACTTTCAACTACACTTCTAGTGTTGGAAGAGTGACGGGAAGTGGAAGTTGTTCTAGTTTTGTTGCTAGGGGAAGTGGGATAAGTAAGCTTCGATTTGATAGTGATGGGTATCAAGAGGTTCCAAGGTCTTACTTGGATGATCCTATACTACACTTGGGTATGAGGAGGTTCCCTATTGAGGTGGAAGGTTATGGAGGGTACTTGCTCAAGATTGGTGGCACCGATGCCAATTGCATTAATACCTCGGTGGTTGATGAGTTAAGGTTACCTTGCTATGCCCTAGAGCATCCTTATGACTACTACGGTGATGCAACCCGAAGTGCTGATCAACCGAAGGCAGTGACTGATGAACCGAGGAGGCCAATTACCCGAAGTCAAGCTAAGCTGCTCCATGACATGCACGTCCAGTTGAATACGATGGGAAGAAGCATGTGTTCGGAAGAGGAGTTGCCAAGTGATGAAACCAAGGGCTACATCTTCAAGTTTGAGCCCGATGACAAAGTTCCCGAACAGCAGCTCTTGACCCCGGGCAGCGCAGAGCCGAACACAACATCATGTGTTCGAAGCTAAGTCAACGCCCGATGACAAATGTGTTCGAGCAGGCCATAGAGAACCGAAGCCAGGCTCACCGAAGTCAAGAACCGAAGCAAGGCTCACCGAAGTCAAGGTTGCCGAACACATTTTTAACTCAGCCCTGCGTGGCTTATTTTTATTGGTCGACTGTGACCTATTTTACTAGTTTACCCTTAGTATTTCCTATATAAACCTTACTTCCTTACATTGTAAAGCTAGTTTTTGCATATTGATATTGAATGAAAGTGCCGAGCACATTTCTTGTCTCCGTCGTGAGCAAAACCTCGGTGAGGGCTTTTAAGGACTTGTGGCTTTCGGTTAGTCCGATTGAACATTCCTCTTGATCATTCAGTTTGCAAGAGGCAATGTTCTCTTGAGGATTGTTGCATAGTTAGGGTGATTCTTGTCTCCCTTTTGATCGAGCTTAGGGACAGGTTCCCCTCTGTTCTTTCGAAAGAAGCAAGTTTTGTCTTGCTTTTATCTTCTTCTTTACTTGTTCTTGTTCCGCGTTCGTGCTAAGCAACACCTTCGGGAATTGCATTGCACCATCTTGGTATCAGAGCACGGTTTGGGCTTGTTTCTACAACCCCAAATCCTGTTCAATTTATCTTTATTATCGTGCGTTTGTGTCTTTGTTTTCCGTTTCGTGTTCCTGTTTTGTTTTGTTACTGTTGGTGTTCTTACAAAAAAAAAAAAAAAAAAAAAAAAAAGTGATAAAAAGAAAATTCAAAAATTGTGTTTGATTGTTGGTTGTTTGGGAAAAACAATCTTGGATTCTTGTTCACCATCGAATTCTGATTCCAAAGAATACCCGACGTACTAATTCCGTGACTAGGGTTTCTTGGTGAATTTTGGGGCTGTTTTGAGCTTTAATGGTGACTGACTCGAACCCCATCGTGTTTGGAAGAAACCGATGAAGGTTGGTGGTTCTTGAGTGATTTGGGTTGTTTTGTTGCTTGAAAAATCGAAGTTCTCAATTTGAATCGTGAACCGTACGCCGGAAACTTGTTACAAAATTTCGTAACAGTGTACGACACGACGAGCAAGTTCTTAGCTCAAGGAACTTCATTTGATTTTCTCCGTTGTTGCTGAGACCGGAGCTGAAAGGCGACCCAGATCTTGTTAGAAATCGAGGACAGTGGACCGAAGTTGTTGTGTCCGTACGCCGGAGCAAAGGTCACTGTTCCATTGAAGAAGAAGGGGTAAAAGTTTGAATGTTAAAACCCCAGGTGAAAAATTGTCGGCTGAAAAGGGAAAGTGGATAAGGTAAAACCCTATCCGTACCAAAAGGGACCACTCTTGTACGGACAGGAGTGGGTGTGATCGAAAAAGATTCCTAAGGGAATCAAAGGGTAGATTCTCCTAGGTTCTCACCTTCTTTCGTGTCAAATTCTAGTTGGTGGATCTTTTGAGTAATTGTCCTACTCGAGGTCGTACCAACTCATTTGAGCTGATAGGAACTCGTGCGAAGGGGTGACCGAAGTCCAAACTTTCGTAGAAATTTCTTTTGACTCCCCGAGCTCAGTTAAAAGCGTCCGTTCCATCGAGTCGAACATCACTTCACTCTTCCCGAAGAGACAGTGACTATTGTCGAACTTGAAGGATCTTAGAGGACCGATCAATTGGACGAGCCACTGTTAACAAGTCCTTGAGTGATCAAAAACCGAACCCATAAATTGAGTGGACCCGAGCGCCACCCATCAAAGGTGAGGGAGAGTGTGAGGTGATTTCTAACCTTAACATTTGTTTGATCTTTGACTTGTGCAGGTACCATGGCTGGAAACGAAGGCAAAGGCATTGAAAGGCCCGAAGTGTCGTTAGCCGATCTCATGGCTGCGATACAAAGTGTCAGTGCCGAAGTAAGAGGGGTGAGTGTTCGAGTAGCTCAACTCGAACAAGGAAGTGCGTCCGTGGCCAAAAATGGGTCCGGCGCTGGAACGAGCGAATCCACTCCGATGAAGCCAGAGCTGTATGCTGAGCTTCTTCGACAACATCAGTTGACGAGTGAAGCAATTCGGAGAGAGCTTAACTTGGGCAATCCCCAAGCACAACAAAACTTGGGCAGTCCCCAAGTTGGAAATCAAAACTTGGGCATTCCCCGAGGAGAGAGGTTACCACTCCCAAGGAACCGAAGAGACCTTGGTGCTGTAACCGAAGAGGCTGATGAAGAGGAATTTCCCGAGGACGAGTATGAACGTGAGCTGCCATTCGCTCAACGAAGGCAAGCTCACCGAGGTCGTGGAAATTTCCGAGGTCGAGGCCGAGGCGCAAATATTGGAAGAAATATTGAGCGTGAGGCTGATGATCGAGAAGATGAGTATGTCGAACAAGTTCGTGGTGTTCGAGACTCCAACCTGAACAGTGTCAAGATCACTATTCCACCCTTCAAAGGAACTAGTGATCCCGATGAGTATCTTGAATGGAAGCTGAAAATGGGGCGCATCTTTGAAACCAATGAGATGACCGAGGAGAGAAAGGCTGCCCATGCCATTGCTTCGTTCGAAGCTTATGCATCTACTTGGTGGGAAGCTGACAAGAGGCATAGACGAAGGAATGACTATCCCGAAGTCACTACCTGGCCACAGTTGATGAGAGCTATGGATAGTAAATATTTGAGTGCCAAGTACAGGCAAACTCAAATGCAAAAGTTATATGAGCTGAAACAAGGATCGAAGTCAGTTCAAGAGTACCACGATGAATTTGAAAAGGTTCGATTGAATCTTGATCTGACCGAAGACGAGGAGCAGGCCATTATCCGGTTTAAGAGTGGCTTGGCCAAGGATGTGTCATCTCAGTTGAGACTCCACGTGTATCACACGTTGGAAGATTTGTTTGAAGCTGCTACCGAAGCTGAAAAGTTGGTGAAGGAAGAAAGGGCAAATCGGTATCGAGGAGTCACTACTTCTACTCCCTTGAACCGAGGAAAAGAATGGAAAAGTCCCAACCAAGCAAGTGTCAACACTGTTCGAGAATCGAAGAGACCCTTCGAGAAAGGTGTGACCGTTAATCAACCAAGAGAAGTTGGAGGTAAAGTTCAACTCGACTCTCCTAGTGCTTCAAATATTCAGTGTCATAAATGTAGAGGATATGGTCACATGGCAAAAGAGTGTCCAACTCGCAAAGTTATGCTTCTGCTCGAAGATGGAACCGTCCATGAGCAAGCGAGTGACACCGAGGAGGAAATTATCGAGGAGATTGACCGAGCTGAAGGTGATGATGATCATGAAGCTGCCGAAGCTGATCATCCGGAAATGTTTCTTGTGGTTCGAAGGAATTTGAGCTGCATGACTCTTGAAGAAGAGGACAACCAAAGAGAAAACCTCTTTCATGCCCGATGTCGAGTGAGGGGAAAGGTGTGTTCGATGATTATTGATTCTGGTAGTTGTGCCAACGTAGTGAGCCAAACTTTGGTCTCACAAATGGGACTACCAACGATGAAGCATCCCCACCCCTACAAATTACAATGGCTGAATGAGTGTGGAGAATTGAGAGTTGTCAAACAAGTGTGGATCAAGTTTAGAATCGGCGAGTATCAAGATGAAATGGTATTCGATGTGGTGCCGATGCAAGCTTGTCATTTGCTATTGGGTCGACCGTGGCAATATGACCGGACAGCTGTTCACAATGGCAGATCCAACACTTACACCGTAAAGCTTGATGGGAAGAGTTTCATCCTCAAGCCATTGTCTCCAAAGCAAGTCTCCGAGGACTATAAACGGATGAAAGAACTGAAAGAAGCGGCCAAAGCTAAGCTTCCGATGGGAGCAAAATTGGGAGCCGATGAGACAAACTCACCGACCGAGGAGAAAGGAATTTGTGCGATCATGCAACCCGGTGAGATCTTACGAGGCAACGACCCCGGTCAGATGATGATTTGCCTCGTGCACAAGGGTATCTTTCTAAACTCTAATGATGATTTTTCTAATGATAACCCTTTGCCTTTGTCTGTTCGTAAAGTTTTGCAGGACTTCGAGGACATGTTCCCCGAGGAAATGCCAGGTGGATTGCCTCCGTTGAGAGGAATCGAGCACCAAATTGACTTCGTGCCGGGATCTCAAATCCCCAACAAACCTGCATACCGGTGTAATCCCGAAGACACCAAAGAGCTCCAAAGGCAGGTTGATGAATTGTTAAACAAGGGCCTCGTTCGTGAGAGCTTAAGTCCTTGCGCCGTTCCAGTTATCCTTGTCCCGAAGAAGGATGGAACATGGCGAATGTGCGTTGACTGTCGATCAGTCAACAAAATAACGGTAAAGTATCGTCATCCTATCCCTCGATTAGATGACATGCTAGATGAATTGAGTGGTTCTTCATGCTTTTCAAAGATTGACCTCAGGTCCGGTTACCACCAGATCCGAATGAAACCCGGTGACGAGTGGAAAACCGCATTCAAGACCAAATTCGGTCTTTATGAATGGTTGGTAATGCCATTTGGCTTATCCAACGCCCCGAGCACATTCATGCGATTGATGAACCACGTGCTCAAACCGTTCATAAACAAGTTCGTTGTCGTTTACTTCGATGACATACTTGTTTACAGTCGAACCATGGATGAACATGTCGAACACCTAAGGCTTGTGCTTGAAAAGCTTCGAGAAGAAAAGTTGTATGCCAACTTCAAGAAGTGCGCCTTCGGTGTCGATCGTGTAGTCTTTCTTGGATTTGTAGTCAGTGCTAATGGTGTCGAAGTCGACGAATCAAAAGTCGAAGCCATCAAAGATTGGCCAACTCCGACCTCGGTATCACAAGTTCGTAGCTTCCATGGGTTAGCTAGCTTTTACCGAAGGTTTGTTCGTGACTTTAGCACCGTGGCAGCTCCTCTAACCGAACTGGTTAAGAAAGACAATCCATTTGTGTGGGGAGAGTCCCAAGAAAGGGCTTTCCAAGAGTTGAAACGGAGGCTTTGTTCTGCCCCGTTGTTGCAACTCCCTGACTTCGGCAAAGCATTCGAAGTCGAGTGTGATGCGTCTGGAGTTGGGATCGGAGGAGTGCTGATGCAAGAATCGAAGCCGATCGCTTACTTTAGCGAAAAGCTTAAGGGTGCAACTTTGAATTACTCGACCTATGATAAGGAGTTGTATGCCCTCGTTCGAGCACTCGCCCATTGGCAGCATTATTTGTGGCCTCGAGAATTTGTGATCAAAAGCGATCATGAGTCCTTGAAGCATCTCCGAGGACAGGAGAAGTTGAACCGAAGACATGCCAAATGGGTTGAATTCATTGAGAGCTTTCCCTATGTAATTCATTACAAAAAGGGAAAAGACAATGTTGTGGCCGATGCGCTATCAAGGAAATTTGCTTTAGCGACCACTCTCGCCTCTAGGCTCATGGGATTTGAAAGCATCAAATCGATGTACGAAGACGATCCCAAGCTAAAATGTGTTCGAGACGCAATCTTGAGTGGCCGAAGAGTTGAGAAATATCAGTGGCACGATGGCTACCTCTTCAAGAATGGGAGGGTTTGTGTGCCAGTGTCATCGTGGAGAGAGCTCTTGGTTCGAGAAGCTCACTCCGGTGGACTGATGGGACACTTCGGTGTCGATAAAACTCTTGGTATCTTGACCGAGCAGTTCCATTGGCCCAAAATGCGACGAGATGTGGAAAAGCTTTGCAACGCTTGTCTCGTTTGCAAGAAAGCTAAATCGAAGTCCAACCCTCATGGTTTGTATACCCCGTTGCCTGTGCCTGATCGACCTTGGGTTGATATATCCATGGACTTTGTCTTGGGGTTACCGAGATCGGGGGGAGGACATGATAGCATCTTCGTTGTGGTTGATCGATTTTCGAAAATGGCTCACTTTATTCCTTGCAAGAAGTGTGACGATGCCCAGCATGTAGCTACATTATTTGTTTCCCATGTGTTGAAATTGCATGGTGTCCCTCGTACTATTGTGAGTGATCGGGACACAAAATTCTTGAGTCATTTCTGGAAGTGTCTATGGGGTGCCCTCGGCACCAAACTACTTTTCTCGACGTCTCACCATCCTCAGACTGATGGACAGACCGAAGTAGTTAACCGAACCTTGGGATCTTTGCTTCGGGCAATGACCAAAGGCAAGGTTGGAAACTGGGCTGATCGTTTGCCCATGATGGAGTTTGCATACAATCGAACGGTGCATCGAATGATTAACATGACCCCGTTCGAGTGTGTGTACGGATTTAGCCCTTTAATTCCACTTGATCTAACCCCATTGCCTCGAGATGTTGTTATCGACTTTCCAGGTACTCACCGAGCCAAAGCTCTGCTCGAGTTGCATGCGAAGGTGAAGAAGAACCTCGAGGACGCCTATGCAAAGGTTGCCTTAAAGAAAAACAAGGGGCGTAAAAAGTTGGAGTTAAAGAAGGGTGATTGGGTTTGGGTTCACTTCCGAAACGAACGTTTCCCGAACCTAAGGAAAGGAAAATTGGCTCCTCGAGGGGATGGTCCATTTCAAGTGCTGAGCAAAATAAACAACAATGCTTATGTCATCGACCTCCCAGGTGAGTATAATGTGTCCAACACCTTCAATGTTACTGATTTGACTCCTTGTGTTGTAGGCCAAACATCAGCAGCAGAGGATGACTCGATTTCGAGGACGAAATCCTCTCAAGAAGGGGAGGATGATGCAGCCCGAAGTGCTGATCAACCGAAGGCAGTGACTGCTGAACCGAGGAGGCCAATTACCCGAAGTCAAGCTAAGCTGCTCCATGACATGCACGTCCAGTTGAATACGATGGGAAGAAGCATGTGTTCGGAAGAGGAGTTGCCAAGTGATGAAACCAGGGGCTACATCTTCAAGTTTGAGCCCGATGACAAAGTTCCCGAACAGCAGCTCTTGACCCCGGGCAGCGCAGAGCCGAACACAACATCATGTGTTCGAAGCTAAGTCAACGCCCGATGACAAATGTGTTCGAGCAGGCCATAGAGAACCGAAGCCAGGCTCACCGAAGTCAAGAACCGAAGCAAGGCTCACCGAAGTCAAGGTTGCCGAACACATTTTTAACTCAGCCCTGCGTGGCTTATTTTTATTGGTCGACTGTGACCTATTTTACTAGTTTACCCTTAGTATTTCCTATATAAACCTTACTTCCTTACATTGTAAAGCTAGTTTTTGCATATTGATATTGAATGAAAGTGCCGAGCACATTTCTTGTCTCCGTCGTGAGCAAAACCCCGGTGAGGGCTTTTAAGGACTTGTGGCTTTCGGTTAGTCCGATTGAACATTCCTCTTGATCATTCAGTTTGCAAGAGGCAATGTTCTCTTGAGGATTGTTGCATAGTTAGGGTGATTCTTGTCTCCCTTTTGATCGAGCTTAGGGACAGGTTCCCCTCTGTTCTTTCGAAAGAAGCAAGTTTTGTCTTGCTTTTATCTTCTTCTTTACTTGTTCTTGTTCCGCGTTCGTGCTAAGCAACACCTTCGGGAATTGCATTGCACCATACGGAGTGTGGGTTTCCAAGGAAGCTCGGGTGTGTATATCGCATAGGGGATATTGGAATTATATTTGGTGTCATGTGTACCCCATGCAACATTGTCATGTGTGGTTTGGCGAGTCATGGTTGCAAAGCAAGAAGGTGCGATATAGTAATGTGAGTGGTAAGTATTACCTCGGCCAATGCCCAACGATGTATGACTTTGAGCCTATTGGGATAAAGATCAAATCACCTCCTAGTATACCTTCTAGGCCTATGCAAAGGAAAAAAGAGCAAGAACCTCATCCTATGGTTGAAAGAGTGCAAACAAGAAGTCCTACAATCACAAGCAATGGTGGGACTAGTGCAAGAAAAGAGTTGGCAGTTGTCAACAAGGTGAACCCCAAACCCCAAGCTCCAAAGCTAAGTGGTTCACCAACAAAGAAGAAAGAGATCTCAAGTGATGAGTCTCTTAGTCCTAGATTTCGGGTTGATGTTAAAACTCCACCTACTCTGGCTATGGGTATTCTTGGGCCTCGTCCCAACTCACCCGAATTTGAGAGACAAAAGATTGAGAGGAGTAAGGGAGTGACCGGTGACATTCCTCGAGTGGAAAAAGGAGAGGATGTGAAGAGTGATGTGAGTGGGATGTCACCACCCGAGTCTACACCTAACCTTGAAAAGAAAATGAGAGAAAAGAAAGAGGGAAAAAAGAGTGAGGGCACCCCTTATTCTAACCTTAACCCTTTATCTTTTTCTCCTACTTTTGTGAATGCTTGTATAGGTACTCTTGGAGGCCAATCAATGGAGCCTCAATCATGCCCCAAGAAGGATAGACAAGGTGAAGAAACCCTTCAATGTGAGCTTCAAGGTGAAGAGACAATTCATGACACTTCAAATGCATCGAGTGAGCAAGATGGCCACTCAAAGGTAAGTGATAGCTCGTTCCTTGAACATGTTACTTCCTTGTCTCATGGTAGTGTTTGTGCTAACTCAACACTAGTTGATGATTTGTATGATTACAATGTGTTTGCAACTAGTGTAGAGTCGAATGGTCAACTTGTGTGTGATTGTGAACCACTAGTTGAGAGGGGGGATACGCCACATCATGATGTGAGCTCGATTTTCATTGAACCTCTCATTAGTGAGGAATGTGTAGTTGACCTTGCTTGTGAACCTTGTTATGACACCCCACCCATATTTGACAAAGGGGAAGATGAGTTGAATGAATACCCTATCCTTTCCCTTGATGAATTGCTTGGTAATGGTGGACCTATGTGTTGTAGTGAGAATGGTAGGGACCTTGAGGAGTCCCTAGTGGATGAGATGGACCGAATTGTATTCGATGACTCCTCAAGTGTGGATGAGGACTCTAGTTTTGATGCCTTACCTTTGTTGGGTAGTGGACTTGTTTCCACAAACCCTTTGTTTGAAGAGGATTTTCAAAAAGGTGATGGTGAGTATCAAACTAGAGAAGAGTTTGGATTTAAACCTCCATGGTTTGGAAAGTTGAGCTCTATAGACAATCCATTGTTTGGAACTTCTAGTGAGGAAGATTGTCTTAGAGATGGATTTGGAGGTGAGGAAGCCACTCTTGGTGTGTGTAAGAGTGCTTCCAAGAAGGGGAGTGGAGTATTTGATGCTAGTTGCCAATTGAACTATTTGGTTTACTCCATCCCACATGTTAACCACACCTTGGGTGTTGAGCATGCCAAAGCTCGATGTGATGACCATAAGCTTGGAGGTCATAAGGAACTTAGTTGCTTAATCTTGCGTGTTCCTTATCTTATTGATCTCTTTGCTTGTTATGGTAGTGAGTACTTGTCATTGTTGAGCCAAGAACTTGTTGTTTCCTTTGGAGACATAAGCTTTTTGATTAGTATTGATACTTGGCTCTATCATAAAAGTGTGATTTTCACATCACTTGTACTCACTCTTGGTGGACTCTCCTACTCTTGTAGTGGGAAGTTTTGGTGTGTCCTTATTGGACTTAGGGATCATAGTAATTTTAATGGCTTGATCTTGCATATTCTCTATCCTATTGATCTCCTTGATGAATCATGTGTTGAGTGTACCCATTGGGAAAGCCAAGTGATTATTGTTTTCTTTGGAAACATGTGCTTTATCATTGTTATTGATGCTTGGCTCTATCACAAGAGTGTGTTTTCCCACACTTTTGCCACTAACCTACTCTTGTAGTGGGAAGCTTTGTTTGTGCTTGTTTTGAATGTAGGCTTGATGGTTTGATTTCGAGGACGAAATCCTTTCAAGAAGGGGAGGATGATAAGACCCAAATTGGAGCCAAAGCGCCAACCATCAAGAGCCAAGCTTGAGAGCACAAGGATGGCAAGTCAGGGCTTTCGGATGAGGGCTCGGGAGTAATTTGAAGCCATGGACTTGAGCACGCTTGAGGGAGGACCGACTATGGACCAAGGGGGAACACTTAGAGTCCATTTTGAGCCGTATCCATACCTCCCAGGAAGAGGCGGAGCGCCTCCCCAAAGAGGCGGACCGCCTAGCAAAAGTCCAGAGAGCAACACAGCAAGAGGCGGAGCGCCTCCCCCACTGAGGCGGACCGCCCCTCACTGAAGAGACCTGAGGCGGAGCGCCTCCCTTTATGAGGCGGAGCGCCTCCCCTGTTAGCCTTGACGGGATTTCGTGTGTTTTACCTATTTTGCCCTTAAGTGGCTTGTATTGTTATAACCCACTTTGGGGGTGTTTTAGACATTACATTAGGAGTGTGGAACACCTATAAATACCACACTTAGTCATTTTATTTCCTTAGCTAGTTTTGAAGATAGAATTGAGAAGATAGAATAGGCTTGGCCATTCTTGTTGAAGCGTTGACTTCATGTATCTCTTACGTTGAATTCATGGTGGATCACCGCTAGTGTGAATCCCGTTTAATGGTTCAAGTCTCTTCTCCCTTTTGAATCAATCTAATTGTTTAGTTTGATTCGTTCTCTTTCTTCTATTTCTATTCTCCCCAATCCCTTACTTTCTTGTTATCTTGTGATTGTTGCTTCCGCATCCTTGTTGCTTGCTTCCGCATATTTGGTTCGTATCACCTTCTTGACCAATTCGGTGAGTGGAGCGGCTATGGAGCTAAAGTCTTTCACAAATCGCCTATAAAAGCTAGTAAGACCATGAAAGCTCCTCACTTGAGTCACGGTAGTAGGAGTAGGCCAATCACGTATGGCCTCTACCTTAGACTCATCCACCTCCACTCCTTGGGCACTCACTACAAACCCAAGAAAGACAACCTTCTCCACACCAAAGGCACACTTTTTGAAGTTAGCATAGAGCTTTTCGGCTCTCAAAGCTTCAAGCACTTGCCTAAGGTGGTCAACATGTTCATCAATTGTCCTACTATAGATCAAGATATCATCAAAATAGACAACGACAAACTTGTTGATAAAAGTCTTCAAGACATGATTCATGAGTCGCATGAAAGTGCTAGGTGCGTTGGAAAGCCCGAAGGGCATTACCAACCATTCATAGAGACCGAATTTGGTCTTGAATGTGGTTTTCCATTCATCCCCGGGTTTCATCCGGATTTGATGGTAGCCGGACCTAAGGTCGATTTTGGAAAAGACACACGACCCACTCAATTCATCCAACATATCATCAAGCCGTGGAATAGGGTGACGATACTTGATCGTTATCTTATTCACGGCTCGGCAATCTACGCACATTCTCCAAGTGCCGTCCTTCTTTGGGACAAGAATGACCGGTACGGCACAAGGACTCAAACTTTCCCTCACCAAGCCTTTTGAAAGCAAGTCATCAACTTGTTTTTGCAACTCCCTCGTATCCTCGGGATTGCTTCTATAGGCCGGCTTGTTCGGGATTTGAGAGCCCGGAATAAAATTGATTTGATGTTCAATACCCCTCAAGGGAGGTAAGCCATCGGGCATTTCATCCGGGAACATGTCCCATAAGTTCTCCAAAACATTTTTCAAAGCACTAGGCAAAGGACTAGAAGAAACATCACAATTAGAGTTAAGGATCATACCTTTGTGCACTAGGCATAGGAGAAACTTGTTGCCATCATTACCTCTTAGGAGCTCGCCCGGTTGCATCATGCCACATATGCCACCGGTGGATGAAGAAGGTGGGATTGCCACCATGCTTTTTGATAGGAACCAAATAGGCGGAAGCAAGTAAAATGATGCGGAAGCAATAATCATAAGATAACAAGAAATAAGGGATTGGGGAGAATAGAAATAGAAGAAAGAATGAATCAAACTAAACACATAGATTGATTCAAAAGGGAGAAGAGACTTGAACCATTAAACGGGACTCACACTAGCGGTGATCCACCATGGATTCAACGTAAGAGATACATGAAGTCAACGCTTCAACAAGAAAGGCCAAGCCTATTCTATCTTCTCAATTCTATCTTTCAAAACTAGCTAAGGTTTGATGAGACTAAGTGAAGTATTTATAGGCTTCACTTAGTCATAACAAAAGGTCTAAAGTACCCCCAAAGTGGGTTAAAACAAATAAGGCCATGCAGGGCTATAGTTGGAAGTTCATGCAAAAAGAAGTAAAATATCCCGCATGCTGAAACAGGGGGAGGCGCTCCGCCTCAGGATGAGGCGCTCTGAGGCGCTCCGCCTTCTTCTGTTCGGCTCTCTGCTTTTTGGTAGGCGCTCCGCCTCAGCTTTGAGGCGATCCGCCTCCTTCTGGAACTTGTGCAAGAGGCTCAAAATGAGCTTGGGGTGGATCCCCTTGGAGCCCAAGTGGTCCTCCATCCATGGTGCTCAAAAGCATGATCTTCAAGTTTCTTCCGGAGGCCTTGATGGTACTCCTTGTGCTCTCAAGCTTGGCTCTTGATGGTTGGCGCTTTGGCTCCAATTTGGGGCTTATCATCCTCCCCTTCTTGGAAGGATTTCGTCCTCGAAATCAATCCATCAAGCCTACATTCAAAACAAGCACAACAAAGCTTCCCACTACAAGAGTAGGTTAGTTGCAAAAGTGTGGGAAAATACACTCTTGTGATAGAGCCAAGCATCAATAACAAGTAAAAAGCTTATGTCTCCAAAGGAAACAACAAGTACTTGACTCCAAATTAAAGTGCACCCAACACAAGAACAAGTAAAGAGATCAATAGGATATGGAACATGCAAGGTATAGCAATCAAATTCCCTATGACCCCTAAGCTCATGACCAACACACCAAGCCTTCAAATCAATATTATCATAATGTGACACATTGGCTTTGGCATGCTCGAAACCCAAGGTGTGATCAACATGTGGATGATGCCGGGCAATCCACCACTAGGAGACCATTCACTCGGAGCCAAGTCAAGGATGTTCAAGAGGTGTATTTATACTTGGAGAGGAGAGGACTTGAAGAAATGAGCGAGTGGAAGCCATTTCGGGTGATCAAACTAGGCCTCACGCCTAAGGAAGAATCTGGCACAGAAGGGCCAGGCGCCCCGCCTAAGCCAGGCGCCCCGCCTAGCCAACTCACTGCCTAAGCCACTGGAAAGCACCCAGGCGCCCCGCCTGCCCAGGCGCCCCGCCTAGGCCCAGGCAAGCCAGGCGCCCCGCCTAGCCAGGCGCCCCGCCTAGCTCCCTGCAACCCCAGGCGCCCCTCCTACAGTCCAGGCGCCCCTCCCAGCTGTGAAGGCCTATGTTTATTTTACCGTTTTGCCCTACGTGGCCTATGTTTATGCACCTTATTAGTAAGGGTATTTTAGTCATTTTGCAAGCTTGGAAACACTATAAATATCCATGCTTAGCCTATTTACACTTAGTTTTATGATAGTTGATGAATGTTAAACATTGAACATGAGCAAGGCTCTTGGTTATTGAATGAAACCCTTTGATTTTGGACTTGTAGTTCTTCTAGCGGATCTAGATGAATGCTTTTCCTCTCCGACCATTCTACTAGCGTGCTCGCGTTAGCTCGAGGGTAGTTGCCTAGCGTAGGTGTTCTTGTCCTTCTCCCGAGGTGTAACGGAACAAGTTCTTCGTTGCTACTAGGGATTAGAGATCGAGTTACGTCTCGTTCTTATCTTTTACTTTCCGCGTATTTGATTCCTACATCATTTGGTATCAGAGCAAGGCTCGGGTCTCGTTTCTACGAACCCCCGACCCTTGATTCTTCGTGCCTAGTATCCTCTTTTAGTTTCCTTGTTGTTCAAGTTATTAGAAAGGAGAAAATTACAAAAAAATTGAAAAATTGAAAATCTAAAAATTTGGTGAATCTTGTTGATTTGGATGATTTATGATATGGGTGTTATTGATTCTTGATCGTGATTGAATTCCCGTTGCTTAGGTATCAAAATTGTTGGAATTGGTGAAGTTTGAAAAATTGAAACCCCAAAACCCCTTAAACCCTTGATGAACTTGTTCTTGATGATTTGGGCTTGATTCTTGGGTTGGATTGATGGTTGATTAAAAATTTGATATTGGGGATTGAACTTCATTGAAAAAAAAAACGATTCGGTACCAATTTTGTGGGATTTGAACATGTATAACACCTACTTTGATGAATCACAATCCTTGTTGAACCCTTTGTGCCCTTGTGTTCTTGAGTTCTTGAGATTGAACCCTGATTTGATTGATTGTTTGGTTGATAATTTGATTGGGTTTTGTTAAGGAAGATCAAAAACAACTTTTGGTATCATTGGATTGTGAAAACAAGTTGAAAACATCGGATTTGGGGCTTGAGAATCGACTTGAAACGAGTTTGGAACGAGTTGGGAAAAGCTTCAGGCCAGGCGCCCCGCCTAAGCCAGGCGCCCCGCCTGACTTGCTCACTGCCTAAGTCTCAGGCGCCCCGCCTAGACCCAGGCGCCCCGCCTAGACCCAGGCGCCCCGCCTGGAATACTGCACAGTCTAGGCGCCCCACCTGAGTTCCAGGCGCCCCTCCTGGGTGCTGAACAAGTTATTTCGGGTAGATTTTCATAGGTATTTCCCTTTGTTTGATAACATCACATCTAGTTAGTACTACTTTGAGTAACCGTTCTACTTGAATAGTGCTAACCATTTATTTGCTATTAGGTGAATTCGTGCCTAGAAAGGAGAGTAGAAATTCCAAGAAAAGCATAGAACCGTTTACTCAAGTCCTTCACTTCAAAGTGCCTAGCGTTCATTGAGTCCCATTGATTCCACTCGCCCCAGAGTGTGCGTGACTCGTGAATAGTTTAGTTGAGTTGAGGAGTTGTAGTCATCTACGTGAAGCTTTGGAATTACAAGTCGAGTGAAATATCCACCGTCACCCAAAAGAGTGATCCGAGTGAACACAAGTGAGGGAGCGAGTGAGGTGTTTAAGCTAACTCTTGTTTCTTTCTTTGTAGGTACCATGGCTAATGACGGACAAGATTTCATTAAGGAGGCCTTGGCTAATCTTCTTGCCAAGATGGACCTCATGAATCAAAAAATTGAGTCCCTTGAAAAGGGAGCTTCAAGTACTCAAGGAGAACATGGGACCCCGAGTGTCCAAATCGAAACCGGAGAAGGCTCAAGTAGCCCTACCTTTACCCCGGAGCAAGTTGTTGAATTGCTCAAACAACAACGGGTAAAGGAAGATAAAGAGCGGATGGATCGTATGTTGGGCAATACCCAACGAACGGGCATTCCCCGTATCTTAGACAACCCTCCAAGAAACATGCCACTACCACAACCCATCCGAAATGTGCAACCTCTTGAGCAAGTGGATGAAGTCCAAGAAGGGGAGGAAACCAATTATGGAGATGACATGTATGGGTTTGATGACCACTATCAACCGAGGCGAGGTATGAATTGGGGTCGGAATGTGGATCGGGGTAGAGGCCGAGGTCGAGGGCCACCCTTAGGATATGTTGGAGGGAATGTTGGGAGAGATTATGGAGGTTATGGTGGTTATGGGGATCACTATGGAGGCCAACCGGAGCCTTTCCAAGGGGGTCGTGATAACAACAACAACCTCAATAGTGTGAAGCTCACTATTCCTTCTTTCAAAGGAAGTAGTGACCCGGTGGAGTACAAGAATTGGAAATGGGCTATGGAACGAATATTTGAAACCAATGATATGCCCGAGGTGAAGAAAACCAAGTATGCAATATCTTCCTTCGAATCTTTTGCTTCTACTTGGTGGGAGTCGGTGAAGCGGAATAGAAGGAGGACGGGGATGGCTATTAATCTTACTTGGGAAGAGTTGATCCGGGTGATGGATGAGAAGTACTTGACTAACCAATACCGGGTTGAACAACAAAAGCGTCTCTATGAGTTGAAACAAGGTTCCAATTCGGTTGGGGAATACTTCAATGAATTTGAGCAAGTCCGAATGAACCTTGACCTTGATGATGAAGATCATGAGATGGCAATAATCCGTTTCAAAGGGGGCCTAAACCGAGACATAGCTTCACAATTGAAGTTCCACAAATATGATGACCTCTACAAGCTATGTGATGATGCGGTTGAAGCCGAGAAATGGCTCAAAGATGAGAAATCCTTTCGCTACAAGAGTAGCACTACTACTCCAACAAGCAACACAAGGGGTTGGAAGCCTCCTACCACAAATGCAAAGTTCCCGAGTGCTAGTGGGACGAGTGGTGCCAATGCAACCAAGGATGTGAAGAAGCCATTTGAGAAGTACAAACCCAATGTGGGAGGTAACTCTAAAACCCAATTGAATACTCCTACTTCTTCTTCCATTCAATGTCACAAATGCAAGGGGTATGGGCACTTTGCCAAAGAGTGTCCTACGAAAAGAAACATGGTTGTTGTTGGTGACAATGCATATGAACAAGAGAGTGAGCCGGAGGAAGATGAGGGAGTAGAGGGAGATGAGGGAGTAGAGGAGGATGGTGAAGATGACACGGTGGAGGATGAGGAACCTCATACTTTCTTGGTAGTGAGGAGAAGTCTAGGAGCTATGATTGCGGAGGATGGTGAAACCTTGCAAAGGGAAAACCTCTTCCATGCTAGGTGTCGTGTTAAGGGTGTTGTGTGTTCTATGATCATTGATTCCGGGAGTTGTACTAATGTGGTGAGTCAATCTCTCATAACCCAATTGAAGTTGCCTACCATGAAGCATCCAAAACCATACCGGTTACAATGGCTTAGTGAATGTGGGGAGCTCAAGGTAGTGAAACAAGCAATGATCAAGTTTAAAATGGGGAGTTATGTTGATGAACACTTGTTCGACGTTGTGCCCATGCAAGCTTGCCACCTTCTCTTTGGAAGGCCTTGGCAATTTGACCGGCAAGTGGTTCACAATGGACGTGTTAACACTTACACGCTCCAACATGAAGGAAGAAAGTTTGTGTTGAAGCCCCTAACTCCTAAACAAGTGAGTGATGACTACAATCGAATGAAGGAGTTGAGGGAGGCGGCAAAGGCCAAGTCAATCATTGAGACTAGCCCTTTGTCCAAAAGCATGGTGGCAATCCCACCTTCTTCATCCACCGGTGGCATATGTGCCATGATGCAACCGGGCGAGCTCCTAAGAGGTAATGATGACAACAAGTTTCTCCTATGCCTAGTGCACAAAGGTATGATCCTTAACTCTAATTATGATGTTTCTTCTAGTCCTTTACCTAGTGCTTTGAAAAATGTTTTGGAGAACTTTGGGGACATGTTCCCGGATGAGATGCCCGATGGCTTACCTCCCTTGAGGGGTATTGAACATCAAATTGATTTTATTCCGGGCTCTCAAATCCCGAACAAGCCGGCCTATAGAAGCAATCCCGAGGATACGAGGGAGTTGCAAAAACAAGTTGATGACTTGCTTTCAAAAGGCTTGGTGAGGGAAAGTTTGAGTCCTTGTGCTGTACCGGTCATTCTTGTCCCAAAGAAGGACGGCACTTGGAGAATGTGCGTAGATTGCCGAGCCGTGAATAAGATAACGATCAAGTATCGTCACCCTATTCCACGGCTTGATGATATGTTGGATGAATTGAGTGGGTCGTGTGTCTTTTCCAAAATCGACCTTAGGTCCGGCTACCATCAAATCCGGATGAAACCCGGGGATGAATGGAAAACCGCATTCAAGACCAAATTCGGTCTCTATGAATGGTTGGTTATGCCCTTCGGGCTATCCAACGCACCTAGCACTTTCATGCGACTCATGAACCATGTTTTGAAGCCTTTTATCAATAAGTTTGTTGTTGTCTATTTCGATGATATCTTGATCTATAGTAAGACAATTGATGAACATGTTGGCCACCTTAGGAAAGTGCTTGATGTTTTGAGAGCCGAAAAGCTCTATGCTAACTTTAAAAAGTGTGCCTTTGGTGTGGAGAAGGTGGTCTTCCTTGGGTTTGTTGTGAGTGCCCAAGGAGTGGAGGTGGATGGGTCTAAGGTAGAGGCCATACGTGATTGGCCTACTCCTACTACCGTGACTCAAGTGAGGAGCTTTCATGGTCTTGCTAGTTTTTATAGACGATTTGTGAAAGACTTTAGCTCCATTGCCGCTCCACTTACCGAGTTGGTAAAGAAGGACCAACCATTTGTTTGGGGAGAGCCTCAAGAGAAGGCTTTCCAAGAGTTGAAAGGTAGGTTAAGTACCGCCCCCCTATTGCAATTGCCCGACTTCGGGAAGGCGTTTGAGGTTGAATGTGATGCCTCGGGGGTGGGAATTGGTGGTGTATTAATGCAAGATAGCAAACCCATTGCCTACTTTAGTGAAAAGTTGAAAGGGGCCTCCTTGAATTATTCTACATATGACAAGGAGTTGTATGCCCTTGTGAGAGCCCTTGCCCATTGGCAACATTACCTTTGGCCTCGTGAGTTTGTAATCAAGAGTGACCATGAGTCACTCAAGCATTTGAGAGGCCAAGAAAAGCTCAATAAGAGACATGCCAAGTGGGTTGAATTTATTGAGTCCTTTCCCTATGTGATCCAATACAAGAAAGGGAAGGACAATGTTGTGGCGGATGCACTTTCTCGAAAGTTTGCATTGGCCACCACTCTCACCTCTAAGCTCATGGGATTCGACAGTATTAAATTGATGTATGCTCATGATCCAAAGCTAAAGAGTGTCTATGATGCTCTAGAGAAAGGGGAGAGAGTTGAAAAATACCAATGGCCTAATGGATTCATCTTTAAAAATGGTAGGGTGTGCATACCCGAGTCCTCATGGAAGGAATTGCTTGTGCAAGAGGCACATTGTGGAGGACTCATGGGTCATTTTGGTAGGGATAAAACCTTAGCCATCCTTAAGGAGCAATTCCATTGGCCCAAAATGGGGACACATGTTGAGAGACTTTGCAACTCTTGTCTTGAGTGCAAGTTTGCCAAGTCCAAGTCTAGTCCCCATGGTCTATACACCCCACTCCCCGTACCTACTAGTCCATGGTTGGATATATCAATGGACTTTGTCATGGGATTACCAAGGACTAGGGGGGGCCACGATAGCATCTTTGTTGTCGTGGATAGGTTCTCAAAGATGGCTCATTTTATCCCGTGCAAGAAATGTGACGACGCCCAACATGTAGCTTCCTTGTTTGTTGAAAATGTTTTGAAGCTACATGGAGTGCCTCAAACTATAGTGAGTGATAGGGACACTAAGTTCCTAAGTCACTTTTGGAGAAGTTTATGGGGTGCCCTTAGCACCAAACTCTTGTTTTCCACTTCTCACCACCCCCAAACCGATGGTCAAACGGAGGTGGTAAACCGTACCTTGGGTGTTCTTCTTAGAGCCATGACCCGAGGTAAGGGTGGGACTTGGATTGACAAGCTACCTCTCATGGAGTTTGCCTACAATCGTACCGTGCATAGAATGATTGGCATGACTCCTTTTGAATGTGTTTATGGTTTTAACCCCTTGATTCCCCTTGATCTAACCCCTTTGCCAAGGGAAATGGTTGTTAATTTTGAAGGGAAAGCTAGGGCCAAGGCTTTGATGGAGCTACATGCCAAGGCAAAGAAGAACTTGGAGGAATCCTATGCTAAGGTTGCCTCCAAGAAAAACAAGGGACGCAAGAAGGTGGAACTCAAGAAGGGTGACTAAGTGTGGGTGCACTTCCGGAAAGAAAGGTTTCCAAACCTTAGGAAAGGGAAGTTGGCACCCCGTGGAGATGGCCCGTTCCAAGTGCTTTCAAAGATAAACAACAACACCTATGTGGTCGACTTGCCAAGTGAGTACCAAGTTTCTAATACTTTCAATGTTTGTGACTTGGTTCCTTTGGATGTAGGTAATGAAGAGGTCGTGGATGATGATGCTTCAATTTCGAGGACGAAATCTCCTCAAGAAGGGGAGGATGATGCCGGGCAATCCACCACTAGGAGACCATTCACTCGGAGCCAAGTCAAGGATGTTCAAGAGGTGCATTTATACTTGGAGAGGAGAGGACTTGAAGAAAGGAGCGAGTGGAAGCCATTTCGGGTGATCAAACTAGGCCTCACGCCTAAGGAAGAATCTGGCACAGAAGGGCCAGGCGCTCCGCCTAAGCCAGGCGCCCCGCCTAGCCAACTCACTGCCTAAGCCACTGGAAAGCACCCAGGCGCCCCGCCTAGGCCCAGGCAAGCCAGGCGCCCCGCCTAGCTGCCTGCAATCCCAGGCGCCCCTCCTACAGTCCAGGCGCCCCTCCCAGCTGTGAAGGCCTATGTTTATTTTACCGTTTTGCCCTACGTGGCCTATGTTTATGCACCTTATTAGTAAGGGTATTTTAGTCATTTTGCAAGCTTGGAAACACTATAAATATCCATGCTTAGCCTATTTACACTTAGTTTTATGATAGTTGATGAATGTTAAACATTGAACATGAGCAAGGCTCTTGGTTATTGAATGAAACCCTTTGATTTTGGACTTGTAGTTCTTCTAGCGGATCTAGATGAATGCTTTTCCTCTCCGACCATTCTACTTGCGTGCTCGCATTAGCTCGAGGGTAGTTGCCTAGCGTAGGTGTTCTTGTCCTTCTCCCGGGGTGTAACGGAACAAGTTCTTCGTTGCTACTAGGGATTAGAGATCGAGTTACGTCTCGTTCTTATCTTTTACTTTCCGCGTATTTGATTCCTACATCAGGAGTGGAGTAAACAAAATAGTTCAATTGACAACTAACATCAAATACTCCACTCCCCTTCTTGGAAGCACTCTTACACAAATCAAGAGTGACTTCCTCACCTCCAAATCCAACTCCAAGACAATCTCCCTCATTAGGCAAGCTCCAAAGGAAAGTCTCCAAAATAGGTCCTTCATCATTATAGTCCACACAATGAAGGTTAGGACTACTATAAGATGGTTCAACACAACCAATATCAAGACCACTCATCCCACTTGGAGTTCCAAACATTGGATCATCCATGGAGTCTAACTTTTCAAACCATGGAGGTTCTATTCGATTACCAACCCTAGTCCGATACAGTTCGCTACCACAAATGAGATTATCTTCACACAATGGAAATGTAAAAGCATGCACCTCAAATTCATGGTCACACAAAAGCATGGTATCAAGACTAGGTTCATCACTATTACCCGAGGAGTCATTGAAAACAATCCGATCCATCTCAATCACTAGGGAATCCTCAAGGTCACTACCAACCTCACTACAACACATAAGTCCACCATTATCAAGCAATTCATCAAGGGAAAGGATAGGGTATTCATTCAACTCATCTTCCCCTTTGTCAAATATGGGTGGGGTGTCATAACAAGGTTCACAAGCAAGGTCAACTACACATTCCTCACTAATGAGAGGTTCAATGAAAATCGAGCTCACATCATGATGTGGCTTATCCTCCCTCTCAACTTTCACAATCACACACAAGTTGACCATTCGACTCTACACTAGTTGCAAACACATTGTAATCATACAAATTATCAACTAGTGTTGAGTTAGCACAAACACTATCATGAGACAAGGAAGTAACATGTTCAAGGGACGAGCTATCACTTACCTTTGAGTGGCCATCTTGCTCACTCATTGCATTTGAAGTGTCATGAATTGTCTCTTCACCTTGAAGCTCACATTGAAGAGTTTCTTCACCTTGTCTATCCTTCTTGGGACATGATTGAGGCTCCATTGATTGGCCTTCAAGAGTACCTACACAAGCATTCACAAAAGTAGAAGAAAAAGATAAAGGGTTAAGGTTAGAATAAGGGGTGTCCTCACTCTTTTTTCCCTCTTTATTTTCTCTCATTTTCTTTTCAAGGTTAGGTATAGATTCAGGTGGTGACATCCCACTCACATCACTCAACACATCCTCTCCTTTTTCCACTCGAGGAATGTCACCGGTCGCTCCCTTGCTCCTCTCAATCTTTTGTCTCTCAAATTCGGGTGAGTTGGGACGAGGCCCAAGAATACCCATAGCTGGAGTAGGTGGAGTTTTAACATCAACCCGAAATCTAGGACTAAGAGACTCATCACTTGAGATTTCTTTCTTCTTTGTTGGTGAACCATTTAGCTTTGGAGGTTGTGGTTTGGGGTTCACCTTGTTGACAATTGTCAACTCTTTTCTTGCACTAGTCCCACCATTGCTTGTGATTGTAGGGCTTCTTGTTTGCTTTCTTGCATCCTTAGATTGAGATACTTGCTCCTTTCCCTTTTTCATAGGCCAAGAGAATGTACTAGGATAGAACTTAAACTTTGCCCGGCAAGGTTCAATGTCATCAGTTCTTTGCCCCGTGCTCACCTTGTACACATCCTTCACGATATCATATCGCACCCTCTTACCTTGCAACCACGGTTGTCCTAGCCAAACACCATAATACTCCATGGGACACACATCACACCAAACATATTCCTTGTAACTCCCTTGAGATATGAGTACCCGAGCTTCACTAGTAATCCAAACACCTTGATACTCATAAGGATATTTCAATTTGTAGCATGGTATCTTTAATCTATTGACCCAAGAGACATTAACAAAATTAGCATAGGCTTCACTAACCTTGAGCAAGCATCCTCCTCTACCATTCACCTCAAAAATGAACCTACACTCACACATGTCTTGTATAGGATCAAGTCCAAGAAAACCATCAACTCGGGTCTTCCTTATCCCTCCACTAGCTGTAATTCCACTAGAATATTCTCCACTTCCCGTCACTCTTCCAACATCAGAAGTGTTGTTGGAAGTCGAGGAAGGAATACCACTATGGAACCCGTAGTTGCCTCTCGCCTTGGTTCCATAGCCCTTAGCACCACTCCTACCACCACTACTAGAGCAATGCACCCCCGTAACGGTAAGAGCAACACTTCTCATTCCACCCTTCACATAGGAACTAGAAGATGTGAACAACCACCACCTCCTCCTCCACCCTTCCCATACTAATGGAAGGAGCTCTACTACTCCCTTGCTCACCACAAGCAACCTCAAGAGAAGATGCATATGAACAATTCTCATAATCAACCTCATCACCAATTCTCTCTACGTCACTATCATCATGTTCAAATTCATCACAAGAAGAGTAAGTAGGATCATCACACCTCGAAGCGTCACTATCTTCACATTCTTGACTTGGAGCATAAGATTCTTCACATTCTTCTTCGTAAGCCCCATAGTCTTCTTCATCTTCATAATCAACATAGTGACCCGCTCCATCATCATATGAGCCTTGGTTCCCCGAATCGTCATAGCAATACCCATCATCATCACCATAGGAACCATAGTCTCCATCATCCCCGCATGAGTCATACCCTCCACAATCGTCATCCGAAGCCATAGTTGTAACCAAAGAGTTAAGGACCTCACAAATTCACTCCCTCACGTGTATCACTCAAAAGATGCCACTCAATTTTCTTTCCACTCGTGTATACACTCAAGGTCGTTGGCTTTTGTGACCACACTCTATTGTTCTCACCACTCAAGCCTTTTTCCACTCAAGACCTTCTTGTCTCTTAGTAATCACAATGGCAAGATCAATCAACTAATGCACCCAAGTAATGGTTCGGAATGGAGTTAAAGTGACTCGATGTACGGAAGCTAATTTAGTGCGCACTTGAAGCAAGCAAATTCTACGACTTTAAGTATAGACTTCAAGACACACAAACACCCTAAGAAATCAAAGATTAGTGTTAATAAAGTAGGACTAATACCTTAGGAACACTAACCAAGAAGCCCATGGGCGACTAACAATGGAAACCTAGGCAAAAAACTACCCGGGAAGACCCTTCAGCAAGAGGCGCTCCGCCTCAGGAAAATCCAGAGAGCAGCCCAGAGGGAGGCGCTCCGCCTCAGAATGGAGGCGCTCCGCCTAGGCCAATTTCCTGCAACTTTGCACAGCGCGTTTTGGCTCGTTTCGCACCCAAAAATCCAACGTTTTCAAAGCGTTTTTCCAATCCAAAGGTACCCAAATGTTGTATCAATCACAAAGAACAATCCCCAATGATTTTTAACAAACCCCAATCAACACCAACGAATTCACCATGTTCATCGTCTTCAAAAACTAGGGTTTATCAAAAGGGGTTTTTCAATGGATTGTGAATCATCAAAGTTGGTGTTATACATGTTCAAATTCCCCAAAATTGGTACCAAATCGTTTGTTTTTCACAGAAGATCAATCCCCAATAACAATTTTCCAATCTAACATCAATCCAACCCAAGAATCAAGCTAAAATCATCATGAACAAGTTCATCAAGGGTTTAAGGGCAATTGGGGTTTCAACTTTTCAAACTTCACCAAATCAATCAATTTTGGTTCCCAAGCAACGGGAAAACAATCACGATCAAGAATCTACAACACCCAATCCAAGAATCGATCCAACCAAAAAGTTATGCCAATTTTTGTATTTTTCAATTTTTCAATTTTTTTGTGTTTTTCTACTTTCAATAACAAGAACAAGGAAACTAAAGATAGAATCAACCTAAGGCACGAAGAATCAAGGGTCGGGGGTTTGTAGAAACAAAACTCGAGCCTTGCTCTGATACCAAGATGATAGGAACCAAATAGGCGGAAGCAAGTAAAATGATGCATAAGCAATAATCATAAGATAACAAGAAATAAGGGATTGGGGAGAATAGAAATAGAAGAAAGAATGAATCAAACTAAATACATAGATTGATTCAAAAGGGAGAAGAGACTTGAACCATTAAACGGGACTCACACTAGCGGTGATCCACCATGGATTCAACGTAAGAGATACATGAAGTCAACGCTTCAACAAGAAAGGCCAAGCCTATTCTATCTTCTCAATTCTATCTTCCAAAACTAGCTAAGGTTTGATGAGACTAAGTGAAGTATTTATAGGCTTCACTTAGTAATAATAAAAGGTCTAAAGTACCCCCAAAGTGGGTTAAAACAAATAAGGCCACGCAGGGCTATAGTTGGAAGTTCATGCAAAAAGAAGTAAAATATCCCGCATGCTGAAACAGGGGGAGGCGCTCCGCCTCAGGATGAGGCGCTCCGCCTCCAGCTGATGAGGCGCTCCGCCTTCTTCTGTTCGGCTCTCTGCTTTTTGGTAGGCGCTCCGCCTCAGCTTTGAGGCGCTCCGCCTCCTTCTGGAACTTGTGCAAGAGGCTCAAAATGAGCTTGGGGTGGATCCCCTTGGAGCCCAAGTGGTCCTCCATCCATGGTGATCAAAAGCATGATCTTCAAGTTGCTTCCGGAGGCCTTGATGGTACTCCTTGTGCTCTCAAGCTTTGCTCTTGATGGTTGGCGCTTTGGCTCCAATTTGGGGCTTATCACTTTTGGACAAAGGGCTAGTCTCAATGATTGACTTAGCCTTTGCCGCCTCCCTCAACTCCTTCATTCGATTGTAGTCATCACTCACTTGTTTAGGAGTTAGGGGCTTCAACACAAACTTTCTTCCCTCATGTTGGAGCGTGTAAGTGTTAACACGTCCATTGTGAACCACTTGCCGGTCAAATTTCCAAGGCCTTCCAAAGAGAAGGTGGCAAGCTTGCATGGGCACAACGTCGAACAAGTGTTCATCAACATAACTTCCCATTTTAAATTTGATCACCGCTTGTTTCACTACCTTGAGCTCCCCACATTCACTAAGCCATTGTAACCGGTAAGGCTTGGGATGCTTCATGGTAGGAAACTTCAATTGAGTTATGAGAGATTGACTCACCACATTGGTACAACTCCCGGAATCAATGATCATAGAGCACACAACACCCTTAACACGACACCTAGCATGGAAGAGGTTGTCCCGTTGCAAAGTTTCACCATCCTCCGCAACCATAGCTCCTAAACTCCTCCTCACTACTAGAAACGTATGAGGTTCCTCATCCTCTACCGTGTCATCTTCACCATCCTCCTCTACTCCCTCATCTCCCTCTACTTCCTCATCTTCCTCCGGTTCACTCTCTTGCTCATAAGCATGCTCACCAACAACAACCATGGTCCTTTTCGTAGGACACTCCTTAGCAAAGTGCCCATACCCCTTGCATTTATGACATTGAATGGAAGAAGAAGTAGGAGTATTCAATTGGGTTTTAGAATTACCTCCCGCATTGGGTGTGTACTTTTCAAATGGCTTCTTCACATCCTTGCTTGCATTGGCACCACTCGTTCCACTTGCACTCTGGAACCTTGCATTTGTGGTAGGAGGCTTCCAACCCCTTGTGTTGCTTGTTGGAGTAGTAGTGCTGCTCTTGTAGCGGAAGGATTTCTCCTCTTTGAGCCATTTCTCGGCTTCAACCGCATCCTCACATAGCTTGTAGAGATCATCATACTTGTGGAACTTCAATTGTGAAGCTATGTCTCGGTTCAAGCCCCCTTTGAAACGGATTATGGCCATCTCATGGTCTTCATCATCTATGTCAAGGCTCATTCGGACTTGCTCAAATTCATTGAAGTATTCCCCAACCGATTTGGAACCTTGTTTCAACTCATAGAGACGCTTTTGTTGCTCAACCCGGTATTGGCTAGTCAAGTACTTCTCATCCATCACCCGGATCAACTCTTCCCAAGTAAGATTAATAGCCATCCCCGTCCTCCTTCTATTCCTCTTCACCGACTCCCACCAAGTAGAAGCAAAAGATTCAAAGGAAGATATTGCATACTTGGTTTTCTTCACCTCGGGCATATCATTGGTTTCAAATATTCGTTCCATGGTCAATTTCCAATCCATGTACTCCACCGGGTCACTACTTCCTTTGAAAGAAGGAATAGTGAGCTTCACACTATTGAGGCTGTTGTTGTTATCACGACCCCCTTGGAAAGGCTCCGGTTGGCCTCAATAGTGATCTCCATAACCTCCATAACCTCCATAATCTCTCCTAACATTCCCCATGGGTGGCCCTCGACCTCGGCCTCTACCCCGATCCACATTCCGACCCCCATTCATACCTCGCCTCGGTTGAAAGTGATCATCAAACCCATACATGTCATCTCCATAATTGGCTTCCTCCCCTTCTTGAGCTTCATCAACTTGCTCAAGAGGTTGCACATTTCGGATGGGTTGTGGTAGTGGAATGTTCCTTGGAGGGTTGTCTAAGATACGGGGAATGCCCGTTCGTTGGGTATTGCCCAACACTTGATCCACCCTCTCTTTATCCTCCTTTACCCGTTGTTGTTTGAGCAATTCAACAACTTGTTCCGGGGTAAAGGTAGGGCTACTTGAGCCTTCTCCGGTTTCAATTTGGACACTCGGGGTCCTTTTCTCATTTTGGACACTCGGGGTCCCATGTTCTCCTTGTGTACTCGAGGCTCCCTTTTCAAGAGACTCGATTCTTTGGTTCATGAGGTCCATCTTGGCAAGAAGATTAGCCAAGGCCTCCTTAATGAAAACTTGTCCTTCGGTAGACATTGTACCTACACAAGTAACAAACGTTAGCCAAAAACAACCTCACTCACTCCCTCACAAGTATTCACTCGGATCACTCGTATAGTGGGTGGTGGATTTTTCACTCTCGCTTGAACCAAAAGCTTCACGAAGTTGAATAGTAAACCTCAACTTAACCACTCAATTCAAAAGTCCAATGAGCTCCGGGGTGAGTGGAGTTAATAGGACTCGATTGGAACGATAAGCACTTTAAATGAGGACTTGAATCAAAAGATACTACGGATCTTCTTTGATTTCTAGTCTCCTTTCTAAGGCACGATGATCCTAATAGCTCAAAGTGATTAGCACTAATCGAGTAGAATTATACTCTAATAGCACTAACCGGAAGCAATGCAATCAACAAAACAAGGAATCCTAGAAGAAACTACCCAATTCCCAACCTTCAGGAAGTAGGCGCCCCGCCTGAGGATAGGAGGCGACCGCCCAGTGCAGGTTCGGGAGGGAGGCGCTCCGCCTTCTCAAGGGAGGCGCTCCGCCTCAGACAAATCCTGCAAGCTCACCAGTGGGAGGCGCTCCGCCTCTTTGTTAGGCGCTCCGCCTCCTGCTGTGTTCCAGCACAGTTCACTTCGCGTTTTGTTGGTTTTGCACCCAAGAATCCAACTAATCAAGCGTTGTTTTAGCAATTCAAAGGTACCCAAATGTTGTATCAGTCACAAAGAACAAACCCCAACAACTTTTATCAAACCCCAAGCAATATCAAACAATCCACCATGATCATCTTCTTCAAGCTAGGGTTTTAGAAATTTCAAAATTTCAAAGGGTTTCAAAATTCTCAATTCATGTAATACAACTCCAAATTGGGTGTTTAAGGTACCAAAAGAACGGGAATCACACAAGGATCAAACCCCAATATCAAGTTCTCAATCCTACTTCAATCCAACCCAAGAATCAATCAAGAATCCTCAAGAACAAGTTCATCAAGGGTTTAAGGGGTTTTGGGGTTTTGATTTTCAAACTCCACCAATCCAAGTGTTTTTGGTATCCACACGACGGGGTTTCAACCACGATCAAGAATCTATAACACCCATACGATGAATCATTCAAACCAACAAGATACACCAAATTTTTAGATTTTCAATTTTCCAATTTTTTTGTAGTTTTCTTCTTTTAACAACAATAAACAAGAACCTAAAGTCGAAACTAACCTAGGCACGAAGAATCAAGGGTCGGAGGTTTGTAGAAACAAAACTCGAGCCTTGCTCTGATACCAAGATGATAAGAATCAAATACGATAAACAAAAGGATAGGAGAGCGAGACACTTCTCGAACTCCCTTCGAAGTAACCACGGGGAACTTGTCCCGAGATACCCTCGAATCGGCGTCTAGAAGGACCTACACTATGCAACGACCCTCGAGACAACAACGGACTCGCAAGAGACAAAGGTTTCTTCCAAAGAGTTCAACTCTATTCTCATTCATCAATAATCAAAGTAAGGTAATGTTTGAAAGAGGCTAAGTGAAGTATTTATAGGCTTCACTTAGGGCTAATAAAAGGTCTAAAATACCCCCAAAGTGGGCTTAAACAAATAAAGGCCGCGCAGGGCTAAAATTGGAAGTTCAAGCAAAAGTCATTAAAATCCCGCAAGTGTGTAACAGGGGGAGGCTGATGCAGGGCAAATCGAGCCTAAGGCACTGACCATCAAGGGCCGGGGTTGGAGGATGCAAGGAATCGAAGTCAATAGGCTTGGGAAGTGTTTCGGATGATTTCGGCTCAAGGCTACACGCCCAAGGAGGAGGAGGGACGCCCAGCACAGCCAGGCGCCCCGCCTAGCCCAGGCGCCCCGCCTAGAGGGCTCACTGCCTAGGCAGCCAGGCGCCCCGGCCGGCCACCCAGGCGGCCCGTCCGGCCAGAATACGCGAAAGCTAAACAAACTATAAACGAGCGGAAGCAAGTAAATTTGATAACGAGATATCTAGGATATCGAGAAGTTCAAGACGAGGAAGGCAAGAATTAGAAGAAAGAATTGGATAAATGATTCACAACATGAATTTAATTATCCAAAGGGAGAAAGTGAAACTCGAACCTTACAAGGAATTCACACTAGCGATGAATCTCCATAGGTTCCAAGTCGTACAAGATTCACGAAGCGATCCGCTTCGGACTAGAAGGCTCGGCCTTGCTAATTCTCTCTCAATTTCTATCTTCAAAGTCTAGCTAATGGAAGAAAAGGCTAAGTGTCCCTATTTATAGTTTTTCATAAGGCTAAGTGAAATGTCTAAAATGCCCCCAAAGTGAAATAATACATACAAGCCACTTAAGGGCAAAATAGGAACTTCATTCCAAAAATCTAGAAGTCTTCAGCGTTGGGCGCTCCGCCTGGAATTTGGGCGCTCCGCCTGAATTGCCTTGATGCTGGGCGCTCCACCTGGAGCTTGGGCGCTCCACCCTGGTTGCCCTTTAGCTGGGCGCTCCGCCTAGATTTCAGGCGCTCCGCCTGGAACAAAGGAAGTCTGGGCGCTCCACCTGGAGCTTGGGCGCTCCACCCTGGGCGCCTTGAAGCTAGGCGCTCCGCCTGACCGTGCTGGGCGCTTTTCCTTCCTTGGTGCTCCGATGCATGATCTTCAAGTCGCTCCCGGAGACCTTAACTTGTATTCCTTGTGCTCTCAAGCTTGGTTCTTGATGGTTAGTGTCTTGGCTCGATTTGCCCCGCATCACTTCTTGTTTGCACTCTTCCGAGCATAGGATGAGGTTTTTGTTCCTTTTCCTTTTGCATAGGCCTAGAAGGTACACTAGGAGGTGACTTGATCTTTATACCAATAGGCTCAAAGTCATGGATCTTTGGGCCTTGCCCGAGGTAATACTTATCATTCGCACTACTATATCGCACCTTCTTGCTTTGCAACCATGACTCACCTAACCACACATGACAATGTTGCATGGGATACACATGACACCACATATAACCCCAATATCCCCTATGAGATATACACACCCGAGCTTGCTTGGAAACCCACACTCCGTAGTAGTCATATGGATACTCTAAAGCATAGCAAGGTAACCTTAGCTCGTCAACCACCGAGGTACTAATGCAATTGGTATCGGTGTCACCAATCTTGAGATAGTACCCTCCATGACCTTCCACCTCAACAAGGAACCTCCTTAGACCCAAGTGTAGTATAGGATCATTCAAGTACAACCTTGGAACTTCAAGATAACCTGATGCAATACGAACCAGGCTCACCTGTTCGATTCATCAACATAGTCCACCGAGGAGTCACATGACGCCCACGATCAAGTGTGGCCGGGATGGAAGATGCCGAAGACTGCCTCCTCGAGCAGCAACGTTGGAAATCCACCGAGCAGACAACAAGTGGCTGTGATCGTTGCTGACACTGACTTCGGAAGCTATGAGACCGGGCACAACTTATGAGAGCTCAACGATCGAGTTTGAGCCGAAGGAAGAAATGACAAGCTCGAGCCCGAAGCTGAAAGCAACCGATCCAAGGAAGAGTGACGCCGAACAAAGAACCGATCGAAGGGCTACAAATGTGCCCGAGGCAGGAGAGCGTTCGATTCCAAATGTGACCGAGGCAAACAAGCGACCGAATCCAATGTGATCGAGCTGAGCTGCCAAACACATAAAACTTCTCCAGCCCTGCGTGGCTTTATCTCATTGGCCGACTGTGGCCATCTTACTATTTTGCCCTTTACTGTTGTCTATATAAACCCCTAGCTTAGCTCATTAGGGGGAGTTTTTAGTTGATATTGAATTGAGAGAATAGAGATAGAATTGGCCGAGCCATTCTTGTTTGAAGCCCGAGGCTTCGTGTATGCCTTCTATGGCTTGGAACCGAAATGGATTTCATCACTAGTATGAATCCTTGTTAGGTTCAAGTTTCCTTTTCTCCCTTGGATAATCAATAATGATTTGATTCGGTTTATCCATTCTTTCTTCTATTTCTGTTCTCCCCCTTCCCCGATTTCTTGTTATCTTGGTTACTATTGTTGCTTCCGCCACTTATCTTCATCGTTTCCGCGTTGTCTCCGATTGCAAAGCTTCAACTCCGGTTTAGCTTGCATCAGCTTGGTATCAGAGCAAGACTTGTATTTCGTTCCTACGAATCCACGTTCCTTGTTCAATCTATCTTTACTTTCTGTTGGTGTTCTTATTTTACAAAAAAAAAAAAATAATAAAAACTAGAAAATTAAAAAAAATTGAGTTGATTGTTGATTGCTTGGGTTAGACAATCACATATTTGGATTCACCACTGTCTAAGGAATCGATTGAGTACCCGACGTACAACATTTGTAACTAGGGTTTTCCCATCGTTTTAGACTGTGTTCTTGGCGTGGTGAAGTTGAATTCGAACCCCAGTTGTGTTTTGGTGATTATCGATGAAAACTGGTGGTTGTTGAGGTATTTGGGTCGATTTTGTGCTTAAAATCGAAGTTCCACTGTTTGTAGACACCGTCTGTACATCGAAACATTGTTAAATTGATAACAGTGTACAGACGACGCCATGGCTAGTCTTAGCTCGGCTTGGAACTGAACATTTTCTCCGTTGTTGTTTACCGGAGACGACCCAAATCTTGAGCTTAATCTGTTGATAGTGGACTGTGAACGAATCTTGAAATTTGTCCGTACACCGGAGTGAAGGTTCACTGTTCCATTGAAGAAGAAAGGGGTAAACTGTTAAATCTAAAACCCCAGGTGAAAAGTTGTCGGCTGGAAAAGGGAAAGCGGATAAGGTTAAACCCTATCTGAACCGAGGAGGAAACACTTGTACCGAGGTCACGTGTTCGGAAAATTCCGAAGCGGAACCGAGGAGGAGGTAGATTCTCTTAGGATTTCATTTTTCTTGTGTCTGAATATTCCCGATAGTGGATCTCTGGAGTAATTCTTTCTACTCGAGGTCGTACTATCGAATCTGAGCTTAATAGGAACTCGTGCGAGGGGTGACCGAAGTCCAACTTCGTAGATAATTCTTTTGACTCCCCGTGCGCAGTTAAATAGCTACCGTTCCATCGAGTCGTATAAACTCCTTCCGAACCTAAACTTGGAAAGTACTAGTTGTGACTTATCACTTCGGTTTCCTAACAAGAAGGCAAGGCCAACTTGAGTGGAAAAAGGCTGAGTGGTGAGAACAATAGAGTGAGGTCACAAAAGCCAACGACCTTGAGTGTAAACATGAGTGGAAAGAAAATTGAGTGAACATTACTCGAGTGATACACGTGAGGGAGTGAACTTGTGAGGTCCTTTACTCTTGTTGTTGCAGCTATGTCTTCGGATGATGGTAGCTATGGAGGGTATGACTCGTGTGGAGATGATGGAGACTATGGTTCCTACGGAGGTGATGATTGTTATAACTACACCGGGAACTATGGCTCTTACGAGGACGAAGCAGGTCACTATGGTGAATACGAAGAAGAAGAAGACTACGAAGCCTGTGAAGATGAACGAGAAGAATCTTTTGCTTCGGGTCAAGAATACAAAGGTAGTGACGCTTCAAAGGATGATGACTCTACTTACTCTCATTGTGATGACCTTGGATACGATGAATGTGACATCGAGGAAGTTGATGACGAAGTTGACCGAGCAAACTATTTGATGTCTTCTTCCGTCGGTGTATCGTGTGGAGAACAAGAGAGTAGTAGAACCCCTTCCATCGGGTTGGGAGGTGGTGGAGGTTGTTCCATGGGAGGAGGAAGATTTGCAACTTATAGTCGTGGCACACGACTCAATACTTCCAAGTCCTATGGAAAGGGTGGCTCGAGGAGCACTGGTGGTTGTGGACCCGAGGAGGGTAGAGGAGGTTTCTACCGAACTCCTTCTCCGAGGAGAAGTTCTTACGGGTTCCACGCTCGAACTCCTTCCTCGACTTTCAACACTAATACTGTTGGGAGAGTGAAAGGAAGTGGGAGTTATTCTAGTGGTGTTACCACTAGTGGAGAAATAAGGAGGACCCAAGAAATTGGTCTTTATGGTATGGGACATTCAAGTTCTTACTTGGATCTTCCTATACGAAACTTGGGAAGAAGCAGGTTCGCTGTTGAGGTAAATGGTTATGGAGGAAATTTGCTCAGGATTGGAGGAACCGATGTCAATTGCATTAGCGTTTACTTGGTACGGATCATGAAAATACCATGCCACAAATTGAAGCATCCTTATACGTATAAGGGAGTGAGTGTTTCGAATGAGGCTCGAGTACTCATATCTCATGGAGATTATAGGGAATATGTTTGGTGCCACGTGTATACCATGCCCGATGTTGATGTTTGGCTAGGAGACCCATGGGTGCACAGCATGCAGATGCTATATCTGATGCAATCTAAAATGCGTAAGCTAAAACATACGACACAAACTATGCGGAAGAGATAAACAACAAGATAAGTGATATCAATGATATCGGGGAAACAAGGATTGGGGAGTCAAGAAACGAGAAGAAAGAACGGATTAATGAATTCAAGACATGAATTAATAATCCAAAAGGGAGAAAGTGAAACTCGAACCTTACAATGGACTCAACTAGGTGTCGATCGCCATAGGTTCCAAGTTAACGAGATACATGAAGCCTCGGGCTTCGGACTAGAAGGGCTCGGCCTCTTCTCTAATTCTCTCTTCTCTATATTCAATTCAAGCTAAACTAATGAAATGAAGCTAAAACTAGCTATATATACATTTACATGTCAAATGGACAAAATGGCCCTGAAACTGATTCTGCCTCGCTGCTCAGTACTTCTTCTTCGCGATCGCGCCAGGAAGGCTCGCGATCGCGCTGGGCATTCTTCAAAACATCGCGATCGCGCTGGCTTGGATGCTGTCGCGCAGAGATCGATCGAACTGGCCTTGAACTCATCGCGATCGCGCGAGATAACACGCTGTCGCGCAGGGCAATGGATTCCTCTTCGCGATCGCGCAGACATGGACGCGATCGCGAAGAACACTTGTTCTTCCTCAGGCAGTGAGCTCCCAGATTGCTCCCCTGTTTTACCCTGTTTTGGGCTGCCTGTTTTCCTACCCTGTTTCCTCCATCCGTTGGCGCTCCAATGCACGATCTTCAAGTTGTTTCCGGAGGCCTTGACTCGTACCCGTTGTGCTCTCGAGCATGGCTTTTGATGGTTGTCGTTGAGGCCATTTTATATTGCATCAATATCTCGATGAGAGGGATGTGTACCTTGTGTACAACAGAAAGCTGCAAATGGCTTATACATTCACACCCCACGGGCTGAAAGGAAAGATGTCCATTAGTGCATATGCTTCGATTTTGCAGATGAGAAAAGAGCGGGGACTCCAATCCAGGATCGAAAGAGTGCCATCGAGGAGTCCTACGAACACAAGGAGCAGTGGGAGAGGTGCAAGAAAAGAACCGACCGAAGTCAATACTGTGAACCCGAAGTCACATGCTTCGAAGTCAAGTGGTTCCCCGGTAATGGAAGAAGAGACCTCGGTTGATGAGTCTTCGAGTTCCAGACTTCGAGTCGATGTTAAAAGTCCACCTACTCCAGCTATGGGTATTCTTGGACCTCGACCCAACTCACCCGAATATGAGAGACAAAAGATCGAGAGGAGTAAGGGAGTGACCGGTGACAACTCTCGAGAGGAAAAAGGAGAGAATGTGTCGAGTGATGTGAGCGAGTTGTCACCACCCAAACCCACACCAGACCTTGAAAAGAAAATGAGGGAAAAGAAAGAGGGAAAAAGAATCATTGACAGTGAGGACACCCCTTATTCTAACCTTAACCTTTTATCTTTTCCTTCTACTTGCTTGAATTCTTGTGTAGGTACTCTTGGAGGCGCACCGAAGGAGCCTCAACACTGTACCGAAGTAGATAGACAAGGTGAAGAAGATCTTTCATGTGAGCTCCACGGGGAAAGAAACTACTTGTGAGACCTCGAGGACAGTAAAAGAAACCGAAGGTCATTCCGAGGTGAGTGTTCGATTTCCTTCCCGTGAGCATGATACTTCCTTGTCTTGTGAAATTGCTAGAGAAACCTCTATGCTAGTTGATGATTTGTATGATTACAATTTTTTTGCAACTAGTGTAGAGTCGAATGGTCAACTTGTGAGTGAATGTGAACCACTAGTTGAGAGAATTGATATGCCACATCATGATGTGAGCTCGATCTTCATCGAATCTCTCTTTAGTGATGAAGTTGTAGTTGACCTTACTTGTGACCCTTGTTATGACACACCACCCATATTTGACAAAGGGGAAGACGAGTTGAATGAATACCCTATCCTTTCCCTTGATGAATTGCTTGATAATGGTGGACTTATGTGTGGTAGTAAGGTTGGTAGTGACCTTGAGGAGTCCATAGTGATTGAGATGGATCGGATTGTTTTCAATGACTCCTCGGGTAATAGTAATGAACCTAGTCTTGATACCATGCTTTTGTGTGACCATGAATTTGAGGTGCATGCTTTTACATTTCCATTGTGTGAAGATAATCTCATTTGTGGTAGCGAATTGTATCGGACTAGGATTGGTAATCAAATAGAACCTCCATGGTTTGAAAAGTTAGACTCTAGGGATGATCCAATGTTTGAAACTCCAAGTAGGATGAGTGGCCTTGATTGTGGTTGTGTTGAACTATCTTTTTGTAGTTCCAACCTTCATTGTGTGGACTATAATGATGAAGGACCGATTTTGGAGACCTTCCTTTGGAGTTTGTCTAAAGAGAAGGGTTGTCTTGGAGTTCCTTTGGGAGGTGAAAAGCTACCTCTTGGTGTGAATAAGATCGCTTTTAAGAAGGGGAGTGGAGTATTCGATGTTAGTTGTCGAGTCAATCATTTTACTTACTCCCTTCCACATGTTGATCACACCTCGAGTATAGTACATACCGAAGTCCATAAGCCCCATGGTGATAAAAATAAACTGAGGGCTCGGTATGTTGATTATGAGTTTAGAGGTGATAGGGCCTTAGATCGTTGCATCTTGCATATACAATGTCCTATCGATCTCTTCATGTACTTGAGCCAAGAACTTGCTGTTTCCTTTGGAGACATAGGCTGCTTGATTTGCATTATTGCTTGGCTCTATCATAAGAGTGTGTTTTCCACACTTTTAAACACTAACCTACTTTCGAAGTAGGAAGCTTTGTTTGTCTCTGCTTTGTTTGTAGGTCTTGCCGGTTTGATTTTGAGGACGAAATCCTTTTAAGAAGGGGAGGATGATGCAATACGAACCAGGCTCACCTAATCGATTCATCAACATAGTCCACCGAGGAGTCACATGACGCCCACGATCAAGTGTGGCCGGGATGGAAGATGCCGAAGACTGCCTCCCCGAGCAGCAACGTTGGAAATCCACCGAGCAGACAACAAGTGGCTGTGATCGTTGCTGACACTGACTTCGGAAGCTATGAGACCGGGCACAACTTATGAGAGCTCAACGATCGAGTTTGAGCCGAAGGAAGAAATGACAAGCTCGAGCCCGAAGCTGAAAGCAACCGATCCAAGGAAGAGTGACGCCGAACAAAGAACCGATCGAAGGGCTACAAATGTGCCCGAGGCAGGAGAGCGTTCGATTCCAAATGTGACCGAGGCAAACAAGCGACCGAATCCAATGTGATAGAGCTGAGCTGCCGAACACATAAAACTTCTCCAGCCCTGCGTGGCTTTATCTCATTGGCCGACTGTGGCCATCTTACTATTTTGCCCTTTACTGTTGTCTATATAAACCCCTAGCTTAGCTCATTAGGGGAGTTTTTAGTTGATATTGAATTGAGAGAATAGAGATAGAATTGGCCGAGCCAATCTTGTTTGAAGCCCGAGGCTTCGTGTATGCCTTCTATGGCTTGGAACCGAAATGGATTTCATCACTAGTATGAATCCTTGTTAGGTTCAAGTTTCCTTTTCTCCCTTGGATAATCAATCATGATTTGATTCGGTTTATCCATTCTTTCTTCTATTTATGTTCTCCCCCTTCCCCGATTTCTTGTTATCTTGGTTACTATTGGTGCTTCCGCCACTTATCTTCATCGTTTCCGCGTTGTCTCCGATTGCAAAGCTTCAACTCCGGTTTAGCTTGCATCATAACCATTACTATCAAATTGAAGCTTCCTCAATCCTTCTCTCCTAGCAACACCACTAGGATAACTTCCACTTCCCGTCACTCTTCCAACACTAGAAGTGTAGTTGAAAGTCGAGGAAGGAGTACCACTATGGAACCCATAATTGCCTCTCGCCTTGGTTCCATAGCCCATAGCACCACTCCTACCACCACTATTAGAGCAATGTACCCCCGTAACGGTAAGAGCAATACCATTTCTCCTTCCACCATTCACATGGGAACTAGAAGATGCAAACCTCCCATTTCCCATGGAACAACCACCACCACCTCCCATACTAATGGAAGGTCCTCTACTACTCTCTTGCACATCACAAGCAACATCAAGAGAAGATGAAAATGAACAATTCTCATAATCAACCTCATCATCAATTCTCTCTACGTCACTATCATCATGTTCAAATTCATCACAAGAAGAGTAAGTAGGATCATCATACCTTGAAGCGTCACTATCTTCACATTCTTGACTTGGAGCATAAGATTCTTCACATTCATCTTCGTAAGCCCCATAGTCTTCTTCATCTTCATAATCAACATAGTGACCCGCTTCATCATCATATGAGCCTTGGTTCCCCGAATCGTCATAGCAATACCCATCATCACCATCATAGGAACCATAGTCTCCATCATCTCCGTATGAGTCATATCCTCCACATTCGTCATCCGAAGCCATAGTTGTAACCAAAGAGTAAAGGACCTCACAAATTCACTCCCTCACGTGTATCACTCAAAAGATGTCGCTCAATTTTCTTTCCACTCGTGTATACACTCAAGGTCGTTGGCTTTTGTGACCACACTCTATTGTTCTCACCACTCAAGACTTTTCCACTCAAGACCTTCTTGTCTCTTAGTAATCACAATGGCAAGATCAATCAACTAATGCACCCAAGTAATGGTTCGGAATGGAGTTTAAATGGACTCGATGTACGGAAGCTAATTTAATGCGCACTTGAAGCAAGCAAATTCTACGACTTTAAGTAAAGACTCCAAGACACACAACACCCTAATGATGTAGGAAATCAATACGCGGAAAATAAAGATAAGAACGAGACGTAACTCGATCTCTAATCCCAATTAGCAACGAAGAACTTGTTCCGTTACACCCCGGGAGAAGGACAAGAACACCTACGCTAGGCAACTACCCTCGAGCTAACGCGAGCACGCAAGTAGAATGGTCGGAGAGGAAGAGCATTCATCTAGATCCGCTAGAAGAACTACAAGTCCAAAATCGAAGGGTTTCATTCAATAACCAAGAGCCTTGCTCATGTTCAATGTTTAACATTCATCAACTATCATAAACTAAGTGTAAATAGGCTAAGCATGGATATTTATAGTGTTCCCAAGCTTGCAAAATGACTAAAATACCCTTACTAATAAGGTGCATAAACATAGGCCACGTAGGGCAAAACGGTAAAATAATCATAGGTCTTCACAGCTAGGAGGGGCGCCTGGGCTGCAGGAGGGGCGCCTGGAATTGCAGGCATCTAGGCGGGGCGCCTGGCTTGCCTGGGCCTAGGCGGGGCGCCTGGGCAGGCGGGGCGCCTGGGCGCTTTCCAGTAGCTTAGGCAGTGAGTTGGCTAGGCGGGGCGCCTGGCTTAGGCGGGGCGCCTGGCCCTTCTGTGCCAGATTCTTCCTTAGGCGTGAGGCCTAGTTTGATCACCCGAAATGGCTTCCATTCGCTCCTTTCTTCAAGTCCTCTCCTCTCCAAGTATAAATGCACCTCTTGAACATCCTTGACTTGGCTCCGAGTGAATGGTCTCCTAGTGGTGGATTGCCCGGCATCATCCTCCCCTTCTTGAGGAGATTTCGTCCTCGAAATTGAAGCATCATCATCCACGACCTCCTCACCTACATCCAAAGGAACCAAGTCACAAACGTTGAAAGTATTAGAAACTTGGTACTCACTTGGCAAGTCGACCACATAGGCGTTGTTGTTTATCTTTGAGTGCACTTGGAACGGGCCATCTCCACGGGGTGCCAACTTCCCTTTCCTAAGGTTTGGAAACCTTTCTTTCCGGAAGTGCACCCACACATAGTCACCCTTCTTGAGTTCCACCTTCTTGCGTCCCTTGTTTTTCTTGGAGGCAACCTTAGCATAGGCTTCCTCCAAGTTCTTCTTTGCCTTGGCATGTAGCTCCATCAAAGCCTTGGCCCGAGCTTTCCCTTCAAAATTAACAACCATTTCCCTTGGCAAAGGGGTTAGATCACGGGGAATCAAGAGGTTAAAACCATAAACACATTCAAAAGGAGTCATGCCAATCATTCTATGCACGGTACGATTGTAGGCAAACTCCATGAGAGGTAGCTTGTCAATCCAAGTCCCACCCTTACCTCGGGTCATGGCTCTAAGAATAGCACCCAAGGTACGGTTTACCACCTCCGTTTGACCATCGGTTTGGGGGTGGTGGGAAGTGGAAAACAAGAGTTTGGTGCCAAGGGCACCCCATAAACTTCTCCAAAAGTGACTTAGGAACTTAGTGTCCCTATCACTCACTATAGTTTGAGGCACTCCATGTAGCTTCAAAACATTATCAACAAACAAGGAAGCTACATGTTGGGCGTCGTCACATTTCTTGCACGGAATAAAATGAGCCATCTTTGAGAACCTATCCACGACAACAAAGATGCTATCGTGGCCCCCCCTAGTCCTTGGTAATCCCATGACAAAGTCCATTGATATATCCAACCATGGACTAGTAGGTACGGGGAGTGGGGTGTAAAGGCCATGGGGACTAGACTTGGACTTGGCAAACTTGCAGTCAAGACAAGAATTGCAAAGTCTCTCAACATGTGTTCCCATTTTGGGCCAATGGAATTGCTCCTTAAGGATGGCTAAGGTTTTATCCCTACCAAAATGACCCATGAGTCCTCCACAATGTGCCTCTTGCACAAGCAATTCCCTCCATGAGGACTCGGGTATGCACACTCTACCATTTTTAAAGATGAATCCATTAGACCATTGGTATTTTTCAACTCTCTCCCCTTTCTCTAGAGCATCATAGACACTCTTTAGCTTTGGATCATGAGCATACATCAATTTGATACTCTCGAATCCCATGAGCTTAGAGGTGAGAGTGGTGGCTAATGCGAACTTTCTAGAAAGCGCATCCGCCACAACATTGTCCTTCCCTTTCTTGTATTGAATCACATAGGGAAAGGACTCAATAAATTCAACCCACTTGGCATGTCTCTTATTGAGCTTTTCTTGGCCTCTCAAATGCTTGAGTGACTCATGGTCACTCTTGATTACAAACTCACGAGGCCAAAGGTAATGTTGCCAATGGGCAAGGGCTCTCACAAGGGCATACAACTCCTTGTCATATGTAGAATAATTCAAGGAGACCCCTTTCAACTTTTCACTAAAGTAGGCGATGGGTTTGCTATCTTGCATTAATACACCACCAATTCCCACCCCCGAGGCATCACATTCAACCTCAAACGCCTTCCCGAAGTCGGGCAATTGCAATAGGGGGGCGGTACTTAACCTACCTTTCAACTCTTGGAAAGCCTTCTCTTGAGACTCTCCCCAAACAAATGGTTGGTCCTTCTTGACCAACTCGGTGAGTGGAGCGGCGATGGAGCTAAAATCTTTCACAAATCGTCTATAAAAACTAGCAAGACCATGAAAGCTCCTCACTTGAGTCACGGTAGTAGGAGTAGGCCAATCACGTATGGCCTCTACCTTAGACTCATCCACCTCCACTCCTTGGGCACTCACAACAAACCCAAGGAAGATGATAGCATCCATGGAAGGAGAACTCCATTGAAATACTTGGATGAAGCTTTGGAAGCAGTTGGAAGGCGTATGACAAGATCTCACACAAAGAAAGTTCAAAACAAGCTGATTGCACTTGAATTGTGAAGCGGAAGAGCTCAAGCCAAGGATGATCTTTTGTCTAAGTGATATAAATATTATATGGTCTAAATTGAGCTACAAGTGATGAATATTCAAGTCAAAATTACTATAATTTGTAGTGGAAGAATTGGGTTCCAAATCAGTCTATTTTTGGACAAATTAAGGAGCCTAAAGTGTGCCAAACTTGAAGCCTAAGAAGAGCCATGTAGGGTCACGTTTTTAGCCCATCAAATATGCTTAGTTTCAGCCCAAAAACGTGCAAAGGATGGTCAAAGGATTTCCATGAAGTGTACTCCAAGTTGCTTGCAAGTTGCTATCAAGGATTCCTAGTTCAAGTGGGATTTGTTTTTTCCTATATTAATTAGGTTTTGATTCCAATATTAATTAGGATAAGTTTACCAATATTATTTAGGATTTAATTTATTTTTACTAGTTTAGTAAGGATTTACTTCCTTTTCTTATTCTATTAGGATTTTCTTTCCTAGTTGGTTTCTTTTCCTATTTCATTATTACTTAGAAACTATATTTGAGTAGGATTTTGTAAGGCCTATGGCCAGCCCCTACTCCTATATAAAGGGGTTATTTTCTTTATTTTTGGGGACGACAAACAATAGATTCATGATGAATAAAAATTGAGAGGTTTTCTCCTGCACTTTTGTGTGTGGCTACTCTTGGATTTATCTTTCAACCTTCAAGTCTACACTTTTAGGTGATGAGGTATTTCTTCTTAAATCTTTAGATTACTTTTAGGTATTCAAGAAAGGCGGTAAATTCTATTTTACTGTTGTTCTTTGTTACTCTAACGGGGGTCGGGATTCCATCATCTATCTCTTGGGTTATTCTCTACCAAAGGCGATTAGCTAGTCTAATTGTTGTTGTTAGGAGTCTCTTTTCAAGATTTAGACTTGTCTTGAATTTCTAGTTTCACTCTTGAGATTCTTGATCCGTTCTTGCTTTCAAGAAACTCTTTCTTGAATTCATTCTATCCTTATTTTCAATTCTTGTTCGATGTTAGGTATATTTTATTAGCTTCCGCGCGTTTCTTTAAATTTCTTTATCAAGTTCTTATATCCATAACGTGATTGTTATCGAGAGGTATCGTGATTGTTATCAAGTGGTATCAGAGCGGGTTCAATCAAGATTCCGTTTTTGATTATCTTGGGAGATTTTTGAGCTAGAAAAGCAAAAAAAAAAAAAAAAAAAAAAAAAGAGTTACTGTAGCTGTGAACAGTAACACGAAAAAAAAAAGGAAAAAAAAATAAAAATTCAAAAGAAAAAAAAATTGGAGGAAATTTTTTTGGTTGCTTATGCTCATTATTTTTAGAAATCTAGTAGTATTGGGTTTCCTAGTCAATAAAGGAAACAAGAAGAGGGGATTCTAGTCCTTGGAAGAAAAGTAATATCTTTCCTTATTTCTTTGGGTTGGGTTTCTTATATTCTTTTCCTTGTTTGTTTCTACATTCCAAATCCTATTCTTTCTAGGTTTTTTGTTTTTATTAGAGAAGATCCTTTTTCTATTTGATTTTATTCCTACTTACCAAATCCTATTCTTTCTAGGTTTTGGTCTTTTACTTTTCCTATTCTTTTTCTAACTCCTATATCTTATCACCAAGGGTTTCGATTAGTAGGTTTATTTATAAATCCAAAGAGAACCAACCAAAAGTTGCTTTGAGTGGAAAAAGGCATGAGAGGTGAGATTATTAGAGGGTAAAAGCCAAATTTAAGAGATTCACATATATTTTTTATCTTTTCCTTAGAATGTCATTTATAGATCTTTGGGAGATTATGGAAACACTTATGAAGAATAAAGGAAGAGATGAAGACAATTTTGACGAGAAGATGTATCAATTTTATCTAATGATGAAGGCATCGAATGATAGATGGGATGAATGGAAGAAGAGTTTTAGAGCATCAAAAGTGATAAAAGAGCATACTTGTGATGATATTGATTGGAATGCACCTACAATTGATAATCATGTAATTTGGAATAAAATTGATTTTGTTGATCATGATAGTGAGAGAAAAAGTGAGGATGAGAGAGAAAAGATCGAGAGGAGTAAGGGAGAGAAAAGTGGCAACTTAAGAGTGGAAAAAGGAGAGCTTGAGTTGAGAGAAGTGAGTAAGTTGCTACAAAAAAAGAGAGGAGAGAATGATAAAAATAAGAGTGAAAGAAAAGAAGAAGTTGAGAGCTATGAAAAACAAGAGAGTTTGGGTGAGGTTATTTCTTATTCTAACCCTAACATTCCTACTTCTTTTTCTTCTAGTTGTTTTGATTCTTATCTAGGTGATTTTGGAGAAGTTTGCATGAAAAATCCAACATTGGAAGAACTTCAATGCTTAAAAAAACATGTGGAGGCTGAGTCATCCAATTCTTATAGCCAAGTGAACCTCAATGAGAAAAATAAAAATAAGGAAGATGGTTTAGGTAAGGTCCAAGGTAAAATTGCTAAGCTTTACACTCTACCTTATTTGGATAAATTTGATGATGATCTTTATCTTTTGGGTGTTGGTGATGATAGGAATAATGAACATTCCACATGTCTTAATGATTTATTAGTTGAGGAAGATTGTGATTTATTGACCTATTTGTATTGGCCTCAATCTAGTGTTGATTTTGATAAAGACTCTTATTATGACACCCCACCCTTGTTTGACAAAGAAGAACATGAACACGAATTTTATTTTTCACCTACTATTTCTAATGATGAAATTCATGATTTTGGTGAAGAGTTGACTCAAGTGGAGAATGATTGTGATTTGGCTACATTTAAATCTCCACTACTTGTTGATAGTATACATGTTGGCTATGAGGAAAACTCTTGTTCGCTTCCTAACCCTTTAACTCTTTCTTGCGCTAGTTCTTGTATTTTCGTGCAGAAAAGTGATCAAAAGCCTTTTGATAGAGGAAGTGTTATGCAAGTGAATGTGGCAAAGAATGCAATTGGATTCAAAGATGAATATGGAGAATTCAATTCTTGTGGGATATTGGAAGACGCAAGCTTAGTGGCTAATTTTTGTGTTGTTAAACCTATTGATTATATTGATCCTTATTTAAAGGTTTATGACATGAAGTTTCCCAAAGCCATTGCTATGTTGGAGCTACTCCATAGAATACAAGGTGATTTTGTTCCTTTAGTAAATAAGTCCAAGTATGGTATGTATAATTCGTTAATTGGAATTCTTGGACTCTTTAGAACACCTAGGGTATTTTTGGAGGTAATGAATAATGTTCTTGTTTCTTATGTGGGTGACTTTGTTATTTTGGAAGATGACGATGTTTTCATATATCTAAAGTCATTAACAATAATATCTAAGTTTAAGAATAAGAGTAAGGTTTATGGGTACTACTTAATGTTGTTCCAACCAAGAAAATTTGGTGTGGACTTGATTATTGTTTCTTTTGTACTTCTATTACTTTCTCTTTTGTGTAGGTTTGAATTCGAGGACGAATTCCTTCAAGAAGAGGGGAATGATAGCATCCATGGAAGGAGAACTCCATTGAAATACTTGGATGAAGCTTTGGAAGCAGTTGGAAGGCGTATGACAAGATCTCACACAAAGAAAGTTCAAAACAAGCTGATTGCACTTGAATTGTGAAGCGGAAGAGCTCAAGCCAAGGATGATCTTTTGTCTAAGTGATATAAATATTATATGGTCTAAATTGAGCTACAAGTGATGAATATTCAAGTCAAAATTACTATAATTTGAAGTGGAAGAATTGGGTTCCAAATCAGTCTATTTTTGGACAAATTAAGGAGCCTAAAGTGTGCCAAACTTGAAGCCTAAGAAGAGCCATGTAGGGTCACGTTTTTAGCCCATCAAATATGCTTAGTTTCAGCCCAAAAACGTGCAAAGGATGGTCAAAGGATTTCCATGAAGTGTACTCCAAGTTGCTTGCAAGTTGCTATCAAGGATTCCTAGTTCAAGTGGGATTTGTTTCCTAAATTAATTGGGATATATTTTCCTATATTAATTAGGTTTTGATTCCAATATTAATTAGGATAAGTTTACCAATATTATTTAGGATTTAATTTATTTTTACTAGTTTAGTAAGGATTTACTTCCTTTTCTTATTCTATTAGGATTTTCTTTCCTAGTTGGTTTCTTTTCCTATTTCATTATTACTTAGAAACTATATTTGAGTAGGATTTTGTAAGGCCTATGGCCAGCCCCTACTCCTATATAAAGGGGTTATTTTCTTTATTTTTGGGGACGACAAACAATAGATTCATGATGAATAAAAATTGAGAGGTTTTCTCCTGCACTTTTGTGTGTGGCTACTCTTGGATTTATCTTTCAACCTTCAAGTCTACACTTTTAGGTGATGAGGTATTTCTTCTTAAATCTTTAGATTACTTTTAGGTATTCAAGAAAGGCGGTAAATTCTATTTTACTGTTGTTCTTTGTTACTCTAACGAGGGTCGGGATTCCATCATCTATCTCTTGGGTTATTCTCTACCAAAGGCGATTAGCTAGTCTAATTGTTGTTGTTAGGAGTCTCTTTTCAAGATTTAGACTTGTCTTGAATTTCTAGTTTCACTCTTGAGATTCTTGATCCGTTCTTGCTTTCAAGAAACTCTTTCTTGAATTCATTCTATCCTTATTTTCAATTCTTGTTCGATGTTAGGTATATTTTATTAGCTTCCGCGCGTTTCTTTAAATTTCTTTATCAAGTTCTTATATCCATAACGTGATTGTTATCGAGAGGTATCGTGATTGTTATCAGAAGACCACCTTTTCCACACCAAAGGCACACTTTTTAAAGTTAGCATAGAGCCTTTCGGCTCTCAAAACATCAAGCACTTGCCTAAGGTGGCCAACATGTTCATCAATTGTCTTACTATAGATCAAGATATCATCGAAATAGACAACAACAAACTTATTGATAAAAGGCTTCAAAACATGGTTCATGAGTCGCATGAAGGTGCTAGGTGCGTTGGATAGCCCGAAGGGCATAACCAACCATTCATAGAGACCGAATTTGGTCTTGAATGCGGTTTTCCATTCATCCCCGGGTTTCATCCGGATTTGATGGTAGCCGGACCTAAGGTCGATTTTGGAAAAGACACACGACCCACTCAATTCATCCAACATATCATCAAGCCGTGGAATAGGGTGACGATACTTGATCGTTATCTTATTCACAGCTCGGCAATCTACGCACATTCTCCAAGTGCCGTCCTTCTTTGGGACAAGAATGACCGGTACGGCACAAGGACTCAAACTTTCCCTCACCAAGCCTTTTGAAAGCAAGTCATCAACTTGTTTTTGCAACTCCCTCGTATCCTCGGGATTGCTTCTATAAGCCGGCTTGTTCGGGATTTGAGAGCCCGGAATAAAATCAATTTGATGTTCAATACCCCTCAAGGGAGGTAAGCCATCGGGCATCTCATCCGGGAACATGTCCCTAAAGTTCTCCAAAACATTTTTCAAAGCACTAGGCAAAGGACTAGAAGAAACATCATGATTAGAGTTAAGGATCATACCTTTGTGCACTAGGCATAGGAGAAACTTGTTGCCATCATTACCTCTTAAGAGCTCGCCCGGTTGCATCATGGCACATATGCCACCGGTAGATGAAGTAGGTGGGATTGCCACCATGCTTTTGGACAAAGGACTAGTCTCAATGATTGACTTAGCCTTTGCCGCCTCCCTCAACTCCTTCATTCGGTTGTAGTCATCACTCACTTGTTTAGGAGTTAGGGGTTTCAACACAAACTTTCTTCCCTCATGTTGGAGTGTGTAAGTGTTAACACGTCCATTGTGAACCACTTGTCGGTCAAATTGCCAAGGCCTTCCAAAGAGAAGGTGGCAAGCTTGCATAGGCACAACGTCGAACAAGTGTTCATCAACATAACTCCCCATTTTGAACTTGATCATTGCTTGTTTCACTACCTTGAGCTCCCCACATTCACTAAGCCATTGTAACCGATAGGGCTTGGGATGCTTCATGGTAGGCAACTTCAATTGGGTTATGAGAGATTGACTCACCACATTAGTACAACTCCCGGAGTCAATGATCATAGAACACACAACTCCCTTAATACGACACCTAGCATGGAAGAGGTTTTCCCTTTGCAAGGTTTCACCATCCTCCGCAATCATAGCTCCTAGACTTCTCCTCACTACTAGAAAAGTATGCGGTTCCTCATCCTCCACCGTGTCATCTTCACCATCCTCCTCTACTCCCTCATCTCCCTCTACTCCCTCATCTTCCTCCGGCTCACTCTCTTGCTCATATGCATTATCACCCACAACAACCATGTTTCTTTTCGTAGGACACTCCTTAGCAAAGTGTCCATACCCCTTGCATTTGTGGCATTGAATGGAAGAAGAAGTAGGAGCATTCAATTGGGTTTTAGAGTTACCTCCCACATTGGGTGTGAACTTCTCAAATGGCTTCTTCACATCCTTGGTTGCATTGGCACCACTCGTTCCACTTGCACTCGGGAACCTTGCATTTGTGGTAGGAGGCTTCCAACCCTTTGTATTGCTTGTTGGAGTAGTAGTGCTACCCTTGTAGCGAAAGGACTTCTCCTCTTTGAGCCATTTCTCGGCTTCAACCGCATCATCACATAGCTTGTAGAGATCATCATATCGGTGGAACTTCAATTGTGAAGCTATGTCTCGGTTTAGGCCCCCTTTGAAACGGATTATGGCCATCTCATGATCTTCATCATCAAGGTCAAGGTTCATTCGGACTTGCTCAAATTCATTGAAGTATTCCCCAACCGAATTGGAACCTTGTTTCAACTCATAGAGACGCTTTTGTTGCTCAACCCGGTATTGGCTAGTCAAATACTTCTCATCCATCACCCGGATCAACTCTTCCCAAGTAAGATTAATAGCCATTCCCGTCCTCCTTCTATTCCTCTTCACCGACTCCCACCAAGTAGAAGCAAAAGATTCGAAGGAAGATATTGCATACTTGGTTTTCTTCACTTCGGGCATATCATTGGTCTCAAATATTCGTTCCATAGCCAATTTCCGATTCTTGTACTCCATCGGGTCACTATTTCCTTTGAAAGAAGGAATAGTGAGCTTCACACTATTGAGGTTATTGTTGTTATCACGATCCCCTTGGAATGGCTCCGGTTGGCCCCCATAGTGATCCCCATAACCACCATAACCGCCATAGTCTCTCCTAACATTCCCTCCATCAAGTCCTAAGGGTGGCCCTCGACCTCGGCCTCTACCCCTATCCACATTCCGACCCCAATTCATACCTCGTCTCGGTTGAAAGTGATCATCAAACCCATACATGTCATCTCCATAATTGGCTTCCTCCCCTTCTTGAGCTACATCAACTTGCTCAAGAGGTTGCACATTTCGGATGGGTTGTGGTAGTGGAATGTTTCTTGGAGGGTTGTCTAAGATACGGGGAATGCCCGTTCGTTGGGGATTGCCCAACATTTGATCCATCCGCTCTTTATCTTCCTTTACCCGTTGATGCTTGAGCAATTCAACAACTTGCTCCGGGGTAAAGGTAGGACTATTTGATCCCTCCCCGGCCTCCATTGGGACTCTCGGGGTCCCCCTTTCAATTGGGACACTCGGGGTCCCCCTTTCATTGTGGACGCTCGGGGTTCCATGTTCTCCTTGAGTGCTTGAAGCTCCCTTTTCGAGGGACTCGATTCTTTGATTCATGAGGTCCATCTTGGCAAGAAGGTTAGCCAAGGCCTCCTTAATGAAATCTTGTCCGTCGTTAGCCATGGTACCTACAAAGAAAGAAACAAGAGTTAGTTAAAACACCTCACACGCTCCCTCACTTGTGTTCACTCGGATCACTCTTTTGGGTGACGGTGGATATTTCACTCGACTTGTAATTCCAAAGCTTCACGTAGATGACTACAACTCCTCAACTCAACTAAACTATTCACGAGTCACGCACACTCCGGGGCGAGTGGAATCAATGGGACTCAATGAACGCTAGGCACTTTGTAGTGAAGGACTTGAGTAAACGGTTCTACGCTTTTCTTGGAATTTCTACTCTCCTTTCTAGGCACGAATTCACCTAAGAGCAATTAAAGAGTTAGCACTATTCAAGTAGAATGGTTACTCAAAGTAGCACTAACTAGATGTTATGTTATCAAACAAAGGGAAATACCTATGAAAATCTACCCGAAACAACACGTTCAGCACTCAGGAGGGGCGCCTGAAACTCAGGTGGGGCGCCTAGACTGTGCAGTATTCCAGGCGGGGCGCCTGGGTCTAGGCGGGGCGCCTGCGACTTAGGCAGTGAGCAAGTCAGGCGGGGCGCCTGGCCTGAAGCTTTTCCCAACTCGTTCCAAACTCGTTTCAAGTCGATTTTCAAGCCCCAAATCCGATGTTTTCAACTTGTTTTCACAATCCAATGATACCCAAAGTTGTGTTTGATCTTCCTTAACAAAACCCAATCAAATTATCAACCAAACAATCAATCAAATCAGGGTTCAATCTCAAGAACTCAAGAACACAAGGGTTTAGCACAAAGGGTTCAACAAGGATTGTGATTCATCAAAGTAGGTGTTATACATGTTCAAATCCCACAAAATCGGTACCGAATCGTTTGTTTTTCAATGAAGTTCAATCCCCAACAACAAATTTTCAATCAAGCATCAATCCAACCCAAGAATCAAGCCCAAATCATCAAGAACAAGTTCATCAAGGGTTTAAGGGGTTTTGGGGTTTCAATTTTTCAAACTTCACCAATTCCAACAATTTTGATACCTAAGGAACGGGAATTCAATCACGATCAAGAATCAATAACACCCATATCATCAATCATTCAAATCAACAAGATTCACCAAATTTTTGTATTTTCAATTTTTCAATTTTTTTGTAATTTTCTCCTTTCTAATAACTTGAACAACAAGGAAACTAAAAGAGGATACTAGGCACGAAGAATCAAGGGTCGGGGGTTCGTAGAAACGAGACCCGAACCTTGCTCTGATACCAAATGATGTAGGAAATCAATACGCGGAAAATAAAGATAAGAACGAGACGTAACTCGATCTCTAATCCCAAGTAGCAACGAAGAACTTGTTCCGTTACACCCCGGGAGAAGGACAAGAACACCTACGCTAGGCAACTACCCTCGAGCTAACGCGAGCACGCAAGTAGAATGGTCGGAGAGGAAGAGCATTCATCTAGATCCGCTAGAAGAACTACAAGTCCAAAATCAAAGGGTTTCATTCAATAACCAAGAGCCTTGCTCATGTTCAATGTTTAACATTCATCAACTATCATAAACTAAGTGTAAATAGGCTAAGCATGGATATTTATAGTGTTCCCAAGCTTGCAAAATGACTAAAATACCCTTACTAATAAGGTGCATAAACATAGGCCACGTAGGGCAAAACGGTAAAATAATCATAGGTCTTCACAGCTAGGAGGGGCACCTGGGCTGCAGGAGGGGCGCCTGGAATTGCAGGCATCTAGGCGGGGCGCCTGGCTTGCCTGGGCCTAGGCGGGGCGCCTGGGCAGGCGGGGCGCCTGGGCGCTTTCCAGTAGCTTAGGCAGTGAGTTGGCTAGGCGGGGCGCCTGGCTTAGGCGGGACGCCTGGCCCTTCTGTGCCAGATTCTTCCTTAGGCGTGAGGCCTAGTTTGATCACCCGAAATGGCTTCCATTCGCTCCTTTCTTCAAGTCCTCTCCTCTCCAAGTATAAATGCACCTCTTGAACATCCTTGACTTGGCTCCGAGTGAATGGTCTCCTAGTGGTGGATTGCCCGGCATCACTAATGATCAAATATTAGTGTCAATAAAATAGGACTAATACCTTAGAAACACTAACCAAGAAGTTCGGAATCGAAACAAACACAAAAAACCACGAAACGGAGCAAAACCAAGTGCCCAGCTCACTGGACGGTCCGCCTGGGGTAGGTGGGCGGTCCGCCTGCCTTGGTAGGCAGTGAGGGTGGGTAGGCGGGGCGCCTAGGGGGTGGGCAGTCCGCCTGGGGGATCGGGTCAGCTTTTTCCAACACCGATTTCTTCAATTCCAAGCCGTTTTTGGGTCCGATTTCAACGTTTTTTCCACAAATTGAAGGTACCCAAAGTTAAATATTGATACAACCTTCAAACCCCAATAAATTTCACACCCAAACATCCATCAAACAAGGCTCAATCATGATTCAAAGTTTTCAAGTTTGGGGTTTCAACATGGGTTTCTAGGTTCAAAGGTGGTTCGATTCCTCAAAAACTATGTTACCGAACTCTAAATCACACGATTCTTGTTGCAAATTGTTTGGTTTTCAATAGAGATCATTCCCCAATAATCAATTCCAAAACCCCATTAAAACACAACCCAAAATCAATCAAATTCCTCAAGAACAAAGGGTTTTGGGAGGGTTTATCAAATTGGGGTTTCAAATTTTCAAATCAATCCAATCCAAACAATTTTGGTACCCAAACGTCGGGTTTTCCACAAGGATCAAGAATTTATAACACCCATAACACGAATCGATCACACCACAAAGTTACACCAATTTTTGTATTTTTTTCACTTTCTACTTTTTTTGTGTTTTTCTTCTTTTCTTCAAGAACAAGAACAATAACAATAAAGTAAAGATAGGATGAACAAGGAACGTGGATTCGTAAGAACGAAACCCGAGCCTTGCTCTGATACCAAAATGATAAGAACCAAATAGGCGAAAGCAAGTAACAAGGATGCGGAAGCAATAATCAAAGTTAACAAGAAATAAGGGATTGGGAGAATAGAAATAGAAGAAAGAATGAATCAAACTAAACACGTAGATTGATTCAAAAGGGAGAAGAGACTTGAACCATTAAACGGGACTCACACTAGCGGTGATCCACCATGGATTCAACGTAAGAGATAATGAAGTCAACGCTTCAACAAGAAAGGCCAAGCCTATTCTATCTTCTCAATTCTATCTTCAAAACTAGCTAATGAAGAAATGGCTAAGTGTTCCTACTTATAGTCTTTCACAAGACTAGGTGAAATGTCTAAAATGCCCCTAAAGCTAATTAATACATACAAGCCACTTAAGGGCAAAATAGGAAGTTCAATGCCAAAATTAGTAGTCTTCAGCGTGCTAGGCGGGGCGCCTAGGCCTAGGCGGGGCGCCTGGAACTTAGGCAGTGGGCTGGGGAACTTGTGGCCAGGCTGGGCGCCTGGTGGCCAAGCGGGGCGCCTGGGTGGCCGGGCGGGGCGCCTGAGTGGCTGGGCGCCTGGCCGGGCGGACCGCCTGGGTGGCCGGCCGGGGCGCCTGGCTGCCTAGGCAGTGAGCCCTCTAGGCGGGGCGCCTGGCTGTCCCTCCTCCTCGTTGGGCGTGTAGCCTTGAGCCGAAATCATCCGAAACACTTCCCAAGCCTCTTGACTTCGATTCCTTGCATCCTCCAACCCCGGCCCTTGATGGTCAGTGCCTTAGGCTCGATTGCCCTGCATCAGAGGCGGTCCGCCTAGGGTGGGGAGGCGGCCGCCTAGCTGCAGCTTGCTCTCTGGATTTTTTCTGAGGCGCTCCGCCTCTTGTCTGAGGCGCTCCGCCTCCTGACTTCCAAGCCTCGGGATTTTGGGAGGCGCCCCGCCTCAGCTGGGAGGCGCTTCGCCTCTTCCTGAAGCCCCTTGGGGTGTCTCATTTTGTGCCTCGTGAGCCTCTCCAAGTGTCCTAGAGGGTCCTCCATCCATGGCACACCAAAGCATGGTCTTCAAGTCGCTCTTGGGGCCTTCTTCCATACCCTTCCATATCAAGTGAAGATGGGTGTGTTGGATCAACTTAGCTTGACTCCGAGTGAAGGGTCTTGTGGTAGTTTGGGTCTTATCATACTACCACCAATCCCCAATCAATTTCACACCCAACCAAGCAACACACAAGGCAAATTCATGATTTCAAGTTCAAGTTAGGTTTTCTTCAAATTTTCAAAAGGGTCAAAAGGTGGGTTTTGATTCTTCCAAAATCAATGTTATACAACTCCGATTCACACCAAATTTGTTGCAATGGATTCGTTTTTCAAAGTAGATCAATCCTCGATAATCAAATCCAAAACCCCACAAACATACATCCCAAAATCAATCAATTTCCCTCAAGAACAAGGGTTTGGTAGGGTTTAAGGAGAAGTAGGGTTTCAATTTTTCAATCCAATCCAATCCAAGTAAATTTGGTACCAAAACAACGGGAATTCAATCACGATCACAAATCTATAACACCCAATCCAAGAATCGATCCAACCAAAAAGTTACGCCAATTTTTGTATTTTCAATTTTTCAATTTTTTTGTGTTTTTCTTCAAATAACAACTTCAACAACAAGAAAACTAAACAAACTAACCTAGGCACGAAGAATCAAGGGTCGGGGGTTCGTAGAAACGAGACCCGAGCCTTGCTCTGATACCAAATGATGTAGGTAATCAAACGCGGAAAGTAAAGATAAAAGCGAGACGTAACTCGTACAATAATCTCGAGTAGCAACGGAGAACTTGTTCCGTTACACCCCAAGAAGATGACAAGAACACCTACACTAGGCAACTACCCTCGAGCTAACGCGAGCACGCAAGTAGAATGGTCGGGGGGGATTGGAATTCATCTAGATCCGCTAGAGGAAGAACAAGTCCCATCAAAGGTTTCATTCACTCAATCAAAGAGTTCAACTCTCAACACAATTGTTTGTTTAATCATCAAGGTAAGCTAATGAAATAAGACAAGCTACTAGCTATTTATAGGTGTTGTTAGACACCCTTTGAAAGGTCTAAAATGCCCACACTTAGGCTTAGGAAATAAAGGACCACGTAGGGTCAAAATAGTCTTAACGTAGCAAAGATTCACGCCTCTTCAGTGATCCGGGCGGAGCGCCCAAAATTGGGGCGGAGCGCCCGAGATTTTGTGCAAACTTGGCAGTGAGGTAGCTCGGGCGGAGCGCCTGGATTTGGGGCGGTCCGCCTCAGCTTAGCTTTCTTCAGGTGGAGTGCCTGGGGCATGGGGCGGAGCGCCCAAGGTGCTGGGCGGAGCGCCCAAGGTGCTGAGGGGTTCTTCTTGTGCTCTAATCACCCGGAATGGTTTCCCAATGCTTCCTTCCTCTAGTCCCCTCCTCACCAAGTGTAAATGCACTCCTTGAACCTCCCTAGCTTGGCTCCGAGTGAAGGGTCTCGTGGTTTGCCCGGCATCATCCCCACATAAATGGATTGTCTTTCTTAACCAGCTCGGTCAAAGGAGCTGCCACGGTGCTGAAGTCACGAAAAAACCTTCGGTAAAAGCTAGCTAAGCCATGGAAGCTACGAACTTGTGATACCGAGGTTGGAGTTGGCCAATCTTTGATGGCTTCGAGTTTTGATTCGTCGACTTCGACACCATTAGCACTGACAACGAATCCTAGAAAGACTACACGATCGACACCGAAGGCACACTTTTTGAAGTTAGCATATAACTTCTCTTCTCGAAGCTTTTCAAGCACAAGCCTTAGGTGTTCGACATGTTCATCCATGGTTCGACTATAAACAAGTATGTCATCGAAATAAACGACAACGAACTTGTTTATGAACGGTTTGAGCACATGGTTCATCAATCGCATGAATGTGCTCGGGGCGTTGGATAAGCCAAATGACATTACTGATGCAACCCAAAATACGCGGAAGCTAATAACGACACAAACAAGGCGGAAGCGATAAATAACACGATAGGTGATATCAATGATATCAGGGAAACAAGGATTGGGGAGTCAAGAAACGAGAAGAAAGAACGGATTAATAAATTCAAGACATGAATTAATAATCCAAAAGGGAGAAAGTGAAACTCGAACCTTACAATGGACTCAACTAGGTGTCGATCGCCATAGGTTCCAAGTTAACGAGATACATGAAGCCTCGGGCTTCGGACTAGAAGGGCTCGGCCTCTTCTCTCTAATTCTCTCTTCTCTCTATTCAATTCAAGCTAAAACTAATGAAAATGAAGCTAAAACTAGCTATATATACATTTACATGTCAAATGGACAAAAATGGCCCCTGAAGCTGATTCTGGTCCGCTGCTCAACTCCAAGTCATCGCGATCGCGCTCAGACACACGCAATCGCGCAGAACAGCATTTCCCTCATCGCCATCGCGCAAGGACCACGCGATCGCGCAGAACCAACAATATCTCTGCCTCGCGATCGCGCAAGAAGGCACGCTGTCGCGCAGGCAAAACCAGGACCCTTCGCGATTGCGCAAGTAGTGACGCGATCGCGAAGAACAGACGTTCTTCCTCAGGCAGTGAGCTCCCAGTTTTCTCCCCTGTTTTGCCCTGTTTTGGGCTGTTCAGTTTCCTGCCCTGTTTCCCTCCGTCCTTGGCGCTCCAATGCATGATCTTCAAGATGTTTCCGGAGGCCTTGACTCGTATCACTTGTGCTCTCGAGCTTGGCTTTTGATGGTTGTCGTCTAGGCCATTTTGGGCTGCATCATCCTCCCCTTCTTGAAAGGATTTCGTCCTCGAAATCGAACCATCAAAACCTACAATCAAAACAAGCACAACCAAAACTTCCTACTTCACAAGTAGGTTAGCTTAACAAGAATAAGTGCAAGTAGTGTGGAAAGCACACTCTTGTGATAGAGCCAAGCATCAATCTCAATTAAAAAGCGTATGTCCCCAAAGGAGACGACATAGTCTTGGCTCGACAAGAACAAGCACTCATCGTCAAAACTAGCAAAGAGATCAAGGATATGCATGTGGCAATTAAATTCCCCACGACCCCTAAGCCCATGACCAACACACCAAGCCTTCAAATCAATTTTATCACAAAGTGACACATCGGCTTTGGCATGCTCAACACTCAAGGTGCGCTCAACATATGGAAGGGAGTAAGTAAGATAGTTCAAGCGACAACTAACATCAAATACTCCACTCCCCTTCTTAAGAGCATTCCTACACACACCAAGAGGTACCTCCTCACCTCCAAATACTCCCTCAAGACAACCCTCGTCATTAGACAAACTCCCAAGGGAGGTCTCAAACAACGGATTATCTATAGAGTTAGGCATTCCAATCTATGGAGGTCCAAACTCGCACTCTACTCTAGCTTGATATGATTCACCATTTTCATTGAAGTTGCTCTCATACAACGGATTAGTATAGGCACACTTCTCAAGTTCATTGGCAAGCAAAGGTGAAGTTCTCAAACTAGAGGCAACATCGACACTTGAGGAGTCATCGAACACAAGTCGATCTATCTCATTCTCAAGAGACTCCTCAAGGTTACAACCTTCCTCACTACGACACAAGAGACCACCACTAGCAAGTAAGCAATCAAAGGGAAGAATGGGGTAATCATGCAAGTCGTCTTCTCCTTTGTCAAATACGGGTGGGGTGTCATAACAAGGTTCGCAAACAAGGTCAACTTTAACGTTTTCACTAAAGAGAGGTTCAATGAAAATCGAGCTCACATCATGATGTGGCTTTTCAACCCTCTCAACTAGTGGTTCAATTTCACACACAAGTTGACCCAAGGACTCTACACTAGTTGCAAACACATTGTATTCATGCAAATCATCAACTAGCCTAGAGTTCTCACAAGCAACATCACAAGACAAGGAAGTATCATGCTCAAGGGAGGAAGAACTAACACATACCTTTGGAGTGTCATGAACATCTCCACCTTGTAGCTCGCATTCGACATCTCCTTCACCTTGTCTTTCCATCTCGGAACATGGTTGAGGCTCCATCGGTTTGCCTCCAAGAATCCCTACACAAGAACTCAAATACATAGAAGAAAAAGATAAAGGGTTAAGGTTAGAATAAGGGGTTCCCTCACTCTCAATTTTTCTTTTTCCCTCTTTCTTTTCCCTCATGTTTTTTCCAAGGTCGGGTGTAGATTCGGGTGGTGACAACCCACTCACATCACTCATCACAACCTCTCCTTTTTCCACTCGAGAGTTGTCACCGGTCGCTCCCTTACTCCTCTCTATCTTTTGTCTCTCAAATTCGGGCGAATTGGGACGAGGCCCAAGAATACCCATAGCCGGAGTAGGTGGACTCTTCACGTCAACCCGGAATCTAGGACTTGGAGACTCATCACTTGAGGTCTCCTTCTTCTTTGTTGGTGAACCACTTGATTTTACAACTTGTGGTTGGTTCACCTTGTTGATTTTTATCAACCCTTCACTTGAACTAGTCCCACCACTTCTTGTCATTGTAGGACTTCTTGTTTGCACATTGTTGCCCATGGAATGAAGTTCCCGATCCTTGCTCCTTTGCCTAGCCAAAGAAGGGGTACTAGTAGGCACTCGGCTCTTCGCCCGGTAAGGCACAAAGTCATAGACTCTTTGCCCCACGCCCACAAGATATGCACCCTTCACCACACTATATTGCACCCTCTTCCCCTCCAACCACCGGTCACCTATCCACACATCAATATGACGCATGGGATACACATCACACCACACATAGCATTTATAGTTCCTATGAGATATGAGTACCCGAGCCTCCTTAGAAACCCACACTCCATCATACTCATAAGGATGCTCTAGCTTATGGCATGGTATCCTAAGCCTATCAACCAAAGAGGTGCTAATACAATTGGCATCGGTACCACCAATCTTGAGCAAGTATCCTCCAATACCATCTACGTCAACAACGAACCTACATCTACCCAAGTCTTGCGCATTGGCACCCAAATGAGAATTTGGACGCCCACAAGTGTCAACACCAACAACTTGGGTCTTCCTTATCCCTCCACTAGTGGCAACACCACTAGAACAACCTCCACTTCCCATCACTCTTCCAACATTAGAAGTGTTGTTGGAAGTCGAGGAAGGAGCCTTGCTATGGAACCCATAAGTGCCTCTCGCCTTGGTTCCATAGCCCATAGTACTACCCCTACTACAATCATCCACGCCCCTCACGGCATACAACCCTTTTGTAGCAAAAGCAACACCTTCTATCATACCACCCTGAACATGGGAATTAGAAGCATTAGGCCGCTTAGCGTGCCTAGAAGATGCAAGCTTCTTCCTTCCCACGGAACAACCACCACCACCTCCCATACTAATGGAAGGTCCTCCACTACTCCCTTGTACTCCATTAGCGACACTAAGAGAGGATGCATAAGAATAACCCCTATGTTCATCATCACCATCAACTCTACCTATGTCACCATCATCAATATCAAATTCTTCACAAGAAGAGTAAGTAGGATCATCATACCTTGAAGCGTCACCATCTTCGATTTCTTGACTAGAAGCATAGGCATCGTAACATTCTTCATCACAAGCTTCATAGTCATCATCAACCTCACGATCATCATAGTGAACCGCTTCATCATCATAGGAGCCATGGCTTCCATTATCATAACAATGGCCATCATCTCCCTCATAGGAGCCATAGTCTCCGTCATCACCATACGAGTCATAGCAACTCGCATCATCGCCACATGAGCCACAATCTACTCCATCATCATTGTCCGACATTGTTGCAATCACCAAAGAACAAAACCTCCCAAAAGTCACTCCCTCACGTGTATCACTCAATATTTGTACACTCAAGAGCGAGGCCTTATCAACTTGGGAACCAAGGTAATCACAACTAGCATGTCCAAGTTAAAGTTCGGAGTGGAATTAATGAGACTCGATGTACGGACGACTATTTAAAATGCGCACTTGAGGCCAAAAGGAGTTCTACAACTCTTCTTTGAATTCTAATCTCCTCTACGCACGAATACCTAATACGCTAAAGGATTAGTGTCTTTCAAGTAGGCCAATTACCTTCAAAACACTAACCAAGAGGTACAGTAGAAAACGGGACACAAAAGATTCGACTCGAATCGGAACCAAACGGATTTGGAATCGGATGAAATTTTGTTTGTGATCTACAAACTCATCATATTTAATGGTCCAATTGGAGTTTAGATGTTTGGAAACTGTTCGGAAGCCGTTGCGAACGTTCTGTCCCAAAACTGGAATTCTGAAATTTTTTGTTCTTCGCTATCGCGACCAGACGCGCGCGATCGCGAAGGGTTAATTTTTCAAAAAAATAATTTTGTTCTTCGCTATCGCGAAATTGCTCTTCGCGATCGCGAAGGGTTAATTTCTGCGATTTCACAGCAGCTCAAAAACGGGTTTTTGGGCGATTTTGGCCAAATTTTTGGCTCGATTTCAACCCGAAACACAAAACCAACGATACCCAAAGGTGTATACAACCAATATCATCAAACCCCAATAGTTTTTCAACCCCAAAAAACAACAACAAGCTTCAATTCGAGATTGAAGCGTTTTCAAGAATTTTCAAACTTTTTGGATTTTGATTTTGGAAATTTTGATTCGTAACACCAAAACACGAGATATGGGTATCAAAACGACGGGAATACAACAAGGAACAAACCCCAATACTTTTTAACACTCGGGGATTCGTATCCAACCCGTTCGACCAAATTTTGTCAAGTTTTCTAGTTTTTCAATTTTTTTGTTTTTCTTCAATTTTCAAGAACAAACAACAACACAATAACGATACTAACATATGGAACAAGGAACGGGGGTTTGTAAGAACATAACCCGAGCCTTGCTCTGATACCAACTGATGCAACCCAAAATACGCGGAAGCTAATAACGACACAAACAAGGCGGAAGCGATAAATAACACGATAGGTGATATCAATGATATCAGGGAAACAAGGATTGGGGAGTCAAGAAACGAGAAGAAAGAACGGATTAATAAATTCAAGACATGAATTAATAATCCAAAAGGGAGAAAGTGAAACTCGAACCTTACAATGGACTCAACTAGTTGTCGATCGCCATAGGTTCCAAGTTAACGAGATACATGAAGCCTCGGGCTTCGGACTAGAAGGGCTCGGCCTCTTCTCTCTAATTCTCTCTTCTCTCTATTCAATTCAAGCTAAAACTAATGAAAATGAAGCTAAAACTAGCTATATATACATTTACATGTCAAATGGACAAAAATGGCCCCTGAAGCTGATTCTGGTCCGCTGCTCAACTCCAAGTCATCGCGATCGCGCTCAGACACACGCAATCGCGCAGAACAGCATTTCCCTCATCGCCATCGCGCAAGGTCCACGCGATCGCGCAGAACCAACAATATCTCTGCCTCGCGATCGCGCAAGAAGGCACGCTGTCGCGCAGGCAAAACCAGGACCCTTCGCGATTGCGCAAGTAGTGACGCGATCGCGAAGAACAGACGTTCTTCCTCAGGCAGTGAGCTCCCAGTTTGCTCCCCTGTTTTGCCCTGTTTTGGGCTGTTCAGTTTCCTGCCCTGTTTCCCTCCGTCCTTGGCGCTCCAATGCATGATCTTCAAGATGTTTCCGGAGGCCTTGACTCGTATCACTTGTGCTCTCGAGCTTGGCTTTTGATGGTTGTCGTCTAGGCCATTTTGGGCTGCATCAATTACCAACCATTCATAGAGACCGAATTTGGTCTTGAATGCGGTTTTCCACTCGTCTCCGGGTTTCATTCGGATCTGATGGTAACTGGACCTGAGGTCGATCTTTGAAAAGCATGAAGAACCACTTAATTCATCTAGCATGTCATCTAATCGAGGGATAGGATGACGATACTTTACCGTTATTTTATTGACTGCTCTACAGTCAACGCACATTCGCCATGTTCCATCTTTCTTTGGGACAAGGATAACAGGAACGGCGCAAGGACTCAAGCTCTCACGAACGAGGCCCTTGTTCAGCAATTCATCAACCTGCCTTTGGAGCTTTTTGGTGTCTTCGGGATTACACCGGTATGCAGGTTTGTTGGGGATTTTAGATCCCGGCACGAAGTCAATTTGGTGCTCGATTCCTTTCAACGGAGGTAATCCACCTGGCATTTCCTTGGGAAACATGTCCTCGAAGTCCTGCAAAACACTTTGTACAGCACTAGGCAAAGGGTTATTGTTAGAAAAATCATCATTAGAGTTTAAAAGAATACCCTTGTGCACGAGGCAAATCATCATCTGACCGTGGTCGTTGCCTCGTAACATCTCACCGGGTTGCATGATTGCACAAATCCCTTTCTCTTCGGTCGGTGAGTTTGTCTCCTCGGCCATCAATTTTGCTCCCATCGGAAGCTTAGCTTTGGCCGCTTCTTTCAATTCTCTCATCCGTTTATAGTCCTCGGTGACTTGATTCGGAGACAAGGGCTTGAGTATGAAACTCTTCCCATCGAGCTTTACAGTGTAAGTGTTGGATCTGCCATTGTGAATAGCTGTTCGGTCATATTGTCACGGTCGACCCAATAGCAAATGACAGGCTTGCATCGGCACCACATCGAATATCATTTCATCTTGATACTCGCCGATTCTGAACTTGATCCATACCTGTTTGACAACCCTCAATTCTCCACACTCGTTCAGCCATTGTAATTTGTAGGGGTGGGGATGCTTCATCGTAGGTAATCCCATTTGTGAAACCAAAGTTTGGCTCACCACATTTGCACAACTACCAGAATCAATGATCATCGAACACACCTTCCCCCTTACTCTACATCGGGCATGAAAGAGGTTTTCTCTTTGGTTGTCCTCTTCTTCAAGAGTCATGCAGCTCAAATTCCTTCGAACCACAAGAAACATTTCCGGATGATCAGCTTCGGCAGCCTCATGATCATCATCACCTTCAGCTCGGTCAGTCTCCTCGATAAATTCCTCCTCGGTGTCACTCGCTTGCTCATGGACGGTTCCATCTTCGAGCAGGAGCATAACTTTGCGAGTTGGACACTCTTTTGCCATGTGACCATAACCTTTGCACTTGTGACACTGAATATTTGAAGATCTCGGAGAGTTTAATTGCACTTTACCTCCCACTTCTCTTGATTGGTTAACGGTCACACCCCTCTCGAAGGGTTTCTTCGAATCTCGAACATTGTTGGCACTGGCTTGGATAGGATTTTTCCATTCTTTTCCTCGGTTCAAGGGAGCAGAAGTAGTGACTCCTCGATACCGATTTGTCTTTTCTTCCTTCACCAATTTTTCAGCTTCGGTAGCAGCATCAAACAAATCTTCCAACGTGTGGTACACGTGGAGTCTCAACTGAGAGGACACATCCCTTCTCAAGCTATTTTTGAACCGGATAATGGCTTGTTCTTCGTCTTCGGTCAGGTCAAGATTCAATCGAACCTTTTCAAATTCATCATGGTACTCTTGAACTGACTTGGACCCTTTTTTTAGCTCATATAGCTTTTGCATCTGAGTTTGCCTATACTTAGCACTCAAATACTTACCATCCATAGCTCTCATCAACTGTGGCCACGTACTGACTACTGGATAGTCATTTCTCCTTCTATGCCTCTTGTCAGATTCCCACCAAGTTGATGCATAAGCTTCGAACGAAGCAATGGCATGGGCAGCTTTCCTCTCATCGGTCATCTCATTGGTCTCAAAGATGCGCTCCATTTTAAGCTTCCATTCAAAATACTCATCGGGATCACTTGATGCAGGGCAAAATATGCGGAAGCAAACTAAACGATAATCAAGCGGAAGCAAGTAAAAGATACAAGAAATCAAGATTGGGAAGACAAGAAAATTAGAAGAAAGAAATAAATTCAATTCATTCACGTTAATTGAATTCAAAAGGGAGAAGGGAAACTTGAACCTTACAATGGAATCTAACTAGATGTCGATCTCCATAGGTTCCAAGTCGAGTCATAAATGAAGCCTCGGGCTCCAACAAAGAAAGGCTCGGCCTTCTCTCTATTCTCTCTTCTTTCTATTCAATGTCAAGACTAACTAACTAATGAATGAAATGGCTAAGGGAAGTTTATATAGTTTTCCCATACATAAATGTGAAATGACTAAAAGCCCCTAGGTCTAGTTAATACATTAGAATCACTTAGGGACAAAATAGGAATTACATCTCAAAAACTAGTCTTCAATTGGCCCGTAAGTAGGCGCCCCGCCTAGCCAAAAGAGGCGCCCCGCCTGGACACTATGCAGAGAACCAGGCGCTCCACCACCATAGAGTAGGCGGTCCGCCCATTGCACAGGGGCGGTCCGCCCAGTGCAGATCCAGAGAGGCTTCCGAAAGTGGGCGGTCCGCCCATCAAAGTAGGCGCTCCGCCTTTTGCTGTGGGCTCTTGAAATGCCTCAAATTGTGTCCCTCGAGCCTCTCCTTTGGTGCCTAGGTGCTCCTCCTTCCTTGGCGCTCCGATGCATGATCTTCAAGACGTTTCCGGAGCCCATGCCTTGTGTTCATTGTGCTCTCAAGCTTGGTTCTTGATGGTTGTCGTTTAGGCCAATTTGCCCGGCATCATCCTCCCCTTCTTGAAAGGATTTCGTCCTCGAAATCACACCATCAAAACCTACAATCAAAGCAAGCACAACTAAAATTTCCTACTTCACAAGTAGGTTAGCTTAACAAGAATAAGCGCAAGTGGTGTGGAAAACACACTCTTGTGATAGAGCCAAGCATCAATACCAATTAAAAAGCGTATGTCCCCAAAGGAGACAACATAGTCTTGGCTCGACAAGAACAAGCACTCATTTTCAAAACAAGCAAAGAGATCAAGGATATGCATGTGGCAATTAAATTCCCCACGACCCCTAAGCCCATGATCAACACACCAAGCCTTCAAATCAATTTTATCACAGAGTGACACATCGGCTTTGGCATGCTCAACACTCAAGGTGTGCTCAACATATGGGATGGAGTAAGTAAAGTAGTTCAATTCACAACTAACATCGACTACTCCACTCCCTTTCTTAAGAGCATTCTTACACACACCGAGAGGTACCTCATCACCTCCCAAATCAACCCTAAGACAATCCTCCTTTTTGGACAAACTCCAAAGGAAGGTCTCCAAAATAGGTCCTTCATCATTATAGTCCACACAACGAAGGCTAGGACTACTAGAAGATAGATCAACACGACCAATACCAAGACCATTCTCCTCACAAGGAGTTCCAAACGTTGGATCATCCATAGAGCCTAACTTGACAAACCATGGAGGTTCGACTCTACTACCGACCCTAGTCCGATACAATTCACCACCACAAATGAGATTACCTTGAAACATTAGAAATGTAAAAGCATGCACCTCAAATTCATGGTCACACAAAAGTATAGTATCAACACTAGGTCCTTCACTCTCACTCGAGGAGTCATCGAAAATAAATCGATCCATCTCACACACGAGAGACTCCTCAAGGTCACAGCCATCCTCACTACGACACAAGGAACCACCATTATCAATTAAGCAATCAAAGGGAAGAATAAGATTATCATGCAATTCATCTTCACCTTTATCAAATATGGGTGGGGTGTCATAACAAGGTTCACACACAAGGTCAACTTCAACATTTTCACTAAAGAGAGGTTCAATGAAAATCGAGCTCACATCATGATGTGGCTTTTCAACCCTCTCAACTAGTGGTTCATTTTCACACACAAGTTGACCCAAAGGCTCTACACTAGTTGCAAACACATTGTAATCATACATATCATCAACTAGTGTGGAGTCATCACAAACACTAACACAAGACAAGGAAGTAATAGGCTCATGGGAAGAAGAACTAACACATACCTTTGAAGTGTCATGAACGTCTGATGCAGCCCGAAGTGCTGATCAACCGAAGGCAGTGACTGATGAACCGAGGAGGCCAATTACCCGAAGTCAAGCTAAGCTGCTCCATGACATGCACGTCCAGTTGAATACGATGGGAAGAAGCATGTGTTCGGAAGAGGAGTTGCCAAGTGATGAAACCAAGGTCTACATCTTCAAGTTTGAGCCCGATGACAAAGTTCCCGAACAGCAGCTCTTGACCCCGGGCAGCGCAGAGCCGAACACAACATCATGTGTTCGAAGCTAAGTCAGCGCCCGATGACAAATGCGTTCGAGCAGGCCATAAAGAACCGAAGCCAGGCGCACCGAAGTCAAGAACCGAAGCAAGGCTCACCGAAGTCAAGGTTGCCGAACACATTTTTAACTCAGCCCTGCGTGGCTTATTTTTATTGGTCGACTGTGACCTATTTACTAGTTTACCCTTAGTATTTCCTATATAAACCTTACTTCCTTACATTGTAAGTAGCTAGTTTTTGGATATTGATGAATTGAATGAAAGTGCCGAGCACATTTCTTCTTGTCTCCGTCGTGAGCAAAACCCCGGTGAGGGCCTTTAAGGATTTGTGGCTTTCGGTTAGTCCGATTGAACATTCCTCTTGATCATTCAGTTTGCAAGAGGCAATGTTCTCTTGAGGATTGTTGCATAGTTAGGGTGATTCTTGTCTCCCTTTTGATCGAGCTTAGGGACAGGTTCCCCTCTGTTCTTTCGAAAGAAGCAAGTTTTGTCTTGCTTTTATCATCTTCTTTACTTGTTCTTCTTCCGCGTTGTGCTTAGCTTTCCCTTCGGGAATTGCATTGCACCATCTTGGTATCAGAGCACGGTTTGGGCTTGTCTCTACAACCCCAAATTCTGTTCACGTTATCTTTATTTTCGTGCGTTGTGTCTTTGTTTTCCGTTTCGTGTTCCTGTTTTGATTTTGTTATTGTTGGTGTTCTTACAAAAAAAAAAAAAAAAAAAGTGATAAAAAGAAAATTCAGAAATTGTGTTTGATTGTTGGATGTTTGGGAAAAACAATCTTGGATTCTTGTTCACCATCGAATTCTGATTCCAAAGAATACCCGACGTACTAATTTCGTGACTAGGGTTTCTTGGTGAATTTTGGACTGTTTTGAGCTTCCTTGGTGACTGGAAATCAAACCCCAGCTGTGTTGGTGGAGACCGATGAAGGTTGGTGGTTCTTGAGTGATTTGGGTTCGTTTGTTGCTTAAAATCGAAGTTCTTAAGTTGGAGACGTTGTCCGTACACCGGAAAATTGTTACAAGTTCGTAACAGTGTACGACACGTCGAGCTAATCTTGGCTCGAAGAACTTTAAATTCCTCCGTCGTTGAAACCGGAGTTGAAAGCGACCCAGATCTTGTTAGAAATCGAGGACAGTGGACCGAAGTTGTTGTGTCCGTACGCCGGAGCAAGGTCACTGTTCCATTGAAGAAGAAGGGGTAAAAGTTTGAATGTTAAAACCCCAGGTGGAATTTGTCGGCTGAAAAGGGGAAGTGGATAAGGTAAAACCCTATCCGTACCAAAGGGGACCACTCTTGTACGGACAGGAGTGGGTGTGATCGAAAAAGATTCCAAAGGGAATCAAAGGGTAGAATCTCCTAGGTTCTCACTTTCTTTCGTGTCAAATTCTGGTTGGTGGATCTTTTGAGTAATTGTCCTGCTCGAGGTCGTACCAACTCATTTGAGCTAGTAGGTACTCGTGCGAAGGGGTGACCGAAGTCCAAACTATCGTAGAATTTCTTTGACTCCCCGAGCTCAGTTAAAAAGCGTCCGTTCCATCGAGTCGAACATCACTTCACTCTTCCCGAAGAGACAGTGACTATTGTCGAACTTGAAGGATCTTAGAGGACCGATCAATTGGACGAGCCACTGTTAACAAGTCCTTGAGTGATCAAAAACCGAACCCATAAATTGAGTGGACCCGAGCGCCACCCATCAAAGGTGAGGGAGAGTGTGAGGTGATTTTTAACCTTAACATTTGTTTGATCTTTGACTTGTGCAGGTACCATGGCTGGAAACGAAGGCAAAGGCATTGAAAGGCCCGAAGTGTCGTTAGCCGATCTCATGGCTGCGATACAAAGTGTCAGTGCCGAAGTAAGAGGAGTGAGTGTTCGAGTAGCTCAACTCGAACAAGGAAGTGCATCCGTGGGCAGAAATGGGTCCGGTGCTGGAACCAGCGAATCCACACCGATGAAGCCAGATCTGTATGCTGAGCTTCTTCGACAACATCAGTTGACGAGTGAAGCAATTCGAAGAGAGCTAAACTTGGGCAATCCCCAAGCACAACAAAACTTGGGCAGTCCCCAAGTTGGAAATCAAAACTTGGGCATTCCCCGAAGAGACCTTGGTGCTGTAACCGAAGAGGCTGATGAAGAGGAATTTCCCGAGGACGAGTATGAACGTGAGCTGCCATTCGCTCAACGAAGGCAAGCTCACCGAGGGCGTGGAAATTTCCGAGGTCGAGGCCGAGGCGCAAATATTGGAAGAAATATTGAGCGTGAGGTTGATGACCGAGAAGAAGAGTATGTCGAACAGGTTCGTGGTGTTCGAGACACAAATCTGAACAGTGTCAAGATCACTCTTCCTCCCTTTAAAGGAACTAGTGATCCCGATGAGTATCTTGGGTGGAAGCTTAAAATGGAGCGCATCTTTGAAACCAATGAGATGACCGAGGAGAGGAAAGCTGCCCATGCCATTGCTTCGTTCGAAGCTTATGCATCAACATGGTGGGAATCTGACAAAAGGCATAGAAGGAGAAATGACTATCCAGTAGTCAGTACGTGGCCACAGTTGGTGAGAGCTATGGATGGCAAGTATTTGAGCGCCAAGTACCGGCAAACTAAAATGCAAAAGTTGTATGAGCTAAAACAAGGATCTAAGTCAGTTCAAGAGTACCATGATGAATTTGAAAAGGTTCGATTAAATCTTGATCTGGTCGAAGACGAGGAGCAAGCCATTATTCGGTTTCGAAGTGGTTTGACTAGGGAAGTGTCATCTCAGTTGAGACTCCACGTGTACCACACGTTGGAAGATTTGTTTGAAGCTGCTACCGAAGCTGAAAAGTTGGTGAAGGAAGAAAAGGCAAATCGGTATCGAGGAGTCACTACTTCTACTCCCTTGAACCGAGGAAAAGAATGGAAAAATCCTAACCAAGGAGTTGTCAACACTGTTCGAGATCCGAAGAGAGCCTTCGAGAAAGGTGTGACCGTTAACCAACCAAGAGAAGTGGGAGGTAAAGTTCAACTAAACTCTCCTAGTGCTTCAAATATTCAATGTCATAAATGCCGAGGTTATGGTCACATGGCAAAAGAGTGTCCAACTCGCAAAGCTATGCTTCTGCTCGAAGATGGAACCGTCCATGAGCAAGCGAGTGACACCGAGGAGGAATTAACCGAGGAGATTGACCGAGCTGAAGGTGATGATGATCATGAGGCTGCCGAAGCTGATCATCCGGAAATGTTTCTTGTGGTTCGAAGGAATTTGAGCTGCATGACTCTTGAAGAAGAGGACAACCAAAGAGAAAACCTCTTTCATGCCCGATGTCGAGTGAGGGGAAAGGTGTGTTCGATGATTATTGATTCTGGTAGTTGTGCCAACGTAGTGAGCCAAACTTTGGTCTCACAAATGGGACTACCAACGATGAAGCATCCCCACCCCTACAAATTACAATGGCTGAATGAGTGTGGAGAATTGAGGGTTGTCAAACAAGTGTGGATCAAGTTTAGAATCGGCGAGTATCAAGATGAAATGGTATTCGATGTGGTGCCGATGCAAGCTTGTCATTTGCTCTTGGGTCGACCATGGCAATATGACCGAACAGCTGTTCACAATGGCAGATCCAACACTTACACCGTGAAGCTTGATGGGAAGAGTTTCATCCTCAAACCACTGTCTCCAAAGCAAGTCTCCGAGGACTATAAACGGATGAAAGAATTGAAAGAAGCGGCTAAAGCTAAGCTTCCGATGGGAGCAAAATTGGGAGCCGATGAGACAAACTCACCGACCGAGGAGAAAGGAATTTGTGCAATCATGCAACCCGGTGAGATCTTACGAGGCAACGACCCCGGTCAGATGATGATTTGCCTCGTGCACAAGGGTATCTTTCTAAACTCTAATGATGATTTTTCTAATGATAACCCTTTGCCTTTGTCTGTTCGTAAAGTTTTGCAGGACTTCGAGGACATGTTTCCCGAGGAAATGCCAGGTGGATTGCCTCCGTTGAGAGGAATCGAGCACCAAATTGACTTCGTGCCGGGATCTCAAATCCCTAACAAACCTGCATACCGGTGTAATCCCGAAGACACCAAAGAGCTCCAAAGGCAGGTTGATGAATTGTTGAACAAGGGCCTCGTTCGTGAGAGCTTAAGTCCTTGCGCCGTTCCAGTTATCCTTGTCCCGAAGAAGGATGGAACATGGCGAATGTGCGTTGACTGTCGATCAGTCAACAAAATAACGGTAAAGTATCGTCATCCTATCCCTCGATTAGATGACATGCTAGATGAATTGAGTGGTTCTTCATGCTTTTCAAAGATTGACCTCAGGTCCGGTTACCACCAGATCCGAATGAAACCCGGTGACGAGTGGAAAACCGCATTCAAGACCAAATTCGGTCTGTATGAATGGTTGGTAATGCCATTTGGCTTATCCAACGCCCCGAGCACATTCATGCGATTGATGAACCACGTGCTCAAACCGTTCATAAACAAATTCGTTGTCGTTTATTTCGATGACATCCTTGTTTATAGTCGAACCATGGATGAACATGTCGAACACCTAAGGCTTGTGCTTGAAAAGCTTCGAGAAGAAAAGTTGTATGCCAACTTCAAGAAGTGCGCCTTCGGTGTCGAACGTGTAGTCTTTCTTGGATTTGTAGTCAGTGCTAATGGTGTCGAAGTCGACGAATCAAAAGTCGAAGCCATCAAAGATTGGCCAACTCCGACCTCGGTATCCCAAGTTCGTAGCTTCCATGGGTTAGCTAGCTTTTACCGAAGGTTTGTTCGTGACTTTAGCACCGTGGCAGCTCCTCTAACCGAGCTGGTTAAGAAAGACAATCCATTTGTGTGGGGAGAGTCCCAAGAAAGGGCTTTCCAAGAGTTGAAACGGAGGCTTTGTTCTGCCCCGTTGTTGCAACTCCCTGACTTCGGCAAAGCATTCGAAGTCGAGTGTGATGCGTCTGGAGTTGGGATCGGAGGAGTGCTGATGCAAGAATCGAAGCCGATCGCTTACTTTAGCGAAAAGCTTAAGGGTGCAACTTTGAATTATTCGACCTATGATAAAGAGTTGTATGCCCTCGTTCGAGCACTCGCCCATTGGCAGCATTATTTGTGGCCTCGAGAGTTTGTGATCCGAAGTGATCATGAGTCCTTGAAGCATCTCCGAGGACAGGAGAAATTGAACCGAAGGCATGCCAAGTGGGTTGAATTTATTGAGAGCTTTCCCTATGTAATTCATTACAAAAAGGGAAAAGACAATGTTGTGGCCGATGCGCTATCAAGGAAATTTGCTTTAGCGACCACTCTCGCCTCTAGGCTCATGGGATTTGAAAGCATCAAGTCGATGTACGAAGACGATCCCAAGCTAAAATGTGTTCGAGACGCAATCTTGAGTGGCCGAAGAGTTGAGAAATATCAGTGGCACGATGGCTACCTCTTCAAGAATGGGAGGGTTTGTGTGCCAGTGTCATCGTGGAGAGAGCTATTGGTTCGAGAAGCTCACTCCGGTGGACTGATGGGACACTTCGGTGTCGATAAAACTCTTGGTATCTTGACCGAGCAGTTCCATTGGCCCAAAATGCGACGAGATGTGGAGAAACTTTGCAACGCTTGTCTCGTTTGCAAGAAAGCTAAATCAAAGTCCAACCCTCATGGTTTGTACACCCCGTTGCCTGTGCCTGATCGACCTTGGGTTGATATATCCATGGACTTTGTCTTGGGGTTACCGAGATCGGGGGGAGGACATGATAGCATCTTCGTTGTAGTTGATCGATTTTCGAAAATGGCTCACTTTATTCCTTGCAAGAAGTGTGACGATGCCCAGCATGTAGCTACATTATTTGTTTCCAATGTGTTGAAATTGCATGGTGTCCCTCGTACTATTGTGAGTGATCGGGACACAAAATTCTTGAGTCATTTTTGGAAGTGTCTATGGGGTGCCCTCGGCACAAAAATACTTTTCTCGACGTCTCACCATCCTCAGACTGATGGACAGACCGAAGTAGTTAACCGAACCTTGGGATCTTTGCTTCGGGCAATGACCAAAGGCAAGGTTGGAAACTGGGCTGATCGTTTGCCCATGATGGAGTTTGCATACAATCGAACGGTGCATCGAATGATTAACATGACCCCGTTCGAGTGTGTGTACGGATTTAACCCTTTAATTCCACTAGATCTAACCCCATTGCCTCGAGATGTTGTTATCGACTTTGCAGGTACTCACCGAGCCAAAGCTCTGCTCGAGTTGCATGCGAAGGTGAAGAAGAACCTCGAGGACGCCTATGCAAAGGTTGCCTTAAAGAAAAACAAAGGGCGTAAAAAGTTGGAGTTAAAGAAGGGTGATTGGGTTTGGGTTCACTTCCGAAAGGAACGTTTCCCGAACCTAAGGAAAGGAAAATTGGCTCCTCGAGGGGATGGTCCATTTCAAGTGCTGAGCAAAATAAACAACAATGCTTATGTCATCGACCTCCCAGGTGAGTATAATGTGTCCAACACCTTCAATGTTACTGATTTGACTCCTTGTGTTGTAGGCCAAACATCAGCAGCAGAGGATGACTCGATTTCGAGGACGAAATCCTCTCAAGAAGGGGAGGATGATGCAGCCCGAAGTGCTGATCAACCGAAGGCAGTGACTGATGAACCGAGGAGGCCAATTACCCGAAGTCAAGCTAAGCTGCTCCATGACATGCACGTCCAGTTGAATACGATGGGAAGAAGCATGTGTTCGGAAGAGGAGTTGCCAAGTGATGAAACCAAGGGCTACATCTTCAAGTTTGAGCCCGATGACAAAGTTCCCGAACAGCAGCTCTTGACCCCGGGCAGCGCAGAGCCGAACACAACATCATGTGTTCGAAGCTAAGTCAGCGCCCGATGACAAATGCGTTCGAGCAGGCCATAAAGAACCGAAGCCAGGCGCACCGAAGTCAAGAACCGAAGCAAGGCTCACCGAAGTCAAGGTTGCCGAACACATTTTTAACTCAGCCCTGCGTGGCTTATTTTTATTGGTCGACTGTGACCTATTTACTAGTTTACCCTTAGTATTTCCTATATAAACCTTACTTCCTTACATTGTAAGTAGCTAGTTTTTGGATATTGATGAATTGAATGAAAGTGCCGAGCACATTTCTTCTTGTCTCCGTCGTGAGCAAAACCCCGGTGAGGGCCTTTAAGGATTTGTGGCTTTCGGTTAGTCCGATTGAACATTCCTCTTGATCATTCAGTTTGCAAGAGGCAATGTTCTCTTGAGGATTGTTGCATAGTTAGGGTGATTCTTGTCTCCCTTTTGATCGAGCTTAGGGACAGGTTCCCCTCTGTTCTTTCGAAAGAAGCAAGTTTTGTCTTGCTTTTATCATCTTCTTTACTTGTTCTTCTTCCGCGTTGTGCTTAGCTTTCCCTTCGGGAATTGCATTGCACCAACGTCTCCGTCTTGTAGCTCACATTCGGCATCTCCTTCACCTTGTCCTTCCATCACGGCACATAGTTGAGGCTCCATCGGCTTGCCTCCAAGAATACCTACACAAGTATTCACACAAGTAGAAGAAAAAGGTAAAGGGTTAAGGTTAGAATAAGGGGTGTCCTCACTCTTTTTTCCCTCTTTCTTTTCCCTCATTTTTCTTTCAAAGCTAGGTGTAGATTCGGGTGGTGACATCCTTGATAAGACCCAAATTGGAGCCAAAACGCCAACCATCAAGAGCCAAGCTTGAGAGCACAAGGATGGCAAGTCAAGGCTTTCGGAAGAGGGCTCGGGAGTGATTTGAAGCCATGGACTTGAGCACGCTTGAGGGAGGACCGACTATGGACCAAGGGGGAACACTTAGAGTCCATTTTGAGCCGTATCCATACCTCCCAGGAAGAGGCGGAGCGCCTCCCCAAAGAGGCGGACCGCCTAGCAAAAGTCCAGAGAGCAACACAGCAAGAGGCGGAGCGCCTCCCCCACTGAGGCGGACCGCCCCTCACTGAAGAGACCTGAGGCGGAGCGCCTCCCTTTCTGAGGCGGAGCGCCTCCCCTGTTACCTTGACGGGATTTCGTGTGTTTTACCTATTTTGCCCTTAAGTGGCTTGTATTGTTATAACCCACTTTGGGGGTGTTTTAGACATTACATTAGGAGTGTGGAACACCTATAAATACCACACTTAGTCATTTTATTTCGTTAGCTAGTTTTGAAGATAGAATTGAGAAGATAGAATAGGCTTGGCCTTTCTTGTTGAAGCGTGATAAGGGGCAAAACACGCGGAAGCTAAATACGATACAAACAATGCGGAAGCGATAAAAGATAACAAGAAATCGAGACTAGGAAGGCAAGAAAGTAGAAGAAAGAATCGAATTCAATTTACTAACGTTAATTGAATCCAAAAGGGAGAAGGGAAACTCGAACCTTACAATGGAATCAAACTAGGTGTCGATCTCCATAGGTTCCAAGTCGAGACATACACGAGCCTCGGGCTCGAACAAGAAGGGCTCGGCCTCTTCAACGTTCTCTCTCAATTCTATCTTCTCTATTCAAAGCTAACTAATGGAAGGAATGGCTAAGTGTCCCTATTTATAGTTTTTCATAAGGCTAGGTGAAATGTCTAAAATGCCCCCAAAGTGAAATAATACATACAAGCCACTTAAGGGCAAAATAGGAACTTCATTCCAAAAATCTAGAAGTCTTCAGCGTTGGGCGCTCCGCCTGGAATTTGGGCGCTCCGCCTGAATTTCCTTGATGCTGGGCGCTCCACCTGGAGCTTGGGCGCTCCACCCTGGTTGCCCTTCTGCTGGGCGCTCCGCCTAGATTTCAGGCGCTCCGCCTGGAACAAAGGAAGTCTGGGCGCTCCACCTGGAGCTTGGGCGCTCCACCCTGGGCGCCTTGAAGCTAGGCGCTCCGCCTGACCGTGCTGGGCGCTTTTCCTTCCTTGGTGCTCCGATGCATGATCTTCAAGTCGCTCCCGGAGACCTTAACTTGCATTCCTTGTGCTCTCAAGCTTGGTTCTTGATGGTTAGTGTCTTGGCTCGATTTTCCCCGCATCATCCTCCCCTTCTTGAAAGGATTTCGTCCTCGAAATCAAACCATCAAAACCTACATTCAAAGCAAGCACAACCAAAATTTCCTACTTCACAAGTAGGTTAGCTTAACAAGAATAAGTGCAAGTAGTGTGGAAAACACACTCTTGTGATAGAGCCAAGCATCAATACCAATCAAAAAGCGTATGTTCCCAAAGGAAACAATAAATTCTTGGCTCACAAAGAACAAGCACTCATCATCAAAACAAGCAAAGAGATCAAAGTCATGAAACATGTAGCAATCAAATGTCTTATGACCCCTAAGCTTACTATCAACACACCAAGCCTTCAAATCAATTTTATCACAATGTGACACATTGGCTTTGGTATGTCCAACACTCAAGGTGTGCTCAACATGTGGAATGGAGTAAGTAAAATAGTTCAACTCAAAACTAACATCGACTACCCCACTCCCCTTCTTAAGAGCATTCTTGCACACACCGAGAGATACCTCCTCACCTCCCAAATCAACCCCAAGACAATCCTCCTTATTGGGCAAACTCCAAAGGAAGGTCTCCAAAATAGGTCCTTCATCATTATAGTCCAAACAACGAAGGCTAGGACTACTAGAAGATAGGTCAACACGACCACTATCAAGACCACTCTCCTCACTCGGAGTTCCAAACAATGGATCATCCATAGAGCCTAACTTTACAAACCATGGAGGTTCGACTCTACTACCGACCCTAGTCCGATACAATTCACCACCACAAATGAGATTGCCTTCAAACAATAGAAATGTAAAGGCATGCACCTCAAATTCATGGTTACATAAAAGCATAGAATCAAGACTAGGTCCCTCACTCTCACTCAAGGAGTCATCAAAAATAAATCGATCCATCTCACACTCAAGAGACTCCTCAAGATCAAACCCACCCTCACTACGACACAAGAGACCACCATTATCAATTAAGCAATCAAAGGGAAGAATAAGATCATCATGCAATTCATCTTCTCCTTTATCAAATATAGGTGGGGTGTCATAACAAGGTTCACAAGCAAGGTCAACTACGACATCTTCACTAAAGAGAGGTTCAATGAAAACCGAGCTCACATCATGATGTGACTTTTCAATCCTCTCAACTAGTGGTTCAATTTCACTCACAAGTTGACCCGAAGGTTCTACACTAGTTGCAAACACATTATAGTCATGCAAATCATCAACTAGCATAGAATTCTCACAATCAATACCATAAGACAAGGAAGTATTATGCTCAAGGATAGAAGAACTAACACTTACACTTGAGTCGCATCCGGGCTCACTCAATGTACATGAAGCTTCATGGGTAGTTCCTTCACCTTGTAGCTCACTTTCGGCATCTCCTTCACCTTGTCTTTCCATTTTGGAACATGGTTGAGGCTCCATCGCTTTGCCTCCAAGAATTCCTACACAAGAATTCAAACACATAGAAGAAAAAGCAAAAGGGTTAAGGTTAGAATAAGGGGTGTCCTCACTCTCTTTTTTTCTTTTTCCCTCTTTCTTTTCCCTCATTTTTTTTCCAAGGTTAGGTGTAGATTCGGGTGGTGACAACTCACTCACATCACTCATCACAATCTCTCCTTTTTCCACTCGAGAGTTGTCACCGGTCGCTCCTTTACTCCTCTCTATCTTTTGTCTCTCAAATTCGGGCGAATTGGGACGAGGCCCGAGAATGCCCATAGCCGGAGTAGGTGGACTTTTTACATCAACCCGGAATCTAGGACTTGGAGACTCTTCACTTGATGTCTCCTTCTTCTTTGTTGGTGAACCACTCGGCTTTGGAAGTGGCTTCGGGCTCACCTTGTTGACATTTGTCAACTCTTTTGTAGCACTAGTCCCACCTTTGCTTGTGTTTGTAGGACATCTTGTTTGCACCCTTTCATTCATGGAATGAGGTCCTTGCTCCTTTCCCCTTTGCATAGGCATAGAAGGAATACTAGGAGATGACTTGATCTTCGCTTCAAGAGGCTCAAGGTCATAATTTCTTTGGCCCTTGTTCACATAATACCTATCATTCTCAAGAACATATCGCACCTTCTTGCCTTGCAACCATGGCTCACCTAACCACACATCACAATGTTGCATGGGGTACACATCACACCACATATAACCCCAATAGCTCCTATGAGATATGCACACCCGAGCTTGCTTGGAAACCCACACTCCGTGGTACTTATAAGGATGCTCTAGGGCATAGCAAGGTAGCCTTAACTCATCAACCACCGAGGTACTAATGCAATTGGCATCGGTGTTACCAATCTTGAGCAAGTACCCTCCATTACCTTCCACCTCAACAAGGAACCTCCTTAGACCCAAGTTTCGTATAGGATCATCCAAGTAAGAACTTGGAAGTTCAAGAAACACATCACCCTCAACTTGAGTCTTCCTTATCCCTCCACTAGTGGCAACACCACTAGAATAACGTCTACTTCCCGTCACTCTCCCAACATTAGAAGTGTTGTTGGAAGTCGAGGAAGGACCACCACTACGGAACCCATAATTGCCTCTCGCCTTGGTTCCATAGCCCATAGCACCACTCCTACCACCACTATTAGAGCAATGCACCCCCGTAACGGTAAGAGCAACACTTCTCATTCCACCCTTCACATGGGAACTAGAAGATGCAAATCTCCCATTTCCCATGGAACAACCACCACCACCTCCCATACTAATGGAAGGTCCTCTACTACTCCCTTGTACACCATTAGCAACACCAAGAGAAGATGCAAATGAATAATGTGAATAATCAATTTCATCATCAATTCCCTCTATGTCACTATCAACATGATCAAATTCATCACAAGTAGAGTAAGTAGGATCAATATACCTTGAAGCGTTACCATCTTCGATTTCTTGACTTGAAGCATTAGATTCATCAAATTCATCTTCACAAGCTTCATAGTCTTCTTGCATCTCATGATCATCATAGTAACCCGCTTCATCACCATACGAGCCATAGTTCCCCGAATCATCATAGCAATACCCATCATCACCATCGTAGGAACCATAGTCTCCCTCGTCTCCATATGAGTCATACCCTCCACAATCTTCATCCGACATAGTTGCAACACCAAAAGACAAAACCTCCCAAAAGTCACTCCCTCACGTGTATCACTCAATTTATGAACACTCAAAGGCGAGCCTTAACAACTTGGGAACCAAGGTGATCACAACTAGTATGTCCAAGTTAAAGTTCGGAATGGAGTTAATGAGACTCGATGTACGGACGGCTATTTAAAGTGCGCACTTGAGGCCAAAAAGAGTTCTACGACTCTTCTTTGAATTCTAATCTCCTCTACGCACGAGTGTCCTAATACGCTCAAGGATTAGTGTCAATGGAGTAGGACAATTACCCTAGAAACACTAACCAAGAAGTTAGGAAACCAACGGAACACAAAAAGAAGCGAAACGAAACAAAACGGAGCCGTTTCAGGGCTAGGCGCTCCGCCCAGTGGGGGAGGCGCTCCGCCCAGTGAAGGGAGGCGCTCCGCCTGGGTGTGAGGCGCTCCGCCTGGCTGCCCCTACTGCCTAGGAGGCTGGGCGGTCCGCCCAAACTTAGGCGCTCCGCCCGGATGCGATTTTCAGCATTTTTCCCAACGGGTTTTTGGTGATTTTGGCCAACTTTTTGGTTCGATTTCAACCCGATACACAAAATCAATGATACCCAAAGGTGTATACAACTATATTAACCAATCCCCAATGGTTTTCAACTCCAAACAAACAACAACAAGCTTTGATTCAAGATTGAAGCGTTTTCAAGAATTTTCAAACTTTTTGGATTTTGATTTTGGAAATTTTGATTCGTAACACCAAATTGTGATATATGGGTATCAAAACGATGGGAATACAATAAGGAACAAACCCCAATACCTTTTAACACTTGGGGATACGATTCCAACCTGATCTACCAAATTTTCTTGAGTTTTCTAGTTTTTCAATTTTTTGATTTTCTTCAAATTTTCAAGAACAATCACAACAACAACAATGATACTAACATATGGAACAAGGAACGGGGGTTTGTAGGAACATAACCCGAGCCTTGCTCTGATACCAACTGATAAGGGGCAAAACACGCGGAAGCTAAATACGATACAAACAATGCGGAAGCGATAAAAGATAACAAGAAATCGAGACTAGGAAGGCAAGAAAGTAGAAGAAAGAATCGAATTCAATTTACTAACGTTAATTGAATCCAAAAGGGAGAAGGGAAACTCGAACCTTACAATGGAATCAAACTAGGTGTCGATCTCCATAGGTTCCAAGTCGAGACATACACGAGCCTCGGGCTCGAACAAGAAGGGCTCGGCCTCTTCAACGTTCTCTCTCAATTCTATCTTCTCTATTCAAAGCTAACTAATGGAAGGAATGGCTAAGTGTCCCTATTTATAGTTTTTCATAAGGCTAGGTGAAATGTCTAAAATGCCCCCAAAGTGAAATAATACATACAAGCCACTTAAGGGCAAAATAGGAACTTCATTCCAAAAATCTAGAAGTCTTCAGCGTTGGGCGCTCCGCCTGGAATTTGGGCGCTCCGCCTGAATTGCCTTGATGCTGGGCGCTCCACCTGGAGCTTGGGCGCTCCACCCTGGTTGCCCTTCTGCTGGGCGCTCCGCCTAGATTTCAGGCGCTCCGCCTGGAACAAAGGAAGTCTGGGCGCTCCACCTGGAGCTTGGGCGCTCCACCCTGGGCGCCTTGAAGCTAGGCGCTCCGCCTGACCGTGCTGGGCGCTTTTCCTTCCTTGGTGCTCCGATGCATGATCTTCAAGTCGCTCCCGGAGACCTTAACTTGCATTCCTTGTGCTCTCAAGCTTGGTTCTTGATGGTTAGTGTCTTGGCTCGATTTGCCCCTCATCAAAGCGGTTACTTCATGTATCTCGTACGTTGAATCCATGGTGGATCACCGCTAGTGTGAGTCCCGTTTAATGGTTCAAGTCTCTTCTCCCTTTTGAATCAATCTATGTGTTTAGTTTGATTCATTCTTTCTTCTATTTCTATTCTCCCCAATCCCTTATTTCTTGTTATCTTATGATTATTGCTTCCGCATCATTTTACTTGCTTCCGCGTATTTGGGTCGTATCATCTTGGTATCAGAGCCAGGTTTGGAATTCGTTCTTACGAATCCACGTTCCTTGTTCAATCTATCTTTAGTTTCCTTGTTCTTGCTATTGAAAGAAGAAAAACACAAAAAAATTGAAAAATTGAAAAATACAAAAATTGGTGTATCTTGTTGGATTGGATGATTTATATTATGGGTGTTATAGATTCTTGATTGTGGTTGAATTCCCGTTGCTTGGGTACCAAAATTACTTGGATTGGTGAAGTTTGAAAAATTGAAACCCCAATTGTCCTTAAACCCTTGATGAACTTGTTCTTGATGATTTTGGCTTGATTCTTGGGTTGGATTGATGTTCTATTGGAAACTTGATATTGGGGATTGAACTTCATTGAAAAACAAACGAATCGGTACCAATTTTGTGGGATTTGGACATATATAACACCAACTTTGAAGAATCACAATCCTTGTTGAAACCCTTTTGATAAACCCTAGTCTTTGAAGAAGATGAACATGGTGAATTCGGTGTTTTTGATTGGGGTTTGTTAAAAATCATTGGGGTTTGATCTTTGTGATGGAAACAACATTTGGGTACCTTTGGATTGGAAAAACACCTTGGAAACGTTTGATTTTTGGGAGCGAAACGATCCAAAACGCGCTGTGCAAAGTTGCAGGAAATTGGCCTAGGCGGACCGCCTCAGGATCTAGGCGGACCGCCTCAGCAAAAGTCCTTCTCTGGACTTTGGTAGGCGGAGCGCCTCCCCTTCAGGGCGGAGCGCCTCCCTCTGTTACTTGTTTCCGGGTAGTTTTTCGTAGGTTTTCACTTGTTGTTTGCCTCCGGGCTTCTTGGTTAGTGTTTCTAGGGTAATTGTCCTATCTTATTAACACTAATCTTTGATCTCTTAGGTTGTTTGTGTGTCTTGAAGTCTTTACTTAAAGTCGTAGAATTTGCTTGCTTCAAGTGCGCACTAAATTTGCTTCCGTACATCGAGTCCCTTAAAACTCCATTCCGAATCATTACTTGGGCGCATTAGTTGATCGATCTTGCCATTGTGATTACTAAGAGACAAGACGGCCTTGAGTGGAAAAAGGCTTGAGTGGTGAGAACAATAGAGTGTGGTCACAAAAGCCAACGACCTTGAGTGTATACACGAGTGGAAAGAAAATTGAGTGACATCTTTTGAGTGATACACGTGAGGGAGTGAATTTGTGAGGTCCTTAACTCTTTGATTACAATTATGGCTTCGGATGATGATGATTGTGGAGGATATGACTCATGCGGAGATGATGGAGACTATGGTTCCTATGGTGATGATGATGGGTATTGTTATGACGATTCCGGGAACCAAGGGTCATATGATGATGAAGCGGGTCACTATGTTGATTATGAAGATGAAGAAGACTATGGGGCTTGCGAAGACGAATGTGAAGAATCTTATGCTCCAAGTCAAGAATTTGAAGATGGTGATGCTTCGAGGTATGATGATCCTACTTACTCTTCTTGTGATGAATTTGAACATGATGATAGTGACGTAGAGAGAATTGATGATGAGGTTGATTATGAGGATGGTTCATATGCCTCTTCTCTTGATGTTGCTTGTGGTGAGCAAGAGAGTAGTAGAAGGCCTTCCATTAGTATGGGAGGTGGTGGTGGTTGCTCCATGGGAAATGGGAGAGTTACATCTTCTAGTTCCCATGTGAAGGGTGGAATGAGAAATATTGCTCTTACCGTGGTTGGAGTGCATTGCTCTAGTAGTGGTGGTAGGAGTGGTGTTAGGGGCTATGGAACCAAGGCGAGAGGCAATTATGGGTTCCATAGTGGTACTCCTTCCTCGACTTTCAACTACACTTCTAGTGTTGGAAGAGTGACGGGAAGTGGAAGTTATCCTAGTGGTGATGCTAGGGGAGGAGGGATGAGGAAGACTCAATTTGAGGGTGATGTTTTTCTTGAACTTCCAAGTTCTTACTTGGATGATCCTATACGGAAATTGGGTGTAAGGAGGTTTCTTGTTGAGGTGGAAGGTAATGGAGGGTACTTGCTCAAGATTGGTAGCACCGATGCCAATTGCATTAGTACCTCGGTGGTTGATGAGTTAAGGCTACCTTGCTATGCCCTAGAGCATCCTTATGAGTACCTTGGAGTGTGGGTTTCCAAGCAAGTTCGAGTGTGCATCTATCATAAGAGTTATTGGGGTTATGTGTGGTGCGATGTGTATCCTATGAAGCATTGTCATGTGTGGCTAGGTGAGCCATGGTTGCAAGGCAAGAAGGTGCGATATGATATTGAGTGTGATAGGTATTATGTGAGCAAGGGCCAAAGGACTTTTGACTTTGAGCCTCTTAGAGCAAAGATCAAGTCACTTCCTAGTATACCTTCTAGGCCTATGCAAAGGGAAAAGGAGCAAGAATCTCATCCTATGGTTGAAAGAGTGCAAACAAGAAGTCCTACAACCACAAGCAATAGTGGGACTAGTGCAAGAAAAGAGTTGACAATTGTCAACAAGGTGAACCCCAAACCACAAGCTCCAAAGCTAAGTGGTTCACCAACAAAGAAGAAAGAGATCTCAAGTGATGAGTCTCTTAGTCCTAGATTTCGGGTTGATGTTAAAACTCCACCTACTCCGGCTATGGGTATTCTTGGGCCTCGTCCCAATTCACCCGAATTTGAGAGACAAAAGATTGAGAGGAGTAAGGGAGTGACCGGTGACATTCCTCAAGTGGAAAAAGGAGAGGATGTGTTGAGTGATGTGATTGGGATGTCACAACCCGAATCTACACCTAACCTTGAAAAGAAAATGAGGGAAAAGAAAGAGGGAAAAAAGAGTGAGGGGCCCTTATTCTAACCTTAACTCTTCATCTTTTTCTTCTACTTGTGTGAATGCTTGTGTAGGTACTCTTGGAGGCAAACCAATGGAGCCTCAATCATGTCCCAAGAAGGATAGACAAGGTGAAGAAACTCTTCAATGTGAGCTTCAAGGTGAAGAGACAATTCATGACGCTTCAAATGCATTGAGTGAGCAAGATGGCCACTCAAAGGTAAGTGATAGCTCGTCCCTTGAACATGTTACTTCCTTGTCTCATGGTAGTGTTTGTGCTAACTCAACACTAGTTGATGATTTGTATGATTACAATGTGTTTGCAACTAGTGTAGAGTCGAATGGTCAACTTGTGTGTGATTGTGAACCACTAGTTGAGAGGGAGAATAAGCCACATCATGATGTGAGCTCGATTTTCATTGAACCTCTCATTAGTGAGGAATGTGTAGTTGACCTTACTTGTGAACCTAGTTATGACACCCCACCCATATTTGACAAAGGGGAAGATGAGTTGAATGAATACCCTATCCTTTCCCTTGATGAATTGCTTGGTAATGGTGGACCTATGTGTTGTAGTGAGGTTGGTAGCGGCCTTGAGGAGTCCCTAGTGGATGAGATGGACCGAATTGTATTCGATGACTCCTCAAGTGTGGATGAGGACTCTAGTTTTGATGCCCTACCTTTGATGGGTAGTGGACTTGTTTCCACAAACCCTTTGTATGAAGATGATTCTCAAAAGGGTGATGGTGAGTATCAAACTAGAGAAGAGTGTGGATTTAAACCTCCATGGTTTGGAAAGTTGAGCTCTATAGACAATCCTTTGTTTGGAACTTCTAGTGAGGGAGATTGTCTTAGAGATGGATTTGGAGGTGAGGAAGCCACTCTTGGTGTGTGTAAGAGTGCTTCCAAGAAGGGGAGTGGAGTATTTGATGCTAGTTGCCAATTGAACTATTTGGTTTACTCCATCCCACATGTTAATCACACCTTGAGTGTTGAGCATGCCAAAGCTCGATGTGATGACCATAAGCTTGGAGGTCATAAGGAACTTAGTTGCTTAATCTTGCGTGTTCCTTATCTTATCGATCTCTTTTCTTGTTATGATAGTGCGTACTTGTCATTGTGGAGCCAAGAACTTGTTGTTTCCTTTGGAGACATAAGCTTTTTGATTAGTATTGATACTTGGCTCTATCATAAAAGTGTGATTTTCACATCACTTGTACTCACTCTTGGTGGACTTTCCTACTCTTCTAGTGGGACGTTTTGGTGTGTCCTTATTGGACTTAGGGATCATAGGAATTTTAATGGCTTGATCTTGCATATTCTCTATCCTATTGATCTCCTTGATGAATCATGTGTTGAGTGTACCCATTGGGGAAGCCAAGTGATTATTGTTTTCTTTGGAAACATGTGCTTTATCATTGTTATTGATGCTTGGCTCTATCACAAGAGTGTGTTTTCCCACACTTTTGCCACTAACCTACTCTTGTAGTGGGAAGCTTTGTTTGTGCTTGTTTTGAATGTAGGCTTGATGGTTTGATTTCGAGGACGAAATCCTTTCAAGAAGGGGAGGATGATAAGACCCAAATTGGAGCCAAAACGCCAACCATCAAGAGCCAAGCTTGAGAGCACAAGGATGGCAAGTCAAGGCTTTCGGAAGAGGGCTCGGGAGTGATTTGAAGCCATGGACTTGAGCACGCTTGAGGGAGGACCGACTATGGACCAAGGGGAACACTTAGAGTCCATTTTCCACTCGAGGAATGTCACCGGTCACTCCCTTACTCCTCTCTATCTTTTGTCTCTCAAATTCGGGCGAATTGGGACGAGGCCCAAGAATACCCATAGCCGGAGTAGGTGGACTTTTTACATCAACCCGGAATCTAGGACTTGGAGACCCATCACTTGATGTCTCCTTCTTCTTTGTTGGTGAACCACTCGGCTTTGGAAGTAACTTCGGGCTCACCGTGTTGACATGTGTCAACTCTTTTGTAGCTCTAGTCCCACCATTACTTGTCGTTGTAGGACTTCTCGTTTGCACCTTTTTAACCATGGAATGAAGCTCTTGCTCCTTGCTTCTTTGCCTAGCAAGAGAAGGTGCACTAGTAGGCACTCGGCTCTTCGCCCGGTAAGGCACAAAGTCATAGACTCTTTGCCCTACGCCCACAAGATACGCATCCTTCACCACACTATATTGCACCCTCTTCCCCTCCAACCACCGGTCACCTATCCACACATCGATATGACGCATGGGATACACATCACACCACACATAGCATTTATAATTCCTATGAGATATGAGTACCCGAGCCTCCTTAGAAACCCCCACTCCATCATACTCATAAGGATGCTCTAGCTTGTGGCATGGTATCCTAAGCCTATCAACCAAAGAGGTGCTAATACAATTGGCATCCGTACCACCAATCTTGAGCAAGTATCCTCCAATACCATTTACCCCAACAACGAACCTACATCTACCCAAGTTTTGTAGATTGGCATCCAAGTGAGAACTTGAATGCCTACAAGTGTCAACTCCGACAACTTGGGTCTTCCTTATTCCTCCACTACTAGCAAGATTGCTAGTGTAACTTCCACTTCCCGTCACTCTCCCAACATTTGAGATGTTGTTGGAAGTCGAGGAAGGAACCTTGCCATGGAACCCATAGGTGCCTCTCGCCTTGGTTCCATAGCTCATAGTACTACTCCTACTACAACCATCCACGCCCCTCACGGCATACAACCCCTTTGTAGCAAAAGCAACACCATCTCTCAAACCGACCTCCACATGGGAATTAGAAGCATTAGGTCGCTTAGCGAACCTAGAAGATGCAAGCTCCTTCTTTCCCACGGAACAACCACCACCACCTCCCATACTAATGGAAGGCCCACTACTACTCCCTTGTACACCGTTAGCAACACTAAGAGAAGATGCATAAGAATAACCCACATGCTCAACATCACCATCAACTCCATCTATGTCACTATCATCATTATCAAATTCTTCACAAGAAGAGTAAGTAGGATCATCATACCTTGAAGCGTCACCATGCTCGGGTTCTTGACTAGAAGCATAAGGATCATCACATTCTTCATCATAAGCCTCATAGTCATCATCAATCTCACGATCGTCATAGTGAGCCGCTTCATCTCCATAGGAGCCATGGTTTCCATCATCATAGTATTGGCCATCATCACCATCAAAGTAACCATAGTCTCCATCATCACCATACGAGTCATAGCAACTCGCATCATCCCCACACGAGCCATAATCTCCACAATCAACATCCGACATTGTTGCAACACCAATAGACAAAACCTCCCAAAAGTCACTCCCTCACGTGTATCACTCAATTTATGAACACTCAAGAGCGAGGCCTTTACAACTTGGGAACCAAGGTAATCACAACTAGCATGTCCAAGTTAAAGTTCGGAGTGGAATTAATGAGACTCTATGGACGGACGGTTATTTAAAGTGCGCACTTGAGGCCAAAGAAAGTTCTACGAATCTTCTTTGATTTCTAATCTCCTCTACGCACGATTACCCTAATACGCTAAAGGATTAGTGTTAATAAAGTAGGCCAAATACCCTAGAAACACTAACCAAGAGGTACGGAAGCAAACGGAACACAAAAACACGCAAAACGAAGCCCAACGGAGCCTCCCCAGGAGTGGGCGGTCCGCCTCTGTAAAGGGGGCGCCCCGCCTACTCAAAATCCAGAGAATAGCATAAAAAGAGGCGGTCCACCTCTTAGGAGTAGGCGGTCCGCCTACTAGGCTTCTCAGCACGGCCCGAAAATTGGTTTTTGGCTCGTTTAGCACTTATAATCCAACGTTTTCGACTTGTTTTCGATTCTAATGATACCCAAAGGTGTATATGATGTTTCTAAGCAATCCCCAATAGGTTTAAACCCCAATCAAACAACAACAAATCAATTTTGATTCTTGAGCAAGTTCTAGGGTTCTTTGAAAATTTTGGGAATTTGATTTCTTCAATTTTTGAAATACACCACCAAATCTTGTAATTTTGGTACCAAAAGAACGGGAATACGATAAGGAACAAACCCCAATTATTTTTAATGAATGGGTGTCCCAATCCAACAAGTTCCACCAAATTTTGTGAAATTTTCAAGTTTTTCTATTTTTTTGTTTTCTTCAATTTTCCAAGAACAAGAACAACAAACACAAAGATAAAGAGTCACGATCGAGGGTTTGTAAGAACAAAACCTATCCGTGCTCTGATACCAACTGATGCAGGGCAAAATACACGGAAGCAAACTAATCGATAATCAAGCGGAAGCAAGTAAAAGATACAAGATATCAAGATTGGGAAGACAAGAAAATTAGAAGAAAGAAATGAATTCAATTCATTCACGTTAATTGAATTCAAATGGGAGAAGGGAAACTTGAACCTTACAATGGAATCTAACTAGATGTCGATCTCCATAGGTTCCAAGTCGAGTCATAAACGAAGCCTCGGGCTCCAACAAAGAAAGGCTCGGCCTTCTCTCTATTCTCTCTTCTTTCTATTCAATGTCAAGACTAACTAACTAATGAATGAAATGGCTAAGGGAAGTTTATATAGTTTTCCCATACATAAATGTGAAATGACTAAAAGCCCCTAGGTCTAGTTAATACATTAGAATCACTTAGGGACAAAATAGGAATTACACCTCAAAAGCTAGTCTTCAATTGGCCCGTAAGTAGGCGCCCCGCCTAGCCAAAAGAGGCGCCCCGCCTGGACACCATGCAGAGAACCAGGCTCTCCACCACCATAGAGTAGGCGGTCCGCCCATTGCACAGGGGCGGTCCGCCCAGTGCAGATCTAGAGAGGCTTCCGAAAGTGGGCGGTCCGCCCATCAAAGTAGGCGCTCCGCCTTTTGCTGTGGGCTCTTGAAATGCCTCAAATTGTGTCCCTCGAGCCTCTCCTTTGGTGCCTAGGTGCTCCTCCTTCCTTGGCGCTCCGATGCATGATCTTCAAGACGTTTCCGGAGCCCATGCCTTGTGTTCATTGTGCTCTCAAGCTTGGTTCTTGATGGTTGTCGTTTAGGCCAATTTGCCCGGCATCATCACTAGTTCCTTTAAATGGTGGAATAGTGATCTTGACACTGTTCAGATTTGAGTCTCGAACACCACGAACCTGTTCGACATACTCATCTTCTCGATCATCAGCCTCACGCTCAATATTTCTTCCAACATTTGCGCCTCGGCCTCGTCCTCGGAAATTTCCACGACCTCGGTGAGCTTGCCTTCGTTGAGCGAATGGCGGCTCACGCTCATATTCGTCCTCGGGAAATTCCTCTTCATCAGCCTCTTCGGTTACAGCACCAAGGTCTCTTCGGGCCCTTGGAGGTGGTAACCTCTCTCCTCGGGGAATGCCCAAGTTTTGATTTCCAGCTTGGGGATTGCCCAAGTTTTGTTGCATTTGGGGATTGCCCAAGTTAAGGTCTCTTCGAATTGCTTCACTCGTCAACTGATGTTGCCGAACAAGCTCAGCATACAGCTCAGGTTTCATCGGAGTGGATTGGCTCGTTCCAGCGCCGGACCTATGCATGGCCACGGACGCACTTCCTTGTTCGAGTTGAGTTACTCGAGCACTCACTCCTCTTACCTCGGTGCTGATACCTTGTATCGCAGCCATGATATCGGCTAACGACACTTCGGGCCTTTCAATGCCTTTTCCTTCGCCTCCATTACCAGCCATGGTACCTGCACAAGTCAAAGACCAAACAATGTTAGGGTTAGAAATCACCTCACACTCTCCCTCACCTTTGATGGGTGGCACTCGGGTCCACTCAGTTTATGGGTTCGGTTTTGGTCACTCAAGGACTTGTTAACAGTGGCTCGTCCAATTGATCGGTCCTCTAAGATCCTTCAAGTTCGACAATAGTCACTGTGATGCCGGGCAAATTGGAGCAAAATCGCTAACCATCAAGAGCCAAGATCAAGAGCACAAGGAGTATACATCAAGGACTCCCGAGGAGGATCCGAGAGTGATTTGGAGTCATGAACTTGATCACCATCGAGGGAGGACCAACTACGGACCAAGGAGGAGCGCCTAGAGTCCATTTTGAGCCATTTCAAGGCCTCCCAGGATGAGGCGGACCGCCTACACAAAGAGGCGGACCGCCTAGACAAATTCAAGCTTCAGGATCAGAGGAGGCGGACTGCCTAAAGGCACTAGGCGGACCGCCTAGTTGGCTGCCACTCTCTGGAAGTTGAAGACAGGCGGAGCGCCTAGAGGGGGAGGCGGACCGCCTACCCCTGTGTGTGCATTACGGGATTTTCCTTCATTTTGATGTGTATTTCCTACTTTAGCCCTAAGTGGCCTTTATTGTTTTAACCCACTTTGGGGTTATTTTAGACATTACATAGGGCATGGGATAAGACTATAAAAGTCCCCCTTAGTCTTTCATTTCATGGAGACAATCTTGAATATTGATGAAACATGAGCTATGCTCTCATTTGAACCCTTGTTGGGAACTTGAATTCAATTGGTGGAATCCAATTTGAACTTCATCCATCTTTGATCATTCTATTTGCAAGGGTCGAGTATCTCTTGAGGATAGTTGCATAGCGTAGGTGATTCCTTGACATTCCCCGAGGTGTAGCGAGACAAATTCCTCGTTGCTACTTAGGTAATCGTTCGAGTCTCGTCTCGTTTTTATCTTTATCTTTATCGTTTCCGCATTATCATATCGTTTCTAGCTTCCGCTCGTTTTTCCCTGCATCAGTTTGGTATCAGAGCACGGCTAGGCTTCGTTCTTACGAATCCTCGGTCTTGTTCTTGTTATTGTTGTGATTGTGTTGTTTGTTCCTGAATTTGAAGAAAAAACAAAAAAATTCAAAAATTTGAAAACTACAAAAAAAATTGGTGAAACTTGTTGGATTCAAACACCCAAACATTGAAAATCATTGGGGTTTGATATATGTTTGATTCCCGTTCTTTTGGTTCCAAAATATCTTGATTTGGTGTTGTGATTCGAAATTTGAAGAATCAAATCTCAAAATTTTCAAAAACCCTAGAAACTTGGCTTCAAGAATCGAAATCGATTATTTGTTGTTTGATTGGGGTTAAAAACTATTGGGGTTTGTTTGTAATCATCTTATACACCTTTGGGTACCATTAGATTGGAAAAACAATGTGTTTTCGTTGGAAATTTGGGTGCTAAAGAATCAAAAACGCGGAGTGCAAAGCTGCAGGAAATGCAAGTAGGCGGACCGCCTACATTTTGAGGCGGACCGCCTCCCTCTGATGCCCTCTCTGTATTTTTCCAGGCGGACCGCCCACCTTGGGAGGCGGAGCGCCTCTTTCTGGAGCGTGCTCGGATTGTAGTTTTTCGTAGGATTTCGCTTTTTGTTGGCTTGTATCCCTTCCGGCTAGTACTTTTGAAGTAACACTCCTACTTTACTAGTACTAGTTCATTGAGCGTATAGGGTTCTCGTGCTTAGAGGAGAGTAGGCCTCAAAGAAGACTCGTAGTTTAATTTTGCTTCAAGTGCGCACCTAAATAGCCTAACGTTCATCGAGTCCCATCAACTCCACTCTTCCCGAAGAGTATTTGGTTCTTGTGAATTTGATTGGTTATCGAGGAGGTTGTTCAACTACGAGGAAGCCGTTGAATCAAGTTTGAGTGATAAATCCCCCACCACTAAACGAGTGCACCGAGTGACATTCAAAAGTGAGGGAGCGGGTGAGGTTTTTACTCTAACCTCTTTATCTTATCCTTGATTTTTGTAGGTACATGGCCGGAGACGTATACGATACCATTAAGGTACCGGTAAGCACTTTGGTCAACCTCTTGACCGAGGTGAGATCCATAAGCTCGAGGTTTGATCTCCTCATAGAGGAATGGACCCCGAGTGTCCAAAATGGTACCGAAAGAGGTACTAGCGATGAAATGTTGGGCACTCCCCAACCGTTGGGCATTCCCCAACAAGTGGTTACCGAGGTCGGGGGGAGGACATGATAGCATCTTCGTTGTGGTTGATCGATTTTCAAAAATGGCTCACTTTATTCCATGCAAAAAGTGTGATGATGCACAGCATGTAGCTACATTGTTTGTTTCTAATGTGTTAAAATTGCATGGTGTACCTCATACTATTGTGAGTGATCGGGACTTAAAATTTTTGAGTCATTTTTGGAAATGTTTGTGGGGTGCCCTCGGCACCAAACTACTATTCTCGACGTCTCACCATCCTCAGACTGATAGACAGACCGAGGTAGTTAACCGAACCTTGGGATCTTTGCTTCGAGCAATGACCAAAGGGAAGGTTGGAAACTGGGCAGATCATTTGCCCATGATGGAGTTTGCATACAATCGAACGATGCATCGAATGATTAACATGACCCCGTTCGAGTGTGTGTATGGATTTAACCCTTTAATCCCACTTGATCTAACCCCATTGCCTCGAGATGTTGTCATTGATTTTGAACGTACTCACCGAGCAAAAGCTCTGCTCGAGTTGCATGCCAAGGCGAAGAAGAACCTCGAGGAAGCCTATGCAAAGGTTGCCTTGAAGAAAAACAAGGGGCGAAAAAAGATGGAATTAAAGAAGGGAGATGGGTTTGGGTTCACTTTCGAAAGGAACGCTTCCCGAACCAAAGGAAAGGAAAGTTGGCTCCTCGAGGGGATAGTCCATTTCAAGTGCTGAGCAAAATAAACAACAATGCTTATGTTATCGACCTCCCAGGTGAATATAATGCGTCCAACACCTTCAATGTTGCTGATTTAACTCCTTGTGTTGTAGGCCAAGTGTCGGAGACAGAGGATGAATCGATTTCGAGGACGAAATCTTCCCAAGAAGGGGAGGATGATGCAGCCCAAAGTGCTGATCAAGGACTCGACAGTCAACCGAAGACAATGACTGATCAACCGAGGAGGCCAATCACTCGAAGTCAAGCCAAGCTGCTCCATGACATGCACATCCAGCTGGCTATGTCGGGAGGAAGCATGTGTTCGGGAGGAGAATTGCAAGGTGTTGAAACCGAGGGCTACATCTTCAAATTTGAGCCCGAGGACAAGGTTACCGAACAGCAGCTCTTGGCACCGGGCAGCACAGAGCCGAACACAACAACATGTGTTCGAAGAAAAGTCAGCGCCCGAGGACGAGTGTGTTCGAGCAGACAATCGAGAACCGAAGTCAAGGCTGTCGAACACATTTTAGCTCAGCCCTGCGTGGCTTATTTCTATTGGTCGCCTGTGACCCTTTTACTAGTTTACCCTTAGTATTTCCTATATAAACCTTGTTTCCTTTCATTGTAAGCAGCTAGTTTTTGAACATTATTGAATTGAATGAAAGTGCCGAGCACATTTCTTTTGTCTCCGTCGTGAGCAAACCCCTGTGAGGGCTTTTATGGGCTTGTGGCTTTCGGTGAATCCGATTGAACATTCCTCTTTGATCATTCCGTTTACAAGAGGCAATGTTCTTTTGAGGATTGTTGCGTAGTTAGGGTGATTCTTGGGCAACACTGTGCAAACAAGAAGTCCTACAAACACAAGCAATGGTGGGACTAGTGCTACAAAAGAGTTGGCAAATGTCAACAAGGTTAGCCCGAAGCCACATCCAAAGCCGAGTGGTTCACCAACAAAGAAGAAGGAGACATCTAGTGATGAGTCTCCAAGTCCTAGATTCCGGGTTGACTTGAAAGGTCCACCTACTCCGGCTGTGGGCATTCTCGGGCCTCGTCCCAATTCGCCCGAATTTGAGAGACAAAAGATAGAGAGGAGTAAGGGAGTGACCGGTGATATTCCTAGAGTGGAAAAAGGAGAGGATGTATTGAGTGATGTGAGTGGGATGTCACCACCCGAATCTACACTCGACCTTGAAAAGAAAATGAGGGAAAAGAAAGAGGGAAAAAGAAAAATTGAGAGGACACCCCTTATTCTAACCTTAACCCTTTATCTTTTTCTTCTACTTGTTTGAGTACTTGTGTAGGTATTCTTGGAGGCAAACCGATGGAGCCTCAACCATGTTCCGAGATGGAAAGGCAAGGTGAAGGAGATGCCGAATGTGAGCTACAAGGTGGAGACAATCTGATAAGACCCAAATGGCCTCAAGACCTTTCACTCGGAGTCAAGCCAAGTTAATCCAAGATACCCATCTTCACTTGACATGGAAGAGCATAGAAGAAGGCCCCAAGAGCAACTTGAAGACCATGCTTTGGTGTGCCATGGATGGAGGACCCTCGAGGACACTTGGAGAGGCTCAAGAGGCTCAAAATGAGACACCCCAAGGGGCTTCAGAACAAGGCGGAGCGCCTCCCAGCTGAGGCGGGGCGCCTCCCAAAATCCAGAGAACTAGAAGTCAGGAGGCGGAGCGCCTCAGACCAAGAGGCGGAGCGCCTCAGCAGATCCAGAGAGCTGTAGGCAAGTAGGCGGCCGCCTCCCCACCCTAGGCGGACCGCCTCCCCCTGTTACACACCTGCGGGATTTTAATGACTTTTACTTGAACTCCCAATTTTAGCCCTGCGCGGCCTTTATTTATTTTAGCCCACTTTGGGGGTATTTTAGACCTTTTATTAGTCCTAACTGAAGCCTATAAATACTTCACTTAGCCTCTTTCAAACATTAGCTTACTTTGATTATTGATGAATGAAAATAGAGTTGAACTCTTTGGAAGAAACCTTTGTCTCTTGGTTGCTTGAATTCACTAGTGGAACCTAGTTGAGTCTTGAACCGAAAACCCGACCATTCGACTTGCGAGTCCGTTGTTGTCTCGAGGGTCGTTGCATAGTGTAGGTCCTTCTAGACGCCAATTCGAGGGTATCTCGGGACAAGTTCCCCGTGGTTACTTCGAAGGGAGTTCGAGAAGTGTCTCGCTCTCCTATCCTTTTGTTTATCGTATTTGATTCTTATCATCTTGGTATCAGAGCAAGGCTCGGGTTTTGTTTCTATAAACCCCCGACCCTTGATTCTTCATGCCTAGGTTAGTTTCGACTTTAGGTTCTTGTTTATTGTTGTTAAAAGAAGAAAACTACAAAAAAATTGGAAAATTGAAAATCTAAAAATTTGGTGTATCTTGTTGGTTTGGATGATTCTTCGTATGGGTGTTATAGATTCTTGATCGTGGTGGAAACCCCGTCGTGTGGATACCAAAAAAACACTTGGATTGGTGGAGTTTGAAAATCAAAACCCCAAAACCCCTTAAACCCTTGATGAACTTGTTCTTGATGATTTTTGATTGATTTTGGGTTGGATTGAAGTGGGATTGAGAACTTGATATTGGGGTTTGATCCTTGTGTGATTCCCGTTCTTTTGGTACCTTAAACACCCAATTTGGAGTTGTATTACATGAATTCAGAATTTGAAACCCTTTGAAAATTTGAAAATTCTTAAACCCTAGCTTTGAAGATGATGATCATGGTGGATTGTTTGATATTGACTGGGGTTTGATAAAAGTTGTTGGGTTTTGTTCTTTGTGACTGATGCAACATTTGGGTACCTTTGAATTGCTAAAACAACGCTTGATTAGTTGGATTCTTGGGTGCAAAACCAACAAAAACGCAAGGTGAACTGTGCTGGAACACAGCAGGAGGCGGAGCGCCTAACAAAGAGGCGGAGCGCCTCCCACTGGTGAGCTTGCAGGATTTGTCTGAGGCGGAGCGCCTCCCTTGAGAAGGCGGAGCGCCTCTCTCCTGAACCTGCACTGGGCGGTCGCCTCCTATCCTGAGGCGGGGCGCCTACTTCCTGAAGGTTGGGAATTGGGTAGTTTCTTCTAGGATTCCTTGTTTTGTTGATTGCATTGCTTCCGGTTAGTGCTATTAGAGTATAATTCTACTCGATTAGTGCTAATCACTTTGAGCTATTAGGATCATCGTGCCTTAGAAAGGAGACTAGAAATCAAAGAAGATCCGTAGTATCTTTTGATTCAAGTCCTCATTTAAAGAGCTAACCGTTCCGATAGAGTCCTATCAACTCCACTCACCCCGGAGCTCATTGGACTTTTGAATTGAGTGGTTAAGTTGAGGTTTACTATTCAACTTCGTGAAGCTTTTGGTTCAAGCAAGAGTGAAAAATCCACCACCCACTATACGAGTGATCCGAGTGAACACAAGTGAGGGAGCGAGTGAGGTGTTTTGACTAACTCTTGTTTTCTTTTCTTGTAGGTACAATGGCCAACGAAGGTCAAGATTTCATAAAGGAGGCATTGGCTAATCTTCTTGCCAAGATGGACCTCATGAATCAAAGAATTGAGTCTCTTGAAAAGGGAGCTTCAAGTACTCAAGGTGAACATGGGACCCCGAGCGTCCACAATGAAAGGGGGACCCCGAGTGTCCCAATTGAAAGGGGGACCCCGAGAGTCTAAATGGAGGCTGGGGAGGGATCAAATAGTCCTACCTTTACCCCGGAACAAGTTGTTGAATTGCTCAAACAACAACGGGTAAAGGAGGATAAAGAGAGGATGGATCAAATGTTGGGCAATACCCAACGAACGGGCATTCCCCGTATCTTAGACAACCCTCCGAGGAACATTCCACTACCACAACCCATCCGAAATGTGCAACCTCTTGAGCAAGTTGATGAAGCTCAAGAAGGGGAGGAAGCCAATTATGGAGATGACATGTATGGGTTTGATGATCACTTTCAACCGAGGCGAGGTATGAATTGGGGTCGGAATGTGGATCGGGGTAGAGGCCGAGGTCGAGGGCCACCCATGGGGCATGATGGAGGGAATGTTAGGAGAGATTATGGAGGTTATGGGGGTTATGGGGATCACTATGGAGGCCAACCGGAGCCATTCCAAGGGGGTCGTGATAACAACAACAACCTCAATAATGTGAAGCTCACTATTCCTTCTTTCAAGGGAAGTAGTGACCCGGTGGAGTACAAAAATTGGAAATTGGCTATGGAACAAATATTTGAAACCAATGATATGCCCGAGGTGAAGAAAACCAAGTATGCAATATCTTCCTTCGAATCTTTTGCTTCTACTTGGTGGGAGTCGGTGAAGAGGAATAGAAAGAGGACGGGGATGGCTATTAATCTTACTTGGGAAGAGTTGATCCGGGTGATGGATGAGAAGTACTTGACTAGCGTCTCTATGAGTTGAAACAAGGTTCCAATTCGGTTGGGGAATACTTCAATTAATTTGAGCAAGTCCGAACGAACCTTGACCTAGATGATGAAGATCATGAAATGGCCATAATCCGTTTCAAAGGGGGCTTAAACTGAGACATAGCTTCACAATTGAAGTTCCACAAATATGATGATCTCTACAAGCTATGTGAAGATGCGGTTGAAGCCGAGAAATGGCTCAAAGATGAGAAGTCCTTTCGCTACAAGGGTAGCACTACTACTCCAACAAGCAATACAAAGGGATGGAAGCCTCCTACCACAAATGCAAGGTTCCCGAGTGCAAGTGGAACGAGTGGTGCCAATGCAAGCAAGGATGTGAAGAAGCCATTTGAGAAGTACACACCCAATGTGGGAGGTAACTCTAAAACCCAATTGAATACTCCTACTTCTTCTTCCATTCAATGTCACAAATGCAAGGGGTATGGACACTTTGCCAAAGAGTGTCCTACGAAAAGAACCACGGTTGTTGTTGGTAATGATGCATATGAAAAGGAGAGTGAGTCGGAAGATGAGGGAGTAGAGGGAGTAGAGGGAGATGAGGGAGTAGAGGAAGATGGTGAAGATGACACGGTAGAGGATGAGGAACCTCATACTTTTCTAGTAGTGAGGAGGAGCTTAGGAGCTATGATTGCGGAGGATGGTGAAACCTTGCAAAGGGAAAACCTCTTCCATGCTAGGTGTCGTGTTAAGGGTGTTGTGTGTTCTATGATCATTGATTCCGGGAGTCGTACTAATGTGGTGAGTCAATCTCTCATAACCCAATTGAAGTTGCCTACCATGAAGCATCCCAAGCCCTACCGGTTACAATGGCTTAGTGAATGTGGGGAGCTCAAGGTAGTGAAACAAGCAATGATCAAGTTTAAAATGGGAAGTTATGTTGATGAACACTTGTTCGACGTTGTGCCCATGCAAGCTTGCCACCTTCTCTTTGGAAGGCCTTGGCAATTTGACCGGCAAGTGGTTCACAATGGACGTGTTAACACCTACACGCTCCAACATGAGGGAAGAAAGTTTGTGTTGAAGCCCCTAACTCCTAAACAAGTGAGTGATGACTACAATCGAATGAAGGAGTTGAGGGAGGCGGCAAAGGCTAAGTCAATCATTGAAACTAGCCCTTTGTCCAAAAGCATGGTGGCAATCCCACCTTCTTCATCCACCGGTGGCATATGCGCCATGATGCAACCGGGCGAGCTCCTAAGAGGTAATGATGGCAACAAGTTTCTCCTATGCCTAGTGCACAAAGGTATGATCCTTAACTCTAATTATGATGTTTCTTCTAGTCCTTTGCCTAGTGCTTTGAAAAATGTTTTGGAGAACTTTGGGGACATGTTCCCGGATGAGATGCCCGATGACTTACCTCCTGATGCCGGGTAAAATGGCCTAATCAACAACCATCAAGAACCAAGCTTGGAGAGCACAAAGGACACAAGTCAAGGGCTCCGGAAACGTCTTGAAGATCATGCATTGGAGCGCCAAGGAAGGAGGAGCACTTAGGCACCAAAGGAGCGGCTCGAAGGACACGTTTTGAGCCATTCCAAGCTCCCCAGGAAAGGGGCGGACCGCCTAGTCAAAGGGGCGGACCGCCTAGTGCAGTTGAAGCCTCAGGATCTTGGCCGCCTACAAAACAGGCGGACCGCCCACTCCACAGCATGGAGAAGTAGGCGGACCGCCTACTCCCACTAGGCAGGGGCGCCTACTTGCTGAGATGTTGGACGGGATTTTGACGAGAAGTTCCTATTTTGCCCTTAAGTGGCTTGTATTGTTTTAATTAGCTTAGGGGGCATTTTAGACATTTCATAAGGTGTATGGGAAAACTATATAAGCTTCCCTTAGCCATTTCATTCAAGAAAGCTAGTTAGTCTTGACATAGAAGAGAGAGTTGAGAGAGAATAGAGAGAAGGCCGAGCCCTTCGAGGTTGAAGCCCGAGGCTTCGTTTATCCATGTACTTGGAACCTATGGGGATCGACACCTAGTTGGATCCATTGTAAGGTTCAAGTTTCCCTTCTCCCTCTTGAATTCAATTAACGTTAATGAATTGAATTCGTTTCTTTCTTCTAATTTCTTGCCTTCCTAGTCTCGATTTCTTGTTATCTTTTATCGCTTCCGCATTGTTGTATCGTTGTTTGCTTCCGCTAGTTTTGCCCTGCATCAGTTGGTATCAGAGCAAGGCTCGGGTTATGTTCTTACAAACCCCCGTTCCTTGTTCCATATGTTAGTTTGTTGTTGATCTTGTTGTTGTTCTTGAAAAATTGAAGAAAAACAAAAAAAATAGAAAAACTTGAAAATTTCACAAAATTTGGTGGAACTTGTTGGATTGGGACACCCATTCATTAAAAATCATTGGGGTTTGTTCCTTATCGTATTCCCGTTCTTTTGGTACCAAAATTACAAGATTTGGTGGTGTATTCCAAAATTTGAAGAATTCAAGTCTCCAAAATTTTCAAAAGCCCTAGATTTTTGCTCAAGAATCAAAATTGATTTGTTGTTGATTGATTGGGGTTAAAACCTATTGGGGATTATTTAGAATCATCAAATACATCTTTGGGTATCATTAGGATCGAAAACGAGTCGAAAACGTTGGATTTTGAGTGCTAAACGAGCCAAAAAACGATTTTCGGACTGTGCTGAAATTGCCAGTAGGCGGGGCGCCCAAATAGTAGGCGGTCCGCCCATTTTGTTGTTGCTCTCTGTATTTTGAGTAGGCGGGGCGCCCACTTTACAGAGGCGGACCGCCCACTCCTGGGGTGACTCCGTTTGGCTTCGTTTCGTGTGTTTTTGTGTCCCGTTTGCTTCCATACCTCTTGGTTAGTGTTTCTAGGGTAATTGGCCTACTTTATTAACACTAACTCTTTAGCGTATTAGGGTATTCGTGCGTAGAGGAGATTAGAATTCAAAGAAGAGTCGTAGAACTCCTTTTGGCCTCAAGTGCGCACTTTAAATAACCGTCCGTACATCGAGTCTCATTAATTCCATTCCGAACTTTAACTTGGACATGCTAGTTGTGATTTCCTTGGTTCCCAAGTTGATAAGGCCTCGCTCTTGAGTGTACATATATTGAGTGATACACGTGAGGGAGTGACTTTTGGGAGGTTTTGTTCTTTGGTGATTGCAACAATGTCGGATATTGATGATGGAGTAGATTATGGCTCATGTGGGGATGATGCGAGTTGCTATGACTCGTATGGTGATGATGGAGACTATGGTTCCTACGAGGGTGATGATGGCCATTACTATGATGATGGAAACCATGGCTCCTATGTTGATGAAGCGGTTCACTATGATGAACGTGAGATTGAAGAAGACTATGAGGCTTGTGATGAAGAATGTGTTGATGCCTATGCTTCTAGTCAAGAAATCGAAGATGGTGACGCTTCAAGGTATGATGATCCTATTTACCCTTCTTGTGATGAATTTGAACATGATGATAGTGACATAGAGAGAATGGATGGTGAGGTTGATTATACGAATTGTGCATATGCATCTTCTCTTGGTGTTGCTAGTGGAGTACAAGGGGGGTAGTAGAAGTCCTTCCATTAGTATGGGAGGTGGTGGTGGTTATTCCATGGGAAATGGGAGGTTTGCATCTTCTAGTTCCCATGCAAAGGGTGGAATGAGAAGTGTTGCTCTTACCGTTACGGGGGTGTATTGCTCTAGTAGTGGTGGTAGGAGTGGTGCTATGGGCTATGGAACCAAGGCGAGAGGCAATTATGGGTTCCGTAGTGGTGGTGCTTCCTCGACTTCCAACAACACTTCTAATGTTGGGAGAGTGACGGGAAGTGGAGGATATTCTAGTGGTGTTGCCACTAGTGGAGGAATAAGGAGAACCCAACTTGGAAGTGATGGGTTTCTTGGCAATGATCCTATACAAGACATGTGTGAGTGTAGGTTCATTTTTGAGGTGAATGGTAGTGGGGGATGCTTGCTCAAGGTTAGCGAAGCCTACACTAATTTTGTTGACGACTCTTGGGTTGGTAGACTAGAGATACCATGCTATAAGTTGAAACATCCTTATGAGTATCAAGGTGTTTGGGTCACTAGTGAGGCCCGGGTACTCATATCTCATGGGAGTTACAAGGAATATGTGTGGTGTGATGTGTTTCCCATGGAGCATTATGGTGTATGGCTAGGAAAACCGTGGTTGCAAGGCACGAGGGTGCGGTATGATATCGTGAAGGATGTGTACCAAGTGAGCAAGAGGCAAAGAACTTATGACTTTGAACCTTGCCGGGCAAAGTTTAAGTTCCATCCTAGTACACCTTCTTGGTCTATGCACGAAGAAAAGGAGCAAGAGCCTCGTCCTAGGGTTAAGAGAGTGCAAACAAGATGTCCTACAAGCACAAGCAATGGTGGGACTAGTGCTACAAAAGAGTTGGCAAATGTCAACAAGGTGAGCCCGAAGCCACTTCCAAAGCCGAGTGGTTCACCAACAAAGAAGAAGGGGACGTCAAGCGATGAGTCTCCAAGTCCTAGGTTCCGGGTTGATGTAAAAGGTCCACCTACTCCGGCTATGGGCATTCTTGGGCCCCGTCCCAATTCGCCCGAATTTGAGAGACAAAAGATAGAGAGGAGTAAGGGAGCGACCGGTGACAACTCTCGAGTGGAAAAAGGAGAGGCTGTGATGAGTGATGTGAGTGAGTTGTCGCCACCCGAATCTACACCCGACCTTGAAAGAAAAATGAGGGAAAAGAAAGAGGGAAAAAAGAGTGAGGATACCCCTTATTCTAACCTTAACCTTTTATCTTTTTCTTCTACTTGTGTGAGTACTTGTGTAGGTATTCTTGGAGGCAAGCCGATGGAGCCTCAACCAAATTGCGTGATGGAAAGACAAGGTGAAGGAGATGCCGAATGCGAGCTACAAGGCGGAGACGTTCATGACACTTCAAAGGTATGTGTTAGTTCTTCTTCCCATGAGCCTATTACTTCCTTGTCTTGCATTAGTGTTTGTGATGACTCCACACTAGTTGATGATATGTATGACTACAATGTGTTTGCAACTAGTGTAGAGCCTTCGGGTCAACTTGTGTGTGAAATTGAACCACTAGTTGAGAGGGTTGAAAAGCCACATCATGATGTGAGCTCGGTTTTCATTGAACCTCTCTTTAGTGAAAATGTTGAAGTTGACCTTGTGTGTGAACCTTGTTATGACACCCCACCCATATTTGATAAAGGTGAAGATGAATTACATGAAAATCTTATTCTTCCCTTTGAATGCTTATTTGATAGTGGTGGTTCCTTGTGTCGTAGTGAGGATGGATGTGACCTTGAGGAGTCTCTCGTGTGTGAGATGGATCGTTTTATTTTCGATGACTCCTCGAGTGAGAGTGAAGGACCTAGTCTTGATTCTATGCTTTTGTGTAACCATGAATTTGAGGTGCATGCCTTTACATTTCTATTGTTTGAAGGTAATCTCATTTGTGGTGGTGAATTGTATCGGACTAGGGTCGGTAGTAGAGTCGAACCTCCATGGTTTGTCAAGTTAGGCTCTATGGATGATCCAACGTTTGGAACTCCGAGTAAGGAGAGTGGTCTTGGTATTGGTCATGATGACCTATCTTCTAGTAGTCCTAGCCTACGTTGTGTGGACTATAATGATGAAGGACCTATTTTGGAGACCTTCCTTTGGAGCTTGTCCGATGAGGAGGATTGTCTTGGAGTTGATTTTGGAGGTGAGGAGGTACCTCTCGGTGTGTGTATGAATGCTCTTAAGAAGGGGAGTGGAGTAGTCGATGTTAGTTGTGAATTGAACTACTTTACTTACTCCATCCCATATGTTGAGCACACCTTGAGTGTTGGACATGCCAAAGCCAATGTGTCGCATTGTGATAAACTTGATTTGAAGGCTTGGTATGATGATAGTGAGCTTAGGGGTCATAGGATATTTGATTGCTATATGTTGCGTATCCTTGATCTCTTTGTTTGTTTTGACAATGAGTGCTTGTTCTTGTCGAGCCAAGACTATGTCGTCTCCTTTGGGGACATACGCTTTTTAATTGGTATTGATGCTTGGCTCTATCACAAGAGTGTGTTTTCCACACAATTTGCACTTATTATTGTTAAGCTAACCTACTTGTGAAGTAGGAAGTTTTTTGGTTGTGCTTGTTTTGATTGTAGGTTTTGATGGTTCGATTTCGAGGACGAAATCCTTTCAAGAAGGGGAGGATGATGCCGGGTAAAATGGCCTAATCAACAACCATCAAGAACCAAGCTTGGAGAGCACAAAGGACACAAGTCAAGGGCTCCGGAAACGTCTTGAAGATCATGCATTGGAGCGCCAAGGAAGGAGGAGCACTTAGGCACCAAAGGAGCGGCTCGAAGGACACGTTTTGAGCCATTCCAAGCTCCCCAGGAAAGGGGCGGACCGCCTAGTCAAAGGGGCGGACCGCCTAGTGCAGTTGAAGCCTCAGGATCTTGGCCGCCTACAAAACAGGCGGACCGCCCACTCCACAGCATGGAGAAGTAGGCGGACCGCCTACTCCCACTAGGCAGGGGCGCCTACTTGCTGAGATGTTGGACGGGATTTTGACGAGAAGTTCCTATTTTGCCCTTAAGTGGCTTGTATTGTTTTAATTAGCTTAGGGGGCATTTTAGACATTTCATAAGGTGTATGGGAAAACTATATAAGCTTCCCTTAGCCATTTCATTCAAGAAAGCTAGTTAGTCTTGACATAGAAGAGAGAGTTGAGAGAGAATAGAGAGAAGGCCGAGCCCTTCGAGGTTGAAGCCCGAGGCTTCGTTTATCCATGTACTTGGAACCTATGGGGATCGACACCTAGTTGGATCCATTGTAAGGTTCAAGTTTCCCTTCTCCCTCTTGAATTCAATTAACGTTAATGAATTGAATTCGTTTCTTTCTTCTAATTTCTTGCCTTCCTAGTCTCGATTTCTTGTTATCTTTTATTGCTTCCGCATTGTTGTATCGTTGTTTGCTTCCGCTAGTTTTGCCCTGCATCACCTCCCTTGAGGGGTATTGAACATCAAATCGATTTTATTCCGGGCTCTCAAATCCCGAACAAGCCGGCCTATAGAAGCAATCCCGAGGATACGAGGGAGTTGCAAAAACAAGTTGATGACTTGCTTTCAAAAGGCTTGGTGAGGGAAAGTTTGAGTCCTTGTACCGTACCGGTCATTCTTGTCCCAAAGAAGGACGGCACTTGGAGAATGTGCGTAGATTGCCGAGCCGTGAATAAGATAACGATCAAGTATCGTCACCCTATTCCACGGCTTGATGATATGTTGGATGAATTGAGTGGGTCGCGTGTCTTTTCTAAAATCGACCTTAGGTCCGGCTACCATCAAATCCGGATGAAACCCGGGGATGAATGGAAAACCGCATTCAAGACCAAGTTCGGTCTCTATGAATGGTTGGTAATGCCCTTCGGGCTTTCCAACGCACCTAGCACTTTCATGCGACTCATGAATCATGTTTTGAAGTCTTTTATCAACAAGTTCGTCGTTGTCTATTTTGATGATATCTTGATCTATAGTAGGACAATTGATGAACATGTTGACCACCTTAGGCAAGTGCTTGAAGCTTTGAGAGCCGAAAAGCTCTATGCTAACTTCAAAAAGTGTGCCTTTGGTGTGGACAAGGTTGTCTTTCTTGGGTTTGTAGTGAGTGCCCAAGGAGTGGAGGTGGATGAGTCTAAGGTAGAGGCTATACGTGATTGGCCTACTCCTACTACCGTGACTCAAGTGAGGAGCTTTCATGGTCTTGCTAGCTTTTATAGGCGATTTGTGAAAGACTTTAGCTCCATAGCCGCTCCACTCACCGAATTGGTCAAGAAAGACCAACCCTTTGTTTGGGGAGAGCCTCAAGAGAAGGCTTTCCAAGAGTTGAAAGGTAGGTTGAGTACCGCCCCCCTATTACAATTGCCCGACTTTGGGAAAGCATTTGAGGTTGAGTGTGATGCCTCGGGGGTGGGAATCGGTGGTGTTTTAATGCAAGATAGCAAACCCATCGCCTACTTTAGTGAGAAATTGAAAGGGGCCTCCTTGAATTATTCTACATATGACAAGGAGTTGTATGCCCTTGTGAGAGCCCTTGCCCATTGGCAACATTACCTTTGGCCTCGTGAGTTTGTAATCAAGAGTGACCATGAGTCACTCAAGCATTTGAGAGGCCAAGAAAAGCTCAATAAGAGACACGCCAAGTGGGTTGAATTTATTGAGTCCTTTCCCTATGTTATCCAATACAAGAAAGGGAAGGACAATGTTGTGGCGGATGCGCTTTCTAGAAAGTTCGCATTAGCCACCACTCTCACCTCTAAGCTCATGGGATTCGAGAGTATCAAATTGATGTATGCTCATGATCCGAAGCTAAAGAGTGTCTATGATGCTCTAGAGAAAGGGGAGAGAGTTGAAAAATACCAATGGTCTAATGGATTCATCTTTAAAAATGGTAGAGTGTGCATACCCGAGTCCTCATGGAGGGAGTTGCTTGTGCAAGAGGCACATTGTGGAGGACTCATGGGTCACTTTGGGATAAGAAAGACTTTGGTCGTTCTTCAAGAACAATTCTATTGGCCGAAGATGAGGGTGCATGTGGAGAAGTTTTGCACTAATTGCCTTGAGTGCAAGCGTGCCAAATCTAAATCCCACCCTCATGGGTTATACACCCCACTCCCCGTACCTACTAGTCCATGGTTGGATATATCAATGGACTTTGTCATGGGATTACCAAGGACTAGGGGGGGCCACGATAGCATCTTTGTTGTCGTAGATAGGTTCTCAAAGATGGCTCATTTTATTCCGTGCAAGAAATGCGATGGCGCCCAACATGTAGCTTCCTTGTTTGTTGAAAATGTCTTGAAGCTACATGGTGTGCCTCAAACTATAGTGAGTGATAGGGACACTAAGTTCCTAAGCCATTTTTGGCGAAGTTTATGGGGTGCTTTAGGCACCAAGCTCTTGTTTTCCACGTCCCACCACCCACAAACCGATGGTCAAACCGAAGTGGTAAACCAAACCTTGGGTGCTCTTCTAAGGGCCATGACCCGAGGTAAGGCCGGGACGTGGATTGATAGATTGCCTATGATGGAGTTTGCCTACAATCGCACATTGCATAGCGCGATTGGCATGACTCCTTTTGAATGTGTTTATGGGTTTAACCCCTTGATTCCCCTTGATCTAACCCCTTTTCCAAGGGAAATGGTTGTTAATTTTGAAGGGAAAGCTCGAGCTAAGGCTTTGATGGAGCTACATGCTAAGGCAAAGAAGAATTTGGAGGAATCTTATGCTAAGGTTGCCTCCAAGAAGAACAAAGGACGCAAGAAGGTGGAACAAAAGAAGGGTGACTATGTGTGGGTGCACTTCCGGAAAGAAAGGTTTCAAAACCTTAGGAAAGGGAAGTTGGCACCACGGGGAGATGGACCATTCCAAGTGCTCTCGAAGATAAACAACAATGCCTATGTGGTCGACTTGCCAAGTGAGTATCAAGTTTCTAATACTTTCAATGTTAGTGACTTGGTTCCTTTGAATGTAGGTAATGAAGAGGTCGTGAATGATGATGAAGAGGTCGTGAATGATGCTTTGATTTCGAGGACGAAATCCTCTCAAGAAGGGGAGGATGATAAGACCCAAATGGCCTCAAGACCTTTCACTCGGAGTCAAGCCAAGTTAATCCAAGATACCCATCTTCACTTGACATGGAAGAGCATAGAAGAAGGCCCCAAGAGCAACTTGAAGACCATGCTTTGGTGTGCCATGGATGGAGGACCCTCGAGGACACTTGGAGAGGCTCAAGAGGCTCAAAATGAGACACCCCAAGGGGCTTCAGAACAAGGCGGAGCGCCTCCCAGCTGAGGCGGGGCGCCTCCCAAAATCCAGAGAACTAGAAGTCAGGAGGCGGAGCGCCTCAGACCAAGAGGCGGAGCGCCTCAGCAGATCCAGGGAGCTGAAGGCAAGTAGGCGGCCACCTCCCCACCCTAGGCGGACCGCCTCCCCCTGTTACACACCTGCGGGATTTTAATGACTTTTACTTGAACTCCCAATTTTAGCCCTGCGCGGCCTTTATTTATTTTAGCCCACTTTGGGGGTATTTTAGACCTTTTATTAGTCCTAAGTGAAGCCTATAAATACTTCACTTAGCCTCTTTCAAACATTAGCTTACTTTGATTATTGATGAATGAAAATAGAGTTGAACTCTTTGGAAGAAACCTTTGTCTCTTGGTTGCTTGAATTCACTAGTGGAACCTAGTTGAGTCTTGAACCGAAAACCCGACCATTCGACTTGCGAGTCCGTTGTTGTCTCGAGGGTCGTTGCATAGTGTAGGTCCTTCTAGACGCCGATTCGAGGGTATCTCGGGACAAGTTCCCCGTGGTTACTTCGAAGGGAGTTCGAGAAGTGTCTCGCTCTCCTATCCTTTTGTTTATCGTATTTGATTCTTATCACAATCATGACACCTCAAAGGTATGTGATAGTTCTTCCTCCCTTGAGCATGATACTTCCTTGTCTTGTGACATTGATTGTGAAAAATCTATGCTAGTTGATGATTTGCATGAATATAATGTATTTGCAACTAGTGTAGATGATGCAGCCCAAAGTGCTGATCAACCGAGGACACTTCAACCGAAGGCAGTGACTGATCAACCGAGGAGGCCAATCACTCGAAGCCAAGCCAAGCTGCTCCATGACATGCACGTCCAGCTGGCTATATCGGGAGGAAGCATGTGTTCGGAAGGAGAATTGCAAAGTGTTGAAACCAAGGGCTACATCGTTGAATTCGAGCCCGAGGACAAGGTTACCGAACAGCAGCTCTTGGCACCGGGCAGCACAAAGCCGAACACGACAACATGTGTTCGAAGCTAAGTCAAGCGCCCGAGGACAAGTGTGTTCGAGCAGACAAATTTAGAACCGAAGCCAAGGCTCACCGAAGTCAAAGACTGCCGAACACATTTAAACTCAGCCCTGCGTGGCTTATTTCTATTGGTCACCTGTGACCTATTTACTAGTTTACCCTTAGTATTTCCTATATAAACCTTATTTCCTTACATTGTAAGTAGCTAAGTTTTGATTAATGAAATTGAATGAAAGTGCCGAGCACATTTCTTTTGTCTCCGTCGTGAGCAAACCCCGGTGAGGGCTTTTATGGACTTGTGGCATTCGGTTAATCCGATTGAACATTTCTCTTTGATCATTCAGTTTGCAAGAGGCAATGTTCTCTTGAGGATTGTTGCATAGTCTAGGTGATTCTTGTGTCCCTTTTGATCGAGCTTTGAGACAGGTTCCTCACTGTTCTTTCGAAAGAAGCAAGTTTTGTCTTGCTTCTATCCCTTTTTCATTCTTGTTTGTCTTCCGCGTCGTGCTAAGCAATCCCTTCGGGTTTGCCTTGCACCATCTTGGTATCAGAGCACGGTTTGGGCTTGTTTCTACAACCCCAAATCCTGTTCACGTTATCTTTATTTTCGTGCGATTGTGTCTTTGTTTTCCGTTTCGTGTTCTTGATTTGGTATTGTTACTGTTGGTGTTGTTATTTTACAAAAAAAAAAAAGTGTTAAAAAGAAAATTCAAAAATTGTGTTTGATTGTTGGTTGTTTGGGAAAAACAACCATTGATTATTGATCACCATCGAGTTCTGAATCCAACCAGTACCCGACGTACCAATTTCGTGACTAGGGTTTCTTGGTGAATTTTTTTGGACTGTTTTGAGCTTTAATGGTGACTGAAACTCGAACCATCGTGTTTGGATGAAACCGATGAAGATTGGTGGTTCTTGAGTGAATTGGGTGTGTTTGTTGCTTGAAAATCGAAGTTCTTAGTTTGAGTCGTGGTCCGTACGCCGGAAAATTGTTACAAAATTCGTAACAGTGTACGACACGACGAGCTGGTTCTTAGCTCGAAGAACTCGACTGAAATTCCTCCGTTGCTGCTGAGACCGGAGTTGAAAGAACAACCCAGATCTGTTGAAATTCGTGGTCAGTGAACCGAAGTTATTGTGTCCGTACGCCGGAGCAAAGGTCACTGTTCCATTGAAGAGGAGAGGGGTAAATTTAAAACATCAAAACCCCCAGGTGAAATTTGTCGGCTAAAAAGGGAAAGTGGATAAGGTAAAACCCTATCCGTACCAAAGGGGACCACTCTTGAACGGACAAGGGTTGGTGTGATCAAAAAAGATTCCAAAAGGGAATCAATGGGTAGATTCTCCTAGGATCTCACTTTCTTTTGTTCCAAAATTCTGGTTAGTGGATCTTTTGAGTAATTGTCCTACCCGAGGTCGTACTAACTCTTTTGAGCTGTTAGGAATTCGTGCGAAGGGGTGACCGAAGTCCAATCTTTCGTAGAAAAATTCTTTTGACTCCCCGAGCTCAGTTAAAAGCGTCCGTTCCATCGAGTCGAACATCACTTCACTCTTCCCGAAGAGGCAGTGACTATTGTCGAACTTGAAGGATCTTAGAGGACCGATCAATTGGACGAGCCACTGTTAACAAGTCCTTGAGTGACCAAAACCGAACCCATAAACTGAGTGGACCCGAGTGCCACCCATCAAAGGTGAGGGAGTGTGTGAGGTGATTTCTAACCTTAACATTTGTTTGGTCTTTGACTTGTGCAGGTACCATGGCTGGAAATGGAGCCGAAGGAAAAGGCATTGAAAGGCCCGAAGTGTCGTTAGCCGATCTCATGGCTGCGATACAAAGTGTCAGTGCGGAAGTAAGAGGAGTGAGTGTTCGAGTAGCTCAACTCGAACAGGGAAGTGCGTCCGTGGCCATGCATGGGTCCGGCGCTGGAACGAGCCAATCCACTCCGATGAAACCTGAGCTGTATGCTGAGCTTGTTCGACAACATCAGTTGACAAGTGAAGCAATTCGAAGAGAACTTAACTTGGGCAATCCCCAAGCTGGAAATCGAAACTTGGGCAATCCCCAAGCTGGAAATCAAAACTTGGGCATTCCCCGAGGAGAGAGGTTACCACCTCCAAGGGCCCGAAGAGACCCTGGAGCTGTAACCGAAGAGGCTGATGAAGAGGAATTTCCCGAGGACGAGTATGAACGCGAGCCGCCATTCGCTCAACGAAGGCAAGCTCACCGAGGTCGTGGAAATTTCCGAGGTCGAGGCCGAGGAGCCCATGTTGAAAGAAATATTGAGCGAGAGGTTGATGATCGAAATGATGAGTATCCCGAACAGGTTCGTGGTGTTCGAGACTCAAACTTGAACAGTGTTAAGATCACTATTCCACCCTTGAAAGGAACTAGTGATCCCGATGAGTATCTTGAATGGAAGCTGAAAATGGAGCGCATTTTTTAAACTAATGAGATGACCGATGAGAGAAAAGCTGCCCATGCCATTGCTTCGTTCGAAGCTTATGCATCTACTTGGTGGGAATCTGACAAGAGGCACAGACGAAGGAATGACTATCCCGAAGTCACTACCTGGCCACAGTTGATGAGAGCAATGGATGCTAAGTATTTGAGCGCCAAGTACAGGCAAACTCAAATGCAAAAGTTATATGAGCTAAAACAAGGATCCAAGTCAGTTCAAGAGTACCATGATGAATTTGAAAGGGTTCGCTTGAATCTTGATCTGACCGAAGACGAGATTCGAAGAGACCATTCGAGAAAGGTGTGACCGTTAACCAACCAAGAGAAATGGGAGGTAAAGCTCAACTAAACTCTCCTAGTGCTTCAAATATTCAGTGTCATAAATGCAGAGGTTATGGTCACATGGCAAAAGAGTGTCCAACTCGCAAAGTTATGCTTCTGCTCGAAGATGGAACCGTCCATGAGCAAGCGAGTGACACCGAGGAGGAATTAATCGAGGAGACTGACCGAGCTGAAGGTGATGATGATCATGAGGCTGCCGAAGCTGATCATCCGGAAATGTTTCTTGTGGTTTGAAGGAATTTGAGCTGCATGACTCTTGAAGAAGAGGACAACCAAAGAGAAAACCTCTTTCATGCCCGATGTCGAGTGAGGGGAAAGGTGTGTTCGATGATCATTGATTCTGGTAGTTGTGCCAATGTAGTGAGCCAAACTTTGGTTTCACAAATGGGATTACCTACGATGAAGCATCCTCACCCCGACAAATTACAATGGCTGAATGAGTGTGGAGAATTGAGAGTTGTCAAACAAGTGTGGATCAAGTTCAAAATCGGAGAGTATCAAGATGAAATGATATTCGATGTGGTTCCGATGCAAGCCTGTCATTTGCTATTGGGTCGACCGTGGCAATATGACCGAACAGCTGTTCACAATGGCAGATCCAACACTTACACTGTAAAGCTCGATGGGAAGAGTTTCATACTCAAGCCCTTGTCTCCGAAGCAAGTCACCGAGGACTATAAACGGATGAAAGAATTGAAAGAAGCGGCCAAAGCTAAGCTTCTGATGGGAGCAAAATTGATGGCCGAGGAGACAAACTCACCGACCGAAGACAAAGGGATTTGTGCAATCATGCAACCCGGTGAGATTTTACGAGGCAACGACCACGGTCAGATGATGATTTGCCTCGTGCACAAGGGTATTCTTCTAAACTCTAATGATGATTTTTCTAACAATAACCCTTTGCCTAGTGCTGTACAAAGTGTTTTGCAGGACTTCGAGGACATGTTTCCCGAGGAAATGCCAGGAAGATTACCTCCGTTGAGAGGAATCGAGCACCAAATTGACTTCGTGCCAGGATCCCAAATCCCTAACAAACCTGCATATCGGTGTAACCCCGAAGACACCAAAGAGCTCCAAAGGCAGGTTGATGAATTGCTGAACAAGGGCCTCGTTCGTGAGAGCTTGAGTCCTTGCGCCGTTCCAGTTATCCTTGTCCCGAAGAAAGATGGAACATGGCGAATGTGCGTTGACTGTAGAGCAGTCAACAAAATAACGATAAAGTATCGTCATCCTATTCCTCGACTAGATGACATGCTAGATGAATTAAGTGGTTCTTCATGCTTTTCAACGATTGACCTCAGGTCCGGTTACCATCAGATCCGAATGAAACCCGGAGACGAGTGGAAAACCGTATTCAAGACCAAATTCGGTCTCTATGAATGGTTGGTAATGCCATTTGGCTTATCCAACGCCCCGAGCACATTCATGCGATTGATGAACCATGTGCTCAAACCGTTCATAAATAAGTTCCTTGTCATTTATTTCGATGACATACTTGTTTATAGTCGAACCATGGATGAACATGTCGAACACCTATGGCTAGTGCTTGAAAAGCTTCGAGAAGAGAAGTTATATGCTAACTTCAAAAAGTGTGCCTTCGGTGTCGATCGTGTAGTCTTTCTAGGATTCGTTGTCAGTGCTAATGGTGTCGAAGTCGACGAATCAAAAGTCGAAGCCATCAAAGATTGGCCAACTCCAACCTCGGTAACACAAGTTCGTAGCTTCCATGGCTTAGCTAGCTTTTATCGAAGGTTTGTTCGTGACTTTAGCACCGTGGCAGCTCCTTTAACCGAGCTGGTCAAGAAAGACAATCCATTTGTGTGGGGAGAGTCCCAAGAAAGGGCTTTCCAAGAGTTGAAACGAAGGCTTTGTTCTGCCCCGTTGTTGCAACTCCCTGACTTCGGCAAAGCATTCGAAGTCGAGTGTGATGCGTCTGGAATTTGGATCGGAGTAGTGCTGATGCAAGAATCGAAGCCGATCGCTTACTTTAGCGAAAAGCTTAAGGGTACAACTTTGAATTACTCGACCTATGATAAAGAGTTGTATGCCCTAGTTCGAGCACTCGCCCATTGGCAGCATTATTTGTGGCCTCGAGAATTTGTGATCAAAAGCGATCATGAGTCCTTGAAGCATCTCCGAGGACAGGAGAAATTGAACCGAAGACATGCCAAGTGGGTTGAATTCATTGAGAGCTTTCCCTATGTAATTCATTACAAAAAGGGAAAAGACAATGTTGTGGCCGATGCGCTATCAAGGAAATTTGCCTTAGCGACCACTCTCGCCTCTAGGCTCATGGGATTTGAAAGCATCAAGTCGATGTACGAAGACGATCCCAAGCTAAAATGCGTTCGAGACGCAATCTTGAGTGGCCGAAGGGTTGAAAAATATCAGTGGCACGATGGCTACCTCTTCAAGAATGGGAGGGTTTGTGTGCCAGTGTCATCGTGGAGAGAGCCCTTGGTTCGAGAAGCTCACTCCGGTGGACTGATGGGACACTTCGGTGTCGACAAAACTCTTGGTATCTTGACCGAGCAGTTCCATTGGCCCAAAATGAGACGAGATGTGGAAAAGCTTTGCAACGCTTGTCTCGTTTGCAAGAAAGCTAAATCGAAGTCCAACCCCCATGGTTTGTACACCCCGTTGCCTGTGCCCGATCGACCTTGGGTTGATATATCCATGGACTTTGTCTTGGGGTTACCGAGGTCGGGGGGAGGACATGATAGCATCTTCCTTGTGGTTGATCGATTTTCGAAAATGGCTCACTTTATTCCTTGCAAGAAGTGTGATGATACACAGCATGTAGCTACATTATTTGTTTCTAATGTGTTGAAATTGCATGGTGTCCCTCGTACTATTGTGAGTGATGGAGACACAAAATTCTTGAGTCATTTTTGGAAGTGTCTATGGGGTGCCCTCGGCACCAAGCTACTTTTCTCGACGTCTCACCATCCTCAGACTGATGGACAGACCGAAGTAGTTAACCGAACCTTGGGATCTTTGCTTCGGGCAATGACCAAAGGAAAGGTTGGAAACTGGGCTGATCGTTTGCCCATGATGGAGTTTGCATACAATCGAACTGTTCATCGAATGATTAACATGACCCCGTTCGAGTGTGTGTATGGATTTAACCCTTTAATTCCACTTGATCTAACCTCATTGCCTCGAGAAGTTGTTATTGATTTTGTATGTACTCACCGAGCCAAAGCTCTGCTCGAGTTACATGCCAAGACTAAGAAGAACCTCGAGGAAGCCTATGCAAAGGTTGCCATGAAGAAAAACAAGGGGCGAAAAAAGTTAGAATTAAGGAAAGGAGATTGGGTTTGGGTTCACTTCCGGAAGGAACGATTCCCGAACCTAAGGAAGGGAAAATTGGATCCTCGAGGGGATGGTCCATTTCAAGTGCTGAGCAAAATAAATAACAATGCTTATGTCATCGACCTCCCAGGTGAGTATAATGTGTCCAACACCTTCAATGTTACTGATTTGACTCCTTGTGTTGTAGGCCAAATATCTGAAGCAGAGGAAGAATCGATTTCGAGGACGAAATCCTCTCAAGAAGGGGAGGATGATGCAGCCCAAAGTGCTGATCAACCGAGGACACTTCAACCGAAGGCAGTGACTGATCAACCGAGGAGGCCAATCACTCGAAGCCAAGCCAAGCTGCTCCATGACATGCACATCCAGCTGGCTATATCGGGAGGAAGCATGTGTTCGGAAGGAGAATTGCAAAGTGTTGAAACCAAGGGCTAAATCATTGAATTCGAGCCCGAGGACAAGGTTACCGAACAGCAGCTCTTGGCACCGGGCAGCACAAAGCCGAACACAACAACATGTGTTCGAAGCTAAGTCAAGCGCCCGAGGACAAGTGTGTTCGAGCAGACAAATTGAGAACCGAAGCCAAGGCTCACCGAAGTCAAAGACTGCCGAACACATTTAAACTCAGCCCTGCGTGGCTTATTTCTATTGGTCACCTGTGACCTATTTACTAGTTTACCCTTAGTATTTCCTATATAAACGTTATTTCCTTACATTGTAAGTAGCTAAGTTTTGATTAATGAAATTGAATGAAAGTGCCGAGCACATTTCTTTTGTCTCCATCGTGAGCAAACCCCGGTGAGGGCTTTTATGGACTTGTGGCATTCGGTTAATCCGATTGAACATTCCTCTTTGATCATTCAGTTTGCAAGAGGCAATGTTCTCTTGAGGATTGTTGCATAGTCTAGGTGATTCTTGTGTCCCTTTCGATCGAGCTTTGAGACAGGTTCCTCACTGTTCTTTCGAAAGAAGCAAGTTTTGCCTTGCTTCTATCCCTTTTTCATTCTTGTTTGTCTTCCGCGTCGTGCTAAGCAATCCCTTCGGGTTTGCCTTGCACCAGTAGAGCCGGTTGGTCAACTTGTGTCTGCAAATGAACCACTAGTTGAGAGGGTTGAAAAGCCACATCATGATGTGAGCTCGGTTTTCATTGAACCTCTCTTTAGTGAAAATAGTGAAGTTGACCATGTTTGTTGATAAGACCCAAACCTCCACAAGACCCTTCACTCGGAGTCAAGCCAAGTTGATCCAAGACACCTATCTTCACTTGATATGGAAGGGTATAGAAGAAGGCCCCAAGAGCGACTTGAAGACCATGCTTTGGTGTGCCATGGATGGAGGACCTTCTAGTACACTTGAGGAGGCATCCGGAGCATGTTTGGAAGCAACTCAAGAGGCCACAGGAACAGTCGGACTGCCTACTCAACTAGGCCGGCCGCCTAGTTTTTGATCACTCTCTGGATTCTGCACCAGGCGGACCGCCTCTGCAAAACGGGCGGACCGCCTACTCTAAAGGGGCTGGGCGCCTACTTCAACTAGGCTGAGCGCCCACTCCTAGAAGGCTGGGCGCCTACTGAGGCGCCTACTTTGCTGAAGAGATGCGGGAATCCTAGTTTTATGCTATGTTTTGGACAACTATAGCCCTACGTGGCCTTTATTGTTTAAACCCACTTTAGGGGTATTTTTGTGCTTTCATTATGTGTAAGTGAAGTCTATAAATACTTCACAAACCTCTTTCAAACCTTAGCTTACCTTTGAATCTTATGAATGATGAATAGAGTTTATCTCTTTATTGAAGAAACCCTTTCTTTGGTTGCTTGAATTCACTAGTGGAACCTAGTTGAGTCTTGAACCGAAAACCCGACCATTCTACTTGCGAGTCCGTTGTTATCTTGAGGGTAGTTGCATAGTGTAGGTCCTTCTACACGCCGATTCGAGGGTATCTCGGGACAAGTTCCCCGTGGTTACTTCGAAGGGAGTTCGAGAAGTGTCTCGCTCTCCTATCTTTTTGCTTGTCGTATTTGATTCTTATCATCTTCGTATCAGAGAAAGTCTCGGGTTTTGTTTCTACAAACCCCCGACCCTTGATTCTTCGTGCCTAGGTTAGTTTCACTTTTAGGTTCTTGTTTATTGTTATTGAAAAGAAGAAAAACACACAAAAAAAATAGAAAAGAAGAAAAAACACAAAAAAAAAAAATTGATTGTGGATTCTTGGATTATTGGACCCGTTGTGTGAATGTTATTGGGGTTTGTTCCTTATTGGAAACCCATTCTTTTGGTATCCTAGACACTCGATTTGGAGTTGAAATGCAAGAATTGAAAATTTGAAACCCTTGGACAAATTCAAAAGTTGAAACCCTAAGCTTGAAATTGATTAACATGGTATATTGCTTGTTTTTGATTGGGGTTTGATAAAAGTTGTTGGGGTTTGTTCTCTGTGGTTGAAACAACATTGGGGTACCTTTGAATTGCTAAAACAACGTTGGAATTGTTGAATTTTGCGTGCAAAAACCAAGAGTGAAAGGGGCCTCCTTGAACTATTCTACATATGACAAGGAGTTGTATGCCCTTGTGAGAGCCCTTGCCCATTGGCAACATTACTTTAGCCTCGAGAGTTTGTAATCAAGAGTGACCATGAGTCACTCAAGCATTTACGAGGCCAAGAGAAGCTCAATAAGAGACATGCCAAGTGGGTTGAATTCATCGAGTCCTTTCCCTATGTTATCCAATACAAGAAAGGGAAGGACAATGTTGTGGCGGACGCGCTTTCTAGAAAGTTTGCTCTAGCCACCACTCTCACCTCTAAGCTCATGGGGTTCGAGAGCATCAAATTGATGTATGCTCATGATCCAAAGCTAAAGAGTGTCCATGATGCTCTAGAGAAAGGGGAGAGAGTTGAAAAATACCAATGGGTTAATGGATTCATCTTTAAAAATGGTACAGTGTGCATACCCGAGTCCTCATGGAGGGAATTGCTTGTGCAAGAGGCACATTGTGGAGGACTCATGGGTCACTTTGGGGTAAGAAAGACTTTGGCCGTTCTTCAAGAACAATTCCATTGGCCGAAGATGAGGGTGCATGTGGAGAAATTTGTCATGGGATTACCAAGGACTAGGGGGGGCCACGATAGCATCTTTGTTGTCGTGGATAGGTTCTCAAAGATGGCTCATTTCATTCCTTGCAAGAAATGTGATGATGCCCAACATGTAGCTTCCTTGTTTATTGAAAATGTTTTGAAGCTACATGGTGTGCCTCAAACTATAGTGAGTGATAGGGACACTAAGTTCCTAAGCCATTTTTGGCAAAGTTTATGGGGTGCTTTAGGCACCAAGCTCTTATTTTCTACGTCCCACCACCCGCAAACCGATGGCCAAACCGAAGTGGTAAACCGAACCTTGGGTGCTCTTCTTAGGGCAATGACTCGAGGTAAGGCTGGGACGTGGATTGATAGATTGCCTATAATGGAGTTTGCCTACAATCGTACATTGCATAGCATGGTTCGCATGACTCCTTTTGAATGTGTGAAGCAGGGCAAATCGAGCCTAAGGCACTTACCATCAAGAGCCGGGATTGGAGGATGCAAGGGACGAGAGGTCAAGAGCATCGGAGATGAATTGAAGCCGTTCCGGAAGTTCCAGGCTGAGGCGCTCCGCCCAGCCTTGCCTTGGCTGAGGCGCTCCGCCCACATTTGGGGCGCCCCGCCTAGGCCACCCCACTGGTCATTTTCATGGGCGCTCCGCCCAAAACGCTGAAGCACGGGAATCTAGCTAGTGTTTTGTCTATTTTGACCCTACGTGGTCTTTTATTCCTAAGCCTAAGTGTGGGCATTTTAGACCTTTCAAATGGTGTCTAAAAACACCTATAAATGGCTAGATTGCTAGTTTATTTCATTAGCTAGTTTTGAAGTTAGAATTGAGAAGATAGAATAGGGTTGGCCTTTCTTGTTGAAGCGTTGACTTCATGTATCTCTTACGATGAATCCATGGTGGATCACCGCTAGTGTGAGTCCCGTTTAATGGTTCAAGTCTCTTCTCCCTTTTGAATCAATCTATGTGTTTAGTTTGATTCATTCTTTCTTCTATTTCTATTCTCCCCAATCCCTTATTTCTTGTTATCTGATGATTATTGCTTCCGCATCTTAGTTTATCGCTTCCGCCTAGTTTCCCCTACATCATTTGGTATCTGAGTAAGGCTCGGGTTTCGTTCTTACGAATCCACGTTCCTTGTTCATCCTATCTTTTAGTTTAGTTTATTGTTGTTATTGTTCTTGTTCTTGAAGAAAAGAAGAAAAATACAAAAAAAAGTAGAAAAGTGAAAAATACAAAAATTGGTGTAACTTTATGGTGTGATCGATTCGTGTTATGGGTGTTATAGATTTGTGATCCTTGTTGAATTCCCGATGTTTGGGTACCAAAATTGTTTGGATTGGATTGATTTGAAAATTTGAAACCCCAAATTGTTAAACCCTCCCAAAACCCTTTGTTCTTGAGGAATTTGATTGATTTTGGATTGTGTGATTGTGGGGTTTTGGAATTGAGTACCGTGGTTTGTTCTCCAATGATAAAAAAACAAATAGAAACAAATTTCATGTGAATCGGAGTTGTATAACATCGATTTTGAAGAATCGAAATCCACCTTGAACCTTTGAAACCCTTGTTGAAAAACCCCAACTTGAAACTTTGAATCATGATTGTGCCTTGTTTGTTTTATGTTTGGGTGTGAAATTTATTGGGGTTTGAAGGTTATATCAATATTCAACTTTGGGTACCTTCAATTTGTGGAAAAAACGTTGAAATCGGACCCATAATCGGCTTGGAATTGAAGAAAATCGGAGTTGGAAAAAGCTGAACCCACCCTCCAGGCGGACCACCCAACCCCTAGGCACCCCGCCTACCCTCCCTCACTGCCTACCAAGGCAGGTGGACCGCCCACCCACCCCAGGCGGACCGCCCAGTGAGCTGGCTGCTTGGTTTTGCTCCGTTTCATGGTTTTTTGTGTTTGTTTCGATTCCGAACCTCTTGGTTAGTGTTTCTAAGGTATTAGTCCTACTTTATTGACACTAATCTTTGATCCTTTAGGGTGTTGTGTGTCTTGGAGTCTTTACTTAAAGTCGTAGAATTTGCTTGCTTCAAGTGCGCATTAAATTAGCTTCCGTACATCGAGTCCCTTAAAACTCCATTCCGAACCATTACTTGGGTGCATTAGTTGATTGATCTTGCCATTGTGATTACTAAGAGACAAGAAGGTCTTGAGTGGAAAAAGGCTTGAGTGGTGAGAACAATAGAGTGTGGTCACAAAAGCCAACGACCTTGAGTGTATACACGAGTGGAAAGAAAATTGAGTGACATCTTTTGAGTGATACACGTGAGGGAGTGAATTTGTGAGGTCCTTGACACTTTTGTTACAACTATGGCTTCGGATGATGATGATTGTGGAGGATATGACTCATGTGGAGATGATGGAGACCATGGTTCCTATGATGGTGATGATGGGTATTGCTATGACGATTCGGGGAACCAAGGCTCGTATGATGATGAAGCGGGTCACTATGTTGATTATGAAGATGAAGAAGACTATGGGGCTTGCGAAGATGAATGTGAAGAATCTTATGCTCCAAGTCAAGAATATGAAGATGGTGAAGTGGCATAGAGAGAATGGATGATGAGGTTGATTATACGAATTGTGCATATGCATCTTCTCTTGGTGTTGCTTGTGGTGAGCAAGAGAGTAGTAGAGGACCTTCCATTAGTATGGGAGGTAGTGATAAGAATCAAACGCGGAAAGTAAAAGATAAAGGAACGAGACGTAACTCGATAACTAATCCCAAGTAGCAACGGAGAACTAGTTCCGTTACACCCCGAGAGAAGGCCAAGAACACCTACGCTAGGCAACTACCCTCGAGCCAACGAGCACTCGCAAATAGAATGATCGGGGCGGGGGTTGTTAGACAACTAGAATCCACTAGATGTAAACAAGTCCCAAACTCAAGGTTGGCTTTCATAAACCCAAAGAGATCCCTCTTTACAATATTAATTCATCATTCAAACAAGCTAATGAAATAAACTAGCAATTTAGCTATTTATAGGTGTTTTTAGACACCATTTGAAAGGTCTAAAATGCCCACACTTAGGCTTAGGAATAGAAGACCACGTAGGGTCAAAATAGACATAACACTAAGTAAATTCTCGTGCTTCAGCTATTCGGGCGGAGCGCCCACGAGTTGACCAGTGGAGGGGGCTGGGCGGAGCGCCCCAATCTTGGGCGGAGCGCCTGGAGCAAGGCATTCTCAGGCGGAGCGCCTGGATCACTGGGCGGAGCGCCTGGATGACTGGGCTGCTCCCCTTGCGCTTTGAACACTCGGAAAGGCTTCCAATCGCTTCCTTCTTCTAGGCCCTTCCTCACCAAGTGTAGGTGTACTCCTTGGGTCTCCCTAGCTTGGCTCCATGTGGGGGTTTGGGTCTTATCATCCCCCCCTTCTTGAGACGATTTCGTCCTTGAAATCATTGCATTCACGTCCATGGAATCATCTCTTCGGGGTACCCAATGCTCTCCTCCCTTGGAACCCTTGATCGTCAGTTTGACATAGGTCTCTTCCAAGATCTCCCTTGCCTTAACATGGAGCTTAGAACCTACAAGCAACGACAAGCAAAAACACACAAACTTCCTACTTCGAAAGTAGGTTAGTGCAAGAAGTGTGGAAAACACACTCTTGTGATATAACCAAGCATCAATAACAATCATGAATATAAAGTCTCCAAAGAGAACCATAAGCACCTTGGTTAAAAATCAACATGCACTCAACAAGATAATGAGCAAATAGGTCATGGGGGCATAAAAAATGCAAGATCAAGCTATCAAAACCCTCTTGGACCTTAAGCTCAAAATCAACATACCAATCAAGCCTCAAGGTGTGATCAACAAGTGGAGTGTAGTGAGTTAAATAACTCAACCTACAAGTAGGAGCAAGTACTCCACTCCCCTTCTTTAGGGCATACATACTGATGCAACCCAAAATACGCGGAAGCTAAATACGACACAAATACGCGGAAGCGATAAATAACTAGATAGGTGATATCAATGATATCGGGGAAACAAGGATTGGGGAGTCAAGAAACGAGAAGAAAGAACGGATTAATGAATTCAAGACATGAATTAATAATCCAAAAGGGAGAAAGTGAAACTCGAACCTTACAATGGAATCTACTAGGTGTCGATCGCCATAGGTTCCAAGTTAACGAGATACATGAAGCCTCGGGCTTCGGACTAGAAGGGCTCGGCCTCTTCTCTCAATTCTCTCTACTCTCAATGTTCATACAATGTCCAAAAACTAATGAAATGAGGAGCAAAATATGCTATATATACATTTACACTGAAAATGGACAAAAATGGCCCTGCAGCTGATTCTGGTTCGCTGATCAACATCTCTTCATCGCGATCGCGCCAGGGTGGCTCGCGATCGCGCAGACATCAACTCTAGGCATCGCGATCGCGCCAAGGTCTCGCGATCGCGCAGGTCTTTAGCATCCTCACGATCTCCAGCATCCTCAGCTTCGCCTTCGCGTGCAATGGTGCGCTGTCGCGCAGGCCACTCCAATACTCTTCGCGATCGCGTGAGAAGCTGTCGCGATCGCGAAGAACAAAAGTTCTTCCTTAGGCAGTGAGCTCCCAGTTTGCTCCCCTATTTTGCCCTGTTTTGGGCTGCTCAGTTTCCTGCCCTGTTTTCCCCCGTCCTTGGCGCTCCAATGCATGATCTTCAAGATGTTTCCGGAGGCCTTGACTCGTATCCGTTGTGCTCTCGAGCATGGCTTTTGATGGTTGTCGTTGAGGCCATTTTATATTGCATCATCCTCCCCTTCTTGAAAGGATTTCGTCCTCGAAATCGAACCATCAAAACCTACAATCGAAACAAGCACAACCAAAACTTCCTACTTCACAAGTAGGTTAGCTTAACAAGAATAAGTACAAGAGGTGTGGAAAACACACTCTTGTGATAGAGCCAAGCATCAATCCCAATTAAAAAGCGTATGTCCCCAAAGGAGACGACATAGTCTTGGCTCGACAAGAACAAGCACTCATCGTCAAAACTAGCAAAGAGATCAAGGATATGCATGTGGCAATTAAATTTCCCACGACCCCTAAGCCCATGACCAACACACCAAGCCTTCAAATCAATTTTATCACAAAGTGACACATCGGCTTTGGCATGCTCAACACTCAAGGTGCGCTCAACATATGGAAGGGAGTAAGTAAGATAGTTCAAGCGACAACTAACATCAAATACTCCACTCCCCTTCTTACGAGCATTCTTACACACACCAAGAGGTACCTCCTCACCTCCAAATACTCCCTCAAGACAACCCTCGTCATTAGACAAACTCCCAAGGGAGGTCTCAAACAATGGGTTATCCATAGAGTTAAGCATTCCAATCCATGGAGGTCCAAACTCGCACTCCACTCTAGTTTGATACAATTCACCATTTTCATTGAAGTGGCTCTCATACAAAGGATTAGTATAGGCACACTTCTCAAGTTCCTTGGCAAGCAAAGGTGAAGTTCTCAAACTAGAGACAACATCGACACTTGAGGAGTCATCGAACACAAGTCGATCTATCTCATTCTCAAGAGACTCCTCAAGGTTACAACCTTCCTCATTACGACACAAGAGACCACCGCTAGCAAATAAGCAATCAAAGGGAAGAATAGGATAATCATGTAATTCATCTTCTCCTTTATCAAACATGGGCGGGGTGTCATAACAAGGGTCACACACAAGGTCAACTTCAACATTCTCACTAAAGAGAGGTTCAATGAACACCGAGCTCACATCATGATGTGGCCTTTCAACCCTCTCAACTAGTGGTTCATTTGCACACACAAGTTGACCCAAAGGCTCTACGCTAGTTGCAAACACATTATAGTCATGCAAATCATCAACTAGCCTAGAGTGCTCACTAACAACATCACAAGACAAGGAAGTATCATACTCAAGGGAGGAAGAACTAACACATACCTTTGAAGTGTCATGAACGTCTTCACCTTGTAGCTCACATTCGGCATCGCCTTCACCTTGTCTTTCCATCTCGGAACATGGTTGAGGCTCCATCGGTTTGCCTCCAAGAATCCCTACAAGAGAATTCAAGCACATAGAAGAAAAAGATAAAGGGTTAAGGTTAGAATAAGGGGTGCCCTCACTCTCAATTTTTCTTTTTCCCTCTTTCTTTTCCCTCATTTTTTTTCCAAGGTCGGGTGTAGATTTTGGTGGTGACAACCCACTCACATCACTCAACACAACCTCTCCTTTTTCCACTCGAGAGTTGTCACCGGTCGCTCCCTTACTCCTCTCAATCTTTTGTCTCTCAAATTCGGGCGAATTGGGACGAGGCCCAAGAATACCCATAGCCGGAGTAGGTGGACTTTTCACGTCAACCCGGAATCTAGGACTTGGAGACTCATCACTTGATGTCTCCTTCTTCTTTGTTGGTGAACCATTTGGAATTGAAACTTGTGGTTTCGGGTTCACCTTGTTGATGTCTATCAACCCTTTTCTAGCACATGTCCCACCATTACTTGTGTTTGTAGGACTTCTTGTTTGCACATTGTCAACCATGGAATGAAGTTCTTGCTCCTTGCTCCTTTGCCTAGCCAAAGAAGGTGCACTAGTAGGCACTTGGCTCTTCGCCCGGTAAGGCACAAAGTCATAAACTCTTTGCCCTACGCCCACAAGATATGCATCCTTCACCACACTATATTGCACCCTCTTCCCCTCCAACCACCGGTCACCTATCCACACATCAACATGACGCATGGGATACACATCACACCACACAAAGCATTTATAGTTCCTATGAGATACGAGTACCCGAGCCTCCTTAGAAACCCACACTCCATCATACTCATAAGGATACTCTAGCTTATGGCATGGTATCCTAAGCCTATCAACCAAAGAGGTGCTAATACAATTGGCATCGGTACCACCAATCTTGAGCAAGTACCCTCCAATACCATCTACCTCAACAACGAACCTACATCTACCCAAGTCTTGCACATTGGCACCCAAATGAGAATTTGGACGCCCACAAGTGTCAACACCAACAACTTGGGTCTTCCTTATCCCTCCACTAGTGGCAACACCACTAGAACAACCTCCACTTCCCGTCACTCTTCCAACATTAGAAGTGTTGTTGGAAGTCGAGGAAGGAGTGATGCCGGGCAAATTGGCCTAAACGAGAAACCATCAAGAACCAAGCTTGAAGAGCACAAAGGTTGCGCGTCGAGGGCTCCGGAAACGTCTTGAAGATCATACATTGGAGCGCCAAGGAAGGAGGAGCACATAGGCACCAAAGGAGAGGCTCGGGGGCACATTTTGAGCCATTCCAAGAAGTTCCAGGAAGAGGCGGACCGCCCACAATACTAGGCGGACCGCCCCTCAAAGTTGCAGCCTCAGGATCTCCAGAGGCGGCCGCCTCCCACACCTAGGCGGACCGCCCCTCAAGAAGCAGCCCTCAGGAGTTGAAGAGGCAGAGCGCCTCCCCCAATGAGGCGGGCGCCTCCCCCCTGTTATGCTTGACGGGTTTTTGTGTAGTTTTCCTATTTTGCCCTTAAGTGACCTTGTATGTCTTATTTCACTTTGGGGGCATTTTAGCCATTTCACCATGTCTTATGAAAGACTATAAATAGGACCCTTAGTCATTTATTTCATTAGCTAGCTTTGGACATTGAATAGAAAGAAGAGAGAATAGAGAGAAGGCCGAGCCTTTCTTTGTTGAAGCCCGAGGCTTCGTTTATGACTCGACTTGGAACCTATGGTAATCGACCCCTAGTGTGATTCCATTGTAAGGTTCAAGTTTCCCTTCTCCCTTTTGAATTCAATTAACGTGAATGAATTGAATTCGTTTCTTTCTTCTAATTTCTTGCCTTCCCAATCTTGATTTCTTGTTATCTTTTATCGCTTCCGCATAGTTTATATCGTTATTAGCTTCCGCTCGTTTTGCCCTGCATCAGTTGGTATCAGAGCAAGGCTCGGGTTATGTTCTTACAAACCCCCGTTCCTTGTTCATTATGTTAGTATCATTGTTGTTGTTGTGTTTGTTCTTGAAAAATTGAAGAAAAACAAAAAAATTGGAAAACTTGAAAATTGAACAAAAATAGGTGGAACTTGTTGGATTGGGACACCCATTCATTAAAAATCATTGGGGTTTGTTCCTTATTGTATTCCCGTTCTTTTGGTACCAAAATTACAAGATTTGGTGGTGTATTCCAAAATTTGAAGAATTCAAGTCTCCAAAATTTTCAAAAACCCTAGATTTTTGCTCAAGAATCAAAATTGATTTGTTGTTGATTGATTGGGGTTAAAACCTATTGGGGATTGTTTAGAATCATCAAATACATCTTTGGGTATCATTAGAATCGAAAACGAGTCGAAAACGTTGGATTTTGAGTGCTAAACGAGCCAAAAAACGATTTTCGGACTGTGCTGAAAATGCCAGTAGGCGGGGCGCCCAAATAGTAGGCGGTCCGCCCATTTTTATGCTTCTCTCTGGATTTTGAGTAGGCGGGGCGCCCCCTTTACAGAGGCGGACCGCCCACTCCTGGGGAGGCTCCGTTTGGCTTCGTTTTGTGTGTTTTTGTGTCCCGTTTGCTCCCGTACCTCTTGGTTAGTGTTTCTAGGGTAATTGGCCTACTTTATTAACACTAATCCTTTAGCGTATTAGGGTATTCGTGCGTAGAGGAGACTAGAATTCAAAGAAGAGTCGTAGATTCTCTTTTGGCCTCAAGTGCGCACTTTAAATAACCGTCCGTCCATAGAGTCTCATTAACTCCATTCCGAACTTTAACTTGGACATACTAGTTGTGATCACCTTGGTTCCCAAGTTGTAAAGGCCTCGCTCTTGAGTGTACATATATTGAGTGATACACGTGAGGGAGTGACTTTTGGGAGGTTTTGTGCTTTGGTGTTGCAACGATGTCGGATGTTGAATGTGGAGATTATGGCTCTTGTGGGGATGATGCGAGTTGCTATGACTCGTATGGTGATGATGGAGACTATGGTTCCTACGAGGGTGATGATGGCCATTACTATGATGATGGAAACCATGGCTCCTATGGTGATGAAGCGGGTCACTATGATGATCGTGAGATTGATGAAGACTATGAGGCTTGTGATGAAGATTGTGATGATGCCTATGCTTCTAGTCAAGAAATCGAAGATGGTGACGCTTCAAGGTATGATGATCCTACTTACTCTTCTTGTGAAGAATTTGATATTGATGATGGTGACATAGGTAGAGTTGATGATGATGATGAACATAGGGGTTATTCTTATGCATCTTCTCTTAGTGTTGCTAACGGTGTACAAGGGAGTAGTGGAGGACCTTCCATTAGTATGGGAGGTGGTGGTGGTGGTTGTTCCGTGGGAAGGAAAAAGCTTGCATCTTCTAGGTACGCTAAGCGGCCTAATGCTTCAAATTCCCATGTTGAGGTTGGTTTGGGAAATGGTGTTGCTTTTGCTACAAAGGGGTTGTATGCCGTGAGGGGCGTGGATGGTTGTGGTAGGAGTAGTACTATGGGCTATGGAACCAAGGCGAGAAGCACTTATGGGTTCCATGGCGAGGTTCCTTCCTTGACTTCCAACAACATTTCTAATGTTGGGAGAGTGACGGGAAGTGGAGATTGTTCTAGTGGTGTTGCCACTAGTGGAGGGATAAGGAAGACCCAAGTTGTTGGTGTTGACACTTGTGGGCGTCCAAATTCTCATTTGGGTGCCAATGTGCAAGACTTGGGTAGATGTAGGTTCGTTGTTGGGGTAGATGGAATTGATGGATACTTGCTCAAGATTGGTGGTACCGATGCCAATTGTATTAGCACCTCTTTGGTTGATAGGCTTAGGATACCATGTCATAAGCTAGCGCATCCTTATGAGTATGATGGAGTGTGGGTTTCTAAGGAGGCTCGGGTACTCGTATCTCATAGGAATTATAAATGCTATGTGTGGTGCGATGTGTATCCCATGCGTCATATCGATGTGTGGATAGGTGACCGGTGGTTGGAAGGGAAGAGAGTGCAATATAGTGTGGTGAAGGGTGCATATCTTGTGGGCGTGGGGCAAAGAGTCTATGACTTTGTGCCTTACCGGGCGAAGAGCCGAGTGCCTACTAGTACCCCTTCTTTGGCTAGGCAAAGGAGCAAGGATCGGGAACTTCATTCCATGGGCAACAATGTGCAAACAAGAAGTCCTACAATGACAAGAAGTGGTGGGACTAGTTCAAGTGAAGGGTTGATAAAAATCAACAAGGTGAACCAACCACAAATTGCAAAATCAAGTGGTTCACCAACAAAGAAGAAGGAGACCTCAAGTGATGAGTCTCCAAGTCCTAGATTCCGGGTTGACGTGAAGAGTCCACCTACTCCGGCTATGGGTATTCTTGGGCCTCGTCCCAATTCGCCCGAATTTGAGAGACAAAAGATAGAGAGGAGTAAGGGAGCGATCGGTGACAACTCTCGAGTGGAAAAAGGAGAGGTTATGTTGAGTGATGTGAGTGGGTTGTCACCACCCGAATCTACACCCGACCTTGGAAAAAAAATGAGGGAAAAGAAAGAGGGAAAAAGAAAAATTGAGAGTGAGGACACCCCTTATTCTAACCTTAACCCTTTATCTTTTTCTTCTATGTGTTTGAATTCTTGTGTAGGGATTCTTGGAGGCAAACCGATGGAGCCTCAACCATGTTCCGAGATGGAAAGACAAGGTGAAGGAGATGCCGAATGTGAGCTACAAGGTGAAGACGTTCATGACACTTCAAGTGCATTGAGTGAGCAAGATGGCCACTCAAAGGTATGTGTTAGTTCTTCCTCCCTTGAGCATGCTACTTCCTTGTCTTGTGATGTTGTTTGTGAAAACTCTAGACTAGTTGATGATTTGCATGAATACAATGTGTTTGCAACTAGTGTAGAGTCCTTGGGTCAACTTGTGTGTGAAATTGAACCACTAGTTGAGAGGGTTGAAAAGCCACATCATGATGTGAGCTCGATTTTCATTGAACTTCTCTTTAGTGAAAATGTTAAAGTTGACCTTGTTTGCGAACCTTGTTATGACACTCCACCCGTATTTGATAAAGGAGAAGACGACTTGCATGATTATCCTATTCTTCCCTTTGATTGCTTATTTGCTAGCGGTGGTATCTTGTGTCGTAGTGAGGAAGGTTGTAACCTTGAGGAGTCTCTTGAGAATGAGATAGATCGACTTGTGTTCGATGACTCCTCAAGTGTCGATGTTGTCTCTAGTTTGAGAACTTTACCTTTGCTTGCCAATGAACTAGAGAAGTGTGCCTATAGTAATCCTTTGTATGAGGGCCACTTCAATGAAAATGGTGAATTGTATCAAACTAGAGTGGAGTGCGAGTTTGGACCTCCATGGATTGGAATGTCTAACTCTATAGATAATCCGTTGTTTGAGACCTCCCTTGGGAGTTTGTCTAATGACGAGGGTTGTCTTGAGGGACTATTTGGAGGTGAGGAGGTACCTCTCGGTGTGTGTAAGAATGCTTCTAAGAAGGGGAGTGGAGTAGCCGATGTTAGTTGTGAATTGAACTACTTTACTTACTCCATCCCATATGTTGAGCACACCTTGAGTGTTGGACATGCCAAAGCCAATGTGTCACATTGTGATAAATTTGATTTGAAGGCTTGGTGTGATGATAGTAAGCTTAGGGGTCATAGGACATTTGATTGCTATATGTTGCATATCCGTGATCTCTTTGCTTGTTTTGACAATGAGTGCTTGTTCTTGTCGAGCCAAGACTATGTCGTCTCCTTTGGGGACATACGCTTTTTAATTGTTATTGACACTTGGCTCTATCACAAGAGTGTGTTTTCCACACCACTTGCACTTATTATTGTTGAGCTAACCTACTTGTGAAGTAGGAAGTTTTTGGTTGTGCTTGTTTTGATTGTAGGTTTTGATGGTTCGATTTCGAGGACGAAATCCTTTCAAGAAGGGGAGGATGATGCCGGGCAAATTGGCCTAAACGAGAAACCATCAAGAACCAAGCTTGAAGAGCACAAAGGTTGCGCGTCGAGGGCTCCGGAAACGTCTTGAAGATCATACATTGGAGCGCCAAGGAAGGAGGAGCACATAGGCACCAAAGGAGAGGCTCGGGGGCACATTTTGAGCCATTCCAAGAAGTTCCAGGAAGAGGCGGACCGCCCACAATACTAGGCGGACCGCCCCTCAAAGTTGCAGCCTCAGGATCTCCAGAGGCGGCCGCCTCCCACACCTAGGCGGACCGCCCCTCAAGAAGCAGCCCTCAGGAGTTGAAGAGGCGGAGCGCCTCCCCCAATGAGGCGGGCGCCTCCCCCCTGTTATGCTTGACGGGTTTTTGTGTAGTTTTCCTATTTTGCCCTTAAGTGACCTTGTATGTCTTATTTCACTTTGGGGGCATTTTAGCCATTTCACCATGTCTTATGAAAGACTATAAATAGGACCCTTAGTCATTTATTTCATTAGCTAGCTTTGGACATTGAATAGAAAGAAGAGAGAATAGAGAGAAGGCCGAGCCTTTCTTTGTTGAAGCCCGAGGCTTCGTTTATGACTCGACTTGGAACCTATGGTAATCGACCCCTAGTGTGATTCCATTGTAAGGTTCAAGTTTCCCTTCTCCCTTTTGAATTCAATTAACGTGAATGAATTGAATTCGTTTCTTTCTTCTAATTTCTTGCCTTACCAATCTTGATTTCTTGTTATCTTTTATCGCTTCCGCATAGTTTATATCGTTATTAGCTTCCGCTCGTTTTGCCCTGCATCAAGGAGCCTTGCTATGGAACCCATAAGTGCTTCTCGCCTTGGTTCCATAGCCCATAGTACTACCCCTACTACAATCATCCACGCCCCTTACGGCACATAACCCCTTTGTAGCAAAAGCAACACCATCTATCATACCACCCTCCACATGGGAATTAGAAGCATTAGGTCGCTTAGCGTACCTAGAAGGTGCAAGCTTCTTCTTTCCCACGGAACAACCACCACCACCTCCCATACTAATGGAAGGTCCTCCACTACTCCCTTGTACGCCATTAGCAACACCAAGAGAAGATGCATAAGAACAATTCATATACTCAACATCATCATCAACTCTATCTATGTCACTATCATGCTCAAATTATTCACAAGAAGAGTAAGTAGGATCATCATACCTTGAAGCGTCACTATCCTCGGGTTCTTGACTAGAAGCATAAGTATCTTCACATTCTTCGTCACAAGCTTCATAGTCTTCACCACTCTCACGATCATCATAGTGAACCGCTTCATCATCATAGGAGCCATGGCTTCCATCATCATAACAATGGCCATCATCACCCTCATAGGAACCATAGTCTCCTTCATCACCATACGAGTCATAGCAACTCGCATCTTCGCCACATGAGCCATAATCTACTCCATCATCATTATCCGACATTGTTGCAATCACCAAAGAACAAAACCTCCCGAAAGTCACTCCCTCACGTGTATCACTCAATATATGTACACTCAAGAGCGAGGCCTTATCAACTTGGGAACCAAGGTAATCACAACTAGCATGTCCAAGTTAAAGTTCGGAGTGGAATTAATGAGACTCGATGTACGGACGGCTATTTAAAGTGCGCACTTGAGGCCAAAAGGAGTTCTACGACTCTTCTTTGAATTCTAATCTCCTCTACGCACGAATACCCTATACGCTAAAGGATTAGTGTCTTTCAAGTAGGCCAATTACCTTCAAAACACTAACCAAGAGGTATGGTAGAAAACGGGACACAAAAGAATCGACTCGAATCGGCACCAAACGGATTTGGAATCGGATGAAAATTTGTTTGTGATCTACAAACTCATCATATTTAATGTTCCAATTGGAGTCATGATGTTTGGAATCTGTTCGGAAGCCGTTGCGAACATTCTGTCCCAAAACTGGAATTCTGAAAATTTTTTTGTTCTTCGCTATCGCGACCAGACGCGCGCGATCGCGAAGGGTTAATTTTTCAAAAAATAATTTTGTTCTTCGCTATCGCGAAATTGCTCTTCGCGATCGCGAAGGGTTAATTTCTGCGATTTCACAGCAGCTCAAAAACGGGTTTTTTTGGCGATTTTGGCCAAAACTTTGGCTCGATATCAACCCGAAACACAAAACCAACGATACCCAAAGGTGTATACAACTAATATCATCAATCCCCAATAGTTTTTCAACCCCAAACAACAACAACAAGCTTCGAATCAAGATTGAAGCGTTTTCAAGAAATTTTCAAACTTTGGATTTTGATTTTCGAAATTTTTGAATCGTAACACCAAAACACGAGATATAGGTATCAAAACGACGGGAATACAACAAGGAACAAACCCCACTACTTTTTAACACTCGGGGATTCGTATCCAACCCGCTCAACCAATTTTTTTTCAACTTTTCTAGTTTTTCAATTTTTTTGTTTTTCTTCCTTTTCAAGAACAACAAGAACAAAACAACAACAATACTAATATATGGAACAAGGAACGGGGGTTTGTAAGAACATAACCCGAGCCTTGCTCTGATACCAACTGATGCAACCCAAAATACGCGGAAGCTAAATACGACACAAATACGCGGAAGCGATAAATAACTAGATAGGTGATATCAATGATATCGGGGAAACAAGGATTGGGGAGTCAAGAAACGAGAAGAAAGAACGGATTAATGAATTCAAGACATGAATTAATAATCCAAAAGGGAGAAAGTGAAACTCGAACCTTACAATGGAATCTACTAGGTGTCGATCGCCATAGGTTCCAAGTTAACGAGATACATGAAGCCTCGGGCTTCGGACTAGAAGGGCTCGGCCTCTTCTCTCAATTCTCTCTACTCTCAATGTTCATACAATGTCCAAAAACTAATGAAATGAGGAGCAAAATATGCTATATATACATTTACACTGAAAATGGACAAAAATGGCCCTGCAGCTGATTCTGGTTCGCTGATCAACATCTCTTCATCGCGATCGCGCCAGGGTGGCTCGCGATCGCGCAGACATCAACTCTAGGCATCGCGATCGCGCCAAGGTCTCGCGATCGCGCAGGTCTTTAGCATCCTCACGATCTCCAGCATCCTCAGCTTCGCCTTCGCGTGCAATGGTGCGCTGTCGCGCAGGCCACTCCAATACTCTTCGCGATCGCGTGAGAAGCTGTCGCGATCGCGAAGAACAAAAGTTCTTCCTTAGGCAGTGAGCTCCCAGTTTGCTCCCCTGTTTTGCCCTGTTTTGGGCTGCTCAGTTTCCTGCCCTGTTTTCCCCCGTCCTTGGCGCTCCAATGCATGATCTTCAAGATGTTTCCGGAGGCCTTGACTCGTATCCGTTGTGCTCTCGAGCATGGCTTTTGATGGTTGTCGTTGAGGCCATTTTATATTGCATCACATACTCACACCAAGGGATTTCTCTTCCCCTCCAATTTTATCACCTAAGCAACCCTTCCCAATAGACAAACTCTCAAGAAAGGTATTGATGATTGAATCTTCTTCATCATAACCCAAACAAGCAATAGCCGGGTCACTCAAAGTACCATCTACCTCTCCCAAATCCTCAAACAATGGATTGCCTAGGGAATCAAACCCTTCACACCATGGAGGTTCCATTTGACTACTCACCCTAGTCCGATACAAGTCTTTACCATTAATGAGGATGCCTTCAAATAATGGATTAGTATAAGCATGCATCTCAATATCATGATTAAGCATAGACAAGTTATCAAGACTAGGTTCACTTGAGGAGTCATCATAGACAACCTTGTCCAATTCATGCAATTTGGACTCCTCAAGGACAAGACCATCCTTACCACAACACATTTGTCCACTAAATAGAAGCATATCAATTAGGGAATGGTCAACTACCTCATCTTTCCCTATGTCAAAGGTTGATGGTGTGTCATAGCAAAGGTCACAATCATGGTCAACTATCAAATCTACACTAAGGAGGGGTTAAATGAACAATGAGCTCACATCATGTTGTGGCATAGCATCCCTTCCAACTAGTGTTTCACAATCAAGCTCAAGTTGACAAGTAGACTCGTCACTAGGGGCATACTCACTAGATGCATCAAAACCACCAACTAGTGTTGAGCCATCACAAGACAAATAGCTAGTAGGCTCATGAAAAGGTGAAGCAACACTTACATTTGTCGTACTTCCTTGATCACTCACAAGGTTTGAAGTGTCATAGGCAACTTCCCCTTCATGAAGCTCACATTGAGGCTCCAATTGCTTGTCTTCAAATGTACCTACACAAGAACTTTCACAAGAAAAGGTAGAAGATAAAGAAGGGTTAGAACAATGGGTGCTCTCACTCTCAATTTTTCCTTCCTCACCTCTCATCTCTCGCAATTTTACCTCATGGTCAAGTGTAGTTTGTGGTGACAATCCCCTCACATCACTCCTCAAATCCTCTCCTTTTTCCTCTCTTGGATTGTCACCGGTCACTCCCTCACTTCTCTCTATCTTTTCTCTCTCATTTGAAGTGGAGTGACTCTCATTTTCATCATGCAATGGCAAAACAATGAGATTGTTTGCCTCGGGCTCAAGTACAATGGGTGACTTTGCTTTAGCCGCTTCCTTCAACTCCTTCATTCGTTGGTAGTCTTCCCTCACTTGCCTTGGAGTCAAAGGTCTAAGCACATACTTTCCCCATCTTGCTTGACGGTATAAGAGTTGGTCCGGCCATCATGCACTACGAACCTATCATGTTGCCATGGTCTCCCAAACAATAAATGGCATGCTTGCATCGGGACCACGTCAAACATGACCTTATCCTTATAACTCCCAATGCAAAATTCAATCAACGCTTGTTTCACCACTTTAAGCTCACCACACTCGCTTAGCCATTGTAACCGACACGGTTTTGGATGCTTTAGAGTTGGTAACTTCAATTGGAAAATCAAGGTTTGGCTCACTATGTTGGTACAACTCCCCGAATCAACAACCATTGAACATACTTGGCCCATTACTCGGCACCTAGCATGAAAGAGGTTTTCCCTTTGATCATTTTCCACCTCCTCTTCCATAACAATGGTACTCAAGCTTCTCCTAACCACCAAGAACATTTGAGGGCCATCATCCTCTTCTACGGCCTCCTCACAATCAACTTCCTCATCCTCCTCTACTTCCTCATTTTCGGACTCACTTTTTTGTTCATACACCAAATTGCCAACCACAACCATGGTTCGTTTTGTGGAGCATTCTTTAGCAATATTCCCAAAGCCCTTACACTTATAACATTGAGTAGAAGTAGAAATAGGATTACTCAAACGAGTTTTAGAAGTACCTTCCAAGTGTGGTGTAGTCTTCTCATAAGGCTTCTTCACTTCTTTGTTAGCACTTGCACTTGGAAAGTTTGCACTTGGAGTCCTCCACTCTTTTGGCTTGCTTGTAGTAGTAGGAGTGTTGTTTTTGGATCTCTCTCCCTTAAGCCAACTCTCGGCTTCAATGGCAGCTTTAAGTAGATCTTGAAGTGAAAGATAAGTATGCAACCTCAATTGAGAAGCAATACCATAGCTCAAACCATTTTTGAAGCGGATCATTGCTTGTTCCACACATTCGGTATCCATATCCAATGCCATCCGGATCTTCTCAAATTCATCATGGTACTCATGCACCGTTTTGACACCTTGTATTAGATCATAGAGCTTCTTGAGTTGCTCTTGCCGATATCTTGGAGTTATGTACTTGGTATTCATAAGCCCTTTTAAATCATCCCAAGTCACATTCAAATGCAAATTCATCCTTCTCCTAGACCTCTTCATAGACTCCCACCAAGTAGAAGCATAGGCCTCAAAGGTAGAAATAGCATAGGTACCCTTTCTCTCTTCGGTCATCTCATTGGTGTCAAATACCCTCTCCATTTGTAGTACCCATTCCATGTATGCCTCCGGGTCACAAGTTCCCTTGAAGGGTGGAAGATTGAGCTTGACACTATTGAGGTTGTTGTTGTTGTCACGTACCCCATAGTTAGGCTCCGGTTGGCCTCCATAGTGGTCATCATGTGCAACATACTCCCTCCTAGCATTCCTCCCTCCATATCCTAAGGGTGGCCCTCGACCTCGGCCTCTACCCCTATCCACATGTCGACCCCAATTCATTTGCCTCCTAGGTTGATAATGAGCATCATACCCATAGGCCTCATCACCATACTCGGCTTCCTCCTCTTCTTGAGCCTCAACAACTTGCTCAAGAGGTGGGACAAACCTAACGGGTCTTCGAAGTGGAGGATTGCTCTCTTGTTGGGGATTGCCCAACTCGCGCCCTCGTAGAGCTTCAACTTTGCTTTGTTCATACTTCTTGGTTAGCTCAACAAAGTGTCCGGGGGTCATAGGAGTGCTATGACTTGTACCCTCTCCGGATTCAATTTGGACACTCGGGGTCCTCCTCTCACCGGATTCAACTTGATTCCTCTCGACGGTTTTAAGTCTCAATGATATATCCTCCAATTTAGCCATAATGGTGGCCATGAAGTTCTTCATGGGATCATCTCCATTGCTTGCCATTGCACCTACAAAAAGCAACAAACGTTAGTAAAATACCTCACTCGCTCCCTCACAAGTGTTTCACTCGGATCACTCTTTTGGGGTGACGGTGGATATTTCACTCAGATTTGATTACCAAAAGCTTCAAGTAGTTGACTCACAATCCTCAACTCAACCAACTATTCACAAGCCAATTGTACTCCGGGGTGAGTGGAGTTGATATGACTCGATGAACGCTAAGCACTTTTGAAGTGAGGACTTGATCCAAAAGAAACTACGGGTCTTCTTTGAATTCTATTCTCCTTTCTAAGGCACGATGATCCTAATAGCAATGAAGGATTAGTGTTAATTAAGTAGAAATGATACTTAGATCAACACTAATTAGAGTTTAGACAACAAAGAAATAGGAAAAACCTAAGAAAAACTACCAAACAACACCTTCAGAGGTCAGGCGGAGCGCCCAAAGGGTGGGGCGGAGCGCCTGAAGAAACTGGGACAGTGGGGTTGGGCAGGCGGAGCGCCTGGACCAAGTGATGCAATCTAAAATACGCGGAAACGAAAAGACGATACAAAATGCGGAAACGAGACAAGATAGGCGATATCGATAACGATATCGAGATAAAAAGCAAGACGAGGCTTGAAACGTTTACCTAAGTAGCACCGAGGAACTCGTCTCGATACACCCCAGGTGAAGTCAAGGATCACCTGTACTATGCAACTACCCTCAAGAGGCACCCGGCTCTTGCAAATAGAATGATCGAAAGAGGTTACGATGTTCAACTTGGAATCCACCAAGTGAAATCATGCCCGTTCACGGGTTCTTCATTGAGATTCACTCAAGAAATATATCATTCTACATTCAGGGTTTGTTAAAAAGCAATAAATGAATGAATGGGGTATTTATAGTTTCCCCTTACAACATTTGCCAAGTTTCTGGTCCGCACTGCTCAAATGGTCTTCGCGATCGCGCACAAGGATATGCGATCGCGCAGGGAACTAATCTTCAGGGCACGCTATCGCGTCAAGGAGAGCGCTATCGCGCAAGGTAAGCAGCTGGTCTTCGCGATCGCGTGGGTGTTGGCGCGATCGCGCAGAGAAGATATCTGGCGTCAGGCAGTAGCTCAGGAAATGCTGCCCTGTAATGCCCTGTTGTGGCTCCCCTGTTCCCTGCACTGGTTTCAGCCCTGCTTCCACTTTGATTGAGCTTCAATACATGGTCTTCAAGTCGTCTCCCGAGCTCATATCATCCATGCCGTGACTCCCAGACCAAGTGTAGGTATCGATGCAATTTGGGCTGCATCATCCTCCCCTTCCTGAGAAAATTTTCGTCCTCGAAATTAAGGCGTCCTCCTCCAAGGGATCATCACCTACATCAAAAAGGCAAACAAAAACAAAAACTCCTACTACAAGAGTAGGTTAGTGCACTAAGTGTGGGAAAACACACTCTTGTGGTACAACCAAGTATCAATGGCAACAAAGAAGCTCATGCCCCCAAAGGAACTAACAAGTACTTGGTTTAACAACAAAGCGCTCCCAACACAAGAACCAATAAAGAAATCAATAGGGCAAGGCATATGCAAGATTAAGCTATCAAATTCCCTACAATCCCTAGGTTCAAGATTAGCACACCAAGACCTTCCACTACGCGAGTAGGTAGGTTCGACAAGAGTGAGTGCAAGCACGGTAGAAAATTCGCTCTTGTTATAGAGCCAAGTATCAATACCATTCAAGAAGCTCATGTCCCCAAAGGGAACAACAAGTTCTTGGCTCCATAGTGACAAGCACTCACAACCATAACAAGCAAGGGAATCATTAGAACATAGAACATTCAAGATCAAGCAATCAAAGTTCCGATGACCCCTAAGCTCATGATCAATATACCAAACCTTCGAGGCAATATTTTCAAAATGTAGCACAACGGTTTTGGCATACTCAAGTCTCAAAGTGTGGTTAATATATGGGAGGGAATAGACAAAGTAGTGCAATACACAATTAGCATCAAGTACCCCACTCCCCTTCTTAAAAGCCCTCATACTCACACTAAGAGGTACCTCCTCACCTCCAATTTAATCCTCGAGACAACCCCCCTCACAAGGTAAGCTCCCAAGGAAGGCATTACTAACGGCCTCTTCATCATCATAACCCGCATCAACAAGAGTAGGGTCACTAGAAGAATCATCTACCTCACTCGAAGCTTCAAACAAGGAGTTGTCTATGGGATCAAATCCCTCACACCATGGAGGTTCCAATTCATTCCCAACTCTAGCTCGATACAACTCACCACTACCAATAAGGATGCTTTCAAACAAAGGATTTGTAAAAGTACGCATCCCATTCTCTAGGCCGAACAAAGGTGAAGTATCAAAGCTAGGTTCTTCGCTCTCACTTGAGAAGTCATCATAGACAACCTTGTCCAATTCATGCAACTTGGACTCCTCAAGTTCACTTTCATCCTCACTACGACACACAAATCCACCAAAATCAATTATATCAACAAGGGTGGAGTCACATAACTCATCGTCCCTTTTATCAAACATGGGCGGGGTGTCATAACAAGGGTCGCAAGTAAGGTCAACTATCACACTTTCGCTAGAGAGAGGTTCTTTGAATACCGGGCTCACATCATGATGCGGCCTTTCACTCCTCTCTACTAGAAGAATCATCTACCTCACTCGAAGCTTCAAACAAGGAGTTGTCTATGGGATCAAATCCCTCACACCATGGAGGTTCCAATTCATTCCCAACTCTAGCTCGATACAACTCACCACTACCAATAAGGATGCTTTCAAACAAAGGATTTGTAAAAGTACGCATCCCATTCTCTAGGCCGAACAAAGGTGAAGTATCAAAGCTAGGTTCTTCGCTCTCACTTGAGAAGTCATCATAGACAACCTTGTCCAATTCATGCAACTTGGACTCCTCAAGTTCACTTTCATCCTCACTACGACACACAAATCCACCAAAATCAATTATATCAACAAGGGTGGAGTCACATAACTCATCGTCCCTTTTATCAAACATGGGCGGGGTGTCATAACAAGGGTCGCAAGTAAGGTCAACTATCACACTTTCGCTAGAGAGAGGTTCTTTGAATACCGGGCTCACATCATGATGCGGCCTTTCACTCCTCTCTACTAGGTCACATGCAAACACACGTTGACCATTAGACTCTTCACTAGTTGCTAGTTCAATATAGGCATCACAAGCAACAACTAGTTTTGAGCCTCCACAAGACAAGGGATCAACATGTTCATGAGAAGGAAAGGTAACACTTACATTGGAGTCGCTCCCGTGAGCACTCACATCATTTGAAGTATCATGTTTGAGTCCTCCTTCATGAAACTCCCAAGGTCGAGCTCCATCCTCTTGTCTTTCGTTCTCATCAACCGGTTGAGGCTCCACTAGCTCGCCTCCAAGAGTACCTACACACAAGCCAAAACAAATAGAAAGAGAAGAAGATAAATCATGGTTAGAACAAGGTATGTCCTCACTCTCACTCGAGATTTCCTCTCCCCTCACTTCCTTCATTCTTCGCTCAAGGCCAATTGTAGGTCCGGGTGATGCTTCACTCTCCACTCGCAAGGGCATGACCATAAGATTGTTGGTTCCGGGCTCAAGGACCATGGGCGACTTGGCTTTAGCCGCTTCCCTCGACTCCCTCATAATCCTATAGTCGTTACTTACTTGCTTCGGTGTCAAGGGCTTGAGTATATACTTTCTAGAGCCGTGCAAGACCGTGTAAGAGTTGGTCCTACCATCATGTACCACGCTCCGATCATATTGCCATGGCCTTCCAAACAAAAGGTGGCAAGCTTGCATAGGGACTACATCGAACATTACCTTATCTCGGTAGTTGCCAATGCCAAACTCAACCAAAGCTTGCTTCACCACCCTCAACTCTCCACACTCACTCAACCATTGTAAACGGTAGGGATGCGGATGTGTTCTAGTAGGCAATTGCAATTGGGAAATCAAGGTCTCACTTACTATGTTAGCACAACTTCCCGAATCAGTGATCATTGAGCACACTTGACCCATCACTCGACACCTAGCATGGAAGAGGTTCTCCCTTTGCACATGCTCCGGATCTTCATGACTCATGGCACCCAAACTCCTCCGTACCCAAGTGTCGTTTTAAGCTCCTCACCTTGCTCACCATTATCTTGGGGAATGCCCAAGTTGTGGGGAGTGCCCACTTGTTGGGGATTGCCCAACGGTTGGGGAATGCCCGACATTTCATCACTAGTACCTTCTTTGGTACCCTTTTGGACACTTGGGGTCCAATCCCCTTTGAGGTTGTCAAACCTCGAACTTATGGATCTCACCTCGGCCAAGAGGTAGGCCAAAGTGCTTACCGGGACCTCGACGGTATCATACACGTCTCCGGCCATGTACCTACACAAATCAAAAACAAGAAAGAGGTTAGAGTAAAAGCCCTCACTCGCTCCCTCACCTTTTGTTGTGTCACTCGGGTACACTCAATTTAGTGGCGGGGGATTTATCACTCAAGCTTGATCTCAAAGGCTTCCTCGTAGTTGAACAACCATCTCAATAATCACTCAAGTCACAAGAACCAAACGCTCTTCGGGGTGAGTGGAATTGATGGAACTCGATGGGCGGACGGCTTTATAAGTGAGCACTTGAGCCAAGAAATATACTACGAGTCTTCTTTGAGCTCTACTCTCCTTCTAGGCACGAGGATCCTAAACGCACAAAGAATTAGTACTAATTGGGTAGAAGTGTTACCCTCAAAGTACTAACCGGAAGTGACGCGATCAAATGGCAAAAGATCGAATCGCCACTGAACGGATTCGGAATTGGATGATTTTTGGTTAGTGATCTACAAACTCACCATATTTGATGATACAATTGAGGTTTTGGTGAGCGGAAACTGTTACGAACGCTTTGCGAACAATCTGTCCCAGTTCAGGATTTCTGTAAAATTGAGAACCCTTTGCGATCGCGTGGGATAAGTCGCGATCGCGATGAACAAAGTGACAATGGGGCGCGTTCGCGTGAGGCTTTGCGCGATCGCGCAGGCCTGCGTTCCAGAACCAGAATCTCGACTGCAAACTCAGTTTTTGGCACACAAATCACACCAATTCAACTTGTTGTTCAGTTTTAAAGCTTCCAAAGGGTGTTTTCAATTGAAGTAAACAATCCCCAATGGTTTTATCAATCAAACGATCAACGAACAACTTGTTTCACGGAATTGGAGTAAGTTCTTCAAAGTTCTTCAAGAACTTCAAAGTTTCAAAATATCAATTTTCATTCCGCTACTCCAAATGATGATATGGGGATATCAAAATGACGGGAAAACTTTAAGGAACAATCCCCGATACCCAACAACCAAGAATTCACAACACAAAATAAGTTCTATCAAATTTTGTGAATTCTCAACTTTTGAGATTTGGTTTTCAAGATTTTGATTCACGACTTCAAATCGTGTTTCGAGGGTACCAAATCAACGGGAATATGATAACAAACAATCCCCAGTAGCAAACAACAACAAAATCGTAACGAACGACGATTTCTAGCAATTTTTTTGTGATTTTCGAATTTTTTTGGATTTTTTTGTTTTTCTTCAAATTCAAGAACAAACAACACAAGGATAACAACAACGAGAACAAGACCGAGGATTCGTAAGAACGAAGCCTAGCCGTGCTCTGATACCAACTGATGCAATCTAAAATACGCGGAAACGAAAAGACGATACAAAATGCGGAAACGAGACAAGATAGGCGATATCGATAACGATATTGAGATAAAAAGCAAGACGAGGCTTGAAACGTTTACCTAAGTAGCACCGAGGAACTCGTCTCGATACACCCCAGGTGAAGTCAAGGATCACCTGTACTATGCAACTACCCTCAAGAGGCACCCGGCTCTTGCAAATAGAATGATCGAAAGAGGTTACGATGTTCAACTTGGAATCCACCAAGTGAAATCATGCCCGTTCACGGGTTCTTCATTGAGATTCACTCAAGAAATATATCATTCTACATTCAAGGTTTGTTAAAAAGCAATAAATGAATGAATGGGGTATTTATAGTTTCCCCTTACAACATTTGCCAAGTTTCTGGTCCGCACTGCTCAAATGGTCTTCGCGATCGCGCACAAGGATATGCGATCGCGCAGGGAATCTTCAGGGCACGCTATCGCGTCAAGGAGAGCGCTATCGCGCAAGGTAAGCAGCTGGTCTTCGCGATCGCGTGGGTGTTGGCGCGATCGCGCAGAGAAGATATCTGGCGTCAGGCAGTAGCTCAGGAAATGCTGCCCTGTAATGCCCTGTTGTGGCTCCCCTGTTCCCTGCACTGGTTTCAGCCCTGCTTCCACTTTGATTGAGCTTCAATACATGGTCTTCAAGTCGTCTCCCGAGCTCATATCATCCATGCCGTGACTCCCAGACCAAGTGTAGGTATCGATGCAATTTGGGCTGCATCATCAAGAGTAAGTCAGGCGGGGCACCCAAAGTCTAGGCGGAGCGCCCGGACGAAGAACACCTGGTTTTTTCCACTCCGTGTTCTTCGTTTTCAATCCAATTCCTAGGCCGATTCCAACGTGTTTTGGCCAAATCAAAGGTACCCAAAGTTGTTCCTTGATACAATCTTCAAACCCCAATCAATTTCTCACCCAAACAAACAACAAATAAGGCTCAATCAAGATTCAAAGTTTTCAAGTTTGGGGTTTCAACATGGGTTTCAAGGTTCTAAAGTGGGTTTCGATTCTTCAAAAACTATGTTACCGAACTCCAAATCACACGATTCTTGTTGCAAATTGTTCGGTTTTCAATAGAGATCGATCCCCAATAATCAATTCCAAAACCCCATTGACACACAACCCATAATCAATCAATTTCCTCAAGAACAAGGGTTTGGTAGGGTTTAACAACAATTGGGGTTTTCAAATTTTAGTTCGATCCAATCCCAACAAGTTTGGTACCCAATCGTCAAGTTTTCAACAAGGATCGACAATCTATAGCACCCACTTCAAGATTCACAAACACCAAAAATTTACACCAATTTTTGTAATTTTCAATTTTTCAATTTTTTTTTTTGTTTTTCTTCTTCCCAATAACTTCAACAACAAGAAAACTAAAAGAATATACTAGGCACGAAGAATCAAGGGTCGGGGGTTCATAAAGATGAGACCCGAGCCTTGCTCTGATACCAAACTGATAAGAATCAAACGCGGAAAGTAAAAGATAAAGGAACGAGACGTAGCTCGATCACTAATCCCAAGTAGCAACGGAGAACTAGTTCCGTTACACCCCGAGAGAAGGCCAAGAACACCTACGCTAGGCAACTACCCTCGAGCCAACGAGGACTCGCAAATAGAATGATCGGGGCGGGGTTGTTAGGCAACTAGAATCCACTAGATGTAAACAAGTCCCAAACTCAAGGTTGGTTTTCATAAACCCAAAGAGATCCCTCTTTACAATATTAATTCATCATTCAAACAAGCTAATGAAATAAACTAGCAATCTAGCTATTTATAGGTGTTTTTAGACACCATTTGAAAGGTCTAAAATGCCCACACTTAGGCTTAGGAATAGAAGACCACGTAGGGTCAAAATAGACATAACACTAAGTAAATTCTCGTGCTTCAGCTATTCGGGCGGAGCGCCCGTTCATTGTGCGGAGCGCCCACGAGTTGACCAGTGGAGGGGGCTGGGCGGAGCGCCTGGAGCAAGGCATTCTCAGGCGGAGCGCCTGGATCACTGGGTGGAGCGCCTGGATGACTGGGCTGCTCCCCTTGCGCTTTGAACACTCGGAACGGCTTCCAATCGCTTCCTTCTTCTAGGCCCTTCCTCACCAAGTGTAGGTGTACTCCTTGGGTCTCCCTAGCTTGGCTCCGTGTGGGGGTTTGGGTCTTATCAGGTAGTGGTGGTTGTTCCATGGGAAATGGGAGGTTTGCATCTTCTAGTTCCCACGTGAATGGTGGAAGGAGAAATGGTATTGCTCTTACCGTTACGGGGGTGCATTGCTCTAGTAGTGGTGGTAGGAGTGGTGCTAAGGGCTATGGAACAAAGGCGAGAGGCAATTATGGTTTCCATAGTGGTACTCCTTCCTCGACTTTCAACTACACTTCTAGTGTTGGAAGAGTGACGGGAAGTGGAGGATATTCTAGTGGTATTACCACTAGTGGAGGTATAAGGAAAACCCGAGTTGATGGTGATGCAAGTCTTGGACATTCAAGCTCTTCTTTGGATGTGCCTATACGAGACTTGGGTGAAAGTAGGTTTGTTATTGGGGTGAATAGGGTTGATGGATACTTGCTCCAAATAGGTGGAACCGATGCCAATTGCATCAACCCAAGAGTAGTTCAAATGTTAAACATACCATGCCATGATCTAAAGTACCCCTACGAGTACAAAGGAGTTCGGGTTTTCAAGGAGGCACGGGTACTCATATCTCATAAGGGTTACAATGGGTATGTTTGGTGTGATGTATATCCCGTACCGAATGTGAGTGTTTGGCTAGGTGACCCATGGTTGCGCAACAAGAAGGTTCACTATGATGCTAAGCGGGATATGTATATAGTGACCACGGGTCAAGGGATTTATGAGTTTGCACCTTACGGCAAGAGGGGCAAGATGTCCCCTCGACTACATGCTTGGGTTGTGCAAAGGAGGAGGGAGCGAGAACTTCAAACCATGATTGAAATTGAGCAATCAAGAAGTCCTACAATCACAAGCAATGGTGGGACTAGTGCAAGAAAAGGGTTGACAAATGTCAACAAGGTGAACCCGAAACTACAAGCTCCAAAGCTAAGTGGTTCACCAACAAAGAAGAAAGAGACCTCAAGTGATGAGTCTCTTAGTCCTAGATTCCGGGTTGATGTTAAAGGTCCGCCTACTCCGGCTATGGGTATTCTTGGGCCTCGTCCCAACTCACCCGAATTTGAGAGACAAAAGATTGAGAGGAGTAAGGGAGTGACCGGTGACTTTCCTCGAGTGGAAAAGAAAATGAGAGAAAAGAAAGAGGGAAAAAAGAGTGAGGACACCCCTTATTCTAACCTTAACCCTTTATCTTTTTCTCCTACTTTTGTGAATGCTTGTGTAGGTACTATTGGAGGCCAAGCAATGGAGCCTCAATCATGCTCCAAGATTGATGGACAAAGTGAAGAAGATCTTCAATGTGAGCTTCAAGGTGAAGGGACAATCCAAGACACTTCAAGTGCATTGAGTGAGCAAGATGGCCACTCAAAGGTATGTGAAAGTTCTTCCCTTGAACGAGTTACTTCTTTTCCTTATGATAGCGTTTGTGAAAACTCAACACTAGTTGATGATGTGTATGATTACAATGTGTTTGCAACTAGTGAAGAGTCGAATGGTCAACTTGTGTGTGATTGTGGACCACTAGTTGAGAGGGATGAAAAGCCACACCATGATGTGAGCTCAATTTTTATTGAACCTCTCATTAGTGAGGAATGTGTAGTTGACCTTGCTTGTGAACCTTGTTATGACACCCCACCTATATTTGACAAAGGGGAAGATGAGTTGAATGAATACCCTATCTTTTCCCTTGATGAATTGCTTGATAATGGTGGACCTATGTGTTCTAGTGAGGTTGGTAGTGACCTTGAGGAGTCCCTAGTGATTGAGATGGATCGAATTGTTTTCAATGACTCCTCGGGTGAAAGTGAAGAACCTAGTCTTGATACCATGTTTTTATGTGACCATGAATTTGAGGTGCATGCTTTTACATTTCCATTATGTGAAGATAATCTCATTTGTGGTAGCGAATTGTATCGGACTAGAATGGATAGCAAAATAGAACCTCCATGGTATGTAAAGATAGACTCTGAGGATGATCCATTGTTTGAAACTCCAATTGGGATGAATGGTCTTGATATTGGTTGTGTTGAACCATCTTCTAGTAGTCCTAGCCTTCATTGTGTGGACTATAATGATGAAGGGCCGATTTTGGAGACCTTCCTTTGGAGTTTGTCTAGTGAGGGAGATTGTCTTAGAGATGGATTTGGAGGTGAGGAAGCCACTCTTGGTGCGTGTAAGAGTGCTTCCACGAAGGGGAGTGGAGCATTTGATGTTAGTTGCCAATTGAACTATTTTGTTTACTCCACCCCACATGTTGATTACACCTTCGGTGTTGGGCATGCCAAAGCCAATGAGTCACCTTGTGATAGTAATGCGTTGGAGGCTTGGTGTGTTAACCATAAGCTTGGAGGTCATAAGGAACTTAGTTGCTTAATCTTGCATGTTCCGTGTCTTATTGATCTCTTTGAGTGTTATGGTAGTGGGTGCTTTTCATTGTTGAGCCAAGAACTGGTTGTTTCCTTTGGAGACCTCTTCTTTTTTATTGGTAATTATCCTTGGCTCTATCAGAAAAGTGTGATTTTCACGTCACTTGCACTCACTCTTGTTGGACTTTCCTACTCTTGTAGTGGGAAGTTTTGGTGTGTTCTTATTCGACTTAGGGATCATAGGAATTTTAATGGCTTGATCTTGCATATTCTCTATCCTATTGATCTCCTTGATGAATCATGTGTTGAGTGTACCCATTGGGGAAGCCAACTACTTGTTGTTTTCTTTGGAAACATGTGCTTTATCATTGTTATTGATGCTTGGCTATACCATAAGAGTGTGTTTTCCACACTACTTGCACTAACCTACTCTTGTAGTAGGCGCTTTTGGATGTGCTTGTCTTTGGATGTAGGTCTTGATGGTTTGATTTCGAGGACGAAATCCTTTCAAGAAGGGGAGGATGATGCAGGGCAAATCGAGCCTAAGGCACTTACCATCAAGAGCCGGGATTGGAGGATGCAAGGGACGAGAGGTCAAGAGCATCGGAGATGAATTGAAGCCGTTCCGGAAGTTCCAGGCTAAGGCGCTCCGCCCAGGCCATCCAGGCGCTCCGCCCAGCAGCCATGGCTGAGGCGCTCCGCCCAGGCCATCCAGGCGCTCCGCCCAGCCTTGCCTTGGCTGAGGCGCTCCGCCCACATTTGGGGCGCCCCGCCTAGGCCACCCCACTGGTCATTTTTATGGGCGCTCCGCCCAAAACGCTGAAGCACGGGAATCTAGCTAGTGTTTTGTCTATTTTGACCCTACGTGATAAGAATCAAATACGCGGAAAAAAGTAAAGATAAAAGCGAGACGTAACTCGTACGATAATCTCAAGTAGCAACGGAGAACTAGTTCCGTTACACCCCGAGAAGATCACAAGAACACCTACACTAGGCAACTACCCTCGAGCTAACGCGAGCAAGCAAGTAGAATGGTCGGGGGGGATTGGAATTCATCTAGATCCGCTAGAGGAAGAACAAGTCCCATCAAAGGTTTCATTCACTCAATCAAAGAGTTCAACTCTCAACACAATTGTTTGTTTAATCATCAAAGTTAGCTAATGAAATAAAACAAGCTACTAGCTATTTATAGGTGTTGTTAGACACCCTTTGAAAGGTCTAAAATGCCCACACTTAGGCTTAGGAAATAAAGGACCACGTAGGGTCAAAATAGTCTTAACATAGCAAAGATTCTCGCCTCTTCAGTGATCCGGGCGGAGCGCCCAAAATTGGGGCGGAGCGCCCAAGATTTTGGTGCAACTTGGCAGTGGGGAAGCTCGGGCGGAGCGCCTGGATTTGGGGCGGTCCGCCTCAGCTTAGCCTTCGTCAGGAGGTGCGCCTGGAGGTGTGGGCGGAGAGCGCCCAAGGTGCTGGGCGGAGCGCCCAATGTGCTGAGGGGTCCCTCTTGTGCTCTAATCATCCGGAATGGTTTCCCAATGCTTCCCTCCTCTAGTCCCCTCCTCACCAAGTGTAAATGCACTCCTTGAACCTCCCTAGCTTGGCTCCGAGTGAAGGGTCTTGTGGGGGTTTGGGGCTTATCATCCTCCCCTTCTTGAGAGGATTTCGTCCTCGAAATTGAAGCATCATTCACGACCCCTTCATCATCATTCACGACCTCGTCATTACCTACATCCAAAGGAACCAAGTCACAAACATTGAAAGTATTAGAAACTTGATACTCACTTGGCAAGTCGACCACATAAGCGTTGTTGTTTATCTTTGAAAGCACTTGGAATGGGCCATCTCCCTGGGGTGCCAACTTCTCTTTCCTAAGGTTTGGAAACCTTTCTTTCCGGAAGTGCACCCACACATAGTCACCCTTCTTGAGTTCCACCTTCTTGCGGCCTTTGTTTTTCTTGGAGGCAACCTTAGCATAAGCTTCCTCCAAATTCTTCTTTGCCTTAGCATGTAGCTCCATCAAAGCCTTGGCTCTAGCTTTCCCTTCAAAATTAACAACCATTTCCCTTGGCAAAGGGGTTAGATCAAGGGGAATCAAGGGGTTAAAACCATACACACATTCAAAAGGAGTCATGCCAATCATGCTATGCAATGTACGATTGTAGGCAAACTCCATCATAGGCAATCTATCAATCCACGTCCCGGCCTTACCTCGGGTCATGGCCCTAAGGAGAGCACCCAAGGTTCGGTTGACCACTTCGGTTTGGCCATCGGTTTGCGGGTGGTGGGACGTGGAAAACAAGAGCTTGGTGCCTAAAGCACCCCATAAATTTCGCCAAAAATGGCTTAGGAACTTAGTGTCCCTATCACTCACTATCGTTTGAGGCACACCATGTAGCTTCAAGACATTGTCAACAAACAAGGAAGCTACATGTTGGGCGTCATCGCATTTCTTGCACGGAATGAAATGAGCCATCTTTGAGAACCTATCTACGACAACAAAGATGCTATCGTGGCCCCCCTAGTCCTTGGTAATCCCATGACAAAATCCATTGATATATCCAACCAAGGGCTAGTAGGTACGGGGAGTGGGGTGTATAACCCATGAGGGTGGGATTTAGATTTGGCACGCTTGCACTCAAGGCAATTAGTGCAAAACTTCTCCACATGCACCCTCATCTTCGGCCAATATAATTGTTCTTGAAGAACGGCCAAAGTCTTTCTTGCCCCAAAATGACCCATGAGTCCTCCACAATGTGCCTCTTGCACAAGCAATTCCCTCCATGAGGACTCGGGTATGCACACTCTACCATTCTTAAAGATGAATCCATTAGACCATTGGTATTTTTCAACTCTCTCCCCTTTCTCTAGGGCATCATGGACACCCTTTAGCTTTGGATCATGAGCAATCATCAATTTGATACTCTCGAATCCCATGAGCTTAGAGGTGAGAGTGGTGGCTAATGCGAACTTTCTAGAAAGCGCATCCGCCACAACATTGTCCTTCCCTTTCTTGTATTGGATCACATAGGGAAAGGACTCAATAAATTCAACCCACTTGGCATGCCGCCTATTGAGCTTCTCTTGGCCTCTCAAATGCTTGAGTGACTCATGGTCACTCTTGATTACAAACTCACGAGGCCAAAGATAATGTTGCCAATAGGCAAGGGCTCTCACAAGGGCATACAACACCTTGTCATATGTGGAATAATTCAAGGAGGCCCCTTTCAACTTTTCACTAAAGTAGGCGATGGGTTTGCTATCTTGCATTAATACACCACCAATTCCCACCCCCGAGGCATCACATTCAACCTCAAACGCCTTCCCGAAGTCGGGCAATTGCAATAGGGGGGCGGTACTTAACCTACCTTTCAACTCTTGGAAAGCCTTCTCTTGAGGCTCTCCCCAAACAAATGGTTGGTCCTTCTTTACCAACTCGGTAAGTGGAGCGGCAATGGAGCTAAAGTCTTTCACAAATCGTCTATAAAAACTAGCAAGACCATGAAAGCTCCTCACTTGAGTCACGGTAGTAGGAGTAGGCCAATCACTTATGGCCTCTACCTTAGACTCATCCACCTCCACTCCTTGGGCACTCACAACAAACCCAAGAAAGACAACCTTCTCCACACCAAAGGCACACTTTTTGAAATTTGCATAGAGCTTTTCGGCTCTCAAAGCTTCAAGCACTTGCCTAAGGTGGTCAACATGTTCATCAATTGTCCTACTATAGATCAAGATATCATCAAAATAGACAACGATGAACTTGTTGATAAAAGACTTCAAAACATGATTCATGAGTCGCATGAAAGTGCTAGGTGCGTTGGAAAGCCCGAAGGGCATTACCAACCATTCATAGAGACCGAATTTGGTCTTGAATGCGGTTTTCCATTCATCCCCGGGTTTCATCCGGATTTGATGGTAACCGGACCTAAGGTCGATTTTGGAAAAGACACACGACCCACTCAATTCATCCAACATATCATCAAGCCGTGGAATAGGGTGACGATACTTGATCGTTATCTTATTCACGGCTCGGCAATCTACGCACATTCTCCAAGTGTCGTCCTTCTTTGGGACAAGAATGACCGGTACGGCACAAGGACTCAAACTTTCCCTCACCAAGCCTTTTGAAAGCAAGTCATCAACTTGTTTTTGCAACTCCCTCGTATCCTCGGGATTACTTCTATAGGCCGGCTTGTTCAGGATTTGAGAGCCCGGAATAAAATCGATTTGATGTTCAATACCCCTCAAGGGAGGTAAGCCATCGGGCATCTCATCCGGGAACATGTCCCCAAAGTTCTCCAAAACATTTTTCAAAGCACTAGGCAAAGGACTAGTAGAAACATCACAATTAGAGTTGAGGATCATACCTTTGTGCACTAAGCATAGGAGAAACTTGTTGCCATCATTACCTCTTAAGAGCTCGCCCGGTTGCATCATGGCACATATGCCACCGGTAGATGAAGTAGGTGGGATTGCCACCATGCTTTTGGACAAAGGGCTAGTCTCAATGATAGACTTAGCCTTTGCCACCTCCCTCAACTCCTTAATTTTCTTGTAGTCATCACTAACTTGTTTAGGAGTTAGGGGCTTCAACACAAACTTTCTTCCTTCATGTTGGAGCGTGTAAGTGTTAACACGTCCATTGTGAACCACTTGCCGGTCAAATTGCCAAGGCCTTCCAAAGAGAAGGTGGCAAGCTTGCATGGGCACAACGTCGAACAAGTGTTCATCAACATAACTCCCCATTTTAAACTTGATCATTGCTTGTTTCACTACATTGAGCTCCCCACATTCACTAAGCCATTGTAACCGGTAGGGCTTGGGATGCTTCATGGTAGGCAACTTCAATTGGGTAATGAGTGATTGACTCACCACATTCGTACAACTCCCGGAATCAATGATCATAGAGCACACAACCCCCTTAACACGACACCTCGCATGGAAGAGGTATTCCCTTTGCAAGGTTTCACCATCCTCCACAATCATAGCTCCTAAGCTCCTCCTCACTACTAGGAGAGTATGAGGTTCCTCATCCTCCACCGTGTCATCTTCACCATCCTCCTCTACTCCCTCATCTCCCTCTACTCCCTCATCTTCCTCCGGCTCACTCTCTTGTTCATATGCATTGTCACCAACAACAACCATGTTTCTTTTCGTAGGACACTCTTTGGCAAAGTTCCCATACCCCTTGCATTTGTGACATTGAATGTAAGAAGAAGTAGGAGTATTCAATTGGGTTTTAGAGTTACCTCCCACATTGGGTGTGTACTTCTCAAATGGCTTCTTCACATCTTTGCTTTCATTGGCACCATTCGTTCCACTTGCACTCGGGAACCTTGCATTTGTGGTAGGAGGCTTCCAACCCCTTGTGTTGCTTGTTGGAGTAGTAGTGCTACTCTTGTAGCGAAAGGATTTCTCCTCTTTGAGCCATTTCTCGGCTTCAACCGCATCCTCACATAGCTTGTAGAGATCATCATATTTGTGGAACTTCAATTGTGAAGCTATGTCTCGGTTCAAGCCCCCTTTGAAACGGATTATGGCCATTTCATGGTCTTCATCATCTAGGTCAAGGTTCATTCGGACTTGCTCAAAGTCATTGAAATATTCCCCAACCGAATTGGAACCTTGTTTCAACTCATAGAGACGCTTTTGTTGTTCAACCCGGTATTGGTTAGTCAAGTACTTCTCATCCATCACCCGGACCAACTCTTCCCAAGTAAGATTAATAGCCATCCCCATCCTCCTTCTATTCCTCTTCACCGACTCCCACCAAGTAGAAGCAAAAGATTCGAAGGAAGATATTGCATACTTGGTTTTCTTCACCTCGGGCATATCATTGGTTTCAAATATTCGTTCCATAGCAAATTTCCAATTCTTGTACTCCACCGGGTCACTACTTCCTTTGAAAGAAGGAATAGTGAGCTTCACACTATTGAGGTTGTTGTTGTTATCACGACCCCCTTGGAAAGGCTCCGGTTGGCCTCCGTAGTGATCCTCATAACCGCCATAACCTCCATAATCTCTCCCAACATTCCCCATGGGTGGCCCTCGACCTCGGCCTCTACCCCGTTCCACATTCCGACCCCAATTCATACCTCGCCTCGGTTGAAAGTGATCATCAAACCCATACATGTCATCTCCATAATTGGCTTCCTCCCCTTCTTGAGCTTCATCAACTTGCTCAAGAGGTTGCACATTTCGGATGGGTTGTGGTAGTGGAATGTTCCTTGGAGGGTTGTCTAAGATACGGGGAATGCCCGTTCGTTGGGTGTTGCCCAACACTTGATCTATTCTCTCTTTATCCTCCTTTACCCGTTGTTGTTTGAGCAATTCAACAACTTGCTCCGGGGTAAAGGTAGGGCTACTTGAGCCTTCTCCGGTTTCAATTTGGACACTCGGGGTCCTTTTGTCATTTTGGACACTCGGGGGGGGTCCCATGTTCTCCTTGTGTACTCGAGGCTCCCTTTTCAAGAGACTCGATTCTTTGGTTCATGAGGTCCATCTTGGCAAGAAGATTAGCCAAGGCCTCCTTAATGAAATCTTGTCCGTCGTTAGCCATGGTACCTACACAAGTAACAAACGTTAGCAAAAACAACCTCACTCGCTCTCTCACAAAAGATTTCACTCGGTTCTCTCTTTTGAGTGGCGGTGGCTATTTCACTCGACTTGTAATTCCAAAGCTTCACGTAGATGATTAGCAATTCCCAACTCAACCAAAACTATTCACGAGTCACGTACACTCCGGGGTGAGTGGAGTTATTGGGACTCGATGAACGCTAGGAACTTTGAAGTAAAGGACTTGAGCAAAAGGTTCTACGCTTTTCTTGGAATTCCTACTCTCCACTATGGCACGAATCACCTAAAGCAATAAAGGATTAGTGTTAATTAAGTAGGGAGAATACTTAGATCAACACTAATTAGAGGTTAGGTCACAAAGAATCAAGCAAACCTAGAAGGAACTACCCGTTTCCCACTCTTCAGCTCTCAGGCGGAGCGCCCAGAGGAATGGGGCGGAGCGCCTGGAAATTTGTCCAGTGAGGTCCCTCAGGCGGAGCGCCCAGTGGTGAGGCGGAGCGCCTGGACCAAGGCCAAGTCAGGCGGAGCGCCCAAGGTTTAGGCGGGGCGCCTGAACGAAGAACACCTGGGTTCTCAAGAACGTGTTCTTCGATTTCAATCCAACTTTTTGGTCGATTTCAACGTGTTCTTCCCAAATTCGAAGTACTCGAAGTTGTATAATGATACTACCACCAATCCCCAATCAATTTCACACCCAACCAAGCAATATACAAGGCAAATTCATGATTCAAGTTCAAGTTGGGTTTTCTTCAAATTTTCAAAAGGGGTCAAAAGGTGGGTTTTGATTCTTCCAAAATCAATGTTATACAACTCCGATTCACACCAAATTTGTTGCAATGGATTCGTATTTCAACGTAGATCAATCCCCGATAATCAAATCCAAAACCCCACAAACATACAATCCAAAATCAATCAATTTCCCTCAAGAACAAGGGTTTGGTAGGGTTTAAGGATAAGTAGGGTTTCAATTTTTCAATCCAATCCAATCCAAGTAAATTTGGTACCAAAACAACGGAAATTCAACCACGATCACAAATCTATAACACCCAATCCAAGAATCGATCCAACCAAAAAGTTATGCCAATTTTTGTGTTTTTTAATTTTTCAATTTTTTTTGTGTTTTTCTTCAAATAACAACTTCAACAACAAGAAAACTAAACAAACTAGCCTAGGCACGAAGAATCAAGGGTCGGGGGTTCGTAGAAACGAGACCCGAGCCTTGCTCTGATACCAAGATGATAAGAATCAAATACGCGGAAAAAAGTAAAGATAAAAGCGAGACGTAACTCGTACGATAATCTCAAGTAGCAACGGAGAACTAGTTCCGTTACACCCCGAGAAGATGACAAGAACACCTACACTAGGCAACTACCCTCGAGCTAACGCGAGCAAGCAAGTAGAATGGTCGGGGGGGATTGGAATTCATCTAGATCCGCTAGAGGAAGAACAAGTCCCATCAAAGGTTTCATTCACTCAATCAAAGAGTTCAACTCTCAACACAATTGTTTGTTTAATCATCAAAGTTAGCTAATGAAATAAAACAAGCTACTAGCTATTTATAGGTGTTGTTAGACACCCTTTGAAAGGTCTAAAATGCCCACACTTAGGCTTAGGAAATAAAGGACCACGTAGGGTCAAAATAGTCTTAACATAGCAAAGATTCTCGCCTCTTCAGTGATCCGGGCGGAGCGCCCAAAATTGGGGCGGAGCGCCCAAGATTTTGGTGCAACTTGGCAGTGGGGAAGCTCGGGCGGAACGCCTGGATTTGGGGCGGTCCGCCTCAGCTTAGCCTTCGTCAGGAGGTGCGCCTGGAGGTGTGGGCGGAGCGCCCAAGGTGCTGGGCGGAGCGCCCAATGTGCTGAGGGGTCCCTCTTGTGCTCTAATCATCCGGAATGGTTTCCCAATGCTTCCCTCCTCTAGTCCCCTCCTCACCAAGTGTAAATACACTCCTTGAACCTCCCTAGCTTGGCTCCGAGTGAAGGGTCTTGTGGGGGTTTGGGGCTTATCACTACGTGGTCTTTTATTCCTAAGCCTAAGTGTGGGCATTTTAGACCTTTCAAATGGTGTCTAAAAACACCTATAAATAGCTAGATTGCTAGTTTATTTCATTAGCTATTTTTGAAGATAGAATTGAGAAGATAGAATAGGCTTGGCCTTTCTTGTTGAAGCGTTGACTTCATGTATCTCTTACGATGAATCCATGGTGGATCACCGCTAGTGTGAGTCCCGTTTAATGGTTCAAGTCTCTTCTCCCTTTTGAATCAATCTATGTGTTTAGTTTCATTCATTCTTTCTTCTATTTCTATTCTCCCCAATCCCTTATTTCTTGTTATCTTATGATTATTGCTTCCGCATCTTAGTTTATCGCTTCCGCCTAATTTCCCCTACATCAATGTGTTTATGGTTTTAACCCTTTGATTCCCCTTGATCTAACCCCTTTGCCAAGGGAAATGGTTGTTAATTTTGAAGGGAAAGCTAGAGCCAAGGCTTTGATGGAGCTACATGCTAAGGCAAAGAAGAATTTGGAGGAAGCTTATGCTAAGGTTGCCTCCAAGAAAAACAAAGGACGCAAGAAGGTGGAACTCAAGAAGGGTGACTATGTGTGGGTGCACTTCCGGAAAGAAAGGTTTCCAAACCTTAGGAAGGGGAAGTTGGCACCCCGGGGAGATGGCCCATTCCAAGTGCTCTCAAAGATAAACAACAATGCCTATGTGGTCGACTTGCCAAGTGAGTATCAAGTTTCTAATACTTTCAATGTTTGTGACTTGGTTCCTTTGGATGTAGGTAATGAAGAGGTCGTGCGTGATGATGGAGGGGTCGTGAATGATGCTTCGATTTCGAGGACGAAATCATCTCAAGAAGGGGAGAATGATAAGACCCAAACCTCCACAAGACCCTTCACTCGGAGTCAAGCCAAATTGATCCAAGACACCTATCTTCACTTGATATGGAAGGATATAGAAGAAGGCCCCAAGAGCGACTTGAAGACCATGCTTTGGTGTGCCATTGATGGAGGACCTTCTAGTACACTTGAGGAGGCATCCGGAGCATGTTTGGAAGCAACTCAAGAGGCCACAGGAACAGGCGGACCGCCTACTCAACTAGGCCGGCCGCCTAGTTTTTGATCACTCTCTGGATTCTGCACCAGGCGGACCGCCTCTGCAAAACGGGCGGACCGCCTACTCCAAAGGGGCTGGGCACCTACTTCAACTAGGCTGAGCGCCTACTCCTAGAAGGTTAGGCGCCTACTGAGGCACCTACTTTGCTGAAGAGATTCGGGAATCCAAGTTTTATGCTATGTTTTGGACAACTATAGCCCTACGTGGCCTTTATTGTTTAAACCCACTTTAGGGGTATTTTTGAGCTTTCATTATGTGTAAGTGAAGTCTATAAATACTTCAAAAACCTCTTTCAAACCTTAGCTTACCTTTGAATCTTATGAATGATGAATAGAGTTTATCTCTTTATTGAAGAAACCCTTTCTTTGGTTGCTTGAATTCACTAGTGGAACCTAGTTGAGTCTTGAACCGAAAACCCGACCATTCTACTTGCGAGTCCGTTGTTGTCTCGAGGGTAGTTGCATAGTGTAGGTCCTTCTAGACGCCGACTCGAGGGTATCTCGGGACAAGTTCCCCGTGGTTACTTCGAAGGGAGTTCGAGAAGTGTCTCGCTCTCGTATCTTTTTGCTTGTCGTATTTGATTCTTATCGTTTGTGAACCTTGTTATGACACCCCACCAATTTTTGATAAAGGAGAAGATGAATTGCATGATAATCTTATTCTTCCCTTTGATTGCTTAATTGATAGTGGTGGTCCTTTGTGTCGTAGTGAGGATGGATTTGACCTTGAGGAGTCTCTCGCGTGTGAGATGGATCGGTTTATGTTCGACGACTCCTCGAGTGAGAGTGAAGGACCTAGTCTTGATTCCATGCTTTTGTGTAACCATGAACTTGAGGTGCATGCCTTTACATTTCTATTGTTTGAAGGCAATCTCATTTGTGGTGGTGAGTTGTATCGGACTAGGGTTGATAGTAGAGTCGAACCTCCATGGTTTGTCAAGTTAGGCTCTATGGATGATCCAACATTTGGAACTCCGGGTGAGGAGAGTGGTCTTGGTATTGGTCGTGTTGACCTATCTTCTAGTAGTCCTAGCCTTCGTTGTGTGGACTATAATGATGAAGGACCTATTTTGGAGACCTTCCTTTGGAGTTTGTCCAATAAGGAGGATTGTCTTGGGGTTGATTTGGGAGGTGAGGAGGTACCTCTCGGTGTGTGTAAGAATGCTCTTAAGAAGGGGAGTGGAGTAGCCGATGTTAGTTGTGAATTGAACTATTTTACTTACTCCATTCCATATGTTGAGCACACCTTGAGTGGTGAGCATGCCAAAGCCGATGTGTCACTGATGCAGCCCAAAGTGCTGATCATGGACTCGACAATTAACCGAGGAGACTTCAACCGAAGGCAGTGACTGATCAACCGATGATGCAGGGAAAAACACGCGGAAGCTAAACACGAGATAAACTATGCGGAAGCGATAAAAACACAAGATAGATGATATCAAAGATATCGGGAAACAAGGATTGGGGAGTCAAGAAATGAGAAGAAAGAACGGATTAATGAATTCAAGACATGAATTAATAATCCAAAAGGGAGAATGAAACTCGAACCTTACAAGGAATTCACACTAGTGGTGAATCTCCATAGATTCCAAGTCGTACAAGATTCATGAAGCCTCGGGCTTCGGACTAGAAAGGCTCGGCCTTCTCTAATTCCCTCTTCTCTCAAATGTTCATACAATCTAAACTAATGAAATAAATGGCTAAGGGGTGTATTTATAGTCTTTCCTAACCCCTTGTGTAATGACTAAAATGCCCCCAAACTGAAATAAGACATACAAGGTCACTTAAGGGCAAAATAGGAAAAACACACAAAATCCCGTGCAGGCCAACAGAGGGAGGCGCTCCGCCTAGGAAGGGGAGGCGCTCCGCCTCAGCACCCTTCAGTGAGGGGCGGTCCGCCTAGTGTCTTGGGGCGGCCGCCTCTTGCTGTGTTGCTCTCTGTACTTTTGCTGGGCGGTCCGCCTCTTTGGGGAGGCGCTCCGCCTCTTCCTGGGAGGTATGGATACGGCTCAAAATGGACTTTAAGTGTCCCTCCTTGGTCCGTAGTCGGTCCTCCCTCAAGCGTGCTCAAGTCCATGGCTTCAAATCACTCCCGAACCCTCATCCGAAGGCCTTGACTTGCAACCTTTGTGCTCTTCAAGCTTGGTTCTTGATGGTTGTCGTTGAGGCCAATTTGCCCGGCATCATCCTCCCCTTCTTGAAAGGATTTCGTCCTCGAAATCACACCATCAAAAACCTACAATCAAAGCAAGCACAACCAAAATTTCCTACTTCACAAGTAGGTTAGCTTAACAAGAAATAAGTGCAAGTAGTGTTGAAAACACACTCTTGTGATAGAGCCAAGCATCAATGCCAATTAAAAAGTGTATGTTCCCAAGGGAAACCATAAGGTCTTGGCTCGACAAGAACAAGCACCCATTTTTCAAACAAGCATAGAGATCAAGGATATGCATGAAGCAATTAAATTCCCCACGACCCCTAAGCCCATGACCAACACACCAAGCCTTCAACTCAATTTTATCACAATGTGACACATTGGCCTTGGTATGCCCAACACTCAAGGTGTGCTCAACATATGGGATGGAGTAGGTGAAATAGTTCAATTCACAACTAACATTGACTACTCCACTCCCCTTCTTAAAAGCATTCTTACACACACCAAGAGGTACCTCCTCACCTCCAAATACTCCTCCAAGACGACCCTCGTCACTAGACAAACTCCAAAGGAAAGTCTCCAAAATAGGTTCTTCATCATTATAGTCCATGCAACGAAGGCTAGGACCACTAGAAGAATGGTCAACACGACCAATATTAAGACTACTCTCCTCACTTGGAGCTCCAAACGTTGGATCATCCATAGAGCCTAACTTGACAAACCATGGAGGTTCGACTCTACTACCGACCCTAGTCCGATACAATTCACCGCCACAAATGAGATTACTTTCAAACATTAGAAATGTAAAAGCATGCACCTCAAATTCATGGTCACACAAGAGCATAGTATCAAGACTAGGTCCTTCACTCTCACTCGAGGAGTCATCGAAAATAAATCGATCCATCTCACACACGAGAGACTCCTCAAGGTCACAACCATCCTCACTACGACACGAGGAACCACCATTATCAATTAAGCAATCAAAGGGAAGAATAAGAGTATCATGCAATTCATCTTCTCCTTTATCAAATATAGGTGGGGTGTCATAACAAGGTTCACAAACAAGGTCAACTTCAATATTTTCACTAAAGAGAGGTTCAATGAAAACCGAGCTCACATCATGATGTGGCTTTTCAACCCTCTCAACTAGTGGTTCAATTTCACACACAAGTTGACTCGAAGGCTCTACACTAGTTGCAAACACATTATACTCATACGAATCATCAACTAGCATAGAGTTGTTACAAACAAGATCACAAGACAAGGAAGTATCATGCTCAAGGGAGGAAGAACTAACACGTACCTTTGAAGTGTCATGAACGTCTCCACCTTGTAGCTCACATTCGGCATCTCCTTCACCTTGTCTTTCCATCTCGGCACATGGTTGAGGCTCCATCGGTTTGCCTTCAAGAATCCCTACACAAGTACTCACACAAGTAGAAGAAAAAGCAAAAGGGTTAAGGTTAGAATAAGGGGTGTCCTCACTCTCAATCTTTTCTTTTCCCTCTTTCTTTTCCCTCATTTTCTTTTCAAGGTCGGGTGTAGATTCGGGCGGTGACATCCCACTCACATCACTCAATACATCCTCTTCTTTTCCCACTCGAGGAATGTCACCGGTCGCTCCCTTACTCCTCTCTATCTTTTGTCTCTCAAATTCGGGCGAATTGGGACGAGGCCCGAGAATGCCCATAGCCGGAGTAGGTGGACTTTTTACATCAACCCGGAATCTAGGACTTGGAGACTCATCGCTTGACGTCTCCTTCTTCTTTGTTGGTGAACCACTCGGCTTTGGAAGTGGCTTCGGGCTCACCTTGTTGACATTTGCCAACTCTTTTGTAGCACTAGTCCCACCGTTGTTTGTTATTGTAGGACTTCTTGTTTGCACATTGTTGCCCATAGAATGAAGTCCTTGCTCCTTGCTCCTTTTCCTAGCCAAAGAAGGTGTGCGGTGAAGCAACTTGTCTCTTGCCCGACAAGGTTCAAAGTCATAAGTCCTTTGACCCTTGCTCACACTATACATATCCCTCACAATACTATATTTCACCTTCTTGTCTTGCAACCATGGCTCACCTAACCACACATCTAAATGTTGCATGGGATACACATCACACCACATATAACTCTTGTAATTCCTATGAGATATGTACACCCAAGCTTTCTTAGAAACCCACACTCCGTTGTATTCATAAGGATGCTCTAGAGCATAGGATGGTAGCCTTAGCTCATCAACCAACGAAGTGCTAATGCAATTGGTATCAGTGTCACCAATCTTGAGCAAGTATCTTCCATTACCTTCCACCTCAACAACGAACCTTCTTAGACCCAAGCTTCGTATAGGATCATCCACGAAAATTCTTGGAAGTCCCAAAATAGTATCACCATCAACTCGGGTCTTCCTTATCCCTCCACTAGTGGCAACACCACTAAAATAATCCCCACATGAGTCATAATCTCCACAATCAACATCCGACATTGTTGCAACACCAAAGCACAAAATCTCCCAAAAGTCACTCCCTCACGTGTATCACTCAATTTATGAACACTCAAGAGCGAGGCCTTTACAACTTGGGAACCAAGGTGATCACAACTAGCATGTCCAAATAAAAGTTCGGAATGGAGTTAATGAGACTCAATGGACGGACGGTTATTTAAAATGCGCACTTGAGGCCAAAGAAAGTTCTACGAATCTTCTTTGATTTCTAATCTCCTCTAAGCACGAATGTCCTAATACGCTAGTAAGTTAGTGTCTTTCGAGTAGGCCAATTACCCTAGAAACACTAACCAAGAAGCCCGTGGGCGAATAACAAGTGAAAACCTACGCAAAAACTACCCTGAAACCCTTCAGCAAAAGAGGCGCTCCGCCTCAGGAAAGAGGTTCTCCGCCTCAGGAAAATCCAGAGAGCAGCCCAGAGGGAGGCGCTCCGCCTCAGGATTGAGGCGCTCCGCCTAGGGCAATTTCCTGCAACTTTGCGAAACGCGTTTTGGCTCGTTTCGCACCCAAAAATCCAACGTTTTCGACTTGTTTTCGATTCTAATGATACCCAAAGATGTATTTGATGATTCTAAACAATCCCCAATAGGTTTAAACCCCAAACAAACAACAATCAATCGATTTTGATTCTTGAGCAAAATTCTAGGGTTCTTGAAAATTTTGGAGATTTGAATTCTTCAATTTTTGAAATACACCACCAAATCTTGTAATTTTGGTACCAAAAGAACGGGAATACAATAAGGAACAAACCCCAATTATTTTTAATGAATGGGTGTTCCAATCCAACAAGTTCCACCAAATTTTGTGAAATTTTCAAGTTTTTCAATTTTTTTGTTTTCTTCAAATTTTCAAGAACAAACAACAAGAACAATGATAAACTAACACAATGAACAAGGAACGGGGGTTTGTAAGAACATAACCCGAGCCTTGCTCTGATACCAACTGATGCAGGGAAAAACACGCGGAAGCTAAACACGAGATAAACTATGCGGAAGCGATAAAAACACAAGATAGATGATATCAAAGATATCGGGAAACAAGGATTGGGGAGTCAAGAAACGAGAAGAAAGAACGGATTAATGAATTCAAGACATGAATTAATAATCCAAAAGGGAGAATGAAACTCGAACCTTACAAGGAATTCACACTAGTGGTGAATCTCCATAGATTCCAAGTCGTACAAGATTCATGAAGCCTCGGGCTTCGGACTAGAAAGGCTCGGCCTTCTCTAATTCCCTCTTCTCTCAAATGTTCATACAATCTAAACTAATGAAATAAATGGCTAAGGGGTGTATTTATAGTCTTTCCTAACCCCTTGCGTAATGACTAAAATGCCCCCAAAGTGAAATAAGACATACAAGGTCACTTAAGGGCAAAATAGGAAAAACACACAAAATCCCGTGCAGGCCAACAGAGGGAGGCGCTCCGCCTAGGAAGGGGAGGCGCTCCGCCTCAGCACCCTTCAGTGAGGGGCGGTCCACCTAGTGTCTTGGGGCGGCCGCCTCTTGCTGTGTTGCTCTCTGGACTTTTGCTGGGCGGTCCGCCTCTTTGGGGAGGCGCTCCGCCTCTTCCTGGGAGGTATGGATACGGCTCAAAATGGACTCTAAGTGTCCCTCCTTGGTCCGTAGTCGGTCCTCCCTCAAGCGTGCTCAAGTCCATGGCTTCAAATCACTCCCGAACCCTCATCCGAAGGCCTTGACTTGCAACCTTTGTGCTCTTCAAGCTTGGTTCTTGATGGTTGTCGTTGAGGCCAATTTGCCCGGCATCAACCGAGGAGGCCAATCACTTGAAGACAAGCCAAGCTGCTCCATGACATGCACATCCAGCTGGCTATGTCGGGAGGAAGCATGTGTTCGGAAGAAGAATTGCAAAGTGTTGAAACCGAGGGCTACATCTTCAAATTTGAGCCCGAGGACAAAGTTACCGAACAGCAGCTCTTGGCACCGGGCAACGCAGAGCCGAACACAACATCATGTGTTCGAAGCTAAGTCAGTGCCCGATGACGAATGTGTTCGAGCAGACAATCGAGAACCAAAGCCAGGCTCACCTAAGTCAAGGCACATTTAAACTCAGCCCTGCGTGGCTTATTTCTATTGGTCGACTGTGATCCTTTTACTAGTTTACCCTTAGTATTGCCTATATAAACCTTGTTTCCTTTCATTGTGAGTAGCTAGTTTTTGGATATTAAAATTGAATGAAAGTGCCGAGCACATTTCTTGTCTCCGTCGTGAGCAAACCCCGGTGAGGGCTTTTATGGACTTGTGGCTTTCGGTGAATCCGATTGAACATTCCTCTTTGATCATTCAGTTTGCAAGAGGCAATGTTCTCTTGAGGATTGTTGCATAGTTAGGGTGATTCTTGTGTCCCTTTCGATCGAGCTTTGAGACAGGTTTCTCACTGTTCCTTCGAAGGAAGCAAGTTTTGTCTTGCTTCTATCTCTTACCTTTCTTGTTTATCTTCCGCGTTTGTGCTTAGCAACTCCTTCGGGTTTGCCTTGCACCATCTTGGTATCAGAGCACGGTTTGGGCTTGTTTCTACAACCCCAAATCCTGTTCAAGTTATCTTTATTTTCGTGCGTTTGAGTCTTTGTTTTCCGTTTCGTGTTCTTGATTTGGTTGTGTTACTGTTGGTGTTATTACTTTACAAAAAAAAAAAGGTGTTAAAAAGAAAATTCAAAAATTGTGTTTGATTGTTGGTTGTTTGGGAAAAACAACCATTGATTCTTGATCACCATTGTTTCCTGATTCCAACAAGTACCCGACGTACTGATTTTGTGACTAGGGTTTCTTGTTGAAATTTTGGATTGTTTTGAGCTTTAATGGTGGCTGGAATTGAACCCCATCGTGTTTGGATGTAACCGATGAAGATTGGTGGTTCTTGAGTGATTTGGGTTTGTTTGTTGCTTGAAAATCAAAGTTTTAAAAGTTTGAATCGTTGTCCGTACGCCGGAAAATTGTTACAAATCGTAAGAGTGTACGACGCGAACGAGCTGGGTTTAGTTCGAAGAACTTTGATTTCCTCCGTTGATGAGACCGGAGTTGAAAGAGCAACCCAGATCTGTTGAAATTCATAGGCAGTTAACCGAAGTTGTGTGTCCGTACGCCGGAGCAAAGGTCACTGTTCCATTGAAGAAGAAAGGGTAAAACTGTGAACATCAAAACCCCAGGCGAAAATTGCCGGCTGAGAAAAAGGAAAGTGGATAAGGTAAAACCCTATCCGTACCAAGGAGGGACCACTCTTGTACGGACAGAGTTGGTGTGATCGAAAAAGATTCCCAAAGGGAATCAAAGGGTAGATTCTCCTAGGTTCTCACTTTCTTTGTGACAAAATTATAGTTGGTGGATCTTTTGAGTAATTGTCCTACTCGAGGTCGTACTAACTCATTTGAGCTGATAGGAATTCGTGCGAAGGGGTTACCGAAGTCCAAACTTTCGTAGAAATTTCTTTTGACTCCCCGAGCTCAGTTAAAAGCGTCCGTTCCATCGAGTCGAACATCACTTCACTCTTCCCGAAGAGACAGTGACTAATGTCGAACTTGAAGGATCTTAGAGGACAGATCAATTGGACGAGCCACTGTTAACAAGTCCTTGAGTGACCAAAACCGAACCCATAAATTGAGTGGACCCGAGTGCCACCCATCAAAGGTGAGGGGGAATGTGAGGTGATTTCTAACCTTAACAATTGTTTGGTCATTGACTTGTGCAGGTACCATGGCTGGAAATGGAGGCGAAGGAAAAGGCACTGAAATGCCCGAAGTGTCGTTAGCCGATCTCATGGCTGCGATACAAGGTATCAGTGCCGAAGTGAGAGGAGTGTGTGTTCGAGTAACTCAACTCGAACAAGGAAGCGCGTCCGTGGCCATGCATGGGTCTGGCGCTGGAACGAGCCAATCCACTCCGATGAAACCTGAGCTGTATGCTGAGCTTATTCCACAACATCAGTTGACGAGTGAAGTAATTCGAAGAGAACTTAACTCGGGCAATCCCCAAGCGCAACAAAACTTGGGCAATCCCCAAGCTGGAAATCAAAATTTGGGCAATCCCCAAGCTGGAAATCAAAACTTGGGCAGTCCCCAAGGAGAGAGGTTACCGCTTCCAAGGGCCCGAAGAGACCTTGTGATGCCGGGCAAACTAGCTCGAGACCTTTCACTCGAAGTCAAGCCAAGGATATACAAGACACCCACCTACACTTGGTTTGGAGAGGCGTGGATGACATGAGCTCGGGAGAGGACTTAAAGACAATGCTTTGGAGCTCAATCTATGTGGAAACAGGGCAGGAAACAGTGCAGGACGCAGGGGAGCAAAACAGGGCAAAACAGGGGAACACCTGCTGAGCTTACTGCCTGACGCTGGAGTTTTGTTCTTCGCGATCGTGAGCATCACCTTCGCGATCGCGATGAGTAACTGTTTTGTCTTCGCGGTCGCGTCTTGTCTAGCCCGATCGCGCGCATTGCTTTTAAGTGTGCCTCGCGATCGCATATACTTCTGCGCGATCGCGATGAACACTTAAGCTGACGCGGACCAGAATGTAGGAAAACATTGTAAGAGGTGTTATAAATGCACCCCTCTCTCATTTATTGCGGGGGAGCTTACCTTGAACAAAAAAACATTAATGAGCATTGCTCTTGAACCTTGTAACCATTTTTGGCTTGAAATCAATTGGATGAATCCAAGTTGTTCTTCAATCCGTCTCTGATCATTCTATTTGCTCGAGCCACGTGACTCTTGAGGATAGTTGCATAGTGTTAGGTGATTCTTTCCAATCGTTTGGGGTGTAACGGAACAAGTTCTTCGTTGCTACTCGAACTTTAGTGTAAGTCTCGTCTCGCTTTTATCTCTTTATCGCTTTCGTAGGTTTGCCCTATATCAGATCGTATCAGAGCAAGGCTAGGGTTGCGTTCTTATGAACCCTCGTCCTACTCTTCGTGCTTGTCATCTTTGTTTCGTGTTTATTTTCGTGTTCTTGTTCTTTTAGATTGAAAAGAAGGAAAAAAAAATTCAAAAACGTGAAAACCCAAAAATTTGAAGGAAATCGATTGTTGTTACGATTTTGTTGGTGTTGATTATCGGGGATTGATTGTTTATGTAATCCCGACAATTGGGAACCAACAAAACACGTTTTGGAGTTGAAAATCAAAGTTTGGAAAATTTAAAACCTAGGTTGAACATTTTGCAAAATTTGCCAAAACTTGTTTGATGTTATGATTTTGTGGTTGTTTGGTATCGGGGATTGTTCACTATAGTTTTCCCATTGTTTTGATACCATCATAACATCATTTGGAGTGTTGAAGTGAAAATCGAAATATTGAGTTCTTGAAGGTTTGAACATTTTGAAGAACTTGACCAAAATTCATTGAAAACAAGTTGTTTGATGGTTGTTTGTTTGTTTAAACCATTGGGAAGTGTTTACTACAGTTGAAAACCCTTGTGGAAGCTTGAAAAACTGAAACAAATTGAAGTTGGGTTGTTTGTGTGCCAAAATCTGCAGTTTTCTGTCGAGTTTCTGGTTCAGCTGAACAAACCTGCGCGATCGCGCAAGGTCTTGCGCTGTCGCGCCATTTCTGAGTTTTTGTTCATCGCGATCGCGCCCCTCTGCACGCGATCGCGAAGTGTACCAATTTCCAGAATTTCCTGAAGTTGGACAGAATGTTCGCAAAGCTATCGTAACAGTTTCCAACCACCAAAACTCCCATACCATCATCAAATATGGTGAGTTCCTAGATCACAAACCAAAATTCATCCAATTCCGAGTCCGTTTGGTGACGATTCGATCTTTGGACATTTGATCGCGTCACTTCCGGTTAGTACTTTGAGGGTAACACTTCTACCTAATTAGTACTAATCCATTGTGCGAATAGGATCCTCGTGCCTAGAAGGAGAGTAGAATTCAAAGAAGATTCATAGTTAATTGTTTGGTTCAAGTGCGCACCAAATAACTTAGCGTTTATCGAGTCCCATTGAATCCACTCTTCCCGAAGAGCATTTGGTTCTTGTATTTTGGTTTGATCATTGAGGAGGTTGCGCAACTACGAGGAGGCCATTGATCTCAAGCTTGTGTGAACCTAACCCCAACTTGAGTGAACCCGAGCGACAACAAAAAAAGTGAGGGAGTGAGTGAGGACTTTTACTCTAATCTCTTTTCTTGTTTTTGATTGTTGTAGGTACAATGTCCAACGAAGGACAAGATTTCATAAAGGAGGCCTTGTCTAACCTCCTTGCCAAGATGGACCTCATGAACCAAAGGATTGAGTCCCTTGAAAAGGGTGCCTCAAGTGCCCTCGTTGAGCAAGGGACTTCCAATGAGCAATCGGAAAAGGGGACCCCGAGTGTCCAAGTTGAAAAGGGGGCCCCGAGTGCCCAAGTTGATGGTGTTGAGGGCACAAGTAGCCCAACATTTACCCTGGAACAAGTCGTTGAGTTGCTCCATCGCCAACAACGGGTAAGGGAGGATCGTGATCGAATTGACCAATTGTTGGGCAATACCCAACGTGTGACCATTCCTAACCTTATGGGCAATCCCCAAAGGAATGTTCCACTTCCCGGACCGATCCGAAATGTTCAACATCTTGAGCAAGTTGCACAAGCTCAAGAAGGGGAGGAGGATGATTATGGTGATGGTGGGTATGGTGCTCACTTCCCATTTAGGGGTCGCAATGTGGATAGGGGTAGAGGCCAAGGTCGAGGGCCACCCATAGGGTATGTTGGCGGGAATGCTAGGAGAGATTATGGTGGTTATGGAGATAACTTTGGAGGCCAACCGGAGCCGCACCAAGGGGGTCGAGAACATAACAACCTTAATAGTGTGAAGCTTACTATTCCTTCTTTCAAAGGGAGTAGTGACCCGGTGGAGTATATTGATTGGAAGTTGTCCATGGAGCGGATATTTGACACCAATGATATGCCCGAGGTGAAGAAGACCAAATATGCAATATCTTCCTTTGAATCCTTTGCTTCTACTTGGTGGGAGTTGGTGAAGAGGAATAGAAGGAGGATGGGAATGGCTATCAATCTTACTTCGGGAGAGTTGATCCGTGTGATGGATGAAAAGTACTTGACTAGTCAATACCGTGTGGACCAACATAAACGTTTCTATGAGTTGAAACAAGGCCCCAAAACGGTTGGGGAATATTTCAATGACTTTGAGCAAATCCGCATGAATCTTGACTTGGACGAGGAAGACAATGAGGTGGCCATGATCCGTTTCAAAGGGGGCTTGAACCGAGACGTAGCTTCACAATTGAAGTTCCACAAATATGATGATCTTTACAAGCTATGTGATGATGCCATTGAAGCCGAGAAATGGCTCAAAGAGGAGAGAACCCTCCGATACAAGAGTAGCAATCCTACTCCCATGAGCAAGCCAAAGGAGTGGAAAACTCCTACTTCCAATGCCAAGTTCCCAAATGCAAGTGGTGCAACCCCTAGCAAGGATGTGAAGAAGCCATTTGAGAAGTCTACACCACAAGTGGGAGGTAACTCTAGAACTCACTTAAGTAATCCTATTTCTACTTCTACTCAATGCTTTAAATGTAAGGGTTATGGACATATCTCCAAAGATTGCCCCACCCGGAAAACTATGGTTCTTGTGGGTGATTTGGTGTATGAGCAAGATAGTGAGCCCGAGGAAGAAGAGGGAGTAGAGGATGATGAGGGGGTTGATGAGGGGGAGGTTGCAATGGAGGATGATGATGACGCCCATGCTTTTCTTATTGTGAGGAGAAGTTTAGGGGCCATGTTGGTGGAGGATAGTGAAACTTTACAAAGAGAGAACCTTTTCCATTCTAAATGCCGAGTCATGGGTCTCCTTTGTTCCATGATTATTGACTTGGGAAGTTGTGCCAATGTCATTAGCCAAACACTAGTCTCCCAATTGAAAATACCCACCTTAAAACACCCAAGTCCTTACCGTTTGCAATGGCTTAGTGAGTGTGGTGAATTGAGGGTGGTCAAACAATGCTTAATCAAGTTCAAGATAGGGAACTATGTGGATGAACACATGTTTGATGTTGTGCCCATGCAAGCATGCCACCTTCTCTTTGGAAGGCCATGGCAATTTGATCGACATGTGGTTCATGATGGCCGTGCCAACACCTACACGGTGAAGCATGAAGGTAAGAAGTTTGTACTCAAGCCCTTATCGCCCAAGCAAGTAAGTGATGATTACAGGCGCATGAGGGAATTGATGGAAGCGGCAAAGGCTAAGTCGGTTGTTGGGACTAGCCCTTTGGCCGAGAGCTTGGTGGTGACTCCACCATCTTCTACCGGTGGCATTTGTGCCATGATGCAACCGGGTGAGCTTTTGAGAGGAAATGATGGCAACAAACTACTCATTTGCCTAGTGTACAAAGGTATGATTCTTACTTCCGAAATTGATTACTCTTCTAACCCTTTGCCTAGTGCTTTTGAAAATGTTTTGAAGGATTATGGGGACATGTTCCCGGATGAGATGCCCGATGGATTACCTCCCTTGAGGGGTATTGAGCACCAAATCGATTTTGTTCCGGGGTCCCAAATCCCAAACAAGCCGGCTTATAGGAGCAACCCGGAGGACACCAAGGAATTGCAAAGGCAAGTGGATGAATTGCTCACCAAAGGGTTGGTTCGAGAAAGCTTGAGCCCGTGTGCCGTACCGGTCATTCTTGTGCCAAAGAAGGACGGGACATGGAGGATGTGTGTTGATTGCCGTGCGGTCTACAAGATAACGGTAAAGTATCGTCATCCCATTCCTAGTCTTGATGACATGCTTGATGAATTGAGTGGTTCAAGTGTCTTTACCAAGATAGATCTTAGGTCCGGCTACCACCAAATCCGGATGAAACCGGGTGATGAGTGGAAAACCGCATTCAAGACCAAATTTGGTCTTTATGAATGGTTGGTGATGCCTTTTGGCCTCTCCAACGCACCTAGCACTTTCATGCGGTTAATGAACCATGTCTTGAAGCCGTTTATCAACAAATTTGTGGTTGTCTATTTTGATGATATCTTGATATATAGCAAATCAATAGACGACCATGTTGGCCACTTGAGGCAAGTGCTTGAGGTTTTAAGAGCCGAAAAGATCTATGCCAATTTCAAGAAGTGTGCCTTTGGTGTTGAAAGGGTAGTCTTTCTTGGGTTTGTTGTGAGTGCCCAAGGAGTGGAGGTAGATGAGTCTAAGGTAGAGGCCATTCGTGATTGGCCTACTCCTACTACCGTGACTCAAGTGAGGAGCTTTCATGGTCTTGCTAGTTTCTATAGACGATTTGTGAAAGACTTTAGCTCCATTGCCGCTCCACTCACCGAATTGGTGAAGAAAGACAAGCCTTTTGTGTGGGGAGAGCCTCAAGAGAAGGCTTTTCAAGAATTGAAAGGTAGGTTGAGTACCGCCCCCCTATTGCAATTGCACGACTTCGGAAAGGCATTTGAGGTTGAATGTGATGCCTCGGGGGTGGGAATTGGTGGTGTTTTAATGCAAGATGGAAAACCCATAGCCTACTTTAGTGAGAAATTGAAGGGTGCCTCCTTGAACTACTCTACGTATGACAAGGAGATGTATGCCCTAGTGAGGGCTCTTGCTCATTGGCAACATTATCTTTGGCTTAGGGAATTCGTGATAAAGAGTGACCATGAGTCACTCAAGCATCTAAGGGGCCAAGAGAAATTGAACAAGCGTCATGCCAAGTGGGTAGAGTTCATTGAATCCTTTCCCTATGTCATTCAATACAAGAAAGGGAAAGACAATGTTGTGGCGGATGCACTTTCTAGGAAGTTTGCTCTAGCCACCACTCTTGCCTCCAAGCTCATGGGTTTTTAGAGCATTAAGTTGATGTATGGTCAAGACCCTAAGCTAAAGAGCATTCATGAAGCTCTTGAGAAAGGAGAAAGAGTTGAGAAGTACCAATGGGTTGAAGGCTATATCTTTAAAAATGGTAGAGTTTGTGTTCCCGAGTCCTCTTGGCGAGAATAGCTAGTGCGTGAAGCACATTGTGGAGGCTTGATGGGACACTTTGGGAGGGATAAGACGTTGGCCATTCTTAAGGAGCAATTCCATTGGCCTAAGATGGGATTGCATGTTGAGCGGCTATGCAATGCTTGTTTAGATTGCAAGCACGCCAAGTCCAAGTCGAATTCCCATGGTTTATATACTCCTTTACCTATTCCTACTAGCCCGTGGATGGACATTTCGATGGACTTTGTTATGGGATTTCCACGGTCTAGAGGGGGCCATGATAGCATTTATGTTGTCGTGGATAGGTTCTCCAAAATTTCTCACTTCATTCCTTGTAAAAAGAGTAGTGATGCACACCATGTAGCTTCTTTGTTCATTGAAAATGTGTTAAAATTACATGGCGTGCCTCAAACCATCGTAAGTGATAGGGACACCAAGTTCCTAAGCCATTTTTTGAGATGTTTGTGGGGTGCCCTTGGCACCAAATTGTTGTTCTCTACGTCCCACCACCCTCAAACGGATGGTCAAACCGAGGTGGTGAACCGAACCTTGGGGTCTCTTCTTAGAGCTATGACCCGAGGTAAGGCCGGGACTTGGGTGGAGAAATTACCACTCATGGAGTTTGCGTATAACCGCACCTTGCATAGAATGATTGGCATGACTCCATTTGAGTGCGTTTATGGTTTTAATCCTTTAATTCCACTTGATCTCACCCCTTTGCCAAGGGAAATGGTTGTTAATGTTGAAGGTACAAGCCGAGCTAAGGCTTTGATGGAACTCCATGCCAAAGCAAAGAAGAACTTGGAGGAAGCTTATGAAAAGCTAGCCACCAAGAAGAACAAGGGAAGGAAGAAAGTGGAATTCAAGAAAGGAGATTGGGTGTGGGTGCACTTCCGGAAGGAAAGATTCCCAAACATTCGAAAGGGGAAGTTGGCACCCCGAGGAGATGGCCCGTTCCAAGTGCTATCCAAGATCAACAACAACGCCTATGTGATTGATCTACCCGGTGGGTACAATGTTTCAAATACTTTCAATGTTAGTGACTTGGCTCCTTGTGATGTAGGTGATGCCGTGGAGGATGACGCCTTAATTTCGAGGACGAAATCTTTCCAAGAAGGGGAGGATGATGCCGGGCAAACTAGCTCGAGACCTTTCACTCGAAGTCAAGCCAAGGATATACAAGACACCCACCTACACTTGGTTTGGAGAGGCGTGGATGACACGAGCTCGGGAGAGGACTTAAAGACAATGCTTTGGAGCTCAATCTATGTGCAAACAGGGCAGGAAACAGTGCAGGACGCAGGGGAGCAAAATAGGGCAAAACAGGGGAACACCTGCTGAGCTTACTGCCTGACGCTGGAGTTTTGTTCTTCGCGATCGCGAGCATCACCTTCGCGATCGCGATGAGTAACTGTTTTGTCTTCGCGGTCGCGTCTTGTCTAGCGCGATCGCGCGCATTGCTTTTAAGTGTGCCTCGCGATCGCATATACTTCTGCGCGATCGCGATGAACACTTAAGCTGACGCGGACCAGAATGTAGGAAAACATTGTAAGAGGTGTTATAAATGCACCCCTCTCTCATTTATTGCGGGGGAGCTTACCTTGAACAAAAAAACATTAATGAGCATTGCTCTTGGAACTTGTGACCATTTTTGGCTTGAAATCAATTGGATGAATCCAAGTTGTTCTTCAATCCGTCTCTGATCATTCTATTTGCTCGAGCCACGTGACTCTTGAGGATAGTTGCATAGTGTTAGGTGATTCTTTCCAATCGTTTGGGGTGTAACGGAACAAGTTCTTCGTTGCTACTCGAACTTTAGTGTAAGTCTCGTCTCGCTTTTATCTCTTTATCGCTTTCGTAGGTTTGCCCTACATCACCTTGGCGCTGTAACCGAAGAGGCTGATGAAGAGGAATTTCCCGAGGACGAGTATGAACGTGAGCCGCCATTTGCTCAACGAAGGCAAGCTCACCGAGGTCGTGGAAATTTCCGAGGTCAAGGCCGAGGAGCCCATGTTGAAAGAAATATTGAGCGAGAGGTTGGTGATCGAAATGATGAGTATCCCGAACAGGTTCGTGCTGTTCGAGACTCAAATCTGAACAGTGTTAAGATCACTATTCCACCCTTTAAAGGAACTAGTGATCCCGATGAGTATCTTGAATGAAAGCTTAAAATGGAGCGCATTTTTGAAACAAATGAGATGACCGATGAGAGAAAAGCTGACCATGCCATTGCTTCGTTCGAAGCTTATGCATCTACTTGGTGGGAATCTGACAAGAGGCATAGACGAAGGAATGACTATCCCGTGGTCACTACCTGGCCACAGTTGATGAGAGCAATGGATGCTAAGTATTTGAGTGCCAAGTACAGGCAAACTCAAATGCAAAAGTTATATGAGCTGAAACAAGGGTCCAAGTCAGTTCAAGAGTACCATGATGAATTTGAAAAGGTTCGATTGAATCTTGATCTGACCGAAGATGAGGAACAAGCCATTATCCGGTTTAAAAATGGCTTGGCCAAGGATGTGTCATCTCAGTTGAGACTCCACGTGTACCACACGTTGGAAGATTTGTTTGATGCTACTACCAAAGCTGAAAAATTGGTGAAGGAAGAAAAGGCAAACCGGTATCGAGGAGTCACTACTACTTCTACTCCCTTGAGCCGAGGAAAAGAATGGAAGAATCCTAACCAAACAAGTACCAACGCTGTTCGAGATTCGAAGAGACCCTTCGAGAGAGGTGTGACCGTTAGCCAACCAAGAGAAGTGGGAGGTAAAGTTCAACTAAACTCTCCTAGTGCTTCAAATATTCAGTGTCATAAATGCAAAGGTTATGGTCACATGGCAAAAGAGTGTCCAACTCGCAAAGTTATGCTTCTGCTCGAAGATGGAACCGTCCATGAGCAAGCGAGTGACACCGAGGAGGAATTAATCGAGGAGGCTGACCGAGCTGAAGGTGATGATGATCATGACGCTGCCGAAGCTGATCATCCGGAAATGTTTCTTGTGGTTCGAAGGAATTTGAGCTGTATGACTCTTGAAGAAGAGGACAACTAAAGAGAAAACCTCTTTCATGCCCGATGTCGAGTAAGGGGAAAGGTGTGTTCGATGATCATTGATTCTGGTAGCTGTGCAAATGTGGTGAGCCAAACTTTGGTTTCACAAATGGGATTACCTACGATGAAGCATCCCCACCCTTACAAATTACAGTGGTTGAACGAGTGTGGAGAATTGAGGGTTGTCAAACAAGTGTGGATCAAGTTCAGAATCGGCGAGTATCAAGATGAAATGATATTCGATGTGGTGCCGATGCAAGCTTGTCATTTGCTATTGGGTCGACCGTGGCAATATGACCGAACAGCTGTTCACAATGGCAGATCCAACACTTACACTGTAAAGCTCGATGGGAAGAGTTTCATACTCAAGCCTTTGTCTCCAAAGCAAGTCACCGAGGACTATAAACGGATGAAAGAACTGAAAGAAGCGGCCAAAGCTAAGCTTCCGATGGGAGCAAAATTGGGGGCCGAAGAGACAAACTCACCGACCGAAGAGAAAGGGATTTGTGCAATCATGCAACCCGGTGAGATCTTACGAGGCAACGACCAAGGTCAGATGATGATTTGCCTCGTGCACAAGGGTATTCTTCTAAACTCTAATGATGATTTTTCTAACAATAACCCTTTGCCTAGTGCTGTACAAAGTGTTTTGCAGGACTTCGAGGACATGTTTCCCGAGGAAATGCCAGGTGGATTACCCCCGATGAGAGGAATCGAGCACCAAATTGACTTCGTACCAGGGTCTCAAATCCCCAACAAACATGCATACCGGTGTAATCCCGAAGACACCAAAGAGCTCCAACGGCAGGTTGATGAGTTGCTGAACAAGGGCCTCGTTCGAGAGAGCTTGAGTCCTTGCGCCGTTCCAATTATCCTTGTCCCGAAGAAAGATGGAACATGGCGAATGTGCGTTGACTGTAGAGCAGTCAACAAAATAACGGTAAAGTATCGTCATCCTATTCCTCGACTAGATGACATGCTAGATGAATTAAGTGGTTCTTCATGCTTTACAAAGATTGACCTCAGGTCCGGTTACCATCAGATCCGAATGAAACCCGGAGATGAGTGGAAAACCGCATTCAAGACCAAATTCGGTCTCTATGAATGGTTGGTAATGCCATTTGGCTTATCCAATGCCCCGAGCACATTCATGCGATTGATGAACCATGTGCTCAAACCGTTCAGAAACAAGTTCGTTGTCGTTTATTTCGATGACATACTTGTTTATAGTCGAACCGTGGATGAACATGTCGAACACCTAAGGCTTGTGCTTGAAAAGCTTCGAGAAGAGAAGTTATATGCTAACTTCAAAAAGTGCGCCTTTGGTGTCGATCGTGTAGTCTTTCCCATTCATTGTCAGTGCTAATGGTGTCGATGTCGAGGAATCAAAACTCGAAGCCATCAAAGATTGGCCAACTCCAACCTCGGCATCACAAGTTCGTAGCTTCCATGGCTTAGCTAGCTTTTACCGAAGGTTTGTTCGTGACTTTAGCACCGTGGCAGCTCCTTTAACCGAGCTGGCTAAGAAAGACCATCCATTTGTGTGGGGAGAGTCCCAAGAAAGGGCTTTCCAAGAGTTGAAACGGAGGCTTTGTTCTGCCCCGTTGTTGCAACTCCCTGACTTCGGCAAAGCATTCGAAGTCGAGTGCGATGCATCTGGAGTTGGGATCGGAGGAATGCTGATACAAGAATCAAAGCCGATCGCTTACTTTAGCGAAAAGCTTAAGGGTGCAACTTTGAATTACTCAACCTATGATAAAGAGTTGTATGCCCTCGTTCGAGCACTCGCCCATTGGCAGCATTATTTGTGGCCTCGAGAATTTGTGATCAAAAGCGATCACGAGTCCTTGAAGCATCTCCGAGGACAGGAGAAATTGAACCGAAGACATGCCAAGTGGGTTGAATTCATTGAGAGCTTTCCCTATGTAATTCATTACAAAAAGGGGAAAGACAATGTTGTGGCCGATGCGCTATCAAGGAAATTTGCCTTAGCGACCACTCGGGCCTCTAGGCTCATGGGATTTGAAAGCATCAAGTCGATGTACGAAGACGATCCCAAGCTAAAATGCGTTCGAGACGCAATCTTGAGTGGCCGAAGAGTTGAGAAACATCAGTGGCACGATGGCTACCTCTTCGAGAATGGGAGGGTTTGTGTGCCAGTGTCATCGTGTAGAGAGCTCTTAGTTCGAGAAGCTCACTCCGGTGGACTGATGGGACACTTCGGTGTCAACAAAACTCTTGGTATCTTGACCGAGAAGTTCCATTGGCCCAAAATGCGACGAGATGTGGAAAAGCTTTGCAACGCTTGCCTCGTTTGCAAGAAAGCTAAATCGAAGTCAAACCCTCATGGTTTGTACACCCCGTTACCTGTGCCTGACCGACCTTGGGTTGATATATCCATGGACTTTGTCTTGGGGTTACCGAGGTCGGGGGGAGGACATGATAGCATCTTCGTTGTGGTTGATCGATTTTCAAAAATGGCTCACTTTATTCCTTGCAAGAAGTGTGATGATGCACAGCATGTAGCTGCATTATTTGTTTCTAATGTATTGAAATTGCATGGTGTACCTCGTACTATTGTGAGTGATCGAGACACAAAATTCTTGAGTAATTTTTGGAAATGTTTGTGGGGTGCCCTCGGCACCAAGTTACTATTCTCGACGTCTCACCATCCTCAGACTGATGGACAGACCGAGGTAGTTAACCGAACCCTAGGATCTTTGCTTCGAGCAATGACCAAAGGGAAGGTTGGAAACTGGGCTGATCGTTTTCCCATGATGGAGTTTGCATACAATCGAACGGTGCATCGAATGATTCACATGACCCCATTCGAGTGTGTGTATGGATTTAACCCTTTAATTCCACTTGATCTAACCCTATTGCCTCGAGATGTTGTTATTGATTTTGAAGGTACTCACCGAGCCAAAGCTCTGCTCGAGTTGCATGCCAAGACGAAGAAGAACCTCGAGGAAGCCTATGCAAAGGTTGCCATGAAGAAAAACAAGGGGCGGAAAAAGTTTGAATTAAGGAAGGGAGATTGGGTTTGGGTTCACTTCCGAAAGGAACGATTCCCGAACCTAAGGAAAGGAAAATTGGCTCCTCGAGGGGATGGTCCATTTCAAGTGTTGAGCAAAATAAACAACAATGCTTATGTTATCGACCTCCCAGGTGAGTATAATGTGTCCAACACCTTCAATGTTGCTGATTTAACTCCTTGTGTTGTAGGCCAAGTATCGGAGACAGAGGATGAATCGATTTCGAGGACGAAATCTTCTCAAGAAAGGGAGGATGATGCAGCCCAAAGTGTTGATCACGGACTCGAGAATCAACCGAGGAGACTTCAACCGAAGGCAGTGACTGATCAACCGAGGAGGCCAATCACTCGAAGCCAAGCCAAGTTGCTCCATGACATGCACATGCAGCTGGCTATGTCGGGAGGAAGCATGTGCTCGGAAGAAGAATTGCAAAGTGTTGAAACCGAGGTCTACATCTTCAAATTTGAGCCCGAGGACAAAGTTACCGAACAGCAGCTCTTGGAACCGGGCAGCGCAGAGCCGAACACAACATCATGTGTTCGAAGCTAAGTCAGCGCTCGATGATGAATGTGTTCGAGCAGACAATCGAGAACCGAAGCCAGGCTCACCGAAGTCTAGGCTGCCGAACACATTTAAACTCAGCCCTGCGTGGCTTATTTCTATTGGTCGACTGTGACTCTTTTACTAGTTTACCCTTAGTATTTCCTATATAAACCTTGTTTCCTTTCATTGCAAGTAGCTAATTTTTGAACATTGATGAATTGAATGAAAGTGCCGAGCACATTTCTTCTTGTCTCCGTCGTGAGCAAACCCCGGTGAGGGCTTTTATGGACTTGTGGCTTTCGGTGAATCCGATTGAACATTCCTCTTTGTTCATTCAGTTTGATAGAGGCAATGTTCTCTTGAGGATTGTTGCATAGTTATGGTGATTCTTGTGTCCCTTCCGATCGAGCTTTGAGACAGGTTCCTCACTGTTCCTTCGAAGGAAGCAAGTTTTGTCTTGCTTCTATCTCTTACCTTTCTTGTTTATCTTCCACGTTTGTGCTTAGCAACTCCTTCGGGTTTGCCTTGCACCAGTCACATTGTGATAAAATTGATCTGAAGGCTTGGTGTGTTGGTCTTGGGCTTAGGGGTCATAGAAAATTTGAATGCTACATGTTGCATGACTTTGATCTCTTGGTCATAGAACATCAGTTGCAGGGCAAAACACGCGGAAGCAAACTATACGATAAATGAGCGGAAGCAATTAAAGGATAACAAGAAATCGAGACTAGGAAGGCAAGAAAGTAGAAGAAAGAATCGAATTAAATCCACTACGTTAATTGAATTCAAGAGGGAGAAGGGAAACTTGAACCTTACAATGGAATCTAACTAGATGTCGATCTCCATAGGTTCCAAGTCGAGTCATACACGAGCCTCGGGCTCCAACAAGAAGGGCTCGGCCTCTTCAATGTTTTTTCTTCACAATTCTATGTTCAAAGCTAACTAATGAGCTAAATGGCCTAAGGAAGGTATTTATAGTCTTCCTTTACACTTAATGAAATGTCTAAAACACCCCCAAAGTGGGTTATAACAATACAAGCCACTTAAGGGCAAAATAGGAAAAACACACAAAATCCCGTCAAGGCTAACAGGGGGAGGCGCTCCGCCTCAGAAGGGGAGGCGCTCCGCCTCAGGACCCTTCAGTGAGGGGCGGTCCGCCTAAGGGCTTGGGGCGGCCGCCTCTTGCTGGGTTGCTCTCTGGACTTTTGCTGTGCGGTCCGCCTCTTTGGGGAAGCGCTCCGCCTCTTCCTGGGAGGTATGGATACGGCTCAAAATGGACTCTAAGTGTTCCCCCTTGGTCCGTAGTCGGTACTCCCTCAAGCGTGCTCAAGTCCATGGCTTCAAATCACTCCCGAACCCTCATCCGAAGGCCTTGACTTGCAATCTTTGTGCTCTTCAAGCTTGGTTCTTGATGGTTGTCGTTGAGGGCAATTTGCCCGGCATCATCTTGAGTGTTGAACATACCAAAGCCAATGTATCACAATGTGATAAAATTGATTTGAAGGCTTGGTGTGTTGATGGTAAGCTTAGGTGTCATAGGACATTTGATTGTTATATGTTGCATGACTTTGATCTCTTTGCTTGTTTTGATGATGAGTGCTTGTTCTTTGTGAGCCAAGAATTTATTGTTTCCTTTGGGAACATGCGCTTTTTAATTGGTATTGATGCTTGGCTATATCGCAAGAGTGTGTTTTCCACACAATTTGCACTTTTCTTGTTAATGCTAACCTACTTGTGAAGTAGGAAATTTTGGTTGTGCTTGCTTTGATTGTAGGTTTTGATGGTGTAATTTCGAGGACGAAATCCTTTCAAGAACGGGAGGATGATGCCGGGCAAATTGGCCTCAACGACAACCATCAAGAACCAAGCTTGAAGAGCACAAAGGTTGCAAGTCAAGGCCTTCGGATGAGGGCTCGGGAGTGATTTGAAGCCATGGACTTGAGCACGCTTGAGGGAGGACCGACTACGGACCAAGGAGGAACACTTAGAGTCCATTTTGGGCCATATCCGTACCTCCCAGGAAGAGGCGGAGCGCCTCCCCAAAGAGGCGGACCGCCAGCAAAAGTCCAGATGCAACCCACCAAGAGGCGGCCGCCCCAAGCCCTTAGGCGGACCGCCCCTCACTGAAGGGTCCTGAGGCGGAGCGCCTCCCCTTCTGAGGCGGAGCGCCTCCCCCTGTTAGCCTTGACGGGATTTTGTGTGATTTTCCTATTTTGCCCTTAAGTGGCTTGTATTGTTATAACCCACTTTGGGGGTGTTTTAGACATTTCATTAAGTGTAAAGGAAGACTATAAATACCTTCCTTAGGCCATTTAGCTCATTAGTTAGCTTTGAACATAGAATTTGAGAAGAGAGAATTAAGAGAAGGCAGAGCCTTTCTTGTTGAAGCCCGAGGCTTCATGTATCTTGTACGACTTGGAACCTATGGTGATCGACCCCTAGTGTGATTCCATTGTAAGGCTCAAGTTTCCCTTCTCCCTTTTGAATTCAATCCACGTTATTGAATTGAATTCGATTCTTTCTTCTAATTTCTTGTCTTCCCAATCTCGATTTCTTGTTATCTTTATTATTTGCTTCCGCGTATCGTATGATTTAGCTTCCGCGTGTTTTGCCCTGCATCAATGATGATGAAGAGGTCGTGAATGATGCTTCAATTTCGAGGATGAAATCCTCTCAAGAAGGGGAGGATGATAAGACCCAAACCCCCACAAGACCCTTCACTCGGAGCCAAGCAAAGGAGATCCAAGGAGTACACCTACACTTGGTGAGGAAGGGACTAGAAGAAGGAAGCAATTGGAAGCCATTCCGGGTGATTAGAGCACAAGAAGAGCAACCCAGCGCTTTGGGCGCTCCGCCTGGCATCCGAGGCGCTCCTCCTGAAGAAGCCTAGGCTGAGGCGCTCCGCCCCAGCTCCAGGCGCTCCGCCCGGGCCACCCCACTTGTCAATTGGCCGGGCGCTCCACCCCAATCTTGGGCGCTCCGCCCGGAATGCTGAAGAACGTGAATCCTAGCTATGTTATGACTATTTTGACCCTACGTGGTCCTTTAATTCCTAAGCCTAAGTATGGGCATTTTAGACCTTTCAAAGGGTGTCTAACAACACCTATAAATAGCTAGATGTCTTGTTATTTTCATTAGCTTACTTTGATGATTAAACAAACACTTGTGTTGAGAGTTGAACTCTATTGTTGAATGAATGAAACCTTTGATGGGACTTGTTCTTCCTCTAGCAGATCTAGATGAATTCCAATCCCCCCCGATCATTCTACTTGCGTGCTCACATTAGCTCGAGGGTAGTTGCCTAGTGTAGGTGTTCTTGACATTCTCTCGGGGTGTAACGGAACAAGTTCTCCGTTGCTACTTGAGATTATCGATCGAGTTACGTCTCGCTCTTTATCTTTTACTTTCCGCGTTTGATTCTTATCACATATTGCCACGGTCTTCCCAATAGCAAATGACAAGCTTGCATTGGCACCACATCGAATGTCATTTCATGTTGATACTCACCAATTCTAAACTTGATCCACACTTGTTTGACAACCCTCAACTCTCCACACTCGTTCAGCCATTGTAATTTGTAAGGGTGGGGATGCTTCATCGTAGATAGTCCCATTTGTTAAACCAAGGTTTGGCTCACCACATTTGCACAACTACCAGAGTCAATGATCATCGAACACACCTTTCCCTTCACTCGACATCGGGCATGAAAGAGGTTTTCTCTTTGGTTGTCCTCTTCTTCAAGAGTCATGCAGCTCAAATTTCTTCGAACCACAAGAAACATTTCCGGATGATCAGCTTCGGCAGCCTCATGATCATCATCATCTTCAGCTCGGTCAGTCTCCTCGATAAATTCCTCCTCGGTGTCACTCGCTTGCTCATGGACGGTTCCATCTTCGAGCAGAAGCATAACCTTGCGAGTTGGACACTCTTTTGCCATGTGACCATAACCTTTGCATTTATGACACTGAATATTTGAAGCACTAGGAGAGTTTAGTTGAACTTTACCTCCCACTTCTCTTGATTGGTTAACGGTCACACCCCTCTTGAAGGGTGATGCAGCCCAAAGTGCTGATCACGGACTCGACAATCAACCGAGGAGACTTCAACCGAAGGCAGTAACTGATCAACCGAGGAGACCAATCACTCGAAGCCAAGCCAAGCTGCTCCATGACATGCACATCCAGCTGGCTATGTCGTTAGGAAGCATGTGTTCGGAAGAAGAATTGCAAAGTGTTGAAACTGAGGGCTTCATCGTAAAATTTGAGCCCGAGGACAAAGTTACCGAACAGCAGCTCTTGGCACCGGGCAGCGCAGAGCCGAACACAACATCATGTGTTCGAAGCTAAGTCAGCGCCCGATGACGAATGTGTTCGAGCAGACAATCGAGAACCGAAGCCAGGCTCACCGAAGTCAAGGCTGCCGAACACATTTAAACTCAGCCCTGCGTGGCTTATTTCTGTTGGTCGACTGTGACCCTTTTAGTAGTTTACCCTTAGTATTTCCTATGTAAACCTTGTTTCCTTTCATTGTGAGTAGCTAGTTTTTGGATATTGAAATTGAATGAAAGTGCCGAGCACATTTCTTGTCTCCGTCGTGAGCAAACCTTGGTGAGGGCTTTTATGGACTTGTGGCTTTCGGTGAATCCGATTGAACATTCCTCTTTGATCATTCAGTTTGCAAGAGGCAATGTTCTCTTGAGGATTGTTGCATAGTTAGGGTGATTCTTGTGTCCCTTTAGATCGAGCTTTGAGACAGGTTCCTCACTGTTCCTTCGATAGAAGCGCTTTTACCTTTCTTGTTCGTCTTCCGCGTTTGTGCTTAGCAACTCCTTCGGGTTTGCCTTGCACCAAAGGGTCTCTTCGAATCTCGAACAGCGTTGGCACTTGTTTGGTTTGGACTCTTCCATTCTTTACCTCAGTTCAAGGGAGTAGAAGCAGTGACTCCTCGATACCGGTTTGCCATGTCGTCCTTCACCAATTTTTCAGCTTCGGTGGCAGCATCGAACAAATCTTCCAGCGCGTGGTACACGTGGAGTCTCAATTGAGATGACATATCCCTAGCCAAACCATTTTTGAATCTGATGATGGCTTGCTCTTCGTCTTCGACCAGATCAAGATTCAATCAAACCTTCTCGAATTCATCATGATATTCTTGGACAGACTTGGACCCTTGCTTTAGCTCATAGAGTTTTTGCATCTGAGTTTGCCTGTACTTGGCACTCAAATACTTAGCATCCATTGCTCTCTTTAACTGTGGCCAAGTATTGACTTCGGGATAGGCATTCCTTCGTCTATGCCTTTTGTCTGCTTCCCACCACGTAGATACATAAGCTTCGAACGAAGCAATGGCATGGGCAGCTTTTCTCTCCTCAGTCATCTCATTGGTTTCAAAGATGCGCTCCATTTTCAGCTTCCATTCAAGATACTCATCGGGATCACTAGTTCCTTTAAAGGGTGGAATAGTGATCTTGACACTGTTCAAATTTGAATCTCGAATACCACGAACCTATTCGGGATACTCATCATTTCGATCATCAGCCTCTCGCTCAATATTTCTTTCAACATGCGCTCCTCGGCCTCAACCTCGGAAATTTCCACGACCTCGGTGAGCTTGCCTTCGTTGAGCGAATGGCGGCTCATGTTCATATTCGTCCTCTGGAAATTCCTCTTCAACAACCTCTTCGGCTACAACTCCAATTTCTCTTCGCGCCTTTGGAAGTGGTAACCTCTCTCCTCGGGGAATGCCCAAGTTTTGATTTCCAGCTTGGGGATTGCCCAAGTTTTGTTGCGCTTCGGGATTGCCCAAGTTAAGTTCTCTTCGAATTGCTTCACTCGTCAACTGATGTTGTCGAACAAGCTCAGCATACAGCTCAGGTTTCATCGGAGTGGAGCTACTCGTTCCAGCGCCGGACCCATGTATGGCCACGGACACGCTCCCCTGCTCGAGGTTAGCTACTCGAGCACTCACCCCTCTCACTTCGGCACTGATGCCTTGTATCGCAGCCATGAGATCGTGATAAGGGGCAAAATACGCGGAAGCTAAAACATACGATAAACGAGCGGAAGCAATAAAAGATAACAAGAAATCGAGATTGGGAAGGCAAGAAATTAGAAGAAAGAATCGAATTCAATTCATTAACGTTAATTGAATTCAAGAGGGAGAAGGGAAACTTGAACCTTACGATGGAATCTAACTAGATGTCGATCTCCATAGGTCCCAAGTCGAGACATACACGAGCCTCGGGCTCAAACAAGAAGGGCTCGGCCTCTTCAATGTTCTCTCTCAAGATTCTATCTTCAACAATGGCTCCCTATGGAATGAAGAACAAAATGTGCTATATATACATTTTACACTAAAAATGGACAAAAATGGCCCTTGAAGCTGATTCTGGTACGCTGCTCAACTGGTCTTCATCGCGATCGCGCTAGGAGACACGCGATCGCGCAAGCACTCTTTTCACATCATCACGATCGCGCCAAAGGCTCGCGATCGCGCAGGTTCCAGCATTCTTCAGCCACGCCTTCGCGCTCAATGGGACGCTGTCGCGCAGGCTTGTTCAGTCCCCTTCGCGATCGCGTGAGAAGGTTCGCGATCGCGAAGAACAAAAGTCCTTCGCCAGGCAGTGTGCTCCCAGTGTGCTCCCCTGTTTTGCCCTGTTTTGGGCTGCTCAGTTCCCTGCCCTGTTTCCTCCATCCCCGGCACTCCAATGCATGATCTTTCAAGATGTTTCCGGAGGCCTTGACTCGTATCCGTTGTGCTCTCGAGCATGACTTTTGATGGTTGTCGTTTAGGCCATTTTGGGCCGCATCATCCTCCCCTTCTTGAAAGGATTTCGTCCTCGAAATCGAACCATCAAAACCTACAATCAAAACAAGCACAACCAAAACTTCCTACTTCACAAGTAGGTTAGCTCAACAATAATAAATGCAAGTGGTGTGGAAAACACACTCTTGTGATAGAGCCAAGCATCAATACCTATGAAAAAGCTTATGTCCCCAAAAGAGACAACAAATTCTTGGCTCGACAAGAACAAGCACCCATACTCAAAACAAGCAAAGAGATCAAGGATATGCATGTAGCAATTAAATTCCCCACGACCCCTAAGCCCATGACCAACACACCAAGCCTTCAAATCAATTTTATCACAAAGTGACACATCGGCTTTGGCATGCTCAACACTCAAGGTGTGCTCAACATATGGGATGGAGTAAGTAAAATAGTTCAATTCACAACTAGCATCGACCACCCCACTCCCCTTCTTAAGAGCATTCTTACACACACCGAGAGGTACCTCCTCAACTCCCAAATCAACTCCAAGACAATCCTCCTTATTGGACACACTCCAAAGGAAGGTCTCCAAAATAGGTCCTTCATCATAGTAGTCCTCACAACGAAAGCTAGGACTACTAGAAGGTAGGTCATCACGACCAATACCAAGACCACTCTCCTCACTCGGAGTGCCAAACGTTGGATCATCCATAGAGCCTAACTTGACAAACCATGGAGGTTTGACTCTACTACCGACCCTAGTCCGATACAATTCACCACCACAAATGAGATTGCCTTCAAACAATGGAAATGTAAAGGCATGCACCTCAAATTCATGGTTACACAAAAGCATAAAATCAAGACTAGGTCCCCCACTCTCACTCAAGGAGTCATCGAAAATAAATCGTTCCATCTCACACTCAAGAGACTCCTCAAGATCAAACCCACCCTCACTACGACACAAGAGACCACCATTATCAATTAAGCAATCAAAGGGAAGAATAAGATCATCATGCAATTCATCTTCTCCTTTATCAAATATAGGTGGGGTGTCATAACCAGGTTCACAAGCAAGGTCAACTACGACATCTTCACTAAAGAGAGGTTCAATGAAAACCGAGCTCACATCATGATGTGGCTTTTCAATCCTCTCAACTAGTGGTTCAATTTCACTCACAAGTTGACCCGAAGGCTCTACACTAGTTGCAAACACATTGTAATCATACATATCATCAACTAGTGTGGAGTCATCACAAACACTAACACAAGACAAGGAAGTAATAGGCTCATGGGAAGAGGAACTAACACCTACCTTTGAAGTGTCATGAACGTCTCCGCCTTGTAGCTCACATTCGGCATCTCCTTCACCTTGTCTTTCCATCACGGGGCATGGTTGAGGCTCCTTCGGCTTGCCTCCAAGAATAGCTACACAAGTATTCACACAAGTAGAAGAAAAAGATAAAGGGTTAAGGTTAGAATAAGGGGTGTCCTCACTCTTTTTTCCCTCTTTCTTTTCCCTTATTTTTCTTTCAAGGCTAGGTGTAGATTCGGGTGGTGACATCCCGCTCACATCACTCAACACATCCTCTCCTTTTTCCACTCGAGGAATGTCACCGGTCGCTCCCTTACTCCTCTCTATCTTTTGTCTCTCAAATTCGGGCGAATTGGGACGAGGCCCGAGAATGCCCATAGCCGGAGGTGGACTTTTTACATCAACCCGGAATCTAGGACTTGGAGACTCATCGCTTGACGTCTCATTCTTCTTTGTTGGTGAACCGCTCGGCTTTGGAAGTGGCTTCGGGCTCACCTTGTTAACATTTGCCAACCCTTTTGTAGCACTAGTCCCACCATTACTTGTGTTCGTAGGACTTCTTGTTTGCACTCTTTTAACCCTTGGTTGAGGTTCTTGCTCCTTTTCTTCTTGCATAGGCCTAGAAGATGTACTAGGATGGAACTTAAACTTTGCACGGCAAGGTTCAAGGTTATAAGTTCTTTGCCTCTTGCTCACTTGGTACACATCCCTCACGAGATCATACCGCACCGTCGTGCCTTGCAACCACGGTTTTCCTAGCCAAACACCATAATACTCCATGGGCAACACATCACACCAAACATATTCCTTGTAACTCCCATGAGATATGAGTATTCGGGCTTCACTAGTGACCCAAACACCTTGATACTCATAAGGACGTTGCAATTTATAGCAAGGTATCTTTAGTCTATCAACCCAAGAGTTATTAACAAAATTAGTGTAGGCTTCACTAATCTTGAGCAAGCATCCTCCACTACCATTCACCTCAAAAATGAACCTACACTCACACATGTCTCGTATAGGATCATCCCCAAGAAACCCATCACCCCCAAGTTGGGTTCTCCTTATCCCTCCACTAGTGGCAACACCACTAGAATAACCTCCACTTCCCGTCACCCTCCCAACATTAGTAGTGTTGTTGGAAGTCGAGGAAGGACCACCACTACGGAACCCATAATTGCCTCTCGCCTTGGTTCCATAGCCCATAGCACCACTCCTACCACCACTACTAGAGCAATGTACCCCCTTAACGGTAAGAGCAACGCCTCTTATTCCACCCTAAACATGGGATCTAGAAGATGCAAATCTCCCGTTTCCCATGGAACAACCACCACCACCTCCCATACTAACGGAAGGTCCTCTACTACTCCCTTGTACTCCACAACCAACACCAAGAGAAGATGCATATGAACAATTTCTATAATCAAGATCATCATCAACCCTATCCATGTCACTATCATGCTCAAGTTTATCACAAGTAGAGTAAGTAGGATCATCATACCTTGAAGCGTCACCATCCTCGGATTCCTGACTAGAAGCATAAGGATCAACAAATTCATCATGAGCCTCATAGTCATCATCAATCTCACGATCATCATAGTGAACCGCTTCATCAATATAGGAGCCATGGTTTCCATCATCATAGTAATAGCCATCATCACCCTCGTAGGAACCATAGTCTCCATCATCACCATATGAGTCATAATCTACTCCATTATCATTGTCCGACATTGTTGCAATCACCAAAGAACAAAACCTCCCAAAAGTCACTCCCTCACGTGTATCACTCAATATATGTACACTCAAGAGCGAGGCCTTATCAACTTGGGAACCAAGGTAATCACAACTAGCATGTCCAAGTTAAAGTTCGGAGTGGAATTAATGAGACTCGATGTACGGACGGCTATTTAAAGTGCGCACTTGAGGCCAAAAGGAGTTCTACGACTCTTCTTTGAATTCTAATCTCCTCTACGCACGAATACCCTATACGCTAAAGGATTAGTGTCTTTCAAGTAGGCCAATTACCTTCAAAACACTAACCAAGAGGTATGGTAGAAAACGGGACACAAAAGATTCGACTCGAATTGGGACCAAGCGGATTTGGAATCGGATGAAATTTTGTTTGTGATCTACAAACTCATCATATTTAATGGTCCAATTGGAGTTTAGATGTTTGGAAACTGTTCGGAGGCCGTTGCGAACGTTCTGTCCCAAAACTGGAATTTTGAAATTTTTTGTTCTTCGCTATCGCGACCAGACGCGCGCGATCGCGAAGGGTTATTTTTTTCAAAAAATTATTTTGCTCTTCGCTATCGCGAATTGCTCTTCGTGATCGCGAAGGGTTAATCCCTGCACTTTCACAGCAGCTCAAAAACGGGTTTCTGGGCGATTTTGGCCAAAGTTTTGGCTCGATTTCAACCCGATACACAAAACCAACGATACCCAAAGGTGTATACAACTATAACAACCAATCCCCAATAGTTTTCAACTCCAAACAAACAACAACAAGCTTCGAATCAAGATTGAAGCGTTTTCAAGAAATTTTCAAACTTTGGATTTTGATTTTCGAAATTTTTTAATCGTAATACCAAAACACGAGATATGGGTATCAAAACGACGGGAATGCAATAAGGAACAAACCCCAATACTTTTTAACACTCGGGGTTTCGTATCCAACCCGCTCAACCAATTTTTTTCAACTATTCTAGTTTTTCTATTTTTTTATTTTTCTTCAATCTTTCAAGAACAACACAACAACAACAACAATACTAACATATGGAACAAGGAACGGGGGTTTGTTAGAACATAACCCGAGCCTTGCTCTGATACCAACTGATAAGGGGCAAAATACGCGGAAGCTAAAATATACGATAAACGAGCGGAAGCAATAAAAGATAACAAGAAATCGAGATTGGGAAGGCAAGAAATTAGAAGAAAGAATCGAATTCAATTCATTAACGTTAATTGAATTCAAGAGGGAGAAGGGAAACTTGAACCTTACAATGGAATCTAACTAGATGTCGATCTCCATAGGTCCCAAGTCGAGACATACACGAGCCTCGGGCTCAAACAAGAAGGGATCGGCCTCTTCAATGTTCTCTCTCAAGATTCTATCTTCAACAATGGCTCCCTATGGAATGAAGAACAAAATGTGCTATATATACATTTTACACTAAAAATGGACAAAAATGGCCCTTGAAGCTGATTCTGGTCCGCTGCTCAACTGGTCTTCATCGCGATCGCGCTAGGAGACACGCGATCGCGCAAGCACTCTTTTCACATCATCACGATCGCGCCAAAGGCTCGCGATCGCGCAGGTTCCAGCATTCTTCAGCCACGCCTTCGCGCTCAATGGGACGCTGTCGCGCAGGCTTGTTCAGTCCCCTTCGCGATCGCGTGAGAAGGTTCGCGATCGCGAAGAACAAAAGTCCTTCGCCAGGCAGTGAGCTCCCAGTGTGCTCCCCTGTTTTGCCCTGTTTTGGGCTGCTCAGTTCCCTGCCCTGTTTCCTCCATCCCCGGCACTCCAATGCATGATCTTTCAAGATGTTTCCGGAGGCCTTGACTCGTATCCGTTGTGCTCTCGAGCATGACTTTTGATGGTTGTCGTTTAGGCCATTTTGGGCCGCATGATAAGGGGCAAAATACGCGGAAGCTAAAACATACGATAAACGAGCGGAAGCAATAAAAGATAACAAGAAATCGAGATTGGGAAGGCAAGAAATTAGAAGAAAGAATCGAATTCAATTCATTAACGTTAATTGAATTCAAGAGGGAGAAGGGAAACTTGAACCTTACAATGGAATCTAACTAGATGTCGATCTCCATAGGTCCCAACTCGAGACATACACGAGCCTCGGGCTCAAACAAGAAGGGCTCGGCCTCTTCAATGTTCTCTCTCAAGATTCTATCTTCAACAATGGCTCCCTATGGAATGAAGAACAAAATGTGCTATATATACATTTTACACTAAAAATGGACAAAAATGGCCCTTGAAGCTGATTCTGGTCCGCTGCTCAACTGGTCTTCATCGCGATCGCGCTAGGAGACACGCGATCGTGCAAGCACTCTTTTCACATCATCACGATCTCGCCAAAGGCTCGCGATCGCGCAGGTTCCAGCATTCTTCAGCCACGCCTTCGCGCTCAATGGGATGCTGTCGCGCAGGCTTGTTCAGTCCCCTTCGCGATCGCGTGAGAAGGTTCGCGATCGCGAAGAACAAATGTCCTTCGCCAGGCAGTGAGCTCCCAGTGTGCTCCCCTGTTTTGCCCTGTTTTGGGCTGCTCAGTTCCCTGCCCTGTTTCCTCCATCCCCGGCACTCCAATGCATGATCTTTCAAGATGTTTCCGGAGGCCTTGACTCGTATCCGTTGTGCTCTCGAGCATGACTTTTGATGGTTGTCGTTTAGGCCATTTTGGGCCGCATCAGATCGGCTAACGACACTTCGGGCTTCTCAATGCCTTTGCCATCGCCTCCATTCTCAGCCATGGTACCTGCACAAATCAAAGACCAAACAAATGTTAAGGTTAGAAATCACCTCACACACTCCCTCACCTTTGATGGGTGGCACTCAGGTCCACTCAGTATATGGGTTCGGTTTTTGGTCACTCAAGAACTTGTAGCCAATGGCTTCCTCGGTTGATCAACTTGTCTCAATTCCTTCGAATTTGACAAGTTGCAATGTCTTACTTCGGGAAGAGTGAGTTGATTCGACTCGATCGGAACGGACAGCTAGTTACTCTTGCGCTTGGGAAGTCAAAGTATTTCTACGAAGTTGGACTTCGGTCACCCACGCACGAGTTCCTAAAAGCTCAAATGAGTTAGTACGACCTCGAGTAGGAAGATTACTCAAAAGATCCATTAACTAGAATTTCGGACAGAAGAAAAGTGAAAACCTAGGAGAATCTACCCTTTGATTCCCTTTTGGAATCTCTTTCGAACACACCAACTCTTGTCCGTACAAGAGTGGTCCCTCCTTGGTACGGATAGGGTTTTACCTTATCCAATTTTTTTTCTTTTCTCAGCCGACAACTTTTTACCTGGGGTTTTAATGTGTACACTTTACCCCTTTCTTCTTCAATGGAATAGTGAAACCTTGCTCCGGCGTACGGACAAGTTAACTTCGGTTTACTGACCACAAATTTCAACAGATCTGGGTTGCTCTTTCAACTCCGGTTCCAAACAACAACGGAGGATTTCACACAAAGTTCTTCGAGCTAAGAACCAGCTCGTTCGTTGATGCAGCCCAAAGTGCTGATCAACCGAGGACACTTCAACCGAAGGCAGTGAATGATCGACCGAGGAGGCCAATCACTCGAAGCCAAGCCAAGCTGCTCCATGACATGCACGTCCAATTGGCTATATCGGGAGGAAGCATATGTTCGGAAGGAGAATTGCAAAGTGTTGAAACCAAGGGTTACATCGTTGAATTCGAGCCCGAGGACAAGGTTACCGAACAGCAGCTCTTGGCACCGGGCAGCACAAAGCCGAACACGACAACATGTGTTCGAAGCTAAGTCAAGCACCCGAGGACAAATGTGTTCGAGCAGACAAATTGAGAACCGAAGCCAGGGCTCACCGAAGTCAAAGACTGCCGAACATATTTTAACTTAGTCCTACGTGGCTTATTTCTATTGGTCGACTGTGACCTATTTACTAGTTTACCCTTAGTATTTCCTATATAAACATTGTTTCCTTTCGTTGTAAGAGTTAGTTTTTGGATTATTGAAATTGAATGAAAAGTGCCGAGCACATTTCTTGTCTCCGTCGTGAGCAACCCCGGTGAGGGCTTTTATGGACTTGTGGCTTTCGGTTAATCCGATTGAACATTCCTCTTTGATCATTCAGTTTGCAAGAGGCAGTGTTCTCTTGAGGATTGTTGCATAGTCTAGGTGATTCTTGTGTCCCTTTCGATCGAGCTTTGAGACAGGTTCCTCACTTTTCTTTCGAAAGAAGCAAGTTTTGTCTTGCTTCTATCTTTATCTTCTTATTTGTTCTTCCGCGTTTGTGCTAGCAACCCCTTCGGGTATTGCATTGCACCATTCGTGTCGTACACTGTTACAACTTGTAACAATTTTCCGGCGTACGGACAACGATTCAAGCACAGAACTTCAAGTTTCTAATCACAAAACAAACCCAAATCACTCAAGAACCACCAATCTTCATCGTTTCAACCAAACACGTTGGGTTCAAGCTCCAGCCACCATTAAAGCTCAAGACAGTCCAAAATTTCACCAAGAAACCCTAGTAGCGACAATGGTACGTCGGGTACTTGTTGGAATCAGGATTCAATGGTGAACAAGAATCAATGGGTGTTTAATCCAAACAACCAACAATCAAACACAATTTTTGAATTTTGTTTTACTACTTTTTTTTTTTTTTTTTTTTTGTAAAATAACACCAACAGTAACTCAACCAAATCTAGAACACGAAACGGAAAACAAAGACACAAACGCACGAAAGTAAAGATAGTTTGAACAGGATTTGAGGTTGTAGAAACAAACCCAAACCGTGCTCTGATACCAAGATGGTGCAAGCAAATCCGAGGGGAATTGCTAAACACAACGCAGAAGAAAATGACAAGAAAATAAAGATAGAAGCAAGACAAATCTTGCTTCGATTCGAAAGAAGAGTGAGGAACCTGTCTCAAAGCTCGATCGAAGGGAAAATCAAGACGCACCTATACTATGCAACAATCCTCAAGAAAGACCCGCTTCTTGCAAATTGAATGATCAAGAAGAATTTGTTCAAATGAATAACACCGGTTGACACAAGTTCCTAAAAACCCACGTCGGGGAAAAGCTCCATCGGAGACTGTCAATAGCACTTGCTATGTTTCATATACTCAAAAATCTGGATCCTTTACAATGAAATAAAATGAACTATTTATAGGCTATGCTAAGGATAAAGTAGTAAATAGTCACAAGTGACCAATAAAAATAAGCCACGCAGGGCTGGGCTAAGTTTGAGTTCGGCAGCCTTGGCTTCGGTGCGTGGTTGCGTGCCCGAACTCACTGTCCTCGGACGCTCACTTTTCTTCGAGCTCGTCCTCGGTCACCTTGCCTTCGGGCTCAAATCTGAAGATAATGCCTTCGGTTCTTGAGCCCGGCCACTCAGCTTCGGAGCAGCAGTTGTTTCCCTTCGGCCAGGCTAAGTGAATGTGCACATCCTACAGCAGCTTGGCTTGACTTCGGGTCAGTGGTCTCCCCGGTTGATCGAGCACTTGGTCAGGTCTCCTCGGTGGATCGAACACTTGATCAGCACGTGTTCGGGCTGCATCAGCGATCGCGAAGGGTAACAAATTCCAGAAAATTCCAGTTTTGGACAGAATGTTCGCAACGACTTCCGAACAGTTTCCAAACATCTAAACTCCCATTGGACCATTAAATATGATGAGTTTGTAGATCACAAACAAAATTTCATCCGATTCCAAATCCGTTTGGTGCCAATTCGAGTCAAATCTTTTGTGTCCCAGTTTCTACCGTACCTCTTGGTTAGTGTTTTGAAGGTAATTGGCCTACTTGAAAGATACTAATCCTTTAGCGTATAGGGTATTCATGCGTAGAGGAGATTAGAACTCAAAGAAGAGTGGTAGAACTCCTTTTGGCCTCAAGTGCGCACTTTAAATAGCCGTCCGTACATCGAGTCTCATTAATTCTATTCCGAACTTTAACTTGGACATGCTAGTTGTGATTACCTTGGTTCCCAAATTGATAAAGCCTCGCTCTTGAGTGTACAAATATTGAGTGATACACGTGAGGGAGTGACTTTTGGGAGGTTTTGTTTTTTGGTGATTGCAACAATGTCGGACAATGATGATGGAGTAGATTGTGGCTCATGTGGCGATGATGCGAGTTGCTATGACTCGTATGGTGATGATGAAGACTGTGAGGCTTGTGATGAAGATTGTGATGGTTCCTATGCTTCTAGTCAAGAAATCGAAGATGGTGACACTTCAAGGTACATTGATCCTACTTACTCTTCTTGTGAAGAATTTGATATTGATGATAGTGACATAGATAGAGTTGATGATGATGTTGAGTATATGAATTGTTCTTATGCATCTTCTCTTGGTGTTGCTAATGGAGTACAAGGGAGTAGTGGAGGACCTTCCATTAGTATGGGAGGTGGTGGTGGTTGTTCCATGGGGAAGGAGAAGCTTGCATCTTCTAGGTACGCTAAGCGGCCTAATGCTTCTATTTCCCATGTGGAGGTTGGTTTGAAAAATGGTGTTGCTTTTGCTACAAAAGGGATGTATGCCGTGAGGGGCATGGATGGTTGTAGTAGGAGTAGTGCTATGGGCTATGGATCCAAAACGAGAGGCACTAATGGATTCCATGGCGAGATTCTGATGCCGGGCAAATTAGAGCCATAGCGCCAACCATCAAGAGCCAAGCTCGAGAGCACAAAGGATGCAAGTGAAGGGCTCCGGAACAACATTGAAGATCATGCATTGGGGCACCATGGATGGAGGACCGCTTGGGCTCCAAGGGGAGCCATCCCAAGCTCATTTTGAGCCTCTTTCACAAGTCCCAGGATGAGGCGGAGCGCCTCACAGAGGAGGCGGAGCGCCTACTAAAAGTCAGCTCTCTGGATCTCGGAGAGGCGGAGCGCCTCAGCATTTGGGGCGACCGCCCACCCACTGAAGATTTACAAGGGGCAGCCGCCTAGCTGGGGGAGGCGGACCGCCTAACCCCTGTGACACCAATGCGGGATTTTACTAGTTTTGGGTGTATTTCCTATTTTAGCCCTAAGTGGCCTTTTATGTATTAACCTCACTTGTGGGCACTTTAGTCATTTACTTTAGTCTTAGAAAGGGCCTATAAATAGAGCCTTAGGCATTTCATTTCATTTACACAACTTTGAATATAGAATGATGAACATTTCTTGAGTGAATCTCAATGAAGAACCCGTGAGCGGGCATGATTTCACTTGGTAGAATCCAAGTTGAACATCGAAACCTCTTTGATCATTCTATTTGCGAGAGCCGAGTGTCTCTTGAGGGTAGTTGCGTAGTATAGGTGATCCTTGACTTCACCCGGGGTGTATCGAGACAAGTTCCTCTATGCTACTTAGGTAAACATTTCAAGCGTCGTCTTGCTTTTATCTCGATATCTTTATTGATATCTTCTATCTTGTTTTAGCTTCCGCATTGTCGTATCGTCTTTAGCTTCCGCTCGTTTTTCCCTGCATCAGTTGTCATCAGTTGGAGACATAAGCTTTTTGATTTGTATTGATACTTGGCTCTATCACAAGAGTGAATTTTCCACATCACTTGCACTCACTCTTGTTGGACTTGCCTACTCGTGTAGTGGAAAGTCTTGGTGTGCTAATCTTGAACTTAGGGGTCGTAGGGATTTTGATGGCTTGCTTTTGCATGTCTCACGCACTATTGATCTCTTTGTTTGTTCTTGTGTTGGGTGCACTTCTTTGATGAACCAAGTAATTGCTAGTTCCCTTTGGAACATGAACTTCGTTATGCCTATTGATACTTGGTTATACCATAAGAGTGTGTTTTCCCACACTTGTGGCACTAACCTACTCTTGTAGTAGGAGTTTTGTTTTTGTTTTGTGCTTGTCTTTGATTGTAGGACTTGATGGTTTGATTTCGAGGACGAAATCCTTTCAAGAAGGGGAGGATGATGCCGGGCAAATTGGAGCCAAAGCGCCAACCATCAAGAGCCAAGCTCAAGAGCACAAGCAGTATACATCAAGGGCTCCCGAGGAGGATCCGAGAATGATTTGGAGTCATGAACTTGATCACCATCGAGGGAGGACCAACTACGGACCAAGGAGGAACGCCTAGAGTACATTTTGAGCCATTTCAAGACCTCCCAGGATGAGGCGGACCGCCTATACAAAGAGGCGGACCGCCTAGACAAATTCAAGCTTCAGGATCAGAGGAGGCGGACCGCCTAAAGGTACTAGGCGGACCGCCTAGTTGGCTGCCACTCTCTGGAAGTTGAAGACAGGCGGAGCGCCTAGAGGGGGAGGCGGGCCGCCTACCCCTGTGTTGGCATGACGGGATTTTCCTTCATTTTGATGTGTATTTCCTACTTTAGCCCTAAGTGGCCTTTATTGTTTTAACCCACTTTGGGGGTATTTTAGACATTACATAGGGCATGGGAGAAGACTATAAAAGTCCCCCTTAGTCTTTCATTTTATTTAGACAATCTTGAATATTGATGAAACTTGAGCTATGCTCTCATTTGAACCCTTGTTGGGAACTTTAATTCAATTGGTGGAATCCAATTTGAACTTCATCCATCTTTGTAGCGAGACAAGTTCCTCGTTGCTACTTAGGTAATCGTTCGAGTCTCGTCTCGCTTTTATCTTTATTGTTTTAGCTTCCGCATTTTCATATCGTTTCTAGCTTCCGCTCGTTTTTCCCTGCATCACAATATCTATGAAAAAGCTTATGTCCCCAAAGGAGACAACATAGTCTTGGCTCGACAAGAACAAGTACTCATTTTCAAAACAAGCAAAGAGATCAAAGTCATGCAACATGTGGCATTAAAATGTTCTATGACCCCTAAGCTTACTATCAACACTCCAAGCCTTCAAATCAATTTTATCACAATGTGACACATCGGCTTTGGCATGCTCATCACTCAAGGTGTGCTCAGCATATGGAATGGAGTAAGTAAAATAGTTCAATTCACAACTAACATCGACTACTCCACTCCCCTTCTTAAGAGCATTCTTACACACACCGAGAGGTACCTCCTCACCTCCCAAATCAACCCCAAGACAATCCTCCTTATTGGACAAGCTCCAAAGGAAGGTCTCCAAAATAGGTCCTTCATCATTATAGTCCCCACAACGAAGGCTAGGACTACTAGAAGATAGGTCGACACGACCAATACCAAGACCACTCTCCTCACTCGGAGTTCCAAACTGATGCCGGGCAAACTAGCTCGAGACCCTTTACGAGAAGCCAAGCCAAAGCTATACATGATGCTCACCTTCACTTGGTATGGAAAGGCTTGGACATTGAAGATGGAAGCTCCGGAACAACCTTGAAGATCATGCATTGGAGCACCATGGAAGGAGGACCATCTCGGACAGTTGGAGGAGCTCAAGAGACATAATTTGAGACACCCCAAGTGATAAGGGGCAAACTAGGCGGAAGCGACAAACGATACGAAAATACGGAAACGATAAAGATAAAGATAAAAACGAGACGAGACTCGAACGATTACCTAAGTAGCAACGAGGCACTTGTCTCGCTACACCTCGGGGAATGTCAAGGAATCACCTACGCTATGCAACTATCCTCAAGAGATACTCGACCCTTGCAAATAGAATGATCAAAGATGGATGAAGTTCAAATTGGATTCCACCAATTGAATTCAAGTTCCCAACAAGGGTTCAAATGAGAGCATAGCTCAAGTTTCATCAATATTCAAGATTGTCTGATGAATGAAATAGCTAAGTGTTCTATTTATAGAACTCTCTAAGACTAGAGTAAAATGACTAAAATAGCCCTCAACTAAGTTAAAACATTATACAACACTTGAGGGCAAAATAGGAAGTTCAAGACAAAAATCAAGTCTTCAGCGTCGTGGGGCGGAGCGCCTGGCTTTGGTCTTCCTTGGACAGCCCAGTGGGGTGGGCGGAGCGCCCCAATTGGAGGCGGAGCGCCTGGCCTTCAAAGGGTGGAGGCGGAGCGCCCAGTTGGGTGGGCGGAGGGCCTGCCTGGGCAGCCTCTTGGGCGGACCGCCTAGGGGTTTGGGCGGACCGCCTGAATCCCTGGGAGGTGCGCCTGAGAGCTTCTCCGCTTGTTGCTTCTCCGGATCGCTCCAAAAGCCCTCGGCTTTCCCGTCCTTTGCATCCTTCAAGCTTGGCACTCGTTGATTGACATCTTAGCTCGATTTGCCCCGCATCATCCTCCCCTTCTTAAAAGGATTTCGTCCTCGAAATCAATCCATCAACGCCTACATGCAAAGACAAGCAAAAACACAAAAATGTTCCTACTACAAGAGTAGGTTAGTGCCCAAAAGTATGGGAAAACACACTCTTATGGTATAACCAAGTATCAATATCCATAAAGAAGCTCATGTTCCCAAAGGAACTAGGAATTACTTGGTTCAACAAAGAAGTGCACCCAACACATGAACAAACAAAGAGATTAATAGTGCATGGCATATGCAAGATTAAGCTATCAAAATCACTACGATCCCTAAGTTCACGATTAGTGCACCAAGATTTCCCACGATGCGAGTAGGCAAGTCCAACAAGAGCGAAGGTGAGTGATGTGGAAAATTCACTCTTGTGATAGAGCCAAGTATCAATGCAAATCAAAAAGCTTATGTCTCCAAAGGAGACAACAAGTTCTTGGCTCCGTAGTGACAAGCACTCACTAACATGACAAGCAAGGAGATCAATAGAACATGGAGAATTCAAGATTAAGCAATCAAAGTTCCTATGATCCCTAAGCTCATGATCAACACACCAAACCTTCAATGCAATGTTTTCACAATGCGGCACAACGATTTTGGCATGCTCAAGTCTCAAAGTGTGGTTAACATATGGGAGGGAATAGACAAGGTAGTGCAATACACAATTAGCATCAAATACCCCACTCCCCTTCTTAAGAGCTCTCATACTCACACTAAGAGATACCTCCTCACCCCCAATTTCATCCTCGAGACAACCCCCCTCATATGGTAAGCTCTCAAGGAAGGCTTTATTAATGGCCTCTTCATCATCATAACCCGCACCAACAAGAGTAGGGTCACTAGAAGAATCATCTACCTCACTCGAAGCTTCAAACAAAGAGTTGTCTATGGGATCAAATCCCTCGCACCACGGAGGTTCCAACTCATTCCTAACTCTAGCTCGATACAACTCACCACCACCAATAAGGATGCCCTCAAACAAAGGATTCGTAAAAGCACGCATCCCATTCTCAAGGCCAAGCAAAGATGAAGTATCATCGCTAGGTTCTTCGCTCTCACTTGAGGAGTCATCGTAGACAACCTTGTCCAATTCAAGCAATTTCGACTCCTCAAGGTTACTCTCATCCTTACTACGGCACACAAATCCACCAAAATCAATTATATCAACAAGGGTAGAATCACAAAACTCATCTTCCCCTTCATTAAATATGGGTGGGGCGTCATAACAAGGTTCGCATCCTAGGTCAACTACCACATTTTCACTAAAGAGAGGTTCTTTGAATACCGGGCTCACATCATGATGTGGCTTTCCATTCCTCTCTACTAGCGGTTCACATGCACACACAAGTTGACTAACCGACTCTACGCTAGTTGCAATTTCATCAAATACAACACAAGTACCAACTAGCATCGAGTTCTCACAAGACAAGGAGTTTTCATGCTCATACGGAGGGGAAGAAACACTTACTTTTGAGTCGCTCCCGTGAGCACTCACATTGCTTGAAGCATCGTGTTCAATTCCTCCTTCATGAAGCTCATAATCAAGACCTCCATTATCTTGTCTTCCTTCCAAGGCAAACGGTTGAGGCTCCAATAGCTCGCCTCTAAAAGTACCTACACAAAAGCTATAGCAAGAAGAAGAAGATAACACATGGTTAGGACAAAGGGTGCCCTCACTCTCAATTTGTTTTTCCTCTCCCCTTCTTTCTTTTAATCCGCGCTCATGTGTAAGTATATGGGGATGAGGTCCAAAAATGTCATCACCTCGCTCACTTTCCCCAACTCCCTCATTTGCCTTTGGTTGGCTCATAGGAGTAGTAGAATTACTCCTAGAGTGAGTAGTTACATCTACTTGGGGAATGCCCAAGTTGTGGGGAATGCCCACTTGTTGGGGAGTGCCCAACGGTTGGGGATTGCCCAACACTTCATCACTAGTACCCCCTTCGGTACCATTTTGGACACTCGGGGTCCATTCCTCTTTGAGGCGATCAAACCTCGAGCTTATGGATCTCACCTCGGCCAAGCGGTAGGCCAAAGTGCTTACCGGTACCTTAATGGTATCGTACACGTCTCCGGCCATGTACCTACATAAATCAAAGACAAGAAAGAAGTTAGAGTAAAAACCTCACTCGCTCCATCCCTCACTTTTGAATGTCACTCGGATCACTCGTTTAGTGGTGGTGGATTTATCACTCATACTTGATTCAATGGCTTCCTTGTAGTTGAACAACCTCCTCGATAACCAACCAAGTTCACAAGAACCAAATACTCTTCGGGAAGAGTGGAATTGATGGGACTCGATGAACGCTAGGCTATTTAGGTGCGCACTTGAAGCAAAATCAAACTACGAGTCTTCTTTGAGGTCTACTCTCCTCTAGGCACGAAGGTCCTAAACGCTCAATGAACTAGCACTAATTGAGTAGGAGTGTTACTCTCAAAGTACTAGCCGGAAGCAACGGAAACAAGCCAAACACGAAAAACCAGGAAACGAGGCAAAACCAACCAGCCAGTGGCCTGGGCGGCCCGCCTGGTGGCCTGGGCGGTCCGCCTGGTGGCCTGGGCGGTCCGCCTGGGGGGCCGACCAGTAAGGGCTGTGGGCGGCCCGCCTAGGGCATGGGCGGTCCGCCTGGGGCCTGCTCCCGGCACCTCCGAAAACGGGATTTTTTGACTTTTTCACCCAAATCCTCAACGTTTTCAACCCGATTCTCAAATCCCTTGGTACCCAAAGTTGTTATATGCTATAACAAACAAACCCCAATGGTTTAAACCAACAATCAACTTGTTTCAAGAATTTGGAGCAAGTTCTTCAAGAAATTTCAAAAACTTCAAAATTTCAAAACTTCGATTTTCATTCCGCTACTCCAAATGATGTTATGGGGGTATCAAAATGACAGGGTAACTATAAGGAACAATCCCCGATACCAAGCAACCAAGAAATCATAACATCAAACAAGTTCTAGCAAGTTTTGTGAATTTTCAACTTTGAGATTTGATTTTGAAGATTTTTGATTCACAACTTCAAATCGTGTTTCGAGGGTACCAAATCAACGGGAATATGATATCAATCAATCCCCGATAACAAACAACAACAAAATCGTTACAACCAACGATTTCTAGCAATTTTTTTGTGATTTTCCAGTTTTTGGATTTTTTTGTTTTTCTTCTAATTTCAAGAACAAACAACACAATGTTAACAACGATAAGAACAAGACCGAGGATTCGTAAGAACGAAGCCTAGCCGTGCTCTGATACCAACTGATAAGGGGCAAACTAGGCGGAAGCGACAAACGATACGAAAATGAGGAAACGATAAAGATAAAGATAAAAACGAGACGAGACTCGAACGATTACCTAAGTAGCAACGAGGAACTTGTCTCGCTACACCTCGGGGAATGTCAAGGAATCACCTACGCTATGCAACTATCCTCAAGAGATACTCGACCCTTCCAAATAGAATGATCAAAGATGGATGAAGTTCAAATTGGATTCCACCAATTGAATTCAAGTTCCCAACAAGGGTTCAAATGAGAGCATAGCTCAAGTTTCATCAATATTCAAGATTGTCTGATGAATGAAATGGCTAAGTGTTCTATTTATAGAACTCTCTAAGACTAGAGTGAAATGACTAAAATAGCCCTCAACTAAGTTAAAACATTATACAACACTTGAGGGCAAAATAGGAAGTTCAAGACAAAAATCAAGTCTTCAGCGTCGTGGGGCGGAGCGCCCAAAAAGGGGGCGGAGCGCCTGGCTTTGGTCTTCCTTGGACAGCCCAGTGGGGTGGGCGGAGCGCCCCAATTGGAGGCGGAGCGCCTGGCCTTCAAAGGGTGGATGGTGCAATGCAATTCCCGAAGGGGTTGCTAGCACAAATCGCGGAAGAACAAATAAGAAGATAAAGATAGAAGCAAGACAAAACTTGCTTCTTTCGAAAGAACAGTGAGGAACCTGTCTCAAAGCTCGATCGAAAGGGATACAAGAATCACCCTAACTATGCAACAATCCTCAAGAGAACATTGCCTCTTGCAAACTGAATGATCAAGAGGAATGTTCAATCGGACTAACCGAAAGCCACAAGTCCTTAAAAGCCCTCACCGGGGTTTTTTCTCACGACGGAGACAAGAAGAAATGTGCTCGGCACTTTCATTCAATTCATCAATATCCAAAAACTAGCTCCTTACAATGAAAGGAAACAACGTTTATATAGGAAATACTAAGGGTAAACTAGTAAATAGGTCACAGGTGACCAATAGAAATAAGCCACGCAGGGCTGAGTCTAAATGTGCTCGGCAACATTGACTTCGGTGAGCCTGGCTTCGGTTCTCTATGGCTTGCTCGAACACATTTGTCATCGGGCGCTGACTTGGCTTCGAACACATGATGTTGTGTTCGGCTCTGCGCTGCCCGGGGCCAAGAGCTGCTGTTCGGGAACTTTGTCCTCGGGCTCAAACTTGAAGATGTAGCCCTTGGTTTCATCACTTTGCAATTCCTCTTCCGAACACATGCTTCTTCCCGACATAGCCAGCTGGATGTGCATGTCATGGAGCAGCTTAGCTTGGCTTCGAGTAATTGGTCTCCTCGGTTGATCAGTCACTGCCTTCGGTTGAAGTGTCCTCGGTTGATCAGCACTTTGGGCTGCATCATCCTCCCCTTCTTGAGAGGATTTCGTCCTCGAAATCGATTCATCCTCTGCTTCTGTTGTTTGGCCTACAACACAAGGAGTCAAATCAGTAACATTGAAGGTGTTGGACACATTATACTCACCTGGGAGGTCGATGACATAAGCATTGTTGTTTATTTTGCTCAGCACTTGAAATGGACCATCCCCTCGAGGAGCCAATTTTCCTTTCCTTAGGTTCGGGAAACGTTCCTTTCGGAAGTGAACCCAAACCCAATCACCCTTCTTTAACTCCAACTTTTTACGCCCTTGTTTTTCTTTAAGGCAACCTTTGCATAGGCGTCCTCGAGGTTCTTCTTCACCTTCGCATGCAACTCGAGCAGAGCTTTGGCTCGGTGAGTACCTGCAAAGTCGATAACAACATCTCGAGGCAATGGGGTTAGATCAAGTGGAATTAAAGAGTTAAATCCGTACACACACTCGAACGGGGTCATGTTAATCATTCGATGCACCGTTCGATTGTATGCAAACTCCATCATGGGCAAACGATCAGCCCAATTTCCAACCTTTCCTTTGGTCATTGCCCGAAGCAAAGATCCCAAGGTTCAGTTAACTACTTCAGTCTGTCCATCAGTCTGAGGATGGTGAGACGTCGAGAAAAGTAGTTTGGTGCCGAGGGCACCCCATAGACACTTCCAAAAATGACTCAAGAATTTTGTGTCTCGATCACTCACAATAGTACGAGGGACACCATGCAATTTCAACACATTAGAAACAAACAATGTAGCTACATGCTGTGCATCATCACACTTCTTGCAAGGAATAAAGTGAGCCATTTTCGAAAATCGATCAACCACAACGAAGATGCTATCATGTCCTCCCCCCGACCTCGGTAACCCCAAGACAAAGTCCATGGATATATCAACCCAAGGTCGATCAGGCACAGGCAACGGGGTGTACAAACCATGAGGGTTGGACTTTGATTTAGCTTTCTTGCAAACGAGACAAGCGTTGCAAAGCTTTTCCACATCTCGTCGCATTTTGGGCCAATGGAACTGCTCGGTCAAGATACCAAGAGTTTTGTCGACACCGAAGTGTCCCATCAGTCCACCGGAGTGAGCTTCTTGAACCAAAAGCTCTCTCCACGATGACACTGGCACACAAACCCTCCCATTCTTGAAGAGGTAGCCATCGTGCCACTGATATTTCTCAACTCTTCGGCCACTCAAGATTGCGTCTCGAACGCATTTTAGCTTGGGATCGTCTTCGTACATCGACTTGATGCTTTCAAATCCCATGAGCCTAGAGGCGAGAGTGGTCGCTAAAGTAAATTTCCTTGATAGCGCATCGGCCACAACATTGTCTTTTCCCTTTTTGTAATGAATTACATAGGGAAAGCTCTCAATGAATTCAACCCACTTGGCATGTCTTCGGTTCAATTTCTCCTGTCCTCGAAGATGCTTCAAGGACTCATGATCACTTCGGATCACAAACTCTCGAGGCCACAAATAATGCTGCCAATGGGCGAGTGCTCGAACGAGGGCATACAACTCTTTGTCATATGTTGAATAATTCAAAGTTGCACCCTTAAGCTTTTCGCTAAAGTAAGCGATCGGCTTCGATTCTTGCATCAGCACTCCTCCGATCCTAACTCCAGACGCATCACACTCGACTTCGAATGCTTTGCCGAAGTCAGGGAGTTGCAACAACGGGGCAGAACAAAGCCTCCGTTTCAACTCTTGGAAAGCCCTTTCTTGGGACTCTCCCCACACAAATGGATTGTCTTTCTTAACCAGCTCGGTTAGAGGAGCTGCCACGGTGCTAAAGTCACGAACAAACCTTCGGTAAAAGCTAGCTAAGCCATGGAAGCTACGAACTTGTGATACCGAGGTTGGAGTTGGCCAATCTTTGATGGCTTCGACTTTTGATTCGTCGACTTCGACACCATTAGCACTGACTACAAATCCAAGAAAGACTACACGATCGACACCGAAGGCGCACTTCTTGAAGTTGGCATACAACTTTTCTTCTCGAAGCTTTTCAAGCACAAGCCTTAGGTGTTCGACATGTTCATCCATGGTTCGACTATAAACAAGGATGTCATCGAAATAAAGACAACGAACTTGTTTATGAACGGTTTGAGCACGTGGTTCATCAATCGCATGAATGTGCTCGGGGCGTTGGATAAGCCAAATGGCATTACCAACCATTCATAGAGACCGAATTCGGTCTTGAATGCGGTTTTCCACTCGTCACCGGGTTTCATTCGGATCTGGTGGTAACCGGACCTGAGGTCAATCTTTGAAAAGCATGAAGAACCACTCAATTCATCTAGCATGTCATCTAATCGAGGGATAGGATGACGATACTTTACCGTTATTTTGTTGACTGATCGACAGTCAACGCACATTCGCCATGTTCCATCCTTCTTCGGGACAAGGATAACTGGAACGGCGCAAGGACTCAAGCTCTCTCGAACAAGGCCCTTGTTCAGCAACTCATCAACCTGCCTTTGGAGCTCTTTGGTGTCTTCGGGATTACACCGGTATGCAGGTTTGTTGGGGATTTGAGATCCCGGCACGAAGTCAATTTGGTGCTCGATTCCTCTCAACGGAGGCAATCCACCTGGCATTTCCTCGAGAAACATGTCCTCGAAGTCCTGCAAAACTTTACGAACAGACAAGGGCAAAGGGTTATCATTAGAAAAATCATCATTAGAGTTTAGAAGGATACCCTTGTGCACGAGGCAAATCATCATCTGACCGTGGTCATTGCCTCGTAAGATCTCACCGGGTTGCATGATTGCACAAATTCCTTTCTCCTCGGTCGGTGAGTTTGTCTAATCGGCTCCCAATTTTGCTCCCATCGGAAGCTTAGCTTTGGCCGCTTCTTTCAGTTCTTTCATCCGTTTATAGTCCTCGGAGACTTGCTTTGGAGACAATGGTTTGAGGATGAAACTCTTTCCATCAAGCTTTACGGCGTAAGTGTTGGATCTGCCATTGTGAACAGCTGTTCGGTCATATTGCCACGGTCGACCCAAGAGCAAATGACAAGCTTGCATCGGCACCACATCGAATATCATTTCATCTTGATACTCGCCGATTCTAAACTTGATCCACACTTGTTTGACAACCCTCAATTCTCCACACTCATTCAGCCATTGTAATTTGTAAGGGTGGGGATGCTTCATCGTTGGTAATTCCATTTGTGAAACCAAAGTTTGGCTCACTACATTGGCACAACTTCCGGAGTCGATGATCATCGAACACACCTTTCCCCTTATTCGACATCGGGCATGAAAGAGGTTCTCTCTTTTGTTGTCCTCTTCTTCGAGAGTCATGCAGCTCAAATTCCTTCGAACCACAAGAAACATTTCCGGATGATCAGCTTCGACAGCCTCATGATCATCATCACCTTCAGCTCGGTCAATCTCCTCGATTAATTCCTCCTCGGTGTCACTCGCTTGCTCATGGACGGTTCCATCTTCGAGCAGAAGCATAACTTTGCGAGTTGGACACTCTTTTGCCATGTGACCATAACCTCTGCATTTATGACACTGAATATTTGAAGCACTAGGAGAGTTTAGTTGAACTTTACCTCCCACTTCTCTTGGTTGGTTAACGGTCACACCTCTCTCGAAGGGTTTCTTCGAATCTCGAACAGTGTTAGCACTTGCTTGGTTAGGACTTTTCCATTCTTTTCCTCGGTTCAAGGGAGTAGAAGTAGTGACTCCTCGATACCGATTTGCCTTTTCTTCCTTCACCAATTTTTCAGCTTCGGTAGCAGCATCGAACAAATCTTCCAACGTGTGGTACATGTGGAGTCTCAACTGAGAGGACACATCCCTGGTCAAGCCATTTTTGAACCGGATAATGGCTTGTTCTTCGTCTTCGGTCAGGTCAAGATTCAATCGAACTTTTTCAAATTCATCGTGGTACTCTTGAACTGACTTCGATCCTTGTTTTAGCTCATATAGCTTTTGCATCTGAGTTTGCCTGTACTTAGCACTCAAATACTTACCATCCATAGCTCTCATCAACTGTGGCCACGTAGTGACTACTGGATAGTCATTTCTCCTTCTATGCCTCTTGTCAGATTCCCACCATGTTGATGCATAAGCTTCGAACGAAGCAATGGCATGGGCAGCTTTCCTCTCTTCGGTCATCTCATTGGTTTCAAAGATGCGCTCCATTTTAAGCTTCCATTCAAGATACTCATCGGGATCACTAGTTCCTTTAAAGGGAGGAATAGTGATCTTGACGCTGTTCAGATTTGAGTCTCGAACACCACGAACCTGTTCGACATACTCATCTTCTCGATCATCAGCCTCACGCTCAATATTTCTTCCAACATTTGCGCCTCGGCCTCGACCTCGGAAATTTCCACGACCTCGGTGAGCTTGCCCTCGTTGAGCGAATGGCAGCTCACGTTCATACTCGTCCTCGGGAAATTCCTCTTCATCAGCCTCTTCGGTTACAGCACCAAGGTCTCTTCGGGCCCTTGGAGGTGGTAACCTCTCTCCTCGGGGAATGCCCAAGTTTTGATTTCCAGCTTGGGGATTGCCCAAGTTTTTTTGTGCTTGGGGATTGCCCAAGTTAAGCTCTCTTCGAATTGCTTCACTCGTCAACTGATGTTGTCGAAGAAGCTCAGCATACAGCTCTGGCTTCATCGGAGTGGATTCGCTCGTTCCAGCGCCGGACCCATTTTTGGCCACGGACGCACTTCCTTGTTCGAGTTGAGCTACTCGAACACTCACTCCTCTCACTTCGGCACTGACACTTTGTATCGCAGCCATGAGATCGGCTAACGACACTTCGGGCCTTTCAATGCCTTTTCCTTCGTTTCCAGCCATGGTACCTGCACAAGTCAAAGATCAAACAAATGTTAAGGTTAGAAATCACCTCACACTCTCCCTCACCTTGGATGGGTGGCGCTCGGGTCCACTCAATTTATGGGTTCGGTTTTTGATCACTCAAGGACTTGTCAACAGTGGCTCGTCCAATTGATCGGTCCTCTAAGATCCTTCAAGTTCGACAATAGTCACTGTCTCTTCGGGAAGAGTGAAGTGATGTTCGACTCGATGGAACGGACGCTTTTAACTGAGCTCGGGGAGTCAAAAGAAATTTCTACGAAAGTTTGGACTTCGGTCACCCCTTCGCACGAATTCCTATCAGCTCAAATGAGTTGGTACGACCTCGAGTAGGATAGTTACTCAAAAGATCCACCAACTAGAATTTTGACACGAAAGAAAGTGAAAACCTAGGAGAATCTACCCTTTGATTCCCTTTGGAATCTTCTTCGATCACACCCACTCCTGTCCGTACAAGAGTGGTCCCCTTTGGTACGGATAGGGTTTTACCTTATCCACTTTCCTTTTCTCAGCCGACAAATTTCACCTGGGGTTTTATCATTCAAACTTTTACCCCTTCTTCTTCAATGGAACAGTGACCTTGCTCCGGCGTACGGTCAAATCAACTTCGGTTCACTGTCCACGATTTCTAACAAGATCTGGGTTGTTTTCAACTCCGGTCTCAGTAACAACGGAGGAAATCCGTCGAGTTCTTCAAGCCAAGAATTTCAGCTCATCGTGTCGTACACTGTTACGATTTTGTAACAAATTTCCGGCGTACGGACAACGACTCTAACTTAAGAACTTCGATTTTTAAGCAACAAACAAACCCAAATCACTCAAGAACCACCAACCTTCATCGGTCTCCACCAACACAGCCGTGGTTCGAATTCCAGTCACCAATGAAGCTCAAAACAGTCCAAAATTCACCAAGAAACCCTAGTCACAAAATCAGTACGTCGGGTATTTGTTGGAATCAGAACTCGATGGTGAACAAGAATCAAAGATTGTTTTTCCCAAACAACCAACAATCAAACTCAATTTTTGAATTTTCTTTTAACACTTTTTTTTTTTTTTTTTTGTAAGAATACCAACAGTAACAAAACAAAATAGGAACACGAAACGGAAAACAAAGACACAACGCACGAAAATAAAGATAACTTGAACAGGATTTGGGGTTGTAGAAACAAGCCCAAACCGTGCTCTGATACCAAGATGGTGCAATGCAATTCCCGAAGGGGTTGCTAGCACAAATCGCGGAAGAACAAATAAGAAGATAAAGATAGAAGCAAGACAAAACTTGCTTCTTTCGAAAGAACAGTGAGGAACCTGTCTCAAAGCTCGATCGAAAGGGATACAAGAATCACCCTAACTATGCAACAATCCTCAAGAGAACATTGCCTCTTGCAAACTGAATGATCAAGAGGAATGTTCAATCGGACTAACCGAAAGCCACAAGTCCTTAAAAGCCCTCACCGGGGTTTTGCTCACGACGGAGACAAGAACAAATGTGCTCGGCACTTTCATTCAATTCATCAATATCCAAAAACTAGCTCCTTACAATGAAAGGAAACAATGTTTATATAGGAAATACTAAGGGTAAACTAGTAAATAGGTCACAGGTGACCAATAGAAATAAGCCACGCAGGGCTGAGTCTAAATGTGCTCGGCAACATTGACTTCGGTGAGCCTGGCTTCGGTTCTCTATGGCTTGCTCGAACACATTTGTCATCGGGCGCTGACTTGGCTTCGAACACATGATGTTGTGTTCGGCTCTACGCTGCCCGGGGCCAAGATCTGCTGTTCGGGAACTTTGTCCTCGGGCTCAAACTTGAAGATGTAGCCCTTGGTTTCATCACTTTGCAATTCCTCTTCCGAACACATGCTTCTTCCCGACATAGCCAGCTGGATGTGCATGTCATGGAGCAGCTTAGCTTGGCTTCGAGTAATTGGTCTCCTCGGTTGATCAGTCACTGCCTTCGGTTGAAGTGTCCTCGGTTGATCAGCACTTTGGGCTGCATCAGTGGAGGCGGAGCGCCCAGTTGGGTGGGCGGAGGGCCTGCCTGGGCAGCCTCTTGGGTGGACCGCCTAGGGGTTTGGGCGAACCGCCTGAATCCCTGGGAGGTGCGCCTGAGAGCTTCTCCGCTTGTTGCTTCTCCGGATCGCTCCAAAAGCCCTCGGCTTTCCCATCCTTTGCATCCTTCAAGCTTGGCACTCGTTTATTGACATCTTAGCTCGATTTGCCCCGCATCACCAAGACCCTTCAGGAAGAGGCGGACCGCCTACCCAAAGGGGCGGACCGCCTGAAAGTTGTGAGCTCTCTGGATCTGGGAAAGGGGGACCGCCTCCTCACTAGGGCGGACCGCCTCCTTGCTGGCTGCCCTCTGGAACTGAACTAGGCAGAGCGCCTCCTAGGGGTGGGCGGACCGCCTACCCCTGTGTCAAGCCCATCCGAGTTTTGTTTGTTTTTAGCGTGTAATTCCAACTTTGGCCCTAAGTGGCTTATATTGTTTAAACCCACTTACGGGTATTTTAGGCACTTCATTACAAGTTTGTAGAAGGCTATAAAAGCCTTCATTAAGTCTTGAATTCATTTTACCTATCTTTGAATACAAAAACACAAGAGAATGCTCTTTGATGAAACCTTTGATTCTTGGCTTGAATTTCAATTGGACGATTCCAAGTTGAACCTCAAACCTTTTCGATCACTCTATTTGCAAGGACCTCGTGATTCTTGAGGATAGTTGCATAGTGTTAGGTGATTCTTTCCAATCGTTCGGGGTGTAACGGAACAAGTTCTTCGTTGCTACTCGAACTTGGTGTAAGTCTCGTCTCGCTTTTATCTCTTTATCGCTTTCGTAGGATTTCCCTACATCACAAACGTTGGATCATCCTTAGAGCCTAACTTGACAAACCATGGAGGTTCGACTCTACTGCCGACCCTAGTCCGATACAATTCACCACCACAAATGAGATTGCCTTCAAACAATAGAAATGTAAAGGCATGCACCTCAAATTCATGGTTACACAAAAGCATAGAATCAAGACTAGGTCCTTCACTCTCACTCGAGGAGTCATCGAAAATAAATCGATCCGTCTCACACACGAGAGACTCCTCAAGGTCATATCCATCCTCACTACGACACAAGGAACCACCACTATCAATTAAGCAATCAAAGGGAAGAATAAGATTATCATGCAATTCATCTTCTCCTTTATCAAATATAGGTGGGGTGTCATAACAAGGTTCACAAGCAAGGTCAACTACGACGTCTTCACTAAAGAGAGGTTCAATGAAAACCGAGCTCACATCATGATGTGGCTTTTCGACCCTCTCAACTAGTGGTTCAATTTCACACACAAGTTGACCCGAAGGCTCTACACTAGTTGCAAACACATTATACTCATGCAAATCATCAACTAGCATAGAGTTGTTACAAACAAGATCACTAGACAAGGAAGTATCATGCTCAAGGGAAGAAGAACTAACACATACCTTTGAAGTGTCATGAACGTCTCCACCTTGTAGCTCGCATTCGGCATCTCCTTCACCTTGTCTTTCCATCTCGGAACATGGTTGAGGCTCCATCGATTTGCCTCCAAGAATACCTACACAAGTACTCACACAAGTAGAAGAACAAGATAAAGGGTTAAGGTTAGAATAAGGGGTGTCCTCACTCTTTTTTCCCTCTTTCTTTTCCCTCATTTTTCTTTCAAGGCTAGGTGTAGATTCGGGTGGTGACATCCCACTCACATCACTCAACACATCCTCTCCTTTTTCCACTCGAGGAATGTCACTGGTCACTCCCTTATTCCTCTCTATCTTTTGTCTCTCAAATTCGGGCGAATTGGGACGAGGCCCAAGAATAACCATAGCCGGAGTAGGTGGACTTTTCACGTCAACCCGGAATCTAGGACTAGGAGACTCATCACTTGATGTCTCCTTCTTCTTTGTTGGTGAACCACTCGGCTTTGGAAGTGGCTTCGGGCTCACCTTGTAGACATTTGCCAACTCTTTTGTAGCACTAGTCCCACCATTGCTTGTGTTTGTAGGACTTCTTGTTTGCACATTGTTGCCCATGGAATGAAGTTCCCGATCCTCGCTCCTTTGCCTAGCAAAAGAAGGGGCACTAGTAGGCACTCGGCTCTTCGCCCGGTAAGGCACAAATTCATAGACTCTTTGCCCCACGCCCACAAGATATGCACCCTTCACCACACTATATTGCACCCTCTTCCCTTCCAACCACGGCTCACCCATCCACACATCAACATGATGCATGGGATACACGTCACACCACACATAGCATTTATAACTCCCATGAGATATGAGTACCCGAGCCTCCTTAGAAACCCACACTCCCTCATACTCATAAGGGTGCTCTAGCTTATGGCATGGTATCCTAAGCCTATCAACCAAAGAAGTGCTAATACAATTGGCATCGGTATCACCAATCTTGAGCAAGTATCCTCCAATACCATTTACCTGAACAACGAACCTACGCCTACCCAAGTCTTGCACATTGGCATCCAAATGAGAATTTGGACGCCCACAAGTGTCATCACCAACAACGTGGGTCTTCCTTATCCCTCCACTAGTGGCAACACCACTAGAACCATCTCCACTTCCCGTCACTCTCACAATATTAGAAATGTTGTTGGAAGTCGAGGACGGAACCTTGCCATGGAACCCATAAGTGCCTCTCGCCTTGGTTCCATAGCCCAAAGTATTACTCCTACTACAACCATCCACGCCCCTCACGGTATACATCCCCTTTGTAGCAAAAGCAACACCATTTCTCTAACCATCCTCCACATGGGAATTACAAGCATTAGGCCGCTTAACGTACCTAGAAGATGCAAGCTTCTTCTTTCCCATGGAACAACCACCACCACTTCCCATACTAATGGAAGGTCCTCCACTACTCCCTTGTACTCCATAAGCAACACCAAGAGAAGATGCATATGAACAATTTCTATAATCAACATCATCATCAACTCTATCTATGTCACTACCAACATTTTCATAATCGTCACACGAAGAGTAAGTAGGATCAATGTACCTTGAAGCGTCACCATCTTCGATTTCTTGACTAGAAGCATAGGAATCGTCACAATCTTCATCACAAGCCTCATAGTCTTCATCAATCTCACGACCATCATAGTGAACCGCTTCATCAACATAGGAGCCATGGTTTCCGTCATCATAGTAATGGCCATCATCACCCTCATAGGAACCATAGTCTCCATCGTCACCATACGAGTCATACCAACTCGCATCATCGCCACATGAGCCATAATCTACTCCATCATCATTATCCGACATTGTTGCAATCACCAAAGAACAAAACCTCCCAAAAGTCACTCCCTCACGTGTATCACTCAATATATGTACACTCAAGAGCGAGGCCTTATCAACTTGGGAACCAAGGTAATCACAACTAGCATGTCCAAGTTAAAGTTCGGAGTGGAATTAATGAGACTCGATGTACGGACGGCTATTTAAAGTGCGCACTTGAGGCCAAAAGGAGTTTTATGACTCTTCTTTGAATTCTAATCTCCTCTACGCACGAATACCTAATACGCTAAAAGATTAGTGCCTTTCAAGTAGGCCAATTACCTTCAAAACACTAACCAAGAGGTATGGTAGAAAACGGGATACAAGATTTGACTCGAATTGGCACCAAACGGATTTGGAATCGGATGAAATTTCGTTTGTGATCTAGAAACTAATCATATTTAATGAACCAATTGGAGTCATGATGTTTGGAAACTGTTTGGAAGCCGTTGCGAACGTTCTGTCCCAAAACTGGAATTCTGAAACTTTTTTGTTCTTCGCTATCGCGACCAAATGCGCGCGATCGCAAAGGGTTAATTTTTTTAAAAATAATTTTGTTATTCGCTATCGCGGAATTGCTCTTCGCGATCGCGAAGGGTTAATTTCTGTAACTTTCACAGCAGCTCAAAAACGGGTTTTTTGCGATTTTGGCCAAAATTTTGGCTCGATTTCAACCCGAAACACAAAACCAACGATACCCAAAGGTGTATACAACTAATATCATTAATCCCCAATAGTTTTTCAACCCCAAACAACAACAACAAGCTTCGATTCGAAATTGAAGCGTTTTCAAGAATTTTCAAACTTGTGGATTTTGATTTTTGAAATTTTTGAATCGTAACACCAAAACACGAGATATAGGTATCAAAACGACGGGAATACAATAAGGATTAAACCTGATGCAGCCCAAAGTGCTGATCAACCGAGGACACTTCAACCGAAGGCAGTGACTGATCAACCGAGGAGGCCAATCACTCGAAGCCAAGCCAAGCTGCTCCATGACATGCACGTCCAGCTGGCTATATCGGGAGGAAGCATGTGTTCGGAAGGAGAATTGCAAAGTGTTGAAACCAAGGGTTACATCTTTGAATTCGAGCCCGAGGACAAGGTTACCGAACAGCAGCTCTTGGCACCGGGCAGCACAGGGCCGAACACAACAGAGCCGAACACAACAACATGTGTTCGAAGCTAAGTCAAGCGCCCGAGGACAAGTGTGTTCGAGCAGACAAATTGAGAACCGAAGCCAAGGCTCACCGAAGTCAAGGACTGCCGAACACATTTTAAATTCAGCCCTACGTGGCTTATTTCTATTGGTCACCTGTGACCCTTTTACTAGTTTACTCTTAGTATTTCCTATATGAACCTTGTTTCCTTTCATTGTAAACAACTAGTTTTTGAATATTGAAATTGAATGAAAGTGCCGAGCACATTTCTTGTCTCCGTTGTGAGCAACCCCGGTGAGGGCTTTTATGGACTTGTGGCTTTCGGTAAATCCGATTGAACATTCCTCTTTGATCATTCAGTTTGCAAGAGGCAATGTTCTCTTGAGGATTGTTGCATAGTTAGGGTGATTCTTGTGTCCCTTTTGATCGAGCTTTGAGACAGGTTCCTCACTGTTCTTTCAAAATAAGCAAGTTTTGTCTTGCTTCTATCTTTACCTTCTTGTTTGTTCTTCCGCGTCTGTGCTAGCAACCCCTTCGGGTTTTGCATTGCACCATCTTGGTATCAGAGCACGGTTTGGGCTTGTTTCTACAACCCCAAATCCTGTTCACGTTATCTTTAATTTTCGTGCGTTTGTGTCTTTGTTTTCCCATTTCGTGTTCTTGATTTGGTACTGTTACTGTTGGTGTTGTTATTTTACACAAAAAAAAAAAAAAAAGGTGTTAAAGAAAAATTCAAAAATTGTGTTTGATTGTTGGTTGTTTGGGAAAAACAACCATTGATTCTTGTTCACCATCGAGTTCTGAATCCAACCAGTGCCCGACGTACCAATTTCGTGACTAGGGTTTCTTGGTGAATTTTTGGACTGTTTTTGAGCTTTAATGGTGACTGGAAACTCGAACCCCATTGTGTTTGGAAGAAACCGATGAAGATTGGTGGTTCTTGAGTGATTTGGGTTTGTTTGTTGCTTGAAAATCGAAGTTCTAAGTTTGAAAACGTTGTCCGTACGCCGGAAAATTGTTACAATTGTAACAGTGTACGACACGACGAGCTGGGTTTTAGCTCGAAGAACTTTGAAGTCCTCCGTCGTTGAAACTGGAGCTGAAAGGCGACCCAGATCTTGTTGAAATTCTTGGTCAGTGAACCGAAGTTGAGTGTCCGTACGCCGGAGCAAAGGTCACTATTCCATTGGAGAAGAAGGGGATAAATTTAAAACATCAAAACCCCCAGGTGAAATTTGTCGGCTGAAAAGAGAAAGTGGATAAGGTAAAACCCTATCTGATGCGGGGCAAATTGCATCGACACCTACACTTGGTCCGGGAGTCAAGGCATGGATGATATGAGCTCGGGAGACGACTTGAAGACCATGCATTGAAGCTCAATCATAGTGGAAACAGGGCTGAAACCAGTGCAGCAAACAGGGGAGCCACATCAGGGCAAAACAGGGCAGCATTTCCTGAGCTACTGCCTGGCGCCAGACGTTCCCTCTGCGCGATCGCGCCACCACTCACGCGATCGCGAAGAAGAAGTTATTTGCCTTGCGCGATTGCGCTATCATTGACGCGATCGCGAGCCTCTGTATTTTAGTCCCTGCACGATCGCTATTCCATTCACGTGATCGCGAGGCCCAGTAGAGCAGTGCGGACCAGAATGTTGGCAAATGTTGTAAGGGGAAACTATAAATACCCCATTAGCTCATTTATTGCTTTTTAGCTAACTTTGAATGTAGAATGATATTTTCTTTGAGTGAATCTCAATGTTGAACCCGTGAACGGGCATGATTTCACTTGGTGGATTCCGAGTTGAACATCGTAACCTCTCTGATCATTCTATTTGCAAGGGCCGGGTGTCCCTTGAGGGTAGTTGCGTAGTATAGGTGATCCTTGACTTCACCCGGGGTGTATCGAGACGAGTTCCTCGGTGCTACTTAGGTAAACGTTCAAGCCTCGTCTTGCTTTTATCTCGATATCTTCATCGATATCGCCTATCTTGTTTTAGCTTCCGCACTTTTATCTCGTTTCTAGCTTCCGCCTATTTTCCGCTACATCAGTTGGTATCAGAGCAAGGCTAGGGTTGCGTTCTTACGAACCCTCGTCCTACTCTTCGTGCTTGTCATCTTTGTTCCGCATTTGTTATCTTGTTCTTGTTGTTGTTTTTATTGAAAAAGAAGAAAAAAATTCAAAAATTTGAAAATCACAAAAAAATTGCTAGAAATCGTTGTTTGTAACGATTTTGTTGTTGTTTGCTACTGGGGATTGTTTGTTATCATATTCCCGTTGATTTGGTACCCTCGAAACACGATTTGAAGTCGTGAATCAAAATCTTGAAAACCAAATCTCAAAAGTTGAGAATTCACAAAATTTGATAGAACTTGTTTTGTGTTGTGAATTCTTGGTTGTTTGGTATCGGGGATTGTTCTATATAGTTTTCCCGTCATTTTGATATCCCCATATCATCATTCGGAGTAGCGGAATGAAAATCGAACTTTGAAAATTTTGAAGTTCTTGAAAATTTGAAGAACATACTCCGAATTCTTGAAAACGAGTTGTTTGTTCGTTGTTTGATTGGAAAAACCATTGGGGATTGTTTACCTTAGTTGAAAACACCCTTTGGAAGCTTTAGAACTGAACAACAAGTTGAATTGGTGTGATTTGTGTGCCAAAAACTGATTTTGCAGTCGAGATTCTGGTTCTGGAACGCAGGCCTGCGCGATCGCGCCAAGCCTCACGCGAACGCGCCCATTTTCCACTTTGTTCATCGCGATCGCGACTTACATCACGCGATCGCGAAGGGTTCTCAATTCTGCAGAATTCCTGAACTGGGGCAGATTGTTCGCAAAGCGTTCGTAACAGTTTCCGCTCACCAAAACCTCAATTGTATCATCAAATATGGTGAGTTTGTAGATCACTAACCAAAAATCATCCAATTCCGAATCCATCTAGTGGCGATTCGATCTTTTTCCATTTGATCGCGTCACTTCCGGTTAGTACTTTGAGGGTAACACTTCTACCCAATTAGTACTAATTCTTTGTGCGTTTAGGATCTTCGTGCCTAGAAGGAGAGTAGAGCTCAAAGAAGACTCGTAGTATATTTGTTTGGCTCAAGTGCTCATTTATAAAGCCGTTCGCCCATCGAGTCCCATCAATTCCACTCACCCCGAAGAGCGTTTGGTTCTTGTGACTTGAGTGATTATTGAGGTGGTTGTTCAACTACGAGGAAGCCTTTGAGATCAAGCTTGAGTGATAAATCCTCCGCCACTAAATTGAGTGTACCCGAGTGACACAACAAAGGTGAGGGAGCGAGTGAGGGCTTTTACTCTAACCTCTTTCTTGTTTTTGATTTGTGTAGGTACATGGCCGGAGACGTGTATGATACCGTTGAGGATCCGTTAAGTACTTTGGCCTACATCTTGGCCGAGGTAAGGTCTTTGGACCAAAGGCTTGAACGCCTTGAAAGAAAATGGACCCCGAGTGTCCAAAAGAGTACCGAAAGAGGTACTAGTGATGAAGTGTTGGGCAATCCCCAACCGTTGGGCAATCCCCAACAAGTGGGCATTCCCCACCACATGGGCATTCCCCAACAAGTGGGCACTCCCCACAATTTGGGCATCCCCCAAGGTAAAAGTGAGCAAGGTGATGAGCTTAAAACGACACTTGTGGTACGGAGGAGTTTGGGTGCCATGAGTCATGAAGATCCGGAGCATGTGCAAAGGGAGAACCTCTTCCATGCTAGGTGTCGAGTGATGGGTCTAGTGTGCTCAATGATCATTGATTCGGGAAGTTGTGCTAACATAGTGAGTGAGACCTTGCTTTCCCAAGTGCAATTGCCTACTAGAGCACATCCGCATCCATACCGTTTACAATGGTTGAGTGAGTGTGGAGAGTTGAGGGTGGAGAAGCAAGTTTTGATTGAGTTTAGCATTGGCAACTACCGAGACAAGGTAATGTTCGATGTAGCCCCTATGCAAGCTTGTCATCTCTTGTTTGGGAGGCCGTGGCAATATGATCGGAGTGTAGTACATGATGGTAGGACCAACTCTTACACGGTCTTGCACGGCTCTAGAAAGTATATACTCAAGCCCTTGACACCGAAGCAAGTAAGTAATGACTATAGGATTATGAGGGAGTTGAAGGAAGCGGCTAAAGCCAAGTCTCCCATGGTCTTTGAGCCCGGAACCAACAATCTTATGGTCATGCCCTTGTGAGATGAGAGTGAAGCATCACCCGGACCTACAATTGGCTTTGAGCGAAAAATGAAAGAAGTGAGGGGAGAGGAAATCTCGAGAGAGAGTGGGAACACACTTCGTTCTAACCATGATCTATCTTCTTCTCTTTCTATTTGTTTTGGCTCATGTGTAGGTACACTTGGAGGCGAGCTAGTGGAGCCTCAACCGGTTGATAAGGAAGAAAGACAAGCGGGTGGAACTCGACATTGTGAGTTTCATGAAGGAGGACTTAGACATGACACTTCAAGCAATGTGATTGCTCACGGGAGCGACTCAAATGTAAGTGTTACCTTTCCTTCTCATGAACATGATGATCCCTTGTCTTGTGGAGACTCAAAACTAGTTGTTGCTTGTGATGCCTATATTGACCTTGCAACTAGTGAAGAGTCTAATGGTCAACTTGTGTTTGCATGTGATCTAGTAGAGAGGAATGAAAAGCCACATTACGATGTGAGCCCGATATTCAAAGAATCTCTCTCTAGTAAAAATGTGTTAGTTGACCTTGCTTGTGAACCTTGTTATGACACACCACCAAGTTTTGATAAAGGGGAGGATGAGACGTGTGATCACACCCTTATTGATCTACTTGCCATTGGTGGACCTATGTGTTGTAGTGGGGGAGGTAGTGACCTTGAGGAGTCTCTAGAGTATGAGATGGATCGATTTGTTTTCGATGACTCCTCAAGTGCGGATGATGAACCTAGCTATGATACTATGCTTTTGCTTGACCATGAAATTGAGGTGCATGCTTTTACATTCCCATTGTTTGAGAGCATCTTTAATTGTGGTGGTGAGTTGTATCGAGCTAGAGTTAGGGACGAGTTGGAACCTCCGTGGTGTGAGGGATTTGATCCCATAGACAACTCTTCGTTTGAAGCTTCAAGTGAGGGAGATGATTCTTCTAGTGACCCTACTCTTGTTAGTGCGGGATATGATGATGAAGAGGTCATTGATAATGCCTTCCTTGAGAGCTTACCTTGTGAGGGGGGTTGTCTCGAGGATGAAATTGGAGGTGAGGAGGTACCTCTTAGTGTGAGTATGAGGGCTTTTAAGAAGGGGAGTGGGGTATTTGATGCTAATTGTGTATTGCACTACTTTGCCTATCCCTTCCCCTATGTTAACCACACTTTGAGACTTGAGCATGCCAAAACCGTTGTGCCGCATTGTGAAAATATTGCAACGAAGGTTTGGTATGTTGAACATGAGCTTAGGGGTCATAGGAACTTTGATTGCTTAATCTTGAATGGTCCATGTCCTATCGGTCTCTTCGCTTGTCATGTTGGTGAGTGCTTGTCACCATGGAGCCAAGAACTTGTTGTCTCCTTTGGAGACGTAAGCTTTTTGATTTGCATTGATACTTGGCTCTATCACAAGAGTGAATTTTCCACATCACTTACCTTCACTCTTGTTGGACTTGCCTACTTGCATAGTGGGAAGCCTTGGTGCACTACTATGGAACGTAGGGATTGTAGGGATTTTGATAGCTTAATCTTGCATATGCCATGCCCTATTGATTTCTTTATTTGTTCTTGTGTTGGGAGCACTTTGTTGTCAAACCAAGTACTTGCTAGTTCCTTTGGGAGCATGGGCTTCTTTGTTGCCATTGATACTTGGTTGTACCACAAGAGTGTGTTTTCCCACACTTAGTGCACTAACCTACTCTTGTAGTAGGAGTTTTTGTTTTGTTTGCCTTTTTGATGTAGGTGATGATCCCTTGGAGAAGAACGCCTTAATTTCGAGGACGAAATTTTCTCAAGAAGGGGAGGATGATGCGGGGCAAATTGCATCGACACCTACACTTGGTCCGGGAGTCAAGGCATGGATGATATGAGCTCGGGAGACGACTTGAAGACCATGCATTGAAGCTCAATCATAGTGGAAACAGGGCTGAAACCAGTGCAGCAAACAGGGGAGCCACATCAGGGCAAAACAGGGCAGCATTTCCTGAGCTACTGCCTGGCGCCAGACGTTCCCTCTGCGCGATCGCGCCACCACTCACGCGATCGCGAAGAAGAAGTTATTTGCCTTGCGCGATTGCGCTATCATTGACGCGATCGCGAGCCTCTGTATTTTAGTCCCTGCGCGATCGCTATTCCATTCACGCGATCGCGAGGCCCAGTAGAGCAGTGCGGACCAGAATGTTGGCAAATGTTGTAAGGGGAAACTATAAATACCCCATTAGCTCATTTATTGCTTTTTAGCTAACTTTGAATGTAGAATGATATTTTCTTTGAGTGAATCTCAATGTTGAACCCGTGAACGGGCATGATTTCACTTGGTGGATTCCGAGTTGAACATCGTAACCTCTCTGATCATTCTATTTGCAAGGGCCGGGTGTCCCTTGAGGGTAGTTGCGTAGTATAGGTGATCCTTGACTTCACCCGGGGTGTATCGAGACGAGTTCCTCGGTGCTACTTAGGTAAACGTTCAAGCCTCGTCTTGCTTTTATCTCGATATCTTCATCGATATCGCCTATCTTGTTTTAGCTTCCGCACTTTTATCTCGTTTCTAGCTTCCGCCTATTTTCCGCTACATCACTATCCGTACCAAAGGGGACCACTCTTGTACGGACAATGGTTGGTGTGATCGAAAAAGATTCCAAAAGGGAGTCAAAGGGGTAGATTTTCCTAGGTTCTCACTTTCTTTTGTTCCAAAAATTCTGGTTAGTGGATCTTTTGAGTAATTGTCCTACTCGAGGTCATACTAACTCTTTTGAGCTGATAGGAATTCGTGCGAAGGGGTGACCGAAGTCCAATCTTTCTTAGAAAATTCTTTTGACTCCCCGAGCTCAGTTAAAAGCGTCCGTTCCATCGAGTCGAACATCACTTCACTCTTCCCGAAGAGGCAGTGACTATTGTCGAACTTGAAGGATCTTAGAGGACCGATCAATTGGACGAGCCACTATTAACGAGTCCTTGAGTGACCAAAACCGAACCCATAAATTGAGTGGACCCGAGTGCCACCCATCAAAGGTGAGGGAGAGTGTGAGGTGATTTCTAACCTTAACATTGTTTGGTCTTTGACTTGTGCAGGTACCATGGCTGGAAATGGAGGTGATGGAAAAGGCATTGAAAGGCCCGAAGTGTCGTTAGCCGATCTCATGGCTGCGATACAAGGAATCAGTGTCGAAGTGAGAGGAGTGAGGGTTCGAGTAGCTCAACTCGAACAAGGAAGCGCGTCCGTGGCCGTGCAAGGGTTCGGCGCTGGAACGAGCCAATCCACTCCGATGAAACCCGAGCTGTATGCTGAGCTTGTTCGACAATATCAGTTGACGAGTGAAGTAATTCGAAGAGAACTTAACTTGGGCAATCCTCAAGAGAAGCAAAACTTGGGCAATTCCCAAGCTGGAAATCAAAACTTGGGCATTCCCCGAGGAGAGAGGTTACCACCTCCAAGGGCCCGAAGAGACCTTGGTGCTGTAACCGAAGAGGCTGATGAAGAGGAATTTCCCGAGGACGAGTATGAACGTGAGCCGCCATTCGTTCAACGAAGGCAAGCTCACCGAGGTCGTGGAAATTTCCGAGGTCGAGGCCGAGGAGCCCATGTTGAAAGAAATATTGAGCGAGAGGCTGATGATCGAAATGATGAGTATCCCGAACAAGTTCGTGGTGTTCGAGATTCAAACTTGAACAGTGTCAAGATCACTATTCAATCCTTTAAAGGAACTAGTGATCCCGATGAGTATCTTGAATGGAAGCTGAAAATGGAGCGCATCTTTGAAACCAATGAGATGACCGATGAGAGAAAAGCTGCCCATGCCATTGCTTCGTTCGAAGCTTATGCCTCTACATGGTGGGAAGCTGACTGATAGGAATCAAATACGATAAACAAAAAGATAGGACAGCGAGACACTTCTCGAACTCCCTTCGAAGTAACCACGGGGAACTTGTCCCGAGATACCCTCGAATCGGCTTCTAGAAGGACCTACACTATGCAACGACCCTCGAGACAACAACGGACTCGCAAGTCAAATGGTCGGATTTTCGGTTCAAGACTCAACTAGGTTCCACTAGTGAATTCAAGCAACCAAGAGACAAAGGTTTCTTCCAAAGAGTTCAACTCTATTTTCATTCATCAATAATCAAAGTAAGGTAAAAGGTTTGAAAAATGTTTGTGAAGTATTTATAGACTTCACTTACATGTAATGAAAGCTCAAAAATACCCCTAAAGTGGGTTTAAACAATAAAGGCCTCGTAGGGCTATACTTGTCCAAAACATAGCATAAAACTAGCAATTCCCGCATCCCCTTCACAAAGTAGGCGCCCAGCCTATAAATACTAGGCGCCCCGCCTGTTCCTGGTGTGCTGAGGGACTAGGCGGTCCGCCTGGTTTGCAGAGGCGGTCCGCCTGGTTGAGATCCAGAGAGCTGTCAAAAACTAGCGGGCGGCCTAGTTGAGTAGGCGGTCCGCCTGGTTCTGTGGCCTCTTGAATTGCTTCCAAACGTGCTCCGGATGCCTCGTCAAGTGTACTAGAAGGTCCTCCATCCATGGCACACCAAAGCACAGTCTTCAAGTCGCTCTTGGGGCCTTCTTCCATACCCTTCCATACCAAAGGAAGATGGGTGTCTTGGATCAACTTGGCTTGGCTCCGAGTGAAGGGTCTTGTGGGGGTCTGGGTCTTATCATCCTCCCCTTCTTGAGAGGATTTGGTCCTCGAAATCGAAGCATCATTCACGACCGCTTCATCATCATTCACGACCTCTTCATCATCATTCACGACCTCTTCGTTACCTACATTCAAAGGAACCAAGTCACTAACATTGAAAGTATTAGAAACTTGATACTCACTTGGCAAGTCGACCACATAGGCATTGTTGTTTATTTTCGAGAGCACTTGGAATGGGCCATCTCCCCGGGGTGCCAACTTCCCTTTCCTAAGGTTTGGAAACCTTTCTTTCCGGAAGTGCACCCACACATAGTCACCCTTCTTGAGTTCCACCTTCTTGCGTCCTTTGTTCTTCTTGGCGGCAACCTTAGCATAAGATTCCTCCAAGTTCTTCTTCGCCTTTGCATGGAGTTCAACCAAAGCCTTGGCTCTAGCTTTACCTTCAAAATTAACAACCATCTCCCTTGGCAAAGGGGTTAGATCAAGGGGAATCAAGGGGTTAAAACCATAAACACATTCAAAAGGAGTCATGCCAATCATGCTATGCAATGTACGATTGTAGGCAAACTCCATCATAGGCAATCTATCAATCCACGTCCCGGCCTTACCTCGGGTCATGGCCCTAAGAAGAGCACCCAAGGTTCGGTTGACCACTTCGGTTTTGCCATCGGTTTGTGGGTGGTGGGACGTAGAAAACAAGAGCTTGGTGCCCAAAGCACCCCATAAACTTCGCCAAAAATGGCTTAGGAACTTAGTGTCCCTATCACTCACTATAGTTTGAGGCACACCATGTAGCTTCAAAACATTTTCAACAAACAAGGAAGCTACATGTCGGGCGTCATCACATTTTGTGCACGGAATGAAATGAGCCATCTTTGAGAACCTATCCACGACAACAAAGATGCTATCGTGGCCCCCCCTAGTCCTTGGTAATCCCATGACAAAGTCCATTGATATATCCAACCACTCATCTTCGGCCAATAGAATTGTTCTTGAAGAACGGCCAAAGTCTTTCTTACCCCAAAGTGACCCATGAGTCCTCCACAATGTGCTTCTTGCACAAGCAATTCCCTCCATGAGGACTCGGGTATGCACACTCTACCATTTTTAAAGATGAATCCATTAGACCATTGGTATTTTTCCACTCTCTCCCCTTTCTCTAGAGCATTATGGACAGTCTTTAGCATTGGATCATGAGCATACATCAATTTGATGCTCTCGAATCCCATGAGCTTAGAGGTGAGAGTGGTGGCAAGGGCGAACTTTCTTGAAAGCGCGTCCGCCACAACATTGTCCTTCCCTTTCTTGTATTGAATCACATAGGGAAAGGACTCAATAAATTCAACCCACTTGGCATGTCTCTTATTGAGCTTCTCTTGGCCTCTCAAATGCTTGAGTGACTCATGGTCACTCTTGATTTCAAACTCACGAGGCCAAAGGTAGTGTTGCCAATGGGCAAGGGCTCTCACAAGGGCATACAACTCCTTGTCATATGTAGAATAGTTCAAGGAGGCCCCTTTCAATTTCTCACTAAAGTAGGCGATGGGTTTGCTATCTTGCATTAAAACACCACCGATTCCCACCCCCGAGGCATCACACTCAACCTCAAATGCTTTCCCAAAGTCGGGCAATTGCAATAGGGGGGCGGTACTCAACCTACCTTTCAACTCTTGGAAAGCCTTCTCTTGAGGCTCTCCCCAAACAAAGGGTTGGTCCTTCTTGACCAATTCGGTGAGTGGAGCGGCTTTGGAGCTAAAGTCTTTCACAAATCGCCTATAAAAGCTAGCAAGACCATGAAAGCTCCTCACTTGAGTCACGGTAGTAGGAGTAGGCCAATCACGTATGGCCTCTACCTTAGACTCATCCACCTCCACTCCTTGGGCACTCACTACAAACCCAAGAAAGACAACCTTATCCACACCAAAGGCACACTTTTTGAAATTAGCATAGAGCTTTTCGGCTCTCAAAGCTTCAAGCACTTGCCTAAGGTGGTCGACATGTTCATCAATTGTCCTACTATAGATCAAGATATCATCAAAATAGACAACGACAAACTTGTTGATAAAAGACTTCAAAACATGATTCATGAGTCGCATGAAAGTGCTAGGTGCGTTGGAAAGCCCGAAGGGCATTACCAACCATTCATAGAGACCGAATTTGGTCTTGAATGCGGTTTTCCATTCATCCCCGGGTTTCATCCGGATTTGATGGTAGCCGGACCTAAGATCGATTTTAGAAAAGACACGCGACCCACTCAATTCATCCAACATATCATCGAGTCGTGGAATAGGGTGACGATACTTGATCGTTATCTTATTCACGGCTCGACAATCTACGCACATTCTCCAAGTGCCGTCTTTCTTTGGGACAAGAATGACCGGTACGGCACAAGGACTCAAACTTTCCCTCACCAAGCCTTTTGAAAGCAAGTCATCAACTTGTTTTTGCAACTCCCTTGTATCCTCGGGATTGCTTCTATAGGCCGGCTTGTTCGGGATTTGAGAGCCCGGAATAAAATCGATTTGATGTTCAATACCCCTCAAGGGAGGTAAGCCATCGGGCATCTCATCCGGGAACATGTCCCCAAAGTTCTCCAAAACATTTTTCAAAGCACTAGGCAAAGGACTAGAAGAAACATCACAATTAGAGTTAAGGATCATACCTTTGTGCACTAAGCATAGGAGAAACTTGTTGCCATCATTACCTCTTAAGAGCTCGCCCGCTTGCATCATGGCACATATGCCACCGGTAGATGAAGAAGGTGGGATTGCCACCATGCTTTTGGACAAAGGGCTAGTCTCAATGATTGACTTGGCCTTTGCCGCTTCCCTCAACTCCTTCATTCGATTGTAGTCATCACTCACTTGTTTAGGAGTTAGGGGCTTCAACACAAACTTTCTTCCTTCATGTTGGAGCGTGTAATTGTTAACACGTCCATTGTGAACCACTTGCCGGTCAAATTGCCAAGGCCTTCCAAAGAGAAGGTGGCAAGCTTGCATGGGCACAACGTCGAACAGGTGTTCATCAACATAACTTCCCATTTTAAACTTGATCATTGCTTGTTTCACTACCTTCAGCTCGCCACATTCACTAAGCCATTGTAACCGGTATGGCTTTGGATGCTTCATGGTAGGCAACTTCAATTGAGTTATGAGAGATTGACTCACCACATTAGTACAACTCCCGGAATCAATGATCATAGAGCACACAACACCCTTAACACGACACCTAGCATGGAAGAGGTTTTCCCTTTGCAAGGTTTCACCATCCTCCGCAATCATAGCTCCTAGGCTCCTCCTCACTACTAGAAAAGTATGAGGTTCCTCATCCTCCACCGTGTCATCTTCACCATCCTCCTCTACTCCCTCATCTCCCTCTACTCCCTCATCTTCCTCCGGCTCACTCTCTTGCTCATATGCATGTTCAACAACAACAACCATGGTCCTTTTCGTAGGACACTCCTTAGCAAAGTGCCCATACCCCTTGCATTTATGACATTGAATGGAAGAAGAAGTAGGAGTATTCAATTGGGTTTTAGAATTACCTCCCGCATTGGGTGTGTACTTTTCAAATGGCTTCTTCACCTCTTTGTTAGCACTTGCTCCGCTAGGGCCACTTGCACTTGGGAATCTTGCATTGGGAGTAGGATTTTTCCAATCCTTTGGCTTGCTCATGGAAGTAGAAGTGTTGCCTTTGTAACGGTTGGACTTTTCTTTGTCAAGCCATTGCTCGGCTTGAATAGCGGCATCAAGGCCTTCTTGAAGTGAGAGATAAGAATGCAACCTCAATTGTGAGGCTATACCATAGCTCAAACCATTCATGAATCGGATCACGGCTTGCTCCTCATCTTCGGTGTCCATGTCTAAGGCCATTCGAACCCTTTCAAACTCATCATAATACTCATGCACCGTCTTGACACCTTGCTTCAACTCATAAAGTCTCTTGAGTTGTTCTTGACGGTATCTAGGAGTAATGTATTTGATACTCATGAGACCCTTCAAGTCATGCCATCCCACATTCACGGGAACTCCCGCTCTTCTCCTTGACCTCTTGACGGATTCCCACCAAGTGGATGCATAGGATTCAAAAGAGGAGATAGCATAAGTACCCTTCTTCTCATCGGTCATATCATTGGTGTCAAACAATCTTTCAATTTGGAGCACCCAATCAATATAAGCACTTGGATCACAATTCCCTTTAAAGGGTGGAAGATTAAGCTTCACACTATTGAGATTGTGGTTGTTGTCACGACCTCCTTGGAAAGGCTCCGGTTGGCCCCCATAGTGATCTCCAAAACCCCCGTAATCTCTCCTCACATTCCCTCCAACATAGCCCATAGGTGGCCCTCGACCTCGGCCCCTACCTCTATCCACATTTCTACCCCAATTCATACCTCGCCTCGGTTGAAAGGGATCATCAAACCCATACATGTCATCTCCATAATCGGCTTCCTCCCCTTCTTGAGCTTCATCAACTTGCTCAAGAGGTTGCACATTTCGGACGGGTCTTGGTAGTGGAATGTTTCTTGGAGGGTTGTCTAAAATACGGGGAATGCCCGTTCGTTGGGGATTGCCCAACAATGGATCAACTCTCTCTCGATCCTCCTTTACCCCGTTGTTGATTGAGCAATTCAACGACATGGCTCACTTGCTCCGGGGTAAAGTTAGGAGTACTTGAGACTTCAACTTGGACACTCGTGGTCCCCTTTTCAACTTGGACACTCGGGGTCCCTTTCTCCGACGGGACATTGGAATTCCCTTGCTCAACTAGGGCCCTTGAGGCACCCTTTTCGAGAGACTCAATCCTTTGATTCATGAGGTCCATCTTGGCAAGAAGGTTAGCCAAGGCCTCCTTTATGAAATCTTGTCCTTCGGTAGCATTGTACCTACACTAGTAACAAACGTTAGCCAAAAACAACCTCACACACTTCCTCACAAGTTTTCACTCGGATCACTCGTATAGTGGGTGGTGGATTTTTCACTCTTGCTTGAACCAAAAGCTTCACGAAGTTGGATAGTAAACCTCAACTTAACCACTCAATTCAAAAGTCCAATGAGCTCCGGGGTGAGTGGAGTTGATAGGACTCTATCGGAACGGTTAGCTCTTTAAGTGCGGACTTGAGCCAAAAGAGACTACGGATCTTCTTTGAATTCTATTCTCCGGTCTAGGCTTGAGTTTCCTAATAGTTTAGAAGAGTTAGCACAAGTCAAGTAGGCAAGATTAGTCAAAGAAGTGCTAACTAGATGCGATGCAAACAAATAAACAAGAGATCCTAGAAGAATCTACCCGAAACCACACCCAACAGAAGTAGGCGCCCCACCTGTTTGGACTAGGTGGTCCGCCTGGTTCACTGCACAGAGGAGTAGGCGGTCAGCCTTCTCTAGGAGGCGGTCCGCCTCTGGAAAATCCAGAGAGCTCAAACAAAAGGGGCGGTCCGCCTATCTCACTAGGCGCTCGGCCTACTGCAGGCTTCAGCACACTTCAAACATGATGTTCTTGGTTTTGCACCCAAAAATTCAATGATTCCAACGTTGTTTTAGCAATTCAAAGGTACCCCAATGTTGTTTCAACCACAAGGAATGAACCCCAATCAATTTTATCAAACCCCAATCAAAATTCAACAATCTACCATGTTCATCATGTTCACAACTAGGGTTTCAACTTTTTTAATTTTTCAAGGGATTCAAAATTCCAATTCTTGTGTTTCAACTCCAAATCGAGCGTATAGGGTACCAAAAGAACGGGTTTCCAATAAGGAACAAACCCCAATAACAATCACACAACGGGTCCAACAATCCAAGAATCCACAATCAAAATTTTTTTGGTGTTTTTTCTTCTTTTCAATTTTTTTTGTAGTTTTTCTTCTTTTCAAAAGCAACAAACAAGAACCTAAAAACGAAACTAACCTAGGCACGAAGAATCGAGGGTCGGGGGTTTGTAGAAACAAAACCCGAGCCTTGCTCTGATACCAAGATGATAGGAATCAAATACGATAAAACAAAAAGATAGGAGAGCGAGACACTTCTCGAACTCCCTTCGAAGTAACCACGGGGAACTTGTCCCGAGATACCCTCGAATCGGCGTCTAGAAGGACCTACACTATGCAACGACCCTCGAGACAACAACGGACTCGCAAGTCGAATGGTCGGGTTTTCGGTTCAAGACTCAACTAGGTTCCACTAGTGAATTCAAGCAACCAAGAGACAAAGGTTTCTTCCAAAGAGTTCAACTCTATTTTCATTCATCAATAATCAAAGTAAGGTAAAAGGTTTGAAAGATGTTTGTGAAGTATTTATAGACTTCACTTACATGTAATGAAAGCTCAAAAATACCCCTAAAGTGGCTTTAAACAATAAAGGCCTCGTAGGGCTATACTTGTCCAAAACATAGCATAAAACTAGCAATTCCCACATCCCCTTCACAAAGTAGGCGCCCAGCCTATAAATACTAGGCGCCCCGCCTGTTCCTGGTGTGCTGAGGGACTAGGCGGTCCGCCTGGTTTGCAGAGGCGGTCCGCCTGGTTGAGATCCAGAGAGCTGTCAAAAACTAGGCGGCCGGCCTAGTTGAGTAGGCGGTCCACCTGGTTCTGTGGCCTCTTGAATTGCTTCCAAACGTGCTCTGGATGCCTCGTCAAGTGTACTAGAAGGTCCTCCATCCATGGCACACCAAAGCACAGTCTTCAAGTCGCTCTTGGGGCCTTCTTCCATACCCTTCCATACCAAATGAAGATGGGTGTCTTGGATCAACTTGGCTTGGCTCCGAGTGAAGGGTCTTGTGGGGGTCTGGGTCTTATCACTGACAAAAGGCATAGACGAAGGAATGCCTATCCCGATGTCAATACTTGGCCACAGTTGATGAGAGCAATGGATGCTAAGTATTTGAGTGCCAAGTACAGGCAGACTCAAATGCAAAAGTTATATGAGCTAAAACAAGGGTCCAAGTCAGTTCAAGAGTACCATGATGAGTTTGAAAAGGTTCGATTGACTCTTGATCTGACCGAAGACGAGGAACAAGCCATTATCCGGTTTAAAAATGGCTTGGCCAAGGATTTGTCATCTCAGTTGAGACTCCACGTGTACCACACGTTGGAAGATTTGTTTGATGCTGCAACCGAAGCTGAAAAATTGGTGAAGGAAGAAAAGGCAAACCGGTATCGAGGAGTTACCACTTCTACTCCCTTGAACCGAGGAAAAGAATGGAAGAATCCTAACCAAACAAGTACCAACGCTGTTCGAGATTCGAAGAGACCCTTCGAAAAGGGTGTGACCGCTAACCAACCAAGAGAAGCGGGAGGTAAAGTGCAACTAAACTCTCCTAGTGCTTCAAATATTCAGTGTCACAAATGCAGAGGTTATGGTCACATGGCAAAAGAGTGTCCAACTCGCAAAGTTATGCTTCTGCTCGAAGATGGAACTGTCCATGAGCAAGCGAGTGACACCGAGGAGGAATTTATCGAGGAGACTGACCGAGCTGAAGTTGATGATGATCATGAGGCTGCCGAAGCTGATCATCCGGAAATGTTTCTTGTGGTTCGAAGGAATTTGAGCTGCATGACTCTTGAAGAAGAGGAAAACCAAAGAGAAAACCTCTTTCATGCCCGATGTCGAGTAAGAGGAAAGGTGTGTTCGATGATCATTGATTCCGGTAGTTGTGCCAACGTAGTGAGCCAAACTTTGGTTTCACAAATGGGATTACCTACGATGAAGCATCCTCACCCTTACAAATTACAATGGCTGAATGAGTGTGGAGAATTCAGAGTTGTCAAGCAAGTGTGGATCAAGTTTAGAATCGGAGAGTATCAAGATGAAATGATATTCGATGTGGTTCCGATGCAAGCTTGTCATTTTCTATTCGGTCGACCGTGGCAATATGACCGAACAGCTGTTCACAATGGCCGATCCAACACTTACACTGTGAAGCTCGATGGGAAGAGTTTCGTACTCAAACCCTTGTCTCCAAAGCAAGTCACCGAGGACTATAAAAGGATGAAAGAATTGAAAGAAGCGGCCAAAGCTAAGCTTCCGATGGGAGCAAAATTGGGGGCCGAGGAGACAAACTCACCGATCGAAGTAAAAGGAATTTGTGCAATCATGCAACCCGGTAAGATCTTACGAGGCAACGACCACGGCCAGATGATGATTTGCCTCGTGCACAAGGGTATCTTTCTTGATGCCGGGCAAACCACGAGACCCTTCACTCGGAGCCAAGCTAGGGAGATCCAAGGAGTACACTTACACTTGGTGAGGAAGGACCTAGAAGAAGGGAGCGTTTGGAAGCCATTTCGGGTGCTCCACGTGCAAGGGAAGCAGCCCAGCGAACCAGGCGCTCCGCCTGCACCTTAGGCGCCGCCGCCCAGAGCTCAAAGGGTCTAGGCGGACCGCCCAGCCCACCCCACTGGTCAAAGTGCACAAAATTCCAGGCGCTCCGCCCGGATCGCTGAAGCCCGAGTTTCCTAGCTATGTTAAGACTATTTTGACCCTACGTGGTCCTTTAATTCCTAAGCCTAAGTGTGGGCATTTTAGACCTTTCAAAGGGTGTCTAACAACACCTATAAGTAGCTAGTAGCTTGTCTTATTTCATTAGCTAACTTTGATGATAAAACAACAATTGTGTTGAGAGTTGAACTCTTTGAATGAGTGAATGAAACCTTTGATGGGACTTGTTCTTCCTCTAGCGGATCTAGATGAATTCCAATCCCCCCCCGATCATTCTACTTGCGTGCTCGCGTTAGCTCGAGGGTAGTTGCCTAGTGTAGGTGTTCTTGTCATCTTCTCGGGGTGTAATGGAACTAGTTCTCCGTTGCTACTTGAGATTATCGTACGAGTTACGTCTCGCTTTTATCTTTACTTTTTCCGCGTTTGATTTCCTACATCATTTGGTATCAGAGCAAGGCTCGGGTATCGTTTCTATGAACCCCCTACCCTTGATTCTTCGTGCCTAGGTTAGTTTGTTTAGATTTCTTGTTGTTCAAGTTGTTGGTAGAAGAAAAAACACAAAAAAATTGAAAAAATTGAAAATACAAAAATTGGCGTAACTTTTTGGTATGATCGATTCTTGAAGTGGGTGTTATAGATTTGAGATCGTGGTTGAATTCCCGTTGTTTTGGTACCAAATTTACTTGGATTGGATTGGATTGAAAAATTGAAACCCCAATTTTCCTTAAACCCTACCAAACCCTTGTTCTTGAGGAATTTGAGTGATTCTTGGGTTGTATGATTGTGGGGTTTTGGATTTGATTATCGGGGATTGATCTACTTTGAAAAACGAATACATTGCAACAAATTTGGTGTGAATCGGAGTTGTATAACATTGATTTTGAAAGATTGAAACCCACCTTTTTACCCCTTTTGAAGAAATTGTGAAACCCCAATTTGAAACTTGAATCATGATTGTGCTTTGCTTGATGATTGTTTGGGTGTAAAAATCATTGGGGATTGGTGATTATACCATTATACAACTTCGGGTACTTCGGATTTGGGAAGAACACGTTGATATCGACCAAAAAGTTGGATTGAAATCGAAGAACACGTTCTTGAAAACCCAGGTGTTCTTCGTCCGGGCGCTCCGCCTAAGTTTTGGGCGCCCCGCCTAAACTGCCTTTGCTTCAGGCGCTCCGCCTGACCTTCAGGCGCCCCGCCTAACCACCCTCACTGGACAACTTGGCAGGCGCTCCGCCCCATTCCTTTGGGCGCTCCGCCTGATTTCCTGAAGGTTGAATTGGGTAGTTTTCTTCTAGGTTTGCTTGTTTCTTTGTTGCCTAACCTCTAATTAGTGTTGATCTAAGTAATCTTCCTACTTAATTAACACTAATCCTTCATTGCTTTAGGTGATTCGTGCCATAGTGGAGAGTAGGAATTCCAAGAAAAGCGTAGAACCTTTTACTCAAGTCCTTCACTTCAAAGTGCCTAGCATTCATTGAGTCCCATTGATTCCACTCACCCCGGAGTGTGCGTGACTCGTGAATAGTTTTGGTTGAGTTGGGAATTGCTAATCATCTACGTGAAGCTTTGGAACTACAAGTCGAGTGAAATATCCACCGTCACCCAAAAGAGTGATCCGAGTGAACACAAGTGAGGGAGCGAGTGAGGTGTTTTGACTAACTCTTGTTTTCTTTTCTTTGTAGGTACCATGGCTAACGAAGGACAAGATTTCATTAAGGAGGCCTTGGCTAATCTTCTTGCCAAGATGGACCTCATGAACCAAAGAATCGAGTCTCTTGAAAAGGGAGCCTCGAGTACACAAGGAGAACATGGGACCCCGAGTGTCCAAAATGAGAAAAGGACCCCGAGTGTCCAAATTGAAACTGGAGAAGGCTCCAATAGTCCTACCTTTACCCCGGAACAAGTTGTTGAATTGCTTAACCAACAACGGGTAAAGGAAGACCGAGAGAGGATGGATCAAGTGTTGGGCAATACCCAACGAACGGGCATTCCCCGTACTCTAGACAACCCCCAAGTCAACATTCCACTTCCAAGAGCCATCCGCAATGTCCAAATTCTTGAGCAACCCGTTGAAGCTCAAGAAGGGGAGGAAGCCGAGCATGTTGATGAGGCTTATGGATATGATGATTACTTTCAACCCCGGCAAGGTATGAATTGGGGTCGAAATGTGGATCGGGGTAGAGGCCGAGGTCGAGGGCCACCCTTAGGATATGGAGGGAGGAATGCAAGGAGGGACTATAATGCTTATGATGATCACTATGGAGGCCAACCGGAGCCATTCCAAGGGGGTCGTGACAATAACAACAACGTTAATAGTGTGAAGCTCACTATTCCTTCTTTCAAAGGAAGTAGTGACCCGGTGGAGTACATTGGTTAGAAATTGGCTATGGAGCGTATCTTTGACACTAATGATATGCCCGAAGTGAAGAAGACGAAGTATGCAATATCCTCCTTTGAATCTTTTGCTTCCACTTGGTGGGAGTCGGTGAAGAGGAATAGAAGGAGGACGGGTATGGCTATTAATCTTACTTCGGAAGAGTTGATCCGTGTGATGGATGAGAAGTACTTGACTAACCAATACCGGGTTGAACAACAAAGGCGTCTTTATGAGTTGAAGCAAGGTTACAAATCGGTTGGTGAATACTTCAATGAATTTGAGCAAATCCGAATGATCCTTGACTTAGATGATGAAGACAATGAGACGGCCATGATCCGTTTCAAAGGGGGCTTGAACCGAGACATAGCTTCACAATTGAAGTTCCACAAATATGATGATCATTACAAGCTATGTGAAGATGCGGTGGAGGCCGAGAAGTGGTTAAAGGAGGAGAAATCCCTTCGCTACAAGAGTAGCACTACTACCCCAATAAGCAAACCAAAGGATTGGAAGCCTCCTACTACAAATGCAAGGTTCCCAAGTGCAAGTGGAACAAGTGGTGCAAATGCTAGGAAGGATGTGAAGAAGCCCTATGAGAAGAACACATCTAATGTGGGAGGTAACTCTAAAACTCAATTGAATGCTCCTACTTCTTCTTCAATACAATGCCACAAGTGCAAGGGATATGGGCACTTTGCTAGGGATTGTCCTACAAAGCGGACCATGGTTGTTGATAGTCATGCCTATGAGAAAGAGAGTGAATCGGAAGATGAGGAAGTAGAGAGAGTAGAGGGAGATGAGGGAGTAGAGGAGGATGATTTGCTTGATGACACGGTGGAGGAGGAGGATCCTCATACTTTCTTGGTTGTGAGAAAGAGCCTAGGGGCTATGATTGTTGAAGATAGTGAAACCTTGCAAAGGGAAAATTTGTTCCATGCTAGGTGCCGGGTCAAAGATGTTGTTTGCTCTATGATAATTGATTCCGGGAGTTGTGCAAATGTGGTGAGTCAATCACTTGTGTCTCAATTGAAGTTAACTACCATGAAGCATCCCAAACCTTATCGGCTACAATGGCTAAGCGAATGTGGGGAGCTTAAGGTAGTGAAGCAAGTGATGATTCGATTCAAAATGGGGAGTTATGTTGATGAGCATTTGTTTGACGTTGTGCCCATGCAAGCGTGCCACCTACTTTTAGGGAGGCCTTGGAAATTCGATAGGCAAGTGGTGCATGACGGTCGTGTCAATACTTACACGGTCAAACATGAAGGGAAGAGATTTGTGCTTAAACCTCTCACTCCTAAGCAAGTGAGTGATGACTACAAGAAAATGAAGGAGTTGAGGGAGGTGGCAAAGGCAAAGTCAATCATTGAGACTAGCCCTTTGTCCAAAAGCATGGTGGCAATCCCACCTACTTCATCTACCGGTGGCATATGTGCCATGATGCAACCGGGCGAGCTCTTAAAAGGAAATGATGGCAACAAGTTTCTTCTATGCATTGTGCACAAAGGTATGGTTCTTTCTTCCGAATTTGATTATTCTTCTAACCCATTACCTAGTGCCATTGAAAGTGTTTTGAAGGTGTTTGAAGACTTGTTCCCGGATGAAATGCCAAGTGGACTCCCTCCCTTGAGAGGGATTGAACATCAAATTGATTTCATCCCGGGGTCTCAAATCCCAAACAAAACGGCTTATAGGAGTAATCCGGAGGATACAAGAGAATTGCAAAAGCAAGTAGATGACTTGCTCTCTAAAGGCTTGGTTCGGGAGAGTTTAAGTCCATGTGCCGTACCGGTTATTCTTGTACCCAAGAAGGATGGATCGTGGAGAATGTGCGTGGATTGCCGAGCCATGAATAAGATAACGGTAAAGTACCGTCACCCTATTCCACGACTTGATGATATGTTGGATGAATTGAGTGGGTCGTGTGTCTTTTCCAAAATCGACCTTAGGTCCGGTTACCATCAAATCCGGATGAAACCCGGAGATGAATGGAAAACCGCATTCAAGACCAAATTTGGTCTCTATGAATGGTTGGTAATGCCCTTCGGGCTTTCCAACGCACCTAGCACTTTCATGCGACTCATGAACCATGTTTTGAAGCCTTTTATTAACAAGTTTGTCGTTGTCTATTTTGATGATATCTTGATCTATAGTAAGACAATAGATGAGCATGTTGGCCACTTGAGCCAAGTTCTTGAAGCATTACGAGCCGAAAAGCTCTATGCCAATTTGAAAAAGTGTGCCTTTTGTGTGGAGAAGGTTGTCTTCCTTTGGTTTGTCGTGAGTGCCCAAGGAGTGGAGGTGGATGAGTCTAAGGTAGAGGCCATACGTGATTGGCCTACTCCTACTACCGTGACTCAAGTGAGGAGCTTTCATGGTCTTGCTAGCTTTTATAGACGATTTGTGAAAGACTTTAGCTCCATCGCCGCTCCACTCACCGAGTTGGTAAAGAAGGACCAACCATTCGTTTGGGGAGAGCCTCAAGAGAAGGCTTTCCAAGAGTTGAAAGGTAGGTTAAGTACCGACCCCCTATTGCAATTGCCCGACTTCGGGAAGGCGTTTGAGGTTGAATGTGATGCCTCGGGGGTGGGAATTGGTGGAGTATTAATGCAAGATAGCAAACCCATCGCCTCCGAGAGCTGAACTGAAGGAAGCGGAGCGCCTCAACTGGAGGCGGAGCGCCTCAGCACAGGAGGCGGAGCGCCTCAACCTGGAGGCGGAGCACCTCCCCCTGTGAGGGCCTGCAGGATATTTTACTTCTTTTTGGTGTAATTCCAACCATAGCCCTAAGTGACTTGTATTGTTTTGACTAGACTTAGGGGCTATTTAGACATTTCATTTAGAAGTGTGGTGAACCTATAAATACCACACTTAGTCATTTATTTCATTAGCTAGTTTTGAAGATAGAATTGAGAAGATAGAATAGGCTTGGCCTTTCTTGTTGAAGCGTTGACTTCATGTATCTCTTACGTTGAATCCATGGTGGATCACCGCTAGTGTGAGTCCCGTTCAATGGTTCAAGTCTCTTCTCCCTTTTGAATCAATCTATGTGTTTAGTTTGATTCATTCTTTCTTCTATTTCTATTCTCCCCAATCCCTTATTTCTTGCTATCTTACGATTATTGCTTCCGCATCATTTTACTTGCTTCCGCCTATTTGGTTCTTATCATCTTGGTATCAGAGCAAGGGTCAGGTTTCGTTCTTACGAATCCACGTTCCTTGTTCATCCTATCTTTTAGTTTAGTTTATTGTTATTGTTGTTCTGGTTCTTGGAGAAAAGAAGAAAAACACAAAAAAATAGAAAAAGTTGAAAAAACACCAAAAATTGGGCCTATCTTGTTCGTTGGATTGATTCGTGTTGTGATTGATATTGGGGTTTGTTCCTTATTGGAAACCCATTATTTTGGTACCCAACACACATGATTAGGAGTTGTATCCTATGAATTGAAAATTTGAAACCCTCGAAAAATTGAAAAAGTTGAAACCCTAGTTTTGAAGAAGATGAACATGGTGAATTCCTTGTTTTTGATTGGGGTTTGCTAAAAATCATTAGAGTTTGCTTATCTTGGTTGAAACAACATTTGGGTACCTTTGCATTGCTAAAACATCGTGTGATTTGTTGGATTTTTGGGTGATAAAGTTGAAAAACCCGTTGTTGAATTGTGCTGAAAGTTGCAGGAGTTGGAGCGCCTCAATTTGGAGGCGGAGCGCCTCAACTTTGTCAGCTCTCTGGATTTCCTGAGGCGGAGTGCCTCCCCCAAAGAGGCGGAGCGCCTCCCCCTGTAGGTTTGCCCAGGCGGCCGCCTACTATCCTGAGGCGGATCGCCTACTTCCTGAAGCCTTTTTCGGGTAGTTTTCTTGTAGGATTTTTGCTTGTTCCTTGCTTCCTTACTTCTTGGTTAGTGTTTCTAGGGTATTAGTCCTACTTTATTAACACTAATCTTTGCTCCTTAGGGTGTTGTGTGTCTTGGAGTCTTTACTTAAAGTCGTAGAATTTGCTTGCTTCAAGTGCGCATTAAATTAGCTTCCGTACATCGAGTCCCTTAAAACTCCATTCCGAACCATTACTTGGGTGCATTAGTTGATTGATCTTGCCATTGTGATTACTAAGAGACAAGAAGGTCTTGAGTGGAAAAAGGCTTGAGTGGTGAGAACAATAGAGTGTGGTCACAAAAGCCAACGACCTTAAGTGTATACACGAGTGGAAAGAAAATTGAGCGACATCTTTTGAGTGATACACGTGAGGGAGTGAAATTTGTGAGGTCCTATACTCTTGGGTTACGACTATGGTTTCGGATGACGATTGTGGAGGGTATGACTCATGCGGAGATGATGGAGACTATGGTTCCTATGATGGTGATGATGGGTATTGCTATGACGATTCGGGAAACCAAGGCTCATATGATGATGAAGAGGGTCACTATGTTGATTATGAAGACGAAGAAGACTATGGGGCTTGCGAAGATGAATGTGAAGAATCTTATGCTCCAAGTCAAGAATATGAAGATGGTGACGCTTCAAGGTATGATGATCCTACTTACTCTTCTTGTGATGAATTTGAACATGATGATAGTGACATAGAGAGAATGGATGATGAGGTTGATTATACGAATTTTGCATATGCATCTTCTCTTGGTGTTGCTTATGGTGTGCAAGGGAGTAGTAGAGGTCCTTCAATTAGTATGGGAGGAGGTGGTGGTTGTTCCATGGGAGATGGGAGGTTTGCATCTTCTAGCTCCCATGTGAAGGGTGGAAGTAGAAATGGTGTTGCTCTTACCTTTACGGGGGTACATTTCTCTAGTAGTGGTGGTAGGAGTGGTGCTATGGGCTATGGAACCAAGGCGAGAGGCAATTATGGGTTCCATAGTGGTACTCCTTCCTCGACTTTCAACAACACTTCTAATGTTGGAAGGGTGACGGGAAGTGGAAGTTATCCTAGTGGTGATGCTAGGGGAGGAGGGATGAGGAATGTTCAATTTGAGGGTGATGTTTCTCTTGAACTTCCAAGTTCTTACTTGGATGATCCTATACGGAACTTGGGTCTAAGGAGGTTCCTTGTTGAGGTTGAAGGTAATGGAGGGTACTTGCTCAAGATTGGTAGCACCGATGCCAATTGCATTAGTACCTCGGTGGTTGATGAGTTAAGGCTACCTTGCTATGCCCTAGAGCATCCTTATGAGTACCTCGGAGTGTGGGTTTCCAAGCAAGTTCGAGTGTGCATCTCTCATAAGAGTTATTGGGGTTATGTGTGGTGCGATGTGTATCCCATGACGCATTGTCATGTGTGGCTAGGTGAGCCATGGTTGCAAGGCAAGAAGGTGCGATATGGTATTGAGTGTGATAGGTATTATGTGAGCAAGGGCCAAAGGACTTTTGACTTTGAGCCTCTTAGAGCAAAGATCAAGTCACTTCCTAGTATACCTTCTAGGCCTATGCAAAGGGAAAAGGAGCAAGAACCTCATCCTATGGTTAAAAGAGTGCAAACAAGAAGTCCTACAATCACAAGCAATGGTGGGACTAGTGCAAGAAAAGAGTTGACAATTGTCAACAAGGTGAACCCAAAACCTCAAGCTCCAAAGCTAAGTGGTTCACCAACAAAGAAGAAAGAGATCTCAAGTGATGAGTCTCTTAGTCCTAGATTCCGGGTTGATGTTAAAAGTCCACCTACTCCGGCTATGGGTATTCTTGGGCCTCGTCCCAACTCACCCGAATTTGAGAGACAAAAGATTGAGAGGAGTAAGGGAGTGACCGGTGACATTCCTCGAGTGGAAAAAGGAGAGGATGTGTTGAGTGATGTGAGTGGGATGTCACCACCCGAATCTACACCTAACCTTAAAAGAAAATTAGAGAAAAGAAAGAGGGAAAAAAGAGTGAGGACACCCCTTATTCTAACCTTAACCCTTTATCTTTTTCTCCTACTTTTGTGAATGCTTGTGTAGGTACTCTTGGAGGCAAACTAATAGAGCCTCAATCATGTCCTAAGAAAGAAGGACAAGGTGAAAAAGATCTTCAATGTGAGCTTCAAAGTGGAGGAACTAGCCATGATACTTCAAGTGCATTGAGTGAGCAAGATGGCCTCTCAAAGGTAAGTGATAGTGATGCAGGGTAAACCTACGAAAGCGATAAAGAGATAAAAGTGAGACGAGACTCACACTAAAGTTCGAGTAGCAACGAAGAACTTGTTCCGTTACACCCCAAACGATTGAAAAGAATCACCTAACGCTATGCAACTATCCTCAAGAGTCACGTCGCTCGAGCAAATAGAATGATCAGAGACGGATTGAAGAGCAACTTGGATTCATCCAATTGATTCAAGCCAAAATGTTTACAAGGTTCAAAAGCAATGCTCATTAATGTTTTTGTGTTCAAAGGTAAGCTAAAAAGCATTAAATGAGAGAGGGGTGTATTTATAACACCCCTTTACAATGTTTTCCTACATTCTGGTCCGCAACAGCTAAAGTGTTCATCGCGATCGCGCATCATTATATGCGATCGCGAGGCACACTGAAAAGCTTCTAGCGCGATCGCGCGAGACGAGGCACGACAGCGAAGACAAAATAATTCTTCTGCGCGATCGCGAAGACGATGCGAGCGATCGCGAAGAGCAAAAGTTCAGCTTCAGGCAGTAAGCTCAGCAGGTGCTCCCCTGTTTTGCCCTGTTTTGCTCCCCTGCTTTCTGCACTGTTTCCTGCCCTGTTTCCACATGGATTGAGCTCCAATGCATTATCTTTAAGTCCTCTCCCGAGCTCGTATCATCCACGCTTCTCCAAACCAAGTGTAGGTGAGCGTCTTGTATGTCCTTGGCTTGACTTCGAGTGAATGGTCTCGAGCTGGTTTGCCCGGCATCATCCTCCCCTTCTTGAGAAGATTTCGTCCTCGAAATTGAGGCGTCATTTCCCACGGCATCACCTACATCACAAGGAGCCAAGTCACTAACATTGAAAGTATTTGAAACATTGTACTCACCGGGTAGATCAATCACATAGGCGTTGTTGTTGATCTTGGATATTACATGGAACGGGCCATCTCCTCGGGGTGCCAACTTCCCTTTTCGAATGTTTGGGAATCTTTCTTTCCGGAAGTGCACCCACACATAGTCGCCTTTCTTGAATTCCACCTTCTTCCTCCCCTTGTTTTTCTTTGTGGCTAGCTTTTCATAAGCTTCCTCCAAGTTCTTCTTTGCTTTGGCATGGAGTTCCATCAAGGCCTTAGCTCGGCTTGTACCTTCAACATTAACAACCATTTCCCTTGGCAAAGGGGTGAGATCAAGTGGAATCAAAGGATTAAAACCATAAACGCACTCAAATGGAGTCATGCCAATCATTCTATGCAAGGTGCGGTTATATGCAAACTCCATGAGTGGTAATTTCTCCACCCAAGTCCCGGCCTTACCCCGGGTCATAGCTCTAAGAAGAGACCCCAAGGTTCGGTTCACCACCTCGGTTTGACCATCCGTTTGAGGGTGGTGGGACGTAGAGAACAACAATTTGGTGTCAAGGGCACCCCACAAACATCTCCAAAAATGGCTTAGGAACTTGGTGTCCCGATCACTTACAATGGTTTGAGGCACGCCATGTAATTTTAACACATTTTCAATGAACAAAGAGGCTACATGGTGTGCATCACTACTCTTTTTACAAGGAATGAAGTGGGCCATTTTTGAGAACCTATCCACGACAACATAAATGCTATCATGGCCCCCTCTAGACCGTGGCAATCCCATAACAAAGTCCATCGAAATGTCCATCCACGAGCTAGTAGGAATAGGTAAAGGAGTGTATAAGCCATGGGGACTCGACTTGGACTTGGCGTGCTTGCAATCTAAACAAGCATTGCATAGCCGCTCAACATGCAACTCCATCTTAGGCCAATGGAATTGCTCCTTAAGAATTGCCAACGTCTTATCCCTCCCAAAGTGTCCCATCAATCCTCCACAATGTGCTTCACGCACTAGCAATTCTCGCCAACAGGACTCGGGAACACAAACTCTACCATTTTTAAAGATATAGCCTTCAACCCATTGGTACTTTTCAACTCTTTCTCCTTTCTCAAGAGCTTCATGAATGCTCTTTAGCTTAGGGTCTTGAGCATACATCAACTTAATGCTCTCAAAACCCATGAGCTTGGAGGCAAGAGTGGTGGCTAGAGCAAACTTCCTAGAAAGTGCATCCGCCACAACATTGTCTTTCCCTTTCTTGTATTGAATGACATAGGGAAAGGATTCAACGAACTCTACCCACTTGGCATGACGCTTGTTCAATTTCTCTTGGCCCCTAAGATGTTTGAGTGACTCATGGTCACTCTTTATCACGAATTCCCTCGGCCAAAGATAATGTTGCCAATGAGCAAGAGCCCTCACTAGGGCATACATCTCCTTGTCATACGTAGAGTAGTTCAAGGAGGCACCCTTCAATTTCTCACTAAAGTAGGCTATGGGTTTTCCATCTTGCATTAAAACACCACCAATTCCCACCCCCGAGGCATCACATTCAATCTCAAATGCCTTTTCGAAGTCGGGCAATTGCAATAGAGGGGCGGTACTCAACCCACCTTTCAATTCTTGGAAAGCCTTCTCTTGAGGCTCTCCCCACACAAAAGGCTTGTCTTTCTTCACCAATTCGGTGAGTGGGGCGGCAATGGAGCTAAAGTCTTTCACAAATCGTCTACAGAAACTAGCAAGACCATGAAAGCTCCTCACTTGAGTCACGATAGTAGGAGTAGGCCAATCACGAATAGCCTCTACCTTAGACTCATCTACCTCCACTCCTTGGGCACTCACAACAAACCCAAGAAAGACTACCTTTTCAACACCAAAGGGACACTTCTTGAAATTGGCATAGAGCTTCTCAGCCCTTAAAACCTCAAGCACTTGCCTCAAGTGGCCAACATGGTCGTCTATTGATTTGCTATATATCAAGATATCATCAAAATAGACAACCACGAATTTGTTGATAAACGGCTTCAAGACATGGTTCATTAACCGCATGAAGGTGCTAGGTGCGTTGGAGAGGCCGAAAGGCATCACCAACCATTCATAAAGACCAAATTTGGTCTTGAATGCGGTTTTCCACTCATCACCCCGGTTTCATCTGGATTTGGTGGTAGCCGGACCTAAGATCTATCTTGGTAAAGACACTTGAACCACTCAATTCATCATGCATGTCATCAAGTCTAGGAATGGGATGACAATACTTTACCGTTATCTTGTTGACCGCACGGCAATCAACACACATCCTCCATGTCCCGTCCTTCTTTGGCACAAGAATGACCGGTACGGCACACGGGCTCAAGCTTTCTCGAACCAACCCTTTGGTGAGCAATTCATCCACTTGCCTTTGCAATTCCTTGGTGTCCTCCGGGTTGCTCCTATAAGCCGGCTTGTTTGGGATTTGGGACCCCAGAACAAAATCGATTTGGTGCTCAATACCCCTCAAGGGAGGTAATCCATCGGGCATCTCATCCGGGAACATGTCCCCATAATCCTTCAAAACATTTTCAAAAGCACTAGGCAAAGGGTTAGAAGAATAATCAATTTCGGAAGTAAGAATCATACCTTTGTACACTAGGCAAATGAGTAGTTTGTTGCCATCATTTCCTCTCAAGATTTCACCCGGTTGCATCATGGCACAAATGCCACCGGTAGACGATGGTGGAGTCACCACCAAGCTCTCGGCCAAAGGGCTAGTCCCAACAACCGACTTAGCCTTTGCCACTTCCCTCAATTCCCTCATGCGCTTGTAATCATCGCTCACTTGCTTGGGCGACAAGGGTTTGACCACATACTTTTTCCCTTCATGCTTCACCGTGTAGGTGTTGGCACGGCTATCATGAACCACATGTCGATCAAATTGCCATGTCCTTCCAAAGAGAAGGTGGCATGCTTGCATGGGCACAACATCAAACATGTGTTCATCCACATAGTTCCCTATCTTGAACTTGATCTTGCATTGTTTGACCACCCTCAATTCACCACACTCACTAAGCCATTGCAAACGGTAGGGACTTGGGTGTTTTAAGGTGGGTATTTTCAATTGGGAGACTAGTGTTTGGCTAATGACATTGGCACAACTTCCCGAGTCAATAATCATGGAACAAAGGAGACCCATGACTCGGCATTTAGAATGGAAGAGGTTCTCTCTTTGCAAGGTCTCACTATCCTCCACAACCATGGCTCCTAAACTCCTCCTCACAACAAGGAAAGCATGGGCGTCATCATCATCCTCCATTGCAACCTCCCCCTCATCAACCCCCTCATCATCCTCTACTCCCTCTTCTTCCTCGGGCTCACTATCTTGTTCATATACCAAATCACCCACAAGAACCATAGTTTTCCGGGTAGGGCAATCTTTGGAGATATGTCCATAACCCTTACACTTAAAGCATTGAATAGAAGTAGAAATAGGATTACTTAAGTGAGTTCTAGAATTACCTCCCACTTGTGGTGTAGACTTCTCAAAAGGCTTCTTCACATCCTTGCTAGGGGTTGCACCACTTGAACTTGGGAACTTGGCATTGGGAGTAGGAGCCTTCCATTCCCTTGGCTTGCTCATGGAAGTAGTAGTACCACTCTTGTATCGGAGGGCTCTCTCCTCTTTGAGCCATTTCTCTGCTTCAATGGCATCATCACATAGCTTGTAAAGATCATCATATTTGTGGAACTTCAATTGTGAAGCTATGTCTCGGTTCAAACCCCCTTTGAAACGGATCATGGCCGTCTCATTGTCTTCCTCATCCAAGTCAAGACTCATGCGGATTTGCTCAAAGTCATTGAAATATTCCCCAACCGTTTTGGGGCCTTGTTTCAACTCATAGAAACGCTTGTGTTGGTCCACACGGTATTGACTAGTCAAGTACTTTTCATCCATCACACGGATCAATTCTTCCCAAGTAAGATTGATAGCCATTCCCGTCCTCCTTCTATTCCTCTTTACCGACTCCCACCACGTAGAAGCAAAGGATTCAAAGTAGGTTATTGCATACTTGGTCTTCTTCACCTCGGGCATGTCGTTGGTGTCGAATATCCGCTCCATGGACAACTTCCAATCAATATACTCCACCGGGTCACTACTCCCTTTGAAAGAAGGAATAGTAAGCTTCACACTATTAAGGTTGTTATTTTCTCGACCCCCTTGGTGCGGCTCCGGTTGGCCTCCAAAGTTATCTCCATAACCACCATATTCTCTCCTAGCATTCCCTCCAACATACCCTATGGGTGGCCCTCGACCTTGGCCTCTACCCCTATCCACATTGCGACCCCTAAATGGAAAGTGAGCACCATACCCACCATCACCATAATCATCCTCCTCCCCTTCTTGAGCTTGTGCAACTTGCTCAAAAGGTTGAACATTTCGGATTGGTCCGGGAAGTGGAGCATTCCTTTGGGGATTGCCCATAAGGTTAGGAATGGTCACTCGTTGGGTATTGCCCAACAATTGGTCAATTCGATCACGATCCTCCCTTACCCGTTGTTGGCGATTGAGCAACTCAACAACTTGTTCCGGGGTAAAGATCGGGCTACTTGTGCCCTCAACACCATCAACTTGGGCACTCGGGGCCCCCTTCTCAACTTGGACACTCGGGGTCCCCTTTTCCGATTGCTCATTGGAAGTCCCTTGCTCAACTAGGGCACTTGAAGCACCCTTTTCAAGAGACTCAATCCTTTGGTTCATGAGGTCCATCTTGGCAAGAAGGTTAGCCAAGGCCTCCTTTATGAAATCTTGTCCTTCGTTGGACATTGTACCTGCAACAATCAAAAACAAGAAAAGAGATTAGAGTAAAAGTCCTCACTCACTCCCTCACTTTTGTTTGTCGCTCGGGTTCACTCAACTTGGGGTTAGGTTCACACAAGCTTGAGATCAATGGCCTCCTCGTAGTTGCGCAACCTCCTCAATGATCAAATCAAAATACAAGAACCAAATGCTCTTCGGGAAGAGTGGATTCAATGGGACTCGATAAACGCTAAGCTATTTGGTGCGCACTTGAACCAAACAATTAACTACGAATCTTCTTTGAATTCTACTCTCCTTCTAGGCACGAGGATCCTATTCGCACAATGGATTAGTACTAATTAGGTAGAAGTGTTACCCTCAAAGTACTAACCGGAAGTGACGCGATCAAATGTCCAAAGATCGAATCATCACCAAACGGATTCGGAATTGGATGAATTTTGGTTTGTGATCTAGGAACTCACCATATTTGATGATGGTATGGGAGTTTTGGTGGTTGGAAACTGTTACGATAGCTTTGCGAACATTCTGTCCAACTTCAGGAAATTCTGGAAACTGGTACACTTCGCGATCGCGTGCAGAGGGGCGCGATCGCGATGAACAAAAACTCAGAAATGGCGCGACAGCGCGAGACCTTGCGCGATCGCGCAGGTTTGTTCAGCTGAACCAGAAACTCGACAGAAAACTGCAGATTTTTGCACACAAACAACCCAAATTCAATTTGTTTCAGTTTTTCAAGCTTCCACAAGGGTTTTCAACTGTAGTAAACACTTCCCAATGGTTTAAACAAACAAACAACCATCAAACAACTTGTTTTCAATGAATTTTGGTCAAGTTCTTCAAAATGTTCAAACCTTCAAGAACTCAAAATTGCGATTTTCACTCCAACACTCCAAATGATGTTATGATGGTATCAACACAATGGGAAAACTATAGTGAACAATCCCCGATACCAAACAACCACAAAATCATAACATCAAACAAGTTTTGGCAAATTTTGCAAAATGTTCAACCTAGGGTTTAAATTTTCCAAACTTTGATTTTCAACTCCAAAACGTGTTTTGTTGGTTCCCAATTGTCGGGATTACATAAACAATCAATCCCCAATAATCAACACCAACAAAATCGTAACAACAATCGATTTCCTCCAAATTTTTGGGTTTTCAAGTTTTTGAATTTTTTTCTTCTTTTTCAATATAACAAGAACAAGAACACGAAAATAAACACGAAACAAAGATGACAAGCACGAAGAGTAGGACGAGGGTTCGTAAGAACGCAACCCTAGCCTTGCTCTGATACCAACTGATGCAGGGTAAACCTACGAAAGCGATAAAGAGATAAAAGCGAGACGAGACTCACACTAAAGTTCGAGTAGCAACGAAGAACTTGTTCCGTTACACCCCAAACGATTGGAAAGAATCACCTAACGCTATGCAACTATCCTCAAGAGTCACGTGGCTCGAGCAAATAGAATGATCAGAGACGGATTGAAGAGCAACTTGGATTCATCCAATTGATTCAAGCCAAAATATTTACAAGGTTCAAGAGCAATGCTCATTAATGTTTTTGTGTTCAAAGGTAAGCTAAAAAGCATTAAATGAGAGAGGGGTGTAGGATTACACCCCTTTACAATGTTTTCCTACATTCTGGTCCGCAACAGCTAAAGTGTTCATCGCGATCGCGCATCATTATATGCGATCGCGAGGCACACTGAAAAGCTTCTAGCGCGATCGCGCGAGACGAGGCGCGACAGCGAAGACAAAACAATTCTTCTGCGCGCGAAGAGCAAAAGTTCAGCTTCAGGCAGTAAGCTCAGCAGGTGCTCCCCTGTTTTGCCCTGTTTTGCTCCCCTGCTTTCTGCACTGTTTCCTGCCCTGTTTCCACATGGATTGAGCTCCAATGCATTATGTTTAAGTCCTCTCCCGAGCTCGTATCATCCACGCTTCTCCAAACCAAGTGTAGGTGAGCGTCTTGTATGTCCTTGGCTTGACTTTGAGTGAATGGTCTCGAGCTAGTTTGCCCGGCATCAGATAGTTCTCCCCTTGAAAATGTTACTCCCTTGTCTTGTGATGGTGTTTGTGAAAACTCAACACTAGTTGTTGATTTGTATGAATACAATGTGTTTGCAACTAGTGTAGAGTCAAATGGTCAACTCGTGTGTGATAGTGAACCACTAGTTGAGAGGGAGGATAAGCCACATCATGATGTGAGCACGATTTTCATTGAATCTCTCATTAGTGAGGAATGTGTAGTTGACCTTGCTTGTGAACCTTGTTATGACACCCCACCCATATTTGACAAAGGGGAAGATGAGTTGAATGAATACCCTATCCTTTCCCTTGATGAATTGCTTGATAATGGTGGACTTATGTGTTGTAGTGAGGTTGGTAGTGACCTTGAGGAGTCCCTAGTGATTGAGATGGATCGGATTATTTTCAATGACTCCTCGGGTAATAGTGATGAACCTAGTCTTGATACCATGCTTTTGTGTGACCCTGAATTTGAGGTGCATGCTTTTACATTTCCATTGTGTGAAGATAATCTCATTTGTGGTAGCGAATTGTATCGGACTAGGATTGGTAATCGAATAGAACCTCCATGGTTTGAAAAGTTAGACTCTATGGATGATCCAATATTTGGAACTCCAAGTGGGATGAGTGGTCTTGATATTGGTTGTGTTGAACCATCTTCTAGTAGTCCTAACCTTCATTGTGTGGACTATAATGATGAAGGACCTATTTTGGAGACTTTCCTTTGGAGCTTCCCTAATGAGGGAGATTGTCTTGGAGTTGGATTTGGAGGTGAGGAAGTCACTCTTGATTTGTGCAAGAGTGCTTCCAAGAAGGGGAGTGGAGTATTTGATGTTAGTTGTCAATTGAACTATTTTATTTACTCCACTCCACATGTTGATCACACCTTGGGTGTCGAGCATGCCAAAGCCAATGTGTCTGAGGCAATCGAAAATAGGCGGAAGCAACAAACGATACGAAATTGCGGAAACGATAAAGATAAAGATAAAAACGAGACGAGACTCGAACGATTACCTAAGTAGCAACGAGGAACTTGTCTCGCTACACCTCGGGGAATGTCAAGGAATCACCTACGCTATGCAACTATTCTCAAGAGATACTCGACCCTTGCAAATAGAATGATCAAAGATGGATGAAGTTCAAATTGGATTCCACCAATTGAATTCAAGTTCCCAACAAGGGTTCAAATGATAGCATAGCTCAAGTTTCATCAGTATTCAAGATTGTGTAATGAATGAATAGGCTAAGTGTTTAATTTATAGAACTTTCTAAGACTAAAGTGAAATGACTAGAAAGCCCCTAGGCATAGTTAAAACATACAAGCCACTTAAGGGCAAAATAGGAAGTTCACAACCAAAAATTAAGTCTTCAGCGTGGGTGGGCGGAGCGCCCAAAAGGGGGCGGAGTGCCTCAGCTTTGGCACGTCTTGGGCAGCCTAGTGGGGGAGGCGGAGCGCCTCAATTGGAGGCGGAGCGCCTGGCCTTCAAGTGGTGGAGGCGGAGCGCCCCAACTGGTGGGCGGAGCGCCTGCCTGGGCAGCTTCTTGGGCGGACCGCCTGAATCCCTGGGAGGTGCGCCTGAGAGCTTCTCCGCTTGTTGCTTCTCCGGATCGCTCCTAAAGCCCTCGGCTTCCCGTCCTTTGCATCCTTCAAGCTTGGCGCTCGTTGATTGACATCTTCGCTCGATTTGCATTGCATTATCCTCCCCTTCTTAAAAGGATTTCGTCCTCAAAATCAATCCATCAACGCCTACATGCAAAGACAAGCAAAAACACAAAAATGTTCCTACTACAAGAGTAGGTTAGTGCCGAAGAGTGTGGGAAAACACACTCTTATGGTATAACCAAGTATCGATAGCAATGAAGAAGTTCATGTTCCTAAGGGAACTAGCAATTACATGGTTCAACAAAGAAGTGCACCCAACACAAGAACAAACAAAGAGATTAATAGGGCATGGCATATGCAAGACCAGTGATAAGACCCAAACCCCCACAAGGCCCTTCACTCGGAGCCAAGCAAAGGAGATCCAAGGAATACATCTACACTTGGTGAGGAAGGGACTAGAGGAAGGAAGCATTGAGAAACCATTCCGGGTGATTAGAGCACAAGAAGAGCAACACAGTGTTTTGGGCGCTCCACCCAGTGATTTGGGCGCTCCACCTGAAGACAACTGAGCTGAGGCGCTCCGCCCAGTGTTTTGGGCGCTCCACCTGAAGGCAACTGAGCTGAGGCGCTCCGCCCCAATTCCAGGCGGACCGCCCGGGCCACCCCACTGCCCAATTTTTGCATAACTTCGGGCGCTCCGCCCAAAACGCTGAAGGACGGATTTCTAGCTAGTGTTGAGACTATTTTGACCCTACGTGGTCCTTTATTTCCTAAGCCTAAGTGTGGGCATTTTAGACCTTTCAAAGGGTGTCTAACAACACCTATAAATAGCTAGTAGCTTGTCTTATTTCATTAGCTACCTTGGATGATTAAACAAACAATTGTGTTGAGAGTTGAACTCTTTGATTGAGTGAATGAAACCTTTGATCGGACTTGTTCTTCCTCTAGCGGATCTAGATGAATTCCAATCCCCCCCCCCGATCATTCTACTTGCGTGCTCGCGTTAGCTCGAGGGTAGTTGCCTAGTGTAGGTGTTCTTGTCATCTTCTCGGGGTGTAACGGAACTAGTTCTCCGTTGCTACTTGAGATTATCGTACGAGTTACATCTCGCTCGTTATCTTTTACTTTCCGCATTTTTGATTCTTATCATCTTGGTATCAGAGCAAGGCTCGGGTATCGTTTCTACGAACCCCTGACCCTTGATTCTTCGTGCCTAGGTTAGTTTGTTTAGATTTCTTGTTGTTGAAGTTGTTGATAGAAGAAAAACACAAAAAAATTGAAAAATTGAAAAATACAAAAATTGGCGCAACTTTTTGGTATGATCGATTCTTGAAGTGGGTGTTATAGATTTGTGATCGTGGTTGAATTCCCGTTGTTTTGGTACCAAATTTACTTGGATTTGATTGGATTGAAAAATTGAAACCCCAATTTGCCTTAAACCCTACCAGACCCTTGTTCTTGAGGAATTTGAATGATTCTTGAGTTGTGTGATTGTGGGGTTTTGGATTTGATTACCGGGGATTGATCTACTTTTAAAAATGAATCCATTGCAACAAAATTTGGTGTGAATCGGAGTTGTATAACATTGATTTTGGAAGATTGAAATCCACCTTTTGCCCCTTTTTGAAAAATTGTGAAAACCCCAACTTGAAGCTTGAATCATGATTGTGCTTTGCTTGATGATTGATTGGGTGTAAAAATCATTGGGGATTGGTGATTATATCAATATAAAACTTCGGGTACTTCGAATTGGGGAAGAACACGTTGGAATCGACCAAAAAGTTGGATTGAAATTGAAGAACACGTTGTTAAAAACCCAGGTTGTTCTTCGTCCAGGCGCTCCGCCTAGACCTTGGGCGCTCCGGCTGAACTGTGCTTGCTCCAGGCGCTCCGCCTAGACCACTGGGCGCTCCGCCTGCCCGACCTCACTGGACATTAAGCCAGGCGCTCCGCCCCACTTCACTGGGCGCTCCGCCTGAACACTGAAGAGTGGGAAACAGGTAGTTTCTTCTAGGTTTGCTTGATTCTTTGTTGCCTAACCTCTAATTAGTGTTGATCTAAGTATTCTTCCTACTTAATTAACACTAATCCTTCATTGCTTTAGGTGATTCGTGCCATAGTTGGAGATTTGAAATCCAAAGAAGACTCGTAGTTTCTTTTGTTTCAAGTCCTTTACTTCAAAGTGCCTAGCGTTCATCGAGTCCCAATAACTCCACTCACCCCGGAGTGTGCGTGACTCGTGAATAGTTTGGTTGAGTTGAGGAATTGATAGTCATCTACGTGAAGCTTTGGAACTACAAGTCGAGTGAAATAGCCACCACCACTCAAAAGAGAGAACCGAGTGAAATCTTTTGTGAGGGAGCGTGTGAGGTTGTTTTGCTAACGTTTGTTACTTGTGTAGGTACCATGGCTAACGAAGGACAAGATTTCATTAAGGAGGCCTTGGCTAATCTTCTTGCCAAGATGGACCTCATGAACCAAAGAATCGAGTCTCTTGAAAAGGGGGCCTCGAGTACACAAGGAGAACATGGGACCCCGAGTGTCCAAAATGAGAAAAGGACCCTGAGTGTCCAAATTGAAACCGGAGAAGGCTCCAATAGTCCTACCTTTACCCCGGAACAAGTTGTTGAGTTGCTTAAACAACAACGGGTAAAGGAAGACCGAGAGAGGATGGATCAAGTGTTGGGCAATACCCAACGAACGGGCATTCCCCGTATTTTAGACAACCCCCAAAGAGACATTCCACTTCCAAGACCCGTACGCAATGTCCAAGCTCTTGAGCAACCCGTTGAAGCTCAAGAGGGGGAGGAAGCTGAGCATGTTGATGAGGCTTATGGTTATGATGATTACTTTCAACCCCGGCAAGGTATGAATTGGGGTCGAAATGTGGATCGGGGTAGAGGCCGAGGTCGAGGGCCACCCTTAGGATATGGAGGGAGGAATGCGAGGAGGGACTATGTTGCTTATGATGATCACTATGGAGGCCAACCGAAGCCATTCCAAGGGGGTCGTGACAACAACAACAACCTTAATAGTGTGAAGCTCACTATTCCTTCTTTCAAAGGAAGTAGTGACCCGGTGGAGTATTTTGGTTGGAAATTGGCTATGGAGCGTATCTTTGACACCAATGATATGCCCGAAGTGAAGAAGACCAAGTATGCAATATCCTCTTTTAAATCTTTTGCTTCTACTTGGTGGGAGTCGGTGAAGAGGAATAGAAGGAGGACGGGTATGGCCATTAATCTTACTTGGGAAGAGTTGATCCGTGTGATGGATGAGAAGTACTTGACTAACCAATACCGGGTTTAACAACAAAGGCGTCTTTATGAGTTGAAGCAAGGTTACAAATCGGTTGGTGAATACTTCAATGAATTTGAGCAAATCTGAATGATCCTTGACTTAGATGATGAAGACAATGAGACGGCCATGATCCGTTTCAAAGGGGGTTTGAACCGAGACATAGCTTCACAATTGAAGTTCCACAAATATGATGATCATTACAAGCTATGTGAAGATGCGGTTGAGGCCGAGAAGTGGTTAAAGGAGGAGAAATCCCTTCGCTACAAGAGTAGCACTACTACTACAACAAGCAAACCAAAGGTGATGCGGGGCAAAATGCATCGACACCCACACTTGATCCGGAAGTCAAGGCATGGATGATATGAGCTCGGGAGACGACTTGAAGACCATGTATTGAAGCTCAATCAAAGTGGAAACAGGGCTGGAACCAGTGCTGGAAACAGGGAGCCAAAGCAGGACAAAACAGGGCAGCATTTTCTGAGCTACTGCCAGGCGCCAGACGTTTGCTCTGCGCGATCGCGACCCAACTCACGCGATCGCGAAGAGATGACTTTTACCCTGCGCGATAGCGCTCAGCCAGACGCGATCGCGAGCCTCTGAAATTCAGCACCCTGCGCGATCGCATATCCTTGTGCGCGATCGCGAAGGCCATTTGAGCAGTGCGGACCAGAAACTTGGCAAATGTTGTAAGGGGAAACTATAAATACCCCATTCATTCATTTATTGCATTTTAACAAACCTTGAATGTAGAATGATATATTTCTTGAGTGAATCTCAATGAAGAACCCGTGAACGGGCATGATTTCACTTGGTGGATTCCAAGTTGAACATCGTAACCTCTTTCGATCATTCTATTTGCAAGAGCCGGGTGCCTCTTGAGGGTAGTTGCATAGTATAGGTGATCCTTGACTTCACCCGGGGTGTATCGAGACGAGTTCCTCGGTGCTACTTAGGTAAACGTTCAAGCCTCGTCTTGCTTTTATCTCGATATCTTCATCGATATCGCCTATCTTGTTTTCGTTTCCGCATTTTGTATCGTCATTTCGGTTCCGCGTATTTTAGATTACATCAGTTGGTATCAGAGCACGGCTAGGCTTCGTTCTTACGAATCCTCGGTCTTGTTCTTGTTGTGTTTATCATTGTGTTGTTTGTTCTTATTTTGAAGAAAAACAAAAAAATCCAAAAATTTGAAAATCACAAAAAAAAATTGCTAGAAATCGTTGTTTGTAACGATTTTGTTGTTGTTTGCTACTGGGGATTGTTTGTTATCATATTCCCGTTGATTTGGTACCCTCGAAACACGATTTGAAGTCGTGAATCAAAATCTTGAAAACCAAATCTCAAAAGTTGAGAATTCACAAAATTTGATAGAACTTGTTTTGTGTTGTGAATTCTTGGTTGTTTGGTATCGGGGATTGTTCTATATAGTTTTCCCGTCATTTTGATATCCCCATATCATCATTCGGAGTAGCGGAATGAAAATCGATATTTTGAAACTTTGAAGTTCTTGAAAATTTGAAGAACATACTCCGAATTCTTGAAAACGAGTTGTTTGTTCGTTGTTTGATGGGAAAAACCATTGGGGATTGTTTACCTTAGTTGAAAACACCCTTTGGAAGCTTTAGAACTGAACAACAAGTTGAATTGGTGTGATTTGTGTGCCAAAAACTGATTTTGCAGTCGAGATTCTGGTTCTGGAACGCAGGCCTGCGCGATCGCGCCAAGCCTCACGCGAACGCGCCCATTTTCCACTTTGTTCATCGCGATCGCGACTTACATCACGCGATCGCGAAGGGTTCTCAATTCTGCAGAATTCCTGAACTGGGACAGATTGTTCGCAAAGCGTTCGTAACAGTTTCCGCTCACCAAAACCTCAATTGTATCATCAAATATGGTGAGTTTGTAGATCACTAACCAAAATTCATCCAATTCCGAATCCATCTAGTGGCGATTCGATCTTTTTCCATTTGATCGCGTCACTTCCGGTTAGTACTTTGAGGGTAACACTTCTACCTAATAGTACTAATCCTTTGTGCGTTTAGGATCTTCGTGCCTAGAAGGAGAGTAGAGCTCAAAGAAGACTCGTAGTATACTTCTTGGCTCAAGTGCTCACTTATAAAGCCGTTCGCCCATCGAGTCCCATCAATTCCACTCACCCCGAAGAGCGTTTGGTTCTTGTGACTTGAGTGATTATTGAGGTGGTTGTTCAACTACGAGGAAGCCTTTGAGATCAAGCTTGAGTGATAAATCCCCCGCCACTAAATTGAGTGTACCCGAGTGACACTTCAAAGGAGAGGGAGCGAGTGAGGGCTTTTACTCTAACCTCTTTCTTGTTTTTGATTTGTGTAGGTACATGGCCGGAGACGTGTATGATACCGTTGAGGTCCCGGTAAGCACTTTGGCCTACCTCTTGGCCGAGGTGAGATCCATAAGTTCGAGGTTTGACAACCTCAAAGAGGATTGGACCCCGAGTGTCCAAAAGGGTATCGGAGAAGGTACTAGTGATGAAACGTTGGGCATTCCCCAACAAGTGGGCATTCCCCAAGGTGAAGGTGAGCAAGGTGATGAGCTTAAAACGACACTTGTGGTACGGAGGAGTTTGGGTGCCATGAGTCATGAAGATCCGGAGCATGTGCAAAGGGAGAACCTCTTCCATGCTAGGTGTCGAGTGATGGGTCAAGTGTGCTCAATGATCATTGATTCGGGGAGTTGTGCTAACATAGTAAGTGAGACCTTGATTTCCCAATTGCAATTGCCTACTAGAACACATCCACATCCCTACCGTTTACAATGGTTGAGTGAGTGTGGAGAGTTGAGGGTGGTGAAGCAAGCTTTGGTTGAGTTTGGCATTGGCAACTACCGAGATAAGGTAATGTTTGATGTAGTTCCTATGCAAGCTTGCCATCTTTTGTTTGGAAGGCCATGGCAATATGATCGGAGCGTGGTACATGATGGTAGGACCAACTCTTACACGGTCTTGCACGGCTCTAGAAAGTATATACTCAAGCCCTTGACACCGAAGCAAGTAAGTAATGACTATAGGATTATGAGGGAGTTGAGGGAAGCGGCTAAAGCCAAGTCGCCCATGGTCCTTGAGCCCGGAACCAACAATCTTATGGTCATGCCCTTGCGAGTGGAGAGTGAAGCATCACCCGGACCTACAATTGGCCTTGAGCGAAGAATGAAGGAAGTGAGGGGAGAGGAAATCTCGAGTGAGAGTGGGAACACACGTCGTTCTAACCATGATCTATCTTCTTCTCTTCCTATTTGTTTTGGCTCATGTGTAGCTACACTTGGTGGCGAGCTAGTGGAGCCTCAACCGGTTGATAAGGAAGAAGGACAAGAGGAGGGAGCTCGACATTGTGAGTTTCATGAAGAAGGACTTGAACAAGACACTTCAAGCAATGTGAGTACTCACGGGAACTACTCAAAGGTAAGTGTTTCGTCACCTTCTCATGAACATGATTCTTCCTTGTCTTACGAAGACTCGATACTAGTTGGCGCTTGTAGTGCATTTGATGAAATTGCAACTAGTGTAGAGTCGAATGGTCAACTTGTGGTTGCTTGTGAACCGCTAGTAGAGAGGGATGAGAAGCCACATCATGATGTGAGCCCGGAATTCAAAGGACCTCTCTCTAGTGAAATTGTGGTAGTTGACCTTACTTGCGACCCTTGTTATGACACCCCACCCATGTTTGATAAAGGGGAAGATGAGTTATGTGACTCCGCCCTTGTTGATATAATTGATTTTGGTGGATTTGTGTGTCGTGGTGAGGACGAGAGTGAACTTGAGGAGTCCAAATTGCATGAGTTGGACAAGGTTGTCTATGATGACTCCTCAAGCGAGAGTAAAGACCCTAGTCTTGATATGATGCCCTTGTTTGACTATGAAATTGAGATGCATGCTTTTACATTCCCATTGCATGAAGGCATCTTTAATTGTGAAGGTGATTTGTATCGGGCTAGAGTTGAGGATGCAATGGAACCTCCGTGGTGTGAGGGATTTGATCCCATAGACAACTCTTTGGTTGTAGCTTCGAGTGAGGTAGACGATTCTTCTAGTGACCCTACTCTTGTTGGTTCGGGTTACGATGATGAAGAGACCTTTGATAATGCCTTCCTTGAGAGCTTGCTTGGTGAGAGGAGTTGTCTCGAGGATGAAATTGGAGGTGAGGAGGTACCTCTTAGTGTGAGTATGAGAGCTTTTAAGAAGGGGAGTGGGGTATTTGATGCTAATTGTGTGTTGCACTACCTTGTCTATTCCCTCCCATATATTAACCACACTTTGAGACTTGAGCATGCCAAAACCGTTGTGCTACATTTTGAAAATATTGCCTTGAAGGTTTGGTATGTTGATCATGAGCTTAGGGGTCATCGGAACTTTGATTGCTTGATCTTGAATGTTTTATGTTCTAATGATTCCCTTGCTTGTTATGGTTGTGAGTGCTTGACACTATGGAGCCAAGAACTTGTTGTTCCCTTTGGGGACATGAGCTTCTTGATCGGTATTGATACTTGGCTCTATAACAAGAGCGAATTTTCTACCGTGCTTGCACTCACTCTTGTTGGACCTACCTACTCGCGTAGTGGAAGGTCTTGGTGTGCTAATCTTGAACCTAGGGATTGTAGGGAATTTGATAGCTTAATCTTGCATATGCCATACCCTATTAATCTCTTTATTTGTTCTTGTGTTGGGAGCACTTTGTTGTCAAACCAAGTACTTGCTAGCTCCTTTAGGGGCATGAGCTTCTTTGTTGCCATTGATACTTGGTTGTACCACAAGAGTGTGTTTTCCCACACTTAGTGCACTAACCTACTCTTGTAGTGGGAATTTTTGTTTTTTTTGTTGCCTTTTGATGTAGGTGGTGCTACCATGGAGGATGACGCCTTAATTTCGAGGACGAAATTTCCTTAAGAAGGGGAGGATGATGCGGGGCAAAATGCATCGACACCCACACTTGATCCGGAAGTCAAGGCATGGATGATATGAGCTCGGGAGACGACTTGAAGACCATGTATTGAAGCTCAATCAAAGTGGAAACAGGGCTGGAACCAGTGCTGGAAACAGGGAGCCAAAGCAGGACAAAACAGGGCAGCATTTTCTGAGCTACTGCCAGGCGCCAGACGTTTGCTCTGCGCGATCGCGACCCAACTCACGCGATCGCGAAGAGATGACTTTTACCCTGCGCGATAGCGCTCAGCCAGACGCGATCGCGAGCCTCTGAAATTCAGCACCCTGCGCGATCGCATATCCTTGTGCGCGATCGCGAAGGCCATTTGAGCAGTGCGGACCAGAAACTTGGCAAATGTTGTAAGGGGAAACTATAAATACCCCATTCATTCATTTATTGCATTTTAACAAACCTTGAATGTAGAATGATATATTTCTTGAGTGAATCTCAATGAAGAACCCGTGAACGGGCATGATTTCACTTGGTGGATTCCAAGTTGAACATCGTAACCTCTTTCGATCATTCTATTTGCAAGAGCCGGGTGCCTCTTGAGGGTAGTTGCATAGTATAGGTGATCCTTGACTTCACCCGGGGTGTATCGAGACGAGTTCCTCGGTGCTACTTAGGTAAACGTTCAAGCCTCGTCTTGCTTTTATCTCGATATCTTCATCGATATCGCCTATCTTGTTTTCGTTTCCGCATTTTGTATCGTCATTTCGGTTCCGCGTATTTTAGATTACATCAAAAGGATTGGAAGCCTCCTACTACAAATGCAAGGTTCCCAAGTGCAAGTGGAACAAGTGGTGCAAATGCTAGCAAGGATGTGAAGAAGCCATATGAGAAGAACACATCTAATGTGGGAGGTAACTCTAAAACTCAATTGAATGCTCCTACTTCTTCTTCAATCCAATGCCACAAGTGCAAGGGATATGGGCACTTTGCTAGGGATTGTCCTACAAAGAGGACCATGATTGTTGATAATCATGCCTATGAGAAAGAGAGTGAATCGGAAGATGAGGAGTTGATAAGAATCAAACGCGGAAAAGTAAAAGATAAAGGAACGAGACGTAACTCGATCACTAATCCCAAGTAGCAACGGAGAACTAGTTCCGTTACACCCCGAGAGAAGGCCAAGAACACCTACGCTAGGCAACTACCCTCGAGCCAATGAGGACTCGCAAATAGAATGATCGGGGCGGGGTTGTTAGGCAACTAGAATCCACTAGATGTAAACAAGTCCCAAACTCAAGGTTGGTTTTCATAAACCCAAAGAGATCCCTCTTTACAATGTTAATTCATCATTCAAAACAAGCTAATGAAATAAACTAGCAATCTAGCTATTTATAGGTGTTTTTAGACACCATTTGAAAGGTCTAAAATGCCCACACTTAGGCTTAGGAATAGAAGACCACGTAGGGTCAAAATAGACATAACACTAAGTAAATTCTCGTGCTTCAGCTATTCGGGCGGAGCGCCCGTTCCTTGGGCGGAGCGCCCACGAGTTGACCAGTGGAGGGGGCTGGGCGGAGCACCCCAATCTTGGGCGGAGCGCCTGGAGCAAGGCATTCTCAGGCGGAGCGCCTGGATCACTGGGCGGAGCACCTGGATGACTGGGCTGCTCCCCTTGCGCTTTGAACACTCGGAACGGCTTCCAATCGCTGCCTTCTTCTAGGCCCTTCCTCACCAAGTGTAGGTGTACTCCTTGGGTCTCCCTAGCTTGGCTCCGTGTGGGGTTTGGGTCTTATCATCCTCCCCTTCTTGAGACGATTTCGTCCTCGAAATCATTGCATTCACATCCATGGAATCATCTCTTCGGGGTACCCAATGCTCTGCTCCCTTAGAACCCTTGATCATCACTTTGACATAGGTCTCTTCCAAGATCTCCCTTGCCTTAACATGGAGCTTAGAACCTACAAGCAACGACAAGCAAAAACACACAAACTTCCTACTTCGAAAGTAGGTTAGTGCAAGAAGTGTGGAAAACACACTCTTGTGATATAACCAAGCATCAATAACAATCATGAATATCAAGTCTCCAAAGAGAACCATAAGCACTTGGTTAAAAATCAACATGCACTCAACAAGATAATGAGCAAATAGGTCATGGGGGCATAAAAAATGCAAGATCAAGCTATCAAAACCCTCTTGGACCTTAAGCTCAAAATCAACATACCAATCAATCCTCAAGGTGTGATCAACAAGTGGAGTGTAGTGAGTCAAATAACTCAACCTACAAGTAGGAGCAAGTACTCCACTCCCCTTCTTTAGAGCATACAAACTCACACCAAGGGATTTCTCTTCCCCTCCAATTTCATCACCTAAGCAACCCTTCCCAATAGACAAACTCTCAAGAAAGGTATTGATGGTGGACTCTTCTTCATCATAACCCAAACAAGCAATAGCCGGGTCACTCAAAGTACCATCTACCTCTCCCAAATCCTCAAACAATGGATTGCCTAGGGAATCAAACCCTTCACACCATGGAGGTTCCATTTGACTACTCACCCTAGTTCGATACAAGTCTTTACCATTAATGAGGATGCCTTCAAATAATGGATTAGTATAAGCATGCATCTCAATATCATGATTAAGCATAGACAAGTTATCAAGACTAGGTTCACTTGAGGAGTCATCATAGACAACCTTGTCCAATTCATGTAATTTGGACTCCTCAAGGACAAGACCATCCTTACCACAACACATTGGTCCACCAAATAGAAGCATATCAATTAGGGAATGGTCAACTACCTCATCTTTCCCTATGTCAAAGGTTGGTGGTGTGTCATAGCAAAGGTCACAATCATGGTCAACTGTCAAATCTACACTAGGGAGGGGTTCAATGAACAATGAGCTCACATCACGATGTGGCATAGCATCCCTTCCAACTAGTGTTTCACAATCAAGCTCAAGTTCACAAGTAGACTCGTCACTAGTGGCATACTCACTAGATGCATCAAAACCACCAACTAGTGTTGAGCCATCACAAGACAAATAGCTAGTAGGCTCATGAAAAGGTGAAGCAACACTTACATTTGTCGTACTTCCTTGATCACTCACAAGGTTTGAAGTGTCATAGGCAACTTCCCCTTCATGAAGCTCACATTGAGGCTCCAATTGCTTGTCTTCAAATGGACCTACACAAGAACTTTCACAAGAAAAGGTAGAAGATAAAGAAGGGTTAGAACAATGGGTGCTCTCACTCTCAATTTTTCCTTCCTCACCTCTCATCTCTCGCAATTTTACCTTATGGTCAAGTGTAGTTTGTGGTGACAATCCCCTCACATCACTCCTCAAATCCTCTCCTTTTTCCTCTCTTGGATTGTCATCGGTCACTCCCTCACTTCTCTCTATCTTTTCTCTCTCATTTGAAATGGAGTGATTCTCATTTTCATCATGCAATGGCAAAACAATGAGATTGTTTGCCTCGGGCTCAAGGACAATGGGTGACTTTGCTTTAGCCGCTTCCTTCAACTCCTTCATTCGTTGGTAGTCTTCCCTCACTTGTCTTGGAGTCAAAGGTCTAAGCACATACTTTCTCCCATCTTGCTTGACCGTATAAGAGTTGGTCCGGCCATCATGCACTACGAACCTATCATGTTGCCATGGTCTCCCAAACAATAAATGGCATGCTTGCATCGGGACCACGTCAAACATGACCTTATCCTTATAACTCCCAATGCTAAATTCAATCAACGCTTGTTTCACCACTTTAAGCTCACCACACTCGCTTAGCCATTGTAACCGATACGGTTTTGGATGCTTTAGAGTTGGTAACTTCAATTAGGAAATCAAGGTTTGGCTCACTATGTTGGTACAACTCCCCGAATCAACAACCATTGAACATACTTGGCCCATTACTCGGCACCTAGCATGAAAGAGGTTTTCCCTTTGATCATTTTCCACCTCCTCTTCCATAACAATGGTACTCAAGCTTCTCCTAACCACCAAGAACATTTGAGGGCCATCATCCTCTTCTACAGCCTCCTCACAATCAACTTCCTCATCCTCCTCTACTTCCTCATTTTCGGACTCACTTTCTTGTTCATACACCAAATTGCCAACCACAACCATGGTTCGTTTTGTGGAGCATTCTTTAGCGATATGCCCAAAGCCCTTACACTTATAACATTGAGTAGAAGTAGAAATAGGATTACTCAAACGAGTTTTAGAAGTACCTTCCAAGTGTGGTGTAGTCTTCTCATAAGGCTTCTTCACTTCTTTGTTAGCACTTGCACTTGGAAAGTTTGCACTTGGGGTCCTCCACTCTTTTGGCTTGCTTGTAGTAGTAGGAGTGTTGTTTTTGGACCTCTCTCCCTTAAGCCAACTCTCGGCTTCAATGGCGGCTTCAAGTAGATCTTGAAGGGAAAGATAAGTATGCAACCTCAATTGAGAAGCAATACCATAGCTCAAACCATTTTTGAAGCGGATCATTGCTTGTTCCACACATTCGGTATCCATATCCAATGCCATCCGGATCTTCTTAAATTCATCATGGTACTCATGCACCATTTTGACACCTTGTTTTAGATCATAGAGCTTCTTGAGTTGCTCTTGCCGATATCTTGGAGTTATGTACTTGGTATTCATAAGCCCTTTTAAATCATCCCAAGTCACATTCAAATGCAAATTCATCCTTCTCCTAGACCTCTTCATAGACTCCCACCAAGTAGAAGCATAGGCCTCAAAGGTAGAAATAGCATAGGTACCCTTTCTCTCTTCGGTCATCTCATTGGTGTCAAATACCCTCTCCATTTGTAGTACCCATTCCATGTATGCCTCCTGGTCACAAGTTCCCTTGAAGGGTGGAAGATTGAGCTTGACACTATTGAGGTTGTTGTTGTTGTCACGTCCCCCATAGTTAGGCTCCGGTTGGCCTCCATAGTGGTCATCATATGCAACATACTCCCTCCTAGCATTCCTCCCTCCATATCCTAAGGGTGGCCCTCGACCTCGGCCTCTACCCCTATCCACATTTCGACCCCAATTCATTTGCCTCCTAGGTTGATAATGAGCATCATACCCATAGGCCTCATCACCATACTCGGCTTCCTCCTCTTCTTGAGCCTCAACAACTTGCTCAAGAGGTGGGACAAACCTAACGGGTCTTCGAAGTGGAGCATTTCCTTAGGGATTGCCCAAATTGAGAGGATTGCTCTCTTGTTGGGGATTGCCTAACTCACGCCCTCGTAGAGCTTCAACTTTGGTTTGTTCATACTTCTTGGTTAGCTCAACAAAGTGTCCGGGGGTCATAGGAGTGCTATGACTTGTACCCTCTCCGGATTCAATTTGGACACTCGGGGTCCTCCTCTCACCGGATTCAACTTGATTCCTCTCGACGGTTTCAAGTCTCAATGATATATCCTCCAATTTAGCCATAATGGTGGCCATGAAGTTCTTCATGGGATCATCTCCATCGCTTGCCATTGCACCTACAAAAAGCAACAAACATTAGTAAAATACCTCACTCGCTCCCTCACAAGTGTTTCACTCGGATCACTCTTTTGGGGTGACGGTGGATATTTCACTCGGACTTGATTACCAAAAGCTTCAAGTAGTTGACTCACAATCCTCAACTCAACCAACTATTCACAAGCCAATTGTACTCCGGGGTGAGTGGAGTTGATATGACTCGATGAACGCTAAGCACTTTTGAAGTGAGGACTTGATCCAAAAGAAACTACGGGTCTTCTTTGACTTCTATTCTCATTTCTAAGGCACGATGATCCTAATAGCAATGAAGGATCAGTGTTAAGTAAGTAGAAATGATACTTAGATCAACACTAATTAGAGTTTAGACAACAAAGAAATAGGAAAATCCTAAGAAAAACTACCAAACAACACCTTCAGAGGTCAGGCGGAGTGCCCAAAGGGTGGGGCGGAGCGCCTGAAGAAAAATGGGACAGTGGGGTTGGGCAGGCGGAGCGCCCAGGGGTTGGGCGGAGCGCCTGGTCTAAGAGTAAGTCAGGCGGGGCGCCCAAAGTCTGGGCGGAGCGCCCGGACGAAGAACACCTGTGTTTTCCCACTCCGTGTTCTTCGTTTTCAAACCAATTCCTAGGCCGATTCCAACGTGTTTTTGCCAAATCAAAGGTATTCCTTGATACAATCTTCAAACCCCAATCAATTTCACACCCAAACAACCAACAAATAAGATTCAATCAAGATTCAAAGTTTTCAAGCTTGGGGTTTCAACATGGGTTTCGAGGTTCAAAGGTGGGTTTCGATTCTTCAAAAACTATGTTACCGAACTCCGATTCACACGATTCTTGTTGCAATTTGTTCGGTTTTCAATAGAGATCGATCCCCAATAATCAATTCCAAATCCCCAATAACGTACAACCCAAAAGCAATCAATCTTCTCAAGAACAAGGGTTTGGTAGGGTTTAACAACAATTGGGGTTTTCAAATTTTAATTCGATCCAATCCCAACAAGTTTGGTACCCAATCGTCAAGTTTTCAACAAGGATCGACAATCTATAACACCCACTTCAAGATTCACAAACACCAAAAAGTTACACCAATTTTTGTATTTTTCAATTTTTCAATTTTTTTTTTTTTTTGTGTTTTTCTTCTTCCCAATAACTTCAACAACAAGAAAACTAAAAGAAGATACTAGGTACGAAGAATCAAGGGTCGGGGGTTCGTTAGAGATGAGACCCGAGCCTTGCTCTGATACCAAACTGATAAGAATCAAACGCGGAAAAGTAAAAGATAAAGGAACGAGACGTAACTCGATCACTAATCCCAAGTAGCAACGGAGAACTAGTTCCGTTACACCCCGAGAGAAGGCCAAGAACACCTACGCTAGGCAACTACCCTCGAGCCAACGAGGACTCGCAAATAGAATGATCGGGGCGGGGTTGTTAGGCAACTAGAATCCACTAGATGTAAACAAGTCCCAAACTCAAGGTTGGTTTTCATAAACCCAAAGAGATCCCTCTTTACAATGTTAATTCATCATTCAAAACAAGCTAATCAAATAAACTAGCAATCTAGCTATTTATAGGTGTTTTTAGACACCATTTGAAAGGTCTAAAATGCCCACACTTAGGCTTAGGAATAGAAGACCACGTAGGGTCAAAATAGACATAACACTAAGTAAATTCTCGTGCTTCAGCTATTCGGGTGGAGCGCCCATTCCTTGGGCGGAGCGCCCACGAGTTGACCAGTGGAGGGGGCTGGGCGGAGCGCCCCAATCTTGGGCGGAGCGCCTGGAGCAAGGCATTCTCAGGCGGAGCGCCTGGATCACTGGGCGGAGCGCCTGGATGACTGGGCTGCTCCCCTTGCGCTTTGAACACTCGGAACGGCTTCCAATCGCTTCCTTCTTCTAGGCCCTTCCTCACCAAGTGTAGGTGTACTCCTTGGGTCTCCCTAGCTTGGCTCCGTGTGGGGTTTGGGTCTTATCAGGAGTAGAGGGAGTAGAGGGAGATGAGGGAGTAGAGGAGGATGATTTGCTTGATGACACGGTGGAGGAGGAGGATCCTCATACTTTCTTGGTTGTGAGAAGGAGCCTAGGGGCTATGATTGTTGAAGATAGTGAAACCTTGCAAAGGGAAAATTTGTTCCATGCTAGGTGTCGGGTCAAAGATGTTGTTTGCTCTATGATAATTGATTCCGGGAGTTGTGCAAATGTAGTGAGTCAATCACTTGTGTCTCAATTGAAGTTGACTACTATGAAGCATCCTAAACCTTACCGGCTACAATGGCTCAGCGAATGTGGGGAGCTTAAAGTAGTCAAGCAAGTGATGATTCGATTCAAAATGGGGAGTTATGTTGATGAGCATTTGTTTGACGTTGTGCCCATGCAAGCGTGCCACCTACTCTTAGGGAGGCCTTGGCAATTCGATAGGCGAGTGGTGCATGACGGTCGTGTCAATACTTACACGGTCAAACATGAAGGGAAAAGATTTGTGCTTAAACCTCTCACTCCTAAGCAAGTGAGTGATGACTACAAGAAAATGAAGGAGTTGAGAGAGGTGGCCAAGGCTAAGTCTATCATTGAGACTAGCCCTTTGTCCAAAAGCATGGTGACAATCCCACCTACTTCATCTACCGGTGGCATGTGTGCCATGATGCAACCGGGCGAGCTCTTGAAAGGCAATGATGGCACCAAGTTTCTTCTATGCATTGTGCACAAAGGTATGGTTCTCTCTTCCGAATTGGATTATTCTTCTAACCCATTACCTAGTGCCATTGAAAGTGTTTTGAAGGTGTTTGAAGACTTGTTCCCGGATGAAATGCCAAGTGGACTCCCTCCCTTGAGAGGGATTGAACATCAAATTGATTTCATCCCTGGGTCTCAAATCCCAAACAAACCGGCTTATAGGAGTAATCCGGAGGACACAAGAGAATTGCAAAAGCAAGTAGATGACTTGCTCTCTAAAGGCTAGGTCCGGGAGAGTTTAAGTCTATGTGCCGTACCGGTTATTCTTGTGCCCAAGAAGGATGGATCGTGGAGATTGTGCGTGGATTGCCGAGCCGTGAATAAGATAACGGTAAAGTACCGTCACCCTATTCCACGACTTGATGATATGTTGGATGAATTGAGTGGGTCGTGTGTCTTTTCCAAAATCGACCTTAGGTCCGGTTACCATTAAATCCGTATGAAACCCGGAGATGAATGGAAAACCGCATTCAAGACCAAATTTGGTCTCTATGAATGGTTGGTAATGCCCTTCGGGCTTTCCAACGCACCTAGCACTTTTATGCGACTCATGAACCATGTTTTGAAGCCTTTTATTAACAAGTTTGTCGTTGTCTATTTTGATGATATCTTGATCTATAGTAAGACAATAGATGAGCATGTTGGCCACTTGAGCCAAGTTCTTGAAGCATTACGAGCCGAAAAGCTCTATGCCAATTTGAAAAAGTGTGCTTTTTGTGTGGAAAAGGTTGTCTTCCTTGGGTTTGTTGTGAGTGCCCAAGGAGTGGAGGTGGATGAGTCTAAGGTAGAGGCCATACGTGATTGGCCTACTCCTACTACCGTGACTCAAGTAAGGAGCTTTCATGGTCTTGCAAGTTTTTATAGACGCTTTGTGAAAGATTTTAGCTCCATCGCCGCTCCACTCACCGAGTTGGTGAAGAAGGACCAACCATTTGTTTGGGGAGAGCCTCAAGAGAAGGCTTTCCAAGAGGTGAAAGGTAGGTTAAGTACCGCCCCCCGATTGCAATTGCCCGACTTCGGGAAGGCGTTTGAGGTTGAATGTGATGCCTCGGGGGTGGGAATTGGTGGTGTATTAATGCAAGATAGCAAACCCATCGCCTACTTTAGTGAAAAGTTGAAAGGGGCCTCCTTGAATTATTCTACATATGACAAGGAATTGTATGCCCTTGTGAGAGCCCTTGCCCATTGGCAACATTACCTTTGGCCTCGTGAGTTTGTAATAAAGAGTGACCATGAGTCACTCAAGCATTTGAGTGGCCAAGAAAAGCTCAATAAGCGGCATGCCAAGTGGGTTGAATTTATTGAGTCCTTTCCCTATGTGATCCAATACAAGAAAGGGAAGGACAATGTTGTGGCGGATGCGCTTTCTAGAAAGTTCGCATTGGCCACCACTCTCACCTCTAAGCTCATGGGATTCGAGAGTATCAAATTGATGTATGCTCATGATCCAAAGCTAAAGGGTGTCCATGATGCCCTAGAGAAGGGGGAGAGAGTTGAAAAATACCAATGGCCTAATGGATTCATCTTTAAATGGTAGAGTGTGCATACCCGAGTCCTCATGGAGGGAATTGCTTGTGCAAGAGGCACATTGTGGAGGACTCATGGGTCACTTTGGGATAAGAAAGACTTTGGCCGTTCTTCAAGAACAATTCTATTGGCCGAAGATGAGGGTGCATGTGGAGAAATTTTGCACTAATTGCCTTGAGTGCAAACATGCCAAACCTAAAGCCCACCCTCATGGGTTATATACCCCTCTCCCCGTACCTACTAGTCCGTGGTTGGATATATCAATGAACTTTGTCATGGGATTACCAAGGACTAGGGGGGGCCACGATAGCATCTTTGTTGTCGTAGATAGGTTCTCAAAGATGGCTCATTTCATTCCGTGCAAGAAATGCGATGACGCCCAACATGTAGCTTCCTTGTTTGTTGAAAATGTCTTGAAGCTACATGGTGTGCCTCAAACTATAGTGAGTGATAGGGACACTAAGTTCCTAAGCCATTTTTGGCGAAGTTTATGGGGTGCTTTAGGCACCAAGCTCTTGTTTTCCACGTCCCACCACCCACAAACCGATGGCCAAACCGAAGTGGTCAACCGAACCTTGGGTGCTCTTCTTAGGGCCATGACCCGAGGTAAGGCCGGGACGTGGATTGATAGATTGCATATAATGGAGTTTGCCTACAATCGTACATTGCATAGCATGATTGGCATGACTCCATTTGAATGTGTGTATGGTTTTAATCCCTTGATTGCCCTTGATCTAACCCCTTTGCCAAGGGAAATGGTTGTTAATTTTGAAGGGAAAGCTAGAGCCAAGGCTTTGATGGAGCTACATGCTAAGGCAAAGAAGAATTTGGAGGAAGCTTATGCTAAGGTTGCCTCCAAGAAAAACAAAGGCCGCAAGAAGCTGGAGCTCAAGAAGGGTGACTATGTGTGGGTGCACTTCCGGAAAGAAAGGTTTCCAAACCTTAGGAAAGGGAAGTTGGCACCCCGTGAAGATGGCCCTTTCCAAGTGCTCTCAAAGATAAACAACAACGCCTATGTGGTCGACTTGCCAAGTGAGTATCAAGTTTCTAATACTTTCAATGTGTGTGACTTGGTTCCTTTGGATGTAGGTAATGAAGAGGTCGTGAATGATGATGAAGAGGTCGTGAATGATGCTTCAATTTCGAGGACGAAATCCTCTCAAGAAGGGGAGGATGATAAGACCCAAAACCCCACAAGACCCTTCACTCGGAGCCAAGCAAAGGAGATCCAAGGAGTACATCTACACTTGGTGAGGAAGGGACTAGAGGAAGGAAGCATTGAGAAACCATTCCGGGTGATTAGAGCACAAGAAGAGCAACACAGTGTTTTGGGCGCTCCACCCAGTGATTTGGGCGCTCCACCTGAAGACAACTGAGCTGAGGCGCTCCGCCCAGTGTTTTGGGCGCTCCACCTGAAGGCAACTGAGCTGAGGCGCTCCGCCCCAATTCCAGGCGGACCGCCCGGGCCACCCCACTGCCCAATTTTTGCATAACTTCGGGCGCTCCGCCCCAATTCCGGGCGCTCCGCCCAAAACGCTGAAGGACGGATTTCTAGCTAGTGTTGAGACTATTTTGACCCTACGTGGTCCTTTATTTCCTAAGCCTAAGTGTGGGCATTTTAGACCTTTCAAAGGGTGTCTAACAACACCTATAAATAGCTAGTAGCTTGTCTTATTTCATTAGCTAACTTGGATGATTAAACAAACAATTGTGTTGAGAGTTGAACTCTTTGATTGAGTGAATGAAACCTTTGATGGGACTTGTTCTTCCTCTAGCGGATCTAGATGAATTCCAATCCCCCCGATCATTCTACTTGCGTGCTCGCGTTAGCTCGAGGGTAGTTGCCTAGTGTAGGTGTTCTTGTCATCTTCTCGGGGTGTAACGGAACTAGTTCTCCGTTGCTACTTGAGATTATCGTACGAGTTACGTCTCGCTCATTATCTTTTACTTTCCGCGTTTTTGATTCTTATCAACCAGGCTATCAAATTCCCTACGATCCCTAAGTTGATTCGTGCACCAAGACTTACCACTACGCGAGTAGGCAAGTTCAACAAGAGTGAAAGCAAGTGATGTGGAAAATTCACTCTTGTGATATAGCCAAGTATCAATACTAATCAAAGAGCTTATGTCTCCAAAGGAAACAACAAGTTCTTGGCTCCATAGTGACAAGCACTCATAATCACAACAAACAAAGAGATCAATAGGACATAGAACATTCGAGATTAAGCAATCAAAGTGCCTATGACCCCTAAGCTCATGATCAACATACCAAACCTTCAATGCATTACTTTCACATTGTGGCACAACGGTTTTGGCATGCTCAATTCTCAAAGTGTGGTTAATATGTGGGATGGGATAGGCAGAGTAGTGCTCATCACAATTAGAATCAAATATCCCACTCCCCTTCTTAAAAGCCCTCATACTCACACTAGGAGATACCTCCTCACCTCTAATTTCATCCTCAAGACAACCCCCTTCACAAGGCAAACTCTCAAGGAAGGCATTATTAATGGCCTCTTCATCATCATAACCCGAACCAACAAGTGTAGGGTCACTAGAAGAATCATCTACCTCACTCGAAGCTTCAAACAAAGAGTTGTCTATGGGATCAAATCCCTCACACCACGGAGGTTCCAACTCATTCCTAACTCTAGCTCGATACAACTCACCACCACCAATAAGGATGCCCTCAAACAAAGGATTAGTAAAAGTACGCATCCCATTCTCAAGGCCAAGCATAGGTGAAGTATCATAGCTAGGTTCTTCGCTCTCACTTGAGGAGTCATCGTAGACAACCTTGTCCAATTCATGCAACTTGGACTCCTCAAGGTCTCTATCATCCTTACTACGACACACAACTCCACCAAAATAAATTATATCAACAAGGGTAGAAGCACAAAACCCATCTTCCCCTTCATCAAATATGGGTGGGGTGTCATAACAAGGTTCGCAACCTAGGTCAACTACCACATTTTCGCTAAAGAGAGGTTCTTTGAATACCGGGCTCACATCATGATGCGGCTTTCCATTCCTCTCTACTAGCAGTTCACAAGCACACACTAGTTGACCATTAGACTCTTCACTAGTTGCAAGTTCAATAGGGGCACTACAAGCAACAACTAGCATGGAGTCGACACAAGACAAGGGACTAACATGTACATGAAAGGAAGAGGTAACACTTACATTTGAGTCGCTCCCGCGAGTACTCACATCGCTTGAAGTGTCCCGTCCAATTCCTCCTTCATAAAGCTCACAATGAAGATCTCCTTCCTCTTGTCTTCCCTCCAAGGCAATCGGTTGAGGCACCACTAGCTTGCCTCCAAGAGTACCTACACATAAGCCAAAACAAGTAGAAGAAGAAGGGCATAAAACGTGGTTAGAACAAAGGGTGTCCTCACTCTCACTTTGTATTTCCTCTCCTCTCCCCCTTTTCATTTTCATCTCAAGGCCAAGTGTAGATTCGGGTGACAATTCACTCTTGTCACTCGGCTCTTCCTTTTGCCTCTCACGTGGCGTGGAGTGACTTTCACTCCCAACTAGCAAGGGCATGACCATAAGATTGTTGGTTCCGGGCTCAAGGACCATGGGTGACTTGGCTTTAGCCGCTTCCCTCAACTCCCACATAATCTTATAGTCATTACTTACTTGCTTCGGTGTCAAGGGCCTAAGCACATATTTTCTAGAACCACGCAAGACCGTATAAGAGTTAGTTCTACCATCATGCACTACGCTCCGATCATATTGCCATGGCCTCCCAAACAAGAGATGGCAAGCTTGCATAGGTACCACATCGAACATTACCTTATCTCGATAATTTCCAATGGTAATCTCAATCAAAGCTCGCTTCACCACCCTCAACTCTCCACACTCACTCAACCATTGCAAGCGGTAGGGATATGGATGTTTGATTGTAGGCAATTGCAATTGGGAAATCAAGGTCTCACTTACTATGTTAGCACAACTTCCCGAATCGATGATCATTGAGCACACTTGCCCCATCACACGACACCTAGCATGGAAGAGATTCTCCCTTTGCACATGCTCCGGCTCTTCAAGACTCATGGCACCCAAACTCTTCCGTACCACAAGTGTCATTTTAAGCTCATTGCCTTGCTTACCTTCACCTTGGGGAATGCCCAAGTTGTGGGGAATGCCCACTTGTTGGGGATTGCCCAACGGTTGGGGATTGCCCAACGCTTCATCACTAGTACCTCCTTTGGCACCATTTTGGACACTTGGGGTCCATTCCTCTTTGAGGCAATCAAACCTCGAGCTTATGGATCTCACCTCGGCCAAGAGGTAGGCCAAAGTGCTTACCAGTACCTTAATGGTATCGTATACGTCTCCGGCCATGTACCTACATCAATCAAAGACAAGAAAGAAGTTAGAGTAAAAACCTCACTCGCTCCCTCACTTTTGAATGTCACTCGGGTCACTCGTTTAGTGGTGGGGGATTTATCACTCAAACTTGATTCAATGGCTTCCTCGTAGTTGAACAACCTCCTCAATAATCAACCAAGTTCACAAGAACCAAATACTCTTCGGGAAGAGTGGAATTGATGGGACTCGATGAACGCTAGGCTATTTAGGTGAGCACTTGAAGCAAAATCAAACTACGAGTCTTCTTTGAGGTCTACTCTCCTCTAGGCACGAAGGTCCTAAACGCTTAATGAACTAGTACTAATTGAGTAGGAGTGTTACTCTCGAAGTACTAGCCGGACGCAACGGAAACCAAACAAACACGAAAGCCCACGAAAAGAACCAACCCGAACCCTTCAGGACACTGGGCGGTCCGCCTGGTCAGTGGGGCGGTCTGCCTGGTTTTTGGCTGAGTTTGTGATGCAATCGAAAATACGAAAGCGATAAAAGATAAGAAACGAGACGAGACTCACACTAAAGTCGAGTAGCAACGAAGAACTTGTTCCGTTACACCCCGAACGATTGGAAAGAATCACCTACGCTAAGCAACTATCCTCAAGAGACACGAGGCTCTAGCAAATAGAATGATCGAATATGGATTGAAGAGCAACTTGGATTCATCCAATTGATTTCAAGCCAAAAGAGTTACAATGTCAAGAGCTATGCTCATTCAAGTGTTTTTGTGTTCAAAGTAGTGAGTAAACAATAAATGATGAAAGAGGGCATTTATAGCACCTCATTACAATGTTTCCTAGCATTCTGGTCCGCTGCTACTCGAGTGTTCTTCGCGATCGCGCAGAGTTATATGCGATCGCGTGGGACACTAAAATGCAGAAGGTCGCGATAGCGCGAGTCTTGGCGCGATCGCGCAGGCAAAAGAAATGGTCATCGCGATCGCGTGAGTGATGGACGCGATCGCGAAGAGCAAGTTTCCAGTCTTAGGCAGTAAGCTCAGCAGACCTCCCCTGTTTTTGCCCTGTTTTGCTCCCCTGCTTCTTGCACTGTTTCCTGCCCTGTTTCCACATGAAATGAGCTCCAATGCATTGCCTTTAAGTCCTTCCCCGAGCTCGTCTCATCCACGCCTCTCCAAACCAAGTGTAGGTGAGCGTCTTGTATGTCCTTGGCTTGACTTCGAGTGAATGGTCTCGATGCAATTTGGGTTGCATCATCCTCCCCTTCTTGAGAAGATTTCGTCCTCGAAATTGAGGCGTCCTCCTCCAAGGTGTCGTCACCTACATCAAAAGAAGTCAAGTCACTAACATTGAAAGTAGTCGATACATTATACTCACCGGGCAAATCTATCACGTATGCATTGTTGTTGATCTTGGACAACACTTGGAATGGTCCATCGCCCCTTGGTGCCAACTTTCCTTTCCTTTGGATGGGAAATCTTTCCTTCCGGAAATGCACCCATACCCAATCTCCCTTCTTGAACTCCACCTTCTTTCTTCCTTTGTTTTTCTTGGTTGCTATCTTCTCATAAGCCTCTTCCAAAGTCTTTCGCGCCTTGGCATGAAGGTCAAGCAATGCCTTGGCCCGAGCTTTACCTTCAAAATCAACAACCACATCCCTTGGCAAAGGGGTAAGATCAAGAGGAATCAATGGGTTAAAACCATAAACACACTCAAATGGAGTCATGCCAATCATGCGATGTAAAGTGCGGTTATATGCAAACTCCATGAGTGGTAGCTTATCAATCCAAGTCCCGGCCTTTCCTTTGGTCATAGCTCGAAGTAGAGCTCCCAAAGTCCGGTTCACCACCTCGGTTTGCCCATCGGTTTGAGGGTGGTGGGACGTGGAGAAGAGTAACTTGGTGCCAAGAGCACCCCACAAACACTTCCAAAAATGGCTAAGGAACTTGGAGTCCCTATCACTAACAATGGTGCGAGGCACCCCATGCAATTTCAAGACATTATCAATAAACAAAGAAGCTACATGATGGGCATCATTAGTCTTTTTGCACGGAATGAAGTGAGCCATTTTGGAGAATCGGTCAACGACAACAAAGATGCTATCGTGTCCTCCTCTAGTCCGGGGTAAAGCCATAACAAAATCCATAGAAAGATCAACCCACGGGCTAGTAGGGATGGGCAAAGGAGTGTATAGTCCTTGGTTGTTGGATCTAGACTTGGCCCTTTTGCAATCCAAGCAAGCATTGCAAAATCGTTCCACAAGAGGCCTCATTTTTGGCCAATGGAATTGCTCTTTAAGTATGGCCATAGTCTTGTCCACCCCAAAGTGACCCATCAAGCCCCCGCAATGTGCTTCTTGCACTAGCACATCTCTCCAAGAGGATTCGGGAACACACACTCGCCCATGCTTGAAAATGTAGCCATCTACCCATTGGTATTTTTCCACCCTTTCCCCACTCACTAGAGCATCATGAATGCTCTTGAGCTTTGGGTCATGAGCGTACAATGACTTGATACTCTCAAAACCCACAAGTCTAGAAGCGAGAGTGGTGGCAAGAGCAAATTTTCTTGAAAGCGCATCGGCCACAACATTGTCCTTACCTTTCTTGTAATGAATTACATAAGGAAAGGACTCAATAAACTCCACCCACTTGGCATGTCTCTTGTTCAACTTTTCTTGACCTCTTAGATGCTTGAGTGACTCATGGTCACTCTTGATCACAAATTCCCGAGGCCATAGATAGTGTTGCCAATGGGCTAGAGCTCTCACGAGGGCGTACAACTCCTTGTCATACGTGGAGTAATTCAAGGTTGCGCCCTTCAACTTTTCACTAAAGTAGGCAACGGGTTTCCCTTCTTGCATGAGAACACCCCCAATACCCACTCCCGAGGCATCACATTCTACCTCAAAAGCCTTCCCGAAGTCGGGCAATTGTAACAAGGGAGCGGTACTTAGCCTACCTTTCAATTCTTGGAAAGCCTTTTCTTGCGGCTCTCCCCAAACAAAGGGCTTGTCCTTTTTCACCAACTCGGTGAGTGGTGCGGCGATGGTGCTAAAGTCTCTAACAAAGCGCCTATAGAAACTAGCTAGGCCATGGAAACTCCTCACATGAGAAACGGTGGTCGGAGTAGGCCAATCTCTAATGGCTTCAACTTTGGACTCATCAACTTCTACACCATTGGCACTAACAACAAAGCCCAAAAAGACAACCTTTTCAACACAAAAGGCACACTTCTTAAAGTTGGCATAGAGCTTTTCGGCTCGTAGCACTTCAAGCACTTGACTCAAGTGGCCAACGTGGTCATCTATTGACTTGCTATAAATCAATATGTCGTCAAAGTAGACGACCACGAATTTGTTGATGAATGGCTTTAGCACATGGTTCATTAGCCTCATGAAGGTACTAGGTGCGTTGGAGAGGCCGAAAGGCATCACCAACCATTCATAAAGACCAAATTTGGTCTTGAACGCGGTTTTCCACTCATCACCCGGTTTCATCCGGATTTGGTGGTAGCCGGACCTAAGGTCTATTTTTGTAAAGACACTAGAACCACTAAGCTCATCCAACATATCATCCAAACGAGGTATGGGATGTCGATACTTTACCGTGATTTTGTTGACCGCTCGACAATCCACACACATCCTCCAAGTGCCATCCTTCTTTGGAACAAGGATCACGGGCACGGCACAAGGGCTCAAGCTCTCCCTCACCAAGCCTTTGGTAAGCAACTCATCAATTTGCTTTTGTAACTCCCTTGTGTCCTCGGGATTACTTCTATATGCCGGCTTGTTGGGAATTTGAGATCCCGGGACAAAGTCAATTTGGTGCTCAATACCCCTCAAGGGAGGTAACCCATCCGGCATCTCCTCCGGGAACATGTCCTCATAGACCTTCAAAACATTGTCAATAGCACTAGGCAAAGGATTAGGGTTAGATAGATAATCACTTTCGGAATTTAAAACCATACCTTTGTGCACTAGGCATATGATCATCTTGGTGCCATCATTACCTTTCAAGATTTCACCCGGTTGCATCATGGCACATATGCGACCGGTGGTTGATGGTGGGGTCTCGGCCAAGGGCTTGGCCACTACCGGGGACTTGGCCTTAGCCGCTTCCCTCAATTCTTTCATCCGCCGATAGTCCTCACTTACTTGCTTTGGGGACAAGGGTGTAAGCACAAATTTCTTCCCCTCATGTCGAACCGTGTAAGTGTTGGCCCGGCCATCATGAATCACTTGTTTGTCGTATTGCCAAGGCCTACCAAAGAGAAGGTGGCAAGCTTGCATTGGCACCACGTCAAACATGTGCTCATCTTGGTAGTTCCCAATCTTGAACCTAATCAAGACTTGCTTCACTACCCTCAATTCCCCACACTCGCTCAACCATTGCAAACGGTAGGGACTAGGGTGCTTTCGGGTAGTCAATTTCAATTGTGAGACCAACGTTTGGCTCACCACATTCGCACAACTACCCGAATCAATGATCATGGAACACACTTGCCCCTTCACCCTACACCGAGCATGGAACAAATTTTCCCTTTGCTCATCTTCCCTCTCCTCACCCACCATGGTTCCCAAAATTCGACGGACCACGAGGAACATATTAGGATCATCCCCCTCCGTCGCTCTCTCTTCTCCCTCATCCTCAACTTCCTCACTTTCCTCCTCATCATCTCCCTCGGGCTCACTTTCCCCCTCGTAGACCAACCCATCCTCCATCACAATCATCGTTTTCCGGGTAGGACACTCTTTAGCAAAGTGGCCGTAACCCTTGCATTTATGGCATTGGAAAGAAGAAGAAGAAGGAGTATTTAAGGTAGTTTTAGAAATACCTCCAACTTCTTTGTGGTCGTTCTTCGGGGCGGCCTTCTCAAAAGGCTTCTTTGCATCTCGACTTCCACTTGCTCCACTAGCATATGGGCTCTTCCATTCTTTGGCACGAGTTGAAGGAGTGGTAGTGGTAGTACCCCTAAAGCGAGGAGCCTTTTCTTCCTTGAGCCATTTCTCGGCTTCAACCGCGGCATCACAAACATCTTGCAAGGAGTGGAAGATGTGAAGTCTCAATTGGGAGGCAATCTCCCTACTCAAGCCACTTTTGAAACGGATGATGGCTTGTTCCTCATCCTCCGTTTCCATATCAAGAGCCATCCGGTTTTTCTCAAAGTCGTTGAAATATTCATCAACGGACTTATAGCCTTGTTTCAATTCATAGAGCCGTTTGAGTTGCTCTTGCCGGTACTTGGGAGTCACATATTTGTTGTTCATTACTTCTTTCAACTCTTCCCAAGTGATGTTCATCCGCAACCCAAGTCGTCTCCTTGATCGCTTCATGGATTCCCACCATGTAGAGGCATAAGATTCAAAGGAAGCAATGGCATATGTAGCCTTCTTCTCCTCGGACATGTCATTCGTGTCGAAGACCCGCTCCAATTGAACCTTCCACTCTAAGAAAGCTTCCGGATCACTAGTCCCTTTGAAAGGTGGGATAGTGATCTTCACACTATTTAGGTTAGTGTCACGACCCCCACGATGTGGTCCCGGTTGACCCCCGTAGTACTCTTCAACCTCATCATACTCCCGTCTCAAGTCCCTTCCCATAAAAGCCCTTGGAGGTCCTCGACCCCGCCCTCGACCTCCATCCATTCCTCGGCCTCCGTGCATCGCCCTCCTATTCGGATAGTGAGCATCAAAATCATCATCTAGCCCGAGACCCTCCCCTTCTTGAGCTTCATCAACTTGCTCAAGGGGAACCACATTTCTTCGGGGCCTTAAGAGTGGGACATCTCCTTGGGAATTGCCCAAGGGTTGGGGAGTGCCCAACGACCTTTCTCTAGCAAGAGTCTCATCCCCCAACCGTTGTCGACGAACTAACTCCGCATATTGGTCCGGTTTCATGATGGAGTCATCACTCGTGCCTTCATGGGCATCCTTTTGGACACTCGGGGTCCTTTCCTTTTCAAAGGTTTCCATTCTAAGGTTCAAGGTTTTCACCTCGGCCAATAGACTAGCCAAAATGTCAACGGGAACCTCAATGGTATTTTTGGCCTTTTCGTCCGCCATTGTAACTACAACAACCAAAAACAAGTAAAGAGATTAGAGTAAAAGTCCTCACTCACTCCCTCACTTTTGTTTGTCGCTCGGGTTCACTCAAGTTGGGGTTAGGTTCACACAAGCTCGAAATCAATGGCCTCCTCGTAGTTGCGCAACCTCCTCAAAGACCAATCCAAAATACAAGAACCCAATGCTCTTCGGGAAGAGTGGATTCAATGGGACTCGATCAACGTTAAGCTATTTGGTGAGCACTTGAACCAAACAATTAACTACGAATCTTCTTCGAATTCTATTCTCCTCCTAGGCACGAGTATCCTATTCGAACGAGGGATTAGCACCAATTGGGTAGAAGTGTTACCCTCAAAGTGCTAACCGGAAGTGACGCGATCAAATGTTCAAAGATCGAATCGTCACTAAACGGACTCGGAATTGGATGAAATTTGGATTGTGACCTAGAAACTCACCATATTTGATGATACTATGGGAGTTTTGGTGGTTGGAAACTGTTACGATAGCTTTGCGAACATTCTGTCCAACTTCAGGATTTTTCTGGAATCAAGCACCCTTCGCGATCGCGTGAATAGGAGCGCGATCGCGATGAACAAATTCAGATTTTGGCGCGATAGCGCGAGACCTTGCGCGATCGCGCAGGTCTGTTCAGCTGAACCAGAAAGTCGACAGAAAACTGCAGTTTGGCACACACAACAAACCCAATTCAACCTATTTCAGTTTTCAAGCTTCCCAAAAGGTGTTTTCAGCTGGAAAAAACATTCCCCAATGGTTCATACACAAAAACAACCATCAAACAACTTGTTTCAATGAATTTTGACAAGTTCTTCAAAAGTTTTCAAGACTTTCAAGAACCAAAATTTCGATTTTCACTACAACACTCCAAATGATGTTATGTTGGTATCAAAACAACGGGAAAACTATAGTGAACAATCCCCGATACCGAACATCCACAATATCATAACATCAAACAAGTTTTGGCAAATTTTGCAATTTCTTCAACCTAGGGTTCAAATTTTCCAAACTTTGATTTTCAACTCCAAAACGTTTTTTGTTGGTTCCTAATTGTCGAGAGTACGGATACAAACAATCCCCGATAATCAATACCAACAAAATCGTCACAACAAGCGATTTCCTTCAAATTTTTGGGTTTTCAAATTTTTGAATTTTTTTCTTCTTTTTCAATAAAACAACAACAAGAACAAGATAACAAATGCGGAACAAAGATGACAAGCACGAAGAGTAGGACGAGGGTTCGTAAGAACGCAACCCTAGCCTTGCTCTGATACCAACTGATGCAATCGAAAATACGAAAGCGATAAAAAATAAGAAACGAGACGAGACTCACACTAAAGTCGAGTAGCAACGAAGAACTTGTTCCGTTACACCCCGAACGATTGGAAAGAATCACCTACGCTAAGCAACTATCCTCAAGAGACACGAGGCTCTAGCAAATAGAATGATCGAATATGGATTGAAGAGCAACTTGGATTCATCCAATTGATTTCAAGCCAAAAGAGTTACAATGTCAAGAGCTATGCTCATTCAAGTGTTTTTGTGTTCAAAGTAGTGAGTAAACAATAAATGATGAAAGAGGGCATTTATAGCACCTCATTACAATGTTTCCTAGCATTCTGGTCCGCTGCTACTCGAGTGTTCTTCGCGATCGCGCAGAGTTATATGCGATCGCGTGGGACACTAAAATGCAGAAGGTCGCGATAGCGCGAGTCTTGGCGCGATCGCGCAGGCAAAAGAAATGGTCATCGCGATCGCGTGAGTGATGGACGCGATCGCGAAGAGCAAGTTTCCAGTCTTAGGCAGTAAGCTCAGCAGACCTCCCCTGTTTTTGCCCTGTTTTGCTCCCCTGCTTCTTGCACTGTTTCCTGCCCTGTTTCCACATGAAATGAGCTCCAATGCATTGCCTTTAAGTCCTTCCCCGAGCTCGTCTCATCCACGCCTCTCCAAACCAAGTGTAGGTGAGCGTCTTGTATGTCCTTGGCTTGACTTCGAGTGAATGGTCTCGATGCAATTTGGGTTGCTTCAGTTTGTGCAGTGGGGAGGGGTGGGCGGAGCGCCTGGGTCTGGGCGGTCCGCCTAGGCCTGGGGCTTCAGCTTCTCCCAACTCGATTTTTGGCGATTTTGCACCCAAAAATCCAACGTTTTCAAGTTGTTTTGCAAATCAAAGGATACCCAAAGTTGTTATATGCTATAATCAACAAACCCCAATGGTTTAATCCATCAAACAACCAAGAACAAGTTTGTTTCAAGAATTTGGAGCAAGTTCTTCAAAGTTTTCAAAAATTTTCAAGATCCAAAACTTCGATTTTCAATCCGCAACTCCAAATGATGTTATGGGGGTATCAAAACGACGGGTTATGATGAAATCGAAAATACGAAAGCGATAAAAGATAAGGAATGAGACGAGACTCACACTAAAGTTCGAGTAGCAACGAAGAACTTGTTCCGTTACACCCCAAACGATTGGAAAGAATCACCTACGCTAAGCAACTATCCTCAAGAGACACGAGGCTCAAGCAAATAGAATGATCGAAGATGGATTGAAGAGCAACTTGGATTCATCCAATTGATTTCAAGCCAAAAGAGTTACAATGTCAAGAGCTATGCTCATTCAATGTGTTTTGTGTTCAAAGTAGTGTGTAAAGCAATAAATGATGAAAGAGGGCATTTATAGCACCCCATTACAATATTTCCTACATTCTGGTCCGCTGCTACTCGAGTGTTCTTCGCGATCGCGCAGAGATATATGCGATCGCGTGGAACACTAAAATACTGAAGCTCGCGATAGCGCGAGGCTTGGCGCGGTCGCGCAGGCAAAAGAATTGGTCTACGCGATCGCGAAGGTTGTTGACGCGATCGCGAAGGTTGTTGACGCGATCGTGAAGAGCAAGTTTCCGTTCTTAGGCAGTAAGCTCAGCAGATCTCCCCTGTTTTTGCCCTGTTTTGCTCCCCTGCTGCTTGCACTGTTTCCTGCCCTGTTTCCACATGGATTGAGCTCCAATGCATTGTCTTTAAGTCCTCTCCCGAGCTCGTATCATCCACGCCTCTCCAAACCAAGTGTAGGTGAGCATCTTGTATATCCTTGGCTTGACTTCGAGTGAATGGTCTCGATGCAATTTGGGTTGCATCACCCTCCCCTTCTTGAGAAGATTTCATCCTCGAAATTAAGGCGTCCTCCTCCAAGGTATCATCACCTACATCAAAAGAAGTCAAGTCACTAACATTGAAAGTAGTCGATACATTATACTCACCGGGCAAATCTATCACATATGCATTGTTGTTGATCTTGGACAACACTTGGAATGGTCCATCGCCCCTTTGTGCCAACTTCCCCTTCCTTTGGTTCGGAAATCGTTCCTTGCGGAAGTGCACCCACACCCAATCTCCCTTCTTGAAGTCCACCTTCTTTCTCCCTTTATTTTTCTTGGTTGCTATCTTCTCATAAGCCTCCTCCAAAGTCTTCCGTACCTTGGCATGAAGTTCAAGCAATGCCTTGGCCCGAGCTTTACCTTCAAAATCAACAACCACATCCCTCGGCAAAGGGGTAAGATCAAGAGGAATCAATGGGTTAAAACCATAAACACACTCAAATGGGGTCATGCCAATCATGCGATGTAAAGTGCGATTATATGCAAACTCCATGAGTGGTAGCTTATCATTCCAAGTCCCGGCCCTTCCTTTGGTCATAGCTCGAAGTAGAGCTCCCAAACTCCGGTTCACCACCTCGGTTTGCCCATCGGTTTGAGGGTGGTGGGACGTGGAGAAGAGCAACTTGGTGCCAAGAGCACCCCACAAACACTTCCAAAAATGGCTAAGGAACTTGGAGTCCCTATCACTAACAATGGTGCGAGGCACCCCATGCAATTTCAAGACATTATCAATAAACAAAGAAGCTACATATTGTGCATCATTAGTCTTTTTGCACGGGATGAAGTGAGCCATTTTGGAAAAATGGCCAACGACAACAAAAATGCTATCGTGTCCTCCTCTAGTCCGGGGTAAAGCCATAACCAAATCCATAGAATGATCAACCCACGGACTAGTAGGAATGGGCAAAGGAGTGTAGAGCCCTTGGTTGTTGGACCTAGACTTGGCCTTCTTGCAATCCAAGCAAGCATTGCAATATCGCTCCACAAGAGGCCTCATTTTTGGCCAATGGAATTGCTCTTTAAGTATGGCCATAGTCTTGCCCACCCCAAAGTGACCCATCAATCCCCCCGCAATGTGCTTCTTGCACTAGCACATCTCTCCAAGAGGACTCGGGGACACACACTCGCCCATGCTTGAAAATGTAGCCATCTACCCATTGGTATTTTTCCACTCTTTCCCCACTCACTAGAGCATCATGAATGCTCTTGAGCTTTGGGTCATGAGCATACAATGATTTGATACTCTCATAACCCACAAGTCTAAAAGCGAGAGTGGTGGCAAGAGCGAATTTCCTTGAAAGTGCATCGGCCACAACATTGTCCTTACCCTTCTTGTAATGAATTACATAAGGAAAGGACTCAATAAACTCCACCCACTTGGCATGTCTCTTGTTCAACTTTTCTTGACCTCTTAGATGCTTGAGTGACTCATGGTCACTCTTGATTACGAATTCCCGAGGCCATAGATAGTGTTGCCAATGGGCTAAAGCTCTCACGAGGGCGTACAACTCCTTGTCATACGTGGAGTAATTCAAGGTTGCGCCCTTCAACTTCTCACTAAAGTAGGCAACGGGTTTCCCTTCTTGCATGAGAACACCCCCAATACCCACCCCCGAGGCATCACATTCTACCTCAAAAGCCTTCCCGAAGTCGGGCAATTGCAACAAGGGGGCGGTACTTAGCCTACTTTTCAATTCTTGGAAAGCCCTTTCTTGCGGCTCTCCCCAAACAAAGGGCTTGTCCTTTTTCACCAACTCGGTGAGTGGTGCGGCAATGGTGCTAAAGTCTCTAACAAAGCGCCTATAGAAACTAGCTAGGCCATGGAAACTCCTCACATGAGAAACGGTGGTAGGAGTAGGCCAATCTCTAATGGCTTCAACTTTGGACTCATCAACTTCTACACCATTGGCACTAACAACAAAGCCCAAAAAGACAACCTTTTCAACACAAAAGGCACACTTCTTAAAGTTGGCATAGAGCTTTTCGGCTCGTAGCACTTCAAGCACTTGACTCAAGTGGCCAACGTGGTCATCTATTGACTTGCTATAAATCAATATGTCGTCAAAGTAGACAACCACAATTTGTTGATGAATGGCTTTAGTACGTGGTTCATTAGTCTCATGAAGGTACTAGGTGCGTTGGATAGGCCGAAAGGCATCACCAACCATTCATAAAGACCAAATTTAATCTTGAATGCGGTTTTCCACTCATCACCCGGTTTCATCCGGATTTGGTGGTAGCCGGACCTAAGGTCTATTTTTGAAAAGACACTAGAACCACTAAGCTCATCCAACATATCATCCAAACGAGGTATGGGATGTCGATACTTTACCGTGATCTTGTTGACCGCTCGACAATCCACACACATCCTCCAAGTGTGATGCAGCCCGAAGTGCTGATCAACCGAAGGCAGTGACTGATGAACCGAGGAGGCCAATTACCCGAAGTCAAGCTAAGCTGCTCCATGACATGCACGTCCAGTTGAATACGATGGGAAGAAGCATGTGTTCGGAAGAGGAGTTGCCAAGTGATGAAACCAAGGGCTACATCTTCAAGTTTGAGCCCGATGACAAAGTTCCCGAACAGCAGCTCTTGACCCCGGGCAGCGCAGAGCCGAACACAACATCATGTGTTCGAAGCTAAGTCAAAGCCCGATGACAAATGTGTTCGAGCAGGCCATAGAGAACCGAAGCCAGGCTCACCGAAGTCAAGAACCGAAGCAAGGCTCACCGAAGTCAAGGTTGCCGAATACATTTTTAACTCAGCCCTGCGTGGCTTATTTTTATTGGTCGACTGTGACCTATTTTACTAGTTTACCCTTAGTATTTCCTATATAAACCTTACTTCCTTACATTGTAAAGCTAGTTTTTGCATATTGATATTGAATGAAAGTGCCGAGCACATTTCTTGTCTCCGTCGTGAGCAAAACCCCGGTGAGGGCTTTTAAGGACTTGTGGCTTTCGGTTAGTCCGATTGAACATTCCTCTTGATCATTCAGTTTGCAAGAGGCAATGTTCTCTTGAGGATTGTTGCATAGTTAGGGTGATTCTTGTCTCCCTTTTGATCGAGCTTAGGGACAGGTTCCCCTCTGTTCTTTCGAAAGAAGCAAGTTTTGTCTTGCTTTTATCTTCTTCTTTACTTGTTCTTGTTCCGCGTTTGTGCTAAGCAACACCTTCGGGAATTGCATTGCACCATCTTGGTATCAGAGCACGGTTTGGGCTTGTTTCTACAACCCCAAATCCTGTTCAATTTATCTTTATTATCGTGCGTTTGTGTCTTTGTTTTCCGTTTCGTGTTCCTGTTTTGTTTTGTTACTGTTGGTGTTCTTACAAAAAAAAAAAAAAAAAAAAAAGTGATAAAAAGAAAATTCAAAAATTGTGTTTGATTGTTGGTTGTTTGGGAAAAACAATCTTGGATTCTTGTTCACCATCGAATTCTGATTCCAAAGAATACCCGACGTACTAATTCCGTGACTAGGGTTTCTTGGTGAATTTTGGGGCTGTTTTGAGCTTTAATGGTGACTGACTCGAACCCCATCGTGTTTGGAAGAAACCGATGAAGGTTGGTGGTTCTTGAGTGATTTGGGTTGTTTTGTTGCTTGAAAAATCGAAGTTCTCAATTTGAATCGTGAACCGTACGCCGGAAACTTGTTACAAAATTTCGTAACAGTGTACGACACGACGAGCAAGTTCTTAGCTCAAGGAACTTCGTTTGATTTTCTCCGTTGTTGCTGAGACCGGAGCTGAAAGGCGACCCAGATCTTGTTAGAAATCGAGGACAGTGGACCGAAGTTTTTGTGTCCGTACGCCGGAGCAAAGGTCACTGTTCCATTGAAGAAGAAGGGGTAAAAGTTTGAATGTTAAAACCCCAGGTGAAAAATTGTCGGCTGAAAAGGGAAAGTGGATAAGGTAAAACCCTATCCGTACCAAAAGGGACCACTCTTGTACGGACAGGAGTGGGTGTGATCGAAAAAGATTCCAAAGGGAATCAAAGGGTAGATTCTCCTAGGTTCTCACCTTCTTTCGTGTCAAATTCTAGTTGGTGGATCTTTTGAGTAATTGTCCTACTCGAGGTCGTACCAACTCATTTGAGCTGATAGGAACTCGTGCGAAGGGGTGACCGAAGTCCAAACTTTCGTAGAAATTTCTTTTGACTCCCCGAGCTCAGTTAAAAGCGTCCGTTCCATCGAGTCGAACATCACTTCACTCTTCCCGAAGAGACAGTGACTATTGTCGAACTTGAAGGATCTTAGAGGACCGATCAATTGGACGAGCCACTGTTAACAAGTCCTTGAGTGATCAAAAACCGAACCCATAAATTGAGTGGACCCGAGCGCCACCCATCAAAGGTGAGGGAGAGTGTGAGGTGATTTCTAACCTTAACATTTGTTTGATCTTTGACTTGTGCAGGTACCATGGCTGGAAACGAAGGCAAAGGCATTGAAAGGCCCGAAGTGTCGTTAGCCGATCTCATGGCTGCGATACAAAGTGTCAGTGCCGAAGTAAGAGGGGTGAGTGTTCGAGTAGCTCAACTCGAACAAGGAAGTGCGTCCGTGGCCAAAATGGGTCCGGCGCTGGAACGAGCGAATCCACTCCGATGAAGCCAGAGCTGTATGCTGAGCTTCTTCGACAACATCAGTTGACGAGTGAAGCAATTCGGAGAGAGCTTAACTTGGGCAATCCCCAAGCACAACAAAACTTGGGCAGTCCCCAAGTTGGAAATCAAAACTTGGGCATTCCCCGAGGAGAGAGGTTACCACTCCCAAGGAACCGAAGAGACCTTGGTGCTGTAACCGAAGAGGCTGATGAAGAGGAATTTCCCGAGGACGAGTATGAACGTGAGCTGCCATTCGCTCAACGAAGGCAAGCTCACCGAGGTCGTGGAAATTTCCGAGGTCGAGGCCGAGGCGCAAATATTGGAAGAAATATTGAGCGTGAGGCTGATGATCGAGAAGATGAGTATGTCGAACAAGTTCGTGGTGTTCGAGACTCCAACCTGAACAGTGTCAAGATCACTATTCCACCCTTCAAAGGAACTAGTGATCCCGATGAGTATCTTGAATGGAAGCTGAAAATGGGGCGCATCTTTGAAACCAATGAGATGACCGAGGAGAGAAAGGCTGCCCATGCCATTGCTTCGTTCGAAGCTTATGCATCTACTTGGTGGGAAGCTGACAAGAGGCATAGACGAAGGAATGACTATCCCGAAGTCACTACCTGGCCACAGTTGATGAGAGCTATGGATAGTAAATATTTGAGTGCCAAGTACAGGCAAACTCAAATGCAAAAGTTATATGAGCTGAAACAAGGATCGAAGTCAGTTCAAGAGTACCACGATGAATTTGAAAAGGTTCGATTGAATCTTGATCTGACCGAAGACGAGGAGCAGGCCATTATCCGGTTTAAGAGTGGCTTGGCCAAGGATGTGTCATCTCAGTTGAGACTCCACGTGTATCACATGTTGGAAGATTTGTTTGAAGCTGCTACCGAAGCTGAAAAGTTGGTGAAGGAAGAAAGGGCAAATCGGTATCGAGGAGTCACTACTTCTACTCCCTTGAACCGAGGAAAAGAATGGAAAAGTCCCAACCAAGCAAGTGTCAACACTGTTCGAGAATCGAAGAGACCCTTCGAGAAAGGTGTGACCGTTAATCAACCAAGAGAAGTTGGAGGTAAAGTTCAACTCAACTCTCCTAGTGCTTCAAATATTCAGTGTCATAAATGTAGAGGATATGGTCACATGGCAAAAGAGTGTCCAACTCGCAAAGTTATGCTTCTGCTCGAAGATGGAACCGTCCATGAGCAAGCGAGTGACACCGAGGAGGAAATTATCGAGGAGATTGACCGAGCTGAAGGTGATGATGATCATGAAGCTGCCGAAGCTGATCATCCGGAAATGTTTCTTGTGGTTCGAAGGAATTTGAGCTGCATGACTCTTGAAGAAGAGGACAACCAAAGAGAAAACCTCTTTCATGCCCGATGTCGAGTGAGGGGAAAGGTGTGTTCGATGATTATTGATTCTGGTAGTTGTGCCAACGTAGTGAGCCAAACTTTGGTCTCACAAATGGGACTACCAACGATGAAGCATCCCCACCCCTACAAATTACAATGGCTGAATGAGTGTGGAGAATTGAGAGTTGTCAAACAAGTGTGGATCAAGTTTAGAATCGGCGAGTATCAAGATGAAATGGTATTCGATGTGGTGCCGATGCAAGCTTGTCATTTGCTATTGGGTCGACCGTGGCAATATGACCGGACAGCTGTTCACAATGGCAGATCCAACACTTACACCGTAAAGCTTGATGGGAAGAGTTTCATCCTCAAGCCATTGTCTCCAAAGCAAGTCTCCGAGGACTATAAACGGATGAAAGAACTGAAAGAAGCGGCCAAAGCTAAGCTTCCGATGGGAGCAAAATTGGGAGCCGATGAGACAAACTCACCGACCGAGGAGAAAGGAATTTGTGCAATCATGCAACCCGGTGAGATCTTACGAGGCAACGACCCCGGTCAGATGATGATTTGCCTCGTGCACAAGGGTATCTTTCTAAACTCTAATGATGATTTTTCTAATGATAACCCTTTGCCTTTGTCTGTTCGTAAAGTTTTGCAGGACTTCGAGGACATGTTCCCCGAGGAAATGCCAGGTGGATTGCCTCCGTTGAGAGGAATCGAGCACCAAATTGACTTCGTGCCGGGATCTCAAATCCCCAACAAACCTGCATACCGGTGTAATCCCGAAGACACCAAAGAGCTCCAAAGGCAGGTTGATGAATTGTTAAACAAGGGCCTCGTTCGTGAGAGCTTAAGTCCTTGCGCCGTTCCAGTTATCCTTGTCCCGAAGAAGGATGGAACATGGCGAATGTGCGTTGACTGTCGATCAGTCAACAAAATAACGATTGACCTCAGGTCCGGTTACCACCAGATCCGAATGAAACCCGGGTGACGAGTGGAAAACCGCATTCAAGACCAAATTCGGTCTTTATGAATGGTTGGTAATGCCATTTGGCTTATCCAACGCCCCGAGCACATTCATGCGATTGATGAACCACGTGCTCAAACCGTTCATAAACAAGTTCGTTGTCGTTTACTTCGATGACATACTTGTTTACAGTCGAACCATGGATGAACATGTCGAACACCTAAGGCTTGTGCTTGAAAAGCTTCGAGAAGAAAAGTTGTATGCCAACTTCAAGAAGTGCGCCTTCGGTGTCGATCGTGTAGTCTTTCTTGGATTTGTAGTCAGTGCTAACGGTGTCGAAGTCGATGAATCAAAAGTCGAAGCCATCAAAGATTGGCCAACTCCGACCTCGGTATCATAAGTTCGTAGCTTCCATGGGTTAGCTAGCTTTTACCGAAGGTTTGTTCGTGACTTTAGCACCGTGGCAGCTCCTCTAACCGAGCTGGTTAAGAAAGACAATCCATTTGTGTGGGGAGAGTCCCAAGAAAGGGCTTTCCAAGAGTTGAAACGGAGGCTTTGTTCTGCCCCGTTGTTGCAACTCCCTGACTTCGGCAAAGCATTCGAAGTCGAGTGTGATGCGTCTGGAGTTGGGATCGGAGGAGTGCTGATGCAAGAATCGAAGCCGATCGCTTACTTTAGCAAAAAAGCTTAAGGGTGCAACTTTGAATTATTCAACATATGACAAAGAGTTGTATGCCCTCGTTCGAGCACTCGCCCATTGGCAGCATTATTTGTGGCCTCGAGAATTTGTGATCAAAAGCGATCATGAGTCCTTGAAGCATCTCCGAGGACAGGAGAAGTTGAACCGAAGACATGCCAAATGGGTTGAATTCATTGAGAGCTTTCCCTATGTAATTCATTACAAAAAGGGAAAAGACAATGTTGTGGCCGATGCGCTATCAAGGAAATTTGCTTTAGCGACCACTCTCGCCTCTAGGCTCATGGGATTTGAAAGCATCAAATCGATGTACGAAGACGATCCCAAGCTAAAATGTGTTCGAGACGCAATCTTGAGTGGCCGAAGAGTTGAGAAATATCAGTGGCACGATGGCTACCTCTTCAAGAATGGGAGGGTTTGTGTGCCAGTGTCATCGTGGAGAGAGCTCTTGGTTCGAGAAGCTCACTCCGGTGGACTGATGGGACACTTTGGTGTCGATAAAACTCTTGGTATCTTGACCGAGCAGTTCCATTGGCCCAAAATGCGACGAGATGTGGAAAAGCTTTGCAACGCTTGTCTCGTTTGCAAGAAAGCTAAATCGAAGTCCAACCCTCATGGTTTGTATACCCCGTTGCCTGTGCCTGATCGACCTTGGGTTGATATATCCATGGACTTTGTCTTGGGGTTACCGAGGTCGGGGGGAGGACATGATAGCATCTTCGTTGTGGTTGATCGATTTTCGAAAATGGCTCACTTTATTCCTTGCAAGAAGTGTGACGATGCCCAGCATGTAGCTACATTATTTGTTTCCCATGTGTTGAAATTGCATGGTGTCCCTCGTACTATTGTGAGTGATCGGGACACAAAATTCTTGAGTCATTTTTGGAAGTGTCTATGGGGTGCCCTCGGCACCAAACTACTTTTCTCGACGTCTCACCATCCTCAGACTGATGGACAGACCGAAGTAGTTAACCGAACCTTGGGATCTTTGCTTCGGGCAATGACCAAAGGCAAGGTTGGAAACTGGGCTGATCGTTTGCCCATGATGGAGTTTGCATACAATCGAACGGTGCATCGAATGATTAACATGACCCCGTTCGAGTGTGTGTACGGATTTAACCCTTTAATTCCACTTGATCTAACCCCATTGCCTCGAGATGTTGTTATCGACTTTGCAGGTACTCACCGAGCCAAAGCTCTGCTCGAGTTGCATGCGAAGGTGAAGAAGAACCTCGAGGACGCCTATGCAAAGGTTGCCTTAAAGAAAAACAAGGGGCGTAAAAAGTTGGAGTTAAAGAAGGGTGATTGGGTTTGGGTTCACTTCCGAAAGGAACGTTTCCCGAACCTAAGGAAAGGAAAATTGGCTCCTCGAGGGGATGGTCCATTTCAAGTGCTGAGCAAAATAAACAACAATGCTTATGTCATCGACCTCCCAGGTGAGTATAATCTGTCCAACACCTTCAATGTTACTGATTTGACTCCTTGTGTTGTAGGCCAAACATCAGCAGCAGAGGATGACTCGATTTCGAGGACGAAATCCTCTCAAGAAGGGGAGGATGATGCAGCCCGAAGTGCTGATCAACCGAAGGCAGTGACTGATGAACCGAGGAGGCCAATTACCCGAAGTCAAGCTAAGCTGCTCCATGACATGCACGTCCAGTTGAATACGATGGGAAGAAGCATGTGTTCGGAAGAGGAGTTGCCAAGTGATGAAACCAAGGGCTACATCTTCAAGTTTGAGCCCGATGACAAAGTTCCCGAACAGCAGCTCTTGACCCCGGGCAGCGCAGAGCCGAACACAACATCATGTGTTCGAAGCTAAGTCAACGCCCGATGACAAATGTGTTCGAGCAGGCCATAGAGAACCGAAGCCAGGCTCACCGAAGTCAAGAACCGAAGCAAGGCTCACCGAAGTCAAGGTTGCCGAACACATTTTTAACTCAGCCCTGCGTGGCTTATTTTTATTGGTCGACTGTGACCTATTTTACTAGTTTACCCTTAGTATTTCCTATATAAACCTTACTTCCTTACATTGTAAAGCTAGTTTTTGCATATTGATATTGAATGAAAGTGCCGAGCACATTTCTTGTCTCCGTCGTGAGCAAAACCCCGGTGAGGGCTTTTAAGGACTTGTGGCTTTCGGTTAGTCCGATTGAACATTCCTCTTGATCATTCAGTTTGCAAGAGGCAATGTTCTCTTGAGGATTGTTGCATAGTTAGGGTGATTCTTGTCTCCCTTTTGGTCGAGCTTAGGGACAGGTTCCCCTCTGTTCTTTCGAAAGAAGCAAGTTTTGTCTTGCTTTTATCTTCTTCTTTACTTGTTCTTGTTCCGCGTTCGTGCTAAGCAACACCTTCGGGAATTGCATTGCACCAAAGTGCCATCCTTCTTGGGAACAAGGATCACGGGCACGGCATAAGAGCTCAAGCTCTCCCTCACCAAGCCTTTGGTAAGCAATTCATCAATTTGCTTTTGTAACTCCCTTGTGTCCTCGGGATTACTTCTATATGCCGGTTTGTTGGGAATTTGAGATCCCGGGACAAAGTCAATTTGATGCTCAATACCCCTCAAAGGAGGTAATCCATCCGGCATCTCCTCCGGGAACATGTCCTCAAAGACCTTCAAAACATTGTCAATAGCACTAGGGAAAGGGTTAGGGTTAGATAAATAATCACTTTCGGAATTTAAAACCATAACTTTGTGCACTAGGCATATGAGCATCTTGGTACCATCATTACCTTTCAAATACTCACCCGGTTGCATCATGGCACACATGCGACCGGTGGAAGATGGGGGAGTCTCGGCCAAAGATTTGGCCACAATCGGGGACTTGGCCTTAGCCGCTTCCCTCAACTCTTTCATGCGCCGATAGTCTTCACTTACTTGTTTCGGGGTCAAAGGTGTGAGCACAAACCTTTTCCCCTCATGTTTCACCGTGTAAGTGTTGGCCCGGCCATTATGAACCACTTGTTTGTCGTATTGCCACGGCCTTTCAAACAAAAGATGGCAAGCTTGCATTGGCACCACGTCAAACATGTGTTCATCTTGATAGTTTCCAATCTTGAATCTAATCAAGACTTGCTTCACTACCCTCAATTCCCCACACTCACTTAGCCATTGCAAACGGTAGGGGCTCGGATGTTTAATGGTAGTCAATTTAAATTGTGAGACCAAGGATTGGCTCACCACATTCGCACAACTACCCGAGTCAATGATCATGGAACAAACTTGCCCCTTCACTCTACAACGGGCATGGAACAAGTTCTCCCTTTGCTCATCTTCCCTCTCCTCACTCAACATGGTTCCCAAAATGCGGCGCACCACAAGGAACATATTAGGATCATCCCCCTCCGTCGCTCTCTCTTCACCCTCACCCTCAAATTCCTCACTCTCCTCTTCAACTTCACCCTCGGACTCACTTTCACCCTCATAGACCGACCCATCATCCATCACAATCATTGTCTTCCGGGTAGGGCACTCTTTGGCAAAGTGGCCATAACCCTTGCATTTATGGCATTGGAAAGAAGAAGGAGAAGGAGTATTTAAAGTAGTTTTAGAATTACCTCCTACTTCTTTGTGGTCGCTCTTCGGGGTAGCCTTTTCAAAAGGCTTCTTTACATCTCGACTCCCACTTGCTCCACTAGCATATGGGTTCTTCCATTCTTTGGTGCGTGTTGAAGGAGTGGTAGTGGTGGTACTCCTATAGCGAGGAGCCTTTTCTTCCTTGAGCCATTTCTCAGCTTCAACCGCGGCATCACAAACATCTTGTAAGGAGTGGAAGATGTGAAGTCTCAATTGGGAAGCAATCTCCCTACTCAAACCACTTTTGAAACGGATGATAGCTTATTCTTCATCTTCCGTTTCCATATCAAGAGCCATCCGGTTTTTCTCAAAGTCGTTGAAATACTCATGATAAGACCCAAATCGAGCCAAAACGCCAACCATCAAGAGCTAAGCGTGAGAGCACAAAGGAAACAAGCCAAGGCCCCCGAAAGTGACTTAAAGAGCATGTTTTGGTGTGCCATGGATGGAGGACCCTCTAGGACACTTGGAGAGGCTCAAGAGACACAAAATGAGACACCCCAAGTAGCTCCAGAAAGAGGCGGAGCGCCTCCCAGCTGAGGCGGGGCGCCTCCCAAAATCCAGAGACTTGAAGGTTGCTAGGCGGACCGCCTCCCCACCTAGGCGGACCGCCTCCCCCAGATCCAGAGGCTTGAAGACTTCCAGGCGGCCGCCTCCCCCTACTAGGCGGACCGCCTCCCCCTGGAACCCACATGCGGGATTTTATTGCTTTTTGCTTGAACTTCCAATTATAGCCCTGCGTGGCCTTAGTTATTTTTAGCCCACTTTGGGGGGGTATTTTAGACCTTTTATTAGCCCTAAGTGAAGCCTATAAATACTTCACTTAGCCACTTCAAACATTAGCTAGTTTTGGAGATAGAATTGAGAAGATAGAATAGGCTTGGCCTTTCTTGTTGAAGCGTTGACTTCATGTATCTCTTACGTTGAATCCATGGTGGATCTCCGCTAGTGAGAGTCCCGTTTAATGGTTCAAGTCTCTTCTCCCTATTGAATCAATCTATTTGATAGTTTGATTCGTTCTTTTCTTCTATTTCTATTCTCCCCAATCCCTTACTTTCTTGTTATCTTGTGATTGTTGCTTCCGCCTCCTTGTTACTTGCTTCCGCATATTTGATTCTTATCATCTTGGTATCAGAACAAGGCTCGGGATTTGTTCTTACAAACCCTCGTTCCTTGTTCATTCTATCTTTAGTTTCCTTGTCTTGTTATTGAAAGAAGAAAAACACAAAAAAATTGAAAAAATTGAAAAATATAAAAATTGGTGTATCTTGTTGGATTGGATGATTTATGTTATGGGTGTTATAGATTCTTGATTGTGGTTGAATTCCCGTTGCTTGGGTACCAAAATTACTTGGATAGGTGAAGTTTGAAAAATTGAAACCCCAATTGTCCTTAAACCCTTGATGAACTTGTTCTTGATGATTTTGGCTTGATTCTTGTGTTGGATTGATGTTCTATTGGAAACTTGATATTGGGGATTGAACTTCATTGAAAAACAAACGAATCGGTACCAATTTTGTGGGATTTGGACATATATAACACCAACTTTGAAGAATCACAATCCTTGTTGAAACCCTTTTGATAAACCCTAGTCTTTGAAGAAGATGAACATGGTGAATTCGTTGTTTTTGATTGGGGTTTGTTAAAAATCATTGGGGTTTGATCTTTGTGATTGAAACAACATTTGGGTACCTTTGGATTGGAAAAACACCTTGGAAACGTTGGATTTTTGGGAGCGAAACGAGCCAAAACGCGCTGTGCAAAGTTGCAGGAAATTGGCCTAGGCGGACCGCCTCAGGATCTAGGCAGACCACCTCAGCAAAAGTCCTTCTCTGGACTTTGGTAGGCGGAGCGCCTCCCCTTCAGGGCGGAGCGCCTCCCTCTGTTACTTGTTTCCGGGTAGTTTTTTCGTAGGTTTTCACTTGTTGTTTGCCTCCGGGCTTCTTGGTTAGTGTTTCTAGGGTAATTGTCCTATCTTATTAACACTAATCTTTGATCTCTTAGGTTTTTTGTGTGTCTTGAAGTCTTTACTTAAAGTCGTAGAATTTGCTTGCTTCAAGTGCGCACTAAATTTGCTTCCGTACATCGAGTCCCTTAAAACTCCATTCCGAACCATTACTTGGGCGCATTAGTTGATTGATCTTGCCATTGTGATTACTAAGAGACAAGAGGGCCTTGAGTGGAAAAAGGCTTGAGTGGTGAGAACAATAGAGTGTGGTCACAAAAGCCAACGACCTTGAGTGTATACACGAGTGGAAAGAAAATTGAGTGACATCTTTTGAGTGATACACGTGAGGGAGTGAATTTGTGAGGTCCTTAACTCTTTGATTACAATTATGGCTTCGGATGATGATGATTGTGGAGGATATGACTCATGCGGAGATGATGGAGACTATGGTTCCTATGGTGATGATGATGGGTATTGCTATGACGATTCCGGGAACCAAGGCTCATATGATGATGGAGCGGGTCACTATGTTGATTATGAAGATGAAGAAGACTATGGTGCTTACGAAGAAGAATGTGAAGAATCTTATGCTCCAAGTCAAGAATGTGAAGATAGTGACGCTTCGAGGTATGATGATCCTACTTACTCTTCTTGTGATGAATTTGAACATGATGATAGTGACGTAGAGAGAATTGGTGATGAGGTTGATTATGAGAATTGTTCATATGCATCTTCTCTTGAGGTTGCTTGTGGTGAGCAAGGGAGTAGTAGAGGTCCTTCCATTAGTATGGGAGGAGGTGGTGGTTGTTCCATGGGAAATGGGAGATGTACATCTTCTAGTTCCTATGTGAAGGGTGGAATGAGAAGTGTTGCTCTTACCGTTACGGGGGTGCATTGCTCTAGTAGTGGTGGTAGGAGTGGTGCTAAGGGCTATGGAACCAAGGCGAGAGGCAACTACGGGTTCCATAGTGGTATTCCTTCCTCGACTTCCAACAACACTTCTAATGTTGGAAGAGTGACGGGAAGTGGAAGTTGTTCTAGTTTTGTTGCTAGGGGAAGTGGGATAAGTAAGCTTCGATTTGATAGTGATGGGTATCAAGAGGTTCCAAGATCTTACTTGGATGATCCTATACTACACTTGGACCTACGGAGGTTCCCTGTTGAGGTGGAAGGTTATGGAGGGTACTTGCTCAAGATTGGTGGCACCGATGCCAATTGCATTAATACCTCGGTGGTTGATGAGTTAAGGTTACCTTGCTATGCCCTAGAGCATCCTTATGACTACTACGGAGTGTGGGTTTCCAAGCAAGCTCGGGTGTGTATATCGCATAGGGGATATTGGAATTATATTTGGTGTCATGTGTACCCCATGCAACATTGTCATGTGTGGTTTGGCGAGTCATGGTTGCAAAGCAAGAAGGTGCGATATAGTAATGTGAGTGATAAGTATTACCTCGGCCAATGCCCAACGATGTATGACTTTGAGCCTATTGGGATAAAGATCAAACCACCTCCTAGTGTACCTTCTAGGCCTATGCAAAGGGAAAAGGAGCAAGAATCTCGTCCTATGGTTGAAAGAGTGCAAACAAGAAGTCCTACAATCACAAGCAATGGTGGGACTAGTGCAAGAAAAGAGTTGGAAATTGTCAACAAGGTGAACCCCAAACCCCAAGCTCCAAAGCTAAGTGGTTCGCCAACAAAGAAGAAAGAGATCTCAAGTGATGAGTCTCTTAGTCCTAGATTCCGGGTTGATGTAAAAAGTCCACCTACTCCGGCTATGGGTATTCTTGGGCCACGTCCCAACTCACCCGAATTTGAGAGACAAAAGATTGAGAGGAGTAAGGGAGTGACCGGTGATATTCCTCGAGTGGAAAAAGGAGAGGATGTGTTGAGTGATGTGAGTGGGATGTCACCACCCGAATCTACACCTAACCTTGAAAAGAAAATGAGAGAAAAGAAAGAGGGAAAAAAGAGTGAGGACACTCCTTATTCTAACCTTAACCCTTTATCTTTTTCTCCTACTTTTGTGAATGCTTGTGTAGGTACTCTTGGAGGCCAATCAATGGAGCCTCAATCATGCCCCAAGAAGGATAGACAAGGTGAAGAAACTCTTCAATGTGAGCTTCAAGGTGAAGAGACAAGTCATGACACTTCAAATGCATTGAGTGAGCAAGATGGCCACTCAAAGGTAAGTGATAGCTCATCCCTTGAACATGCTACTTCCTTGTCTCATGGTAGTGTGTGTACTAACTCTACACTAGTTGATGATTTGTATGATTACAATGTGTTTGCAACTAGTGTAGAGTCGAATGGTCAACTTGTGAGTGATTGTGAACCACTAGTTGAGAGGGAGGATAAGCCACATCATGATGTGAGCCCGGTTTTCATTGAACCTCTCATTAGTGAGGAATGTGTAGTTGACCTTGCTTGTGAACCTTGTTATGACACCCCACCCATATTTGACAAAGGGGAAGATGAGTTGAATGAATACCCTATCCTTTCCCTTGATGAATTGCTTGATAATGGTGGACTTGTGTGTCGTAGTGAGGATGGTTGTGACCTTGAGGAGTCTCTAGAGTGTGAAATGGATCGATTTGTCTTCGATGACTCCTCGGGTGTAGGAAAGGAACCTAGTCTTGATACCATATTTTTATGTGACCATGAATTTGAGGTGCATGCTTTTACATTTCTGTTATGTGAAGATAATCTCATTTGTGGTAGCGAATTGTATCGGACTAGAATTGCTAGTAAAATAGAACCTCCATGGTATGTAAAGATAGACTCTAAGGATGATCCATTGTTTGGAACTCCAAGTGGGATGAGTGGTCTTGATATTGGTTGTGTTGAACCATCTTCTAGTAGTCCTAACCTTCATTGTGTGGACTATAATGATGAAGGACCTATTTTGGAGACTTTCCTTTGGAGCTTGCCTAATGAGGGAGATTGTCTTGGAGTTGGGTTTGGAGGTGAGGAAGTCACTCTTGATCTGTGTAAGAGTGCTTCCAAGAAGGGGAGTGGAGTATTTGATGTTAGTTGTCACTTGAACTATTTTGTTTACTCCATTCCACATGTTGATCACACCTTGGGTGTTGAGCATGCCAAGGCCGATAGGTCACATTGTGATAATATTAGTTTGAAGGCTTGGTGTGTTGGTTATAAGCTTAGGGGTCATAGCGAATTTGATTGCTATACCTTGCATGTTCCATATCCTATTGATCTCTTTGCTTGTTCTTGTGTTGGGTGCACTTTAATTCGGAGTCAAGTACTTGTTGTCTCCTTTGGAGACATAAGCTTTTTACTTGTTATTGATTCTTGGCTCTATCACAAGAGTGTGTTTTCCCACACTTTTGCCGCTAACCTATTCTTGTCGTGGGAAGCTTTGTTTGTGCTTGTTTGAATGTAGGCTTGATGGTTTGATTTCGAGGACGAAATCCTTTCAAGAAGGGGAGGATGATAAGACCCAAATCGAGCCAAAACGCCAACCATCAAGAGCTAAGCGTGAGAGCACAAAGGAAACAAGCCAAGGCCCCCGAAAGCGACTTAAAGAGCATGTTTTGGTGTGCCATGGATGGAGGACCCTCTAGGACACTTGGAGAGGCTCAAGAGACACAAAATGAGACACCCCAAGTAGCTCCAGAAAGAGGCGGAGCGCCTCCCAGCTGAGGCGGGGCGCCTCCCAAAATCCAGAGACTTGAAGGTTGCTAGGCGGACCGCCTCCCCACCTAGGCGGACCGCCTCCCCCAGATCCAGAGGCTTGAAGACTTCCAGGAGGCCGCCTCCCCCTACTAGGCGGACCGCCTCCCCCTGGAACCCACATGCGGGATTTTATTGCTTTTTGCTTGAACTTCCAATTATAGCCCTGCGTGGCCTTAGTTATTTTTAGCCCACTTTGGGGGGGTATTTTAGACCTTTTATTAGCCCTAAGTGAAGCCTATAAATACTTCACTTAGCCACTTCAAACATTAGCTAGTTTTGGAGATAGAATAGGCTTGGCCTTTCTTGTTGAAGCGTTGACTTCATGTATCTCTTACGTTGAATCCATGGTGGATCTCCGCTAGTGAGAGTCCCGTTTAATGGTTCAAGTCTCTTCTCCCTATTGAATCAATCTATTTGATAGTTTGATTCGTTCTTTTCTTCTATTTCTATTCTCCCCAATCCCTTACTTTCTTGTTATCTTGTGATTGTTGCTTCCGCCTCCTTGTTACTTGCTTCCGCATATTTGATTCTTATCAACTCATCAACGGACTTGTAGCCTTGCTTCAATTCATAGAGCTTTTTGAGTTGCTCTTGTCGATACTTGGGAGTCACATACTTGTTGTTCATAACTTCTTTCAATTCTTCCCAAGTGATGTTCATCCGCAACCCAAGTCTTCTCCTTGATCGCTTGATGGATTCCCACCAAGTAGAGGCATAGGACTCAAATGATGAGATAGCATAAGTGGCCTTCTTCTCCTCGGTCATATCATTTGTGTCAAAGACCCGCTCCAATTGGATCTTCCATTCAAGAAATGCTTCCGGATCACTAGTCCCCTTGAAAGGCGGGATAGTGATCTTGACACTATTAAGATTAGTGTCTCGACCCCCACGGTGTTGCTCCGGTTGAACCCCATAGCTGTCATCAACATCTTCATATTCCCTTCCCAAGTTCCTCCCAACATAAGCTCTTGGTTGTCCTCGACCTCGACCACGACCTCTATCCACACCTCGGCCTCCATTCATCGCCCTTCTATTTGGATAGGGAGCATCAAAGTAATCATCCTCAAGTCCGAGGCCCTCCCCTTCTTGAGCTTCATCAACTTGCTCAAGAGGTGCAATGTTTCTCCGTGGCCTTAGGATTGGCACATCTCCTTGGGGATTGCCCAAGGGTTGGGGATTGCCCAACAATCTTTCTCTAGCAAGAGCCTCATCCCTCAACCGTTGTCGACAAACTAGCTCCGCATATTGTTCCGGCATCATGATGGAATCATCACTAGTGCCTTCATTGGGATCCTTTTGGACACTCGGGGTCCTCTCCTTTTCAAGAGCTTCCATTTTAAGGTTTAGAGCCTTGACCTCTGATGCAGCCCAAATTGCATCGATACCTACACTTGGTCTGGGAGTCGCGGCATGGATGATATGAGCTCGGGAGACGACTTGAAGGCCATGTATTGAAGCTCAATCAAAGTGGAAGCAGGGCTGAAACCAGTGCAGGAAACAGGGGAGCCACAACAGGGCAATACAGGGCAGCATTTCCTGAGCTACTGCCTGGCGCCAGATATCTTCTCTGCGCGATCGCGCCAACCCCCACGCGATCGCGAAGACCATCTGCTTACCTTGCGCGATAGCACTCTCCTTGACGCGATAGCGTGCCCTGAAGATTAGTTCCCTGCGCGATCGCATATCCTTGTGCGCGATCGCGAAGACCATTTGAGCAGTGCGGACCAGAAACTTGGCAAATGTTGTAAGGGGAAACTATAAATACCCCATTCATTCATTTATTGCTTTTTAACAAACCTTGAATGTAGAATGATATATTTCTTGAGTGAATCTCAATGTTGAACCCGTGAACGGGCATGATTTCACTTGGTGGATTCCAAGTTGAACATCGTAACCTCTTTCGATCATTCTATTTGCAAGAGCCGGGTGCCTCTTGAGGGTAGTTGCTTAGTATAGGTGATCCTTGACTTCACCCGGGGTGTATCGAGACGAGTTCCCCGGTGCTACTTAGGTAAACGTTCAAGCCTCGTCTTGCTTTTTATCTCGATATCTTTATCGATATCGCCTATCTTGTTCTCGTTTCCGCATTTTGTATCGTCTTTTCGTTTCCGCGCATTTTAGATTGCATCAGTTGGTATCAGAGCACGGCTAGGCTTCGTTCTTACGAATCCTCGGTCTTGTTCTTGTTGTTGTTATCCTTGTGTTGTTTGTTCTTGATTTGAAGAAAAACAAAAAAATCCAAAAATTTGAAAATCACAAAAAAATTGCTAGAAATCGTTTGTTGTAGCGATTTTTTTGTTGTTTGTTACTGGGGATTGTTTGTTATCATATTCCCGTTGATTTGGTACCCTCGAAACACGATTTGAAGTCGTGAATCAAAATCTTGAAAGCCAAATCTCAAAAGTTGAGAATTCACAAAATTTGATAAAACTTGTTTTGTGTTGTGAATTCTTGGTTGTTTGGTATCGGGGATTGTTCTATATATTTTTCCCGTCATTTTGATATCCCCATATCATCATTCGGAGTAGCGGAATGAAAATCGAACTTTGAAAATTTTGAAGTTCTTGAAAATTTGAAGAACTTACTCCGAATTCTTGAAAACGAGTTGTTTGTTCGTTGTTTGATTGGAAAAACCATTGGGGATTGTTTACCTTAGTTGAAAACACCCTTTGGATGCTTTAGAACTGAACAACAAGTTGAATTGGTGTGATTTGTGTGCCAAAAACTGATTTTGCAGTCGAGATTCTGGTTCTGGAACGCAGGCCTGCGCGATCGCTCCAAGCCTCACGCGAAGGCGCCCATTTCCCACTTTGTTCATCGCGATCGCGACTTACATCACGCGATCGCGAAGGGTTCTCAATTCCGCAGAAATCCTGAACAGGGACAGATTGTTCGCAAAGCGTTCGTAACAGTTTCCGCTTACCCAAACTTCAATTGTATCATCAAATATGGTGAGTTTGTAGATCACTAACCAAAAATCATCCAATTCCGAATCCATTTAGTGGCGATTCGATCTTTTTCCCTTTGATCGCGTCACTTCCGATTAGTACTTTGAGGGTAACACTCCTACCCAATTAGTGCTAATTCTTTGTGCGCTTAGGATCTTCGTGCCTAGGAGGAGAGTAGAGCTCAAAGAAGACTCGTAGTATATTTGTTTGGCTCAAGTGCTCATTTATAAAGCCGTTCGCCCATCGAGTCCCATCAATTCCACTCACCCCGAAGAGCGTTTGGTTCTTGTGACTTGAGTGATTGTTGAGGTGGTTGTTCAACTACGAGGAAGCCATTGAGATCAAGCTTGAGTGATAAATCCCCCGCCACTAAATTGAGTGTACCCGAGTGACACAACAAAGGTGAGGGAGCGAGTGAGGGCTTTTACTCTAACCTCTTTCTTGTTTTTGATGTGTGTAGGTACATGGCCGGAGACGTGTATGATACCGTTGAGGATCCGTTGAGTACTTTGCCTACATCTTGGCCGAGGTAAGGTCTTTGGACCAAAGGCTTGAACGCCTTGAAAGAAAATGGACCCCGAGTGTCCAAAAGGGTACCGAGAGAGGTACTAGTGATGAGATGTTGGGTATTCCCCAACCGTTGGGCATTCCCCAACAAGTGGGCACTGCCCACAACTTGGGCATTCCCCAAGGTAAAAGTGAGCAAGGTGATGAGCTTAAAACGACACTTGTGGTACGGTGGAGTTTGGGTGCCATGAGTCATGAAGATCCGGAGCATGTGCAAAGGGAGAACCTCTTCCATGCTAGGTGTCGAGTGATGGGTCTAGTGTGCTCAATGATCATTGATTCGGGAAGTTGTGCTAACATAGTGAGTGAGACCTTGCTTTCCCAAGTGCAATTGCCTACTAGAGCACATCCGCATCCATACCGTTTACAATGGTTGAGTAAGTGTGGAGAGTTGAGGGTGGAGAAGCAAGTTTTGATTGAGTTTAGCATTGGGAACTACCGAGACAAGGTATTGTTTGATATAGTCCCTATGCAAGCTTGCCATCTCTTGTTTGGGAGGCCATGGCAATATGATCGGAGCGTGGTACATGATGGTAGGACCAACTCTTACACGGTCTTGCACGGCTCTAGAAAGTATATACTCAAGCCCTTGACACCGAAGCAAGTAAGTAATGACTATAGGATTATGAGGGAGTTGAGGGAAGCGGCTAAAGCTAAGTCTCCCATGGTCCTTGAGCCCGGAACCAACAATCTTATGGTCATTCCCTTGCGAGATGAGAGTGAAGCATCACCCGGACCTACAATTGGCCTTGAGCGAAAAATGAAAGAAGTGAGGGGAGAGAAAATCTCGAGTGAGAGTGGGAACACACTTCGTTCTAACCATGATCTATCTTCTTCTCTTTCTATTTGTTTTGGCTCATGTGTAGGTACACTTGGAGGCGAGCTAGTGGAGCCTCAACCGGTTGATAAGGAAGAAAGACAAGAGGGTGGAACTCGACATTGTGAGTTTCATGAAGGAGGACTTAGACATGACACTTCAAGCAATGTGATTGCTCACGGGAGCGACTCAAATGTAAGTGTTACCTTTCCTTCTCATGAACATGATGATCCCTTGTCTTGTGGAGACTCAAAACTAGTTGTTGCTTGTGATGCCTATATTGACCTTGCAACTAGTGAAGAGTCTAATGGTCAACTTATGTTTGCATGTGACCTAGCAGAGAGGAGTGAAAGGCCGCATCATGATGTGAGCCCGTTATTCAAAGAACCTCTCTCTAGTGAAAGTGTGTTAGTTGACCTTGCTTGTGTCCCTTATTATGACACCCCACCCGTATTTGACAAAGGGGAAGATGAGTTATGTGACTCTACCCTTGTTGACATAATTGATTTTGGTGGAATTGTGTGTCGTAGTAAGGATGATAGTGAACTTGAGGAGTCCAAATTGCATGAATTGGACAAGGTCGTCTATGATGACTCCTCAAGTGAGAGTGAAAATCCTAGTCTTGATACTATGTCTTCGTTTGACTATGAAATTGAGGTGCATGCTTTTATACTTCCATTGTGTGGAGGCATCTTTAATTGTGAAGGCGATTTGTATCGGACCAGAGTTGAGGATGAAATAGAACCTCCGTGGTGTGAGGGATTTGATCCCATAGACAACTCTTTGGTTGTAGCTTCGAGTGAGGTAGATGATTCTTCTAGTGACCCTACTCTTGTTGGTTCGGGTTACGATGATAAAGAGACCATTGATAATGCCTTCCTTGAGAGCTTGCTTTGTGAGAGGAGTTGTCTCGAGGATGAAATTGGAGGTGAGGAGGTACCTCTTAGTGTGAGTATGAGGGCTTTTAGGAAGGGGAGTGGGGTACTTGATGCTAATTGTGTATTGCACTACTTTGTCTATTCCCTCCCATATATTAACCACACTTTGAAACTTGAGTATGCCAAAACCGTTGTGCTACATTTTGAAAAAATTGCCTTGAAGGTTTGGTATATTGATTATGAGCTTGGGGGTCATCGGATCTTTGATTGCTTGATCTTGAATGTTCTATGTTCTAATGATTCCCTTGCTTGTTATGGTTGTGAGTGCTTGTCACTATGGAGCCAAGAACTTGTTGTTCCCTTTGGGGACATGAGCTTTTTGAATGGTATTGATACTTGGCTCTATAACAAGAGCGAATTTTCTACCGTGCTTGCACTCACTCTTGTTGGACCTACCTACTCGCGCAGTGGAAGGTCTTGGTGTGCTAATCTTGAACCTAGGGATTGTAGGGAATTTGATAGCTTAATCTTGCATATGTCATGCCCTATTGATTTCTTTATTGGTTCTTGTGTTGGGAGCGCTTTGTTGTTAAACCAAGTACTTGTTAGTTCCTTTGGGAGCATGAGCTTCTTTGTTGCCATTGATACTTGGTTGTACCACAAGAGTGTGTTTTCCCACACTTAGTGCACTAACCTACTCTTATAGTAGGAGTTTTTTGTTTTTGTTTGCCTTTTGATGTAGGTGATGATCCCTTGGAGGAGGACGCCTTAATTTCGAGGACGAAATTTTCTCAAGAAGGGGAGGATGATGCAGCCCAAATTGCATCGATACCTACACTTGGTCTGGGAGTCGCGGCATGGATGATATGAGCTCAGGAGACGACTTGAAGACCATGTATTGAAGCTCAATCAAAGTGGAAGCAGGGCTGAAACCAGTGCAGGAAACAGGGGAGCCACAACAGGGCAATACAGGGCAGCATTCCCTGAGCTACTGCCTGGCACCAGATATCTTCTCTGCGCGATCGCGCCAACCCCCACGTGATCGCAAAGACCATCTGCTTACCTTGCGCGATAGCGACCTCCTTGACGCGATAGCGTGCCCTGAAGATTAGTTCCCTGCGCGATCGCATATCCTTGTGCGCGATCGCGAAGACCATTTGAGCAGTGCGGACCAGAAATTTGGCAAATGTTGTAAGGGGAAACTATAAATACCCCATTCATTCATTTATTGCTTTTTAACAAACCTTGAATGTAGAATGATATATTTCTTGAGTGAATCTCAATGTTGAACCCGTGAACGGGCATGATTTCACTTGGTGGATTCCAAGTTGAACATCGTAACCTCTTTCGATCATTCTATTTGCAAGAGCCGGGTGCCTCTTGAGGGTAGTTGCTTAGTATAGGTGATCCTTGACTTCACCCGGGGTGTATCGAGACGAGTTCCTCGGTGCTACTTAGGTAAACGTTCAAGCCTCGTCTTGCTTTTTATCTCGATATCTTTATCGATATCGCCTATCTTGTTCTCGTTTCCGCATTTTGTATCGTCTTTTCGTTTCCGCGCATTTTAGATTGCATCAACCTCGGCTAATAAGTTAGCCAAGACGTCGGTTGGAACCTCAATGGTACTCTTTGCTTTCTCCTCCGCCATGTACCTACAACAATAAAAAACAAGAAAGGAAGATTAGAGTAAAAGTCCTCACTCACTCCCTCACTTTTGTTTGTCGCTCGGGTTCACTCAAGCTTGGGGTTAGGTTCACACAAACTTGAAATCAATGGCCTCCTCGTAGTTGCGCAACCTCCTCGATGATCAAACCAAAATACAAGAACCGAATGCTCTTCGGGAAGAGTGGATTCAATGGGACTCGATCAACGCTAAGCTATTTGGTGCGCACTTGAACCAAACAATTAACTACGAATCTTATTTGAATTCTACTCTCCTTCTAGGCACGAGTATCCTATTCGCTCAAGGGATTAGTACTAATTGGGTAGAAGTGTTACCCTCAAAGTACTACCCGGAAGTGGTGCGATCAAATGTTCAAAGATCGAATCACCACTAAACGGATTCGGATTTGGATGAATTTTGGTTTGTGATCTAGAAACTCACCATATTTGATGATGCTATGGGAGTTTTGGTGGTTGGAAACTGTTACGACGCCTTTGCGAACATTCTGTCCAACTTCAGGATTTTCTGGAATTAGGTACACTTCGCGATCGCGTGCGGAGGGGCGCGATCGCGATGAACAAAAATGCAGAAATGGCGCGACAGCGCGAGACCTTGCGCGATCGCGCAGGTTTGTTCAGCAGAACCAGAAACTCGACAGAAACACAGCAGTTTTGGCACAACAACAACCCAAATTCAACTTACTTCAGTTTTTCAAGCTTTCAACAGGTGTTTTCAACTGGAGTAAACAATTCCCAATGGTTTATACACACAAACAACTACCAAACAACTTGTTTTCAATGATTTTTGGTCAAGTGCTTCAATTGTTCAAAACCTTCAAAGTTCAAAATTTCGATTTTCACTCCAACACTCCAAATGATGTTATGATGGTATCAAAACAACGGGAAAGCTATAGTGAAAAATCCCCGATATCAAACAACCACAAAATCATAACATCCAACAAGTTTTGGCAATCTTTGCAAAATACCCAACCTAGGGTTCAATTTTTCCAACTTTTGATTTTCAACTCCAAAACGTGTTTTGTTGGTTCCTAATTGTCGAGATGACGTAAACAATCAATCCCCGATAATCAACACCAACAAAATCGTAACAAACAACAATTTCTAGCAAATTTTTGGGTTTTCTAGTTTTTGAATTTTTTTTCTTCTTTTTCAATATAACAAGAACAAGAACAAGAAAATAAATGCGGAACAAAGATGACAAGCACGAAGAGTAGGACGAGGGTTCGTAAGAACGCAACCCTAGCCTTGCTCTGATACCAACTGATGCAATCGAAAATACGAAAGCGATAAAAGATAAGGAACGAGACGAGACTCACACTAAAGTTCGAGTAGCAACGAAGAACTTGTTCCGTTACACCCCAAACGATTGGAAAGAATCACCTACGCTAAGCAACTATCCTCAAGAGACACGAGGCTCAAGCAAATAGAATGATCGAAGATGGATTGAAGAGCAACTTGGATTCATCCAATTGATTTCAAGCCAAAAGAGTTACAATGTCAAGAGCTATGCTCATTCAATATGTTTTGTGTTCAAAGTAGTGTGTAAAGGAATAAATGACGAAAGAGGGCATTTATAGCACCTCATTACAATATTTCCTACATTCTGGTCTGCTGCTACTCGAGTGTTCTTCGCGATCGCGCAGAGATATATGCGATCGCGTGGAACACTAAAATGCTGAAGCTCGCGATAGCGCGAGGCTTGGCGCGGTCGCGCAGGCAAAAGAATTGGTCTACGCGATCGTGAAGGTTGTTGACGCGATCGCGAAGAGCAAGTTTTCGTTCTTAGGCAGTAAGCTCAGCAGATCTCCCATGTTTTTGCCCTGTTTTGCTCCCATGCTGCTTGCACTGTTTCCTGCCCTGTTTCCACATGGATTGAGCTCCAACTAGGTGTCGATCCCCATAGGTTCCAAGTACATAGATACACGAAGCCTCGGGCTTCGAACTCGAAGGGCTCGGCCTCTTCAACGTTCTCTCTCAATTCTATCTTCAATAATGGCTAACTAATGAATGAAATGGCTAAGGGAAGCTTATATAGTTTTCCCATACATAAATGTTAAATGACTAAAAGCCCCTAGGTCTAGTTAATACATTAGAATCACTTAGGGACAAAATAGGAATTACATCTCAAAAACTAGTCTTCAATTGGCCCGTAAGTAGGCGCCCCGCCTAGCCAAAAGAGGCGCCCCGCCTGGACACCATGCAGAGAACCAGGCGCTCCACCACCATAGAGAAGGCGGTGGTCCGCCAATTGCACAGGGGCGGTCCGCCCAGTGCAGATCCAGAGAGGCCTCCAAAAGTGGGCGGTCCGCCCATCAAAGTAGGCGCTCCGCCTATTGCTGTGGGCTCTTGAAATGCCTCAAATTGTGTCCCTCGAGCCGCTCATTTGGTGCCTAGGTGCTCCTCCTTCCTTGGCGCTCTGATGCAAGATCTTCAAGACGTTTCCGGAGCCCATGCCTTGTGTCCATTGTGCTCTCAAGCTTCGTTCTTGATGGTTGTTGATTAGGCCATTTTACCCGGCATCATCCTCCCTTTCTTGAAAGGATTTCGTCCTCGAAATCGAACCATCAAAACCTACAATCAAAGCAAGCACAACCAAAACTTCCTACTTCACAAGTAGGTTAGCTTAACAAGAATAAGTGCAAGCGGTGTGGAAAACACACTCTTGTGATAGAGCCAAGCATCAATGCCAATTAAAAAGTGTATGTTCCCAAAGGAAACAATAAGGTCTTGGCTCGACAAGAACAAGCACTAAATTTTCAAACAAGCATAGAGATCAAGGATATGCATGAAGCAATTAAATTCCCCACGACCCCTAAGCCCATGACCAACACACCAAGCCTTCAAATCAATTTTATCACAATGTGACACATTGGCTTTGGTATGTCCAACACTCAAGGTGTGCTTAACATATGGGATGGAGTAAGTAAAGTAATTCAATTCACAACTAACATCGACTACTCCACTCCCCTTCTTAAAAGCATTCTTACTCACACCAAGAGGTACCTCACCTCCTAAGTCACCTCCAAGACAATCCTCCTCACTAGTCAAACTCCAAAGGAAAGTCTCCAAAATAGGTTCTTCATCATTATAGTCCACACAACGAAGGCTAGGACTACTAAAAGATAGGTCAACACGACCACTATCAAGACCACTCTCCTCACGTGGAGCTCCAAACAATGGATCATCCATAGAGCCTAACTTTACAAACCATAGAGGTTCGATTCTACTACCGACCCTAGTCCGATATAATTCACCACCACAAATGAGATTGCCTTCAAACATTAGAAATGTAAAAGCATGCACCTCAAATTCATGGTTACGCAAAAGCATAGTATCAAGACTAGCTCCTTCACTCTCGCTCGAGGAGTCGTCGAAAATAAATCGATCCACCTCACATTCAAGAGACTCCTCAAGGTAAAATCCACCCTCACTATGACACAAGGGACCACCACTAACAACTAAGCAATCAAAGGCAAGATTAGGATAATCATGCAAGTCATCTTCTCCTTTATCAAATATAGGTGGGGTGTCATAACAAGGTTCACAAACAAGGTCAACTTCAATATTTTCACTAAAGAGAGGTTCAATGAAAACCGAGCTCACATCATGATGTGGCTTTTCAACCCTCTCAACTAGTGGTTCATTTTCACACACAAGTTGACCAAATGGCTGTACACTAGTTGCAAACACATTATATTCATGCAACTCATCAACTAGCATAGAGTTTTCACCAACATTACCATAAGACAAGGAAGTATCATGCTTAAGGATAGAAGAACTAACACTTACACATGAGTCGCATCCGGGCTCACTCAATGTACATGAAGCATCATGGGTAGTTCCTTCACCTCGTAGCTCACATTTGGCATCGCCTTCACCTTGTCTTTCCATCTCGGAACATGGTTGAGGCTCCATCGGTTTGCCTCCAAGAATACCTACACAAGTACTCAAATAAGTAGAAGAAAAAGCAAAAGGGTTAAGGTTAGAATAAGGGGTGTCCTCACTCTCAATTTTTCTTTTTCCCTCTTTCTTTTCCCTCATTTTCTTTTAAAGGTCGGGTGTAGATTCGGGTGGTGACATCCCGCTCACAACACTCAACACATCCTCTCCTTTTCCCACTCGAGGAATGTCACCGGTTGCTCCCTTACTCCTCTATATCTTTTGTCTCTCAAATTCGGGCGAATTGGGACGAGGCCCGAGAATGCCCATAGCCGGAGTAGGTGGACTTTTTACATCAATCCGGAATCTAGGACTTGGAGACTCATCACTAGATGTCCCCTTCTTCTTTGTTGGTGAACCACTCGGCTTTGGAAGTGGCTTCGGGCTCACCTTGTTGACATTTGTCAACTCTTTTGTAGCACTAGTCCCACCATTACTTGTAGTTGTAGGACTTCTCGTTTGCACCTTTTCAACCATGGAATGAAGTTCTTGCTCCTTGTTCCTTTGCATAGCTAAGGACGGTCTACTAGTAGGCACTTGGCTCTTCGCCCGGTAAGGCACAAAGTCATAAACTCTTTGCCCTACGCCCACAAGATAGGCATCCTTCGCCACACTATATCGCACCCTCTTCCCCTCCAACCACGGCTCACCTATCCACACATCAACATGACGCATGGGATACACATCACACCACACATAGCATTTATAATTCCTATGAGATATGAGTACCCGAGCCTCCTTAGAAACCCACACTCCATCATACTCATAAGGATGCTCTAGTTTATGGCATGGTATCCTAAGCCTATCAACCAAAGAGGTGCTAATACAATTGGCATCGGTATCACCAATCTTGAGCAAGTATCCGTCAATACCATTTACCCCAACAACGAACCTACATCTACCAAAGTTTTGTAGATTGGCATCCAAGTGAGAACTTGAATGCCTACAAGTGTCAACTCCGACAACTTGGGTCTTCCTTATCCCTCCACTAGTGGCAAAACCTCTAGAACAATCTCCTCTTCCCGTCACCTTCCCAACATTAGAGATGTTGTTGGAAGTCGAGGAAGGAACCTTGACATGGAACCCATAAGTGCCTCTCGCCTTTGTTCCATAGCCCATAGTACTACTCCTACTACAACCATCCACGCCCTTTGATGTAGGGAAAAATAGGCGGATGCACAAACGATACGAAAATGCGGAAGCTAAAACGAGATAGGCGATATCGATGAAGATATCGAGATAAAAAGCAAGATGAGGCTTGAAACGATTACCTAAGTAGCACCGAGGAACTTGTCTCGATACACCCCGGGTGAATGTCAAGAATCACCTATGCCAAGGAACGAGACGAGACTCACACGAAAGTCCAAGTAGCAACGAAGAACTTGTTCCATTACACCCCGAACGATTGGCAAGAATCACCTACGCTAAGCAACTACCCTCAAGAGGCACCCGGCTCTTGCAAATAGAATGATCAAAGAGGTTTCGATGTTCAACTTGGAATCCACCAAGTGAAATCATGCCCGCTCACGGGTTCTTCATTGAGATTCACTCAAGAAATTCATCATTCTACATTCAAGGTTTTCTAAAATGAAATGAAATGCCTAAGGCTCTATTTATAGGCCCTTTCTAAGACTAAAGTAAATGACTAGAATGCCCCCAAAGTGGGCTAAGACAATACAAGCCACTTAAGGGCAAAAATGGAACTTTACACAAAATCATGTCTAAGCTTGCAGGGGGAGGCGCTCCGCCTCATTGGAGGAGGCGCTCCGCCTCAGGGCCATTCAGTGAGGGGCGGTCCGCCTCAGTGGGGGAGGCGTTCCGCCTCTTGCTGTGTTGCTCTCTGGACTTTGGCAGGCGGTCCGCCTCTTTGGGGAGGCGCTCCGCCTCTTCCTGGGAGGTATGGATACGGCTCAACATGGACTCTAAGTGTTCCCCCTTGGTCCGTAGTCGGTCCTCCCTCAAGCGTGCTCAAGTCCATGGCTTCAAATCACTCTCGAACCCTCATCCGAAGGCCTTGACTTGCAACCTTTGTGCTCCTCAAGCTTGGTTCTTGATGGGTGTCGTTTAGGCCAATTTGCCCGGCATCATCCTCCCCTTCTTGAAAGGATTTCGTCCTCGAAATCGAACCATCAAGACCTACAATCAAAGCAAGCACAACCAAAATTTCCTACTTCACAAGTAGGTTAGCTTAACAAGAAATAAGCGCAAGTAGTGTTGAAAACACACTCTTGTGATAGAGCCAAGCATCAATACCGATGAAAAAGCTTACGTCTCCAAAGGAGACAACAAGGTCTTGGCTCGACAAGGACAAGCGCTCGATTTCAAAACAAGCAAAGAGATCAAGGTCAGGCAACATGTAGCAATCAAATGTCCTATGACCCCTAAGCTTACCATCAACACACCAAACCTTTAATGCAATATTTTCACAATGCGGCACAACGGTTTCGGCATGCTCAAGTCTCAAAGTGTGGTTAACATATGGGAGGGAATAGACAAGGTAAGGCAAATCACAATTAGAAGCAATTACCCCACTCCCCTTCTTAAGAGCTCTCATTCTCACACTAAGAGATACCTCCTCACCTCCAATTTCATCCTCGAGACAACCCCCCTCACAAGGTAAGCTCTCAAGGAAGGCATTATCAATGGCCTCTTCATCATCATAACCCGCACTAGCAAGAGTAGGGTCACTAGAAGAATCATCTTCCTCACTCGAAGCTTCAAACGAAGAGTTGTCTATGGGATCAAATCCCTCACACCACGGAGGTTCCATTTCATCCTCAACTCTAGCCCGATACAAATCACCTTCACAATTAAAGATGCCTCCACGCAATGGAAATATAAAAGCATGCACCTCAATTTCATAGTCAATCAAAGGCATAGTATCAAGACTAGGATTTTCACTCTCGTTTGAGGAGTCATCATAGACAACCTTGTCCAATTCATGCAATTTGGACTCCTCAAGTTCACTCTCATCCTCACTACGACACACAAATCCACCAAAATCAATTATACCAACAAGGACGGAGTCACATAACTCATCTTCCCCTTTATCAAATATGGGTGGGGTGTCATAACAAGGGTCACAAGCAAGGTCAACCATCACACTTTCACTAGAGAGAGGTCCTTTGAATTCCGGGCTCACATCATGATGTGGCTTCTCATCCCTCTCTACTAGCGATTCACAAGCAAACACAAGTTGACCAATCGACTCTACACTAGTTGCCATTTCATCAAATGCATTACAAGCACCAACTAGCATTGAGTCTTCACAAGACAAGGAAGGATTATGTTCATAAGAAGGTGAAGAAACACTTACTTTTGAGTAGCTCCCGTGAGTACTCACATCGCTTGAAGTGCCTTGTTCAAGTCCTTCTTCATGAAACTCACAATGTAGAGCTCCATTCTCTTGTCTTTCTTTCTTACCAACCGGTTGAGGCTCCACTAGCTCGCCTCCAAGAGTACCTACACATAAGCCAAAACAAATAGAAGAAGAAGAAGATAAATCATGGTTAGAACAAAGCGTGTCCTCGCTCTCACTCGACATTTCCTCTTCCCTCACTTCTTTCATCTTTCGCTCAAGGCCATTTGTAGGTCCGGGTGATGCTTCACTCACGTCACTCCTCTCCTCCTTTTGACTCTCATGCGGAGTGGAGTGATTTTCACCTTCAAGCAAAGGCATGAGCACACCACCTTGCTCACCTTCACCTTGGGGAATGCCCAAGTTGTGGGGAATGCCCACTTGTTGGGGAATGCCCAACGGTTGGGGAATGCCCAACATTTCATCAATAGTACCTCTTTCGGTACTCCTTTGGACACTCGGGGTCCCTTTTCTTTCAAGGCGCTCAAGCCGTTGTTCCATAGACCTTACCTCGGCCAATATGTAGGCCAAAGTACTTAACGTGTCCTCATCGGTATCATACACGTCTCCGGCCATGTACCTACACAAATCAAAAACAAGAAAGAGGTTAGAGTAAAAGCCCTCACTCGCTCCCTCACCTTTGAAGTGTCACTCGGGTACACTCAATTTAGTGGCGGGGGATTTATCACTCAAGCTTGATCTCAAAGGCTTCCTCGTAGTTGAACAACCACCTCAATAACCACTCAAGTCACATGAACCAAATACTCTTCGGGGTGAGTGGAATCGATGGGACTCGATGGACGAACGGCTATATGAGTGAGCACTTGAAGCAAAAATGTTCTACGAGGCTTCTTTGAGTTCTACTCTCCTCTAGGCACGAATGTCCTAATATGCTCAAGAGTTAGTGTCTTTCGAGTAGGCCAATTACTCTAGAAACACTAACCAAGAAGCCCGGAGGCAAACAACAAGTGAAAACCTACAAAAAAACTACCCGGAAACAAGTAACAGGGGGAGGCGCTCCGCCCTGAGGGGGAGGCGCTCCGCCTACCAAAGTCCAGAGAAGGACTTTTGCTGAGGCGGTCCGCCTAAATCGTGAGGCGGTCCGCCTAAAGCTGAAGCTGCAGCTTTTCAACTACGGGTTTTTGGCTTTTTGCACCCAAATTTTCCAACGATTTGAACCCGTTACTCAATTCCAATGATACCCAATGGTGTATTCAACTATGATAAACAATCCCCAATAGTTTTTAACTTCAAACAACCAACAACAAGATTGATTCAAGTTTTGAAGCAAAATTTTCAAAGTTTTCAAGAATTTGGGATTTCAAGAATTTCGATTTTCAATCCGTAACACCAAAACAGGTTATGAGGGTATCAAATCAACGGGTTAACAATATAGAACAATCCCCAATAACTCCAAACACTTGGGGAATCAAATCCAACCCGATCTACTAAATTTTTTCACTTTTCAACTTTTTCAATTTTTTTGTTTTTTCTTCAAATCTTCAAGAACAAAACATAAACACAACAACAATAAGAACAAGACCGAGGATTTGTAAGAACGAAGCCTAGCCGTGCTCTGATACCAAACTGATGTAGGGAAAAATAGGCGGAAGCACTAACGATACGAAAATGCGGAAGCTAAAACGAGATAGGCGATATCGATGAAGATATCGAGATAAAAAAGAAAGACGAGGCTTGAAACGATTACCTAAGTAGCACCGAGGAACTTGTCTCGATGCACCCCGGGTGAATGTCAAGAATCACCTATGCCAAGGAACGAGACGAGACTCACACGAAAGTCCAAGTAGCAACGAAGAACTTGTTTCGTTACACCCCGAACGATTGGCAAGAATCACCTACGCTAAGCAACTACCCTCAAGAGGCACCCGGCTCTTACAAATAGAATGATCAAAGAGGTTTCGATGTTCAACTTGGAATCCACCAAGTGAAATCATGCCCGCTCACGGGTTCTTCATTGAGATTCACTCAAGAAATTCATCATTCTACATTCAAGGTTTTCTAAAATGAAAGGAAATGCCTAAGGCTCTATTTATAGGCCCTTTCTAAGACTAAAGTAAATGACTAGAATGCCCCCAAAGTGGGCTAAGACAATACAAGCCACTTAAGGGCAAAAATGGAACTTTACACAAAATCCCGTCTAAGCTTGCAGGGGGAGGCGCTCCGCCTCATTGGAGGAGGCGCTCCGCCTCAGGGCCATTCAGTGAGGGGCGGTCCGCCTCAGTGGGGGAGGCGGTCCGCCTCTTGCTGTGTTGCTCTCTGGACTTTGGCAGGCGGTCCGCCTCTTTGGGGAGGCGCTCCGCCTCTTCCTGGGAGGTATGGATACGGCTCAACATAGACTCTAAGTGTTCCCCCTTGGTCCGGAGTCGGTCCTCCCTCAAGCGTGCTCAAGTCCATGGCTTCAAATCACTCTCGAACCCTCATCCGAAGGCCTTGACTTGCAACCTTTGTGCTCCTCAAGCTTGGTTCTTTATGGGTGTCGTTTAGGCCAATTTGCCCGGCATCACCCTTCACGGCATATAACCCCGTAGTAGCAAAAGCAACACCATCTCTCAAACCACCCTCCACATGGGAATTAGAAGCATTAGGTTGCTTAGCGTACCTAGAAGATGCAAGCTTCTTACTTCCCATGGAACAACCACCACCACCTCCCATACTAATGGAAGGTCCTCTACTACTCCCTTGTACTCCACAAGCAACACCAAGAGAAGATGCATAAGAACAATTTCTATAATCAACATCATCATCAACTCTATCTATGTCACTACCATCATTATCAAAATCTTCACAAGAGGAGTAAGTAGGATCTATGTACCGTGAAGCGTCACCATCCTCGGGTTCTTGACTTAAAGCATTAGATTCATCAAATTCGTCATCACAAGCTTCATAGTCTTCTTCAACTTCACGATCATCATAGTGAACCGCTTCATCAACATAGGAGCCATGGTTTCCATCATCATAGTAATGGCCATCATCACCCTCGTAGGAACCATAGTCTCCATCATCACCATACGAGTCATAGCAACTCGCATCATCCCCACATGAGTCATAGTCTCCACAATCAACATCCGACATCGTTGCAACACCAAAGCACAAAACCTCCCAAAAGTCACTCCCTCACGTGTATCACTCAATTTATGTACACTCAAGAGCGAGGCCTTAACAACTTGGGAACCAAGGTGATCACAACTAGTATGTCCAAGTTAAAGTTCGGAATGGAGTTAATGAGACTCAATGGACGGACGGTTATTTTAAGTGCGCAATTGAGGCCAAAGAAAGTTCTACGAATCTTCTTTGATTTCTAAACTCCTCTACGCACGATGGTCCTAATACGCTAGGTAGTTAGTGTCTTTTCGAGTAGGCCAATTACCCTAAAAACACTAACCAAGAAGCCCGTGGGCGACTACCAATGGAAACCTAGGCAAAAAACTACCCGGAAAACACTTCAGCAAAGAGGCGCTCCGCCTCAGACCCTGGACGGTCCGCCTCAGAAAGTCTAGAGAGCAGCCCAGAGGGAGGCGGTCCGCCTAGTGCAATTTTCTGCAACTTTGCGAAACGCGTTTTGGCTCGTTTCGCACCCAAAAATCCAACGTTTTCGACCTGATACACAAAATTAATGATACCCAAAGGTGTATACAACTACTATAACCAATCCCCAATGGTTTTCAACTCCAAAAAAACAACAACAAGCTTCGATTCGAATTTGAAGCGTTTTCAAGAATTTTCAAACTTTTTGGATTTTGATTTTGGAAATTTTGAATCGTAACACCAAAATGTGATATAGGGGTACCAAAACAACGGGAATACAACAAGGAACAAACCCTAATATTTTTTAACACTTGGGGATTCGATTCCAACCCGATCTACTAAATTTTTTTAAACTTTTCAAGTTTTTCAATTTTTTTGTTTTTCTTCAAATTTGAAGAACAAACACAACAACAACAACAATACTAACACGATGAACAAGGAACGGGGGTTTGTAAGAACATAACTCGAGCCTTGCTCTGATACCAACTGATGCAGGGCAAAACTAGCGGAAGCAAACTAAACGATACGCGGAAGCAAGTAAACGAGATAAACAAGAAATCGAGACTAGGAAGGCAAGAAAGTAGAAGAAAGAATCGAATTCAATTCATTAACGTGGATTGAATTCAAGAGGGAGAAGGGAAACTTGAACCTTACAATGGAATCCAACTAGGTGTCGATCCCCATAGGTTCCAAGTACATAGATACGCGAAGCCTCGGGCTTCGAACTCGAAGGGCTCGGTCTCTTCAATGTTCTCTCTCAATTCTATCTTCAACAATGGATAACTAATGAATGAAATGGCTAAGGGAAGCTTATATAGTTTTCCCATACATAAATGTGAAATGACTAAAAGCCCCTAGGTCTAGTTAATACATTTGAATCACTTAGGGACAAAATAGGAATTACACCTCAAAAACTAGTCTTGAATTGGCCCGTAAGTAGGCGCCCCGCCTAGCCAAAAGAGGCGCCCCGCCTGGACACCATGCAGAGAACCAGGCGCTCCACCACCATAGAGTAGGCGGTCCGCCCATTGCACAGGGGCGGTCCGCCCAGTGCAGATCCAGAGAGGCCTCCAAAAGTGGGCGGTCCGCCCATCAAAGTAGGCGCTCCGCCTATTGCTGTGGGCTCTTGAAATGCCTCAAATTGTGTCCCTCGAGCCTCTCCTTTGGTGCCTAGGTGCTCCTCCTTCCTTGGCGCTCCGATGCAAGATCTTCAAGACGTTTCCGGAGCCCATGCCTTGTGTCCATTGTGCTCTCAAGCTTCGTTCTTGATGGTTGTTGATTAGGCCATTTTACCCGGCATCATCCTCCCCTTCTTGAAAGGATTTCGTCCTCGAAATCGAACCATCAAAACCTACAATCAAAGCAAGCACAACAAAAACTTCCTACTTCACAAGTAGGTTAGCTTAACAAGAATAAGTGCAAGCGGTGTGGAAATACACTCTTGTGATAGAGCCAAGCATCAATGCCAATTAAAAAGTGTATGTTCCCAAAGGAAACAATAAGGTCTTGGCTCGACAAGAACAAGCACTAAATTTTCAAACAAGCATAGAGATCAAGGATATGCATGAAGCAATTAAATTCCCCACGACCCCTAAGCCCATGACCAACACACCAAGCCTTCAAATCAATTTTATCACAATGTGACACATTGGCTTTGGTATGTCCAACACTCAAGGTGTGCTTAACATATGGGATGGAGTAAGTAAAGTAATTCAATTCACAACTAACATCGACTACTCCACTCCCCTTCTTAAAAGCATTCTTACTCACACCAAGAGGTACCTCACCTCCTAAGTCACCTCCAAGACAATCCTCCTCACTAGTCAAACTCCAAAGGAAAGTCTCCAAAATAGGTTCTTCATCATTATAGTCCACACAACGAAGGCTAGGACTACTAAAAGATAGGTCAACACGACCACTATCAAGACCACTCTCCTCACGTGGAGCTCCAAACAATGGATCATCCATAGAGCCTAACTTTACAAACCATAGAGGTTCGATTCTACTACCGACCCTAGTCCGATATAATTCACCACCACAAATGAGATTGCCTTCAAACATTAGAAATGTAAAAGCATGCACCTCAAATTCATGGTTACGCAAAAGCATAGTATCAAGACTAGGTCCTTCACTCTCGCTCGAGGAGTCATCGAAAATAAATCGATCCACCTCACATTCAAGAGACTCCTCAAGGTAAAATCCACCCTCACTATGACACAAGGAACCACCACTAACAACTAAGCAATCAAAGGGAAGATTAGGATAATCATGCAAGTCATCTTCTCCTTTATCAAATATAGGTGGGGTGTCATAACATGGTTCACAAACAAGGTCAACTTCAATATTTTCACTAAAGAGAGGTTCAATGAAAACCGAGCTCACATCATGATGTGGCTTTTCAACCCTCTCAACTAGTGGTTCATTTTCACACACAAGTTGACCAAATGGCTGTACACTAGTTGCAAACACATTATATTCATGCAACTCATCAACTAGCATAGAGTTTTCACCAACATTACCATAAGACAAGGAAGTATCATGCTTAAGGATAGAAGAACTAACACTTACACATGAGTCGCATCCGGGCTCACTCAATGTACATGAAGCATCATGGGTAGTTCCTTCACCTCGTAGCTCACATTTGGCATCGCCTTCACCTTGTCTTTCCATCTCGGAACATGGTTGAGGCTCCATCGGTTTGCCTCCAAGAATACCTACACAAGTACTCAAACAAGTAGAAGAAAAAGCAAAAGGGTTAAGGTTAGAATAAGGGGTGTCCTCACTCTCAATTTTTCTTTTTCCCTCTTTCTTTTCCCTCAATTTCTTTTCAAGGTCGGGTGTAGATTCGGGTGGTGACATCCCGCTCACAACACTCAACACATCCTCTCCTTTTTCCACTCGAGGAATGTCACCGGTCGCTCCCTTACTCCTCTCTATCTTTTGTCTCTCAAATTCGGGCGAATTGGGACGAGGCCCGAGAATGCCCATAGCCGGAGTAGGTGGACTTTTTACATCAATCCGGAATCTAGGACTTGAAGACTCATCACTTGATGTCCCCTTCTTCTTTGTTGGTGAACCACTCGGCTTTGGAAGTGGCTTCGGGCTCACCTTGTTGACATTTGTCAACTCTTTTGTAGCACTAGTCCCACCATTACTTGTAGTTGTAGGACTTCTCGTTTGCACCTTTTCAACCATGGAATGAAGTTCTTGCTCCTTGCTCCTTTGCATAGCTAAGGAAGGTCTACTAGTAGGCACTTGGCTCTTCGCCCGGTAAGGCACAAAGTCATAAACTCTTTGCCCTACGCCCACAAGATACGCATCCTTCGCCACACTATATCGCACCCTCTTCCCCTCCAACCACGGCTCACCTATCCACACATCAACATGACGCATGGGATACACATCACACCACACATAGCATTTATAATTCCTATGAGATATGAGTACCCGAGCCTCCTTAGAAACCCACACTCCATCATACTCATAAGGATGCTCTAGTTTATGGCATGGTATCCTAAGCCTATCAACCAAAGAGGTGCTAATACAATTGGCATCGGTATCACCAATCTTGAGCAAGTATCCGTCAATACCATTTACCCCAACAACGAACCTACATCTACCCAAGTTTTGTAGATTGGCATCCAAGTTAGAACTTGAATGCCTACAAGTGTCAACTCCGACAACTTGGGTCTTCCTTATCCCTCCACTAGTGGCAACACCTCTAGAACAATCTCCTCTTCCCGTCACCCTCCCAACATTAGAGATGTTGTTGGAAGTCGAGGAAGGAACCTTGCCATGGAACCCATAAGTGCCTCTCGCCTTGGTTCCATAGCCCATAGTACTACTCCTACTACAACCATCCACGCCCTTCACGGTATATAACCCCATAGTAGCAAAAGCAACACCATCTCTCAAACCACCCTCCACATGGGAATTAGAAGCATTAGGTCGCTTAGCGTACCTAGAAGATGCAAGCTTCTTACTTCCCATGGAACAACCACCACCACCTCCCATACTAATGGAAGGTCCTCTACTACTCCCTTGTACTCCACAAGCAACACCAAGAGAAGATGCATACGAACAATTTCTATAATCAACATCATCATCAACTCTATCTATGTCACTACCATCATTATCAAAATCTTCACAAGAGGAGTAAGTAGGATCTATGTACCAAGCGTCACCATCCTCGGGTTCTTGACTTGAAGCATTAGATTCATCAAATTCGTCATCACAAGCTTCATTGTCTTCTTCAACTTCACGATCATCATAGTGAACCGCTTCATCAACATAGGAGCCATGGTTTCCATCATCATAGTAATGGCCATCATCACCCTCGTAGGAACCATAGTCTCCATCATCACCATACGAGTCATAACAACTCGCATCATCCCCACATGAGTCATAGTCTCCACAATCAACATCCGACATCGTTGCAACACCAAAGCACAAAACCTCCCAAATTTCACTCCCTCACGTGTATCACTCAATTTATGCACACTCAAGAGCGAGGCCTTAACAACTTGGGAACCAAGGTGATCACAACTAGTATGTCCAAGTTAAAGTTCGGAATGGAGTTAATGAGACTCAATGGACGGACGGTTATTTTAAGTGCGCAATTGAGGCCAAAGAAAGTTCTACGAATCTTCTTTGATTTCTACACTCCTCTACGCACGATGGTCCTAATACGCTAGGTAGTTAGTGTCTTTTCGAGTAGGTCAATTACCCTAAAAACACTAACCAAGAAGCCCGTGGGCGACTAACAATGGAAACCTAGGCAAAAAACTACCCGGAAAACACTTCAGCAAAGAGGCGCTCCGCCTCAGAACCTGGGCGGTCCGCCTCAGAAAGTCCAGAGAGCAGCCCAGAGGGAGGCGGTCCGCCTCAAAAAGTAGGCGGTCCGCCTAGTGCAATTTCCTGCAACTTTGCGAAACGCGTTTTGGTTCGCTTCGCACCCAAAAATCCAACGTTTTTGACCCGATACATAAAATTAATGATACCCAAAGGTGTATACAACTATTATAACCAATCCCCAATGGTTTACAACTCCAAAAAAACAACAACAAGCTTCGATTCGAATTTGAAGCGTCTTCAAGAATTTTCAAACTTTTTGGATTTTGATTTTGGAAATTTTGAATCGTAACACCAAAATGTGATATAGGGGTACCAAAACAACGGGAATACAATAAGGAACAAACCCCAATACTTTTTAACACTTGGGGATTCGATTCCAACCCGATCTACTAAATTTTTTTAAACTTTTCAAGTTTTTCAATTTTTTTGTTTTTCTTCAAATTTCAAGAACAAACACAACAACAACAACAATACTAACACGATGAACAAGGAACGGGGGTTTGTAAGAACATAACCCGAGCCTTGCTCTGATACCAACTGATGCAGGGCAAAACTAGCGGAAGCAAACTAAACGATACGCGGAAGCAAGTAAACGAGATAAACAAGAAATCGAGACTAGGAAGGCAAGAAAGTAGAAGAAAGAATCGAATTCAATTCATTAACGTGGATTGAATTCAAGAGGGAGAAGGGAAACTTAAACCTTACAATGGAATCCAACTAGGTGTCGATCCCCATAGTTTCCAAGTACATAGATACACGAAGCCTCGGGCTTCGAACTCGAAGGGCTCGGCCTCTTCAACGTTCTCTCTCAATTCTATCTTCAACAATGGCTAACTAATGAATGAAATGGCTAAGGGAAGCTTATATAGTTTTCCCATACATAAATATGAAATGACTAAAATCCCCTAGGTCTAGTTAATACATTAGAATCACTTAGGGACAAAATAGGAATTACACCTCAAAAACTAGTCTTCAATTGGCCCTTAAGTAGGCGCCCCGCCTAGCCAAAAGAGGCGCCCCACCTGGACACCATGCAGAGAACCAGGCGCTCCACCACCATAGAGTAGGCGGTCCGCCCATTGCACAGGGGCGGTCCGCCCAGTGCAGATCCAGAGAGGCTTCCAAAAGTGGGCGGTCCGCCCATCAAAGTAGGCGCTCCGCCTATTGCTGTGGGCTCTTGAAATGCCTAAAATTGTGTCCCTCGAGCCTCTCCTTTGGTGCCTAGGTACTCCTCCTTCCTTGGCGCTCCGATGCATGATCTTCAAGACGTTTCCGGAGCCCATGCCTTGTGTCCATTGTGCTCTCAAGCTTGGTTCTTGATGGTTGTTGATTAGGCCATTTTACCCGGTATCAGCTTTACCCCGGACTAGAGGAGGACACGATAGCATTTTTGTTGTCGTAAACCGTTTCTCCAAAATGGCTCACTTCATTCCGTGCAAAAAGACTAATGATGCCCAACATATAGCTTCCTTGTTTATTGATAATGTCTTGAAATTGCATGGGGTGCCTCGCACCATTGTTAGTGATAGGGACTCCAAGTTCCTTAGCCATTTTTGGAAGTGTTTATGGGGTGCTCTTGGCACCAAGTTGCTCTTCTCCACGTCCCACCACCCTCAAACCGATGGGCAAACCGAGGTGGTGAACCGGACTTTGGGAGCTCTACTTCGAGCTATGACCAAAAGAAAGGCCGGGACTTGGATTGATAAGCTACCACTCATGGAGTTTGCATATAACCGCACTTTACATCACATGATTGGCATGACTCCATTTGAGTGTGTTTATGGTTTTAACCCATTGATTCCTCTTGATCTTACCCCTTTGCCAAGGGATGTGGTTGTTGATTTTGAAGGTAAAGCTCGGGCCAAGGCATTGCTTGAACTTCATGCCAAGGTGCGGAAGACTTTGGAGGAGGCCTATGAGAAGATAGCAACCAAGAAAAACAAAGGCAAAAAGAAGGTGGACTTCAAGAAGGGAGATTGGGTGTGGGTGCACTTCCGCAAGGAACGATTTCCCAACCAAAGGAAGGGGAAGTTGGCACCAAGGGGCGATGGACCATTCCAAGTGTTGTCCAAGATCAACAACAATGCATACATGATAGATTTGCCCGGTGAGTATAATGTGTCGCCTACTTTCAATGTTAGTGACTTGACTTCTTTTGATGTAGGTGATGATACCTTGGAGGGGGACGCCTCAATTTCGAGGACGAAATCTTCTCAAGAAGGGGAGGATGATGCAACCCAAATTGCATCGAGACCATTCACTCGAAGTCAAGCCAAGGATATACAAGACACTCACCTACACTTAGTTTGGAGAGGAGTGGATGATACGAGCTCGGGAGAGGACTTAAAGACAATGCATTGGAGCTCAATCCATGTGGAAACAGGGCAGGAAACAGTGCAAGAAGCAGGGGAGCAAAACAGGGGAAAAATAGGGGAGATCTGCTGAGCTTACTGCCTAAGAACGGAAACTTGTTCTTCGCGATCGCGTCAACAACCTTCGCGATCGCGTAGACCAATTCTTTTGCCTGCGCGACCGCGCCAAGCCTCGCACTATCGCGAGCTTCAGCATTTTAGTCTTCCACGCGATCGCATATATCTCTGCGCGATCGCGAAGAACACTCGAGTAGCAGCGGATCAGAAGCTAGGAAATATTGTAATGGGGTGCTATAAATGCCCTCTTTCATCATTTATTGCTTTTTACACTACTTTGAACACAAAACACATTGAATGAGCATAGCTCTCAACCTTGTAACTCTTTTGGCTTGAAATCAATTGGATGAATCCAAGTTGCTCTTCAATCCATCTTCGATCATTCTATTTGCTTGAGCCTCGTGTCTCTTGAGGATAGTTGCTTAGCGTAGGTGATTCTTTCCAATCGTTTGGGGTGTAACTGATGTAGGAAATCAAACGCGGAAAAAGTAAAGATAAAAGCGAGACGTAACTCGTACGATAATCTCAAGTAGCAACGGAGAACTAGTTCCGTTACACCCCGAGAAGATGACAAGAACACCTACACTAGGCAACTACCCTCGAGCTAACGCGAGCACGCAAGTAGAATGATCGGGGGGGGGGGGGGGTTGGAATTCATCTAGATCCGCTAGAGAAAGGTTTCATTCACTCATTCAAAGAGTTCAACTCTCAACACAATTGTTTGTTTTATCATCAAAGTTAGCTAATGAAATAAGACAAGCTACTAGCTACTTATAGGTGTTGTTAGACACCCTTTGAAAGGTCTAAAATGCCCACACTTAGGCTTAGGAATTAAAGGACCACGTAGGGTCAAAATAGTCTTAACATAGCTAGGAAACTCGGGCTTCAGCGATCCGGGCGGAGCGCCCAAGATTGGGGCGGAGCGCCTGGAATTTTGTGCACTTTGACCAGTAGGGTGGGCTGGGCGGTCCGCCTGGACCCTTTGAGCTCTGGGCGGCGGCGCCTAAGGTGCAGGCGGAGCGCCTGGTTCGCTGGGCTGCTTCCCTTGCACGTGGAGCACCCGAAATGGCTTCCAAACGCTCCCTTCTTCTAGGTCCTTCCTCACCATGTGTAAGTGTACTCCTTGGATCTCCCTAGCTTAGCTCCGAGTGAAGGGTCTCGTGGTTTGCCCGGCATCATCCTCCCCTTCTTGAGAGAATTTCGTCCTCGAAATTGAAGCATCATCCACGACCTCTTCATCATCATTCATGCCCTCTTCATTACCTACATTCAAAGGAACCAAGTCACAAACATTGAAAGTATTAGAAACTTGATACTCACTTGGCAAGTCGACCACATAGGCGTCGTTGTTTATCTTTGAGAGCACTTGGAATGGGCCATCTCCACGGGGTGCCAACTTCCCTTTCCTAAGGTCTGGAAACCTTTCTTTCCGGAAGTGCACCCACACATAGTCACCCTTCTTGAGTTCCACCTTCTTGCGTCCTTTGTTTTTCTTGGAGGCAACCTTAGCATAAGCTTCCTCCAAATTCTTCTTTGCCTTAGCATGTAGCTCCATCAAAGCCTTGGCTCTAGCTTTCCCTTCAAAATTAACAACCATTTCCCTTGGCAAAGGGGTTAGATCAAGGGGAATCAAGGGGTTAAAACTATAAACACATTCGAAAGGAGTCATGCCAATCATTCTATGCACGGTGCGATTGTAGGCAAACTCCATGAGGGGTAACTTGTCAATCCAAGTCCCACCTTTACCGCGGGTCATGGCTCTAAGAAGAGCACCCATGGTACGGTTTACCACCTCCGTTTGACCATCGGTTTGGGGGTGGTGGGAAGTGGAAAACAAGAGTTTGGTGCCAAGGGCACCCCATAAACTTCTCCAAAAGTGACTTAGGAACTTAGTGTCCCTATCACTCACTATAGTTTGAGGCACACCATGTAGCTTCAAAACATTTTCAACAAACAAGGAAGCTACATGTTGGGCGTCGTCACATTTCTTACACGGAATGAAATGGGCCATCTTTGAGAACCTATCCACGACAGCAAAGATGCTATCGTGGCCCCCCCTAGTTCTTGGTAATCCCATGACAAAGTCCATTGATATATCCAACCACGGACTAGTAGGTACGGGGAGTGGGGTATATAGGCCATGGGGATTAGACTTGGACTTGGCAAACTTGCACTCAAGATAAGAGTTGCAAAGTCTCTCAACATGTGTCCCCATTTTGGGCCAATGGAATTGCTCCTTAAGGATGGCTAATGTTTTATCCCTACCAAAATGACCCATGAGTCCTCCACAATGTGCCTCTTGCACAAGCAATTCCCTCCATGAGGACTCGGGTATGCACACTTTACCATTTTTAAAGATGAATCCATTAGACCATTGGTATTTTTCAACTCTCTCCCCTTTCTCTAGAGCATCATAGACACTCTTTAGCTTTGGATCATGAGCATACATCAATTTGATACTCTCGAATCCCATGAGCTTAGAGGTGAGAGTGGTGGCAAATGCGAACTTTCTAGAAAGCGCGTCCGCCACAACATTGTCCTTCCCTTTCTTGTATTGGATCACATAGGGAAAGGACTCAATAAATTCAACCCACTTGGCATGTCTCTTATTGAGCTTTTCTTGGCCTCTCAAATGCTTGAGTGACTCATGGTCACTCTTGATTACAAACTCACGAGGCCAAAGGTAATGTTGCCAATGGGCAAGGGCTCTCACAAGGGCATATAACTCCTTGTCATATGTAGAATAATTCAAGGAGGCCCCTTTCAACTTTTCACTAAAGTAGGCGATGGGTTTGCTATCTTGCATTAATACTCCACCAATTCCCACCCCCGAGGCATCTCATTCAACCTCAAACGCCTTCCCAAAGTCGGGCAATTGCAATAGGGGGGCGGTACTTAACCTACCTTTCAACTCTTGGAAAGCCTTCTCTTGAGGCTCTCCCCAAACAAATGGTTGGTCCTTCTTTACCAACTCGGTGAGTGGAGCGGCGATGGAGCTAAAATCTTTCACAAAGCGTCTATAAAAACTTGCAAGACCATGAAAGCTCCTCACTTGAGTCACGGTAGTAGGAGTAGGCCAATCACGTATGGCCTCTACCTTAGACTCATCCACCTCCACTCCTTGGGCACTCACAACAAACCCAAGGAAGACAACCTTCTCTACACAAAAAGCACACTTTTTCAAATTGGCATAGAGCTTTTCGGCTCGTAGTGCCTCAAGAACTTGGCTCAAGTGGCCAACATGCTCATCTATTGTCTTACTATAGATCAAGATATCATCAAAATAGACAACGACAAACTTGTTAATAAAAGGCTTCAAAACATGGTTCATGAGTCGCACGAAAGTGGTAGGTGCGTTGGAAAGCCCGAAGGGCATTACCAACCATTCATAGAGACCAAATTTGGTCTTGAATGCGGTTTTCCATTCATCTCCGGGTTTCATCCGGATTTGATGGTAACCGGACCTAAGGTCGATTTTGGAAAAGACACACGACCCACTCAATTCATCCAACATATCATCAAGTCGTGCAATAGGGTGACGGTACTTTACCGTTATCTTATTCACGGCTCGGCAATCCACGCACATTCTCCACGATCCATCCTTCTTGGGTACAAGAATAACCGGTACGGCACATGGACTTAAACTCTCCCAGACCAAGCCTTTAGAGAGCAAGTCATCTACTTGCTTTTGCAATTCTCTTGTATCCTCCGGATTACTCCTATAAGCTGGTTTGTTTGGGATTTGAGACCCCGGGATGAAATCAATTTCATGTTCAATCCCTCTCAAGGGAGGGAGTCCACTTGGCATTTCATCTGGGAACAAGTCTTCAAAAACCTTCAAAACACTTTCAATGGCACTAGGTAATGGGTTAGAAGAATAATCAAATTCGGAAGAAAGAACCATACCTTTGTGCACAATGCATAGAAGAAACTTGTTGCCATCATTTCCTTTTAAGAGCTCGCCCGGTTGCATCATGGCACATATGCCACCGGTAGATGAAGTAGGTGGGATTGCCACCATGCTTTTGGACAAAGGGCTAGTCTCAATGATTGACTTTGCCTTTGCCACCTCCCTCAACTCCTTCATTTTCTTGTAGTCATCACTCACTTGCTTAGGAGTGAGAGGTTTAAGCACAAATCTCTTCCCTTCATGTTTGACCGTGTAAGTATTGACACGACCGTCATGCACCACTTGCCTATCGAATTGCCAAGGCCTCCCTAAAAGTAGGTGGCACGCTTGCATGGGCACAACATCAAACAAATGCTCATCAACATAACTCCCCATTTTGAATCGAATCATCACTTGCTTCACTACCTTAAGCTCCCCACATTCGCTTAGCCATTGTAGCCGATAAGGTTTGGGATGCTTCATGGTAGTTAACTTCAATTGAGACACAAGTGATTGACTCACCACATTTGCACAACTCCCGGAATCAATTATCATAGAGCAAACAACATCTTTGACCGGGCACCTAGCATGGAACAAAATTTCCCTTTGCAAGGATTCACTATCTTCAACAATCATAGCCCCTAGGCTCCTTCTCACAACCAAGAAAGTATGAGGATCCTCCTCCTCCACCGTGTCATCAAGCAAATCATCCTCCTCTACTCCCTCATCTCCCTCTACTCTCTCTACTTCCTCATCTTCCGATTCACTCTCTTTCTCATAGGCATGACTATCAACAACCATGGTCCGCTTTGTAGGACAATCCCTAGCAAAGTGCCCATATCCCTTGCACTTGTGGCATTGTATTTAAGAAGAAGTAGGAGCATTCAATTGAGTTTTAGAGTTACCACCCACATTAGATGTGTTCTTGATAGGAATCAAATACGAAACGCGGAAATAAAGATAAAGATAGGAGAGCGAGACACAACTCGAACTCCCTTCGAAGTAACCACGGGGAACTTGTCCCGAGATACCCTCGAATCGGCGTCAAGAAGGACCTACACTATGCAACGACCCTCGAGACAACACCGGACTCGCAAGTCGAATGGTCGGGTTAGCGGTTCAAGACTCAACTAGGTTCCACTAGTGAATTCAAGCAACCAAGAGACAAAGGTTTCTTCCAAAGAGTTCAACTCTATTTTCATTCATCAATAATCAAAGTAAGGTAATGTTTGAAAGAGGCTAAGTGAAGTATTTATAGGCTTCACTTAGGACTAATAAAAGGTCTAAAATACCCCCAAAGTGGGCTTAAACAAATAAAGGCCGCGCAGGGCTAAAATAGGAAGTTCAAGCAAAAGTCTTAAAAATCCCGCATGTGGGTAACAGGGGGAGGCGGTCCGCCCAGGGTGGGGAGGCGGCCGCCTACTTGCAACTTGCTCTCTGGATTTTTCCTGAGGCGCTCCGCCTCTTGTCTGAGGCGCTCCGCCTCCTGACTTCCAAGCCTCTGGATTTTGGGAGGCGCCCCGCCTCAGCTGGGAGGCGCTCCGCCTTGTTCTGAAGCCCCTTGGGGTGTCTCATTTTGAGCCTCTTGAGCCTCACCAAGCGTTCTAGAGGGTCCTCCATCCATGGCACACCAAAGTATGACCTTGAAGTGCTCTTCCTCGGCCTTGGATGATGCTTTTGAGTGGTTGCTCGATTTGGGTCTTATCATCCTCCCCTTCTTGAGAAGATTTCGTCCTCGAAATAGAGGCTTGGTCTCTCATAGCATCAACAACTCCTCAGGGTGGCCAAAGCGCTCCTTCTTTATCCCTCTTGATCGTCACTTTGATATAGGCTTCTTCCAAGATCTCCCCCGCCTTAGCATAGAGCTTAGAACCTACAAGCAACGACAAGCAAAAACACCCAAACTTCCTACTTCGAAAGTAGGTTAGTGCAAGAAGTGTGGAAAACATACTCTTGTGATATAACCAAGCATCAATAACAACCATGAATATCAAGTCTCCAAAGAGAACCATAAGCTTTTGGTTAAAGATCAACATGCACTCAACAAGATAATGAGCAAATAGGTCATGGGAAGATGGGAAATGCAAGATCAAGCTACCAAAATTCCCTTGAACCTTAAGCTCAAGATCAACACACCAATCTATCCTCGAGGTGTGATCAACACGTGGAGTGGAGTGAGTCAAATAGTTCAACCTACAAGTAGAATCAAACACTCCACTCCCCTTCTTTAGAGCATACCTACTCACACCAAGGGATTCCTCTTCCCCTCCAAATTCATCACCTAAGCAACCTTTACAAATGGAAAAACTCTCAAGAAAGGTATTGATGATGGACTGTTCTTCATCATAACCCAAACAAGCAATAGTAGGGTCACTCAAAGAGTCATTTACCTCATCCAAACTCTCGCACAAGGGGTTGCCTAAGGGTTCAAACCCTTCATACCATGGAGGCTTCATTTTACTACACACCCTAGTCCGACACAAGGCATTACCACTAATGACATTATTTTCACACAATGGAAATGTAAAAACATGCATCTCAACATCATAATCAAGCAAAGACAAGTAATCAAGACTAGGCTCATTTTCCTCACTCGAGGAGTCATCGAAAGCAAATCGTTCCATCTCAAATGCAAAGGACTCCTCAAGGTCACAATTACGGTCAACTATCAATTCTACACTAGGGAGGGGCTCATTGAACAATGGGCTCACATCATGATGTGGCATGGCATCCCTTCCAACTAGTGTTTCACAAACAAGCTCAAGTTGACAACTAGACTCTTCACTAGTGGCATACACACTAGATGCTTCACAAGCCCCAACTAGTGTTGAGTCATCACAAGACAAGGATCTAGTAGGTTCATGAAAAGGTGAAGCAATACTTACATTCGTAGTACTTCCTTGGTAACTCGCAAGGCTTACAATGTCATGTGCAAATCCCTCTTCATGAGTCTCACATTGAGGCTCCAATGGCTTGTCTTCAAAAGTACCTACACAAGAACTTTCACAAGAGAAAGTAGAAGATAAAGAAGGGTTAGAACAATGGGTGCTCTCACTCTCGATTTTTCCTTCCTCACCTCTCATCTCTCTCAATTTTACCTCATGGCCAAGTGTAGTTTGTGGTGACAATCCACTCACATCACTCCTCAAATCCTCTCCTTTTTCCTCTCTCGGATGGTCACCGGTCACTCCCTCACTCCTCTCTATCTTTTCTCTCTCATTTGAAGTGGAGTGACTCCCATTTTTATCATGCAATGGCAAGACAACAAGATTGTTTGTTTCGGGTTTAAGTTCAAGGGGTGATTTAGCTTTAGCCGCCTCCCTCAACTCCTTCATTTTCTTGTAGTCCTCATGTACTTACTTAGGAGTTAGAGGTTTAAGCACAAATCTCCTCCCTTCATGTTTGACCGTGTAAGTGTTGACACGTCCATCGTGAGCCACTTGTCGGTCAAATTGCCAAGGCCTTCCAAAGAGAAGGTGGCAAGCTTGCATGGGCACAACGTCGAACAAGTGTTCATCTACATAACTACCCATTTTGAACTTGATCAATGCTTGTTTCACTACCTTGAGATCCCCACATTCACTAAGCCATTGCAACCGATATGGCTTGGGGTGTTTCATGGTAGGCAACTTCAATTTGGTTATAAGAGATTGGCTCACAACATTAGTGCAACTCCCCGAATCAATGATCATAGAGCACACAACACCTTTGACACGACACCTAGCATGGAAAAGGTTTTCCCTTTGCAAGGCGTCGCCGTCCTCCACAATCATGGCTCCTCCTCACTACTAGAAAAGCATGAGGTTCCTCATCCTCCACCGTGTCATCTTCACCATCCTCCTCTACTCCCTCATCTCCCTCTACTCCCTCATCTTCCTCCGGCTCACTCTCTTGCTCATATGCATTGTCACCAACAACAACCATGTTTCTTTTCGTAGGACACTCTTTGGCAAAGTGCCCATACCCCTTGCATTTGTGACATTGAATGGAAGAAGAAGTAGGAGTATTCAATTGGGTTTTAGAGTTACCTCCCACATTAGGTGTGTACTTCTCAAATGGCTTCTTCACATCCTTGCTTGCATTGGCACCACTCGTCCCACTAGCACTCGGGAACCTTGCATTTGTGGTAGGAGGCTTCCATCCCCTTGTATTGCTTGTTGGAGTAGTAGTGCTACTCTTGTAGCGAAAGGACTTCTCATCTTTGAGCCATTTCTCGGCTTCAACCGCATCATCACATAGCTTGTAGAGATCTTCATATTTGTGGAACTTCAATTGTGAAGCTATGTCTCGGTTTAAGCCCCCTTTGAAACGGATTATGGCCATTTCATGATCTTCATCATCAAGGTCAAGGTTCATTCGGACTTGCTCAAATTCATTGAAGTATTCCCCAACCGAATTGGAACCTTGTTTCAACTCATAGAGACGCTTTTGTTGCTCAACCCGGTATTGGCTAGTCAAATACTTCTCATCCATCACCCGGATCAACTCTTCCCAAGTAAGATTAATAGCCATTCCCGTCCTCCTTCTATTCCTCTTCACCGACTCCCACCAAGTAGAAGCAAAAGATTCGAAGGAAGATATTGCATACTTGGTTTTCTTCACCTCGGGCATATCATTGGTTTCAAATATTCGTTCCATAGCCAATTTCCAATTCTTGTACTCCACCGGGTCACTACTTCCCCTGAAAGAAGGAATAGTGAGCTTCACACTATTGAGGTTGTTGTTGGTATCACGACCCCCTTGGAAAGGCTCCGGTTGGCCCCCATAGTGATCCCCATAACCACCATAACCTCCATAATCTCTCCCAACATTTCCTCCAACATATCATCCTAAGGGTGGCCCTCGACCTCGGCCTCTACCCCGATCCACATTCCGACCCCAATTCATACCTCGCCTCGGTTGATAGTGGTCATCAAACCCATACATGTCATCTCCATAATTGGCTTCCTCCCCTTCTTGAGCTACATCAACTTGCTCAAGAGGTTGCACATTTCGGATGGGTTGTGGTAGTGGAATGTTTCTTGGAGGGTTGTCTAAGATACGGGGAATGCCCGCTCGTTGGGTATTGCCCAACACTTGATCCATTCTCTCTTTATCCTCCTTTACCCGTTGGTGCTTGAGCAATTCAACAACTTGCTCCGGGGTAAAGGTAGGGCTACTTGAGCCTTCTCCGGCTTCAATTGGGACACTCGGGGTCCCCCTTTCATTGTGGACGCTCGGGGTCCCATGTTCACCTTGAGTACTTGAAGCTCCCTTTTCAAGAGACTCAATTCTTTGATTCATGAGGTCCATCTTGGCAAGAAGATTAGCCAATGCCTCCTTTATCAAATCTTGACCTTCGTTGGCCATTGTACCTACAAGAAAAGAAAACAAGAGTTAGTCAAAACACCTCACTCGCTCCCTCACTTGTGTTCACTCGGATCACTCGTATAGTGGGTGGTGGATTTTTCACTCTTGCTTGAACCAAAAGCTTCACGAAGCTGAATAGTAAACCTCAACTTAACCACTCAATTCAAAAGTCCAATGAGCTCCGGGGTGAGTGGAGTTGATAGGACTCTATCGGAACGGTTAGCTCTTTAAATGAGGACTTGAATCAAAAGATACTACGGATCTTCTTTGATATCTAGTCTCCTTTCTAAGGCACGATGATCCTAATAGCTCAAAGTGATTAGCACTAATCGAGTAGAATTATACTCTAATAGTACTAACCGGAAGCAATGCAATCAACAAAACAAGGAATCCTAGAAGAAACTACCCAATTCCCAACCTTCAGGAAGTAGGCGCCCCGCCTCAGGAAGTAGGCGGTCCGCCCTGGGCAACCTGCAGAAGGAGGCGCTCCGCCTCTCTGGATGAGGCGCTCCGCCTCAGAAAAATCCAGAGAGCTCACAGAGCTGAGGCGCTCCGCCTCCTGATTGAGGCGCTCCGCCTCTGCAACTTTTCAGCACAGTTTCCTTCGCGTTTTCTTTGTTTTGCAACCCAAAATCCAACTATCCGAGCGTTGTTTTGATGATTCAAAGGTACCCCAACGTTGTATCAGTCACAAAGAACAAACCCCAACAACTTTTATCAAACCCAGTCAATATCAATCAATCCACCATGTTCATCATCTTCAAAGCTAGGGTTTAAGGATTTTCAAATTTTCAAAGGGTTTCAAATTCTCAATTCATGTAATACAACTCCATATTGGGTGTTTAAGGTACCAAAAGAACGGGAATCACACAAGGATCAAACCCCAATAACAAGTTCTCAATTCCACTTCAATCCAACCCAAGAATCAATCAAAAATTATCAAGAACAAGTTCATCAAGGGTTTAAGGGGTTTTGGGGTTTTGATTTTCAAACTCCACCAATCCAAGTGTTTTTGGTATCCACACAACGGGGTTTCAACCACGATCAAGAATCTATAACACCCATACGAAGAATCATCCAAACCAACAAGATACACCAAATTTTTAGATTTTCAATTTTCCAATTTTTTTTGTAGTTTTCTTCTTTTAACAACAATAAACAAGAACCTAAAGTCGAAACTAACCTAGACACGAAGAATCAAGGGTCGGGGGTTTGTAGAAACAAAACCCGAGCCTTGCTCTGATACCAAGATGATAGGAATCAAATACGAAATGCGGAAATAAAGATAAAGATAGGAGAGCGAGACACAACTCGAACTCCCTTCGAAGTAACCACGGGGAACTTGTCCCGAGATACCCTCGAATCGGCGTCAAGAAGGACCTACACTATGCAATGACCCTCGAGACAACACCGAACTCGCAAGTCGAATGGTCGGGTTAGCGGTTCAAGACTCAACTAGGTTCCACTAGTGAATTCAAGCAACCAAGAGACAAAGGTTTCTTCCAAAGAGTTCAACTATATTTTCATTCATCAATAATCAAAGTAAGGTAATGTTTGAAAGAGGCTAAGTGAAGTATTTATAGGCTTCACTTAGGACTAATAAAAGGTCTAAAATACCCCCAAAGTGGGCTTAAACAAATAAAGGCCGCGCAGGGCTAAAATAGGAAGTTCAAGCAAAAGTCTTAAAAATCCCGCATGTGGGTAACAGGGGGAGGCGGTCCTCCCAGGGTGGGGAGCGGCCGCCTACTTGCAACTTGCTCTCTGGATTTTTCCTGAGGCGCTCCGCCTCTTGTCTGAGGCGCTCCGCCTCCTGACTTCCAAGCCTCTGGATTTTGGGAGGCGCCCCGCCTCAGCTGGGAGGCGCTCCGCCTTGTTCTGAAGCCCCTTGGGGTGTCTCATTTTGAGCCTCTAGAGCCTCACCAAGCGTCCTAGAGGGTCCTCCATCCATGGCACACCAAAGTATGACCTTGAAGTGCTCTTCCTCGGCCTTGGACGATGCTTTTGAGTGGTTGCTCGATTTGGGTCTTATCAGTTCTTCTCATAGGGCTTCTTCACATCCTTGCTAGCATTTGCACCACTTGTTCCACTTGCACTTGGGAACCTTGCATTTGTAGTAGGAGGCTTCCAATCCTTTGGTTTGCTTATTGGGGTAGTAGTGCTACTCTTGTAGCGAAGGGATTTCTCCTCCTTTAACCACTTCTCGGCCTCCACCGCATCTTCACATAGCTTGTAATGATCATCATATTTGTGGAACTTCAATTGTGAAGCTATGTCTCGGTTCAAGCCCCCTTTGAAACGGATCATGGCCGTCTCATTGTCTTCATCATCTAAGTCAAGGATCATTCGGATTTGCTCAAATTCATTGAAGTATTCACCAACCGATTTGTAACCTTGCTTCAACTCATAAAGACGCCTTTGTTGTTCAACCCGGTATTGGTTAGTCAAGTACTTCTCATCCATCACACGGATCAACTCTTCCCAAGTAAGATTAATAGCCATACCCGTCCTCCTTCTATTCCTCACCACCGACTCCCACCAAGTGGAAGCAAAAGATTCAAAGGAGGATATTGCATACTTGGTCTTCTTCACTTCGGGCATATCATTAGTGTAAAAGATACGCTCCATAGCCAATTTCCAACCAATGTACTCCACCGGGTCACTACTTCCTTTGAAAGAAGGAATAGTGAGCTTCACACTATTAAGGTTGTTGTTATTGTCACGACCCCCTTGGAATGGCTCCGGTTGGCCTCCATAGTGATCATCATAAGCATTATAGTCCCTCCTTGCATTCCTCCCTCCATATCCTAAGGGTGGCCCTCGACCTCGGCCTCTACCCCGATCCACATTTCGACCCCAATGCATACCTTGCCGGGGTTGAAAGTAATCATCATATCCATAAGCCTCATCAACATGCTCGGCTTCCTCCCCTTCTTGAGCTTCAACGGGTTGCTCAAGAATTTGGACATTGCGGATGGCTCTTGGAAGTGGAATGTTGACTTGGGGGTTGTCTAGAATACGGGGAATGCCCGTTCGTTGGGTATTGCCCAACACTTGATCCATCCTCTCTCGGTCTTCCTTTACCCGTTGTTGTTTAAGCAATTCAACAACTTGTTCCGGGGTAAAGGTAGGACTATTGGAGCCTTCTCCGGTTTCAATTTGGACACTCGGGGTCCTTTTCTCATTTTGGACACTCGGGGTCCCATGTTCTCCTTGTGTACTCGAGGCTCCCTTTTCAAGAGACTCGATTCTTTGGTTCATGAGGTCCATCTTGGCAAGAAGATTAGCCAAGGCCTCCTTAATGAAATCTTGTCCTTCGTTAGCCATGGTACCTACAAAGAAAAGAAAACAAGAGTTAGTCAAAACACCTCACTCGCTCCCTCACTTGTGTTCACTCGGATCACTCTTTTGGGTGACGGTGGATATTTCACTCGACTTGTAGTTCCAAAGCTTCACGTAGATGATTAGCAATTCCCAACTCAACCAAAACTATTCACGAGTCACGCACACTCCGGGGTGAGTGGAATCAATGGGACTCAATGAATGCTAGGCACTTTGAAGTGAAGGACTTGAGTAAAAGGTTCTACGCTTTTCTTGGAATTCCTACTCTCCACTATGGCACGAATCACCTAAAGCAATGAAGGATTAGTGTTAATTAAGTAGGAAGATTACTTAGATCAACACTAATTAGAGGTTAGGCAACAAAGAAACAAGCAAACCTAGAAGAAAACTACCCAATTCAACCTTCAGGAAATCAGGCGGAGCGCCCAGAGGAATGGGGCGGAGCGCCTGCCATGTTGTCCAGTGAGGGTGGTCAGGCGGGGCGCCTAAAGGTCAGGCGGAGCGCCTGAAGCAAAGGCAGTTCAGGCGGGGCGCCCAAAACTTAGGCGGAGCGCCCGGACGAAGAACACCTGGGTTTTCAAGAACGTGTTCTTCGATTTCAATCAAACTTTTTGGTCGATTTCAACGTGTTCTTCCCAAATCCGAAGTACCCGAAGTTGTATAATGGTATAAGCACCAATCCCCAATGATTTTTACACCCAAACAATCATCAAGCAAAGCACAATCATGATTCAAGTTTCAAATTGGAGTTTCACAATTTCTTCAAAAGGGGTAAAAAGGTGGGTTTCAATCTTTCAAAATCAATGTTATACAACTCCGATTCACACCAAATTTGTTGCAATGGATTCGTTTTTCAAAGTATATCAATCCCCGGTAATCAAATCCAAAACCCCACAATCATACAACCCAAGAATCATTCAAATTCCTCAAGAATAAGGGTTTGGTAGGGTTTAAGGAAAAATTAGGGTTTCAATTTTTTAATCCAATCCAATCCAAGTAAATTTGGTACCAAAACAATGGGAATTCAACCACGATCTCAAATCTATAACACCCACTTCAAGAATCGATCATACCAAAAAGTTACGCAAATTTTTGTATTTTCAATTTTTCAATTTTTTTGTATTTTTTCTTCTACCAACAACTTGAACAACAAGAAATCTAAACAAACTAACCTAGGCACAAAGAATCAAGGGTCGGGGGTTCGTAGAAACGATACCCAAGCCTTGCTCTTATACCAAATGATGTAGGAAATCAAACGCGGAAAAAGTAAAGATAAAAGCGAGACGTAACTCGTACGATAATCTCAAGTAGCAACGGAGAACTAGTTCTGTTACACCCCGAGAAGATGACAAGAACACCTACACTAGGCAACTACCCTCGAGCTAACGCGAGCACGCAAGTAGAATGATTGGGGGGGATTGGAATTCATCTAGATCCGCTAGAGGAAGAACAAGTCCCATCAAAGGTTTCATTCACCCATTCAAAGAGTTCAACTCTCAACACAATTGTTTGTTTTATCATCAAAGTTAGCTAATGAAATAAGACAAGCTACTAGCTACTTATAGGTGTTGTTAGACACCCTTTGAAAGGTCTAAAATGCCCACACTTAGGCTTAGGAATTAAAGGACCACGTAGGGTCAAAATAGTCTTAACATAGCTAGGAAACTCGGGCTTCAGCGATCCGGGCGGAGCGCCTGGAATTTTGTGCACTTTGACCAGTGGGGTGGGCTGGGCGGTCCGCCTGGAATTGGGGCGGTCCGCCTGGACCCTTTGAGCTCTGGGCGGCGGCGCCTAAGGTGCAGGCGGAGCGCCTGGTTCGCTGGGCTGCTTCCCTTGCACGTGGAGCACCCGAAATGGCTTCCAAACGCTCCCTTCTTCTAGGTCCTTCCTCACCAAGTGTAAGTGTACTCCTTGGATCTCCCTAGCTTGGCTCCGAGTGAAGGGTCTCGTGGTTTGCCCGGCATCAGTAACGGAACAAGTTCTTCATTGCTACTCGAACTTTAGTGTGAGTCTCGTCTCGTTCCTTATCTTTTATCGCTTTCATATTTTCGATTGCATCATGTTTTCCTGCCCTGTTTCCTCCGTCCTCGGCGCTCCAATGCATGATCTTCCAAGACGTTCCCGGAGGCCTTGACTCGTATCCGTTGTGCTCTCGAGCTTTGCTTTTGATGGTTGTCATTTAGGCCATTTTATACTGCATCAGGAAGCTAAAACAAGTTAGGCGATATCTAACAAGATATCGAGATAAAAGCAAGACGAGGCTTGAAACGTTTACCTAAGTAGCACCGAGGAACTTATCTCGATACACCCCGGGTGAAGTCAAGGATCACCTATACTACGAAACTACCCTCAAGAGGCACCCGGCTCTTGCAAATAGAATGATCAAAGAGGTTTCGATGTTCAACTTGGAATCCACCAAGTGAAATCATGCCCGCTCACGGGTTCTTCATTGAGATTCACTCAAGAAAATCATCATTCTACATTCAAGGTTTTTCTTAAATGCAATAAATGACTAAGGGGTCTATTTATAGTTTCCCATTACAAGATTTGCCAAGTTTCTGGTCGCTGCTCCTCAAACAAGCATCGCGATCGCGTGCATGAAATAGCGATCGCGCAGGGCACTTGATGCAATGCAAAACGAGCGGAAGCCAAACACGATACAAACTAGGCGGAAGCGATAAATAACAAGATAGGTGATATCATAGATATCGGGGAAACAAGGATTGGAGAGTCAAGAAATGAGAAGAAAGAACGGATTAATAAATTCAAGACATGAATTAATAATCCAAAAGGGAGAAAGTGAAACTCGAACCTTACAATGGAATCTACTAGGTGTCGATCGCCATAGGTTTCAAGTTAACGAGATACATGAAGCCTCGGGCTTCGGACTAGAAAGGCTCGGCCTTCTCTAATTCTCTCTTCTCTCTATTCAATTCAAGCTAAACTAATGAAATGAAGAGCAAATGTGCTATATATACATTTACATTGCTAAATGGACAAAAATGGCCCCTGAAGCTGATTCTGGTCCAATGCTCAGGTTCTCTTCATCGCGATCGCGCCAGGAGGATCGCGATCGCGCAGGCAACAACTCAAGGCATCGCGATCGGGCCAATGGCTCGCGATCGCGCAGGTCTCCATCACCTTCACGATCTTCAGCATCCTCAGCATCGTCTTCGCGTTCAAGGGCACGCTGTCGCACAGGCCAAATCAATACTCTTCGCGATCGCGTGAGACATGGTCGCGATCGCGAAGAACAAATGTTCTTCCTTAGGCAGTGAGCTCCCAGTGTGCTTGATAAGACCCAAATCGAGCAACCATCCAAAAGCATCATCCAAGGCCAAGGAAGAGCACTTCAAGGTCATACTGTGTGCCATGGATGGGGGACCCTCTAGGACGCTTGGTGAGGCTCAAGAGGCACAAAATGAGACACCCCAAGGGGCTTCAGAAAGAGGCGGAGCGCCTCCCAGCTGAGGCGGGGCGCCTCCCAAAATCCAGAGAGCTGGAGTTCAGAAGGCGGAGCGCCTCAGACAAGAGGCGGAGCGCCTCCCCCAGATCCAGAGAGTTGAAGGCTGCTAGGCGGCCGCCTCCCCCTACTAGGCGGACCGCCTCCCCCTGTGACACACATGCGGGATTTTATTACATTTTGCTTGAACTTCCAATTATAGCCCTGCGTGGCCTTATTTATTTTTAGCTCACTTTGGGGGTATTTTAGACCTTTTATTAGCCCTAAGTGAAGCCTATAAATACTTCACTTAGTGGTGCAAGGCAAACCCGAAGGGATTGCTTAGCACGACGCGGAAGACAAACAAGAATGAAAAAGGGATAGAAGCAAGACAAAACTTGCTTCTTTCGAAAGAACAGTGAGGAACCTGTCTCAAAGCTCGATCGAAAGGGACACAAGAATCACCTAGACTATGCAACAATCCTCAAGAGAACATTGCCTCTTGCAAACTGAATGATCAAAGAGGAATGTTCAATCGGATTAACCGAAAGCCACAAGTCCATAAAAGCCCTCACCGGGGTTTGCTCACGACGGAGACAAAAGAAATGTGCTCGGCACTTTCATTCAATTTCAATAATCAAAACTTCGCTACTTACAATGAAAGGAAACAATGTTTATATAGGAAATGCTGAGGGTAAACTAGTAAATAGGTCACAGTCGACCAATAGAAATAAGCCACGTAGGGCTGAGTTAAAATATGTTCGGCAGTCTTTGACTTCGGTGAGCCTTGGCTTCGGTTCTCAATTTGTCTGCTCGAACACACTTGTCCTCGGGCGCTTGACTTAGCTTCGAACACATGTTGTCGTGTTCGGCTTTGTGCTGCCCGGTGCCAAGAGCTGCTGTTCGGTAACCTTGTCCTCGGGCTCGAATTCAACGATGTAGCCCTTGGTTTCAACACTTTGCAATTCTCCTTCCGAACACATGCTTCCTCCCGATATAGCCAGATGGACGTGCATGTCATGGAGCAGCTTGGCTTGGCTTCGAGTGATTGGCCTCCTCGGTTGGTCAGTCACTGCCTTCGGTTGAAGTGTCCTCGGTTGATCAGCACTTTGGGCTGCATCACTTAACCTCTTCAAACATTAGCTTACTTTGATTCTTGTTGAATGATGAATAGAGTTTATCTCTTTGTTGAAGAAACCCTTTCTTTGGTTGCTTGAGTTCACTAGTGGAACCTAGTTGAGTCTTGAACCGAAACCCGATCATTCCATTTACGAGTCCCGGGTGCGACTCGAGGGTGGTTGCATAGTGTAGGTCCTTCTAGACGCCGATACGAGGGTATCTCGGGACAAGTTCTCCGGGGTTACTTCGTAGGGAGTTCGAGAAGTGTCTCGCTCTCCTATCTTTATTTTTGTCTCGTCTTTTTGATTCTTATAATCTTGGTATCAGAGCAAGGCTCGGGTTTTGTTTCTACAAACCCCCGACCTTGATTCTTCGTGCCTAGGTCGATTCTATCTTTAGTTTCCTTTTTGTTGTTATTAAAAGAAGAAAAACAAAAAAAAATTGAAAAATCCAAAAATTTGGTGTAACTTGTTGGTTTGGATGATTTATGTTATGGGTGTTATAGATTCTTGATCGTGATTGAATTCCCGTTGCTTGGGTACCAAAATTACTTGGATTGGTGAAGTTTGAAAAATTGAAACCCCAATTTTCCTTAAACCCTTGATGAACTTGTTCTTGATGATTTTGGCTTGATTCTTGGGTTGGAATGACGTTTTAGTGGAAACTTGATATTGGGGATTGATCTTCATTGAAAAACTAACGAATTGGTACCAATTTTATGGGATTTAACATATATAACACCAACTTTTATGAATCACAACCCTTGTTGAAAACCCTTTTGATAAACCCTAGTCTTTGAAGGTAATGATCATGGTGGAATTCTTGTTATTGATTGGGGTTTGATAAAAGTTATTGGGGTTTGTTCTTTGTGATTGATACAACATTGGGGCACCTTTGAATTGCTAAAACAACGCTTGATTAGTTTGATTTTTAGGTGCAAAACTAAGAAAACACGAAGTGAAACTGTGCTGAAATTTGCAGGAGGCGGAGCGCCTAAAACCTGAGGCGAACCGCCTGAAATCTGTCAAGTCTCTGGACTTTGCTGAGGCGGAGAGCCTCCACCAAAGAGGCGGAGCGCCTCCCCCTGAACACTGCACTGGGCGGCCGCCTACCCTCCTGAGGCGGGGCGCCTGATCCTGAAGTTGTTTGTTTTGGGTAGTTTTTCGTAGAACCTCTTGTTTTTTTGATTCCATTGCATCTAGCTAGTACTCCTTTGAGTAATCTTTCCTACTTGAATTGTGCTAGCCCTTCTAAGCTATTAGGAAACTCAAGCCTAGACCGGAGATTAGAAATTCAAAGAAGACTCGTAGTCTCATTTGGCTCAACTCCGCACTTAAAGAGCTTATCGTTCAATAGAGTCCTATCAACTCCACTCACCCCGGAGTGCATTTGGCTCTTGAGTTGAGTGATTAAGTTGAGGTTTGCTATTCAACTTAGTGAAACTTTGGATTCAAGCAAGAGTGAAAAAGCCACCACCCACTAAACGAGTGATCCGAGCGAAACACTTGTGAGGGAGTGAGTGAGGTTGTTTTGCTAACGTTTGTTTCTTGTGTAGGTACGATGGCCAACGAAGGACAAGATTTCATAAAGGAGGCCTTGGCTAACCTTCTTGCCAAGATGGACCTCATGAATCAAAGGATTGAGTCTCTTGAAAAGGGTGCCTCAAGTGCCCTCGTTGAGCAAGGGACTTCCAATGTCCAATCGGAGAAGGGGACCCCGAGTGCCCAAGTTGAGAAAGGGGCCCCGAGTGCCCAAGTTGACGGTGTTGAGGGCACAAGTAGTCCGACCTTTACCCCGGAACAAGTTGTTGAGTTGCTCAATCGCCAACAACGGGTAAGGGAGGATCGTGATCGAATTGACCAATTGTTGGGCAATACCCAACGTGTGACTATTCCTAACCTTATGGGCAATCCCCAAAGGAATGCTCCATTTCCCGGACCAATCCGGAATGTTCAACCCCTTGAGCAAGTTGCACAAGCTCAAGAAGGGGAGGAGGATGATTATGGTGATGGTGGGTATGATGCTCACTTTCCATTTAGGGGTAGGAATGTGGATCGGGGTAGAGGCTGAGGTCGAGGGCCACCCATGGGGTATGTTGGAGGGAATGTTAGGAGAGATTATGGAGGTTATGGAGATCACTATGGGGGCCAACCGGAGCCTTTCCAAGGGGGTCGTGACAACAACCACAACCTAAATAGTGTGAAGCTCACTATTCCTTCATTCAAAGGAAGTAGTGACCCGGTGGAGTATATTGATTGGAAATTGACTATGGAGCGAATATTTGAAACCAATGATATGCCCGAGGTGAAGAAAACCAAGTATGCGATATCTTCCTTCGAATCCTTTGCTTCTACTTGGTGGGAGTCGGTGAAGAGGAATAGGAGGAGGACGGGAATGCCTATCAATCTTACTTGGGAAGAGTTGCTCCGTGTGATGGATGAGAACTACTTGACTAACCAATACCGGGTTGAACAACAAAAGCGTCTCTATGAGTCGAAGCAAGGTTCCAAATCGGTTGGGGAATATTTCAATGAATTTGAGCAGATCCGAATGAACCTTGACTTAGATGATGAAGACCATGAGACGGCCATGATCCGTTTCAAAGGGGGTTTTGAACCGAGACATAGCTTCACAATTGATGTTCCACAAATATGATGATCTCTACAAGCTATGTGAAGATGCGGTTGAAGCCGAGAAAAGGCTCAAAGAGGAGAAATCCCTTCGCTACAAGAGTAGCACTCCTACTCCAACAAGCAATACAAAGGATTGGAAGACTCCTACCATAAATGCAAGGTTCCCAAGTGCAAGTGGAACGAGTGGTGCCAATGCAAGCAAGGATGTAAAGAAGCCGTTTGAGAAGCACACACCTAATGTGGGAGGTAACTCTAAAACTCAATTGCATGCTCCTACTTCTACTTCCATACAATGCCACAAGTGCAAGGGCTATGGTCACTTTGCTAGGGAATGTCCTACGAAGAGGACCATGATTGTTGTTGGTGAAAATGCATATGAGAAAGAGAGTGATTCGGAAGATGAGGGAGTAGAGGGAGATGAGGGAGTAGAGGAGGATGTGGTGGAAGACACGGTGGAGGATGAGGAGCCTTGATAAGAATCAAAACGCGGAAAGTAAAAGATAAGAACGAGACGTATCTCGATCTCTAGTCTCAAGTAGCAACGGAGAACTTGTTCCGTTACACCCCGAGAGAAGGATAAGAACACCTACGCTATGCAACTACCCTCGAGCTAACGCGAGCACGCAAGTAGAATGGTCGGAGAGGAAAAGCATTCATCTAGATCCGCTAGAGAACTACAAGTCCAAAATCAAGGGTTTCATTCAATAACCAAGAGCCTTGCTCATGTTCAATGTTTAACATTCATCAACTATCATAAACTAAGTGTAAATAGGCTAAGCATGGATATTTATAGTGTTCCCAAGCTTGCAAAATGACTAAAATACCCTTACTAATAAGGTTCACAAACATAGGCCACGTAGGGCAAAACGGTAAAATAAACATATGTCTTCACAGCTAGGAGGGGCGCCTGGAATCTGGGAGGGGCGCCTGGCTAGGCCTTCAGCTGGGCGGATTTGACTGGGAGGGGCGCTGGCTTCAGGTGGGCGCCTGGCTAGGCGGGCGCCTGGGTGGGGCGCCTGGCTAGGCGGCCCGCCTGTGCACTTTTCAGCTCTTAGGCAGTGAGCTTGCCAGGCGGGGCGCCTGGCTCTGCTGTGCCGTTTTCTTCCTTAGGCGTGAGGCCTAGTTTGATCACCCGGAATGGCTTCCACTCGCTTCCTTCTTCAAGGCCTCTCCTCACCAAGTGTAAATGGACTCCTTGGATCTCCTTGGCTTGACTCCGAGTGAAGGGTCTTGTGGGGGTTTGGCTCTTATCATCCTCCCCTTCTTGAGAGGATTTCGTCCTCGAAATTGAGGCTTGGTCTCTCATAGCATCAACAACTCCTCGGGGTGGTCAAAGCGCTCCTTCTTTATCCCTCTTGATCGTCACTTTGATATAGGCTTCTTCCAAGATCTCCCCCGCCTTAGCATGGAGCTTAGAACCTACAAGCAACGACAAGCAAAAACACACAAACTTCCTACTTTGAAAGTAGGTTAGTGCAAGAAGTGTGGAAAACACACTCTTGTGATATAACCAAGCGTCAATAACAATCATAAATATCAAGTCTCCGAAGAGAACCATAAGCACTTGGTTAAAGATCAACATGCACTCAACAAGATAATGAGCAAATAGGTCATGGGGGCATAAAAAATGCAAGATCAAGCTATCAAAACCCTCTTGAACCTTAAGCTCAAAATCAACATACCAATCAATCCTCAAGGTGTGATCAACATGTGGAGTGGAGTGAATCAAATAGCCCAACCTACAAGTAGGATCAAGCACTCCACTCCCCTTCTTTAGAGCATACCTACTCACACCAAGGGTTTCCTCTTCTCCCCCAATTTCATCACCTAAGCATTCCTTCTCAAAAGACAAGCTCTCGAGGAAGGTATTGATGATGGACTCTTCTTCATCATAACCCCAACAAACAATAGTAGGGTCACTCAAAGATCCATCTACCTCGCCCAAATTCTCAAACAATGGATTGCCTAGGGAATCAAACCCTTCACACCATGGAGGTTCCATTTGACTACTCACCCTAGTTCGATACAAGTCTTTACCACTAATGAGGATGCCTTCAAACAATGGATTAGTATAAGCATGCATCTCAATATCATGATTAAGCATAGACAAGTTATCAAGACTAGGTTCACTTGAGGAGTCATCATAGACAACATTGTCCAATTCATGCAACTTGGACTCCTCAAGGACAAGACCATCCTTACCACAACACATTGGTCCACCAAATAGAAGCATATCAATAAGGGAATGATCTACTATCTCATCTTCCCATTGGTCAAAGGTTGGTGGTGCGTCATAGCAAAGGTCACAATCATGGTCAACTATCAAATCTACACTAGGGAGGGGTTCAATGAACAATGAGCTCACATCATGATGTGGCATAGCATCCCTTCCAACTAGTGTTTCACATGCAAACTCAAGTTGACAACTAGACTCTCCACTAGTGGCATATTCACAAGATGCATCAAAAGATCCAACTAGTGTTGAGTCATCACAAGGCAAATAGCTAGTAGTAAGCTCATGAAAGGGTGGAAATACACTTACATTTGTAGTGCTTCCTTGGTCACTCGCAAGGCTTGAAGTGTCATGTACAACTCCTTCTTCATGAGGCTCACATTGGGAACTTTCCTCCTCTTGCCTTTCCTTCCAAGCACATGGTTGAGGATCCAATGGCTTGTCTTCAATTGTACCTACACAAGAACTTTCACAAGAAAAAGTAGAAGATGAAGAATTGTTAGAACAATGGGTACTCTCACTCTCAATTTTTCCTTCCTCACCTCTCATCTTTCTCAATTTTACCTCATGGTCAAGTGTAGTTGGTGGTGACAATCCCCTCACATCACTCCTCAAAGCCTCTCCTTTTTCCTCTCTTGGATTGTCACCGATCACTCCCTCACTTCTCTCTATCTTTTCTCTCTCATTTGAAGTGGAGTGACTCTCATTTTGATCATTCTTTGGCAAGACAACAAGATTGTTTGCCTCGGGTTCAAGTACAATGGGTGACTTGGCTTTAGCCGCTTCCCTCAACTCCCTCATCCGCTTGTAGTCATCACTCACTTGTTTGGGAGTTAGGGGCTTCAACACAAATTTCCTTCCTTCATGTTGGAGCGTGTAAGTGTTGACACGTCCATCATGGACCACTTGTCGATCACATTGCCAAGGCCTTCCAAAGAGAAGGTGGCAAGCTTGCATTGGCACAACGTCGAACAAGTGTTCATCCACATAACTACCCATTTTAAACTTGATCATTGCTTGTTCCACTACCTTTAACTCCCCACATTCACTAAGCCATTGCAATCGATATGGCTTTGGGTGTTTCATGGTAGGCAACTTCAATTGGGTTATAAGAGATTGACTCACCACATTAGTGCAACTCCCGGAGTCAATGATCATAGAGCACACAACACCTTTGACGGGACACCTAGCATGGAATAGGTTTTCTCTTTGCAAGGTTTCGCCGTCCTCCACAATCATGGCTCCTAAGCTCCTTCTCACAACTAGTGAAACATGAGGATTATCCTCTTCAACCATATCCTCCTCCACATCATCCATAGATAGATCTTTTCGAGTGGGTTTTGGAGGTGGAGTAGTCCTTTGGGGATTGCCCAAAGGGTGGGGATTGCCCACTTGTTGGGGATTGCCCAACACTTGCTCCTTTCTTTCACGGTCTTCCTTTACCCGTTGTTGACTAAGTAATTCAACAACTTGTTCCGGGGTAAAGGTAGGGCTATTTGAGCCTTCTCCGGTTTCAATTTGGACACTCGGGGTCCTTTTCTCATTTTGGACACTCGGGGTCCCATGTTCTCCTTGTGTAATCGCGGCTCCCTTTTCAAGAGACTAGATTCTTTGGTTCATGAGGTCCATCTTGGCAAGAAGATTAGCCAAGGCCTCCTTAATGAAATCTTGTCCGTCGTTAGCCATGGTACCTACAAAGAAAGAAACAAGAGTAAGTTAAAACACCTCACTCGCTCCCTCACTTGTGTTCACTCGGATCACTCTTTTGGGTGACGGTGGATATTTCACTCGACTTGTAATTCCAAAGCTTCACGTAGATGACTACAACTCCTCAACTCAACTAAACTATTCACGAATCACGCACACTCCGGGGTGAGTGGAATCAATGGGACTCAATGAACGCTAGGCACTTTGAAGTGAAGGACTTGAGTAAACGGTTCTACGCTTTTCTTGGAATTTCTACTCCCCTTTCTAGGCACGAATTCACCTAAGAGCAAGTAATGGGTTAGCACTATTCAAGTAGAACGGTTACTCAAAGTAGTACTAACTAGATGTGATGTTATCAATCAAAGGGAAATACCTACGGAAATCTACCCGAAACAACTTGTTCAGCACCCAGGAGGGGCGCCTGAAACTCAGGAGGGGCGCCTAGACTGTGCAGTATTCCAGGCAGGGCGACTGGGTCGAGGCGGGGCGCCTGAGACTTAGGCATTGAGCAAGTCAGGTGGGGCGCCTGGCTTAGGCGGGGCGCCTGGCCTGAAGCTTTTCTCAACTCGTTCCAAACTCGTTTCAAGTCGATTTTCAAGCCCCAAATCCGATGTTTTCAACTTGTTTTCACAATCCAATGATACCCAAAGTTGTTCTTGATCTTCCTTAACAAAACCCAATCAAATTATCAACCAACCAATCAATCAAATCAAGGTTCAATCTCAAGAACTCAAGAACACAAGGGTTTAACAAAAGGGTTTCAACAAGGATTGTGATTCATCAAAGTAGGTGTTATACATGTTCAATTCCCACAAAATTGGTACCAATTTGTTTGTTTTTCAAAGAAGATCAATCCCCAATATCAAGTTTCCAATCAAACATCAATCCAACCCAATAATAAAGCCCAATTCATCAAGAACAAGTTCATCAAGGGTTTTAAGGGGTTTTGGGGTTTCAATTTTTTCAAACTTCACCAATTCCAACAATTTTGATACCTAAGCAACGGGAATTCAATCACGATCAAGAATCCATAACACCCATATCATAAATCATCCAAATCAACAAGATTCACCAAATTTTTGTATTTTCAATTTTTCAAATTTTTTTGTAATTTTCTCCTTTCTAACAACTTCAACAACAAGGAAACTAAAAGAGGATACTAGGCACGAAGAATCAAGGGTCGGGGGTTCGTAGAAACGAGACCCGAACCTTGCTCTGATACCAAGATGATAAGAATCAAAATGCGGAAAGTAAAAGATAAGAACGAGACGTATCTCGATCTCTAGTCTCAAGTAGCAACGGAGAACTTGTTCCGTTACACCCCAGAGAAGGACAAGAACACCTACGCTATGCAACTACCCTCGAACTAACGCGAGCACGCAAGTAGAATGGTCGGAGAGGAAAAGCATTCATCTAGATCCGCTAGAAGAACTACAAGTCCAAAATCAAGGGTTTCATTCAATAACCAAGAGCCTTGCTCATGTTCAATGTTTAACATTCATCAACTATCATAAACTAAGTGTAAATAGGCTAAGCATGGATATTTATAGTGTTCCCAAGCTTGCAAAATGACTAAAATACCCTTACTAATAAGGTTCACAAACATAGGCCACGTAGGGCAAAACGGTAAAATAAACATATGTCTTCACAGCTAGGAGGGGCGCCTGGAATCTGGGAGGGGCGCCTGGCTAGGCCTTCAGCTGGGCGGATTTGACTGGGAGGGGCGCCTGGCTTCAGGTGGGCGCCTGGCTAGGCGGGCGCCTGGGTGGGGCGCCTGGCTAGGCGGCCCGCCTGTGCACTTTTCAGCTCTTAGCAGTGAGCTTGCCAGGCGGGGCGCCTGGCTCTGCTGTGCCATTTTCTTCCTTAGGCGTGAGGCCTAGTTTGATCACCCGGAATGGCTTCCACTCACTTCCTTCTTCAAGGCCTCTCCTCACCAAGTGTAAATGGACTCCTTGGATCTCCTTGGCTTGACTCCGAGTGAAGGGTCTTGTGGGGGTTTGGGTCTTATCAAGCCTCGTACTTTCTTAGTAGTGAGAAGGAGCCTAGGAGTTATGATTGTAGAAGATAGTGAAACCTTGCAACGGGAAAATCTTTTCCATGCTAGGTGCCCGGTCAAAGATGTTGTTTGCTCTATGATAATTGATTCCGGAAGTTGTGCAAATGTAGTGAGTCAATCACTTGTGACCCAATTGAAGTTGACTACCATGAAGCATCCCAAACCTTACCGGCTACAATGGCTTAGCGAATATGGGGAGCTTAAAGTAGTAAAGCAAGTGATGATCCGATTCAAAATGGGGAGTTATGTAGATGAGCATTTGTTTGACGTTGTGCCCATGCAAGCGTGCCACCTACTCTTAGGGAGGCCTTGGCAATTCGATAGGCAAGTGGTGCATGACGGTCGTGTCAATACTTATACGGTCAAACATGAAGGGAAGAGATTTGTGCTTAAACCTCTCACTCCTAAGCAAGTGAGCGAGGACTACAAGAAAATGAAGAAGTTGAGGGAAGCGGCTAAAGCTAAATCACCCCTTGAACTTAAACCCGAAGCAAACAATCTTGTTGTCTTGCCATTGCATGATAAAAATGGGAGTCACTCTACTTCAAATGAGAGAGAAAAGATAGAGAGAAGTGAGGGAGTGACCGGTGACAATCCAAGAGAGGAAAAAGGAGAGGATTTGAGGAGTGATGTGAGTGGATTGTCACCACAAACTACACTTGACCATGAGGTAAAATTGAGAGAGATGAGAGGTGAGGAAGGAAAAATCGAGAGTGAGAGCACCCATTGTTCTAACCCTTCTTTATCTTCTACTTTTTCTTGTGAAGGTTCTTGTGTAGGTACACTTGAAGACAAGCAATTGGAGCCTCAATGTGAGCTTCATGAAGGAGGAGTTGCATGTGACACTTCGAACCTCGTGAGTGATCAAGAAAGTACTACAAATGTAAGTGTTGCTTCACCTTCTCATGAACCTACTAGCTACTTGTCTTGTGATGACTCAACACTAGTTGGAACTTGTGATACATCTAGTGAATGTGCCACTAGTGAAAAGTCTAGTTGTCAACTTGAGCTTGTTTGTAAAACACTAGTTGGGAGGAGCGCTATGCCACATCATGATGTGAGCTCATTGTTCGTTGAACCCCTCCCTAGTGTAGATTTGTTAGTTGACCATGATTGTGACCTTTGCTATGACACACCACCAACCTTTGACATAGGGAAGGATGAGGTAGTTGACCATTCCCTAATTGATATGCTTCTATTTGGTGGACCAATGTGTTGTGGTAGGGATGGTATTGACCTTGAGGAGTCCAAATTGCATGAATTGGACAACGTTTTCTATGATGACTCCTCAAGTGAACCTAGTCTTGATAACTTGTCTATGCTTGATCATGATGTTGAGATGCATGCTTTCACATTTCCATTGTTTGAAGATAATCTCATTAGTGTTAAAGACTTGTATCGGGCTAGGGTAGTTAGTCGATTGGAACTTCCATGGTATGAAGGATTTGACCACTTAGGCAATCCCTTGTAAGAGAATTTGAATGAGGTAAATGACTCATAAGGGGAAAACTACGGAAGCGATAAATGATGATAAAGAACGAGACGCAACAAGAACACTTACGAAGTAGCACCAAGGAACGAGTCTTGATACACCCTCGATTCGAATCAAGAAGCACCTACGCTATGCAACTATCCTCAAGAGACACTCGGCTCAAGCAAATAGAATGATCGAAGAGGATTGAAAAGCAACTTGGATTCATCCAATTGATTCAAGCCAATATTAGTTACAAGTGTTTGGGAGCAATGCTCATCAATTCAATATTCAAGGTGAGTTAATGGCAATAAATGATGAAGGGTGTTATTTATAGCACCCTTCTACAACCTATTGAAATGTCTAATTAGCCCTTAGCTAGATATAAATACAATAGAACTAGCTAGGGTCAAAATAGGAAGTTTACACAAAAAGCTAGGCAAATCAGCATGTTGGGCGCTCCACCCTGGAGCTGGGCGCTCCGCCTGGAGGAAGCATGACCCAGGCGCTTCGCCTAAGGGTCAGGCGCTCCGCCTGGTGAGCTCCACTGTCAAAGTGGTGAGGCGCTCTGATGCAGCCCAAAGTGCTGATCAACCGAGGACACTTCAACCGAAGGCAGTGACTGATCAACCGAGGAGGCCAATCACTCGAAGCCAAGCCAAGCAGCTCCATGACATGCACGTCCAGCTGGCTATATCGGGAGGAAGCATGTGTTCGGAAAGAGAATTGCAAAGTGTTGAAACCAAGGGCTACATCGTTGAATTCGAGCCCGAGGACAAGGTTACCGAACAGCAGCTCTTGGCACCGGGCAGCACAAAGCCGAACACGACAACATGTGTTCGAAGCTAAGTCAAGCGCCCGAGGACAAGTGTGTTCGAGCAGACAAATTGAGAACCGAAGCCAAGGCTCACCGAAGTCAAAGACGGACAAGTGTGTTCGAGCAGACAAATTGAGAACCGAAGCCAAGGCTCACCGAACTCGAAGACTGCGGAACATATTTTAACTCAGCCCTACGTGGCTTATTTTTATTGGTCGACTGTGACCTATTTACTAGTTTACCCTCAACATTTCCTATATAAACATTGTTTCCTTTCATTGTAAGTAGCTAAGTTTTGATTATTGAAATTGAATGAAAAGTGCCGAGCACATTTCTTGTCTCCGTCGTGAGCAACCCCGGTGAGGGCTTTTATGGACTTGTGGCTTTCGGTTAATCCAATTGAACATTCCTCTTTGATCATTCAGTTTGCAAGAGACAATGTTCTCTTGAGGATTGTTGCATAGTCTAGGTGATTCTTGTGTCCCTTTCGATCGAGCTTTGAGAAAGGTTCCTCACTGTTCTTTCGAAAGAAGCAAGTTTTGTCTTGCTTCTATCCCTTTTTCATTCTTGTTTGTCTTCCGCGTTGTGCTGAGCAATCCCTTCGGGTTTGACTTGCACCATCTTGGTATCAGAGCACGGTTTGGACTTGTTTCTACAACCCCAAATCCTGTTCACGTTATCTTTATTCTCGTGCATTTGTGTCTTTGTTTTCCGTTTCGTGTTCTTGATTTGGTTTTGTTACTGTGTTGTTTATCTTACAAAAAAAAAAAAAAAGGCGTTAAAAAGAAAATTCAAAAATTGTGTTTGATTGTTGGTTGTTTGGGAAAAACAATCATTGATTCTTGTTCACCGTCGAGTTCTGATTCCAACAAGTACCCGACGTACCAATTTCGTGACTAGGGTTTCTTGGTGAATTTTTGGACTGTTTTTGAGCTTTAATGGTGACTGAAAACTCGAACCCCATTGTGTTTGGAAGAAACTGATGAAGATTGGTGGTTCTTGAGTGATTTGGGTTTGTTTGTTGCTTGAAAATCGAAGTTCTAAGTTTGAAAACGTTGTCCGTACGCCGGAAAATTGTTACGAAATCGTAACAGTGTACGACACGTCGAGCTGGTTCTTGGCTCGAAGAACTTTGACTTTCCTCCGATGATGTTTGGAACCGGAGTCGAAAGAGCAACCCAGATCTGCTGAAAAATTGGATCAGTGAACCGAAGTTGATTTGTCCGTACGCCGGAGCAAAGGTCACTGTTCCATTGGAGAAGAAAGGGGTAAATTTAAAACATCAAAACCCCCAGGTGAAATTTTTCGGCTGAAAAGGGAAAGTGGATAAGGTAAAACCCTATCCGTACCAAAGGGGACCACTCTTGTACGGACAAGAGTTGGTGTGATCGAAAAAGATTCCAAAAGGGAATCAAAAGGGTAGATTCTCCTTGGTTCTCACCTTCTTTGTTCCAAAATTCTGGTTAGTGGATCTTTTGAGTAATTGTCCTACTCGAGGTCGTAATAATTCTTTTGAGCTGGTAGGAATTCGTGCGAAGGGGTGACCGAAGTCCAATCTTTCGTAGAAAAATTCTTTTGACTCCCCGAGCTCAGTTAAAAGCGTCCGTTCCATCGAGTCGAACATCACTTCACTCTTCCCGAAGAGGCAGTGACTATTGTCGAACTTGAAGGATCTTAGAGGACCGATCAATTGGACGAGCCACTGTTAACAAGTTCTTGAGTGATCAAAAACCGAACCCATAAATTGAGTGGACCCGAGCGCCACCCATCAAAGGTGAGGGAGAGTGTGAGGTGATTTCTAACCTTAACATTGTTTGGTCTTTGACTTGTGCAGGTACCATGGCTGGAAATGGAGGTGATGGAAAAGGTATTGAAAGGCCCGAAGTGTCGTTAGCCGATCTCATGGCTGCGATACAAAGTGTCAGTGCCGAAGTAAGAGGAGTGAGTGTTCGAGTAGCTCAACTCGAACAGGGAAGTGCGTCCGTGGCCATGCATGGGTCCGGCGCTGGAATGAGCCAATCCACTCCGATGAAACCTGAGCTGTATGCTGAGCTTGTTCGACAACATCAGTTGACGAGTGAAGCAATTCGAAGAGAACTTAACTTGGACAATCCCCAAGCGCAACAAAACTTGGGCAATCCCCAAGCTGGAAATAAAAACTTGGGCATTCCCCGAGGAGTGAGGTTACCACCTCCAAGGGCCCGAAGAGACCCTGGTGCTGTAACCGAAGAGGCTGATGAAGAGGAATTTCCCGAGGACGAGTATGAACGTGAGCCGCCATTCGTTCAACGAAGGCAAGCTCACCGAGGTCGTGGAATATTCCGAGGTCGAGGCCGAGGAGCCCATGTTGAAAGAAATGTTGAGCGAGAGGTTGATGATCGAAATGATGAGTATCCCGAACAGGTTTGTGGTGTTCGAGACTCAAACTTGAACAGTGTTAAGATCACTATTCCACCCTTTAAAGGAACTAGTGATCCCGATGAGTATCTTGAATGGAAGCTGAAAATGGAGCGCATTTTTGAAACCAATGAGATGACCGATGAGAGAAGAGCTGCCCATGCCATTGCTTCGTTCGAAGCTTATGCATCTACTTGGTGGGAATCTGACAAGAGGCACAGACGAAGGAATGACTATCCCGAAGTCACTACCTGGCCACAGTTGATGAGAGCAATGGATGTGATGCAGCCCAAAGTGCTGATCACGGACTCGACAATCAACCACCGAGGAGATTTCAACCGAAGGAAGTGACTGATCAACCGAGGAGGCCAATTACTCGAAGCCAAGCTAAGCTGCTCCATGACATGCACATCCAGCTGGCTATGTCGGGAAGAAGCATGTGTTCGGAAGGGGAATTGCAAAGTGATGAAACCGAGGGCTACGTCTTCAAGTTTGAGCCCGAGGACAAAGTTCCCGAACAGCAGCACATGGCCCCGGGCAGCGCAGAGCCGAAAACAACATCATGTGTTCGAAGCCAAGTCAGCGCCCGATGACAAATGTGTTCGAGCAGGCAATAGAGAATCGAAGCCAGGCTCACCGAAGTCAAGGTTGCCGAGCACATTTAGACTCAGCCCTACGTGGCTTATTTCTATTGGTCACCTGTGACCCCTTTTTACTAGTTTACCCTTAGTATTTCCTATATAAACCTTGTTTCTTTTCATTGTAAGCAGCTAGTTTTTGATTATTAAAATTGAATGAAAAGTGCCGAGCACATTTCTTGTCTCCGTCGTGAGCAACCCCGGTGAGGGCTTTTATGGACTTGTGGCTTTCGGTTAATCCGATTGAACATTCCTCTTTGATCATTCAGTTTGCAAGAGGCAATGTTCTCTTGAGGATTGTTGCATAGTCTAGGTGATTCTTGTGTCCCTTTCGATCGAGCTTTGAGACAGGTTCCTCACTGTTCTTTCGAAAGAAGCAAGTTTTGTCTTGCTTCTATCTTTATCTTCTTATTTGTTCTTCCGCGTTTGTGCTAGCTACCCCTTCGGGTATTGCATTGCACCATCTTGGTATCAGAGCACGGTTTGGGCTTGTTTCTACAACCCCAAATCCTGTTCACGTTATCTTTATTTTCGTGCGTTTGTGTCTTTGTTTTCCGTTTCGTGTTCTTGATTTGGTATTGTTACTGTTGGTGTTGTTATTTTACAAAAAAAAAAAAAAAAAAAAAAAGGTGTTAAAAGAAAATTCAAAAATTGTGTTTGATTGTTGGTTGTTTGGGAAAAAACAACCATTGATTCTTGTTCACCATCGAGTTCTGAATCCAACCAGTGCCCGACGTACCAATTTCGTGACTAGGGTTTCTTGGTGAATTTTTGGACTGTTTTGAGCTTTAATGGTGACTGGAAACTCGGACCCCATTGTGTTTGGAAGAAACCGATGCAGATTGGTGGTTCTTGAGTGATTTGGGTTTGTTTGTTGCCTAAAAATCGAAGTTCTAAGTTTGAAAACGTTGTCCGTATGCCGAAAAATTGTTACAAAAATCGTAACAGTGTACGACACGTCGAGCTGGTTCTTGGCTCGAAGAACTTTGACCTTTCCTCCGATGATGTTTGGAACCGGAGTCGAAAGAGCAACCCAGATCTGCTGAAAAATTGGATCAGTGAACCGAAGTTGATTTGTCCGTACGCCGGAGCAAAGGTTACTGTTCCATTGGAGAAGAAAGGGGTAAAGTTTGAACATCCAAAACCCCCAGGTGAAATTTGTCGGCTGAAAAGGGAAAGTGGATAAGGAAAAACCCTATCCATACCAAGGGGGACCACTCTTGTACGGACGAGTTAGTGTGATCGAAAAAGATTCCAAAAAGGGAATCAAAGGGTAGATTCTCCTAGGTTCTCACTTTCTTTTGTTCCAAAATTTTGGTTAGTGGATCTTTTGAGTAATTGTCCTACTCGAGGTCGTACTAACCCTTTAAAGCTGATAGGAATTCGTGCGAAGGGGTGACCGAAGTCCAATCTTTCGTAGAAAATTCTCTTGAGTCCCCGAGCTCAGTTAAAAGCGTCCGTTCCATCGAGTCGAACATCACTTCACTCTTCCCGAAGAGACAGTGACTATTGTCGAACTTGAAGGATCTTAAGAGGACAGATCAATTGAACGAGCCACTGTTAACAAGTCCTTGAGTGACCAAAAACCGAACCCATAAATTGAGTGGACCCGAGTGCCACCCATCAAAGGTGAGGGAGAGTGTGAGGTGATTTCTAACCTTAACATTGTTTGGTCTTTGACTTGTGCAGGTACCATGGCTGGAAATGGAGGTGATGGAAAAGGCATTGAAAGGCCCGAAGTGTCGTTAGCCGATCTCATGGCTGCGATACAAAGTGTCAGTGCCGAAGTGAGAGGAGTGAGTGTTCGAGTAGCTCAACTCGAACAAGGAAGCGCGTCCGTGGCCGCGCAAGGGTCCGGCGCTGGAACGAGCCAATCCACTCCGATGAAACCTGAACTGTATGCTGAGCTTGTTCGACAACATCAGTTGACGAGTGAAGCAATTCGAAGAGAACTTAACTTGGGCAATCCCCAAGCGCAACAAAACTTGGGCAATCCCCAAGCTGGAAATCAAAACTTTTGCATTCCCCGAGGAGAGAGGTTACCACCTCCAAGGACCCGAAGAGACCTTGGTGCTGTAACCGAAGAGGCTGATGAAGAGGAATTTCCCAAGGACGAGTATGAACGTGAGCCGCCATTTGCTCAACGAAGGCAAGCTCACCGAGGTCGTGGAAATTTCCAAGGTCGTGGAAATTTCCGAGGTCGAGGCCGAGGAGCCCATGTTGAAAGAAATATTGAGCGAGAGGTTGATGATCGAAATGATGAGTATCTCGAACAGGTTCGTGGTGTTCGAGACTCAAACTTGAACAGTGTTAAGATCACTATTCCACCCTTTAAAGGCAATGAGATGACCGATGAGAGAAGAGCTGCCCATGCCATTGCTTCGTTCGAAGCATATGCATCTACTTGGTGGGAATCTGACAAGAGGCATAGACGAAGGAATGCCTATCCCGAAGTCAATACCTGGCCACAGTTGATGAGAGCAATGGATGCTAAGTATTTGAGCGCCAAGTACAGGCAAACTCAAATGCAAAAGTTATATGAGCTAAAACAAGGATCTAAGTCAGTTCAAGAGTACCATGATGAATTTGAAAAGGTTCGATTGAATCTTGATCTGGTCGAAGACGAGGAGCAGGCCATTATCCGGTTTAAAAGTGGCTTGGCTAGGGATGTGTCATCTCAGTTGAGACTCCACGTGTACCACACGTTGGCAGATTTGTTTGATGCTGCTACCGAAGCTGAAAAATTGGTGAAGGAAGAAAAGGCAAACCGGTATCGAGGAGTCACTACTACTTCTACTACCTTGAACCGAGGAAAAGAATGGAAGAATCCTAACCAAACAAGTGCCAACGCTGTTCGAGATTCGAAGAGACCCTTCGAGAAAGGTGTGACCGTTAACCAACCAAGAGAAGTGGGAGGTAAAGTTCAACTAAACTCTCCTAGTGCTTCAAATATTCAGTGTCATAAATGCAGAGGTTATGGTCACATGGCAAAAGAGTGTCCAACTCGCAAAGTTATGCTTCTGCTCGAAGATGGAACCGTCCATGAGCAAGCGAGTGACACCGAGGAGGAATTAATCGAGGAGGCTGACCGAGCTGAAGGTGATGATGATCATGAGGCTGCCGAAGCTGATCATCCGGAAATGTTTCTTGTGGTTCGAAGGAATTTGAGCTGCATGACTCTTGAAGAAGAGGACAACCAAACAGAAAACCTCTTTCATGCCCGATGTCGAGTGAGGGGAAAGGTGTATTCGATGATCATTGATTCCGGTAGTTGTGCCAATGTAGTGAGCCAAACTTTGGTTTCACAAATAGGATTACTTACGATGAAGCATCCCCACCCCTACAAATTACAATGGCTGAGCGAGTGTGGAGAATTGAGAGTTGTCAAACAGGTGTGGATCAAGTTCAGAATCAGAGAGTATCAAGATGAAATGATATTCGATGCGGTGCCGATGCAAGCCTGTCATTTGCTATTGGGTCGACCGTGGCAATATGACCGAACAGCTGTTCACAATGGCAGATCCAACACTTACACTGTAAAGCTCGAGGGGAAGAGTTTCATACTCAAACCCTTGTCTCCAAAGCAAGTCACCGAGGACTATAAAAGAATGAAAGAATTGAAAGAAGCGGCCAAAGCTAAGCTTCTGATGGGAGCAAAATTGATGGCTGAGGAGACAAACTCACCGACCGAAGAGAAAGGAATTTGTGCAATCATGCAACCCGGTGAGATCTTACGAGGCAACGACCACGGTCAGATGATGATTTGCCTCGTGCACAAGGGTATCTTTCTAAACTCTAATGATGATTTTTCTAATGATAACCCTTTGCCTTGGTCTGTTCGTAAAGTTTTGCAGGACTTCGAGGACATGTTTCCCGAGGAAATGCCAGGTGGATTACCTCCGATGAGGGGAATCGAGCACCAAATTGACTTCGTACCGGGATCTCAAATCCCTAACAAACCTTCATACCGGTGTAATCCCGAAGACACCAAAGAGCTCCAAAGGCAGGTTGATGAATTGTTGAACAAGGGCCTCGTTCGTGAGAGCTTGAGTCCTTGCGCCGTTCCAGTTATCCTTGTCCCGAAGAAAGATGGAACATGGCGAATGTGCGTTGACTGTAGAGCAGTCAACAAAATAACGGTAAAGTATCATCATCCTATCCCTCGATTAGATGACATGCTAGATGAATTAAGTGGTTCTTCATGCTTTTCAAAGATTGACCTCAGGTCCGGTTACCATCAGATCCGAATGAAACCCGGAGACGAGTGGAAAACCGCATTCAAGACCAAATTCGGTCTCTATGAATGGTTGGTAATGCCATTTGGCTTATCCAATGCCCCGAGCACAGTCATGCGATTGATGAACCATGTGCTCAAACCGTTCATAAACAAGTTCGTTGTCGTTTATTTCGATGACATACTTGTTTATAGTCGAACCATGGATGAACATGTCGAACACCTAAGGCTTGTGCTTGGAAATCTTCGAGAAGAGAAGTTATATGCTAACTTCAAAAAGTGTGCCTTCGGTGTCGATCGTGTAGTCTTTCTAGGATTCGTTGTCAGTGCTAATGGTGTCGAAGTCGACGAATAAAAAGTCGAAGCCATCAAAGATTGGCCAACTCCAACCTCGGTATCACAAGTTCGTAGCTTCCATGGCTTAGCTAGCTTTTACCGAAGGTTTGTTCGTGACTTTAGCACCGTGGCAGCTCCTTTGACCGAGCTGGTAAAGAAAGACAATCCATTTGTGTGGGGAGAGTCCCAAGAAAGGGCTTTCCAAGAGTTGAAACGGAGGCTTTGTTCTGCCCCGTTGTTGCAACTCCCTGACTTCGGCAAAGCATTCGAAGTCGAGTGTGATGCATCTGGAGTTGGGATCGGAGGAGTGCTGATCCAAGAATCGAAGCCGATCGCCTACTTTATCGAAAAGCTTAAGGGTGCAACTTTGAATTACTCGACCTATGATAAAGAGTTGTATGCCCTCGTTCGAGCACTCGCCCATTGGCAGCATTATTTGTGGCCTCGAGAATTTGTGATCAAAAGCGATCATGAGTCCTTGAAGCACCTCCGAGGTCAGGAGAAATTGAACCGAAGACATGCCAAATGGGTTGAATTCATTGAGAGCTTTCCCTATGTAATTCATTACAAAAAAGGAAAGGATAATGTTGTGGCCGATGCGCTATCAAGGAAATTTGCTTTAGCGACCACTCTCGCCTCTAGGCTCATGGGATTTGAAAGCATCAAGTCGATGTACGAAGACGATCCCAAGCTAAAATGTGTTCGAGACGCAATCTTGAGTGGCCGAAGAGTTGAGAAATATCAGTGGCATGATGGCTACCTCTTCAAGAATGGGAGGGTTTGTGTGCCAGTGTCATCGTGGAGAGAGCTATTGGTTCGAGAAGCTCAGTCCGGTGGACTGATGGGACACTTCGGTGTCGACAAAACTCTTGGTATCTTGACCGAGCAGTTCCATTGGCCCAAAATGCGACGAGATGTGGAAAAGCTTTGAAACGCTTGTTTCGTTTGCAAGAAAGCTAAATCGAAGTCAGACCGTCATGGTTTGTACACCCCATTACCTGTGCCTGATCGACCTTGGGTTGATATATCCATGGACTTTGTCTTGGGGTTACCGAGGTCGGGGGGAGGACATGATAGCATCTTCGTTGTGGTTGATCGATTTTCGAAAATGGCTCACTTTATTCCTTGCGAGAAGTGTGATGATGCACAGCATGTAGCTACATTGTTTGTTTCTAATGTGTTGCAATTGCATGGTGTACCTCGTACTATTGTGAGTGATCGAGACAGCAAATTCTTGAGTCATTTTTTGGAAGTGTCTATGGGGTGCCCTCGGCACCAAACTACTATTCTCGACGTCTCGCCATCCTCAGACTGATGGACAGACCGAGGTAGTTAACCGAACCTTGGGATCTTTGCTTCGAGCAATGACCAAAGGCAAGGTTGGGAACTGGGCTGATCGTTTGCCCATAATGGAGTTTGCATACAATCGAACGGTGTATCGAATGATTAACATGACCCCGTTCGAGTGTGTGTATGGGTTTAACCCTTTAATTCCACTTGATCTAACCCCTTTGCCTCGAGAAGTTGTTATTGATTTTGTAGGTACTCACCGAGCCAAAGCTCTGCTCGAGTTGCATGCCAAGACAAAGAAGAACCTCGAGGAAGCCTATGCAAAGGTTGCCTTGAAGAAAAACAAGGGGCGAAAGAAGCTGGAATTAAAGAAGGGAGATTGGGTGTGGGTTCACTTCCGAAAGGAACGTTTCTCGAACCTAAGGAAAGGAAAATTGGCTTCTCGAGGGGATGGTCCATTTCAAGTGCTGAGCAAAATAAACAACAATGCTTATGTCATCGACCTCCCAGGTGAGTATAATGTGTCCAACACCTTCAATGTTACTGATTTGACTCCTTGTGTTGTAGGCCAAATATCAGAGGCAAAGGATGAATCAATTTCGAGGACGAAATCCTCTCAAGAAGGGGAGGATGATGCAGCCCAAAGTGCTGATCACGGACTCGACAATCAACCACCGAGGAGATTTCAACCGAAGGAAGTGACTGATCCACCGAGGAGGCCAATTACTCGAAGCCAAGCTAAGCTGCTCCATGACATGCACATCCAGCTGGCTATGTCGGGAAGAAGCATGTGTTCGGAAGGGGAATTGCAAAGTGATGAAACCGAGGGCTACATCTTCAAGTTTGAGCCCGAGGACAAATGGTGCAATGCAATTCCCGAAGGGAAAGCTAAGCACAACGCGGAAGAAGAACAAGTAAAGAAGATGATAAAAGCAAGACAAAACTTGCTTCTTTCGAAAGAACAGAGGGGAACCTGTCCCTAAGCTCGATCAAAAGGGAGACAAGAATTACCCTAACTATGCAACAATCCTCAAGAGAACATTGCCTCTTGCAAACTGAATGATCAAGAGGAATGTTCAATCGGACTAACCGAAAGCCACAAATCCTTAAAGGCCCTCACCGGGGTTTTGCTCACGACGGAGACAAGAAATGTGCTCGGCACTTTCATTCAATATCAATATCCCAAAAACTAACTATTACAATGTAAGGAAGTAAGGTTTATATAGGAAATACTAAGGGTAAACTAGTAAATAGGTCTCAGTCAACCAATAAAAATAAGCCACGCAGGGCTGAGTTAAAAATGTGTTCGGCAACCTTGACTTCGGTGAGCCCTGCTTCGGTTTTTGACTTCGGTGAGCCTGGCTTCGGTTCTCTATGGCCTGCTCGAACACATTTGTCATCGGGCGCTGACTTAGCTTCGAACACATAATGTTGTGTTCGGCTCTGCGCTGCCCGGGGTCAAGAGCTGCTGTTCGGGAACTTTGTCATCGGGCTCAAACTTGCAGATGTAGCCCTTGGTTTCTTCACTTGGCAATTCCTCTTCCGAACACATGCTTCTTCCCATCGTCGTCAACTGGACGTGCATGTCATGGAGCAGCTTAGCTTGACTTCGGGTAATTGGCCTCCTCGGTTCATCAGTCACTGCCTTCGGTTGATCAGCACTTCGGGCTGCATCATCCTCCCCTTCTTGAGAGGATTTCGTCCTCAAAATCGACTCATCCTCTGCTGCTGATGTTTGGCCTACAACACAAGGAGTCAAATCAGTAACATTGAAGGTGTTGGACACATTATACTCACCTGGGAGGTCGATGACATAAGCATTGTTGTTTATTTTGCTCAGCACTTGAAATGGACCATCCCCTCGAGGAGCCAATTTTCCTTTCCTTAGGTTCGGGAAACGTTCCTTTCGGAAGTGAACCCAAACCCAATCACCCTTCTTTAACTCCAACTTTTTACGCCCCTTGTTTTTCTTTAAGGCAACCTTTGCATAGGCGTCCTCGAGGTTCTTCTTCACCTTCGCATGCAACTCGAGCAGAGCTTTGGCTCGGTGAGTACCTGCAAAGTCGATAACAACATCTCGAGGCAATGGGGTTAGATCAAGTGGAATTAAAGGGTTAAATCCGTACACACACTCGAACGGGGTCATGTTAATCATTCGATGCACCGTTCGATTGTATGCAAACTCCATCATGGGCAAACGATCAGCCCAGTTTCCAACCTTGCCTTTGGTCAATGCCCGAAGCAAAGATCCCAAGGTTCGGTTAACTACTTCGGTCTGTCCATCAGTCTGAGGATGGTGAGACGTCGAGAAAAGTAGTTTTGTGCCGAGGGCACCCCATAGACACTTCCAAAAATGACTCAAGAATTTTGTGTCCCGATCACTCACAATAGTACGAGGGACACCATGCAATTTCAACACATTGGAAACAAATAATGTAGCTACATGCTGGGCATCGTCACACTTCTTGCAAGGAATAAAGTGATTCATTTTCGAAAATCGATCAACCACAACGAAGATGCTATCATGTCCTCCCCCCGACCTCGGTAACCCCAAGACAAAGTCCATAGATATGTCAACCCAAGGTCGATCAGGCACAGGTAACGGGGTGTACAAACCATGAGGGTTGGACTTCGATTTAGCTTTCTTGCAAACGAGACAAGCGTTGCAAAGCTTTTCCACATCTCGTCGCATTTTGGGCCAATGGAACTGCTCGGTCAAGATACCAAGAGTTTTGTCGACACCGAAGTGTCCCATCAGTCCACCGGAGTGAGCTTCTCGAACCAAGAGCTCTCTCCACGATGACACTGGCACACAAACCCTCCCATTCTTGAAGAGGTAGCCATCGTGCCACTGATATTTCTCAACTCTTCGGCCACTCAAGATTGCGTCTCGAACACATTTTAGCTTGGGATCGTCTTCGTACATCGATTTGATGCTTTCGAATCCCATGAGCCTAGAGGTGAGAGTGGTCGCTAAAGCAAATTTCCTTGATAGCGCATCGGCCACAACGTTGTCTTTCCCCTTTTTGTAATGAATTACATAGGGAAATCTCTCAATAAATTCAACCCACTTGGCATGCCTTCGGTTCAATTTCTCCTGTCCTCGGAGATGCTTCAAGGACTCATGATCACTTCGGATCACAAACTCTCGAGGCCACAAATAATGCTGCCAATGGGCGAGTGCTCGAACGAGGGCATACAACTCTTTATCATAGGTCGAATAATTCAAAGTTGCACCCTTAAGCTTTTCGCTAAAGTAAGCGATCGGCTTCGATTCTTGCATCAGCACTCCTCCGATCCCAACTCCAGACGCATCACACTCGACTTCGAATGCTTTGCCGAAGTCAGGGAGTTGCAACAACGGGGCAGAACAAAGCCTCCGTTTCAACTCTTGGAAAGCCCTTTCTTGGGACTCTCCCCACACAAATGGATTGTCTTTCTTAACCAGCTCGGTTAGAGGAGCTGCCACGGTGCTAAAGTCACGAACAAACCGTCGGTAAAAGCTAGCTAACCCATGGAAGCTACGAACTTGTGATACCGAGGTCGGAGTTGGCCAATCTTTGATGGCTTCGACTTTTGATTCGTCGACTTCGACACCATTAGCACTGACTACAAATCCCAGAAAGACTACACGATCGACACCGAAGGCGCACTTCTTGAAGTTGGCATACAACTTTTCTTCTCGAAGCTTTTCAAGCACAAGCCTTAGGTGTTCGACATGTTCATCCATGGTTCGACTATAAACAAGGATGTCATCGAAATAAACGACAACGAACTTGTTTATGAACGGTTTGAGCACGTGGTTCATCAATCGCATGAATGTGCTCGGGGCGTTGGATAAGCCAAATGGCATTACCAACCATTCATAAAGACCGAATTTGGTCTTGAATGCGGTTTTCCACTCGTCACCGGGTTTCATTCGGATCTGGTGGTAACCGGACCTGAGGTCAATCTTTGAAAAGCATGAAGAACCACTCAATTCATCTAGCATGTCATCTAATCGAGGGATAGGATGACGATACTTTACCGTTATTTTGTTGACTGATCGACAGTCAACGCACATTCGCCATGTTCCATCCTTCTTCGGGACAAGGATAACTGGAACGGCGCAAGGACTTAAGCTCTCACGAACGAGGCCCTTGTTCAGCAATTCATCAACCTGCCTTTGGAGCTCTTTGGTGTCTTCGGGATTACACCGGTATGCAGGTTTGTTAGGGATTTGAGATCCCGGCACGAAGTCAATTTGGTGCTCGATTCCTCTCAACGGAGGCAATCCACCTGGCATTTCCTCGGGAAACATGTCCTCGAAGTCCTACAAAACTTTACGAACAGACAAAGGCAAAGGGTTATCATTAGAAAAATCATCGTTAGAGTTTAGAAAGATACCCTTGTGCACGAGGCAAATCATCATCTGACCGGGGTCGTTGCCTCGTAAGATCTCACCGGGTTGCATGATTGCACAAATTCCTTTCTCCTCGGTCGGTGAGTTTGTCTCATCGGCTCCCAATTTTGCTCCCATCGGAAGCTTAGCTTTAGCCGCTTCTTTCAATTCTTTCATCCGTTTATAGTCCTCGGAGACTTGCTTTGGAGACAATGGTTTGAGGATGAAACTCTTCCCATCAAGCTTCACGGTGTAAGTGTTGGATCTGCCATTGTGAACAGCTGTTCGGTCATATTGCCATGGTCGACCCAAGAGCAAATGACAAGCTTGCATCGGCACCACATCGAATACCATTTCATCTTGATACTCGCCGATTCTAAACTTGATCCACACTTGTTTGACAACCCTCAATTCTCCACACTCATTCAGCCATTGTAATTTGTAGGGGTGGGGATGCTTCATCGTTTGTAGTCCCATTTGTGAGACCAAAGTTTGGCTCACTACGTTGGCACAACTACCAGAATCAATAATCATCGAACACACCTTTCCCCTCACTCGACATCGGGCATGAAAGAGGTTTTCTCTTTGGTTGTCCTCTTCTTCAAGAGTCATGCAGCTCAAATTCCTTCGAACCACAAGAAACATTTCCGGATGATCAGCTTCGGCAGCCTCATGATCATCATCACCTTCAGCTCGGTCAATCTCCTCGGTTAATTCCTCCTCGGTGTCACTCGCTTGCTCATGGACGGTTCCATCTTCGAGCAGAAGCATAGCTTTGCGAGTTGGACACTCTTTTGCCATGTGACCATAACCTCGGCATTTATGACATTGAATATTTGAAGCACTAGGAGAGTTTAGTTGAACTTTACCTCCCACTTCTCTTGGTTGGTTAACGGTCACACCTTTCTCGAAGGCTCTCTTCGGATCTCGAACAGTGTTGGCAACTCCTTGATTAGGATTTTTCCATTCTTTTCCTCGGTTCAAGGGAGTAGAAGTAGTGACTCCTCGATACCGATTTGCCTTTTCTTCCTTCACCAATTTTTCAGCTTCGGTAGCAGCATCAAATAAATCCGCCAACGTGTGGTACACGTGGAGTCTCAACTGAGATGACACTTCCCTAGTCAAGCCACTTTTAAACCGAATAATGGCTTGCTCCTCGTCTTCGATCAGATCAAGATTCAATCGAACTTGTTCAAATTCATCATGGTACTCTTGAACTGACTTAGATCCTTGTTTTAGCTCATACAACTTTTGCATTTGAGTTTGCCGGTACTTGGCGCTCAAATACTTGCCATCCATAGCTCTCACCAACTGTGGCCACGTACTGACTACTGGATAGTCATTTCTCCTTCTATGCCTTTTGTCAGATTCCCACCATGTTGATGCATAAGCTTCGAACGAAGCAATGGCATGGGCAGCTTTCCTCTCCTCGGTCATCTCATTGGTTTCAAAGATGCGCTCCATTTTAAGCTTCCACCCAAGATACTCATCGGGATCACTAGTTCCTTTAAAGGGAGGAAGAGTGATCTTGACACTGTTCAGATTTGTGTCTCGAACACCACGAACCTGTTCGACATACTCTTCTTCTCGGTCATCAACCTCACGCTCAATATTTCTTCCAATATTTGCGCCTCGGCCTCGACCTCGGAAATTTCCACGACCTCGGTGAGCTTGCCCTCGTTGAGCGAATGGCAGCTCACGTTCATACTCGTCCTCGGGAAATTCCTCTTCATCAGCCTCTTCGGTTACAGCACCAAGGTCTCTTCGGTTCCTTGGAAGTGGTAACCTCTCTCCTCGGGGAATGCCCAAGTTTTGATTTCCAACTTGGGGACTGCCCAAGTTTTGTTGTGCTTGGGGATTGCCCAAGTTAAGCTCTCTTCGAATTGCTTCACTCGTCAACTGATGTTGTCGAAGAAGCTCAGCATACAGATCTGGCTTCATCGGTGTGGATTCGCTGGTTCCAGCACCGGACCCATTTCTAACCACGGATGCACTTCCTTGTTCGAGTTGAGCTACTCGAACACTCACTCCTCTTACTTCGGCACTGACACTTTGTATCGCAGCCATGAGATCGGCTAACGACACTTCGGGCCTTTCAATGCCTTTGCCTTCGTTTCCAGCCATGGTACCTGCACAAGTCAAAGATCAAACAAATGTTAAGGTTAAAAAAAAAATCACCTCACACTCTCCCTCACCTTTGATGGGTGGCGCTCGGGTCCACTCAATTTATGGGTTCGGTTTTGATCACTCAAGGACTTGTTAACAGTGGCTCGTCCAATTGATCGGTCCTCTAAGATCCTTCAAGTTCGACAATAGTCACTGTCTCTTCGGGAAGAGTGAAGTGATGTTCGACTCGATGGAACGGACGCTTTTTAACTGAGCTCGGGGAGTCAAAAGAAATTCTACGATAGTTTGGACTTCGGTCACCCCTTCGCACGAGTTCCTATCAGCTCAAATGAGTTGGTACGACCTCGAGTAGGACAATTACTCAAAAGATCCACCAACCAAAAATTTGACACGAAAGAAAGTGAGAACCTAGGAGATTCTACCCTTTGATTCCCTTTTGAATCTTTTTCGATCACACCCACTCCTGTCCGTACAAGAGTGGTCCCCTTTGGTACGGATAGGGTTTTACCTTATCCACTTCCCCTTTTCAGCCGACAAATTTCACCTGGGGTTTTAACATTCAAACTTTTACCCCTTCTTCTTCAATGGAACAGTGACCTTGCTCCGGCGTACGGACACAACAACTTCGGTCCACTGTCCTCGATTTCTAACAAGATCTGGGTCGCTTTCAACTCCGGTTTCAACGACGGAGGGATTTAAAGTTCTTCGAGCCAAGACTTGCTCGACGTGTCGTACACTGTTACGAACTTGTAACAATTTTCCGGTGTACGGACAACGTCTCCAACTTAAGAACTTCGATTTTAAGCAATAAACAAACCCAAATTACTCAAGAACCACCAACCTTCATCGGTCTCCACCAACACAGCTGGGGTTTGATTTCCAGTCACCAAGGAAGCTCAAAAACAGTCCAAAATTCACCAAGAAACCCTAGTCACGAAATTAGTACGTCGGGTATTCTTTGGAATCAGAATTCGATGGTGAACAAGAATTCCAAGATTGTTTTTCCCAAACATCCAACAATCAAACACAATTTTTGAATTTTCTTTTTAACACTTTTTTTTTTTTTTGTAAGAACACCAACAGTAACAAATGAAACTCAGGAACACGAAAAGGAAAACAAAGACAAACGCACGAAAATAAAGATAACGTGAACAGGATTTGGGGTTGTAGAGACAAGCCCAAACCGTGCTCTGATACCAAGATGGTGCAATGCAATTCCCGAAGGGAAAGCTAAGCACAACGCGGAAGAAGAACAAGTAAAGAAGATGATAAAAGCAAGACAAAACTTGCTTCTTTCGAAAGAACAGAGGGGAACCTGTCCCTAAGCTCGATCAAAAGGGAGACAAGAATCACCCTAACTATGCAACAATCCTCAAGAGAACATTTCCTCTTGCAAACTGAATGATCAAGAGGAATGTTCAATCGGACTAACCGAAAGCCACAAATCCTTAAAGGCCCTCACCGGGGTTTTGCTCACGACGGAGACAAGAAATGTGCTCGGCACTTTCATTCAATATCAATATCCCAAAAACTAACTATTACAATGTAAGGAAGTAAGGTTTATATAGGAAATACTAAGGGTAAACTAGTAAATAGGTCTCAGTCAACCAATAAAAATAAGCCACGCAGGGCTGAGTTAAAAATGTGTTCGGCAACCTTGACTTCGGTGAGCCCTGCTTCGGTTTTTGACTTCGGTGAGCCTGGCTTCGGTTCTCTATGGCCTGCTCGAACACATTTGTCATCGGGCGCTGACTTAGCTTCGAACACATGATGTTGTGTTCGGCTCTGCGCTGCCCGGGGTCAAGAGCTGCTGTTCGGGAACTTTGTCATCGGGCTCAAACTTGCAGATGTAGCCCTTGGTTTCTTCACTTGGCAATTCCTCTTCCGAACACATGCTTCTTCCCATCGTCGTCAACTGGACGTGCATGTCATGGAGCAGCTTAGCTTGACTTCGGGTAATTGGCCTCCTCGGTTCATCAGTCACTGCCTTCGGTTGATCAAACTTTAAGAGTGCACTGCAACCATTCCTACCAAAAGCCATAGCTGATGGTAGAGGCGCAACGCAACTCTTATACCGCCGGATCAACCCCAAATCGAGGTCCGTCCCTGACACCACCATGACCACCCCGAGCAACGCAACTCCTCCAGGGGGTGGACCCCACAACGGGCGGCTCCTTATGATGCGGGCCCAATCCTTGATAGCCCGGGGCCCAATCCTTGATAGCCCGGCTGCATCATCCCCCCTTTCTTTAAAGCAAGTTCGTCCCCGAACTTCGCATGGTGTAGCCAGGAATCGAACCCGGGTTGGCTCTGATACCAAACTTTAAGAGTGCACTGCAACCATTCCTACCAAAAGCCATAGCTGATGGTAGAGGCGCAACGCAACTCTTATACCGCCGGATCAACCCCAAATCGAGGTCCGTCCCTGACACCACCATGACCACCCCGAGCAACGCAACTCCTCCAGGGGGTGGACCCCACAACGGGCGGCTCCTTATGATGCGGGCCCAATCCTTGATAGCCCGGGGCCCAATCCTTGATAGCCCGGCTGCATCAACAAAGTTCCCGAACAGCAGCTCTTGGCCCCGGGCAGCGCAGAGCCGAACACAACATCATGTGTTCGAAGCCAAGTCAGCGCCCGATGACAAATGTGTTCGAGCAGGCAATAGAGAACCGAAGCCAGGCTCACCGAAGTCAAGGTTGCCGAGCACATTTAGACTCAGCCCTACGTGGCTTATTTCTATTGGTCACCTGTGACCCCTTTTTACTAGTTTACCCTTAGTATTTCCTATATAAACCTTGTTTCTTTTCATTGTAAGCAGCTAGTTTTTTATTATTAAAATTGAATGAAAAGTGCCGAGCACATTTCTTGTCTCCGTCGTGAGCAACCCCGGTGAGGGCTTTTATGGACTTGTGGCTTTCGGTTAATCCGATTGAACATTCCTCTTTGATCATTCAGTTTGCAAGAGGCAATGTTCTCTTGAGGATTGTTGCATAGTCTAGGTGATTCTTGTGTCCCTTTCGATCGAGCTTTGAGACAGGTTCCTCACTGTTCTTTCGAAAGAAGCAAGTTTTGTCTTGCTTCTATCTTTATCTTCTTATTTGTTCTTCCGCGTTTGTGCTAGCTACCCCTTCGGGTATTGCATTGCACCAGGATGCTAAGTATTTGAGCGCCAAGTACAGGCAAACTCAAATGCAAAAGTTATATGAGCTAAAACAAGGATCCAAGTCAGTTCAAGAGTACCATGATGAATTTGAAAGGGTTCACTTGAATCTTGATCTGACCGAAGACGAGGAACAAGCCATTATCCGGTTTAAAAGTGGCTTGACCAAGGATGTGTCATCTCAATTGAGGCTCCACGTGTACCACACGTTGGAAGATCTGTTCGATGCTGCCACCGAAGCTGAAAAGGTTGTTAAGGAAGATAAGGCAAGCCGGTATCAAGGAGTCACTACTTCTACTCCCTTGAACCGAGGAAAAGAATGGAAGAACCCTAACCAAACAAGCGCCAACGCTGTTCGAGATTCGAAGAGACCCTTCGAGAAAGGTGTGACCGTTAACCAACCAAGAGAAGTGGGAGGTAAAGCTCAACTAAACTCTCCTAGTGCTTCAAATATTCAGTGTCATAAATGCAGAGGTTATGGTCACATGGCAAAAGAGTGTCCAACTCGCAAAGTTATGCTTCTGCTCGAAGATGGAACCGTCCATGAGCAAGCGAGTGACACCGAGGAGGAATTAATCGAGGAGGCTGACAGAGCTGAAGGTGATGATGATCATGAGGCTGCCGAAGCTGATCATCCGGAAATGTTTCTTGTGGTTCGAAGGAATTTGAGCTGCATGACTCTTGAAGAAGAGGACAACCAAAGAGAAAACCTCTTTCATGCCCGATGTCGAGTAAGGGGGAAGGTGTGTTCGATGATCATTGATTCTGGTAGTTGTGCAAATGTGGTGAGCCAAACTTTGGTTTCACACATGGGATTACCTACGATGAAGCATCCCCACCCCTACAAATTACAATGGCTGAACGAGTGTGGAGAATTGAGAGTTGTCAAACAGGTGTGGATCAAGTTCAGAATCGGAGAGTATCAAGATGAAATGATATTCGATGTGGTTCTGATGCAAGCTTGTCATTTGCTATTGGGTCGACCGTGGCAATATGACCGAACAGCTGTTCACAATGGCCGAACCAACACTTACACTGTGAAGCTCGATGGGAAGAGTTTCGTACTCAAACCCTTGTCTCCGAAGCAAGTCACCGAGGACTATAAACGGATGAAAGAATTGAAAGAAGCGGCCAAAGCTAAGCTTCCGATGGGAGCAAAATTGATGGCCGAGGAGACAAACTCACCGACCGAAGGCAAAGGGATTTGTGCAATCATGCAACCCGGTGAGATTTTACGAGGCAACGACCACGGTCAGATGATGATTTGCCTCGTGCACAAGGGTATTCTTCTTAACTCTAATGATGATTTTTCTAACAGTAACCCTTTGCCTAGTGCTGTACAAAGTGTTTTGCAGGACTTCGAGGACATGTTTCCCGAGGAAATGCCAGGTGGATTACCTCCGTTGAGAGGAATCGAGCACCAAATTGACTTCGTGCCGGGATCCCAAATCCCCAACAAACCTGCATACCGGTGTAATCCCGAAGACACCAAAGAGCTCCAACGGCAGGTTGATGAATTGCTGAACAAGGGCCTCGTTCGTGAGAGCTTGAGTCCTTACGCCGTTCCTGTTATCCTTGTCCCGAAGAAAGATGGAACATGGCGAATGTGCGTTGACTGTAGAGCAGTCAACAAAATAACGGTAAAGTATCGTCATCCTATTCCTCGACTAGATGACATGCTAGATGAATTAAGTGGTTCTTCATGCTTTTCAAAGATTGACCTCAGGTCCGGTTACCATCAGATCCGAATGAAACCCGGAGACGAGTGGAAAACCGCATTCAAGACCAAATTCGGTCTTTATGAGTGGTTGGTAATGCCATTTGGCTTATCTGATAAGGGGCAAACCCTTGAAAGCGATAAAGAGATAAAAGCGAGACGAGACTTACACTAAAGTTCGAGTAGCAACGAAGAACTTGTTCCGTTACACCCCAAACGATTGGAAAGAATCACCTAACACTATGCAACTATCCTCAAGAGACACGAGGCTCTAGCAAATAGAATGATCGAAGAATGGATTGAAGAGCAACTTGGATTCATCCAATTGATTTCAAGCCAAAATGGGTTACAAGTGTTCAAGAGCAATGCTCATTAATGTTCTTTGTTCAAAGTAAGGTAAAGACAATAAATGAAAGAGGGGTGTTATAAATACACCCCTTTACAAGGTTTTCCTAGCTTCTGGTCCGCGTCAGCTCAACTGTTCTTCGCGATCGCGCATGATTATATGCGATCGCGAGGCACACTTAAATCTCAGTCGCGCGATCGCGCGAGACAAGGCACGACAGCGAAGGCAAAATAATTCCTCTTCGCGATCGCGAATGTGGTTCACGCGATCGCGAAGGACAAAAGTCCAGCTTCAGGCAGTAAGCTCAGCAGGTGTTCCCCTGTTTTGCCCTGTTTTGCTCCCCTGCTTCCTGCACTGTTTCCTGCTCTGTTTCAACGTTGATTGAGCTCCAATGCATTGTCTTCAAGTCTTCTCCCGAGCTCATATCGTCCATGCCACTCCGTATCAAGTGCAAGTGAGCATCATGAAGTGCCTTGGCTTGGCTTCTCGTAAAGGGTCTCGTGGTGGTAGTTTGCCCCGCATCATTCTCCCCTTCTTGAGGAGATTTCGTCCTCGAAATTGTAGCATCAACCTCCACGACATTGTTCCCCACGGCATCATCACCTACATCAAAAGGAGCCAAGTCACTAACATTAAAAGTGTTTGAAATAGTGTACTCACTCGGCAAATCGATCACATATGCGTTGTTGTTGATCTTGGAGAGCACTTGAAAGGGTCCATCCCCTCGGGGTGCCAACTTCCCTTTTCTAAGGTTTGGAAACCTCTCTTTGCGGAAGTGCACCCACACCCAATCCCCTTTCTTGAGTTCCAACTTCTTTCTCCCCTTGTTTTTCTTGAGAGCAACCTTGTCATAGGCTTCCGCCAATCTCTTCCTCGCTTTGGCATGGATTTCAAGCATGGCTTTAGCTCGGCTTTCACCTTCAAAATTGACAACCATTTCTTTGGGCAAAGGGGTTAGATCAAGTGGAATCAAAGGATTAAAACCATAGACGCACTCAAACGGAGTTAAGCCAATCATGCTATGCAATGTACGGTTATAAGCAAACTCCATAAGAGGCAACTTGTCAACCCACGTCCCGGCCTTACCTCGGGTCATGACTCTAAGGAGAGCACCCAAGGTCCGATTCACCACTTCGGTTTGACCATCCGTTTGGGGGTGGTGGGACGTAGAGAATAACAACTTGGTGCCAAGAGCACCCCAAAGACACCTCCAAAAATGGCTAAGGAACTTAGAGTCCCTATCACTCACAATTGTTTGAGGCACACCATGCAACTTTAACACATTATCAATGAACAAAGAAGCTACATGTTGTGCATCATGACTCTTTTTACAAGGAATAAAGTGAGCCATTTTGGAGAACCGATCCACGACAACATAAATGCTATCGTGTCCCCCTTTAGACCGTGGCAAACCCATAACAAAATCCATCGAAATATCCATCCACGGGCTAGTAGGAATAGGGAGGGGAGTATACAAACCATGGGAATTAGATTTGGACTTAGCATACTTGCAATCCAAGCAAGTATTGCAAAGTCTCTCAACTTGCACACCCATCTTTGGCCAATGGAATTGCTCCATGAGAATGGCCAAGGTTTTGTTCCTCCCAAAGTGACCCATCAAGCCCCTACAATGTGCTTCACGAACAAGCAACTCCCTCCATGAGGACTCGGGCACACAAACTCTCCCATTTTTAAAAATGTAGCCATCAACCCATTGGTATTTCTCCACCCGCTTCCCACTCACTAGAGCATCATGAACGCTCTTGAACTTTGGGTCATGTTCGTACAAAGATTTTATACTCTCAAAACCCATAAGTCTAGAGGCAAGAGTGGTAGCAAGAGCGAACTTCCTAGAAAGCGCGTCGGCTACGACATTGTCCTTGCCCTTCTTGTATTGAATTACATAAGGGAAGGACTCAACAAACTCGACCCACTTGGCATGTCTTTTGTTCAATTTTTCTTGGCCTCTTAGATGCTTGAGTGACTCATGGTCACTCTTGATCACAAATTCCCGAGGCCATAGATAATGTTGCCAATGGGCTAAAGCTCTCACGAGGGCATACAACTCCTTGTCATACGTGGAGTAATTCAAGGTTGCACCCTTCAACTTCTCACTAAAGTAGGCAACGGGTTTCCCTTCTTGCATGAGAACTCCCCCAATACCCACCCCCGAGGCATCACATTCTACCTCAAAAGCCTTCCCGAAGTCGGGCAATTGCAACAAGGGGGCGGTACTTAACCTACTTTTCAATGCTTGGAAAGCCTTTTCTTGCGGCTCTCCCCAAACAAAGGGCTTGTCCTTTTTCACCAACTCGGTGAGTGGTGCGGCAATGGTGCTAAAGTCTCTAACAAAGCGCCTATAGAAACTAGCTAGGCCATGGAAACTCCTTACATGAGAAACGGTGGTAGGAGTAGGCCAATCCCTAATGGCTTCAACTTTGGACTCATCTACTTCCACACCATTGGCACTAACAACAAAGCCCAAAAAGACAACCCTTTCAACGCAAAAGGCACACTTCTTAAAGTTGGCATAGAGCTTTTCGGCTCGTAGCACTTCAAGCACTTGACTCAAGTGGCCAACGTGGTCATCTATTGACTTGCTATAAATCAAGATGTCGTCAAAGTAGACAACCACGAATTTGTTGATGAATGGCTTTAGCACGTGGTTCATTAGTCTCATGAAGGTGCTAGGTGCATTGGAGAGGCCGAAAGGCATCACCAACCATTCATAAAGACCAAATTTGGTCTTGAATGCGGTCTTCCACTCATCACCCGGTTTCATCCGGATTTGGTGGTAGCCGGACCTAAGGTCTATCTTTGAAAAGACACTAGAACCACTAAGCTCATCCAACATATCATCCAAACGAGGTATGGGATGTCGATACTTTACCGTGATCTTGTTGACCGCTCGACAATCCACACACATCCTCCAAGTGCCATCCTTCTTTGGAACAAGGATCACGGGCACGGCACAAGGACTCAAGCTCTCCCTCACCAAGCCTTTGGTTAGCAACTCATCAATTTGCTTTTGTAATTCCCTTGTGTCCTCGGGATTACTTCTATATGCCGGCTTGTTGGGGATTTGAGATCCCGGGACAAAGTCAATTTGATGCTCAATACCCCTCAAGGGAGGTAATCCATCCGGCATCTCTTCCGGGAACATGTCCTCATAAGCCTTCAAAACATTGTCAATAGCACTAGGCAATGGGTTAGGGTTAGATAAATAATCACTTTCGGAATTTAAAACCATACCTTTGTGCACTAGGCATATGATCATCTTGGTGCCATCATTACCTTTCAAGACTTCACCCGGTTGCATCATGGCACATATGCGACCGGTGGTTGATGGTGGGGTCTCGGCCAAGGGCTTGGCCACTACCGGGGACTTGGCCTTAGCCGCTTCCCTCAATTCTTTCATCCGCCGATAGTCCTCACTTACTTGCTTTGGGGACAAGGGCGTAAGCACAAATTTCTTCCCCTCATGTCGAACCGTGTAAGTGTTGGCCCGGCCATCATGAATCACTTGTTTGTCGTATTGCCAAGGCCTACCAAAGAGAAGGTGGCAAGCTTGCATAGGCACCACGTCAAACATGTGCTCATCTTGGTAGTTCCCAATCTTGAACCTAATCAAGACTTGCTTCACTACCCTCAACTCCCCACACTCGCTCAACCATTGCAAACGGTAGGGACTAGGGTGCTTTCGGGTAGTCAATTTCAATTGTGAGACCAACGTTTGGCTCACCACATTCGCACAACTACCCGAATCAATGATCATAGAACACACTTGTCCCTTCACCCTACACTGAGCATGGAACAAATTTTCCCTTTGCTCATCTTCCCTCTCCTCACCCACCATGGTTCCCAAAATTCGACGGACCACGAGGAACATATTAGGATCTTCCCCCTCCGTCGCTCTCTCTTCTCCCTCATCCTCAACTTCCTCACTTTCCTCCTCATCATCTCCCTCGGGCTCACTTTCCCCCTCGTAGACCAACCCATCCTCCATCACAATCATCGTTTTCCGGGTAGGACACTCTTTAGCAAAGTGGCCGTAACCCTTGCATTTATGGCATTGGAAAGAAGAAGAAGAAGGAGTATTTAAGGTAGTTTTAGAAATACCTCCAACTTCTTTGTGGTCGTTCTTCGGGGCGGCCTTCTCAAAAGGCTTCTTTGCATCTCGACTCCCACTTGCTCCACTAGCATATGGGCTCTTCCATTCTTTGGCACGAGTTGAAGGAGTGGTAGTGGTAGTACCCCTAAAGCGAGGAGCCTTTTCTTCCTTGAGCCATTTCTCGGCTTCAACCGCGGCATCACAAACATCTTGCAAGGAGTGGAAGATGTGAAGTCTCAATTGGGAGGCAATCTCCCTACTCAAGCCACTTTTGAAACGGATGATGGCTTGTTCCTCATCCTCCGTTTCCATATCAAGAGCCATCCGGTTTTTCTCAAAGTCGTTGAAATATTCATCAACGGACTTATAGCCTTGTTTCAATTCATAGAGCCGTTTGAGTTGCTCTTGCCGGTACTTGGGAGTCACATATTTGTTGTTCATTACTTCTTTCAACTCTTCCCAAGTGATGTTCATCCGCAACCCAAGTCGTCTCCTTGATCGCTTCATGGATTCCCACCATGTAGAGGCATAAGATTCAAAGGAAGCAATGGCATATGTAGCCTTCTTCTCCTCGGACATGTCATTCGTGTCGAAGACCCGCTCCAATTGAACCTTCCACTCTAAGAAAGCTTCCGGATCACTAGTCCCTTTGAAAGGTGGGATAGTGATCTTCACACTATTGAGGTTAGTGTCACGACCCCCACGATGTGGTCCCGGTTGACCCCCGTAGTAATCTTCAACCTCATCATAGTCCCGTCTCAAGTCCCTTCCCATAAAAGCCCTTGGAGGTCCTCGACCCCGCCCTCGACCTCCATCCAATCCTCGGCCTCCGTGCATCGCCCTCCTATTCGGATAGTGAGCATCAAAATCATCATCTAGCCCGAGACCCTCCCCTTCTTGAGCTTCATCAACTTGCTCAAGAGGAGCCACATTTCTTCGGGGCCTTAAGAGTGGGACATCTCCTTGGGGATTGCCCAAGGGTTGGGGAGTGCCCAACGACCTTTCTCTAGCAAGAGTCTCATCCCTCAACCGTTGTCGACGAACTAACTCCGCATATTGGTCCGGTTTCATGATGGAGTCATCACTCGTGCCTTCATGGGCATCCTTTTGGACACTCGGGGTCCTTTCCTTTTCAAAGGTTTCGATTCTAAGGTTCAAGGTTTTCACCTCGGCCAATAGACTAGCCAAAATGTCAACGGGAACCTCAATGGTATTTTTGGCCTTCTCGTCCGCCATTGTACCTACAACAACCAAAAACAAGTAAAGAGATTAGAGTAAAAGTCCTCACTCACTCCCTCACTTTTGTTTGTCGCTCGGTTCACTCAAGTTGGGGTTGGGTTCACACAAGCTCGAAATCAATGGCCTCCTCGTAGTTGCGCAACCTCCTCAAAGACCAATCCAAAATACAAGAACCCAATGCTCTTCGGGAAGAGTGGATTCAATGGGACTCGATCAACGTTAAGCTATTTGGTGAGCACTTGAACCAAACAATTAACTACGAATCTTCTTCGAATTCTACTCTCCTCCTAGGCACGAGTATCCTATTCGAACGAGGGATTAGCACTAATTGGGTAGAAGTGTTACCCTCAAAGTGCTAACCGGAAGTGACGCGATCAAATGTTCAAAGATCGAATCGTCACTAAACGGATTCGGAATTGGATGAAATTTGGATTGTGATCTAGAAACTCACCATATTTGATGATACTATGGGAGTTTTGGTGGTTGGAAACTGTTACGATAGCTTTGCGAACATTCTGTCCAACTTCAGGATTTTCTGGATTCAAACACCCTTCGCGATCGCGTGAATAGGGGCGCGACCGCGATGAACAAAATTCAGATTTGGCGCGATAGCGCGAGACCTTGCGCGATCGCGCAGGTCTGTTCAGCTGAACCAGAAAGTCGACAGAAAACTGCAGTTTGGCACACACAACAAACCCAATTCAACCTATTTCAGTTTTCAAGCTTCCCAAAAGGTGTTTTCAGCTGGAATAAACATTCCCCAATGGTTCATACACAAAAACAACCATCAAACAACTTGTTTCAATGAATTTTGACAAGTTCTTCAAAAGTTTTCAAGACCTTCAAGAACCAAAATTTCGATTTTCACTACAACACTCCAAATGATGTTATGTTGGTATCAAAACAACGGGAAAACTATAGTGAACAATCCCCGATACCGAACATCCACAATATCATAACATCAAACAAGTTTTGGCAAATTTTGCAATTTCTTCAACCTAGGGTTCAAATTTTCCAAACTTTGATTTTCAACTCCAAAACGTTTTTTGTTGGTTCCTAATTGTCGAGAGTACGGATACAAACAATCCCCGATAATCAATACCAACAAAATCGTCACAACAAGCGATTTCCTTCAAATTTTTGGGTTTTCAAATTTTTGAATTTTTTTCTTCTTTTTCAATAAAACAACAACACGAACAAGATAACAAATGCGGAACAAAGATGACAAGCACGAAGAGTAGGACGAGGGTTCGTAAGAACGCAACCCTAGCCTTGCTCTGATACCAACTGATAAGGGGCAAACCCTTGAAAGCGATAAAGAGATAAAAGCGAGACGAGACTTACACTAAAGTTCGAGTAGCAACGAAGAACTTGTTCCGTTACACCCCAAACGATTGGAAAGAATCACCTAACACTATGCAACTATCCTCAAGAGACACGAGGCTCTAGCAAATAGAATGATCGAAGAATGGATTGAAGAGCAACTTGGATTCATCCAATTGATTTCAAGCCAAAATGGGTTACAAGTGTTCAAGAGCAATGCTCATTAATGTTCTTTGTTCAAAGTAAGGTAAAGACAATAAATGAAAGAGGGGTGTTATAAATACACCCCTTTACAAGGTTTTCCTAGCTTCTGGTCCGCGTCAGCTCAAGTGTTCTTCGCGATCGCACATGATTATATGCGATCGCGAGGCACACTTAAATCTCAGTCGCGCGATCGCGCGAGACAAGGCGCGACAGCGAAGGCAAAATAATTCCTCTTCGCGATCGCGAATGTGGTTCACGCGATCGCGAAGGACAAAAGTCCAGCTTCAGGCAGTAAGCTCAGCAGGTGTTCCCCTGTTTTGCCCTGTTTTGCTCCCCTGCTTCCTGCACTGTTTCCTGCTCTGTTTCAACGTTGATTGAGCTCCAATGCATTGTCTTCAAGTCTTCTCCCGAGCTCATATCGTCCATGCCCCTCCGTATCAAGTGCAAGTGAGCATCATGAAGTGCCTTGGCTTGGCTTCTCGTAAAGGGTCTCGTGGTGGTAGTTTGCCCCGCATCATTATCCAACGCCCCGAGCACATTCATGCGATTGATGAACCATGTGCTCAAACCGTTCATAAACAAGTTCGTTGTTGTTTATTTCGATGACATACTTGTTTATAGTCGAACCATGGATGAACATGTGGAACACCTAAGGCTTGTGCTTGAAAAGCTTCGAGAAGAGAAGTTATATGCTAACTTCAAAAAGTGTGCCTTTGGTGTCGATCGTGCAGTCTTTCTAGGATTCGTTGTCAGTGCTAATGGTGTCGAAGTGGACGAATCAAAAGTCGAAGCCATCAAAGATTTGCCAACTCCAACCTCGGTAACCCAAGTTCGTAGCTTCCATGGCTTAGCTAGCTTTTACCGAAGGTTTGTTCGTGACTTTAGCACCGTGGCAGCTCCTTTAACCGAGCTGGTTAAGAAAGACAATCCATTTGTGTGGGAAGAGTCCCAAGAAAGGGCTTTCCAAGAGTTGAAACGGAGGCTTTGTTCTGCCCCGTTGTTGCAACTCCCTGACTTCGGCAAAGCATTCGAAGTCGAGTGTGATGCATCTGGAGTTGGGATCGGAGGAGTGCTGATCCAAGAATCGAAGCCGATCGCCTACTTTATCGAAAAGCTTAAGGGTGCAACTTTGAATTACTCGACCTATGATAAAGAGTTGTATGCCCTCGTTCGAGCACTCGCCCATTGGCAGCATTATTTGTGGCCTCGAGAATTTGTGATCAAAAGCGATCATGAGTCCTTGAAGCATCTCCGAGGACAGGAGAAATTGAACCGAAGACATGCCAAGTGGGTTGAATTCATTGAGAGCTTTCCCTATGTAATTCATTACAAAAAGGGAAAAGACAATGTTGTGGCCGATGCGCTATCAAGGAAATTTTCCTTAGCGACCACTCTCGCCTCTAGGCTCATGGGATTTGAAAGCATCAAGTCGATGTACGAAGACGATCCCAAGCTAAAATGCGTTCGAGACGCAATCTTGAGTGGCCGAAGGGTTGAGAAATATCAGTGGCACGATGTCTACCTCTTCAAGAATGGGAGGGTTTGTGTGCCAGTGTCATCGTGGAGAGAGCTCTTGGTTCGAGAAGCTCACTCCGGTGGACTGATGGGACACTTCGGTGTCGACAAAACTCTTGGTATCTTGACCGAGCAGTTCCATTGGCCCAAAATGCGACGAGATGTGGAAAAGCTTTGCAACGCTTGTCTCGTTTGCAAGAAAGCTAAATCGAAGTCCAACCCCCATGGTTTGTACACCCCGTTGCTTGTGCCACATCGACCTTGGGTTGATATATCCATGGACTTTGTCTTGGGGTTACCGAGGTCGGGGGGAGGACATGATAGCATCTTCGTTGTGGTTGATCGATTTTCGAAAATGGCTCACTTTATACCTTGCAAGAAGTGTGATGATGCACAGCATGTAGCTACATTGTTTGTTTCTAATGTGTTGAAATTGCATGGTGTCCCTCGTACTATTGTGAGTGATCGAGACACAAAATTCTTCAGTCATTTTTGGAAGTGTCTATGGGGTGCCCTCGGCACCAAACTACTTTTCTCGACGTCTCACCATCCTCAGACTGATGGACAGACCGAAGTAGTTAACCGAACCCTGGGATCTTTGCTTCGGGCAATGACCAAAGGGAAGGTTGGAAACTGGGCTGATCGCTTGCCCATGATGGAGTTTGCATACAATCGAACGGTGAATCGAATGATTAACATGACCCCGTTCGAGTGTGTGTATGGATTTAACCCTTTAATTCCACTTGATCTAACCCCATTGCCTCGAGAAGTTGTATTTGATTTTGTAGGTACTCACCGAGCCAAAGCTCTGCTCGAGTTACATGCCAAGATTAAGAAGAACCTCGAGGAAGCCTATGCAAAGGTTGCCATGAAGAAAAACAAGGGGCGAAAAAAGTTGGAATTAAGGAAAGGAGATTGGGTTTGGGTTCACTTCCGAAAGAAACGATTCCCGAACCTAAGGAAGGGAAAATTGGCTCCTCGAGGGGATGGTCCATTTCAAGTGCTGAGCAAAATAAACAACAATGCTTATGTCATCGACCTCCCAGGTGAGTATAATGTGTCCAACACCTTCAATGTTACTGATTTGACTCCTTGTGTTGTAGGCCAAATATCTGAAGCAGAGGAAGAATCGATTTCGAGGACGAAATCCTCTCAAGAAGGGGAGGATGATGCAGCCCAAAGTGCTGATCAACCGAGGACACTTCAACCGAAGGCAGTGACTGATCAACCGAGGAGGCCAATCACCCGAAGCCAAGCCAAGCTGCTCCATGACATGCACGTCCAGCTGGCTATATCGGGAGGAAGCATGTGTTCGGAAGGAGAATTGCAAAGTGTTGAAACCAAGGGATACATCGTTGAATTCGAGCCCGAGGACAAGGTTACCGAACAGCAGCTCTTGGCACCGGGCAGCACAAAGCCGAACACGACAACATGTGTTCGAAGCTAAGTCAAGCGCCCGAGGACAAGTGTGTTCGAGCAGACAAATTGAGAACCGAAGCCAAGGCTCACCGAAGTCAAAGACGGACAAGTGTGTTCGAGCAGACAAATTGAGAACCGAAGCTAAGGCTCACCGAAGTCAAAGACTGCGGAACATATTTTAACTCAGCCCTACGTGGCTTATTTCTATTGGTCGACTGTGACCTATTTACTAGTTTACCCTCAGCATTTCCTATATAAACATTGTTTCCTTTCATTGTAAGTAGCTAAGTTTTGATTATTGAAATTGAATGAAAAGTGCCGAGCACATTTCTTGTCTCCGTCGTGAGCAACCCCGGTGAGGGCTTTTATGGACTTGTGGCTTTCGGTTAATCCGATTGAACATTCCTCTTTGATCATTCAGTTTGCAAGAGGCAATGTTCTCTTGAGGATTGTTGCATAGTCTAGGTGATTCTTGTGTCCCTTTCGATCGAGCTTTGAGACAGGTTCCTCACTGTTCTTTCGAAAGAAGCAAGTTTTGTCTTGCTTCTATCCCTTTTTCATTCTTGTTTGTCTTCTGCGTTGTTCTGAGCAATCCCTTCGGGTTTGACTTGCACCACGCTCCGCCTAGTAGCTGGGCGCTCCGCCCAGGGGCTGCCCATTGTGGGCGCTCCGCCTAAGGTTCTGGGCGCCTGGATAGTGGGCGGAGCGCCCCACTGTGAAGGGGTTTTGGCGGAGCGCCCCAAGGCTGGGAGGTGCGCCCGAAGGCCTGCCTTCTTGGGCGGAGCGCCTGGTTGGTCTGGGCGGGGCGCCTCGGCCTGGATCTTCCCGGAATGGCTTCAATCCACCTCCAACACTCTTGACCTCTAGTCCTTAGCATCCTCCAATCCCGGCTCTTGATGGTACGTACTCTAAGCTCGATTTGGGGCTTATCATCCTCCCCTTCTTGAAAGGATTTCGTGCTCGAAATCAGACCATCAAGACCTACAATCAAAGACAAGAACAAACCAATTATCCTACTACAAGAGTAGGTGAGTGTAAGTTGTGTGTAGAACACACTCTTATGGTATAACAAAGTATCAACGACAATGATAAAGCGCATGTTTCCAAAGAAAACAACAAGTACTTGGCTTCCCCAATGGATGCACCCAATACATGATTCATCAAAGAGATCAATAGGGTAGAGAGTATGCAAGATCAAGCAATCAAAATTCCTATGATCCCCAAGTCCAATAAGAACGAACCAAAACTTCCCACTACAAGGGTAGGCAAGTCCAACAAGAGTGAGTGCAAGTGCTATGGAAAGCACACTTTTGTGATAGAGCCAAGTATCAATACCAATCAAAAAGAAGAGGTCTCCAAAGGAAACAACACGTTCTTGGCTCAACAATGAGAAGCACTCACTACCATGACAAGCAAAGAGATCAATAAGACATGGAACATGCAAGATTAAGCAACTAAGTTCCTTATGACCTCCAAGCTTATGGTCAACACACCAAGCCTTCAATGCATTACTATCACAATGTGACTCATTGGCTTTGGCATGCCCAACACCCAAGGTGTAATCAACATGTGGGGTGGAATAAACAAAATAGTTTAATTGGCAACTAACGTCAAATACTCCACTCCCCTTCTTGGAAGCACTCTTACACACACCAAGAGTGGCTTCCTCACCTCCAAATCCATCTCTAAGACAATCTCCCTCACTAGACAAACTCCAAAGGAAGGTCTCCAAAATCGGCCTTTCATCATTATAGTCCACACGATGAAGGCTAGGACTACTAGAAGATGGTTCAACACAACCAATATCAAGACCATTCATCCCACTTGGAGTTCCAAACAATGGATCATCCTTAGAGTCTATCTTTACATACCATGGAGGTTCTATCTTACTATAAATTCTAGTCCGATACAATTCGCTACCACAAATGAGATTATCTTCACATAATGGAAATGTAAAAGCATGCACCTCAAATTCATGGTCACATAAAAACATGGTATCAAGACTAGGTTCTTTACCCACACCCGAGGAGTCATCGAAAACAAATCGATCCATCTCACACTCTAGAGACTCCTCAAGGTCACAACCATCCTCACTACAACACATAGGTCCACCATTATCAAGCAATTCATCAAGGGAAAAGATAGGGTATTCATTCAACTCATCTTCCCCTTTGTCAAATATAGGTGGGGTGTCATACCAAGGTTCACAAGCAAGGTCAACTACACATTCCTCACTAATGAGAGGTTCAATGAAAACCGAGCTCACATCATGATGTGGCTTATCCTCCCTCTCAACTAGTGGTTCACAATCACACACAAGTTGACCATTCGACTCTACACTAGTTGCAAACACATTGTAATCATACAAATCATCAACTAGTGTTGAGTTAGCACAAACACTACCATGAGACAAGGAAGTAACATGTTCAAGGGACGAGCTATCACTTACCTTTGAGTGGCCATCTTGCTCACTCATTGAATTTGAAGTGTCATGAATTGTCTCTTCACCTTGAAGCTCACATTGAAAAGTTTCTTCACCTTGTCTATCCTTCTTGGGACATGATTGAGGCTCCATTGATTGGCCTCCAAGAGTACCTACACAAGCATTCACAAAAGTATGAGAAAAAGACAAAGGGTTAAGGTTAGAATAAGGGGTGTCCTCACTCTTTTTTCCCTCTTTCTTTTCTCTCATTTTCTTTTCAAGGTTAGGTGTAGATTCGGGTGGTGACATTCCACTCACATCACTCAACACATCCTCTCCTTTTTCCACTCGAGGAATGTCACCGGTCGCTCCCTTACTCCTCTCAAATTCGGGTGAGTTGGGACGAGGCCCAAGAATACCCATAGCCGGAGTAGGTGGACTTTTAACATCAACCCGGAATCTAGGACTAAGAGACTCATCACTTGAGGTCTCTTTCTTCTTTGTTGGTGAACCACTTAGCTTTGGAGCTTGTGGTTTGGGGTTCACCTTGTTGACAATTGTCAACTCTTTCCTTGCACTAGTCCCACCATTGCTTGTGATTGTAGGACTTCTTGTTTGCACTTTTTTAACCATAGGATGAGGTTCTTGCTCCCTTTCCTTTTGCATAAGCCTAGAAGGTACACTAGGAGGTGACTTGATCTTTACCCCAATAGGCTCAAAGTCATAAATCATTGGGCCGTGGCCGAGGTAATACTTATCATTCAAATTACTATATCGCACCTTCTTGCTTTGCAACCATGACTCGCCTAGCCACACATGACAATGTTGCATGGGGTACACATGACACCACATATAACCCCAATATCCCCTATGAGATATACACACCCGAGCTTGCTTGGAAACCTACACTCCGTAGTAGTCATAAGGATACTCCAAGGCATAGCAAGGTAGCCTTAGCTCATCAACCACCGAGGTACTAATACAATTGGTATCGGTGTCACCAATCTTGAGATAGTACCCTCCATTACCTTCCACCTCAACAAGGAACCTCCTTAGACCCAAGTGTAGTATAGGATCATTCAAGTACAATCTTGGAACTTCAAGATAACCATCACTATCAACTTGGATCTTCCTCAATCCTCCTCCCCTAGCAACACCACTAGGATTACTTCCACTTCCCGTCACTCTTCCAACACTAGAAGTGTAGTTGAAAGTCGAGGAAGGAGTATCACTATGGAACCCATAATTGCCTCTCGCCTTTGTTCCATAGCCCTTAGCACCACTCCTACCACCACTACTAGAGCAATGCACCCCCGTAACGGTAAGAGCAATACCATTTCTCCTTCCACCATTCACATGGGAACTAGAAGATGAAAACCTCCCATTTCCCATGGAACAACCACCTCCACCTCCCATACTAATGGAAGGTCCTCTACTACTCTCTTGCTCACCATAAGCAACACCAAGAGAAGATGCATATGCACAATTCGTATAGACAACCTCATCATCCATTCTCTCTTCGTCACCATCACCACGGTCAAATTCATCACAAGAAGAGTAAGTAGGATCACCATACCTTGAAGCGTCACTATCTTCACATTCTTGACTTGGAGCATAAGATTCTTCACATTCTTCTTCGTAAGCCCCATAGTCTTCTTCATCTTCATAATCAACATAGTGACCCGCTTCATCATCATATCAGCCTTGGTTCCCCGAATCGTCATAGCAATACCCATCATCACCATCATAGGAACCATAGTCTCCATCATCTCCGCATGAGTCATACCCTCAACAATCATCATCATCCGAAGCCATAGTTGTAACAAAAGAGTCAAGGACCTCACAAATTCACTCCCTCACGTGTATCACTCAAAAGATGTCACTCAATTTTCTTTCCACTCGTGTATACACTCAAGGTCGTTGGCTTTTGTGACCCCACTCTATTGTTCTCACCACTCAAGCCTTTTTCCACTCAAGACCTTCTTGTCTCTTAGTAATCACAATGGCAAGATCAATCAACTAATGCACCCAAGTAATGGTTCGGAATGGAGTTTTAAGGGACTCGATGTACGGAAGCTAATTTAATGCGCACTTGAAGCAAGCAAATTCTACGACTTTAAGTAAAGACTCCAAGACACACAACACCCTAATGATCAAAGATTAGTGTCAATAAAGTAGAACTAATACCTTAGAAACACTAACCAAGAGGTTCGGAATCGAAACAAACACAAAAAACCACGAAACGGAGCAAAACCAAGTGCCCAGCTCACTGGGCGGTCCGCCTGGGGTAGGTGGGCGGTCCGCCTGCCTTGGTAGGCAGTGAGGGTGGGTAGGCGGGGCGCCTAGGGGGTGGGCGGTCCGCCTGGGGGGGTCGGGTCAGCTTTTTCCAACTCCGATTACTTCAATTCCAAGCCGATTTTGGGTCCTATTTCAACGTTTTTTCCACAAATTGAAGGTACCCAAAGTTAAATATTGATATAACCTTCAAACCCCAATAAATTTCACACCCAAACATCCATCAAACAAGGCTCAATCATGATTCAAAGTTTTCAAGTTTGGGGTTTCAACATGGGTTTCTAGGTTCAAAGGTGGGTTTCGATTCTTCAAAAACTATGTTACCGAACTCAAAATCACACGATTCTTGTTGCAAATTGTTCGGTTTTCAATAGAGATCATTCCCCAATAATCAATTCCAAAACCCCATTAACACACAACCCAAAAATCATTCAAATTCCTCAAGAACAAAGGGTTTTGGGAGGGTTTAGCAAATTGGGGTTTCAAATTTTCAAATCAATCCAATCCAAACAATATTGGTACCCAAACGTTGGGTTTTCCACAAGGATCAAGAATCTATAACACCCATAACACGAATCGATCACACCACAAAGTTACCCCAATTTTTTTGTATTTTTTTCACTTTCTACTTTTTTTGTGTTTTTCTTCTTTTCTTCAAGAACAAGAACAATAACAATAAAGTAAAGATAGGATGAACAAGGAACGTGGATTCGTAAGAACGAAACCCGAGCCTTGCTCTGATACCAACATGATACGAACCAAATAGGCGGAAGCGATAAACTAAGATGCGGAAGCAACAATCACAAGATAACAAGAAAGTAAGGGATTGGGGAGAATAGAAATAGAAGAAAAGAACGAATCAAACTAACAAATAGATTGATTCAATAGGGAGAAGAGACTTGAACCATTAAACGGGACTCTCACTAGCGGAGATCCACCATGGATTCAACGTAAGAGATACATGAAGTCAACACTTCAACAAGAAAGGCCAAGCCTATTCTATCTTCTCAATTCTATCTACAAAACTAGCTAACTAATGAAATAAACTAGCAATCTAGCTATTTATAGGTGTTTTTAGACACCATTTGAAAGGTCTAAAATGCCCACACTTAGGCTTAGGATTAAAAGGACCACGTAGGGTCAATATAGTCATAACATAGCTAGGATTCACGTGCTTCAGCGTTTTGGGCGGAGCGCCCAAGCTTAGGCGGAGCGCCTCACAAAATGACCAGTGGGGTGGCCTAGGCGGGGCGCCTGGATAGTGGGCGGAGCGCCCCACTGTGAAGGGGTTTGGGCGGAGCGCCCCAAGGCTTGGAGGTGCGCCCGAAGGCCTGCCTTCTTGGGCGGAGCGCCTGGTTGGTCTGGGCGGGGCGCCTCGGCCTGGATCTTCCCGGAATAGCTTCAATCCACCTCCAACACTCTTGACCTCTAGTCCTTAGCATCCTCCAATCCCGGCTCTTGATGGTAAGTACTCTAAGCTCGATTTGGGGCTTATCATTCCTCCCCTTGTTTTTCTTGAGGGCAACCTTGTCATAGGCTTCCTCCAATCTCTTCCTCGCTTTGGCATGGATTTCAAGCATGGCTTTAGCTCGGTTTTCACCTACAAAATTAACAACCATATCCTTGGGCAAAGGGGTTAGATCAAGTGGAATCAAAGGATTAAAACCATAGACGCACTCAAACGGAGTCAAGCCAATCATGCTATGCAATGTACGGTTATAAGCAAACTCCATAAGAGGCAACTTGTCAACCCACGTCCCGGCCTTACCTCGGGTCATAGCTCTAAGAAGAGCACCCAAGGTTCGGTTCACCACTTCGGTTTGACCATCCGTTTGGGGGTGGTGGGACGTAGAGAACAACAACTTGGTGCCAAGAGCACCCCAAAGACACCTCCAAAAATGGCTAAGGAACTTAGAGTCCCTATCACTCACAATTGTTTGAGGCACACCATGCAACTTTAACACATTATCAATGAACAAAGAAGCTACATGTTGTGCATCATGACTTTTTTTACTAGGAATAAAGTGAGCCATTTTGGAGAACCTATCCACGACAACATAAATGTTATCGTGTCCCCCTTTAGACCGTGGCAAACCCATAACAAAATCCATCGAAATGTCTATCCACGGGCTAGTAGGAATATGGAGGGGAGTATACAAACCATGGGAATTAGATTTGGACTTAGCATACTTGCAATCCAAGCAAGTGTTGCAAAGTCTCTCAACTTGCACACCCATCTTTGGCCAATGGAATTGCTCCATGAGAATGGCCAAGGTTTTGTTCCTCCCAAAGTGACCCATCAAGCCCCCACAATGTGCTTCACGAACAAGCAACTCCCTCCATGAGGACTCGGTCACTGATGCAATATAAAATGGCCTAAACGACAACCATCAAAAGCCAAGCTCGAGAGCACAACGGATACGAGTCAAGGCCTCCGGAAACAACTTGAAGATCATGCAGTGGAGCGCCAACGGATGGGGAAAACAGGGCAGGAAAGCAGGCAGCCCAAAACAGGGCAAAACAGGGGAGCACACTGGGAGCTCACTGCCTGACGAAGGACAAGTGTTCTTCGCGATCGCGACCATCACTGCGCGATCGCGAAGGGTATTTCATTGCCCTGCGCGACAGCGTGCTATCTCGCGCGATCGCGAGAAGTTGAAGCCCAGCCATCGATCCCTGCGCGACAGCGTCCCTCTAAGCGCGATCGCGATGCCTGAAGAAATGTTCTGCGCGATCGCGAGCCTCCTGGCGCGATCGCGATGAGGAAGAGTTGATCAGCGAACCAGAAACAGCTGCAGGGTCATTTTTGTCCAAAACTCAATGTAAATGTATATATATCACATTAGCTACATTTCATAGTTTTTAGTTAGCCAATATTGAAGAGAGAATCTTGTGAGAGAACATTGAAGAGGCCGAGCCCTTCTTGTTTGAGCCCGAGGCTCGTGTATGTCTCGACTTGGAACCTATGGAGATCGACACCTAGTTTGATTCCATTGTAAGGTTCGAGTTTCCCTTCTCCCTTTTGGATTCAATTAACGTTAGTAAATTGAATTCGATTCTTTCTTCTATTTCTTGCCTTCCTAGTCTTGCATTTCTCGATATCTTTTAGATATCTCGTATCTTGTTTTATCGCTTCCGCCATATTTGTGTCGTATTTAGCTTCCGCGTATTTTGGGTTGCATCAGTTGGTATCAGAGCAAGGCTCGGGTTATGTTCTTACAAACCCCCGTTCCTTGTTCAACGTGTTAGTATCGTTATTGTGTTGTTGTTTGTTCTTGAAAGTTGAAGAAAAACAAAAAAATTGAAAAACTAGAAAACTTGAACAAAATTTGGTCGAGCGGGTTGGATACAAGTCACCGAGTGTTAAAAAGTAGTGGGGATTGTTCCTTGTTGTATTCCCGTCGTTTTGATACCTATATCCCGTGTTTTGGTGTTGCGATTCAAAAACTCGAAAATCAAATCCAAAAGTTGAAAATTTCTTGAAAACGCTTCAAACTTGAATCGAAGCTTTGTTAGAGGTTTAAACCTATTGGGAATTGGTTGTTATAGTTGAAAACACCATTGGGTATCGTTGGAACTGAGTAAAAGTCGAGTCGGGGTTGTTTTGGGAGCCAAAAACTGAAGTTGCAGTCGGGGTTCTGGTTCTGCACTGCAGGCCTGCGCGATCGCGCATCAGCTCACGCAATCGCGCTGAGTAAAAATTTGGCCTTCGCGATCGCGACTCCTTGCACGCGATAGCGAAGAACAGTTTTCCCAGGAAATTCCAGTTTTGGACAGAATGTTCGCAACGACTTCTAAACAGTTTCCAAACATCTAAACTCCAATTGGGCCATTAAATATGATGAGTTTGTAGATCACAAACAAAATTTCATCCGATTCCAAATCCGTTTGGTCCCAATTCGAGTCGAATCTTTTGTGTCCCGTTTTCCACCATACCTCTTGGTTAGTGTTTTGAAGGTAATTGGCCTACTTGAAAGACACTAATCCTTTAGCGTATAGGGTATTCGTGCGTAGAGGAGATTAGAATTCAAAGAAGAGTCGTAGAACTCCTTTTGGCCTCAAGTGCGCACTTTAAATAGCCGTCCGTACATCGAGTCTCATTAATTCCACTCCGAACTTTAACTTGGACATGCTAGTTGTGATTACCTTGGTTCCCAAGTTGATAAGGCCTCGCTCTTGAGTGTACATATATTGAGTGATACACGTGAGGGAGTGACTTTTGGGAGGTTTTGCTCTTGGTGATTACAACAATGTCGGATGATGATTGTGGGGATTATGGCTCATGTGGCGATGATGCGAGTTGCTATGACTCGTATGGTGATGATGGAGACTATGGCTCCTATGAGGGTGATGATGGCCATTACTATGATGATGGAAGCCATGGCTCCTATGATGATGAAGCGGTTCACTACGATGATCGTGAGAGTGGTGAAGACTATGAAGCTTGTGACGAAGAATGTGAAGATACTTATGCTTCTAGTCAAGAACCCGAGGATAGTGACGCTTCAAGGTACATTGATCCTACTTACTCTTCTTGTGAAGAATTTGATATTGATGATAGTGACATAGGTAGAGTTGATGATGATGTTGAACATTTGGGTTATTCTTATGCATCTTCTCTTAGTGTTGCTAACGGTGTACAAGGGAGTAGTAGAGGACCTTCCATTAGTATGGGAGGTGGAGGTGGTTGTTCCGTGGGAAAAAAGAAGCTTGCATCTTCTAGGTACGCTAAGCGGCCGAATGCTTCTAATTCCCATGTGGAGGTTGGTTTGATAGATGGTGTTGCTTTTGCTACAAAGGGGTTGTATGCCGTAAGGGACATGGATGGTTGTAGTAGGAGTAGTACTATGGGCTATGGATCCAAGGCGAGAGGCACTTATGGATTCCATGGCGAGGTTCCTTCCTTGACTTCCAACAACATTGCTAATGTTGGGAGAGTGACGGGAAGAGGAGATTGTTCTAGTGGTGATGCCACTAGTGGAGGGATAAGGAAGACCCAAGTTGTCGGAGTTGACACTTGTGAGCATTCAAGTTCTTACTTGGATGCCAATCTACAAAACTTGGGTAGATGTAGGTTCGTTGTTGAGGTAGATGGTATTGGAGGGTACTTGCTCAAGATTGGTGGTACCGATGCCAATTGTATTAGCACCTCTTTGGTTGATAGGCTTAGGATACCATGCCATAAGCTAGAGCATCCTTATGAGTATGATGGAGTGTGGGTTTCTAAGGAGGCTCGGGTACTCGTATCTCATAGGAACTATAAATGCTTTGTGTGGTGTGATGTGTATCCCATGCGTCATGTTGATGTGTGGATAGGTGACCGGTGGTTGGAGGGGAAGAGGGTGCAATATAGTGTGGTGAAGGATGCATATCTTGTGGGCGTAGGGCAAAGAGTTTATGACTTTGTGCCTTACCGGGCGAAGAGCCAAGTGCCTACTAGTGCGCCTTCTTTGGCTAGGCAAAGGAGCAAGGAGCAAGAACTTCATTCCATGGGTGGTAAAATTGAGCAATCAAGGAGTCCTACAATAACAAGAAGTGGTGGGACTAGTGCTATGAAAGAGTTGGCAAATGTCAACAAGGTGAGCCCGAAGCCACTTCCCAAGCCGAGTGGTTCACCAATGAAGAAGAAGGAGACGTCAAGTGATGAGTCTCCAAGTCCTAGATTCCGGGTTGACGTGAAAAGTCCACCTACTCCGGCTATGGGTATTCTTGGGCCTCGTCCCAATTCGCCCGAATTTGAGAGACAAAAGATAGAGAGGAGTAAGGGAGCGACCGGTGACAACTCTCGAGTGGAAAAAAGAGAGGTTATGTTGAGTGATGTGAGTGGGTTGTCACCACCCGAATCTACACCCGACCTTGGAAAAAAAATGAGGGAAAAGAAAGAGGGAAAAAGAAAAATTGAGAGTGAGGACACCCCTTATTCTAACCTTAACCCTTTATCTTTTTCTTCTATGTGTTTGAATTCTTGTGTAGGGATTCTTGGAGGCAAACCGATAGAGCCTCAACTATGTTCCAAGATAGAAAGACAAGGTGAAGGAGATGCCGAATGTGAGCTACAAGGTGAAGACGTTCATGACACTTCAAGTGCATTGAGTGAGCAAGATGGTCACTCAAAGGTTAGTTCTTCCTCCCTTGAGCATGCTACTTCCTTGTCTTGTGATGTTACTTGTGAAAACTCTAGGCTAGTTGATGATTTGCATGAGTATAATGTGTTTGCAACTAGTGTAGAGCCTTCGGGTCAACTTGTGTGTGAAATTGAACCACTAGTTGAGAGGGTTGAAAAGCCACATCATGATGTGAGCTCGGTTTTTATTGAACCTCTCTTTAGTGAAAAAGTTGAAGTTGACCTTGTATGTGAACCTTGTTATGACACCCCACCTATATTTGATAAAGGAGAAGATGAACTGCATGATAATCTTATTCTTCCCTTTGATTGCTTAATTGATAATGGTGGTTCCTTGTGTCGTAGTGAGGATGGTTGTGACCTTGAGGAGTCTCTTGAGTGTGAGATGGATCGATTTATTTTCGATGACTCCTTGAGTGAAAGTGAAGGACCTAGTCTTGATTCTATGCGTCTATGTAACCATGAATTTGAGGTGCATGCCTTTACATTTCTATTGTTTGAAGGCAATCTCATTTGTGGTGGTGAATTGTATCGGACTAGGGTCGGTAGTAGAGTCGAACCTCCATGGTTTGTCAAGTTAGGCTCTATGGATGATCCAACGTTTGGAACTCCAAGTGAGGAGAGCGGTCTTGGTATTGGTCGTGATGACCTACCTTCTAGTAGTCCTAGCCTTCGTTGTGTGGACTATAATGATGAAGGACCTATTTTAGAGACCTTCCTTTGGAGCTTGTCCAATAAGGAGGATTATCTTGGGGATGATTTGGGAGGTGAGGAGGTACCTCTCGGTGTGTGTAAGAATGCTCTTAAGAAGAGGAGTGGAGTGGTCGATGTTAGTTGTGAATTGAACTACTTTACTTACTCTATTCCATATGTTGAGCACACCTTGAGTGTTGAGCATGCCAAAGCCAATGTGTCGCATTGTGATGAAATTGATTTGAAGGCTTGGTGTGTTGGTCATGGGCTTAGGGGTCGTGGGGAATTTAATTGCTACATGCATATCCTTGATTTTGCTTGTTTTGACAATGAGTGCTTGTTCTTGTCGAGCCAAGACTATGTCGTCTCCTTTGGGGACATACGTTTTTTAATTGGTATTGATGCTTGGCTCTATCACAAGAGTGTGTTTTCCACACTACTTGCACTTATTCTTGTTGAGCTAACCTACTTGTGAAGTAGGAAGTTTTGGTTGTGCTTGTTTTGATTGTAGGTTTTGATGGTTCGATTTCGAGGACGAAATCCTTTCAAGAAGGGGAGGATGATGCAATATAAAATGGCCTAAACGACAACCATCAAAAGCCAAGCTCGAGAGCACAACGGATACGAGTCAAGGCCTCCGGAAACAACTTGAAGATCATGCAGTGGAGCGCCAACGGATGGGGAAAACAGGGCAGGAAAGAAGGCAGCCCAAAACAGGGCAAAACAGGGGAGCACACTGGGAGCTCACTGCCTGACGAAGGACAAGTGTTCTTCGCGATCGCGACCATCACTACGCGATCGCGAAGGGTATTTCATTGCCCTGCGCGACAGCGTGCTATCTCGCGCGATCGCGAGAAGTTGAAGCCCAGCCATCGATCCCTGCGCGACAGCGTCCCTCTAAGCGCGATCGCGATGCCTGAAGAAATGTTCTGCGCGATCGCGAGCCTCCTGGCGCGATCGCGATGAGGAAGAGTTGATCAGCGAACCAGAAACAGCTGCAGGGTCATTTTTGTCCAAAACTCAATGTAAATGTATATATATCACATTAGCTACATTTCATAGTTTTTAGTTAGCCAATATTGAAGAGAGAATCTTGTGAGAGAACATTGAAGAGGCCGAGCCCTTCTTGTTTGAGCCCGAGGCTCGTGTATGTCTCGACTTGGAACCTATGGAGATCGACACCTAGTTTGATTCCATTGTAAGGTTCGAGTTTCCCTTCTCCCTTTTGGATTCAATTAACGTTAGTAAATTGAATTCGATTCTTTCTTCTATTTCTTGCCTTCCTAGTCTTGCATTTCTCGATATCTTTTAGATATCTCGTATCTTGTTTTATCGCTTCCGCCATATTTGTGTCGTATTTAGCTTCCGCGTATTTTGGGTTGCATCAGTCACACAAACTCTTCCATTTTTAAAAATGTAGCCATCAACCCATTGGTATTTCTCCACCCTCTTCCCACTCACTAGAGCATCATGAATGCTCTTGAACTTTGGGTCATGTTCGTACAAAGATTTTATACTCTCAAAACCCATAAGTTTAGAAGCAAGAGTGGTAGCAAGGGCGAACTTCCGAGAAAGCGAATCGGCTACAACATTGTCCTTACCCCTTTTGTAATGAATTACATAAGGGAAGGACTCAATGAACTCAACCCACTTGGCATGTCTCTTGGTAAGACCCAAATCGAGCAACCATCCGAAGACATCATCCAAGGCCAAGGAAGAGCTTATGCAATGGAACGCCATGGAACGAGGAGCCTTAGAGACACATTTCGAGGCGTTTCAATGGCTCAGGAAAGCAGGCGGACCGCCTAGTCAAAGGGGCGGCCGCCCACTTTTGGTCTAGTCTCTGGATTCCTGGCCGCCTAGTGCAGAGGCGGAGGGCCTAGGCTGAGTAGGCGGACCGCCTAGATGAAACAGGCGGGGCGCCTAGTGCTGAACAAGCTGCGGGGTTTCCTAGTTTTTAGCCTATGTAATTTCTATTATGCCCCTACGTGGCTTATGTCTTTAGAACTTACTTAAGGGTACTTTTGGCCTTTCACTATGTATTAAATGAGGCCTATAAATACTCCATAGCTTAGCATTATTCCTTAGTTAGCTATTATGATGAATGATTGATTGAATGTCAATGACGATGTTCAAGAGTGGATTCTCTTTGAATGAAAACCTTTAAGCCGGACTAGTGGATTCTAGTTGAACCCCAAACCACCCCCGACCATTCTACTGCTTTCTTGCATCCTTAGATTGAGATACTTGCTCCTTTCCCCTTTTCATAGGCCAAGGGAATGTACTAGGATAGAACTTAAACTTTGCCCGGCAAGGTTCAATCTCATAAGTTCTTTGCCCCGTGCTCACTTTGTTCACATCCTTCACGATATCATACCGCACCCTCTTACCTTGCAACCATGGTTGTCCTAGCCAAACACCATAATACTCCATGGGGTACACATTACACCAAACATATTCCTTATAACTCCCATGAGATATGAGTACCCGAGCTTCACTAGTAACCCAAACACCTTGACACTCATAAGGATGTTTCAATTTGTAGCATGGTATCTTTAGTCTATTAACCCAAGAGGTGTTAATCTTGTATAGGATCAAGTCCAAGAAAACCATCACACATGTCTTGTATAGGATCCTCCACTTCCATTCACCTCAAAAATGAACCTACATTCACACATGTCTTGTATAGGATCAAGTCCAAGAAAACCATCACCCCCAAGTTGGGTTCTCTTTATCCCTCCACTAGTGGCAACACCACTAGAACAACCTCCACTTCCCGTCACTCTTCCAACATTAGAAGTATTGTTGAAAGTCGGGGAAGAAATACCACTATGGAACCCATAATTGCCTCTCGCCTTGGTTCCATAGCCCATAGCACCACTCCTACCACCACTACTAGAGCAATGCACCCTCGTAACGGTAAGAGCAATACCATTTCTCCTTCCACCATTCACATGGGAACTAGAAGATGCAAACCTCCCATTTCCCATGGAACAACCACCACCACCTCCCATACTAATGGAAGGTCCTCTACTACTCTCTTGCTCACCACAAGCAACACCAAGAGAAGATGCATATGCACAGTTCGTATAATCAACCTCATCATCCATTCTCTCTATGTCACTATCATCATGTTCAAATTCATCACAAGAAGAGTAAGTAGGATCATCATACCTTGAAGCGTCACTATCTTCACATTCTTGACTTGGAGCATAAAATTCTTCACATTCATCTTCGTAAGCCCCATAGCCTTCTTCATCTTCATAATCAACATAGTGACTCGCTTCGTCATCATATGAGCCTTGGTTCCCCGAATCGTCATAGCAATACCCATCATCATCACCATAGGAACCATAGTCTCCATCATCTCCGCATGAGTCATACCCTCCACAATCATCATCATCCGAAGCCATAATTGTAATCAAAGAGTTAAGGACCTCACAAATTCACTCCCTCACGTGTTGATGCAATACGAACCAGGCTCACCTGTTCGATTCATCAAGATAGTCCACCGAGGAGTCCACCGAGGAGTCAAATGACGCCCACGATCAAGTGTGGCCGGGATGGAAGATGCCGAAGACTGCCTCGCCGAACAGCAACGATGGAAATCCACCGAGCAGACAACAAGTAACTGTGACCATTGCTGACACTGACTTCGGAAGCTATGAGACCGGAGGAAGATATGACAAGCTCGAGCCCGAAGCTGAAAGCAACCGATCCAAGGAAGAACGACGCCGAACAAAGAATCGATCGAAGGGCTACAAATGTGCCCGAAGCAGGAGAGCGTTCGAATTCCAAATGTGACCGAGGAAAACAAGCGATCGAATCCAATGTGTTCGAGCTGAGCTGCCGAACACATCAAACTGCTCCAGCCCTGCGTGGCTTTATCTTATTGGTCACCTGTGACCCTTTTACTATTTTGCCCTTTATATTGTCTATATAAACTCCTAGCATGACTCATTATAGATAGTTATTTTAGTTGATATTGAATTGAGAGAATAGAGATAGAATTGGCCGAGCCATTCTTGTTTGAAGCCCGAGGCTTCGTGTATGCCTTCTATGGCTTGGAACCGAAATGGATTTCATCACTAGTATGAATCCTTGTTAGGTTCAAGTTTCCTTTTCTCCCTTGGATAATCAATCATGATTTGATTCGGTTTATCCATTCTTTCTTCTATTTCTGTTCTCCTCCTTCCCCGATTTCTTGTTACCTTGGTTACTATTGTTGCTTCCGCCACTTATCTTCATCGTTTCCGCGTCTTGTTTGTTGTCTCCGATTGCAAGGCTTCAACTCCGGTTTAGCTTGCATCAGTTTGGTATCAGAGCAGGTTTGGATTTCGTTCCTACGAATCCACGTTCCTTGTTCAATCTATCTTTACTTTCTGTTGGTGTTCTTATTTTACAAACAAAAAAAAAAGTAAAAAGAAGAAAATTCAAAAATTTGAGTTGATTGTTGATTGTTTGGATTAGACAGTCACATATTTTGATTCACCACTGTCTAAGGAATTGATTAAGTACCCGACGTACAACAATTGTTACTAGGGTTTTTCCGTCAATTTGGACCGTGTTCTTGACTGTGGTGTTGTTGAATTCGAACCCCAGTTGTGATTTGGTGTTTACCGATGAAAACTGGAGGTTGATGAGGTATTTGGGTAGATTTTGTGCTTAAAATCGAAGTTCCACTGCTTGTAGACACTGTCCGTACGCCGGAAGCTTGTTGACATTGTTGACAGTGTACTGACGACGTGAGCTGTGTACTTAGCTTCGCTTGGAACTGGAGTGATCTCCGACGTTGTAAAAACCGGAGACGACCCAAATCTTGAGCTTAACCTGTTGTTAGTAGACTGTGAACGAATTTTGAATTGTCCGTACACCGGAGTAAAGGTTCGCTGTTCCATTGAAGAAGAAAGGGGTAAACCGTTAAAATCTAAAACCCCAGGTGAAAAGTTGTCGGCTAGGAAAGGGAAAAGGGATAAGGTTAAACCCTATCTGAACCGAGGAGGAAACACTTGTACCGAGGTCACGTGTTCGGAAAATTCTGAAGCGGAACCGAAGAGGAGGTAGATTCTCTTAGGATTTCACTTTTCTTGTGTCAGAATATTCTTGATAGTGGATCTCTGGAGTAATTCGTTCTACTCGAGGTCGTACTATCGAATTTGAGCTTAATAGGAACTCGTGCGTGGGGTGACCGAAGTCCAACTTCGTAGATAATTCTTTTGACTCCCCGTGCGCAGTTAAATAGCTACCGATCCATCTAGTCGTATAAACTCCTTCCGAATCTAAGCTTGGAAAGTACTAGTTGTGACTTATCACTTCGGTTTCCTAACAAGAAGGCAAGGCCAACTTGAGTGGAAAAAGGCTAAGTCGTGAGAACAATAGAGTGAGGTCACAAAAGCCAACGACCTTGAGTGTATACACGAGTGGAAAGAAAATTAAGGGAACATTACTCGAGTGATACACGTGAGGTAGTGAATTTGTGAGGTCCTTTACTCTTGTTTGTTGCAGCTATGTCTTCGGATGATGACTATGGAGGGTATGATTCGTGTGGAGATGATGGAGACTATGGTTCCTACGGAGGTGATGATTGTTATAATGACACCGGGGACTATGGCTCTTACGAGGACGAAGCAGGTCACTATAGCTCTTACGAAGAAGACTACGAAGCCTGTGAAGATGAACGAGAAGAATCTTTTGCTTCGGGTCAAGATTACGAAGAAAGTGACGCTTCGAGCTACGATGACTCTACTTACTCTCATTGTGAAGACCTTGAATACGACGAATGTGACATCGAGGAAGACGATGACGAAGTTGACCGACCAAACTATTTGATGTCTTCTTCCGTCGGTGTCTCGTGTGGAGCACAAGGGAGTAGTAGAACCCCTTCCATCGGGTTGGGAGGTGGTGGAGGTTGTTCCATGGGAGGAGGAAGATTTGCAACTTATAGTCGTGGCACACGATTCAATGCTTCCAATTCCTATGGAAAGGATGGCTCGAGGAGCACTGGTGGAAATGGACCCGAGGAGGGTAGAGGAGGTTTCTACCGAACTCCTTCTCCGAGGAGAAGTTCTTACGGGTTCCATGCTCGAACTCCTTCCTCGACCTTCAACACTGATAATTTTGGGAGAGTGAATGGTTGTGGAAGAGATTCTATACTTGAAAGAGTGCCAACGAAGAGTCCTACGAGCGCACGAAGTGGTGGGAAAATTGCCAGAAAAGAGTCGACCGAAGTTAACAAGGTTATCACGATGGCCGATCTCTTGACTGAACTATTGAGGATCGGAGCCGAACTTCAAAGTGAGAATGCGGGACTTGCTAACCTTGATCATGCAAGGTTCCCGAGGACACCAGCTTCGGAGCCATGTTCGGCAACGAAGAATGAGACCTCGGTTGATGAGTCTTCGAGTCCTAGACTTCGGGTCGATGTTAAAAGTCCACCTAATCCAGCTATGGGTATTCTTGGGCCTCGACCCAACTCACCCGAATATGAGAGACAAAAGATCGAGAGGAGTAAGGGAGTGACCGGTGACAACTCTCGAGAAGAAAAAGGAGAGGCTGTGTTGAGTGATGTGAGTGAGTTGTCACCACCCAAACCCACACCAGACCTTGAAAAGAAAATGAGAGAAAAGAAAGAGGGAAAAAGAATCATTGAGAGTGAGGACACCCCTTATTCTAACCTTAACCCTTTATCTTTTTCTTCTACTTGTTCGAAATCTTGTGCAGGAACTCTTGGAGGCAAACCGAAGGAGCCTCAACTCTGTACCGAAGTAGATAGACAAGGTGAAGAAGATCTTTCATGTGAGCTCCACGGAGAAGAAACTACTTGTGAGGCCTCGAGGACAGTAAAAGAAACCGAAGGTCATCCCGAGGTGAGTGTTCGATTTCCTTCCCGTGAGCATGATACTTCCTTGTCTTGTGAAATTGCTAGAGAAACCTCCATGCTAGTTGATGATTTGTATGATTACAATGTTTTTGCAACTAGTGTAGAGTCGAATGGTCAACTTGTGAGTGAATGTGAACCACTATTTGAGAGAATTGATATGCCACATCATGATGTAAGCTCGATCTTCATCGAATCTCTCTTTAGTGATGAAGTTGTAGATGACCTTACTTGTGACCCTTGTTATGACACACCACCAATCTTTGATAAAGGGGAAAGTGAGTTGCTTGAGCACACCCTTATTGAAATTATTGCCTATGATGGATCTATGTGTTGTAGTGAGGATGATGATACCCTTGAGGAGTCCTTAGTGGATGAGTTGGATCGAATCATATTCGATGACTCCTCAAATGTGGTCGATGACCTGGGTTCGGATGCAGCTTTGATGGGAAGTGAACTTATTTTCACTAACCCTCTGTTCGAAGGAGAAGGTGATGCGCATCCAACTCGAGGAGAACCACCTCGGTTTCAAAGGCTTAACCCCGTAGATAATCCATTATTTGAGACCTTCTTCGGAAGTTTGTCTAAAGAGAAGGGTTGTCTTGGAGTTCATTTGGGAGGTGAAAAGCTACCTCTTGGTGTGAATAAGATTGCTTTTAAGAAGGGGAGTGGAGTATTCGATGTGAGTTGTCGAGTCAATCATTTTACTTGCTCCATTCCACATATTGATCACACCTCGAGTATAGTGCATACCCAAGTCAATAAGCCCCATGGTAATGAAAGAAAATTAAGGGCTCGGTATGATGACTACGAGTTTAGAGGTGATAGGGCCTTTGATCGTTACATCTTACATGCAAAGTGTCCTATTGATCTCTTGGATTACTCATGTGTTCGGTATAGTTCCTATTTGAGCCAAGAACTTGTTGTTTCCTTCGGAGACATAGGCTGTTTGACTTGCATTGATGCTTGGCTCTATCATAAGAGTGTGTTTTCCACACTTTTTAAAACACTAACCTACTTTCGAAGTAGGAAGCTTTGTTTGTCTCTGCCTTGTCTGCAGGTCTTGCCGGTTTGATTTCGAGGACGAAATCCTTTCAAGAAGGGGAGGATGATGCAATACGAACCAGGCTCACCTGTTCGATTCATCAAGATAGTCCACCGAGGAGTCAAATGACGCCCACGATCAAGTGTGGCCGGGATGGAAGATGTCGAAGACTGCCTCGCCGAACAGCAACGATGGAAATCCACCGAGCAGACAACAAGTAACTGTGACCGTTGCTGACACTGACTTCGGAAGCTATGAGACCGGGGGAAGATATGACAAGCTCGAGCCCGAAGCTGAAAGCAACCGATCCAAGGAAGAACGACGCCGAACAAAGAATCGATCGAAGGGCTACAAATGTGCCCGAAGCAGGAGAGCGTTCGAATTCCAAATGTGACCGTGGCAAACAAGCGACCGAATCCAATGTGTTCGAGCTGAGCTGCCGAACACATCAAACTGCTCCAGCCCTGCGTGGCTTTATCTTATTGGTCACCTGTGAACCTTTTACTATTTTTCCCTTTATATTGTCTATATAAACTCCTAGCATAGCTCATTATAGATAGTTTTTTTAGTTGATATTGAATTGAGAGAATAGAGATAGAATTGGCCGAGCCATTCTTGTTTGAAGCCCGAGGCTTCGTGTATGCCTTCTATGGCTTGGAACCGAAATGGATTTTATCACTAGTATGAATCCTTGTTAGGTTCAAGTTTCCTTTTCTCCCTTGGATAATCAATCATGATTTGATTCGGTTTATCCATTCTTTCTTCTATTTCTGTTCTCCCCCTTCCCCGATTTCTTGTTATCTTGGTTACTATTGTTGCTTCCGCCACTTATCTTCATCGTTTCCGAGTCTTGTTTGTTGTCTCCGATTGCAAGGCTTCAACTCCGGTTTAGCTTGCATCGCGTGTATCACTCAAAAGATGTCACTCAATTTTCTTTCCACTCGTGTATACACTCAAGGTCGTTGGCTTTTGTGACCACACTCTATTGTTCTCACCACTCAAGCCTTTTTCCCCTCAAGACCTTCTTGTCTCTTAGTAATCACAATGGCAAGAGCAATCAACTAATGCACCCAAGTAATGGTTCGGAATGGAGTTGAAGTGACTCGATGTACGGAAGCTAATTTAATGCGCACTTGAAGCAAGCAAGTCCTACGACTTTAAGTAAAAACTTCAAGACACACAACACCCTAAGGGAATCAAAGATTAGTGTTAATAAAGTAGGACTAATACCTTAGAAACACTAACCAAGAGGTACGGAAGCAAACGGACCACAAAAAGACACGAAACGAAGCCAAACGGAGGCCCTCCAGGAGTGGGCGGTCCGCCTACTTAGGGTGGGCGCCCCGCCTATTCAAAATCCAGAGAGCAACCAAAAAATAGGCGGACCACCTACTATTTGGGGCGCCCCGCCTACTGGTGCCTTCAGCACAGTCCGAAAAAGGGTTTTTGGCCCTTTTGCACCCAAATTTCGATGTTATAAGGTGTTTCTTTCCAATCCGAAGGTACCCAATGGTGTTTTCAACTACTCCAATCAATCCCCAATGATTTATAACAACACCCAATCCATAACGAATCCAAATCAAGAAATTTCAATCAAATTCAAGGGTTTTATCAAAGGGTTTCAACAAGGATTGCGATTCATCAAATTCGATGTTATACAACTCCGATTCACATGAAATTTGTTTCTATTTGTTTGTTTTTCATTGGAGAACAAACCCCGGTACTCAATTCCAAAACCCCACAATCACACAATCCAAAATCAATCAAATTCCTCAAGAACAAGGGTTTTGGGGAGGGTTTAACAATTTGGGGTTTCAAATTTTCAAATCAATCCAATCCAAGCAATTTTGGTACCCAAACGTCGGGTTTTCCACGAGGATCACGAATCTATAACACCTATAACACGAATCAATCACACCACAAAGTTACACCAATTTTTGTATTTTTTCACTTTTTCTACTTTTTTTGTGTTTTTCTTCTTTTCTTCAAGAACAAGAACAATAACAATAAAGTAAAGATAGGATGAACAAGGAACGTGGATTCGTAAGAACGAAACCCGAACCTTGCTCTGATACCAAACTGATAAGAACCAAATAGGCGGAAGCGATAAACTAAGATGCGGAAGCAATAATCATAAGATAACAAGAAATAAGGGATTGGGGAGAATAGAAATAGAAGAAAGAATGAATCAACTAAAACACATAGATTGATTCAAAAGGGAGAAGAGACTTGAACCATTAAACGAGACTCACACTAGCGGTGATCCACCATGGATTCAACGTAAGAGATACATGAAGTCAATGCTCCAACAAGAAAGGCCAAGCCTATTCTATCTTCTCAATTCTATCTACAAAACTAGCTAATTGAAATAAATGACTAAGTGTAGTATTTATAGGTTCACCATACTTCTAAATAAAATGTCTAAATAGCCCCTAAGTCTAGTCAAAACAATAAGGCCACGTAGGGCTAAAGTCGTGAAAACATAGCATAAAAACTAAGAATCCCGCAACCCTTCACAAAAGTAGGCGCACAGCCTACTTTAACTAGGCGCCCCGCCTGTTTTCTTGTTAAGCTGAAGGAAGGCCTACTGGGCGGTCCGCCCATCCTGCAGAGGCGGTCCGCCTGGAGCAAATCCAGAGAGTAGATCAAAACTAGGCGGCCGGCCTAGTTGAGTAGGCGGTCCGCCTGTTCCTGTGGCCTCTTGAGTTGCTTCCAAACATGCTCCGGATGCCTCTTCAAGTGTACTAGAAGGTCCTCCATCCATGGCACACCAAAGCTTGGTCTTTAAGTCGCTTTCGGGGGCCTTGGCTTGTTTCCTTTGTGCTCTCACGCTTGGCTCTTGATGGTTGGCGTTTTGGCTCTATTTGGGTCTTATCAAACATCGTGTTTGAACTGTGCTGAAACCTGCAGTAGGCCGAGCGCCTAGTGAAACGGGCGGACCGCCTGAATTTGTGGAGCTCTATGGATTTTACAGAGGCGGACCGCCTACTAGAGTAGGCTGACCGCCTACTCCCCTCTGCAGGCAACCAGGCGGACCACCTAGTCCAAACAGGCGGGGCGCCTACTTCTGAAAGGGCGTGGTTTCGGGTAGATTCTTCTAGGATCTCTTGTTTATTTGTTTGAATCGCATCTAGTTAGCACTTCTTTGAGTAATCTTGCCTACTTGAATTGTGCTAACCCTTTCTAAGCTATTAGGAAACTCAAGCCTAGCCCGGAGAATAGAATTCAAAGAAGACTCGTAGTCTCTCTTTGCTCAAGTCCGCACTTAAAGAGCTAATCGTTCCAATAGAGTCCTATCAACTCCACTCACCCCGGAGCGCATTGGGCTTTTGAGTTGAGTGGTTAAGTTGAGGTTTACTATTAAACTTCGTGAAGCTTTGTATTCAAGCAAGAGTGAAATAGCCCACACCACCAAACGAGTGAGCCGAGCGAAAACACTTGTGAGGGAGTGAGTGAGGTTGTTTTTGCTAACGTTTGCTACTTGTGTAGGTACAATGTCTACCGAAGGAGAAGATTTTGCTAAGAGTGCCCTTGCTACTATCCTCGCCAAATTGGATAGTATGAACTTGAGGATCGAAAGCCTTGAGAGGGTCACCTCAAGTACCCTAGTTGAGCAAGGGACCTCTAATGTGAAATCGGAGAAGGGGACCCCGAGTGTCCAAGTTGAAGTCTCAAGTACTCTTAACTTTACCCCGGAGCAAGTTAGCCATGTCATTGAATTGCTCAATCAACAACGGGTAAAGGAGGATCGAGAGAGAGTTGATCCAATATTGGGCAATCCCCAACGAACGGGCATTCCCCGTATCTTAGACAACCCCCCAAGAAACGTTCCACTACCAAGACCCATCCGAAATGTGCAACCTCTTGAGCAAGTCGTTGAAGCTCAAGAAGGGGAGGATGATGCGGGGCAAACCACCACCACGAGGCCTTTTACGAGAAGCCAAGCCAAAGCACTTCATGATGCTCACTTACACTTGATCCGGAAGGGCATGGACGATATGAGCTCGAGAGAAGACTTGAAGACAATGCATTGGAGCTCAATCCATGTTGAAACAGGGCAGGAAACAGTGCAAGAAGCAGGGGACCAAAACAGGGCCAAAACAGGGGAATTCTGCTGAGCTTACTGCCTAAGGACGGAAACTTGTTCTTCGCGATCGCGTCATCAACCTTCGCGATCGCGAAGAGTATTTATTTTGCCTACGCGGCCGGGTCAAGACTCGCGCGATAGCGAGCTTCAGATTTTAGTGTTCCAAGCGATCGCATATATCACTGCGCGATCGCGAAGAACACTTTGACAGACGCGGACCAGAATCTAGGAAAACCTTGTAAAGGGGTGTATTTATAACACCCCTCTTTCATTTATTGCTCTTTACCTTACTTTGAACAAAGAACATTACTGAGCATTGCTCTTGACACTTGTAACTCTTTTTGGCTTGAAATCAATTGGATGAATCCAAGTTGCTCTTCAATCCGTCTCTGATCATTCTATTTGCTCGAGCCACGTGACTCTTGAGGATAGTTGCATAGTGTTAGGTGATTCTTTCCAATCGTTTGGGGTGTAACAGAACAAGTTCTTCGTTGCTACTCGAACTTTCGTGTGAGTCTCGTCTCTCTTTTATCTCTTTATCGCTTTTCGTAGGTTTGCCCCTTATCAGTTGGTATCAGAGCAAGGCTAGGGTTACGTTCTTACGAATCCTCGTCCTACTCTTCGTGCTTGTCATCTTTGTTCCGTGTTTATTTTCGTGTTCTTGTTCTTGTTATATTGAAAAAGAAGAAAAAAATTCAAAAACTTGAAAACCCAAAAATTTGGTAGAAATCGCTTGTTGTTACGATTTTGTTGGTATTGATTATCGGGGGTTGTTTGCTTACATAATCTCGACAATTGGGAACCAACAAAATACGTTTTGGAGTTGAGAATCGAAAGTTGGAAAATTTGAACCCTAGGTTGGGTATTTTACAAAATTTGCTAAAACTTGTTTGATGTTATGATTTTGTGGTTGTTTGGTATCGGGGGTTGTTCACTATAGTTTTCCCGTTGTTTTGATACCATCATAACATCATTTGGGGTGTTGGAGAGAAAATCGAAATTTTGAACTTTGAAGGTTTGGAGAATTTTTGAAGAACTTGTCAAAAATCATTGAAACAAGTTGTTTGTTGGTTGTTTGTTTGGGTGGAACCAGTGGGAATTGTTTTATACAGTTGGGAACATCATTTGAAAGCTTGAAAACTGAAAACAAGTTGAATTTGAGTTGTTGGTGTGCCAAAACTGCAGTTTTCTGTTGAATTTCTGGTTCTGCTGCACAGACCTGCGCGATCGCGCAGTGTCCTACGCGAAAGCGCCCAAAACAATTTTACTTCATCGCGATCGCGCCCATCTCACGCGATCGCGAAGGGCACTGAATTTCAGAAAAAAATCCTGAAGTGGGACAGAATGTTCGCAAAGCTATCGTAACAGTTTCCCACCACCAAAACTCCCATAGCATCATCAAATATGGTGAGTTTCTAGGTCACAATCCAAATTTCATCCAATTCCGAATCCGTTTAGTGACGATTCGATCTTTGAACATTTGATCGCGTCACTTCCGGTTAGTACTTTGAGGGTAACACTTCTACCCAATTGGTACTAATCCCTTTTGTGAATAGGATACTCGTGCCTAGAAGGAGAGTAGAATTCAAAGAAGATTCGTAGTTAATTGTTTTGTTCAAGTGCGCACCAAATAGCTTAGCGTTGATCGAGTCCCATTGAATCCACTCTTCCCGAAGAGCATTTGGTTCTTGTATTTTGGAGTGATCTTTGAGGAGGTTGCGCAACTACGAGGAGGCCGTTGATTTCAAGTTTGTGTGAAACCAACCCCAAGCTTGAGTGAACAGAGCGACAAACAAAAGGTGAGGGACTGAGTGAGGACTTTTACTCTAATCTTCATTTCTTGTTTTTGTTTGTTGTAGGTACAATGTCCAACGAGGGAGATGATTCCACGAAGAATGCCTTGGCTACTATCCTTGCCAAATTGGATAGTATGAGCCTAAGGATTGAAAACATCTAGAAGGTGACTTCGAGTGTCCAAGTTGAGAAAGGGACCTCGAGTGTCCAAATTGAAGCCGGTGAAGGTACTTCAAGTTCCACCTCTACCCCGAAACAAGTTGTTGAGTTGCTTAGACAACAACGGGCAATACCCAACGAGTGAGCATTCCTCACATAATGGGCAATCCCCAAAGAAATGTTCCACTTCCCGGACCTATTCGACATGTTCAACCTCTTGACCAAGTTGATCAAGCTCAAGAAGGGGAGGAGGACGAGTATGGTGGTAGTGAATACGGGGCTCCTAATCCGAATGGGAGAGCCATGAATTGGGATCGCAATGTGGATAGGGGTAGAGGCCGAGGTCGAGGGCCACCCATAGGTGATAAGAATCAAAAACGCGGAAAGTAAAAGATAAAGAGCGAGACGTAACTCGTACGATAATCTCAAGTAGCAACGGAGAACTAGTTCCGTTACACCCCGAGAAGATGACAAGAACACCTACACTAGGCAACTACCCTCGAGCTAACGCGAGCACGCAAGTAGAATGATCGGGGGGGATTGGAATTCATCTAGATCCGCTAGAGGAAGAACAAGTCCCATCAAAGGTTTCATTCACTCAATCAAGAGTTCAACTCTCAACACAATTGTTTGTTTAATCATCCAAGTTAGCTAATGAAATAAGACAAGCTACTAGCTATTTATAGGTGTTGTTAGACACCCCTTGAAAGGTCTAAAATGCCCACACTTAGGCTTAGGAAATAAAGGACCACGTAGGGTCAAAATAGTCTTAACATAGCTAGAAATCTCGTGCTTCAGCGTCCCGGGCGGAGCGCCCGCGTTTTGGCAAAAACTAGGCAGTGAGGTGCCCCGGGCGGTCCGCCTGGAATTGGGGCGGAGCGCCTCAGCTCTGTTGTCTTCAGGTGGAGCGCCCAAACACTGGGCGGAGCACCTCAGCTCTGTTGTCTTCAGGTGGAGCGCCCAAAACACTGGGTGGAGCGCCCAAAGTGCTGAATGGTTGTTCTTGTGCTCTAATCACCCGGAATTGTTTCCAATTGCTTCCTTCTTCTAGTCCCTTCCTCACCAAGTGTAGATGTACTCCTTGGATCTCCTTTGCTTGGCTCCGAGTGAAGGGTCTTGTAGGGGGTTGGGTCTTATCATCCTCCCCTTCTTGAGAGGATTTCGTCCTCGAATTTGAAGCATCATTCACGATCTCTTCATCTTCATTCGCGACCTCTTCATTACCTACATCCAAAGGAACCAAGTCACAAACATTGAAAGTATTAGAAACTTGATACTCACTTGGCAAGTCGACCACATAAGCATTGTTGTTTATCTTGGAAAACACTTGGAATGGGCCATCTCCACGGGGTGCCAACTTCCCTTTCCTAATGTTGGGAAACCTTTCTTTCCGGAAGTGCACCCACACATAGTCACCCTTCTTGAGTTCCACCTTCTTGCGGCCTTTGTTTTTCTTGGAGGCAACCTTAGCATAAGCTTCCTCCAAATTCTTCTTTGCCTTAGCATGTAGCTCCATCAAAGCCTTGGCTCTAGCTTTCCCTTCAAAATTAACAACCATTTGCCTTGGCAAAGGGGTTAGATCAAGGGGAATCAAGGGATTAAAACCATACACACATTCAAAAAGAGTCATGCCAATCATGCTATGCAATGTACGATTGTAGGCAAACTCCATTATAGGCAATCTATCAATCCACGTCCCGGCCTTACCTCGGGTCATGGCCCTAAGAAGAGCACCCAAGGTTCGGTTGACCACTTCGGTTTGGCCATCAGTTTGTGGGTGGTGGGACGTGGAAAACAAGAGCTTGGTGCCTAAAGCACCCCATAAACTTCGCCAAAAATGGCTTAGGAACTTAGTGTCCCTATCACTCACTATAGTTTGAGGCACACCATGTAGCTTCAAGACATTTTCAACAAACAAGGAAGCTACATGTTGGGCGTCATCACATTTCTTGCACGGAATGAAATGAGCCATCTTTGAGAACCTATCTACGACAACAAAGATGCTATCGTGGCCCCCCTAGTCCTTGGTAATCCCATGACAAAGTCCATTGATATATCCAACCACGGACTAGTAGGCACGGGGAGAGGGGTGTATAACCCATGAGGGTGGGCTTTAGATTTGGCACGTTTGCACTCAAGGCAATTAGTGCAAAATTTCTCCACATGCACCCTCATCTTCGGCCAATAGAATTGTTCTTGAAGAACGGCCAAAGTCTTTCTTATCCCAAAGTGACCCATGAGTCCCCCACAATGTGCCTCTTGCACAAGCAATTCCCTCCATGAGGACTCGGGTATGCACACTCTACCATTTTTAAAGATGAATCCATTAGACCATTGGTATTTTTCAACTCTCTCCCCTTTCTCTAGGGAATCATGGACACCCTTTAGCTTTGGATCATGAGCATACATCAATTTGATACTCTCGAATCCCATGAGCTTAGAGGTGAGAGTGGTGGCTAATGCGAACTTTCTAGAAAGCGCATCCGCCACAACATTGTCCTTCCCTTTCTTGTATTGGATAACATAGGGAAAGGACTCAATAAATTCAACCCACTTGGCATGTCTCTTATTGAGCTTTTCTTGGCCTCTCAAATGCTTGAGTGACTCATGGTCACTCTTGATTACAAACTCACGAGGCCAAAGGTAATGTTGCCAATGGGCAAGGGCTCTCACAAGGGCATACAACTCCTTGTCATATGTAGAATAATTCAAGGAGGCCCCTTTCAACTTTTCACTAAAGTAGGCGATGGGTTTGCTATCTTGCATTAATACACCACCAATTCCCACCCCCGAGGCATAACATTCAACCTCAAACCCCTTCCCGAAGTCGGGCAATTGCAATAGGGGGGCGGTACTTAACCTACCTTTCAACTCTTGGAAAGCCTTCTCTTGAGGCTCTCCCCAAACAAATTGTTGGTCCTTCTTCACCAACTCGGTGAGTGGAGCGGCGATGGAGCTAAAATCTTTTACAAAGCGTCTATAAAAACTTGCAAGACCATGAAAGTTCCTCACTTGAGTCACGGTAGTAGGAGTAGGCCAATCACGTATGGCCTCTACCTTAGACTCATCCACCTCCACTCCTTGGGCACTCACAACAAACCCAAGGAAGACAACCTTTTCCACACAAAAAGCACACTTTTTCAAATTGGCATAGAGCTTTTCGGCTCGTAATGCTTCAAGAACTTGGCTCAAGTGGCCAACATGCTCATCTATTGTCTTACTATAGATCAAGATATCATCAAAATAGACAACGACAAACTTGTTAATAAAAGGCTTCAAAACATGGTTCATGAGTCGCATGAAAGTGCTAGGTGCGTTGGAAAGCCCGAAGGGCATTACCAACCATTCATAGAGACCAAATTTGGTCTTGAATGCGGTTTTCCATTCATCTCCGGGTTACATCCGGATTTGATGGTAACCGGACCTAAGGTCGATTTTGGAAAAGACACACGACCCACTCAATTCATCCAACATATCATCAAGTCGTGGAATAGGGTGACGGTACTTTACCGTTATCTTATTCACGGCTCGGCAATCCACGCACATTCTCCACGATCCATCCTTTTTGGGCACAAGAATAACCGGTACGGCACATGGACTTAAACTCTCTCGGACCAAGTGATGCAAGCTAAACCGGAGTTGAAGCTTTGCAATCGGAGACAACAAACAAGACGCGGAAACGATGAAGATAAGTGGCGGAAGCAACAATAGAAACCAAGATAACAAGAAATCGGGGAAGGGGGAGAACAGAAATAGAAGAAAGAATGGATAAACCGAATCAAATCATGATTGATTATCCAAGGGAGAAAAGGAAACTTGAACCTAACAAGGATTCATACTAGTGATGAAATCCATTTCGGTTCCAAGCCATAGAAGGCATACACGAAGCCTCGGGCTTCAAACAAGAATGGCTCGGCCAATTCTATCTCTATTCTCTCAATCAATATCAACTAAAAACTAACTCTAATGAGCTATGCTAGGAGTTTATATAGACAACAGTAAAAGGGCAAAATGGTAAATGGTCACAGGTGACCAATGAGATAAAGCCACGCAGGGCTGGAGAAGTTTTATGTGTTCGGCAGCTCAGCTCGATCACATTGGGTTCGGTCGCTTGTTTGCCTCGGTCACATTTGGAATCGAACGCTCTCCTGCCTCGGGCACATTTGTAGCCCTTCGATCGATTCTTTGTTCGGCGTCACTCTTCCTTGGATCGGTTGCTTTCAGCTTCGGGCTCGAGCTTGTCATTTCTTCCTTCGGGCTCAAACTCGATCGTTGAGCTCTCATAAGTTGTGCCCGGTCTCATAGCTTCCGAAGTCAGTGTCAGCAACGATCACAGCCACTTGTTGTCTGCTCGGTGGATTTCCAACGTTGCTGCTCGGGGAGGCAGTCCTCGGTATCTTCCATCCCGGCCACACTTGATCGTGGGCGTCATGTGACTCCTCGGTGGACTATCTCCTCGGTGGACTATCTTGATGAATCGAACAGGTGAGCCTGGTTCGTATTGCATCATCCTCCCCTTCTTAAAAGGATTTCGTCCTCGAAATCAAACCGGCAAGACCTGCAAACAAAGCAGAGACGAACAAAGCTTCCTACTTCGAAAGTAGGTTAGTGTTTAAAAGTGTGGAAAACACACACTTATGATAGAGCCAAGCATCAATGCAAATCAAACAGCCTATGTCTCCAAAGGAAACAGCAAGTTCTTGGCTCAAGTACATGAAGAGATCGATAGGACATTGTATAGGCAAGATGCAACGATCAAAGGCCCTATCACCTCTAAACTCATCATCGACATACCGAGCCCTCAGTTTATTTTTATCACCATGGGGCTTATGGACTTCGGTACGCGCTATACTCGAGGTGTGATCAACATGTGGAAGGGAGTAAGTAAAATGATTGACTCGACAACTAACATCGAATACTCCACTCCCCTTCTTAAAAGCGATCTTATTCACACCAAGAGGTAGCTTTTCACCTCCCAAAGGAACTCCAAGACAACCCTTCTCTTTAGACAAACTCCAAAGGAAGGTCTCCAAAATCGGTCCTTCATAATTATAGTCCACACAATGAAGGTTGGAACTACAAGAAGATAGTTCAACACAACCACAATCAAGGCCACTCATCCTACTTGGAGTTTCAAACATTGGATCATCCCTAGAGTCTAACTTTTCAAACCATGGAGGTTCTATTTGATTACCAATCCTAATCCGATACAATTCGCTACCACAAATGAGATTACCTTCACATAATGGAAATGTGAAAGCATGCACCTCAAATTCATGGTCACACAAAAGCATGGTATCAAGACTAGGTTCATCACTACTACCCGAGGAGTCATTGAAAACAATCCGATCCATCTCAATCACTATGGACTCCTCAAGGTCACTACCAACCTCACTACCACACATAAGTCCACCATTATCAAACAATTCATCAAGGGAGATGATAGGGTATTCATCCAACTCATCTTCCCCTTTGTCAAATGTGGGTGGGGTGTCGTAACAAGGTTCACAAGCAAGGTCAACTACAACTTCATCACTAAAGAGAGATTCGATGAAGATCGAGCTCACATCATGATGTGGCATATCAATTCTCTCAACTAGTGGTTCACATTCACTCACAAGTTGACCATTCGACTCTACACTAGTTGCAAAAACATTGTAATCATACAAATCATCAACTAGCATAGAGGTTTCTCTAGCAATTTCACAAGACAAGGAAGTATCATGCTCACGGGAAGGAAATCGAACACTCACCTCGGAATGGCCTTCGGTTTCTTTTCCTGTCCTCGAGGTCTCACAAGTAGCTTCTTCCCCGTGGAGCTCCCATGAAAGATCTTCTTCACCTTGTCTATCTACTTCGGTACAGTGTTGAGGCTCCTTCGGTTTGCCTCCAAGAGTTCCTGCACAAGGTTTCGAACAAGTAGAAGAAAAAGATAAAGGGTTAAGGTTAGAATAAGGGGTGTCCTCACTCTCAATGATTCTTTTTCCCTCTTTCTTTTCCCTCATTTTTCTTTCAAGGTCTGGTGTGGGTTTGGGTGGTGACAACTCACTCACATCACTCTTCACAGCCTCTCCTTTTTCCTCTCGAGAGTTGTCACCGGTCACTCCCTTACTCCTCTCTATCTTTTGTCTCTCATATTCGGGTGAATTGGGTCGTGGCCCAAGAATACCCATAGCTGGAGTAGGTGGACTTTTAACATCGACCCGAAGTCTAGGACTCGAAAACTCATCAACCGAGGTCTCATTCTTCGTTATCGAACAGAGTTCCGAAGCTGGTGTCTTCGGGAACCTTGCTGGATCAAGGTTAGCAAAGCGGGCTTCCAATTTTTGTAGTTCGGCTTCGAGCCCTATTAGTTCAGCCATAACATCGGCCGTTGTGATAACCTTGTTAACTTCGGTCGACTCTTTTCTTGCAATTTTCCCACCACTTCGTGCGCTCGTAGGACTCTTCATTGGCAACCTTTCAAGACCATCAACTTGGGTTCTCCTTATCCCTCCACTAGTGGTAACACCACTATAATAACTCCCACTTCCTTTCACTCTCCCAACATTATTAGTGTTGAAAGTCGAGGAAGGAGTTCGAGCATGGAACCCGTAAGAACTTCTCCTCGGGGAAGGAGTTCGGTAGAAACCTCCTCTACCCTCCTCGGGTCCATATCAACCAGTGCTCCTCGAGCCACCATTTCCATAGGAGTTGGAACCATTGAATCGTGTGCCACGACTATAAGTTGCAAATCTTCCTTCTCCCATGGAACATCCTCCACCACCTCCTATCCCGAAGGAAGGAGTTCTACCACTCCCTTGTGCTCCACACGTGACACCGGCGGAAGAAGACATCAAACAGTTTGCTCGGTCAACTTCGTCATCGACTTCCTCGATGTCACATTCATCGTATTCAAGGTCATCACAATGAGAGTAAGTAGAGTCATCGTACCTCGAAGCGTCACTACCTTCGTATTCTTGACCCGAAGCAAAAGATTCTTCTCGTTCATCTTCACAGGCTTCGTAGTCTTCTTCGTCTTCGTATTCACCATAGTGACCTGCTTCGTCCTCATAAGAGCCACAGTCCCCGGTGTCGTTATAACAATCATCACCTCCGTAGGAACCATAGTCTCCATCATCTCCACACGAATCATACCCTCCGTAGTCATCATCATCCGAAGACATAGCTGCAACAAACAAGAGTAAAGGACCTCACAAATTCACTCCCTCACGTGTATCACTCGAGTAATGTTCACTCAATTTTCTTTCCACTCGTGTTTACACTCAAGGTCGTTGGCTTTTGGTGACCTCACTCTATTGTTCTCACCACTCAGCCTTTTTCCACTCAAGTTGGCCTTGCCTTCTTGTTAGGAAACCGAAGTGATAAGTCACAACTAGTACTTTCCAAGTTTAGGTTCGGAAGGAGTTTATACGACTCGATGGAGCGGTAGCTATTTAACTGCGCACGGGGAGTCAAAAGAATTATCTACGAAATTGGACTTCGGTCACCCCACGCACGAGTTCCTATTAAGCTCAAATTCGATAGTACGACCTCGAGTAGAAAGAATTACTCCAGAGATCCACTATCGAGATTTTCGGACACAAGAAAAGTGAAATCCTAAGAGAATCTACCTCCTCCTCGGTTCCGCTTCGGAATTTCCGAACACGTGACCTCGGTACAAGTGTTTCCTCCTCGGTTCAGACAGGGTTTAACCTTATCCGCTTTCTCTTTTCTAGCCGACAACTTTTCACCTGGGGTTTTAGATTTTAACAATTTACCCCTTTCTTCTTCAATGGAACAGTGAACCTTCACTCCGGTATACGGACAAATTTCAAGATTCGTTCACAGTCCACTATCAACAGATTAAGCTCAAGATTTGGGTCGTCTCCGGTAAACAACAACAGAGAAATTGTTTCAGTTCCAAGCCGAGCTAAGACTAGCTATGGCGTCGTCCGTACACTGTTATCAATTTAACAATGTCCCGATGTACGGACGGTGGCGAAACAGTGGAACTTCGATTTTCAAGCTCTAAAATCGACCCAAATACCTCAACAACCTCCAGTTTTCATCGGTAAACACCAAAATTCAACTGTGGTTCGGATTCATCTTCACCACGTCAAGAACAGTCCAAAATATGAAGGAAAACCCTAGTCACAAACGATGTACGTCGGGTATCCAATCTGATCCTCTAACAGTGGTGAATCCAAATATGTGACTGTTTAATCCAAACAATCAACAATCAACACAAATTTTTGAATTTTCTTCTTTTTACTTTTTTTTTTTTTGTAAAATAAGAACACCAACAGAAAGTAAAGATAGATTGAACAAGGAACGTGGATTCGTAGGAACGAAATCCAAGTCTTGCTCTGATACCAAAAACTGATGCAAGCTAAACCGGAGTTGAAGCTTTGCAATCGGAGACAACAAACAAGACGCGGAAACGATGAAGATAAGTGGCGGAAGCAACAATAGAAACCAAGATAACAAGAAATCGGGGAAGGGGGAGAACAGAAATAGAAGAAAGAATGGATAAACCGAATCAAATCATGATTGATTATCCAAGGGAGAAAAGGAAACTTGAACCTAACAAGGATTCATACTAGTGATGAAATCCATTTCGGTTCCAAGCCATAGAAGGCATACACGAAGCCTCGGGCTTCAAACAAGAATGGCTTGGCCAATTCTATCTCTATTCTCTCAATCAATATCAACTAAAAACTAACTCTAATGAGCTATGCTAGGAGTTTATATAGACAACAGTAAAAGGGCAAAATGGTAAATGGTCACAGGTGACCAATGAGATAAAGCCACGCAGGGCTGGAGAAGTTTTATGTGTTCGGCAGCTCAGCTCGATCACATTGGGTTCGGTCGCTTGTTTGCCTCGGTCACATTTGGAATCGAACGCTCTCCTGCCTCGGGCACATTTGTAGCCCTTCGATCGATTCTTTGTTCGGCGTCACTCTTCCTTGGATCGGTTGCTTTCAGCTTCGGGCTCGAGCTTTTCATTTCTTCCTTCGGGCTCAAACTCGATCGTTGAGCTCTCATAAGTTGTGCCCGGTCTCATAGCTTCCGAAGTCAGTGTCAGCAACGATCACAGCCACTTGTTGTCTGCTCGGTGGATTTCCAACGTTGCTGCTCGGGGAGGCAGTCCTCGGTATCTTCCATCCCGGCCACACTTGATCGTGGGCGTCATGTGACTCCTCGGTGGACTATCTCCTCGGTGGACTATCTTGATGAATCGAACAGGTGAGCCTGGTTCGTATTGCATCACCAAGCCTTTAGAGAGCAAGTCATCTACTTGCTTTTGCAATTCTCTTGTATCCTCCGGATTACTCCTATAAGCCGGTTTGTTTGGGATTTGAGAGCCCGGGAAGAAATCAATTTGATGTTCAATCCCTCTCAAGGGAGGGAGCCCACTTGGCATTTCATCCGGGAACAAGTCTTCAAACACCTTCAAAACACTTTCAATGGCACTAGGTAATGGGTTAGAAGAATAATCAAATTAGGAAGAAAGAACCATACCTTTGTGCACAATGCATAGAAGAAGCTTGTTGCCAATATTTCCTTTTAAGAGCTCGCCCGGTTGCATCATGGCACATATGCCACCGGTAGATGAAGTAGGTGGGATTGCCACCATGCTTTTGGCCAAAGGGCTAGTCTCAATGATGGACTTTTCCTTTGCCACCTCCCTCAACTCCTTCATTTTCTTGTAGTCATCACTCACTTGCTTAGGAGTGAGAGGTTTAAGCACAAATCTCTTCCCTTCATATTTGACCGTGTAAGTATTGACACGACCGTCATGCACCACTTGCCTATCAAATTGCCAAGGCCTCCCTAAAAGTAGGTGGCACGCTTGCATGGGCACAACGTCAAACAAATGCTCATCAACATAACTCCCCATTTTGAATCGAATCATCACTTGTTTTACTACTTTAAGCTCCCCACATTCGCTTAGCCATTGTAGCCGGTAAGGTTTAGGATGCTTCATGGTAGTCAACTTCAATTGAGACACAAGTGATTGACTCACTACATTTGCACAACTCCCGGAATCAATTATCATAGAGCAAACAACATCTTTGACCCGGCACCTAGCATGGAACAAATTTTCCCTTTTGATGCAGCCCAAAATGCCTCGACACCCACACTTGGTCCGGACGTCACGGCATGGATGATATTAGCTCGGAAGACGACTTGAAGACCATGCATTGAAGCTCAATCAAAGTGGAAACAGGGCTGGAACCAGTGCTGGAAACAGGGGAGCCAAAGCAGGGCAAAACAGGACAGCATTTCCTGAGCTACTGCCTGGCGCCAGACATCTTCTCTGCGCGATCGCGCTGACACCCACGCGATCGCGAAGGCCAGCTGTTTACCTTGCGCGATAGCGCCCTGCTTGACGCGATAGCGTGATCTGAAGACTAGTTCCCTGCGCGATCGCATATCCTTTAGCGCGATCGCGAAGGCCATTTGGGCAGTGCGGACCAGAATGTTGGCAAATGTTGTAAGGGGAAACTATAAATACCCCATTAGCTCATTTATTCATTTTTAACAAACCTTGAATGTAGAATGATATATTTCTTGAGTGAATCTCAATGAAGAACCCGTGACCGGGCATGATTTCACTTGGTGGATTCCAGGTTGAACATCGTAACCTCTTTCGATCATTCTATTTGCAAGAGCCGGGTGCCTCTTGAGGGTAGTTGCTTAGTATAGGTGATCCTTGACTTCACCCGGGGTGTATCGAGACGAGTTCCTCGGTGCTACTTAGGTAAACGTTCAAGCCTCGTCTTGCTTTTATCTCGATATCTTTATTGATATCGCCTATCTTGTTCTCGTTTCCGCATTTTGTATCGTCTTTTCGTTTCCGCGTATTTTGGATTGCATCAGTTGGTATCAGAGCACGGCTAGGCTTCGTTCTTACGAATCCTCGGTCTTGTTCTTATTGTTGTTATCCTTGTGTTGTTTGTTCTTGATTTGAAGAAAAAAACAAAAAAATCCAAAAATTTGAAAATCACAAAAAAATTGCTAGAAATCGTTTGTTGTAGCGATTTTGTTGTTGTTTGTTACTGGGGTTTGTTTGTTATCATAATCCCGTTGATTTGGTACCCTCGAAACACGATTTGAAGTCGTGAATCAAAATCTTGAAAACCAAATCTCAAAAGTTGAGAACTCACAAAATTTGATAGAACTTGTTTTGTGTTGTGAATTCTTGGTTGTTTGGTATCGGGGATTGTTCTATGTAGTTTTCCCGTCATTTTGATATCCCCATATCATCATTCGGAGTAGCGGAATGAAAATCGAACTTTGAAAATTTTGAAGTTCTTGAAAATTTGAAGAACATACTCCGAATTCTTGAAAACGAGTTGTTTGTTCGTTGTTTGATTGGAAAAACCATTGGGAATTGTTTACCTTAGCTGAAAACACCCTTTGGAAGCTTTAGAACTGAACAACAAGTTGAATTGGTGTGATTTGTGTGCCAAAAACTGATTTTGCAGTCGAGATTCTGGTTCTGGTCTGCAACCCTGCGCGATCGCGCACTTCCTCACGCGATCGCGACAACTCCACAACTTAAGTCATCGCGATCGCGCGCTCTTCCACGCGATAGCGAAGTGTATTCAATTCCAGAAAATCCTGAACTGGGACAGATTGTTCGCGAAGCGTTCGTAACAGTTTCCGCTCACCAAAACCTCAATTGTATCATCAAATATGGTGAGTTTGTAAATCACTAACCAAAAATCATCCAATTCCGGATCCGTTTAGTGGCGATTCGATCTTTTGCTATTTGATCGCGTCACTTCCGGTTAGTACTTTGAGGGTAACACTCCTACCCAATTAGTGCTAACTCTTTGTGCGCTTAGGATCTTCGTGCCTAGGAGGAGAGTAGAGCTCAAAGAAGACTCGTAGTATATTTGTTTGGCTCAAGTGCTCATTTATAAAGCCGTTCGCCATCGAGTCCCATCAATTCCACTCACCCCGAAGAGCGTTTAGTTCTTGCGACTTGAGTGATTATTGAGGTGGGTGTTCAACTACGAGGAAGCCTTTGAGATCAAGCTTGAGTGATAAATCCCCCGCCACTAAATTGAGTGTACCCGAGTGACACAACAAAAGTGAGGGAGCGAGTGAGGGCTTTCACTCTAACCTCTTTCTTGTTTTTGATTTGTGTAGGTACATGGCCGGAGACGTGTATGATACCGTTGAGGTCCCGATAAGCACTTTGGCCTACCTCTTGGCCGAGGTGAGATCCATAAGTTCGAGGTTTGACAACCTCAAAGAGGATTGGACCCCGAGTGTCCAAAAGGGTACCGGAGAAGGTACTAGTGATGAAATGTTGGGCATTCCCCAACCGTTGGGCATTCCCCAACAAGTGGGCATTCCCCACAACTTGGGCATTCCCCAAGGTGAAGGTGAGCAAGGTGATGAGCTTAAAACGACACTTGTGGTACGGAGGAGTTTGGGTGCCATGAGTCATGAAGATCCGGAGCATGTGCAAAGGGAGAACCTCTTCCATGCTAGGTGTCGAGTGATGGGTCAAGTGTGCTCAATGATCATTGATTCGGGAAGTTGTGCTAACATAGTAAGTGAGACCTTGATTTCCCAATTGCAACTGCCTACTAGAACACATCCACATCCCTACCGTTTACAATGGTTGAGTGAGTGTGGAGAGTTGAGGGTGGTGAAGCAAGCTTTGGTTGAGTTTGGCATTGGCAACTACCGAGATAAGGTAATGTTCGATGTAGTCCCTATGCAAGCTTGCCATCTTTTGTTTGGAAGGCCCTGGCAATATGATCGGAGCGTGGTACATGATGGTAGGACCAACTCTTACACGGTCTTGCACGGCTCTAGAAAGTATATACTCAAGCCCTTGACACCGAAGCAAGTAAGTAATGACTATAGGATTATGAGGGAGTTGAGGGAAGCGGCTAAAGCCAAGTCGCCCATGGTCCTTGAGCCCGGAACCAACAATCTTATGGTCATGCCCTTGCGAGATGAGAGTGGAGCATCACCCGGACCTACAATTGGCCTTGAGCGAAGAATGAAGGAAGTGAGGGGAGAGGAAATCTCGAGTGAGAGTGAGGACATACCTTGTTCTAACCATGATTTATCTTCTTCTCTTCCTATTTGTTTTGGCTTGTGTGTAGGTACTCTCGGGGGCGAGCTAGTGGAGCCCCAACCGGTTGATGAGAACGAGAGACAAGAGGATGGAGCTCGACATTGTGAGTTTCATGAAGAAGGACTCAAACATGACGCTTCAAGCAATGTGAGTGCTCACGGGAGCGACTCAAATGTAAGTGTTACCTTTCCTTCTCATGAACATGTTGATCCCTTGTCTTGTAGAGACTCAAAGCTAGTTGTTGCTTGTGATGCTTATATTGACCTTGCAACTAGTGAAGAGTCTAATGGTCAACTTGTGTTTACGTGTGACCTAGTAGAGAGGAATGAAACGCCACATCAAGATGTGAGCCCGGTATTCAAAGAATCTCTCTCTAGTAAAAATGTGTTGGTTGACTATACTTGTGACCCTTGTTATGACACCCCACCCGTATTTGATGAAGGGGAAGATGAGTTATATGACTCTACCCTTGTTGGTATAATTGATTTTGGTGGATTTGTGTGTCGTAGTAAGGATGGTAGTGGCCTTGAGGAGTCCAAGTCGCCTGAATTGGGCAAGGATGTCTATGATGACTCCTCAAGTGTGAGTGATGAACCTAGCTATGATGCTTCACCTTTGCTTGACCATGAGATTGAGATGCATGCTTTTACTAATCCTTTGTTCGAGAGCATCCTTATTTGTGGTGGTGAGTTGTATCGAGCTAGGGTTGAGAGAGAGTTGGAACCTCCGTGGTGTGAGGGATTTGATCCCATAGACAACTCTTTGTTTGAAGCTTCGAGTGAGGTAGATGATTCTTCTAGTGACCCTACTCTTGTTCGTTTGGGTTATGATGATGAAGAGACCATTGACAATGCCTTCCTTGAGAGCTTACCTTGTGAGGGGGGTTGTCTCGAGGATGAAATTGGAAGTGAGGAGGTATCTCTTAGTGTGAGTATGAGGGCTTTTAAGAAGGGGAGTGGGGTATTTGATGCTAATTATGTGTTGCACTACTTTGCCTATTCCCTTCCATATATTAACCACACTTTGAGACTTGAGCATGCCAAAACCGTTGTGCTACATTTTGAAAATATTGCCTTGAAGGTTTGGTATGTTGATCATGAGCTTAGGGGTCATCGGAACTTTGATTGCTTGATCTTGAATGTTTTATGTTCTAATGATTCCCGTGCTTGTTATGGTTGTGAGTGCTTGACACTATGGAGCCAAGAACGTGTTGTTCCCTTTGGGGACATGAGCTTCTTGATCGGTATTGATACTTGGCTCTATAACAAGAGCGAATTTTCTACCGTGCTTGCACTCACTCTTGTTGGACTTGCCTACTCACATAGTGGGAAGTCTTGGTGCACTACTCTTGAACGTAAGGATTGTAGGGATTTTGATAGCTTAATCTTGCATATGCCATGCCCTATTGATCTATTTATTTGTTCTTGTGTCGGGAGCACTTTGTTGTCAAACCAAGTACTTGCTAGCTCCGTTGGGAGCGTGAGCTTCCTTGTTGCCATTGATACTTGGTTGTACCACAAGAGTGTGTTTTCCCACACTTAGTGCACTAACCTACTCTTGTAGTAGGAGCTTTTGTTTTTGTTTGCCTTTTGATGTAGGTGATGCTACCCCGGAGGAGGACGCTATAATTTCGAGGACGAAATTGCCTTAAGAAGGGGAGGATGATGCAGCCCAAAATGCCTCGACACCCACACTTGGTCCGGACGTCACGGCATGGATGATATTAGCTCGGAAGACGACTTGAAGACCATGCATTGAAGCTCAATCAAAGTGGAAACAGGGCTGGAACCAGTGCTGGAAACAGGGGAGCCAAAGCAGGGCAAAACAGGACAGCATTTCCTGAGCTACTGCCTGGCGCCAGACATCTTCTCTGCGCGATCGCGCTGACACCCACGCGATCGCGAAGGCCAGCTGTTTACCTTGCGCGATAGCGCCCTGCTTGACGCGATAGCGTGATCTGAAGACTAGTTCCCTGCGCGATCGCATATCCTTTAGCGCGATCGCGAAGGCCATTTGGGCAGTGCGGACCAGAATGTTGGCAAATGTTGTAAGGGGAAACTATAAATACCCCATTAGCTCATTTATTCATTTTTAACAAACCTTGAATGTAGAATGATATATTTCTTGAGTGAATCTCAATGAAGAACCCGTGACCGGGCATGATTTCACTTGGTGGATTCCAGGTTGAACATCGTAACCTCTTTCGATCATTCTATTTGCAAGAGCCGGGTGCCTCTTGAGGGTAGTTGCTTAGTATAGGTGATCCTTGACTTCACCCGGGGTGTATCGAGACGAGTTCCTCGGTGCTACTTAGGTAAACGTTCAAGCCTCGTCTTGCTTTTATCTCGATATCTTTATTGATATCGCCTATCTTGTTCTCGTTTCCGCATTTTGTATCGTCTTTTCGTTTCCGCGTATTTTGGATTGCATCACCTTTGCAAGGTTTCACTATCTTCAACAATCATAGCCCCTAGGCTTCTTCTCACAACCAAGAAAGTATGAGGATCCTCCTCCTCCACCGTGTCATCAAGCAAATCATCCTCCTCTACTCCCTCATCTCCCTCTACTCCCTCTACTTCCTCATCTTTCGATTCACTCTCCTTCTCATAGGCATGATGATCAACAACCATGGTCCTCTTTGTAGGACAATCCCTAGCAAAGTGCCCATATCCCTTGCACTTGTGGCATTGGATTGAAGAAGAAGTAGGAGCATTCAATTGAGTTTTAGAGTTACCTCCCACATTAGATGTGTTCTTCTCATATGGCTTCTTCACATCCTTGCTAGCATTTGCACCACTTGTTCCACTTGCACTTGGGAACCTTGCATTTGTAGTAGGAGGCTTCCAATCTTTTTGTTTGCTTGTTGGCGTAGTAGTGCTACTCTTGTAGCGAAGGGATTTCTCCTCCTTTAACCACTTCTCGGCCTCAACCGCATCTTCACATAGCTTGTAATGATCATCATATTTGTGGAACTTCAATTGTGAAGCTATGTCTCGGTTCAAGCCCCCTTTGAAACGGATCATGGCCGTCTCATTGTCTTCATCATCTAAGTCAAGGATCATTCGGATTTGCTCAAATTCATTGAAGTATTCACCAACCGATTTGTAACCTTGCTTCAACTCATAAAGACGCCTTTGTTGTTCAACCCGGTATTGGTTAGTCAAGTACTTCTCATCCATCACCCGGATCAACTCTTCCCAAGTAAGATTAATAGCCATACCCGTCCTCCTTCTATTCCTCTTCACCGACTCCCACCAAGTGGAAGCAAAAGATTCAAAGGAGGATATTGCATACTTGGTCTTCTTCACTTCGGGCATATCATTAGTGTCAAACATACGCTCCATAGCCAATTTCCAACCAATGTACTCCACCGGGTCACTACTTCCTTTGAAAGAAGGAATAGTGAGCTTCACACTATTAAGGTTGTTGTTGTTGTCACGACCCCCTTGGAATGGCTCCGGTTGGCCTCCATAGTGGTCATCATAAGCATTATAGTCCCTCCTTGCATTCCTCCCTCCATATCCTAAGGGTGGCCCTCGACCTCGGCCTCTACCCCGATCCACGTTTCGACCCCAATTCATACCCTGCCGGGGTTGAAAGTAATCATTATATCCATAAGCCTCATCAACATGCTCGGCTTCCTCCCCTTCTTGAGCTTCAACGGGTTGCTCAAGAACTTGGACATTACGGATGGCTCTTGGAAGTGGAATGTTGCCTTGGGGGTTGTCTATAATACGGGGAATGCCCGTTCGTTGGGTATTGCCCAACACTTGATCCATCCTCTCTCGGTCTTTCTTTACCCGTTGTTGTCTAAGCAATTCAACAACTTGTTCCGGGGTAAAGGTAGGACTATTGGAGCCTTCTCCGGTTTCAATTTGGACACTCGGGGTCCTTTTCTCATTTTGGACACTCGGGGTCCCATGTCCTCCTTGTGTACTCGAGGCTCCCTTTTCAAGAGACTCGATTCTTTGGTTCATGAGGTCCATCTTGGCAAGAAGATTAGCCAAGGCCTCCTTAATGAAATCTTGTCCTTCGTTAGCCATGGTACCTACACAAGTAAAAAACGTTAGCAAAAACAACCTCACTCGCTCCCTCACAAAATATTTCACTCGGTTCTCTCTTTTGAGTGGCGGTGGCTATTTCACTCGACTTGTAATTCCAAAGCTTCACGTAGATGATTAGCAATTCCCAACTCAACCAAAACTATTCACGAGTCACGTACACTCCGGGGTGAGTGGAGTTATTGGGACTCGATGAACGCTAGGAACTTTGAAGTAAAGGACTTGAGCAAAAGGTTCTACGCTTTTCTTGGAATTCCTACTCTCCACTATGGCACGAATCACCTAAAGCAATGAAGGATTAGTGTTAATTAAGTAGGAAGAATACTTAGATCAACACTAATTAGAGGTTAGGCAACAAAGCATTAAGCAAACCTAGAAGAAACTACCCGTTTCCCACTATTCAGTGTTCAGGCGGAGCGCCCAAGGCAATGGGGCGGAGCGCCTGGCTTAATGTCCAGTGAGGTCGGGCAGGCGGAGCGCCCAGAGGTCTAGGCGGAGCGCCTGGAGCAAGCACAGTTCAGGCGGAGCGCCCAAGGTCTAGGCGGAGCGCCTGGACGAAGAACAACCTGGGTTTTTAGCAACGCGTTCTTCGATTTCAATCCAACTTTTTGGTCGATTACAACGTGTTCTTCCCAAATTCGAAGTACCTGAAGTTGTATATTGATACAACCACCAATCCCCAATGATTTTTACACCCCAACAATCATCAAGCAAAGTACAATCATAATTCAAGTTTCAAATTGGGGTTTCACAATTTCTTCAAAAAGGGGTAAAAGGTGGGTTTCAATCTTTCAAAATCAATGTTATACAACTCCGATTCTCACCAAATTTGTTGCAATGGATTCGTTTTTAAGAGTAGATCAATCCCCGGTAATCAAATCCAAAACCCTACAATCACACAATCCCAAATCATCCAATTTTTCTCAAGAACAATTTGGTAGGGTTTAAGGACAATTGGGGTTTCAAATTTTCAAACTCCACCAATCCAAGCAAATTTGGTATCAAAACGACGGGGATTCAATCACGATCACAAATCTATAACACCCACTTCAAGAATCACAAACACCAAAAAGTTACGCCAATTTTTGTATTTTCAATTTTTCAATTTTTTTTGTGTTTTTTTTTTTCTTCTACCAACAACTTGAACAACAAGAAATCTTAACAAACTAACCTAGGCACGAAGAATCAAGGGTCGGGGGTTCGTAGAAACGATACCCGAGCCTTGCTCTGATACCAAGATGATAAGAATCATAAACGCGGAAAGTAAAAGATAAAGAGCGAGACGTAACTCGTACGATAATCTCAAGTAGCAACGGAGAACTAGTTCCGTTACACCCCGAGAAGATGACAAGAACACCTACACTAGGCAAGTACCCTCGAGCTAACGCGAGCACGCAAGTAGAATGATCGGGGGGGATTGGAATTCATCTAGATCCGCTAGAGGAAGAACAAGTCCCATCAAAGGTTTCATTCACTCAATCAAGAGTTCAACTCTCAACACAATTGTTTGTTTAATCATCCAAGTTAGCTAATGAAATAAGACAAGCTACTAGCTATTTATAGGTTTTGTTAGACACCCCTTGAAAGGTCTAAAATGCCCACACTTAGGCTTAGGAAATAAAGGACCACGTAGGGTCAAAATAGTCTTAACATAGCTAGAAATCTCGTGCTTCAGCGTCTCGGGCGGAGCGCCCGCGTTTTGGCAAAAACTAGGCAGTGAGGTGCCCCGGGCGGTCCGCCTGGAATTGGGGCGGAGCGCCTCAGCTCTATTGTCTTCAGGTGGAGCGCCCAAACACTGGGTGGAGCGCCTCAGCTCTGTTGTCTTCAGGTGGAGCGCCCAAAACACTGGGTGGAGCGCCCAAAGTGCTGAATGGTTGTTCTTGTGCTCTAATCACCCGGAATGGTTTCCAATTGCTTCCTTCTTCTAGTCCCTTCCTCACCAAGTGTAGATGTACTCCTTGGATCTCCATTGCTTGGCTCCGAGTGAAGGGTCTTGTAGGGGGTTGGGGTATGTTGGAGGGAATGCTAGGAGGGACTATGGTGGTTATGGAGACAACTTTGGAGGTCAACCGGAGCCGTACCAAGGGGGTCGAGAAAATAACAACCTTAATAGTGTTAAGCTTACTGTTCCTTCTTTCAAGGGCAGTAGTGACCCGGTGGAGTATATTTGTTAGAAGTTGTCCATGGAGCGGATATTTGACACCAATGATATGCCCGAGGTGAAGAAGACCAAGTATGCAATATCTTCCTTTGAATCCTTTGCTTCTACTTGGTGGGAGTCGGTGAAGAGGAATAGAAGGAGGATGGGAATGGCTATCAATCTTACTTGGGAAGAGTTGATCCGTGTGATGGATGAAAAGTACTTGACTAGTCAATACCGTGTGGACCAACACAAACGTTTCTATGAGTTGAAACAAGGCCCCAAAACGGTTGGGGAATATTTCAATGACTTTGAGCAAATCCGCATGAATCTTGACTTGGATGAGGAAGACAATGAGATGGCCATGATCCGATTCAAAGGGGGCTTGAACCGAGACATAGCTTCACAATTGAAGTTCCACAAATATGATGATCTTTACAAGCTATGTGATGATGCCATTGAGGCCGAGAAATGGCTCAAAGAGGAGAGAACCCTCCGCTACAAGAGTAGCAATACTACTCCCATTAGTAAGCCCAAGGAGTGGAAGACTCCTACGCCAAATGCAAGGTTTCCAAACACAAGTGGTACAATTGCTAGCAAGGATGTGAAGAAGCCTTATGAGAAGTCCACACCGCATATGGGAGGTAACTCTAAAACTCACTTGAGCAATCCTATTTCTACTTCTACTCAATGCTATAGATGTAAGGGTTACGGACATCTTTCCAAAGATTGCCCAACCCGGAAAACTATGGTTGTAGTGGGTGAATTGGTGTATGAACAAGATAGTGAGCCCGAGGATGAGGGAGTAGAGGGTGATGAGGAGGATGATGAAGGAGAGGTTGCAATGGAGGATGATGATGATGCCCATGCCTTCCTTGTTGTGAGGAGGAGTTTAGGAGCCATGCTTGTGGAGGATAGTGAGACTTTGCAAAGAGAGAACATCTTCCATTCTAAATGCCGAGTCATGGGTCTCCTTTGTTCCATGATTATCGACTCGGGGAGTTGTGCCAATGTCATTAGCCAAACACTAGTCTCCCAATTGAAAATACCCACCTTAAAACACCCAAGTCCTTACCGTTTGCAATGGCTTAGTGAGTGTGTGAATTGAGGGTGGTCAAACAATGCTTAATCAAGTTCAAGATAGGGAACTATGTGGATGAACACATGTTTGATGTTGTGCCCATGCAAGCATGCCACCTTCTCTTTGGGAGGCCATGGCAATTTGATCGACATGTGGTTCATGATGGCCGTGCCAACACCTACACGGTGAAGCATGAGGGAAAAAAATTTGTGCTCAAACCCTTGTCGCCCAAGCAAGTAAGTGATGATTACAAGCGCATGAGGGAATTGAGGGAAGCGGCAAAGGCTAAGTCGGTTGTTGGGACTAGCCCTTTGGCTGAGAGCTTGGTGGTGACTCCACCATCTTCTACCGATGGCATTTGTGCCATGATGCAACCGGGTGAGCTTTTGAGAGGAAATGATGGCAACAAACTACTCATTTGCCTAGTGTACAAAGGTATGATTCTTAGTTCCGAATTTGATTATTCTTCTAACCCTTTGCCTAGTGCTATTGAGAATGTTTTGAAGGTATTTGAGGACATGTTTCCGGAAGAGATGCCGAGTGGTCTTCCTCCCTTGAGGGGGATTGAGCACCAAATTGATTTTGTCCCGGGGTCCCAAATCCCAAACAAACCGGCTTATAGGAGCAACCCGGAGGACACAAAGGAATTGCAAGGGCAAGTAGATAAGTTGCTCACCAAAGGGTTGGTCCGAGAAAGCTTGAGCCCGTGTGCCGTACCGGTCATTCTTGTGCCAAAGAAGGACGGGACATGGAGAATGTGTGTTGATTGCCGTGCGGTCAACAAGATAACGGTAAAGTATCGTCATCCCATTCCTAGACTTGTGCCAAAGAAGGACGGGACATGGAGAAAGTGTCTTTACCAAGATAGATCTTAGGTCCGGCTACCACCAAATCCGGATGAAACCGGGTGATGAGTGGAAAACCGCATTCAAGACCAAATTTGGTCTATATGAATGGTTGGTGATGCCTTTCGGCCTCTCCAACGCGCCTAGTACCTTCATCCGATTAATGAACCTTGTCTTGAAGCCGTTTATCAACAAATTCGTGGTTGTCTATTTTGATGATATCTTGATATATAGCAAATCAATAGACGACCATGTTGACCACTTAAGGCAAGTGCTTGAAGTGTTGAGAGCCGAAAAGCTCTATGCTAATTTTAAGAAGTGTGCCTTTGGTGTTGAAAGGGTAGTCTTTCTTGGGTTTGTTGTGAGTGCCCAAGGAGTGGAGGTAGATGAGTCTAAGGTAGAGGCCATTCGTGATTGGCCTACTCCTACTACCGTGACTCAAGTGAGGAGCTTTCATGGTCTTGCTAGTTTCTATAGACGATTTGTAAAAGACTTTAGCTCCATTGTCGCTCCACTCACCGAATTGGTGAGGAAGGACAAGCCTTTTGTGTGGGGAGAGCCTCAAGAGAAGGCTTTCCAAGAATTGAAAGGTAGGTTGAGTACCGCCCCTCTATTGCAATTGCCCGACTTCGGAAAGGCATTTGAGGTTGAATGTGATGCCTCGGGGGTGGGAATTGGTGGTGTTTTAATGCAAGATGGAAAACCCATAGCCTACTTTAGTGAGAAATTGAAGGGTGCCTCCTTGAACTACTCTACGTATGACAAGGAGATGTATGCCCTAGTGAGGGCTCTTGCTTATTGGCAACATTATCTTTGGCCTAGGGAATTCGTGATAAAGAGTGATCATGAGTCACTCAAACATCTTAGGGGCCAAGAGAAATTGAACAAGCGTCATGCCAAGTGGGTAGAGTTCATTGAATCCTTTCCCTATGTCATTCAATACAAGAAAGGGAAAGACAATGTTGTAGCCGATGCGCTTTCTACGAAGTTCGCCCTTGCTACCACTCTTGCCTCTAAACTTATGGGTTTTGAGAGTATAAAATCTTTATATGAACATGACCCAAAGTTCAAGAGCATTCATGATGCTCTAGTGAGTGGGAAGCGGGTGGAGAAATACCAATGGGTTGATGGCTACATTATTAAAAATGGAAGAGTTTGTGTACCCGAGTCCTCATGGAGGGAGTTGCTTGTTCGTGAAGCGCATTGTGGGGGCTTGATGGGTCACTTTGGGAGGAACAAAACCTTGGCCATTCTCATGGAGCAATTCCATTGGCCAAAAATGGGTGTGCAAGTTGAGAGACTTTGCAATACTTGCTTGGATTGCAAGTATGCCAAGTCCAAATCTAATTCCCATGGTTTGTATACTCCCCTCCCTATTCCTACTAGCCCGTGGGTGGACATTTCGATGGATTTTGTTATGGGTTTGCCACGGTCTAAAGGGGGGCACGATAGCATTTATGTTGTCGTGGATAGGTTCTCCAAAATGGCTCACTTTATTCCTTGTAAAAAGAGTCATGATGCACAACATGTAGCTTCTTTGTTTATTCATAATGTGTTAAAGTTGCATGGTGTGCCTCAAACAATTGTGAGTGATAGGGACTCTAAGTTCCTTAGCCATTTTTGGAGGTGTCTTTGGGGTGCTCTTGGCACCAAGTTATTGTTTTCTACGTCCCACCACCCCCAAACGGATGGTCAAACCGAAGTGGTGAACCGAACTTTGGGTGCTCTTCTTAGAGCCATGACCGGAGGTAAGGCCGGGACGTGGGTTGACAAGTTGCCTCTTATGGAGTTTGCTTATAACCGCACATTGCATAGCATGATTGGGTTGACTCCGTTTGAGTGCGTCTATGGTTTTAATCCTTTGATTCCACTTGATCTAACCCCTTTGCCCAAGGAAATGGTTGTTAATTTTGATGGTGCAAACCGAGCTAAGGCCATGCTTGAAATCCATGCCAAAGCGAGGAAGCGATTGAAGGAAGCCTATGACAAGGTTGCCCTCAAGAAGAACAAGGGGAGGAAGAAGTTGGAACTCAAGAAAGGAGATTGGGTGTGGGTGCACTTCCACAAAGAGAGGTTTCCAAACCTTAGAAAAGGGAAGTTGGCACCCCGAGGGGATGGACCCTTTCAAGTGCTCTCCAAGATCAACAACAAAGCATATGTGATCGATTTGCCCGGTGAGTAAAATGTATCAAACACTTTTAATGTTAGTGACTTGGCTCCTCTTGATGTAGGTCATGATGCCGTAGAGGATGATGCCGTGGAAGTGGATGCTTCAATTTCGAGGACGAAATCTTCTCAAGAAGGGGAGAATGATGCGGGGCAAACCACCACCACGACGCCTTTTACGAGAAGCCAAGCCAAAGCACTTCATGATGCTCACTTACACTTGATCCGGAAGGGCATGGACGATATGAGCTCGAGAGAAGACTTGAAGACAATGCATTGGAGCTCAATCCATGTGGAAACAGGGCAGGAAACAGTGCAAGAAGCAGGGGACCAAAACAGGGCCAAAACAGGGGAATTCTGCTGAGCTTACTGCCTAAGGACAGAAACTTGTTCTTCGCGATCGCGTCATCAACCTTCGCGATCGCGAAGAGTATTTATTTTGCCTACGCGGCCGCGTCAAGACTCGCGCGATAGCGAGCTTCAGATTTTAGTGTTCCACGCGATCGCGAAGAACACTTTGACAGACGCGGACCAGAATCTTGGAAAACCTTGTAAAGGGGTGTATTTATAACACCCCTCTTTCATTTATTGCTCTTTACCTTACTTTGAACAAAGAACATTAATGAGCATTGCTCTTGACACTTGTAACTCTTTTTGGCTTGAAATCAATTGGATGAATCCAAGTTGCTCTTCAATCCGTCTCTGATCATTCTATTTGCTCGAGCCACGTGACTCTTGAGGATAGTTGCATAGTGTTAGGTGATTCTTTCCAATCATTTGGGTGTAACGGAACAAGTTCTTCGTTGCTACTCGAACTTTCGTGTGAGTCTCGTCTCGCTTTTATCTCTTTATCGCTTTTCGTAGGTTTGCCCCTTATCAGAGGAAGCCGATTATGGAGATGACATGTATGGGCTTGATGATCCCTTTCAACCGAGGCGAGGTATGAATTGGGGTAGAAATGTGGATAGAGGTAGGGGCCGAGGTCGAGGGCCACCTATGGGGTATGTTGGAGGGAATGTGAGGAGAGATTATGGAGGTTATGGAAATCACTATGGGGGCCAACCGGAGCCTTTCCAAGGAGGTCGTGACAACAACCACAATCTCAATAGTGTGAAGCTTAATCTCCCACCCTTTAAAGGGAATTGTGATCCGAGTGCTTATATTGATTGGGTGCTCCAAATTGAAAGATTGTTTGACACCAATGATATGACCGATGAGAAGAAGGGTACTTATGCTATTTCCTCCTTTGAATCCTATGCATCTACTTGGTGGGAGTCCGTCAAGAGGTCAAGGAGAAGAGCGGGAGTTCCCGTGAATGTGGGATGGAATGACTTGAAGGGCATCATGAGCATCAAGTACATCACTCCTAGATATCGACAAGAACAACTCAAGAAACTTTATGAGTTGAAACAAGGTGTCAAAACGGTGCATGAATACTTTGACGAGTTTGAAAGAACTCGAATGGCCTTGCACATGGACACCGAAGATGAGGAGCAAGCCGTGATCCGATTCATGAATGGTTTGAGCTATGGTATAGCTGCACAATTGAGGTTGCATTCTTATCTCTCACTTCAAGAAGTCCTTGATGCCGCTATTCAAGCCGAGCAATGGCTTGACAAAGAGAAGTCCAACCGTTACAAAGGCAACACTTCTACTTCCATGAGCAAGCCAAAGGATTGGAAAAATCCTACTCCCAATGCAAGATTCACAAGTGCAAGTGGCCCTAGCGGAGCAAGTGCTAGCAAAGAGGTGAAGAAGCCATTTGAAAAGTACACACCCAATGTGGGAGGTAATTCTAAAACCCAATTGAATACTCCTACTTCTTCTTCCATTCAATGTCACAAATGCAAGGGGTATGGGCACTTTGCCAAGGAGTGTCCTACGAAAAGGACCATGGTTGTTGTTGGTGAACATGCATATGAGCAAGAGAGTGAGCCGGAGGAAGAGGAGGGAGTAGAGGGAGATGAGGGAGTAGAGGAGGATGGTGAAGATGACACGGTGGAGGATGAGGAACCTCATACTTTTCTAGTAGTGAGGAGGAGCTTAGGAGCTATGATTGTGGAGGACGGCGAAACCTTGCAAAGGGAAAACCTTTTCCATGCTAGGTGTCGTGTCAAGGGTGTTGTATGCTCTATGATCATTGATTCGGGGAGTTGCACTAATGTTGTGAGTCAATCTCTTATAACCCAATTGAAGTTGCCTACCGTGAAACACCCCAAGCCATACCGGTTACAATGGCTAACTGAATGTGGGGAGCTCAAGGTGGTGAAACAAGCAATGATCAAGTTTAAAATGGGTAGTTATGTAGATGAACACTTGTTCGACGTTGTGCCCATGCAAGCTTGCCACCTTCTCTTTGGAAGGCCGTGGCAATTTGATCGGCAAGTGGTTCACAATGGACGTGTCAACACTTACACGCTCCAACATGAAGGAAGAAAGTTTGTGTTGAAGCCCCTAACTCCTAAACAAGTGAGTGATGACTACCAACGAATGAAAGAGTTGAGGGAAGCGGCAAAGGCTAAGTCAATCATTGAGACTAGCCCTTTGTCCAAAAGCATGGTGGCAATCCCACCTACTTCATCTACCGGTGGCATTTGTGCCATGATGCAACCGGGCGAGCTCTTAAAGGGAAATGATGGCAACAAGTTTCTTCTATGCATCGTGCACAAAGGTATGGTTCTCTCTTCCGAATTTGATTATTCTTCTAAGCCATTACCTAGTGCCATTGAAAGTGTTTTGAAGGTGTTCAAAGACATGTTCCCGGATGAAATGCCAAGTGGACTCCCTCTCTTGAGAGGGATTGAACATCAAATTGATTTCATCCCGGGGTCTCAAATTCCGAACAAACCGGCTTATAGGAGTAATCCGGAGGACACAAGAGAATTGCAAAAGCAAGTAGATGACTTGCTCTCTAAAGGCTTGGTCCGGGAGAGTTTAAGTCCATGTGCCGTACCGGTGATTCTTGTGCCCAAGAAGGATGGATCGTGGAGAATGTGCGTGGATTGCCGAGCCGTGAATAAGATAACGGTAAAGTACCGTCACCCTATTCCACGACTTGATGATATGTTGGATGAATTGAGTGGGTCGTGTGTCTATTCAAAAATTGACCTTAGGTCCGGTTACCATCAAATCCATATGAAACCCGGAGATGAATGGAAAACCGCATTCAAGACCAAATTTGGTCTCTATGAATGGTTGGTAATGCCCTTCGGGCTTTCCAACGCACCTAGCACCTTCATGCGACTCATGAAACATGTTTTGAAGCCTTTTATCAACAAGTTTGTTCGTTGTCTATTTTGACCCGAAGAGACCTTGGCACTGTAACCGAAGAGGCTGATGAAGAGGAATTTCCCGAGGACGAATATGAGCGTGAGCCGCCATTCGCTCACCGAAGGCAAGCTCACCGAGGTCGTGGAAATTTCCGAGGTCGAGGCCGAGGAGCCCATGTTGAAAGAAATATTGAACGAGAGGTTGATGATCGAAATGATGAGTATCCCGAACAGGTTCATGCTGTTCGAGATTCAAATTTGAACAGTGTCAAGATCACTATTCCACCCTTTAAAGGAACTAGTGATCCCGATGAGTATCTTGAATGGAAGCTTAGAATGGAGCGCATTTTTGAAACCAATGAGATGACCGATGAGAGAAAAGCAGCCCATGCCATTGCTTCGTTCGAAGCTTATGCATCTACTTGGTGGGAATCTGACAAGAGGCATAGACGAAGGAATGACTATCCCGAAGTCACTACTTGGCCACAGTTGATGAGAGCGATGGATGCTAAGTATTGAGTGCCAAGTACAGACAAACTCAAATGCAAAAGTTATATGAGCTGAAACAAGGGTCCAAGTCAGTTCAAGAGTACCATGATGAATTTGAAAAGGTTCGATTGAATCTTGATCTGATCGAAGACGAGGAACAAGCCATTATCCGGTTTAAAAGTGGCTTGGCTAGGGAAGTGTCATCTCAGTTGAGGCTCCACGTGTACCACACGTTGGCAGATTTGTTTGATGCTGCTATCGAAGCTGAAAAATTGCTGAAGGAAGAAAAGGCAAACCGGTATCGAGGAGTCACTACTACTTCTACTCCCTTGAACCGAGGAAAAGAATGGAAGAATCCAAACCAAACAAGTGCCAACGCTGTTCGAGATTCGAAGAGACCCTTCGAGAGAGGTGTGACCGTTAGCCAACCAAGAGAAGTGGGAGGTAAAGTGCAACTAAACTCTCCTAGTGCTTCAAATATTCAGTGTCATAAATGCAAAGGTTATGGTCACATGGCAAAAGAGTGTCCAACTCGCAAAGTTATGCTTCTGCTCGAAGATGGAACCGTCCATGAGCAAGCGAGTGACACCGATGAGGAATTAATCGAGGAGGCTGACCGAGCTGAAGGTGATGATGATCATGAGGCTGCCGAAGCTGATCATCCGGAAATATTTCTTATGGTTCGAAGGAATTTGAGCTGCATGACTCTTGAAGAAGAGGACAACCAAAGAGAAAACCTCTTTCATGCCCGATGTCGAGTAAGAGGAAAGGTGTGTTCGATGATCATCGATTCTGGAAGCTGTGCAAATATGGTGAGCCAAACTTTGGTTTCACAAATGGGATTACCTACGATGAAGCATCCCCACCCTTACAAATTACAATGGCTGAAAGAGTGTGGAGAATTGGGGGTTGTCAAACAAGTGTGGATCAAATTCAGAATCGGTGAGTATCAAGATGAAATGATATTCGATGTGGTGCCGATGCAAGCTTGTCATTTGCTATTGGGTCGACCGTGGCAATATGACCGAACAGCTGTTCACAATGGCAGATCCAACACTTACACTGTAAAGCTCGATGGGAAGAGTTTCATACTCAAGCCTTTGTCTCCAAAGCAAGTCACCGAGGACTATAAACGGATGAAAGAATTGAAAGAAGCGGCAAAAGCTAAGCTTCCGATGGGAGCAAAATTGGGGGCCGAAGAGACAAACTCACCGACCGAAGAGAAAGGGATTTGTGCAATCATGCAACCCCGTGAGATCTTACGAGGCAACGACCACGGTCAGATGATGATTTGCCTCGTGCACAAGGGTATTCTTCTAAACTCTAATAATGATTTTTCTAACAATAACCCTTTGCCTAGTGCTGTACAAAGTGTTTTGCAGGACTTCGAGGACATGTTTCCCGAGGAAATGCCAGGTGGATTACCTCCGATGAGAGGGATCGAGCACCAAATTGACTTCGTACCAGGATCTCAAATCCCCAACAAACCTGCATACCGGTGTAATCCCGAAGACACCAAAGAGCTCTAACGGCAGGTTGATGAGTTGCTGAACAAGGGCCTCGTTCAAGAGAGCTTGAGTCCTTGCGCCGTTCCAGTTATCCTTGTCCCGAAGAAGGATGGAACATGGGGAATGTGCGTTGACTGTAGAGCAGTCAACAAAATAACGGTAAAGTATCGTCATCCTATTCCTCGACTAGATGACATGCCAGATGAATTAAGTGGTTCTTCATGCTTTTCAAAGATTGACCTCAGGTCCGGTTACCATCAGATCCGAATGAAACCAGGAGACGAGTGGAAAACCGCATTCAAGACCAAATTCGGTCTCTATGAATGGTTGGTAATGCCATTTGGCTTATCCAATGCCCCGAGCACATTCATGTGATTGATGAACCATGTGCTCAAACCGTTCATAAACAAGTTCGTTGTCGTTTATTTCGATGACATACTTGTTTATAGTCGAACCATGGATGAACATGTCGAACACTTAAGGCTTGTGCTTGAAAAGCTTCGAGAAGAGAAGTTATATGCTAACTTCAAAAACTGTGCCTTTGGTGTCGATCGTGTAGTCTTTCTAGGATTCGTTGTCAGTGCTAATGGTGTCGAAGTCGACGAATCAAAAGTCGAAGCCATCAAAGATTGGCCAACTCCAACCTCGGTAACACAAGTTCCTAGCTTCCATGGCTTAGCTAGCTTTTACCGAAGGTTTGTTCATGACTTTAGCACCGTGGCAGCTCCTTTAACCGAGCTGGTTAAGAAAGACAATCCATTTGTGTGGGGAGAGTCCCAAGAAAGGGCTTTCCAAGAGTTGAAACGGAGGCTTTGCTCTGCCTCGTTGTTGCAACTCCCTGACTTCAGCAAAGCATTCGAAGTCGAGTGTGATGCGTCTGGAGTTGGGATCGGAGGAGTGCTGATGCAAGAATCGAAGCCGATCGCTTACTTTAGCGAATAGCTTAAGGATGCAACTTTGAATTACTCAACCTATGATAAAGAGTTGTATGCCCTCGTTCGAGCACTCGCCCATTGGCAGCATTATTTGTGGCCTCGAGAATTTGTGATCAAAAGCGATCATGAGTCATTGAAGAATCTCCGAGGACAGGAGAAACTGAACCGAAGACATGCCAAGTGGGTTGAATTCATTGAGAGCTTTCCCTATGTAATTCATTACAAAAAGGGAAAAGACAATGTTGTGGTCGATGCGCTATCAAGGAAATTTGCCTTAGCGACAACTATCGCCTCTAGGCTCATGGGATTTGAAAGCGTCAAGTCGATGTACGAAGACGATCCCAAGCTGAAATGCGTTCGAGACGCAATCTTGAGTGGCCGAAGAGTTGAGAAATATCAGTGTCATGATGGCTACCTCTTCAAGAGTGGGAGGGTTTGTGTGCCAGTGTCATCGTGGCGAGAGCTCTTAGTTCAAGAAGCTCACTTCGGTGTCGACAAAACTCTTGGTATCTTGACCGAGCAGTTCCATTGGCCCAAAATGAGACGAGATGTGGAAAAGCTTTGCAACGCTTGCCTCGTTTGCAAGAAAGCTAAATCGAAGTCCAACCCTCATGGTTTGTACACCCCGTTACCTGTGCCTGATCGACCTTGGGTTGATATATCCATGGACTTTGTCTTGGGGTTACCGCGGTCGGGGGGAGGACATGATAGCATCTTCGTTGTGGTTGATCGATTTTCAAAAATGGCTCACTTTATTCCTTGCAAGAAGTGTGATGATGCACAGCATGTAGCTACATTGTTTGTTTCTAATGTGTTGAAATTGCATGGTGTACCTCGTACTATTGTGAGTGATCGAGATACAAAATTCTTGAGTCATTTTTGGAAGTGTCTATGGGGTGCCCTCGGCACCAAACTACTTTTCTCGACGTCTCACCATCCTCATACTGATGGACAGACCGAAGTAGTTAACCGAACATTGGGATCTTTACTTCGGGCAATGACCAAAGGGAAGGTTGGAAACTGGGCTGATCGTTTGCCCATGATGGAGTTTGCATACAATCGAACGGTACATCGAATGATTAACATGACTCCGTTCGAGTGTGTGTATGGCTTTAACCCTTTAATTCCACTTGATCTAACCCCATTGCCTCGAGAAGTTGTTATTGATTTTGTAGGTACTCACCGAGCCAAAGCTCTGCTCGAGTTGCATGCCAAGACGAAGAAGAACCTCGAGGAAGCCTATGCAAAGGTTGCCATGAAGAAAAACAAGGGGAAATAAAAAAAAGCTAGAATCAATCTATTGATAGAGCTTTTACGACGTGTAATTAAATAAAATTAAATTAAAAAAAAGGCGAAATGATTTCCCTTTCAGTTGATTTTATTCAACGATTGACCAAAATATTAATAACTAATAAATTTATTATTAATTAAAAAATTGCATGAACTTAGATCAATCAAATAATGATATTTCTATACCCCGCAGGGGCAGAGAACCCGTCGCTGTCTCGACTGACATAAAAACATCTCTTTCCATATCTTCCGATACAACCCATAAGGGTTTTCCCGTTCTTTGTACATAAACCCTTGTGAGGGTTTCACGCAGTTTCAGCAGTTCTTTCGCTTCCAGGACAAATTCGCCTGTTTGTGCCTCATAAAAAGAACTAGCAGGTTGATGGATCATTACCCTGATAATATAAAAAAATAAAAGCTTCCCCTATCTCGCATGATAAAGCAAAGAGAAAAGAAAGATAAGTTGACCGAAATATGCACTAAATACTTTTCGAGAGATCTCCTCCAAATCACTGGTATGGCTATCGAAATCGTGAGCATCAGCATGTAGGTTCCAGATCCAAGTGGTAGTATCAGGCCCTTTAGCTATTGTTCTTGAGAAATGACCCGGTTTTGCCCATGCCTCAAAAGAAGTTTTTACGGGATCCCTATCTACCAAAATGTTAACTTCTGGTTCCGGCGAACGAATAATCATTGAGTCCTCCCCTTTCCGAGATTCTTTCGCATCTCGATTCAGTTTTTGAAAAAAAAAAAGATTCATCGAAGAAAAAAAATCAGAAACAACAATCACATTCCAGCTAACATTTCGATTTTAAACAGAACATTATTAAAAAAGCAATCTATGTTCTCATAGAATATATATATGTTTTCTGGGACGGAAGGATTCGAACCTCCGAATAGCGGGACCAAAACCCGTTGCCTAACCACTTGGCTACGCCCCATTTAGATTTCTACTCCATACTAATAAAGTATATTGCTGGTGACGAAACGTATAACTTGTACAAATCTTTCCATTTTCCAAGTCGATCCGATCCAGCTATTTACTCGATCGCAGACATTTCTGGAACACCTCTAACAGAGGGGCAAATAGTCAATTTTGAAAGAACGGCCTGGGATCATGTCTTCTTAGGACTATTCTGGATGTACTGCCTTACTTATTCAGGGGGGAGAGTGGAGCCTCGAAAAGCACTGTTGAGAGGAAGATCCTTGGCCCCTCTTCATTCTCTACAGGGTTCCAACCCTTTCTTCAACATAGGTGACAACGAGCCAGGCAGAGATGGAAGAGATCAAAGACGGGAATAAGAAGCAAGCTGGGGCCAGCATATTCAGGTCCGATACGTTGTTGTAGTCCTGCAGATATTTCAAAGAACGGATTAAAAAAATGATTCAACCTCAGACCCATTTAAATGTAGCGGATAACAGCGGGGCTCGAGAATTGATGTGTATTCGAATCATAGGAGCTAGCAATCGTCAATATGCTCATATTGGTGACGTTATTGTTGCTGTGATCAAAGAAGCAGTACCCAATATGCCCCTACAAAGATTAGAAATAGTCAGAGCTGTAATTGTGCGTACCTGTAAAGAACTCAAACGTGACAACGGGATGATAATACGATATGATGACAATGCTGCAGTTGTTATTGATCAAGAAGGAAATCCAAAAGGAACTCGAATTTTTGGTGCAATCGCCCGGGAATTGAGAGAATCAAATTTTACTAAAATAGTTTCATTAGCTCCCGAGGTATTATAAAATGAAATTGTGATATGTTTCTAGTAGGGTATTTGAAAGAAATAGATTAATTAGTAGATTGTGTCTCACGCATATATCTTTAATAATTCATATCATATTCATAAAAAAATAAGTAAAAAACACGTTGATTATATCAAATTTGGAGGCCCCGGAAAAGGTTGGAATTAAGGAAGGGAGATTGGGTTTGGGTTCACTTCCAAAAGGAACGATTCCCGAACCTAAGGGAAGGAAAATTGGCTCCTCGAGGGGATGGTCCATTTCAAGTGCTGAGCAAAATAAACAATAATGCTTATGTTATCGACCTCCCAGGTGAGTATAATGTGTCCAACACCTTCAATGTTACTGATCTAACTCCTTGTGTTGTAGGCCAAGTATCGGAGACAGAAGATGAATCGATTTCGGGGACGAAATCTTCTCAAGAAGGGGAGGATGATGCAGCCCAAAGTGCCGATCACGGACTAGAAAATCAACCGAGGAGACTTCAACCGAAGGCAGTGACTGATCAACCGAGGAGACCAATCACTCGAAGCCAAGCCAAGCTGCTCCATGACATGCACATCCAGCTGGCTATGTCGGGAGGAAGCATGTGTTCGGAAGAAGAATTGCAAACTGTTGAAACTGAGGGCTTCATCGTTAAATTTGAGCCCGAGGACAAAGTTACCGAACAGCAGCTCTTGGCATCGGGCAGCGCAGAGCCGAACACAACATCATGTGTTCGAAGCTAGGTCAGCGCCCGATGACGAATGTGCTCGAGCAGACAATCGAGAACCGAAGCCGGACTCACCGAAGTCAAAGCTGCCAAACACATTTAAACTCAGCCCTGCGTGGCTTATTTCTATTGGTCGACTGTGACCCTTTTACTAGTTTACCCTTTGATGAGCAAATAGGTCATGGGGGCATAAAAACTGCAAGATCAAACTATCAAAACCCTCTTGAACCTTAAGCTCAAAATCAACATACCAATCAATCCTCAAGGTGTGATCAACATGTGGAGTGGAGTGAATCAAATAGCCCAACCTACAAGTAGGATCAAGCACTCCACTCCCCTTCTTTAGAGCATACATACTCACACCAAGAGATTCCCCATCCCCTCCAATTTCATCACCTAAGCAATCCTTCTCAAAAGACAAGCTCTCAAGGAAGGTATTGATGATGGACTCTTCTTCATCATAACCCCAACAAGCAATAGTAGGGTCACTCAAAGAACCATCTACCTCACCCAAATTCTCAAACAATGGATTGCCCAAGGAATCAAACCCTTCACACCATGGAGGTTCCATTTGACTTCTCACCCTAGTTCGATACAAGTCATTACCACTAATGAGGATGCCTTCAAACAATGGATTAGTATAAGCATGCATCTCAATATCATTATTAAGCATAGACAAGTTATCAAGACTAGGTTCACTTGAGGAGTCATCATAGACAACCTTGTCCAATTCATGCAATTTGGACTCCTCAAGAACAAGACCATCCTCACCCCAACACATTGGTCCACCAAAAAGAAGTAAATATATTAGGGAATGGTCAACTACCTCATCTCCCAATTTATCAAAGGTTGGTGGTGTGTCATAGCAAAGGTCACAATCATGGTCAACTATCAATTCTACACTAGGGAGGGGTTCAATGAACAATGAGCTCACATCATGATGTGGCAATGTGCTCCTCCAACCTAATGTTTCGCAATCAAGCTCAAGTTGACAGCTAGACTCTTCACTAGTGGTATACTCACGAGATGCATCAAAACCACCAACTAGTGTTGAGTCATCACAAGACAAGTAGCTAGTAGGTTCATGAAAAGGTGAAGCAACACTTACATTTGTAGTACCTCCTTGATCACTCACAAGGTTTGAAGTGTCATATGCAACTTCCCCTTCATGAAGCTCACATTGAGGCTCCAATTGCTTGTCTTCCAATGTGCCTACACAAGAACTTTCACAAGAAAAGGTAGAAGATAAAGGAGGGTTAGAACAATGGGTGCTCTCACTCTCAAGTTTTCCTCTCTTGGATTGTCACCGGTCACTCCCTCACTTCTCTCTATCTTTTCTCTCTCATTTGAAGTGTAGTGACTCTCATTTTCATCATGTAATGGCAAAACAATGAGATTGTTTGCCTCGGGTTCAAGTAACATGGGTGACTTTGCTTTAGCCGCCTCCCTCAACTCCTTCATCCTCTTGTAGTCTTCCCTTACTTGCCTTGGAGTCAAAGGTCTAAGCACATATTTTCTCCCATCTTGCTTGAACGTATAGGAGTTGGTCCGGCCATCATGCACTACAAACCTATCATGTTGCCATGGTCTCCCAAAAATAAATGGCACGCTTGCATCGGGACCACGTCAAACATGATCTTATCCTTATAGCTCCCAATGCTAAACTCAATCAACGCTTGTTTCACCACCCTTAGTTCACCACACTCGCTAAGCCATTGTAATCGGTATGGTTTTGGGTGCTTTAGAGTGGGTAACTTCAATTGGGAAATCAAGGTTTGGCTCACTATGTTGGTACAACTCCCCGAATCAACAACCATTGAATATACTTGGCCCATCACCCGGCACCTAGCATGAAAGAGGTTTTCCCTTTGATCATTTTCCACCTCCTCTTCCATAAAAATGGTACTCAAGCTTCTCCTAACCACCAAGAACATTTGAGGACCATCATCCTCCTGTACGGCCTCCTCACAATCAACTTCCTCATCCTCCTCTACTTCCTCTTTTTCGGACTCACTTTCTTGTTCATACACCAAATTGCCAACCACAACCATGGTTCGTTTTGTGGAGCATTCTTTAGCAATATGCCCAAAGCCCTTGTACTTATAACATTGCGTAGAAGTAGAAATAGGATTACTCAAGCGAGTTTTAGAAGTACCTTCCAAGTGTGGAGTAGTCTTCTCATAAGGCTTCTTCACCTCTTTGCTAGCATTGGCACTTGGAAAGCTTGCACTTGGAGTCGTCCACTCTTTTGGCTTGCTTGGGGTAGTAGGAGTGTTGTTTTTGGACTTCTCTCCCTTAAGCCATCTCTCGGCTTCAATGGCGGCTTCAAGTAGATCTTGAAGTGAATGATAAGTATGCAATCTCAATTGAGAAGCTATACCATAGCTCAATCCATTCTTGAAGCGGATCATTGCTTGTTCTACACACTCGGTATCCATATCCAATGCCATCCGGATCTTCTCAAATTCTTCATGGTACTCATGCACCGTTTTGACACCTTGCTTTAGATCATAGAGCTTCTTGAGTTGCTCTTGTCGATACCTTGGAGTTATGTACTTGGTATTCATATGCTCTTTCAATTCATCCCAAGTCACATTCAAATGCAAATTCATTCTTCTTCTTGACCTCTTCATAGACTCCCACCAAGTAGAAACATAGGCCTCAAAGGTAGAAATAGCATATGTGCCCTTTCTCTCCTCGGTCATCTCATTGGTATCAAACACTCTATCCATTTGTAGCACCCATTCCATGTATGCCTCCGGATCACAAGTTCCTTTGAAGGATGGAAGGTTGAGCTTGACACTATTGAGGTTGTTGTTGTTGTCACGTACCCCATAGTTAGGCTCCGGTTGGCCTCAATAGTAGTCATCATGTGCAACATACTCCCTCCTAGCATTCCCTCTAGCATAGCCCATGGGTGGCCCTCGACCTCGGCCTCTACCCCTATCCACATTTCGTCCCCAATTCATTGGCCTCCTAGGTTGATTATGAGCATCATACCCATGGGCCTCATCACCATACTCGGCTTCCTCCTCTTCTTGAACTTCATCAATTTGTTCAAGAGGTGGGACATTCCGCACGGGTCTTCGAAGTGGTGCATCTCCTTGGGGATTGCCCAAGTTGAGGGGATTGCCCTCTTGTCGGGGATTGCCCTCTTGTCGGGGATTGCCCAACCCACGCTCTTGTAGAGCTTCAACTTTGCTTTGTTCATACTTCTTGGTTAGCTCAACAAAGTGTCCGGGAGTCATAGGAGTGCTATGACTCGTGCCCTCTCCGGATTCGACTTGGACACTCGGGGTCCTCCTCTCTCCGGTCTCAACTTGATTCTTCTCGATGGTCTCGAGTCTCAAAGTTATTTCCTCAAACTTAGCCATAATGGTGGCCATGAAGTTCTTCATAGGATCATCTCCATCGCTTGCCATGGTACCTACAAAAAGCAACAAACGTTAGTAAAACACCTCACCTACTCCCTCACAAATGTTTCACTCGGCTCACTCGTGTTTAGTGGGGGATGGATATTTCACACAAGTTTGAGTCCCAAAGCTTCAAGTAGTTGATCAACGAACCACGACTCAATCACTAAACTTATCAAGTCCAATGCTCTCCGGGGTGTGTGGAGTTAATGGGACTCGATTGGAACGATAAGCACTTTAAGTGAGGACCGGAATCAAAAGATACTACGGATCTTCTTTGAATTCTAGTCTCCTTTCTAAGGCACGATGATCCTAATAGCTCAAAGTAATTAGCACTAATCGAGTAGGATTATACTCTAATAGCACTAACCGGATGCCATGCAATCAACAAAACACGAAAACCTAGAAGAAACTACCCAATTCCCAACTTGTAGGAAGTAGGCGCCCCACCTGTTTTGAGTAGGTGGTCCGCCTGGTCCTCTGCAGAGGGGAGTAGGCGGTCAGCCTACTTGAAGTAGGCGGTCAGCCTACTAAATCAGGCGGTCCGCCTCTGCAAAGTCCAGAGAGTGAGCAAAAATCAGGCGGTCCGCCCCTTCTACTAGGCGCCCCGCCTAGTGCAACTTCCAGCACTGTTCAAACTCGTTTTTCTTGCCTTTGGCACCCAAAAATCCAACTAATCACACGTTGTTTTAGCAATCCGAAGGTACCCAAACGTTTTTTCAAGCACAGAGATCAAACCCCAATCAAAATTCAACAATCCACCATGTTCATCATGTTCATAGCTAGGGTTTCAAATTTTCAAATTTTTCAAAGGGTTTCAAATCTCAAATCATGGAATACAACTCCAAATCATGTATTGGGTACCAAAATAACAGATTTCCAATAAGGAACAAACCCCAATATCAATCACAACAAGTATCAATCCAAATCACAAGATAGAACAAATTTTTGGTATTTTTCAATTTTTTTGTGGTTTTCTCCTTTCCAATAACAAGAACACGAAAACTAAAGATAGAATCGACCTAGGCACGAAGAATCAAGGGTCGGGGGTTTGTAGAAACAAAACCCGAGCCTTGCTCTGATACCAAAATGATAAGAATCAAAAACGAAATACGGAAATAAAGATAAAGATAGGAGAGCGAGACACTACTCGAACTCCCTTCGAAGTAACCACGGGGAACTTGTCCCGAGATACCCTCGAATCGGCGTCAAGAAGGACCTACACTATGCAACTACCCTCGAGACGACAACGGACTCGCAAGTAGAATGGTCGGGGGTGGTTTGGGGTTCAACTAGAATCCACTAGTAAACTCAAACCGGCTCAAAGGTTTTCATTCAAAGAGAATCCACTCTTGAACTTTGTCATTGTCATTGACATTCAATCATTCATCATAATAGCTAACTAAGGAATAATGCTAAGCTATGGAGTATTTATAGGCCTCATTTAATACATAGTGAAAGGCCAAAAGTACCCTTAAGTAAGTTCTAAAAACATAAGCCACGTAGGGGCATAATAGAAATTACATAGGCTAAAAACTAGGAAATCCCGCAGCTTGTTCAGCACTAGTGATAAGAATCAAACGCGGAAAGTAAAAGATAAAGGAACGAGACGTAACTCGATCACTAATCCCAAGTAGCAACGGAGAACTAGTTCCGTTACACCCCGAGAGAAGGCCAAGAACACCTACGCTAGGCAACTACCCTCGAGCCAACGAGGACTCGCAAATAGAATGATCGGGGCGGGGTTGCTAGGCAACTCGAATCCACTAGATGTAAACAAGTCCCAAACTCAAGGTTTGTTTTCATAAACCCAAAGAGATCCCTCTTTACAATATTATTTCATCATTCAAAACAAGCTAATGAAATAAACTAGCAATCTAGCTATTTATAGGTGTTTTTAGACACCATTTGAAAGGTCTAAAATGCCCACACTTAGGCTTAGGAATAGAAGACCACGTAGGGTCAAAATAGACATAACACTAAGTAAATTCTCGTGCTTCAGCTATTCGGGCGGAGCGCCCACGAGTTGACCAGTGGAGGGGGCTGGGCGGAGCGCCCCAATCTTGGGCGGAGCGCCTGGAGCAAGGCATTCTCAGGCGGAGCGCCTGGATCACTGGGCGGAGCGCCTGGATGACTGGGCTGCTCCTCTTGCGCTTTGAACACTCGGAACGGCTTCCAATCACGTCCTTCTTCTAGGCCCTTCCTCACCAAGTGTAGGTGTACTCCTTGGGTCTCCCTAGCGTGGCTCCATGTGGGGGTTTGGGTCTTATCATCCTCCCCTTCTTGAGACGATTTCGTCCTCGAAATCATTGCATTCACGTCCATGGAATCATCTCTTCGGGGTACCCAATGCTCTCCTCCCTTGGAACCCTTGATCGTCACTTTGACATAGGTCTCTTCCAAGATCTCCCTTGCCTTAACATGGAGCTTAGAACCTACAAGCAACGACAAGCAAAAACACACAAACTTCCTACTTCGAAAGTAGGTTAGTGCAAGAAGTGTGGAAAACACACTCTTGTGATATAACCAAGCATCAATAACAATCATGAATATCAAGTCTCCAAAGAGAACCATAAGCACTTGGTTAAAAATCAACATGCACTCAACAAGATAATGAGCAAATAGGTCATGGGGGCATAAAAAATGCAAGATCAAGCTACCAAAACCCTCTTGGACCTTAAGCTCAAAATCAACATACCAATCAATCCTCAAGGTGTGATCAACAAGTGGAGTGTAGTGAGTCAAATAACTCAATCTACAAGTAGGAGCAAGTACTCCACTCCCCTTCTTTAGAGCATACATACTCACACCAAGGGATTTCTCTTCTCCTCCAATTTCATCACCTAAGCAACCCTTCCCAATAGACAAACTCTCAAGAAAGGTATTGATGATGGACTCTTCTTCATCATAACCCAAACAAGCAATAGCCGGGTCACTCAAAGGACTATCTACCTCTCCCAAATCCTCAAACAATGGATTGCCTAGGGAATCAAACCCTTCATACCATGGAGGTTCCATTTGACTACTCACCCTAGTTCGATACAAGTCTTTACCATTAATGAGGATGCCTTCAAATAATGGATTAGTATAAGCATGCATCTCAATATCATGATTAAGCATAGACAAGTTATCAAGACTAGGTTCACTTGAGGAGTCATCATAGACAACCTTGTCCAATTCATGCAATTTGGACTCCTCAAGGACAAGACCATCCTTACCACAACACATTGGTCCACCAAATAGAAGCATATCAATTAGGGAATGGTCAACTACCTCATCTTTCCCTATGTCAAAGATTGGTGGTGTGTCATAGCAAAGGTCACAATCATGGTCAACTATCAAATCTACACTAGGGAGGGGTTCAATGAACAATGAGCTCACATCATGATGTGGCATAGCATCCCTTCCAACTAGTGTTTCACAATCAAGCTCAAGTTGACAAGTAGACTCTTCACTAGTGGCATACTCACTAGATGCATCAAAACCACCAACTAGTGTTGAGTCATCACAAGACAAATAGCTAGTAGGCTCATGAAAAGGTGAAGCAACACTTACATTTGTAGTACTTCCTTGATCACTCACAAGGTTTGAAGTGTCATAGGCAACTTCCCCTTCATGAAGCTCACATTGAGGCTCCAATTGCTTGTCTTCAAATGTACCTACACAAGAACTTTCACAAGAAAAGGTAGAAGATAAAAAAGGGTTAGAACAATGGGTGCTCTCACTCTCAATTTTTCTTTCCTCACCTCTCATCTCTCTCAATTTTACCTCATGGTCAAGTGTAGTTTGTGGTGACAATCCCCTCACATCACTCCTCAAATCCTCTCCTTTTTCCTCTCTTGGATTGTCACCGGTCACTCCCTCACTTCTCTCTATTTTTTCTCTCTCATTTGAAGTGGAGTGACTCTCATTGTCATCATGCATTGGCAAAACAACAAGATTGTTTGCCTCGGGTTCAAGTACAATGGGTGACTTTGCTTTAGCCTCTTCCCTCAACTCCTTCATCCGTTTGCAGTCATCCCTTACTTGCCTTGGAGTCAAAGGTCTAAGCACATACTTTCTCCCTTCTTGCTTGACCGTATAGGAGTTGGTCAGGCCATCATGCACTACACACCTATCATGTTGCCATGGTCTCCCAAACAATAAATGGCATGCTTGCATCGGGACCACGTCAAACATGATCTTATCCTTATAGCTCCCAATACTAAACTCAATCAACGCTTGTTTCACCACTTTGAGTTCACCACACTCGCTAAGCCATTGTAATCGATACGGTTTTGGATGCTTTAGAGTAGGTAACTTCAATTGGGAAATCAAGGTTTGGCTCACTATGTTGGTACAACTCCCCGAATCAACAACCATTGAACATACTTGGCCCATTACTCGGCACCTAGCATGAAAGAGGTTTTCCCTTTGATCATTTTCCACCTCCTCTTCCATAACAATGGTACTCAAGCTTCTCCTAACCACCAAGAACATTTGAGGGCCATCATCCTCTTCTACGGCCTCCTCACAATCAACTTCCTCATCCTCCTCTACTTCCTCATTTTCTGACTCACTTTCTTGTTCATACACCAAATTGCCAACCACAACCATGGTTCGTTTTGTGGAGCATTCTTTAGCAATATGCCCAAAGCCCTTACACTTATAACATTGAGTAGAAGTAGAAATAGGATTACTCAAACGAGTTTTAGAAGTACCTTCCAAGTGTGGTGTAGTCTTCTCATAAGGCTTCTTCACTTCTTTGTTAGCACTTGCACTTGGAAAGTTTGCACTTGGAGTCCTCCACTCTTTTGGCTTGCTTGTAGTAGTAGGAGTGTTGTTTTTGGACCTCTCTCCCTTAAGCCAACTCTCGGCTTCAATGGCGGCTTCAAGTAGATCTTGAAGTGAAAGATAAGTATGCAACCTCAATTGAGAAGCAATACCATAGCTCAAACCATTTTTGAAGCGGATCATTGCTTGTTCCACACATTCGGTATCCATATCCAATGCCATCCGGATCTTCTCAAATTCATCATGGTACTCATGCACCGTTTTGACACCTTGTTTTAGATCATAGAGCTTCTTGAGTTGCTCTTGCCGATACCTTGGAGTTATGTACTTGGTATTCATAAGCCCTTTTAAATCATTCCAAGTCACATTCAAATGCAAATTCATCCTTCTCCTACACCTCTTCATAGACTCCCACCAAGTAGAAACATAGGCCTCAAAGGTAGAAATAGCATAGGTACCCTTTCTCTCTTCGGTCATCTCATTGGTGTCAAATACCCTCTCCATTTGTAGTACCCATTCCATGTATGACTCCGGATCACAAGTTCCCTTGAAGGGTGGAAGATTGAGCTTGACACTATTGAGGTTGTTGTTGTTGTCACGTACCCCATAGTTAGGCTCCGGTTGGCCTCCATAGTGGTCATCATGTGCAACATACTCCCTCCTAGCATTCCTCCCTCCATATCCTAAGGGTGGCCCTCGACCTCGGCCTCTACCCCTATCCACATTTCGACCCCAATTCATTTGCCTCCTAGGTTGATAATGAGAATCATACCCATAGGCCTCATCACCATACCCGGCTTCCTCCTCTTCTTGAGCCTCAACAACTTGCTCAAGAGGTGGGACAAACCTAACGGGTCTTCGAAGTGGAGCATTTCCTTGGGGATTGCCCAAGTTGAGAGGATTGCTCTCTTGTTGGGGATTGCCCAACTCACGCCCTCGTAGAGCTTCAACTTTGCTTTGTTCATACTTCTTGGTTAGCTCAACAAAGTGTCCGGGGGTCATAGGAGTGCTATGACTTGTACCCTCTCCAGATTCAATTTGGACACTCGGGGTCCTCCTCTCACCGGATTCAACTTGATTCCTCTCGACGGTTTCAAGTCTCAATGATATATCCTCAAATTTAGCCATAATGGTTGCCATGAAGTTCTTCATGGGATCATCTCCATCGCTTGCCATTGCACCTACAAAAAGCAACAAACGTTAGTAAAATACCTCACTCGCTCCCTCACAAGTGTTTCACTCGGATCACTCTTTTAGGGTGACGGTGGATATTTCACTCGGACTTGATTACCAAAAGCTTCAAGTAGTTGACTCACAATCCTCAACTCAACCAACTATTCACAAGCCAATTGTACTCCGGGGTGAGTGGAGTTGATATGACTCGATGAACGCTAAGCACTTTTGAAGTGAGGACTTGATCCAAAAGAAACTACGGGTCTTCTTTGAATTCTATTCTCCTTTCTAAGGCACGATGATCCTAATAGCAATGAAGGATTAGTGTTAATTAAGTAGAAATGATACTCAGATCAACACTAATTAGAGTTTAGACAACAAAGAAATAGGAAAAACCTAAGAAAAACTACCAAACAACACCTTCAGAGGTCAGGCGGAGCGCCCAAAGGGTGGGGCGGAGCGCCTGAAGAAAATGGGACAGTGGGGTTGGGCAGGCGGAGCGCCCAGGGGTTGGGCGGAGCACCTGGACCAAGAGTAAGTCAGGCGGGGCGCCCAAAGTCTGGGCGGAGCGCCCGGACGAAGAACACCTGGGTTTTTCCACTCCGTGTTCTTCGTTTTCAATCCAATTCCTAGGCCGATTCCAACGTGTTTTGGCCAAATCAAAGGTACCCAAAGTTGTTCCTTGATACAATCTTCAAACCCCAATCAATTTCTCACCCAAACAAACAACAAATAAGGCTCAATCAAGATTCAAAGTTTTCAAGTTTGGGGTTTCAACATGGGTTTCAAGGTTCTAAAGTGGGTTTCGATTCTTCAAAAACTATGTTACCGAACTCCAAATCACACGATTCTTGTTGCAAATTGTTCGGTTTTCAATAGAGATCGATCCCCAATAATCAATTCCAAAACCCCATTGACACACAACCCATAATCAATCAATTTTCTCAAGAACAAGGGTTTGGTAGGGTTTAACAACAATTGGGGTTTTCAAATTTTAATTCGATCCAATCCCAACAAGTTTGGTACCCAATCGTCAAGTTTTCAACAAGGATCGACAATCTATAACACCCACTTCAAGATTCACAAACACCAAAAAGTTACACCAATTTTTGTATTTATCAATTTTTCAATTTTTTTTTGTGTTTTTCTTCTTCCCAATAACTTCAACAACAAGAAAACTAAAAGAAGATACTAGGCACGAAGAATCAAGGGTTGGGAGTTCGTAGACACGAGACCCGAGCCTTGCTCTGATACCAAACTGATAAGAATCAAACGCGGAAAGTAAAAGATAAAGGAACGAGACGTAACTCGATAACTAATCCCAAGTAGCAACGGAGAACTAGTTCTGTTACACCCCGAGAGAAGGCCAAGAACACCTACGCTAGGCAACTACCCTCGAGCCAACGAGGACTCGCAAATAGAATGATCGGGGCGGGGTTGTTAGGCAACTAGAATCCACTAGATGTAAACAAGTCCCAAACTCAAGGTTGGTTTTCATAAACCCAAAGAGATCCCTCTTTACAATATTAATTCATCATTCAAAACAAGCTAATGAAATAAACTAGCAATCTAGCTATTTATAGGTATTTTTACACACCATTTGAAAGGTCTAAAATGCCCACACTTAGGCTTAGGAATAGAAGACCACGTAGGGTCAAAATAGACATAACACTAAGTAAATTCTCGTGCTTCAGCTATTCGGGCGGAGCGCCCGTTCCTTGGGCGGAGCGCCCACGAGTTGACCAGTGGAGGGGGCTGGGCGGAGCGCCTGGAGCAAGGCATTCTCAGGCGGAGCGCCTGGATCACTGGGCGGAGCGCCTGGATGACTGGGCTGCTCCCCTTGCGCTTTGAACACTCGGAACGGCTTCCAATCGCTTCCTTCTTCTAGGCCCTTCCTCACCAAGTGTAGGTGTACTCCTTGGGTCTCCCTAGCTTGGCTCCGTGTGGGGGTTTGGGTCTTATCAACTAGGCGCCCCGCCCTTATCAACTAGGCGGTCCGCCTACTCTGCCTAGGCCCTCCACCTCTGCACTAGGCGGCCTCAGATCCAGAGAGTTCTCCACAAGTGGGCGGCCGACCCTTGGGCTACCCCACAAGACCCTTCACTCGGAGTCAAGCCAAGGAGATCCAAGGAGTCCATTTACAGTTGGTGAGGAGAGGCCTTGAAGAAGGAAACGAGTGGAAGCCATTCCGGGTGATCAAACTAGGCCTCACGCCTAAGGAAGAAAATGGCACAGCAGAGCCAGGCGCCCCGCCTGGCAAGCTCACTGCCTAAGAGCTGAAAAGTGCACAGGCGGGCCGCCTAGCCAGGCGTCCCACCCAGGCGCCCGCCTAGCCAGGCGCCCACCTGAACCCAGGCGCCCCTCCCAGTCAAATCCGCCCAGCTGAAGGCCTAGCCAGGCGCCCCTCCCAGATTCCAGGCGCCCCTCCTAGCTGTGAAGGCCTATGTTTATTTTACCGTTTTGCCCTACGTGGCCTATTTTTGTGAACCTTATTAGTAAGGGTATTTTAGTCATTTTACAAGCTTGGGAACACTATAAATATCCATGCTTAGCCTATTTACACTTAGTTTATGATAGTTGATGAACGTTAAACATTGAACATGAGCAAGGCTCTTGGTTATTGAATGAAACCCTTTGATTTTGGACTTGTAGTTCTTCTAGCGGATCTAGATGAATGCTTTTCCTCTCCGACCATTCTACTTGCGTGCTCGCGTTAGCTCGAGGGTAGTTGCCTAGCGTAGGTGTTCTTGTCCTTCTCCCGGGGTGTAACGGAACAAGTTCTCCGTTGCTACTTGGGATTAGAGATCGAGTTACGTCTCGTTCTTATCCTTTTACTTTCCGCATTTTGATTCTTATCATCTTGGTATCAGAGCAAGGCTTGGGTCTCGTTTCTACGAACCCCCGACCCTTGATTCTTCGTGCCTAGTATCCTTTTTTAGTTTCCTTGTTGTTGAAGTTATTAGAAAGGAGAAAATTACAAAAAAATTGAAAAATTGAAAATCTAAAAATTTGGTGTAACTTGTTGGTTTGGATGATTTGTGATATGGGTGTTATGGATTCTTGATCGTGATTGAATTCCCGTTGCTTAGGTATCAAAATTGTTGGAATTGGTGAAGTTTGAAAAATTGAAACCCCAAAACCCCTTAAACCCTTGATGAACTTGTTCTTGATGATTGGGGCTTGATTCTTGGGTTGGATTGATGCTTGATTGAAAACTTGATATTGGGGATTGAACTTCATTGAAAAAAAAACGATTCGATACCAATTTTGTGGGATTTGAACATGTATAACACCTACTTTGATGAATCACAATCCTTGTTGAAACCCTTTTGTTAAACCCTTGTGTTCTTGAGTTCTTGAGATTGAACCTTGATTTGATTGATTGTTTGGTTGATAATTTGGGTATCATTGGATTGTGAAAACAAGTTGAAAACATCGGATTTGGGGCTTGAAAATCGACTTGAAACGAGTTTGGAACGAGTTGAGAAAAGCTTCAGGCCAGGCGCCCCGCCTAAGCTAGGCGCCCCGCCTGACTTGCTCACTGCCTAAGTCACAGGCGCCCCGCCTAGACCCAGGCGCCCCGCCTGGAATACTGCACAGTCTAGGCGCCCCACCTGAGTTTCAGGCGCCCCTCCTGGGTGCTGAACAAGTTGTTTCGGGTAGCTTTCCGTAGGTATTTCCCTTTGTTTGATAACATCACATCTAGTTAGTACTACTTTGAGTAACCGTGCTACTTGAATAGTGCTAACCATTTACTTGCTCTTAGGTGAAGTCGTGCCTAGGAAGGAGAGTAGAAATTCCAAGAAAAGCGTAGAATCGTTTACTCAAGTCCTTCACTTCAAAGTGCCTAGCGTTCATTGAGTCCCATTGATTCCACTCACCCCGGAGTGTGCGTGACACGTGAATAGTTTGGTTGAGTTGAGGAGTTGTAGTCATCTACGTGAAGCTTTGGAATTACAAGTCGAGTGACATATCCACCGTCACCCAAAAGAGTGATCCGAGTGAACACAAGTGAGGGAGCGAGTGAGGTGATTTAACTAACTCTTGTTTCTTTCTTTGTAGGTACTATGGCTAACGACAGACAAGATTTCATTAAGGAGGCCTTGGCTAATCTTCTTGCCAAGATGGCCCTCATGAACCAAAGAATCGAGTCTCTTGAAAAGGGAGCCTCGAGTACACAAGGAGAACATGGGACCCCGAGTGTCCAAAATGAGAAAAGGACCCCGAGTGTCCAAATTGAAACCGGAGAAGGCTCAAGTAGCCCTACCTTTACCCCGGAACAAGTTGTTGAATTGCTCAAACAACAATGGGTAAAGGAGGATAAAGAGAGGATGGATCAAGTGTTGGGCAATACCCAACGAACGGGCATTATCTTAGACGACCCTCCAAGAAACATTCCACTACCACAACCCATCCGAAATGTGCAACCTCTTGAGCAAGTTGATGAAGCTCAAGAAGGGGAGGAAGCCAATTATGGAGATGACATGTATGGGTTTGATGATCACTTTCAACCGAGGCGAGGTATGAATTGGGGTCGGAATGTGGATCGGGGTAGAGGCCGAGGTCGAGGGCCACCCATGGGGCATGTTGGAGGGAATGTTAGGAGAGATTATGGAGGTTATGGTGGTTATGGAGATCACTATGGAGGCAAACCGGAGCCTTTCCAAGGGGGTCGTGATAACAACAACAACCTCAATAGTGTGAAGCTCACTATTCCTTCTTTCAAAGGAAGTAGTGACCCGGTGGAGTACATTAATTGGAAATTGGCTATGGAGCGAATATTTGAAACCAATGATATGCCCGAGGTGAAGAAAACCAAGTATGCAATATCTTCCTTCGAATCTTTTGCTTCTACTTGGTGGGAGTCGGTGAAGAGGAATAGAAGGAGAACGGGGATGGCTACTAATCTTACTTGGGAAGAGTTGATCCGGGTAATGGATGAGAAGTACTTGACTAACTAATACCGGGTTGAGCAACAAAAGCGTCTCTATGAGTTGAAACAAGGTTCCAATTCGGTTGGGGAATATTTCAATGAATTTGAGCAAGTCCGAATGAACCTTGATATAGATGATGAAGACCATGAGACGGACATAATCCGTTTCAAAGGGGGCTTGAACCGAGACATAGCTTCACAATTGAAGTTCCACAAATATGATGATCTCTACAAGCTATGTGAGGATGCGGTTGAAGCCGAGAAATGGCTCAAAGAGGAGAAATCCCTTCGCTACAAGGGAAGCACTACTACTCCAACAAGCAATACAAAGGGTTGGAAGCCTCCTACCACAAATGCAAGGTTCCCGAGTGCAAGTGGAACGAGTGGTGCCAATGCAAGCAAGGATGTGAAGAAGCCATTTGAGAAGTACACACCCAATGTGGGAGGTAATTCTAAAACCCAATTGAACACTCCTACTTCTTCTTCCATTCAATGTCACAAATGCAAGGGGTATGGGCACTTTGCTAAGGAGTGTCCTACAAAAAGAACCATGGTTGTTGTTGGTGAGCATGCTTATGAGCAAGAGAGTGAGCCGGAGGAAGATGAGGAAGTAGAGAGAGATGAGGGAGTAGAGGAGGATGGTGAAGATGACACGGTGGAGGATGAGGAACCTCATACTTTCCTAGTAGTGAGGAGGAGCTTAGGAGCTATGATTGCGGAGGATGGTGAAACCTTGCAAAGGGAAAACCTCTTCCATGCTAGGTGTCGTGTTAAGGGTGTTGTGTGCTCTATGATCATTGATTCCGGAAGTTGTACTAATGTGGTGAGTCAATCTCTCATAACCCAATTGAAGTTGCCTACCATGAAGCATCCCAAGCCCTACCGGTTACATTGGCTTAGTGAATGTGGGGAGCTCAAGGTAGTGAAACAAGCAATGGTCAAGTTTAAAATGGGAAGTTATGTTGATGAACACTTGTTCGACGTTGTGCTCATGCAAGCTTGCCACCTTCTCTTTGGAAGGCCTTGGCAATTTGACCGGCAAGTGGTTCACAATGGACGTGTTAACACTTACACGCTCCAACATGAAGGAAGAAAGTTTGTGTTGAAGCCCCTAACTGCTAAACAAGTGAGTGATGACTACAATCGAATGAAGGAGTTGAGGGAAGCGGCAAAGGCCAAGTCAATCATTGAGACTAGCCCTTTGTCCAAAAGCATGGTGGCAATCCCACCTTTTTCATCTACCGGTGGCATATGTGCCATGATGCAACCGGGCGAGCTCCTAAGAGGTAATGATGGCAACAAGTTTCTCCTATGCTTAGTGCACAAAGGTATGATCCTTAACTCTAATTGTGATGTTTCTTCTAGTCCTTTGTCTAGTGCTTTGAAAAATGTTTTGGAAAACTTTGGGGACATGTTCCCGGATGAGATGCCCGATGGCTTACCTCCCTTGAGGGGTATTGAACATCAAATCGATTTTATTCTGGGCTCTCAAATCCCGAACAAGCCGGCCTATAGAAGCAATCCCGAGGATACGAGGGAGTTGCAAAAACAAGTTGATGACTTGCTTTCAAAAGGCTTGGTGAGGGAAAGTTTGAGTCCTTGTGCCGTACCGGTCATTCTTGTCCCAAAGAAGGACGGCACTTGGAGAATGTGCGTAGATTGCCGAGCCGTGAATAAGATAACGATCAAGTATCGTCACCCTATTCCACGGCTTGATGATATGTTGGATGAATTGAGTGGGTCGTGTGTCTTTTCCAAAATCGACCTTAGGTCCGGCTACCATCAAATCCGGATGAAACCCGGGGATGAATGGAAAACCGCATTCAAGACCAAATTCGGTCTCTATGAATGGTTGGTAATGCCCTTCGGGCTTTCCAACGCACCTAGCACTTTCATGCGACTCATGAATCATGTTTTGAAGTCTTTTATCAACAAGTTTGTCGTTGTCTATTTTGATGATATCTTGATCTATAGTAGGACAATTGATGAACATGTTGACCACCTTAGGCAAGTGCTTGAAGCTTTGAGAGCCGAAAAGCTCTATGCTAACTTCAAAAAGTGTGCCTTTGGTGTAGAGAAGGTTGTCTTTCTTGGGTTTGTTGTGAGTGCCCAAGGAGTGGGGGTGGATGAGTCTAAGGTAGAGGCTATACGTGATTGGCCTACTCCTACTACCGTGACTCGAGTAAGGAGCTTTCATGGTCTTGCTAGCTTTTATAGACGATTTGTGAAAGACTTTAGCTCCATAGCCGCTCCACTCACTGAATTGGTCAAGAAAGACCAACCCTTTGTTTGGGGAGAGCCTCAAGAGAAGGCTTTCCAAGAGTTGAAAGGTAGGTTGAGTACCGCCCCCCTATTGCAATTGCCCGACTTTGGGAAAGCATTTGAGGTTGAGTGTGATGCCTCGGGGGTGGGAATTGGTGGTGTATTAATGCAAGATAGCAAACCCATCGCCTACTGTAGTGAAAAGTTGAAAGGGGCCTCCTTGAATTATTCTACATATGACAAGGAGTTGTATGCCCTTGTGAGAGCCCTTGCCCATTGGCAACACTACCTTTGGCCTCGTGAGTTTGTAATCAAGAGTGACCATGAGTCACTCAAGCATTTGAGAGGCCAAGAGAAGCTCAATAAGAGACATGCCAAGTGGGTTGAATTTATTGAGTCCTTTCCCTATGTGATCCAATACAAGAAAGGGAAGGACAATGTTGTGGCGGATGCGCTTTCTAGAAAGTTCGCATTGGCCACCACTCTCACCTCTAAGCTCATGGGATTCGAGAGCATCAAATTGATGTATGCTCATGATCCAAAGCTAAAGAGTGTCCATGATGCTCTAGAGAAAGGGGAGAGAGTTGAAAAATACCAATGGTCTAATGGATTCATCTTTAAAAATGGTAGAGTGTGCATACCCGAGTCCTCATGGAGGGAGTTACTTGTGCAAGAGGCACATTGTGGAGGACTCATGGGTCACTTTGGGATAAGAAAGACTTTGGCCGTTCTTCAAGAACAATTCTATTGGCCGAAGATGAGGGTGCATGTGGTGAAGTTTTGCACTAATTGCCTTGAGTGCAAGCGTGCCAAATCTAAATCCCACCCTCATGGGTTATACACCCCACTCCCCGTACCTAGTAGTCCATGATAGCATCTTTGTTGTCGTAGATAGGTTCTCAAAGATGGCTCATTTCATTCCGTGCCAGAAATGCGATGACGCCCAACATGTAGCTTCCTTATTTGTTGAAAATGTCTTGAAGCTACATGGTGTGCCTCAAACTATAGTGAGTGATAGGGACACTAAGTTCCTAAGCCATTTTTGGCGAAGTTTATGGGGTGCTTTAGGCACCAAGCTCTTGTTTTCCACGTCCCACCACCCACAAACCGATGGCCAAACCGAAGTGGTCAACCGAACCTTGGGTGCTCTCCTTAGGGCCATGACCCGAGGTAAGGCCGGGACGTGGATTGATAGATTGCCTATAATGGAGTTTGCCTACAATCGTACATTGCATAGCATGATTGGCATGACTCCTTTTGAATGTGTGTATGGTTTTAATCCCTTGATTCCCCTTGATCTAACCCCTTTGCCAAGGGAAATGGTTGTTAATTTTGAAGGAAAAGCTAGAGCCAAGGCTTTGATGGAGCTACATGCTAAGGCCAAGAAGAATTTGGAGGAAGCTTATGCTAAGGTTGCCTCCAAGAAAAACAAAGGCCGCAAGAAGGTGGAACTCAAGAAGGGAGACTATGTGTGGGTGCACTTCCGGAAAGAAAGGTTTCCAAACCTTAGAAAGGGGAAGTTGGCACCCCGGGGAGATGGCCCATTCCAAGTGCTCTCGAAGATAAACAACAATGCATATGTGGTCGACTTGCCAAGTGAGTATCAAGTTTCTAATACTTTCAATGTTTGTGACTTGGTTCCTTTGGATGTAGGTAATGACGAGGTCGTGAATGATGAGGAAGAGGTCGTGAATGATGCTTCAATTTCGAGGACGAAATCCTCTCAAGAAGGGGGGGATGATAAGACCCAAACCCCCACAAGACCCTTCACTCGGAGTCAAGCCAAGGAGATCCAAGGAGTCCATTTACACTTGGTGAGGAGAGGCCTTGAAGAAGGAAACGAGTGGAAGCCATTTCGGGTGATCAATCTAGGCCTCACGCCTAAGGAAGAAAATGGCACAGCAGAGCCAGGCGCGCCTAGCCCAGGCGCCCCGCTTGGCAAGCTCACTGCCTAAGAGCTGAAAAGTGCACAGGCGGGCCGCCTAGCCAGGCGTCCCACCCAGGCGCCCGCCAAGCCAGGCGCCCGCCTGAACCCAGGCGCCCCTCCCAGTCAAATCCACCCAGCTGAAGGCCTAGCCAGGCGCCCCTCCCAGATTCCAGGCGCCCCTCCTAGCTGTGAAGGCCTATGTTTATTTTACCGTTTTGCCCTACGTGGCCTATGTTTGTGAACCTTATTAGTAAGGGTATTTTAGTCATTTTGCAAGCTTGGGAACACTATAAATATCCATGCTTAGCCTATTTACACTTAGTTTATGATAGTTGATGAACATTAAACATTGAACATGAGCAAGGCTCTTGGTTATTGAATGAAACCCTTTGATTTTGGACTTGTAGTTCTTCTAGCGGATCTAGATGAATGCTTTTCCTCTCCGACCATTCTACTTGCGTGCTCGCGTTAGCTCGAGGGTAGTTGCCTAGCGTAGGTGTTCTTGTCCTTCTCCCGGGGTGTAACGGAACAAGTTCTCCGTTGCTATTTGGGATTAGAGATCGAGTTACGTCTCGTTCTTATCCTTTTACTTTCTGCATTTTGATTCTTATCAAAAGGCTTGGTCCGGGAGAGTTTAAGTCCATGTGCCGTACCGGTTATTCTTGTGCATAAGAAAGATGGATCGTGGAGAATGTGCGTGGATTGCCGAGCCGTGAATAAGATAACGGTAAAGTACCGTCACCCTATTCCACGACTTGATGATATGTTGGATGAATTGAGTGGGTCGTGTGTCTTTTCCAAAATCGACCTTAGGTCCAGTTACCATCAAATGCGGATGAAACCCAGAGATGAATGGAAAACCGCATTCAAGACAAAATTTGGTCTCTATGAATGGTTGGTAATGCCCTTCGGGCTTTCCAACGCACCTAGCACTTTTATGCGACTCATGAACCATGTTTTGAAGCCTTTTATTAACAAGTTTGTCGTTGTCTATTTTGATGATATCTTGATCTATAGTAGGACAATAGATGAGCATGTTGGCCACTTGAGCCAAGTTCTTGAGGCACTACGAGCCGAAAAGCTCTATGCCAATTTGAAAAAGTGTGCCTTTTGTGTGGAGAAAGTTGTCTTCCTTGGGTTTGTTGTGAGTGCCCAAGGAGTGGAGGTGGATGAGTCTAAGGTAGAGGCCATACGTGATTGGCCTACTCCTACTACCGTGACTCAAGTGAGGAGCTTTCATGGTCTTGCTAGCTTTTATAGACGATTTGTGAAAGACTTTAGCTCCATCGCCGCTCCACTCACCGAATTGGTGAAGAAGGACCAACCCTTTGTTTGGGGAGAGCCTCAAGAGAAGGCCTTCCAAGAGTTGAAAGGTAGGTTAAGTACCGCCCCCCTATTGCAATTGCCCGACTTCGGGAAGGTATTTGAGGTCGAGTGTGATGCCTCGGGGGTGGGAATTGGTGGTGTATTAATGCAAGATAGCAAACCCATCGCCTACTTTAGTGAAAAGTTGAAAGGGGCCTCCTTGAATTTTTCTACATATGACAAGGAGTTGTATGCCCTTGTGAGAGCCCTTGCCCATTGGCAACACTACCTTTGGCCTCGTGAGTTTGTAATCAAGAGTGACCACGAGTCACTCAAGCATTTGAGAGGCCAAGAGAAGCTTAACAAGAGACATGCCAAGTGGGTTGAATTTATTGAGTCCTTTCCCTATGTGATCCAATACAAGAAAGGGAAGGACAATGTTGTGGCGGATGCGCTTTCTAGAAAGTTCGCACTAGCCACCACTCTCACTTCTAAGCTCATGGGATTCGAGAGCATCAAATTGATGTATGCTCATGATCCAAAGCTAAAGAGTGTCTATGATGCTCTAGAGAAAGGGGAGAGAGTTGAAAAATACCAATGGTCTAATGGATTCATCTTTAAAAATGGTAAAGTGTGCATACCCGAGTCCTCATGGAGGGAATTGCTTGTGCAAGAGGCCCATTGTGGAGGACTCATGGGTCATTTTGGTAGGGATAAAACCTTAGCCATCCTTAGGGAGCAATTCCATTGGCCTAAAATGGGGACACATGTTGAGAGACTTTGCAACTCTTGTCTTGAGTGCAAGTTTGCCAAGTCCAAGTCTAACCCCCATGGCCTATATACCCCACTCCCCGTACCTACTAGTCCATGGTTGGATATATCAATGGACTTTGTCATGGGATTACCAAGGACTAGGGGGGGCCACGATAGCATCTTTGTTGTCGTGGATAGGTTCTCAAAGATTGCTCATTTCATTCCGTACAAGAAATGTGACGACGCCCAACATGTAGCTTCCTTGTTTGTTGAAAATGTTTTAAAGCTACATGGTGTGCCTCAAACTATAGTGAGTGATAGGGACACTAAGTTCGTAAGTCATTTTTGGAGAAGTTTATGGGGTGCCCTTGGCACCAAACTTTTGTAGATTGGCATCCAAGTGAGAACTTGAATGCCTAAAAGTGTCAACCCCGACAACTTGTGTCTTCCTTATCCTTCCACTAGTGGAAACACCACTAGAACAATCTCCTCTTCCCGTCACTCTCACAACATTAGAAATGTTGTTGGAAGTCGAGGAAGGAACCTTGCCATGGAACCCATAAGTGCCTCTCGCCTTGGTTCCATAGCCCACAGTACTACTCCTACTACAACCATCCACGCCCCTCACGGCATACAACCCTCGTGTAGCAAAAGCAATACCATCTATCATACCACCCTCCACATGGGAATTAGAAGCATTAGGTTGCTTAGCGTACCTAGAAGGTGCAAGCTTCTTCTTTCCCACGGAACAACCACCACCACCTCCCATACTAATGGAAGGTCCTCTACTACTCCCTTGTACACCACAAGCAACACTAAGAGAAGATGCATATGAACAATTTCTATACTCAACATCATCATCAACTCTATCTATGTCACTATCAACAATATCAAATTCTTCACAAGAGGAGTAAGTAGGATCAATGTACCTTGAAGCGTCACTATCTTCATTTTCTTGACTAGAAGCATAAGGATCAACACATTCATCTTCATGAGCCTCGTAGTCTTCATCAATATCACGATCATCATAGTGAGCCGCTTCATCCTCATAGGAGCCATGGTTTCCATCATCATAGTAATGGCCATCATCACCCTCGTAGGAACCATAGTCTCCATCATCACCATACGAGTCATAGCAACTCGCATCATCCCCACATGAGCCATAGTCTCCACAATCAACATCCGACATCGTTGCAACACCGAAGCACAAAACCTCCCAAAAGTCACTCCCTCACGTGTATCACTCAATTTATGATCACTCAAGAGCGAGGCCTTTACAACTTGGGAACCAAGGTGATCACAACTAGTATGTCCAAGTTAAAGTTCGGAATGGAGTTAATGAGACTCTATGGACGGACGGTTATTTAAAGTGCGCACTTGAGGCCAAAGGAGTTCTACGACTCTTCTTTGAATTCTAGTCTCCTCTACGCACGAATACCCTAATACGCTAAAGAGGTAGTGTTAATAAAGTAGGCCAATTACCTTAGAAACATTAACCAAGAGGTACGGAAGCAAACGGAACACAAAAACACACGAAACGAAACCAAACGGAGTCACCCCAGGTGTGGGCGCCCCGCCTCTGCAAGGTGGGTGGTCCGCCTACTCCAAAATCCAGAGAGCTGAAGAAAAAGGGGCGGTCCGCCTATAGGAGTGGGCGGTCCGCCTACTGGTGCCTTCAGCACGGTCCGAAAACGGGTTTTTGGCTCGTTTAGCACTCAAAATCCAACGTTTTCGACTTGTTTTCGATTCTAATGATACCCAAAGGTGTATATGATGTTTCTAAATAATCCCCAATAGGTTTAAACCCCAATCAAACAACAACAAATCAATTTTGATTCTTGAGCAAGTTCTAGGATTCTTTGAAAATTTTGGGAATTTGATTTCTTCAAATTTTGAAATACACCACCAAATCTTGTAAATTTGGTATCAAAAGAACGGGAATATAATAAGGAACAAACCCCAATGATTTTTAACGAATGGGTGTTCCAATCCAACAAGTTCCACCAAATTTTGTTCAATTTTCAAGTTTTTCAGTTTTTTTTGTTTTCTTCAAATTTTCAAGAACAAACAACAAGAACAATGATAAACTAACACGATGAACAAGGAACGAGGGTTTGTAAGAACATAACCCGAGCCTTGCTCTGATACCAACTGATGCAGGGCAAAACTAGCGGAAGCTAAATCATACGATACGCGGAAGCAAATAATAAAGATAACAAGAAATCGAGACTAGGAAGGCAAGAAAGTAGAAGAAAGAATCGAATTCAATTCATTCACGTTAATTGAATTCAAGAGGGAGAAGGGAAACTTGACCTTACAATGGAATCCAACTAGGTGTCGATCCCCATAGGTTCCAAGTACATAGATACACGAAGCCTCGGGCTTCGAACTCGAAGGGCTCGGCCTCTTCAACGTTCTCTCTCAATTCTATCTTCAACAATGGCTAACTAATGAATGAAAATGGCTAAGGGAAGCTTATATAGTGGTGCAAGGCAAACCAGAAGGAGTTGCTAAGCACAAACACGGAAGATGAACAAGAAAGGTAAAAGATAGAAGCAAGACAAAACTTGCTTGTTTCGAAGGAACAGTGAGGAACATGTCTCAAAGCTCGATCGAAAGGTACACAAGAATCACCCTAACTATGCAACAATCCTCAAGAGAACATTGCCTCTTGCAAACTGAATGATCAAAGAGGAATGTTCAATCGGATTCAATGAAAGCCACAAGTCCATAAAAGCCCTCACTAGGCTTTGCTCACGACGGAGACAAGAAATGTGCTCGGCACTTTCATTCAATTTTAATATCCAAAAACTAGCTACTCACAATGAAAGGAAACAAGGTTTATATAGGAAATACTAAGGGTAAACTAGTAAAAGGGTCACAGTCGACCAATAGAAATAAGCCACGCAGGGCTGAGTTGAAATGTGTTCGGCAGCCTTGACTTCGGTTAGCCTGGCTTCGGTTCTCGATTGTCTGCTAGAACACATTCGTCATCGGGCGCTGACTTAGCTTCGAACACATGATGTTGTGTTCGGCTCTGCGCTGCCCGGTGCCAAGAGCTGCTGTTCGGCAACTTTGTCCCCGTGCTCAAATTTTACGATGAAGCCCTCAGTTTCAACACTTTGCAATTCTTCTTCCGAACACATGCTTCCTCCCGACATAGCCAGCTGGATGTGCATGTCATGGAGCAGCTTGGCTTGGCTTTGAGTGATTGGTCTCCTCGGTTGATCAGTCACTGCCTTCGGTTGAAGTCTCCTCGGTTGATCAGTCACTGCCTTCGGTTGATTGTCGAGTCTGTGATCAGCACTTTGGGCTGCATCATATAGTTTTCCCATACACAATTGTGAAATGACTAAAAGCCCATAAGACAAGTTAGTGTAATAAAAGCACCTAGGGCTAGAATAGGAATTACACCACAAAAACAAGTCTTCAAATGGCCCGTAAGTAGGCGCCCCGCCTAGCCAAAAGAGGCGCCCCGCCTAGTTGCAGTGTAGGCCAAACAGGCGCCCCACCTCAGGAGTAGGCGCCCCACCACAATGAAGTAGGCGGTCCGCCCATTGCACAGGGGCGGTCCGCCCAGTGCAGGTCCAGAGAGGCTTCATCAACTGGGCGGTCCGCCCTTCCAAAGAGGCTCTCCGCCCCTTCCTGGGAGTTCTTGAAATGGCTCAAAATGTGTCCCCCGAGCCTCTCCTTTGGTGCCTATGTGCTCCTCCTTCCTTGGCGCTCCAATGCATGATCTTCAAGCCTCATCTGGAGCCCTTGACTTGCATTCCCTGTGCTCTCACGCTTGGTTCTTTGATGGTTGTCGTTTAGGCCAATTTGCCCGGCATCAATCTGATGCAGCCCAAAGTGCTGATCAAGGACTCGACAATCAACCGAGGAGGCCAATCACTCGAAGCCAAGCCAAGCTGCTACATGACGTGCACGTCCAGCTGGCAGTGACGGGAGGAAGCATGTGTTCGGGAAGAGAATTGCAAGGAGTTGAAACCGAGGACTACATTTTCAAATTTGAGCCCGAGGACAAGGTTACCGAACAGCAGCTCTCGGCGCCGGGCAGCATAGATCTGAACACAACAACATGTGTTCGAAGCTAAGTCAGCGCCCAATGAGGAGTGTGTTCGAGCAGACAATCGAGAACCGAAGCCAAGGCTTACGGAAGTCAAAGGCTGCCGAACACATTTTAGTTCAGCCCTGCGTGGCTTATTTCTATTGGTCGCCTGTGACCCTATTACTAGTTTACCCTTAGTATTTCCTATATAAACCTTGTTTCCTTTCATTGTAAGTACCTAGTTTTTGAACATTAATGAATTGAATGAAAGTGCCGAGCATATTTCTTTTGTCTCCGTCGTGAGCAAACCCCTGTGAGGGCTTTTATGGGCTTGTGGCTTTCGGTGAATCCGATTGAACATTCCTCTTTGATCATTCAGTTTGCAAGAGGCAATGTTCTCTTGAGGATTTGATGCAGCCCAAAGTGCTGATCAACCGAGGACACTTCAACCGAAGGCAGTGACTGATCAACCGAGGAGGCCAATCACTCGAAGCCAAGCCAAGCTGCTCCATGACATGCACATCCAACTGGCTATATCGGGAGGAAGCATGTGTTCGGAAGGAGAATTGCAAAGTGTTGAAACCAAGGGCTACATCTTCGAATTCGAGCCCGAGGACAAGGTTACCGAACAGCAGCTCTTGGCACCGGGCAGCACATGGCCGAACACAACAACATGTGTTCGAAGCTGAGTCAAGCGCCCGAGGACAAGTGTGTTCGAGCAGACAAATTGAGAACCGAAGCCAAGGCTCACCGAAGTCAAAGACTGCCGAACACATTTTTAACTCAGCCCTACGTGGCTTATTTCTATTGGTCACCTGTGACCCTTTTACTAGTTTACCCTTAGTATTTCCTATATAAACCTTGTTTTCCTTCATTGTAAAGAACTAGTTTTGAATATTGAGTTAAATGAAAGTGCCGAGCATATTTCTTGTCTCCGTCGTGAGCAAACCCCGGTGAGGACTTTTATGGACTTGTGGCTTTCGGTAAATCCGATTGAACATTCCTCTTTGATCATTCAGTTTGCAAGAGGCAATGTTCTCTTGAGGATTGTTGCATAGTTAGGGTGATTCTTGTGTCCCTTTTGATCGAGCTTTGAGACAGGTTCCTCACTGTTCTTTCAAAAGAAGCATGTTTTGTCTTGCTTCTATCTTTATCTTCTTGTTTATTCTTCCGCGTTTGTGCTAGCAACCCCTTCGGGTATTGCATTACACCATCCTGGTATCAGAGCACGGTTTGGGCTTGTTTCTACAACCCCAAATCCTGTTCACGTTATCCTTATTTCATGCGTTTGAGTCTTTGTTTTCTGTTTCGTGTTCTTGAATCTGTTGGAGTTGTTATTTTACAAAAAAAAAAAAAAAAAAAAGTGTTAAAAAGAAAATTCAAAAATTGTGTTTGATTGTTGGTATTTGGGAAAAACAACCATTGATTCTTGTTCACCATCGAGTTCTGAATCCAACCAGTGCCCGACGTACCAATTTCGTGACTAGGGTTTCTTGGTGAATTTTTGGACTGTTTTGAGCTTTAATGGTGACTGGAAACTCGAACCCCATTGTGTTTGGAAGAAATCGATGAAGATTGGTGGTTCTTGAGTAATTTGGGTCTGTTTGTCGCTTGAAAATCGAAGTTCTAAGTTTGAAAACGTTGTCCGTACGCCGGAAAATTGTTACAAAATTGTAACAGTGTACGACACAGCGAGCTGGTTCTTAGCTCGAAGAACTTTGACTTTCCTCCGATGATGTTTGGAACCGGAATCGAAAGGGCGACCCAGATCTGTTGAAAAATTGGATCAGTGAACCGAAGTTGATTGGTCCGTACGCCGGAGCGAAGGTCACTGTTCCATTGAAGAAGAAGGGGGTAAATTTTAAAACATCAAAACCCCCAGGTGAAATTTGTAAAACCTTATCCGTACCATAGGGGACCACTCTTGTACGGACAAGAGTTGGTGTGATCGAAAAGATTCCAAAAGGGAATCAAAAGGGTAGATTCTCCTAGGTTCTCACTTTCCTTTGTTCCAAAATTCTGGTTAGTGGATCTTTTGAGTAAATGTCCTACTCGAGGTCGTACTAACTCTTTGAGCTGATAGGAATTCGTGCGAAGGGGTGACCGAAGTCCGAACTTTCGTAGAAATTTCTTTTGACTCCCCGAGCTCAGTAAAAGCGTCCGTTCCATCGAGTCGAACATCACTTCACTCTTCCCGAAGAGACAGTGACTATTGTCGAACTTGAAGGATCTTAGAGGAACGATCAATTGGACGAGCCACTATTAACAAGTCCTTGAGTGACCAAAACCGAACCCATAAGTTGAGTGGACCCGAGTGCCACCCATCAAAGGTGAGGGAGAGTGTGATGTGATTTCTAACCTTAACATTTGTTTGGTCTTTGACTTGTGCAGGTACCATGGCTGGAAATGGAGGTGATGGAAAAGGCATTGAAAGGCCCGAAGTTTCGTTAGCCGATCTCATGGCTGCGATACAAAGTGTCAGTGCCGAAGTGAGAGGAGTTAGTGTTCGAGTAGCTCAACTCGAACAAGGAAGCGCGTCCGTGGCCGTGCATGGGTCCGGCGCTGGAACAAGCCAATCCACTCCGATGAAACCTGAGCTGTATGCTGAGCTTGTTCGACAACATCAGTTGACGAGTGAAGCAATTCGAAGAGAACTTAACTTGGGCAATCCCCAAGCGCAACAAAACTTGGGCAATCCCCAAGCTGGAAATCAAAACTTGGGCATTCCCTGAGGAGAGAGGTTACCACCTCCAAGGGCCCGAAGAGACCTTGGTGCTGTAACCGAAGAGGCTGATGAAGAGGAATTTCCCGAGGATGAGTATGAACGTGAGCCGCCATTCGCTCAACGAAGGCAAGCTCACCGAGGTCGTGGAAATTTCCGAGGTCGAGGCCGAGGAGCCTATGCTGAAAGAAATATTGAGCGAGAGGTTGATGATCGAAATGATGAGTATCCCGAACAGGTTCGTGCTGTTCGAGATTCAAACTTGAACTGTGTCAAGATCACTATTCCATCCTTTAAAGGAACTAGTGATCCCGATGAGTATCTTGAATGGAAGCTGAAAATGGAGCGCATTTTTGAAACCAATGAGATGACCGATGAGATAAAAGCTGCCCATGCCATTGCTTCTTCGAAGCTTATGCATCTACTTGGTGGGAATCTGACAAGAGGCATAGACGAAGGAATGACTATCCCGAAGTCACTACCTGGCCACAGTTGATGAGAGCAATAGATGCTAAGTTTTTGAGCGCCAAGTACAGGCAAACTCAAATGCAAAAGTTATATGAGCTAAATCAAGGATCTAAGTCAGTTCAAGAGTACCATGATGAATTTGAAAAGGTTCGATTGAATCTTGATCTGGTCGAAGACGAGGAGCAAGCCATTATCCGGTTTAAAAGTGGCTTGGCTAGGGATGTGTCATCTCAGTTGAGACTCCACGTGTACCACACGTTGGCAGATTTGTTTGATGCTGCTACTGAAGCTAAAAAATTGGTGAAGGAAGAAAAGGCAAACCGGTATCGAGGAGTCACTACTACTTCTACTCCCTTGAACCGAGGAAAAGAATGGAAGAATCCTAACCAAACAAGTGCCAACACTGTTCGAGATTCAAAGAGACCCTTCGAGAAAGGTGTGACCGTTAACCAACCAAGAGAAGTGGGAGGTAAAGTGCAACTAAACTCTCCTAGTGCTTCAAATATTCAGTGTCACAAGTGCAAAGGTTATGGTCACATGGCAAAAGAGTGTCCAACTCGCAAAGTTATGCTTCTGCTCGAAGATGGAACCGTCCATGAGCAAGTGAGTGACACCGAGGAGGAATTAATCGAGGAGGCTGACCGAGCTGAAGGTGATGATGATCATAAGGCTGCCGTAGCTGATCATCTGGAAATGCTTCTTGTGGTTCGAAGGAATTTGAGCTGCATGACTCTTGAAGAAGAGGACAACCAAAGAGAAAACCTCTTTCATGCCCGATGTCGAGTGAGGGGAAAGGTGTGTTCGATGATCATTGATTCCGGTAGTTGTGCCAATGTAGTGAGCCAAACTTTGGTTTCACAAATGGGATTACCTACGATGAAGCATCCTCGCCCCTACAAATTACAATGGCTGAATGAGTGTGGAGAATTGAGAGTTGTCAAACAAGTGTGGATCAAGTTCAAAATAGGAGAGTATCAAGATGAAATGATATTCGATGTGGTACCGATGCAAGCTTGTCATTTGCTATTGGGTCGGCCATGGCAATATGACCGAACAGCTGTTCACAATGGCAGATCCAACACTTACACTGTAAAGCTCGATGGGAAGAGTTTCATACTCAAACCCTTGTCTCCAAAACAAGTCACCGAGGACTATAAAAGGATGAAAGAATTGAAAGAAGCGGCCAAAGCTAAGCTTCCGATGGGAGCAAAATTGATGGCCGAGGAGACAAACTCACCGACCGAAGTGAAAGGAATTTGTGCAATCATGCAACCCAGTGAGATCTTACGAGGCAACGACCACGGTCAGATGATGATTTGCCTCGTGCACAAGGGTATCTTTCTAAACTCTAATGATGATTTTTCTAATGATAACCCTTTGCCTTTGTTTGTTCGTAAAGTTTTGCAGGACTTCGAGGACATGTTTCCCGAGGAAATGCCAGGTGGATTACCTCCGTTGAGAGGGATCGAGCACCAAATTGACTTCGTGCCAGGGTGTCAAATCCCTAACAAACCTGCATACCGGTTTAATCCCGAAGACACCAAAGAGCTCCAACGGCAGGTTGATGAATTGTTGAACAAGGGCCTCGTTCGTGAGAGCTTGAGTCCTTGCGCCGTTCCTGTTATCCTTGTCCCGAAGAAAGATGGAACATGGTGAATGTGCGTTGACTGTAGAGCAGTCAACAAAATAACGGTAAAGTATCGTCATCCTATCCCTTCGATTAGATGACATGCTTGATGAATTAAGTGGTTCTTCATTCTTTTCAAAGATTGACCTCAGGTCCGGTTACCATCAGATCCGAATGAAACCCGGAGACGAGTGGAAAACCGCATTCAAGACCAAATTCGGTCTCTATGAATGGTTGGTAATGCCATTTGGCTTATCCAATGCCCCGAGCACATTCATGCGATTGATGAACCATGTGCTCAAACCATTCATAAACAAGTTCGTTGTCGTTTATTTCGATGACATACTTGTTTATAGTCGCACCATGGATGAACATGTTGAACACCTAAGGCTTGTGCTTGAAAAGCTTCGAGAACAGAAGTTATATGCTAACTTCAAAAAGTGTGCCTTTGGTGTCGATCGTGTAGTCTTTCTAGGATTCGTTGTCAGTGCTAATGGTGTCGAAGTCGACGAATCAAAAAGTCGAAGCCATCAAAGATTGGCCAACTCCAACCTCGATATCACAAGTTCGTAGCTTCCATGGTTTAGCTAGCTTTTATCGAAGGTTTGTTCGTGACTTTAGCACCGTGGCAGCTCCTTTGACCGAGCTGGTCAAGAAAGACAATCCATTTGTGTGGGGAGAGTCCCAAGAAAGGGCTTTCCAAGAGTTGAAACGGAGGCTTTGTTCTGCCTCATTGTTGCAACTCCCTGACTTCGGCAGAGCATTCGAAGTCGAGTGTGATGCATCTGGAGTTGGGATCGGAGGAGTGCTAATGCAAGAATCGAAGCCGATCGCTTACTTTAGCGAAAAGCTTAAGGGTGCAACTTTGAATTACTCAACCTATGATAAAGAGTTGTATGCCCTCGTTCGAGCACTCGCCCATTGGCAGCATTATTTGTGGCCTCGAGAATTTGTGATCAAAAGCGATCATGAGTCCTTGAAGCATCTCCGAGGGCAGGAGAAATTGAACCGAAGACATGCCAAGTGGGTTGAATTCATTGAGAGCTTTCCCTATGTAATTCATTACAAAAAGGGAAAAGACAATGTTGTGGCCGATGCGCTATCAAGGAAATTTTCCTTAGCGACCACTCTCGCCTCTAGGCTCATGGGATTTGAAAGCATCAAGTCGATGTACGAAGACGATCCCAAGCTAAAATGTGTTCGAGACGCAATCTTGAGTGGCCGAAGGGTTGAGAAATATCAGTGGCACGATGGCTACCTCTTCAAGAATGGGAGGGTTTGTGTGCCAGTGTCATCGTGGAGTTCTTGGTTCGAGAAGCTCACTCCAGTGGACTGATGGGACACTTCGGTGTCGACAAAACTCTTGGTATCTTGACCGAGCAGTTCCATTGGCCCAAAATGCGACGAGATGTGGAAAAGCTTTGCAACGCTTGCCTCGTTTGCAAGAAAGCTAAATCGAAGTCCAACCCTCATGGTTTGTACACCCCGTTGCCTGTGCCTGATCGACCTTGGGTTGATATATCCATGGACTTTGTCTTGGGGTTACCGAGGTCGGGGGGAGGACATGATAGCATCTTCGTTATGGTTGATCGATTATCGAAAATGGCTCACTTTATTCCTTGCAAGAAGTGTGATGATGCACAGCATGTAGCTACATTGTTTGTTTCGAATGTGTTGAAATTGCATGGTGTCCCTCGTACTATTGTAAGTGATCGAGACACAAAATTCTTGAGTCATTTTTGGAAGTGTCTATGGGGTGCCCTCGGCACCAAACTACTTTTCTAGACGTCTCACCATCCTCAGACTGATGGACAGACCGAAGTAGTTAACCGAACCTTGGGATCTTTGCTTCGGGCAATGACCAAAGGGAAGGTTGGAAACTGGGCTGATCGTTTGCCCAATGTTGGAGTTTGCATACAATCGAACGGTGCATCGAATGATTAACATGACCCCGTTCGAGTGTGTGTATGGATTTAACCCTTTAATTCCACTTGATCTAACCCCTTTGGCTCGAGAAGTTGTTATTGATTTTGTAGGTACTCACCGAGCCAAAGCTCTGCTCGAGTTGCATGCCAAGACAAAGAAGAACCTCGAGGAAGCCTATGCAAAGGTTGCCTTGAAGAAAAACAAGGGGCGAAAGAAGCTGGAATTAAAGAAGGGAGATTGGGTTTGGGTTCACTTCCGAAAGGAACGTTTCCCGAACCTAAGGAAAGGAAAATTGGCTCCTCGAGGGGATGGTCCATTTCAAGTGCTGAGCAAAATAAACAACAATGCTTATGTCATCGACCTCCCAGGTGAGTATAATTTGTCCAACACCTTCAATGTTACTGATTTGACTCCTTGTGTTGTAGGTCAAATATCAGAGGCAGAGGATGAATCGATTTCGAGGACGAAATCCTCTCAAGAAGGGGAGGATGATGCAGCCCAAAGTGCTGATCAACCGAGGACACTTCAACCGAAGGCAGTGACTGATCAACCGAGGAGGCCAATCACTCGAAGCCAAGCCAAGCTGCTCCATGACATGCACATCCAACTGGCTATATCGGGAGGAAGCATGTGTTCGGAAGGAGAATTGCAAAGTGTTGAAACCAAGGGCTACATCTTCGAATTCGAGCCCGAGGACAAGGTTACCGAACAGCAGCTCTTGGCACCGGGCAGCACATGGCCGAACACAACAACATGTGTTCGAAGCTGAGTCAAGCGCCCGAGGACAAGTGTGTTCGAGCAGACAAATTGAGAACCGAAGCCAAGGCTCACCGAAGTCAAAGACTGCCGAACACATTTTTAACTCAGCCCTACGTGGCTTATTTCTATTGGTCACCTGTGACCCTTTTACTGGTTTACCCTTAGTATTTCCTATATAAACCTTGTTTTCCTTCATTGTAAAGAACTAGTTTTGAATATTGAGTTAAATGAAAGTGCCGAGCACATTTCTTGTCTCCGTCGTGAGCAAACCCCGGTGAGGGCTTTTATGGACTTGTGGCTTTCGGTAAATCCGATTGAACATTCCTCTTTGATCATTCAGTTTGCAAGATGCAATGTTCTCTTGAGGATTGTTGCATAGTTAGGGTGATTCTTGTGTCCCTTTTGATCGAGCTTTGAGACAGGTTCCTCACTGTTCTTTCAAAAGAAGCAAGTTTTGTCTTGCTTCTATCTTTATCTTCTTGTTTATTCTTCCGCGTTTGTGCTAGCAACCCCTTCGGGTATTGTATTGCACCAGGATTGTTGCATAGTTTAGGTGATTCTTGTATCCCTTTCGATCGAACTTTGAGACAGGTTCCTCATTGTTCTTTCGAAAGAAGCAAGTTTTGTCTTGCTTCTATCTTTTATCTTTCTTGTTCGTCTTCCGCGTTTGTACTTAGCATCCCCTTCGGGTTTGCATTGCACCATCTTGGTATCTGAGCACGGTTTGGGCTTGTTTCTACAACCCCAAATCCTGTTCAAGTTATCTTTATTTTCGTGCGTTTGTGTCTTTGTTTTCCGTTTCGTGTTCTTGATTTGGTTTTGTTACTGTTGGTGTTATTTTACAAAAAAAAAAAGTGTTAAAAAGGAAAATTCAAAAATTGTGTTTGATTGTTGGTTGTTTGGGAAAAACAACCATTGATTCTTGATCACCATTGTTTCCTGATTCCAACAAGTACCCGACGTACTGATTTTGTGACTAGGGTTTCTTGGTGAAATTTTGGACTGATTTGAGCTTTAATGGTGACTGAAAACTCGAACCCCATTGTGTTGGATGAAACCGATGAAGATTGGTGGTTCTTGAGTGATTTGGGTCTGTTTGTTGCTTGAAAATCGAAGTTCTCAGTTTGAATCGTTGTCCGTACGCCGGAAAATTGTTACAAAATCGTAACAGTGTACGACACGAACGAGCTGGTTCTTAGCTCGGAGAACTCGAACTGAATTCCTCCGTTGCTGCTGAAACCGGAGTTGAAAGGGCGACCCAGATCTTGTTAAAATCCTTGGTCAGTGAACCGAAGTTGTGTGTCCGTACGCCGGAGCAAAGGTCACTGTTCCATTGGAGAAGAAAGGGGTAAAACTCTGTACATTAAGACCCCAGGTGGAAATTTGTCGGCTGAAAAGAGGAAAAGTGGATAAGGTAAAACCCTATCCCTACTAAGGAGGGACCACTCTTATACGGACAAGAGTTGGTGTGGTCGAAGAATATCCCAAAGGGAATCAAAGGGTAGATTCTCCTAGGTTTTCACCTTCTTTCGTGTCAAAACTCTAGTTAGTGGATCTTTTGAGTAATTGTCCTACTCAAGGTCGTACTAACTCGTTTGAGCTGATAGGAACTCGTGCGAAGGGGTGACCGAAGTCCGAACTTTCGTAGTAAATTCTTTTGACTCCCCGAGTTCAGTTAAAAGCGTCCGTTCCATCGAGTCGAACATCACTTCACTCTTCCCAAAGAGACAGTGACTATTGTTGAACTTGAAGGATCTTAGAGGACCGATCAATCAGACGAGCCACTGTTAACAAGTCCTTGAGTGATCAAAACCGAACCCATAAATTGAGTGGAAAGGTGAGGGAGTGTGTGAGGTGATTTCTAACCCTAACATTTGTTTGGTCTTTGACTTGTGCAGATACAATGGCTGGAAATGAAGGCAAAGGCATTGAAAGGCCCGAAGTATCATTAGCCGATCTCATGGCTGCAATACAAGGCGTCAGTGCCGAAGTGAGAGGAGTGAGTGTTCGAGTAGCTCAACTCGAACAAGGAAGTGCGTCCGTGGCCATGCATGGGTCCGGCGCTGGAACAAGCCAATCCACTCCGATGAAACCTGAGCTGTATGCTGAGCTTGTTCGACAACATCAGTTGACGAGTGAAGCAATTCGAAGAGAACTTAACTTGGGCAATCCCTAAGCGCAACAAAACTTGGGCAATCCCCAAGCTGGAAATCAAAACTTGGGCATTCCCCGAGGAGAGAGGTTACCACTTCCAAAGGCTCGAAGAGAACTTGAAGCTGTTACCGAAGAGGTTGATGATGAGGAATTTCCCGAGGACGAGTATGAGCGTGAGCCGCCATTCGCACAACGAAGGCAAGCTCACCGAGGTCGTGGAAATTTCTGCGGTCGAGGCCGAGGCCGAGGAGCCCATTTTGAAAGAAATATTGAGCGAGAGGCCGATGATCGAAATGATGAGTATCCCGAACAGGTTCGTGGTGTTAGAGATTCAAACTTGAACAGTGTCAAGATCACTATTCCGCCCTTTAAAGAAACTAGTGATCCCGATGAGTATCTTGAATGGAAGTTGAAAATGGAGCGCATCTTTGAAACCAATGAGATGACCGAGGAGAGAAAAGCTGCCCATGCCATTGCTTCGTTCGAAGCTTATGCCTCTACATGGTGGGAATCTGACAAGAGGCATAGACGAAGGAATGACTATCCCGAAGTCACTACCTGGCCACAATTGAAGAGAGCAATGGATGCTAAGTATTTGAGTGCCAAGTACAGGCAAACTTAGATGCAAAAGCTCTATAACTTAAAGCAAGGGTCCAAGTCAGTTCAAGAGTACCATGATGAATTTAAAAAGGTTCGACTGAATCTTGATCTAGTCGAAGACGAAGAGCAGGCCATTATCCGGTTCAAAAATGGCTTGGCTAGGGATGTGTCGTCTCAATTGAGGCAACACGTGTATCACACGTTGGAAGATCTGTTCGATGCTGCCACCGAAGCTGAAAAATTGGTGAAGGACGATAAGGCAAACCGGTATCGAGGAGTCACTACTTCTACTCCCTTGAACCGAGGTAAAGAATGGAAGAGTCCAAACCAAACAGGTGCCAACGCTGTTCGAGATTCGAAGAGACCCTTCGAGAAAGGTGTGACCGTTAACCAACCAAGAGAAATGGGAGGTAAAGTTCAACTAAACTCTCCTAGTGCTTCAAATATTCAGTGTCATAAATGCAAAGGTTATGGTCACATGGCAAAAGAGTGTCCAACTCGCAAAGTTATGCTTCTGCTCGAAGATGGAACCGTCCATGAGCAAGTGAGTGACACCGAGGAGGAATTTATCGAGGAGACTGACCGAGCTGAAGGTGATGATGATCATGAGGCTGCCGAAGCTGATCATCCGGAAATGTTTCTTGTGGTTCGAAGGAATTTGAGCTTCATGACTCTTGAAGAAGAAGACAACCAAAGAGAAAACCTCTTTCATGCCCGATGTCGAGTAAGGGGAAAGGTGTGTTCGATGATCGTTGATTCTGGTAGTTGTGCAAATGTGGTGAGCCAAACTTTGGTTTCACAAATGGGATTACCTACGATGAAGCATCCGCACCCTTACAAATTACAATGGCTGAACGAGTGCGGAGAATTGAGGGTTGTCAAACAAGTGTGGATCAAATTCAGAATCGGAGAGTATCAAGATGAAATGATATTCGATGTGGTTCAGATGCAAGCTTGTCATTTGCTATTGGGTCGACCATGGCAATATGACCGAACAGCTGTTCACAATGGCAGATCAAACACTTACACTGTAAAGCTCGATGGGAAGCGTTTCATATTCAAGCCCTTGTCTCCGAAGCAAGTCACTGAGGACTATAAACGGATGAAAGAACTGAAAGAAGCGGCCAAAGCTAAGCTTCTGATGGGAGCAAAATTGGGGACCGAAGAGACAAACTCACCGCCCGAAGTGAAATAAATATGTGCAATCATGCAACCCGGTGAGATCCTACGAGGCAATGACCACGGTCAGATGATGATCTGCCTCGTGCACAAGGGTATTCTTCTGAACTCTAATGATGATTTTTCTAACAATAACCCTTTGCCTAGTGCTGTACAAAGTGTTTTGCAGGACTTCGGAGACATGTTTCCCGAGGAAATGCCAGGTGGATTACCTCCGTTAAGAGGAATCGAGCACCAAATTGATTTCGTACCGGTGTCTCAAATCCCCAACAAACCTGCATACCGGTGTAATCCCGAAGACACCAAAGAGCTCCAATGGCAGGTTGATGAGTTGCTGATGCAAGCTAAACCGGAGTTGAAGCTTTGCAATCGGAGACAACAAACAAGACGCGGAAACGATAAGATAAGTGGCGGAAGCAACAATAGTAACCAAGATAACAAGAAATCGGGGAAGGGGGAGAACAGAAATAGAAGAAAGAATGGATAAACCGAATCAAATCATGATTGATTATCGAAGGGAGAAAAGGAAACTTGAACCTAACAAGGTTTCATACTAGTGATGAAATCCATTTCGGTTCCAAGCCATAGAAGGCGTACACGAAGCCTCGGGCTTCAAACAAGAATGGCTCGGCCAATTCTATCTCTATTCTCTCAATTCAATATCAACTAAAAACTGTCCTAATGAGCTATGCTAGGAGTTTATATAGACAATATAAAGGGCAAAATAGTAAAAGGGTCACAGGTGACCAATAAGATAAAGCCACGCAGGGCTGGAGCAGTTTGATGTGTTCAGCAGCTTAGCTCGAACACATTGGATTCGGTCGCTTGTTTGCCTCGGTCACATTTGGAATCGAACGCTCTCCTGCCTCGGGCACATTTGTAGCCCTTCGATCGATTCTTGGTTCGGCGTCGTTCTTCCTTAGTTCGGTTGCTTTCAGCTTCGGGCTCGAGCTTGTCATATCTTCCCCCGGGCTCAAACTCGATCGTTGAGCTTTCATAAGTTGTGCCCGGTCTCACAGCTTCCGAAGTCAGTGTCAGCAACGGTCACAGTCACTTGTTGTCTGCTCGGTGGATTTCCATCGTTGCTGCTCGGCGAGGCAGTCTTCGGCATCTTTCATTCCGGCCACATTTTGATCGTGGGCATCATGTGACTCCTCGGTGGACTGGCTTGATGAATCGAACAGGTGAGCCTGGTTCGTATTGCATCATCCTCCCCTTCTTTAAAGGATTTCGTCCTCGAAATCAAACCGACAAGACCTGCAAACAAGGCAGAGACAAACAAAGCTTCCTACTTCGAGAGTAGGTTAGTGTTCAAAAGTGTGGAAAACACACACTTATTATAGAGCCAAGCATCAATGCAAATCAAACAGCCTATGTCTCCGAAGGAAACAACAAGTTCTTGGCTCAAATCAATAGGACACTTTGCATGTAAGATGTAACGATCAAAGGCCCTATCACCTCTAAACTTGTAGTCATCATACCGAGCCCTCAATTCACTTTTTTCACCATGGGGCTTATGGACTTCGGTATGCACTATACTCGAGGTGTGATCAACATGTGGAATGGAGCAAGTAAAATGATTGACTCGACAACTAACATCGAATACTCCACTCCCCTTCTTGGAAGCACTCTTACACACACCAAGAGTGACTTCCTCTCCTCCAATCCCAACTCCAAGACAATCTTCTTCACTAGACAAACTCCAAAGGAAGGTCTCCAAAATCGGGCCTTCATCATTATAGTCCATACAATGAAGGTTAGGACTACAAGAAGATAGTTCAACACAACCAAAATCAAGACCACTCATCCCACTTGGAGTTCCAAACATTGGATCATCCATAGAGTCTAACTTTTCAAACCATGGAGGTTCTATTCGATTACCAATCCTAGTCCGATACAATTCGCTACCACAAATGAGATTATCTTCACACAATGGAAATGTAAAAGCATGCACCTCAAATTCATGGTCACACAAAAGCATGGTATCAAGACTAGGTTCATCACTATTACCCGAGGAATCATTGAAAACAATCCGATCCATCTCAATCACTAGGGACTCCTCAAGGTCACTACCAACCTCACTACAACACATAAGTCCACCATAATCAAGCAATTCATCAAGGGAAAGGATAGGGTATTCATTCAACTCATCTTCCCCTTTGTCAAATATGGGTGGTGTGTCATAACAAGGGTCACAAGTAAGGTCAACTACTACTTCATCACTAAAGAGAGATTCGATGAAGATCGAGCTCACATATGATGTGGCATATCAATTCTCTCAACTAGTGGTTCACATTCACTCATAAGTTGACCATTCGACTCTACACTAGTTGCAAAAACATTGTAATCATACAAATCATCAACTAGCATAGAGGTTTCTCTAGCAATTTCACAAGACAAGGAAGTATCATGCTCACGGGAAGGAAATCGAACACTCACCTCGGAATGGCCTTCGGTTTCTTTTACTGTCCTCGAGGTCTCACAAGTAGTTTCTTCTCCGTGGAGCTCACATGAAAGATCTTCTTCACCTTGTCTATCTACTTCGGTACAGAGTTGAGGCTCCTTCGGTTTGCCTCCAAGAGTTCCTGCACAAGATTTCGAACAAGTAGAAGAAAAAGATAAAGGGTTAAGGTTAGAATAAGGGGTGTCCTCACCCTCAATGATTCTTTTTCCCTCTTTCTTTTCCCTCATTTTTCTTTCAAGGTCTGGTGTGGGTTCGGGTGGTGACAACTCGCTCACATCACTCGACACAACCTCTCCTTTTTCCTCTCGAGAGTTGTCACCGGTCACTCCCTTACTCCTCTCGATCTTTTGTCTCTCATATTCGGGTGAGTTGGGTCGAGGCCCAAGAATACCCATAGCTGGAGTAGGTGGACTTTTAACATCGACCCGAAGCCTAGGACTCGAAGACTCATCAACCGAAGTCTCATTCTTCGTTGCCGAACATGGCTCCGAAGCTGGTGTCCTCGGGATCCTTGCCGCATCAAGGTTAGCAAGTCTAAGTTCGGCTCCGATCCCCAATAGTTCAGTCAAAAGATCGGCCATCGTGATAACCTTGTTAACTTCGGTCGACTCTTTTCTTGCAATTTTCCCACCACTTCGTGCGCTCGCAGGACTCTTCATTGGCAACCTTTAAAGACCAGCAACTTGGGTTCTCCTTATCCCTCCACTAGTGGTAACACCACTATGATAACTCCCACTTCCTTTCACTCTCCCAACATTATTAGTTTTGAAAGTCGAGGTAGGAGTTCGAGCATGGAACCCGTAAGAACTTCTCCTCGGAGAAGGAGTTCGGTAGAAACATCCTCTACCCTCCTCGGGTCCATATCCACCAGTGCTCCTCGAGCCACCCTTTCCATAGGAATTGGAAGCATTGAATCGTGTGCCACGACTATAAGTTGCAAATCTTCCTCCTCCCATGGAACAACCTCCACCACCTCCCAACCCGATGGAAGGGGTTCTACTACTCCCTTGTGCTCCGCACGAGACACCGACGGAAGAAGACATCAAATAGTTTGCTCGGTCAACTTCGTCATCAACTTCCTCGATGTCACATTCGTCGTATTCAAGGTCATCACAATGAGAGTAAGTAGAGTCATCGTACCTCGAAGCGTCACTACCTTTGTATTCTTGACCCGAAGCAAAAGATTCTTCTCGTTCATCTTCACAGGCTTCGTAGTCTTCTTCGTCTTCGTATTCACCATAGTGACCTGCTTCGTCCTCATAAGAGCCATAGTACCCGGTGTCGTTATAACAATCATCACCTCCGTAGGAACCATAGTCTCCATTATCTCCACATGAATCATACCCTCCATAGCTACCATCATCCGAAGACATAGCTGCAACAAACAAGAGTAAAGGACCTCACAAGTTCACTCCCTCGCTTGTATCACTCGAGTAATGTTCGCTCAATTTTCTTTCCACTCGTGTTTACACTCAAGGTCGTTGGCTTTTATGACCTCACTCTATTGTTCTCACCACTCAGCCTTTTTCCACTGAAGTTGGCCTTGCCTTCTTGTTAGGAAACCGAAGTGATAAGTCACAACTAGTACTTACCAAGTTTAGGTTCGGAAGGAGTTTATACGACTCGATGGAACGGTAGCTATTTAACTGCGCACGGGGAGTCAAAAGAATTATCTACGAAGTTGGTGATAAGATCCAAATTGGCCTAAACGACAACCATCAAGAACCAAGCTTGGAGAGCACAATGGACACAAGTCAAGGGCTCCGGAAACGTCTTGAAGATCATGCATTGGAGCGCCAAAGAAGGAGGAGCACTTAGGCACCAAAGGAGAGGCTCGGGGGACATATTTTGAGCCATTCCAAGGACCCCAAGGAAGGGGCGGACCGCCTAGTCAAAGGGGCGGACCGCCTAGTGAAGTTGAGGCCTCGGTATTTTGGGGCGCCTGAAAAGGGGCGGACCGCCCACTCCACAGCATGGAGAAGTAGGCGGACCGCCTACTCCCACTAGGCAGGGGCGCCTACTTGCTGAGCTTTGGACGGGAGTGCTATGCGTAATTCCTATTTTGGCCTTACGAGGCTTGTATTGTTTTTATTACATTTGAGGGCTTTTAGACATTTCATTTAGAAGTGTGGTGAACCTATAAATACCACACTTAGTCATTTATTTCATTTAGCTTGTTTAGATTTGAAGAATAGACTTAGTAAGAGAGGCAAGGCCTTCTTCTTTGTAGAAGCTTGAAGCTTCGAATTATCTCTTGCTTTGAGCCTATGGAGATCCGTCACTAGTACGGAATCCTTGTATGGTTCAAGTTTCCCTTCCTCTCTCGGATAATCAATTCATGGTTTGAATCGTTTATCCATTCTTTTCTTCTATTTCTGTTCTTCCCCATCCCTTACTTTCTTGTTATCTTGTGATTATTGCTTCCGCATCTTGTTTATCACTTCCGCCTATTTTGGTCTTATCAGTTTGGTATCAGAGCAAGGCTCGGGTTTCGTTCTTACGAATCCACGGTCCTTGTTCATCCTATCTTTAGTTTCCTTGTTCTTGTTATTGAAAGTAGAAAACACAAAAAAATTGAAAAATTGAAAAAAATCCAAAAATTGGTGTATCTTGTTGGATTGGATGATTTATGTTATGGGTGTTATTGATTCTTGATCGTGATTATTTTCCCGTTGCTTGGGTACCAAAATAACTTGGATTGGTGAAGTTTGAAAAATTGAACCCCAATTGTCCTTAAACCCTTGATGAACTTGTTCTTGATGATTTGGGCTTGATTCTTGGGTTGGATTGATGTTCTATTGGAAACTTGATATTGGGGATTGAACTTCATTGAAAAACAAACGAATCGGTACCAATTGTGTGGGATTTGAACATATATAACACCAACTTTGAAGAATCACAATCCTTGTTGAAACCCTTTTGATAAACCCTTGTGTTCTTGAGGTTCTTGACTTTGAATCTTGATTTGGTTAATTGTTTGGATGTAAATTTGATTGGGGATTGTTAGAAGGGATCAAAAACAACTTTGGGTATCATTGGATTGTGAAAACAAGTTGAAAACATCGGATTTGAGGCTTGGAAATCGACTTGAAACTAGTTCGGACTGTGCTGAGAGCCACAGTAGGCTGACCGCCCACCCCTATAGGCGGACCGCCTGATTTCCTTCAGCTCTCTAGATCTAGGAGTAGGCGGACCGCCCACCTTGCAGAGGCGGGGCGCCCACTCCTGAAGGGACCCCGTTTGGCTTCGTTTCGTGTCTTTTTGTGTTCCGTTTGTTTCCGTACCTCTTGGTTAGTGTTTCTAGGGTATTAGTCCTACTCTATTAACACTAATCTTTGATTCATTAGGGTGTTGTGTGTTTCAGTCTATACTTAAAGTCGTAGAATTTGCTTGCTTCAAGTGCGCACTAAACTAGCTTCCGTATATCGAGTCGCATCAACTCCACTCCAGACCTTTACTTGGATATACTAGTTGATTGATCTTACCATTGTGGTTCCTAGAAGAGATAAGGACATCTTTGGGTGGGGGTTTGGGAGTGTGCACCCCAAAAGAGTGTTGAGAGCCACCACCAAAGGTAAGGGAGAGCAAGTGAGGTTGTTTATACTAACCTTTGCACTTTCTTAACATGTCTTTTGCAGGTACAAGGAGCCATAAGGGAGGTTTGGAGGGAAGTGGGAGTGGTGAGAAAGGTGTAAATGTGAGTGAGAGGGAGTTAGTTGAAGCCTACTTTCCGAGCATCTTGGCTCAAATGGAGGCAATAGACACTCGACTCCAACACTTGGAGGATGAGATGGAAGAGAATGAGGCCGAGGGAAGACATGGAATGAGTCGCACTATGGGTTATGGTATTGCTAGTAGTGGTGAAATTAGGAAGTACCCAATTAGTGAAGGTACTATTGAGGGGTTTTGTAAAGGGCGTTACATAGATGAGCTCATGAGCCAAAGAGCGTGGTATCAATTCATTGTGAGCCTTAATGGGAATCATGGGTATGTGCTTCAAGTGGATAGTGGTGAAGCAAGTTGGATTAGCCATCTTGTAGTGAGAAGGTTGCGAATACCTTGTGTTGATGGAATGGCTAGGGTAGTTATTTCACAAAGGAACTTTGAAGAAGAAGTGGAGTGCAAAGTAGGTCCTTTAGTGGGATGTGATGTTATGTTGGGAAAGCCTTGGCTTTTCAATAGATACTTCAAGATTGCCCAAGAAGTGTTGCATGGCTACCGTGTTCAAGCACAAGGAAAGTTACAACTCCTCCTTCTTAGGGAAGAAGAAGTACAACCAAGCAATCCCATGAACATGAGGAATGGAGGGACACCATTGAAGAGAAGCCCTATGATTCAAAGAGTGCAATCAAGAACCCCTACACACACAAGAAGTGGTGGGACTAGTGCAAGAAGAGAGTTGGCATATGTCAACAAGGTGAACCCCAAACCACAAGCTCCAGAGCAAAGTGGTTCACCAACCAAGAAGAAAGAGACATCAAGTGATGAGTCTCTTAGTCCTAGATTCCGGGTTGATGTTAAAAGTCCACCTACTCCGGCCATGGGTATTCTTGGGCCTCGTCCCAACTCACCCGAATTTGAGAGACAAAAGATTGAGAGGAGTAAGGGTGATAAGAATCAAAACGCGGAAAAATAAATAGATAAAAGCGAGACGTAACTCGTACGATAATCTCGAGTAGCAACGGAGAACTTGTTCCGTTACACCCCAAGAAGATGACAAGAACACCTACACTAGGCAACTACCCTCGAGCTAACGCGAGCACGCAAGTAGAATGGTCGGGGGGGATTGGAATTCATCTAGATCCGCTAGAAGAAAAACAAGTCCCGTCAAGGGTTTCATTCACCAATCAAAGAGTTCAACTCTTAACACAATTGTATGTTTAATCATCAAAGTTAGCTAATGAAACAAGACAAGCTACTAGCTATTTATAGGTGTTGTTAGACACCCTTTGAAAGGTCTAAAATTCCCACACTTAGGCTTAGGAAGTAAAGGACCACGTAGGGTCAAAATAGTCTTAACATAGTAAAGATTCACGCCTCTTCAGTGATCTGGGCAGAGCGCCCAAAATTGGGTGCAAGCTTGGCAGTGAGGTAGCTCGGGCGGAGCGCTTGGATTTGGGGCGGTCCGCCTCAGCTTAGCCTTCGTCAGGAGGTGCGCCTGGGGGTGTGGGCGGAGCGCCCAAGGTGCTGGGCGGAGCGCCCATCATGCTGAGTTGTTCTCCTTGTGCTCTAATCACCCGGTATGGCTTCCAATTGCTTCCTTCTTCTAGCCCCTTCCTCACCAAGTGTAGGTGTACTCCTTGGATCTCCTTAGCTTGGCTCCGAGTGAATGGTCTTGTGGGGGTTTGGGTCTTATCATCCTCCCCTTCTTGAGAGGATTTCGTCCTCGAAATTGAAGCATCATCCACGACCTCTTAATCATCATTCACGACCTCTTCATTACCTACATCCAAAGGAACCAAGTCACAAACATTGAAAGTATTAGAAACTTGATACTTGATAAGGGGCAAAAATACGCGGAAGCAAACTATACGATAAACGAGCGGAAGCAAGTAAATTTGATAACGTGATATCGAAGATATCGAGAAGTTCAAGATTAGGAAGACAAGAATTAGAAGAAAGAACGGATAAATAATTCGAACAAGAATTTAATTATCCAAAGGGAGAAAGTGAAACTCGAATCTTACAAGGATTTCACACTAGCGATGAATCTCCATAGGTTCCAAGTCAACGAGATACATGAAGCCTCGGGCTTCGACAAGAAAGGCTCGGCCTTCTCTCAATTCTCTCTTCTCTCAATTCTATGTTCAATGATAGCTAATGAGAAATGAAGACTAAGTGTTCTATTTATAGTTTTTCACAAGACATAGTGAAATGACAAAAATGCCCCCAAAGCTAATTAGGACATAGTAGAACACCTAGGGCTAAACTAGTAACTTCACACCAAAACATGAGTTTTTCAGCATGCCGGGCGCCCCGCCCGTGGAGTAGGCGCTCCGCCTCATGGAACCATCAGTGGACTTGGCTGGGCGCTCCGCCCCAAGGTGAGGCGGTCCGCCTGGTGGCCTGTGTGATGGGGCGCTCTACCTAGGGGCTGCTAGGCGCTCCGCCTGGTGGCCATTGGTGCTGGGCGCTCCGCCCTGTAGTGCTGAAGCCTTCCATTCCTTCCTTGGTGCTCCGCATGATCTTCAAGTCGCTCCCGGAGACCTTGACTTGCATTCCTTGTGCTCTCAAGCTTGGTTCTTGATGGTTAGTGTCTTGGCTCGATTTGCCCCGCATCATCCTCCCCTTCTTGAAAGGATTTTGTCCTCGAAATCAAACCATCAAACCTACATTCAAAACAAGCACAACCAAAGTTTCCTACTTCACAAGTAGGTTAGCTTAACAAGAATAAGTACAAGTAGTGTGGAAAACACACTCTTGTGATAGAGCCAAGCATCAATACCAATTAAAAAGCGTATGTTCCCAAAGGAAACAATAAATTCTTGGCTCACAAAGAACAAGCACTCATCATCAAAACAAGCAAAGAGATCAAAGTCATGAAACATGTAGCAATCAAATGTCTTATGACCCCTAAGCTTACTATCAACACACCAAGCCTTCAAATCAATTTTATCACAACGTGACACATTGGCTTTGGCATGCCCAACACTCAAGGTGTGCTCAACATACGGGATGGAGTAAGCAAAATAGTTCAATTCACAACTAATATCGACTACTCCACTCCCCTTCTTAGAAGCACTCTTACACACACCGAGAGGTACCTCCTCACCTCCAAATACTCCTCCAAGACAACCCTCGTCACTAGACAAACTCCCAAGGGAGGTCTCAAACAATGGGTTATCCATAGAGTTAGGCATTCCAATCCATGGAGGTCCAAACTCACACTCTACTCTAGCTTGATACAATTCACCATGTTCATTGAAGTTGCCCTCATACAAAGGATTGGTATAGGCGCACTTCTCAAGCTCGCTAGCAAGCAAAGGTGAAGTTCTCAAACTAGAGATCACATCTACACTTGAGGAGTCATCGAACACAAGTCGATCTATCTCATTCTCAAGAGACTCCTCAAGGTTACGAACTTCCTCACTACGACACAAGATACCACCGCTAGCAAATAAGCAATCAAAGGGAAGAATAGGATAATCATGCAATTCATCTTCTCCTTTATCAAATATGGGCGGGGTGTCATAACAAGGGTCACACACAAGGTCAACTTCAACATTCTCACTAAAGAGAGGTTCAATGAAAACCGAGCTCACATCATGATGTGGCCTTTCAACCCTCTCAACTAGTGGTTCATTTGCACACACAAGTTGACCCAAAGGCTCTACGCTAGTTGCAAACACATTATAGTCATGCAAATCATCAACTAGCCTAGAGTGCTCACTAACAACATCACAAGACAAGGAAGTATCATGCTCAAGGGAGGAAGAACTAACACATACCTTTGAAGTGTCATGAACGTCTTCACCTTGTAGCTCACATTCGGCATCGCCTTCACCTTGTCTTTCCATCTCGGAACATGGTTGAGGTTCCATCGGTTTGCCTCCAAGAATCCCTACAAAAGAATTCAAGCACATAGAAGAAAAAGATAAAGGGTTAAGGTTAGAATAAGGGGTGCCCTCACTCTCAACTTTTTTTTTTCCCTCTTTCTTTTCCCTCATTTTTTTTCCAAGGTCGGGTGTAGATTTTGGTGGTGACAACCCACTCACATCACTCAACACGACCTCTTCTTTTTCCACTCGAGAGTTGTCACCGGTCACTCCCTTACTCCTCTCTATCTTTTGTCTCTCAAATTCAGGCGAATTGGGACGAGGCCCAAGAATACCCATAGCCGGAGTAGGTGGACTTTTCACGTCAACCCGGAATCTAGGACTTGGAGACTCATCACTTGATGTCTCCTTCTTCTTTGTTGGTGAACCATTTGGAATTGAAACTTGTGGTTTCGGGTTCACCTTGTTGATGTCTATCAACCCTTTTCTAGCACATGTCCCACCATTGCTTGTGTTTGTAGGACTTCTTGTTTGCACATTGTCAACCATGGAATGAAGTTCTTTCTCCTTGCCCCTTTGCCTAGCAAAAGAAGGTGCACTAGTAGGCACTTGGCTCTTCGCCCGGTAAGGCACAAAGTCATAAACTTTTTGCCCTACGCCCATAAGATACGCATCCTTCACCACACTATATTGCACCCTCTTCCCCTCCAACCACCGGTCACCTATCCACACATCAATATGACGCATGGGATACACATCACACCACATATAGCATTTATAGTTCCTATGAGATATGAGTACCCGAGCCTCCTTAGAAACCCATACTCCATCATACTCATAAGGATGCTCTAGCTTATGGCATGGTATCCTAAGCCTATCAACCAAAGAGGTGCTAATACAATTGGCATCGGTACCACCAATCTTGAGCAAGTATCCACCAATACCATCTACCTCAACAACGAACCTTCTCCTACCCAAGTTTTGTAGATTGGCATCCAAGTGAGAACTTGAATGCCCACAAGTGTCATCCCCGACAACTTGGGTCTTCCTTATCCCTCCACTAGTGGCAACACCACTAGAACAATCTCCTCTTCCCGTCACTCTCCCAACATTAGAGATGTTGTTGGAAGTCGAGGAAGGGACCTTGCCATGGAACCCATAAGTGCCTCTCGCCTTGGTTCCATAGCCCATAGTACTACTCCTACTACAACCATCCACGCCCTTCACGGCATATAACCCCTTTGTAGCAAAAGCAACACCATCTCTCAAACCAACCTCCTCATGGGAATTAGAAGCATTAGGTCGCTTAGCGTACCTAGAAGATGCAAGCTTCTTCTTTCCCACGGAACAACCACCACCACCTCCCATACTAAAGGAAGGTCCTCTACTACTCCCTTGCACACCATTAGCAACACTAAGAGAAGATGCATAAGAATAACCCATATGCTCAGCATCATCATCAACTCTATCTATGTCACTATCAACAATATCAAATTCTTCACAAGAAGAGTAAGTAGGATCAATGTACCTTGAAGCGTCACCATCTTCGGTTTCTTGACTAGAAGCATAGGCATCATCACATTCTTCATCACAAGCCTCATAGTCTTCATCAACCTCACGATCATCATAGTGAACCGCTTCATCCTCATACGAGCCATAGTTCCCCGAATCATCATAGCAATGCCCATCATCACCATCGTAGGAACCATAGTCTCCATCATCACCATACGAGTCATAACAACTCGCATCATCCCCACAAGAGCCATAATCTACCCCATCATCATTATCCGACATTGTTGCTACACCACAAGATTAACCTCCCAAAAGTCACTCCCTCACGTGTTTCACTCGATATATGAACACTCAAAGGCGAGCCTTAACAACTTGGGAACCAAGGTGATTACAACTAGTATGTCCAAGTTAAAGTTCGGAATGGAGTTAATGAGACTCGATGTACGGACGGCTATTTAAAGTGCGCACTTGAGGCCAAAAGGAGTTCTACGACTCTTCTTTGAATTCTAATCTCCTCTACGCACGAGTGTCCTAATATGCTCAAGGATTAGTGTCAATGGAGTAGGCCAATTACCCTAGAAACACTAACTAAGAAGTTAGGAAACCAACGGAACACAAAAAGAAGCGAAACGAAACAAAACCGAGCCGTTTCAGGGCTAGGCGCTCCGCCCAGTTGTGGGAGGCGCTCCGCCTGGGTGGGAGGCGCTCCGCCTGGCTGCCCCTACTGCCTAGAAGGCTGGGCGTTCCGCCTAAGGTCAGGCGCTCCGCCTGGGGCGCGATTCAGCCGATTCCAAGAACGGGTTTTGGCGAGTTTTTGCCAACTTTTTTGGCTCGATTTCAACCCGATACACAAAAGCAATGATACCCAAAGGTGTATACAAATATTATAACCAATCCCTAATAGTTTTCAACTCCAAACAAGCAACAACAAGCTTCGATTCAAGATTGAAGCGTTTTCAAGAATTTTCAAACTTTTTGGATTTTGATTTTGGAAATTTTGATTCGTAACACCAAATTGTGATATATGGGTATCAAAACGACGGGAATACAATAAGGAAAAAACCCCAATACTTTTTAACACTTGGGAATTCGATTCCAACCCGATCTACCAAATTTTCTTGAGTTTTCTAGTTTTTCAATTTTTTTGTTTTTCTTCAAATTTTCAAGAACAATCACAACAACAAAAACGATACTAACATATGGAACAAGGAACGGGGGTTTGTAAGAACATAACCCGAGCCTTGCTCTGATACCAACAGATAAGGGGCAAAAATACGCGGAAGCAAACTATACGATAAACGAGCGGAAGCAAGTAAATTTGATAACGTGATATCGAAGATATCGAGAAGTTCAAGATTAGGAAGACAAGAATTAGAAGAAAGAACGGATAAACAATTCAAACAAGAATTTGATTATCCAAAGGGAGAAAGTGAAACTCGAACCTTACAAGGATTTCACACTAGCGATGAATCTCCATAGGTTCCAAGTCAACGAGATACATGAAGCCTCGGGCTTCGACAAGAAAGGCTCGGCCTTCTCTCAATTCTCTCTTCTCTCAATTCTATGTTCAATGATAGCTAATGAGAAATGAAGACTAAGTGTTCTATTTATAGTTTTTCACAAGACATAGTGAAATGACAAAAATGCCCCCAAAGCTAATTAGGACATAGTAGAACACCTAGGGCTAAACTAGTAACTTCACACCAAAAGATGAGTTTTTCAGCATTCCGGGCGCCCCGCCAGTGGAGTAGGCGCTCCGCCTCATGGAACCAACAGTGGACTTGGCTGGGCGCTTCGCCCCAAGGTGAGGCGGTCCGCCTGGTGGCCTGTGTGGTGGGGCGCTCCGCCTAGGGGCTGCTAGGCGCTCCGCCTGGTGGCCCTTGGTGCTGGGCGCTCCGCCCTGTAGTGCTGAAGCCTTCCATTCCTTCCTTGGTGCTCCGCATGATCTTCAAGTCGCTCCCGGAGACCTTGACTTGCATTCCTTGTGCTCTCAAGCTTGGTTCTTGATGGTTAGTGTCTTGGCTCGATTTGCCCCGCATCAATACTCACTTGGCAAGTCGACCACATAAGCGTTGTTGTTTATCTTTGAAAGCACTTGGAATGGGCCATCTCCCCGGGGTGCCAACTTCTCTTTTCTAAGGTTTGGAAACCTTTCTTTCCGGAAGTGCACCCACACATAGTCACCCTTCTTGAGTTCCACCTTCTTGCGGCCTTTGTTTTTCTTGGAGGCAACCTTAGCATAAGCTTCCTCCAAATTCTTCTTTGCCTTAGCATGTAGCTCCATCAAAGCCTTGGCTCTAGCTTTCCCTTCAAAATTAACAACCATTTCCCTTGGCAAAGGGGTTAGATCAAGGGGAATCAAGGGGTTAAAACCATACACACATTCAAAAGGATTCATGCCAATCATGCTATGCAATGTACGATTGTAGGCAAACTCCATTAAAGGCAATCTATCAATCCACGTCCCGGCCTTACCTCGGGTCATGGCTCTAAGAAGAGCACCTAAGGTTCGGTTGACCACTTCGGTTTGGCCATCGGTTTGGGGGTGGTGGGACGTGGAAAACAAGAGCTTGGTGCCTAAAGCACCCCATAAACTTCGCAAAAAATGGCTTAGGAACTTTGGGTCCCTATCACTCACTATAGTTTGAGGCACACCATGTAGCTTCAAAACATTTTCAACAAACAAGGAAGCTACATGTTGGGCATCATCACATTTCTTGCAAGGAATGAAATGAGCCATCTTTGAGAACCTATCCACAACAACAAAGATGCTATCGTGGCCCCCCCTAGTCCTTGGTAATCCCATGACAAAGTCCATTGATATATCCAACCACGGACTAGTAGGTACGGGGAGTGGGGTGTATAACCATGAGGGTGGACTTTAGATTTGGCACGTTTGCACTCAAGGCAATTAGCACAAAACTTCTCCACATGCACCCTCATCTTCGGCCAATGGAATTGTTCTTGAAGAACGGCCAAAGTCTTTCTTGCCCCAAAGTGACCCATGAGTCCTCCAAAATGTGCTTCTTGCACAAGCAATTCCCTCCATGAGGACTCGGGTATGCACACTCTACCATTTTTAAAGATGAATCCATTAGACCATTTGTATTTATCAACTCTCTCCCCTTTCTCTAGAGCATCATGGACACTCTTTAGCTTTGGATCATGAGCATACATCAATTTGATGCTCTCGAATCCCATGAGCTTAGAGGTGAGAGTGGTGGCTAGTGCGAACTTTCGAGAAAGCGCATCCGCCACAACATTGTCCTTCCCTTTCTTGTATTGGATCACATAGGGAAAGGACTCAATAAATTCAACCCACTTGGCATGCCGCTTATTGAGCTTCTCTTGGCCTCTCAAATGCTTGAGTGACTCATGGTCACTCTTGATCACAAACTCACGAGGCCAAAGGTAATGTTGCCAATGGGCAAGGGCTCTCACAAGGGCATACAACTCCTTATCATATGTAGAATAATTCAAGGAGGCCCCTTTCAATTTCTCACTAAAGTAGGCGATGGGTTTGCTATCTTGCATTAATACACCACCAATTCCCACCCCCGAGGCATCACATTCAACCTCAAACGCCTTCCTGAAGTCGGGCAATTGCAATAGGGGGGCGGTACTTAACCTACCTTTCAACTCTTGGAAAGCCTTCTCTTGAGGCTCTCCCCAAACAAATGGTTGGTCCTTCTTTACCAACTCGGTAAGTGGAGCGGCAATGGAGCTAAAGTCTTTCACAAATCGTCTATAAAAACTAGCAAGACCATGAAAGCTCCTCACTTGAGTCACGGTAGTAGGAGTAGGCCAATCACGTATGGCCTCTACCTTAGACTCATCCACCTCCACTCCTTGGGCACTCACAACAAACCCAAGGAAGACCACCTTCTCCACACCAAAGGCACACTTTTTAAAGTTAGCATAGAGCTTTTCGGCTCTCAAAACATCAAGCACTTGCCTAAGGTGGCCAACATGTTCATCAATTGTCTTACTATAGATCAAGATATCATCGAAATAGACAACAACAAACTTATTGATAAAAGGCTTCAAAACATGGTTCATGAGTCGCATGAAGGTGCTAGGTGCGTTGGATAGCCCGAAGGGCATGACCAACCATTCATAGAGACCGAATTTGGTCTTGAATGCGGTTTTTCATTCATCTCCGGGTTTCATCCGGATTTGATGGTAACCGGACATAATGTCGATTTTGGAAAAGACACACAACCCACTCAATTCATCCAACATATCATCAAGTCGAGGAATAGGGTGACGGTACTTTACCGTTATCTTATTCACGGCTCGGTAATCTACGCACATTCGCCATGTTCCATCCTTTTTGGGCACAAGAATCACCGGTACGGCACATGGACTTAAACTCTCTCGGACCAAGCCCTTAGAGAGCAAGTCATCAACTTGTTTTTGCAACTCTCTTGTGTCCTCCGGATTACTCCTATAAGCCCGTTTGTTGGGGATTTGAGAGCCCGGGATAAAGTCGATTTGATGTTCAATACCCCTCAAGGGAGGTAAGCCATCGGGCATCTCATCCGGGAACATGTCTCCAAAGTCCTTCAAGACATTTTCAAACACACTAGGCAAAGGGTTAGTCAAAAAATCACAAGTAGAGTTAAGGATCATACCTTTGTGCACTAGGCATAGGAGAAACTTGGTGCCATCATTTCCTTTTAAGAGCTCGCCCGGTTGCATCATGGCACATATGCCACCGGTAGATGAAGTAGGTGGGATTGCCACCATGCTTTTGGACAAAGGGCTAGTCTCAATGATTGACTTGGCCTTTGCCACCTCTCTCAACTCCTTCATTTTCTTGTAGTCCTCACTCACTTGTTTAGGAGTGAGAGGTTTAAGCACAAATCTCTTCCCTTCATGCTTGACCGTGTAAGTATTGACACACCATCATGCACTACTTGCCTATCATCACTTGTTTGACCACTTTAAGCTCCCCACATTCGCTTAACCATTGAAGCCGGTAAGGTTTAGGATGCTTCATAGTAGTCAACTTCAATTGAGTCACAAGTGATTGACTCACTACATTTGTACAACTCCCGGAATCAATTATCATAGAGCAAACAACATCTTTGACCCGGCACCTAGCATGGAAAAGATTTTCCCTTTGCAAGGTTTCGGTGTCTTCAACAATCAAAGCCCCTAGACTCCTTCTCACCACCAAGAAAGTATGAGGATCCTCCTCCTCCACCGTATCATCAAACAAATCATCCTCTACTCCCTCAACTCCCTCAACTCCTTCTACCCCCTCATCTTCCGATTCACTCTCTTTCTCATAGGCATCATTACCAACAACAATCATGGTCCTCTTTGTAGGACATTCCTTAGCAAAGTGCCCATATCCCTTGCACTTATGGCATTGTATTGAAGAAGAGGTAGGAGATTGTAAATGAGTTTTAGAGTTACCTCCCATGTTAGATGTGCCCCTTTCATAAGGCTTCTTCACCTCCTTGCTAGCATTGGCACCACTTGTGCCACTTGCGCTTGGGAACTTGGCATTTGGAGTAGAAGTCTTCCAATCCTTTGGCTTGCTCAAGGAAGTGGAAGTATTGCTCTTGTAACAGTTGGACTTCTCCTTTGCAAGCCATTGCTCGGCTAGAATAGCGGCATCTAGGACTTCTTGAAGTGAAAGATAAGAATGCAATCTCAATTGTGAAGCTATGCCATAGCTCAAACCATTTATGAAGCGGATCACGGCTTGCTCCTCATCTTCATTGTCCATATCCAAGGCCATTCGAACCCTTTCAAACTCATCATAGTAATCATGCACCGATTTTACACCTTGTCTCAACTCATAAAGCTTCTTGAGTTGTTCTTGGCGATATCAAGGAGTAATGTATTTGGTACTCATGATACCTTTCAAGTCAATCCAACCCACATTCACATGAACTCCCGCTCTCCTCCTAGATCTTTTAACGGACTCCCACCAAGTAGATGCATAGGACTTAAAGGATGAAATAGCATAAGTACCTTTCTTTTCATCGGTCATATCGTTTGTATCAAACATCCTCTCCATGAGTTGCACCCATTGAAGGTAGGCCTCCGGATCACAATTCCCTTTGAAACTTGGAAGGTTGAGCTTGACACTATTGAGGTTGGTATTGTCTCGACCTCCACGGTAAGGCTCCGGTTGGCCCCCATAGTGGTCTTCATTCACACCATACTCCCTTCTAAAATTTCCACCATCATTCCCCATAGGTGGCCCTCGACCTCGGCCCCTACCACGGTCCACATTTCGACCCCAATTCATACCTCGTCTCGGTTGAAAGTGATCATCAAACCCATACAAATCATCACCATAATCGGTTCCCTCCCCTTCTTGAGCTTGTGCAACTTGCTCAAGAGGGCTAACATTCCGGATTGGTCCGGGAAGCGGGGCATTCCTTTGGGGATTGCCCATAAGGTTTGGAATAGTCGCACGTTGGGTATTGCCCAACACTTGATCAACTCGATCACGATCCTCCCTTACCCGTTGTTGGTGATTGAGCAACTCTACGACTTGCTCCGGGGTAAAGGTAGGACTATTTGATCCCTCCCCGGCCTCCATTTGGACTCTCGGGGTCCCCTTTTCAATTGGGACACTCGGGGTCCCCCTTTCATTGTGGACGCTAGGGGTCCCATGTTCACCTTGAGTACTTGAAGCTCCCTTTTCAAGAGACTCAATTCTTTGATTCATGAGGTCCATCTTGGCAAGAAGATTAGCCAAGGCCTCCTTTATGAATTCTTGTCCCTCGTTAGCCATGGTACCTACACAAGTAACAAACGTTAGCAAAAACAACCTCGCACGCTCCCTCACAAAGATTTTCACTCGGTTCTCTCTTTTGAGTGGCGGTGGCTATTTCACTCGACTTGTAGTTCCGAAGCTTCACGTAGATGACTAGCAATTCCCCAACTCAACTAGACTATTCACGAGTCACGCACACTCCGGGGTGATTGGAGTTAATAGGACTCGATGAATGCTAAGCACTTTGAAGTAAAGGACTTGAGTAAAAGGTTCTACGCTTTTCTTGGAATTCCTACTCTCCTTACTAAGGCACGATTCACCTTAAGCAATGAAGGATTAGTGTTAATTAAGTAGGAAGAATACTTAGATCAACACTAATTAAAGGTTAGGCAACAAAGAAGAAGCAAACCTAGAAGAAAACTACCCAATTCAACCTTCAGGAAATCAGGCGGAGTACCCAAAAGGTGGGGCGGAGCGCCTGGCAAATGACCAGTGAGAGTGCTCAGGCGGGGCGCCTGGGGAGTAGGCGGAGCGCCTGGAGCAAGGCCAGTTCAGGCGGAGCGCCCAAGGTTTAGGCGGCGCGCCTGAACGAAGAACACCTGGGTTCTCAAGAACGTGTTTTTCGATTTCAATCCAACTTTTTGGTCGATTTCAACGTGTTCTTCCCAAATTCGAAGTACCCGAAGTTGTATAATGATACTACCACCAATCCCCAATCAATTTCACACCCAACCAAGCAACATACAAGGCAAATTCATGATTCAAGTTCAAGTTGGGTTTTCTTCAAATTTTCAAAAGGGGTCAAAAAGTGGGCTTTGATTCTTCCAAAATCAATGTTATACAACTCCGATTCACACCAAATTTGTTGCAATGGATTCATTTTTCAACGTAGATCAATCCCCGGCAATCAAATCCAAAACCCCACAATCATACAACCCAAAATCATTCAATTTTTCTCAAGAACAAGGGGTTGGTAGGGTTTAAGAAGAAGTAGGGTTTCAATTTTTCAATCCAATACAATCCAAGTAAATGTGGTACCAAAACATCGGGAATTCAATCACTATCGCAAATCTATAACACCCAATCCAAGAATCGATCCAACAAAAAAGTTACGCCAATTTTTGTATTTTCAATTTTTCAATTTTTTTGTGTTTTTTTCTTCAACCAATAACTTGAACAACAAGAAAACTAAACAAACTAACCTAGGCACGAAGAATCAAGGGTCGGGGGTTCGTAGAAATGAGACCCGAGCCTTGCTCTGATACCAAATGATAAGAATCAAAACGCGGAAAAATAAATAGATAAAAGCGAGACGTAACTCGTACGATAATCTCGAGTAGCAACGGAGAACTTGTTCCGTTACACCCCAAGAAGATGACAAGAACACCTACACTAGGCAACTACCCTCGAGTTAACGCGAGCACGCAAGTAGAATGGTCGGGGGGGATTGGAATTCATCTAGATCCGCTAGAAGAAAAACAAGTCCCGTCAAGGGTTTCATTCACCAATCAAAGAGTTCAACTCTTAACACAATTGTATGTTTAATCATCAAAGTTAGCTAATGAAATAAGACAAGCTACTAGCTACTTATAGGTGTTGTTAGACACCCTTTGAAAGGTCTAAAATGCCCACACTTAGGCTTAGGAAGTAAAGGACCACGTAGGGTGAAAATAGTCTTAACATAGTAAAGATTCACGCCTCTTCAGTGATCCGGGCGGAGTGCCCAAAATTGGGGCGGAGCGCCCGAGATTTTGTGCAAGCTTGGCAGTGAGGTAGCTCGGGCGGAGCGCCTGGATTTGGGGCGGTCCGCCTCAGCTTAGCCTTCGTCAACAGGTGCGCCTGGGGGTGTGGGCGGAGCGCCCAAGGTGCTGGGCGGAGCTGATAAGACCCAAATCATGCAACCATCCAAAAGCATCATCCAAGGCCAAGGAAGAGCACTTCAAGGTCATGCATTGGGACGCCAAGGAAAGAAGAGCATCCGGGACACATTTCGAGGTGTTTCAAGAAGTCCCAGAAAGAGGCGGACCGCCTACGGATTGAGGCGGACCGCCTACATGATGCTTGCTCTCTGGATTCTAGGAGGCGGCTGCAGGAGGCGGAGCGCCTAGGGAGGCTGAGGCGGACCGCCTAGGTCATGGAGGCGGGCGCCTCCCCCTGTGCAAGTTTGACGGGAATTTGACTTTAATTGCTATGTAATTCCTACTATGCCCCTACGTGGCTTATGTCTTTAGAACTTACTTAAGGGTACTTTTGGGCTTTCACTATGTATTAAATGAGGCCTATAAATACTCCATAGCTTAGCATTATTCCTTAGTTAAGTTAGCTTTGATGATGAGTGTTTGATTAAACAATGTTCTAGAGTGGATTCTCTATGAATGAAACCTTTGAATTCGGTTTGAGTTTACTAGTGGATTCTAGTTGAACCCCAAACCACCCCGACCATTCTACTTGCGAGTCCGTTGTCGTCTCGAGGGTAGTTGCCTAGCGTAGGTGTTCTTGGCCTTCTCCCGGGGTGTAACGGAACTAGTTCTCCGTTGCTACTTGGGATTAGTGATCGAGTTACGTCTCGTTCCTATCTTTTATCTTTCCGCGTTTTTGATTCTTATCATCTTGGTATCAGAGCAAGGCTCGGGTCTCGTTTCTACGAACCCCTGACCCTTGATTCTTCGTGCCTAGGTCGATTCTATCTTTAGTTTCTTGTTCTTGTTGTTAGAAAGTAGAAAAACACAAAAAAATTGAAAAAATTGAAAATACAAAAATTGGCATAACTTTTGGTTGGATCGATTCTTGGATTGGGTGTTGTGGATTCTTGATCGTGATTGTTTTCCCATTACTTGGGTACCAAAATTGATTGATTTGGTGAAGTTTGAAAAATTGAAACCCCAATTGCCCTTAAACCCTTGAAGAACTTGTTCTTGATGATTTTGGGTATGATTCTTGGGTGGAATGATGTTTGATGGAAACTTGTTATTGGGGAATGATCTTCTTTGAAAAACAAACGATTTGGTACCAAATTTGTGGAATTTGAACAAGTATAACACCAACTTTGATGATTCACAATCCATTTTGAAAACCCCCTTTTGATAAACCCTAGTTTTGGAGAAGATGAACATGGTGGATTCATTGTTTGTGGTTGGGGTTTGTTAAACATCGTTGGAAATTGTTCTTTGTGATTGATACAACATTGGGGTACCTTTGAATCATCAAAACAACGCTTGGATAGTTGGATTTTGGGTTGCAAAGCCAAGAAATCGCGAAGGAAAACTGTGCTGGAAAGTTGCAGAGGCGGAGCGCCTACACTTGAGGCGGACCGCCTAAATCCTGATCACTCTCTGGATTTTTTATGAGGCGGAGCACCTCCCCTTGAGGCGGAGCGCCTCCTCCTGTAGGTTGCCCAGGGCGGACCGCCTACTATCCTGAGGCGGGGCGCCTACTTCCTGAAGGTTGGGAATCGGGTAGAAACTTCTAGGTTTTCGTGTTTTGTTGATTGCATTGCTTCCGATTAGTGCTATTAGAGTATAATCCTACTCGATTAGTGCTAATTACTTTGAGCTATTAGGATCATCGTGCCATAGAAAGGAGACTAGACTTCAAAGAAGATCCGTAGTATCTTTTGATTCCGGTCCTCATTTAAAGTGCTTAGCGTTCCAATCGAGTCCCATTCACTCCACTCACCCCGGAGAGCATTGGGTTTGAGAAGTTGAGTGTTTGAGTTGTGGTTCGTTGGTCAATTACTTGAAGCTTTTAAACTCAAACTTGTGTGAAATATCCACCTCCCCAAAACACGAGTGAGCCGAGTGAAACATTGTGAGGGAGTGGTGAGGTGTTTTGCTAACGTTTGTTGCTTCTTGTAGGTACAATGGCCAATGATGGAGATGATCCTATGAAGAACTTCATGGCCACCGTTATGGCTAAGTTCGAGGAAATAACTTTGAGACTTGAGTCCATCGAGAAGAATCAAGTTGAGACCGGAGAGAGGAGGACCCCGAGTGTCCAAATTGAATCCGGAGAGGGCACGAGTCATAGCACTCCTATGACTCCCGGACACTTTGTTGAGCTAAGTAAGAGGTATGAACAAAGCAAAGTTGAAGCTCTACAAGAGCATGGGTTGGGCAATCCCCGACAAGAGGGCAATCCCTTCAACTTGGGCAATCCCCAAGGAAATGCTCCACTTCGAAGACCCGTGCGGAATGTCCCACCTCTTGAACAAATTGATGAAGTTCAAGAAGAGGAGGAGGCCGGGTATGGTGATGACGCCTGTGGGTATGATGTTCCATATCAACCTAGGAGGCAAATGCATTGGGGACGAAATGTTGATAGGGGTAGGGGCCGAGGTCGGGGGCCACCACCCATGGGCTATGCTAGAGGAAATGCGAGGAGGGAGTATGTTGCACATGATGACTACTAGGGAGGCCAACCGGAGCCTAACTATGGTGTACGTGACAACAACAAGAACCTCAATAGTGTTAAGCTCAACCTTCCATCCTTCAAAGGAACTTGTGATCCGGAGGCCTACATGGAATGGGTACTTCAAATGGAGAGGGTGTTTGATACCAATGAGATGACCGAGGAGCGAAAGGGTACCTATGCTATTTCTACCTTTGAGGCCTATGCTTCTACTTGGTGGGAGTCTATGAAGAGGTCTAGGAGAAGGATGAATTTACATTTGAATGTGACTTGGGATGAATTGAAAGTGCTTATGAATACAAAGTACATAACTCCAAGGTATCGGCAAGAGCAACTCAAAAAGCTCTATGATCTAAAGCAAGGTGTCAAATCGGTGCATGAGTACCATGAAGAATTTGAGAAGATCCGGATGGCATTGGATATGGATAACGAAGGTGAAGAAGAAGCCATGATCCGTTTCAAGAATGGCTTGAGCTATGGTATAGCTTCTCAATTGAGGTTGCATCATTATCTCTCACTCCAAGATATGTTTGAAGCCGCCATTGAAGCCGAGAGATGGCTTAAAGGAGAGAAGTTCAAAAACAACACTCCTACTACTACAAGCAAGCCAAAAGAGTGGACGACTCCAAGTGCAAACTTTCCAAGTGCAAGTGCCAACAAGGAAGTGAAGAAGCCTAATGAGAACACTACACCACGCTTGGAAGGTACTTCTAAAACTCGCTTGAGTAATCCTATCTCTACATCTACACAATGTTATAAATGCAAGTTCTTTGGGCATATTGCCAAAGAATGCTCCACAAAACGAACCATGGTTGTGGTTGGCAATTTGGTGTATGAACAAGAAAGTGAGTCCGAAAAGGAGGAAGTAGAGGGGGATGAGGAAGTTGAATGTGAGGAAGCCGTAGAAGAGGATGATGGTCCTCAAATGTTCTTAGTGGTTAGGAGGAGCTTGAGTACCATTCTCATGGAAGAGGAGGTGGAAAATGATCAAAGGGAAAGCCTCTTTCATGCTAGATGTCGTGTGATGGGGCAAGTATGTTCAATGATTGTTGATTCGGGGAGTTGTACCAACATTGTGAGCCAAACCTTGATTTCCCAATTGAAGTTACCTACTCAAAGGCATCCAAAACCGTATCGACTACAATGGCTAAGCGAGTGTGGTGAACTTAAAGTGGTGAAACAAGCATTGATTGAGTTTAGCATTGGGAGCTATAAGGATAAGATCTTGTTTGACGTGGTCCTGATGCAAGCATGCCATTTATTGTTTGGGAGACCATGGCAACATGATAGGTTTGTAGTGCATGATGGCCGGACCAATTCCTATACGGTCAAGCAAGATGGGAGAAAATATGTGCTTAGACCTTTGACTCCAAGGCAAGTGAGGGAAGACTACAAACGGATGAAGGAGTTGAGGGAAGCGGCTAAAGCAAAGTCACCTATGGTACTTGAACCCGAGGCAAACAATCTCATTATTTTGCCATTGCATGATGAAAATGAGAGTCACTCCACTTCAAATGAGAGAGAAAAGATAGAGAGAAGTGAGGGAGTGACCGGTGACAATCCAAGAGAGGAAAAAGGAGAGGATTTGAGGAGTGATGTGAGGGGATTGTCACCACAAACTACACTTGACCATGAGGTAAAATTGCGAGAGATGAGAGGTGAGGAAGGAAAAATTGAGAGTGAGAGCACCCATTGTTCTAACCCTTCTTTATCTTCTACTTTTTCTTGTGAAAGTTCTTGTGTAGGTACATTTGAAGACAAGAAATTAGAGCCTCAATGTGAGCTTCATGAAGGGGAAGTTGCATACGACACTTCAAACCTTGTGAGTGATCAAGGAAGTACTACAAATGTAAGTGTTGCTTCACCTTTTCATGAGCCTACTAGCAATTTGTCTTGTGATGACTCAACACTAGTTGGTGGTTTTGATGCATCTAGTGAGTATGCCACTAGTGAAGATTCTACTTGTCAACTTGAGCTTGATAGTGAAACACTAGTTGGGAGGAGCACTATGCCACATCATGATGTGAGCTCATTATTCATTGAACCCCTCCCTAGTGTAGATTTGATAGTTGACCATGATTGTGACCTTTGCTATGACTCACCACCAACCTTTGACATAGGGAAAGATGAGGTAGTTGACCATTCCCTAATTGATATGCTTCTATTTGGTGGACCAATGTGTTGTGGTGAGGATGGTCTTGTCCTTGAGGAGTCCAAATTACATGAATTGGACAATGTTGTCTATGATGACTCCTCAAGTGAACCTAGTCTTGATAACTTGTCTATGCTTAATCATGATATTGAGATGCATGCTTATACTAATCCATTGTTTGAAGGCATCCTCATTAGTGGTAAAGACTTGTATCGAACTAGGGTGAGTAGTCAAATGGAACCTCCATAGTGTGAAGGGTTTGATTCCTTAGGCAATCCATTGTTTGAGAATTTGGGTGAGGTAGATGGTTCTTTGAGTGACCCTACTATTGCTTGTTGGGGTTATGATGAAGAAGAGTCCATCATCAATACCTTCCTTGAAAGCTTGTCTTTTAAGAAGGATTGCTTAGGTGATAAAATTGGAGGGGAAGAGGAATCCCTTGGTGTGAGTATGTATGCTCTAAAGAAGGGGAGTGGAGTGCTTGATCCTACTTGTAGGTTGGGCTATTTGATTCACTCCACTCCACATGTTGCTCACACCTTGAGGATTGATTGGTATGTTGATTTTGAGCTTAAGGTCCAAGAGGGTTTTGATAGCTTGATCTTGCATTTTTTATGCCCCCATGACCCATTTGCTCATTATCTTGTTGAGTGCATGTTAATTTTTAACCAAGTGCTTATGGTTCTCTTCGGAGACTTGATATTTATGGTTGTTATTGACACTTGGTTATATCATAAGAGTGTGTTTTCCACACCTCTTGCACTAACCTACTTCCAAAGTAGGACGTTTGTGTGTTTTTGCTTGTCGTTGCTTGTAGGTTCTAAGCTCCTTGCTCAGGCGGGGGAGACCTTGGAAGAAGCTTATATCAAAGTGACGATCAAGAGGGATCAAGAAGGAGCGCTTTGGCCACCCCGAGGAGTTGTTGATGCTATGAGAGACCAAGCCTCGATTTCGAGGACGAAATCTTCTCAAGAAGGGGAGGATGATAAGACCCAAATCATGCAACCATCCAAAAGCATCATCCAAGGCCAAGGAAGAGCACTTCAAGGTCATGCATTGGGACGCCAAGGAAAGAAGAGCATCCGGGACACATTTCGAGGTATTTCAAGAAGTCCCAGAAAGAGGCGGACCGCCTACGGATTGAGGCGGACCGCCTACATGATGCTTGCTCTCTGGATTCTAGGAGGCGGCTGCAGGAGGCGGAGCGCCTAGGGAGGCTGAGGCGGACCGCCTAGGTCATGGAGGCGGGCGCCTCCCCCTGTGCAAGTTTGACGGGAATTTGACTTTAATTGCTATGTAATTCCTACTATGCCCCTACGTGGCTTATGTCTTTAGAACTTACTTAAGGGTACTTTTGGGCTTTCACTATGTATTAAATGAGGCCTATAAATACTCCATAGCTTAGCATTATTCCTTAGTTAAGTTAGCTTTGATGATGAGTGTTTGATTAAACAATGTTCTAGAGTGGATTCTCTATGAATGAAACCTTTGAATTCGGTTTGAGTTTACTAGTGGATTCTAGTTGAACCCCAAACCACCCCCGACCATTCTACTTGCGAGTCCGTTGTCGTCTCGAGGGTAGTTGCCTAGCGTAGGTGTTCTTGGCCTTCTCCCGGGGTGTAACGGAACTAGTTCTCCGTTGCTACTTGGGATTAGTGATCGAGTTACGTCTCGTTCCTATCTTTTATCTTTCCGCGTTTTTGATTCTTATCAGGAGCGCCCATCATGCTGAGTTGTTCTCCTTGTGCTCTAATTACCCGGTATGGCTTCCAATTGCTTCCTTCTTCTAGCCCCTTCCTCACCAAGTGTAGGTGTACTCCTTGGATCTCTTTAGCTTGGCTCTGAGTGAATGGTCTTGTGGGGGTTTGGGTCTTATCAAAGGGAGTGACCGGTGACATTCCTCGAGCGAAAAAAGGAGAGGATGTGTTGAGTGATGTGAGTGGGATGTCACCACCCGAATCTACACCCGACCTTGAAAAGAAAATGAGGGAAAAGAAAGAGGGAAAAAGAATTGTAACGAGTGAGGACACCCCTTATTCTAACCCTAACCCTTTATCTTTTTCTTCTACTTGTGTGACTTCTTGTGTAGGAAATCTTTGAGGCAAGCCATTGGAGCCTCAATCATTTTCCAAAAGGGAAAGACAAGATGAAGCGAACCTTCAATGTGAACTTCAAGGTGGAGAGTAAATTCAAGATACTTCAAGTTCATTGAGTGAGCTAGATGGCCATTCAAAGGTATGTGAAAGCCCTTCCCTTGAACATGTTGCTTCCTTGTCATGTGAGAGTGTTTGTGAGACCTCTATACTAGTTGATGATATATATGATTACAATGTGTTTGCAACTAGTGTGGAGTCAAATGGTCAACTTGTGTGTGATTGTGAGCCACTAGTTGAGAGGAATGATAAGTCACATCATGATGTGAGCTCGATTTTCATTGAACCTCTCTTTAGTGAAGATTGTGTAGTTGACCTTGATTGTGACCTTTGCTATGACACACCACCAATTTTTGATAAAGGGGAAGACGAGTTGAATGAATACCCTATTCTTTCCCTTGATGAATTGCTTGATAATGGTGAACTTATGTGTTGTAGTGAGGATGGTAGTGACCTTGAGGAGTCCCTAGTGGATGGGATGGATAGGCTTATTTTTGATGACTCCTCAAGTGTGTATGAAGAGTGTGAAATTGATCCTCCATGGTTAGAAAGGTTTAACTCTATAGACAATCCGTTGTTTGAGACTCTAAGTGAGATGAATGATCTTGGAATTGATTGTGTTGGTCCGTCTTCTAGTAGTCCTAATCTTGATTGTGTGGACTACAATGATGAAGAAGCCATTATGGAAGCTTTCCTTGATAGTTTGTCTAGTGAGAGAGGTTGTCTTAGAGGTGGGTTTGAGGGTGAGGAAGTCACTCTTGGTGTGTGTAAGAATGCTTCCAAGAAGGGGAGTGGAGTAGTTGATGTTAGTTGTCGTTTGAATTATGTTGCTTACTCCATTCCATATGTTGATCACACCTTGAGTGTTGGGCATGCCAAAGCCAATGTGTCGCATTGTGATAATATTGATTTGAAGGCTTGGTGTGTTGATCATAGGCTTAGGGGTCATAGGGAAGTTGATTGCTATATCTTGCATATTCTATGTCCTATTGATCTCTTTGCTTGTTCATGTGTTGGATGCACTTTCTTTATGAGTCAAGTACTTGTTGTTTCCTTGGGAGACATGAGCTTTTTTATTGGTATTGATGCTTGGCTCTATCATAAGAGTGTGTTTTCCCACACTTTTGCCACTAACCTACTCTTGTAGTGGGAAGCTTTGTTTGTGCTTGTTTTGAATGTAGGCTTGATGGTTTGATTTCGAGGACGAAATCCTTTCAAGAAGGGGAGGATGATAAGATCCAAATTGGCCTAAACGACAACCATCAAGAACCAAGCTTGGAGAGCACAATGGACACAAGTCAAGGGCTCCGGAAACGTCTTGAAGATCATGCATTGGAGCGCCAAAGAAGGAGGAGCACTTAGGCACCAAAGGAGAGGCTCGGGGGACATATTTTGAGCCATTCCAAGGACCCCAAGGAAGGGGCGGACCGCCTAGTCAAAGGGGCGGACCGCCTAGTGAAGTTGAGGCCTCGGTATTTTGGGGCGCCTGAAAAGGGGCGGACCGCCCACTCCACAGCATGGAGAAGTAGGCGGACCGCCTACTCCCACTAGGCAGGGGCGCCTACTTGCTGAGCTTTGGACGGGAGTGCTATGCGTAATTCCTATTTTGGCCGTACGAGGCTTGTATTGTTTTTATTTTATTTGAGGGCTTTTAGACATTTCATTTAGAAGTGTGGTGAACCTATAAATACCACACTTAGTCATTTATTTCATTTAGCTTGTTTAGATTTGAAGAATAGACTTAGTAAGAGAGGCAAGGCCTTCTTCTTTGTAGAAGCTTGAAGCTTCGGATTATCTCTTGCTTGGAGCCTATGGAGATCCGTCACTAGTACGGAATCCTTGTATGGTTCAAGTTTCCCTTCCTCTCTCGGATAATCAATTCATGGTTTGAATCATTTATCCATTCTTTTCTTCTATTTCTGTTCTTCCCCATCCCTCACTTTCTTGTTATCTTGTGATTATTGCTTCCGCATCTTGTTTATCGCTTCCGCCTATTTGGGTCTTGCTAATGAAATAAATGACTAAGTGTGGTATTTATAGGTTTACCACACTTCTAAATGAAATGTCTAAAAGCCCTCAAATGTAATAAAAATAATACAAGCCTCGTAGGGCCAAAATAGGAATTACGCATAGCACTCCCGTCCAAAGCTCAGCAAGTAGGCGCCCCTGCCTAGTGGGAGTAGGCGGTCCGCCTACTTCTCCATGCTGTGGAGTGGGCGGTCCGCCCCTTTTCAGCCGCCCCAAAATACCGAGGCCTCAACTTCACTAGGCGGTCCGCCCCTTTGACTAGGCGGTCCGCCCCTTCCTTGGGGTCCTTGGAATGGCTCAAAATATGTCCCCCGAGCTTCTCCTTTGGTGCCTAAGTGCTCCTCCTTCTTTGGCGCTCCAATGCATGATCTTCGAGACGTTTCTGGAGCCCTTGACTTGTGTCCATTGTGCTCTCCAAGCTTGGTTCTTGATGGTTGTCGTTTAGGCCAATTTGGATCTTATCAGTTGGACTTCGGTCACCCCACGCACGAGTTCCTATTAAGCTCAAATTCGATAGTACGACCTCGAGTAGAAAGAATTTACTCCAGAGATCCACTATCAAGAATTTTCGGACACAAGAAAAGTGACATCCTAAGAGAATCTACCTCCTCCTCGGTTCCGCTTCGGAATTTTCCGAACACGTGCCCTCGGTAAAAGTGTTTCCTCCTCGGTTCAGATAGGGTTTAACCTTATCCACGTTCCCTTTTCTAGCCGACAACTTTCACCTGGGGTTTTAGATTTAACAGTTAACCCCTTTCTTCTTCAATGGAACAGTGACCCTTTACTCCGGTGTACGGACAATTTTCAAGATTCGTTCACAGTCCACTATCAACAGATTAAGCACAAGATTTGGGTCGTCTCCGATTTTGCAACGTCGGAGTTCACTCCAGTTCCAACCGAAGCTAAGAACGCAGCTCACATCGTCCGTACACTGTCAACAATGTCAACAAGCTTCCGGCATACGGACAGTGTCTATAGCAGTGGAACTTCGATTTTAAGCACAAAAATCGACCCAAATACCTCAACAACCTCCAGTTTTCATCGGTAAACACCAAAACACAACTGGGGTTCGAATTCAACAACACCACATCAAGAACACGGTCCAAAACGATGGAAAAACCCTCGTTACAAATGTTGTACGTCGGGTACTCAATCAATTCCTTAGACAGTGGTGAATCCAAATATGTGATTGTTTAATCCAAACAATCAATAATCAACACAAATTTTGAATTTTCTTTTTTTTTCACTTTTTTTTTGTTATAAAATAAGAACACCAACAGAAAAGTAAAGATGGATTGAACAAGGAACGTGGATTCGTAAGAATGAATTCCAATCCTTGCTCTGATACCAAGAAACTGATGCAAGCTAAACCGGAGTTGAAGCTTTGCAATCGGAGACAACAAACAAGATGCGGAAACGATAAGATAAGTGGCGGAAGCAACAATAGTAACCAAGATAACAAGAAATCGGGGAAGGGGGAGAACAGAAATAGAAGAAAGAATGGATAAACCGAATCAAATCATGATTGATTATCCAAGGGAGAAAAGAAAACTTGAACCTAACAAGGTTTCATACTAGTGATGAAATCCATTTCGGTTCCAAGCCATAGAAGGCGTACACGAAGCCTCGGGCTTCAAACAAGAATGGCTCGGCCAATTCTATCTCTATTCTCTCAATTCAATATCAACTAAAAACTGTCCTAATGAGCTATGCTAGGAGTTTATATAGACAATATAAAGGGCAAAATAGTAAAAGGGTCACAGGTGACCAATAAGATAAAGCCACGCAGGGCTGGAGCAGTTTGATGTGTTCGGCAGCTTAGCTCAAACACATTGGATTCGGTCGCTTGTTTGCCTCGGTCACATTTGGAATCGAACGCTATCCTGCCTCGGGTACATTTGTAGCCCTTCGATCGATTCTTTGTTCGGAGTCGTTCTTCCTTGGTTCGGTTGCTTTCAGCTTCGGGCTCGAGCTTGTCATATCTTCCCCCGGGCTCAAACTCGATCGTTGAGCTCTCATAAGTTGTGCCCGGTCTCACAGCTTCCGAAGTCAGTGTCAGCAATGGTCACAGTCACTTGTTGTCTGCTCGGTGGATTTCCATCGTTGCTGCTCGGCGAGGCAGTCTTCGGCATCTTTCATTCCGGCCACATTTTGATCGTGAGCATCATGTGACTCCTCGGTGGACTGGCTTGATGAATCGAACAGGTGAGCCTGGTTCGTATTGCATCAGTTGCTGAACAAGGGCCTCGTTCGAGAGAGCTTGAGTCCTTGCGCCGTTCCAGTTATCCTTGTCCCGAAGAAGGATGGAACATGGCGAATGTGTGTTGACTGTCGAGCAGTCAACAAAATAACGGTAAAGTATCGTCATCCTATTCCTCGACTAGATGACATGTTAGATGAATTAAGTGGTTCTTCATGCTTTTCAAAGATTGACCTCAGGTCCGGTTACCACCAGTTCCGAATGAAACCCGGAGACGAGTGGAAAACCGCATTCAAGACCAAATTCGGTCTCTATGAATGGTTGGTAATGCCATTTGGCTTATCCAATGCCCCGAGCACATTCATGCGATTGATGAACCATGTGCTCTAACCGTTCATAAACAAGTTCGTTGTCCTTTATTTCGATGACATACTTGTTTATAGTCGAACCATGGATGAACATGTCGAACACCTAAGACTTGTGCTTGAGAAGCTTCGAGAAGAGAAGTTATATGCTAACTTCAAGAAGTGTGCCTTTGGTGTCGATCGTGTGGTCTTTCTAGGATTCGTTGTCAGTGCTAATGATGTCGAAGTCGACGAATCAATGGTCGAAGCCATCAAAGATTGGCCAACTCCAACCTCGGTATCACAAGTTCGTAGCTTCCATGGCTTAGCTAGCTTTTACCGAAGGTTTGTCCGTGACTTTAGCACCGTAGCAGCTTCTCTGACCGAGCTGGTTAAGAAAGATCATCCATTTGTGTGGGGAGAGTCCCACGAAAGGGCTTTCCAAGAGTTGAAACGGAGGCTTTGCTCTGCCCCGTTGTTGCAACTCCCTGACTTCGGCGAAGCATTCGAAGTCGAGTGCGATGCGTCTGGAGTTGGGATCGGAGGAGTGCTGATGCAAGAATCGAAGCCGATCGCTTACTTTAGCGAAAAGCTTAAGGGTGCAACCTTGAACTACTCTACGCATGACATGGAGTTGTATGCCCTCGTTCGAGCACTCGCCCATTGGCAGCATTATTTGTGGCCTCGAGAGTTTGTGATCCGAAGCGATCATGAGTCCTTGAAGCATCTCCGAGGGCAGGAGAAATTAAACCGAAGACATGCCAAGTGGGTTGAATTTATTGAGAGCTTTCCCTATGTAATTCATTACAAAAAGGGGAAAGACAATGTTGTGGCCGATGCGCTATCAAGGAAATTTGCCTTAGCGACCACTCTCGCCTCTAGGCTCATGGGATTCGAAAGCATCAAGTCGATGTACGAGGACGATCCTGATGCAGTATAAAATGGCCTAAACGACGACCATCAAAAGCCAAGCTCGAGAGCACAACGAATACGAGTCAAGGCCTCCGGGAACGTCTTGGAAGATCATGCATTGGAGCGCCGAGGATGGAGGAAACAGGGCAGGAAAAACAGGCAGCCCAAAACACGGCAAAACAGGGGAGCACACTGGGAGCTCACTGCCTGAGGAAGAACAAATGTTCTTCGCGATCTCGTCCATACCTGCGCGATCGTGATGAGGAGCGGAATGCCCTGCGCGACAGCGCCCCATGAGCGCGAAGGCGACGTTGAAGTTGATGGAGCTGGAGTCCTGCGCGATCGCGAGCCATGTTGCGCGATCGCGATGCTTTAGATGTTGTTCTGCGCGATCGCCTAAATCCTTGCGCGATCGCGAAGGCTTAATGTTGAGCAGCGTATCAGAATCAGCTTCAAGGGCCATTTTTGTCCAATATTCAATGTAAATGTATATATAGCACATTAGCCTTTCATTTTTCAAAAGTTAGCATTTGATAGAAGATAGAATTTGTGAGAGAACATTGAAGAGGCCGAGCCCTTCTTGTTTTAGCCCGAGGCTCGTGTATGTCTCGACTTGGAACCTATGGAGATCGACACCTAGTTTGATTCCATTGTAAGGTTCGAGTTTCCCTTTCTCCCTTTTGGATTATTAATTCATGTCTTGAATTTATTAATCCGTTCTTTCTTCTCGTTTCTTGACTCCCCAATCCATGTTTCCCCGATATCTATGATATCACCTATCTTGCTATTTATCGCTTCCGCATAGTTTGTATCATGTTTAGCTTCCACTCGTTTTTGCATTGCATCAGTTGGTATCAGAGCAAGGCCCGGGTTATGTTCTTACAAACGTTCCTTGTTCCGTATGTTAGTATGTTGTTCTTGTTGTTCTTGTGTTCTTGAGAAAAGAAGAAAACAAACAAATTGAAAAACTAGAAAACTTGAAAAAAATTGGTCGAGCGGGTTGGATACGAATCCCCGAGTGTTAAAAAGTATTGGGATTTGTTCCTTATTGTATTCCCGTCGTTTTGATACCTATATCTCGTGTTTTGGTGTTACGTATCAAAATTTCCAAAATCAAAATCCAAAAGTTTGAAAATTTCTTGAAAACGCTTCAATCTTGAATCGAAGCTTGTTGTTGTTGTTTGGGGTTGAAAAACTATTGCGGATTGATGATATTGGTTGTATACACCTTTGGGTATCGTTGGTTTTGTGTCTCGGGTTGAAATCGAGCCAAAAATTTTGGCCAAAATCACCAAAAACCCGTTTTTGAGCTGCTGTGAAAGTGCAGGAATTAACCCTTCGCGATCGCGAAGAGCAATTCCACGATAGCGAAGAACAAATTTATTTTTTGGAAAAATTATCCCTTCGCGATCGCACGCGTCTGGTCGCGGTAGCGAAGAACAAAAAAAATTTCAGAATTCCAGTTTTGGGACAGAACGTTCGCAACGGCTTCCGAACAGTTTCCAAACATCTAAACTCCAATTGGACCAATAAATATGATGAGTTTGTAGATCACAAACAAAATTTCATCCTATTCCAAATCCGTTTGGTTCCAATTCGAGTCGAATCTTTTCTGTCCCGTTTTCTACCGTACCTCTTGGTTAGGTATTCGTGCGTAGAGGAGATTAGAATTCAAAGAAGAGTCGTAGAACTCCTTTTGGCCTCAAGTGCGCACTCTAAATAGCCGTCCGTACATCGAGTCTCATTAATTCCACTCCGAACTTTAATTTGGACATGCTAGTTGAGGTTACCTTGGTTCCCAAGTTTATAAGGCCTCGCTCTTAAGTGTACATATATTGAGTGATACACGTGAGGGAGCGACTTTTGGAAGGTTTTGCTCTTTGGTGATTGCAACAATGTCGGACAATGATGATGGAGTAGATTGTGACTCCTGTGGCGATGATGCGAGTTGCTATGACTCGTATGGTGATGATGGAGACTATGGTTTATATGAGGGTGATGATGGCCATTACTATGATGATGGAAACCATGGCTCCTATGGAGATGAAGCGGTTCACTATGATGATCGTGAGCTTGATGATGACTATGAGGCTTGTGATGAAGAATGTGACGATGCCTATGCTTCTAGTCAAGAAATCGAAGATGGTGACGCTTCAAGGTATGATGATCCTACTTACTCTTCTTGTGAAGAATTTGAGCATGATAGTGACATAGATAGAGTTGATGATGATGTTGAGTATATGAATTGTTCTTATGCATCTTCTCTTGGTGTTGCTAATGGAGTACAAGGGAGTAGTGGAGGACCTTCCATTAGTATGGGAGGTGGTGGTGGTTGTTCCGTTGGAAGGAAGAAGCTTGCATCTTCTAGGCACGCTAAGCGGCCTAATGCTTCTAATTCCCATGTTGAGGTTGGTTTGGGAAATGGTGTTGCTTTTGCTACAAAGGGGATGTATGCCGTGAGGGGCGTGGATGGTTGTAGTAGGAGTAGTGCTATGGGCTATGGAGCCAAAGCGAGAGGCACTTATGGGTTCCATGGCGGGGTTCCTTCCTCGACTTCCAACAACATTTCTAATGTTGGGAGAGTGACGGGAAGTGGAGAATGTTCTAGTGGTGTTGCCACTAGTGGAGGGATAAGGAAGACCCAAGTTGTCGGAGTTGACACTTGTGGCCATTCAAGTTCTCACTTGGGTGCCAATCTACAAAACTTGGGTAGATGTAGGTTCGTTGTTGGGGTAGATGGTATTGGAGGATACTTGCTCAAGATTGGTGATACCGATGCCAATTCTATTAGCACCTCTTTGGTTGATAGGCTTAGGATACCATGCCGTAGGCTAGAGCATCCTTATGGATATGAGGGAGTGTGGGCTTCTAAGGAGGCTCGGGTACTCATATCTCATGGGAGTTATAGATGCTATGTGTGGTGTGACGTGTATCCCATGCGTCATGTTGATGTGTGGATGGGTGAGCTGTGGTTGGAGGGGAAGAGGGTGCAATATAGTGTGGTGAACGGTGCATATCTTGTGGGCGTAGGGCAAAGAGTCTATGACTTTGTGCCTTACCGGGCGAAGAGCCAAGTGCCTACTTGTGCACCTTCTTGGGCTAGGCAAAGAAGCAAGGAGCAAGAACTTCATTCCATGGTTGAAAAGGTGCAAACAAGAAGTCCTACAAACACAAGCAATGGTGGGACTAGTGCTACAAAAGAGTTGGCAAATGTCAACAAGGTGAGCCCGAAGCCACTTCCAAAGCCGAGTGGTTCACCAACAAAGAAAAAGGAGACATCAAGTGATGAGTCTCCTAGTCCTAGATTCCGGGTTGACGTGAAAATCCACGTACTCCGGCTATGGGTATTCTTGGGCCTCGCCCCAATTCGCCCGAATTTGAGAGACAAAAGATAGAGAGGAGTAAGGGAGTGACCGGTGACATTCCTCGAGTGGAAAAAGGAGAGGTTGTGTTGAGTGATGTGAGCGGGATGTCACCACCCGAATCTACACCTAGCCTAGAAAGAAAAATGAGGGAAAAGAAAGAGGGAATAAAGAGTGAGGGCACCCCTTATTCTAACCTTAACCCTTTATCTTTTTCTTCTACTTGTGTGAATACTTGTGTAGGTATTCTTGGAGGCAAGCCGATGGAGCCTCAACCATGTGCCGTGATGGAAAGACAAGGTGAAGGAGATGCCGAATGTGAGCTACAAGGCGGAGACGTTCATGACACTTCAAAGGTATGTGTTAGTTCTTCTTCCCATGAGCCTATTACTTCCTTGTCTTGTGTTAGTGTTTGTGATAACTCCACACTAGTTGACGATATGTATGATTACAATGTGTTTTCAACTAGTGTAGAGCCTTCGGGTCAACTTGTGTGTGAAATTGAACCACTAGTTGAGAGGGTTGAAAAGCCACATCATGATGTGAGCTCGGTTTTCGTTGAACCTCTCTTTAGTGAAGATGTCGTAGTTGACCTTGTTTGTGAACCTTGTTATGACACCCCACCTATATTTGATAAAGGAGAAGACGAATTGCATGATAATCTTATTCTTCCCTTTGATTGCTTAATTGATAGTGGTGGTTCATTGTGTCGTAGTGAGGATGGATGTGACCTTGATGAGTCTCTCGTGTGTGAGATGGATCGATTTATGTTCGATGACTCCTCGAGTGAGAGTGAAGGACCTAGTCTTGATTCTATGCTTTGGCGTAACCATTAATTTGAGGTGCATGCCTTTACATTTCTATTGTTTGAAGGCAATCTTATATGTGGTGGTGAATTGTATCGGACTAGGGTCGGTAGTAGAGTCGAACCTCCACGGTTTGTCAAGTTAGGCTCTATGGATGATCCAATGTTTGGAACTCCGGGTGAGGAGAGTGGTCTTTGTATTGGTCGTGTTGACCTATCTTCAAGTAGTCGTAACCTTCGTTGTGGGGACTATAATGATGAAGGACCTATTTTGGAGACCTTCCTTTGGAGCTTGTCCAATAAGGAGGATTGTCTTGGGGTTGATTTGGGAGGTGAAGAGGTACCTCTCGGTGTGTGTAAGAATGCTCTTAAGAAGGGGAGTGGAGTAGTCGATGTTAGTTGTGAATTGAACTATTTTACTTACTCCACCCCATATGTTGAGCACACCTTGAGTGTTGAGCATGCCAAAGCCGATGTGTCACTTTGTGATAAAATTGATTTGAAGGCTTGGTGTGTTGGTCATGGGCTTAGGGGTCGTGGGGAATTTAATTGCTACATGCATATCCTTGATCTCTATGCTTCTTTTGAGTATGAGTGCTTGTTCTTGTCGAGCCAAGAATTTGTTGTCTCTTTTGGGGACATTAGCTTTTTCATAGGTATTGATGCTTGGCTCTATCACAAGAGTGTGTTTTCCCACACCACTTGCACTTATTCTTGTTAAGCGAACCTACTTGTGAAGTAGGAAGTTTTGGTTGTGCTTGTTTTGATTGTAGGTTTTGATGGTTCGATTTCGAGGACGAAATCCTTTCAAGAAGGGGAGGATGATGCAGTATAAAATGGCCTAAACGACGACCATCAAAAGCCAAGCTCGAGAGCACAACGGATACGAGTCAAGGCCTCCTGGAATGTCTTGGAAGATCATGCATTGGAGCGCCGAGGATGGAGGAAACAAGGCAGGAAAAACAGGCAGCCCAAAACACGGCAAAACAGGGGAGCATACTGGGAGCTCACTGCCTGAGGAAGAACAAATGTTCTTCGCGATCTCGTTCATACCTGCGCGATCGCGATGAGGAGCGGAATGCCCTGCGCGACAGTGCCCCATGAGCTCGAAGGCGACGTTGAAGTTGATGGAGCTGGAGTCCTGCGCGATCGCGAGCCATGTTGCGCGATCGCGATGCTTTAGATGTTGTTCTGCGCGATCGCCTAAATCCTTGCGCGATCGCGAAGGCTTAATGTTGAGCAGCGTATCAGAGTCAGCTTCAAGGGCCATTTTTGTCCAATATTCAATGTAAATGTATATATAGCACATTAGCCTTTCATTTTTCAAAAGTTAGCATTTGATAGAAGATAGAATTTGTGAGAGAACATTGAAGAGGCCGAGCCCTTCTTGTTTTAGCCCGAGGCTCGTGTATGTCTCGACTTGGAACCTATGGAGATCGACACCTAGTTTGATTCCATTGTAAGGTTCGAGTTTCCCTTTCTCCCTTTTGGATTATTAATTCATGTCTTGAATTTATTAATCCGTTCTTTCTTCTCGTTTCTTGACTCCCCAATCCATGTTTCCCCGATATCTATGATATCACCTATCTTGCTATTTATCGCTTCCGCATAGTTTGTATCATGTTTAGCTTCCACTCGTTTTTGCATTGCATCAGTTGGTATCAGAGCAAGGCCCGGGTTATGTTCTTACAAACCCCCGTTCCTTGTTCCGTATGTTAGTATGTTGTTCTTGTTGTTCTTGTGTTCTTGAGAAAAGAAGAAAACAAACAAATTGAAAAACTAGAAAACTTGAAAAAAATTGGTCGAGCGGGTTGGATACGAATCCCCGAGTGTTAAAAAGTATTGGGATTTGTTCCTTATTGTATTCCCGTCGTTTTGATACCTATATCTCGTGTTTTGGTGTTACGTATCAAAATTTCCAAAATCAAAATCCAAAAGTTTGAAAATTTCTTGAAAACGCTTCAATCTTGAATCGAAGCTTGTTGTCGTTGTTTGGGGTTGAAAAACTATTGCGGATTGATGATATTGGTTGTATACACCTTTGGGTATCGTTGGTTTTGTGTATCGGGTTGAAATCGAGCCAAAAATTTTGGCCAAAATCGCCAAAAACCCGTTTTTGAGCTGCTGTGAAAGTGCAGGAATTAACCCTTCGCGATCGCGAAGAGCAATTCCACGATAGCGAAGAACAAATTTATTTTTTGGAAAAATTATCTCTTCGCGATCGCGCGCGTCTGGTCGCGGTAGCGAAGAACAAAAAAAATTTCAGAATTCCAGTTTTGGGACAGAACGTTCGCAACGGCTTCCGAACAGTTTCCAAACATCTAAACTCCAATTGGACCAATAAATATGATGAGTTTGTAGATCACAAACAAAATTTCATCCTATTCCAAATCCGTTTGGTTCCAATTCGAGTCGAATCTTTTCTGTCCCGTTTTCTACCGTACCTCTTGGTTAGGTATTCGTGCGTAGAGGAGATTAGAATTCAAAGAAGAGTCGTAGAACTCCTTTTGGCCTCAAGTGCGCACTCTAAATAGCCGTCCGTACATCGAGTCTCATTAATTCCACTCCGAACTTTAACTTGGACATGCTAGTTGAGGTTACCTTGGTTCCCAAGTTTATAAGGCCTCGCTCTTAAGTGTACATATATTGAGTGATACACGTGAGGGAGTGACTTTTGGAAGGTTTTGCTCTTTGGTGATTGCAACAATGTCGGACAATGACGATGGAGTAGATTGTGACTCATGTGGTGATGATGCGAGTTGCTATGACTCGTATGGTGATGATGAAGACTATGGTTTATATGAGGGTGATGATGGCCATTACTATGATGATGGAAACCATGGCTCCTATGGAGATGAAGCGGTTCACTATGATGATCGTGAGCTTGATGATGACTATGAGGCTTGTGATGAAGAATGTGACGATGCCTATGCTTCTAGTCAAGAAATCGAAGATGGTGACTCTTCAAGGTATGATGATCCTACTTACTCTTCTTGTGAAGAATTTGAGCATGATAGTGACATAGATAGAGTTGATGATGATGTTGAGTATATGAATTGTTCTTATGCATCTTCTCTTGGTGTTGCTAATGGAGTACAAGGGAGTAGTGGAGGACCTTCCATTAGTATGGGAGGTGGTGGTGGTTGTTCCGTGGGAAGGAAGAAGCTTGCATCTTCTAGGCACGCTAAGCGGCCTAATGCTTCTAATTCCCATGTTGAGGTTGGTTCGGGAAATGGTGTTGCTTTTGCTACAAAGGGGATGTATGTCGTGAGGGGCGTGGATGGTTGTAGTAGGAGTAGTGCTATGGGCTATGGAGCCAAAGCGAGAGGCACTTATGGGTTCCATGGTGGGGTTCCTTCCTCGACTTCCAACAACATTTCTAATGTTGGGAGAGTGACGGGAAGTGGAGAATGTTCTAGTGGTGTTGCCACTAGCGGAGGGATAAGGAAGACCCAAGTTGTCGGAGTTGACACTTGTGGCCATTCAAGTTCTCACTTGGGTGCCAATCTACAAAACTTGGGTAGATGTAGGTTCGTTGTTGGGGTAGATGGTATTGGAGGATACTTGCTCAAGATTGGTGATACCGATGCCAATTCTATTAGCACCTCTTTGGTTGATAGGCTTAGGATACCATGCCGTAGGCTAGAGCATCCTTATGAATATGAGGGAGTGTGGGTTTCTAAGGAGGCTCGGGTACTCATATCTCATGGGAGTTATAGATGCTATGTGTGGTGTGACGTGTATCCCATGCGTCATGTTGATGTGTGGATGGGTGAGCTGTGGTTGGAGGGGAAGAGGGTGCAATATAGTGTGGTGAACGGTGCGTATCTTGTGGGCGTAGGGCAAAGAGTCTATGACTTTGTGCCTTACCGGGCGAAGAGCCAAGTGCCTACTTGTGCACCTTCTTGGGCTAGGCAAAGAAGCAAGGAGCAAGAACTTCATTCCATGGTTGAAAAGGTGCAAACAAGAAGTCCTACAAACACAAGCAATGGTGGGACTAGTGCTACAAAAGAGTTGGCAAATGTCAACAAGGTGAGCCCGAAGCCACTTCCAAAGCCGAGTGGTTCACCAACAAAGAAAAAGGAGACATCAAGTGATGAGTCTCCTAGTCCTAGATTCCGGGTTGACGTGAAAATCCACCTACTCCGGCTATGGGTATTCTTGGGCCTCGCCCCAATTCGCCCGAATTTGAGAGACAAAAGATAGAGAGGAGTAAGTGAGTGACCGGTGACATTCCTCGAGTGGAAAAAGGAGAGGTTGTGTTGAGTGATGTGAGCGGGATGTCACCACCCGAATCTACACCTAGCCTAGAAAGAAAAATGAGGGAAAAGAAAGAGGGAATAAAGAGTGAGGGCACCCCTTATTCTAACCTTAACCCTTTATCTTTTTCTTCTACTTGTGTGAATACTTGTGTAGGTATTCTTTGAGGCAAGCCGATGGAGCCTCAACCATGTGCCGTGATGGAAAGACAAGGTGAAGGAGATGCCGAATGTGAGCTACAAGGCGGAGACGTTCATGACACTTCAAAGGTATGTGTTAGTGTTAGTGTTTGTGATAACTCCACACTAGTTGACGATATGTATGATTACAATGTGTTTTCAACTAGTGTAGAGCCTTCGGGTCAACTTGTGTGTGAAATTGAACCACTAGTTGAGAGGGTTGAAAAGCCACATCATGATGTGAGCTCGGTTTTCGTTGAACCTCTCTTTAGTGAAGATGTCGTAGTTGACCTTGTTTGTGAACCTTGTTATGACACCCCACCTATATTTGATAAAGGAGAAGACGAATTGCATGATAATCTTATTCTTCCCTTTGATTGCTTAATTGATAGTGGTGGTTCATTGTGTCGTAGTGAGGATGGATGTGACCTTGATGAGTCTCTCGTGTGTGAGATGGATCGATTTATGTTCGATGACTCCTCGAGTGAGAGTGAAGGACCTAGTCTTGATTCTATGCTTTGGCGTAACCATTAATTTGAGGTGCATGCCTTTACATTTCTATTGTTTGAAGGCAATCTTATATGTGGTGGTGAATTGTATCGGACTAGGGTCGGTAGTAGAGTCGAACCTCCATGGTTTGTCAAGTTAGGCTCTATGGATGATCCAACGTTTGGAACTCCGGGTGAGGAGAGTGGTCTTGGTATTGGTCGTGTTGACCTATCTTCAAGTAGTCGTAACCTTCGTTGTGGGGACTATAATGATGAAGGACCTATTTTGGAGACCTTCCTTTGGAGCTTGTCCAATAAGGAGGATTGTCTTGGGGTTGATTTGGGAGGTGAAGAGGTACCTCTCGGTGTGTGTAAGAATGCTCTTAAGAAGGGGAGTGGAGTAGTCGATGTTAGTTGTGAATTGAACTATTTTACTTACTCCACCCCATATGTTGAGCACACCTTGAGTGTTGAGCATGCCAAAGCCGATGTGTCACTTTGTGATAAAATTGATTTGAAGGCTTGGTGTGTTGGTCATGGGCTTAGGGGTCGTGGGGAATTTAATTGCTACATGCATATCCTTGATCTTTTTGCTTCTTTTGAGTATGAGTGCTTGTTCTTGTCGAGCCAAGAATTTGTTGTCTCTTTTGGGGACATTAGCTTTTTCATAGGTATTGATGCTTGGCTCTATCACAAGAGTGTGTTTTCCCACACCACTTGCACTTATTCTTGTTAAGCCAACCTACTTGTGAAGTAGGAAGTTTTGGTTGTGCTTGTTTTGATTGTAGGTTTTGATGGTTCGATTTCGAGGACGAAATCCTTTCAAGAAGGGGAGGATGATGCAGTATAAAATGGCCTAAACGATGACCATCAAAAGCCAAGCTCGAGAGCACAACGGATACGAGTCAAGGCCTCCTGGAACGTCTTGGAAGATCATGCATTGGAGCGCCGAGGATGGAGGAAACAGGGCAGGAAAAATAGGCAGCCCAAAACACGGCAAAACAGGGGAGCACACTGGGAGCTCACTGCCTGAGGAAGAACAAATGTTCTTCACGATCTCGTCCATACCTGCGCGATCGCGATGAGGAGCGGAATGCCCTGCGCGACAGCGCCCCATGAGCGCGAAGGCGACGTTGAAGTTGATGGAGCTGGAGTCCTGCGCGATCGCGAGCCATGTTGCGCGATCGCGATGCTTTAGATGTTGTTCTGCGCGATCGCCTAAATCCTTGCGCGATCGCGAAGGCTTAATGTTGAGCAGCGTATCAGAATCAGCTTCAAGGGCCATTTTTGTCCAATATTCAATGTAAATGTATATATAGCACATTAGCCTTTCATTTTTCAAAAGTTAGCATTTGATAGAAGATAGAATTTGTGAGAGAACATTGAAGAGGCCGAGCCCTTCTTGTTTTAGCCCGAGGCTCGTGTATGTCTCGACTTGGAACCTATGGAGATCGACACCTAGTTTGATTCCATTGTAAGGTTCGAGTTTCCCTTTCTCCCTTTTGGATTATTAATTCATGTCTTGAATTTATTAATCCGTTCTTTCTTCTCGTTTCTTGACTCCCCAATCCATGTTTCCCCGATATCTATGATATCACCTATCTTGCTATTTATCGCTTCCGCATAGTTTGTATCATGTTTAGCTTCCACTCGTTTTTGCATTGCATCAGATCCCAAGCTGAAATTCGTTCGTGACGCAATCTTGAGTGGCCGAAGGGTTGAAAAATATCAATGGCACGATGGCTACCTCTTCAAGAAAGGGAGGGTTTGTGTGCCAGTGTCATCGTGGAGAGAGCTCTTGGTTCGAGAAGCTCACTCCGGTGGACTGATGGGAAACTTCGGTGTCGACAAAATTCTTGGTATCCTGACCGAGCAGTTCCATTGGCCCAAAATGCGATGAGATGTGGAAAAGCTTTGCAACGCTTGTCTCGTTTGCAAGAAAGCAAAATCGAAGTCCAACCCTCATGGTTTGTACACCCCGTTGCCTGTGCCTGATCGACTTTGGGTTGATATATCCATGGACTTTGTCTTGGGGTTACCGAGGTCGGGGGGAGGACATGATAGCATCTTCGTTGTGGTTGACCGTTTTTCCAAAATGGCTCACTTTATTCCTTGCAAAAAGTGTGATGACACACAGCATGTAGCTACATTGTTTGTTTCTAATGTGTTGAAATTGCATGGTGTACCTCGCAGTATTGTGAGTGATCGCGACTCAAAATTCCTGAGTCATTTTTGGAAGTGTCTGTGGGGTGTCCTCGGCACCAAGCTACTATTCTCGACGTCTCACCATCCTCAGACTGATGGACAGACCAAGGTAGTTAATCGAACCTTGGGATCTTTGCTTCGAGCAATGCCAAAGGCAAGGTTGGAAACTGGGCTGATCGTTTGCCCGTGATGGAGTTTGCATACAATCGAACGGTGCATCGAATGATAAACATGACCCCGTTCGAGTGTGTGTATGGATTTAACCCTTTAATTCCACTTGATCTAACCCCATTGCCTCGATATGTTGTTATTGATTTTGAAGGTACTCACCGAGCCAAAGCTTTGCTCGAGTTGCATGCCAAGGCGAAGAAGAACCTCGAGGAAGCCTATGCAAAGGTTGCCTTGAAGAAAAACAAGGGGCGAAAAAAGATGGAATTCAAGAAGGGAGACTGGGTTTGGGTTCACTTTCGGAAGGAACGTTTCCCGAACCAAAGGAAAGGAAAGTTGGCTCCTCGAGGGGATGGTCTATTTCAAGTGCTGAGTAAAATAAACAACAATGCTTATGTTGTCGACCTCCCAGGTGAGTATAATGTGTCCAACACCTTCAATGTTGCTGATTTAACTCCTTGTGTTGTAGGCCAAGTGTCGGAGACAGACGATGAATCGATTTCGAGGACGAAATCTTCCCAAGAAGGGGAGGATGATGCAGCCCAAAGTGTTGATCAAGGACTCGACAATCAACCGAGGAGGCCAATCACTCGAAGCCAAGCCAAGCTGCTGCATGACGTGCACGTCCAGCTGGCCGTGACTGGAGGAAGCATGTGTTCGGGAAGAGAATTGCAAGGAGTTGAAACCGAGGGCTACATCTTCAAATTTGAGCCCGAGGACAAGGTTACCGAACAGTAGCTCTTGGCGCCGGGCAGCATAGAGCCGAACACAACAACATGTGTTCGAAGCTAAGTCAGGCCCCGATGAGGAGTGTGTTCGAGCAGACAATCGAGAACCGAAGTCAAAGGCTGCCGAACACATTTTAGTTCAGCCCTGCGCGGCTTATTTCTAGTGGTCGCCTGTGACCCTATTACTAGTTTACCCTTAGTATTTCCTATATAAACCTTGTTTCCTTTCATTGTAAGTACCTAGTTTTTGAACATTAATGAATTGAATGAAAGTGCCGAGCACATTTCTTTTGTCTCTGTCGTGAGCAAACCCCTGTGAGGGCTTTTATGGGCTTGTGGCTTTCGGTGAATCCGATTGAACATTCCTTTTTGATCATTCAGTTTGCAAGAGGCAATGTTCTCTTGAGGATTTGATACAGCCCAAAGTGCTGATCACGGACTCAACGATCAACCGAGGAGACTTCAACCGAAGGAAGTGACTGATCAACCGAGGAGACCAATCACTCGAAGCCAAGCCAAGCTGCTCCATGACATGCACATCCAGCTGGCTAAATCGGAAGGAAGCATGTGTTCGGAAGAAGAATTGCAAAGTGTTGAAACTGAGGGCTTCATCATAAAATTTGAGCCCGAGGACAAAGTTACCGAACAGCAGCTCTTGGCACCGGGCAGCGCAGAGCCGAACACAACATCATGTGTTCGAAGCTAAGTCAGCGCCCGATGACGAATGTGTTCGAGCAGACAATCGAGAACCGAAGACAGGCTCACCGAAGTCAAGGCTGCCTAACACCTTTAAACTCAGCCCTGCGTGGCTTATTTCTATTGGTCGACTGTGACCCTTTTACTAGTTTACCCTTAGTATTTCCTATATAAACCTTGTTTCCCTTCATTGTAAGGAGCTAGTTTTGGATATTAAAATTGAATGAAAGTGCCGAGCACATTTCTTGTCTCCGTCGTGAGCAAACCCCGTTGAGGGCTTTTTATGGATTTGTGGCTTTCGGTGAATCCGATTGAACATTCCTCTTTGATCATTCAGTTTGCAAGAGGCAATGTTCTCTTGAGGATTGTTGCATAGTTAGGGTGATTCTTGTGTCCCTTTCGATCGAGCTTTGAGACAGGTTCCTCACTGTTCTTTCGAAAGAAGCAAGTTTTGTCTTGCTTCTATCTTTTACCTTCTTGTTCATCTTCCGCGTTTGTGTTTAGCAACTCCTTCGGGTTGCCTTGCACCATCTTGGTATCAGAGCAAGGTTTGGGCTTGTTTCTACAACCCTAAATCCTGTTCAAGTTATCCTTATTTTCGTGCATTTGTGTCTTTGTTTTCCGTTTCGTGTTCTTGATTCTGTTGGTGTTGTTATTTTTACAAAAAAAAAAAAGTGTTAAAGAGAAAATTCAAAAATTGTGTTTGATTGTTGGTTGTTTGGGAAAAGCAACCATTGAATCTTGTTCACCATCGAGTTCTGAATCCAACAAGTACCCGACGTACCAATTTCGTGACTAGGGTTTTTTGGTGAATTTTTGGACTGTTTTGAGCTTTAATGGTGACTGAAAACTCGAACCCCATCGTGTTTGGAAGAAACCGATGAAGATTGGTGGTTCTTGAGTGATTTGGGTTTGTTTGTTGCTTGTAAATCGAAGTTTAAAGTTTGAAAACGTTGTCCGTACGCCGAAAAATTGTTACAAAAATCGTAACAGTGTACGACACAGAGAGCTGGTTCTTAGCTCGAAGGACTTTGATTTCCTCCGATGTTGTTTGAAACCGGAGTTGAAGAGCAACCCAGATCTGTTGAGAATTGCGTTCAGTGAACCGAAGTTGATTTGTCCGTACGCCGGAACAAAGGTCACTGTTCCATTGAAGAAGAAGGGGGTAAAACTTTGAACATCCAAAACCCCCAGGTGAAATTTGTCGGCTGAAAAGGGAAAGTGGATAAGGAAAAACCCTATCCGTACCAAGGAGGGACCACTTTTGTACGGACAAGAGTTGGTGTGATCAAAGAAGATTCCAAAAGGGGAATTGAAGGGTAGATTCTCCTAGGTTTTCACTTTCTTTCGTGTCAAAATTCTAGTTGGTGGATCTTTTGAGTAATTGTCCTACTCGAGGTCGTACTAACTCATTTGAGCTGATAGGAACTCGTGCGAAGGGGTGATCGAAGTCCAAACTTTCGTAGAAATTTCTTTTGACTCCCCGAGCTCAGTAAAAGCGTCCGTTCCATCGAGTCGAATATCACTTCACTCTTCCCGAAGAGACAGTGACTATTGTCGAACTTGAAGGATCTTAGAGGACCGATCAATTGGACGAGCCACTGTTAACAAGTCCTTGAGTGACCAAATCCGAACCCATAAATTGAGTGGACCCGAGCGCCACCCATCAAATGTGAGGGAGTGTGTGAGGTGATTTCTAACCTTAACAATTGTTTGGTCTTTGACTTGTGCAGGTACCATGGCTGGAAATGGAGGCGAAGGAAAAGGCATTGAAAGGCCCGAAGTAAGAGGAGTGAGTGTACGAGTAGCTCAACTCGAACAAGGAAGCGCGTCCGTGGCCGTGCATGGGTCCAGCGCTGGAACGAGCCAATCCACTCCGATGAAACCTGATCTGTATGCTGAGCTTGTTCGACAACATCAGTTGACGAGTGAAGCAATTCGAAGAGAACTTAACTTGGGCAATCCCCAAGCGCAACAAAACTTGGGCAATCCCCAAGCTGGAAGTCAAAACTTGGGCAGTCCCCGAGGAGAGTGGTTATCACTACCAAGGGCCCTAAGAGACCTTGGCACTGTAACCGAAGAGGCTGATGAAGAGGAATTTCCCGAGGACGAATATGAGCGTGAGCCGCCATTCGCTCAACGAAGGCAAGCTCACCGAGGTCGTGGAAATTTCTGAGGTCGAGGCCGAGGAGCCCATGTTGAAAGAAATATTGAGCGAGAGGCTGATGATCGAAATGACGAGTATCCCGAACAGATTTGTGGTGTTCGAGACTCAAACTTGAACAGTGTCAAGATCACTATTCCACCCTTTAAAGGAACTAGTGATTCGGGAGAGTATCTTGAATGGAAGCTTAAAATGGAGTGCATCTTCGAAACCAATGAGATGACCGAAGAGAGAAAAGCTGCCCATGCCATCTCTTCGTTCGAAGCTTATGCCTCTACATGGTGGGAAGCTGACAAGAGGCATAGACGAAGGAATGCCTATCCCGAAGTCAATACCTGGCCACAGTTGATGAGAGCAATGGATGCTAAGTATTTGAGTGCCAAATATAGGCAAACTCAAATGCAAAAACTCTACGAGCTGAAGCAAGGGACCAAGTCTGTCCAAGAATATCATGATGAGTTCGAAAAGATTCGATTGAATCTTGATCTGGTCGAAGATGAAGAGCAGGCCATTATCCGGTTCAAAAATGGCTTGACTAGGGATGTGTCATCTCAGCTGAGACTCCACGTGTACCACACGTTGGAAGATTTGTTCGATGTTGCTACCGAAGCTGAAAAATTGGTGAAGGAAGAAAAGGCAAATCGGTATCGAGGAGTCACTACTTCTACTCCCTTGAACCGAGGAAAAGATTGGAAGAATCGTAACCAAACAAGTGCCAACGCTGTTCGAGATTCGAAGAGACCCTTCGAGAAAGTTGTGACCGTTAACTGATACGAACCAAATAGGCAGAAGCGATAAACTAAGATGCGGAAGCAACAATCACAAGATAACAAGAAAGTAAGGGATTGGGGAGAATAGAAATAGAAGAAAAGAACGAATCAAACTAACAAATAGATTGATTCAATAGGGAGAAGAGACTTGAACCATTAAACGGGACTCTCACTAGCGGAGATCCACCATGGATTCAACCTAAGCGATACATGAAGTCAACGCTTCAACAAGAAAGGCCAAGCATATTCTATCTTCTCAATTCTATCTTCAAAACTAGATAATTGAAATAAATGACTAAGTGTGGTATTTATAGGTTCACCACACTTCTAAATAAAATGTCTAAGTAGCCCCTAAGTCTAGTCAAAACAATACATGTCACTTAGGGCTATAATTGGAATTACACTCAAAATAAGTAGGAAACCCGGATGGGCCTTCAGCAACTAGGCGCCCCGCCTAGTGTAGTAGGCACCCCGCCTGGCCTCCAGTAGGCGCCCAAGTAGGCGCCCCGCCTCTGCAATAGGCGGCTCAATATCCAGAGACTAGCCACCAAGTGGGCGGTCCGCCTAGTCTAGTGGGCGGTCCGCCTGCTTCCCTAAGGTCTTGACATGGCTCAAAATGTGTCTCCCGAGCCTCTCCTTTGGGGCCTAGGTGGTCCTCCTCCCTTGGCGCTCCTTTGCATGATCTTTAACTTGCTTTCGGGGGCCTTGGCGGTACTCTTTGTGCTCTCAAGCTTGGCTCTTGATGGTTGGCGTTTTGGCTCCAATTTGGGTCTTATCATCCTCCCCTTCTTGAAAGGATTTCGTCCTCGAAATCAAACCATCAAGCCTACATTCAAAACAAGCAGAAACAAAGCTTCCCACTACAAGAGTAGGTTAGTGGCAAAAGTGTGGGAAAACACACTCTTGTGATAGAGCCAAGCATCAATAACAATGATAAAGCACATGTTTCCAAAGGAAACAATAATCACTTGGCTTCCCCAATGGGTACACTCAACACATGATTCATCAAGGAGATCAATAGGATAGAGAATATGCAAGATCAAGCCGTTAAAATTCCTATGATCCCTAAGTCCAATAAGGACACACCAAAACTTCCCACTACAAGAGTAGGAAAGTCCACCAAGAGTGAGTACAAGTGATGTGAAAATCACACTTTTATGATAGAGCCAAGTATCAATACTAATCAAAAAGCTTATGTCTCCAAAGGAAACAACAAGTTCTTGGCTCAACAATGACAAGTACGCACCATCATAACAAGAAAGGAGATCAATAAGATATGGAACAAGCAAGATTAAGCAAGTAAGTTCCTTATGACCTCCAAGCTTATGGTCAACACACCAAGCCTTCAATGCATTACTATCACAATGTGACTCATTGGCTTTGGCATGCCCAACACCCAAGGTGTAATCAACATGTGGGGTGGAGTAAACAAAATAGTTCAATTGGCAACTAACATCAAATACTCCACTCCCCTTCTTGGAAGCACTCTTACACACACCAAGAGTGACTTCCTCACCCCCAATTCCACCTCTAGGACAATCTTCCTCACTAGAAGTTCCAAACAATGGATTGTCTATAGAGCTCAACTTTCCAAACCATGGAGGTTTAAATCCAAACTCTTCTCTAGTTCGATACTTACCATCACCCTTTTGAGAATCCTCTTCAAACAAAGGGTTTGTGAAAACAAGTCCACTACCCATCAAAGGTAAGGCATCAAAACTAGAGTCCTCATCCACACTTGAGGAGTCATCGAATACAATTCGGTCCATCTCATCCACTAGGGACTCCTCAAGGTCGCTACCAACCTTACTACAACACATAGGTCCACCATTATCAAGCAATTCATCAAGGGAAAGGATAGGGTATTCATTCAACTCATCTTCCCCTTTGTCAAATATGGGTGGGGTGTCATAACAAGGTTCACAAGCAAGGTCAACTACACATTCCTCACTAATGAGAGGTTCAATGAAAATCGAGCTCACATTATGATGTGGCTTATCCTCCCTCTCAACTAGTGGTTCACAATCACACACAAGTTGACCATTCGACTCTACACTAGTTGCAAACACATTGTAATCATACAAATTATCAACTAGTGTTGAGTTAGCACAAATACTACCATGAGACAAGGAAGTAACATGTTCAAGGGACGAGCTATCACTTACCTTTGAGTGGCCATCTTGCTCACTCAATGCATTTGAAGTGTCATGGATTGTCTCTTCACCTTGAAGCTCACATTGAAGAGTTTCTTCACCTTGTCTATCCTTCTTGGGACATGATTGAGGCTCCATTGATTGGCCTCCAAGAGTACCTACACAAGCATTCACAAAAGTAGAAGAAAAAGATAAAGGGTTAAGGTTAGAATAAGGGGTGTCCTCAACACACACATCACTCATTTTCTTTTCAAGGTTAGGTGTAGATTCGGGTGGTGACATCCCACTCACATCACTCAACACATCCTCTCCTTTTTCCACTCGAGGAATCTCACCGGTCACTCCCTTACTCCTCTCAATCTTTTGTCTCTCAAATTTGGGTGAATTGGGACGAGGCCCAAGAATACCCATAGCCGGAGTAGGTGGAGTTTTAACATCAACCCGAAATCTAGGACTAAGAGACTCATCACTTGAGATCTCTTTCTTCTTTGTTGGTGAACCACTTAGCTTTGGAGCTCGTGGTTTGGGGTTCACCTTGTTGACAATTGTCAACTCTTTTCTTGCACTAGTCCCACCATTGCTTGTGATTGTAGGACTTCTTGTTTGCACACTTTCAACCATAGGATGAGATTCTTGCTCCTTTTCCCTTTGCATAGGCCTAGAAGGTACACTAGGAGGTGGCTTGATCTTTACCCCAATAGGTTCAAAGTCATAAATCATTGGGCCTTGGCCGAGGTAATACTTATCATTCAAATTACTATATCGCACCTTCTTGCTTTGCAACCATGACTCGCCTAACCACACATGACAATGTTGCATGGGGTATACATGACACCACATATAACCCCAATATCCCCTATGAGATATACACACCCGAGCTTGCTTAGAAACCCACACTCCGTAGTAGTCATAAGGATACTCCAAGGTATAGCAAGGTAGCCTTAGCTCATCAACCACCGAGGTACTAATGCAATTGGTATCGGTGCCACCAATCTTGAGCAAGTACCCTCCATTACCTTCCACCTCGACAAGGAACCTCCTTAGACCCAAGTGTAGTATAGGATCATCCAAGTAAGATCTTGGAACTTCATGATATCCATCACTATCGACTTGGATCTTCCTCAATCCTCCTCTCCTAGCTACACCACTAGGATAACTTCCACTTCCCGTCACTCTTCCAACACTAGAAGTGTAGTTGAAAGTCGAGGAAGGAGTACCATTATGGAACCCATAATTGCCTCTCGCCTTGGTTCCATAGCCCCTAACGCCACTCCTACCACCACTACTAGAGCAATGCACTCCAACCACGGTAAGAGCAATATTTCTCATTCCACCCTTCACATGGGAGCTAGAAGATGCAAACCTCCCATCTCCCATGGAACAACCACCCCCTCCTCCCATACTAATGGAAGGACCTCTACTACCCCCTTGCTCACCACAAGCAACATCAAGAGAAGATGCATATGAACGATCCTCATAATCAACCTCATCATCAATTCTCTCTATGTCACTATCATCATGTTCAAATTCATCACAAGAAGAGTAAGTAGGATCATCATACCTTGAAGCGTCACCATATTCAAATTCTTGACTTGGAGCATAAGATTCTTCACATTCGTCTTCGCAAGCCCCATAGTCTTCTTCATCTTCATAATCAACATAGTGACCCGCTTCATCATCATATGAGCCTTGGTTTCCGGAATCGTCATAGCAATACCCATCATCATCACCATAGGAACCATAGTGTCCATAATCTCCGCATGAGTCATATCCTCCACAATCATCATCATCCGAAGCCATAATTGTAATCAAAGATTTAAGGACCTCACAAATTCACTCCCTCACGTGTATCACTCAAAAGATGTCACTCAATTTTCTTTCCACTCGTGTATACACTCAAGGTCGTTGGCTTTTGTGATCACACTCTATTGTGCTCACCACTCAAGCCTTTTTCCACTCAAGGCTCTCTTGTCTCTTAGTAATCACAATGGCAAGATCAATCAACTAATGCACCCAAGTAATGGTTCGGAATGGAGTTAAAGTGACTCGATGTACGGAAGCTAGTTTAGTGCGCACTTGAAGCAAGCAAATTCTACGACTTTAAGTGAAGACTCCAAGACACACAACACCCTAAAGGATCAAAGATTAGTGTTAATAAAGTAGGACTAATACCCTAGAAACACTAACCAAGAGGTACGGAAGAAAACGAAACACAAAAAGACACGAAACGAAGCCAAACGGAGGCCCTCCAGGATTGGGCGGTCCGCCTACTTGGGGTGGGCGCCCCGCCTACTAAAAATCCAGAGAGCAACCAAAAAATAGGCGGACCACCTACTATTTGGGGCGCCCCGCCTACTGGTGCCTTCAGCACAGTCCGAAAATGGGTTTTTTGGCCCTTTTGCACCCAAATTTCGATGTTTCAAGGTGTTTCTTTCCGATCCGAAGGTACCCAATGGTGTTTTCAACTACTCCAATCAATCACCATTGATTTATAACAACACCCAATCCATAACGAATCCAAATCAAGAAATTTCAATCAAATTCAAGGGTTTTATCAAAGGGTTTCAACAAGGATTGCGATTCTTCAAATTCGATGTTATACAACTCCGATTCACATGAAATTTGTTTCTATTTGTTTGTTTTTCATTGGAGAACAAACCCCGGTACTCAATTCAAAAACCCCACAATCACACAATCCAAAATCAATCAAATCCCTCAAGAACAAAGGGTTTTGGGAGGGTTTAACAATTTGGGGTTTCAAATTTTCAAATCGATCCAATCCAAGCAATTTTGGTACCCAAACGTCGGGCTTTCCACAAGGATCAAGAATCTATATCACCCATAACATAAATCATCCAATCCAACAAGATACACCAATTTTTGTATTTTTCAATTTTTCAATTTTTTTTGTGTTTTTCTTCCTTCAATAACAAGAACAAGGAAACTAAAGATAGAATCAACCTAAGGCACAAAGAATCAAGGGTCGGGGGTTTGTAGAAACAAAACTCGAGCCTTGCTCTGATACCAAGATGATACGAACCAAATAGGCGGAAGCGATAAACTAAGATGCGGAAGCAACAATCACAAGATAACAAGAAAGAAAGGGATTGGGGAGAATAGAAATAGAAGAAAAGAATCAAACTAACAAATAGATTGATTCAATAGGGAGAAGAGACTTGAACCATTAAACGGGACTCTCACTAGCGGAGATCCACCATGGATTCAACGTAAGAGATACATGAAGTCAACGCTTCAACAAGAAAGGCCAAGCTTATTCTATCTTCTCAATTCTATCTTCTCAATTCTATCTTCAAAACTAGCTAATTGAAATAAATGACTAAGTGTGGTATTTATAGGTTCACCACACTTCTAAATAAAATGTCTAAGTAGCCCCTAAGTCTAGTCAAAACAATACATGTCACTTAGGGCTATAGTTGGAATTACACTCAAAATAAGTAGGAAACCCGGATGGGCCTTCAACAACTAGGCACCCCGCCTAGTGTAGTAGGCGCCCCGCCTGGCCTCCAGTAGGCGCCCAAGTAGGCGCCCCGCCTTTGCAGTAGGCGGCTCAATATCCAGAGACTAGCCACCAAGTGGGCGGTCCGCCTAGTCTAGTGGGCGGTCCGCCTCCTCCCTTGGCGCTCCTTTGCATGATCTTTAAGTTGCTTTCGGGGGCCTTGGCGGTACTCTTTGTGCTCTCAAGCTTTGCTCTTGATGGTTGGCGTTTTGGCTCCAATTTGGGTCTTATCATTAACCAACCAAGAGAAGTGGGAGTGATAAGAATCAAACGCGGAAAAATAATTAGATAAAAGCGAGACGTAACTCGTACGATAATCTCGAGTAGCAACGGAGAACTTGTTCCGTTACACCCCAAGAAGATGACAAGAACACCTACACTAGGCAACTACCCTCGAGCTAACGCGAGCACGCAAGTAGAATGGTCGGGGGGGATTGGAATTCATCTAGATCCGCTAGAAGAAAAACAAGTCCCGTCAAGGGTTTCATTCACCAATCAAAGAGTTCAACTCTTAACACAATTGTACGTTTAATCATCAAAGTTAGCTAATGAAATAAGAGAAGCTACTAGCTATTTATAGGTGTTGTTAGACACCCTTTGAAAGGTCTAAAATGCCCACACTTAGGCTTAGGAAATAAAGGACCACGTAGGGTCAAAATAGTCTTAACATAGCAAAGATTCACGCCTCTTCAGTGATCCGGGCGGAGCGCCCGAGATTTTATGCAAACTTGGCAGTGGGGTAGCTCGGGCGGGGCGCCTGGATTTGGGGCGGTCCGCCTCAGCTTAGCCTTCGTCAGGAGGTGCGCCTGGGGGTGTGGGCGGAGCGCCCATCATGCTGAGTTGTTCTCCTTGTGCTCTAATCACCCGGTATGGCTTCCAATTGCTTCCTTCTTCTAGCCCCTTCCTTACCAACTGTAGGTGTACTCCTTGGATCTCCTTAGCTTGGCTCCGAGTGAATGGTCTTGTGGGGGTTTAGGTCTTATCATCCTCCCCTTCTTGATAGGATTTCGTCCTCGAAATTGAAGCATCATCCACGACCTCTTCATCATCATTCACGACCTCTTCATTACCTACATCCAAAGGAACCAAGTCACAAACATTGAAAGTATTAGAAACTTGATACTCACTTGGCAAGTCGACCACATAAGCGTTGTTGTTTATCTTTGAAAGCACTTGGAATGGGCCATCTCCCCGGGGTGCCAACTTCCCTTTTCTAAGGTTTGGAAACCTTTCTTTCCGGAAGTGCACCCACACATAGTCACCCTTCTTGAGTTCCACCTTCTTGCGGCCTTTGTTTTTCTTGGAGGCAACCTTAGCATAAGCTTCCTCCAAATTCTTCTTTGCCTTAGCATGTAGCTCCATCAAAGCCTTGGCTCTAGCTTTCCCTTCAAAATTAACAACCATTTCCCTTGGCAAAGGGGTTAGATCAAGGGGAATCAAGGGGTTAAAACCATACACACATTCAAAAGGAGTCATGCCAATCATGCTATGCAATGTACGATTGTAGGCAAACTCCATTAAAGGCAATCTATCAATCCACGTCCCGGCCTTACCTCGGGTCATGGCTCTAAGAAGAGCACCTAAGGTTCGGTTGACCACTTCGGTTTGGCCATCGGTTTGTGGGTGGTGGGACGTGGAAAACAAGAGCTTGGTGCCTAAAGCACCCCATAGACTTCGCCAAAAATGGCTTAGGAACTTAGTGTCCCTATCACTCACTATAGTTTGAGGCACACCATGTAGCTTCAAGACATTTTCAACAAACAAGGAAGCTACATGTTGGGCGTCATCGCATTTCTTGCACGGAATGAAATGAGCAATCTTTGAGAACCTATCTACGACAACAAAGATGCTATCGTGGCCCCCACTAGTCCTTGGTAATCCCATGACAAAGTCCATTGATATATCCAACCACGGACTAGTAGGCACGGGGAGTGGGGTGTATAACCCATGAGGGTGGGCTTTAGATTTGGCACGTTTGCACTCAAGGCAATTAGCACAAAACTTCTCCACATGCACCCTCATCTTCGGCCAATGGAATTGTTCTTGAAGAACGGCCAAAGTCTTTCTTGCCCCAAAGTGACCCATGAGTCCTCCACAATGTGCTTCTTGCACAAGCAATTCCCTCCATGAGGACTCGGGGATGCACACTCTACAATTTTTAAAGATGAATCCATTAGACCATTGGTATTTATAAACTCTCTCCCCTTTCTCTAGAGCATCATGGACACTCTTTAGCTTTGGATCATGAGCATACATCAATTTGATGCTCTCGAATCCCATGAGCTTAGAGGTGAGAGTTGTGGCTAGTGCGAACTTTTGAGAAAGCGCATCCGCCACAACATTGTCCTTCCCTTTCTTGTATTGGATCACATAGGGAAAGGACTCAATAAATTCAACCCACTTTGCATGCCGCTTATTGAGCTTCTCTTGGCCTCTCAAATGCTTGAGTGACTCATGGTCACTCTTGATCACAAACTCACGAGGCCAAAGGTAATGTTGCCAATGGGCAAGGGCTCTCACAAGGGCATACAACTCCTTGTCATATGTAGAATAATTCAAGGAGGCCCCTTTCAATTTCTCACTAAAGTAGGCGATGGGTTTGCTATCTTGCATTAATACACCACCAATTCCCACCCCCGAGGCATCACATTCAACCTCAAACGCCTTCCCGAAGTCGGGCAATTGCAATAGGGGGGCGGTACTTAACCTACCTTTCAACTCTTGGAAAGCCTTCTCTTGAGGCTCTCCCCAAACAAATGGTTGGTCCTTCTTTACCAACTCGGTAAGTGGAGCGGCAATGGAGCTAAAGTCTTTCACAAATCGTCTATAAAAACTAGCAAGACCATGAAAGCTCCTCACTTGAGTCACGGTAGTAGGAGTAGGCCAATCATGTATGGCCTCTACCTTAGACTCATCCACCTCCACTCCTTGGGCACTCACAACAAACCCAAGGAAGACCACCTTCTCCACACCAAAGGCACACTTTTTAAAGTTAGCATAGAGCTTTTCGGCTCTCAAAACATCAAGCACTTGCCTAAGGTGGCCAACATGTTCATCAATTGTCTTACTATAGATCAAGATATCATCGAAATAGACAACAACAAACTTATTGATAAAAGGCTTCAAAACATGGTTCATGAGTCGCATGAAAGTGCTAGGTGCGTTGGATAGCCCGAAGGGCATGACCAACCATTCATAGAGTCCGAATTTGGTCTTGAATGCGGCTTTCCATTAATCTCCGGGTTTCATCCGGATTTGATGGTAACAGGACCTAAGGTCGATTTTGGAAAAGACACACGACCCACTCAATTCATCCAACATATCATCAAGTCGAGGAGTAGGGTGACGGTACTTTACCGTTATCTTATTCACGGCTCGGCAATCTACGCACATTCGCCATGTTCCATCCTTTTTGGGCACAAGAATCACCAGTACGGCACATGGACTTAAACTCTCTCAGACCAAGCCTTTAGAGAGCAAGTCATCAACTTGTTTTTGCAATTCCCTTGTGTCCTCCGGGTTACTCCTATAAGCCGGCTTGTTGGGGATTTGAGAGCCCGGGATAAAGTCGATTTGATGTTCAATACCCCTCAAGGGAGGTAAGCCATCGGGCATCTCATCCGGGAACATGTCCCCAAAGTCCTTCAAGACATTTTCAAACACACTAGGCAAAGGGTTAGTCGAAAAATCACAAGTAGAGTTAAGGATCATACCTTTGTGCACTAGTCATAGGAGAAACTTGGTGCCATCATTTCCTTTTAAGAGCTCGCCCGGTTGCATCATGGCACATATGCCACCGGTAGATGAAGTAGGTGGGATTGCCACCATGCTTTTGGACAAAGGGCTAGTATCAATGATTGACTTGGCCTTTGCCACCTCTCTCAACTCCTTCATTTTCTTGTAGTCCTCACTCACTTGTTTAGGAGTGAGAGGTTTAAGCACAAATCTCTTCCCTTCATGCTTGACCGTGTAAGTATTGACACGACCATCATGCACTACTTGCCTATCGAATTGCCATGGCCTCCCTAGAAGTAGGTGGCATGCTTGCATAGGCACAACGTCGAACAAATGCTCATCAACATAACTCCCCATTTTGAATCGAATCATCACTTGTTTGACCACTTTAAGCTCCCCACATTCGCTTAACCATTAAAGCCGGTAAGGTTTAGGATGCTTCATAGTAGTCAACTTCAATTGAGTCACAAGTGATTGACTCACTACATTTGCACAACTCCCGGAATCAATTATCATAGAGCAAACAACATCTTTGACCCGGCACCTAGCATGGAAAAGATTTTCCCTTTGCAAGGTTTCGGTGTCTTCAACAATCAAAGCCCCTAGACTCCTTCTCACCACCAAGAAAGTATGAGGATCCTCCTCCTCCACCGTATCATCAAACAAATCATCCTCTACTCCCTCAACTCCCTCAACTCCTTCTACCCCCTCATCTTCCGATTCACTCTCTTTCTCATAGGCATCATTACCAACAACAATCATGGTCCTCTTTGTAGGACATTCCTTAGCAAAGTGCCCATATCCCTTGCACTTATGGCATTGTATTGAAGAAGAGGTAGGAGATTGTAAATGAGTTTTAGAGTTACCTCCCATATTAGATGTGCCCCTTTCATAAGGCTTCTTCACTTCCTTGCTAGCATTGGCACCACTTGTGCCACTTGCACTTGGGAACTTGGCATTTGGAGTAGAAGTCCTCCAATCCTTTGGCTTGCTCAAGGAAGTGGAAGTATTGCTCTTGTAACGGTTGGACTTCTCCTTTTCAAGCCATTGCTCGGCTAGGATAGCGGCATCTAGGACTTCTTGAAGTGAAAGATTAGAATGCAATCTCAATTGTGAAGCTATGCCATAGCTCAAACCATTCATGAAATGGATCACGGCTTGCTCCTCATCTTCATTGTCCATATCCAAGGCCATTCGAACTCTTTCAAACTCATCATAGTAGTCATGCACCGATTTGACACCTTGTCTCAACTCATAAAGCTTCTTGAGTTGTTCTTGACGATATCTAGGAGTAATGTACTTGGTACTCATGATACCTTTCAAGTCAATCCAACCCACATTCACATGAACTCCCGCTCTCTTCCTTGATCTTTTAACGGACTCCCACCAAGTAGATGCATAGGACTCAAAGGATGAAATAGCATAAGTACCTTTTTTTTCATCGGTCATATCATTTGTATCAAACATCCTCTCCATGAGTTGCACCCATTGAAGGTAGGCCTCCGGATCACAATTCCCTTTGAAACTTGGAAGGTTGAGCTTGACACTATTGAGGTTGGTATTGTCTCGACCTCCACTGTAAGGCTCCGGTTGGCCCCCATAGTGGTCTTCATTCACACCATACTCTCTTCTAAAATTTCCACCATCATAACCCATAGGTGGCCCTCGACCTCGGCCCCTACCACGATCCACATTTCGACCCCAATTCATACCTCGTCTCGGTTGAAAGTGATCATCAAACCCATACACATCATCACCATAATCGGTTCCCTCCCCTTCTTGAGCTTGTGCAACTTTCTCAAGAGGTCTAACATTCCGGATTGGTCCGGGAAGCGGGGCATTCCTTTGGGGATTGCCCATAAGGTTTGGAATAGTCACACGTTGCGTATTGCCCAACACTTGATCAACTCGATCACGATCCTCCCTTACCCGTTGTTGGTGATTGAGCAACTCAACAACTTGCTCCGGGGTAAAGGTAGGACTATTTGATCCCTCCCCGGCCTCCATTTGGACTCTCGGGGTCCCCTTTTCAATTGGGACACTCGGGGTCCCCTTTTCATTGTGGACGCTCGGGGTCCCATGTTCACCTTGAGTACTTGAAGTTCCCTTTTCAAGAGACTCAATTCTTTGATTCATGAGGTCCATCTTGGCAAGAAGATTAGCCAAGGCCTCCTTTATGAATTCTTGTCCCTCGTTAGCCATGGTACCTACACAAGTAACAAACGTTAGCAAAAAACAACCTCGCACGCTCCCTCACAAAGATTTTCACTCGGTTCTCTCTTTTGAGTGGCGGTGGCTATTTCACTCGACTTGTAGTTCCAAAGCTTCACGTAGATGACTAGCAATTCCCCAACTCAACTAGACTATTCACGAGTCACGCACACTCGGGGGGGATTGGAGTTAATAGGACTCGATGAACGCTAAGCACTTTGAAGTAAAGGACTTGAGTAAAAGGTTCTACGCTTTTCTTGGAATTCCTACTCTCCTTACTAAGGCACGATTCACCTAAAGCAATGAAGGATTAGTGTTAATTAAGTACGAAGAATACTTAGATCAACACTAATTAGAGGTTAGGAAACAAAGAACAAGCAAACCTAGAAGAAAACTACCCAATTCAACCTACAGGAAATCAGGCGGAGCGCCCAAAAGGTGGGGCGGAGCGCCTGGCAAATGACCAGTGAGGGTGCTCAGGCGGGGCGCCTGGAGAGTAGGCGGAGCGCCTGAAGCAAGGCCAGTTCAGGCGGAGCGCCTGAACGAAGAACACCTGGGTTCTCAAGAACGTGTTCTTCGATTTCAATCCAACTTTTTGGTCGATTTCAACGTGTTCTTCCCAAATTCGAAGTACCCGAAGTTGTATAATGATACTACCACCAATCCTCAATCAATTTCACACCCAACCAAGCAACATACAAGGCAAATTCATGATTCAAGTTCAAGTTGGGTTTTCTTCAAATTTTCAAAAGGGGTCAAAAAGTGGGCTTTGATTCTTCCAAAATCAATGTTATACAACTCTGATTCACACCAAATTTGTTGCAATGGATTCGTTTTTCAATGTAGATCAATCCCCGGCAATCAAATCCAAAACCCCACAATCATACAACCCAAAATCATTCAATTTTTCTCAAGAACAAGGGTTTGGTAGGGTTTAAGAAGAAGTAGGGTTTCAATTTTTCAATCCAATCCAATCCAAGTAAATTTGGTACCAAAACATCGGGAATTCAATCACGATCACAAATCTATAACACCCAATCCAAGAATCGATCCAACCAAAAAGTTACGCCAATTTTTGTATTTTCAATTTTTCAATTTTTTTTGTGTTTTTTCTTTAACCAATAACTTGAACAACAAGAAAACTAAACAAACTAACCTAGGCACGATGAATCAAGGGTCGGAGGTTCGTAGAAACGAGACCCGAGCCTTGCTCTGGTACCAAATGATAAGAATCAAACGCGGAAAAATAATTAGGTAAAAGCGAGACGTAAATCGTACGATAATCTCGAGTAGCAACGGAGAACTTGTTCCGTTACACCCCAAGAAGATGACAAGAACACCTACACTAGGCAACTACCCTCGAGCTAACGCGAGCACGCAAGTAGAATGGTCGGGGGGATTGGAATTCATCTAGATTCGCTAGAAGAAAAACAAGTCCCGTCAAGGGTTTCATTCACCAATCAAAGAGTTCAACTCTTAACACAATTGTATGTTTAATCATCAAAGTTAGCTAATGAAATAAGACAAGCTACTAGCTATTTATAGGTGTTGTTAGACACCCTTTGAAAGGTCTAAAATGCCCACACTTAGGCTTAGGAAATAAAGGACCACGTAGGGTCAAAATAGTCTTAACATAGCAAAGATTCACGCCTCTTCAGTGATCCGGGCGGATCGCCCAAAATTGGGGCGGAGCGCCCGAGATTTTGTGCAAACTTGGCAGTGAGGTAGCTCGGGCGGAGCGCCTGGATTTGGGGCGGTCCGCCTCATCTTAGCCTTCGTCACGAGGTGCGCCTGGGGGTGTGGGCGGAGCGCCCATCATGCTGAGTTGTTCTCCTTGTGCTCTAATCACCCGGTATGGCTTCCAATTGCTTCCTTCTTCTAGCCCCTTCCTCACCAAGTGTAGGTGTACTCCTTGGATCTCCTTAGCTTGGCTCCGAGTGAATGGTCTTGTGGGGGTTTGGGTCTTATCAGGGAGGTAAAGTTCAACTAAACTCTCCTAGTGCTTCAAATATTGAGTGTCATAAATGCAGAGGTTATGGTCACATGGCAAAAGAGTGTCCCACTCGCAAAGTTATGCTTCTGCTCGAAGATGGAACCGTCCATGAGCAAGCGAGTGACACCGAGGAGGAATTAATCGAGGAGGTTGACCGAGCTGAAGGTGAAGATGATCATGAGGCTGCCGAAGCTGATCATCCGGAGATGTTTCTTGTGGTTCGAAGGAATTTGAGCTGCATGACTCTTGAAGAAGAGGACAACCAAAGAGAAAACCTCTTTCATGCCCGATGTCGAGTGAGAGGGAAGGTGTGTTCGATGATCATTGATTCTGGTAGCTGTGCAAATGTGGTGAGCCAAACTTTGGTTTCACAAATGGGATTACCTACAATGAAGCATCCTCACCCTTACAAATTACAATGGCTGAATGAGTGTGGAGAATTGAGGGTTGTCAAACAAGTGTGGATCAAGTTCAGAATCGGAGAGTATCAAGATGAAATGATATTCGATGTGGTGCCGATGCAAGCTTGTCATTTGCTATTGGGACGACCGTGGCAATATGACCGAACAGCTGTTCACAATGGCAGATCCAACACTTACACTGTAAAGCTCGATGGGAAGAGTTTCATACTCAAGCCCTTGTCTCCAAAGCAAGTCACCGAGGACTATAAACGGATGAAAGAACTGAAAGAAGCGGCCAAAGCTAAGCTTCCGATGGGAGCAAAATTGGGGGCCGAAGAGACAAACTCACCGACCGAAGAGAAAGGAATTTGTGCAATCATGCAACCCGGTGAGATCTTAAGGCAATGACCACGGTCAGATGATGATTTGCCTTGTGCACAAGGGTATTCTTCTAAACTCTAATGATGATTTTTCTAACAATAACCCTTTGCCTAGTGCTGTACAAAGTGTTTTGCAGGACTTCGAGGACATGTTTCCCGAGGAAATGCCAGGTGGATTACCTCCGATGAGAGGAATCGAGCACCAAATTGACTTCGTACCGGGATCTCAAATCCCAAACAAACCTGCATACCGGTGTAATCCCGAAGACACCAAAGAGCTCCAACGGCAGGTTGATGAGTTGCTGACAAGGGCCTCGTTCGAGAGAGCTTGAGCCCTTGCGCCGTTCCAGTTATCCTTGTCCCGAAGAAAGATGGAACATGGCGAATGTGGGTTGACTGTAGAGCAGTCAACAAAATAACGGTAAAGTATCGTCATCCTATTCCTCGTCTAGATGACATGCTAGATGAATTAAGTGGTTCTTCATGCTTTTCAAAGATTGACCTCAGGTCCGGTTACCATCAGATCCGAATGAAACCCAGAGACGGGTGGAAAACTGCATTCAAGACCAAATTCGGTCTCTGTGAATGGTTGGTAATGCCATTTGGCTTATCCAATGCCCCGAGCACATTCATGCGATTGATGAACCATGTGCTCAAACCGTTCATAAACAAGTTCGTTGTCGTTTATTTCGATGACATACTTGTTTATAGTCGAACCATGGATGAACATGTCGAACACCTAAGGCTTGTGCTCGAAAAGCTTCGAGAAGAGCAGTTATATGCTAACTTCAAAAAGTGTGCCTTTGGTGTCGATCGTGTAGTCTTTCTAGGATTCGTTGTCAGTGCTAATGGTGTCGAAGTCGACGAATCAAAAGTCGAAGCCATCAAAGATTGGCCAACTCCAACCTCGGTATCACAAGTTCGTAGCTTCCATGGCTTAGCTAGCTTTTACCGAAGGTTTGTTCGTGACTTTAGCACCGTGGCAGCTCCTTTAACCGAGCTAGTTAAGAAAGTGATAAGAATCAAACGCGGAAAAGTAAAAGATAAAGGAACGAGACGTAACTCGATCACTAATCCCAAGTAGCAACGGAGAACTAGTTCCGTTACACCCCGAGAGAAGGCCAAGAACACCTACGCTAGGCAACTACCCTCGAGCCAACGAGGACTCGCAAATAGAATGATCGTGGCGGGGTTGTTAGGCAACTAGAATCCACTAGATGTAAACAAGTCCCAAACTCAAGGTTGGTTTTCATAAACCCAAAGAGATCCCTCTTTACAATGTTAATTCATCATTCAAAACAAGCTACTGAAATAAACTAGCAATCTAGCTATTTATAGGTGTTTTTAGACACCATTTGAAAGGTCTAAAATGCCCACACTTAGGCTTAGGAATAGAAGACCACGTAGGGTCAAAATAGGCATAACACTAAGTAAATTCTCGTGCTTCAGCTATTCGGGCGGAGCGCCCGTTCCTTGGGCGGAGCGCCCACGAGTTGACCAGTGGAGGGGGCTGGGCGGAGCGCCCCAATCTTGGGCGGAGCGCCTGGAGCAAGGCATTCTCAGGCGGAGCGCCTGGATCACTGGGCGGAGCGCCTGGATGACTGGGCTGCTTCCCTTGCGCTTTGAGCACTCGAAACGGCTTCCAATCGCTTCCTTCTTCTAGGCCCTTCCTCACCAAGTGTAGGTGTACTCCTTGGGTCTCCCTAGCTTGGCTCCGTGTGGGGGTTTGGGTCTTATCATCCTCCCCTTCTTGAGACGATTTCGTCCTCGAAATCATTGCATTCACGTCCATGGAATCATCTCTTCGGGGCACCCAATGCTCTCCTCCCTTGGAACCCTTGATCGTCACTTTGACATAGGTCTCTTCCAAGATCTCCCTTGCCTTAACATGGAGCTTAGAACCTACAAGCAACGACAAGCAAAAACACACAAACTTCCTACTTCGAAAGTAGGTTAGTGCAAGAAGTGTGGAAAACACACTCTTGTGATATAACCAAGCATTAATAACAATCATGAATATCAAGTCTCCAAAGAGAACCATAAGCACTTGGTTAAAAATCAACATGCACTCAACAAGATAATGAGCAAATAGGTCATGGGGGCATAAAAAATGCAAGATCAAGCTACCAAAACCCTCTTGGACCTTAAGCTCAAAATCAACATACCAATCAATCCTCAAGGTGTGATCAACAAGTGGAGTGTAGTGAGTCAAATAACTCAACCTACAAGTAGGAGCAAGTACTCCACTCCCCTTCTTTAGAGCATACATACTCACACTAAGGGATTTCTCTTCCCCTCCAATTTCATCACCTAAGCAACCCTTCCCAATAGACAAAATCTCAAGAAAGGTATTGATGATGGACTCTTCGTCATCATAACCCAAACAAGCAATAGCCGGGTCACTCAAAGTACCATCTACCTCTCCCAAATCCTCAAACAATGGATTGCCTAGGGAATCAAACCCTTCACACCATGGAGGTTCCATTTGACTACTCACCCTAGTTCGATACAAGTCTTTACCATTAATGAGGATGCCTTCAAATAATGGATTAGTATAAGCATGCATCTTAATATCATGATTAAGCATAGACAAGTTATCAAGGCTAGGTTCACTTGAGGAGTCATCATAGACAACCTTGTCCAATTCATGCAATTTGGACTCCTCAAGGACAAGACCATCCTTACCACAACACATTGGTCCACCAAATAGAAGCATATCAATTAGGGAATGGTCAACTACCTCATCTTTCCCTATGTCAAAGGTTGGTGGTGTGTCATAGCAAAGGTCACAATCATGGTCAACTATCAAATCTACACTAGGGAGGGGTTCAATGAACAATGAGCTCACATCATGATGTGGCATAGCATCCCTTCCAACTAGTGTTTCATAATCAAGCTCAAGTTGACAAGTAGACTCTTCACTAGTGGCATACTCACTAGATGCATCAAAACCACCAACTAGTGTTGAGTCATCACAAGACAAATAGCTAGTAGGCTCATGAAAAGGTGAAGTACATTTGTAGTACTTCCTTGATCACTCAATGAACCATGTGCTCAAACCGTTCATAAACAAGTTCGTTGTCGTTTATTTCGATGACATACTTGTTTATAGTCGAACCATGGATGAACATGTCGAACACCTAAGGCTTGTGCTCGAAAAGCTTCGAGAAGAGCAGTTATATGCTAACTTCAAAAAGTGTGCCTTTGGTGTCGATCGTGTAGTCTTTCTAGGATTCGTTGTCAGTGCTAATGGTGTCGAAGTCGACGAATCAAAAGTCGAAGCCATCAAAGATTGGCCAACTCCAACCTCGGTATCACAAGTTCGTAGCTTCCATGGCTTAGCTAGCTTTTACCGAAGGTTTGTTCGTGACTTTAGCACCGTGGCAGCTCCTTTAACCGAGCTGGTTAAGAAAGTGATAAGAATCAAACGCGGAAAAGTAAAAGATAAAGGAACGAGACGTAACTCGATCACTAATCACAAGTAGCAACGGAGAACTAGTTCCGTTATACCCCAAGAGAAGGCCAAGAACACCTACGCTAGGCAACTACCCCCGAGCCAACGAGGACTCGCAAATAGAATGATCGGGGCGGGGTTGTTAGGCAACTAGAATCCACTAGATGTAAACAAGTCCCAAACTCAAGGTTGGTTTTCATAAACCCAAAGAGATCCCTCTTTACAATGTTAATTCATCATTCAAAACAAGCTACTGAAATAAACTAGCAATCTAGCTATTTATAGGTGTTTTTAGACACCATTTGAAAGGTCTAAAATGCCCACACTTAGGCTTAGGAATAGAAGACCACGTAGGGTCAAAATAGGCATAACACTAAGTAAATTCTCGTGCTTCAGCTATTCGGGCGGAGCGCCCACGAGTTGACCAGTGGAGGGGGCTGGGCGGAGCGCCTGGAGCAAGGCATTCTCAGGCGGAGCGCCTGGATCACTGGGCGGAGCGCCTGGATGACTGGGCTGCTCCCCTTGCGCTTTGAGCACTCGAAACGGCTTCCAATCGCTTCCTTCTTCTAGGCCCTTCCTCACCAAGTGTAGGTGTACTCCTTGGGTCTCCCTAGCTTGGCTCCGTGTGGGGGTTTGCGTCTTATCATCCTCCCCTTCTTGAGACGATTTCGTCCTCGAAATCATTGCATTCACGTCCATGGAATCATCTCTTCGGGGTACCCAATGCTCTCCTCCCTTGGAACCCTTGATCGTCACTTTGACATAGGTCTCTTCCAAGATCTCCCTTGCCTTAACATGGAGCTTAGAACCTACAAGCAACGACAAGCAAAAACACACAAACTTCCTACTTCGAAAGTAGGTTAGTGCAAGAAGTGTGGAAAACACACTCTTGTGATATAACCAAGCATTAATAACAATCATGAATATCAAGTCTCCAAAGAGAACCATAAGCACTTGGTTAAAAATCAACATGCACTCAACAAGATAATGAGCAAATAGGTCATGGGGGCATAAAAAATGCAAGATCAAGCTACCAAAACCCTCTTGGACCTTAAGCTCAAAATCAACATACCAATCAATCCTCAAGGTGTGATCAACAAGTGGAGTGTAGTGAGTCAAATAACTCAACCTACAAGTAGGAGCAAGTACTCCACTCCCCTTCTTTAGAGCATACATACTCACACCAAGGGATTTCTCTTCCCCTCTAATTTCATCACCTAAGCAACCCTTCCCAATAGACAAACTCTCAAGAAAGGTATTGATGATGGACTCTTCATCATCATAACCCAAACAAGCAATAGTCGGGTCACTCAAAGTACCATCTACCTCTCCCAAATCCTCAAACAATGGATTGCCTAGGGAATCAAACCCTTCACACCATGGAGGTTCCATTTGACTACTCACCCTAGTTCGATACAAGTCTTTACCATTAATGAGAATGCCTTCAAATAATGGATTAGTATAAGCATGCATCTCAATATCATGATTAAGCATAGACAAGTTATCAAGGCTAGGTTCACTTGAGGAGTCATCATAGACAACCTTGTCCAATTCATGCAATTTGGACTCCTCAAGGACAAGACCATCCTTACCACAACACATTGGTCCACCAAATAGAAGCATATCAATTAGGGAATGGTCAACTACCTCATCTTTCCCTATGTCAAAGGTTGGTGGTGTGTCATAGCAAAGGTCACAATCATGGTCAACTATCAAATCTACACTAGGGAGGGGTTCAATGAACAATGAGCTCACATCATGATGTGGCATAGCATCCCTTCCAACTAGTGTTTCATAATCAAGCTCAAGTTGACAAGTAGACTCTTCACTAGTGGCATACTCACTAGATGCATCAAAACCACCAACTAGTGTTGAGTCATCACAAGACAAATAGCTAGTAGGCTCATGAAAAGGTGAAGCAACACTTACATTTGTAGTACTTCCTTGATCACTCACAAGGTTTGAAGTGTCATAGGCAACTTCCCCTTCATGAAGCTCACATTGAGGCTCCAATTGCTTGTCTTCAAATGTACCTACACAAGAACTTTCACAAGAAAAGGTAGAAGATAAAGAAGGGTTAGAACAATGGGTGCTCGCACTCTCAATTTTTCCTTCCTCACCTCTCATCTCTCGCAATTTTACCTCATGGTCAAGTGTAGTTTGTGGTGACAATCCCCTCACATCACTCCTCAAATCCTCTCCTTTTTCCTCTCTTGGATTGTCACCGGTCACTCCCTCACTTCTCTCTATCTTTTCTCTCTCATTTGAAGTGGAGTGACTTTCATTTTCATCATGCAATGGCAAAACAATGAGATTGTTTGCCTCGGGCTCAAGTACAATGGGTGACTTTGCTTTAGCCGCTTCCTTCAACTCCTTCATTCGTTGGTAGTCTTCCCTCACTTGCCTTGGAGTCAAAGGTCTAAGCACATACTTTCTCCCATCTTGCTTGACCGTATAAGAGTTGGTCCGGCCATCATGCACTACAAACCTATCATGTTGCCATGGTCTCCCAAACAATAAATGGCATGCTTGCATCGGGACCACGTCAAACATGACCTTATTCTTATAACTCCCAATGCTAAATTCAATCAACGCTTGTTTCACCACTTTAAGCTCACCACACTCTCTTAGCCATTGTAACCGATACGGTTTTGGATGCTTTAGAGTTGGTAACTTCAATTGGGAAATCAAGGTTTGGCTCACTATGTTGGTACAACTCCCCGAATCAACAACCATTGAACATACTTGGCCCATTACTCGGCACCTAGCATGAAAGAGGTTTTCCCTTTGATCATTTTCCACCTCCTCTTCCATAACAATGGTACTCAAGCTTCTCCTAACCACCAAGAACATTTGAGGGCCATCATCCTCTTCTACGGCCTCCTCACAATCAACTTCCTCATCCTCCTCTACTTCCTCATTTTCGGACTCACTTTCTTGTTCATACACCAAATTGCCAACCACAACCATGGTTCGTTTTGTGGAGCATTCTTTAGCAATATGCCCAAAGCCCTTACACTTATAACATTGAGTAGAAGTAGAAATAGGATTACTCAAACGAGTTTTAGAAGTACCTTCCAAGTGTGGTGTAGTCTTCTCATAAGGCTTCTTCACTTCTTTGTTAGCACTTGCACTTGGAAAGTTTGCACTTGGGGTCCTCCACTCTTTTGGCTTGCTTGTAGTAGTAGGAGTGTTGTTTTTGGACCTCTCTCCCTTAAGCCAACTCTCGGCTTCAATGGCGGCTTCAAGTAGATCTTGAAGTGAAAGATAAGTATGCAACCTCAATTGAGAAGCAATACCATAGCTCAAAGTTTTGAAGCGGATCATTGCTTGTTCCACACATTCGGTATCCATATCCAATGCCATCCGGATCTTCTCAAATTCATCATGGTACTCATGCACCGTTTTGACACCTTGTTTTAGATCATAGAGCTTCTTGAGTTGCTCTTGCCGATATCTTGGAGTTATGTACTTGGTATTCATAAGCCCTTTTAAATCATCCCAAGTCACATTCAAATGCAAATTCATCCTTCTCCTAGACCTCTTCATAGACTCCCACCAAGTAGAAGCATAGGCCTCAAAGGTAGAAATAGCATAGGTACCCTTTCTCTCTTCGGTAATCTCATTGGTGTCAAATACCCTCTCCATTTGTAGTACCCATTCCATGTATGCCTCCGGGTCACAAGTTCCCTTGAAGGGTGGAAGATTGAGCTTGACACTATTGAGGTTGTTGTTGTTGTCACGTACCCCATAGTTAGGCTCCGGTTGGCCTCCATAGTGGTCATCATGTGCAACATACTCCCTCCTAGCATTCCTCCCTCCATATCCTAAGGGTGGCCCTCGACCTCGGCCTCTACCCCTATCCACATTTCGACCCCAATTCATTTGCCTCCTAGGTTGATAATGAGCATCATACCCATAGGCCTCATCACCATACTCGGCTTCCTCCTCTTCTTGAGCCTCAACAACTTGCTCAAGAGGTGGGACAAACCTAACGGGTCTTCGAAGTGGAGCATTTCCTTGGGGATTGCCCAAGTTGAGAGGATTGCTCTCTTGTTGGGGATTGCCCAACTCACGCCCTCGTAGAGCTTCAACTTTGCTTTGTTCATACTTCTTGGTTAGCTCAACAAAGTGTCCGGGGGTCATAGGAGTGCTATGACTTGTACCCTCTCCGGATTCAATTTGGACACTCGGGGTCCTCCTCTCACCGGATTCAACTTGATTCCTCTCGACGGTTTCAAGTCTCAATGATATATCCTCCAATTTAGCCATAATGGTGGCCATGAAGTTCTTCATGGGATCATCTCCATCGCTTGCCATTGCACCTACAAAAAGCAACAAACGTTAGTAAAATACCTCACTCGCTCCCTCACAAGTGTTTCACTCGGATCACTCTTTTGGGGTGACGGTGGATATTTCACTCGGACTTGATTACCAAAAGCTTCAAGTAGTTGACTCACAATCCTCAACTCAACCAACTATTCACAAGCCAATTGTACTCCGGGGTGAGTGGAGTTGATATGACTCGATGAACGCTAAGCACTTTTGAAGTGAGGACTTGATCCAAAAGAAACTACGGGTCTTCTTTGAATTCTATTCTCCTTTCTAAGGCACGATGATCCTAATAGCAATGAAGGATTAGTGTTAATTAAGTAGAAATGATACTTAGATCAACACTAATTAGAGTTTAGACAACAAAGAAATAGGAAAAACCTAAGAAAAACTACCAATCAAAACCTTCAGAGGTCAGGCGGAGCGCCCAAAGGGTGGGGCGGAGCGCCTGAAGAAAATGGGACAGTGGGGTTGTGATAAGGATCAAATATGCGGAAGCAAGTAACAAGGATGCGGAAGCAACAATCACAAGATAACAAGAAAGTAAGGGATTGGGGAGAATAGAAATAGAAGAAAGAACGAATCAAACTAAACAATTAGATTGATTCAAAAGGGAGAAGAGACTTGAACCATTAAACGGGACTCTCACTAGCGGAGATCCACCATGGATTCAACGTAAGAGATACATGAAGTCAACGCTTCAACAAGAAAGGCCAAGCCTATTCTATCTTCTCAATTCTATCTTCAAAACTAGCTAATGTTTGTAGTGGCTAAGTGAAGTATTTATAGGCTTCACTTAGGGCTAATAAAAGGTCTAAAGTACCCCCCAAGTGGGTTAAAACAAATAAGGCCACGCAGGGCTATAGTTGGAAGTTCATGCAAAAAGAAGTAAAATATCCCGCATGCTGAAACAGGGGGAGGCGCTCCGCCTCAGGATGAGGCGCTCCGCCTAAGGCCCTCCGCCTCAGGATGAGGCGCTCCGCCTGAGGCCCTCCGCCTCAGGATGAGGCGCTCCGCCTTCTTCTGTTCGGCTCTCTGCTTTTTGGTAGGCGCTCCGCCTCAGCTTTGAGGCGCTCCGCCTCCTTCTGGAACTTGTGCAAGAGGCTCAAAATGAGCTTGGGGTGGATCCCCTTGGAGCCCAAGTGGTCCTCCATCCATGGTGCTCAAAAGCATGATCTTCAAGTTGCTTCCGGAGGCCTTGATGGTACTCCTTGTGCTCTCAAGCTTGGCTCTTGATGGTTGGCGCTTTGGCTCAAATTTGGGGCTTATCATCCTCCCCTTCTTGGAAGGATTTCGTCCTCGAAATCAAACCATCAAGCCTACATTCAAAACAAGCACAACAAAGCTTCCCACTACAAGAGTAGGTTAGTGGCAAAAGTGTGGGAAAACACACTCTTGTGATAGAGCCAAGCATCAATAACAAGTAAAAAGCTTATGTCTCCAAAGGAAACAACAAGTACTTGACTCCAAATTAAAGTGCACCCAACACAAGAACAAGTAAAGAGATCAATAGGATATGGAACATGCAAGGTATAGCAATCAAATTCCCTATGACCCCTAAGCTCATGACCAACACACCAAACCGTCAAATCAATATTATTATAACGTGACACATTGGCTTTGGCATGCTCGACACCCAAGGTGTGATCAACATGTGGAGTGGAGTAAACAAAATAGTTCAATTGACAACTAACATCAAATACTCCACTCCCCTTCTTGGAAGCACTCTTACATAAATCAAGAGTGACTTCCTCACCTCCAAATCCAACTCCAAGACAATCTCCCTCATTAGGCAAGCTCCAAAGGAAAGTCTCCAAAATAGGTCCTTCATCATTATAGTCCACACAATGAAGGTTAGGACTACTAGAAGATGGTTCAACACAACCAATATCAAGACCACTCATCCCACTTGGAGTTCCAAACATTGGATCATCCATAGAGTCTAACTTTTCAAACCATGGAGGTTCTATTCGATTACCAACCCTAGTCCGATACAATTCGCTACCACAAATGAGATTATCTTCACACAATGGAAATGTAAAAGCATGCACCTCAAATTCATGGTCACACAAAAGCATGGTATCAAGACTAGGTTCATCACTATTACCCGAGGAGTCATTGAAAACAATCCGATCCATCTCAATCACTAGGGACTCCTCAAGGTCACTACCAACCTCACTACAACACATAAGTCCACCATTATCAAGCAATTCATCAAGGGAAAGGATAGGGTATTCATTCAACTCATCTTCCCCTTTGTCAAATATGGGTGGGGTGTCATAACAAGGTTCACAAGCAAGGTCAACTACACATTCCTCACTAATGAGAGGTTCAATGAAAATTGAGCTCACACCATGATGTGGCTTATCATCCCTCTCAACTAGTGGTTCACAATCACACACAAGTTGACCATTCGACTCTACACTAGTTGCAAACACATTGTAATCATACAAATCATCAACTAGTGACGAGTTAGCAAACACACTACCATGAGACAAGGAAGTAACATGTTCAAGGGATGAGCTATCACTTACCTTTGAGTGGCCATCTTGCTCACTCAATGCATTTGGAGTGTTATGACTTGTCTCTTCACCTTGAAGCTCACATTGAAGGGTTTCTTCACCTTGTCTATCCTTCTTGGGACATGGTTGAGGCTCCATTGATTGGCCTCCAAGAGTACCTACACAAGCATTCACAAAAGTAGGAGAACAAGACAAAGGGTTAAGGTTAGAATAAGGGGTGTCCTCACTCTTTTTTCCCTCTTTCTTTTCTCTCATTTTCTTTTCAAGGTTAGGTGTAGATTCGGGTGGTGACATCCCACTCACATCACTCAACACATCCTCTCCTTTTTCCACTCGAGGAATGTCACCGGTCACTCCCTTACTCCTCTCAATCTTTTGTCTCTCAAATTCGGGTGAATTGGGACGAGGCCCAAGAATACCCATAGCCGGAGTAGGTGGAGTTTTAACATCAACCCGAAATCTAGGACTAAGAGACTCATCACTTGAGATCTCTTTCTTCTTTGTTGGTGAACCATTTAGCTTTGGGGCTAGGGGTTTGGGGTTCACCTTGTTGACAATTGCCAACTCTTTTCTCGCACTAGTCCCACCATTGCTTGTGATTGTAGGACTTCTTGTTTGCACTCTTTCGGACATAGGATGAGGTTCTTGTTCCTTTTCCCATTGCATAGGCCTAGAGGGTATGCTAGGAGGTGACTTAATCTTCGCTCCAAGAGGTTCAAAGTCATAATTCCTTTGGCCCTTGATGAAGTAATACCGATCATTCACCATACTATATCGCACCGTATTGCCTTGCAACCATGGCTCACCTAACCACACATCACAATGTTGCATGGGGTAAACGTCACACCATATATAACTCCAATAAATCCTATGAGAGATGCACACCCGAGCTTGCTTGGTAACCCACACTCCATGGTACTCATAAGGATGTTCTAGGGCATAGCAAGGTAGCCTTAGCTCATCAACCACCGAGGTACTAATGCAATTGGCATCGGTGTCACCAAGCTTGAGCCAATACCCTCCATTTCCTTCCACCTCAACATCGAACCTCCTTAGACCCATGTCTCGTATAGGATCATCCAAGTATGAGCTTGGAAGTTCAAGATAACCATCATTATCAACTCGAATCTTCATTATCCTTCCTCTCCTAATGATCCCAATAGGATTACTTCCACTTCCCGTCACTCTCCCAACATTAGAAGTGTTGTTGAAAGTCGAGGAAGGAGTACCACTACGGAACCCATAATTGCCTCTCACCTTGGTTCCATAGCCCGTAGCACCACTCCTACCACCACTACTAGAGCAATGCACTCCAACCACGGTAAGAGCATTTTTTCTCATTCCACCCTTCACATGGGAACTAGAAGATGTAACTCTCCCATTTCCCATGGAACAACCACCACCACCTCCCATACTAATGGAAGGCCTTCTACTACTCTCTTGCTCTCCACAAGCGACATCAAGAGAAGATGCATATGAACAATTCTCATAATCAACCTCATCACCTATTCTCTCTACGTCACTATCATCATGTTCAAATTCATCACAAGAAGAGTAAGTAGGATCATCATACCTCGAAGCGTCACTATCTTCACATTCTTGACTTGGAGCATAAGATTCTTCACATTCTTCTTCGTAAGCCCCATAGTCTTCTTCATCTTCATAATCAACATAGTGATCCGCTCCATCATCATATGAGCCTTGGTTCCCCGAATCGTCATAGCAATACCCATCATCATCACCATAGGAACCATAGCCTTCATCATCCCCGCATGAGTCATACCCTCCACAATCGTCATCCGAAGCCATAGTTGTAACCAAAGAGTTAAGGACCTCACAAATTCACTCCCTCACGTGTATCACTCAAAAGATGCCACTCAATTTTCTTTCCACTCGTGTATACACTCAAGGTCGTTGGCTTTTGTGACCACACTCTATTGCTCTCACCACTCAAGCCTTTTTCCACTCAAGACCTTCTTGTCTCTTAGTAATCACAATGGCAAGATCAATCAACTAATGCACCCAAGTAATGGTTCGGAATGGAGTTAAAGTGACTCGATGTACGGAAGCTAATTTAGTGCGCACTTGAAGCGAGCAAATTCTACGACTTTAAGTATAGACTTCAAGACACACAAACATCCTAAGAAATCAAAGATTAGTGTTGATAAAGTAGGACTAATACCTTAGGAACACTAACCAAGAAGCCCGTGGGCGACTAACAACGGAAACCTAGGCAAAAAACTACCCGGGAAGACCCTTCAGCAAGAGGCGCTCCGCCTCAGAAAGGAGGCGCTCCGCCTCAGGAAAATCCAGAGAGCAGCCCAGAGGGAGGCGCTCCGCCTCAGGATTGAGGCGCTCCGCCTAGGGCAATTTCCTGCAATTTTGCAAAACGCGTTTTTGGCTCGTTTTGCACTCAAAATCCAACGTTTTCGACTTGTTTTCGATTCTAATGATACCCAAAGATGTATTTGATGATTCTAAACAATCCCCAATAGGTTTAAACCCCAAACAAACAACAATCAATCGATTTTAATTCTTGAGCAAAATTCTAGGGTTCTTTGAAAATTTGGGAATTTGATTTCTTCAAATTTTGAAATACACCACCAAATCTTGTAACTTTGGTACCAAAAGAACGGGAATACAGTAAGGAACAAACCCCAATGATTTTTAATGAATGGGTGTTCCAATCCAACAAGTTCCACCAAATTTTGTGAAATTTTCAAGTTTTTCAATTTTTTTGTTTTTCTTCAATTTTTCAAGAACAAACACAACAACAACAAAGATAAGGATACTATGAACAAGGAACGAGGGTTTGTTAGAACAACACCCGATCCGTGCTCTGATACCAAGATGATAAGGATCAAATATGCGGAAGCAAGTAACAAGGATGCGGAAGCAACAATCACAAGATAACAAGAAAGTAAGGGATTGGGGAGAATAGAAATAGAAGAAAGAACGAATCAAACTAAACAATTAGATTGATTCAAAAGGGAGAAGAGACTTGAACCATTAAACGGGACTCTCACTAGCGGAGATCCACCATGGATTCAACGTAAGAGATACATGAAGTCAACGCTTCAACAAGAAAGGCCAAGCCTATTCTATCTTCTCAATTCTATCTTCAAAACTAGCTAATGTTTGTAGTGGCTAAGTGAAGTATTTATAGGCTTCACTTAGGGCTAATAAAAGGTCTAAAGTACCCCCCAAGTGGGTTAAAACAAATAAGGCCACGCAGGGCTATAGTTGGAAGTTCATGCAAAAAGAAGTAAAATATCCCGCATGCTGAAACAGGGGGAGGCGCTCCGCCTCAGGATGAGGCGCTCCGCCTAAGGCCCTCCGCCTCAGGATGAGGCGCTCCGCCTGAGGCCCTCCGCCTCAGGATGAGGCGCTCCGCCTTCTTCTGTTCGGCTCTCTGCTTTTTGGTAGGCGCTCCGCCTCAGCTTTGAGGCGCTCCGCCTCCTTCTGGAACTTGTGCAAGAGGCTCAAAATGAGCTTGGGGTGGATCCCCTTGGAGCCCAAGTGGTCCTCCATCCATGGTGCTCAAAAGCATGATCTTCAAGTTGCTTCCGGAGGCCTTGATGGTACTCCTTGTGCTCTCAAGCTTGGCTCTTGATGGTTGGCGCTTTGGCTCAAATTTGGGGCTTATCAGGTTGGGCAGACGGAGCGCCCAGGGGTTGGACGGAGTGCCTGGACCAAGAGTAAGTCAGGCGGGGCGCCCAAAGTCTAGGCGGAGCGCCCTGACGAAGAACACCTGGGTTTTTCCACTCCGTGTTCTTCGTTTTCAATCCAATTCCTAGGCCGATTCCAACGTGTTTTGGCCAAATCAAAGGTACCCAAAGTTGTTCCTTCATACAATCTTCAAACCCCAATCAATTTCTCACCCAAACAAACAACAAATAAGGCTCAATCAAGATTCAAAGTTTTCAAGTTTGGGGTTTCAACATGGGTTTCAAGATTCTAAAGTGGGTTTCGATTCTTCAAAAACTATGTTACCAAACTCCAAATCACACGATTCTTGTTGCAAATTGTTCGGTTTTCAATAGAGATCGATCCCCAATAATCAATTCCAAAACCCCATTGACACACAACCCATAATCAATCAATTTTCTCAAGAACAAGGGATTGGTAGGGTTTAATAACAATTGGGGTTTTCAAATTTCAATTCAATCCAAACCCAACAAATTTGGTACCCAATCGTCAAGTTTTCAACAAGGATTGACAATCTATAACACCCACTTCAAGATTCACAAACACCAAAAAGTTACACCAATTTTTGTATTTTTGGGCGGAGCGCCTGGAGCAAGGCATTCTCAGGCGGAGCGCCTGGATGACTGGGCTGCTCCCCTTGCGCTTTGAGCACTCGAAACGGCTTCCAATCGCTTCCTTCTTCTAGGCCCTTCCTCACCAAGTGTAGGTGTACTCCTTGGGTCTCCCTAGCTTGGCTCCGTGTGGGGGTTTGGGTCTTATAAGAAAGACCATCCATTTGTGTGGGGAGAGTCCCAAGAAAGGGTTTTCCAAGAGTTGAAACGGAGGCTTTGTTCTGCCCCGTTGTTGCAACTCCCTGACTTCGGCAAAGCATTCGAAGTCGAGTGTGATGCGTCTGGAGTTGGGATCGGAAGAGTGCTGATGCAAGAATCGAAGCCGATCGCTTACTTTAGCGAAAAGCTTAAGGGTGCAACTTTGAATTACTCAACCTATGATAAATAGTTGTATGCCCTCGTTCGAGCACTCACCCATTGGCAGCATTATTACTGGCCTCAAGAATTTGTGATCAAAAGCGATCATGAGTCCTTGAAGCATCTCCGAGGACAGGAGAAATTGAACCGAAGACATGCCAAGTGGGTTGAATTTATTGAGAGCTTTGCCTATGTAATTCATTACAAAAAGGGGAAAGACAATGCTGTGGCCGATGCGCTATCAAGGAAATTTGCCTTAGCGACCACTCTCGCCTCTAAGCTCATGGGATTTGAAAGCATCAAGTCGATGTACGAGGACGATCCCAAGCTGAAATGCGTTCGTGACGCAATCTTGAGTGGCCGAAGAGTTGAGAAATATCAATGGCATGATGGCTACCTCTTCAAGAATGGGAGGGTTTGTGTGCCAGTGTCATCGTGGAGAGAGCTCTTAGTTCGAGAAGCTCACTCCGGTGGACTGATGGGACACTTCGGTGTCGACAAAACTCTTGGTATCTTAACCGAGCAGTTCCATTGGCCCAAAATGCGACGAGATGTGGAAAAGCTTTGCAACGCTTGCCTCGTTTGCAGGAAAGCTAAATTGAAGTCCAACCCTCATGGTTTGTACACCCCGTTACCTGTGCCTGATCGACCTTGGGTTGATATATCCATGGACTTTGTCTTGGGGTTACCGAGGTCGGGGGGAGGTCATGATAGCATCTTCGTTGTGGTTGATCGATTTTCGAAAATGGCTCACTTTATTCCTTGTAAGAAGTGTGATGATGCACAGCATGTAGCTACATTGTTTGTTTCTATTATGTTGAAATTGCATGGTGTCCCTCGTACTATTGTGAGTGATCGAGACACAAAATTCTTGAGTCATTTTTGGAAGTGTCTATGGGGTGCCCTCGGCACCAAACTACTATTCTCGACGTCTCACCATCCTCAGACTGATGGACAGACCGAGGTAGTTAACCGAACCTTGGGATCTTTGCTTCGAGTAATGACCAAAGGCAAGGTTGGGAACTGGGCTAATCGTTTGCCCATGATGGAGTTTGCATACAATCGAACGGTGCATCAAATGATTAACATGACCCCGTTCGAGTGTGTGTATGGATTTAACCCTTTAATTCAACTTGATCTAACCCCATTGCCTCGAGAAGCTGTTATTCACTTTGTAGGTACTCACCGAGCCAAAGCTCTGCTCGAGTTGCATGCCAAAACGAAGAAGAACCTCGAGGAAGCCTATGCAACGGTTGCCATGAAGACAAACAAGGGGCGGAAAAAGTTGGAATTTAGGAAGGGAGATTGGGTTTGGGTTCACTTCCAAAAGGAACGATTCCCGAACCTAAGGAAAGGAAAATTGGCTCCTCGAGGGGATGGTCCATTTCAAGTGCTGAGCAAAATAAACAACAATGCTTATGTTATCGACCTCCCAGGTGAGTATAATGTGTCCAACATCTTCAATGTCACTGATTTAACTCCTTGTGTTGTAGGCCAAGTATCGGAGACAGAGGATGAATCGATTTCGAGGACGAAATCTTCTCAAGAAGGGGAGGATGATGCAGCCCAAAATGCTGATCACGGACTCGACGATCAACCGAGGAGACTTCAACCGAAGGCAGTGACTGATCAACCGAGGAGACCAATCACTCGAAGCCAAGCCAAGCTGCTCCATGACATGCACATCCAGCTGGCTAAATCGGGAGGAAGCATGTGTTCGGATGAAGAATTGCAAAGTGTTGAAACTGAGGGCTTCATCATAAAATTTGAGCCCGAGGACAAAGTTACCGAACAGCAGCTCTTGGCACCGGGCAGCGAAGAGCCGAGCACAACATCATGTGTTCGAAGCTAAGTCAGCGCCCGATGACAAATGTGTTCGAGCAGACAATCGAGAACCGAAGACAGGCTCACTGAAGTCAAGGCTGTCGAACACCTTTAAATTCAGCCCTGCGTGGCTTATTTCTATTGGTCGACTGTGACCCTTTTACTAGTTTACCCTTAGTATTTCCTATATAAACCTTGTTTCCCTTCATTGTAAGGAGCTCGTTTTGGATATTAAAATTGAATGAAAGTGCCGAGCACATTTCTTGTCTCCGTCGTGAGCAAACCTCGTTGAGGGCTTTTTATGGACTTGTGGCTTTCGGTGAATCCGATTGAACATTCCTATTTGATCATTCAGTTTGCAAGAGGCAATGTTCTCTTGAGGATTGTTGCATAGTTAGGGTGATTCTTGTGTCCCTTTCGATCGAGCTTTGAGACAGGTTCCTCACTGTTCTTTCGAAAGAAGCAAGTTTTGTCTTGCTTCTATCTTTTACCTTCTTGTTCATCTTCCACGTTTGTGTTTAGCAACTCCTTCGGGTTGCCTTGCACCAGGATTGTTGCATAGTTTAGGTGATTCTTGTGTCCCTTTCGATCGAGCTTTGAGCCATACTAGTCATAGCAACTTGCATCTTCGTCACATGAGCCATAATCTACTCCATCATCATATCCGACATTGTTTGCAATCACCAAAACAAAACCTCCCAAAAGTCACTCCCTCACGTGTATCACTCAATATATGTACACTCAAGAGCGAGGCCTTATCAACTTGGAAACCAAGGTAATCACAACTAGCATGTCCAAGTTATAGTTCGGAATGGAATTAATACGACTCGATGTACGGACCGCTATTTAAAGTGCGCACTTGAGGCCAAAAGGAGTTCTACGACTCTTCTTTGAATTCTAATCTCCTCTGCGCACGAATACCCTATACGCTAAAGGATTAAAGTCTTTCAAGTATGCCAATTACCTTCAAAACACTAACAAAGAGGTACGGTAGAAAAAGGGACACAAAAGATTCGACTTGAATTGGGACCAAACGGATTTGGAATCGGATGAAATTTTGTTTGTGATCTACAAACTCATCATATTTAATGGTCCAATTGGAGTTTAGATGTTTGGAAACTGTTCGGAAGTCGTTGCGAACGTTCTGTCCCAAAACTGGAATTTTGAAATTTTTTTGTTCTTCGCTATCGCGACCAGACGCGCGCGATCGCGAAGGGTTAATTTTTTCAAAAAATAATTTTGTTCTTCGCTATCGCGGAATTTCTCTTCGCGATCGCGAAGGGTTAATTTCTGCAACTTTCACAGCAGATCAAAAATGGGGTTTTTGGCGATTCTGGCCAAAATTTTGGCTCGAAAACACAAAACCAACGATACCCAAAGGTGTATACAACTAATATCATCAATCCCCAATAGTTTTTCAACCCCAAACAACAACAACAAGCTTCGATTCTAGATTGAAGCGTTTTCAAGAATTTTCAAACTTTTGGATTTTGATTTTCAAAATTTTTGAATCGTAACACCAAAACACGAGATAAGGGTATCAAAATGACGGGAATACAACAAGAAACAAACCCCAATACTTTTTAACACCCGGGGATTCGTATCCAACCCAATCAACCAATATTTTTCAACTTTTCTAGTTTTTCTATTTTTTGTTTTTTCTTCAAACTTTCAAGAACAATCACAACTATAACAACGATACTAACATATGGAACAAGGAACGGGGGTTTGTAAGAACAAAACCCGAGCCTTGCTCTGATACCAACTGATGCAATGCAAAACGAGCGGAAGCCAAACACGATACAAACTAGGCGGAAGCGATAAATAACAAGATAGGTGATATCATAGATATCGGGGAAACAAGGATTGGGGAGTTAAGAAACGAGAAGAAAGAATGGATTAATAAATTCAAGACATGAATTAATAATCCAAAAGGGAGAAAGTGAAACTCGAACCTTACAATGGAATCTACTAGGTGTCGATCGCCATAGGTTTCAAGTTAACGAGATACATGAAGCCTCGGGCTTCGGACTAGGAAGGCTCGGCCTTCTCTAATTCTCTCTTCTCTCTATTCAATTCAAGCTAAACTAATGAAATGAAGAGAAAATGTGCTATATATACATTTACATTGCTAAATGGACAAAAATGGCCCCTGAAGCTGATTCTGGTCCGCCGCTCAGGTTCTCTTCATCGCGATCTCGCCAGGAGGCTCGCGATCGCGCAGGCAACAACTCAAGGCATCGCGATCGGGCCAATGGCTCGCGATCGCGCAGGTCTCCATCACCTTCACGATCTTCAGCATCCTCAGCTTCGCCTTCGCGTTCAAGGGCACTGATGCAATCGAAAATACGAAAGCGATAAAAGATAAGGAACGAGACGAGACGAGACTCACACTAAAGTTCGAGTAGCAACGAAGAACTTGTTCCGTTACACCCCAAACGATTGGAAAGAATCACCTACGCTAAGCAACTATCCTCAAGAGACACGAGGCTCAAGCAAATAGAATGATCGAAGACGGATTGAAGAGCAACTTGGATTCATCCAATTGATTTCAGGCCAAAAGAGTTACAAGGTTGAGAGCTATGCTCATTCAATGTGTTTTGTGTTCAAAGTAGTGTAAAAAAGCAATAAATGATGAAAGAGGGCATTTATAGCACCCCATTACAATATTTCCTAGCTTCTGCTCCGCTGCTACTCGAGTGTTCTTCGCGATCGCGCAGAGATATATGCGATCGCATGGAACACTGATGCCGGGCAAACCACGAGACCCTTCACTCGGAGCCAAGCTAGGGAGGTCCAAGGAGTGCACTTACACTTGGTGAGGAGGGGACTAGAGGAAGGAAGCATTGGGAAACCATTACAGGTGATTAGAGCACAAGAAGGACCCCTCAACATCATGGGCGCTCCGCCCAGCACCTTGGGCGCTCCGCCCCATCTCCCAGGCGCTCCACCTGAAGAGAGCTGAGCTGAGGCGCTCCGCCCCAATTCCAGGCGGACCGCCCGGGCCACCCCACTGCCTAATTTTGCACAATTGTGAGGCGCTCCGCCCGGGATACTGAAGCACGAGAATTCTAGCTATGTTAAGACTATTTTGACCCTACGAGGTCCTTTATTTCCTAAGCCTATGTGTGGGCATTTTAGACCTTTCAAAGGGTGTCTAAAAACACCTATAAATAGCTAGTAGCTTGTCTTATTTCATTAGCTAACTTTGATGACTAAACAAACAATTGTGTTGAGAGTTGAACTCTTTGATTGAGTGAATGAAACCTATGATGGGACTTGTTCTTCCTCTAGCGGATCTAGATGAATTCCAATCCCCCCCGATCATTCTACTTGCGTGCTCGCGTTAGCTCGAGGGTAGTTGCCTAGTGTAGGTGTTCTTGACATTCTCTCGGGGTGTAACGGAACAAGTTCTCCGTTGCTACTTGAGATTATTGATTGAGTTACGTCTCGCTCTTTATCTTTACTTTCCGCGTTTGATTTTCCTACATCATTTGGTATCAGAGCAAGGCTCGGGTATCGTTTCTACGAACCCCCGACCCTTTATTCTTCGTGCCTAGGTTAGTTTGTTTAGATTTCTTGTTGTTGAAGTTGTTGGTAGAAGAAAAACACAAAAAAATTGAAAAAAATTGAAAATTACAAAAATTGGCGTAACTTTTTGGTCTGATCGATTCTTGAAGTGGGTGTTATAGATTTGTGATCGTGGTTGAATTCCCGTTGTTTTGGTACCAAATTTACTTGGATTGGATTGGATTGAAAAATTGAAACCCCAATTTTCCTTAAACCCTACCAAACCCTTGTTCTTTAGGAATTTGAGTGATTCTTGAGTTGTGTGATTGTGGGGTTTTAGATTTGATTACCGGGGATTGATCTACTTTGAAAAACGAATCCATTGCAACAAATTTGGTGTGAATCGGAGTTGTATAACATTGATTTTGAAAGATTGAAACCCACCTTTTTACCCCTTTTGAAGAAATTGTGAAACCCCAATTTGAAACTTGAATCATGATTGTGCTTTGCTTGATGATTGTGTGGGTGTAAAAATCATTGGGGATTGGTGGTTATACCAATATACAACTTCGGGTACTTCGAATTTGGGAAGAACACGTTGGAATCGACCAAAAAGTTGGATTGAAATCGAAGAACACGTTGCTAAAAACCCAGGTTGTTCTTCGTCCAGGCGCTCCGCCTAGACTTTGGGCGCTCCGCCTAGACTTTGGGCGCTCCGCCTGAACTGTGCTTGCTCCAGGCGCTCCGCCTAGACCCCTGGGCGCTCCGCCTGCCCGACCTCACTGGACATTAAGCCAGGCGCTCCGCCCCATTGCCTTGGGCGCTCCGCCTGAACACTGAAGAGTGGGAAACGGGTAGTTACTTCTAGGTTTGCTTGATTCTTTGTTGCCTAACCTCTAATTAGTGTTGATCTAAGTATTCTTCCTACTTAATTAACACTAATCCTTCATTGGTTTAGGTGAATCGTGCCATAGTGGAGAGTAGGAATTCCAAGAAAAGCGTAAAACCTTTTTACTCAAGTCCTTCACTTCAAAGTGTCTAGCGTTCATTGACTCCCATTGATTCAACTCACCCCGGAGTGTGCGTGACTCGTGAATAGTTTTGGTTGAGTTGGGAATTGCTAATCATCTACGTGAAGCTTTGGAATTACAAGTCGAGTGAAATATCCACCGTCACCTAAAAGAGTGATCCGAGTGAACACAAGTGAGGGAGCGAGTGAGGTGTTTTAACTAACTCTTTTTTTCTTTTCTTTGTAGGTACCATGGCTAACGAAGGACAAGATTTCATTAAGGAGGCCTTGGCTAATCTTCTTGCCAAGATAGACCTCATGAACCAAAGGATCGATTCTCTTGAAAAGGGAGCCTCGAGTACTCAAGGAGAACATGGGACCCCGAGTGTCCAAATTGAGAAAAGGACCCCGAGTGTCCAAATTGAGACCGGAGAGGGCTCCAATAGTCCTACCTTTACCTCGGAACAAGTTGTTGAATTGCTTAAACAACAACGGGTAAAGGAAGACCGAGAGAGGATGGATCAAGTGTTGGGCAATACCCAACGAACGGGCATTCCCCGTATTCTAGACAACCCCCAAGGCAACATTCCACTTCCAAGAGCCATCCGCAATGTCCAAGTTCTTGAGCAACCCGTTGAAGCTCAAGAAGGGGAGGAAGCCGAGCATGTTGATGAGGCTTATGGGTATGATGATTACTTTCAACCCCGGCAAGGTATGAATTGGGGTCGAAATGTGGATCGGGGTAGAGGCCGAGGTCGAGGGCCACCCTTAGGATATGGAGGGAGGAATGCAAGGAGGGACTATGTTGCTTATGATGATCACTATGGATGCCAACCGGAGCCATTCCAAGGGGGTCGTGACAGCAACAACAACCTTAATAGTGTGAAGCTCACTATTCCTTCTTTCAAAGGAAGTAGTGACCCGGTGGAGTACATTGGTTGGAAATTGGCTATGGAGCATATCTTTGACACTAATGATATGCCCGAAGTGAAGAAGACCAAGTATGCAATATCCTCCTTTGAATCTTTTGCTTCTACTTGGTGGGAGTCGGTGAAGAGGAATAGAAGGAGGACGGGTATGGCTATTAATCTTACTTGGGAAAAGTTGATCCGTGTGATGGATGAGAAGTACTTGACTAACCAATACCGGATTGAACAACAAAGGCGTCTTTATGAGTTGAAGCAAGGTTACAAATCGGTTGGTGAATACTTCAATGAGTTTGAGAAAATCCGAATGATCCTTGACATAGATGATGAAGACAATGAGACGGCCATGATCCGTTTCAAAGGGGGCTTGAACCGAGACATAGCTTCACAATTGAAGTTCCACAAATATGATGATCATTACAAGCTATGTGAAGATGCGGTTGAGGCCGAGAAGTGGTTAAAGGAGGAGAAATCCCTTCGCTACAAGAGTAGCACTACTACTCCAACAAGCAAACCGAAGGATTGGAAGCCTCCTACTACAAATGCAAGGTTCCCAAGTGCAAGTGGAACAAGTGGTGCAAATGCTAGCAAGGATGTGAAGAAGCCATATGAGAAGAACACATCTAATGTGGGAGGTAACTCTAAAACTCAATTGAATGCTCCTACTTCTTCTTCAATACAGTGCCACAAGTGCAAGGGATATGGACACTTTGCTAGGGATTGTCCTACAAAGAGGACCATGGTTGTTGTTGGTAATAATGCATATGAGAAAGAGAGTGAATCGGAAGATGAGGAAGTAGAGGGAGTAGAGGGAGAAGAGGGAGTAGAGGAGGATGATTTGCTTGATGACACGGTGGAGGAGGAGGATCCTCACACTTTCTTGGTTATGAGAAGGAGCCTAGGGGCTATGATTGTTGAAGATAGTGAAACCTTGCAAAGGGAAAATTTGTTCCATGCTAGGTACCGGGTCAAAGATGTTGTTTGCTCTATGATAATTGATTCCGGGAGTTGTGCAAATGTAGTGAGTCAATCACTTGTGTCTCAATTGAAGTTGACTACCATGAAGCATCCCAAACCTTATCGGCTACAATGGCTAAGCGAATGTGGAGAGCTTAAGGTAGTGAAGCAAGTGATGATTCGATTCAAAATGGGGAGTTATGTTGATGAGCATTTGTTTGACGTTGTGCCCATGCAAGCGTGCCAACTACTTTTAGGGAGGCCTTGGCAATTCGATAGGCAAGTGGTGCATGACGGTCATGTCAATACTTACACGGTCAAATATGAAGGGAAGAGATTTGTGCTTAAACCTCTCACTCCTAAGCAAGTGAGTGATGACTACAAGAAAATGAAGGAGTTGAGAGAGGTGGCAAAGGCTAAGTCTATCATTGAGACTAGCCCTTTGTCCAAAAGCATGGTGGCAATCCCACCTACCTCATCTACCGGTGGCATGTGTGCCATGATGCAACCGGGCGAGCTCTTAAAAGGAAATGATGGCAACAAGCTTCTTCTATGAATTGTGCACAAAGGTATGGTTCTTTCTTCCGAATTTGATTATTCTTCTAACCCATTACCTAGTGCCATTGAAAGTGTTTTGAAGGTGTTTGAAGACTTTTTCCCGGATGAAATGCCAAGTGGACTCCCTCCCTTGAGAGGGATTGAACATCAAATTGATTTCATCCCGGGGTCTCAAATCCCAAACAAACCGGCTTATAGGAGTAATCCGGAGGACACAAGAGAATTGCAAAAGCAAGTAGATGACTTGCTCTCTAAAGGCTTGGTCCGGGAGAGTTTAAGCCCATGTGCCGTACCGGTTATTCTTGTGCCCAAGAAGGATGGATCGTGGAGAATGTGCGTGGATTGCCGAGCCGTGAATAAGATAACGGTAAAGTACCGTCACCCTATTCCACGACTTGATGATATGTTGGATGAATTGAGTGGGTCGTGTGTCTTTTCCAAAATCGACCTTAGGTCCGGTTACCATCAAATCCGGATGAAACCCGGAGATGAATGGAAAACCGCATTCAAGACCAAATTTGGTCTCTATGAATGGTTGGTAATGCCCTTCGGGCTTTCCAACGCACCTAGCACTTTTATGCGACTCATGGACCATGTTTTGAAGTCTTTTATTAACAAGTTTGTCGTTGTCTATTTTGATGATATCTTGATCTATAGTAAGACAATAGATGAGCATGTTGGCCACTTGAGCCAAGTTCTTGAGGCACTACGAGCCGAAAAGCTCTATGCCAATTTGAAAAAGTGTGCCTTTTGTGTGGAGAAGGTTGTCTTCCTTGGGTTTGTTGTGAGTGCCCAAGGAGTGGAGGTGGATGAGTCTAAGGTAGAGGCCATACGTGATTGGCCTACTCCTACTACCGTGACTCAAGTGAGGAGCTTTCATGGTCTTGCAAGTTTTTCTAGACGCTTTGTGAAAGATTTTAGCTCCATCGCCGCCCCACTCACCGAGTTGGTGAAGAAGGACCAACCATTTGTTTGGGGAGAGCCTCAAGAGAAGGCTTTCCAAGAGTTGAAAGGTAGGTTAAGTACCGCCCCCCAATTGCAATTGCCCGACTTCGGGAAGGCGTTTGAGGTTGAATGTGATGCCTCGGGGGTGGGAATTGGTTGTGTATTAATGCAAGATAGCAAACCCATCACCTACTTTAGTGAAAAGTTGAAAGGGGCCTCCTTGAATTATTCAACATATGACAAGGAGTTGTATGCCCTTGTGAGAGCCCTTGCCCATTGCCAACATTACCTTTGGCCTCGTGAGTTTGTAATCAAGAGTGACCATGAGTCACTCAAGCATTTGAGAGGCCAAGAGAAGCTCAATAAGAGACATGCCAAGTGGGTTGAATTTATTGAGTCCTTTCCCTATGTGATCCAATACAAGAAAGGGAAGGACAATGTTGTGGCGGATGCGCTTTCTAGAAAGTTCGCATTAGCCACCACTCTCACCTCTAAGCTCATGGGATTCGAGAGCATCAAATTAATGTATGCTCATGATCCGAAGCTAAAGAGTGTCTATGATGCTCTAGAGAAAGGGGAGAGAGTTGAAAAATACCAATGGTCTAATGGATTCATCTTTAAAAATGGTAAAGTGTGCATACCCGAGTCCTCATGGAGGGAATTGCTTGTGCAAGAGGCACATTGTGGAGGACTCATGGGTCATTTTGGTAGGGATAAAACATTAGCCATCCTTAAGGAGCAATTCCATTGGCCCAAAATAGGGACACATGTTGAGAGACTTTGCAACTCTTGTCTTGAGTGCAAGTTTGCCAAGTCCAAGTCTAATCCCCATGGCCTATATACCCCACTCCCTGTACCTACTAGTCCGTGGTTGGATATATCAATGGACTTTGTCATGGGATTACCAAGGACTGGGGGGGCCACGATAGCATCTTTGTTGTCGTGGATATGTTCTCAAAGATGGCTCATTTCATTCCGTGCAAGAAATGTGACGACGCCCAACATGTAGCTTCCTTGTTTGTTGAAAATGTTTTGAAGCTACATGGTGTGCCTCAAACTATAGTGAGTGATAGGGACACTAAGTTCCTAAGTCACTTTTGGAGAAGTTTATGGGGTGCCCTTGGCACCAAACTCTTGTTTTCCACTTCCCACCACCCCCAAATCGATGGTCAAACAGAGGTGGTAAACCGTACCTTGGGTGCTCTTCTTAGAGCCATGACCCGCGGTAAGAGTGGGACTTGGATTGACAAGCTACCTCTCATGGAGTTTGCCTACAACCGCACCGTGCATAGAATGATTGGCATTACTCCTTTCGAATGTGTTTATGGTTTTAACCCCTTGATTCCCCTTGATCTAACCCCTTTGCCAAGGGAAATGGTTGTTAATTTTGAAGGGAAAGCTAGAGCCAAGGCTTTGATGGAGCTACATGCTAAGGCAAAGAAGAATTTGGAGGAAGCTTATGCTAAGGTTGCCTCCAAGAAAAACAAAGGACGCAAGAAGGTGGAACTCAAGAAGGGTGACTATGTGTGGGTGCACTTCCGGAAAGAAAGGTTTCCAAACCTTAGGAAAGGGAAGTTGGCACCCCGTGGAGATGGCCCATTCCAAGTGCTCTCAAAGATAAACAACAACGCCTATGTGGTCGACTTGCCAAGTGAGTATCAAGTTTCTAATACTTTCAATGTTTGTGACTTGGTTCCTTTGAATGTAGGTAATGAAGAGGTCGTGAATGATGATGAAGAGGTCGTGGATGATGCTTCAATTTCGAGGACGAAATCCTCTCAAGAAGGGGAGGATGATGCCGGGCAAACCACGAGACCCTTCACTCGGAGCCAAGCTAGGGAGGTCCAAGGAGTGCACTTACACTTGGTGAGGAGGGGACTAGAGGAAGGAAGCATTGGGAAACCATTCCGGGTGATTAGAGCACAAGAAGGACCCCTCAGCATCATGGGCGCTCCGCCCAGCACCTTGGGCGCTCCGCCCCATCTCCCAGGCGCTCCACCTGAAGAGAGCTGAGCTGAGGCGCTCCGCACCAATTCCAGGCGGACCGCCCGGGCCACCCCACTGCCTAATTTTGCACAATTGTGAGGCGCTCCGCCCCAACTTTGGGCGCTCCGCCCGGGATACTGAAGCATGAGAATTCTAGCTATGTTAAGACTATTTTGACCCTACGAGGTCCTTTATTTCCTAAGCCTAAGTGTGGGCATTTTAGACCTTTCAAAGGGTGTCTAAAAACACCTATAATTAGCTAGTAGCTTGTCTTATTTCATTAGCTAACTTTGATGACTAAACAAACAATTGTGTTGAGAGTTGAACTCTTTGATTGAGTGAATGAAACCTATGATGGGACTTGTTCTTCCTCTAGCGGATCTAGATGAATTCCAATCCCCCCCGATCATTCTGCTTGCGTGCTCGCGTTAGCTCGAGGGTAGTTGCCTAGTGTAGGTGTTCTTGACATTCTCTCGGGGTGTAACGGAACAAGTTCTCCGTTGCTAGTTGAGATTATCGATCGAGTTACGTCTCGCTCTTTATCTTTACTTTCCGCGTTTGATTTCCCTACATCAAACACTAAAATGCTAAAGCTCGCGATAGCGCGAGGCTTGGCGCGGTCGCGCAGGCAAAAGAATTGTTCTACGCGATCGCGAAGGTTGTTGACGCGATCGCGAAGAACAAGTTTCCGTTCTTAGGCAGTAAGCTCAGCAGATATCCCCTGTTTTTACCCTGTTTTGCTCCCCTGCTTCTTGCACTGTTTCCTGCCCTGTTTCCACATGGATTGAGCTCCAATGCATTGTCTTTAAGTCCTCTCCCGAGCTCGTATCATCCACGCCTCTCCAAACCAAGTGTAGGTGAGCGTCTTGTATATCCTTGGCTTGACTTCGAGTAAGTGGTCTCGATGCAATTTGGGTTGCATCATCCTCCCCTTCTTGAGAAGATTTCGTCCTCAAAATTGAGGCATTCTCCTCCAAGATATCATCACCTACATCAAAAGAAGTCAAGTCACTAACATTGAAAGTAGTCGACACATTATACTCACCGGGCAAATCTATCACGTATGCATTGTTGTTGATCTTGGACAACACTTGGAATGGTCCATCGCCCCTTGGTGCCAACTTCCCCTTCCTTTGGTTGGGAAATCGTTCCTTGCGGAAGTGCACCCATACCCAATCTCCCTTCTTGAAGTCCACCTTCTTTTTCCCTTTGTTTTTCTTGGTTGCTATCTTCTCATAGGCCTCCTCCAAAGTCTTCCGCACCTTGGCATGAAGTTCAAGCAATGCCTTGGCCCGAGCTTTACCTTCAAAATCAACAACCATATCCCTTGGCAAAGGGGTAAGATCAAGAGGAATCAATGGGTTAAAACCATATACACACTCAAATGGAGTCATGCCAATCATGCGATGTAAAGTGCGGTTATATGCAAACTCCATGAGTGGTAGCTTATCAATCCAAGTCCCGGCCTTTCCTTTGGTCATAGCTCGAAATAGAGCTCCCAAAGTCCGGTTCACCACCTCGGTTTGCCCATCGGTTTGAGGGTGGTGGGACGTGGAGAAGAGCAACTTGGTGCCAAGAGCATCCCACAAACACTTCCAAAAATGGCTAAGGAACTTGGAGTCCCTATCACTAACAATGGTGCGAGGCACCCCATGCAATTTCAAGACATTATCAATAAACAAGGAAGCTACATGTTGGGCATCATTAGTCTTTTTGCACGGAATGAAGTGAGCCATTTTGGAGAAAACGGTCAACGACAACCAAAATGCTATCGTGTCCTCCTCTAGTCTGGGGCAAAGCCATAACAAAATCCATAGAAAGATCAACCCAAGGACTAGTAGGAATGGGCAAAGGAGTGTATAGCCCTTGGTTGTTGGACCTAGACTTGGCCCTCTTGCAATCCAAGCAAGCATTGCAATATCGCTCCACAAGAGGCCTCATTTTTGGCCAATGGAATTGCTCTTTAAGTATGGCCATAGTCTTGTCCACCCCAAAGTGACCCATCAAGCCCCTGCAATGTGCTTCTTGCACTAGCACATCTCTCCAAGAGGACTCGGGGACACACACTCGCCCATGCTTGAAAATGTAGCCATCTACCCATTGGTATTTTTCCACCCTTTCCCCACTCACTAGAGCATCATGAATGCTCTTGAGCTTTGGGTCATGAGCATACAATGACTTGATACTCTCAAAACCCACAAGTCTAGAAGCGAGAGTGGTGGCAAGAGCGAATTTTCTTAAAAGTGCATCGGCCACAACATTGTCCTTACCCTTTTTGTAATGAATTACATAAGGAAAGGACTCAATGAACTCCACCCACTTGGCATGTCTCTTGTTCAATTTTTCTTGACCTCTTAGATGCTTGAGTGACTCATGGTCACTCTTGATCACAAATTCCCGAGGCCATAGATAGTGTTGCCAATGGGCTAAAGCTCTCAAGAGGGCATACAACTCCTTGTCATACGTGGAGTAATTCAAGGTTGCGCCCTTCAATTTCTCAGTAAAGTAGGCAACGGGTTTCCCTTCTTGCATGAGAACACCCCCAATTCCCACCCCCGAGGCATCACATTCAACCTCAAAAGCCTTCCCGAAGTCGGGCAATTGTAGCAAGGGGGCGGTACTCAACCTGCTTTTCAATTCTTGGAAAGCTCTCTCTTGAGGCTCTCCCCACACAAAAGGTTTATCCTTCTTCACCAACTCGGTGAATGGTGCGGCAATGGTGCTAAAGTCTCTAACAAAGCGCCTATAGAAACTAGCTAGGCCATGGAAACTCTTCACATGAGAAACGGTGGTAGGAGTAGGCCAATCTCTAATGGCTTCAACTTTGGATTCATCAACTTCTACACCATTGGCACTAACAACAAAACCCAAAAAGACAACCTTTTCAACACAAAAGGCACACTTCTTAAAGTTGGCATAGAGCTTTTTGGCTCGTAGCACTTCAAGCACTTGACTCAAGTGGCCAACGTGGTCATCTATTGACTTGCTATAAATCAATATGTCGTCAAAGTAGACAACCACGAATTTGTTGATGAATGGCTTTAGCACATGGTTCATTAGCCTCATGAAGGTACTAGGTGCGTTGGAGAGGCCGAAAGGCATCACCAACCATTCATAAAGACCAAATTTGGTCTTGAATGCGCTTTTCCACTCATCACCCGGTTTCATCCGGATTTGGTGGTAGCCGGACCTAAGGTCTATTTTTGAAAACACACTAGAACCACTAAGCTCATCCAACATATCATCCAAACGAGGTATGGGATGTCGATACTTTACCGTGATCTTGTTGACCGCTCGACAATCCACACACATCCTCCAAGCGCCATCCTTCTTTGGAACAAGGATCACGGGCACGGTACAAGGACTCAAGCTCTCCCTCACCAAGCCTTTGTAAGCAACTCATCAATTTGCTTTTGTAACTCCCTTGTGTCCTCGGGATTACTTCTATATGCCGGCTTGTTGGGAATTTGAGATCCGGGGACAAAGTCAATTTGATGCTCAATACCCCTCAAGGGAGGTAATCCATCCGGCATCTCCTCCGGAAACATGTCCTCATAGACATTCAAAACATTGTCAATAACACTAGGCAAAGGGTTAGGGTTAGATAAATAATCACTTTCGGAATTTAAAACCATACCTTTGTGCACTAGGCATATGAGCATCTTGGTGCCATCATTACCTTTCAAATACTCACCCGGTTGCATCATGGCACACATGCGACCGGTGGAAGATGGTGGAGTCTCGGCCAAAGATTTGGCCACAATCGGGGACTTGGCCTTAGCCGCTTCCCTCAACTCTTTCATGCGCCGATAGTCTTCACTTACTTGTTTTGGGGTCAAAGGTGTAAGCACAAACCTCTTCCCCTCATGTCTCACCGTGTAAGTGTTGGCTCGGCCATCATGAACCACTTGTTTGTCGTATTGCCAAGGCCTTCCAAACAAAAGGTGGCAAGCTTGCATTGGCACCACGTCAAACATGTGTTCATCTTGATAGTTCCCAATCTTGAATCTAATCAAGACTTGCTTCACTACCCTCAATTCCCCACATTCACTTAGCCATTGCAAACGGTAGGGGCTCGGGTGTTTAATGGTAGTCAACTTCAATTGTGAAACCAAGGATTGGCTCACCACATTTGCAAAACTACCCGAGTCAATGATCATGGAACACACTTGATGTAGGAAATCAAACGCGGAAAAATAAAGATAAAAGCGAGACGTATCTCGTACGATAATCTCAAGTAGCAACGGAGAACTAGTTCCGTTACACCCCAAGAAGATGACAAGAACACCTACACTAGGCAACTACCCTCGAGCTAACGCGAGCACGCAAGTAGAATGGTCGGGGGGGATTGGAATTCATCTAGATCCGCTAGAGGAAAAACAAGTCCCATCAAGGGTTTCATTCACCATTCAAAGAGTTCAACTCTTAACACAATTCTATGTTTAATCATCAAAGTTAGCTAATGAAATAAAACAAGCTACTAGCTATTTATAGGTGTTGTTAGGCACCCTTTGAAAGGTCTAAAATGCCCACACTTAGGCTTAGGAAATAAAGGACCACGTAGGGTCAAAATAGTCTTAACATAGCATAAGTTCACGTCCTTCAGCGTCCCCGGGCGGAGCGCCCAAAATCCGGGCGGAGCACCCACGATTTGTTCCATTTTGACCAGTGAGATAGGCCGGGCGGAGCGCCTGGAATTGGGGCGGAGCGCCCAAACCCTGTTGTTTTCAGGTGGAGCACCCAAGCACTGGGTGGAGCGCCCAAACCCTGTTGTCTTCAGGTGGAGCGCCCAAAACACAGGGTGGAGCGCCCAAAGTGCTGAGGTGCTCTCCTTGTGCTTTGATCACCCGAAATGGCTTTCCAATGCTTCCTTCCTCTAGTCCCCTTCTCACCAAGTGTAAGTGCACTCCTTGAACCTCCTTGGCTTGGCTCCGAGTGAAGGGTCGTCTCGTGGTTTGCCCGGCATCATCCTCCCCTTCTTGAGAGGATTTCGTTCAAAATTAACAACCATTTCCCTTGGCAAAGGGGTTAGATCAAGGGGAATCAAGGGGTTAAAACCATAAACACATTCAAAAGGAGTCATGCCAATCATTCTATGCACGGTGCGATTGTAGGCAAACTCCATGAGAGGTAGCTTGTCAATCCAAGTCCCACCCTTACCTCGGGTCATGGCTCTAAAAAGAGCACCCAAGGTACGGTTTACCACCTCCGTTTGACCATCGGTTTGGGGGTGGTGGGAAGTGGAAAACAAGAGTTTGGTGCCAAGGGCACCCCATAAACTTCTCCAAAAGTGACTTAGGAACTTAGTGTCCCTATCACTCACTATAGTTTGAGGCACACCATGTAGCTTCAAAACATTTTCAACAAACAAGGAAGCTACATGTTGGGCGTCGTCACATTTCTTGCACGGAATAAAATGAGCCATCTTTGAGAACCTATCCACGACAACAAAGATGCTATCGTGGCCCCCCCTAGTCCTTGGTAATCCCATGACAAAATCCATTGATATATCCAACCACGGACTAGTAGGCACGGGGAGTGGTGTATATAGGCCATGGGGATTAGACTTGGACTTGGCAATCTTGCACTCAAGACAAGAGTTGCAAAGTCTCTCAACATGGGTCCCCATTTTGGGCCAATGGAATTGCTCCTTAAGGATGGCTAATGTTTTATCCCTACCAAAATGACCCATGAGTCCTCCACAATGTGCCTCTTGCACAAGCAATTCCCTCCATGAGGACTCGGGTATGCACACTTTACCATTTTTAAAGATGAATCCATTAGACCATTGGTATTTTTCGACTCTCTCCCCTTTCTCTAGGGCGTCATAGACACCCTTTAGCTTTGGATCATGAGCATACATCAATTTGATACTCTCGAATCCCATGAGCTTAGAGGTGAGAGTGGTGGCTAATGCGAACTTTCTAGAAAGCGCATCCGCCACAACATTGTCCTTCCCTTTCTTGTATTGAATCACATAGGGAAAGGACTCAATAAATTCAACCCACTTGGCATGTCTCTTATTGAGCTTTTCTTGGCCTCTCAAATGCTTGAGTGACTCATGGTCACTCTTGATTACAAACTCACGAGGCCAAAGGTAATGTTGCCAATGGGCAAGGGCTCTCACAAGGGCATACAACTCCTTGTCATATGTAGAATAATTCAAGGAGGCCCCTTTCAACTTTTCACTAAAGTAGGCGATGGGTTTGCTATCTTGCATTAATACACCACCAATTCCCACCCCCGAGGCATCACATTCAACCTCAAACGCCTTCCCGAAGTCGGGCAATTGCAATAGGGGGGCGGTACTTAACCTATCTTTCAACTCTTGGAAAGCCTTCTCTTGAGGCTCTCCCCAAACAAATGGTTGATCCTTCTTGACCAATTCGGTGAGTGGGGCGGCAATGGAGCTAAAATCTTTCACAAAGCGTCTATAAAAACTAGCAAGACCATGAAAGCTCCTCACTTGAGTCACGGTAGTAGGAGTAGGCCAATCACGTATGGCCTCTACCTTAGACTCATCCACCTCCACTCCTTGGGCACTCACAACAAACCCAAGAAAGACAACCTTTTCCACACCAAAGGCACACTTTTTGAAGTTAGCATAGAGCTTTTCGGCTCTCAAGGCTTCAAGCACTTGCCTAAGGTGGTCAACATGTTCATCAATTGTCCTACTATAGATCAAGATATCATCAAAATACACAACGACAAACTTGTTGATAAAAGACTTCAAAACATGATTCATGAGTCGCATGAAAGTGCTAGGTGCGTTGGATAGCCCGAAGGGCATAACCAACCATTCATAGAGACCGAATTTGGTCTTGAATGCGGTTTTCCATTCATCCCCGGGTTTCATCCGGATTTGATGGTAGCCGGACCTAAGGTCGATTTTGGAGAAAACACACGACCCACTCAATTCATCCAACATATCATCAAGCCGTGGAATAGGGTGACGATACTTGATCGTTATCTTATTCACGGCTCGGCAATCTACGCACATTCTCCAAGTGCCGTCCTTCTTTGGGACAAGAATGACCGGTACGGCACAAGGACTCAAACTTTCCCTCACCAAGCCTTTTGAAAGCAAGTCATCAACTTGTTTTTGCAACTCCCTCGTATCCTCGGGGTTGCTTCTATAAGCCGGCTTGTTCGGGATTTGAGAGCCCGGAATAAAATCAATTTGATGTTCAATACCCCTCAAGGGAGGTAAGCCATCGGGCATCTCATCCGGGAACATGTCCTCAAAGTTCTCCAACACATTTTTCAAAGCACTAGGCAAAGGACTAGAAGAAAAATCACAATTAGAGTTAAGGATCATACCTTTGTGCACTAGGCATAGGAGGAACTTGTTGCCATCATTACCTCTTAGGAGCTCGCCCGGTTGCATCATGGCACATATGCCACCGGTAGATGAAGTAGGTGGGATTGCCACCATGCTTTTGGACAAAGGACTAGTCTCAATGATTGACTTAGCCTTTGCCGCCTCCCTCAACTCCTTCATTTTCTTGTAGTCATCACTCACTTGTTTAGGAGTTAGGGGCTTCAACACAAACTTTCTTCCCTCATGTTGGAGCGTGTAAGTGTTAACACGTCCATTGTGAACCACTTGCCGGTCAAATTGCCAAGGCCTTCCAAAGAGAAGGTGGCAAGCTTGCATGGGCACAACGTCGAACAAGTGTTCATCCACATAACTCCCCATCTTAAACTTGATCATTGCTTGTTTCACTACCTTGAGCTCCCCACATTCACTAAGCCATTGTAACCGGTAGGGCTTGGGATGCTTCATGGTAGGCAATTTCAATTGGGTTATGAGAGATTGACTCACCACATTAGTACAACTCCCGGAATCAATGATCATAGAGCACACAACACCCTTAACACGACACCTAGCATGGAAGAGGTTTTCCCTTTGCAAGGTCTCACCATCCTCCGCAATCATAGCTCCTAGACTTCTCCTCACTACCAAGAAAGTATGAGGTTCCTCATCCTCCACCGTGTCATCTTCACCATCCTCCTCTACTCCCTCATCTCCCTCTACTCCCTCATCTTCCTCCGGCTCACTCTCTTGCTCATATGCATTATCACCCACAACAACCATGTTTCTTTTCGTAGGACACTCCTTAGCAAAGTGTCCATACCCCTTGCATTTGTGGCATTGAATGGAAGAAGATGTAGGAGCATTCAATTGGGTTTTAGAGTTACCTCCCACATTGGGTGTGAACTTCTCAAATGGCTTCTTCACATCCTTGGTTGCATTGGCACCACTCGTTCCACTTGCACTCGGGAACCTTGCATTTGTGGTAGGAGGCTTCCATCCCTTTGTATTGCTTGTTGGAGTAGTAGTGCTACTCTTGTAGCGAAAGGACTTCTCCTCTTTGAGCCATTTCTCGGCTTCAACCGCATCATCACATAGCTTGTAGAGATCATCATATCGGTGGAACTTCAATTGTGAAGCTATGTCTCGGTTTAAGCCCCCTTTGAATCGGATTATAGCCATCTCATGATCTTCATCATCTAGGTCAAGGTTCATTCGGACTTGCTCAAATTCATTGAAGTATTCCCCAACCGAATTGGAACCTTGTTTCAACTCATAGAGACGTTTTTGTTGCTCAACCCGGTATTGGCTAGTCAAGTACTTCTCATCCATCACCCGGATCAACTCTTCCCAAGTAAGATTAATAGCCATTCCCGTCCTCCTTCTATTCCTCTTCACCGACTCCCACCAAGTAGAAGCAAAAGATTCGAAGGACGATATTGCATACTTGGTTTTCTTCACCTCGGGCATATCATTGGTTTCAAATATTCGTTCCATAGCCAATTTCCAATTCTTGTACTCCATCGGGTCACTACTTCCTTTGAAAGAAGGAATAGTGAGCTTCACACTATTGAGGTTGTTGTTGTTATCACGACCCCCTTGGAAGGGATCCGGTTGGCCCCCATAGTGATCCCCATAACCACCATAACCTCCATAGTCTCTCCTAACATTCCCTCCATCAAGTCCTAAGGGTGGCCCTCGACCTCGGCCTCTACCCCGATCCACATTCCGACCCCAATTCATACCTCTCCTCGGTTGAAAGCGATCATCAAACCCATACATGTCATCTCCATAATTGGCTTCCTCCCCTTCTTGAGCGTCATCAACTTGCTCAAGAGGTTGCACATTTCGGATGGGTTGTGGTAGTGGAACGTTTCTTGGAGGGTTGTCTAAGATACGGGGAATGCCCGTTCGTTGGGGATTGCCCAACATTTGATCCATTCTCTCTTTATCCTCCTTTACCCGTTGATGCTTGAGCAATTCAACAACTTGCTCCGGGGTAAAGGTAGGACTATTTGATCCCTCCCCAGCCTCCATTGGGACTCTCGGGGTCCCCTTTTCAATTGGGACACTCGGGGTCCCCCTTTCATTGTGGACGCTCGGGGTTCCATGTTCTCCTTGTGTACTCGAGGCTCCTTTTTCAAGAGACTCGATTCTTTGGTTCATGAGGTCCATCTTGGCAAGAAGATTAGCCAAGGCCTCCTTAATGAAATCTTTTCCTTCGTTAGCCATGGTACCTACACAAGTAACAAACGTTAGCAAAAACAACCTCACTCGCTCCCTCACAAAAGATTTCACTCGGTTCTCTCTTTTGAGTGGCGGTGGCTATTTCACTCGACTTGTAATTCCAAAGCTTCACGTAGATGATTAGCAATTCCCAACTCAACCAAAACTATTCACGAGTCACGCACACTCCGGGGTGAGTGGAGTTATTGGGACTCGATGAACGCTAGGCACTTTGAAGTAAAGGACTTGAGTAAAAAGGTTCTACGCTTTTCTTGGAATTCCTACTCTCCTTACTAAGGCACGATTCACCTAAAGCAATGAAGGATTAGTGTTAATTAAGTAGGAGGAATACTTAGATCAACACTAATTAGAGGTTAGGTCACAAAGAACAAGCAATCCTAGAAGAAAACTACCCAATTCAACCTTCAGGAAGTCAGGCGGAGCGCCCAGAGGAATGGGGCGGAGCGCCTGGGCTTTTGTCCAGTGAGGACCCTCAGGCGGAGCGCCCAGTGGTCTAGGCGGAGCGCCTGGAACAAGCACAGTTCAGGCGGAGCGCCCAAGGTCTAGGCGGAGCGCCTGGACGAAGAACAACCTGGGTTTCTCAAGAACGTGTTCTTCGATTTCAATCCAACTTTTTGGTCGATTTCAACGTGTTCTTCCCAAATTCGAAGTACCCGAAGTTGTATAATGGTATAACCACCAATCCCCAATGATTTTTACACCCAAACAATCATCAAGCAAGGCACAATCATGATTCAAGTTTCAAATTGGGGTTTCACAATTTCTTCAAAAGGGGTAAAAAGTGGGTTTTGATTCTTCCAAAATCAATGTTATACAACTCCGATTCACACCAAATTTGTTGCAATGGATTCGTGTTTCAACGTAGATCGATCCCCGATAATCAAATCCAAAACCCCACAAACATACAATCCAAAATCAATCAATTTCCCTCAAGAACAAGGGTTTGGTAGGGTTTAAGGAGAAGTAGTGTTTTGATTTTTCAATCCAATCCAATCCAAGTAAATTTGGTACCAAAACAACGGGAATTCAACCACGATCACAAATCTATAACACCCAATCCAAGAATCGATCCAACCAAAAAGTTATGCCAATTTTGTATTTTCCAATTTTTCAATTTTTTTGTGTTTTTCTTCAAATAACAACTTGAACAACAAGAAATCTAAACAAACTAACCTAGGCACGAAGAATCAAGGGTCGGGGGTTCGTAGAAACGAGACCCGAGCCTTGCTCTGATACCAAATGATGTAGGAAATCAAACGCGGAAAAATAAAGATAAAAGCGAGACGTATCTCGTACGATAATCTCAAGTAGCAACGGAGAACTAGTTCCGTTACACCCCAAGAAGATGACAAGAACACCTACACTAGGCAACTACCCTCGAGCTAACGCGAGCACGCAAGTAGAATGGTCGGGGGGGATTGGAATTCATCTAGATCCGCTAGAGGAAAAACAAGTCCCATCAAGGGTTTCATTCACCATTCAAAGAGTTCAACTCTTAACACAATTCTATGTTTAATCATCAAAGTTAGCTAATGAAATAAAACAAGCTACTAGCTATTTATAGGTGTTGTTAGGCACCCTTTGAAAGGTCTAAAATGCCCACACTTAGGCTTAGGAAATAAAGGACCACGTAGGGTCAAAATAGTCTTAACATAGCATAAGTTCACGTCCTTCAGCGTCCCCGGGCGGAGCACCCAAAATCCGGGCGGAGCACCCACGATTTGTTCCATTTTGACCAGTGAGATAGGCCGGGCGGAGCGCCTGGAATTGGGGCGGAGCGCCCAAACCCTGTTGTTTTCAGGTGGAGCACCCAAGCACTGGGTGGAGCGCCCAAACCCTGTTGTCTTCAGGTGGAGCGCCCAAAACACAGGGTGGAGCGCCCAAAGTGCTGAGGTGCTCTCCTTGTGCTTTGATCACCCGAAATGGCTTTCCAATGCTTCCTTCCTCTAGTCCCCTTCTCACCAAGTGTAAGTGCACTCCTTGAACCTCCTTGGCTTGGCTCCGAGTGAAGGGTCGTCTCGTGGTTTGCCCGGCATCAACACTTGTCCCTTCACTCTACACCTAGCATGGAACAAGTTTTCCCTTTGCTCATCTTCCCTCTCTTCATTCACCATGGCACCCAAGATACGACGTACCACAAGGAACATATTAGGATCATCCCCCTCCATCGCTCTCTCTTCACCCTCACTCTCAACTTCCTCACTCTCCTCTTCAACTTCACCCTCGGACTCACTTTCACCCTCATAGACCAACCCATCATCCATCACTATCATTGTTTTCCGGGTAGGGCACTCTTTGGCAAAGTGGCCATAACCCTTGTATTTATGACATTGGAAAGAAGAAGGAGAAGGAGTATTTAAAGTAGTTTTAGAATTACCTCCAACTTCTTTGTGGTTGCTCTTCGGGGTAGCCTTTTCAAAAGGCTTCTTTACATATCGGCTCCCACTTGCTCCACTAGCATATGGGCTCTTCCATTCTTTGGTGCGAGTTGAAGGAGTGGTGGTGGTAGTACTCCTATAGCGAGGAGCCTTTTCTTCTTTGAGCCATATCTCGGCTTCAACCGCGGCATCACAAACATCTTGCAAGGAGTGGAAGATGTGAAGTCTCAATTGGGAAGCAATCTCCCTACTCAAGCCACTTTTGAAACGGATGATAGCTTGTTCTTCATCCTCCGTTTCCATATCAAGAGCCATTCGGTTTTTCTCAAAGTCGTTGAAATATTCATCAACGGACTTGTAGCCTTGCTTCAATTCATAGAGCTTTTTGAGTTGCTCTTGTCGATACTTGGGAGTCACATACTTGTTGTTCATAACTTCTTTCAACTCTTCCCAAGTGATGTTCATCCACAACCCAAGTCTTCTCCTTGATCGCTTGATGGATTCCCACCAAGTAGAGGCATAGGACTCAAATGATGAGATAGCATAAGTGGCCTTCTTCTCCTCGGTCATATCATTTCTGTCAAAGACCCGCTCCAATTGGAGTTTCCATTCAAGAAATGCTTCCGGGTCACTAGTTCCTTTAAAAGGCGGAATAGTGATCTTGACACTATTGAGATTAGTGTGTCGACCCCCACGGTGTTGTTCCGGTTGAACCCCATAGTTGTCATCAACATCTTCATATTCCCTTCCCAAGTTTCTTCCCATATAAGCTCTTGGTGGTCCTCGACCTCGACCACGACCTCTATCTACACCTCGGCCTCCATTCATCGCTCTCCTATTTGGATAGGGAGCATCAAAGTAATCATCATCAAGTCCGAGGCCCTCCCCTTCTTGAGCTTCATCAACTTGCTCAAGGGGTGCAATGTTTCTCCGAGTCCTTAGGAATGGAGCATCTCCTTGGGGATTGCCCAAGTTATGCGGGGCAAACCACCACCACAAGGCCCTTTACGAGAAGCCAAGCCAAAGCAGTTCATGATGCTCACTTGCACTTGATCCGGAAGGGCATGGACGATATGAGCTCGGGAGAAGACTTGAAGACAATGCATTGGAGCTCAATCAACGTTGAAACAGGGCAAAACAGGGGAACACCTGCTGAGCTTACTGCCTGAAGCTGGACTTTTGTTCTTCGCGATCGCTTGCACAACCTTCGCGATCGCGTAGAGGAAACTTTTTGCCTTCGCATTTCGCGTGCCTGAGTTTTAAGTGTGCCTCGCGATCGCATATAATCATGCGCGATCGCGATGAACACTTGAGCTGACGCGGACCAGAAGCTAGGAAAACCTTGTAAAGGGGTGTATTTATAACACCCCCTCTTTCATTTATTGCTCTTACCTTACTTTGAACAAAGAACATTAATGAGCATTGCTCTTGAACACTTGTAACCCATTTTGGCTTGAAATCAATTGGATGAATCCAAGTTGCTCTTCAATCCATCTTCGATCATTCTATTTGCTCGAGCCTCGTGTCTTTTGAGAATAGTTGCATAGTGTTAGGTGATTCTTTCCAATCGTTTGGGGTGTAACGGAACAAGTTCTTCGTTGCTACTCGAACTTTAGTGTAAGTCTCGTCTCACTTTTATCTCTTTATCGCTTTCGTAGGTTTGCCCCTTATCAGTTGGTATCAGAGCAAGGCTAGGGTTGCGTTCTTACGAGCCCTCGTCCTACTCTTCGTGCTTGTCATCTTTGTTCCGCATTTATTTTCTTGTTCTTGTTCTTGTTATATTGAAAAAGAAGAAAAAAAAAATCCAAAAACTTGAAAACCCAAAAATTTGAAGGAAATCGCTTGTTGTTACGATTTTGTTGGTGTTGATTAGCGGGGATTGTATGTTTATGTAATCTCGACAATTGGGAACCAACAAAACATGTTTTGGAGTTGAAAATCAAAAGTTGGAAATTTAAACCCTAGGTTGAAGAAATTGCAAAATTTGCTAAAACTTGTTTGATGTTATGATTTTGTGGTTGTTTGGTATCGGGGATTGTTCACTATAGTTTTCCCGTTGTTTTGATACCATCATAACATCATTTGGAGTGTTGGAGTGAAAATCGAAATTATGAACATTGAAGGTTTTGAACAATTGAAGAACTTGACCAAAAATCATTGAAAACAAGTTGTTTGATGGTTGTTTGTGTGCATAAACCACTGAGGATTGTTAACTCCAGTTGAACACACCTTTTGAAAGCTTGAAAACTGAAACAAATTGAATTTGGGTTGTTTGTGTGCCAAAATCTGCAGTTTTCTGTCGACCTTCTGGTTCAGCTGAACAAACCTGCGCGATCACGCAAGGTCTCGCGCTGTCGCGCCATTCCTGAATTCTTGTTCATCGCGATCGCGCCCCTCTGCACGCGATCTCGAAGTGTACCTAATTCCAGAAAATCCTGAAGTTGGACAGAATGTTCGCAAAGGCAACGTAACAGTTTCCAACCACCAAAACTCCCATAGTCAAATATGGTGAGTTTCTAGATCACAAACCAAAATTCATCCAATTCTGAATCCGTTTAGTGACGATTCGATCTTTGAACATTTGATCGCGTCACTTCCGGTTAGTACTTTGAGGGTAACACTTCTACCCAATTAGTACTAATCCCTTGTTTGAATAGGATACTCGTGCCTAGAAGGAGAGTAGAATTCAAAGAAGATTCGTAGTTAATTGTTTGGTTCAAGTGCGCACCAAATAGCTTAGCGTTGATCGAGTCCCATTGAATCAACTCTTCCCGAAGAGCATTGGGTTCTTGTATTTTGGATTGATCTTTGAGGAGGTTGCGCAACTACGAGGAGGCCATCGATTTCAAGTTTGTGTGAAACCACCCCCAAGCTTGAGTGAACCCGAGCGACAAACAAAAGTGAGGGAGTGAGTGAGGACTTTTACTCTAATCTTCCTTATCTTGATTTTGATTGTTGTAGGTACATGGCGGAGGAGAAAACAAAGAGTACCATTGAGGTTCCAACCGACGTCTTGGCTAATTTGTTAGCCGAGGTGAAGGCGCTAAACCTTAAAATGGAAGCTCTTGAAAAGGAGAGGACCCCGAGTGTCCAAAAGGATGCCAATGAAGGCACTAGTGATGATTCCATCATGAAGCCGGATCAATATGCGGAGCTAGCTCGTCGACAACGGTTGAGGGATGAGGCTCTTGCTAGAGAAAGATTGTTGGGCAATCCCCAACCCTTGGGCAATCCCCAAGGAGATGTTCCATTCCTAAGGCCTCGGAGAAACATTGCACCTCTTGAGCAAGTTGATGAAGCTCAAGAAGGGGAGGGTCTCGGACTTGATGATGATTACTTTGATGCTCCCTATCCAAATAGGAGGGCTATGAATGGAGGCCGAGGTGTAGATAGAGGTCGTGGTCGAGGTCGAGGACCACTAAGAGCTTATGTTGGGAGGAACTTGGGAAGGGAATATGAAGATGTTGATGACAACTATGGGGTTCAACCGGAACAACACCGTGGGGGTCGAGACACTAATCTCAATAGTGTCAAGATCACTATCCCGCCTTTCAAGGGAACTAGTGATCCGGAAGCATTTCTTGAATGGAAGATCCAATTGGAGCAGGTCTTTGACACAAATGATATGACCGAGGAGAAGAAGGCCACTTATGCTATTTCATCATTTGAGTCCTATGCCTCTACTTGGTGGGAATCCATCAAGCGATCAAGGAGAAGACTTGGGTTGCGGATGAACATCACTTGGGAAGAGTTGAAAGAAGTTATGAACAACAAGTATGTGACTCCCAAGTATCGACAAGAGCAACTCAAAAAGCTCTATGAATTAAAGCAAGGCTACAAGTCCGTTGATGAATATTTCAACGACTTTGAGAAAAACCGGATGGCTCTTGATATGGAGACGGAGGATGAGGAACAAGCTATCATCCGATTCAAAAGTGGCTTGAGTAGGGAGATTGCCTCCCAATTGAGACTTCACATCTTCCACTCCTTGCAAGATGTTTGTGATGCCGCGGTTGAAGCCGAGAAATGGCTCAAGGAAGAAAAGGCTCCTCGCTATAGGAGTACTACCACTACCACTCTTTCAACACGCCCCAAAGAATGGAAGGGCCCATATGCTAGTGGAGCAAGTGGGAGTCGAGATGTAAAGAAGCCTTTTGAAAAGGCTACCCCGAAGAGCGACCACAAAGAAGTTGGAGGTAATTCTAAAAGTACTTTAAATACTCCTTCTCCTTCTTATTTCCAATGTCATAAATGCAAGGGTTATGGCCACTTTGCCAAAGAGTGCCCTACCCGGAAGATAATGATTGTGATGGATGATGGGTTGGTCTATGAGGGTGAAAGTGAGTCCGAGGGTGAAGTTGAAGAGGAGAGTGAGGAAGTTGAGGGTGAGGGTGAAGAGAGAGCGACGGAGGGGGATGATCCTAATATGTTCCTTGTGGTTCATCTCATTTTGGGAACCATGGTGAGTGAGGAGAGGGAGGATGAACAAAGGGAAAACTTGTTCCATGCCCGGTGTAGAGTGAAGGGACAAGTTTGTTCCATGATCATTGACTCGGGTAGTTGTGCAAATGTGGTGAGCCAATCCTTGGTCTCACAATTGAAGTTGACTACCATTAAACACCCGAGCCCCTACCGTTTTCAATGGCTAAGCGAGTGTGGGGAATTGAGGGTAGTGAAGCAAGTCTTGATTAGATTCAAGATTGGAAACTATCAAGATGAACACATGTTTGACGTGGTGCCAATGCAAGCTTGCCACCTTTTGTTTGGAAGGCCTTGGCAATACGACAAACAAGTGGTTCATGATGGCCGAGCCAACACTTACACGGTGAAACATGAGGGAAAAAGGTTTGTGCTTACACCTTTGACCCCGAAACAAGTAAGTGAAGACTATCGGCGAATGAAAGAGTTGAGGGAAGCGGCTAAGGCCAAGTCCCCGATTGTAGCCAAATCTTTGGCCGAGACTCCACCATCCTCCACCGGTCGCATGTGTGCCATGATGCAACCGGGAGAGTATTTGAGAGGAAATGATGGCACCAAGATGCTCATTTGCCTAGTGCACAAAGGTATGGTTCTAAACTCCGATTGTGATTTATTTTCTAATCCTAACCCTTTGCCTAGTGCTATTGAGAATGTTTTGAAGGTATTTGAGGACATGTTTCCGGAAGAGATGCCGAGTGGTCTTCCTCCCTTGAGGGGGATTGAGCACCAAATTGATTTTGTCCTGGGGTCCCAAATCCCAAACAAACCGACTTATTGGAGCAACCCGGACGACACAAAGGAATTGCAAAAGCAAGTAGATGATTTGCTCACCAAAGGGTTGGTCCGAGAAAGCTTGTGTCCGTGCGCCGTACCGGGTCATTCTTGTGCCAAAGAAGGACGGAACATGGAGGATGTGTGTTGATTGCCGCGCGGTCAACAAGATAACGGTAAAGTATCGTCATCTGATGCGGGGCAAATCGAGCTAAGATGTCAATCAACGAGTGCCAAGCTTGAACGATGCAAAGGATGGGAAAACCGAGGGCTTTGGGAGCGATTCGGAGAAGCAACAAGCGGAGAGGCTCTTAGGCGCACCTCCCAGGCATTCAGGCGGTCCGCCCAAACACCTAGGCGGTCCGCCCAAGGAGCTGCAAAACCAGGCGCTCCACCCACCAGCTGGGCGCCCCGCCTGCCTCACTTGAAAGCCAGGCGCTCCGCCTGCATATGGGGCGCTCCGCCCACCCCAGCAGGCTGTCCAAAGAAGGCCAATTCCAGGCGCTCCGCCCCCTTTTTGGGCGCTCCGCCCACCTACGCTGAAGACTTGATTTTTTGTTGTGAACTTCCTATTTTGCCCTTAAGTGGCTTGTATGTTTTAACTAGGCCTAGGGGCTTTCTAGTCATTTCACTTTAGTCTTAGAAAACTCTATAAATAGAGCACTTAGCCATTTCATTTCATTTAAGCAAACCTTGAATGTAGAATGATATTTCCTTTGAGTGAATCTCAATGTTGAACCCATGAGCGGGCATGATTTCACTTGGTGGATTCAAAGTTGAACATCGAAACCTCTTTGATTATTCTATTTGTGAGAGCCGAGTGTCTCTTGAGGGTAGTTGCATAGTATAGGTGATCCTTGACTTCACCGGGGGTGTATCGAGACAAGTTCCTCGGTGCTACTTAGGTAAACGTTTCAAGCCTCGTCTTGCTTTTTATCTCGATATCTTCATCGATATCGCCTATCTTGTTTTAGCTTCCGCATTTTCATATCGTTTGTCGCTTCCGCCTAGTTTTGCCCCTTATCAGTTGGTATCAGAGCACGGCTAGGCTTCGTTCTTACGAATCCTCGGTCTTGTTCTTGTCATTGTTGTATTTGTGTTGTTTGTTCTTGAATTTGAAGAAAAAACAAAAAAAAAAAATCCAAAAAAAATTGAAAATCACCAAAAAATTGCTCCGCCCACCCCTCCCCACTGCTGGTTTTTGCCATTTCAGGCGCTCCGCCCCACCCATCTAGGCGGACCGCCCAAAATCCTGAAGGGGTCCGGTTGGTAGTTTTCGTAGGCTTTCGTGTTTGGTTGGTTTCCGTTGCTTCCGGCTAGTACTTTGAGAGTAACACTCCTACTCAATTAGTACTAGTTCATTAAGCGCTTAGGATCTTCGTGCCTAGAGGAGAGTAGACCTCAAAGAAGACTCGTAGTTTGTTTTTGCTTCAAGTGCTCACTTATAAAGCCGTTCGCCCATCGAGTCCCATCAATTCCACTCACCCCGAAGAGTATTTGGTTCGTGTGACTTGAGTGGTTATTGAGGTGGTTGTTCAAGTACGAGGAAGCCTTTGAGATCAAGCTTGAGTGATCCTATAACCCACTAAATTGAGTGTACCCGAGTGACACTCCAAAGGTGAGGGAGCGAGTGAGGTTTTTACTCTAACCTTTTTCTCTTGCCTTTGATTTATGTAGGTACATGGCCGGAGACGTCGACGAGACCAATAAGGCCCCGGTAAGCACTTTGGCCTACATATTGGCCAAGGTGAGATCTTTAGACCAACGGCTTGAGAGCCTTGAGAGAACATGGACCCCGAGTGTCCAAAAGGGTACCGAGAGAGGTACTAGTGATGAAGTGTTGGGCAATCCCCAACCGTTGGGCATTCCCCAACAAGTGGGCACTCCCCACAACTTGGGCATTCCCCAACATAATGGTGAGCAAGTAGGTAATGACTATAGGATTATGAGGGAGTTGAGGGAATCCGCTAAAGCCAAGTCACCCATGGTGCTTGAGCCCGGACCCAACAATCTTATGGTCATGCCCTTGCGAGATGAGAGTGAAGCATCACCCGGACCTACAAATGGCCTTGAGCGAAAAATGAAAGAAGTGAGGGGAGAGGAAATCTCGAGTGAGAGTGAGGATACACTTTGTTCTAACCATAATCTATCTTCTTCTTCTTCTATATGTTTCGGCTTATGTGTAGGTACTCTTGGAGGCGAGCTATTGGAGCCTCAACCGGTTGATAAGAAAGGAGGACAAGAGGATGGAGCTCAACATTGTGAGTTTCATGAGGGAGGACTTAAACATGACACTTCAAGCGATGTGCGTGCTCACGGGAGCGGCCTAAATGTAAGTGTTACCTTTCCTTCTTATGAATGTGTTAATCCCTTGTCTTGCGGGGACTCAAAACTAGTTGTTGCTTGTGATGCCTATATTGACCTTGCAATTAGTGAAGAGTCTAATGGTCGACTTGTGTTTGCATGTGACCTAGTAGAGAGGAATGAAAAGCCACATCATGATGTGAGCCCAGTATTGAAAGAACCTCTCTCTAGTGAAAGTGTGATAGCTGACCTTGTTTGTGACCCTTGTTATGACACCCCACCCATATTTGACAAAGGGGAAGATGAGTTATGTGACTCTACCCTTGTTGACATAATTGATTTTGGTGGATTTGTGCGTCGTAGTAAGGATGATAGTGACCTTGAGGAGTCCAAATTGCATGAATTGGACAAGGTTGTCTATGATGACTCCTCAAGTGCGGATGATGAACCTAGTCTTGATACGAGTCTTTTGTTTGACTATGAAATTGAGGTGCATGCTTTTACATTCCCGTTGCATGGGGCATCTTTAATTGTGAAGGCGATTTGTATCGGACTAGAGTTGAGGATGAAATAGAACCTCCGTGGTGTGAGGGATTTGATCCCATAGACAACTCTTTGTTTGAAGCTTCGAGTGAGGTAGATGGTTCTTCTAGTGACCCTACTCTTGTTGGTTTGGGTTATGATGATGAAGAGGTCATTATTAATGCCTCCCTTGAGAGTTTATCATGTGAGGAGGGTTGTCTCGAGGATGAAATTGGGGGTGAGGAGGTACCTCTTAGTGTGAGTATGAGGGCTTTTAAGAAGGGGAGTGGGGTATTTGATGCTAATTGTGTATTGCACTACTTTGTCTATTCCCTCCCATATATTAACAACACTTTGAGACTTGAGCATGCCAAAACCGTTGTGCTACATTTTGAAAATATTGCCTTGAAGGTTTGGTATGTTGATCATGAGCTTAGGGGTCATCGGAACTTTGATTGCTTGATCTTGAATGTTCTATGTTCTAACGATTCTCTTGCTTGTTATGGTTGTGAGTGCTTGACACTATGGAGCCAAGAACTTGTTGTTCCCTTTGGGGACATGAGCTTCTTGATCGGTGTTGATACTTGGCTCTATAACAAGAGCGAATTTTCCACCGTGCTTGCACTCACTCTTGTTGAACTTGCCTACTCGTGTAGTGGGAAGTCTTGTTGCACTAGCCTTGAACTTAGGGATCGTAGGGATTTTGATAGCTTAATCTTGCATTTACCATGCCCTATTAATCTCTTTATTTGTTCTTGTGTTGGGAGCACTTTGTTGTCAAACCAAGTACTTGCTAGCTCCTTTGGGAGCATGAGCTTCTTTGTTGCCATTGATACTTGGTTGTACCACAAGAGTGTGTTTTCCCACACTCTTGGGCACTAACCTACTCTTGTAGTAGGAACATTTTTGTGTTTTTGCTTGTCTTTGCATGTAGGCGTTGATGGATTGATTTCGAGGACGAAATCCTTTTAAGAAGGGGAGGATGATGCGGGGCAAATCGAGCTAAGATGTCAATCAACGAGTGCCAAGCTTGAAGGATGCAAAGGATGGGAAAACCGAGGGCTTTGGGAGCGATTCGGAGAAGCAACAAGCGGAGAGGCTCTTAAGCGCACCTCCCAGGCATTCAGGCGATCCGCCCAAACACCTAGGCGGTCCGTCCAAGGTGCTGCAAAACCAGGCGCTCCACCCACCAGCCGGGCGCCCCGCCTGCCTCACTTGAAAGCCAGGCGCTCCGCCTGCATATGGGGCGCTCCGCTCACCCCAGCAGGCTGTCTAAAGAAGGCCAATTCCAGGCGCTCCGCCCCCTTTTTGGGCGCTCCGCCCACCTACGCTGAAGACTTGATTTTTTGTTGTGAACTTCCTATTTTGCCCTTAAGTGGCTTGTATGTTTTAACTAGGCCTAGGGGCTTTCTAGTCATTTCACTTTAGTCTTAGAAAACTCTATAAATAGAGCACTTAGCCATTTCATTTCATTTAAGCAAACCTTGAATGTAGAATGATATTTCCTTTGAGTGAATCTCAATGTTGAACCCGTGAGCGGGCATGATTTCACTTGGTGGATTCCAAGTTGAACATCGAAACCTCTTTGATCATTCTATTTGCGAGAGCCGAGTGTCTCTTGAGGGTAGTTGCATAGTATAGGTGATCCTTGACTTCACTCGGGGTGTATCGAGACAAGTTCCTCGGTGCTACTTAGGTAAACGTTTCAAGCCTCGTCTTGCTTTTTATCTCGATATCTTCATCGATATCGCCTATCTTGTTTTAGCTTCCACATTTTCATATCGTTTGTCGCTTCCGCCTAGTTTTGCCCCTTATCATCATCCCATTCCTAGACTTGATGACATGCTTGATGAATTGAGTGGTTCAAGTGTCTTTACCAAGATAGATCTTAGGTCCGGCTACCACCAAATCCGGATGAAACCGGGGTGACGAGTGGAAAACCGCATTCAAGACCAAATTTAGTCTTTATGAATGGTTGGTGATGCCTTTCGGCCTCTCCAACGCACCTAGTACTTTCATGCGGTTAATGAACCATGTCTTGAAGCCGTTTATCAACAAATTCGTGGTTGTCTACTTTGACGACATATTGATTTATAGCAAGTCAATAGATGACCACGTTGGCCACTTGAGTCAAGTGCTTGAAGTGCTACGAGCCGAAAAGCTCTATTTCAACTTTAAGAAGTGTGCCTTTTGTGTTGAAAAGGTTGTCTTTTTGGGCTTTGTTGTTAGTGCCAATGGTGTAGAAGTTGATGAGTCCAAAGTTGAAGCCATTAGAGATTGGCCTACTCCTACCACCGTTTCTCATGTGAGGAGTTTCCATGGCCTAGCTAGTTTCTATAGGCGCTTTGTTAGAGACTTTAGCACCATTGCCGCACCACTCACCGAGTTGGTGAAAAAGGACAAGCCCTTTGTTTGGGGAGACCCGCAAGAAAAGGCTTTCCAAGAATTAAAAAGTAGGCTAAGTACCGCCCCTTTGTTACAATTGCCCGACTTCGGGAAGGCTTTTGAGGTAGAATGTGATGCCTCGGGGGTGGGTATTGGGGGTGTTCTCATGCAAGAAGGGAAACCCGTTGCCTACTTTAGCGAGAAGTTGAAGGGCGCAACCTTGAATTACTCCACGTATGACAAGGAGTTGTATGCCCTCGTGAGAGCTTTAGCCCATTGGCAACATTATCTATGGCCTCAGGAATTTGTGATCAAGAGTGACCATGAGTGGTGCAAAGCAAACCCAAAGGAGTTGCTAAGCACAAACGCGGAAGAAGAACAAGAAAGGTAAAAGATAGAAGCAAGACAAAACTTGCTTCTTTCGAAAGAACAGTGAGGAACTTGTCTCAAAGCTCGATCGAAAGGGACACAAGAATCACCCTCTAACTATGCAACAATCCTCAAGAGAACATTGCCTCTTGCAAACTGAATGATCAAAGAGGAATGTTCAATCGGATTCACCGAAAACCACAATTCCTTAAAAGCCCTCACCGGGGTTTGCTCACGACGGAGTCAAGAAGAATGTGCTCGGCACTTTCATTCAATTCATCAATGTTCAAAAAACTAGCTCCATACAATGAAAGGAAACAAGGTTTATATAGGAAATACTAAGGGTAAACTAGTAAATGTGTTCGGCAGCCTTGACTTCGGTGAGCCTGGCTTCGGTTCTCGATTGTCTGCTCGAACACATTCGTCATCGGGCGCTGACTTAGCTTCGAACACATGATGTTATGTTCGGCTCTGCGCTGCCCGGTGCCAAGAGCTGCTGTTCGGTAACTTTGTCCTCGGGCTCAAATTTGAAGATGTAGCCCTCGGTTTCAACACTCTACAATTCCTCTTCCGAACACATGCTTCCTCCCGACATAGCCTGCTGGATGTGCATGTCATGGAGCAGCTTGGCTTGGCTTCGAGTGATTGGCCTCCTCGGTTGATCAGTCACTGCCTTCGGTTGAAGTCTCCTCGGTTGATTGTCTAGTCCGTGATCAGCACTTTGGGCTGCATCATCCTCCCCTTCTTGAGAAGATTTCGTCCTCGAAATCGATTCATCCTCTGTCTCCGATACTTGGCCTACAACACAAGGAGTTAAATCAGCAACATTGAAGGTGTTGGACACATTATACTCACCTGGGAGGTCGATAACATAAGCATTGTTGTTTATTTTGCTCAGCACTTGAAATGGACCATCCCCTCGAGGAGCCAATTTTCCTTTCCTTAGGTTCAGGAATCGTTCCTTTCGGAAGTGAACCCAAACCCAATCTCCCATCTTTAATTCCAACATTTTCCGCCCCTTGTTTTTCTTCAAAGCAACCTTTGCATAGGCTTCCTCGAGGTTCTTCTTTGCCTTGGCATGCAACTCGAGCAGAGCTTTGGCTCGGTGAGTACCTTCAAAATCAATAACAACAGCTCGAGGTAATGGGGTTAGATCAAGTGGAATTAAAGGGTTAAATCCATACACACACTCGAACGGGGTTATGTGAATCATTCGATGCACCGTTCGATTGTATGCAAACTCCATCATGGGTAAATGATCAGCCCAGTTCCCAACCTTGCCTTTGGTCATTGCTCGAAGCAAAGATCCCAAGGTTCAGTTAACTACCTCGGTCTGTCCATCAGTCTGAGGATGGTGAGACGTCGAGAATAGTAGTTTGGTGCCGAGGGCACCCCATAGACACTTCCAAAAATGACTCAAGAATTTTGTATCTCGATCACTCACAATAGTACGAGGTACACCATGCAATTTCAACATATTAGAAACAAACAATGTAGCTACATGCTGTGCATCATCACACTTCTTGCAAGGAATAAAGTGAGCCATTTTTGAAAATCGATCAACCACAACGAAGATGCTATCATGTCCTCCCCCCGACCTCGGTAACCCCAAGACAAAGTCCATGGATATATCAACCCAAGGTCGATCAGGCACAGGTAACGGGGTGTACAAACCATGAGGGTTGGACTTCGATTTAGCTTTCTTGCAAACGAGGCAAGCGTTGCAAAGTTTTTCCACATCTCGTCGCATTTTGGGCCAATGGAACTGCTCGGTCAAGATACCAAGAGTTTTGTCGACACTGATATTTCTCAACTCTTCGGCCACTCAAGGTTGCGTCTCGAACGCATTTCAGCTTGGGATCATCTTCGTACATCGACTTGATGCTTTCAAATCCCATGAGCCTAGAGGTGAGAGTGGTCGCTAAGGCAAATTTCTTTGATAGCGCATCGGCCACTACATGGGCGAGTGCTCGAACGAGGGCATACAACTCTTTATCATAGGTTGAGTAATTCAAAGTTGCACCCTTAAGCTTTTCGCTAAAGTAAGCGATCGGCTTCGATTCTTGCATCAGCACTCCTCCGATCCCAACTCCTGACGCATCACATTCGACTTCTAATGCTCTGCCGAAGTCAGGGAGTTGCAACAACGGGGCAGAACAAAGCCTCCGTTTCAACTCTTGGAAAGCCCTTTCTTGGGACTCTCCCCACACAAATGGATTGTCTTTCTTGACCAGCTCAGTCAAAGGAGCTGCCACGGTGCTAAAGTCACGAACAAACCTTCGGTAAAAGCTAGCTAAACCATGGAAGCTACGAACTTGTGATACCGAGGTTGGAGTTGGCCAATCTTTGATGGCTTCGACTTTTGATTCGTCGACTTCGACACCATTAGCATTGACAACGAATCCTAGAAAGACTACACGATCGACACCAAAGGCACACTTTTTGAAGTTAGCATATAACTTCTCTTCTCGAAGCTTTTCAAGCACAAGCCTTAGGTGTTCGACATGTTCATCCATGGTGCGACTATAAACAAGTATGTCATCGAAATATACGACAACGAACTTGTTTATGAACGGTTTGAGCACATGGTTCATCAATCGCATGAATGTGCTCGGGGCATTGGATAAGCCAAATGGCATTACCAACCATTCATAGAGACCGAATTTGGTCTTGAATGCGGTTTTCCACTCGTCTCCGGGTTTCATTCGGATCTGATGGTAACCGGACCTGAGGTCAATCTTTGAAAAGCATGAAGAACCACTTAATTCATCTAGCATGTCATCTAATCGAGGGATAGGATGACGATACTTTACCGTTATTTTGTTGACTGCTCTACAGTCAACGCACATTCGCCATGTTCCATCTTTCTTCGGGACAAGGATAACTGGAACGGCGCAAGGACTCAAGCTCTCACGAACGAGGCCCTTGTTCAGCAATTCATCAACCTACCTTTGGAGCTCTTTGGTGTCTTTGGGATTACACCGGTATGCAGGTTTGTTAGGGATTTGAGACCCTGGCACGAAGTCAATTTGGTGCTCGATCCCTCTCAACGGAGGTAATCCACCTGGCATTTCCTCGGGAAGCATGTCCTCGAAGTCCTGCAAAACTTTACGAACAAACAAAGGCAAAGGGTTATCATTAGAAAAATCATCATTAGAGTTTAGAAAGATACCCTTGTACACGAGGCAAATCATCATCTGACCGTGGTCGTTGCCTCGTAAGATCTCACCGGGTTGCATGATTGCACAAATTCCTTTCACTTCGGTCGGTGAGTTTGTCTCCTCGGCCATCAATTTTGCTCCCATCGGAAGCTTAGCTTTGGCCGCTTCTTTTAATTCTTTCATCCTTTTATAGTCCTCGGTGACTTGTTTTGGAGACAAGGGTTTGAGTATGAAACTCTTCCCATCGAGCTTTACAGTGTAAGTGTTGGATCTGCCATTGTGGACAGCTGTTCGGTCATATTGCCATGGCCGACCCAATAGCAAATGACAAGCTTGCATCGGTACCACATCGAATATCATTTCATCTTGATACTCTCCGATTTTGAACTTGATCCACACTTATTTGACAACTCTCAATTCTCCACACTCATTCAGCCATTGTAATTTGTAGGGGTGAGTATGCTTCATCGTAAGTAATCCCATTTGTGAAACAGAAGTTTGGCTCACTACATTGGCACAACTACCGGAATCAATGATCATCGAACACACCTTTCCTCTTACTCGACATCGGGCATGAAAGAGGTTTTATCTTTGGTTGTCCTCTTCTTCAAGAGTCATGCAGCTCAAATTCCTTCGAACCACAAGAAATATTTTCGGATGATCAGCTTCGGCAGCCTCATGATCATCATCGACTTCAGCTCGGTCGATCTCCTCGATAAATTCCTCCTCGGTGTCACTCGCTTGCTCATGGACAGTTCCATCTTCGAGCAGAAGCATAACTTTGCGAGTTGGACACTCCTTTGCCATGTGACCATAACCTCTGCATTTGTGACACTGAATATTTGAAGCACTAGGAGAGTTTAGTTGCACTTTACCTCCCGCTTCTCTTGGTTGGTTAACGGTCACACCCTTTTCGAAGGGTTTCTTCGAATCTCGAACAGCGTTGGCACTTGTTTGGTTAGGATTCTTCCATTCTTTTCCTCGGTTCAAGGGAGTAGAAGTGGTAACTCCTCGATACCGGTTTGCCTTTTCTTCCTTCACCAATTTTTCAGCTTCGGTTGCAGCATCAAACAAATCTTCCAACGTTTGGTACACGCGGAGTCTCAACTGAGATGAAAAATCCTTGGCCAAGCCATTTTTAAACCGGATAATGGCTTGTTCCTCGTCTTCGGTCAGATCAAGATTCAATCGAACCTTTTCAAACTCATCATGGTACTCTTGAACTGACTTGGACCCTTGTTTTAGCTCATATAACTTTTGCATTTCAGTCTGCCTGTACTTGGCACTCAAATACTTAGCATCCATTGCTCTCATCAACTGTGGCCAAGTATTGACATCGGAATAGGCATTCCTTCGTCTATGCCTTTTGTCAGCTTCCCACCATGTAGAGGCATAAGCTTCGAACGAAGCAATGGCATGGGCAGCTTTTCTCTCTTCGGTCATCTCATTGGTTTCGAAGATGTGCTCCATTTTAAGCTTGCATTCAAGATACTCTTCCGGATCACTAGTTCCTTTAAAGGGTGGAATAGTGATCTTAACACTGTTCAAGTTTGAGTCTCGAACACCACGAGCCTGTTCGGGATACTCATCATTTCGGTCATCAGCCTCACGCTCAATATTCCTTCCAACATGGGCTCCTCGGCCTCGACCTCGGAAATTTCCACGACCTCGGTGAGCTTGCCCTCGTTGAGCGAAGGGCGGCTCACGTTCATACTCGTCCTCGGGAAATTCCTCTTCATCAGCCTCTTCGGTTACAGTGCCAAGGTCTCTTCGGGCCCTTGGAAGTGGTAACCTCTCTCCTCGGGGACTGCCCAAGTTTTGGTTTCCAGCTTGGGGATTGCCCAAGTTTTGTTGCGCTTGGGGATTGCCCAAGTTAAGTTCTCTTCGAATTACTTCACTCGTCAACTGATGTTGTCGAACAAGCTCAGCATACAGCTCAGGTTTCATCGGAGTGGATTGGCTCGTTCCAGCGCCGGACCCATGCACGTCCACGGACGCGCTTCCTTGTTCGAGTTGAGCTACTCGAACACTCACTCCTCTCACTTCGGCACTGATTCCTTGTATCGCAGCCATGAGATCGGCTAACGACACTTCGGGCCTTTCAATGCCTTTTCCATCACATCCATTTCCAGCCATGGTACCTGCACAAGTCAAAGACCAAACAATGTTAAGGTTAGAAATCACCTCACACTCTCCCTCACCTTTGATGGGTGGCACTCGGGTCCACTCTATTTATGGGTTCGGTTTTGGTCACTCAAGGACTCGTTAACAGTGGCTCGTCTAATTGATCAGTCCTCTAAGATCCTTCAAGTTCGACAATAGTCACTGCCTCTTCGGGAAGAGTGAAGTGATGTTCGACTCGATGGAACGGACGCTTTTAACTGAGATCGGGGAGTCAAAAGAATTTTCCACGAAAGATTGGACTTCGGTCACCCCTTCGCACGAATTCCTATCAGCTCAAAAGAGTTAGTACGACCATGAGTAGGACAATTACTCAAAAGATCCACTAACCAGAATTTTTGGAACAAAAAAAGTGAGAACCTAGGAAAATCTACCCATTTGATTCCCTTTTGGAATCTTTTTCGATCACACCAACCCTTGTCCGTACAAGAGTGGTCCCCTTTGGTACGGATAGGGTTTTACCTTATCCACTTTCCCTTTTCAGCCGACAAATTTCACCTGGGGGTTTTGATGTTTTAAATTTACCCTCTTCTTCTCCAATGGAACAGTGACCTTTGCTCCGGCGTACGGACACTCAACTTCGGTTCACTGACCAAGAATTTCAACAAGATCTGGGTCGCCTTTCAGCTCCGGTTTCAACGACGGAGGAATTCAAAGTTCTTCGAGCTAAAACCCAGCTCGTCGTGTCGTACACTGTTACGATTGTAACAATTTTCCGGCGTACGGACAACGTTTTTCAACTTAGAACATCGATTTTCAAGCAACAAACAAACCCAAATCACTCAAGAACCACCAATCTTCATCGATTTCTTCCAAACACAATGGGGTTCGAGTTTCCAGTCACCATTAAAGCTCAAAAACAGTCCAAAAATTCACCAAGAAACCCTAGTCACGAAATTGGTATGTCGGGCACTGGTTGGATTCAGAACTCGATGGTGAACAAGAATCAATTGTTGTTTTTCCCAAACAACCAACAATCAAACACAATTTTTGAATTTTTCTTTAACACCTTTTTTTTTTGTAAAATAACAACACCAACAGTAACAGTACCAAATCAAGAACACGAAATGGGAAAACAAAGACACAAACGCACGAAAATTAAAGATAACGTGAACAGGATTTGGGGTTGTAGAAACAAGCCCAAACCGTGCTTTGATACCAAGATGGTGCAATGCAACACCCGAAGGGGTTGCTAGCACAAACGCGGAAGAACAAACAAGAAGGGTAAGATAGAAGCAAGACAAAACTTGCTTCTTTTGAAAGAACAGTGAGGAACCTGTCTCAAAGCTCGATCAAAAGGGACACAAGGATCACCTAGACTATGCAACAATCCTCGAGAGAACATTGCCTCTTGCAAACTGAATGATCAAAGAGGAATGTTCAATCGGATTGACCGAAAGCCACAAGTCCATAAAAGCCCTCACCGGGGTTGCTCACGACGGAGACAAGAAATGTGCTCGGCACTTTCATTCAATTTCAATATTCAAAGACTGGTTCATACAATGAAAGAAAACAAGGTTTATATAGGAAATACTAAGGGTAAACTAGTAAAAGGGTCACAGGTGACCAATAGAAATAAGCCACGTAGGGCTGAGTTAAAATGTGTTCGGCAGTCTTTGACTTCGGTGAGCCTTGGCTTCGGTTCTCAATTTGTCTGCTCGAACACACTTGTCCTCGGGCGCTTGACTTAGCTTCGAACACATGTTGTTGTGTTCGGCTCTGTTGTGTTCGGCCCTGTGCTGCCCGATGCCAAGAGCTGCTGTTCGGTAACCTTGTCCTCGGGCTTGAATTCAAAGACGTAGCCCTTGGTTTCAACACTTTGCAATTCTCCTTCCGAACACATGCTTCCTCCCGAAATAGCCAATTGGACGTGCATGTCATGGAGCAGCTTGGCTTGGCTTCGAGTGATTGGCCTCCTCGGTTGATCAGTCACTGCCTTCAGTTGAAGTGTCCTCGGTTGATCAGCACTTTGGGCTGCATCAGAACCCGAGCAACAAACAAAAGTGAGGGAGTGAGTGAGGACTTTTACTCTAATCTCTTTACTTGTTTTTGGTTGTTGTAGGTACAATGGCGGACGAGAAGGCCAAAAATACCATTGAGGTTCCCGTTGACGTCTTGGCTAGTCTATTGGTCGAGGTGAAACCTTGAACCTTAAAATGGAAGCCTTTGAAAAGGAAAGGACCCCGAGTGTCCAAAAGGATGCCAATGAAGGCACAAGTGATGACTCCATCATGAAACCGGACCAATATGCGGAGTTAGTTCGTCGACAACGGTTGAGGGATGAGACTCTTGCTAGGGAAAGATCGTTGGGCACTCCCCAACCCTTGGGCAATCCCCAAGGAGATGTCCCACTCTCAAGGCCCCGAAGAAATGTGGTTCCTCTTGAGCAAGTTGATGAAGCTCAAGAAGGGGAGGGTCTCGGACTAGATGATGATTTTGATGCTCACTATCCGAAAAGGAGGGCGATGCACGGAGGCCGAGGAATGGATGGAGGTCGTGGGCGAGGTCGAGGACCTCCAAGGGCTTTTATTGGAAGGGACTTGAGACGGGAGTATGATGAGGTTGAAGACTACTACGGGGGTCAACCGGGACCACATCGTGGGGGTCGTGACACTAACCTCAATAGTGTGAAGATCACTATCCCACCTTTCAAAGGGACTAGTGATCCGGAGGCTTTCTTAGAGTGGAAGGTTCAATTGGAGCGGGTCTTTGACACGAATGACATGTCCAAGGAGAAGAAGGCTACATATGCCATTGCTTCCTTTGAATCTTATGCCTCTACATGGTGGGAATCCATGAAGCGATCAAGGAGACGACTTGGGTTGCGGATGAACATCACTTGGGAAGAGTTGAAAGAAGTAATGAACAACAAATATGTGACTCCCAAGTACCGGCAAGAGCAACTCAAACGGCTCTATGAATTGAAACAAGGCTATAAGTCCGTTGATGAATATTTCAACGACTTTGAGAAAAACCGGATGGCTCTTGATATGGAAACGGAGGATGAGGAACAAGCCATCATCCGTTTCAAAAGTGGCTTGAGTAGGGAGATTGCCTCCCAATTGAGACTTCACATCTTCCACTCCTTGCAAGATGTTTGTGATGCCGCGGTTGAAGCCGAGAAATGGCTCAAAGAAGAAAAGGCTCCTCGCTTTAGGAGTACTACCACTACCACTCTTCAACTCGTACCAAAGAATGGAAGAGCCCATATACTAGTGGAGCAAGTGGGAGTCGAGATGTAAAGAAGCCTTTTGAGAAGGCTACCCCGAAGAGCGACCACAAAGAAGTTGGAGGTATTTCTAAAACTACCTTAAATACTCCTTCTTCTTCTTCTTTCCAATGCCATAAATGCAAGGGTTATGGCCACTTTGCTAAAGAGTGTCCTACCCGAAAAACGATGATTGTGATGGAGGATGGGTTGGTCTATGAGGGGGAAAGTGAGCCCGAGGGAGATGATGAGGAGGAAAGTGAGGAAGTTGAGGGTGAGGGAGAAGAGAGAGCGACGGAGGGGGATGATCCTAATATGTTCCTTGTGGTCCGTCGAATTTTGGGAACCATGGTGGGTGAAGAAAGGGAAGATGAACAAAGGGAAAACTTGTTCCATGCTCGGTGTAGGGTGAAGGGGCAAGTGTGTTCCATGATCATTGATTCGGGTAGTTGTGCGAATGTGGTGAGCCAAACGTTGGTCTCACAATTGAAATTGACGACCCTAAAGCATCCTAGTCTCTACCGTTTGCAATGGTTGAGCGAGTGTGGGGAGTTGAGGGTAGTGAAGCAAGTCTTGATTAGGTTCAAGATTGGGAACTACCAAGATGAACACATGTTTGACGTGGTGCCAATGCAAGCTTGCCACCTCCTTTTTGGTAGGCCTTGGCAATACGACAAACAAGTGGTTTATGATGGCCGGGCCAACACTTACACGGTTAGACATGAGGGGAAGAAGTTTGTGCTCACACCCTTGTCCCCAAAGCAAGTAAGTGAGGACTATCGGCGCATGAAAGAGTTGAGGGAAGAGGCTAAGGCCAAGTCCCCGGTTGTGGCCAAACCTTTGGCCGAGACTCCACCATCTTCCACCGGTCGCATGTGTGCCATGATGCAACCGGGTGAGATCTTGAAAGGTAATGATGGCACCAAGATGCTCATATGCCTAGTGCACAAAGGTATGGTTTTAAATTCCGAAAGTGATTATTTATCTAATCCTAACCCTTTGCCTAGTGCCATTGAAAATGTTTTGAAGGTCTATGAGGATATGTTTCCGGAGGAGATGCCGGATGGATTACCTCTTTTGAGGGGTATTGAGCATCAAATTGATTTTGTCCCGGGGTCTCAAATTCCCAACAAGCCGGCGTATAGAAGTAATCCCGAGGACACAAGGGAGTTACAAAAGCAAATTGATGAGTTGCTAACCAAAGGCTTGGTGAGGGAGAGCTTGAGCCCTTGTGCCGTGCCCGTGATCCTTGTTCCAAAGAAGGATGGCACTTAGAGGATGTGCGTGGATTGTCGAGCGGTCAACAAGATCACGGTAAAGTATCGACATCCCATACCTCGTTTGGATGACATGTTGGATGAGCTTAGTGGTTCTAGTATCTTTTCAAAGATAGACCTTAGGTCCGGCTACCACCAAATCCGGATGAAACCGGGGTGATGAGTGGAAAACCGCATTCAAGACCAAATTTGGTCTTTATGAATGATTGGTGATGCCTTTCGGCCTCTCCAACGCACCTAGTACCTTCATGAGACTAATGAACCACGTGCTAAAGCCATTCATCAACAAATTCGTTGTTGTCTACTTTGATGACATATTGATTTATAGCAAGTCAATAGATGACCACGTTGGCCACTTGAGTCAAGTGCTTGAAGTGCTACGAGCCGAAAAGCTCTATGCCAACTTTAAGAAGAAAGCCTTTTGTGTTGAAAAGGTTGTCTTTTTGGGCTTTGTTGTTAGTGCCAATGGTGTGGAAGTTGATGAGTCCAAAGTTGAAGCCATTAGAGATTGGCCTACTCCTACCACCGTTTCTCATGTTAGGAGTTTCCATGGCTTGGCTAGTTTCTATAGGCGCTTTGTTAGAGACTTTAGCACCGTTGCCGCACCACTCACCGAGTTGGTGAAGAAAGATAAGCCTTTTGTTTTGGGAGAGCCGCAAGAGAAGGCTTTCCAAGAATTGAAAAGTAGGCTAAGTACCGCCCCGTTGTTGCAATTGCCCGACTTTGGGAAGGCTTTTGAGGTAGAATGTGATGCCTCGGGGGTGGGTATTGGGGGTGTTCTTATGCAAGAAGGGAAACCCGTTGCCTACTTTAGTGAGAAGTTAAAGGGCGCAACCTTGAATTACTCCACGTATGACAAGGAGTTGTATGCCCTCGTGAGAGCTCTAGCCCATTGGCAACACTATCTATGGCCTCAGGAATTTGTGATCAAGAGTGACCATGAGTCACTCAAGCATCTAAGAGGCCAAGAGAAGTTGAACAAGAGACATGCCAAGTGGGTGGAGTTCATTGAGTCCTTTCCTTATGTAATTCATTACAAAAGGGGTAAGGACAATGTTGTAGCCGATGCGCTATCTAGGAAGTTCGCCCTTGCTACCACTCTAGCTTCTAGGCTTATGGGTTTTGAGAGTATCAAGTCTTTGTACGAACATGACCCAAAGCTCAAGAGCATTCATGATGCTCTAGTGAGTGGGGAGAGGGTGGAAAAGTATCAATGGGTAGATGGCTATATTTTCAAGAATGGGAGAGTGTGTGTCCCCGAGTCCTCTTGGAGGGATGTTGATGTAGGGGAAACTAGGCGAAAGCGATAAACTAAGATGCGGAAGCAATAATCATAAGATAACAAGAAATAAGGGATTGGGGAGAATAGAAATAGAAGAAAGAATGAATCAAACTAAACACATAGATTGATTCAAAAGGGAGAAGAGACTTGAACCATTAAACGGGACTCACACTAGCGGTGATCCACCATGGATTCAACGTAAGAGATACATGAAGTCAACGCTTCAACAAGAAAGGCCAAGCCTATTCTATCTTCTCAATTCTATCATCAAAACTAGCTTCCGAATGAAATAAGCTATCTAGCTATTTATAGATGTTTTTAGGAACTAAGTAAAATGTCTAAATAGCCCACACACTAGGCTTTAGCATAAAAGACCACGTAGGGTCAAAATAGACAAAACACACTTAAAATCCCGTGTCTCAGCATTTTGGGCGGGGCGCCCAAGCTTGGGCGGAGCGCCCGAAAAAGTGGGCAGTGGAGGGCCCTGGGCGGAGCGCCTGGCCCCTTTGGTTCCTGGGCAAGGCGCCTGAAGCTCAGGCGGGGCGCCTGGATCTCTAGCCTTCTCCTCTTGCGCTTTGATCACCCGGAACGGCTTCAATTCATCTCCGATGCTCTCGTCCCTTGCATCCTTCAACCCCGGCTCTTGATGGTCAGTGCCTTAGGCTCGATTTGCCCTGCATCATCCTCCCCTTCTTGGAAGGATTTCGTCCTCGATATCAAACCATCAAGACCTACATCCAAAGACAAGCACATCCAAAAGCTCCTACTACAAGAGTAGGTTAGTGCAAGTAGTGTGGAAAACACACTCTTATGGTATAGCCAAGCATCAATAACAATGATAAAGCACATGTTTCCAAAGAAAACAACAAGTACTGGGCTTCCCCAATGGGTACACTCAACACATGATTCACCAAGGAGATCAATAGGATAGAGAATATGCAAGATCAAGCCATTAAAATTCCTATGATCCCTAAGTCCAATAAGAACACACCAAAACTTCCCACTACAAGAGTAGGAAGGTCCAACAAGAGTGAGTGAAAGTGCAATGGAATGCACACTTTTGTGATAGAGCCAAGTATCAATACCAATCAAGAAGAAGAGGTCTCCGAAGGAAACAACAAATTCTTGGCTCAACAATGAAAAGCACGCACTACCATAACAAGCAAAGAGATCAATTAGACACGGAACATGCAAGATTAAGCAACTAAGTTCCTTATGACCTCCAAGCTTATGGTCAACACACCGAGCTTTGGCATGCTCAACACCCAAGGTGTGATTAACATGAGGGATGGAGTAAACAAAATAGTTCAATTGACTACTAACATCAAATACTCCACTCCCCTTATTGGAAGCACTCTTACACACACCAAGAGTGGCTTCCTCACCTCCAAATCCATCTCTAAGACATCCTTCCTCACTAGGAGTTCCGAACAATGGATTGTCTATAGAGTTCAACTTTCCAAACCATGGAGGTTTAATTCCACACTCTTCAAACAAAGGGTTTGTGAAAACAAGTCCACTACCCATCAAAGGTGAGGCATCAAAACTAGAGTCCTCGTCCACACTTGAGGAGTTATCGAATACAATTCGGTCCATCTCATCCACTAGGGACTCCTCAAGGTCGCTACCAACCTCACTACAACACATAAGTCCACCATTATCAAGCAATTCATCAAGGGAAAGGATAGGGTATTCATTCAACTCATCTTCCCCTTTGTCAAATGTAGGTGGGGTGTCATAACAAGGTTCACAAGCAAGGTCAACTACACATTCCTCACTAATGAGAGGTTCAATGAAAATCGAGCTCACATCATGATGTGGCTTATCCTCCCTCTCAACTAGTGGTTCACAATCACACACAAGTTGACCATTCGACTCTACACTAGTTGCAAACACATTGTAATCATACAAATCATCAACTAGTGTTGAGTTAGCACAAACACTACCATGAGACAAGGAAGTAACATGTTCAAGGGACGAGCTATCACTTACCTTTGAGTGGCCATCTTGCTCACTCATTGCATTTGAAGTGTCATGAATTGTCTCTTCACCTTGAAGCTCACATTGAAAAGTTCCTTCACCTTGTCTATCCTTCTTGGGACATGATTGAGGCTCCATTGATTGGCCTCCAAGAGTACCTACACAAGCATTCACAAAAGTAGGAGAAAAAGATAAAGGGTTAAGGTTAGAATAAGGGGTGTCCTCACTCTTTTTTCCCTCTTTCTTTTCTCTCATTTTGTTTTCAAGGTTAGGTGTAGATCCGGGTGGTGACATCCCACTCACATCACTCAACATACCCTCTCCTTTTTCCACTCGAGGAATGTCACCGGTCTCTCCCTTACTCCTCTCAATCTTTTGTCTCTCAAATTCGGGTGAATTGGGACGAAGCCCAAGAATACCCATAGCCGGAGTAGGTGGACTTTTAACATCGACCCGAAATCTTGGACTAAGAGACTCATCACTTGAGGCCTCTTTCTTCTTTGTTGGTGAACCACTTAGCTTTGGAGCTTGTGGTTTGGGGTTCACCTTGTTGACAATTGTCAACTCCTTTCTTGCACTAGTCCCACCATTGCTTGTGATTGTAGGACTTCTTGTTTGCACTCTTCCGAGCATAGGATAAGGTTTTTGCTCCTTCCCCCCTTGCTTAGGCCTAGAAGGTATACTAGGAGGTGACTTGATCTTTATCCCAATAGGCTCAAAGTCATGGATCTTTGGGCCTTGCCCTAGGTAATACTTATCATTCGCACTACTATATCGCACCTTCTTGCTTTGCAACCATGACTCACCTAACCACACATGACAATGTTGCATGGGATACACATGACACCACATATAACCCCAATATCCCCTATGAGATATACACACCTGAGCTTGCTTGGAAACCCACACTCCGTAGTAGTCATATGGATACTCTAAAGCATAGCAAGGTAACCTTAGCTCATCAACCACCGAGGTACTAATGCAATTGGTATCGGTGTCTGATAAGACCCAAACTCCCACAAGACCCTTCACTCGGAGCCAAGCTAAGGAAATCCAAGGAGTACATCTACACTTGGTGAGGAAGGGACTAGAAGAAGGAAGCAATTGGAAACCATTCCGGGTGATTAGGGCACAAGAACAACCACTCAGCACTTTGGGCGCTCCACCCAGTGTTTTGGGCGCTCCACCTGAAGACAACAGGGCTGAGGCGCTCCGCCCAGTGTTTGGGCGCTCCACCTGAAGACCACAGAGCTGAGGCGCTCTGCCCCAATTCCAGGCGGACCGCCCGGGGCACCTCACTGCCTAGTTTTGGCCAAATCGCGGGCGCTCCGCCCGGGACGCTGAAGCACTTGATTTCTAGCTATGTTAAGACTATTTTGACCCTACGTGGTCCTTTATTTCCTAAGCCTAAGTGTGGGTATTTTAGACCTTTCAAAGGGTGATAAGGGGAAAACTAGGCGGAAGCGACAAACGATATAAAAGTACGGAAGCTAAAACAAGATAGGCGATATCGATGAAGATATCGAGATAAAAAACAAGACAAGGCTTGAAACGTTTACCTAAGTAGCACCGAGGAACTTGTCTCGATACACCCCGAGTGAAGTCAAGGATCACCTATACTATGCAACTACCCTCAAGAGACACTCGGCTCTCGCAAATAGAATGATCAAGAGGTTTCGATGTTCAACTTGGAATCCACCAAGTGAAATCATGCCCGCTCACGGGTTCATCATTGAGATTCACTCAAGAAATTCATCATTCTACATTCAAGGTTGGTTGATGAAATGAAATGGCTAAGTGTTCTATTTATAGAACTTTCTATGGCTAAAGTGAAATGACTAGAAAGCCCCTAGGCCTAGTTAAAACATACAAGCCACTTAAGGGCAAAATAGGAAGTTCACAACCAAAAATCTAGTCTTCAGCGTGGGTGGGCGGAGCGCCCAAAAAGGGGGCGGAGCGCCTGGCTTTGGCCTTGCTTGGACAGCCTACTGGGGTGGGCGGAGCGCCCCAAATTGAGGCGGAGCGCCTGGCAGCCTTATGGTGGAGGCGGGGCGCCCAGCTGAGGCGGAGCGCCTGGTTCTTCAGCTTCTTGGGCGGACCGCCTAGGGGTTTGGGCGGACCGCCTGAATCCCTGGGAGGTGCGCTTGAGAGATTCTCCGCTTGTTGCTTCTCCGGATCGCTCTCAAAGCCCTCGGTTTTCCCGTCCTTTGCATCCTTCAAGCTTGGCACTCGTTGATTGACATCTTTGCTCGATTTGCCCCGCATCATCCTCCCCTTCTTGAAGAGATTTCGTCCTCGAAATCAATTCATCAACGCCTAAATGCAAAGACAAGCAACAAAACACAAAAATGTTCCTACTACAAGAGTAGGTTAGTGCCAACGGTGTGGGAAAACACACTCTTATGATATAACCAAGCATCTATAGCGCTAAAGAAGTCCATGTTCCCAAAGGAACTAGAAAGTACTTGGTTCCACAAGTAAGTGCACCCAACACAAGAACAAACAAAGAGATCAATAGGGCATGGCATATGCAAGATTAAGCTATCAAAATCCCTACAATCTCTAAGTTCAAGATTAGCACACCAAGACCTTCCACTACACGAGTAGGTAGGTCCAACAAGAGTGAGTGCAAGCACGGTGGAAAACTCGCTCTTGTTATAGAGCCAAGTATCAATACCAATCAAGAATCTCATGTTCCCCAAGGGAACAACAAGTTCTTGGCTCCATAGTGTCAAGCACTCACAACCATAACAAGCAAGGGAATCATTAGGACATAGCACATTCAAGATCAAGCAATCAAAGTTTCGTTGACCCCTAAGCTTATTATCAACATACCAAACCTTCAAGGCAATATTATCAAAATGTAGCGCAATTGTTTTGGCATGCTCAATTCTCAAAGTGTGGTTACCATATGGGAGGGAATAGGCAAAGTAGTGCAATACACAATTAGCATCAAATAATCCACTCCCCTTCTTAAGAGCTCTCATACTCATACTAAGAGATACCTCCTCACCTCTAATTTCATCCTCAAGACAACCCCTCTCACAAAGCAAGCTCTCTAGGAAGGCATTATTAATGGCCTCTTCAACATTGTAACCCGCATCAACAAGAGTAGGGTCACTAGAAGAATCATCTACCTCACTCGAAGCTTCAAACAAAGAGTTGTCTATGGGATCAAATCCCTCACACCATGAAGGTTCCAATTCATTCCCAACTCTAGCTCGATACAACTCACCACCACAGATAAGGATGCTTTCAAACAAAGGATTTGTAAAAGTACGCATCCCATTCTCTAGGCTGAACAAAGGTGAAGTATCAAAGCTAGGTTCTTCGCTCTCACTTGAGGAGTCATCATAGACAACCTCGTCCAACTCATGCAATTTGGACTCCTCAAGTTCACTCTCATCCTCACTACGACACACAAATCCACCGAAATCAATTATATCAACAAGGGTGGAGTCACATAACTCATTGATGCGGGGCAAATCGAGCCAAGACACTAACCATCAAGAACCAAGCTTGAGAGCACAAGGAATGCAAGTCAAGGTCTCCGGGAGCGACTTGAAGATCATGCGGAGAACCAAGGAAGGAATGGAAGGCTTCAGCACTACAGGGCGGAGCGCCCAGCACTACAGGGCGGAGCGCCCAGCACCAAGGGCCACCAGGCGGAGAGCCTAGCAGCCCCTAGGCGGAGCGCCCCACCACACAGGCCACCAGGCGGACCGCCTCACCTTGGGGCGGAGCGCCCAGCCAAGTCCACTGATGGTTCCATGAGGCGGAGCGCCTACTCCACGGGCGGGGCGCCCGGAATGCTGAAAAACTCATCTTTTGGTGTGAAGTTACTAGTGTAGCCCTAGGTGTTCTACTATGTCCTAATTAGCTTTGGGGGCATTTTTGTCATTTCACTATGTCTTGTGAAAAACTATAAATACAACACTTAGTCTTCATTTTTCATCAGCTAGCTTTGAGTATAGAAATTGAGAGAGAACGAGAAAGGCCGAGCCTTCGAGTTCGAAGCGGATCGCTTCGTGAATCTTGTACGACTTGATAACCTATGGAGATTAATCACTAGTATGAATTCCTTGTAAGGTTCGAGTTTCATTTCTCCCTTTTGGATATTTAATTCATGTCTTGAATTCATTTATCCGTTCCTTCTTCTCGTTTCTTAACTCCCCAATCCTTGTTTCCCGATATCTTTGATATCATTTATCTTGTGTTTTATCGCTTCTGCATTATTTGTCTCGTGTTTAGCTTCTGCGTATTTTGCCCCTTATCAGTTGGTATCAGAGCAAGGCTCGGGTTATGTTCTTACAAACCCCCGTTCCTTGTTCAACATGTTAGTATTGTTGTTGTTGTTGTGATTGTTCTTGAAAATTTGAAGAAAAACAAAAAAATTGAAAAACTAGAAAACTCAAGAAAATTTGGTAGATCGGGTTGGAATCGAATCCCCAAGTGTTAAAAAGTATTGGGGTTTGTTCCATATTGTATTCCCGTCGTTTTGATACCCACATATCGTGTTTTGGTGTTACGAATCAAAATTTCCAAAATCAAAATCCAAAAAGTTTGAAAATTCTTGAAAACGCTTCAATCTTGAATCGAAGCTTGTTGTTGTTTGTTTGGAGTTGAAAACTATTGGGGATTGGTTGTTATAATTGTATACACCATTGGGTATCATTGATTTTATGTATCGGGTTGAAATCGAACCAAAAAGTTGGCCAAAAATCTCAAAAACCCGTTGTTGAAAACTGCCGAAATCGGGCTTTAGGCGGAGCGCCTGAGCTTGGGCGGACCACCCACTTGTTTGGGCAGTGGGGTGAGGCAGGCGGACCGCCTGGCCTTGGGGCGGAGCGCCCACCTTCACTGGGCGGAGCGCCTCCCCCTCTGGGCGGAGCGCCCACCCCTGTTTGGTGCGGAATTGTTCCGTTTCGTTTCTTTTTGTGTTCCGTTGGTTTCCTAACTTCTTGGTTAGTGTTTCTAGGGTAATTGGCCTACTCCATTGACACTAATCATCGAGCGTATTAGGACACTCGTGCGTAGAGGAGATTAGAATTCAAAGAAGAGTCGTAGAACTCCTTTTGGCCTCAAGTGCGCACTTTAAATAGCCGTCCGTACATCGAGTCTCATTAACTCCATTCCGAACTTTAACTTTGACATACTAGTTGTGATTACCTTGGTTCCCAAGTTGTAAAGGCCTCGCTCTTGAGTGTTCATATATCGAGTGAAACACGTGAGGGAGTGACTTTTGGGAGGTTAATCTTGTGGTGTAGCAACAATGTCGGATAATGATGATGGGGTAGATTATGGCTCATGTGGGGATGATGCGAGTTGTTATGACTCGTATGGTGATGATGGAGACTATGGTTCCTACGATGGTGATGATGGGCATTGCTATGATGATTCGGGGAACTATGGCTCGTATGAGGATGAAGCGGTTCACTATGATGATCGTGAGGTTGATGAAGACTATGAGGCTTGTGATGAAGAATGTGATGATGCCTATGCTTCTAGTCAAGAAACCGAAGATGGTGACGCTTCAAGGTACATTGATCCTACTTACTCTTCTTGTGAAGAATTTGATATTGTTGATAGTGACATAGATAGAGTTGATGATGATGTTGAGCATATGGGTTATTCTTATGCATCTTCTCTTAGTGTTGCTAATGGTGTGCAAGGGAGTAGTAGAGGACCTTCCTTTAGTATGGGAGGTGGTGGTGGTTGTTCCGTGGGAAAGAAGAAGCTTGCATCTTCTAGGTACGCTAAGCGACCTAATGCTTCTAATTCCCATGAGGAGGTTGGTTTGAGAGATGGTGTTGCTTTTGCTACAAAGGGGTTATATGCCGTGAAGGGCGTGGATGGTTGTAGTAGGAGTAGTACTATGGGCTATGGAACCAAGGCGAGAGGCACTTATGGGTTCCATGGCAAGGTCCCTTCCTCGACTTCCAACAACATCTCTAATGTTGGGAGAGTGACGGGAAGAGGAGATTGTTCTAGTGGTGTTGCCACTAGTGGAGGGATAAGGAAGACCCAAGTTGTCGGGGATGACACTTGTGGGCATTCAAGTTCTCACTTGGATGCCAATCTACAAAACTTGGGTAGGAGAAGGTTCGTTGTTGAGGTAGATGGTATTGGAGGATACTTGCTCAAGATTGGTTGTACCGATGCCAATTGTATTAGCACCTCTTTGGTTGATAGGCTTAGGATACCATGCCATAAGCTAGAGCATCCTTATGAGTATGATGGAGTATGGGTTTCTAAGGAGGCTCGGGTACTCATATCTCATAGGAACTATAAATGCTATATGTGGTGTGATGTGTATCCCATGCGTCATATTGATGTGTGGATAGGTGACCGGTGGTTGGAGGGGACGAGGGTGCAATATAGTGTGGTGAAGGATGCGTATCTTGTGGGCGTAGGGCAAAGAGTTTATGACTTTGTGCCTTACCGGGCGAAGAGCCAAGTGCCTACTAGTGCACCTTCTTTTGCTAGGCAAAGGGGCAAGGAGCAAAAACTTCATTCCATGGTTGACAATGTGCAAACAAAAAGTCCTACAAACACAAGCAATGGTGGGACATGTGCTAGAAAAGGGTTGATAGACATCAACAAGGTGAACCCGAAACCACAAGTTTCAATTCCAAATGGCTCACCAACAAAGAAGAAGGAGACATCAAGTGATGAGTCTCCAAGTCCTAGATTCCGGGTTGACGTGAAAAGTCCACCTACTCCGGCTATGGGTATTCTTGGGCCTCGTCCCAATTCGCCCGAATTTGAGAGACAAAAGATTGAGAGGAGTAAGGGAGCGACCGGTGACAACTCTCGAGTGGAAAAAGGAGAGGTCGTGTTGAGTGATGTGAGTGGATTTTCACCACCAAAATCTACACCCGACCTTGGAAAAAAAATGAGGGAAAAGAAAGAGGGAAAAAGAAAAATTGAGAGTGAGGGCACCCCTTATTCTAACCTTAACCCTTTATCTTTTTCTTCTATGTGCTTGAATTCTTTTGTAGGGATTCATGGAGGCAAACCAATGGAGCCTCAACCATGTTCCGAGATGGAAAGACAAGGTGAAGGCGATGCCGAATGTGAGCTACAAGGTGAAGACGTTCATGACACTTCAAAGGTATGTGTTAGTTCTTCCTCCCTTGAGCATGATACTTCCTTGTCTTGTGATGTTGTTAGTGAGCACTCTAGGCTAGTTGATGATTTGCATGACTATAATGTGTTTGCAACTAGATTAGAGCCTTTGGGTCAACTTGTGTGTGCAAATGAACCACTAGTTGAGAGGGTTGAAAGGCCACATCATGATGTGAGCTCGGTTTTCATTGAACCTCTCTTTAGTGAGAATGTTGAAGTTGACCTTGTGTGTGACCCTTGTTATGACACCCCGCTCATGTTTGATAAAGGAGAAGATGAATTGCATGATTATCCTATTCTTCCCTTTGATTGCTTATTTGCTAGCGGTGGTATCTTGTGTCGTAGTGAGGAAGTTCGTAACCTTGAGGAGTCTCTTGAGAATGAGATAGATCGACTTGTGTTCGATGACTCCTCAAGTGTAGATGTGATCTCTACTTTGAGAACTTCACCTTTGCTTGCTAGCGAGCTTGAGAAGTGCGCCTATACCAATCCTTTGTATGAGGGCAACTTCAATGAACATGGTGAATTGTATCAAGCTAGAGTAGAGTGTGAGTTTGGACCTCCATGGATTGGAATGCCTAACTCTATGGATAACCCATTGTTTGAGACCTCCCTTGGGAGTTTGTCTAGTGACGAGGGTTGTCTTGGAGGAGTATTTGGAGGTGAGGAGGTACCTCTCGGTGTGTGTAAGAGTGCTTCTAAGAAGGGGAGTGGAGTAGTCGATGTTAGTTGTGAATTGAACTATTTTGCTTACTCCATCCTATATGTTGTGCACACCTTGAGTGTTGGGCATGCCAAAGCCAATGTGTCACGTTGTGATAAAATTGATTTGAAGGCTTTGTGTGTTGATAGTAAGCTTAGGGGTCATAAGACATTTGATTGCTACATGTTTCATGACTTTGATCTCTTTGCTTGTTTTGATGATGAGTGCTTGTTCTTTGTGAGCCAAGAATTTATTGTTTCCTTTGGGAACATACGCTTTTTAATTGGTATTGATGCTTGGCTCTATCACAAGAGTGTGTTTTCCACACTACTTGCACTTATTCTTGTTAAGCTAACCTACTTGTGAAGTAGGAAACTTTGGTTGTGCTTGTTTTGAATGTAGGTTTGATGGTTTGATTTCGAGGACGAAATCCTTTCAAGAAGGGGAGGATGATGCGGGGCAAATCGAGCCAAGACGCTAACCATCAAGAACCAAGCTTGAGAGCACAAGGAATGCAAGTCAAGGTCTCCGGGAGCGACTTGAAGATCATGCGGAGCACCAAGGAAGGAATGGAAGGCTTCAGCACTACAGGGCGGAGCGCCCAGCACCAAGGGCCACCAGGCGGAGCGCCTAGCAGCCCCTAGGTGGAGCGCCCCACCACACAGGCCACCAGGCGGACCGCCTCACCTTGGGGCGGAGCGCCCAGCAAAGTCCACTGATGGTTCCATGAGGCGGAGCGCCTACTCCACGGGCGGGGCGCCAAGAATGCTGAAAAACTCATCTTTTGGTGTGAAGTTACTAGTGTAGCCCTAGGTGTTCTACTATGTCCTAATTAGCTTTGGGGGCATTTTTTGTCATTTCACTATGTCTTGTGAAAAACTATAAATAGAACACTTAGTCTTCATTTCTTATCAGCTAGCTTTGAGTATAGAAATTGAGAGAGAACGAGAAAGGCCGAGCCTTCGAGTTCGAAGCGGATCGCTTCGTGAATCTTGTACGACTTGATAACCTATGGAGATTCATCACTAGTATGAATTCCTTGTAAGGTTCGAGTTTCATTTCTCCCTTTTGGATATTTAATTCATGTCTTGATATCATTTATCTTGTGTTTTATCGCTTCCGCATTATTTGTCTCGTGTTTAGCTTCCGCGTGTTTTGCCCCTTATCACTCATCTTCCCCTTTATCAAACATGGGTGGGGTGTCACAACAAGGGTCACAAGTAAGGCCAACTATCACACTTTCACTAGAGAGAGGTTCTTTGAATACCAGGCTCGCATCATGATGCGGCCTTTCACTCCTCCCTACTAGGTCACATGCAAACACAAGTTGACCAATCGACTCTACGCTAGTTGCAATTTCATCAAATACAACACAAGTACCAACTAGCATCGAGTTCTCACAAGACAAGGAGTTTTCATGCTCATGCGGAGGTGAAGAAACACTTACCTTTGAGTCGCTCCCGTGAGCACTCACATTGCTTGAAGCATCGTGTTCAATTCCTCCTTCATGAAGCTCATAATCAAGTCCTCCCTTATCTTGCCTTCCTTCCAAGGCAAACGATTGAGGCTCCAATAGCTCGCCTCTAAGAGTACCTACACAAAAGCTATAGCAAGAAGAAGAAGAGAACACATGGTTAGGACAAAGGGTGCCCTCACTCTCAATTTGTTTTTCCTCTCCTCTTCTTTCTTTCAATTCACTCTCATGTGCAAGTGTAGGGAAATGAGGTCCAAGAATTTCATCACCTCGCTCACTTTCCCCAACTCCCTCATTTGCCATTGATTGGCTCATAGGAGTAGTAGACTTACTCCTAGAGTGAGTAGTTACATCTACTTGGGGAATGCCCAAGTTGTGGGGAATGCCCACTTGTTGGGGAGTGCCCAACGGTTGGGGAATGCCCAACTTTTCTTCACTAATGCCTTTCCCGGCATCTTTTTGGACACTCGGGGTCCATTCCTCTTTGAGGCGATCAAACCTCGAGCTTATAGATCTCACCTCAGCCAAGAGGTAGGCCAAAGTGCTTACCGGGACCTCAACGGTATCGTATACGTCTCCGGCCATGTACCTACAAAGATTAAAGACAAGAGAAAAGAGGTTAGAGTAAAAACCCTCACTCGCTCCCTCACCTTTGGAATGTCACTCGGGTACACTCGATTTAGTGGGTTGTAGGATCACTCAAGCTTGATCTCAAAGGCTTCCTCGTAGTTGAACAATCACCTCAATAACCACTCAAGTCACAAGAATCAAATACTCTTCGGGGTGAGTGGAATTGATGGGACTCGATGGGCGAACGGCTTTATAAGTGAGCACTTGAAGGAAAAACAAACTACGAGTCTTCTTTGAGGTCTACTCTCCTCTAGGCACGAAGATCCTAAACGCTCAATGAACTAGTACTAATTGAGTAGGAGTGTTACTCTCAAAGTACTAGCCGGAAGCAACGGAACCCAACCAAACACGAAAACCTACGAAAACTACCAACCGGACCCCTTCAGGATTTTGGGCGGTCCGCCTAGATGGCTGGGCGGTCCGCCTGGAATTGGCCAAGTTTAGCAGTGAGAAGGGGTGGGCGGAGCGCCTGGGTCTGGGCGGTCCGCCTAGACCTGGGGCTTCAGCTTTTTTCCAAGCGCGATTTTGGCGATTTTGCACCCAAAATCCAACGTTTTCAAGTTGTTTTGCAAATCAAAGGATACCCAAAGTTGTTATATGCTATAATCAACAAACCCCAATGGTTTAATCCAACAAACAACCAAAAATCAACTTGTTTCCAGAATTTGGAGCAAGTTCTTCAAGAAATTTCAAAAACTTCAAAATTTCAAAACTTCGATTTTCATTCCGCTACTCCAAATGATGTTATGGGGGTATCAAAATGACGGGGTAACTATAAGGAACAATCCCCGATACCAAGCAACCAAGAAACCATAACATCAAACAAGTTCTAGCAAGTTTCGTGAATTTTCAACTTTGAGATTTGATTTTGAAGATTTTTGATTCACAACTTCAAATCGTGTTTCGAGGGTACCAAATCAACGGGAATATGATATCAATCAATCCCCGATAACAAACAACAACAAAATCGTTACAACCAACGATTTTTAGCAATTTTTTTGTGATTTTCAAGTTTTTGGATTTTTTTGTTTTTCTTCTAATTTCAAGAACAAACAACACAATGATAACAATGATAAGAACAAGACCGAGGATTCGTAAGAACGAAGCCTAGCCGTGCTCTGATACCAACTGATAAGGGGAAAACTAGGCGGAAGCGACAAACGATATAAAAGTGCGGAAGCTAAAACAAGATAGGCGATATCGATGAAGATATCGAGATAAAAAGCAAGACGAGGCTTGAAACGTTTACCTAAGTAGCACCGAGGAACTTGTCTCAATACACCCCGGGTGAAGTCAAGGATCACCTATACTATGCAACTACCCTCAAGAGACACTCGGCTCTCGCAAATAGAATGATCAAGAGGTTTCGATGTTCAACTTGGAATACACCAAGTGAAATCATGCCCGCTCACGGGTTCATCATTGAGATTCACTCAAGAAATTCATCATTCTACATTCAAGGTTGGTTGATGAAATGAAATGGCTAAGTGTTCTATTTATAGAACTTTCTATGGCTAAAGTGAAATGACTAGAAAGCCCCTAGGCCTAGTTAAAACATACAAGCCACTTAAGGGCAAAATAGGAAGTTCACAACCAAAAATCTAGTCTTCAGCGTGGGGGGCGGAGCGCCTGGCTTTGGCCTTGCTTGGACAGCCTACTGGGGTGGGCGGAGCGCCCCAAATTGAGGCGGAGCGCCTGGCAGCCTTATGGTGGAGGCGGGGCACCCAGCTGAGGCGGAGCGCCTGGTTCTTCAGCTTCTTGGGCGGACCGCCTGAATCCCTGGGAGGTGCGCCTGAGAGATTCTCCGCTTGTTGCTTCTCCGGATCGCTCCCAAAGCCCTCGGTTTTCCCGTCCTTTGCATCCTTCAAGCTTGGCACTCGTTGATTGACATCTTTGCTCGATTTGCCCCGCATCAAAGGGTGTCTAACAACTCCTATAAATAGCTAGTAGCTTGTCTTATTTCATTAGCTAACTTTGATGATTAAACAAACAATTGTGTTGAGAGTTGAACTCTTTGATTGAGTGAATGAAACCTTTGATGGGACTTGTTCTTCCTCTAGCGGATCTAGATGAATTCCAATCCCCCCCGATCATTCTACTTGCGTGCTCGCGTTAGCTCGAGGGTAGTTGCCTAGTGTAGGTGTTCTTGTCATCTTCTCGGGGTGTAACGGAACTAGTTCTCCGTTGCTACTTGAGATTATCGTACGAGTTACGTCTCGCTTTTATCTTTTACTTTTTCCACGTATTGATTCTTATCATCTTGGTATCAGAGCAAGGCTCGGGTATCGTTTCTACGAACCCCAGACCCTTGGTTCTTCGTGCCTAGTATCTTCTTTTAGTTTTCTTGTTGTTGAAGTTATTGGGAAGAAGAAAAATACAAAAAAATTGAAAAATTGAAAAATACAAAAATTGGTGTAACTTTTTGGTGTTTGTGATTCTTGAAGTGGGTTTTATAGATTTGCGATCCTTGTTGAAAACTTGACGATTGGGTACCAAATTTGTTTGGATCGGGTTGGATTGAAAATTTGAAACCCCAATTTGTGAAACCCTCCCAAAACCCTTTGTTCTTGAGAAAATTGATTGATTTTGGGTTGTGTGTTAATGGGGTTTTGGAATTGATTATTGGGGATTGATCTCTATTGAAAACCGAACAATTTGCAACAAGAATCGTGTGATTTGGAGTTCGGTAACATAGTTTTTGAAGAATCGAAACCCACCTTTGAACCTTGAAACCCATGTTGAAACCCCAAACTTGAAAACTTTGAATCTTGATTGAGCCTTATTTGTTGGTTGTTTGGGTGTGAAATTGATTGGGGTTTGAAGGCTGTATCAAGGAACAACTTTGGGTACCTTTGATTTGGCCAAAACACGTTTGAATCGGCCTTGAAATTGGATTGAAAACGAAGAACACGGAGTGGAAAAACCCAGGTGTTCTTCGTCCGGGCGCTCCGCCTAGACTTTGGGCGCCCCGCCTGACTTACTCTTGGTCCAGGCGCTCCGCCCAACCCCTGGGCGCTCCGCCTGCCCAACCCCACTGTCCCATTTTCTTCAGGCGCTCCGCCCCACCCTTTGGGCGCTCCGCCTGACCTCTGAAGGTGTTGTTTGGTAGTTTTTCTTAGGTTTTTCCTATTTCTTTGTTGTTTAAACTCTAATTAGTGTTGATCTAAGTATCATTTCTACTTAATTAGCACTAATCCTTCATTGCTATTAGGATCATCGTGCCATAGAAAGGAGAGTAGGAATTCCAAGAAAAGCGTAGAACCTTTTACTCAAGTCCTTCACTTCAAAGTGCCTAGCGTTCATTGAGTCCCATTGATTCCACTCACCCCGGAGTGTGCGTGACTCGTGAATAGTTTTGGTTGAGTTGGGAATTGCTAATCATCTACGTGAAGCTTTGGAACTACAAGTCGAGTGAAATATCCACCGTCACCCAAAAGAGTGATCCGAGTGAACACAAGTGAGGGAGCGAGTGAGGTGTTTTAACTAACTCTTGTTTTCTTTCTTTGTAGGTACCATGGCTAACGAAGGACAAGATTTCATTAAGGAGGCCTTGGCTAATCTTCTTGCCAAGATGGACCTCATGAACCAAAGGATCGATTCTCTTGAAAAGGGAGCCTCGAGCACTCAAGGAGAACATGGGACCCCGAGTGTCCAAATTGAGAAAAGGACCCCGAGTGTCCAAATTGAGACCGGAGAAGGCTCCAATAGTCCTACCTTTACCCCGGAACAAGTTGTTGAATTGCTTAAACAACAACGGGTAAAGGAAGACCGAGAGAGGATGGATCAAGTGTTGGGCAATACCCAACGAACGGGCATTCCCCGTATTCTAGACAACCCCCAAGTCAACATTCCACTTCCAAAAGCCATCCGCAATGTCCAAGTTCTTGAGCAACCCGTTGAAGCTCAAGAAGGGGAGGAAGCCGAGCATGTTGATGAGGCTTATGGGTATGATGATTACTTTCAACCCCGGAAAGGTATGAATTGGGGTCGAGATGTGGATCGGGGAAGAGGCCGAGGTCGAGGGCCACCCTTAGGATATGGAGGGAGGAATGCAAGGAGGGACTATATTGCTTATGATGACCACTATGGAGGCCAACCGGAGCCATTCCAAGGGGGTCGTGACTATAACAACAACCTTAATAGTGTGAAGCTCACTATTCCTTCTTTCAAAGGAAGTAGTGACCCGGTGGAGTACATTGGTTGGAAATTGGCTATGGAGCGCATCTTTGACACTAATGATATGCCCGAAGTGAAGAAGACCAAGTATGCAATATCCTCCTTCGAATCTTTTTCTTCCACTTGGTGGGAGTCGGTGAAGAGGAATAGAAGGAGGACGGGTATGGCTATTAATCTTACTTGGGAAGAGTTGATCCGTGTGATGGATGAGAAGTACTTGACTAACCAATACCGGGTTGAACAAAAAAGGCGTCTTTATGAGTTGAAGCAAGGTTACAAATCGGTTGGTGAATACTTCAATGAATTTGAGCAAATCCGAATGATCCTTGACTTAGATGATGAAGACAATGAGGCGGCCATGATCCGTTTCAAAGGGGGCTTGAACCGAGACATAGCTTCACAATTGAAGTTCCACAAATATGATGATCATTACAAGCTATGTGAAGATGCAGTTGAGGCCGAGAAGTGGTTAAAGGTGGAGAAATCCCTTCACTACAAGAGTAGCACTACTACTCCAATAAGCAAACGAAAGGATTGGAAGCCTCCTACTACAAATGCAAGGTTCCCAAGTGCAAGTGGAACAAGTGGTGCAAATGCTAGCAAGGACGTGAAGAAGCCATATGAGAAGAACACTTCTAATGTGGGAGGTAACTCTAAAACTCAATTGAATGCTCCTACTTCTTCTTCAATACAATGCCACAAGTGCAAGGGATATGCGCACTTTGCTAGGGATTGTCCTACAAAGAGGACCATGGTTGTTGATAATCATGCCTATGAGAAAGAGAGTGAATCGGAAGATGAGGAAGATGAGGGAGTAGAGGGAGACGAGGGAGTAGAGGAGGATGTGGTGGAAGACACGGTGGAGGATGAGGAGCCTCGCACTTTCTTGGTAGTGAGAAGGAGCCTAGGGACTATAATTGTTGAAGATAGTGAAACCTTGCAAAGGGAAAATCTTTTCCATGCTAGGTGCCGGGTTAAAGATGTTGTTTGCTCTATGATAATTGATTCCGGGAGTTGTGCAAATGTAGTGAGTCAATCACTTGTGTCTCAATTGAAGTTGACTACCATGAAGCATCCTAAACATTACCGGCTACAATGGCTAAGCGAATGTGGGGAGCTTAAAGTAGTAAAACAAGTGATGATTCGATTCAAAATGGGGAGTTATGTTGATGAGCATTTGTTTGACGTTGTGCCCATGCAAGCGTGCCACCTACTTTTAGGGAGGCCTTGGCAATTGGATAGGCAAGTGGTGCATGACGGTCGTGTCAATACTTACACGGTCAAACATGAAGGGAAGAGATTTGTGCTTAAACCTCTCACTCCTAAGCAAGTGAGTGATGACTACAAGAAAATGAAGGAGTTGAGGGAAGCGGCTAAAGCCAAGTCGCCCATTGTACTTGAGTCCGAGACAAGCAATCTTGTTGTTTTGCCAAAGTATGAAGAAAATGAGAGTCACTCCACTTCAAATGAGAGAGAAAAGATAGAGAGAAGTGAGGGAGTGACCGGTGACAATCCAAGAGAGGAAAAAGGAGAGGATTTGAGGAGTGATGTGAGTGGATTGTCACCAAAAACTACACTTGACCATGAGGTAAAATTGAGAGAGATGAGAGGTGAGGAAGGAAAAATCGAGAGTGAGAGCACCCATTGTTCTAACCCTTCTTTATCTTCTACTGTTTCTTGTGAAGGTTCTTGTGTAGGTACATTTGAAGACAAGCAATTGCAGCCTCAATGTGAGCTTCATGAAGGAGGAGTTGCATGTGACACTTCGAACCTTGTGAGTGATCAAGAAAGTACTACAAATGTAAGTGTTGCTTCACCTTCTCATGAACCTACTAGCTACTTGTCTTGTGATGACTCAACACTAGTTGGAACTTATGATACATCTAGTGAATGTGCCACTAGTGAAGAGTCTAGTTGTCAACTTGAGCTTGTTTGTGAAACACTAGTTGGGAGGAGCTCTATGCCACATCATGATGTGAGCTCATTGTTCGTTGAACCCCTTCCTAGTGTAGATTTGATGGTTGACCATGATTGTGACCTTTACTATGACACACCACCAACCTTTGACGAATGGGAAGATGAGGTATTTGACCATTCCCTAATTGATATGCTTCTATTTGGTGGACCAATGTGTTGTGGTGAGGATGGTATTGACCTTGAGGAGTCTAAATTGCATGAATTGGATAAGTCTTTCTATGATGACTCCTCAAGTGAACCTAGTCTTGATAACTTGTATATGCTTGATCATGATGTTGAGATGCATGCTTTCACATTTCCATTGTTGGAAGATAATCTCATTAGTGGTAAAGACTTGTATCGGGCTAGGGTGGTTAGTCGATTGGAACTTTCATGGTATGAAGGATTTGACCACTTGGACAATCCCTTATGTGAGAATGTGAATGAGGAAAATGACTCTTTGAGTGACCCTACTATTTCTTGTTTGGGTTATGATGAAGAAGAGCCCATCATCAATACCTTTCTTGAGAGTTTGTCTATTTGGAAGGGTTGCTTAGGTGATGAATTTGGAGGGGAAGAGGAATCCCTTGGTGTGAGTAGGTATGCTCTAAAGAAGGGGAGTGGAGTGCTTGATGTTACTTGCATGATGGGTTATTTGACTCACTCCACTCCACATGTTGATCACACCTCGAGGATAGATTGGTGTGTTGATCTTGAGCTTAAGGTTCAAGGGGAATTTGGTAGCTTGATCTTGCATTTCCCATCTTCCCATGACCTATTTGCTCATTATTTTGTTGAGTGCATGTTGATCTTTAACCAAGTGCTTATGGTTCTCTTTGGAGATTTGATATTCATGATTGTTATTGATGCTTGGTTATATCACAACAGTGTGTTTTCCACACTTCTTGCACTAACCTACTTTCAATGTAGGAAATCTTGTGTTTGCTTGTCGTTGCTCGTAGGTCCTAAGCTCCATGTTAAGGCAAGGGAGATCTTGGAAGAGACCTATGACAAAGTGACGATCAAGGGTTACAAGGGAGGAGAGCATTGGGCACCCCGAAGAGATGATGCCAAGTACGTGAATGCATTGATTTCGAGGACGAAATCTTCTCATGAAGGGGAGGATGAGAAGACCCAAACTCCCACAAGACCCTTCACTCGGAGCCAAGCTAAGGAGATCCAAGGAGTACATCTACACTTGGTGAGGAAGGGACTAGAAGAAGGAAGCAATTGGAAACCATTCCGGGTGATTAGAGCACAAGAACAACCACTCAGCACTTTGGGCGCTCCACCCAGTGTTTTGGGCGCTCCACCTGAAGACAACAGGGCTGAGGCGCTCCGCCCAGTGTTTGGGCGCTCCACCTGAAGACCACAGAGCTGAGGCGCTCCGCCCCAATTCCAGGCGGACCGCCCGGGGCACCTCACTGCCTAGTTTTGGCCAAATCGCGGGCGCTCCGCCCGTGACGCTGAAGCACGAGATTTCTAGCTATGTTAAGACTATTTTGACCCTACGTGGTCCTTTATTTCCTAAGCCTAAGTGTGGGCACTTTAGACCTTTCAAAGGGTGTCTAACAACACCTATAAATAGCTAGTAGCTTGTCTTATTTCATTAGCTAACTTTGATGATTAAACAAACAATTGTGTTGAGAGTTGAACTCTTTGATTGAGTAAATGAAACCTTTGATGGGACTTGTTCTTCATCTAGATCTAGCGGATCTAGATGAATTCCAATCCCCCCCGATCATTCTACTTGCGTGCTCGCGTTAGCTCGAGGGTAGTTGCCTAGTGTAGGTGTTCTTGTCATCTTCTCGGGGTGTAACGGAACTAGTTCTCCGTTGCTACTTGAGATTATCGTACGAGTTACGTCTCTCTTTTATCTTTTACTTTTTCCGCGTATTGATTCTTATCAGTGTCACCAATCTTGAGATAGTACCCTCCATGACCTTCCACCTCAACAAGGAACCTCCTTAGACCCAAGTGTAGTATAGGATCATTCAAGTACAACCTTGGAACTTCAAGATAACCATTACTATCAAATTGAAGCTTCCTCAATCCTTCTCTCCTAGCAACACCACTAGGATAACTTCCACTTCCCGTCACTCTTCCAACACTAGAAGTGTAGTTGAAAGTCGAGGAAGGAGTACCACTATGGAACCCATAATTGCCCCTCGCCTTGGTTCCATAACCCTTAGTACCACTCCTACCACCACTACTAGAGCAATGCACTCCCACCACGGTAAGAGCAATACCATTTCTCCTTCCACCATTCACATGGGAACTAGAAGATGCAAACCTCCCATTTTCCATGGAACAACCACCTCCACCTCCCATGCTAATGGAAGGTCCTCTACTACTCTCTTGCTCACCATAAGCAACACCAAGAGAAGATGCATATGCACAATTCGTATAGTCAACCTCATCATCCATTCTCTCTTCGTCACCATCACCATGTTCAAATTCATCACAAGAAGAGTAAGTAGGATCACCATACCGTGAAGCGTCACTATCTTCACATTCTTGACTTGGAGCATAAGATTCTTCACATTCTTCTTCGTAAGCCCCATAGTCATCTTCATCTTCATAATCAACATAGTGATCTGCTTCATCATCATATGAGCCTTGGTTCCCCGAATCGTCATAGCAATACCCATCATCACCATCATAGGAACCATAGTCTCCATCATCTCCGCATGAGTCATACCCTCCACAATCGTCATCCGAAGCCATAGTCGTAACCCAAGAGTATAGGACCTCACAAATTCACTCCCTCACGTGTATCACTAAAAAGATGTCGCTCAATTTCTTTCCACTCGTGTATACACTCAAGGTCGTTGGCTTTTGTGACCACACTCTATTGTTCTCACCACTCAAGCCTTTTTCCAGTCAAGACCTTCTTGTCTCTTAGTAATCACAATGGCAAGATCAATCAACTAATGCACCCAAGTAATGGTTCGGAATGGAGTTTAAATGGACTCGATGTACGGAAGCTAATTTAATGCGCACTTGAAGCAAGAAAATTCTACGACTTTAAGTAAAGACTCCAAGACACACAACACCCTAATGATCAAAGATTAGTGTCAATAAAGTAGGACTAATACCTTAGAAACACTAACCAAGAGGTTCGGAATCGAAACAAACACAAAAAACCACGAAACGGAGCAAAACCAAGTGCCCAGCTCACTGGGCGGTCCGCCTGGGGTAGGTGGGCGGTCCGCCTGCCTTAGTAGGCAGTGAGGGTGGGTAGGCTGGGCGCCTAGGGAGTGGGCGGTCCGCCTGGGGGGGTCGGGTCAGCTTTTTCCAACTCCGATTTCTTCAATTCCAAGCCGATTTTGGGTCCGATTTCAACGTTTTTTCCACAAATTGAAGGTACCCAATGTTAAATATTGATATAACCTTCAAACCCCAATAAATTTCACACCCAAACATCCATCAAACAAGGCTCAATCATGATTCAATGTTTTCAAGTTTGGGGTTTCAACATGGGTTTCTAGGTTCAAAGGTGGGTTTCGATTCTTCAAAAACTATGTTACCGAACTCCAAATCACACGATTCTTGTTGCAAATTGTTCGGTTTTCAATAGAGATCATTCCCCAATAATAAATTCCAAAACCCCATTAACACACAACCCAAAATCAATCAAATTCCCCAAGAACAAAGGGTTTTGGAAGGGTTTATCAAATTGGGGTTTCAAATTTTCAAATCAATCCAATCCAAATAATTTTGGTACCCAAACGTCGGGTTTTCCACAAGGATCAAGAATCTATAACACCCATAACACGAATCGATCACACCACAAAGTTACACCAATTTTTGTATTTTTTTCACTTTCTACTTTTTTTGTGTTTTTCTTCTTTTCTTCAAGAACAAGAACAATAACAGTAAAGTAAAGATAGGATGAACAAGGAACGTGGATTCGTAAGAACAAAACCCGAGCCTTGCTCTGATACCAAATGATGTAGGGGAAACTAGGCGGAAGCGATAAACTAAGATACGGAAGCAATAATCATAAGATAACAAGAAATAAGGGATTGGGGAGAATAGAAATAGAAGAAAGAATGAATCAAACTAAACACATAGATTGATTCAAAATGGAGAAGAGACTTTGATAAGGATCAAAATACGCGGAAGCAAACTATACGATAATCGAGCGGAAGCAAGTAAAGGATAACAAGAAATCAAGATTGGGAAGGCAAGAAAGTAGAAGAAAGAATCGAATTCAATTTACTATCGTTAATTGAATGCAAAGGGGGAGAAGGGAAACTTGAACCTTACAATGGAATCTAACTAGATGTCGATCTCCATATGTTCCAAGTCGAGACATAAACGAGCCTCGGGCTCACACAAGAAGGGCTCGGCCTCTTCAATGTTCTCTCTCAAGATTCTATCTTCAACAATGACTAACTAAGGTTTGATGAGACTAGGTGAAGTATTTATAGGCTTCACTTAGTCATAATAAAAGGTCTAAAGTACCCCCAAAGTGGGTTAAAACAAATAAAGCCACGCAGGGCTATAGTTGGAAGTTCATGCAAAAAGAAGTAAAATATCCCGCATGCTGAAATAGGGGGAGGCGCTCCGCCTCCAGCTGATGAGGCTCTCTGCTTTTTGGTAGGCGCTCCGCCTCAGCTTTGAGGCGCTCCGCCTCCTTCTGGAACTTGTGCAAGAGGCTCAAAATGAGCTTGGGGTGGATCCCCTTGGAGCCCAAGTGGTCCTCCATCCATGGTGCTCAAAAGCATGATCTTCAAGTTGCTTCCGGAGGCCTTGATGGTACTCCTTGTGCTCTCAAGCTTGGCTCTTGATGGTTGGCGCTTTGGCTCCAATTTGGGGCTTATCATCCTCCCCTTCTTGGAAGGATTTCGTCCTCGAAATCAAACCATCAAGCCTACATTCAAAACAAGCACAACAAAGCTTCCCACTACAAGAGTAGGTTAGTGGCAAAAGTGTGGGAAAACACACTCTTGTGATAGAGCCAAGCATCAATAACAAGTAAAAAGCTTATGTCTCCAAAGGAAACAACAAGTACTTGACCCCAAATTAAAGTGCACCCAACACAAGAACAAGTAAAGAGATCAATAGGATATGGAACATGCAAGGTACGGCAATCAAATTCCCTATGACCCCTAAGCTCATGACCAACACACCAAGCCTTCAAATCAATATTATCATAATGTGACACATTGGCTTTGGCATGCTCGACACCCAAGGTGTGATCAACATGTGGAGTGGAGTAAACAAAATAGTTCAATTGACAACTAACATCAAATACTCCACTCCCCTTCTTGGAAGCACTCTTACACAAATCAAGAGTGACTTCCTCACCTCCAAATCCAACTCCAAGACAATCTCCCTCATTAGGCAAGCTCCAAAGGAAAGTTTCCAAAATAGGTCCTTCATCATTATAGTCCACACAATGAAGGTTAGGACTACTAGAAGATGGTTCAACACAACCAATATCAAGACCACTCATCCCACTTGGAGTTCCAAACATTGGATCATCCATAGAGTCTAACTTTTCAAACCATGGAGGTTCTATTCGATTACCAACCCTAGTCCGATACAATTCGCTACTACAAATGAGATTATCTTCACACAATGAAAATGTAAAAGCATGCACCTCAAATTCATGGTCACACAAAAGCATGGTATCAAGACTAGGTTCATCACTATTACCCGAGGAGTCATTGAAAACAATCCGATCCATCTCAATCACTAGAGACTCCTCAAGGTCACTACCAACCTCACTACAACACATAAGTCCACCATTATCAAGCAATTCTTCAAGGGAAAGGATAGGGTATTCATTCAACTCATCTTCCCCTATGTCAAATATGGGTGGGGTGTCATAACAAGGTTCACAAGTAGGGTCAACTACACATTCCTCACTAATGAGAGGTTCAATGAAAATCGAGCTCACATCATGATGTGGCTTATCCTCACTCTCAACTAGCGGTTCACAAGCACACACAAGTTGACCATTCGACTCTACACTAGTTGCAAACACATTGTAATCATACAAATCATCAACTAGTGTTGAGTTAGCACAAACACTACCATGAGACAAGGAAGTAACATGTTCAAGGGACGAGCTATCACTTACCTTTGAGTGGCCATCTTGCTCACTCAATGCATTTGAAGTGTCATGAATTGTCTCTCCACCTTGAAGCTCACATTGAAGAGTTTCTTCACCTTGTCTATCCTTCTTGGGGCATGATTGAGGCTCTATTGATGGGCCTCCAAGAGTACCTACACAAGCATTCACAAAAGTAGAAGAAAAAGATAAAGGGTTAAGGTTAGAATAAGGGGTGTCCTCACTCTTTTTTCCCTCTTTCTTTTCTCTCATTTTCTTTTCAAGGTTAGGTGTAGATTCGGGTGGTGACATCCCACTCACATCACTCAACACATCCTCTCCTTTTTCCACTCGAGGAATGTCACCGGTCACTCCCTTACTCCTCTCAATCTTTTGTCTCTCAAATTCGGGTGAATTGGGACGAGGCCCAAGAATACCCATAGCCGGAGTAGGTGGAGTTTTAACATCAACCCGAAATCTAGGACTAAGAGACTCATCACTTGATGTCTCTTTCTTCTTTGTTGGTGAACCACTTTGCTTTGGAGCTTGTGGCGTGGGGTTCACCTTGTTGACGTATGTCAACTCTCTCCTTGCACTAGTCCCACCATTGCTTGTGATTGTAGGACTTCCCTTCAATGGTGTCCCACCATTTCTCATGTTCATGGGCGTGCTTGGTTGTACCTCTCCTTTCCTAAGAAGGAGGAATTGTATCTTCCCTTGTGCATTAACAAGATAGCCATCAAGGAAGTTGTCGAACTTGAAGGGCTTATTAACAAGCCAAGGCTTCCCCAACATGACATCACATCCCACCAAAGGACCTACTTTGCACTCCACTTCCTCTTCAAAGTTCCTTTGTGAAATAACTACCCTAGCCATTCCATCAACACAAGGTATTCCCAACCTTCTCACTACAAGATGGCTAATCCAACTTGCTTCACCACTATCCACTTGAAGCACATACCCATGATTCCCATTAAGGCTCACAATGAATTGATACCACGCTCTTTGGATCATAAACTCATCCATGTAATGCCCTTTACAATACCCCTCAAGAGTACCTCCACTAATTGGGTACTTCCTAATTTCACCACTACTAGCAATACCATAACCCATAGTGCGACTCATGCCATCTCTTCCCTCGGCCTCATTCTCTTCCATCTCATCCTCCAAGTGTTGGAGTCGAGTATCCATTTCCTCCATCATAGTCATGAGGCTCGGGAGGTAAGCTCCAACTAACTCCCAATCACTCACACCTTTCTCACCACTCCCACTTCCCTCCAAACCTCCCTTATGGCTCCTCGTACCTGCAAAAGACATGTTAAGAAAGTGCAAAGGTTAGTATAAACAACCTCACTTGCTCTCCCTTACCTTTGGTGGTGGCTCTCAACACTCTTTTGGGGTGCACACTCCCAAACCCCCACCCAAAGATGTCCTTATCTCTTTTAGGAACCACAACGGTAAGATCAATCAACTAGTATATCCAAGTAAAGGTCCGGAGTGGAGTTGACGCGACTCGATGTACGGAAGCTAGTTTAGTGCGCACTTGAAGCAAGCAAATTCTATGACTTTAAGTATAGACTTCAAGACACACAAACACCCTAAGAAATCAAAAATTAGTGTTAATAAAGTAGGACTAATACCTTAGGAACACTAACCAAGAAGCCCGTGGGCGACTAACAATGGAAACCTAGGCAAAAAAACTACCCGGGAAGACCCTTCAGCAAGAGGCGCTCCGCCTCAGAAAGGAGGCGCTCCGCCTCAGGAAAATCCAGAGAGCAGCCCAGAGGGAGGCGCTCCGCCTAGGCCAATTTCCTGCAACTTTGCACAGCGCGTTTTGGCTCGTTTCGCACCCAAAAATCCAACATTTTCAAGGCGTTTTTCCAATCCAAAGGTACCCAAATGTTGTATCAATCACAAAGAACAATTCCCAATGATTTTTAACAAACCCCAATCAAAAACAATGAATTCACCATGTTCATCTTCTTCAAAGACTAGGGTTTATCAAAAGGGGTTTCAACAAGGATTGTGATTCTTCAAAGTTGGTGTTATATATGTTCAAATCCCACAAAATTGGTACCGATTCGTTTGTTTTTCAATGAAGTTCAATCCCCAATATCAAGCTTCCAATAGAACATCAATCCAACCCAAGAATCAAGTCAAAATCATCAAGAACAAGTTCATCAAGGGTTTAAGGACAATTGGGGTTTCAATTTTTCAAACTTCACCAATCCAAGTAATTTTGGTACCCAAGCAACGGGAATTCAATCACAATCAAGAATCTATAACACCCATAACATAAATCATCCAATCCAACAAGATACACCATTTTTTGTATTTTTTTCACTTTTTCAATTTTTTTGTGTTTTTCTTCTTTCAATAACAAGAACAAGGAAACTAAAGATAGATTGAACAAGGAATGTGGATTCGTAAGAACGAATTCCAATCCTTGCTCTGATACCAAATGATAAGGATCAAAATACGCGGAAGCAAACTATACGATAATCGAGCGGAAGCAAGTAAAGGATAACAAGAAATCAAGATTGGGAAGGCAAGAAAGTAGAAGAAAGAATCGAATTCAATTTACTATCGTTAATTGAATGCAAAGGGGGAGAAGGGAAACTTGAACCTTACAATGGAATCTAACTAGATGTCGATCTCCATAGGTTCCAAGTCGAGACATAGCTCACACAAGAAGGGCTCGGCCTCTTCAATGTTCTCTCTCAAGATTCTATCTTCAACAATGACTAACTAAGGTTTGATGAGACTAGGTGAAGTATTTATAGGCTTCACTTAGTCATAATAAAAGGTCTAAAGTACCCCCAAGGTGGGTTAAAACAAATAAAGCCACGCAGGGCTATAGTTGGAAGTTCATGCAAAAAGAAGTAAAATATCCCGCATGCTGAAACAGGGGGAGGCGCTCCGCCTCAGGATGAGGCGCTCCGCCTCCAGCTGATGAGGCTCTCTGCTTTTTGGTAGGCGCTCCGCCTCAGCTTTGAGGCGCTCCGCCTCCTTCTGGAACTTGTGCAAGAGGCTCAAAATGAGCTTGGGGTGGATCCCCTTGGAGCCCAAGTGGTCCTCCATCCATGGTGCTCAAAAGCATGATCTTCAAGTTGCTTCCGGAGGCCTTGATGGTACTCCTTGTGCTCTCAAGCTTGGCTCTTGATGGTTGGCGCTTTGGCTCCAATTTGGGGCTTATCAGACTTGAACCATTAAACGGGACTCACACTAGCGGTGATCCACCATGGATTCAACGTAAGAGATACATGAAGTCAACGCTTCAACAAGAAAGGCCAAGCCTATTCTATCTTCTCAATTCTATCATCAAAACTAGCTTCCGAATGAAATAAGCTATCTAGCTATTTATAGATGTTTTTAGGCACTAAGTAAAATGTCTAAATAGCCCACACACTAGGCTTTAGGATAAAAGACCACGTAGGGTCAAAATAGACAAAACACACTTAAAATCCCGTGTCTCAGCATTTTGGGCGCCTTGGGCGGAGCGCCCGAAAAAGTGGGCAGTGGAGGGCCCTGGGCGGAGCGCCTGGGGGCTGGGCGGAGCGCCTGGCCCCTTTGGTTCCTGGGCGGGGCGCCTGGATCTCTAGCCTTCTCCTCTTGCGCTTTGATCACCCGGAACGGCTTCAATTCATCTCCGATGCTCTCGTCCCTTGCATCCTCCAACCCCGGCTCTTGATGGTCAGTGCCTTAGGCTCGATTTGCCCTGCATCAGATGTGCTAGTGCAAGAAGCACATTGCGGGGGCTTGATGGGTCATTTTGGGGTGGACAAAACGATGGCCATACTTAAAGAACAATTCCATTGGCCAAAAATGAGGCCTCTTATGGAACGTTTTTGCAATGCTTGCTTGGATTGCAAGAAGGCCAAGTCTAAGTCCAACCCCCATGGTTTGTACACTCCTTTGCCTGTACCTACTAGTCCGTGGGTTGATCTTTCTATGGATTTTTTTATGGCCTTACCCCGGACTAGAGGAGGACACGATAGCATTTATGTTGTCGTTGACCGATTCTCCAAAATGGTTCACTTCATTCCGTGCAAAAAGACTAATGATGCACAACATGTAGCTTCTTTGTTTATTGAAAATGTCTTGAAATTGCATGGGGTGCCTCGCACCATTGTTAGTGATAGGGACTCCAAGTTCCTTAGCCATTTTTGGAAGTATTTGTGGGGTGCTCTTGGCACCAAGTTGCTCTTCTCCACGTCCCACCACCCTCAAACCGATGGGCGAACCGAGGTGGTGAACCGGACTTTGGGAGCTCTACTTCGAGCTATGACCAAAGGAAAGGCCGGGACTTGGATTGATAAGCTACCAGTCATGGAGTTTGCATATAACCGCACTTTACATCGCATGATTGGCATGACTCCATTTGAGTGTGTTTATGGCTTTAACCCATTGATTCCTCTTGATCTTACCCCTTTGCCAAGGGATATGGTTGTTGATTTTGAAGGTAAGGCTCGGGCCAAGGCATTGCTTGAACTTCATGCCAAGGCGCGGAAGACTTTGGAGGAGGCCTATGAGAAGATAGCAACCAAGAAAAACAAAGGAAGGAAGAAGGTGGACTTCAAGAAGGGAGATTGGGTGTGGGTGCACTTCCGCAAGGAAAGATTTCCAAACCATAGGAAGGGGAAGTTAGCACCAAGAGGAGATGGCCCTTTCCAAGTGTTGTCCAAGATCAACAACAATGCATATGTGATAGATTTTTCCGGTGAGTGTAATGTATCCACTACTTTCAATGTTAGTGACTTGACTTCTTTTGATGTAGGTAATGATACCTTGGAGGAGGACGCCTTAATTTCGAGGACGAAATCTTCTCAAGAAGGGGAGGATGCTGCAACCCAAATTGCATCGAGACCATTCACCCAAAGTCAAGCCAGGGAGATACAAGACACTCACTTACACTTGGTTTGAAAGGGCTTGGATGATGTGAGCTCGGGGGATACTTTGAAGACCATGCATTGGAGCTCGGTAGATGAAGGAACGGAAGGCTTCAGCTCAATGGGCGGAGCGCCCAGCAGCTCAGGGCGGAGCGCCCAGCACCAAGGGCCACCAGGCGGAGCGCCCAGCAGCCCCTAGGCGGAGCGCCCAGCAACACAGGCCACCAGACGGACCGCCTGCCCTTTAGGCAGAGCACCCAGCCGAGTCTCCTGCCAAACTCCATGGGCGGAGCGCCTACTACATGGGCAGGGCGCCCAAAATGCTGAAAGTTCCATCTTTTTGTGTAAAGTTCCTAGTTTACCCCTAGGTGTTCTACTATGTCCTAAACTACTTAAGGGGCTTTTTAGTCTTTTCATTGCTTGTGGAAGAGTGTTATAAATACACTCTTCATCACTTAATGCCATTTACTACACTTTGAATACACATTAAATGAGCTTGGCTCTCAAGAACACTTGTATACATTTTGGCTTGAATTCAATTGGAAGATTCCAAGTTGACCTTCAATCCGTCTTTGATCATTCTATTTGCAAGAGTCGAGTACCTCTTGAGGATAGTTGCTTAGCGTAGGTGATTCTTTCCAATCGTTTGGGGTGTAACGGAACAAGTTCTTCGTTGCTACTCGAACTTTAGTGTGAGTCTCGTCTCGTTCCTTATCTTTTATCGCTTTCGTATTTTCGATTGCATCAGTTCAAGAGGGTTTTGATAGCTTGATCTTGCGTTTTTCATGCCCACATGACCTATTTGCTCATTATCTTGTTGAGTGCATGTTGATCTTTAACCAAGTGCTTATGGTTCTCTTTGGAGACTTGATATTCATGATTGTTATTGATGCTTGGTTATATCACAAGAGTGTGTTTTCCACACTTCTTGCACTAACCTACTTCCAAAGTAGGACGTTTGCTTGTTTTTGCTTGTCGTTGCTTGTAGGTTCTAAGCTCCATGCTAAGGCGGAGGAGATCTTGGAAGAAGCCTATGTCAAAGTGACGATCAAGAAGGACAAAGAAGGAGCTTCTTGGCTACCCCGAGGAGTTGATAGAGCCATGAGAGACCAAGCCTTGATTTCGAGGACGAAATCTTCTCAAGAAGGGGAGGATGATAAGACCCAAACCGAGCAACCATCCAAAAACACCATCCAAAGCCAAGGAAGAGCTTATGCATTGGAACGCCATGGAACGAGGAGCATTCGTGATCGATTTCGGAGCGTTTCAAGGCTGCCAAGAAGGGGCGGACCGCCTAGTCAAAGGGGCGGACCGCCCACTTCATGACCACTCTCTGGATTCCTGGCCGCCTAGTGCAGAGGCGGACCACCTACTGAAGACTAGGCGGACCGCCTAGTACAAACAGGCGGGGCGCCTAGTTCTGGAAGCTTGCGGGATTTGCTAGTTTTTATCCTATGTAATTTCTATTATGCCCCTACGTGGCTTATGACTTTAGAATCTACTTAAGGGTACTTTAGGCCTTTCATTATGTCTTAAATGAGGCCAATAAATACTCCATAGCTTAGCATTATTCCTTAGTTAGCTATTATGATGAATGATTGAATGTCAATGACAATGTTCAAGAGTGGATTCTCTTTGAATGAAAACCTTTTGAGACGGTTTGAGTTTACTAGTGGATTCTAGTTGAACCCCAAACCACCCCCGACCATTCTACTTGCGAGTCCGTTGTCGTCTCGAGGGTAGTTGCATAGTGTAGGTCCTCCTTGACACCGATACGAGGGTATTATGGAACGAGTTCTCCATAGTTACTTCGTAGGGAGTTCGAGTAGTGTCTCGCTCTTTATCTTTATTTCCGCGTTTCGTTTTTGATTCTTATCATATCATCACCACTAGGATAACTTCCACTTCTCGTCATCCTTCCAACATTAGAAGTGTTGTTGAAAGTCGAGGAAGGAGTACCACTATGGAACCCATAATTGCCTCTCGCCTTTGTTCCATAGCCCATAGCACCACTCCTACCACCACTACTAGAGCAATGTACCCCCGTAACGGTAAGAGCAACACCATTTCTCAATCCACCCTTCACATGGGAATAAGGAGTACTAGGTTGTTTAGCACAACTAGAAGATGCAAGTCTCCCGCTTCCCATGGAACAACCACCACCTCCTCCCATACTAATGGAAGGACCCCTACTACTCCCTTGCACACCATAAGCAACACCAACAGAAGATGCATATGCACAATTCGCATAATCAACCTCATCATCCATTCTCTCTACGTCACTATCATCATGTTCAAATTCATCACAAGAAGAGTAAGTAGGATCATCATACCTTGAAGCGTCACTATCTTCACATTCTTGACTTGGAGCATAAGATTCTTCACATTCATCTTCGTAAGCCCCATAGCCTTCTTCATCTTCATAATCAACATAGTGACCCGCTTCATCATCATATGAGCCTTGGTTCCCCGAATCGTCATAGCAATACCCATCATCATCACCATAGGAACCATAGTCTCCATCATCTCCGCATGAGTCATACCCTCCACAATCGTCATCCGATGCCATAGTTGTAACAAAAGAGTCAAGGACCTCACAAATTCACTCCCTCACGTGTATCACTCGAGTAATGTTCACTCAATTTTCTTTCCACTCGTGTTTACACTCAAGGTCGTTGGCTTTTATGACCTCACTCTATTGTTCTCACCACTCAAGCCTTTTTCCACTCAAGACCTTCTTGTCTCTTAGTAATCACAATGGCAAGATCAATCAACTAATGCACCCAAGTAATGGTTCGGAATGGAGTTTAAGTGAGTCGATGTACGGAAGCTATTTTAATGCGCACTTGAAGCAAGCAAATTCTACGACTTTAAGTAAAGACTCCAAGACACACAACACCCTAAAGAATCAAAGATTAGTGTTAATAAAGTAGGACTAATGATAAGACCCAAACCCCCACACGGAGCCAAGCTAGGGAGACCCAAGGAGTACACCTACACTTGGTGAGGAAGAGCCTAGAAGAAGGAAGCGATTGGAAGCCGTTCCGAGTGTTCAAAGCGCAAGGGGAGCAGCCCAGTCATCCAGGCGCTCCGCCCAGTGATCCAGGCGCTCCGCCTGAGAATGCCTTGCTCCAGGCGCTCCGCCCAAGATTGGGGCGCTCCGCCCAGCCCCCTCCACTGGTCAACTCGTGGGCGCTCCGCCCAAGGAACGGGCGCTCCGCCCGAATAGCTGAAGCACGAGAATTTACTTATTCAAGTCTCCGTTCTTCGGATCGCAAATTATTGGTCCTTTTTTTCTCTGTTTTCTGAAAATGTCGCCTCAATTTTGTGGGTCTACCATCATTCTAATTTTGTTATTTTCATTACGAGACTTTAAAAAATTCTTTGGGTAGCAGCTTTCCGGTAAGTAATTTTTTTTAAATGGTCTATTTGAATTGCATCATATGAGAGTTGATTAGTTGATTCTACTTGTTCAGATGTACCTTCATCACTATATCATTTATTAATTTCTGGTTAATCATGTAATTTTCTATTGGTGCTTAGTGTGATTGTATGTTCGTTAGAAACAATGATGTGTAATGGTACTACTGGAATTCATTCAGATTCAAAGTTTCTAGTTCTATCTTCTCCTCTGATAATTGCCTCGACTTTGATTCACTTAGAGTGTTGAGTAATTAATTGAGCGATTACATCTCATACTATTGCAGGGTGCATCTTGTATAATTTAGTTGTTTTATCCTTGTTTGCATGTGCAGAAATAACTCAATTCCTCATCGCATCTTGACGGGAAGGAATGATAGGTTAAGGCTCTCTTTATTCATTGTTAACTTTAAATATCTTGGAACTGTGAAGTTAATACTCAAAAAATTGATTTTTCAAACTAAACCTCGGTTTCACTATCTTATTGTGTCTCTTTGGTATGGATATTCTTCATTTTGTCTATGCCTTTTCTACATTCACTTTGATATTGCTATTGGAGTTCAAATTTTAAGAAACTGAAATCGTATTATGATGTTTTTGGCAATTTTACTGGGTTCAAAAGCTAGTAGGCACATGTCCATCCTTGCATACCGGAGGGGATGAATAAATATATCATACTAGTGTGAGAGACTAATTAATTAGGAATCTAAAATCCACCCTCAAAGTTTGCATAGATTACTTCAAAGTTTCCTAAGTAATACCATGATACCTGAACAAGAGAACTAATATTTTTTCTTGTTTCTAAAAGAGAACTTATAATGCATTTTATATTGAACCGAACTCTCCGCTTGTGTGCTGTAAATTTTGAGAACTACTCTTGGCCACATTTGTGAATTTGTTCCTTGAGATGATTTTCTTAATCAAAATACTGACATCTTTTAATTTGCTGATGACACCAGTATTCAAGGATATATCAGGCACATTGATTAAATTTTGAGGCCTTTTCCCTTGGAAAAAAAGTTTGGTTTGTAGAATTTTTAGTTTTTTCTTGCTTCTGGTCTGGTGGTAAAATGCGTATCTAGTAAAATGGTTTTGTGACTTGTGCAAATACTTGATGTTTTGATAAGCGTTTATAGGAGATGAGTTGTATTAAAGTTATCTAGGATTGAGTACTTTCTTTTGTGCGAGATTTGTTGTATTAAAGCTATCAAGAATCTGTCAAAAAGCATGTTCAATTTTCTATACGCTAGTCTTGCATAGGGCTAATATAATAAGGCTTAAACATGGATAAATATTTCTATTTGGTTTGGGGTTTGATGCAGATGGATGAATTTAAAGTGCACAGTGCACACATATCGGTAGTTATGCCACGCTTGTATTTAGAGAGTAAGATTCTCTAGTGGTCCATGGCGAAGCACTTTGCAGATAAGACTTATAGAGCTTTCATATTGATTGTGTAGTTTTATGTGAAAGAGAGCCCAAGTAAACTCTTTTAGTTGTGCAGTAATGTATAATTTGAGATGGAAGACAAGATTACAATAGCAACTTGTTATCTAGCTTGACGTGAAATGTAACATTTTTGGATTACATTTTATTTAAGAATTTCGTGTTCCTATTACCAAACTTTGTTATATGTATGTATTTTTTACTTGTAGGACCTCCCACAAATCTTTCCTGATCATCCCTGGTTGGACACTCCTGAGGGCTGAGGGTCATGCTGCTCTTAGACGGGCTCTTATTGCCTATTCTTTTCGAGATTCTGATGTTGGCTATTGTCAGGTATATCCTTCTTATTTTTCACTAAGATGTATTCTTGTATAATCGTTTATCTTCCATATACAGAATTCCATGCTGCTATGCTTTATAATTTAGAAATTTTGCTGCCTTTTGTCATATCACATCTACTGATATTCTTTAGAACAAAATAAATTCATACCACAAACATGAGAAAGTTAGAAACTCCAGCAGTTTGGTTCCCTCTTAGTTTGCCATATATATAAACAATTTTATTTTCATTCACCACATGTGCAAGGAAGTTTGAGCTTTTCAATTGCAGATCCTGTTAGAAGGTAGATTGTCTATTGCCACTTGAAATTGTCGATTCGATGAGTAAGAATTGCTGGGTTGCTGTAATCTGCTACTCTTTACTTCTTTTTGTTTTTACATTCTATTATTGTTCCTTTAGTTTTAGGAGTAGTTTATTACTATGAATCACCAATTTATTTATTAATTCTGGGTTATGTCATATGAGTAGCAAATACTGGAAATAAAATTATGCGGACTACATTAGAGTAGGTCATTTGGAAATAAAAAAGTTAGCCACCTGACTCACACTCATAAAGGAAAAAGTTACTTTTTATATTTGATGTAAATCTTCAAAAAAAAAAAAAACATATTATAATTTAAGATGAGCAATAGAAAAGAATTACACCAAAATTCTGAACATGTTAAAGGGTAAGTTTTGAGGTAGTATTCATCATATATCACACTCTCTCCATAGGTAAAAACTGAGTGTACAGATTTTTTAACTTAAATAACAAAATAGAACAAATAAATTGAAAAAAAAAATTAAACCAAAAAGGGCGGGGTAGGGCTTAGCAGGGCGGAGCGGGGCGGGGCAAATTTTTGAAAAATGGACAAACGGGGCAGGGCAGGACAGGTCAAAAACTCAGCAGTTCAAGGCATGCCCCGCCCTGCCCCATTGACATCCCTAACCACCGTATTTTCAACGCACGATTTTAGAAAGTTGCCAGGAGTGGCGGAAGGTATGCATGATATGCACAAGTTTAAAAACATATAAGTTTTGAAACAAATGCACAAATCAACCTCGGGAGTGGGAGTAAAACTAACACATGAAACAACAAGTTAGTGTTGAAATAATAATTTCATATGCAAAGCACATAATATGCATGATAGGCGTCATGTGATGACGCTTTTGGACAAAAGTGGCTAATGGACTTTAACATACCAAGGATGTTAAGCCTTCCTAATTTGATTATGATATTTAAAATTGAACTTGTATTTTGTATCATCCCAATTATTCTCATAATCCAAAATTAACAGAAAATAATTAATTTTATCGTATAAATGTAGAAATAGCATTTTTGTTTTAAGTAAATAGGGATAATAATTGATCTTGCTACATTAAAAGTAGAAGAAATTAATATAAAATCTATGATTTTATTTTCATAAAAGTAGAAAGATTGATTTCATTCATAACCCAAAAATAATTTTTAAAATAATTGGTTTTTTTGCATAAATGTAGAAATAACGATTTTAGGTAAATAAATAATTGATTTTGTTATGAGAACCCACTTTTATGTGAACAAATGGTCTACATTAGACACGTTCAACTTTAAATAAATGCAAACATAACATATTTAAACGTCCCTTAGGGTCGAAAATCCGTTCGGTTCATTCAAATATGGTGAACTAGTAGACTTAGACATGAGGCGAAGTCAAAATTTCCCTAAATATGGCATGATGCATGATCCCTAAAAGAGTCTTTACTAAGAGTTGGGTAATTCTAGACACGGTTCTCCAAGGCGAACGGCCAAGGAGTGGGACCATTTGAAATTGTTGGTTGTACCACGGACCAACTATATTCCAAAATGTCCCTCATAAAAGATTTTTGTGGTGAAGCGACCGTGGAATCCAGTAATCGCCCGTGTGTGTGCAAAGTGTCGTTTCTCAGGAGTAGGAAAAATGTGAGTGACATGAACAATAATAAAATATAATCAAACAATTCAAGAATGAATCATATAAATTTGAAAATTAAAAAATAAACTTTAATCCTGTAAAAAGAAAAAGAAAAAAAATTAGTATCGAAATAAATGACAAGAAAATAAAGCAGGTAAAGAATCCCAATTAAAAGTCCGCTATGGTTTGAACCTTGATATCCCCAGTGAAGTCGTCATTCTATCGCATCCTATTTTTATCCGAACCGGTTAAGGTTCGAAATAGGGCTCGACTTAGTGGGTAACTCATGGGTAAAGAGTCAGAGTCGCCACCTAACATATTTTTTAACTAGGCGTATTAGGGCACCTACTTTGTTTCTAGCTAATTTTAGAATTAACTCCGAAACTTAGTCTATGAACCAGAAATCTAGGTAAGAGGTTCAAGTTAATTCGAGAGGAAGGGGTTAGGCACCTCTCAAGCTCCACCAAGTGTTGTTACCGGCCGGACTTTATAATTGGGATTTTAAATTGAGTAACTAACTAAGCAATAAGATATCTGAATATTAAATCATGATATACAAATTTAAAGACAAGTAATGAATGTTCGTCTCTTCTAATGGCTAAGATGTGCGCAAACGTGCCTTGCAAAATAAATAAAAAAGTTAGTAAGAATTGTAGAAAAAATTAATAAAATTAAATTAAATTAAGTTAATGAGTTTGAATATTTTTATCCTTTTTCAAAAAAGGGGTTGTCTTTAGTAATTTCACCATGATGTACCTCGCAAAAATTGTAAAAATATGAATTAGTATGACGATTAATAATAATAGTTATAATAATAAATAATAATAATACTATTAATATTAATAAATAATAATGAAGATAATACAAATAAAAGGGTCCTCCTCCAAATTAGACCGTCGTATTTCATCCAATTTTACCTCGCAAAAAAAATAAAGAAAATAAGTTAGTATTCATAAAAATAATAATAATAATAATTAATAATAATAATAATGTAAAATATCAAGAATAATAATAAAAATAAAATAAAGGAGGAAAGGGATTTTATAAAAGTGTCGGCTCAGGTGTGTATGAATCGGGAGGTTAGGGACGTCGGTACGAGTACAAACACGCATGCCAGTCGTGTCGCCATTCCAAGTACCGGTCCCACCACTCCATCACCGACTCGTTTTGCAATCACAACTCATACACGTCATCATAGCCTTTTGTTTTAGGGACGCGGGAATGGGACTGTAGTATCCGTCAATAGGCCTCAAATAAATAATTATTTTCCTTGGCCACGATTGGTATAACATCCGCCAATTCATTGTAAAGCCTCAAATAAACTATTTTCGTAGGCCTTAATTCCCACATAGCATTTGCTTAAATCAGAAGAACCCAGCAGAATGATTTGTACAGAATATTATCTTTTCAAAGACCAGATATAGGAGTTTATGCTTGGGCCAATATCAGTCCACGAAATAGGCCCGGCTGTGTCAAGAAGATTCTAAAAAAGAAACGATACAGTCAACTTTCAACAACATGAAGGAGGTGAGAATATTCAGCTTAAGCCAAAATCCCATAGCTAGATCGATCGAGACCTGCGAAAAACAAAGCAAACAAACAGCCAGTACAACAATTCCACAATAATGCAAACAACTCGGGATTTTAAAGAGAAGAGAAAGACCCCGAAGGGGTTCCAAAATTATTAACAGATAGCACCAAATGACTGCACAAAATCATAGACGAGAGCATAATGACAGTATCGAGAATTTAGAGAAGGAGGAACGACAGCCGGCTTGGCTTCTCCGGTGAGGAGATACCATCGGCGTCGCTGCCACTCCGGCGGTAGTGATGCCATTTTCATTCCCCGATCTGCTCTTCTCATGGGGTTTCTCCCTCTTTTTGATCTGCTTCTGATCCCGTTTCTATGTGTGTGTTGTTTCTGTGATGATGCGATGATGGTTCTCCGGCTAAAATTCCGCCGGCACTGCTGATGATAGCGGTGGTTTAGCCACTGATTACATCGTCTAAACCCCAAACAGGATTTCCCCTGTTTTTTTTTTTGTGTGAGTGTATGATGCAAGCCAAAACCGGAGTTGAAGCTTTGCAATCGGAGACAACAAACAAAACGCGGAAACGATGGAGATAAGATGCGGAAGCAACAAAGTAACACGGATAACAAGAAATCGGGGAAGGGGGAGAACAGAAATAGAAGAAAGAATGGATAATCACAGTCAAAACATTGATTGATTATCCAAGGGGGAAAGGAAACTTGAACCTAACAAGGATTCATACTAGTGATGAAATCCACTTCGGTTCCAAGCCATAGAAGGCATACACGAAGCCTCGGGCTTCAAACAAGAATGGCTCGGCCAATTCTATCTCTATTCTCTCAATTCAATATCAACTAAAAAAAACTATCTCTAATGAGCCATACTAGGAGTTTATATAGACAACAGTAAAAGGGCAAAATGGTAAATGGTCACAGGTGACCAATGAGATAAAGCCACGCAGGGCTGGAGTGTTCGGCAGCTTGGCTTCGAACACATTGTCTTCGGTCGCTTGTTTGCCTCGGTCACGTTTGGAATCGAACGCCCTCTTGCCTTGGGCACATTTGTAGCCCTTCGGTCGATTCACTGCTCGGCGTCGTTCTTCTTTGGTTCGGTTGCTTTCAGCTTCGGGTTCAAGCTTGTCATTTCTTCCTTCGGGCTCAAACTTGATCGTTGTGCCTTCATAAGTTGTGCCCGGTCTCATAGCTTCCGAAGTCAGTGTCAGCAACGGTCACAGCCACTTGTTGTCTGCTCGGTGGATTTCCAACGTCGCTGCTCGGGGAGGCAGTCTTCGGTATCTTCCATCCCGGCCACACTTGATTGTGGGCGTCATGTGACTCCTCGGTGGACTATCTTGATGAATCGAACAGGTGAGCCTGGTTCGTATTGCATCATCCTCCCCTTCTTAAAAGGATTTCGTCCTCGAAATCAAACCGGCAAGACCTGCAAACAAAGCAGAGACAAACAAAGCTTCCTACTTCGAAAGTAGGTTAGTGTTTAAAAGTGTGGAAAACACACTCTTATGATAGAGCCAAGCATCGATGCAAATCAAACAGCCTATGTCTCCAAAGGAAACAGCAAGTTCTTGGCTCAAGTACATGAAGAGATCGATAGGACATTGTATATGCAAGATGCAACGATCAAAGGCCCTATCACCTCTAAACTCGTAATCATCATACCGAGCCCTCAGTTTTATTTTATCACCATGGGGCTTAAGGACTTCGGTATGCGCTATACTCGAGGTGTGATCAACATGTGGAAGGGAGTAAGTAAAATGATTGACTCGACAACTAACATCGATTACTCCACTCCCCTTCTTAAAAGCAATCTTATTCACACCAAGAGGTAGCTTTTCACCTCCCGAAGGAACTCCAAGATGACCCTTCTCTTTAGACAAACTCCAAAGGAAGGTCTCCAAAATCGGGTCATCCCTAGAGTCCAACTTTTCAAACCATGGAGGTTCTATTCGGTTACCAATCCTAGTCTGATACAATTCGCTACCACCAATGAGATTATCTTCACATAATGGAAATGTAAATGCATGCACCTCAAATTCATGGTCACACAAAAGCATGGTATCAAGACTAGGTTCATCACTATTACCCGAGGAGTCATTGAAAACAAACCGATCCATCTCAATCACTAGGGACTCCTCAAGGTCACTACCAACCTCACTACAACACATAAGTCCACCATTTTCAAGCAATTCATCAAGGGATAGGATAGGGTATTCATTCAACTCGTCTTCCCTTTTGTCAAATATGGGTGGTGTGTTATAACAAGGGTCACAAGTAAGGTCAACTACAACTTCATCACTAAAGAGAGATTCGATGAAGATCGAGCTAACATCATGATGTGGCATATCAATTTTCTCAACTAGTGGTTCACATTCACGCACAAGTTGACCATTCGACTCTACACTAGTTGCAAAAACATTGTAATCATACAAATCATCAACTAGCATAGAGGTTTCTCCAGCAATTTCACAAGACAAGGGAGTATCATGCTCATGGGAAGGAAATCGAACACTCACCTCGGAATGGCCTTCGGTTTCTTTTCCTGTCCTCGAGGTCTCACAAGTAGCTTCTTCCCCGTGGAGCTCACATGAAAGATCTTCTTCACCTTGTCTATCTACTTCGGTACAATGTTGAGGCTCCTTCGGTTTGCCTCCAAGAGTTGCTGCACAAGGTTTCGAACAAGTAGAAGAAAAAGATAAAGGGTTAAGGTTAGAATAAGGGGTGTCCTCACTCTCAATGATTCTTTTTCCCTCTTTCTTTTCCCTCATTTTCTTTTCAAGGTCTGGTGTGGGTTTGGGTGGTGACAACTCACTCACATCACTCTTCACAGCCTCTCCTTTTTCCTCTCGAGAGTTGTCACCGGTCACTCCCTTACTCCTCTCGATCTTTTGTCTCTCATATTCGGGTGAGTTGGGTCGAGGCCCAAGAATACCCATAGCTGGAGTAGGTGGACTTTTAACATCGACCCGAAGTCTAGGACTCGAAAACTCATCAACCGAGGTCTCATTCTTCGTTATCGAACAGAGTTCCGAAGCTGGTGTCTTCGGGATCCTTGCTGGATCAAGGTTAGCAAAGCGGGCTTCCAATTTTTGTAGTTCGGCTTCGAGCCCCATTAGTTCAGCCATAACATCGGCCGTTGTGATAACCTTGTTAACTTCGGTCGACTCTTTTCTTGCAATTTTCCCACCACTTCGTGCGCTCGTAGGACTCTTCATTGGCAACCTTTCAAGACCATCAACTTGGGTTCTCCTTATCCCTCCACTAGTGGTAAAACCACTATAATAACTCCCACTTCCTTTCACTCTCCCAACATTATTAGTGTTGAAAGTCGAGGAAGGAGTTCGAGCATGGAACCCGTAAGAACTTCTCCTCGGGGAAGGAGTTCGGTAGAAACCTCCTCTACCCTCCTCGGGTCCATATCCACCAGTGCTCCTCGAGCTACCCTTTCCATAGGAGTTGGAACCATTGAATCGTGTGCCACGACTATAAGTTGCAAATCTTCCTTCTCCCATGGAACATCCTCCACCACCTCCTATCCCGAAGGAAGGAGTTCTACCACTCCCTTGTGCTCCACACGTGACACCGGCGGAAGAAGACATCAAACAGTTTGCTCGGTCAACTTCGTCATCGACTTCCTCGATGTCACATTCATCGTATTCAAGGTCATCACAATGAGAGTAAGTAGAGTCATCGTACCTCGAAGCGTCACTACCTTCGTATTCTTGACCCGAAGCAAAAGATTCTTCTCGTTCATCTTCACAGGCTTCGTAGTCTTCTTCGTCTTCGTATTCACCATAGTGACCTGCTTCGTCCTCATAAGAGCCACAGTCCCCGGTGTCGTTATAACAATCATCACCTCCGTAGGAACCATAGTCTCCATCATCTCCACACGAATCATACCCTCCGTAGTCATCATCATCCGAAGACATAGCTGCAACAAACAAGAGTAAAGGACCTCACAAATTCACTCCCTCACGTGTATCACTCGAGTAATGTTCACTCAATTTTCTTTCCACTCGTGTTTACACTCAAGGTCGTTGGCTTTTGGTGACCTCACTCTATTGTTCTCACCACTCAGCCCTTTTCCACTCAAGTTGGCCTTGCCTTCTTGTTAGGAAACCGAAGTGATAAGTCACAACTAGTACTTTCCAAGTTTAGGTTCGGAAGGAGTTTATACGACTCGATGGAGCGGTAGCTATTTAACTGCGCACGGGGAGTCAAAAGAATTATCTACGAAATTGGACTTCGGTCACCCCACGCACGAGTTCCTATTAAGCTCAAATTCGATAGTACGACCTCGAGTAGAAAGAATTACTCCAGAGATCCACTGTCGAGATTTTCGGACACAAGAAAAGTGAAATCCTAAGAGAATCTACCTCCTCCTCGGTTCCTCTTCGGAATTTCCGAACACGTGACCTCGGTACAAGTGTTTCCTCCTCGGTTCAGACACGGTTTAACCTTATCCGCTTTCCCTTTTCTAGCCGACAACTTTTCACCTGGGGTTTTAGATTTTAACAATTTACCCCTTTCTTCTTCAATGGAACAGTGAACCTTCACTCCGGTGTACGGACAAATTTCAAGATTCGTTCACAGTCCACTATCAACAGATTAAGCTCAAGATTTGGGTCGTCTCCGGTAAACAACAACAGAGAAATTGTTTCAGTTCCAAGCCGAGCTAAGACTAGCTATGGCGTCGTCCGTACACTGTTATCAATTTAACAATGTCCCGATGTACGGACGGTGGCGAAACAGTGGAACTTCGATTTTCAAGCTCTAAAATCGCCCCAAATACCTCAACAACCTCCAGTTTTCATCGGTAAACACCAAAATTCAACTGTGGTTCGGATTCATCTTCACCATGTCAAGAACAGTCAAAAATATGAAGGAAAACCCTAGTCACAAACGATGTACGTCGGGTATCCAATCTGATCCTCTAACAGTGGTGAATCCAAATATGTGACTGTTTAATCCAAACAATCAACAATCAACACAAATTTTTGAATTTTCTTCTTTTTACTTTTTTTTTTTTTTTGTAAAATAAGAACACCAACAGAAAGTAAAGATAGATTGAACAAGGAACGTGGATTCGTAGGAACGAAATCCAAGTCTTGCTCTGATACCAAAAACTGATGCAAGCCAAAACCGGAGTTGAAGCTTTGCAATCGGAGACAACAAACAAAACGCGGAAACGATGGAGATAAGATGCGGAAGCAACAAAGTAACACGGATAACAAGAAATCGGGGAAGGGGGAGAACAGAAATAGAAGAAAGAATGGATAATCACAGTCAAAACATTGATTGATTATCCAAGGGGGAAAGGAAACTTGAACCTAACAAGGATTCATACTAGTGATGAAATCCACTTCGGTTCCAAGCCATAGAAGGCATACACGAAGCCTCGGGCTTCAAACAAGAATGGCTCGGCCAATTCTATCTCTATTCTCTCAATTCAATATCAACTAAAAAAAACTATCTCTAATGAGCCATACTAGGAGTTTATATAGACAACAGTAAAAGGGCAAAATGGTAAATGGTCACAGGTGACCAATGAGATAAAGCCACGCAGGGCTGGAGTGTTCGGCAGCTTGGCTTCGAACACATTGTCTTCGGTCGCTTGTTTGCCTCGGTCACGTTTGGAATCGAACGCCCTCTTGCCTTGGGCACATTTGTAGCCCTTCGGTCGATTCACTGCTCGGCGTCGTTCTTCTTTGGTTCGGTTGCTTTCAGCTTCGGGTTCAAGCTTGTCATTTCTTCCTTCGGGCTCAAACTTGATCGTTGTGCCTTCATAAGTTGTGCCCGGTCTCATAGCTTCCGAAGTCAGTGTCAGCAACGGTCACAGCCACTTGTTGTCTGCTCGGTGGATTTCCAACGTTGCTGCTCGGGGAGGCAGTCTTCGGTATCTTCCATCCCGGCCACACTTGATTGTGGGCGTCATGTGACTCCTCGGTGGACTATCTTGATGAATCGAACAGGTGAGCCTGGTTCGTATTGCATCAGTGTATGTCTCTAATTTTAGGGAGTTTGTATATGGGTGTGCCATTGGAGGAAAAGAGCTATGACGGGGTTGTATGGTGATGAGGGTGTTAGATGGTGTAAGGAAAGGAGATTGAAGACGGTGTGTGTATCTACTCTTTCGTGTGTGTTCTGTGTATGTGTGTAATTAAAAGAGACGTTTTTTTGTGGCGATGTGTGGGGGAGAAGACCAAGAGAGGTCGGTGATTTGGAAAAAATGAGCATGTGTGAGGAGGAAGATGGAAGGGAGGTGGGGCCTATGATGTTGTAGTTGTCTGTTATGTGTATATGGAAGAAGAAGGCGTGGGGGGTATGTGAAGGGGAAGAGTAGCACTGTGTATGTGCGTGTGGAGCAGTGTATATGCTGTATGTTTTCGTGTACTGGTTGTGTGTATTAGGAGTTTTTTGTGGGTGTGTGTGTGTGCTGGTGAAGGAAGAAGAAGGGGACCCACCGTGGGGTCTGTGATGTCCTGTGTGTATAGAGTAATTGGGGAAGAAGGTAAAGGAGTGGGGGAGGTCTTCTTGTTTTTTATTGTCCGTCCCTATAGTGTGTATGACAGATATTGTATATAGGATTGGGGGAAAGATTGTTGGGTAATTTTGAGTGATTTGGGGGATTGGAAAAGATTAGGGGAATGATGTGAAAGATTAGGGGAGATTTGGGAGTGATTGGAGGGATTCAAATAATTGTAGGGAGTGAATTTTGGTACTGGGAGATTTTGAAAAGAGAATAAAATCAAGGAGAGGATTTGCGGAATGTTTCTTCCAAAATTCAAATGACAAGAGTGTATTTGGTTAAGAAACTTGGTTAGGTTCAAAATACCTAAAAGTAAGATTTAAACTAATTTCAATTTAAATATGTATAAAATACGGATATATATATATATATACGAAACAAACAAATTGCACATACGACAATTAAAATGTCAAATAAAATTAATTATAGATAACTGCAAATAATAATTAAATGCTATTTATACAGTAAGTTGTATAAGTAACCACAATTTGACAAATAGTCTAAATGATGCCAATTTCATAATATAATCACAATTAGATATATATTGTATAAGTAGGAGATAACACGCGTAAAATGCACATATAAAGGAAATTGGGATGCAAATTAAACTAATTAAATACGAATAGCCGCAAATATTTATTAAATGCTATAATTGCACTAAAATTATGCAAATAACCACATTTGACAAATAACCCAAATGATGTAAGTTTACGTAATATAGCTTCACTTAAATATAAAATATATAAATAGAGGATAACACACGTAAATGCATGATTTCGAATGCAGATTTTGCACAAATAGCTAAATTGCACCTTTAAGTTGATTATACCTAATTTTAGAAAAAGGAGGGACAAAATTGAGTGTCAACAATCAGCTTCAAGGAGGTTCACCTTCAGTGCTATGTTGGGGACAGACGGTCCTAGGATAGCTGTTGTATAACACTCACTTGACACTTCCTGATCTCTACTGATCTCCTTTACCCCCCCCCCTCCCCCTCCTCTACCCATTTAGCAGGGTACTTGAGCTTTTGATGTGATAAGGATCAAAAATAGACACGGAAAACGATAGGAGTGAGACTCGTCTCGAACTCCCTACCAGGTATCCACGAGGAAATAAGTCTCGTGAAACCCTTGATTCGTGTCAAGAGTTGCCTACACTATGCAACTACCCTCGAGTCACACTTGGGACTCGCAAATAGAATGATTGGGTTTGGTTCGAGGTTCAACTAGGTCCGCTAGATGATTCAAACCAAAAAGGGTTTCTTTCATTAACTCAAGAGATACAACTCTTCAAAGTGTTCATCATTCATCAAAGGTAATCTAGTTGAAATGAAAGACTAAGAGCCCTTTTATAGGTGCCTCATACACATAATATAAAGTCTAAAAGACCCCTAAAGTGGGCTAATAGGATATAAGCCATGTAGGGCTAAACTAGGAATTACACAACAATTAAAATAGAATTCCCGTCAAACAAAAGCAGGAATGGGCGGTCTGCCCCTTAAAGAGGCGCCCCGCCTCTGCATAAGCTGAGAAGTTGACTCAGGGAACTGGGCCGTCCGCCTGGTAACAGGGGCGGTCCGCCTTGTCCAGATCCAGAGAGCCTCCAATTCTATACTTAGCCAAATTTCGACAATCTTCAACTAGGCGGTCCGCCTCATCCTGGGAGGTCTTGAGACGGCTCAAAATGGTCTTGAGATGCTCTTCCTTGAGCTTGGATGGTTGCTCGATTCGCCCAGTATCATCCTCCCCTTCTTGAGAATATCTCGTCCTCGAAATCAAGGCGTTCTCTCTCATGGCATCATCTACTTCTCGGGGTGCCCAATGCTCTCCTTGTCCTTCTTGATCGTCACTTTGACATAGGCTTCTCCCAAGATCTCCCTTGCCTTAGCATGGAGTTTAGGACCTACAAGCTACGACAAGCAAACACCAAACCTTCTACTTCGAAAGTAGGTTAGTGCAAGAAGTGTGGAAAACACACTCTTGTGGTATAACTAAGCATCAATAATAATCACAAAGTTCAAGTCTCCAAGGAGAACAACAAGTACTTCGTTCAATGAAAATATGCAGTCAACACAAGAATGAGCAAATAGGTTATGGGGACATGGGAAATGCAAGATTAAGCTATCAAAATTCCCTTGACCCTTAAGCTCACGATCAACACACCAATCCATCCTCAAAATGAGATCAACATGTGGAGTGGAGCAAGTCAAATAACCCAACCTACAAGTACCATCAAGTACTCCACTCCCCTTCATTAGAGTATACTTACTCACACAAAGAGATTCTTTTTCACCTCTAATTTCTTCACCTAAGCAACCTTTCTCAAAAGACAATCTCTCAAGGAAGGTATTGATAATGGCTTCTTCTTCATCATATCCCAGCAAGCAATAGTAGGGTAACTCGAAGAGTCATTTACCTCACTCAAATTATCACACAATGGGTTGCCTAAGGAGTCAAACCCTTCACACCATAGAGGTTCCATTTTACCACCAACCCTAGTCCGATACAAGTCACTACCACAAATGAGGATGCCTTCAAACATTGGATTTGTAAAAGCATGCATCTCAATGTCATGATCAAGCATAGGCAAGATATCAAGACTAGGTTCATTACCCTCACATGAGTAGTCATCATAGTCAACCTTGTCCAATTCATGCAATTTGGACTCCTCAAGGTTATTACCATCCTGATGCGGGGCAAATGGCCTAAACGACAACCATCAAAAGCCATGCTCGAGAGCACAACGGATACGAGTCAAGGCCTCCGGAAACATCTTGAAAGATCATGCATTGGAGTGCCGAGGACGGAGGAAACAGGGCAGGAAACTGAGCTGCCCAAAACAGGGCAAAACAGGGGAGCACACTGGGAGCTCACTGCCTGGCGAAGGACTTTTTTTCTTCGCGATCGCGACCCTTCTCACGCGATCGCGAAGGGGACTGAACAAGCCTGCGCGACAGCGTCCCATCGAGCGCGAAGGCGTGGCTGAAGAATGCTGGAACCTGCGCGATCGCGAGCCTTTGGCGCGATCGCGATGATGTGAAAAGGGTGCCTGCGCGATCGCGTGTCTCCTAGCGCGATCGCGATGAAGACCAGTTGAGCAGCGGACCAGAATCAGCTTCAAGGGCCATTTTTGTCCATTTTTAGTGTAAATGTATATATAGCACATTTTGTTCTTCATTTTTTGATAGTTTTACCTGGTATTGAATATTGAGAAGAAAGAATTAGAGAAGAGGCCGAGCCCTTCTAGTCCGAAGCCCGAGGCTTCATGTATCTCGTTAACTTGGAACCTATGGCGATCGACACCTAGTTGAGTCCATTGTAAGGTTCGAGTTTCACTTTCTCCCTTTTGGATTATTAATTCATGTCTTGAATTCATTAATCCGTTCTTTCTTCTCGTTTCTTGACTCCCCAATCCTTGTTTCCCGATATCTTTGATATCATCTATCTTGATATTTATCGCTTCCGCATAGTTTATATCGTTGTTTAGCTTCCGCGTATTTTGCCCCTTATCAGTTTGTATCAGAGCAAGGCTCGGGTTATGTTCTTACAAACCCCCGTTCCTTGTTCATCGTGTTAGTATCGTTATTGTGTCGTTGTTTGTTCTTGAACATTGAAGAAAAAGAAAAATATTGAAAAACTAGAAAACTTGACAAAATTTGGTCGAGCGGGTTGGATACGAATCCCCGAGTGTTAAAAAGTATTGGGGCTTGTTCCTTGTTGTATTCCCGTCGTTTTGATACCCATATCTCGTGTTTTGGTGTTACGAATCAAAATTTCCAAAATCAAAATCCAAAAAGTTTGAAAATTCTTGAAGACGCTTCAATCTCGAATCGAAGCTTGTTGTTGTTGTTGTTGTTGTGGGGTTGAAAAACTATTGGGGTTTGATGATATTGGTTGTATACACCTTTGAGTATCGTTGGTTTTGTGTTTCGGGTTGAAATCGAGCCAAAAATTTGGCCAAAATCGCCCAAAAACCCGTTTTTGAGCTGCTGTGAAAGTGCAGGAATTAACCCTTCGCGATCGCGAAGAGCAATTCCGCGATAGCGAAGAATAAAATTATTTTTTGAAAAATTAACCCTTCGCGATCGCGCGCGTCTGGTCGCGATAGCGAAGAACGAAAAAATTTCAAAATTCCAGTTTTGGGACAGAACGTTCGCAACGGCTTCCGAACAGTTTCCAAACATCTAAACTCCAATTGGACCATTAAATATGATGAGTTTGTAGATCACAAATAAAATTTCATCCGATTCCAAATCCGTTTGGTCCCAATTCGAGTCGAATCTTTTGTGTCCCGTTTTCTACCATACCTCTTGGTTAGTGTTTTCAAGGTAATTGGCCTACTTGAAAGACACTAATCCTTTAGCGTATAGGGTATTCGTGCGTAGAGAAGATTAGATTTCAAAGAAGTGTCGTAGAACTCCTTTTGGCCTCAAGTGCGCACTTTAAATAGCCGTCCGTACATCGAGTCGTATTAATTCCATTCCGAACTTTAACTTGGACATGCTAGTTGTGATTACCTTGGTTCCAAAGTTGATAAGGCCTCGCTCTTGAGTGTACATATATTGAGTGATACACGTGAGGGAGTGACTTTTGGGAGGTTTTGTTCTTGGTGATTACAACAATGTCGGATGATGATTGTGGGGGTTATGGCTCATGTGGCGATGATGCGAGTTGCTATGACTCGTATGGTGATGATGGAGACTATGGTTCCTATGAGGGTGATGATGGCCAATACTATGATGATGGAAACCATGGCTCCTATGTTGATGAAGCGGTTCACTATGATGAGCGTGAGATTGATGATGACTATGAGGCTCATGATGAATTTGTTGATCCTTATGCTTCTAGTCAAGAACCCGGGGATGGTGACGCTTCAAGGTATGATGATCCTACTTACTCTACTTGTGATGAACTTGAGCATGATAGTGACATAGATAGAGTTGATGATGATGTTGATTATACGAATTGTGCCTATGCATCTTCTCTTGGTATTGCTTGTGGTGTGCAAGGGAGTAGTAGAGGTCCTTCCATTAGTATGGGAGGAGGTGGTGGTTGTTCCATGGGAAATGGGAGATTTGCATCTTCTAGTTCCCATGTGAAGGGAGGAATGAGAAATGGTATTGCTCTTACCGTTACGGGGGTACATTGCTCTAGTAGTGGTGGTAGGAGTGGTGCTAAGGGCTATGGAACCAAGGCGAGAGGCAATTATGGGTTCCATAGTGGTACTCCTTCCTCAACTTCCAACAACACTTCTAGTGTTGGAAGAGTGACGGGAAGTGGAGGATATTCTAGTGGTGTTGCCACTAGTGGAGGGATAAGGAAGACTCAAGTTGAGGGTGATGTGTTTCTTGAACTTCCAAGTTCTTACTTGGATGATCCTATACGAAACTTGGGTCTAAGGAGGTTCCTTGTTGAGGTTGAAGGTAATGGAGGGTACTTGCTCAAGATTGGTAACACCGATGCCAATTGCATTAGTACCTCGGTGGTCGATGAGTTAAGGCTACCTTGCCATGACCTAGAGCATCCTTATAAGTACCACGGAGTGTGGGTTTCCAAGCAAGCTCGGGTGTGCATATCTCATAGGAGCTATTGGGGTTATATGTGGTGTGATGTGTACCCCATGCAACATTGTGATGTGTGGTTAGGTGAGCCATGGTTGCAAGGCAAGAAGGTGCGATATGTTCTTGAGGATGATAGGTATTATGTGAACAAGGGCCAAAGGAATTATGACCTTGCGCCTCTTGGAGCGAAATTCAAGTCATCTCCTAGTATACCTTCTAGGCCTATGCAAAGGGAGAAGGGGCAAGAACCTCATTCCATGATTGGAAGGGTGCAAACAAGATGTCCTACAAACACAAGCAATGGTGGGACTAGTACTACAAAAGAGTTGACAAATGTCAACAAGGTGAGCCCGAAGCCACTTCCAAAGCCGAGTGGTTCACCAACAAAGAAGAAGGAGACATCAAGTGATGAGTCTCCTAGTCCTAGATTCCGGGTTGATGTAAAAAGTCCACCTACTCCGGCTATGGGTATTCTCGGGCCTCGTCCCAATTCGCCAGAATTTGAGAGACAAAAGATAGAGAGGAGTAAGGAAGTGACCGGTGACATTCCTAGAGTGGAAAAAGGAGAGGATGTGATGAGTGACGTGAGTGGGATGTCACCACCCGAATCTACACCCGACTTTGAAAAGAAAATGAGGGAAAAGAAAGAGGGTAAAAGAAAAATTGAGAGTGAGGACACCCCTTATTCTAACCTTAACCCTTTTGCTTTTTCTTCTACTTTTTTGAGTACTTGTGTAGGTATTCTTGGAGGCAAACCGATGGAGCCTCAACCATGTTCCGAGATGGAAAGACAAGGTGAAGGCGATGCCAAATGTGAGCTACGAGGTGAAGGAACTACCCTTGATGCTTCATGTACATTGAGTGAGCCCGGATGCGACTCAAGTGTAAGTGTTAGTTCTTCTATCCTTGAGCATGATACTTCCTTGTCTTGTGATCTTGTTTGTAACAACTCTATGCTAGTTGATGATTTGCATGAATATAATGTGTTTGCAACTAGTGTAGAGCCGGTTGGTCAACTTGTGTGTGAAATTGAACCACTAGTTGAGAGGGTTGAAAAGCCACATCATGATGTGAGCTCGGTTTTCATTGAACCTCTCTTTAGTGAAGATGTTGTAGTTGACTTTGCTTGTGAACCTTGTTATGACACCCCACCTATATTTGATAAAGGAGGAGATGAATTGCATGATAATCTTATTCTTCCCTTTGATTGCTTAATTGATAGTGGTGGTCCCTTGTGTCGTAGTGAGGATGGATGTGACCTTGAGGAGTCTCTCGTGTGTGAGATGGATCGATTTATTTTCGATGACTCCTCGAGTGAGAGTGAAGGACCTAGTCTTGATTCTATGCTTTTGTGTAACCATGAATTTGAGGTGCATGCCTTTACATTTCTATTGTTTGAGGGCAATCTCATTTGTGGTGGTGAGTTGTATCGGACTAGGGTCGGTAGTAGAGTCGAACCTCCATGGTTTGTCAAGTTAGGCTCTATGGATGATCCAACGTTTGGAACTCCGAGTGAGGAGAGTGGTCTTGGTATTGGTCGTGTTGACCTACCTTCTAGTAGTCCTAGCCTTCGTTGTGGGGACTATAATGATGAAGGACCTATTTTGGAGACCTTCCTTTGGAGCTTGTCCAATAAGGAGGATTGTCTTGGGGTTGATTTGGGAGGTGAGGAGGTACCTCTCGGTGTGTGTAAGAATGCTCTTAAGAAGGGGAGTGGAGTGGTCGATGTTAGTTGTGAATTGAACTACTTTACTTACTCCATTCCATATGTTGAGCACACCTTGAGTGATGAGCATGCCAAAGCCGATGTGTCACCTTGTGATAAAATTGATTTGAAGACTTGGTGTGTTGCTAGTAAGCTTAGGGGTCATAGAACATTTGAATGCTACATGTTACATGACTTTGATCTCTTTGCTTGTTTGAAAAATGAGTGCTTGTTCTTGTCGAGCCAAGACTATGTTGTCTCTTTTGGGGACATAAGCTTTTTCATAGGTATTGATGCTTGGCTCTATCACAAGAGTGTGTTTTCCACACCATTTGCACTTATTCTTGCTTAAGCTAACCTACTTGTGAAGTAGGAAGTTTTGGTTGTGCTTGTTTTGATTGTAGGTTTTTATGGTTTGATTTCGAGGACGAAATCCTTTCAAGAAGGGGAGGATGATGCGGGGCAAATGGCCTAAACGACAACCATCAAAAGCCATGCTCGAGAGCACAACGGATACGAGTCAAGGCCTCCGGAAACATCTTGAAAGATCATGCATTGGAGTGCCGAGGATGGAGGAAACAGGGCAGGAAACTGAGCAGCCAAAAACAGGGCAAAACAGGGGAGCACACTGGGAGCTCACTGCCTGGCGAAGGACTTTTGTTCTTCGCGATCGCGACCCTTCTCACGCGATCGCGAAGGGGACTGAACAAGCCTGCGCGACAGCGTCCCATAGAGCGCGAAGGCGTGGCTGAAGAATGCTGGAACCTGCGCGATCGCGAGCCTTTGGCGCGATCGCGATGATGTGAAAAGGGTGCCTGCGCGATCGCGTGTCTCCTAGCGCGATCGCGATGAAGACCAGTTGAGCAGCGGACCAGAATCAGCTTCAAGGGCCATTTTTGTCCATTTTTAGTGTAAATGTATATATAGCACATTTTGTTCTTCATTTTTTGATAGTTTTACCTGGTATTGAATATTGAGAAGAGAGAATTAGAGAAGAGGCCGAGCCCTTCTAGTCCGAAGCCCGAGGCTTCATGTGTCTCGTTAACTTGGAACCTATGGCGATCGACACCTAGTTGAGTCCATTGTAAGGTTCGAGTTTCACTTTCTCCCTTTTGGATTATTAATTCATGTCTTGAATTCATTAATCCGTTCTTTCTTCTCGTTTCTTGACTCCCCAATCCTTGTTTCCCGATATCTTTGATATCATCTATCTTGATATTTATCGCTTCCGCATAGTTTATATCGTTGTTTAGCTTCCGCGTATTTTGCTCCTTATCACATCCTCACCATAACACAGAGGCCCACCAAATAGAAGAATATCAATAAGGGTATGATCAACTATCTCATCTTCCTCTTTGTCAAAGATTGGTGGTGTGTCATAGCAAAGGTCACAATCAAAGTCAACTATGAAATCTACACTAGGGAGAGGTTCATTGAACAATGAGCTCACATCATGATGTGGCATAGCATCTCTCTCAACTGGTGATACACAATCACACACAAGTTGACTACTAGACTCTTCACTAGTGGCATATTCACTAGATGCATCACAAGCACCATCTAGCGTTGAGTCATCACAGAACAAGTAACTAGTAGGCTCATAAAAAGATGAAGCAACACTTACATTTGAAGTACTTCCTTGTTCACTCTCAAGGCTTGAAGTGTCATATGCAACTCCTCCTTCATGAAGATTACATTGAAGATTTTCCTCCTCTTGTCTTTCCTTCCAAGCACATGGTTGAGGCTCCAATGGCTTGTCTTCAAATGTACCTACATGATGCAATCTAAACTAGCGGAAGCAAACTAAACAATAATCGAGCGGAAGCAATTAAAGGATAACAAGAAATCGAGACTAGGAAGGCAAGAAATGAGAAGAAAGAAATGAATTCAACTCACATACGTTGATTGAATTCAAAAGGGACAAAGGGAAACTTGAACCTTACAATGGATTCAAATTAGGGGTCGATCTCCATAGGTTCCTAGTAAACTCATACACGAAGCTTCAAGCTTCGAACTCGAAGGGCTCGGCCTTTTCAATGTTCTCTCTTCTCTATTCAAGATTCATAAACTAGCTTATAAAATAAAATGACTAAGAAAGGCTTTTATAGTCTTTCTTTACACATAATGAAATGTCTAAAACACCCCTAAAGTGGGTTTTAACAATACAAGCCACGTAGGGCCAAAATAGACATTTAAGTCAAAATCCCGTGTGCTACCATCAGGGGTAGGCGGTCCGCCCACCCCCACTAGGCGGTCTGCCTCTCTTCAATGTCCAGAGAGTAGACAGTCCGCTAGGTGGCCGCCCATGTCCTGAGGCGGTCCGCCTACATGAGTTCCTGCGAGCTGAATGATGTAGGCGGTCTACCCACTTGCAGAGGCGCTCCGCTTCTTCCTGAAGCTCCTTGAAATGCCTCAAAATGTGCCTCGGATGCTCCTCCCCTGTAGCCTAAGTGGTCCTCCTTCCTTGGCGCCCTAATGCATGATCTTCAAGTCGCTTCTGGAGCCCTTGACTTGTATTCCTTGTGCTCTCAAGCTTGGCTCTTGATGGTTGGGAACTAAGCCAATTTGGATTGCATTATCCTCCCCTTTTTGAAAGGATTTCGTCCTCGAAATCAAACCATCAACGCCTACATCCAAAACAAGCACAAATAAATCTTCCCACTACAAGAGTAGGTTAGCGCCAAAAGTGTGGAAAACACACTCTTATGATAGAGCCAAGCATCAATACTAATAAAAAGCTCATGTCTCCAAAGGAGACGACAAGTACTTGACTCAAAAAGAAAGTGTGTCTAGCACAAAGACAAGCAAAGAGATCAGTAGGACAAGGAACATGCAAGATATAGCAATCAAATTCCCTATGACCCCTAAGCTTTTGACCAGCACACCAAGCCTTCAAATCACTATTATCACAATGTGACACATTGGCTTTGGCATGCCCAACACTCAAGGTGTGATCAACATATGGGATGGAGTAAGCAAAATAGTTCAAGCGACAACATCAAAGACTCCACTCCCCTTCTTAAAAGCACTCTTACACATACCAAGAGGTACCTCCTTGATGCAGCCCGAACACGTACTGATCAAGTGTTCGATCCACCGAGGCCGATGACACGAAGCCAAGCCAAGTTGCTGCACGATGTCCATATTCAATTGGCCTGGTCGAGAGGAAACAACTGCTTCGAAGCTGAGTGGACGAGCTCAAGAGCCGAAGGCTTCATTTATAAGCTTGAGCTCGAAGATGGAAGTGACCGAACCCAAACAGAGCACTCAACATTGGCGCTGAAGTGAATCAAACAAACAATCGAAAGAAGAGTTACCGATGACAGCTTAAGCCAAGTCAAGTGCACCGAAGTCAAGAGCTGGAGTGTTTGAATTCGTGGTGTTCAGTTGAAGGAGTGACCGAACACTTAGTTAATCAGCCCTGCGTGGCTAACTCCTATTCTTCGCCTGTGACCATTTACTGTTTTATCCCTAGGGTAGTCTATACATACTCCTTTATATTTCATTATGAGTAGTTAGTTAGTTGATATGAATATTTGATATAGCAGTTGCTATTTGAGTGTCTCCGGTGGAGCCCGAACCCCGTTGTGGGATTTTAAAGAACTTGTGTCAATCGGTGTGAGTCATTTGAACATTTTCTTCTTGGTCATTCAATTTGCAATAAACGTTGTCTTTCTTGAGGATTGTTGCTTAGTATAGGTGATTTTTGTTTCCGATTCGATCGAGCTTGAGACAAGTTGCTCAATGTTCTTTTGAATCGAAGCAAGATTTGTCTTGCTTCTATCTTTGTTCTTATTTTCTTCCGCATTTCTTCTTGTTTAGCTTAACTCTCGGGGTTGCTTGCACCATCTCGATATCAGAGCAAGGTTTGAGCTTGTTTCTACAACCTCAAATCCTTTTCATTTATCTCGTGCTTTGTGTCTCTAGTTTCAGCTTTCTTCCTTGTTGTTGATTGTTGTTGCTGTGGTGTTTTTATTTTTTAAAAAAAAAGGTATAAAAGAAAATTCAAAATTTTTTGTTGATTGTTGGTTGTTTGAATCAAACAACTATTGATTTGTTTCCACCACTGTCAGAGGAGTGTTTTGAATACCAGTCGTACACCATCGGTGACTAGGGTTTCTTGACAAATTTTTGAACTGTTTTGGACTTAGTGGTGACTGAAAATCGAATCCCAGCTTGTTTTGGTTGTTACCGATGGAGACTGGTGGTTCTTGATTTTTTTGGGTTGTGTTTTGTGCTTAAGAATTTAAAGTTTTGTGATTTGAGCCTTGTCCATACACCGGAAAATTGTTACATTGTAACACTGTACAGACGACGTTGTGTTGTTCTTAGCTCAAAGAATTTTGAACTGATTTCCTCCGTTGTTGTTCTTACTGGAGAGAAAAGCAAACCAAAGTCCGTTAGATTTCTTGGTCAGTGAACGAAGTAAGCTTGTCCGTACACCGGAGTAAAACGTCACTGTTCCGTTGAAGAAGAAAGGGGTAAAGTGTAAAGATCAAAATCCCAGGTGAAAATTTTGTCGGCTAGAAAAGGGAATTGGATAAGGTAAAACCCTATCCGTACCATGGAGGGACAACTTTTGTACAAACAAAAGTTGGTGTGTTCGAAAGAGATTCCGAAGAGGAATCGAAGGGTAGATTCTCCTAGGACAAAACCAGTTGAACGACGAGGCTAAACGAAGTGAAGCTGTGGGCAATCCCCGAGGTAATCAACACTTGGGTAATCCCCAAGTGCAACAACCAAACTTGGGCAATCCCCAAGCTTATTATCAAAACTTGGGCATTCCCCGAGGAGATAGACTACCACTTCCAATGGCCTGAAGACAACTTGGAGCCGTTGATGAAGAGGTCGATGGAGAGGAAATTCCTGAAGCTGAATATGAACCACTATTCGGTCAACGAAAGCAGGTTCAACGAGGCCGTGGAAATTTTTTAGGTCGAGGCCGAGGCGCAAATGTTGTTCAAAATATTGAGCGTGAGGCTGATGACTATTATGATGAGTATCCCAAACAGATTTGAGGTGCTCGATATTCAAACTTGAACAGTGTCAAGATTACAATTCCACCCTTCAGAGGAACTAGTGATCCGGATGAGTATCTTGAGGGGAAGCTTAAAATGGAACGAATCTTCAAAACCAATGAGATGACCGAAGAGAGAAAAGCTGCATATGCTATTACTTCGTTTGAAGCGTATGCATCAACATGGTGGGAGGCTGACAAGAGGTTGAGACGAAGAAATGTTTACCCGAAGTCACCACATGGGTGCAGTTGAAAAGAGCAATGGACACTAAGTATTTGAGTGCCAAGTATCGGCAAACTCAACTTCAAAAGCTCCATGAGTTGAAGCAAAGGTCCAAGTCAGTTCAAGAGTATCATGATGAGTTCGTGAGAATTCGATTGAATCTTGATTTGGAAGAAGATGACGAGCAAGCCACCATTCGATTCAAAAATGGCTTGGCTCGGGATGTGTCATCTCAATTGAGGATACATGTGTATCCCTCGTTGGAAGATGTGTTCGAGGCTGTCACCGAAGCTGATAAATGGGTTAAGGAGGATAAGGCAAACCGGTACCGAGGAGTCACTACTTCCACTCCTTTGAACCGAGGTAAAGAATGGAAGAGTCCGAATCCAACAAGTGCTAACACTGTTCGAGAGCCGAAGAAACCCTTCGAGAGGGGTGTGATCGTTAACCAACCAAGTGAAGTGGGAGGTAAAGTTCAACTTAACTCTCCTAGTGCTTTAAGTATTCAGTGTCATAAATGCGAAGGTTATGGTCACATGGCAAAAGAGTGTCCAACTCGCAAAGTGATGCTTGTGCTCGACAATGGAGATGTTTGTGATCAAGCGAGTGACACCGAGGAAGAAATTTTCGAGGAGATTGACCGAGCTGAAAATGATAATGGTCGTGAAGCTACCGAAGCTGATCATCCAGAAATGTTTCTTGTGGTTCGAAGGAATTTGAGCTGCATGACTCTTGAAGAAGAGGACAACCAAAGAGAAAACCTTTTCCATGCCCGATGTCGAGTAAGGGGGAAAGTTTGTTCGATGATTATTGATTCGGGTAGTTTTGCAAATGTAGTGAGCCAAACCTTAGTTTCACAAATGGGACTACCTACCTTAAAGCATCCCCATCTTTACAGATTACAATGGTTAAATGAGTGTGGAGAATTGAAGGTTGTCAAGCAAGTGTGGATCAAGTTTAAAGTTAGAGAATATCAAGATGAAATGATGTTCGATGAGTACCTATGCAAGGTTGTCATATGTTATTGGGACGACCATGGCAGTATGATCGGTCGGTTGTTCATAATGGAAGATCCAACACTTACACTGCAAAGCTCGAACGGAGGAGTTTCATACTCAAACCTTTGTCTCCAAAACAAGTCAGCGAGGACTATAAAAGAATGAGAGAATTGAAAGAAGCGGCCAATGCTAAGATTCCGATGGGAACAAAAATTGTGGCCGAAGATAACTCACCGCCCGAAGTAAGAAACATCTGTGCAATCATGCAATCGGGTGAGTACTTACGAGGCAACGACACTGATCAAATGATGATTTGCCTCATGCACAAGAGTATCTTTCTAAACTCTAATGATGATCTTTCTAACGATAATCCTTTGCGTAGTGTTGTACAAAGTGTTTTGCAGGACTTCAGAGACATGTTTCCCGAAGAAATGCCAGCTGGATTGACTCCGTTGAGAGGAATCGAGCACCAAATTGACTTCGTACCGGGGTCTCAAATCCCCAACAAACCTGCATACCGGTGTAATCCCGAAGACACCAAAGAGCTCCAAAGGCAGGTTGATGAGTTACTGAACAAGGGCCTCGTTCGAGAGAGCTTGAGTCCTTGCGCCGTTCCTGTTATCTTTATCCCGAAGAAAGATAGAACTTGGCGAATGTGTGTTGATTGCCGAGCAGTCAACAAAATTACGGTAAAGTATCATCATCCTATCCCTCAATTAGATGACATGCTAGATGAGTTAAGTGGTTCTTCATGCTTTTCGAAGATAGACCTCAGGTCCGGTTACTACCAAATCCGAATGAAACCCGGAGATGAGTGAAAAACCGCATTCAAGACCAAATTCGATCTCTATGAATGGTTGGTGATGCCTTTTGGCCTGTCCAACTCGCCGAGCACATTCATGCGACTGATGAACCATGTGCTCAAACCGTTCATAAATAATTTTGTTGTCGTTTACTTCGATGACATCCTTATTTATATTAAATCTGTGGATGAACATGTCGAACACCTAAGGCTAGTGCTTGATAAGCTTAGAGAAGAGAAGTTATACGCTAACTTCAAGAAATGTGCCTTTTGTGTTGAGCGTGTAGTCTTTCTTGGATTTGTTGTGAGTGTTAATGGTGTTTAAGTCGATGAGTCGAAGGTCGGAGCCATTAAAGATTGGCCAACTCCAACCTCGGTATCGCAAGTTCGCAGCTTCTATGGTTTAGCTAGCTTCTACCGAAGGTTTGTTCGTGACTTTAGCACCGTGGCAGCTCCTTTGACCGAGATGGTAAAGAAAGACCATCCATTCATGTGGGGAGAGTCCCAAGAGAGGGCTTTCCAAGAGTTGAAACGGAGGCTTTGCTCTGCCCCGTTGTTGCAACTCCCTGACTTGGCAAAGCATTCGAAGTCGAGTGTGATGCATCCGGAGTTGGGATTGGAGGAGTGCTGATGCAAGAATCGAAGCCGATCGCTTACTTTAGCGAAAAGCTTAAGGGTGAAACCTTGAACTACTCTACGTATGACAAGGAATTGTATGCCTCGTTCGAGCACTCGCCCATTGGCAACATTATTTGTGGCTTCGAGAGTTTGTGATTAAAAGTGATCATGAATCTTTGAAGCATCTCAGAGGTCAGGAGAAATTGAACCGAAGGCATGCCAAGTGGGTTGAATTCATTGAAATTTTTCCCTATGTAATTCATTACAAAAAGGGAAAAGACAATGTTGTGGCCGATGCGTAATTGAGGAAATTTGCCTTAGCGACCACTCTCGCCTCGAGGCTCATGGGATTCGAAAGCATCAAGTCGATGTACGAAGATGATCCCAAACTAAAATGCGTTCGTGACGCAATCTTGAGTCGCCGAAGGGTTGAGAAATATCAGTGGCACGATGGCTACCTTTTCAAGAATGGGAGGGTTTGTGTGCCAGCGTCATCGTGGAGAGAGCTCTTAGTTCGAGAAGCTCACTCCGGAGGCTTGATGGGATACTTCGGTATGGAGAAAACTCTTGGTATCTTAACCGAGCAGTTCTATTGGCCAAAAATGCGACGAGATGTGGAAAAGCTTTGTAACGCTTGTCTCGTTTGCAAGAAAGCTAAATCGAAGTCCAACCCTCATGGTTTGTACACCCCGTTGCCTGTGGCTGATCGACCTTGGGTTGATATATCCATGGACTTTGTGTTGGGGTTACCAAGGTCGGGGGAGGACATGATAGCATCTTTGTTGTCGTGCATCGATTTTCCAAAATGGCTCACTTTATTCTTTGCAAGAACTGTGATGATGCACAACATGTAGCTACTTTATTTATTTATAATGTGTTGAAATTGCATGGTGTGCCACGTACAATTGTGAGTGATCGAGACTCGAAGTTCTTGAGTCATTTTTGGAAATGTTTGTAGGGTGCCCTTGGCACCAAACTACTATTCTCGATGTCTCACCATCCTCTGAATGATGGACAGACCGAGGTAGTTAACCGAACCTTGGGATCTTTGCTGCGAGCAATGACCAAAGGCAAGGTCGGGAACTGGGTTGATCATTTGCCTATGATGGAGTTTGCATACAATCGAACGGTGCATCGAATGATAAATATGACCCCGTTCGAATGTGCGTATGGTTTTAATCCTTTAATTCCACTTGAACTAACCCTATTGCCTCGAGATTCTATTATTGATTTTGAAGGTACTCGACGAGCCACTGTCTTGATCGAGTTGCATAAAAAGGTGAAGAAGAACCTCGAGGAAGCTTATGCAAAGTTGCATCGAAGAGAAACAAAGGGCGCAAAAAGTTGGAGTTAAAGAAAGGGGATTGGGTTTGGGTTCACTTCTGAAAGGAACGCTTCCCGAACTAAAGGAAAGGAAAGTTGGCTCCTCGAGGGGATGGTCCATTTCAAGTGCGGAGCAAAATCAACAACAATGCCTATGTGATCGACCTCCCTAGTGATTATAATGTGTCCAACACCTTTAATATTGCTGAATTAGTTCCTTGTGTTGTAGGTCAAACTTCGGAGGATGAAGAAGGCCCGATTTCGAGGATGAAATCTTCTCAAGAAGGGGAGGATGATGCAGCCCGAACACGTGCTGATCAAGAGTTCAATCCACCGAGGCCGATGACACGAAGTCAAGGCAAGTTGCTGCACGATTCCATATTCAATTGGCTTGGTCCTGAGGAAACAACTGCTCCAAAGCTGAGTGGCTGAGCTCAAGAGCTGAAGGCTTCATTTATAAGCTTGAGCTCGAAGATGAAAGCGACTGAACCCAAACAGAGCACTCAACATCGGTGCCGAAGTGAATCAAACAAACAATCAAAAGAAGAGCGACCGATGTCAGCTTAAGCCAAGTCAAGTGCACCGAAGTCAAGAGGTGGAGTGTTCGAATTCCAAGTGTTCAGTTGAAGGAGTGACCGAACACTTAGTTAATCAGCCCTGCGTGGCTAACTCCTATTGGTCGGCTGTGACCATTTACTATTTTATCCCTAGCGTAGTCTATATATACTCATTTACATTTCATTGTGAGTAGTTAGTTAGTTGTTGATGAATATTTGATATAGCAGTTGCTATTTGAGTGTCTCCGGTGGAGCCCGAACCCCGTTGTGGGATTTTAAAGAACTTGTGTCAATCGGTGTGAGTCGTTTGAACATTTTCTTCTTGGTCATTCAATTTGCAAAAAGCATTGTCTTTCTTGAGGATTGTTGCTTAGTATAGGTGATTTTTTTCCGATTCGATCGAGCTTGAGACAAGTTCCTCAATGTTCTTTTGAATCGAAGCAAGATTTGACTTGTTTTTATCTTTGTTCTTGTTTTCTTCCGCGTTTCTTCGTGTTTAGCTTAACCCTCGGGTTTGCTTGCACCACTCCTCACCTCCAAATTTATCTCCAAGACAATCCTCCTCACTAGACAAGCTCCCAAGGGAGGTCTCAAACAATGGATTATCAATAGAATTAATCATTCCAATCCATGGAGGTTCAAACTCACACTCTACTCTTGTTTGATATAATTCACCATTTTCATTGAAGTTTCCCTCATACAAATGATTAGTATAGGCACACTTCTCAAATTCGTTAGCAAGCAAAGGTGAAGTTCTCTAACTAGAGACAACATCTACACTTGAGGAGTCATCGAATACAAGTCGATCTATCTCATTCTCAAGAGACTCCTCAAGATTACAACCTTCCTTACTACGACACAAGAGACCACCACTAGTAAATAAGCAATCAAAGGGAAGAATAGGTTAATCATGCAATTCATCTTCTCCTTTATCGAATATGGGTGAGGTGTCATAACAAGGCTCACACACAAGGTCAACCACAATATTATCACTAAAGAGAGGTTCAATGAAAACCGAGCTCAAATCATGATGTGGCTTTTCATCCCTCTCAACTAGGGGTTCATTTGGACACACAAGTTGACCCAATGGCTCTACACTAGTTGCAAACACATTGTATTCATATAAATCATCAACTAGTATAGAGCTTTCACAAACAATATCACAAGGCAAAGAATTAACATGCACAAGGGAAGAAGAACTAACACATAACTTTGAAAGGCCATCTTGCTCACTCATTGCACTTGAAGTGTCATGAATAGTTTCTCCACCTTGTAGCTCACATTTGGCATCGCCTTCACCTTGTCTTTCCATCTTGGAACATGGTTGAGGCTCCATTGGTTTGCCTCCAAGAATCCCTACACAAGAATTCAAACAAATAGAAGAAAAGATAAAGGGTTAAGGTTAGAATAAGGGGTGTCCTCACTCTCATTGATTCTTTTTCCCTCTTTCTTTTCCCTCATTTTTTTCCAAGGTCGGCTGTAGATTCGGGTGGTGACATCCCACTCACATTACTCAACACATCCTCTCCTTTTCCACTCGAGGAATGTCACCGATCACTCCCTTACTCTTCTCTATCTTTTGTCTCTCAAATTCGGGTGAGTTGGGAAGAGGCCCAAGAATACCCATAGCCGGAGTAGGTGGACTTTTTATATCAACCCGGAATCTAGGACTTGGAGACTCATCACTTAATGTCTCCTTCTTCTTTGTTGGTGAACTACTTGGCTTTGGAAGTGGCTTCGTGCTCACCTTGTTGACATTTGTCAACTCTTTTGTAGCACTTGTCCCACCATTTCTTGTGATTGTAGGACTTTTTGATTGCACAATTTCTCCAATGGAATGAAGTTCTCGCTCTTTGCTCCTTTGCATTGCCATAGAACGTGTACTAGTAGGCAATTGGCCCCTTGCCCGATAAGGCACAAAGTCATAAACCCTTTGCCCTATGCCCACAAGATACGCATCCTTCATCACACTATATTGCACCCTCTTGTCCTCCAACCACGGCTCACCTATCCACACATCAACATGACGCATGGATATACATCACACCAAACATAGCATTTATAATTCCTATGATATATGAGTACTCGAGCCTCCTTGGAAACCCACACTCCATCGTACTCATAAGGATGCTCTAGCGCATGGCATGGTATCCTTAGCCTATCAACCAAAGAGGTGCTAATGCAATTGGCATCGGTATCACCAATGTTGAGCAAATATCCTCCAATACCATTTACCTCAACAACGAACCTACGTCTACCCAAGTTTTGTAGATTGGCATCCAAATGAGAACTTGGACGCCCACAAGTGTCAACATCATCAAGTTAGGTCTCCCTTATCCCGTCACTCTTCCAACATTAGAAGTGTTGTTGAAAGTCGAGGAAGGAACCTTGCCATGGAACCCATAAGTGCCTCTCGCCTTGGTTCCATAGCCCATAGCACTACTCCTACTGCAACCATCCAAGCCCCCCACGGCATTAGAATAATATAACCCCTTTGTAGCAAAAGCAACACCATCTCTCAAACCATCCTCCACATGGGAATTAGAAGCATTAGGTCGCTTAGCGTACCTAGAAGGTGCAAGCTTCTTCTTTCCCATGGAACAACCACCACCTCCTCCCATACTAATGGAAGGACCTCTACTACTCCCTTGTACACCATTAGCAACACCAAGAGATGATGCAAATGAATAATTCATATAATCAACCTCATCATCAACTCTATCTATGTCACTATCATTATGCTCAAATTCGTCACAAGTAGAGTAAGTAGGATCAATGTACCTTGAAGCGTCGCCATCTTCATATTCTTGACTAGAAGAATAAGGATCAACAAATTCATCATCACAAGCCGCATAGTCTTCATCAATCTCACAATCGTCATAGTGAACCGTTTCATCCTCATAGGAGCCATGGTTTTCCGAGTCATCATAGTAATGGCCATCATCGTCATCATAGGAACCATAGTCACCATCATCACCATACGAGCCATAGCAACTCGCATCATCCCCACATGAGCCATGACCTCCCCCATCATCATCCGACATTGTTGCAACACCAAAAGAACAACCTCCCAAAAGTCACTCCCTCACATGCATCATTCAATTTATGAACACTCAAGAGCGAGGCCTTAACAACTTGGGAACCAAGGTGATCACAACTAGTGATACGGGGTAAAATACGTGGAAGCTAAACACGAAACAAATATGTGAAAGCGATAAAACAAGATACGTGATATCAATAAAGATATCGGGAAACAAGGATTAAGGAGGCAAGAAATTAGAAGAAAGAACGGATAAATAATTCAAACAAGAATTTATTATCCAAAGAGGGAGAAATGAAACTCGAACCTTACAAGGAATTCACACTAGATGTTGAATCTCCATAGGTTCCAAGTCGTACAAAATTCACCAAGCGATCCGCTTCGGACTGGAAGGCTCGGCCTTTCTAATTCTCTCTCAATTTCTATCTTCAAAACTAGCTAGCTAATTAAATGAATACTAAGTGTCATATTTATAGTTTTTCACAAAACAAGGTAAAATGTCTAAAATGCCCTCAAGCCAAGTTAAGGCAATACAAAACACTTAGGGGAAAAATAGGAAGTTCAAGACAAAAGTAGAAGTCTTCAGCGTGTTGGGCGCTCCGCCTGGACCTGGGCGCTCCGCGTGAGTGCCTTGAAGCTGGGCGCTCCACCCTGGGTGCTCAGCCTGAGCTGAGCGCTCCACCCTGGTTGCCTTGAAGCTGGGCGCTCCGCCTGGCTTCTAGGCGCTCCGCTTGACTGTGTTGGGCACTCCTCCTTCCTTGGTGCTCCGATGCATCTTCAAGTCGCTTCCGGAGACCTTGAATTGCAATCCTTGTGCTCTCAAGCTTGGCTCTTGATGGTTGGTGTCTTTGCTCGATTTGCCCCGTATCATCCTCCCCTTCTTGAAAGGATTTCGTCCTCGAAATCAAACCATCAGCCTACGTCCAATGACAAATACAACAAAAAATCTCCTACTACAAGAGTAGGTTAGTGCCAAAAGTGTGGGAAAACACGCTCTTATGATAGAGCCAAGCGTCAATAACAATTAAAAAGTTCATGCCTCCCAATGAGACAACAAGTACTTGACTCGACACGAAAGTGCACCCAACACAACGACAAGCAAAGAAATCAATAGAGCATGGAACATGCAAGATATAGCAATCAAGTTCCCTATGATCCCTAAGCTTACTACCAACATACCAAACCTTCGAATCAATATTATCACAATGTAACACATTGGCTTTGGCATGATCAAAACTCAAGGTATGATCAACATATGGGATGGAGTAAGTAAAATAGTTCAATTCACAACTAACATCGAATACTCCACTCCCCTTCTTAGAAGCACTCTTACACACACCGAGAGGTACCTTCTCACCTCCAAATTTGCCTCCAAGCCAGCCCTCCTCACTAGACAAACTCCCAAGGGAGGTCTCAAACAATGGATTGTCTATAGAGTTAAGCATTCCGTTCCATGGAGGTTCAAACTCACACTCTACTCTAGTTTGATACAACTCACCATTTTCATTGAAGTTGCCCTCATACAAAGGATTAGTATAAGCACACTTCTCAAGTTCATTAGCAAGAAAAGGTGAGGTTCTCAAACTAGAGACAACATCTACACTTGAGGAGTAATCGAACACAAGTCGATCTATCTCATTCTCAAGATACTCCTCAAGGTTACAACCTTCCTCACTACAACACAAGAGACCACCACTAGCGAGTAAGCAATCCAAGGGAAGAATAGGATAATCATGCAATTCATCTTCTTCTTTATCAAATATGGGTGGGGTGTCATAACAAGGTTCACATACAAGGTCAACTTCAATATTTTCACTAAAGAGAGGTTAAAAAAAACCGAGCTCACATCATGATGTGGCTTTTCAACCATCTCAACTAGTGGTTCATTTTCACACACAAGTTGACCCAAAGGCTCTACACTAATTGCAAATACCTTGTATTCATACAAATCATCAACTAGCATAGAGTTTTCACAAATATCAACACAAGACAAGGAAGTTACATGCTCAAGGGAAGAAGAAGGACTAACACATACCTTTGAGTGGCCATCTTGCTCACTCAATGCACTTGAAGTGTCATGTATAGTTTCTCCACCTTGTAGCTCACATTTGGCGCCATCTTCACCTTGTCTTTCCTTCTTGGAACATTGTCGAGGCTCCATTGGCTTGCTTCGAAGAATACCTACACAAGTACTCACACAAGTAGAAGAAAAAGATAAAGAGTTAAGGTTAGAATAAGGGGTGTCCTCACTCTCAATGATTCTTTTTCCCTCTTTCTTTTCCCTCATTTTCTTTTCAAGGTCGGGTGTAGATTCGGGTGGTGATATCCCACTCACATCACTAATCACATCCTCTCCTTTTTCCACTTGAGGAATGCCACCGGTCACTCCCTTACTCCTCTCAATCTTTTGTCTCTCAAATTCAGGGAAATTGGGACGAGGTCCAAGAATACCCATAGCCGGAGTAGGTGGACTCTTTACGTCAACCCGGAATCTATGACTTAGAGACTCATCACTTGACGTCTCCTTCTTCTTCGTTGGAGAACCACTTGGCTTTGAAACTTTTAGTTTTGGGTTTACCTTGTTGACAATTGCCAACTCTTTTCTTGCACTAGTCCCACCATTTCTTGTGTTTGTAGTTCTCCTCGATTGCACAACTTCACCCATAGAATGAAGTTCTCGCTCCTTGCTGCTTTGCATGGCCAAGGAAGGTGCACTAGTAGACAATTGGCTCCTTGCCCGATAAGGTACAAAGTCATAAATTCGTTGCCCTATGCCTATAAGATACGCATCCTTCATCGCACTATATTGCACCCTCTTGTTTTCCAACCACGGCTCACCTAAGCATACCTCAATATCCCGCATGGGATACACGTCACACCAAACATACCCCTTATAACTCCTATGAGAGATGAACACCCGAGCTTCCTTAGAAACCCAATTTCCATTAAACTCATAAGGATCCTCTAGAGCTTGGCATGGTATCCCTATTATATCAACCAAAGAAGTGCTAATACAATTGCCATCGGTAGCACCAACTTTGAGCAAGTTCCCTCCATGTCCATTCACCTCAACTACGAACCTTCACCTACCCAAGTTTTGTAGATTGGCATCCAAATGAGAACTTGGATGCCCACAAATGTCAACTCCGACAACTTGGGTCTCCCTTATCCCTCCTCTCCTAGCAAGATTGCTAGGGTAACTTCCACTTCCCGTCACTCTTCCAATATTAGAAATGTTGTTGGAAGTCGAGGAAGGACCCTTGCCATGGAACCCATAAGTGCCTCTCGCCTTGGTTCCATAGCCAATAGTACTACTCCTACTATAACTATCCACGCCCCTCACGGCATTAGAACAATATAACTCCCTTGTAGCAAAAAGCAACACCATCTCTCAACCCAACCTCCACATGGGAATTAGAAGCATTAGGTCGCTTAGCGTACCTAGAAGATGCAAGATTCTTCTTTCCCATGGAACAACCACCACCACCTCCCATACTAATGGAAGGACCTCTACTACCCCCTTGTACACGACTAGCAACACCAACAGAAGATGTAAATGAATAATGCGTATAATCAATTTCATCATCAATTCCCTCTATGTCACTACCAACACTTTCATAATCGTCATAAGAAGAGTAAGTAGGATCAATGTACGTTGAAGCGTTACCATCTTCGATTTCTTGACTTGAAGCATTAGATTCATCAAATTCATAGTCTTCTTGCATCTCATGATCATCATAGTAACCTGCTTCATCACCATACGAGCCATAGTTCCCCGAGTCATCATAGCAATACCCATCATCAACTTCGTAGTAGCCATAGTCTCCCTCGTCTCCACATGAGTCATACCCTCTACAATCTTTATCCGACATAGTTGCAACACCAAAACACAAACCTCCCAAAAGTCACTCCCTCACGTGTATCACTCGATATATGAACACTCAAAGGCGAGGCCTTACAACTTGGGAACCAAGGTGATCACAACTAGTATGTCCAAGTAAAAGTTCGGAATGGAGTTAATGAGACTCGATGTACGAACGGCTATTTAAGTGCGCACTTGAGGCCAAAAGGAGTGCTACGAATCTTCTTTGAATTCTAATCTCCTCTACGCACGAGTGTCCTAATACGCTTAATATTTAGTGTCAATGGAGTAGGCCAATTACCCTATAAGCACTAACCAAGAAGTTAGGAAACAAACGGAACACAAAAACAAGCGAAACGAAATAATTCGGACTCGTTTCAGGGTTGGGCGCTCCGCCCAGTTGGTGGAGGCGCTCCGCCTAGCTGGCAGGTGCTCCGCCTAACTGAAATTCTGATCAAAAAGTTATGCGGTCCACCCAAGGTTAGGCGCTCCGCCTAAAGCACAATTTCAGCAGTTTTCAACAACGGGTTTTTGGCGTTTTTGGCAAAATTTTTCGAACGATTTCAACCCGATACACAAAACCAATGATACCCATAGGTGTATACAACTATTATAACAAATCCCCAATGGTTTTCAACTCCAAACAAACAACAACAAGCTTCTATTCAAGATTGAAGCATTTTCAAGAAATTTCAAACTTTTTGGATTTTGATTTTGGAAATTTTGATTCGTAACACCAAATTGCGATATATGGATATCAAAATGACGGGAATACAATAAGGAACAAACCCCAATGCTTTTTAACACTTGGGGATTCGAATCCAACCCGATCTACAAATTTTTTTCAACTTTTCAAGTTTTTCAATTTTTTTGTTTTTCTTCAAACTTTCAAGAACAAACACAACAACACAACGATACTAACATAAGAAACAAGGAACGGGGGTTTGCAAGAACAAAATGCGAGCCTTCCTCTGATACCAACTGATATGGGGTAAAATACGCGGAAGCTAAATACGAAACAAATATGCGGAAGCAATAAAACAAGATACGTGATATCAATAAAGATATCAGGAAACAAGGATTAGGGAGGCAAGAAATGAGAAGAAAGAACGGATAAATAATTCAAACAAGAATTTATTATCCAAAGAGGGAGAAATGAAACTCGAACCTTACAAGGAATTCACACAAGATGTTGAATCTCCATAGGTTCCAAGTCGTACCAGATTCACGAAGCGATCCTCTTCGGACTAGCTAATGAAATGAAGACTAAATGTCATATTTATAGTTTTTCACAAGACTAGGTGAAATGTCTAAAATGCCATCAAGCCAAGTTAAGGCAATATAAAACACTTAGGGACAAAATAGGAAGTTCAATACAAAAGTAGAAGTCTTCAGCGAGTTGGGCGCTCCGCCTGGACTTGGGCGCTCCGTCTGAGTGCCTTGAAGCTGGGCGCTCCACCTTGGGCGTTCCGTCTGGAGCTGGGCGCTCCACCCTGGTTGCCTTGAAGCTGGGAGCTCCGCCTGGCTTCTAGGTGCTCCGCCTGACTGTGCTGGGCACTCCTCCTTCCTTGGTGCTCCGATGCATGATCTTCAAGTCGCTTCCGGAGACTTTGAATTGCAATCCTTGTGCTCTAAAGCTTGGCTCTTGATGGTTTGTGTCTTGGCTCAATTTGCCCCGTATAAACTAGTATGTCCAAGTAAAAGTTGGGAATAGAGTTAATGAGACTCAATGTACAGACGGCTAATTAAGTGCGAACTTGAGGCCAAAGAGAAATCTACAACTCTTCTTTGACTTCTAGTCTCCTCTACGCACGAGTGTCCTAATACGCTAGTAAGTTAGTGTCTTTTGAGTAGGCCAATTACCCTAGAAACGCTAACCAAGAAGCCCATAGGCGAATAACAAGTGAAAACCTACAAAAAAACTGCCCGGGGACCCTTCAGCAAAAGAGGCGCCCCGCCATTGAACAGGGGCGGTCCGCCCAGAAGAGATCCAGAGAACAGCCACCAGAGTGGGCGGTCCCGCCTACTTCTGCTTCCTGCAGCTTTGCAAAACGTGTTTTTGGCTCATTTTGAACTCAAATTCCAATATTTTCGGGTTGTTTTTCAATTCTAATGATACCTAAAGATGTATATGATGTTTCTAAACAATCCCCAATAGGTTTTAACCCCAATAAACCAACAACAAATCAATTTTGACTCTTGAGCAAAGTTCTAGGGTTTTTGAAAATTTTTGAGATTTGAACTCTTCAAATTTTGAAATACATCACCAAATCTTGAAATTTTGGTACCAAAAGAACGGGAATCACATGTGGAACAAACACCAATGATTTTCAATGTATGGGTGTTCCAATCAAACAAGTTCCAACAAATTTTGTGTAATTTTCAAGTTTTTCTATTTTTTTATTTTTCTTCAAACCTTCAAGAACAATAACAAGAACAATGATAAACTAACACAATGAACAAGGAACGGGGGTTTGTAAGAACATAACCAAAAATCCTTGATCTGATACCAATTGATGCAATCTAAACTAGCGGAAGCAAACTAAACAATAATCGAGAGGAAGTGATGCCGGGCAAACTAGCTCGAGACCCTTTACGAGAAGCCAAGCCAAAGCTATCCATGATCCTCATCTTCACTTGGTATGGAAAGGCTTGGACGTGGAAGATGGAAGCTCCGGAACAACTTTGAAGATCATGCATTGGAGCACCATGGATGGAGGACCGCTTGGGCTCCAAGGGGAGCCATCCCAAGCTCATTTTGAGCCTCTTTCACAAGTCCCAGGATGAGGCGGAGCGCCTCACAGAGGAGGCGGAGCGCCTACCAAAAGTCAGCTCTCTGGATCTCGGAGAGGCGGAGCGCCTCAGCATTTGGGGCGACCGCCCACCCACTGAAGATTTACAAGGGGCGGCCGCCTAGCTGGGGGAGGCGGACCGCCTACCCCCTGTGACACCAATGCGGGATTTTACTAGTTTTGGGTGTATTTCCTATTTTAGCCCTAAGTGGCCTTTTATGTATTAACCTCACTTGAGGGCACTTTAGTCATTTACTTTAGTCATAGAAAGGGCCTATAAATAGAGCCTTAGGCATTTCATTTCATTTAGCAAACCTTGAATGTAGAATGATATATTTCTTGAGTGAATCTCAATGAAGAACCCGTGAACGGGCATGATTTCACTTGGTGGATTCCAAGTTGAACATCGTAACCTCTTTCGATCATTCTATTTGCAAGAGCCGGGTGCCTCTTGAGGGTAGTTGCTTAGCGTAGGTGATTCTTGCCAATCGTTCGGGGTGTAACGGAACAAGTTCTTCGTTGCTACTTGGACTTTCGTGTGAGTCTCGTCTCGTTCCTTGGCATAGGTGATTCTTGACATTCACCCGGGGTGTATCGAGACAAGTTCCTCGGTGCTACTTAGGTAATCATTTCAAGCCTCGTCTTGCTTTTTATCTCGATATCTTCATCGATATCGCCTATCTTGTTTTAGCTTCCGCACTTTTATCTCGTTTTTAGCTTCCGCTCGTTTTGCCCTGCATCAGTTTGGTATCAGAGCACGGCTAGGCTTCGTTCTTACGAATCCTCGGTCTTGTTCTTATTGTTGTTGTGTTTATGTTTTTGTTCTTGAAGATTTGAAGAAAAAACAAAAAAATTGAAAAAGTTGAAAAGTTGAAAAAAATTTAGTAGATCGGGTTGGATTTGATTCCCCAAGCGTTTAAATGTATTGGGGATTGTTCTATATTGTTAACCCGTTGATTTGATACCCTCATAACATGTTTTGGTGTTACGGATTGAAAATCGAAATTCTTGAAATCCCAACTTCTTGAAAACTTTGAAAATTTTGCTTCAAAACTTGAATCAATCTTGTTGTTGGTTGTTTGAAGTTAAAAACTATTGGGGATTGTTTATCATAGTTGAATACACCATTGGGTATCATTGAAATTGAGTAACGGGTTGAAAACGTTGGATTTTTGGGTGCGAAACGACCCAAAACGCGTTGTGCAAAGTTGCAGGAAAATGCACTAGGCGGACCGCCTCAGGATTTAGGCGGACCGCCTCAGCAAAAGTCCTTCTCTGGACTTTGGTAGGCGGAGCGCCTCCCCCTCAGGGCGGAGCGCCTCCCCCTGTTACTTGTTTCCGGGTAGTTTTTTCGTAGGTTTTCACTTGTTGTTTGCCTCCGGGCTTCTTGGTTAGTGTTTCTAGGGTAATTGGCCTACTCGAAGGACACTAACTCTTGAGCGTATTAGGTTATTCGTGCCTAGAGGAGAGTAGAACTCAAAGAAGCCTCGTAGAACATTTTTGCTTCAAGTGCTCACTCATATAGCCGTTCGTCCATCGAGTCCCATCGATTCCACTCGCCCCAAAGAGTATTTGGTTCGTGTGACTTGAGTGGTTATTGAGGTGGTTGTTCAACTACGAGGAAGCCTTTGAGATCAAGCTTGAGTGATAAATCCCCCGCCACTAAATTGAGTGTACCCGAGTGACACTTCAAAGGTGAGGGAGCGAGTGAGGGCTTTTACTCTAACCTCTTTCTTGTTTTTGAATTGTGTAGGTACATGGCCGGAGACGTGTATGATACCGATGAGGACACGTTAAGTACTTTGGCCTACATATTGGCCGAGGTAAGGTCTATGGAACAACGGCTTGAGCGCCTTGAAAGAAAAGGGACCCCGAGTGTCCAAAAGGGTACCGAAGGAGGTACTAGTGATGAAGTGTTGGGCAATCCCCAACCGTTGGGCATTCCCCAACAAGTGGGCATTCCCCACAACTTGGGCATTCCCTAACAAGTGGGCATTCCCCACAACTTGGGCATTCCCCAAGATGGTGTAGTTACTCACTCTAAGAGTAAGTCTACTACCCCTATGAGCCAACCAAAGGCAAATGAGGGAGTTGGGGAAAGTGAGCGAGGTGATAACATTATTGGACCTCATCCCCACACACTTGCACATGAGAGCGAGTTGAAAGAAAGAAGAGGAGAGGAAAAACAAATTGAGAGTGAGGGCACCCTTTGTCCTAACCACATGTTATCTTCTTCTTCTTGCCATAGCTTTTGTGTAGGTACTCTTGGAGGCGAGCTATTAGAGCCTCAATCGTTTGCCTTGGAAGGAAGACAAGAGGATGGAGGGCATCATTGTGAACTTCGTGATGGAGGAATTGAACGCGACACTACAAGCTATGTGAGTGCCCACGGGAGCGACTCAAATGTAAGTGTTACCTTCCCCTCTCATGAACATGTTAATCCCTTGTCTTGTGGGGACTCAAAGCTAGTTGTTGCTTGTGATGCCTATATTGACCTTGCAACTAGTGAAGAGTCTAATGGTCAACTTGTGTTTGCATGTGACCTAGTAGAGAGGAATGAAAAGCCACATTACGATGTGAGCCCGATATTCAAAGAACCTCTCTCTAGTAATAATGTGTTAGTTGACCTTGCTTGTGAACCTTGTTATGACACACCACCAAGTTTTGATAAAGGGGAGGATGAGACGTGTGATCACACCCTTATTGACCTACTTGCCATTGGTGGACCTATGTGTTGTAGTGGGGGAGGAAGTGACCTTGAGGAGTCTCTAGAGTATGAGATGGATCGATTTGTTTTCGATGACTCCTCAAGTGCGGATGATGAACCTAGCTATGATACTATGCTTTTGCTTGACCATGAAATTGAGGTGCATGCTTTTACATTCCCATTGTTTGAGAGCATCCTTAATTGTGGTGGTGAGTTGTATCGAGCTAGAGTTAGGGATGAGTTGGAACCTCCGTGGTGTGAGGGATTTGATCCCATAGACAACTCTTCGTTTGAAGCTTCAAGTGAGGAAGATGATTCTTCTAGTGACCCTACTCTTGTTAGTGCGGGTTATGATGATGAAGAGGCCATTGATAATACCTTCCTTGAGAGCTTACCTTGTGAGGGGGGTTGTCTCGAGGATGAAATTGGAGGTGAGGAGGTATCTCTTAGTGTGAGAATGAGAGCTCTTAAGAAGGGGAGTGGGGTAATTGCTTCTAATTGTGATTTGACTTACCTTGTCTATTCCCTCCCATATGTTAACCACACTTTGAGACTTGAGCATGCCGAAACCATTGTGCCGCATTGTGAAAATATTGCATTAAAGGTTTGGTGTGTTGATCATGAGCTTAGGGGTCATAGGAACTTTGATTGCTTAATCTTGAATGTTGCATGTCCTATTGGTCTCTTTGCTTGTCATGTTGGTGAGTGCTTGTCACTACGGAGCCAAGAACTTGTTGTCTCCTTTGGAGACATAAGCTTTTTGATTTGCATTGATACGTGGCTCTATCACAAGAGTGAATTTTCCACACCACTTACCTTCACTCTTGTTGGACTTGCCTACTCGCATTGTGGGAAGCCTTGGTGCACTACTCTTGAACGTAGGGATTGTAGGGATTTTGATAGCTTAATCTTGCATGTGCCATGCCCTATTGATCTCTTTATTTGTTCTTGTGTTGGGAGCACTTTGTTGTTGAACCAAGTACTTGCTAGTTCCTTTGGGAGCATGAGCTTCTTCGTTACCATTGATACTTGGTTGTACCACAAGAGTGTGTTTTCCCACACTTGGTGCACTAACCTACTCTTGTAGTAGGAACTTTTGTTTTTGTTGCCTTTTGATGTAGGTGAAGCTACCTTGGAGGAGGACGCCTTAATTTCGAGGACGAAATTTTCTCAAGAAGGGGAGGATGATGCCGGGCAAACTAGCTCGAGACCCTTTACGAGAAGCCAAGCCAAAGCTATCCATGATGCTCATCTTCACTTGGTATGGAAAGGCTTGGACGTGGAAGATGGAAGCTCCGGAACAACTTTGAAGATCATGCATTGGAGCACCATGGATGGAGGACCGCTTGGGCTCCAAGGGGAGCCATCCCAAGCTCATTTTGAGCCTCTTTCACAAGTCCCAGGATGAGGCGGAGCGCCTCACAGAGGAGGCGGAGCGCCTACCAAAAGTCAGCTCTCTGGATCTCGGAGAGGCGGAGCGCCTCAGCATTTGGGGCGACCGCCCACCCACTGAAGATTTACAAGGGGCGGCCGCCTAGCTGGGGGAGGCGGACCGCCTACCCCCTGTGACACCAATGCGGGATTTTACTAGTTTTGGGTGTATTTCCTATTTTAGCCCTAAGTGGCCTTTTATGTATTAACCTCACTTGAGGGCACTTTAGTCATTTACTTTAGTCATAGAAAGGGCCTATAAATAGAGCCTTAGGCATTTCATTTCATTTAGCAAACCTTGAATGTAGAATGATATATTTCTTGAGTGAATCTCAATGAAGAACCCGTGAACGGGCATGATTTCACTTGGTGGATTCCAAGTTGAACATCGTAACCTCTTTCGATCATTCTATTTGCAAGAGCCGGGTGCCTCTTGAGGGTAGTTGCTTAGCGTAGGTGATTCTTGCCAATCGTTCGGGGTGTAACGGAACAAGTTCTTCGTTGCTACTTGGACTTTCGTGTGAGTCTCGTCTCGTTCCTTGGCATAGGTGATTCTTGACATTCACCCGGGGTGTATCGAGACAAGTTCCTCGGTGCTACTTAGGTAATCGTTTCAAGCCTCGTCTTGCTTTTTATCTCGATATCTTCATCGATATCGCCTATCTTGTTTTAGCTTCCGCACTTTTATCTCGTTTTTAGCTTCCGCTCGTTTTGCCCTGCATCAGGAAGCAATTAAAGGATAACAAGAAATCGAGACTAGGAAGGCAAGAAATGAGAAAAAAGAAAAGAATTCAACTCACATACATTTATTGAATTCAAAAGGAAGAAAGGGAAACTTGAACCTTACAATGGATTCAAACTAGGTGTCGATCTCCATAGTGTTGACACCCAATTTTGTCACTCCTATTTTCAAAATCAACAGTTTTTAAAATTTACACACGATCGTGTATCCACTCTTGCCCTGTCCATTTCTTTCAAATTACCTTCCCATAATATCCTGACAATCAAGGCCATTTTCAAAAGCATCATCTCAAACTATAGCTATTCTTACAATTTTCGCGATTACTTCTATCTTTTGACAAAATTGTCCAAATTATTTTAAATCCCAAAATTATAACTTTTATACATTTCCTAGCCATCCTAACACTTTAAAACTAATTTCCTAATTTTCCTATATTTTTATCCATTTTTGTACAGTTTTTATACCTATTTTGTGCCTAATATACACTAGATATACACCACATATACATAAACATATATATACACATTTAACTACATAATTTACACATCAGCCACGTTTTATACACGTTACGCCTACGTGGATCGACATCAATCGTCCACGTAGACGATCCAACGGCCAAAAACCTTTTTCTTTATTCAATTACCAAACGACCCCTGAGCCCTTAGCCTACCCCCTATTCCCCCCCTCCCCGGTCTGATTCTAGAACCTCTCTCTCTTCTCTCTCTTGGCGAAATGAATCACCACCGCTGACGAGGACTTTTCCGGCCATTTTAGCCTGTGAAAATTGGGGAAAATGACACTATGGCACTCTCCTCTTCAAGTGCTACAAAACCCATACATTCTTGATGACATTTGGACAAGCTCGTGTAAACCAAACCACCACCACCGGGAGATGCCTCCGGTGGGGTTCAGGCCATCAATTTAAAGGCGTTGTTGCTTAAAAAGGGATAAGAAACCCCACGCGAAGGTAAATCTGTGATGGGTCGATTTGATCCGACTTTGATATAAACGGTAACCCCTTTTCCTGTTTTATTCTTTCCTCGTGGTTGTGAGTGCCTCTTATGCCTGATTTTGGTTAATTTCACTGATTAATTATTTGTTAACATGATTAGTTGATTATTTACTCTATGTTAGTCGATTAAGGCGAGTGTCTTCACGATTTGATCATTTTGTTTAAACCTACTGGTTAGTATTCCTGTGAATTTTTGGCGTGCCAGGATTTAACATGTGCAGTGGCTCAATTTTATGATATCTTTGTTAAGATCCAAATTTCGAATCTGGGATTGATGTTTGCAGTTGTCTAAATGCATAATTCTTTTTCCTCTGAACGTGTGATGATTCAAGATTGAATTTCATATATTGGTCTAGCATATGTGATTAGAATATTCTTATTTGCTAAATTTGAACTCTTTGATTGGAAATCTGTTTTGGTGATTGGTTAGTATCAATTTAAGATTTGATTGGAATTTGTCAATGCAATCAAGGGGATTCCGAGCCTGAATCAGTCAAGGGTATACTTAAACTGTTTTCTGAATTTAGACAGGGTTTAAGTCCAATTTGATTTGGGATTGAGTTTTGCCTTTAATTTTGGAAGGATGATTGATCTAATTTTGGAAAACATACTTTGGGTGATAGCTTTATTTCTGGAACAATCGTTCCTTACCATTCTTAACTTTTACCCGTTGCTTTTCAAATCCCCACTCCTCACCTATATAAACTCTTCCCTTCTCAACTAGAAGAATAAGTTCTGGACATTAAAAAATCCAAAAACACACACTGATACACTTAAGATTTTTCATAGCATACAGTTCCCTTTTCTGCTTGTTTGCTCTCCTGAAGGGCTACTGCTACTGCTTGTGTGCTGATTGTGCTTCTCTTCTTCCTTGTCTACATTCTATTAATCTCACAGTGCCTAAAGGTATTCCTTTTTCACTCCTGATCACCCATTACATCTGTATATATGTGTGTGTCTAGCATACTCTTATCATGTCCCTGTTAAAACTACTGGTGTACCCTATTTTGCCTGGTTCTGTGTGTCCCAAGTAACCTCCGCACGTTTGTTTAAAACCATGTCAATATTGTTAAAATACAGTTAGAGGTGTGACACTCTTCCTCACTTCTGATTGTTTAGTGCATCTGTGTGTGTGTTGTTTCCTTAGCATGATCTTACACTATCTTTGTTTTACCTAAACTACTGGTGTGCCTTGTTTTGTTCTGGGAGTCTTGCACATTTGTTAAATCATGTCAACATTATGAAAGGGGCACTGACTGCACATGTTCAATAAGTTCCTAGCAGATCTCCTTTTGATCCAGGCCTTCCCCTTTCCCTGTTTCCCCTGTTAACATTCTTTGCTTGCAGCTTTGTTTGGACTTACATAGACTATGCTATAGCCCATTGCTTATGGGAGAACCTTAAGGGTTCATTAGGATCAAGGTCTGAACCCCCTTTAGTTGATTCTAGGATTAGAAACCTTTGACTACTGAAAAGGCTTCTCTGGTTTTTGAAGAACAGAGTACTTCCCTTTTGATTGCCACCCCTTTTTCCTTGTATTTTTCCCCTTAGTAACTGTCCCCAACCTGTATATTTGCTAAGTGCCCTGCCTGTATCTTTTAAAACAGGGGTACAACAATAATGTTGTACAAATTGGCTATCCAGGAGCCACTCTCTTATTCCTTTTCTCCCTATGTGCAATGCATCATGCTTAGGCTTGAGAAAAAATGATTCTGGATTGTTCTCTTCTATGAAAACTGATTGTTTTGGCAGTATGTTTGAAATCCCACCTCTACTGAAGGTTTTACACCTAAAGCATGATTAACTCGTGTCATAATTTGAAACCTTGAATAAAATAGGGGCTGTATGTGTTATGTTTGCCTAGATGAGACTATTTCTGATAAATTAAACTTGCCCCTCCTTTGCATATACAGTCTGGGCCTAAAAACATTTTCGAAAAGGGCCCCTTACATGCGTAAACTAATTTTGACCAATGTTTATGCTCTTATAGACTAATCTAATAGTGTATAGGGGCGTATAAAATACTTGGGGTCATTTATACGCTTTAAAGTATAATTTTTAAAGTATAATAATTATTTAGTCATGTATTTGTATGTGTATACCTATATATATATACTATTACGTGCGACATCCCTTATTTGCTTTTTGCGTATTTCTGTGAACCCATTTTCGAAAGCAGCCCTTCGCCTATATATATCTCCTAAAATTTGACCCCTACACAAAAAAGGCCATTAAGGATAGGGCTCGACAATTAATGACGAGTCACACCAACCCTAAATGACCGACATTTTGTTTTAAAACAAAACCCCCTTTTGTTTTTTGCTAAAACCTGAATTTTGTTTGTAAGGTAAACTATTCATGAAAAACTGTTTAAAATGTGCGAATTGCATATATAAGCTAAAATTGGACACCCCTTTGTATGTTAACACCTGCTTACGATTAGACGTTTGATATTAGAAGCCCAAAATACGATTAGGCTTAAATATAGGCCGAATGTGAAAACTATTTGTGTGTGTGTTCTAAAATAGCATAGATATATTTTAGTTAAAGTGTTAAATTAAACTTCCAAGTTAGAATTCATGACGATATATACTCTTTTCATCCCAAAATTTAGACTCGGATGGTAACCACTCTTCGTGGGACTCGGGGAAGTACCTAACACCTTCTTCCCCGAGTCATTTGGACTTCTTACCCATATAGAATCTCTGGAATCGACTAGTTGACCTATTGAACTTGACTAAAATTATATTAGGTTGTGACTCCAACATCTAAACTCAAACGAGTTCACCCAGTCAAATCCGAAACCCGACTCGCCTCGAGTTGAGTCCAAAATCGGGTATGACAGAATGGCGACTCCGCTGGGGATACTCAAAGTCCTAACCACAACGAGTCTTTACTTTTTGGGATTTATCTAATTATTATCTTGTTATTCCTTATTATTATTGTCGTACTAAGTTGGTTTTTTTTTTCTTTTTACTTTATTTATTTATTGTATTGAACTTGAATCTTGATGTGACATTTTGCATATCTCACTCATACTCCCCCACTCCTGGGAAACGATACTTTACACAAACATGGCAATTACGTGGATCCCACGATCGCTTCACCACCAAAACACCTTTTAAGAGGAACATTTTAGAATATAGTTGGTCCGTGGTACAACCAACAATTTCAAATGATCCCACTCCTTGGCCGTCCACCTTGGGGAACCGTGTCTAGAATTACACCACTGTTCTAAATGTAATGAGCATGCATCATGCCATAGGTGGGGCTCCCCGTGAGCCGACTAGTTTTCAACTTGTCCAAACTACCTAAATAGGTTTTTGACCCCAAAGGGACGTTTGGGCATGATTATGTGCATTTGAGAGAGAAGAAAAGAAAAGAGAGAAAAAAGTAAGACGAGAATGAAAACGCATTTTTGATCTGTCCAATTATTCTCAAAGGGGACGGGGTTTTTAAATCTTATTTTTCTTTATTTTTAGGTCACAATGAGTTAAAAATTTCATCGTTTTGGAATGACTATGGGCGCACCTCCTTTGTTAACTAGTTGGTGGAGCAACTTGTCACTGGGAGAGCAAACCGAAGTACATCAACACTTGGGTCATTTGGTTTCACTATTACAAATGGAACCATGTAGGGAGATGATCGAAGCATCAGTGTCATTTTGGGATGAAGAATTGAACGTGTTTAGGTTTGGGGATATCGAATTAACACCTTTGTTGGATGAAATAGGGGGGTTTGTGTCACACTCGGGGTTAGACAAACATCATTGGCAAGGGGGTCGCATACTAGCACCGAGCGTCCCCACAGCTGACGAGTTTCGTAAAAAGTTAGGGATGGTAGCAAGTGTGGACGCGGAACTTTTACAACAAAAGAAGATACCGTTTTCCTATTCCTACACTCGGTTTGGGCATTTGAGGTCGTACGACAATCATAAGAAAGAGTTCGAGTCCTACGGTGATTGGAGGAGAGCTAGACCACTCGCATTTGCCATTTGTTTCTTAGGAGTAATGGTGTTCCCCGAGAATTCAAGTCATGACATATGCTCGAGACTTGTCATGGTTGCCGATGCGGTATTCAACGGAATTGATGGTTATCGCTATGCCATAGTTCCTATGATAGTAGCAGATATTTATCGGGGTTTGGGTTGTTGCAAAAGAGGAGCAAAATACTTCCAAGGGTGCAATCTTCTACTACAAGCATGGTTCAAGGAGCATTTGAGGAAAGTGAAGGGAGTACAAGAACTGTCTAAACCAACTGGTTCTAACTACTTTGTTGGAGAATGGTACGGGGTTCCGAGATTCAAGCAGCACAAAGAAATGGGTAAAATTGTTTGAAAACATAACGGAAGACTCAATTCAGTGGATGTTCACTTGGTTTCCTTCATCAGATTTCATCGTTAGCTCTGAGAAGGCATCCTTTGTGATACTTATGGGATTAAGAGGTCTCCAACCTTACCAACCGCTAAGAGTGATGAGGCAAGCAGGGAGGAAGCAAATCATATCATTGACACCAGACACGAAAGTCTATCAGTTTGATTATACTGGAGATGTTGTCCCGAAGGTCAAGAGCATTAGAAAATCCTGGGTAGGAAGACAAGTCATGGGAGAAGCATCGCTAGCGCCCGCTAGATACAACGCTGGATATGAACCACACTACAAAAGCTGGCTACGCTCTAGAATAAAGGGAAATGTTGTAGTGGGGCAAAGTCGAGGGAATGACATAAGAGATCGTGAAGCTGAAGCTCAAATTCGATACCGAGAATTCATGTTGAAAGCTGTCAAAAGGGATAAGGAGAACAAAGAAGAGGTCGAAGTATGGAAGAAGCGTGCAGTAGAGCTAAAGGAAAAGGTAGAGGCGTTGGAAACAAAACTTGAACAATGGAACTCAAAGTGCGCAGAGATAGACATTTTGCACTTGGTAGCGGCTAAGGGATACTTAACCAAAGCTATGGAGGAAGTTAAGGAGATTACACGAGAAGCAAAGAGAGCCAAGCTGGAGAAGGAGCGTGCTGCCTATTCAAAGTGTCATTTTCATTTTTTCTTTTGTGTTTTACTTTTTCGAAATATATCATGTACTGATTTTCAAATGTTGGGGAATTTATGAGAATAATTGGCAACAAAATGCATATTTATTTTCTTTGCATAATGACAAACCTAGGAAGGCTATACGTCCTTGACACGTAATAGTGCATTAGTAAATGTACGCCAAATGTCAAAAGGGTTTTTAACCTGAAAAGTGACAAATTGCATCTCCGCATTGATTTGAAGAAACGTTTGCACAAAACATTAATCGTCTGTTTAAACGTGATCAAAACTATAAGAATGTTTTGGTCTTTACCCTTTCTTGTTTTGTTTTCAGACTATGGCTGCAAAGGGTACTCTCCAATTTCAGATCGTCTCCCGACCTCCTCACTTGATCAGACTCTAGTGGGAAGATTTGGCCATTGTCAGCAAAGCTCATGTTCAAAAGATGTTGGGAGAGTTGGTAGCTCTCAAGAACTATACTGCCGTGACTGGTTTGGTTGAAGCTGCTACACATTTCTGGGACTACAAAAGGGCTGTGTTTCATTTAAATGGTTTCGAATTGGCACCAATGTTAGAAGAATTTGGAGGGCTAGCAGGGTTAGAGCCTGGACCTGAGACTATGATTTATCCTCGAGACGTGGAACCTAAGGAGTTCATTGAACTGCTGGGAGCTCCTTATGATCCATATATCGAGGAAGTGCATGATGGGAAAGTCACGTTGGAATACTTGCATTCTAGATTTGGAGATCCAACACTTAGACACGAATGGAATGGGGTGTGGGAAGTTCAAGATTGGGAGTGGACTGAATCCAATGGTTTCATCATTGCTTTTCTGGGAAGCATGTTTTTCCATGAGAAATGAGGCAAGATCGACATAAGGCTAGGGAGAGTAGTAGGGGGGCTGCGCAAAGGTGCTTTCAAATGTCAAGTAAGCTTGGTTCCAATGATTTTGGGAGAAGTTTATAGGGGCTTAACCAAATGTAGGAGGGGAGGAGATTTCTTCGAGGGATGTAACCTGTTACTGCAAATATGGTTGATAGAGCACTTGCACAATGTCCCCGTCAGTCCGGTGGCACCAAAACCCTCTTGGCAAGGAGGGATCCGCTCACATAGCACCCGTATGGCTGGAACAATGGCATGGGAATACCCCGCAAATATAGAGGGTTGGTACCAAGCTCGAGGAATTGCAAGAGGTGCAATGGGTAATTGAAAATTGTGCTGGCTTCGTTGTCTCCATACAAGTTCAAGACATCATTTCTTGACATTGATTGGATTCCGAGGAACTCATCACTATGTTCCTCTAAGAATCCTTTGACAAGTGGGAATGACACAACAAACCCCGCAGTTGACTGAGGGAAGAAGCTTCAACGTTGATATAAAGGACATCGAGCATCCAATAGTTCTCACCATTTTGACAATGTGGGAGAAGAGGCTTACTATGCAGTTTTGCCGTGGTCGAGACAGTAGGGTGAACCCCACAGCTACCCTGGCCTACCCTCAATGGCTCGGCGAAGATAAGGCAAAGTTTCTATCTAAGACTACACTAAAAAGGAAAGCCAAAGCTCCAAATGCTACTGAAAAATATAAGAAGCTGAAACACGAGTTTGACCAAAGAAAGAAGGAGTTAAGGGTGACACAAGACAGGGAGATGAGGAGACAATACAAGGATAAGATCAAAGGGGACGAACTCAAGTATTGGACAGTCAAGGTCATGACCGCAAGACAAGCTGCTGGGAATTTACAAGATTTGCTCAAAGGATGTGGAGAGTATTTTAAGTCAGTACCGCTGGAAGAAAAGGAAGCAAAGGGAATGGACATATGCGAGTTCTTCATAAAGGCTCTGGGTGACATGGAGGTTGGGAAGGACCTGCAGGAGACATTTGCTGATCCTCCACCCATTAGTTTGGTTCACAAACCCAAGGAGGAAACCAAAGAGGAGAAGGAAAAGGAAAACGCTGGAGCTGAAGATTGAATCTGGAATCTTTTTGCCTGGTACCCAGTCTAGTCGTATCGAGTCAAGTCGTCTTGTTCCCTTTTGTTGTTATGTTCGTCTTAATCGAGTCGTCATCTTTAAATTGTTGGTTGTAATAAAGCCAAGCAAATTAAATAAAATTTTATTGTTTTTGGGTTTCAGACTGGTGATGATTATGTTTATTCAAATGAAATGATGTGTTTGGTGCAAACGTTACTTCGAATCTGCGATAGGCCCACCTCTGGCACAAGAGAGGTCCCATGCATGAAAGGACGCGATTTTTGTTCGAACTAACGTATACTCACATTTACTCTTCTTGTTTCGATGTGTCAGCTCCCAAGTCCCTAATAGTTTGGTTTGTGCATTCTGGTCGCACCGCAATACCTGTTGAGGTGCAAAGGATCAATCCCAACACCTCCCCCTTTACCTACAAGGACAAGGACGAGACGAAATATCATGGCTGAGTTTAACAAGGTTGGAAATGGAACTCCTGAGAAACAAGGCATGGTCGCCTATGAAAGTTATGCTAAGCTGGAGCAGAGGCTGCTTGAATTGGAAAATAGGATCCCTCTTGCCCGTGCTGATGAGATCGTTGAACCAAACCAAACTGCTCGCCCTCACGGCAAATATCCACTCTACCCTGAAAAAGACATTCCTTACCCTACCTACACTGCACCACTAAAAGCACCACAAAACAACTTACCCTCCTTCACCGTTGAAACCAAAACCATCGCATCACCCACCAAAGATCATGAAATGTATGCATGGACCAAGGAAGACCCAGACAACACCAAGGAGCAAGTCCAATGGCTGGTGGAAAAGTTCAAGCAACTCCAAGACACTAAAGGAACCCGAGGGCTAGCCTATGAGGACCTCTGTTTGTATCCTGACTTGAAGCTGCCCGAAGGTTACAAGACACCTAAGTTCAACATGTTTGATGGCAGTGGAGACCCAATGGCCCATTTAAGATCTTACTGTGACAAGATGATTGGGGTTGGACATGCGAAAAGATCTGCATGCAGTTGTTCAACTGCAGTCTAACTGGAGATGCGCTAGTATGGTACTCTAAGCAACAAACAAAGAAGTGGACGAGCTGGGAAGCAATGGCTGGAGACTTTGTCGACAGTTTTGGGCACAACACCGATGCCATGCCTGACCGGTTCTACCTAGAGAAATTGAAGAAGAAGCCTACTGAGACTTTTAGAGAGTTTGCAACTAGATGGAGGGCTGAAGCTGCCAAAGTCCAACCTCTCATGGAAGACGTCGAGATAATGGCAACTTTCATCCGCATACAAGAAGACGTCTATTTTGACAAAATGCTGAATCTGCAAGATAAGAAGTTTGGAGAGTTGATCAAGATTGGGGATATGGTTGAAGATGGACTGAAGACTGGAAGGATTGTTAGCCTGGTCGCACTACAAGCCTCTAACAAGGCCCTACAAGCTGGCTGCACTACCACCTCAAGAAAGAAGAAGGACGATGTCTCCTTCGTGGCCGCATCACTTGACCACTCCCCAACTCACAACCACTACTATCAAACACCTCATCCCTCATACCCATACATACTACCCACATCCATCTACTCAGTCTATAACACCCAGCCCATGTACCAAAACCCACCACCACAAAGACCAACCTACCCACAAAGTCCCAACTACCGAAATACCAACACCTATTCACCCAGACCTCACGCCAATAACAACCCAAGACCCAAAAGAAACTACACCCCCACTGGCTAAATCTCGCACCCAGTTGTTCGAGAGACTCAAAGCAGCCGGCCACATACAACCCGTGCCATTCAAAATGCCTGATAGGATGACACCCTATTTTGATCAAACCAAAACCTGTGCCTATCATTCTGGAGGACCTGGTCACGATACTGAAAAATGCTACGCCTTAAGGGACAAGATACAAGATCTGATCGACCAAAAGGTGATACACTTGAAGACTCCAAACGTGCACAACAACCTTCTGCCTAATCATGGAGATAATAGGGTGAACCTGATCGAGTTGGATAAGGAATTCAACTTAGAAGGGACTATTAGTAAAGCAAAAGAAAGGGTACCAGCCACCGCTTCAGTTGCTCAAGCCGTTATAGCACCAGAGCCCATTGAGGTGGAAGTGGCTCCCAAATTCTGTGTTGATGTGGTTCCTCCATACAGCGACAAGGCGGTACCATGGGACTATGAAAGGGAGAAGAAGAAAAAGTCTGTAGTTGAGACTTTTGCCGCACAAGGGATGATTAGGAGTGGGAGGATTTACACTCCCGAGCATCTTGTTCAAGATAGACGAGGCATTAGTGAGGAAGAGTCCAAGGGACTGTGGAAGAAGGTGCAAGCGAAGGAGTACTCCGTAGTTGAACACTTGGGCAAAACTCCAGCACAAATCTCTATTTTGGCTTTACTCCTCAAATCGGAGAGCCACCGAAGTGCTTTGATGAAGATGTTGGACGAGGCACATGTTCCAGTGGACACTTCAGTTGAAAACCTGGCTAGCATGGTTGGGCAAGTCATGGAGGCTAACCGAATTGCTTTTCATGGAGATGAGCTACCACCTGAAGGGTTGAATCACAACAAAGCTTTGCACGGCACTGTCAAATGCAAAGACTAGTTCGTAGGGAGTGTCCTGATCGATGGAGGCTCTGGTCTGAACATATGCCTGTTCATCACTCTGAAAAAAATGGGAATTGACCAAACTAAGATAAGAGAGAGCGACATGAAGGTGAAGGCATTCGATGGGTCACAAAGAAGCACCATTGGGGAGATCGACCTAGCTATCAAGGTTGGTCCCCGTGGAGTTCACTGCTGAGTTCCATGTCATGGACATCTCTGCTTCCTACAATCTACTACTAGGGAGGCCTTGGATCCATATGGCTGGTGCGGTGCCTTCTACATTGCACCAAACCGTGAAGTTCGAATGGGATCACAAAGAGGCAGTAGTATTCGGTGAGGGGAACAATTCTATCGACAATGAGCAAACCATACCAGCAATTAAAGGAAATACTCCTGATGGGCAGACATTCTATACTGTAGAACTTGTGGGAGCAGTGCAAGGCACCCGAGGAGGACGCCGCAAGAATTACAATTCATGTTGGAATCCTACAAGTATGGTCCAAGGAGGTTACACTGCACACTTTGCTCCAAAGTTGGTCAACACACCGCCTGGGGTTGAAGAAAGAAAGAAGAAATTTTACAACGCTTATTGGAATAGCCGAGGCAAAGGCTACGAAGGGAGGAATTTGGTCTGGGAGCCAGTCATGTCTGATTGGGGAGTGCCCTCACGCAAAATTCGTGAGACCCTACTAGCTAAGATCGAGAAGCGACCAATGTACTCACCCAATGCTCGTCCCAGTTGGAAACGCATCTCTGAAGAAACAAAGGGAAAGCAAGTGTGGATACCTAAAGCACCTGAACCTACGGAGGTAGTGATCGAAGAGCCATATGTACTCCCACAGCCTGCAAAATGGCCCGGAGACTGGGTCATAGGCATCATGATCAAGCAAGGCTATGAACCGGGCAAAGGTTTAGGCCAGAACTTGGATGGTATGGGTGAGCAAATCAGAATTGTGATAAGGCCCGACAACGAAAAGGCTGGCATAGGATACATTGTGACCTATGAAAAGAGCATGGAAGAAGCGTCGCTGGATTTCAAGTTCTATAAGAAAAGCACCAAGAGTCTCTTGCATATCTTCGTCTCATCTAGATACTTGGATGGTCGAAAAGAGGAGGTGTCCGCAGCACAAGGAGTGGAGCCGAAGATAGCTAATGCTGAAGAGGATCTACTGGCAGGAATGCAAAATCTATTCATATCTGATGAAGACTGTTGTGTAATCCTTGAAGAACACGTTGAGCCTCCTGGCTTGACAAAGGCTGAATCTGGAGCAGCACTGAACAACTGGATCAGCAACCGGGCCCGAGCTTACCGTGGACCTTGGTAAAGCTGAGGGGATAAAATTTATTTTATGTTTCCTAAAATAAAACCCGACTTTTGAGTCGTAGATTTTGCATTTTCCCTTTCTTGTTGCACATGTTTCCCTACAAGCTTTGTTTTGCAAGGATTCATAAATAAAATATCGCATTATTTCCTGTTTAGTTTTTGCTTTAATCTTTTAATTTTGCAATATTTTACTTGTTTCAGCATTCATACTAATAATCCCATTGAGTCCACAATTGCAACGTGTAATGAAACAATGGGGCTTTAGGAAACTGGAGCTGATTATGATGATTTTGATGAAACTACACAAGAAGAAATTGAAAGATTTGAAAACAAACCTAAGTCGAACCTTGAGGAGACTGAGGTGATAAACTTAGGAGATGAGAAAATGGTGATAGAGACAAGGATCAGTGTGCATCTCACCGCCGAGGATAAAAAGCTGTATACTGAGTTTCGTAAGGAGTATGAGGACGTATTCGCCTGGTCGTACGATGACATGACTGGCATAAGCACAGATGTGGTAGATCACAAATTACCTATAAATCCGGGCTTTCCGCCGGTCAAGCAAAAGGCCCGAACTTTCAAGTCATCGATGCTGTTAAAGATAGGGGAGGAAGTGACCAAGCAGCTCAACGCAGGGATTCTGAGAACAGTCAAATATCCAACTTGGTTGGATAATATCGTCCCAGTGCTGAAGAAAGATGGGAAACTCCGAGTTTGCATAGATTATAGAGATCTGAATAGAGTAACTCCGAAGGATGATTTTCCACTGCCAAACATACACATCCTGATCGAAAATTGTGCGAAGCATGAAATAAAATCCTTCGTAGACTGTTTCGCCGGCTATCATCAAGTGCTCATGGATGAAGAGGATGTCAAGAAGACAACTTTCACCACATCTTGGGGAACTTATTGCTACAAGGTCATGCTATTTGGGTTGAAGAATGCTGGGGCAACTTACATGAGGGCAATGACCACTATGTTCCATGACCTAATGCACAAGGAGATTGAAGTCTATGTGGACGACGTGATCATCAAATCAAAGAAATGTTCAGAGCATCTTGACAACTTGCGCAAGTTCTTCGACCGCTTGCGAAAGTATAATCTGAAGCAGAATCCGAAAAAGTGTGCTTTTGGTGTTCCAGCGGGGAAGCTCCTGGGTTTCATCGTCAGTAGGAGGGGTATTGAGCTGGATCCGTCCAAGATCAAAGCCATCAAAGAATTTCCACCGCCAAAAAGCAAGAAAGAGGTCATGAGTTTCTTGGGGAGGCTCAATTACATCAGCCGTTTTATAGCACAATCCACCATCATCTGTGAGCCAATCATCAAGTTGCTGAGGAAAGACGCAGTGATTGAGTGGAAAGAAGATTGCCAAAAAGCATTTGATCGGATAAAGGAGTACTTGTCTTGCCCGCCTATGCTGGTTCCATCTGAGCCTGGGCGACCTTTGATCTTGTACATGTCTGTGGTAGATACGGCCTTTGGTTGTGTATTGGGGCAATATGATTCAACTGGAAGGAAGGAACAAGCAATATATTATCTAAGCAAGAAGTTCACTCCTTACGAGGCCAAGTACACATTGCTGGAGCGCACATGCTGCGCGCTGACTTGGATAGCACAGAAGCTGAGACATTACCTGACATCTTACTCAACATTGCTGATATCGAGGATTGATCCTCTCAAATACATCTTCCAAAAACACATGCCTACCAGAAAGTTGGCTAAGTGGTAGATGTTGCTCAGTGAATTCGACATCACTTTTGTCACTCAAAAGGTGGTGGAGGCCCAAGCCTTGGCTGATCAAATGGTCGAGAATCCAGTGGGAGATGACTATGAACCCTTGCACACCTATTTCCTCGACGAGGAAGTTATGTTCGTAGGGGAAGACATCACCGAAGAGTATGATGGCTGGAGGCTATTCTTCGATGGAGCGGTAAATTTCAAAGGGGTCGGCATTGGGGCAGTATTAGTTTCCGAGACTGGAAAATACTATCCCGTCACGGCCAAACTAAGGTTTCCTTGCACTAACAACATGGCGGAGTATGAAGCTTGCATTTTGGGTCTTAGATTGGCAGTAGACATGAACATACAAGAGCTGTTAGCAATCGGGGATTCTGATTTATTGATTCACCAGGTTCGAGGGGAATGGACAGCGAAGAATTTGAAGATATTGCCATACCTGGAGTGCATAAAGGGGCTGAAGCAAAGATTTACCAAGATATTCCAGCATGTACCTAGACTGCAAAATGAGTTTGTGGATGCTCTGGCTACCATATATGCCATGATCAAGCATCCTGACAAGAATTACATTGACCCAATACCTGTGACAGTAAGGAAGTAGCCAGCATACTGCTACCACGTGGAAGAAAAATTAGACGGACAGCCTTGGTTCTACGACATCAAAGGTTTCTCAAAGATGGCAATTATCCGAAGAATGCAACAACTCTCCAAAAGAAGACACTGAGGCGGTTAGCAAATGGCTTCTTTCTGAATGGAAAGGTTTTGTATAAGAAGACACCCGATCTCGGGTTATTAAGATGCGTGGCCGTAAAAGAAGTCGCTAAATTGTTGGAAGAGGTACACTCTGGGACGTGTGGCCTGCACATGAACGGTTTCCTACTTGCCAAGAAGATTTTGAGGGCTGGTTATTTGTGGATGACAATGGAGCATGATTGCATAAAGCACGCAAAGAAATGTCACCAATGCCAAGTCCACGGAGATATGATTCGAGTGCCTCCCAATGAATTGAACATTATGGGATCGCCTTGGCCTTTTGCTGCCTAGGGAATGGATGTCATAGGACTTATCGAGCCAGCTGCTTCCAATGGGCATCGTTTCATATTGGTAGCCATTGATTATTTTACCAAATGGGTAGAAGCTGCATCATACAAATCAGTAACGAAGAAGGTGGTGTCAAACTTTGTCCATGATAAGATGATCTGCCAATTCGGCATCCCCAAATCCATCATCACCGACAATGGGTCCAATCTCAACAGTGACCGAATGAAAGCAACCTGTGAGGTTTTCAAGATCAAGCATCGTAACTCCACTGCATACAGACCTCAAATGAATGGTGCGGTCGAGGCGGCCAATAAGAACATCAAGAGGATATTGCGCAAGATGATAGACAATTCAAAGCAATGGCATGAGAATCTACCCTATGCCCTGTTAGGGTATCGCACTACAATGAGAACATCAACAGGTGCTACTCCTTATTTGTTGGTGTATGGCACCGAAGCAGTGATACCCGCGGGGTCGAGATACCATCTTTTAGAATCATCCAAGAGACATAATTAAAAGATGTTGAATGGATCAAAGGAAAAATAGAGCAATTGGCCCTCATCGATGGCAAGAGATTGAATGCAATATGTCATGGGCAAATATATCAGAGGAGGATGGCTAAGGCATTCAGCAAGAAAGTTCGAGAGAGATCCTTTGAACCTGGGTAATTAGTACTGAAAAAGATATTTCCAAATCAAGAAGAAGCAAAAGGCAAGTTTGCACCAAATTGGCAAGGGCCGTAGATGGTTCACCGAGTTCTGAATGGAGGAGCATTGATATTGGCAGAGATGGACGGAGAAGTCTGGCCTAAACCAATCAACTCAGATGCTGTCAAAGAAACTATGTATAGGGATTTGTACTGATTAGTGATTTCCCTATTCTGCAATACATTATGTAATCTGAACTACGTCACGACCTGATTCCCCAAGTGGGATACGTAGGCAACCTATTCAAGGTTCGCTCGCATAAATACAAAAAATTTCATTTTCCCCACAAAGCAAACACTGGGGCAGAATTTTTGAGGAACTCTAAAAAATTCCCAAAATGGACGAGCATAGTTGACACTGGGGCAGAAATTTTTGAGGACCTCTAAAAAATTTCAAATGCAAACTGGGGCAGAATTTTGAGGGCGCCCTCTAAATTCACTTAATGGAGTTTGGAACAGCATGAATGACGAAAACTTTGGCTTTACACAACGCGACTTGTGACTCAATGGGACAAAATATTTCATTTTATTTTCTTTCTTATAAAAGTTTTTCGAAATCATTTACATCATGTACTACTTTACGCATATCCCCATCAGCTCTGCGAAGATTCCGGCACTCGTGGACAGCGAGCCCGAAACAAGCCAAGAATGCACAAACCAAACCGCCCCGTACCACTCACCAATCTTTCTTTGGATGCAGGTACGAAAGATACCTAAGTCAATAATGCACGACAGACATGCTTCAACGAAAAGGTTTATCATTTAAATTAGCTGAGGGTACAAAGCCCGATATCGATTTGCATTTTAAATTAACTGAGGGTACACAGCCCAAGGCGTCGGTTGAGCGTACACAGCTTGATATTGATTTGCATTTTAAATTAGCTGAGGGTACACAGCCCAAGGCGTCATTTGAGGGTACACAGCCTGATACCGATTTGTCATTTTTATTCTTTGCGGAGGGTACACAGCCCAATGCACCGACGGAGGGCATACAACCCGATGTCGAATCTAACACTTGACAGCAAAAGACACGCAATTATGGCATAGCAGACACAACTACATGTGGCAAGAATCCTGGAAAGACAATCCAGCCCGGCGAAAAGGTACGTTTTATGTCTATATCAAGTTGCAAACACATCTTCATTGCAGGATATACACCCCCAAGCAAAGCAAGCATTTCAGCCTGACATCCCGCATTCTCTTAAGTCATAGGCCCCTCTAGAGTCATGACAAAATTGGCCGCACTGTCAACGTCTTTGCCTGGAGACTCTTTCATCATCCCCGGGCAAAGAGGGGCAGCTGTTGGCACCCAATTTTGTCCCTCCTATTTTCAAAAACAACAGTTTTCAAATTTTACACACGATCGTGTATCCACTCTTGCCCTGTCCATTTCTTTCAAATTACCTTCCCATAATAGCCTGACAATCAAGGTTCATTTTCAAAAGCACCGTCTCAAACCATAGCTATTCTTACAATTTTTGTGATTACTTCTATTTTTTGACAAAATTGTTCAAATTATTTTAAATCCCAAAATTACAATTTTTATACATTTCCTAGCCATTCTAACACTTTTAAAACTAATTTCCTAAATTTCCTATATTTTTATCTATTTTTTTACAATTTTTATACCTATTTTGTGCCTAATATACACAAGATATACACTACATATAGATAAACATATATATACACATTACACTTCATAATTTACACATCAGCCACGTTTTATACACATCACTCCTACGTGGATCGATCTCGATCGTCAACGTAGACGATCCAACGGCCAAAAACCTTTTTCCTTTTTCAATTACCAAACGACCCTGAGCCCTTAGCCTACCCCCCATTTCCCTCCCCCCCCCCCCCATCTGATTCTAGAACCACTCTCTCTTCTCTCTCTTGGTGAAATAAATCGCCACCGCTGACGAGGGCTTTTCCGGCCATTTTAGTCGGTGAAAATTGGGGAAAATGGCACTATGGTACTCTCCTCTTCAAGCGCTACAAAACTCATACATTCTTGATGACATTTGGATAAGGGCAAAGTTTAACCTCGTGTTAACCGAAACCACCACCGGGAGACGCCTCCGGCGGGGTTCAGGCCATCAATATAAAGGCATTGTCGCTTAAAAAGGGGTAAGAAACCCCACGCGAAGGTAAATCCGTGATGGGTCGATTTGATCCGACTTTGATATGAACGTTAACCCCTTTTCCGGTTTTATTCTTTCCTCGTGGTTCTGAGTGCCTCTTATGCCTGATTTTGGATAATTTCACCGATTAATTATGTGTTAACATGATTAGTTGATTATTTACTCTATGTTAGTCGATTAGGGCGAGTGTCTTCACGATTTGATCATTTTGTTTAAACCTACTGGTTAGTATTCCTGTGAATTTTTGGCGTGCCAGGATTTAACATGTGCAGTGGCTCAATTTTATGATATCTTTGTTAAGATCAAAAGTTTGAATCTGGGATTGATGTTTGCAGTTGTCTAAATGCATAATTCTTTTTCCTCTGAACGTGTGATGATTCAAGATTGAATTTCGTATATTGGTCTAGCATATGCGATTAGAAGATTCATATTTGCTAAATTTGAACTCTTTGATTGGAAACCTGTTTTGGTGATTGGTTAGTATCAATTTAAGATTTGATTGGAATTTGCCAATACAATCAAAGGGATTCCGAGCCTGAATCAGTCTAGGGTATACTTACACTGTTTTCTGAATTTAGATAGGGTTCAAGTCCAATTTGATTTGGGATTGAGTTTTGCCTTTAATTTTGGAAGGATGATTGATCTAATTTTGGAAAACATACTTAGGGTGATAGCTTTATTTCTGGAACAATCTTTCCTTACCATTCTTAACCTTTACCCGTTGCTTTTCAAATACCCACTCCTCACCTATATAAACTCTTCCCTTCTCAACTAGAAGAACAAGTTCTGGACATTAAAAAATCCAGAAACACACACTGATACACTTAAGATTTTACATAGCATACAGGTACTCTTTTCTTCTTGTTTGCTCTCCTGAAGGACTACTGCTACTGCTTGTGTGCTGATTGCGCTTCTCTTCTTCCTTGTCTGCATTCTAATAATCTCACTGTGCCTAAAGGTATTCCTTTTCACTCCTGATCACCCATTACATCTGTATATATGTGTGTGTCTGGCATACTCTTATCATGTCCCTGTTAAAACTACTGGTGTACCCTATTTTGCCTGGTTCTGTGTGTCCCAAGTAACCTCTGCACCTTTGTTTAAAACATAGTCAATATTGTTAAAATACAGTTAGAGGTGTGACACTCTTCCTCACTTCTGATTATTTAGTGCATCTGTGTGTGTGTTGTTTCCTTAGCATGATCTTACTCTATCTCTGTTTTACCTAAACTACTGGTGTGCCTTGTTTTGTTCTGGGAGTCCTGCACATTTGTTAAATCATGTCAACATTATGAAAGGGGAACTGGCTGCACCTGTTCAATAAGTTCCTGGCAGATCTCCTTTTAATCCAGGCCTTCCCCTTTCCCTGTTTCCCCTGCTAACCTTGTTTGCTTGCAGCTCTGTTTGGGCTTACATAGACTATGCTTTACCCTATTGCTTATGGGAGAACCTTGAGGGTTCAGTAGGGTCAAGGTCTAAACCCCCTTTAGCTGATTCTGGGATTAGAAACCTTTGACTACTGAAAAGGATTCTTTGGTTTTTGAAGAACAGAGTACTTTCCTTTTGATTGCCACCCCTTTTTCCTTGTATTTTTCCCCTTAGGAACTGTCCCCAACCTGTATATTTGCTAAGTGCCCTGCCTGTATCTTTTAAAACAGAGGGGTACAACAATAATGTTGTACAAATTGACTATCCAGGAGCCACTCTCTTATTCCTTTTCTCCCTGTGTTAAATGCATCATGCTTAGGCTTGAGAAAAAATGATTCTGGATTGTTCTCTTCTATGAAAACTGATTGTTTTGGCAGTATGTTTGAAATCCCACCTCTACTGAAGTTTTTACACCTAAAGCATGATTAACTCGTGTCATAATTTGAAATCTTGAATAAAACAGGGGTTGTATGTGTTATGTTTGCCTAGATGAGACTATTTCTGATAAATTAAACTCGCCCCCCTTTGCATAAACAGTCTGGGCCTAAAAATATTTTCGAAAAGGGCCCCTTACATGCATAAACTTATTTTGACCAATGTTTATGCTCTTACAGACTAATCTAATAGTGTATAGGGGCGTATAAAATACTTGGGGTCATTTATATGCTTTAAAGTATAATTTTTAAAGTATAATTATTATTTAGTCATGTATTCGCATGTGTATACCTATATATATGTACTATTACATGCTACAGCCCTTATTTGCTTTTTGCGTGCTTATGTGAACCCATTTTCGAAAACAGCCCTTCGCCTATATATATCTCCTAAAATCTGACCCCTACACAAAAAAGGCCATTAATGTTAGGGCTCGACAATTAATGACGAGTCACACCGACCCTAAATGGCCGACATTTTGTTTTAAAACAAAATCCCCTTTTGTTTTTTGCTAAAACCTGAATTTTGTTTGTAAGGTAAACTATTCATGAAAAACAGTTTAAAATGTGCAAATTGCATATATAAGCTGAAATTGGACACCCCTTTGTATGTTAACACCTGCTTAAGATTAGGCGTTTGATATTAGAGGCCCAAAATACGATTAGGCTTAAATATAGGCCGAATGTGAAAATTATTTGTGTGTATGTTCTAAAATAGCATAGATATATTTTAGTTAAAGTGTTAAATTAAACTTCCAAGTTAGTATTCATGGCGATATATACTCTTTTTATCCCAAAATTTAGACTCGGACGGTAACCACTCTTCGTGGGACTCAGGGAAATGCCTAACACCTTCTTCCTCGAGTCATTTGGACTTCTTACCCATATAGAATCTATGGAATTGACTAGTTGACCTATTGAACTTGACTTTAGACACTTAGGTGACCTAATGCGCCTTAGAAATTATATTAGGTGGCGACTCCAACATCTAAACTCAAACGAGTTCACCCAGTCAAATCTGAAACCCGACTCGCCTCGAGTTGAGTCCAAAATCAGGTATGACACATAGGTTCCAAGTAAAGTCATATACGAAGCTTCAAGCTTCGAACTCGAAGGGCTCGGCCTCTTCAATGTTCTCTCTTCTCTATTCAAGATTCATAAACTAGCTTATGCAATAAAATGACTAAGGAAGGCTTTTATAGTCTTCCTTTACACATAATGAAATGTCTAAAACACCCCTAAAGTGAGTTTTAAGAATACAAGCAACGTAGGGACAAAATAGACATTTTAGTCAAAATCCTGTGTGCTACCATCATGGGTAGGCGGTCCGCCCACCCCCACTAGGCGGTCCGCCTCTCTTCAATGTCAAGAGAGTAGACAGTCCACTAGGCGGCCACCCATGTCCTGAGGCGGTCCGCCCACATGAGTTCCTGCGAGCTGAATGATGTAGGTGGTCCGTCCACTTGCAGAGGCGCTCCGCCTCTTCCTGAAGCTCCTTGAAATGCCTCAAAATGTGCCTCGGACGCTCCTCCCTTGTAGCCTAGGTGGTCCTCCTTCCTTGCCGCTCCAATGCATGATCTTCAAGTCGCTTCCGGAGCCCTTGACTTTTATTCCTTGTGCTCTCAAGCTTGGCTCTTGATGGTTGGGAACTAAGCCAATTTGGATTGCATCACTACACAAGAGCTAACACAAGAAAAAGTAGAAGATTAAGAATTGTTATGAAAATGGGTGCTCTCACTCTCAATTTTTCTTTCCTCACCTCTCCTTTATTTCATTTTCCCCTCAAGGTCAAGTGTAGTTTGTGGTGACAATCCACTCACATCACTCCTCAATTCCTCTCCTTTTTCCTCTCTAGGATTGTCACCGGTCACTCCTTCACTTCTCTCTTTCTTTTGTCTCTCATTTTCAAGTACAATGGAATGAGACTCAAGATTATCATCATTTGGAGTAGAGTGACTCTTACTTTCATCATGCAATGACAAGACAATAAGATTGTTGGCTCGGGCTCAAGTACAATAGGTGACTTAGCTTTTTCCGCTTCCCTCAACTCCCTCTTACGCTTGTAGTCTTCCCTTACTTGCCTTGGGGTCAAAGGTTTAAGCACATACTTCTTTCCTTCTTGCTTGATCGTATAGGAGTTGGTTCGGCCATCATGTACCGCACACCTATCATATTGCCATGGTCTCCCAAATAGAAGATGGCAAGCTTGCATCAGGACCGCATCAAACATGATTTTGTCTCTATAGTTCCCAATGTCGAACTCTATCAACACTTGTTTCACCACTTTCAAGTCACCACATTCACTTAACCATTGATGACCCACTTTCAAGTACACGGTAGGGGTTTGGATGCTTTAGAGTGGGCAATTTCAATTAGGAAATCAAGGTTTGGCTCACTATGTTGGCACAACTCCCCGAATCAACAACCATTGAGCATACTTGCCCCATCACACGGCATCTAGCATGAAACAGGTTTTCTCTTTGATCATTTTCCACCTCCTCTTCCATGAATATTGATGACCCAAATCGGGACAAGACACTTTCCAACACTTTCCAACATGTGCCAAGCTTGGAAGATACAAAGGACTTGAAGTCAAGGGCTTTGGAAGTGTTTCGGATGGTCTCAGCTCAAGGCCCCACGCCTAAGGGGAAGGAGGGCCTCCCAGCACAGCCAGGCGCCCCGCCTAGCCCAGGCGCCCCGCCTGGAGAAGTTTCTGTCCGAAGGTGCAATTGTGCACAGGCGGGCCGCATAGCCAGGCGCCCCACCCAGGCGCCCCGCCTAGCCAGGCGCCCCACCTGATCTCAGGTGCCCCGCCTAGCTGCAGCCTGATCCAGGCGCCCCTCCCAGTTGTGAAGGCCTATGTTATTTTTACCGTTTTGCCCTACGTGGCCTATTTTGTGAACCTTATTCGTAAGGGCATTTAAGTCATTGTGTAAGCTTGGGAAACACTATAAATAGCCAAGCCTAGCTTATTTTACACTTAGCTTGTTTTGAATGATGAATTAACATTGTAAAGAGGGATCTCTTTGGGTTTATGAAAACCAATCTTGAGTTTGGGACTTGTTTACTTCTAGTGGATTCTAGTTGCCTAACAACCCCGCCCCGATCATTCTACTTGCGAGTTCTAGTTGACTCGAGGGTAGTTGCCTAGCGTAGGTGTTCTTGGCCTTCTCTCGGGGTGTAACGGAACTAGTTCTCCGTTGCTACTTGGGATTAGTGATCGAGTTACGTCTCGTTCTCTATCTTTTACATTTCCGCGTTTGATTCTTATCAGCTTGTGATCGAGTTACGTCTCGTTCTCTATCTTTTACTTTTCCGCGTTTGATTCTTATCAGCTTGGTATCAGAGCAAGGCTCGAGTTTTGTTTCTACAAACCCCCGACCCTTGATTCTTCGTGCCTAGTATCTTCTTTTAGTTTTCTTGTTGTTGAAGTTATTGGGAAGAAGAAAAATACAAAAAAATAGAAAAATTAAAAATACAAAAAAAATTGGTGTATCTTGTTGGTTTGGAGGATTTATGATATGGGTGTTATGGATTCTTGATCGTCATTGAATTCCCGTTGCTTGGGTACCAAAATTTCGTGGATTGGTGAAGTTTGAAAAAATTGAAACCTCAATTTCCCTTAAACCCTTGATGAACTTGTTCTTGATGATTTTTCGCTTGATTCTTGGGTTGGATTGATGCTTGATTGGAAACTTGATATTGGGGATTGATCTTCATTGAAAAACAAACGAATCGGTACCAATTTTGTGGGATTTAAACATGTATAACACCTAGTTTGAAGAATCACAATCCTTGTTAAACCCGTTTGATAAACCCTTGTGTTCTTGAAGTTCTTGACTTGAATCTTGATTTGATTGGTTGTTTGGTTGTAAATTTGATTGGGTTTTGTTGAGGAAGATAAAAAACAACTTTGGGTATCATTGGATTGTGAAAACAAGTTGAAAACATCGGATTTGGGGCTTGAAAATCGACTTGAAACAAGTTTGGAACGTGTTAAAACTGTCCCAGGCCCAGGCGCCACGCCTAAGCCAGGCGCCCCGCCTGACTTAGCTACTGCCTAAGACCTCAGGCGCCCCGCCTGATTGCCTGCAAAATTTTGGGCGCCCCTCCTGAGTGCTGAAGTTGATGTTTTGGGTAGTTTCTTCTAGGATTTCTTGTTTTGTTGATTGCATTGCTTCCGATTAGTGCTATTAGAGTATAATCCTACTCGAACTAGTACTAATTACTTTGAGCTATTAGGATCATCGTGCCTTAGAAAGGAGACTAGAATTCAAAGAAGACCTAGTATCTTTTTGATTCAAGTCCTCATTTCAAAGTGCTTAGCGTTCATCGAGTCATATCAACTCCACTCACCCCGGAGTACAATTGGTTCGTGAATAGTTGGTTGAGTTGAGGATTGTCGGTCAACTTCTTGAAGCTTTTGGTAATCAAGTCCGAGTGAAATATCCACCACCACCCCAAAAGAGTGATCCGAGTGAACTCAAGTGAGGGAGTGAGTGAGGTGTTTTACTAACGTTTGTTGCTTTTTGTAGGTACCATGGCAAATGATGGGGATGATCCTATGAAGAACTTCATGGCCACCATTATGGCTAAGTTTGAGGAAATAACTTTGAGACTTGAGTCCATCGAGAAGAATCAAGTTGAGACCGGTGAGAGGAGGACCCTGAGTGTCCAAATTGAATCCGGAGAGGGCACAAGTCATAGCACTCCTATGACCCCCGGACACTTTGTTGAGCTAACCAAGAAGTATGAACAAAGCAAAGTTGAAGCTCTACAAGGGCGTGAGTTGGGCAATCCCCGACAAGAGGGCAATCCCCTCAACTTGGGCAATCCCCAAGGAAATGCTCCACTTCGAAGACCCGTGCGGAATGTCCCACCTCTTGAGCAAGTTGTTGAGGCTCAAGAAGAGGAGGAAGCCGAGTATGGTGATGAAGCCAATGGGTACTACAAATGGAGAGGGTTTTTGACACCAATGAAATGACCGAGGAGAGAAAGGGAACCTATGCTATTTCTACCTTTGAGGCCTATGCTTCTACTTGGTGGGAGTCTATGAAGAGGTCTAGGAGAAGGATGAATTTGCATTTGAATGTGACTTGGGATGAATTGAAAGGGCATATGAATACCAAGTACATAACTCCAAGGTATCGGCAAGAGCAACTCAAGAAGCTCTATGATCTAAAACAAGGTGTCAAATCGGTGCATGAGTACCATGATGAATTTGAGAAGATCCGGATGGCATTGGATATGGATACCGAATGTGTGGAACAAGCAATGATCCGCTTCAAGAATGGTTTGAGCTATGGTATAGCTTCTCAATTGAGATTGCATACTTATCATTCACTTCAAGATCTATTTGAAGCCGCCATTGAAGCCGAGAGATGGCTTAAGGGAGAGAGGTCCAAAAACAACACTCCTACTACTACAAGCATGCCAAAAGAATGGAAGACTCCAAGTGCAAACCTACCAAGTGCAAGTGCTAGCAAAGAAGTGAAGAAGCCTTATGAGAAGACTACACCACACTTGGAAGGTACTTCTAAAACTCTCTTGAGTAATCCTATTTCTACTTCTACTCAATGTTATAAGTGTAAGGGCTTTGGGAATATTGCTAAAGAATGCTCCACAAAACGAACCATGGTTGTGGTTGGCAATTTGGTGTATGAACAAGAAAGTGAGTCCGAAAAAGAGGAAGTAGAGGAGGATGAGGAAGTTGAATGTGAGGAGGCAGTAGAAGAGGATGATGGCCCTCAAATGTTCTTGGTGGTTAGGAGAAGCTTGAGTACCATTGTTATGGGAGAGGAGGAGGAAAATGATCAAAGGGAAAACCTCTTTCATGCTAGGTGCCAGGTGATGGGCCAAGTATGTCCAATGGTTGTTGATTCGGGGAGTTGTACCAACATAGTGAGCCAAACCTTGATTTCCCAATTGAAGTTACCTACTCTAAAGCATCCAAAACCATATAGATTACAATGGCTAAGCGAGGGTGGTGAACTTAAAGTGGTGAAACAAGCGTTGATTGAGTTTAGCATTGGGAGCTATAAGGATAAGATCATGTTTGACGTGGTCCCGATGCAAGCATGCCATTTATTGTTTGGGAGACCATGGCAACATGATAGGAGTGTAGTGCATGATGGCCGAACCAACTCTTATACGGTCAAGCAAGATGGGAGAAAGTATGTGCTTAGACCTTTGACTCCAAGGCAAGTAAGGGAAGACTACAAGAGAATGAAGGAGTTGAGGGAAGCGGCTAAAGCAAAGTCACCCATTGTACTTGAGCCCGAGGCAAACAATCTTATTGTTTTGCCATTGCATGATGAAAATGAGAGTCACTCCACTTCAAATGAGAGAGAAAAGATAGAGAGAAGTGAGGGAGTGACCGGTGATAGTCCAAGAGAGGAAAAAGGAGAGGATTTGAGGAGTGATGTGAGCGGATTGTCACCACAAACTACACTTGACCATGAGGCAAAATTGAGAGAGATGAGAGGTAAGGAAGGAAAAATTGAGAGTGAGAGCACCCATTGTTCTAACCCTTCTTTATCTTCTACATTTTCTTGTGAAAGTTCTTGTGTAGGTACATTTGAAGACAAGCCGTTGAAGCCTCAATGTGAGCTTCGTGAAGGAGAAGTTGCATATGACACTTCAAACCTTGTGAGTGATCAAGGAAGTACTACAAATGTAAGTGTTGCTTCACCTTTTCATGAGCCTATTAGCTACTTGTCTTGTGATGACTCAACACTAGTTGGTGGTTTTGATGCATCTAGTGAGTATACCACTAGTGAAGAGTCTAGTTGTCAACTTGGATTTGTTTGTGAAATACTAGTTGGGAGGAGCACTATGCCACATCATGATGTGAGCTCATTGTTCATTGCACCCCTCCCTAGTGTAGATTGGAAAGTTGACCATGATTGTGACCTTTGCTATGACACACCACCGACCTTTGACATGGGGGTAGAAGAGGTAGTTGATCATGCTCTTATTGATATGCTTCTATTTGGTGGGCCAATGTGTTGTGGTGAGGATGGTCTTGTCCTTGAGGAGTCCAAATTGCATGAAGTGGACAAGGTTGTCTCTGATGACTCCTCAAGTGAACCTAGTCTTGATAACTTGTCTGTATTTAATCATGATATTGAGATGCATGCTTATACTAATCCATTGTTTGAAGGCATCCTCATTAGTGGTAATGACTTGTATCGAACTAGGGTGAGAAGTCAAATGGAACCTCCATGGTGTGAAGGGTTTGATTCCTTAGGCAATCCATTGTTTGAGAATTTGGGAGAGGTAGATGGTTCTTTGAGTGACCCTACTATTGTTTGTTGGGGTTATGATGAAGAAGAGTCCATCATCAATACCTTCCTTGAGAGCTTGTCTTTTGAGAAGGATTGTTTAAGTGATGAAATTGGAGGGGATGAGGAATCTTTTGGTGTGGGTATGTATGCTCTAAAGAAGGGGAGTGGAGTACTTGATCCTACTTGTAGGTTGAGTTATTTGACTCACTCCACTCCACATATTGATCACACCTTGAGGATTGATTGGTATGTTGATTTTGAGCTTAAGGTTCAAGAGGGTTTTGATAGCTTGATCTTCCATTTTTCATGCCCATATGACCTATTTGCTCATTGTCCTGTTGAGTGCATATTGATCTTTAACCAAGTGTTTATTGTTCTCTTTGGAGACTTGATATTTGTGCTTCTTATTGATGCTTGGTTATATCACAAGAGTGTGTTTTTTCACACTTCTTGCACTAACCTACTTTCAAGGTAGGAGGTTTGTTTGTGGTTGCTTGTCATTGCTTGTAGGTTCTAAGCTCCATGTTTAGGCAAAGGAGATCTTGGAAGAGACCTATGTCAAAGTGACGATCAAGGGTTACAAGGGAGGAGAGCATTGGGCACCCCGACAAGATGATTCCATGGACGTGAATGCATTGATTTCGAGGACGAAATATTCTCAAGAAGGGGAGAATGATAAGACCCAAATCGGGACAAGACACTTTCCAACACTTTCCAACATGTGCCAAGCTTGGAAGATACAAAGGACTTGAAGTCAAGGGCTTTGGAAGTGTTTCGGATGGTCTCAGCTCAAGGCCCCACGCCTAAGGGGAAGGAGGGCCTCCCAGCACAGCCAGGCGCCCCGCCTAGCCCAGGCGCCCCGCCTGGAGAAGTTTCTGTCCGAAGGTGCAATTGTGCATAGGCGGGCCGCCTAGCCAGGCGCCCCACCTGATCTCAGGCGCCCCGCCTAGCTGCAGCCTGATCCAGGCGCCCCTCCTAGGAACCAGGCGCCCCTCCCAGTTGTGAAGGCCTATGTTATTTTTACCGTTTTGCCCTACGTGGCCTATTTTGTGAACCTTATTAGTAAGGGCATTTAAGTCATTGCGTAAGCTTGGGAAACACTATAAATAGCCAAGCCTAGCTTATTTTACACTTAGCTTGTTTTGAATGATGAATTAACATTGTAAAGAGGGATCTCTTTGGGTTTATGAAAACCAATCTTGAGTTTGGGACTTGTTTACTTCTAGTGGATTCTAGTTGCCTAACAACCCCGCCCCGATCATTCTACTTGCGAGTGCTAGTTGACTCGAAGGTAGTTGCCAAGCGTAGGTGTTCTTGGCCTTCTCTCGGGGTGTAACGGAACTAGTTCTCCGTTGCTACTTGGGATTAGTGATCGAGTTACGTCTCGTTCTCTATCTTTTACTTTTCCGCGTTTGATTCTTATCAAATATGGTGCTCAAACTCCTCCTAACTACCAAGAACAATTGAGGATCTTCTCCTTCTTCTATAGCCTCTTCACAAGCAACTACTTAACTCTCTTCATTTTCAGGCTCACTATCTTGCTCATACACCAAATCACCTACCACAATCATAGCCTTTCGAGTAGGACAATCTCTAGCAAAATGACCATACCCTTTGCACTTATAGCATTGAGTAGAAGTAGAATTAGGATTGCTCAAGTGAGTTTTAGAATTACCTCCCACATGTGGTGTAGACTTCTCATATGGTTTCTTTACATCTCTACTAGCACTTGCACCACTTGCACTTGGAGAGTTTGCATTTGGAGTCTTCCAATCCTTTGGCTTGTTCATGGGAGTAGGAGTGTTGCTCTTGTAGCGGGTGGTCTTCTCTTCCTTGAGCCATTCCTCGGCTTCAAGTGCATTTTCAAAGATATCTTGAAGTGAGTGATAAGCATGCAAGCTCAATTGGGAGGATATACCATAGTTCAAGCCATTCTTGAAGCGGATCACGGCTTGTTCTACATCTTCGGTATCCATATCCAAAGCCATCCGGATCTTCTCAAAGTCATCATAGTACTCATGAACCATTTTGACACCTTGCTTTAGCTCATAAAGCTTCTTAAGTTGCTCTTGACGATACCTTAGAGTCACATACTTGGTATTCATGCGACCTTTCAACTCATCCCAAGTCACATTCACATGCATTCCCATCCTTCTTCTTGACCTCTTCATGGACTCCCACCAAGTTGAAGCATAGGTCTCGAAGGTTGAAATGGCATAGGTGTCTTTCTTCTCCTCGGTCATGTCATTTGTGTCAAACACTCTCTCCCTGAGTAGTACCCATTCCATGTATTTTTCCGGATCACAAGTTCCACTAACGGTAGGAAGATTGAGCTTAACACTATTGAGGTTATTGTTGTCACGTCCTCCACAGTAAGGCTCCGGTTGGCCTCCATAGTGGTCATCATAAGCACCATAATCCCTCCTAGCATTCCCTCCAACATACCCCATGGGTGGCCCTCGACCTCGGCCTCTACCCCTATCCATATTACGACCCCCATTTCATTGCTGGCCTAGGTTGATAGTAAGCATCATAACCATAGGCATCATCACCATACTCGGCTTCCTCCCCTTCTTGAGCTTCAACAACTTGCTCAAGAGGTGGAACATATCGAACAGGTCTTGGAAGTGGAGCATTTCCTTGGGGATTGCCCAATTTGTGGGGAATGTCCACTTGTTGGGGATTGCCCAACAAACGCCCTTGTGGAGCTACATCATTCTTTAGCTCATATTTCTTGGCTATCTCTGTAAAGTGTCCGGGAGTCATAGTAGAACCTCAACTTGTCCCTTCTCCGGATTCAATTGGGACGCTCGGGGTCCTCTTTTCAACGTTCTTAAGTCTCAAGGTTATGTCCTCCAACTTAGCCATGATAGTAACCAAGGAATTCTTCATAGGATCGTCTCCCTCGTTGGCCATTGCACCTATAAAATGAACAAACGTTAGTAAAATCACCTCACTCACACCCTCACTTTGCATGGCACTCGGTTAACTCGTTTAGTGGTGGTGGATATTTCACTCAAGCTTGAATCTAGAAGCTTCATGTAATTGATCAACAATCCTCAACTCAATCAATCAATCCACAAGTCAAGTGTCCTCCGGGGTGAGTGGAGTTTATGTGACTCGATAAGCTCTTTAAAGTGAGGACTTGAGTCAAAAGATTCTACGTGTCTTCTTCGAATTCTACTCTCCTAACTAAGCACGAGTTGCCTAAAAGCTCAAAGACTAGTACCAATTAAGTAGGAAAGGTCTTGGAGAAGTACTAGTTAGATGTCATGCAAGCAAAGAAACAAGAGAACCTAGGAAAAACTACCCAAACCAACAATTTTCAAAAACAGGCGCCCCACCCCTTCAGAGTGGGCGGTCCACCCATTTTTCTATAGTGGGAAGTGGGTGGTCCGCCTCTGTGACTAGGCGCCCCGCCTACCGTGTTCTTCAGCACCGTCCAACTTAATGTTTCTTGGATTTAGCACCCAAAAATCCAACAAATTTCAAGATATTTTTATCAATCTGAAGGTACCCAATTGTGTTTTCAACCACTATAATCAAACCCCAATGATTTTTATCAAACCCTAATAAAAAACAATCAAATTTCAATGTTCATCAAGTTCATATCAAGGGTTTTCAAGAACAAGGGTTTCAAATTTTCAAATCTTGTTTTACAACTCCAAATCGAGAGTTGTTGGTACCAAATCGATGGGTTTTCAATAAGGAACAAACCCCGATATCAATCAAAAAATGGGTCAACCAATCCAAGAAACATGATCAAATTTTTTTGGTGTTTTTCAACTTTATCAATTTTTTTGTATTTTCTTCTTTTCAACAATAACAAACAAGAAACTAAGATAGAAACCACCTTAGGCACGATGAACAAGGATCCAGGGTTTGTAGAAACAAATTCCGAGCCTTGCTCTCATACGAAGATGACAAGGATCAAAAATAGACACGAAAAATGATAGGAGTGAGACTCGTCTCGAACTCCCTACGAGGTATCCACGAGGAACTAAGTCTCGTGAAACCCTCGATTTGGGTCAAGAGTTGCCTACACAATGCAACTACTCTCAAGTCACACTTGGGACTCACAAATAGAATGATCGGGTTTGGTTCGAGGTTCAACTAGGTCCGCTAGAAGATTCAAACCAAAAAGGGTTTCTTTCATTAACTGAAGAGATACAACTCTTCAAAGTGTTCATCATTCATAAAAGGTAATCTAGTTGAAATGAAAGACTAAGGGCCCTTTTATAGGTGCCTCATACACATAATATAAAGTCTAAAAGACCCCTAAAATGGGCTAAAACGATAGAAGCCACGTAGGGCTAAACTAGGAATTACACAACAATTAAAATAAAATTTCCGTCAAACAAAAGCAGGAGTGGGCGGTCTGCCCCTTAAAACAGGCACCCCACCTCTGCATAAGCTTAGAATTTGATTCAAAGAACTCCACGGTCCGCCTGGTAACAGGGGCGGTCCGTCTGGTCCAGATCCAGAGAGCCTCCAATTTTATTCTTAACCAAATTTCGCCAATCTTCAACTAGGCGGTCCGCCCCGTCTTGTAGGCGGTCCGCCTTATCCTGGGAGGTCTTGAGACGGCTCAAAATGGTCTTGAGATGCTCTTCCTTGGCCTTGGATGGTTGCTCGATTATCCCCGCATCATGATGCAAGGTGGAAGGTAGTACTTTAACCTGGTGTCTCTATTGCCGTCCCAAGATGGTGTTGCAAGGGACCCCTCCTTTGATTACCTGGAAGGATGCAACGTGGTCTGCTCTTGGTATGTGCGTTGCAAGATCTATTTCTTCAACCGATTTTTTGTAGGAATAGTTGAAACCAACAAATGTGTAGATGCTTGGGGTTACTTGGTCTTCAATTCCCATTGCCCGTAGGGTATCCCACTTGATAAGGTTTACGGCACTGCCAGCGTCAACCAGGACGCGTTTGACATCTGTATCCCCTTTTCTGAGTGCTATGACCAGGGTGTGGTGAGGTGTGTTACAGCTGGTGTTATCCTCATCACTGAAAAGGATCATCTCATCTTGGGAGTGGCATCCATCGGGTGCTACCTCATTCATATTTAGATAATTAAACATGATAGGGCCACCAACTATCACATTGATGGACATTTTTGTTTCCACCAGATCTAGAGGAACCTTCTGAGCTCCTATTTTTATATACGTCTGCTTTGCCTATCTGTCAGCAAATCCTTCAAGTATCCTTTATTGAGCAGACCCATCACTTCTAGAATCAGAACCCTGCAGCTGAAAGTCTCGTGCCCGTGATCTCTATGAAATTCACAGTAGAGGTTTACGTCTCCTTTCAGGGCTTTGCTCTTATGTTGCTGGGCCAGCGTACTTAGGCATTTTTCAGATGGTCCTTTACTAATTCCACGGTGTTGACACGCAGCCCTAAATCCTCAAACCTGTTGGATATTCTGTCGATGTTGAACAACCCCTTGTGAGGGTGCGCCAATGCTTTTCTGACGTCCTCCCTTTTTTCAACAGGTTTCGGGAAATCGGCCCTGTAATCTCTCCTACTTCACTTCTCTCTGTCTCCAGCTCGAGGTTCTTCGGTCTGCTCCCATTTCTGACCCTGACAACTGATGTCTTCAGCGATCGGGCGAGAACTGCCACTGAAGATCGAGGATTGTTTGGGTTCCAAATGGAGCTTCTCAGTATACCGCTGCTGTAAGGCATTCCATATCGTCACCGGGTGTTGAGTTAGACTCCACAGTAACTCCCAAGTAGCTAATGAACCCCTGGAGTTCAGGCTCTTGCTAAAATCTACCACATCAATATTGTCAGGAATTGGAGGGAGCTCCATGCGTTCCCTCTGAAATCTTTCCTGGTAGTCTTTCAGCCAGATCTCAAAGATATTATTCAGGCACTTCTCTCACTTATGCGCTCTATAATGCATCTTCCTGAGCAAACCCAGCATCTGGATGAATGACTCGATTGACCCCATTAGAGTGTACCATGCGAGGACACCTTTAGTTAAGGTCGAGCCGAATCCTTCACCAGAGCGGATTGGGTTTCTTCTTCAGTAATCTTATTGCTTTTGATGGCTGTATAATAAGCAACAATGTGCTCATCCGAACCAATAGTTCCATCGTACTTAAGGCTATCCGGCAGGCGGAAGTGCTTAGGTATGCGGACCGCTGCAGTAATCACTTTATATGCATGCTTATAGAAATTTTGCTCATCTACGGCGGTAACCTAAGATAGAGCACCTGGCACATTACCGATCCGATCGTGGATGGCCTTCATCTCCTTTAGGATGTCCTGAATGACAGGTGTTTCTTCAAGATCTTAATTGTTAGTCGTTGTAGAGCTTCCAGGGCCAACCTCCATATTAAGTATTCGATTGGGAATGGAGGCTGGTGATTCGTTCACATGCGCTGGTCCTCACGGGGATGCTGACCTTTGAGATGATCCAGTGAACATCGCTCCTAATTTTTGGGCCATGCTTTCAACCATGTTGGCCGAGTTTTGCTCTACCAGTTCTGCCTGGGTCTTGAAGAGATCAACAAAGAAATCTGTGAGCCTGGAGTTGTTTCCGCGCGGTTGATCATCCTCGCCATTACTGTCTACAGAGATCGGATCTCTGGTAGGGTCCTTCGACTGTCTGTTAGGATTGTTGGGATCCTTTGCGGCATCGTCTACTACGTCGACAATGTTCTTTAGAATATTGTCGTCAGACATAGCTGTGCTTTTTCCTTTATAGAAACCTACAATTGTCTGGGCCCACGATGGGCGCCAAACTGTTTATGCCTAAATTTGGTTGTCTAGGTTTAAAAATTAAATTTGTAAAAGGGTCACAAGCAGTATGGTAAATATGAAGGAAAATATAGGAAAACAGAGAGAAAAAGTAATAGACAAGAAAGTAAATAGTATTATTCCTTGAGAATAGCCGGATTCGGTGTGAATCACTTGATTGTACAATACAATGGTAGGAGGGGTATTCATAGCTACGATTTACTCAGTCCTAATTTGGTAAAATACGAGGATTAATAAGGTCGTGGGCTTGTAGACTAAAGGCGGCAGTATATACAAAACCCTAACTAGGAGACTATAAACCCTAAGGTGACGGGATGCATACCCTGCATCCTATGCCTGTACCGGTAGTGGCTCGAGGAGCAGGTGTGTATCCTCTGCGCCTGGTGACTTGTAAGCTAAGTCTAGTCTCACCAGTTAGACTCATATCTCTGTAATCATAGGTGGCGTATTTTTTGCCCACACAAATACCATATCAGGCAGCTTAGTTTTTATACACACATTGTAATGGAGTCATTCCAATCATTAGATGCATGGTACGATTGTATGCAAATTCCATTACGGGCAAACGATCAGCGCAGTTTCCGGCCTTAGCTTTGGTGTTTGCTCAAAGCAAAGTTCCCACGGTTCGGTTAACTACCTCGATCTTTCCATCAGTCTGAGGATGGTGAGACGTCGAGAATAGTAATTTGGTGCCAAGGGCACCCCATAGACATTTCCAAAAATGACTCAAGAATTTTGAGTCTCGGTCACTTACAATAGTACGAGGCAAACCATGCAATTTCAATACATGAGAAATAAATAGAGTAGCTAGATGTTGTGCATCATCACATTTCTTGCACGGGATAAAGTGAGTCATTATTGAAAAATGATCGACTACGGCAAAGAGGCTATCATGTCCAACCCTCGACCTCGGTAACCCCATCACGAAATCCATGGATATATCAACCCAAGGGCAATTAGGATCGGGTAATGGAGTGTACATACCACGAGGATTGGACCTTGATTTAGCTTTCTTGCAATCTAAGCAAGTATTGCAAAGCTCTTCCACATCTCTTCACATTTTATGCCTGTGAAACTGCTCAGTTAGGATACCAAGAGTTTTATCGACACCGAAGTGTCCCATTAAGCCCTCGGAGTGAGCTTCACGAACAAAAAGCTCTCTCAGGGTTGACATGGGCACACAAACTCTCCCATTTTTAAAGAGATAGCCATCGTGCCAGTGATATATCTCTACCCTTTGGAAACTCAAAATAGAATCACAAACGCTTTTCAGCTTGGGATCATATTCATACATCAGCTTGATGCTTTCGAACCCCATTAATCTCGAAGCGAGAGTGGTTGTTAATGCAAATTTCCATGACAGCACATGAGCCACAACATTGTCTTTACCCTTTTTGTAATGAATTATATAGGGAAAGCTCTCAATGAATTCTACCCACTTAGCATGTTGTCGGTTAAACTTCTCTTTGCCTCGGAGATGTTTCAAAGATTTATGATCACTTTTACTCACAAACTCATGGGGCCATAGATAATGTTGTCAATGAGCAAGTGCTCGAACGAGGGCATACAATTCCTTGTCATACGTAGAGTAATTCAAGGTTGCACCCTTAAGCTTTTCGATGAAGTAAGCGATCGGCTTTGATTCTTGGATAAGCACTCCTCCAATCCCAACTCTGGACGCATCACATTCAACCTCGAATGTTTTTCCGAAGGTAGGGAGTTGCAATAATGGGGCAGAGCTTAGCCTCCGTTTCAACTCTTGGAAAGCCCTCTCTTGGGACTCTCCCTGGTGCAAGCAAACCCGAGGGAAATGCTAAACACGATGCACAGAAGAAAACATCAAGAAAAGTAAAGATAGAAGCAAGACAAATCTTGCTTCGATTCAAAAGAACAGTGAGGAACCTGTCTCAAAGCTCGATTGAAAAGAAATCAAGACGCACCTATACTATGCAACAATCCTCAAGAAAGACCAGCTTCTTGCAAATTGAATGATCAAGAAGAAATTGTTCAAACGACTAACACCGATTAACACAAGTTCTTTAAAAGCCCACGTCGGGTTTGGCTTTGGCTCCTTCGGAGACTCACAATAGCACTTGCTATGTTTTTCATATACTAAAATCTCGCTTCCTATAATGAAATGAAAATAGCGTATTTATAGGCTATGCTAAGGATAAGGTAGTAAATAGTCACAAGTGACTAATAAAAACAAGCCACGCAGGGTTGAGCTAAGTGTGTGTTCGGCAGCCTTGACTTCGGTGCACGGTTGCTTGCTCGAACTCATTGTCCTCAGGCGCTCACTTGTCTTCGAACACAATTTGTTGGTGTTCGGTCACTTTGTCCTCGGGCTCAAATTTGAAGATGACGCCCTCGGTTCTTGAGCCCGGCCACTCAGCTTCGGAGCAATTGCTTTCCTTCGGCCAGGCCAAGTGAATGTGCACATCGTGCAGCAGTTTGGCTTGGCTTCGTGTCATTGGTCTCCTCGGTGGATCGAACACTTGATCAGCACGTGTTCGGGCTGCATCATCCTCCCCTTCTTGAGAAGATTTCGTCCTCAAAATCGAGTCCTCCTCGTCCTTCGAAGTTTGACCTACAACACAAGGAGCTAAGTCAGCAACATTAAAGGTGTTGGACACGTTATACTCACCAGGGAGGTCGATCACGTAAGCATGGTTGTTGATCTTGGTCAACACTTGAAACGGACCATCCCCTCGAGGAGCCAACTTTCCTTTCCTTTGGTTCGGGAAGCGTTCCTTCCGGAAGTGAACCCAAACCCAATCCCCCTTCTTTAATTCCAGCTTTTTACGTCCCTTGTTTTTCTTCAATGCAACCTTAGCATAAGCTTCCTCGAGGTTCTTCTTCACCATTGCATGCAGCTCGATCAAGGCAGTGGCTCGCCGAGTACCTTCAAAATCAACAACAGAATCTCGAGGCAATAGGGTTAAATCAAGTGGAATCAAAGGATTAAAACCATACACACATTCAAACGGGGTCATATTGATCATTCTACGCACCGTTCAATTGTATGCAAACTCCATTATGGGCAAACGATCAGCCCAGTTTCCAACCTTGCCTTTGGTCATTGCTCGAAGCATAGATCCCAAGGTTCGGTTAACTACCTCGTTCTGTCCATCAGTCTGAGGAGGGTGAGACGTCGAGAATAGTAACTTGGTGCCAAGGGCACCCCACAAACACTTCCAAAAATGACTCAAGAACTTGGAGTCTCGATCACTCACAATAGTACGAGGCACACGATGCAATTTCAACACATTCGAAACAAACAAGGTAGCTACATGTTGTGCATCATCACACTTTTTGCAAGGAATAAAGTGAGCCATTTTTGAAAAACGGTCAACAACAACAAAGATGCTATCATGTCCTCCCCCCGATCTCGGTAATCCCAATACAAAGTCCATGGATATATCAACCCAAGGTCGATCAGGCACAGGCAACGGGGTATACAAACCATGAGGGATAGACTTCGATTTAGCTTTCTTGCAAACGAGACAAGCGTTGCAAAGCTTTTCCACATCTCGTTGCATCTTGGGCCAATGGAACTGCTCGGTCAAGATACCAAGAGTTTTGTCGACACCGAAGTGTCCCATCAGACCTCTGGAGTGAGCTTCTCGAACTAAGAGCTCTCTCCACGATGACACTGGCACACAAACCCTCCCATTCTTGAAGAGGTAGCCATCGTGCCACTGATATTTCTCAACCCTTCGGCCACTCAAGATTGCGTCACGAACACATTTCAGATTGGGGTCGTCTTCGTACATCGACGTGATGCTTTCAAATCCCATAAGCCTAGAGGCGAGGGTGGTCGCTAAGGCAAATATCCTTGATAGCGCATCGGCCACAACATTGTCTTTACACTTTTTGCAATGAATTACATAGGGAAAGCTTTCAATGAATTCTACCCACTTGGCAAGCCTTCGGTTCAGTTTCTCCTGTCCTCGGAGATGCTTCAAGGACTCGTGATCACTTTTAATCACAAACTCTCGAGGCCACAAATAGTGCTGCCAATGGGCGAGTGCTCGAACGAGGGCATACAACTCCTTGTCATACGTAGAGTAGTTCAAGGTTGCACCCACAAATAGTGCTGCCAATTGGCTTCGATTCTTTCATCAACACTCCTCCGATCCCAACTCCGGACGCATCACACTCGACTTCGAATACTTTGCCAAAGTCAGGGAGTTGCAACAACAGGGCAGAGCAAAGCCTCCATTTCAACTCTTAAAAAGCCCTTTCTTGGGACTCTCCCCACACAAATGGATGGTCTTTCTTAACCAGCTCAATTAAAGGAGCTGCCACGGTGCTAAAGTCACGAACAAACCTTCGGTAAAAGCTAGCTAAGCCATGGAAGCTACGAACTTGTGATACCGAGGTTAGAGTTGGCCAATCTTTGATGGCCTCGACCTTTGACTCGTCGACTTCGACACCATTAGCACTGACAACGAATCCTAGAAAGACTACACGCTCGACACAAAATGCACACTTCTTGAAGTTAGCATATAACTTCTCTTCTCGAAGTTTATCAAGCACTAGCCTTAGGTGTGTAACATGTTCATCCACAGATTTACTATAAACAAGTATGTCATCGAAATAAACGACAACGAACTTGTTTATGAACGGTTTGAGCACATTATTCATCAGTCGCATGAATGTGCTCGGGGCATTGGATAAGCCAAAAGGCATCACCAACCATTCATAGAGACCGAATTTGGTCTTGAATGCGGTTTTCCACTCGTCTTCGGGTTTCATTTGGATTTGGTGGTAACCGGACCTGAGGTCAATCTTTGTAAAGCATGAAGAACCACCCAATTCATCTAGCATGTAATCTAGTCGAGGAATAGGATGACGATACTTTACCATTATTTTGTTGACTGCTCGACAGTCAACGCACATTCGCCATGTTCCATCTTTCTTTGGGACAAGGATAACAGGAACGGCGCAAGGACTCAAGCTCTCTCGAACGAGGCCCTTGTTCAACAACTCATCAACCTGCCGTTGGAGCTCTTTGGTGTCTTCAGGATTACACCGGTAAGCAGGTTTGTTGGGGATTTGTGACCCTAGTACGAAGTCAATTTGGTGCTCGATACCTCTCAACGGAGGTAATCCACCTGGCATTTCCTCGGGAAACATGTCTCTGAAGTCCTGCAAAACACTTTGTACAGCACTAGGCAAAGGGTTATCATTAGAAAAATCATCATTAGAGTTTAGAAAGATACCCTTGTGCATGAGGCAAATCATCATCTGACCGTTGTCGTTGCCTCGTAGATACTCACCTGGTTGCATGACTGCACAGATTCCTTTTACTTCGGGTAGTGAGTTTGTGTCTTCGGCCCCCAAATTTGCTCCCATCGGAAGCTTAGCTTTGGCCGCTTCTTTCAATTCTTTCATCCGTTTATAGTCCTCGGTGACTTGCTTTGGAGACAAGGGTTTGAGTATGAAACTCTTCCCGTCGAGCTTTACAGTGTAAGTGTTGGATCTTCCATTGTGAACAACTGACCGGTCATACTGCCATGGTCTTCCCAATAGCAAATGACAAGCTTGCATCGACACCACATCGAATATCATTTCATCTTGATATTCGCCAATTCTAAACTTGATCCACACTTGTTTGACAACCCTCGGTTCTCCACACTCATTCAGCCATTGTAATTTGTAAGGGTGGGGACGCTTCAACGTAGATAGTCCCATTTGTAAAGCCAAGGTTTGGCTCACCACATTTGCACAACTACCAGAGTCAATGATCATCGAACACACCTTTCCCCTCACTCGACATCGGGCATGGAAGAGATTTTCTCTTTGGTTGTCCTCTTCTTCAAGAGTCATGCAGCTCAAATTCCTTCGCACCACAAGAAACATTTTCGGATGATCAGCTTCGGCAGCCTCATTATCATCATCACCTTCAGCTCGGTCAGCCTCCCCGATAAATTCCTCTTCGGTGTCACTCGCTTGCTCATGGACGGTTCCATCTTCGAGCAGAAGCATAACTTTGCGAGTGGGACACTCTTTTGCCATGTGACCATAACCCTTGCATTTATGACACTGAATATTGGAAGCACTAGGAGAGTTGATTTGAACTTTACCTCCCACTTCTCTTGGCTGGTTAACGGTCAGACCCCTCTCGAAGGGTCTCTTCGAATCTCGAGCAGTGTTGGCACTTGTTTGGTTAGGACTCTTCCATTCTTTACCTCGGCTCAAAGGAGTAGAAGTAGTGACTCCTCGATACCGGTTTGCCTTGTCTTCCTTTACCAATTTCTCAGCTTCAGTAGCAGCTTCGAACAGATCTTCTAACGTGTGATACACGTGTAGTCTCAATTGAGATGACACATCCCGAGCCAAGCCATTTTTGAATCGAATAGTGGCTTGCTCTTCATCTTCTACAAGATCAAGATTCAATCGAACCTTTTCGAACTCATCATGATACTCTTGGACAGACTTGGACCCTTGCTTTAGCTCATAGAGCTTTTGTAACTGAGTTTGCCTGTACTTAGCACTCAAATACTTAGCATCCATTGCTCTCTTCAACTATGGCCAAGTAATGACTCCGGGATAGGCATTCCTTTGTCTATGCCTTTTGTCAGCCTCTCACCATGTAGATGCATAAGCTTCGAACGAAGCAATGGCATAGGCAGCTTTTCTTTCTTCCGTCATCTCATTAGTTTCGAAGATTCGCTCCATTTTAAGCTTTCATTCAAGATATTCATCTGGATCACTAGTTCCTTTAAAGGGTGGAATAGTGATCTTGACACTGCTCAAGTTTGACTCTCAAACACCACGAAGCTGTTCGGGATACTCTTCATAGCGATCATCAGCATTTGTGCCTCGGCCTCGACCTCGGAGATTTCCACGACCTCGGTGAGCTTGCCTTCGTTGAGCGAATGGCAGCTCATGCTCATATTCGTCCTTGGGAAATTCCTCTTCATCCACCTCTTCGGCAACGACTCCAAGGTCTCTTCGGGCCTTTGGAAGTGGTAACCTCTCTCCTCGGGGAATGCCCAAGTTTTGATAACCAGCTTGGGGATTGCCCAAGTTGAGTTCTCTTCGAATTGCTTCACTTGTCAGCTGATGTTGTCGCACAAGCTCAGCATACAGCTCTGGTTTCATCGGAGTTGAGCTACTCGTTCCAGCACCGGACCCATGCATGGCCACAGACACACTCACTTGCTCGAGGTTAGCTACTCGAGCGCTCACTCCTGTTACTTTGGCACTGATGCCTTGTATCACAGTCATGAGATCGGCTAACGACACCTCGGGCTTCTCAATGCCTTTGCCATCACCTCCATTCCCAGCCATGGTACCTGCATAAATCAAAGACCAAACAAATATTAAGGTTACAAATCACCTTTTATGGGTGGCACTCGGGTCCACTCAATATATGGGTTCGGTTTTTGGTCACTCAAGAACTTGCAGCCAATGGTTTCCTCGGTTGATCAACTTCTCTCAATTGCTTCGAATTTGACAAGTTACAATGTCTTACTTCGGGAAGAGTGAGTTGATTTGACTCAATGGAACATACAACTATTTACTCTTGCGCTTCAAGAAGTCAAAGAATTGTCTACGAAGTTGGACTTCGGTCACCCCACGCACGAGTTCCTATAAGCTCAAGCGAGTTAGTATGACCTCGAGTAGGAAGAAATACTCAAAAGATCCACTAACTAGAATTTCGGATAGAAGAAAAGTGAAAAACCTAGGAGAATCTACCCTTTGATTCCCTTGTGGAATCTTTTTCGAACACACCAACTCTTGTCTGTACAAGAGTGGTCCCTCCTTGGTACGGATAGGGTTTTACCTTATCCAATTCCCCTTTTCAGCCGACAACTTTTCACCTGGGGTTTTGACCTTTACACTTTACCCCTTTCTTCTTCAATGGAACAGTGAAGATTTGCTCCGGCGTACGGACAAACTTAGCTTCGTTCACTGACCACGAATTTCAACAGACCTGGTTGCTTCTTTCAACTCCGGTTCCAACAACAACGGAGGAATTTTACTTTAAAGTTCTGGAGTTAAGATTCAGCTCCTTCGTGTTGTACACTGTTACAAATCGTAACAATTTTCCGGCGTACGGACAACGAATTCAAACACAGAACTTCGAATTTAAGCACAAAACAAACCCAAATCACTCAAGAACCACCAATCTTCATCGGTTTCAACCAAAACACGCTGGGGCTCGAGTTCCAGTCACCACTAAGTTCCAAAACAGTCCAAAATTTCACCAAGAAACCCTAGTCACGAAAGTTGTACGTCGGGTACTTGTTGGAATCAGGAAACAATGGTGAACAAGAATCAATGGTTGTTTAATCCAAACAACCAACAATCAAACACAATTTTTGAATTTTTCTTTTTCTACTTTTTTTTTTTTTGTAAACACCACAGCAACAACAATCAAACACATGGAAGAAAGCTGAAACTGGAGACACAAGCACGATTATAATGAACAGGATTTGAGGTTGTAAGAACAAACTCAAACCTTGCTCTGATACCAAGATGGTGCAAGCAAACCCGAGGGAAATACTAAACACGATGCGCGGAAGAAAACATCAAGAAAAGTAAAGATAGAAGCAAGACAAATCTTGCTTCGATTCAAAAGAACAGTGAGGAACCTGTCTCAAAGCTCGATTGAAAGCAAATCAAGACGCACATATACTATGCAACAATCCTCAAGAAAGACCCGCTTCTTGCAAATTGAATGATCAAGAAGAAATTGTTCAAACGACTAACACCGATTGACACAAGTTCTTTAAAAGCCCACGTCGGGTTTTGGCTCCTTCGGAGACTCACAATAGCACTTGTTATGTTTTTCATATACTAAAATCTCGCTTCCTATAATGAAATGAAAATAGCGTATTTATAGGCTATGCTAAGGATAAGGTAGTAAATAGTCACAAGTGACTAATAAAAACAAGCCACGCAGGGCTGAGCTAAGTGTGTGTTCGGCAGCCTTGACTTCGGTGCACGGTTGCTTGCTCGAACCTATTTTCCTCGGGCGCTCACTTGTCTTCGAACACAATTTATTGGTGTTCGGTCACTTTGTCCTCGGGCTCAAATTTGAAGATGACGCCCTCGGTTCTTGAGCCCGGCCACTCAACTTCGGAGCAATTGCTTTCCTTCGGCCAGGCCAAGTGAATGTGCACATCGTGCAGCAGTTTGGCTTGGCTTCGTGTCATTGGTCTCCTCGGTGGATCGAACACTTGATCAGCACGTGTTCGGGCTGCATCACTCCCAGCACAAACGGGTGGTCTTTTTTTACCAGCTCGGTTAAGGGAGCTACCACGATGCTAAAGTCACAGACAAACCTCCTATAAAAACTAGCTAACCCATGAAAACTACGGACTTGAGTCATCGAAGTAGGGGTCGGCTAATCTCTAATTGCTTTGACTTTGGACTCATCGATTTCAACACTACTAGCACTTACAACAAATCCAAGAAATACTACACGCTCGACATAAAAGGCACATTTCTTGAAGTTAGCATATAACTTCTCACTTCTAAGTTTATCAAGCACAAACCTTAAGTGTTCAACATGTTCATCCACAGATTTACTATAAACAAGTATGTCATCGAAATATGCAACAACAAACTTATTTATAAATAGTTTAAGCACATGGTTCACTAACGTCATAAAGTGCTCGGGGCGTTAGAGAGGCCAAACAACATCACTAACCATTCATAGAGACCGAATTTGGTCTTGAATGCAGTTTTCCACTCATCACCCAGTTTCATTCGGATTTGGTGGTAACCGGACTTGAGGTCTATCTTTGAAAAACAAGAAGAACCACTCAATTCATCTAGCATGTCATCTAATCTAGGGATAGGATGATGATACTTTACAGTGATTTTTTTGACTGCTTGGCAATCAACAGACATTCACCATGTTCCATCTTTCTTTAGGACAAGTATAACAGCAACGGTGCATAGACTCAAGCTCTTTCAAACTAGTCCTTTGTTCAATAATTCATCCAGCTGCTGCTGGAGCTCTCTGGTGTCTTCTGGATTACACCGCTAGGCTGGTTTGTTCGGGATTTGAGAACCTGGGATGAAATCAATTTTGTGCTCGATTCCTCTCAACGAAGGCAATCCACCTGGTATTTCTTCAGGGAACATGTTCTCGAAGTCCTGCAAAACACATTGTACAGCACTAGGAAAAGGGTTATCGTTAGTGAAATCATTATTAGAGTTCAAGAGGATACCCTTATGCATGAGGTAAATCATCAGCTTGCTTCGATCATTGCCTCGGAGGAAATCACCCAGTTGCATAATTGCATAAATATTACCTGCCATGGGCAGTGTCTCTTTGTCCTCGGCCACAATTTGTGTCCCCACGGGAGACTTAGCTTTGGCCGCTTCTTTCAGCTCTTTCATTCGTTTATAGTCCTCACTAACTCACTACTAGAAATCAGGGGTTTTCCGACCGCCAATACGGTCGGATAGCCGACCGTTATCCGACCAAACGAGGCGGTCGGATAGTGGGTGGTCGCACAAGGGTGTCCGACCGACTCGGTCCGAAGTTCAAACCGATATGCGGTCGGACACCGATCGCATATTTTAATTTCTGGAATAAAATATATTGAACCAGGTGACCGAATCAGTTCGAGGTTTTAAAAATCTGGAAAAAAAATTTTGAGTTAGGCAACCGACGCGGTCGGAGATTGCAATTTCTGGGCAAAAAATTACCCGGATTTTGGACTGATTCGGTCAGAAATCTGGGTAAAACCTCCAATATAAAACCTGCAATTAGAGCTCCACCACCTGTAAAAACAGCACCTCAGAAGAATATTAGGCTTTTACAAACCTTAATTTTTTTTCTAAACAAGGCTTATTGCCTTTAAACTAATACTTTAACAATTTACATAACATCAATAATTCATAGCGATTCAAACAAGTTAAACTTAACAACAAGTCTAACAAGTTTATCAAAAACCAACCACAAGGCTAATACATGTCTAAAACATCAACAATCCATTATTACTACTCTATTGCCTCAGAACTAGGCTCAGAACTAGACTCAGACGACGAGTTGTATTGACGTTTGCTCTTGTCTTTCCCCCGGCTCTTGCTCTTGCTCTTGCTCTTGCCCTTGCCCTTGCCCTTCTTTCCCTTGTCCGCAGTACCACACACAATGTTCTACATCATTTCCCGCATGACTCTCATATTTTCCTCATTGCGCAAATGATCTTCTCCACTCTTTCTCTTAAGCTCTTCGATTTCATTGCGCAACGAGACTTCCACCGAGGGATTAATTGAACTAGCAGGAGGAGTGTAAGTGCCAAACAAACCTGGATTTAGACGTTCCGAGGCATACTGCGATCCAAGGCCGTAAGCACTTCCCTTCTTTACTCCGCCATTCACCTCCAACCATAGTGCAGTTTCCTCCTCTAGTGTCATTTGAGCTGCGGTACTGCTACCACACTCGGATGCCTGACTTGCCATCCTTTCTTCATAAGCCGCATTAGCCTTTTCGTGAAAAAAAATTAATAACAAGAATTAGATTTACAAATATTGACGGATTTAATAACTTTATAAGATTGAATTTAATAACTTACATATAGCTCTCTAGCGCACTCCTCGACCCACACTTCTTCTCCTTTTTTGTTTCTATATATATGCCTCTTCTTAAAGATTTCAGGCACACGTACTGGCCGCCCTTCTTCCTTTTTCTACAAAATTAAAAAGATGATAAGTTAGATAGAAAATTAATGCGAGTTACATAAAACAATACATATAATAATTAATAAGTTACCAATAGCATCCGCTGAGTCGATGCGCTAACCGAACCCCCGGTGTGCAGCGATCCACCCTTTTCGGAGGCTCGCGCGGCTTTTCCTTGGGCGCTCCTCTTCTTAAATTCATCACTATCCCAATATTCCAGATATTTTACCCAAACGTGATCGTATATCCACTCGGGCTTCTTTCCTTTGGCCCCGACAATCATACAGGTTACCTTTGACTCTATCTGCGTATTTTCTAAGGAAATTGCTTCGGGCAACACTATCAAAGGCAGGATGCCACTTACACTTTGTCTGAAATAATTAAAAATATTAGATTTTAAAAAAATGACACTTAACTAAATTATAAAAAAATAAAACATAGTTATTACCTTAAAATCATCAAACATGGACAGGTTTACCCTGAAGGGTACCCTACCCCAGGATGGCCATGGCTCACTCCATCTAGATTTAATGCATAATGTGACTAAGGGAGTAGCCATGCGCGAGGGAGTAAAACTAGATAAAAATCACTAGTGTTAATAAATATACTAAAAAATTAAACTTTACAGTAGTATTAAATAGTTAAAAAATAACAAAAAAAAATACTTACCCACGACTACCCTCAGGATAAATCCTCACCCTCCCGTCATCATCATATGATCCTAGAGTACCAATGCAAAAAGGCAAGATCAAATCATAATATGGTACAGTAGGTGGTACCGAAGCGCCCACCGAGCTCGGATCAGAAGGTGGTACAGTAGATCCAGAAGGAGTAGATGATGAAGGGGATGGTGATGGACTGGAAGATAGTGAAGGCATGGATGATGAACTCATGCCATGCGGACGAACAACATAACCAGGAGATGTAGGAAGTGGCATGCCAGGGGGAAAGGTAGCGGGAGGAGTGAAAAAACCTGGAGCATATGTGGACGGAGGATATGTAGGAAGCATATGAGGTACATGTGCAGGAGGAGTAGTATGACCTGAAGCATGAGAGATACTTTGAACCTTTCTTTTTCCCCTAGCCTTCTCCGTAGATGACATATCTGTAAACTAAGCACAATAAATTAGCACAATATAAGCAAATTATAAATTTAAATGGAATACATTTATAAAGTAGTGCAAATAATTGTAGTAAAGTAACAACAACAAACTACGAACATGTCAATCATCATCATTCGCATCAAGGTCATCAGCTATTTCTTCTTCCTCGCTCGTCTCATCGTCATCAACAAATTCTTCCTTGCTTGTTTCAACGTCATCCATATATTCATCCTCCTCGTTTTCCCTAGATGTTCCTTCTCCAAAATTAGTCATTTTTTCCATGTCTAACCACCGATACATCAAACTCTTCATAGATGCATTCACTATGTTGCAACTGATCGGCTAATTCAATATACGCAATCAAGGGAACTGTTGAAACCTCATTTTGATATGCAATATCTAATACATCATCTACTTCCACTCTTCCCACCGCTTGCCTTTTAGAATAGCCCACCAATTGGCCTTGGCTTTGGATTTGGCTTTGGCTTTGTTCGTTGTCTGTGGATAAGGAATGTACCACACTTGCTTCACATTCTGGGCAATGATGAAAGGATCATAATGTCCATATGACCTTTTGTGATTAACTTCAACTATTTTAGAACATGGGTCAACCCTCAGACCCTTGGGACTCGGATCAAACCACTTGCAACAAAAAAGCACAAATCTTTTACGAGGCCAACCTACTGTAAACTATATTTCTAAAATCTCCTCAATCACACCATAGTAATCAAAGTCTACATCCTGGTCACCAGAACCGCCTTTCACACACACACAGCGTTGTTGTTGGTTTTCTTCTCCAAGGACCATTCTTTAGTATGAAACTTTTACCCATTAACAAAGTACTTAGACATCCTCTTGTATTTATAATAAGGCCTATGAGATATATCATGCAACAATGGAACGTTTATGCCATTATCCGGATTGAGTACCTATATAAAGTTCAAGATAGTTGTATACATTAAACATATATATATAGCAAAAAACTTATGTATTTGTTTATATAACACTTACAAATTCTCTAAACCAATCTGAAAATTTTTCATAAACAGCAGCAGCGCTAAATTCTCCAACAAAGTGACTGGATGATGCGCCAAAAAAATCTCATTAGTTAGATTAATGATGAAACTTGAATGTTAGGCTTTAATGTAAAAAAAATCATACTTGTAAAAAGGCGTGACATCGGGACAATTCAATAAAACATGTGTTGTAGCTGCTTTTCTGTCCCAGTCAGTGAACTTGCATACTTCGGTCATTAACTTTCCTCTACCAGGTTGATTGAATATAGAAAATGGTGGATAATTCGGATCATTGTTGTCTCCAACATCATGTCGATCTGGCCTATTTCGCAAACATGGAACATTTTGATCGAAATAATACGAACAAAAATGAGAAGTTTCTCTAGCCAGATATGCCTCACAGATGGACCCCTCAATTTGGTTCCTGTTTTTCACGTCCCGCTTACACTTGCCAATAATTCTGCATAATGCATTATATTAATTAATTTACTTAAGATGAATTAAAAATAATATTTTAATAATAACTTAAGAGACCTTACCTCTCGAAATGATACATCCATCTACAGTGCACCAGGCCTCCAAGTAGTGCCTCTTCCGCGAGGTGAATTGGAAGATGCTCCATTATATTAAAGAAAAACCAGGTGGAAAGATTTTTGTCAACTTAGTTGCGACAACATAAAAGTTACTTTCCAACGACTTAAGATTCTCTTCCTTCAATGTCTTAGAACACAGCTCCTTAAAAAATAGGCTCGTCTCTGTAAGGGGTTTCCAAACTTTATCAGGCAAGCCATTGAATGCAATTGGGAGCAAGTTTTCTATGAAGATGTGACAATCGTGGCTTTTCATGTGAATCAATTTTCCTTCTGTCATATCAACACACCTTTCTATGTTTGATGCATATCCATCAGGCATCCTCAAATTCTTGACCCAATCACAAATCATTCTTCTCTCATCCAATCCGAATGTGTAACTGGCCTTGGGAAGCCAAATCGTGTTGCCAACTTGAGATAAGTGTAACTCAGGTCGCCTGCAAAGTTCCTCAAGGTCCAACCTGGCCTTCACATTATTTTTTGTCTTGTTCCTGACATCCATCACAGTATTAAAGACAGCCTCGAAAAAATTCTTCTCAATATGCATGGGATCCAGGTTATGTCGAAGAAGATTATCCTTCCAATAAGGCAACTCCCAGAAGATACTTTGTTTAGTCCAATTATGATCAATACCATAACCAGGTGCTTTAGATGGCCGTTGGTCAGTTACCTTAGGATATACCTTAACCCTATCCCATATTTCTCCTCCTGACAACCTTCACGGAGGCTCCTCAAAATCAACCTGATTCTTCATAAATGCACCACTGTTATTCCTAAACGGATGATCCATTGGCAAGAATCGACGCCAACAGTCGAACCATGTAATCTTACCACCATTTTTCAAAGTGAATGCTTTTGTATCTTCCATACAATAAGGGCAAGAGAGCTTACCAGCAGTGGACCACCTACACAACATTCCATAAGCTGGAAAGTCATTTATAGTCCACATCAAAGAAGCATGCAGTTGAAAGTTCTGTTTCATTGATATATCATATGTTTCCACACCTTCATACCATAATAACTTTAACTCATCAATCAAAGGCTACAAAAATACATCAATTGAGGCTTTTGGGTTATGTGGCCCTGGGATAATGCAATTCAGAAACAGATAAGGACTAGTCATGCATATTTCGGGCGGAAGATTGTACGGCGTGACAAATACGGGCCAACAAGAATAAGGTGTAGACGAGACATCAAAAGGAGTGAACCCATCTGAACATAGACCCAACCTTATGTTTCTTGGTTCACTAGCAAATGCCGGATACACCTAATCAAAATGTTTCCATGCCTCACCATCTGACGGATGGGGGTTAGAATGCCTGGCTGTTTTGTACGATCATGGTGCCATCTCATATAAGGAGCAGAGCTCATCAACGCATACAACCTCTTTAACCTAGGTATAAGGGGTAAGTAATGCATCGACTTAACAGGTATCGGCTTCTTTTTAGGGTTTAGAACCGGCTTGTAACGAGGCTCCTCACAAAATTTACATGTATCTAATTCTGCATCATCCTTATAAAACAACATGCAACCGTTGACACAACAATGAATTCTCTGCGCAGAAAGGCCTAACGTGGAAACAAACTTCTTAGTGTGGTAATAATCAGTTGGTAATGCCATGTTAGTCGGATTGAGTTCATTCATAAGGCCAATGATGGAATCCATGGCTGCTTGAGATATACTAAAATCAGATTTAATACTTAACAATCTAACGGCAGCTGAAAACTTGGAATGCACTGAGCCTTCATACAATGGACGACTAGCTTCCTCCAACGGTTTATAGAAGAGCTTTGCCTCATCATTAGGAACGTGCTCAACATTTGGTTGCGATGTACCCGGTTGGGATGGCTCCTCTGGTACATCCCAAAAGCATCATTAACCATATCGTTCATTCGATAATTATCAAGATCATTCTCCACAAACGGACCACTCCCACCAACATAAGCATTTTAAAAATTAACATCACCACCCATATCCCTAGACTCTCTATGATAAATCCAAACAGGATAATTTTGCATAAAACTCTTCATATAAAGATGCATTTCAACATCTTCCAAACTTTGTCCTTTTGTGCAATTGTATTTCACACAAGGACACTTAATCTGGCCATACCGTATAAAATCATCAAGTGTTTTCGCCTTTTCAATAAATTCTTGAACACCTACTGCAAATTCTTCCCTCATCCCCTGCCGCTCGGGATTATTTCTATTATACATCCAACTACAACTTTTATGTTCCATATCTACACAAAAATTACAAGTTTGAGATGCATATTAAATTGCAAAGATTTAAACAATAATTTCTTTGATACACTACCAATTTTCATAAGATTAAGTAATTGTATAATTTTCTAAGTCAATTACTTTTATATTACTAACTAATTTGTTCTCTAAGATTATCATTTAGTAATTAATAACACTTCTCATTTGCAACTTATATCTATTTATTCAAAATGATAAAACTATTTACTTATCTATAGTTAGTTGGAGTAATTTAAAATCCAATATTTGAAGGATCAAATGAAATAGAATAAAAGATTACAAAAAGTATATTTATAAATAACTTATTTCACTCAAATCAATTTACAAAATAAAATATTTTAAGTTGTTTAGCTACTATATTATATATAGCTAATGTCTCTTAAAATATAATATAAATAAATCATACATTATTAATCACTATATAAAATATTCATATTACTAATTACCCAAAAAGAAAATAATCTTAAAATTTCCATACTTAATTATTTTCAATTTTTGAATTCTAGTTCTAGGCCTAATACTTATTTTTTATTCACTAGACTAGAGCATGTCTAACTATTATGTCGAGTTCCTAACTAATTTATTCTCTAAGATTATCATTTAGTAATTAATTTTATTATTCAAATCACAACAACAACAACAACAACATACCCAGTTAGAATCCCACTGTGGTGGGGTCTGGGGAGGGCGAGATGTACGCAGCCTTACCTCCACCAAAGTGGAGAGGCTGTTTCCGGAGTACCCTCAACGAAGGACATAAGTAGAAAACATAAAAGTGAGATAAGATAGTGTCAACACCAAACAGTAGAAACATGCCTTACCGTTAGAGCACTCCACCTCCTTAAGCAAACAATAACACGCTACAATAAAAATACTTAAAACATATATAGTAAACCGACTGAGCTAGCGTGTCTACAGAGAGCATAAAACGCATAAAACGCAAAAGGCATTTAACATCTAAAGATAAGCATAAACACCGGACACACATACTCGATTACTAGCTATCCTTCCACCCAAATCTTCGACCTCCACTTTTTCCTATCTAAGGTCATGTCCTCGGTAATTTGGAGGTCAACCATATCCCGCCTAATCACCTCACCCCAATTCTTCTTAGGTCTGCCTCTACCTCTCCGAATGGTACACACTGACAACCCCTCACATCTTCTCACAGGCGCATTTGGGCTCCTCCTCTTTACATGCCCAAACCACCGTAGCCTCGCCTCCCGCATCTTGTCTGCCACTGCAGCCACTCCAACCTTCACACGGATGTCCTCGTTCCTGATCCTATCCATCCTAGTAAGGCCACACATCCATCTAAGCATCCGCATCTCTGCTACACTCATCCTTTGGACGTGGGTGGCCTTTACTGGCCAACACTCCGCCCCGTATATAAGCGCAGGCCTAACGACTGCTTTATAGAATCTCCCTTTCAGCTTATGGGGTATTTTCTTATCGCATAAGATACCAGACGCTAACCTCCACTTCATCCAACCAGCCCCAATCCGATGCGTGACATCCTCGTCTATCTCCCCATTTCCCTGAATAATTGACCCAAGGTACTTGAAGCTCCCTTTCTTAGGGATGACATGTGTGCCAAGAGTCACTTCAATATCCGACTCCTGTGGACCATCACTGAACCTACACTCCATGTACTCCGTCTTCGTTCTGCTCAACTTGAACCCTTTTGACTCTAGGGTCTGCCTCCACATCTCCAACTTGGCTTTGACCCCACCGCGGGTCTCATCCACCAAGACTATGTCGTCAGCAAACAACATACACCAAGGAATCCCCCCTTGGATACTCCTTGTTAATACATCCATCACCAGAGCAAACAGAAACGGGCTAAGGGCTGAACCTTGATGTAACCCTGTCTCAACTGAGAAATGGCCAGAATCGCCTCCTACTGTCCTGACCCGAGTCCTAGCTCCCGCATACATATCTTTAATTATTCCAATGTATGCTTCAGGCACACCTTTAGCTCCTAAACATCTCCACAAAATTTCCCTAGGGACTCTATCATATGCCTTCTCCAGATCAATGAACACCATATGCAAATCCCTTTTCTTATTATTCAAATCAATTTACGAAAATAATTAAGATACTTTAAGTTGTGTAACTACTATATTACTTATAGCTAAGGTCTCCTAAATTATTGTTAAGTATGATAGTAACACACTTTAAGCTATGAAAGTAACATATTTTCTCCCTAATTTTTAAAACAAGTATCCCATTCTAAACTAATGGTTAGAAAGATTCAAACTTAAGCAATTTAGGAGAAAACAATAACCTAACTTTCTCCATATGTTCCTAACTCTCTAACTATTAGCTAGTTCAATAAAGCACATCATAACGACTGTTAATCCTATTTTAGTTTCTACATTATACTCTTCTTTGATACAACAACAAAGTTCATTATCACTACTACCAAAATAGGATCCACAAAAATATTCACTTCTAACTTACAATTATTCAACAACAACAACAATATTCAACAACCACAAAAAAATTCATTAACTCCATTGTCAACTTTCAAATTTTCCAACAATATCAACCCCAATACCAAGACTACATGCTATACATACTTTTCAATTCAAAATCTATTTTCTAATTTCAATTAAACAACAATATTAACCCCAACGATATCCCCATTCACAAAAAGGATTCACTATCTTCTACACTAACCAAAACAGACTTAACAATTTTACTCTCCAAAACCCAATTTTCTATAAACCCATAATAGTTTTTCACCATTTCTCCATTTTGTATCCAAAACCCAATTTTCACCATATATACTTTTATCAAAATTCAAAACCACCCCATAACATCCACACTTTTATCAACCCCATAACATCTACACAATCATCAAAATAGTCTAATGATTTCAATAAGATCCACAAATAAAAGCAAATAAAAAATCAAAAAAAAAAAATTGGTCAAAAACGGACTGACCCGCTTGAGCACTGGTACCGAAGCAGCACCACTGGAGCACCACCGGAGCAAATCTGTAAAAAAAATGGGGGTTAGGGTTTATATTTAAAAAATAATGAAATGGGGGTTAGGGATAAAAATTGAAAAACTTACTTTGGGGAAGTGGAAAAGAACGATTTTGGGGATGGGAAAATAAGGTAGATCGATTTTGGGGATGGGAAAAATGGGTAGATCGATTTTGGGGTCGGGTTGTATTTTGGGGAGAGAGATGAAATAAAATGAGGAGATAGGGAAAAAAGGGCTGCTGCCCGTTCTAATATTTACACCGTCTGACCGCTGCGGTCGGCTAGATTAAAAAAATAATAATTTAATTAGTATCCGACCGCTGCGGTAGGATGATATAAAAAAATTATTTAATTTAAATTAGCTGAAATTGTCCGACCGATGCGGTCCGAACACGTGATCCGACCGACTTTCGGTCCGAAATTTTTGGTGGGAAAACTCCTGATTTTTAGTAGTGACTTGTTTTTGAGACAAAGGTTTGAGAATGAAGTTCTTTCCACTGAGCTTAGCAGTGTAAGTATTGGATCGTTCGTTATGAATAACCGACCTATCATACTGCCACAGTTGCCCTAACAGCAAATGACAAGCTTGCATCGGAATCACATCGAACATCATCTCATCTTGATAAGCTCCCACTTTAAACTTGATCCATACTTTCTTAACAACCTTTAATTCTCCATATTCGTTCAACCATTGCAATCGATATGGATAAGGGTGCTTTAAGGTAGACAGTCCCAATTGTGAAACTAAGGCTTGGCTTACCACATTTTCACAACTACCCGTATCAATAATCATCAAACACACTCTCCTTCTCACCCGACACCTCGAATGGAAGAGATTTTCCCTTTGGTTGTTCTATAATTCTAAGTTCATAGTGCTCAAATTTCTACGAACCACAAGAAATATTTCTGGATGGTCAGCTTCAGTAGCTTCTCGACCATCATAATTTTCAGCTCGGTTAGTCTTCTCTCCGTTTTCTTCCTCGGAGTCACTCGCTTGCTCATGGACGGTTCCATCTTCGAGCAGAAGCATAACTTTGCGAGTTGGACACTCTTTTGCCATGTGACCATAACCCTCTGCATTTATGACACTGAATATTTGAAACACTAGGAGTATTGTGTTGAGCTTTATCTCCCATATTCTTGGAGTTATCAACGATCACTCCTATTTCGAAGGGTTTCTTCAGATCTCGGCTAGTGTTGGCACTTGTAGGAGTCGGACTCTTCAAATATTTCCCCCAGTTTAATGGAGTAGAAGTAGTAACCCCTCGGTACCAATTTGCTTTATCGTCCTTCACCCATTTTTCAGCATCAACGGCTGCATGGAAAACGTCACCCAACATTTGTACCCTTGCTTCAAATTGGTATATATGTAGTCTCATTTGAGATGACACAAATGATGGCTTGCTCATCATCTTCTTCCATATCAAGAGCCAATAGAATCTTTTCGAACTCATCATAGTATTCTTCAACAAATTTGGACCCTTGCTTCAAATTATAGAGCTTTCGAAGTTGCTCCTGCTGATATTTGGTGATCACATACTTAGCATCCATCACTCTTTTCAACTGCACCCACGTAAGAATCTTAGGGCAAACATGTCTTTTTCTCATCCTCTTATCAGATTCTTACAAGTAGAAGCATATGCTTCGAATGAAGCAATAACATGTGCAGCTTTTCTTTCCTCAGTCATCTCATTTGTCTCAAAGATTCGTTCCAAACTAATCTTCTAATCTAGATATTGGTCCGGATCACTAGTTCCTCTGAAGGGTGGAATAGTAATCTTGACACTGTTCAAGTTTGAATCTCGAGCACCTCGGATCGGTTCCGGGTACTTATCATAATAGTCATCAGCCTCATGCTCATAATTTCTATCAACACATGCACCTCGGCCTCGACCTCAAAATTTCCACGGCCTCGTTGAACTTGCCTTCGTTGAACGAACGGTGGCTCATACTTAGCTTCAGCATCGGGAAACTCTCCATCATCAACGACCTCGACTTGTCTTCGTGGCCTTGGAAGTGGTATTCTATCGTGCCTTCATAGAACGAATGGTAGCTCATACTCAGGTTCAGCATTGGGAAACACTCCATCATCAACCTCTTCATCAACAACCTCGACTTGTCTTTGGGGCTTTGGAAGTGGTATTCCATCGCCTCAGGGATTGCCCAAGTTTTGTGGTTCTGCTTGAGGAATGCCCAAGTTTTGTTCAACTCAGGGAATGCCCAAGTTTTGATGCTCAGCATTGGGAATGCGCAATGTTGTATTTCGAATGGCCTCGTTCCTCAACCGTTGTTGACGAGCCAGTTCAGCAAATTACTCTAGTTTCATAGGAGTTGAACTACTAGTGCCAGCACCGGACCCAGGCAAGGTCATCGTCACTTTCTCCTACTCGAGCTTAGCTACTCGAGCACTTACTCCTTTTACTTCGGCACTGATGCCTTGTATCGCAGCCAAGAGATCGGCTAACAATACCTAGGGCGCTTCAACGCCTTTCTCTCCGTTTCCAGCCATTGAACCTGCACAAATCAAAGACAAGAAAATGTTAAGGTTAGAAATCACCTCACTCACTCCCTCACTTTTGTTGGGTGGCGCTCAGGTCCACTCAATTTTGTAGGATCGGTCACTCAAAAATTTGTAACCAATGGCTTCCTCGGTTTGATCAATCTCTCTAAGATCCTCTGAATTTTACAAGATTCACTGTCTTCTTCGGGAAGAGTGAATTGATTCGACTCGATAGAACAGACACTATTTAACTGCGCACGGGAGGTCAAGAATTAACTATGAAATTTTGGACTATGGTCACCCCACGCACGAGTTCCTATAAGCTCAAACAAATTAGTAGTATCTCGAGTAGAAGAATTTACTCCAATGATATACTAACAAGAATCCACGGGCCCAAAGAAAGAAAGAGATCCTAGGAGAGTCTACCATCTATTTTCTCTTTTGGAAACCTCGGACACAACACCTTTGTACGGACAAAAGTTGTCCCTCCTTTAGTACTAATTAGAGTTTATCCTTATCCACTTTTCTCTTTTCTACAAACTATTTTCACTTGAGGTTTTAGGCAACGAAACCTTCTCCTTTCTTGTTTAATGGAATAGTCAACCTTTTTCAGCTTCAGTGCATGGACACCCTAAAAAACGTTGCTCATAGTCTAGAAATCAAACAAGATTCAAGGCCGTTTCTCTGTTTAAAATTTTAACAATGGAGGAAACTTTAGCTCAAAGCAGCAAGAACAGCTTCGACGTCTTCCGTACACTATTACAATGTAATAATTTTTCGGCATACGGACGCTGTTTAACGACTGAGCTTTGAAGTTTTCAAGCAAACACATGACCAAAAATCGACCAACAACCACCAGTTTCAACAATAAACAACCAAACTCAACTAGGGTTCTTTCAACAGAAACACCACGTCGGACCGTACAAATTCTTCGAGAAACCCTAGTCATCAAACGATGCACGACGGGTACTTTCTAGAATCACAAGTTGACGGTGAACAAGAATCTGTGGTTGTTTACTCCAAATATCCAACAATCAACCAAAATTTTTAAATTTTCTTTTTACTTTTTTTTTTTTTGATAATTAGAACACCAACAACACAGTAACAAGAATAAGAACATGAAACTTAAACAGAAACACAAACACAGGAAAGTAAAGATAACGTAGAACAGGATTTGGGTTGTAAGAACAAGCCCAAACCGTGCTCTGATACCAAGATGGTGCAAGCTAACTTGGAAGCTTAGCAACCGGACACAAACAACAGCGGAAAAAGTACAACAAAAAAGTAAAGATAGAAGCTAGACAGTTCTAGACTTCAATCAAACTAACCCAAGGAACTAGTCTTGGGGCCTCTCAATTTGGAAAGCAAAGAAACAGCTAAAGCTAGGCAACAATCATCAAGAAGACTTAACAAGCTTCTTGTATATTGAATGATCAAAGAAGAAGTTGTTCAAATTGAATCCATCGATTGACACAAGTTCCATAAAAATCCCACAACGAGGTTCGACTCACAATGGAGACACAATAGCAAACTACTAACCATTCAATATTCAAAAATTAGGTATCCAAAACGAGCTACGCTAAGGGATTTATATAGATAGCCCCAAGGGTAAAATAGTAAAATGGTCACCGACGATTAAAAGAACAAGGCCACGTTAGGCCGAAGTGATGTGCTCGGGTGCTCTTGACTTGTGTTCGGTCGCTCAGCCTCGACATAGTGAAAACAGACGCTCTCTTATCGCAGGCACATTTGTAGCCCTTCAGTCGCTTCATCGATCGGCGTCAATGATCAGCATTCGATCACTTCCAGCCTTGGGCTCGAGCTTGTAGATGTAGCTTTCGTATCTTGAGCTCGGCCACTCAGCTTCCGAACAATTGCTTTCTCCCGGCCATGCCAGCTGAATGTGTACATCATGCAGGAGCTTGGCTTGACTTCGTGTAACTGGCCTCGATGGATGGAACACTTGATCAGTACGGACACGGGCTGCATCACGAGGTATTTATTCATGTCACCGCATGTTTAGCCGGAGAGACGATATTTATCTGAGTTTTTTTCTAAACACTAAGGTGAATGTTTACACATCACCGAACACGTTTACAATTTCAAGGTTGAACATTCAAATATGATGTTTAAACATTAATGTAGATTTTTGCAACATCATTAAGTTTTTTTCTAAATACTAACATGAATGTTTAAACATTACTTAAGATGTTTCGATTTCAGGATTTAACATTCAAATATAATGTTTAAACATTACTTTCGATGTTTTTCAACACCACGTTTGATGTTTAAACATCCCTTATAATGTTGAAATGGAGAATTTATTTGTAATGATTAGCTTTGTGTTTTTCTGTTCTAGTGATGTATTTGTTAATTATTCACCATTTACATGTATTATGTTATGGGTAGAAGGAGGCTGGTAAAGGCAAATAATAAGAGGAAGTCGAACACACAAAGAAGACTTGACATGGACAAATCTGAAGAATCTTCTCGTATAAAACAATAGATAAGCAAGGTTGTAGATGCACCCTTGCTTTTACAGGTCCCTTGTGAAAGCCCAAGCAGCAATCGTGATCTAAGTAGGGACCAATCTAAATATAGGAAAGGAAAATAGAATTGGTGAATGAGAGACCTCGAGATGCAGTTGCTGATTTTGACGGTACATGCCGAGCTACTGCTTTTCTCGAGCTCCATGCCAAAGTGAAGAAAAATCATGAGAAAGCTTATGCCAAGGTAGCATTCAATAAAAACCAAGGGCGTAAGAGGTTGGAATTAAAGAAGGGAGATTGGGTTTGGGTTTACTTCAGGAAGGAAAGATTCCCAAACAAAAGGAAAGAGAAGTTGGCTCTGAGAAGGGATGGTCCGTTTCAAGTGCTGAACAAGATCAACAACAATACATATGTGATCAACCTCCTATATGAGTATAATGTGTCCAACACCTTTAATGTTGATGACTTAACTCCTTGTGTTGTAGGCCCAACACTACAGACTGAAGAGGGATCGATTTTGAGGATAAAATCTTCTCAAGAAGGGGAGGATGATGCAGCCCGTGTCCATGCTGATCAAGTATTCCATCCATCGAGGCCAGTTACACAAAGTCAAGCCAAGCTGCTGCATGATGTACACATTCAGCTGTCGTGGCTGGGAGAAAGCAACCATTCGGAAGTTGAGTGGCCGAGCTCGAGATACGAAAGCTACATCTGCAAGCTCGAGCCTAAGGCTGGAAGTGACAGAATGCTGATCATTGACGCCGATCGATGAAGCGACCGAAGGGCTACAAATGCGCCCGAGGCAAGAGAGCATCCGTTTTTACTGTGCCGAGGCTGAGCGACCGAACACAAGTTAAGAGCGCCCGAGCACATCACTTCGGCCCTAAGTGGCCTTGTTTTATTGGTCGACTGTGACCATTTTACTATTTTACCTCTGGGGATAGCTATATAAACCCCTTAGCATAGTTCATTTTGGATACCTAGTTTTTGAATATTGAATGATTAGTAGTTTGCTATTGTGTCTCTGTTGTGAGCCGAACCCATCGTGGGATTGTTATGGAACTTGTGTCAATCGGTGGATTCCATTTGAACAACATCTTCTTTGATCGTTCAATTTACAAGAAACTTGTTAAGTCTTCTTGAGGATTGTTGCCTAGCTTTAGGTGTTTCTTTGCTTTCCAAATCGAGTGGCCACAAGACTAGTTCATTGGGTTCGTCTGATTGAAGCTTAGAACTGTCTAGCTTCTATCTTTTTCTGCTGTCGTTTGTGTCCGGTTGCTAAGCTTCCAAGTTATCTTGCACCACCTCGTATGATGTTTCAAGCTCCAAACCTGATTTGAAACAACTCACAATATGTTTGAAAAATTAGGTGAGATAGTTAAACATATCATCGGCAAAAAAAATAGTCATTCCCACTCAAAAGTATTTTTTTCCAGACAACAAACAACTCATAAACAAGCATAATCCAATAGAAAAGCACCAGAAGCAACACAAATTTTACAAAATATATTCTAGGGGTTTCTTTCAAACAAAAAGAGGGAAAACAAGAAAAGTGATGACTTTCGTGCAATAAAATGCAATGTCTGCGCCGTATTATACTTATGATGGGATTTTTATCCTTATCGGAGAATTTTGACAGCCGAAGTCGCATAATCGGCGTCAGCTTCTTCTTGGTCGCTGGCGGGGGAAGGAGTTTGGTTCTTTGGTGTTTGGTGTTTGGTGAGTGTTTGGATTTTCAAATAGGAGGGTAGTTGGAGTCATCGGGTAGATTTTTTAAGTTTTGGATTTTAATTATGACCTACAAATTTTAAAAACACTAATCAGACCCTTCACTTACCCTTAATCCCACTTTTAAAATAAAAGAAAGTAAAAAAGTAAATGAAGGCTAGAGGACCCTTTTGTGCATTTCTCTCAAGAAGCTGTAACATTTTTTGCTTTTGAGTGTACTTGTTTATTATATTCTCACCCACCTTTTGTTTGCTTATGTCCCCTTATCCAAAAAATCCCTACCACTTGCTGCTCCTCTTCTAACCTTCATTGACTATATGGAAACTACTCAATTGCAAGCCAGACTCCTGTTCGGACGTCTCTTCGCCTCCCAAAGCCTCTGGTAACAACCACTGCATTTCTTTAATAATGTATTCTTCCAGGAATTTTGTAGTTATCTAGTTGCTCATTAACCAGATATCGTTAGTAGTGTTTAAATGTACTAAATTAAGAAATCCTATTATGTCCAATTATGTAATAGACTAGGGTTTGTAAATCGCAATGAATAAGAAACTGAACTTTTACTAATATGAAGGTTACAACTGTTACAAGAATTGGATCAAGAATCACCCAAGTCACTACTACTCTAACACCATTAATGGTGTAGCAACTGAAGAAGAAAAGAATTACAGAAGAGAGAGAAAGAATGAGGAGAGAAGGAAGAGACGAGAGAGATCTCGAGAGAGAGGAAAGAGAATGACAAATATCCCAAAATCTATTAATTCCCTCCTTCCCAAAGTTAGTTATACTAACACCCTCCTAACTAACTCCAACATTAATCTCCACCCTCCAAACTCCTTAACTAGCTTTTAATCTACTCCCTACACGTGGCTTTTTATTTCTTTTTCTAATTTCTGTTAATCCCTTGTCATTTCCCTTATCGAGTCCTTTTTCAGTCATAACATTCCCTACCCCTTCAAAACATCCTTGTCCTCAAGGATGGTGTCAAAATCAGGGACTTGGCTTTCAAAAGAAATCAAAATTCCCCAAGTTGCATCTTCAGGTGACAAGTTAGAACATCCGCAAAAGCACCAATGCCAATGACAATATTTTAAATGGATCAGTTCCAATGAAGAATTTTCAATCTGGTCAATCAAATAGAAAGTGATCTTAGTCGTCGCCTTTGAGCAATCATTCTTTAACCTGGCAATTTCTTCCTCCAACTTCTCAGCATTTTCTCTAGTCATTTGTAACACATTCTCCCATATCTCAATCTTGTAAAGAGAGTTTGATATCTGACTTGCAAGAAGAGGTACTTGCTTTTGTATCTCATGAGACTTTCTTTTGTCCATTTCAAGGTCATGTCGTTGCATCTTAACCACACTCTCAACTGAATGAAGCTGCACTTCTAAAAAATTGTTTACCTTGACAACATGGCTACTGATGCATAAAGCCACAAATGAATGTAATTGGTTTCCTCTCATTTTCTTTGTGATAACAGTAAGTAAATCAAGCATGTGATGACCACCACTCCTTGGTAAATATTTAGACACATACATTCCTCCATCCATAGATTTGTAGCAGTAAAAATCAGTCACATCTTCACCGAGTTCATTAGTAGCTTGTAACAGCAAAGCATGTCTAACCAATGCATTCTTAGATATGCATACATCTGGGCAGTCATTGAACAGAAAATTCGATAATTGAAACTTGAATTCCTCACCGTAAGCCACTTTCATTACCCATGATACCAAAAGAATTACCCTCACCAGGTTATCCAAGGCTACAAAGTTAAAGAATGCATCCCAATACAGCTTTTGAATTGGCCTCTTGTCTCCCCTGTTCAATATTTCCACAAACTCATGCATTGAAAATATCAAGTACACGTGTTCCATGCCTTGCTCATGATACATTAGCACATTATTCACTGCCCAGGCACTTACAGTCGTAAATAACACCAGATTATCCCACAAGGTGACTGCAGGGATTTTGCAACTAAGAATGAAAATAAGTAGTATTAAGTACCATTGCTCATGAAGCTTTTTAAGCATACCCACTCGCTCCAATTGTAAGGTAAAACTATTTTTGAAGCTAAGAGCACCTGGCCATCTTGTTGCAGCCACTCTCTGGTCCACAACCACCTCAATGAAATGATTCTCATCCTCAAATACTGTTACCTTTGTGACTGTGAGAAATAGGAACAAAATGAAAACTACTATACCAATAACGACATGTAAAATATTTTTTGAACACCTTGCACAAGTGATTTTATGCCCTCAATCTCCATAGGCAGTGCAACTAATGAGCCTTTGTATTTGACAAATCCTTGGGAATTCATCGCTTGACTTATTTGCACCGTATCTGTTGGCCCATAGGTCAACTCAACAACAACAGTGATTTCCCTTTCAAGCAAAGAACATGCTAAAAAATTATCCAGAATGTAACCAACATCATATTGGATGTTTCTCCAGTAAGCTTCTAGCACCCTAATAAACTGCTTTCCAGTCCACTCCTTCACAATTTTAACATCTATAGGATAATATATGGTGGCACAGTTTGTAGAATACACAAATAAAGGAATTTCTGAAACATAGCCATTCAGGCACATGTAATATTTCTGTTTGCACTTGGTTAGCTGTTCTACACTGCAGCGCTTATAGAAGAGAGATTCCAAATCAACACCAAGAGGGACCTGTCGACTTACCTCAATTTTGATACACTTGTTCAACTGACTCAACCAATCAAACACTATCCTTGCATTACGACTTAGTAACTTTTGAGAGTCAACACTTAGTAATGAGGGAAAAATAAACTCAATAGACTTCATATACCAACTGTTAGACACGCAAAATGTAATGCCTCCAGGATCGAAACTCATCGTACTTGGAATATATTTCCTTTGAGGACAAAAAGCCAATGATGCAACAATAGGGTTATTAAGCAACCTAAGAATATCTTGAGACTGCTTTGCCCTAAACAAAATGTGGTAGTTACCAGAAAATTTTTTGCAAAAATCAAATTCCAGTCGCTCACCCTTTTTGATAACAGTTGTTGTCATTTTAGATATTTGACCGATAGTATTAACATTGAGATGCAGCGCACAGAGCTGATATGCACTGTCAGTTTCAGTTAAATGCAGTTGAGTCTCTGGTAAGCTCTGTGGCACTATGTCAATCTCCATCCTCTTTTCACCTCTTTGAGGACTTTTATCAAACATCTTTTGCTCCCCACTTTCATCAACAGACCCATCCTCAATTTTGACACAATTATTCGACTCAGTATCCTTTATAGTAAGATAGACACCATCGCCAGAGGGATCGTCTTGTTTGACAGGTTCTACAATCGATTCTGTCCCCTTGACCTGGTTTTCTCGTTCCTTCAAACAGGCAGTGCACTGACAGTCGACACTTCTTACACAATTTTCTTCCTTCTTTCTCAAGCCATCATCGAAACAAGACTCGCACTGGCAGTCGATGCTCTTTGTGCAGTTTTTATGTCGCAGCTGCAATTTTTTTATATCAGCAACTATTTGACGAAGTGATTCGATCAACTCTTTTGTTGCCATCTCTACCCACAGTCGAGAGAATACTACGGCTCTGATACCAATTGTAATAGACTAGGGTTTGTAAATCGCAATGAATAAGAAACTGAACTTTTACTAATATGAAGGTTACAACTGTTACAAGAATTGGATCAAGAATCACCCAAGTCACTACTACTCTAACACCATTAATGGTGTAGCAACTGAAGAAGAAAAGAATTACAGAAGAGAGAGAAAGAATGAGGAGAGAAGGAAGAGACGAGAGAGATCTCGAGAGAGAGGAAAGAGAATGACAAATATCCCAAAATCTATTAATTCCCTCCTTCCCAAAGTTAGTTATACTAACACCCTCCTAACTAACTCCAACATTAATCTCCACCCTCCAAACTCCTTAACTAGCTTTTAATCTACTCCCTACACGTGGCTTTTTATTTCTTTTTCTAATTTCTGTTAATCCCTTGTCATTTCCCTTATCGAGTCCTTTTTCAGTCATAACAAATTATGCTCTATGTCATCGTTTTTTTTAACTAATGGAATGATTTGCATTATGTTATAAACTTGATGCAAGATGGTCCTGAAGTTTTTGATGGTCAGGGAGAAATGATAAAGAAAGAAGAAATATCACAAGATTACAAGTGTTATCTGCTTAATGGTGTTTCTAATTTGTAACTTGCTTATGCACACAGTGTTAAACACTCTGAGCATTGTAAAATTGCTGTGCCAAAAAGCTCAGATGAAAGGACGCCATCCGTAAATGTTAAAAGGTTGCTAAGAAGGTCAGTTCTGCTACTTGTTGGACTGAGTCCCATCTTCACAAGTATTCGTCCTGTCTTATCTGCGCCAATGCAGGAGATGCGAGAACCTGATGTTATCCGGTAGTAAATGCTGTTTCCATTTCTCTTCTCCACGATTAAATTATCTATCTGGCCTAGAGAAGATTCTGTGATTATTTTAATGCCATTGTTAATTTGGATTTGAAGCATCCAGGACCTTAAAGCTTGCTAGCGGAGTGAGGTTACAAGGTACATCTCTTTTTAGGTTGTAGATTAAATACTTTCAAGCTCCTGTATTGAGATATTGGATTAGTTATACTTGGAGCTAGCAACAACCTTGGCCATCAGTATTCTAACATTGCTATTTGAATTATTAATGGATTGTATAGCTCAAACTCCAGTTCAGTTACGGTTCATGTGAGACAATATCATCAAATCCTAGTTTAATTCTACAAGTAAACCAATTTGTTCAAAGTTGGAGCCTGTTCTAAGAATATCGTCTTTACATAGAGACACAGGCACACCAAGACATGCCCATGCACAGATAAGTCATCAATTTGCGAACAAGGAGAATAACAACTTTTTTGAAATCTCAAACAGCAGCAAAACTGTAACTAACCATGTCTATTATATAGGTGGAACAATGAGGCTCAAGAAAGAAAAATATATTCATTGCTGGTTTTGTCAGGATCAATGTTTTTCTTACGTGAAGGTGTACAAGGAGTGAGAGTAGTAGAGGAAAGAATATCGTCTAAAGTAACAAAGCCAAAAAAAGGAAAAAAAAAAGAAAAACAAAGGTATAAGTGTGCTGTTGATTTCATAATCAAGTGTCCCTTCTATAAATATATTCTGAATGAAAAGTGACTAAAGGAAAAGTAAATACTAAGAAGTTAGCTTATCTAACCAGAAGGACACAACTTCAGTAATATTTTGAGAGATATATATAGGTCACCTTTGGTGAATAAATAAGTATTGATGGTTACATCTATGTCCAGGATATTGAACATTCTATGAGTCTTGAAGAGATTTATTGGCTTGGTTAATAATTGAAGTAAATAGTCTGGTGTGTGTTAGTTTATTTAATAAACATGTCGAGCTTGATGTTACACAAGCCCAGTTGAGTTTTCTTTACGACTCTTTCAATCATATTGGAGCACGAGCTGTTCTAGTTGAATGGAAGAAGATCACTTCATTCTATATTGAACGTGCTGCATTTTCATATGTTGAATGTTTGGAGCATGCATACCGATATAAATCAGCGAAAATCTTAAGCGGAAAAGCATCTTACATTTGAAAATGAAATGTTTAATGATCTCTTTCCCTGTTGTTTTATGTTCCATATAATGAAGAAACTGATATCATGAGAAGCGTAATAATATTATCGCTGAGAAGTGGGCACATCATGCCCTCATGTCATTCTTATTTAATTTCTGAGTATTAACATGTGTTATTGGGTCTTTGAAAGATGTTGTTGAAGGAGAAGGACCAGAGGCTTGTGAAGGAGATATTGTTGAAATTAATTATGTTTGCAGGCGATCCAATGGATATTTTGTCCACAGGTACTGCTTTGAAATATATATCAACTAAAGACGGTAAGAAATTCTGTAGCTGCTCGTTGAAAAATAAAGCAAAGGGGAAGAGTTTATATTCCGCTCCTTCAGATTCTTCATTAGTAAATTTATGTCATACTTCGATCCTGTGAAATATACATTTAACTTCTTCATGTTGCTTCAATGTAGTACGGTGGACCAATTCAATGGTGAGAGCACCCCTGTCCTACTTCCTGTGGATGATAAACAGGTTAAGGTTTTTGCTATAGCTTTGGGCTTAAAACAGAACATCTTTAGGTCAGATAACAACCTTCTGATTTCCAATAAGTGGCATGGCTGGAAACTCTCATGAAGTTATATGCATCACTTTTTTTTTAATTGACATCATTTGTGCCTTTAAAATGGGAGATATATTGTGGTCCAGTATTGACACTTAGTTCATCAAAGGTGTCAAGAAGTAACTTCTAGACAAGCTTTTTTAACGAGTTAATAAATATATAGTTGTTCCCATCTTTCTTCTGACAACTCCCTCTCAAAAAGTAATCTGCTAGAAACATCGTGTTACGTATTGCCCACACACTTAAAGAAAGAAAATACAGAGAAGCTTAGTAATAAGCTTAACTAGTAACATGAAAAATAACCATTCTAGGCAATACCGTGTGCTGCCACCTGCCAGTACAAGCTGCTGTCATTGCCGAGCAATAACCTGTATGTTTCAGTCATTTAGATGCAAAACTTACCCACCCATCAACAGTTGAAGTTAAAGATGTATTATGCTCAAACGATTGTAAACATTGACCTGTGTCTTCCCAATAGCATAGAACAATTCTAAACACCTCTTTAGCAGCTGCATACCCTTTCTTCCCCACTTTCCCCTGCCACCAGGACTGGTAGGTTAAGCCGCTATGGGTATCTACGCTGTGTTCTCACTATCATACACCAATTCTTATAGCTGCATTGATCTTTCTGTCTGTCTATGTTTGGGAGAATGTAAGGGGGGGGGGGGGGGGGTGGGGGTAAGTGATAATTAACTGCTTTTTGGTTTGCCTTACGAGTCTTCATGAATCTGCAGATAATAAAAGGTCTGAAGGAAGTCTTGATTGGTATGAAGCCTGGAGGTTGTTGCTACTCTCTTAAAGCATGCGTGACTTTTTATGGCACTATATATTCATAGTAATTTACAGGATCTCCAGGAAAACTTGTTTGCCCTTTCCAGAATATACAGTTCTAGTTATTTAAATTTTGAGCTGTAAGGGCCTGTTCTGCAGGAAAAAGAAGAGCACTGATACCGCCTTCCGCAGGATACATCAATGAAAACTTAAAACCAGTACCTGAAGAGGTATGTGTTCTTTGGATGTTATTCATTTAACCTACTTCTGGCAGTCCTTAACCTACACTCTCCAACTGACTGACTAATATTTTAATTTTGGCTGGTTATTAATGAAGTGGAATTTGCATAGAATTTATGTGCCTCTTTGACTTTACAGTTTATAGTTTACATTATTGGCTCATCAAACAGACATTTGTTTTATTGCAGTTTGGGCCAAGGCGTAGCCTTCTGTCTCATGTAAAGGAGCCTTTAATTTTTGAAGTGCAGCTATTGAAAGTGCTATGAGTAGTGGTGATGTGCGGGTTCTGTGTAAACCCACAAAATTTCAACCTGCCCCATCCTGCATAACATTTGAACCTGTGTCCACTCACCCCGTACCCACACCCACACCTGTGTCCACCCGCCACGCCGCACCCTGTGCGACTCTTTTTTCCCTTTCCAGTTCACTAGTATCAAATGCAATTAATTGTTTACCCTTTAGCTGGCTTGTCTATGTATAATATACATACTTATCCACAATGGAGCCATGCGCTTTCTGCTTGTATCTCTCTCTTTCCATGTAAAGATTATTATGTCAGGCTCAGCTAGTGAATTGGAGATGCTTTATAATAGCTCAGCTTTTTAGATCTTGCTAATTATACATAGCTCTTTAACTAATTTGGAATTTTGTGTCCCAAAAGCATATTTAGGGTTTCTTCCAATGAATGAAGCCATACGTGTATTAATTTCTTCTTCCGTGTAACATCAAATCCTAAATTTTAAACTTATTTGTTAATAATGTAGAGTGATGCTGGTATTATTAAGAGGCAATTGATTCGACCAAAAATTTAAATTAATTGGAGGACATGCATAAGCAAAGGAGCCAAATATATGAAATACTATAATATTATTATTATTATTTTTTTTGGAAATTTTGCAATTCATGAACAATGGCCAGACCAGTTAAATAAGAATTGTCAATTTTTTTTGGGTATAATTCATGTAAATTTGTGTGCATGTATATTTTATCCATACTGTGGCGTTGTGTCTCGTGCTACCACAGTTATCTATCATGATTGGGGCCTGCAAGGTCATTATATCAAATTATCTCCAAGTGCTCAACTAAGCACAACAGTAGTGCAAGCCAACAATATACAGAAGACCATGTAAACATTATTATAGAAGGCATAAAAACATAGGGATTTTTACCCCACATAACTATTTCCAACCCTTATCCACTTTTTGTAACCATATTTTGTCCTTTCTTTCTTTTCTTAGCATATTTATTAAATATAATTTGATGATATAAATATTTAAAAAATATAGGACAAATATATATGTGTATAGAAGGTATATATACAAAATATCAATCTATTATATTTAATATTTTAATTATAAATTAAATTTTAAATATAAATATTGTGGCTATATTATGTTAGTGCTAAATAACTTGTTAATATGAAATATTGTGGGTTATTTACGTGGAAATCCCAAAAACATATCAACAATATTATAAACAGTGTAGAAGCATGCCAAGTTTCAATGTCCAGGTAAAATAAAGACATTTACATCTCACGCATCCTATAATGCAACTAGTATATTGGTGCAAGCAAACCCGAAGGAAATGCTAAACACGAATCGCGGAAGAAAATGACAAGAAAAGTAAAGATAGAAGCAAGACAAATCTTGCTTCGATTCGAAAGAACAGTGAGGAACCTGTCTCAAAGCTCGATCGAAGGAAAATCAAGACGCACCTATACTATGCAACAATCCTCAAGAAAGACCCGCTTCTTGCAAATTGAATGGTCAAGAAGAATTTGTTCAAACGAATAACACCGATTGACACAAGTTCTTTAAAAGTCCACGTCGGGGTTCGGCTCCATCGGAGACTCACAATAGCACTTGCTATGTTTTTCATATACTAAAAACTGGATCCTTTACAATGAAGTAAAATAGAGTATTTATAGGCTATGCTAAGGACTGAATAGTAAATAGTCACAAATGACTAATAAAAACGAGCCACACAGGGCTGAGCTAAATGTGTGTTCGGTAGCCTTGACTTCGGTGCGTGGTTGCTTGCTCGAACTCATTGTCCTCGGACGCTCGCTTGCCTTCGAACTCAATGTCCTCGGTCACTTTGTCTTCGGGCTCAAATCTGAAGATAACGCCTTCGGTTCTTGAGCCCGGCCACTCAGCTTCGGATCAATGGTTTTCCTTCGGCCCGGCTAAGTGAATGTGCACATCGTGCAGCAGCTTGGCTTGACTTCGTGTCATCGGTCTCCTCGGTGGATCGAACACTTGATTAGCACGTGTTCGGGCTGCATCATCCTCCCCTTCTTGAGAAGATTTCGTCCTCGAAATCGAGCCTTCTTCATCCTCCGAAGTTTGACCTACAACACAAGGAGCTAACTCAGCAACATTAAAGGTGTTGGACACGTTATACTCACCAGGGAGGTCGATCACGTAAGCATTGTTGTTGATCTTGGTCAACACTTGAAATGGACCATCCCCTCGAGGAGCCAACTTCCCTTTTTTTTGGTTCGGGAAACGTTCCTTTCGGAAGTGAACCCAAACCCAATCTCCCTTCTTTAATTCCAGCTTTTTACGCCCCTTGTTTTTCTTTAAGGCAATGTTTGCATAGGCTTCCTCGAGGTTCTTCTTCACCTTTGCATGCAATTCGATCAAAGCAGCTGCTCGTCGAGTACGTTCAAAATCAAGAACAGAATCTCGAGGCAATGGGGTTAAATTAAGTGGAATCAAAGGATTAAAACCATACACACATTCAAATGGGGTCATATTGATCATTCTATGCACCGTTCGATTGTATGCAAACTCCATCATGGGCAAACGATCAGCCCAGCTTCCAACCTTGCCTTTGGTCATTGCTCGAAGCAAAGATCCCAAGGTTCGGTTAACTACCTCGGTCTGTCCATCAGTCTGAGGATGGTGAGACGTCGAGAATAGTAGCTTGGTGCCGAGGGCACCCCACAAACACTTCCAAAAATGACTCAAGAATTTTGAGTCTCAATCACTCACAATAGTACGTGGCACACCATGCAATTTCAACACATTGGAAACAAACAAGGTAGCTACATGTTGTGCATCATCACACTTTTTGCAAGGAATAAAGTGAGCCATGTTTGAAAAACGGTCAACCACAACGAAGATGCTATCATGTCCTCCCCCCGACCTCGGTAACCCCAAGACAAAGTCCATGGATATATCAACCCAAGGACGATCAGGCACAGGCAACGGGGTATACAAACCATGAGGGTTGGACTTCGATTTAGCTTTCTTGCAAACGAGACAAGCGTTGCAAAGCTTTTCCACATCTCGCCGCATTTTGGGCCAATGGAACTGCTCGGTCAAGATACCAAGAGTTTTGTCGACACCGAAGTGCCCCATCAGTCCACCGGAGTGAACTTCTCGAACTAAGAGCTCTCTCCACGATGACACTGGCAAACTAACCCTCCCATTCTTGAAGAGGTAGCCATCGTGCCAATGATACTTCTCAACCCTTCGGCCACTCAAGATTGTGTCACGAACTCATTTCAGCTTGCGATCGTCTTCGTACATCGACTTGATGCTTTCAAATCCCATGAGCCTAGAGGTGAGAGTGGTCGCTAAGGCAAATTTCCTTGATAGCGCATTGGCCACAACATTGTCTTTACCCTTTTTGTAATGAATTACATAGGGAAAGCTCTCAATGAATTCAACCCACTTGGCATGTCTTCGGTTCAACTTCTCCTGTCCTCGGAGATGCTTCAAGGACTCATGATCACTTTTGATCACAAACTCTCGAGGCCACAAATAATGCTGCCAATGGGCGAGTGCTCGAACGAGGGCATACAACTCTTTGTCATACGTAGAGTAATTCAAAGTTGCACCCTTAAGATTTCGCTAAAGTAAGCGATCGGCTTCGATTCTTGCATCAGCACTCCTCTGATCCCAACTCCAGATGCATCGCACTCGACTTCGAATGCTTTGCCGAAGTCAGGGAGTTGCAACAACGGGGCAGAGCAAAGCCTCCGTTTCAACTCTTGGAAAGCCCTTTCTTGGGACTCTCCCCACACAAATGGATGATCTTTCTTAACCAGCTCGGTTAAAGTATCTGCCACGGTGTTAAAGTCACGAACAAACCTTCGGTAAAAGCTAGCTAAGCCATGGAGCTACGAACTTGTGAAACCGAGGTTGGAGTTGGCCAATCTTTGATGGCTTCGACTTTTGACTCGTCGACTTCGACACCATTAGCACTGACAACGAATCCTAGAAAGACCACACGCTCGACACCAAAGGAACACTTCTTGAAGTTAGCATATAACTTCTCTTCTCGAAGCTTATCAAGCACTAGCCTTAGGTGTTCGACATGTTCATCCATGGTTCGGCTATAAACAAGTATGTCATCGAAATAAACGACAACGAACTTGTTTATGAACGGTTTGAGCACATGGTTCATCAGTGGCATGAATGTGCTCGGGGCATTGGATAAGCCAAATGGAATTACCAACCATTCATAGAGACCGAATTTGGTCTTGAATGCGGTTTTCCACTCGTCTCCGGGTTTCATTCGGATTTGGTGGTAACCGGACCTGAGGTCAATCTTTGTAAAGCATGAAGAACCACTTAATTCATCTAGCATGTCATCTAGTCGAGGAATAGGATGACGATACTTTACTGTTATTTTGTTGACTGCTCGACAGTCAACGCACATTCGCCATGTTCCATGATAAGGGGCAAACCCTTGAAAGCGATAAAGAGATAAAAGCGAGACGAGACTTACACTAAAGTTCGAGTAGCAACGAAGAACTTGTTCCGTTACACCCCAAACGATTGGAAAGAATCACCTAACACTATGCAACTATCCTCAAGAGACACGAGGCTCTAGCAAATAGAATGATCGAAGAATGGATTGAAGAGCAACTTGGATTCATCCAATTGATTTCAAGCCAAAATGGGTTACAAGTGTTCAAGAGCAATGCTCATTAATGTTCTTTGTTCAAAGTAAGGTAAAAACAATAAATGAAAGAGGGGTGTTATAAATACACCCCTTTACAAGGTTTTCCTAGCTTCTGGTCCGCGTCAGCTCAAGTGTTCTTCGCGATCGCGCATGATTATATGCGATCGCGAGGCACACTTAAATCTCAGTCGCGCGATCGCGCGAGTCGAGGCGCGACAGCGAAGGCAAGATAATTCCTCTTCGCGATCGCGAACGTGGTTCACGCGATCGCGAAGGACAAAAGTCCAGCTTCAGGCAGTAAGCTCAGCAGAATTCCCCTGTTTTGGCCCTGTTTTGGTCCCCTGCTTCTTGCACTGTTTCCTGCCCTGTTTCCACATGGATTGAGCTCCAATGCATTGTCTTCAAGTCTTCTCTCGAGCTCATATCGTCCATGCCCCTCCGTGTCAAGTGCAAGTGAGCATCATGAAGTGCCTTGGCTTGGCTTCTCGTAAAGGGTCTTGTAGTGGTGGTTTGCCCCGCATCATTCTCCCCTTCTTGAGGAGATTTCATCCTCGAAATTGTAGCATCAACCTCCACGACATTGTCCTCCACGGCATCATCACCTACATCAAAAGGAGCCAAGTCACTAACATTAAAAGTGTTTGAAATAGTGTACTCACTCGGCAAATCGATCACATATGCGTTGTTGTTGATCTTGGAGAGCACTTGAAAGGGTCCATCCCCTCGGGGTGCCAACTTCCCTTTTCTAAGGTTTGGAAACCTCTCTTTGCGGAAGTGCACCCACACCCAATCCCCTTTCTTGAGTTCCAACTTCTTTCTCCCCTTGTTTTTCTTGAGAGCAACCTTGTCATAGGCTTCCTCCAACCTCTTCCTCGCTTTGGCATGGATTTCAAGCATGGCTTTAGCTCGGCTTTCACCTTCAAAATTGACAACCATTTCTTTGGGCAAAGGGGTTAGATCAAGTGGAATCAAAGGATTAAAACCATAGACGCACTCAAATGGAGTTAAGCCAATCATGCAATGCAATGTACGGTTATAAGCAAACTCCATAAGAGGCAACTTGTCAACCCACGTCCCGGCCTTACCTCGGGTCATGACTCTAAGGAGAGCACCCAAGGTTCGATTCACCACTTCGGTTTGACCATCCGTTTGGGGGTGGTGGGACGTAGAGAATAACAACTTGGTGCCAAGAGCACCCCAAAGACACCTCCAAAAATGGCTAAGGAACTTAGAGTCCCTATCACTCACAATTGTTTGAGGCACACCATGCAACTTTAACACATTATCAATGAACAAAGAAGCTACATGTTGTGCATCATGACTCTTTTTACAAGGAATAAAGTGAGCCATTTTGGAGAACCGATCCACGACAACATAAATGCTATCGTGCCCCCCTTTAGACCGTGGCAAACCCATGACAAAATCCATCGAAATATCCACCCACGGGCTAGTAGGAATAGGGAGGGGAGTATACAAACCATGGGAATTAGATTTGGACTTAGCATACTTGCAATCCAAGCAAGTATTGCAAAGTCTCTCAACTTGCACGCCCATCTTTGGCCAATGGAATTGCTCCATGAGAATGGCCAAGGTTTTGTTCCTCCCAAAGTGACCCATCAAGCCCCCACAATGTGCTTCACGAACAAGCAACTCCCTCCATGAGGACTCGGGCACACAAACTCTTCCATTTTTAAAAATGTAGCCATCAACCCATTGGTATTTCTCCACCCGCTTCCCACTCACTAGAGCTTCATGAATGCTCTTGAACTTTGGGTCATGTTCGTACAAAGATTTTATACTCTCAAAACCCATAAGTCTAGAGGCAAGAGTGGTAGCAAGAGCGAACTTCCTAGAAAGCGCGTCGGCTACGACATTGTCCTTGCCCTTCTTGTATTGAATTACATAAGGGAAGGACTCAACAAACTCGACCCACTTGGCATGTCTTTTGTTCAATTTTTCTTGGCCTCTTAGATGCTTGAGTGACTCATGGTCACTCTTGATCACAAATTCCCGAGGCCATAGATAATGTTGCCAATGGGCTAAAGCTCTCACGAGGGCATACAACTCCTTGTCATACGTGGAGTAATTCAAGGTTGCACCCTTCAACTTCTCACTAAAGTAGGCAACGGGTTTCCCTTCTTGCATGAGAACTCCCCCAATACCCACCCCCGAGGCATCACATTCTACTTCAAAAGCCTTCCCGAAGTCGGGCAATTGTAACAAGGGGGCGGTACTTAACCTACTTTTCAATGCTTGGAAAGCCTTTTCTTGCGGCTCTCCCCAAACAAAGGGCTTGTCCTTTTTCACCAACTCGGTGAGTGGTGCGGCAATGGTGCTAAAGTCTCTAACAAAGCGCCTATAGAAACTAGCTAGGCCATGAAAACTCCTTACATGAGAAACGGTGGTAGGAGTAGGCCAATCCCTAATGGCTTCAACTTTGGACTCATCTACTTCCACACCATTGGCACTAACAACAAAGCCCAAAAAGACAACCTTTTCAACGCAAAAGGCACACTTCTTAAAGTTGGCATAGAGCTTTTCGGCTCGTAGCACTTCAAGCACTTGACTCAAGTGGCCAACGTGGTCATCTATTGACTTGCTATAAATCAAGATGTCGTCAAAGTAGACAACCACGAATTTGTTGATGAATGGCTTTAGCACGTGGTTCATTAGTCTCATGAAGGTGCTAGGTGCGTTGGAGAGGCCGAAAGGCATCACCAACCATTCATAAAGACCAAATTTGGTCTTGAATGCGGTCTTCCACTCATCACCCGGTTTCATCCGGATTTGGTGGTAGCCGGACCTAAGGTCTATCTTTGAAAAGACACTAGAACCACTAAGCTCATCCAACATATCATCCAAACGAGGTATGGGATGTCGATACTTTACCGTGATCTTGTTGACCGCTCGACAATCCACACACATCCTCCAAGTGCCATCCTTCTTTGGAACAAGGATCACGGGCACGGCACAAGGACTCAAGCTCTCCCTCACCAAGCCTTTGGTTAGCAACTCATCAATTTGCTTCTATATGCCGGCTTGTTGGGGATTTGAGATCCCGGGACAAAGTCAATTTGATGCTCAATACCCCTCAAGGGAGGTAATCCATCCGGCATCTCCTCCGGGAACATGTCCTCATAAGCCTTCAAAACATTGTCAATAGCACTAGGCAAAGGGTTAGGGTTAGATAAATAATCACTTTCGGAATTTAAAACCATACCTTTGTGCACTAGGCATATGATCATCTTGGTGCCATCATTACCTTTCAAGACTTCACCCGGTTGCATCATGGCACATAGGCGACCGGTGGTTGATGGTGGGGTCTCGGCCAAGGGCTTGGCCACTACCGGGGACTTGGCCTTAGCCGCTTCCCTCAATTCTTTCATCCGCCGATAGTCCTCACTTACTTGCTTGGGGGACAAGGGTGTAAGCACAAATTTCTTCCCCTCATGTCGAACCGTGTAAGTGTTGGCCCGGCCATCATGAATCACTTGTTTGTCGTATTGCCACGGCCTACCAAAGAGAAGGTGGCAAGCTTGCATTGGCACCACGTCAAACATGTGCTCATCGTGGTAGTTCCCAATCTTGAACCTAATCAAGACTTGCTTCACTACCCTCAACTCCCCACACTCGCTCAACCATTGCAAACGGTAGGGACTAGGGTGCTTTCGGGTGGTCAATTTCAATTGTGAGACCAACGTTTGGCTCACCACATTCGCACAACTACCCGAATCAATGATCATGGAACACACTTGTCCCTTCACCCTACACCGAGCATGAAACAAATTTTCCCTTTGCTCATCTTCCCTCTCCTCACCCACCATGGTTCCCAAAATTCGACGGACCACGAGGAACATATTAGGATCATCCCCCTCCGTCGCTCTCTCTTCTCCCTCATCCTCAACTTCCTCACTTTCCTCCTCATCATCTCCCTCGGGCTCACTTTCCCCCTCGTAGACCAACCCATCCTCCATCACAATCATCGTTTTCCGGGTAGGACACTCTTTAGCAAAGTGGCCGTAACCCTTGCATTTATGGCATTGGAAAGAAGAAGAAGAAGGAGTATTTAAGGTAGTTTTAGAAATACCTCCAACTTCTTTGTGGTCATTCTTCGGGGCGGCCTTCTCAAAAGGCTTCTTTGCATCTCGACTCCCACTTGCTCCACTAGCATATGGGCTCTTCCATTCTTTGGCACGAGTTGAAGGAGTGGTAGTGGTAGTACCCCTAAAGCGAGGAGCCTTTTCTTCCTTGAGCCATTTCTCGGCTTCAACCGCGACATCACAAACATCTTGCAAGGAGTGGAAGATGTGAAGTCTCAATTGGGAGGCAATCTCCCTACTCAAGCCACTTTTGAAACGGATGATGGCTTGTTCCTCATCCTCCGTTTCCATATCAAGAGCCATCCGGTTTTTCTCAAAGTCGTTGAAATATTCATCAACGGACTTATAGCCTTGTTTCAATTCACAGAGCCGTTTGAGTTGCTCTTGCCGGTACTTGGGAGTCACATATTTGTTGTTCATTACTTCTTTCAACTCTTCCCAAGTGATGTTCATCCGCAACCCAAGTCGTCTCCTTGATCGCTTCATGGATTCCCACCATGTAGAGGCATAAGATTCAAAGGAAGCAATGGCATATGTAGCCTTCTTCTCCTCGGACATGTCATTCGTGTCGAAGACCCGCTCCAATTGAACCTTCCACTCTAAGAAAGCTTCCGGATCACTAGTCCCTTTGAAAGGTGGGATAGTGATCTTCACACTATTGAGGTTAGTGTCACGACCCCCACGATGTGGTCCCGGTTGACCCCCGTAGTAGTCTTCAACCTCATCATAGTCCCGTCTCAAGTCCCTTCCCATAAAAGCCCTTGGAGGTCCTCGACTCCGCCCTCGACCTCCATCCATTCCTCGGCCTCCGTGCATCGCCCTCCTATTCGGATAGTGGGCATAAAAATCATCATCTAGCCCGAGACCCTCCCCTTCTTGAGCTTCATCAACTTGCTCAAGAGGAACCACATTTCTCCGGGGCCTTAAGAGTGGGACATCTCCTTGGGGATTGCCCAAGGGTTGGGGAGTGCCCAACGATCTTTCTCTAGCAAGAGTCTCATCCCTCAACCGTTGTCGACGAACTAACTCCGCATATTGGTCCGGTTTCATGATGGAGTCATCACTCGTGCCTTCATTGGCATCCTTTTGGACACTCGGGGTCCTTTCCTTTTCAAATGTTTCCATTCTAAGGTTCAAGGTTTTCACCTCGGCCAATAGATTAGCCAAAATGTCAACGGGAACCTCAATGGTATTCTTGGCCTTCTCGTCCGCCATTGTACCTACAACAACCAAAAACAAGTAAAGAGATTAGAGTAAAAGTCCTCACCCACTCCCTCACTTTTGTTTGTCGCTCGGTTCACTCAAGTTGGGGTTGGGTTCACACAAGCTCGAAATCAATGGCCTCCTCGTAGTTGCGCAACCTCCTCAAAGACCAATCCAAGATACAAGAACCCAATGCTCTTCGGGAAGAGTGGATTCAATGGGACTCGATCAACGTTAAGCTATTTGGTGAGCACTTGAACCAAACAATTAACTACGAATCTTCTTCGAATTCTATTCTCCTCCTAGGCACGAGTATCCTATTCGAACGAGGGATTAGCACTAATTGGGTAGAAGTGTTACCCTCAAAGTGCTAACCGGAAGTGACGCGATCAAATGTTCAAAGATCGAACCGCCACTAAACGGATTCGGAATTGGACGAAATTTGGATTGTGATCTAGAAACTCACCATATTTGATGATGCTATGGGAGTTTTGGTGGTTGGAAACTGTTAAGATAGCTTTGCGAACATTCTGTCCAACTTCAGGATTTTCTGGAATTAGGTACCCTTCGCGATCGCGTGCAGATGGGCGCGATCGCGATGAACAATAAATCAGAATGGGCGCGATTGCGCGAGACCTTGCGCGATCGCGCAGGCTTGCTCAGCTGAACCAGAAAGTCGACAGAAATCAGCAGTTTTGGCACACACAACAAACCCAATTCAACTTATTTCAGTTTTCAAGCTTCCCAAAAGGTGTTTTCAGCTGGAACAAACACCTACCAATGGTTCTTACACAAAAACAACCATCAAACAACTTATTTCAAAGATTTTCGACAAGTTTTTCAATAATTTCAAAACCTTCAAGAACCAAATTTTCGATTTTCACTTCAATACTCCAAATGATGTTATGTTGGTATCAAAACAACGGGAAAACTATAGTGAACAATCCCCGATACCAAACAATCTCAATAACATAACATCAAGCAAGTTTTGGCAAATTTTGCAATTTCTTCAACCTAGGGTTTAAATTTCCAACCTTTGATTTTCAACTTCAAAACGTGTTTTGTTGGTTCCTAATTGTCGAGAATACGGATACAAACAATCCCCGATAATCAACACCAACAAAATCGCAACAACAAGCGATTTCCTTCAAATTTTTGGGTTTTCAAATTTTTTTGAATTTTTTTCTTCTTTTTCAATAAAACAACAACAAGAACAAGATAACAAATGCGGAACAAAGATGACAAGCACGAAGAGTAGGACGAGGGTTCGTAAGAACGCAACCCTAGCCTTGCTCTGATACCAACTGATAAGGGGCAAACCCTTGAAAGCGATAAAGAGATAAAAGCGAGACGAGACTTACACTAAAGTTCGAGTAGCAACGAAGAACTTGTTCCGTTACACCCCAAACGATTGGAAAGAATCACCTAACACTATGCAACTATCCTCAAGAGACACGAGGCTCTAGCAAATAGAATGATCGAAGAATGGATTGAAGAGCAACTTGGATTCATCCAATTGATTTCAAGCCAAAATGGGTTACAAGTGTTCAAGAGCAATGCTCATTAATGTTCTTTGTTCAAAGTAAGGTAAAAACAATAAATGAAAGAGGGGTGTTATAAATACACCCCTTTACAAGGTTTTCCTAGCTTCTGGTCCGCGTCAGCTCAAGTGTTCTTCGCGATCGCGCATGATTATATGCGATCGCGAGGCACACTTAAATCTCAGTCGCGCGATCGCGCGAGTCGAGGCGCGACAGCGAAGGCAAGATAATTCCTCTTCGCGATCGCGAACGTGGTTCACGCGATCGCGAAGGACAAAAGTCCAGCTTCAGGCAGTAAGCTCAGCAGAATTCCCCTGTTTTGGCCCTGTTTTGGTCCCCTGCTTCTTGCACTGTTTCCTGCCCTGTTTCCACATGGATTGAGCTCCAATGCATTGTCTTCAAGTCTTCTCTCGAGCTCATATCGTCCATGCCCCTCCGTGTCAAGTGCAAGTGAGCATCATGAAGTGCCTTGGCTTGGCTTCTCGTAAAGGGTCTTGTAGTGGTGGTTTGCCCCGCATCATTCCATCCTTCTTCGGGACAAGAATAACTGGAACGGCGCAAGGGCTCAAGCTCTCTCGAACGAGGCCCTTGTTCAGCAACTCATCATCCTGCTTTTGGAGCTCTTTGGTGTCTTCGGGATTACACCAGTATACAGGTTTGTTGGGGATTTGAGACCCCGGTACGAAGTCAATTTGGTGATCGATTCCTCTCAACGGAGGTAATCCACCTGGCATTTCCTCTGGAAACATGTCTCCAAAGTCCTGCAAAACACTTTGTACAGCACTAGGCAAAGGGTTATCGTTAGAAAAATCATCATTAGAGTTTAGAAAGATACCCTTGTGCACGAGGCAGATCATCATCTGATCGTTGTCGTTGCCTCGTAGAAACTCACCCGGTTGCATGATTGCACAGATTCCTTTTACTTCGGGCAGTGAGTTTGTGTCTTCGGCCCCCAATTTTGCTCCCATCGGAAGCTTAGCTTTGGCCGCTTCTTTCAATTCTTTCATCCGTTTATAGTCCTCGGTGACTTGCTTTGGAGACAAGGGTTTGAGTATGAAACTCTTCCCTTCGAGCTTGACAGTGTAAGTATTGAATCTTCCATTGTGAACAACTGACCGGTCATACTGCCACGGTCTTCCCAATAGCAAATGACAAGCTTGCATTGGCACCACATCGAATATCATTTCATCTTGATACTCGCCAATTGTAAACTTGATCCACACTTGTTTGACAACCCTCAATTCGCCACACTCATTCAGCCATTGTAATTTGTAAGGGTGGGGATGCTTCATCATAGATAGTCCCATTTGTGAAACCAAGGTTTGGCTTACCACATTTGCACAACTACCAGAGTCAATGATCATCGAACACACCTTTCCCCTCACTCGACATCGGGCATGGAAGAGATTTTCTCTTTGGTTGTCCTCTTCTTCAAGAGTCATGCAGCTCAAATTCCTTCGAACCACAAGAAACATTTTCGGATGATCAGCTTCGGCAGCTTCATGATCATCTTCACCTTCAGCTCGGTCAGCCTCCTCGATAAATTCCTCCTCGGTGTCACTCGTTTGCTCATGGATGGTTCCATCTTCGAGCAGAAACATAACTTTGCAAGTTGGACACTCTTTTGCCATGTGACCATAACCCTTGCATTTGTGACACTGAATATTGGAAGCACTAGGAGAGTTTAGCTGATCTTTACCTCCCACTTCTCTTGACTGGTTAACGGTCACACCCCTCTCGAAGGGTCTCTTCGAATCTCGAGCAGTGTTGGCACTTGTTTGGTTAGGACTCTTCCATTCTTTACCTCGGTTCAAAGGAGTAGTAGTAGTGACTCCTCGATACCGGTTTGCCTTATCTTCCTTTACCAATTTCTCAGCTTCGGTAGTAGCTTTGAACAGATCTTCCAACGTGTGGTACACGTGTAGACGCAATTGAGATCACACATCCCGAGCCAAGCCATTTTTGAACCGAATAGTGGCTTGCTCTTCATCTTCAACCAGATCAAGATTCAATCGAACCTTTTTGAACTCATCATGATACTCTTGAACTGACTTGGACCCTTGCTTTAGCTCATAGAGCTTTTGCAACTGTGTTTGCCTATACTTAGCACTCAAATATTTAGCGTCCATTGCTCTCTTCAACTGTGGCCAAGTAATGACTTCGGGATAGGCATTCCTTCGTCTGTGCCTTTTGTCAGCTTCCCACCACGTAGATGCATAAGCTTCGAACGAAGCAATGGCATGGGCAGCTTTTCTCTCATCGGTCATCTCATTGGTTTCGAAGATTCGCTCCATTTTAAGCTTCCATTCAAGATATTCATCTGGATCACTAGTTCCTTTAAAGGGTGGGATAGTGAACTTGACACTGCTCAGGTTGGAATCTCGAACACCACGAACCTGTTCGGGATACTCATCATAGCGATCATCAGCCTCACGCTCAACATGTCGTTCAACATTTGCGCCTCGGCCTCGACCTCGGAAATTTCCACGACCTCGGTGAGCTTGCCTTCGTTGAGCGAATGGCGGCTCATGCTCATATTCGTCCTCGTGAAATTCCTCTGCATCAACCTCTTCGACAACGGCTCCAAGATCTCTTCGGGCCTTTGGAAATGGTATCCTTTCTCCTCGGGGAATGCCCAAGTTTTGATATCCAGCTTGGGGATTGCCCAAGTTTTGTTGCGCTTGGGGATTGCCCAAGTTTAGTTCTCTTCGAATTGCTTCACTTGTCAACTGATGTTGTAGAACAAGCTCAGCATACAACTCAGGTTTCATCGGAGTGGAGCTACTTGTTCCAGCGCCGGACCCATGCATGGCCACAGACACACTCCCTTGTTCGAGTTGAGCTACTCGAACACTCACTCCTCCTACTTGGGCACTGACGCCTTGTATCGCAGCCATGAGATCGGCTAACGACACTTCGGGCTTCTCAATGCCTTTGCCGTCGCCTCCAGTCCCAGCCATGGTACCTGCACGAATCAAAGACCAAACAAATATTAGGGTTAGAAATCATCTCACACACTCCCTCACCTTTGATGGGTGGCACTCGGGTCCACTTAATTTTTGGGTTCGATTTTTGGTCACACGAGAACTTGGAGCCAATGCCTTCCTCGGTTGATCAACTTCTCTCAATTCTTCGAATTTGACAAGCTACGATGTCTTACTTCGGGAAGAGTGAGTTGATTTGACTCGATCGGAACGGACAACTATTTACTCTTGCACTTCGGGAAGTTAAAGAAATTTCTACAAAGTCGGACTTCGGTCACCCCACGCACGAGTTCCTATAAGCTCAAACGAGTTAGTACGACCTCGAGTAGGAAGAATTACTCAAAAGATCCACTAACTAGAATTTCGGTCAGAAGAAAAGTGAGAACCTAGGAGAATCTACCCTTTGATTCCCTTTTGGAATCTTTTTCGAACACGCCAACTCTTGTCCGTACAAGAGTGGTCCCTCCTTGGTACGGATAGGGTTTTACCTTATCCAATTCCCCCTTTCAGCCGACAACCTTTTCACCTGGGATTTTGATCTTTACACTTTACCCCTTTCTTCTTCAATGGAACAGTGAAGTTTTAGCTCCGGTGTACGGACAATCTTTACTTCGTCCACTGACCATGAATAACAACAGAATCTGGGTTGCTTTTTCAACTCCGGTTTCAAACAACAACGGAGGAAATCAAACAAAGTTCTTGAGCTAAGATTTCAGCTCCTTCGTGTCGTACACTGTTACAACTTGTAACAATTTTCCGGCGTACGGACAACAATTCAAACACAGAATTTCGAATTTTAAGCACAAAACAAACCGAAATCACTCAAGAACCACCAATCTTCAGCGGTTTCAACCAAACACGATGGGGTTTGAGTTCCAGTCACTAACAAACTTCAAAACAGTCCAAATTTCACCAAGACACCCTAGTCACAAAATTGGTACGTCGGGTACTTGTTGGAATCAGGAATCGATGGTGAACAAGAATCAACGGTTGTTTAATCCAAACAACCAACAATCAAACACAATTTTTGAATTTGTTTTTTCTACTTTTTTTTTTTGTAAACACTCAGCAACAACAATCAAACACACGGAAGAAAGCTGAAACTGAAGATACAAGCACGATTTTTAATGAACTGGATTTGAGGTTGTAAGAACAAACTCAAACCTTGCTCTGATACCAAAATGGTGCAAGCAAACCCGAAGAAATGCTAAACACGAATCGCGGAAGAAAATGACAAGAAAAGTAAAGATAGAAGCAAGACAAATCTTGCTTCGATTCGAAAGAACAGTGAGGAACCTGTCTCAAAGCTCGATCGAAGGGAAATCAAGACGCACCTATACTATGCAACAATCCTCAAGAAAGACACGCTTCTTGCAAATTGAATGGTCAAGAAGAATTTGTTCAAACGAATAACACCGATTGACACAAGTTCTTTAAAAGCCCACGTTGGGGTTCGGCTCCTTCGGAGACTCACAATAGCACTTGCTATGTTTTTCATATACTAAAAACTGGATCCTTTACAATGAAGTAAAATAGAGTATTTATAGGCTATGCTAAGGACTGAATAGTAAATAGTCACAAATGACTAATAAAAACGAGCCACGCAGGGTTGAGCTAGATGTGTGTTCGGTAGCCTTGACTTCGGTGCGTGGTTGCTTGCTCGAACTCATTGTCCTCGGACGCTCACTTGCCTTCGAGCTCAATGTTCTCGGTCACTTTGTCTTCGGGCTCAAATCTGAAGATAACGCCTTCGGTTCTTGAGCGCGGCCACTCAGCTTCAGAGCAATGGTTTTCCTTCGGCCAGGCTAAGTGAATGTGCACATTGTGCAGCAGCTTGACTTGTCTTCGTGTCATCGGTCTCCTCGGTGGATCGAACACTTGATCAGCACGTGTTCGGGCTGCATCATACATCGTGCTAGTTTCATGGAAGAGACCGTCTCAAAATAATATATATGTCCTAGCAAGCACTCATCCCACAACATATGTGGCATTCAAAAAGCATTGGTTTATGCACGTTTGCAATCATGCCTTTGGAAAAGCGAACAAGTCAAAAGTATAAGTCTCCCTTACCTCATATGCGAAAGTTCTACAATTCAAAATCATTAAAAAATCCCTCAAGTTTATCTTCGATCGCGTCAACTATCCCAATTATTGAATATCACGTCAATTAGATTAGGGGACTCACTTCCTTAAATTTGAAAAAACTGTCAACAAAAATCAACCATCGAGTCAACATCATGGAATATGGTAAGTGGTAAGGATCAAAACCAAAAAGACGATAAAAGTAAAGATAAAGGGAACGAGACGCGTCTCGAACTCCCTACAAGGTAACCACGGAGAACTTGTTCCGTGATACCCTCGTATCGGTGTCAAGAAGAGCCTACGCTATGCAACTACCCTCGAGCCGCACCCGGGACTCGCAAGTAGAATGATCGGGGGGGAGGGGGGGGGGGGGTTTGGGGGTCAACTAGAATTCAATAGTAAACTCAAACCGTCTCAAAAGGTTTTCATTCAAAGAGAACCCACTCTTGAACATTGTTCATTCAATCATTCATCATAATAGCTAACTAAGTTAAATGAAAGGCTAATGAAGTATTTATAGGCTTCATCTAGACATAATGAAAGCCCTAAATTACCCCCAAAGTGGGCTAAAAAGATAGAAGCCACGTAGGGCTAGAATAGGAATTACATAGTAACTTAAGTCAAATTCCCGTCAAACAATAGCAGGGGGTAGGCGCCCGCCTCAGCAACCCTAGGCGCCCGCCTCTGCACCCCTAGGCGCCCGCCTCTTGGTCCGCCTCCTAGAATCCAGAGAGCAAGCATCCACTAGGCGGTCCGCCTCCTTCTGTGGGCGGTCCGCCTCTTCCTGAAGCTTCTTGAAACACATCGAAATGTGTCTCGGATGCTCTTCTTTCCATGGCGTCCCAATGCATGACCTTGAAGTGCTCTTCCTTGGCCTTGGATGGTGTTTTTGGATGGTTGCTCGAATTGCCCCGCATCATCCTCCCCTTCTTGAGAAGATTTCGTCCTCGAAATCAAGGCTTGGGCTCTCATGGCATCATCAACTTCTCGGGGTGGCCAAAACTCTCCTTTGTCCTTCTTGATCGTTACTTTGACATAGGCTTCTCCCAAGATCTCCCCCGCCTTAGCATGGAGCTTAGAACCTACAAGCAACGACAAGCAAACACACGCAAATTTCCTACTTTGAAAGTAGGTTAGTGCAAGAAGTGTGGAAAATACACTCTTGTTGTATAACCAAGCATCCATAAGAAGCACAAATAGCAAATCTCCAAAGAGAACAATAAGTACTTGGTTCACTAAAAGCATGCACTCAACACGATAACGAGCAAATAGGTCATGGGGGCATGAAAATTGCAAGATCAAGCTATCAAAACCCTCTTGAACCTTAAGCTCAAAATCAACATACCAATCAATCCTCAAGGTGTGATGTACAAGTGGAGTGGAGTAAAAAAAATAGTTCAATTGAAAACTAACATCAAATGCTCCACTCCCCTCCTTTGAAGCACTCTTACACACACCAAGAGTGACTTCTTCACCTCCAAATCCAACTCCAAGACGATCTCCCTCTCTTGACAAACTCCAAAGGAAGGTCTCCAAAATTGGCCCTTCATCATTATAGTCCGCACAATGAAGGTTAGGACTACTAGAAGATGGTTCAACACTACTAATATCAAGACCACTCATCCTACTTGGAGCTCCAAATAACGGATCGTCCATAGAGTCTATCCTTTCAAACCAAGGAGGTTCTATTCTATTACCAATCCTAGTCCGATACAATTCGCTACCACAAATGAGATTAGCTTCACACAAGGGAAATGTAAAAGCATGCACCTCAAATTCATGGTCACACAAAAGCATGGCATCAAGACTAGGTTCTTTACCCACACTCGAGGAGTCATTGAAAATAAATCGATCCATCTCACACTCTAGAGACTCCTCAAGGTCACAACCATCCCCACTACAACACACTGGTCCACCAAATAGAAGCATATCAATAAGGGAATGATCAACTATCTCATCTTCCCATTTGTCAAAGGTTGGTGGTGTGTCATAGCAACGGTCACAATCATGGTCAACTATCAAATCTACACTAGGGAGGGGTTCAATGAACAATGAGCTCATATCATGATGTGGCATAGTACTCCGCCCAACTAGTGTTTCACAAGCAAACTCAAGTTGACAACTAGACTCTTCACTAGTGGTATACTCACTAGATGCATCAAAAACACCAACTAGTGTTGAGTCATTACAAGACAAGTAGCTAGTAGGCTCATGAAAAGGTAAAGCAACACTTACATTTGTAGTACTTCCTTGATCACTCACAAGGCTTGAAGTGTCATATTCAACTCCCTCTTCATGAAGCTCACATTGAGAACTTTCCTCCTCTTGTCTTTCCTTCCAAGCACATGGTTGAGGCTCCAATGGCTTGTCTTCAATTGTACCTACACAAGAACTTTCACAAGAAAAAGTAGAAGATGAAGAATTGTTAGCATAATGGGTGCGCTCACTCTCAATTTTTCTTTCCTCACCTCTCTTCTCTCTCAATTTTACATCATGGTCAAGTGTAGTTTGTGGTGACAATCCACTCACATCACTCCTCAAATCCTCTCCTTTTTCCTCTCTTGGATTGTCACCGGTCACTCCCTCACTTCTCTCTATCTTTTCTCTCTCACTTGAAGTGGAGTGACTCTCATTTTCATCATGCAAGGGCAAAACAATGAGATTGCTTGCCTCGGGTTCAAGTACAATGGGTGACTTTGCTTTAGCCACTTCCCTCAACTCCCTCATACGTTGTAGTCTTCTCTTACTTGCCTTGGAGTCAAAGGTCTAAGCACATACTTCTTCCAATCTTGCTTGACCGTATAAGAATTGGTCCGACCATCATGCTCTACACACCTATCATATTGCCATGGTCTCCCAAACAAAAGATGGCAAGCTTGCATCGGGGCGACAATAAACATGACTTTGTCCCTATAGTTTCCAATGCTAAATTCGATCAATACTTGTTCCACCACTTGCAACTCACCACATTCACTTAACCATTGTAAACGGTATGGGTTTGGATGCTTTAGAGTGGTTAATTTCAATTGGGAAAGCAAGGTTTGGCTCACTAGGTTGACACAACTTCCCGAATCAATAATCATGGAACAAACAAGACCCATGACTCTGCATTTAGCATGGAAGAGATTCTCCCTTTGCAATGTCTCACTATCCTCCTCAAATACGGCACCTAAGCTCCTCCTCACAACTAGGGAAACATGAGGTTTTTCCTTCTCAACCGTATCCTCCCCCACATCATCCGTAGATAGAACATTTCGAATGGGTTTTGGAGGTGGAGTAGTCCTTTGGGGATTGCCCACTTGTTGGGGATTGCCCACTTGTTGGGGATTGCCCAACACTTGCTCATTTCTTTCACGGTCTTCCTTTACTCGTTGTTGACTAAGCAATTCAACAATTTGTTCCGGGGTAAAGGTTGAACCACTTGTGCCTCCTCCGGCCTCGACTTGGACACTAGGGGTCCCCTTCTCAACTTTGGCCCTTGAGGCCCTTCTTTCAAGAGTTTCAATCCTTAGGCTCATACTATCCAATTTTGCCAAGATAGTAGCCAAGGTACTCTTCGCAAAATCATCACCTTTATTGGCCATGGTACCTACAAAAGCAACAAACGTTAGTAAAATACCTCACCCACTCCCTCATAAGTGTTTCACTCGGTTCACTCGTTTAGTAGTGGTGGATATTTCACACAAGTTTGAGTATAAAAGCTTCAAGTAGTTGATCAACGAACCACAACTCAATCACTCAACTTCTCAAGTCCAATGCACTCCGGGGTGAGTGGAATTAATGGGACTCGATTGGAACGATAAGCACTTTAAGTGAGGACTTGAATCAAAAGATACTACGGATCTTCTTTGAATTCTAGTCTCCTTTCTAAGGCACGATGATCCTAAAAGCTCAAAGTAATTAGTACTAATCAAGTAGGATTATACTCTAATAGCACTAATTAGAAGCAATGCAAACAACGAAACAAGAAATCCTAGAAGATTCTACCCGAAACCAAGCCCTTCAGGACTAGGCGCCCCGCCTCAGCAGAGTGGGCGGCCGCCCAGAGCAAGCTACAGTGAGGAGGCGCTCCGCCTCTTTGGGGGAGCCGCTCCGCCTCACAAAATCCAGAGAGCTCACCAGCTTGAGGCGCTCCGCCTCTTTGTTTAGGCGCTCCGCCTCCTGCAACTTTCAGCACAGTTCAACAACGTGTTTTTCAACTTCAACACCCAAAAATCCAACAAATCTCACGTTGTTTTAGCAATCCGAAGGTACCCAAATGTCGTTTCAACCAAGATAAGCAAACCCCAATGATTTTTAACAAACCCCAATCAAAAACAACGAATTCACCATGTTCATCTTCTTCAAAACTAGGGTTTCAAAATTTTCAAATTTTCAAAGGGTTTCAAATTTTCAAATCATGGAATACAACTCCAAATCATATGTTTAGGGTACCAAAATAACGGGTATCCAACAAGGAACAAACCCCAATATCAATCACAACACGAATCATCAAATCCAAGAATCCACAATCAAATTTTTGGTGTTTTTTTCAACTTTTCTATTTTTTTTTGTTTTTTTCTTCTTTTCAATACAACAACGAGAAAACTAGGATAGGAATCGACCTAAGGCACGAAGAATCAAGGGTCGGGGGTTTGTAAGAACAAAATCCGAACGTTGCTTTGATACCAAGATGATAAGGATCAAAACCAAAAAGACGATAAAAGTAAAGATAAAGGGAACGAGACGCGTCTCGAACTCCCTACAAGGTAACCACGGAGAACTTGTTCCGTGATACCCTCGTATCGGTGTCAAGAAGAGCCTACGCTATGCAACTACCCTCGAGCCACACCCGGGACTCGCAAGTAGAATGATTGGGGGGAGGGGGGGTTTGGGGGTCAACTAGAATCCACTAGTAAACTCAAACCGTCTCAAAAGGTTTTCATTCAAAGAGAACCCACTCTTGAACATTGTTCATTCAATCATTCATCATAATAGCTAACTAAGTTAAATGAAAGGCTAATGAAGTATTTATAGGCTTCATCTTGACATAATGAAAGTCCTAAAGTACCCCCAAAGTGGGCTAAAAAGATAGAAGCCACGTAGGGCTAGAATAGGAATCACATAGTAACTTAAGTCAAATTCCCGTTAAACAATAGCAGGGGGTAGGCGCCCGCCTCCACACCTTAGGCGCCCACCTCAGCACCCCTAGGCGCCCGCCTCTTGGTCCGCCTCCTAGAATCCAGAGAGCAAGCATCCACTAGGCGGTCCGCCTCCTTCTGTGGGCGGTCCGCCTCTTCCTGAAGCTTCTGGAAACACCTCAAAATGTGTCTCGGATGCTCTTCTTTCCATGGCGTCCCAATGCATGACCTTGAAGTGCTCTTCCTTGGCCTTGGATGGTATTTTTGGATGGTTGCTCGAATTGCCCCGCATTAGTAAATTGGGAATAGCCACTTATCTACCTCTCTAATATAAGCTTTTGAAAACTTTAGGAGGATTTAAGGTCAAATCTTATTTAGTTTCACTTGATTTAACCATTTGGATGATAACAAGGTGGGAAAGTCTAAAAAGAGGACCCCATACAATAAAGTGCGACCCCATACAATAAATTGGAGAACCTTGGATCAAGTCAAGTAGAAGACACAGAAAAAAAGTGCGACCCAAAATGATGGCATGAAAACCAAGAATTTATCCAACTGTCAAGACAAAAGTGCAAAGTTGGATCAACAAACATAGGCTGATCTAGAATTTGAAGTCAATATATTCTAGATTTTAGGAGATGGAAACTAGGAGTGTGCAACGATCTATCTCGGGCTTTAGCAAATTCGATTTGATTTTTTAGTTGATTTTGGACAAGTACAAAACAAAACGTAATACATTTTGAATGTTAATATCTCCCCCACCTGGTCACATAAATTAAGCTGATATTACAAAATTTATTTTCTTTCAGCAACATTGGGTTAAGATCCAAATCCAACAATTTATCTTCCTATGGTGATTGGAAGGGATTGACATTATCATCATTAATTGACATGGAGAAAAACTTATAGAAGAAGACTTAGAAGCAGAAACTAAAATGGTTAGAAAAGGTAAAATCTCTTCATATCAGTTCTTAATTAACTATAAAAAACTAAATCAAATTCATGGAAAATTTGTTATCCACAAAGAAAGAACAAAAGAATCTCAATTAAGAGTAAATATTGTGATCAAGTCACTAACATTTAACAATGCCAACATCCCTAATTCTCCATCCAATCTCCTTTGTTTTCTTTTTCTTTTTCTTTTCCAATTTTCCAGTCTTATGCTCCTTTAAAAGGAACCAAAATTACTGAAATTTATTAATTATAGAACTTTGAATGCAATTTTAAAACGAATTTTAAAATCTTACGAAGTGCCAATATACTGATATATTGCTTTTTGCAAAGTGCCGATAAGAACTACAGAACAAAATAATGGCAACAAATTTAAATTTTAAATAACAAACCATAACTTTTACTCTCACTTCATTATTAGTTTGGATTTTCGTAGACAGCTTCTGATTTCTGAACGAAACACAATGCTTTTGTTTTTATTTGAGTCTTAATTTTGCATCTGGTTTACTCAAGTGTCGTATAGATGTCAGGTGCGATATGGGTCTTTTAAGAAGTAAACCTAAAAAAAGGCATGAAAAGTACTTCAAGAAAGAATCGAACCCCCGACTAACATTTTGATAATTTTAGCTTGCGCTCTAATGACCAGCGAACCATCAACCATTTTGTGCTCAGTTCGTAGTACAAATTTTTATACATATTCAGCATATTTTTCGATATACATATATAGTCTGGACAAAAGCTACTGGGTTCTACCGAACCCGTCAACTACACTGTAGATCCGTCCCTGCGAACCCGCACAACTAAATATCAAGTTGGAGAATGTGGTATCACATTAAAGTGTGGGCCCACAAAATGAGATATGGACTTTAACGAATAGACCTTCAGGTCCGAAGGAAAAAGTGAAAGTACATGTAAAATTGCACAGATTGCACAATGAAAAAAATGCGGAGGTCCCAAAGCCATAAAAAATAAAGTGGATAAAAAATGCCAAGGAAATTAAGCAACAGTACGAACTACATTTATATGTGGAGAGCCACATTTCCATTTCGACAGATATTTTTGAGGTAAAGTTCTGTACAATTTAAGACACTATAAATATATCCTCTCTAGGTTTTTATGTTCAACTTTTTATTTTTATACAAGTTTGAGAAACAAGTTTAATTTTTTTTTTAATAAAGATAACTAGGGAAGATCATTACAACAATTTGCTTTGATTTTTAAACTATTTTTACGATAGAGTTGAGTTTACTTCATAAAATTATGTTAATTTTATCTCTGGCATGAGTAGCTAAGCATTGTTACTAGGGTTATAAACCAACCTTAGGTTATTTCCTTGATGGTTTGGTAAGATGATGCTTTCCTTGTGTTAGATTTCTTATCTAGCTAGTTTTCATGCTTACTAGTATACTAGATGGTCGCAAAAATCTTTTCTTCCCGTTATACCTTCACCCTCACTTTGAGAAAGTAGAGTATATGTTGCGCAAAGTTAGCTAGCAAGGAATTTTCTATAAGAGATTTATAAACCCGAGTTAAAGAGCTTGAATGAAAGACAAAAATACCTTGAGTTGTTCCATGCAATCCATTGGGAATCAAGATAGTCCATTCGGGTTAGGCCACCTACTAATATAGAGATGTTAAGTGGTGAATTATAGTGAGATCATAATAATAATTGACATAAAGAGGTGAAAAGGATAAAAAAACAGAAGCGAAAAATAAAAGGATAGGAGCAAGACGAATCTTGAACTCCCTACGAAGTAGCTACGAGTAACGGGTCTCATAACACCCTCGATTCGGATCAAGAACAGCCTATACTATTCGAACAGTCCTCAAGACGCACCCGAGTCTTGCAAATAGTCCGGTTGGGTTGGAATGAGACTCAACTAGATCTACTAATTGGTTTCAAGCCAAAATGTTCATTCAATCAAAGAGGATTCTCATCTCTCAAGTGTTTGTTTTCAATAATCAAAGTAAGCTAAAATGAAATGAAAAGGGCTTTGAGGTATTTATAGAGTTTCACTCAAGCCTAAGTAGTTACCAAAACACCCCACAAGTTGGGTAATAATAGCTAAGCCACACAGGGCTATTTTAGTAAAAGACTACACAAAATCTCGGATTGGAAGCAGAGTAGGCGGAGCGCATGAAATTTGCAACATTTTGACCAGTGGCTAAAAAAGGCGAAGCGCCTTAACACTGGGCAGAGCGCCTGGTCGTTAAGCTCCTTGGGCGGAGCGCCCTCTTGGCCAGGCGGAGCGCCCATGCCTGGATCCTCTCGACATGTCTTCAAATCGCTCCTCAAGCCCTTGACTTCTAGTCCTTTGCATCCTTTAAGCTTGGTACACATTGAAAAATGTCTTGGCTCGATTTGGCCTGTGTCATCATCTCCTTCTTGAAGAGATTTCGTCCTCAAAATCAAGGCGTCCTTTTCTAGCATCATCTTCTCCTCAGGGTGCCCAATGCTCTCCACCTTCGTCCTTCTTGAACGTTACTTTGACATAGGCTTCTTCCAAGTTCTCCGTTACCTTAGCATGGAGCTTAGGACCTACAAGCAACGACAAGAAAATACAAAACCTCCTACTACAAAAGTAGGTTAGTGTCCATAGTGTGGAAAACACACTCTTATGGTATAACCAAGAATCAATAATAATAGCAAAGATTAAGTTTCCAAAGAGAACAACAAGTACTTGGTTCAATCTAAACATGCACTCAACACAAAAATGAGCAAATAGATCACGGGAACATGGAAAATGTAAGATCAAGCTATCAAAATCCCTTTGACCCTTAAGCTCACGGTCAATACTCCAAACCATCCTCAAGGTGTGATCAACATGTGGGATGAAGTAAATCAAATAGCCCAAGCTACAACTAGAATCATTTACTCCACTCCTCTTCTTTAGAGCATACTTACTCACACCAAGAGCTCCCTCTTCACCTCCAAGTTTATCACTTAGCAACTCTTCTCATAAAACAAACTCTCAAGGAGGGTATTGATAATGGCTTCTTCTTCATCATAACCCCAACAATCAATAGTAGGGTCACTCGAAGAGTCACTTATCTCACTCAAGGTCTCAAACAATGAGTTTCCTAAGGAATCAAACCCTTCAAACCATGGAGGTTCTACCTTACTAACAACCCTATTCCGATACAATTCACTACCACAAATGAAAACGCCTTCAAACAATGGATTAGTAAAAGCATGCATTTCAATTTCATGATCAAACAAAGGCAAGGTATCAAGACTAGGTTCATCACTCTCACTCGAGGAGTCATCATAGACAACCTTGTCCAATTCGCAATCTGGACTCCTCAAGGGCGCTACCATCCTTACCGTAACACATAGGTCCACCAAAGAGAAGCGTATCAATAAGGGTATAATCAACTACCTCATCTTCCCCTTTGTCAAAAATTGGTGGTGTGTCATAGTGAAGATCACAATCAAGATCAACTATCACATCTACACTAGAGAAAGGTTCATTGAAAAGTGAGCTCACATCAAGATGTGGCTTGGTGTCCCTCTCAACTAGTGTCACACAAGCACACACAAGTTTGCTACTAGACTCTTCACTAGTGGCATATTCACTAAATGTATCACAAGCACCAACTAGATTTGAGTCATCACAAGACAAGTAGCTAGTAGGCTCATGAGAAGGTGAAGAAACACTTACCATTGGGTTGCCTCCTTGAGCACTCTCATCACTTGAAGTGTCATGTTCAACTCCTCCATCATGAAGCTCACATTGAAGATTTTCATCCTCTTGTCTATCTTCCAAAGCACATTGTTGAGGCTCCAATGGCTTGTCCTCAAATGTACCTACACAAGAGCTAATACAAGGAAAAGTAGAAGATGAGGAATAGTTAGAACAATGGGTGCTCACACTCTCAATTTTTCTTTCCTCACCTCTCTTTTCTCTCAATTTTCCCTCAAGGTCAAGTGTAGTTTGTGGTGACAATCCACTCACATCACTCCTCAAATCCTCTCCTTTTTCCTCTCTAGGATTGTCACCGGTCACTCTCTCACCCGTCTCTTTCTTTTGTCCCTCATGTTCAAGTACAATGGAATGAGGCTTAAGATTGTTCTCAGTTGGAGTAGAGTGACTTTTACTTTCAACTTGCAATGGCATGACAATAAGATTGTTGGCTTTAGGCTCATGTACCATAGGTGACATATCTTTAGCCGCTTCCCTCAACTCCCTCATACGCTTGTAGTGTTCCCTCACTTGTCTCGGTATCAAAGGCTTGAGCACATATTTCTTTCCCTCTTGCATGACCGTATAGGAGTTGGATTGGCCATCATGTAGCACACATCTATCATATTGTCATGGTCTCCCAAATAAAAGGTGGCAAGCTTGCATCGGGACCACATCAAACATGATTTTATCTCTATAGTTACCAATGTTGAACTCTATCAACACTTGTTTCACAACTTTCAACTCCCCACACTCACTTAACCATTGTAAACGGTATGGGCTTGAATGCTTTAAAGTGGGCAATAGCACAACTTCCCGAATCAATAACCATTGAGCATAGTTGCCCCATCACACGACATCTAGCATGAAAGAGGTTCTCTCTTTGTCACATTTTCTACCTCCTCTTCCATGAATATGGTGCTCAAACTCCTCCTAACTACAAGAAACAAGTTAGGATCTTCTCCTTCGTCTATAGCCTCTTCACAAGCAACTACCCCATTCTCCTCCTCACTATCTTGTTCACAAACCAACCCATCTTCCATCACAATCATGACTTTATGGGTGGGACAATCTCTAGCAAAGTGGCCATACCCCTTACACTTATAGCATTGAGCAGAAGAAGAAGTAGAGTATGCAATGGAATTTTAGAGTTACCTCCCACATTTGGTGTTGGCTTTTCATACGTCTTCTTCACATATCGACTTGCACTTGCAGCACTTGTGTTTGGAGTCTTCCATTCCTTTTGCTTACTCACGGGAGTAGAAGTGGTACTCTTGTAGCGGGTGGAATTTTCTTCCTTGAGCCATTTCTCAGCTTCAACCGCGACATCAAATAGGTCATGATGAGAATCAAACTTGTGAAACCTCAATTGAGAGGCTATCTCTCGGTTCAACCCACTCTTGAATAGAATCACGGCTTTCTCATCTTCCTCCACATCGATGTCCAAGGTCATCCGGGTTTGCTCAAACTCATTGTAGTACTCTCCAACCGTCTTGTAGCCTTATTTCAACTCATAAAGCCGTTTGAGTTGGTCTTGAAGATATTGGTGAGTCATATATTTTTAATCCATCACACGAGTCAATTCATCCCAAGTAAGGTTCACGAGCAAAGCATTCCTTCTTCTTGACCTCTTGGTCGACTCCCACCAAGTAGAAGCAAAAGATTCAAAGGAAGATATAGCATATTTGGCTTCCTTCACCTCGGTCATGTGATTCGTATCAAACACTCTTTCCATGGTTACCTTCCACTCAAGATACTCAACCAGATCACTACTCCCCTTGAAGGTAGGAATAGTAAGCTTCACACTATTGAGATTATTGTTGTCATGACCCCCTTGGTAAGGCTCCGGTTGGCCTCCAAAGTTGTCACCATAAGCATCATAATCCCTTCTAACATTTGTCATACCCATTTTTAAATTCAACTCGGAGTGAGTCAGGTTTCGAATTTGACTGGGTAACTCATTTGAGTTAAGAGGTGGAGTCGCCACCTATATATATTTCTAAGGTGTATTAGGTCACCTAAGCGTCTAAGGTCAAGTCTTTATCAAACCGGTCCAGTTTTAGAGATTTCGTGGGTAAGAAGTCAAAGTGATTCGGGGAAGAAGGTGTTAGGTACTTTCCCAAATCCCACAAAAAGTGGTTCCCGCCTGAGTCTATATTTTGGGATGTTTATACAAGATTATAAGTGTTACTATAGGCATTACTAACTTTAAAAGGTCAAATTCACAATCTATTTATATGAGGATTGTTGCTTAGTATAGGTGATTCTTGACCTTCATTCGATCGAGCCTGAGACTAGTTCCTCATCGTTCTTTCGAATCGACGCAAGAATTATCTTGCTTCTATCTTTACTTTTATCATTGTTTTCTTCCGCGTTCTTCGTGTTAGCTTAACCCTCGGGTTGGCTTGCACCATGGAGTGACTGACCAAGGTAGTGAGCTTGTTGGGCACTCTGCCTCTTGGTCAGGCGCTCCGCGTGGGGTGCCTTACATCTGGCGCTCCGCCTGGGCGCCTCACTGATCAGGAGCTGGGCGCTCCTCTTGGGTCCAAGCGCTCCACCTGGCCCTGAAGCGTGGGGTTTCCTCCTTCAATTGAGCTCCAATGCATGGTCTTCAAAGCATTTCCGGAGCTCGTATAATCAAGGCCCTTCCAAACTAAGTGTAAGTGAGCATCTTGGATCTCTTTCGCTTGACTTCGAGTGAATGATCTGGATGAAATTTGGTTTGCATCAATGTACCTACAAACTAAAAGCTAAAGAAAAGGGTTAGAGTAAAAACCTCACCCGCTCCCTCACCTTTTGAATGTCACTCGGGTACACATTAATTTAATGGGTAGGATCACTCAAGCTTGATTCCAAAGGCTTCCTCGTAGTAGAACAACCTCCTCAATAACCACCCAAGTTCACAAGAACCAAATACACTTTGGGGTGAGTGGAATTATGTGACTCTATGGACGAACGGCTATATAAGTGAGTACTTGAGCCAAAAAATTTTTACGAGTCTTCTGTGAATTTTTAATCACAACCACGCACGAGGATCCTAAAAGCCCAATGAACTAGTACTAAATAAGTAGAAGAAATACTCAAGAAGTACTAGCTAGAAGCAATACAAACAAAGGAACACCGAAAACCTAGGAAACAAACTACCCCGGACACGCTTCAGTGGTGGGCAGTCCGCACAGAACAGGAGGCGCTCTACCCAGGGCTAGGGAGTGGGCGCTCTGCCTAGGGCTATTCTCAGCTTCACCAAAAATGGGATTTTGGTGATTTTCCAACCAAATTTCCAACGATTTCAACCCGTTACTCAAATCCAAGGATACCCAAAGGTGTTTTCAACTATACCCAACTATCCCCAATAATTTTAAACTTCAAACAACCAACAACAAGATCGATTCAAGCTTTGAAGAAAAATTTCAAGAATTTTCAAATTTTCTTGGGTTTTCAAATTTTGATTTTCAATACGTAACACCAAGACACATTATGAGGGTATCAAATCAATAGGAAAACATAATAGAACAATCCCCGATACTTTTTAACACTTTGGGATTCGAGTTCAACCCGATCAATGAATTTTTTTAAAGTTTTCAAGTTTTTTCAATTTTTTTTTGTTTTCTTCTTTTGATAAATAGATGCGGAAGCGAAAATAAGATAGAACGATATCTAACAAGATATCGAGATAAAAAGAAAGACGAGGCTTGAAACGATTACCTAAGTAGCACCGAGGAACTTGTCTCGATACACTCTGGGTGAATGTCAAGGATCACCTATACTACGGAACTACCCTCAAGAGACACTCGGCTCTTGCAAATAGAATGATAAAAGAAGTTCGATGTTCAACTTTGATTCGACCAAGTGAAATCATGCCCGCTCACGGGTTCTTCATTGAGATTCACTCAAATGATACATCATTCTGTCTTCAAAGTTGTGGAAATCAAATGAAATGGCTAAGGGCTCTATTTATAGACCCTTCTAAGACTATTGTGAAATGACAAAAAAGCCCTCAAACTAAGTTAAAATAATATACAACACTTAGGGGCAAAATATGAAGTTCAAACAAAAATCTAGCTTCTTCAGCGTAGTGGGCGGAGCGCCTGAAATTGGAGCATCCTTGGACAGTGGCACAGGGAGGCGGAGCGACCCAAATGATGGGCGGAACGCCTACTTGTGCAGCCTCTTGGGCGGACCGCCTAGGTGCTTGGGCAGACCGCCTAGGTGCCTGGGTGGTGCGCGTCTCTCCTTAGGCTTGCTGCTTCACTTGGGCGGAGGGCCTAGGGTCTTGGGCAGTGCGCCTGGTCCTGGGTCCTCTCGATACTTCTCCAAATCATGCCTAAAGCCCTTGACTTTCCATCTTTTTCATCCTTCGAGCCTGGCACTCGTTGATTAGAGGCTTGGCTCGATTTGGCCTGCATCAGCTAAAGAAATTAAACTAAAAATGAAAAAAGAACTGAAACTAAAGATAGAATGGATTGAAGAAAGAGTTTCTTGAATTTAAGAACGGATCAATAATTTCACGAACGAATCAACAAATTCAAGACAAGTCTAAATTTTGTAAAGAAACTCCTTACATTAATAATTAGACTATGCTAACCGCCTTAGGTAGAGAATAACCCAAGAAGTAGATTATGGAATCCTGACCCCCATTAGAGTAACAAGAACAACAGTAAAATAGATTTACAATCTTTCTTGAATAGATAAAAGTAATTAAAATTAAAAATTTAGAACGAATTAGCTTACCACCTAAAAGTGTAGACTTGAAGGTTGAAAGATAAATCAAAGAGTAGCCACACACAAAAGTGCAAGGAAAAATATCTCTATTTTTATTCATCATAAATAATCTTTACTGTATCCAAAAATAATGAAAATAAACCCTTTATATAGGAGTATGGGATGGCCATAAAGCCTACAATGTCCTACTCAAATTTGGTTTCTAAGTAATAATGAAATAGAAAAAGAAACCAAGTAGAAAAGAAAAATCCTAATTAAATAGGAAAATAAAGTAAATCAAAACTAAACTAGTAAAAGTAAATAATATCCTAAAAAATTGGTAATCTAATCCTAATTAATATTGGACCCAAATCCCAATTAATCTAGGAAAACATATCCTAGTTAATTTAGGAAACAAATTCCATTTGCACTAGAAAACCTTGATAGCAACTTGGAGTACACTTCTTGGACATCTTTTGACCATCCATTGCACTCTTTTTGGCAGAAAATAAGCTCATCTATAGGCCAAAAACGTGACACCATATGGCTCTTTCTTGGGCTGCAAGTTTAGCACATTTAGGCACTTAAATTGATCCAAACGTGGACTCATTTGAACCCCAACTTATCCACTTCATATTGCAGTAATTTTTGCTTGAATCTATATCATCTTGTATCTCAATTTGGACTACAACATTATTATAACACATCATCAAAATTTCCCCTTTGACTTGAGATATTCCTCCAAAATTAGACACTTCTTCTTTGAAATTGACTCCAATTAGCCTATTTTGAAATTTCTTTTTGAGATCTCATCATAACCCTTCTAAGAGTTTCCAAAGCTTCATCCAAGTCAATTTAATTGACTTTTGCTTCCTTGGATGCAATCATTCCCCTCCTCTTGAAGGAATTCGTCCTCAAATTTAAACCTGCATAAAAAGAAAGTAATAAAAGTACAAAAGAAATTATAACTAAGTCTATACCAATTTTCCTTGGCTGGAACAATATTAAGTAGTATCCATAAACATTACTCTTACTCTTGAACTTTGATATTATCATTAATGATTTTGTATATATCAAGATATCGTCATCTCTCAAAATAACAAAGTCTCCAACAAAAGATTTAAGAATAAAGTTCATTACATCTAAAAATACCTTAGGTGTTCTAGGAAGTGCAAGAATTCAAATTAACCAATTATATATACCATACTTGGACTTGTTTAATAAAGGAACAACATCACGTTGTATTCTTGTATGGAAAGCCTCCAACTTGGCAATGGCTTTTGAAAACATCATATCATAAACCTTCAAATAAGGTTCAATATAATCAATAGGTTTAATAACACAAAAGTCAACGACAGAGCTTTCGTCTTCCAATATCCAACAAGAATGGTTTTCTCTATATTTTTCATGAAGTCTAGTTGGATTATTTTTCACCATATCTTGCATCTCTCTTTCCCTTTCAAAAGGATTTTCATCAATTTTCTGTACAATAATACAAGTACTAGTGCATGAAATAGTTAATGGGTTAGGAAACAAACAAGAGTTTTCCCTATAGCAAACATGTATATTATCAATACATAGTGGAGATTTAAAAGTAGGCAAATCATAACCATTCTCCACTTGAGTCAACCCTTCACTAAAATCATGAATCTCATCAGAAGAAACAATAGGTGAAAAATAAAATTCATGTTCTTCTTGGTCAAAGAAGGGTCTTTATCAAAATCAATACTAGATTGAGGCCAACACAAATAAGACAATAAATCAAAATTTTCCCCAGCTACTAAATTATTAAGACAAGTAGAATGTTTATTGTTCATATCATCACCAATACTCAAAAGAGAGAGATCATTATCAATGTCATCAAAATAAGACAGAGCATTAAGGTTGGCGATTTTACCTTAAACTATACCTAAACCTTCTTCCTTACCCTTGTTTTTCTCATTGAGGTTCACTTGTTTAAAAGAATTAGATGACTTGGCCTCAACATGATTTTTCAAGCATTGAAGCTCTTCCAATGTTCTTTTCCTTGCAAACTTTTCCAATAATACCTAGAGCAGAATCGAAACAACTAGAAGAAAAAGAAGAAAGAATGTAAGAGTTAGAATAAGAAATAACCTCACCCAAACTCTCTTATTTTTTATTACTCTCAATTTCTTTTCTATCACTCATATTTTTACAATTCTCTCCTCTCCTTTCTTGTGGCAACTCGCTCACTTCTCTCAACTCAAGCTCTCCTTTTTCCACTCTTATGTTGCTACTTTTCTCTCCCTTACTCCTCTCAATCTTTTCTCTCTCATAATCACCTTTTCTCGCACAATCAGAAATAATAAAATCAACTCCACCCTCAATTATATGATTGTAAATCATAGGCACAATCCAATAACTACCATCGTGAGTACGAACTTTAATCAATACACATGTTGCAGTAGCTTCTCTATACATACACTTATGTTTTGCACAAGAATATTTGACATGACCCACTTTATGGCACTTAGAACAATTAAGTTCTTTATAACAAAATATAAAAAGTGCTTTAACCATGGAACCTTGTTGATGCAGATTAAAATGCGGAAGCTAAAAACAAGATAGGAGCAAGACGGATCTTGAACTCCCTACGAGGTAGCTATAAGGAACGAGTCTCGTAACACCCTCGATTTGGGTCAAGAACTACCTACGCTATGCGGACAATCCTAAAGAGCACTCGGCCCTTGCAAATAGCCTGGTCGGGTTTGGATTGAGGCTCAATTAGTGCTACCAATTGATTCAAGCCAAAGGTAAAAGGTTTCATTCAACCAAGAGACCAAGTCTGAATTTGTCTGAATTTGTTCTTCATTGTTCAAAATCTAGCTAATGAAATAAAAGAGGGCTTGAGGTATTTATAGAGTTATTCTCAAGCCTAGATAATGACTAAAATGCCCTACAAGTTGGGTTTAATGAAATAGACCATGTAGGGTCAAAATAGTAAACAACTACACAAAATTCCCGTGTTGGCAGCATATTGGGCGGAGCGCCTAAAAATGGGGCGGGGCACCTGAGATTTGCACAATTTAGACCAGTGAGCAAGTTGGGCGGAGCGCCTGGTTGCTCAGCTCCTTGGGCGGCCAGGCGGAGCGCCCATGCCTGGATCCTCTCGACAGGACTTCAAATCGCTCCTCAAGCCTTTGACTTCTAGTCATTTGCATCCTTCAAGCTTGGTACACGTTGGAAAGTGTCTTGGCTTGATTTGCCCCGTATCATCCTCCCCTTCTTGAAGAGATTTCGTCCTCAAAATCAAGGCGTTCTCATCCATAGCATCATCATCTCCTCGGGGTGCCCAATGCTCTCCTCCTTTGTACTTCTTGAACATCACTTTGACATAGGCTTCTTCCAAGATCTCTCTTTCCTTAGCATACAGCTTAGGACCTATAAGGAATGACAAGCAAACACAAACCCTCCTACTTCGAAAGTAGGTTAGTGCAAGAAGTGTTGAAAACACACTCTTATGGTATAACCAAGCATCAATAACAATGACAAAGATCAAGTCTCCAAGGATATCAACAAGTACTTGGTATAATGAAATCACGCACTCAAAACACGAATGAGTAAATAGGTCATGGGAACAAGAGAAATGTAAGATCAAGCTATCAAATTCCCTTTGATCCTTAAGCTCACGATCAACACACCAATACATCCTCAAAGTGTGATCAACATGTGGGGTGGAGTAAGTCAAATAGCCCAAACTACAATTAACATCAATTACTCCAGTCCCCTTCTTGGGTTTCCCTTTCACCTCCAAGTTCATCAACTAAGCAACCCTTCTCATAAGACAAATTCTCAAGAAAGGTATTGATAATGGCTTCTTCTTCATCATAACCCAAACAATTAATAGTAGGGTCACTCAAAGAGTCATTTACCTCACTCAAGCTCTCAAACAATGAGTTGCCTAAGGAATCTAACCCTTCATACCATGGAGGTTCTACTTTACTACCAACCCTAGTCTGATACTATTCACTACCACAAATGAAAATGCCTTCAAACAATGGATTAGTAAAAGCATGCATCTCAATTTCATGATCAAACAAAGGCATGGTATCAAGACTAGGTTCATCACTCTCAATTTAGGTGTCATCATAGACAACCTTGTCCAACTCATGCAATTTGGACTCATCAAAGTCACTACCATAACACATAGTTCCACCAAATAGAAGCATATCAATAAGGGTATGATCAACCATCTCATCTTTCCCTTTGTCAAAGATTGGTGGTGTGTCATAGCAAAGATCACAATCAAGGTCAACTATTAAATTTACACTAGGGAGAGGTTCATTAAATAATGAGCTCACATCATGATGTGGCATAGCATCTCTCTCAAGTAGTGATACACAAGCACACATAAGTTGACTACTAGACTCTTCACTAGTGGCATATTCACTTGATTCATCACAAACACCAACTAGCATTGAGTCATCACAAGACAAGTAACTAGAGGCTCATGAGAAGGTGAAGAAACACTTACACTTGAGTTACTTCTTTGAGCACTCACATCATTTGAAGTGGCCTGTTCAACTCCTCCTTCATGAAGCTCACATTGAAAATTTTCCTCCTCTTGACTTTCCTTCCAAGAATATGGTTGAGGCTCCAATGGCTTGTCTTCAAATGTACCTACACAAGAACTAACACAAGAAAAGGTAGAAGATGAAGAATAGTTAGAACAATGGGTGTTCTCACTCTCAATTTTTCTTTCCTCGCCTCTCCTTTCTCTCAATTTTCCCTCAAGGTCAAGTGTAGTTTTGTTGACAATCCACTCACATCACTCCTCACATCCTCTCCTTTTTCCTCTCTTGGATTGTCACCGGTCACTCCCTCACTTCTTTCTTTCTTTTGTCTCTCAAGTTCAAGTACAATGGAATAAAACTCAAGATTGTCTTCATTTGGACTAGAGTGACTCTCATTTTCAACATGCAATGGCAAGACAATAAGATTGTTGGCTTAGGGCTCAAGCACCAAAGGTAGCTTAGCTTTAGCCGCTTCCCTCAACTCCCTCATACGCTTGTAGTCTTCTCTTACTTGCCTTGGTGTCAAAGGCTTTAGCACATATTTCCTTACACCTTGCTTAACCGTATAGGAGTTGGCTCGACCATCATGTACCACACACCTATCATATTACCATGGTCTCCCAAATAGAAGATGACAAGCTTTCATCGGGGCCACATCAAACATGTTTTTGTCTTTATAGTTCCCAATGCTAAACTCGATCAAAACTTGCTTCACCACTTTCAACTCTCCACACTCACTCAACCATTGTAAACGGTATGGGCTTGGATGCTTTAGAGTGGGCAATTTCAATTGGAAAATCAATGTTTGACTCACTATGTTAGCACAACTTCCCGAGTCAATAATCATTGAGCACACTTGTTCCATTACACGATATCTAGCATGGAAGAGATTCTCTCTTTGCACATTTTCTTTATCCTCCTCAAAGAATATAGTACTCAAACTCCTCCTAACCACTAAGAACAAGTTAGGATCTTCTCCATCCTCTATAGCCTCTTCACAAGCAACTACATCACCGTCCTCATTTTCGGGCTCACTCTCTTGTTCATAAACCGACCAATCTTCCATCACAATCATGACTTTACGGGTGGGACAATCTCTAGCAAAATGGCCATACCCCTTACACTTATAGCATTGAGTAAAATAAGAAGTAGGAGTATTCAATGGAAATTTAGAGTTATCTCCCATATTTGGTGTTGGCTTTTCATACGTCTACTTCACTTCTCGACTTGTACTTACACCATTTGTGTTTGGAGTCTTCCATTCCTTTGGCTTACTCACGGGGGTAGAAGTAGCACTCTTGTAGCGGTTGGACTTCTCTTCCTTGAGCCATTTCTCGTCTTCAACCGCGACATCAAATAGGTCATGATGAGAATCAAACTTGTGAAACCTCAATTGAGAGGCTATCTCTCGGTTCAAACCATTCTTGAATCGAATCACGGCTTGTTCATCTTCCTCCACATCCATGTCCAAGGCCATTCGGATTTGCTCAAACTTATTTCAGTACTCTTCAACCGTGTTGGAACCTTGCTTCAACTCATAAAGCCGTGTGAGTTGATCATGACTATACTTTTGGGTCACATACTTTTCATCCATCACACGTTTCAACTCATCCCAAGTAAGGTTCACGGGCAAAGCATTCCTTCTCCTAAACCTTTTGGCCGATTCCGACCAAGTGGAAGCAAAGGATTCAAAGGAAGATATAGCATATTTGGCTTTCTTCTCCTCGGCCATGTCATTCGTATCAAACAGTCTTTCCTTTCAACTCAAGATATTCAACCGGGTCACTACTCCCCTTGAATGTAGGAATAGTGAGCTTCACACTATTGAGATTATTGTTGTCACGACCCCCTCGGTAAGGCTCTAGTTGGCCCCCAAAGTTGTCACCATAAGCATCATAATACCTTCTCACATTCCCTCCAACATACCCCATTGGTGGCCCTCGACCTCGGCCTCTACCCCCATTCACTTCTCGGCCTCCATTCATTGCTCTCCTAATCGGATAGGGAGCTTCATAATCATCAACATCAAACTCGGCCTTCTCCCCTTCTTGAGCTTTATCAACTTGCTCAAGAGGCGCAATGTTTCTACGAGCTCTAGGGAGTTGAACATTTCCTTGGGGATTGCCCAAGTTGTGGGGAATGCCCACTTGTTAGGGATTGCCCAACACACACTCATTTCGAGCAAGATCATCCTTTAGCTTTTGTTGCTTGACCAATTTGGCAAATTGTTCCGGGGTAATGGTTGAGCCACTTGTACCTTCACCGGTTTCAAGTTGGACACTCGAGGTCCTTCTTTCAACATTTTCAAGTCTTAGGCTCATGCCATCCAACTTGGCCATTATAGTAGCCAATACTCCCTTAATGGGATTATCACCTTCACTAACCATGGTACCTACAAAACAAGCAAATAGTTAGTGAAATAACCTCACACACACACCTCACTTGAATGTCACTCGGGTATACTCGTTTAGTGGTGGAGGATATATCACACAAACTTGAACCGAAGGTATCACGTAGTTGAACCACGTTCCTAATTTGTACCAAGTAATCCACAAGATCAAGCACCCTTCGGGACGAGTGGAATTGATAGGACTCGATGGACGCTAAGCTCTTTAAGTGCGGACTTGAAACAAATGATTCTACGAATCTTCTTTGAGCTCTACTCTCCACTACGCACGATAATCCTAAAGGCTCAAATGATTAGTACTAATCAAGTAGGAATGTAACTCTAATAGTACTAAACGGATGCAATGCAATCAAATAAAGCACAAAAACCTAGAAGAAAACTACCCAAAACCACGCTACAGGGTTAGGCGGAGTGCCTACGCTCAGGCGGAGCTGCCTAGGGCGGAGCGCCTATGGCAGGCAGAGCGCCTAGCAAAATGACCAGTGGCTGATTTGGGCGGAGTGCCCAGAGTCTGGGTGAAGCGCCTAGGTCTGTTCTTCAGCTTTTTCCAACTCCGTGTTTTATCAATTTTCACCAAAATTTTTCGATGATTTCACCATGTTTTCTCAAAATCAAAGGTACCCAAAGTTGTATTATTCTAATCCCAACAAACCACAATGATTTTTAACATCAAATACCCAATAACATGATCATAATCAAGATCAAAGCCCTTCAAGCTAAGGTTTCAAAAGTTGAGATTCAAATCTTTAAATTCTTGTTTCACAACTCCTAAACATATAAATATGGTACCAAATCAACGGGTAATCATCAAGGAACAAATCCCAATACAAATCATCGAATTGGTCTTCATAATCACAAAATTCTACCAATTTTTTTGTATTTTTCAACTTTTTCTTTTTTTTGTATTTTCTTCTTTTCAAACACCAACAACAAGAATCTAAGATAGAAACTAACCTCGGCACGATGAACAAGGATCGAGGGTTTGTAAAAATAAATCCCGAGCCTTGATCTGATACCAAACTAATGCAGATTAAAATGCGGAAGCTAAAAACAAGATAGGAGCAAGACGGATCATGAACTTCCTACGAGTTAGCTACGAGGAACGGGTCTCGTAACACTCTCGATTTGGATCAAGAACAACCTATGCTATGAGGACAGTCCCCAAGAGCACTCGGCCCTTGCAAATAGCCCGGTCGGGTTTGGATTGAGGCTCAATTAGTGCAAGCCAAAGGTAAAAGGTTTCATTCAACAAAGAGAGCAAGTCTCAATTTGTTCTTCATTGTTCAAAATCTAGCTAATGAAATAAAAGAGGGCTTCAGGTATGTATAGAGTTATTCTCAAGCCTAGATAATGACTAAAATGCCCCCACAAGTTGGGTTTAATAAAATAGATCACGTAGGGTCAAAATAGTAAACAACTACATAAAATTCCCGTGCTGGCAACATATTGGGCGGAGCGCCTAAGAATGGGGCAGAGCGCCTGAGATTTGCACAATTTGGACCAGTGAGCAAGTTGGGCGGAGCGCCCTTATACTCTGCGGAGCGCCTGGTTGCTCAGCTCCTTGGGCGGAGCGCCATAACACTGGGTGGAGCGCCTGGTTGCTCACCTCCTTGGGCCGAGCGCCCTCTTTTCCAGGCAGAGCGCCCATGCCTAGATTCTCTCGACATGACTTTAAATCGTTCCTCAAGACCTTGACTTCTAGTCCTTTCATCCTTCATGCTTTTTAGACGTTAGAAAGTGTCTTGGCTTGATTTGCCCCGTATCACGCTTTCTTCACTTGCAAACATCTTCAAAAGAATGAACAAACAAACAAGTTAGTGTGAAAAAGATTCCTCACAAAATAATCACTCACACTTGTATTTTTTTCCTCAATAAATTGGCTTTTACCCTGTAATAGGCTCACCTTTCTTGCTTTTTTCCTCTCAAAGCAACTTTAGGTTGGTCCTGTTTGAATTTATAAATAAACCCTACTAGTCACAACCGTTAGTGATAAGATATAGAAGTTAGAAAAGGAAAAGGAAAGTGTAAAGCCAAAACCTAAAAAGAATAGGACTTGGTAAGAAGGAATAGAACCAAATAGGAAAAGGATCTTCTTTAATCAAAATCAAAACCTAGAAAGAATAGGATTTAGAATGTAGAAACAAACAAGGAAAAGAACTAAAGAATCCTAAACCCATATGAATATGAAAAGATATCACCTCTTTTCTCAAGGACTAGGATCCCCGCTTCTAGTTTCTTTTATTGATTAAGAAACCCAATAATACTAAAATTTCAAAAATAATATTCTTTTATGAAATTTTTGTTTTTATTTTTGCTTTTTTTTTTCAATTTCCATGTTACTGTTCACGAGCTACTGTAACATTTTTTTTATTTTTTTATTTTTCTTTTCTTACTCAAGAACCCCCCAAGATAATCAAGAACAGAATCTTGATTGAACCCAGTCTGATACCACTTGATAACAATCATGATACCTCTCGATAACTCTCAAGATATCGATCCCAGAACATGATTTTGAATTTAAAGAAACGCGTAGAAGCTAAAGAAATTAACCTTAAAATGAAAAAAGAAACGAAACTAAAGATAGAATGGATTCTAGAAAGAGTTTCTTGAATTCAAGAACGGATCAGGGATTTCACGAACGAATCAAAGAAATTCAAGACAAGTCTAAATTTTGTAAAGAAACTCCATACAACAATAATTAGACTATGCTAACTGCCTTTGGTAAAGAATAACCCAAGAAGTAGATTATGGAATTCCGTCCCCCGTTAGAGTAACAAGAACAACAATAAAATAGAATTACCACCTTTCTTGAATACCAAAAATTAATCAAAATTAAAGATTTAGAAAGAATTATCTTACCACCTAAAAGTGTAAACTTTAAGGTTGAAAGATAAATCTAAGAGTAGCCACACACAAAAGTGTAAGAGAAAATCTCCCAATTTTTATTCATCATAAATAATATCTATTGTATCACCTTTAGAGTGAACTGCAACCATGTCTACCAAAAGCTTAAGCTGATAGTAGAGGCGCAATCCAACTCCTATATAGCCATCTCTCAACAAGCACGGCTTAACACGGGCCGCGTGCTGGATCGAACTCGGTCCACGCCACAACTATGGCTAACCCGAGGCATATCCCTTTACCAGACATTCTCAACTTTTCCATCAACCATTTAATCTTATATTGGTTTTCAGCTTCTTTGTCTTTGATTTCCCTAGGTATGTCGGGTTTAGCAATGGGAGCATTTTTCATGTCATTACGCAACTATTCCAAATAACCAACTCCACATCCTGTATGGTATCTGTCAGGTTCAATTGAATTTTCTTCAGCAAGCTTTTTTTCATTCCACATTTTGCGAATTTCTGGTACAAATGAAACCTTATCCTCTTCGTAGTCTACTTGGAATCGGACTATGTCTCCTACCAATGGGATGTCTTGCCTTTTGCCTGCTTGCCTTAAATCCCTAATGGGTATATAAGGCTGGAGACCGCATATACCCATAAAGACCACACATGATTTCATCTTTGATCGGAGCAAAACCCATGGAAAAGTAAACGAAAGATACATCCATTGTATGTCTTCATCTTTCAAATTTTCTAGCAACATGTAGCACTCGTGGGTAGTTTAGGGTGCTTTGAACCTCTTAACGCCATAATGTTGTGCCAATATGTGGTTTGAGCGACACATGTCATAGAACTCTTGGCCCGTGTTTGTTTTTTTTTGAAGGTGTTCAGTCAGCCACACTTGTAATAATAAATTACAACCTTCAAAGTATCGAGCCCCATTTTTGCACTTTCCTAAGGCTCTGAGGATGTCAGCCAGTATTGTAGGAAGCATAGTGCATGTCCTCTTCTTGATACCATGAAATAAGGCATGTGTGAAGTGAACTATCTTTGTGTTGATTTCATAATGCATTCCTTGTGGGAACACCACAACGCCACAGAAAATCACCACAAATGCAAAAATTCTCTTACACATCCAATCATAGTATGATGCAAACTCAGCTTTGTGATCTTTATAACCCTTTTTGTGACCGAATCTATCATACAGGTACATGCAACTAAACTTCGACCTTTTCAAAAATTCGGACACATCATTTGTTCAAAAACTGAATGCTTCGCAAAACTCCTCTTCGGTAGGTTGACATGGTATGATAATTCTAGCTTCTTGCCATCTATGTTCCTTTTGCCTAAAACCCGAATCCTCAATGAAACCTCCTATTTGCTCCAAAAGTGGTGTCATTTCAAACTCTCGAAACTTAGAGACGTTTCTATCAGCATTCCAAAAGCAAGTAGCGGCTTCAATGATAAATCTATTGGGTTCAACATCCATTAGTGAAGGCAAATGACCCAATGTTTTACTCAATTCAAATTGACCAGCATCTTCCAAGTTTCTATACCAGGCCCTTATCTCCCTTGTAATATTGATAATCATGCCGAACCGATGATAATCTTTGTGACTCATGGTGTCCTACAAAAAAGAAGACCGTTAGACTCGACCCCCATTCCTATTTTGCGAATAAATAGTGTACACTTGACATATTTAAATTTAAAAATATGCACACATAATCACATCCAAACGCCCCCTTGGAGTTAGTAACTCGTTTGGGTTTAGTTTAGATATGGTGAACTAAAAGACTTAGGCATGGCCGGAGTCATAATATCCTAATAACGATATGATGCATGATCTTAGTAATGTCTCCACTATGATTTGGGGGTACCACTAGACCGATTCTTTCAAGAGAAAAACTTGAAATTTGAAAGCTTACAAACTGCCAAAAGCTTCGCTATTTGACTAATTTTGCAAGGCTTTTCCTTAACTGCTTTGTTTTGAGTGAGAAAAGAGGCGGCCATGGGTTCCACACAACCATCCCTACCTATGGGCTCTAAGATTTTAGAGGGTGCCAGGAGTGGCGGACGTTATGAGCGGTAATGTCAAATAATTCATAATATTTAAAAATATACAATATATCAATAAATCACCAAAATAACAAGAAAGAAAAAAAAAAGTTAGTATACAATAATAATAAATAATGCAAAAAAAAAAAAAAAAAAGACAGTAATAAAGACATAAAATCCCAAAAATTTAAAACTCATTATGGTTAGGACTTTGAGTATCTCCAGCGGAGTCGCCATTCTGTCGCACCAACCATTTTACCCAACTCGGAGTGAGTCAAGGCTCGGGTTTTGACCAGGTAACTCGGTTGAGTTTGAAATTGGAGTCACCACCTAATATAAGTCTTCTAAGGTGTATTAGACCACCTAAATGTCTAAGGTCGAGTCTTGTTAAATAAAAGCATATTTCCAGAGATTCAAGGGTAAGAAGTCCAAGTGACTCGGGGAAGAAGGTGTTAGGCCCTTCCCAAGTCCCACAAAAAGTGGTTCCCGCCCGAGTTTTAAATTTTGGGATGTCAAAAAGGTCATAGACAAGTATTGGTTGTATCTAGAAATTATGTTACTAACTTGAGGGCTAGAATTTCAATCAATCACGCAAACAAATCTATTTGTGCAAAAAATAGTGTATAGGCAGTAAGGGGTGATACTGGGCTTTCAATATTTTGTGGAAACGGCCTAGGCCCAAGCCTAATCGCACTTTTAGCCCCTAGTTTTACAAATATTATATTTAAGAGGTCAATATTGCAAAAAATGCTTTAAATCAGCATGTTTACGCAAATTCAGTATTTGACTCGCTCTTGCAAAAATAGCCAGTTTTAAGAAATATTTTCAGATTTGATATGAAACCAATTTGGGGGTATTTTTTAAGAAAGTTTTAGCCATTCCGGGTCGGTGTGACTTGACATTACTTATCGAGCCCTAATCACAATGGATTTGCTTTTGGTCAGTTTCAAAATATATCGTAGTGGGGTGTTTTTTGAAAGAGGGTACACGAAAGAACACAAATGGAAGCAAATGGCTGATCCCACATAATAGATACATATATAAACATGCAATAATCATGTGAAGTGATAGTAGTCAATAACAACAACAACAACAAAATACCCAGTTTATCCCATAAATGGGGTCTGGAGAGGGTGAAATATACGCAGACCTTACCACAACAAAGTGGAGAGGCTGTTTCTGATAGACCCTCGGCTAGGAAAAATAAAGATATTTTAGGACAAATCTGAAAATCAAGACAACAACACAGTGTCAGTAAGAATGATACAACTAACGCATATACAAAATAAACATAAAACATCAGTAGACATAACAGTACAGACTAAGGTGAGAATTGGTTATATACATGTAATACTACATCCTAGAAGAGAAAAAACACTCGACTACTACCTAACCTTCTACCCTAATCTTCGACCTCCTTGCTCCCCTATCTAAGGTCATGTCCTCGGTGATCTGGATCTGGGCCATGTCCTAACAGATCACCTAAGCCCAGTTCTTCTTCGGTCTACCTCTACCACTCTGTAGACGTAGCACTTCCAACCTCTCACACCTTCTTACCAGAGCATCTACACTCCTCCTCCTACCATGACCAAACCATCGTAACCTTACTTCGTGCATCTTCTCAACCACTGGAGCCACTCCCACCTTGTCGCGAATGAATTCATTCTTAATCTAATCCATCCTTGTGTGACCACACATCCACCTAAGCATCCTCATTTCTGTCACACTCATCTTCTGAATATGCAATTTCTTGACTGGCCATCACTCTGCCCCATACAACATAGTTGGTCTAACGACCACCCGATAGAGTTTGCCTTTAAGCCTAGGTGGCACTCTCTTATCGCACAGGACACCAGATGCGAGCCTCCACTTCATCCATCCTGCTCCAATACGGTGAGTGACATCATCATCAATCTCTCCATTACCTTGGAGGATTGAGCCAAGATACCGGAAGCTTCCTTTCTTAGGAATGACTTGAGAATCAAGCTTCACTTCCAAATCTACTAATGTAGGGAAAACTACGAAAGCGATAAAAGATAAGAAACTAGACGATACTCACACGATTGTTCAAGTAGCAACGAAGAACAATATTTCGTTACACCCCGAACGATGGCAAGATACACCTACGCTATGCAACTATCCTCAAGAATCACGAGGTCCTTGCAAATAGAATGATCGGAAAGGTTTGAGGTTCAACTTGGAATCTTCCAATTGAAATTCAAGCCAAGATTCAGAGGTTTCAATAGAGAGAATTCTCTTGTGTTTTTGTATTCAAAGATAGGTAATTGAGTTCAAGACCTAATGAAGGCTTTTATAGCCTTCTACATACATGTAATGAAGTGTCTAAAATACCCTTAAAGTGGTTCAAAACATTAGAAGTAAACTAGGGCTAAACTTTGAAATACACCACAAAATAGTAGGAATCTCGGATGATGGCTCAGGGAACTAGGCACCCCCGCCCAAAATAGTAGGCGGTCCGCCTCCTTTGAAGCTAGGAGGAGCAACCAGCAAAGTGGGCGGTCCGCCTATGGACAGGGGCGGTCCGCCCCTTGGAGATCCAGAGAATGCAACATCAAGTGGGCGGTCCGCCCTCTTGAGGCGCCTCACTTTGCGTCATTTGAGACTCTCCTTGTGGTCTCATTGGTCCTCCTTCCATTGTGCTCCAATGCATGATCTTCAAAGTGGTTCTGGAGCTTCAATCCTCCATGTCCAAGCCTTTCCATACCAAGTGAAGGTGAGCATCATGGATTGTTTTGGCTTGACTTCTAGTAAAGGGTCTTTTGGTAGTTTGCCCGGCATCATCCTCCCCTTCTTGAGAAGATTGCGTCCTCGAAATTATGGCGGCATCCACCACGGCATCACCTACATCACAAGGAGCCAAGTCACTAATATTGAAAGTATTTGAAACATTGTACTCACCGGGTAGATCAATCACATAGGCATTGTCGTTGATCTTGGATAACACTTGGAACGGGCCATCTCTTCGGGGTGCCAACTTCCCCTTTCTAAGATTTAGAAATCTTTCCTTCCGGAAGTGCACCCACACCCAATCTCCCTTCTTGAGTTCCACCTTCTTTCTTCCCTTGTTCTTCTTGGAGGCCAACTTTTCATAAGCTTCCTCCAAGTTCTTCTTCGCCTTAGCATGGAGTTCAATCAAGGCCTTAGCTCGGCTTTTACCTTCAAAATTAACAACCATCTCCCTTGGCAAAGGGGTAAGATCAAGTGGAATTAAAGGATTAAAACAATCAACACAGTCAAATGGAGTCATGCCAATCATTCTATGCAAAGTACGGTTATATGCAAACTCCATGAGAGGTAGCTTCTCCACCCAAGTCCCGGCCTTACCTCGGGTCATAGCTCTAAGAAGAGACCCCAAGGTTCGGTTCACCACCTCGGTTTGACCATCTGTTTGAGGGTGCTGGGATGTAGAGAACAACAATTTGGTACCAAGGGCACCCCACAAGCATCTCCAAAAATGGTTTAGGAACTTAGTATCCCTATCACTCACAATGGTTTGCGGCACCCCATGCAACTTTAACACATTATCAATGAACAAAGAAGCTACATGGTGCGCATCACTACTCTTTTTACACAGAATAAAGTGAGCCATTTTGGAGAACCTATCCATGACAACATAAATGCTATCATGGCCTCCCCTTGACCGTGGCAATCCCATAACAAAATCCATAGAAATATCCATCCACGGGCTAGTAGGAATAGGCAATAAAGTATACAAGCCATGAGGATTCGACTTAGATTTGGCGTGCTTGCAATCTAAACAAGCATTGCATAGCCGCTCAACATGCAACCCCATCTTCGGCCAATGGAATTGCTCAATAAGAATGGCCAAAGTCTTATCCCTCCCAAAGTAACCCATTAAGCCTCCACAATGTGCTTCACGCTCTAGCAATTCTCGCCAAGAGGACTCGGGGACACATACTCTCCCATTCTTGAAAATGTAGCCATCTACCCATTGGTACTTCTCCACCCTTTTCCCACTCACTAGAGTATCATGAATGCTCTTGAACTTCGGGTCATGTTCATACAATGATTTTATACTCTCAAAACCCATAAGTCTAGAAGCAAGAGTGGTAGCAAGGGCGAACTTTTTATAAAGCGCATCGGCTACAACATTGTCCTTTTCCTTCTTGTAATGAATTACATAGGGAAAAGACTCAATGAACTCTACCCATTTGGCATGCCTTTTGTTCAATTTTTCTTGGACTCTAAGATGCTTGAGTGACTCATGGTCACTCTTGATCACAAATTTCCTAGGCCAAAGATAGTGTTGCCAATGAGCAAGAGCTCTCACAAGAGCATACAACTCCTTGTCATATGTGGAGTAATTCAAGGTTGCACCCTTCAACTTTTCACTAAAGTAGGCTACGGGTTTCCCTTCTTGCATGAGAATACCCCCAATACCTACCCCTGAGGCATCACATTCAACCTCAAAAGCCTTCCCAAAGTCGGGCAATTGCAACAATGGGGCGGTACTCAACCTACTTTTCAACTCTTGGAAAGCCTTCTCTTGAGGCTCTCCCCACACAAAGGGCTTGTCTTTCTTCACTAACTCGGTGAGAGGTGCGGCAATGGTGCTAAAGTCCCTAACAAAGTGCCTATAGAAACTAGCAAGGCCATGGAATCTCCTCACATGAGAAACGGTAGTAGGAGTAGGCCAATCTCTAATGACTTCAACTTTGGACTCATAAACCTCTACACCATGTGCATTAACAACAAAGCCCAAAAAGATAACCTTTTCAACACAAAAGGCGCACTTCTTAAAATTGGCATAGAACTTTTCGGCTCTTAGCACTTCAAGAACTTGACTCAAGTGGCCAACATGGTCTTCTATTGATTTGCTATACATCAAGATATCATCAAAATAGACAACCACAAATTTGTTGATAAACGGTTTCAAGACATGGTTCATCAACCTCATAAAAGTGCTAGGTGCATTGGAGGGGCCAAAAGGCATCACCAACCATTCATAGAGATCAAACTTGGTCTTGAATGTCACCCGGTTTCATCCGGATTTGGTGGTAGACGGACCTAAGATTTATCTTAGAAAAGATACTAGAACCACTCAACTCATCAAGCATGTCATCAAGTCTAGGAATGGGGTGACAATACTTTACCGTTATTGTTGACTGCACGGCAATCAACACACATCCTCCATGTTCCGTCCTTCTTTGGCACAAGAATGACCGGTACGACACACGGGCTCAAGCTTTCACGAACCAAGCCTTTGTTGAGCAACTCATCAACTTGCATTTTTCCATTCCTTTGTATCTTCCGGGTTGCTCCTATAAGCCGACTTGTTTGGGATTTGGGACCCCGGGATAAAATCAATTTGGTGTTCTATCCCCCTCAAAGGAGGAAGACCACTCGGAATCTCTTCCGGGAACATGTCCTCAAATACCTTCAAAACATTCTCAATGGCACTAGGCAAAGGGTTAGGGTTAGAAGAATAATCAAAATCGGAATTTAGAACCATACCTTTGTGCATTAGGCAAATGAGTATTTTGGTGCCATCATTACCTCTCAAATACTCACTCGGTTGCATCATGGCACAAATGCGACCGGTAAAAGATGGTGGAGTCTCAGCCAAAGGCTTGGCCACAACGGGGGACATGGCTTTAGCCACTTCCCTCAACTCCCTCATGCGCTGACAGTCATCACTTACTTGCTTTGGTGTCAAGGGTATAAGCACATACTTCTTCCCCTCATGTTTAACTGTGTAAGTGTTGGCTCGGCCATCATGAACCAGATGCTTGTCATATTGCCAAGGCCTACCAAACAAGAGGTGGCAAGCTTGCATTGGCACTACATCAAACATGTGCTCATCTTGGTAGTTCCAAATCTTGAACTTAATCAAGACTTGCTTCACTACATTCAGCTCCCCACATTCACTCAACCATGGAAAACGGTAGGGGCTTGGGTGTTTGATGCAAGCTAAAATCGAAGACAAGCAAGCAATCGGAAACAACAAGAACACGACGCGGAAACGATGAAGATGAAGGCGGAAGCAAATAAAGTAACCAAGATAACAAGAAATCAGGGATGGGGGGAGAATAGAAATAGAAGAAAGAATGGATAATCCAAATCAAAACATGATTGAATATCCAAGGGGGAAAATGAAACTTGAACCTAACAAGGATTCATACTAGGGATGAAATCCATTTCGGTTCCAAGCCTAAGAAGGCATACACGAAGCCTCGGGCTTCAACAAGAATGGCTCGGCCAATTCTATCTCTATTCTCTTAATTCAATATCAACTGAAAAAACGTCTCCTAATGAGCTATGCTAGGAGTTTATATAGACAACAATAAAAGGCAAAATAGTAAAATGGCCACAGGCGACCAATGAGATAAAGCCACGCAGGGCTGGAGCAGTTTATGTGTTCGGCAGCAGCTCGAACACATTGGATTCGGACGCTTGTTTGCCTCGGTCATATTTGGAATCGAACGCTCTCCTGCCTCGGGCACATTTGTAGCCCTTCGGTCGATAAACTGCTCGGCGTCGTTCTTCTTTGGTTCGGTTGCTTTCAGCTTCGGCTCGAGCTTGTTATTCCCTCCTTCGGGCTCAAACTTGATCGTTGAGCTTTCATAAGTTGTGCCCGGTCTCATAGCTTCCGAAGTCAGTGTCAGCAACTGTCACTTGTTGTCTGCTCGGTGGATTTCCATCGTTGTTGTTCGGCGAGGCAGTCTTCGACATCTTCCATTCCGGCCACACTTTGATGGCGTCATGTGACTCCTCGGTGGACTATCTTGATGAATCGAACAGGTGAGCCTGGTTCGTATTGCATCATCCTCCCCTTCTTGAAAGGATTTCGTCCTCGAAATCAAACCGACAAGACCTGCAAACAAAGCAGAGACAAACAAAGCTTCCTACTTCGAAAGTAGGTTAGTGTTTAAAAGTATGGAAAACACACTCTTATGATAGAGCCAAGCATCAATGCAAATCAAACAGCCTATGTCTCCGAAGGAAACAACAAGTTCTTGGCTCAAATAGAAACCGTATCGAACACATGAGTAATCGAAGAGATCAGTAGGACACTTTGCATGTAAGATGTGATCAAAGAACCTATTACTTCTAAACCCATGGTCATCATACCGAGCCCTTAATTTTCTTTCATTACCATGGGGGTTATTGACTTCTGTATGCACGATACTCGAGGTGTGATCGACATGTGGGATGGAGCAAGTAAAATGATTGACTCGACAACTAACATCGACTTCTCCACTCCCCTTCTTAAAAGCAATCTTATTCACACCACGAGGTAGCTTCTCACCTCCAGAATTACCTCCAAGAAAATCCTTCTCATTGGACAAGCTTCCGAAGAAGGTCTCAAATAATGGATTGTCTACGGGGTAAAGCTTTCCAAACCGAGGTGGTTTATACTCTTCTCGAGTCGGATGCGCATCACCATCTCCTTCGAACAAAGGATTAGTGAAAACAAGTTCACTACCCATCAAAGGTGCATCCGAACCCAGATCATCGTCCACGCATGAGGAGTCATCGAATATAATCCGATCCAACTCATTCACTAGGGACTCCTCAAGGGTATCATCATCCGCACTACAACACAGAGATCCACCATAGGCAATAATTTCAACAAGGGTATGATCAAACAGCTCACTTTCCCCTTTATCAAAAATTGGTGGTGTGTTATAACAAGGGTCACAAACAAGGTCAACGACAACTTCATCACTAAAGAGAGGTTCGGTGAATATCGAGCTCACATCATGATGTGGCTTATCATTCCTCTCAACTAGTGGTTCACATTCGCAAACAAGTTGACCATTCAACTCTATACTAGTTGCAAACACATTGTAGTCATACAAATCATCAACTAGCATGGAGTTTTCACTAGCAATTTCACAAGACAAGGAAGTATCATGCTCACAGGAAGGGAATCGAACACTTACCTCGGAGTGGCCTTCGGTTTCTCTTACTGTCCTCGAGGTCTCACAAGTAGTTTCTTCTCCGTGGAGCTCACATGAAAGATCTCCTTCACCTTGTCTATCTACTTCGGTGCATAGTTGAGGCTCCTTCGGTTTGCCTCCAAGAATACTTACACAAGAATTCAAGCAAGTAGAAGAAAAAGATAAAAGGTTAAGGTTAGAATAAGGGGTGTCCTCACTCTTGATGATTTCTTTTCCCTCTTTCTTTTCCCTCATTTTCTTTTCAAGGTCAGGTTTGGGTTCGGGTGGTGACAACTCAGTCACATCACTCATCACAGCCTCTCCTTTTTCCTCTCGAGAGTTGTCACTGGTCACTCCCTTACTCCTCTCGATCTTTTGTCTCTCATATTCGGGTGAGTTGGGTCGAGGCCCAAGAATACCCATAGCTGGAGTAGGTGGACTTTTAACATCGACCCGAAGTCTAGGACTCGAAGACTCATCAACCGAGGTCTCATTCTTCGTTGCCGAACATGGCTCCGAAGCTGGTGTCCTCGGGAACCTTGCTGGATCAAGATTAGTAAGTCTCGCATCCACACTTTGGAGTTCGGCTCCGATCCCCAATAGTTCAGTCATGAGATCGGCCACCGTGATAGCCTTGTTAGCTTCGGTCGACTCTTTTCTTGCAATTCTCCCACCACTTCGTGCACTCGTAGGACTCTTCGTTGGCACCCTTTCAAGTTTAGAATTTCTTCCACAACCATTCACCTCAACAGCAAACCTACGACTATTCAAGCTTCGGATAGGAAGATCTAAGTAAGAACTTGAGTATCCCAATCCGTTAAGACCAACACCTTGGGTCCTCCTTATTCCTCCACTAGTGGCAATACCACTAGAATAACTCCCACTTCCTTTCACTCTCCCAACAGTATTAGTGTTGAAAGTCGAGGAAGGAGTTCGAGCGTGGAACCCGTACGAACTTCTCCTCGGAGAGGGAGTTCGGTAGAAACCTCCTCTACCCTCCTCGGGTCCACAACCACCAGTGCTCCACGAGCCACCCTTTCCATAGGACTTGGAAGCATTGAATCGTGTGCCACGACTAAAAGTTGCAAATCTTCCTCCTCCCATGGAACAACCTCCACCACCTCCTCCCAACCCGATAGAAGGGGTTCTACTACTCCCTTGTTCTCCACATGAGAGACACCGACGGAAGAAGACATCAAATAGTTTGCTCGGTCAACTTCGTCATCGACTTCCTCGATGTCACATTCGTCTTATTCAAGGTCATCACAATGAGAGTAAGTAGAGTCATCATACCTCGAAGCGTCACTATCTTCGTAATCTTAACCAGAAGCAAAAGATTCTTCTCGTTCATCTTCACGGGCTTCGTAGTCTTCTTCGTCTTCGTATTCACCATAGTGACCTGCTTCGTCCTCGTAAGAGCCATAATCCCCGGTGTCGTTATAACAAACATCACCTCCGTAGGAACCATAGTCTCAATCATCTCCACACGAATCATACCCTCCGTAGTCATCATCATCCGAAGACATAGCTGCAACAAATAAGATTAAAGGACCTCACAAGTTTGCTCCCTCACGTGTATCAGTCGAGTAATGTTCGCTCAATTTTCTTTCCACTCATGTTTACACTCAAGGTCGTTGGCTTTTATGACCTCACTCAATTGTTCTCACCACTCAGCCTTTTTCCACTCAAGTTGGCCTTGCCTTCTTGTTAGGAAACCGAAGTGATAAGTCACAACTAGTACTTTCCAAGTTTAGGTTCGGAAGGAGTTTATATGACTCGATGGAACGGTAGCTATTTTAACTGCGCACGGGGAGTCAAGGAATTATCTACGAAATTGGACTTCGGTCACCCCACGCACGAGTTCCTATTAAGCTCAAATTCGGTAGTACGACCTCGAGTAGAAAGAATTACTCCAGAGATCCACTATCGAGAATTTTCGGACACAAGAAAAGTGAACCTATGAGAATCTACCTCCTCCTCGGTTCCGCTTAGGAATTTCCGAACACGTGACCTCGGTACAAGTGTTTCCTCCTCGGTACAGATAGGGTTTAACCTTATCCGCTTTTCCTTTTCTAGCTGACAACTTTTCACCAGGGGTTTTAGATTTTAACAGTTTACCCCTTTCTTCTTCAATGGAACAGTGAACCTTTACTCCGGTGTACGGACAATTGAAGATTCGTTCACAGTCCACTAACAATACATTAAGCTCAAGATTTTGGGTCGTCTCCGGTTTTACAACGTCGGAGATCACTCCAGTTCCAAGCGGAGCTATGAACACAGCTCACGTCGTCCGTACACTGTTAACAATGTCAACAAGCTTCCGGCATACGGACAGTGTCAACACGCAGTGGAACTTCGATTTTTAAGCATAAAATCGACCCAAATAAATCAACAACCACCAGTTTTCATCGATAAACACCAAAACACAACTGGGGTTTGATTTTCAACATCCCCACGTCAAGAACAGTCTAAAAACGAAGGAAAAACCCTTGTTACAAATGTTGTACGTCGGGTACTCAATTGATTCCTTAGATAGTGGTGACTCCGAATATGTGATTGTTTAATCCAAACAATCAACAATCAACACAAATTTTTGAATTTTCTTCTTTTCACTTTTTTTTTTTTTTTTTGTAAAATAAGAACACCAACAGAAAAGTAAAGATAGATTGAACAAGGAACGTGGATTCGTAAGAACGAATTCCAATCCTTGCTCTGATACCAAAACTGATGCAAGCTAAAATCGAAGACAAGCAAGCAATCGGAAACAACAAGAACACGACGCGGAAACGATGAAGATGAAGGCGGAAGCAAATAAAGTAACCAAGATAACAAGAAATCAGGCATGGGGGAGAATAGAAATAGAAGAAAGAATGGATAATCAAAATCAAAACATGATTGATTATCCAAGGGAGAAAATGAAACTTGAACCTAACAAGGATTCATACTAGGGATGAAATCCATTTCGGTTCCAAGCCTAAAAAGGCATACACGAAGCCTCGAGCTTCAACAAGAATGGCTCGGCCAATTCTATCTCTATTCTCTTAATTCAATATCAACTGAAAAACCATCTCCTAATGAGCTATGCTAGGAGTTTATATAGACAACAATAAAAGGCAAAATAGTAAAATGGCCACAGGCGACCAATGAGATAAAGCCACGCAGGGCTAGAGCAGTTTATGTGTTCGGCAGCAGCTCGAACACATTGGATTCGGACGCTTGTTTGCCTCGGTCATATTTGGAATCGAACGCTCTCCTGCCTCGGGCACATTTGTAGCCCTTCGGTCGATTCACTGCTCGGCGTCGTTCTTCTTTGGTTCGGTTGCTTTCAGCTTCGGCTCGAGCTTGTTATTCCCTCCTTCGGGCTCAAACTTGATCGTTGAACTTTCATAAGTTGTGCCCGGTCTCATAGCTTCCGAAGTCAGTGTCAGCAACGGTCACTTGTTGTCTGCTCGGTGGATTTCCATCTTTGTTGTTCGGTGAGGCAGTCTTCGACATCTTCCATTCCGGCCACACTTTGATCGTGGGCGTCATGTGACTCCTCGGTGGACTATCTTGATGAATCGAACAGGTGAGCCTGGTTCGTATTGCATCAGTGTTTAAGGGTAGGCAACTTCAATTGTGAGACCAAATATTGGCTCACCATATTTACACAACTACCCGAGTCAATAATCATGGAGCACACTTGCCCCTTCACTCTACACCTAGCATGGAACAAGTTCTCCCTTTGCTCATCCTCCCTCTATTCACTCATCATGGCACTCAAACTACGACGTACCACTAGGAACATATTAGAATCATCACCCTCCGCCGCTCTCTCTTCACCCTCAACTACCTCACTTTCCTCAACAACATCACCCTCGGGCTCACTTTCCTCCTCATACACCATCCCATCATCCATCACAATCATTTTTTTTCGAGTGGGGCAATCTTTTGCAAAGTGGCCATAACCCTTGCACTTGTGGCATTGGAAAGAAGAAGAAGAATGAGTATTTAATTGAGTTTTAGAATTACCTCCAACTTCTTTGAAGTCACTTCTTAGGGTTGCCTTCTCAAAAGGCTTCTTCACATCACGACTCCCACTTGCACCACTTGTGTTTGGGCTCTTCCATTCTTTGGGTCGAGTCACTGGAGTAGAAATAGTACTCCTAAAGTGAGGAGCTTTGACACGACCCGAAATTCGGTTAGGCCGTGCGGGCACCCGACATCCTTCCCTAGACCCGTCGGGCGAACCCTTACCAATTAAATTAGGAAAATAAATTTAACAATTCATAAATAAGGACAAGACTTAAAATAAAAACACAGACATACTGATATCTCTAAGCTGTACAAAAGAAATTACAGCTGACTACCCAACATACTAGGTTTAGGGCTATCCAGACTAGACATCTAAGAGTACGAAAGAAGACAGATACTTCCTGAACGGAGCAAAATGTAGCTGAAATAATAAACAATAAACTGGTGGCCATCTGGAATACAAGCTGGCTCACCCTGACAGCTGAAGTCGTCTTCGCTCCTAAACAACGTGGCGAACTCAATCCTGGAGCAAACCTGCCGAAACGAAATAAATAGACAAGAACAAACAACAAACAAGGGTGAGTCAAAAGGACTCAATAAGTGGGGTAGACTAGCCACCTCAAGGAATAGGATAGCTAGCCAGGGAGAAGAAATATATAAACCAAATTCCTCTTATTTAAGTTATGAAAAGGCAGAGCCAGATAATAACTAGAAGCACGTATGGAATCACAAACTCATTAACAACCAGTAATGTAAAATAGCCAGACCATATAGGTGTCCCGAACATATCAACAATCAGAAATACATCCTGTTGCGGCGTGCAACCTGATCCATATAATTATCCTGTTGCGGCGTGAAACCCGATCCATATATTTATACCATTGCGGCGTGCAACCCGATCCTTATATTTGTACCGTTGCGGCGTGCAACCCGATCCATATATTTATACCGTTGCTGCGTGCAACTCGATCCATATATTTATCCTGTTGCGGCATGCAACCCAATCCATATATTTATCCTATTGCGGCGTGCAACCCGATCCCTGCAACCCATAATACGAGCCAGAAATATATAGGTAAACTGAGATATGTCCACGACATAGTGTAAACCGCATACATAAAATACAACACAATACACACAATAGTCAGTATGCGGTGCAATGAGATGGGATGAATGCGGTACAATGCAATGCAGTCACATATGCCTGATACCTATCTCCGGCGCGGGACTCTCATCGTCTACCAGGAGATATACGCAAATATGACCCTTTACCTGCTCGGGACTCTCATCGATTACCGGGAAGTATATGCAATGATGATCCTTCACCGGCTCGGGACTCTCATCGATTACCGGAAAGTATATGCAATGATGATCCTTTACCGGCTCGGGACTCTCATCGATTACCGGGAAGTATATGCAATTATGACCCTTCACCGGTGCGGGACTCTCATCGTCAACCGGGAAGTATATGCAATAATGACCCTTCACTGGCTCGGGACTCTCATCGATTACCAGGAAGTATATGCAATAATGACCCTTCACCGGTGCGGGACTCTCATCGCCAACCGGGAAGTATATACAATGCTCAGAACAAGAGTGCAATGCTCATATGCTTAATGCAATACCAACCGCAGGGCATAACATATAATATAGAATGTAAATCCAAAGCTGAGGCGTAATGAGTGCGCCTATCGGCAGCTACACACGTAAGGAACACGTGGTAGAAAATCCACGAGGCCAGGTGCCTCCAAAGAAATGGATATAAACACTTACCTTGTTACAAAGTTAGTATAGTTACTCAACAACCGCTTTATCCTTTGGATTCCCTGCCAAATGATCCTGCTGTATTCAATAAGCAGAAAACTATATCAAATAAGGCTAAAGGCTTCATTCCCCACATCTTAGGGTAACCTGGTTAGGAACCTGATACCCTATTGGCATATGCGATACGCAGGCCAGGCCTATGTACAGGGTTTAAGGACACATAACCAAACCCCAAATAAATTACATTTATATGTTGCTCATAACTCACTGAGTACGAATATATAATCAATTTCATTATCGGGGTCCATTTGACCATTTAAACTATCAATTTACATCATTAGGGCGATGTCTAATATCCCTATTTTTACAGTAAAAATATATTCAAACATACGTAATAAACTAAAACAATATATTAGGATCATTACCTGAATGTTTCGGGGTAAAAATTCTACTATTTTCCCGGCTCTTTTCTCATTTTCTGGCATTTTTTCTGAAGATTTTCTCTGTTTTTCCTTCTACATTTTTCGTTCTATATCTCTCTATTTTCTTCCGTTCAATTAAAAGGCTAAGGACCAAAGGTCCACCGCCATTCTCATTTTCTATTTTGTCTTTTCCTCTTTTTTTTTTCTTTTTCTTTTATAATTCGCTGTTACGGTAAAAAGTAAAACGGTATCCTACGATATTCAAAATAATTCCAACTTTTGCATACAAGTTATACAAAATGTGTGTAACATACTCGCGAAGGTGGATCTCAAATCGGACTCCCGAAGCTCAAGATGCGAATTTAAATGAAAAAAGTCAAATTATTTAACTTTCGGCATTTTAGCGGAAACTAGCCGAACAACATCGAAATTCACTTTCGAAAGTTTACAAAAATAAAAAATAATCATACGAACCTAACGGCGCTTTCGGATTTCGAATCGGAGCTCGTTCGCCAAAACCGAGCTCGAAAATCACTTTTTAATATTTATCGACAATAAAAACTGAAAACTTCTTCCTATACGTAACAGACGAGGTCTGATTTAGCTCAAATTTTACAGACAGGTCCTAATGGACATTACGAATATTTTAAAATTATCGACACGCCAATCGGAGTCCTAACTTCCGAAACGACTAACCGAAGTCGTTTCATTCTCCTCCACTTAAACTCTCGTTCGTCCTCGAACGAGCCTAAGTTTAAAGAAAATTCTGCACAGATTACAAAATAACTTTCACGACCTTCATAATGTACTCTACGGACATTATCTCATGGACTAGTTTTAATACATATTCAACCATTTTATAGAATTCAATCTCATATTCTGAAATACCAACAGGCTATCCGACAGGCTGCCCTGTCCAATCCACTCAAACTGGCAACATTTTTCATCTTGCTCGCTACTCGAAAGGAATTTTATTTTTCCACGATCCTAGAAGAAAAATTGAACCAAGTTAGCTAATAAAGAGCGCTCCACCAATTCAACGCTAGACCCCTAAAACTGGAAAACAGAATAATTGACACCATACCGCTCGATATAACAAGAGCCTGAAGGATATGCTGACATCATTTTATTTTAAAAGAAATCACGAGCTTTATCTGATGCATTGCTTAAGAATTCGGAAGGTTCAACCGCGTAAAATAATGCAACCTCTTTGGGCACTCGGACCCAACTGTTACCTCGGCTAGCTAACCAGCCGGAACAATTAGTAGCGCAACACATATTGCCTCTGGAAGATAATTCACTGCAGCAATATTAAGAACTGGAATAGGAACTCTCTAAGTCCGAACATCTACATATGCGGCGACTTGATAAGCTGTCTAGCGAACAATAGATTCTTGCAGTCTCTGCGTCGCCAAGATTCTCGTGAAAGCATCGTAGAGAGCCAAGGGAACCACAAGGCCCTGGCCCATCGCGAGCTCGTACTGCTGGGATCTCCGTAACTAGTTCGTCAGCACGATCAAAACTCTTGGAGCTTCGTCAGTGCTAGCCCCAGGCTAGACTGCTTCGTCTTGAACTCATACTGTCTGCTGATTTTTCGCATAAGGGTTCACAATTACAACGAAGGAATTAACGAATTAATGAAAATACTTTTGCATCCTATACCGATGCACGATCAGGAAAGAAGGAAGTGAAACTTCCTAAATGCCATTATAGCCTCTCGTAGATAAGTACGGACGTCTACGTACCCATCAGCGAGACTGTACAAGACACTGTCTTAGTCTGGATAGATTCTAAACCGGGCTATGATACCAACTGACACGACCCGAAATCCGGTTAGGCCGTGCGGGCACCCGACATCCTCCCCTAGACCCGTCGGGAGAACCCTTACCAATTAAATTAGGAAAATAAATATAACAATTCATAAATAAGGGCAAGACTTAAAACAAAAACACAGACATACTAATATCTCTAAGCTGTACAAAAGAAATTACAGCTGACTACCCAACATACTAGGTTTAGGGCTATCCAGACTAGACATCTAAGAGTACGAAATAAGACAGATACCTCCTGAAGGGAGCAAAATGCAGCTGATATAATAAACAATAAACTGGTGGCCATCCGGAATACAAGCTGGCTCACCCTGACAGCTGAAGTCGTCTTCGCTCCTGAACAACGTGGCGAACTCAATCCTGGAGCGAACCTGCCGAAACGAAATAAATAGACAAGAACAAACAACAAACAAGGGTGAGTCAAAAGGACTCAATAAGTGGGGCAGACTAGTCACCTCAAGGAATAGGATAGCTAGCCAGGGAGAAGAAACATATAAACAAAATTCCTCTTATTTAAATTATGAAAAGGCAGAGCCAGATAATAACTAGAAGCACGTATGGAATCACAATCTCATTAACAACCAGTAACGTAAAATAGCCAGAACATATAGGTATCCCGAACATATCAACAATCAGAAACACATCCTGTTGCGGCGTGCAACTCGATCCATATAATTATTTTGTTGCGGCGTGCAACCCGATCCATATATTTATATCGTTGCGGCGTGCAACCCGATCCATATATTTATACTGATGCGGCGTGCAACTCGATCCATACATTTATACCGTTGCGGCGTGCAACTCGATCCATATATTTATCCTGTTGAGGCGTGCAACCCGATCCATATATTTATCCTGTTGCAGCGTGCAACCCGATCCCCGCAACCCAGAATACGAGCCAGAAATATATAGGTAAACTGAGATATGTCCACGACATAGTGTAAACCGCATACATAAAACACAACACAATACACACAATAGTCAGTATGTAGTGCAATGAGATGGGATGAATGCAGTACAATGCAATGCAGTCACATATGCCTGATACCTATCTCTAGTGCGGGACTCTCATCGTCTACCAGGAGATATATGGAAATATGACCAAACACTTACCTTGGTACAAAGTTAGTACAGTTACTCAACAACCTCTTTATCCTTTGGATTCCCTGCCAAACGATCCTGCTCTATTCAATAAGAAGAAAACTATATCAAATAAGGCTAAAGGCTTCATTCCCCACATCTTAGGGTAACCAGGTTAGGAACCTGATACCCTATTGGCATACGCGATAAGCAGGCCAGGCCTATGTACAGGGTTTAAGGTCACATAACCAAACCCCATATAAATTATATTTATATGTTGCCCATAACTCACTGAGTACGAATATATAATCAATTTCATTATCGGGGTCCATTTGACCCTTTAAACTATCAATTTACGTTATTAGGGCGATGTCTAATATCCCTATTTTTACCGTAAAAATATATTCAAACATACGTAATAAACTCAAATAATATATTAGGATCATTACCTGAATGTTTCGGGGTAAAAATTCTACTATTTTCCCGGCTCTTTTCTTATTTTCTGGCATTTTTTCTGAAGATTTTCTCTGTTTTTCCTTCTGTATTTTTCGTTCTATATCTCTCTATTTTCTTCTGTTCAATTAAAAGGCTAAGGACCAAAGGTCCAACGCCACTCTCATTTTCTATTTTGTCTTTTCCTCTTTTTTTTCTTTTTCTTTTAAAATATGCTGTTATGGTAAAAATTAAAACGCTATCCTACAATATTCGAAATAATTCCAACTTTTGCATACAAGTTATAAAAAATATGTGTAACATACTCGCAAAGGCGGATCTCAAATCGGACTCCCGAAACTCAAGATGCGAATTTAAATGAAAATAGTCAAATTATTTAACTTTCGGCATTTTAGCGGAAACTAGCCGAACAACATCGAAATTCACTTTTGAAAGTTTACAAAAATCAAAAATAATCATACGAACCTAACGGCGCTTTCGGATTTCGAATCGGAGCTCGTTCACCAAAACCGAGCTCGAAAATCACTTTTTAATATTTATCGACAATAAAAACTGAAAACTTCTTCCGATACGTAACAAACGAGGTCTGATTTAGCTCAAATTTTACAGACAGGTCCTAATGGACATTACGAATATTTTAAAATTATCGACACGCGAATCGGAGTCCAAACTTTCGAAACGACTAACCGAAGTCGTTTCATTCTCCTCCACTTAAACTCTCGTTCGTCCTCGAACGAGCCTAAGTTTAAAGAAAATTCCGCACAGATAACAAAATAACTTTCACGACCTTCATAAGCTACTCCACAAACATTATCTCATGGACTAGTTTTAATACATATTCAACCATTTTATAGAATTCAATCTCATATTCTGAAATACCAACAGGCTATCCGACAGGCTACCCTGTCCAATCCACTCAAACTGGCAACACTTTTCATCTTGCTCGCTACTCGAAAGGAATTTTTTTTTCCACGATCCTAGAAGAAAAATTGAACCAAGTTAGCTAATAAAGAGCGCTCCACCAATTCAATGCTAGACCCCTAAAACTGGAAAACAGAATAATTGACACCATACCGCTCGATATAACAAGAGCCTGAAGGATATGCTGACATCATTTTATTTTAAAAGAAATCACGAGGTTTATCTGATGCATTGCTTAAGAATATTGGAAGGTTCAACCGCGTAAAATAATGCAACCTCTTTGGGCACTCGGACCCAACTGTTACCTCGGCTAGCTAACCAGCCGGAACAATTAGTAGCGCAACACATATTGCCTCTGGAACATAATTCACTGCAGCAATATTAAGAACTGGAATAGGAACTCTCTAAGTCCGAACATCTACATATGCGGCGACTTGATAAGCTGTCTAGCGAACAATAGATTCTTGCAGTCTCTGCGTCGCCAAGATTCTCGTGAAAGCATCGTAGAGAGCCAAGGGAACGACAAGGCCCTGCTCCCTTGCCCATCGCGAGTTCGTACGGCTGGGACCCCCGTAACTAGTTCGTCAGCACGATCAAAACTCTCGGAGCTTCGTCAGTGTTAGCCCCAGGCTAGACTGCTTCGTCTTGAACTCATATTGTCTGCTGATTTTTCGCATGAGGGTTCACAATTACAACGAAGGAATTAACAAATTAATAAAAATACTTTTGCATCCTATACCGACGCACGGTCAGGAAAGAAGGAAGTGAAACTTCCTAAATGCCATCATAGCCTCTCGTAGATAAGTACGGATGTCTACGTACCCATCAGCGAGACTTTACTAGACACTGTCTTAGTCTGGATAGATTCTAAACCGGGCTCTGATACCAACTGACACGACCCGAAATCCGGTTAGGCAGTGCGGGCACCCGACATCCTCCCCTAGACCCGTCGGGCGAACACTTACCAATTAAATTAGGAAAATAAATATAACAATTCATAAATAAGGACAAGCCTTAAAACAAAAACACAGACATACTGATATCTCTAAGCTGTACAAAAGAAATTACAGCTGACTACCCAACATACTAGGTTTAGGGCTATCCAGACTAGACATCTAAGAGTACGAAAGAAGACAGATACCTCCTGAAGGGAGCAAAATGCAGCTGATCTAATAAACAATAAACTGGTGGCCATCCGGAATACAAGCTGGCTCACCCTGACAGCTGAAGTCGTCTTCGCTCCTGTACAACGTGGCGAACTCAATCCTGGAGCGAACCTGCCGAAACGAAATAAATAGACAAGAACAAACAACAAGCAAGGGTGAGTCAAAAGGACTCAATAAGTGGGGCAGACTAGCCACCTCAAGGAATAGGATAGCTAGCCAGGGAGAAGAAACATATAAACAAAATTCCTCTTATTTAAATTATGAAAAGGCAGAGCCAGATAATAACTAGAAGCACGTGTGGAATCTCAAACTCATTAACAACCAGTAACGTAAAATAGCCAGAACATATAGGTATTCCGAACATATCAAAAATCAGAAATACATCCTGTTGCGGCGTGCAACCCGATCCATATAATTATCCTGTTGCGGCGTGCAACCCGATCCATATATTTATACCGTTGCGGCGTGCAACCCGATCCATATATTTATACCGTTGCGGCGTGCAACTCGATCCATATATTTATATACCGTTTCGGCGTGCAACTCGATCCATATATTTATCCTGTTGAGGCGTGCAACCCGATCCATATATTTATCCTGTTGCAGCGTGCAACCCGATCCCCGCAACCCAGAATACGAGCCAGAAATATATAGGTAAACTGAGATATGTCCACGACATAGTGTAAACCGCATACATAAAACACAACACAATACACACAATAGTCAGTATGCAGTGCAATGAGATGGGATGAATGCAGTACAATGCAATGCAGTCACATATGCCTGATACCTATCTCTGGTGCGGGACTCTCATCGTCTACCAGGAGATATATGCAAATATGACCAAACACTTACCTTGTTACAAAGTTAGTACAGTTACTCAACAACCGATTTATCCTTTGGATTCCCTACCAAACGATCCTGCTGTATTCAATAAGCAGAAAACTATATCAAATAAGGCTAAAGACTTCATTCCCCACATCTTAGGGTAATCCGGTTAGGAACCTGATACCCTATTGGCATACGCGATACGCAGGCCAGGCCTATGTACAGGGTTTAAGGTCACATAACCAAACCCTAAATAAATTACATTTATATGTTGCCCATAACTCACTTAGTACGAATATATAATCAATTTCATTATTGGGGTCCATTTGACCCTTTAAACTATCAATTTACGTTATTAGGGCGATGTCTAATATTCCTATTTTTACCGTAAAAATATATTCAAACATACGTAATAAACTCAAATAATATATTAGGATCATTACCTGAATGTTTCGGGGTAAAAATTCTACTATTTTCCCGGCTCTTTTCTTATTTTCTGGTATTTTTTCTGAAGATTTTCTCTGTTTTTCCTTCTGCATTTTTCGTTCTATATCTCTCTGTTTTCTTCTGTTCAATTAAAAGGCTAAGGACCAAAGGTCCACCGCCATTCTCATTTTCTATTTTGTCTTTTCCTCTTTTTTTTTCTTTTAAAATTCGCTGTTACGGTAAAAATTAAAACGGTATCCTACGATATTCAAAATAATTCCAACTTTTGCATACAAGTTATACAAAATATGTGTAACATACTCGAGAAGGCAGATCTCAAAACGGACTCCCGAAACTCAAGATGCGAATTTAAATGAAAAAAGTCAAATTATTTAACTTTCGGCATTTTAGCGGAAACTAGCCGAACAACATCGAAATTCACTTTCGAAAGTTTACAAAAATAAAAAATAATCATACGAACCTAACGGCGCTTTCGAATTTCGAATCGGAGCTCGTTCGCCAAAACCGAGCTCGAAAATCACTTTTTAATATTTATCGACAATAAAAACTGAAAACTTCTTCCTATACGTAACAAACGAGGTCTGATTTAGCTCAAATTTTACAGACAGGTTCTAATGGACATTACGAATATTTTAAAATTATCGACACGCCAATCGGAGTCCTAACTTTCGAAACGACTAACCGAAGTCGTTTCATTCTCCTCCACTTAAACTCTCGTTCGTCCTCGAACGAGCCTATGTTTAAAAAAAATTCCGTACAGATAACAAAATAACTTTCACGACCTTCATAAGCTACTCCACAGACATTATCTCATGGAAAAGTTTTAATACATATTCAACCATTTTATAGAATTCAATCTCATATTCTGAAATACCAACAGGCTATCCGACAGGCTACCCTGTCCAATCCACTGAAACTGGCAACACTTTTCATCTTGCTCGCTACTCGAAAGGAATTTTTTTTCCACGATCCTAGAAGAAAAATTGAACCAAGTTAGCTAATAAAGAGCGCTCCACCAATTCAACGCTAGACCCCTAAAACTGGAAAACAGAATAATTGACACCATACCGCTCAATATAACAAGAGCCTGAAGGATATGCTGACATCATTTTATTTTAAAAGAAATCACGAGGTTTATCAGATGCATTCCTTAAGAATATCGGAAGGTTCAACCGCGTAAAATAATGCAACCTCTTTGGGCACTCGGACCCAACTGTTACCTCGGCTAGCTAACCAGCCGGAACAATTGGTAGCGCAACACATATTGCCTCTGGAACATAATTCACTGCAGCAATATTAAGAACTGGAATAGGAACTCTCTAAGTCCGAACATCTACATATGCGGCGACTTGATAAGCTGTCTAGCGAATAATAGATTCTTGCAGTCTCTGCGTCGCCAAGATTCTCGTGAAAGCATCGTAGAGAGCCAAGGGAACCACAAGGCCCTGCTCCCTTGCCCATCGCGAGCTCGTACGGCTGGGACCTCCGTAACTAGTTCGTCAGCACGATCAAAACTCTCGGAGCTTCGTCAGTGCTAGCCCCAGGCTAGATTGCTTCATCTTGAACTCATACTGTCTGCTGATTTTTCGCATGAGGGTTCACCATTACAACGAAGGAATTAACGAATTAATGAAAATACTTTTGCATCTTATACCGACGCACGATCAGGAAAGAAGGAAGTGAAACTTCCTAAATGCCATCATAGCCTCTCGTAGATAAGTACGGACGTCTACGTACCCATCAGCGAGACTTTACTATACACTGTCTTAGTCTGGATAGATTCTAAACCGGGCTCTGATACCAACTGACACGACCCGAAATCCGGTTAGGCCGTGCGGGCACCCGACATCCTCCCCTAGACCCGTCGGGCGAACCCTTACACATTAAATTAGGAAAATAAATATAACAATTCATAAATAAGGGCAAGACTTAAAACAAAAACACAGACATACTGATATCTCTAAGCTGTACAAAAGAAATTACAGCTGACTACCCAACATACTAGGTTTAGGGCTATCCAGACTAGACATCTAAGAGTACGAAATAAGACAGATACCTCCTGAAGGGATGATGCTATATAAATTAGCTTAAATGACAACCATCAAGAACCAAGCTTGAGAGCACAAGGATTGCAAGTTAAGGTCTCCGGGAGCGACTTGAAGATCATGCATCGGAGCACGAATGAATGGATAAGGACATGGCACCAGGCAGAGCGCCCCACCACACAGGCCACCAGGCGGACCGCCTCACCCTGGGACGGAGCGCCCAGCCAACCCTACTGATGGTTAGATGGGGCGGAGCGCCTACTCCACGGGCGGAGCGCCCGAATTGCTGAAGCTTCCAACTTTTAGCTTGAACTTCCTATTTTTCCCCTCAGTGTTATTTATGGCCTTAACTTGGCTTGAGGGTATTTTAGTCATTTCACTATGTCTTGTGAAAAACTATAAATAGAACACTTAGTCTTCATTTTTCATTAGCTGGCTTTGAGAATAGAAATTGAGAGAAAACGAGAAAGGCCGAGCCTTCGAGTTCGAAGCGGATCGCTTCGTGAATCTTGTACGACTTGATAACCTATGGAGATTCATCACTAGTATGAATTCCTTATAAGGTTCGAGTTTCCTTTCTCCCTTTTGGATATTTAATTCATGTCTTGAATTCATTTATCCGTTCTTTCTTCTCGTTTCTTGACTCCCCAATCCTTGTTTTCCGATATCTTTGATATCATTTATCTTGTGTTTTATTGCTTCCGCATTATTTATCTCGTGTTTAGCTTCTACGTATTTTCCATTGCATCAGTTGGTATCAGAGAAAGGCTCGGGTTATGTTCTTACAAACCCCCGTTCCTTGTTCATCGTGTTAGTATTATTGTTGTTGTTGTGTTTGTTCTTGAAAATTTGAAGAAAAACAAAAAAATTGAAAAACTAGAAAACTTGAAGAAAATTTGGTAGATCGGGTTGGAATCGAATCCCCAAGTGTTAAAAATTAGTGAGGTTTGTTCCTTATTGTATTTCCGTCGTTTTGATACCCATATATCACAATTCGGTGTTACGAATCAAAATTTCCAAAATCAAAATCCACAAAGTTTGAGAATTCTTGAAAACGCTTCAATCTTGAATCGAAGCTTGTTGTTGCTTGTTTGGAGTTGAAAACTATTGGGGATTGGTTATAATAGTTGTATACACCTTTGGGTATCATTGGTTTTGTGTATCGGGTTGAAATCGAACCAAAAAGTTGGCCAAAATCACCAAAAACCCGTTGTGAAAAATACTGAAAATCGCGTCCAGGCGGAGCGCCTAAGCTTGGGCGGACCGCCCACCCTTCTTGGCAGTAGGGTACCCCAGGCGGAGCGCCTCCCACCCAGGCGGAGCGCCTCCCATAACTGGGCGGAGTGCCTCCCCCTCTGGGCGGAGCGCCCACCCCTGTTTGGGTGTGGTTTTGCTTCCGTTTCATTCTTTTTGTGTTCCGTTGGTTTCCTAACTTCTTGGTTAGTGTTTCTAGGGTAATTGGCCTACTCCATTAACACTAATCCTTGAGCATATTAGGACACTCGTGCGTAGAGGAGATTAAAATTCAAAGAAGAGTCGTAGAACTCCTTTTGGCCTCAAGTGCGCACTTTAAATAGCCGTCCGTACATCGAGTCTCATTAACTCCATTCCGAACTTTAACTTGGACATACTAGTTGTGATCACCTTGGTTCCCAAGTTGTAAGGCCTCGCCTTTGAGTGTTCATATATCGAGTGAAACACGTGAGGGAGTGACTTTTGGGAGGTTTCTCTTGTGGTGTTGCAACAATGTCTGATAATGATGATGGGGTAGATTATGGCTCTTGTGGGGATGATGCGAGTTGTTATGGATCGTATGGTGATGGTGGAGACTATGGTTCCTTTGATGATGAAGATGGCCATTATTATGATGATGGAAACCATGGCTCCTATGTTGATGAAGCGGCTCACTATGATGATCGTGAAGATGATGAAGACTATGTTGATGAAGCTCGTGATGATGAATGTGATGATCCTTTTGCTTCTAGTCAAGAATATGAAGATGGTGACGCTTCAAGGTATGAAGATCCTACTTACTCTTCTTGTGAAGAATTTGATATTGATGATAGTGACATAGATAGAGTTGATGATGATGTTGAGCATATGGGTTATTCTTATGCATCTTCTCTTAGTGTTGCTAACGGTGTACAAGGGAGTAGTAGTGGACCTTCCATTAGTATGGGAGGTAGTGGTGGTTGTTCCATGGGAAAGAAGAAGCTTGCATCTTCTAGGTACGCTAAGCGACCTAATGCTTCTAATTCCCATGTGGAGGATGGTATGATAGATGGTGTTGCTTTTGCTACAAAGGGGTTGTATGCCGTGAGGGGCGTGGATGGTTGTAGTAGGAGTAGTACTATGGGCTATGGAACCAAGGAGAGAGGCACTTATGGGTTCCATGGTAAGGATCCCTCCTTGACTTCAAACAACATTGCTAGTGTTGGGAGAGTGACGGGAAGTGGAGGTTGTTCTAGTGGTGTTGCCACTAGTGGAGGGATAAGGAAGACCCAAGTTGTCGGAGTTGACACTTGTGGGCATTCAAGTTCTCACTTGGATGCCAATCTACAAAACTTGGGTAGATGTAGGTTCGTTGTTGAGGTAGATGGTATTGGAGGATACTTGCTCAAGATTGGTGGTACCGATGCCAATTGTATTAGCACCTCTTTGGTTGATAGGCTTAGGATACCATGCCATAAGCTAGAGCATCCTTATGAGTATGATGGAGTGTGGGTTTCTAAGGAGGCTCGGGTACTCATATCTCATAGGGGTTATAAATGCTATGTATGGTGTGACGTGTATCCCATGCGTCATGTTGATGTGTGGATAGGAGAGCCGTGGTTGGAGGGGAAGAGGATGCAATATAGTGTGGTGAAGGGTTGCATATCTTGTGGGCGTAGGGCAAAGGGTTTATGACTTTGTGCCTTACCGGGCGAAGAGCCAAGTGCCTACTGGTGCGCCTTCTTTGGCTAGGCAAAGGAGCAAGGATCGAGAACTTCATTCCATGGGCAAATATGTGCAAACAAGAAGTCCTACAAACACGAGCAATGGTGGGACTAGTGCTACAAAAGAGTTGGCAAATGCCAACAAGGTGAGCTCGAAGCCACTTCTAAAGCCGAGTGGTTCACCAACGAAGAAGGAGGAGGCATCAAGTGATGAGTCTCCAAGTCCTAGATTCCGGGTTGACGTGAAGAGTCCACCTACTCCGGCTATGGGTATTCTTGGGCCTCGTCCCAATTCGCCCGAATTTGAGAGACAAAAGATAGAGAGGAGTAAGGGAGCGACCGGTGACAACTCTCGAGTGGAAAAAGGAGAGGTTGAGTCGAGTGATGTGATTTGTCGCCACCCGAATCTACACCCGACCTTGGAAAAAAAATGAGGGAAAAGAAAGAGGGAAAAAGAAAAATTGAGAGTGAGGGCACCCCTTATTCTAACCTTAACCCTTTATCTTTTTCTTCTATGTGTTTAAGTTCTTGTGTAGGAATTCTTGGAGGCAAACCGATGGAGCATCAACCATGTTCCGATATGGAAAGGCAAGGTGAAGGCGATGCCGAATGTGAGCTACAAGGTGAAGACGTTCATGACACTTCAAAGGTATGTGTTAGTTCTTCCTCCCTTGAGCATGATACTTCCTTGTCTTGTGATGTTGTTAGTGAGCACTCTAGGCTAGTTGATGATTTGCATGACTATAATGTGTTTGCAACTAGCGTAGAGCCTTTGGGTCAACTTGTGTGTGCAAATGAACCACTAGTTGAGAGGGTTGAAAAGCCACATAATGATGTGAGCTCGGTTTTCATTGAACCTCTCTTTAGTGAAAATGTTGAAGTTGACCTTGTGTGTGACCCTTGTTATGACACCCCGCCCATGTTTGATAAAGGAGAAGATGAATTTCATGATTATCCTATTCTTCCCTTTGATTGCTTATTTGCTAGCGGTGGTATCTTGTGTCATAGTGAGGAAGTTCGCAACCTTGAGGAGTCTCTTGAGAATGAGATAGATCGACTTGTGTTCGATGACTCCTCAAGTGTAGATGTGATCTCTAGTTTGAGAACTTCACCTTTGCTTGCTAGCGAGCTTGAGCAGTGCGCCTATACTAATCCTTTGTATGAGGGCCACATCGATGAAAATGGTGAGTTGTATCAAACTAGAGTAGAGTGTGAGTTTGGACCTTCATGGATTGGGATGCCTAACTCTATAGATAATCCATTGTTTGAGACCTCCCTTGGGAGTTTGTCTAGTGACGAGGGTTATCTTGGAGGAATATTTGGAGGTGGGAGGTACCTCTCGGTGTGTGTAAGAGTGCTTCTAAGAAGGGGAGTGGGGTAGTCGATGTTAGTTTTGAATTGAACTATTTTACTTACTCCATCCCATTTGTTGACCACACCTTGAGTGTTGAACATGCTAAAGCCAATGTGTCACATTGTGATAAAATTGATTTGAAGGCTTGGTGTGTTAATAGTAAGCTTAGGGGTCATAGGACATTTGATTGCTATATATTGCATGACCTTGATCTCTTTGCTTGTTTTGAGTATGAGTGCTTGTTCTTGTTGAGCCAAGAATTTATTGTTTCCTTTGGAAACGTACGCTTTTTAATTGGTATTGATACTTGGCTCTATCACAAGAGTGTGTTTTCCACACCACTTGCACTTATTCTTGTTAAGCTAACCTACTTGTGAAGTAGGAAACTTTGGTTGTGCTTGTTTTGAATGTAGGTTTTGATGGTTTGATTTCGAGGACGAAATCCTTTCAAGAAGGGGAGGATGATGCAATATAAATTAGCCTAAATGAAAACCATCAAGAACCAAGCTTGAGAGCACAAGGATTGCAAGTTAAGGTCTCCGGGAGCGACTTGAAGATCATGCATCGGAGCACGAAGGAATGGAGAAGGACAGGGCACCAGGCGGAGCGCCCAGCAGCCCCTAGGCGGAGCACCCAACCACACAGGCCACCAGGCGGACCGCCTCACCCTGGGGCGGAGCACCCAGCCAACCCCACTGTTGGTTAGATGGGGCGGAGCGCCTACTCCACTGGCGGAACGCCCAAATTGCTGAAGCTTCCAACTTTTGGCTTGAACTTCCTATTTTGCCCCTCAGTGTTATGTATGGCCTTAACTTGGTTGGGGGGTATTTTAGTCATTTCACTATGTCTTGTGAAAAACTATAAATAGAACACTTAGTCTTCATTTTTCATTAGCTAGCTTTGAGAATAGAAATTGAGAGAAAACGAGAAAGGCCGAGCCTTCGAGTTCGAAGCGGATCGCTTCGTGAATCTTGTACGACTTGATAACCTATGGAGATTCATCACTAGTATGAATTCCTTGTAAGGTTCGAGTTTCCTTTCTCCCTTTTGGATATTTAATTCATGTCTTGAATTCATTTATCCGTTCTTTCTTCTCGTTTCTTGACTCCCCAATCCTTGTTTTCCGATAACTTTGATATCATTTATCTTGTGTTTTATCGCTTCCGCATTATTTGTCTCGTGTTTAGCTTCCGCGTATTTTCCAGTGCATCAAGGGAGCAAAATGCAGCTGATATAATAAACAATAAACTGGTGGCCATCCGGAATACAAGCTGGCTCACCCTGACAGCTGAAGTCGTCTTCGCTCCTGAACAACGTGGCGAACTCAATCCTGGAGCGAACCTGCCGAAACGAAATAAATAGACAAGAACAAACAACAAACAAGGGTGAGTCAAAAGGACTCAATAAGTGGGGCAGACTAGCCACCTCAAGGAATAGGATAGCAAGCAAGGGAGAAGAAACATATAAACAAAATTCCTCTTATTTAAATTATGAAAAGGCAGAGCCAGATAATAACTAGAAGCACGTATGGAATCACAATCTCATTAACAACCAGTAACGTAAAATAGCCAGAACATATAGGTATCCCGAACATATTAACAATCAGAAATACATCCTGTTGCGGCGTGCAACTCGATCCATATAATTATCCTGTTGCGGCGTGCAACCCTATCCATATATTTATACCGTTGCAGCGTGCAACCCGATCCATATATTTATACCGTTGCGGCGTGAAACTCGATCCATATATTTATACCGTTGCGGCGTGCAACTCGATCCATATATTTATCCCGTTGCGGCGTGCAACTCGATCCATATATTTATCCTGTTGAGGCGTGCAACCCGATCCATATATTTATCCTGTTGCGGCGTGCAACCCGATCCCCGCAACCCAGAATACGAGCCAGAAATATATAGATAAACTGAGATATGTCCACGACATAGTGTAAAGCGCATACATAAAACACAACACAATACACACAATAGTCAGTATACAGTGCAATGAGATGGGATGAATGCAGTACAATGCAATGCAGTCACATATGCCTGATACCTATCTCTGGTGCGGGACTCTCATCGTCTACCAGGAGATATATGCAAATATGACCAAACACTTACCTTGTTACAAAGTTAGTACAGTTACTCAACAACCGCTTTATCCTTTGGATTCCCTGCCAAACGATCCTGCTGTATTCAATAGGCAGAAAACTATATCAAATAAGGCTAAAGGCTTCATTCCCCACATCTTAGGGTAACCCGGTTAGGAACCTGATACCCTATTGGCATACGCGATACGCAAGCCAGGCCTATGTACAGGGTTTAAGGTCACATAACCAAACCCCAAATAAATTACATTTATATGTTGCCCATAACTCACTGAGTACGAATATATAATCAATTTCATTATCGGGGTCCATTTGACCCTTTAAACTATCAATTTACGTTATTAGGGCGATGTCTAATATCCCTATTTTTACCGTAAAAATATATTCAAACATACGTAATAAACTCAAATAATATATTAGGATCATTACCTGAATGTTTCGGGGTAAAAATTCTACTATTTTCCCGGCTCTTTACTTATTTTCTGGCATTTTTTCTGAAGATTTTCTCTGTTTTTCCTTCTGCATTTTCGTTCTATATCTCTCTGTTTTCTTCTGTTCAATTAAAAGGTTAAGGACCAAAGGTCCGCCGCCATTCTCATTTTCTATTTTGTCTTGTCCTCTTTTTTTTTCTTTTTCTTTTAAAATTCGCTGTTACGGTAAAAATTAAAACAGTATCCTACGATATTCGAAATAATTCCAAATTTTGCTTACAAGTTATACAAAATATGTGTAACATACTCGCGAAGGCGGATCTCAAATCGGACTCCCGAAACTCAAGATGCAAATTTAAATGAAAAAAGTCAAATGATTTAACTTTCGGCATTTTAGCTGAAACTAGCAGAACAACATCGAAATTCACTTTCGAAAGTTTACAAAAATCAAAAATAATCATACGAACCTAACGGCGCTTTCGAATTTCAAATCGGAGCTCCTTCGCCAAAACCGAGCTAGAAAATCACTTTTTAATATTTAGCGACAATAAAAACTGAAAACTTCTTCCGATACGTAACAAATGAGGTCTGATTTAGCTCAAATTTTACAGACAGGTCGTAATGGACATTACGAATATTATAAAATTATCGACACGCCAATCGGAGTCCTAACTTTCAAAACGACTAACCGAAGTCGTTTCATTCTCCTCCACTTAAACTCTAGTTCGTCCTCGAACGAGCCTAAGTTTAAAGAAAATTCCGCACAGATAACAAAATAACTTTCACGACCTTCATAAGCTACTCCACAGACATTATCTCATGGACAAGTTTTAATACATATTCAACCATTTTATAGAATTCAATCTCATATTCTCAAATACCAACAGTCTATCCGACAGGCTACCCTGTCCAATCCAGTCAAACTGGCAACACTTTTCATCTTGCTCGCTACTCGAAAGGAATTTTTTTTTCCACGATCCTAGAAGAAAAAATGAACCAACTTAGCTAATAAAGAGCGCTCCACCAATTCAACGCTAGACCCCTAAAACTGGAAAACAGAATAATTGACACCATACCGCTCGATATAACAAGAGCCTGAAGGATATGCTGACATCATTTTATTTTAAAAAAAATCACGAGGTTTATCTGATGCATTGCTTAAGAATATCAGAAGGTTCAACCGCGTAAAATATTGCAACCTCTTTGGGCACTCGGACCGAACTGTTACCTCGGCTAGCTAACCATCCGGAACAATTGGTAGCGCAACACATATTGCCTCTGGAACATAATTCACTGCAGCAAAATTAAGAACTGGAATAGGAACTCTCAAAGTCCGAACATCTACATATGCGGCGACTTGATAAGCTGTCCAGCGAATAATAGATTCTTGCAGTCTCTGCGTCGCCAAGATTCTCGTGAAAGCATCGTAGAGAGCCAAGGGAACCACAAGGCCCTGCTCCCTTGCCAATCGCGAGCTCGTACGGCTGGGACCTCCGTAACTAGTTCGCCAGCATGATCAAAACTCTCGAAGTTTCGTCAGTGCTAGCCCCAGGCTAGACTGCTTCGTCTTGAACTCATACTGTCTGCTGATTTTTCGCATGAGGGTTCACAATTACAACGAAGGAATTAACGAATTAATGAAAATACTTTTGCATCCTATACCGACGCACGATCAGGAAAGAAGGAAGTGAAACTTCCTAAATGCCATCATAGCCTCTCGTAGATAAGTACGGACGTCTACGTACCCATCAGCGAGACTCTACTAGACACTGTCTTAGTCTGGATAGATTCTAAACCGAGCTCTGATACCAACTGACACGACCCGAAATTCGGTTAGGCCGTGCGGGCACCCGACATCCTCCCCTAGACCCGTCGGGCGAACCCTTACCAATTAAATTAGGAAAATAAATATTACAATTCATAAATAAGGGCAAGACTTAAAACAAAAACACAGACATACTGATATCTCTAAGCTGTACAAAAGAAATTAAAGCTGACTACCCAATATACTAGGTTCAGGGCTATCCAGACTAGACATCTAAGAGTACAAAATAAGACAGTTACCTCATGAAGGGAGCAAAATGCAGCTCATATAATAAACAATAAACCGGTGGCCATCCGGAATACAAGCTGGCTCACCTTTACAGCTGAAGTCGTCTTCGCTCCTGAACAACATGGCGAACTCAATCCTGGAGCGAACCTTCCGAAACGAAATAAATAGACAAGAACAAACAACAAACAAGGGTGAGTCAAAAGGACTCAATAAGTGGGGCAGACTAGCCACCTCAAGGAATAGGATAGCTAGCCAGGGAGAAGAAACATATAAACAAAATTCCTCTTATTTAAATTATGAAAAGGCCGAGCCAGATAATAACTAGAAGCACGTATGGAATCACAAACTCATTAACAACTAGTAACGTAAAATAGCCAGACCATATAGGTATCCCGAACATATCAACAATTAGGAAATACATCCTGTTGCGGCGTGCAACCCGATCCATATAATTATCCTGTTGCGGCGTGCAACCCGATCCATATATTTATACAGTTGCGGCGTGCAACCCGATCCATATATTTATACCGTTGCGGCGTGCAACCCGATCCATATATTTATACCGTTGCGGCTTGCAACCCGATCCATATATTTATCCTGTTGCGGCGTGCAACCCGATCGCCGCAACCCAGAATACGAGCCAGAAATATATAGGTAAACTGAGATATGTCCACGACATAGTGTAAACCGCATACATAAAACACAACACAATACACACAATAGTCAGTATGCAGTGCAATGAGATGGGATGAATGCGATACAATGCAATGCAGTCACATATGCCTGATACCTATCTCTGGTGCGGGACTCTCATCGTCTACCAGGAGATATATGCAAATATGACCAAACACTTACCTTGTTACAAAGTTAGTACAGTTACTCAACAACCGCTTTATCCTTTGGATTCCCTGCCAAATGATCCTGCTGTATTCAATAAGCAGAAAACTATATCAAATAAGGCTAAAGGCTTCATTCCCCACATCTTAGGGTAACCCGGTTAGGAACCTGATACCCTATTGGCATACGCGATACGCAGGCCAGGCCTATGTACAGGGTTTAAGGTCACATAACCAAACCCCAAATAAATTATATTTATATGTTGCCCATAACTCACTGAGTACGAATATATAATCAATTTTATTATCGGGGTCCATTTGACCCTTTAAACTATCAATTTACGTTATTAGGGCGATGTCTAATATCCCTATTTTTACCGTAAAAATATATTAAAAAATACGTAATAAACTCAAATAATATATTAGGATCATTACCTGAATGTTTCGGGGTAAAAATTCTACAATTTTCCCGGCTCTTTTCTTATTTTCTGGCATTTTTTCTGAGGATTTTCTGTGTTTTTCCTTCTGTATTTTCGTTCTATATCTCTCTGTTTTCTTCTGTTCAATTAAAAGGCTAAGGACCAAAGGTCCACCACCATTCTCATTTTCTATTTTGTCTTTTCCTCTTCTTTTTTTTTTCTTTTAAAATTCGCTATTACGGTAAAAATTAAAACGGTGTCCTACGATATTCGAAATAATTCCAAATTTTTTCATACAAGTTATACAAAATATGTGTAACATACTTGCGAAGGCGGATCTCAAATCGGACTCCCGAAACTCAAGATGCGAATATAAATGAAAAAAGTCAAATTATTTAACTTTCGGCATTTTAGCGGAAACTAGCAGAACAACATTGAAATTCACTTTTGAAAGTTTACAAAAATCAAAAATAATCATACAAACCTAACGGCGCTTTCGGATTTTGAATCGGAGCTCGTTCGCCAAAACCGAGCTCGAAAATCTCTTTTTAATATTTATCGACAATAAAAACTGAAACCTTCTTCCGATACGTAACAAACGAGGTCTGATTTAGCTCAAATTTTACAGACAGGTCCTAGTGGATATTACGAATATTTTAAAATTATCGGCACGTCAATCGGAGTCCTAACTTCCGAAACGACTAACCGAAGTCGTTTCAAGCTTTCTCTTCTTTGAGCCACTTCTCGGCTTCAACAGCAGCTTCACAAACATCTTGAAGAGAATGAAAGATGTGTAGCCTCAATTGAGAAGCAATCTCCCGGCTCAAACCATTCTTGAAGCGGATGATAGCTTGCTCCTCATCTTCCATTTCCATGTCAAGGGCCATTCGGTTTTTCTCAAATTAGTTGAAATATTCATCAACGGACTTGTAGCCTTGTTTCAATTCATAGTCTTTTGAGTTGCTCTTGCCTATACTTGGGTGTCACATATTTGATACTCATTACCTGTTTCAATTCTTCCCAAGTAATGTTCATTCGCATCCCAACTCTTTTCCTTGACCGCTTGACGGATTCCCACCATGTGGAAGCATATGACTCAAATGAAGCGATGGCATAAGTAGCTTTCTTCTCCTCGGACATATCATTTGTGTCAAAGACCCGCTTCAATTGAACCTTCCACTCTAAGAAAGCCTTCGGATCACTAGTCCCTTTGAAAGGTGGGATAGTGATCTTCACACTATTGAGGTTGTTGTCACGACCCCCACGGTTTGGTTCTGGTTGACCCTCGTAGTAGTCATCCATCTCATCATACTCATGCCTCAAGTTCCTCCCCACAAAAGCCCTTGGAGGTCCACGACCTCGTACACGACCTCCATCTACACCCCGGCCTCCATTCATTGCCCTCCTATTTGGATAGGGAGCATCAAAATCATCATCAAGTCCGGGACCCTCCCCTTCTTGAGCTTCATCAACTCGCTCAAAGGGTACAACATTTCTTCGGGGCCTTAGGAGTGGAACATCTCCTTGGGGATCGCCCAAGGATTGGGGATTGCCCAGCAATCTTTCTCTAGCAAGAGCCTCATCCCTCAACCGTTGTCGACGAACTAGCTCCGCATATTGATCCGATTTCATGATTGAATCATCACTTGTGCCTTCTCCGGCATCTTTGAGGACACTCGGGGTCCTTTCCTTTTCAAAAACTTCTATTTTTAGATTCAAAGCCTTCACCTTGACCAATAGACTAGCCAAGAAGTCGGTTGGAACCTCAATGGTATTCTTGGCTTTCTCGTCCGCCATTGTACCTACAAACAATCAAAAATAAGCAAGAGATTAGAGTAAAAGTCCTCATCCGCTCCCTCACTTTTGAATGTCTCTCGAGTTCACTCAAGTTGGGATAGTTTCACTCAAGCTTGATCCAAAAGTCTTCCTCGGAGTTGAACAACCACCTCAACGACCAAACAATTCAACCAGTTCCCAATGCTCTTCGGGAAGAGTGGAGTTGATGGGACTCTATGGACGTTCGGCTTTTAAGTGAGAACTTGAGCCAAAGAAATTCTACGAGTCTTCTAGGAAGTTATCAACCACCAACACGCAGCGCTCAATGAATTAGTACTAATTGAGTAGGGGAATTACTCGCAAAGTACTAACCGGAAGTAACGGAAACAAACAAAACACGAAAGCCTACGAAACAAACTACCCGGACACCTTCCCAGGAGTGGGCGGTCCGCATAGTCACAGGGGCGGTCCGCCTACTGAACTTCAGAGAGTTCTATGGGCGGTCCGCCTACTTTTCAGGCGCGCCCCACCTACTTGCAATTTCAGCACAGTTTCAACGTGTTCTTGGTTTTGGCACCAAATTTTCCAAGGTTTTTCAAGGTGTTTACCCAATTCAAAGGTTCCCCAATGTGTATTCAACTAATACAAACAAACCCCAATGGTTTATAACAACAAACAACCAACCAAAATCCAAATGAAGAAAATTTTGAACAATTTCTAGGGTTTTCAACTCTTTGGGGTTTTGATTTTCAAGTTTTCGATTCACAACCTTAAAATGTGTTTCGTGGGTACCCAATCAATTGGAATGTGTTAACAAACAATCCCCGATAACATTCATCAAAGAAAACATCATAACCAAGAACAACTAGTGATTTTTTTTTTTGTGAGTTTTTTAATTTTTGAAGTTTTTTCTTCTTTTTCAAATAAACAAGAACAAGAACATGAAAAAAAAGATGACAAGCGCGAAGAGTAGGACAAGGGTTCGTAGGAACGTAACCCTAGCCTTGCTCTGATACCAACTGATGTAGGAAAAACTACGAAAGCGATAAAAGATAAGAAACGAGACGATACTCACACGATTTTTCAAGTAGCACCGAAGAACAATGTTTCGTTACACCACGAACGATTGCAAGATACAGCTACGCTATGCAACTATCATCAAGAATCACGAGGTCCTTGCAAATAGAATGATCGGAAAGGTTTGAGGTTGAACTTGGAATCATCCAATTGAAATTCAATCCAAGATTCAGAGGTTTCAATAGAGAGAATTCTCTTGTGTTTTTGTATTCAAAGATAGGTAATTGAGTTCAAGACCGAATGAAGGCTTTTATAGCCTTCTACATACATGTAATGAAATGTCTAAAATACCCTTAAAATGGTTCAAAACATTAGAAGTAAACTAGGGCTAAACTTGGAAATACACCACAAAATAGTAGGAATCTCGGATGATGGCTCAGGGAACTAGGCGCCCCGCCCAAAATAGTAGGCGGTCCGCCTCCTTTGAAGCTTGGAGGAGCTGCCAGCAAAGTGGGCGGTCCGCCCATGTACAGGGACGGTCCGCCCCTTGGAGATCCAGAGAATGCAACATCAAGTGGGTGGTCCGCCCATTGTGGGAGGCGGTTCGCCCCTTCCTGAAGCTTCTTGAGGCGCCTCACATTGTGTCATTTGAGCCTCTCCTTGTGGTCTCGTTGGTCCTCCTTCCATGGTGCTCCAATGCATGATCTTCAATGTGGTTCCGGAGCTTCCATCTTCCACGTCCAAGCCTGATGCGGGGCGAATTGGAGCCAAAGCGCCAACCATCAAGAGCCAAGCATGAGAGCACAAAGGATGCAAGGCAAGGGAACCGGAGGAGGGTTCGAGAGTGATTTGGAGTCATGGACTTGAGCACCAACGAGAGAGGACCGGCTACGGACCAAGGAGGAACACTTAGAGTCCATTTTGAGCCGTTTCCAAGAACCCCCAAGAAGGGGCGGACCGCCTACTCAAAGGGGCGGACCGCCTAGTTGATTTCAAGCCTCTGGACTTTGAGGCGCCTCATTTTGGGGTGGACCACCCACTGTCAAACTTGGGTCGCCCACTCTGCACCATAGGGAAAGGGGTGGACCTCCTATCCCCACTGGGCGGGGCGCCTAGTTGCTTTGTTTTGCACAGGAATGCTATGCGTAATTCCTATTTTGGCCCTACGAGGCTTGTATTGTTTTTATTACATTTGAGGGCTTTTTTAGACATTACATTAGGAGTGTGGAACACCTATAAATACCACACTTAGTTATTTTATTTCATTAGCTTGTTTAGATTTGAAGAATAGACTAAGAAAGAGAGGCAAGGCCTTCTTCATTGTAGAAGCTTGAAGCTTCGGATTATCTCTTGCTTGGAACCTATGGAGATTCGTCACTAGTACGGATTACTTGTATGGTTCAAGTTTCCCTTCCTCTCTCGGATATACATTCATGGTTTGAATCGTTTATCCATTCTTTTCTTCTACTTCTGTTCTTCTCCGTCCCTACTTTTCTTGTTATCTTGTGATTATTACTTCCGCATCTTAGTTTATCGTTTCCATCTATTTACCCCGTATCATCTTGGTATCAGAACAAGGCTCGGGTTTCATTCTTAAGAATTCACGTTCCTTGTTCATCTTATCTTTATTTTATTGTTATTGCGTTTATGTTCTTGAGAAAAGAAGAAAAACAAAATAATTGAAAAAGTAAAAAAATACAAAAAAATTCTTATTGTGGATTGGATTTAATGATTCCTTTGGTGTTTGATATTGGGGATTGATCTATGATGATTACCCGTTGATTTGGTACCCTTGTTACATGATTTGGTGTTGAGAATCAAAAGTTGAAAAATCAAAAACTCCAAAATTGGTAAACCCTAGAACTTGATTGAAATTTCTTGATTTGGACTTGTTGATGATTGGGTGTTGTTATAAATCATTGGGGATTGGTTGTAGTAGTTGAAAACACCATTGGGTACCTTTGGATTGGGAAAACACCTTGAAAACATTGGAGATTTGGGTGCAAAAGAACCAAAAACACTAAGTGAAAAGCTGCAGGAAATTGCAGTGGGCGGCCTACTTACAGAGGCGGACCGCCTCTTTTGTGCACACTCTCTGGACTTTAAGTAGGCTGACCGCCTACTCTCCACTGTGAAAAAGTAGGCTGACCGCCTACTTTCAGAGGCGGGGGGCCTCTTTTGCTGAAAGTTGTCCGGGTAGATTTTTCATAGGATTTCGTGTTTCCTTTGCTTCCGAACTTCTTGGTTAGTGTTTCTAGGATATTTGTCCTATCTTATTAACACTAATGTTTGATCTCTTAGGTTGTTTGTGTGTCTTGAAGTCTTTACTTAAAGTCGTAGAATTTGCTTGCTTCAAGTGCGCACTAAATTAGCTTCCGTACATCGAGTCACCAAAACTCCATTCCGAACCATTACTTGGACATACTAGTTGATTGATCTTACCATTGTGGTTCCTAAAAGAGATAAAGGGCATCTTTGGTTGGGGGTTTGGGAGTGTGCACCCTAAAAGAGTGTTGAGAGCCACCACCAAAGGTAAGGGAGAGCAAGTGAGGTTGTTTATACTAACCTTTGCACTTTCATAACATGTCTTTTTCAGGTACAAGGAGCCATAAGGGAGGTTTGGAAGGAAGTGGGAGTGGTGAGAAAGGTGTAAGTGAGAGGGAGTTAGTTGAAGCTTACCTCCCGAGCCTCATGGCTAAGATGGAGGCAATAGATAGTGGACTCCGATGCTTGGGAACCGAGATGGAGAATGAGGCCGAGGGAAGATATGGTATGAGTCGCACTATGGGTTATGGTATTGCTAGTAGTGGTGAAATGAGGAAGTACCCAATTAGTGAAGGTACTATTGAGGGGATATGTAAAGGGCGTTACATGGATGAACTCATGAGAGAAAGGGCGTGGTATCAATTCATTGTGAGCCTTAATGGGAATCATGGGTATGTGCTTCAAGTGGATAATGGTGAAGTAAGTTGGATTAGCTATCTTGTAGTGAGAAGGTTGGGAATACCTTGTGTTGATGGAATGGCTAGGGTAGTTATTTCACAAAGGAACTTTGAAGAAGAAGTGGAGTGCAAAGTAGGTCCTTTAGTGGGGTGTGATGTTATGTTGGGAAAGCCTTGGCTTTTCAATAGGTACTTCAAGCTCGCCCGAGAAGTGGTGGATGGCTACCGTGTTCAAGCACAAGGGAAGTTACAACTCCTCCTTAGGAAAGAAGAAGTACAACCAAGCAAGCCCATGAATATGAGAAATGGAGGGACACCATTGAGGAGAAGCCCTATAATTCAAAGAGTGCAATCAAGAACTCCTACACACACAAGAAGTGGTGGGACTAGTGCAAGAAGAGAGTTGACATATGTCAACAAGGTGAACCCCAAACCACAAGCTGATGCCGGGCAAACTAGCTCGAGACCCTTTACGAGAAGCCAAGCCAAAGCTATCCATGATGCTCACCTTCACTTGGTATGGAAAGGCTTGGACGTGGAAGATGGAAGCTCCGGAACAACTTTGAAGATCATGCATTGGAGCACCATGGAAGGAGGACCACTTAGACCCAAGGGAGAGGCTCAAGAGACACAAAGTGACGCGACTCGAGAGGTTACAGAAAGGGGCGGACCGCCTCCCCAAGTGGGCGGACCGCCTGTTTTGGGTTAAGCTCTCTGGATCTCTGACTAGGCGGACCGCCTGGTGCAGTAGGCGGCCGCCTACTCCCCTGTGATGCTTTCCGGATTTTCCACTAGTTTGGGGTGTAATTCCAAGTATAGCCCTAGTCTACTTCTATTGTTTTGGACCACCTTAAGGGTATTCTAGGCTTTTCATTTATGCTTGTAGAAGACTATAAAGTCTTCACTTAGCCATTTATTTTCATTAGCTAGCTTTGAACACAAAAACTCAAGAGAAATTCTCTCTATATTGTAACCTTGATTCTTGGCTTGAATTCAATTGGACGAGTCCAAGTTGAACCTCAATCCTTTCCGATCATTCTATTTGCAAGGACCTCGTGATTCTTGAGGATAGTTGCGTAGTGTTAGGTGATTCTTTCCAATTGCTCGGGGTGTAACGGAACGAGTTCTTCGTTGCTACTCGACTTAGTGTAAGTCTCGTCTCACTTTTATCAATTTATCGCTTCCGTAGGTTTTCCCTACATCAGTTGGTATCAGAGCAAGGCTAGGGTTGCGTTCTTACGAGCCCTCGTCCTACTCTTCGTGCTTGTCTTTTATGTTCCGTGTTTATTTTCGTGTTCTTGTTCTTGTTTCATTGAAAAGAAGAAAAAAATTCAAAAACTAGAAAACCCAAAAATTTGCTAGAAATCGTTGCTTGTAACGATTTTGTTGTTGTTTGTTATCGGGGATTGATTGATATCATATTTCCGTTGATTTGGTTGGTGTAAAACACGATTTGGAGTTGTAAAACGAATTTTCGAAAACCAAATCTCAAAGTTGAAGAATTCACAAATTTGGCTAGAACTTGTTTGTTGTTGTGAATTCTTGGATGTTTGTTATTGGGGTTTGTTCCATATAGTTAACCCGTCGTTTTGATACCCCCATAACATCATTTGGAGTTGCGGATTGAAAATCGAAATTTTTTGGATCTTGAAAATTTTGAAGTTTCTTGAAGCACTTGCTCCAAATTCTTGAAAACAAACTTGTTTATGGTTGATTGTTGATAAAAATCATTGGGGTTTGTTTGTTATAGTCCAAAACAGCTTTGAGTACCATTACATATCAAAAACTCCTTGAAAACGTTGGATTTGAAGTGCTAAACGAGCCAAAAACCAACCTTCGGACTGTGCAGTGAAGCACAGTAGGCGGACCGCCCCCCCCTATAGGCGGACCGCCCCTTTTTGAGCAGCCCTCTGTATTTCTGAAGAGGCGGACCGCCCACCTTGCAGAGGCGGGGCGCCTCCTCCTGGGCTGCCTCCTTTCGGTTTCGTTTCGTGTGTTTTCGTGATCCGTTTGCTTCCGTACCTCTTGGTTAGTGTTTCTAGGGTAATTTTCCTACTTTATTAACACTAATCCTTTAGCGTATTAGGGTGATCGTGCCTAGCGGAGAGTAGACCTCAAAGAAGACTCGTAGTTTACTTTTTGCTTCAAGTGCTCACTTAAAAGCCGAACGTCCATAGAGTCCCATTAATTCCACTCTTCCCGAAGAGCATTGGGTACTTGTTGAATTGTTTGGTTGTTGAGGTAGTTGTTCAACTCCGAGGAAGACTTTTGAATTCAAGCTTGAGTGAACCTACCCCAAAAACAAGAGTGAACCCGAGAGGCAATTACAAGTGAGGGAGCGAGTGAGGGCTTTTACTCTAATCTCGTTTCTTGTTTTTGACTTGTTGTAGGTACAATGTCCGACGAAGGACAAGATTTCATAAAGGAGGCCTTGGCTAACCTTCTTGCCAAGATGGACCTCATGAACCAAAGAATCGATTCTCTTGAAAAGGGTGCTTCAAGTACCCTAGTTGAGCAAGGGAATTCCAATGGGCCATCGGAAAAGGGGACCCCGAGTGTCCAAGTTGAGAAAGGGGCCCCGAGTGCCCAAGTTGCCGTTGAAGGAGCTTCAAGTTCCACCTTTACCCCGGAACAAGTTGTTGAGTTGCTTACACAACAACGGGTAAAGGAAGATCGTGAAAGAAACGAACAAGTGATGGGCAATACCCAACGAGTGAGCATTCCTCACATAATGGGCAATCCCCAAAGAGATATTCCACTTCCCGGACCTATTCGACACGTTCGACCTCTTGAGCAAGTTGAACAAGCTCAAGAAGGGGAGGAGGGAGAGTATGGTGGAAGTGACTATGGGGCTCCTAATCCAAATGGGAGAGCCATGAATTGGGGACGCAATGTGGATAGGGGTAGAGGCCAAGGTCGAGGGCCACCCTTAGGGTACGTTGGAGGGGATGCTAGGAGAGATTATGGTGGTTATGGAGATAACTTTGGGGGCCAACCGGAACCGAATCAAGGGGGTCGAGAACCTAACAACCTTAATAGTGTGAAGCTTACTATTCCTTCTTTCAAAGGGAGTAGTGACCCGGAGGAGTATATTAATTGGAAGTTGTCTATGGAGCGGATATTTGACACCAATGATATGCCCGAGGTGAAGAAGACCAAGTATGCAATATCGTCCTTTGAATCCTTTGCTTCTACTTGGTGGGAGTCGGTGAAGAGGAATAGAAGGAGGATGGGAATGGCTATCAATCTTACTTGGGTAGAGTTGATCCGGGTGATGGATGAAAAGTACTTAACTAGTCAATACCGGGTAGAACAACAAAAACGCTTTTATGAGTTGAAACAAGGACCCAAAACGGTTGGGGAATATTTCAACGATTTTGAGCAAATCCGCATGAGCCTAGACTTGGATGAAGAAGACAATGAAACGGCCATGATTCGTTTCAAAGGGGGCTTGAATCGAGACATAGCTTCGCAATTAAAGTTCCACAAATATGATGATCTTTACAAGCTATGTGATGATGCCATTGAAGCCGAGAAATGGCTCAAAGAGGAGAAGTCCGTTCGCTACAAGAGTAGCAATGCTACTCCCATGAGTAAGCCAAGGGAGTGGAAGACTCCTACAACAAATGCGAGGCTTCCAAACACAAGTGGTGCAAATGCTAACAAGGAAGAGAAGAAGCCTTTTGAAAGGTCTACACCACAAGTGGGAGGTAATTCTAGAACTCGTTTGAGCAATCCAATCTCTTCTTCTACTCAATGCTTTAAATGTAAGGGTTATGGTCATCTCTCAAAAGATTGCCCTACCCGGAAAACTATGGTTCTTGTGGGTAACTTGGTCTATGAACAAGATAGTGAGCCCGAGGAGGAAGAGGGAGTAGAGGGTGATGACGAGGGAGATGATGAGGAGGTTGCCATGGAGGAAGATGATGATGCCCATGCCTTCCTTGTTGTTAGGAGGAGTCTAGGAGCCATGTATGTGGAGGATAGTGAGACCTTGCAAAGAGAGAATCTCTTCCATTCTAAATGCCGAGTCAAGGGTCTCCTTTGTTCCATGATTATTGACTCGGGAAGTTGCGCCAATGTCATTAGCCAAACACTAGTTTCCCAATTGAAAATACCCACTTTAAAACACCCAAGCCCTTACCGTTTACAATGGCTTAGTGAGTGTGGTGAGTTGAGAGTGGTTAAACAATGCTTGATCAAGTTCAAGATAGGGAACTATGTGGATGAACACATGTTTGATGTTGTGCCCATGCAAGCATGCCACCTTCTCTTTGGGAGGCCGTGGCAATTTGATCGACATGTGGCTCATGACGGCCGTACCAACACCTACACGGTGAAGCATGAAGGAAAGAAGTTTGTGCTCAAACCCTTATCGCCCAAGCAAGTAAGTGATGATTACAAGCGCATGAGGGAATTGAGGGAAGCGGCAAAGGCTAAGTCGATTGAAGGGACTAGCTCTTTGGCCGAGAGCTTGGTGGTGGCTCCACCAACTACTACCGGTGGCATTTGTGCCATGATGCAACCGGGTGAGCTTTTGAGAGGAAATGATGGCAACAAACTACTCATTTGCCTAGTGTACAAAGGTATGATTCTTACTTCCGAATTTGATTATTCTTCTAACCCTTTGCCTAGTGCTTTTGAAAATGTTTTGAAGGACTACGAGGACATGTTCCCGGAAGAGATGCCCGATGGACTACCTCCCTTGAGGGGTATTGAACATCAAATTGATTTTGTCCCGGGGTCCCAAATCCCAAACAAGCCGGCATATAGGAGCAATCCCGAGGACACGAGGGAGTTGCAAAAGCAAGTGGATGAGTTGCTTACCAAGGGCTTGGTGAGGGAAAGTTTAAGCCCATGTGCCGTACCCGTGATCCTTGTTCCAAAGAAGGATGGCACTTGGAGGATGTGTGTGGATTGTCGAGCGGTCAACAAGATCACGGTAAAGTATCGACATCCCATACCTCGTTTAGATGACATGTTAGATGAGCTTAGTGGTTCTAGCATCTTTTCAAAAATAGACCTTAGGTCCGGTTACCATCAAATCCGGATGAAACCCGGGGATGAATGGAAGACCGCATTCAAGACCAAGTTTGGTCTATATGAATGGTTGGTGATGCCCTTTGGCCTCTCCAACGCACCTAGCACTTTCATGAGGCTAATGAACCATGTGCTAAAACCATTCATCAACAAGTTTGTGGTCGTCTACTTTGACGATATATTGATCTATAGTAAATCAATAGACGACCATGTTGACCATTTGAGGCAAGTGCTTGAAGTGCTAAGGGCCGAAAAGCTCTATGCAAATTTTAAAAAGTGTGCCTTTGGTGTTGAAAGGGTAGTCTTTCTTGGGTTTGTTGTGAGTGCCCAAGGAGTGGAGGTAGATGAGTCTAAGGTAGAGGCCATTCGTGATTGGCCTACTCCTACTACCGTGACTCAAGTGAGGAGCTTTCATGGTCTTGCTAGCTTTTATAGGCGATTTGTGAAAGACTTTAGCTCCATTGCCGCCCCACTCACCGAATTGGTGAAGAAAGACAAATCCTTTGTTTGGGGAGAGCCTCAAGAGAGGGCTTTCCAAGAGTTGAAAAGTAGGTTAAGTTCCGCCCCCTTGTTACAATTGCCCGATTTCGGGAAGGCTTTTGAGGTTGAGTGTGATGCCTCGGGGGTGGGAATCGGGGGTGTTCTCATGCAAGAAGGGAAACCCGTTGCCTACTTTAGCGAGAAGTTGAAGGGCGCAACCTTGAATTACTCCACTTATGACAAGGAATTGTATGCCCTCGTGAGAGTTTAGCCCATTGGCAACATTATCCATGGCCCCAGGAATTCGTGATCAAGAGTGACCATGAGTCACTCAAGCATCTAAGAGGTCAAGAGAAGTTGAACAAAAGACATGCCAAGTGGGTGGAGTTTATTGAGTCGTTTCCCTATGTAATCCATTACAAGAAGGGAAAGGACAATGTTGTAGCCGATGCGCTTTCTAGGAAGTTCGCCCTTGCTACCACTCTTGCTTCTAGACTTATGGGTTTTGAGAGTATCAAATCCTTGTATGAACATGACCCAAAGTTCAAGAGCATTCATGATGCTCTAGTGAGTGGGAAGCGAGTGGAGAAGTACCAATGGGTCGATGGCTACATTTTCAAGAAAGGGAGAGTATGTGTCCCCGAGTCCTCTTGGCGAGAATTGCTAGTGCGTGAAGCACATTGTGGAGGCTTGATGGGTCACTTTGGGAGGGATAAGACTTTGGCCATTCTTATGGAGCAATTCCATTGGCCTAAGATGGGAATGCATGTTGAGCGTCTATGCAATGCTTGTTTAGATTGCAAGCACGCCAAGTCTAAGTCAAATCCCCATGGCTTGTATACTCCTTTGCCTATTCCTACTAGCCCGTGGATGGATATTTCGATGGATTTTGTTATGGGGTTGCCACGGTCTAGAGGGGGCCATGATAGCATTTATGTTGTCGTGGATCGGTTTTCCAAAATGGCTCACTTCATTCCTTGTAAGAAGAGTAGCGATGCACACCATGTAGCTTCTTTGTTCATTGAAAATGTGTTAAAATTGCATGGCGTGCCTCAAACCATTGTAAGTGATAGGGACACTAAGTTCCTAAGCCATTTTTGGAGATGTTTGTGGGGTGCCCTTGGCACCAAATTGTTGTTCTCTACGTCCCACCACCCTCAAACGGATGGTCAAACCGAGGTGGTGAACCGAACCTTGGGGTCTCTTCTTAGAGCTATGACCCGAGGTAAGGCCGGGACTTGGGTGGAGAAGCTACCACTCATGGAGTTTGCATATAACCGCACTTTGCATAGAATGATTGGCATGACTCCATTTGAGTGCGTTTATGGTTTTAATCCTTTGATTCCACTTGATCTCACCCCTTTGCCAAGGGAAATGGTTGTTAATGTTGCAGGTACAAGCCGAGCTAAGGCCTTGATGGAACTCCATGCCAAAGCAAAGAAGAACTTGGAGGAAGCTTATGAAAAGCTAGCCACCAAGAAGAACAAGGGGAGGAAGAAAGTGGAACTCAGGAAAAGAGATTGGGTGTGGGTGCACTTCCGGAAGGAAAGATTCCCAAGCATTAGAAAAGGGAAGTTGGCACCCCGAGGAGATGGCCCGTTCCAAGTGATATCCAAGATCAACAACAATGCATATGTGATTGATCTACCCGGTGAGTACAATGTGTCAAATACTTTCAATGTTAGTGACTTGGCTCCTTGTGATGTAGGTGATGCCGTAGAGGATGACACCTTAATTTCGAGGACGAAATCTTCTCAAGAAGGGGAGGATGATGCCGGGCAAACTAGCTCGAGACCCTTTACGAGAAGCCAAGCCAAAGCTATCCATGATGCTCACCTTCACTTGGTATGGAAAGGCTTGGACGTGGAAGATGGAAGCTCCGGAACAACTTTGAAGATCATGCATTGGAGCACCATGGAAGGAGGACCACTTAGACCCAAGGGAGAGGCTCAAGAGACACAAAGTGACGCGACTCGAGAGGTTACAGAAAGGGGCGGACCGCCTCCCCAAGTGGGCGGACCGCCTGTTTTGGGTTAAGCTCTCTGGATCTCTGACTAGGCGGACCGCCTGGTGCAGTAGGCGGCCGCCTACTCCCCTGTGATGCTTTCCGGATTTTCCACTAGTTTGGGGTGTAATTCCAAGTATAGCCCTAGTCTACTTCTATTGTTTTGGACCACCTTAAGGGTATTCTAGGCTTTTCATTTATGCTTGTAGAAGACTATAAAGTCTTCACTTAGCCATTTATTTTCATTAGCTAGCTTTGAACACAAAAACTCAAGAGAAATTCTCTCTATATTGTAACCTTGATTCTTGGCTTGAATTCAATTGGACGAGTCCAAGTTGAACCTCAATCCTTTCCGATCATTCTATTTGCAAGGACCTCGTGATTCTTGAGGATAGTTGCGTAGTGTTAGGTGATTCTTTCCAATTGCTCGGGGTGTAACGGAACGAGTTCTTCGTTGCTACTCGACTTAGTGTAAGTCTCGTCTCACTTTTATCAATTTATCGCTTCCGTAGGTTTTCCCTACATCACAAGCTCCAAAGCAAAGTGGTTCATTTACAAAGAAGAAAGAGACATCAAGTGATGAGTCTCTTAGTCCTAGATTCCGGGTTAATGGTAGAAGTCCACCTACTCCGGCCATGGGTATTCTTGGGCCTCGTCCCAACTCACCCAAATTTGAGAGACAAAATATTGAGAGGAGTAAGGGAGTGACTGGTGACATTCCTCGAGTGGAAAAAGGAGAGGATGTGATGAGTGATGTGAGTGGGATGTCACCACCCGAATCTACACCCGACCTTGAAAAGAAAATGAGGGAAAAGAAAGAGGGAAAAAGAATTGTAAAGAGTGAGGACACCCCTTATCTAACCCTAACCCTTTATCTTTTTCTTCTACTTGTGTGAATTCTTGTGTAGGTAATCTTGGAGGCAAGCCATTGGAGCCTCAATCATCTTCCAAGTTGAAAGGACAAGGTGATGAAGATCTCCAAAGTGAGCTTCAAGGTGGAGAGACAATTCAAGATATTTCAAGTGCATTGGGTGAGCTAGATGGCCACTCAAAGGTAAGTAATAGTTCTCCCCTTGAGCATGTTACTTCCTTGTCATGTGAGAGTGTTTGTGAAACCTTTATACATGTTGATGATATATGTGATTATAATGAGAATGCAACTAGTGTAGAATTTTTGGGTCAACTTGTGTATAAATGTGAACCACTAGTTGAGAGGGATGATAAGCCACATCATGATGTGAGCCCGATATTCAATGAGCCTCTCTTTAGTGAAGATATTGTAGTTGACCTTTATTGTGGGCCTTGTTATGACACACCACCGATATTTGATAAAGGGGACGATGAGTTAAGTGATCATGCCCTTATTGATATGCTTATCTTTGGTGGACCTAAGTGTTATAGTGAGAATGATAGTGACATTGAGGAGTCCCTAGTGGACGGGATGGATAGGCTTATTCTTGATGACTCCTCAAATGTGTATGAAGAGTGTGAACATGACCCTCCATGGTTTGAAAGGTTTAACTCTATAGACAATCCATTGTTTGAAATTTTAAGTGAGACGAATGGTCTTGGAATTGATTGTGTTGGTCCGTCTTCTAGTAGTCCTAATCTTGATTGTGTGGACTACAATGATGAAGAAGCCATTATGGAAGCTTTCCTTGATAGTTTGTCTAGTGAGAGAGATTGTCTTAGAGGTGGGTTTGAGGGTGAGGAAGTCACTCTTGGTGTGTGTAAGAGTGCTTCCAAGAAGGGGAGTGGAGTATTTGATGTTAGTTGTCACTTGAATTATGTTGCTTACTCCATCCCACATGTTGATCACACCTTGAGTGTTGCGCGTGCCAAAGCCAATGTGTCATATTCTGATAATATTGATTTGAAGGCTTGGTGTGTTGGGCATAAGCTTAGGGGTCATAGGGAAGTTGATTGCTATATACTACATGTTCCATGTCTTATTGATCTCTTTGCTTGTTCTTGTGTTGGATGCACTTTCTTTATGAGTCAAGTACTTGTTGTTTCCTTGGGATAAAAATGTGCTTTTTTATTGGTATTGATGCTTGGCTCTAATCATAAGAGTGTGTTTTCCCACACTTTTGGCACTAACCTACTCTTGTAGTGGGAAGCTTTGTTTGTGCTTATTTTGAATGTAGGCTTGATGGTTTGATTTCGAGGACGAAATCCTTTCAAGAAGGGGAGGATGATGCGGGGCGAATTGGAGCCAAAGCGCCAACCATCAAGAGCCAAGCGTGAGAGCACAAAGGATGCAAGGCAAGGGCACCAGAGGAGGGTTCGAGAGTGATTTGGAGTCATGGACTTGAGCGCCTACGAGAGAGGACCGGCTAAGGACCAAGGAGGAACACTTAGAGTCTATTTTGAGCCGTTTCCACGAACCCCCAAGAAGGGGTGGACCGCCTACTCAAAGGGGCGGACCGCCTAGTTGATTTCAAGACTCTGGACTTTGAGGCGCCTCATTTTGGGGCGGACCGCCCACTGTCAAACTTGGGTCGCCCACTCTGCACCATAGGGAAAGGGGTGGACCGCCTATCCCCACTGGGCGGGGCGCCTAGTTGCTTTGTTTTGCACGGGAATGCTATGCGTAATTCCTATTTTGGCCCTACAAGACTTGTATTGTTTTTATTACATTTGAGGGCTTTTTTAGACATTACATTAGGAGTTTGGAACACCTATAAATACCACACTTAGTTATTTTATTTCATTAGCTTGTTTAGATTTGAAGAATAGACTTAGAAAGAGAGGCAAGGCCTTCTTCATTGTAGAAGCTTGAAGCTTCGGATTATCTCTTGCTTGGAACCTATGGAGATTCGTCACTAGTACGGATTCCTTGTATGGTTCAAGTTTCCCTTCCTCTCTCGGATATACATTCATGGTTTGAATCGTTTATCCATTCTTTTCTTCTACTTCTGTTCTTCCCCATCCCTACTTTTCTTGTTATCTTGTGATTATTGCTTCCGCATCTTAGTTTATCGCTTCCATCTATTTACCCCGTATCAAAGCCTTTCCATACTAAGTGAAGGTGAGTATCATGGATTGCTTTGGCTTGACTTCTAGTAAAGGTTCTTGTGGTGGTTGGCCCGGCATCATCTACCTCATCAGGAGTGTCACTGAACTTGCATTCCATGTATTTTGTGTTCGTCCTGCTAAGTCTGAAACCTTTAGACTCTAAGGTCTGTCTCCATACCTCCAGCTTCTCATTGACCCCTCTGCGTGTCTCATCCACCAACACTATATCATCCGCAAATAGCATATACCATGACACTTCTCCTTGGATACTCCGAATCAATTCATCCATTACCACAGCAAATAAAAATGGGCTAAGTGCTCACCCTTGATGTAATCCCACCTCGACCGGGAAGTGCTCTGAGTCTCCTCCAACTGTTCTTACGAAGGGGCTATCACCTCCCACTGTTCTCACTCGGGTCATAGCCCCTTCGTACATCTCCTTAACCACTTTGATGTATGCCTCTGGAACCCCTTTAAATTCCAGGCATATCCACAATACCTCCCTAAGAACTCTATCATAAGCTGTTTCTAGGTCAATGAAAACCATATCAAGCTTTAAAAATATGTATATATGTATAATTGACCCCTAAAACTTATACTCCCCTATAAACTATTAGATTAGAGTATAGGAGATGTAAGCTTTTATAAAAATCAGTTTGAACACGTAAAGATGCCATTTTTTAAAAAACTATTTTATGGGCCTATACCATTTACGCAAAGAGGGGCATTTGTAGTTTTACAGAAGTAATCTAGTTTTAAGCAGTCATCACACATATAGCTCCTGCTGTTAAAATTTTTCAGATTTTCTTATGAAAGATTACAATTAGATGCTGTAAGGTTGAGTATGAGTCGTAATACACTATAAGAATGAAGATTCGACTGATTAATTATCATTTAAATTTAATATTCGCATTATCACTGGTTTCAATTAAATATGATGCATGCACATAGTGAGGAAGGTTTAGAAAAGGCTCCTGTATAGCCAAACACATAGCTACATTGCTATGTACCTGTTTTAGAGCAGTCATAAAACACACAGGGACCCTAATAAATACAAACACATAGGGGAATCTAACAGAGTAATAGAGAAACAAGAAAGAGCGCCTTGTGAGTACTTAGCATAGGGCCTGCACTGCCTATACATATGCCAACAGTAACCACAGTTTAAGCGTTAATGAAGGATCATGAAGCACCTGCATATTATGAACTGGTATAGCCTGGAAGGCTTTCCAAAGTAGGTTGCAATAACAGGTTAGCAAGGGGGTTGCAGAGAAGAAATCCCAAGCAAACATATATATGGGGAGAGACCAAGTAGGAGTCAGGGACATAGGTAGATTCAGGTAAATAGTGACATAAGTTCAGAAAGAATTTTATACCTTGTCAGGGATAGCAACAAACAAGCAAGCAGTATCTAGGAAGTGTTAGATGTTCTCAAAAATAGTGTCCAAAGAGAAGAAGTGAGCAAGGGCTTTCTCATGAACTTGAGAGTGAGAGAGAAAAGTATTTTTTGCTGATGCTTTTAGTATGCAGTTTTTCAATGGTTAAACTTGTGTGTGCAGTGTAGAATAGAGTCAGTTTAAATAGGCATGAGGGTGAGGGAATTCGAAGTTAAACAGGTAAAACCAATAAGGTAAGGCAGTTGTGTCCGAAAATTAAAGAGGATGCAGTTAGACACTCTTTCCAAATATAGATCAATCAGAATCCCCAAATTAAGGTAAACTAAATCCTCAGCACTATGCTTCCCTTCCCTTAAGCCTAATGAAGTCTAGGTTCAAGAATCAATGCCCCAAACTAGCTTAAGCTCGAAATCAACAAACTAATTTTGACAAGCTCTAATTGAACCCATATCAATCACAAACTCATTTCTCTTATAGTTTTCAGTCAAGAGTTCCAATTGAATCAATTCAAAATCTTCCTAATCATGCTAAGTCAGATAACCATTCTAACTTTAAACCTATAATTGTGGAGATCATGTATTTTGACAGAATGTGAGGCTAAATTCATCATAACAAATGGAGATGCACACGACCAATCCAAACCGGCCATGGACTTTATATTTATAGGTTAACAGAGATAGTCTAGGATGCAAGCCACTATTATACTAAACTCAAACACATGGAAAGTCAAGTCAGTGATTAAACCGGTGAAACAAGAAAAGATTAACAATTTCATGAATTTTACCTTAACTAATTAACAGGTATCACACAAAAATGTTGATGCACAGAAAATGCTAGGCAAGTTATAATATCACATAGATTCAAAAACATCAAAAAAGGATAAGGGTTACACTTTTCAAAATTAGAATCGGGTGAATCTTTAACCCGTTTCGACTATGCATGCACGAATATTTTCTTCTTTTCCCCACGATAGTGCCATTCATAGCTTTAACAGAGAGACCACCAGAATGCCATTTCTAGTGACAAAAAAGGAGGTCGAGGTAGGGTTAGATTTCGACCTTATCAAACGGGCAAACCATTGTAGGGGTTTTGTAGCGGAGATCAAGGGGGACACGGGGGTGCATTTTGTTTGTAGTTTCACCAGTGGAAGTGGCCGGAAAACGGCGAGAACAGTGGCGCCATCAGGTTTTCGAGTGAGAGAGTGTGGAAAGAGAGAGGCGGCCGAGTGTGTAGGGAAATGAGGGGGACTCTAGGATTTCAGGGGTGAGTGGATATATTAAAAAGTTAAGTTTTGGCCGTTTGATCAAACAAATGGAAGGTTAGGATTAAGTCACGTAGGCGTGAGGTGGAGTGTATGTGGCATGAAGACTGAGGTGTATGTATATGTGTATATCAAGTGTATATATTGTGTATAAAAAATGTGTATAAAATACATATAAATGTGTAGAAATTACAGAATTAATTTGAAAAATGCTATAATGACTTGGAGAAATGTAAAAATATCATGATGACATTTCAAATAGTTTTGACCAATTTTGTTGAAAATAATGTAATTTTGGAAATTCGTAATTGAACGTGCTAATTTTATAAACAGCTGTAGCTTGTGCCGGTGTCTTTAAAAATAGCCTAATTGGCGCGCTTGTGTGAAATAATGATTTTGAATAAGGTTCAGAGTGAAAATAATTGTATGGTTATCAGTGCAATTTTATCTGAAAAATGGCTATTGAAACAAGGGGAAAAAATTGGGTGTCAACAGTCATCATATCTTTCAGGAGGAGGTCCGCCCAAAATCCTAGGTGCCCCTCCTTGGGAGGATTAGTGAGCTCTGTTTCCCATACTTAGCCGAATTTTAAGGACTTTCATTTCCAGGCACCCCACCCTCAAATCTGGGAGGTCCTCCCACCTTGAAGACTTGCTCCCTTCATGCCTAGAATGGCTTGAGGCGCCCCTCTTTGAAACTGAGGTGGTCCGCCTTTCCTATAGCAGAAGCTACACGTCTTCAACTCTTCTCCGAAGCTCTTGCCTTTGCACCCTTCGCATCCTCTTAGCTTGAATCTTGATGGTTGGGATCTAAGCACAAAATATATTGCATCATCCTCCCCTTCTTGAAAGGATTTCGTCCTCAAAATCAAACCAGCAAGACGGCAAACACAATGAAAATTTCCTACTACGAGGGTAGGTTAGTGCAAATTGTGTGGAAAACACACTCTTATGATACAACCAAGCCTCAATAATAGTTAAAAAGCTTATGTCTCCCAAGGAAAAAATAAGTGCTTGACTCAAAAAGGGAGTGCACCCAACACAAGAACAAGCAAAGAGATCAATAGAACATGGAACATGTAAGATTAAGCAATCAAATTCTTTATAACCCCTAAGCTAATGACCAACACACCAAGCCTTTAATGAAATATTATCACAATATGACGCAATGGCTATGGCATGCTCACCCAAGCTGTGATCAACATATGGGATGGAGTAAGCAAATTAGTTCAATCTACAACTAACATCAAATACTGCACTCCCCTTCTTGGAAGCATCCTTACACACACCAAGAGTTACCTCCTCACCTCCACATTGTCCGCCAGGACAATCCTCCTCACTAGATAAACTCCCAGTGAAGGTCCTCATCATAGCCACTTCATCATTATAGCCCATACAATAAAGATTAGGTCTACTAGAAGATGGACCATCACAATCAAGACTAAGGTCTCTTATCTCACTTTGAGTTTCAAACAATGGATTGTCTATAGAGCTAAGCTTTCCAATCCATGGAGGTTCCAACTCATCCCTTACTCTAGTTTGATACAAGTCACCGCCTCTATTGAAGATTCCATTGAACAAAGGATTACTATAGGCATACTTCTCAAGGTCACCATCCAGCAAAAGTGAAGTATCCAAACTTGAACCAACATCCACACTTGAGGAATCATCAAAGGTAATTTTATTCATCTCATTCACTAGAGATTCCTCAAGGTCATGATTATCCTTACTATGACACATGAGACCACCATTATCAAATAAACCATCAAAGGGATGAATAGGATATTCATTCAACTCATCTTCTCCTCTATCAAATATCAATGGGGTGTCATAACAAGGTTCACAAACAAGGTCAACTACAACTTCTTCACTAAAGAGAGGTTCATTGAATACCGGGCTCACATCATGATGTGGCTTATCAACCCTCTCAACTAGTGGTTCACATTCACGCACAAGTTGACCAAGCAACTCTACACTAGTTGCAAATACATTGTAATCACACAAATCATCAACTAGCATAGAGTTTTCACAAATACTATCACAAGACAAGGAAGTAACATGCTCATGGAAAGAAGAACTAACACTTACACTTGAGTTGCGATCTTGCTTACTCAAAGCACTTGAAGTGTCATGGCTAGTCCCTCCACCTTATAGCTCACAATGGGAATCTTCTTCACCTTTTCTTTCCACTTTGGAACATGATTGAGGCTCCATCAGTTTGCCTCGTAGAATACCTACACACGAACTCGCACAAGTAGAAGAAGAAGATAAAGAGTTAGTGTTAGAATAAGTAGAAGAAGAAGATAAAGAGTTAGTGTTAGAATAAGGGGTGCCCTCACTCTCTATGATTCTTTCTCCCTCTTTCTTCTCCCTCATTTTTCTTTCATGGTCGGGTGTAGATTCGGGTGGTGATACCTCACTCACATCACTCAACACAACCTCTCCTTTTTCTACTCGAGAGTTGTCACCTGTCACTCCCTTACTCCTCTTAATCTTTTGTCTCTCATATTTGGGCGAGTTGGGACGAGGCCCAAGAATGCCTTTAGCCGGAGTAGGTGGACTCTTTACATCAAGCTGGAATCTAAGACTTAGAGAATCATCACTTGATATCTCCTTCTTCTTTGGTGAACCACTTGATTTTGGATCTTGTGGTTTCGGGTTTACCTTGTTGACATTGTCAATCCTTTACTTGCATTTGTCCCACTATTTCTTGTGATTGTAGGACTCCTTGATTGCACCATTTTAACCATGGAATGAAGTTCTCACTCCTTGCTCCTTTGAATATCAAAAGAGTGTGCACAAGTAGGCAACTTGTCTCTTGCCCGGTAAGGTTCAAAGTCATAGACCCTTTGTCCCATGCCCACAAGATATGCATCCTTCATAATATTATATCGCACCCTCTTGTCATGCAACCATGGCTCACCTAGCCATATATCAATATGTCACATGGGATACACATCACACCAAACATATCCCTTATAATTCTTAAAAAATATAAGCACCCGAGTTTCCTTGGAAACCCATACTCCATTATACTCATAAGGATGTTCTAGCTCATGGCATGGTATCCTTAGTCTTTCAGCCAAAGAGGTGCTCATGCATTTGGCATCGGTCTCACCAATTTTGAGCAAGTTTCCTTCATTCCCATTTACCTCAATAACGAACCTTCGCTTACCCATGTTTTGTAGATATACATCCAAGAAAGAACTTGAATGCCTACAAGTATCAACACCATCAACTTGGGTCTTCCTTACCCCTCCTCTACTAGCAACATTGCTAGAGTAACTTCCACTTCCAGTCTTTCTTCCAGCATTATATGCGTTGTTGAAAGTCGAGGAAGGAGTCTCATCATGGAACCCATAATAATTTCTCCTAGGGGTAGGAGTGTGGTAGAAACTCTCTCCCCTTTTCTTGGTTCCATAATCCATAGCACTACTCTTACTACAACTATCCAAGCCTCTCACGACATTGTTAGAACAATACAAACCCTTTGTAGCAAAAGCAACACCCTTTCTCACCATAGGAATCAAATTGCCTTTCACATGGGAATTAGGAGCATTGAGCCCTTTAGCACAAATAGAAGATGTAAACTTTTCCTTTCCCATGGAACAACTACAACTTCTTCCCAAACCAATGGATAACACTACTACTCCCTTGTTTATTTGTAGAAACACCAAGAGAAGATGCAAATGAACTATTTCTATAATCAACTTCATCATCAATTATCTCTATGTGACTACCAACATTTTCAAGTTCATCACAAGAAGAGTAAGTAGGAACATTGTACCTTGAAGCGCCACTATCTTCGACTTCTTAACTAAAAGCATAAGAATCTTCACATTCATCTCCACAAGCTACAGTCTTCATAAGCCTCATGATCATCATAGTAACCCGCTTCATCACCATAGGATCCATGGTTTCCCGGATCATCATAGCAAATCCCATCATCATCATAGGAACCATAGTCTCCACCATCATCATAGCAACTCGCATCATCCCCACACGAGTCATAACCTCCACAATCATCATCTGATATAGTTGCAACAATAAGAGAAAAAGACCTCACAAATTCACTCCCTCACGTGTATCACTCAATATATGAACACTCAAGGTAGATGCCTTAATTTGTTAGGAACCACGGTGGTAAGATCATCAAGTAATACGTCCAAGTATTGGTTTGGAATAGAGTTAATGTGACTCGATGGACGGACGGCTATTTAAAGTGAGCACTTGAAGCCAAAAAAATTTCTACGGAACTTCTTGGAATCAATTTTCCAATTCGCACGAGTTAGCCTAATACTCTCAAGAGTTAGTGTCAATGGAGTAGGACAATTATCCAAGAAACACTAACCAAGAATCTCGGAAGCAATGAACAAGCGAAAACCTAGGCAAAAAGGACTACCCCAAAGCTGAAACAGTGGAGGCGCCCCTCCTCAGACTAGAGGCGCTCCGCCTAGACTAGTCCCAATTGTCCAGTGAGGGCTGTCCAGCGGAAGAGGTTCGCCCTGCAACTCAGGCCCTTCTCCTTGGAGCTGAACCTACAGCTTCTCAACAACAGATTTTGATCTATTTTTCACCAAAATTTTCAATCGATTTCACTTGTTTTCAACTCCCAATGGTACCCAAAAGTGTGTTTAATGTTTTCAAACAATCCTCAATGATTTCTAACCCAAAACTAGCAAAAACAAGCTTCGATTCAAGATTTGAAGCAATTTTCAAAAGAGTTTAAAAAAGTGGGGTTTGATTCTTCAACTTTTCCACGACAACACAAAATCATGATATATTGGTACCAAAAGAATGGGAAAACAATATATGAAAATCCCCGATAACTTTCAATAATTGGGGAATCAAATACAAACTTTTGAATCAAATTTTTTTGTGCTTTTCAACTTTTCCAATTTTTTTCTTCCTTTTCTTTTGTCAAAAACAATAACAAAGAAGAAACTAAAGATACTAGGAATGATGAACAGGATGAGGATTTATAAGAAAAAATCTAGTTGTGCTCTGATACCAGCTGATGCAATATAAAATACGCGGAAGTAATTAAAGATACAAATCACAAGATATCAACAAAGTTGAGATTTGAAAGAATAGAAATAGAAGAAAGAATGGATAAAACGATTCAATATATGAATGATTATCCAAGAGGGAGAAAGGAAACTCGAATCTAATTAAGGATTCAAACTAGGATGAAATCCACATGGTTCTAAGCAAGAGATACCATGAAGCTTATAGCTTCTACAAGAAGGCCTTGCCTCTCTCTTTCTCTCTCTCTCTCTCTCTATTCTTCTATCTTCAAAATTCACTAACTAATGAAAATAACCTAAGTGTGACCTTTTATAGTGTTTGGTCTACACATCTAAGTGTTTTAAAAGGAGCTACAAAAATGGCTAAACAAACAAAGCCACGTAGGGCCAATTAGATAAATAAAGTCTCAAAAAGTGAATTAAATCTCGTCATGACTGATTTAGTGGAGGAGCCCCGCCATGTCTCTTCTTCAGCACACCGTCATCAAGTCTTTCAGGAGGGGGTCCGCCCAAAATCCTAGGCGCTCCTCCTTGGGAGGATCAGTGAGCTCTATTTCCCATACTTAGCCGAATTTTAAAGACTTTTATTTCTAGGCGCCCCGCCCTCAAACCTGGGAGGTCTTCCTACCCTTAAGCCTTACTCCCTTCATGCCTGGAATGGCTTGAGCCGCCCCTCCTTGAAATTGAGGCGGTCCACCTTCCCTATAGTAGAAGCTACACATCTTCAACTCTTCTCTGAAGCTCTTGCCTTTACACCCTTCGCATCCTTTTAGCTTGACTCTTGATGGTTGGGATCTAAGCCCAAAATATATTGCATCAGTATAATATAAAGGAAAAAAACCCTTTATATAGGAGTATGGGATGGCCATAAAGCCTACAAAGTCCTACTGAAATTTGGTTTTTATGTACTAACGAAATATGAAAAGAATATTGTTTGCTTATATAGTTAACCCTAGGCGATTTAGCAAGAGGCAATTTTCCGGCGATTTATAGGAGATTACGTTTCTTGATCTTTCATAGCCAATACAGCCACTGGGCAGCCCCCTCCTGGGGTTGTCCAGCCTTCCCCCAATCCTATTCTAGCTGCTACAACAACCATACAACCTCCAAAACAATCCTACGCTTGTATAGTTAACCCTACTACCCCCCTTTTGATATTACACCCATCCTTGAACCTGTAATAGATTACCATCACAGAGAACCTTCGTTCGTGTGGGAATATAAAGATGTTGAAGTTATGACACGAAAATAAGAGCTTCACAATGCTGTTGTAGAGAAGTTTTCATATGGATGCCTAATTATCATGATTTACGTAAGCAGATTCCGCTACAATGTGAAATAAAACAGGTTGGTGTGACTGTAGTTTCGGGTAAACATGCTCCTGTTAATGCTGAAACAGTTTCGCGTGAGAATGCCGTTACTAGTAGTGTTGGGGAGGAGCAATTAATGGTGGAAGCTCAGGGATTATTACAAGTTAATGCAGTAGCTATTAATATGGAGAAGGATTTTAATGAATCCTTGGGAATTAATAAAGAAGTTGTGGGTCAACCTAAAAAGTGTGCAGATTCTCGTGCTTTGGTTATTGCACCTCAAAGTGCGCAGTTCTTTGATGAAAATGCACTTTTTGGGAATATTATGAGCCATAAATACAGGGTTATTAATGAATAAGCTTAAAGGGAGCTGGAGGATTTAAATCCCACAGCTTATTCATTAATGCAGGAGGCCTTAAAGTTGTTGTCCACTCCTAATAAGGATTTAATTCTATGTTTCCCATCAGCTGGGGGAAAGGAATTAATTCCTGTATCTTCTCAATCTACAAAACTTTCCCTAGTCGATGTGGGAAACCAGCTTCAAGGTTTAAGAAACACGTTGAATTATGAGTTAAATACCACGACATATTCAGTCCCTTCTCAATCATTAGAAACTGATCCAGTTCACGCCTATTCCGTGGGCCTCAAAGATTCATTACATGAAAGAAGTGAGGTTGAACGTGACGCTGCCTTAATGTTGAGATGTGATGATAATGCTGATGATGCTCTTCTTGAGAGTATGACTTTGCAACCATTGATCAAATATACAAAGCAGTGGGAAGATATTGCTTCAGCTGATGGTCCTTTGAGTCCTTGAAGGCTAGAGATGGAGGAACATGATAAGGACTCAACAGCTCATAACTTTGAACAAGTTGCTTGGGAGGGAGATATATCGCCCAGGAGTATCAAGTGTCAGAAAAAGTTGATTTTCTGGCATCTTTGGAGAAACCTATACCACCAAAGCAGTAGAAGCAGTGCCAAAAAAAGAATTATAACCAAGACCAAAATAAGACACAATCGTTGAGGTCTGCCTCAACAAAAAAAAAGTGTGGATTAATAATAAGTCGTTGATTTAGAATATTAGGTCTGTTAAGACCAAGAAAGCTTTTCAGTGAGTAATTAGTTTTCACAGGCAACACAAGCTTCAGTTTGTTGGTTTAATGGAGCCGATTTAGAAAGCAACGCATATTGATAGGTTTAGAAGGAGTATTGGCATACCTTAGTTTCAAATTGCACTAACAAAATTTGGGTATTAGTAAATGAGGGGATTGAGGTGAATATTATTAAGAATCATAAACAGCATACTTTGAATTTATTTCATCATGAATTAAATCAAGAGTTCATGGTTACTTTTGTGTATGCAAAATATTTTGCTGTTGATAGGGTGGACCTGTGGAATTCGTTGATTAATTTATCTGAAAATATGGATAGGCCATGGTTTGTGCGAGGCTATTTCAATGCTTGTCTATCAAATGAGGAGAAGTATGGTGGTCTTCCCGTTTTATTGCCTAAGTATGAAGAGTTTTCTAACACAATTGCTTCTTCTAGGTTGGTGTATGATGTTTGGCATTCTATGCCTATATTTCCTTAATATTTCCTTGCGTTTGGATACTTTATTTGCCCGTTTTATAGTTTATGAATGTGGTTTTGCACTGATTTTATGTCGTGCGTGCGTAGGTTGTTATGCAGTGTAATTGGAGCTTTTAAGAGCATGATTGAGCAAGAAAAGATTGGATTTTGATTGAGGATTGGATCGAGCACACGAAGGCACGACACGAGCGAGCAAAAGAGCAAACGGATCAGGAAATTGGCCTGGCGCCATACCCCACGCGCCGCGCAGGCCATAGCGCGCAGGGGCTGGCGCGTTTCCTTCCGCGCCGCGGGGCCAGGGCGTGGAAAAGTTGGCGTCTTCTGGTCATGGACGCGCGATCATGGGCGCGGGGCGCCCGCTATGGCGCCCCTGGAGCGAATTTTGACTTCCTATTTCGTCTAGGCTTGGGTCTAACTTATTACTAGGTGTTTGTAAACTTTATAAATACTCTTTTACTTAGTTTTTCAGAGGAGTTCAGACTTTGGAGCAATTGGAGAGCTCATAACATCAAGAACAAGGGTTTTTCTTCCTTCCATTAATCTATTACATCATTATCTCATTATTTCATCAAATCCTTGTGTTGTTATTATGAGTATCCGTAGCTAATTCTATCGTTCTAGGGTTAGAGTATTTCATGAAAGTTGATGTTTGAAGATTGATTCCCATTAATTGAATCCCATTACGGGTTACTTATTCTTTCTTGATTTCACTTGTGTAATTGTCAGGGCCCGATTATTACGCATTACCTATGGTTTTTAGATTGAACTCGACAGAGGGAATTTATTAACGCAATAAGAAAGAATAGAACTAGTTTGTGAACCCGGGCATCGGGGAACCAATTTGTGAGTAGGATAGACATATACTTGCTCGCCTAGTTTAACTAATTACAGAATTCGTTAATGCGTGCACGTGATTCAACCCATAGACATATAGGGATTGGAGTAGCCTGCATAGACCGTGAAGAACTGAAAGGTTTTCACGGGTACATTTAATCTGTTAGTTAGTAACCCGGGATTTAAGAGTGGAATCAATTGGAAAACTCAACTGGATTGTTCGTAACTCTGACCCTGGACCGTTTCCTTATTATTGATAACAACCAAGTTTTGCTCCATTGCTTGAATTCACTTTTAGCATTTAAATTACTGTTCTTTAGTTAACTAAATCACCACCATTGGAAAAAGATCCCTGAATAGTGAGTTAGAAATTGTTTGCTAGAATTCAGTCTAAATAGTCCTCGTGGGAACGATACTCTACTTTCACTTTATTACTTGTCGACCACGTATACTTGCGTGTGCGTTGGGAGCAACAAGTTTTTGGCGCCGTTGCCGGGGACTAATTTTTGACTGATTTCTTCTTGAACAGTTTATTAATTTCTATTCAGGTTTAATTTTTGTTTTGAGTTTTGTGCTGTTTCAGGTATTAGGTCCTGCTTGATCTTTACCTACAGGAATGGCAGAAGAACAAGCTTTAGCTGTGCGAGATGTTGCTCTCCCCAGCCTGGAGGGAGTAGCCTCGAGCATAGTTAAGCCTAGAATTACTGGAAACTTTGAAATTAAGTCCGGTATGATACAACTGTTACATACGACTGGACAATTTGGTGGATTTCCTCATGAAGATCCGCAACAACATATCCAGAATTTCTTGGAGATCAGTGATACTTATACACCAACGGGAGTTCCTATTGATTATGTTCGCTTGACTTTATTCCCGTTTTCACTGATTGGGGCAGCAAAGAGGTGGTTAAAGGCTGAAAAGTCTGGGTCTATCACCACTTGGAATGATTTGGCTAAGAAGTTCTTGGCTAAGTTTTATCCATCTGCCAAGACAGCCCGGGTGAGGAGTGAAATTATGTCCTTCAGACAGTTAGAAGGAGAATCTTTGTATTCAGCCTGGGAGCGGTTCAAAGCTTTACTGAGAGATTGTCCACACCACAACCAATCCAATGAGGTTCTTGCACATACTTTTGTTGAGGGGTTGACTGCACATACTAAGATTGTGGTAGATGCTGCTGCTGGAGGTCAAGTATTGGTCTTAAATTTTGACCAGATCTATGATTTGCTAGATAAGTTTTCGCAGAGCAATCCTGATTGGCAAGGTGATGGTAGAGCTACTACGCAGAAAGCTGCAGGGGTACTTCAGTTAGATGCAGTTTCAGAGCTACGGGCTAGGATGGATGCTATTTCCAATCAAATTAGTAAGCTAGCTCTGCCAAAGACTCAGCAACCAGTGGCTCCAGTGCAACAACTCCAGAGCTTTTGTGAGGTTTGTGGTCAAGACCATGCTACAGAGGTTTGCCCTTCTAACCCAGAGTCAGTTTATTACGTGGGTAATCACAACAGGCTGCAGGGTCAAAATCAGTTTGGTAATTCTTATTATCAAGGTAATATGAGAGCCCCGAATAATTACCACCCACTCCCAGCTCCACCACAGCAGGTTAGCAGTTCAGTTGAGGAGATGCTAAAGTAGATAATGGCGGGCCAGCAGAGAATGATAGCTGACACTGCAGCCCATGCACAGGCCATACAAGATCTTGCCAGTGCTCACAAGAACTTGGAGCACCAGTTGGGGCAGTTGGTGGGAGAAATAAGCACTGTGAAGAAAGAGCCTGAACAATGTCTTGCAGTGACTTTAATTGGAGGTGGAGAGCTGATGGCCAAGCCTGAGGAGAAAGCTGAAATTGAAAAAATTGAAAAAGTGGAGAAGATAAAGAAGAAAGAAGAGAAGAAAGAGGAACCTCGGCCACCTCCACAATTCCCGCAGAGGCTTATATAATCGAAGGATTTGGCCCAATATCAAAAATTTGTGAGTATGCTGAAAGAACTTCATGTTAATATTCCTTTGACTGATGTGTTTGAATTGATGCCATCCTTTGTGAAGTTCTTAAAAGAGATTCTAGTCAAGAAGAAAAAGCCTCCAGAGGTAGATTCAGTTGAGTTAGTTGAGGAGTGTAGCACAATCTTGAGCAAGCTACCTCCAAAACTTCAAGATCCTGGGAAGTTTACTATTCCTTGTACTATTGGAGGGCATAGTATCACTGGTGCCTTGTGTGATTTGGGTGCGAGCATAAATCTCATGCCTCTGTCTGTGTGCAAAAGGTTAGGACTAGGAGCAATCAAGCCCTCCTCAGTTACTCTTAAGATGGCGGATGGATCACTCACTCACCCTGATGGTAAATTGGAGGATGTGTTGATAAAAGTTGGTAAGTTTACATTCTCTGTTGATTTTGTAGTCCTAGATTATGAAGAGGACTTAGAAGCTCCAATTATTTTGGGGAGACCATTTTTAGTCACCTCGAAGGCACTTATTGACATGGAGCTGGGTGAGATGACTGTTAGAGCGCATGGAGAAAAGGTTACTTTCAAGGTGTATAATGAGAAGGAGCACATAGCTAAGGTTGAAGAGTGCTCTATGATTGAATGTGTCAGTCAAGAACATGGAAGTAAACCAATTGAAGTGAAGTTGGGGTCTCTCAAAGAAAGGAAGAAAGCAAAAGTTCGTCGGAAGAAGAGAAGACGTAAATGCTGGAAGTGAGCTAAATGTGTCGTCGTGCCACGACGTTAACTAAGGCGCTTCTCGGGAGGCAACCCGAGTTTGTACTTGTAATATTTTATTTTATAGTGTCACGTAGTTTTTGTTTTTCCTTGGATTGCAGGTTCGTGTAATGTCGAGGCTAAGTGTGGGGTGTCCTCACCCTTGCCTAATGTTGATGACCTGATGAGGGAAGTCTGAGTACCTCATATCATATGAAAGCTTGGAGGATGCTAGCACCAAGGACTAGAGTCTTCAGGGAAGTCTTCTTTACCCTTGCACTTTCTTATTTTTAGCACTGACGACATTGCTTAGTTTAAGTGTGGGGTGGGGAACTCTCCCTTATTTTTGAGGTTAGGGATGCATGTACCGTAGGATTTTCTTTTGTCACTTGACTTTATTTTGATTTGTTTCTTGCTTTAATATATGAAAAAATTGAAAAAAATTAGAAAACCAATGAAAAATTCCAAAAAGATTTTCCTTTTAGTTTTATTAGCGGTACATGTCATCCACCCCGTGGTTTTTCTTATGACCTCGGTTCTTTTCCACGGGGAGGCCTTTGAACCGGGTAGTTTTTTACTTTTTAGGATTAGAGTAGTTAGTTGTTAGGTGGCCCTAGACAAAGGAAATAGGTAGAATGCTAGGTGCCTTTGATTTGTTTGATACCGGTGGACTTGGACTTAATTGCATGTGCTATTTGTGGTGTCCTTGGGTTTTAATTGTGATGCATGCCTAGGAAAAAATGGAACAACCCCCTTGAGATGCTTGAGTCCGCTTGCTTGACTTATTGTTAACTTTTGTGCATGAGTGCTTAAATTCCCACAAGTTGCATTCTAGAAGCTTGGTTGAGAGTTGTTGATGGAGCCTTTTTGTGTGAGCCATGTGCAAGGTGTGTTGTGAGGCATATTTTTGTTGCTCCATGTTGCATGTTAATGTCTAGAACTTGCCCCGTGTGTGTGCAAAGCGAAATCCTAAGTTCGCTCTAGTCGGGAGATGATACAAGGCCTTCTTTGATTTGCCTACCCTCACATATATACCTTGGAAAAATTGTTGTTGTGATTTCTTTGACCCTTTTTGTTGGCACCCACACCCCGAGCCTACCCATTTGTTCTAAATTGTCTCTTTTGGCCCTTTACTCCTTAAGCACTTTATTAATATTGTGTAGATGATTGGAGTTGTGGTTGGATGTTGGGAGGTTCTTGAGTGGAGCTAATGAAAGGGAATATTTGTAAAAAGTGTGAAGTAGTGAAAAACATTGGCAAGGTTGGAAGTTGATGAAATTGAAAAAAAAATGAATTGAAAAAGAGAAGGAAAAAAATGCAAAGAAAGAAAAAATTGTGAAAAGAAAGAAAAAAAGAGAAAGATATCCCTTCCTTGCTAGTGTGTGCTTAAAAAGAAAATATGCTACTTGTTGAGAAGGTGTATGTGTGAAAGTTGTTGATTGGGTGGCTTGTTGAGAATTGTGTTTGAAATTAAATGTGATGTATTAAAGTGCTTAGGGAGGTAGTCACTATTCCCATATGTATCCTACCAGCCCCTTAGCCTACATTACAACCTTTTAAAGTCCTAGTTAATCCCGATTGGAGTGAGCCTACATTAGTGGAGTTCTACACTACGGGCAAGCCTATGGTACATTGTTTGTGACATGTGAGATTTTCATGAGAGTGAGTGAATTCTTTCTATGCTATTGTCCCCATTCTATTCTTGATATTCATGGTTGTGTGTGATATTCGGGGACACTCTCTTGCTTCATTTTGGTGAGGGCACATGGTTTGCATGAGATAGGTAAAGTTGATGGTTCTTGATTGAGTAGATAGGTGTGATTTTGTGGGAGCATGGTTGCATTAAGTTGAGTTCGTGCACTTGAGCTATTTTGGGGTGGTTGTTCTCATATTTTTGGTTTTGGTAAATTGTTGGCATGTTTGTGGATCCATAGTAGTCATGTGTGCATTGGTTCAATGGTCGGTATCAACCATAGTCATAGGCAGACCTGTTTTACCTAGGTTGGAAGTTATTTGTGATTGCTCGAGGACGAGCAAAGGTTCAAGTGTGGGGTGGTGATGTTTGGCATTCTATGCCTATATTTCCTTAATATTTCCTTGCGTTTGGATACTTTATTTGCCCGTTTTATAGTTTATGAATGTGGTTTTGCACTGATTTTATGTCGTGCGTGCGTAGGTTGTTATGCAGTGTAATTGGAGCTTTTAAGAGCATGATTGAGCAAGAAAAGATTGGATTTTGATTGAGGATTGGATCGAGCACACGAAGGCACGACACGAGCGAGCAAAAGAGCAAACGGATCAGGAAATTGGCCTGGCGCCATACCCCACGCGCCGCGCAGGCCATAGCGCGCAGGGGCTGGCGCGTTTCCTTCCGCACCGCGGGGCCAGGGCGTGGAAAAGTTGGCGTCTTCTGGTCATGGACGCGCGATCGTGGGCGCGGGGCGCCCGCTATTGCGCCCCTGGAGCGAATTTTGACTTCCTATTTCGTCTAGGCTTGGGTCTAACTTATTACTAGGTGTTTGTAAACTTTATAAATACTCTTTTACTTAGTTTTTCAGAGGAGTTCAGACTTTGGAGCAATTGGAGAGCTCATAACATCAAGAACAAGGGTTTTTCTTCCTTCCATTAATCTATTACATCATTATCTCATTATTTCATCAAATCCTTGTGTTGTTATTATGAGTATGCGTAGCTAATTCTATCGTTCTAGGGTTAGAGTATTTCATGAAAGTTGATGTTTGAAGATTGATTCCCATTAATTGAATCCCATTACGGGTTACTTATTCTTTCTTGATTTCACTTGTGTAATTGTCAGGGCCCGATTATTACGCATTACCTATGGTTTTTAGATTGAACTCGACAGAGGGAATTTATTAACGCAATAAGAAAGAATAGAACTAGTTTGTGAACCCGGGCATCGGGGAACCAATTTGTGAGTAGGATAGACATATACTTGCTCGCCTAGTTTAACTAATTACAGAATTCGTTAATGCGTGCACGTGATTCAACCCATAGACATATAGGGATTGGAGTAGCCTGCATAGACCGTGAAGAACTGAAAGGTTTTCACGGGTACATTTAATCTGTTAGTTAGTAACCCGGGATTTAAGAGTGGAATCAATTGGAAAACTCAACTGGATTGTTCGTAACTCTGACCCTGGACCGTTTCCTTATTATTGATAACAACCAAGTTTTGCTCCATTGCTTGAATTCACTTTTACCATTTAAATTACTGTTCTTTAGTTAACTAAATCACCACCATTGGAAAAAGATCCCTGAATAGTGAGTTAGAAATTGTTTGCTAGAATTCAGTCTAAATAGTCCTCGTGGGAACGATACTCTACTTTCACTTTATTACTTGTCGACCACGTATACTTGCGTGTGCGTTGGGAGCAACAGTGTATCTTGGCTATTCAGGAAGTATATTTACTTGGTGCAATGGTCGCCATTATGATGAATTCATTCTTAAGCGTCTTGATCGTTGTCTTGGTAATCAAGAGCTCAGAGATTATTTTTCTATCTTTGAAATTGATCACCTTGCTAGAGTTGGCTCAGACCACTCTCCTCTTCTTATTTCATGCAAGAATGATATTCAAACAATTATCAAGCAGTTTAAATTTTGAAACATATGGGTGAAACATTATAATTTTTTAGAGTTGGTGAGGCAGACTTGGTCGCAGGATGTGGGAAGGTGTATTCCTTTCTATAAATTTCTTTTCAAGTTGAATCTGATGAACCAAGCTCTCTCTAGCTGGAGTAGTGCGACTTATGGCAATATTTTTAATAAATTAAGTCTCTGGAGGATATTATAATGGGGCATGAGCATCACTTTGAGTGTTATCCATCTGAAGAAAATAGGGCAGCGGTTAAAAAAGCAGAGGCTGATTTAATTAAATATCATGCTTTGGAGGAAGATTTCTGGAAGCAAAAAGCGGGAATTCAATTGTTTCAGGAAGGTGAGCGTAATATAAAAAATTTTCATTCTCATGTGAAGGATAGAAGAAGCAAGTTACAAATTCATAAAATTAAGAATAGGTGGGGTGACTGGATTAATTCAAAAGATGCAATTGCGAGAGAGGCGGTTTTCTTTTATGAGAAGCAGTTTCGGTAGGAGGAGGAACCATCAAATTTTGATTTGCTTATGCATGTTCCATCTCTTATTTCTCTAGAGCAAAATATTGATGTCATTAAATTAACTGAGTTAGAGGATGTTAAGAAGGCGGTTTTTGGGTTGAATAGGGATAGTGCAGCGGGTCCAGATGGCTTCTCTAGTAAATTTTTTCAAGTTTGTTGGGACATTATTTAAAAGGACCTGACTTTGGTGGTACAAGCATTTTTCAAGGGTCAGTTTCTACCAAAATATGTCACTCACATTAATTTGGTCTTGCTTCCTAAAAAAAGTGAAGTATCTACTTTCTCTCATTTATGACCAATTAGTTTGAGTAATTTTATAAATAAAGTGATTTCAAGGGCCATTCATGATCGTTTAGCTCCTTTGTTGCCTACCATTATTTCTCCTACTCAGGCTGGATTTGTGAAAGGGAGAAGTACTTTTGAGAATATTTTGTTGGAACAGGAGATTGTTCGTGATATCAATGAAAGGGTGAATGATGTAAATGTTGTTATTAAGCTGGACATGATGAAAGTTTATGATCGAGTTTCTTGGTTGTTCCTTACAAAAGTGTTGCGCAAGTTGGATTTTTGTCATGCTTTTGTTGATATGATCTTTAAATTGGTAAGCAACCATTGGTACTCAATATTGTTCAACGGCTAACCCACAGGACTCTTTCACTCTACAAAAGGTTTGAAGCAGGGTGATCCTTTGTCACCTACCCTATTTATCTTCTCAGCTGAATATTGTCTAGAGTGTTGAGTTCGTTGTTTGATAATAATTTATATCGGGGTTATCAAATCCCAAATGGAGCCCTTTGATTAATCATTTAGTTTATGCAGATGACACAATCTTATTTACTTCAGCTAATAATAATTCATTGCGGCTAATTATGGGGGTGTTAGGTGCTTATGAGCAGACGTCTGGTCAAAGGATTAATAAGGAGAAGAGCGCTGTGTATTTGCATAATAGTGTGGAGGATGACATTGTTGATCATGTGCAGCATATTACACATATTTCAAGAGATACTTTTCCTTTTACTTATTTAGGTTGCCCAATTTTTTATGGTAGGAGGATGAAAGAGTACTATAATGATATGTTGGAGAAGGAAGAGATTGCAATCATGGGAGGCTAAGATGCTTTCGTATGGAGGTCGTGTTATTTTAATTAAACATGTATTGCAAAGTATGCCAATTTATATGTTATCAGCTATTAATCCTCCTGATTGTGTCATTAATCAATTGCATAAGTTGTTTGCTATGTTTTTCTGGAGGAACTCTCAAGAGTAGTCTTGCTGGCATTGGGCTTCTTGGGCAACTCTTTGTCTTCCAGTTGAGGAAGGTGGTGTGGGTTTCAAGTCTATGCATGATGTATCGATGGCTTTATATTGCAAGTTATGGTAGAATTTTAGAACTAAGACATCTCTGTGGGGCACTCTTATGGCTAACAAATATTGTAAAAAGTTAAATAAAGCTATTGTGCCATACATGGATGGCTCTTATGTTTGGAAAAAAATGTTGATGGCAATGGATAAAATTGGTCAACATAATTGTGTGGCAGGTGAAGAAAGGAAATTCACATTTTTGGTATAACAATTGGAGCGACCTTGGCGCATTTCATAAACTTCTCACTCTTGGTTGGGAAGTAGATGGTTGTTTTAATTTGGTTGAGGACTATGATGATGGAAATGGTAGGGATGAGTCTAGAGTGAGGCAGCTAGTTCCTGAGTTTATTGCTAATCACATTTTATAATTGCCTGCAATTATAAGAGGTGATAGTTATGACAAGCCTTGGTGGAAGTTGACATCTAATGGAAGTTATTCAGTATGATCTGCTTGGGAGTTTATTAAAGTAAAAGGCGTGTCGTCCATTGCTTTTAAGAAGATGTGGATCAAGAGTCTTCCTATAAAAATTTCCTCTTTTATGTGGCGGATGTGGAAATTTAAATATTCATTAGATGAGTAGTTAAAGAGAATGGGATTTTGCATAGCGTCAAGATGTTACTGTTTTAGACTCCCTAGGGAGGAAAAAATTCAGCATGTGTTTTTTATTAGTCCAATTGCTAACCGACTGTGGAGATTTTTTTCAGGTGCATTGGGAATTGTATTGGCTATTTGTGATCTACATCAAGCTATAATGAAATGGTGTATCATTTCAAGCTCGTCCATGGAGTAAGTGTATAGTGGTAGTATGTCCTTCAGTGGTTTTCTTGGAGTTACGGAAGAGGCGCAACATAATTATGCATGGTGGGAAGGTATCGTATCGTCGTCTTATTTTTTAGGTGACTTCTACGTTACATAAGCTTTCAATTTTGAAGTTTCCTTCATTTAAAAGTAGTCTCATGGTATGTGATGGTGGATCATTTGAATGCGTATATTCCACGATTAAAGTATACAAGGATGACATGGATTCTTCCTTCTCATGGTTGGCATAAATGCAATACAGATGGGGCTAGTAGAGGGAATCCTGGATTGGGATCATATGGTTTTTCAGTTTGAAACTCATTTGGCGATTTAGTGTGGGCAGTCGCGAAAACTTTGTGAGTATGCACTAATGTCATTGCTGAGGTAGTAGCTATTTTGGAGGCTATAAAGTGTTGTCTTGCTCGTGGTTTGGTTCCATCTATAGTTGAGACAGATTCTTTGTTAATGAAGAATGTGATTGAAGGTAATTGGAATGTACCGTGATCGATTGCTAGGATAGTAGAGGAAATTAATTCAACTAAGGGTTGGAAATTTAAAGTGGTGCATACATTTAGAGAAGGCAATCAATTGGCGGGCTACCTTGCAAATAAATCTTTTGACAGTGGGGATGTGTGCTATGATAACTTTCTGCATCTAACTCCTAGAGGGAAGAAAATTGTGAATTGTGACAAAGTACAATTTCTACTTTTTCAAGCAGTATGGAGCGGATGATAAAGGATATACAATATGATGGAGGGAGTAATGCAGCCTGTTATGATCAAGTCCTTATGGAGGAGATCATAACAGTTTTTTATCTAATATGTTTGTTCATTTTGCAGGTTTCTCAAGTATAATTACACATGTATTTGAGGCAGTGTCACGTTCTCAAGGTGTTACATGCTGGTTGGAGTTGTTTGCTGCACGAAAGAGTGGAGCAGCTGACGTTTGGGATCGATCATTTTTTATTGTTACAGGTTCATAAATGAGTTTCCAGTTGAGCAATTTTATGGACAGCTTTGTGTGGAATTTTTTGCTCGTTGAGGAGCATGTTAAGGCGACAATATTTCTGCTCTTTGCTTTGGCTTCTCTTGTGCTGTAGCTTGTTGGCGCGCGCCTGCTACTAGAAATTTTCGTAAGGTGCCTGGAGTTTTAAAATAAGACTTTCAAAAAAGTACTCATGGTGCAGGTGGAATATTTTATTTATTACAAAAAAATAGCATGTTGCCATTATGAGTGGACTTTCAACATTTTACTTGGAACTGTTCTAAGGACTGTTTCAACTTCAAAAAATAGTTCTTCCACCTGTTCCAACCAAGAATCATTCATCAATTGTCAAGGAGTTTTTATACTAGTCCGTTGAGAAGATGGAGGCTCTGCTGGTGGTTTCGTTGCTTGCTAAGGTGCCTATCCACGCGACCTTTTGTCTTGATTTTAGCATGGTTCCTAATTCTTTATTGCAAGCTGCTTTGCTTCACCAAGTTCCTTGAGACATATCCTACATTATCAAACAAGGAATACAAGTTATTCAAGTCTCTTTCCAAGCTTAAAATTTTTAGTTTAACTAATTCAATTGTTTTACCAGCTAATAGTTTTCACATTGTAAAGTGCAATGCTTATGCGTTTTACTTATCTAACTTGGTCATATTAACATTATATGATGTTCACCCCAAGAAGAGGAGTAGCGCATGTAGGCATGGTACTATTTTAAATGTAGGTAGTTTATCTTCGAGTGCCAACTTTGGTTCAACTTTTAAAGACATTGTATTTTTTTTAGTATCTGTTAATATTAATAAAAATGGTCACTGGGTGCGATATCAAGTTGACTCTTTGCTTAAAAAAAATAAACAGGACAAAAAAACAAGTAGGAAAGAAAAATCCTAATTAAATAGGAAAATAAAGTAAATCAAAACTAAACTAGAAAAAGTAAATAATATCCTAAATAAACTTGGTATACTAATCCTAAATAATATTGGAACCAAATCTTAATTAATCTAGGAAAATATATTCTAGTTAATTTAGGAAACAAATCCCACCTGCACTAGGAAACCTTGATAGCAGCTTGGAGTACACTTCTTGGACATCTTTTGACCATCAATTACACTTTTTTTTGAAAGAAAATAAGCTCATCTATGGGTCAAAAATGTGACACCATATGGATCTTTCTTGGGCTGCAAGTTTAGCACATTTAAGCTCTTAAATTGATCCAAAATTCGACTCATTTGAACCGCAACTTATCTACTTTAAATTGCAGTAATTTTGACTTGAATCTATATAGTCTTGTACCTCAATTTGAACAATAATATTATTATAATACTTCATCAAAAGATCCCCGTTGATTTGAGCTCTTCCTCCAAAACTAGACAATTCTTCTTTGCAATTGACTCCAATTAACCTATTTTGAAGTTCCTTTATTTGAGATCTCAGCATATCCTTCCAAGAGTTTCCAAAGCTTCGTTCAACTCATTTAATTGAGTTTTGCTTCCATAGATGCTATCAATCAGTCAGCTAAAGTACGCGACTGCGAGGAACACAGACGCGACCGCTATGGAACTTCAAGCTAAATTCCGCGAATGCGGGACATTGGCGCAATCTCGTCGAAATTTCAGATTACATGTCACGATCGCGAGGCACAAGACGCGGTCGCGATGAAATGCGTTCTAGGAAGCTTACTAATTTGTTACCTAGGGGCTACTTAGTCCTTTTGTAATATAGTTAGTGTTTATTATATATAGTGTCATTAGTAGTAATTAGCTTTAGATTTTTGTTGATTGATGAGTGATGAACTCCTTGGTGAGTGTGTGTGGGTATTAACTCTTTGTCTCTTCTAGCACCCTCTTGAATATCTCAAGTATGAGATGATTCATTGATGAGTTCAACTCTCTTCTTCCTTGAATATTTATCTTGTGATTTTATTATTTAAATAAGAGTGTTACAATTTGTTTCTAGTTAATCTAATAGCTAGTTAGATAATTAATTCTACCTATCATTTAATTTCATTTTTTCCCCAAAACTTGGTAGTGTTCTTGAGGGTTGAAGAACATATTCTTTAATTTTCTTAAATTTCCATTTCTAGGATCATATCAGTGGGAAAGATTAATCGTTGTTGATATACTGCCTGCACCAAGGATAAACTGATGAATTACTGCGCTACATTTTTATTGAGGGCCTCCATCCAAATAGCCATGTCTTACTTCGTGTAGTATATGGTGGATAGAGCTTAGAAAAGCAATATAAAGAGCTATGTGACATTCTTGACAAACTTTTAGAAGGTAATCAAGATTGGCAAGGAGAACCTAGCAGAGAAATGGTACCAAAAGCTAATGGAAAGCTTGAAGTAAATGGAGTCACAACAATAAGAGTCGACTTTGCAGCATTCCAACACACTACTACGGACTAGTTTGCAACTATAGTTGCTCACCTGAGCAAGATGAGCCTGCCCCAGGCTCACTCAACAAAAAGTATAAGCTTTCTGTGAAGTGTGTGGTAAAGATGATAATAGTTACATCTATCTAATCAAGAATATTCATGTTACGTGGGTCGACAAAATAAAGGCTTAAAAAAGAAAACTCAATATGGCAACACATGTCCTCCAAAATACCGAAACCATCTAAACTTCTTATGGGGTGGCAATCAAGTTTTGAAGAACCATCAACAAGAGAAAGATGAATCGAACAAATTAGGAATAATGATGCAACAGTTACTATCTAGAAATATTAAGATCATTGCTAACCAGCAGAACTAGGATAATTCCATACACACATATGAAAGATAGGTTGGATAAATTATTGTCGCTCATAACATGAGGCTAATGGGAGCCTTACCAAGTGATACCGAACCAAATCCCAAAGAACAAGTACATGCTGTGACTTTGGAAAATGGAAGGGAGTCAGAAGAATTGCCAAAGCAGCCAAGGAAGCCTAGCTCTAAGAAAGAGAAATAAGTTGAGCCGACTGTTGGAGTTGAGAATAAGGTAGGAAAGAAAGAAGATGTCATTGTTGCGAAACCACCACCTCCTTTCACTCGAATGTTGCAAAAGAATTTGTATGATCCCGCATTCATAATGTTCTTGGGCATATTAAGACTTACATTAATATTTCATTGGTGAAAGAACTTCAAGAGATCCCAAAATATGCAAAGTACATCAAGGATATAGTGGCGCCCAACAAAAGGATCAGTGAGTTTTAATGAAGAGTGCACAACCAGTGTGCAAAACAAGCTCCCACCAAAGTTGAAGGACCCATGGAGTTTCATTATGCCTATCTGGATTGGAAATGGTGAGGTTGGTAGAGCCCTATGTGATTTAGGGGTAAGCATAAATTTAATGCAACTTTTAGAGTTCAAGAAATTAGGTCTTGGAGCTCTAAAGCCTACCACGATCTGACTACAACTTGCTAACTACTCCACCACTTGTCGTAAGGGGGTGATAAATGATGTGTTCGTGCAGATTGAGAAATTCTCATCCCCCGCTGATTTTGTCCAGTTTGATTATGAGGCATCCAAGGACGTTCCAATTATCTTAGGAAGATTTTTTCTGTCCACTACTGATGCAGCGATCATAGTGAGGGAAGGTAAAATGACCATGAAAGTCGATGATGACAAAGTAGTTTTCAATGTGCTTAGAGCAATTAAACTTCCCAATCATTATGAGGAGTTGTCCATGATTACTGTGGCGGAAACAGCAGTATCAAAGGAATAGAGATAGAATCCTGGTGGCACACAAATGCTTGACAACCGATCCGGGGAAGAAAAAAGATATCCTCTTCAAGCAAGATAAGAAAAATATTCATCGATAGAGGAGGAAGCACAAATGGAAAGCCTAGGCTAACTGGCATGTCATCGTTGTGCCGCGATGTTAGATTAAGCACCTAATGGGAGTCAAACCATTTTTTACCACTTTTTTAGCTAGTTAGTTATTACATTTTAATAAAGAAAAAGAAAAAATAGAACAAAAATAATGGAATTTTTGGACCTAATGTTGTTATTTAGTGTGTGTATTTGCAGGAAATTAAGTGAAAAAGTGGTTAGTACCTTGCTAGAAAAAGTGTTGAGGCTAAGGCGTAGTATGAAAGAAGGAAGAGAAAGTGTTGCAGCAGCAAAACTGTAAACTCCCAGACCAAACAGGCTCGTATGCATTGTGACCTACCCTATAAGTAAAAGCTCTAAGTTTTTTTTTCCAAAATAGTGCAGTATCAGCAGTGCACAGGCTATTGTAATATTGTATCATCAATTACGGGTGAAAAAATAACTCACACGCAAAACAGGATCGTGTGCGTTGTGCGACACCCCGTCGTAATCCATGGTATGTATCAGCTCTTAAACTCAAAACACACACACAACACTTAGACAAATCTACACTTCAAAAACCTGTTGCTTCGCTTCATTCTCCTTTTCTTTTGGCTCTCTCACAACACTCTTGTGTGGCTTTATTTACTGGAGTCTAGGTGTTATTTTCCAAGACACACCAGTTACTGTTTTGAGGACCAGTTTCTTCAATGTGTTCCTTTACTTTATTATATGCGGAATTAAAACTGTAAGTAAATGAACACTTGATGTTAGTGTGGAAAACCCCTGTTAACTAGGGATCAAAAAATTACGACCTACTCTTCCAAGTAAGATTTCAACTTCACTATGTAAAAGACTCACTTGGTTACAAGACTACCTTCTTACTAACCTAGGACTAACTCTAATCCTCTAGTGACCCCTTTCATGATCAGTGAAGTTTCTTCAAGTACACGACTTGAATTAAAATGATACAACTCGATAGTACCTACTACAGATGAACTAAGACTGAACTTTGACAAGACTCAATCTAAGGAACAGGTTCTTTACTTAGTTCCCTGTAGCTTAATGATTACACAAATAAGATGAAGACTCTTTCAATGCTATGGCTCGATTCTCTCTGTATTTGTGCACACTTCAATAGCTAAAATACTTCTGCTTTTATAGCTTCCAAAACTCAAGAAGTCTTGAGCAATTAGAACTCCAAAGCTTCCAAGAGTTTGAGTCATAGTTGAACTCTTTCCTTAGTTACCCGAAATCCCTTAGCTCTTATCCATTCTTATGCAATCTTTTCATATCTCGTATAGTCCTGCATAATTATCAAGATAAACATTAGAATTAGGATAATTAATATTTCTGCTTAAATAATTTTGAATGTTTATTTATTCAGCTGCAGTGATTTAAAGGAACACGTCCTTGGATCTGTTCCTAAGTCATCAGTCAAAACTTCAAGCTTATCCAAGCTAACATTTTCCCCCTTTTTGATGATGACAAACTCATGGACATAGCCTCATGTCCTTAATGTCCTGAATCATAACTTGGAACTTGAAAACATCATAAGTAGAAACTTGTTTCATCATTAAGGATCAGGTTCTCAATTAGGCTATAAATTACACAAGCAAAATTAGAACTTACTCTTCCTCCTTTTGGCATCATTGAAAAGGTTGCATAAGTTAGAATATATCAAGTATTAGAACAAACAGCTTATAGCCATTTAGGCAACTCAGAATGCAAGCATAATTCAGAATAAAGCAACTGCAATAAAATGATATTAGCCATCGAAGATAAGTCATCATTAACAAAAAGTTAAACCAGGGGATACAAGCAGATACTACCAAATTATTCAAAAACTAGAAAGAAAAAGACTAAGGCACTAGAACTAGTCTAAATCCTACTGGACAAAAGATGTCTTTTGGCTAAGGTGTTCAGGATGTGGAAGGACCAGGTCCCTGAGACTTTTCCTGCAGCAATTCAAACATTTGTTTGAACATTTCCTTATTTGTCTCCTTTGCTTTAGTAGCCTCAGCCTTCCAGTAGTTCCTCTCTTCCTCCAACCTAGTTATCACAGTAGCTTGTATGGCAACTTGTTGCCTCAAGGTCCTCACCTTGTTGTTCAAAGGCTGTTTACCAACACCAGCCAGTAGAGGATCAGTTTGAATAGGCAAATCACAGCTGATCAGGGTAGCACAACCAAATTTCTCCTTCTTTGTAGCATTGACTACCCCCTCCAAAGGAATTCCTAACTTAGCAAACAAATCAGTCAAGATAAAACCAAAGGGCAATGAGTGTTTTTTCTTCCCAATAACAACCCTCTTAATCAGATGAATCATGAACCTGGGCTAGTTAATTTGCTTATCACTGTCCAGCAGTTCCATAAGGACCAGGTCCATAAAACTGGCAATTCCTCTCTGGCAGCAATATTTTGTTCACAAATTCAAACAACACCTGGTGCTGAGGGTGCATTTCACTCTTTTGCACAGCCCTGGGTATCTCCTCCTCAGCATTTTCAGCAAATTTCCTAGTGATTTCTAAATCAGTAGGAAGATTTATCAAATCAGGCCACACCTTTTTTATGAAGCTTTCATATCCTACTGATGGAATACCCAGCAATTCACCCAACTCCATAGTGTCAAAGGTGATTTCTTAGTCATGGACAGAAGTGGTGATCCTATCCCTTTTGATAGAACAATTTTTGTAAAATTCCTGAACCATCACCCTTGCACATTATCCTTTGATCTGAAGGACCATGTCCCTCCAACCTTGAACCTGCAACTTTTGCAGCAACCAAAGCATACCTTCTTCCTCAACATTAGAAAGTACCCTTCCCTTCAGAACTTTTCTCATCATAATGTCCTCATGCACACAATGTTGAACTTCATCTCCCTCATCCTCACTTTCACTGTCATCACCTACAACAGACTCATCAGAACTTTCATCAACCAAAGTTCTTTTTGAGGACCTAGTCCTCTTGGAAGATTTTCCAGCAGCAGCTTTCACAGAACTCCTTGTCACACGCCCTTGTGCAACTTTTCTCTTCTTAGACTGAGGAACAGCTTCCTCAACATCCTCCATCACATCATCTTCTTCATCCACAAGCTCTCTCTCTTTTTCTATAAAATTAGTTTCTTCTTCAACAACAGGATCAACAACCTATTTTCCCTTTCCTTTCCTGCTTCTTTTCATTGCAGCAGCCAGTTTTTCATTTGTAGCCTTGACTGCACTTCTTGTTCTCCTAACCCTACCAGCAGGGGTAGAGGCAGAAGGAATAGTTCCTTTCACCTTGGAAGAACTATAACCCTTTTACTTAAGTCCTGGCTTATAGCTATCACCAATCATTTTCTATTTAGCAGTAATCTAAGCAGACAACTTAGCATCAATTGGACCCTTCCTAGCAAGTTTCTTTTCAGATTCCTTATGTTGATAAGGTCAATAATTGGCCTATCATTATCACTCATGTCATCATCTAAATCCACTACATTGACATCCTCCATGGGTGCTCTAAAATCAACCTCTGGAGACCCTGGTGACCCATGCATGGGAGCCTCCAAACGTTTCACAGTTTCACTTTCCCCCTCAGGAATAGACCCAAACCCCTCTACATTCTCCCCTTCATCTTCAACTACATTTAAAGGAAAAGCATAGTTTACCTGATACTAATAGACAATAATAGCCCTTGACAAGTCCTCAACTTGTTCTAAAATCGATTAAGCAGTGGGAACTGGTCCTTCCCCCTAAATTTCTGCCTCAGGATTTTGGGGAATCTGGTGTTCAGGGATTGGTGTTGTTGTGTCCATGGGTGAAGGAGGGTTGGGAATTTGTGGTTGATCAGAAGTGGGAATGGAAGATGAGTTTTCAGGTGAGAGAGACATGGCAAATATACGTTTTGAGAGATAAAGCACTATTTTTTCTGAAATTGTTGAAAATTTGATTAGAGCAAAGTGAAAAAATAATGAAGAAGTAGGAGGGTTTATATAGAGTGAGATTAGTAGTGGAGATTGAGTGCAAAACGGATACTATTACCTCATTGATGAAGTTTCAAACGTTAAAGGACTCTTGGTAGTCTCCCGGAAAAGAGTTATGATTTGAGTTTCCTGATGGGATTGGGAACTGGTTTCTCTTATGGGACTCTTACGCAGAGCTGATATGATTAGGATTCCTAGTGGGATTTATCCTAAATTCAAGTTACCTATAGTCTTAAATTTCTAATATATTTGAATAACAAAGAGCACATACCTGAATATTATCACAAAAACAGTGTCCATCCCAATTTAATCTAATTTGCTCAATCTGAAATTCTAAGAACATAAGGGTAACATCATTAAATTTTAGCAACTTTAAAAAGAAATCATGGCACATGAGTATACAATTAAGTATGAAACTGAACTGAATATTTCAAATTGACTTTAATAAAATTCATTTTAAGTACAATTTTCTAGTCGATTTTAAAGTAAAGCATTAGTAGATTTAGGTGAATTTAATCATCCTAATTCCAACCTATTCCTTTCAAAATGATCTCTCCCTAAAGCTTTTGTAAAAATGTCAGCAATCTGCTTCTCAGTAGGACAAAATGCTATAGTGATCAAATCTTTTTCATAATTGTCTCTCAAGAAATGATGTCTTATATCAATGTATTTAGTCCTTTTGTGATGCAATTGATTTTTTGTCATGTTTATAGCACTAGTGTTATCATAATAGATAGGAACAGCTCCCACATCAACACCAAAATCTTGTAATTGATGTATGATCCACAATAATTGTGAAAAACATGAGGCAGCTGCCACATATTCAGCCTCAGCAGTGGAAAGTGCCACTGAATTTTGTTTCTTGGTTCCCCATGAAATCAAACACTCACCAAGAAAGTGTGCCATACCTGAGGTACTCTTTCTATCAACAAGGAAACCTGCATAGTCAGCATCAGTATATCAAACAAGATTAAAATTACCACCTTTTGGATACCAAAGTCCCAAGGAACTTGTTTTTTTCTAGTATCTCAATATTCTTTTAACAGCTTTCAAATGAGATTCCTTAGGATCTGACTGAAACCTAGCATATAAATCAATACTAAACACAATGTCAGGTCTACTAGCAGTTAAGTAGTGCAAAGAACCAATCATGCCCCTATACAATTTTTGATCAATTGAAATTACATGTTCATCAAGATCCAATTTTGTGGCAATTGCAATGGGTGCATTAATTTTCTTAGCATTATCCATTTCAAACCTTTTAAGTAACTCCTTAACATATTTTTGTTGATGGATCATAGTTCCATTTAAGGGTTGCTTGATTTGTAAACCCAAAAAGAAATTGAGTTCACCCATCATGCTCATCTCAAACTCACTCCCCATCAAATTTGCAAATTCCTTACTTAGATTTTCACAAGTAGCACTAAAGATTATATCATCTACATAAATTTGAACAATTAAAAGATGCTTACCTTTTTCTTTCAAAAACAATGTGCTTTCAATTTTACCTCTTTTATACCCATGCTGAAGTAAGAATTTTGATAGACGTTCATACCAAGCTCTTGGTGCCTGCTTGAGTCAATATAAGGCCTTGTCTAACTTGTACACATGTTCAGGGAACTGTTCATTCTCAAAACCTGGAGGATGCTTGACATAGACTTCTTCCTTTAAGTAACCATTCAGAAATGTACTCTTAACATCTATTTGATGTAGAGTAAATTCCATGTATGTAGCAAAGGCTATAGGAAGTCTTATTGCTTCCAATCTTGCAACTGGAGCTAAAGTCTCATCATAGTCAATGCCTTCCTCTTGACTATACCCCTGAACAACTTATCTAGCCTTATTTCTGCTTACCATGCCATCCTCATCAAGTTTGTTCCTGAAAACCCATTTTGTTCCTATAATGGACCTGTTCCTTGGCTTGGGTTCCAGATGCCAAACTTGACTTCTTTGGAATTGATTCAACTCCTCCTGCATAGCATTGAACCAATCTGCATCTTTCAGTGCCTCTTTCACATTTTTGGGTTCAACAAGAGATAAGAAGGCACTAAAGGCACACAAACTTTGATTTTTAACTGCTGATCTAGTTTGAATTCCAGCAGCCTTATCTGAGATTATCTGATCCACAGGATGTGAACCTTGATACTTGTAAGGCTTGAGTATCAGACCATTTTCAGAAGTCCCTTGCTGAGGAGCAGTTCCTGATGGAGTAGTATTGCCAGTTTGTGAGGTGGATCCATCATTTGTTCCCCCTGTTTCAGTGCTACTCTTCTCAGTTCTGTCTTGAGGAACAGTTCCTTGTAATTCACTTCTCACATCATTCTCATCCAATGTCTGCAGTTGTTTAGAATCAATTTCACCATGTTTCAGCATTCCAATCTCTTCATCTTCCTGTACCTGTTCTTGAATCAAACTGTCAGTTTCATCAAATTTAACATGCATGCTTTCTTCAATTTTCAATATTTTCTTGTTAAAGACTCTATAAGATTTACTATTTGAAGAGTAACCAACAAAGATTCCCTCATCACTTCTAGGATCAAATTTTTCTAAGGCATCCTTTCCATTGTTATGTATGAAACATTTGCAACCAAAAGCCTTAAGATGAGAAATATTTGGTTTTCTTCCTTTAAGCAACTCATATGGTGTCTTTTCTATCAGTGGCCTTGTCATACATCTATTGATTATATAGCATGCAGTGTTAATGGCCTCAGCCCAAAAGCTTTTTGGAAGATTACCAGATATTAGCATAGTCCTAGCCATTTCCTCTAAGGTCCTATTTTTCCTTTCAACTACACCATTTTATTGTTGTGATTAATGCCATTTTCATTACAAAAATTGAAAAACATATGATTGTCAAATTCAATTCCATGATCTGATCTAATGGCAACAATGTGACTATCTAGAGTCCTTTGAGCCTTCTTAGCAAAAATTGAAAATGCATTAAAACTTTCTTCCTTCGATGCAAGAAATATAGTCCATGTAAATCTGGAGTAATCATCAACTAATACCATAACATACTTCTTACCTCCACGGCTCATTGTTCTCATTGGTCCATAAAGATCCATATGGACCAGTTCCAAAGGTTTGGTAGTACTTACCTGTTTCTTTGGTTTGAAGGAAGATTTTACCTGCTTCCCCCTAGCACAAGCTTCACATACCTTTTCATCTGTGAATTTGATGTTAGGAAGACCTATCACCAAATCCTTGGAAACAAGCTTGTTCAATTGTGAAAGACTGGCATGGTCAAGTCTTTTGTGCCATAGAAGGGGATCATTTTGCACTATACTTAGACAACTCATGCTTCCATCAGATAGTGTCAACAGATTTACCTTGTAGATATTTTCATGATTTCCCTGCAAAATAATCTCTCCAGAAGTTTGGTTAGTCACAGTGCACCCAGTATGTAAGTTGCGAAACACCGAAACAAATGGCTTTCAAACTTAATGTGGATGGGTGCTTTAAAAGCACCTCTGGTAAAGCTGGTGGGGATGGATTTTTAAGAGATCAATGGGGAGGTATTGTAATGGCCTTTGCTGAAATATATGATTTTTGTAGTAACAATTTAGCTTAAGCAAAAGCTTTTTTAACTTGTTTGCAGGGGTGCACTAATCGTGGACATCTTAGTGTGCAAGTTGAATCTGATTCGATGCTAGTTATCAAGATGATTAACAAAGAAATTAAGGTACCTTGGCACGAAGTAATTCAACAAATATGGGCGCTTTGTCGAGTTGGAAGCTTCCAGTTTATGCATTGCTTCAGAGAGGGCAACATGCTGGCTGATAGCTTAGCTAACCTTTGGGAATCCGGCGGTGTATGTTCATTCTTCATTGGAGCGGTTTCACTGCCAATGCATATTAGAGCTCATGTGAAGAACGACCAAAATAGAAGCCCAGATTTTAGGATCAGACACCTGAAAGGTCAATTTATAATTCCAAATGGCTAGCCACTTTTTACTATGTGCTTTATTTTTTTTTTTGAAAGCTTTCAAAGATATAAAGGAGGAGTCCTCCTTATTGAACAAATCTCTATTCTCAGTTTATAGATTGGTAGTGGCACCTTTTTGTGTAAAAATGATTTATTCATCTTTCATATAATTCAAGGAGGTCTGGACATATACACTGCCTCAATGTACATTTTTTGAAGATTTTATTGACAGGTAGGAGTCAAGGCCTAACCCCCACCAAATCTTGGTGGTTTTTGAAAAAAAAAAAGTTACTACTCATAAATTAAATGTACACTTTCATTTATTTCGTGTGGATTTCTATAACGATCTATTTGCATAAAAATATGAGTGTGAAATGATTGTTTTGAATAACCTTAAATATGACGATCGTAGATTTCAACTTTCCACTCTAAAATTAATACTCCCTAAGATACAATTGTCATATCAAATGAAGATTACGCATGTTACAATTAACAAAAAGTACAACATAAACTTCAAAAGTATGTGCAAGATAGCGAAAATATTTCAAAGTTTCTATTTTAAAAATGATAAAGGATATTTAATTGCTTATTCCTTGTCAGACTTACTTTTTATAAATTACTAGTTTTAAAGAAAGTCTATTTAATTACTTGGCAAAGAAATTTAAATAATTTGGTGGCTTATAATACTAACAAAAGGTAGCAAATACTCGATGAAATAAATCAAAAAAACTAAAAAAACTTAAATTTTCACCATCATATTTATTTGTTTCTTTAAAATAGTGGAGTTTAACGAAAAATACACTAGATTACAAGTTTAAATAAGTATGATTTAACATAATTCGGTGTCTTCAAAAAAACACCCAACAAGGGTCAAATATATACCCTTGTACTATCAAAAATATTTTAAATATACCTCTTGTTATACTTTTTGTTCAAATATACCCTTGTCGTTATACTTTCGGTTCAAATATACACCTCCCATTATAGTTTGACACATATTTGCCCATAATTTTAACGGATAGACACCTGTCAAACTCATAATCAAATAATTCAATTTTAAATACTCGAGTCCTTTAAAAACTCCCCCGTTTAACCTCACCCAGCCTATTTTCATCATAATCTTTTCTTTTTTTTTGGGGCCAAAAAAAGGTCAGATTCCTTTAGATAACTTCTCCTTGTTGTATGTTTTTCGATTCTCACTAGCTGGATAAATGAGTGATTTTTAGAACGTCATTATGCTTTCCGCTTCAGAAACTGCATAAAGCCTTATCCAATTGAAAAACTTGATAATACTCTTAAATGTGAGGAACTTTGACAAATTTGTTATGTAGAATTACCAAGAAAACAACATATCACTGCACTGAAGGGTGAAATAAAAAAAGTAATTAAGCTTGAGCCGTCAAAAATGATTGTACCAGATAAATAAGAGTCGGAGATGTAATATAATTTTTGTATGCAATGTAATTTTCATATGCAATGTAACTTTATTTCACATGAAAATTGATTATTTATTTTGATGCTGGGCAAACTATCACGAGACGTTTGACTCGGAGTCAAGCCGAAGATGACCAAGATGCTCACCTATACGTGATGTGGAAGGGCCTTGAAGATAGGAGCTTTAGGAGCAATTTGAAGAAGTATCAAGAGGACCTCAGCCCCAGGCGCTCCGCCCAAAGCCTAGGCCCTCCGCCCAAGTGCATCACTGTCCAACAGTGTGGGCGCTCCGCCCGAGGTGCTCCGCCCAAATGAGCCATTGCCCAAAATCTAACAAAGTTGAGGCGCTCAGCCTCCCATGCCCTCATTCCGAGATTTTAGTCTAGTTTATTACTATTTTGGCCCTGCGTGGCTTACTGTCTTAAGACTCAACTTGTGGGTATTTATGCCATTACTTAGCATGAGAAAAATACTATAAATACCTCATTAGCTCTTCTAGTTCATTACCTAGCTTTGAATATTGATGAATGACTTTGAGATTTTTCTCATGAATGAAAACCCCTTTTACGGCTTGAATCATTTGGTGGATCTAAATTGAACCTCATTCCTTACCCAATCAGACCTTTTGCAAGACCCAAGTGCATCTTGAGGATCATTTGAATAGTCTAGGCATTTCTTGACGTGAACCGAAGGTGTTACGAGACTAGTTCCTCGTAGTTACTTTGGTGGTAGTTCGAGATACGTTTTACTTTTATCTCGTTTTATTATTTACTTTTTCACTTCTGTGTTTTTCCTGCATCAGTTTGGTATCAGAGCAAGGATAGAGTTTCGTTATTACGAATCCTCGTCCTGTTCTTCGTAGTTTCTTATTTTAGTTTCTTGTTTGTTGTTGTTTTTTAAAAGAAGAAAAAGAACAAAAAAATAGAAAAATAGAAAAATTGCAAAAAAATTGCTAGAACTTCTTGGTTTGGATGACCCATTAGATGATTAATATTGGGGATTGATCTTTGTTGAAAATTCGTTGATTTGGTACCCTTATTACATGATTTGAAGTTGTGGATTGAAAATCAAAAATTTGAAAACCCAAGTTTTTTAAACCCTTTTGCTTGAAACTTGATGAATCTTGAATCTTACTTGTGATTGATTGTTTGGGTGTAAAAGTTTTTTAGAAATTATCAAATACAACTTTGGGTACCTTTTGATTGCAAAAACAAGTTGAAATAGTTGGATTTTTGGGTTGGAATTGACCAAGAACACGTTATTGAAAAGCTGAAGAAATTGCTCAGGCGCTCGGCCGCAATTCTAGGTGCTCCGACTACCTGAGCTACTGCCCAAGTTTCCAGGCAGTCTGCCTAAGCCTCTAGGCGCCCGTCTAAGGTGCTGAAGTGAGTTCGAGTAGTTTTCTTCTAGGTTTCGTGTTTCGTTAGATTGCATGTATTAGAGTAAAATTCCTACTCGATTAGTACTAGTTTATTGGAAGTTTAGGAAATTCGTGCTTAGAGGAGAGTAGAACTCAAAGAAGACTCGTAGAACAATTTACTTCAAGTCCTCACTATATAGCCTAGCATCCATCGAGTCTCATAAACTCCACTCTTTCCAAAGAGCACTTGGATTATGGATTGTTTGGTTGATTGAGGAACGTTGATCAACTACCTAAAACCTTTGGTTCAAGCTTGAGTGAAGTAAACCCCCACCACTAAACGAGTGTACCCGAGTGACGTTCAAGTGAGGGTGTGTCTGAGGTTATTTCATTAACTGTTTGCTTACTTTGTAGGTACCATGGCCGGAGAAGTTGAAAAGACCAATATAGTCCCGAAAAGCACTTTGGCTACTATCTTGGCGGAGGTGAAAGCCCTAACCTTAAGGCTTACGAATCTTGAAAGGGAAAGGACCCCGAGTGTCCAAAAAGAAGCGAGTGATGGCACAAGTGAAGGCTCAACCATGTGACCCGAACAATTTGCCGAGATGGCTAGAAAACAAAGGTTGAGAGATGAAGCCCTTCGACGAGAATGCATGTTGGGCATTCCCCACAACTTGGGTAATCCCCAAGTCAATGTTCCACTCATTAGACCCCGATGAAATGTAGCACCTCTTGGGCATGATGTTGAGGCCCAAGAAGGGGAGGTTCCCGGGCTTGGAGATAATGTTTATGAGTTTGATGTTCCCTATCCAAATAGGAGGGCAATGAATGGAGGCCGGGGAATGAATAGAGGAAAAGTTCAATGTCGAGGACCTCAAGGGGGTTATGTTGGGAGGGACTTGAGAAGAGAATATGATGACTATGATGACTACTATGGGGACCAATCGGAGCTTAACCGTGGTGGTCGTGATAACAATCTAAATAGTGTGAAGATCACTATCCCTACCTTCAAGGGGACTAGTGATCTGAAAAAGTTTCTTGAATGGATTATCCTAATGGAGAGGGTCTTTGATACGAATGATATGTCCGAAGAGAAGAAGGCCATGTATTCCATTGCTTCCTTTGAGGCATATGCTTCCACTTGGTAGAAGTCCATGAAGAGGTCTAGACGTGTTATTGGGCTACCTATCCGTACTTGGGAAGAATTGAACAACTGATGAGTGACAAGTAAGTAACACCCAAGTACTGATAAGAGCAACTCAAAAGGCTATATGAATTGAAATAAGGCTTTAAGTCGGTTGATGAATACTTCAATGACTTTGAAAGGAACCGAATGGCCCTTGACATGGAAACAGAAGATGAGGTGCAAGCCATCATTCGGTTCAAGAGTGGTCTCAACCATGAGATTGCTTTTCAATTGGGGTTGCATGTCTTTCATTCACTCCAAGATGCATACAATGCCGCTAATGAAGCCAGAAAGGGAATCAAAGAAGATAAGCCCACCCAGTATAGAAGGGCTACTTCTACTCCAGTGAGTCAACCAAATGATTGGAAGAGCCCAAACACTAGTGGAAACCGAGATGTGAAGAAGCCATATGAAAAGCCAACACCAAGGAGTGACTTTAAAGATTTGGGAGGTAACTCTAAAACTCGTGTGAATACTTCTAGTGCTTCTTCAATTCAATGCTATAATTTTAAGGGATATACGCACTTTGCTAGAGATTGTCCCACCTGAAAAATAATGATTGTTTTAGATAATGGGTTGGTGTATGAGCAAGAGAGTGAGCCCGAATAAGAGGGAGTTAAGGAGGGTGAGTTAGTTGATGGAAATGAGGATGCGGTGGAAGGTGATGATCCTAACATATTTCTTGTGATTAGGAGGAGTTTGAGTACCATATTCTTTGAGGAAGAGAAAGAGAATGTGCAAAGGGAAAATCTTTTCCATGCTAGATGTCGTGTGATGGGCAAGTGTGCTCAATGGTCATTGATTCGGGAAGTTGTGCTAATATAGTGAGTCAAACATTGATTTCCCAATTAAAATTTCCCACTCTAAAGCATCCACATCCATACCATTTACAATGGTTGAGCGAGTGTGGAGAGTTGAAAGTGGTGAAGCAAGCCTTGATCGAGTTCAATATTGGGAACTGTCGAGATAAAATCACGTTTGATGTGGTACCGATGCAAGCTTGCCGTCTCTTATTTGGATGGCCATGGCAATATGATCGGAATGTTGTTCATGATGGCTGAACCAACACATATACGGTCAAACATGAGGGAAGGAAGTATGTGCTCAAGCCTTGGACACCAAGGCAAGTAAGTGTCGACTATAAGCGTATGAGGGAGTTGAAAGAAGCGGCTAAAGCTAAGTCACCTATGTTGCTTGAGCCCGAAGCCATAAATCTTGTTGTTATTCCATTGCAAGTTGAAAAGGAGAGTCACTCTACTCCAAATGAGAACAATCTTGAATCTCATTCCGTTATACTTGAACATGAGAGACAAAAGAAAGAGAAGAGCGAGAGAGTGACAGGTGACAATCCAAGAAAGGAAAAAGGAGAGGATGTGAGGAGTGATGTGAGTGGATTGTCGCCACAAACTACACTTGACTTTGAGGAATAACTGAGAGAAAGGAGAGGTGAGGAAAGAAAAATTAAGAGTGAGAGTACCCATTGTTCTAACAATTCTTTACTTTCATCTTCTTCTTGTGTTAGTTCTTGTGTAGGTACTCATGTGCTTTGGAGGGAAGACAAGATGATAAAGACCTTTTTTGTGAACTTCATGAAGGAGGAGTTGGACATGACACTTCAAGTGATGAGAGTGCTCAAGGAAGCAACTCAAGTGTAAGTGTTTCTTCACCTTCTCATGAGCATACTAATTACTTGTCTTGTGATGACTCAATACTAGTTGGTACTTGTAATGCATCTATTGAACATGCAACTAGTGGAGAGTCTAGTGGTCAACTTATGTGTGCTTGTGTGTCGCTAGTTGAGAGGGATGCTAAGCTGCATCATGATGCGAGCCCATTGTTTAATGAACCTCTCTTTAGTGTAGATGTGGTATTTGACTTTGCTTATGACCCTTGTTATGACACACCGCCAATTTATAACAAAGAGAAAGATGATGATTTGATTGAGCATGCCCTTGTTGATATGATTGACTTTGGTGGACCTATGTGTTATGGTAAGGATGGTAGTGACCTTGAGGAGTCCATATTGCATGAGATGGACAAGGTTGTCTATGATGACTCCTCAAGTGTGGGTGATGAACGTAGTTTTGATACTTCACCTTTGCTTGATCATGAAGTTTGGATGCGTACTTTTACTAATCCATTGTTTGAGGGCATCTTCATTTGTGGTGGTGATTTGTATCGAACTAGAGTTGCTAGTAAGATAGAACCTCCGTGGTGTGAAGGATTTGATTCCTTAGGCAACTCTTTATTTGAGAATATGAGTGAGGTAGATGACTTTTCGAGTGACCCTACTCTTGGTTGTTGGGGTTATGATGAAGAAGAAGCCATCATTAATGCCTTTCTTGAGAGTTTGTCTTATGAGAAGGGATGTCATGAGGATGAATTTGTAGGTGGGAAGAAACCTCTTGGTGTGAGTAAGAGTTTTTTAAAGAAGGGGAGTGGAGTAATTGATGCTAGTTGTAGGTTGAGCTATTTGACTTACTACATCCCATCTGTTGATCACACTTTGGGAGTTGAGCATGCCAAAACCAATGTGCCACATTATTGACAACATTGCATCTAAGGTTTGGTATGTTGGTCATGAGCTTAAGGATCATAGAGAATTTGATAGCTTGATCTTGCATTTCCCATGTTCCAGTGGTCTATTTGCTCATTCTTGTGTTGACTGCACGTCTTTGTTAAGCAAAGTATTTGTTGTTTTCCTTGGAAACATGAACTTTTTCATTGCTATTGATGCTTGGTTATACTATAAGAGTGTGTTTTCCACAATATTTGTACTAACCTACTTTCATAGTAAGAGATTTTAGGTGTGCTTGTCGTTGCTTGTAGGTCCTAAGTTCCATGCTAAGGCAAGGGAGAACTTAGAAGAAGCCTATTCCAAAGTGACGTTCAAGAGAGACAAAGGAGGGAAGCAATTGGCACCCCGAGAAGATGATGCCATGGAGAATGACGCTTTGATTTCGACGACGAAATCTTCTCAATGAATGGGAGGATGATGCAGGGAAAACTACCACGAGACCTTTGACTCGGAGTCAAGCCGAAGATGCCCAAGATGCTCACCTATACATGGTTTGGAAGGGCCTCGAAGATAGGAGCTTCGAGAGCAATTTGAAAAAGTATCAAGAGGACCTCAGCCCCAGGCGCTCCACCCAAATCCTAGGCCCTCCGCCCAAGTGCATCACTGTCCAACAGTGTGGGTGCTCCACCCAAATGAGCCACTGGCCGAAATCCAACAAAGTTGAGGCGCTCCGCCTCCCATGCCCTCATTCCGAGATTTTAGTCTAGTTTATTACTGTTGGCCCTGCGTGGCTTACTGTCTTAAGACCCAACTTGTGGGCATTTATGTCATTACTTAGCATGAGGAGAACACTATAAATACCTTATTAGCTCTTCTAGTTCATTACCTAGCTTTGAATATTGATGAATTACTTTGAGATTTCTCTCATGAATGAAATACCCCTTTTAAGGCTTGAATCATTTGGTGGATCCAAATTGAACCTCATTCCTTACTCGATCAGACCTTTTGCAAGACCCAAGTGCATCTTGAGGATCGTTTGCATAGTCTAGGTATTTCTTGACGCGAACCGAGGGTGTTACGAGACTAGTTCCTCGTGGCTACTTTGGTGGTAGTTCGAGATACGTCTTACTTGTTTCTAATTTTATCGTTTACTTTTTTGCTTCCGTATTTTCTATACTAACAGAAATTTATCTTACTTCTTCAAATAACTTATTGCCGGAAGTTAGTAGCAAGAAATATCAGATATATAATTATGTATTTTTTAATGATATAATGAAAATGTCTAATCGATACCAGGAGAGGCATTTATCTAAAAGAATCAAGCATTTTTTTCGGCCAAAAAAGAGAAGACGATGATGATGAAAGTGGGTGCGTTCGGATTAAATAGATGGGTTTTTAAAGGAATTGGGTACTTAAAATTGCATTATTTGATTATGAGTTTGACATGTTTCTATCCATTAAAATTAAGGGCAAATTTGTGCAAAATTAAAATGAGGTATATTTGAATTGAAAGTATAAAGGAAAAGATATATTTGGACCGAAAGTATAACGATGGACATATTTAAGCCATTTTTAATAGTATATGGGTATATTTGACTTTTTTCGTTAAAAAAAAAAAGTATGAATAATTTACTTCGGCGGTGAATAAGAATGAAGTAGGCAGTTGCCTGGTCAAATAGTGATTACTTGTCTAAGTTTTACAAATAATGACCATGCTGCAATTCCATATTTACCTTCCTAAATTATAGTTGGTCGATAATAAAATTGAGTAATAACTATGATATTGTGAAGAAATACGTGCACTCTGTAGGCAATGGTTATCCAAATCTTTATGAAACGATCTAAAAAATAATAAATACATCGTTGCATATAAAAAAGAGAAAGGAAGAACTATATATTTGCAACAAACAATCAGTGCATTTAAAAAATAAACTATGACTAAATAATAAAAAAAAGGAAATGTACTGTTGGAATTCTAATAGTTGGCCTAATTTAATGAAGTTTCGGCAAAGTTACACAATTAATATGAATAGTTAATGTAACAAAAAGTAAATAAATTATTTCCTCTATTCCATTTTAGTTGTCGTTTTAACTCAAAAAATTTATCCTTAAATACACTAATCTCTAATAATATATAAGCGGGAGTTGATAAGGACGGACACTGTTGAAAAAGTCATACCATGTTGTAAAAAATCGAACACACCCAGCGAAAACCGAACACACTCACACGAGAAACCAATAAGCTTTGGGTGAAAACTCTTGCCTTTCATTGATGAAGGGAGTCTCATATTTATACAAGAGAAAACCTAGAAACCTAACTTAGGGACCGAGTAAAGCTTAATGGGTTTGGCCCAATATACAATTTAGATAACTAACTTATTTACATATCTATCCTATTTACAATAACCTTCATTACATCCCCCCTCCCCCTCCTCAAGTTGGAGCATGAAGATTCCTTATACCCAACTTGTTAAGGAAATACTCGAACAGGGCCCGTCCCAGCGCCTTTGTAAAAATATCAGCCAGTTGTGTGGTCGTAGGCACATAGCTGGGACGAATGATTCCTCCGATAATCTCATTCCGAACAAAGTGACAGTCGACTTCGATGTTGATAAGACCCAAATCGAGCCAAAACGCCAACCATCAAGAGCCAAGCGTGAGAGCACAAAGGAAACAAGCCAAGGTCCCCGAAAGCGACTTAAAGATCATGCAAAGGAGCGCCAAGGGAGGAGGATCACCTAGGCCACTTGAAGAGGCATCCGGGGCCCGTTTGGAAGCACCTCAAGAGGCCACAGGAACGGGCGGACCGCCTACTCAACTAGGCGGGCCGCCTATTCATTGATCACTCTCTGGATTTCACTTCAGGCGGGCCGCCTCTGCAGCACTATTTGATTCAGGCGGACCGCCTACCTGCTCTACTCCTTGGAATCAGGCGGGGCTCCTAGTTAAAGTAGGCTGGGCGCCTACTTTGTGAAGAGTTGCGGGAATGCCTAATTTTATGCTATGTTTGGACAACTATAGCCCTAAGTGACATGTATTGTTTTGACTAGACTTAGGGGCTATTTAGACATTTTATTTAGAAGTGTGGTGAACCTATAAATACCACACTTAGTCATTTATTTCAGGGAGCTAGTTTTGAAGATAGAATAGGCTTGGCCTTTCTTGTTGAAGCGTTGACTTCATGTATCTCTTACGTTGAATCCATGGTGGATCACCGCTAGTGTGAGTCCCGTTTAATGGTTCAAGTCTCTTCTCCCTTTTGAATCAATCTATGTGTTTTAGTTGATTCATTCTTTCTTCTATTTCTATTCTCCCCAATCCCTTATTTCTTGTTATCTTATGATTATTGCTTCCGCATCTTAGTTTATCGCTTCCGCCTATTTGGGTCTTATCAGTTTGGTATCAGAGCAAGGCTCGGGTTTTGTTTCTACAAACCCCCGACCCTTGATTCTTCGTGCCTTAGGTTGATTCTATCTTTATTTTCCTTGTTCTTGTTATTGAAGGAAGAAAAACACAAAAAAAATTGAAAAATTGAAAAATACAAAAATTGGTGTATCTTGTTGGATTGGATGATTTATGTTATGGGTGATATAGATTCTTGATCCTTGTGGAAAGCCCGACGTTTGGGTACCAAAATTGCTTGGATTGGATCGATTTGAAAATTTGAAACCCCAAATTGTTAAACCCTCCCAAAACCCTTTGTTCTTGAGAGATTTGATTGATTTTGGATTGTGTGATTGTGGGGTTTTGGAATTGAGTACCGGGGTTTGTTCTCCAATGAAAAACAAACAAATAGAAACAAATTTCATGTGAATCGGAGTTGTATAACATCGAATTTGATGAATCGCAATCCTTGTTGAAACCCTTAGATAAAACCCTTGAATTTGATTGAAATTTCTTGATTTGGATTCGTTATGGATTGGGTGTTGTTATAAATCATTGGGGATTGATTGGAGTAGTTGAAAACACCATTGGGTACCTTCGGATTGGAAAGAAACACCTTGAAACATCGAAATTTGGGTGCAAAAGGGCCAAAAACCCATTTTCGGACTGTGCTGAAGGCACCAGTAGGCGGGGCGCCCCAAATAGTAGGTGGTCCGCCTATTTTTTGGTTGCTCTCTGGATTTTGAGTAGGCGGGGCGCCCACCCCAAGTAGGCGGACCGCCCACTCCTGGAGGGCCTCCGTTTGGCTTCGTTTCGTGTCTTTTTGTGTTCCGTTTGCTTCCGTACCTCTTGGTTAGTGTTTCTAGGGTATTAGTCCTACTTTATTAACACTAATCTTTGATCCTTTAGGGTGTTGTGTGTCTTGGAGTCTTCACTTAAAGTCGTAGAATTTGCTTGCTTCAAGTGCGCACTAAACTAGCTTCCGTATATCGAGTCACTTTAACTCAATTCCGAACCATTACTTGGGCGCATTAGTTGATTGATCTTGCCACTGTGATTACTCAGAGACAAGAGGGCCTTGAGTGGAAAAAGGCTTGAGTGGTGAGAACAATAGAGTGTGGTCACAAAAGCCAACGACCTTGAGTGTATACACGAGTGGAAAGAAAATTGAGTGACATCTTTTGAGTGATACACGTGAGGGAGTGAATTTGTGAGGTCCTTAACTCCTTGATTACAATTATGGCTTCGGATGATGATGATTATGGAGGATATGACTCATGCGGAGATGATGGAGACTATGGTTCCTATGGTGATGATGATGGGTATTGCTATGACGATTCCGGGAACCAAGGCTCAAATGATGATGAAGCGGGTCACTATGTTGATTATGAAGATGAAGAAGACTATGGGGCTTGCGAAGACGAATGTGAAGAATCTTATGCTCCAAGTCAAGAATTTGAAGATGGTGACGCTTCAAGGTATGATGATCCTACTTACTCTTCTTGTGATGAATTTGAACATGATGATAGTGACATAGAGAGAATTGATGATGAGGTTGATTATGAGGATGGTTCATATACATCTTCTCTTGATGTTGCTTGTGGTGAGCAAGGGGGTAGTAGAGGTCCTTCCATTAGTATGGGAGGAGGGGGTGGTTGTTCCTTGGGAGATGGGAGGTTTGCATCTTCTAGCTCTCATGTGAAGGGTGGAATGAGAAATATTGCTCTTACCGTTGTTGGAGTGCATTGCTCTAGTAGTGGTGGTAAGAGTGGTGTTAGGGGCTATGGAACCAAGGCGAGAGGCAATTATGGGTTCCATAGTGGTACTCCTTCGTCGACTTTCAACTACACTTCTAGTGTTGGAAGAGTGACGGGAAGTGGAAGTTATCCTAGTGGTGTAGCTAGGAGAGGAGGATTGAGGAAGATCCAAGTCGATAGTGATGGATATCATGAAGTTCCAAGATCTTACTTGGATGATCCTATACTACACTTGGGTCTAAGGAGATTCCTTGTCGAGGTGGAAGGTAATGGAGGGTACTTGCTCAAGATTGGTGGCACCGATACCAATTGCATTAGTACCTCGGTGGTTGATGAGCTAAGGCTACCTAGCTATGCCTTGGAGTATCCTTATGACTACTACGGAGTGTGGGTTTCCAAGCAAGCTCGGGTGTGTATATCTCATAGGGGATATTGGGGTTATATGTGGTGTTATGTGTACCCCATGCAACATTGTCATGTGTGGTTAGGCGAGTCATGGTTGCAAAGCAAGAAGGTGCGATATAGTAATTTGAATGATAAGTATTACCTCGGCCAAGGCCCAATGATTTATGACTTTGAGCCTATTGGGGTAAAGATCAAGTCACCTCCTAGTGTACCTTCTAGGCCTATGCAAAGGGAAAAGGAGCAAGAATCTCATCCTATGGTTGAAAGAGTGCAAACAAGAAGTCCTACAATCACAAGCAATGGTGGGACTAGTGCAAGAAAAGAGTTGACAATTGTCAACAAGGTGAACCCCAAACCACGAGCTCCAAAGCTAAGTGGTTCACCAACAAAGAAGAAAGAGATCTCAAGTGATGAGTCTCTTAGTCCTAGATTTCAGGTTGATGTTAAAACTCCACCTACTCCGGCTATGGGTATTCTTGGGCCTCGTCCCAATTCACCCGAATTTGAGAGACAAAAGATTGAGAGGAGTAAGGGAGTGACCGGTGACATTCCTCGAGTGGAAAAAGGAGAGGATGTGTTGAGTGATGTGAGTGGGATGTCACCACCCGAATCTACACCTAACCTTGAAAAGAAAATGAGAGAAAAGAAAGAGGGGAAAAAGAGTGAGGACACCCCTTATTCTAACCTTAACCCTTTATCTTTTTCTTCTACTTTTGTGAATGCTTGTGTAGGTACACTTGGAGGCCAATCAATGGAGCCTCAATCATGTCCCAAGAAGGATAGACAAGGTGAAGAAACTCTTCAATGTGAGCTTCAAGGTGAAGAGACAATCCATGACACTTCAAATGCATTGAGTGAGCAAGATGGACACTCAAAGGTAAGTGATAGCTCGTCCCTTGAACATGTTACTTCCTTGTCTCATGGTAGTATTTGTGCTAACTCAACACTAGTTGATGATTTGTATGATTACAATGTGTTTGCAACTAGTGTAGAGTCGAATGGTCAACTTGTGTGTGATTGTGAACCACTAGTTGAGAGGGAGGATAAGCCACATCATGAAGTGAGCTCGATTTTCATTGAACCTCTCATTAGTGAGGAATGTGTAGTTGACCTTGCTTGTGAACCTTGTTATGACACCCCACCCATATTTGACAAAGGGGAAGATGAGTTGAATGAATACCCTATCCTTTCCCTTGATGAATTGCTTGATAATGGTGGACCTATGTGTTGTAGTAAGGTTGGTAGCGACCTTGAGGAGTCCCTAGTGGATGAGATGGACCGAATTGTATTCAATGACTCCTCAAGTGTGGATGAGGACTCTAGTTTTGATGCCTTACCTTTGATGGGTAGTGGACTTGTTTTCACAAACTCTTTGTTTGAAGAGGATTCTCAAAAGGGTGATGGTAAGTATCGAACTAGAGAAGAGTTTGGATTTAAACCTCCATGGTTTGGAAAGTTGAGCTCTATAGACAATCCATTGTTTGGAACTCCTAGTGAGGAAGATTGTCCTAGAGGTGGAATTGGGGGTGAGGAAGTCACTCTTGGTGTGTGTAAGAGTGCTTCCAAGAAGGGGAGTGGAGTATTTGATGTTAGTTGCCAATTGAACTATTTTGTTTACTCCACCCCACATGTTTATTACACCTTGGGTGTTAGGCATGCCAAAGCCAATGAGTCACATTGTGATAGTAATGCATTGAAGGCTTGGTGTGTTGACCATAAGCTTGGAGGTCATAAGGAACTTACTTGCTTAATCTTGCTTGTTCCATATCTTATTGATCTCCTTTCTTGTTATGATGGTGCGTACTTGTCATTGTTGAGCCAAGAACTTGTTGTTTCCTTTGGAGACATAAGCTTTTTGGTTAGTATTGATACTTGGCTCTATCATAAAAGTGTGATTTTCACATCACTTGTACTCACTCTTGGTGGGCTTTCCTACTCTTGTAGTGGGAAGTTTTGGTGTGTCCTTATTGGACTTAGGGATCATAGGAATTTTGATGGCTTGATCTTGCAAATTCTCTATCCTATTGATCTCCTTGATGAATCATGTGTTGAGTGTACCCATTGGGGAAGCCAAGTGATTATTGTTTTCTTTGGAAACCTGTGCTTTATCATTGTTATTGATGCTTGGCTCTATCACAAGAGTGTGTTTTCCCACACTTTTGCCACTAACCTACTCTTGTAGTGGGAAACTTTGTTTGTGCTTGTTTTGAATGTAGGCTTGATGGTTTGATTTCGAGGACGAAATCCTTTCAAGAAGGGGAGGATGATAAGACCCAAATCGAGCCAAAACGCCAACCATCAAGAGCCAAGCGTGAGAGCACAAAGGAAACAAGCCAAGGTCCCCGAAAGCGACTTAAAGATCATGCAAAGGAGCGCCAAGGGAGGAGGATCACCTAGGCCACTTGAAGAGGCATCCGGGGCCCGTTTGGAAGCACCTCAAGAGGCCACAGGAACGGGCGGACCGCCTACTCAACTAGGCGGGCCGCCTATTCATTGATCACTCTCTGGATTTCACTTCAGGCGGACCGCCCCTGCAGCACCATTTGATTCAGGCGGACCGCCTACCTGCTCTACTCTTTGGAATCAGGCGGGGCGCCTAGTTAAAGTAGGCTGGGCGCCTACTTTGTGAAGAGTTGCGGGAATGCCTAATTTTATGCTATGTTTGGACAACAATAGCCCTAAGTGACATGTATTGTTTTGACTAGACTTAGGGGCTATTTAGACATTTTATTTAGAAGTGTGGTGAACCTATAAATACCACACTTAGTCATTTATTTCAGGGAGCTAGTTTTGAAGATAGAATTGAGAAGATAGAATAGGCTTGGCCTTTCTTGTTGAAGCGTTGACTTCATGTATCTCTTACGTTGAATCCATGGTGGATCACCGCTAGTGTGAGTCCCGTTTAATGGTTCAAGTCTCTTCTCCCTTTTGAATCAATCTATGTGTTTTAGTTGATTCATTCTTTCTTCTATTTCTATTCTCCCCAATCCCTTATTTCTTGTTATCTTATGATTATTGCTTCCGCATCTTAGTTTATCGCTTCCGCCTATTTGGGTCTTATCAGATGTGTTTAGTGCGTTCGTGAAAAATAGGATTTCGAGCAATATGTAACGCTGCTTGACTGTCACACTTCAAATTCATCGGAGAATTGTGATCGATTCCAAGGTTCCATAATATCCTTTCAACCACTTCAATTCACACACAATCATTGCCATCGATCGATACTCTGCCTCGGCTGAGGACCTTGACACAATCTGTTGCTTCTTCGTTCGTCAAGATATCAGTTAGTCCCCTAAAGATACATGCCAACCAAACAACGATCGACGTGTCAACGGACAACCTGCCCAATCAGAGTCACACCACCCGTGCAATCTCAGATCGCACTGAGAATTCAATACGATGCCTTTTCCCGGACAACCTTTCAAATATCGAACAACCCTAAGCGCCGCTTCCATATGCTCAATACGGGGATTCTGCATGAATTGTGACAACACATGCACACTATAGGACAAATCCGGTCGTGTAAAATACAAGTAAATCAATCTTCCAACCAGTCTCCGATAGCGTTAAGTATCTTTGATTAAACGACCAGTCGCAAGCACCAAGCGATGGTTTTGTTCTATCGGTGTACCAACCGGTTTTGCCCCCAACAAGCCTGCTTCCAATATGATATCCAATGCATACTTCCTCTGATACAAGAAGATTCCCTTCGGAGTCCTTGCCACTTCAACCCCTAAGAAGCATTTCAAAACACCTAAATCCTTCATATGAAAACATTTCGAGAGATACAACTTAAAAATTCGAATTGCCCTCGAATCATTACCAGATATAATTAAATCATCTACATAAACAAGCACATTCAAATGCACATTTCCCTTTTTCATCGTAAATAATGAGTAATCCGAATATGATTGTCGGAACCCATATTTCTTAAGAGCAGTAGACAACTTCGCAAACCAACACCTGGGTGCTTGTTTTAAACCATACAATGATTTTCGAAGGCGACATACAGTTCCTCTCCCGGTCATGCGATGCCCCGGAGGCAATTTCATATATACTTTTTCGTGAAGATCACCATGCAAAAACGCATTGTGCACATCCATCTGATGCAATTCCCAATTTTTAGCAGCTGCTACGGCCAGAAAAACTCGGACAGTCACCATCTTCGCAACCGGTGCAAAGGTCTCCGTGTAATCAACTCCTTCGATTTGATGATTCCCAAAACTCACCAGCTTTCGTTGTACCTTTTAATAGTTCCATCCGAGTTGTACTTTATCTTATATACCCATCGGCATCCGAGGGCCTTCTTCCCCAGTGGTAAACGAGCTATCTCCCAAGTCTTGTTCTCTTCCAATGCCTTCCACTCTTGCCCCATGGTTGTTCTCCATTTATCATTTTTCACCGCCTCCGAATAAGAGGTAGGCTTATGTCTTTGCATTATAGCTGCAAGAAAACTCACATGTTTTGAAGAGAAATTATCACAATTGACAAAGTGTGCTAGAGGATAGGGCTTACTAGAGGGTTGTTGAGAAACGGGTGAACAATCAGACCATCAAACACAAAACGATACCCGGTGACTCATCTTTTAGACCGTATTAGTAACAAAGTCTCTCAGTAAAACACTCTCTTTCTTAGTTCGTTTTCCACGACCCAACTCTTCGATGATTACACCATCCTCATTGTGTCCGGGAGCTACTGATAAGAATCAAATACGCGGAAGCAAGCAATAAGGAAGCGGAAGCAACAATCAAACGATAACAAGAAAGTAAGGGATTGGGGAGAATAGAAATAGAAGAAAAGAACGAATCAAACTAACAATTAGATTGATTCAATAGGGAGAAGTGACTTGAACCATTAAACGGGACTCTCACTAGCGGAGATCCACCATGGATTCAACATAAGAGATACATGAAGTCCACGCTTCAACAAGAAAGGCCACGCCTATTCTATCTTCTCAATTCTATCTCCAAAACTAGCTAATGAAATAAATGACTAAGTGTGGTATTTATAGGTGTTCCACACTCCTAATGTAATGTCAAAAATACCCCTAAAGTGGGTTAAAACAATAAAGGCCACGTAGGGCTAAAGTCGTCAAAACATAGCATAAAAACTAAGAATCCCGCATCCCTTCAGCTCACTAGGCGCCCGGCCTACTTGGAGTAGGCGCCCAGCCCCCTTTCCTGTAGTAGGCGGTCCGCCTGTTTTGACAAGGCTGCAGAGGCGGTCCGCCTAGTGAGATCCAGAGAGTGATCAATAACTAGGCGGCCGGCCTAGTTGAGTAGGCGGTCCGCCTGGTTCCGTGGCCTCTTGAATTGCTTCCAAACGTGCTCCGGATGCCTCTTCAAGTGGCCTAGGTGATCCTCCTCCCTTGGCGCTCCTTTGCATGATCTTTAAGTCGCTTTCGGGGCCTTGGCGGTACTCTTTGTGCTCTCAAGCTTGGCTCTTGATGGTTGGCGTTTTGGGTCTTATCATCCTCCCCTTCTTGAAAGGATTTCGTCCTCGAAATCAAACCATCAAACCTACATTCAAAACAAGCACAAACAAAGCTTCCCACTACAAGAGTAGGTTAGTGGCAAAAGTGTGGGAAAACACACTCTTGTGATAGAGCCAAGCATCAATAACAATGATAAAGCACATGTTTCCAAAGAAAACAATAATCACTTGGCTTCCCCAATGGTTACACTTAACACATGATTCAACAAGGAGATCAATAGGATAGAGAATATGCAAGATCAAGCCATGAAAATTCCTATGATCCCGAAGTCCAATAAGGACACACCAAAACTTCCCACTACAAGAGTAGGAAAGTCCACCAAGAGTGAGTACAAATGATGTGAAAATCACACTTTTATGATAGAGCCAAGTATCAATACTAATCAAAAAGCTTATGTCTCCAAAGGAAACAACAAGTTCTTGGCTCAACAATGGCAAGTACTCACTACCATAACAAGCAAAGGGATCAATAATATAAGGAACACGCAAGATTAAGCAACTAAGTTCCTTATGACCTCCAAGCTTAGGGTCATCACATCGAGCTTTGGCATGCTCAACCCCCAAGGTGTGATTAACATGTGGGATGGAGTAAACCAAATAGTTCAATTGGCAACTAGCATCAAATACTCCACTCCCCTTCTTGGAAGCACTCTTACACACACCAAGAGTGGCTTCCTCACCTCCAAATCCATCACTAAGACAATCTCCCTCACTAGAAGTTCCAAACAATGGATTGTCTATAGAGCTCAACTTCCCAAACCATGGAGGTTTAAATCCAAAATCTTCTCTAGTTTGACACTCACCATCACCCTTTGGAGAATCCTCTTCAAACAAAGGGTTTGTGAAAACAAGTCCACTACCCATCAAAGGTAAAGCATCAAAACTAGAGTCCTCATCCACACTTGAGGAGTCATCGAATACAATTCGGTCCATCTCATCCACTAGGGACTCCTCAAGGTCGCTACCAACCTCACTACAACACATAGGTCCACCATTACCAAACAAGTCATCAAGGGAAAGGATAGGGTATTCATTCAACTCATCTTCCCCTTTATCAAATATAGGTGGAGTGTCATAACAAGGATCACAAATAGGGTCAACTACACATTCCTCACTAATGAGAGGTTCAATGAAAACCGAGCTCACATCATGATGTGGCTTATCATCCCTCTCAACTAGTGGTTCACAATCACACACAAGTTGACCATTCGACTCTACACTAGTTCCAATTGGTCAAGTGCAAATCCAGGCTCCGTATGCATAATCTGAAGTTGAATCCAGCCAAGTGCGGATTAGATGTGTTCGTAGGAAAATTATTAGGTTTCATCGTCAGCAGATGAGGTATTGAACTAGATCCTCCAACCTCCTCATGGGAATTAGAAGCATTAGGTCGCTTAGCGTACCTAGAAGATGCAAGTTTCTTCTTTCCCATGGAACAACCACCACCTTTTCCCACACTAATGGAAGGACTTCTACTACCCTCTTGTTCATATGGAGTAACACAAAGAGAAGAAGACGCACATGAATAATCATTATAACACTCTTCATCAACATTCTCTAGGTCACTATGTTCATATTCAAATTCATTACAAGAAGAGTAAGTAGGAACATCAAACCTTGAACCGTTACCATCTTCGATTCATTGACTTGAAGAATAAGAGTCATCAAATTCATCTCCACAAGCTTCATATTCTTCATGAGTCTCATGATCATCATAGTAACCCGCTCCATCACCATACGAGCCATAGTTCTCCGATTCATCATAGCAATATCCATCATCACCCTCGTAGGAACCATAGTCTCCCTCGTCTCCACACGAGTCATAGCCTCCACAATTATCATCTGACAAAGTTGCAACACCAAGAGAAAAACCTCACAAAAATCACTCCCTCACGTGTACCACTCAATATATGAACACTCAAGGGCGAGGCCTTAATAACTTAGAAACTACGATGATCACAACTAGTATGTCCAAGTATTAGTTTGGAATGGAGTTAATGGGACTCGATGTACAGACGGCTATTTAAAGTGCGCACTTAAGGCCAAAGAAAGTTCTACGACTCTTCTTTGAGTTCTAATCTCCTCTACGCACGAGTGTCCTATTACGCTAAAGTGTTAGTGTCTTTTGAGTAGGCCCATTACCCTAGAAAAACTAAACAAGAAGTTAGGAAGCAAAGGAAACACAAAAAATACGAAACGGAAACAATTCGGACCCGTTTCAGGGGTGGGCGCTCCGCCTAGTTGGGGGAGGCACTCCACCTAGAGTGCGATTCAGCAACTCTCAAGAACGAGGTTTTGGTGATTTTGGCCAAATTTTTCGATCGATTTCAACCCGATACACAATTCCAACGATACCCAAAGGTGTATTCAACTATTCTAACCAATCCCAATGGTTTTCAACCTCCAACACACAACAACAAGTGATGCCGGGCAATCCACCACTAGGAGACCATTCACTCGGAGCCAAGTCAAGGATGTTCAAGAGGTGCATTTATACTTGGAGAGGAGAGGACTTGAAGAAGAGAGCGAGTGGAAGCCATTTCGGGTGATCAAACTAGGCCTCACGCCTAAGGAAGAAAATGGCACAGCAGCGCCAGGCGTCCCGCCTAAGCCAGGCGCCCCGCCTGATTTGCTCACTGCCTAAGAGCTGAAAAGTGCACAGGCGGGCCGCCTAGCCAGGCGCCCCACCCAGGCGCCCGCCTAGCCAGGCGCCCACCTGAAGCCAGGCGCCCCTCCCAGTCAAATCCGCCCAGCTGAAGGCCTAGCCAGGCGCCCCTCCCAGATTCCAGGCGCCCCTCCTAGCTGTGAAGGCCTATGTCTATTTTACCGTTTTGCCCTACGTGGCCTATGTTTGTGCACCTTATTAGTAAGGGTATTTTAGTCATTTTGCAAGCTTGGGAACACTATAAATATCCATGCTTAGCCTATTTACACTTAGTTTATGATAGTTGATGAATGTTAAACATTGAACATGAGCAAGGCTCTTGGTTATTGAATGAAACCCTTTGATTTTGGACTTGTAGTTCTTCTAGCGGATCTAGATGAATGCTTTTCCTCTCCGACCATTCTACTTGCGTGCTCGCGTTAGCTCGAGGGTAGTTGCCTAGCGTAGGTGTTCTTGTCCTTCTCCCGGGGTGTAACGGAACAAGTTCTTCGTTGCTACTTGGGATTAGAGATCGAGTTACGTCTCGTTCTTATCTTTTACTTTCCGCGTATTGATTTCCTACATCAACAAGCTTCGATTCAAGATTGAAGCATTTTCAAGAAATTTTCAAACTTTGAGATTTTGATTTTCGAAATTTTGATTCGTAACACCAAAACACGTTATAAGGGTATCAAATCAACGGGAACACATAATGGAACAATCCCCGATACTTTTTAACACTTGGGCATTCGAATCCAACCCGATCTACCAAATATTTTTCTAGTTTTTAACTTTTCAATTTTTTTATTTTTCTTCTTTTCAAGAACAACAAGAACAATAACAACACGATACTAACACGATGAATAAGGAACAAGGGTTTGTAACAACATAACTCGAGCCTTGCTCTGATACCAACTGATACAGGGTAAAATACGTGGAAGCAAATAACGATAAACGAGCGGAAGCAAGTAAAATGAGATAACGTGATATCCAAAGGATATCGAGAAAACCAAGACTAGGAAGGCAAGAAATAGAAGAAATAACTGACAAACGATTCACAACATGAATTGAATATCCAAAGGTTACAATGGTTTCATACTAGCGATGAATCTCCATAGGTTCCAAGTCGAGACATACACGAAGCTTCAACCTTCGAACTAGAAAGGCTCGGCCTCTTCTACGTTCTCTCTTCTCTCTATTCAATGTCTAAACTCCATCCTGAAATGAAATGGCTAAGGGGTGTATTTATAGTTTTTCCTAACCCCTTGTGAAATGACTAAAATGCCCCCAAAGTGGGCTAAGACATAAAAGACCACGCAGGGTCAAAATAGGATGTTCAATACACAATTCCCGCCCAGGGATTTGGGTGCTCTGCCTGACTTATGGGCACTCCGCCCAAATAAGTTTCTGCCTGAAAATGGTGCAAAGCCTAGGCGCTCCGCCTAGACCAAGTCATGTCTGGGCGGTCCGCCTGGACCAAGTCATGTCTGGGCGGTCCGCCTGAATGTTGGACGCTCCGCCTGGCCCTGGGCTATGGCTTGGCGCTCTTCCTTTCTTGGTGCTCCAATGCATGATCTTCAAGTCGCTTCCGGAGCCCTTGATTTGCATTCCTTGTGCTCTCAAGCTTGGCTCTTGATGGTTGGTGCCTTGGCTCGATTTGCCCCGTATCAAGGAACATGCAAGATGTAGCACTCATATTACCTACGGTGCCTAAGCTTATGACCAACAGACAAAGATTTCAATGCAATATTATCTAAATATGACACATTGGCTTTGGCATGCTCAACACCAAAGGTGTGATCAATATACGGGATTGATAAGACCCAAATCGAGCCAAAACGCCAACCATCAAGAGCCAAGCGTGAGAGCACAAAGAAAACAAGCCAAGTCCCCCGAAAGCGACTTAAAGATCATGCAAAGGAGCGCCAAGGGAGGAGGATCACCTAGGCCACTTGAAGAGGCATCCGGAGCACGTTTGGAAGCACCTCAAGAGGCCACAGGAACAGGTGGACCGCCTACTCAACTAGGTTGGCCGCCTACTCATTGATCACTCTCTGGATTTCACTTCAGGCGGACCGCCTCTGCAGCACCATTTGATTCAGGCAGACCGCCTACCTGTTCTACTCCTTGGAATCAGGCGGGGCGCCTAGTTAAAGTAGGTTGGGCGCCTACTTTGTGAAGAGTTGCGGGAATGCCTAGTTTTATGCTATGTTTTGGACAACTATAGCCCTACGTGGCCTTTATTGTTTAAACCCACTTTAGGGGTATTTTTGAGCTTTCATTATATGTAAGTGAAGTCTGTAAATACTTCAGAAACCCCTTTCAAACCTTAGCTAGTTTTGAAGATAGAATTGAGAAGATAGAATAGGCTTGGCCTTTCTTGTTGAAGCGTTGACTTCATGTATCTCTTACGTTGAATCCATGGTGGATCACCGCTAGTGTGAGTCCCATTTAATGGTTCAAGTCTCTTCTCCTTTTTGAATCAATCTATGTGTTTTAGTTCGATTCATTCTTTTCTTCTATTTCTGTTCTTCCCCATCCCTTACTTTCTTGTTATCTTGTGATTGTTGCTTCCGCATCCTTGTTACTTGCTTCCGCCTATTTGGTTCTTATCAGTTTGGTATCAGAGCAAGGCTCGGGTTTCGTTCTTACGAATCCACGTTCCTTGTTCGTCTTATCTTTACTTTATTGTTATTGTGTTTATGTTCTTGAGAAAAGAAGAAAAACAAAAAAAAAAAAATTGAAAAAGTGAAAAATACAAAAAAATTCTTATTGTGGATTGGATTTGATGATTCCTTTGGTGTTTGATATCGGGGATTGATCTACGATGATTACCCGTTGATTTGGTACCCTTGTTACATGATTTGGTGTTGAGAATCAAAAGTTGAAAAAAATCAAAAACCCCAAAATTGAAAAACTCTTGAATTTGATTGAAATTTCTTGATTTGGATTCGTTATGGATTGGGTGTTGTTATAAATCATTGGGGATTGATTGGAGTAGTTGAAAACACCATTGGGTACCTTCGGATTGGAAAGAAACACCTTGAAACATCGAAATTTGGGTGCAAAAGGGCCAAAAACCCGTTTTCGGACTGTGCTGAAGGCACCAGTAGGTGGGGCACCCCAAATAGTAGGTGGTCCGCCTATTTTTTGGTTGCTCTCTGGATTTTGAGTAGGCGGGGCGCCCACCCCAAGTAGGCGGACCGCCCACTCCTGGAGGGCCTCCGTTTGGCTTCGTTTCGTGTCTTTTTGTGTTCCGTTTGCTTCCGTACCTCTTGGTTAGTGTTTCTAGGGTATTAGTCCTACTTTATTAACACTAATCTTTGATCCTTTAGGGTGTTGTGTGTCTTGGAGTCTTCACTTAAAGTCGTAGAATTTGCTTGCTTCAAGTGCGCACTAAACTAGCTTCCGTACATCGAGTCACTTTAACTCCATTCCGAACCATTACTTGGCGCATTAGTTGATTGATCTTGCCATTGTGATTACTAAGAGACAAGAGGGCCTTGAGTGGAAAAAGGCTTGAGTGGTGAGAACAATAGAGTGTGGTCACAAAAGCCAACGACCTTGAGTGTATACACGAGTGGAAAGAAAATTGAGTGACATCTTTTGAGTGATACACGTGAGGGAGTGAATTTGTGAGGTCCTTAACTCTTTGATTACAATTATGGCTTCGGATGATGATGATTGTGGAGGATATGACTCATGCGGAGATGATGGAGACTATGGTTCCTATGGTGATGATGATGGGTATTGCTATGACGATTCCGGGAACCAAGGCTCATATGATGATGAAGCGGGTCACTATGTTGATTATGAAGATGAAGAAGACTATGGGGCTTGCGAAGACGAATGTGAAGAATCTTATGCTCCAAGTCAAGAATTTGAAGATGGTGACGCTTCAAGGTATGATGATCCTACTTACTCTTCTTGTGATGAATTTGAACATGATGATAGTGACATAGAGAGAATTGATGCTGAGGTTGATTATGAGGATGGTTCATATGCATCTTCTCTTGATGTTGCTTGTGGTGAGCAAGGGGGTAGTAGAGGTCCTTCCATTAGTATGGGGGGAGGGGGTGGTTGTTCCATGGGAGATGGGAGGTTTGCATCTTCTAGCTCCCATGTGAAGGGTGGAATGAGAAATATTGCTCTTACCGTGGTTGGAGTGCATTGCTCTAGTAGTGGTGGTAGGAGTGGTGTTAGGGGCTACGGAACCAAGGCGAGAGGCAATTATGGGTTCCATAGTGGTACTCCTTCCTCGACTTTCAACTACACTTCTAGTGTTGGAAGAGTGACGGGAAGTGGAAGTTATCCTAGTGGTGTAGCTAGGAGAGGAGGATTGAGGAAGATCCAAGTCGATAGTGATGGATATCATGAAGTTCCAAGATCTTACTTGGATGATCCTATACTACACTTGGGTCTAAGGAGGTTCCTTGTCGAGGTGGAAGGTAATGGAGGGTACTTGCTCAAGATTGGTGGCACCGATACCAATTGCATTAGTACCTCGGTAGTTGATGAGCTAAGGCTACCTTGCTATGCCTTGGAGTATCCTTATGACTACTACGGAGTGTGGGTTTCCAAGCAAGCTCGGGTGTGTATATCTCATAGGGGATATTGGGGTTATATGTGTTGTCATGTGTACCCCATGCAACATTGTCATGTATGGTTAGGCGAGTCATGGTTGCAAAGCAAGAAGGTGCGATATAGTAAGTTGAATGATAAGTATTACCTCGGCCAAGGCCCAATGATTTATGACTTTGAGCCTATTGGGGTAAAGATCAAGTCACCTCCTAGTGTACCTTCTAGGCCTATGCAAAGGGAAAAGGAGCAAGAATCTCATCCTATGGTTGAAAGAGTGCAAACAAGAAGTCCAACAATCACAAGCAATGGTGGGACTAGTGCAAGAAAAGAGTTGACAATTGTCAACAAGGTGATGCCGGGAAAATTGGAGCCAAAGCGCCAACAATCAAGAGCCAAGCTCAAGAGCACAAGGAGTATACATCAAGGGCTCCCGAGGAGGATCCGAGAGTGATTTGGAGTCATGAACTTGATCATCATCGAGGGAGGACCAACTACGGACCAAGGGGGAACACCTAGAGTCCATTTTGAGCCATTTCAAGACCTCCCAGGATGAGGCGGACCGCCTACACAAAGAGGCGGACCGCCTAGACAAATTCAAGCTTCAGGATCAGAGGAGGCGGACCGCCTAAAGGCACTAGGCGGACCGCCTAGTTGGCTGCAACTCTCTGGAAGTTGAAGACAGGCGGAGCGCCTAGAGGGGGAGGCGGACCGCCTACCCCTGTGTGTGCATTACGGGAATTTCCTTCATTTTGATGTGTATTTCCTACTTTAGCCCTAAGTGGCCTTTATTGTTTTAACCCACTTTGGGGGTATTTTAGACATTACATAGGGCATGGGAGAAGACTATAAAAGTCCCCCTTAGTCTTTCATTTCATTTAGACAATCTTGAATATTGATGAAACATGAGCTATGCTCTCATTTGAACCCTTGTTGGGAACTTGAATTCAATTGGTGGAATCCAATTTGAACTTCATCCATCTTTGATCATTCTATTTGCAAGGGTCGAGTATCTCTTGAGGATAGTTGCATAGCGTAGGTGATTCCTTGACATTCCCCGAGGTGTAGCGAGACAAGTTCCTCGTTGCTACTTAGGTAATCGTTCGAGTCTCGTCTCGTTTTTATCTTTATCTTTATCGCTTCCGCATTATTTATCTCGTGTTTAGCTTCCGCGTGTTTTGCCCTGCATCAGTTGGTATCAGAGCACGGCTAGGCTTCGTTCTTACGAATCCTCGGTCTTGTTCTTATCATTGTTATCCTTGTGTTGTTTGTTCTTGAAATTAGAAGAAAAACAAAAAAATCCAAAAATTTGAAAATAAAAAAAAAATAAAAAAAAATTGCTAGAAATCGTTGGTTGTAACGATTTTATTGTTGTTTGTTATCGGGGATTGATTGATATCATATTCCCGTTGATTTGGTACCCTCGAAACACGATTTGAATTTGTGAATCGAAAAATCTTCAAAATCAAATCTCAAAGTTGAAAATTCACAAAACTTGCTAGAACTTGTTTGATGTTATGATTTCTTGGTTGCTTGGTATCGGGGATTGTTCCTTATAGTTACCCCGTCGTTTTGATACCCCCATAACATCATTTGGAGTAGCGGAATGAAAATCGAAGTTTTGAAATCTTGAAGTTTTTGAAATTTCTTGAAGAACTTGCTCCAAATTCTTGAAACAAGTTGATTGTTGGTTGTTTGTTGGATTAAACCATTGGGGTTTGTTTGTTGTAGCATATAACACCTTTGGGTATCATCAAAAGTGCAAAACAACTCAAAAACCATTGAAAAATTGGGTGCCAAAAGCCAAGAACGCGTTGTTGCACGTTGCAGGAAATGCAAGTAGGCGGACCGCCTACATTTTGAGGAGGACCGCCTCCCTCTGATAAGTTCTCTGGAAATCTCTGGGCGGACCGCCCACTTAGTGAGGCGGAGCGCCTCTTTCTGGAGCGTGTCCGGGTAGTTGTTTTTCGTAGGTTTTCGCTTTTTGTTGGCTTGTATCCCTTCCGGCTAGTACTTTTCAAGTAACACTCCTACTTTACTAGTACTAGTTCATTGAGCGTATAGGGTTTTCGTGCTTAGAGGAGAGTAGGCCTCAAAGAAGACTCGTAGTTTAATTTTGCTTCAAGTGCGCAGCTAAATAGCCTAGCGTTCATCGAGTCCCATCAATTCCACTCTTCCCGAAGAGTATTTGGTTCTTGTGAACTTGGTTGGTTATCGAGGAGGTTGTTCAACTACGAGGAAGCCATTGAATCAAGTTTGAGTGATAAATCCCCCACCTCTAAACGAGTGAACCCGAGCGACAAGCAAAGGTGAGGGAGTGAGTGAGGACTTTTATTCTAACTTCTTTATCTTATCCTTGATTTTTGTAGGTACATGGCCGGAGACGTATACGATACCATAAAGGTACCGGTAAGGACTTTGGTCAACCTCTTGACCGAGGTGAGATCCATAAGCTCGAGGTTTGATCGCCTCATAGAGGAATGGACCCCGAGTGTCCGCAATGGTACCGAAGGAGGTACTAGTGATGAAGTGTTGGGCATTTCCCAACCGTTGGGCATTCCCCAACAAGTGGGCACTCCCCACGGCTTGGGCAATCCCCAAGTAGAAGTAACTACTCACTCTAGGAGTAATTCTACTACTCTTAGGAGCCAACCCATGGCAAATGAGGGAGTTGGGGAAAGTGAGCGAGGTGATGACCTTCTTAGACCTCATCCCCATACACTTGCACATGAGAGCGAATTGATAGAAAGAAGAGGAGAGGAAAAACAAATTGAGAGTGAGGGCACCCTTTGTCCTAACCATACAATATCTTCTTCTTCTTGCTATAGCTTTTGTGTAGGTACCCTTGGAGGCGAGCTATTGGAGCCTCAACCGTTTGCCTTGGAAGGAAGACAAGAGGATGGAGATCATCATTGTGAGCTTCGTGACGGAGGAATTGAATGCGACACTACAAGCTATGTGAGTGCTCACGGGAGCGACTCAAATGTAAGTGTTACCTTCCCTTCTCATGAAAATGTTAATCCCTTGTCTTGTGGAGACTCAAAACTAGTTGTTGCTTGTGATGCCTATATTGACCACGCAACTAGTGAAGAGTCTAGTGGTCAACTTGTGATTGCGTGTGACCCGCTAGTAGAGAGGAATGAAAAGCCACATCATGATGTGAGCCCGGTATTCAAAGAACCTCTCCCTAGTGAACGTGTGTTAGTTGACCTTGCTTGTGACCCTTGTTATGACACCCCACCCATATTTGATAAAGGGGAAGAAGAGATATGTGAGTCTACCCTTGTTGGTATAATTGATTTTGGTGGATTTGTGTGTCGTAGTAAGGATGAAAGAGACCTTGAGGAGTCCAAATTGCATGAATTGGACAAAGCTGTCTATGATGACTCCTCAAGTGCGGATGATGAACCTAGCTTTGATAATATGCCTTTACTTGACCATGAAATTGAGATGCATGCTTTTACTAATCCTTTGTTTGAGAGCATCCTTATTTGTGGTGGTGGGTTGTATCGAGCTAGAGTTAGGAATGAGTTGGAACCTCCGTGGTGTGAGGGATTTGATCCCATAGACAACTCTTTGTTTGAAGCTTCGGGTGAGGTAGATGATTCTTCTAGTGACCCTACTCTTGTTGATGCGGGTTACGATGATGAAGAGGCCATTAATAATGCCTTCCTTGAGAGCTTGCCTTGTGAGAGGGGTTGTCTCGAGGATGAAATTGGAGGTGAGGAGGTATCTCTTAGTGTGAGTATGAGAGCTTTTAAGAAGGGGAGTGGGGTGATTGATTCTAGTTGTGAATTGACTTACTTTGCCTATCCCATCCCGCATGTTAACCACACTTTGAGAATTGAGCATGCCGAACCCATTGTGCCACATTGTGAAAGCATTGCATTAAAGGTTTGGCGTGTCGATCATGAGCTTAGGGGTCATAGGAAACTTGATTGTGTAATCTTGAATATTCTATGTCCTAATGATCTCTTTGCTTGTTATGGTTGTGAGTGCTTGTCATTGGTGAGCCAAGAACTTATTGTCTCCTTTGGGGACATAAGCTTTTTGATTAGTATTGATACTTGGCTCTATCACAAGAGTGAATTTTCCACATCCCTTGCATTCACTCTTGTTGGACTTGCCTACTCGCGTAGTGGGACGTTTTGGTGTGCTAATCTTGAACTTAGGGATCATAGGGATTTTGATAACTTGCTTTTGCATATTTCACGCACTATTGATCGCTTTGTTTGTTCTTGTGTTGGGTGCACTTCTTGGATGAACCAAGTAATTGTTAGTTCCCTTGGGAACATGAACTCCTTTATGGCTATTGATACTTGGTTATACCATAAGAGTGTGTTTTCCCACACTTGTGGCACTAACCTACTCTTGTAGTAGGAGTTTTGTTTTTGTTTTGTGCTTGTCTTTAATTGTAGGACTTGATGGTTTGATTTCGAGGACGAAATCCTTTCAAGAAGGGGAGGATGATGCCGGGAAAATTGGAGCCAAAGCGCCAACCATCAAGAGCCAAGCTCAAGAGCACAAGGAGTATACATCAAGGGCTCCCGAGGAGGATCCGAGAGTGATTTGGAGTCATGAACTTGATCATCATCGAGGGAGGGCCAACTACGGACCAAGGAGGAACACCTAGAGTCCATTTTGAGCCATTTCAAGACCTCCCAGGATGAGGCGGACCGCCTACACAAAGAGGCGGACCGCCTAGACAAATTCAAGCTTCAGGATCAGAGGAGGCGGACCGCCTAAAGGCACTAGGCGGACCGCCTAGTTGGCTGCAACTCTCTGGAAGTTGAAGACAGGCGGAGCGCCTAGAGGGGGAGGCGGACCGCCTACCCCTGTGTGTGCATTACGGGAATTTCCTTCATTTTGATGTGTATTTCCTACTTTAGCCCTAAGTGGCCTTTATTGTTTAACCCACTTTGGGGGTATTTTAGACATTACATAGGGCATGGGAGAAGACTATAAAAGTCCCCCTTAGTCTTTCATTTCATTTAGACAATCTTGAATATTGATGAAACATGAGCTATGCTCTCATTTGAACCCTTGTTGGGAACTTGAATTCAATTGGTGGAATCCAATTTGAACTTCATCCATCTTTGATCATTCTATTTGCAAGGGTCGAGTATCTCTTGAGGATAGTTGCATAGCGTAGGTGATTCCTTGACATTCCCCGAGGTGTAGCGAGACAAGTTCCTCGTTGCTACTTAGGTAATCGTTCGAGTCTCGTCTCGTTTTTATCTTTATCTTTATCGCTTCCGCATTATTTATCTCGTGTTTAGCTTCCGCGTGTTTTGCCCTGCATCACAAGGTGAACCCCAAACCACGAGCTCAAAAGCTAAGTGGTTCACCAACAAAGAAGAAAGAGATCTCAAGTGATGAGTCTCTTAGTCCTAGATTTCGGGTTGATGTTAAAACTCCACCTACTCCAGCTATGGGTATTCTTGGGCCTCAGCCCAATTCACCCGAATTTGAGAGACAAAAGATTGAGAGGAGTAAGGGAGTGACCGGTGACATTCCTCGAGTGGAAAAAGGAGAGGATGTGTTGAGTGATGTGAGTGGGATGTCACCACCCGAATCTACACCTAACCTTGAAAAGAAAATGAGAGAAAAGAAAACAGGGGAAAAAGAGTGAGGACACCCCTTATTCTAACCTTAACCCTTTATCTTTTTCTTCTACTTTTGTGAATGCTTGTGTAGGTACTCTTGGAGGCCAATCAATGGAGCCTCAATCATGTCCCAAGAAGGATAGACAAGGTGAAGAAACTCTTCAATGTGAGCATCAAGGTGAAGAGACAATCCATGACACTTCAAATGCATTGAGTGAGCAAGATGGACACTCAAAGGTAAGTGATAGCTCGTCCCTTAAACATGTTACTTCCTTGTCTCATAGTAGTGTTTGTGCTAACTCAACACTAGTTGATGATTTGTATGATTACAATGTGTTTGCAACTAGTGTAGAGTCGAATGGTCAACTTATATGTGATTGTGAACCACTAGTTGAGAGGGAGGATAAGCCACATCATGATGTGAGCTCGATTTTCATTGAACCTCTCATTAGTGAGGAATGTGTAGTTGACCTTGCTTGTGAACCTTGTTATGACACCCCACCCATATTTGACAAAGGGGAAGATGAGTTGAATAAATACCCTATCCTTTCCCTTGATGAATTGCTTGATAATGGTGGACTTATGTGTTGTAGTGAGGTTGGTAGTGACCTTGAGGAGTCCCTAGTGATTGAGATGGATCGGATTGTTTTCAATGACTCCTCGGGTGATAGTGATGAACCTAGTCTTGATACCATGCTTTTGTGTGACCATGAATTTGAGGTGCATGCTTTTACATTTCCATTGTGTGAAGATAATCTCATTTGTGGTAGCGAATTGTATCGGACTAGGATTGGTAATCGAATAGAACCTCCATGGTTTGAAAAGTTAGACTCTATGGATGATCCAATGTTTGGAACTCCAAGTGGGATGAGTGGTCTTGATGTTGGTTGTGTTGAACCATCTTCTAGTAGTCCTAACCTTCATTGTGTGGACTATAATGATGAAGGTACCATTTTGGAGACTTTCCTTTGGAGCTTGCCTAATGAGGGAGATTGTCTTGGAGTTGGATTTGGAGGTGAGGAAGTCACTCATGATTTGTGTAAGAGTGCTTCCAAGAAGGGGAGTGGAGTATTTGATGTTAGTTGTCAATTGAACTATTTTGTTTACTCCACCCCACATGTTGATTACACCTTGGGTGTTGGGCATGCCAAAGCCAATGAGTCACATTGTGATAGTAATGCATTGAAGGCTTGGTGTGTTGACCATAAGCTTGGAGGTCATAAGGAACTTACTTGCTTAATCTTGCATGCTCCATATCTTATTGATCTCCTTTCTTGTTATGGTAGTGAGTACTTGTCATTGTTGAGCCAAGAACTTGTTGTTTCCTTTGGAGACATAAGCTTTTTGATTAGTATTGATACTTAGCTCTATCATAAAAGTGTGATTTTCACATCACTTGTACTCACTCTTGTTTGACTTTCCTACTCTTGTAGTGGGAAGTTTTGGTGTGTCCTTATTGGACTTAGGGATCATAGGAATTTTATTGGTTTGATCTTGCATATTCTTTATCCTATTGATCTCCTTGATGAATCATGTGTTGAGTGTACCCATTGGGGAAGCCAAGTGATTATTGTTTTCTTTGGAAACATGTGCTTTATCATTGTTATTGATGCTTGGCTCTATCACAAGAGTGTGTTTTCCCACACTTTTGCCACTAACCTACTCTTGTAGTGGGAAGCTTTGTTCGTGCTTGTTTTGAATGTAGGCTTGATGGTTTGATTTCGAGGACGAAATCCTTTCAAGAAGGGGAGGATGATAAGACCCAAATCGAGCCAAAACGCCAACCATCAAGAGCCAAGCGTGAGAGCACAAAGGAAACAAGCCAAGGCCCCCGAAAGCGACTTAAAGATCATGCAAAGGAGCGCCAAGGGAAGAGGATCACCTAGGCCACTTGAAGAAGCATCCGGAGCACGTTTGGAAGCACCTCAAGAGGCCACAGGAACAGGCGGACCGCCTACTCAAATAGGCTGGCCGCCTACTCATTGATCACTCTCTGGATTTCACTTCAGGCGGACCGCCTCTGCAGCACCATTTGATTCAGGCGGACCGCCTACCTGTTCTACTCCTTGGAATCAGGCGGGGCGCCTAGTTAAAGTAGGCTGGGCGCCTACTTTGTGAAGAGTTGCGGGAATGCCTAGTTTTATGCTATGTTTTGGACAACTATAGCCCTACGTGGCCTTTATTGTTTAAACCCACTTTAGGGGTATTTTTTAGCTTTCATTATATGTAAGTGAAGTCTATAAATACTTCACAAACCCCTTTCAAACCTTAGCTAGTTTTGAAGATAGAATTGAGAAGATAGAATAGGCTTGGCCTTTCTTGTTGAAGCGTTGACTTCATGTATCTCTTACGTTGAATCCATGGTGGATCACCGCTAGTGTGAGTCCCGTTTAATGGTTCAAGTCTCTTCTCCCTTTTGAATCAATCTATGTGTTTTAGTTTGATTCATTCTTTTCTTCTATTTCTGTTCTTCCCCATCCCTTACTTTCTTGTTATCTTGTGATTGTTGCTTCCGCATCCTTGTTACTTGCTTCCGCCTATTTGGTTCTTATCAGGGATGGAGTAAGCAAAATAGTTCAATTGACAACTAACATCAAATACTCCATTCCCCTTCTTAGAAGAACTTTTACACACACCAAGAGTTACCTCCTCACCTTCACATTGAGCTCCAAGACAATCCTCCTCAATAGACAAACTTCCAATGAAGGTATCCATAATAGCTTCTTCATCATTATAGTCCACACAATCAAGATTAGGACTACTAGAAGATGAATCATCACAACCAATACCAAGGTCATTCACATCATTGGGAGTTTCAAACAATAGATTATCTATAGAGTTAAACCTTCTACATCATGGAGGTTCAATCTCACTTTCTACTCTAGTTTGATACAAAGCACCACCTCTATTAAAAATGCCCTCAACCAATCGATTAGTCAAAGCAAGCTTCTCAAGCTCACTATCTAACAAAGGTGAAGTATCTAAACTAGAGCTAACATCCACACTTGAGGAATCATCAAAGATAACCCTATCCATCTCTTTCACTAGAGATTCCTCAAGGTCATGATTATCCTTACTAAGACACATGAGATCAACATTATCAATTAAGAAATCAAAGGGAAGAATAGTATACTCATTCAACTCATCTTCTCCTCTATCAAATATGAGTGGTGTGTCATAACAAGGTTCACAAATAAGGTAGACTACAACTTCTTCAGTAAAGAGAGGTTCATTGAATACAGGGCTCATATCATGATGTGGCTTATCAACCCTCTCAACTAGTGGTTCACATTCACACACAAGTTGACCAATCAACTCTACACTAGTTGCAAACACAATATAATCATACAAATCATCAACTAGCATGGAGTTTTCACAAACACTATCACAAGACAAGGAAGTAACATGCTCATGGGAAGAAGAACTAACACTTACACTTGAGTTTCCATCTTGCTCACTCAAAGAATTTGAAGTGTCATGACTAGTCCCTCCACCTTGTAGCCTCCAAGAATACCTACACAAGATCTCACACAAGTAGAAGAAGAAGATAGAAGTTAGTGTTAGAATAAGGGGTGTGCTCACTGTCTATGATTCTTTTTCCCTCTTTCTTCTCCCTCATTTTTCTTTCAAGGTCGGGTGTAGATTCAGGTGCTGACAACCCACTCACATAACTCAACAAAACCTCTCATTTTTCCACTTGAGATTTGTCACCGGTCACTCCCTTACTCCTCTCAATCTTTTGTCTCTCATATTCCGGCAAAGGTCCAAGAATTCCCTTTGCCGGAGTAGGGGGACTATTTACATCAACCAGGAATCTAGGACTTAGAGAATTATCACTTGATGTCTCCCTCTTCTTTGGTGAAGCACTTGATTTTGTGTCTTGCGGTTTTGGGTTAACCTTGTTGACACTTGTCAACAATTTACTTGCATTTTTCCCATCATTTCATATGATTGTAGGACTTCTTGATTGCACTCTTTCAATCATAGGACTTCTCCTCAATGGTGTCCTACTATTTCACGTGCTCGTGGGCTTTCTTGCTTGTACTTCTTCTTTCCTAAGAAGGAGGGTTTTTAACTTCCCTTGTGATTTAACATAATAGACACCAAGGCCCTTGTCGAACTTGAAGTATCTATAGAGAAGCCAAGGCTTTCCCAACATAACATGACATTCCGTTAAAGGACCTACTTTACACTCAACTTCTTCTTCATAGTTCCTTTGCGAAACAACTACCTGGGCCACTCCATCAACACAAGGTATTCCCAACCTTCTCAACACAAGAAGACTAATCCAACTTGCTTTACCTTCATCCACTTGAACCACATACCCGCGATTCTCATTAAGGCTCATTATGAATTAACACTTCTCTTTTTCTTAAGACCTCTTCGTAGTAGTGTCCCTTAAACTTCCTATCAATAGTAGTCTCACTTGAGGCACTACTATGACATGGGTACTTCCTTATTTCTCCACTACTAGCAACGTCACTAGAGTACCTTCTACTTTTCATTACTCTTCCAATATTAGATGTGTTGTTGAAAGTCGAGAAAGGACTCTCATCAAGGAACCCAGAAGAACTTCTGCTTGAGATAGGAGTGTGGTAGAAATTTTCTCCACCCTCCTTGGTTCAACAACCAATAGAACTACTCCTACCATCCCTTCCCTCGGTCTTCTTTTCCTCCGTAGAACTCTCTCCTTGTGTCAAGCGTTGAACTCGAGCACTCATTGATTTTACCTCGGTCACAAAGGCCCAAAGATAAGCTTGAGATAATTCGGTTTTTCTTACAGTCTTCTCACCATCTCCACTTCCATCCAAACCTCCCTTATGGCTCCATATACCCGCAAGAAACATCTTAAGAAAGCAAACGGTTAGTTAAAAACAATCTCACTTACTCTCCCTCAATTTTGATGGTGGCACTCAACACTATTTTTAGGATTTACACTCCCAAACCCCTACCCAAAGATGCTCATTATCTCTTACGAACCACATTGGTAAGATCATCAGCTAATACGTCCAAGTATTGATTTGGAATGGAGTTAATGTGACTCTATGGATGAACGACTATTTAAAGTACGCACTTGAAGTCAAGAAAGTTCTAGGACTATAGGGGAAGCTCTAAGACACACGAGACCCTAAAAGCTCAAGAGTTAGTGTCAATGGAGTAGGACAATTACCCAAGAAACACTAACTAAGGAGTACGGAAGCAAAGAACAATGAAAACCTAGGCAAAAGAACTACCTGGAACCCTTAACAGGATGAGGTTCCCCGCCTCTGTGAATCAGGCGGTGCGCCTGAAAAAGTCTAGAGAGGTTTCTCAGAGTAGGCGGTCCGCCTAAAGCTGAGGCGGTCCGCCTAGTGCTGAAGCTTGACTTTTTTAAGCAACTTCAACAATGGGTTTTGGTCCGATTTCACCCAAATTATCAATAAATTTCAAGTTTTTTTTTTTTCAATTCCAAAGGCACCCAAAGGTGTATTCAACTATCCCCAACAATCTCCAATGATTTTTAACACAAACAAAGCAATAACAAGCTTTGATTCATGAATTGGAGCAAATTTTTCTAGGGTTTCAAAAATGGAGTTTTGAATTTTTAACTCTTGAATAACAATACCAAATCATGATATTAGGGTACCAAATCAATGAGAGTACATCATATGTCAATCCCCAATGATTTTCAAAGGATGGCGAATCAAATCCAAACCGATCTATGATTTTTTTTGTGATTTTTCAATTTTTTCACCTTTTTGTTCTCTTCTTTTTATCAAAGCAACAACAACAAGAAACTAAACAATACGAAGAACGGGACGAGGGTTTGTAAGACCAAAACCTAGTCATGCTCTGATACCAAACCTTAAGAGCGATTTGCAACCATTTCTACCAAACGCTTAAGCTGATAGTAGAGATGCAACCCAACTCTTATATAGCCCTTTCTCAGCAGGCACGGCTTAATATGGGCCGCGTGTTGGATCCAACCCGGTCCATGCCCCCACCAAGGCCAACTCGAGCCATATCCCTTTCCCAAGGGTGGACCCACTTTGGGCCTACATCAGGGTACTCCCTTGATAATGCAAAGTCTCAGCAATTAGGGCACACCCATGATAATAGAACAGGGCACTCCCTTGATAATGAAAAAATTTAGCAAATTAGGGCACTTTATTGAAAAAGAAAAGTTTCAGCAATCGGGGCACACCCCTCACAATGGAAGATATTTATTTTCAGCAATCAGGGCGCACCCTTTATAATAGAAGTTGTTATTTTCAGCAAATGGAGCACTCCCCTTACAATGGAAGAAATTGATTTCAGCAATTAGGGCACTCCCTTGATAATGAAAGTTCAGCAGTCGGGGCACACCCTTTACAATGGAAGAGTCACCTTTAGCAGCTGGGGCACTCCCCTTACAATGGAAGTTTGTTTATTTCAGCAATCAGGGCACACCCTTTATAATGGAAGAGTTGTTTTTTGCAATTAGGTCACTCCCTTGATAATGGAAGTTCAGCAGTTGTGGCACACCCCTTACAATGGAAGAGTTACTTTTAGCAGCCGGGGCACACCCATAATAATGGAAGTTTGTTATTCTTAGCAATCGGGGCACACCCCTTACAATGAAAGATGTTTAATTGCTGCAATCAGGGCACACCCTTTACAATGGAAGTTTGTTTAGTTTCAGCAATTGGGGCACACCCCTTACAATGGAAGTTTGTTTATTTTAGCAATCAGGGCACACCCTTTATAATGGTAGAGTTGTGTTCTGCAATTAGGGCACTCCCTTGATAATAAAAGTTCAGCAGTCGGGGCACACCCCTTACAATGGAAGAGTTACTTTTAGCAGCGGGGGCACTCCCATTACAATAGAAGTTCATTTATTTCAGCAATCAGGGCACACCCTTTATAATGGAAGTTTGTTATTTTCAGTAATCGCGGCACACCTCTGACAATGGAAGATGTTTAATATCTATAATTAAGGCACACCCTTTAAAATAGAAGTTTGTTTAGTTTTAGCAATCAGGGCACACCATTTTTAATGGAACACAATCAGGGTACACCCTTTATAATGGAAAAGTTATTTTCAGCAATTGGGGCACTCCCCTTACAATGGAAGTTAGTTTAGTTTCAACAATCAGGGCACAGCCTTTGCAATGGAAGAGTCTGTTCTCAGCAATTAGGGCACTCCTTATGCAGGGTAAAAATGGAAAAGTAAAAAGATAGGAACGAGACTCGTCTCGAACTCCCTACGAGGTATCCACGAAGAACTTGTTCCGTGAAACCCTCGATTCGGGTCAAGAGTTGCCTACACATTGCAACTACCCTCGAGACACACCTGGGTCTTGCAAATAGAATGATCGGGCGGGGTTGAGGGTCAACTAGGTCCACTAGATGATTCAAGTCCTAAAACAAAGGATTCATTCAACACAAAGGAGCATTGCTCTCATATTCTTCAACATTCAAAATAGACTAAGTGTAAAATAAGCTAAGCTGGATATTTATAGTGTTTTCCCAAGCTTTGACAAAGGTCTAAAATGTCCACATGTTAGGCTTTAAGTAAATAGACCACACAGGGTCAAAACAGTCAATTAATACTTAAAATCTCGCCCCTTCAGCGTTTGGGCGGGGCGTCCACTATCTAGGCGGAGCGCCTGGATTTGTGCCACTTTTGATCAGAAAAATTGGTAGACAGTCCACCTGGGACTTGGGCGGAGCGCCTGACACTCTTGCTCCCAAGGTGGAGCTCCTAGGCCTCAGGCGGGGCGCCTGGGTCTTCTGGGCGGGGTGCCTGAACCATGAGCATGGTATACTTCTTCCAATTGCTTCCATCTTCGAGTCCTTTCCACTCCAAGTGTAAATTCACCTCTTGGACCTTCTTGGCTTGGCTCCGAGTGAAGGGTCTCGTGACAGATTGCCTGGCATCATCCTCCCCTTCTTGGGAAGATTTCGACCTCGAAATCCAAGCGTCATCACCCCCAGCTCCATCATCTCCTACATCAAGAGGAGTCAAGTCAGAAATATTAAAAGTGTTAGAGACATTATACTCACTTGGCAAGTCGACCACATAAGTGTTGTTGTTGATCTTTAAAAGCACTTGGAAGGGTCCATCTCGTCGGGGTGCCAACTTCCCTTTCCTAAGGTTTGGAAACTTTTCTTTGCGGAAGTGCACCCACACATAGTCGCCCTTCTTGAGTTCCACCTTCTTTCGTCCCTTGTTCTTCTTGGAGGCCACCTTTTCAAAAGCTTCCTCCAAGTTCTTCTTCGCCTTAGCATGGAGTTCAATCAAAGCCTTAGCTCGGTTTTTACCTTCAAAATTAACAACCATTTCCCTTGGCAAAGGGGTTAGATCAAGGGGAATCAAGGGGTTAAAACCATAAACACACTCAAATGGAGTCATGCAAATCATTCTATGCAAAGTGCGGTTGTATGCAAACTCCATAAGAGGTAACTTGTCAATCTAAGTCCCACCCTTACCTCGGGTCATAGCTCTAAGAAGACCACCCCAAGTTCGGTTCACCACTTCGGTTTGCCCATCGGTTTGAGGGTGGTGGGATGTAGAGAACAATAGCTTGGTGCCAAGGGCACCCCACAAGCTCCTCCAAAAATGACTAAGGAACTTAGTGTCCCTATCTTTTACAATGGTTTGAGGCACACCATGCAACTTTAACACATTATCAATGAACAAAGAAGCAACACGTTGTGCATCATCACACTTTTTTACATGGAATGAAGTGAGCCATCTTGGAGAACCTATCCACGACAACATAAATGCTATCATGTCCCCCCTAGTCCGTGGTAATCCCATAACAAAATCTATAAAAATATCCGTCAGCGGGCTAGTAGGTACGGGGAGAGGGGTATACAAATGATAAGCCTCAAACAGAGCTTACAGTACTTACCATCAAGAGCCGGGATTGGAGGATGCTAAGGACTAGAGGTCAAGAGTGTTGGAGGTGGATTGAAGCCGTTTCGGGAAGATCCAGGCCGAGGCGCCCCGCCCAGACCAACCAGGCGCTCCGCCCAAGAAGGCAGGCTTCAGGCGCCCCGCCCAGCCTTGGGGCGCTCCGCCCAAACCACTGCACAGTGGGGTGCTCCGCCCACTATCCAGGTGCCCCGCCTAGGCCTCCCCACTGATCATTTTGTGAGGCGCTCCGCCTAAGCTTGGGCGCTCCGCCCGATATGCTGAGTTGCAGGATTATTAAGTGTGTTAAGACTATTTTGACCCTACGTGGTCTTTTATCCTAAAGCCTAATGTGTGGGCTATTTAGTCATTTTACTTAGTGCCTAAAAACCCCTATAAATAGCAAGATAGCTTATTTTATCCTTTAGTTAGTTAATGTTGAATTGAGAGAATAGAAGATAGAATAGGCTTGGCCATTCTTGTTGAAGCTTGGCTTCATGTATCTCTTACGTTGAATCCATGGTGGATCACCGCTAGTGTGAGTCCCGTTTAATGGTTCAAGTCTCTTCTCCCTTTTGAATCAATCTATGTGTTTAGTTTGATTCATTCTTTTCTTCTACTTTCTATTCTTCCCCATCCCTATTTCTTGGTTATCGTGTCTTAATTGCTTCCGCCTCTATTTTACTTGCTTCTGCGATTTTGAGTCTCATCAGTTTGGTATCAGAGCAAGGCCCAGGTTTCGTTCTTACGAATCCACATTCCTTGTTCATCTTATCTTTACTTTAGTTTCTTGTTGTTGAAGAAAAAATACAAAAAAAGTAGAAAAGTGAAAAATACAAAAATTGGTGTAACTTTGTGGTGTGATCGATTCGTGTTATGGGTATTATAGATTCTTGATCCTTGTTGAAAACCCGACGTTTGGGTACCACAATCTTGTGGATTGGATTGATTTGAAAATTTGAAACCCCAAATTGTTAAACCTACCCAAAACCCTTTGTTCTTAATGAATTTGGTTGATTCTTGGGTTGTTTGATTATGGGGTTGTGGAATTGATTACCGGGGTTTGTTCTTCATTTCAAAACAAACAAATTGAAACAAGAATCATGGGATTTGGAGTTCGGTAACATCGATTTTGAAGAATCGAAACCCACCTTGAACCTTTGAAACCCTTGTTGAAAACCCCCAACTTGAAACTATGAATCATGATTGTGCCTTGTTTGTTGGTTGTTTGGGTGTGAAATCTATTGGGGTTTGAAGGTTATATCAATAATCAACTTTGGGTACCTTGAATTTGTGCAAAAAACGTTGAAATCGGACCCAAAATTGGCTTGGAATTGAAGAAAATCGGAGTTGGAAAAGGCTGAACCCGATGTCCAGGCGGACCGCCCACCCCTAGGCGCCCCGCCTACCCTACTTCACTGCCTACCAGGTAGGCGGACCGCCCACCCATCCCAGGCGGACCGCCCAGTGAGCTGGTTGCTTGGTTTTGCTCCGTTTAATGGTTTTTTGTGTTTGTTTCGATTCCGAACTTCTTGGTTAGTATTTCTAAGGTATTAGTCCTACTTTATTGACACGAATCTTTGATTCTTATGGTGTTGTGTGTCTTGGAGTCTTTACTTAAATACGTAGAATTTGCTTGCTTCAAGTGCGCATTAAATTAGCTTCCGTACATCGAGTCCCTTAAAACTTCATTCCGAACCATTACTTGGGTGCATTAGTTGATCGATCTTGCCATTGTGATTACTAAGAGACATGAAGGTCTTGAGTGGAAGAAGGCTTGAGTGGTGAGAACAATAGAGTGTGGTCACAAAAGCCAACGACCTTGAGTGTATACACGAGTGGAAAGAAAATTGAGTGACATCTTTTGAGTGATACACGTGAGGGAGTGAATTTGTGAGGTCCTATACTTTTTGGTTACAACTATGGCTTCGGATGACGATTGTGGAGGGTATGACTCATGTGGAGATGATGGAGACTATGGTTCCTATGATGGTGATGATGGGTATTGCTATGATGATTCGAGGAACCAAGGCTCGTATGATGATGAAGCGGGTCTGATAAGGGGCAAATCATGCAACCATCCAAAAACATCATCCAAGGCCAAGGAAGAGCTTATGCATTGGAACGCCATGGAACGAGAAGCACTCGCGATCAATTTCGGAGCGTTTCAAGGCTGCCCAAGAAGGGGCGGACCGCCCACTTTTTGCTCACTCTTTGGATTCTTGGTCGCCTACTGCAGAGGCGGACCACCTGCTTGGGCGCCTACTGAAGACTAGGCGGACCGCCTAGTACAAACAGGCGGGGCGCCTAGTGCTGAGAAGCTTGCGGGATTTTCTAGTTTTTAGCCTATGTAATTTCTATTATGCCCCTACGTGGCTTATGACTTTAGAACTTACTTAAGGGTACTTTAGGCTTTTCATTCATGTCTAAGAAAGGCCTATAAATACTCCATAGCTTAGCATTTTTACTAAGTTAGCTTCGATGATGAATGATTGATGAACAATGTTCAAGAGTGGATTCTCTTTGAATGAAAACCCTTTGAGTTGGTATGAGTTTACTAGTGGATTCTAGTTGAACCCCAAACCCCCCCGATCATTCTACTTGCGAGTTCTTTGTTGACTCGAGGGTAGTTGCATAGCGTAGGCTCCTTTCGACACCGATACGAGGGTATCACGGAACAAGTTCTCCGTGGTTACCTTGTAGGGAGTTCGAGACGCGTCTCGTTCCCTTTATCTTTACTTTTATCGTCTTTCCCATTTTGGTTCTTATCAGTTTGGTATCAGAGCAAAGCTCAGGTTTTGTTTCTACAAACCCTCGACCCTTGATTCTTCGTGCCTTAGGTCGATTCCTATCTTAGTTTTCTTGTTCTTGTTATTGGAAAGGAGAAAACCACAAAAAAATTGAAAAATTGAAAAATACCAAAAATTTGTTCTATCTTGTGTTTTGGATTAATTCTTGTTGTGATTGATATTGGGGTTTGTTCCTTATTGGAAACTCGTTATTTTGGTACCCAACACACATGATTTGGAGTTGTATCCCATGAATTGAAAATTTGAAACCCTTGAAAATTTGAAAAGCTTGAAACCCTAGCTATGAAAATGATGAACATGGTAGATTGTTGATTTTTGAGTGGGATACCTTCGGATTGATAAAACAACGTGTGATTTGTTGGATTTTTGGGTGCCAAAGGCAAGAAAAACGAGTTTGAACCGTGCTGGAAATTGCACTAGGCGGAGCGCCTAGTAGAAGGGGCGGACCGCCTGAATTTTACTCACTCTCTGGATTTTGAGTAGGCTGACCACCTACTCCAAGTAGGCTGACCGCCTACTCACTCCACTGTAGCACAGAGAACCAGGCGGACCACCTACTGAAAACAGGTGGGGCGCCTACTTGTTGTGAGCTTGGTTTTGGGTAGTTTCTTCTAGGTTATCTTGTCTTGTTGATTGCATTGCTTCCGGTTAGTGCTATTAGAGTATAATCCTACTCGATTAGTGCTAACTACTTTGAGCTATTAGGATCATCGTGCCTAGAAAGGAGTGATAAGAATCAAATACGCGGAAAAAGTAAAGATAAAAGCGAGACGTAACTCGTACGATAATCTCAAGTAGCAACGGAGAACTAGTTCCGTTACACCCCGAGAAGATGACAAGAACACCTACACTAGGCAACTACCCTCGAGCTAACGCGAGCAAGCAAGTAGAATGGTCGGGGGGGATTGGAATTCATCTAGATCCGCTAGAGGAAGAACAAGTCCCATCAAAGGTTTCATTCACTCAATCAAAGAGTTCAACTCTCAACACAATTGTTTGTTTAATCATCAAAGTTAGCTAATGAAATAAAACAAGCTACTAGCTATTTATAGGTGTTGTTAGACACCCTTTGAAAGGTCTAAAATGCCCACACTTAGGCTTAGGAAATAAAGGACCACGTAGGGTCAAAATAGTCTTAACATAGCAAAGATTCACGTCCTTCAGCGTCCCGGGCGGAGCACCCAAGATTGGGGCGGAGCGCCCAAGATTTTGGTGCAACTTGGCAGTGGGGAAGATCGGGCGGAGCGCCTGGATTTGGGGCGGTCCGCCTCAGCTTAGCCTTCGTCAGGAGGTGCGCCTGGAGGTGTGGGCGGAGCGCCCAATGTGCTGAGGGGTCCCTCTTGTGCTCTAATCATCCGGAATGGTTTCCCAATGCTTCCCTCCTCTAGTCCCCTCCTCACCAAGTGTAAATGCACTCCTTGAACCTCTCTAGCTTGGCTCCGAGTGAAGGGTCTTGTGGGGGTTTGGGGCTTATCATACTCCCCTTCTTGAGAGGATTTCGTCCTCGAAATTGAAGCATCATTCACGACCCCTTCATCATCATTCACGACCTCTTCATTACCTACATCCAAAGGAACCAAGTCACAAACATTGAAAGTATTAGAAACTTGATACTCACTTGGCAAGTCGACCACATAAGCGTTGTTGTTTATCTTTGAAAGCACTTGGAATGGGCCATCTCCCCGGGGTGCCAACTTCCCTTTCCTAAGATTTGGAAACCTTTCTTTCCGGAAGTGCACCCACACATAGTCACCCTTCTTGAGTTCCACCTTCTTGCGGCCTTTGTTTTTCTTGGAGGCAATCTTAGCATAAGCTTCCTCCAAATTCTTCTTTGCCTTAGCATGTAGCTCCATCAAAGCCTTGGCTCTAGCTTTCCCTTTGTGCACTAAGCATAGGAGAAACTTGTTGCCATCATTACCTCTTAAGAGCTCGCCCGGTTGCATCATGGCACATATTCCACCGGTAGATGAAGTAGGTGGGATTGCCACCATGCTTTTGGACAAAGGGCTAGTCTCAATGATAGACTTAGCCTTTGCCACCTCCCTCAACTCCTTCATTTTCTTGTAGTCATCATTCACTTGTTTAGGAGTTAGGGGCTTCAACACAAACTTTCTTCCCTCATGTTGGAGCGTGTAAGTGTTAACACGTCCATTGTGAACCACTTGCCGGTCAAATTGCCAAGGCCTTCCAAAGAGAAGGTGGCAAGCTTGCATGGGCACAACGTCGAACAAGTGTTCATCAACATAACTCCCCATTTTAAACTTGATCATTGCTTGTTTCACCACTTTGAGCTCCCCACATTCACTAAGCCATTGTAACCGGTATGGCTTTGGATGCTTCATGGTAGGCAACTTCAATTGGGTTATGAGAGATTGACTCACCACATTAGTACAACTCCCGGAATCAATGATCATAGAGTACACAACACCCTTAACACGACACCTAGCATGGAAGAGGTCTTCCCTTTGCAAGGTTTCACCATCCTCCACAATCATAGCTCCTAAACTCCTCCTCACTACTAGGAAAGTATGAGGTTCCTCATCCTCCACCGTGTCATCTTCACCGTCCTCCTCTACTCCCTCATCTCCCTCTACTCCCTCATCTTCCTCCGGCTCACTCTCTTGTTCATATGCATTGTCACCAACAACAACCATGTTTCTTTTCGTAGGACACTCTTTGGCAAAGTGCCCATACCCCTTGCATTTGTGACATTGAATGGAAGAAGAAGTAGGAGTATTCAATTGGGTTTTAGAGTTACCTCCCACATTGGGTGTGTACTTCTCAAATGGCTTCTTCACATCCTTGGTTGCATTGGCACCACTCGTCCCACTAGCACTTGGGAACCTTGCATTTGTGGTAGGAGGCTTCCAACCCTTTGTATTGCTTGTTGGAGTAGTAGTGCTACTCTTGTAGCGAAAAGATTTCTCTTCTTTGAGCCATTTCTCGGCTTCAACCGCATCATCACATAGCTTGTAGAGATCATCATATTTGTGGAACTTCAATTGTGAAGCTATGTCTCGGTTCAAGCCCCCTTTGAAACGGATTATGGCCATTTCATGGTCTTCATCATCTAGGTCAAGGTTCATTCGGACTTGCTCAAATTCATTGAAGTATTCCCCAACCGAATTGGAACCTTGTTTCAACTCATAGAGACGCTTTTGTTGCTCAACCCGGTATTGGCTAGTCAAGTACTTCTCATCCATCACCCGGATCAACTCTTCCCAAGTAAGATTAATTGCCATCCCCGTCCTCCTTCTATTCCTCTTCACCGACTCCCACCAAGTAGAAGCAAAAGATTCGAAGGAAGATATTGCATACTTGGTTTTCTTCACCTCGGGCATATCATTGGTTTCAAATATTCGTTCCATAGCCAATTTCCAATTCTTGTACTCCACCGGGTCACTACTTCCTTTGAAAGAAGGAATAGTGAGCTTCACACTATTGAGGTTGTTGTTATCACGACCCCCTTGGAAAGGCTCCGGTTGGCCTCCATAGTGATCCCCATAACCACTATAACCTCCATAATCTCTCCCAACATTCCCTCCAACATATCCTAAGGGTGGCCCTCGACCTCGGCCTCTACCCCGATCCACATTCCGACCCCAATTCATACCTCGTCTCGGTTGAAAGTGATCATCAAACCCATACATGTCATCTCCATAATTGGCTTCCTCCCCTTCTTGGACTTCATCCAATTGCTCAAGAGGTTGCACATTTCGGATGGGTTGTGGTAGTGGAATGTTTCTTGGAGGGTTGTCTAAGATACGGGGAATGCCCGTTCGTTGGGTGTTGCCCAACATTTGATCCATCCGCTCTTTATCTTCCTTTACCCGTTGTTGTTTGAGCAATTCAACAACTTGCTCCGGGGTAAAGGTAGGGCTACTTGATCCTTCTCCGGTTTCAATTTGGACACTCGGGGTCCGTTTGTCATTTTGGACACTCGGGGTCCCATGTTCTCCGTGTGTACTCGAGGCTCCTTTTTCAAGAGACTCGATTCTTTGGTTCATGAGGTCCATCTTGGCAAGAAGATTAGCCAAGGCCTCCTTAATGAAATCTTGTCCGTCGTTAGCCATGGTACCTACACAAGTAACAAACGTTAGCAAAAACAACCTCACTCGCTCCCTCACAAAAGATTTCACTCGCTTCACGTAGATGACTAGCAATTCCCAACGCAACCAAAACTATTCACGAGTCACGCACACTCCGGGGTGAGTGGAATCAATGGGACTCAATGAACGCTAGGCACTTTGAAGTGAAGGACTTGAGTAAAAAGGTTCTACGCTTTTCTTGGAATTCCTACTCTCCACTATGGCACGAATCACCTAAAGCGATGAAGGATTAGTGTTAATTAAGTAGGAAGAATACTTAGATCAACACTAATTAGAGGTTAGGTCACAAAGAATCAAGCAAGCCTAGAAGAAAACTACCCAATTCAACCTTTAGGAAGTCAGGCGGAGCGCCCAGAGGATTGGGGCGGAGCGCCTGGACTTTTGTCCAGTGAGGACCCTCAGGCAGAGCGCCCAGTGGTCTAGGCGGAGCGCCTGGAACAAGCACAGTTCAGGCGGAGCGCCCAAGGTCTAGGCGGAGCGCCTGGACGAAGAACAACCTGGGTTTCTCAAGAACGTGTTCTTCGATTTCAATCCAACTTTTTGGTCGATTTCAACGTGTTCTTCCCAAATTCGAAGTACCCGAAGTTGTATAATGGTATAACCACCAATCCCCAATGATTTTTACACCCAAACAATCATCAAGCAAGGCACAATCATGATTCAAGTTTCAAATTGGGGTTTCTCAATTTCTTCAAAAGGGGTAAAAAGTGGGTTTTGATTCTTCCAAAATCAATGTTATACAACTCCGATTCACACCAAATTTGTTGCAATGGATTCGTGTTTCAACGTAGATCAATCCCCGATCATCAAATCCAAAACCCCACAAACATACAATCCAAAATCAATCAATTTCCCTCAAGAACAAGGGTTTGGTAGGGTTTAAGGAGAAGTAGGGTTTCGATTTTTCAATCCAATCCAATCCAAGTAAATTTGGTACCAAAAAAACGGGAATTCAACCACGATCACAAATCTATAACACCCAATCTAAGAATCGATCCAACCAAAAAGTTATGCCAATTTTTGTATTTTCCAATTTTTCAATTTTTTTTTTGTGTTTTTCTTCAAATAATAACTTGAACAACAAGAAATCTAAACAAACTAACCTAGGCACGAAGAATCAAAGGTCGGGGGTTCGTAGAAACGAGACCCGAGCCTTGCTCTGATACCAAGATGATAAGAATCATATACGCGGAAAAAGTAAAGATAAAAGCGAGACGTAACTCGTACGATAATCTCAAGTAGCAACGGAGAACTAGTTCCGTTACACCCCGAGAAGATGACAAGAATACCTACACTAGGCAACTACCCTCGAGCTAACGCGAGCAAGCAAGTAGAATGGTCGGGGGGGATTGGAATTCATCTAGATCCGCTAGAGGAAGAACAAGTCCCATCAAAGGTTTCATTCACTCAATCAAAGAGTTCAACTCTCAACACAATTGTTTGTTTAATCATCAAAGTTAGCTAATGAAATAAAACAAGCTACTAGCTATTTATAGGTGTTGTTAGACACCCTTTGAAAGGTCTAAAATTCCTACACTTAGGCTTAGGAAATAAAGGACCACGTAGGGTCAAAATAGTCTTAACATAGCAAAGATTCAAGTCCTTCAGCGTCCCGGGCGGAGCATCCAAGATTGGGGCGGAGCGCCCAAGATTTTGGTGCAACTTGGCAGTGGGGAAGCTCGGGCGGAGCGCCTGGATTTGGGGCGGTCCGCCTCAGCTTAGCCTTCGTCAGGAGGTGCGCCTGGAGGTGTGGGCGGAGCGCCCAATGTGCTGAGGGGTCCCTCTTGTGCTCTAATCATCCGGAATGGTTTCCCAATGCTTCCCTCCTCTAGTCCCCTCCTCACCAAGTGTAAATCCACTCCTTGAACCTCTCTAGCTTGGCTCCGAGTGAAGGGTCTTGTGGGGGTTTGGGGCTTATCAAGGAGACTAAAATTCAAAGAAGATCCGTAGTATCTTTTGATTCAATTCCTCACTTAAAGTGCTTATCGTTCCAATCGAGTCCCATTAACTCCACTCACCCCGGAGTGCATTGGACTTGAGAAGTTGAGTGATTGAGTTGTGGTTCGTTGATCAACTACTTGAAGCTTTTAGACTCAAACTTGTGTGAAATATCCCCCACCACTAAACGAGCGAACCGAGTGAAACACTTGTGAGGGAGTGGGTGAGGTATTTTACTAACGTTTTTTGTTTTTGTAGGTACTATGGCGAATGAGGGAGATAATCCCATGAAGGAATTCATGGCCACCATTATGGCCAAATTGGAGGACATAACCTTGAGACTTGAGTCCGTCGAGAGGAATCAAGTTGAGACCGGTGAGAGAAGGACCCCGAGTGTCCAAATTGAATCCGGAGAAGGCACAAGTCATAGCACTCCTATGACCCCCGGACACTTTGTGGAGCTAACCAAAAAGTATGAACAAAGCAAAGTTGAAGCTCTACAAGGGCGTGAGTTGGGCAATCCCCGAAAAGAGGGCAATCCCCTCAACTTGGGCAATCCCCAAGGAAATGCTCCACTTCGAAGACCCGTTAGGTTTGTCCCACCTCTTGAGCAAGTTGTTGAGGCTCAAGAAGAGAAGGAAGCCGGGTATGGTGATGAAGCCTTGACGAGGCCAAAGTGTATAGGATTTTCCTGCTCGTGCTTTGTCAAATTATAGTATCGTTTAAGATATCGTCCCACAGAGATTGGGAAATCTATGCTACAGACTTTGAATATTCCAACTACTATTTGAGAGAATCAAATTGATGAAAAGTGAGTTTTTGAACTTTTAAATAACTTTAACTAAAACAAAATAAATGTGGAAGATTTTCAATTTAAAAAGAGTTGGGAATCATTGAATTCACTTGATAATATTTATAATAAAAACCTCAATTTTGACATGTATTTCTCTAAAGAATAATTGCTTATTTCTAATTCAATTATATTTTGCTCACAAGAAAATAATCAATTAATAACACTCCGTGAGGTTATGTAAATTAATTGAGTTATAACAAGTGACAGTTAAACCGAAATATTTTTCCTTGCCTGAATTGTGCCAAAAAGTAGTGAAAACTTCGTGAGAATATTTTTACTAAAAATCAATAATCTTGCCTACAACAATTCCTCCGTGAGAATTAAAACTGAGGCAAGCAAGATAGACTTGAAATGGTAGATTACTAAAATTTACTTTCACTCTACTTATTTTATTCATCAGTTACCACATATTAATTTTGCTCCGTGAGAATTACAAAATTAATACGATGATAACCGTGAGATAAAATATGTAGGAGTGATAATAAAGAATAATAAAACTAACATTCCCGCACAGTGTAAAATGTAAAATAGATAATTTCAGGCCAAGATTAAAACTGAGATAAGTATTATAAATATATCAAGCTTCATCAACTATCCCAACAAAAAGAAATTACTCCATTATGGAGTATTTGAACAAAAGAAAAGATTTATATTATTGACAATATTGCCAATATTTCTAGAAAATATGGAACTTACAAGAAGAGAGAGAAAATAAAGACCAAAGCTTTTAAGAAAGTAGAATAGCTATTCTATGACTTGGTATCTAACTAAGGGAGAGTTGTCCTCTAATTATAGAAGAATACTTCTTCATTAAGTCTTGAAATGCCAATTGATGAAGATGTGTAGCAAGTTCCTTGCATAATGACATAGATACGTAGAGTCTTGAAAAAGGCCATGTGATGAATATGTTTAGAAAGTCCTTGCATAATGATAGTCTTCCATTGCTCCTTTATTTGCTTTAATTCCACATTTTTTTATTAAATGTGTAATTCCATATTACCAAAATGTATAATAAGGAGCAAATATTGTAGCCAAGATATGTAACAACTTTCTTGCATAGTGAGGAAGACATGTCATGGACTTCTTCTTTCACACGTAAAACTCTTCTTCCTTTGTTATTTACTTTATTCATAATATATTTCTCTTTCCAAGTATTCTTTTTCTCTGCAAGATTTGTTAGAAAATATAGGAGAATTGAATATATTTATTCATGCTTTTATTTAAAATATATTTTTTTATAAGAAAATACACGAATAAATTATATTCATCAAATTCCCCCATACTTGAACTTTTGCTCGTCCCCGAGTAAAAAGATTTTTTTTTTATGATTTTCTTCAAAAATTGTGACTTTTGTAGGATATGCAATTTATTCAAAATAAATATCTCTCATTATGTTCAATGCAATTATCCTTTCTAAATTCACCAAATCTTTTACCTTATGTCTGAATTCTGACTTGATCAACAAAAGCTTGCATTCTTCGCCCCTTGAATCTTTCAGAATTGATAAATTTATAATCACTTATTCAGTAAGTATCATAGCCGAGTCCATATGCTTGCTTTTCATGTTTATCTCCACTAATATAGATACAACACTAATTTTTAAAATCTTTTAGGACTTTTCTTGGCTTGTACGGTCAGCCTGGTAGGGTAAGGATATATTTATAGTGACTTTTCTCCTTCCAACTTTGAGCAAACATTTCTTGGTTCTTAGTATTTTCATCCTTCTTTTTTTTTTAAGCACTCCTCCTTATTACATTCTTTGCCTTTGCAATATCATTAACAATCATATATTCTCTTCTTTTTTTTTTTTGGTACTTCTTCCTCTTATTGATATCAATCTGTGCTCATTAACTGCTGGAAGAAAGTGTATTTTTATGTGTATATATAGAGATATATACATATATACGACTAATATATTTTTTTTCTTCTCTTTTTTTTTAAAGAGAAATACGGTGTTAAAAAAAATTAGGATCAAGGCTAAAAAGGTTCTAAGAGGTAAAATATGTATATTTGGATGAAAAATAAAGAGGCTAGAATTGGGAATCAAAGAAGGCCTAAGTTCATTTTTTCAAAAATCAGTGTCATCCATCATTTCGCCTCGAAAAACATTTAGAGCAAGTTCTAGCCAAGTTTATTGATTCTTCCTGCTTTTGTGATCATAACTTTTCTCAATCCCAATGATTTCCTGAGTCGAAGATGCTTGCTACTGTTTTCACAAAATCAAAATCGTTCATGGAAAAACATATGGTGAAAAATAAAAAGAAATAATATTGAGCATAATGTAAAGAATTTATGTTGTTAATTAAATACCTACAAAAAAATCACAGTTTAGAAGAAGATATTATATGTAAAATATATAAATCAGAATAATCCTCCCCCACACTTGAACATTTCATTCTCCAGAATGAAAATACGTTTCAACACGAGTGGAAAGGGAGTAAAAGAATTTTTTTTTTAAACTAAGATAATTAAAATAGAAAATACTACTTAATAATTTATTTTTTTTTTAAAAAAATATTTTTGGCCTTCAAAATTACGATCACAGAAGAAAGCTTGAAAGAAACTGTGACCACACATATTCTATGTGTAATAGACTGATTATTTTAACACCTTAACAGTCATAAGGTCCTAGTTTGAATATAAACTAGAAAATTACCTGTGCCAAAATTAGATTTTCACAATTGAATGGTTAACCAACCAGTAACTTAGGCATACCGATCACCATGGAGTTACTCCTGTCTAGGTGACACTGTTTTTGTAGAGGCCTTCATGAGATGTTCCGGTCGTACAATAATCTGGATATTGACCAGATCAATTGGTTAAGCATTTAATTAGTCAGATCTATGTTGGACTTATAAGGCTCCATTGCTTCACCCTCAATGGCTACCGGTAATAAACCTTAGTTCTGAGTTTAACGTCGTCAGCTCGACGTAGTAACTGTTAAACTCATCAATCTATCATGGTTACTGATGGTTGCTGCTCAAAATGTCCTCCAAAATACAATTTTAGCCTGTGGCCATTGACTTTAAACTTGTCTCCTCCATTAATCTGTTGAATTTCAATTGCTCCATATGGAGTGACATCTGTAACCATATAAGGACCTGTCCACCTGGATTTCAATTTTCCAGGAAATAGCCTGAGTCGGCTATTGTACAGAAGTACCTGATCTCCAATTTTGAAGCTTTTTTGTCGGATCAAGTTGTCATGCCATTTTTTTGTTTTTTCTTTATAAATCTTGGCATTTTCATAAACTTCCAGCCTCAACTCTTCCAATTCTTTAACCTGAAAAAATCTATTTTTACCAGCAGATGTTAAATCAAAATTCAGTGCTTTTAATGCCCAAAAAGCTTTGTGTTCTAATTCGACTGGCAAATGGCAAGCTTTTCCAAAGACTAATCTATATGGGGATGTTCCAATTGGCGTTTTAAATGCCGTTCGGTATGCCCATAATGCATCATCTAATTTTAAAGCCCAGTCTTTTCTTGAGATTCCAACCGTTTTTTCAAGTATCCTTTTTAATTCGCGGTTAGACACCTCAACTTGCCCTTGAGTTTGAGCATGATATGGTGTTCCTGTTTTGTGAGTTACACCATATTTTGATAGCAATGCAGCAAATTGTCTATTCATAAAATGAGTGCCTTGGTCACTAATGATAACTCGTGGTGTGCCAAATTTGGTAAAAATATTTTTTTTAAGAAAATTGCACACAGTTCGAGCATCATTCTTTCTTGTGGGAATGGCTTCAACCCATCGTGAAACATAATCAACAGCCACAAGGATATATTCAAATGAATGAGATGAAGGAAACAGACCCATAAAATCTATACCCCAGACATCAAATATATCACATACCTGAATTGATTGCAGTGGCATTTCATCTCTTTTAATGATGTTACCTGTTCTCTGACACCTGTCACATTGTGCAACATATGCACGAGCGTCCTTAAAAAGTGTTGGCCAGAAAAATCCAGCCTCCAAAACTTTAAAGGCTGTCCGATTTGCAGCATAATGTCCTCCAATTGCTCCATCATGGCAATGATGCAAAATCTTGCTCATTTCTTCTTCAGGCACACACCTTCTAATAATATTATCTGCACAATATTTAAATAAGTAAGGATCATTCCACAGATAATGCTTAGCATCAGATATGAGTTTTTTTCTTTGTTGGTAAGAGAGATCTTGGGGTGTCCACTTTCCAACCAAGTAATTTGCAATGTCTGCAAACCAGGGTGGTTGAGTCACAACTGAGCTGACAGAAAAGATATGTTCATCAGGAAATTCTTCTTTTATTTCACAAGACTCAGAAGGAGGATTCTCTAATCTAGACAAATGGTCAGCTACTTGATTTTCGGTTCCCTTTTTGTCTTTTATTTCAAGGTCAAACTCTTGCAGAAGTAAAATCCATCTTAACAATCTAGGTCGGGCATCCTTTTTTGTTAAGAGGTATTTTAAAGCCACATGATCAGTGAAAACAGTGACCTTGGTTCCTATCAAATAAGAACGAAACTTATCAAAAGCAAATACTACTGCCAATAGTTCTTTTTCTGTTGTGGCATAATTCAGCTGAGCTTCATTCAAAGTCCTACTGGCATAGTATATGGGACGAAAAATCCTATCTTTTCTCTGGCCTAAAACATCTCCAACAGCTGTATCACTAGCATCACACATGACTTCAAAAGGTTGGCTCCAATCAGGGGATACAACTACAGGGGCAGATGATAATTTCTCCTTAAGAGTTTCAAAAGCTTCTAAACAATCACCTGAAAAATCAAACTTGACATCTTTCATCAAAAGGTTAGTCAGAGGTTTTGAAATTTTTGAAAAATCTTTTATAAACCGTCTGTAAAAACCTGCATGGCCTAAAAAACTTCTAATGCCTTTAACAGTTGTAGGAGGGGGTAATCCTGCTATAAGATCAATTTTAGCCTTATCAACTTCTATCCCTTTAGCAGTGATTTTATGTCCTAAAACAATTCCCTCAGTAACCATAAAATGACATTTCTCCCAATTATGAATCAAGTTTGTCTCTTCACATCTCTTAAAAACTAAGGTCAAATGGTGGAGACAATCTTCAAATGTTTTACCAAAAAGGGTGAAATCATCCATAAAAATTTCCAAAAATCTCATGTCAGAGAAAATTGCAGACATGCATCGCTGAAATGTAGCAGGTGCATTGCATAAACCAAATGGCATTCTCCTATATGCATAGGTTCCATGGGGACATGTGAAAGTTGTCTTATCCTGATCTTCTGATGCAATTGGTATCTGGTTATACCCTGAATATCCATCAAGAAAACAATAAAAACCATATCCTGCTACTCTTTCTAACATTTGATCAATAAATGGTAAAGGAAAATGGTCTTTTCTGGTGGCATCATTGAGACGTCTGTAATCAATACAGACTCTCCATCCTGTAACTGTTCGGGTAGGTATGAGTTCATTATTTTTATTTTTTATTACCGTCATACCTCCTTTCTTTGGTACCACCTGAACAGGACTTACCCAAGGGCTGTCAGAAATGGGGTAAATAATACCTGCTGCGAGAAGCTTAATAACTTCAGTTTTTACCACTTCTTGCATTGCTGGATTCAATCTCCTTTGGGGTTGGACTATTGGCTTGAAGCTATCCTCCATGAGGATTCTGTGCGTGCAAATTGCTGGACTAATGCCTTTGATGTCTGCTATAGTCCACCCTATGGCTCCTTTATGTGTTCTGAGTACTTCAATCAATTTATGTTCTTGTTCTGCAGACAGAGAAGATGAAATTATTACTGGAAATAATTCAGGCTCAAGATAAACATACTTCAAATGGGAATGGAGAATTTTGAGTTCAATTTTTGTGTGAACTTCTTCTGATTGCATTTCATCCTCTTCCTTCGAATCATGTTCCAATAATTTTGCTTCACTTCTGACTACTAGATCATCATCCTGTGTGGTGCCAGATTTAGCCAAACATCTCTCCATTGAGTCTAAAATCAATTGATCATCTTTAAATTCATCTGCAAGATCACCAATCATGTCAATTGAAAAACAAGAAGATGATGTCTCATCTCCTGAAAATTTTAGAATCTTTTGCATATCAAAAATGACTCTTTCTTCATCAACTCTTAGAATCAGTTGTCCTTGATGAACATCTATGATTGCTCTACCTGTAGCAAGAAAAGGTCTACCTAAAATTATTGGTTCATCAGGACATTCTTCCATTTCAAGTACTATGAAATCTACAGGGAAAACAAACTTATCTACTCTCACAAGAACATTTTCAATTATTCCCTTAGGTTTTTTAGTACTTTGATCTACAAATTGAAGAGAAAAAACTGTATTTTTCATCTCACTAAGATCCAATTTCCTAAAAATAGAAAATGGCATCAAATTAATTGAAGCTCCAGAATCACAAAGTGCTTTTTCAAAATGTAATCCTCCCAAGGTACATGGAATTGTAAAACTTCCTGGATCACCGAGCTTTTGTGGTAGCTTATTTTGAAGTATAGCACTGCATTTTTCAGTAAGCATTACCACAGAAACTTCTTCTAATTTTCTTTTGCATGACAAGATTTCTTTTAGAAATTTGGCATATGAAGGCATTTGCAACAAAGCATCAGTAAAAGGAATATTAATGTGAATTTGCTTTAAAATTTCCAAAAACTTTGCAAATTGATTATCAAGCTTTTCTCTTTTCATTTTTTGTGGAAAAGGAATTGTCACAGGGAGAGGAGTCACTTTTTCAATATTTTTTTCTTTTTTTTGGACTTCTTTCTCTTGTTACAGTTTACTGGGTATTTCAACATTCTTACCCTTGTCTACCTGTTGCTCTGGCTGGTTCTTTTCCTGTCTGTCAGCATATGGATCATCAAGATTCTTACCTGACCGTAAGGCAATGGCCTTAAGGTGTTCTTTTGGATTTTTCTCCGTATTGCTTGGTAAGGGACCTTGAATCTTTTCTGAAACAAGAGTTGCCAATTGGCTTACCTGAATTTCCAAATTCTTAAGGGCAGAATTTTTGCTTTCCATTTTCTCGTCAGTGGCCTTAATGTACTTGTACAAAAGGTCATCTAGACTTTGATGGGCTTGCTGAGGCCTTTGTTGATATGGAGCTGCTTGCTTATATGGCTTGAAATTCGTTTGCACACGATTTTGATTCTGGTATCCGGGTGGTCCTTGTACCTGTAGCTTCTGGAAGCTTTGAGAATTCTCAGCACCATTTGGATTGCTCCATTGAATTCCTGGATGTTTTTGTGCCATTGGACTTCCAAAAGGGTATGGCTTGTACCCGATGGCATTGACCTGTTCATCATTCTGATTGGTTGCTTGGCATTCATGGTTCAGATGGTTTCCTCCACACATGTCGCAAGTCTCAGACTGGCTTGGTTGTTGTGTATTAACCTGAAAAGATTTAAACTTTTGTGCCAAAGAAACAATCTGTTGTGTTAGTGATGCCGAGCAATCCACCACTAGGAGACCATTCACTCGGAGCCAAGTCAAGGATGTTCAAGAGGTGCATTTATACTTGGAGAGGAGAGGACTTGAAGAAGGGAGCGAGTGGAAGCCATTTCGGGTGATCAAACTAGGCCTCACGCCTAAGGAAGAAACTGGCACAGAAGGGCCAGGCGCCCCTCCTGGCCAGCTCACTGCCTAAGACACTGGAAAGCACCCAGGCGCCCCGCCTAAACTCAGGCCAGCCAGGCGCCACGCCTAGCTGCCTGCAATCCCAGGCGCCCCTCCTGCAGCCCAGGCGCCCCTCCCAGCTGTGAAGGCCTATGCTTCATTTACCGTTTTGCCCTACGTGGCCTATTTTGTAAACCTTATTAGTAAGGGTATTTTAGTCTTTGTGCAAGCTTGGTAAACACTATAAATAGCCAAGTCTAGCCTATTTATACTTAGTTTATGATAGTTGATGAATGTTAAATATTGAACATGAGCAAGGCTCTTGGTTATTGAATGAAACCCTTTGATTTTGGACTTGTAGTTCTTCTAGCGGATCTAGATGAATGCTTTTCCTCTCCGACCATTCTACTTGCGTGCTCGCGTTAGCTCGAGGGTAGTTGCATAGCGTAGGTGTTCTTGTCCTTCTCTCGGGGTGTAACGGAACAAGTTCTCCGTTGCTACTTGAGACTAGAGATCGAGATACGTCTCGTTCTTATCTTTTACTTTCCGCGTTTGATTCCCTACATCATTGTTCCCGGATGAAATGCCAAGTGGACTCCCTCCCTTGAGAGGGATTGAACACCAAATTAATTTCATCCCGGGGTCTCAAATCCCAAATGAACCGGCTTATAGGAGTAATCCGGAGGATACAAGAGAATTACAAAAGCAAGTAGATGACTTGCTCTCTAAAGGCTTGGTCCGAGAGAGTTTAAGTCCATGTGCCGTACCGGTTATTCTTGTGCCCAAAAAGGATGGATCGTGGAGAATGTGCGTGGATTGCCGAGCCGTGAATAGGATAACGGTAAAGTACCGTCACCCTATTCCACGACTTGATGATATGTTGGATGAATTGAATGGGTCGTGTGTCTTTTCCAAAATCGACCTTAGGTCCGGTTACCATCAAATCCGGATGAAACCCGGAGATGAATGGAAAACCGCATTCAAGACCAAATTTGGTCTCTATGAATGGTTGGTAATGCCCTTCGGGCTTTCCAACGCACCTAGCACTTTCATGCGACTCATGAACCATGTTTTGAAGCCTTTTATTAACAAGTTTGTCATTGTCTATTTTGATGATATCTTGATCTATAGTAAGACAATAGATGAGCATGTTGGCCACTTGAGCCAAGTTCTTGAGGCACTACGAGCCGAAAAGCTCTATGCCAATTTGAAAAAGTGTGCCTTTTGTGTGGAGAAGGTTGTCTTCCTTGGGTTTGTTGTGAGTGCCCAAGGAGTGGAGGTGGATGAGTCTAAGGTAGAGGCCATACGTGATTGGCCTACTCCTACTACCGTGACTCAAGTGAGGAGCTTTCATGGTCTTGCAAGTTTTTATAGACGCTTTGTGAAAGATTTTAGCTCCATCGCCGCTCCACTCACCGAGTTGGTCAAGAAGGACCAACCATTTGTTTGGGGAGAGCCTCAAGAGAAGGCTTTCCAAGAGTTGAAAGGTAGGTTAAGTACCGCCCCCCTATTGCAATTGCCCGACTTCGGGAAGGCGTTTGAGGTTGAATGTGATGCCTCGGGGGTGGGAATTGGTGGTGTATTAATGTAAGATAGCAAACCCATCGCCTACTTTAGTGAAAAGTTGAAAGGGGCCTCCTTGAATTATTCTACATATGACAAGGAGTTGTATGCCCTTGTGAGAGCCCTTGCCCATTGACAACATTACCTTTGGCCTCGTGAGTTTGTAATCAAGAGTGACCATGAGTCACTCAAGCATTTGAGAGGCCAAGAAAAGCTCAATAAGAGACATGCCAAGTGGGTTGAATTTATTGAGTCCTTTCCCTATGTTATCCAATACAAGAAAGGGAAAGACAATGTTGTGGCGGATGCGCTTTCTAGAAAGTTCGCATTGGCCACCACTCTCACCTCTAAGCTCATGGGATTCGAGAGTATCAAATTGATGTATGCTCATGATCCAAAGCTAAAGAGTGTCTATGATGCTCTAGAGAAAGGGGAGAGAGTTGAAAAATACCAATGGTCTAATGGATTCATATTTAAAAATGGTAAAGTGTGCATACCCGAGTCCTCATGGATGGAATTGCTTGTGCAAGAGGCACATTGTGGAGGACTCATGGGTCATTTTGGTAGGGATAAAACATTGGCCATCCTTAAGGAGCAATTCCATTGGCCCAAAATGGGGACACATGTTGAGAGACTTGGCAACTCTTGTCTTGAGTGCAAGTTTGCCAAGTCCAAGTCTCATCCCCATGGCCTATATACCCCACTCCCCGTACCTAGGGGGGCCACGATAGCATCTTTGTTGTCGTGGATAGGTTCTCAAAGATGGCTCATTTTATTCCGTGCAAGAAATGTGACGACGCCCAACATGTAGCTTCCTTGTTTGTTGAAAATGTTTTGAAGCTACATGGTGTGCCTCAAACTATAGTGAGTGATAGGGACACTAAGTTCCTAAGTCACTTTTGGAGAAGTTTATGGGGTGCCCTTGGCACCAAACTCTTGTTTTCCACTTCCCACCACCCCCAAACCGATGGTCAAATGGAGGTGGTAAACCGTACCTTGGGTGCTCTTCTTAGAGCCATGACCCGAGGTAAGGGTGGGACTTGGATTGACAAGCTACCTCTCATGGAGTTTGCCTACAATCGCACCGTGCATAGAATGATTGGCATGACTCCTTTTGAATGTGTTTATGGTTTTAACCCCTTGATTCCCCTTGATCTAACCCCATTGCCAAGGGAAATGGTTGTTAATTTTGAAGGGAAAGCTAGAGCCAAGGCTTTGATGGAGCTTCATGCTAAGGCAAGGAAGAATTTGGAGGAAGCCTATGCTAAAGTTGCCTCCAAGAAAAACAAGGGACGCAAGAAGGTGGAACTCAAGAAGGGTGACTATGTGTGGGTGCACTTCCGGAAAGAAAGGTTTCCAAACCATAGGAAAGGGAAGTTGGCACCCCGTGGAGATGGCCTGTTCCAAGTGCTCTCAAAGATAAACAACAACGCCTATGTGGTCGACTTGCCAAGTGAGTATCAAGTTTCTAATACTTTCAATGTTTGTGACTTGGTTCCTTTGGATATAGGTAATGAAGAGGTCGTGGATGATGATGCTTCAATTTCGAGGACGAAATCTCCTCAAGAAGGGGAGGATGATGCCGAGCAATCCACCACTAGGAGACCATTCACTCGGAGCCAAGTCAAGGATGTTCAAGAGGTGCATTTATACTTGGAGAGGAGAGGACTTGAAGAAGGGAGCTAGTGGAAGCCATTTCGGGTGATCAAACTAGGCCTCACGCCTAAGGAAGAAACTGGCACAGAAGGGCCAGGCGCCCCGCCTGAGCCAGGCGCCCCGCCTGGCCAGCTCACTGCCTAAGACACTGGAAAGCACCCAGGCGCCCCGCCTGCCCAGGCGCCCCGCCTAGACTCAGGCCAACCAGGCACCCCGCCTAGCCAGGCGCCCCACCTAGCTGCCTGCAATCCCAGGCGCCCCTCCTGCAGCCCAGGCGCCCCTCCCAGCTGTGAAGGCCTATGCTTCATTTACCGTTTTGCCCTACGTGGCCTATTTTGTAAACCTTATTAGTAAGGGTATTTTAGTCTTTGTGCAAGCTTGGTAAACACGTCTAGCCTATTTACACTTAGTTTATGATAGTTGATGAATGTTAAACATTGAACATGAGCAAGGCTCTTGGTTATTGAATGAAACCCTTTGATTTTGGACTTGTAGTTCTTCTAGCGGATCTAGATGAATGCTTTTCCTCTCCGACCATTCTACTTGCGTGCTCGCGTTAGCTCGAGGGTAGTCGCATAGCGTAGGTGTTCTTGTCCTTCTCTCGGGGTGTAACGGAACAAGTTCTCCATTGCTACTTGAGACTAGAGATCAAGATACGTCTCGTTCTTATCTTTTACTTTCCGCGTTTGATTCCCTACATCAGTTAGTGTATTTAAAGCATCTGCCTTATTTACCATAGCAGCTCTTTTTATTACTACACGATCAGATGGCCATTGAATAGCATTTTCAGAAATTTCATTCAACAATTGCAATGCTTCAACAGTGGTTTTTCCCATTATGGAACCTCCTGCAGCTGCATCTATCACATTTCTAGATGATGGTTTTAGCCCGTGATAGAAAATGTACAGCTGCATATGCTCAGGAATGTCATGATGTGGACATTTTCTTAGCATTGTTTTTAATCTTTCCCATGCTTGATAAACTGACTCAGTGTCAGTCTTCAAGAAATTAGAAATATCTTGTCTTAACTTTGTTGTTTTAGCAGGAGAAAAATATTTGTTTAAAAATTTCTGAGTCATCTGGTCCCATATAGTAATAGAACCTTGAGGTAAACTCCGCAACCAAGTCTTGGCATCTCCTTTTAAAGAAAAAGGAAATAGTCTTAACTTGATTGCTTCAGGAGATACTCCATTATATTTAGCAGTTTCAACTAGTTCCAAGAAATCAATTAAATGACTGTGTGGATCTTCACTTGGATTACCGGTGAAAGTACAAGATTGTTGAATTGTTTGAATCAGGCCAGTCCTGATTTCAAAGTTGTTGGCTGCAACTGGGGGTTTTCTCACACTAGACTCACAGTTGAAGCGGTCTGGTCTAGCATAATCCCTTAGGATTCTGTTTGCTGGTCTTGGAGCCACTTCGTCAAACTGATCTTCTACAATGACTGGTAGATCTACTCCCAGTTGGTTGTTGTCATCTCTTAGTTGCGGCTCCATTTTGTCACAAGTTTCACTTTGAGAAGATGATGATTGTCCTTTCCTGCGCAACCGTAAAGAGTTTTCAATTTCAGGATCGTAAATGACCAACTCTTTGTTAGAAGAGCGGGTCATAAACTAGAAATTTTTAAATAATAAAATTTTTTAAAAAATAATATTTTAAAGTAGTAGTAATATCAGTACCAGAAAGAAAATAGTATAAGGAAGAAAAAAAATAAAAAAAATAAAAATAGTAGGTATAAAGTAAACTAGTTAATAATAATAATAAATAAAAAAAAATATGGAAGAATTAGTACTAATCAATAAAAATACAAAAGTACTATATATAAAATAGCAACTAGTAAGTAGTACTAATAGTGCAAAATATAGATAACACTTGAGTAGTTTGAAAAGAAGGAAAGTAGTTCGTAAGTGGAGTAGTAGTAGTAATAAAAATTGGTAGAAGGCCTTTCAAGGAAAAAGAAAAAGAAAAATAAAAATAGTACAATACTATTGTTATTTGAGCAATAGAAATGAAATAACAATGAGGTAGTACAATACTATTGTTATATGTGCAATGAAAAAGAAATAACGATAATTAGATAGTACTAGTTTGTGATAGAATAAAAATAGTAAGATGACATAAGTTATTATTTATATCTAACTAATAATAGTATTAAGAAAATAATAGTAATAACTATAATTTAAATAGGAAAAAAAATATTTGTACTATAATATAAATAGAAGCAATATTAATAATAGCACTATAGAAACTTAAGAAGAAAAAGAAAGTAAAATAGTGTAGAAGTAATAGTAGCAATAAAAGTAATACTAATATAATAATACTCGTAATATTAAAAAGAAGACTTGTTATGTCAAAACAGTACTTACGTAGTAGTACAGACAACAATTTCTTTTTTTTCTTTTTCTTTTTTTTAACTTTTTCTTAAAAAGGTTAGTAGCAATAATAATAATAAGAAATACTTAATATATAGAACTACTAATATATATTATATTATAGACTATAGTAATTAGTAATGGTAAATACTGTAAAGAAAATTTATAATAATAATAATAATTATAATAAAACTTAGATATACTAAAGTAGATGCTATAATAAAAGTAGTAGGGAAAATAAAATGATAGATGAAAGAAGTGACATGGACTATTAGATAAACACTTTAATATTACTTGCTAACTAAAAATAATAATATAATAAAATATACAAAAGAAAATATAAGTGTTAGAAGAAAAAGAGATAATATTAGAAGTAGTAATGGAAATATTAGAAGAAGTACTTGAGTAACAAGGAAATATTAGAAGAAGTACTTGAGTAACAAGGAAATATTAGAAGAAGTACTTGAGTAACAAGGAAATATTATAGTTAATATATTAGTAAATAATAGTAATATTAGTGGTTGTAATGTAAAAATGATAATATAATAATAAAATTAATATACTAGAGAAAGTTTATAATAATAATAATAATAATAATAATAATAATAATAATAATAAAATAAAAATAAAAATAAAAAAATAAAAAATGCTAGAAACAAAGAAAAAATGTTAGAAGCAGATATAATACTGTTAGAGATTAAATATTAGTATCAGTAGTTATAGTAGTATTTTATAGATTATATAAATATTAATAATATTAATAAGTTCTCAAATTAGTAACCAAATATTTAGTCCGAAGTAGATGTCTGCCAATCCCCGGCAACGGCGCCAAAAATTTGACGAGGCCAAAGTGTATAGGATTTTCCTGCTCGTGCTTTGTCACATTATAGTATAGTTTAAGATATCGTCCCACAGAGATTGGGAAATCTATGCTACAGACTTTGAATATTCCAACTACTATTTGAGAGAATCAAATTGATGAAAAGTGAGTTTTTGAACTTTTAAATAACTTTAACTAAAATAAAATAAATGTGGAAGATTTTCAATTTAAAAAGAGTTGGGAATCATTGAATTCACTTGATAATATTTATAATAAAAACCTCAATTTTGACATGTATTTCTCTAAAGAATAATTGCTTATTTCTAATTCAATTATATTTTGCTCACAAGAAAATAATCAATTAATAACACTCCGTGAGGTTATGTAAATTAATTGAGTTATAACAAGTGACAGTTAAACCGAAATATTTTTTCTTGCATGAATTGTGCCAAAAAGTAGTGAAAACTTAGTGAGAATATTTTTACTAAAAATCAATAATCTTGCCTACAACAATTCCTCCGTGAGAATTAAAACAGAGGCAAGCAAGACTACGGACTTGAAATGGTAGATTACTAAAATTTACTTTCACTCTACTTATTTTATTCATCAGTTACCACATATTAATTTTGCTCCGTGAGAATTACAAAATTAATACGATGATAACCGTGAGATAAAATATGTAGGAGTGATAATAAAGAATAATAAAACTAACATTCCCGCACAGTGTAAAATATGAAATAGATAATTTCAGGCCAAGATTAAAACTGAGATAAGTATTATAAATATATCAAGCTTCATCAACTATCCCAACAAAAAGAAATTACTCCATTATGGAGTATTTGAACAAAAGAAAAGATTTGTATTATTGACAATATTGCCAATATTTCTAGAAAATATGGAACTTACAAGAAGAGAGAGAAAATAAAGACCAAAGCTTTTAAGAAAGTAGAATAGTTATTCTATGACTTGGTATCTAACTAAGGGATAGTTGTCCTCTATTTATAGAAGAATACTTCTTCATTAAGTCTTGAAATGCCAATTGATGAACTTGCATAATGACATAGATACGTAGAGTCTTGAAAAAGGCCATGTGATGAATATGTTTAGAAAGTCCTTGCATAATGATAGTCTTCCATTGCTCCTTTATTTGTTTTAATTCCACATTCTTTTATTAAATGTGTAATTCCATATTACCAAAATGTATAATAAGGAGCAAATATTGTAGCCAAGATATGTAACAACTTTCTTGCATAGTGAGGAAGACATGTCATGGACTTCTTCTTGCACACGTAAAACTCTTCTTCCTTTGTTATTTACTTTATTCATAATATATTTCTCTTTCCAAGTATTCTTTTTCTCTGCAAGATTTGTTAGAAAATATAGGAGAATTGAATATATTTATTCATGCTTTTATTTAAAATATATATTTTTATATAAGAAAATACACGAATAAATTATATTCATCAAGCCTATGGGTATGATGTTCCTTATCAACCTAGGAGGCAAATGCATTGGGGTCGAAATGTGGATAGGGGTAGAGGCCGAGGTCGAGGGCCACCCATGGGCTATGCTAGAGGGCATGCGAGGAGGGAGTATGTTGCACATGATGACCACTATGGAGGCCAATCGGAGCCTAACTATGGGGTACGTGACAACAACAACAAGCTCAATAGTGTCAAGCTCAATCTTCCACCCTTCAAGGGAACTTGTGATCCGGAGGCATACATGGAATGGGTACTACTTATGGAGAGGGTATTTGACACCAATGAGATGACCGAAGAGAGAAAGGGTACCTATGCTATTTCTACCTTTGAGGCCTATGCTTCTACTTGGTGGGAGTCTATGAAGAGGTCTAGGAGAAGGATGAATTTGCATTTGAATGTGACTTGGGATGAGTTGAAAGGGCTTATGAATACCAAGTACATAACTCTAAGGTATCGACAAGAGCAACTCAAGAACCTCTATGATCTAAAACATGGTGTCAAAACGGTGCATGAGTACCATGATGAATTTGAAAAGACCCGGATGGCATTGGATATGGATACCGAAGGTGAAGAAGAAGCCATGATCCGTTTCAAGAATGGCTTGAGCTATGGTATAACTTCTCAATTGAGGTTGCATCATTATCTCACACTTTAAGATATGTTTGAAGCTGCAATTGATGCCGAGACTTGGCTTAAAGGAGAGAAGTTCAAAAACAACACTCCTACTACCACAAGCAAGCCAAAAGAGTGGAAGACTCCAAGTGCAAACTTTCCAAGTGCAAGTGCCAACAAAGAAGTGAAGAAGCCTAATTAGAACACTACACCACACTTGGAACGTACTTCTAAAACTCGCTTGAGTAATCCTATTTCTACTTCTACTCAATGTTATAAGTGCAAGGGCTTTGGGCATATTGCTAAGGATTGCTCTACAAAAAGAACCATGGTTGTGGTTGGTGATTTGGTGTATGAGCAAGAAAGTGAGTCCGAAAATGAGGGAGTAGCGGAGGATGAGGAAGTTGATTGTGAGGAGGCCGTAGAAGAGGATGATGGTCCTCAAATGTTCTTGGTGGCTAGGAGGAGCTTGAGTACCATTTCTATGGAAGAGGAGGTGGAAAATGAACAAAGGGAAAACCTCTTTCATGCTAGGTGCCGAGTGATGGGCCAAGTATGTTTAGTGGTTGTTGATTCGGGGAGTTGTACCAACATAGTGAGCCAAACCTTGATTTCCCAATTGAAGTTACCCACTCTAAAGGATCCAAAACCATACCGTTTACAATGGCTTAGCGAGTGTGGTGAACTAAGGGTGGTGAAACAAGCGTTGATTGAGTTTAGCATTGGGAATTATAAGGATAAGATCATGTTTGATGTGGTCCTGATGCAAGCATGCCATTTATTGTTTGGGAGACCATGGCAACATGATAGGTTTGTAGTGCATGATGGCCGGACCAACTCCTACACGGTTAAGCAAGATGGGAAGAAGTATGTGCTTAGGCCTTTGACTCCAAGGTAAGTGAGGGAAGACTACAAACGAATGAAGGAGTTGAGGGAAGCGGCTAAAGCAAAGTCACCCATTGTACTTGAGGCCGAGGCAAACAATCTTATTGTTTTGCCATTGCATGATGAAAATGAGAGTCACTCCACTTCAAATGAGAGAGAAAGGATAGAGAGAAGTGAGGGAGTGACCAGTGACAATCCAAGAGAGGAAAAAGGAGAGGATTTGAGGAGTGATGTGAGGGGATTGTAACCACAAACTACACTTGACCATGAGATAAAATTGAGAGAGAAGAGAGGTGAGGAAAGAAAAATTGAGTGTGAGAGCACCCATTATGCTAACAATTCTTCATCTCCTACTTTTTCTTGTGAAAGTTCTTGTGTAGGTACACTTGAAGACAAGCAATTGGATCCTCAATGTGAGCTTCATGAAGGAGGAGTTGCATATGACACTTCAAACCTTGTGAGTGATCAAGAAAGTACTACAAATGTAAGTGTTGCTTCACCTTTTCATGAACCTACTAGCTACTTGTCTTGTAATGACTCAACACTAGTTGGAGCTTATGATGCATCTAGTGAATATGCCACTAGTGGGGAGTCTAGTTGTCAACTTAAATTTGTTTGTGTAACATTAGTTGGGAGGAGCACTATGCCACATCATGATGTGAGCTCATTGTTCATTGAACCCCTCCCTAGTGTAAATTTGATAGTTGACCAAGATTGCGACCTTTGCTATGACACACCACCAACCTTTGACATAGGGAAGGATGAGATAGTTGATCATTCCCTTATTGATATGCTTCTATTTGGTGGACCAATGTGTTGTGGTGACGATGGTCTTGTCCTTGAGGAGTCCAAATTGCATGAATTGGACAAGGTTGTCTATGATGACTCCTCAAGTGAACCTAGTCTTGATAACTTGTCTATGCTTAATCATGATATTGAGATGCATGCTTACACTAATCCATTGTTTGAAGGCATCCTCATTAGTGGTAATGACTTGTATCGAACTAGGGTGAGAAGTCAAGTGGAACCTCTATGGTGTGAAGGGTTTGATTCCTTAGGCAATCCATTGTTTGAGAATTTGGGTGAGGTAGATGGTTCTTTGAGTGACCCTACTATTGTTTGTTGGGGTTATGATGAAGAAGAGTCCATCATCAATACCTTCCTTGAGAGCTTGTATTTTGAGAAGGATTGCTTAGGTGATGAAATTGGAGGGGAAGAGGAATCTCTTGGTGTGAGTAAGTATGCTCTAAAGAAGGGGAGTGGAGTGCTTGATCCTACTTGTAGGTTGGGCTATTTGATTCACTCCACTCCACATGTTGATCACACCTCAAGGATAGATTGGTGTGTTGATCTTGAGCTTAAGGTTCAAGGGGATTTTGGTAGCTTGATCTTGCATTTCCCATCTTCCCATGACCTATTTGCTCATTATCTTGTTGGGTGCATGTTGATCTTTAACCAAGTGCTTATGGTTCTCTTTGGAGACTTGATATTCATGATTGTTATTGATGCTTGGTTATATCACAAGAGTGTGTTTTCCACACTTCTTACACTAACCTACTTTCAAAGTAGGATGTTGCTTGTTTTTGCTTGACGTTGCTTGTAGGTTCTAAGCTCCATGCTAAGGCGGGGGAGATCTTGGAAGAAGCCTATGTCAAAGTGATGATCAAGAAGGACAAAGGAGGAGATTCTTGGCCACCCCGAGGAGTTGTTAGAGCCATGAGAGACCAAGCCTTGATTTCGAGGACGAAATCTTCTCAAGAAGGGGAGGATGATAAGGGGCAAATCATGCAACCATCCAAAAATATCATCCAAGGCCAAGGAAGAGCTTATGCATTGGAACGCCATGGAACGAGGAGCACTCGGGATCAATTTCGGAGCGTTTCAAGGCTGCCCAAGAAGGGGCGGACCGCCTAGTCAAAGGGGCGGACCGCCCACTTTTTGCTCACTCTCTGGATTCTTGGTCGCCTACTGCAGAGGTGGACCACCTGCTTGGGCGCCTACTGAAGACTAGGCGGACCGCCTAGTACAAACAGGCGGGGCGCCTAGTGCTGAGAAGCTTGCGGGATTTTCTAGTTTTTAGCCTATGTAATTTCTATTATGCCCCTATGTGGCTTATGACTTTAGAACTTACTTAAGGGTACATTAGGCTTTTCATTCCTGTCTAAGAAAGGCCTATAAATACTCCATAGCTTAGCATTTTTACTAAGTTAGCTTTGATGATGAATGATTGATGAACAATGTTCAAGAGTGGATTCTCTCTGAATGAAAACCCTTTGAGTTGGTTTGAGTTTACTAGTGGATTCTAGTTGAACCCCAAACCCCCCCCCCCCGATCATTCTACTTGCGAGTTCTTTGTTGACTCGAGGGTAGTTTCATAGCGTAGGCTCTTTTCGACACCGATACGAGGGTATCACGGAACAAGTTCTCCGTGGTTACCTTGTAGGGAGTTCGAGACGCGTCTCGTTCCCTTTATCTTTACTTTTATCGTCTTTCCCATTTTGGTTCTTATCAGGGTCACTATGGTGATTATGAAGATCAAGAAGGCTATGAGGCTTGCGAAGATGAATGTGAAGATTCCTATGCCTCTAGTCAAGAAATTGAAGATGGTGACGCTTCAAGGTATGATGATCTTACTTACTCTTCTTGTGATTAATTTGAACTTGATAATAGTGACATAGAGAGAATGGATGATGAGGTTGATTATACGAATTGTGCATATGCATCTTCTCTTGGTGTTGCTTATAGTGTGCAAGGGAGTAGTAGAGGTCCTTCCATTAGTATGGGAGGAGGTGGTGGTTGTTCCATGGGAAATGGGAGGTTTGCATCTTGTAGCTCCCATGTGAAGGGTGGAAGGAGAAATGGTATTGCTCTTACCGTGGTAGGAGTGCATTGCTCTAGTAGTGGTGGTAGGAGTGGTGCTATGGGCTATGGAACCAAGGCAAGAGGCAATTATGGGTTACATAGTGGTACTACTTCCTCGACTTTCAACAACACTTCTAATGTTGGAAGAGTGACGGGAAGTGGAGGATATTCTAGTGGTATTACCACTAGTGGAGGGATAAGGAAAACCCGAGTTGATGGTGATGCAAGTCTTGGACATTCAAGCTCTTCTTTGGATGTGCCTATACGAGACTTGGGTGAAAGTAGGTTTGTTAGTGGACACTTGCTCCAAATTGGTGGAACCGATGCCAATTGCATTAACCCAAGAGTAGTTCAAATGTTAAACATACCATGCCATGATCTAAAGTACCCCTATGAGTACAAAGGAGTTCGGGTTTTCAAGGAGGCACGGGTACTCATATCTCATAAGGGTTACAATGAGTATGTTTGGTGTGATGTGTATCCCGTACCGGATGTGGGTGTTTGGCTAGGTGACCCATGGTTGCACAACAAGGAGGTTCACTATGATGCTAAACGGGACTCATATCTAGTGGCCACGGATCAAGGGGTTTATGAGTTTGCACCTTACCGCAGGAGGGCCAAGATGTCCCCTCGATTACATGCTTGGGTTGTGCAAAGGAAGAGGGAGCGAGAACTTCAAACCATGATTGAAATTGAGCAATCAAGAAGTCCTACAATCACAAGCAATGGTGGGACTAGTGCTAGAAAAGGGTTGACGAATGTCAACAAGGTGAACCCAAAACCACAAGCTTCAAAGCCAAGTGGTTCACCAACAAAGAAGAAAGAGATCTCAAGTGATGAGTCTCTTAGTCCTAGATTCCGGGTTGATGTTAAAAGTCCGCCTACTCCGGCTATGGGTATTCTTGGGCCTCGTCCCAACTCACCTGAATTTGAGAGACAAAAGATTGAGAGGAGTAAGGAAGTGACCGGTGACATTCCTCGAGTGGAAAAAGGAGAGGATGTGTTGAGTGATGTGAGTGGGATGTCACCACCCGAATCTACACCCGATCTTGAAAAGAAAATGAGGGAAAAGAGAGTGAGGACACCCCTTATTCTAACCTTAACCCTTTATCTTTTTCTTCTACTTGTGTTAACTCTTGTGTAGGTACTCTTGGAGGCCAATCAATCGAGCCTCAATCATGTTCCAAGATTGATGGACAAAGTGAAGAAGATCTTCAATGTGAGCTTCAAGGTGAAGGGACAATCCAAAACACTTCAAGTGCATTGAGTGAGCAAGATGGCCACTCAAAGGTATGTGAAAGTTCTTCCCTTGAACGAGTTACTTCTTTGTCTTATGATAGCGTTTGTGAAAACCCAACACTAGTTGATGATGTGTATGATTACAATGTGTTTGCAACTAGTGAAGAGTCGAATGGTCAACTTGTGTGTGATTGTGAACCACTAGTTGAGAGGGATGATAAGCCACATCATGATGTGAGCTCGGTTTTCATTGAACCTCTCATTAGTGAGTAATGTGTAGTTGACCTTGCTTATGAACCTTGCTATGACACCCCACCTATATTTGACAAAGGGGAAGATGAGTTGAATGAATACCCTATCTTTTCCCTTGATGAATTGCTTGATGATGGTGGACCTATGTATCGTAGTGAGGATGGTTGTGACCTTGAGGAGTCTCTAGAGTGTGAGATGGATCGATTTGTTTTCGATGACTCCTCGGTTGTGGATAAAGAACCTAGTCTTGATACTATGTTTTTATGTGACCATGAATTTGAGGTGCATGCTTTTACATTTCCCTTATGTGAAGATAATCTCATTTGTGGTAGCGAATTGTATCGGACTAGAATTGATAGTAAAATAGAACCTCCATGGTATGTAAAGATAGACTCTAAGGATGATCCATTGTTTGAAACTCCAAGTGGGATGAATGGTCTTGATATTGGTTGTGTTGAACCATCTTCTAGTAGTCCTAGCCGTCATTGTGTGGACTATAATGCTGAAGGGCCGATTTTGGAGACCTTCCTTTGGAGTTTGCCTAGTGAGGGAGAATGTCTTAGAGATGGATTTGGAGGTGAGGAAGCCACTCTTGGTGCATGTAAGAGTGCTTCCAAGAAGGGGAGTGGTGCATTTGATGTTAGTTGCCAATTAAACTATTTTGTTTACTCCACCCTACATGTTGATTACACCTTGGGTGTTGGGCATGCCAAAGCCAATGAGTCACATTGTGATAGTAATGCATTGAAGGCTTGGTGTGTTGACCATAAGCTTGGAGGTCATAAGGAACTTAGTTGCTTAATCTTGCATGTTCCATGTCTTATTGATCTCTTTGCTTGTTATGGTAGTGAGTGCTTTTCATTGTTGAGCCAAGAACTTGTTGTTTCCTTTGGAGACCTCTTCTTTTTGATTGGTATTGATACTTGGCTCTATCACAAAAGTGTGCTTTCCATAGCACTTGCACTCACTCTTGTTGGACTTGCCTACCCTTGTAGTGGGAAGTTTTGGTTTGTTCTTATTGGACTTGGGGATCATAGGAATTTTGATGGCTTGATCTTGCCTATTCTCTACCCTATTGATCTCTTTGATGATTCATGTATTGAGTGCACCCATTGGGGAAACCAAGTACTTGTTTTCTTTGGAAACATGGGCTTTATCATTGTCATTGATACTTGGTTATACCATAAGAGTGTGTTTTCCACACTACTTGCACTAACCTACTCTTGTAGTAGGATATTTGGATTGTTCTTGTCTTTGATTGTAGGTCTTGATGATTTGATTTCGAGGACGAAATCCTTTCAAGAAGGGGAGGATGATAAGCCTCAAACAGAGCTTAGAGTACTTACCATCAAGAGCTGGGATTGGAGGATGCTAAGGACTAGAGGTCAAGAGTGTTGGAGGTGGATTGAAGCCGTTCCGGGAAGATCCAGGCCGAGGCGCCCCGCCCAGACCAACCAGCCGCTCCGCCCAAGAAGGCAGGCTTCAGGCGCCCCGCCCAGCCTTGGGGCGCTCCGCCCAAACCACTGCACAGTAGAATGCTCCGCCCACTATCCAGGCGCCCCACCTAGGCCTCCCCACTGATCATTTTGTGAGGCGCTCCGCCCGATATGCTGAGTTGCGGGATTATTAAGTGTGTTAAGACTATTTTGACCCTACGTGGTCTTTTATCCTAAAGCCTAATGTGTGGGATATTTAGTCATTTTACTTAGTGCCTAAAAACCCCTATAAATAGCTAGATAGCTTATTTTATCCATTGGTTAGTTAATTTTGAATTGAGAGAATAGAAGATAGAATAGGCTTGGCCATTCTTGTTGAAGCTTGGCTTCATGTATCTCTTACGTTGAATCCATGGTGGATCACCGCTAGTGTGAGTCCCGTTTAATGGTTCAAGTCTCTTCTCCCTTTTGAATCAATCTTCTCCATCCCTATTTCTTGGTTATCGTGTCTTAATTGCTTCCGCCTCTATTTTACTTGCAACAAACCATGGGGGTTCGACTTGGACTTAGCATACTTGCACTCAAGGCAAGAATTCCAAAGTCTCTCAACTTGCATCCCCATTTTAGGCCAATGGAATTGCTCCATAAGAATGGTCAAGGTTTTGTCCCTACCAAAGTACCCATGAGTCCTCCACAATGTGCTTCTTGAACAAGAAATTCTCTCCATGAGGACTCGGGTATGCAAACTCTACCATTTTTAAAGATATAGCCATTTACCCATTGGTACTTCTCAACTCTTTCTCCATTCTCAAGAGCTTTATGGATGCTCTTTAGCTTTGGGTCATGAGCATACATCAACTTTATACTCTCAAAACCCATGAGCTTGGAGGCAAAAGTGGTGGCAAGAGCAGTGGCAAGAGCAAACTTCCTAGAAAGTGCATCCGCCACAACATTGTCTTTCCCTTTTTTGTATTGAATGATATAGGGAAAAGACTCAATGAACTCTACCCATTTGGCATGCCTCTTATTCAACTTCTCTTGGCCCCTAAGATGTTTGAGTAACTCATGATCACTCTTAATCACAAATTCCCTAGGCCAAAGATAATGTTGCCAATGAGCAAGAGCTCTCCCTAGGGCATACAACTCCTTGCCGTACGTAGAGTAGTTCAAGGATGCACCCTTCAATTTTTCACTAAAGTAGGCTATGGGTTTTCCATCTTGCATTATAACACAACCAAGTCCCACCCCCGAGGCATCACATTCAACCTCAAATGCCTTTGTGAAGTCGGGCAATTGCAATAGAAGGGCGGTACTAAACCAACTTTTCAATTCTTGGAAGGCCTTCTCTTGAGGTTCTCCCCACACAAAAGGTTTGTCCTTCTTCACTAACTTGCTTCGGCGTCAAAGGTTTAAGCACATACTTTCTTCCCTCATGAGTGGCCGTATAGGTGTTGGCACGACCATCATGTACAACATTACGATCAAATTGCCATGGCCTTCCAAATAGAAGGTGGCAAGCTTGCATAGGAACCACATCAAACATGTGTTCATCCACATAGCTCCCCGTCTTGAATTTAATCATCACTTGTTTCATCACTTTCAATTCACCACACTCACTAAGCCATTATAAACGATAAGGATTGGGATGTTTCAAAGTGGGCAATTTTAATTGGGAAACTAGTGTGTGACTAACAATGTTAGCACAACTTCTCGAGTCAAAAATCATGGAACAAACAACACCCATGACTCGGCATCGAGCATGGAAGAGGTTTTATCTTTGCAAATTCTCACTATCCTCCACAAACATGGCACCTAAACTCCTCCTTACATTAAGGAAGGCATGAGGGTCATCTTCATCAACCGTATCCTCCTTCACATCAACCTCTTCATCTACCTCTAGTCCCTCATCATCAGGTTCACTATCTTGTTCATACACCAATTCACCTACCACAACCATGGTCTTCCGAGTAGGACAATCTCTAGCAAAATGACCACACCCGTTAAACTTATAGCATTGAGTAGAAGTAGAAGTAAGATTGCTCAAGTGAGTTTTAGAATTACCTCCCACATGTGGTGTAGACTTTTCATGCGGCTTCTTCATATCTTTACTAGCACTTGCACCACTTGCACTTGGAAATTTTGCATTTAGAGGCTTCCACTCCTTTGGCTTGTTCATGGGAGTAGGAGTGCTACTCTTGTAACGGGTGGACTTCTCATCCTTGAGCTTTTTCTCGGCTAACACCGTGCCATCATATAGATCATAATGATTGTCATACTTGTGAAACTTCAATTGAGATGCTATCTCTCGGTTCAACCCACTCCTAAACCGAATCACGGCCGATTCATCCTCCTCCGCATCCATGTCTAAGGTCATCCGAATTTGCTCAAACTCATTGAAGTACTCCCCAACCGTCTTGTAGCCTTGCTTCAACTAATATAGACTTTTGAGTTTGTCTTGATGATATTGTTGTGTCAAATATTTCTCATCCATCACACGAATCAATTCACCACAAGTAACATTGATGGCCATAGCATTTCTCCTCGTATTCCTCTTGACCGATTCCCACCAAGTAGAAGCAAAGGATTCAAAGGAAGATATAGCATACTTGGCTTTCATCTCCTTGGTCATGTCATTGGTGTCAAACACGCTCTCCATAGATAACTTCCACTCAATGTACTCAATCAGGTCACTACTCCCTTTGAAAGTAGGAATAGTAAGCTTCACACTATTGAGATTATTGTTGTCACGACCCCCTTAGTAAGGCTCCGGTCGGCCCCTAAAGTTGTCTCCATAACCATCATAATCCCTCCTAGCATTCCCTCCAACATACCCCATGGGTAGCCCTCGACCTCGGCCTCTACCCCTATCCACATTACGACCCCAATTCATTGCTCGCCTAGGTTGATAGTGAGCATCATACCCATAGGAATCATCACCATACTCATCCTCCTCCCCTTCTTGAGCTTCCTCAACTTGCTCAAGAGGTAGAACATTTCGAATGGGTCTTGGAAGTGGAGCTATTCTTTGGGGATTGCCCAAAATGTGGGGAATGCCCGCTAGTTGGGGATTGCCCAACACTTGCTCAACTTTAGCACTTTCATTCTTTTCCTTTTGTTGCCTAAGAAACTCAATAACTTGCTTCGGGGTAAAAGTTGAGCTACTTGTACCTTCACTGGCTTCAAGTTGGACACTCGGGGTCCCTTTCTCAACTTGGACGCTCGGGGTCCCCCTTTCAAGGCTTTCAATCCTTAGACTCATACTATCCAATTTGGCCAAGATAGTAGCCAAGGTACTCTTCAAAGGATCATCTCCTTCGTTAGCCATTGTACCTACAAAATGAACAAACGTTAGTGAAATCACCTCACACACACCCTCACTTCTGTATCACTCGGTTCACTCGCTTAGTGGTGGTGGATATTTCACTCGAACTTCAATCAAGAAGCTTCACATAGTTGACCAACAATCCTCAACTCAATAGCTTAATCCACAAGTCAAGTGTCCTCCGGGGTGAGTGGAGTTTATGTGACTCAATGGACGATAAGCTTTTTAAAGTGAGGACTTGAGTCAAAAAGGATCTACGAATCTTCTTGGAGTTCTACTCTCCAACTAGGCACGAGTTGCCTAAAAGCTCAATGGACTAGCACCACTTAAGTAGTAAAGTTACTTAGAGAAGTACTAGTTAGATGTTATGCAAGTAAAGAAGTAAGAGAACCTAGGAAAAACTACCCAAACCAAACCTTCAGTGAAGCAGGCGGAGCGCCCAGGTGGCTAGGCGGAGCGCCTCTCAACTTGGTCAGTGGAAAATTCAGGCGGAGCGCCTGGATGTCGGGTCTCGGCTTTTCCAACAATATTTTTCTTCAATTTCAACCCAAATTTTGGATCGATTTCACCATGTTTTACCAAAATTCAAGGTACCCAAAGTTGTATAATGTTAATTCCAGCAAACCCCAATGAATTTCACTCACAAACACCCAACAATTAAAGCACAATCATCATTCAAAGATTTAACGTGGGGTTTCAAAAAAGGTTTCAAATGGGTTTTTGATTCTTCAATTTTGGTGTTATACAACTCCAAATCTCACAAAATTGGTACCCAATTGCTAGTTTTTCATCCTAGAACAAACCCCGATATCAATTTCACAACCAACAATCAATCAAACCCAAGAATCAAATCATAAGCTCAAAAACGAGGGGTTTTAAAGGGTTTAAGAAAAATTGGGGATTCAAATCTTCAAAATCCATAATAACAATTCAAACCACGAGATTTAGGTATCAAAACGACGGGCTTTCAACAAGGATCAATCTCCAATAACACCCATATCAAGATTCAATCACACCAACAAGATATACCAAATTTTTGGATTTTCAACTTTTTCAATTTTATTTTTATTTTTTCTTCTTTCCAATAACTTCAAACACAATTAACTAAAGAGAAAATAAACTAGGCACAATGAACGAGGATCGAGGGTTTGTAAAAACAAATCCCGAGCCTTGCTCTGATACCAAACTGATGCAGGGTAAAAATGAAAACGTAAAAAGATAGGAGCGACACTCGTCTCGAGCTCCCTACGAGGTATCAACGAAGAACTTGTTCCAAATAGAATGATCGGGCGAGGTTGAGGGTCAACTAGGTCCACTAGACGATTCAAGTCCCAAAACAAAGGATCCATTCAACACAAAGGAGCATTGCGCTCATATTCTTCAACATTCAAAATAGACTAAGTGTAAAATAAGCTAAGCTAGGATATTTATAGTATTTTCCCAAGCTTTGACAAAGGTCTAAAATGCCCACATGTTAGGCTTTAAGTAAATAGACCACACAGGGTCAAAACAGTCAATTAATACTCAAAATCTTGCCCCTTCAGCGTTTGGGCGGAGCGCCCACTTTCTAGGCGGAGCGCCTGGATTTGTGCAACTTTTGATCAGAAAAATTGGTAGGCGGTCCGCCTGGGTCTTGGGCGGAGCGCCTGACTCTCTTCCTCCCAGGGTGGAGCGCCTCAGGCGGGGTGCCTGGGTCTTCTGGGCGGGGCGCCTGAACCATGAGCATGGTATACTTCTTCCAATTGCTTCCATCTTCGAGTCCTTTTCTCTCCAAGTGTAAATGCACCTCTTGGACCTTCTTGGCTTGACTCCGAGTAAAGGGTCTCGTGAGGGATTGCCCGGTATCAACTCCTGATGCAGCCCAATTCCGTGCTGATCAAACATTCACTCCATCGAGGCCGATGACACGAAGCCAAGCCAAGTTGCTGCATGATACTCACATTCAGTTGGCATGGTCGGGAGAAAGCGGCTGCTCCAAAGTTGACTGGCCGAGCTCAAGATTTAAAGGCATCATCTACAAGTTCGAGCCCGAAGAAGGGAGCAACCGAACACTTCACATCGATGCTGAACAGTAAAGTTAAACAGCCAACCGAAGGAATAGCGTCCGAGTTCAAGTGTTCAAGCTCATGTGTTCGAATCAAAAGGAGCGACGGGACACATCACTTCGACGCCAAACATTGAAAGCAACCGAAGGGAGTGCGTCCAAATTGAGAGTGTTCGAATTCCAGGAAATGAACACTTAGTTTAGTCAGCCGCTGCGTGGCTTATTCTTATTGGTCGCATGTGTCCGTTTTACTATTTTGCCCCTATAGTCTATATATTCTCCTTTACATTTCATTTGTAGGACCTCGATTTTGAGTATTGAATATTGAATGAGAGTAGCCGTGGGCACTTTCTCTTTTTGTCTCAGATAAGAGCAAACCTGATGGGGTCTTCGGAACTTGTGGCTTTCGGTGAATCTGATTGAACAATTCCTCTTTGATCATTCAGTTTGCAAGAGGCATTGTTCTCCTGAGGATTGTTGCATAACCTAGGTGCTCTTCTCTTCTACTAGAATCGTACAGAGACTAGTTCCTCGGTGCTGTTCAAGCAAGAAAAGTTGTGTCAAGCTTCTATCTTTACTTTCCGCTGTTGTTTTCGGTTGCATAGCTTCTTCCTCGGATTTAGCTTGCACCATCTTGGTATCAGAGCATGGTTTGGACTTGTTTCTACAGCCCCAAATCATGTTCGACGTTATCTTTATTTTCATGTGTTTGTGTCTTTATTTTCCGTTTCGTGTTCTTGTTATCGTTCGAGTTGTTGATACTGTTGGTGTTTTTGTTATAAAAAGTAAAAAAATATAAAAGAAAAAATTAAAAAGTTTTTGTTGATTTGTTGGTTGTTTGAATCGACCAACCACAGATTTGGATTCACCACTGTCTAAGGAATCCAACGAGCTCCTTTTGTATGCAAGTTGACGACTAGGGTTTCTCGAAGGTTTTTGGACTGTTTTATCGTGGTGTTGGTGTTTAGAAAACCCCAGTTGAATTTTGGTTGTTATCGTTGAAGACTGGTAGTTCTTATTTGATTTGGGTTGTGTTTTGAGCTTGAAATCTCAAAGTTCCGTCTATTTGCAACCGTCGATAAGGCAGAAAATTGTTACATTGTAACAGTGTACGGACAAGAGCCGCTGAGTTCTTAGCTCGACTGCAAATTTTGAAACCTTCCTCCGATATTAAAAGTTACCGTAGTGAAGCAACCCAAAGTCTGATTGAAATCGTGGTCAGTAAACAAAGTTGAAATTTGTCCGTACGATGGAAGTTGTTGTCACTGTTCTATTGAAGAAGAAAAGGGTAAACTGTTACACTCAAAACCCCAGGTGAATTTTTGTCGGCTTGAAAAGGGAAATTGGATAAGGTAAAACCCTATTCGTAGCAAGGAGGGACCACTTTTGTCCGTACAAAAGTTTGTGTGTTCGAAGGATTCCGAAGGAGGAATCGGAGGGTAGAATCTCCTAGGTTTTCACTTTTCTTGTGATCGAAATTCTCGTTAGTGGATCTCTGGAGTAAATTTTCTACTCGAGGTCGTACTAATTTATTTGAGCTTTTAGGAATTTGTACGAGGGGTGACCCAAGTCCAAACTTTCGTAGAAAATTCTTTGACTTTTCGAGCGCAGTAAAAACAACGTCCGTTCCATCGAGTCGAACATCACTTCACTCTTCCCGAAGAGTCAGTGACTATTGTCAAACTTGAAGGATCTTAGAGGACATTGGTCAATCTGACAAAGCCACTGCTAACAAGTTCATTTAGTGACTAAATCTGAACCCACAAATTGAGTGGACCCGAGCGCCACCCAATAAAAAGTGAGGGAGTGTGTGAGGTGATTTCTAACCTTAACGCTTTATTTTAGTCTTTAATTTGTGCAGGTGCAATGGCTGGAAATGGAGAGAAGGGCATTGCAGCACTCGAGGTATCATTAGCCTATCTCATGGTTGCGATACAAGGCCTCAGCGCCGAAGTAAAAGGAGTAAGTGCTCGAATAGCTAATCTCGAGCAAGGTGAGTGCGTCTGTGGCCTTAACTGGGTCTGGCGCTTGAACTAGTAACTCCACTCTTATGAAACCGGAGCAATTTGCTGAGCTCGTTTGACAACAACGGTTGAAGGATGAGGCTGTTTGAAATGAAGCTATGGGAAATCCCCGAGCTAGTCAACACTTGGGCAATCCCCAAATGTAACAACAAAACTTGGGCAGTCCCGAAGCTGGTCATCAAAACTTGGGCATTCCTCGAGGTGATAGATTGCCACTTCCAATGGCCCGAAGATAAGTTGTGGTCGTTGATGAAGGGGTCGATGAAGGAGAATTTCCCGATGTCGGAGCTGAATATAAGCCACCGTTCGTTCAACGAAGACAGGGTAAATGAGGTTGTGGAAATTTCTGAGGTCGAGGCCGAGCTGCAAATGTTGATTGATATTTTGAGCATGAGGCTGATGACTATTATGATGAGTACCTGGAACCGATCCGAGGTGCTCGAGATTTAAATTTGCATAGTGTCAAGATCACTATTCCACCCTTCAAAGGTACTAGTGATCCGGACCAATATCTTGATTGGAAGATTCGATTGGAGTGAATCTTCGAAACAAATGAGATGACCGAAAAGAGAAAAGTTGCACATGCTATAGCTTCATTCGAAGCATATGCATAGACATGGTGGGAGGATGATAAAAGGTTGAGATGAAGGAATGCATATCCCGATGTCACCACATGGACGCAGTTTAAAAGAGCAATGGATGCTAAGTATGTGAATGCCAAATATCGGCAGGAACAACTTCAAAAGCTCTTCGAATTGAAACAAGGGTCCAAATCGGTTGAAGAATACCATGATGAGTTTGAAAGAATTTGATTGGCCCTTGATTTGGAAGAAGATGACGAGTAAGCCATAATTCGATTAAAAAATGGCTTGACTCGAGATGTGTCATCTCAATTAAGGCTGCATGGTTATCAAACTTTGGAAGATGTGTTTCATGCTGCCATAAAGAATGGAAGAGTCCGAACCCAGCAAAGGCTAACAATGTTCGAGATCCGAAGAAACCCTTCGAGAAGGTAAAGACATGGGAGGTAAAGTTCAACTCAATTCTCCCAGTTCTTCGATGATTCAATATCAGAAATGTAGAGGTTATGGTCATATGGCAAGAGACTATCTGACTCGTCATATCATGATAACGCTCGATGATGGAACCATCTATGAGCAAGTGAGTGACTTAGAGGAGGAAGTAGTTGAGGAGACTGATCGAGCTGAATTCGAAGATGATGGATGTGATGCCACCGAGGTTGAGCATCCAGAAGTTCTTTTAGTTGTTCGGAGGAGCTTGAGTGCCATGGTCATGGAAGAGGAAGATGACAACCGAAGAGAAAATCTCTTCCATGCCCGATGTCGAGTAAAGGGGAAGGTGTGTTCGATGATTATCGATTCAGGCAGCTGTTCGAATGTGGTGACCCAAGCTTTGGTTTCACAAATAGGTATGCCAACTACTAAGCATCCCCGACCATACAAGCTCCAGTGGTTGAATGAGTGTGGTGAATTGAGAGTGGCAAAGCAAGTGTTGATCAAATTTCAAGTGGGAGTTTATCATGATGAAATGATGTTTGATATAGTCCCGATACAAGCTTGTCATTTGCTTCTTGGGCGACTGTGGAAATATGATCGATCTGTTATCCACAACGGTCGAACCAATACTTACACTTCTAAGCTCGGAGGGGAGAGTTTCATACTCAAACCTTTGTCTCCAAAACAAGTCAGCGAGGACTGTAAACAGATGAGAGAGCTAAAAGAAGCGGTCAAAACCAAGACTCCTATTGGAGTACAAATTGTGGCCGAAGCCAAAACTCCACCACCCGTGGTCAACAATATCTGTGCAATTATGCAACTGGGTGAGTACTTACGAGGCAACGACACCGATCGAATAATGATTTGCCTCGTGCACAAGGGTATCTTTCTAAACTCTAATGATGATTTTTCTAACTATAACCCTTTGCCTAGTGTTGTACAAAGTGTTTTGCAGGACTTCGGAGACATGTTTCGCGATGAAATGCCAGGTGGATTGCCTTCATTGAGAGGAATCGAGCACCCGATTGACTTCGTTCTGGGGGTCTCAAATCCCTAACAAACCTGCATACCGGTTTAATCCCGAAGACACCAAAGACCTCCAAAGGCAGGTTGTTGAATTGCTGAAAAAGGGTCTTGTTCGAGAGAGATTGAGTCCTTGCGTTGTTCCTGTTATTCTTGTCCCGAAGAAAGATGGAAGTTGGCGAATGTGCGTTGACTGCCGAGCAGTTAAAAAAATCACGGTAAAGTATCGTCATCCCATCCCTCGATTAGATGACATGCTAGATGATTTAAGTGGTTCTTCATCCTTTTCGAAGATAGACCTCAGCTCCGGTTACCACCAAATCCGAATGAAACACAGAGACGAGTGGAAAACCGCATTCAAGAACAAATTCGGTCTCTATGAATGGTTAGTGATGCCGTTTGGGCTCTCTAACGCACCGAGCACATTCATGCGACTGATGAACCATATGCTCAAGCCGTTCATAAATAATTTTATTGTCGTTTACTTCGATGACATACTTATTTATAGTAAATCTGTGGATGAACATGTCGAACACCTAAGGCTAGTACTTGATAAGCTTAGAGAAGAGAAGTTATATGATAACTTCAAGAAATGTGCCTTTTGTGTCGAACGTGTAGTCTTTCTAGGATTCATTGTGAGTGCTAATGGTGTTGAAGTCGATGAGTCAAAAGTCGAAGCCATCAAAGATTGGCCAACTCCAACCTCGGTATCTCAAGTTTGTAGCTTCCATGGCTTAGCTAGCTTTTATCAAAGATTTGTTCGTGACTTTAGCACCATAGCAGCTCCTTTGATCGAGCTGGTAAAGAAAGACCATCCGTTTGTGTCAGGAGAGTCCCAAGAAAGGGCTTTCCAAGAGTTGAAACAGAGGCTTTGTTCTGCCCCGTTGTTGCAACTCCCTGACTTTGACAAAGCATTCAAAATTGAGTGTGATGCGTCCGGAGTTGGGATCGGAGGAGTGCTTATGCAAGAATCGAAGCCGATAGCTTACTTCAGCAAAAATCTTAAGGGCGCAACCTTGAATTACTCTACGTATGACAAGGAGTTGTATGCCTTCGTTCGAGCACTCACCTATTGGCGGCATTATTTGTGGCTGAGAGAGTTTGTGGTTAAAAGTTATCATGAGTCTTTGAAGCATCTTCGAGGCCAGGAGAAATTAAATCGAAGGCATGCCAAGTGGGTGGAATTTATTGAGAGTTTTCCCTATGTAATTCATTACAAAAGGGGAACAGACAATGTTGTGGACGATGCGCTATCAAGGAAATTTTCCTTAACGAACACTCTCGCCTCGAGGCTCATGGGATTCGAAAGCATCAAGTCGATGTACGAAGACATTCCCAAGCTGAAAAGTGTCCGTGACGCAATCTTGAGTGGCCGAAGGGTTGAGAAGTATCAGTGGCACGATGGCTACCTCTTCAAGAATGGGAGGGTTTGTGTGCCAGTGTCATCGTGGAGAGAGCTCTTGGTCCGAGAAGCTCACTCTGGAGGCTTGATGGGACACTTCGGTGTCGATAAAATAATTGAAATCATGTCCGAACATTTCCATTGGCTGAAAATGCGTCAAGATGCGGAAAATCTTTGCAACGCTTGTCTCGTTTGCAAGAAGGCTAAATCGAGGTCCAACCCTCATGGTTTGTACACTCCGTTACCTATGCCTGATCGACCTTTGGTTAATATATCCATGGATTTTGTTTTGGGGTTATCAAGGTCGGGGGGTGGACATGATAGCATCTTCGTTGTCGTGGACCGTTTTTCCAAAATGGCTCATTTTATTCCTTGCAAGAAGTGTGATGGTGCAAAATATGTAGCTACTTTGTTTATTTTTAATGTGTTGCATTTGCATGGCATGCCTCGTACTATTGTGAGTGATCGAGACTCAAAATTCTTGAGTCATTTTTGGAAATGCCTGTGGGGTGCCCCCGGCACCAAATTACTATGCTCGACATCTCACCATCCTTAGACTGATGGACAAACCGAGGTAGTCAACCGAACCTTGGGATCCTTGCTTCGAGCAATGACCAAAGACAAGGTCGGAAACTGGGCTGATCGTTTGCCCGTGATCGAATTTGCATACAATCAAACATTGCATCAAATGATTGGAATGACTCTGTTCGAATGTGTGTATGGTTTTAATCCTTTAATTCCACTTGATTTAACCCCATTGCCTCGAGATTCTATCATTGATTTTGAAGGTACTCGACAATCCACTGCCTTGATCAAGTTGCATGCAAGGGTGAAGAAGAACCTCGAGGAAGCTTACACAAAAGTGGCAACAAAGAAAAACAAGGGGCGCAAGAAGTTGGAGTTAAAGAAGGGAGATTGGGTATGAGTTAAAGAACGATTCCCAAGTCAAAGGAAAGGAAAGTTGGCACCTCGAGGGGATGGTCCGTTTGAAGTGCTGAGCAAGATCAACAGCAACACTTATGTGATCGACCTCCCTGGTGAGTATAACGTGTCCAACACCTTTAATGGTTCTGACTTAACTCCTTGTGTTGTAGGCCAATATCGGAGATTGAAGAGGGCTCGATTTCGAGGACAAAATCACCTCAAGAAGGGGAGGATGATGCTGCCCAATTCCGTGCTGATCAGACATTCACTCCATCGAGGCCGATGACACGAAGCAAAGCCAAGTTGCTGCATGATACTCGCATTCAGTTGGCATGGTCGGGAGAAAGCAGCTGCTCTAAAGTTGACTGGCCGAGCTCAAGATTCGAAGGCGTCATCTACAAGTTCGAGCCCGAAGAAGGGAGCAACCGAACACTTAACATCGACGCTGAACAGTAAAGTTAAACAGCCAACCGAAGGAATAGCGTTCGAGTTCAAGTGTTCGAGCTCGTGTGTTCAAATCAAAAGGAGCGACCGAATACTTCACTTCGACGCCAAACATTGAAAGCAACCGAAGGGAGTGCGTCCTAATTGAGAGTGTTCGAATTCCAGGAATTGAACGCATTGTTTAGTCAGCCACTGCATGGCTTATTATTATTGGTCGCATGTGACCGTTTTACTATTTTGCCCCTAGAGTAGTCTATATAAACTCATTTACATTTCATTAGTAAGACCTAGATTTTAAGTATTGAATATTGAATGAGAGTAGTGGTGAGCACTTTCTCTTTTTGTTTCAGATGTGAGCAAACCTGACTGGGTCTTCGGAACTTATGGCTTTCGGTGAATCCGATTGAACAATTCCTCTTTGATCATTCAGTTTGTAAGAGGCATTGTTCTCTTAAGGATTGTTGCATAGCTTAGGTGCTCTTCTCTTCTACTTGAATCGTACCGAGACCAGCTCTTCGGTGTTGTTCAGGCAAGAAAAGTTGTGTCAAGCTTCTATCTTTACTTTCCGCTGTTGTTTTCGGTTGCTTAACTTCTTCCTCAGATTTAGCTTGCACCAACTCCCCTTACAACATGAGTTAATTTAGTTTCAGCAATCAGGGCACACCCTTTACAATGGAAGAGTTTATATTCAGCAATCATAGCACACCCTTTATAATGGAAATTGCTATTTTCAATAGTCGGGCACACCCTTACAATGGAAGAGTTATTTTCAAGCAATCAGGCTACACCCTTTACAATAAAAGTTGTTAGTTGCAGCAATCCGGGCACACTCTTTATAATGGGAGAACTTTTCAAGTTTCAAGGCAAGCCATGATAATGAAAGACTTTTTCAAGTTTCAAGACAAGATCATCTGGAGCGGTGATTTTAATTTTCAATCAGAGAAGACCGACCTTGGGAAGCGTGAACACTTAATCTAGAGTTTGTTAATTTTACATTCCAATGTTGTACTTTCATTTCTTTGTAAAAGCAATGACCAGCAGCCAGCAACAAGCAGCCCGTAACAAGCAAAGACAGTTCTTGAGTGGTTAGAAATGTTCAGTCTCTTGGTGTCTAGAAGTGTCTTTTGTCAGTCCTTGGAAGTCTATAAGCGCCTATTATTAGTCCTTGTGAGTCTAGTAGGGTCTAATGTGTGTCAGAATGCGGTAGTTCCAGCTACCGCACGTGAGGAGCTACACTGACCTGATTCTTTTGTCTGCGGATATGTAGGAAACTCAAATTCGGGATTCGGTCACCATGTTGCTTGTGTACTATCTCGGACGGGCCGAGATGCCAACATTAGTCGTGATTATGTCTTTGCCCAAAAACTCTTCAAATTTCCGACCAAAGAGGGGCAGCTGTAATCACCTAATTTTGGTACATAATTGTGCAAACTAGTTATGTTAATTATCATGTGATGGTTGCTAGATTTTTGCCTATAATTTAACCTTTTTGTTTAATTAATTAGAAAGAAAAGTACCAAAAATTACCCAATAAAATAGCTTTTCTTAGTGGTCGATTGTATAATTATGTTTTAGAATATAATTGTGAATTGTTTAGATTTTAATAGTTAGAAGCTACATGTTTAGTCTAAGTAATTGTACTGTTAGTTATTTATGTTATTTAAAAGGCTATTGGGCCACTTTCAATTAAGAAGAAAAGTTCATCAATCCAAGCCCAATACCCTCACCCAACTGACCTGGCCCATCCCCTTATTAATTCGCAAAAACCCCTAACTCTTTCAATTTCCCCTAAAACAAAAGAAAAAATACTGCCCAAATTCGATCCCCGCTGCTGGCCCGCCCTCCTTCGCCGACTACTCAATTTCCGGCCAAAAACGTTACACCCTAGACACCCCGTCACCTCCTCTCTACCAATTTGAACTTAATTCCTCCAAAATCTTCCCCAATGTGTGTGGATCGGACTCCAAAGGTCGTCAAAACCCCATCTCCGGTGATCTCATTGTTTTCAGTAACGTTTTACATTAATAACTTTGTTTTAGTCTCATCGACATGAATATGAACTCCAATTTTCAAGAAAAAAAATATTTTCTTCCTTTTTGAACTTGGAGGCAGCGGGGGTGTTTAGATCGGTTTAATAAGACTGTTTCGTGGTGGCTTTACTGTGCTGGTGTGGGGGAGCGATGGGGGATACAGTGGTGATGTGTTGACTGGACTTGGAATGGTTTGGGAAGGCTGGGATGATGAATAGTTCTTTGAAGTAAAGATTGGGGTTATTTTTAGCCGAGGCGTGGGGCGACTGCGATGATGATGGCCATGGCGAGGCTGCCTGAGGAGGCGATGAGGCTGTCATGCTATGGTTATGCGCTTTGTTGGCGAGATCGTGTAGCGCAGTGGCTGATCTGATAATAAGCCAAGGCATGGCATCATTTGTGTAGTGGTATGATGGTGAGGCAGCAGCGTCGTGGTGGGTACGAGACAGACCTTCTCCCTATTTCTCCCTTTTCTACTTGAGACGACCCTATTAAGTGTCGTTTCAGTTAAAAAAGAGAGTGACGGGGCTGGATGTTGGGTTCGGGACTTTTGGAGCAGCGGCAGAGGCAACTAAGGCGACGAGGAAACAGTGACGAGGCAGCCCCGTGGTAGCGACGCAACAGTCTTGATTTGGTAACATTTAACACATAAGACTAGTTTTATTTCTCTTGTTTATCTTGATTTCTTGTTAGGATGATTGATTAAAACAATTTGATTAAACAAGAATCAATGTATGTATGCTTTGTGGGAGATGTTCGGCTTTTGTCACTTCTCGTGTGTTTGTTCATCTTAAGAAATGAAAAGGGAAATTGTGGGGGATGTCGGCTTTTGTGTACATGTCGTTAAATCTGTTTTGAGTATAATAGTGCATATCCTAGTATTATTGTTGTCTAACTTCTTAAAGTAGATCAACTATGGATACCAACATGTAAGAAATCACTGTACATCTGTCTTTATTAATTTCTTAGATGGTTTAGTTGCAATTTCATTTCATGTGAAGTCGTATATGCATGATACGTGTAGATCTATATGTTGTTGTGGTCGGTGTCATCAGATGGGGGCTTGGTTACCTATGTAGATTAGTATGCCCATATTAGTTCATGTAAATATTGTGTGTCAAGTGTGTAATGAGTTCTATATAAGCTTTTTCCTGTGAATGAGCTTGTGAGATATTAAATGATATATTAGTTCATGGCTGCTTGGTGTGTGTACAAATTTTATGTGGTTAAAGCAAGGCAATATGGATGCAAGTGATGGCAGTAGGCTTTGGTTCAGTATTTGTTTTATTAGCTGGAAAGGTTTCAAATTGGCTGCCTGCTTTAACTTAAGGATTGAACTTCAATGGTGTTTGGAATGTTAACTGCTTGGTCCTTGCTTTGATGCAAGTATTTAACCCCTGAGGCTTATCCTTGCAATTAGCAAATAAAGTAATAGTTTAGCATTTGGAAAATTAATGTATGTGTATGTCTATCCCACTGTTTGGTTCAGTAGTTAAGCATTGAAATTGTCATCTTTTCCTTGTTCAATTAGTCCGAATATGTCTGCATAGTTCAGTTTGAAAGGGCTTTGAACCTGCCAGTTTATTAATGATGAAGTTATTTTATTCATTCCACTTGATGTCTTGATTTTGTCCAAGTATGAAATTAGTCTTGCCTTGTCATGTTTAGTGCGGGAGTTCTATTTTGCGTTGCTTACTTTAGTTCTATGTAAAGCATGAGCTTTTCCTCTTTTCCTTAGATTATGTGGGATCTTGATTTAAAACGAGTACAACTTTACATTAGGTTTTTGTGTGTTCATGCTTAGTATAAACTTGATATGAGAAATTAACATGCGATTTTCTGAGTGGAAGCATTGAAGTTTGTCTTTTGCTTTGAGTCTGCTTGTTGTTAAAGTCTGAACTGTGTATCTCCTGGGCATTAAGTTTGTTTTGGCATTGAATTGAGATATTAGCAAGTTTAGTTTTGAAATTTTTATGTTCATTGAAGCATATGATGTTTTGCTCTGTTTAAATCAAGAAAGAATTTGATAAATATGAAGTTTAAGTTGCCTGTTAGTTTAAGTTGTGACTTTGGGATTGCCAGATTAGATTAGACGAGTTCAAATGGCCAGTGTGACCTCCTTTTGGACTCAAAGGAGTTGGAACTCATCCATAGGATAGTTTTAGGGTAGCTATTGTGATATTGGGCTTGGTTGTAATGCCAAGAAGCCCAAAAAGTAGACATTTCAGTTCTGGATTTTTTTGATTCATTTTGACAGAGTTCAGGATAGATTCTAAGGGAGTTTGCGGGATAGAAATATGAGTTCTATAGTGCAGACTCTTCAAGCGAAATTGGGCTTGAACTTGTATCAATATTGAGCCCAATGGGTCCTTTTAGCCCAGCCCATAGGGTTGTCCTCTTATTGGACAGCCTTACTGAAACAACCTTAGGTAGTCGTTTCGGGAATTAGGACTTTGATTTGCATAGCGATAATTTTAAAATCTTTGTAAGGTCCATTAGGACCTGTCTTTAAAATTTCAGCTAAATAAGACTTCGTTTGGTAGGTATCGGAAGAAGGTTTCAGTTTCCGTTGTCGGTAAATATTAAAAAGAGATTTTCGAGCTCGATTTTGGCGAATAAGCTCCGATTCAAAATCTGAAAGCGTCGTTATGTTCGTATGGTCATTTGTAACCTGTGTGAATTTTTGAAGTAAATTTCGAGGTTGTTTGGTTGATTTCGGCTAAAGTTCCAAAAATTAATAATTTGATCTTTTTCCGTTTAATTCGCATCTTTAGTTTCGGGAATTCGATTTGAGATCCGCTTTAGCGAGTATATTACATATATTTTGTACAACTTACTTGAGAAATTTGAGAATATTCTTGATTTCGTAGGACTATATTTTAATTTTATTACGAAAATAAAATAAAAGAAAAATTAAATAATGGAAAAGAAAACAAAAAAAATAAGGCGGTGGCTAAGGGATTAAGGTCCCTTAGCTTAAAAGCAACTCATACAGAAGCATGAAAACCAAGCAGAAGCAGAAAAAATAGAATTTTCACTCCACAGCATCCAGGTAATGGTGTTAATCATTTATTTTAGTTTATTACGTGTATTTGAATATATTTTTACGGTAAAAATTGGGATATTAGACATCGTTTTAGTAAGTTCCATTGATAGGTTAAAGAGTTAATTGGATCCTGATAATGGAATTGATTATATATTCGTACTCAGGGAGTTATGGACAACCAATAAATGTAATTTATTTAGGGTTTGGTTATGTGACTTTAAACCCTATACATAGGCCTGGCCTGCGTATTGTGTATGCGAATAGGGTATCCGGTTCCTAACCGGATTGCCCTAAGATGTGAGGAATGAAGCCTTTAGCGTAATTTGATATATTTTTCTGCTTATTGAATAGAGCGGGATCGTTTGGCAGTGAATGCAAAGATAATGAGGTTGTTGAATAGCAGTACTAGCTTTGGAACAAGATAAGTGTTTGTATCCATTTCTTTGGAGGCCCTTGGCCTTTGTGGATATTTGATGCAGCCCGAAGTGCTGATCAAGTGCTCGACAATCCACCGAGGCCAATGACACGAAGCCAAGCCAAATTGCTACATGATATGCACATTCAGTTAGCTTGGTCGGGAGGAAGCATGTGTTTGGAGGAAGAAGGGCAAAGTGCTAAAGCCGAAGGCTACATCCTCAAATTCAAGCCCGAGGACTAGCAACTCCACTCAAATTCAAGCCCGAGGTGTCATTAGCCGATCTCATGGCTGCGATACAAGGCATCAGTTCCGAGGTAAGAGGAGTGGGTGCTCCAGTAGCTAACCTCGAGCAAGGGAGTGCGTCCGTGGCCATGCATGGGTCCGGCGCTGGAACTAGCAACTCCACTCCGATGAAACCTGAGCAATTTGATGAGCTCGTTCGACAACAATAGTTGAAGGACGAGGCTGTTCGAAATGAAGCTATGGGCAATCCCCAAGCTACACAACACTTGGGCAATCCCCAAGCGCAACAAAACTTGGGCGATCCCCAAACTGGTTATCAATACTTGGGGCATTCCTTGAGGTGATAGATTGCCACGACCAATGGCCCGAAGACAAGTTGTGGTCATTGATGAAGGGGTCAATGAAGGAGAATTTCCCGAAGGCGAACCTGAATATGAGCCACCATTCGTTCAATGAAGGCAGGCTCAACGAGGTCATGGAAATTTCTGAGGTCGAGGCCGAGGCGCAAATGTTGATCGAAATATTGAGCGTGATGCTGATGACTATTATGATGAGTATCCCAAAAAGATCCGAGGTGCTCGAGATTCAAACTTGAACAGTGTCAAGATCACTATTCCACCCTTCAGAGGAACTAGTGACCCATACCAATATCTTGATTGGAAGCTTAAATTGGAACGAATCTTCGAGACCAATGAGATAACCGAAGAGAGAAAAGCTGCACATGCTATTGCTTTGTTAGAAGCATATGTATCGACATGGTGGGAGGCTGACAAAAGCTTGAGACGAAGGAATGCTTATCCCGAGGTCACCACATGGATGCAGTTGAAGAGAGCAATGGATGCTAAGTATGTGAATGCCAAATATCGACAGGAACAGCTTCGAAAGCTCTTCAAATTGAAACAAGGGTCCAAATCAGTTGAAGAATACCATGATGAGTTCGAAAGAATTAGATTGGCCCTTGATATGGAAGAAGATGACGAGCAAGCCATCATCCAATTAAAAAATGGCTTGGCTCGAGATGTGTCATCTCAATTGAGGCTCCATGTGTACCAAACTTTTGAAGAGGTGTTTCATGCTGCCATCGAAGCTGAGAAATGAGTTAAGGATGATAAATCAAACCGGTCCCGAGGAGTCACTAATTCAACTCCTTTGTACCGAGGTAAAGAATGAAAGAGTCCGAATCCAACAAGTGCTAACACTATTCGAGGTCCGAAGAAACCCTTCGAGAGGGGAGTGACCGTTAACCAGCCAAGAGAAGTGGGAGGTAAAGTTAAACTTAACTCTCCTAGTACTTCAAGTATTCAGTGTCATAAATGCAAAGGTTATGGTCACATGGCAAAAGAGTGTCCAACTCGCAAAGTTATGCTTGTGCTCGACAATGGAGATGTTTCTGAGCAAGCAAGTGACACTGAGGAAGAAAATTTCGAGGAGATTGACCGAGCAGAAGATGATGATGGTCGTAAAGCTGCCGAAGCTGATCATCTGGAAATGTTTCTTGTAGTTCGAAGGAATTTGAGCTGCATGAATCTTGACGAAGAGGACAACCAAAGAGAAAACCTTTTCGATGCCCGATGTCGAGTGAGGGGGAAAGTTTGTTCGATGATCATTGATTCGGGTAGTTGTACGAATGTTATGAGCCAAACCTTGGTTTCACAATTGGGACTACCTACCTTGAAACATCCCCATCCTTACATATTACAATGGTTAAATGAGTGTGGAGAATTGAAAGTTGCCAAACAAGTGTGGATCAAGTTCAAAATTGGAGAATATCAAAATGATATGATGTTCGACGTTGTACCGATGCAAGCTTGTCATATGCTATTGGGACGACCATGGTAGTATGATCGGTCGGTTGTTCATAATGGAAGATCTAACACTTACACTACTAAGCTCGAAGGGAAGAGTTTCATACTCAAGCCCTTATCTCCAAAGCAAGTCAGTGAGGACTATAAAAGAATGAAAGAATCGAAAGAAGCGGAAATTTGTGGCCTAAGATAACAACTCACCGCCCGAGGTAAGAAACATCTGTGCAATCAGACAACTGGGTGAGTATCTACGAGGCAACGACAACGATCAGATGATGATTTGCCTCGTGCACAAAGGTATCTTTCTAAACTCCAATGATGATTTTTCTAACGATAACCCTTTGCCTAATGCTGTACAAAGTGTTTTGCAGGACTTCGGAGACATGTTTCCCGAAGAAATGAAAGGTGGATTGCCTCCGTTGAGAGGAATCGAGCACCAAATTGACTTCGTACCGGGGTCTCAAAACCCCAACAAACCTGCATACCGGTGTAATCCCGAAGACACCAAAGAGCTCCAAAGGCAGGTTGATGAATTGCTAAACAAGGGCCTTGTTCGAGAGAGCTTGAGTCCTTGCACCGTTCCTATTATCCTTGTCCCGAAGAAAGATGGAACATGGCGAATGTGTGTTGATTGCTGAGCAGTCAACAAAATTACGGTAAAGTATCGTCATCCTATCCCTCGATTAGATGACATGCTAGATGAGTTACGTGGTTCTTCATGCTTTTCGAAGATAGACCTGAGGTCCCGTTACCACCAAATCCGAATGAAACCCGGAGACGAGTGGAAAACCACATTCAAGACCAAGTTCGGTCTCTATGAATGGTTAGTGATGCCTTTTGGCCTCTCAAATGCACCGAGCACATTCATTCGACTGATGAACCATGTGCTCAAACCGTTCATAAATAAGTTTGTTGTTGTTTACTTCGATGACATCCTTATTTGTAGCAAATCTATGGATGAACATGTCGAACACCTAAGGTTGGTGCTTGATAAGCTTATAGAAGAGAAGTTATATGCTATCTTCAAGAAATGTGCCTTTTGTGTTGAGCGTGTAGTCTTTCTAGGATTCATTGTGAGTGCTAATAGTGTTGAAGTCGATGAGTCAAAAGTCGAAGCCATCAAAGATTGGCCAACTCTAACCTCGGTATCTCAAGTTCGTAGCTTCCATGGTTTAGCCATCTTTTACCGAAGGTTTGTTCGTGACTTTAGCACCGTGGCAGCTCCTTTGATCGAGTTGGTAAAGAAAGACCATCCATTTGTGTGGGGAGAGTCCCAAGAGAGGGCTTTCCAAGAGTTGAAATGGAGGCTTTATTCTACCCCATTGTTGCAACTCCCTGACTTCGTCAAAGCATTCGAAGTCGAGTGTGATGCCTCTGGAGTTGGGATTGGAGGAGTGCTTATGCAAGAATCGAAACCGATCGCTTACTTCAGTGAAAAGCTTAAGGGCGCAACCTTGAATTACTCGACGTATGACAAGGAGTTGTATGTCCTCGTTCGAGCACTCGCCCATTGGCAGCATTATTTGTCGCCTCGAGAGTTTGTGATTAAAAGTGATCATGAATCTTTGAAGCATCTCCGAGGTCAGGATAAATTAAATCGAAGACATGCCAAATGGGTTGAATTTATAGAAAGTGTTCCCTATGTAATTCATTGCAAAAAGGGAAAAGACAATGTTGTGGCCGATGCGCTATCAAGAAAATTTGCCTTAGCAACAACTCTCGCCTCAAGGCTCATGGGATTCGAAAGCATCAAATCGATGTACGAAGATGATCCCAAACTAAATGCGTTCGTGACGCAATCTTGAGTGGCCGAAGGGTTGAGAAATATCAGCGGCACGATGGCTACCTTTTCAAGAATGGGAGGGTTTGTGTGCCAGTGTCAACGTGGAGAGAGCCCTTGGTCCGAGAAGCTCACTCCGGAGGCTTGATGGGACACTTCGGTGTCGACAAAACTCTTGGTATCTTAACCGAACAGTTCCATTAGCCAAAAAGGCGACGAGATATGGAAAAGCTTTGCAACGCCTGTCTCGTATGCAAGAAGGCTAAATCGAGGTCCAACCCTCATGGTTTGTATACCCCGTTGCCTGTGTCTGATCGACCTTGGGTTGATATTTCCATGGACTTTGTGTTGGGGATACCGAGGTCGGGGGGAGGACATGAGAGCATCTTCGTTGTCGTGGACCGATTTTAAAAAATGGCTCACTTTATTCCTTGCAAGAAATGCGATTGTGCACAACATGTTGCTTCCTTGTTTATCAATCATGTGTTAAAATTGCATGATGTGCCACGCACAATTGTGAGTGATCGAGACTCGAAGTTTTTGAGTCATTTTTGGAAATGTTTGTAGGGTGCCCTCGGCACCAAACTACTATTCTCGACGTCTCACCATCCTCAGCCTGATGGACAGACCGAGGTAGTTAACCGAACCTTGGGAACTCTGCTTCGAGCTATGACCAAAGGCAAGGTTGGAAGCTGGGCTTATCGTTTGCCCATGATGGAGATTGCATACAATCGAACGGTGCATCGAATGATAAATATGACCCCGTTTGAATGTGTGTACAGTTTTAATCCTTTAATTACACTTGATCTAACACCATTGCCTCGAGATGTTATTATTGATTTTGAAGGTACTCACCGAGCCAAATCTTTGCTCGAGTTGCACGCCAAGGCAAAGAAGAATCTTGAGGAAGCTTATGCCAAAGTGGCATTGATAAAGAACAAGGGGCGAAAGAAGTTGGAGTTGAAGAAGGGAAATTAGGTTTGGGTTCACTTCCGAAGAGAGCGATTTTCTAACACAAGGAAAGGAGCAAGATTAACAACAATGCTTATGTGATCGACCTCCCAGGTGAGTATAATGTGTCCAATACTTTCAATGTTGCTGACTTAACTCCTTGTGTTGTATGTCAAGTACTGGGGACAGATGCTGAAGCAATTTTGATAATGAAATCTTCTCAAGAAGGGGAGGATGATGCAGCCCGAAGTGCTAATCAAGTGCTCGACAATCCACCGAGGCTAATGACAAAAAGCCAATCCAAATTGCTACATGATATGCACATTCAGTTGGCTTGGTCGGGAGGAAGCATGTGTTCGGAGGAAGAAGGACAAAGTGCTAAAGCCGAAGGCTACATCCTCAAATTTAAGCCTGAGGACAAAGTGACCGAACACCAACCCTTGGCGCTGAGCAGCACAAAACCGAACACAAAAAATTGTGCTCGAAGTCAGGTGGGCACCCGATGAATGTGTTCGAGCAAGCAACCGAGCATCGAAGTCAAGGCTGCCGAACACTCACTAAATGTGTTCGAGCAAGCAACCGAGCACTGAAGTCAAGGCTGCCGAGCACTCATTATTTCAGCCCTGTGTGTCTTGCTCTTATTGGTCACTTGTGACCATTTTACTAGTTTACCCTTAGTATTCTTTATATAAACCTTGTTCCATTTCATTGTAAGTCAGTAGTTGTTGAATGATCAAACATAGCTGTAGCTATTGTGAGTCTCCGATGGAGCCGAACCCCGTTTTGGAATTTTAAAGAACTTGTCTCATTTGGTGTGACTCGTTTGAACATTTTCTTCTTGGTCATTCAATTTGCAAGAAGCTTGGTTCTTCTTGAGAATTATTGCTTAGTATAGGTGATTCTTGACCTCTAATTCGATCAAGCTTGAGACTAGTTCCTCAATGTTCTTTTGAATCAAAGCAATATTTGTCTTGCTTCTATCTCTAATTCATTGTTGTTTCCACATTTTCCTTTGTGTTAAGCTTAGCTTCAGTTTTGTTTTCACAAATATTCTACCACGTGTTCCTTATGGGTATCGCTGCCGATAAGCGTACTCATTACGCCTTAGCTTTAAATTTACATTGTATATTATATGTTATGCACTGTTGTTGGTATTGCATTGAGCATATGAGCATTGTACTCTGGTTTTGAGCATTGTATATACTTCCCGGTAATCGATGAGAGACTCGAGACGGTGAAGGGTCATCATTTCATATACTTCCCGGTAATCGATGAGAGTCCCGAGCCGGTGAAGGGTCATCATTGCATATACTTTCCGGTAATCGATGAGAGTCCCGAGCCGGTGAAGGGTCATTATTGCATATACTTCCCGATAATCGATGAGAGTCCCGAGCCGGTGAAGTGTCATCATTGCATATGCTTCCCGGTAATCGATGAGAGTCCCGAGCCTGTGAAGAGTCATTATTACATATATCTCCTGGCAGACGATGAGAGTCTTGCGCCGGAGATAGGTATCAGGCATATGTGATTGAAACGACCTCGGTCAGTTATTTCGGGAGATAGGACTCCGATTTACGTGCTAAAAATTTTAAAATCTTCGTAAGGTCCATTGGGTCTTATCTGTAAAATTTGAGCTAAACCAGACCTCATTTTCTAGGCATCGAAAGAAGGTTTCAGTTTTTATTGTCGATAAATATTACAAAGAGATTTTCGAACTCGATTTTGGCGAATGAGCTCCGATTAGAAATCCGAAAGCGCAGTAAGGTTCGTATGATTATTTGTGACTTTTGTGATTTTTCAAAAGTAAATTTCGAGGTTGTTCGGCTAGTTTCCGCTAAAACGCCGAAACTTAAATAATTTGACATTTTTCTATTTAATTTGCATATTGAGTTCCGGGAGTCCGATTTGGGATCCGCCTTAGCAAGTGTGTTACGTATATTTTGTATAACGTGCTTGAGAAATTTGGAATTATTTCGAATATCATAGGGTCATCATTGCATGTACTTCCCGGTAATCGATGAGAGTCCCGAGTCGGTGAAGGGTCATCATTGCATATACTTCCCGGTAATCGATGAGAGTCCCGAGCTAGTGAAGAGTCATTATTGCATATACTTCCCGGTAATCGATGAGAGTCCCGAGCAGGTGAAGGGTCATTATTGCATATACCTCCCGGTTGGCGATGAGAGTCTCGCGCCGGGGAAAGGTCATCATTGCATATACTTCCCGGTAATCGATGAGAGTCCCGAGCCGGTGAAGGGTCATCATTGCATATACTTCTCGGTAATCGATGAGAGTCCTGAGCCGATGAAGGGTCATCATTGCATATACTTTCCGGTAATCGATTAGAGTCCCCAGCCGGTGAAGGGTCATCATTGCATATACTTCCCGGTAATCGATGAGTCCAAAGCCGGTGAAAGATCATTATTGCATATATCTCCTGGTAGACGATGAGAGTCCCGCGCCGGAGATAGGTATCAGGAATATGTGACTGCATTGTGTCGCACTGCATTCATCCCATCTCACTGCACCGCATACTGACTATTGTGTGTATTGTGTTGTGTTTTATGTATGCGGTATGTACACTATGTTGTGGACATATCTAAGTTTTCCTATATAATTCCGGCCCGTATCCCGGGTTGCACGCCGCAACAGTATAAATATATGGATCGGGTTGCACGGCGCAACAGTATAAATATATGGATCGGGTTGCACGCCGCAACAGTATAAATATAAGTAGCGGATTGCACGCCGCAACAGTATAAATATATGGATCGGGTTGCACGCCGCAACAGTATAAATATATGGACCGGGTTTCAAGCCACGACAGTATGAATATATGGATCGGGTTGCATGCCGCGATAGTATGAATATATGGATCGGGTTGCACGCCGCAACAGTATGTATTTCTGAATGTTGATATGTTCGGGATACTTAAAAACCTATTTGTTCTGTCGATCATATGTCCCTGGTTGTTTATGAGTTTATGATTCCATACGTGTTTCCTGTTATTATCTGGCTCTACCTTTTTATAATTTAAATAAGAGGAATTTAGTTTATCTGTTTTTTTTCTCCCTGGCTAGCTATCCTATTTTTTGAGGTGGCTAGTCTGCCCACTTATTGAGTCCTTTTGACTCAGCCTTGTTTGTTGTTTGTTTCTTGTCTATTTATTTCATTTCGGCAGGTTCGCTCCAGGATTGAGTTCGCCACGTTGTTCAGGAGCAAAGACAACTCAGCTGTCAGGGTGAGCCATCTTTTATTCCGGATGGCCACCAGTTTATTGTTTATTATTTCAGATGCATTTTGCTCCCTTCAGAAGATATCTGTCTTCTTTTGTACTCTTAGATGTCTAGTCTGGATATCCCTAAACTTAGTATGTTGGGTAGTCAGCTGTAATTTCGTTTGTACAGCTTAGAGGTATTAGTATGTCTGTGCTTTTTCTAAGTCTTGTTCTTATTTATGAATTGAATTATATTTATTTTCCTAATTTAATTAGTAAGGGTTCGCCCGACGGGTCTAGGGGAGGATGTCGGGTGCCAGCAAGGCCTAGCCGGATTTTGGGTTGTGTCAGTTGGTATCAGAGCCCGGTTTAGAGTCTATCCAGACTATGACAGTGTCTAGTAGAGTCTCGCTGATGGGTACGTAGACGTCCGTACTTATCTACGAGAGGCAATGATGGTATTTAGGAAGTTTTCCTACCTTCTTTTCTAATCGTGCGTCAGTCTGGGATGCAGAAATATTTTCGTTAATTCCTTCGTAATAATTGTGATCCCTCGTGTGACAAATCGCCAAAGAGTAGGAGTTCAGGAGCAGTCTAGCCTGGGTCTAGAGCTACTCAAGCCCTAAGAGTTGTGGATCGTGTTGACGATCCAGCTGCGCAGGCCCCAGCTGTATGAGCTCGCGATGGGCAAGGGAGCAGGGCCTTGTGTTTCCCCTGGCTCTACGATGCTTTTACAAGAATCTTTGCGGCGCAGATATCGCAAAAAACATTCTATTAGGTTGCCACAGATGCAGACATTCGGTCTCAGGGAGCTCCTGTTCAAGTTTTTAATGTTGCCCCAATAAATTATGTTCCAGAGGCAGCATGCGTTGTGCCTCCAGTTGTTCTAGCTGGTCAGCTAGCCCGGATAACAGTTCGGTCCGAGTGCCAGAGGAGGCTGTATTATTTTATCCGGTTGAACCTTTCGATATTCTCAAGCCATGCATCATATAATCCCCGTGAATTTTATTTTATTTTTTTAAAAAAAAAACATACTGTAAGCATATCCTTCAGGCTCTCAGTTATCTCGAGCGGTATGGTGTTGATTATTCTACTTTCGGGATTCAGGGTCCAGCCTTATATTTATGGACCGCGCTTTTTTTAGCTAGGCAGGGCTTGCCTAAGCTGACTTGGTACAAATTTTTTTAGTAGATTTATGGAAAAGTTCCTTTCGCGCAGCGAGCGAGATGAAAATTATCGCCAGTTTGAGTTGATTGGACAGGGTAGCCTGTCGATTCCAGAATATGAGATTCTATTCTTTAGGAAGGCTGGATATGCTCCACATCTAGTTCATGAGCCTTCTAAGAAGGTTTAAAGATTTGTTGATGACCTTTCCCCTTCCTTAAGGTCCCAGATGGCTCGAGAGATTGAGGTCGGGACTTCAGTTGATGTTGTTGTTGATATTTCTCAAAAGTATGAGGTATACCATAAGTTAGAGCGGGAAGAGTTAGAGTGGGAGAGCAAGAGATCTCATGGCCCTAGTGGGCAACCATGGTACCTCATTTGGAGGTAAAAGTTCTGATTATTTTGGGAGGTCACCTTCCAGGTTATCTCAGCTTGTGTCACGCGATTCTTAGAGTGCGCCAGTAGTTCGTCAATATCAGACCCAGTTTTTCTCTTTGTAGCTATCAACAATCTGTCCAGCTTCTATTTTCACTGAAAAGGTATTATCATTGTCGCGAGCCTGTCATCTTTGGTGGAGTTCTCCCTTACTCCGGCAAGTAGGCAGTCGTCCTTTCTCTTGTCATCAGGCACTTGCACAGTCGCAGGCGATTTCATTTAGATTTCAATCAGCCAGAGAAATGCCACCATCCAGTAGAGGTTGAGAACGTGGTGACAGTGGTTCTTTAGAAAGTGATTATTAGGGTAGTGACTCAGCTCAGCTGCAGAGGCAGTTCTATGAACTGCTAGTCTGGCAAGATGCTGAGGCATCCAATTTAGTAGACCCAAGTATTTCTTCTTCTCTTAAATATGAGTAAGATTTGATTCTTTCAATCGATCTGGAAATGGTGTGTCTTATCATGTTTCGATGGTTTCCTTGGATGTCGTTTCTATTAAGAATCGGTTGTGGTAGAGGGGTGAGCTTCTGATATGATTTATTCCTAGCGAGTCTCGGTATTGTTTCCTTGGCATCTTGTTGTGCCTCATTCTTTTATAATATCAAGTCAGTCTACCTCTCTTTGGAACTCAGTGTCGGTAGGATGATGGGATTCTTATTTGTCACCATCAGAAAGTGTCATTGTTTCTTCCGATGTAAAGTGGTTAGTAAGTAATACTCGATCTATGTGTCTCCTCATGGTTCGAGACGCTAGTAGAGTCATGTTATTCTACAAGTTTGTCTCGGTATAAAAAGGTTTTCGGGTAAACTGTCGAAGTTTCCTTTTTATAAGAAGGTTAAATTGACATAGATTTTGTTCCATAAAGCTTATTTAATATCTATTTCTTCAATTGCGATTCTTCGATTAGCCTGACTCGTAAGTAGCCTAGCTCTGGTAGCCAAATAAATAAGAAGATGAGCTTCCTAGAGATCTAATTATTTCTATCCTCAGTTTATTACCATCTCTTCTTCTTCCGGCACTAGTGAGCTTGGGTGGTTAGTAGCCACTCGTGATGTTACTTATTTTGAGCCAGAGTGCGTGTCAAGGTAGCCGGGTAAGCACATTGTTGTTTTTCAAAGCTACTAAGGGTGATGAGAGGCATCATTTGACCTTCGATTTGATCCATCAGGCGGTGGTGCTTATAGAAAATGTATGGAGTAGTGACTCGAGAGTTGCAGCTGTTTGGCAACTCGAAAGGGTAGTTAGTAGCTTAGGTCTGCCTACGTTCAGCCTTTACCTAAATCTTCTTTAGTCCAACAGACTGTGCGAGGATGGTTATTCCTATTCAAATAGCTGCATGAGTTTGTGCTTTAAGTGGAGGAGTCTTCCTCCAAATACTGAATGGTAATACTAAATCTCGAAGGCGTTGATACTACTCTTGTCACGACCCAACCTAGGGTCACGACAGAAACCTACAATGAGTGTCAATTATTGATAAACCCACTAATAATCTATTAATTCTAGAGATAAGCTGGAAACCTGATTATATATACGTACCTATCTGCTGAAAGCATAAAGTCTGGAAAGATGACACGACTTTAACTTGCTGGCAATTACAACACTGAGCCACAAATTCTGCTATGTCACACTTCATTCCGTCCCACCAATAAATCTGCTTAAGATCATGGTATATCTTAGTCGAACCTGGATGAACAGTGTATTTGGAATAATGTGCCTCTATCATAAACTGTCCACGTAAATCTGCAACATCAGGGACACAAAGTCTATCTTTATACATGAGAACACCGTCAGTAGTAACCCTGTATGGTGACTGCGGTTTTCTTCTGGCTATCTGTCTGTATTCAACTAGAACTAGATCCTCATACTGACGCTGTTTTACTTCATGAAAATTTAGAGTTAAAGGTCTAGTGCAGCTTATCGTCCATCCATCATTGGAAAATCTCCTTCACACTTTAACTCTTTGAGAAGTTACTTTAGCGTTATAAGTGCACATGTAATCAACTTTGTTGATGGTATTCTGCTTCAGCTCATGGTCCAACTACATGTCTCTTTTATTTTCACTTTTTCAAGTCATAATATTTCCAATTCAAAGACAATACCCTGAAGTAGATGTTCAGTCTGAAGATCATTCCTGGTCTGCATCATACTATCCAGTAGTATTTGCATGATCCTTATCCTTATATGATAGACCCTGTTCAGATGAACCTTTGACATACATTAGGATAAGAGTAACTACATTCCCATAAGGAGCTTGCGGAACAACACTAACATCAACTGAGGTGTTGTATAGTGCGTTTGTAGAAATAATATAGCTTGTATCAAATCTTCTATAGTGTGTAGTGACAAGGTACTTCAAAAGCTCCCCCTATTGCATCAAGCGTGAGCTAATTCTTAGCTCCATTGACCTGTTCTATATCGAAAGGTATATCGAAGAGGTGATTATCGGCTGAATCATGTTAACCCATTCAAAGTTCTGTGTATGTTTGCTTCGAAAATATAGAACTCTCCTCTCGTGATCGAGGAAGGATCAGCTTAGTCAGAATAAGCTGTGCAATGGTATTATCATATTATCCAGATATATTTTATTCCAAAAGTACGATATGCATGTTATGATTCTGATCCTATAATAAGAAGATAATGCTCGTGGAGTAGTTTATGAAAGTCGTGCAAGTTCTCTTGTTATCAACGTGAATCTTGTTTTAGACTTAAGCTCGTTCGAGGACGAACGAGAGTCTAAGTGGAGGAGAATGAAACGACCTCGGTCAGTCGTTTCAGGAGATAGGACTTCGATTTGCGTGTCAATAATTTTAAAATCTTCGTAAGGTCCATTGGGACTAATCTGTAAAAATTGAGCTAAATCAGACCTCGTTTGGTAGGCATCGGAAGAAGGTTTCAGTTTTTATTGTCGATAAATAATAAAAAGAGATTTTCGAGCTCAGTTTTGGCGAATGAGCTCCAAATTGAAATCCGAAAGCGTCGTTAGTTTCGTATGATTATATGTGGATTTTTTGATTTTTCAAAAGTGAATTTCGAGGTTGTTCGGCTAGTTTCCGCTAAAATGCCGAAACTTAAATAATTTGACCTTTTTCTATTTAATTTGCATATTGAGTTCCGGGAGTCCGATTTGGGATCCGCCTTAGTAAGTGTGTTATGTATATTTTGTATAACTTGCTTGAGAAATTTGGAATTATTTCAAATATCATAGGGTCATCATTGCATGTACTTCCCGGTAATCGAAGAGAGTCCCTAGCCGGTGAAGGGTCATCATTGCATGTACTTCCCGGTAATCGATGAGAGTCCCGAGCCAGTGAAGGGTCATTATTTCATATACTTTTCGGTAATCGAGGAGAGTCCCGAGCCGGTGAAGAGTCATTATTGCATATACTTCCCGGTAATCGATGATAGTCCCGAGCCGGTGAAGGGTCATTATTGCATATACCTCCTGGTTGGCGATGAGAGTCCCGCGCCGGTGAAGGATCATCATTGCATGTACTTCCCGGTAATCGTGAGAGTCCCGAGCTGGTGAAGGGTCATCATTACATATACTTCCCGGTAATCGATAAGAGTCCCGAGCCGGTGAAAGGTCATCATTGCATATACTTCCCGGTAATCGATGAGAGTCCCGAGCCGGTGAAGGGTCATAATTGCATATACTTTTCGGTAATCGATGAGAGTCCCTAGCCGGTGAAGGGTCATCATTGCATATACTTCCCGGTATTCGATGAGAGTCCCAAGCCGGTGAAGGATCATTATTGCATATATCTCCTGGTAGACGATGAGAGTCCAGCGCCGGAGATAAGTATCAGGCATATGTGACTGCATTGCATCATACTGCATTTATCCCATCTCATTGCACCGCATACTGACTATTGTGTGTATTGTGTTGTGTTTTATGTATGCGGTATGTATACTATGTTGTCGACATATCTCAGTCTGCCTATATATTTCTTGCTCGTATCCCGGGTTGCACGCCGCAACAGTATAAATATATGGATCGGGTTGCACGCTGCAACAGTATAAATATATGGACCGGATTGCACGCCGCAACAGTATAAATATATGGATCGGGTTGCACGCCGCAACAGTATAAATATATGGACCGGGTTGCACGCCACGACAGTATGAATAAATGGATCGGGTTGCACGCCGTGACAAAATAAATATATGGATCGGGTTGCACGCCGCAACATTATGCATTTCTGATTGTTGATATATTCGGGATACTTAAAAACCTATATGTTCTGTCTTTCTTATATCTCTTGTTGTTTATGAGTTTATGATTCCATACGTGTTTCCAGTTATTATCTGGCTCGGCCTCTTTTCTCCCTGGCTAGCTATCCTATTCTTTGAGGTGGCTAGTTTGCCCCACTTATTGAGTCCTTTTGACTCACCCATGTTTGTTGTTTGTGTCTTTTCTATCTATTTCGTTTCGGCAGGTTCACCCAAGGATTGAATTCGCCACGTTGTGAAGGAGCGAAGATGACTTCAGCTGTCACGGTGAGCTAGCTTTTATTTCGGATGGCCACCAGTTTATTGTTTACTATTTCAGATGCATTTTGCTCCCTTCAGAAGGTATTTGTCTTCTTTTGTATTCTTAGATGTCTAGTCTAGATATCCCTAAACTTAGTATGGTTGGTAGTCAGCTGTAATTTCGTTTGTACAGCTTAGAGGTATCAGTATGTCTGTGTTTTTTCTAAGTCTTGTTCTTATTTATGAATTGAATTATATTTATTTTCCTAATTTAATTGGTAAGGGTTTGCCCGGAGGGTTTAGGGGAGGATGTCGGGTACCCGCACGGCCTAGCCGAATTCCGGGTCGTGTCAGTGACTACATTGCATAGTACCGCATTCATCCCATCTCATTGCACCGCATACTGACTATTGTGTGTATTGTGTTGTGTTTTATGTATGCGGTATGTATACCATGTTGTGAAAATATAAAAGTTTGCATATATATTTCTGGCTCGTAGCCTGGGTTGCACGCCGCAACAGTATAAATATATGGATCGAGTTGCATGCCGCAACAATATAAATATATGGATCGGGTTGCACGCCACAACAGTATAAATATATGGATCGGGTTGCATGCCACGACAGTATGAATATATGGATCGGGTTGCACGCCGCGACAGTATGAATATTTGGATCGGGTTGCACGCCGCAACAGTATAAATATATGGACCGGGTTGCATGCCCCGACAGTATGAATATATGGATCGGGTTGCACGCCGCAACAATATGTATTCTTATTGTTGAGATGTTCGGGATACTTAAAAACCTATATGTTCTGTCAATCTTATGTCTCTGGTTGTTTATGAGTTTATGATTCCATACGTATTTCCAGTTATTATCTGGCTCGGCCTTTTTATAATTTAAATAAGAGGAATTTGGTTTATCTGTTTCTTTTCTTCCTGGCTAGCTATCCTATTCTTTGAGGTGGCTAGTTTGCCCCCTTATTGAGTCCTTTTGACTCACCCATGTTTGTTGTTTGTGTCTTTTCTATCTATTTCGTTTCGGCAGGTTTGCTCCAGGATTGAATTCGCCACGTTGTGAATGAGCGAAGACGACTTCAGCTGTCAGGGTGAGCCATCTTTTATTTCGGATGGCCACCAGTTTATTGTTTATTATTTCAGATGCATTTTCCTCCCTTCACAAGGTATCTATCTTCTTTTGTAGTCTTAGATGCCTTGTTTGGTTATCCCTAAACTTAGTATCATTGGTAGTCAGCTGTAATTTCGTTTGTACAGCTTAGAGTATCAGTATGTCTGTGCTTTTTCTAAGTCTTGTTCATATTTATGAATTGAATTATATTTATTTTCCTAAAATTTATATGTAAAATTGCTATGGATGAGTATGTATCCCAACGCACACGCAAGTATACGTGGTCGACAAGTAATAAAGTGATAAGTAGAGTATCGTTCCCACGAGGACTATTCAGACTGACTCTTAACAAACAATTTCTAACTAACTATTCAGGGATCTTTTCCAATGGTGATGAGTTTAGTATCTAAGGAACAGTAATTAAGAGGGTAAAAGTGAATTCAAACAATGGAGTAAAATTGGTTGTTATCAGTAATAAGGAGACGGTCCAGGGTCAGAGTTACGAACAATCCAGTTGAGTTTTCCAATTGATTTCACTTCTTAAATCCCGGGTTACTAACTAACAGATTAAATGTACCCGTAAAAACCTTCCGATTATTCACGGTCTATGCAGGCTACTCCAATCCCTATATGTCTATGGGTTGAATCACGTGCACGCATTAACGAATTCTGTAATTAGTTAAACTAGGCGAGCAAGTATATGTCTATCCTACTCACGAATTGGTTCCCCGATGCCCGGGTTCACAAACTAGTCCTATTCTTTCTTATTACGTAATTAAATTCCCTCTTTCGAGTTCAATCTAAAAACCATAGATAATGCGTAATAATCGGGCCCTGACTACTACACAAGTGAAATCAAGAAAGAATAAGTAACCCATAATGGGATTCAATTAATGGAAATCAATCTTCAAACATCAACCTTCATGTAATACTCTAACCCTAGAACTAGAGATTTAGCCACGCATATTCATAATAACAACACAAGAATTTGATGAAATAATGAAATAATGATGTAATAGATTAATGGAAGGAAGAAAAACCCTTGTTCTTGATGTTATGAGCTCTCCAATTGCTCCAAAGTCTGAACTCGTATGTAAAACGAAGTAAAATACTATTTATAGAGTTTACAAACACCTAGTAATAAGTTAGACCCAATGCTAGAAGGAATAGGGAGTAAAAACGCGCACAAGGGGCGCTATAACGGGCGCCCCGCGCCTCGTAAAGCGCCAAAACAACCAGTAGCCGTCAGATTTTGAGCGCCTTGGCCGTGCGTCGCGTGGGAAACCGCGCCCACCAGGCTGGCGCGTTGGGCGGCGTGCAGGGAGGCTACCGCGCCAGTGCAATTTCGTGTTCCGTTCGCTCCTTTGCTCGCTCGTGTCGTGCCTTCGTGTGCTCGATCCAATCCTCAATCAAAATCCAATCTTTTCTTGCTCAATCATGCTCTTTAAAGCTCCAATTACACTGCGTAACAACCTACATACGCACGATATAAAATTAGTGTAAAACCACACTCATAAACTATAAAACGAGCGAATAAACTATCCAAATGCAAGGAAATATTAAGGAAATATAGGCATAAAATGCCAAACATCACCACGCCACACTAGAACCTTTGCTCGCCCTCGAGCAATCACAAATAACTTCCCAACCTAGGTAAAATAGGTCTGCCTATGACTATGGTTGATACCGACCATTGAACCAATGCACACATGACTACTATGGATCCACAACATGCCAACACTTTACCAAACTCAAAAACATGAGAACAACCACCCCAAAATAGCTCAAATGCACAAACTCAACTTATTGCAACCATGCTCCCACAAAATCACACCTATCTACTCAACCAAGAACCATCAACTTTACCTATTTCATGCAAACCATGTGCCCTCACCAATATGAGGCAAAAGAGTGCCCCCCCCCCAAAGATCACGCACAACAATAAATATCGTGAATAGAACGGGGCAATAACAAATGAATTCACTCACTCTCATGAAAGTCTCACATGTCACACACAATGTACCATAGGCTTGCCCGTAGTGTAGGACTCCACTACTGTAAGCTCACTCCAATCGGGATTAACTAGGACTTTAAAAAGGTTGTAATGTAGGCTAAGGGGCGGGTAGGATACATATGGTAATAGTGACTACCTCCCTAAGCACTTTAATACATCACAATTATTTCAAACACAATTCTCATCAAAGCCACCCAATCAACACTTCCACACACACCTTTTTCAACACGTCGCAATTTTTTCTTTTAAGCACACAGTAGCAAGGATGGATATTCTTCTCTCTTTATTTCTTTTTCCAATTTTTTTCTTCTCTTTTCAACTTTGCTCTTTTTTTTTCTTTTTCAATATCTTCCAACCTTGCCAATGCTTTTCACTACTTCACAATTTTAACAATTATTCTCCTTCATTAGTTCCACTCAAAAACCTCCCAATATCCAACCACAACTCCAAAATACTAACACAATATCAACTAAAGTGCTTAAGGAGTAAAGGGACAAAAGAGACAATTTAGAACAAATGGGTAGGCTCGGGGTGTGGGTGCCAACAAAAAAGGTCAAAGAAATCACAACAATTTTTTTCCAAGGTATATATGTAAGGGTAGGCAAATCAAAGAAGGCCTGTATCATTTCCCGACTAGAGCAAACCTAGGATTTCGCTTTGCACACACACGGGGCAAGTTCTAGATATTAATATGCAACATGGAGTAAACAAGAACATGCCTCACACACACATCGCACATGATCCACACAAAAAGGTTCCATCAACAACTCTCAACCAAGCATCTAGAATGCAACTTGCGGAAATTTAAGCACTAATGCACAAAGATTCACAATAAAGTCAAGCAAGTGGACTCAAGCATCTCAAGGGGGTCGCTCCATTTTTTCTAGGCATGCATCTCAATTTAAAACCCAAGGACACCATAAATAGCACATGCAACAAGTTCAAGTCCACCGGTATCAAACAAATCAAAGGCACCTAGCATTCTACCTAAATCTTTCGTCTAGGGCCACCTATAACTAACTACTCTACTAATCCTAAAAAAATAAATAAATAAAAAACTACCCGGTTCAAAGGCCTCCCCATGGAAAAGAACCGAGGCCATAAGAAAAACCACGGGGTGGATGACATGTACCACTAATAAAAACTAAAAGGAAAATCTTTTTGGAATTTTTCATTGGTTTTCTAATTTATTTTTCTCATATATTAAAGCAAGAAACAAATCAAAATAATGTCAAGTGACAAAAGAAAATCCTAGGTACATGCATCCCTAACCTCAAAAATAGATAAAGGATAGTTCCCCACCCCACACTTAAACTAAACACTGTCCTCAGCGCTAAAAATAAGAAAGTGCAAGGGTATAGAAAACCTCCCTGAAGACTCTAGTCCTTGGTGCTAGCATCCTCCAAGCTTCCATGTAGTATGAGGTACTCAGACTTCCCTCATCAGGTCATTAATTTTAGGCAAGGGTGAGGACACCCCACACTTAGTCTCGACATTACATGAACCTGCAATCCAAGAAAAAATAAAAACTACGTGACACTATAAATAAAATAATACAAGTACAAACTCGGGTTGCCTCCCGAGAAGCGCCTTAGTTAACGTCGGGGCACGACGACAATTTTAGCTCACTTCCAGCATTTACGTCGTCTCTTCTTACGACGAACTTTTGCTTTCTTCCTTTCCTTGAGAGAACCCCTCTTCAACTTCACATGTGGTGTACTTCCATGTTCTTGTTTGACACATTCAATCATAGAGCACTCTTCAACCTTAGCTATGTGCTCCTTCTCAGTATACACCTTGAAAGTAACCTTTTCTCCATGCGCTCTAACAGTCATCTCACCCAGCTCCATGTCAATAATTGCCTTCGAGGTGACTAAGAATGGTCTCCCCAAAATGATTGGAGCTTCTCGGTCCTCTTCATAATCTAGGACTACAAAATCAGCAGAGAATGTAAACTTACCAACTTTTAGCAACACATCCTCCAACTTACCACCAGGGTGAGTGAGTGATCCATCCGCCATCTTAAGAGTAACTGAAGAAGGCTTGATTGCCCCTAGTCCTAACCTTTTGCAAACAGACAAAGGCATGAGATTTATGCTCGCACCCAAATCACACAAGGCACCAGTGATACTATGCCCTCCAATGGTACAAGGAATAGTAAACTTCCCAGGATCTTGAAGTTTTGGAGGTAGCTTACTCAAGATTGTGCTACACTCCTCAACTAACTCAATTGCATCTATCTCTTGAGGCTTTTTCTTCTTGACTAAAATCTCTTTTAAGAACTTCACAAAGGATGGCATCAATTCAAACACATCAGTCAAAGGAATATTAACTTGAAGTTCTTTCAACATACTTACAAATTTTTGATACTGGGCCAGATCCTTCGATGGTATAAGTCTCTGCGGGAATGGTGGAGGTGGCAGAGGTGCCTCCTTTCTCTTTTCTTTTTTCTTTACCTTCTCCACTTTTTCAATTTTTTCTATTTCAGCTCTCTCCTCAGACTTGACCACCAGCTTTCCACCTTCAATTAAAGTCACTGCAAGACATTGTTCAGGCTCTTTTTTAACAGTGCTTATTTCTCCCACCAACTGCCCCAACTGGTGTTCCAGGTTCTTGTGAGCATTGGCAAGATCTTGTATGGCCTGTGCATGGGCTGCAGTGTCAGCTATCATTCTCTGCTGGCCCGCCATTATCTGCTTTAGCATATCTTCAACTGAATTGCTAACCTGCTGTGGTGGAGCTGGAAGTGGGTGGTAATTATTCGAGGCTCTCGTATTGCCTTGATAATAAGCATTACCAAACTGATTTTGACCCTGCATCATGTTTTGATTACCCACGTAATAAACTGACTCTGGATTAGAGGAGCAAACCTCTGTAGCATGGTCTTGACCACAAACCTCATAAAAACTCTGGAGTTGTTGCACTGGAGCCACTGGTTGCTGAGTCTTTGGCAGAGCTAGCTTGCTAATTTGATTGAAAATAGCATCCATCCTCGCCCTTAGCTCTGAAACTGTATCTAACTGAAGTAGCCCTGCAGATTTCTGCGTAATAGCTCTACCATCTCCCTGCCAATCAGGATTGCTCTGCGAAAACTTATCTAGCAAATCATAGATCTGGTCAAAATTTAAGGCTAATACTTGGCCTCCAGCAGCAGCATCTACCACGATCTTAGTATGGGCAGTCAACCCCTCCACAAAAGTATGTGCAAGCACCTCATTGGATTGGTTATGGTGTGGAAAATCTCTCAGTAAAGCTTTAAACCGCTCCCAGGCTGAATACAAAGACTCTCCTTCTATCTGTCTGAAGGACATAATTTCACTTCTCACCTGGGCTGTCTTGGCAGATGGATAAAACTTAGCCAAGAACTTCTTAGCCAAATCATTCCAAGTGGTGATAGACCCAGACTTTTCAGCCTTTAACCACCTCTTTGCTGCCCCAATCAGTGAAAACGGGAACAATGTCAAGCGAACATAATCAGTAGGCACACCCTTTGGTGTATAAGTATCACTGATCTCCAAGAAATTCTGGATATGTTGTTGCGGATCTTCATGAAGTATTCCACCAAATTGTCCAGTCGCATGTAACAGTTGTATCATGTCGGACTTAATCTCAAAGTGTCCAGTAATTTCAGGCTTAACTATGCTCGAAGCTACTCCCTCCAGGCTGGGGAGAGCAACATCTCGCACAGCAAAAGCTTGTTCTTCTGCCATTCCTATAGGTAAAGATCAAGCAGGACCTAATACCTAAAACAGCACAGAACTCAAAACAAAAATTAAACCTGAATAGAAAGTAATAAACTGTTCAAAAAGAAATCAGTCAATTGCTTAGTCCCCGGCAACGGCGCCAAAAACTTGTTGCTCCCAACGCACATGCAAGTATACGTGGTCGACAAGTAATAAAGTGATAAGCAGAGTATCGTTCCCACTAGGACTATTCAGACTGACTCTTAACAAACAATTTCTAACTAACTATTCAGGGATCTTTTCCAATGGTGATGAGTTTAGTATCTAAGGAACAGTAATTAAGAGGGTAAAGGTGTGATATTTGTGTATCAGTCAGCTATGATTTTGAAGTTCCTGCCTGTTTTTGTTGTCATAAGATTAAAAGTTTGAAATTTAAGTTTAAAGTGAATGGTCTTGTTTTCTTGTCCTTTTCTGGTTTGGTTCTAGAATGCATTCTGCTTGTCTTGCTTTAGTTCTGCATCTCTTCTTGATTCTATTCTCTGTGAAGTAAGGAGGTGGCAGGCTTGATGTAGAGTTTTGGTTTGGACTTGGTGATGCAGTAGTTTAGGAAGAAGCATAGAAACTTAGGAATCTGGCTGGAGTTCAGGTAGTTGTGCTTGATGTGAAGGGGCTGTTTCTGGTTCCTTGTTTGTTTTCCAAGTTCAAGGAGAAAAAAAAAGGGTGGTTCAAGTAGTTAGGAGGCTGGTGCAAGCAGTGAGGTGAGATGTTTCTGCTTTCCTTGATTGTTGATTAGAGTTGATTTAGGGAGTCTATTTCTTGAGGTCTGTGTATGTGTAGGTGTTGGAGAAGGCTTTAGGGTGTTTGCTGAGTAATTAGGGGTGGTTGTTTCAGTTCTGTGATGCTGCAGGTAAGGTGAGGGAGTTTGTTTTGGCATATGAGAGCTGTGGGAATAGCATTTTGTGAGGAATTGTGACCTGCAACAGTCTGCAAGCTTAGGCTATTCTCTAGAAGTCAGGGGAAGAGGGGCTGTTATGGTTCCTTAGTTGTCTAGGGGAATCAAGGTGTGTGAGGGAGTCATTGCTTGATGTTGATAGTTGTTCTATGAGTGAAGAAGTTGAAGGAGTTATGAGAAGTCTATGAGGGTGAATATGGTCTGTTATGGTGAGTTCTGCAGTTTGTGAAAGCATGTGATGAGGGTAAGGTCCTGGAGGTTGTCTTGAAGTAGATAAGGGGTTCCAGCTTTCTTGTTTATTGTTCAGGGTCCTGTGAGTTCGTTAGAGAGTTGTTCATGTTCAAGAAGTTAAGAGTGTCTTTGGTTCAAGTGTAGGATCTGGGAGTTGTCTTTAAGTTTAAGTTCCGGCTTGTTTTTTTTTTTTTTTTACTGTTTGTTTCTCCAGTATTTTGTTAAATCATCAATTTTAGTTTCTTACCCATTTGAAATGTATACCAGTTTCCTCTTCTCCCGAAAATCAATTCCTCGATAGCCAGTCTGTCAGTAGTTTTTGGGAAGTCTTGAATTAAGTCTCAGCTTCTCCTCATTTGAAATATGTCCAAGTCCTTGTCTTGTGATGCAATCGAAAATAGGCGGAAACGACAAACGATACAAATAAGCGGAAGCTAAAACAAGATAGGCGATATCGATGAAGATATCGAGATAAAAAGCAAGACGAGGCTTGAACGTTTACCTAAGTAGCACCGAGGAACTCGTCTCGATACACCCCGGGTGAAGTCAAGGATCACCTATACTACGCAACTACCCTAAAGAGGCACCCGACTCTTGCAAATAGAATGATCAAAGAGGTTACGATGTTCAACTTGGAATCCACCAAGTGAAATCATGCCGGTTCACGGGTTGAACATTGAGATTCACTCAAAGAAAATATCATTTTTACATTCAAAGTTAGCTAAAAAGCATTAATTGACTAAGGGGTCTATTTATAGTTTCCCATTACAAGTTTTGCCAAGTTTCTGGTCCGCACTGCTCCACTGGTCTTCGCGATCGCGTGAATGGAATAGCGATCGCGCAGGGTACGAATCTGCAGAGGCTCGCGATCGCGTCTTTGTGTGCGCAATCGCGCAAGGCAAATAACATCTCTTCGCGATCGCGTGAGTGTGGTCGCGATCGCGCAGAGGAAATGTCTGGCGCCAGGCAGTAGCTCAGAAAATGCTGCCCTGTTTTGCCCTGTTGTGGCTCCCCTATTTCCTGCACTGGTTTCAGCCCTGTCTCCACTTTGATTGAGCTTCAATGCATGGTCTTCAAGTCGTCTCCCGCGCTCATATCATCCATGCCGTGACTCCCAGACCAAGTGTAGGTGTCGATGCAATTTGGGCTGCATCATCCTCCCCTTCTTAAGGAAATTTAGTCCTCGAAATTAAGGCGTCCTCCTCCAAGGTAGCACCACCTACAACAAAAAGGCAAACAAAAACAAAAGCCCCTACTACAAGAGTAGGTTAGTGTCAACGGTGTGGGAAAACACACTCTTATGGTATAACCAAGCATCAATAGCGCTAAAGAAATCGATGTTCCCGGAGGAACTAGCAAGTACTTGGTTTAACAAGGAAGTGCACCCAACACAAGAACAAACAAGGAGATCAATAGGGCTTGGCATATGCAAGATTAAGCTATCAAATTCCCTACAATCTCTAGGTTCAAGATTAGCACACCAAGACCTTCCACTACACGAGTAGATAGGTCCAACAAGAGTGAGTGCAAGCACGGTGGAAAATTCGCTCTTGTTATAGAGCCAAGTATCAATACCGATCAAGAAGCTCATGTTTCCAAAGGGAACAACAAGTTCTTGGCTCCATAGTGTCAAGCACTCACAACCACAACAAGCAAGGGAATCATTAGGACATAGAACATTCAAGACCAAGCAATCAATGCTCCGATGACCCCTAAGCTCATGTTCAACATACCAATCCTTCAAGGCAATATTTTCAAAATGTGGCGCAATGGTTGTGGCATGCTCATTCCTTAAAGTGTGGTTAACATATGGGAGGGGATAGACAAAGTGGTGCAATTCACAATTAGCATTAAATACCCCACTCCCCTTCTTAAGATCTCTCATACTCACACCAAGAGGGACCTCCTCACCTCCAATTTCATCCTCAAGACAACCCCTTTCACAAGGTAAGCTCTCAAGGAAGGCATTATTAATGGCCTCTTCATCATCATAACCCATACCAACAAGAGTAGGGTCACTAGAAGATTCATCTTCCTCACTCGAAGCTCCCAACAAAGAGTTGTCTATGGGATCAAATCCCTCACACCACGGAGGTTCTATTTCATCCTCAACTCTAGCCCGATACAAATCGCCTTCACAATTAAAGATGCCTCCACACAATGGAAATATAAAAGCATGCACCTCAATTTCATAGTCAAACAAAGGCATAGTATCAAGACTAGGATTTTCGCTCTCACTTGAGGAGTCATCATAGACAACCTTGTCCAATTCTCGCAATTTGGACTCCTCAAGTTCACTCTCATCCTCACTACGACACACAAACCCACCAAAATCAATTATATCAACAAGGGTGGAGTCACATAACTCATCTTCCGCTTTATCAAATATGGGCGGGGGGTCATAACAAGGGTCGCAAGTAAGGTCAACTAACACACTTTCACTAGAGAGAGGTTCTTTGAATATCGGGCTCACATCATGTTACGGCCTTTCACTCCCCTCTACTAGGTCGCATGCAAACACAAGTTGACCCTTAGACTCTTCACTAGTTGCAAGGTAAATATAGGCATCACAAGCAACAACTAGTTTTGAGTCTCTACAAGACAAGGGATCAACATGTTCATGAGAAGGAAAGGTAACACTTACATTGGAGTCGCTCCCGTGAGCACTCACATCGTTTGAAGTGTCATGTTTGAGTCCTCCTTCATGAAACTCACAATGTCGAGCTCCATCCTCTTGTCTTTCTTTCTCATCAACCGGTTGAGGCTCCACTAGCTCGCCTCCAAGAGTACCTACACACAAGCCAAAACAAATAGAAAGAGAAGAAGATAAATCATGGTTAGAACAAGGTGTGTCCTCACTCTCACTCGAGATTTCCACTCCCCTCACTTCTTTCATTCTTCGCTCAAGGCCAATTGTAGGTCCGACTGATGTTTCACTCTCAACTCGCAAGGGCATGACCATAAGATTGTTGGTTTCGGGCTCAAGGACCATGGGTAACTTGGCTTTAGCCGCTTCCCTCAACTCCCTCATAATCCTATAGTCATTACTTACTTGCTTCGGTGTCAAGGGCTTGAGGACATACTTTCTAGAACCGTGCAAGACCGTGTAAGAGTTGGTCCTACCATCATGTACTACGCTCCGATCATATTTCCATGGCCTTCCAAACAAAAGATGGCAAGCTTGCATATGGACTACATCGAACATTACCTTATCTCGGTAGTTGCCAATGCCAAACTCAACCAAAGCTTGCTTCACCACCCTCAACTCTCCACACTCACTCAACCATTGTAAACGGTATGGATGTGGATGTGTTCTAGTAGGCAATTGCAATTGGGAAACCAAGGTCTCACTTACTATGTTAGCGCAACTTTCCGAATCAATGATCATTGAGCACACTTGCCCCATCACTCGACACCTAGCATGGAAGAGATTCTCCCTTTGCACATGCTCCGACTCCTCATGACTCATGGCACCCAAACTCCTCCGTACAACAAGTGTCGTTTTAAGCTCATCACCTTGCTCACCATTACCTTGGGGAATGCCCAAGTTGTGGGGAGTGCCCACTTGTTGGGGAATGCCCAACAGTTGGGGAATGCCCAACATTTCATCACTAGTACCTCTCTCGGTACCCTTTTGGACACTCGGGGTCCATTTTCTTTCAAGGCGTTCAAGCCGTTGGTCCAAAGACCTTACCTCGGCCAATATGTAGGCCAAAGTACTTAACGGGACCTCAACGGTATCATACACCTCTCCGGCCATGTACCTACACAAATCAAAAACAAGAAAGAGGTTAGAGTAAAAGTCCTCACTCGCTCACTCACTTTTGAATGTCACTCGGGTACACTCGTTTAGTGGTGGGGGATTTATCACTCAAGCTTGATCTCAAATGCTTCCTCTGGTGCAAGGCAAACCCGAAGGTGTTGCTTAGCACAAACGCAGAACAAGAACAAGTAAAGAAGAAGATAGAAGCAAGAAAAAACTTGCTTCTTTCGAAAGAACAGTGAGGAACCTGTCTCAAAGCTCGATCGAAAGGGATACAAGAATCACCCTAACTATGCAACAATCCTCAAGAGAACATTGCCTCTTGCAAACTGAATGATCAAGAGGAATGTTCAATCGGACTAACCGAAAGCCACAAATCCTTAAAAGCCCTCTCCGGGGTTTTGCTCACGACGGAGACAAGAAGAAATGTGCTCGGCACTTTCATTCAATTCATCGATATCCAAAAAACTGGCCTCTTACAATGAAAGGAACAATGTTTATATAGGAAATACTAAGGGTAAACTAGTAAATAGGTCACAGATGACCAATAGAAATAAGCCACGCAGGGCTGAGTCTAAATGTGCTCGGCAACCTTGACTTCGGTGAGCCTGGCTCCGGTTCTTGACTTCGGTGAGCCTGGCTTCGGTTCTCTATTGCCTGCTCGAACACATTTGTCATCGGGCGCTGACTTGGCTTCGAACACAAGATGTTGTGTTCGGCTCTGCGCTGCCCGGGGTCAAGAGCTGCTGTTCGGGAACTTTGTCATCGGGCTCAAACTTGAAGATGTAGCCCTTGGTTTCATCACTTTGCAATCCCTCTTCCGAACACATGCTTCTTCCCGACATAGCCAGCTGGATGTGCATGTCATGGAGCAGCTTAGCTTGGCTTCGAGTAATTGGCCTCCTCGGTTGATCAGTCACTGCCTTCGGGTGAAGTGTCCTCGGTTGATCAGCACTTTGGGCTGCATCATCCTCCCCTTCTTGAGAGGATTTCGTCCCCGAAATCGATTCATCCTCTGCTTCGGATGTTTGGCCTACAACACAAGGAGTCAAGTCAGTAACATTGAAGGTGTTGGACACATTATACTCACCTGGGAGGTCGATGACATAAGCGTTGTTGTTTATTTTGCTCAGCACTTGAAATAGACCATCCCCTCGAGGAGCCAATTTTCCTTTCCTTAGGTTCGGGAAACGTTCCTTTCGGAAGTGAACCCAAACCCAATCACCCTTCTTTAACTCCAACTTTTTACGCCCCTTGTTTTTCTTTAAGGCAACCTTTGCATAGGCGTCCTCGAGGTTCTTCTTCACCTTCGCATGCAACTCGAGCAGAGCTTTGGCTCGGTGAGTACCTGCAAAGTCGATAACAACATCTCGAGGCAATGGGGTTAGATCAAGTGGAATTAAAGGGTTAAATCCGTACACACACTCGAACGGGGTCATGTTAATCATTCGATGCACCGTTCGATTGTATGCAAACTCCATCATGGGCAAACGATCAGCCCAGTTCCCAACCTTTCCTTTGGTCATTGCCCGAAGCAAAGATCCCAAAGTTCGGTTAACTACTTCGGTCTGTCCATCAGTCTGAGGATGGTGAGACGTCGAGAAAAGTAGTTTGGTGCCGAGGGCACCCCATAGACACTTCCAAAAATGACTCAAGAATTTTGTGTCTCGATCACTCACAATAGTACGAGGAACACCATGCAATTTCAACACATTAGAAACAAACAATGTAGCTACATGCTGTGCATCATCATACTTCTTGCAAGGAATAAAGTGAGCCATTTTCGAAAATCGGTCAACCACAACGAAGATGCTATCATGTCCTCCCCCCGACCTCGGTAACCCCAAGACAAAGTCCATGGATATATCAACCCAAGGTCGATCAGGCACAGGCAATGGGGTGTACAAACCATGAGGGTTGGACTTTGATTTAGCTTTCTTGCAAACGAGACAAGCGTTGCAAAGTTTTTCCACATCTCGTCGCATTTTGGGCCAATGGAACTGCTCGGTCAAGATACCAAGAGTTTTGTCGACACCGAAGTGTCCCATCAGTCCACCGGAGTGAGCTTCTCGAACCAAGAGCTCTCTCCACGATGACACTGGCACACAAACCCTCCCATTCTTGAAGAGGTAGCCATCGTGCCACTGATATTTCTCAACTCTTCGGACACTCAAGATTGTGTCTCGAACACATTTTAGCTTGGGATCGTCTTCGTACATTGACTTGATGCTTTCAAATCCCATGAGCCTAGAGGCGAGAGTGGTCGCTAAAGCAAATTTCCTTGATAGCGCATCGGCCACAACATTGTCTTTTCCCTTTTTGTAATGAATTACATAGGGAAAGCTCTCAATGAATTCAACCCACTTGGCATGTCTTCGGTTTAATTTCTCCTGTCCTCGGAGATGCTTCAAGGACTCATGATCACTTCGGATCACAAACTCTCGAGGCCACAAATAATGCTGCCAATGGGCGAGTGCTCGAACGAGGGCATACAACTCTTTGTCATATGTTGAATAATTCAAAGTTGCACCCTTAAGCTTTTCGCTAAAGTAAGCGATCGGCTTCGATTCCTGCATCAGCACTCCTCCCATCCCAACTCCAGACGCATCACACTCGACTTCGAATGCTTTGCCGAAGTCAGGGAGTTGCAACAACGGGGCAGAACAAAGCCTCCGTTTCAACTATTGGAAAGCCCTTTCTTGGGACTCTCCCCACACAAATGGATTGTCTTTCTTAACCAGCTCGGTTAGAGGAGCTGCCACTGTGCTAAAGTCACGAACAAACCTTCGGTAAAAGCTAGCTAACCCATGGAAGCTACGAACTTGTGATACCGAGGTCGGAGTTGGCCAATCTTTGATGGCTTCGACTTTTGATTCGTCGACTTCGACACCATTAGCACTGACTACAAATCCAAGAAAGACGACACGATCGACACCGAAGGCGCACTTCTTGAAGTTGGCATACAACTTTTCTTCTCGAAGCTTTTCAAGCACAAGCCTTAGGTGTTCGATATGTTCATCCATGGTTCGACTATAAACAAGGATGTCATCGAAATAAACGACAACGAACTTGTTTATGAACGGTTTGAGCACGTGGTTCATCAATCGCATGAATGTGCTCGGGGCGTTGGATAAGCCAAATGGCATTACCAACCATTCATACAGACCGAATTTGGTCTTGAATGCGGTTTTCCACTCGTCACCAGGTTTCATTCGGATCTGGTGGTAACCGGACCTGAGGTCAATCTTTGAAAAGCATGAAGAACCACTCAATTCATCTAGCATGTCATCTAATCGAGGGATAGGATGACGATACTTTACCGTTATCTTGTTGACTGATCGACAGTCAACGCACATTCGCCATGTTCCATCCTTCTTCGGGACAAGGATAACTGGAACGGCGCAAGGACTCAAGCTCTCACGAACGAGGCCCTTGTTCAGCAATTCTTCAACCTGCCTTTGGAGCTCTTTGGTGTCTTCGGGATTACACCGGTATGCAGGTTTGTTGGGGATTTGAGATCCCGGCACGAAGTCAATTTGGTGCTCGATTCCTCTCAACGGAGGCAATCCACCTGGCATTTCCTCGGGAAACATGTCCTCGAAGTCCTGCAAAACTTTTCGAACAGAAAAAGGCAAAGGGTTATCATTAGAAAAATCATCATTAGAGTTTAGAAAGATACCCTTGTGCACGAGGCAAATCATCATCTGACCGTGGTCGTTGCCTCGTAAGATCTCACCGGGTTGCATGATTGCACAAATTCCTTTCTCCTCGGTCGGTGAGTTTGTCTCATCGGCTCCCAATTTTGCTCCCATCAGAAGCTTAGCTTTGGCAGCTTCTTTCAGTTCTTTCATCCGTTTATAATCCTCGGAGACTTGCTTTGGAGACAATGGTTTGAGGATGAAACTCTTTCCATCAAGCTTTACGGTATAAGTGTTGGATCTGCCATTGTGAACAGCTGTACGGTCATATTGCCATGGTCGACCCAAGAGCAAATGACAAGCTTGCATCGGCACCACATCGAATACCATTTCATCTTGGTACTCGCCGATTCTAAACTTGATCCACACTTGTTTGACAACTCTCAATTCTCCACACTCATTCAGCCATTGTAATTTGTAGGGGTGGGGATGCTTCATCGTTGGTAATCCCATTTGTGAAACCAAAGTTTGGCTCACTACATTGGCACAACTACAAGAATCAATAATCATCGAACACACCTTTCCCCTTACTCGACATCGGGCATGAAAGAGGTTTTCTCTCTGGTTGTCCTCTTCTTCAAGAGTCATGCAGCTCAAATTCCTTCGAACCACAAGAAACATTTCCGGATGATCAGCTTCGGTAGCCTCATGATCATCATCAACTTCAGCTCGGTCAGTCTCCTCGATTAATTCCTCCTCGGTGTCACTCGCTTGCTCATGGACGGTTCCATCTTCGAGCAGAAGCATAGCTTTGCGAGTTGGACACTCTTTTGCCATGTGACCATAACCTCTGCATTTATGACACTGAATATTTGAAGCACTAGGAGAGTTTAGTTGAGCTTTACCTCCCACTTCTCTCGGTTGGTTAACGGTCACACCTTTCTCGAAGACTCTCTTCGAATCTCGAACAGTGTTGGCATTTGTTTGGTTAGGACTCTTCCATTCTTTTCCTCGGTTCAATGGAGTAGAAGTAGTGACTCCTCGATACCGATTTGCCTTTTCTTCCTTCACCAATTTTTCAGCTTCGGTAGCAGCATCAAACAAATCTGCCAACGTGTGGTACACGTGGAGTCTCAACTGAGATGACACTTCCCTAGCCAAGCCACTTTTAAACCGGATAATGGCTTGCTCCTCGTCTTCGACCAGGTCAAGATTCAATCGAACCTTTTCAAATTCATCATGGTACTCTTGAACTGACTTAGATCCTTGTTTTAGCTCATACAACTTTTGCATTTGAGTTTGCCTGTACTTGGCGCTCAAATACTTAGCATCCATTGCTCTCATCAACTGTGGCCAGGTAGTGACTTCGGGATAATCATTCCTTCGTCTATGCCTCTTGTCAGATTCCCACCAAGTAGATGCATAAGCTTCGAACGAAGCAATGGCATGGGCAGCTTTTCTCTCATCGGTCATCTCATTGGTTTCAAAAATGCGCTCCATTTTCAGCTTCCATTCAAGATACTCATCGGGATCACTAGTTCCTTTAAAGGGAGGAATAGTGATCTTGACACAGTTCAAGTTTGAATCTCGAACACCACGAATCTGTTCGGGATACTCATCATTTCGATCATCAGCCTCACGCTCAATATTTCTTCCAACATTTGCGCCTCGGCCTCGACCTCGGAAATTTCCACAACCTCGGTGAGCTTGCCATCGTTGAGCGAACGGCAGCTCACGTTCATACTCGTCCTCGGGAAATTCCTCTTCATCAGCCTCTTCGGTTACAGCACCAAGGTCTCTTCGGATCCTCGGAGGTGGTAACCTCTCTCCTCGGGGAATGCCCAAGTTTTGATTTCCAGCTTGGGGATTGCCCAAGTTTTGTTGTGCTTGGGGATTGCCCAAGTTAAGCTCTCTTCGAATTGCTTCACTCGTCAACTGATGTTGTCGAAGAAGCTCAGCATACAGCTCTGGCTTCATCGGAGTGGATTCGCTCGTGCCGGCGCCGGACCCATTTTTGGCCACGGACGCACTTCCTTGTTCGAGTTGAGCTACTCGAACACTAACTCCTCTCACTTCGGCACTGACACTTTGTATCGCAGCCATGAGATCGGCTAACGACACTTCGGGCCTCTCAATGCCTTTGCCCTCGTTTCCAGCCATGGTACCTGCACAAGTCAAAGATCAAACAAATGTTAAGGTTAGAAATCACCTCACACTCTCCCTCACCTTTGATGGGTGGCGCTCGGGTCCACTCAATTTATGGGTTCGGTTTTTGATCACTCAAGGACTTGTTAACAGTGGCTCGTCCAATTGATCGGTCCTCTAAGATCCTTCAAGTTCGACAATAGTCACTGTCTCTTCGGGAAGAGTGAAGTGATGTTCGACTCGATGGAACGGACGCTTTTTAACTGAGCTCGGGGAGTCAAAAGAAATTTCTACGAAAGTTTGGACTTCGGTCACCCCTTCGCACGAGTTCCTATCAGCTCAAATGAGTTGGTACGACCTCGAGTAGGACAATTACTCAAGAGATCCACCAACTAGAATTTTGACACGAAAGAAAGTGAAAACCTAGGAGAATCTACCCTTTGATTCCCTTTGGAATCTTTTTCGATCACACCCACTCCTGTCCGTACAAGAGTGGTCCCCTTTGGTACGGATAGGGTTTTACCTTATCCACTTTCCTTTTCTCAGCCGACAATTTTTTTCACCTGGGGTTTTAACATTCAAACTTTTACCCCTTCTTCAATGGAACAGTGACCTTGCTCCGGCGTACGGACAAATCAACTTCGGTCCACTGTCCACGATTTCTAACAAGATCTGGGTTGCTTTCAACTCCGGTTTCAACGACGGAGGAATTCAAGCTCTTCGAGCCAAGAACCAGCTCGACGTGTCGTACACTGTTACGAACTTGTAACAATTTTCTGGCGTACGGACAACGATTCAAACTTAAGAACTTCGATTTTAAGCAATAAACAAACCCAAATCACTCAAGAACCACCAACCTTCATCGGTCTCCACCAACACAGCCGTGGTTCGAATTCCAGTCACCAATGAAGCTCAAAAACAGTCCAAAATTCACCAAGAAACCCTAGTCACAAAATCAGTACGTCGGGTATTCGTTGGAATCAGAACTCGATGGTGAACAAGAATCAAAGATTGTTTTTCCCAAACAACCAACAATCAAACACAATTTTTGAATTTTTCTTTTAACACTTTTTTTTTTTTTTTTTTTTGTAAGAGCACCAACAGTAACAAAAACAAAACAGGAACACGAAATGGAAACAAAGACACAAAACGCACGAAAATAAAAGATAACTTGAACAGGATTTGGGGTTGTAGAAACAAGCCCAAACCGTGCTCTGATACCAAGATGGTGCAAGGCAAACCCGAAGGTGTTGCTTAGCACAAACGCGGAACAAGAACAAGTAAAGAAGAAGATAGAAGCAAGACAAAACTTGCTTCTTTCGAAAGAACAGTGAGGAACCTGTCTCAAAGCTCGATCGAAAGGGATACAAGAATCACCCTAACTATGCAACAATACTCAAGAGAACATTGCCTCTTGCAAACTGAATGATCAAGAGGAATGTTCAATCGGACTAACCGAAAGCCACAAATCCTTAAAAGCCCTCACCGGGGTTTTGCTCACGACGGAGACAAGAAGAAATGTGCTCGGCACTTTCATTCAATTCATCGATATCCAAAAAACTGGCCTCTTACAATGAAAGGAACAATGTTTATATAGGAAATACTAAGGGTAAACTAGTAAATAGGTCACAGATGACCAATAGAAATAAGTCACGCAGGGCTGAGTCTAAATGTGCTCGGCAACCTTGACTTCGGTGAGCCTGGCTTCGGTTCTTGACTTCGGTGAGCCTGGCTTCGGTTCTCTATTGCCTGCTCGAACACATTTGTCATCGGGCGCTGACTTGGCTTCGAACACAAGATGTTGTGTTCGGCTCTGCGCTGCCCGGGGTCAAGAGCTGCTGTTCGGGAACTTTGTCATCGGGCTCAAACTTGAAGATGTAGCCCTTGGTTTCATCACTTTGCAATCCCTCTTCCGAACACATGCTTCTTCCCGACATAGCCAGCTGGATGTGCATGTCATGGAGCAGCTTAGCTTGGCTTCGAGTAATTGGCCTCCTCGGTTGATCAGTCACTGCCTTCGGGTGAAGTGTCCTCGGTTGATCAGCACTTTGGGCTGCATCATCCTCGTAGTTGAACAACCATCTCAATAACCACTCAAGTCACAAGAACCAAATACTCTTCGAGCTCTACTCTCCTTCTAGGCACGAGTTTCCTATTCGCAAAAAGGATTAGCACTAATTAGGTAGAAGTGTTACCCTCAAAGTACTAACCGGAAGTGACGCGATCAAATGGCAAAAGATCGAATCGCCACTAAACGGATTCGGAATTGGATGATTTTTGGTTAGTGATCTACAAACTCACCATATTTGATGATACAATTGGAGTTTTGGTGAGCGGAAACTGTTTCGAACGCTTTGCGAACAATCTGTCCTAATTCAGGATTTCTGCAAAATTGAGAACCCTTCGCGATCGCATGAGGTTGCGCGCGATCGCGATGAAACAATGGGTAGAATTGACGCGATAGCGTGAAGCAGGGCGCGATCGCTCAGGCCTGCGTTCCAGAACCAGAACCTCGACTGCAAACCCAGTTTTTGGCACACAAATCAACCCAATTCAACTTGTTGTTCAGTTCTAAAGCTCCCAAAGGGTGTTTTCAACTAAAGTAAATAATCCCCAATGGTTTTAACAATCAAACAATCAACGAACAACTTGTTTTCAAGAATTTTGGAGTAAGTTCTTCAAAATTTTCAAGAACTTCAAATTTTCAAAATGCGATTTTCAGTCCGCTACTCCAAATGATAATATGGGGATATCAAAATGACGGGAAAACTATAAGGATCAATCCCCGATACCAAACAACCAAGAATTCACAACACAAAGCAAGTTCTATCAACTTTTGTGAATTCTCAACTTTTGAGATTTGGTTTTCAAGATTCACGACTTCAAATCGTGTTTCGTGGGTACCAAATCAACGGGAATATGATGACGAACAATCCCCAGTAACAAACAACAACAAAATCGCAACAAGCAACGATTTTTAGCAAATTTTTGGGATTTTCAAGTTTTTGGATTTTTTTGTTTTTCTTTAAAATAAGAACAACAAACAACACAATGATGACAATAACGAGAACAAGACCGAGGATTCGTAAGAACGAAGCCTAGCCGTGCTCTGATACCAACTGATGCAATCGAAAATAGGCGGAAGCGACAAACGATACAAATAAGCGGAAGCTAAAACAAGATAGGCGATATTGATGAAGATATCGAGATAAAAAGCAAGACGAGGCTTGAACGTTTACCTAAGCAGCACCGAGGAACTCCTCTCAATACACCCCGGGTGAAGTCAAGGATCACCTATATTACGCAACTACCCTCAAGAGGCACCCGGCTCTTGCAAATAGAATGATCAAAGAGGTTACGATGTTCAACTTGGAATCCACCAAGTGAAATCATGCCCGTTCACGGGTTCAACATTGAGATTCACTCAAAGAAAATATCATTTTTACATTCAAAGTTAGCTAAAAAGCAATAAATGACTAAGGGGTCTATTTATAGTTTCCCATTACAAGTTTTGCCAAGTTTCTGGTCCGCACTGCTCCATTGGTCTTCGCGATCGCGTGAATGAAATAGCGATCGCGCAGGGTACTAATCTGCAGAGGCTCGCGATCGCGTCTTTGTGTGCGCAATCGCGCAAGGCAAATAACATCTCTTCGCGATTGCGTGAGTGTGGTCGCGATCGCGCAGAGAAAATGTCTGGCGCCAGGCAGTAGCTCAGAAAATGCTGCCCTGTTTTGCCCTGTTGTGGCTCCCCTGTTTCCTGCACTGGTTTCAGCCCTGTCTCTACTTTGATTGAGCTTCAATGCATGGTCTTTAAGTCGTCTCCCGCGCTCATATCATCCATGCCGTGACTCCCAGACAAAGTGTAGGTGTCGATGCAATTTGGGCTGCATCATCTTGTTATGCCTAGATATAATGAAAGCCTCAAGTTTCTTATCATTCTTTGTATCCTTTTAAGTTTGTTTATGTGTTTTGATCAAGTAAAATTGAGTCATTTGTTAAGCAGCTGTTGTCTTTTAACCGTGAGGATTCCAATCTATTTGTTCTTGCCCAATTTAATAGTGTTGATGTCTGGAAATGTTTCCATAGATAAATGAGTGTTTTCAGCTTGTCCTTTGTTCCCTTAGTTTTCCTGTGAATTAATCAACTGTAATCCTGAATTCTTGCTTGTTTGGGTGTCCTAGAATCTGTGTGAGTTGAGGAAAATCTAGGTATGTATTACAGTCTAAAAAAGGAGTTAAGACCTATAACAAGCATTGCTTTCTTCCCTGCCTCTGTTTGGTTTCTTCTGGAATTTGTTCTCTGTGATCATAAATTGCGCTTGAATGAATGATCGCTAATTATGCATTGCTTATTCTGCTTCCTTTAATAAGTTTTTATTTTTATTTTTTGTGCATTAATGCATCAGCTTCTAATCCTTATCTCACTTTCTTTTGCATGAATATGCTATTGGGATGAGTTGGTAAAAACTCACAATTAAGATTGGCTTATTCGCATCGGAGCCGCTTGAGTCAACTTTGCTTTGAATGCGTTGCTATCAAGGCTCGTTTATGAGTTGCACTTCCGGGTTCTGCCTTCTCTACCCTCAGTCTCTCCCCGCTCCTTTAGAATCTATGTTTAGGATTCTCGTAGACCGGACTAGGAGCCTTGTAGGGTAGAAGCTTGGTAGGATAGATGCTTTATATTATGAAATTGTTATCTTAACGCATGATTAGAAATTGGTTTATGTAATTATTTATTCCCGTTTCTTTGGGATTCGCCAATTAATTGGAGTCATTAAGAACCGTTTGTTAATTAATGAGTGCAAAAATCACAATTCAATTAAAATTATACCCTTTTATTATTGTTTATATCTAAATTATTTACTTATCTATTTTATTAAATTTTTATTTATTTATTTATTCATTAATTAAATTAATTCAATGATTATTTATTTATTTAATTAAGTAATTTTATCTATTTATTTATTTAACGTTATTTATTTATTTATTTAATCAATTAATTATTAATTATTTATTCATTTAATTAACCTCTAATCATTTATTACACATTATTTATTTATTATTAGTTATTATTATCTTTATTCTATTTTATAATCCCTTATTTTATTATCCCCTATTTATTCTTTTATCCCTTATCTTATTTTGTTACCCTTATTTATTTTTGTGATCCCTTATTTATTTATAATCCTTTTTATTTATTTATTCTATATTTTTCAAGTAATCTAAATTATTAAAATTCGTGAAAACCGTCGGATTAACCACCTTTTGGTGGATTTTCGAAAGTGCTCTAATAATAAAAGACCTTCTTTTGAAAATAACCGAACCACTTACCTAAGAATCTCTGAAAAATATTTTCTTTTTTCAATAAGGAATAATTGCACTCATTAATTAACATTGGTTCCTAATTATCCTAAATTAGGTGGCGACTCCAAAGAAACTCTTTGTAGTCCCATTTTGTTGAAATACACCTGAAACATATCTTTTTCATAAGAAAAGATTATTTTTTGGGGTTCAACAATGGTTAAGTTTAATGTGCCCCAGCTCCTAGCAAGTACATATCTATTGTCTTTTAGCTATGTTATATACAACAAGTAACTTAAATAAGTACAATCAAGTTGTATATAATGTAGTTGCAGTAGTCCAGATTAGTTTTTTCTTCTTAGCATGTTCAAATATGGTGTAATACAAGTGATTGGCCAAAAATGATATATAAATAACTGAACATCGATGATTTCGTGATTCTGGACTGTATTTTTTTAAACGCTGGTCATTTTGTGTAATTATATCAATTTCGTAATTTGGACTGTCTTTTGTGAAGCTGTCCATTTGGTGTAAAATTGTTAAAATAGAAAAAATCTGAATAAATTCGCAAGAAAGGCTAAAGTAAGGTCATAAATGCAGTTGAATGTAAAATATGGAATTGAAAATGATTAGGCAGTTTGACTAGGACATTCTTTATAATCTGGCCACATTTCAGTTCATTAAATTTAGCCTGCTTTTGGATATAGAAAAAATGTGATTATGTTTTGTAAAACGACCTTTAAAGTAAATCAGTGGTGCAAAATAATTAGGCCCAATGGGAGTTTGGAAAATTTGGCAAAAATCTAAAGCAGTTAAAATTAAATGACCTGTTTGTACAAAATATAGCCCTTAATGAACTATTGTCGTAATTTTACGTACGGAACAGAGTTTTTGCAAAGGCTGACCGTTGTTTGGTAGTTCTTGGTTAAATCGCCTTCCCTTTGATAAAATAGTCATCACTTATATATTATAGAATTATTCTGACTGCCATCCATTTATCCGTTAAACATTTAAACTGAAAAATTACTATTTAATAGTAGATTATAATATGGTTAGGCAACCTAATAATAAGAATGATCAGTGATCTGCTTATTAGGCATTGACTTGAAAAGAAAAATCAACTTGTTCTTAAAAAATATGCTTTCAGGTAACTTTCGTATAAAGTTGTGTTGAGGTATACCCAGCGGGTGAATTGACACTAGCTTTTGTTTAAACGGTAAAATACGACAACCATATTTAATAAATCGAAACACAACAATAAAGCAGCTGTGCTTAGCACAGGATTCGAGGGTGCCTAACAGCTTCTCGCGAGTCAATCGAGATCCTTACCCGGATTCTCTGACGCAGACCATTGACGTGTCAATGGTGTTCTAAAGGTACACCTTTTGGTGACTTGGCACACCTTTAAATTTTTTGTACCTTTAAAATACTAGTCACAATCTTTTAAAATAAACCACACTCTCCGTTAGCTTTTTTTAGGGGCGTGACATCTCTTTTGGGTAGCAATTGATAAATCTATGGGGTGAATTAGTTGTAAATATTGTTGCTAATAATTAGACATGAACAGAAGTGGGCAAATGAAAAAAGATTGGACATTGTTCAACCAATGCCTGAACAATTCAATTATAATAGTTGTTCATCACAAATGAGAATCTGTCCATCATGTGGTTCAATTGAAAGTATGATAGTAGCTGATTATCTATCCTTCCTTTATAAATTAAAATAAGTACCTCATGGTCAACCTGCTTGCTGACTATGAGGGCAAATTAGACATTTCATACCATCTCATTCCCACTGTCAACGCCCCCACTATTACCTTGCATTATGTGTTCAACGTGGGTCTAGCTGTTGCAGCTTCTTATCAACATAGACCTTATTTTTGAATACCTATCCATATTTATTCATATATTATTGTTTTTACCACGTCATACTTCTCCAGCTTTGGTTATAAAAGACAAATACCTATTCGATGTGGGACGAAGTACAAGCTTGTGCTAGTAAATCCTAAGGAAACTTACCAAGCAAAGCTAAAATTCATGAAACTATAAATGGATCCGAGCTTTAGATTAATCACAATCAGTAATTAGTAAACTTATTAATCCGAACATGTATGTTTCTGCCCTAAAGTAAGATAATGAAATAAAGCATTAGGATGTAAAAGACGTGAACAAAAATAAAACTTTTACTTGTTGCAAAATTCTCATTTATAAATAGAATAAAATAGTTATGAAAAGAGAACTATGTTACCAACTTAAACCATATAATTGTAAATAATATAAAAGAACTTTAACTCACAATCTGAATAAGATAAAAATATCTCAAAAAATATTTAAAATCGGGGTAACAAAAAAGACATACTCAAATCTCTAAATAAAACATGTACCACATATAACGAAAACAAATGATATAGGAGTAATACGTATCAAAACAATAGATATATTCTAAATATTTTCTGTATGTACTGGAGAAATACTTTTATAGCCTAAACAAACCACTGGAGTTGGGAAAATTATTTTTAAAGCTATTGCATGAGGTACTAATTTGACTTTCCGATTGTCATTTAAAGACAAGACTTAAATAAGCTACATGTTTATCTCATTACATAGACTTAGATAAACCTCATTTATTTTAGCTGATTTTTAGATATGCAACATGTTTATGCTGCTTATGCTGACTTGCTATGCACTCTCTGACAAGTGGATACTTTTGGACACCTAACAGTCACCTTTCAATTTTATAGTTTCACTTCTCACTCCTATAATAACTCTTATGTTCTCAAAACACAGATCTCTTAGTTGGCGCTGGTAATTTTCTTCCTCTCTTATTCATACAAACAAACTATGTAAAATACAATAACCTTCCGTTTTCAAAAGGGGAAATAAGACAACCGCAGCTCTTCTGCTTTTTTTCATTTTGAAATTGGTATGTTAAACAAAAATTATTTTGCTGTAATTAAAGAAGAAATTGTTTTGCTGTAACTAAAGAAAGACACAAAGATTACAAATCTTCTTTAATAATATACTATTTGAATTTTCAAACTCCTTTGTTGAAAAAAGTTTTCATTTTGATTTAGTTGTTTGTCTTTGCTGATTAATCTATCGAAAATGGATTACCAACTGACCATTGATGGGATTACACCATAGGGAGTGGACAGCAAAAGTTCAGGTCATTGAAAAAGGTCGGCCGAAGGAAAGTAGAGATGGGAAAACGCGCTTTTAGATCCTTGTTTTGGAGGATGAGTAAGTAATCTCTTTACTACTTTATTACTTGGTCTTCAACTGGTTGTAACTTTGAATGCTCTATATTTGTATGTGTCGTTGTGAAAATGTAGGAACAACAGGTAGTCGTTGTTTTATATGGGGATGACATAGATAGACGTGGCAACAACCTTACTCCGTTTTCCACTTACTTGGTATCTACAGCAAAGGTGAGGGTTCCTTTAGCATATGGCTTACATGTTAACAGATACGAATGGGTGCTAGACAAGTTCACTATTGTGGACGAATTGATAAATGAAATTATCGAAGATCCACCGTCGCCATCTCCAAGAAGACTGAATACCTTACCTTTTACTGAACTTTGCCACCGACCTTTGAAATCAGAATTTGGTAACTGTTATTTTACCTTTGTCGAACTATATTTCCTAATTTATATTGAATATTTGGATTTTGGTTTATCTAATTGTGTAAAATGGTCTAAGATATAAACTAAATGCTGCTGCTACCCCCCGTAAACAGACATACTTGCTGTTGTTGTGAACTGTGGCTCGATAAAGTATGTCGGCTCTCACGCTATCAAATGCCGAGAAGCCATCGTCATGGTCAGCAAGTAAGTTTACTATTGTAAATTATTGTGAATCTAATAGGTAAATAGTACTATCTTCAGAAAAACAAAGAGCATTACACGAACTGAGTACGGAGGTATAGACAAATTGTTTTCTTGTCTGTCTTTACTGCATTTTGTTGTTGATTTTTGCTATGACTTGTTTACTAATAAACAGTACAATGTAGGATCATCATTGTCGACGAAGTTCAACTCTGTTATACTGATAAATCAGCCCTACCCACAGGTTACAGAACTGACGAACTGGTGAGAAATGAATACCACTACATCAAAATATTATACTATTCATTACTTATTTCATACTAACTTTAGCCTATTTCGTTTACTTCTGCGACTACTCCGGTAATTTTTGTTGTACTTCTTACTTACAGGGTTACGGAAAACAAACAAACACTGAGTACGTAAAGGCAAAGAAGCTCTCTACAGACAGCTCCATCACCTGTACCTATGCCACTACATGATCATGTTACTGCTATTGCCGATATCTCGGTCCACTCTCATGTATGTGTAGTATGGTTACGTGAGAATGTGGATATATGTTGTGTCTCTACATTGTTGTTGTAACTGAAAGATTCTTCTCTTACCCTCTGGCAGATACAAATGTTTCAGACTGAAGCTGAAATGTCTGTGCCTACTGACGATCAAGTTTTCTACGAACTGCTATGTTCCGAGTGTGGTCATGTGTACAGAACCGGTATAAAGAAGGAAATTAAGTGTGTCGATTGTGGTAGAAAAGCATTTCTGACACTGAGGTATAAGGGTTTCGCCTTCCAAGGTTGTTGAAATCTGCTACATTTAGTATCTTCAACTTTGTAAATTTTGAATTCCTAATAAACTGCATATTAGGGCGCACATTAAGTTCTAGGTTTCAGATGGTAGTGGATCAGCATCTCCGACATTATCTGACACGACCCGTAATCCGGTTAGGCCGTGCGGGCACCCGACATCCTCCCCTAGACCCGTCGGGCGAACCCTTACCAATTAAATTAGGAAAATAAATATAATAGTTCATAAATAAGGACAAGACTAAAAAAAAAAATTTACAGACATACTGATACCTCTAAGCTGTACAAAAGAAATTACAGCTGACTACCCAACATGCTAGGTTTAGGGCTATCCAGACTAGACATCTAAGAGTGCAAAAGAAGACAAATACCTTCTGAAGGGAGGAAAATGCAACTGAAATAATAACCAATAAACTGGTGGCCATCCGGAATAAAAGCTGGCTCACCCTGACAGCTGAAGTCGTCTTCGCTCCTTCACAACGTGGCGAACTCAATCCTAGAGCGAACCTGCTGAAACGAAACAGATAGACAAGAAACAAACAACAAACAAGGGTGAGTCAAAAGGACTCAATAAGTGAGGCAGACTAGCCACCTCAAAGAGTAGGATAGCTAGCCAGGGAGAAAAGAAACAGATAAACAAAATACCTTTTATTTAAATTATGAAAAGGCAGAGCCAGATAATAATTAGAAACACGTATGGAATCACAAACTCATTAAAACCAGGAACGTAAGATAGCCAGAACATAGAGGTATCCCGAACATATTAACAATCAGAAATACATCCTGTTGCGGCGTGCAACCCGATCCATATATCCATCCTGTTGCGGCGTGCAACCCGATCCATATATTCATATTGTCGAGGCGTGCAACCCGATCCATATATTCATATTCCCGAGGCGTGCAACCCGATCCATATATTTATACCATTGCGGCGTGCAACCCGAGATACGAGCCAGAAATATATAGGCAAACTAAGATACGGTATACATACCGCATATATAAAACACAACACGATAGTCACACAATAGTCAGCACGCGGTGCAATGAAATTGGATGAATGCAGTATGATGCAATGGTGTCACATGTGCCAAATAGATGGAGCGGAATCCTCCTGCTCCGAGGGCGGAATCCTCCTACCCTCAATATGATGCATTGGAGTGGAATCGTCCTGCTCCGAGGGCGGAATCCTCCTACCCTCAATATGATGCAATGTGCATATGAATGCAACATGATGCAATAATAACCCATCACCAGCGCGGGACTCTCATCGAAAGCTGGAAAGTATATACCAACTCACGACCCAAGTACAATACTCAGATTCTCACTACAATACAAATAACAGGATATAATATATAATACAGAATATAAATCCAAAGCTAAGGTGTAATGAGTACGCCTATCGGCAGCTACACACGTAAGGAACACGTGGTAGAAAATCCACGAGGCTAGGTGCCTCCAAAGTAATAGATATAAACACTTACCTCTTCCAGAAGTTAGTACAGCTAATCAACAACCGCTTTATCCTTTGGTTTCCTTGCCAAATGATCCCACTCTATTCAATAAGCAGAAAAATATATCAATTTAGGCTAAAGGCTTCATTCCTCACATCTTAGGGCAATCCAGGTAGGAACCTAATACCCTATTCGCATACGCAATACGTAGGCCAGGCCTATATACAGGGTTCAAAGTCCCATAACCAAACCCTAAATAAATTATATTTATATGTTGCCCATAACTCACTGAGTACGAATATATAATCATTTCCATCATTGGGGTCCAATTGACCCTTTAAACTATCAATTTACGTCATTAGGGCGATGTCTAATATCCCTATTTTTACCGTAAAAATATATTCAAACACACGTAATAAGCTAAGATAATGAGTTAACATCATTACCTGAAGATTTGGGGTAGAAATTCCACTATTTTTCCACTCCTTTTTCCCTTTTTTCCCCTCTCTTTTCAAATTTTTGCTCTCTCTGCATTTTTGGAAATGTTTCTGATGCATATCGATCTGATTGTGCTAGGGGATTAAATCCCCTAAGCCACCGACCTTTGTGCCAATTTTTTTAATTCTGATTATTATTATTATTATTTTTTTAAATTCGCTACGAAGATTAAAATTGAAGTGGAACCCTAGAGAAGTCGAAATGATCCCAAATTTTTCAAGTAAGCTATACAAAATATATGTAACATACTCGCGAAGACGGATCTCAAATCGGACTTCCGAAACTCAAGATGCGAATTTAAAGGAAAAAAGGTCAAATTATTTAACTTTCGGCATTTTAGCGGAAACTAGCCGAACAACATCGAAATTCACTTTCGAAAGTTCACAAAGGTCATAAATAATCATACGAACCCAACGGTGCTTTCGGATTTCGAATCGGAGCTCATTCGGCAAAACTGAGCTCGAAAATCTCCTTTTAATAGTAATAGCCAATAAAAACTGAAACCTTCTTCCGATGCCTACCAAACGAGGTCTGATTTTGCTCAAATTTTACAGACAGGTTCTAATGGACATTACGAATATTTTAAAATTATCGGCACGCCAATCGGAGTCCTAACTTCCGAAACGACTGACCGAGGTCGTTTCATTCTCCTCCACTTAAACTCTCGTTCGTCCTCGAACGAGCCTAAATCTAAAGCAAGATTTACGCAGATAACAAGAGAACTTGCACAACCTTCATAAACTACTCCACGGATATTATCTCATAATTACAGAATCAGAGTTATAACACGCACATCAAACTCTTGGATAAACATATTCTGATAATATGATAACATCATTGCCCAACTTATTCGGACTAAGCCGGCCCTTTCTCGATCATGAGAGAGGAGTTCTATATCTTCGAAACAAAGATATACGAAACTTTGAATGGGTTAACATGATTCAGCCGATAATTACCTCCTCGATATACCTTTCGATATAGAACAGGTCGATGGAACTAAGAATTAGCTTACGCTTTAGCAACGCCTTAGAGATTTAATATTATGATTCGGTATCAATTGGAGGAAGACTCCTCCACTTAAAGCATAAACTCATACAACTAATTTGAATAGAAATAGCCATCCTCGCACAACCTGCTGGATTAAAGAAGACCTAGCTAAAAGCTGAACATAGGCAGACCTAAACTACCAAACTACCCTTTCGAGTTGCCAACTAGCTGCAACTCTCGAGTTCACAACTCCATACCTTTGCCGTGAACACCACCGCCCGATGGATGGTACTTCTATATAAAAATTTCGGCAGAGTTTCCCCTGAAACTGGATGATCTGCAAAAACAGAACCAGCACTATACTATACAAGGGAATGGATACCCGGATAAACTGATAACATAAACATGTTAAACGGATAACAAGATGAGACAACTGGACCAAAACAATAATATGCTTCCAAAACAATAATATGCTTACCCGGCCACAATAACACGTACTCTGGCTCAACACAGGGAACGTCACAAGCGGCTACCAATCGCCCAAGCTCACTAGTGCCGGACGAAGAAGAAATGGAAATGGATCGAGGATTGAAATAATTAGAGCTTCAGGAAGCTCATCTTCTTATTTACTTGGCTACCAGAGCCAGATTACTTCCGAGTTAGGCTAGCCAAAGAACCACAATTGAAGAAATAGACATTAAATGAGCTTTATAAAACAAAATCTATGTCAATTTAATCTCCCCATAAGAAGGAAACTCTGACAATTTACCAGAAACCCTTTTATAACCCACACAAGCTCATAGGATAACATGACTTTATTAGCGTTTTGATCCAAAAGAAGATACGTAGATCGAATATTACTTACTAATCACTTTACACTGGAAGAAACGATAACACTTGCTGATGGTGAAGAATTAGGATCCCATTATCCTACCAACACGAAATTCCGAGAAGAGAGGTAAACTGATTTGATATAATAACACAAGGTGACATAACAGGATGCCAAGCAGGAAATAGCAATACTCACCGTCAAATCTCTTATATTTAGATCAGATAAAGTAGTAGGGTCTCATGAATGCCAGGAATAAATCGTATCAGAAACTCACCCTTCTACCGCAACCGATTCTTAATTATGACAATATCCAAGGAAACCGTCGAAATATGATAAGACACACCATTTCCAGATCGATCGGAAAGATAAATCTTACTTACAGATAAGGGAAGAAGAAACACACGGGTCTACTACATTGGATACCGCAGCATCCTGCCATACTAGCAGTTCATAGAACTGCCTCTGCAGCTGAGCTGAGCCACTACCCTGACAAGCACTTTCTGGAGAACCACTATCATCATGCTCTCGACCTATACTGGATGGTGGCATTTCTCTGGCTGATTGAGATCTAAATGAAATTCCCTGCGACTGTGCAGGTGTCTGATGACAGGAGAAAGAACGACTGCCTACTTGCTGGAGTAAGGGAAAACTACTCAAAGGATAACCAGACTCACCACAATGATAACACATTTTCATTGAAAATGGAAGCTGGACAGAATGTTGATAGCCATAAAGAGTAAAACTGATTCTGATCTTGACACACTACTGGCGCACTCTAAGAATTACATGACACAAGCTGAGATAACTTGGAAGGTGACTTCCAAAAATAATCAGCACTTTTACCTCCAAATGAGGTACCATGGTTACCCACCAGGGCCGTGGGATCTCTTACTTTCCCGCTCTAACTCTTCCCGCTCTAACTTATGGTATGCCTCGAACCTTCGAGCAATATCAACAACAATATCAAATAAAATCCCGACCTCAATCTCTCGAGCCATCTGGGATCTCAAGAAAAAAGAAAGGTCATTAATAAATCTTTGAATCTCTCGAAAGGCTCATGAACTTGTTCAAATGCATATTCGGCCATTTTATAGAATTCAATCTTATATTCTGAAACCAACAGGCTAACCGACAGGCTACCCTGTCAAATCCACTCGAATTGGTAACACTTTTCATCTCGTTCGCTACTCGAAAGGAACTTTTCCACGAATATAGAGGAAAAACCGAATCAAGTTAACTAATAAGAGAGCGGCCCACGAATTCAAGGCTGGACCCCTGAAACTGGAAAGAAGAATAATCAACACCATACCGCTCGATATAATCAAGAGCCTGAAGGATATGCTGACATCATTTTATTTTAAAAAGAACGGGGTTTATCTTATGCATTGCTTAAGAATATGGAAAGGTTCAACCGCGTAAAATAATGGAACCTCTTTGGGCACTCAAATCTAACCGTTACCTCGGCTGGCTAACCAGCCAGAACACTTGGTGGCGCAACACATGCTGCTTCTAGAACATAATTCACTGCAGCAATATTAAGAAATGGAAAAGGAACTCTCTAAGTCCGAACATCTGCATATACGGCGACTTGATAAGCCGCCTAGCGAATAATAGGTTCTTGCAGTATATGCGTTGCCAAGAACCTCGTAAAACCATCGTAGAGAGCCTAGGGAACCGCAAGGCCCTGCTCCCTTGCCCATCGCGAGCTCTTATAGCTAGGACCTCCGTAACTAGATCGTCAGCACGATCAAAACACTCGGGGCTTCGTCAGTGCTAGCCCCAGGCTAGACTGCTTCGTCTTGAACTCATACCGTCTGCTGATTTGTCGTACGAGGGTTTCACAATTACCGCGAAGGAATTAAAAAATTAACGAGAATACTTTTGAATCCTTGACCGATGCACGATCAGAAAAGAAGGAAGTGAAACTTCCTAAATGCCATCATAGCCTCTCGTAGACAAGTACGGACGTCTACGTACCCATCAGCGAGATTCTACTAGACACTGTCTTAGTCTGGATAGACTCTAAACTGGGCTCTGATACCAACTGACACGACCCGTAATCCGGTTAGGCCGTGCGGCACCCGACATCCTCCCCTAGACCCGTCGGGTGAACCCTTACCAATTAAATTAGGAAAATAAATATAATAGTTCATAAATAAGGACAAGACTAAAAAAAAAAATTTACAGACATACTGATACCTCTAAGCTGTACAAAAGAAATTACAGCTGACTACCCAACATGCTAGGTTTAGGGCTATCCAGACTAGACATCTAAGAGTGCAAAAGAAGACAAATACCTTCTGAAGGGAGGAAAATGCAATTGAAATAATAACCAATAAACTGGTGGCCATCCGGAATAAAAGCTGGCTCACCCTGACAGCTGAAGTCGTCTTCGCTCCTTCACAACGTGGCGAACTCAATCCTGGAGCGAACCTGCCGAAACGAAACAGATAGACAAGAAACAAACAACAAACAAGGGTGAGTCAAAAGGACTCAATAAGTGGGGCAGACTAGCCACCTCAAAGAGTAGGATAGCTAGGCAGGGAGAAAAGAAATAGATAAACAAAATACCTTTTATTTAAATTATGAAAAGGCAGAGCCAGATAATAATTAGAAACACGTATGGAATCACAAACTCATTAAAACCAGGAACGTAAGATAGCCAGAACATAGAGGTATCCCGAACATATTAACAATCAGAAATACATCCTGTTGCGGCGTGCAACCCGATCCATATATCCATCCTGTTGCGGCGTGCAACCCGATCCATATATTCATATTGTCGAGGCGTGCAACCTGATCCATATATTCATATTCCCGAGGCGTGCAACCCGATCCATATATTTATACCGTTGCGGCGTGCAACCCGAGATACGAGCCAGAAATATATAGGCAAACTGAGATACGGTATACATACCGCATATATAAAACACAACACGATAGCCACACAATAGTCAGCACGCGGTGCAATGAAATGGGATGAATGCAGTATGATGCAATGGTGTCACATGTGCCAAATAGATGGAGCGGAATCCTCCTGCTCCGACGGCGGAATCCTCCTACCCTCAATATGATGCAATGGAGCGGAATCCTCCTGCTCCGACGGCGGAATCCTCCTACCCTCAATATGATGCAATGGAGCGGAATCCTCCTGCTTCGAGGGCGGAATCCTCCTACCCTCAATATGATGCATTGGAGCGGAATCCTCCTGCTCCGAGGGTGGAATCCTCCTACCCTCAATATGATACACTGTGCATATGAATGCAGCATGATGCAATAATAACCCATCACCAGCGCGGGACTCTCATCGACAGCTGGAATGTATATACCAACTCACGACCAAAGTACAATACTCAGATTCTCACTACAATACAAATAACAGGATATAATATATAATACAGAATATAAATCCAAAGCTAAGGCGTAATGAGTACGCCTATCGGCAGCTACACACGTAAGGAACACGTGGTAGAAAATCCACGAGGCCATGTGCCTCCAAAGAAATGGATATAAACACTTACCTCTTCCAGAAGTTAGTACAGCTAATCAACAACCGCTTTATCCTTTGGTTTCCTTGCCAAATGATCCCACTCTATTCAATAAGCAGAAAAATATATCAATTTAGGCTAAAGGCTTCATTCCTCACATCATAGGGCAATCCAGGTAGGAACCTAATACCCTATTCGCATACGCAATACGTAGGCCAGACCTATATACAGGGTTCAAAGTCCCATAACCAAACCCTAAATAAATTATATTTATATGTTGCCCATAACTCACTGAGTACAAATATATAATAATTTCCATCATTGGGGTCCAATTAACCCTTTAAACTATCAATTTACGTCATTAGGGCGATGTCTAATATGCCTATTTTTACCGTAAAAATATATTCAAACACACGTAATAAGCTAAGATAATGAGTTAACATCATTACCTGAAGATTTGGGGTAGAAATTCCACTATTTTTCCACTCCCTTTTCCCTTTTTCCCCCTCTCTTTTCTAATTTTTGCTCTCTCTGCATTTTTGGAAATGTTTCTGATGCATATCGATCTGATTGTGCTAGGGGATTAAATCCCCTAAGCCACCGACCTTTGTGCCAATTTTTTTTAATTATGATTATTATTATTTTTTTTTTAAATTCGCTACGAAGATTAAAATTGAAATGGAACCCTAGAGAAGTCAAAATGATCCCAAATTTTTCAAGTAAGCTATACAAAATATATGTAACATACTCGCGAAGACGGATCTCAAATCGGACTTCCGAAACTCAAGATGCGAATTTAAAGGAAAAAGGTCAAATTATTTAACTTTCGGCATTTTAGCGGAAACTAGCCGAACAACATCGAAATTCACTTTCGAAAGTTCATAAAGGTCATAAATAATCATACGAACCCAACGGTGCTTTCGGATTTCGAATCGGAGCTCATTCGGCAAAACCGAGCTCGAAAATCTCCTTTTAATATTAATCGCCAATAAAAACTGAAACCTTCTTCCGATGCCTACCAAACGAGGTCTGATTTTGCTCAAATTTTACAGACAGGTTCTAATGGATATTACGAATATTTTTAAATTATCGGCACGCCAATCGGAGTCCTAACTTCCGAAACGACTGACCGAGGTCGTTTCATTATCAGGTGAACCAGCTGAAATGTTTCTTCAATTGACTGCTTCAGAAATCTATGAGATAGTCTGTACACAGGTATGTCATTAGTTTGTCGAGAAAAAATAATGAGAAAAATAAATTATCCTCAAACCCCGTAATACTAAAAAAATGCAGAACAATAATGGAATATGTTAACATGACCATCAACACGGCTAAGTATTTACGTGCTAGCTGACTAAACATTTTACATAAGGCAATCGTTGTGTAATGGTGTCGTAGGATTATTTTCATAATAGAATTAAATAAGTAACAAGCAAAAATATACACCCGCCAGCGGTGTCAAATTTCAAGCTACCGCAGGGCATGTTAAGGAACACTTGATTTATTTGTTTTAACTATTGAACTTTTGCTTCTACCCATAACCATTGGTATCTTCATAAAGTTTCATTTAAATCTTGCACTAATACTTATGTCTTTAAATATAACTTTTTGTCCTCGCAGAAACAACAGTTACCTCTTGAGCGTGTTAGACGACATCTTGCTCATAGTCTCTTCCAGATACACCTGAAAATGTTGTCTGTCATGTCGTTCCTTCAGAAACGAGGTATGTCCGAGCTTGCACCACCAGCAACCTCCATGGAAATTTGATCACGTAGTAATACAAGTGCGGAATGTCCAACTTCTAGAGGAGTACTGAAGGAAGACGTGAACGCAATGAATGGCTCAATTAGCAAGAGGCAACAGGTTGAACCGGATACGCCTTCCAAAAAAAAGTGAATGTGAGTAAACCTGTTTACTAATATAAATATAAAAGGGACCTCCTTTTTTTAAGCAATGTCGCTGCAATTGTGATGGGTATATATATTTGCTTCATGTGAAGCCTACTTGTACATACATATTCTGTCGTCTTGTAGATATTTTTTTTACTGATCAGCACACCTGCGTATGAAAGGTAATGCAGATGACAACCAACTATTTTCCGAGGTCACCAAATGGATTTTACTATCTAAGAATTATTGACAGTTTGTTATTTTGGAACATTGCAGAAACAAAGACAATGCGCTTCCCCTGTTGCAACAGCTCGTTTGTACATTTATATTTTGATAGCCAGTAAACAATATGGTGCTGTAACTTATGTAAATTGTGGATGCTGAAAGTGCAGTGCGACTGAACACTTTTTGGGCGGCAGTGTTTTTTTTTTTGCTTCAGTCTTTTTTTTTTTCGTATGTAAATACTGGATGCTGAAACCGTAGTGAAGCAGACTTCTTTTTTGGCTTTCAATGTCTTGTTTTTTGTGTTGTGTTCTATGGATTATCTATGTGTTACAAAGAGTGAACCGACTAAAAATGAAGGTTTGCTGTGTGTTGACCCTATTTGGTGGGCGTAGATTCAACAACTATGCTAATTCCTGACAAACACTGTAATTCCTTACAAACAACTAACAAATATCACCGGCCTAATACCATCCATTTTATTTTCTTTTAGCTTTTCTTTTCAGATTGTTTTTGTACCATGTTCACAAAGATGATACCAACTGGAGTAGTTGATATTAAGCCTTATCACGTTGTTTGCTAAATTTTCTTTTAGACTGTTAAAGAGCTGTAAGTTAGTAAAAAATATAGAGAACCTCCAGTGTAGGAAAACCTTTAGTTCAAAATCAGAGAAAAGAAATCCATCATCCTCCCAAACAATAAAAGATCCTGCAAATGTTAACCTAAACATGACAAGAAGCTATGACTAAATAACTTAACAATTGTCCTCAATTAATCACTAAATCAATCACCTAAACCTCAAATTAGTTAGGAATACCATTAATGATCATCAAAAAGAATATTCAGACAAATATCCATCTCAGAGAACAATTAATCAATTCAGTGTAAATTCTTTCTCATTATGATTAGAAATTAGGTATAGTTTGCAGCTAATTCAAGAAAAGAAAGCGAAAATCAAATATTTGACACCAGTACTACCAAACAAGGTTGTTGCTTGAAACCCCACGGAAACATAAATTGGTTAAGCATGTCAGTAACAGGTTCAGATAATTCAACCTATTTCTTCCTTATGGTTCATCACTAAAGTCCAGTTCTAACATATGAGTTACACCTCGAATATACACAGCATACAAATTTTTTCTTCCACGTTCAGCGATCTTTGGGTATTTTACTAACTGATAACAACAACAAAAAGATTCAGATCTTATCCAGCCTTTGAAACCTCTTCAAGCCTATTCACATAAAAAATAACAAATCATCGGAAACTATGACAACTATAAGGGAATCACTAATTGGTTAATTAAAATCTTTTAAGCAAAAAAAAAAACTCCAATCAATTATTGAATCAAGCCAAAGTATCTGCTCACGGGAACTCAATAGACTAAAAGTACAACTTTACCCATTCACTAAAATCACAACTTTAACACATCATTGGACTTCAAGACCTCAAAACAAGTGCCACACAAAGGAATTTCATCTTTGGAAAAAAAAAATTGTTTAATAATATGAGCGTGAAGACTATGGTGAGTAGTCTTTTGAAGATTATTACGGACCAATCTATAATAATTCCTTTCATCAAAGACGTACCAAAAGGCAAAACTTTGGCAAGAAAATGAATTGTGAAATAGTCTGTCATATCACATACATAAGAATTTTAGTTTAATCCGTGCAAATATACTGAGATTGAAATAAACATTTAACCACGATTAAATTGGTCAAATTATTCAAGAGATTAAAATAAACATTGAACTTCGACTAAAACGGTTAAATTATTGAAGTTGCATGCGCTTTTAGTTAGTTGCTTATACAGTTGAAAATTTCAACAACGAAATCGTTGTTTTATCTACACGAAATGATTTGATTGCTATTTAAATATTTAAATATTTTTTTTAAATAGTAGAAGAAATAGTTTTAGGGTCTTAAGCAATGCGATAGACCCACTATTACATAAATAATTTTCACTATTTTTTCATGTACTAATGCTTAAATACAATGTAACCTTTGACGGCTCAAGTTGACTCTACTGAACACACGTGGATTGTCATCTTGACACCTCTACATAACTGTTCAACTATTGATACTAATATAAAATTCGACTCAGGCTATTTCCTAGCATATGTCTTCTCTCCTTGCTCCTCTTGCTGTATCTTTCCAGCTTGCGGAATTTTTCCCATCCAAACGTTGCCTCCTGGTAATTACTCTGTCTTTTTTTTTGCTCTTGAAGAGCAAATATGATGCTCCAAGCTTTTGTTGTATATGTCTTTCTTAAACCTTTTAACGACTCAAAATTTAACTTTGTTATATGGGTGTTTCTCAAACCTTTTAACGACTAAAAAATTTCTATTACAGTTATTCTTTGCTATCATCTCAATAAACCCATACTTGATGAAATTGCCGAAGAGATAAATTTAGTACTATTCTTTTTCATGTGTTCCTTCTAATATGAAGGTAACACCGTTTATAGTGAACCTAATCCAAATTATCTAGATTAGATATGCTAGTCTTTTAAATTGTCCATGGTATATTGGCGTCTAACAAAAGATGCTTCCCTTTTTTCTTGATAAATATACTGATGTTAACACTCTAAATTTTGACTTCAGGAACTGTTATTTACTGTCGACGAATTTATCACAATTTTTTTCCAACAATGTTAGTAGTACAAATATTGAACTATGCACTATAAATTTGTTTAAATAGTTTAATATGAGTGCTTCTAATATCCAAAAACATGAACGATGAAAGTTAGAAGAGTTTTCCCCGATTGTAGGCTTATGTGTTGTTTATTTAAATCTTCTATAACCACTGGAATACCTTTATTTGTAGGACTAATGTCTTCTTGCAAAAAGAATAAGCATCCCTACTCAGCGACAAGAGATGCTAAAAAGAAACTAAGACGACATGAAATGTACAGAATGCTATCCGTACAAAAGAAGGAATCAATGTTGCTACAGCGACGTATAAAACTACAACAGTCTAAAGGGAATAGTAGTTTTTCTACTCAACCTGCAACTGAACTTCAAGAACAAAATGGTCCTCTAGAGGACTCTCTCTCTGTTTCATCTACAGGTTAGAATACTATACGTTTAAATTAATGAAACTGTACAGTGTTTGCGTTTAAGTTAATTAGACGGAATAATATTTAATGTGTTCTTTCTGTAGCCAATACATGTCACCTTGATGCTCTACCAATTACTCTTGACAAACAAAAGAATATGACTTCTCCCCTTTATACATTTGAAGTACGCAAGTACTAAGTTGTAACATTTCCTTCATTTTTGCGATAGAATACGTTTATGCTACTCATTCATTAATCTGTGTTATTAGGCTCAACATCAGGTGTATCTAAGGAAAACTACAGTCCAGTTCCAACGACATCAAGAAATAGAGGTTCGCATCTTTTTCACTTTTACTGCAAAGACTTATATTTAGAACCTTAAGATTTGTTTACTTCACTAGCTTATTTACTTAGTGATACTAAAAAATCCTAATTTCCCTCTAAGCACACACACTCTTAATACACAGGTCATCTTATATCGCGCACGACGAACTTTCTTAACACAGGTCAACCACAGTCTACTTATGTTCTATTAAAGATTGTTCCTGATTGTAAATTTTGTGGTGCAAAAAGATTCGAATATGAACCACCCGCCTTCTGCTGCGGCAGTGGTTCAGTCAAATTAGCTTCACACCAGTTACCTACTGAATTGCAAAATCTGTATCTAGGAAATGATAAAGAATCAAAATATTTTAGAACATATATCAGGACATACAATAATATGTTCCCCTTTACATCACTTAGTGTAAATTATGACAGGGAATTAGCAAAAAGAAATCATGGTGTTTATACATTTAGAGTTCAAGGTCAGTTATATCATTTCATAGATGACTTACTCCCTCAATATGAAACAATAAGAAACATACAACTATACTTTTACGATACTGATAATGAGTTAACTAACATAATGGCTTTTTCCGAAAAAATTTATGAATCAATTGTCAAAAAATTGATGGATATACTAACAACTAATCCATATTCCGTTTTCCTAAAATCTCTAATAGAAGTACCCCCACCTGACCGACTTTTATACTGCACTTAAGTGTGATTCAGACCGAGATCAGCGAGTATACAATCTCCCCACTACATCGAATGTAGCAGCCATACGGGTCGAAAAAGAAAATAATGAAGTTAGTTGCGCACCTCACATTTGAATTCATACCCGTAGCAACAGATCTCAAATACTAAACTACTACTATGGATGTTATGATCTGCTACAATACCCACTATTGTTCCTATATGGTCAAAGTGGATGGCATTGTGGTATAAAAAAAATTAAACAAACAAAAGAAAACCTATACGTCGAAATTACTGTGAACATGAACAGTTACCAAGTGTAAAAAATATGTGTTATGTCGAAGATTACCTGGACATCGAAGCTGAAAATTTTGAAAAAAAAAAGAAAAACGAAAAAGAGATAATATCTCTGTACGCGAATATTACTGTTATAAACTTCAAATGAGAGAGGACGAACCAAATGAGATTTTGCATTCCAGAAGACTGTTTCAGCTGTACTCTATAGATAAATATATAAAACTTGAATCACAAAGATTAGATTTTTTCGCACTTAACCTAGATTTGTTCAGAATTGAAGTGTTAGGAGGAATCATAGATGCTTTAAGACGGGGAGAAACATATGCTTCCAGTATTGAAAAAAACATATTCCTTTCTATTACCTTCATAGAAGGACCAAGGGATATGCGTAAACGATATATGGATGCAATCTTTTTAGTACAACGTTTTGGAAAACCTGATCTATTCATAACAATGACTTGTAATCCATCTTGGCCAGAGATAAAAGAGCACTTACTACCAACTGACGAAGCACAAACAGGCCAGATTTAATTAGCCGAGTATTTAAGGCAAAAATAGAAGAATTGAAAACTGATATAATGAAAGGAAATATCTTTTGTAAAGTTGCGGCTTTTATGTATACTATAGAATTCCAAAAATGCGGCTTGCCGCATGCTCATTTCCTTGTCATACTTACAAATGAATACAAACTACTAACTCCAGAATCCTATGATAACGTTGTTTGTGCTGAGTTACCTGATTTTAATACACAAAAAAATCTGCGCTCACTTGTTGCCACCCACATGATGCATGGGCCTTTTAGTAATTTAAATCTCACAAATATATGTATGCAAAAAAAAAGATCATTTTAAATCCAAATATCCAAAAAGTTTTGCTGAGCATACATCAAAGGGAAAAAATTCATATCCGATGTATAAAAGACGGAACTCAGGAGACGTTGTACATATTAGAGGTCACTATCTTGATAACTCGTGGGTTGTCCCTTATAATCCATTCTTGCTTGGCAAATTCGACTGTCATATAAATGTTGAAGTACGCTCAGATATTAAAGCTGTTAAGTACATTTATAAGTGCATTTACAAAGAACATGATAAAATAGCATTTCAGCTACATAATACTGACTCAGACATTGAAGTTGATGAAATAAAAGAATATCGATCCGCTAGATGAGTATCACCACCAGAAGCTACATGGCGACTGTTTGGTTTCCCTGTTAGCGAAATGCCCAAATGTTTATCATCTTCAGTTACATCTTAAAGGACAATAATTTATATCGTTTAAGAGTGCAATGAGTATAGACATGATTGTAAGAAATCCAATGATCAAAAGAAAAATGTCGACAGAATTTTTTGCTGTAAATGAAAACAATAAAGATGTTATAGAACTCAATCTACTATATAAAGATTTTCCAGAACATTTCGTATGGTCATTGAAATATAAAATGTGGACACACCGCAAAAAAGGTAATGTCATTGGACGTGTTTTTACATGTCATCCAACAGAAGGAGAAAGATTGATGCAGCCCAAACACGTGCTGATCAAGTATTCAATCCATCAAGGCCGATGACATGAAGCCAAGCCAAGTTGTTGCACGATGTCCACATTCAATTAGCTTGGTCGGGAGAAAGAAACCGTTCCGAAGCTGAGTGGCCGAGCTCAAGATTTGAAGGCTTCATCTATAAGCTTGAACTCGAAGAAGGAAGCGACCGAACACCCAACTGAACACTCATCGACACTGAAGAGTAAAGGAAACAACCAACCGAAGGGAGAGCGTCCGAGGTCAAGTGTTCGACTGAAGGAGTGTCCGAACACTCAAACTTATTCAGCCCTGTGTGGCTTACTCCTATTGGTCGTCTGTGACCATTTTACTCTTTTGCCCTTAGTACTGTCTATATAAACCTCATTTCATTTCATTTGTAAAAATCTAGTTTTTGATGATTGTTGAATTTAGCAGAATGCTAATTGTGTCTCCTTTGGAGCCGAACCCCGACGTGGGATTTTAAAGAACTTGTGTCATTCGGTGTTAGTCGTTTGAATATTTTCTTCTTGGTAATTCAATTTGGAAGAAGCATGAGTTTTTCTTGAGGATTATTGCATAGTATAGATGCATCTCCTTATCTTCTCCGTTGTTTCAACCGAGACTAGTTCCTCGGATTCATTTCAACGAAGCAAGAGATTTGTCTTGCTTTCTAGCTTTATTTTTCTGTTGTTTTAACTTCGGTTGCTAAGCTTCATCTTCTCTGATTTAGCTTGCACCATCTTGGCATCAGAGCAGGGTTTGTGCTTGTTCTTACAGCCCCAATCCTGTTCGTTTTATCTCGTGCGTTGTGCCTTTCAGTTTCAGCTTCATCCTCTATAGTTGTTGTTGTTACTGTTGTGTTTGTTATTATACAAAAAAAAAGTAGAAAAGAAAAATTCAAAAAATTTTGTTGATTGATTGGTTGTTTGGATTAAACAACCACAGATTAGTGTTTACCATCGTCTGAGGATTCAAGCAAGGTACTATCGTACACATTTGACGACTAGGGTTTCTTGATGACTTTTGGAATGTTTTTATCGTGGTGGTGTTGTTGAAACCCCAGTTGAGTTTTAGTTATTCTTTTTTGAAGACTGGTGGTTATTATTTATTTTTTGTCGAAGTTTGAGTTAAAATTTCGAAGTTCCAGTGTTGAGCCACCGTCCGTACGCCGGAAACTTGTTACATTGTAATCGTGTACGGGCGGAGTGAAGTTTTCTTTGCTCGAAAGTTACCGGAGTGAAGAATGACCTAAAGTCCGAGTTGAATCATTGACTGTGAACAAAGTTAAAATCTGTCCGTACGTCGGAATTGTTGAGTCACTGTTCCATTGAAGAAGAAAAGGGTAAAGTGTTAAAATCAAAACCCCAGGTGAAAATTTTGTCGGCTAGAAAAGGGAAAGTGGACAAGGTTAAACCCTAATCCGTACCTAGGAGGGACTACTTTTTTGCGTACAAGAGTTGGTGTGTTCGAGGATTCCAAAAGAGGAATCGAAGGGTAGATTCTCCTAGGTTTTCACCTTTCTTGTGTTCGATAAATCTCGTTGGTAGGTCTCTAGAGTAAATATTTCTACTCGAGGTCGTACTAACTTGTTTGAGCTTATAGGAACTCGTGCGTGGGGTGACAGAAGTCCAAATTTCGTAGAAAGTTCTTTGACTTCCCATGCGACGTTAAATAGCGTTAGTTCCATCGAGTCAAAATCAATTTGCTCTTCCCGAAGGAGACATTGTAACTTGTCAATTTCGAAGGAATTGAGAGAAGTTGATCAACCGAGGAAGCCATTGGCTACAAGTTCTTGAGTGACCGAACCCATAAATTGAGTGGACTGACCGCCACCCAATAAAAGTTAGGGAGTGTGTGAGGTTATTTCTAACCTTTAACATTTTTCTTGGTCTTTGAATTTTGCAGGTACCATGGCTGGGAATGGAGGAGATGGGAAGGGCATTGAGGCGCTCGAGGTATCATTAACCGATCTCATGGCTGCGATACAAGGAATCAGTGCCGAGGTGAGAGGAGTGAGTGCTCGAGTAGCTAACATTGAGCAATGGAGTGTGTCTGTGGCCTTGCCTGGGTCCGGCACTGGTACTAGCAACTCTACTCCTATGAAATCGGAGCAATTTGCTGAGCTTGTTCTACCACAACGGTTGAAGAACGAGGCTGTTCGAAATGAAGCTATAGGCAATCCCCGAGCTGAACAACACTTGGGCAATCTCCAAGCTGCACAACACTTGGGTAATTCCCAAGCAGAACGACAAACTTGGGCAATCCCCAAGCTGGTCATCAACACTTGGGAATTCCCCGAGCTGATAGATTTCCACTTCCAATGGCCCGAAGATATGTTGTGGTCGCTGATAAACAGATCGATGAAGGAGAATTTCCTGAGGTCGATGCTGAGTATGAGCCACCGTTCGTTCAATGAAGGCAGGTTGAACGAGGTCATGGAAATTTCCGAGGTGGAGGCCAAGGCGTAAATGTTGATCGATATCTTGAGCATGAGGCTGATGACTATCATGATGAGTATCCGGAGCCGATCCGAGGCGCTCGTGATTCAAACTTGAACAATGTCATGATCACTATTCCAACCTTCAGAGGAACTAGTGATCCAGACCAATAACTTGATTGGAAGATTTGATTGGAGCGAATCTTCGAAACAAATGAGATGACCGAAGAGAGAAAAGTTGCACATGCTATTGCTTCATTCGAGGCATATGCATCAACATGGTGAGAAGCTGACAAAAGGTTGAGACGAAGGAATGCTTATCCCGAGGTCACCACATGGTTGCAATTGAAGAGAGCAATGGATGTGAAGTATGTGAATGCCAAATATCGATAGGAACAACTTCGAAAGCTCTATGAGTTGAAACAAGGATCCGAGTCGGTTGAAGAATAATATGATGAGTTTGAAAGAATTCGATTGGCTCTTGATATGGAAGAACATGATGAGCAAGCCATCATTTGATTCAAAAATGGCTTGGCTCGAGATGTGTCATCTCAATTGAGGCTGCATGTGTATCAAACGTTGGAAGATGTGTTTCATGCAGCCATCGAAGCTGAGAAATTGGTGAAGGACGACAAAGAATACGGGTATCGAGGAGTCACTACTTCAACTCCTTTGAACCGAGGTAAAGAATGGAATAGTTTGAATCCAGCAAGTGCTAACACTGGCCGAGATCCGAAGAAACCCTTCGAAAGGGGAGTGACCATTAACCAACCAAGAGAAGTAGGAGGTAAAGTTCAACTCAATACTCCTAGTGCTTTAAATATTCAGTGTCATAAATGTAAGGGTTCTGATCACATGGCGAAAGAGTGTCCAACTCGCAAAGTTATGCTTTTGCTCGAAGATGAAACCGTCCATGAGCAAGCAACACCGAGGAAGAAATTGTCGAGGAGACTGACCAAACTAAAAATGATGATGGTTTTGAAGCTGCCGAAGCTGATCATCCGGAAATGTTTCTTGTGGTTCGAAGAAATTTAAGCTGCATGACTCTCGAAGAAGAGGACAGCCGAAGAGAGAATCTTTTCCATGAAAAATGTCGAGTAAGGGGAAAAGTTTGTTCGATGATAATTGATTCGGGTAGTTGTGCAAATGTGGTGAGCCAAACTTTGGTCTCACAATTGGGATTACCTACCTCAAAACATCTTCATCCTTACCGATTGCAATGGTTAAATGAATGTGGTGAATTGAAGGTTGTCAAGCAAGTGTGGATCAAGTTCAAAGTGGGAGAATATGAAGATGAAATGATGTTCGATGTGATACCGATGCAAGCTTGTCATTTGCTATTGTGTCGACCATGGCAGTATGATCGGACGGTTATTCATAACGGGCAATCCAACACTCACACTGCTAAGCTCGGAGGTGAGAGTTTCATACTCAAACTATTGTCTCCGAAACAAGTCAGCGAGGACTATAAAAGAATGAAGGAATTGAAAGAAGCGGCCAAAGCTAAGTCTCTCGTTGGGACAAAAAATTATGGCCTAAGACAATCACTCATCACTCGAGATAAGAAATATTTGTGCAATCATGCAACCGGGTGAGTATCTACAAGGCAACGACAACGGTCAATTGATGATTTGCCTCGTGCATAAGGGTATCTTTCTAAACTCTAATGATGATTGTTCTAACAATAACCCTTTGCCTAGTGCAGTACAAAGTGTTTTGCAGGAATTCAGAGACATATTTCCCAAAGAAATGCCAGGTAAATTGCCTCCGTTGAGAGGAATCGAGCACCAGATTGACTTCGTTCTGGGGTCTCAAATCCCCAACAAGCCTGCATACCGGTGTAATCCCAAAGACACTAAAGAGCTCCAAAGGCAGGTGGATGAATTGCTGAACAAGGGCCTTTTTCGACAGAGCTTGAGTCCTTGCGCCATTCCTGTTATCCTTGTCCCGAAGAAAGATGGAACATGGCGTTATAGTATAGTATCGTCATCCTATCCCTCGATTAGATGACACACTAGATGAGTTAAGTGGTTCTTCATGCTTTTCAAAGATAGACCTCAGGTCCGATTACCATTAAATCTTAATGAAACCTGGAGAAGAGTGGAAAACCACATTCAAGACCAAATTTGGTCTCTATGAATGGTTAGTGAAGCCTTTTGGCCTCTCTAACGCACTGAACACATTCATGCGGCTGATGAACCATGTGCTAAAGCCGTTCATAAATAAGTTTGTCGTCATTTATTTCGATGACATACTTGTTTATAGTAAATCTGTGGATGAACATGTCGAACACCTAAGGCTAGTACTTGATAAACTTAGAGAAGAGAAGTTATATGCTAACTTCAAGAAGTGTGCCTTCTGTGTTGAACGTGTAGTCTTTCTAGGATTTTGTGATGTAGGGAAAACGCGGGAAAGATAAAACGAGATAGAAAGCGAGACGAGGCTCGAACAAAGACCTAAGTAGCACCGGAGAACTAGTTCCGATACACCCCGGGTGGATGTCAAGGATCACCTACACTACGCAACTACCCTCGAGTCAACTAGAACTCGTAAGTAGAATGATCGGGGCGGGGTCGTTGTCCAACTAGAATCCACTAGAAGTACACAAATCCCAAACATAGGTTGGTTTTCATAAACCCAAAGAGTTCCACTCTTTACAATGTTCAATCATCATTCATCAAAACAAGCTAAGTGAAAAATAAGCTATACTTGGGTTTTTATAGTGTTTCCCAAGCTTACACAATGACCCAAATACCCTTACTAATAAGGTTCATCAAATAAGCCACGTAGGGCAAAACAGTAAAAGAAACATAAGTTCAGCAGCTGGGAGGGGCGCCTGGATTGTGCTGAAGCTGGGAGGGGCGACTGGAGTCAGGCGGGGCGCCTAGGGTGGGCGCCTAGTCAGGCGGGGCGCCTGTGCACCTTTTCATCCTTATGCAGTGAGGTCTCCAGGCGGGGCGCCTGGATATGCTGGGCCTCCCTCCTCCTCCTTAGGCGTGAGGCCTAGAGCTGAAACCATCCGAAACACTTCCAAAGCTCTTGACTTCAACTCCTTTGCATCTTCCAAGCATGGCACATGTTGGAAAGTGTCTTGGCTCGATTTTCCCCGCATCATCCTCGCCTTCTTGAAGAGATTTCGTCCTCGAAATCAATGCAATCACGTCCATGGCATTATCTCTTCGAGTGCCCAATGCTCTCCTCCCTTGTAACCCTTGATCGTCGCTTTTGACATAGGTCTCTTCCAAGATCTCCCTTGCCTTAACATGGAGCTTAGAACCTACAAGCAACGACAAGCAAACACAAGATTTCCTACTTTCAAAGTAGGTTAGTGCAAGAAGTGTAGAAAACACACTCTTGTGATATAACCAAGCATCAATGATAAGCACATTTATCAAGTCTCCAAAGAGAACAATAAGTACTTGGTTAAAGATCATCATGCACTCAACACCATAGTGATCAAATAGGCCATGGGGATATGGAAAATGCAAGATCAAGCTATGAAAATCCCCTTGAACCTTAAGCTCAAGATCAACACACCAATCAATCCTCAAGGTGTGATTAACAAGTGGAGTGGAGTGAATCAAATAACTCAACCTACAAGGGGTATCAAGTAGTCCACTCCCCTTCTTTAGAGCATACTTACTCACACCAAGGGTTTCCTCTTCCCCATCCATTTTATCAACTAAGCAACCCTTCTCAAAAGACAAACTCTCAAGGAAGGTGTTGATGATGGATTCTTCTTCATCATAACCCCAGCAAGCAATAGTAGGGTCATCAAAGAACCATCTACCTCACCCAAATTCTCAAACAATGGGTTGCCTAAGGGGTCAAACCCTTCACACCATGGGGGTTCCATCTTACTATCAACCCTAGTCCGATGCAATTCGCTACCACAAATAAGATTATCTTCAAACAATGGAAATGTAAAAGCATGAACCTCAAATTCATGGTCACAGAAAAGCATGGTATCAAGACTAGGTTCTTTACCCACACTCGAGAAGTCATCGAAAACAAATCGATCCATCTCACACGCAAGAGACTCCTCAAGGTCACAACTATCCTCACTACGGTACATAGGTCCACCAAATAGAAGCATATCAATAAGGGTATGATCAACTATCTCATCTTTCCCCTTGTCAAATATTGGTGGAGTGTCATAGCAAATGTCACAATCATTGTCAACCATCAAATCTACACTAGTGAGAGATTCTTTGAGCAATGAGCTCACATCATGATGTGGCTTAGCAAGGCTCTCAACTAATGTTACACAAGCACGCACAAGTTGACTTTTAGACTCTTCACTAGTGACATATTCACTAGATGCATCACAAGCAACAACTAGTGTTGAGTCCTCACAAGACAAATAGCTAGTAGGCTCATGAAAAGGTGGAGCAACACTTATATTTGTAGTGCTTTCTTGATCACTCACAAGGCTTGAAGTGTCATGTGTAACTCCTTCTTCATGAAGCTCACATTGAGAATTTTCCTCCTCTTGTCTTTCCTTCCAAGCACATGGTTGAGGCTCCAATGGCTTGTCTTCAATTGTACCTACACATGAGCTAACACAAGAAAAAGTAGAAGATGAAGAATTGTTAGAACGATGGGTGCTCTCACTCTCAATTTTTCTTTCCTCACCTCTCTTCTCTCTCAATTTTACCTCATGGTCAAGTGTAGTTTGCGGTGACAATCCACTCATATCCCTCCTCAAATCCTCTCCTTTTTCCTCTCTTGGATTGTCACCGGTCACTCCCTCTTTTCTCTCTATCTTTTCTCTCTCATTTGAAGTGGAGTGGCTCTCATTTTCATCATGCAATGGCAAGACAGTAAGGTTGTTTGCCTCGGGTTCAAGTACAATGGGTGACTTTGCTTTAGCCGCCTCCCTCAACTCCTTCATTCGCTCGTAGTCTTCTCTTACTTGCCTTGGAGTCAAAGGTCTAAGCACATACTTCCTCCAATCATGCTTGACCGTATATGAATTGGTCCGGCCATCGTGTACCACACATCTATCATGTTGCCATGGTCTCCCAAATAATAGATGGCATGCTTGCATCGGGACAACATCAAACATGATTTTGTCTTTATAGTTCCCAATTCTAAGCTCAATCAATGCTTGCTTCACCACCTTCAACTCCCCACACTCACTTAGCCATTGTAGTCTATATGGGTCGGGATGTTTCAAGGTGGGTATCTTCAATTGGGAAATCAATATTTGGCTCACTATGTTGGCACAACTTCCCAAGTCAACAATCATGGAAAAAACCACACCCATGACTCAACATCTAGCATGAAAGAGATTTTCTCTTTGCAAAGTCTCACCATCCTCTACAAACATGGCACCTAAACTCCTCCTCACAACAAGGAAGGCATGGGGACCATCATCCTCCATTGCATCCTCCCCCACATCAACCTCCTTATCACACTCTACCTCTTCACCCTCGGGCTCACTTTCTTTCTCATACACCAAGTTACTAACTACAACCATGGTTCGTTTTGTAGGACAATCTTTAGCAATTTGTCCATACCCTTTACACTTATAGAATTGAGTAGAAGTAGAAGTAGGATTACTCAAGCGAGTTTTAGAAGTACCTTCCAAGTGTGGTGTAGTCTTCTCATATGGCTTCTTCACTTCTTTGCTAGCACTTGCACTTGGAAAGTTTGCATTTGGAGTCTTCCACTCCTTTGGCTTGCTTGTGGTAATAGGTGTGTTGTTTTTGGACTTCTCACCCTTAAGCCAATTCTCGGCATCAATTGCGGCTTCAAACATATCTTGAAGTGAGAGATAATGATGTAACCTCAATTGTGACGCTATACCATAGCTCAAGCCATTCTTGAAACGGATCATGGCTTCTTCTTCACCCTCGGTATCCATATCCAATGCCATCCGGGTCTTCTCAAATTCATCAAAGTACTCATGCACCATCTTGACACCTTGTTTTAGATCATAGAGCTTCTTGAGTTGCTCTTGTCGATACCTTGGAGTTATATAGTTGGTATTCATGAGCCCTTTCAACTCATCCCAAGTCATATTCAAATGCAAATTCATCCTTCTTCTTGACCTCTTCATGGACTCCCACCAAGTAGAAGCATAGGCCTCAAAGGTAGAAATAGCATAGGTACCCTTTCTCTCCTCGGCCATCTTATTTGTGTCAAACACTCTTTCCATGAGGAGTACCCATTCCAAATATGCTTCCGGATGACAAGTTCCCTTAAAGGATGGAAGATTGAGCTTAACACTATTGAGGTTGTTGTTGTTGTCGTCACGTAGCCCATAGTTAGGCTCCGGTTGGCCTCCATAATGGTCATCATGAGCAACATATTCTCTCCTAGCATTCCTTCCATCAAATCTCATGGGTGGCCCTCGACCTCGGCCTCTACCCTTATCCATATTTTGACCCCAATTCATTTGCCTCCTAGGGTGATAAGGAGCATCATACCCATAGGCTTCATCTCCATACTCGGCTTCCTCCTCTTCATGAACTTCATCAATTTGCTCAAGAGGTGGAACATTCTGTATGGGTCTTCGAAGTGGAGCATTTCCTTGGGGATTGCCCAAGTTCTTGGGATTGCCCATGGGTTGGGTGTTGCCCAACACACACTCTTGAAGAGCTTCAACTTTCCTTTGTTCATACTTCTTGGTTAGCTCCACAAAGTGTCCGGGAGTCATAGGAGTGCTATGACTTGTGCCTTCCCCGGATTCAATTTGGACCTTCGGGGTCCTCCTCTCACCGGTCTCAATTTGATTCCTCTCCACGGTCTCAAGTCTCAAAGATATGTCCTCCAACTTGGCCATAATGGTAGCCATGAAATCCTTCATAGGATTATCTCCATCATTTGCCATTGTATCTACAAAAGAAACAAACGTTAGTGGAAACACCTCACACACACCCTCAGGTGTATAGCACTCGGGTCACTCGTTTAGTGGTGGTGGATATTTCACTCGAACTTGAGTTCTAAAAGCTTCAAGTAGTTGAACAACAATCCTCAACTCAATCAACTATTCACAAGCCAAATGTACTCCGGGGTGAGTGGAGTTGATACGACTCAATGAACGCTAAGCACTTTGTAGTGAGGACTTGAGTTAAAGGATCCTACGAGTCTTCATCGAATTCTACTCTCCTATCTAGGCACGAATTACCTAATAGCAATAAAGGTTTAGTGCTAAGTAAGTAGGAAAGTTACTTAGATAAGCACTAATTAGAAGTTAATCAACAAAAAAATAGGAAAACATAGGAAAAACTACCCCAAACAACAAGTTTCAGCAGCAGGAGGGGCGCCTGGAATGCAGGAGGGGCACCCAGAATTGTGCAGGGATTCAGGCAGGGCGCCTGGGACCTAGGCGGGGCGCCTGAGGTCTTATGCAGTGTCCAAGCTAGGCGGGGCGCCTGGCCCTAGAGCAGTTTCAACTCGTTCCAAACTTGTTTCAATCCGATTTTCAATCCACAAATCCGATGTTTTCAACTTGTTTTCACAATCCAATGATACCCAAAGTTGTTTTTGATCTTTGCTAACAAACCCCAATCAAATTTACAACAAAACAATCAATCAATTCAAGATTCAAAGCCAAGAAACTCAAGAACAATGGGGTTTTTCAAAAGGTTTCAAAATGGATTGTGATTCTTCAAATTTGGTGTTATACATGTTCAAATCCCATAAAATTGGTACCAAATCATTTATTTTTCAATGAAGATCAATCCCCAATATCAAGTTCTCAATCAAACACCCATTCAACCCAAGAATCAAGCCAAAATCATCAAGAACAAGGTTTATCAAGGGTTTAAGAAAATTTTGGGGGCCAAATCTTCAATTTTATAAATCCAATCCAAACCAAGTGTTTTTGGTACCCAAACAACGGATTTTCAACAAGGATCAAGAATCTATAACACCCATATCATGAATCAAACAAACCAACAAGTTACACCAAATTTTTGAATTTTCAACCTTTTCTATTTTTTTTTGTATTTTTTCTTCTTTCAATAACTTCAACAACAAGAAAACTAAAAGAAAAGATACTAGGCACGAAGAACCAAGGGTCGGAGGTTTGTAAAAATAAAACCCGAGCCTAGCTCTGATACCAAACTGATGTAGGGAAAATGCGGGAAAGATAAAATGAGATAGAAAGCGAGACGATGCTCGAACAAAGACCCAAGTAGCACCGGAGAACTAGTTCCGATACACCCCGGGTGGATGTCAAGGATCACCTACACTATGCAACTACCCTCGAGTCAACTAGAACTCGCAAGTAGAATGATCGGGGCAGGGTCGTTGTGATAAGGATCAAAGGACAAGACAAAAAGAAAGATAAGAGAGCGAGACACTTCTCGAACTCCCTACGAAGTAACCCCGGGGAACTTGTCCCGAGATACCCTCGTATCGGCGTCTAGAAGGACCTACACTATGCAACCACCCTCGAGTCGCACCCGGGACTCGCAAGTAAAATGATGGGGTTTCGGTTCGAGACTCAACTAGGATCCGCTAGTGAATTTCAAGCCAAACAAAGAGGGTTTCTTCATAACAAGAGATAAACTCTATTCTTCATTCATAAGATTCAAAGGTAAGCTAAGGTTTGAAGAGGCTAAGTGAAGTATTTATAGGCTTCACTTAGGCATAATAAAAGGTCTAAAATACCCCAAAAGTGGGCTTAAAACAAATAAGGCCGCGCAGGGCTATAGTTGGAAGTTTATGCAAAAAGTAGTAAAATCCCGCAATGTTGACACAGGGGGAGGCGGCCGCCTAGCTGGGGGGAGGCGGGCGTCTACTGGAGCTCAGCTCTCTGGATTTTGGGGAGGCACTCCGCCTCTTCTTTGAGGCGCTCCGCCTTCTGAGGTCCAGCTCTCTGGATTTTGGGAGGCGCTCCGCCTCTTCCTGAAGCCTCTTGGGGTGTCTCATTTTGTGTCTCTTGAGCCTCTCTAAGTGTTCCAGGGGTCCCTCCATCCATGGCACTCCAAAGCATGACCTTCAAGTCGCTCTCGGGGCCTTCTTCCATATCCTTCCAAGTCAAGTGGAGATAAGTGTCTTGAATCAACTTGGCTTGACTTCTAGTGAACGACCTTGAGGTAGTATGCCCCGCATCATCCTCCCCTTCTTGGGAAAGTTTCATCCTCGAAACCATGGCCTCCTCCTCTCCGGTATCACCATCCCCTACATCACAAAGAGACAAGTCAGTCACATTAAAAGTATTAGACACATTGTACTTACCGGGTAGGTCAATCACATAGGCGTTGTTCTTGATCATGGAAAGCACTTGGAATGGTCCATCTCCACGGGGTGCCAACTTCCCTTTCCTAAGGTTTGGGAACCTTTCTTTTCGGAAGTGCACCCACACCCAATCTCCCTTTTTGAGCTCAAGCTCCTTCTTTCCCTTGTTCTTCTTGGAAGCAACCTTTGCATAGGCTTCCTCCAAGTTCTTCTTGCTTCTATATGCCGGCTTGTTTGGGATTTGAGATCCCGGGACAAAGTCGATTTGATGTTCAATACCCCTCAAGGGAGGTAAACCATCGGGCATCTCATCCGGGAACATGTCCCCAAAGTCCTTCAAGACATTTTCAAAAGCACTAGACAAAGGGTTAGAAGAATAATCAAATTCGGAAGTAAGGACCATACCTTTGTGCACTAGGCATATGAGTAGTTTGTTGCCATCATTCCCTCTCAAGATCTCGCCCGGTTGCATCATGGCACATATACTACCGGTAGAAGATGGTGGGATTGCCACCAAGCTCTCGGACAAAGGGCTAGTCTCAACAACCGACTTAGCCTTGGCCGCCTCTCTTAACTCCCTCATCCGCTTGTAGTCATCACTCACTTGCTTGGGAGTTAAGGGTTTAAGCACTAACTTTTTCTCCTCATGCTTAACCGTATAGGTGTTGGCATGGCCATCATGAACCACACGTCGATCAAATTGCCAAGGCCTTCCAAAGAGAAGGTGGCATGCTTGCATAGGCACAACATCGAACATGTGTTCATCTACATAATTCCCAATCTTGAACTTGATCATACATTGTTTGACCACCTTCAACTCAGCACACTCGCTAAGCCATTGTAAACGGTAAGAATTTGGGTGTTTTAGGGTGGGTATTTTCAATTGGGCAACTAGTGTTTGGCTAATGACATTAGCACAACTTCCCGAGTCAATGATCATGGAACAATGGAGACCCATGACTCGGCATTTAGAATGGAAGACGTTCTCTGATGCCGGGCATATTGGCCTAAACGACAACCATCAAGAACCAAGCTTGGAGAGCACAAAGGTTGCAAGTCAAGGCCTTCGGATGAGGGTTCGAGAGTGCTTTGAAGCCATGGACTTGAGCACACTTGAGGGAGGACCGACTACGGACCAAGGAGGAACACTTAGAGTCCATTTTGAGCCGTATCCATACCTCCCAGGAAGAGGCGAAACGCCTCCCCAAAGAGGCGGACCGCCTACAAAAGTCCAGAGACTTGAGCAGGAGAAGGCGGAGCGCCTCCCCCCTTCTTGAAACGGAGCGCCTCCCACTGAAGAACACTGAGGCGGAGCGCCTCCCTTGCTGAGGCGGAGCGCCTCCCCCTGTGAGCCTTGACGGGATTTTGTGTAAAGTTCTATTTTTGCCCTTAAGTGGCTTGTATTGTCTTAGCCCACTTTGGGGGCATTTTAGTCATTTCACTAGGAGTGTGGAAAAACTATAAAAGCCACACTTAGTCTTTCATTTCAGAAGTGAGTCTTGACATTGAATAGAAAGAAGAGAGAATAGAGAGAAGGCCGAGCCTTTCTTTGTTGAAGCCCGAGGCTTCGTTTATGACTCGACTTGGAACCTATGGTAATCGACCCCTAGTTAGATTCCACTGTAAGGTTCAAGTTTCCCTTCTCCCTTTTGAATTCAATTAACGTGAATGAATTGAATTCGTTTCTTTCTTCTAATTTCTTGCCTTCCCAATCTTGATTTCTTGTTATCCTTTTATAGCTTCCGCATTTTCGTATCGTTTCTTGCTTCCGCTCGTTTTTCCCTGCATCAGTTGGTATCAGAGCAAGGCTCGGGTTATGTTCTTACAAACCCCCGTTCCTTGTTCATAGTATCCTTATCTTTGTTGTTGTTGTGTTTGTTGTTGAAAAATTGAAGAAAAACAAAAAAATTGAAAAAACTAGAAAACTCAAGAAAATTTGGTAGATCGGGTTGGAATCGAATTCCCAAGTGTTAAAAATTATTTGGGTTTGTTCCTTATAGTATTCCCGTTGTTTTGGTACCCATATATCACATTTTGGTGTTACGATTCAAAATTTCCAAAATCAAAATCCAAAAGGTTTGAAAATTCTTGAAAACGCTTCAAATTCGAATCGAAGCTTGTTGTTGTTTGTTTGGAGTTTAAAACCATTGGGGATTGGTTATAATAGTTGTATACACATTTGGGTATCATTAATTTTGTGTTTCGGGTTGAAAACGTTGGATTTTTGGGTGCGAAACGAGCCAAAACGCGTTTCGCAAAGTTGCAGGAATTTGCCCTAGGCGGAGCGCCTCCCCCTGGGCTGCTCTCTGGATTTTCCTGAGGCGGAGCGCCTCCTTTCTGAGGCGGAGCGCCTCTTGCTGAAGGGTGTTCCCGGGTAGTTTTTTGCCTAGGTTTCCATTGTTAATCGCCCACGGGCTTCTTGGTTAGTGTTTCTAGGGTAATTGGCCTACTCGAAAGACACTAACTTGCTAGCGTATTAGGACATTCGTGCTTAGAGGAGATTAGAAATCAAAGAAGATTCGTAGAACTTTCTTTGGCCTCAAGTGCGCATTTTAAATAACCGTTCGTCCATTGAGTCTCATTAACTCCATTCCGAACTTTTATTTGGACATGCTAGTTGTGATCACCTTGGTTCCCAAGTTGTAAAGGCCTCGCTCTTGAGTGTTCATAAATTGAGTGATACACGTGAGGGAGTGACTTTTGGGAGGTTTTTTGCTTTGGTGTTGCAACGATGTCGGATGTTGATTGTGGAGATTATGGCTCGTGTTGGGATGATGCGAGTTGCTATGACTCGTATGGTGATGATGGAGACTATGGTTCCTATGGTGAGAATGATGGCCATTACTATGATGATGGAAACCATGGCTCCTATGTTGATGAAGCGGTTCACTATGATGATCGTGAGATTGATGATGACTATGAGGCTCATGATGAATTTGTTGATCCTTATGCTTCTTGTCAAGAACCCGAGGATGGTGACGCTTCAAGGTATGATGATCCTACTTACTCTACTTGTGATGAACTTGAGCATGATAGTGACATAGATAGAGTTGATGATGATGTTGATTATAGAAATTGTTCATATGCATCTTCTCTTGGTGTTGCTTGTGGAGTACAAGGGAGTAGTAGAGGACCTTCCATTAGCATGGGAGGTGGTGGTGGTTGTTCCATGGGAAATGGGAGATTTGCGTCTTCTAGTTCCCATGTGAAAGGTGGAATGAGAAATGGTGTTGCTCTTACCGTTACGGGGGTACATTGCTCTAGTAAGGGTGGTAGGAGTGGTGCTATGGGCTATGGAACCAAGGCGAGAGGCAATTATGGGTTCCATAGTGGTACTCCTTCCTCGACTTCCGACAACACTTCTAATGTTGGAAGAGTGACGGGAAGTGGAGGATATTCTAGTGGTGTTGCCACTAGTGGAGGGATAAGGAGAACCCAACTTGGGAGTGATGGCTTTCTTGGACTTGATCCTATACAAGACATTTGTGAGTGTAGGTTCATTTTTGAGGTGAATGGTAGTGGAGGATGCTTGCTCAAGATTAGTGAAGCCTATGCTAATTTTGTGAATGTCTCTTGGGTTAATAGGCTAAAGATACCATGCTACAAATTGAAATATCCTTATGAGTATCAAGGTGTTTGGATTACTAGTGAGGCTCGGGTACTCATATCTCAAGGGACTTACAAGGAATATATTTGGTGTGATGTGTGTCCCATGGAGCATTATGGTGTTTGGCTAGGACAACCGTGGTTGCGAGGTAAGAGGGTGCGGTATGATATCGTGAAGGATGTGTACCAAGTGAGCACGGGGCAAAGAACTTATGACATTGAACCTTGCCGGGCAAAGTTTAAGTTCTATCCTAGTACATTCCCTTGGCCTATGAAAAGGGGAAAGGAGCAAGTATCTCAATCTAAGGATTCAAGAAAGCAAACAAGAAGTCCTACAAACACAAGCAATGGTGGGACTAGTGCTACAAAAGAGTTGACAAATGTCAACAAGGTGAGCCCGAAGCCACTTCCAAAGTCGAGTGGTTCACCAACAAAGAAAAAGGAGACATCAAGTGATGAGTCTCCTAGTCCTAGATTCCGGGTTGACGTGAAAAGTCCACCTACTCCGGCTATGGGTATTCTTGGGCCTCGTCCCAATTTGCCCGAATTTGAGAGACAAAAGATTGAGAGGAGTAAGGGAGCGACCGGTGACAACTCTCGAGTGGAAAAAGGAGAGGTTGTGATGAGTGACGTGAGTGAGTTGTCGCCACCCGAATCTACACCTAGCCTTGAAAGAAAAATGAGGGAAAAGAAAGAGGGAAAAAAGAGTGAGGACACCCCTTATTCTAACCTTAACCCTTTGTCTCTTTCTTCTACTTGTGTGAATACTTGTGTAGGTATTCTTGGAGGCAAGCCGATGGAGCCTCAACCATGTTCCGTGATGGAAAGACAAGGTGAAGGAGATGCCAAATGTGAGCTACGAGGAGGAGAAGCTAGCCATGACGCTTCAAGTACATTGAGTGAGCCCGGATGCGACTCAAGTGTAAGTGTTAGTTCTTCTTCCCATGAGCCTATTACTTCCTTGTCTTGTGTTAGTAATTGTGATAACTCCACACTAGTTGATGATATGTATGATTACAATGTGTTTGCAACTAGTGTAGAGTCTTTGGGTCAACTTGTGTGTGCAAATGAACCACTAGTTGAGAGGGTTGAAAAGCCACATCATGATGTGAGCTCGGTTTTCATTGAACCTCTCTTTAGTGAAAATAGTGAAGTTGACCTTGTTTGTGAACCTTGTTATGACACCCCACCCATTTTTGATAAAGGAGAAGATGAATTGCATGATAATCTTATTCTTCCCTTTGATTGCTTAATTGATAGTGGTGGAATGTGTCGTAGGGAGGATGGGATTGATCTTGAGGAGTCTCTTGAGTGTGAAATGGATCGATTTATTTTCGATGACTCCTCGAGTGAGAGTGAAAGACCTAGTCTTGATACTATGCTCTTGCGAAACCATGAATTTGAGGTGCATGCTTTTACATTTCTAATGTTTGAAGGCAATCTCATTTGTGGTGGTGAATTGTATCGGACTAGGGTTGGTAGTGAAATCGAACCTCCATGGTTTGTAAAGTTAGGCTCTATGGATGATCCAACGTTTAGAACTCCGAGTGAGGAGAGTGGTCTTGGTATTGGTCGTGCTGACCTATCTTCTAGTAGTCCTAGACTTCGATGGACTATAATGATGAAGGACCTATTTTGGAGACCTTCCTTTGGAGTTTGTCCAATAAGGAGGATTGTCTTGGGGTCGATTTGGGAGGTGAGGAGGTACCTCTTGGTGTGTGTATGAATGCTCTTAAGAAGGGGAGTGGAGTAGTCGATGCTAGTTGTGAGTTGAACTACTTTACTTACTCCATCCCATATGTAGAGCACACCTTGAGTGTTGAACATACCAAAGCCAATGTGTCCCAATGTGATAAAATTGATTTGAAGGCTTGGTGTGTTGATGGTAAGCTTAGGGGTCATAGGACATTTGATTGCTATATGTTGCATGACTTTGATCTCTTTGCTTATTTTGATGATGGGTGCTTGTTCTTTGTGAGCCAAGAATTTATTGTTTCCTTTGGGAACATGCGCTTTTTAATTGGCATTGATTCTTGGCTTTATCATAAGAGTGTGTTTTCCACACTACTTGCACTTATTCTTGTTAAGCTAACCTACTTGTGAAGTAGGAAATTTTGGTTGTGCTTGCTTTGATTGTAGGTTTTGATGGTGTGATTTCGAGGACGAAATCCTTTCAAGAAGGGGAGGATGATGCCGGGCAAATTGGCCTAAACGACAACCATCAAGAACCAAGCTTGGAGAGCACAAAGGTTGCAAGTCAAGGCCTTCGGATGAGGGTTCGAGAGTGCTTTGAAGCCATGGACTTGAGCACACTTGAGGGAGGACCGACTACGGACCAAGGAGGAACACTTAGAGTCCATTTTGAGCCGTATCCATACCTTCCAGGAAGAGGCGGAACGCCTCCCCAAAGAGGCGGACCGCCTACAAAAGTCCAGAGACTTGAGCAGGAGAAGGCGGAGCGCCTCCCCCCTTCTTGAAACGGAGCGCCTCCCACTGAAGAACACTGAGGCGGAGCGCCTCCCTTGCTGAGGCGGAGCGCCTCCCTTGCTGAGGCGGAGCGCCTCCCCCTGTGAGCCTTGACGGGATTTTGTGTAAAGTTCCATTTTTGCCCTTAAGTGGCTTGTATTGTCTTAGCCCACTTTGGGGGCATTTTAGTCATTTCACTAGGAGTGTGGGAAAACTATAAAAGCCACACTTAGTCTTTCATTTCAGAAGTGAGTCTTGACATTGAATAGAAAGAAGAGAGAATAGAGAGAAGGCCGAGCCTTTCTTTGTTGAAGCCCGAGGCTTCGTTTATGACTCGACTTGGAACCTATGGTAATCGACCCCTAGTTAGATTCCATTGTAAGGTTCAAGTTTCCCTTCTCCCTTTTGAATTCAATTAACGTGAATGAATTGAATTCGTTTCTTTCTTCTAATTTCTTGCCTTCCCAATCTTGATTTCTTGTTATCCTTTTATAGCTTCCGCATTTTCGTATCGTTTCTTGCTTCCGCTCGTTTTTCCCTGCATCATTCTCCCTTTGTAAAGTCTCACTATCCTCCACAAACATGGCTCCTAGACTCCTCCTCACAACAAGGAAGGCATGGGCATCATCATCATCCTCCATGGCAACCTCCCCATCATCACCCTCCTCATCATCCTCTACTCCCTCTTCTTCCTCGGGTTCACTATCTTGTTCATAGACCAAGTCACCCACAAGAACCATAGTTTTCCGGGTAGGGAAATCTTTGGAGATATGTCCATAACCCTTACACTTAAAGCATTGAGTAGAAGTAGAGATTGGATTACTCAAGTGAGTTTTAGAGTTACCTCCCACATGTTGTGTAGACTTCTCATAAGGCTTCTTCACATCCTTGCTAGCATTTGCACCACTTGCATTTGGGAATTTTGCACTTGTTGTAGGAGTCTTCCACTCCTTTGGCTTGCTCAAGGGAGTAGTAGTACTACTCTTGTAGCGAAGGGATTTCTCCTCTTTGAGCCACTTCTCGGCCTCAACCGCATCTTCACATAGCTTGTAGTGGTCATTGTACTTGTGAAACTTCAATAGTGAAGCTATGTCTCGGTTCAAGCCTCCTTTGAAACGGATCATGGCCGTCTCATTATCTTCCTCATCCAAGTCTAAGTTCATCCGGACTTGCTCAAATTCATTGAAGTACTCCCCAACCGATTTGTGACCTTGCTTCAACTCATAGAGACGCTTTTGTTGTTCCACTCGGTATTGGCTAGTCAAGTCCTCTCATCCATCACACGGATCAACTCTTCCCGAGTAAGATTAATAGCCATTCCCGTCCTCCTTCTATTCCTCTTCACCGACTCCCACCAAGTAGAAGCAAAGGATTCACAGGAAGATATTGCATACTTGGTCTTCTTCACTTCGGGCATATCATTGGTGTCAAATATACGCTCCATGGACAACTTCCAATCAATATACTCTACCGGGTCACTACTTCCTTTGAAAGAAGGAATAGTGAGCTTCACACTATTAAGATTGTTGTTGTTGTCATGACCCTCTTGGAAAGTGATAAGAACCAAATAGGCGGAAGCGATAAACTAAGATGCGGAAGAAATAATCACAAGATAACAAGAAAGTAAGGGATGGGGAAGAACAGAAATAGAAGAAAAGAACGAATCAAACTAACAAGTAGATTGATTCAAAGGGAGAAGAGACTTGACCCATTAAACGGGACTCACACTAGCGGTGATCCACCATGGATTCAACGTAAGAGATACATGAAGCCATTGCTTCAACAAGAAGGACCTAGTCTCTTCTAAAGTCTAATCTTCAATCTCAAAATCTAGCTAATGAGAGAAAATGACTAAGTGTGGTATTTATAGGTGTTCCACACTCCTAATGTAATGTCTAAAAAGCCCTCAAATGATATAAAAGAAATACAAGCCTCGTAGGGCCAAAATAGGGATTACATGTCAAAATCCCGTCCAAAACTAGGCAAAATAGGCGCCCCGCCTCAAAGTAGGCGCCCAGAGTAGGTGGTCCGCCTCAAAAGTAGGCGGCCAGAGATCCAGAGGCTTGATTCCAAGTAGGCGGTCCGCCTGGCTTCTGTTTGTGTGGTGGAGCACCGGTGCTCCACTGCCTAAGCAGTCTTGGGCGCTTCTTTTTGCTCCTTATGGCCATTGACTCATCTCCGAAGTTTTTGCCCTTGCGTCCTCGCACCCTTCCTTGTGCTCTCAAGCTTGGCTCTTGATGGTTGGCGCTTAGGCTCCAATTTGGGTCTTATCATCCTCCCCTTCTTGAAAGGATTTCGTCCTCGAAATCAAACCATCAAGCCTACATTCAAAACAAGCACAAACAAAGCTTCCCACTACAAGAGTAGGTTAGTGGCAAAAGTGTGGGAAAACAGACTCTTGTGATAGAGCCAAGCATAAATAACAAGTAAAAAGCTTATGTCTCCAAAAGAAACAACAAGTACTTGACTCCAAATTAAAGTGCACCCAACACAAGAACAAGCAAAGAGATCAATAGGATATGGAACATGCAAGGTATAGCAATCAAATTCCCTATGACCCCTAAGCTCATGACCAACACACCAAGCCTTCAAATTAATATCATCACAATGTGACACATCGGCTTTGGCATGCTCAACACCCAAGGTGCGATCAACATGTGGGATGGAGTAAACCAAATAGTTCAATTGGCAACTAACATCAAATACTCCACTCCCCTTCTTGGAAGCACTCTTACACACACCAAGAGTGACTTCCTCTCCTCCAATTCCAACTCTAAGACAATCTCCCTCACTAGGCAAACTCCAAAGGAAGGTCTCCAAAATCGGCCCTTCCTCATTATAGTCCACACAATGAAGGCTAGGACTACTAGAAGATGGTTCAACCAACCAATATCAACACCATTCATCCCACTTGGAGTTCCAAACAATGGATCATCCTTAGAGTCTATCTTTACATACCATGGAGGTTCTATTTTACTATCAATTCTAGTCCGATACAATTCGCTACCGCAAATGAGATTATCTTCATATAATGGAAATGTAAAAGCATGCACCTCAAATTCATGGTCACATAAAAACATGGTATCAAGACTAGGTTCTTTACCCATACCAGAGGAGTAATCGAAAATAAATCGATCCATCTCACACTCTAGAGACTCCTCAAGGTCACAACCATCCTCACTACGACACATAGGTCCACCATTATCAAGCAATTCATCAAGGGAAAAGATAGAGTATTCATTCAACTCATCTTCCCCTTTGTCAAATATGGGTGGGGTGTCATAACAAGGTTCACAAGCAAGGTCAACTACACATTCCTCACAAATGAGAGGTTCAATGAAAACCGAGCTCACATCATGATGTGGCTTATCATCCCTCTCAACTAGTGTTCACAATCACACACAAGTTGACCATTCGACTCTTCACTAGTTGCAAACACATTCTAATCATACACATCATCAACTAGTGTTGAGTTTTCACAAATGCTATCATAAGACAAAGAAGTAACTCGTTCAAGGGAAGAACTTTCACATACCTTTGAGTGGCCATCCTGCTCACTCAATACACTTGAAGTGTCTTGGATTGTCCCTTCACCTTGAAGCTCACATTGAAGATCTTCTTCACTTTGTCCATCAATCTTGGAACATGATTGAGGCTCCATTGATTGGCCTCCAAGAGTACCTACACAAGAGTTAACACAAGTAGAAGGAAAAGATAAAGGGTTAAGGTTAGAATAAGGGGTGTCCTCACTCTTTTTTCCCTCTTTCTTTTCCCTCATTTTCTTTTCAAGGTTAGGTGTAGATTCGGGTGGTGACATCCCACTCACATCACTCAACACATCCTCTCCTTTTTTCACTCGAGGAATGTCACCGGTCACTCCCTTACTCCTCTCAATCTTTTGTCTCTCAAATTCGGATGAATTGGGACGAGGCCCAAGAATACCCATAGCCGGAGTAGGTGGACTTTTAACATCAACCCGGAATCTAGGACTAAGAGACTCATAACTTGAGGTCTCTTTCTTCTTTGTTGGTGAACCACTTGGCTTTGGACCTTGTGGTTTGGGGTTCACCTTGTTGACAATTGTCAACTCTTTTCCTACACTAGTCCCACCATTGCTTGTGATTGTAGGACTTCTTGTTTGCTTTCTTGCATCCTTGGATTGAGATACTTGCTCCTTTCCCTTTTTCATAGGCCGAAAGAATGTACTAGGATAGAACTTAAACTTTGCCCGGCAAGGTTCAATGTCATAAGTTCTTTGCCCCTTGCTCACTTTGTACACATCCTTCACGATATCATACCGCACCCTCTTACCTTGCAACCACGGTTGTCCTAGCCAAGCACCATAATGCTCCATGGGACACACATCACACCAAATATATTCCTTGTAACCCCCTTGAGATACGAGTACCCGAGCTTCACTAGTAATCCAAACTCCTTGATACTCATAAGGATATTTCAATTTGTAGCATGGTATCTTTAGTTTATTAACCCAAGAGACATTAACAAAATTAGCATAGGCTTCACTAACCTTGAGCAAGCATCCTCCTCTACTATTCACCTCAAAAATGAACCTACACTCACACATGTCTTGTATAGGATCAAGTCCAAGAAAACCATCACCCCCAAGTTGGGTTCTCCTTATCCCTCCACTAGTGGCAACACCACTAGAACAACCTCCACTTCCCGTCACTCTTCCAACATTAAAAGTGTTGTTGAAAGTCGGGGAAGAAATACCACTATGGAACCCATAATTTCCTCTCGCCTTGGTTCCATATCCCATAGCACCACTCCTACCACCACTTCTAGAGCAATGCATCCCCGTAACGGTAAGAGCAATACCATTTCTCCCTCCACCCTTCACATGGGAACTAGAAGATGCAAACCTCCCACTTCCCATGGAACAACCACCACCTCCTCCCATACTAATGGAAGGACCTCTACTACTCCCTTGCCCACCATAAGCAACACCAAGAGAAGATGCATATGCACAATTCGTATAATCAACCTCATCATCCATTCTCTCTATGTCACTATCATCATGTTCAAATTCATCACAAGAAGAGTAAGTAGGATCATCATACCTTGAAGCGTCACCATCTTCAATTTCTTGACTAGAAGCATAGGGATCTTCACATTCATCTTCGCAAGCCTCATAGCCTTCTTGATCTTCATAATCAACATAGTGACCCGCTTCATCATCATAAGAGCCTTGGTTCCCCGAATCGTCATAGCAATACCCATCATTACCATCATAGGAACCATAATCTCCATCATCTCCACATGAGTCATACCCTCCACAATCATCATCCGATGCCATAGTTGTAACAAAAGAGTCAAGGACCTCACAAATACACTCCCTCACGTGTATCACTCAATAGATGTCACTCAATTTTCTTTCCACTCGTGTATACACTCAAGGTCGTTGGCTTTTATGACCTCACTCTATTGTTCTCACCACTCAAGCCTTTTTCCACTCAAGACCTTATTGTCTCTTAGTAATCACAATGGCAAGATCAATCAACTAATGCACCCAAGTAATGGTTCGGAATGGAGTTTAAGTGACTCGATGTACGGAAGCTATTTTAATGTGCACTTGAAGCAAGCAAATTCTACGACTTTAAGTAAAGACTCCAAGACACACAACACCCTAAAGAATCAAAGATTAGTGTTAATAAAGTAGGACTTATAGCTTAGGAACACTAACCAAGAGGTACGGAAGCAAACGGAACACAAAAGACACGAAACGAAGCCAAACGGAGGCCCTCCAGGAGTGGGCGGTCCGCCTACTTAGGGTGGGCGCCCCGCCTACTTAAAATACAGAGAGCAACCAAAAAATAGGCGGACCACCTACTATTTGGGGCGCCCCGCCTACTGGTGCTTTCAGCACAGTCCGAAAACGGGTTTTTGGCCACTCAAATTTCGATGTTCCAAGGTGTTTTTTTCCAATCCGAAGGTACCCAATGGTGTTTTCAACTACTCCAATCAATCCCCAATGATTTATAACAACACCCAATCCATAACGAATCCAAATCAAGAAATTTCAATCAAATTCAAGGGTTTTTCAATTTTGGGGTTTTTTTTGATTTTTTTTTTCAACTTTTGATTCTCAAAACCAAATCATGTAACAAGGGTACCAAATCAACGGGTAATCATCATAGATCGATCCCCAATATCAAACACCAAAGGAATCACCAAATCAAATCCACAATAAGAATTTTTTTGTATTTTTTCACCTTTTCAATTTTTTTTGTTTTTCTTCTTTTCTCAAGAACATAAACACAATCACAATAAAGTAAAGATAAGATGAACAAGGAACGTGGATTCGTAAGAACGAAACCCTAGCCTTGCTCTGATACCAAACTAATAAGAACCAAATAGGCGGAAGCGATAAACTAAGATGCGGAAGAAATAATCACAAGATAACAAGAAAGTAAGGGATGGGGAAGAACAGAAATAGAAGAAAAGAACGAATCAAACTAACAAGTAGATTGATTCAAAGAGAGAAGAGACTTGACCCATTAAACGGGACTCACACTAGCGGTGATCCACCATGGATTCAACGTAAGAGATACATGAAGCCATTGCTTCAACACGAAGGACCTAGTCTCTTCTAAAGTCTAATCTTCAATCTCAAAATCTAGCTAATGAGAGAAAATGACTAAGTGTGGTATTTATAGGTGTTCCACACTTCTAATGTAATGTCTAAAAATCCCTCAAATGATATAAAAGAAATACAAGCCTCGTAGGGCCAAAATAGGGATTACATGTCAAAATCCCATCCAAAACTAGGCAAAACAGGCGCCCCGCCTCAAAGTAGGCGCCCAGAGTAGGTGGTCCGCCTCAAAAGTAGGCGGCCAGAGATCCAGAGGCTTGATTCCAAGTTGGCGGTCCGCCTAGTGAAGTGGGCGGTCCGCCTGGCTTCTGTTTGTGTGGTGGAGCACCGATGCTCCACTGCCTAAGCAGTCTTGGGCGCTTCTTTTTGCTACTTATGGCCTTTGACTCATCTCCGAAGCTTTTGCCCTTGCGTCCTCGCACCCTTCCTTGTGCTCTCAAGCTTGGCTCTTGATGGTTGGCGCTTAGGCTCCAATTTGGGTCTTATCAGAAAGGCTCCGGTTGGCCTCCAAAGTGATCCCCATATCCACCAAGGTCCCTCCTAGCATTCCCTCCAAAGTACCCCAGGGGTGGCCATCGACCTCGGCCTCTACCTCTATCCACATTACGTCCCTTAAATTGATAGTGAGCATCATACCCACCATCACCGTAATCATCCTCCTCCCCTTCTTGAGCTTGTGCAATTTGCTCAAGAGTTTGAACATTCCGGATTGGTCCGGGAAGTGGAGCATTCCTTTGGGGATTGCCCATAAGGTTAGGAATAGTCACTCGTTGGGGATTGCCCAACAATTGGTCAATTCGATCACGATTCTCCCTTACCCATTGTTGGCGATTGAGCAACTCGGCAACTTGTTCCGGGGTAAAGGTCGGACTACTTGTGCCCTCACCACCTTCAACTTGGACACTTGGGGCCCTTTTCTCAACATGGACACTCGGGGTCCCTTTCTCCGATTGGACATTGGAGGTCCCTAGCTCAACTAAGGCACTTGATGTCACCCTCTCAAGGCTTTCAATCCTCAAGTTCATACTATCCAATTTGGCAAGGATAGTAGCAAGGGCACTCTTAGCAAAATCTTCTCCTTCGGTGGACATTGTACCTACACAAGAAACAAACGTTAGCAAAACAACCTCACTCACTCCCTCACAAGTGTTTCACTCGGATCACTCGTTTAGTGGTGGTGGATTTTTCACTCTAGCTTGAATCCAAAGCTTCACTAAGTTGAATAGCAAACCTCAACTTAATCACTCAACTCAAGAGCCAAATGCACTCCGGGGTGAGTGGAGTTGATAGGACTCTATTGGAACGATAAGCTCTTTAAGTGCGGACTTGATCCAAAAGATGCTACGAGTCTTCTTTGAATTCTACTCTCCGGTCTAGGCTTGAGTTTCCTAATAGGTTAGAAGGGCTACCACAATTCAAGTAGATAAGATTACTCAAAGAAGTACTAGCTAGATGCAATGCAATCAAAGAAATAAGAGGTTCTACGAAAAACTACCCGAAACGAACACCTTCAGGACTAGGCGCCCCGCCTCAGCAGAGTAGGCGGCCGCCCAGAGCAATGTACAGTGGGAGGCGCTCCGCCTCTTTGGGGGAGGCGCTCCGCCTCAGCAAAGTCCAGAGAGGTCTCAGACTTTAGGCGGTCGCCTCCTGCAGCTTTCAGCACAGTTTCACTTCGTGTTTTTCGATCTTAACACCCAAAATTCAACAAATCACGCGTTGTTTTAGAAATTCAAAGGTACCCCAATGTTTTATCAATCACAAAGAACAAACCCCAACAACTTTTATCAAACCCCAATAAAAAACCAACAATCCACCATGTTCATCATCTTCAAAACTAGGGTTTCACAATTTTTAAATTTTCAAAGGGGTTTCAAATTTTCAAATCATGGAATACAACTCCAAATCGAGTGTTTAGGGTACCAAACGAATGGGTTTCCAATGAGGAACAAACCCCAATATCAATCACAACACGAATCAATCAAACGATCAAGATAGACCAATTTTTTTGGTGTTTTCAATTTTTCAAAATTTTTTTTGTGTTTTTCTTCTTTCTTCAACAACAAACAAGAACCTAAAGTAGAAACTAACCTAGACACGAAGAATCAAGGGTCGGGGGTTTGTAGAGACAAAATCCGAGCCTTGCTCTGATACCAAGATGATAAGGATCAAACGACAAGACAAAAAGAAAGATAGGAGAGCAAGACACTTCTCGAACTCCCTACGAAGTAACCCCGGGGAACTTGTCCCGAGATACCCTCGTATCGGCATCTAGAAGGACCTACACTATGCAACCACCCTCGAGTCGCACCCGGCACTCGCAAGTAAAATAATGGGGTTTCGGTTCGAGACTCAACAAGGATCCGCTAGTGAATTTCAAGCCAAACAAAGAGGGTTTCTTCATAACAAGAGATAAACTCTATTCTTCATTCATAAGATTCAAAGGTAAGCTAAGGTTTGAAGAGGCTAAGTGAAGTATTTATAGGCTTCACTTAGGCATAATAAAAGGTCTAAAATACCCCCAAAGTGGGCTTAAAACAAATAAGGCCGCGCAGGGCTATAGTTGGAAGTTTATGCAAAAAGTAGTAAAATCCCACAATGTTGACACAGGGGGAGGCGGCCGCCTAGCTGGGGGGAGGCGGGCGTCTACTGGAGCTCAGCTCTCTGGATTTTGGGGAGGCGCTCCGCCTCTTCTTTGAGGCGCTCCGCCTTCTGAGGTCCAGCTCTCTGGATTTTGGGAGGCGCTCCGCCTCTTCCTGAAGCCTCTTGGGGTGTCTCATTTTGTGTCTCTTGAGCCTCTCCAAGTGTCCCAGGGGTCCCTCCATCCATGGCACTCCAAAGCATGACCTTCAAGTCGCTCTCGGGGCCTTCTTCCATATCATTCCAAGTCAAGTGGAGATGAGTGTCTTGAATCAACTTGGCTTGATTTCTGGTGAACGGCCTTGAGGTAGTATGCCCCGCATCACGTTGTCCAACTAGAATCTACTAGAAGTACACAAATCCCAAACATAGGTTGGTTTTCATAAACCCAAAGAGTTCCACTTTTTACAATATTCAATCATTATTCATCTAAACAAGCTAAGTGAAAAATAAGCTATACTTGGGTTTTTATAGTGTTTTCCAAGCTTACACAATGACCCAAATACCCTTACTATTAAGGTTCATCAAATAAGCCACGTAGGGCAAAACAGTAAAAGAAACATAAGTTCAGTAGCTGGGAGGGGCGCCTGGATTGTGCTGAAGCTGGGAGGGGCGCCTGGAGTCAGGCGAGGCGCCTGGGCAGGCGGGCGCCTCGGGCGGGCACCTAGTCAGGTTGGCCGCCTGTGCACCTTTTCATCCTTATGCAGTGAGGTCTCCAGGCGAGGCGCCTGGGCTAGGCGGGGCGCCTGGATGTGTTGGGCCTCCCTCCTCCTCCTTAGGCGTGAGGCCTAGAGCTGAAACCATCTGAAACACTTCCAAAGCTCTTGACTTCAAGACCTTTGCATCTTCCAAGCTGTGCACATGTTGGAAAGTGTCTTGGCTCGATTTGCCCCGCATCATTTTTTGTGAGTGCTAATGGTGTTGAGTCGATAAGTCAAAAGTCGAGGCTATAAAAGATTGGCCGACTCCAACCTCGGTTTCTCAAGTTCGTAGCTTTCATGGCTTAGCTAGCTTTTCCCAAAGGTTTGTTCGTGATTTTAGCACTGTGGCAGCTCCTTTAACCAAGCTGGGAAAGAAAGACCATCCATTTGTGTGGGGAGAGTCCCAAGAGAGGGCTTTCCAAAAGTTGAAACGGAGGCTAAGCACTGCCCTGTTGTTGCAACTCCCTAACTTTGGCAAAGCGTTTGAGGTTGAATGTGATGCGTCTGGAGTTGGGATCGGAGGAGTGCTTATGCGAGAAACGAAGCCGAACGCTTACTTCAGCAAAAAGCTTAAGGGTGGGTTGTACGCAGTCTAAAGTGCCTTGAAAATAGGATTGGGGAACATAATAAGTATAGGGGTGTAATAAGGGGGTGTAATAAGGGGGTGACCTCACCCCACAACCATCTCTATTTTCTTTCTATATATAGCAGGTTCACTACACTAAATAAAAGAAAAAAAAGGAGAGAGCTGTAACAAACAAGAAAAGGTGCTGAAACAGAGAGAAAAGAGCTGTAATAACAAGAAAAGAGTGGTAAAAAAAGAGACAGAAAAATTAGAAGTGAAAACTTTAGAGAAAAAGTAAGAAAAATGAAGCGAGTTTAAGGTTGTTTAATGGCTGTTTTTGTTACTGCTGGCTAGTGTTTCTTGCTGCTGATTGGACTTGCTTTGGTGGTCCATTTGTTTACTAGCTTATGCTTTCTTCATACTAGGTAAACACAAGAAAAACTCCCCTTGTATATTCATTGTTTCACTAGTTTTAAATCAACATATCGAAGAGTTAAAAAGTCTGCTTATATATGTGTCATTAGCAAGCATATAACTTTTTTGTTCTATTTAAATCTTGAAAGAATGAAATGGTTGTTGACACCAAATTTTATCCCGAAATTTTTTATTGATTTCTAATCATTTTTAATAAGGTTAATTTTAAAAATCAAAGGCTCATTGATTAATTTTAAAGAAAATAGGCCAAAATCGCAGTCTGCAGCCTAAATCCTAGCCTACCCCGTGCAATCACCTATATATCACTTAACTTAACCTAAAAGAGGACAATTTTGTAATTCCAGCCTCAAATTCGTCCTATTCACGCAAGTGTACATAATACCTATACAGACAACTCCTAAACAGAACCACCCAATTAAGTTACCAGGTCCCCAACCCGATCGAACCCTAATCCCCTTTGCTCGATCCCCAATTTCCCCACAGAATTCAACAAAAAAAAGCCAAAATCCTTGTCAGCTAGTCCCCCCCCCCCCCCACGTTTCCACATCACCTTTTCGAACAAAAGCGAGTTGTTTTAATCCCAGACGTCGATCTGAGTATGAAATCGATCCAAGCCATTGGTTTTTGCCTCTCTAACGTTCAAATCCTTGTAGATAATGATGAAATTAGGGGTGGGCGCAAACCGAACGAAACCGAAAAAACCGACCGAATCGAAATTTTTTTAATTTGGTTTTCGATTTTTCGGTTTTTGGTTTGGGTTTTGTTTTACATTTTAAAATTTTTAGTTTTACGGTTTGGTTTTGGTTTGGGGTGGGCACAAACCGAACCAAACCGAAACCAAACCGAAAAATCGAATTTTATATATTATAAATTTCACAACTTTTCTTATATATCTAGTCAGTAGTCTAGGCAACCATGCCTAATGTGGGCCTTCTAAATTTGTCCATTAAAATGTAAAGCCCACAATAACATCTCCAGTCAAATAAGCAGTATGCTTACCATGTACTTACCGGTACTTAATGTTATGGATCTAAGTGTTTAATATTTTAGTTTGTACTAGTACATACTAAGTTCGATGGTCATGTAATTAATCTGAACTACTGCAAGATATATTTAGCTAAATTGTTTTATTTTCAACTACTAACTTTGTTGTTTCTGTTGTACTTATTCTTCTTCGCACATACAATTGAAAAATACTGAGTATGTCATATTAGTTTATTTGTGAAAACTGAACTAGTAAACCGAACTAAACCGATTTTAACAGAACCGAATTCTTAAAAACCGAACCAAATCAAATTAATTTCGGTTTAGTTTTGGTTCCTAATATTACCAAACCGAAAATTGAAAAATAAAACCAAAATGCCATAAATCGAACCAAATTGACCGAACGCCCTCCCCTAGATGAAACTGTACAATCCTTTTGGGATTGACCAATTTCACCCTTCTCCTACAAGGGAAAGGACGAAATTGGGCATGAATTTGAAATTTTGGAGCCTAAATCTGAAACCCTAACTGTACAGGTATATATATATATATATATATATATATATATATATATATATATATATATATATTCTTTTTCTGGGTTTTGGGAGGAGGGATAGAAGAAAACAGCTAGAAAATATGAGAAAAATATTTTTAACATATCCTTTCAGTTTTTTCTTGAGTTTTTTTTTAGCAAAATATTATAGTGTTTGTTTCGATCCTTTTTCCTTTTGGGTTTGTGTATCGCCTTTTGTGTTCGAGTAGTCGCTTGTGCTCGAGTCGTATTCTTCAGCTCGTCGCCTCTGTTCCTGCTCCAAAAAAGGTAAAATCTTAACCTTTTCTTGCTTTCTTGTTTCCTTTATTATTCCTAGTCCTATGTGATTGATTCTGTAAAATATGATTTAATTTGAAGTTTATGTAGTATTTGAACATTGGTGCTTTCACTCATTCGACTAAGTTTATGGCTACTGTTACATAAAATTTATGTGTAAAATTGCTATGGATGAGTATGTATCTTAGATCAGGTAAGGAAATACTTTGTTGTAAAGGTGTGATATTTGTGTATCAGTCAGCTATTATCTTGAAGTTCCTACCTCTTTTTGTTGTCATAAGATTAAAAGTTTGAAATTAAAGTTTAAAATGAAGGGTCTGGTTTTCTTGTCCTTTTCTGGTTTGGTTCTAGAATGCATTCTGCTTGTCTTGCTTTAGTTCTGCTTCTCTTATTGATTCTATTCTCTGTGAAGAGAAGGAGGCGGCAGGCTTGATGTAGAGTTTTGGTTGGTTTTTGTTTGGACTTGGTGCTGCATTAGTTCAGGAAGGAGCATAGAAACTTAGGAATCTGGCTGGAGTTCAGGTAGTTATGATGGATGTAAATGGGTTGTTTCTGGTTCCTTGTTTGTTTTCCAAGTTCAAGGAGAAAAAAAAAGGGTGGTTCAAGTAGTTAGGAGGCTGGTGCAGGCAGTGAGGTGAGATGTTTCTGCTTTCCTTGATTGCTGATTAGAGTTGATTTAGGGAGTCTATTTCTTGAGGTCTGTGTATATGTAGGTGTTGGAGAAGGCTTAAGGGTGTTTGCAGAGTAATTAGGGGTGGTTGTTTCGGTTCTGTGATGCTGCAGGTAAGGTGAGGGAGTTTGTTTTGGCTTATGAGAGCTGTGGGAATAGCATTTTGTGAGGAATTGTAACCTGCAACAGTCTGCAAGCTTAGGCTATTATCTAGAAGTCAGAGGAAGAGGGGCTGTTATGGTTCCTTAGTTGTCTAGGGGAATCAAGGTATGTGAGGGAGTCATTGCTTGATGTTGATAGTTGTTCTATGAGTGAAGAAGTTGAAGGAGTTATGAGAAGTCTATGAGGTTGAATATGGTCTGTTATGGTGAGTTCTGCAGTTTGTGAAAGCATGCGGTGAGGGAAAGGTCCTGGAGGTTGTCTTGAAGTAGATAAGGGGTTCCAGCTTTGATAAGACCCAAATCGAGCCTAAAGCACTTACCATCAAGAGCCGGGATTGGAGGATGCAAGGGACGAAAGGTCAAGAGCTTCGGAGAGGAGTCAAGCATGTTTAGGCGATGGAGCATCGGTGCTCCACCCCACAGGCAGCCAGGCGCTCCGCCCAGGCAAAGCAGGCGCCCCGCCTGAGATACACTTGGCTCAGGCGCTCCGCCCAGCCCCCAGGCGCTCCGCCCAAGCCCCTCCACTGGTCAACTTTGTGGGCGCTCCGCCCAAGAAACGGGCGCTCCGCCCAAAACGCTGAAGCACGGGATTCTAGCTAGTGTTTTGTCTATTTTGACCCTACGTGGTCTTTTATTCCTAAGCCTAAGTGTGGGCATTTTAGACCTTTCAAATGGTGTCTAAAAACACCTATAAATAGCTAGATTGCTAGTTTATTTCATTAGCTAGTTTGGAAGATAGAATTGAGAAGATAGAATAGGCTTGGCCTTTCTTGTTGAAGCGTTGACTTCATGTATCTCTTACGTTGAATCCATGGTGGATCTCCGCTAGTGAGAGTCCCGTTTAATGGTTCAAGTCTCTTCTCCCTATTGAATCAATCTATTTGTTAGTTTGATTCGTTCTTTTCTTCTATTTCTATTCTCCCAAATCCCTTACTTTCTGGTTATCTTGTGATTGTTGCTTCCGCATCTTAGTTTATCGCTTCCGCCTATTTGGTTCTTATCATCTACAACGCAACTCTTATATCACCGGATCAACCCCAAATCGATTTCCGTCCCTGACACCACCATGACCACCCCGAGCAAAGCAACTCCTCCAGGGGGTGGACCCCACAACGGGCGGCTCCTTATGATGTGGGCCCAATCCTTGATAACCCCGGGCCCGATCCTTGACAGCCCTGCATCATCCCCCCTTTCTTTAAAGCAAGTTCATCCCCGAACTTCGCATGGTGTAGCCAGGAATCGAACCCGGGTTGGCTCTGATACCAAACTTTAAGAGTGCACTGCAACCATTTCTACCAAAAGCCATAGCTATTGGTAGAGGCACAACGCAACTCTTATATCGCCGAATCAACCCCAAATCGAGGTCCGTCCCTGACACCACCATGACCACCCCGAGTGATGCAGGGCAAAATACGCGGAAGCTAAAACATACGATAAACGAGCGGAAGCAATAAAAGATAACAAGAAATCGAGATTGGGAAGGCAAGAATTTAGAAGAAAGAATCGAATTCAATTCATTAACGTTAATTGAATTCAAGAGGGAGAAGGGAAACTTGAACCTTACAATGGAATCTAACTAGGTGTCGATCCCCATAGGTTCCAAGTCGAGACATACACGAGCCTCGGGCTCAAACAAGAAGGGCTCGGCCTCTTCAATGCTCTCTCTCAAGATTCTATCTTCAACAATGGCTAACCAATGAAATGAAGAGCAAATGTGCTACTTATACATTTACAATGCTAAATTGACAAAAATGGCCTCTGAAGCTGATTCTGGTCCGCTGCTCAACTCTCATTCATCGCGATCGCGCCAGGTGGCACGCAATCGCGCAGACCATCTTCCACAGCATCGCGATCGTGCTTGAAGGGACGCTGTCGCGCAGAGATCGATAGGGCTGGGCTTCAACTCCTCGCGATCGCGCGAGATATCACGCTGTCGTGCAAGGCAATGAAATACCCTTCGCGATCGCGCAGTGATGCTCGCGATCGCGAAGAACAATTGTCCTTCGTCAGGCAGTGAGCTCCCAGTATGCTCCCCTGTTTTGCCCTGTTTTGGGCTGCCTGTTTTCCTGCCCTGTTTCCTCCATCCGTTGGCGCTCCAATGTATGATCTTCAAGTTGTTTTCGGAGGCCTTGACTTGTATCCGTTGTGCTCTCGAGCTTGGCCTTTTGATGGTTGTCATTTAAGCCATTTTGGGCCGCATCATCCTCCCCTTCTTGAAAGGATTTCGTCCTCGAAATCGAACCATCAAAACCTACAATCAAAACAAGAACAACCAAAACTTTCTACTTCACAAGTAGGTTAGCTCAACAAGAATAAGTGCAAGTGGTATGGAAAACACACTCTTGTGATAGAGCCAAGCATCAATACCTATGAAAAAGCTTACGTCCCCAAAGGAGACAACAAAGTCTTGGCTCGACAAGAACAAGCACTCATAATCAAAATAAGCAAAGAGATCAAGGATATGCATGTAGCAATTAGATTCCCCACGACCCCTAAGCCCACCATCACACCAAGCCTTCAAATCAATTTTATCGCAAAGTGACACATTGGCTTTGGCATGCTCATTACTCAAGGTGTGCTCAACATATGGGATGGAGTAAGTAAAGTAGTTCAATTCACAACTAACATCGACTACTCCACTCCCCTTCTTAAGAGCATTCTTACACACACCGAGAGGTACCTTCTCACCTCCCAAATCAACCCCAAGACAATCCTCCTTATTGGACAAGCTCCAAAGGAAAGTCTCTAAAATAGGTCCTTCATCATTATAGTCCACACAACGAAGGCTAGGACTACTAGAAGGTAGGTCACCACGACCAATACCAAGACCACTCTCCTCACTCGGAGTTCCAAATGTTGGATCATCCATAGAGCCTAACTTGACAAACCATGGAGGTTCGACTCTACTACCAACCCTAGTCCGATACAATTCACCACCACAAATGAGATTGCCTTCAAACAATAGAAATGTAAAAGCATGCACCTCAAATTCATGGTTACATAAAAGCATAGAATCAAGACTAGGTCCTTCACTTTCACTCGAGGAGTCATCGAAAATAAATCGATCCATCTCACACACGAGAGACTCCCCAAGGTCACATCCATCCTCACTACGACACAAGGAACCACCACTATCAATTAAGCAATCAAAGGGAAGAATAAGATTATCATGCAATTCATCTTCTCCTTTATCAAATATAGGTGGGGTGTCATAACAAGGTTCACAAGCAAGGTCAACTACGACATCTTCACTAAAGAGAGGTTCAATGAAAACCGAGCTCACATCATGATGTGGCTTTTCAACCCTCTCAACTAGTGGTTCAATTTCACACACAAGTTGACCAGAAGGCTCTACACTAGTTGCAAACACATTATACTCATGCAAATCATCAACTAGCATAGAGTTGTTACAAACAAGATCACAAGACAAGGAAGTATCATGCTCAAGGGAGGAAGAACTAACACATACCTTTGAAGGGTCATGAACGTCTCCACCTTGTAGCTCACATCCGGCATCTCCTTCACCTTGTCTTTCCATCTCGGAACATGGTTGAGGCTCCACCGGTTTGCCTCCAAGAGTCCCTACACAAGAATTCAAACACAAAGAAGAAAAAGACAAAGGGTTAAGGTTAGAATAAGTGGTGTCCTCACTTTTTTTTCCCTCTTTCTTTTCCCTCATTTTTTTTCCAAGTTCGGGTGTAGATTCGGGTGGTGACATCCCACTCACTTCACTCAACACATCCTCTCCTTTTTCCACTCTAGGAATGTCACCGGTCACTCCCTTACTCCTCTCTATCTTTTGTCTCTCAAATTCGGGCGAATTGGGACGAGGCCCGAGAATGCCCATAGCCGGAGTAGGTGGACCCTTTATATCAACCCGGAATCTAGGACTAGGAGACTCATCACTTGATGTCTCCTTTTTCTTTGTTGGTGAACCACTCGGCTTTGGAAGTGGCTTCGGGCTCACCTTGTTGACATTTGCCAATTCGTTTGTAGCACTAGTCCCACCATTGCTTGTGTTTGTAGGACTTCTTGTTTGCTTTCTTGCATCTTTAGTTTGAGATACTTGCTCCTTTCCCCTTTCCATCGGCCGAGAGGATTTGCTAGGATAGAACTTAAACTTTGCCCGGCAAGGTTCAATGTCATAAGTTCTTTGCCTCGTGCTCACTTGGTACACATCCTTCACGATATCGTACCGCACCCTCTTACCCTACAACCACGGTTGTCCTAGCCAAACACCGTAATGCTCCATGGGACACACATCACACCAAATATATTCCTTGTAACTCCCTTGAGATATGAGTACCCGAGCTTCACTAGTAATAAAAACACCTTGATACTCATAAGGATATTTTAATTTGTAGCACGGTATCGTTAGCCTATTAACCCAAGAGACATTAATAAAATTAGCATAGGCTTCACTAATCTTGAGCAAGCATCCTCCACTACCATTCACCTCAAAAATGAACCTACACTCACACATGTCCTGTATAGGATCAAGTCCAAGAAAACCATCACTCCCAAGTTGGGTTCTCCTTATCCCTCCACTAGTGGCAACACCACTAGAACAACCTCCACTTCCCGTCACTCTTCCAACATTAGAAGTGTTGTTGGAAGTCGAGGAAGGAGTACCACTATGGAACCCATAATTGCCTCTCGCCCTGGTTCCATAGCCCTTAGCACCACTCCTACCACCACTACTAGAGCAATGCACCCCCGTAACGGTAAGAGCAATACCATTTCTCATTCCACCCTTCACATGGGAACTAGAAGATGCAAATCTCCCATTTCCCATGGAACAACCACCACCTCCTCCCATACTAATGGAAGGACTTCTACTACTCCCTTGTACTCCACTAGCAACACCAAGAGAAGACGCATATGCACGATTCGTATAATCAAACTCATTGGCAAGCCGTCCTTTTTGGATGTGAAGCCAGCCCCTTTTTGTAAGAAAACTTTGTTTCCATAAACAAATTTACTGGTTGCGTAGCTTGGCAAGCCGTATTATAGACACAAGAGTTTATCCTACTAAAGCCCCCAAGACTGGCCACCCTTACCAACAAATTACATCCCAAGTTGGGAAGATAGTAATCCACCATCTCCTCAAAATATGCCAAAGTAGGATCATCATACCTTGAAGCGTCACCATCCTCGGAATCTTGACTAGAAGCATAAGAATCATCACAATCTTCAACACAAGCCTCATAGTCTTCATCAATTTCACGATCATCATAGTGAACCGCTTCATCATCATAGGAGCCATGGTTTCCATCATCATAGTAGTGGCCTTCATCACCCTCATAGGAACCATAGTCTCCATCATCACCATACGAGTCACAGCAACTCGCATCATCGCCACATGAGCCATAATCCCCACAATCATCATCCGACATTGTTGTAATCACCAAAGAACAAAACCTCCCAAAAGTCACTCCCTCACGTGTATCACTCAATATTTGTACACTCAAGAGCGAGGCCTTATCAACTTGGGAACCAAGGTAATCACAACTAGCATATCCAAGTTAAAGTTCGGAGTGGAACTAATACGACTCGATGTACGGACGGCTATTTAAAAGTGCGCACTTGAGGCCAAAGGAGTTCTACGACTCTTCTTGGAATTCTAATCTCCTCTACGCACGAATACCCTATACGCTAAAGGATTAGTGTCTTTCAAGTAGGCCAATTACCTTCAAAACACTAACCAAGAGGTATGGTAGAAAACGGAACACAAAAGATTCGACTCGAATTGGGACCAAACGGATTTGGAATCGGATGAAAATTTGTTTGTGATCTACAAACTCATCATATTTAATGGTCCAATTGGAGTTTAGATGTTTGGAAACTGTTTAGAAGTCGTTGCGAACATTCTGTCCAAAACTGGAATTTTCTGGGAAAACTGTTCTTCGCTATCGCGTGCAAGGAGTCGCGATCGCGAAGGCAAAATTTTTACTCAGCGCGATTGCGTGAGCTGATGCGCGATCGCGCAGGTCTGCAGTGCAGAACCAGAACACCGACTGCAACTTCAGTTTTGGCACCCAAAACAACCCCGACTCGACTTTTACTCAGTCCCAACGATACCAAATGGTGTTTTCAACTATATCAACCAAATCCCAATAGGTTTAAACCTCTAACAAAGCTTCGATTCAAGTTTGAAGCGTTTTCAAGAAATTTTCAACTTTTGGATTTGACTTTCGAGTTTTTGAATCGCAACACCAAAACACGGGATATAGGTATCAAAACGACGGGAATACAACAAGGAACAATCCCCACTACTTTTAAACACTCGGGGACTTGTTTCCAACCCGCTCGACCAAATTTTGTTCAAGTTTTTTCTATTTTTTTGTTTTCTACAAATTTCAACACCAAACAACAACACACTAACGATACTAACACGTTGAACAAGGAACGGGGGTTTGTAAGAACATAACCCGAGCCTTGCTCTGATACCAACTGATGCAGGGCAAAATACGCGGAAGCTAAAACATACGATAAACGAGCGGAAGCAATAAAAGATAACAAGAAATCGAGATTGGGAAGGCAAGAATTTAGAAGAAAGAATCGAATTCAATTCATTAACGTTAATTGAATTCAAGAGGGAGAAGGGAAACTTGAACCTTACAATGGAATCTAACTAGGTGTCGATCTCCATAGGTTCCAAGTCGAGACATACACGAGCCTCGGGCTCAAACAAGAAGGGCTCGGCCTCTTCAATGCTCTCTCTCAAGATTCTATCTTCAACAATGGCTAACCAATGAAATGAAGAGCAAATGTGCTACTTATACATTTACAATGCTAAATGGACAAAAATGGCCCCTGAAGCTGATTCTGGTCCGCTGCTCAACTCTCATTCATCGCGATCGCGCCAGGTGGCACGCAATCGCGCAGACCATCTTCCACAGCATCGCGATCGCGCTTGAAGGGACGCTGTCGCGCAGAGATCGATGGGGCTGGGCTTCAACTCCTCGCGATCGCGCGAGATATCACGCTGTCGCGCAAGGCAATGAAATACCCTTCGCGATCGCGCAGTGATGCTCGCGATCGCGAAGAACAATTGTCCTTCGTCAGGCAGTGAGCTCCCAGTATGCTCCCCTGTTTTGCCCTGTTTTGGGCTGCCTGTTTTCCTGCCCTGTTTCCTCCATCCGTTGGCGCTCCAATGTATGATCTTCAAGTTGTTTCCGGAGGCCTTGACTCGTATCCGTTGTGCTCTCGAGCTTGGCCTTTTGATGGTTGTCGTTTAAGCCATTTTGGGCCGCATCACCGAGCAACGCAACTCCTCCAGGGGGTGGACCCCACAACGGGCGGCTCCTCATGATGTGGGCCCAATCCTTGATAACACCGGGCCCAATCCTTGATAGCCCTGCATCATCTTTTTTCCTCCCCTTCTTGGAAGGATTTCATCCTCGAAATCAAACCATCAAGACCTACATCCAAAGACAAGCACATCCAAAAGCTCCTACTACAAGAGTAGGTTAGTGCAAGTAGTGTGGAAAACACACTCTTATGGTATAGCCAAGCATCAATAACAATGATAAAGCACATGTTTCCAAAGAAAACAACAAGTACTTGGCTTCCCCAATGGGTACACTCAACACATGATTCATCAAGGAGATCAATAGGGTAGAGAATATGCAAGATCAAGCCATCAAAATTTCTATGATCCCCAAATCCAATAGGAACAAACCAAAACTTCCCACTACAAGAGTAGGCAAGTCCAACAAGAGTGAGTGCAAGTGCTATGGAAAGCACACTTTTGTGATAGAGCCAAGTATCAATACCAATCAAAAAGAAGAGGTCTCCAAAGGAAACAACACGTTCTTGGCTCAACAATGAGAAGGACTCACTACCATAACAAGCAAAGAGATCAATAAGACATGGAACATGCAAGATTAAGCAACTAAGTTCCTTATGACCTCCAAGCTTATGGTCAACACACCAAGCCTTCAATGCATTACTATCACAATGTGACTCATTGGCTTTGGCATGCCCAACACCCAAGGTGTAATCAACATGTGGGATGGAGTAAACAAAATAGTTCAATTGGCAACTAACATCAAATACTCCACTCCCCTTCTTGGAAGCACTCTTACACACACCAAGAGTGGCTTCCTCACCTCCAAATCCATCTCTAAGACAATCTCCCTCACTAGACAAACTCCAAAGGAAGGTCTCCAAAATCGGCCCTTCATCATTATATTCCACACAATGAAGGCTAGGACTACTAGAAGATGGTTCAACACAACCAATAACAAGACCATTCATCCCACTTGGAGTTCCAAACAATGGATCATCCTTGGAGTGTATCTTTACATACCATGGAGGTTCTATCTTACTATCAATTCTAGTCCGATACAATTCGCTACCGCAAATGAGATTATCTTCACATAATGGAAATGTAAAAGCATGCACCTCAAATTCATGGTCACATAAAAACATGGTATCAAGACTAGGTTCTTTACCCACACCCGAGGAGTCATCGAAAACAAATCGATCCATCTCACACTCTAGAGACTCCTCAAGGTCACAACCATCCTCACTACAACACATAGGTCCACCATTATCAAGCAATTCATCAAGGGAAAAGATAGGGTATTCATTCAACTCATCTTCCCCTTTGTCATATATAGGTGGGGTGTCATAACAAGGTTCACAAGCAAGGTCAACTACACATTCCTCACTAATGAGAGGTTCAATGAAAACCGAGCTCACATCATGATGTGGCTTATCATCCCTCTCAACTAGTGGTTCACAATCACACACAAGTTGACCATTCGACTCTACACTAGTTGCAAACACATTGTAATCATACAAATCATCAACTAGTGTTGACTTTTCACAAACGCTATCATAAGACAAAGAAGTAACTCGTTCAAGGGAAGAACTTTCACATACCTTTGAGTGGCCATCTTGCTCACTCAATGCACTTGAACTGTCTTGGATTGTCCCTTCACCTTGAAGCTCACATTGAAGATCTTCTTCACCTTGTCCATCAATCTTGGAACATGATTGAGGCTCCATTGATTGGCCTCCAAGAGTACCTACACAAGCACTCACAAAAGTAGGAGAAAAAGATAAAGGGTTAAGGTTAGAATAAGGGGTGTCCTCACTCTTTTTTCCCTCTTTCTTTTCTCTCATTTTCTTTTCAAGGTTAGGTGTAGATTCGGGTGGTGACATCCCACTCACAACACTCAACACATCCTCTCCTTTTTCCACTCGAGGAATGTCACCGGTCACTCCCTTACTCCTCTCAATCTTTTGTCTCTCAAATTCGGGTTAATTGGGACGAGGCCCAAGAATACCCATAGCCGGAGTAGGCGGACTTTTAACATCAACCCGGAATCTAGGACTAAGAGACTCATCATTTGAGGTCTCTTTCTTCTTTGTTGGTGAACCACTTGGCTTTGGAGCTTATGATTTGGGGTTCACCTTGTTGACAATTGTCAACTCTTTTCTTGCACTAGTCCCACCATTGCTTGTGATTGTAGGACTTCTTGTTTGCTTCCTTTCATCCTTGGGTTGAGATACTTGCTCCTTTCCTTTTTGCATAGGCCTAGAAGATGTACTAGGATAAAACTTAAACTTTGCCCGGCAAAGTTCAATGTCGTAAGTTCTTTGCCCATTGCTCACTTTGTACACATCCTTCATGAGATCATATCGCACCCTCTTGCCTTGTAACCACGGTTTTCCTAGCCAAACACCATAATGCTCCATAGGGTACACATCACACCAAATATATTCCTTGTAACTCCCTTGAGATATGAGTACCCGAGCCTCTCTAGTAACCCAAACACCATGACTCACATAAGGATGTTTCAATTTATAGCACGGTATCTTAAGTCTATCAACCCAAGAGTCATCAACAAAATTAGTATACGCTTCACTAATCTTGAGCAAACATCCTCCTCTACCATTCACCTCAAAAATGAACCTACACTCACACATGTCTTGTATAGGATCAAGTCCAAGAAAGCCATCACCCCCAAGTTGGGTTCTCCTTATCTCTCCACTAGTGGCAAAACCACTAGAACAACCTCCACTTCCCATCACTCTTCCAACATTAGAAGTGTTGTTGAAAGTCGGGGAAGAAATACCACTATGGAACCCATAATTGCCTCTCGCCTTGGTTCCATAGCCCATAGCACCACTCCTACCACCACTACTAGAGCAATGCACCCCCGTAACGGTAAGAGCAATACCATTTCTCCTTCCACCACCATTCACATGGGAACTAGAAGATGCAACCCTCCCATTTCCCATGGAACAACCACCACCACCTCCCATACTAATGGAAGGTCCTCTGCTACTCTCTTGCTCACCATAAGCAACACCAAGAGAAGATGCATATGCACAATTCGTATAATCAACCTCATCATCCATTCTCTCTACGTCACTATCACCATGTTCAAATTCATCACAAGAAGAGTAAGTAGGATCATCATACCTTGAAGCGTCACTATCTTCACATTCTTGACTTGGAGCATAAGATTCTTCACATTCTTCTTCGCAAGCCCCATAGCCTTCTTCATCTTCATAATCAACATAGTGACCCACTTCATCATCATATGAGCCTTGGTTCCCCGAATCGTCATAGCAATACCCATCATCACCATCATAGGAACCATAGTCTCCATCATATCCGCATGAGTCATACCCTCCACAATCGTCATCCGAAGCCATAGTTGTAACCAAAAAGTGTAGGACCTCACAAGTTCACTCCCTCACGTGTATCACTCAAAAGATGTCACTCAATTTTCTTTCCACTCGTGTATACACTCAAGGTCGTTGGCTTTTGTGACCCCACTCTATTGTTCTCACCACTCAAGCCTTTTTCCACTCAAGACCTTCTTGTCTCTTAGTAATCACAATGGCAAGATCAATCAACTAATGCACCCAAGTAATGGTTCGGAATGGAGTTTAAATGGACTCGATGTACGGAAGCTAATTTAATGCGCACTTGAAGCAAGCAAATTCTACGTCTTTAAGTAGAGAATCCAAGACACAAAACACCCTAATGATCAATGATTAGTGTCAATAAAGTAGGACTAATACCTTAGAAATACTAACCAAGAGGTTCGGAATCGAAACAAACACAAAAAACCATGAAACGGAGCAAAACCAAGCACCCAGCACACTGGGCGGTCCGCCTGGGGTGGGTGGGCGGTCCGCCTGCCTTGGTAGGCAGTGAGGGTTGGTAGGCAGGGCGCCTAGGGGGTTGGCGGTCCGCCTGGGGGGGTCGGGTCAGCTTTTCCAACTCCGATTTTCCTCAATTCCAAGCCGATTTTGGGTCCGATTTCAACGTTTTTTCCACAAATTGAAGGTACCCAAAGTTAAATATTGATATAACCTCCAAACCCCAATAAATTTCACACCCAAACATCCAACAAACAAGGCTCAATCATGATTCAAAGTTTCAAGTTGGGGTTTTTCAACAAGGGTTTCAAAGGTTCAAAGTGGATTTCGATTCTTCAAAATCGATGTTATACAACTCCGATTCACATGAAATTTTTTTCTATTTGTTTGTTTTTCATTGGAGAACAAACCTCGGTACTCAATTCCAAAACCCCACAATCACACAATCCAAAATCAATCAAATTCCTCAAGAACAAAGGGTTTTGGGAGGGTTTAACAATTTGGGGTTTTAAATTTTCAAATCAATCCAATCCAAACAATTTTTGTACCCAAACGTCGGGTTTTTCACAAGGATCAAGAATCTATAACACCCATAACACGAATCGATCACACCACAAAGTTATACCAATTTTTGTATTTTTCACTTTTCTACTTTTTGTGTTTTTCTTCTTTTCTTCAAGAACAAGAACAATAAAAACAATAAACTAAACTAAAGATAGGATGAATAAGGAACGTGGATTCGTAAGAACGAAACCCGAGCCTTGCTCTGATACCAAGATGATAAGAACCAAATAGGCGGAAGCGATAAACTAAGATGCGGAAGCAACAATCACAAGATAACCAGAAAGTAAGGGATTGGGGAGAATAGAAATAGAAGAAAAGAACGAATCAAACTAACAAATAGATTGATTCAATAGGGAGAAGAGACTTGAACCATTAAACGGGACTCTCACTAGCGGAGATCCACCATGGATTCAACGTAAGAGATACATGAAGTCAACGCTTCAACAAGAAAGGCCAAGCCTATTCTATCTTCTCAATTCTATCTTCCAAACTAGCTAATGAAATAAACTAGCAATCTAGCTATTTATAGGTGTTTTTAGACACCATTTGAAAGGTCTAAAATGCCCACACTTAGGCTTAGGAATAAAAGACCACATAGGGTCAAAATAGACAAAACACTAGCTAGAATCCCGTGCTTCAGCGTTTTGGGCGGAGCGCCCGTTTCTTGGGCGGAGCGCCCACAAAGTTGACCAGTGGAGGGGCTTGGGCGGAGCGCCTGGGGGCTGGGCGGAGCGCCTGAGCCAAGTGTATCTCAGGCGGGGCGCCTGCTTTGCCTGGGCGGAGCGCCTGGCTGCCTGTGGGGTGGAGCACCGATGCTCCATCGCCTAAACATGCTTGACTCCTCTCCGAAGCTCTTGACCTTTCGTCCCTTGCATCCTCCAATCCCGGCTCTTGATGGTAAGTGCTTTAGGCTCGATTTGGGTCTTATCAAGCTTTCTTGTTTATTGTTTATTGTTCAGGGTCCTGTGAGTTCGTTAGAGAGTTGTTCATGTTCAAAAAGTTAAGAGTGTCTTTGGTTCAAGTGTAGGATCTGGGAGTTGTCTTTAAGTTTAAGCCCCAACTTGTTTTTTTTTTTTTTACTGTTTGTTTCTCTAGTATTTTGTTAAATCATCAATTTTAGTTTCTTACCTATTTGAAATGTATACCAGTTTCTTCTTCTCCTTAAAATCAATTCCTTGATAGCCAGTCTGTCAGTAGTTCTTGGGAAGTCTTGAATTAAGTCTCAGCTTCTCCTCATTTGAAATATGTCCAAGTCCTTGTCTTGTTATGCCTAGATATAATGAAAGCCTTAAGTTTCTTATCATTCTCTGTCCAGTTTTTCAATTTCCTTTTAAGCTTGTTTATGTGTTTTGATCGAGTAAAATTGAGTCATTTGTTAAGCAGCTGTTGTCTTTCAACCGTGAGGATTCCAATCTATTTGTTCTTGCCCAATTTAATAGTGTTGAAGTCTGGAAATGTTTCCATAGATAAATGAGTATTTTCAGCTTGTCCTTTGTTCCCTTAGTTTTCCAATGAATTAATCAACTGTAATCCTGAATTCTTGCTTGTTTGGGTGTCCTAGAATCTGTGTGAGTTGAGGAAAATCTAGGTATGTATTTCAGTCTAAAAAGGGGGTTAAGACCTATAACAAGCATTGCTTTCTTCCCTGCCTATGTTTAGTTTCTTCTGGAATTTGTTCTCAGTGAACATAAATTGCGCTTGAATGAATGATCGCTAATTATGCATTGCTTATTCGGCTTCCTTTCATAAGTTTTATTTTTTATTTTTTGTGCATTAATGCATCAGCTTTTAATCCTTATCTCCCTTTCTTTTGCATGAATATACTCTTGGGACGAGTTGGTAAAAACTCACAATTGAGATTGGCTTATTGGCATCGGAGCCGCTTGAGTCAACTTTGCTTTGAATTCGTTGCTATCAAGGCTCGTTTATGAGTTGCACTTCCGGGTTCTACCTTCTCTACCCTCTATCTTTCCCCGCTCCTTTAGAATTCATGTTTAGGATTCTTGAAGACCGGACTAGGAGCCTTGTAGGGTAAAAGCTTGGTAGGATAGATGCTTTATATTATGAAATTGTTATCTTGACGCATGATTAGAAATAGGTTTATGTAATTATTTATTCACGTTTCTTTGGGATTCGCCAATTAATTTGAGGCATTAAGAACCGTTTTTTAATTAATGAGTGCAAAAATCAGAATTTAATTAAAATTATACCCTTTTATTATTGTTTATATCTAAATTATTTACTTATCTATTTTACTAAATATTTATTTATTTATTTATTCATTAATGAAATTAATTCAATGATTATTTATTTAATTAATTAATTATTAATTATTTTTTCATTTAATTAACTTCTAATCATTTATTACCCATTATTTATTTATTATTAGTTATTTATTATCTTTATTCTATTTTATAATCCCTAATTTTATTATCCCCTATTTATTCTATTATCCCTTATCTTATTTTGTTACCCTTATTTATTTTTGTTATCCCTTATTTATTTATAATCCTTTTTATTTATTTATTCTATATTTTTCAAGTAATCTAAATTATTAAAATTCGTGAAAACCGTCGGATTAACCATCTTTTGGTGGATTTTCAAAAGTGGTCTAATAATAAAAGATTTTCTTTCGAAAATAACCGAACCACTAATTTAAGAATCTCTGAAAAATATTTTCCTTTTTCAATAAGGAATAATTGCACTCATTAATTAACATTGGTTCCTAATTATCCTAAATTAGGTAGCGACTCCAAAGAAACCCTTTGTAGTCCCATTTTGTTGAAATACACCTGAAACATATCTTTTTCATAAGAAAGGGTTATCTTTTGAGGTTCAACAATAGTTAAGTTTAATGTGTGTCAGCTTCTAGCGAGTACATATCTATTGTCTTTTAGCTATGTATATACAACAAGTAATTTAAATAAGTAGAATCTAGTTGTATATAATGTAGTTGTAGTAGTCCAGATTAGTTTTTTTTTTTTTTTTTTTTTTTTTTTTTTTTTTTTTTTTTTTTTTTTTTGCTTAGCATGTTCAAATATGGTGCAATACAAGTGATTGGCCAAAAATGATATATAAATAACTGAACATCCATGATTTTGTGATTCTGGACTATATTTTTTTAAATCACTACCATTTTGTGTAATTGTATTAATTTCGTAATTTGGACTGTCTTTCGTGAAGCTGTCCATTTGGTGTAAAATTGTTAAAATAGAAAAAATCTGGATAAATTCGCAAGAAAGGCTAAAGTAAGGTCATAAATGGAGTTGAATGTAAAATATGGAATTGAAAATGATTAGGCAGTTTGACTAGGACGTTCTTTATAATCTGGCCACATTTCAGTTCATTAAATTTAGCCTGCTTTTGGATATAGATAAAATGTGATTAATTTTTTTTAAAACGACCTTTAAAGCAAATCAGTGGTGAAAAATAATTAGGCCCAATGGGAGTTTGAAAAATTTTGCTAAAATCTAAAGCAGTTAAAATTAAATGACCTGTTTGTGCAAAATATAGCACTTAATGAAAAATTGTCGTCAATTTGACGTACGTAACGGAGTTTTTGCAAAGGCAGACCATTGTTTGGTAGTTCTTGGTTAAATAGCCATCACTTGATAAAATAGCCATCACTTATATATAATAGAATTTTTCTGACTTCCATCCATTTATCCGTTAACATTTACACTGAAAAATTACTATTTAATAGTAGATTATAATATGGTTAGGCAAACTAATAATAAGATTTGATCAGTGATCTGCTTATTAGGCAAACGACGGAATTGACTTTAAAAGAAAAATCAACTTGTTCTTAAAAAATATGCTTTCAGGTAACTTTCGTATAAAGTTGTGTTGAGGTATATCCAGCGGGTGAATTGACACTAGCTTTTGTTTAAACGGTAAAATATGACAACCATATTTAATAAATCGAAACACAACAATAAAGCAGTTGTGCTTAGCACAGGATTCGAGGGTGCCTAACACGTTTTCGCGAGTCAATGGAGATCCTTACCCAGATTCTCTGACGCAGACCATTGACGTGTCAATGGTGTTCTAAAAGTATACCTTTTGGTGACTTGGCATACCTTTGAATTTTTTGTACCTTTAAAATACTAGTCACAATCTTTTAAAATAAACCACACTCTCCGTTAACTTTTTTTTAGGGGCGTGACATCCCTTTTGAGTAGCAATTGATAAATATATGGGGTGAATTGGTTGTAGATATTGTTGCTAATAATTAGACATGAACTGAAGTGGGCAAATGAAAAAAGATGTGACATTGTTCAACTAATGCCTGAACAATTCAATTATAATAGTTGTTTATTACAAAAGAGAATCTGTCCATCATGTGGTTCAATTGAAAGTATGATAGTAGCTGATTATCTATCCTTCCTTCTTTATAAATGACAATAAGCACCTCATGATCAACCTGCTTGCCGACTGTGAGGGAAAATTAGACATTGCATACCATCTCATTCCCACTGTCAACGCCCCACTATTACCTTGCATTATGTGTTCCACGTGGGTCTAGCTGTCGCAGCTTCTTATCAACATAGACCTTACTTTTGAACACCTATCCATATTTATTCAGATATTACTGTTTTTACCATGTTATACATCTCCAGCTTTGGTTATAAAAGACAAATACCTATGCGATGTGAGACGAAGAACAAGCTTGTGCAAGCAAATCCTAAGGAAACTTACCTAGCAAAGCCAAATTTCTTGAAACTATTAATGGATCCGAGCTTTAGATTAATTACAATCAGTAATTAGTAAACTTACTAATCAGAACATGTATATTTCTGCCCTAAAGTAAGATAATGAAATAAAGTATTAGGATGTAAAAGACGTTAACAAAAATAAAACTTGACTTGTTGCAAAATTCTCATTTATAAATAGAACAAAATAGTTATGAAAAGATCACTATGTTAGCAACTTAAACCATATTATTGTAAATAATATAAAAGAACTTTAACTCACAATTTGAATAAGATAAAAATATCTCAAAAAATGTTTAAAAATCAGGTAACAAAAAAGACATCCTCAAATCTCTAAATAAAACATGTATCACATATAACGAAAACAAATGATATAGGAGTAATATGTAATAAAACAATAGATATATTCTAAATATTTTCTGTATGTACTGGAGCAATATTTTTTATAGCCTAAACAAACAACTGGAGTTGGCAAAATTATTTTTAAAGCTATTGCTGGCAATCCTTAAATTGAGTAGACCATTTTTTTCAAAAAAAAAGTAATTGCATGAGGTGCTAATTTGGCTTTCCGATTGTCATTTAAAAATAAGACTTAGATAAGCTACATGTTTATCTCATTACATAAACTTAGATAAACCTCATTTACTTTAGCTGATTTTTAGATATGCAACATGTTTATGCTGCTTATGCTGACTTGCTATGCACTCTCTGACAAGTGGATACTTTTGGACACCTAACAGTCACCTTTCAATTTTATAGTTTCACTTCTCACTCCTATACTAACTCTTATGTTCTCAAAACACAGATCTCAAGTTTGGCGCTGGTAATTTTCTTCCTCTCTTATTCATACAAACAAACTATGTAAAATACAATAACCTTCCATTTTCAAAAGGGGAAATAAGACAACCGCATCTATTCTTCTTTATTCATTTTGAAATTGGTATGTTAAACAAAAATTATTTTGTTGTAACTAAAGAAGAAATTGTTTTGCTGTAAACTAAAGAAAGACACAAAGATTACAAATCTTCTTCAACACTGTACTATTTGAATTGTCAAACTCCTTTGTTGAAAAAAGTTTTCATTTTGCTGCAATTGTTTGTCTTTGCAGATTAATCTATCGAAAATAGATTACCAACTGACCATTGATGGGATTACACCACAGACTAGGGAGTGGATAGCAAAAGTTCAGGTCATTGAAAAAGGTCGGCCTAAGGAAAGTAGAGATGGAAAAACGCGCTTTCAGATCCTTGTTTTGGAGGACGAGAAAGTAACCTCTTTACTACTGTATTACATGGTCTTCAACTGGTTGTAACTTTGAATGCTCTATATTTGTATGTGTCGTTGTGAAAATGTAGGAACAATAGGTAGCCGTTGTTTTATATGGGGATGACATAGATAGACGTGGCAACAACCTTACTCCATTTTCTACTTACTTGGTATCTACAGCAAAGGTGAGGGTTCCTTTAGCATATGGCTTACCTGTTATAGACAAGTTCACTCTTGTGGAGAAATTGACAAATGAAATTATCGAAGATCCACCATTGCCATCTCCAAGAAAACTGAATACCGTACCTTTTGCTGATCTTTGCCACCGACCTTTGAAATCAGAATTTGGTAACTGTTATTTTACCTTTATCAAACTATAGTTCCTAATTTATATTGAATATTTGGATTTTGGTTTATCTAATTCTGTAGACTGGTCTAAAATATAAACTAAATGTTGTTGCTACCCCCGTAAACAAACATACTTGCTGTTGTTGTGAACTGTGGCTCGATAAAGTATGTCGGCTCTCATGCTATCAAATGCCGAGAAGCCATCGTCATGGTCAACAGGTAAGTTTACTATTGCAAATTACTGTGAACCTAATAGGTAAATAGTACTATCGGCAGAAAAACAACTTAAATTTGCTACATTCTGCACAATTTCACTTTGTACTCTTTCTTCTGTAGTATGCAGCCTACTCTCTCTTCTTTGTGAGAAAACTATGCAGACATTGATGGGGCCGAGCTTGTTGCAAAGATTGCTAAATATCCAGTAATTGTAGCAAAGTGCATTACACGAACTGAGTACGGAGGTATAGAAAAATTGTTTTCTTGTCCGTCTTTACTGCATTTTGTTGTTGATTTTTGCTATGACTTGTTTACTAATAAACAGTACAATGTAGGATCATCATTGTCGACGAAGTTCAACTCTATTATACTTATAAATCTACCCTACCCACAGGTTACAGAACTTACGAACTGGTGAGAAATGAATACCACTACATCAAAATATTATACTATTCATTACTTATTTCATACTAACTTTAGCCTATTTCGTTTACTTCTGCGACTACTCCGGTAATTTTTGTTGTACTTCTTACTTACCGAGTTATGGAAAATAAACAAACACTGAGTGCGTATAGGCAAAGAAGCTCTCTACAGACAGCTCCATCACCTGTACTTGTGCCACTACATGATCATGTTACTGTTATTGCCGATATCTCGGTCCACTCTCCTGTATGTGTAGTATGGTTACGTGAGAATGTGGATATATGTTGTGTCTCTGCATTGTTGTTGTAACTGAAAGATTCTTCTCTTACCCTCTGGCAGATACAAATGTTTCAGACTGAAGCTGAAATGTATGTGCCTACTGACGATCAAGTTTTCTATGAACTGCTATGTTCCAAGTGTGGTCATGTGTACAGAACCGGTATAAAGAAGGAAATTAAGTGTGTCGATTGTGGTAGAAAAGCATTTCTGACACTAAGGTATAAGGGTTTCGCCTTCCAAGGTTGTTGAAATCTGCTACATTTAGTATCTTCAACTTTGTAAATTTCAAATTTCTAATAAACTGCATATTAATGCGCGCAATGAGGTTGAGGTTGCAGATGGTAGTGGATCAGCATCTCCGACATTATCAGGTGAACCGGTTGAAAAGTTTCTTCAATTGACTGCTTCTGAAATCTATGAGATAGTCTGTACACAGGTATGTCATTAGTTTGTCGAGAAAAAATAATGAGAAAAATAAATTATCCTCAAACCCCGTAATACAAAAAAAAATACAGAACAACAATGGAATATGTTAACATGACCATCAACACAGCTAAGAATTTACGTGCTAGCTGACTAAACGTTTTACATAAGGCAATCATTGTGTAATGGTGTCTTAGGATTATTTTTATAATAGAATTAAATAAGTAACAAGCAAAAATATACACCCGCCAGCGATGTCAAATTTAAAGCTACCGCAAAGCATGTTAAGGAACACTTGATTTATTTGTTTTAACTATTGAACATTTTCTTCTACCCATAACCATTGGTATCTTCATAAAGATTCATTTAAATCTTGCACTAATACTTGTGTCTTTAAATATAAATTTTTGTCCTTGCAGAAACAACAGTTACCTCTTGAGCGTGTTAGACGACATCTTGCTCATAGTCTCTTTCAAATACACCTGAAAAAGTTGTTCTCTAGAACTTCTGAGTTGAGGTTGTCCGTCATGACGTTCGTTCAGAAACGAGGTATGTCCGAGCTTGCACCACCAGCAACCTCCATGGAAATTGGATCACGCATTAATACAAGTGCGGAATGTCCAACTTCTAGAGAAGAACTGAAAGAAGACGTGAACGCAATGAATGGCTCATCTAGCAAGAGGCACCAGGTTGAACCAAAGACGCCTCCCAAAAAAAAGTGAATGTGAGTAAACCTGTTAAGTAATATAAATATAAAAGGGAACTCTTTTTTTTAAGCAATGTTGCTGCAATTCTGATGTATATATGATAAGGGGCAAGCTACGGAAGCGATAAATAAAGATAAGAGCGAGACGCGACAAGAACACTTACGAGGTAGCACCAAGGAACGATGTCTTGATACACCCTTGATTCGAGTCAAGTAGAACCTACGCTAAGCAACTATCCTCAAGAGACACCCGGCTCAAGCAAATAGAATGATCAAAGAGGATTGAAGAGCAACTTGGAATCCACCAATTGATTCAAGCCAAAGTTTACAAGTGTTTTGGAGAGCAATTCTCATCAAAGTTCAATATTCAAGCTAAGTTTATGGCAATAAATGATGAAGGGTGTTATTTATAGCACCCTTCTACAACTAATTGAAATGTCTAAAAAGCCCATAGGTGGATAGAAACACAATAGAACTAACTAGGGCTATAATAAGAAGTTCACACAAAAAGATGGGAAAGTCAGCGATTCGGGCGCCCCGCCTAGGCTAACTGGGCGCTCCGCCTAGTGGAGCCATGACCCAGGCGCTCCGCCCATGGGTCAGGCGCTCCGCCTGGTGAGCACCACTGCCAAGGTGGCTAGGCGCTCCGCCCCATGGCTGGGCGCTTCGCCTGGTAGCTGCCTTGCTTGGGCGCTCCACCTATGGTGCTAGGTGCTCCACCAGGGGCCTGTAGCCTTCCATTCCTCCTTCCAACGAACTAAAGTGTATGATCTTCCAATGGTCTCCGGAGCTCGTATCATCAACGCCCTTCCGAATCAAGTATAAGTGAGCATCATGAAGTGCTTTGGCTTGGCTTCTAGTAAAGGGCCTTGTGGTGGTAGCTTGCCCCGCATCATCCTCCCCTTCTTGAGAAGATTTCGTCCTCGAAATTGAAGCATCGTCCTCCACGGAATCATCCTCCACGGCATCATGACCTACATCAAAAGAAGCCAAGTCACTAACATTAAAAGTATTTGAAACATTGTACTCACCGGGCAAATCGATCACATATGCGTTGTTGTTGATCTTGGAGAGAACTTGGAAGGGTCTATCTCCTCGGGGTGCCAACTTCCCTTTCCTAAGGTTTGGAAACCTCTCCTTGCGGAAATGCACCCACACCCAATCTCCCTTTTTGAGCTCTAGCTTCTTTCTTCCCTTGTTCTTCTTGGAAGCAACCTTTGCATAGGCTTCCTCCAAGTTCTTCTTTGCTTTAGCATGGAGCTCAACCATAGCCTTTGCTCGGCTTTTACCTTCAAAACTCACAATAAAATCTTTGGGTAATGGGGTTAGATCAAGTAGAATTAAAGGATTAAAGCCATAGACGCACTCGAATGGAGTCATACCAATCAAACTATGTAAAGTACGGTTATATGCAAACTCCATAAGAGACAACTTATCAACCCACGTCCCGGCCGTACCTCGAGTCATAGCTCTAAGAAGAGCACCCAAAGTTCGGTTCACCACCTCGGTTTGCCCATCCGTTTGAGGGTGGTGGGACATAGAGAACAATAACTTGGTGCCAAGGGCACCCCATAAGCTCCTCCAAAAGTGGCTAAGGAACTTGGTGTCCCTATCACTCACAATGGTTTGAGGCACACCATGCAACTTTAACACATTATCAATGAATACAGAAGCCACATGTTGTGCATCATCACACTTTTTACATGGAATGAAGTGAGCCATTTTGGAAAACCTATCCACGACAACATAAATGCTATCATGTCCCCCCCCCCCCTTAGACAGTGGCAATCCCATAACAAAATCCATTGAAATATCTATCCACGGGCTAGTAGGTACGGGGAGAGGAGTATACAAACCATGGGGGTTAGCTTTAGATTTAGCATACTTGCACTCAAGGCAATTTTTGCAAAGCTTTTCAACTTGCACCCTCATCTTTGGCCAATGGAATTGTTCCATGAAAATGGCCAAGGTCTTGTTTCTCCCAATGTGTCCCATCAAGCCCCCACAATGGGCTTCACGAATAAGCAATTCTCTCCAAGAGGACTCGGGAACACAAACTCTACCATTTTTAAAGATATAGCCATTAAGCAATTCTCTCCAAAAGGACTCGGGAACATAAACTCTACCATTTTTAAAGATATAGCCATCAACCCATTGGTACTTCTCAACTCTTTCTCCCTTCTCAAGAGCTTCATGAATGCTCTTTAGCTTAGGGTCTTGAGCATACATCAATTTAATGCTCTCAAAACCCATGAGCTTGGAGGCAAGAGTGATGGCTAGAGCAAACTTCCGAAAAAGTGCATCCGCCACAACATTGTCTTTTCCTTTCTTGTATTGAATGACATAGGGAAAAGACTCAATGAACTCTACCCACTTGGCATGACGCTTGTTCAATTTCTCTTGGCCCCTAAGATGTTTGAGCGATTCATGATCACTCTTAATCACAAATTCCCTAGGCCAAAGATAATGTTGCCAATGAGCAAGAGCTCTTACTAAGGCTTACATCTCCTTGTCATATGTAGAGTAGTTCAAGGAAGCACCCTTCAATTTCTCACTAAAGTAGGCTATGGGTTTTCCATCTTGCTTTAAAACACCACCAATTCCCACCCCCGAGGCATCACATTCAACCTCTAATGACTTCCCAAAGTCGGGAAATTGCAATAGAGGGGGGGTACTCAACCTACCTTTAAATTCTTGGAAGGCCTTCTCTTGAGGCTCTCCCCAAACAAAAGGTTTTTCCTTCTTCACCAATTCGGTGAGTGGAACGGCAATGGAGCTAAAATCTTTCACAAATCGTCTATAAAAACTAGCAAGACCATGAAAGCTCCTCACTTGAGTCATGGTAGTGGGTGTAGGCCAATCACGAATGGCCTCCACCTTTGACTCATCCACCTCCACTCCTTGGACACTCACAACAAACCCAAGGAAGACTACCTTCTCAACACCAAAGGCACACTTTTTAAAATTTGCATAGAGCTTTTCTGCTCTCAACACTTCAAGCACTATTCTTAAGTGATCAACATGGTCGTCCATTGATTTGCTATAGATCAATATATCGTCAAAGTAGACGATCACAAACTTGTTGATGAATGGCTTCAGCACATGGTTCATGAGCCTCATGAAAGTACTAGGCGCGTTGGAGAGGCCAAAGGGCATCACCAACCATTCATATAGACCAAACTTGATCTTGAATGCGGTTTTTCATTCATCCCAGGGTTTCATCCGGATTTGATGGTAGCTGGACCTAAGGTCTATCTTCGAAAAGATGCTAGAACCCCTAAGCTCATCTAACATATCATCTAAACGAGGTATGGGATGTCGATACTTTACTGTGATCTTGTTGACTGCACGACAATCCACACACATCCTCCAAGTGCCATCCTTCTTTGGAACAAGGATCACGGGCACGGCACAAGGACTCAAGCTCTCCCTCACCAAGCCTTTGGTAAGCAATTCATCTACTTGCTTTTGCAATTCCCTTGGTGTCCTCGGGATTGCTTCTATATGCCGGCTTGTTTGGGATTTGAGATCCCGGGACAAAGTCGATTTGATGTTCAATACCCCTCAAAGGAGGTAATCCATCCAGCATCTCATCCGGTAACATGTCCCCAAAATCCTTCAAAGCATTTTCAAAAGCACTAGGCAAAGGGTTAGAAGAATAATCAAATTCGGAAGTAAGAATCATACCTTTGTGCACTAGGCAAATGAGTAGTTTGTTGCAATCATTTTCTTTCAAAAGCTCACCCGGTTGCATCATGGCGCATATGCTACCGGTAGAATATGGTGGAGTTACCACCAAGCTCTTGGCCAAAGGACTAGTCTCAACAACCGACTTAGCCTTTGTCGCCTCTCTTAACTCCCTCATCCGCTTGTAATCATCACTTACTTTCTTGGGAGTCAAGGGTTTAAGCACAAACTTCTTTCCCTCATGCTTGACCGTGTAGGTGTTGGCACGGCCATCATGAACCACATGTCTATCAAATTGCCATGGCCTTCCAAATAGAAGGTGGCATGCTTGCATAGGTACCACATCAAACATGTGTTCATCCACATAGTTCCCTATCTTGAACTTAATCATGTCTTGCTTAAGCACTTTCAATTCACCACACTCACTAAGCCATTGCAAACGGTAAGGGTTGGGGTGCTTCAAAGGGGGTATCTTCAATTGGGAAACTAGTGTTTGGCTAATAACATTGGCACAACTTCCCGAGTCAATAATCATGGAACAAATAATACCCATGACTCGGCATCTAGCATGGAAGAGGTTTTCCCTTTGCAAAGTCTCACTATCCTCCATAAACATGGCGCCTAAACTCCTCGTCACAACAAGGAAGGCATGAGGATCATCATCCTCAATTGCATCCTCCTCTACATCAACCTCCTCATCACCCTCTACTCCCCCATCCTCGGGTTCACTATTTTGTTGATACACCAACTCACCCACCACAACCATAGTTTTTCGGGTAGGGCAATCTTTGGCAATATGTCCATAACCTTTACATTTATAGCATTGAGTAGAAGTAGAAGTAGGATTGCTCAAGTGAGTTTTAGAGTTACCTCCCACGTGTGGTGTAGACTTCTCATAAGGCTTCTTCACATCCTTGCAAGCAATTGCACCACTTGCATCTGGGACTCTTGCATTTGGAGTAGGAGTCTTCCACTCCTTTGGTTTACTCATGGGAGTAGTAGTGCTACTCTTGTAGCGAGTGGATTTCTCATCTTTAAGCCATTTCTCGGCCTCAACTGCATCTTTGCATAGCTCGTAGTGGTCTTCATACTTGTGAAACTTCAATTGAGAAGCTATGTCTCGGTTCAATCCACTCCGAAATCGAATCATGGCTTGTTCATTGTCCTCCCCATCCAAGTCTAGGGTCATCCGAATTTTCTCAAACTCATTGAAGTATTCCCCAACCATCTTGTAACCTTGCTTCAACTCATAGAGACGTTTGTACTGGTCCACACGGTATTGTTGAGTCAAATACTTCTCATCCATCACACGGATAAATTCACCCCAAGTCACACTGATTGCCTTAGCATTTCTCCTCCTATTTCTCTTGGCCGATTCCCACCAAGTAGAAGCAAAGGACTCAAATGAAGATATTGCATACTTGGCCTTCTTCTCTTCGGGCATATCATTGATGTCAAATATTCGTTCCATGGCCAACTTCCAATCAATGTACTCCACCGGGTCACTACTCCCTTTGAAGGAAGGAATAGTGAGCTTCACGCTATTGAGGTTGTTGTTATCTCGACCCCCTTGGTAAGGCTCCGGTCGGCCTCCAAAATTGTCTCCATAACCACCAAAATCCCTCCTAGCATTCCTTATGGGTGGCCCTCGACCTCGGCCTCTACCCCTATCAACATTATGTCCCCAATTTATGGCTCTCCCATTTGGATTAGGAGCTCCATAGTCATTATCACCATACTCTTCCTCCTCCCCTTCTTGGGCTTCATCAACTTGCCCAAGAGGTTGAACATTTCGAATAGGTCCGGGAAGTGGAATGTTTCTTTGGGGATTGCCTATTATGTGAGGAATGCTCAGTATTTCCCAACACTTGCTCATTTCGATCACGATCTTCCCTTACCCGTTGTTGTTGCCTAAGCAACTCGACAACTTGTTCCGGGGTAAAGGTAGGAGTACTTGAGCCTTCTCCGGCTTCAACTTGGACACTCGGGTCCCTTTCTCAACTTGGGCTCTTGGGGTCCCTTTATCATCTTGGACACTCGGGGTCCCTTGCTCACCTTGGGTACTTGAGGTCTCCCTTTCAAGAGATTCAATCCTTTGACTCATGACATCCATTTTAGCAAGGATGCTAGCCAAAGCATTCTTTACAAAATCTTCACCTTCGTTGGCCATTGTACCTACAACAATCAAAACAAGCAAAAGAGATTAGAGTAAAAGTCCTCACTCGCTCCCTCACTTTGATTGCCTCTCGGGTTTACTCAAATATGGCTGTTTCACACAAGCTTGAGATCAATGGCCTCCTCGTAGTTGCGCAACTTCCTCAATAATCAATCCAAGTCACAAGAACCAAATGCTCTTCGGGAAGAGTGGAGTTGATGGGACTCGATGAACGTTAAGCTATATAGGTGCGCACTTGAAGCAAAAATTCACTACGAGTCTTCTTTGATCACTACTCTCCTCTAAGCATGAAGGTCCTAAGCGCTCAATGAATTAGTACTAATTAGGTAGGAGTGTTACCCTCAAAGTACTAACCGGAAGCAACATAAACAAACAAAGATGAAAACCTAGAAGAAACAACTACCCGGACACCTTCAGTGCACTGGGCAGTCCGCCTGGTCAGTGGGGCGGTCCGCCTGGTTTTTTGTCAAGTTTAGGCAGTGGGTGGGGGAGGCGGTCCGCCCAAGGGTGAGGCGCTCCGCCTGGACCTATGTCCAAACCTCATCCAAAACGTGATTTTGGTGTTTTCAAGCAATTTTTCCAAAAATTCCAAGGTGTTTTTGATAATGGATGATACCCAATGTTGTTTTATGCTATAACAAACAAACCCCAATGGTTTAATCCAACAACCAACCAACAATCAACTTGTTTCAAGAATTTCGAGCAAGTTCTTCAAAAAATTTCAAAAATTTCAAGATTCAAAATTTCGATTTTCATTCCGCTACTCCAAATGATGTTATGGGGGTATAAAAACGACGGGATAACTATATAGAACAATCCCTGATACCAAACAACCAAGAAATCATAACATCAAACAAGTTCTAGCAATTTTTGTGAAATTTCAACTTTTGAGATTTGATTTTCCAAATTTTGATTCACAACTCTAAAATGTGTTTTGTTGGTACCCAATCGAAGAGAATGCGTAAAAAAACAATCCCCGATAACTAACACCAACAAAATCGCAACAACCAATGATTTCAAGAAATTTTGGAATTTTCTAGTTTTTGGATTTTTTTTTTATTTTCTTCAAATTTTTCAAGAATAACAATAACAATAATACTAAGGAACGCTAAAAACACTACGAACAAGGAACGTGGGTTTGTGGAAACAACACTCGAGCCTTGCTCTGATACCAAGTGATAAGGGGCAAGCTACGGAAGCGATAAATAAAGATAAGAGCGAGATGCGACAAGAACACTTACGAGGTAGCACCAAGGAACGATGTCTTGATAGACCCTCGATTCGAGGCAAGTAGAACCTACGCTAAGCAACTATCCTCAAGAGACACCCGGCTCAAGCAAATAGAATGATCAAAGAGGATTGAAGAGCAACTTGGAATCCACCAACTGATTCAAGCCAAAGTTTACAAGTGTTTTGGAGAGCAATTCTCATCAAAGTTCAATATTCAAGCTAAGTTTATGGCAATAAATGATGAAGGTTGTTATTTATAGCACCCTTCTACAACTAATTGAAATGTCTAAAAAGCCTCTAGGTAGATAGAAACACAATAGAACTAACTAGGGCTATAATAGGAAGTTCACACAAAAAGATGGGAAAGTCAGCGATTCAGGCGCCCCGCCTAGGCTAACTGGGTGCTCCGCCTGGTGGAGCCATGACCCATGCGCTCTGCCTGGTGAGCACCACTGCCAAGGTGGCTAGGCGCTCCGCCCCATGGCTGGGCGCTCCGCCTGGTAGCTGCCTTTCTTGGGCGCTCCACCTTGGGCCTGTAGCCTTCCATTCCTCCTTCCAACGAACTCAAGTGTATGATCCTCCAATGGTCTTCGGAGCTCGTATCATCAACGCCCTTCCGAATCAAGTATAAGTGAGCATCATGAAGTGCTTTGGCTTGGCTTCTAGTAAAGGGCCTTGTGGTAGTATTTTGCCCCGCATCAGTATACATATTTGCTTAATGTGTAGCCTACTTGTACATACATCTTCTGTTGTCTTGTAGATATTTTTTTTTACTGATCAGCGCACCTGCGTATGAAAGGTAATGCAAATGATAGCCAACTATTTTCCGAGGTCACCAAATGGATTTTACTATCTGAGAATTATTGAAAGTTTGTTATTTTGGAACATTGCAGAAACAAAGACAATGCGCTTCCCCTGCTGCAACAACTGGTTTGTATATTTATATTTTGATAGCCAGTAAACAATATGGTGCTGTAACTTATGTAAATTGTGGATGCTGCAAGTGCAGTGCAGCTGACCTCTTTTTGGGCTACGGTGTTTTTTTTTACTTCAGTCTTTTTTTTCGTATGTAAATACTGGATGATGAAACTGTAGTGAAGCAGACTTCTTTTTTGGCTTTCAATGTCTTGTTTTTTGTGTTGCATTCTATGGATCATCTATGTGTTACAAAGAGTGAACTGACTAGAAATGAAGTTTGTTTGCTGTGTGTTGACCGTATTTGGTGGGCTGAATTCAGCAACTATGCTAATTCCTGACAAACATTGTAATTCCTCACAAACAACTAACAAATATCACCTGCCTAATACCATCCATTATATTTTCTTTTAGCTTTTCTTTTCAGATTTTTTTTGCACCATGTTCACAATGATGATGCCAACTGGAGTAGTTGATATTAAGCCTTATCACGTTGTTTGCTAAATTTTCTTTTACACTGTTAAAGAGCTGTAAGTTAGTAAAAAATATAGAGAACCTCCAGTGTAGGAAAACCTTAACTGTTGAATACTGAAATGAAAGGGTCAAAAGACACCAAAATGTATTGTGGAGATTTTCAGAAGCGCACCCTAGCTAGCTTAATTAGTTTTGTTTCTCTTGCTTCAGGCATACAAAATATCCATATAAAGAACATGAATCATTAGCCAAACCAATGAGAGAAAAAGCGGGTTATCATTTGTACAGGTGAAAGGTAGCAGGGGAGGTATCAGGTAATAGGCACCCTGTGACTCGGTTAATGTGTGTGTTAGATGACTCGGACATCACCATTATCAAAGAGAAAAAAGAGATTAAAAACAAGTACTATTCCCTTTAGTTCAAAATTAGAGAAAAGAAATCCATCATCCTCCCAAACAATAAAAGATCCTGCAAATGTTAACCTAAACATGACAAGAAGCTATGACTAAATACATTAACAATTGTCCTCAATTAATCACTAAATCAATCTCCTATACCTCAATCTTAGATTAGTTAGGAATACCATTAATGATCATCAAAAGGAATATTCAGACAAGTATCCATCTCAGAGAACAATTAGTTCAATTCAGTGTAAATTCTTTCTCATTGGGATTAGAATTAGGTATAGTTTCCAGCTAATTCAAGAAAAGAAAGAGAAAATCAAATATTTGACACCAGTACTACCAATCAAGGTTGTTGCTTGAAACCCCGCGGAAACATAAACTGGTCAACCATGTCAGTAACATGTTCAGATAATTCAACCTATCTCTTCCTTATGGTTCATCACTAAAGTCCAGTCCTAACATATGAATTAAACCTCGAATATACACAGCATACGAATTTTTTCTTCCACGTTCAGCGCTCTTTGGGTATTTTACTAACTGACAACAACAACATAAAGATTCAGATCTTATTCAGCCGTTGAAACACCTTCAAGCCTATTCACATAGAAAATAACAAATCATCAGAAACTATGACAACTCTAAGGGAATCACTAATTGGTTAATTAAAATCTTTTAAGCAAAAAAAAAAAACTCCAATCAATAATTGAATCAAGCCAAAGTATCTGCTTACGGGAACTCAATAGACTAAAAGTACAACTTTACCCATTCACAAAAATCACAACTTTAAGACATCATTGGACTCCAAGACCTCAAAACAAGTGCCACACCTCACCTGACACATGAACCCCCTTACTTTGAAAGGAATTTCATCTTCCGCAGAAAATTTTTGTTTAATAATATGACCGTGAAGACTATGGTGAGTAGTCTTTTGAAGATTATTACAGACCAATCTATAATGATTCCTTTCATCAAAGCGGTACCAAAAGGCAAAACTTTGGTAAGAAAACACATTGTGAAATAGTCTGTCATATCACATACATAAGAATTTTAGTTTAATCTGTGCAAATATACTGAGATTGAAATAAACATTTAACCTCAACTAAATTGGTCAAATTATTCAAGAGATTGAAATAAACATTAACTTCGACTAAAACGGTTAAATTATTGAAGTTGCATGCGCTTTTAGTTAGTTGCTTATACACTTGAAAATTTCAACAAAGAAATCGTTGTTTTATCTACACGAAATGATTCGATTGCTATTTAAATATTTAAATATATTTTTTAAATAGTAGAAGAAATAGTTTTAGGGTCTTAAGCAATGCGATAGACCCACTACCACATAAATAATTTTCACTATTTTTTTATGTACTCATGCTTAAATACAATGTAACCTTTGACGGTTCAAGTAAACTCCACTGAACACGTGGATTGTCATCTTGACACCTCTACATAACGGCTCAAAAATTTCTATGACAATTATTCTTTGCTATCATCTCAATAAACCCATACTTGATGAAATTGCAAAAGAGATAAATTTAGTACTATTTTTTTTCATGTGTTCCTTCTAATATGAAGGTAACACCGTTTATAGTGAACCTAATCCAAATTATCTAGATTAGATATTTTGGTCTTTTAAATTGTCCATGGTATACTGGCTTCTAACAAAAGATGCTTCCCTTTTTTCTTGATAAATATACTGATGTTAACACTCTAAATTTTGACTTCAGGAACTGTTATTTACTGTCAACGAATTTATCACAAATTTTTTTCCAGCAATGTTAGTAGTACAAATATTAAATTATGCACTATAAATTTGTTTAAATAGTTTAATATGAGTTCTTCTGATATCCAAAAACATGAACGATGAAAGTTAGAAGAGTTTTTCCCGATTGTAGGCTTATGTTCTGTTTATTTAAATCTTCTATAACCACTGAAATACCTTTTCTATAACCACTTAAATACCTTTATTTGTAGGACTAATGACTTCTGACAAAAAGAACAAGCATCCCTACTCAGTGACAAGAGATGCTAAAAAGAAACTAAGACAACATGAAATGTACAGAATGCTATCCGTACAAAAGAAGGAATCAATGTTGCTACAACGACGAACAAAACTACAACAGTCTAAAGGGAATAGTAGTTTTTCTACTCAACCTGCAACTGAACTTCAAGAACAAAATGGTCCTCTAGAGGAGTCTCTCTCTGTTTCATCTACATGTTAGAATACTATACGTTTAAATTATTGAAACTGTACAGTGTTTGCGTTTAAGTTAATAACACTGAATAATATTTATTGTGTTCTTTCTATAGCCAATACATGTCACCTTGACGCTCTACCAATTACTCTTGACAAACAAAAGAATACGACTTCTCCCTTTTATACATTTGAAGTAGGCAAGTACTAAGTTGTAACATTTCCTTCATTTTTCTGATAGAATACGTTTATGCTACTCATTCATTAATCTGTGTTATTAGGCTCAACATCAGGTGTATCTAAGGAAAACTACAGTCCAGTTCCAACGACATCTAGAAATAGAGCTTCGCATCTTTTGCACTTTTACTGCAAAGACTTATATTTAGAACCTTAAGATTTGTTTACTTTACTAGCTTATTTACTTAGTGATACTACAAAATCCTAATTGCCCTCTAAGCCACACACACTCTTAATACATAGGTCATCTCAAATCGCGCACGATGAACTTTATTAACACAGGTCAACTACAATCTACTTATGTTCTATTAAAGATTTTTCCTGATTGTGAATTTTGTGGTGTAAAAAGATTCGAATACGAACCACCCGCCTTCTGCTGCGGCAGTGGTTCAGTCAAATTAGTTTCACACCAGTTACCTACTGAATTGCAAAAGCTGTATCTAGGAAATGATAAAGAATCAAAACATTTTAGAACATATATCAGGACATACAATAATATGTTCGCCTTTACATCACATAGTGTAAATTATGACAGGGAATTAGCAAAAAGAAATCATGGTGTTTATACATTTAGAGTTCAAGGTGAGTTATATTATTTCATAGTTGACTTACTCCCTCAACATGAAATAGCAAGAAACATACAACTATAGATACTGATAACGAGTTAACTATAGAATGGCTTGTTCCGACAAAATTTATGAATCAATTGTCAAAAAATTGATGGATATACTAACAACTAATCCATATTCCATTTTCCTAATATCTCTAATAGAAGTAACCCCCCCCCCCCTGTCCGACTTTTTTATTACACTTAGTGTGATTCAGACCGAGATCAGCGAGTATACAATCTCCCCACTACATCCGATGTAGCAGCCATATGGGTCGAAAAAGAAAATAATGAAGTTAGTTGCGCACCTCACATTCGAATTTATACCTGTAGCAGCAGATCTCAAATACTAAACTACTACTATGGATGTTATGATCCGCTACAATACCCACTATTATTCCGATATGGTCAAAGTAGATGGCATTGTGGTATAAAATAAATTAACCAAACAAAAGAAAAAGCTACACGTCGAAATTACTGTGAACATGAACAGTTACCGAGTGTAAAAAATATGTTTTATGCCGAAGATTACCTTGACATTGAAGCTGAAAATTTTGAAAAAAAAAAAAGAAAAACGAAAAAGAGATGGTATTTCTGTACGTGAATATTATTGTTATAAACTTCAAATGAGAGAGGACGAACCAAATGAGATTTTGCATTCCGGAAGACTGCTTCAGCAGTACTCGGTAGATGAATATATAAAACCTGAATCACAAAGATTAGATTTTTTCGCACTTAACCCAGATTTGTTCAGAATTGAAGTGTTAGGAGGAATCATGGATGCTTTAAGACGGGGAGAAACATATGCTTCCAGTATTGAAAAAAAACATTCTTTTCTATTACCTTCATAGAAGGACCAAGAGATATGCGTAGACGATATATGGATGCAATCTCTTTAGTACAACGTTTTGGAAAACCTGATCTATTCATAACAATGAATTGTAACCCATCTTGGCCAGAGATAAAAGAGCACTTACTTCCAACTGACGAAGAGCAAAACAGGCCGGATTTAATTAGCCGAGTATTTAAGGCAAAAATAGAAGAACTGAAAACCGATATAATGAAAAGAAATATCTTTGGTAAAGTTGCGGCTTTTATGTATACTATAGAATTCCAAAAACGCAGCTTCCCGCATGCTCATTTCCTTGTCATACTTACAAATGAATACAAACTACTAACTCCAGAATCCTATGATAATGTTGTTTGTTCTGAGTTACCTGATTTTAATACACAAAAAAATCTGCTTTCACTTGTTGCCCCCCACATGATGCATGGGCCTTGTGGTAATTTAAATCCTACAAATATATGTATGCAAAAACAAAAGATCATTGTAAATCCAAATATCCAAAAAGTTTTGCTGAGCATTCATCAAAGGGAAAAATTCATATCCAATTTATAAAAGACGGAACTCAGGAGACGTTGAACATATTAGAGGTCACTATCTTGATAACTCGTGGGTTTTCCCTTATAATCCATTCTTTGGCATATTCGACTGTCATATAAATGTTGAAGTATGCTCAGATACTAAAGCTGTTAAATACATTTATAAGTGCATTTGCAAAGAACATGATAAAATAGCATTTCAGCTACATAATACTGACTCAGACATTGAAGTTGATGAAATAAAAGAATATCGATCCGCTAGATGGGTGTCACCACCAGAAGCTACATGGCAACTGTTTGGTTTCCCTATTAGCGAAATGACCCCCACTATTTATCATCTTCGGTTACATCTTAAAGGACAACAATTTGTATCGTTTAAGAGTTCAATGAGTATAGACAGGATTGTAAGAAATCCAATGATAAAAAAAACAATGTTGACAGAATTTTTTGCTATAAATGAAAACAATAAAGATGTTATAGAACTCAATCTATTATATAAAGATTTACCAGAACATTTCGTATGGTCATTGAAATATAAAATGTGGACACGCCGCAAAAAAGGTAATGTCATTGGATATGTTGTTACATATCATCCAATAGAAGGAGAAAGATTGATGTTGCCCGAACACGTGCTGATCAAGTGTTCAATCCATCAAGGCCGATGACACGAAGCCAAGCCAAGTTGTTGCACGGTGTCCACATTCAATGGGCTTGGTCGGGAGAAAGAAATCGTTCCAAAGCTGAGTGGTCGAGCTCAAGATTTGAAGGCTTCATCTATAAGCTTGAGCTCGAAGAAGGAAGCGACCGAACACCCAACCAAACACTCATCGACGGTGAAGAGTAAACGAAACAACCAACTGAAGGGAGAGCGTCCGAGGTCAAGTGTTCGAGATTCAAGTGTTCGACTGAAGGAGTGTCTGAACACTCAAACTTATTCAGCCCTGTGTGGCTTAATCCTATTGGTCGTCTGTGACCATTTTACTATTTTGTCATTAGTATTGTCTATATAAACCTCATTTTATTTCATTTGTAGAAATCTAGTTTTTGATGAATGTTGAATTTAGCTGAATGCTAATTGTGTCTCTGTTGGAGCCGAACCCCGACGTGGGATTTTAAAGAACTTGTGTCATTCGGTGTTAGTCGTTTGAACATTTTCTTCTTGGTCATTCAATTTGCAAGAAGCATGAGTTCTTCTTGAGGATTGTTGCATAGTATAGATGCATCTCCTTATCTTCTCCGTTGTTTGAACCGAGACTAGTTCCTCAGATTCATTCCAACGAAGCAGGAGATTTGTCTTGCTTTCTATCTTTATTTTTCTGCTGTTTTAACTTCGGTTGCTATGCTTCATCTTCTCTGAGCTTGCACCATCTTGGTATCAGAGCACGGTTTGTGCTTGTTCTTACAATCCCAATCCTGTTCGTTTTATCTCGTGCATTGTGTCTTTCAGTTTCAGCTTCATCTTCTTTAGTTGTTGTTGTTACTGTTGTGTTTGTTATTACCAAAAAAAAAAAAAAGAGTAGGAAAGAAAAATTTAAAAGTTTTGGTTGATTGTTTGGTTGTTTGGATTAAACAACCACGGATTTGTGTTCACCATCATCTGAGTATTCAAGCGAGGTACTGTCGTACACATTTGATGAATAGTGTTTCTTGATGACTTTTGGAATGTTTTTATCATGGTGGTGTTGTTGAAACCCCAGTTGAGTTTTAGTTATTCTTTGTTGAAGACTAGTGGTTATTGTTTATTTTGGGTCAAAGTTTGAGTTAAAAATTTCGAATTTCCAGTGTTGAGCCACCGTCCGTACGCCGGAAACTTGTTACATTGTAACAGTGTACGGACGAAGTGAAGTTTTCTTAGCTCGAAATTCTTGGAACTGATTTCCTCCGACATTGAATATTACCGGAGTGAAGAACGACCCAAAGTCTGAGTTTAATAATGGACTGTGAACAAAGTTAAAATTTTTCCGACGTCGGAATTGTTGAGTCACTGTTCCATTGAAGAAGAAAAGGGTAAAGTTTTAAAATCAAAACCTCAGGTCAAAATTTTGTCAACTAGAAAAGGGAAAGTAGATAAGGTTAAGCCCTAATCCGTAGCAAGGAGGGACCACTTTTGTGCGTACAAGAGTTGGTGTGTTCGAGGATTCCAAAAGAGGAATCGAAGGGTAGATTGATGCAGGGCAAATCGAGCACCATCAAGAGCCGGGATTGGAAGATGCAAAGGACGAGAGTTCGGGAACGAATTGAAGAAGTATCGAGAGCATCCTAGGCTAGGCGCTCCGCCCAGTCAAAGCAGGCGCTTTGCCCAAGCATAGAGCAGCCCAGGCGCTCTGCCCAGCTGACTTCACTGCCCAACTTGGCAGGCGCTCCGCCTATTTTGCAGTCAAACCAAGACGAGACTTCTGTTATTAGCCTAGTATTATTTACTAGTTTGACCCTACGTGGTCTTCGTTATTACTCCCAACTTTTATGGCTATTTTAGACTTTATTTAGAAGTGTAGAACCTCTATAAATACTACACTTAGCTCATTAGATCATAAGCTAGATTTTGAGATTGAAGAATAGAATTTAAAAGAGACTTGGTCCTTCTTGTTGAAGCTTGGCTTCATGTATCTCTTACTTGGAATCCATGACGGATCAACCTAGTGTGATCCCGTGATTGGTTCAAGTTTCTTTCTCTCTCATGGATATTCAAATCATGCTTTCATTAGATTATCCTTTCTTTCTTCTATTTCTGTTCTTCCCCGTCCCTTATTTCTTGGTTATCGTGTTTACCTTTTTGCTTCCTCTACTTTTATTGCTTTCGCCCGTTTACACTGCTTCAGTTTGGTATCTGTGCAAGGCTCGGGTTTCGTTCTTATGAATCCATATTCCTTGTTCATCTTATCTTTTAGTTTAGTTTATTGTTATTGTTGTTCTTGTTCTTGGAGAAAAGAAGAAAAAAAATTGAAAAGTTGAAAATCCAAAAATTTGGCATATCTTGTTGGTGTGATTGAATCTTGATATGGGTGTTATTGGAGGTTGATCCTTGTTGAAAATCCAAAAATTTGGCATATCTTGTTGGTGTGATTGAATCTTGATATGGGTGTTATTGGAGGTTGATCCTTGTTGAAAACCCGTCTTTTTGGTGCTTAAAACACGTGGTTTGAAGTGGTATTACGGATTTTTGAAGACTTGAATCCCAAGTTTCTTAAACCCTTGAAAAAACCTTTGTTCTTGAGTTCATGACTTGATTCTTGGATTGATTGATTGTTTGAGTGTGAAATTGATATCGGGGATTGTTCTATATCATTTTCCCATTATTTGGTACCAATTTTACATGATTTGGAGTTGTGCATCAAAAGTTCAAGAAAATTGAACCCAACTTGAAACCCTTGTTTAAACCGCTTTGATTCTCGATTGTGATCTTGTTTTTGGTTGTTTGGACTTGAAAATAATTGGGGTCTGTTGAGAATAACATTACACAACTTTGGGTACCATTGATTTTGAAGAAACGGGGTGAAAACGTTGAAAATTTGGGTCAAAAACCAGTTTTCAGAAAAGCTGGAGCAAGGGCCCAGGCGGACCGCCCACCCCCTAGGCAGACCGCCCACTTTGGCTACTGGTCCAGACCCTAGGCGGACCGCCCACCCACCCAGGCGGACCGCCCAGTGCACAGGTTGGTCCAATTTGCTTTGTTTCGTGTGTTTTCGTGTTCCGTTTGCTTCCGTACTTCTTGGCTAGTATTTCTAAGGTTTTTTTCCTACTTTATTAACACTAATCTTTGAGCTTTTAGGGTGTTGTGTGTCTTGGAGTCTTACTTGAAGTCGTAGAACTTGCTTGCTTCAAGTGCGCATTTAAATAGCTTCCGTACATCGAGTCACATAAACTCAATTCCGAACCATTACTTTGGAGCACTAGTTGTTGATCTTGCCATTGTGGTTACTAAGAGAACAAGAAGGTCTTGAGTGGAAAAAGGCTTGAGTGGTGAGAACAATAGAGTGTGGTCACAAAAGCCAACGACCTTGAGTGTATACACTAGTAGAAAGAAAATTGAGTGCCATCTTTTGACTGATACACATGAGGGAGTAAAATTGTGAGGTCCTTTACTCTTTGGCTACAACTATGGCTTCAGATGATGATTATGGAGGGTACGACTCGTGTGGGGATGATGGAGACTATGGTTCCTATGATGATGATGATGGGTATTGCTATGATGATTCGGCGAACCAAGGCTTGTATGATGATGAAGCGGGTTACTATGATGATCATGAGGCTTATGAAGACTATGAGGCTTGTGAAGATGAATGCGAAGATTCTAATGCTTCTAGTCAAGAAATTGAAGATAGTGACGCTTCAAGGTATGATAAACCTACTTACTCTTCTTGTGATGAATTTGAACATGATGATAGTGACATAGAGAGAATGGATGGTGAAGTTGATCATACGAACTGTGCATATGCATCTTCTCTTGGTGTTGCTTGTGGTGTACAAGGGAGTAGTAGAAGTCCTTCCATTAGTATGGGAGGAGGTAGTGGTTGTTCCATGGGAAGGGAGAAGCTTGCCTACCCTACTTGTGCTAAACGGCTTGATTCTTCTAACTCCCATGTGAAGGGTGGATTGAGAAATGGTATTGCTCTTACTACTAATGGAGTGTATTGTTCTAGTAGTAGTGGTAGGAGTGGTGCTATGGGCTATGGAACCAAGGCGAGAGGCACTTATGGGTTCCATAGTGTTACTTCTTCCTCGACTTTCAACAACAATTCTAATGTTGCAAGAGTGACGGGAAGTGGAGGTTATTCTAGTGGTGTTGCCACTAGTGGAGGGATAAGGAGGACCTAACTTGATGGTGAAGTTTTTCTTGAACTTTGAAGCTCTTACTTGGATGATCCTATACGAAACTTAGGTATGAGACCGTTCCTTGTTGCTGTGAATGAAGGAAATGGATTGTTCTTGCTCAAGATTGGTGACACCGATGCCAATTGCATTAGCACTTCGTTGGTTAGTAAGCTAAGGCTTCCATGCTATACTCTAGAGTATCCATATGAGTATAATGGAGTGTGGGTTACCAAGAAAGCTTGGGTATGCATATCTCATAGGAATTACAAGAGTTATGTTTGGTGTGATGTGTACCCCATGCGGGATTTTGATGTTTGGTTAGGTGAGCCATGGTTGCAAGACAAGAGTGTGCGATATAGTATTGTGAATGATAGGTATCATGTGAGTAAGGGTCAAAGGACTTATGCCTTTGAGCCTCTTTGGGCAAAGATCAAGTTACCTCCTAGTACACCTTCTTTGTCTATGCAAAAGGGGAAGGAGAAAGAACCTTAATCCATGGTTGAAAGAGTGCAATCAAGAAGCCCTACAATAACAAGAAATTGTGGGACTAGTGCAAGAAAAGAGTTGACAAGTGTCAACAAGGTGGACCCCAAACCACAAGCTCCAAAGCTAAATGGTTCACCAACAAAGAAGAAGGAGAGCTCAAGTGATGAGTCTCCAAGTCCTAGATTCCGGTTTGATGTTAAGAGTTCACATACTCAGGCTATGGGTATCCTTGGGCCTCGTCCCAACTCACCCGAATTTGAGAGACAAAAGATTGAGAGGAGTAAGGGAGTGACCGGTGACATTCCTCAAGTGGAAAAAGGAGAGGATGTGTTGAGTGATATGAGTGGGATGTCACCACTCGAATCTATACCCGACCTTGAAAAGAAAATGAGGGAAAAGAAAGAGGGAAAAAGAATTGTTGAGAGTGAGGACCCACCTTATTTTAACCTTAACCCTTTATCTTTTTCTTCTACTGGTGTTAGCTCTTGTGTAGGCACTGATGCGGGGTAAATTGGAGCCAAAGCGCCAACCATCAAGAGCCAAGCTTGAGAACACAAGGGATCCAAGACAAGGGCACCGGAGGAGGGTTCGAGGGTGATTTGGAGTCATGGACTTGAGCGCCATCGAGGGAGGACCGACTAAGACCAAGGAGGAACACTTAGAGTCCATTTTGAGCTGTTTCCAAGCCTCCCAGGAAGGGGACGGACTGCCCATTGGACTAGGCGGACCGCCTAGTTGACTGCACACTCTCTGGACTTCGGGCCGTCCATAAAAGGGGCGGACCGCCTACTTTGGAGGGTGGGGCGCCTACTCTGGGTGCCTACTCTGCAGGGTGGGGCGCCTACTCTGCAGGGTGGGGCGCCTACTCTGCTGTCTGGGGCGCATGTTTTGCCTTGTTTTGGACGGGATTTTGACATGTAATCCCTATTTTGGCCCTACGAGGCTTGTAATATTTTTATATCATTTGAGGGCTTTTTAGATATTACATTAGGAGTGTGGTGAACATATAAATACCACACTTAGTCATTTTATTTCATTAGCGAGATTTGAGTATTGAAGAATAGACATTAGAAGAGACTAGGTTCCTTCTTGTTGAAGCATTGGCTTCGTGTATCTCTTACTTGGAATACATGGTGGATCACCGCTAGTGTGACTTCGTTAGTGGTTGAAGTCTCTTTCTCCCTTTGAATCAATCTACTTGGTTAGTTTGATTCGTTCTTTCTTCTATTTCCGTTCTTCCCCGTCCCTTATTTCTTTGATCTCGTGTTTATCATTTATTTCCGTTACTTGTTATTTGCTTCCGTGAGTTTACCTCGTATCATCTTGGTATCAGAGCAAGGCTCGGATTTCGTTCTTACGAATCCATGTTCCTTGTTCATCTTATCTTTTAGTTTAGTTTATTGTTATTGTTGTTCTTATTCTTGGAGAAAAGAAGAAAAACAAAAAAAAGTGAAAAAGTGAAAAAATACAAAAAAAATCTTATTGTGGATTGGATTTGATGATTCCTTGGGTGTTTGATATCGGGGATTGATCTATGATGATTATCTGTTGATTTGGTACCCTTGTTACATGATTTGGTGTTGAGAATCAAAAGTTGAAATAAATCAAAAAATCCCAAAATTGAAAAACCCTTGAACTTGATTGAAATTTCTTGATTTGGACTTGTTTGTGATTGGGTGTTGTTATAAATCATTGGGGATTGGTTGTAGTAGTTGAAAATACAATTAGGTATCTTCGAATAGGAAAAACACCTTGAAAACATCGGGATTTGGGTAGGCCGCCTAGTGAACTCTCTGAAGTTGGGGGGCGGACCGCCCCTGTTACCAGGCTGGCCACCCACTCCTGGTGGGTCTCCATTTGGCTTCGTTTCGTGTCTTTTTGTGTTCCGTTTGCTTCCATACTTCTTGGTTAGTGTTTCTAGGGTATTAGTCCTACTTTATTAACACTAATCTTTGATCTTTTAGGGTGATTGTGTGTCTTGAAGTCTCTACTTAAAGTCATAGAATTTGCTTGCTTCAAGTGCGCATTAAAATAGCTTCCGTACATCGAGTCACTTAAACTCCATTCCGAACCATTACTTGGGTGCATTAGTTGATTGATCTTGCATTTGTGATTACTACGAGACAAGAAGGTCTTGATTGGAAAAAGGCGTGAGTGGTGAGAACAATAGAGTGAGGTCACAAAAGCCAACGACCTTGAGTGTATACACGAATGGAAGGAAAATTGAGTGACATCTTTTGAGTGATACACGTGAGGGAGTGAATTTGTGAGGTCCTTAACTCTTTGGTTACAACTATGGCTTCGGATGACGATTGTGGAGGGTATGACTCATGCGGATATGATGGAGACTATGGTTCCTATGATGGTGATGATGGGTATTGCTATGACGATTCGGGGAACCAAGGCTCGTATGATGATGAAGCGGATCACTATGATGATTATGAAGATGAAGAAGACTATGAGGCTTGCAAAGATGAATGTGAAGATCCCTATGCTTCTAGTCAAGAAATCGAGGATGGTGACGCTTCAAGGTATGATGAACCTACTTACTCTTCTTGTGGTGAATTTGAACATGATGATAGTGACATAGAGCGGATTGCTGATGAGGTTAATTATATGAATTGTGCATATGCATCTTCTCTTGGTGTTGCTTGTGGTGTGCAAGGGAGTAGTGGAGGTCCTTCCATTAGTATGGGAGGAGGTGGTGGTTGTTCCATGGGAAGGGAGAAGCTTGCCTATCCTACTTGTGCTAAACGACTTGATGCTTCTAACCCCCATGTGAAGGATGGAAGTGGGAATGGTGAGAAGGTTCTAAATGGGAGGGAGTTAGTTAAAGCTTACCTTTCGAGCATTTTGGCTAAGATAGAGGAAATAGGCACTCGAATCCAACACTTAGAGGATAAACACTTAGGGGATAAACGGGATGGTGTGAGTAGTTCTATGGGATGTGGAACCAAGGACGGTAGAGGAGATTTCTACCAAACTCCTAGTTCGAGGAGTTCCTACGGTTCCCATAGTAGTACTCCTTCCTCGACTTTCAACAACACTTCTAATGTTGGAAGAGTGACGGGAAGTGCAAGTTATTCTACTGGTGTTGCCACTAGTGGAGGGATAAGGAAAATTCGAGTTTATGGTGATGCAAGTCTTGGACTTTCAAGCTCTTCTTTGGATGTGCCTATACGAGACTTGGGTGATAGTAGGTTTGTTATTGGGGTAAATGGAGTTGATGGAAAATTGCTCAAAATTGGTGAATCAGATGCCAATTGCATTAACCCTTCTTTAGTTGCTAGACTAAAGATCACATGCTATACTTTAAAGTACCCCTATGAGTACAAAGGAGTTTGGGTTTACAAGGAGGCACGGGTACTCATATCTCATAAGGGTTACTATGAGTATGTTTTGTGTGATGTGTATCCCGTACCGAATGTGGATGTTTTGCTAAGTGAACCATGGTTACACAACAAGGAGGTTCACTATGATACTTAGCGGGATATATATCTAGTGGCCACGGGTCGAGGGGTTGATGAGTTTGCACTTTACGGCAAGAGGGGCAAGATGTCCATTGAAATGCAAGCTCGGATCATGCAAAGTAGAAGGGAGCGAGAACTTCAAACCATGATTGAAATTGAGCGATCAAGAAGTCCTACAATCACAAACAATGGTGGGACTAGTGCAAGAAGAGGGTTGGCACATATCAACAAGGTGAACCCGAAACCACAAGCTTCAAAGCCAAGTGGTTCGCCAACAAAGAAGAAAGAGACCTCAAGTGATGAGTCTCTTAGTCCTAGATTCCGGGTTGATATTAAAAGTCCACCTACTCCGGCTATGGGTAATCTTGGGCCTTGTCCCAATTCACCCGAATTTGAGAGACAAAAGATTGAGAGGAATAAGGGAGTGACCGGTGACATTCCTCGAGTGGAAAAAGGAGAGGATGTGTTGAGTGATGTGAGTTGGATGTCACCACCTGAATCTACACCAAACCTTGAAAAGAAAATGAGGGAAAAGAAAGAGGGAAAAAGAATTGAGAGTGAGGACACCTCTTATTCTAACCTTAACCCTTTATCTTTTTCTTCTACTTGTGTGAATACTTGTGTAGGTACTCTTGGAGGCAAACCAATGGAGCCTCAATTATGTCCCAAGAAGGATGGAAAAGGTGAAGAAAATCTTCAATGTGAACTTCAAGGTGAAGAGCCAATTCAAGACACTTCAAGTTCATTGAGTGAGCTAGATGGCCACTCAAAGGTGTGTGATAATTCTTCTCTTGAGCATGTTACTTCCTTTTCATGTGATAGTGTTTGTGAAAACTCTATACTAGTTGATGAAATGTGTGATTACAATGTGATTGCAACTAGTGTAGAGTCGGTTGGTAACCTTGTGTTTGATTATGAACCACTAGTTGAGAGGGATGATAAGCCACATCATGATGTGAGCTCGGTTTTCATTGAACCTCTCTTTAGTGAAGATTGTGTAGTTGACCATATTTGTGACCCTTGTTATGACACCCCACCTATATTTGATAAAGGGGAAGATGAATTGAATGAATATCCTATCCTTTCCCTTGATGAATTGCTTGATAATGGTGGACCTATGTGTTGTAGTGAGGATGGTAGTGACCTTGAGGAGTCCCTAGTGGATGAGATGGATCGAATTGTATTCGATGACTCCTCAAGTATAGGTGATGACTCTAGTTTGGATGCCTCACCATTGATGGGTAGTGGGTTTGTTTTCACTAACCCTTTATTTGAAGATGATTATCAAAGAGGTGATGTTGTACATCAAACTACAGAAGAGTTTGGATTTAAACCTCCATGGTTTGAAAAGTTGAACTCTATGGACAATCCATTGTTTGGAACTCCAAGTGAGATAAGTGGTCTTGATATTGGTTGCGTTGAACCATCTTCTTGTAGTCCTAACCTTCATTGTGTGGGGTATAATGATGAAGAACCTATTGTGGAGACCTTCCTTGGGAGTTTGTCTATTGAGGAAGATTGTCTTAGAGGTGAATTTGGAGGTGAGAAAGTCACTCTTGGTGTGTGTAAGAGTGCTTCCAAGAAGGGGAGTGGAGTATTTGATGTTAGTTGTCAATTAAACTATTTTGTTTACTCAACCCCACATGTTGATCACACCTTGGGTGTGGAGCATACCAAAGCCAATGAGTCACATTGTGATAGTAACGCATTGAAGGCTTGGTGTGTTGACCATAAGCTTGGAGGTCATAAGGAACTTAGTTGCTTAATTTTGCATGTTCCTTGTCTTATTGATCTCTTTGCTTGTTATGGCAGTGAGTGCTTATCATTGTTGAGCCAAGAACTTGTTGTTTCCTTTGGAGACATAATCTTTTTGATTAATATTGATACTTGGCTCTATCACAAAAGTGTGATTTTCACATCACTTGCACTCACTCTTGTTGAACTTGCCTACTCTTGTAGTGGGAAGTTTTGGTGTGTTCTTATTGGACTTAGGGATCATAGGACTTTTGATGGCCTGATCTTGCATATTCCATATCCTATTGATCTCTTTGATGAATCTTGTGTTGAGAATACCCATTGGGGAAGCCAAGTACTTGTTGTTTTCTTTAGAAACATGCGCTTTATCATTGTCATTGATACTTGGTTTTACTATAAGAGTGTGTTTTCCACACTACTTCACTAACCTACTATTGTAGTAGGATATTTGGCTTGTTCTTGTCTTTACTTGTAGGTCTTGATGGTTTGATTTCGAGGACTAAATCCTTTCAAGAAGGGGAGGATGATGCAGGGCAAATCGAGCCTAAGGCACTTACCATCAAGAGCCAAGATTGGAGGATGCAAAGGACGAGAGTTCAGGAGCGAATTGAAGAAGTACCGAGAGCATCCTAGGCTAGGCGCTCCGCCCAAGCATAGAGCAGCCCAGGCACTCCACCTTCAAGGTAGGCGCTCCGCCCAGCTGACTTCACTGCCCAACTTGGCAGGCGCTCCGCCTAACACTAGGCGCGCCGCCTACTTTGCAGTCAAACCAAGACGAGACTTTTGTTATTAGCCTAGTATTATTTACTATTTTGACCTTACGTGGTCTTCGTTACTACACCCAACTTGTGGGGTTATTTTATACTTTATTTAGAAGTGTAGAACCTCTATAAATACTACACTTAGCTCATTAGATCATAAGCTAGATTTTGAGATTGAAGAATAGAATTTAGAAAAGACTTGGTCGTTCTTGTTGAAGCTTGGCTTCATGTATCTCTTACTTGGAATCCATGGTGGATCAACCTAGTGTGATCCCGTGATTGGTTCAAGTTTCTTTCTCTCTCATGGATATTCAAATCATGGTTTGATTCGATTATCCTTTCTTTCTTCTATTTCTGTTCTTCCCCGTCCCTTATTTCTTGGTTATCGTGTTTACCTTTTTGCTTCCGCTACTTTTATTGCTTCCGCCCGTTTACCCTGCATCAAAGATTCTCCTAGGTTTTCACTTTTCTTGTGTTCGATAAATCTCGTTCGTGGGTCTCTAGAGTAAATCTTTCTATTCGAGGTCGTACTAACTTGTTTGAGCTTATAGGAACTCGTGCACGGGGTGACCGAAGTCCAAATTTCATAGAAAGTTCTTTGACTTCCGTGCGTAGTTAAATAGCATTCGTTCCATCCAGTCAACATCAATTCACTCTTCCCGAAGGAGACAGTGTAACTTGTCAATTTTGAAGGAACTGAGAGAAGTTGATCAACCGAGGAAGCCATTGGCTACAAGTTCTTGAGTGACCAAACCGATAAATTGAGTGGACCCGAGCGCCACCCAATAAAAGTAAGGGAGTGTGTGAGGTTATTTCTAACCTTTAACATTTTTCTTGGTCTTTTAATTATGCAGGTACCATGACTGGGAATGGAGGCGATGGAAAGGGCATTGAGGCACCCGAGGTGTCGTTAGCCGATCTCATGGCTGCGATACAAGGCATCAGTGCCGAGGTGAGAGGAGTGAGTGCTCGAGTAGCTAACCTCGAGCAAGGGAGTGTGTCCGTGGCCTTGCCTGGGTCCGGTGCTGGTACAAGCAACTCCACTCCTATAAAATCGGAGCAATATTTTGAGCTCGTTCGACCACAACGGTTGAAGAACGAGGCTGTTCGAAATGAAGCTATGGGCAATCCCCGAGCTGAACAACACTTGGACAATCCCCAAGCTACACAACACTTAGGCAACTCCCAAGCGGAACAACAAAATTTGGGCAATCCCCAAGCTGGTCATCAACACTTAAGCATTCCCCAAGGTGATAGATTGCCACTTCCAATGGCCTGAAGACAAGTTGTGGTCGCTGATAAAGAGATCGATGAAGGAGAATTTCCCGAGGTCGAAGCTGAGAATGAGCCACCATTCGTTCAACGAAGGCAGGTTCAACCAGGTCGTGGAAATTTCTGAGGTCGAGGCCAAGGCGTAAATGCTGCTCGATACCTTGAGCGTGAGGCTGATGACTATCATGATGAGTATCCGGAGCCGATCCGAGGTGCTCATGATTCAAACTTGAACAGTGTCAAGATCACCATTCAAAAATTCGGAGGAACTAGTGATCCGGACCAATATCTTGATTGGAGCGAATCTTCGAAACAAATGAGATGACCGAAGAGAGAAAAGTTGCACATGCTATTACTTCGTTCGAGGCATATGCATCAACATGATGGGAACCTAACAAAAGGTTGAGATGAAGGAATGCTTATCCCGAGATCACCACATGGTTGCAGTTGAAGAGAGCAATGGATGCTAAGTATGTGAATGCTAAATATTGGTAGGAACAACTTCGAAAGCTCTTCGAGTTGAAATAAGGGTGTAAGTCGGTTGTAGAATACTATGATGAGTACAAAAGAATTCGATTGGCTCTTGGATGTAGGGCAAATCGAGCCTAAGGCACTTACCATCCAGAGCCGGGATTGGAGGATGCAAAGGATGAGAGTTCGGGAGCGAATTGAAGAAGTATCCAGACCATCCTAGGCTAGGCACTCCGCCCAAGCATAGAGCAGCCCAGGCGCTCCGCCTTCAAGGCAGGCGCTCCACCCAGCTGACTTCACTGCCCAACTTGGCAGGCACTCCGCCTAACACTAGGTGCTCCGCCTACTTTGCAGTCAAACCAAGACGAGACTTCTTTTATTAGCCTTGTATTATTTACTAGTTTGACCCTACGTGGTCTTCGTTATTGCACCCAACTTGTGGGGTCATTTTAGACTTTATTTAGAAATGTAGAACCTTTATAAATACTACACTTAGCTCATTAGATCATAAGCTAGATTTTGAGATTGAAGAATAGAATTTAGAAGAGACCTGGTCCTTCTTGTTGAAGCTTGGCTTCATGTATCTCTTACTTGGAATCCATGGCTAATCAACCTAGTGTGATCCCGTGATTGGTTCAAGTTTCTCTCTCTCTCTCTCTCATGGATATTCAAATCATGGTTTGATTCGATTATTCTTTCTATCTTCTATTTCTATTCTTCCCCGTCCCTTATTTCTTGGTTATCGTGTTTACCTTTTTGCTTCCGCTACATTTATTGCTTCCGCCTGTTTACCCTGCATCACTTGATATGGAAGAAGATGATGACCAAGCCATCATTTGATTCAAAAATGGCTTGGCTCGAGATGTGTCATCTCAATTGAGGCTGCATGTGTATCAAACATTGGAAGATGGGTTTAATGCAGCCATCGAAGCTGAGAAATGAGTGAAGGATGTCAAAGCAAACTGGTATCGAGGAGTCACTACTTCAACTCCTTTGAACCGAGGTAAAGAATGGAAGAGTCCGAATCCAGCAAGTGCCAACACTGGCCGAGATCCGAAGAAACCCTTCGAAAGGGGAGTGACCGTTAACCAACCAAGAGAAGTAGGAGGTAAAGTTCAACTCAATACTCCTAGTGCTTCAAATATTCAATGTCATAAATGTAAGGGTTATGATCACATGGCAAAAGAGTGTCCAACTCGCAAAGTTATTCTTTTGCTCGAAGATGGAACCGTCCATGAGCAAGCGAGTGACACCGAGCAAGAAAATGCCGAGGAGACTGACCGAGCTGAAAATGATGATGGTCGTGAAGCTGCCGAAGCTGATCATCCGGAAATATTTCTTATGGTTCGAAGAAATTTGAGCTGCATGACTCTCGAAGAAGAGGACAACTGAAGAGAGAATCTTTTCTATACAAGATGTCGAGTAAGGGGAAACTTTTGTTTGATGATAATTGATTCTGGTAGTGCAAATATGGTGACCCAAACTTTGGTCTCACAATTGGAATTACCTACCTCAAAATATCTTCATCCTTACCAATTACAATGGTTAAATGAATGTGGTGAATTGAAGGTTGTCAAGCAAGTGTGGATCAAGTTCAAAGTAGGAGAATATCAAGATGAAATGATGTTTGATGTGATAACGATGCAAGCTTGTCATTTGTTATTGGGTCGACCATGGCAGTATGGTCGGTCGGTTACTCATAACGGGCAATCCAACACTCACACTGCTAAGCTCGGAGGTGAGAGTTTCATACTCAAACTATTGTCTCCGAAACAAGTCAGCGAGGACTATAAAAGAATGAAGGAATTGAAAGAAGCGGCCAAAGCTAAGTCTCTCGTTGGGACAAAAATTATGGCCGACGACAATCACTCACCACTCGAGAAAAGAAATATTTGTGCAATCCTGCAACCGGGTGAGTATCTACAAGGCAACGACAACGGTCAGTTGATGATTTGCCTCGTGCATAAGGGTATCTTTCTAAACTCTAATGATGATTTTTCTAACGATAACCCATTGCCTAGTGCTGTACAAAGTGTTTTCCAGGACTTCGAAGACATGTTTCCCGAAGACATGTTTCCCGAAGAAATGTCAGGTGGATTGCCTCAGTTGAGAGGAATCGAGCACCAGATTGACTTCATTCTGGGGTCTCAAATCCCCAACAAGCCTGCATACCGGTGTAATCCAGAAGACACCAAAGAGCTCCAAAGGCAGGTGGATGAATTATTGAACAAAGGCCTTGTTCGACAGAGCTTGAGTCCTTGCGCCATTCCATTTATCCTTGTCTCGAAGAAAGATAGAACATGGCGTATGTGCGTTAAATTCCAAGCAGTCAACAAAATTATGGTAAAGTATCGTCATCATATCCCTCGATTAGATGACACGCTAGATGAGTTAAGTGGTTCTTCATGCTTTTCGAAGATAGACCTCAGGTCCAGTTACCATTAAATCTGAATGAAACCTGGAGAAGAGTGGAAAACCGCATTCAAAACCAAATTCTGTCTCTATGAATGGTTAGTGATGCCTTTTGGCCTCTCTAACGCACCGAGCACATTCATGCGGCTGATGAACCATGTGCTCAAGTCGTTCATAAATAAGTTTGTCATCATTTACTTTGATGACATACTTGTTTATAGTAAATTTGTGGATGAATATGTCGAACACCTAAGGCTAGTACTTGATAAACTTAGAGAAGAGAAGTTATATGCTAACTTCAAGAAGTGTGCCTTCTGTGTTGAACGTGTAGTCTTTCTAGGATTTGTTGTGAGTGCTAATGGTGTTGAGTCGATGAGTCAAAAGTCGAGGCTATAAAAGATTGGCTGACTCCAACCTCGGTTTCTCAAGTTCGTAGCTTTCATGGCTTAGCTAGCTTTTATCAAAGGTTTGTTCATGACTTTAGCACCATGGCAGCTCCTTTAACCGAGCTGGTAAAGAAAGACCATCCATTTTTATAGGGAGAGTCCCAAGAGAGGGCTTCCCAAGAGTTGAAACCGAGCCTAAGCTCTGCCCCGATGTTGCAACTCCCTAACTTCGGCAAAGCGTTTGAGGTTGAATGTGATGCATCCGGAGTTGGGATCGGAGGAGTGCTAATGCAAGAAACGAAGTCGATCGCTTACTTCAGCAAAAAGCTTAAGGGTGCAACCTTGAATTACTCGACGTATGACAAGGAGTTGTATGCCCTCGTTCGAGCACTCGCCCATTGGCAGCATTTTTTGTGGCCAAGAGAGTTTGTGATCAAAAGTGATTATGAGTCTTTGAAACATCTTCGAGGCCAAGAGAAATTAAATCGAAGACATGCCAAGTGGGTGGAATTCACTGAGAGCTTTCCCTATGTAATTCATTACAAAAATGGAAAAGACAATGTTGTGGCCGATGCCTTATCGAGGAAATTTACCTTTAGCGACCACTCTCGCCTCGAGGCTCATGGGATTCGAAAGCATCAAGTCGATGTACGAAGATGATCCCAAGCTGAAAAGCGTCCGTGATGCAATCTTGAGTGGCCAAAGTGTTGAGAAATATCAGTGGCATGATGGCTACCTCTTCAAGAATGGGAGGGTTTGTGTGACTGTGTCATCGTGGAGAGAGCTCTTGGTTCGAGAAGCTCACTCCGGAGGCTTGATGGGATACTTCGGTGTCGATAAACTCCTGGTATCTTGACCGAGCAGTTCCATTGGCCAAAAATGTGAAGAGATGTGGAAAAGCTTTGCAATGCTTGTATAGATTGCAAGAAAGCTAAATCGAGATCCAACCCTCATGGTTTGTATACTCCATTACCTGTTCCTAGTCGACCGTGGGTTGATATATCCATAGATTTTGTTATGGGGTTACCGAGATCGGGGGGTGGACATGATAGCATCTTTGTCGTAGTCGACCATTTTTCCAAAATAGCTCACTTTATTCCTTACAAGAAGTGTGATGATGCACAGCATGTAGCTACTTTGTTTATTTCTAATGTGTTGAAATTGCATGGTGTGCCTCGTACTATTGTGAGTGATCAAGACTCAAAATTTTTGAGTCATTTTTGGAAATGTCTATGGGGTTCCCTTGGCACGAAATTAATATTCTCGACGCCTCACCATCCTCAGACTGATGGACAGACCGAGGTAGTCAACTAAACCTTGGGAGAACTGCTTCGAGCTATGATAAAAGGTAAGGTCGGAAACTGGGCTGATCGTTTGCCCGTGATGGAATTTGCATACAATTGAATAGTGCATCAAATAATTGGAGTGACTCCGTTCGAATGTGTGTATGGTTTTAGCCCTTTAGTTCCACTTGATTTAACCCCATTGCCTCGAGATTCTGTTATTGATTTTGATGGTACTTGACGAGCCACTTCCTTGATCGAGTTGCATGAAAAGGTGAAGAAGAACCTCGAGGAAGCTTATGCCAAAGTGGCATCGAAGAAAAACAAGGGGCGTAAGAAGTTGGAGTTAAAGAAGGGAGATTGGGTGTGGGTTCACTTTCGAAAGGAATATTTTCCGAACCAAAGAAAAGGAAAGTTTGCTCCTTGAGGGGATGGTCCGTTTCAAGTGCTGAGCAAAATCAACAGCAATGCTTATGTGATCGACCTCCCACATGAGTATAATGTGTCCGACACCTTTAATGTTGCTGACTTAACTCCTTGTGTTGTAGGCCAAGCATCAGAGATTGAAGAGAGCTCGATTTCGAGAATGAAATCTTCTCAAGAAGGGGAGAATGATACAGCCCGAACACGTGCTGATCAAGTGTTCAATCCATCGAGGCCGATAATACAAAGCCAAGCCAAGTTGTTGCACGATGTCCACATTCAATTGGCTTGGTCGGGAGAAAGCAACCGTTCCGAAGCTGAGTGGCCAAGCTCAAGATTCGAAGGCTTCATCTATAAGCTTGAGCTCAAAGAAGAAAGCGACCGAACACCCAACCGAACACTCATCGACGCTGAAGAGTAAAGGAAACAACCAATCGAAGGGAGAGCGTCCGAGGTCAAGTGTTTAAGATTCAAGTGTTCGACTGAAGGAGTGACCGAACACTCAAACTTATTCAGCCCTGCGTGGCTTACTCCTATTGGTCGTCTGTGACCGTTTTACTATTTTGCCCTTAGTATTGTCTATACAACCCTCATTTCATTTCATTTGTTAAAATCTAGTTTTTGATTAATGTTGAATTTAGCTGAATGCTAATTGTGTCTCTGTTGGAGCCGAACCCCGACGTGGGATTTTAAAGAACTTGTGTCATTCGGTGTTAGTCGTTTGAACATTTTCTTCTTGGTCATTCAATTTGCCAGAAGCATGAGTTCTTCTTGAGGATTGTTGCATAGTATAGATGCATCTCCTTATCGACTTCGTTGTTTGAACCGAGACTAGTTCCTCGGCATCATTCCAACGAAGCAAGAGATTTGTCTTGCTTTCTATCTTTATTTTTCTATTGTTTTAACTTTGGTTGCTAAGCTTCATCTTCTCCGATTTAGCTTGCACCAAAGATACTATCTGAGATTATTAGTGATGAATGTAAAAGGACCAAAATCATATGACAAGTTGCGAACTGTAAATGAGTGTGTTACAACACATTTAGAGAATCTGCTGAAAAGAGAGGGTTGCTTCACGGTGACAATAACTTAACGGAATGTATGTTAGAATCCGTCGGATATCAAATGCCATGTAGTCTCAGACGTTTGTTCGTCACATTATTAGTATAGTGTAATCCTGCTAATCCAAGAGAAATGTGGGAAACATTTGAGGGTTCTATGTCCGAGGACTTCAAAACGTTACCACACATCCAGGCAAAAGATGTTCGACACAAGGTTTTAAATGACATCAACGAAATCTTACATTCAATGGGACACAACACTAATGAATACAAAATTATTCCTGAAGAATTCAAAGCTTATGTAGGTGCAAAAGAGGCAAAAGAGATACATTTCGAAAGAAACATAATTGTTACTGAAGAAGAATTATATTGCAAAAGAAATTGAACCATGAACAACATATGGCATACGATGTGATTATGGACAGAATAATTTCCAACAGGCCATGAGCTTTTTTCATTGACGGCCCCAGAGGAATAGACAAAATATTCTTATACCTCTATTAGCTGTTGTGCGATCCAAGGGATTAATTGCTCTGGAAATAGCTACCTCTGGAGTCACAGCTTCGATCCTTCCAGGTGGGCGTACTACTCATTCCCGTTTTAATATTCCTATTGACATTGATGAAAACTTTAGCTGTAGCATTAGCAAACAAAGTGCGTTTGCCTGTTTAATTCGAGATGCAAAACTAATTGTGTGGGATGAAGTGTCAATGGCAAAAAAAAAATGATTGAAACTTTTGATCTGCATTTGAAAGATCTTTTGAATACAACCGCACTCTTTGGTAGTAAAGTAGTCATCTTTGGTGGCGATTTTAGACAGACTCTACTAGTAGTTCGGAAGGGAAAAAGAGAAAATTTTATCTAGGAAAGCTTATTGTATTCTGACATTTGGAACCAACTTGAAAAATTGAAATTGTCCAAAAACATGCGTGCAAAAACAGATCCTGCTTTTTGTGAATACTTGATGAGAATAGGAAGTGGAAAAGAAGTAGTAAATTCTGAAGACAAAATTGAAATTCCCAATTCATTTACAGTTCCTTTTACTACTGAAGAAGAATCCTTGAATGCATTATTTGATATAACATTTCTCAATTTGCAAGCTTTCTTCAGTGACTCATCTTTGATAACTTCCCGTATCATTTTAACTACAAAAAATAATTTTATGAATGAAATAAATCATATGCTTATCACCAAATTCCCAAAAGATGCTAAAACATTTGTTGCAATTGATGAAACTGTTGAACCCAATGATCAAAGTCAGTATGAAGATTTTTTGCATACTCTGAACCCTACTGGTCTGCCTCCTTATAATCTAACTTTGAAAGAAAATTGTCCAATTATGTTACTACGAAATTTGAATCCTCATGAAGGTTTATGTAATGGCACACGGTTGATCTGTGGAGACTTTAAAATGCACGTTATAACTGCAAAAGTTGCAAGTGCCGACTTTATAGGTACTCATGTGTTTATTCCAAGAATACCTTTAATGTCATCACAAGATGAAAAATTACCAGTCCAATTCAAAAGAACACAATTTCTACTAAAACTATGCTTTGCTATGACTATAAATAAAGCACAAGGTCAAACATTAGATTTTGTTGGAATTTATTTACGAGAACCTGTATTTTCCTGTGGTCAGCTTTATGTTGCATTATCGAGGGCAAAAGCTTCGAACTGTGTAAAAATATTAATTCGACCTCCAAATCCAGATAGTCAGGACGATACCTCTACATACAATATAGTATACAATAAAATCATTCAAAAAACTTTCATGTGAGTATTTTACATGCAAATCTATTTTGGAAAGCAGTCATCATTGCAAATGGAAGACAGTCGTGTGTATAAACTCACGTCAGTCGGACTTCAATAGTGTCTTTCCCTTTTTTTTTTCTTCACAAATAAGACTACACGATGCCTTACATAAACAATGGGAAGTTCAAGTACTTTAGTTATTTAACATTTTGAAGTTCGCTTCCCAATTTCCCGCTTGTTAGTACAACATTTTAACTCTCTAACACCCACTTGAACTTCTGCAGAAGATGCACACCAAGGAAAATATGAAGTTTGCGGACCAGAAGTCTATGAACACCTAGGTAAGTGACGAAATCACTGCTAATGATTTCTAAATTACTATCATAATAGATTTAAATAGATCAATTGATAGTATTGTTTTGCTACAATTAAAATTTGTTCTCTGTCATTGATTCTTCTGTCTTGGTACAACTAAAAATTGTTCTGTGTCATAGATTCCTCGTCCACCTACATGCAACCATGACCATTGTCTGTTAGGATTTTTTCCATCTGATTTTTCTTCTATGAGCATTGTAGTCATGATTTATAGTTAGAATAGATTGTTATTAGCTGTCTTATACAACCAAGACACGTCAGCTATCTTGAAAAGAGTTTTGGTTTGCTTTATAAATGTTACGTTCTATGAAGACTAAGATATCCCAAAGATTAAGTAAATATATGTAAACCAATGTTAAAATGGAAGTTTCTCTTTCTTTCTTTTGTCCAGAGTTGATTGATATTAATATTAATAAGGGTAATACAGATGAATAGAAGTTCTCTAATTTTCATGTTCTGTACACTTTTGCTTAAACAACTCACCAACGGATTGTCTCCTGCTTGTACATAAATAAATCTGCCAATTTTATTTAAAGGTATATATTTCTTCAGCTCGTGATATCTGATATTCCGAAAATGCTGACAATTTCTTGAGCATACAGAAGTAGTTTCTTACTTGACCTTTAGACTGACAACATAACAGCCAGTTTTATGTAGATTTCTAATCTTTAATAAGTGTAGATTTATCCACCAAAGACATTACTGTCACCATATGGTATCAGACAAGCAAAACACATAATAGGAAAGTTACTGATGCCTTTGGATCTAGACATTGCAGTGAAGAATTTTCTAATGCTACATGTAGTGCTTGATAATAATGTTTTTTGCTGGATGCTACTCGTGGAATTGGTCCAAGGCCAGTTTGGTACAAGACCATGTGAGAAGAACGAAGCTTTCTCTGATTAACTTGAGAAAGCTTATATCTGAGGTGAGTCAGGCTAAACATCTTTCAAACCCTTAGTTCTGCATTCTCTCAACTCTCTTCCTGCAAAAGCAACAGTTGATATCTAACTTATTTAAACTGTTGTTTCTCAAGAGGGAGAGGGTACATCCATATCAAATAAAAGACAAAGGATTACCGTCGCAGCCGTTGCACCACTTGATTCTGCAGCAGAATCCAAATAGTTAGTATGAAATTTTCATGTTCACGCTTTTGTTTTGTTTTTTCTTGTTAGACATAAATTCAGTGATTTGTAACACATAATAAAGTCGCCATATATGTTTCTCTTTTTCGTGTATATTCATTTGCCATCAACTATATTTATGCTGAGCTCCCTTTTTGTTCTTTCCCTTTTCTTGTTTGGTTGTATAATCTTTGAAGTATTTGGAAATAACTTATACATATGAAATCAATCCACTCATAACAAGGGAATACAGGTAACGCCTTTCACTTTCTAAACACCATTGCTTTAAGCAAATCCTATATCTAGAACATTTGTTTTCAATCAGAAGACTCTTTACGCATTATATTCCTAACTGTTTGCATTAACACAACAAAATAGACTCTACTAACACGTTGCAGGAACACTCTGTTATACAGCTACTAAGATCAGTATGAATCCCCTACTTCAGTCTGCATAGCTTCCATATTGCGTCTCTACTCTACAAGCAATACAATTTATACTATGATACAAAGCTATGCGACCAAATACTAGACACCTAATAGTGGATTGGGCCTATGCTTAGCATAAGCATACTTCAACTAGTTTATCTTAATAATGGTAAGAACCTTTCCATGCTAGAGTTTTTTTAGAGTTTTTTTTTGTGCTCTCCAGTGTCATTTTCTTTCTGAATTAATCGAGATAAATAGAAATTTACTACTTCCACCAAATGACACTTAATTTCTTATCGGTATACAATCTGCATGTTAGAAAACTTCAGTTTGCTTCTCCGCTCTTTCTTTATATAATAAAGTTAGTTGAAAACTTTGTGGCTTATTGTTTAAATGTTAGATCCAGAGAAAAGATGTGCCGAGGATATTAAAATAGAAAGATATTTTTGTGATGATGCTCATAAAAAGTTCAACTCTTTTTTCTTTGAACTGGCCTTTCCAATAGCATGCAACACAAATTCACTTCTGGAAATGTGTCTATTGTAGCTTCTCCATTGTAAAACATGATGAGAAGAAAGGAGTAAGTTTATTGTTGTTTTCGTGTCTGCTTCAGTTATGCATTGACTCAATTATAATGTAGGGGATAGTTGCTCAACAAAATTGTGGGTTTTCTTTCTTCCTGACTGGTCATGATTTGTTCTTCTAGACTACTATTCTTGACATAAATAAAGATCCATTTCGCCCCATGAAAATGATGAAAAGATTCTTGGTGCTGAAACACCATATCTTAGTGCAATTGGGGCATTAATGTATCTTGCTAATAATACCCGACCAGACATTGCGTTTTCTGTAAACTTATTAGCAAGATTTAGTTCTTCCCCGACACAAAGACATTGGAATGGTATCAAATATTTATTCAGAAACCTCCGAGGAACAATCGACAAGGGTTTGTTATATTCAAGTGAATCCAACTTGCCACTAATTGGCTATGCAGATGCAGGATATTTATTAGATCCACATAAAGGTCGATCTCAAACAGGCTATTTATTTACATGTGGAGGTACAGCTATATCATGGCGCTCAACAAAACAGACTTTAGTTGCTACTTCCTCTAATCATGCAGAAATAATAGCTATTCATGAAGCAAGTCGGGAATGTATTTGGCTGAGGTTAATTACTCAACACATTAAGGAAATGTGTGGATTTTTGAAAAATGAGATTTCGACAATATTGTTTGAAGATAATACTGCATGCATAGAATAATTGAAAGAAATTAAAGGAAACAGAACGAAACATATCTCACCAAAGTTTTTTTTCACTCATGATCTTCAAAAGAATGGTGAAATAAAGGTTCAACAAATTCGTTCAAGTGACAACTAAGCTGATCTGTTCACAAAATCATTACCAACCTCAACATTCAAGAAGCTTGTATACAAGATTGGAATGCGTCGTCTTCGAGACATGAAGTGACTTTTTTCATCAGGGGGAGTAAAATGTACGTTGTACTCTTTTTCCCTCCCATTGGGGTTTCTTAGTAAGGTTTTTAATGAGGCAACGAATAATGCATATTACAAATATTTATACATGGGCATCCAAGGGGGAGTGTTGTGAAAGATTTAACATTGGAGTGTTGAATACGGAAACAAATTGTCTGCCCATATTTTATGGAAGTGGCCATACTCCAAACTATTCATGCACATAATACTACTATTTCTATATACTATTCATGTAACTTTTGCCTAGAAAAGGCATTGTAGACGATAGAGATATCATGAAATATAAGAACTCTCCTAACTGGTCTCTTTTATTATTTAAAGTTATCTATTATAATTCTAGTTAATTACTTTAATTTCATAACATTACTTTATTTCTTAAATTCTGTCTAGTCAACAACTTCATATAAATCATCCACGTAACATAAAGCCCCAAAGAATAGAGTAAATTACACTGTTTTCCGATGAAGACAAGGAACAGGAGAAAGAAAAGCCACTAGCACTCAAGCTAATAAAGGAATCTTACGGGAAAGAAAAATTATAACTGAAGTGAGGGCAAAAAGTGCGGTAGCAACTTCCACATGTTTCTACACACTTCATATGTATTTTCATTTTGTTTTTAATTTCCTTACACTAATAGTAAACTAATCAAGCCTTATGTGGAGGGCATTGAAAACACTTAGTGAAGAGGCCAAAAGTGTTAATTTGATGTACAAAATTGACCATGCTTGCCCACCCTCCAAATCCAAAGCCAACAATGAAGACCCATGCCACCACAAAAATGTTCGTACAATACAAGCCAATCCAGCTTCCCAAGAATGATGGTGGTTGCTCCACAGCATTCTGTCAATAACCAAGAAAAGGAAATAACAATCGGTGATTCTATCAATATTCAAATGAGGTGAATGAATATAAAATAACTAATCATATAGAAAAGGAAAAAGATAGCTCTTCCATCTCAATTTATGTATGGTACTATTTGACTGAGCAAGTAGTATAAGTAATAGATATTAATGTGACGGTAAATTATTTCTTTAGAATATTTAAAGTTTGCTTCTAAATATAAAAAACTGATATTTTTTGGACAAATTAAAAATAAAATGCACCACATAAAATGAGATAAAAGAAAATATTGGTTTATGGTTTAATTTGTACCTCTCTAGCTGTTGGCGAAGCAAAAGTAACCATGTGTGCTAAGGCAGGAATTATGTAGACTGTGAAGCTAACAAGGAGAGATCCAACAGCAGAGTTAATAGGGCCAAAGAAGGGGAAAATAATTGCCAAGAACCATATCGGAATAACCACAGGTAGTCTAGCCATCGCTCGCTTGAACAAGCTCTTTGTGTCATGAACTCTAATGAACTTCTCCCACACAAAGTACAGTGGGGTACATGCGAATCCAAATGTTATAAACTGCACCAAAACATTCCGTAATTATAGCAAATTCAGTGTCGTTGGAATAACAAAGTTTTCTCGTACTTTTGACGTGCTATTAATTTTTTATTTTTTTCACAAAAAAATAATAAGAAAATAAATAAATAAATTGGTGCAGTGTTAATTTTAAAAAGACAGGAAGCACAATTACAAGTAATAGAATAGGAATAAAGGCGAATGCCGCTGATGGGACTGAACATAGAGATTCCTTGACGAACGAATGCAATAAATGGAAGACATGCGAATGTAGTACTAGACGGCTGTTCACTAATCTCAAGCTCGGAGTAATCTTTTTCGCACGAATTCTTGACCTTTTCGAGTTGAAGGCATAAGCGCATCTATTACACAAAATCTGCACATGCTATTGACACTGCGACCAACACAATCAGCCAAAGCCTTGTTATGTGGACTAACACTTTCTAACTCTCTCTGAGGAGCTCTGCCCCTACTTCAACTAAAGATCGCCCTAATAGTTCAAGTAGAAGTGAATATGTACGAAGTAGAAACCCCTCAATTAATCCATCTCCATAGGAGTGGCATTTTGCCCCTAACCACAACCATCCTCTGTTTCTTTATATAGTCATTGATTATATTGAAAGGTCACAATTACCACGAACAAAAATATTGCCTTTTCCCTTTAACAAATATAAAGGAATCATTAAATTCCATGTCTTAAGCATGATTAGGATTAAGGGAATGATTGCAGCTAGATATGGTAGGCCAAGTCCACTTTAGAAATAATGCTCTAAAACCTGCACAGTAAATTATTTTTACTGCTGTAGCTTTATTTCAGATTTCTAGTCAATAAAAATTCCTATTGTTAAGGAGTTTGTTTGTTAAATTTGAAATTTAAGGATTAGGATTAATACTACTTTATTCTAGGAGATTTTACCTACTTTTAGTTTTGTTTTAGTTATTTAAATAGTTGTTATTTGAGATATTTCCATTCACTTCATATTTTCTGAAGTGCAAGCTCTAAAGGTTTTTCTTGTTAAGTTATTTCCCTGCATTTCTTCACTTTAAAAACCAACACACTCGTCACACCGGCAAGTCCTGCGAGTGTGGTATGTTAGATAAGATTCTATTTCTTGAGGGCGGAAATAGTGGAATGTTCAGAGGGCTTGTTTTTAGTCGGCTTTAAAACTCTGTGTATCAATGTATAATGGAAGATTCATAAGATTGAAAATTGTGTACAGATAATAGTAATAATGTTGAGACATAATTAAATAAATAAAAAGCGCATTCCAAATCTATAACAAAGTTGGAAGATGACTAAGTCATTAAGCTGGGTATAAAATGTGACATTATTGAAGAACAAATTCTGAACGAGAGCTTGTAATTTTTTTTTTTTTAATTTCGCGATTCCTTTTACGCGTCTTCTTAATTACCAGAAGATGGGAAAAATATTTGTTTTCTTTCCATGCTCTTGTTTACCACCAAAGAGGATAAATTAAAATTTAAAACAGGCTTGCATCTTCTTCCTTTATTACTTTGTAAACACAGAAAAGTTTGGTCATGGTTAATATCTACACAATTCTTTAAAAACAGGGTAAAGACAGAAAGAAAGCTAAATTGACAAGAAGAATAGAAAGATTACAGCATTATTTAATCTCCAGAGCAACCTCATGCAACTTCGCTAAATTAAAATTAAGAAGAAAAGAAGGAGAAAACATTTAATAATCACCTGATGAATTAGCATGAGAATGACAGCTGCATCTCTAAATCTAGTCCTTGGTAACAAAGCCAAAGAATTGGAGTGGGTGAGAAGGGCATCCCCGAAAGCCCAATACACAGCACTTGCTGATGGCAGCGTCAGGGTTAGCACATAGATTGTTGCCATCAAATATATAAGTTTGAACTTCTGTGGCTTCCACATTGCATGCATTATCTCCCTAAATTACAAAAATATCCACCACGCGCAAAATTCGTAAGTCTCGATGTTGCAATAAAAATTTTCTTGATGTTGCAATAAAAGATTAAAGTGTTGATTTGCAATTTTCTGAATTTCTAGTCTTGGAAAATTTGAAAATAACAGATTATTGTTACACTTCCTATTTTCTCATCAGATCAGCCAAATTAGTACTATCTAAAGAGTTTAATTAAGTACACGTGACCGCATCTTAACTATAATTCCATTAATAATCTAGAATAATATTTCTAAATCATACATGTAATATATTTAAAGTTTCTTTCCAGCATGAGTTCTTTAATGGTGTTTCTCAAGTTTATAAAATAGGTGGGAAAAATATGTGTCTGATTCACGATTTTTTTTCTATGAGCAGAGTGGTCGAATGATTGTGCTAATCTAATAAAGTACTCCCTCTAATTCTTTATCATTTCCAAACTGTCGTTTCAACTATTAACTTTGATCCTATCAAGATTCAAGAATAAACATGTGTAGGGAGGGCAAATAAAAGTAAGCACCAGGTTTTCAGGAGCATGTTTCCATTTTTGGGAAAGGGATTTCAAGCTAAAATAATTACAAGCATTTGTTATGTCTCTGCCGAGACAAACAAAAGAGTATCTAGGGTAACGTGATGTTAAATTATTGATCCACTTGTAAATTTGCTAGTAATATATTAAATCCTCACACTGTCACTGCATGCCCGCCAAAGGTGTAAAGAATGTTTGTAGCACCAGTGAAGTAGAGAACCATTGTGGTTGGTCCTGAGTGCTTCACTCCCTCGACCTATATATATTTCACAGTCATCCACACAATTAAACGTAAGTAAGTACTTATCAAATTGTATTGATTCTGATTTCTAAAGGTAAAAATAGCCAAAACTTAGTACCACCGACATCTAAAAGTTTAGCATATATGAGCTAAAATAGGATTTAAGAAGTAAAACCTTTTCTAAACAAAACTTAATTAAGGGAAAAAAACGTACTCCACTAACATGTATGTACCTGTCCATTGAGAAGAGAAGCTACGGTAAGGTACCATGCAGTGTAAGTTGTCATCAGAAGGCCTACAAATGACCAAATTCTGTAGTTGTGGAATGAAGGGATGAACACAGTTGAGGCACAACAAGCTCCAAATATATAGGTCCAAGTTCTCTTATCAAGATTGTCGTTAATATAGTATATGTTACTGCAACGAATAAAAGAGAAAAGATTTAGTAACATGTTTTATATATACTTTATTTGTATATTTAATTATCTTAAAGAAACAATATACTTTTTTACCTTCAATCACATAGGAATAAACATAAAACCTAAATGTTGTTCTTGCCCTAGTGAGGATGAAACCATCCACCATATATTCTTTCAATGCACTCATGTAAATAAAATCTGGAGAGACCTTGAAGTAGATATTACTTCATTTCTCATCTCAAATCATCATTGGCTTTGTTACACCCCGTATGTCTAAAGTGACGTATATCATTCTAAAGACATGTTAAGAATGATTTAAGTGAGTTTAAAGTCATAATATGACCATATATGATGTTTATATATTGAATATAATGTTTGGGAAAAATCGGATTTAAGTTGCGGCAAAACCGACTAAGGAATTGCCTTGTAACGAAGTTTTTTCAGCAATTAATTCCGTGTGTTATATGAAGTCTTTTGGGGACATATCATATACCAAATTTAAGGTCTTAGAGTTTAGTTTCCAACACTTTTGACGGTTTGTTCATACAATGTTTGGATAAAATGATATGAGCGTCAGAAATCAGGCCAGAAAAAGGGACATAAGCGCAAAAGAGGACTAAAACTGAAATGTTTCAAGTATAAAAGGAAAATTCCTCTCATATCTCGTCACTTCCAGAAAAATCAAGAGAGTAAGAGTGTGTTCTTGAGTATTGAAGCCACTAATATGGTTTTGAAGGATGGACGTCAATCTTAACTCGAAATTGAAGACAAATTGCGTCAAAACGCTCTACGCGATTCAGGTAACGTTATGCTACCTTTAATTTCGTCTATAGCTTGAGTTTTAGAATTACTTCATGGCTAAGTAAAGTATCTAAATTTTGTATAATAGCTTGTTTAAGCTTTAGAAGGTGTGGAATTCAAGGGAAACAAGGTTTAGAAGCAAGAAACATCAAAGGTATGTAAGGCTAAACCTTTCTTTCGACAAGGCATTTGTTTGTTAGCTTTTGAAGTTTGTCTTAGTTCCAAACTTGATGGTTCTTGTGAGAAACTTGTATGTCATAAAGGTAACCGTGTATGTGCCTAATTTGGTGCTAAGACCCACGGTGAAAGATGTCCAAAAAAATAGCAGCACAAAATGTTTCAAAATCTGGAAAATTGTTTTATCTTCGAACAACTGTTAGTAGTTTGATTATAACTCCTTGTACAAAATTGATATTGAGATGCTTTAAGATTTCTTAGAACCCAAAGACATATATCTACAACTTTTATGAAGACCATGAAGTCTATATCTTTGATCTGAACTCTGAAAATTAGGTTGCAAGGCAGGACAATGGTGCTGCGCAGACATTCTATCTGCAGATTTGTTATGTCGCCCAGTCATCTCATTTTGTTATCCATTTAAGCTGTTTATGTTATCAGTTTATCCGGGTATCCATTCCTGTGTATATTATAGTTCTAGTTCTGTTTTTTCGGATCATCCAGTTTTAGGGGAAACTCTGCCAAAATTTTTATAAAAAGTCAAAGAGTTAGATAAATTCTGAGTTCTAGGTTGTGTCTATAATTCTATCCGGAGTTTTCTTCTCATTCCTTTGAGTCCATATCTATTGTTTCCACATGTGTTATGCCTCATACATGCTTATGCTTATATTGTGATCATATTATGTGTGATTTGTGGAGTCCCCATAGAGGCTGGACATTGGACACACAGTCCGGTCGCGTGTGATACTACCCATCTGGGGGATGCAGCCCCTCTGGTTCAAGCGGGACTTGAAACACCTAGTGTGACGGGTGTCATTCACACACTCTGATTAGAGAGACTAGATATTACTGGCTGGGGGGGACATAGCCTATAACACCCGCCAGGTTTGTTATATACGCGTATATAGCTACAATATGCACTGCATGATTATACATGAGGCTAGTTCAGGTTTTCAGTTACCTGATTTGGGGGGATACAACCCATAACACCAGACATGTACTAGTTCAGATGTTCAGTTACCTGATTTGGGAGGATACAACCCATTACACCAGACAGGTACCAGTTCAGATAACAGTCCAGTTTTAGCTCAGTACCAGTTATTAGTTCTCAATTATCAGCCACCAGTACTTAGCGTCAGTATTAGTTGACAGCTATCAATTCCAGTTTCTCGTAACCAGTTATCAGTTATATTACAGTTATTTATCAGTATAGTTCAGCTCAGTCTTCAGCTCCAGATTTAGCTAGACTTCAGTTTATATTCAGATCATGTTTAGTACGTCTTCAGATTTCCAGCTATATTGCTATGCTCCAACTCATATTTACATATTTATATTCCAGCCTTACAGTTTCATTCAGCTATGATATATTATATGCTCATGCCTTACATACTTGGTACATATCGTACTCACGTCCTTTTTTGGGGTGCTGCGTTTCATACCGCGCAGGTACAGATAGATCAACGCTTCCACGTCAGTAGGCCATCCACCAGCTATTGGAGTCACTCCGCTTATTCCCGGAGTTACTTATCTTTTGGTATGTGTACAGTCAGCTAGTTTGGGTATGGGGCGGCCTTGTCCCGTCCTTTGTATATTCAGTTCAGCACTCTTAGAGGCCTGTAGATATGTCCCTGTGTGGTTCAGTCAGTATGTTATGTATGTCAGCGTGTGATAGCCTTGTCATCTTTCCAGACTTTATGATTTCAGTAAATATGTATGTATTCATAACCAGGTTGCCAGCTCATCCCTATAATTCATAGATTATGAGTAGGTTTTGCGATGATCGACACTTAGTGTCGGTTATCCGTTGCGGCCCTAGGTTGGGTCGTGACAGGCTTGATCAAATTCGTAAATCAGTTTGTACCAATCTTAATACTTACTATGATTGGAACGACTTATTCCCCTTCCTCCTATGGAATATTTGGATTAACCCAAATAATAACCACCGGAATAATAACCTTAAGAATGATCCATCTCTTTCTTTGATCCACAAATGCACTATGGGATATATATTACTAGCTAAAAATAATTTGATAGCTAGTAAAACCATTTAACTTCATCTTAAATGACACCCCCTTAATCCAAATTGCTACCAGCTTAATGTTGATGGATCTGAAAAAGCAAAAAAATTGTGGCATAGGAGGTGTAGTCAGGAACCAAAAAAGGGAATGGATACTAGGCTTCTACTCTCATGTACCTTGCCCTGATCAACTGAATGTTGAGCTTTTAGCTTTTTGGCAAGGGCTCTTATTAATAAAGGAAAATAGATTTCTTCTTGTTAAAATTGAATCAGACTCTATGGAGACTATTGCTCAATTGTTAGACTCTAATACTCATACTTATACTCTATTGAATGATTACAGAAAATTGATGATGGAGCTAGGGCAGCTAGAGTTTAACCATTGCTTTAGGGAGCAAAATAGGGTGGCCGATCTTCTTGCTAAGGAAGGACTAGTATGCAGTACTAGCTCTAGGGTTTTTATTTTGTTCAACCTCCTACTAGTAGTATTAGAACAACTCTTTTGTCGGATGCTAATAGATATTCTTGCCCAAGAGACATCCCTTTGGAATGTTGTAATATTGTTGCCTAACTATGAAAATTTCAATTTTTGATGCACAACAAGTTTCATTACCTGTTGTAGATATTCTCTAATATTTATAATATTTCGTATCTAACCAAAAAAAGAAAACAATATACTTTTGATTATTTATTTAATTATTTATTTACTAATCTACTTAACTAAAATCAACGGTAAACTTGATTATCTTAATCAAAACAAGACATATATAAATAATTAGTATTTCATATTATTGTTAGTATCACATTGTTAGTATATCTGAAAACTGCATGAAAAATATTATCCTTGTCGATCAAAATTAGTGTCTTTTAAAATTTTGGCATACTTCCAGCTTTTCAATCTATATGACATAATTCCATTGAGCTCGGAGTTGGAGATAAAAGATGAAACTTTTGATAGTTGTTGGTTAAAATTAAAATATGTCATAAAATTTATGTGACTATAAAATTTTTGAAATATGTAAATGTAAAATATGTCATAATAGTTGTATTGCTATAAAACTTGTTATTAATGATTAAATAGAAATTTTTTTCAAATTTTGAAACTTTAACGTTCTTTTAAAACAGACAAATATGAAAATTTTGTACTCCTATTATTTTTAATAATGAAAAGTATAGATTACCTCGCACATGCAATTAGCTGAATGACTGAACCAAATAGAAGAAAAGTACAGTTAAAAAAGAGACCAATGTTTCTCCAATGCTTTCCCAGTAGTCCATCGAGAACTTCAAACCACTGCAAAATTCAGATAGCCAAAAAAGAAAAAAAAATAAGGAAGAAATAAAATGAGAAGATAGAAAGACACCCAAAAAGAAGTTTCTCTTTCTTTTTCAGGGGTGTGGGGTGCTTGCTTTAACTTTGGAAAAGAGCTAGGAACAGTATATTTTCATCTGGTCCTGACAGATTCTTTCTCTACTTGTTGCGGAGAAAGAAAGAGATCGAAAGTATGTGAGTATCTGAAGAGTACAAAAATTATTACGAATATGAAAGTAGTTTTACCTTCGTTTGACTTCAAAATAACATTCGTTCACATAACTTTTTCCACATCAATATGATAGAAAAAAATATCTTAAAATTGTGTCTAAAGTTCATATAGTCTGCCAAATATGTCACATGAATTGAAATTGATCTTTCCTTTTCTTTATCTCACCCTCTTCCTACATCTAAAGGAAGAACAAGAACATCTCTTTGAGAAATCAAAAGATCTAAATCAAGTAGCTAGAAAAGGAAGAAAAATAAAGTAGTACCTGAATTACATGGTTTCTGAAGTCAACCTTTTCTCTTTCCTTTCTAGTTCTGTACTCAACGTAGAGCACACTTATAAGATACGCAGTCCAGCTTCCCATCAACCCATAGAAGAGTTGGAAAATAATTCCAGACAACATTCCAAGTTGTGAAAATGAATAAGGCAATGTAAGAAGCACTTGAGCAACCTATATATATATATATATATATTATTTAATCATCCAAACAAAAACAAAGAAGAAAGAAATTTTGCGTCATCTTTCTCTGAGAAAATAAACTCTGAAGAATCAGCCCTTCACAATTTTGCTGACAGATCTGCGATTTTGTTAAGTTTTCCAGCGATTTTATACAATGCGTAACAGAATGGTAAATCAATATTAAAAGAGAAATCAAAAATAAAATTAAAAAACGAAAAAAGAGATAACCTGGTTAGAAGCACAGCTAAACCATGCATCATAGACAGAGCCACCATGCCAGAAAAAATTTGATAATTTGTTCCTAGCAGATTTATCGGAATTGGCCTCTTCTCCTTTTCTCTCCATTTCCAAGTAATTACCAGCAATAACAGTCTCAACTTTCTCTGACGTCATGGCTCTGGAGTGTGCGTTAATTATGAAGTTAGAAGCAGAATGGAATAAGATTCCCAAGTCATTATGATACACATACAAATATATAAAGGAGAAGGTGTGATAATTCTGACTGAAAAACTCCCTTTATCTCATTATCTGTAGTTCTTTATTCATTTTGGTTTGCCAGAGCTAGTTGTGTTTACCGTTTGGTTATAAATCGTTCCAAACCGAAAATCGAATCAAATCGATATACAATTAGTTTTAATTTGGTTTGGTTGTCGAAAACAGTCTCTCCATTTTTTATGCGGGGCAAATTGGAGTCAAAGAGCCAACCATCAAGAGCCAAGTTTGAGAGCACAAAGAGTACTGTCAAGGCCTCCGGAAGCAACTTGAAGATCCTGCAATGGAGCGCCAAGGAAGGAGGAGCACATAGGCACCAAAGGAGAGGCTCGAGAGACACATTTTGAGCCGTTTTAAGAACCTCCAGGAAGGGGCGGACCGCCCACTTCACTAGACGGACCACCTACTTGGATTCAAGCCTCAGGATCTTTGGCCGCCTACTATAGGGGCGGACCGCCCATTGTCTAGGCTGAGGCGCCTACTTTTAAGGCGGGGCACCTACTTGCAGAGGTGTCAAGACGGGACTCCTACTTATTTTGAGTGTAATTCCAACCATAGCCCTAAGTGGGTTGTATTGTTTTGACTAGACTTAGGGGCTATTTAGACATTTCATTTAGAAGTGTGGTGAACCTATAAATACTACACTTAGTCATTTTATTTGATTAGCTTGTTTAGATTTGAAGAATAGACATAAAAAGAGAGGCAAGGCCTTCTTCTTGTTGAAGCTTGAAGCTTCGGATTATCTCTTTACTTGGAACCTATGGAGATTCATCGCTAGTACGAATTCCTTGTATGGTTTAAGTTTTCCTTCCTCTCTCGGATATTCATTCATGGTTTGAATCGTTTATCCATTCTTTTCTTCTATTTCTGTTCTTCCCCATCCCTTATTTCTTGTTATCTTGTGTTTATTGCTTCTGCATCTTAGTTTATCGCTTTCATCTATTTACCCCATATCAGTTTGGTATCAGAGCAAGGCTCGGGTTTCGTTCTTACGAATCCACGTTCTTTGTTCATCTTATCTTTACTTTATTGTTCCTGTTGTTATTGTTCTTGTGAAAGAAGAAAAACAAAAAAATTGAAAAAGTTAAAAATACAAAAAAATTCATGTTGTGGATTGGATTTGATTACCCGTTGATTGTTTGATATCGGGGATTGATCTATAGTGATTATCCATTGATTTGGTACCCTTGTTACATGATTTGGTGTTGAGAATCAAAAGTTGAAAAAATTAAAAACCCCAAAATTGAAAAACCTTGAACTTGATTGAAATTTCTTGATTTGGATTCGTTATGGTTGGGTATTGTTATAAATCATTGGGGATTGGTTGTAGTAGTTGAAAACACCATTAGGTACCTTCGGATTGGGAAAACACCTTGAAAACATCGGAGATTTGGGTGCAAAAGAACCAAAAACCCGCTATTGGACTGTGCTAGGAACTGCAGTAGGCGGACCGCCCACTCTCTGCTTGCTCTCTGGATCTCTGAGTAGGCGCACCGCCCACCCTGAAGAGGCGGACCGCCCACTCCTGGAGGGTGTCCGGTTTGGTTCGTTTCGTGTGTTTTCGTGTTCTATTTTTTTCGTACTTCTTACTTAGTGTTCTTAAGGTATTTGTCCTACTTTATTAACACTAATCTTTGAGCTTATAGGGTATTGTGTGTCTTGAAGCTTTACTTAAAGTCGTAGAATTTCTTTGGCCTCAAGTGCGCACTACAAATAGCTTTCGTACATCGAGTTACATCTACTCCACTCCGAGCTATTACTTGGGTGTAGTAGTTGATTGATCATACCATTGTGATTCCTAAAAGAGATAAGGGCATCTTTGGTTGGGGGTTTGGGAGTGTGCACCCTAAAAAGAGTGTTGAGAGCCACCACCAAAGGTTAGGGAGAGTAAGTGAGGAATGTTTATACTAACCTTTGCACTTTCTTAAAATGTCTTTTGTAGGTACAAAGAGCCATAAGGGAGGTTTGGATGGAAGTGGGAGTGGTGAGAAAGGTGTAAATGGGAGGGAGTTAGTTAAAGCCTACCTTCCGAGCATCTTGGCTAAGATAGAGGTAATAGACACTCGAATCCAACACTTAGAGGATGATTTGGATGAGAATGAGGCCGAGGGAAGAGATGGTATGATTCGCTCTATGGGTTATGGTATTGCTAGTAGTGGTGAAATGAGGAAGTACCCATCTAGTGAAGGTACTATTGATGGGATGAGTAAAGGGCGTTACATAGATGATCTCATGAGAGAAAGAGAGTGGTATCAATTCATAGTGAGACTTAATGGTAATCATGAGTATGTGCTTCAAGTGGATAATGGTGAAGCAAGTTGGATTAGTCCTCTTGTAGTGGGAAGAATGGGAATACCTTGTGTTGATGGAATTGCTAGGGTAGTTGTTACACAAAGGAACTTTGAAAAAGAAGTGGAGTGCAAAGTAGGTCCTTTAGAGGGATGTGATGTTATGTTGGGAAAGCCTTGGCTTTTCAATAGGTACTTCAAGCTCACCCAAGAAATGGATGGCTACCGTGTTCAAGCACAAGGGAAGTTACAACTCCTCCTTCTTAGGAAAGAAGAAGTACAACCAAGCAAGCCCATGAAAATGAGAAATGAAGGGACACCATTGAGAAGAAGCCCTATGATTCAAAGAGTGCAATCGAGAAGTCCACAAACACAAGAAGAGGTGGGACTAGTGCAAGGAAAGAGTTGACAAATGTCAATAAGGTGAACCCCAAACCACAAGCTCCAAAGCAAAGTGGTTCACCAACAAAGAAATAAGAGACATCAAGTGATGAGTCACTTAGTCCTAGATTCCGGGTCTATGTTAAAAGTCCACCTACTCCGGCTATGGGTATCCTTGGGCCTCGTCCTAACTCACCCGAATTTGAGAGACAAAAGATTGAGAGGAGTTAGGGAGTGACCGGTGACATTCCTCGAGTGGAAAAAGGAGAGGATGTGTTGAGTGATGTGAGTGGGATGTCACCACCTGAATCTACAGCCGACCTTGAAAAGAAAATGAGGGAAAAGAAAGAGGGAAAAAGAATTGTAAGGAGTGAGGACCCCCCTTATTCTAACCCTAACCCTTTATCTTTTTCTTCTACTTGTGTGAATCCTTGTGTAGGTACTCTTGAAGGCAAGCCAATGGAGCCTCAATCATCTTCCAACATGGAAGGACAAGGTAAACAAAATCTTCAATGTGAGTTTCAAGGTGAAGAGACAATTCATGACACTGCAAGTGCATTGAGTGAGCTAGATGGCCACTCAAAGGTATGTGAAAGTTCTTCCCTTGAACATGTTACTTCCTTGTCATTTGAGAGTGTTTGTGAAAGTGCTATGCTAGTTGATGATATTTGTGATTATAATGTGATGGCAACTAGTGTAGAACCTTTGGGTCAACTTGTGTGTGAATGTGAACCACTAGTTGAGAGGAATGATAAGCCACATCATGATGTGAGCTTGATTTTTATTGAACCTCTCGTTAGTGAAGATTGTGTAGTTGACCTTGATGGTAGACCTTGTTATGACACACCACTAATTTTTGATAAAGGGGAAGATGAGTTGAGTGATCATGCCCTTATTGATATGCTTATCTTTGGTGGACCTATGTGTTGTAGTGAGGATGGTAGTGACCTTGAGGAGTCCCTAGTGGATGGGATGGATAGGCTTATACTTGATGACTCCTCAAGTGTGTATGAAGAGTGTGAACTTGACCCTCCATAGTTTGAAAGGTTTAACTCTATAGACAATCCATTGTTTGAAACTCCACGTGAGATGAATGGTCTTGGAATTGATTGTGTTGGCCCGTCTTCTAGTAGTCCTAATCTTGATTGTGTGGACTATCATGATGAAGAAGCCATTATGGAAACCTTCCTTGATAGTTTGTCTAGTGAGGGAGATTGTCTTAGAGGTGGATTGGGGGGTGAGGAAGTCACTCTTGGTGTGTGTAAGAGTGCGTCTAAGAAGGGGAGTGGAGTATTTGATGTTTGTTGTCGCTTGAATTATGTTGCTTACTCCATCCCATAAGTTGATCACACCTTGAGTGTTGAGCATGCCAAAGCCAATGTGTCACATTGTGATAATATTGATTTGAAGGCTTGGTGTGTTGGGCATAAGCTTAGGGGTCATAGGGAAGTTTATTGCTATGTCTTGCATGTTCCACATTCTATTGATTTCTTTGCTTGTTCTTGTTTTGGATGCACTTTCTCTTTGAGTCGAGTACTTGTTGTTTCCTTGGGAGACATGAGCTTTTTTATAGGTATTGATGCTTGACTCTATCATAAGAGTGTGTTTTCCCACATTTTATGCACTAACCTACTCTTGTAGTGGGAAGCTTTGTTTGTGCTTTTTTTGAATGTAGGCTTGATAGTTTGATTTCGAAGACGAAATCCTTTCAAGAAGGGGAGGATGATGCAGGGCAAATTGGAGCCAAAGCGCCAACCATCAAGAGCCAAGTTTGAGAGCACAAAGAGTTCCGTCATGGCCTCCGGAAGCAACTTGAAGATCATGCAATGGAGCGCCAAGGAAGGACGAGCACATAGGCACCAACGGACAGGCTCGAGAGACACATTTTGAGCCGTTTCAAGAAGCTCCAGGAAGGGGCGGACTGCCCACTTCACTAGGCGGACCACCTACTTGGATTCAAGCCTCAGGATTCTGGCTGCCTACTATAGGGGCGGACCGCCCATTGTCCAGGCTGGGGCGCCTGCTCTGGGCGCCTACTTTTAAGGCGGGCGCCTACTTACTGAGGTGTCAAGACGGGACTCCTACTTATTTTGAGTGCAATTCCAACCATAACCCTAAGTGACTTGTATTGTTTTGACTAGACTTAGGAGCTATTTAGACATTTCATTTAGAAGCGTGGTGAACCTATAAATACCACACTTAGTCATTTTATTTGATTAGCTTGTTTAGATTTGAAGAATAGACATAGAAAGAGAGGCAAGGCCTTCTTCTTGTTGAAGCTTGAAGCTTCGGATTATCTCTTTGTTTGGAAGCTATGGAGATTCATCACTAGTATGGATTTTTTGTATGGTTCAAGTTTTCCTTCCTCTCTCGGATATTCATTCATGGTTTGAATCGTTTATCCATTCTTTTCTTCTATTTATGTTCTTCCCCATCCCTTATTTCTTGTTATCTTGTGTTTATTGCTTCCGCATCTTAGTTTATCGCTTCCATCTATTTACCCCGTATCAGTTTGTATCAGAGCAAGGCTCGGGTTTCGTTCTAATGAATCCACGTTCCTTGTTCAACTTATCTTTACTTTATTGTTCTTGTTGTTATTGTTCTTGTGAAAGAAGAAAAACAAAAAAAATTGAAAAAGTTAAAAATAAAAAAAAAATTCATGTTGTCGATTGAATTTGATTACCCGTTGATTGTTTGATATCGGGGATTGATCTATGGTGATTACCCATTGATTTGGTACCCTTGTTACATGATTTGGTGTTAAGAATCAAAAGTTGAAAAAATCAAAAACCCCAAAATTAAAAAACCCTTGAACATGATTGAAATTTCTTGATTTGGATTCGTTATGGATTGGGTGTTGCTATAAATAATTGGGGGATTGGTTGTAGTAGTTGAAAACACCATCTGGTACCTTCGGATTGGGAAAACACCTTGAAAACATTGGAGATTTGGGTGCGAAAGAACAAAAACCACGCTGTTGGACTGCGCTGTGAATTGCAGTAGGCGGACCGCCCACCCCAAGAGGCGGACTGCCCACTTTCTGCTTTCTCTCTGGATCTGTGAGTAGGCGGACCGCCCACCCTGAAGAGGCGGACCGCCCACTCCTGGAGGGTGTCCGGTTTGGTTCGTTTCGTGTGTTTTCGTGTTCCGTTTTTTCCGTACTTCTTGGTTAGTGTTCCTAAGATATTTGTCCTACTTTATTAACACTAATCTTTGAGCTTATAGGGTGTTGTGTCTTATGAAGCTTTACTTAAAGTCGTAGAACTTCTTTGGCCTCAAGTGCGCACTACAAATAGCTTCCTTACATCGAGTCACATCTACTCCACTCCGAGCTATTACTTGGGTGTACTAGTTTATTGATCATACCATTGTGGTTCCTAAAAGAGATAAAGGAATCTTTGGTTGGGGGTTTGGGAGTGTGCACCCTAAAAAAAGGATTGAGAGCCACCACCAAAGCTAAGGTGGAGTAAGTGAGGTTGTTTATACTAACCTTTGCACTTTCTTATAATGTCTTTTGCAGGTACAAGGAGCCATAAAGGAGGTTCTGATGGAAGTGGGAATGGTGAGAAAGGTATAAATGGGAGGGAGTTAGTTGAAGCCTGCCTTCCGAGCATCTTGGCTAAGATAGAGGCAATAAACACTCGAATCCAACACTTAGAGGATGATTTGGATGAGAATGAGGCCGAGGGAAGATATGGTATGATTCGCTCTATGGGTTATGGTATTGCTAGTAGTGGTGAAATAAGGAAGTACCCATCTAGTGAAGGTACTATTGATGGGATGTGTAAAGGGCGTTACATAGATGATCTCATGAGAGAAAGAGAGTGGTATTGATAAGAATCAAAAGACGAGACAAAAATAAAGATAGGAGAGCGAGAGACTTCTCGAACTCCCTACGAAGTAACCCCGGGGAACTTGTCCTGAGATACCCTCGTATCGGCGTCTAGAAGGACCTACACTATGCAACCACCCTTGAGTCGCACCCGGGACTCGTAAATGGAATGATCGGGTTTCGGTTCAAGACTCAACTAGGTTCCACTAGTGAACTCAAGCAACCAAAGAAAGGGTTTCTTCAACAAAGAGATAAACTCTATTCATCATTCATCAATATTCAAAGTAAGCTAAGGTTTGAAAGAGGTTTGTGAAGTATTTATAGACTTCACTTACACATAATGAAAGCTCAAAAATACCCCTAAAGTGGGTTAAAATAATAAAGGCCACGTAGGGCTATAGTTGTCCAAAACATAGCATAAAACTAAGAATTCCCGCAATCCTTCAGCATATTAGGCGCCCGGCCTACTAGAGTAGGCGCCCAGCCTTCTTGGGAGTAGGCGCCCAGCCTACTTGGAGTAGGCGGTCCGCCTCTGCTGAGTAGGTGGTGTACCTAGTAGAGATCCAGAGAGTGATCATGAAGTGGGAGGTCCGCCCCTTTGACTAGGCGGTCCGCCCCTCCTTGGGCAGCCTTGAAATGCTCCGAAATTGATCCCGAATGCCCCTCGTTCCATGGCGTTGCAATGCATAAGCTCTTCCTTGGCCTTGGATGGTTGCTTGATTTGGGTCTTATCATCCTCCCCTTCTTAAGAAGATTTCGTCCTCGAAATCAAGGCTTGGTCTCTCAAGCTCTATCAACTCCTCGGGGTGGCCAAGAATCTCCTTCTTTGTCCGTCTTGATCGTCACTTTGACATAGGCTTCTTCCAAGATCTCCCCCGCCTTGGCATGGAGCTTAGAACCTACGAGCAACGACAAACAAAAACAAGCAAGCATCCTACTTTGGAAGTAGATTAGTGCAAGAAGTGTGGAAAACACACTCTTGTGATATAACCAAGCATCAATAACAATCATGAATATCAAGTCTCCAAAGAGAACCATAAGCACTTGGTTAAGAATCATCATGAACTCAACAAGATAATGAGCAAATAGGTCATGGGAAGATGGGAAATGCAAGACCAAGCTACCAAAATCCCCTTGAACCTTAAGCTCAAGATCAACACACCAATCTATCCTCGAGGTGTGATCAACATGTGGTGTGGGGTGAATCAAATAGCCCAACCTACAAGTAGGATCAAGCACTCCACTCCCCTTCTTTAGAGCATACCTACTCACACCAAGGGGTTCCTCTTCCCCTCCAAATTCATCACCTAAGCAACCCTTCCCAATAGACAAGCTCTCAAGAAAGGTATTGATGATGGACTCTTCTTCATCATAACCCAAACAAGCAATAGTAGGGTCACTCAAAGAGTCATTTACCTCATTCAAATTTTCACACAAGGGATTGCCTAAGTGGTCAAATCCTTCATACCATGGAAGTTCCAATCGACTAACCACCCTAGCCCGATACAAGTCTTTACCACTAATGAGATTATCTTCAAACAATGGGAATGTGAAAGCATGCATCTCAACATCATGATCAAGCATAGACAAGTTATCAAGACTAGGTTCTTTACCCTCACTCGAGGAATCATTGAAAACAAATCGGTCCATCTCACATGCGAAAGACTCCTCAAGGTCACAATTATCCTCACTACAACACATTGGACCACCAAATAGAAGCATATCAATAAGGGAATGATCAACTACCTCGTCTTCCCATTTGTCAAAGGTTGGTGGCGTGTCATAGCAAAGGTCACAATCATGGTCAACCATCAAATCTACACTAGGGAGGGGTTCAACGAACAATGAGCTCACATCATGATGTGTCATAGCGCTCCTCCCAACTAGTGTTTCACAAACAAGCTCAAATTGACAACTAGACTCTTCACTAGTGGCACATTCACTAGATGTATCACAAGTTCCAACTAGTGTTGAGTCATCACAAGACAAGTAGCTAGTAGGTTCATGAGAAGGTGAAGCAACACTTACATTTGTAGTACTTTCTTGATCACTCACGAGGTTCGAAGTGTCACATGCAACTCCTCTTTCATGAAGCTCACATTGAGGCTCCAATTGCTTGTCTTCAAGTGTACCTACACAAGAACCTTCACAAGAAAAAGTAGAAGATAAAGAAGGGTTAGAACAATGGGTGCTCTCACTCTCGATTTTTCCTTCCTCACCTCTCATCTCTCTCAATTTTACCTCATGGCCAAGTGTAGTTTGTGGTGACAATCCACTCACATCACTCCTCAAATCCTCTCCTTTTTCCTCTCTTGGATTGTCACCGGTCACTACCTCACTTCTCTCTATCTTTTCTCTCTCATTTGAAGTGGAGTGACTCCCATTTTTATCATGCAATGGTAAGACAACAAGATTGCTTGCTTCGGGTTTAAGTTCAAGGGGTGATTTAGCTTTAGCCGCTTCCCTCAACTCCTTCATTTTTTTGTAGTCCTCACTCACTTGCTTAGAAGTGAGAGGTTTAAGCACAAATCTCTTCCCTTCATGTTTGACCGTGTAAGTATTGACACGACCGTCATGCACCACTTGCCTATCGAATTGCCAAAGCCTCCCTAAGAGTAGGTGGCACGCTTGCATGGGCACAACGTCAAACAAATGCTCATCTACATAACTCCCCATTTTGAATCGGATCATCACTTGCTTTACTACTTTAAGCTCCCCATATTCGCTAAGCCATTGTAGCCGGTATGGTTTGGGATGCTTCGAGGTAGTCAACTTCAATTGGGTCACAAGTGATTGACTCACTACATTTGCACAACTCCCCGAATCAATTATCATAGAGCAAACAACATCTTTGACCCGACACCTAGCATGGAAAAGATTTTCTCGTTGCAAGGTTTCACTATTTTCTACAATCATAGCTCCTAAGCTCCTTCTCACTACTAAGAAAGTACGAGGCTCCTCATCCTCCACCGTGTCTTCCACCACATCCTCCTCCACTCCTTCATCTCCCTCTACTCCCTCATCTTCCGAATCACTCTCTTTCTCATATGCATCGTTACCAACAACAATCATGGTCCTCTTCGTAGGACATTCCCTAACAAAGTGCCCATAGCCTTTGCACTTGTGGCATTGTATGGAAGTAGTAGTAGGAGCATGCAATTGAGTTTTAGAGTTACCTCCCACATTAGGTGTGTGCTTCTCAAACGGCTTCTTTACATCCTTGCTTGCATTGGCACCACTCGTTCCACTTGCACTTGGGAACCTTGCATTTGTGGTAGGAGGCTTCCAATCCTTTGTATTGCTTGTTGGAGTAGGAGTGCTACTCTTGTAGCGAAGGGATTTCTCCTCTTTGAGCCATTTCTCGGCTTCAATCGCATCTTCACATAGCTTGTAGAGATCATCATATTTGTAGAACTTCAATTGTGAAGCTATGTCTCGGTTCAAGCCCCCTTTGAAACGGATCATGGCCGTCTCATGGTCTTCATCATCTAAGTCAAGGTTCATTCGGATTTGCTCAAATTCATTGAAATATTCCCCAACCGATTTGGGACCTTGCTTCAACTCATAGAGACGCTTTTGTTGTTCAACCCGGTATTGGTTAGTCAAGTACTTCTCATCCATCACACGGATCAACTCTTCCCAAGTAAGATTGATAGGCATTCCCGTCCTCCTTCTATTCCTCTTCACCGACTCCCACCAAGTAGAAGCAAAGGATTCGAAGGAAGATATTGCATACTTGGTTTTCTTCACCTCGGGCATATCATTGGTTTCAAATATTCGCTCCATAGTCAATTTCCAATCAATGTACTCCACCGGGTCACTACTTCCTTTGAATGAAGGAATATTGAGCTTCACACTATTTAGGTTGTGGTTGTTGTCACGACCCCCTTGGAAAGGCTCTGGTTGGCCCCCATAGTGATCTCCATAACCTCCATAATCTCTCCTAACATTCCCTCCAACATACCCCATGGGTGGCCCTCGACCTCGGCCTCTACCCCGATCCACATTCCGACCCCTAAATGGAAAGTGAGCATCATACCCACCATCACCATAATCATCCTCCTCCCCTTCTTGAGCTTGTGCAACTTGCTCAAGGGGTTGAACATTCCGGATTGGTCCGGGAAGTGGAGCATTCCTTTGGGGATTGCCCATAAGGTTTGGAATAGTCACACGTTGGGTATTGCCCAACAATTGGTCAATTCGATCACGATCCTCCCTTACCCCTTGTTGGCGATTGAGCAACTCAACAACTTGTTCCGGGGTAAAGGTCGGACTACTTGTGCCCTCAACACCGTCAACTTGGGCACTCGGGGCCCTTTTCTCAACTTGGACACTCGGGGTCCCCTTCTCCGATTGGACATTGGAAGTCCCTTGCTCAGCGAGGGCACTTGAGGCACCCTTTTCAAGAGACTCAATCCTTTGATTCATGAGGTCCATCTTGACAAGAAGGTTAGCCAAGGCCTCCTTTATGAAATCTTGTCCTTCGTTGGCCATCGTTCCTACACAAGAAACAAACGTTAGCAAAAACAACCTCACTCACTCCCTCACAAGTGTTTCGCTCGGATCACTCGTTTAGTGGGTGGTGGCTTTTTCACTCTTGCTTGAATCCAAAAGCTTCACTAAGTTGAATAGCAAACCTCAACTTAATCACTCAACTCAAGAGCCAAATGCACTCCGGGGTGAGTGGAGTTAATAGGACTCTATTGGAACGATTAGCTCTTTAAGTGCGGACTTGAGTCAAAAGATACTACGGATCTTCTTTGAATTCTAGTCTCCTTTCTAAGGCGCGATGATCCTAATAGCTCAAAGTAATTAGCACTAATCGAGTAGGATTATACTCTAATAGCACTAACCGGAAGCAATGCAATCAACAAAACACGAAAACCTAGAAGAAACTACCCAATTCCCAACTTGTAGGAAGTAGGCGCCCCACCTGTTTTGAGTAGGTGGTCCGCCTGGTTCCCTGTAGAGGGGAGTAGGCGGTCAGCCTACTTGAGGTAGGCAGTCAGCCTACTAAATCAGGCGCCCCGCCTCTGTAAAATCCAGAGAGTGAACAAAAAACAGGCGGTCCGCCTCTTCTACTAGGCGCCCCGCCTTGTGCAACTTCCAGTTCAAACTCGTTTTTCTTGGCTTTGGCACCCAAAAATCAAACAAATCACACGTTGTTTTAGCAATCCGAAGGTACCCAAACGCTGTTTCAGTCACAGAGATCAAACCCCAATCAATTTTATCAAACCCCAATCAAAATCCAACAATCTGCCATGTTCATCATGTTCATAGCTAGGGTTTATCAAAAGGGTTTCAACAAGGATTGTGATTCATCAAAGTTGGTGTTATACACGTTTAAATCCCACAAAATTGGTACCGAATCGTTTGTTTTTCAATGAAGTTCAATCCCCAATAAAAAGTTTCCAATCAAACATCAATCCAACCCAAGAATCAAGCCCAAATCATCAAGAACAAGGTTTATCAAGGGTTTAAGGGATTTTGGGGTTTCAATTTTTCAAACTTCACCAATCCAAGTAAATTTGGTACCTAAGCAACGGGAATTCAATCACGATCAAGAATCCATAACACCCATATCATGAATCATCCAAACCAACAAGTTACACCAAATTTTTGGGTTTTTCAATTTTTCAATTTTTGTGTGCTTTTCTTCTTTCTATTACAAGAACAAGGAAACTAAAGATAGAATCAACCTAAGGCACGAAGAATCAAGGGTCGGGGGTTTGTAGAAATAAAACCCGAACCTTGCTCTGATACCAAGATGATAAGAATCAAAAGACGAGACAAAAATAAAGATAGGAGAGCGAGACACTTCTCGAACTCCCTACGAAGTAACCCCGGGGAACTTGTCCCGAGATACCCTCGTATCGGCGTCTAGAAGGACCTACACTATGCAACCACCCTCGAGTCGCACCTGGGACTCGTAAATGGAATGATTGGGTTTCGGTTCAAGACTCAACTAGGTTCCATTAGTGAACTCAAGCAACCAAAGAAAGGGTTTCTTCAACAAAGAGATAAACTCTATTCATCATTCATCAATATTCAAAGTAAGCTAAGGTTTGAAAGAGGTTTGTGAAGTATTTATAGACTTCACTTACACATAATGAAAGCTCAAAAATACCCCTAAAGTGGGTTAAAACAATAAAGGCCACGTAGGGCTATAGTTGTCCAAAACATAGCATAAAACTAAGAATTCCCGCAATCTTTCAGCATACTAGGCGCCCGGCCTACTAGAGTAGGCGCCCAGCCTTCTTGGGAGTAGGCGCCCAGCCTACTTGGAGTAGGCGGTCCGCCTCTGCTGAGTAGGTGGTGCGCCTAGTGGAGATCCAGAGAGTGATCATGAAGTGGGCGGTCCGCCCCTTTGACTAGGCGGTCCGCCCCTCCTTGGGCAGCCTTGAAACGCTCCGAAATCTATCCCGAATGCCCCTCGTTCCATGGCGTTCCAATGCATAAGCTCTTCCTTGGCCTTGGATGGTGTTTTTGGATGGTTGCTCGATTTGGGTTTTATCAGGTATCAATTCATACTGAGCCTTAATGGGAATCATGGGTATGTGCTTCAAATGGATAATGGTGAAGCAAGTTTGATTAGTCCTCTTATAGTGAGAAGGTTGGGAATACCTTGTGTTGATTAGTCCTCTTATAAAGGAACTTTGAAGAAGAAGTGGAGTGCAAAGTAGATCCTTTAGAGGGATGTGATGTTATGTTAGGAAAGCCTTGGCTTTTCAATAGGTACTTTAAGCTCGCCCAAGAAGTGCCCGGCTACCGTGTTCAAGCAAAAGGGAAGTTACAACTCCTCCTTCTTAGGAAAGAAGAAGTACAACCAAGCAAGCCCATGAACATGACAAATGGAGGGGCACCATTGAGAAGAAGCCCTATGATTCAAAGAGTGCAATCGAGAAGTCCTACAAACACAAGAAGAGGTGGGACTAATGTAAGGAAAGAGTTGACAAATGTCAACAAAGTGAACCCCAAACCACAAGCTCCAAAGCAAAGTGGTTCATGAGGAGTCATTTAGTCCTAGATTCCGGGTTGATTTTAAAAGTCCACCTACTCCAGCTATGGGTATCCTTGGGCCTCGTCCCAACTCACCCGAATTTAAGAGACAAAAGATTGAGAGGAGTTTGGGAGTGACCGGTGACATTCCTCGAGTGGAAAAAGGAGAGGATGTGTTGACTGATGTGAGTGGGATGTCACCACCCGAATCTACACCTGACCTTGAAAAGAAAATGAGGGAAAAGGAGCCCCGCCTAGAGAAAGAGGCGCCCCGCTTGAATGTTGTGTAGACCAAATAGGTGGTCCGCCCACTCTCAACTCTAGAGAGATGGTGGAAATTCAGGCTGTCCTCCTGGTAAAAGGGGCGCTCTGCCTCTTGCTATAGGCTCTTGAAATGCCTTAAAATGTGCTTCTTGAGCTCCTCTTTGTGGCCTAGATGGTCCTCCTTCCATGGTGCTCCAATGCATGATCTTCAAGTAGCTTCCGGAGCCCTTGAATTGTATTCTTTGTACTCTCAAGCTTGGCTCTTGATAGTTGGTGTCTTGGCCGCGATTTGCCCTGCATCATCCTCCACTTCTTGAAAAGATTTCGTCCTCGAAATCAAACCATCAAGACCTACAATCAAAGACAAGCACAACTAAAGTTTCCTACTATGAAAGTAGGTTAGCTTAAAAAGAATAAGTGCAAATGTTGTGGAAAACACACTCTTGTGATGGAGCCAAGCATCAATTCTAATCAACAAGCTTATGTCTCCAAAGGAAACAACAAGTTATTGGCTCAACAATGACAAGCACTCACTAGCATAACAAGCAAAGAGGTCAATAGGACATGGAACATGCAAGATGTAGCAATTAAATTCCCTATGACCTCTAAGCCCATGACCAAAACACCAAGCCTTCAATGAATTTCTTTCACAAGGTGACACAATGGATTTGGCATGCTCAACACTCAAGGTGTGATCAACATATGGGATGGAGTAAGCAACATAATTCAAATGACAACTAACATCAAATACTCCACTCCCCTTCTTAAAAGCGCTCATACTCACACACCAGGAGATGCCTCCTCACCTCAAAATGCATCCATAAGACAACCCTCCTCACAAGAAAAAATCTCAAGATAGGTCTTAATAATGGCCTCTTCATCATTACAACCAAAACAACCAAGAGTAGGGTCACTAGAAGAATCATCTACCTTACTCAAAATTTCAAATAGCGAGTTGTCTATGGTGTCAAATCCTTTACACTATGGAGGTTCTATCCCACTTTCAACTCTAGTTCGATACAAATCACCACCACCAATAAAGATGCCTTCAAACAATGAATTAGTAAAAATACGCATCTTATCATCATGGTCAAGCAAAGGTGAAGTATCAACTCTAGGCCTACTATCCACACTTGAAGAGTCATTAAATACAATCCTATCCATCTCATCCACTAGGGACTCCTCAAGGTCACTACCATCCTCAATAAGACACACAAATCCACCCAGATAAATTATATCAACAAGGTCATGATCAAGCAAGTCATCTTCCCCCTCATCAAAAATAGGTGGTGTGTCATAATAAGGTTCACAAGCATAGTCAACTACCAGTTCTTCACTAAAGAGAGGTTCATTGAACATCGGGCTCACATCATAATGCGGCCTATCAATTCTCTTAACTAGTGGTTCATATGCAAACACAAGTTGAATATTCGACTCTTTACTAGTTGCCAATTCAATAGATGCATTACGAGCACCAACTAGCATTGAGTTATCACAAGAGAAGGAATTATCATGCTCATAGGAAAGTGAAGAAACACTTACACTTGAGTTGCTTCCGTGCGCACTCACATCACTTGAAGTGTCGTCATGTTCAATCCCTCCTTCATGAAGCACACAATGAAGATCTCCATCATCTTGTCTTCCTTCCAAGGCATATGGTTGAGGCTCCAATAGCTTGCCTCCAAGAGTACCTACACAAAAGCTAAAGCAAAGAGAAGAAGAAGATAAAGCATGGTTAGAACAAAGGGTGTCCTCACTCTCAATTTGTTTTTCCTCTCTTCTTCTTTCTCTCAATTGGCTCTCATGTGCAAGTGCATTGTGATGAGATCCAAGAATTCCATCTCCCGGAGTAGGATGACTTCTTACTTCAACCCGAAAAGGCATAACAACAAGGCTCATGGCTTCGGGTTCCCTCTCCATGGGAGATTTAGCTTTAGCCGCGTCTTTCAACTCTCTCATATGCTATAGTCATTACTTACTTGCCTCGGTATCAAGGGCTTGAGTACATACTTCTTACCCACATGTGTAACTTCGCAAGAGTTGGTTCGGCCATAATGAACTACACTCCGATCATATTGCCATGGCCTTCCAAACAAAAGATGGCAAGCTTGCATCGGTACTAAATCGAACATAATCTTATCTCGATAATTCCCAATGCTAAACTCGATCAAGACTTGCTTCACCACTCTAAACTCTCCACATTCACTCAACCATTGTAAACGGTATGGATGTGGATGCTTTATAGTAGGCAATTTCAATTGGGAAATCAAAGATTGGCTCACTATATTAGCACAACTTGTCGAGTCAATGATCATTGAGCACACTTGCCCCATCACACGACACCTAGCATGGAAAAGATTCTCCCTTTGCACATTCTCTTCCACCCAAAACTCATGGCACCCAAGCTCCTACGTACCACAAGTGTCATGTTAAGCTCATCATCCTCTTCACCATCACCTCGCTCACCTCCCCCAACTTCCTCAATTGCCATTGGTTGGCTCATAGGAGCAGAAGAATTACCTCTAGACTATGTAGCTATATCACCTTGGGGAATGCCTAAGTCGTGGGGAATGCCCAACGGTTGGAAAATGCCCAATATTCTATCACTAGTGCCTTCTTCGGCACTTTTTTGGACACTCAGGGTCCATTCTCTTTAAAGGCTTTCAAGCCTCGCACTTATGGCTTTTACCTCGGCCAAAAGAGTGGCCAAGATGCTTACTGGGACCTTAATGGTCTCGTCAATGTCTCCGGCCATGTACCTACAAAAGTCAATGACAAAGAAAGAGGTTAGAGTAAAAACCCTTATTCACTCCCTCACTTTTGAATGTCACTCGGGTACACTCAATTTAGTGGCTTGGATCACTCAAGCTTGATTTCAAAGGCTTCTTCGTAGTTGATCAACCTCCACAATAACCATTAAAGTTTGCAAGAAACAAATACTCTTCGAAAAGAGTGGAGTTGATGGGACTCTATGAACGCTAGGCTATTTAAGTGAGCACTTGAAGCAAACAATGTACTACGAGTCTTCTTTGATTTCTAGTCACCACTAAGAACAAGGATCCTAAATGCTCAATGAACTAGTACTAGTAAAGTAGAAGTGTTACTTGAAAAGTACCAATTGGAAGTGATACAAGCCAACAAAAGGCGAAAATCTATGAAAAACAACTACCCGGACACCATCTAGGAAGAGGCGCTCCGCTCTGGAAGTGGGCGCTCCGCCCAGTGTAAGTTCAGAGAGGCCATAGAAAGTGGCGGGTCTGCCTAGGTAGATGGGCGGTCCACCTGGTCACTTGACCAGTAGCCAATTGAGGCGGTCCGCCTAATGTTTGGGCGCCCCACCTGTTCCAGAATCCGACTTTTCTTCAAGAATGTGTTCTTGGTCCAATTTCACCCAAATCTCAAACTTTTTCAAGGTTTCTTCCCAATCTAAATGTACCTCAATGTGTTTTCAACTACACCAAACAATCCCCAATGATTTATATCAACACCCAATCAACAGCAAGTTCCAATCAAGAAATTTAAGCAATTCTAGGGTTTTACAAACTTTGGGAATTTGATTTTCGAGATTTTGATTCTCAACTCTAAAACATGTTTTGAGGGTACCAAATCAACGAGAATACAACATCAAACAATCCCCGATAACAAATATCAAATAAATCATCATAACCAAGGACATCTAGCAATTTTTTTGTGATTTTCTAGTTTTTGAATTTTTTCTTTTTCTTCTTTCTTCAAGAACAAGAACAATAACAAACAAGAATCTAAACATGATGAACAAGGAACGAGGGTTTGTAAGAACAAATCCCGAGCCTTTCTCTGATACTAATTGATACGAGGTAAATCTACGGAAGCGATAAACAAGATAAAAACGAGGCGAGACTCGAAGGATTACCTAAGTAGAAACGAGGAACTTATCTCGTTACACCTCAAGTGAATGTCAAGGAATCATCTACTCTATGCAACTATTCTAAAGAGATACTCGACTCTTGCAAAGAGAATGATCAAGGATGGATGAAGTTCAAATTGGATTCCACCAATTGAATTCAAGCCCATACAAGGGTTCAAAGAGAGCATAGCTCATGTTTTTCAGTATTCAAGGTAATCTAAATGATGAAAATGGCTAAGGGGAGTTTATATAGTGCTCCCTTACATAATTGTGAAATGACTAAAAGGCCTTAGGTATAGTTAATACATTAGAATCACTTAAGGCTAAAATAGGAATTACACCATAAAAACTAGTCTTGATTTCACCTGGAAAGAGGCGCCCCGCCTGAATGCTGTATAGACCAAACAGGCGGCACGTCAGGAGTAGGCAGTCCGCCCATTATCAGAGGCGGTCTGCCCACTCTCAACTCTAGAGAGATGGTGCAAATTTAGGCGTCCGCATGGTAAAAGGGGCGCTCCGCCTCTTGCTGTAGGCTCTTGAAATACCTCCAAATGTGCTTCTTGAGCTTCTCCTTGTGGCCTAGATGGTGCTCCTTTCATGGTGCTCCAATGCATGATCTTCAAGTAGTTTCTGGAGCCCTTAACTTGTATTCTTTGTGCTCTCAAGCTTGGCTCTTGATTGTTGGTATCTTGGCTGCGATTTGCCCCGCATCAGGCCCCGAAGAAGATATGTGGTAGGGGACTTGGAGCGTGAATATGATGACTACTATGGGGGTCAACCGGAACCAACCCGTGGGGGTCATGATAACAATTTGGATAGTGTGAAGATCATAATCCCATCATTTAAAGGGGTAGTGATCCGGAGTTGTTTTTTGATTAGATGGTGAGTTTGGAGCAAGACTTTAATACTAATGACATGTCGGGTGAGAAGAAGACCGCCTATGTTATTGCTTTATTCGAGACCCATGCTACCACTTAGTGGGAGTCGGTTAGGAGGTTGAGATGAAGATTTGGGTTGCTAGAACGCATTACTTGAGAAGAATTGAAGCAAGTAATGAGTCCTCCTACTCCGTGTGAAGGCATTATTGGGCCTCATCCTAATGCTATTGAGAGACAAAAGATTGAGAGGAGTAAGGGAGTGACTGATGACAATCCTAGAGTGGAAAAGTGAGAGGATGTGTGGCGTGATGTGAGTGGATTGTCACCCAAATCTACACTTGGACTTGAGAGAAAAATGAGAGAAATAAGAGGAGAGGAAAAACAAATTGAGAGTAAAAACACCCTTTGTTCTAACTATACTTTACCTTTTTCTTCTTCTTGTTCTAGCTTTTGTGTAGGTACTCTTGGAGGCAAACTATTGGAGCCTTAACCATGTACTTTGGAAGGAAGGCAAGGTGATGAAAATCTTCATTTTGAGCTTCATGAATGATGCAGCCCGAACACGTGCTGATCAACTGTTCGATCCACCGAGGCCGATGACACGAAGCCAAGCCAAGCTACTGAACAATGTTCACATTCACTTGGCTTGGTTGGGAGAAAGCAACCACTCCGCTGATTGGCCGAGCTCAAGAATCGAAGGCTTCATTTATAAACTTGAGCTCGAAGAAGGGAGTGACCGAACCCAAACCGAACACTCAACATCGGCGCCGAAGTAAATCAAATAAACAATCAAAGGAAGAGCGACCGATGTCAGCTTAAGCCGAGTAAAGTGCACCGAAGTCAAGAGCTCGAGCAGAAGTGTTCGAATTTCCAGTGTTCGATTGAAGGAATGACCAAACACTCAGTTATCCAGCCCTCCGTGGCTTACTCCTATTGGTCGCCTGTGAATATTTACTATTTTATCCTTAGAATAGTCTATATAAACATCGTTTCCTTTCTTTGTAAAACACCTAGATTTTGAGTATTGATGAATGAATGAGAATTGCCGAGAGCATTATCTCTTTTAGTCTGAGATGTGAGCAAACCCGATAGGGTCTTCAAAACTTGTGTCTTTCGGTGAATCCGATTGAACAATTCCTCTTTGATCATTCAGTTTGCAAGAGGCATTGTTCTCTTGAGGATTGTTGCATAGTTTAGGTGCTCTTTCCTTCTACTTGAATCGTATCGAGACCAGTTCCTCGGTGCCGTTCAAGCAAAAAAAGTTGTGTCAAACTTCTATCTTACTTTCCGCTGTTGATTTTCAGTTGCTTAATTTCATCTTCGGATTTAGCTTGCACCATCTTGGTATCAGAGCACGGTTTGGCCTTGTTTCTAAAACCCCAAATCATGTTCGACGTTATCTTTATTTTTCGTGCGTTTGTGTCTTTGTTTTCCATTTTGTGTTCTTGTTATTGTTCTTGTGTTACTGTTGGTGTTCTTATTTTACCGAAAAAAAACTGAAAAGAAGAAAAGAATTAAAAAAAAAAATTGTTGTTGGTTGGTTGTTTGAATCGAACAAACACAGATTCGTAATCCCCATTGTCCAAGAAATCTAACAAGTACCTGTCGTACACGATTGACGACTAGGGTTTCTCTACGTTATTTTGGATTGTTCTTGATGATTGGTGGTGTTAATATCGAACCCCAGTTGATTTTTGTTGTTATCGTTGAAGATTCGTGGTTCTTGTTTGATTTGGGTTGTGTCTTGCATTAAAAATCTGAAGTTCGGTGATTGAGCCACCGTCCGTACGCCGGAAACTTGTTACATTGTAGCCATGAACGGACGAAATGAAGTTTTCTTAGCTCGAACTTCTGGAATTGATTTCCTCCGATGTTGAACATTAACGGAGTGAAAACAACCCAAAGTCTGTTGAAATCGTGGCCAGTGAAACGAAGTTAAATTTTGTCCGTATGCCAAAGTAAAAGATTCACTGTTCTATTGAAGAAGAAACGGCTAAAGTTTCAAAATCTAAAAACCCCAGGTGAAATTTTGTCGGCTCGAAAGGGGAAAATTGGATAAGGTAAAATCCTATCCGTTCCAAGGAGGGGCCACTTTTTGTCCGCACAAGAGTTGGTGTGATCGAAGGATTCCGAAGGAGGAATCGAAGGGTAGAATCTCCTAGCTTTTCACTTTTCTTGTGTTTGATAATTCACGATAGTGGATCTCTGGAGTAATCTCTTCTACTTGAGGTCATACTATCAAATTTGAGCTTTTAGGAATTCGTGCGAGGGGTGGCTGAAGTCTGAACTTTCATATAAAAATTCTTTGACTTCCCGAGCGCAGTAAAAACAGCGTCTGTTCCATCGAGTCGAACATCACTTCACTCTTCCCGAAGTGTCAGTGACTATTGTCGAACTTGAAGGATCTTAGAGGAAATTGCTCAATCCGACAAAGCCACTGCTAACAAGTTCCTCGAGTGACTAAAATCGAACCCACAAATTGAGTGGACCTGAGCGCCACCCATTAAAAGTGAAGGAGTGTGTAAGGTGATTTCTAACCTTTAACACTTGTTTTAGTCTTTGATTTGTACAGGTGCAATGGCGGGAAACGGGGAGAAGGGCAATGCGGCGTCTGAGGTGTCGTTAGCCGATCTCATGGCTGCGATACAAGGCCTCATCACCGAAATAAAAGGAGTGAGTGCTCGAGTAGCTAACCTCGAGCAAGGGAGTGTGTCCGTGGCCTTTCCTGGGTCCGGCGCTGGAACTAGTAGCTCCACTCCTATGAAATCAGAGCAATTTGCTGAGCTCCTTCGACAACAACAGTTGGAGGATGAGGCTTGTCGAAATGAATCTGTTGGAAATCCCTGAGCTAATCAACACTTGGGCAATCCCCAAGTGCAACAAACAAACTTGGGCAATCCCCAAGCTTATTATAAAAACTTGGGCATTCCCCGAGGTGATAGATTGCCACTTCCAATGGCCCGAAGACAACTTGAGGCCGTTGATGAAGGAGTTGATGATTGAGAATTTCTCGAAGGCGAACATGAGTATGAGCCACCATTCGTTCAACGAAGGCAGGTTCAACGAGGTCGTGGAAATTTCTGAGGTCGAGGCCGAGGTGCAAATGTTGATCGAAATATTGAGTGTGAGGTCGATGAATATCATGATGAGTATCCGGAGCTGATCCGAGGTGCTCGTGATTCAAATTTAAACAGTGTTAAGATCACTATTCCACCTTTCAAAGGAACTAGTGATCCAAAACCAATATATTCAATAGAAGCTCAAATTGGAAGAAATCTTCGAAAATAATGAGATGACCGAAGAGAGAAAAGCTGTACATGCTATTGCTTCGTTCGATGCATATGCATCAATATGGTGGGAGGCTGACAAAAGGATGAGACGAAGGAATGATTATCCCGAGGTCACCACATGGGCACTGTTGAAAAGAGCAATGGATGCTAAGTATGTGAATGCCAAGTATCGGCAGGATCAACTTCGAAATCTCATCGAGTTGAAGCAAGGGTCCAAATTGGTTGAAGAGTATTATGATGATTTTGAAAGAATTCGACTGGCCCTTGATCAAGAAGAAGATGATGAGCAAGCCATCATCCGATTCAAAAATGGCTTAGCTCGAGATGTGTCATCTCAATTGAGGCTGCATGTGTATCACACATTGGAAGGTGTGTTCGAAGCTGCCATCAAAGCTGAGAAATGGGTTAAGGATGATAAAGAAAACTGGTACCGAGGAGTCACTTCTTCAACTCCTTTGAATCGAAGTAAAGAATAGAAGAGTCCGAATGCAACAAGTGCAAACACTGTTCGAGATCCGAAGAAACCCTTCGAGAGGGGAGTGACTGTTGACCAATCGAAAGACATGGGAGGTAAAACTCAACTCAATACTCCCTGTGCCTCTAAAATTTAATGTCATAAGTGTAGAGGTTATGGTCATATGAAAAGAGACTGTCCAACTCGTCATGTCATGGTAATGCTCGATGATGGAAACATCTATGAGCAAATGGATGACTCCGGGGAGGAAGTGATCGAGGAGACCGATCGAGCTAAATCCGAGAACGATGGATGTGACGCCACCGAGGATGAGCATCCAGAAGTTCTTTTGGTTGTTCGAAGGAACTTGAGTACCATAGTCATGGAAGAAGAAGATGACAGTCAAAGAAAAAATCTCTTCAATGCCTGATGTCGAGTGAAGGGGAAGGTGTGTTCAATGATTATTGATTCAGGCAGCTGTTCGAATGCGGTGAGCAAAAATTTGGTTTCATAAATGGGACTGGCTGCTACTAAACATCTCTGACCTTACAAGCTCCAGTGGTTTAACGAGTATAGAGAACTAAGAATGGCGAAGCAAGTGTTGATCAAATTTCAAATTGGGGCCTATCATGATGAGATGATGTTTGATGTGGTCCCGATGCAAGCTTGTCATTTGCTTCTTGGGCGACCGTGGCAATTTGATCGATTTGCTATCCACAACGGTCGAACCAACACTTACACTGCTAAGCTCAGAGGGGAGAGTTTTATACTCAAACCTTTGTCTCCGAAACAAGTCAGTAAGGACTATAAACGGATGAGAGAACTGAAAGAAGCGGCCAAAGCCAAGACTCCTGTCGGAGTACCAATTGTGGCCGAAGCCAAAACTCCACCACCCGTGGTCAACAACATCTGTATAATCATGCAACCAGGTGAGTACTTACGAGGCAACGACACCGGTCGAATGATAATTTGCCTCGTGCACAAGGGTATCTTTCGTAACTCTAATGATGATTTTTCTAACGATAACCCTTTGCCGAGTGTTGTACAAAGTGTTTTGCAGGACTTTGGAGACATGTTTCCTAAAAAAATGCCAGGTGGATTGCCTCCGTTGAGAGGAATCGAGCACCAGATTGACTTCGTACCGGGGTCTCAAATCCCCAACAAGCCTGCATACCGGTGTAATCCCGAAGACACCAAAGAGCTCCAAAGGCAGGTTGATGAATTGCTGAATAAGGGCCTTGTTTGAGAGACCTTGAGTCCTTGCGCCGTTCCTGTTATCGTTGTCCCAAAGAAAGATAGAACATGGCGAATGTCCGTTGATTGCCAAGCAGTCAATAAAATCACGGTAAAGTATCGTCATCCTATCCCTCTATTAGATGACATGCTCGATGAGTTAAGTGGTTCTTCATGCTTTTCGAAGATAGACCTCACGTCCGGTTACCACAAAATCCGAATGAAACCCGGAGACGAGTGGAAAACCGCATTCAAGACCAAATTCGGTCTCTATGAATGGTTAGTGATGCCTTTTGGCCTTTCTAATGCACAGAGCACATTCATGCGGCTGATGAACCATGTTCTCAAACCGTTCATAAATAAGTTTGTTGTCGTTTACTTCGATGACATCCTTATTTATAGTAAATCTGTTGATGAACATGTCGAACACCTAAGGCTAGTGCTTGATTAGCTTAGAGAAGAGAAGTTATATGCTAACTTCAAGCACTGTGCCTTTTGTGTCGAATGTGTAGTCTTTCTAGGATTCGTTGTGAGAGCTAATGGTGTTGAAGTCGATGAGTCAAAAGTCGAAGCCATCAAAGATTGGCCAGCTCCAACCTTGGTATCGCAAGTTCATAGCTTCCATGGGTTAGCTAGCTTTTACCAAAGGTTTGCTCGTGACATTAGCACCGTGGCATCTCTTTTGACCGAGCTGGTAAAGAAAGATCATCCGTTTGTGTGGGAAGAGTCCCAAGAGAGGGCTTTCCAAGAGTTGAAACGGAGGCTTTGCTCTGCCCCGTGGTTGCAACATCCTGACTTCGGAAAAGCATTCGAGGTCAAGTCTGATGCGTCTGGAGTTGGGATTGGAGGAGTGCTTATGCAAGAATCGAATCCGATCGCTTACTTCAGCGAAAAGCATAAGGGTGCAACCTTGAATTACTCAACGTATGACAAGGAGTTGTATGCCCTCGTTCGAGCACTCACCCATTGGCAGCATTATTTGTGGCCGAGAGAGTTTGTGATTAAAAGTGATCATGAGTCTTTGAAATATCTCCGAGGCCAGGAGAAATTAAATCGAAGACATGCCAAGTGGGTGGAATTTATTGAGCGTTTTCCCTATGTAATTCGTTATAAAAAGGGAAAAGACAATGTTGTGGCCGATGCGCTATCAAGGAAATTTTCCTTAGCGACCACTCTCGCCTCAAGGCTCATGGGATTCGAAAGAATCAAGTCGATGTACGAAGATGATCCCAAGCTAAAATGCATTCGTGACGCAATCTTGAGTGGCTGAAGGGTTGAGAAATATCGGTGGCACGATGGCTACCTCTTCAAGAATGGGAGGGTTTGTGTGCCAGTGTCATCGTGAAGAGAGCTCTTGGTCTGAGAAGCTCACTCTGAAGGCTAGATGGGACATTTCGGTGTCGACAAAACTCTTGAAATCTTGTCCGAGCAGTTCCATTGGCCAAATATACAACAAGATGTGGAAAAGCTTTGCAATGCTTGTCTCGTTTGCAAAAAGGCTAAATCGAGGTCCCACCCTCATGGATTGTACACTCCATCACCTGTGCCTGATCGACCTTGGGTTGATATATCCATGGATTTTTCAAAATTGCTCATTTTATTCCTTGCAAGAAGTGTGATGATGCACAACATGTAGCAACTTTGTTTATTTCTAATGTGTTGAAATTGCATGGTATGCCTCGTACTATTGTGAGTGATCGAGACTCAAAATTCTTGAGTCATTTTTGGAAATGTCTATGGGGGTGCCCTCGGCACCAAATTACTATTCTCGACGTCTCACCATCCTTAGAGTGATGGAGAGACCGAGGTAGTTAACCGAACCTTGGGATCTTTGCTTCGAGCAATGACCAAGGGCAAGGTCGGAAACTGGGCTGATCGTTTGCCCGTGATGGAATTTGCATACAATCGAACGGTGCATCGAATGATTGGAATGACTCCATTTGAATGTGTGTATGGATTTACCCCATTAATTCCACTTGATTTAACCCCATTGCCTCGAGATTCTATTATTGATTTTGAAGGTACTCGGCGAGCCACTGCCTTGATCGGGTTGCATGCAAAGGTGAAGAAGAACCTCGAGGAAGCTTATGCCAAAGTTGCATTGAAGAAAAACAAGGGGCGCAGGAAGTTGGAATTAAAGAAGGGAGACTGGGTTTGGGTTCACTTCCGAAAGGAATGGTTTTTGAACCTAAGGAAAGGAAAGTTGGCTCCTCGAGGGGATGGTCCGTTTCAAGTACTGAGCAAGATCAACAACAATGCTTATGTGATTGACCTCCCTGTTGAGTATAATGTGTCCAACACCTTTAATGTTGCTGACTTAACTCTTTGTGTTGCAGGCCAAGCATCGGAGGCTTAAGAGTGATCGATTTCGAAAACGAAATCTTCTCAAGAAGGGGAGGATGATGCAATCCGAACACGTGCTGATCAAGTATTTGGAGGTGAGGAAGTCCCTCTTGGTATATGTAAGAGTGTTTTTAAGAAGGGGAGTGGAGTATTTGATGTTAGTTTTCGCTTGCACTATTTTGATCACACTTTGAGAGTTGAGCATACCAAAACCAATGTGCCATATTATGAAAACATTGCATTGAAGGTTGGGTATGATGATCATGAACTTAGAGGTAGTAGGACCTTTGACTATTTGATCTTGCATGTTACATGTCCTAATGACCTCTTTGTTTGTTCTTGTGTTGGGTGCACTTCTTTGTGGAATCAAGTACTTGTCGTTTCCTTGGGAGGCATGAGCTTTGTTCATTATATTGATACTTGGCTATACCATAGGAGTGTGTTTTCCACATGGTTTGCACTAACCTACTTCCATTGTACGAAGTTTTGCTTTTGCTTGTTCTTGTCTTTGCTTGTAGGACTTGATGGTTTGATTTTGAGGATGAAATCCTTTCAAGATGGGGAGGATGATGCGGGGCAAATCGAGCCTAAGCACCAACTATCAAGAGCCAAGGTTGAAGGACACATAAGATGCAAGATCAAGAGCTTCAGAGAAGAGTTAAAGACCACATCCCATAGTTTTGGTGAAGAGAGGAGCGCCCCAAGACCAAGAAGAAGTGCCCCAAAGCAGCCTAGAAAGAGGCGGAGCACCTCCCCTAGTGGGCGGACCGCCTCCCTCTCAAAACCCTCAAAACTGGCTAAGGATGGAAGAAAACTCTTTGAAGTTACTAATGGGCGGACCGACCTGTGCAAGAGGCGGACCGCCTCAGCTTGCAACCATCTCAGGACACTGTTGGGCGGAGCGCCTGGTGGAGTAGGCGGACCGCCTCCCACTGATGCAACCTTGAAGGGATTCCTTTTAATTCCTAGACTTGTTTACTAGTTTAACACTTCGTGGTCTTTATTATTTTACCCAACTTGTGGGGTAATTTTAGACATTGTGTAGAAAGGAGGAAAGCCTATAAATACCTCCTTAGGCCATTTATTTCATTTACCCTACTTTGAATATGAAAACATGAATCTTGAAAGCTTTAGAGCTCTTCAATGAAGAAACCCTTTGAGGTTTGATTTCAGTTGGTGAATCCAATTGAACATCGATCCTTTTTTATCAAACTTGATTGAAAGATCCGAGTGCCTGTTGAGGTTAGTTTGCTTAGCGTGGGTGTCTCTTGACTTTGCCAAAGGTGTATCGAGACTAGTTCCTTGGTGCTACTTGGGATTTTGTTTGAGTTACATCTCGTTCCAATCTCTTTTCTCCCTACTTTCTATCTCTTGTATCATTTATTTGCTTGCGCTAGTTTTTCCTCGTATCACCATCTCCTCTTCCTCACTATCATCCGTTCTATAACCACCATTGCCCAAAGCAACAATGGCTCTCCGATTGGGACAATCCCTTATCATATGGCCTCAGGCGTTGCATTTATAACACTGGATGTTAGAAAAACCTTCGGGTTTAGCTTTGTTACCTCCCACCTTTGGCTCCTCCTTGGGTTTGGCTTTGTTAATTTGTCTCTTGAAGTCTGACCTCGGCTTCTTTGCTTTGTCCCATTGTGAATAAGTCTTCACATTTTCTCTTCCTTTGTTCCAATCTGAAGTGGTGCCCTTGGACTTGTAAGACTTGTCCAACTTGAGTCCTCTCTCCACCTTAAATGCCACTTGAAAAGCATCATACAAGGAATCAAAATTGTGTAATTCCATGGGAGAAGATATATCTCTATTCAACCCCCCACAAAATCATGGAATGACGAATCGGTCCCCATCTTGAATGTTATCCCTTATCCTTGTCTTCTAAACTCATCAAAGTATTTTGGGACCCCTTTGCTTCCTTGCCTCAAGTTGTAGAGCTTCTAGAGCAATTCTTCATCACAGTCCTTGGGTTGGAATCGATCTTCCATCATTGCATTCAATGCTATCCATCCACAATCCGTAAGTAGCCTATGAGTCTCCCTTTGCCTATGCTTAGATTTCAACCAAGTAGAAGCATAGCCTTCAAATTGAGTAATGGCATACTTGACTTTTGTAGCATCTTGCACATTGTTGGTTTGGAAGATTCCCTCCATTTTGAAAACACATTCTAGATACTCTTCGGGATCACTACCTCCTTGGAAAATTTGGAAGGTTGATCTTGATGGTATTCAACCTTCTATCTTCATCATAATATCTCCGATTTCCCCCTTGACCACCATAGTCATAGTGGTTCTCTTCACCGAACACTCTCCCTTGGTAACCTCTTCCAAATCGACCACCACGGCCCCTATGACCTTCTTGTTGTGCTCCAACCGAGTAAAAGTATTGATCATCATCATAATCATCAAGTGAATGGTAGGATTCTTCATCATGTAGATGACCAACTTGTTGGTGCAACACACCTTCACGCCTTTGAGGTTCATACCTTTGAGGGTCTTGCCTTAGTAGATCATGCCTTGGAGGGTCATGCTTTTGTGGATAATGAGAAGGATCCTTTGCTTGCAGAGTGACATTTGGATAATAAGTGTCTTGGACAATCATTTGAGAATAGCAGTTACTAGCACGCAATAGCCTGCTAGGACCATCACCCCGCACTCCCGCGGTCGGAGGTGTTTCCACCACTTATTTTCCTTTTTCTTGGAGCCTAGACTTGCGAGTTAGGTCCTCAATGGTGTCCTGGACTCCTTTGAATTCATCATAGAATCCATCCAACCGGGCTACGATCGCTTGAAACATGGCGTTTGTTTCCATTTTTATCTCACTTTCCTTTTTGAGACATAGTACCTACAAACAATCAAAAACAAACAAACTTAGTAGAAAAAGGTCCTCACCAATTCACTCCCTAAGTGTTTACAGTCGTTTGATTGCACACAATCCACTCGTGTTTACACTCAATGATTGGTTTTTGCTTGCTCAATTATTCTCACCAGACTTGCGTTTTACCTCTCTTGGCAAAATCAAGTTGCTTTTTGCACTCAATTCCAAACTTTTTTAGTCGAATTCAATCCAATTCGGGATGGAATGGAGTTGATATAGCAAAGTACAGACAATTAAAGCTAACAGATGGGAATTAGAAAAAGTCAACGAAGTGAAAAGAGAAAAGTACGAATCGAATTGGTATGAAATGAATTTGGATTTGGATGAAATTTTGTTTATGATCTAGAAACTTTATGTATTTGACGATGAGAATGGAATTTGGGTGATTGGAAACTGTTTAGGGGTTGTTTCAAGCAATCTGTAAAGGAGATTGTTTTTTTTATATTAGTATTCTTGCGCGACAACGTAAGTAGCGACGCGATTGCGATGAAGAAGTCCACAGTGTGGCACGATCGCGTGTGTAAGGTCGCGACCGCGAAAGGCAATAAGACAGGCCTGCGTTATCGCGTTAAAAGGTGCGCGATTGCGAAGGCTTCTAGAGTTTACGCAAAACCCATTTTTCTTGCAATTTTCTTCACTTGATTCTTTACAAATCAGCTTTTTTTTTTTCGAATTTGAGATATAAGCTCCTTATGAGTCGATTCTTCAAAAATAATACCCAAGTTGAAAAGCCCAATTTTCTTGTTGAAGAACTTGAAGAACCCTAAGTCTTGAATCTTCAATTTGATGACTCCAATGATGTTTGTTGTTCAATTCCTTCGAAACACGGCTTCTATAATCAATAACCAACAACTTTTAACGAAAATTTCATCCAAAGTAACCCTAAAACTATGACTCAACTTTTGGGATTTTTGAATTTTTTTGTAATATTCAGATTTTGATAAACAATACCTAGATAGTGTTTGTGGAAACAAACACCGATTCGAGCTATGATACTAAATGATAGAAATCTAAACTAAGGAATTGAAATAACAAGAAATTTAAAGGAAATAAAAGCAAGATCCAATTTCAGTAATTTGGAATTAAGGAAATTAGTTAGGAGGTGAGGCCTAATCACCCCCTTAAGATAATAATCAAAAGAACCTATACTAATTGGTCCTCAATTGAATGTCATTCAATTGAAAATCAAGGAAGTCAAAAGTGCTTAAGCAACAAGTTTTAGCCAAAACCTTACAATAATCAATATTCATCTAAACTAACCCAAGAAAGTGAGCATAACGTGTCTTAAATAGTAGCCTTTCCAAACATGGCATAAATGCCTTTATTTCCCCTAAAGTGGGCTGAAATGCAAAGTCATTAGGCTAAAATAACAATCCGATCGCAGTCTCAGTGCTATCGCGTCTTCACTGGTGCGATCGCACTGCATTTCTTCAGCCCAGCTCAGACTCTTTCGTGATCACGTCTGGCTCCTCGCGATCGCGATGAGCATCCTTTATCGCCTACGCGATCGCCTGGCTTGTAACACGGTCGCAATGAAAAACTTATGTTTCAAAAACAATGAGCTTGTAAACAGGTCCATCTTCATCCAAAATCATCCCCAACAGCCCTAATGAAGAGAACATGCCATGTAGCTCCGGTAACTTCCTTGCTTGGCTTCTGGTAAATGGCCTAGTCACGCTTTAGTTTGCATCAAAATGACAGTGCACTGCCCCACAGATCTTCAAGCCCAATTGGGAGCATATCGAATATGGGGAGGTTTGACCTGGGAACCTACCACAATAGAGCCTCTTCCCTTGGGTATCCCATAACCAGTGGCTCATGAAGTGTTGTAACAACAATTCGGCTAAACCAGACGGACAAGATGAAAGCCATAAATCATGAGTAGATTCAGAATTTGGTGACTCCTTAATGCAGCCCGTGTCCGTGTTGATCAAGCGACCGAGCCAGTGTTCGAGCCATCGAGACCGGTCACTCAAAGCTAAGCTAAGATTCTACACGATGTGCACATTCATCTGATGTGGCCGGGAGGAAGCAACTGTTCGGAGGAAGAGTGACAGAGCTTAAGACTTGGAAGCTACATTTGCAAGCTCAAGCCTGAGGCTTGAAGTGCCCGAGGCTGGAAGTGCCCGAGCACTAATCATTGATGCCGAGCACTAAAGTAACTGAAGGGCAACAAATATGCCCGAGGCAGGAGAGCGTTTGTTGTCAAATGTGCCGAGGCTGAGCAACCGAGCATTGTAGCCAAGGGTGCTCGAGAACATTGTTTATTTCGACCCTACGTGGCCTTATTTTATAAGTCGTCTGTGACCATTTTCCTAGTTTAACCTTGAGGCTATCTGAATAAACCCCTTCGTTATTTTATTTTAGAGTTAATTGTTGTTAAATATTAAGATTAGTTATATGTTATTGAGTCTCTGTTGTGAGCCTAACCCCGTCGTGGGATTGTTAAAGGAACTTGTGTCAATCGGTGAATTCCATTTGAACAACTTTTTTTTTAATCATTTGATTTGCAAAAAGCTTGTTAAGTCTTCTTGAGGATTGTTGCCTAGTATAGGTGTGTCTTTTGTCTTCCATTCGTGTGGCTCAAATACTAGTTCCTTGGATTTATTCGATTGAAGCTAAGATCCGTCTTGCTTCTATCTTTACTTTCCTCAACCATTGCTATTGAAGGTGCTACTTGAACATCTACGACGTCCTGGAAGAGAAGTTTAACGACAACAGAGGGGGTTAAGCCTCCTGATCCCGCATGACAAGAGGAATATCACAACAACAGCTGTGTTAGAAGAAGTGCACACTGTAATCAGTGCACATGCCACAATTGATGCAAGGCAAATTGAGCAACCATCCAAGGCAAAGGAAGAGCATCTCAAGACCATTAGAGCAGTCTCAAGACCTCCTAGGATGAGGCGGACCGCCTACAAGAAGGGGTGGACCGCCTAGTTGAAGATTGGCGAAATTTGGCCAAGTATGGAAATGCACGCTCTCTGGAAATTGAGTAGGCAGACCGCCCCTGTTACCAGGCGGACCGCCCACTTCCCTGTGTCATTTCCTCAGCTTATACAGAGGCAGAGCGCCTCTTTTAAGGGGCGGACCGCCCACTCCTTGTTTGACTAGACGAAAATCCCACTTATTTTGTTATGTATTTCCTATTCTAGCCCTACGTGGCTTCTATCCTTTTAGCCCACTTTGGGGGTCTTTTAGACTTTATATCATGTGTGTGAGGCACATATAAAAGGGCCCTTAGTCTTTCATTTGAAGTAGATTACCTTTGATGAATAATGAATACTTTCAAGAGTTGTACCTCTTTGAATTTATGAAAGAAACCCCTTTTGGTTTGAATCTTTTAGCGGATCTAGGTTAACCTCGAACCAAACCCGATCATTCTATTTGCGAGGCCCGAGTGTGTCTCGAAGGTAGTTGCATAGCATAGGTTGTTCTTGGCCTGAATCGAGGGTATCACGAGACTAGTTCCTCGTGGTTACCTCGTAGGGAGTCAAGTTTCGTCTTGCTCCTATCGTATTTTAGCTTCCGCATTTTCAATCTTCATTATCTTGGTATCAGAGCAAGGCTTAGGATTTGTTTCTACAAACCCTCCATCCTTGTTCATCGTGCTTAAGTTGGTTTCTATCTTAGTTTCTTGTTTGTTATTGTTGAAAAGAAGAAAATACAAAAAAATTGAAAAAGTTGAAAAACACCAAAAATTTGCTCATGTATCTTGGATTGATTGACCCATTGATTGTTTGATATCGGGGATTGTTCTCTATTGAAAACCCATCGATTTGATACAAACAACTCGTGATTTGAAGTTGTAAAACAAGATTTGAAAATTTGAAACCCTTGTTCTTGAAAACCCTTGTTATGAACTTGATGAACATTGAAATATGATTGTTTTTTATTGGGGTTTGATAAAAATCATTGGGGTTTGATTATTGTGGTTGAAACATAATTGGGTACCTTTGTTTTGGGAAAACATCTTGAAAATTATTGGATTTTTGGGTGCTAAAACCAAGAAACACGAAGTTGGACTGTGCTGAAGAACACAGTAGGCGGGGGGCGCCTAAACACAGAGGCGGACCGCCCATTTTTTTGTGAACTCTCTGGATTTTGGGGTGGCAGGGCGCCTGTTTACAGAGGCGGACTGCCTACTTCCCACTGCAGAAAAAATGGGCGGACCGCCCACTCTAGAGGGTTGGGGCACCTGTTTTGGGAAAGTTGTCCGGGTGGTTGATTTCGTAGGATTTCGTGTTTTATTTGTTTGCGTTGCTTCCGGCTAGTACTATTAGAGTATAATCCTGCTCGATTAGTACTAGTTATTTGAGCCTTTAGGATCATCGTGCCTAGTAGAGAATAGAGCTCAAAGAAGACTAGTAGTAACTTCTTGATTCAAGTCCTCACTTTAAAAAGCTTAACGTCCATTGAGTCATATTAACTCCATTCACCCCGGAGAGCACTTGACTTGTGGATTGATTGATTGAGTTGAGGATTGTTGTTCAACTACGTGAAGCTTCTAGATTCAAGCATGAGTGCACAAAACCACCGCCACTAAATGAGTGAACCGAGTGACAAACAAAGTGAGGGTGTGTGAGAGGTGATTTCACTAATGTTTGTTCATTTTGTAGGTACAATGGCCAACAAAGTAGATGATCTCATGAATAAGGCCTTAGAAACTATCATGTCCAAGTTGGAAGACATAACCTTGAGACTTGAGAACGTTGAAAGAAGGACCCCGAGAGTCCAAATTGAATCCGGAGAAGGCACAAGTCGTGGTTCTACCATGACTCCCGGACATTTTGCGAAGATAGCAAAGAAATATGAGCTAAAAAATGATGTAGCTCTACTAGAGCGTGTGTTGGGAAATCCCCAACAAGTGGGCATTCCCCACAACTTGGGCAATCCCCAAGTAAATGTCCAACTCCCTAGAGACCGAAGGAACATTGTACCTCTTGAGCAAGTTGATGAAGCTCAAGAAGAGGAGGAGGCCGGGTTCGATGATGAAGACTATGGAGCTCCCTATCCGGTTAGGAGAGCTATGAATGGGGGTCGGAATGTGAATAGGGGTAGAGGCCGAGGTCGAGGGCCACCCATGGGGTATGTTGGAGGGAATGCTAGAAGGGATTATGATGCTTATGGTGACAATTTTTGGGGCCAACCGGAGCCTTACCGAAGGGGTCGTGACAACAATAATCTCAATAGTATGAAGCTCAGTATTGCTCCATTTAAGGGAAGTAGTGATCCAATTGAGTATCCTGAGTAGAAGTTGGCCATGGAAAGAGTGTTTGATATGAATGACATGGCCGAGGAGAAGAAAGCCAAATATGCTATATCTTCCTTTGAATCTTTTGCTTCTACTTGGTGGGAGTCGTCCAAAAGGTATAGGAGAAGGAATGCTTTGCCCGTGAACCTTACTTGGGATGAATTGAAACATGTGATGGATGAAAAGTATGTGACCTAAAAGTATCGTCATGATCAACTCACACGGCTTTATGAGTTGAAGCAAGGTTCCAATACGGTTGAAGAGTACTACAATGAATTAGAGCAAATCCGGATGGCCTTAGACATGGATATGGAGGAAGATGAACAAGCCGTGATTCGCTTCAAGAATGGTTTGAACCGAGAGATAGTCAGTCAATTGAGGTTTCAAAAGTATCATTCTCATTATGATCTATTTGAAGATGCGGTTGAAGCCGAGAAATGGCTCAAGGAAGAGAAGTCTAACCGCTACAAGAGTGCTGCTTCTACTCTCTTGAGTAAACCAAAAGAATGGAAGTCTCCAAACTCAAATGGTGCAAGTGCAAGCCGAGATGTGAAGAAGACCTATGAGAAGCCAACACCGAATGTGGGAGGCAACTCTAAAACTTCTTTGAATACCCCTACTTCTATTTCTACTCAATGCTATAAGTGCAAAGGATATAGCCACTTTGCAAGAGATTGTCCTACCCGAAAGACCATTATTGTTATGGATGATGGGTTGTCATACGAACAAGATAGTGAGCCCGAAAATGAGGAGAGTGAAGTATTTGCTTGTGAAGAGGCTACGGCGGAAGGGGATGATCCTAACTTGTTCTTAGTAGTTAGGAGAAGTTTGAGTACCATATTCATGGAAGAGGAGGTGGAAATTGATCAAAGAGAAAACCTTTTTCATGCTAAATGTCGTGTGATGGGGCAAGTGTGCTCAATGGTTGTTGATTCAGAGAGTTGTGCCAACGTAGTGAGCCAAACCTTGATTTCCCAATTGAAATTACCAACTCTAAAGCATCCAAAGCCATACCGTTTACAATGGTTAAGTGAGTGTGGTGAGTTGAAAGTGGTGAAACAAGTGTTGACAGAGTTCAACGTTGGAAACTATAGAGACAAAATCATGTTTGATGTGGTCCCAATGCAAGCTTGCCGTCTATTATTTGGGAGACCATGGCAATATGATAGGTGTGTGGTACATGATGGCCGGACCAACTCCTATACGGTCAAGCAAGAAGGAAAGAAGTATGTGCTTAAACCTTTGACTCCGAGACAAGTAAGGGAAGACTACAAGCGTATGAAGGAGTTAAGGGAAGTGGCTAAAGCTAAGTCACCTATTGTACTTGAGGCCGAAGCCAACAATCTTATTGTTGAAAGTCAGAGTCACTCCACTCCAAATGAAGACAATCTTGAGTCTCATGCCATTGTACTTGAACTTGAGAGACAAAAGAAAGAGAGAAGTGAGGGAGTGACTGGTGACAATCCAAGAGAAAAAAAAAGGAGAGGATTTGAGGAGTGATGTGAGTGGATTGTTACCACAAACTACACTTGACCTTGATGAAAAAATGAAAGAAATGAGAGGTGAGGAAAGAAAAATTGAGAGTGAGAGCACCCGTTGTTCTAACTTTTCTTAATCTTCTACTTTTTCTTGTGTTAGCTCTCGTGTAGGTACATTTGAAGACAAGCCATTTGATCCAATACGAACCAGGCTCACCTTGTTTCATTCATCAAGCTAGTCCACCAAGGAGTCACATGACGCCCACGATCAAAGTGTGGCCGGAATGGAAGATGTCGAAGACTTCCTCGCCGAGCAACAATGATGGAAATCCACCGAGCAGACAACAAGTGACTGTTGCTGACGCTGACTTCGGAAGCTATGAGACCGAGCACAACTTATGAAAGCTCAACGATCAAGTTTGAGCCCGAAGGAAGAAATGACAAGCTCGAGCCCGAAGCTGAAAGCAACCGAACCAAGGAAGAACGACGTCTAACAGAGAATCGATCGAAGGGCTACAAATACGCCCGAGGCAGGAGAGCGTTCGATTTCAATTGTGACCGAGGCAAACAAGCGTCCGACTCAAATGTGTTCGAGCTGAGCTGCCGAACACATAAACTGCTTAAGCCCTATGTGGCTTTATCTTATTGGTCACCTGTGACCATTTTACTATTTTTCCCTTTACATTGTCTATATAAACTCCTAGCATAGCTCATTAGAAAGGAGTTGATAATGAATTAAGAGAATAGAGATAGAATTGGCCGAGCCATTGTTGTTGAAGCCCGAGGCTTCGTGTATGCCTTCTTTTGCTTGGAACCGAATGGATTTCATCCCTAGTATGAATCCTTGTTAGGTTCAAGTTTCATTTTCTCCCTTGGATAATCAATCATGTTTTGATTCGGATTATCCCTTCTTTCTTCAATTTCTGTTCTCCCCCATCCCCGATTTCTTGTTAGCTTGGTTACTAGTTGCTTCCGCCCCTTTATCTTTATCATTTCCGCATCGTGATCTTGTTGATTTCCGATTGCTTGCTTCTCTTCTGATTTAGCTTGCACCACCATTGGAACCCCAACCATGTGCTTGGAAGGAAAGACAAGAGGAGAAAAATCTTCAATGTAAGCTTCATGAAGGAGGAGTGGCATATGACACTTCAAGCCTTGTGACTGATCAGGGAAGTACTTCAAATGTAAGTGTTGCTTCATCTTTTCATGATCCTACTAGTTACTTGTCTTGTGATGACTCAACACTAGATGGTTCTTGTGATGCATCTCGTGAAGAGTCTAGTAGTCAACTTGAGTGTACTTGTGTAACACTAGTAGAGAGGGATACTATGCCACATCATGATGTGAGCTCATTGTTCAATGAACCTCTCCCTAGTGTTGATTGGATAGTTGACATTGATTGTGACCTTTGCTATGACACACTACCAATCTTTGACATACCCTTATTGATATGCTTCTATTTGGTGGACCAATGTGCTATGGTGAGGATAGTAATGACCTTGAGGAATCCAAATTGCATGAATTGGACAAGATTGTGTATGATGACTCCTCAAGTGAGAGGGAAAAACCTGGTCTTGATACTATGTCTTTGTTTGACTATGAAATTGAGATGCATGCTTTTACATTCCCATTGTGTGAAGATAATTTTATTCGTGGTAGTGAATTGAATCGGACTAGGGTTGGTAGTAAAATGGACCCTCCATGGTGTGAAGAGTTTGACTCCTTAGGCAACCCATTGTGCGAGAAGTTGAGTGAGGTAATTGACTCTTTAAGTGACCCTACTATTATTTGTTGGGGTTATGATGAAGAAGAAGCCATTATAAATACCTTCCTTGAGAACTTGTCTTTTGAGAAGGGTTGCTTAGGTGATGAAATTGGAGGTGAAAAGAAATCCCTTTGTGTGAGTAAGTATGCTCTAAAGAAGGGGAGTGGAGTAACTGATGTTACTTGTAGGCTGGGTTATTTGACTTACTCCACTCCATATGTTGATCACACTTTGAGGATGGATTGGTGTGTTTATCGCGAGCTTAAGGTTCAAGGGGATTTTGATAGCTTGATCTTGCATTTCCCATGTCCCCATGACCTATTTGCTCATTCTTGTGTTGAGTGCATATTTCCATTAAACCAAGTACTTGTTGTTCTCCTTGGAGACTTGATATTTGTGATTATTATTAATGCTTGGTTATACCGTAAGAGTGTGTTTTCCACACTTCTTGCACTAACCTACTTTCGAAGTAGGAGGTTTTGTGTTTGCTTGTCATTGCTTGTAGGTCCTAAGCTCCATGCTAAGGCAAGGGAGATCTTGGAAGAAGCCTATGTCAAAGTGACGTTCAAGAAGAACAAAGAAGGAGAGAATTGGGCACCCCGAGAAGTTGATGATGCCATGAGAGAGAACGCCTTGATTTCGAGGATGAAATATTCTCAAGAAGGGGAGGATGATACAAGGCAAATTGAGCAACCATCCAATTCTAAGGAAGAGCTTCTCAAGACCATTTTGAGCCGTCTCAAGACCTCCCAGGATGAGGCGGTCCGCCTACAAGAAGGGACGGACCGCCTAGTTGAAGATTGGCGAAATTTGGCTAAGTATGGAAATGCACGCTCTCTGAAAATAGAGTAGGCGGACCGCCCCTATATCCAGGCAGACCGCCTACTTTCCTGTGTCATTTCCTCAGCTTATGCAGAGGCGGGGCGCCTCTTTTAAGGGGCAGACCGCCCACTCCTTATTTGACTAGACGGAAATCCCACTTATTTTGTTATGTATTTCCTATTCTAGCCCTACGTGGCTTCTATCCTTTTAGCTCACTTTGGAGGTCTTTTAGACTTTATGCCATGTGTATGAGGCACCTATAAAAGGGCCCTTAGTCTTTCATTTGAAGTAGATTACTTTTGATGAATGATGAACACTTTCAAGAGTTGTACCACTTTGAATTTATGAAAAAAATCCCTTTTGGTTTGAATCTTCTAGCGGATCTAGTTGAACCTCGAACCAAACTCGATCATTCTATTTGCAAGGCCCGAGTGTGTCTCGAGGGTAGTTGCATAGGGTATCTTGTTCTTGGCCTGAATTCAGGGTATCACGAGACTAGTTCCTCGTGGTTACCTCGTAGGGAGTCAAGTTCCGTCTTGCTCCTATCGTGTTTTTGCTTCCGCATTTTTAATCTGCATCAACAATGAAGATATTCTGAAGAACATCATTAGAATCCCGATCAAACTTCAGGACTCGGGAGACTCCGTTCATCCATTCATGGATAGAGAGAAAGAGGAAGAAAATTGTGGATGATCTTTTTCCTATAATTTTCTCATGTACCATCAATTCTGAACAAAGGAGTTTTTCAGGGAATATCAAACCAGGATCAAAGGAAAATATTATTTAAGATAGAAGAATCATTCTGTCATAAGGAAGCTTTGTAAGGGATGGAGTATTTTTCTGAAGAAGATTTGTGATTCCACCCCTATCATGAAGCCCCTATTTATAGGCTGGAAAAGATAAGGATGAAACATGAAATAGTCAAAGCATAATTATGATTTGAGATATGAAATGATTCTATGTAGCAAAAAATATTCTTGGAAAGGTACATGGAATCGACATCAACCAATCAGATGAAGGCACGCGGAGTTCTCGAAGAAATCAGCATCATTCTTGGTCAAAGAGACTGCGAGTTTCAAGGAGTCAGTGAGATATCTTTTCACATCCGTCTTGTATGCCTCTTTCAGTTTCTCAATGCTTACGTCAGCACTCAGCAAGTGGGGGAATTGACTGTGTGGGAAAAAATACGCCACCTACTACTACGGGGATACGAGTCCAGCTGGCAAGACTAGACTTATCCTACAAGTCACCGGGCACAGAGGATTCATGCCTGCTCCTTGAGTTACAACCATTCAGGCGGTACGGTCGTAGGATGCAAGGGATATATCCCGCCGCCTTAGGGTTTACAGTTTTCTAGTAAGAGTTTCGTATATACCACCCCTTGAGTTTACAAGCCCATAGCCTTTATTAGTCTTTGTATCTTACCATAATTAGGATTGGATAAATCTCTACTATAAATACCCCTCTTACATTGTATTGTACATCAAACGATTCACTCCGAATCCGGCTATTCTCAAGTAATAATACAACTTACTTTCTTGTTTACTACTTTTCTCTCTATTTACTTACTTTTTCCGTCATATTTATTGTATTGCTTGTAACCTTCTTATAAATTCAATTGTTTAACCTAAACGTCCAATTTTAGGCATATACATTCGCTATTTTATTCTCTACTGTTTATGGATTTGTGAACAATGATTATCTTTTATCAAAGGTTTATTTTAAATAGATAATAATTTAATTTATTTTAAAATTTACCTATAATTTTTAAATGAAAAAGGGCTTGAACTGTCCCAGATATTAAAAATAGTTTTGAAATGCCCTTCATTTATCTTATGGGCAAGAAATATCCTCTATAGTCTTATTGTTTTATTATTATTATTTTTTTTAGAAAAAAGTTTGTTACTATTTAGTGCAATTTTGAGCCTGAACAAAATAATAAGGGCATTTATTGTCCTAAAGTTTAACGGCAGGGGCATTTATGACTCAACAGGTTAACTGAGGGTATTTTAAATTTTTTTTCATGGATTAGGGGCATTTTTGACCTTTTTCTGTTCTATTTTAGAAAGAAGCCTCTTTAGCATTTTTCTTACGTTCATTATTTGTTTTTCCGTAAAATATCAATACACCAAATCAAACCAATATTAACCAAATCGATTGTTTTAATTTTGTTTGGGTTGATTTAGTTTAATAATTTAAACACTTGATTTAATTATAATTTTAACCAAAAAGCTACCAAATGAAACAGTGAATACTCCTAACCTGGGCAATGATAGGATTACCCGCGAATGGACCTAAAAAAAGACGCCTTTACTTAGGGTCTCTCCAATTAGGCCAACTATGGATTGAGATTGAACATTACTTTTTCAATGCATCAAAACTGAAAAAGCAAAAAAGAGAACTAAACGAAAAGGGAAAACAGAAATATATACATGGACTTCTTTTTTCCCCCCTTTTGGGAAGAGCGGACGTAACCATGACTTACTGAGAGAATGAGCATAGTTAGATATGAACCATTAACACTCTTAAATTAACTTTGCAGTACTCTTTGTTGAATACTTTCTCCGTCCTATTTTAGGTGACACACTTTTCTTTTTGGTTTGTCCCAAAAAAATGACAGATTTCTTTATTTGATAACTAATTAATAACATTTTTTCTCTATTCTACCTTTGTTGTGCTCTACTTACATTGAAAGGTAACAACTTTTTAATTAGTACAATCTTATCTCTCTCTTATTTTTTCTTTACATCTTACAAGGAAAATTTTAAAACTTTACAAGGTCAATCTTTATTTTTTAAACTCCGTGCAAAGTCAAAATGCCTCACATAAATTGGGACAGAAAGAATATTATGTAAGTATCCAGGGTAGGTAACTTTGTGTTGCTTGAAATATTTCCTATAAACCGGGAGTACTGCTGAACGTTTCCTCTTATTTAATGGTTTTTTGCTACTTTAGTTTATTTGGATCTTCCTGTTTCTTGCTTTTTCATTAGCATAATATGTTTGATTGTAGCTCATAAGCGCGGATTCCTTAGTTTCTTACAAGACTTAACAAATTTAGACATACACTTCAGAAAACATTAAAAGAAATTAACCGTTGATTGTGTGTTGGACAAACTTATGGGTGATTGATGATGCGGGGCATACTACCTCATGATCTTTCACTAGAAGTCAAGCCAAATTGATTTAAGACATTCATCTTAACTTGACTTGGAAGGACATGAAAGAAGGCTCCGAGAGCGACTTGAAGATCATGAATTGGAGTGCCATGGAGGGAGGATCGCCTAGGCTACTTGGAGAGGCATCCGAGACACATTTTGAGGCATTCCAAGGAGCCACAGGAGGAGGCGGACCGCCCCCTCAACTCTCTGAAGATTAAGGGGCGGACCGCCCCTGTACAGAGGCGGAGCACCTAGTACTCCGTGAGCCATAACCAGGCGGGGCGCCTACTTGGGATGCCTAGTACACTAGGCTGGGCGCCTACTTCACTGAAGACAAGGACGGGACAACTCATTTAATTGCTATGTTCTGACTATTATAGACCTGCATGGCCTTTGTTATTTAGACCCACTTTGGGGGTACTTTAGGGCTTTCATTATGTTTAGATGAAGCCTATAAATACTTCACTAGTCTTCATTGAACCTTAGCTTACTTTGATTATTGATGAATGTTGAATAGAGTTAAACTCTTGAGTTATGAAGAAAACCCTTTTGTTGGCTTGAATTCACTAGCGGATCCTAGTTGATTATCGAACCGACACCCGATCATTCTACTTGCGGGTCCCGAGTGCGACTCGAGGGTGGTTGCTTTGCGTAGGCTCTTCTTGACACCGATACGAGGGTTTCAAGGAACAAGTTCTCCATGGATACTTCGTAGGGAGTTCGAGACGCGTCTCGTTCCCTTTATCGTTCTTTTTGTCTTTTGATTTCGATCCTTATCATCTTGGTATCAGAGCAAGGCTTGGGTTTTGTTTTTACAAACCCCCGACCCTTGATTCTTCGTGCCTAGGTTGGTTTCTATCTTACTTTTCTTGTTGTTGTTATTGAAAAGAAGAAAAACACAAAAAAATAGAAAAAGTTGAAAACACCAAAAATTTGATCATATGTTCTTGGTTTGATGGACCCGTTGTGTGATTGATATTGAGGTTTGTTCCTTATTGGAAACTCGTTATTTTGGTTCCTAGAAATCTTGATTTGGAATTGTATTCCAAGATTTGAAAATTTAATACCCTTTGAAAATTTGAAAAGTTTGAAACCCTAACTATGAACTTGATGAACATGGTTATTTGATTGTGTTTTGATTGGGGTTAGTTAAAAATTATTGGGGTTTGTTCCTTGTAGTTGAAAACACATTTGGGTACCTTTGGGTTGCTAAAACAACGTGAGATTTGTTGGATTTTTGGGTGCAAAACCAAGAAAACACGAGTTTGAGTTGTGCTGAAGAACACAACAGGCGGACCACCCAAATAGTAGGTGGACCGCCCCTCAAACTCTCTGATTCTCAGAGGCGGACCGCCCCTGTGTATAGGCGGACCGCCCACTCTGGAACAGGTGGGGCGCCTGTTTTGCTGAAAGGAGTGATCGGGTAGTTTTTCGTAGGATCTCTTGTTTCTATGATTGCATTGCATCTAGCTAGTACTTATTTGAGTAACTTTCCTACTTGATTGGTGCTAGCCCTTCGAAGCTTTTAGGAAACTCAAGCCTAGGTAGGAGAGTAGAATTCGAAGAAGATTCGTAGCATCATTTGACTCAAGTGCTCACTTAAAGAGCTTATCGTCCAATAGAGTCACATCAACTCCACTCACCCCATAGTGCATTTGGCTTGTGAAATGACTGATTGAGTTGAGGTTTGTTGATCTACTTAGTGAAGCTTTTATTCTTCAAGCTTGAGTGAAATATCCACCACCACTAAACGAGAGAACCGAGTGAAACACTAGTGAGGGTGTGAGTGAGGTTATTTCACTAACGTTTGCTCATTTTGTAGATACGATGGCCAATGAAGGTGATGATTTCACAAAGAATGCCTTGGCTACTATCCTTGCCAAATTGGATAGTATGAACCTAAGATTGAAAGTCTTGAGAAGGTGACATCAAGTGCCTTAGTTGAGCAAGGGACCTCAAGTGTCCAAGCGGAGAAAGGGACCCCGAGTGTCCAAGTTGAGAAAAGGGCCCCGAGTGCCCAAGTTGAGGCTGTTGAAGGCATAAGTAGTTGTCCTTTACCCCGGAACAAGTTGTTAAGTTGCTTAGACAACAACAACGGGTAAGGGAGGATCGTGATCGAAATGAACAAGTGTTGGGCAACACCCAACGAGTGAGCATTCCTCAGATAATGGGCAATCCCAAAAGAAACATTCTACTTCCCTGACCTATTTGAAATGTTCAACCTCTTGGGCAAGTTGATGAAGCTCATTGTGGGGGCTTGATGGGACACTTTGGGAGAAACAAGACGTTGGCCATTCTCATGGAACAATTCTATTGGCCAAAGATGGGGGTACATGTTGAAAAGCTTTGCAAAAATTGCCTTGAGTGCAAGCATGCTAAATCTAAAGCTAACCCCTATGGTTTTTATACTCCCCTCCCCGTACCTACTAGCCCGTGGATAGATATTTTGTTATGGGATTGCCACGGTCTATGGGGGGACATGATAGCATTTATGTTGTCGTGGATAGGTTTTCCAAAATGGCTCACTTCATTCCATGCAAAAAGTGTGATGATGCACAACATGTTGCTTCTTTGCTCATTGATAATGTGTTAAAGTTGCATGGTGTACCTCAAAAAATTGTGAGTGATAGGAACACCAAGTTCCTTAGCCATTTTTGGAGGAGCTTATGGGGTGCTCTTGGCACCAAGCTATTGTTCTCTACGTCCCACCACCCTCAAACGGATGGCCAAACTGAGGTGGTGAACCGAACTTTGGGTGCTCTTCTTAGAGCTATGACCCGAGGTAAGGCCGGGGCGTGGGTTGATAAGTTGCCTCTTATGGAGTTATAATCGTACCTTGCATAGTTTGATTGGTATGACTCCATTTGAGTGTGTGTACGGCTTTAATCCTTTGATTCCACTTGATTTAACCCTATTGCCAAAAGATTTTATTGTGAGTTTTGAAGGTAAAAGCTGGGCAAAGGCTATGGTTGAGCTTCATGCTAAAGCAAAGAAGAACTTCGAGGAAGCCTATGCCAAGGTTGCTTCAAAGAAGAACAAGGAAAGGAAGAAGCTAGAGCTCAAGAAGGGAGATTGGGTGTGGGTGCACTTCCGCAAAGAAAGGTTTCCAAACCTTAGGAAAGGAAAGTTGGCACCCCGTGGAGATGGACCGTTTCAAGTGCTTTCCAAGATCAACAACAACGCTTATGTGATTGATCTACCGGGTAAGTATAATGTCTCAAATACTTTTAATATGACTGACTTGACCCCTCTTGATGTAGGAATGGTGACGCCAGAGAGGAGGAGGCTATGGTTTCGAGGACGAAACCTTCCCAAGAAGGGGAGGACGATGCGGGGCATACTACCTCAAGGTATTTCACTAGAAGTCAAGCCAAATTTATTCAAGACATTCATCTTCGCAAGCCTCATAGTCTTCTTCAACTTCATAATCAACATAGTGACCCGCTTCATCATCATATGAGCCTTGGTTCCCCGAATCGTCATAGCAATACCCATCATCACCATCATAGGAACCATAGTCTCCATCATCTCCGCATGAGTCATACCCTCCATAATCATCATCCGAAGCCATAGTTGAAACAAATAAGAGTAAAGGACCTCAAAAATTCACTCCCTCAAGTGTATCACTGAAAAGATGTCACTCAATTTTCTTTCCACTCGTGTATACACTCAAGGTCGTTGGCTTTTGTGACCACACTCTATTGTTCTTGCCACTCAAGCCTTTTTCCACTCAAGACCTTCTTATCTCTTAGTAATCACAATGGCAAGATCAATCAACTAATGCACCCAAGTAATGGTTCGGAATGGAGTTTAAGTGACTCGATGTACGGAAGCTATTTTAATGCGCACTTGAAGCAAGAAGGTTCTACGACTTTAAGTAAATACTCCAAGACACACAACACCCTAAAGGATCAAATATTAGTATTAATAAAGTAGGACAAATACCCTAGAAACACTAACCAAGAAGTACGGAATCAAACGGAACATAAAAACACACGAAACGAAGCCAAACGAAGACCCTCCAGGAGTGGGCGGCCCGCCTAGTGACAGGGGCTGTCTGCCTACTAATGTTAAGAGAGTTCCAGGGGCGGTCCGCCTACTATTTGGGCGATCCGCCTACTGGTGCTTTCAGCACAGTCCGAAAACGTGTTTTTTGGTCTTTTAACACCCAATCTCCGATGTTTTCGAGGTGTTTTCCCAATCTGAAGGTACCCAATGGTGTTTTCAACTACTACAACCAATCCCCAATGATTTATATCAACACCTAATCCATAACGAATCCATATCAAGAAATTTCAAACAAATTCAAGGGTTTTTCAATTTTAGGGTTTTTGGTTTTTACAACTTTTGATTCTCAACACCAAATCATGTGACAAGGGTACCAAATCAACGGGTAAAGATCATAGATCATGGACATGGAAGAAGGCTCCGAGAGCGGCTTGAAGATCATGAATTGGAGAACCATGGAGGGAGGATCGCCTAGTCTACTTGGAGAGGCATCCGGGACATATTTTGAGCCATTCCAAGGAGCCACAGGAGGAGGCGGACTGCCCACTTTACTAGGCGGACCGCCCCCTGAACTCTCTGAAGATTAAAGGGCGGACCGCCCCTGTACAGAGACGGAGCGCCTAGTACACTGTGAGCCACAACCAGGCGGGGCGCCTACTTGGGGCGCCTAGTACACTAGGTTGGGCGCCTACTTCACTGAAGACAAGGACAGGACACCTTATTTAATTGCTATGTTTTGACTATTATAGCTCTACGTGTCCTTTGTTATTTAGACCCACTTTGGGGGTACTTTAGGGCTTTCATTATGTTTAGGTGAAGTCTATAAATACTTCACTAGTCTTCATTGAACCTTAGCTTACTTTGATTATTTATGAATGCTGAATAGAGTTAAACTCTTGAGTTATGAAGAAAACCCTTTTGTTGGCTTGAATTCACTAGCGGATCCTAGTTGTTTATCGAACCGACACCCGATCATTCTATTTGCGGGTTCCGACTGCGACTCGAGGGTGGTTGGTTAGCGTAGGCTCTTCTTGACACCGATACGAGGGTTTCACGGAACAAGTTCTCCGTGGATACTTCGTAGGGAGTTCGAGACGCGTCTCGTTCCTTTTATCGTTCTTTTTGTCTTTTGATTTCGATCCTTATCAATTGATCTCTATTTTGAACTTAAAATTAACGCAATCATCTAGTGTATGTGATCATCTGAGGTCCTAAACAATCCCACTCATTCAGTGAAGCGCCGATAGGTAGTCATAATCATCCCCTAACTATTTATCTTTCTAATGTTTGAAAACTTACACAGAAGCCTATGAAACTTAATATATAGCCCCTCTCGCTTGCTCAGAAATAAAAAAATATTGACAAATTTTCTTTATTTACATATATGACACGTCCTCCTTGTAATCTTGGCTCTAGAGAAGTTTGTAAGTGATCCAAGTGGGATATCGTTTGAATATTGTGCAAGTTAAATATTGAATACGAGCCTAAGAGAAGTATCTAATATAGTGGCCACACGTTTAATTGCACGTATGGCATTCTTGATTATTTTTTTTTTAAATCCCTTGTTAGAATTTCTATATCTCCGAAACTAATTCCCCCATAGCCCTCCTGCCTTCTCTTCTACAGATTAATACTAGTAGAAGATGATTTTCAAGGTAATATAAGTTTTCGAAAATGACATTTAACTTTCATTACCCACGCAAACAGAGACCCGAAGTCATAAGAACTCTCCCTTCTTTCATTTGTGGACCATGTTGTACAAGTATGGGCCTAATTTTCTTATCATCACACGAGCGGTCTGACCCACAAATAGCAGTCTCTTTTACCATTTTACATTGATTAATCATTAATAGACGCGGCCGAATTCGACTTTTTCATTGGGACCTGTTAGGAAAGTTGCTATGAAATTAGATTTGTATGTAACTGTGCATAATTATATAGTTTGATTTGTTTATTTGTCCAAGTAATTTCAGCATAAAGTAGAGTGAATTGGAGGGGATGCAAATATATTCCCCATTTTCAGGAGGGAACTTTGAAATGCCGGTAATTATATAGTGTAGTTATAATTACTATTCAAATTTTAATTTTGTTACGTTTTTAAATTTATTTTTTCTTTTCATTCTTAATTCCAATTGTTTGACTTCTCACATTTTGCTTATTTTTCACTTTTTTCGCTAAGTGTACTATTAGCTTTCTGAATAAGTTTCTATATTTTAAATGTCTTATTTCCATCATTCTTATCTTTGTTGAAATGACTATTTTATATGATAATTATGGTCGATGAACATGATAAGCTTTTATTTGAGCACGAGGTCTTCTCATAGTTTGAATATAATGTTATGCTTTGTTATTGTATTTGTGATATCAATTTTGTATACACCTTCCGTCCCAATTTATTTGTCGTAGTTTGAATTGGCACAAAGTTTAATAAAGAAATGAATACTTTTGAAACTTGTGGTATACACTAGGAGTATGTAATTGAGTTTTAGAGTTACCTCTCAACTCCTTAGAGTTACTCCTTGGTGGTACCTTCTCAAGGGGCTTCTTCCAATCACTAGTTTGATTCAAGGGAGTAGGTGTAGTATTACCTCTATAGCGAGTGACTTTCTCTTCTATACTCCAATTTTCAGCTTCAATGGCGGCATTGTATGCATCTTGGAGTGAAAGAAATATCTGCAACCTCAATTGAGAAACCAAATCTCGATTTAGGCCATTTTTGAACCGGAATATAGCTTGCTCTTCATCTTCCTTTTCCATGTCAAGGGACATCCGGTTCTTCTTTATAGTATTTGGCCAACTAGGCGGGGCGCCTCTTTACTGGAGTGCATGACGGGATTCTATTTTAATTGTTGTGTAATTTTTAGTTTAGCCCTACGTGGCTTATATCCTTTTACCCCACTTTGGAGGACTTTTAGACTTTATATTATATGTGTGAGGCACCTATAAAAGGGCCCTTAGTCTCCATTTTAACTTAGATTACTTTGATGAATGATGAATACTTTTGAAGAGTTGTATCTCTTGAGTTAATGAAAGAAACCTTTGTTTGGGACTTGAATCTTCTAGTGGACCTAGTTGACTTTCAACCCCGCCCCGATCATTTTATTTGCGAGTCCCAAGTGTGACTCGAGGGTAGTTGCATAGCGTTAGGCAACTCTTGACCCGAATCGAAGGTTTCACGGAACAAGTTCTCCATGGATACCTCGTAGGGAGTTCGAGAGGAGTCTCGCTCCTATCGTTTTTCGTGTCTTTATTTCGATCCGTATCAAACAATAACTAAAGATACTAGGCATGATGAACAGGATGAGGGTTTGTAAGAACAAAACCTAGCCGTGCTCTGGTGCAAGCTAAATCGGACAAGAAGCTTAACAATCGAAGAACAGTGGAAAACAAGAAACAAAGATAGAGGAAAGATGAATCTTAACTTCGTTTGAATGATTCCGATGAACTAGTCTCGGACCAAACAACGGAAAGCAAAAGATACACATATGCTAGGCAACAATCATCAAGAAGACATTCATGCTTCTTGCAAACTGAATGATCAAAGAAGAAGTTGTTCAAACGGGTACACAGATTGACCCAAGTTCTTATAAATCCCATGACGAGGTTCGGATCTCATCGAAGTCTCAATAGCAAACAGCTATAAAAATTTTCATCAACAACTAGCTTTTCACAAATGGAATACTAAGGGGTTTATAAAGATATCCCTAAGGGTACTAAAGTAATTACGGTCACAGACGACCAATAAGACAAGGCCACGCAGGGCCGAAGTAATTCATGTGCTCGACTCTCTTGACTTTGGTGCTCAGTTGCTCAGCTCGGCACATTTGAAAACAGATGCTCAATTGCCTCGGGCACAATTGTAGCCCTTCGGTCAATCACTGCTCGGCGTAATGGTTGAGTGTTCGGTCACTTCCTTCTTCGAGCTCGAGCTTGCAGATGTAGCCTTCGTATCTTGTGCTCAGCCACTCAACATCCGAACAGGTGCTTCCTCTCGACCACACCAGCTGAATGTGCACATCGTGCAAGAGCTTTGCTTGGCTTCGTGTCACTGGCCTCGATGGGTTGAATACTTGATCAGCACGGATTCAGGTTGCATTATCCTCCCCTTCTTGAGAAGATTTCATCCTCGAAATCGAGCCCTCTTCAGTCTCCGATGCTTGGCCTACAACACAAGGAGTTAAGTCAGCAACATTGAAGGTATTTGACACAATATACTCATCTGGGAGGTCGATCACATAAGCATTGCTATTGATTTTGCTTAGCACTTGGAAAAGACCATCCCCCTCGAGGAGCCAACTTTCCTTTCCTTTGGTTTGGGAATCTTTCTTTTCTAAAGTGAACCCAAACCCAATCTGCCTTCCTTAATTCCAGCTTCTTACGTCCTTTTGTTTTTCTAGGATGCCACTTTGGCATAAGCTTCCTCAAGATTTTTCTTCACCGTGGCATGTAGCTCGAGCAAAGCAGTGGCTCGACGTGTACCTTCAAATGCTTTGCTCGACGTGTACCTTCAAAATCAACATTAGCATCTCGAGGCAATAGGGTTAAATCAAGTGAAATTAAAGGGTTAAAACCATACCCACACTCAAACGGAGTCATTCCAATCATTCAATGCATAGTACAGTTGTATGAAAATTCCATCACGGGCAAATGATCAGCCCAGTTTCCGACCTTAGCTTTGGTCATAGCTCGAAGCAGATCTCCCAGGGTTCGATTGGTTGCCTCGGTCTATCCATCAGAACAGTAATTTGGTGCCAAGTGCACCCCATAGTCATTTTCAAAAATGACTGAAAAATTTAGAGTCTCGATCACTTATAATAGTACGAGGCACTCCATGCAATTTCAACACATTAGAAATAAATAAAGTAGCTACATGTTGTGCATCATCACATTTCTTGCAAGGAATAAAATGAGCCATTTTGGAAAAATGGTTGACTACGACAAAGATGCTATCATGTCCACCCCCGACCTCGGTAACCCCATAACAAAATCCATGATATATTAACCCACGACCGATTAGGAACAAGTAACGGAGTATACAAACCATGAGGGTTGGACCTCGATTTAGCTTTATTGCAATCTATATAAGCATTGCAAAGCTTTTCCACATCTCTTCGCATTTTGGGCCAGTGAAACTGTTCGTTTAAGATACCAAGAGTTTTATCGACACCGAAGTGTCCCATTAAGCCCCCAGAGTGAGCTTCTCGAACCAAAAGCTCTCTCCATGATGACACAGGCACACAAACCCTCCCATTCTTGAAGAGGTAGCCATCGTGCCACTGATATTTCTCTACCCTTCGGCCACTCAAGATAACATCTCGGATGCTCTTAAGCTTGGGATCATGTTCATACATCAGCTTGATGCTTTGGAATCCCATTAATCTCGAAGTGAGAGTGGTCGCTAGGCAAACTTCCTTAACATCGCATCGGCCACAACATTGTCTTTTCCCTTCTTATAATGAATTACATAAAGAAAGCTCTTAATAAATTCTACCAATTTGGCATGCCAACGGTTCAACTTCACTTGGCCTCGGAGATGTTTTAAATATTCATGACAACTTTTAATCAAAAACTCACGGGGCCATAGATAATGTTGCCAATGAGCGAGTGCTCGAACGAGAGCATACAATTCCTTGTCATACGTAAAGTAGTTCAAGGTTGCACCCTTAAGATTTTCGCTGTAGTAAGCGATCGACTTCTATTCATGCATAAGTACTCCTCCGATCCCAACTCCAGACTAATCACATTCAGCCTCGAACGCTTTGCCGAAGTCAGGGAGTTGTAGTAACAAAGCAGAACTTAGCCTCCATTTCAAGTCTTGGAAAGCTCTCTCTTGGGACTCTCCCCACACAAACAGATGGTCTTTCTTTACCAGCTAGGGTAATGGAGCTGCCACGGTGCTAAAGTCACGAACAAACCTTCAGTAAAAACTAGCTAATCCACGGAAGCTACAAACTTGAGATACCGAGGTTGGAGTCGGCCAATCTTTGATAGCCTCGACTTTTGACTCATCAACTTCAACACCATTAGCACTCACAACAGATCCTAGAAAGACCACACGCTCAACACAAAAGGCACACTTTTTGAAGTTAGTATATAACTTATCTTTTCTAAGTTTATCAAGCACTAGCCTTAAGTGTTCGACATGTTCATCCATAGATTTACTATAAAAAAGTATGTCATCGAAGTAAACAACAACAAAATTATTTATGAACGATTTAAGCACATGGTTCATCAATCGCATGAAATTGCTCGGTGCATTAGAGAGGCAAAAAGGCATCACTAACCATTCATAGAGACCAAATTTGGTCTTGAATGCGGTTTTCCACTCATCATCGGGTTTTATTCGGATTTGGTTGTAACCGGACCTGAGGTCTACCTTCAAAAAACAAGAAAAACCACTCAACTCATCTAGCATGTCATCTAATTGAGGGATAGGATGACGATACTTTACCATTATCTTATTGACTACTCGGCAATCAACACACATTAGCCACGTTCCATCTTTATTTGGGACAAGGATAACGGGAACGACGCACGGACTCAAGCTCTCTCGAACTAGGCCTTTATTCAACAATTCGTCCACCTGCCGCTGGAGCTCTTTGGTGTCTTTGGGATTACATCGGTATGCAGGTTTGTTGGGAATTTGAGACCCCAAATTGAAGTCAATTTGGTGCACGATTCCTCTCAACGGAGGCAATCCACCTGGTATTTCTTTAGGAAACATGTCTTCGAAGTTCTGCAAAACACTTTGAACAGCACTAGGCAAAGGGTTATCGTTAGTAAAATCATCTTTAGAGTTTAGAAGGATACCCTTGTGCACGAGGCAAATCATCAATCGACCGTTGTAGTTTCCTCGTAGATACTCACCCGGTTGCATGATTGCACAAATATTGTTTTCCTCGGGCGGCGTATATCTGTTCTTGGCCACAATTGGTTTCCCTATGAGAGACTTTGCTTTGGCCGCTTCTTTCAGCTCCTTCATCCGTTTATAGTCCTCGCTGACTTGTTTCGGAGACAATGGTTTGAGTATGAAACTCTCTCTTCCGAGCTTAGTAGTGTAAGTGTTGGATCGTCCGTTATGTATAACTGACTGATAGCAAATGACAAGCTTACATCGGTATCATATCGAACATCATCTCATCTTGATAATCTCCTACTTTGAACTTGATCCACACCTGCTTGACAACCTTCAATTCTCCACATTCATTCAACCATTGCAAACGGTAGGGATGAGGGTACTTCGAGGTAGGTAATCCCATTTGTAAAACCAGATTTTTGCTCACTTCATTTGCACAACTACCCGAATCAATAATCATCGAACAAACTTTCCCCGTCACTCGACACGTTGCATTTTAAAGATTTTCCCTTTAGTAGTCCTTTTCTTCAAGAGTCATACAGCTCAAATTTCTTCAAACCACAAGAAACATTTCTAAATGGTCTGCTTCGGCTGCTTCACGACCATCATCATTTTCAGCTCGGTCAGTCTCCTCGACATTTTCTTCCTCGGTGTCACTCGCTTGCTCATGGATGGTTCCATCTTCGAGCAAAAGCATTACTTTGCGAGTCGGACACTCTTTTGCCATGTGACCATAACCCCTGCATTTATGACACTAAATATTTGAAGCACTAGGAGTATTGAGTTGAAATTTTCCTCCCACTTCTTTGGAGTTATTAACGGTCATCCCCCTCTCGAAGGGCCTCTTCTGATCTCGGCCAATGTTGGCACTTACTGGGTTCGGACTTTCCCAATTTTTACCTCGGTTCAAAGGAGTTGGAGTGGTGACTCCTCGGTACCAGTTTGATTTGTCGTCTTTCGCCCATTTATCAGCATCTATGGATGCATGGAATACATCTTCCAATGTTTGGTACACAAGCAGTCTCATTTGAGATGACACCTCTTGAGTCAGTCCATTTTTTAACCGAATGATGGCTTGCCCATCATCTTCTTCCACATCAAGAGCCAATCAAATATTTTCGAACTCATCATAGTACTCTTCGATCGATTTGGGCCGCTGCTTCAAATCATAGAGCTTCCAAAGTTGCTCTTGCCGATATTTGGCAGACACATACTTAGCATCCATCACTCTCTGAAGCTGCGCCCAAGTAAGAACCTCAGGATAGACATTTCTTCTCCTCATTCGCTTGTCAGTTTCCTACCATGTCGATGCATATGCCTCGAACGAAGCAATTACATGTGCAGCTTTCCTATCTTCGTTCATCTCATTTGTTTTAAAGATTCGTTCCAAACGAACCTTCCATTCGAGATATTGGTCCGGATCACTAGTTCCTCTGGAGGGTGGAATAATGATCTTGACACTGTTCAAATTTGAATCACGAGCAGCTCGGATCTGTTTCGGATACTCATCATAATAGTCATCAGCCTCACGCTCAAAATATCTATCAATAATTGCCCCTCGGCCTCGACCTCGGAGATTCCCACGACCTCGTTGAACCTACCTTCGTTTAACGAACAGTGGCTCATACTCAGCTTCGACCTCGGGAAACTTTCCATCATCGACCCCTACATCAACGACCATAACTTGTCTTCGAGCCCTTGGAAGTGGTAATCTATCACCTCAGGGAATGCCCAAGTTTTGATGATCAGCTTGAGGATTGATCAAGTTTTGTTGTTCCACTTGGGGATTGCCCAATTATTGCTAAGCTAGGGGATTGCCCATAGCTTCATTTCGAACAACCTCGTCCTTCAATCGTTGTTGACGAACCAGCTCAGCAAATTGCTCTGGTTTCATTGGAGTGGAGGTTCTAGTACCAGCGCCGGACCTAAGCAAGGCCACAGACACCTTTTCTTTCTCGAAGTTTGCTACTCGAGAACTCACTCCTCTTACCTCGGCACTGATTCCTTGTATCATAGCCAAAAGATCAGCTAATGACACCTCGGGTGCTTCGACACCCTTTTCTTTGCCTCCATTCCCAACCATGGCACCTACACAAATCAAAGACTAAGAAAATATTAAGGTTAGAAATCACCTTACATACTACCTCACTTTTATTGGGTGGCGCTGGGGTCCACTCAATTTGTAGGTTTGGTCACTCAAGAACTTGTTGCCAATGGCTTCCACGGTTTGATCAATCTCTCTAAGACTCTTCGAATTTGACAAGTCACATTGTCTCCTTCGGGAAGAGTGAATTGATTTTGACTCAATGGAACGGACGTTGTTTAACTGCCCACGGGAGGTCAAAGAATTTTATATGATATTTTGGACCTCGGTCACCCTACGTACGAGTTCCTATAAGCTCAAAAAAATTAGTACGACCTTGAGTAGAAAGATTTACTCCAGAGATCTACTAACGAGATTAATCGACCACAAGAATAGAAGATAACCTAGGAGAATCTACCCTTCGTTTTCTCTTTTGGAAACCTCAGAGAAAACAACTTTTGTACGGACAAAAGTGGTCCCTCCTTGGTATGGATTAGGGTTTAACCTTATCTACTTTTTCCTCTTTCTTGCCGATAAGTTTTTCACCTGAGGTTTTGATATAAACACTTTGCCCCTTTCTTCTTCAATGGAACAGTGAATTTTACTCCGGTGTACGGACAACTTTAAAATTTCGTTCACAGCCCAGAATTCAAGCAAGAATTTAAGGTCGCTTCTCCGTTAACTTTTAACAACGAACGGAGGAAATTTTCAGTTCCAAGCCAAGCTAAGACCAGCTTCACTTCGTCGTCCGTACACTATTATAATGTAATAATTTTCCGGCATACGGACAGTGGCTAAACGACAGAACCTTGAAAATTTAAGCTCAAACTCGGCCCAAATCAGTTTTCCAACGATAGAACAACGGAAAACAATAAACAAAGATAGAAGCAAGACGAATCTTAACTTCATTTGAATGATTTCGAGGAACTAGTTTCGAACCAAACAACAGAACGTAAAAGATACACCTATACTAGGCAACAATCCTCAAGAAGACATTTATGCTTCTTGCAAACTGAATGATCAAAGAAAAAGTTGTTCAAACGGGTATACCGATTGACCCAAGTTCTTATAAATTCCACGAAGGGGTTCGGCTCTTATCGAAGTCTGAATAGAAAACATCTATAACAATTTTCACCAACAACTAGCTTTTCACAAATGAAATACTAAGGGGTTTATATAGATATCCCCAAGGGTACTAAAGTAATTACGATCACAGGCGACCAATAAGACAAGGCCACGTAGGGCTGAAGTAATTCATGTGCTCGGCTCTTTTGACTTCAGTGCTTGGTTGCTCAGCTCGGCACATTTGAAAACAGACGCTCACATGCCTCGGGCACAATTATAGCCTTTCGGTTAATTACTGCTCGATGTCATGGTTGAGTGTTCGGTCACTTCCTTTTTGTATATATAGCCTCCGTATCTTGTGCTCGGCCACTCAACATTGGAACAGGTGCTTCCTCCCGACCGCGCTAGCTGAATGTGCACATCATGTAAGAGCTTGGCTTCGCTTCGTGTCACTGGCCTCGATGGGTTGAATATTTGATCAGCACAGATTCGGGCTGCATCATGCTCTGATACAAACTGATGCAATATAAAATGTGGAAGCTAAAAGTAACGATAAAAGCAAGACGAAGCTTGAACTATTACCTAAGTAGAAACGAAGAACTAAGTCTCGATACACCTTGGGCGAATGTCAAGGGTCACCTATAGTAAACAACTATCCTCAAGAGAAACTTGACTCTTGCAAATAGAATGATAAAAAAGGAATGAAGTTCAAATTGGATTCTACCAATTGAAATCAAGCCAAGAACAAGGGTTTCATTGAGAGCATTGCTCATGTGTTTGTGTATCCAAAGACTAGGTAATGAAGTAAACGCCCTAAGAGAGGCTTTTATAGTGCCTCTTTAAACATTGTGAAATGTCTTAAAAGCCCACAAGTTGGGTCAAAACATTAAAGACCGCGTAGGGTCAAAATAGGAAAAATGCATTAAAATCCCGTCTTGGCCAGAACAGGGGAGCTGCCCCGCCTCAGCTTGAGGCACTCCGCCTCACAGAACTTTAGAGAGGGCAGTAGTTTGGGGCGGTCCGCCTGGACTGTTGGGCGGTCCGCCTAGGGAAAAATCATGCAGGCTTGATTTTCTACATTTAGCCAAATTCGGAGAGGAAATAGGGGTAGGCGGTCCGCCCACCCCTTGAGGCAGTCCGCTTGACTCCGTAGGTTCACATGCGCTTATGTGCATGGTCATCAAATCATCCCCGAAGCTTCCATCTTCCAAGCACTTCCATACCAAGTGTAGGTGAGCATCTTGGATCTCTTTAGCTTGACTACGAGTGAATGGTCTTGAGGCAATTTGGATTGCATCAAATTAGCACGATGGGTCGGCTGACGACGGAGACTCAATAGCAAGAACTAATCATTCAATATATCAAAAACTAGGTATCTAAAATGAACTATGCTAAAGGGTTTATATAGATAGCCCCAAGGGTAAACTAGTAAATGGTCACATATGACCAATTAAACAAGGCCACATAGGGCCGACGTAATCTGCTCGGGCGCTCTTAATTTCTATTCGGTCGCTCAGCCTCAGCACAATAAAAAAGGACGTTCTCTTGCCTCAGTCGCACTTGTAGCCCTTCGGTCGATTCATCTATCGGCGTCGATGATCAGTATTTGGTCACTTCCTTTCTTAGGCTCGAGCTTGCAGATGTAGTTTTCTTATCTCGAGCTCGGCCACACAGCTTCCGAGCGGTTGCTTTCTCCCGGCTACGCCAGCTGGATTTGAACATCATGCAAAAGCTTGGCTTGACTTCGTGTAACTGGCCTCTATGGGTTGAACACTTGATCAGCACGGACACGGGCTGCATCATCCTCCCCTTCTTGAGAAGATTTCGTCCTCGAAATCGAGCCCTCTTCAGTCTCCGGTGCTTGGCCTACAACACAAGGAGTTAAGTTAGCAATATTAAAGGTGTTGGAAACATTATAATAACCTGGGAGGTCGATCAAATAACCATTGTTGTTCATCTTTCTTAGCACTTGGAACAGACCATCCCGTCTTGGAGCTAACTTCCCTTTCATTTGGTTCGGGAATCTTTCCTTCCTGAAGTGAACCCAAACCCAATCTCCCTTCATTAATTCCAACCTCTTCCGTCCCTTGTTCTTCTTCGAAGAGACTTTGGCATAGGCCTCCTCAAGATTCTTTTTCACCTTGGAATGTAGCTCGAGCAAAGCAGTGGCTCGGTATGTATTTTGAAAGTCAAAAACAACATCTCGAGAAAATGGGGTTAAATCAAGTGGAATCAAAGGGTTAAAATCATACACACACTCAAACAGAGTCATTCCAATCATTCGATGCACAGTACGGTTGTATGCAAATTCCAGCATGGGCAAACGAGCAGCTCAGTTTTCGGCCTTACCTTTGGTCATAGCTCGAAGTAGAGCTCCCAAGGTTCTGTTGGCTACCTCGGTCTGTCCATCAGTCTAAGGATGGTGAGACGTCAAGCATAGTAGTTTGGTGCCAAGGGCAGCCCATAGACATTTCCAAAAAAAACTCAAAATATAGAGTCTTTGTCACTCACAATAGAACGTGGCACACCATGCAATTTCAATACATGAGAAATAAACAAAGTAGCTACATGTTGTGAATCATCACATTTCTAGCAAGGGATACAGTTAGCCTGATGCGGGGCATACTTCCTCAAGACCATTCACTAGAAGTCAAGCCAAGTTGATGCAAGACACTCATCTCCACTTGACTTGGAAGGATATGGAAGAAGGGTCCAAGGATGACTTGAAGATCCTGCTTTGGAGTGTCATGGTTGGGAGACCATCTAGGAAACTTGGAGAGGCTCAAGAGACACAAAATGAGACACCCCAAGAGGCTTCAGGAAGAGGCGGAGCGCCTCCAAGATGAGGCGGAGCGCCTCCCAAAATCCAGAGAGCTGAACCTCAGAAGGCGGAGCGCCTCAAAGAAGAGGCAGAGCGCCTCCCAAAAATCTAGAGAGCTGGTCTTCAGAAGGCTCCCACCTCCCCCCCTAGGCGGCCGCCTCCCCCCTGTGACAAGCATGCGGGATTTTTACTACTTTTTGCTTGAACTACCAACTATAGCCCTGCGTGGCCTTATTTGTTTTAACCCACTTTGGGGGTACTTTAGACCTTTTATTATGACTAAGTGAAGCCTATAAATACTTCACTTAGCCTCATCAAACCTTAGCTTACCTTTGAATCTTATGAATGAAGAATAGAGTTTATCTCTTGTTATGAAGAAACCCTCTTTGTTTGGCTTGAAATTCATTAGCGGATCCTAATTGAGTCTCGAACCGAAACCCGATCATTCTACTTGCGAGTCCCGGGTGCGACTCGACTGTGGTTTCATAGTGTAGGTCCTTCTAGACGCCGATACGAGGGTATCTCGGGACAAGTTCCCCGGGGTTACTTCGTAGGGAGTTCGAGAAGTGTCTCGCTCTCCTATCTTTCTTTTTGTCTTGTCGTTTTGATTCTTATCGTCTTGGTATCAGAGCAAGGCTATGGTTTTGTTTCTATAAACCCCCGACCCTTGATTCTTCGTGCCTAGGTTAGTTTCTACTTTAGGTTCTTGTTTATTGTTATTGAAAAGAAGAAAAACACAAAAAAAATAGAAAAGTTGAAAAAAACACCAAAAAAAATTTGATTGTGGATTCTTGGATTGGATGACCCATTGTTAGATTGTTATTGGGGTTTGTTCCTCGTTGGAAACCCATTCTTTTGGTACCCTAAACACACGATTTGGAGTTGTATTCCATGAATTGAAAATTTGAAACCCTTTGAAAATTTGAAAATTTTGAAACCCTAGTTTTGAAGATGATGAACATGGTGGATTGTTTGTTTTTGATTGGGGTTTGATAAAAGTTGTTGGGGTTTGTTCTTTGTGATTGATACAACATTGGGGTACCTTTGAATTGCTAAAACAACGCGTGATTTGTTGAATTTTTGGGTGTTAAGATCGAAAAACACGAAGTGAAACTGTGCTGAAAGTTGCAGGAGGCGGAGCGCCTAAAATATGAGGCGGACCGCCTAAAGTCTGAGACCTCTCTGGAATTTAGTGAGGCAGAGCACCTCAAAGAGGCAGAGCACCTCCCACTGTGCACTACTCTGGGCGGCCGCCTACTCTGCTGAGGCGGGGCGCCTAGTCCTGAAGATGATTGTTTCGGGTAGTTTTTCGTAGAACCTCTTGTTTCTTTGATTGCATTGCATCTAGCTAGTACATCTTTGAGTAATCTTACCTACTTGAATTGTGCTAGCCCTTCTAAGCTATTAGGGAACTCAAGCCTAGACCGGAGAGTAGAATTCGAAGAAGACTCGTAGTATCATTTGGCTCAAGTCCGCACTTAAAGAGCTTATCGTTCCAATAGAGTCCTATCAACTCCACTCACCCCGGAGTGCATTTGGCTTTTGAGTTGAGTGATTAATTTGAGGTTTGCTATTCAACTTAGTGAAGCTTTGGATTCAAGCTAGTGTGAAAAATCCACCACCACTAAACGAGTGATCCGACTGAAACACTTGTGAGGGAGTGAGTGAGGTTGTTTTGCTAACGTTTGTTTCTTGTGTAGGTACAATGTCCACCGAAGGAGAAGATTTTGCTAAGAGTGCCCTTGCTACTATCCTTGCCAAATTGGATAGTATGAACTTGAGGATTGAAAGCCTTGAGAGGGTGACATCAAGTGCCCTATTTGAGCAAGGGACTTCCAATGTCCAATCAGAGAAAGGGACCCCGAGTGTCCATGTTGCGAAAGGGGCCCCGAGTGCCCAAGTTGAAGGTGTTGAGGGCACAAGTAGTCCGACCTTTACCCCTGAACAAGTTGCCGAGTTGCTCAATCGCCAACAACGGGTAAGGGAGGATCGTGATCGAATTTGACCAATTGTTGGGCAATCCCCAACGAGTGACTATTCCTAACCTTATGGGCAATCCCCAAAGGAATGCTCCACTTCTCGGGCCAATCCGGAATGTTCAACTTCTTGAGCAAGTTGCACAAGCTCAAGAAGGGGAGGAGGATGATTATGGTGATGGTGGGTATGATGCTCACTATCAATTTAGGGGACGGAATGTGGATAGGGGTAGAGGCCGAGGTCGAGGGCCACCCATGGGGTACTATGGAGGAAATGCTAGGAGGGATCTTGGTGGATATGGAGATCACTTTGGAGGCCAACAGGAGCCTTTCCAAGGAGGTCGTGAAAACAACAACAATCTTAATAGTGTGAAGCTCACTATTCCTTCTTTCAAAGGAAGTAGTGACCCGGTGGAGTACATTGATTGGAAGTTGTCTATGGAGCGTATATTTGACACCAATGACATGCCCGAAGTGAAGAAGACCAAGTATGCAATATCTTCCTTTGAATCCTTTGCTTCTACTTGGTGGGAGTCGGTGAAGAGGAATAGAAGGAGGACGGGAATGGCTATTAATCTTACTTGGGAAGAGTTGATCTGTGTGATGGATGAGAAGTACTTGACTAGCCAATACCGAGTGGAACAACAAAAGCGTCTCTATGAGTTGAAGCAAGGTTACAAATCGGTTGGGGAGTACTTCAATGAATTTGAGCAAGTCCGGATGAACTTAGACTTGGATGAGGAAGATAATGAGACGGCCATGATCCGTTTCAAAGGAGGCTTGAACCGAGACATAGCTTCACTATTGAAGTTTTACAAGTACAATGACCACTACAAGCTATGTGAAGATGCAGATGAGGCCGAGAAGTGGCTCAAAGAGGAGAAATCCCTTCGCTACAAGAGTAGTACTACTACTTCCTTGAGCAAGCCAAAGGAGTGGAAAACTCCTACAACAAGTGCCAAATTCCCAAATGCAAGTGGTGCAAATGCTAGCAAGGATGTGAAGAAGCCTTATGAGAAGTCTACACAACATGTGAGAGGTAACTCTAAAACTCACTTGAGCAATCCTATCTCTACTTCTACTCAATGCTTTAAGTGTAAGGGTTATGGACATATCTCCAAAGATTGCCCTACCCGGAAAACTATGGTTCTTGTGGGTGACTTGGTGTATGAACAAGATAGTGAGCCCGAGGATGAAGAGGGAGTAGAGGGTGATGAGAAGGTTGATGATGGGGAGGTTGCAATGGAGGATGATGATGATGCCCATGCCTTCCTTGTTGTGAGGAGGAGTTTAGGAGCCATGTTTGTGGAGGATAGTGAGACTTTGCAAAGGGAGAACCTCTTCCATTCCAAATGCCGAGTCATGGGTCTCCTTTGTTCCATGATTATTGACTCGGGGAGTTGTGCCAATGTCATTAGCCACACACTAGTTTCTCAATTGAAGATACCACCCACCTTGAGACACCCAAATCCCTACCGTTTGCAATGGCTTAGCGAGTGTGGTGAATTAAAGGTGGTCAAACAATGTATGATCAAGTTTAAGATAGGAAACTATGTGGATGAACACATGTTTGACGTTGTGCCTATGCAAGCATGCCATCTTCTCTTTGGAAGGCCTTGGCAATTTGATAGACATGTGGTTTATGATGGCCATGCTAACACCTACACGGTTAAGCATGAGAGAAAGAAGTTTTTACTTAAACCCTTTACTCCCAAGCAAGTGAGTGATGACTACAAGCGGATGAGGGAGTTAAGAGAGGTGGCCAAGGCTAAGTCAGTTGTTGAGACTAGCCCTTTGTCCGAGAGCTTGGTGGCAATCCCACCATCTTCTACCGGTAGCATATGTGCCATGATGCAACCGCGCGAGATCTTGAGAGGAAATGATGGTAACAAACTACTCATATGCCTAGTGCACAAAGGTATGGTTCTTACTTCCGAATTTTATTATTCTTCTAACCCTTTGTCTAGTGCTTTTGAAAATGTCTTGAAGGACTTTGGGGACATGTTCCCGGATGAGATGCCCGATGGTTTACCTCCCTTGAGAGGTATTGAACATCAAATCGACTTTGTCCCGGGATCTCAAATCCCAAACAAGCCGGCATATAGAAGCAATCCCGAGGACACAAGGTAGTTGCAAAAACAAGTAGATGATTTGCTTTCCAAAGGCTTGGTGAGGGAGAGCTTGAGTCCTTGTGCCGTGCCTGTGATTCTTGTCCCAAAGAAGGACGGCACTTGGAGAATGTGCATGGATTGCCGAGCCGTGAACAAGATAATGGTAAAGTACCGTCATCCCATTCCACATCTTGATGATATGTTGGATGAATTGAGTGGGTTATGTGTCTTTTCCAAAATATGTTGGATGAAACCCGGGGAAAATATGTTGGATGATATGCTGGATGAAACCCGGGGACAAATGGAAAACCGCATTCAAGACCAAATTTGGTCTCTATGAATGGTTGGTAATGCCCTTTGGGCTTTCCAACGCACCTAGCACTTTTATGAGGCTCATGAACCATGTTTTGAAACCGTTTATTAATAAATTTGTGGTTGTCTATTTCGATGATATCTTGATATATAGTAAGTCGATAGATGATCATATTGGCCACCTTAGGCAAATCCTTGAAGTGTTGAGAGCCGAAAAGCTCTATGCTAACTTTAAAAAGTGTGCCTTTGGTGTTGAGAAGGTTGACTTCCTTGGGTTTGTTGTGAGTACCCAAAGAGTAAAGGTGGATGAGTCTAAGGTGGAGGCCATACGTGATTGGCCAACTCCTACCACCGTGACTCAAGTAAGGAGCTTTCATGGTCTTGCTAGCTTTTATAGACGATTTGTGAAAGACTTTAGCTCCATTGCCGCTCCACTCACCGAATTGGTGAAGAAGGACAAACCTTTTGTTTGGGGAGAGCCTCAAGAGAAGGCCTTCCAAGAGTTGAAGAGTAGGTTGAGTACCGCCCCTCTATTGCAATTGCCCGACTTCGGAAAGGCATTTGAGGTTGAATGTGATGCCTCGGGGGTGGGAATTGGTGGTGTTTTAATGCAAGATGGGAAACCCATAGCCTACTTTAGTGAGAAATTGAAGGGTGCATCCTTGAACTACTCGACGTACGACAAGGAGATGTACGCCTTAGTGAGAGCTCTTGCTCATTGGCAACACTATCTTTGGCCTAGAGAATTTGTGATTAATAGTGATCATGAGTCACTCAAACATCTTAGGGGCCAAGAGAAGTTGAACAAGCGTCATGCCAAGTGGGTAGAGTTTATTGAGTCTTTTCCCTATGTTATCCAATACAAGAAAGGGAAAGACAATGTTGTGGCGGATGCACTTTCTAGGAAGTTTGCTCTAGCCACCACTCTTGCCTCCAAGCTCATGGGATTTGAGAGCATTAAATTGATGTATGCTCAAGACCCTAAGCTAAAGAGCATTCATGAGGCTCTTGAGAAAGGAGAAAGAGTTGAGAAGTACCAATGGGTTGATGACTATATCTTTAAGAATGGTAGAGTGTGTGTTCCCAAGTCCTCTTGGAGGGAATTGCTTATTCGTGAAGCTCATTGTGGGGGCTTGATGGGACACTTCGGGAGAAACAAGACCTTGGTTATTCTCATGGAACAATTCCATTGGCCAAAGATGGGGGTACAAGTTGAAAAGCTTTGCAAAAATTGCCTTGAGTGCAAGCATGTTAAGTCTAAGGCTAACCCCCATGGTTTGTATACTCCCCTCCCCGTACCTACTAGCCCGTGGATGGATATCTCAATGGACTTTGTTATGGGTTTGCCACAGTCTAGGGGGGGACATAATAGCATTTATGTTGTCGTGGATAGGTTTTCCAAAATGGCTCACTTTATTCCATGTAAAAAGTGTGATGATGCGCAACATGTTGCTTCTTTGTTCATTGATAATGTGTTGAAGTTGCATGGTGTGCCTCAAACTATTGTGAGTGATAGGGACACCAAGTTCCTTAGCCATTTTTGGAGGAGCTTGTGGGGTGCTCTTGGCACCAAGCTTTTGTTTTCTACGTCCCACCACCCTCAAACGGATGGGCAAATCGAGGTGGTGAACCGAATTTTGGGTGCTCTTCTTAGAGCTATGACCCGAGGTAAGCCCGGACATGGGTTGATAAGTTGCCTCTTATGGAGTTTGCATATAACCGTAGTTTGCATAGTTTGATTGGTATGACTCCATTTGAGTGTGTGTATGGCTTTAATCCTTTGATTCCACTTGATCTAAACCCATTGCCCAAAGATTTTGTTGTGAGTTTTGAAGGTAAAAGCCGAGCCAAGGCTATGGTTGAGCTTCATGCTAAAGCCAAGAAGAACTTGGAGGAAGCCTATGCAAAGGTTGCTTCCAAGAAGAACAAGGGAAGGAAGAAGCTTGAGCTCAAAAAGGGAGATTGGGTGTGGGTGCACTTCCACAAAGATAGGTTCCCAAACCTTAGGAAAGGGAAGTTGGCACCCCGTGGAGATGGACCGTTCCAAGTGCATTCCAAGATCAACAACAACGCCTATGTGCTTGACCTACCCGGTAAGTACAATGTGTCCAACACTTTTAATGTGACTGACTTGTCTCTTTGTGCTGTAGGGGATGGTGATACAGGAGAGGAGGAGGCCATGGTTTCGAGGACGAAACGTTCCCAAGAAGGGGAGGATGATGCGGGGCATACTACCTCAAGACCATTCACTAGAAGTCAAGCCAAGTTGATGCAAGACACTCATCTCCACTTGACTTGGAAGGATATGAAAGAAGGGTCCAAGGATGACTTGAAGATCCTGCTTTGGAGTGCCATGGTTGGCGGACCATATAGGACACTTGGAGAGGCTCAAGAGACGCAAAATGAGACACCCCAAGAGGCTTCAGGAAGAGGCGGAGCGCCTCCCAAAATCCAGAGAGCTGAACCTCAGAAGGCGGAGCGCCTCAAAGAAGAAGCGGAGCGCCTCCCGAAAATCCAGAGAGCTGGTCTTCAGAAGGCGCCCGCCTCCCCCCCCCTAGGCGCCCGCCTCCCCCCTGTGACAGCATGCGGGATTTTTACTACTTTTTGCTTGAACTTCCAACTATAGCCCTGCGTGGCCTTATTTGTTTTAACCTACTTTGGGGGTACTTTAGACCTTTTATTATGACTAAGTGAAGCCTATAAATACTTCACTTAGCCTCATCAAACCTTAGCTTACCTTTGAATCTTATGAATGAAGAATAGAGTTTATCTCTTGTTATGAAGAAACCCTCTTTGTTTGGCTTGAAATTCACTAGCGGATCCTAGTTGAGTCTCGAACCGAAACCCGATCATTCTACTTGTGAGTCCCAGGTGCGACACGAGGGTGGTTGCATAGTGTAGGTCCTTCTAGACGCCGATACGAGGGTATCTCGGGACAAGTTCCCCGGGGTTACTTCGTAGGGAGTTCGAGAAGTGTCTCGCTCTCCTATCTTTCTTTTTGTCTTGTCGTTTTGATTCTTATCAGAGCCATGTTGGAAAAATGGTTGACCACGACAAAGATTCTATCATGTCCACCCTTCGACCTCGGTAACCCCACAACAAAATCCATGGATATATCAACCCAAGGACAATTAGGAATGGGCAATGAAGTGTACAAACCATGAGGGTTGGACATCGATTTAGCTTTATTGCAATCCAAAAAGGCATTGCAAAGCTTTTCCACATCTCTTCGCATCTTGGGCCAGTGAAACTGTTCGGTTCAGATACCAAGAGTTTTATCGACACCGAAGTGTCCCATCAAGCCTCCGAAGTGAGCTTCTCGAACCAAAAGCTCTCTCCACGATGTCACTGGCACACAAACCCTCCCATTCTTCAAGAGGTAGCCATCGTGCCACTGATACTTCTCCACCCTTCGGCCACTCAAGATAGCATCACAGACGCTCTTATTCTTGGGGTCATGTTCATACATCAACTTGATTCTCTCGAACCCCTTTAATCTCGAAGCAAGAGTGGTCGCTAAAGTGAACTTCCTCGACAGTGCATCGGCCACAACATTGTCTTTACCCTTTTTGTAATGAATTACATATGAAAAACTCTAAATGAATTCTACCTATTGGGCATGCTATCGGTTCAACTTCTCTTGGCCTTGGAGATGTTTTAAAGATTCATGATCACTTTTAATCACAAACTCACGGGGCCATAGATAATATTGCCAATGAGCCAACACTCGAACGAGGGCATACAATTTCTTATCATACGTAGAGTAGTTCAAGGTTGCGCCCTTAAGCTTTTCGTTGAAGTAAGCGATCGGCTTCGATTCTTACATAAGAAATCCTTCTATTCCAACTCCGGATGCATCACATTGAACCTCAAAAACTTTGTCGAAGTCAGGGAGTTGCAGTAACAGGGCAGAGCTTAGCCTCCGTTTCAACTCTTGGAAAGCCCTCTCTTGGGACTCTCCCCACCCAAACGGATGGTCTTTCTTCACCAGCTCGGTTAAGGGAGCTGCCACGGTGCTAAAGTCATGGACAAATCTCATATAAAAGCTAGCTAACCCATGAAAACTACATAACTGAGTCATAGAAGTAGGGGTCGGCCAATTTTTAATTGCTTCGACTTTGGATTCATCGACTTCAACAACACTAGCACTCACAACATATCCAAAAAAGACTACACGCTCGACACAAAGGCACACTTCTTGAAATTAGCATATAATTTCTCACTTCTAAGTGTATCAAGCATAAGCCTCAAGTGTTTAACATGTTCATCCACAGATTTACTATAAACAAGTATGTCATCGAAATATACAACAAAAAAATTATTTATAAACGGTTTAAGCACATGGTTAATAGATCGCATGAAAGTGCTTAGGCTGTTAGAGAGGCCAAATGGCAGTAGTTTTTCACTCATCACCCAGTTTCATTCGGATTTTGTGGTAACCGGACCTGAGGTCTATTTTTTAAAAATAAGAAGAACCACTCTTTCCTCAAGCATGTCATCTAATCGAGGAATAAAATGGCGATACTTTACTGTTATTTTGTTGACTGCTCGGCAATCAACACACATTCGCCATGTTCTATCTTTCTTTGGGACAAGGATAACAGGAACGGCGCATGGACTCACTCTCTCTCGAACCAATCCTTTGTTCATACGTTCATCCACCTACCGTTGGAGCTCTTTGGTGTCGTTGGGATTACACCGGTAGGTTGGTTTTTTGGGGATTTGAGAACTCGAGTTGAAATCAATTTGGTGCTCGATTCCCCTCAACGGAGGCAATCCACCTGGCATTTCTTCAAGGAACATGTCCTCGAAGTCCTGCAAAACATTTCAAACAGTACTAGGCAAAAGGTTATCGTTACTGAAATAATCATTTAAGTTCAAGAGGATACCCGTATGCACGAGGAAAATCATCAGCTTGCCTAAGTCATTGTCTCGGAGGCACTCACCCGGCCGTATGATTACATAAATATTACCTGCCACGGGTGTGTCTCTTTATCCTCGGCCATAATTTGTGTCCCCATGGGAGACTTAGCTTTGGCCGCTTCTTTCAGATCCTTCTTTCGTTTATAGTCCTTACTGACTTGTTTTGGAGACAGGTTTGAGAATGAAGTTCTCTCCAGCAAGCTTAGCAGTGTAATTGTTGGATCATCTGTTATAAATAATTGACCTATCATACTGCCACAATCGTACTAATAGTAAATGACAAACTTACATCCGAATCACATGGAACTTCATCTCGTCTTGATAAGTTTCCACTTTGAACTTGATCCACACTTGCTTGACAACTTTTAGTTCTCCACATTGGTTTAACCATTGCAATCGATATGGATGAGGGTGTTTTAAGGTAGGTAGACCTGATTGTGAGACCAAGATTTGGCTCACCACATTTGCACAACTACCTAAATCAATAATCATTGAACACACTTTTCCTCGCACCCAACACCTCAAATGGAAGAGATTTTCCCTTTGGTTGTCCTCTTCTTCTAGGTTCATAGTGCTCAAGTTCCTACCAACCACAAGAAACATTTCTGGATAGTCGACCTCGGTGGCTTCTCAACCATCATCATTTTCAGCTCGGTCAGTCTCCTCTCCATTTTCCTCTTCAGAGTCACTCGCTTGCTCATGGACGATTCCATCAGTCGGACATTCTTTTGCCATGTGACCATAACCCATACATTTATGACACTGAATATTTGAAGCACTAGGAGTATTGAGTTGAGCTTTATCTCCCATCTCCTTAAAGTTATTAACGGTCACTCCCCTTTCAAAGGGTTTCTTCAGATCTCGGCCAGTGTTGGCAATTGTAGGATTCAGACTCTCTCAATATTTGCCCCGGTTCAAAGGAGTTGTAGTAGTAACCTCTCGGTACTGATTTGCTTTATCATCCATCACCCATTTCTCAGCATCAACTGCTGCCTATAAAACTTCATCCAACATTTAGTACACATGCAATCGCAGTTGACATGACACATCTCTAGTCAGTCCATTCTTGAATCGAATGATGGCTTGCTCATCATCTTCTTCCATATCAAGAGTCAATCGAATCTTTTTAAACTCATCATAGTATTCTTCAACCGATTTGGACCCTTGTTTCAAATCATAGAGCTTCCAAAGTTGTTCACGCCGATATTTAGCGGTCACATACTTAGCATCCATCACTCTCTTCAATTGCACCCAAGTAAGAATCTCCAGATAGACATGTCTTCTTCTCATTCTCTTATCAGATTCCCACCAAGTAGAAGCATATGCCTCGAACGAAGCAATAACATGTGCAGGTTTTCTTTTCTCGGTCATCTTATTTATTTTAAAGATTCGCTCCAAACGAACCTTCCAATAAAGATGTCGGTCCGGATCACTAGTTTCTCTGAAGGGTGGAATAGTGATGTTGACATTGTTCAAGTTCGATTCTCGAGTACCTCCGATCTGTTCCGGATACTTGTCATAATAGTCATCAGCCTCATGCTAATAATTTCTATCAACATATGAGGCTCGGCCTCGACCTCGAAAGTTCCCACGGCCTCGTTGAACGAACAGTGACTCATACTCAGCTCCAGCTTCGGGAAACTCTCCATCATCAACCTCTTCATCAACGACCACGACTTGTCTTCGGCGCCTTGGAAGTAGTAGTCCATCACCTCAGGGATTGCCCAAGTTTTGTTGTTGAGCTTGGGGGATGCCCAAATTCTATTGATCCGCTTGGGGAATGTCCACGTTTTTTTCAGCTCAGGAATTGCCCATAGCTTCATTTCGAATGGCCTCATTCTTTAACCATTGTTGACGAGCCAGTTCAGCAAATTACTCCGATTTCATAGGAGTTCAACTGCTAATGCCAGCACCAGACCCAAGTAAGGCCACAGACGCTTTCTCCTGCTCGAGGTTAGCTACTCGAGCACGTACTCCTTTCACCTCGGCACTGATGCCTTGTATCTCAGCCAAGAGATCGGCTAACGACACCTCGGGCGCTTCAATGCCTTTCTCCACGTTTCCAGCTATTGAACCTGCACAAATCGAAGGCAAGAAAATGTTAAGGTTAGAAACCTCACACACTCCCTTACTTTGTAGGGTGGCGCTCGGGTCCACTCAGCTTGTAGGTTCGGTCACTCAAGAACTTGTAACTAATGGCTTCCTCGATTTGATCAATTTCTCTAAGAGCCTCTGAATTTAACAAGACTCGCTATCCTTCGGGAAGAGTGAATTATTTTGACTCGATGAACGGACGCTATTTAACTGCCCACGGGACAACAAGAATTAACTACGAAATTTTGGGACTTTGGTCACCCCACGCACGAGTTCCTATAAGCTCAAACAAATTAGTAGGACCTCGAGTAGAAGAATTTACTCCATAGATCTACTAACCAGATTGCACGGACATAAAGAAAAGGATAACTTAGGAGAATCTACCCTCTGTTTCCTCTTTTTGAAACTTCAGACACGTCACCCTTATACGGACAACAGTGCTCCCTCCTTGGTACAGATTAGGATTTAATCTTATCCACTTTCCTCTTTCTTGCCGACAAATCATCACCTGGGGTTTTAGGCAACGGCGCCTTTCCCCTTCTTCTTCAATAGAACAGTGAACCTTTTCTCCAGTGTACGGACACTTTAAAACTTTGTTCACAACCCAAAAATTAAAAGCAAGATTTAAGGTCGTTCTCCGTTAGGATTTAACAACGAATGGAGGGAACTTAAGTTCCAAACCAAGCTAAGAGTAGCTTCAACTTCGTCCGTACACTGTTACAATGTAACAATTTTTCGGCGTACGGACGATGGCTAAACAATGCAACTTTGAGTTTCACGAACATCCAAAACTCACTGGGGTTCGAAAAACAGTACCACAAGCATGGGAGTAGTTCAAGAATCTTGAAAAACCCTAGTCGTCAAAAGATATACGACCGGTGCTCGGGTGCTAGTTTGAATCTCCAAACAGTGGTGAACAAGAATCTGTGGTTGTTTACTCCAAACAACCAACAATCAAAATTTTTTGAATTTTCTTCTTTTTACTTTTTTTTTTGTAATTAGAACACCAACAACACACTAAAAACAGCAGGAACACGAAACTGAAACGAAGATACAAACAAACACACGAGAATTTAAAGATAACATAGAACAGGATTAGGGTTGTAAGAACAAGCCCAAACCGTGCTTTGATACCAAGATGGTGCAAGCTAACTTGGAGCTTAGCAGCCGAGTTCAAACAACGAAAAATAAAGATAGAAGCTAGACAGTTTTAGGCTTCAATCAAACGAACCCAAGGAACTAGTCTTGGGACTACTCAATTAGGAAGACAAAGAAACACCTAAGGCTAGGCAATAATCCTCAAGAATACAACAAGCTTCTTGTAAATTGAATGATCAAAGAAGAAACTGTTCAAACGGAATTGATGCAATCTAAACTAGCGGAAGCAAGTGAATGAGGTAACAAGAAATCAAGACTAGGAAGGCAAGAATTTAGAAGAAAGAATCGAATACAACTCACATACGTTGATTGAATTCAAAAGGGAGAAAGAGAAACTTTAACCTTACAATGGATTTAAACTAGGTGTCGAATCTCCATGGGTTCCAAGTAAAGTGATACAAGAAGCTTCAAGCTTCGAACTCGAAGGGCTCGGCCTCTTCAATGTTCTCTCTTCTGAATTCTATGTTCAATGCTAACTAGATCATGCAGAAAATGGCTAAGGAAGGCATTGATAGTCTTCCTTTACACATGTTGAAATGTCTAAAATACCCCCAAAGTGGGTTATAACAATACAAGCCACGTAAGGCAAAAATAGGTATTTTACCCAAAATCCCGTATGCTTTCATCAGGGGTAGGTGGTCCGCCCACCCCACTAGGCGGTCCGCCTCTCTTCAAGTCCAGAGAGTAAGCAGTGCACTAGGCGGTCCGCCCTTCAAAGAAGGCACTCCGCCTCTTCTTGAAGCTTCTTGAAACTCTTCAAAATGTGCCTCGGACGCTCCTCCTTGTGGCCTAGATGGTTCCTCCTTCCATGGCGCTCCAATGCATGATCTTCAAGTCACTTCCGGAGCCCTTCACTTGTGTTCTTTGTGCTCTCAAGCTTGGCTCTTGATGGTTGGGAACTAAGCCAATTCGGATTGGATCATCCTCCCCTTCTTGAAAGGATTTCGTCCTCGAAATCAAACCATCAAAGCCTACATCCAAAACAAGCACAAACAAACAAAGCTTCCCACTACAAGAATAGGTTAGTGGCAAAAGTGTGGAAAATACACTTTTATGATAGAGCCAAGCATCAATACGAATAAAAAAAGCTTACGTCTCCAAAGGAAACAAAAAGTACTTTACTCCAAAGGAAAGTGCATCCTAGACAAGAACAAGCAAAGAAATCAACAGGACGTGAAACATGCAAGATGTAGCAATCAGTTCCCCTATGATCCCTAAGCTTACTACCAACACACCAAGCCTTTAAATCAATTTTATCACAATGTGACACATTGGCTTTGGCATGCTCAACACTCAAGGTGTGATCAACATATGGGATGGAGCAGGCAAGATAGTTCAAGCGGCAACTAACATCAATTACTCCACTCCCCTTCTTAGAAGCGCTCTTACACACACTGAGAGGTTCATCCTCACCTCCAAATCCACCTCCAAGACAATCTTTCTCACTAGGCAAACTCCAAAGGAAGGTCTCCAAAATAGGCTCTTCGTCATTATAGTCCACACAATAAAGGTTAGGACTACTAGAAGATGGTTCAATACAACTAATACTAAGACCACTCATCTCACTTGGAGTTCCAAACAATGGACCGTCCATAGAGTCTAACTTTACAAACCATGGAGGTTCTATTTTACTACCAACCCTAGTCCGATACAATTCACTATCCCACATGAAATTGTCTTCAAACAATGAAAATGTAAAATCATGCACCTGAATGTCATGGTCAAACAAAAGCATAGTATCAAGACTAGGTTCTTCATTCTCACTCGAGGAGTCATTATAGGCAACCTTGTCCAATTCATGCAATTCGGACTCCTCAAGGTCACGACCTTCCTCACTACGACACAAGAGACCACCACTACCAATTAAACAATCAAAGGGAAGAATAGTATAATCATACAATTCATCTTCTTCTTTATCAAATATGGGTAGGGTGTCATAACAAGGTTCACATACAAGGTCAACTACAACATCTTCACTAAAGAGAGGTTCAATAAAAACCGAGCTCACATCATGATGTGGCTTTTCAACCCTCTCAACTAGTGGTTCACATTCACACACAAGTTGACCAACCGACTCTACACTAGTTGCAAACACAGTGTATTCATACAAATCATCAACTAGCATAAAGTTTTCACACACAATATCACAAGACAAGGAAGTAGCATGCTCAAAGGAAGAAGAACTAACACATACCTTTGAGTGGCCATCTTGCTCACTCAATGCATTTGAAGTGTCATGAATAGTTTTTCCACCTTGTAGCTCACATTTGGAGTCACTTTCACCTTGTCTTTCCATCTTGGAACATGGTTGAGGCTCTATTAGTTTGCCTCCAAGAATCCCTACACAAGAATTCAAACAAATAGAAGAAAAAGATAAAGGGTTAAGGTTAGAATAAGGGGTGTCCTCACTCTCAATGATTCTTTTTCCCTCTTTCTTTTCCCTCATTTTCTTTTCAAGGTCGGGTGTAGATTCGGGTGGTGACATCCCACTCACATCCTCTCCTTTTTTCACTCGAGGAATGTCACCGGTCACTCCCTTACTCCTCTATATCTTTTGTCTCTCAAATTCGGGTGAGTTGGGACGAGGCCCAAGAATACCCATAGCCGGAGTAGGTGTACTTTTAACATCAACCCGGAATGTAGGACTTGGAGACTCATCACTTGATGTCTCCTTCTGCTTCGTTGGTGAACCACTTGGCTTGGAAACTTGTGGTTTCAGGTTCACCTTGTTGACTTGTTAACCATTCATTTTCACTAGTCCCACCACTTCTTGCAATTGTAGGACTACTTGATTGCAAATGTTTGCCCATGGAATGAAGTTCTCGATCCTTGCTCTTTTACATAGCCAAAGAAGGTGTACTAGTAGGCAATTGGCCTCTCGCCCGATAAGGTACAAAGTCATAGACTCTTTGCCCTATGCCCACAAGATACGCATCCTTCATAGTACTATATCGCACACTCTTACCTTGCAACCATGGCTAACCTAACCAAATGTCAACATGTTGCATTGGATACACATCACACCACATATAGCATCTATAATTCCTATAAGATAGAAGCACCCGAGCTTCCTTGGAAACCCACACTCCCTCATACTCATAAAGATCCTCTAGCTTACGGCATGGTATCCTCAATTTATCAACCAAAGAGGTGCTAATACAATTGGCATCGGTCTCATTAATTTTGAGTAAGTATCCTCCAATACCATTTACCTCAACAACGAACCTTCTTCTACCCAAGTTTTGTAAAGTAGCATCCAAGTGAGAACTTGAACGCCCATGAGTGTCAACACCGACAACTTGGGTCTCCCTCATCCCTCCTCGCCTAGCAAGATTTCTAGGGTAACTTCCACTTCCCGTCACTCTTCCAACATTAGAAATGTTGTTGGAAGTCGAGGAAGGACCCTTGCCATGGAACCCATAAGTGCCTCTCGCCTTGGTTCCATAGCCCATAGTACTACTCCTACTACAACCATCCAAGCCCCTCACGGCATTAGAACCATATAACCCCTTTGTAGCAAAAGCAAGACCATCTCTCAAACCAACCTCCATATGGGAATTAGAAGCATTAGGTCGCTTAGCGTACCTAGAAGATGCAAGCTTCTTCTTTCCCATGGAACAACCACCACCTCCTCTTATACTAATGGAAGGACCTCTACTACCCCCTTGTTCACCACTAGCAACACCAAGAGAAGATGCAAATGAATAATGCGTATAATCAATTTCATCATCAATTCCCTCTATGTCACTACCAAGATTTTCACAATCATCACAAGAAGAGTAAGTAGGATCAATGTACCTTGAAGCGTTACCATCTTTGATTTCTTGACTTGAATCATTAGATTCATCAAATTCATCTTCACAAGCTTCATAGTCTTCTTGGATCTCATGATCATCATATTAACCCGCTTCATCACCATACGAGCCATAGTTCCCTGAATCATCATAGCAATACCCATCATCACCATCGTAGGAATAATAGTCTCCCTCGTCTCCACACGAGTTATAACTTCCATAATCATCATCCGACATTGTTGCAACACCAAAAGAAGAACCTTCCAAAAGTCACTCCCTCACGTGTATCACTCAATTTATGAACACTCAAGAGTGAGGCCTTAACAACTTGGGAACTAAGGTGATCATAACTAGTATGTCCACGTAATAGTTTGGAATGGAGTTAATGAGACTCGATGTACGGACGACTATTTAAAGTGCGCACTTGAGGCCAAAGAAAAATCTACGACTCTTCTTTGAATTCTAATCTCCTCTACGCACGAGTGTCGTAATATGCTAGTAAGTTAGTGTCTTTCGAGTAGGCTAAATACTCTAGAAACACTAACCAAAAAGCCTGGGGGCAAAGAACAATGAAAACCTAGGCAAAAAACTACCTGAGCAAGCCTCATGAAAAGAGGCGCTCCGCCTCAGGAAAGGGTAGGTCCGCCCAAATAATTTCCAGAGAGCTTGCCAGAAAGAGGCGGTCCGCCTCCCTAGAGTAGGCGGTCCGCCTACCACTGCTTCTTCAGCAACTTTGCAAAACGCGTATGGCTCGTTTTGCACTCAATTTTCAACTTGTTTTCAATTCTAATGATACCCAAAGATGTATATGATGATTCTAAACATTCCCCAGTAGGTTTTAACCCCAAAAAAATAACAACAAATCAGTTTTGATTCTTGAGCAAAGTTCTAGGGTTTTTTTTGTAAATTTTGGGAATTTGAATTCTCCAAATTTTGAAATACATCACCAAATCATGAAGTTTTGGTACCAAAAGAACGGGAATCACATATAGAACAAACCCCAATAATTTTCAAAGTATGGGTTTTCCAATCCAACAAGATCCAACAATTTTTGCATTTTTTTCAACTTTTCAATTTTTTGGTTTTTTCTCCTTTCAAGAACAACAACAACAAATAATAACAAGATAGAGAGTCACGATCGAGGGTTTGTAAGAACAAAACCTATCCGTGCTCTGATACCAACTGATGCAATCTAAACTAGAGGATGCAAACTAAACGATACGCGGAATCAAGTAAACGAGTTAACAAGAAATCAAGACTAGGAAGACAAGAATTTAGAAGAAAGAATCGAATTCAACTCACATACGTTGATTGAATTCAAAAGGGAGAAGGGAAACTTGAACCTTACAATGGATTCAAACTAGGTGTTGAATCTCCATGGGTTCCAAGTTAATTGATACACGAAGCTTCAAGCTTCGAACTCGAATGGCTCGGCCTCTTCAATGTTCGCTCTTTCTGAATTCTATGTTCAATGCTAACTAGATCATGAAGAAAATAGCTAAGGAAGGCTTTGATAGTCTTCCTTTACATATGTTGAAATGTCTAAAATACCCCCAAAGTGGGTTATAACAATACAAGCCACGTAAGGCCAAAAAAAGTATTTTACCCAAAATCCCGTATGCTTCCATCAGGGGTAGGCGGTCCGCCCACCGTCACTAGGCGGTCCGCCTCTCTTCAAGTCCAGAGAGTAAGCAGTGTACTAGGCGCTCCGCCTCTTCCTTAAGCTTCTTGAAACACTTCAAAATGTGCCTCAGATGCTCTTCCTATGGCCTAGATGGTTCCTCCTTCCATGGCGATCCAATGCATGATCTTCAAGTCGCTTCCGGAGCCCTTCACTTGTGTTCTCTGTGCTCTCAAGCTTGGCTCTTTATGGTTGGGAACTAAGCCAATTTGGATTGACACAAGTTCCATACGATTCCCACGACGGGGTCGGCTCACGACGGAGACTCAATAGCAACAACTAATCATTCAATATATCAAAAAGTAGGTATCTAAAATGAACTATGCTAAGGGGTTTATATAGATAGACCCAAGGGTAAACTTGTAAATGGTCACACTCGACCAATAAAACAAGGCCACATAGGGCTGAAGTAATGTGCTTGGGCGTTCTTGACTTGTGTTCGGTCTCTCAACCTCGACACAATAAAAATGGATGCTCTTTTTCCTCGGGCGCACTTGTAGCCCTTCGGTACTGATTCACCGATCGGCGTCATTGATCAGTATTCGGTCACTTCCTTCCTTGGGCTCGAGCTTGCAGATGTAGCTTTCATATCTCGAGCTCGGCCACTCAGCTTCCGAATGGTTACTTTCTCCCGGCGACGCATGCTGGATTTGAACATCATGCAAAAGCTTGGTTTGACTTCGTGTTACTAGCCACGATGGGTTGAACACTTGATCAGTACGGACACGGGCTGCATCACGACAACACTCAGCAAGTGGTGGGACTGACTGTGTGGGCAAAATTATGCCACCTACTATTAAGGGGATAGGAGTCTAGCTGGCGAGATTAGACTTAGTCCATAAGTCATCGGGCACATAGGATACGCGCCCGCTCCTGGAGCCATGGCCGTTCAGGCGACGCAGGCATAGGACACAAGGTATACATCCCACCACCTTAGGATTTGCAATCTCCTAGCTAAGGTTACGTATATACCACCGCCTTGAGTTTTGGGCCATGGCCTTATTGGTCTTTGTATTTTATCATAATTATGACTGGGCAAATCTCAACTATAAATATTCCTCCTCTCATTGTATTGTATATCAAGCGATTCACACATTATCCGGCTATACTCAAGGAATAAGATTATTACTTTTTGCTTATTACTTTTCTCTCAATATTTATTTACTTTTCCTGCATAGTTACTGTATTGCTTATGACCCTCTAACAAATTTAATTATTTTACCTAAACGACCAAATTTAGGTCTAAACAACACCTATTTCTAATATTTTGAATTAACTAACTAAAAAAAAATACTAAAGTGTGGACTTTATAGTGCCTATTCCACACGGCTAGAATGTCAATAATTCAGCTACTAATTGGATATAATTAAAAGATCACACCGGGCATAAAAGTGTCATAGTTTTTAAACTAGCCTAGATGCTCAACATAAAGTAAAGGAGCTCGTTGAGAGCTTGAAAATTCTTCCCACGAAGTGCATAAGCAGCTAGGCGTCCTCAAGAATTTATCAAGAGTTCTAAGAACGAGCCAAGAAATTCAATATAGATTTAATTAATTAAAGTTCCTGACAACCACAATTAGATCAGCTAATCATCTTTTTGAGAGAATTTAGCAAGAAATAGATTAAGGACGCCGACCTCCTTATAGTAACAAGAACAACAGGAAGTTTAACACCTTTCTTGAATGCCTAAAAGTAATATAAGAGTTATGAAAATTTTGTTCATATTACCTTAAGCTGAATCTTGAAGGTTGAAGATAAATCCAAGATCAATCACACTCAAAAGTGCAAGAAAAGAACCTCACAATTTTATTGATAATTATGTCTAGCTGAAAATTAATAATGTAAGACTATCATATTTATAGTGTAAATGGAACCAACAATACTTAAATCCTTCTCAAATTAGGCAAGCCAAGTAATAAGTATAAATGAATTAAAATTAACTAGAAATAGATAAACAATTCCCTAACTAACTAGGACAACTTGTAGAAGCCTCCATCTAACTAACTTCGACTTGTTGACTATTATCCAAGGATGATTTTGGATGCCCCTTCACCTTATTTTAGGGCTAATTTTGGCATCTCTTTGTTGATTTGTTGATCGAAATTGGGGTCTATTTTACCCCTTGTTGGACGCCCACTTGGCCCGTCTAGTTGCTGGTTTTTGGGCTCGAGTCAACCTCCTCTTGGACTTAGACTTTCACCATTAAATAAATGTAACACTTAGCTGATTCTTCTCCATTTGGTAGCTTATCCTCCACAATTAATAGATTTTTTTATGTGAAATTAAAATCCATCAAGCTTGGCTTATAATTTCTTAGATTGTGATCATATCAATGGTCTTCTTGGTGTTTCCAAAGCTTCATCCTTTTCCTTGATGCTACCAGGGTTTAACTATGTGTACACAGTAGCACAAACTTAATAACTTTGTGAAAAATTATTTCTTAATAGACGTGCTAAAATATCATTTTGTTCTGAAGTCATTGTAGAGGAAATCAAAAGGTATTGATAAATATGTTATTGAACTAATGCAAAGACTAATTAATTTTTAAACGTGAAGTCAAATGCTATGCACGATTATTGTAGCTAATAAATCACAAAAATGAAAAGGCGGAAGCAGAAAATAAGGAAGACATAAAAGAAAAAACAAGGACGAGGGCGACGAGGAAACTGGATAAAGATTTTAAATTCTTGGTGAGCTCCAGGAATCCCAAGAATTTTCGCACTTAAATGTGGTGATGAGGGCTAAAAATGTGAAAAAAATTCTAATGGGGGCAAAAAATATGAATGTAGCCCAGAATATTTTATTTCTTTTAATTTCCCAAAAAAATACACAATACAAAAATTTGGGTTTGTGCTTTATGGGTAATTCAATCTAGTACTCCTAGTAAACATCACCTTGAAAAATATTAAGTTATATGTCGAGCCTCTGCTCAGTGCTGACATCACCTCACTTGAGAAGGATAGGGTAAAAAGATCCTATGTGTTGGCAATAAAGAAATCGGGACTTTGATGTAGTCATAAATGATTAAACGAAATGAGGCCTTATTATAATTTCTTAAATATTGGGGCAAGTCTATATATCCTATAATTTATGTTTTAATCGACTTGAATTTTTCAAATTTTAAACTTTCAACACTCCTCCTCCACCTCCTTAAACTTTTTCTCATCTACTCCCCTTCCTTTTTATTTATTCTTTTTTTTTTCTGGTTCTAATCTTCGCCTTACTATATTTTCATTTTCTTCTTCTACTTCTTTTTTTTTTTAATTTCTTTTGTAATTGCTATGAAAATTTATGAAGAAATTAGTGAATTAATTTTAAAACCTAACTCTATATTGTTTAATTCAAACAAAGGGGTTACAGAAGGAGGAAGAAGGGGAGGAGGCAGCATGCGAATCGAAAGAAAAGGAGGGGGTTGAGGAGGAGGCGCGGAAGACTTGGAGATAGGGAAGAGGGAAGGCGGCGTAGGGCGAGGAGGGAAATTTGTTTAATCGAAAAGAACTTTGTGGCTTTTAGATTGTATGTGATTCACACCAATTAAAAAAATTATTTATGTTATCAAATTCTTTAAAAAAAAAAAGTGTCATATTTTTCTAACATATACGACTCAAACTTCTCTTTTTAATTTAATAAAATGTCCCACCACATTTGTTTTGAGTTTTAACCATGAAGTATGCTTTGCTTTTCACTCGTGGTGCAGTGGTGCTAACTATTACAAAATCAGATCCTATATAAATTAGACTGCTAATAGCTCACCGTGAGCATGATTAGCTTAACATCCTTTTAGGGGGGGCAAAAGCAGTAGGGTATCCAAAGGCAAAAGATTAGGTTGTCCTAATCCTAATAAAAGTCAAAAGTTTAAGGCATTATTCTCTAAAGCCAGTTGTCACACGTGTGGCATTAATCATTTTAAGCACATACCACACTTCGTAATGATTCACTCCATTTTCGCCTATAACTTTTACATTCCAATACCAAATCACATTTCTTTACATTTATGTGGCATAATTTATATTGGTACAGACTTTAAAAGAAATATTGATTTTTGAAACATGTAGTTTAGAGTATGTCAATATAAGATTTGTATGAATATAAATTTTTAAAAATTATGGCCGAAACTTACTTGTGTAATTATAAAAAAAATTTATTAAGAATAAAATAAAAAATGTAGAGCCAATTATTTTAACATTTAAAAGTACGTCATTCATTTTTTAACAAATTAAAAAAAAAGAAGTATATACAAATGCATGAGTTCTGTGGCAATAGCAGTTAAGATGGCCATCAAAGATTATTGTCTTTCGCATATTTAATTTTTTAGCGTATTCGTGACTAATATATTGTTTGTATGAATTGAGCAATTTTGGATATGATCTTGAAATATTAAGCACTTATTTTATGGTCTTGAAGTTTTGAGAAATTTCCCACAATTACCTGACAACTTTTCCTTTTAATATTTTTCTCTCTAGAAGACTCCTCTTACTCACTCTACATATTCACTTTTTCTTTCTATAGATCAAAATTTAACCGCACCATAACTTATTGTTGGAGTATCTTTCCGTCGCCGTAACCGCCTAAGACCACCCTTGAATCTCATCCACCTTATAATTGTTGTCTAGTTCGTATTAATAATTTTTCATGCTCCATTTCAAGTGGGTCCCCTGTTGTTCTAATCTTATCCGACCTGTCACCTTTTCCCGAGATAGCAGTCTGGCGCAAGTTTATACAATTTTATACAAATTTATACACGTGTATAAAACTGTATAAATTTGTATAAGTATGTATATGTGAGTAAATAAATCTATATATTAAAGATGTTTATATAAATTTTTACTTTTTTTTGTGTATAGTTTTGTATTTCTCTCATTGCTACGCATTTATCTATGTATATTCATGCATAATTTATTTTTTGGGAGAGATTTGTGTGTATAAACTTGTCCAGAGTAATGATTTAGACGCAATAAACAACATAAATTCGGTAAAATACAAAAAAATAACGACACAACTGGCGTGGGAGGGTGTCTGCCGGTGGCTTAGTGGCTGGGAGGGGGAGATTTGGTAGCTAGGGTGTTTTTTATATGCTAAAATTTGTAATTTTAGGGATGGATGCTATGCATGAAAAAAAATATTGCCTCCTATTTGTAATTTTGGGTAGTGAGCTGGCTATTTTTGACAAATTCTCGTAGAAATAAGCGATTAATTTATTAAATAGAGAATGAATAATAAAATTTTGATTATTATGTTATCATGCTTGTTCAAAAAAACCCAACCTCTATCAATATTTTATTGTAAAAAAAAAAATTCTAAAAGTACTTATTTGCTTTATTTTGCAATATTTAAGAACAACTTTCTCTTCACTAATCTGATACTCTCAAATGGTAACAAAGGCAATATAACTTTGTAGCCAAGATATCAGGCTATATTATATTTTAAATTTGTATAAGTACAAAAGTCCTAGACGCCAAGAGTCCATCGATTCTCACTTTTCTTCTTGCTAATTTACTCACTTGCAATAATTATATTTATAATTTTTTTTTTACCTCGTAATCCCAAAAATGTCTTCTTCTAATGTAACAGATGGAATAAGTTTCTTCCTTGCAAGCATTAGACCTCTTTGGGTAGTATAGCCTAATTACTAGGTTGTGCAATTATCATGAAAGTAATTACACTATCTAATATATACATGTTAATCACGAATAACTTTCTACTTGTTATATAGCATAAATATACACTATCTAATATATACATGTTAATCACGAATATCTTTCTACTTGTTATATAGCATAAATACCGTGTGTAATTCTGAATATCATATTAGGTTACACAAGTGCAATTGCATTTTTAAATATTTCTTTTAAAATAAAAAGTAATTATTAAAACATACAATAAATAATTTTGATAAACATGTAAAATGATTAAAAGCATGTTTGGGAAACCTTCTTGGAAACCAAAAGCGCTTATTTTGAAAAAAATATTTGGCCAAACTTCTAGGGAAAAATAAGTACTTTTAAGAAGCTGCAGAAATTATTTTCTGCTGTGGCGAATAAGTTGGAAAATGTGGTTTCTCCCTAAAGCAGAAACATAAACTATTTTCAATTTCTTTCATCACAAGGATATTTGTACCAAATATATTTATATACTAAATTATACTTATTTATATAAACTAACATTATCAGCTACAAAGTTTGCCTTATTCTTTCTCTCCTTGTCCTTACTCGTAATTTAACAGTCAAGAGCAAAAAGAGTTGTCCGGTGCACGAAGCATCTCGTAATCACGTAGATCCGGAGAAGGGTCACACCTTAGAGAGGTGTAATGTAGGCAGTTTACCCTGATGCAAGTATCAATGGCTACTTGGACGGCTAGAACCGTCACCTTTAGGTACCGTTGCTCGATGATTTCCTTTCAAAACTACTTTTTAACATGTTTGGTGTAAAAGAGCTTAAACAAATATTACTGTAAAAGAGCTTGTTTAATGTGTTGGCTAAACACTAAATATTACTGTCCAAAAATACTTTTACAAAAAAAAAAAAAAAATTATAAAAAAATAAAAGATAAGCATTTTTCAAATTAAGTAGTTTCTAGAAAATTAGCCAAACATGCTTTATATGTATGACAAACATGTGTGTGTATAAATGTTTGTGCCTAAAATTTACACTCTAGATTAAACAAATAAATTTATAGGGGATCACAAGCAATAATAGAAATTATAAAGAATATTGAAATAAAGAGAGAAATATGAGTTTGTATTCCTTGAATAAGAGATGATTCGTAGTAGAATCACGATGACCATTTTCAAAGAGAGAGAGGGGTATTTATAGGCTTAAGTTTACCCTCAATCCTAATTATGGTATAATACTAACTTTATAGGCTTTGGGCCTGTTACATAAGGCGTTTATACAAAATAAAATCTAACTAGGAGACTAACTCTCTCAAGGCGGCTAGGACTATGTCATTCGGCTCTGAGCCTGTGCCTGATGTGCGGTCGTGGCTGTGGATTTGGTGTGGGTCCTTAGATCCCGTTGTCCTATAAGACAAGTTTAGTCATCACCAACTGGACTAGTATTCCCGTAATTATAGTTGGCATATTATTACCCATACACTCAGTCCCTTCACTTGCTGAGGGATGCCGTAAGCAGTTAGGAAGTCAAAGAAGTGTGAAAGGAGGCAAAAAAATGCTACTCTGATCTTCTGCAGCAACTTCTGAGCTCCTGAACTACTTTTACCAAAATGGATGATTCGTTCTTCTCGATATTCCATGTGTCCGAGCCTGATTGGCTTCTTTGATCTTTCGCATCTTCCCAACGATTGTCATTCTTTCTGTCATTACTAAGCCGAATTCTTTCGGATCTCTGGCCATAATTATCTTTGACCGTTTCATATTTTCTTCTTATTTTCTTCCTCTATATAAAGGCTCATTTTCCATCATCTTCTTCACCACATCCTCTTTACTTATCTGGTATACAACCCTCCCTTTGTTAAGACTTTGGTCTCTCCTTTTTTACTCCCGAGATCAGCACTTTCACTTTCACTTTCACTTTCACTTTCATCGCTATAGTCTTCGACCCTGGCCTCCTCATACCCCCAAAATATTATAGTTCTGGAGATCTAATCACGTCGGGGAAAAGTAAAAACATGGGCATGAATGATCTTCCTTTCTCCCATCTATTTGTCAAAATGGAGGAAAAAAGGTCGTCTACTCTATAGGATCTGGCCAAAATTATGATGACATTCTTTGGACCGGTATCATTAAAAAAAGTTTGCTGATTATGCCGAATTCCCTAACTAACGAAGCGATTGCTGCGGTACTTTTATCGTCGTGTAGAACAAGTTTTCTTTGGTCTTTATAGCCGTCATAAGGCTTCTTCTCCGGGTCGCTTCTATGACCTTAGCAGTTCTTCTAATGCTAAATGGCCCATGACCCACTTCCATGTTCCGTTCCTTTGCCGACGTGGGAGTTCAACTTCTCACCGCCGTTAGGCCATAGAGACCTTAAACTCTATGTTCGTCTGTGGCTTTGGAATTGCTTTTTTTTCGGCGGTCATGCTTTAGTAGCTATTGTCATATCCCCTAGGCAGGTGGCAATCAGTTTCTTCGAGAGGAAGTCCATCCCTCATGTAGATGATGCGGGGCAAACCACCACAAGGCCCTTTACTCGAAGCCAAGCCAAGCCAAAGCTCTCCATGATGCTACTTATACTTGATTCAGAATGGCATTGATGATACGAGCTCGGGAGATGAATGGAAGATCTTGCACTTGAGTTCGATTGAGGAAGGGACACCCAAGCTTCAGGGCCAGGCGGAGCGCCCAGCCCCAGGAGGTGTGCCTAGCATTGAAGCGCCCAGTAGGGGCGCCTGACAACCAGGCGGCGCGTCCAGAACCAAGGGACCCCAGGCAGAGCGCCCAAGCAATTCACTGCCTTGGTCAGTGGCTCCTCCAGGCTGAGCACCCAGATTTAGGCCAAGTGCCTAGCATGCTGAATTTCTCAACTTTTTGTGTAAGCTTACGATTTTAGCCCTAAGTGTTCTATTGTATTTCTACCTTGTTAGGGGATTTTTAGGCATTTCATAACAATGCAAAGGAGTGCTATAAATACACTCCTTAGCTCATTTATGTCTTCAACCTACCTTGAACACAAACATTAAAGAGATTTGCTCTAAAACACTTGTAACGATTTTGGCTTGAAATATATTGGAAGAATCCAAGTTGACCTTCAATCCTCCTTGATCATTCTATTTGCGAGAGCCGGGTGTCTCTTGAGGATAGTTGCATAGCGTAGGTTCTACTTGACTCGAATGAGGGTGTATCAAGACATCGTTCCTTGGTGCTACCTCGTAAGTTGTTTAAGTCGCGTCCCAGTTTTATCTTTATTTATCGCTTACGTAGTTTTTCCCTTATCAGTTGGTATCAGAGCAGGGCTCGGGTGTTATTTCTATAAGCCCTCGTTCCTTTTTCGACTTGTTTTTATCTTGTTCCTTGAAAAATTTGCTCAAAAATCTTGAATAAAGATTGTTGTTGGTTGATTGTTGTTAAAAATCATTAGGGTTTGTTTGTAGTAGTGTAAAACACCTTTGGGTATCATTTAAATGGAAAAACGCCTCGAAATCATTGGAAAAAGTTGTTGCAAATCGTTAAATTTCGTGTTCTTGACGAGCTGAAGCACCAGGCTAAGGTGGACCGCCCAAGCCTAGGCGCTCCGCCCAACCACATTTCTGCCCAAAATTCACAATTTTCTAGCCGGACCACCAACCACCTAGGTTCATTGAGCGATTAGGGTACTCGTGCCTAGGGGAGAGTAGACCTCAAAAAAGACTCGTAGTTTAATTTTTGCTTCAAGTGCACACTAAATAGCCTAGCGTTCATCGAGTCCCATCAACTCCACTCTTCCCGAAGAGTATTTAGTTCTTGTGAATTAGTTTGGTTATCGAGGAAGTTGATCAACTACGAGGAGGCTATTGAGCTCAAGTTTGTGTGAACCCACCCCAACTTGGGTGAACCCGAGCAACAATCAAAAGTGAGGGAGTGCGTGAGGACTTTTACTCTAATCTCTTTTCTTATTTTTGATTGTTTTTAGATACATGGCGGAAGAGAAGGTAAAGGATACCATTGAGGTTCCAACCGACGTCTTGGCTAACCTATTGACCGAGGTGAAGGCTCTAAATCTCAAAATGGAGGTTTTTCAAAGAGAAAGGACTCCGAGTTTCCACAAAGATGCCGGAGAAGGCACAAGTGATGGTTCAACCATTAGGCCGGAGCGATTTTCCGAGCTAGCTCAACAACGGTTGAAAAAAAGAAGCTCTTATTCATGAGAGATTGTTGGGCAATCCCTAACCCTTGGGCAATCCCCAAGGTGATGTTCCACTCATGCGGCCTCGTAGAAATGTTGCACCCCTTGAACAAGTTGTTGATGCTCAAGAAGGGGAGGGCCCCGGGCTTGGTGATAATTAAGATGATTTTGATGCTCCCTATCCAAATAGGAGGGCGATTAATGGAGGCCGGGGAATGGATGGAGGTCGTGGGCGAGGTCGAGGACCTCCAAGGGCTTATGTTGGGAGGAACTTAAGGCGAGAGTATGAGGATGTTGATGACTACTATGGGGGTCAACCGGAGCCAAACCGTGGAGGTCGAGACAACAAACTTAATAGTGTGAAGATTACTATCCCATCTTTCAAGGGGACTAGTGATCTGGAAAAATTATTAAAGTGGAAGGTTCAATTGGAGCGGGTAATTGATACAAATGACATTTTTGAGGAGAAGAAAACCACTTATGTCATTGCTTCATTTTAGTCATATGCTTCCACATGGTGAGAATCCATCAAGCGGTCAAGGAGAAGAGTTGGGATGCCCGTGAACATTGCTTGGGGGGAATTGAAAGAGGTAATGAGTACCAAATATATGACACCCAAGTATAGGAAAGAGCAACTCAAAAGGCTTTATGAGTTGAAACAAGGCTTCAAGTCAGTTGGTGAGTATTTCAACGAGTCTGAGAAAAACCGAATGGCCCTTGACATGGAGACGGAATATGAGGAGCAAGCTATCATCTGATTCAAGAATTGTTTGAGCTGGGAGATTGCTTCTCAATTGAGGCTACACATTTTTCATTCTCTTCAAGATGTTTGTGATGCCGCAGTTGAAGCCGAAAAGTGGCTCAAGGAAGAGAAAGCTCCTCGCTATAGGAGTACTACTTCTACTCAAATGACTCGACCCAAAGAATGGAAAAGCCCGAACACAAGTGGTGCTAGTGGAAGTCATGATGTCAAGAAACCTTTTGAGAAGGCCACTCCAGGAAGCGACTTCAAAGAAGTGGGAGGTAACTCTAAAACTCAACTGAATACTTCTTCTCCTTCTTCTTTTCAATGTCACAAGTGTAAAAGCTATGACCACTTTTCCAAAGATTGTCCTACCCGAAAAACAATGATAATCATGGATGATGGGATGGTGTATGAGGAGAAAAGTGAGCCTGAGGGAGAGGCCGTTTCAGATGGTGAGGTAGTTGAGGGAGAAGAGGATGTGGCAGTGGGTGATGACCCTAGGATGTTCTTAGTAGTACGTCGTAGTTTCAGTGCCATGATGAGTTAGGAGGAGATAGATGTACAAAGGGAGAACTTGTTCCATGCTAGGTGTAGGGTAAAGGGACAAGTGTGCTCCATGATTGTTGATTCAGGTAGTTGTGCAAATGTGGTGAGCCAAACTTTGGTTTCATAATTGAAACTGCCTACCCTTAAACACCCAAGCCCCTACCGATTACAATGGTTGAGTGAATGTGGGGAGTTGAAGGTGGTGAAGCAAGTCTTGATAAAGTTCAAAATTTAGAATTATCAAGACGAGCTTATGTTAGATGTAGTGCCAATGCAAGCTTGCCACCTCATGTTTGGTAGGCCTTGGTAATACGATAGGAGTGTGGTACATGATGGCTGAGCCAACACTTACACGGCCAAGCATGAGGGAAAGAAATATGCGCTCAAACCTTTGATGCCAAAGCAAGTGAGTTATGACTATATGCGTGTGAGGGAATTGAGACAAGCAGCTAAAGCCAAGTCCCCCGTGGCGACTAATTCTTTGGCCGAGGGCCCTACCACTCCATCTTCTATCACCGGTAGCATTTGTGCCATGATGCAACCGTGTGAGTACTTGAGAGGTAATGATGGCATGAAAATGCTCATTTGCCTAGTGCACAAAGGTATGGTTCTAAATTCCGATTGTGATTATTTTCCTAACCCTTTGCCTAGTGCTATTGAGAATGTTTTGAAGGTTTTTTAGGACATGTTCCCGGAAGAGATGCCAAGTGGACTTCCTCCTTTGAGGGGTATAGAACACCAAATTGATTTTTTTCCGGGGTCCCAAATCCCAAACAAGCCGGCCTATAGGAGCAATCCTGAGGATACAAAGGAATTGAAAAATAAAGTGGATGAGTTGCTCAACAAAGGCTTGGTTCGTGAAATCTTGAGTCTGTGTGCTGTACCGGTCATTCTTGTGCCAATATGGACGAGACATGGAGGATGTGTGTTGATTGCCGTGCGACCAACAAGATAACGGTAAAGTATCGTCATCCCATTTCTAGACTTGATGACATGCTTGATGAATTAGTGGTTCTAGTGTCCTTACCAAGATAGATCTTAGGTCCGGCTACCACCAAATGTGGATGAAACTAGGTGATAAGTGGAAAACCACATTCAAGACCAAGTTTGGTCTCTATGAATGGTTGGTGATGCCTTTTGGTGTCTCCAACGCACCTAGCACTTTCATGCGGTTAATGAACCATGTCTTAAAGTCGTTTATCAACAAGTTTGTGGTCGTCTATTTTGATGATATCTTGATATATAGCAAATCAATAGATGACCGTGTGGGCCACTTGAGTCAAGTTCTTGAAGTGCTATGAGCCGAAAAGCTCTATGCTAATTTTAAAAAGTGTGCCTTTTGTGTTGAAAAAGTTATCTTTCTTGGCATTATTGTTAGTGCCAATGGCGTAGAGGTCGATGAGTCCAAAGTTGAAGCCATTAGAGATTGGCCAACTCCTACTACTGTTTCTCATGTTAGGAGTTTCCATGGCCTTGCTAGTTTCTATGGGCGCTTTGTGAGGGACTTTAGCACCATTGCCGCACTACTCACCGAGTTGGTGAAGAAAGACAAGGCCTTTTTGTGGGGAGAGCCTCAAGAGAAGGCTTTCCAAGAGTTGAAAAGTAGGTTGAGTACCGTCCCTTTGTTGCAATTTCCCGACTGTGAAAAGGCATTTGACGTTGAATGTGATGCCTCGGAGGTGGGTATTGGGGGTGTTCTCATGCAAGAAGGGAAACTTGTTGCCTACTTTAGTGAAAAGTTGAAGGGTGCAACTTTGAATTACTCCACGTATGACAAGGACTTGTATGCCCTTGTGAGAGCTCTAGCTCATTGGCAACACTATCTATTGCCTAGGGAATTTGTGATCAAGAGTGACCAGGAGTCACTCAAACATCTTAGAGGCCAAGAGAAATTGAAAAAGACACATTCCAAATGGGTAGAGTTCATTGAGTCTTTTCCCTATGTGATTCATTACAAGAAAGGGAAAGACAATGTTGTGGCCGATGCACTTTCTCGGAAGTTTACTCTTGCCACCACTCTTGCTTCCAAGCTCATGGGTTTTGAGAGTATTAGGTTGATGTATGCTCAAGACCCTAAGCTAAAGAGCATTCATGAAGCTCTTGAGAAGGGAGAAAGAGTTGAGAAGTACCCATGGGTTGATGGCTATATCTGTAAAAATAGTAGAGTTTGTGTGCCCGAGTCCTCATGGAGGGAGTTGCTTGTTCGTGAAACACATTGTGGGGGCTTAATGGGTCACTTTTGGAGAAACAAAACCTTGGCCATTCTTATGGAGCAATTCTATTGGCCAAAGATGGGATTCCAAGTTGAGAGACTTTGCAATACTTGCTTGGATTGCAAGTATGCTAAGTCCAAATATAATCCCAATGGTTTGTATACTCCTCTTCCTATTCCTACTAGCCCGTGGATGGATATTTCTATGGATTTTGTTATGGGGTCGCCACGGTCTAAAAGGGGACATGATAGCATTTACGTTGTCGTGGATAGGTTCTCCAAAATGGCTCACTTTATTCCTTGTAAAAAGAGTCATGATGCACAAAATGTAGCTTCTTTGTTCATTGATAATGTGTTAAAATTGCATGGTGTGCCTCAAACAATTGTGAGTGATAGGGACTCTGAGTTCCTTAGTCATTTTGGGAGATGTCTTTGGGGTGCTCTTGGCACCAAGTTGTTGTTTTCTACGTCCCACCACCCTCAAACGGATGGTCAAACCGAGGTGGTGAACCGAACTTTGGGTGCTCTACTTAGAGTCATGACCCGAGGTAAGGCCGGTACTTGGGTTGAAAAATTGCCTCTTATGGAGTTTGCATATAATCGCACATTGCATAGCATGATTGGCTTGACTGCATTTGACTGCGTTTATGGTTTTAATCCTTTGATTTCACTTGATCTAACCCTTTTGCCCAAGGAAATGGTTGTTAGTTTTTAAGGTGATATTCGAGCTAAGGCAATGCTCGAAATCCATGCCAAAGCAAGGAAGAGATTAGAGGAAGCCTATGCAAAGGTTGCCTTCAAGAAGAACAAGGGGAGGAAGAAGTTGGAACTCAAGAAAGGGGATTGAGTGTGGGTGCACTTCCTCAAAGAGAGGTTTCCAAACCTTCGGAAAGGGAAGTTGGCACCCCGAGGAGATGGACCCTTCCAAGTTCTTTCCAAAACAAATAACAATGCCCGTGTGATCGATTTACCCGGTGAGTACAATATTTCAAATACTTTCAATGTTAGTGATTTGGCTCCTTTTGATGTAGGTGAAGATGCCGTGGAGGATGATGCCTTAATTTTGAGGAAGAAATCTTCTCAAGAAGGGGAGGATGATGCGGGGCAAACCACCACAAGGCCCTTTACTCGAAGCCATGCCAAAGCACTCCATGATGCTCACTTATACTTGATTCGGAAGGGCATTGATGATACGAGCTCCGGAAATGAATTAAAGATCTTGCACTTGAGTTTTATTGAGGAAGGGACACCCAAGCTTTAGGGCCAGGTAGAGCGCCCAGCCCCAGGAGGTGCGCCTAGCAGTGAATCACCTAGGAGGGGTGCCTGACCGCCAGGCAGAGTGCCCAGAACCAAGGGACCCCAGGCGGAACGCCTGACCAATGGGCGGAGCGCCCAAGCAATTCACTGCCTTGGTCATTGGCTCCTCTTGGCGGAGCGCCCCGATTTAGGCCGAGCACCTAGCGTGCTGAATTTCTCAACTTTTTTTGTAAACTTACTATTTTAGCCCTAAATGTTCTATTGCATTTCTACCTAGTTAGGGGCTTTTTAGGCATTTCATAACTATGCAAAGGAGTGCTATAAATACACTCCTTAGCTCATTTATTTCTTCAACCTACCTTGAATGCAAACATTAAAGAGATTTGCTTTCAAGCACTTGTAACGATTTTGGCTTGAAATCAATTGGAAGAATCCAACTTGACCTTCAATCCTCCTTGATCTTTCTATTTGTGAGAGCCTGGTGTCTCTTGAGGATAGTTGCACAGCGTAGGTTCTTCTTGACTCGAACGAGGGTGTATATGGACATCATTCCTTGGTGCTACCTCGTAAGTTGTTTAAGTCGTGTCTCGCTTTTATCTTTATTTATCGCTTCCGTAGTTTTCCCCTTATCAGTAGACCTTCTAGCTTTGGCCGTCTCCTCTTTGATGAGCTCCTGATAGGCTCTTCCTTCGTGTTTGTAGGTTTTCTTCAACCTCTATTGGCTGAAGGGCATCCCTAAAGGTTCTCTTCGAGTTCCATCATCATAGGAGAACATGCAGTTGCTTTGGCATCTCTTTTGCTCATGCTATGGCGTTTTTGCTGATGGTGTTACTTGGGCATTGGAAGTGATAAAAACTCCATGCAAGGGAATGCTCTAATCGGGGGTGAAAGGCTCAATATGGAGCTTGCGGCCATACATGACTCTTGGTACTTTTTAGATAGAGTCCCTGATGCGGGGCATACTACCTCAGGGCCGTTCACTAGAAGTCAAGCCAAGTTGATTCAACACACTCATCTCCACTTGACTTGGAAGGATATGGAAGAAGGCCCCAAGAGCGACTTGAAGATCATGCTTTCGTGTGCCATGGATGGAGGACCCTCTAGGACACTTGGAGAGGCTCAAGAGACACAAAATGAGACACCCCAAGAGGCTTCAGGAAGAGGCGGTGCGCCTCCCAGCTGAGGCAGAGCGCCTCCCAAAATCCAGAGAGCTGGACCTCAGAAGGCGGAGAGCCTCCCAAGAATCCAGAGAGCTGAAGCTCAGAAGGCGCCCGCCTCCCCCCCCAAGGCGGCCGGCTCTCCCCTGTGTCAGCATGCGGGATTTTTACTACTTTTTGCTTGAACTTCCAACTATAGCCCTGTGTGGCCTTATTTATTTTAGCCCACTTTGGGGGTATTTTAGACCTTTTATTATGACTAAGTGAAGCCTATAAGTACTTCACTTAGCCTCATCAAACATTAGCTTACCTTTGAATCTTTTGAATGAAGAATAGAGTTTATCTCTTGTTATGAAGAAACCCTCTTTGTTTGGCTTGAAATTCACTAGCGGATCCTAGTTGAGTCTCGAACCGAAACCCGATCATTCCATTTACGAGTCCTGGGTGCGACGCGAGAGTGGTTGCATAGTGTAGGTCCTTCTAGATGCCGATACGAGGGTATCTCAGGACAAGTTCCCCGGGGTTACTTCGTAGGGAGTTCGAGAAGTGTCTCGCTCTCCTATCTTTCTTTTGTCTTGTTGTTTTGATCCTTATCATCTTGGTATCAGAGCAAGGCTCGGGTTTTATTTCTACAAACCCCCGACCCTTGATTCTTCGTGCCTAGGTTAGTTTCTACGTTAGGTTCTTGTTTGTTGTTGAAGAAAAGAAGAAAAATACAAAAAAATTGAAAACACCAAAAAAATTTGGTCTATCTTGATCGTTTGTTTGATTCGTATTGTGATTGATATTGGGGATTGTTCCTCGTTGGAAACCCGTTCTTTTGGTACCCTAAACACATGATTTGGAGTTGTATTGCATGAATTGAAAATTTGAAACCCTTTGAAAATTTGAAAATTTTGAAACCCTAGTTTTGAAGATGATGACCATGGTGGATTGTTTGTTTTTGATTGGGGTTCAATAAACGTTGTTGGGGTTTGTTCTTTGTGATTGATACAACATTGGGGTACCTTTGAATTGCTAAAACAACGCGTGATTACTCGAATCTTTGGGTGTTAAGATCGAAAAACGTGAAGTGAAACTGTGCTGAAAGTTGAAGGAGGCGGAGCGCCTAAAATCTGAGGCGGACCGCCTAAAGTCTGAGACCTCTCTGGACTTTGCTGAGGCGGAGCGCCTCCACCAAAGAGGCGGAGCGCCTCCTACTGAACATTGCTCTGGGCGGCCGCCTACTCTGCTGAGGCGGGGCGCCTAATCCTGAAGGAGTTCGTTTCGGGTAGTTTTTCGTAGAACCTCTTATTTTTTTGATTGCATTGCATCTAGCTAGTACTTCTTTGAGTAATCTTACCTACTTGAATTGTGCTAGCACTTCTAAGCTATTAGGAAACTCAAGCCTAGACCGGAGAGTAGAATTCACAGAAGACTCGTAGCATCTTTTGGCTCAAGTCCTCACTTAAAGAGCTTATCGTTCCAATAGAGTCCTATCAACTCCACTCACCCCGGAGTGCATTTGGCTCTTGAGTTGAGTGATTAAGTTGAGGTTTGCTATTCAACTTAGTGAAGCTTTGGATTCAAGCTAGAGTGAAAAATCCACCACCACTAATTTAGTGATCCGAGTGAAACACTTGTGAGGGAGTGAGTGAGGTTGTTTTGCTAACGTTTGTTTCTTGTGTAGGTACAATGTCCACCGAAGGAGAAGATTTTGCTAAGAGTGCCCTTGCTACTATCCTCGCCAAATTGGATAGTATGAACTTGAGGATTGAAAACCTTGAGAGGGTGACATCAAGTGCCCTAGTTGAGCAAGGGACTTCCAATGTTCAATCGGAGAAGGGGACCCCGAGTAACCAAGTTGAGAAAGGGGCCCCGAGTACCCAAGTTGACGGTGTTGAGGGCACAAGTAGCCCGACCTTTACCCCAGAACAAGTTGTTGAGTTGCTCAATCGCCAACAACGGGTAAGGGAGGATCGTGATCTAATTGACCAATTGTTGGGCAATACCCAACGTGTGACTATTCCCAACCTTATGGGCAATCCCCAAAGGAATGCTCCACTTCCCGGACCAATCTGGAATGTTCAACCCCTTGAGCAAGTTGCACAAGCTCAAGAAGGGGAGGAGGATGATTATGGTGATGGTGGGTATGATGCTCATCATCAATTTAGGGGTTGGAATGTGGATAGGGGTCGAGGCCGAGGTCGAGGGCCACCCATAGGGTACTATGGAGGGATTGCTAGGAGGGATCTTGGTGGATATGGAGATCACTTTGGAGGCCAACTGGAGCCTTTCCAAGGAGTTCGTGACAACAACAACAATCTTAATAGTGTGAAGCTCACTATCCCTTCTTTCAAAGGAGGTAGTGACCCGGTGGAGTATATTGATTGGAAGTTGTCCATGGAGCGGATATTTGACACCAATGATATGCCCGAGGTGAAGAAGACCATGTATGCAATATCTTCCTTTGAATCCTTTGCTTCTACTTGGTGGGAGTCGGTGAAGAGGAATAGAAGGAGGACGGGGATGGCTATCAATCTTACTTGGGAAGAGTTGATCCATGTGATGGATGAAAAGTACTTGACTAGTCAATACTGTGTGGACCAACACAAGCGTTTCTATGAGTTGAAACAAGTTTCCAAAACAGTTGGGGAATATTTCAATGAATTTGAGCAAGTCCGCATGAATCTTGACTTGGATGAGGAAGACAATGAGACGGCCATGATCCGTTTCAAAGGGGGCTTGAACCGAGACATAGCTTCACAATTGAAGTTTCACAAGTACAATGACCACTACAAGCTATGTGAAGATGCGGTTGAGGCCGAGAAGTGGCTCAAAGAGAAGAAATCCCTTCGTTACAAGAGTAGTACTACTACTCCCTTGAGCAAGCCAAAGGAGTGGAAGACTCCTACAACAAGTGCAAAATTCCCAAATGCAAGTGGTGCAAATGCTAGCAAGGATGTGAAGAAGCCTTATGAGAAGTCTACATAACATGTGGGAGGTAACTCTAAAACTCACTTGAGTAATCCAATCTCTACTTCTACTCAATGCTTTAAGTGTAAGGGTTATGGACATATCTCCAAAGATTGCCTTACCCGGAAAACTATGGTTCTTGTGGGTGACTTGGTCTATGAACAAGATAGTGAACCCGAGGAAGAAGAGGGAGTAGAGGATAATGAGGAGGGTGATGATGGGGAGGTTGCCATGGAGGATGATGATGATGCCCATGCCTTCCTTGTTGTGAGGAGGAGTCTAGGAGCAATGTTTGTGGAGGATAGTGAGACTTTGCAGAGGGAGAACCTCTTCCATTCTAAATGCCGAGTCATGGGTCTCCTTTGTTCCATGATCATTGACTTGGGAAGTTGTGCTAATGTCATTAGCCAAACACTAGTTGCCCAATTGAAAATACCTATCCCTAAAATACCCAAATCCTTACCGTTTACAATGGCTTAGTGAGTGTGGTGAGTTGAAGGTGGTCAAACAATGTATGATCAAGTTCAAAATTGGGAACTATGTAGATGAACACATGTTCGATGTTGTGCCTATGCAAGCATGCCACCTTCTCTTTGGAAGGCCTTGGCAATTTGATCGACGAATGGTTCATGATGGCCATGCCAACACCTAAACGGTTAAGCATGAGGGGAAAAAGTTCGTGCTTAAACCCTTAACTCCCAAGCAAGTGAGTGATGACTACAAGCGGATGAGGGAGTTAAGAGAGGCGGCCAAGGCTAAGTCGGTTGTTGAGACTAGCCCTTTGTCCGAGAGCTTTGTGGCAATCCCACCATCTTCTACCGGTAGCATATGTGCCATGATGCAACCGGGCGAGATCTTGAGAGGGAATGATGGCAACAAACTACTCATATGCCTAGTGCACAAAGGTATGGTCCTTACTTCCGAATTTGATTATTCTTCTAACCCTTTGTCTAGTGCTTTTGAAAATGTCTTGAAGGACTTTGGGGACATGTTCCCGGATGAGATGCCCTATGGCTTACCTCCCTTGAGGGGGTATTGAACATCAAATCGACTTTGTTTCGGGATCTCAAATCCCAAACAAGCCGGCATATAGAAGCAATCTCGAGGACACAAGGGAATTGCAAAAGAAAGTAGATGATTTGCTTTCCAAAGGCTTGGTGAGGGAGAGCTTGAGTCCTTGTGCCGTGCCCGTGATTCTTATCCCAAAGAAGGACGGCACTTGGAGAATGTGTGTGGATTGCTGAGCCGTGAACAAGATAACTGTAAAGTACCATCATCCCATTCCACGACTTGATGATATGTTGGATGAATTGAGTGGGTCATGTGTCTTTTTCAAAATCGACCTTAGGTCCGGTTACCATCAAATCCGGATGAAACCCGGAGACGAATGGAAAACCGCATTCAAGACCAAATTTGGTCTCTATGAATGGTTGGTAATGCCCTTTGGGCTTTCCAACGCACCTAGCACTTTTATGAGGCTCATGAACCATGTTTTGAAACCGTTTATTAATAAATTTGTGGCTGTCTATTTCGATGATATCTTGATATATAGTAAGTCGATAGATGATCATATTGTCCACCTTAGGCAAGTCCTTAAAGTGTTGAGAGCCGAAAAGCTCTATGCTAACTTTAAAAAGTGTGCCTTTGGTGTTGAGAAGGTTGTCTTCCTTAGGTTTGTTGTGTGTGCCCAAGGAGTGGAGGTGGATGAGTCTAAGGTGGAGGCCATACGTGATTGGCCAACTCGTACCACCGTGACTCAAGTGAGGAGCTTTCATGGTCTTGCCAGTTTTTATAGACGATTTATGAAAGAATTTAGCTCCATTGCCGCTCCACTCACCGAATTGGTGAAGAAGGACAAACCTTTTGTTTGGGGAGAGCCTCAAGAGAAGGCCTTCCAAGAGTTGAAGAGTAGGTTGAGTACCGCCTCTCTATTGCAATTGCCCGACTTTAGAAAGGCATTTGAGGTTGAATGTGATGCCTCGGGGGTGGGAATTGGTGGTGTTTTAATGCAAGATGGAAAACCCATAGCCTACTTTAGTGAAAAATTGAAGGGTGCATCCTTGAACTACTCTACGTATGGCAAGGAGATGTGCGCCTTAGTGAGAGCTCTTGCTCATTGGCAACACTATCTTTGGCCTAGGGAATTTGTGATTAAGAGTGATCATGAGTCACTCAAACATCTTAGGGGCCAAGAGAAGTTGAACAAGCGTCATGCTAAGTGGGTAGAGTTTATTGAGTCTTTTCCCTATGTTATCCAATACAAGAAAGGGAAAGAAAATGTTGTTGCAGATGCACTTTCTAGGAAGTTTGCTCTAGCCACCACTCTTTCCTCCAAGCTCATGGGATTCGAGAGCATTAAATTGATGTATGCTCAAGACCCTAAGCTAAAGAGCATTCATGAAGCTCTTGAGAAAGGAGAAAGAGTTGAGAAATACCAATGGGTTGATGGCTATATCTTTAAGAATGGTAGAGTGTGTGTTCCCGAGTCCTCTTGGAGGGAATTTCTTATTCGTGAAGCTCATTGTGGGGGCTTGATGGGACACTTTGGGAGAAACAAGACCTTGGCCATCCTCATGGAACAATTCCATTGGCCAAAGATGGGGGTACAAGTTGAAAAGCTTTGCAAAAATTGCCTTGAGTACAAGCATGCTAAGTCTAAGGCTAACCCCCATGGTTTGTATACTCCCCTCCCCGTACCTACTAGCCCGTGGATGGATATCTCAATGGACTTTGTTATGGGTTTGCCACGGTCTAGGGGGGACATGATAGCATTTATGTTGTCGTGGATAGGTTTTCCAAAATGGCTCACTTTATTCCATGTAAAAAGTGTGATGATGCGCAACATGTTTCTTCTTTGTTCATTGATAATGTGTTGAAGTTGCATGGTGTTCCTCAAACTATTGTGAGTGATAGGGACACCAAGTTCCTTAGCCATTTTTGGAGGAGCTTGTGGGGTGCTCTTGGCACCAAGCTTTTGTTTTCTACATCCCACCACCCTCAAACGGATGGGCAAACCGAGGTGGTGAACCAAACTTTGGGTGCTCTTCTTAGAGCTATGACCTGAGGTAAGGCCGGGACATGGGTTGATAAGTTGCCTCTTATGGAGTTTGCATATAACCGTACTTTGCATAGTTTGATTGGTATGACTCCGTTATAGTGTGTGTATGGCTTTAATCCTTTGATTCCACTTGATCTAACCCCATTGCCCAAGGATTTTGTTGTGAGTTTTGAAGGTAAAAGCCGAGCCTAAGGCTATGGTTGAGCTTCATGCTAAAGCCAAGAAGAACTTGGAGGAAGCCTATGCAAAGGTTGCTTCCAAGAAGAACAAGGGAAGGAAGAAGCTTGAGCTCAAAAAGGGAGATTGGGTGTGGGTGCACTTCCGCAAAGAAAGGTTCCCAAACCTTAGGAAAGGGAAGTTGGCACCCCGTGGAGATGGACCATTCCAAGTACTTTCCAAGATCAACAACAACGCCTATGTGATTGACCTACCCGGTAAGTACAATGTGTCTAACACTTTTAATGTGACTGACTTGTCTCTTTGTGATGTAGGGGATGGTGATACTGGAGAAGAGGAGGCCATGGTTTTGAGGACGAAACATTCCCAAGAAGGGGAGGATGATGCGGGCCATACTACCTCAAGGCCGTTCACTAGAAGTCAAGCCAAGTTGATTCAAGACACTCATCTCCACTTGACTTGGAAGGATATGGAAGAAGGCCCCAAGAGCGACTTGAAGATCATGCTTTGGTGTGCTATGGATGGAGGACCCTCTAGGACACTTGGAGAGGCTCAAGAGACACAAAATGAGACACCCCAAGAGGCTTCAGGAAGAGGCGGAGCGCCTCCCAGCTGAGGCGGAATGCCTCCCAAAATCCAGAGAGCTGGACCTCAGAAGGCGGAGCGCCTCCAAAGAATTCAGAGAGCTGAAGCTCAGAAGGTGCCCGCCTCCGCCCCCCAGGCGGCTGCCTCCCCCCTGTGTCAGCATGCGGGATTTTTACTACTTTTTGCTTGAATTTCCAACTATAGCCCTGCGTGGCCTTATTTGTTTTAGCCCACTTTGGGGGTATTTTAGACCTTTTATTATGACTAAGTGAAGCCTATAAATACTTCACTTAGCCTTATCAAACATTAGCTTACCTTTGAATCTTATGAATGAAGAATAGAGTTTATCTCTTGTTATGAAGAAACCCTCTTTGTTTGGCTTGAAATTCACTAGCGGATCCTAGTTGAGTCTCGAACCGAAACTTGATCATTCAATTTACGAGTCCCGGGTGCGACTCGAGGGTGGTTGCATAGTGTAGGTCCTTCTAGACGCCGATACGAGGGTATCTCGGGACAAGTTCCCCGGGGTTACTTCGTAGGGAGTTCGAGAAGTGTCTCGCTCTCCTATCTTTCTTTTGTCTTGTTGTTTTGATCCTTATCAGTCCCCTGGGATTGTAGTTTCATTAAAACAACCTTTGTAAGGATTCCTATACTTACAATATATTTGTACATTCTTTGGGCAAAAACAACAACAACAACAACATACCTATTGTAATCCCACAAGTGGGGTCTAAGGAGGGTGAGATGTACGCAGACCTTACCCCCACCAAGGTGGAGAGGCTGCTTCAGATAGACCCTCGGCTCAAGGAAATATATGTCGAACCATTATTGGATTTGTTGTATGATCATTTATGCTTCATTTTTTGACACTCATTATTGGAATAATACGTATTCTTAGAGTGCCTCTATGCCTAAACAAACCTCTTTATTTTTCTGCTGAAGACTTATCTTCGCCTGTAATATGGCAGCATAAAAGTTGCACCAGTATATGACGTCTTTAAATAGGGCATGGCCCGCACCTGCAAGTGGATGACTTTAGGCTGTTGTTAGTAACAAGACATTTTTGCGCCCATCGATGACGGCTCTGCTTGTCCACTCAAGTGTTTATATCTTTCTCAGCACTGTGCGGATGAGCGTCCCCACTACACTTAGGTGCAAGTGTTGAATTGACGATTTCGACGTACGTAATTGCCTTGTGGCTTAGTTAGAGTTGATCTAGTTAATTAAGTTGATGAGTTCAACTCAACATACGGTCAAGGGCTAAGTTAAAGTGGACCTTGATGGTCATAAAGCTGATTATAGTTGAAAAAGCAGCTTTTATTAATAATGAGGGCTCGAGGGCCGAATAAAATAATTCTTACAGACTCCAGCAAACGTTATCTGAGGCTAGATATCTTTCTAGAAAGGTAAAGTAAAGTAGTTAAAGACAGGAACATCTCTCATGGTTGATCGGGTCTTTATTCCTATCACAGATAATACTTCTTGAGCCATGTCACATTCCAGTTGTTTGGGATGGCGACTCATTCCATGTCCTTGAGTGTATAAGCTCCTATCCCAGTTAAAGGCTAGCTTGCCTGGCGCTGGCTTCCTTGTGTTTTGAGACATTTTCTTGATGACCAATTCGCCTACGTTGAAAGACCATAGGTTTATTTTCATGTTGTATTACTTCTCTACCTGCTGCATTTGAGCTGCTAAACGAACATCTGCTATTTCTTTGTGCTCATCCAATAGCTTGAGTCCAAGTGTTAGGACCTCGTTGTTGGTCCCTTCTTAAGCGAACAATCTACGCAGGCTAGGTTCTCCTACTTCGACCGGAATCATAGCCTGGTGGAAGCTAAACCGGAGGTAAAGCTAAACACGATGAATCATGGAAAAATAACAAGAACAAAGATAGAAGCAAGACAAATCTTGCTTCGATTCAAAAGAACGTCGAGGAACTAGTCTCGGGTTCGATCGAATCGGAGGCAAAGAATCACCTATACTAAGAAACAATCCTCAAGAAGTCATTTGCTTCTTACAAATTGAATGACCAAAGAAGAAGATTGTTCAAACGATTCAACACCGAATGACACAAGTTCTTAAAATCCCACTTCGGGTTTCGGCTCCATCGGAGACTCACAATAGCTACAGCTATGTTTGATCATTTAACAAATACTAACTATTTACAATGAAATGTAAAGGAGTTTATATAGACTACTCTAGGGAAAAAACAGTAAAATGGTCACACGCGACCAAGAAACCTTTCCGGATGATCACTTCGACAGCTTCACGACCATCATCATCTTCAGCTCGTTCAGTCTCCTCAAAATTTTCCTCCTCAGTGTCACTCGCTTGCTCTTGGACGGTTCCATCATCGAGTAATAGCATAACTTTGCGAGTTGGACACTTTTTTGCAATGTGACCATAACTTCTACATTTGTGACACTGAATACTTGAAGCACTGGGAGAATCGAGTTGAACCTTTCCCCCAGCTCCTCTTGGTTGGTTAACGGTCACTCCCCTCTCGAAGGGTTTCTTTGAATCTCGAACATTGTTAGAACTTGTTGGGTTCGGACTCTTCCATTCTTTACTTCGGTTCAAAGGAGTTGAAGTAGTGACTCCTCGATACCGGTTTGCTTTATCATCCTTCACCCATTTCTCAGCTTCGATGGCAGCATAAAACACATCTTCCAAAATTTGATACACATGCAGCCTCAATTAGGATGACGCATCTCGAGCTAAGATATTTTTGAATCGGATGATGGCTTGCTTGTCATCTTCTTCCATATCAAGGGCCAATCGAATTTTTTCGAACTCATCATGGCATTCTTCAACTGATCTGGACCCTTGTTTCAATTCGAAGAGCTTTCGAAGTTGCTCCTGCCGATATTTGGCATTCACATACTTAGCATGCATTGCTCTCTTCAACTGCGCCCATGTGGTGACCTCGGGATAAGCATTCCTTCGTCTCAACCTTTTGTCAGCCTACCACCATGTCAATGCGTATGCCTCAAACGAAGCAATAACATGTGCAGCTTTTCTCTCTTCGGTCATCTCAATGGTTTCAAAGATTCGCTCCAATTTAAGCTTCTAATCAAGATATTGGTCTGGATTTCTAGTTCCTCTGAATGGTGGAATAGTGATCTTGACACTGTTCAAGTTTGAATCTCGAGCACCTCGGATCGGCTCCAAATACTCATCATAATAGTCATCAGCCTCATGCTCAATATTTCGATCAACATTTGCGCCTCGGCCTCGACCATGGAAATTTCCACGACCTCGTAGAGCCTGCCTTCATTGAACGAAATGTGGCTAATACTCATTTTCTCCTTCGAAAAAGTCTCCATCATTGACCCCTTCATCAACGACCACAACTTATCTTCGGGCCATTGGAAGTGGCATTCTATCACCTTGGGGAATGCCCAAGTATTGATAACCAGTTTGGGGATTGCCCAAGTTTTGTTGTTACGCTTGGGGATTGCTCAAGTGTTGTGTAGCTTGGGGATTGCCCATAGCTTCATTTCGAATAGCCTCGCCCTTCAACCGTTGTTGTCGAATGAGCTCAGCAAATTGCTTAGGTTTCATCGGAGTGGAGTTCCTAGTTCCAGCGCCTGACCCAGGCAAGGCCACAGACACACTCCCTTGCTTAAGGTTAGCCACTCGAGCACTCACTCCTCTTACCTCGGCACTGATGCCTTCTATCGCAGCCATGAGATCGGCTAACGACACTTCAGGCTTCTCAATGCCCTTTCCTTCGCCTCCATTTCCAGTCGTGGCACCTGCACAAATCAAAGACCTAATAAAGTGTTAAGGTTAGAAATCACCTCACACACTCCCTCACCTTTAATGGGTTGTGCTCGGGTCCACTCAATTTATGGGTTCGGTTTTGGTCACTCAAGAACTTGTAGCCAATGGCTTCCTCGTTTGATCAACTCCTCTCAGTTCCTTCGAATTCGACAAGTCGTACTGTCTCCTGTGGGAAGAGTGAATTGATATGACTCAATGGAACAGATGCTATTTAGTATTCGCTGGGAGTCAAAAGAATTTATCTATGAAGTTTGGACTTCGGTCACCCCTCGCCTTAGTTCCTAAAACCTCAAATTCGATAGTACGACCTTGAGTAGAAGAGATTACTCCAGAGATCCAATATCGTGAATTATCGAACATAAGAAAAGTGATAACCTAGGAGATTCTACCCTTCGATTCCTCCTTCGGAATCCTTCGATCACACCAACTCTTGTACGGACAAAAGTGGTCCCTTCTTGGTACGGATAGGGTTTAACCTTATCCAATTTCCCTTTTCAAGCCGACAAACTTTTCACCTGGGGTTTTGAATGTAACAGTTTTACCCCTTTCTTCTTCAATGGAACAGTGAACTTCTTACTCCGACGTACAGACAGAATTTCAACTTCGTTCACAGTCCACGATTTTAACAGACTTTGGGTTGCTTTTCACTTCGGTGACTTTCAACATCGGAGGAAATCAATTCCAAAAGTTAGAGCCAAGAAAACTTCACTTCGTCCGTACACTGTTACAATGTAACAAGTTTCTAGTGTACAGATGGTGGCTCAATCATAGAACTTCGAATTTTAACGCAAAACACAGCCCAAATCAAACAAGAACCACCAGTGTTCGATAATACCCACCAAAACACGACTGGGGTCTGTAACAAACACCAATACCACGATAACAGTCCAAAATCCTTCGAAAAACCCAAGTCGTCGATCGTGTACGACAGGTGCTCGTTGGAATCGTCGGACGATGGTGAAGAAGAATCAATGGTTGTTTGATTCAAACAATCAACAAATCAACCAAAAAATTTTAATTTTTTTTTCTATTTTTTTTGTAATAACAACACAACAGTAACAACAATCAACAACAAGGAAGAAGCTGAAACTGAAAGACACAAAAGCACAAAATAGACGAACAGGATTGGGGTTGTAAAAACAAGCCCAAACCTTGCTCTGATACCAAGATGGTGCAAGCTAAACCGGAGGTAAAGCTAAACACGATGAATCGCGGAACAATAACAAGAACAAAGATATAAGCAAGACAAATCTTGCTTCGATTCAAAAGAACGTCGAGGAACTAGTCTTGGGTTCGATCGAATCGGAGGAAAAGAATCACCTATACTAAGCAACAATCCTCAAGAAGTTATTTGCTTCTTGCAAATTGAATGACCAAAGAAGAAGATTGTTCAAATGATTCAACAACAAATGACACAAGTTCTTAAAATCCCACTTCGGGGTTCGGCTCCATCAGAGACTCACAATAGCTACAGCTATGTTTGATTATTCAACAAAAACTAACTACTTACAATGAAATCTAAAGGAGTTTATATAGACTACTCTAGGGACAAAATAGTAAAATGGTCACACACGACCAATAAGGATAAGCCACGCAGTGGCTAACTAAACTAAGTGTTCGGTTCCTGGAATTCGAACGCTCTCAATTCTATCGCACTCCCTTCGGTTGCTTCAATGCTTGGCGTCGAAGTGAAGTGTTCGGTCGCTCCTTTTGCTTCGAACAAATGTACTCAAGCACTTGAACTCGTACGCTATTCCTTCGGTTGGCTGTTTACTGTTTAGCGCCGATATTAAGTGTTCGATTGCTCCCTTCTTCGGGCTCGAGCTAGTAGATGATGCCTTCGGATCTTGAGCTCGGCCAATCAACTTTGGAGCAGCTGTCTTCTCCCGACCAAGCCAATTGAATGTGAGTATCATGCAGCAACTTGGATTGGCTTCGTGTCATCGGCCTCGGTGGAATGAGCACTTGATCAGTACGTATTCGGGCTGCATCATAGCCTCTGCCCCATACGCCAATGAGGAGAAGGTTTCCCCTGTGCTTGCCTTTGATATGGTTTGATATTCCCACAGGACTCCTAGTAACTCTTCCGACCACTTGCCTTTGACCTCTTCGAGTCGTTTCTTCAAATTGTCCATGATTATCTTATTCAAAAATTTTGTCAGGCCGTTCGCCGATGGGTTATCAGGAGTCGAGGTTATCTTTTTTATTTTCCACTTTTTCAAGAACACTATGCTCTTGGCCCCTACAAATTGAGGCAGGTTGTCGCAGGTGATCTCTATGGGGACTCCGAACCAGCATATGACGTTCTTTCAAATGAAGTGTATCACTTCTTGTTCCTGAATCTTGGCATAAGATGCTACTTAGACCCATTAGATGATGTAATCAGCCATCATGAGTAAGAATTTTATGGCTCCGGGTAGTTTTGGTAATGTCCCAACGATGTCCATCACCCATTTCATGAAAGCCCAGGGCATTATAAGTGAATGCAGTGGCTCCGTTGGCTGATAATGTGTATTGGAGCAATGTTGTCCCCTGTTGCATGTTTTAACGAGCTTTTCTCCATCACTCTATATTCAGCGCCAATAATAGCCAATCATTATCACCTTTCTTGTGAAAGCTCTTCCTCCTAAGTAATTTCTGCAATGCCCTTTCTGAATCTTCCTAAATACGTAGCTAGCCTCTGTCGGTCCTAGGCACTTGATCAATGGGTCGTTGAAAATCCTTCGATACAGCTCTCTTTGGATTATGCAGTATCAGGTTGCTTATATCCTCATTCGCTCGCTCTTCTTCTTGTCAATGGGTAGTGTACCCTAATCCAAGTAATCAATCAACTCATTACACCAATCCCGGACAAAAACTATTGCATTGACTTATCTGAATGAGTCAATTATATCACTACGTCTGGACTATCATTCCCCATATCCGGGGCAGCTGCCAGACTCGCCAAAGTATCAGCTTTCGTTCTCTTTTCTCTCGGTACTTGGGTGATCTCCCACTTGTGGAATTTCTTCAAAAGCGGTTATACCCTCGTGAGGTATTCTTACATGCGTGCATCTTTAGCTGCGAACACTCCCTTTACTTGATTGACCACTAACTAAGAATCACTCTTGAGGCTGATCTCGCTAGACCCCAAAATATAGGCTAGCTCGAGACCTTGAATAACGACTTTACATTCTGCTTATTCGTTATGGTTGGGCAGCTTATGGCCTTTCAGAATACTTTCCCTGAAAGGGTCTTCAGCACTAGTCCATGCCCAAAACCTTCGATGTTTGATGTGCCATATGTATCGACCATCCATTCTCCTGGTGTGATTCCTTCTATGCTTTTCAATTCATCTTCGACTTTGAGCAACATGTAGGTCAAGAAGTCGGCGATGAAATCTGTAGAACTTGTGATTTTATGATCATTTAAGGCTGATAGATGATGTCGTACTCTCTGAGTTCCACGACCCATTTTGCCAAGCGCCCTGAGAGATCAAGTTTGTGAAATGTGGTTCTTAGTGGAAAGGGTGAGACAACGACTATCGTATGACTATGGAAATCAAGGCCAGTGCAAGATTCTCAAAATATTGATAACAAGTCTCTGCATCCAGTAAGGACTTATTGACATAATATATGGGATATTGAACTCCTTTTTCTTCCCATATAAGGACGGCAGTCACAGCTACTTTCTAAACCGCCTAGTATAACGAAAGTTGCTCCCCTTCACGTGGCTTGGCTAGCAACGAGGGGTTTGACAGGTATTTCTTTAGGTCTCGGAGTGCTTGTCGACACTGATCCAGCCACTCAAACCCTTTGTTCTTCGTCAACACATTTACAAAACTGATGGCAACGCTCTGAGGACCGAGAGATAAACCTGCTTAAAGCGGCGATGCAGCCGTTTAGCCTTTTCACCTCAATGTCACTTTTCAGCACTATAAGTATGGCTTAAATGTATTTTATCTTGATAGGGCTGGCTTCGATCCCCTGGTTCGAGACGATGCATCCGAGGAACATGCCTCAAGATACCTCGAAGGCACACTTCTCTAGATTAAGTTTTATGTCGAACTTGTCAATATGTCGAACACCATTTCCAGATGCTTGTGTCGTCCTTCACAAACTCTGACTTTACCAACATGTCGTCGATATACACCTCCATTGTCCTCCCAATTTGGTCTTTGAACATCAGGTTTAACAGTCATTGGTAAGTAGCTCAAGCGTTCTACAATCTGAATGGCATAACCCGATAACTGTAAATCCCTTGATTCGTAATAAAATAGGTCTTCTCTTGATCATCTGGATTCATGAGAATCTAATTGTATCCCGTGTACGCATCCAGGAAACTTAAAGTTTTCTGTCCCGCGGTAGAATCAATGATTTGGTCATGTTTGGAAACGGGAATGAATCTTTCAGGTATGCTTTACTTTGGTCGGTGAAATTTTTGAACATCCTCCATTTACTATTCCTCTTTGAGACGATTATCACGTTTGAGAGCCCGTCTGGGTTGACGACTTCTCGGATGGGCCCCTTGTTCAACAACTTGTCTACTTCCTCGTGAACTACTTGCCCCTTCTCGCGACTGATTGGTCGTTTCTTCTGCTTTATAGCTTTGAAGATAGGATCTAAGTCCACTTTTAGTGATTACATGGGTGGATATTCACAGCATGTTAGTATACGTCCGGGCAAAAGTTGTTGGCCGGGGGCAGATGAGGGTAACAAACTCTACTCGAGCCTCGACCATTAGCTTCGATACTACTTAGAATTTATTATGTGGTGTCTATTCATCAAAGATTAGCAGGTCCAGATTGTCTATCATGGCCTTTGAGACTTTTTCTTCATTCGAGTTATGAGTAACAGGAGATGTGATGCAGCCCAACTCGGTGCTGATCAGACATTCATTCCATCGAGGCCGATGACACGAAGCCAAGCCAAGTTGCTGCATGATACTCACATTTAATTGGCTTGGTCGGGAGGAAGAAGCCGCTCCAAAGTTGACTGGACGAGCTCAAGATTCGAAGGCGTCATCTACAAGCTCGAGCCCGAAGGGAGCAACTGAACACTTAACATCGGCGCTGAACAATAAACAACCAACTGAAGGAATAGCATCCGAAGTTCAAGTGTTCGAGCTCATATGTGTTCGAATCAAAAGGAGCGATCAACACTTCACTTCGACGCCAAAGCATTGAAAGCAACCGAAGGAAGGCGACCAAATAGAAAGTGTTCAAATTCCAGAAACCAAACACTTAGCTAGTTAGCCACTGCATCGCTTCTTATTATTGGTCGCATGTGACCATTTTACTCTTTCGTCCCTAGAGTAGCCTATATAAACCCCTTTATATTTCATTGTAAACTAGTTTTTGTTGAATGATCAAACATAGCTGTAGCTATTATGAATCTCCGACGGAGCCGAACCCCGATGTGAGCTTTTAAATAACTTGTGTCAATCGGTGTGATTCGGTTAAACCATTTCTTCTTGGTCATTCAATTTGCAAGAAGCAAATGACTTCTTGAGGATTGTTGCTTAGTATAGGTGATTCTTTGCCTCCGATTCGATCGAACCCGAGACTAGTTCCTCGATGTTCTTTTGAATCGAAGCAAGATTTGTCTTGCTTCTATCTTTGTTCTTGTTATTTTTCCACGATTCATCGTGCTTAGCTTTACATCCGGTTTAGCTTGCACTATTTTGGTATCAGAGCAAGGTTTGGGCTTGTTCTTACAACCCCAATCCTGTTCGAATCTCGTGCTTTTGTGTCTTTCTATTTCAGCTTCTTCCTTTTTGTTGATTGTTGTTACTGTTGTGTTGTTCTTACAAAAAAAAAAAGAAAAAAAAGTAAAAAATCCAAAAATTTGTTTGTTGTTGATTGTTTGGATTAAACAATCACATATTTGGAATCATCACTGTCCAATGATTAATTTGAGTACCCGACGTACATCGTTTGTAACTAGGATTTACTTCGATTTTGGACTGTATTCTTGACGTGGTGTTGTTGATATCGAACCCCAGTTGTGTTTTGGTGTTTATCGATGAAGACTGGTGGTTGTTTGATTTGGGTCGATTTTAGTGCTTGAAATCGAAGTTCCATTGTTTAGCCACCGTCCGTACGCCGGAACCTTGTTAAAAATTGTTAACAGTGTACGGACGATGATATAGCTAATCTTAGCTCGGCTTGGAACTGAACATTATTTCCGTTGTCAAGTTTACCGGAGACGAACTAAATCCTGAGCTAAATCTTTTTGTTAGGGATAGTGAACGAAGTTAAATTTTGTCCGAACGTCATAGTAAAAGATTCACTGCTCCATTGAAGAAGAAAGGGGTAAAGTGTGAAAATCTACAATCCCAGGTGAAAATTTTGTCGGCTTGAAAAGGGAAATTGGATAAGGTAAAACGTTATCCGTACCAAGGAGGGATCACTTTTGTCCGTATAAGAATTGGTGTGATCGAAGGATTTCAAAGGAAGGAATCGAAGGTAGAATCTCCTAGGTTTTCAGTTTTCTTGTGCTCAATAAATCTAGTTAGTGGATCTCTGGAGTAAACCTTTCTACTCAAGGTCATATTAACTTATTTGAGCTTATAGGAACTCGTGCGTGGGGTGACCAAAGTCCAAATTTCGTAGAAAATTCTTTGAATTCCCGAGCGCAGAGTAAATAGTGTCCGTTCCATCGAGTCATATCAATTCACTCTTCCCAAAGGAGACAATGTAACTTGTAAAATTCGAAGGAACTGAGAGAAGTTGATCAACTGAGGAAGCCATTTGCTACAAGTTCTTGAGTGACCAAAACCGAACCCATAAATTGATTGGACCCGAGCGCCACCCAATAAAAGTGAGGGAGTGAGCGAGGTGATTTCTAACCTTAACACTTTATTAGGTCTTTGATTTGTGCAAGTGCTATGGCTGGGAATGGAGACGAAGGAAAGGGCATTAAAAAGAACGAGGTGTCGTTAGCCGATCTCATGGCTGCGATACAAGGCATCAGTGCCGAGGTAAGAGGAGTGAGTGCTCGAGTAGCTAACCTCGAGCAAGGAAGTGTGTCCGTGGCCATGCATGGGTCCGACGCAGGAACTAGCAGCTCCCCTCCGATGAAACCTAAGCAATTTGCTGAGTTCGTTCGACAACAACAGTTGAAGGACGAGGCTGATCGAAATGAAGCTATGGGCAATCCCCAAGCTACATAACACTTGGGCCATCCCCAAGCACAACAAAAAAACTTGGGCAATCCCCAAACTAGCTATCAACACTTGGGCAATCTCCGTGGTGATAGAATGTCACTTCCAATGGCCCGAAGACAAGTTGTGGCTGTTGATGAAGGGGTCGACGAAGGAGAACTTACCGAGGTTGAACCTGAATATGAGCCACCGTTCATTCAATGAAGGCAGGCTCAATGAGGTCGTGGATGTTTCTGAGGTCGAGGCCGAGGCGCAAATGTTGATCGAAATATTGAACGTGAGGTTGATGACTATTATGATGAGTATCCGGAACCGATCCAAGGTGCTCGAGATTCAAACTTGAACAGCGTCAAGATCACTATTCCACCATTCATAGGAACTACTGATCCAGACCAATATCTTGATTGGAAGATTAAATTGGAGCGAATCTTTGAAACGAATGAGATGACCGAAGAGAGAAAAGCTGCACATGCTATTGCTTCGCTCGAGGTATATGCGTCGAAATGGTGGGAGGCTGACAAAAGGTTGAGACAAAGGAATGCTTATCCTGAGGTCACCACATGGGCGCAGTTGAAGAGAGCAATGGATGCTAAGTATGTGAATGCCAAATATCGGAAGGAGCAACTTCGAAAGCTCTTCGAATTTAAACAAGGGTCCAAATCAGTTGAAGAATACCATGATGAGTTCGAAAGAATTCGATAGGCCCTTGATATGGAAGCAGATGATGAGCAAGCCATCATCCGATTAAAAAATGGCTTAGCTCGAGATGTGTCATCTCAATTGAGGCTGCATGTGTATCAAACTTTGGAAGATGTGTTTCATGCTGCCATCGAAACTGAGAAATAGGTAAAGGATGATAAAGCAAACCGGTATCGAGGAGTAACTACTTCAACTCCTTTGAACCGAAGTAAATAATAGAAGAGTCCGAATCCAACAAGTGCTAACAATGTTCGAGATACGATGAAGCCCTTCGAGAGGGGAGTGGCCGTTAACCAACCAAGGGAAGCTGGAGGAAAAGTTCAACTCAACACTCCTAGTGTTTCAAGTATTTAGTGTCACAAATGTAGAGGTTATGGTCACATTGCGAAAGAGTGTCCAACTCGCAAAGTTATGCGATTGCTCGATGATGGAACCGTCCAAGAGTAAGCGAGTGACACCGAGGAGGAAAATTTCGAGGAGACTGACCAAGCTGAAGGTAATGATGGTCATGTTGCTGCCGAAGCTGATCATCCAGAAATGTTTCTTATGGTTCGAAGGAATTTGAGCTGCATGACTCTTGAAGAAGAGGACAACCAAAGAGAGAATCTTCTCCATGCAAGATGTCGAGTAAGGGGAAAAGTTTGTTCTATGATAATTGATTCGGGTAGTTGTGCGAATGCGGTGAGCCAAAACTTGGTTTCACAATTGGGACTACCCACCTCAAAGCATCCTCATCCTTACTGATTGCAATGGTTGAATGAGTGTGGAGAGTTGAGGGTTGTCAAGTAGGTATGGATCAAATTCAAAGTCGGAGAGTATCAAGATAAAATGATGTTCGATGTGATACCGATGCAAGCTTTTCATTTGCTATTGGGTCGACCATGGCAGTATAATCGGTCGGTTATTTATAACGGATGATCCAATACTTACACTGCTAAGCTCGAAGGGAAAAGTTTCATACTTAAACCCTTGTCTCCAAAACAAGTCAGCGAGGACTATAAACGGATTAAAGAATTGAAAGAAGCGGCCAAAGCTAAGCTTCCGATGGGAACACAATTGGTGGCCGAAGATAAAAACTCACTGCCCGAGGTGAGAAATATTTGTGCAATCATGCAACCGGGTGAGTATCTACGAGGCAACGACAACGATCAACCGATGATTTGCCTCGTGCACAAGGGTATCTTTCTAAATTATAATGATGAGTTTTCTAACGATAACCCTTTGCCTAGTGCTGTACAAAGTGTTTTGCAGGACTTCGGAGACATGTTTCCTGAAGAAATACCAGGCGGATTGCCTCCGTTGAGAGGAATCGAGCACCAAATTGACTTTGTACTAGGGTCTCGAATCCCCAACAAATCACCAAAGAGCTCCAAAGACAGGTTGATGAGTTGCTGAACAAGGCCCTTGTTCGAGAGAGCTTGAGTCCTTGCGCCGTTCCTGTTATCCTTGTCCCGAAGAAAGATGGAACTTGGCGAATGAATAGTTTATGATGCCTTTTCGCCTCTCTAACGCCCCGAGCACATTCATACGATTGATGAACCATGTGCTCAAATCGTTCATAAATAAGTTCGTTGTCGTTTACTTCGATGACATAGTTATTTATAGTAAATCTGTGGCTGAACATGTCGAACACCTAAGGCTAGTGCTTGATAAGCTTAGAGAAGAGAAGTTATATGGTAACTTCAAGAAATGTGCCTTTTGTGTTGAGCGTGTAGTCTCTGTAGGATTCGGTGTGAGTGCTAATGGTGTTGAAGTCAATGAGTCAAAACTCGAATCCATCAATGATTGGCCAACTCCAACCTCGGTATCGCAAGTTCGTAGCTTTCATGGGTTAGCTAGCTTTTACCCAAGGTTTGTTCGTGACTTTAGCACCGTGGCAGCTCCTTTGACCGAGCTGGTAAAGAAAGATCATCTGTTTGTGTGGGGAGAGTCCTAAGAGAGGGCTTTCCAAGAGTTGAAACGGAGGCTTTGTTCGGCCCCGTTGTTGAAACTCCCTGACTTTTGCAAAGCAATCGAGGTCGAGCGTGATGCATCCGGAAATGGGATCAGAGGAATGCTTATGCAAGAATCGAAGTTGATCGCTTACTTCAGTGAAAAGTACTCGACGTATGACAAGGAGTTGTATGCCCTCGTTCGAAAACTCGCCCATTGGCAACATTATTTGTGGCCGAGAGAGTTTTTGATTAAAAGTGATCATGAGTCTTTGAAACATCTCCGAGGCCAGGAGAAATTTAAATCGAAGACATGCCAAGTGGGTGGAATTCATCGAGAGCTTTCCCTATGTAATTCATTACCAAAAGGGAAAAGACAATGTTGTGGCCGATGCGCTATCAAGGAAATTTGCCTTAGCGACCACTCTCGCCTTGAGGCTCATGGGATTCGGAAGCATCAAGTCGATAAACGAAGACGATCCCAAGCTGAAAAGCGTCTGTGATGCAATGTTGAGTGGCCGAAGTGTTGAGAAGTATCAGTGGAACGATGGCTACCTCTTCAAGAATGGGAGGGTTTGTATGCCAGTGTCATCGTGGAGAGAGATTTTGGTTTGAGAAGCTCACTCCGGAGGCTTGATGGGACACTTCGGTGTTGACAAAACTCTTTGTATCTTAACCGAGGAGTTCCATTGGCCAAAAATGCAAAGAGATGTGGAAAAGTTTTGCAATGCTTGTATAGATTGCAAGAAAGCTAAATCGAGGTTCGGTTGAGTAGGCTTGGTGCCTACAACAACCCTCATGAATTGTATACTCCGTTGTCTGTTCCTAATCGACCATGGGTTGATATATCCATGGATGTTGCTATGGGGTTACCGAGGTCGGGGGGTGGACATGATAGCATCTTCGTCGTAGTCGACCGTTTTTCCAAAATGGCTCATTTTATTCCTTGGAAGAAGTGTGATGATGCACAACATGTAGCTACCTTATTTATTTCTAATGTATTGAAATTACATGGTGTGCCTCGTACTATTGTGAGTGATTGAGACTCAAAATTCTTGAGTCATTTTTGGAAATGTCTATGGGGTGCCCTCGGCACCAAATTACTATTCTCGGCATCTCACCATCCTCAGACTGATGGACAGACCGACGTAGTTAACCGAACCTTGGGATGATCGTTTTCCCGTGATGGAATTTACATACAATCGAACAGCGCATCGAATGATTGGAATGACTCCGTTCGAATGTGTGTATGGCTTTAACCCTTTGATTCCACTTGATTTAACCCTATTGCCTCGAGATTCTATTATTGATTTTGAAGGTACTCGGCGAGCCACTACCTTGATCGAGTTTCATGCAAAGGTGAAGAAGAACCTCGAGGAAGCTTATGCAAAAGTTGCAATGAAGAAAAACAAGGGGCGCAAAAACTTGGAATTAAAGAAGGGAGATTGGGTTTGGGTTCACTTCTGAAAGGAAAGATTCCCGAACCAAAGGAAAGAAAATTTGGCTCCTCGAGGGGATTGTCCGTTTGAAGTGCTGAGCAAAATCAACAGCAATGCTTATGTGATCGACCTCCCTGTTGAGTATAACGTGTCCAACACCTTTAATGTAGCTGACTTAACTCTTTGTGTTGTAGGCCAAGTACCGGAGGCTGAGGAGGGCTCGATTTCGAGGACGAAATCCTCTCAAGAAGGGAATGATGATACAGCTCAACTCGGTGCTGATCAGACATTCATTCCATCGAGGCCGATGACACGAAGCCAAGCCAAGTTGCTGATGATACTCACATTCAATTGGGTTGGTCGGGAGGAAGCAGTCGCTCCAAATTTGACTGGCCGAGCTCAAGATTCAAAGGCGTCATCTACAAGCTCGAGCCCGAAGGGAGCAACTGAACACTTAATATCGGCGCTGAACAATAAACAGGCAACCGAAGGAATAGCACCAGAAGTTCAAGTGTTCGAGCTCATGTGTTCGTATCAAAAGGACCAACCAACACTTCACTTCGACGCCGAAGCATTGAAAGCAACCGACGGAAGGCGACCAAATTGAGAGTGTTCGAATTCCAGAAACCGCACACTTAGCTAGTCATCCACTGCATGGCTTACTATTTCGTCCCTAGAGTAGCCTATATAAACCCCTTTACATTTCATTATAAACTAGTTTTTGTTGAATGATCAAACATAGCTGTAGCTATTGTGAGTCTCCGATGGAGCCGAACCCCGATGTGGGCTTTTGAAGAACTTATGTCAATCGGTGTGGGTCGTTTGAATAATTTCTTCTTGATCATTCAATTTGCAAAAAGTAAATGACTTCTTGAGGATTGTTGCTTAGTATTGGTGATTCTTTGCCTCCGATTCGATCGAACCCGAGGCTAGTTACTCGACGTTGTTTTGAATCGAAGCAAGATTTGTCTTGCTTCTATCTTTGTTCTGGTTATTTTTCCGCGATTCATCGTGTTTAGCTTTACCTCCGGTTTAGCTTGCACCAAGATGCTTCCTGGGGGCTCTCCCCTTCCGGTTCTTCTAGTTCAATAACAATGTTTGCCACCAGGAGCGGTCCCAGTATCTTTTGGCAATTCATAGTCTCCTTCTTTGTTGCTCATGAAATGACTGTCATATAACAACTTCTGTATAATTTTTGGTCCCCCTAGATATCTTTGATTCCCCATGGAGTTGGATACTTGAGCACCTGGTGCACTGTCGAAGGTACAACTCTTATCTCATATATCCAGGGCCTCCCAGTATGATGTTATACGAGAGGTCGCACATCATCACCTAGAATGGAGTCATCTTAAGTACTCCCGGTACGAGGATAGGCAAGACTATTTCTTCTATTGACCTTTTTTATTAAGTTGTTGAAGCTGGTCAGGGTATATGGGCTCGGGACTATCTGGTCCAATAGCTCCATGTCGCAAACCCTCTTATCTGATTACATTGACGGCGCTTCCGATGTCTATAAGTACTGACTTTATTTGTATGTCGCCTACTCTAAGGGTAATGACCAAAGCATCCTGATGCAGAAAAAGAAGATTTTTGTCATCATCCTTGTTGAATTCGATCACATTAGTGTGTGACCTCTTCCTTCCTTCTTCACGGGCCTCGAAACTCATCACCGCTCTGGCTTATCCGGGTTCGTCGAATAGCGTATTAACAACTCACTTGTCTTCCTAGCCTGATGTATCAGATTGTCTTTCTTTGTCAGCTAGTAGTTCTTTGAAGTGTCCTTCATTCAATAGGTGAGCTACCTTGAGCGTAAGGCCCCTGCAATTTACGGTTTCATGACCACTACCCCGACGAGACTCGCACTACGTTAAAAAATATTTTCCTGAATTATTCCTTATATTGGTGGGCTAGTGTACTCGCGGACCCAATCTTCCAAAATGATTCTTCACCAACTCGACTGTATTCACTCCTAGTCCAAAGTCTTTGAACCTCCAAGGTTCGGATCCTCTTTCATGAAAGTCGGCTCCCCATGTGTTTCTAAAGAGGTTTGAGCATCTCGAGGGACTTGAGCAAAGCTCATTTCTACTTCTTGTCTGGCGATCTTCTACCTTCTCTTCGCCCAAGGGGCTGCATTTGCGGCTTATGCTGCCTCTTTCCTCAATTACTGTAGTAACTCGTTCCTGAGTTATGATTGTAGTGCTGCTGTAATGCATCCCACATCATTGTCTGCTATTCCTGCAAGCTACTATGCAACTCATCGCGTGGCAGTAGAACTTTGAGGGCTCAAGCTTTTGGCGAAAGCCACAATTGTTATGTTATCCGGTACTGGCGGGAGTGGCCGCTCCCTCTGGAGTCTTTCCAGGTAGTCCTTCAACAATTCTACCTTCCGCTTTTGGATGTTGAAAATATCTTCCATTCTCTTCTCGCATTTTCGGGAGCTATAGTGTGCCTTTTTTAACTGGTCCTTATCTGGGCAAAAGATTCTATTGACCCTACAGGCAGCTGAGGTATAACTTCAGGGCCCTTTTTGCCATGATAGAGCCGAATCTTTTTACCAGTGCTGACTTAATCTCTTCGTTAGTCGTATCATTGTTCTTGACTGCCGTGATGTAGGTAGCTATGTAATCCTCAGGATTGGTGGTACCGTCGTACCTCAGTAATTTCAGCAGGCAGAAGTTCTTTAGGTTTATAAGTGGCGTGACACTTTGATGCAGGGTAAAATGCGGAAACAAAACAAGATAAAGAAACGAGACGTAGTTTGAACAGAAAACAAGGACTCAACTATGAACTAGTCTAGTTACGCCCTTGTTGGAGTCAAAGGAGACCTAAGCTACATGAACTATCTCAACAATACGAAGATTATAGCAAAAAAGTTCAATCAAGAGGAATTGAAGGTCAATTAGATTCACCAAAGGAAATCAAGTCCAATAGGGTTTTCTATTCAGAGAGAAACTCAATGTTCTGATATTCTGAATTCAGAGGTGTCTAATGAAATAAAGACCTAAGTGTGGTACTTATAGGTTTCCCCCACATGTACTAATATTAGAAAAGTAGCCTCAATTTTGTTGATTAAATAGGACCACGCAGGGCCAAACAAATAAAGAAGTCTCAAAAACTAAATAAATCACGTAACTGCAGATAGCAAGGGAGCGGTCCGCCTAGGCATGGAGACGGCCCACCTAGAAACTCCATTGTGTGGTTTTCTCAGGGGTGCGTTTCCCGGACTTCAGGCGCCTCGCCTTGCCCACTTCAGAGAGTTCACAAAACCATACTTAGTCGATTTTCGGAGCTAAAACTTAGAGGCGCTCCGCCTTGGTCTTGGGGGGGTCCGCCCTCGGCCTTCCACTGTACAGGAGATGCTGGGAAGCTCTGAGGTGCTCCACCTAAGCTGTGGGGCAGTCCACCCTCAAGGGTGCTGCAAGGAACAATCTTCAAATCGTCCCCGAAGCTTCCTTTATCCAAGCCCTTCCACACCAAGTGTGGATGCACTTCTTGAATCTCCTTTGCGTGACTTCGTGTGAATGGTCTCGAAGTCACATAATCAATTTGGACTACATCATTAGCTACATTACAAAGAGTCTAATCAAAAATATTAAATGTGTTAGAGACATTGTACTCACCTGGCAAATCAATCACGTATGCATTATTGTTGATCTTTTACGGCACTTGGAATGGTCCATCTCCTCTTGGTGCCAACTTCCCTATCCAATTGCTCGGAAACCTCTCCTTTCGGAAGTGCACCCAAACCCAATCACCCTTCTTCAACTCCAGCTTCTTTCTCCCATTGTTCTTCTTGGACGCCACCTTGACATAGGCTTCCTCCAAGCTTTTCCTCACCTTAGCATGAAGCTCAAGCAGTGCTGCTGCCCTGCTCTTACCTTCTAGACTAACAACTGCATCTCTAGGCAAATGAGTAAGATCAAGTGGAATCAAAGGATTAAATCCATAAACACACTCAAATGGAGTCATACTTATCATTTTATGTAAAGTACGGTTTTATTCAAACTACATGATTGGCAACTTATAAACCCATGTCCCTGCCTTACATCTGGTCATAACTCCAAGAAGAGTACCCAAGGTACGGTTCACAACCTCAGTTTTCCCATCCGTCTGAGGGTGGTGGAACATAGAAAACAAAAACGTGGTGCCAAGAGCACCCCACAAACACTTCCAAAAATGGTTAAGGAACATACAGTCCCTATCACTAACAATGGTACGAGGCACACCATGCAGCTTTAACACATTATTAATAAACAAAGAAGCCACATGTTGTGCGTCATCACACTTTTTACATGTAATGAAGTGCGCTATCTTTGAAAACCTATCAACGACAACATAAATGTTGTTATGTACCCCTGTAGACCGTGGTAACCCTATAGCAAAATCCATAGAAATATCTACCCACGGACTAGTAGGAAGAGGCAAGGGTGTGTACAAACCATGGGAATTCGACCTAGACTTAGCCTTCTTGAAATTTAAGCAAGCATTGCAAAAGCGCTCAACATTAAGCCCCATCTTAGGCAAATGAAACTGCACCATTAGAAAGGTTAAAGTCTTGTCTCTTCCAAAGTGACCCATCAAGCCCCCACTATGTGCCTCACACACTAGCAACTCCCTCCACGAGGACTGATGTGCACGCACTCTTCATTGGTATTTTTCCAGCCAATCCCCTTGCACAAGAGCATAATAAACACGCTTAAGCTTAGGGTCATGCTCGTACATCAACTTAATACTTTCAAAACCCATCAACCTAGAAGCAAGAGTGCTTGCTAAGGCAGACTTTCTAGAAAGTGCATCGGCTATAACATTCTTCTTTCCCTTCTTGTAATGGATTACCTACGGGAAACTCTCAATGAACTCTACCAACTTTTCATGTCTCTTATTCAATTTCTCTTGACCCCTAAGTTGCTTGAGCGACTCATGATTAGTCCTAATGATAAAACTCTCTAGGCCAATGATAGTGCTGCCAATGGGCCAAAGCTCTCACTAGGGCACACAGCTCCTTGTCATACGTAGAGTAATTCAAGGTTGCACCCTTCAATTTCTCACTGACGTAGGTAACAGGCTTTCATTCTTGCATGAGAAATTGCAACAATGGTGCACTACTAAGCCTACATTTCAGCTCTTGGAAAGCCATCACTTGAGGCTCCCCCACACAAATGGTTGATCTTTCTTCACAAACTCGGTGAGTGGTGCTGTAACATTGCTAAAGTCTTTCACAAACCACCTATAGAAACTAGCAAGACCATGAAAACTCCTAAAATGAGACACAGTAGCAGGAGTAGGCCAATCTCTAATGGCTTCTACCTTAGACTCATCAACCTCTACACCGTTGGCAGTAACAACAAAGCCCAGAAAGACAACTCTTTGGACAAAAAAAACACATTTCTTAAAGTTAGCATAGAGCTTTTTGGCCCTTTGCACTTCAAGCGTTTGCCTCAAGTGTCCCACATGATCATCTAATGACTTGCTATAGATCAAGATATCATCAAAATAGACGAACGCAAACTTATTGATAAACGCTTTGAGAACATGGTTCATTAACCTCATGAAGGTACTAGGTGTGTTGGAAAGGCCAAAGGGCGTCACCAACCATTCATATAGACCAAACTTGGTCTTGAATGCAGTTTTCCACTCATCACTCGGTTTCATACAAATTTGATGGTAGCCAGACCTATCTATCTAAGAAAGACACTAGAACCACTTAACTCATCAAGCATGTCATCAAGTCTAGAAATGGGATGGCGATACTTTACCATTATCTTGTTGACTGCCCGACAATCAACGCACATCCTCTATGTCCCGTCCTTCTTTGGCACAAGAATCACCGGCACAGCGCACAGGCTCAAACTCTCTTGAACCAAGCCTTTATTGAGCGGCTCATTCACTTGATGCTGCAACTCTATAATATCCTCAGGATTGCTCCGATAGGCTGGTTTGTTAGGTATTTGGGAACCCGGGACAAAATCAATCTGGTGCTCGATCCCCCTCTAAAGAGGAAGACCGCTAGGCATCTCCTCAGGAAACATATCCTCAAAATCATTGTTGACACCCAATTTCATCCCAAAATTATAATTAATGTCAAATTAATTTAATCGAAGTCAATTTTAGATGAATTAATGAGTATTTTTAAAGGAAAATGGCTAAAATTGCAAAAAATATCCCCAATTTAGCCCACCCCATGCAACCCCTTCAATTCCTAATTAATCCTAAGGGGCTAAATCTGTTCTTAAATCTCAATTTAGGTTCAGTTCTGCAAAGCATTGTTTACATACACGCACAGTCTCCATTTCAGTTCTTTTCCTAATTCCCTTCAAACCATACCCGATTTCCCCAATTCAAAGCCCTAGACCCGATCCAATTTTCCCTTTTCAATTTCCCTCCTAAATCAGCAACAGTCCAAGAATTCGTACCCAATGGTCCCCCGACGTTTCTCTTTCACTTTGTCGTACAAAAACTAGTTTGTTTTGATCTCGATTGTCCATTTTAAACGTAAAACTCATCCGGACCGTGAATCAACACCAACGTCTATTTTTCTCTTTGAATCAGGGTGAAAGTAGTACAATCTGAGAGGATTATACTATTTTGACCTTGGTTTCAAAGGGGAAAAGAAAGGGGGTAAGGATCGGCTTGGAATTTCAAGAGGAATCCGAAAACCCTAAAGTTGAGGTATAAATTTATCCTTTTGCTCATTAGGGGGACAGAGTTGATAGAGAGGCAGCAACATACACATACATTAATATTTTTCCTCAGTTTTCTTTTACAATGAAATAGTGTTACAGTTTCTGTTGGATTTTGCCTATCGCTTCGTCGTTGTTTGAGTCATCGTTTGAATCGCTTAGTCGAGTCGTATCTTGCTTCGGATCCTAGCTCTTTTTAACTGCTCCAAAACAGGTACGAACTTACATGACGTATAATCTGCATCTGTTTTGCTATATAAATCTAGCATTTGTGTGTTAAGTTTCAACCTATTTTTCATTAATCATTTGAGTATATTCTGCTAGTGTGTATAATGCAGTCAGAGTCCAAGCGTATTAGTTCTTTCAGTTAGTGTCTGAATTCCTATAATAGTTGTAATTATGGTATGATTGATCACTGTCAAGTTGATGAAAAGGTTAAAAAATGTCTCCTTTGGCTAGTAGTTTATTAAAGTAGATAATCGTAAGGAAGTTTTGAATGGGATCAGTTCTGGATCCTTATCTGTTTTGGAATCTCTATTGCAATCATAGTATCGAATTTTGGTTCCTTGTTAATCAAATGAAATCTGAGCTCATTTGAACCTCAGTTCCTCAAAGTAAAATGTTATCCGGAGATGGTTTTATGTCTATGGGATCTGTGAGTTTGAGAGTAGGCAGTGAAGCAGATATGCAGATGTCTTTAGGAAGCTGGTAGTAGCTTGTCTGGGCAGTGAGAGTTAAGGAGGGTGAGGGGCTGTTTTGGTACTGTATGTTATTAGTTTGGATGTGAGTAGATAAGTGTAAGGTGAATGAAGAGGCTGTTGGTTTTTCTTATTTTCTGGGGTTATAGGAATGTTGAGAAGGTAGCTGCAGGTCTGATTGATCTGAGTGTAGGTTCTGAATAAGGATTGGAGCAGTTTCCAGGTTCTGGTGTGACCCTGAAAGTTCAGGGAGTTTCTTGTTGCTGCAGCTAGCTAGAGCATTAGTAGGGTCAAGCAGGTTTAGTTTAGGAGTTTCTCCAGGGGCTAAGGGTTAGTTCCAGATGCAGTCCGAGGATCTAAGTGTTCCAGGGAGATGGAAAATAGGCTGCAGCTAGTTTAATTAGGTTGTGTGGTTGTTTTGAGCAATGTGAAATGTGTGCAGATGTTAGCAAAGTTAAGGTGAGAGTGTAGGTTGAATAGAGGTTCAGGATTATCCATAGAGGTTCCAGGGAATTTGTGTTGGTCCTGGGCATTAAAAGGATTCTTTTATGGTATGTTGGCCTGGTCCTGTGAGGATGCAGGCAAGGGGGCTTTAGTTGAATATTCTGTCCCTATCTTGTTTTGTGAGGAGGTAGTAGATTGGTTTCTAGAGGTCATGTGAGCTGGTAGTAGCATTAGGTGAGTTAAGAGTGTGGGAGTTGATTTAGGGCTGTTCCGTGTGTGTATGAGAGTCAGTTTATGTGTATGTTGTATTGACACCCAATTTTGTCCCGGAATTTTCAATTAGAGTCTAATTGTTTTTAAAATAAGGTCAATTTTTAGGATAAATTAAGTTCATAATTTTAACGGAAAAAAGGGTCATAATTGTTTTTCGCTTTAAGTCCCGGCCTATTTTGCGCAATGCTCATTTACAATTTTCGTAGCCCAATTCTAAAAGCCCTAACCCTCCACCTATATATACATACTTATCCCAAAACCCTAGCACACAATGACTATTCATCATCTTCCACAACACACAAAAAATGAAGACCCCCCTTTTCTCTTCCAGATACAACGGCATACACATACCCCTTTCCTTTTAAAATACCACTTTAATAACAGACCCACATTTTCATATACATACACACGCATAAAGGGGTTAGAGGGGAAATGGGTTAATGGCATAAAAACACATCACACAACTTGTCCCTTTCCTCATCACCACCACCAGAAAATTCAAACGCAGACCAGATCAGGAATGGGAATACAGTAGTGACGGCGTGTCACCGGAGAAAAATCCCATACCGGAAAATGCTTATCACCGGCGGCCTTAGCTCTTTGTTCTTGTTGATTTCTGACTGAAAACGGGAGTGAGGAGTGGTAGTGACACCCCCAATAAACGATTTGGTGTCGCTCCTCCTCACATCGTCTGAGAATTTGCTCCGTTATAATAACCGCATGTGCGTGCAACTTGACGATTAGGCTTACCTCTAGCAAAGAGGCACCTTACAGGGTAGGACGCGTTTGCATATTTATTTACTCTCAACTACTTGTGATTGTCACATGTTAATTGCTTGCCTTGCTTTATTTGCTCAAAATGCGTTAAATACTAGGTGTTGCTTGCTTGTATGCAATCCTATGAATGACATGCAAACTATCTTAGTTACCCTTTGAGAGGTTTCTTTTGTTTTGTTTATTTCCCCAATTGTTGGATTTGTGAAGTGGCTGGCCATTCACCACGCAAAGGATTCGAGATCTGATTGATGGTAGACGCTCTAGCTCGTGAACGATGCAGCACCAGAAGCTAATGGCATTGTTTGAAAGAACTTGGCAATTGAACTTAGTAGCATTATTTTCAATTTTAATTCAGATTGAGGCCCTGAATTGCATTGTACTTTAAAGCTTATGTTAATCTGAATCAACTCATTTTGAATTTTATGAAAGTTGAAATAAAATGCATCTCATTCTTATTATATTATTTACGCTTGCATTTGTTTCCATTTCAAAATTAAAATTGATAAACCTGCCAAAGCTTTGCTTGTGACGTATGGCAAAAAAACTGAACAATTTAAATCGACGCATTGAAAAGTTTACTGTCTGCGCTCTTTGGATATTGCACTATCTGTTAGAACTTCAACTGGGGCAGCTTTTATTTGCTAGTATATGGCCTTGGACTGGTGTTATTCGCATAAATGAAAATTCCTTCTTTGAGAATCCCTCAAGAAGATGATTGGAAAGATGCAGAATGGGTAAAAGTCGATTGATGCTAGTTGATAAGACACAAATGCAATTTTATCATGGTCATCAATGCATTTAGCAAGAAATTCAAGTGGATGGAGTTTTAAACCGGGGCAATTTGCGTGCAGAACTACGCACGGTCTGATTCCCAAGGAGGGATACGTAGTCTCCCCCATCGGGCTCGATCTTTAGCATTTAAATTTTCATTTGTCCCACAAGAAGGACAACTGGGGCATTTTTTGCAAAACGAGTTGGAGATGCGAAAGACAATAACTGGGGCAAATTTTGCAAGAAGCAGCATTGGTTATAAGAGGCAGAATCGGCAAGAATTTTGGAATTGGTTAAGCAAACAGTGCAAAGTCTAAGACAAAGGACGTTCAGTTTCTTTTAAAATATGTTACAAGTTTAAGTCAAGGCAAAATTTTCAAAATGCATCTTTGACTTTATTTGCATGCTTATTTCACTTGCTATATTGCATTAAAATATTTTATCTTGCCTCTATTTTTCAAAATCTATGCTATTTGAGTTCATGAGCCAAGTTTCTGAAAGCAATTCGCAAATCCAAGTCCAATGAAGACGAGGAAGTAGCAGAAGCAACAAGATCAGGATGAAGTCTGCACAAAGCAAACGATTCCTCCTCTCTCCCCAAAACTAACAATTTTTCTTGAGAGCAGGAACATGAGAGCTTGCAATGAAAGGATCATTCGCACTATGGATGAACAATTTATGGAACGCGCATTCAAAGTTGCCTTGCAGATTGCGTCGCATTGCCTTTTTCATGACTTAAACCGTTATGCTTTGCCATGAGTTATTGCCGAACATGCGGCATTTCTACCTCTATGATTTTCACTCCCAAATAAGCAATGAAGTCGAGGCATGCGTTATGTTTTCAAATCACGCCAAAATAAGCATTGCCTTATTTTTAATTGACAATCCACTCAAGGCCATCATTGCCCGATTGTCTAGCCAATTGATTTATCAAATGGCTATTGCACTCGTTACATTTCCGCACTGCTTTTCTTTGCACTTGCTTTAAATTCTGCCTTTGTATTTGCTTTAAATTAATGCCTTGCTTTACTTTTTCAACTAAACCATCAGTTTCTCAGAGATTATTCGCCTTGTCGCATATACAGCGCAAATCTATTTCTTTCTTTTTTATTATAGCCTTTGCTTTATTATTCACTCGTTTTCCAACGCATTTACTTTAAATCTGCAGGAATTGAACATCAGATTCAATATAAACTGAAGGCAGCGTTCAACGCTTTGCAGCAATATCAATACAAGCAACACGACCTCACTTTGCTTATTCGTTTTGCATTATCTTACCTTAATTAATCCAATCTGCAACTTTGTTTCGCAGGCTGCTTTCAAATTTAGGCTCGTTCACCTTATATTGAGCGTTATGGGCTCGTTCGCCTTATAAATGAACGTTTTGGGCCCGTTCGCCTTAAAAATGAACAATCCGGGTTCATCCACCTGTAAATAGGATATGAAGGTTTGTTTCAAGGTGCATTGGGAGGCTGGATGCTTCATGACCCGACGCCTCATTGCTTTATCAATTGAATGGAGCACATTCCGAGATTGCATTGTAGACTACCTCTTCATGATTTAAAGCATTGTGCTTTGTCATGGTTTATTGCCGAAAGGCAGCACTGCTATTACCTATAATTCTTGCAAGTTGTTAAACATATCCATTTCATTTCTATTTCGCTATGAGAACACTTACTGAATTTCCATTGTTGTGATTTGCAGATATTGCTAAGATTGAAGAAGCACGTGCATTAATGAATTTTGTGTCTTTTGCTTTATCTTATGATTTGTGCTCGTTCATCTCATGATTGAACGTTTTGGGCTCGTTCACCTTATAATTGAACGTTTTGGGCTCGTTCGCCTTATAATTGAACGTTTTAGGCTCATTCGCCTTATAATTGAATGTTTGGGCTCGTTCGTCTTATAAATGAACGTTATGTTACATGCATAGCCTATAGATTGGACAAGTCGACTTGAGACATTATGCCTCGTTAGTCGGCTTATCCTATGAAAGCCTTGTATTCTACAATATATCCCCGCTTTACTTATTGCCTTGCTTTACTGTTTCAGAATAAGGATCAGCCTAGGGGTTCTCCGGGCGGAGCGCCTAGTCAGTTGATCGAAGGAAGAACTTATCGATGATACCTCAAATCGTTGATATGAGCTAGACTCGTCAGCGAAGACCTGAAGAAGCGCACCCGCATAAGTCGTCAACCCCAGAGGTAAGTCTCTTGTTAACCTTAGAGTCTGAGGTTTGAGATTGAAGACAAGATGGCTCGGTTATCGAGGTACAGTAGAAGCTATGTCCGTGTAAACCCCTCTTTATGGGTGTGTCGTCGACCACATTTTCATAACTTGGGTGATTACAAGCCTCTTTTCCCGCGCTTGAGTAGTCGTCACTATCTCGTCTTTGATTTTCAAATCGCGTCGAACTACATATGGCCTGATTCTCCTTTAGCCCGAGGTATGTAGGCAACTCGAAAACCGAAGTTCGGCCATATCCATAAGCCTCGCATTTTGATCCCAGGAATCAGAGTCTTGGCTTTACCGTGACAAAATTGGCTTTCACGTCAACTTTCTTTACCCTGAAAACTCTTTCATCCTTTTCGGGTAAAGAGGGGCAGCTGTTGACACCCAATTTTGTCCCGGAATTTTCAATTAGCGTCTAATTATTTTTAAAATAAGGTCAATTTTTAGGATAAATTAAATTAATAATTTTAACGGAAAAAAGGGTCATAATTGTTTTTCGCTTTAAGTCCCGGCCTATTTTACGCAATGCGCATTAATAATTTTCGTAGCCCAATTCTAAAAGCCCTAACCCTCCACCTATATATACATACTTATCCCAAAACCCTAGCACACAATGACTATTCATCATCTTCCACAACACACAAAAAATGAAGACCCCCCTTTTCTTTTCCAAATACAACAACATACACATACCCCTTTCCTTATAAAATACCACTTTAATAACAGACCCACATTTTCATTTACATACACACGCATAAAGGGGTTAGAGGGGAAATGGGTTAATGGCATAAAAACACATCACACAACTGGTCCCTTTCCTCATCACCACCACCGGAAAATTCAAACACAGACCAGATAAGAAATGGGAATACGGTAGTGACGGCGTGTCACCGAAGAAGAATCCCATACCGAAAAATGCTTATAACCGGCGGCCTTAGCTCTTTGTTCTTGTTGATTTCTGACTGAAAACGGGAGTGAGGAGTGGTAGTGACACCCCCAATAAGCGGGTTGGTGTCGCTCCTCCTTACACCGTCTGAGAATTTGCTCCGTTCGCCGGAGATCCGGCTACGTTTAGCCGACGATGCTCCCCTGTTTTGGCTGGACCTTCCTTTTAACTCTTCTCTTACAGATTTTGTCTATGGTTTTCTTGTGTCTGCTAACTTTGTCTATTTGTGAAGCTATGATGCTTCTGGCGTGGAACTTGCTGTTACTCTGAGTTCTATCTCGCCTGGAAAGCAGTATACCGGCGTGTACTTTCCCCCATTCGATTCACATAATGATTTTACCGGTGCCCTTTTCAGATTCTTTATTGACCCGTTTATGTTAACGATTTGGCTTGTTTGACGTATTTGGACAATTTTTGAGATTTGTTGTCTGGGATCCTTATCACTGGTTTGATGGGTCTTTGGATGCTTATGCTGCTGTGTCGATAGCTCGAACTCAGATCCTGTTTGTCCCATTATTTTGCTGTTGAATCTGATTCTGTGTGGAGGGGATGTTTCGTTGTTGCTATGGCCCTCTTAATTTGAATACTATGGTGTTGCTTTGCTATTTTTGGTTGCCGCTGGTTTGTTTGTTTGTTTGCACGTTGGAGATTGGTTTTCTGCTGCTATGTTCATATCATTGTTGCTGCATTTTGAGATTGTGGGACACCGCTATTCATCGTCCAAATTGCACTGATTTGGGATAAGTCTCAATTGGCCTATGAAAAAATATTTAATTTGAGGTTATGGACTGATATTGAACCGATACTACATTGGCCAATGAAAAAATACATATACACGTATTGAGGCCTCGGGATTGATTTGAACATGATACTACACCTGAACAGTCCCGTCCCCGTGTCCCTAAAGCAAAAGGCAATGATGAATGTATGCACTTTAATGCAAAGCAAGTTGAATAGAGTAACAGAATTAGTACTTGGCATGGCAACACGACCGGCCGGCGTGTTTGCAACCGTACCAACATCCCGGGCCTCTACATGATGCGCCATACAAACCTGAGCCTAAATTTTGCAAAAACAAACCCCCTTTTACTATTATTATTATTTTTATTACTACTATTATATATTATTATTATTATTATTACTTTATTACTTTATTATTATTATTATTTTATTTTCATTAGATATTACACTTTATTATTGTACTAATCCAATTTCATTTTGTTTGTTTTGCGAGGTACATTTGATTGAATGAATATGCCGCTCCCGGGTTCTACCTTTTGAACTTATTCTCATTATTTATGTAGTTAGACTTGATAGAATTTGAACAATTTATTTGTAAAATGAACCTTTGATTATATATGATTATTTGATTGATTGCTTTACCTTATAGCCATTGCCATTATATTTCGGAGTTGTCATTTAATAGAACGTCAATTGTGGAGCCAGTTTAGCAAATGCGTGCAAGTTAAATCATTTTTTGCAAAAAAAAAAAAGAAAAGTATTTCAATTAATCATTTTAGAAAATGCACTTTTAAATATTTTGGAAACCTGTCGGATTAACCGTTTTTAACGGAATTTCGGAAGTGCCTTAAAAACCTTCTTCCGAGATTAATAAAACCTCTTACCTTTTGAATCTCTGAAAGAAAGACCGTTATTTTATAAAACGGAGTTTTGCACGCATTTGTTTATTTGGTTCCCTGTTTTCGTTAAATTGGGCGGCGACTCCAAAAACTCCAAAAGAGTTAGTCCATCCTGTCGATATTCCGGAATTTATCTTTTTCGGGGTAATTTTTGGGGTTCAACATGTTGTAGCTGGGTTGCAGGTATTGGCTTGGTTGTTCCAGGTTGTAAGAGCTGGTCCTGTGATGTTATAGTCGTTTTCAGATAGTCTGGTTTGATCAAAGCAGGTGGTATGTTGTTTCAGGTGGTAACTAGGTGTGTTTGTGTGTGTTTCAGTTTGTATTTGAAGTTCAGGTGCTTAAGGCAAGTTAGTCAATTTCTTTCAGCTTCTCTTTGTGTTATGTGATTGATCAGGTCCAGTTTTCTTTAATTGTAATGCTTCAAGTCCTACCTGTTCTGTTTTAGGGCATCATCAGTTTGATTATGTGTACAAGTTATCCAGTCTAATCCATTATACATTTACTTGAATCCGGAAAGTTCATCCTTCATTGAATTATTTAAGTTCTTTGCTTTATATCCAATACAATTAATGAGTGGTTATACAGCTTAAATCAAAGTTTACTCTTTGCTAATGATTGACAAGACGTGGTCATCTTAAATAGTGTTGATAATTCTCGATCTAAATATATTGGAAGGCAGGTGGTTAGCATTTTTAGTTTCTTGTTCAATCCATGGTGTGTTAGAAGTGCTGAACTAATGCTTTAATTCGCTGAAGGCGCTTTAAGTAAAGGAAACTGTTATCCTTGAAATGTTGATCTTATGGTCTATTTAGTAAAGTTCTGATCTTCATATGCTTTTCTCTAAGTAGGAGCAGGTGGATTCAAGCATTGAAATAAAGTGTACTTTCCTTAAGAAGGGGCGATTTACTATTTTAAATTTGGTGTTGATGTGTTAAGAGGACTAATTTTTGGTTTTAAAATTAATAGGTTCACTCACTCTTTTTTTTTTTTTTAATTTTAGGTAAAGGTCATAGTAAGTTGCAATATTCTCCTCATATGATAGTTGCCATATTAGTTTTAGTTGTTTTTCATAAATAGGAATCTCCTCATTTGGTACATGATATATTTTTTTATATAATTTGTTTTAGCTTTGCATTGGAGTTATTTGCATCCCGCGTTCAAGTTTCCCGAGAAGTGAATGAAACTTTTAAAATTCAAGGCTCAATGATTGAGTTTGCGCTTCCGGGTTCTACCTTCTAAACTCCCTCTCTCACATCTCCTTTTAGAAAAGCATGTTATAGGAGCCCTGAAACCGGACTTGGACTTTGCATGTTAGAAGCTTGGTAGGATAGCCGCTCTATTAAAGTTATTATCTTATCACATGTTAAGAATTGTTTATGCAATAGCTTATTCCGTTTCTTTGGGACGTGTCAATTAGTTTAAGGTATTGAGAACCGTTTGTCAATTAATTAGTGCAAATTAAAAACTCAACTAAATTTGTATCTTTATTTTATCATTATTTAAATTTAAATTATTTATTTATCAATTTATTTATTTTATTAAATATTCAGTTATTTATTTAATTATTTATAATTTATATTTATTTATTATCTATTTACTTATTTATTTACTTATTTATCCTATATTTTCTTAAAATCTCTAAGTTATTTATTTTATCAAAATTCGTGAAAACCACTGGATTAACCGCTTTTAGCGGATTTTCGAAAGTGCTCTTTTGATAAAAGACCTTCTTTCGAAAATATAAGAACCACGTGCCTAAGAATCTCTGAAAATTTATTTTCCTTTTAAAATAAGGAAGAAATGCACTCATTAATTAACGATTGGTTCCTAATAATCCTTAAATTAGGTGGCGACTCCAAAGAAGCCCTTTGGAGTCCCATTTTGTTGAAAGTACATCCCGATGCATACTTGTGTGCGTTTTTGGGAGGGTTCAACAGCGTGGCGACTCTGCTGGGGAATAACATTTGATGGTTCTAACCAAAAGGCTTTCACGAATTTGTTTGTTTGAACTATTTGAATTGTATGCTGATATTAGTATGCGTAGCTTATTTAATTATTGCTGAAACTAGCATGATTATATCTATTGTTTATTTGCAAGCATGCTTAGTTAATTACTTGTGTGCATTTTTGGGAGGGTTCAACAATCATACAAAACATGCTCAATAACACTAGACAAAGGGTTAGCATTAGAAACAATATCATTATCAGCAGTCAAAATCATACCCTTATGCACTAGACAAATAAGCAATTTTGCGCCATCATTACCTCTCAAATACTCACCAGGCCGCATCATGGCATAGATATTACCTGACAGGGATGGTATGATAGCCTGATTCACGGCTGCCGACTTAGTCTCCATGGGAGACTTAGCTTTAGCTGCTTCTTTCAGCTTCTTCATGCGCCTATAGTCATCACTTACTTGCTTAGGCGACAAGTGCTTAAGTGTATAACTCTTTCCCTCATGCTTGGCCATGTAAGTATTGGCTCAGCCATCATGCATCACTGATCTATCATATTGCCAAGGCCTGCCCAACAAGATATAGCAAGTATGCATATGCACCACATCAAACATAAGCTCATTTTGATAAGCTCCCACTCTGAACTTAATCAAGAGTTGCTTCACCACTCTCAACTACCACGCTCACTCAACAACTACGAACGGTATGGATGTGGATATTTAAGTGTAGGCAATTTCAACTGTGACGCCAACAACTGGCTTACTACAGTGGTACAACTACCAAAGTCAACTATCAAAGAACACACTTGTCCCCTCACTCTATACCTAGCATGGAACAAGTTCTCCCTATGCACATCTTCCTCCTCCTCAATACTCATGGTGCTCAAGTTTCAATACACCCCAAGAAATATATTAGGCTCATCATCCTCCGCCACTTCCTCTTCACCCTCAACTTGCTCATATCCCTCATCTACCTCATCTTTGATTTCACTCTCTTGCTCACACACTGTCCTATCATCCATGATTATTATTGTTTTACGAGTGGGACAATGTTTAGCAAAGTGCCCATAGCCCTTACACTTGTGACCCTGAAAAGAAGAAGCAATAGGAGTATTTAATTGAGTTTTAGAGTTACCTCCCCGACTCCTTAGAGTCACTCCTCGGTATTCCCTTCTCAAAGGACTTCTTCACCTTTCGACTCCCACTAGCACCACTGGTACCCGGGCTTTTCCAATCCTTAGCTCAGCTCACTGGAGTAGATGTAGTATTACCTCTATACCGAGTGGCTTTCTCTTCTTTACTCAACTTTTCAGATTCAATAGCAATATGGAATGAATCTTGGAGTGAATAGAATATATGCAGTCTAACCTGTGAAGCAAACTCTTGGTTTAGGCCACCCTTAAACCGAATAATGGCTTGCTCCTCATCTTTCCTCTCCATATCAAGGGACATTTGGTTCTTCTCGAACTCATCAAAATATTCCTCAACTGACTTGAGCCTTGCTTCAATTTATAAAGCTTGTTGAGTTGTTCTTAGCGGTGTTTAGTAGTGACATACTTATCACCCAACGCTTGTTTCAGCTCATCCTAAGTAATATGCTCGGGCAACCAAAGTCTACGGCTAAACCTCTTAACCGACTCCCACCAAGTGGAAGCATAAGCCTCGAATGATGTAATGACATATGTAGCCTTCTTCTCATCCGACATGTCATTGGTCTCAATGATCCGCTCCAAGCGAACCTTCCAAACTAGGAACTTTTCCGGATCACTAGTCCCTTTGAAGGATGGAACTATGATCTTCACACTATTCAAGTTGTTGTCACGACTTTCACGGGCTGGTTCTGGATAACCCCCATAGTAGTCACCATAATTATCATACTCTCGCTCAAAGTTCCTTCCCACATAACCCATCGAGGTCTACAACCTTACCCACGACCTCTATACATACCTCGAACTCCTTGTATTGGCCTCTTATTTGGATAAGGTGGCTCATAATTATCAAAGGCATCAACATGTCCGGGTAACTCCCCTTCTTGAGCTGCAACCTCTTGCTCAGCAGGTATCACAATTCTTTAGGGCCTCATAAGTGGTGGAACTTTGCTTTAGGGAATGCCTAAGTGTTGGGGAATACCCAATGGCCTATCATTCCGAGCAGCTTCTTCTCTCAACTGTTGTTGACAAGCTGCCTCATTGAATTGATCCGGCTTCAAGGTAGAAGAGTCACTAGTTCCTTCTCCGGCATCTTTTGGAAACACGGGTACCATCTCCCTCTCAATACTCTCAATTCGAGTACTCATTGCCCTCATCTCGGCCAAAAGGTCTCCCAAGGTGACTTCAGGCACATCTCCGGTCTTATCTCTCTCTCAAGCAATGTACCTGCAAGTATCAAAGACTAAAGAAATATTATTGTAATAAATCATCACACACTCCCTCACTTTGGGTATCAGTGGGGTACACTCAATTTAGCAAGGTAGGATCACTCAAACTTGTTTCGAGAGGCTTCTCAAATTGAACAACTTCCTCAATAATCTATCAAGTCTGCAATAATCAATAGTACTCTTCGGGAAGAGTGAGGTGATGTGACTCTATGGACGAATGGCTATTTAACTGAGCACTTGATGCCAAATAACTTCTACGAGTACTTCTTTGAATCAAATTCAATACGCATGAGTTATCCTAAGAGCTCAAAGAGTTAGTATTAAGTGAGTAGGAAGATTACCTAAAGAATACTAGCTACAAGTATGCAACCAAAGATCAAACGCAAACCTAGATGAAAAACTACCCAGCTATAGATTTTACTCTTGGGTACCCCGCCTTGGTATCTGGGCGCCTCTGACTGGGGCGCTCAACCCTGTGAAATTCCTACAACCTACAACTTTTCCCCATGTCTGGTTTTTCCCGTTTCTCACCACTCTTTGAGCTGTTTTAACAATACCTAATAATTCCCAACCATAATCAATCAATAACAACACTCAAATTTTGAATTTGGAGCAATTTTTCAACTAGGGTTTCTTGAAGGTGGGTTTAATCTTTCAAGAACGTCAACCACTACACCAAAATCGTGATTCAAGGATCTCAAATGACTGGGAAACTTCAACACAACAATCCCGAATAAAAATCTTCGAATGGGGAATCAAATTCAATCCTTTTTTGGTTCGTTTGCAACTTTATTTTTTTTTTCAAAAATGAAATTCAAGAAAAGCTAAAAGATGAAACTAACCTAGGCACGAAGAACATCATTAGGATTGTTGAAACAAACACTTTCCTTACTTTGAAACCAACTGATACAGGGTAAAATGCGGAAGAAAAAAAGATAAAGAAACGAGACGTAGTTTGAACAAGAACAAGGATTCAACTAGGAACTAGTCTAGTTACGCCATTGTTGGAGTCAAAGGACACCTACGTTATACGAACTATCCTCAAGAATACAAAGATTCTTGAAAACGACTTCGATCAAGAGGGATTAAAGGTTAAATGGATTCACCAAAAGAAATCAAGTCCAATAGGGTTTCCTATTGAGAGTGAAACTCAATGTTCTAATATTCTGAATTCAAAGATATGTAATGAAATAATGACCTAAGTGTGGTATTTATAGGTTTTCCCACACGTTCTAATATTATAAAAGTAACCCCAAGATGGCTAATTAAATAAGACCACGCAAGGCCAAACAAATAAAGAAGTCTCAAAAACTAAATAAATCCTGTAACTGCAGAAAGCAGGGGAGGCGGCCCACCCTGGAAAGTCTAGAAAATGGTTTTCTGAGGGGCGCTCTGCCCTTAATTGAGGCGTCCGCCTTGCAAACTTTAGAAAGTTGACAAAACCATACTTAGTCGATTTTCGGATCCAAATATTGGAGGTGCTCCGCCTTGGTCTTGGGGACGTCCTTCCCTGGCCTTCCACTATGCAGGAAATGCTGGGAAGCTCTGAGGTGCTCTACCCTGGCTCTGCGGTGGTCCACCCTTAAGGGTGTTGCAGCAAACAATCTTCAAATCGTCCCCGAAGCTTCATTCATCCAAGCCCTTCCACACAAAGTGTTGATGCACTTCTTGAATCTTCTTTGCTTGATATTGTGTGAATTGTCTCGAGGTCACATGATCAGTTTGGACTACATCACGCTTGCCTTGTAAGGTTATTTGGAAAATTTTTGCTCGTCCACCTTCGTTACTAGGGGCTGAGTGCCCGATGTGTAACCCATTCGCTCGTGAACATTTCTTAATTCCAGGCGTAATATGCTTGTATGGCGGCAGATTTCATAAATGCTGGATCGTTGGCTGTTTTGGAGCTTGCTCGGGCTGTATCTAAGTCAATCCTCAAGGCAATTGAGGCTGGGGTGTTCCCTGAGGGCCTCGATCCACGAGGGGATTCTGGCCTTGGGGTTGACTTTGTAAAACCTTCCTCCAAATGTTTGTCTAATGCTTCTACCATCATCATTGAGCTCTGAACTAATTGCTACTGTTAAGCCTCGAGGAGCTTGTTGAAAGCCCTTTCGAGTTTGTCCTTGGCCCTGACGGGACTTCCTCCATATGTAGGGTCTACTCATGAGTCCCTATGGTCAGCATCGTCTTTCACGTTGATTGGATCCTTGGGCGGATCTGCTTCTTGGCCAACGGTATCGCTGGGATATTTCGTTATACCATCTACTGCCTCAGCACTGCTTTGTCGGAGCCTTTTCCTGTCCTCTAACATGATTCGTGTATTTTTTTCGGGAAAAATGAACAATTGCATGGGCTTCGGTGGCCACCAAATTGTTTGTGCCTAATATTTGCACTCTAGGTTAAACAAATGAATTTATAGGGGATCACAAGCAATAATCGAAATTACGAAGAATAATGAAATAAAGTGAGAGGGGTATTTATAAGCTTAGGTGTACCCTCAAATATAATTATGGTAAAATACTAACATTATAGGCTTTGGGTCTATTACATAAGGCGGTTATATAAAGTAAAACTTAACTAGGAGAGTAACTCTCTCGAGGGGGCTAGGACTATGCCCTTCGGTTCTGGGTCTGTGCCTGATGTGCGGTTGTGAATGTGGAGTAGGCATGGGTCCTTAGCGCCTGTTATCTTGTAAGACAAGTTTACTTTTTACCAGCTGGACTCATATCTCTGTAATAATAGGTGGAGTATTTTGTATCCATGCAATAAAAAATGTTAAATATTATTTTAGTGGGTATTGAAAAGAACATGATACAATCTTTACTTTTTCGAAATATTCTAAAGTAAACAAACATTTGACAAAATTTTGGGAGCGTAATTTTAGTTTAGACTCAAGTTCATACCTCTCGCTCGTACATGATAAAAGGTACCACACAACCAGCTTATCTACAAAAATCTTATAAGGTCATAACAAACAAAATATAAATGCTACTTATCAATCTATGTACGATATAATTAATATTCCCTCTGTCACACTTTGTTTGTCATACTTTCATTATTAGTTCATCTAAAAAAGATTATTATATTTATAAATTTGGCAACAATTCAACTCGAAAGTTACTTTTTGATTCGTTTATAACTACACAAATATTCATGACTGCTTTTATACCACAAGTTTCAAAAGTCTTTATTTTTTTATTAAACTTTGTGCCAATTCAAGCTACGACAAATAAATTGGGACGGAAGGTGTATACAAGATTGATATCACAAATAAAATAACAAAGCATAATATTATATTCAAACTATGAGAAGACCTCGTGCTCCAATAAAAGCTTATGCTGTTCATCGACCATAATTATCATATAAAATAGTCATTTCAACAAAGATAAGAATGATGGAAATAAGACATTTAAAATATAGAAACTTATTTAGAAAGCTAATAGCGCAGTTAGCGAAAAAAGTAAAAAAGAAGCAAATGTGAGAAGTCAAACAATTGGAATAAAGAATGAAAAGAAAAAATAAATTTAAAAACGTAACAAAAAAAAAAACTTGAATAGTAATTATAACTACACTATATAATTACCGGCAATTCTAAGTTTCCTCCTGAAAATGAGGAATATAATTGCACCCCCTCCAATTCACCCTACTGTACGCTGAAATTACTTGGACAAATAAATATATGAAACTATATAATTATGCACAATTACATACAAATCTAATTTTATAGCAACTTTCCTAACAGGCCCCAAGTAAAAAGTCGAATTCGGCCGTGTCTATTAATGATTAATCAATATAAAATGGCCTTGTAAAAGAGACTGCTATTTGTGGGTCAGACCGCTCGTGCGATGATAAGAAAATCAGGCCCATACTTGTACAACATGGTCCACAAATGAAAGAAGGGAGAGTGCTTATGACTTCGGGTCTCTGTTTGCGTGGGTTCATTTTCGAAAACTTATATTACCTTGAAAATCATCTTCTTACTAGTATTAATCTGTAGAAGAGGAGGCAGGAGGGCTATGGGGGAATTAGTTTCGGAGAGAGAGAAATTCTAACAACGGATTTAAAAAAAATAATCAGGAATGCCATACGTGCAATTAAACGTGTGGCCACTATGTTAGATACTTCTCTTAGGCTTGTGTTCAATATTTAACTTGCACAATATTCAAACGGTATCCCACTTGGATCACTTACAAACTTCTCTAGCGCCAAGATTACAAGGAGAACGTGTCATACATGTAAATCAAAAAAAAATTGTCAATATTTTTTTTTATTTCTGAGCAAGCGAGAGGGGCTATATATTAAGTTTCAAAGGCTTCTGTATAAGTTTTCAAACATTAGAAAGGTAACTAGTCGGGGGATGATTATGACTACCTATCGACGCTTCACTGAAGGAGTGTGATTGTTTAGGACCTTAGATGATCACATACACTAGATGATTGCGTTATTTTAAGTTCAAAATAGAGATAAATCACCCATAACTCACAAATATAAGGGGTATGGGTATTTTGCTAAAGATTATCGCACCCGTAGAATAATGATTATTATGGATGATAGCAGGGTGTGTGAGCAAGAAAGTAAACCCGGAAATGAGGGAGTTGGAGGAGGTGAGCGAGTTAACGGCGAAGAGGAAGTGGTGGAGGATGATGAGCTTAACATGACACTTGTAGTACGTAGGAGTTTGAGTGTAGTGAAAGCTAAATCGGTAAAGATTAAGCTTAGCAACCGAAGACAAAATCAGCAGAAAATATAGATAGAAGCAAGACAAATCTCTTGCTTCGTTAGAATGAATCCGAGGAACTGGTCTCGGTTCAAACAACGGAAGAACAAGGAGATGCACCTATGCTAAGCAACAATCCTCAAGAAGAACTCATGCTTCTTGCAAATTGAATGACCAAAGAAGAATTTGTTCAAATGATTACACCGAATGACACAAGTTCCTTAAATTCCCACGATGGGGTTCGGATCTCAATGGAGACTCAATAGCTTCAACTAAATTCAATATTCATAAGACAACAACTGGATTTCTACAAAATAAAATGTAAAGAGGCTTATATAGACAATACTAAGGGCAAACTAGTAAAACAGTCACATGCGACCAATAACAATTAGCCACACAGGGCTGAGTAAGTTAAGTGTTCAGACACTCCATTGCTTTACTGGCTCGCACGCACCTTTGGTTCCGAACACTTAAATCGAGCACTTGAACTTGAACACACTTGAATTTGAATACTTGAATTCGGACGCTCTCCCTTCGGTTGCTTTCACTGCTTGGCGTCAATGTTGATTGTTCGGTTACTTCCTTCTTCGGGCTCGAGCTAGTAGATGAAGCTTAAGTAAATTATGTGCTCGGCACTCTTGACTTCGGTGCTCGGTTGCTCAGCTCGGCACACTTGAGACCGGACGCTCTTCTGCCTCGGGCACAGTTGTAGCCCTTTGATCTTTTCACTGCTCAGCATCATTCTTCTTGGGTTTGGTTGCTTTTCAACTTCGAAATCAGCTCGATCACTTGTTAGCTTGCTCGATGGATTTCCAGTGTTGTTGTTTGGCGAAACAGTCTTCGTTATATTCCGTTTCAGCCATACTATTTAGTCGTGGGCATCATGTGACTCCTTGGCCTTGCTCCATGTGAACGGCCTCGATGACTCTAACAGATAATAGCCAATTTGGATTGCATCATCCTCCCCTTCTTGAAAGGATTTTGTCCTCGAAATCGCGCCATCCTCTGCCTCCAGTTCACAAAAAAGAATCATTAGCAGCACAGCCTCTTCATCAACATCATTCGTCCTCGACTTTGGTTCCTGCAAAACATGGACAAGAATGAGTAGAGGTAACCTCCAAGCCTTAATGAGACAACAACAGAGTTTTCCCACAATCTCGTTTCCATGATTAGGTGTTCGAACGCTCCCAAACCCTCCTCGGGCGATATCATTATTCGTCGGGGCTCTAGCAAGCCAAAAGATAAGCATGAGCTAAGAAAACATACCGTCCTCGTCGAGTTTATAAGTGTCGATCGCATACCACAACAATCTCCATGGGGTGTCGTTCCAACAACTCTTCACTTGTGCCAATTTCAAGCATTTGGAATACTTTCCATGGTTGCACAATACAAGTAGGATTGTTCGAACACAACCTCAGAAATTTCGTACCATTCAACCTCAAAAGCATCAAGTCAAGCAAACTATAGTTAAGATCAATTTCGAGGTCAATTCCCAATGAGGTCAACAGATCAAGTATGACACTGAAGTGTCCTGTTAAGCCCTTGGAGTGAGCCTCTCGAACCAAAAGCTCTCTCCGAATTGACACTGGCACACAAACCCTTCCATGTTTGAAAAGGTAGCCATCGTGCCATTGATATTTTTCCACCCATCGATCACTCAGTGTGGCGTCACAAGCGTACTTAAGCTTGGGGTCATGTTTTGGTATCAATTCGATGCCTTTGAGGGCTCAAGCTTTTGGCGAAAGCCACAATTGTTATGCTATCCGGTACTGGCGGGAGTGGCCGCTCCCTCTGGAGTCTTTCCAGGTAGTCCTTCAACAATTCTCCCTTCCGCTTTTGGATGTCGAAAATATCTTCCATTCTCTTCTCGCATTATCGGGAGCTATAGTGTGCCTTTTTTAACTGGTCCTTATCTGGGCAAAAGATTCTATTGACCCCACAGGCAGCTGAGGTATAACTTCAGGGCCCTTTTTGCCATGATAGTGCCGAATCTTTTTACCAGTGCTGACTTAATCTCTTCGTTGGTCGTATCATTGTTCTTGACTGCCGTGATGTAGGTAGCTATGTAATCCTTAGGATTGGTGGTACCTTCGTACCTCAGCAATTTCAGCAGGCAGAAGTTCTTTAGGTTTATAAGTGGCGCGACGCTTTGATGCAGGGTAAAATGCTGAAACAAAACAAGATAAAGAAACGAGACGTAGTTTGAACACAAAACAAGGACTCAACTATGAACTAGTCTAGTTACGCCCTTGTTGGAGTCAAAGGACACCTAAGCTATATGAACTATCTCAAGAATACGAAGATTCTAGCAAACAAGTTCAATCAAGAGGAATTGAAGGTCAATTAGATTAACCAAAAGAAATCAAGTCCAATAGGGTTTTCTATTGAGAGAGAAACTCAACGTTCTGATATTCTGAATTCAGAGGTGTCTAATGAAATAAAGACCTAAGTGTGGTACTTATAGGTTTCCCCCACATGTACTAATATTAGAAAAGTAGCCTCAATTTTGTTGATTTAATAGGACCACGCAGGGCCAAACAAATAAACAAGTCTCAAAAACTAAATAAATCCCGTAACTGCAGATAGCAAGGGAGCGGTCCGCCTAGGCATGGAGGCGGCCCACCCTAGAAACTCCAGAGTGTGGTTTTCTGAGGGGTGCTTTGCCCGGACTTCAGGCGCCTCGCCTTGCCAACTTCATAGAGTTCACAAAACCATACTTAGTCTATTTTCGGAGCTAAAACTTAGAGGCACTCCGCCTTGGTCTTGGGGGGGTCCACCCTGGGCCTTCCACTGTACAGGAGATGCTGGGAAGTTCTGAGGTGCTCCACCTAAGCTCTGGGGCAGTCCACCCTCAAGGGTGCTGCAACGAACAATCTTAAAATCGTCCCCGAAGCTTCCTTTATCCAAGCCCTGCCACACCAAGTGTGGATGCACTTCTTGAATCTCCTTTGCGTGACTTCGTGTGAATGGTCTCGAAGTCACATAATCAATTTGGACTACATCATTAGCTACATTACAAAGAGTCTAATCAAAAATATTAAATGTGTTAGAGACATTGTACTCATCTGGCAAATCAATCACGTATGCATTATTGTTGATCTTTTATGGCACTTGGAATGGTCCATCTCCTCTTGGTGCCAACTTTCCTATCCAATTGCTCGGAAACCTCTCCTTTCGGAAGTGCACCCAAACCCAATCATCCTCCTTCAACTCCAGCTTCTTTCTCCCATTGTTCTTCTTGGATGCCACCTTGACATAGGCTTCCTCCAATCTTTTCCTCACCTTAGCATGAAGCTCAAGCAGTACTGCTGCCCTGCTCTTACCTTCTAGACTAACAACTGCATCTCTAGGCAAATGAGTACGATCAAGTTGAATCAAAGGATTAAATCCATAAACACACTCAAATGGAGTCATACTTACCATTTTATGTAAAGGACGGTTATATTCAAACTCCATGATTGGCAACTTATAAACCCATGTCCCCGCCTTACATCTGGTCATAACTCCAAGAAGAGTACCCAAGGTACGGTTCACAACCTCAGTTTGCCCATCCCTCTGAGGGTGGTGGAACATAGAAAACAAAAACTTGGTGCTAAGAGCACCCCACAAACACTTCCAAAAATGGTTAAGGAACATACAGTCCCTATCACTAACAATGGTACGAGGCACACCATGCAGCTTTAAAACATTATTAATAAACAAAGAAGCCACATGTTGCGTGTCATCACACTTTTTACATGTAATGAAGTGCGCCATCTTTGAAAACCTATCAACGACAACATAAATGTTGTTATGTACCCCTGTAGACCGTGGTAACCCTATAACAAAATCCATAGAAATATCTACCCACGGGCTAGTAGGAAGAGGCAAGGGTGTGTATAAACCATTGGAATTCGACCTAGACTTATCCTTCTTGAAATTTAAACAAGCATTGCAAAAGCGCTCAACATTAAGCCCCATCTTAGGCAAATAAAACTGCACCATTAGAAAGGTTAAAGTCTTGTCTCTTCCAAAGTGACCCATTAAGCCCCCACTATGTGCCTCATGCACTAGCAACTCTTCATTGGTATTTTTCCACCCAATCCCCTTGCACAAGAGTATAATAAATACCCTTAAGCTTAGGGTCATGCTCGTACATCAACTTAATACTTTCAAAACCCATCAACCTAGAAGCAAGAGTGGTAGCTAAGGCAGACTTTCTAGAAAGTGCATCGGCTATAACATTCTTCTTTCCCTTCTTGTAATAGATTACCTACGGGAAACTCTCAATGAACTCTACCAACTTTTCATGTCTCTTATTCAACTTCTCTTGACCCCTAAGTTGCTTGAGCGACTCATGATCAGTCCTAATGATAAAAATCACTAGGCCAAAGATAGTGCTGCCAATGGGCTAAAGCTCTCACTAGGGCACACAGCTCCTTGTCATACGTAGAGTAATTCAAGGTTGCACCCTTCAATTTCTCACTGAAGTAGGTAACAGGCTTTCCATCTTGCATGAGAACACCCCCAATCCTAACCCCGGAGGCATCACACTCAATCTCAAATGCCTTGCTAAAGTCGAGAAATTGCAACAATGGTGCACTACTAAGCATACATTTCAGCTCTTGGAAAGCCATCACTTGAGGCTCCCCCACAGAAATGGTTGATCTTTCTTCACAAACTCGGTGAGTGGTGCTGTAACATTGCTAAAGTCTTTCACAAACAACCTATAGAAACTAGCAAGGCCATGAAAACTCCTAAAATGAGACACAATAGTAGAGTAGGCCAATCTCTAATGGCTTCTACCTTAGACTCATCAACCTCTACACCGTTGGCAGTAACAACAAAGCCCAGAAAGACAACTCTTTGGACACAAAAAGAACATTTCTTAAAGTTAGCATAGAGCTTTTTGGCCCTTAGCACTTCAAGCATTTGCCTCAAGTGTCCCACATGATCATCTAATGACTTGCTATAGATCAAGATATCATCAAAATAGATGAACGAAAACTTATTGATAAACTCTTTGAGAACATGGTTCATTAACCTCATGAAGGTACTAGGTGTGTTGGAAAGGCCAAAAGGCATCACCAACCATTCATATAGACCAAACTTGGTCTTGAATGCAGTTTTCTACTCATCACCCGGTTTCATACGGATTTGATGGTAGCCAGACCTATCTATCTAAGAAAGACACTAGAACCACTTAACTCATCAAGCATGTCATCAAGTCTAGAAATGGGATGATGATAATTTACCATTATCTTGTTGACTGCCCGACAATCAACGCACATCCTCTATGTCCCGTCCTTCTTTGGCACAAGAATCACCGGCACAACGCACAGGCTCAAACTCTCTTGAACCAAGCCTTTATTGAGCGACTCATTCACTTGATGCTGCAACTCTATAATATCCTCAGGATTGCTCCGATAGGCTGGTTTTTTAGGTATTTGGGACCCCCGGACAAAATCAATCTGGTGCTCGATCCCCCTCTAAAGAGGAAGACCGCTAGGCATCTCCTCAGGAAACATATCCTCAAAATCATTGTTGACACCCAATTTTGTCCCAAAATTATAATTAATGTCAAATTAATTTAATCGAAGTCAGTTTTAAATGAATTAATGAGTATTTTTAAAGGAAAATGGCTAAAATTGCAAAAAATATCCCCAATTTAGCCCACCCCGTGCAACCCCTTCAATTCCTAATTAATCCTAAGGGGCTAAATCTGTTCTTACATCTCAATTTAGGTTCACTTCTGCAAAGCATTGTATACATACACGCACAGTCTCCATTTCAGTTCTTTTCCTAATTCCCTTCAAACCATACCTGATTTCCCCAATTCAAAGCCCTAGACCCGATCCAATTTTCCCCTTTTAATTTCCCTCCTAAATCAGCAATAGTCCAAGAATTCGTACCCAATGGTCCCCCCACGTTTCTCTTTCACTTTTTCGTATAAAAACTAGTTTGTTTTGATCTCGATTGTCCATTTTAAACGTAAAACTCATCCGGACCGTGAATCAACACCAACGTCTATTTTTCTCTTTGAATCAGGGTGAAAGTAGTACAATCCGAGAGGATTATACTGCTTTGACCTTGGTTTCAAAGGGGAAAAGAAAGGGGGTAAGGATCGGCTTGAAATTTCAAGAGGAATCCGAAAACCCTAAAGTTGAGGTATAAATTCATCCGTTTGCTCATTTCTTAAAGGGGGGACAGAGTTGATAGAGAGGCAGCAATATACACATACATGAATATTTTTCCTCAGTTTTCTTTTACAATGAAATAGTGTTACAGTTTCTGTTGGATTTTGTGTATCGCTTCGTCGTTGTTTGAGTCATCGCTTCATCATTTGAATCGCTTAGTCGAGTCGTGTCTTGCTTCGGATCCTAGCTCTTTTTCACTGCTCCAAAACAGGTACGAACTTACTTGACGTATAATCTGCATCTGTTTTGCTATATAAATCTAGCATTTGTGTGTTAAGTTTCAACCTATTTTTCATTAATCATTTGAGTATATTCTGCTGGTGTGTATAATGCAGTCAGAGTCCAAGCGTATTAGTTCTTTCAGTTAGTGTCTGAATTCCTATAATAGTTGTAATTATGGTATGATTGATCACTGTCAAGTTGATGAAAAGGTTAACATTTTTCCAATGTCTCCTTTGGCTAGTAGTTTATTAAAGTAGATAATCGTAAGGAAGTTTTGAATGGGATCAATTCTGGATCCTTATCTGTTTTGGAATCTCTATTGCAATCATAGTATCGAATTTTGGTTCCTTGTTAATCAAATGAAATCTGAGCTCATTTGAACCTCAGTTCCTCAAATTAAAATGTCATCCGGAGATGGTTTTATGTCTATGGGATCTGTGAGTTTGAGAGTAGGTAGTGAAGCAGATATGCAGATGTCTTTAGGAAGTGGGTAGTAGCTTGTCTGGGCAGTGAGAGTTAAGGAGGGTGAGGGGCTGTTTTGGTACTGTATGTTATTAGTTTGGATGTGAGTAGATGAGTGTAAGGTGAATGAAGAGGCTGTTGGTTTTTCTTATTTTCTGGGGTTGTAGGAATGTTGAGAAGGTAGCTGCAGGTCTGATTGATCTGAGTGTAGGTTCTGAATAAGGATTGGAGCAGTTTCCAGGTTCTGGTTTGACCCTGAAAGTTCAGGGAGTTTCTGGTTGCTGCAGCTAGCTAGAGCATTAGTAGGGTCAAGCAGGTTTAGTTTAGGAGTTTGTCCAGGGGCTAAGGGTTGGTTCCAGATGCAGTCCGAGGATCTGAGTGTTCCAGGGAGATGGAAAATAGGCTGCAGCTAGTTTAATTAGGTTGGTGGTTGTTTTGAGCAATGTGAAATGTGTGCAGATGTTAGCAAAGTTTAGGTGAGAGTGTAGGTTGAATAGAGGTTCAGGATTGTCCATAGAGGTTCCAGGGAATTTGTGTTGGTCCTGGGCATTAAAAGGATTCTCTAATGGTATGTTGGCCTGGTCCTGTGAGGATGCAGGCAAGGGGGATTTAGTTGAATGTTCTGTCCCTGTCTTGTTTTGTGAGGAGGTAGTAGATTGGTTTCTGGAGGTCATGTGAGCTGGTAGTAGCATTAGGTTAGTTCAGAGTGTGGGAGTTGATTTGGGGCTGTTCAGTGTGTGTATGAGAGTCAGTTTATGTGTATGTTGTGTTGACACCCAATTTTGTCCCGGAATTTTCAACTAGCATCTATTATTTTTAAAATAAGGTCAATTTTTAGGATAAATTAAGTTCATAATTTTAACAGAAAAAAGGGTCATAATTGTTTTTCACTTTAAGTCCCGGCCTATTTTACACAATGCGCTGAAACGACCTCGGTTAATCGTTTCGGAAGTTAGGACTCCGATTGGCGTGCCGATAATTTTAAAATGTTTGTAATGTCCATTAGGGCGTGTCTGTAAAATTTGAGCTAAATCAGACCTCGTTTGGTAGGCATCGGAAGAAGGGTTCAGTTTTTATTGGCGATAAAAATTAAAAAGAGATTTTTGAGCTCGGTTTTGGGCGAATGAGCTCCGATTCGAAATCCAAAAGCGCCGTTAGGTTCGTATGATTAGTTAGGATATTTATGAACTTTCGAAAGTGAATTTCGATGTTGTTCGGCTAGTTTCCGCTAAAATGACGAAAGTTAAATAATTTGACTTTTTCTATTTAAATTCGCATCTTGAGTTTCGGAAAACTGAGATCCGTCTTCGCGAGTATGTTACATGTATTTTGTATAACTTGTATGCAAAAGTTGGGATTATTTCGAATATCGTAGGGTACCATTTTAATTTTCGTCGCGAAAATAAAAAGAAAAGAAGAAAAGGACTTTTCGTGAAATTCTAAAAGCTAATGACGGTGGTTAGTTTCTAGGATAAAAACGAAACAGTACATGAACAGAAACATTAAGAACAAAAATGCAAAACAGAGAAAACAGAAAATACGCAGTGGAAAAATGCCAGAAAATAAGAAAAGGGGCCGGGAAAAAGTAGAATTTTTACCCCGAAACATTCAGGTAATGATCCTAATATATTATTTGAGTTTATTACGTGTGTTTAAATATATTTTGACGATAAAACTTCGAATATTAGACATCGCCATAATGACGTAAATTGATAGTTTAACGGGTCAAATGGACCCTGATAATGAAATTGATTATATATTCATACTCAGGGAGTTATGGGCAGCTTATAAATATAATTTATTTAGGGTTTGGTTATGTGACCATAAACCCTGTACATAGGCCTGGCGTGCGTATTGCGTATGCGAGTAGGGTATCAGGTTCTTAACCGGATTGCCCTAAGATGTGAGGAATGAAGCCTTTAGCCTTATGTGATATATTTTTCTGGTTATTGAACACAGTGGGATCGTTTGGCAATGAATCCAAAGGACAAAGCGGTTATTGAGTGGTTGTACTAACTTTGTAACAAGGTAAGTGTTTATATCCATTTCTTTGGAGGCACCTGGCCTCGTGGATCTTCTACCACGTGTTCCTTACGTGTGTAGCTGGCGATAGGCGTACTCATTACGCCTTAGTTTTGGATTTACATTGTATATTATATGTTATGTCCTATTATTGGTATTGCAATGAGGATCTGAGCATTGTACCCTGGCTGTGAGTTGGCATCTACTTCCTGGTTGTCGATGAGAGTCCCGCGCTGGTGAAGGGTTATTATTGCATCACATTGCATTCATGTGCATTATATGTCATTCATATGCATTACATTGCATATCATATTGAGGGCAGGAGTATTCCGCCCCAGGAGCAGGAGTATTCCGCTCCATTGTATCATATTGAGGGCAGGAGTATTCCGCCTCAGGAGCAGGAGTATTCCGCTCCATTGTATTATATCGGGTGCAGGAGTATTCCGCCCCAAGAGAGTGCAGGAGTATTCCGCCTCTGGTTTATATTATATCGGGTGCAGGAGTATTCCGCCCTCAAGAGCAGGAGTATTCCGCTCCAATCGGTTATCAGATTTGATTCCCCTTGAATGCAGGAGTATTCCGCTTCGAGATGGGACGACGGGCACATGTGACCCTTTGCATCATATTTCATTTCATTTCATTTCATCTCACTCCATTTTATTTCATCTCAATTCATACCAATGTGTAGACTTGCGGTACATGACTACTGTTCTGCATCTATGTGCATCGCTTATTTGTTGATATGTTTCTGCCACGCACCCTTGGTTGAGTTTAGAAGTTTCTTACGTGTTTCCAGTTGTTATCTGGCTCTGCCTTTTTATAATTTAAATAAAAGAAATTTGGTTTATCTGTTTCTTCTCCCTGGCTAGCTATCCTATTCTTTGAGGTGGCTAGTCTGCCGCACTTATTGAGTCTTTTTGACTCACCCTTGTTTGTTGTTTTTTTCTTGTTTATCTATTTCGTTTCGACAGGTTCGCTCCAGGATTGAGTTCGCCGCGTTGTTCAGGAGCGAAGACGACTTCAGCAGTCAGGGTGAGCTAGATTTATTCCGGATGACCACCAGTTTATTGTTCATTATTTCAGTTGCATTTTGCTCCCTTCAGGAGGTATCTGTCTTCTTTTGTACTCTTAGATGTCTGGTCTGGATAACCCTAAACCTAGTATGTTGGGTAGTCAGCTGTAATTTCTTTTGTACAGCTTAGAGGTATCGGTATGTCTGTGTTTTTGTATTAAGTCTTGTCCTTATTTATAAATTATTACATTTATTTTCCTAATTTAATTGGTAAGGGTTCGCCCGATGGGTCTAGGGGAGGATGTCGGGTGCCCGCACGGCCTAGTCGAAAATTTGGGTCGTGTCATGCCCATTTACAATTTTCGTAGCCCAATTCTAAAAGCCCTAACCCTCCACCTATATATACATACTTATCCCAAAACTCTAGCACACAATGACTATTCATCATCTTCCACAACACACAAAAAATGAAGACCCCCCTTTTCTCTTCCAGATTCAACGGCATACACATACCCCTTTCCTTTTAAAATACCACTTTAATAACAGACCCACATTTTCATATACATACACACGCATAAAGGGGTTAGAGGGGAAATGGGTTAATGGCATAAAAACACATCACACAACTGGTCTCTTTCCTCATCACCACCACCGAAAAATTCAAACGCAGACCAGATCAGGAATGGGAATACAGTAGTGACGGCGTGTCACCTGAGACAAATCCCATACCGGAAAATGCTTATCACCGGCGGCCTTAGCTCTTTGTTCTTGTTGATTTCTGACTGAAAATGAGAGTGAGGAGTGGTAGTGACACCCCCAATAAGCGGATTGGTGTCGCTCCTCCTTACATCGTCTGAGAATTTGCTCTGTTATAATAGCCGCATGTGCGTGCAACTTGACGATTAGGCTTACCTGATGCAATCGAAAATACGAAAGCGATAAAAGATAAGAAACGAGACGAGACTCACACTAAAGTTCGAGTAGCAACGAAGAACTTGTTCCGTTACACCCCAAACGATCGGAAAGAATCACCTACGCTAAGCAACTATCCTCAAGAGACACGAGGCTCAAGCAAATAGAATGATCGAAGATGGATTGAAGAGCAACTTGGATTCATCCAATTGATTTCAAGCCAAAAGAGTTACAATGTCAAGAGCAATGCTCATTCAATGTGTTTTGTGTTCAATGTAAGGTAAAGAGCAATAAATGATGAAAGAGGACATTTATAGCACCTCATTACAATATTTCCTAGCTTCTGGTCCGCTGCTACTCGAGTGTTCTTCGCGATCGCGCAGAGATATATGCGATCGCGTGGAACACTAAAATGCAGAAGGTCGCGATAGCGCGAGTCTTGACGCGATCGCGCAGGCAAAAGATTTGGTCTACACGATCGCGAAGGTTGTTGACGCGATCGCGAAGAGCAAGTTTCCAGTCTTAGGCAGTAAGCTCAGCAGACCTCCCCTGTTTTTGCCCCGTTTTGCTTCCCTGCTTCTTGCACTGTTTCCTGCCCTGTTTCCACATGGATTGAGCTCCAATGCATTGTCTTTAAGTCCACTCCCGAGCTCGTATCATCCACGCCTCTCCAAACCAAGTGTAGGTGAGCATCTTGTATATCGTTGGCTTGACTTCGAGTGAATGGTCTCGATGCAATTTGGGTTGCATCATCCTCCCCTTCTTGAGAAGATTTCGTCCTCGAAATTAAGGCGTCCTCCTCCAAGGTATCATCACCTACATCAAAAGAAGTCAAGTCACTAACATTGAAAGTAGTCGATACATTATACTCACCGGGCAAATCTATCACATATGCATTGTTGTTGATCTTGGACAACACTTGGAATGGTCCATCGCCCCTTGGTGCCAACTTTCCTTTCCTTTGGTTGGGAAATCGTTCCTTGCGGAAGTGCACCCACACCCAATCTCCCTTCTTGAAATCCACCTTCTTTCTTCCTTTGTTTTTCTTGGTTGCTATCTTTTCATAAGCCTCTTCCAAAGTCCTCCGCGCCTTGGCATGAAGTTCAAGCAATGCCTTGGCCCGAGCTTTTCCTTCAAAATCAACAACCACATCCCTTGGCAAAGGGGTAAGATCAAGAGGAATCAATGGGTTAAAGCCATAAACACACTCAAATGGAGTCATGCCAATCATGCGATGTAAAGTGCGGTTATATGCAAACTCCATGAGTGGTAACTTATCAACCCAAGTCCCGGCCTTTCCTTTGGTCATAGCTCGAAGTAGAGCTCCCAAAGTCCGGTTCACCACCTCAGTTTGCCCATCGGTTTGAGGGTGGTGGGACGTGGAAAAGAGCAACTTGGTGCCAAGAGCACCCCACAAACACTTCCAAAAATGGCTAAGGAACTTGGAGTCCCTATCACTAACAATGGTGCGAGGCACCCCATGCAATTTCAAGACATTATCAATAAACAAGGAAGCTACATGATGGGCATCATTAGTCTTTTTGCACGGAATAAAGTGAGCCATTTTGGAAAAACGGTCAATGACAACAAAAATGCTATCGTGTCCTCCTCTAGTCCGGGGTAAAGCCATAACAAAATCCATAGAAAGATCAACCCACGGACTAGTAGGAATGGGCAAAGGAGTGTATAGTCCTTGGTTGTTGGACCTAGACTTGGCCCTCTTGCAATCCAAGCAAGCATTGCCAAATCGCTCCACAAGAGGCTTCATTTTTGGCCAATGGAATTGCTCTTTAAGTATGGCCATAGTCTTGTCCACCCCAAAGTGACCCATCAAGCCCCCGCAATGTGCCTCTTGCACTAGCACATCTCTCCAAGAGGACTCGGGGACACACACTCGCCCATGCTTGAAGATGTAGCCATCTACCCATTGGTATTTTTCCACCCTTTCCCCACTCACTAGAGCATCATGAATGCTCTTGAGCTTTGGAACATGAGCATACAATGACTTGATACTCTCAAAACCCACAAGTCTAGAAGCGAGAGTGGTGGCAAGAGCGAATTTTCTCGAAAGCGCATCGGCCACAACATTTTCCTTACCCCTTTTGTAATGAATTACATAAGGAAAGGACTCAATGAACTCTACCCACTTGGCATGCCTCTTGTTCAACTTTTCTTGACCTCTTAGATGCTTGAGTGACTCATGGTCACTCTTGATCACAAATTCCCGAGGCCATAGATAGTGTTGCCAATGGGCTAAAGCTCTCACGAGGGCATACAACTCCTTGTCATACGTGGAGTAATTCAAGGTTGCGCCCTTCAACTTCTCACTAAAGTAGGCAACGGGTTTCCCTTCTTGCAGGAGAACACCCCCAATACCCACCCCCGAGGCATCACATTCTACCTCAAAAGCCTTCCCGAAGTCGGGCAATTGCAACAATGGGGCGGTACTTAGCCTACTTTTCAATTCTTGGAAAGCCTTTTCTTGCGGCTCTCCCCAAACAAAAGGTTTGTCCTTTTTCACCAACTCGGTGAGTGGTGCGGCAATGGTGCTGAAGTCTCTAACAAAGCGCCTATAGAAACTAGCTAGGCCATGGAAATTCCTCACATGAGACACGATGGTAGGAGTAGGCCAATCTCTAATGGCTTCTACTTTGGACTCATCAACTTCTACACCATGGACACTAACAACAAAGCCCAAAAAGACAACCTTTTCAACAGAAAAGGCACACTTCTTAAAGTTGGCATAGAGCTTTTCGGCTCGTAGCACCTCAAGTACTTGACTCAAGTGGCCAACGTGGTCATCTATTGACTTGCTATAAATCAATATGTCGTCAAAGTAGACAACCACGAATTTGTTGATGAATGGCTTTAGCACATGGTTCATTAGCCTCATGAAGGTGCTAGGTGCGTTGGAGAGGCCGAAAGGCATCACCAACCATTCATAAAGACCAAACTTGGTCTTGAATGCGGTTTTCCACTCATCACCCGGTTTCATCCGGATTTGGTGGTAGCCGGACCTAAGGTCTATTTTTGTAAAGACGCTAGAACCACTAAGCTCATCCAACATATCATCCAAACGAAGTATGGGATGTCGATACTTTACCGTGATCTTGTTGACCGCGCGACAATCCATACACATCCTCCAAGTGCCATCCTTCTTTGGAACAAGGATCACGGGCACGGCACAAGGACTCAAGCTCTCCCTCACCAAGCCTTTGGTAAGCAACTCATCAATTTGCTTTTGTAACTCCCTTGTGTCCTCGGGATTACTTCTATATGCCGGCTTGCTGGGAATTTGAGATCCCGGGACAAAGTCAATTTGGTGCTCAATACCCCTCAAAGGAGGTAACCCATCCGGCATCTCCTCCGGGAACATGTCCTCATAGACCTTCAAAACATTGTCAATAGCACTAGGCAAAGGGTTAGGGTTAGATAAATAATCACTTTCGGAATTTAAAACCATACCTTTGTGCACTAGGCATATGATCATCTTGGTGCCATCATTACCTTTCAAGATCTCACCCGGTTGCATCATGGCACATATGCGACCGGTGGACGAGGGTGGAGTCTCGGCCAAGGGCTTGGCCACAACCGGGGACTAGGATGCAATCGAAAATACGAAAGCGATAAAAGATAAGAAACGAGACGAGACTCACACTAAAGTTCGAGTAGCAACGAAGAACTTGTTCCGTTACACCCCAAACGATCGGAAAGAATCACCTACGCTAAGCAACTATCCTCAAGAGACATGAGGCTCAAGCAAATAGAATGATCGAAGATGGATTGAAGAGCAACTTGGATTCATCCAATTGATTTCAAGCCAAAAGAGTTACAATGTCAAGAGCAATGCTCATTCAATGTGTTTTGTGTTCAATGTAAGGTAAAGAGCAATAAATGATGAAAGAGGGCATTTATAGCACCTCATTACAATATTTCCTAGCTTCTGGTCCGCTGCTACTCGAGTGTTCTTCGCGATCGCGCAGAGATATATGCGATCGCGTGGAACACTAAAATGCAGAAGGTCGCGATAGCGCGAGTCTTGACGCGATCGCGCAGGCAAAAGATTTGGTCTACGCGATCGCGAAGGTTGTTGACGCGATCGCGAAGAGCAAGTTTCCAGTCTTAGGCAGTAAGCTCAGCAGACCTCCCCTGTTTTTGCCCTGTTTTGCTTCCCTGCTTCTTGCACTGTTTCCTGCCCTGTTTCCACATGGATTGAGCTCCAATGCATTGTCTTTAAGTCCACTCCCGAGCTCGTATCATCCACGCCTCTCCAAACCAAGTGTAGGTGAGCATCTTGTATATCCTTGGCTTGACTTCGAGTGAATGGTCTCGATGCAATTTGGGTTGCATCATTACCTCTAGCAAAGAGGCACCTTACAGGGTAGGACGCGTTTGCATATTTATTTACGCTCAACTACTTGTGCTTGTCACATGTTAATTGCTTGCCTTGCTTTATTTGCTCAAAATGCGTTAAATACTAGGTGTTGCTTGCTTGTATGCAATCCTATGAATGACATGCAAACTATCTTAGTTACCCTTTGAGAGGTTTCTTTTGTTTTGTTTATTTCCCCAAATGTTTGATTTGTGAAGTGGCTGGCCATTCACCACTCAAAGGATTCGAGATCTGATTGATGGTAGACGCTCTAGCTCGTGAACGATGCAGCACCAGAAGCTAATGGCATTGTTTGAAAGAACTTGGCAATTGAACTTAGTAGCATTATTTTCAATTTTAATTCAAATTGAGGCCCTGAATTGCATTGTACTTTAAAGCTTATGTTAATCTGAATCAACTCATTTTGAATTTATGAAAGTTGAAATAAAATGCATCTCATTCTTATTATATTATTTACACTTGCATTTGTTTCCATTTCAAAATTAAAATTTATAAACCTGCCAAAGCTTTGCTTGTAACGTATGGTAAAACAACTGAACAATTTAAATCGATGCATTAAAAAGTTATTGTCTGCGCTCTTTGGATATCGCACTATCTGTTAGAACTTCAACTGGGGCAGCTTTTATTTGCTAGTATATGGCCTTGGAGTGGTGTTATTCGCATAAATGAAAATTCCTTCTTTGAGAATCCCTCAAGAAGATGATTGGAGAGATGCAGAATGGGTAAAAGTCGATTGATGCTTGTTGATAAGACACAAATCAATTTTATCAAGGTCATCAATGCATTTAGCAAGAAATTCAAGTGGATGGAGTTTTAAACCGGGGCAATTTGCGTGCAGAACTACGCACAGTCTGATTCCCAAGGAGGGATACGTAGGCTCCCCCATCGGGCTCGACCCTTTAGCATTTAAATTTTCATTTGTCCCCTAAGAAAGACAACTGGGGCAATTTTTGCAAGACGAGTTGGAGATGCGAAAGACAATAACTGGGGCAAATTTTGCAAGAAGCAGCATTAGTTATAAGAGGCAGAATCGGCAAGAATTTTTGAATTGGTTAAGCAAACAGTGCAAAGTCTAATTGATAAGACTCAAAATCGCGGAAGCAAGTAAAATAGAGGCGGAAGCAATTAACACACGATAATCATGAAATAGGGATTGGGAAGAATAGAAAGTAGAAGAAAAGAATGAATCAAACTAAATACACAGATTGATTCAAAAGGGAGAAGAGACTTGAACCATTAAATGGGACTCACACTAGCGGTGATCCACCATGGATTCAACGTAAGAATTACATGAAGCCAAGCTTCAACAAGAATGGCCAAGCCTATTCTATCTTCTATTCTCTCAATTCAACATTGACTAACTAAAGAATAAAATAAGCTATCTTGCTATTTATAGAGGGTTTTAGGCACTAAGTAAAATGACTAAATAGCCCACACACTAGGCTTTAGGATAAAAGACCACGTAGGGTCAAAATAGTCGTAACACACTTAATAATCCTGCAACTCAGCATATCGGGCGGAGCGCCCAAGCTTAGGCGGAGCGCCTCACAAAATGATCAGTGGGGTTGCCTAGGCGGAGCGCCCCACTGTGCAGTAATTTGGGTGGAGCGCCCAAAGGCTGGGAGGAGCGCCTGAAGGCCCGCCTTCTTGGGGGAAGCGCCTGGTTGGTCTAGGCGGGGCGCCTCGGCCTGGATCTTCCCGGAACGGCTTTAATCCACCTCCAACACTCTTGACCTCTAGTCCTTAGCATCCTTCAATCCCGGCTCTTGATGGTAAGTACTCTAAGCTCGATTTGAGGCTTATTATCCTCCCCTTGTTGAAAGGATTTCGTCCTCGAAATCAAACCATCAAAACCTACATTCAAGACAAGAACAAGCCAAATATCCTACTACAAAAGTAGGTTAGTGCAAGTAGTGTGGAAAACACACTCTTTTGGTATAACCAAGTATCAATGACAATAATAAAGCGCATGTTTCCAAAGAAAACAACAAGTACTTGGCTTCCCCAATGGGTGCACTCAATACATGATTCATCAAAGAGATCAATAGGGTAGAGAATATGCAAGATCAAGCCATCAAAATTCCTATGATCCCCACGTCCAATAATAACAAACCAAAACTTCCCACTACAAGAGTAGGCAAGTCCAACAAGAGTGAGTGCAAGTGCTATGGAAAGCACACTTTTGTGATAGAGCCAAGTATCAATACCAATCAAAAAGAAGAGGTCTCCAAAGGAAACAACAAGTTCTTGGCTCAACAATGAAAAGCACTCACTACCATAACAAACAAAGAGATCAATAAGACATGGAACATGCAAGATTAAGCAACTAAGTTCCTTATGACCTCCAAGCTTATGGTCAACACACCAAGCCTTCAATGCATTACTATCACAATGTGACTCATTAGCTTTGGCATGCCCAACACCCAAGGTGTAATCAACATGTGGGGTGGAGTAAACAAAATAGTTCAATTGGCAACTAACATCAAATGCTCCACTCCCCTTCTTGGAAGCACTCTTACACGCACCAAGAGTGGCTTCCTCACCTCCAAATCCATCTCTAAGACAATCTCCCTCACTAGACAAAATCCAAAAGAAGGTCTCCAAAATCGGCCCTTCATCATTATAGTCCACACATTGAAGACTAGGACTACTAGAAGATGGTTCAACACAACCAATATCAAGACCATTCATCCCACTTGGAGTTCCAAAAAATGGATCATCCTTAGAGTCTATCTTTACATACCATGGAGGTTCTATTTTACTATTAATTTTAGTCCGATACAATTCGCTAGCACAAATGAGATTATCTTTACGTAATGGAAATGTAAAAGCATGCACCTCAAATTCATGGTCACATAAAAACATGGTATCAAGACTAGGTTCTTTACCCACACCCGAGGAGTCATCGAAAACAAATCGATCCATCTCACACTCTAGAGACTCCTCAAGGTCACAACCATCCTCACTATGACACATAGGTCCACCATTATCAAGCAATTCATCAAGAGAAAAGATAGGGTATTCATTCAACTCATCTTCCCCTTTGTCAAATATAGGTGGGGTGTCATAACAAGGGTCACAAATAGGGTCAACCACACAATCTTCACTAGAGAGAGGTTCAATGAATATCGAGCTCACATCATGATGTGGCTTATCATTCCTCTCAACTAATGGTTCACAATCACACACAAGTTGACCATTCGACTCTACACTAGTTGCAAACACATTGTATTCATACAAATCATCAACTAGTGTTGAGTTTTCACAAACACCATCATAAGACAAGGAAGTAACATTTTCAAGGGAAGAACTTTCACAAACCTTTGAGTGGCCATCTAGCTCACTCAATGCACTTGAAGTGTCATGAGTTGTTCCTTCATCTTGAAGCTCACATTGAAGATCTTCTTCACCTTGTCCTTCAATCTCGGAACATGATTGAGGCTCCATTGATTTGCCTCCAAGAGTACCTACACAAGTATTCACACAAGTAGAAGAAAAAGATAAAGAGTAAAGGTTAGAATAAGGGGTGTCTTCACTCTCTTTTCCCTCTTTCTTTTCCCTCATTTTCTTTTCAAGGTCGGGTGTAGATTCGGGTGGTGACATCCCACTCACATCACTCAACACATCCTCTCCTTTTTCCACTCGAGGAATGTCACCGATCACTCCCTTACTCCTCTCAATCTTTTGTCTCTCAAATTCGGGTGAGTTGGGACGAGGCCCAAGAATACCCATAGCCGGAGTAGGCGGACTTTTAACATCAACCCGGAATCTAGGACTAAGAGACTCATCACTTGAGGTCTCTTTCTTCTTTGTTGGTGAACCACTTAGCGTTGGAGCTTGTGGTTTGGGGTTCACCTTGTTGACAATTGTCAACTCTTTTCTTGCACTAGTCCCACCATTGCTTGTGATTGTAGGACTTCTTGTTTGCACTCTTTTAACCATAGGATGATGTTCTTGCTCCTTTTCCTTTTGCATAGGCCTAGAAGGTAGACTAGGAGGTGACTTGATCTTTACCCCAATAGGCTCAAAGTCATAAACCCTTGGGCCTTGGCCGAGATAATACTTATCATTCACAATACTATATCGCACCTTCTTGCTTTGCAACCATGACTCGCCTAACCACACATGACAATGTTGCATGGGGTACACATGACACCATATATAACCCCAATATCCCCTATGAGATATACACACCCGAGCTTGCTTGGAAACCCACACTCCGTAGTAGTCATAAGGATACTCCAAGGCATAGCAAGGTAGCCTTAGCTCATCAACCACCGAGGTACTAATGGAATTGGTATCGGTGTTACCAATCTTGAGATAGTACCCTCCATTACCTTCCACCTCAACAAGGAACCTCCTTAGACCCAAGTGTATTATAGGATTATCCAAGTAAGATCTTGGAACTTCATGATATCCATCACTATCAACTTGGATCTTCCTCAATCCTCCTCTCCTAGCAACACCACTAGGATAACTTCCACTTCCCGTCACTCTTCCAACACTAGAAGTGTAGTTGAAAGTCGAGGAAGAAGTACCACTATGGAACCCATAATTGCCTCTCGCCTTGGTTCCATAGCCCTTAGCACCACTCCTACCACCACTACTAGAGCAATGCACTCCTACCACGGTAAGAGCAATACCATTTCTCCTTCCACCCTTCTCATGGGAGCTAGAAGATGTAAACCTCCCATTTCCCATGGAACAACCACCACCACCTCCCATACTAATGGAAGGTCCTCTACTACTCTCTTGCACACCATAAGCAACACCAAGAGAAGATGCAAATGAACAATTCTCATAATCAACCTCATCATCCATTCTCTCTATGTCACTATCATCATGTTAAAATTCATCACAAGAAGAGTATGTAGGATCATCATACCTTGAAGCGTCACCATCTTCATATTCTTGACTTGGAGCATAAGATTCTTCACATTCATCTTCGCAAGCCCCATAGTCTTCTTCATCTTCATAATCCATATAGTGACCCGCTTCATCATCATACGAGCCTTGGTTCCCCGAATCGTCATAGCAATACCCATCCTCACCATCATAGGAACCATAGTCTCCATCATCTCCACATGAGTCATACCTTCCACCATCGTCATCCGAAGCCATCGTTGTAACCAAAAAGTATAGGACCTCACAAATTCACTCCCTCACGTGTATCACTCAAAAGATGTCACTCAATTTTCTTTCCACTCGTGTATACACTCAAGGTCGTTGGCTTTTGTGACCACACTCTATTGTTCTCACCACTCAAGCCTTTTTCCACTCAAGACCTTCTTGTCTCTTAGTAATCACAATGGCAAGATCAATCAACTAATGCACCCAAGTAATGGTTCGGAATGGAGTTAAAGGGACTCGATGTACGGAAGCTAATTTAATGCGCACTTGAAGCAAACAAATTCTACGACTTTAAGTAAAGACTCCAAGACACACAATACCCTAAGGATCAAAGATTAGTGTCAATAAAGTAGAAATAATATCTTAGAAACACTAACCAAGAGTTTCGGAATCGAAACAAACACAAAAAACCATGAAACGGAGCGAAACCAAGCAGCCAGCTCACTGGGCGGTCCGCCTGGGGTGGGTGGGCGGTCCGCCTGCCTTGGTAGGCAGTGAGGGAGGGTAGGTGGGGCGCCTAGGGGGTGGGCGGTCCGCCTGGGGGGTGGGTTCAGCTTTTTCCAACTCTGATTTTCTTCAATTCCAAGCCGATTTTGGGTCCGATTTCAACATTTTTTTCACAAATTTAAGGTACCCAAAGTTGAATATTGATATAACCTTCAAACCCCAATGATTTTCCCATCAAATCAAGAACAAGCATCAAGCAAAGTTTGAACAAGGGTTTTTCAACAAGGGTTCAAAGTGGATTTCGATTCTCCAAATTCGATGTTATACAACTCCAAATCACACGAAATTTGTTTCTATTTGTTTGTTTTGCAATGAAGAACAAACCCCGGTAATCAATTCCACAACCCCATAATCAAACAACCAAAGAATCAACCAAATTCATCAAGAACAAAGGGTTTTGGGAGGGTTTAACAATTTGGGGTTTCAAATTTTCAAATCAATCCAATCCACAAGATTGTGGTACCCAAACGTCGGGTTTTCAACAAGGATCAAGAATCTATAACACCAATAACACGAATCGATCACACCACAAAGTTACACCAATTTTTGTATTTTCACTTTTTTTACCTTTTATTTTTTGGATTTTTTTTTTCAACAACAAGAAACTAAAGTAAAGATAAGATGAACAAGAAACGTGGATTCGTAAGAACGAAACCCGAGCCTTGCTCTGATACCAAACTGATAAGACTCAAAATCGCGGAAGCATGTAAAATAGAGTCGGAAGCAATTAACACACGATAACCAAGAAATAGGGATGGGAAAGAATAGAAAGTAGAAGAAAAGAATGAATCAAACTAAACACATAGATTGATTCAAAAGGGAGAAGAGACTTGAACCATTAAACGGGACTCACACTAGCGGTGATCCACCATGGATTCAACGTAAGAGATACATGAAGCCAAGCTTCAACAAGAATGGCCAAGCCTATTCAATCTTCTATTCTCTCAATTCAACATTGACTAACTGAAGAATAAAATAAGCTATCTAGCTATTTATAGAGGGTTTTAGGCACTAAGTAAAATGACTAAATAGCCCACACACTAGGCTTTAGGATAAAAGACCACGTAGGGTCAAAATAGTCTTAACACACTTAATAATCCCGCAACTCAGCATATCGGGCGGAGCGCCAAAGCTTAGGCGGAGCGCCTCACAAAATGATCAGTGGGGCGGCCTAGGCGGAGCGCCTGGATAGTGGGCGGAGCGTCCCACTGTGCAGTGGTTTGGGTGGAGCGCCCCAAGGCTGGGAGGAGTGCCTGAAGGCCTGCCTTCTTGGGCGGAGCGCCTGGTTGGTCTGGGCGGGGCGCCTCGGTCTGGATCTTCCCGGAACGGCTTTAATTACCTCCAACACTCTTGACCTCTAGTCCTTAGCATCATCCAATCCCGGCTCTTGATGGTAAGTACTCTAAGCTCGATTTGAGGCTTATCACTAATACAAAGGACGTTCAGTTTGTTTTAAAATATGTTACAAGTTTAAGTCAAGGCAAGGCAAAATTTTCAAAATGCATCTTTGACTTTATTTGCATGCTTATTTCACTCGCTATATTGCATTAAAACATTTTATCTTGCCTCTATTTTTCAAAATCTATGCTATTTGAGTTCATGAGCCAAGTTTCTGAAAGCAATTCCCAAATCCAAGTCCAATGAAAACGAGGAAGTAGCAGAAGCAACAAGATCAGGATGAAGTCTGCACAAAGCAAACGCTTCCCCCTCTCTCCCCAAAACTAACAATTTTTCTTTGAGAGCAGGAACATGAGAGCTTGCAATGAAAGGATCATTCACACTATGGATGAACAATTTATGGAACGCGTATTCAAAGTTGCCTTGCAGATTGCGTCGCATTGCCTTTTTCATGAATTAAAGCGTTATGCTTTGCCATGAGTTATTGCCGAACAGGCAGCATTTCTACCTCTATGATTTTAACTCCCAAATAAGCAATGAAGCCGAGGCATGCGTTATGTTTTCAAATCACGCCAAAATAAGCATTGCCTTATTTTTAATTGACAATCCACTCAAGGCCATCATTGCCCGATTGTCTAGCCAATTGATTTATCAAATGGCTATTGCACTGGTTACATTTCCGCACTGCTTTGCTTTGCACTTGCTTTAAATTCTGCCTTTGTATTTGCTTTAAATTAATACCTTGCTTTACTTTTTTCAGGTAAACCATCAGTTTCTCGGAGATTATTCGCCTTGTCGCATATGCAGCGCAAATCTATTTCTTTCTTTTTCACTATAGCCTTTGCTTTATTATTCACTCGTTTTCCAACGCATTTACTTTAAATTTGCAGGAATTGAACATCAGATTCAATATGAACTGAAGGCAGCATTCAACGCTTTGCAGCACTATCAATACAAGCAATACGACCTCACTTTGCTTATTCGTTTTGCATTATCTTACCTTAATTAATCCAATTTGCAACTTTGTTTCGCAGGCTGCTATCAAGTTTAGGCTCGTTCACCTTATATTGAACGTTTTGGGCTCGTTCACCTTATAAATGAACATTTTGGGCCCGTTCGCCTTAAAAATGAACAATCCGGGTTCATCCACCTGTAAATAAGATATGCAGGCTTATTTCAAGTTGCATTGGGAGGCTGGATGCTTCATGACCCGACGCCTCATTGCTTTATCAATTGAATGGAGCACATTCCGAGATTGCATTGTAGACTACCTCTTCATGATTTAAAGCATTGTGCTTTGTCATGGTTTATTGTCGAAAGGCGGCACTTCTATCTCCTATAATTCTTGCAAGTTGTTAAATATATCCATTTCATTTCTATTTCGCTATGAGAACACTTACCGAATTTCCATTATTGTGATTTGCAGATATTGCTAAGATTGAAGAAGCACGTACATTAGTGAATTTTGTGTCTTTTGCTTTATCTTATGATTTGTGCTCGTTCATCTTATGATTGAATGTTTTTGGCTCATTCGCCTTATAATTGAACGTTTTAGGCTCGTTCGCCTTATAATTGAACATTTTAGGCTCATTCGCCTTATAATTGAATGTTTGGGCTCAGTCGCCTTATAAATAAACGTTATGTTACATGCATAGACTATAGATTAGACAAGTCGACTTGAGACATTATGCCTCGTTAGTCGACTTATCCTATGAAAGCCTTGTATTCTACAATTTATCCCCGCTTTACTTATTGCCTTGCTTTACTGTTTCAGAATAAGGATCAGCCTAGAGGTTCTCCGGGCGGAGCGCTTTGTCAGTTGATCGAAGGAAGAACTTATCGATGATACCGCAACCCGCATTTATAAAGTTATATTATCACTTTATCTATTTCTTATTCCAATTATTACAGTTTATTAGCAGTTGCACGCTTACCGTTTGTTGTGATTATTACAGGATTTTTAGCAGGACCGCAGCAGCGTTTGGAGCATAACATGGAGCTCTTCTTAGCAATGAACCGGGGCAAATCGTTGATATGTGCTAGACTCGTCAGCGAAGACCTGAAGAATCGCACCCGCATAAGTCGTCAACCCCAGAGGTAAGTCTCTTGTTAACCTTAGAGTCTGAGGTTTGAGATTGAAGACAAGATGGCTCGGTTATCGAGGTGCAGTGGAAGCTATGTCCGTGTAAACCTTTCTTTATGGGTGTATCGTCGACCACATTTTCATAACTTGGGTGATTACAAGCCTCTTTTCCCGTGCTTGAGTAGTCGTTACTATCTCGTCTTTGATTTTCAAATCGCGTCGAACTACATATGGCCTGATTCTCTTTCAGCCCGAGGTATGTAAGCAACTCGGAAACCGAAGTTCGGCCATATCTATAACCCTCGCATTTTGATCCCAGGAATCAGGGTCTTGGCTTTACCGTGACAAAATTGGCTTTCACGTCAACTTTCTTTACCCTGAAAACTCTAATTATTTTTAAAATAAGGTCAATTTTTAGGATAAATTAAATTCCTAATTTTAATGGAAAAAAGGGTCATAATTGTTTTTCGCTTTAAGTCCCGACCTATTTTACGCAATGCGCATTTACAATTTTCGTAGCCCAATTCTAAAAGCCCTAACCCTCCACCTATATATACATACTTATCCCAAAACTCTAGCACACAATGACTATTAATCATCTTCCACGACACACAAAAAATGAAGACCCCCTGTTGAACCCCAAAAATTACCCCTTCTTTAAGGAAAAGATAGGTTTCGGGTGTATTTCAACAATATGGGATTCCAAAGGGCTTTCTTTGGAGTCGCCACCTAATTTAGGAGAATTAGGAACTAATTAATTAAATAGTGCGTGCAAGCACTCCGTTTTAAGGAAAATGGTCTTTTCAGAGATTCTAAGTAAGAGGTTCAACTATTTTCGAAAGAAGGTTTCAATTTGAAAGCACTTTCGAAAATCCGTAAAATTACGGTTAATCCTTCGGTTTTCACAAAATAGCTCAAAATGCAACTTTCAAAAATTAATCTAAAAGTCTTAAAATTAATACCAAAATTCTAAAATTACATTAAATTATGCTTTAAAGGAATAGGGATTTAGATGAACTTAGACTTGAAAAAGTTGCGATTTTGCTAACATAGAAAACCTAATTAATTGGCAAGAAGTTGCAATTTATCAAGTTATTTGCTTAATTATTTTCGGCTTGCACGCGCTATTTAACTAAAAGGGTTCACAATTCATAAATAAAATGGCAATTCTAAAGAAATAAAATATTCACAAAATAACTCAATAACTGACTAGTCATTCATTCATAAACAATCAAACAAATTATTCAATAACAATTAATTATCTACGGGGAATTCCTAAAACATGCAATTTCTAAGGATGGGAAAAGAGGAGGTTTAGAAAAAGAACCCGAAAATTGGCAAACTCACGGGAGCCTTGAATTTATTTAATTTTATACATTATGCCCATGAGTCTAAACATCACATGACTCAACAAAGCATTTTAAAAGTTTCTTAGATCTTCGCTTCCTTGAAAGCTTGAGCCCGACTTGAATCCAACGGCTCCAATGCAATGCAAGCAAATCCCCAATTGAATTTTAACCAACTCATACCCAAGTGCTCGTGCCAAAATGTACCTCGTAAAACAGACAAATAAAATTGGATTAGTACGATAATAAAGTGTAACAACTAATGAAAATAGAATAATAAAATTAAAGTAATAAAAATAATAAAAATAATAAAAATAATAATAATAATAGTAATAATAATAATAATGATAATAATAATAATAATAATAATAATAATAATAATAATAATAAAGGGGTTTGTGTTTTGCAAAATTTAGGCTCAGATTCGTATGGCGCGTCATGTAGAGGCTCGAGATTTGGTACGGTTGCAAACACGGAGCCCGGGCCGTATTGCCATCCAAGTACCAAACCCACCACTCTTATTCGGCTTGCTTTGCATTAATTTCATACTTTCATCATCGCCTTTTGCTTTAGGGACACGGGAACGGGACGGATCAAGTGTAGTATCGTGTTCAAAATCCGTCAATTCATTATCCGTCAATTCCTTGTGTAGGCCTCAAATTAAAATATTTTCATAGGCCATGTAGTATCTTGTCCGAAATCAGTCTATAGGCCTTAAAAATAACAACTTTTCCTTGGCCATAATCAATGTAGTATCGTTCAGAATCAGTAACATCAAACCAGTAACGCCAGTAAAGTGCACATTTTCGCAAAGGGACATAGCTAAGCCCAAACTTAATCAGAATTTCACATCAATCCAGCAAAGTGATTGAACCATCGTAAATGTCCAAATAAGGATCCGAACAACAGGTGTAACAACACCAGTAACAGATCGTGAGGCCAAACCCACGAGGGGGAAGCAGTGTACATTAATGCCAACCAATATATAGATCCCATTTTCTTATGGTACCTTAGTGAATGTAGATATGCAGATGAACGAAACACAACACCCAAAAGTAATCCACAACACCAAGTACGAAGCAGATAAAAATGAAAACAACAGCGTAGTTCTTCAGATGATGCCACCGGGGAAAGAAAACCAGTGCAAGGAGAGCGAGGAGCGACAGCCTAACCATTTTGATGGTGGCGTCACTGCAACTAGCCACCAATAAAGGGAAACACCCAGTCTGATTCCGGTGTAACAACAACGTCAAACGGAATAACGGCCTAATCAAGAAGAAACTAGGATCACCAAAACAATACCAACGGGATAACCAGTAAACCAACAGGGCCATGATCGGCGGGACACCACCGGCCAAAAATCCAACCACGGCAGAAGGCAACCTCGGCAGTAACGAAGACCCAAAACGGAGGAGCAACAGCCACTTAAATGACGTCACTTCAACCCCGATGTCTCCAAATGAATTCGATCAACAAACCACAAAGAACATAGAGAAATCAATAAGCAAAATCCTCGACAAATCTGCCAAAGACTCAATAAAAAGTGAGAGGGAAAACATAAAGAGTAATCAATCGATTAAAACTAAACCAACAGCCAGAATACATAGGTCAGATCCATAACCAAAAAGAAAACCAGCGATGATGTTTTTCCGGTTGGACCATTTCCCCACTGCCTCCATTTGGTTTTGTGTGTAAAGGGATTTTTATGAAGAAGAAGGTTGAAGTGGGTATATGATTAGTGAGAGGGTGTTGCGGCTAGGGTTGTGTAATATGAGTGTGTATAGTGTGAGTTGGTTTTTGGAAGAAGATGAAGTGAGGAGGGGTAATGGATGATGATGGTCTAATGCCCAAAAATGGGTGTCCACGGCTGATCTGTGTGTAGTGAAGAAGATCTGTGTGTAGTGAGAAGATCTGTGTGTAGTGTTCTTCCAAAATGGGGCTCGGCTGATTTTTTTGTTATTATAGTGGGTGTCGGGTTTTTGTGTAATGGGGAAGATGAATAAATGGGTTGGGTTTATTGTGTAACATGGGCTTTGCAGAAATAGTCCTAATGTGCAGTTTAAGAACAGATTTATTCCATTTAATTAAATTAAGCAATTAATTATATAATGCACTGCAAATGAAAGGATGACTTGCAATTTTGGTCATTTTTATCTAAAATTAGCTATTTATTTACAATCTTCAAAATTGACCTTAATTTTAAAATTATTATACTTTTAATTAAAATCCGGGACAAAAATGGGTGTCAACAGCTGCCCCTCTTTACCCGGAAAGGATGAAAGAGTTTCCAGGGTAAAGAAGTTGACGTGAAACCCAATTTTGTCACGGTAAAGCCAAGACTCTGATTCCTGGGATCAAAATGCGAGGCTTATGGACATGGCCGAGCTGCGGTTTCCGAGTTGCCTACATATCCCGGGCTGAAAGAGAATCAGGCCATATGTAGTTCGACGCGATTTGAAAATCAAAGACGAGATAGTAACAACTACTCGAGTGCGGGAAAAGAGGCTTGTAATCTCCCAAGTTATGAAAATGTGGTCGACGACACACCCATAAAGAGGGGTTTACACGGACATAGCTTCCACTGCACCTTGATAACCGAGCCATCTTGTCTTCAATCTCAAACCTCAGACTCAGGGCTAACAAGAGACTTACCTCTAGGGTGGATGGCTTATGCGGGTGCGATTCTTCAGGTCTTCGTTGACAAGTCTAGCTCATATCAACGATTGCCCCGGTTTGTCGCTAAGAAAAGCTCCATGTTATGCTCCAAATGCTGCTGCGGTGCTGCTAAAAATCCTGTAATAATCTCAACAAACGGTAAACGAGCAACTGCTAATAAACTGTAATAATTGGAATAAGAAAAATAAAGTGATAACAAAATTGTAAATACGGGTGGTGATATCATCCAAAGTTCTTCCTTCGATCAACTGACAAGATACTCCGCCCGGAGAACCTCTAAGCTGATCCTTATTCTGAAACAGTAAAGCAAAATAATAAGTAAAGCGAGATCGAATAGTAAAATCAAGGCTTTCATAAAATAAGTCGACTAACAAGACATAATATCTCAAGTCGACTTGGCTAATCTATATCCTACGCAGGTAACATAACGTTCATTTATAAGGCGAACGAACCCAAACACTCAATTATAAGGCGAATGAGCCTAAAACGTTCAATTATAAGGCGAACGAGCCTAAAACGTTCGATTATAAGGTGAACGAGCCTAAATTTGATAGCGGCCTGCAAAACAAAGTTGCAAATTGGATTAATTAAGGCAAGATAATGCAAAACAAATAAGCAAAGTTGGGTCTTGATATCATCCCAAAGTTCTTCCTTCGATCAACTGACAAGATACTCCGCCCGGAGAACCTCTAAGCTGATCTGTTAACCTGAAAAGTAAAACGAGACGTAATACAAAGAAAATACGAAGGCATAATTTAAAGCAAGTGCAAAGCAATTTGAACAATCTTGACAAATCAACTGGCAAGCCGGTCGGGCACGCAGCAAGGAGGGTCTTGGAATTGATTGTCTACAAATCAGCTGGTGATCCGGTCCGGCACAAAGCAAGGAGGGTCTCAGGACTGACCTGTTAACCTGTTAAGCTAAAAGTAAAGCAGTTCATAATATAAAGCAAGTGCAAAGTAATAATTGAAAGTAAGTGCGAGGCAATTTCGAATATCTTGACAAATCAACTGGCAAGCCGGTCGGGCACGCAGCAAGGAGGGTCTTGGAATTGATTGTCGAACAAATCAGCTGGCGAACCGGTCCGGCACAAAGCAAGGAGGGTCTCGGGACTGACCTGTTAACCTGTTAAACTAAAAGTAAAGAAAGTCATAATATAAAGCAAGTGCAAAGGCTTAATTGAAAGCAAGTGCAAGGTAATTTGAGCGTGAAATGTAAGGCAACGCAAAATCGATTTAGCAAATCAATAGGCGTGAAAGTCCAACAAGGGAGAAGCCCCGCCTGGTGGTCAACCTGAAAAATGTAAAGCAAGGCATCAATTTTAAAGCAAGTGCGACGACATAATTCAAAGCAAGTGCAAAGAAAAGCAGTGCGTGAATGTAAGGCAATGCAAGAGCCATTTGGCGAATCAATGGGCGAGATAGTCCAACAAAAGGAATTCTCGTAGCCGATGGTCAACCTGAAAGAGTAAAGCAAGGCGTTAATTTCAAAGCAAGTGTGAAGACATAATTCAAAGTAAGTGCAAAGCAAAGTAATGCGGTGATGTAGTCAGTGCGATAGCCGTTGATAAATCAATTGGCGAGACAATCCAGCAAGGATGGCCTTGTGCGGATTATAGCCTGAAACAAAGCGATGCCTTATTTGGCTTAGTTTTGAAAACACAAAACAAGCCTCAGCTTCATTGCTTATTTGGAAATGAAAATCATAGAAGTAGAAATGCCGCCTGTTCGGCAATAACTCATGACAAAGCATAATGCTTTAAGTCATGAAAAAGGATTGCGACACAATCTGCAAGACAACTTGGAATGCGAGTTCAACAAATTGTTCATCCATAATGTGAATGATCCTTTCATTGCAAGCTTTCATGTTCCTGCTCTCAAAGAAAAATTGTTAGCTTTGGGGAGGAAAGGGGAAGTATTTGATTTGTGCAGACTTCATCCTGATCTTGCTGCTTCTGCTGCTTCCTCGTCTTCATTGAACTTGGATTTGCGAATTGCTTTCAGAAACTCGGCTCATGAACTCAAATAGCATAGATTTTCGAAAATAGAGGCAAGATAAAATATTTTAATGCGGATGCAAATGAAGTCAAAGATGCATTTTGAAAATTTTGCCTTGGCTTAAACTTGTAACATATTTTAAAACAAACTGAACGTCCTTTGTCTTAGACTTTGCACTGTTTGCTTAAGCAATTTCAAAATTCTTGCCAACTCATCTTTAATACCCAACGTCGCTTCTTGCAAAATTCTGCCCCAGTTATAATCTTCCGCATCCCTAACTCGCTTTGCAAAATTGCCCCAGTTGTCCTTCTTGGGGGAAAAACTGAAACTTAAATGCTAAAGGGTCGAGCCCGATGTGGGAGCCTACGTATCCCTCCTTGGGAATCAGACCGTGCGTAGTTCTGCATCACTGCTTCAACGCCATATACCAACAAATAAATCTGCCCCAGTTGAAGTTCTAACAAATAGTGCGATATCCAAAGAGCGCAAACAATAACTTTTCAGTGCATCACTATCAATCTGTTCAGTTGCTTTTCCATACGTCACAAGCAAAGCTTTGGCAGGTTTATCAATTTTAATTTTGAAACAGAAACAAATGCAAGCGTAAGTAATATAATAAGAATGGATGCATTTTATTTCAACTTTCATAAATTCAAAATGAATTGATTCAGATTAACATAAGCTTTAAGGTACAATGCAATTCAGGGCCTCAATCTGAATTAAAATTGAAAATAATGCTATTAAGTTCAATCACCAAGTTCTTTCAAGCAATGCCATTAGCTTCTGGTACTGCATTGTTCACGAGCTAGAGCGTCTACCATCAATCATATCTCGAAACCTTTGCATGGTAAATGGTCAGGCACTTCACAAATCCAACATTTGCTAGAGAAATAAACAAAACAAAGAAACCTCACAAAGGGTAACTAAGATAGTTTGCATGTCATTCATAGGATAGCATACAAGCAAGCAACACCTAGTATTTAACGCATTTTGAACAAATAAAGCAAGGCAGGCAATTAACATTTTAACACAGCTCATGCTCTCCACAGCATCTGCACAAAATTCTAAATCCAAATGCCTAAACCCGAAACAATCCTCCATAGCTTTTGCAAACATCCACACTCCTCCAAGCACAACTCCCAATTGTTTCACAATATCCAGGGGAAATTTCCAATTGCTTTCACAATACCAGACTGCAAATCATGAAAGGCGCCAATTGGCCTTTCAAAATAAAACCTCACTGGTCCTCGGCTTTAGACAAGCCTCTCAGCTTCCTAGGTTTTGCAAGGCTCACCGACCTTGTTCATAGGGCTCCTCACTGGTCCTCGGCTTTAATCAAGCCTCTCAGTTTCCTAGGCAGCCAAGACCGCACTGGTCTTCAAGGAGGGACCCCACTTGTCATTCAAAGACACAGGGGCTTCGCTCTCCTAGTATGCGACAAGCATACTTCAATTTTTACAAAGTTGCAGCTGGATAATCAACATAGGCCTGCACACACGCAAAGCCATTCACGAGAGGGACCCCACTGATCCTTTTAAAGACACCAGGGGCTTCGCCTCTTAGATCTCACTACACCATGCCATCTCCAAAACACAAACCAACCAAATCTGCCGAACCTTCCCCCAAACTAAGGTGTAAATGCATGCATGTCCTAATCTCCTTCTAAGAGTGGGTTAACGGTTGAGGCTAACAGGTGAGTGGCAAGCGGCCTCGCAGTCGAATTACTCCCACGACAACCGCCGGTGTACCAACTCGTCAGAAGGGTTCTTTAGTGGAAGAAAGTGCGGGTACGCATGAGCGTACCTCACGGATATTTGGGGGTGAATGCAAGAGGTTCCCAGAAGTGGGGGAAGTATGAACGGAATGCCAGTTTATATGTGCGCAAATAAGAGTGTAGTGACATGCTTTTCGTGGCACACAAACAAACAGATATAATAAAGCAAAATAAATTAAGCATGCTAGTTGCAAATAATTGGAAACCTTTATGGTCAAAACCTTTATTGCTCCCCAGCGGAGTCGCCATTCTGTTGAACCCCAAAAATTACCCCTTCTTTAAGGAAAAGATAGGTTTCGGGTGTATTTCAACAATATGGGATTCCAAAGGGCTTTCTTTGGAGTCGCCACCTAATTTAGGAGAATTAGGAACCAATTAATTAAATAGTGCGTGCAAGCACTCCGTTTTAAGGAAAATGGTCTTTTCAGAGATTCTAAGTAAGAGGTTCAACTATTTTCGAAAGAAGGTTTCAATTTGAAAGCACTTTCGAAAATCCGTAAAATTACGGTTAATCCTTCGGTTTTCACAAAATAGCTCAAAATGCAACTTTCAAAAATTAATCTAAAAGTCTTAAAATTAATACCAAAATTCTAAAATTACATTAAATTATGCTTTAAAGGAATAGGGATTTAGATGAACTTAGACTTGAAAAAGTTGCGATTTTGCTAACATAGAAAACCTAATTAATTGGCAAGAAGTTGCAATTTATCAAGTTATTTGCTTAATTATTTTCGGCTTGCACGCGCTATTTAACTAAAAGGGTTCACAATTCATAAATAAAATGGCAATTCTAAAGAAATAAAATATTCACAAAATAACTCAATAACTGACTAGTCATTCATTCATAAACAATCAAACAAATTATTCAATAACAATTAATTATCTACGGGGAATTCCTAAAACATGCAATTTCTAAGGATGGGAAAAGAGGAGGTTTAGAAAAAGAACCCGAAAATTGGCAAACTCACGGGAGCCTTGAATTTATTTAATTTTATACATTATGCCCATGAGTCTAAACATCACATGACTCAACAAAGCATTTTAAAAGTTTCTTAGATCTTCGCTTCCTTGAAAGCTTGAGCCCGACTTGAATCCAACGGCTCCAATGCAATGCAAGCAAATCCCCAATTGAATTTTAACCAACTCATACCCAAGTGCTCGTGCCAAAATGTACCTCGTAAAACAGACAAATAAAATTGGATTAGTACGATAATAAAGTGTAACAACTAATGAAAATAGAATAATAAAATTAAAGTAATAAAAATAATAAAAATAATAAAAATAATAATAATAATAGTAATAATAATAATAATGATAATAATAATAATAATAATAATAATAATAATAATAATAATAATAATAATAATAAAGGGGTTTGTGTTTTGCAAAATTTAGGCTCAGATTCGTATGGCGCGTCATGTAGAGGCTCGAGATTTGGTACGGTTGCAAACACGGAGCCCGGGCCGTATTGCCATCCAAGTACCAAACCCACCACTCTTATTCGGCTTGCTTTGCATTAATTTCATACTTTCATCATCGCCTTTTGCTTTAGGGACACGGGAACGGGACGGATCAAGTGTAGTATCGTGTTCAAAATCCGTCAATTCATTATCCGTCAATTCCTTGTGTAGGCCTCAAATTAAAATATTTTCATAGGCCATGTAGTATCTTGTCCGAAATCAGTCTATAGGCCTTAAAAATAACAACTTTTCCTTGGCCATAATCAATGTAGTATCGTTCAGAATCAGTAACATCAAACCAGTAACGCCAGTAAAGTGCACATTTTCGCAAAGGGACATAGCTAAGCCCAAACTTAATCAGAATTTCACATCAATCCAGCAAAGTGATTGAACCATCGTAAATGTCCAAATAAGGATCCGAACAACAGGTGTAACAACACCAGTAACAGATCGTGAGGCCAAACCCACGAGGGGGAAGCAGTGTACATTAATGCCAACCAATATATAGATCCCATTTTCTTATGGTACCTTAGTGAATGTAGATATGCAGATGAACGAAACACAACACCCAAAAGTAATCCACAACACCAAGTACGAAGCAGATAAAAATGAAAACAACAGCGTAGTTCTTCAGATGATGCCACCGGGGAAAGAAAACCAGTGCAAGGAGAGCGAGGAGCGACAGCCTAACCATTTTGATGGTGGCGTCACTGCAACTAGCCACCAATAAAGGGAAACACCCAGTCTGATTCCGGTGTAACAACAACGTCAAACGGAATAACGGCCTAATCAAGAAGAAACTAGGATCACCAAAACAATACCAACGGGATAACCAGTAAACCAACAGGGCCATGATCGGCGGGACACCACCGGCCAAAAATCCAACCACGGCAGAAGGCAACCTCGGCAGTAACGAAGACCCAAAACGGAGGAGCAACAGCCACTTAAATGACGTCACTTCAACCCCGATGTCTCCAAATGAATTCGATCAACAAACCACAAAGAACATAGAGAAATCAATAAGCAAAATCCTCGACAAATCTGCCAAAGACTCAATAAAAAGTGAGAGGGAAAACATAAAGAGTAATCAATCGATTAAAACTAAACCAACAGCCAGAATACATAGGTCAGATCCATAACCAAAAAGAAAACCAGCGATGATGTTTTTCCGGTTGGACCATTTCCCCACTGCCTCCATTTGGTTTTGTGTGTAAAGGGATTTTTATGAAGAAGAAGGTTGAAGTGGGTATATGATTAGTGAGAGGGTGTTGCGGCTAGGGTTGTGTAATATGAGTGTGTATAGTGTGAGTTGGTTTTTGGAAGAAGATGAAGTGAGGAGGGGTAATGGATGATGATGGTCTAATGCCCAAAAATGGGTGTCCACGGCTGATCTGTGTGTAGTGAAGAAGATCTGTGTGTAGTGTTCTTCCAAAATGGGGCTCGGCTGATTTTTTTGTTATTATAGTGGGTGTCGGGTTTTTGTGTAATGGGGAAGATGAATAAATGGGTTGGGTTTATTGTGTAACATGGGCTTTGCAGAAATAGTCCTAATGTGCAGTTTAAGAACAGATTTATTCCATTTAATTAAATTAAGCAATTAATTATATAATGCACTGCAAATGAAAGGATGACTTGCAATTTTGGTCATTTTTATCTAAAATTAGCTATTTATTTACAATCTTCAAAATTGACCTTAATTTTAAAATTATTATACTTTTAATTAAAATCCGGGACAAAAATGGGTGTCAACACCCCCCTTTTCTCTTCCAGATACAACGGCATACACATACCCCTTTCCTTTTAAAATACCACTTTAATAACAGACCCACATTTTCATATACATACACACGCATAAAGGGGTTAGAGGGGAAATGGGTTAATGGCATAAAAACACATCACACAACTGGTCCCTTTCCTCATCACCACCACCGGAAAATTCAAACGCAGACCAGATCAAGAATGGGAATACAGTAGTGACGGCGTGTCACCGGAGACAAATCCCATACCGAAAAATGCTTATCACCGGCGGCCTTAGCTCTTTGTTCTTGTTGATTTCTGACTGAAAACGGGAGTGAGGAGTGGTAGTGACACCCCTAATAAGCGGGTTGGTGTCGCTCCTCCTTACATCGTCTGAGAATTTGCTCCGTTCGCCGGAGATCCGGCTACGTTTAGCCGACGATGCTCCCCTGTTTTGGCTGGACCTTTCTTTTAACTCTTCTCCTACAGATTTTGTCTATGGTTTTCTTGTGTCTGCTAACTTTGTCTATTTGTGAAGCTATGATGCTTCTGGCGTGGAACTTGCTGTTACTCTGAGTTCTATCTCGCCGGGAAAGCAGTATACCGGTATGTTGTTTCCCCCATTCGGTTCACTTAAGGATTTTACCGGTGCCCTTTTCAGATTCTTTATTGACCCGTTTATGTTAACGATTTGGCTTGTTTGACGTATTTGGACAATTTTTGAGATTTGTTGTCTGGGATCCTTATCACTGCTTTGATAGGTCTTTGGATGCTTATGCTGCTGTGTCGATTGCTCGAACTCAGATCCTGTTTGTCCCATTATTCTGCTGTTGTATCTGATTCTGTGTGGAGGGGATGTTCCGTTGTTGCTATGGCCCTCTTAATTTGAATACTATGGTGTTTCTTTGCTATTATTGGTTGCCGCTGGTTTGGTTGTTTGTTTGCACCTTGGAGATTGGTGTTCTGCTGCTATGTTCATATCATTGTTGCTGCATTTTGAGATTGTGGGACATCGCTATTCATCGTCCAAATTGCACTGATTTAGGATAAGACTCAATTGGCCTATGAAAAAATATTTAATTTGAGGTTATGGACTGATATCGAACCGATACTACATTTGCCAATGAAAAAATACATATACACGTACTGAGGCCTCGGGATTGATTTGAACATGATACTACACCTGAACAGTCCCGTCCCTGTGTCCCTAAAGCAAAAGCCGATGATGAATGTATGCACTTTAATGCAAAGCAAGTTGAATAGAGTAACGAAATTGGTACTTGGCATGGCAACACGACCGGCCGGCGTGTTTGCAACCGTACCAACATCCCGGGCCTCTACATGACGCGCCATACAAACCTGAGCCTAAATTTTGCAAAAACAAACCCCCTTTTACTATTATTATTATTTTTATTACTACTATTATATATTATTATTATTATTACTACTTTATTACTTTATTATTATTATTTTATTTTCATTAGTTATTACACTTTATTATTGTACTAATCCAATTTCATTTTGTTTTTTTTTTTTGCGAGGTACATTTGATTGAATGAATATGCCGCTCCCGGGTTCTACATTTCGAACTTATTCTCATTAGTTAGGTAGTTAGACTTGATAGAATTTGTACAATTTATTTGTAAAATGATCCTTTGATTAAATATGATTATTTGATTGATTGCTTTACCTTATAGCCATTGCCTTTATATTTCGGAGTTGTCATTTAATAGAACGTCAATCGTGGAGCCAGTTTAGCAAATGCGTGCAAGTTAAATCATTTTTTGCAAAAAAAAAAAAAAAAAAAAAAAGTATTTCAATTAATCATTTTAGAAAATGCACTTTTAAATATTTTGGAAACCTATCGGATTAACCGTTTTTTAACAGAATTTCGGAAGTGCCTGAAAAACCTTCTTCCGATATTAATAAAACCTCTTACCTTTTGAATCTCTTAAAGAAAGACCGTCTTTTTATAAAACGAAGTTTTGCACGCATTTGTTAATTTGGATCCCTGTTTTCCTTAAATTGGGTGGCGACTCCAAAAACTCCAAAAGAGTTAGTCCATCCTGTCGATATTCCTGAATTTATCCTTTTCGGGGTAATTTTTGGGGTTCAACATCATGGCGATTCCGCTGGGGATCAATAAAGATTTTGACCATAAAGGTTTCCAATTATTTGCAACTAGCATGCCTAATTTATTTGCTTTTTTATATATGTTTGTTTGGTTTGTTATAGAAAGCATGTATTACATTTTATTTGTGCATAGTTCGCATTCCGTTCATATTTCCTCTCTCATGGAGCCTGTCAATTCTCTTTCATCTTCTCGATTTCATCACGGGGGGCCCGCGTGACGGCCAATAATACAGGAAGGGCATTGTCCTTGCTAACTCTTTGAATTTCTTTCGTGTCACCAAAGTTAGTTTTGGTATGGTTTGCCTGGTTTTGTCATGGCCGGTTTTACTGGTTTATGGGGCCAGGTTTATCCCGCATAGGTCGAGTCAGCCTCAACCGTTAGCCCACTCTTAGAAGGAGATTAGGTCATGCTTGCATATACACCTTAGTTTGGACCCGGTCCTTGGTACCGTTTCCAGGAATTAAGAAACCGCCCTTTTGTTGACGGGTTATTGAATCCCAACGACACCGTATGTTATGTGATCGTGTGGATATTATAACGAATCCCAAACCATTTGCCATGTCAAATTTGAGAAGTTGACAATTATGTCAGTTTATTTTTATCTCAGATGCTGTATTGACAAATGGCTTGTGCCGTTATAATAACCGCATGTGCGTGCAACTTGACGATTAGGCTTACCTCTAGCAAAGAGGCACCTTACAGGGTAGGACGCGTTTGCATATTTATTTACGCTCAACTACTTGTGATTGTCACATGTTAATTGCTTGCCTTGCTTTATTTGCTCAAAATGCGTTAAATACTAGGTGTTGCTTGCTTTTATGCAATCCTATGAATGACATGCAAACTATCTTAGTTACCCTTTGAGAGGTTTCTTTTGTTTTGTTTATTTCCCCAAATGTTGGATTTGTGAAGTGGCTGGCCATTCACCAAACAAAGGATTCGAGATCTGATTGATGGTAGACGCTCTAGCTCATGAACGATGCAGCACCAGAAGCTAATGGCATTGTTTGAAAGAACTTGGCAATTGAACTTAGTTGCATTATTTTCAATTTTAATTCAGATTGAGGCCCTGAAGCATTATTTTCAATTTTAATTCAGATTGAGGCCCTGAATTGCATTGTACTTTAAAGCTTATGTTAATCTGAATCAACTCATTTTGAATTTATGAAAGTTGAAATAAAATGCATCTCATTCTTATTATGTTATTTACGCTTGCATTTGTTTCCATTTCAAAATTAAAATTGATAAACCTGCCAAAGCTTTGCTTGTAACGTATGGCAAAACAATTGAACAATTTAAATCGACGCATTGAAAAGTTATTGTTTGCGCTCTTTGGATATCGCACTATCTGTTAGAACTTCAACTGGGGCAGCTTTTATTTGCTAGTATATGGCCTTGGAGTGGTGTTATTCGCATAAATGAAAATTCCTTCACTGAGAATCCCTCAAGAAGATGATTGGAGAGATGCAGAATGGGTAAAAGTCGATTGATGCTTGTTGATAAGACACAAATTCAATTTTATAAAGGTCATCAATGCATTTAGCAAGAAATTCAAGTGGATGGAGTTTTAAACCGGGGCAATTTGCGTGCAGAACTACGCACGGTCTGATTCCCAAGGAGGGATACGTAGGCTCCCCCATCGGGCTCGACCCTTTAGCATTTAAATTTTCATTTGTCCCCCAAGAAGGACAACCGGGGCAATTTTTGCAAAACGAGTTGGAGATGCGAAAGACAATAACTGGGGCAAATTTTGCAAGAAGCAGCATTGGTTATAAGAGGCAGAATCGGCAAGAATTTTGGAATTGGTTAAGCAAACAGTGCAAAGTCTAAGACAAAGGACGTTCAGTTTGTTTTAAAATATGTTACAAGTTTAAGTCAAGGCAAAATTTTCAAAATGCATCTTTGACTTTATTTGCATGCTTATTTCACTCGCTATATTGCATTAAAATATTTTATCTTGCCTCTATTTTTCAAAATCTATGCTATTTGAGTTCATGAGCCAAGTTTCTGAAAGCAATTCGCAAATCCAAGTCCAATGAAGATGAGGAAGTAGCAGAAGCAACAAGATCAGGATGAAGTCTGCACAAAGCAAACGCTTCCCCCTCTCTCCCCAAAACTAACAATATTTCTTTGAGAGCGGGAACATGAGAGCTTGCAATGAAAGGATCATTCGCACTATGGATGAACAATTTATGGAACGCGCATTCAAAGTTGCCTTGCAGATTGCGTCGCATTGCCTTTTTCATGACTTAAAGCGTTATGCTTTGCCATGAGTTATTGCCGAACAGGCGGCATTTCTACCTCTATGATTTTCACTCCCAAATGAGCAATGAAGCCGAGGCATGCGTTATGTTTTCAAATCACGCCAAAATAAGCATTGCCTTATTTTTAATTGACAATCCACTCAAGGCCATCATTGCCCGATTGTCTAGCCAATTTATTTATCAAATGGCTATTGCACTGGTTACATTTCCGCACTGCTTTGCTTTGCACTTGCTTTAAATTCTGCCTTTGTATTTGCTTTAAATTAATGCCTTGCTTTACTTTTTAGGGAAACCATCAGTTTCTCAGAGATTATTCGCCTTGTCGCATATGCAGCGCAAATCTATTTCTTTCTTTTTCATTATAGCCTTTGCTTTATTATTCACTCGTTTTCCAACGCATTTACTTTAAATCTGAAGGAATTGAACATTAGATTCAATATGAACTGAAGGCAGCGTTCAACGCTTTGCAGCACTATCAAAACAAGCAACACGACCTCACTTTGCTTATTCGTTTTGCATTATCTTACCTTAATTAATCCAATTTGCAACTTTGTTTCGCAGGCTGCTATCAAATTTAGGCTCGTTCACCTTATATTGAACGTTTTGGGCACGTTCGCCTTATAAATGAACGTTTTGGGCCCGTTCGCCTTAAAAATGAACAATCCGGGTTCATCCACCTGTAAATAGGATATGCAGGTTTATTTCAAGTTGCATTGGGAGGCTGGATGCTTTATGACCCGACGCCTCATTGCTTTATCAATTGAATGTAGCACATTCCGAGATTGCATTGTAGAGTACCTCTTCATGATTTAAAGCATTATGCTTTGTCATGGTTTATTGCCGGAAGGCAGCACTTCTATCTCCTATAATTCTTGCAAGTTGTTAAACATATCCATTTCATTTCTATTTCGCTATGAGAACACTTACTGAATTTTCATTGTTGTGATTTGCAGATATTACTAAGCTTGAAGAAGCACGTGCATTAATGAATTTTGTGTCTTTTGCTTTATCTTATGATTTGTGCTCGTTCATCTCATGATTGAACGTTTTGGGCTCGTTCGCCTTATAATTGAACGTTTTAGGCTCGTTCGCCTTATAATTGAACGTTTTAGGCTCATACGCCTTATAATTGAATGTTTGGGCTCGTCTTATAAATGAACGTTATGTTACATGCATAGACTATAGATTGGACAAGTCGACTTGAGATATTTTGCCTCGTTAGTCGACTTACCCTATGAAAGCCTTGTATTCTACAATTTATCCCCGCTTTACTTATTGCCTTGCTTTACTGTTTCAGAATAAGGATCAGCCTAGAGGTTCTCCGGGCGGAGCGCCTTGTCAGTTGATCGAAGGAAGAACTTATCGATGATACCGCAACCAGCATTTACAATTTTATGTTATCACTTTATCTATTTCTTATTCCAATTATTACAGTTTATTAGCAGTTGCACGCTTACCGTTTGTTGAGATTATTACAGGATTTTTAGCAGCACTGCAGTAGCCTTTGGAGCATAACATGGAGCTCTTCTTAGCAATGAACCGGGGCAAATCGTTGATATGAGCTAGACTCGTCAGCGAAGACCTGAAGAATCGCACCCGCATAAGTCGTCAACCCAGAGGTAAGTATCTTGTTAACCTTGGAGTCTGAGGTTTGAGATTGAAGACAAGATGGCTCGGTTATCGAGGTGCAGTGGAAGCTATGTCCGTGTAAACCTTTCTTTATGGGTGTATCGTCGACCACATTTTCATAACTTGGGTGATTACAAGCCTCTTTTCCCGCGCTTGAGTAGTCGTTACTATCTCGTCTTTGATTTTCAAATCGCGTCGAACTACATATGGCCTGATTCTCCTTCAGCCCGAGGAATGTAGGCAACTCCGAAACCGAAGTTCAGCCATATCCATAAGCCTCGCATTTTGATCCCAGGAATCAGAGTCTTGGCTTTACCGTGACAAAATTGGCTTTAACGTCAACTTTCTTTGCCCTGAAAACTCTTTCATCCTTTTCGGGTAAAGAGGGGCAGCTGTTGACACCCAATTTTATCCCGAAATTTTCAATTAGTGTCTAATTATTTTTAAAATAAGGTCAATTTTTAGGATAAATTAAATTCATAATATTAACGGAAAAAAGGGTCATAATTGTTTTTCACTTTAAGTCCCGGCCTATTTTACGCAATGCGCATTTACAATTTTCGTAGCCCAATTCTAAAAGCCCTAACCCTCCACCTATATATACATACTTATCCCAAAACCCTAGCACACAATGACTATTCATCATCTTCCACAACACACAAAAAATGAAGACCCCCCTTTTCTCTTCCAGATACAACGGCATACACATACCCCTTTCCTTTTAAAATACCACTTTAATAACAGACCCACATTTTCATATACATACACACGCATAAACGGGTTAGAGGGGAAATGGGTTAATGGCATAAAAACACATCACACTACTGGTCCCTTTCCTCATCACCACCACCAGAAAATTCAAACGCAGACCAGATCAGGAATGGGAATACAGTAGTGACGGCGTGTCACCGGAGATAAATCCCATACCAGAAAATGCTTATCACCAGCGGCCTTAGCTCTTTGTTCTTGTTGATTTCTGACTGAAAACGGGAGTGAGGAGTGGTAGTGACACCCCCAATAAGCGGGTTGGTGTCGCTCCTCCTTACATCGTCTGAGAATTTGCTCCGTTCGCCGGAGATCTGGCTACATTTAGCCGACGATGCTCCCCTGTTTTGGCTGGACCTTTCTTTTAACTCTTCTCTTACAGATTTTGTCTATGGTTTTCTTGTGTCTGCTAACTTTGTCTATTTGTGAAGCTATGATGCTTCTGGCGTGGAACTTGCTGTTACTCTGAGTTCTATCTCGCCGGGAAAGCAGTATACTAGCGTGTTGTTTCCCCCATTCGGTTCACTTAAGGATTTTACCGGTGCCCTTTTCAGATTCTTTATTGACCCGTTTATGTTAACGATTTGGCTTGTTTGACGTATTTGGACAATTTTTGAGATTTGTTGTCTGGGATCCTTATCACTGCTTTGATGGGTCTTTGGATGCTTATGCTGATGTGTCGATTGCTCGAACTCAGATCCTGTTTGTCCCATTATTCTGCTGTTGTATCTGATTCTGTGTGGAGGGGATGTTCCGTTGTTGCTATGGCCCTCTTAATTTGAATACTATGGTGTTGCTTTGCTATTATTGGTTGCCGCTGGTTTGGTTGTTTGTTTGCACCTTGGAGATTGGTGTTCTGCTGCTATGTTCATATCATTGTTGCTGCATTTTGAGATTGTGGGACATCGCTATTCATCGTCCAAATTGCACTAATTTAGGATAAGACTCAATTGGCCTATGAAAAAATATTTAATTTGAGGTTATGGACTGATATTGAACCGATACTACATTTGCCAATGAAAAAATACATATACACGTATTGAGGCCTCGGGATTGATTTGAACATGATACTACACCTGAACAGTCCCGTCCCCGTGTCCCTAAAGCAAAAGGCGATGATGAATGTATGCACTTTAACGCAAAGCAAGTTGAATAGAGTAACGGAATTGGTACTTGGCATGGCAACACGACCGGCCGGCGTGTTTGCAACCGTACCAACATCCCGGGCCTCTACATGATGCGCCATACAAACCTGAACCTAAATTTTGCAAAAACAAACCCCCTTTTACTATTATTTTTATTTTTATTACTACTATTATATATTATTATTATTAATACTACTTTATTACTTTATTATTATTATTTTATTTTCATTAGTTATTACACTTTATTATTGTACTAATCCAATTTCATTTTGTTTTTTTTGTGAGGTACATTTGATTGAATGATTATGCCGCTCCCGGGTTCTACCTTTTGAATTTATTCTCATTATTTATGTTGTTAGACTTGATAGAATTTGTACAATTTATTTGTAAAATGAACCTTTGATTATATATGATTATTTGATTGATTGCTTTACCTTATAGCCATTGCCTTTATATTTCGGAGTTGTCATTTAATAGAACGTCAATTGTGGAGCCAGTTTAGCAAATGCGTGCAAGTTAAATCATTTTTTGCAAAAAAAAAATGAAAAGTATTTCAATTAATCATTTTAGAAAATGCACTTTTAAATATTTTGGGAACCTGTCGGATTAACCATTTTTTAACGGAATTTCGGAAGTGCCTTAAAAACCTTCTTCCGAAATTAATAAAACCTCTTACCTTTTGAATATATGAAAGAAAGACCGTCTTTTTATAAAACGGAGTTTTGCACGCATTTGTTAATTTAGTTCCCTGTTTTCCTTAATTGGGTGGCGACTCCAAAAACTCCAAAAGAGTTAGTCCATCCTGTCGATATTCCGGAATTTATCCTTTTCGGGGTAATTTTTGGGGTTTAACATGTTGTAGCTGGGTTGCAGGTATTGGCTTGGTTGTTCCAGGTTGTAAGAGCTGGTCCTGTGATGTTATAGTCATTTTCAGATAGTCTGGTTTGATCAAAGCAGGTGGTATGTTGTTTCAGGTGGTAACTAGGTGTGTTTGTGTGTGTTTCAGTTTGTATTTGAAGTTCAGGTGCTTAAGGCAAGTTAGTCAATTTCTTTCAGCTTCTCTTTGTGTTATGTGATTGATCAGGTCCAGTTTTCTTTAATTGTAATGCTTCAAGTCCTACCTGGTCTCTTTTAGGGCATCATCAGTTTGATTATGTGTACAAGTTATCCAGTCTGATCCATTATACATTTACCTGAATCCGGAAATTTCATCCTTCATTGAATTATTTAAGTTCTTTGCTTTATATCCAATACAATTAATGAGTGGTTATACAGCTTAAATCAAAGTTTATTCTTTGCTAATGATTGACAAGACGTGATCATCTTAAATAGTGTTAATAATTCTCGACCTAAATAAATTGGAAGGCAGGTGGTTAGCATTTTTAGTTTCTTGTTCAATCCATGGTGTGTTAGAAGTGCTGAACTAATGCTTTAATTCGCTGAAGGCGATTTAAGTAAAGGAAACTGTTATCCTTGAAATGTTGATCTTATGGTCTGATTAGTAAAGTTCTGATCTTCATATGCTTTTCTCCATGTAGGAGCAGGTGGATTCAAGCATTGAAATAAAGTGTACTTTCCTTAAGAAGGGGTGATTTACTATTTTAAATTTGGTGTTGATGTGTTAAGAGGACTAATTTTTGGTTTTAAAATTAATAGGTTCACTCACTCTTTTTTTTTTAAATTTTAGGTAAAGGTCATAGTAAGTTGCAATATTCTCCTCATATGATAGTTGCCATATTAGTTTTAGTTGTTTTTCATAAATAGGAATCTCCTCATTTGGAACATGATACATTTTTTTATATAAGTTTACTTGTCCTTGAGTGATGCTAAAGTGATGAACTGATACTTTCAATATATATTGCAGACTCAGTTGCTAGAGTTTTAATATAAGGATGATTGTCGAAGTTTCTGTATAAGTTTAGACATCTGCCTTATTCACAAATTGTTTTAATTAGGATCTTCATAAAAGAAAGAAAATGGCATCACATTTATCAAGGAAAAGAGATAAGAACTGGATTGTTCTTCGTTTGCTGTTTGATCCTACAAGTTTTGCACTAGAGTTGTCAATTTTATTGTTTAGCTCATCTGTTGGATTCTTTAAGAATAATGTCTCTTGTTTCCTAAGTCATAATACTTCACCTAAGCTTATTGCTAATGGTTGGTCATTTCTTTTACAGATAATATATAAGTAGAACAGAGGCATCTATATGTCTGCTTAGGATATCCATGGCCATAAATACACTTTGCTTTCCATGACTCTTGATTAAGTTAGTTCTTTATAGATAACTTGAGGCCATAAGCTCAATGTGCGCTAGATTAAGAACTAATATTATGAATAAGGAAATTGTTCCTATATCTGTTCTCGCTATGGTACTTCTTTAGGCAGGTGGTTTTGTTATTTTTAGGAATTCTCTACTTCACAATTAATTACTGTATTAATCGTATGTTGTTTCTTTTTCTAATCTTGCACTCTTCCTTTCTTTGCATGGAATGACAATGGAAACTGCAACGAGTTCTGAAAACTCAATGCGCCCTTGGGATCGAGTTGGTCAAAAATTCCAAACTTGGGATGGCTTACTTTGCATTGGAGTTATTGCATCCCGCGTTCAAGTTTCCCGAGAAGTGAATGAAACTTTTAAAATTCAAGGCTCAATGATTGAGTTTGCGCTTCCGGGTTCTACCTTCTAAACTCCCTCTCTCCCATCTCCTTTTAGAAAAGCATGTTATAGGAGCCCTGTAACCGGACTAGGACTTTTCATGTTAGAAGCTTGGTAGGATAGCCGCTCTATTAAAGTTATTATCTTATCGCATGTTTAGAATTATTTATGCAATTGCTTATTCCGTTTCTTTGGGACGTGCCAATTAGTTTAAGGTATTGAGAACCGTTTGTCAATTAATGAGTGCAAATTAAAAACTCAACTAAATTTTTATCTTTATTTTATCATTATTTATATTTAAATTATTTATTTATCAATTTATTTATTTTATTAAATATTCAGTTATTTATTTAATTATTTATAATTTATATTTATTTCTTATCTATTTACTTATTTATTTACTTATTTATCCTATATTTTCTTAAAATCTCTAAGTTATTTATTTTATCAAAATTCGTGAAAACCGCCGGATTAACCGCTTTTAGCGGATTTTCGAAAGTGCTCTTTTGATAAAAGACCTTCTTTCAAAAATATAAGAACCACTTGCCTAAGAATCTCTGAAAATTTACTTTCCTTTTAAAATAAGGAAGAAATGCACTCATTAATTAACGATTGGTTCCTAATAATCCTTAAATTAGGTGGCGACTCCAAAGAAGCCCTTTGGAGTCCCATTTTGTTGAAAGTACATCCCGATGCATACTTGTGTGCGTTTTTGGGAGGGTTCAACAGCGTGGCGACTCTGCTGGGGAATAACATTTGATGGTTCTAACCAAAAGGCTTTCACGAATTTGTTTGTTTGAACTATTTGAATTGTATGCTGATATTAGTATGCGTAGCTTATTTAATTATTGATGAAACTAGCATGATTATATCTATTGTTTATTTGCGAGCATGCTTAGTTAATTACTTGTGTTCATTTTTGGGAGGGTTCAACAATCATACAAAACATGCTCAATAACACTAGGCAAAGGGTTAGCATTAGAAACAATATCATTATCAGCAGTCAAAATCATACCCTTATGCACTAGACAAATAAGCAATTTTGTGCCATCATTACCTCTCAAATACTCACCAGGCCGCATCATGGCATAGATATTACCTGACAGGGATGGTATGATATCCTGATTCACGGCTGCCGACTTAGTCTCCATGGGAGACTTAGCTTTAGCCGCTTCTTTCAGCTTCTTCATGCGCCTATAGTCATCACTTACTTGCTTAGGCGACAAGTGCTTAAATGTATAACTCTTTCCCTCATGCTTGGCCGTGTAAGTATTGGCGCAGCCATCATGCATCACTGATCTATCATATTGCCAAGGCCTGCCCAACAAGATATAGCAAGTATGCATATGTACCACATCAAACATAAGCTCATCTTGACAAGCTCCCACTCTGAACTTAATCAAGACTTGCTTCACCACTCTCAACTACCACCCTCACTCAACAACTGCGAACGGTATGGATGGGGATATTTAAGTGTAGGCAATTTCAACTGTGACGCCAACAACTGGCTTACTACATTGGTACAACTACCAAAGTCAACTATCAAAGAACACATTTGTCCCCTAACTCTATACCTAGCATGGAACAAGTTCTCCCTATGCACATCTTCGTCCTCCTCAATACTCATGGTGCTCAAGTTTCAATGCACCCCAAGAAATATATTAGGCTCATCATCCTCCGCCACTTCCTCTTCACCCTCAACTTGCTCATATCTCTCATCTACCTCATCTTTGATTTCACTCTCTTGCTCACACACTGTCCTATCATCCATGATTATCATTGTTTTACGAGTGGGACAATGTTTAGCAAAGTGCCCATAGCCCTTACACTTGTGACCCTGAAAAGAAGAAGCAGTAGGAGTATTTAATTGAGTTTTAGAGTTACCTCCCGACTCCTTAGAGTCACTCCTCGGTATTCCCTTCTCAAAGGACTTCTTCACCTTTCGACTCCCACTAGCACCACTGGTACCCGGGCTTTTCCAATCCTTAGCTCGGCTCACGGGAGTAGATGTAGTATTACCTCTATACCGAGTGGCTTTCTCTTCTTTACTCAACTTTTCAGATTCAATAGCAATATGGAATGAATCTTGGAGTGAATAGAATATATGCAGTCTAACCTGTGAAGCAAACTCTTGGTTTAGGCCACCCTTAAACCGAATAATGGCTTGCTCCTCATCTTTCCTCTCCATATCAAGGGACATCTGGTTCTTCTCGAACTCATCAAAATATTCCTCAACTGACTTGAGGCCTTGCTTCAATTTATAAAGCTTCTTGAGTTGTTCTTGGCGGTGTTTAGTAGTGACATACTTATCACCCATCACTTGTTTCAGCTCATCACAAGTAATATGCTCGGGCAACCAAAGTCTACGTCTAGACCTCTTAACCGACTCCCACCAAGTGGAAGCATAAGCCTCGAATGATGTAATGGCATATGTAGCCTTCTTCTCATCCGACATGTCATTGGTCTCAATGATCCGCTCCAAGCGAACCTTCCAATCTAGGAACTTTTCCGGATCACTAGTCCCTTTGAAGGATGGGATTGTGATCTTCACACTATTAAAGTTGTTGTCACGACTTTCACGGGCTGGTTCTGGGTAACCCCCATAGTAGTCACCATAATCATCATACTCTCGCTCAAAGTTCCTTCCCACATAACCCCTCGAGGTCTACAACCTTACCCACGACCTCTATACATACCTCGAACTCCTTGTATTGGCCTCTTATTTGGATAAGGTGGCTCATAATCATCAAAGGCATCAACATGTCCGGGTAACTCCCCTTCTTGAGCTGCAACCTCTTGCTCAGCAGGTATCACAATTCTTTAGGGCCTCATAAGTGGTGGAACTTTGCTTTAGGGAATGCCTAAGTGTTGGGGAATACCCAATGCCCTATCATTCCGAGCAGCTTCTTCTCTCAACTGTTGTTGACAAGCTGCCTCATTAAATTGATCCGGCTTCAAGGTAGAAGAGTCACTAGTTCCTTCTCCAGCATCTTTTGGAACTACGGGTACCATCTCCCTCTCAATACTCTCAATTCGAGTACTCAATGCCCTCATCTCGGCCAAAAGGTCACCCAAGGTGACTTCAGGCACATCTCCGGTCTTATCTCTCTCTCAAGCAATGTACCTGCAAGTATCAAAGACTAAAGAAAATATTACTGTAATAAATCATCACACACTCCCTCACTTTGGGTGTCACTGGGGTACACTCAATTTAGCAAGGTTGGATCACTCAAACTTGTTTCGAGAGGCTTCTCAAATTGAACAACTTCCTCAATAATCTATCAAGTCTGCAATAATCAATAGTACTCTTCGGGAAGAGTGAGGTGATGTGACTCTATGGACGAATGGCTATTTAACTGAGCACTTGATGCCAAATAACTTCTACGAGTACTTCTTTGAATCAAATTCAATACGCATGAGTTATCCTAAGAGCTCAAAGAGTTAGTATTAAGTGAGTAGGAAGATTACCTAAAGAATACTAGCTACAATTATGCAACCAGAGAGCATATGAAAACTTAGATGAAAAACTACCCAGCTATAGATTTTACTCTTGGGTACCCCGCCTTGGTATCTGGGCGCCTCTAACTGGGGCGCTCAACCCTGTGAAATTCCTACAACCTACAACTTTTCCCCAGGTCTGGTTTTTCCCGTTTCTCACCACTCTTTAAGCTGTTTTCACTTGTTTTTCCTTACCCAATGATGTTAAAAGATGTTCTTGATGTTTTCTAACAATACCTAATAATTCCCAACCATAATCAATCAATAACAACACTCAAATTTTGAATTTGGAGCAATTTTTCAACTAGGGTTTCTTGAAGGTGGGTTTAATCTTTCAAGAACGTCAACCACTACACCAAAATCGTGATTCAAGGATCTCAAATGACTGGGAAACTTCAACACAACAATCCCGAATAAAAATCTACAAATGGGGAATCAAATTCAATCCTTTTTTGGTTCGTTTGCAACTTTATTTTTTTTTTTCAAAAATGAAATTCAAGAAAAGCTAAAAGATGAAACTAACCTAGGCACGAAGAACATCATTAGAATTGTTGAAACAAACCCTTTCCTTGCTTTGAAACCAACTGATGCAGGGTAAAATGCGGAAGAAAAAAAGATAAAGAAACGAGACGTAGTTTGAACAAGAACAAGGATTCAACTAGGAACTAGTCTAGTTACGCCATTGTTGGAGTCAAAGGACACCTAGGCTATACGAACTATCCTCAACAGTACAAAGATTCTTGAAATTTTCGATCAAGAGGAATTAAAGGTTAAATGGATTCACCAAAAGAAATCAAGTCCAATAGGGTTTCCTATTGAGAGTGAAACTCAATGTTCTAATATTCTGAATTCAAAGATATGTAATAAAATAATGACCTAAGTGTGGTATTTATAGGTCTTCCCACACGTTCTAATGTTATAAAAGTAACCCCAGGATGGCTAATTAAATAAGACCACGCAAGGCCAAACAAATAAAGAATTCTCAAAAACTAAATAAATCCCATAACTACAGAAAGCAGGGGAGGCGGCCCACCCTGGAAAGTCTAGAGAATGGTTTTCTGAGGGGCGCTCTGGACTGAATTGAGGCGTCTGCCTTGCAAACTTTAGAAAGTTGACAAAACCATACTTAGTCGATTTTCGGAGCCAAATATTGGAGGTGCTCTGCCTTGGCCTTGGGGACGTCCTTCCCGGGCCTTCCACTATGCAGGAGATGCTGGGAAGCTCTGAGGTGCTCTACCCTGGCTCTGCAGCGGTCCACCCTTAAGGGTGTTGCAGCAAACAATCTTCAAATCGTCCCCGAAGCTTCATTCATCCAAGTCCTTCCACACAAAGTGTTGATGCACTTCTTGAATCTTCTTTGCTTGACATCGTGTGAATTGTCTCGAGGTCACATGATCCGTTTGGACTACATCACGCTTGCCTTGTAAGGTTATTTGGAAAATTTTTGCTCGTCCACCTTCGTTACTAGGGGCTGAGCGCCCGCTATGTAACCCATTCGCTTGTGAACATTTCTCAATTCCTGGCATAATATGCTTGTATGGCGGCAGATTTCATAGATGCTGGATCGTTGGCTGTTTTGGAGCTTCCTCGGGCTGTATCTAAGTCAATCCTCAAGGCAATTGAGGCTGGGGTGTTCCCTGAGGGCCTCGATCCACGAGGGGATTCTGGCCTTGGGGTTGACTTTGTAAAACCTTCCTCCAAATGTTTGTCTAATGCTTCTACCATCATCATTGAGCTCTGAACTAATTGCTATTGTTAAGCCTCGAGGAGCTTGTTGAAAGCCCTTTCGAGTTTGTCCTTGGCCCTGACGGGACTTCCTCCATATGTAGGGTCTACTCATGAGTCTCTGTGGTCAGCATCGTCTTTCACGTTGATTGGATCCTTGGGCGGATCTGCTGCTTGGCCAACGGTATCGCTGGGATATTTCGTTATACCATCTACTGCCTGAGCAGTGCTTTGTCGGAGCCTTTTCCTGTCCTCTAACATGATTCGTGTATTTTTTTCGTGAAAAATGAACAATTGCATGGGCTTCGGTGACCACCAAATTTTTTGTGCCTAATATTTGCACTCTAGGTTAAACAAATGAATTTATAGGGGATCACAAGCAATAATCGAAATTACGAAGAATAATGAAATAAAGTGAGAGGGGTATTTATAAGCTTAGGTGTACCCTCAAATATAATTATGGTAAACTACTAACATTATAGGCTTTGGGTCTATTACATAAGGTGGTTACATAAAGTAAAACTTAACTAGGAGAGTAACTCTCTCGAGGGGGCTAGGACTATGCCCTTCGGTTCTGGGTCTGTGCCTGATGTGCGGTTGTGAATGTGGAGTAGGCATGGGTCCTTAGTGCCTGTTATCTTGTAAGACAAGTTTAGTCTTCACCAGCTGGACTCATATCTCTGTAATAATAGGTGGAGTATTTTGTATCCACGCAATAAAAAAATGTTAAATATTATTTTAGTGGGTATTGAAAAGAACATGATACAATCTTTACTTTTTCAAAATATTCTACATGATAAAAGGTACCACACAACCAGCTTATCTACAAAAATCTTATAAGATCATAACAAACAAAATATAAATGCTACTTATCAATCTATGTACGATATAATTAATATTTTCTCTGTCACACTTTGTTTGTCATACTTTCATTATTAGTTCGTCTAAAAGAGATTGTTATATTTATAAACTTGGCAACAATTCAACTCGAAAGTTACTTTTTGATTCGTTTATAACTACACAAATATTCATGACTGCTTTTATACCACAAGTTTCAAAAGTCTTTATTTTTTTGTTAAACTTTGTGCCAATTCAAGTTACGACAAATAAATTGGGACGGAAGGTGTATACAAGATTGATATCGCAAATAAAATAACGAAGCATAACATTATATTCAAACTATGAGAAGACCTCGTGCTCCAATAAAAGCTTATCCTGTTCATCGACCATAATTATCATATAAAATAGTCATTTCAACAAAGATAAGAATGATGGAAATAAGACATTTAAAATATAGAAACTTATTTAGAAAGCTAATAGCGCAGTTAGCGAAAAAAGTAAAAAAGAAGCAAATGTGAGAAGTCAAACAATTGGAATAAAGAATGAAAAGAAAAAATAAATTTAAAAACGTAACAAAAATCAAACTTGAATAATAATTATAACTACACTATATAATTACCGGCAATTCTAAGTTTCCTTCTGAAAATAAGGAATATAATTGCACCCCCTCCAATTCACCCTACTGTACGCTGAAATTACTTGGACAAATAAACATATGAAACTATATAATTGTGCACAATTGCATACAAATCTAATTTTATAGCAACTTTCCTAACAGGCCCCAAGTAAAAAGTCAAATTCGGCCGTGTCTATTAATGATTAATCAATATAAAATGGCCTTGTCAAAGAGACTGCTATTTGTGGGTCAGACCGCTCGTGCGATGATAAGAAAATTAGGCCCATACTTGTACAACATGGTCCACAAATGAAAGAAGGGAGAGTTCTTATGACTTCAGGTCTCTGTTTGCGTGGGTTCATTTTCGAAAACTTATATTACCTTGAAAATTATCTTCTACTAGTATTAATCTGTAGAAGAGGAGGCAGGAGGGCTATGGGGGAATTAGTTTCGGAGAGATAGAAATTCTAACGAGGGATTTAAAAAAATAATCAAGAATGCCATACGTGCAATTAAACGTGTGGCCACTATGTTAGATAGTTCTCTTAGGCTTGTGTTCAATATTTAACTTGCACAATATTCAAACGGTATCCCACTTGGATCACTTACAAACTTCTCTAGAGCCAAGATTACAAGAAGGACGTGTCATACATGTAAATCAAAAAAAATTGTCAATTTTTTTTTTAATTTCTGAGCAAGCGAGAGGGGCTATATATTAAGTTTCAAAGGCTTCTGTATAAGTTTTCAAACATTAGAAAGGTAAATAGTCGGGGGATGATTATGACTACCTATCGACGCTTCACTGAAGGAGTGGGATTGTTTAGGACCTTAGATGATCACATACACTAGATGATTGCGTTATTTTAAGTTCAAAATAGAGATCAATCACCCATAACTCACAAATGTAAGGGGTATGGGCATTTTGCTAAAGATTATCCCACCCGTAGAATAATGATTATTATGGATGATAGTAGGGTGTGTGAGCAAGAAAGTGAACCCGGAAATGAGGGAGTTGGAGGAGGTGAGCGAGTTAATGGCGAAGAGGAAGTGGCGGAGGATGATGAGCTTAACATGACACTTGTAGTACGTAGGAGTTTGAGTGTAGTGAAAGCTAAATCGGTAAAGATTAAGCTTAGCAACCGAAGACAAAATCAGCGGAAAATATAGATAGAAGCAAGACAAATCTCTTGCTTCGTTAGAATGAATCCGAGGAACTAGTCTCGGTTCAAACAATGGAAGAACAAGGAGATGCACCTATGCTAAGCAACAATCCTCAAGAAGAACTCATGCTTCTTGCAAATTGAATGACCAAAGAAGAATTTGTTCAAATGATTACACCGAATGACACAAGTTCCTTAAATTCCCACGACGGGGTTCAGATCTCAATGGAGACTCAATAGCTTCAACTAAATTCAATATTCATAAGACAACAACTGGATTTCTACAAAAAGAAATTTAAAGAGGCTTATATAGACAATACTAAGGGCAAACTAGTAAAACAGTCACATGCGACCAATAACAATTAGCCACGTAGGGCTGAGTAAGTTAAGTGTTCATACACTCCATTGCTTCACTGGCTCGCACCCTCCTTGGGTTCCGAACACTTAAATCGAGCACTTGAACTTGAACACACTTGAATTTGAATAATTTAATTCGGACGCTCTCCCTTCGGTTGCTTTCACTGCTTGGCGTCAATGTTGATTGTTCGGTTACTTCCTTCTTTGGGTAAAGGCATTCTTGGGCCTCATCCAAATGCTCTTGAAAATGAGAGACAACAGATAGAGAGGAGTAAGGGAGTGACCAGCGACAATCTTAGAGTTGAAAAATGAGCGAATGTGTGGAGTGATGTGAGTGGACTGTCACCCAAATCTACACTTGGGCTTGAAATAAAAATGAGGAAGAAGAAAGAGGAAAAAGAAATCATTGAGAGTGAGGGCACCCCTTATTCTAGCACTAACTATTTATCTTCTTCTCCTACTTGTTTTAGCTTTTGTGTAGGTAATCTTGGAGGCAAGCTAATGTAGCCTCAACCATGTGCTTTGGAGGGAAGGCAAGGAGATGAAGATCTTCATTGTGAGCTTCATGAAGAGGAAGTTGAACATGATACTTCAAGTGCTATTAGTGCTCAAGAAAGCAACTCAAGTGTAAGTGTTACTTCAGCTTTTCATGAGCACGTTAGTTCCTTATCTTGAAAAGACTCAATGCTACTTGGTGCTTGTAATGCATCTATTGAACTTGCAACTAGTGTAAAGTCTAATGGTCAACTTGCGTGTGAATGTGAACCACTAGTTGAGAGGATTGATAAGGCACATCATGATGTGAGCCCGGTATTAAATGAACCTCTCTTTAGTGAAAAAGTGGGTAGTTGACTATGCTTGTGAACCTTGTTATGACACACCACCAATTTTGATAAAGGGGAAGATGAGTTGTTTAATCATAACCTTGTTGATATAATTGCCTTTGGTGGGCCTAAGTGTTGTAGTGAGGAAGGTAGTGACCTTGAGGAGTCTCTATTGCATGAGATTGATAGGGTTATCTATGATGACTCCTCAAGTGAGAGTGATTAACCTAATTTTGATACTTCACCTTTGTTCAAAAATGAAGTCGAGATGTCTACTTTTACTATTTCTTTGTTTGAGGGCATCTTTATTTGTTTTGGTGACTTGTATCAACCTAGAGTTGAGAATGAGTTAGAACCTCCATGGCGTAAAGGATTTGACTTAATAGACAGCTCTTTGTTTGAAATTTCGAGTGAGGTAGATGATTCTTCTGGTGACCCTACTCTTGATTGTTTGGGTTATGATGATGAAGAAGCCATTATTAATGCATTTCTTGAGAGTTTACCTTCGGAGGAGGGTTGTCTTAAGGGTAGATCTTGAGGTGAGGAGGTATCTCTTGGTGTATGAGTGCTTTTAAGAAGGGGAGTGGAGTAATTGATTCTAGTTGTAGGTTGAGCTATTTTGCTTACTCCATCCCATATGCTGATCACACTTTGAGAATTGAGCCTGCCAAAACCAATGTGCCCCATTGTGAAAACATTACATTGATGGTTTGGTGTGTTGGTCATGAGCTTAGGGATCATAGGATATTTGATAGTTTGAACTTGCATTTTCAATGCCCTAATGATCTCATTGTTTGTTCTTGTGTTGAGTACACTTTTTTGTTTAGCCAAGTCCTTGTTGTTTCCTTTGGAGACATAAACTTTTTCATTGCTATTGATACTTGGTTATACTATAAGAGTGTGTTTTCCACACGGTTTGCACTAACCTACTTCCATAGTAGGGAGTTCTGCTTGTGTTTCTCAATGCTTGTAGGCCTTGATGTAGTGATTTCGAGGATGAAATCTTCTCAAGAAGGGGAGGATGATGCAATACAAATTGCCTCAAGACCATTCACTCGGAGTCAAGATAAAGAGATCAAAGATGCTCACCTACACTTAGTTGGGAAGAGCTCGGAAGAGCTTAGAAGATGGAAGCTTTGGGGATGATTTAAAGACCATGCACTTGAGCGCATGTTGACACCCAATTTTGTCCCTCTTATTTTTCAAAATTTAGCCGTTCTTGAATCTTGCACACACTCGTGTATCCATTCCCACCTCATCTATTCTTTTCAAAATATCCTGGCAATTGAGGCCATTTTCGAAAGCCTCGCCTCAAACCATAGCTATTTTGCAATTTTCTACAATTACTCCTATTTTGACAAAACCCTCCCAAATTGTTTTAAGCCTAAAAATTACAATTTCTAGGCATTTTAGCCTTCCTAATATTTTAAAATTAATTTCCTAATTTTCCTATAATTTTTATATATTTTTAAATCCATTTTAAACCACTTTATACCATTTTATACCTATTTTATACCTATTTACATAATATTTATACACATATACACGCATATACACACAAGGCACACACAGCAGCCAATTTTTTTACACGTCACGCCTATGTGGATCGATCCTGATTGTCCACATAGACGATCTAACGGCCCCAATTAGTTTCCTTTGCCTCTACACCCCAAAACCCCTTCCCCTTCTCTCATTTTCCCCTCTCACCCTCGACCGGACCCCCCCTCTCTCTCTCTCTCTTGGCGATCTCAATCGCCCCCTCTGTCGATGATCTTTCCGGCCGTTTGAGCCGGTGAAAATTGGGGAAAAGGGTGTCTTTAGACTCCCCTCGTCGTCCGCAACACACCCCATACACCTTCGATAGGATTTGGACGAGGGAGAGCTTAAACCTAGGTCGATCGAATCGCCACTGTCAAGGGCCGATTCGGGTCGACTCCACCGGCGAACACATGGTAAGAGCTGGTTTACGTGACTTAATAGGGAGGGAAAACCCTCATGTTTACGTAATCAAAGGGGTCAAGGTCGACCCAGCTCAAATTCCAAACGGGTAATCCTACTCTTTTACTATACTTTGAGTCTATGTGACACTGTGCCTAGATTGCTTAGTTTCTCTGTAATTTTAACATGTTTGTTTTCCGAGCAATTAATTAGTCAAGAAATTATGTGATCATTAGTCCATGCTTGGTTCACTGGCTGAGACGCTGATTTGAATTCCTATCTGTCTAAAAGCTTAGCATGTTTGTATTTCACAGAACACCTCTGTCAATACGAAAATTTAGAGTCCATGGCAGCTTTGAGTCTATTACGTTTATGCTTGTTTGATACAATGTATTTAGCCTCACATTCTGTCAAAGCACATGATTTTCATGACTATATGCTTAAGATTGAGATGGTGATTTGATTGAACATGATTAGAAGGATCTTGATTTACTTAAATTAAAAATCTTGATTATATGTTTGAGATGATTGATACAGTATCAATTAAAACCTGTTTGCAGCTTGATTTTTGAACTAGAACATGTTATGTACTCTGATTTGAACCTAGACTGTTATTAGGGTAAAGGGGAGGAAATCACAATTGGTTAGAATCTTGTTTTCCTTAAATTTGGGAGACTAATTGACATATATTTGGAAAGAGTACCTAATTGAATCCTGTCAACTTTGAGAATCAATATTCTCTTACTATCTTGGTTCTTCTCCCGTTTGAACTCTAATTCCCACCCCACACTATATAAACTGGCTATTCTCTCATTCACACACACACAACTTAGGCATTCAACACTTAAAGCATACTACACACATACACAACATCCTGCATAGAGGAAAAAGCTACAGAGTACCTGATGCAGCCCGAAGAGCTGATCAACCGAAGGCAGTGACTGATGAACCGAGGAGGCCAATTACCCGAAGTCAAGCTAAGCTGCTCCATGACATGCACGTCCAGTTGACTACGATGGGAAGAAGCATGTGTTCGGAAGAGGAGTTGCCAAGTGATGAAACCAAGGGCTACATCTTCAAGTTTGAGCCCGATGACAAAGTTCCCGAACAGCAGCTCTTGACCCCGGGCAGCGCAGAGCCGAACACAACATCATGTGTTCGAAGCTAAGTTAGCGCCCGATGACAAATGTGTTCGAGCAGGCCATAGAGAACCGAAGCCAGGCTCACCGAAGTCAAGAACCGAAGCAAGGCTCACCGAAGTCAAGGTTGCCGAACACATTTTTAACTCAGCCCTGCGTGGCTTATTTTTATTGGTCGACTGTGACCTATTTACTTGTTTACCCTTAGTATTTCCTATATAAACCTTACTTCCTTACATTGTAATAGCCAGTTTTTGGATATTGATATTAAATGAAAGTGCCGAGCACATTTCTTGTCTCCGTCGTGAGCAAAACCCCGGTGAGGGCCTTTAAGGATTTGTGGCTTTCGGTTAGTCCGATTGAACATTCCTCTTGATCATTCAGTTTGCAAGAGGCAATGTTCTCTTGAGGATTGTTGCATAGTTAGGGTGATTCTTGACTCCCTTTTGATCGAGCTTTGGGACAGGTTCCCCACTGTTCTTTCGAAAGAAGCAAGTTTTGTCTTGCTTTTATCTTCCCTTTTAATTGTTCTTCTTCCGCGACTGTGCTTAGCTTTCCCTTCGGGAATTGTATTGCACCATCTTGGTATCAGAGCACGGTTTGGGCTTGTTTCTACAACCCCAAATCCTGTTCACGTTATCTTTATTTTTGTGCGTTGTGTCTTTGTTTTCCATTTCGTGTTCCTGTTTTGGTTTTGTTACTGTTGGTGTTGTTATCTTACAAAAAAAAAAAAAAAAAAAAAAAAGGTGTTAAAAAGAAAATTCAAAAATTGTGATTGATTGTTGGTTGTTTGGGAAAAACAATCTTGGATTCTTGTTCACCATCGAATTCTGATTCCAAAGAATACCCGACGTACTAATTTCGTGACTAGGGTTTCTTGGTGAATTTTGGACTGATTTGAGCTTCAGTGGTGACTGGAAATCGAACCCAGGCTGTGTTGGTGGAGACCGATGAAGGTTGGTGGTTCTTGAGTGATTTGGGTTTGTTTATTGCTTAAAATCGAAGTTCTTAAGTTGGAGACGTTGTCCGTACACCGGAAATTTGTTACAAGTTCGTAACAGTGTACGACACGTCGAGCTAGTCTTGGCTCGAAGAACTTTAAATTCCTCCGTCGTTGAAACCAGAGTTGAAAGCAACCCAGATCTTGTTAGAAATCGAGGAGAGTGGACCGAAGTTGTTGTGTCCGTACGCCGGAGCAAGGTCACTGTTCCATTGAAGAAGAAGGGGTAAACGTTTGAATGTTAAAAACCCCAGGTGAAAAATTGTCGGCTGAAAAGGGAAAGTGGATAAGGTAAAACCCTATCCGTAACAAAGGGGACCACTCTTGTACGGACAGGAGTGGGTGTGATCGAAAAGGATTCCAAAGGGAATCAAAAGGGTAGATTCTCCTAGGTTCTCACTTTCTTTCGTGTCAAATTCTGGTTGGTGGATCTTTTGAGTAATTGTCCTACTCGAGGTCGTACCAACTCATTTGAGCTGATAGGAACTCGTGCGAAGGGGTGACCGAAGTCCAAACTTTCGTAGAAATTTCTTTTGACTCCCCGAGCTCAGTTAAAAGCGTCCGTTCCATCGAGTCGAACATCACTTCACTCTTCCCGAAGAGACAGTGACTATTGTCGAACTTGAAGGATCTTAGAGGACCGATCAATTGGACGAGCCACTGTTAACAAGTCCTTGAGTGATCAAAAACCGAACCCATAAATTGAGTGGACCCGAGCGCCACCCATCAAAGGTGAGGGAGAGTGTGAGGTGATTTCTAACCTTAACATTTGTTTGATCTTTGACTTGTGCAGGTACCATGGCTGGAAACGAAGGCAAAGGCATTGAAAGGCCCGAAGTATCGTTAGCCGATCTCATGGCTGCGATACAAAGTGTCAGTGCCGAAGTGAGAGGAGTGAGTGTTCGAGTAGCTCAACTCGAACAGGGAAGTGCATCCGCGGGCAGAAATGGGTCCGGTGCTGGAACCAGCGAATCCACACCGATGAAGCCAGATCTGTATGCTGAGCTTCTTCGACAACATCAGTTGACGAGTGAAGCAATTCGAAGAGAGCTTAACTTGGGCAATCCCCAAGCACAACAAAACTTGGGCAGTCCCCAAGTTGGAAATCAAAACTTGGGCATTCCCCGAGGAGAGAGGTTACCACTCCCAAGGAACCGAAGAGACCTTGGTGCTGTAACCGAAGAGGCTGATGAAGAGGAATTTCCCGAGGACGAGTATGAACGTGAGCTGCCATTCGCTCAACGAAGGCAAGCTCACCGAGGTCGTGGAAATTTCCGAGGTCGAGGCCGAGGCGCAAATTTTGGAAGAAATATTGAGCGTGAGGCTGATGATCGTGATGATGAGTATCCCGAACAGAATCGTGGTGTTCGAGACTCCAACTTGAACAGTGTCAAGATCACTATTCCACCCTTCAAAGGAACTAGTGATCCCGATGAGTATCTTGAATGGAAGCTGAAAATGGGGCGCATCTTTGAAACCAATGAGATGACCGAGGAGAGAAAGGCTGCCCATGCCATTGCTTCGTTCGAAGCTTATGCATCTACTTGGTGGGAAGCTGACAAGAGGCATAGACGAAGGAATGACTATCCCGAAGTCACTACCTGGCCACAGTTGATGAGAGCTATGGATGGTAAATATTTGAGTGCCAAGTACAGGCAAACTCAAATGCAAAAGTTATATGAGCTGAAACAAGGATCGAAGTCAGTTCAAGAGTACCACGATGAATTTGAAAAGGTTCGATTGAATCTTGATCTGACCGAAGACGAGGAGCAGGCCATTATCCGGTTTAAGAGTGGCTTGGCCAAGGATGTGTCATCTCAGTTGAGACTCCACGTGTATCACACGTTGGAAGATTTGTTTGAAGCTGCTACCGAAGCTGAAAAGTTGGTGAAGGAAGAAAAGGCAAATCGGTATCGCGGAGTCACTACTTCTACTCCCTTGAACCGAGGAAAAGAATGGAAAAATCCTAACCAAGGAGTTGCCAACACTGTTCGAGATCCGAAGAGAGTCTTTGAGAAAGGTGTGACCGTTAACCAACCAAGAGAAGTGGGAGGTAAAGTTCAACTAAACTCTCCTAGTGCTTCAAATATTCAGTGTCATAAATGCAGAGGTTATGGTCACATGGCCAAAGAGTGTCCAACTCGCAAAGTTATGCTACTGCTCGAAGATGGAACCGTCCATGAGCAAGCGAGTGACACCGAGGAGGAAATTATCGAGGAGGCTGACCGAGCTGAAGGTGATGATGATCATAAGGCTGCCGAAGCTGATCATCCGGAAATGTTTCTTGTGGTTCGAAGGAATTTGAGCTGCATGACTCTTGAAGAAGAGGACAACCAAAGAGAAAACCTCTTTCATGCCCGATGTCGAGTGAGGGGAAAGGTGTGTTCGATGATCATTGATTCCGGTAGTTGTGCCAATGTAGTGAGCCAAACTTTGGTTTCACAAATGGGATTACCAACGATGAAGCATCCCCACCCCTACAAATTACAATGGCTGAATGAGTGTGGAGAATTGAGAGTTGTCAAACAAGTGTGGATCAAGTTTAGAATCGGCGAGTATCAAGATGAAATGGTATTCGATGTGGTGCCGATGCAAGCTTGTCATTTGCTCTTGGGTTGACCATGGCAATATGACCGAACAGCTGTTCACAATGGCAGATCCAACACTTACACCGTGAAGCTTGATGGGAAGAGTTTCATCCTCAAACCACTGTCTCCAAAGCAAGTCTCCGAGGACTATAAACGGATGAAAGAATTGAAAGAAGCGGCCAAGGCTAAGCTTCCGATGGGAGCAAAATTGACAGCCGAGGAGACAAACTCACCGATCGAAGAGAAAGGAATTTGTGCAATCATGCAACCCGGTGAGATCTTACGAGGCAACGACCCCGGTCAGATGATGATTTGCCTCGTGCACAAGGGTATCCTTCTAAACTCTAATGATGATTTTTCTAATGATAACCCTTTGCCTTTGTCTGTTCGTAAAGTTTTGCAGGACTTCGAGGACATGTTTCCCGAGGAAATGCCAGGTGGATTACCTCCGTTGAGAGGAATCGAGCACCAAATTGACTTCGTGCCGGGATCTCAAATCCCCAACAAACCTGCATACCGGTGTAATCCCGAAGACACCAAAGAGCTCCAAAGGCAGGTTGATGAATTGTTAAACAAGGGCCTCGTTCGTGAGAGCTTAAGTCCTTGCGCCGTTCCAGTTATCCTTGTCCCGAAGAAGGATGGAACATGGCGAATGTGCGTTGACTGTCGATCAGTCAACAAAATAACGGTAAAGTATCGTCATCATATCCCTCGATTAGATGACATGCTAGATGAATTGAGTGGTTCTTCATGCTTTTCAAAGATTGACCTCAGGTCCGGTTACCACCAGATCCGAATGAAACCCGGTGACGAGTGGAAAACCGCATTCAAGACCAAATTCGGTCTTTATGAATGGTTGGTAATGCCATTTGGCTTATCCAATGCCCCGAGCACATTCATGCGATTGATGAACCACGTGCTCAAAACCGTTCATAAACAAGTTCGTTGTCGTTTACTTCGATGACATACTTGTTTACAGTCGAACCATGGATGAACATGTCGAACACCTAAGGCTTGTGCTTGAAAAGCTTCGAGAAGAAAAGTTGTATGCCAACTTCAAGAAGTGCGCCTTCGGTGTCGATCGTGTAGTCTTTCTTGGATTTGTAGTCAGTGCTAATGGTGTCGAAGTCGACGAATCAAAAGTCGAAGCCATCAAAGATTGGCCAACTCCGACCTCGGTATCACAAGTTCGTAGCTTCCATGGGTTAGCTAGCTTTTACCGAAGGTTCGTTCGTGACTTTAGCACCGTGGCAGCTCCTCTAACCGAGCTGGTTAAGAAAGACAATCCATTTGTGTGGGGAGAGTCCCAAGAAAGGGCTTTCCAAGAGTTGAAACGGAGGCTTTGTTCTGCCCCGTTGTTACAACTCCCTGACTTCGGCAAAGCATTCGAAGTCGAGTGTGATGCGTCTGGAGTTGGGATCGGAGGAGTGCTGATGCAAGAATCGAAGCCGATCGCTTACTTTAGCGAAAAGCTTAAGGGTGCAACTCTAAATTATTCGACCTATGATAAAGAGTTGTATGCCCTCGTTCGAGCACTCGCCCATTGGCAGCATTATTTGTGGCCTCGAGAGTTTGTGATCCGAAGTGATCATGAGTCCTTGAAGCATCTCCGAGGACAGGAGAAATTGAACCGAAGGCATGCCAAATGGGTTGAATTTATTGAGAGCTTTCCCTATGTAATTCATTACAAAAAGGGAAAAGACAACGTTGTGGCCGATGCGCTATCAAGGAAATTTGCTTTAGCGACCACTCTCGCCTCTAGGCTCATGGGATTTGAAAGCATCAAATCGATGTACGATGACGATCCCAAGCTGAAATGCGTTCGAGACGCGATCTTGAGTGGCCGAAGAGTTGAGAAATATCAGTGGCACGATGGCTACCTCTTCAAGAATGGGAGGGTTTGTGTGCCAGTGTCATCGTGGAGAGAGCTCTTGGTTCGAGAAGCTCACTCCGGTGGACTGATGGGACACTTCGGTGTCGATAAAACTCTTGGTATCTTGACCGAGCAGTTCCATTGGCCCAAAATGCGACGAGATGTGGAAAAGCTTTGCAACGCTTGTCTCGTTTGCAAGAAAGCTAAATCGAAGTCCAACCCTCATGGTTTGTATACCCCGTTGCCTGTGCCTGATCGACCTTGGGTTGATATATCCATGGACTTTGTCTTGGGGTTACCGAGATCGGGGGGAGGACATGATAGCATCTTCGTTGTGGTTGATCGATTTTCGAAAATGGCTCACTTTATTCCTTGCAAGAAGTGTGACGATGCCCAGCATGTAGCTACATTATTTGTTTCCAATGTGTTGAAATTGCATGGTGTCCCTCGTACTATTGTGAGTGATCGGGACACAAAATTCTTGAGTCATTTTTGGAAGTGTCTATGGGGTGCCCTCGGCACCAAACTACTTTTCTCGACGTCTCACCATCCTCAGACTGATGGACAGACCGAAGTAGTTAACCGAACCTTGGGATCTTTGCTTCGGGCAATGACCAAAGGCAAGGTTGGAAACTGGGCTGATCGTTTGCCCATGATGGAGTTTGCATACAATCGAACGGTGCATCGAATGATTAACATGACCCCGTTTGAGTGTGTGTACGGATTTAACCCTTTAATTCCACTTGATCTAACCCCATTGCCTCGAGATGTTGTTATCGACTTTGCAGGTACTCACCGAGCCAAAGCTCTGCTCGAGTTGCATGCGAAGGTGAAGAAGAACCTCGAGGACGCCTATGCAAAGGTTGCCTTAAAGAAAAACAAGGGGCGTAAAAAGTTGGAGTTAAAGAAGGGTGATTGGGTTTGGGTTCACTTCCGAAAGGAACGTTTCCCGAACCTAAGGAAAGGAAAATTGGCTCCTCGAGGGGATGGTCCATTTCAAGTGCTGTGCAAAATAAACAACAATGCTTATGTCATCGACCTCCCAGGTGAGCATAATGTGTCCAACACCTTCAATGTTACTGATTTGACTCCTTGTGTTGTAGGCCAAACATCAGCAGCAGAGGATGACTCGATTTCGAGGACGAAATCCTCTCAAGAAGGGGAGGATGATGCAGCCCGAAGAGCTGATCAACCGAAGGCAGTGACTGATGAACCGAGGAGGCCAATTACCCGAAGTCAAGCTAAGCTGCTCCATGACATGCACGTCCAGTTGACTACCATGGGAAGAAGCATGTGTTCGGAAGAGGAGTTGCCAAGTGATGAAACCAAGGGCTACATCTTCAAGTTTGAGCCCGATGACAAAGTTCCCGAACAGCAGCTCTTGACCCCGGGCAGCGCAGAGCCGAACACAACATCATGTGTTCGAAGCTAAGTCAGCGCCCGATGACAAATGTGTTCGAGCAGGCCATAGAGAACCGAAGCCAGGCTCACCGAAGTCAAGAACCGAAGCAAGGCTCACCGAAGTCAAGGTTGCCGAACACATTTTTAACTCAGCCCTGCGTGGCTTATTTTTATTGGTCGACTGTGACCTATTTACTAGTTTACCCTTAGTATTTCCTATATAAACCTTACTTCCTTACATTGTAATAGCCAGTTTTTGGATATTGATATTGAATGAAAGTGCCGAGCACATTTCTTGTCTCCGTCGTGAGCAAAACCCCGGTGAGGGCCTTTAAGGATTTGTGGCTTTCGGTTAGTCCGATTGAACATTCCTCTTGATCATTCAGTTTGCAAGAGGCCCTTCTGAAGTCTGATCTCTTCTGGTTCTTTTTCTTGAAGAGCTATTGCCTCTTTATTTGGTTATTTGGTCCTCTCTTTGCAAATCCTGATCAACCTTCATTGCTTCTTTGCTTGTTCACTGTTTAAAGGTATTCCTTCTTTATTTTTGTTGCACAATACATATTGTCCTATCTGTTTGTTTATGTGAATCAGTGTGTTTGGTTTGCTTTAAACTATTGTGAAATACTGCATGTTTGAGCTCTATTTTCATCAAGCATCTTAGTCCTGTTCAGTTAAGGGGGTCCAATGGGATCCTACCTATATTTCTATAGAGAACAAGGACAGGGTTCATGTTTTATTGGGTCAAGTCCTCTGTCATTGATGCAGCCCGAACACGTGCTGATCAAGTGTTCGATCCACCGAGGAGACCGATGACACGAAGTCAAGCCAAGCTGCTGCGCGATGTGCACATTTACTTAGCCTGGCCGAAGGAAAACTATCTCCCCGAAGCTGAGTGGCCGGGCTCAAGAACCGAAGGCATTATCTTCAGATTTGAGCCCGAAGGCAAAGTGACCGAGGACATTGAGCTCGAAGACAAGTGAGCGTCCGAGGACAATGAGTTCGAGCACGCAACCACGTACCGAAGTCAAGGCTGCCGAACACAACTTAACTCAGCACTGCGTGGCTTGTTTTTATTGGTCACTTGTGACTATTTACTACTTTATCCCTAGCATAGTCTATAAATAGTCCATTTTACTTCATTGTAAAGGATCCAGTTTTTGATATATGAAACATAGCAAGTGCTATTAACAGTCTCTGATGGAGTCCTTCCCCGTCGTGGGTTTTTAAGAACTTGTGTCAACCGGTGGTATTCGTTTGAACAAATTCTTCTTGATCATTCAATTTGCAAGAAGCGGGTCTTTCTTGAGGATTTTTGCATAGTATAGGTGCGTCTTGATTTCCCTTCGATCGAGCTTTGAGACAGGTTCCTCACTGTTCTTTCGAATAGAAGCAAGATTTGTCTTGCTTCTATCTTTATTTTCTTGTCATTTTCTTCCGCGTTTGTGTTTAGCAATTCGCCTCGGGTTTGCTTGCACCATCTTGGTATCAGAGCAAGGTTTGAGTTTGTTCTTACAACCTCAAATCCTGTTCACTTAAATCGTGCTTGTGTCTTCAGTTTCAGCTTTCTTCCGTGTGTTTGATTGTCGTTGCTGAGTGTTTACAAAAAAAAAAAAAATAAATAAATAAAAAAAAAAAAGTAGAAAAACAAAAATTCAAAAATTGTGTTTGACTGTTGGTTGTTTAGATTAAGCAACCATTGATTCTTGTTCACCATCGATTCCTGATTCCAACAAGTACCCGACGTACCATTTTCGTGACTAGGGTTTCTTGGTGAAATTTTGGACTGTTTTCAAGCTTTAATGGTGACTGGAACTTGAACCCATCGTGTTTGGTTGAAACCGATGAAGATTGGTGGTTTTTGAGTGATTTGGGTTTGGTTTGTGCTCAAAATTTGAAGTTCTGTGATTGAATCGTTGTCCGTACGCCGGAAAATTGTTACAAGTTGTAACAGTGTATGACTCGAAGGAGCTGAAATCTTAGCTCAAGAACTTTGTTTGATGTCCTCCATTGTTGTTTGAAACCGGAGTCGAGAAAGCAACCCAGATTCTGTTGTTATTCGTGGTCAGTGGACCGAAGCAATATTGTCCGTACGCCGGAGCAAACCTTCACTGTTCCATTGAAGAAGAAAGGGGTAAAGTGTAAACATCAAAACCCCCAGGTGAAAAGTTGTCGGCTGAGAAAGGGAAAAATTGGATAAGGTAAAACCCTATCCGTACCAAGGAGGGACCACTCTTGTACGGACAAGAGTTGGTGTGTTCGAAAGAGATTCCAAAAGGGAATCAAAGGGTAGATTCTCCTAGGTTTTCACTCTTCTTCTGTCCGAAATTCTAGTTAGTGGATCTTTTGAGTAATCTTCCTACTCGAGGTCGTACTAACTCATTTGAGCTTATAGGAACTCGTGCGTGGGTGACCGAAGTCCAACTTCGTAGAAATTCTTTGACTTCCCAAGCGCAAGAGTAAATAGCTGTCTGTTCCGATCGAGTCGAATCAACTCACTCTTCCCGAGGTAAGACATTGCAACTTGTCAAATTCGAAGGAATTGAGAGAAGTTGATCAACCGAGGAAGCCATTGGCTATAAGTTCTTGAGTGACCAAAAACCGAACCCATATATTGAGTGGACCCGAGTGCCACCCATCAAAGGTGAGGGAGTGTGTGAGGTGATTTCTAACCTTAACATTTGTTTGGTCTTTGATTTGTGCAGGTACCATGGCTGGGAATGGAGGCGATGGCAAAGGCATTGAAAAGCCCGAAGTGTCATTAGCCGATCTCATGGCTGCGATACAAGGCATCAGTGCCGAAGTAAGAGGAGTGAGTGCTCGAGTAGCTAACCTCGAGCAGGGGAGCGTGTCCGTGGCCATGCATGGGTCCGGCGCTGGAACGAGTAGCTCCACTCCGATGAAACCTGAGCTGTATGCTGAGCTCTTTCGACAACATCAGTTGACAAGTGAAGCAATTCGAAGAGAACTAAACTTAGGCAATCCCCAAGCTGGAAATCAAAACTTGGGCATTCCCCGAGGAGAGAGGTTACCACTTCCAAAGGCCCGAAGAGACCTTGGAGCTGTAGCCGAAGAGGTTGATGAAGAGGAATTTCCCGAGGACGAATATGAGCATGAGCCGCCATTCGCTCAACGAAGGCAAGCTCACCGAGGTCGTGGAAATTTCCGAGGTCGAGGCTGAGGCGCAAATGTTGAAAGATATAATGAGCGTGAAGCTGATGATCGAAATGATGAATATCCCGAACAGGTTCGTGGTGTTCGAGATTCAAACTTGAAAAGTGTCAAGATCACTATTCCACCCTTTAAAGGAACTAGTGATCCCGATGAGTATCTTGAATTGAAGCTCAAAATGGAGCGAATCTTCGAAACCAATGAGATGACCGATGAGAGAAGAGCTGCCCATGCCATTGCTTCATTCGAAGCTTATGCATCTACATGGTGGCAAGCTGATAAAAGGTATAGACGAAGGAATGCCTATCCCGAAGTCACTACTTGGCCACAGTTGAAGAGAGAAATGGATGCTAAGTATTTGAGTGCCAAGTACAGGCAAACTCAGATGCAAAAACTCTATGAGCTGAAGCAAGGGTCCAAGCCTGTCCAAGAATATCATGATGAATGCGAAAAGGTTCGATTAAATCTTGATCTGGTCGAAGACGAAGAGCAGGCCATTATCCGATTTAAAAATGGCTTGGCTAGGGATGTGTCATCTGAATTGAGGCTACACGTGTATCACACGTTGGAAGATCTGTTCGATACTGCCACCGAAGCTGAAAAATTGGTGAAGGACGAATAAGGCAAACCGGTATCGAGGAGTCACTACTACTCCCTTGAACCGAGGTAAAGAATGGAAGAGTCCAAACCAAACAAGTGCCAACACTGTTCGAGATTCGAAGAGACCCTTCGAGAGGGGTATGACCGTTAACCAATCAAGAGAAGTGGGAGGTAAAGTTCAACTAAACTCTCCTAGTGCTTCAAATATTCAGTGTCATAAATGCAAGGGTTATGGTCACATGGCAAAAGAGTGTCCAACTCGCAAAGTTATGCTTCTGCTCGAAGATGGAACCGTCCATGAGCAAGCGAGTGACACCGAGGAGGAATTAATCGAGGAGGCTGACCGAGCTGAAGGTGATGATGATCATGAGGCTGCCGAAGCTGATCATCTGGAAATGTTTCTTGTGGTTCGAAGGAATTTGAGCTGCATGACTCTGGAAGAAGAGGACAACCAAAGAGAAAATCTCTTCCATGCCCGATGTCGAGTGAGGGGAAAGGTGTGTTCGATGATCATTGACTCTGGTAGTTGTGCAAATGTGGTGAGCCAAACCTTGGTTTCACAAATGGGACTATCTACGATGAAGCATCCCCACCCTTACAAACTACAGTGGCTGAACGAGTGTGGAGAGTTGAGGGTTGTCAAACAAGTGTTGATCAAGTTTAGAATTGGCGAGTATCAAAGATGAAATGATATTCGATGTGGTGCCAATGCAAGCTTGTCATTTGCTATTGGGAAGACCGTGGCAATATGACCGGTTAGTTGTTCACAATGGGAGATCCAAAACTTACACTGTCAAGCTCGAAGGGAATAGTTTCATACTCAAGCCCTTGTCTCCAAAGCAAGTCACCGAGGACTATAAACGGATGAAAGAACTGAAAGAAGCGGCCAAAGCTAAGCTTCCGATGGGAGCAAAATTGGGGGCCGAAGAGACAAAATCACCGCCCGAAGTGAAAGGAATCTGTGCGATCATGCAACCCGGTGAGATCCTACGAGGCAACGACAACGGTCAGATGATGATTTGCCTCGTGCACAAGGGTATTCTTCTAAACTCTAATGATGATTTATCTAATAATAACCCTTTGCCCAGTGCTGTACAAAGTGTTTTGCAGGACTTCGGAGACATGTTTCCTGAGGAAATGCCTGGTGGATTGCCTCCGTTGAGAGGAATCGAGCACCAAATTGATTTCGTACCGGGGTCTCAAATCCCCAACAAACCTGCATACCGGTGTAATCGCGAAGACACCAAAGAGCTCCAACGGCAGGTTAATGAGTTGCTGAACAAGGGCCTCGTTCGAGAGAGCTTCAGTCCTTGCGCCGTTCCTGTTATCCTTGTCCCGAAGAAGGATGGAACATGGCGAATGTGCGTTGACTATCGAGCAGTCAACAAAATAACGGTAAAGTATCGTCACCCTATTCCTCGACTAGATGACATGCTAGATGAATTAAGTGGTTCTTCATGCTTTACAAAGATTGACCTCAGGTCCGGTTACCATCAGATCCGAATGAAACCCGGAGATGAGTGGAAAACCGCATTCAAGACCAAATTCGGTCTCTATGAATGGTTGGTAATGCCATTTGGCTTATCCAATGCCCCGAGTACATTCATGCGATTGATGAACCATGTGCTCAAACCGTTCATAAACAAGTTCGTTGTCATTTATTTCGATGACATACTTGTTTATAGTCGAACCATGGATGAACATGTCGAACACCTAAGGCTTGTGCTTGAAAAGCTTCGAGAAGAGAAGTTATATGCTAACTTCAAAAAGTGTGCCTTTGGTGTCGATCGTGTAGTCTTTCTAGGATTCGTTGTCAGTGCTAATGGTGTCGAAGTCGACGAATCAAAAGTCGAAGCCATCAAATATTAGCCAACTCCAACCTCGGTATCACAAGTTCGTAGCTTCCATGGCTTAGCTAGCTTTTACCGAAGGTTTGTTCGTGACTTTAGCACCGTGGCAGCTGCTTTAACCGAGCTGGTTAAGAAAGACCATCCATTTGTGTGGGGAGAGTCCCAAGAAAGGGCTTTCCAAGAGTTGAAACGGAGGCTTTCTCTTCCCAGCTATCACCCTTTTTATCAGGTGGATCATAAAACTGGGCCAGTTGATCTGCTTTTCAGTGTACAACAGTTCCACAAGGACCAGGTCCATGAAACTAGCAATTCCTCTTTTCTCCTGCCTTGGCATCACAATCTTGTTCACAAACTCGAATAACACTTGGTGCTGTGGGTGCATCTCACTCTTCTGCACAGCCCTGGGTTTCTCTTCCCCTTCATTCTCAGCAAACTTCCTAGTGATCTCCAAATCAGTTGGCAAGTTTGTAAAGTCAGGCCATACCTTCTTGACATAGCTGTCATACCTAGTAAAAGGAATCCTCAACAGCTCACCAAGTTCCCTTGTATCAAACATAATCACATTTTCATTAACAGAGGTAGTAATTCTGTCACCTCTGATGGAGCAGTTCTTGTAGAACTCCTGCACCATCCCCTTTGCACATCTACCAGAAATCTGAAAGACCATGTCCCTCCAGCCCTGAGCATGCAGTTTTTGCAACAACCATAGCATTCCTTCTTCTTGTACATCAGATAATACTCTTCCTTTCAACACTTTCCTAGTCAGCATGTCATCATGAACACAATGAACCACATCTTTTCCCTCAGCCTCACTCTCACTTTCATCCTCAGCAAAAGACTCATCACTGTCACTAGCAGAACTTTCAGTTACAACAACTCTTTTAGAGGACCTGGTCCTCTTAGCAGATTTTTCTGCTGCCTTAACAGAACTTCTTGTTACTTGTCTTTGAGCCACTTTTCTTTTCTTTGACTGAGGCACAACCTCCTCAGCATCTGCCATCTCATCATCTTCACCAACATCATCAAATTCAATATCCTCCACTTCTTTCTCTTCAACAACCTGTTTTCCTTTCCCTTTTCTGCTTCTTTCTAAAGCAGCAACTAATTGTTCATCAGCAGCTTTAGCAGCACTTCTTGTCCTCCTAACCCCAGAACCAGGGGTTGAAGGAACAGGTCGTTTAGCCTTGGAGGAACTTTCAACTTTCTTCTTACTTCCGGGCTTATAACTATCACCTATTTTCTTCAACTTAGCAGCAATTTCAGCAGTCACTTGGTCATCAATGGGTCCCTTTCTGGCTAATTTTCTTTTCAGACTCCTAATGTTGATCAAATCCACCAAGGGCCTATCACTATCACTTATAGCTTCATTAATATCTATAACATCCTCCATGGGTGCTCTAAAAGCAGCCTCTGGAGACCCCGATGACCCATGCATGGGTGCTTCCAACCTCTTAACTGTTTCTTCTTCCCCCTCAAGAACAGCCTCAGACCCCTCTCCCTTTTCTTCCTCATGTATTACAACATTCAAGGGATAGGTGAAATTTACCTGACACTGATACAGAACCATAGCTCGTGACAAATCCTCAACCTGCTCAGTAATTGATTCAGCCGTGGGAACTGGTCCTTCCCCCTGAATTTCAGGTTCAGGTATATCTGGGATTATTTCAGGAATTTCAGGGTTTAGGTCAGTGGTATCCATGGGTGAAGAAGGGTTGAGATTTTGTGGTTGATCAGAGGTGGGTGCAGTTGAAGAATTTTCAGGAGAAAGAGACATCTTAGCAATCCGAATTAAGAGATAATTGATTATTCTTTCTGAAATTTTGAGAATTCAGTTTATGAGAAAAGTGAAAGAATAATGCAAGAGAAGGAGTGTATTTATAGGATGAATTAGGTAGTAGAAATAGAGTAGGAATTGATCACGCTTACCTCAGCACAACATGCAGCCGTTATGGACTCTTGGGAGTCTCCCGGAGAAATAGAGCCGTTGGGCTGCCAGGTTACCTTTTCAGAGTGGGAACTGTTCCTCCGATGGGACTCTTATGCAATTTGGATATGGTTAGGAAACTTAGTGGGATTTATCCTAATTACAAGTTACCTATAGCCTTTGCACTTCTAAATTAACTGAATAATAACGAGTACATACCTGATTTTAACACAAAAATTCAGTGTCCTTCCAAGTTGCAACATTTTTGATCATCTGAAATTCTAAGAGCATAAGGGTAACATCATTCAATTTTAGCAACTCTAAATAAGAAATATGGCATAAGAGTATACATTTAAGTATTAAACTGGACTGATTTATTCATAAAGACTTGAATAAAATTCATTTTGAGTGCAATTTCCTAGCCAATTATGAAGTAAAGCATTGATGACTTTATGTGAATTTAATCATCCCTAATTCCAATCTATTTCTTTCAAAATCATCTCTACCTAGAGCTTTTGTAAAGATGTCAGCAATTTGCTTTTCAGTGGGACAAAATGCTATAGTGATCAAACCTTTTTCATAGTTCTCTCTTAGGAAATGATGTCTTATATCAATGTGTTTAGTCCTTTTGTGATGCACTGGATTCTTTGTCATGTTAATAGCACTAGTGTTATCACAATAGATAGGAACAGTTCCTATATCAACACCAAAATCCTGTAATTGTTGTTTGATCCATAACAACTGTGAACAACATGAAGCAGCTGCCACATATTCAGCCTCAGCAGTGGAAAGTGCTACTGAATTTTGTTTCTTGGTTCCCCAAGAAACCAAACACTCACCAAAAAAATGTGCCAAACCTGAGGTACTTTTCCTATCAACAAGGAAACCTGCATAGTCAGCATCAGTATATCCAACAAGATTAAAACTACCACCTTTTGGATACCAAAGTCCCAAGGGACCTGTTCCCTTCAGATACCTCAATATTCTCTTAACAGCTTTCAAATAAGATTCCTTAGGATCTGATTGAAACCTAGCACACAGACCAACACTGAACACAATATCAGGTCTACTAGCAGTTAGATAAAGTAAAGAACCAATCATACCTCTATACAATTTTTGATCAACTGATATTCCATGTTCATCAAGATCCAATTTTGTGGCAGCGGCAATAGGTGTGTTAATTTCCTTAGAATTATCCATATCAAATCTTTTAAGTAATTCCTTAACATACTTTTGTTGATGGATCATAGTTCCATTTGAGGTTTGCTTAGTTTGTAAACCCAAAAAGAAATTGAGTTCACCCATCATGCTCATCTCAAACTCACTCCCCATCAAGTTTGCAAATTCCTTACTTAAATTTTCACAAGTAGCACCAAAGATTATATCATCTACATAAATTTGAACAGTTAAGAGATGCTTACCTTTTTCTATCAAAAACAATGTGCTATCAATTTTACCTCTCTTGTATCCATGCTGGAGTAGAAATTTTGATAGCCTTTCATACCATGCTCTTGGTGCCTGCTTGAGCCCATACAAGGCCTTGTCCAACTTGTACACATGTTCAGAGAACTGTTCATTTTCAAAGCCTGGAGGTTGCTTGAAATCCACTTCTTCTTTCAAGTAGCCATTCAGAAATGCACTCTTAACATCCATTTGATGTAAAGTGAATTCCATGTATGTAGCAAAGGCTATAAGAAGTCTTATTGCTTCCAGTCTTGCAACTGGAGCAAAAGTCTCATCATAGTCGATGCCCTCCTCTTGACTATATCCCGGAAGAACTAGCCTGACCTTATTTCTTGTTACCATGCCATCCTCATCGAGTTTGTTTCTGAAAACCCATTTTGTTCCAATTATGGACCTGTTCCTTGGCTTGGGTTCCAGATGCCAAACTTGACTCCTTTGGAATTGATTCAATTCTTCCTGCATAGCATTAATCCAATCTGTATCCTTCAGTGCTTCTTTAACATTTTTTGGGTTCAACAAGAGATAGAAAAGCACTAAAGGCACACAGATTGTGATTTTTGATTGTTGATCTAGTTTGAATCCCAGTAGTCTTGTCTGAGATTATTTGATCCACAGGATGTGACCCTTGATACTTGTAAGGCTTGGGTGTCAATCCATTTGTCAGAAGTCCTCTGCTGAGGAACAGTTCCTGATAGAGTAGCACTACCAGTTTGTGAGGTGGAACCAAGATTTGTTCCCCCTGTTTCTGTGCCACTCTTCTCAGTTCTGTCCTGAGGAACAGTTCCTTGTAGTTCACTTCTCATATCCAGACTCTGTATTTGTGGATCAAGTTCATAAGCTTTCAGCATTCCAATTTCTTCATCCTCCTGTACATGTTCTTGAGTGAGACTGCCAGTTTCATCAAATTTAACAGGCATGCTTTCTTCAATTTTCAATGTTTTCTTGTTAAACACCCTATAAGACTTACTATTTAAAGAATAACCAACAAAGATTCCCTCATCACTTCTAGGATCAAATTTTCCTAAGGCATCTTTCCCATTGTTGTGTATAAAACACTTGCAACCAAAAGCCCTAAGATGAGAAATATTTGGTTTTCTTCCCTTAAGCAACTCATATGGGGTCTTTTTTATTAATGGCCTTGTCATACATCTATTTATTATGTAGCATGCAGTATTAATAGCCTCAGCCCAAAAATTTTGTGGAAGATTTCCAGATATTAATATTGTTCTTGCCATTTCCTCTTGAGTCCTATTTTTCCTTTCCACTACACCATTTTGTTGCGGAGTTCTAGGTGAAGAAAAATTGCGATTGATGCCATTTTCATTGCAAAAATTGAAAAACATATGATTTTCAAATTCAGTTCCATGATCTGACCTAATGGCAACAATATGACTATCTAGAGTTCTTTGAGCTTTCTTAGCAAAAATTGAAAATGCATTAAATGCTTCTTCTTTAGATGCAAGAAATATAGTCCATGTAAATCTGGAGTAATCATCCACCAATACCATAACATACTTCTTACCTCCACGACTCATTGTTCTCATTGGACCACATAAATCCATATGGACCAGTTCCAAAGGTTTAGTGGTACTTACCTGTTTCTTTGGTTTGAAGGAGCATTTTACCTGCTTCCCCCCGGGACATGCTTCACATACTTTTTCATCATTAAACTTGATGTTAGTAAGACCTATCACCAAATCCTTGGACACAAGTTTGTTCAATTGTGAAAGACTAGCATGTCCTAGTCTTTTGTGCCATAAGAGGGGATCATTTTGCACCACACTTAAGCAACTCAAGCTTCCATCAGATAGTGTCAGCAAGTCTACTTTGTAGATGTTTCCATGCCTATTTCCCTGCAAAATAATCTCTCCAGAAGTTTGGTTAGTCACAGTGCATCCAGTAGATGAGAAATTAACATTATTACCTTTGTCACACAATTGAGATATGCTCAATAAGCAATGCTTCAGCCCATCTACTAGAAACACATTATCTATACAGTGTGAATCAGACCTACCTACCTTTCCAATTCCAATGATTTCCCCTTTCTTACCATTGCCGCAGGAAACACTTCCTCCTTGGAAGGCTGAGAGTGAAAAAAACAGTTCCTTATGTCCTGTCATGTGCCTTGAGCAACCACTGTCCATATACCATTTATGGTTTATCTCCTTCACTCTAGCCTGCAAAAGAAAACTAGGGGTTAATTTTAAGAACCCAAACTAGTTTGGGTTCCTTTCCTTTAGAAAAAGGATGAATCAAATCTTTCTTAGCCCAAAATGGTAATGGTTTCTTTGTGTGAATAATTTTCCTTTTTACAGCATATTGAACAGGTTTATAGGACCTATTTTTTTGTTTTACAGAATTTTGAACAGGTTTGTAGGACCTGTTCCTCTGGGCAGCCATTTTTAAAGATTGACAATTTTCTTTCCGGTGACCAGTGTTCCCACAATGAGTGCATAGCTGGTTTTCAGGAAATATTAAGTACTTACTCTTTGGATCCCATTTGGATGAAGACTGTGCTTTTATGAATCCAATACCCTTCCTGTTACTACTATGATTTTCCTGTAACCATTCCAATGCTTCAGAAGACTTGTTCCATTCTACAGTTTTTCTTAGCTCCATTTTTGTTTTAACCAAGTCTTCTTCCAAAGATCTTATCTTTTCATCTTTTTTGCACAGTTCATCACCTGTGACTTTTAGTTTCTCTTCAGCAATGATCGGATGAGAATTAGCAATACCTTTACCTTTTTCAACTGTTTTAACATTTTATAATTCCTGAACAGTTGATTCAAGTGTGAGGACCTGTTCCTCAAGCATGCTAATCTTCCTTTTCAGAAAATCATTTTTAATTATTTCCTCTTTGCATTCTGCTTCTAAAATCTCCTTTGCAGTGGCATACCCTCTGATTCTAGTGCATTCATCAGGACTAAGTCCACCAACAAGCCACTTCCTAGCCTTTGCATTCTTTTCCCATTGCTTTATGTCTTCAGCATTGCATTCCTTCCTGGTTTTGGGAACATCGTTTCCCTCAGCATCCTTCTTCATTGGGATCATGGGACCTTCAGTTACTATGTCCCATAATTCATAGTCCTCTGCTTGAAGGTGATCACGCATCCTCTCTTTTCACCATGAATAGTATTTCCCATTGAAATAAGGAGCTCTAACCATTGACTGACCCTCACTGTTCTCTCGTGATGTACTCATCTAATCCTAGGTGTTAGCCTTTTCAAGGATAACCTGCTCTGATACAAATTAACATTTCCCACGATACACCATTTTACTGTTTTAAGGACCAGTTCCTTAAAATGTGTTCCTTTACTAAACTATATGCGGAATTAAAACTGTAAGTAAATGAACACCAGATATTAGCGTGGAAAAACCCCTTGACTCGGGATCAAAAAACCACGACCTACTTCTCAAGTAGGATTTCAACTTCACTATATAAAAAGATCCACTTGGTTACAAGACTCCTTCTTACTAAACTAGGACTAACTCTAATCCTTTAGAGATCTTTCTCACGATCAGTGAAGTTGTGTCAAGTCCACGACTTGAACCAGAAGATTACAACTCGATTTTTGCTTACTACAGTTGAACTAAGACTTGAACTTTTACAAGACTCAATCTAAGGAACAGGTTCTAACTTAGTTTCACTGCAGCTAACTGATTACACAAATAAGCTAATGACTCTTTTAAGCTTTGCTCGATTCTCTCTGTATTTGTGCACACTTCAATGGCTGATATGCTCCACATTTTATAGCTTCAGCAGCCAATTCAACAATTAGAACTTAAAGCTCCCATGAGTTTGAGTCCTAATTGGATTCTTCTCTTTAGTATCCGGATCTTCTATCCTTTATCCTTTATTTATGCAATCTTTTCATATCTGTTTAGACCTGCATAATTATCAAGATAAATATTAGTATTAGGATAATTAATAATATCTCAGCTTAAATGATTTTGCATGAATTATCTATTTAGCTGCAGTGATTCAAAGGAACAGGTCCTTTGAGTCCGTTCCTCAATCATCACTCAAAACGCCAAGCTTATCCAAGCTAACACAAATGCTGCTCAGCAAATTCGATATTACTTTTGTCACTCAAAAGGCGGTGAAAGCTCAAGCCTTAGCTGATCATATGGCTGAGAACCCGCTGGGAGATGACTATGAGCCTTTACACACCTACTTCCCTAATGAAGAAGTCATGTTCGTAGGAGAAGAGATCACCAAAAAATATGATGGTTGGAGGCTATTCTTTGATGGAGCGGTCAATTTCAAAGGAGCCGGCATTGGAGCGGTATTAGTTTCCGAGACTGGACAACACTATCCTGTCACAGCCAAACTAAAGTTCCCTTGCACCAACAACATGGCGGAGTATGAGGCCTACATCTTGGGGCTTAGATTGGCAGTAGATATGAACATACAAGAGCTGCTGGCAATCAGAGATTCGGACTTACAGATTCATCAAGTTCGAGGAGAATGGACAGCGAAGAACTCCAAGATACTACCATACCTGGAATGCATAAAGGATTTGAAGCAAAGATTCACCAAGATAGAGTTCCAGCATGTACCTAGATTGCAAAATGGGTTCGCAGATGCTTTGGCTACCATATCTTCTATGATCAAACATACAGACAAGTACTTCATCGACCCAACACCCGTGACGGTAAGAAAGCAACCAGCTTACTGCTATCACGTGGAGGAGGAGTTAGACGGACAGCCTTGGTTCTACGACATCAAAAGATTCTTTAAAGATGGCATCTACCCAAAGAATGCAACAAGCCTCCAAAAGAAGACACTGAGGAGGTTAGCAAATGGTTTCTTTCTAAATGGAGAAGTTTTGTACAAAAGGACACCCGATCTAGGTTTGTTGAGATGTGTAGACGCAAAAGAAGCTGCTAAATTGATCGAAGAAGTACACTCTGGGGCGTGTGGCCCGCACATGAATGGTTTTGCACTTGTAAAGAAGATCTTGAGGGCCGGTTACTTCTGGATGACAATGGAGCATGATTGCATAAAGCACGCGAGGAAATGCCATCAATGCCAATTCCATGGAGATATGATTCGAATGCCCCCCAATGAATTGAACATTATGGGGTCGCCTTAGCCTTTTGCTGCCTGGGGGATGGATGTCATAGGACCTATCGAGCCAGCCGCTTCCAATGGGCATCGCTTCATACTGGTAGCCATTGATTATTTTACCAAATGGGTAGAAGCTGCATCGTATAAATCTGTGACAAAGAAGGTGGTGTTGAACTTTGTCAGTGATAAGATGATCTGCCGATTTGGCATCCCTGAATCCATCATCACTGACAATGGGTCCAATCTCAACAGTGACCTAATGAAAGCAACTTGTGAGGTTTTGAAGATCAAGCATCGCAACTCCACTGCATACAGGCCTCAGATGAACGGAGCGGTCGAGGCGGCCAATAAGAACATCAAGAAGATATTGCGCAAGATGACAGGCGCTTCAAAGCAATGGCATGAGAGCCTGTCCTATCCTTTGTTAGGATACCGCACTACAATGAGAACATCAACAGGGGCTACTCCGTATTTGTTGGTGTATGGCACCGAGGCAGTGATCCCGCAGAGGTTGAAATACCATCTTTGAGAATCATCAAAGAGACACAATTGAAAGATGCTGAATGGATCAAAGGGAGAATAGAGCAGTTAGCCCTCATCAATGGCAAGATATTAAATGCAATATGCCATGGGCAATTATATCAGAGGAGGATGGCCAAAGCATTTACCAAGAAAGTTCGAGAAAGATCCTTTGAACCTGGGCAACTAGTACTGAAAAAGATATTCCCAAATCAAGAAGAAGCAAAAGGCAAGTTCGCACCAAATTGGCAAGGGCTGTACATGGTTCATCGAGTTTTAAATGAAGGAGCATTGATATTAGCAGAGATGGATGGAGAAGTCTGGCTAAAACCAATCAACTCAGATGCTGTCAAGAGATATTATGAATCGGGATTCGTATTGATTATGGACTTCCCCATTTTGCAACACATTATGTAATCTGAACTACGTCACGACCTGATTCCCCAAGTGAGATACGTAGGCAACCTATTCAAGGTTCGGTCGCATAAATACAAAACATTCATTTTCCCTATAAAGCGAACACTGGGGCAGAATTTTTGAGGAACTCTCAAAAATTTCAAATGCAAACTGGGGCAGAATTTTGAGGGCGCCCTCTAAATTCCTTTGGAACATTACAAAGGACGACAACTTTGGTTTTACATAACGCGACTTGTGACTCAATGGGATAAAATATTTTATTTTCTTTCTTATAAAAGCTTTTCAAATTCACTTTGCATTATACTATTTTTCACATATCCCTATCAGCTTGGCCAAGATCATGGCGCTCGTGGACAGCGAACGCGAAACAAGCCAAGAATGAACAAACAAAACCCCCCGTACAACTCACCAACCTTTCTTTGGATGCAGGCATGAAAGATACTTAATCAACAATGCACGACAGATGCGCTTCAACGAAAAGGTTTGACAATTATAATTAGCTGAGGGCACACAACCCGAAGCGTCGATTGAGGGTACACAGCCCAATATTAATTTTTCATTTAAATTAGCTGAGGGCACACAAGCCGAAGCGTCGATTGAGGATACACAGCCCGATATCGATTTGTCCTTTAAATTAGCTAAGGGCACACAACCCGAAGCACCGATTGAGGGTACACAGCATGATATCGATTTGTCATTTAAATTAGCTAAGGGCACACACCCCGAAGCGTCGATTGAGGGTACACAGTCCGATATCGATTTTTCATTTAAATTAGCTAAGGGTACATAGCCCAAAGCGTCGGTTAAGGGTACACAGCCCGATATCGATTTGTCGTTTTAAATTAGCTGAGGGTACACAGCCCGAAGCGTCGGTTGAGGGTACGCAACCAGATATCGATTTGTCATTGTTATTCTTTGCAGAGGATACACAGCCCAATGCACCGACATAGGGCATACAACCCGATGTCGAATCCAACACTTGACAGCAGCAGACGCACAATTACGGCATGGCAAACACGATCTCATATCGCAATAATCCTGGAAAGACAATCCAGCCTGGCGGGAAGGTACGTTTTATCTATATACATTATTTTGGAAAACACATTTTCATTGCAGGAAACACACTCCAAGCAAAACAAACATCTCAGCCTGACGCTCCATATTCCTCTTGAATCATAACCTTTTCTATAGTCACAACAAAATTGGCCGCATTGTCAACGTCTTTGCCCGAAGACTCTTTCATCATCCCCGGGCAAAGAGGGGCAGCTGTTGACACCCAATTTTGTCCCTCTTATTTTTCAAAATTTAGCCGTTCTTGAATCTTGCACACACTCATGTATCCATTCCCACCTCATCTATTCTTTTCAAAATATCCTAGCAGTTGAGGCCATTTTAAAAAGCCTCGCCTCAAACCATAGCTATTTTACAATTTTCTAAAATTACTCCTATTTTGACAAAACCCTCCAAAATTGTTTTAAGCCTCAAAATTACAATTTTTAGGCATTTTAGCCTTCCTAACATTTTAAAATTAATTTCCTAATTTTTCTATTATTTTTATACCTTTTTAAATCCATTTTATACCACTTTATACAATTTTATACCTATTTACATAATATTTATACACATATACACGCATACACACACAAGGCACACACATCAGCCAATTTTTTTACACGTCACACCTAGGTGGATCGATCCTGATCGTACACGTAGACGATCCAATGGCCCCAATTAGTTTCCTTTGTCTCTACACCCCAAAACGCCTTCCCCTTCTCTCATTTTCCCCTCTCACCCTCGACCGGACCCACTCTCTCTCTCTCTCTCTTGGCGATCTCAATCGCCCCCTCTGTCGATGATCTTTCCGGCCGTTTGAGCCGGTGAAAATTGGGGAAAAGGGTGTCTTTAGACTCCCCTCGTCGTTCGCAACACACCCCATACACCTTTGATAGGATATGGACGAGGGAGAGCTTAAACCTAGGTCGATTGAATCGCCACTGTCAAGGTAGGGAAAACCCTAATGTTTACGTAATCAAACGGGTCAAGGTCGACCCGACTCGAATTCAAAATGGGTAATCCTACTCTTTTACTATAGTTTGAGTCTATGTTACACTGTGCCTAGATTGCTTAGTTTCTCTGTAATTTTAACATGTTTGTTTGTCGAGCAATTAATTAGTCAAGAAATTATGTGATCATTAGTCCATGCTTGGTTCACTGGCTGAGACGCTGATTTGAATTCCTATCTGTCTAAAAGCTTAGTATGTTTGTATTTCACAGAACACCTCTGTCAATACGAAAATTTAGAGTCCATGGCAGTTTTGAGTCTTTTATGTTTATGCTTGTTTGATACAATGTATTTAGCCTCACATTCTGTCGAAACACATGATCTTCATGACTATATGCTTAAGATTGAGATGGTGATTTGATTGAACATGATTAAAAGGATCTTGATTTGCTTAAATTAAAAATCCTGATTTTATGTTTGAGATGATTGATACAGTATCAATTAAAACCTGTTTGCAGCTTGATTTTCGAACTAGAACATGTTATGTACTCTGATTTGAACCTAGACTGATGTTAGGGTAAAGGGGAGACAATTGGTTAGAATCTTGTTTTCCTTAAATTTGGGAGACTAATTGACCTATATTTGGAAAGAGTACCTAATTGAATCCTGTCAACCTTGAGAATCAATATTCTCTTACCATCTTGGTTCTTCTCCCGTTTGAACTCTAATTCTCACCCCACACTATATAAACTGGCTATTCTCTCATTCACACACACAGAGCTTAGGCATTGAGCACTTAAAGCATACTACACACATACACAACATCCTGCATAGAGGAAAAACCTACAGAGTACCCTTCTGAAGTCTGATCTCTTCTGGTTCTTTTTCTGGAAGAGGTATTGCCTCTTTATTTTGTTATTTGGTACTTGCTTTGTAAATCCTGATCAACCTTCTTTGCTTCTTCACTGTTAAAAGGTATTCCTTCTTTCTTTTTGTTGCACACTGCATATTGTCCTATCTGTTTGTTTATGTGAATCGGTGTGTTTGGTTTGCTTTAAACTATTGTCGTATCTGTTTGCATACTGCATGTTTGAGCTCTATTTTCATCAAGCATCTTAGTCCAGTTTAGTTAAGGGGGTCCAATGGGATCCTACCTATATTTTTGTAGAGAACAGGGACAAGGTTCATGTTTTATTGGGTCAAGTCCTCTGTCATGGACATAGACCTCAACTCAGGTCTTTCCCCTGCTAATTTTGTGCTTAAAGGCTACTTGAAAGGCCTTAACTGGCCGAACTATGATCTGGTAATTATAGAGTACTCCTAGAGACTTGAAAGAGTCAGTGTTTGGACTATTTTAAGTTGATTCTGGGACTGGGATACTCGTACTTTGAACCCCTGGCGATATACTTGAATTAACCTTGAAACTTTAGGAATGGGAGACTTTAGAACCTGTGACTATGTTGCTTCCCTTAGAGACTGCCCCCTCTTATGTAAATTTGATTAGGATCCTGTTTGTACGTATGTTAATACAGGAAAACCGTCACTCGACTATGTTATGGCTATCAGGGGCCTATTTCTAAACTCCTATTAGGTGTTGCATCATGGTAGAATTATAATCAGTTTAATATGCCTATTATAATAATAACAGGTTATTTACAGCTTAGTTAAACATGTCCTGAACAGATTTCAAAGGTAGAACTTGAACGCATGCTTCTTTCCGAGTAAATTTTAAAATTAACTAAAACATGGGCTATTTTGTGGCACTCGCATCTAAATTGAATTGTTTACGCAGTCGCCCCTTTTGCATGAGTAACCTAGGCCCAAAAAACATTTTCAAAAAGGGCCCTTTACGTGATTAAACTATTTTCGACCACCTAAAACGGTCCTATACACTAATCTAATAGTGTATAGGGGTGTATAAAGCTTTGGGGTCGCTTGTACACTTTAGAATAGTTTTTCTAAAGAATACAACTATCACTTAGGACATATAATTGCATGTCTATACCCATATATAAGTACTATTATGTGCGATGGCCTTTTTTTGCTCTTGTGTGCTTCTGTGAACTCATCTTTTCGAAAACCGCCCCTTTGTCTACAAATATTTCCTAAATCCGTCCCCAACACCAAAGAGGCCATTAAGGTTAGGGCTCGAAAACTAATGACGAGTCACACCGACCCTAAATGAGCCAACATTTCATTTTCAAACAAACCCCTTTCGGTTCTTTACCAAATCTGAAAATTGTTTAGGCTACCTTATGCAAATGTCCTTCTGTGTTAACTTCATATGTAAGCTAAATATCCATTTGTACCATAACATTTGTTTACGATTAGGCTTTAACCTTAGAGGCCACAGACGCGATTAGGCTTAATTATAGGACGAATGTGAAAGTAAGCTATTTATATATGTGTTTAAATGTTAAATCCAAGTTAGTATTCAATATACACTACTTACATCCCAAAATTAAAACTCGGACAGTAACCACCTTTTGGTGGGACTCGGGGAAGTGCATAACACCTTCTTCCCTGAGTCACTTGGACTTCTTACCCGCATAGAATCTCTGAAAAGGACTAGTAGACTTGTTAAACTTAACTTTAGACATTAGGTGACCTAATACGCCTTAGAAATTATATTAGGTGGCGACTCCAAAACCTTAAGTCAAACGAGTTCACCCAGTCAAATCCGAAACCCGACTCTCCTCGAGTTAAGTCCAAAATCGGGTATAACAGCGCATGTGAAGCTACATAGTTAGGCGGACCGCCTAAAGGGGTGGGCGGATCGCCTACCCCTATTTTCTCTCCGAATTTGGCTAAGTGTAGAAATTCAAGCCCGCAGGATTTTTCAACAGGCGGACCGCCCAACAGTCCAGGTGGACAGCCCCAAACTACTGCCCCACTCTAAAGTTCTGTGAGGCGGAGCGCCTCAAGCTGAGGTGGGGCGCCTGCCCCTATTCTGGCCAAGACTAGATTTTAATGCGTTTTTCCTATTTTGACCCTACGTGGTCTTTAATGTTTTCACCCAACTTGTGGGCTTTTAAGACATTTCACAATGTATGAAGAGGCATTATAAAAGCCTCCCTTAGGGCATTTATTTCATTACCTAGTCTTTGAGTACACAAACACATGAGCAATGCTCTTAATGAAACCCTTGTTTTTGGCTTGATTTCAATTGGTTGAATCTAATTTGAACTTCATTCCTTTTTGATCATTCTATTTGCAAGAGTCGAGTATCTCTTGAAGATAGTTGCTTAGTACAGGTGACCCTTGATATTCTCCCAAAGTGTATCGACACTTAGTTCCTCGGTGCTACTTAGGTAATCGTTCAAGCTTTGTCTTGCTTTTATTGTTACTTTTAGCTTCCGCATTTTACATTGCATCAGAATTTTATGGAACTTGTGTCAATCGGTGGATTCTATTTGAACGTTTTCTTCTTTAATCATTCAATTTACAAGAAGCTTGTCGTCTTCTTGAGGATTGGTTCTAAGCCTTAGGTGTTTCTTTGCCTTCCTAATCGAGTGGCCCAAGACTAGTTCCTTAGGTTCCTTTAATTGAAGCCTAGATCTGTCGGGCTTTTAATTGCGTTCTTCGAAATGTCATCATTATGGCATGTGTACTGATTACGGTGTGCTCTTCTTCTAACACAGAGGTTGCTGTGATATTCCTCTTGTCATGCAGGGTCAGAAGGCGTAACCCTCTCTGCTGCCGTGAGGCTTCTCTTCTGGGACGTCGTAGACATTTAGGTAGCTCTTTCAATAGCACTGGGTTAAGGCTCCAGTTCCAGGCTTGGTTTCATGGCAGGCAATATTATATAGCAACATACTATCAGCCGGTTAAGGTGTCACCAAGTTCTGAATCTGCTCACAATTCATGGCTATCTCCTTATGATGCAGCTTGTGTCTGTGCTGATCAAGTTTTCCATCCATCTAGGCCAGTTACATGAAGTCAAGCCAAGCTTCTACATGATATGCACGTTCAGCTAGGCGTGGCTGGGAGGAAGCAACCGTTCAGAAGCTTAGTGGCCGAGCTCGAGATATGAAGGCTACATCTGCAAGCTCGAGCCCAAGGATGAAAGTGACTGAATACTGATGAAAGTGACTGAATGCTGATTTTTGACGCTGATCGATGAAGTTAACGAAGGGCTACAAGGTGCCAGAGGCAAGAGAGCGACCGTTTTTCATTGTGCCAAGGCTGAGCGACCGAACACAAGTGCTTGAGGATTATTGGTCAGCTGACCAATTTCCTAGTTTACACTTAGGGCTATCTATATAAACCCCTTAGCTTAGTTCATTTACAGTTAGTTGTGGGATTGTTAAAGAACTTGGGTGATAAGGATCAAAACCAAAAAGACGATAAAAGTAAAGATAAAGGGAACGAGACGCGTGTCGAACTCCCTACAAGGTAACCACGGAGAACTTGTTCCGTGATACCCTCGTATCGGTGTCAAGAAGAGCCTACGCTATGCAACTACCCTCGAGCAGCACCCAGGACTCGCAAGTAGAATGATCGGGGGGGGGGGGGGTTTGGGGGTCAACTAGAATCCACTAGTAAACTCAAACCGTCTCAAAGGGTTTTCATTGAAAGAGAATCCACTCTTGAACATTGTTCATTCAATCATTCATCATAATAGCTAACTAAGTTAAATGAAAGGCTAATGAAGTATTTATAGGCTTCATCTAGACCTAATGAAAGCGCTAAAGTACCCCCAAAGTGTGCTAAAAAGATAGAAGCCACATAGGGCTAGAATAGGAATTACATAGTAACTTAAGTCAAATTCCCGTCAAACAATAGCAGGGGGTAGGCGCCCGCTTCCACACCTTAGGCACCCGCCTCAGCACCCCTAGGCGCCCGCCTCTTGGTCCGCCTCCTAGAATCCAGAGAGCAAGCATCCACTAGGCGGTCCGCCTCCTTCTGTGAGCGGTCCGCCTCTTCCTGAAGCTTCTTGAAACACCTCGAAATGTGTCTCGGATGCTCTTCTTTCCATGGCCTCCCAATGCATGATCTTGAAGTGCTCTTCCTTGGCCTTGGATGGTGTTTTTGGATGGTTGCTCGAATTGCCCCGCATCATCCTCCCCTTCTTGAGAAGATTTCGTCCTCGAAATCAAGGCTTGGGCTCTCATGGCATCATCAACTTCTCGGGGTAGCCAAAACTCTCCTTTGTCCTTCTTGATCGTCACTTTGACATAGGCTTCTCCCAAGATCTCCCCCGCCTTAGCATGGAGCTTAGAACCTACAAGCAACGACAAGCAAACACACGCAAACTTCCTACTTTGAAAGTAGGTTAGTGTAAGAAGTGTGGAAGACACACTCTTGTTGTATAACCAAGCATCCATAAGAAGCACAAATAGCAAATCTCCAAAGAGAACAATAAGTACTTGGTCTTCTAAAAGCATGCACTCAACACGATAAGGAGCAAATAGGTCATGGGGGCATGAAAATTGCAAGATCAAGCTATCAAAACCCTCTTGAACCTTAAGCTCAAAATCAACATACCAATCAATCCTCAAGGTGTGATGTACAAGTGGACTGGAGTAAACAAATTAGTTCAATTGACAACTAACATCAAATGCTCCACTCCTCTCCTTTGAAGCACTCTTACACACACCAAGAGTGACTTCTTCACCTCCAAATCCAACTCCAAGACGATCTCCTTCTCTTGACAAACTCCAAAGGAAGGTCTCCAAAATTGGCCCTTCATCATTATAGTCCGCACAATGAAGGTTAGGACTACTAGAAGATGGTTCAACACTACTAATATCAAGACCACTCATCCTAGTTGGAGCTCCAAACAACGGATCGTCCATAGAGTCTATCCTTTCAAACCAGGGAGGTTCTATTCTATTACCAATCCTAGTCCGATACAATTCGCTACCACAAATGAGATTATCTTCACACAAGGGAAATGTAAAAGCATGCACCTCAAATTCATGGTCACACAAAAGCGTGGCATCAAGACTAGGTTCTTTACCCACACTCGAGGAGTCATTGAAAACAAATCGATCCATCTCACACTCTAGAGACTCCTCAAGGTCACAACCATCCCCACTACAACATATTGGTCCACCAAATAGAAGTATATCAATAAGGGAATGATCAACTATCTCATCTTCCCATTTGTCAAAGGTTGGTGGTGTGTCATAGCAACGGTCACAATCATGGTCAACTATCAAATCTACAATAGGGAGGGGTTCAATGAACAATGAGCTCACATCATGATGTGGCATAGTACTTCGCCCAACTAGTGTTTCACAAGCAAACTCAAGTTGACAACTAGACTCTTCACTAGTGGTATACTCACTAGATGCATCAAAAACACCAACTAGTATTGAGTCATTACAAAACAAGTAGCTAGTAGGCTCATGAAAAGGTGAAGGAACACTTACATTTGTAGTACTTCCTTGATCACTCACAAGGCTTGAAGTGTCATATTCAACTCCCCCTTCATGAAGCTCACATTGAGAACTTTCCTCCTCTTGTCTTTCCTTCCAAGCACATGGTTGAGGCTCCAATGGCTTGTCTTCAATTGTACCTACACAAGAACTTTCACAAGAAAAAGTAGAAGATGAAGAATTGTTAGCATAATGGGTGCGCTCACTCTCAATTTTTTTTTCCTCACCTCTCTTCTCTCTCAATTTTACCTCATGGTCAAGTGTAGTTTGTGGTGACAATCCACTCACATCACTCCTGAAATCCTCTCCTTTTTCCTCTCTTGGATTGTCACCGGTCACTCCCTCACTTCTCTCTATCTTTTCTCTCTCACTTGAAGTGGAGTGACTCTCATTTTCATCATGCAAGGGCAAAACAATGAGATTTCTTACCTCGGGTTCAAGTACAATGGGTGACTTTGCTTTAGCCACTTCCCTCAACTCCCTCATACGCTTGTAGTCTTCTCTTACTTGCCTTGGAGTCAAAGGTCTAAGCACATACTTCTTCCTATCTTGCTTGACCGTATAAGAATTGGTCCGACCATCATGCTCTACACACCTATCATATTGCCATGGTCTCCCAAACAAAAGATGGCAAGCTTGCATTGGGGCGACATCAAACATGACTTTGTCCCTATAGTTTCCAATGCTAAATTCGATCAATACTTGCTCCACCACTTGCAACTCACCACACTCACTTAACCATTGTAAACGGTATGGGTTTGGATGCTTTAGAGTGGTTAATTTCAATTGGGAAAGCAAGGTTTGGCTCACTATGTTGACACAAATTCCCGAATCAATAATCATGGAACAAACAAGACCCATGACTCGGCATTTAGCATGGAAGAGATTCTCCCTTTGCAAAGTCTCACTATCCTCCTCAAATACGGCACCTGAACTCCTCCTCACAACTAGGGAAACATGAGGTTTTTCCTTCTCAACCGTATCCTCCCCCACATCATCCGTAGATAGAACATTTCGAATGGGCTTTGGAGGTGGAGTAGTCCTTTGGGGATTGCCCAAAGGGTGGGGATTGCCCACTTGTTGGGGATTGCCCAACACTTGCTCATTTCCTTCACGGTCTTCCTTTACCTGTTGTTGACTAAGCAATTCAACAACTTGTTCTGGGGTAAAGGTTGAACCGGTTGTGCCACCTCCGGCCTCGACTTGGACACTAGGGGTCCCCTTCTCAACTTTGGCCCTTGAGGCCCTTCTTTCAAGAGTTTCAATCCTTAGGCTCATACTATCCAATTTTTCCAAGATAGTAGCCAAGGTACTCTTCACAAAATCATCACCTTTATTGGCCATGGTACCTACAAAAGCAACAAACATTAGTAAAATACCTCACCCACTCCCTCACAAGTGTTTCACTCGGTTCACTCGTTTAGTGGTGGTGGATATTTCACACAAGTTTGAGTGTAAAAGCTTCAAGTAGTTGATCAACGAACCACAACTCAATCACTCAACTTCTCAACTCCAATGCACTCCGGGGTGAGTGGAATTAATGGGACTCGATTGGAACGATAAGTATTTTAAGTGAGGACTTGAATCAAAAGATACTACGGATCTTCTTTGAATTCTAGTCTCCTTTCTAAGGCACGATGATCCTAAAAGCTCAAAGTAATTAGTACTAATCAAGTAGGATTATACTCTAATAGCACTAATTAGAAGCAATGCAAACAAAGAAATAAGAAATCCTAGAAGATTCTACCCGAAACCAAGCCCTTCAGGACTAGGCGCCTCGCCTCAGCAGACTAGGCGGCCGCCCAGAGCAAGCTACAGTGAGGAGGCGCTCCGCCTCTTTGGGGGAGGCGCGCCGCCTCACAAAATCCAGAGAGCTCACCAGCTTGAGGCGCTCCGCCTCCTGCAACTTTCAGCATAGTTCAACAACTTGTTTTTCAACTTCAACACTCAAAAATCCAACAAATCTCACGTTGTTTTAGCAATCCGAAGGTACCCAAATGTTGTTTCAACCAAGATAAGCAAACCCCAATGATTTTTAACAAACCCCAATCAAAAACAACGAATTCACCATGTTCATCTTCTTCAAAACTAGGGTTTCAAAATTTTCAAATTTTCAAAGGGTTTCAAATTTTCAAATCTTGGAATACAACTCCAAATCATATGTTTAGGGTACCAAAATAACGGGTTTCCAACAAGGAACAAACCCCAATATCAATCACAACATGAATCATCAAATCTAAGAATCCATAATCAAATTTTTGGTGTTTTTTCAACTTTTCTATTTTTTTGTGTTTTTCTTCTTTTCAATACAACAACAAGAAAACTAAGATAGGAATCGACCTAAGGAACGAAGAATCAAGGGTCGGGGGTTTGTAAGAACAAAACCCGAGCCTTGCTCTGATACCAAGATGATAAGGATCAAAACTAAAAAGACGATAAAAGTAAAGATAAAGGGAACGAGACGCATCTCGAACTCCCTACAAGGTAACAACGGAGAACTTTTTCCGTGATACCCTCGTATCGGTGTCAAGAAGAGCCTACGCTATGCAACTACCCTCGAGCCGCACCCGGGACTCAAACAGTCTCAAAGGGTTTTCATTCAAAGAGAATCAACTCTTGAACATTGTTCATTCAATCATTCATCATAATAGTTAACTAAGTTAAATGAAAGGCTAATGAAGTATTTATAGGCTTCATCTAGACATAATGAAAGCCCTAAAGTACCCCCAAAGTGGGCTAAAAAGATAGAAGCCACGTAGGGCTAGAATAGGAATTACATAGTAACTTAAGTCAAATTCCCGTCAAACAATAGCAGGGGGTAGGCGCCTGCCTCAACACCTTAGGCGCCCGCCTCAACACCCCTAGGCGCCGGCCTCTTGGTCCACCTCCTAGAATCCAGAGAGCAAGCATCCACTAGGCGGTCCACCTCCTTCTGTGGGTGGTCCGCCACTTCCTGAAGCTTCTTGAAACACCTCGAAATGTGTCTCGGATGCTCTTCTTTCCATGGCGTCCCAATGCATGACCTTGAAGTACTCTTCCTTGGCCTTGGATGGTGTTTTTGGATGGTTGCTCGAATTGCCCCGCATCATTGGGTCAATTGGTGGATTATGTTTGAACAATTTCTTCTTTGATCATTCAATTTGCAAGAATCATGTGTGTCTTCTTGAGAATTATTGCATAACCTTAGGTGTGTCTTCAAACTTCGAATCGAGTGGCCTCGAGACATGTTCCTCGGGTTCGTTTAATTTAAGCAAGATCCATCTATCTTCTATCTTTACCATTCTTCTTTTATTTTCTGCTGTCGTTGTTCAGTTTCAAAGCTCCCAAGTTAGCTTGCATCATCTTGGTATCAGAGCATGGTTTGAGCTTGTTCTTATAACCCCAATCCTATTCTACATTATCTTTAATTTTTCGTGCCTTTATGTCTTTAGTTTCAGCTTTGTGTTCTTCTTTTGTTACTGTATTGTTGTTCTTATTATACAAAAAAAAAAAGTGAAAAAAAGAAACAAAAATTGTTTGTTGTTGGTTGTTTGGATTAAACAACCACAGATTTGGATTAACCACTGTTTGGAGATTCGAAAGAGCACCGGTTGTACATCATTTAACGACTAGGGTTTTTTTGAAGATTTGCACTCTCCAAACTTTGGTCGTACTGTTGAAAAACCCAATTGAGTTTTGATTGTTTGATGTTGAAACTGGTGGTTATTGTTTGATTTGGGTCGGGTTTGAGCTTGAGAATTCGAAGTTCCATCGTTTTAGCCACCGTCCGTACGCCGAATTTTTTTTACATTGTAACAGTGTACGGACGAGGCGGAGCCATCCATTGCTTTGCTGGGAACTCAAGTTTACTTTGTTTGTTGCTAAAATTTTAAAACAGAGAACGACCTAGAAATCGAACCTTGTTGATATTGTACTATGAATAAAAGTTGATTGTATCCGTACATCGAAGTAACGTTTAAAGTTCCATTAAAGAAGAAATGGGTAAAGGCACCGTTGTCTAAAACCCCAGGTGAAATTTTGTCGGTAGGAACGAGGAAGGTTGATAAAGTTAAAGCCTAATCCGTACCTAAAAGGGGACCACTTTTGTCCGTACAAAGGTGACGTGTCCAAGGTTTCCCAAAAGCGGAAACAGAGGGTAGATTCTCCAAGGTTGTCCTTTTTCTTTGTGCCCGTGGGATCTCTCGTTAGTAGATCTCTAGAGTAAATTCCTCTACTTTAGATACTACTAATTTTTTTGAGCTTACAGGAACTCGTACGTGGGGGGACCCAAGTCCAATGTTCGTAGTAAATTCTTGACCTCCCGTGCGCAGTTAAATAGCGTCTAGTCCATCGAGCTGAATCAATTCACTCTTCCCGAAGAAGAAAGTGTGACTTGCCAAATTCGAAGGATTTTAGAGAAATTTATCAAACCGAGGAAGCCATTGGTTACAAGTTCTTGAGTGACCGAACCTACAAATTGAGAGGACCCGAGCGCAACCCAACAAAAGTAAGGGACTGTGTGAGGTGATTTCTAACCTTAACATTTTGTTGTGTTCGATTTGTGCAGGTTCAATGGCTGGAAACGAGAGAAAGGCGTTGAAGCGCCTGAGGTGTAGTTAGCCGATCTCTTAGCTGTAATATAAGGAATCAGTGTCGTGGTGAAAAGAGTAAGTGCTTGAGTAGCTAACCTCAAGCAAGTGAAAGCATCCGTGGCCTTACTTGGGCCAGGCGCTGGCACTATCAATTCAACTCCCATGAAATCGGAGCAATTTGCTAAATTGTCTCATCAAAAATGGTTGAGAAACGAGGTTGCTTGAAATAAAGCTATGGCAATCCCTGAGCTGAACAAAACTTGGGCATTCTCCGAGTGGCGTCGCAGCCCCCTTTTTTTTTCTAACTCGGGGTGAGTTAAAAAGTTCCGGTTTGACTAGGTAACTCGGTTGAGTTTGTTTTGGAGTCGCCATGGGCAAACCGAGGTGGTGAACCGAACTTTGGGTGCTCTTCTTAGAGCTATGACCCGAGGTAAGGCCGGGACGTGGGTTGATAAGTTGCCTCTTATGGAGTTTGGATATAACCGTACTTTGCATAGTTTGATTGGTATGACTCAATTTGAGTGTGTTTATGGTTTTAACCCCTTGATTCCCCTTGATCTAACCCCTTTGCCAAGGGAAATGGTTGCTAATTTTGAAGGTAAAAGCTGAGCAAAGGCTATGCTTGAGCTCCATGCTAAAGCCAAGAAGAATTTGGTGGAAGCCTATGCAAAGGTGGCCTCCAAAAAGAACAAGGGAAGGAAGAAGCTAGAGCTCAAGAAAGGGGATTGGGTGTGGGTGCACTTTCGAAAAGAAAGGTTTCCAAACCTTAGGAATGGGAAGTTGGCACCCCGAGGAGATGGACCCTTCCAAGTGCATTCCAAGATCAACAACAATGCATATGTGATTGATCTACCTGGTAAGTAAATACTTTTAATGTGACTGACTTGACCCCTTTTGATGTAGGGGATGGTGATGCTGGAAAGGAGGAGGCCATGGTTTCGAGGAAGAAACCTTCCCAAGAAGGGGAGGATGATGCGGGGCATAATACCTCAAGGCTTTTCACTAGAAGTCAAGCCAAATTGATTCAAAACATTCATCTTCACTTGACATGGAAAGACATGGAAAAAGATTCCGGGAGCGACTTGAAGATCATGCATTGGAGTGCCATGGAAGGAGCGCCACCTAGGATACTTGGAGAGGCATTCGGGACACACTTTGATGAATTTCAAGAGCTCCCAGGAAGGGGCGGACCGCCTACTCCACTAGGCGGACCGCCCACTTAAAATCAGCTCTTTGGATCTCAAGCCGCCCCTTTTTCAGGCGGACGCCCACTCTGGCCACCTCCATGAAATACAGCCTTCTGGCAACTAGGTAGGGCGCCTAGTAAAAGGGGCGGGGCGCCTACTTACTCGGAGCATTGCAGGAATTCCATTTTTAATGCTATGTAATTCCTATTCTAGCCCTGCGTGGCATATGACTTTAAAACCCACTTGAGGGTACTTTAGGGCTTTCATTATGTCTAGATGAAGCCTATAAATACTCCACTTAGTCTTCATTTTAACTTAGCTAATTTTGATGATTGATGAATATTGTTGAAGAGTTGAACTCTTGAGTTATGGAAAGAACCCTTTTGTTGGTTTGAATTCTTCTAGCGGATCCTAGTTGATTGTCGAACCAACACCCGATCATTATACTTAAGGGTCCGGAGTGCGACTCGAGGGTCGTTGCTTAGTGTAGGCGTATCTTGACACGATACGGGCGTTTCACGGAACGAGTTCATCGTGGATACCCCGTAGGGAGTTCGAGACAAGTGTCGCTCCTATCGTCTTTTCTTTGTTGCTATTTTGATCCTTATCATTGATTTACTCTGAGAGTCAAGCTTATAGAGATTCTAAGGTTAAGAAGTCCTAGTGACTCGGGAAGAAGGTGTAAGGCACTTCCCGAGTCCCACCAAAAGGTGGTTCACCCCCGAATTTTAATTTTTGGATGTTAAAGTGTAACAACACAAGAGGTAGCTAATTTTTAAAAGTGTAATTCTAATTCCAAAGTCATCTTCCTAGATTCAGGGCTGCAAATCAAAGTAAGTTATGCAAGAAGGATGTTTGCGCAAAGAGTTAACATGGGCAATGATATATAACTGAAACAGATATGAGCCTTTCTGATTTTGAAAATACAGCCTAAGCCCACTGCCTAATCGCATATTTGGCAATAGATTAACCATTTGAATTTCAACAAGGGGGCTAAAATTGCAAGAAATACCCACAAGCAGCTTGTTTATGCAAATTCAATAACTGGGCTAATTGCAAAAATAGGCAGGTTTTTGAAAACTGTTTTCAAATGAAACAAAAACCAATTTGTGGTGAATATGTCAAAGAAATGTTAGCCATTTTGGGTCCATGTGTTTTGACATTAATTGTCAAACACTAGCCCCAATGAATTTTTGTTATCGGGGTTGGTTTTTTAAAAGTGCATATATAGGTAGGCTGTTTTTGAAATTGAGGGACACAAAGCATATAAATGCAAAGAAAGGCTTCCACGCATAAAAATTGGTATATAAGCACGTCAGTACATGCCTAGGCGGCATAAATTAGTTTAAAAAAAATATGTATTGTATAATCAACCCCTAAACTTATACTCTACTAAACACTATGAGATTAGTGTATATGAGACGTAAGCTTTTGAAAAAGAGTTTAAACACATAAACAGACCATTTTTTAAATGTAAGAAATGGGCCTGGATAAAAACGAGAAGGGGCAGTTCAGTATTTGCAGAAAGAGGTTTAGTTTAATCAGTCATCACACATATGGCCCCTGTTATCGAAATTTTCAGATTTGCATACGAGAACTTCAATCAAATATTGTGACATTGAGCTTAAGTTATAATACATTGAAGACATGCTCATCCAAACTTTCAGTCATCATTTAAACATGATTTTCATGCAAGGTCACTTGTTTTAATTAGGCATGATGCATACAAAAAAAGGAGAAAGTTGGAAAAGGCCCCTGAATAGCCAAGAAGCAATGAACACAAGTATGGATACAAGCAGGGATGTCCTAGAAAATACATAACACACAAAGGGGAGATCTATACTACAACAGGAGTAACAGAAGGCTTTTTATACACTATAATGAGCCAACTGGTCTATGCCTTACTTAGTCCAAAATTTAGACTATGGCAGCCTCATTCCTGCACACGATCAGTTAGTAACATAGGGCATTTTACGCCCATTTCACATAGCCTTGCATCTCTGTTAACAAGAAAATCAGGGTATACTCCCTAAGACTATCCCAAAAACCTTCAGACAAGGTTAGATGGTTAAAAGGGAGGCCCAAGCAGTAGTACATATTCACAGAACCATGTATCATTCTTTATATGCTTATGGAGTGAAGAAAAAAATCTATACCTTTGATAATTCTTTGAACAGACAAGCAGAAGAGAAATGGTTATAATGCAACAATTAGAATCCTTCACATATTTGTGTCAAAGCTTCTCTTTTCAGTGGCAGAATAAAAAAGGGAACAGTCAGAGCTTTCAGAGTGATTAGGAGAAGAAGAGAGAGTATTTTCAGCCGTGTGTGTGTGTGTGTTGTTCAATGTATATGATGCAGGGGAAAATCGAGTAACCACCCAAGGCAAAGGAAGAGCATCTCAAGACCATTTTGAGCCGTCTCAAGACATCCCAGGATGAGGCGGATCGCCTACAAAAGGGGGAAGATTGGCAAAATTCGGCTAAGTGTCAAAATGAGTGCTATCTAGATCTAGAAGGGGTGGATCGCCCCTGTTACTAGGCGGACCGCGCACTTCATAGTGCATCTCCACAAGTAAGAAAAGAGGTAGAGAACCTAGGCCAATGGGCCTACCGCCCATTCATCTCTTTGTTTGACGGGAATTCTATTTTAATTTTTATGAAATTTCTAGTTTAGCCCTACGTGGCATTTATCATTTAAGCCCACTTTAGGGGTCTTTTAGACTTTATATCATGTGTATTAGAAACCTATAAAAGGGTCCTTAGTCTTTCATTTGCACTTAGATTACTTTGATGAATGAAGAACATGAGAGCAATGCTCCTTATTGAATGAAACCTTTGTTTTAGGACTTGAATCTTCTAGTGGACCTAGTTGACCTTCAACTCCGCCCGATAATTTTATTTGCGAGTCCCAAGTGTGATTCGAGGGTAGTTGAATAGCATTAGGCAAATCTTGACCCGAATCGAGGGTTTCACGAGAAAAGTTTACTAGATCGAAAATTTATAACATTCAAAAATGTATAGACCCAATGATTCCTCGTGGATACCTCGTAGGGAGTTCGAGACGAGTCTCGCTCCTATCGTTTTTCGTGTCTTTATTTCGATCCGTATCATCTTTGTATCAGAGCAAGGCGCGGGATTTGTTTCTACAAACCCTCGACCCTTTTTTTTCGTGCCTAAGTTGGTTTCTATCTTAGTTTCTTGTTTGTTATTGTTCAAAAGAAGAAAACACAAAAAAATTAAAAAATTTGAAAATCCAAAAATTTGGCATATCTTGTTGGTGTGATTGAATCTTGATATGGGTGTTATTGGAGATTGATCCTTGTTGAAAACCCAACGTTTTGGTACGAACAACTCTTGATTTGGAGTTGTAAAATAAGGTTTTAAAATTTGAAAACCCTTTGTTCTTGAAACCCTTGGTATGAACTTGATGAACATTAAAATTTGATTGTTTTTGATTGGGGTTTGATAAAAATCATTGGGGTTTGTTTATTGTGGTTGAAAACACCAATGGGTACCTTCGAATTGATAAAACATCTTGAAAATTGTTGGATTTTTGGGTGCTAAAGCCAAGAAACACGACATTGAACTATGCTGAAGAACACAGTAGGCGCCCGCGCCTAGTCAGAGAGGCTGGCCGCCCACTTTTGTTGAGCTCTCTGGATTTTGGGGTGGCGGGGCGCCTAGTATAGAGGCAGACCGTCTACTGTCCTCTGCAGAATTTCGGGCGGACCGCCCACTTTAGAAGGGGCGGGGTGCCTGTTTTGCTAATTGTTGGTTTGGGTAGTTTTCCTAGGATCTCTTGTTTCTTGCTTGCATAACATCTAACTAGTACTTCTCTAAGGGGTCGTTTGGTTGATAGGATTGGATTAACAATCCCGAGATTAAATTTGGGATTACAGTTATCCCACGTATGGTTAGTGGGATTAACTAATTCGGGATAGATTTTATACTACAAATGTGGTACTATCTTATCCCATAGAAGGTGTGGGATTATTAATCCCGGGATTATCTTAATCCAAAATTTATGGGATATCCCTCATCTTTAGTCCCGCCAACCAAACGACCCCTATGTAAATTTCCTACTTAATTGGTACTAGTCTTTGAGCTTTTAGGCAATTCGTGCCTAGTTAGGAGAGTAGAATTCGAAGAAGACCCGTAGAATCTTTTGACTCAAGTCCTTACTTTAAAGAGCTTATCCTCCATTGAGTCACATAAACTCCACTCACCCCGAAATACACTTGACTTGTGGATTGAGTGATTGAGTTGGGGATTGTTGATCAACTACGTGAAGCTTCTAGATTTATGTTCGAGTGAAATATCCACCACCACTAAACGAGTGAGCCGAGTGAAACACAAAGTGAGGATATGTGAGAGGTGATTTCACTAACGTTTGTTCATTTTGTAGGTACAATGGCCAATGAGGGAGATGAACCCATGAAGAAAGCTTTGGAAAATATCATGTCCAAGTTGGAAGACATAACTTTGAGACTTGAGAACGTTGAAAGGAGGACACCGAGCGTCCCAATTGAATCCGGAGAAGGTACAAGTCGAGGTTCTACTATGACTCCCGGACACTTTGCGGAGATAGCCAAGAAATATGAGCTAAAGGATGATGTGGCTCCACAAGAGCGTGTGCTGGGCAATCTCCAACAAGTGGGCATTACCCACAACTTGGGCAATCCCCAAGGAAATGCTCCAGTTCCAAGACCGGTTAGATATGTTCCACCTCTTGAGCAAGTAGTTGAAGCTCAAGAAGGGGAGGAAGCCGAGTATGGTGATGATGCCTATGGGTATGATGCTCACTATCAACCTAGGCGAGCAATGAATTGGGGTCGTAATGTGGATAGGGGTAGAGGCCGAGGTCGAGGGCCACCCATGGTGTATGTTGGAGGGAATGCTAAGAGGGATTATGGTGTACATGATGACCAATATGGAGGCCAACCGGAGCCTTACCGTGGAGGTCGTCACAACAATAACCTCAATAGTGTTCAGCTTAATCTTCCTACCTTTAAAGGAACTTGTGATCCGAAAGCATACATGGAATGGGTACTACTCATGGAGAGAGTGTTTGACACAAATGAAATGACCGAGGAGAAGAAAGGCACCTATGCTATTTCAACCTTTGAGACCTATGCTTCTACTTAGTGGGAGTCCATGAAAAGGTCAAGAAGAAGGATGGGAATGCATGTGAATGTGACTTGGGATGAATTGAAAGGTCTCATGAATACCAAGTATGTGACTCCAAGGTATCGTCAAGAGCAACTTAAGAAGCTTTATGAGCTAAAGCAATGTGTCAAAACGGTTCATGAGTATTATGATGAATTTGAAAAGACCCGGATGGCTTTGGATATGGATACCGAAGGTGAAGAAAAAGTCGTGATCCATTTCAAGAATGGCTTGAGCTATGGTATAGCCTCTCAATTGAGGTTGCATGCTTATCTTTCACTTCAAGATATCTTTGAAGCGGCAATTGAAGCCGAGAATTGGCTTAAAGAAGAGAATTCCACCCATTACAAGGGCAACACTCCTACTCCCATAAGCAAGCCAAAGGAGTGGAAGACTCCAAATGCAAATTTACCAAGTGCAAGTGGTGCAAGTTCTATCTTGATCACATTGAGGATTGATTGGTGTGTTGATCGTGAGCTTAAGGTGCAAGGGGATTTTGATAGCTTGATCTTGCATTTCCCAGTTCCCCATGACCTATGTGCTCATTCTTGTGTTGAGTGCATGTTTTATTAAACTAAGTACTCGATGATCTCCTTGGAGACTTGATTTTTGTGCTTATTATTGATGCTTGGTTAGACCACAAGAGTGTGTTTTCCACACTTCTTGCACTAACCTACTTTCGAAGTAGAAAGTTTTGTGTTTGCTTGTCGTTGCTTGTAGGTCCTAAGCTCTTTGCGAAGGCAAGGGAGATCTTGGAAGAAGCTTATGTCAAAGTGACGTTCAAGAAAAGGGACAAAGGAGGAGAGCATTGGGCACCCCGAAGAGATCATGATGCCATGAGAGAGGACGGCTTGATTTCGAGGATGAAATCTTCTCAAGAAGGGGAAGATGATGCGGGGCAAATCGAGGAACCATCCAAGGCCAAGGAAGAGCATCTCAAGACTATTTTGAGCCGTCTCAAGACCTCCCAGGATGAGGCGGACCGCCTACAAAAGGGGGCGGACCGCTTAGTTGAAGATTGGCAAAATTCGGCTATGTCTCAAAATGAGTGCTCTCTGAATCTAGAAGGGGCGGACCGCCCCTGTTACTAGGCGGACCGCGCACTTCACAGTGCATCTCCACAAGCAAGAAAAGAGGCGGAGCGCCTAGGCCAATGGGTGGACCGCCCATTCCTCTCTTTGTTTGACGGGAATTCTATTTTAATTGTTATAAAATTCCTAGTTTAGCCCTACGTGTCATTTATCATTTAAGCCCACTTTAGGGGTCTTTTTGACTTTATATCATGTGTATTGGACACCTATAAAATGGTCCTTAGTCTTTCATTTGTACTTAGATTACATTGATGAATGAAGAACATGAGAGCAATGCTCCTTATTGAATGAAACCTTTGTTTTGGGACTTGAATCTACTAGTGGACCTAGTTGACTTTCAACCCCGCCCGATCATTCTATTTGCAAGTCCCAAGTGTGACTCGAGGGTAGTTGCATAGCGTTAGGCAACTCTTGACCCGAATTGAGGGTTTCACGAGACAACTTCCTCGTGGATACCTCGTAGGGAGTTGGAGACGAGTCTCGCTCCTATCGTTTTTCGTGTCTTTATTTCGATCCGTATCAGTATATATCGTGTCTGTTATAATGAGAAATAGATAGGTTTATATAGGTATGAGGGGTGGGGTTTTAAATTAAAGCAAAAATTGCAAGGTAGTATAATTTTCCAGAAATAACAGGATTCACCTAGGTATACTTTCACAACATAGATCAAATTAAAGTCCTTAAATTATGGTCAATCACACAAAAAACAGGGTTTTGGGAAACATATTCCTTCTCCTCGCTTGGAACAGAGTCTAGATTCAGAAATCAGTGTCCTATCCTAATTTGGGATCTAGAATCCCTTAATTGTCTTAATATGTTCCAATCAAATCAAAAATTGATATTCTACTAATCACTAAACAGCTTTCCATTCAAGTATCAATCACAGTTAATCACAAATTTCAAATTTGAATGAATTGGTACCCCACTGGTCAAATTACCATCTAAATTCTAATCCAAACACATTGTGTGATCATGAAAATTGTGTACTTGAACTGTCATGGATCCTAAAAACCTAACAAAGATGATACAGAACACAAGCTGTGAATGTGTCAAATCCAAGCATTCAAAAGGTTTGAAGCAATGTTCACAATGAGCTAAAACGAGGAACAATGATCACTTAAGCTTTGTCCTAATTAATTAACATGTAATAATTGCTCAACTAAACATGCAAATATGTAACTAGCTAGTGGAATTAACCAAATCAGTCACAGATGTCACATAAGGTTTCAAGAGTAAAAAAAAAAAAAAGATCACCTATTTCGTCATTAGGTCGAACCTGTTTCATCATGTTTCAACCAAGGATTTCCCTTTTTAAGTTTAGTTTTTCCATCTAACATGTGTAAGAATCTATGCCTTAATGTATCTCAGCCAGCGTCTTGGTTTTCCGGTGACAGCGATGGAGTTCGACGAGGGTTCGGTTTTTGTCCTTCATTGTTTTGAGAAATCGTCATGGGGGTTTTGTTGTGGAGCGTGTAGGGAGCACGAAAATATATTTGGTTTGGAGTTTCACCGGTGGAATTGGCCAGAAATGGTCTTGTCAGTGGCGAGTTAGGGTTCTTGGACGAGGAGGGAAAGAGAGAAGGGCGGCGGGTGTATCTGAGTGGGGAAGAGGGGAAATGTTTGTAGGTTTTTGGGGTTGGGGGGGGGTTGTGATGTAATTAAAAATTTAAATAGCAATCTTGGCCATCGGATCAAGCGTTTGAATGGCTAGGATGAGGCCACGTATGCCCACGTGGAGCTGACGTGGGTGCGAGGTGTATATGTGTGGTGGACACATATGCTAAGTGTATATATGTGTATAAGAAAGGTATAAAATGGTATAAAATGCATATAAAATATGTAGAAAATTGCAAACTTAATTTTAAAAAATGCTAAAACAATTAAAGAAATGTTGAATATTATTATGAATTTTAAAATAATTTTAAGCAATTTTGTTGAAAGTAGAGGCAATTGCAAAATTCGTAACTAAATGTGCACATTTTGTAAATAGCCGCAGTTTGTGCTGGTGTCTTTAAAAATAGCCCAATTGGTGTGCTTGTGTGAAATAAAGATTTTGAATTGAAGTCAAAGTGAAGATGGTAGGGTAAATTGTATGGTTATTGGTGAAATTTTGTCTAAAGAATTGCTATTGAAATAGGAGGGACAAAATTGGGTGTGAACAACTGCCCCTCTTTGCCCGGGGATGATGAAAGAGTCTTCGGGCAAAGACATTAATAGAGAGACAAATATTGTCACGACTCGTGGAGGGTGTGTTTGGAAATTGTGAGTGTTTGTGTAGGAGGATGGCTTGTGAGGTTGTTGTGCTGCCAGATTGTTTCCTGCAATAAAGGTGAGCTTTTTCAAACAATATTTATAAATGTAAAATAGACTTTCAAGTCATTGGGTTGCTTGCCAGTGCCTCTCGTAAAGAGACCTACTGCTACTGCCTCCTCATAAAGAGAACCTACTATTGCCTCCTCGTAAAGAGACCCTACTGCTACTGGCTCCTCGTAAAGAGAACCTACTGCTTGCCAAGAATTGCTACTGCCTCCTCGTAAAGAGAACCTACTACTACTGCCTCTTGGTAAAGAGAACCTATTTCTTGCCAAGAACTGCTACTGCCTCCTTGTAAAGAGACCATCTTGCTACTACCTCTTCGTAAAGAGAACTTACTGCCTGCCCAGAACTGCTACTACCTCCTCGTAAAGAGAACCTACTGCTACTGCCTCCTCATAAAGAGCACCTACTGCCTGCCAGGAACTGCTACTGCCTCCTCGTAAAGAGAACCTACTACTACTACCTCATCTTAAAGAGAACCTACTGCTACTGCTTCTCATCATTAGATCTTGTCCTTATGCATTGGGCTGTGTACCCTCTGCTTTTATAATGCCTGCTCAAAGAAAAAATTTGTAAGTTTCAGAAAAGAGGTTTGATTTGTGCATTCTTCATCTGCTCTGTGCCTTTTTCTTGAAGTGTCTTTGCGAATGCTGGACCTCAGCCATTAAATCATAGACTGCGTTCAGTAACACAGGTATAATACAGCAACCATTGTTTTTCAGACCATCCTAGATCCTTCCCTCAGTGAATTTTGAGGATCTACCCCAGTTTCTGCACCTTGGCTTCCCTAGAAATTTTTGAGGGGCTCAGTATTGATTTCTCTCTGTCCTTTTGAATTTTTGAGTGGTCCTCAAAAATTTTGCTCAGTGTCTAGTTCGTGGGGGAAAATAATTATTTTGTATTGATGCAACCGAACCTTAGTGTAGGTTGCCTACGTATCCCAGCTTGGGGAATCAGGTCTAAAAACTACAACTGGAAATCCAACTTTAGGTGGTCATTATGATCAGAAAGTCACTCTCTGGAAAATTTTATTGACCTCGCAAATAACATGGGGAATCTGGTTAGCACCCATATTTAAGAAAAGATGAACAAAGACTTGACTGGATGGTATTCACGAGCAGATGACAAGCAGTGGCCTGACCCAAGAAGATGAAGGTGACTCTTGTTCCAGTGAATACAACCTCTTCTTTGTGACTGCTCTGCAGGCTTGACTTCTTCAGCTGGCTTGCCTTCCATAGTCTAAAAGGCTTGCTCCTTCCTAACCTAACAAGAGTGAAAAAGAAAGGAAAGAAGAAAAGGCGAGGGACTAACCAATCGGCAGGAACTCCCGAGATTGAGAGATTCATAGGGAAGGATGCCAAAGAAGGGCTAAGTATCACTGGAAATGCTTCCTTTACTGGAGCAGGTAATGGAAATGCTGAAGTTTGAGCTTGTGTTTTCCTGTCTTCTTGCGTATTTTTGATAAACCAACATTTATATATAGATGTAGGAGGATCTGTTTGGGAAGTAAGAAGCCCCTTTGACATCTCTTCATCTGCAAATAATTCTCGATGTGAAAACACAGAACCAGGGGGCTGATCTTTGAATAGGAAAAAGAGTGGATCTGCAGGGTCCCAAATGAATTGCCTTATTCAAAAAAGGCCTTGTTCTTTGGAAGATCTATCTCGTGTCTGGTACTGCACGGTTCCACTCTGCAAGAACTCCGAATCATTCTCTTGAAGCTCATCCTCTTCATCATAAACGATCCGCTCATGAGACAGTGCATAAACAGAAACGCTACTAGCTAGTGTGGTCCTTCAGACATAGTATTTTTTGGCACGTCAGCATTGATTGGTTTTAGCCAAATTTCTCCATCCATTTTTTCCAGTACCAATGCTCCTCCGGTCAAGACCCGATGAACCATGTATGGCCCTTGCCAATTCGGTGCAAACTTGCCTTTTGCCTCTTCTTGATTAGGAAATATCTTATTTAGCACCAGTTGTCCCGGTTCGAACAGTCTTATCTGGAGTTTCTTTTTAAATGCCTTTGCCATTCTTTTTTGATACAACTGTCCATGACATATTGCATTCATTCTTTTTCCATCAATGAGTGCTAACTACTCCATCCTTCCTTTAATCCATTCAGCATTTTTCAATTCTGCTTCCTGAATGATTTTTAGAGGGGGTATCTCGACCTCTGCTAGTATTACTGCTTTAGTTCCATAGACTAACAGGTAGGGAGTGGCTCCTGTTGATGTCTCTACATTGGTGCGGTACCCTAATAGTGCATATGGTAGACTCTCATGACATTGCTTCGAATTGTCAATCATCTTGCGCACTATTTTCTTGATATTCTTGTTGTCTGCCTCAACTGCTCCATTCATCTGTGGTATATATACGGTAGAGTTACGGTGCTTGATCTTGCAAGTGTCACAAGTTTCTTTCATCAAGTCACTATTGAGATTGGACCCATTATCAGTGATGATTGACTCGGGAATGCAGAACCGACAGATCATTTTATCGTGGACAAAATTTGCTACCACTTTCTTCGTTACTGACTTGTATGATGCGGCTTCCACCCATTTGGTAAAGTAGTCAATGGCTACCAATATGAACCGATGCCCATTCAATGTAGTAGGTTCAATTGGCCCTATAACATCCATTCCCCAGGCGAAAGGTCAGGGTGATCCTATAACATTCAACTCACTCAGAGGTACCCGAATCATGTCCCCATGGACTTGACATTGATGATATCTCTTTGCGTGCTTTATGCAATCATGCTTTATAGTCATCCAGAAATAGCCTTCTCTTAAGATCTTCTTTGCGAGAACGACGCCATTCATATGTGGGCCGCACGTCCTACCATGCACTTCTTCCAGCAATCTTGTGGCTTCCTTTAAATCTACGCATCTTAGCAAATACAAATCGGGCGTTCTTTTGTATAGGACTTCGGCGTTCAAGAATATACCATTTGCCAATCTCCTCAACGTCTTCTTTTGAAGGCTTCTGGTATTTTCTGGATAAGTGTTGTCCTTGAGAAAGTTCCTGATGTCGTGGAACCATGGCTTTCCATCCAACTATTCTTCTACATGAAAATAATATGTTGGTTGTTCTTTCACTGCTCGGTATTGCATCAATGTAGTTCTTATGGGGATGCTAGATCATGGAGGATATGGTAGCCAAGGCATCTGCGAACTCATTCTGTAGTCTAGGCACATGCCGAAATTCTATCTTGGTGAACCCCTTCTTCAGTTCTTTTATGCACCTCAGGTATGGTAGTATCTTGGAATTCTTCGTCGTCCATTCTCCTCGAATGTGATGGATTAATAGATCAGAATCTCCAATCGCTAACAATTCTTGTATATTCATGTCTCTCACTGTTCTAAGTCCCAAGATGCAAGCCTTATATTCTGCCATTTTGTTGGTGCAAGGAAACGTGTGTTTGGCTGTGACAGGATAATGTTGACCTATCTTGGAAATCAGTACTGCTCCAACGCCGACTGCTTTGAAGTTTACCGCTCTATGAAAGAATAGTCTCCAACCATCATACTCTTCTGCGATGTCTTCTCCAACAAATATGGCCTCCTCGTCTGGGAAGTAAGTGTGCAAAGGCTCATAGTCGTCATCTATAGGATTCTCGGCCATGTGATCTGCTAAGGCTTGAGCTTTCATCGCCTTTTGAGTGGAAAAGCTGATGTCGAATTCATTGAGTAGCCTCTTCCATTTGGCCAATTTTCGGGTAGGCATCGGCTTCTCGATGATATATTTGAGAGGGTCCATTCTTGATATCAACAAAGTCGCATAAGATGTCTGATAGTGCCTCAGCTTCTGTGCTACCAAAGTCAATGCACAACAGGTGCGTTCCAGTAGTGTGTACTTAGCCTCGTATAGAGTGAACTTTTTACTTAGATAATATATTGCCTTCTACTTTCTTCCTATTGAGTCATGCTGCCCCAATACGCGCATCCGAATGCCGAATCTACCACAGACAGGTACAGTATCAAGGGTCGCTCGGGTTCAGGTGGAACCAGCACAGGCAGGCAGGACAGATACTCTTTTATCCTAACGAATGGTTTTTGGCAATCTTCTGTCCACTCAGTCGCTGTATCTTTCTTTAGTAACTTGATGATTGGCTCACAGATGACGGTGGATTGGGCTATGAATCAACTGATGTAGTTAAGCCGCCCCAAGACACTCATGACTTTTTTTTTACTCTTCGGTGGTGGCAATTCTCTGATGGCTTTGATCTTAGCAGGATCTAACTCAATGCCTCTTCTGCTGACTATGAAACCTAGTAACTTTCCTGCTGGAACACCGAAAACACACTTTGTCGGGTTAAGCTTTAGATTGTATCTACGCAAGCGATTGAAGAACTTGTGCAGGTTATCCAGATGCTCCGAGCTTCTTCTTGACTTGATAATCACGTCATCCACATATACCTCAATCTCTTTGTGCATCAAATCATGGAACATGGTAGTCATCGCCCTCATGTAAGTAGCCTCGACATTCTTTAGACCAAACGGCATCACTTTGTAGCAGTAAGTTCCCCAAGAAGTAGTAAAGGTTGTCTTTTCTGCAACCTTCTCATCCATCAGTACTTGATGATAACCTGCGAAGCAATCTACGAAAGATTGTAGCTCATGCTTTGCATAATTGTCAATCAAGATGCTCGGCAAAGAAAAGTCATCCTTTGAGCTTGCTTTGTTCAGGTCCCGATACTCTATATAAACTCTGATTTTCCCATCTTTCTTTGGCACTGGGACGATGTTGGCTAACCAAGTCCGGTATTTCACCATTTTCAAGATCCCTGCATTGAGCTGTTTGGTCACCTCTTCTCCAATTTTCACTAAAGTTAATGATTTGAAAGTCTGAGCCTTTTGCTTGACTGGCGGAAAGCCTAGATTAATGGGCAATTTACGTGCCACAACATCCGTGCTTATGCCGATCATGTCATCATACGACCATGGAAACACATCCTCATACTCCTTAAGGAATTCAATGTACTATTCTCTGACCTCTGGAGTGAGATGCATACTAATTCTCGTTTCTTTCACTGTTTTGTCATCACCCAAATTTACCACTTCCGTCTCTTCTAAATTCGATTTAGGCTTATTTTCAAATCTCTCAATTTCCTCTTGTGTTGCCTCATCAAATTCATCATAATCAAGGTCAGATTCCTTAAACTTAGTAGTTTCATTACACGTTGCAGTTGCAGATTCAATAGAATTGTTAGTTTGGATGCTGAAAAGTAAGATGATGCATAATTAAAAGGTTAACAAAAATAAAAGAAAAAATAGCAATGCTTTTTATTTATGAATCCTTGCAAAAAAAATATTTGTAGGGAAACATGACAACTAAAGAAAAAGGAAAATGCAATTCCCACGACTCGAGGTCGGGTTTTATTTTTAGAAAACATGAAAAAGAAAATTAATACCCCCAGCTCTACCGAGGTCCGCGATATGCTCGGGCCAAGTTGCTGGTCAAATTGTTCAGTGCCTCTTTAGATTCATCTTTTATAAGACCGGAAGGTTTAACATGCCTTTCCAGGATCGCACAACAATCCTCGTCAGATAAGAACAGTTTCTGCATGACTGTCAGCAAGTCCTCTTCAGCGTCAATGGCCTTTGGTTCATCCTGTCACGCTGCGGATACGTCCCTCTTGTGACCGTCCAAGAAACCAAACGAAACGAAAACATGCAACATAGATTTGACATATCTTTTGTAGTACTTAAAATCCAAGGACACCTCTTCCATGCGCTCTTTGTAACTCATGAAGTATCCAATGCCTGATTTGTCCTCATCATACTTCATCATGATTTGAATGGGCTTTCTTATGCCACCCAAATTCTTAGCCAAACCTTTTCCTGGTTAATAGCCTTGCTTCAACATGATGCCTATCACCCAATCTATGGGCCACTTTGCAGGTTGTGGGAGTACGTATGGTTCCTCAACTTCCTCGGGCTCAGGCTCAGGCTCAGGCTCGGGTATTTTGGGTATCCACACTTTCTTTCCTTTTGTTTCTCTAGAAATACGTCTCTAGTCAAGACGGACATTGGGCGGATTTACAAGTTGCTCCTCTGTCATATCAGGTATCGTCTTACGGAATTTCCGTGTAGGTACGCCCCAATCAGACATCAACGAGCTCCCAGACTAGATCCCTTCATATCCTTTACCTCGGCCATCCCAGTAGGCACTGTAAAAATTCCGTCTTTTCCTAATTTCCTGGGGAACGTTGACAAGCTTAGGGGTGAAGTAGGTGAAATACCCTCTTGGTATTGTGTTGACATCTTTTTCATGGCTATCGCGGTTCTACTTATTGTCTCGATTCTTGTAATACCTTCCTTTACCACCATGCACTACTCCCACTGACTCTACTGTGTAGAAAGTTTGCCCATCCACAGTGTTTCCCTCAATTGCTCGTTTGGTTTGCTCATTCTAGATAGAGTTGCTTCCTTCCCCGAATACCACAACCTCTTTGTTATCGCACTCGAATTTCACCGTCTGGTGCAGGGTAGAGGGAACTGCTCCAGCCATGCGGATCCAAGGTCTTCCTAGTAGCAGATTATATGAAGCTGAAATGTCCATGAGATGGAATTCGACGGTGAACTCAACAGGTCCCACCTTTATGGTTAGGTCGATCTCTCCAATAGTGCTTCTTTTTGAACCATCGAATGCCTGCACCTTCATGTTACTTTCTCTGATCTCACTTTGGTCAATTGCAATTCTTTTTAAAGTGATGAATGGGCATATGTTCAAACCAGATCCTCCGTCAATCAGGACTCTTCCTACGAACCAATCCTTGCACTTGATAGTAACATACAAAGCCCTTTTATGCCCGAGTCCTTTTGGTGGAAGATCATCTCCGTGGAAAGTAATTCGGTTGGATTCCATGACTTGCCCAACCATACTAGCCAGATTCGCAATATTGGTGTCTACTAGTACATGTGCTTCGTCCAACACCTTCATCAAGGTATTCCGGTGACTCTCTGATTTCAAAAGTAGAGACAGAACACAGATATGTGCTGGAGTTTTGCCCAAATGCTCGACCACAGAGTACTTTTTTGCCAAAACATTCTTCCACATCTCTTCAAACTCTTCTTCATTAATCCCTCTTCTATTAGGCTCCTTGCTAAGATTCTCGGGAGTGTAGATCCTTTGACTTATTGTCATTCCCTGTGCTGCAACAGTTTCTATCACTGTCTTTCCTTTCCACTTCTTTTCTGCTTCGTAGTCCCATGGTACTGCTTTGTCACTATAAGGGGTAATCACGTCCACATAAAATTTTGGAGCCGCTTGCACTTCGATGGGACCAGGTGCCTTAGCTGTTTGGGCGACAGAAGCGAGGTCTAGAGTGTCTTCTTTTGCCATGACAATGGTTCCCTCTAGATTACAATCAGCATCCAGCTCAATCAAATTCACCATGTTGTCTCCATGATCAGGTAGGGGATTGTTGTGCACATTTGGCACTTTTAAGTATATTATCTTTTGATCGATCAAATCTTGTATCTTATCCCTTAAAGTAAAGCACCTCTCAGTGTTGTGGCCTGGTCCTCCAGAATGATAGGAACACGTTTTAGATTGATCAAAGAATGGTGACATCTTTTCAGGCATCTTAAATGGAATGGGTTATATGTGGCCTGCTGCTTTGAGTCTTTCGAATAATTGAGTTCGGGATTCAGTGAAAGGAGTGTAGTTCCTTCTGGGTTTTTGGTTATTATCCGGGCGGGGTATAGGTGAGTAGGTGTTGGTGCTTCTATAGTTTGGGTTTCATAAGTATGGTGGTCTTTGTGGAGGCGGGTTTTCGAAGGCAAGTTGTGTGTTATATACTGGGTAAGTGGGTGGTGGTGAAGCATATGGGTATGGTGGAAGTGGTGTTTGGTAGTAGTGGTTGTGGGTAGGAGCATGGACGAGGGAGGAGGTGACGAAAGAGACATCATCTTTCTTTTTCTTGGTTATTCCTGTTTGTAGTGCCTTGTTAGTAGCTTGTAACGCGGCCAAACAAACAATCCTTCCACAATGTCACCGATCTTGATCAAATCTATGAACTTTTTATCCTGCATGTTCAACATCTTGTCGAAGTACACGTCTTCTTGTATGCGGATGAAGGTCGCCACTATCTCTGTATCATCCATGGGTGGTTGGACCTTCGCAGCTTCAGCTCTCCATCTTGTGGAAAATTCCCTAAAGGTTTCGGTAGGATTTTTCTTTAGCTTCTCTAAATAGAATCAATCAGGCATGCCATAAATTTTGCCCAAAACTATCAACAAAGTCTCCAGCCAGTGCTTCCCAAATGGTTCACTTCTTAGATTGCTGTTTTGAATACCATGTCAGTGCATAACCTGTTAGACTGTGGTGTATCAATTTCATCCTGATCTTTTTATCGTGTCAAACTCCAATTAGCTTGTCACAGTAAGATCTTAAGTGAGCCGTCAGGTTGCCGCTGCCATCGAACATATTGAACTTGGGTGTCTTGTAACCATCAGGTAGCTTCAGATTAGGATAAAGGCATAAGTCTTTGTAAGCCAAGCCCCTAGTCTCCTAAGTCACTTGGAACTGCCTGAATTTCTCCACCAACTATTTAACGTGTTCCTTGGTGCTGTCTGCATCCTCCCTTGTCCATGCATACATGTCATGATCTTTGATAGGTGAGGCAACAGGTTTGGTTACGTCAGTAAAGGTGGGGAATTAGGTGGTCAGGTTGTTTTGTGGTGCTTTTGGTGGTGCAGTATAGGTAGGGTATGGGAGGTCTTTCTCAAGAAACATGGGGTCTTTGTCATGAGGGCGAGCGGGTTTGTTTGCATCAGTAGTTCCATCGGCACAGGCAGAGGGGATTCTATTCTCTAGCTCGAACAACCTTTGTTCCAACTTTGCATACTCCTCATATGCAACTGATCCCTGCTTTCTTGAGTTCCTCCAATAATGGAGTTGGTAGTGTTTCCGTCGACTTTGTCAAACTCGGCCATGATATTTTGTTTCGTCCTTGTCCTTGTCGGTAAGGGGAGGTGTTGAAATTGATCCTCTGGATCTCAGATGGTACTGCTGTCCGGCCATAATGCACAAACCAACCTTCGGGATTTGGAGTAAAATAACCTTTAAAACAGACAAAGACAGATGTGAGTAAAGCATTGGAGAATTAAATGCACGAGTTTACATCGTGGGTTCGTGTCCTATTATGCAGGAGACCTCTTTCGTGCCAAAGGTAGGCCTATCGATGATTTGAAGTAATGTTTGCACCAAGTACGTCATTTCGTTTGCTTAGGGAATAATCAAACAAGTCTATAAACCCAAAAACAAAGAGATTTTATTTGATTTGCTTGGCTTTATTACAAACACCAATGTTGCAAAAGAAGAAAGACAACGACTCGACTAAGACAAAGGGAAAAACTTGACAGGGAAAAGAGAAAACAACTCGACTACGTGCCAAGCAAATAGGTGCTCTGATCAAACATCGACTTTGACATCTTCTTCCTCCTCTCTTGCTCATATTCCTCCTCTGGTGCCTCTTCTAAGTTCTCTGGCGGAGGGATGAGAATCGCTTCCAAGTGGACCTTCCCATCTCGTATGTAACCCAGAGATGTTATAAAGAATTCACAAATCTCTATTCCTAACGCTTCTTTTTCCGCCAATGGTACCACTTTGAAATGCTCTGCCCAGTCCTTGAGGAGATTTTGTAAACTCCCTGCGACCTATCTAGTTGCTAGTGTCTTGTTCATCCAAAACTTGCCTTCATTTTCTTTGATCTTTTCCTTTTACTGCCTTCTCATTTCCCTCTCTTGGGTTGCTTTTTTTTCCCCTCTTTTTTGTTAAAATTTACCTTGCAATTTTTTGTACCTTTCTTCAATGCTTGGAAACCCAACTTTCCTCTTTAGCGTGGTTTTTTACTGGAACTTCTCTCTATCTTCTTTGAGCCATTGAGGATAGACTAATGCGATGCCAGGATATACCCTATTGTCTCGACCGAGACAAAACTGCATAGTTGCTCTCTTTTCCCACATCCCCAGTATCGTTCCAATCATTGGGTGTTCTATGTCGTTCATGTCAGCATTAAAACTCCTTCCTTTTATCAATTGAGGGAGTTGTGTCATTCCAACTTGCCTGAGGATTCTTAGGGGAACATAGTGGTGAGTCCCTCGGAACCCAATCAGTGTCAAGAAAGTAGCGTCATGACCTTACACGAAAACCGTAAAATAAGCACAATCCTCTATCACCCACTCCACACTTTGCAGTTCTTCGAACTTGGTGTACCACCCATGCATGCCGGTAGGTTTTGTCCATGATGCAGCTTCTGCCATACAAGCACTGTGTGTATTGATGCCATTAGTTCTTAACGTCATTGGTGAAGACGGGCTTATTTTTACCTTCTGGAGGTTCTCGATTAACCACATCTATAGCAGGAAATTGCACCCGTAAAAAAAGTTCGCTTCTTTTTTGCATTTGGTTAAGGCTCTGTAGATATCTCTCACGATCATTAGAACCAAACTTACTTGACACCTGTGAGCACCTCTATGCAAACAATCAACTACCAATCCCATGCTTATGTCGATCTTTCCTTCTTTTTCAAGGAAGATTACGCTCCCTAGAAAAGCAATGGTGCAAGCTGTAGACTCGATCCACTCCCAGTCTTGGATCCCGGATGCCCCTCGTAGATTGTATCGAAGTGTTAAATCCCCAAACCTAGAGTATAGAAATTTCAATGGTGCATAGGGAACTAGTAGATGCCCGCAAAATTCCTTAGGTTGCACTTCTCGAGGGTAAATCATGGTTTCGAGCATAGGTGTCAACCCATCTAAGCCCCTAATTTCTTCCAACATTGGTGCCAGTTCTATGCCGTTGAAGTGAAACACCACCCTTTTGTAGTCCCAAAAATAAGCATCCACTTCAACCAGAACCGGTATCGTTGTCTACTACATTAGGGATACCAAGTCTCCCACTATACTTCTGACACACCCTCCGCTGGCCATAGTCAAGTCATCCCACCAAAGCCTGATCAAATAAGGAGTTTTGAATACAGTGTCGAAATGGAGTGTACCTCTTCCCGTTATAGTCTGAAAGCAAAGCCAAAAAAAAAATAAAAATAATCCTAATGTTTTGACCACACTAAGGCAAACGATCAATATTCAGCGCAAATATTTCTTCAAACCGTGCAGGGATGCAAATTTGTCGTTTTAAAGTCGTGGACCCTTTTCCAACATTTGGGCAAGGTTTGCTAACCGACCATAATGCGCCATGGGCATCTGGTTTTCTAAGTTTGAATGATTTTAAAATTAAACATGCAAGTGTCAACTATTTGTTCTCAATTGACCACCAAAACCATTGCGCTTTTATAAATAAACCTAGTTTGATTACATAAATCTATCCTAAAAGTCTGGATCTTCGGGCATCTTTGATTCAGCATCAGACTTCTTCAACTTTTTTTGCATCTTACCAATGTCTAACTGAGCAACGATCAAGTAAGCCATGGCTAAAGCCCTCTACTCTCGTCTCTTTGGTTATAACATTCATTATATTTTCTTCGAAACCTTTCTTCAACCCTTCCATCTTTCGATCTAAGTCCTCCACCTCACGTCTGTGCCACTTTCGTTCTTCCTTTCTTAACCTCTCGGACATCTTCAACTTTTCCATCAACCATTCAATCTTGTATTGGTATTCAACTTCATTGTCTTTCACTGCCCCACGTACATCGAGTTTAGGATCGGGAGCATTTTTCATGTCATTACGCAACCACTCCAAGAAGCCAACCCACAACATTCATGGTACCTATCTGGTTCAATTGAATTTTCTTCGGCAACTCTTTTTTCTTTCCATAGCTTGCGAATATCTGTCACGAACGGGACCTTGTCTTCTTAGTAGTCTACTTGGAAACGACCCATGGCTCTTATTAATGGTATGTCTTGTCTCCTACCTTCTTGTCTTATAGCTCTGATGGGCATGTAAGGTGGAGGCCACGTATACCCATAAGAAGCACAAATGATTTCATTTTGGACCGAAACAATACTTGTTTAGATGGGAGCCAAGGATACATCCACTGTATGTCTTCTTCCTTCGAATTCATTAACAACATATAACACTCATGAGTAGTCTTGGGTGCCTGGAATTTTTGACATCATAGTATTGAGCCAAGATGTTGCCCCGATCGACACATACTATAGAATTCTTGCCCGACATTCGGCTTCTTTTAAAGATGTTCTTTCAGCCACACTTATAACAACAAATTGCAACCTTCGAAATATCGAGCCCCATTTTTACACCTTCCTAAGTCCCTAAGAATTTTGGCAAGGACCGTAGGAACCATGGTGCACGTCTTCCCTTCTATTCCATAAAATAATGCATGTGTGAAATGAACCAGCTTTGTATTGATCTTGTAGTGTGCTCCTTGCGGGAATACCACAGCACCTAGAAATGCTATGGCAAAAGCAAATATTCTTTTTCTTTTCCAATCATGATATGATACGAACTCAGCCTCATGCCTCTTGTAGGCTCGTTCATACCCGAACCTTTTGTACAAATATGTGCAGCTAAACTTTGACCTTCGCAGGAATTCAGACACATCATTTGACTGAAACCCAAATGCTTCTCTAAACTCGTCCTCCGTAGGCTTTCGGGGCACAATCATAGTAGTGACTTCCCATTTGCGATCCTTTAGTCGTAAACCAGTGCCCTCAATAAAACCTCGAATCTCTTCTAGTAATGGTGTCATTTTATTTTCCCCAAATCTAAAAATGTTTCTGTTAGCATCCCAAAAACATGTAGCAGCTTCAATAAGGAATCTATTGGGTTCCATCTCCATAAGCAACGGTAAATGACCCAAAGTCTTGCGTAGTTCAAATTGCCCAGCTTCTCCTAAGTCTTTCCACCAAAACCTTATCTCTTTTGGAATGTCAATAACCATGCCGAACCGAAGATACCCTTTGCGACTCATGATGCCCTACATAAAAAGAAAACTATTAGACTCAACCCCCTTCCCTTGAGTATAAATGGCGTGCACTTGACATATTTGATTTTAAATGGATGCGCACATATTCATATCCAAACGCCCCTTGGAGTTAGAAACTCGTTCAGGTTTGGTTTGGACATGGTGAACTAAAGACTTAGGCGCAACCGGAGTCATCGCTTCCTAATAATGGCATGATGCATGAACTTAGTAACGTCTCCACTAAGATTTTGGTAAATCTAGACCGTTTCTTTCAAGCAGACAACTTGAAATTTGAAGACTTGCAAACGGCCCACAACCCCGCTAGCTTGCTAAATTTTGCAAGACCTTCACTTAAGCATTTATTTTTTAGGGATAAGGGTGGTCGTGGGTTCCACATAACTAACCCTTCCTAAGGGCTCTAAGAAGTAGGAGGGTGCCAGGAGTGGCGAACAATATGAACAGAGATGTCACATAAATTTCAATATTTGAATAAAATATATTCATGATAATACATCGAAAAAAGATAAAGAATTTAAAAGAAAAAGGAAAAAATAAGAAAAAAAAAATAAGTTAATACACAATAATAACTAATAATGCAAAAAAAAAAAAGCAATAATAAAGAAATAATATTTTATCCCAAAATATAAACCCATTGTGGCTAGGACGTTAAATACCCCCAGCGGTGTCACCATTCTATTGAACCCCCATTTTTTTTCCAACTCGGAGTGCGTTAAAAGGTTCGGATTTGACTAGGTAACTCCGTTGAGTTGGTTTTGGAATCGCCACCTAATAAGTTATCTAAGGTGTATTTGGTCACCTAAAATATCTAAGGGTCTTTGATTTACTTCGAGAATCATGCTTATAGAGATTCTAAGGGTAAGAAGTCTTAGTGACTCGGGAAGAAGGTGTTAGGCACTTTCCGAGTCCCACAAAACGTGGTTCCCGCCCGATTTTTAATTTTGGGATGTTAAAGTGTAACAACACAAGAGGTAGCTAATTTCTAGAAGTGTAATTATAATTCCAAAGTCATCTTCCTAGATTCAGGGCTGGAAATCAAAGTCAGCCATGCAAGAAGGATGTTTGCGCAAAGAGTTAACATGAGCAGTGATATATAACGGAAATAGATATGGGCCTCTCAGATTTCCTAGGCCCCACAGTGGGCGCCAAACTGTTTAGGCCTAAGTTCTGTCATTTAGGTAAAATAATTGAATTTGTTAGAGGGTCACAAGAAATACAGTAACTTTGCAGGAAAAGTAAATAAATGTTGTGAGAAAAGTAATAATCTTATTCCTTGAGTATAGCTGGATTCTGTGTGAATCGCTTGATGTACAATACAATGAGAGGAGGGGTATTTATAATATAGATTTACCTAGTCCTAATTATGGTAAAATATAAAGACTAATAGAGACCATGGACCAAAACTCAAGGTAGTGGTATAAACAAAACCCTAGCTAGGAGATTGCGAATCCTAAGGTGGTAGGATGTATACCCTGCGTCCTATGCCTGCGCCGCCTGAACGGTCGTGGGTCAAAGAGCGGGCGTGTATCCTCTGTGCTCGGTGACTTATAAACTAAGTCTGATCTCGCCAGCTGGACTAGTATCCCCGTAATAGCACGTGGCATAATTTTGCCCACACCGGCATTTGTATAGAGGAGCTCAGTACCATCTTTTTTTGTCTCTTAAACTTAGAACTCATGGAGATCATAGCTAGCATTATTTCAGTGTTGGACATGTTCCTTGTCTCCCATGGATGAATCATTCAACTACTGTAAGTTTAGTCCTTTCTTTCTTCTAATTTCTGTTCTTCCTGGTCTACTTTTCTTGTTGGTTTGATTGCTTTTTAGTTTCTAGTTTCCGCTTGTATGCGTTGGTATCAGAGCAAGGAAAGGGATTGTTCTTACAACCTCAATCCTTTTCTTTGTGCCTTAGAATTAGGGTTTCTAGTTATAGGTTTCTTGAATTTCGTTTTAATCACAAAAAAAAAAAAAATACTATTCAGGCGAAGCTACTGTTCACACTGGAGTTGCTGTTCATCTGTGTACAAAAAAAAAAAAGGAAGGAGAAACGGCTAGGGTTTATAGCCGAGTGATTAATATTGTTGTTGTTTCAACCGTGTGTTGTGGATTCAAGCCTAGAGTTTGAATTCTTTCTTATGTGCCGTGTTCTTAAACTTGAAGAATTAGAGTTCTTAAATTCTTGAATTGTTCTTGAACAGTTTTAGGAGTATTGGGTGAGTTCTTGAAAAAAGTTCTTGAAAAACGTTGAAACAAAGTGTAGGGGCAGCATGCATTAAGATTCTGGATGCATTTTGATTGAGTTCTTAAAAATCTTGAACAATTTGAGGCATTGGAATAGTAGGGGAGACAAGGCAGCCGAGAGTTATCTTTATTAGTTGTTGATAAGTTCTTGAAATAATCCCTTATTGTGTTCTTGAATAAACATGATAGAGTGGCTAATTTAATCCCTTAAAAACTTGTTGATACTTGTTAACTATCGAATAAAACAGACTGTAATATGGAGAAAGGAATTGGGCAAACCAGAATTGAATATGAAAGGAGAAAAATCGGTTAGGAAAAGAGAAGACAAGGGAAAAATTTGCAATCCCAAAAGGAGGAGCTGTTTTGGCGCCATTCTTGAAAGGGAAAAACAAGGGAAAACAAATCCTAGCTTAGGAGGAAAAATAAAGTAGAAAAAAGCAATTCCCGTTCTTAAAAGGAGAGAGGTGGCTGAATTTCTTAAAGGGGAAAAGGGTAGTTTCTTGCTAGGAATTCCTTTTCATAGTAGAAATAATTCAAGTTAGTATTTTTTGAGTATTTCTTCTACTCAATTTAATACTAAATCTTGAGCTAATAGGAATTCATGCTTGCTGAATTTTCCAAGTGTTATAAACATTTTGTTGGCTTCAAGTGCTTCACTTTAAAGAGTCGTCTGTCCATAGAGTCATATAAACTTCATTACGAACCAATTATTGGACATACTAGTTGGTGACCTTTGAACCTTAGTTCGTAGGAGAGAACGGAAATGTTACACCTCGCATGTCTAAAGTGAGGTATATCATTGTAAAGATATGTTAAGAATTATTTAAGTGAGTTTAAAGTCATAATATGACCATATATGATGTTTATATGTCGAATATAAAGTTTGAGAAAAATCGGATTTAAGTTGCGGAAAAACCGACTAAGGAATTGCCTTGTAACAAAGCTTTTTCAACAATTAATTTTACGTATTATATGAAGTCTTTTTGGGACATATCAGATACCAAATTGAAGATCTTGGAGTGTAGTTTCCAACACTTTTAACGGTTTGTTCATACAGCTTATAGATAAAAAGATATGAGTATCAGAAGTCAGACCATAAAAAGGGACATAAGCGCAAAAGAGGGCTAGAAATGAAATATTTTCATTATAAAAGAGAAAAACTTCACTTTTTCGACATTTTTCAGAAACATCATGATAGAAACAGACCTTTCTTCAGTTTGAATCCATTTTATATGATTTTGAAGAAGGAACATCAATGTTAACTCGAAATTGAAGACAGATTGCGTTTAAACGCTCTACGTGAGTAAGGTAACGTTATGCTACCTTCAATTTCGTCTGTAGTTTGAGTTTTAGAATTACTTCATGGCTAAGTAAAGTACCTAAATTCTATGTTATAGCTTGTTTAAGCTTTAGAAGGTATGGAATTCAAAGGAAACAAAGTTTAGAAGCTAGAAACATCAAAGGTATGTAAGACTAAACCTTCCTTTTGGCAAGGCATGTATCTTTTAGCTTTTGAAGCTTTTCTTAGTTCTAAACTTAGTGTTTCTTATGAGAAACTGGTATGGTATCAAGTAAACCTTGTATATACTTAATTTGGTACTAAAATTCAAGGTGAAAGACGTCCAAATCAGCAAGACAAAACGTTTCAAAATCTGAAAAATTGTTTTGATCTTTGGACAGTTGTTAGTATATTGATCATAACTCCTTGTACAAATTTGATATTTATATTCTTTAAGAATCCCCAGAACCCTAAGACATATATCTAAAACTTTCATGAAGACTATAAAGTCTATAACTTTGATCTACACTCTGAAAATTAGGTTGAAAGTCAGGATAGTGGTGCTGTCCAGACATTCTATCGGTGGATTTGTTATGTCATCCAGCTGTCTCATCTTGTTATCCGTTTAACATGTTTATATTATCAGTTTATCCAGGTATCCATTCCCGTATATAGTATAGTGTTGGTTCTTTTTTGCGGATCATCCAGTTTCAGAGGAAACTCTGCCGAAATTTTTATAAAAGTCAATGAGTTAGACAAATTCTAAGTTTCAGGTTGTGTCTGTAATTCAATCCAGAGTTTTCTTATCATTCCTTTGAGTCTATATCTATTGTTGCCACATGTGTTATGCCTCATACATGCTTATTCTTATATTGTGATCATGTTATGTGTGATTTGGAGTCCCCAATAGAGGCTGGACATTGGACACACAGTCCGGTCGCGTGTGATACTACCCATCTGGGGGATACAGCCCCTCTGGTTCAGGTGGGAGTTGAAACACCTAGTGTGACCGGGTGTCATTCACACACTCTGACCAGAGAGACTAGATATTACTGGCTGGGGGGGATATAGCCCATAACACCCATCAGGTCTGTTATATACGCGTATATAGCCACACTATGCACTGCATGATTATACATGAGGCTAGTTCAGGTTTTCAGTTACCTGATTTGGGGGGATACAGCCCATAACACCAGACAGGTACTAGTTTAGATGTTCAGTTACCTGATTTGGGGGGATATAGCCCATAACACCAGACAGGTACCAGTTCAGATAACAATCCAGTTTTAGCTCAGTACCAGTTATAAGTTCTCAGTTATCAGCCACCAGTTCTTAGCGTCAATATCAGTCGACAGCTATCAATTCCAGTTTCTAGTAACCAGTTATCAGTCGTATTACAGTTATTTATCAGTATAGTTCAGCTCAGTCTTCAGTTTTAGATTCAGCTAGACTTTAGTTTATATTTAGATCATGTTTAGTATGTCTTCAGATTTCCAGCTATATTGCTATGCTCCAGCTCATATTTACATATTCATATTCCAGCCTTATAGTTTCATTCAGCTATGATATATTATATGCTCATGCCTTACATACTTGGTACATATCGTACTCACGCCTTTTCTGGGGCGCTGCGTTTCATGCCGCGCAGGCGCAGATAGATCAATGCTTGGACCACGTCAGTAGGCCATCCACCAGCTATTGGAGTCACTCCGCTTATTCCCGGAGTTACTTATTTTTTGGTATGTGTAAAGTCAGCCAGTATGGGTATGGCGGGGCCTTGTCCCGTCCTTTGTATATTTAGTTCAGCACTCTTAGAGGCCTGTAGATATGTTCCTGTGTGGTTCTGTCAGTATGTTATGTATGTCAGCTTGTGTTAGCCTTGTCAGCTTTTTGCATTGCATAGTTCTTATCAGCTAGCTTTCTGCTTATTCCGTTTATTAGTTATATTCATGGTTAGCAGATTATCACCAGGATTAGTGATGATCGACACTTAGTGTTGGTCATCCGTCGCGGCCCTAGGTTGGGTCGTGACAGGAAAATCTTAGGAAGGGGGTATTTGGAGTGTGAAATTGTTTATACTAATGTTTCACTTCCATATTTTTAATATGTCTTTTGCAGGTACGCGGAGCCATAAGGGAGGTTTGGTTGTCTATGGAGATGAGTCGGATGGAAAGAGCTTTTACTACACCCCTATCTCTAGAAGAAGCTCTTATGGATACCATTAGGAGGACTATCTATCTTGTGATGGTGCACCAAGCTATAAGTCTCCTTCCTCGACTTTAAATAGTGCATATAGTGTTGAAAGTATGACGGGTAGAAGAAGCTTCTCTAGTTACAATGATACTAATGGTGAGATAAGGGGATACTACTACGATCAGCTTGGAATGAAAAGAGATTAGATTAAATTCATAGTAAGTGTTAATGGGGATCATGGCTATGTAAGTCAAGTGGATGCGGCCGAAAAAAACTGGATTAGTCTTCCTATGGTGAAGAAGTTGGAATACCTTGTGTTAATTGATAAATCCCAAGACACACCATTGTTACGTTGAAGGACCAGTTTCTTATATATGTTCCTTTACTTTGTTAAATGCAGAATGGATAAAGAATGAGTAAACGAACACTGAATTTTAGCGTGGAAAAACCCCTATGACTTGGAATCAAAACACCACGACCTACTCTCTAGAGTAGGATTTCAATTTCACTATTTGAAAGACTCACTTGGTTATAAGACTTCCTTCTTACTAACCTAGGACTACCTCTAATCCTATAGCAATCCCTTTCACAATCAGTGAAGTTTCTCCAAGTACCAGACTTGAATGATGTGTACTCTTACAGAACTTCTATGAAAGTAAATAGTACAACTCAATAGATCCTACTACAAAAAAACTAAGACTGAGAACAATCAAGACTCAACCTAAGGAACATAGTCTCCACTTAATTCCCTGTAGCTTAACCACTGCTCAAATACAATTTAGAATTATTTCAATGCTATAGCTCTAAATTCTCTGTATTTGTGCGTGCCTTCAACAACTGAAATGCTTCTATTTTATGGACTTGAAATCTTGAGAAGTCTTGAGCAATTAGAACTCCAAATGCCTTCCAGTGTTTGAGTCCTAATTGAATACTTTGCTTGGATAGATGAAATCCTTTTAGCCTTATCCCAATCTTATGGAATCTTTTATATCTCGTGCATCCCTTCATAATTATCAAGATAAACATTAGATTTTCGGATAATAATTAATTTTCCCGCACAATTGATTTTGCATAGATATTAATTCAGCTGTAGTGACTCAAAGCAACATGTTCTTTGATCTGTTCCTTAGTCATTAGTCAAAACTCCAAGCTTCTCCAAACTAACATTTTCCCCCTTTTTGATGATGACTAACTTATAGACTTTGCTTCACTTCCTTAGTGTCCTGAATCATGACTTGCAACTTAAAAGCAGCATTAATAGAAACTAATTTCATCATTAAGGATCAGGTTTTTAAACAAATAATAAATAGCCCAAGCAAAATCGTACTTACGCTTCCCCCTTTTGGCCTTATTGAAAAGGTTGCATAAGTTAGAATTAATTAAAGAAATAGAACAAGCAACTCATAGCCATTTAGGCAACTCAAAATACAAGCATAATTCAACATAAAGCAACTGCATTAAAATAATATTAGCCATCGAATATGTGACATCATAAGCAAAAAGATTTCAACCAGGGAAACAAACTAAAAGCAAGTACTATTAAACTATTCAAAGATTAAAAACAAGAAGACTAGGAACTAGAACTAAACTACATTCCAAAGAAAGGTTTCCATACCTTAGGAAAGGGAAGTTGGCACCCCGAGGAAATGGACCATTCCAAGTGCTTTAAAAGATCAACAACAATGCTTATGTGGTCGACTTTCCAAGTGAGTATAATGTCTCTAATACTTTAAATATTTCTGACTTGACTCCTCTTGATGTAGGAGATGACGGAGCCCAGGGCGAGGACATTGCGATTTCGAAGACGAAATCTTCCCAAGAAGGAGAGGATGATGCCGGGCAATCCGTCACGAGGAGGCCATTCACTCGGAGCCAAGTCAAGGAGGTCAGAGAGGTGCATTTACACTTGGTGAGGAGAGGACTCGATGATGGAAGCATTGGGAAAACATTCCGGATGATCTCAGCTCTAGGCCTCATGCCTAAGGAGGAGGAGGGAGGCCCAGCACAGCCAGGCGCCCCGCCTAGCCCAGGCGCCCCACCTGGAAACCTCACTGCCTAAGAGTGCAATTGTGTACAGGTGGGCCGCCCACCTAGACGCCCCTACCCAGGCGCCCGCCTGCCCAGGCGCCCTGCCTGACCCAGGCGCCCCTCCCAGCTTCGGACGCTCAGCTTCAGCATAGTCCAGGCGCCCCTCCCAGCTGCTGAACTTATGTTTCTTTTACTGTTTTGCCATACGTGGCTTATTTGATGAACCTTATTACTAAGGGTATTTAAGTCATTGTGTAAGCTTGGGAAACACTATAAAAACCCAAGTATAGCTTATTTTGAATACTTAGCTTATTATTGATGAATGTGAAACTTGAGCAATGCTATTTGAGATTGAATGAAAGGAACCTATGTTTGGAACTTGTTACTACTGGTGGATTCTAGTTGCCTAACAACCCCTCCCTGATCATTCTACTTGCGAGTTCTAGTTGACTCGAGGGTAGTTGCATAGCGTACGTGATCCTTGACATCCACCCGGGGTGTATCGGAACTAGTTCTCCGGTGCTACTTGGGTCTTTGTTCGAGCCTCGTCTCATTTTTATCGTGTTTTGTCTTTTTCCGCGTTTTCCCTACATCATGTACTAATCCAATTTCATTTTGTTTGTTTTGCGAGGTACATTTGATTGAATGAATATGCCGCTCCCGGGTTCTACCTTTTGAACTTATTCTCATTATTTATGTAATTAGACTTCATAGAATTTGTATAATTTATTTGTAGAATGATTAGTCAATGAACTTTTGATTATATGATTATTTGATTGATCGTTTTACCTTATAGTCATTACCCTTATATTTTGGAGCTGTCATTTAATTTAATGTCAATTGTGGATCCAATTTTGCAAATGCGTGCAAGTTAAATCATTTTTGCAAAATAAAGTATTTCAATTAATCATTTTAGATAAATTTTAGAAAATGCACTTGCAAATTAATTTGGAAACCTGCCGAATTAACCGTTATTTACGGAATTTCGAAAGTGCTTTAAAAACCTTCTTTCGAGATTAGCAAAACCTCTTACTTAGAATCTCTGAAAAGACTGCCTTTTTCGAAAAACGGAGTTTTTGCACGCATTTGCTAATTTGGTTCCCTGTTTTCCTTAAATTGGGTGGCGACTCCAAAAACTCCAAAAGAGTTAGTCCATTCGGTTGATATTCCTAAATTAGCCCTCCGGGGTTATTTTTGGGGGTACAACACTGATACCAAACTGAAACTTTGTTCAGATGTTTTCACCAAGGTGCCACATGCAAACTCCATAGTGTGCAGAAGGAAACACTTAGGCGACCATCTTCGAGATGCTTGGATGTCTATCCGAAACAATGCACAACTCTTCACTATCTGAAACTATGCTGCATTATTGTTCGAAAAAGTACTCATATGAGGCGTCACACTCTTTGTCTACAACACAAAACGCGATAGGGAATACGTGACTAATTGCATCCTAAGAAACAGTAGAGAACAACACCCCTCCATACTCGCCAGACAAATGTGTACTGTCAACGGCTAGGACTTTTCTCACGTAAGTTAATCCCCTGATCCACGCTCTATAAGAGAGAAAAAATACAAGAATTTTCCTGTGCTAGAAAGCCTCAAATTTGTCTTAGTTCCGGGATTCTTACTTCTAACTATATAAGCATAAGTATCAAGAATTTCAATACCTTTCTCATGTGTTCCCTGGGTCAAAGCTTTTGCAAATTCATAGCCCCTAAGACACTTCCAGTAGCTAACCTTACAACCGAAATCGTTGTTAAGGGACTCCCTGACAACTTTTGTGGTTGGATTTTTTCCCATTAAATATTTATCTTTCATGAACTCACAAATTATCTGGGCAGAGGCGTGTGAATTATGACTGAAATGATGTTGGACACCGTATGTGTGCAAGTTATTGTAAACACTAATGTAGAACCTATCATTACTTTTATACCTCATTGCCCTTAACCACCATTTGCATTTCACATCTAAACATCTAGCATTAAAATTTTTTGCAGTATTCTTCAATTCTTTGTAAGTAAAATGATGTTTAACTGCTGTAATCTTCAATTTGGTGACCAGTTCTTTCTTATTGGCGAAAGTCATACCTTTTTCAAAACCTGTGCCATCGACGAAGTGAAATATCCGCTCGCTACTTTGTGTTGGAAACACAGTGGTATACATGGCAGGATCTTCCTCTACATATTTTTCTTCTACTTCTCCTTTGTCTTCTTCTACTTCTTCATGTAAGTCATCCAATCGCTGACTAAAATCATGCCCTCCACTATTTGGCATTTCTTTGTCATTAGAACCAACACATTCCTCCGTCGTAGAAACCACAATTACCCTTAGAGTCGGCCTAGCACCATTACGATCAACATCAGCCATATAAAGGGGTACATCATCATAATTTCTTATTGTAACGGGTGGAGTCTTTTGATTTGCGGCAACACTCAGCATGTAAGTAATGCAAATGTCCCTCGGATTGTCTCTTATCCCCCAACTTCCGATGATTTTGTTAAGTTGAACATCATACCTAACATCTCTAGGCACAAGAATGGGTCTTGACTCTTTAAACTTCGGAACCCAACCATAATATTTAGAACGCTCCACCCATTCACCTTGATAATTAACTCCTAATATAACCTCACCCATCGATAGTCACTTGCAATAAATTGGAATGACCAACTATTAGTATTACTATCAAATTGATAATATTTATACAGTATGTTCCAAACCTCAATGTTGCTCGTTTGGAACATCGTATACTGACGTTCTGAACATCACCTTACAGTTTTTCATTGCTTAATGCAAGATGTTCCAAACTGCTAACAGAACGCTCAAACATCCTAGCAGGATGTTGCGAACATTATCTGTGAAAATTCCAATAAATACATACACCGTGAAAAATACTAGCGATATGTTTGGAATTACAGTTACGACCATAGGAACGTCAAAATGATGTTTGGAATTTCAGGCAGATTGTTTGGAGGAACTGAATCCGCAACAACCTCGAATTAACAAAAACAGCTAAATAAGTGTTCTAAAGTTAGTACACTTACAGGAGATGAGTGGATTGCTACGATTAAAATTAAAGCAATAAGATTTTCCCTTTAATGGATAAGAAACGACCAGATTTAACAAAATGTCGTATAACCCAAATGTGGGTGGTCTTAGCTTGTATTGCCTAAAACTGGAAAGGATATTCAGTAAATAAGCTCAACAGCTATGGTGGAATTTGGATTATTTCGATTTAGGAAAAGAAGCTCAGCAGCTATAGTGGAATTTTGAGCGGGAATGGAATGGGGAAAAAATGGAGGGAAAACAGGGGAGAGGAGAGAGGGAAGCAGCGAGTTGATCTAGGTATAATGTCCAAATTTGGCAAAAAACTAGCTTTTATACATGGACTATTGTGTAACATATAAAACTTTGGGGTGAGAATGTTAGATAGTTAATGCCATTAATTAAATGAGGACCCTATATTTCATGTTTAAAACTTGAGCGTTTTCCCATTAAACAATAACTTGACAATTCCTGCCATGCCACTCTCCCTACATGACAAAATATACAAGTAAGACTAATAAATAATGGTGATCATCAGTAGACATGACCAAATATACTAGTTAGAGAGATAAATGATGGTTATTATCACTACATATAACCAATTTTACTTGTTTGAGTGATAAATGATGGTGATAATCACTAGACATGACTAAACATACTAGTTAGAGTGATAAATATTTGTGATAATCAGTAGACATGACAAAATATAAAAGTTAGAGTGATAAATGATGGTGATCTTCACTGGATGTGGCCAAATATACAAGTAAGAGTAATAAATGATGGTGATCATCACTAGACATGACCAATTATATAAGTTAGAGTAATAAATGATGATGATCATCACTAGACGTGACCAAATATATAAGTAAAAGAGATAAATGATGGTGATTATCACTACATATGACCAAATATACAAGTTAAGTAAGAGAGAGAAATGATGGTGATTATCACTACATATGATCAAATATACAAGTTAGGCTGATAAATGATGGTGATCATCACTAGACATGACCAAATATACAAGTAAAAGAGATAAATGATGGTGATTATCACTACATATGACCAAATATACAAGTTAGACTGATAAATGATGGTGATCATCACTAGACATGACCAAATATACAAGTTAGAGTAATAAATGTTGGTGATCATCACTAGCCATGACCAAATATACAAGTAAGAGAAATAAATGAAGGTGATCATCACTAGACATGACCAAATATGCAAGTAAGACTGATAAATGATGGTGATCATCACTAGACATGACCAAATATACAAGTTAAAGTGATAAACGATGGTGATCATCAGTACCCTTGACCAAATATACAAGTTAGAGTGATAAATGATGGTCATCATCAGCAAATATGGCCAAATATAAAAGTTAGAGTGATAAATGATGGTGATAATCACTAGACATGACCAAATATACTAGTTAGAGTTATAAATGATGGTGATCATCACTAAACATGACCAAATATACAATTTAGAGTGATAAATGATAGTGATCATCACTAGACATGGCCAAATATACAAGTTAGAGTGATAAATGATGGTGATCATCACTAGACATGGCCAAATATACAAGTTAGAGTGATAAATGATGGTGATAATCACTAGACATGACCAAAATTAACTAGTGAGAGTGATAAATGATGGTGATCATCGCTATACATGACCAATTATACTAGTTAGAGTGATAAATGATGGTGATCATCACTAGACATGACCAAATATACAAGTTGGACTGATAAATGATGGTGATCCTCACTAGACATGACCAAATATACAAGTAAGAGCAATAAATGATTGTGATCATCACTAGACATGACCAAATATATAAGTTAGAGAGATAAATGATGGTGATTATCACTACAGATGACGAATTATACTAGTTAGAGTAATAAATGATGGTGATATTTGCTACAGTTGACCAATTTTACAAGAAAGTGTATTAACCGTATGTTCGGAACATATGTTTGATGTTCTATCTTTTATAGAGTTGTTTCGAATGTCTTAGTTATTTATGTCGCATTTATGCAGTCGTTCGGAGCGCTCTTGTTTTTTTGTTACTATCTTCTTCGTATAGTTTTACAATTGTTCAGAACATATATATTCGTTTAGAACTTTATCGGTTCTTCCGGAGCGACATAAGTTACAATCATAATTTAATTAACATAACAAGTTTTTCTGAATTTTCATTGATCATTACAACATAATCATAACAACTGCAAATAAATAGAACCTAAACTATGAACCGATACTTAATACAAGTACATAATATAAGAACAATTAGCACCATAATTAGTACGACCACAATACCTAATTTTTTGCGCCATAATCGTGCCTTTTTCCTCTCTTGTTCTACAGCTTTCAACTTCTTCAGTAGACCTTATATTACTCTCTTCACTTGATCTGACATCTTTTCATCGTGTCATTTGAAGTAGTTGCAGCCCCTTCCCTACAAAAAAAAATAAATATAAAATACAGGAGTTGAAGAACTTTCACACTACTAATATTTTTACAAACCCATAAACTAGGTCTAACCTGTCCAGATTTGTACAGATAAAACCTCCTTCCTGGGTTTGCTTGAGCCAATGATGTTGTTAACTTTGCGTAATCTCCACATCGACAAAATAGTTCTACATTACCACTATTAATGGATCTATTAGACATTTAAATATAATTGTGGGATGTTGATTTTTTTTTTTTTTTTGTAATATGGTTTGAATAAGAATGAACACTCATATATAATTGTGTTGGTATTGGGTGGTATTTTTATTACCATTTCTATTTATCTGTTGTTCACACGCCCAACATAAGTGTTGTTCACGAGGTTGTGCCAAGTAAGCAACATATGTTTAGAACATCCATCTAGATTAGTTTCAAATGATGTGATGAAGTTTCAGACATAGTGTTTAAAATTTGAAAAATATATAACGGCTACAACAAACAGTCACCTCAAAATTTGAAAAATACACAGAACGACTACTGGCTACAATACACTTAACGGCTACAACAGTCACTTCCAAATAAAAATTTAGATGAATGTTCCAATAAATATTCAATCAAACCATTGCAATCCATATTCAACAACTAACAACAATAATAAAAATTCAAAACATTACAAAATGGCTCGTCGACCATCCACTTCAAGAGAAGAAACCACTATAAGAGAAGCCACTACAATAAGAGGAGCAACCACTACAAGAGGAGCATCCATGCTAAGAGGAGCAGCCACTAAAAGAGGAGCATCCACGACAAGAGGAGCAGCCACTACAAGAGGAGCAAGAACAAGTAGAGCATCCACGTCAAGGCAAAATATTGTTGCAACACCAGATTCACCTCAACAAGAATGGGCTAATGCTATTTTGGAACAACTTTGGGCTGAAGTGTGAGGTTGGAAGTTCAAATTGAAGGACTTTTTCCATGACTACAAAAGGGATGTCAGAAGGATGAAGAAGGAAGTAAGGAGGGTAAAGAGCATGCTCAAAGGAATACTTGCCACTAAGGGCCTGCATTACCTTGACTACTACTCATCTCCATCAAGATAGCAACTTGAATGTTTATGCTTATTTTGAGTTTATTTTGGATGTTAATATGAATATTTATTATGTAATTTATTTGTTTGAATGTTAATATATTCAGCATACTTTTGTAAAGTGCTGGATCTCAGATCAATCAAGAATATTTTTTCCTTGTTATTGAAAATCAATGTATAAATTTTAGTATTTGGAACATCTATTGTTATGTATAGTACGACTAATAGTCGTTCTAGGACAACATTTATGTTTATCCTTTTCACTATGAGTTTTTGAAGTTTGGAACATCGACTGTCATGCTTGGAACGACTTTTAGTCGGTCTCAAACATCTTTTAGTTATTCCTTTAAAATTAATTTCTTACTCTTATCATTTTCATTTTGAATGTTGAACAAATTACAAATATATATTATTTGTATGTTTGTTTGAATTCTGGAAATTGACATAACAAAAACGCACTGCTAACAAAACATATAGGTATTCAATATTAACTGCTATTAAGTAATTAGTCATGCACTTCTTTCTAACGAAACATGAATGTTCTGAACGACTATCTCAAAAGTTTAAAATACACAACGGTTATAAGGAACAGTTGCATCGTCGTTTGAATAGTACACAACTGTTACAAATTGCATCAAAAGTCACTTCCAAACAGACTCGTCGATTCCCATTTTACTCCTATAAATACCCAACACACGATCAAACCATTCCAACCAATATTCAACAAATAACAACAATCACACCAATTCAGAATGGCTCGTCGACCAAGAACAAGAGGAGCATCAATAAGAGGAGCATCGAGTTCAAGGCCTAAAATACCTTCATCGAGTTCAGATTCAAATTCTGAATATTCGAACGATGTGTTGGAGTAACTAAGGGTTGAAGTGTAGGGATGGAAATTTAAGTTAAAATATTTCATCCATGAATATAAGAGGTACATGATAAGGGTGAAGAGAATGCGTAAAGGGCTGCTTGCTGATAGGAGAATTTATTTCGTTCCGTACTCCACACCACCAGGAACACCACCACAAGCACCACCAGAAGCACCACCACAAGCTTCACCACAAGCTCCACCATATGCACCCTAAGTTTTATTATTTATGTTTATTTTAGTTGGAATTTTAAATATTCATAATGTTATTTCATTTTCATTTTGAATGCTGAAGTATTGACAAGTCTATGATATACATTTGATTGAATTATAAAAAATTATTGTACCATTTTTATCTCAATTCAATCTATGATTAATCACGAATATCTTTGCGTTTTCTGGAGAACATAAGTGGAGGAGTTTTAGAAGTTTGGAACATCAGTGGTATTGTCAGGAACGACTAGTTGTTGTTCCAAAAGTCTATGTGTAAGTAAACTTAAATAAAAGTTGTAAAAGTTTGGAACATCCCTTGCTATACGAGGAACGACTATTAGTCGTTCTGGAACGTCAATGTGTAAATCCTTTAAAATTAAAGTACATCTCTATCATTTTCCTGTTGAATGCAGAACAATTGACCAATATATTTGAATGTTTGTTTTAATTCCGACTAATTAAACATAACAAAAAACACGCTGCATTAAAACGTTGGTTATCCATATAAGCACATCAAAATTTATTAGCCATGCACTACTAAGATAGCAAAATAAAAGTTATCCGTACCTAATTACATACCAAAATAAAATTTTAAAAGTTATCCAAATATTACAAACCCAAAGTAAGGTTTTATTTTGCCGTCAAAGATACAAACGGCCAAACGTTTCCTCCATTGATCAGCCTCATTATCGAAATTTTTATCCATGGGGTGTTTGTGAGTATATGCTCAATGTACATCACACTCGGCTTGAAATCCCTTCAAGGTAGCTATGAGGAACGGATCTCGTAACACCCTCAAATCGTGTCAAGAATAGCCTATACTATTCGGACAGCCTTCAAGAGACACTCGGCTCTTGAAAATACTCCGGTCGGGTTTGGAATGAGATTCAACTAGATCCCCTAATTGATTCAAGCCAATGAAGGTTCATTCATTCATTCAAAAGAGAAATCATCTCTCAAGTTTTGTCTTCAATGTTCAAAGTTAGCTAATTGAAATAAAAGCCTAAGGGTCCTTTTATAGGTGCCCTCTGAACATAGTATAAGGTCTAAAGTACCCCGAAAATGGGTTCGAAAGACATAAGCCACGTAGGGCTAAAGTAGGAAATACATAGCAAAAATAAGTAAAATTCCCGTCAAGCCAAGGGAGAAGTGGGCAGTCCGCCCATAACACTTAGCGCCCCGCCTCTGCATAAGCTGATTGAGATGCACAGGAGAGTGGACGGTCCGCCTCCTCGAAATCCAGAGAGCATGCATTTTATACTTAGTCTAATTTCCACCCATTTTCAACTAGGCGGTCCGCCCCTTCTAGTAGGCGTTCTGCCTCATCCTTGAGCTTCTTGAGGAGCCTCAAAATGTGCCTTGGGTGCTCCTTCTTGTGACCTAGGTGGTCCTCCTTCTATGGTACTCCAATGCATGATCTTCAAGCCTCTTCCGGAGTCATCTTCCATGCCATTCCATACCAAGTGGAGGTGAGTGTCTTGGATCATTTTGGCTTGACTTCTAGTGAAAGGTCTTAAGCTAGTTTGGCCCGCATCATCCTCCCCTTCTTGGGAAGATTTCATCCTCGAAATCACGGCATCCTCCTCCCTAGCATCACCAACGCCTACATCAAAAGGAGTCAAGTCAGAAATGTTGAAAGTAGTTTACATATTATACTCACTGGTTAGATCAATCACATAGGCGTTGTTGTTGATCTTGGAAAGCACTTGGAATGGTCCATCTCCTCGGGGTGCCAAATTCCCTTTCCTAAGGTTTGGAAACCTTTCTTTACGGAAGTGCACCCACACCAATCTCCTTTCTTGAATTCTTCCTTCCGTTGTTCTTCTTGGATGCCACCTTTGAATAGGCTTCCACCAAGTTCTTCCTTGCCTTGGCAAGGATCTCAAGCATGGCCTTAGCTCGGCTCTTACCTTCAAAACTAACAATCACATCCTTGGGCAAAAGGGTTAGATCAAGTGGAATCAAAGGATTAAAGCCATAAACACACTCAAATGGAGTCATACCAATCATGCTACGCAAAGTACGGTTATATGAAAACTCCATAAGATGCAACTTTTCAACCCAAGTCCCGGCCTTACCTCAGATCATAGCTCTAAGAAGAGGACTCAAAGTTCGGTTCACCACCTCGGTTTGCCCATCCGTTTGAGGGTGGTGAGACGTAGAGAACAACAACTTGGTGCCAAGAGCACCCCACAAACTTCTCAAAAAATGGCTAAGGAACTTAGATTCACTATCACTCACAATAGTTTGAGGCACACCATGCAACTTCAACACATGATCAATGAATAAAGAAGCAACATGTTGTGCATCATCACACTTTTTGCATGGAATGAAATGCGCCATGTTGGAGAACCTATCCACGACAACATAAATGGTCCAAAACCCTAAACCCTAAACCCTAAACCCTAAACCCATAAAAAAATCCATAGAAATATCCATCCACGGGCTAGTGGGTACGGGGAGAGGAGTATACAAACCATGGGGGTTCGACTTGGACTTAGCATGCTTTCACTCAAGGCAAGTATTGCAAAGTTGATGTAGCGTAAACTACGAATGCGGAAAAAGAGATAAAAACGAGACGAGACTCACACGATTGTCCAAGTAGCAACGAAGAATGATGTTTCGTTACACCCCGAACGATTTTCAAGAATCACCTACGCTATGCAACTATCTTCAAGAATCACGAGGTCCTTGCAAATAGAATGATCGGAGAGGATTGAAGTTCAGTTTGGATTCTTTCAATTGAAATCAAGCCAAAATCAAGGTTTACAATTGAGAGCAATCTCATGTGTTTTTGTATTCAAGGTAACGTGAAATGAGTTCAAGACCTAATGAAGACATTTATAGTCTTCTACATACTAGAAATGAAAAGTCTTAAATACCCCTAAGCGGGTTTAAACAATAGAAACCACTTAGGGCCATAGTTGGAATTACACACAAAAAATATAGGAAATTCGGATTGGCTTGAGTCAGGGGTAGGCGGTCCGCCCACCCCAAGTATGTGCTCCGCCCTGTGGCTTTCCTCATCAGAGTGGGCGGTCCACCTCTGCACAGGGGTGGTCCGCCCAGTATAGATCCAGACAGTTGCTTAAAATCAGGCGGTCCGCCCCTTTGAGTTGGCGGTCCGCCTCTTTTTGAAGCCTCTTGAGGCGCCTCAATTTGTGTCTCTTGAGCCTCTCCGTGTGGCCTAGATAGTCCTCCTTCCATGGTGCTCCAATGCATGATCTTTAAGGTGGTACCGGAGCTCCCATTTTCCACGTCCAAGCCTTTCCATACCAAGTGAAGGTGAGCATCATGGATTGCTTTGGCTTGGCTTCTCGTAAAGGGTCTTGATGTTGTTTTGCCCCGCATCATCCTTCCCTTCTTGAGAAGATTTCGTCCTCGAAATTAAGGCGTCATCCTCCACGGCATCACCTATATCACAAGGAACCAAGTCACTAGCATTGAAAGTATTTGAAACATTGTACTCACCGTTAAATCAATCACATAGGCATTGTTGTTGATCTTGGATAACACTTGGAACGGGCCGTCTCATCGGGGTGCCAACTTTCCCTTTCTAAGGTTTGGAAATCTTTCCTTCCGGAAGTGCACCCACACCCCATCTCCCTTCTTGAGTTCCACCTTCTTTCTCCCCTTGTTCTTCTTGGAGGCCACTTTTTCATAAGCTTCCTCCAAGTTCTTCTTCGCCTTAGCATGGAGTTCAACCAAAGCTTTAGCTCGGCTTTTACCTCCAAAATTAACAACCATCCCCCTTGACAAAGGGGTAAGATCAAGTGGAATCAAAGGATTAAAACCATAAACGCACTCAAATGGAGTCATGCCAATCATTCTATGCAAAGTACGGTTATATGCAAACTCCATGAGTGGTAACTTCTCCACACAAATCCCGGCCTTACCTCGGGTCATAGCTCTAAGAAGGGACCCCAAGGTTCAGTTAACCACCTCGGTTTGACCATCCGTTTGAGGGTGGTGGGACGTCGAGAACAATAATTTGGTGCCAAGGGCACCCCTCAAGCACCTCCAAAAATGGCTTAGGAACTTAGTGTCCCTATCACTCACAATGACTTGAGGCACTCCATGCAACTTTAACACATTATCAATGAACAAAGAAGCTACATGGTGTGCATCACTACTCTTTTTACAAGGAATAAAGTGAGCCATTTTGGAGAACCTATCCACGACAACATAAATGCTATCATGTCCTCCCCTAGACCGTGGAAATCCCATAACAAAATCTATAGAAATATCCATCTACGGACTAGTAGGAATAGTCAAAGGAGTATACAAGCCATAGGGATTCGACTTAGACTTGGCGTGCTTGCAATCTAAACAAGCATTGCATAGCCGCTCAACATGCAACCCCATCTTAGGCCAATGGAATTTGCTCCATAAGAATGGCCAAAGTCTTATCCCTCCCAAAGTGACCCATCAAGCCTCCACAATGTGCTTCACGCACTAGCAATTCTCGCCAAGAGGACTCTGGGACACATACTCTCCCATTCTTGAACTGTAGCCATCTACCCATTGGTATTTCTCCACCCTCTTCCCACTCACTAGAGCATCATGAATACGCTTGATCTTTGGGTCATGTTCATACAATGATTTTATACTCTCAAAACCCATAAGCCTTGAAGCATGAGTAGTAGCAAGGGCAAACTTCCTAGAAAGTGCATCGGCTACAACATTGTCCTTTCCCTTCTTGTAATGAATTACATAGGGAAAAGACTCAATGAACTCCACCCATTTGGCATGCCTTTTGTTCAACTTCTCTTGGCCTCTAAGATGCTTGAGTGACTCATGGTCACTCTTGATCACCTCATGGTCACTCTTGATCACAAATTCCCAAGGCCATAGATAGTTTTGCCAATGAGCTAGAGCTCTCACAAGGGCATACAACTCCTTGTTATACGTGGAGTAATTCAAGGTTGCACCCTTCAACTTTTCACTAAAGTAGGCAACGGGTTTCCCTTCTTGCATAAGTACACCCCCAATACCCACCCCCGAGGCATCACATTCAACCTCAAAAGCCTTCTCGAAGTCGGGCAATTGCAACAAAGGGGCGGTACTTAATCTACTTTTCAACTCTTAGAAAGCCTTCTCTTGAGGCTCTGCCCACACAAAAGGCTTGTCTTTCTTCACCAACTCGGTGAGTGGTGCAGCAATGGTGGTAAAGTCCCTAACAAAGCGCCATTTGGCACAAACAACAAAGCCTAAAAAGACAACCATTTCAACACAAAAGGCACACTTTTTAAAATTGGCATAGAGCTTTTCGGCTCTTAGCACTTCAAGAACTTCACTCAAGTGGCCAACATGATCATCTATTGATTTGCTATGTATCAAGATATCATCAAAATAGACAACCAGAAATTTGTTGATAAACGGCTTTAAGACATGGTTCATCAACCTCATAAAAGTGCTAGGTGCGTTGGAGAGGCCAAAAGGCATCACCAACCATTCATAGAGACCAAACTTGGTCTTGAATGCGGTTTTCCACTAATCACCGGGTTTCATCTGGATTTGGTGGTAGCTGGACCTAAGATCTTAGAAAAGATACTAAACCACTCAATTCATCAAGCATGTCATCAAGTCTAGGAATGGGATGACGATACATTACCGTTATCTTGTTGACCGCACGGCAATCAACACACATCCTCCATGTCTCGTCCTTCTTTAGCACAAGAATGACCGGTACGGCACACGGACTCAAGCTTTCATGAACCAAGCCCTTGGTGAGCAACTCATCCACTTGCTTTTGCAATTCCTTTGTATCTTCTGGTTTGCTCCTATAGGCCGGTTTGTTTGGAATTTGGGACCCGGGACAGAATCAATTTGGTGCTCAATCCCCCTCAATGGAGGAAGACTACTTAGCATCTCTTCCGGGAACATGTCCTCAAATACCTTCAAGTCATTCTCAATAGCACCAGGCAAAGGGTTAGGGTTAGAAGAATAATCACTATCGGAGTTTAGAAGCATACCTTTGTGCACTAGGAAAATGAGCATTTTGGTGCCATCATTTCCTCTCAAGTACTCACCCGGTTGCATCATGGCACAAATGCGACCGGTAGAAGATGGTGGAGTCTCGGCCTAAGGCTTGCCACAACGGGAGACTTAGCCTTAGCCGCTTCCCTCAACTCCCTCATGCGCCTATAGTCATCACTCTCTTGCTTCGGCGTCAAGGGCGTAAGCACATACTTATTGCCCTCATGTTTGACCGTGTAAGTCTTGACTCGACCATTATGAACTACATGCTTTTCATATTTCCAAGGCCTACCAAATAAGAGGTGGCAAGCGTGCATTGGAACCACATCAAATATGTGCTCATCTTGGTAGTTCCCAATCTTGAACTTTATCAAGACTTGCTTTACTACCTTCAATTCCCTACATTCACTCAACCATTGCAAACGGTAGAGGCTTGGGTGTTTAAGGGTAGGAAATTTCAATTGTTAGACCAAAGATTGGCTCACCAAATTCGCACAACTACCCGAGTCAATAATCATGGAGCACACTTGTCCCTTCACTCTACACTTAGCATGGAACAAGTTCTCCCTTTACTCATTCTCCTTCTCTTCACTCACCATGGCACTCAAACTACGACGTACTACTAGAAACATATTAGGATCATCACCCTCCGCCGCTCTCTCTTCACCCTCAACTACCTCACTCTCCTCAACAACATCACCCTCGGTCTCACTTTCCTCCTCATACACCATCCCATCATCCATCACAATCATTGTTTTTTGGGTGGGGCAATCTCTGGCAAAGTGGCCATAACCCTTGCACTTATGGCATTGGATAGAAGAAGAAGAAGAAGGAGTATTTAATTAAATTTTAGAATTACCTCCCACTTCTTTGAAGTCGCTTCTCGGGGTAGCCTTCTCAAATGGTTTCTTCACCTCACGACTCCCACTTGCACTACTTGTGTTTGGGCTCTTCCATTCTTTGGGTCGAGTCGTTGGAGTAAAAGTAGTACTCCTAAAGCGAGGTGCTTTCTCTTCCTTGAGCTAATTTTTAGCTTCAACCGCGGCATCACAAACATCTTGAAGAGAATGAAAGATGTGTAGCCTCAATTGAGAAGCAATCTCCCGGCTCAAACGATTCTTGAATCGGATGATAGCTTGCTCTTCATCTTCAGTTTCCATGTCAAGGGCCATTCGGTTTTTCTCAAACTCGTTGAATTATTCATCAACGGACTTGTAGCCTTGTTTCAACTCGTAAAGCCTCTTGAGTTGTTCTTGCCTATACTTGGGTGTTACATATTTGGTACTCATTACCTCTTTTGATTCCTCCCAAGTAATGTTCATCCGCATCCCAACTCTTCTTCTTGACCGCTTGACGGATTCCCACCACGTGGAAGCATATGACTCAAATGAAGCGATGGCATAAGTAGCTTTCTTCTCCTCGGACATATCATTTGTGTCAAAGACCCGCTCCAATTGAACCTTCCACTCTAAGAATACTTCCAGATCACTAGTCCCTTTGAAAGGTGGGATATTGATCTTCACACTATTGAGGTTGTTGTCACGACCCCCACGGTTTGGTTCCGGTTGACCCCCGTAGTAGTCATCAACTTCATCATACTCACGCCTCAAGTTCCTCCCCACAAAAACCCTTGGAGGTCCTCAACCTCGCCCTGGACCTCCATCTATACCCCGACCTCCATTCATTGCCCTCCTATTTGGATAGGGAGCATCATAATCATCATAATTGTCTCCAAGTCCGGGGGCCTCCCCTTTTTGAGCTTCATCAATTTGCTCAAGGGGTGCTATGTTTCTTTGGGGCCTCATCAGTGGAACATCACCTTGGGGGTTGCCCAAGGGTTGGGGATTGACCAAGAATCTTGCTCGAGCAAGAGCTTCATCCCTCAACCATTATCGATGAACTAGCTCCGCATATTGATCCGGTTTCATGATTGAATCATCACTTGTGCCCTCTCCGGTATCTTTGTGGATACTCGGGGTTCTTTCCTTTTCAAAAACGTCTATTTAGAGATTCAAAACCTTCACCTCGGCCAATAGACTAGCCAAGACGTCGGTTGGAACCTCTATGGATTCTTTGCTTTCTCTTCTGCCATGTACCTACAAGAATAAAAAACAAGCAAAAGAGATTAGAGTAAAAGTCCTCACACACTCTCTCACCTTTGATTGTCGCTCGGGTTCACTCAAGTTTGGGGTAGGTTCAGTCTTGCTTGATTCCAAAAGTCTTCCTCGGAGTTGAACAACCTCCTCAATGACCAAACAATTCAACAAGTTCCCAATGCTCTTCGGGAAGAGTGAAATTAATGGGACTCTATGGACGTTCGGCTTTTAAGTGAGCACTTGAGCCAAAGAAATTCTACGAGTCTTCTTGGAATTTATCAGCCACCAACACGCACGAATATCGTAAGCGCTCAATGAATTAGTACTAATTGAGTAGGAGAATTACTCTCAAAGTACTAACCGGAAGTAACGGAAACAAGCAAAACATGAAACCTACGAAACAACTACCCGGACACCCCTTCCAGAAGTGGGCGGTCTGCCTAGACACAGGGGCGGTCCGCCTACTAATGTTCAGAGAGTTCTATGGGCGGTCCACCGTTCTTGGCTTTTGGCACCCATATTTCCAAGGTTTTTAAAGGTGTTTTACCCAATTCAAAGGTTCCCCAATGTGTATTCAACTACTACAAGCAAACCCCAATGGTTTATAACAACAATCAACCAACCAAAATCCAAATCAAGAAAATTTTGAACAATTTCTAGGGTTTTCAACTTTTTGGGGATTTGATTTTCAAATTTTCGATTCACAACCTTAAAACGAGTTTTTTGGGTACCCAATCAACGAGAATATGCTAACATACAATCCCCGATAATAATCATCAAAGAAAACATCATAACCAAGAACAACTAGTGATTTTTTTGTGATTTTTTTGTTTTTGAATTTGTTTTCTTCTTTTTCAATTTAACTAGAGCAAGAACAAGAAAAACAACAAGAAACAAAAATGCCAAGCATGAAGAGTAGGATGAGGGTTCGTAGGAACGTAACCCTAGCCTTGCTCTGATACCAACTAATGTAGCGTAAACTACGAATGCGGAAAAAGAGATAAAAACGAGACGAGACTCACATGATTGTCCAAGTTGCGACGAAGAACGATGTTTCGTTACACCCAAAACGATTGTCAAGAATCACCTACGCTATGCAACTATCCTCAAGAATCACGAGGCGCTTGCAAATAGAATGATCGGAAAGGATTGAAGTTCAATTCGGATTCTTCCAATTGAAATCAAGCCAAAATCAATGTTTACAATTGAGAGCAATCTCATGTGTTTTTGCATTCAAGGTAAGGTGAAATGAGTTCAAGACCTAATGAAGACATTTATAGTCTTCTACATACTTGAAATGAAAAGTCTAAAATACCCCTAAGTGGGTTTAAACAACAGAAACGACTTAGGGCCATAGTTGGAATTACACACAAAAAACATAGGAAATTCGGATTGGCTTGAGTCAGGGGTAGGCGGTCCGCCCACCCCAAGTAGGCGCTCCGCCCTGTGGCTTTCCTCAGTAGAGTGGGCGGTTCGGCTCTGCATAGGGGCGGTCCGCCCAGTGGAGATCCAGAGAGTTGCTAAAAATCAGGCGGTCCACCCCTTTGAGTAGGCGGTCCGCTTCTTCCTGAAGCCTCTTGAGGCGCCTCAATTTGTGTCTCTTGAGCCTCTCCGTGTGGCCTAGATGGTCCTTCTTCTATGATGCTCCAATGCATGATCTTCAAGGTGGTTTCGGAGCTCCCATCTTCCACGTCAAGCCTTTCCATACCAAGTGAAGGTGAGCATCATGGATTGTTTTGGCTTGACTTCTCGTAAAGGGTCTTGTGGTGGTTTGCCCCGCATCAAAAGTCCCTCAACTTGCATCCCCATCTTAGGCCAAAATTGTTCCATGTGAATGGCCAAGGTCTTGTTTCTCCCAAAGTGTCCCATCAAGCCCCCACAATGGGCTTCACGAATAAGCAATTCTCTCCATGGGGACTCGAGAACACAAACTCTACCATTTTTAAAGATATAGCCATCTATCCATTGGTACTTTTCAATACTTTCTCCTTTCTCAAGAGCTTCATGAATGCTCTTTAGCTTAGGGTCTTGAGCATACATCAAATTAATACCCTCAAAACCCATGAGCTTCGAAGCAAGAGTGGTAGCTAGACAAAATTTCCTAGAAAGTGCATCCGCCACCACATTTTCAGTTCCTGATGCAACCCAAATTGCATCGAGACCATTCACTCGAAGTCAAGCCAAGGATATACAAGACGCTCACCTACACTTGGTTTGGAAAGGCATGGATAATATGAGCTCGGGGGATGACTTAAAGACAATACATTGCAGCTCAATTGAAAGGGAAACAGGGCAGGAAACAGTGCAGGAAGCAGGGGAGCAAAACAGGGCAAAACAGGGGAACACCTGCTGAGCTTACTGCCTAACGAAGAATTTTTGTTCTTCGCGATCGCGTGCACAACCTTCGCGATCGCGAAGAGGAATTATTTTGCCTGCACGACGGCGTGACTCTTGGCGCGATCGCGCGACTCAGAAACAAGTGCTCCTCGCGATCGCATAACCTCTTGCGCGATCGCGCAGTGAACTTGAGGGACAGCGGACAAGAATCTGAGTAAACATTGTAAAGGAGTGCTATAAATACACTCCTTCTTCATTTATTGCATTTTTACCTTACTTTGAACACAAAACATTAAATGAGCAATGCTTTTGAACCTTGTAACACTTTTGGCATGAAATCAATTGGATGAATCCAAGTAGCTCTTCAATCCTATTTGATCATTCTATTTGCTCGAGCCTCGTGTCTCTTGAGGATAGTTGCCGCGTAGGTGATTCTTTTCCAGTCGTTCGGGGTGTAATGGAACAAGTTCTCCGTTGCTACTTGGACTTTCGTGTGAGTCTCGTCTCGTTTCTTATCTTTTATCGCTTTCGTAGTTTCGATTGCATCAGTTGGTATCAGAGCAAGGCTAGGGTTACGTTTTTACAAACCCTCATCCTACTCTTCGTGCTTGTCATCTTTGTTTCTTGTTTATTTTCTTGTTCTTGTTCTTGTTCTTGTTATTTGAAAAAGAAGAAAAAAATTCAAAAATTGGAAAATCACAAAAAAATTGCTAGAAATTATTTGTTGTTGCGATTTTGTTGTTGTCAACTATCGGGGTTTGTTTGAATACGTATTCTCTTTGATTGGGTACCAACAAAACACCATTTCAAGTTGAGAATCAAAGTTTGGATAATTTAAACCCTAGGTTTAAGATTTCACAAAATTTACTAGAACTCGATTGATGTTATGAATTCTTAGTTTTTTGGTACCGGAGTTTACTCCTTATAGTTTTCCCGTCATTTTGATACCCCCATAACATCATTTGGAGTATTGGAGTGAAAATCAAAAATTGTGAATCTTGAAGGTCTTGAAATTTTTGAAGAACTTGACCAAAATCATTGAAAACAAGTTGTTTGTTGGTTGTTGTTTGGCTAAACCATTGGGGATTGTTTACTACAGTTGAAAACACCATTTGAAAGCTTGAAAACTGAAAAACAAGTTGAATTGGGGTTGTTGGTGTGCCAAAACTGAAGTTTACAGTCGGGTTTCTGGTTCTGCTGCACAGACCTGCGCGATCGCGCAGTGTCCCACACGAACGCGCCAATCTTGCACTTTAAGTCATCGCGATCGCGCCCCATCTCACGCGATCGCCAAGGGTACTTAATTTCAGAATTTCCTGAATTGGGACAGAATGTTCGCAAAGGCATCGTAACAGTTTCCAACCACCAAAACTCCCATAGCATCATTAAATATGGTGAGTTTCTAGATCACAAACCAAAATTCATCCAATTCCGAATCCGTTTAGTAACGATTCGATCTTTGAACATTTAATCGCGTCACTTCCAGTTAGTACTTTGAGGGTAACACTTCTACCTAATTAGTACTAATCCATTGTGCAAATAGGATACTCGTGCCTAGAAGGAGAGTAGAATTCAAAGAAGATTCGTAGTTAATTGTTTGGTTCAAGTGCGTACCAAATAGCTTAGCGTTTATCGAGTCCCATTGAATCCACTCTTCCCGAAGAACATTTGGTTCTTGTGATTGGGATTGATCATTGAGGAGGTTGCGCAACTACGAGGAGGCCATTGATTTCAAGTTTCTGTGAAACTAACCCCAACTTGAGTGAACCCGAGCGATTGTTGTAGGTACATGGCGGAGGAGAAAGCAAAGAGTACCATTGAGATTCCAACCGACGTCTTGGCTAGTTTGTTAGCAACCTTAAAATGGAAGCTCTTGAAAAGGAGAGGACCCCGAGTGTCCCAAAAGATACCGGTGAAGGTACTAGTGATGATTCAATCATGAAACCGGATCAATATGCGGAGCTAGTTCGTCGACAACGGTTGAGGGATGAGGCTCTTGCTAGAGAGAGATTGTTGGGCAATCCCCAAGGATATGTTCTATTCCTAAGGCCCCGGAGAAACATAGCACCCCTTGAGCAAGTTGATGAAGCTCAAGAAGAGGAGGGTCTCGGACTTGATGATGATTACTTTGATGCTCCCTATCCAAATAGGAGGGCGATGAATGGAGGCCGAGGTGTAGATAGAGGTCGTGGGAGAGGTCGAGGACCTCCAAGAGCTTATGCTGGGAGGAACTTGGGAAGGGAATATGAAGATGTTGGTGACAACTATGAGGTTCAACCGGAACCAAATCGTGGGGGTCGTGACACTAATCTCAATAGTGTGAAGATCACTATCCCACCTTTCAAAGGGACTAGTGATCCGGAAGCATTTTTAGAATGGAAGGTCAAATTGGAGCGGGTCTTTGACACGAATGATATGTCCGAGGAGAAGAAAGCCACTTATGCTATAGCTTCATTTGAGTCCAATGCCTCTACTTGGTGGGAATCCATCAAGCGATCAAGGAGAAGACTTGGGTTGCGGATGAACATCACTTGGGAAGAGTTGAAAGAAGTAATGAACAACAAGTATGTGGCTCCCAAGTATCGACAAGAGCAACTCAAAAGGCTCTCTAAATTGAAACAAGGCTACAAATTTGTTGATGAATATTTCAACGACTTTGAGAAAAACCGGATGGCTCTTGATATGGAAACGGAGGATGAGGAACAAGCTATTTTCCGTTTCAAGAGTGGCTTGAGTCGGGAGACTGCCTCCCAATTGAGACTACACATCTTCCACTCCTTACAAGATGTTTGTGATGCCGCGGTTGAAGCCGAAAAGTGGCTCAAAGAAGAGAAGGCTCCTCGCTATAGGAGTACTACTACCACTACCACTCCATCAACTCGCACCAAAGAATGGAAGAGCCCTTACACAAGTGGAGCAAGTGGGAGCCGAGATGTGAAGAAGCCTTTTGAAAAGGCTACCCAGAAAAGCGACCACAAAGAGGTTGGAGGTAATTCTAAAACTACTTTAAATACTCCTTCTCCTTCTTCTTTCCAATGTCACAAATGCAAGGGTTATGGCCACTTTGCCAAAGAGTGCCCTACCCAAAAAAAAATGATTGTGATGGATGATGGGTTGGTCTATGAGGGGGAAAGTGAGTCCGAGGGTGAAGTTGAGGAGGAGAGTGAGGAAATTGAGGGAGAAGAGAGAGCGACGGAGGGGGATTGAAACGACCTCGGTCAGTCGTTTCGGAAGCTAGGACTCTGATTGGCGTGCCGATAATTTTAAAATATTCGTAATGTCCATTAGGACATGTCTGCAAAATTTGAGCTAAATTAGACCTCGTTTGGTAGGCATCGGAAGAAGGTTTCAGTTTTTATTTGCGATAAATATTAAAAAGAGATTTTCGAGCTCGGTTTTTGCCGAATGAGCTCCGATTCGAAATCCGAAAGCGCCGTTAGGTTCGTATGATTATTTGTGATTTTTGTAAGCTTTCGAAAGTGAATTTCGATGTTGTTCGGCTAGTTTCCGCTAAAATGCCGAAAGTTAAATAATTTGACTTCTTTTCATTTAAATTTGCATCTTGAGTTTCGGGAGTCCAATTTGAGATCCGCCTTCGCGAGTATGTTACATATATTTTTTATAACTCGTATGCAAAAGTTGGAATTATTTCGAATATCGTAGGGTTCCGTTTTAATTTTCATCGCGAAAAGAAAAAAAAAATAGAAAAAGACAAAACAAGAAAAGACAAAAAATGGAAAGAAAAGGAAAGGTGACCATTGGCGGTGTCCCTCAGCTATATTATGACTACAGAATAGAAAACGAAACAAAACAGAACAGAAACGAGAACGAGATAGAGACAGTGGAAAATTTACCAGAAAATAAGAAAAGGAGCCGGGAAAAAGTAGAATTTTTACCCCGAAACATTCAGGTAATGATCCTAATATAGTATTTGAGTTTATTACGTGTGTTTGAATATGTTTTAACGGTAAAACTTGAAATATTAGACATCGTTTTAATAAGTTCAATTAATAGTTTAAAGGGTCAAATGGACCCCGATAATGGAATTGATTATATATTCGTACTCAGTGAGTTATGGGCAACTTATAAATGTAATTTATTTGGGATTTGGTTATGTGGCCTTAAACCCTGTATATAGGCCTGGCCTGCGTATTGCGTATGCGAATAGGGTATCAGGTTCCTACCTGGATTGCCCTAAGATGTGAGGAATGAAGCTTTTAGCCTAATTTGATATATTTTTCTAGTTATTGAACACAGTGGGATCGTTTGGCAATGAATCCAAAGGACAAAGCGGTTATTGAGTGGCTGTACTAACTTTGGAACGAGGTAAGTGTTTATATCCATTTCTTTGGAGGCACCTGGCCTCGTGGATTTTCTACCACGTGTTCCTTACGTGTGTAGCTGCCGATAGGCGTACTCATTACGCCTTAGCTTTGGATTTACATTGTATATTATATGTTATGTCCTATTGTTGGTATTGCAATGAGGATCTGAGCATTGTACCCTGGCTGTGAGTTGGCATCTACTTCCCGGTTGTCGATGAGAATCCCGCGCCGGTGAAGGGTTATTATTGCATCACATTGCATTCATATGCATTATATGTCATTCATATGCATTACATTGCATATCATATTGAGGGCAGGAGTATTCCGCCCCAGGAGCAGGAGTATTCCGCTCCATTGTATTATATCGGGTGCAGGAGTATTCCGCCCCAAGAGAGTGCAGGAGTATTCCGCCTCTGGTTTATATTATATCGGGTGCAGGAGTATTCCGCCCCAGGAGCAGGAGTATTCCGCTCCAGTTGGTTATCAGATTGGATTCCCCTCGAATGCAGGAGTATTCCGCTTCGAGATGGGACGACGGGCACATGTGACCCTTAGCATCATATTTCATTTCATTTCATTTCATCTCACTTCATTTCATTTCATCTGAATTCATACCATTGTGTAGACTTGCGGTACATGACTACTGTTCTGCTTATATGTGCATCGCTTATTTGTTGATATGTTTCTGGCTCGTATTCCTGGCTGAGTTTAAGGTTTCATACGTGTTTCTAATTATTATCTTGCTCTGCCTGTTCATAATTTAAATAAGAGGAATTTTGGTTATTTGTTTCTCTTCTCCCTGACTAGCTATCCTATTCTTTGAGGTGGCTAGTCTGCCCCACTTATTGAGTCCTTTTGACTCACCCTTGTTTGTTATTTGTTTCTTGTCTATTTATTTCGTTTCGGCAGGTTCGCTCCAGGATTGAGTTCGCCACGTTGTGAAGGAGCGAAGACGACTTCAGCTGTTAGGGTGAGCCAGCTTTTATTCCGGATGGCCACCAGCTTGTTGGTTATTATTTCAGTTGCATTTTGCTCCCTTCAGGAGGTATTTGTCATCTTTTGTACTCTTAGATGTCTGGTCTGGATAGCCCTAAACCTAGCATGTTGGGTAGTCAGCTGTAATTTCTTTTGTACAGCTTAGAGGTATCAGTATGTCAGTGTTTTTTTAAGTCTTCTTCTTATTTATGAATTGAATTGTATTCATTTTCCTAAATTAATTGGTAAGGGTTCGCCCGACGGGTCTAGGGGAGGATGTCGGGTGCCCGCACGGCCTAACCGGATTCCGGGTCGTGTCAGTTGGTATCAGAGCCCAGTTTAGAGTCTATCCAGACTAAGACAGTGTCTAGTAGAGTCTCGCTGATGGGTACGTAGACGTCCGTACTTATCTACGAGGGGCTATGATGGCATTTAGGAAGTTTCACTTCCTTCATTTCTGATCGTGCGTCGGTCTAGGATGATAAAGTATTTTTTTTTTCAATTCCTTCGTGGTAATTGTAAACCCTCGTACGACAAATCAGCAGACAGTATGAGTTCAAGACGAAGCAGTCTGGCCTGGGGTTAGCACTGATGAAGCCCCGAGAGTTTTGATCGTGCTGACGATCTAGTTACGGAGGTCCCAGCTGTTCGAGTTTGCGATGGGCAAGGGAGCAGGGCCTTGTAGTTCCCTTGGCTCTCTACGATGCTTTTACGAGAATCTTGGCGATGCAGATACCGTGAGAACCTATTATTCGTTGGACGGCTTATCAGGTTGCCGCAGATGTAGACGTTCGGTCTCAGGGAGCTCCTATTCCAGTTCTTAATGTTGCCACAATAAAGTATGTTTCGGAGGCAGCATGTGTTGTGCCTCTAGTTGTTCTGGCTGGTTAGCTAGCCGAAGTATCAGTTCGGTCCGAGTACCTAAAGAGGTGGGATTATTTTACGCGGTTGAACCTTCCGATATTCTTAAGCAATGCATCAGATAAACCTCGTGATTTTTTTTAAAAAATAAAATAATGCCAGCGTATCCTTCAGGTTTTTGATTATATCAAGCGATATGGTGTTGATTATTCTTCTTTCCAGTTTCAGGGGTCCAGCCTTGAATTGGTGGGCCTCTCTTTTATTAGCTAACGTGGTTCGATTTTTCTTTTAGATTCGTGGAAAAAGTTCCTTTTGAGTAGCGAGCGAGATGAAAAGTGTTTCCAGTTTGAGTGGATTGGATAGGGTGGCCTGTCGGTTAGCCTATTGGTGTTCCAGAATATAAGATTGAATTTTATAGAATGACTGAATATGTATTAGAACTAGTCCATGAGCCTTTCGATAGATTCAAATATTTATTAGTGACCTTTCTCCTTCCTTGAGGTCCCAGATGGCTCGAAAAATTGAGGTTGGGACTTTATTTGATGTCGTTGTTGATATTTCTCAGAGGTATGAGGCATACCATAAGTTAGAGCGGGAAGAGATAGAGCGGGAAAGTAAGACATCCCACGGTCCTGGTGGGCAACCATGGTACCTCATTTGGAGGTAAGAGTTCTGATTATTTTGGGAGGTCACCTTCCAGGTTATCTTAGCTTATGTCCCGTAATTCTTAGAGTGCACCGGTAGCCCGTCAAGATCAGATTCAGTCTTTACAGCTATTTACAATCTGTCCAACTCCTATAGTCAGTGAAAAGGTGTTATCATTGTCGTGAGTCTGACTATTCTTTGAGGATTTTTTCTTATTCCGATAAGTTAGCAGCCGTCCTTTCTCTTGTCATCAGGTACCTGCACAGTCGCAGGGAATTTCATTTAGATCTTAATCAAGTAGAGATATGCCACCATCCAGTAGAGGTTGAGAGTGTGGTGGCAGTGGTTCTCCAGAAAGTGATTGTCAGGGTAGTGGCTCAGCTCAGCTGCAGAGGCAGTTCTATGAACTGCTAGTCTGGCAGGATGCTGAGGCATCCGATGTAGTAGACCCATGTATTTCTTCTTCCCTTCAGATTTGATTCTTCCGATCGATCTGGAGATGGTCTGTCGTATCATGTTCCATGGTTCCCTTGGATATTGTTTCTGTTAAGAATCTGTTGCGGTAGAGGGGTGAGCTTCTGATATGATTTATTCCTGGCATTTGTGATGACCCTACTAGTTTATCTGGTTTAAATGTGAGGGATTTGTGAGTGAGCATCGGTATTTTTCTGCTTGGCATCTCGTTACGCCACCTTCTGTTATTATGTCAATTCAGTTTACCGCTCCTCGGAAATCAGTGTTGGTAGGATGATGGGATTCTTATTCGTCACCATCAAGAAGTGTCGTTGTTTCTTCCGGTATAAAGTGGCTAGTAAGTAATGCTCGATCTCTGTGTCTTCTCTTGGTTCGAGATTCTAGTAGAGTCATGTTATTCTATGAGCTTGTCTTAGTTATAAAAAGAGTTTCTAGTAAATTGTCAGAGTTTCCTTCTTATTGGGAGGTAATATTGGCATTGATGTTGTTCCATAAAGCTCAGTTAATATCTGTTTCTTCAATTGCGATTCTTGGGCTACTTTGACTCGTAAGTAGTCTAGCTTTGGTAGCCAAGCAAATAAGGAGATGAACTTCCTGAAGCTCTAATTATTTCTATCCTCGATCCATTTTCATTTCTTCTTCGTCCGGCACTAGTGAGCTTGGGCGATTGGTAGCCGCTTGCGACGTTCCCTGTGTTGAGCCAGAGTACACGTTATTGTGGCCGGGTAAGCATATTATTGTTTTGGTCCAGTTGTCTCATTTTGTTATCCGTTAAACATGCTTATGTTGTCAGTTTATTCGGGTATCCATTCCCATGTATAGTATAGTGCTGGTTCTGTTTTTGCGGATCATCCAGTTTCAGGGGAAACTCTGCCGAAATTTTTATATAGAAGTACCATCCATTAGGCGGTGGTGTTTACGAAAAAGGTATGGAGTTGTGCACTCGAGAGTTGCAGCTGTTTGGCAACTCAAAAGGGTAGTTGGTAGCGTAGGTCTGCCTATGTTCAGCTTTTAGCTAAGTCTTCTTTAATCCAGCAGGTTGTGCGAGGATGACTATTTCTATTCAAATTAGTTGTATGAGTTTGTGCTTTAAGTGGAGGAGTATTCCTCCAAATACTGAATGGTAATACTAAATCAATTGAGATGTTGTATAGTGCATTCGTAAAAATAATATAGCTTGCATCAAATCTTCCATAGTGAGTGGTGACAAGGTACTTCAAAAGCTTCCCGCTATTGCATCAATCGTGAGCTAATTCTTAGTTCCATCGACTTGTTCTATATCGAAAGGTATATCGAAGAGGTAATTATCGGCTGAATCATGTTAATCCATTCAGAGTTCGTGTATCTTTGTTTCGAAAATGTAGAACTCTCCTCTCGTGATCGAGGAAGGCTCAGTGTAGTCAGAATAAGCTCGGGCAATGGTGTTAGAATATTATCCAGCAATGTTTTTATCCAAGAGTTCGATATACGTGTTATAATTTTGATTTTTTAATCATGAGAAAAATTCCGTGGGATAGTTTATGAAGGTCGTGCAAGTTCTTTTGTTATCAGCGTGAATCTTGCTTTAGATTTAGGCTCGTTCGAGGACGAACGAGAGTTTAAGTGGAGGAGAATGAAACGACCTCGGTCAGTCGTTTCGGAAGCTAGGACTCCGATTGGCGTGCCGATAATTTTAAAATATTCGTAATGTCCATTAGGACATGTCTGCAAAATTTGAGCTAAATTAGACCTCGTTTGGTAGGCATCGGAAGAAGGTTTCAGTTTTTATTTGCGATAAATATTAAAAAGAGATTTTCGAGCTCGGTTTTTGCCGAATGAGCTCCGATTCGAAATCCGAAAGCGCCGTTAGGTTCGTATGATTATTTGTGATTTTTGTAAGCTTTCGAAAGTGAATTTCGATGTTGTTCGGCTAGTTTCCGCTAAAATGCCGAAAGTTAAATAATTTGACTTCTTTTCATTTAAATTTGCATCTTGAGTTTCGGGAGTCCAATTTGAGATCCGCCTTCGCGAGTATGTTACATATATTTTTTATAACTCGTATGCAAAAGTTGGAATTATTTCGAATATCGTAGGGTTCCGTTTTAATTTTCATCGCGAAAAGAAAAAAAAAATAGAAAAAGACAAAACAAGAAAAGACAAAAAATGGAAAGAAAAGGAAAGGTGACCATTGGCGGTGTCCCTCAGCTATATTATGACTACAGAATAGAAAACGAAACAAAACAGAACAGAAACGAGAACGAGATAGAGACAGTGGAAAATTTACCAGAAAATAAGAAAAGGAGCCGGGAAAAAGTAGAATTTTTACCCCGAAACATTCAGGTAATGATCCTAATATAGTATTTGAGTTTATTACGTGTGTTTGAATATGTTTTAACGGTAAAACTTGAAATATTAGACATCGTTTTAATAAGTTCAATTAATAGTTTAAAGGGTCAAATGGACCCCGATAATGGAATTGATTATATATTCGTACTCAGTGAGTTATGGGCAACTTATAAATGTAATTTATTTGGGATTTGGTTATGTGGCCTTAAACCCTGTATATAGGCCTGGCCTGCGTATTGCGTATGCGAATAGGGTATCAGGTTCCTACCTGGATTGCCCTAAGATGTGAGGAATGAAGCTTTTAGCCTAATTTGATATATTTTTCTAGTTATTGAACACAGTGGGATCGTTTGGCAATGAATCCAAAGGACAAAGCGGTTATTGAGTGGCTGTACTAACTTTGGAACGAGGTAAGTGTTTATATCCATTTCTTTGGAGGCACCTGGCCTCGTGGATTTTCTACCACGTGTTCCTTACGTGTGTAGCTGCCGATAGGCGTACTCATTACGCCTTAGCTTTGGATTTACATTGTATATTATATGTTATGTCCTATTGTTGGTATTGCAATGAGGATCTGAGCATTGTACCCTGGCTGTGAGTTGGCATCTACTTCCCGGTTGTCGATGAGAATCCCGCGCCGGTGAAGGGTTATTATTGCATCACATTGCATTCATATGCATTATATGTCATTCATATGCATTACATTGCATATCATATTGAGGGCAGGAGTATTCCGCCCCAGGAGCAGGAGTATTCCGCTCCATTGTATTATATCGGGTGCAGGAGTATTCCGCCCCAAGAGAGTGCAGGAGTATTCCGCCTCTGGTTTATATTATATCGGGTGCAGGAGTATTCCGCCCCAGGAGCAGGAGTATTCCGCTCCAGTTGGTTATCAGATTGGATTCCCCTCGAATGCAGGAGTATTCCGCTTCGAGATGGGACGACGGGCACATGTGACCCTTAGCATCATATTTCATTTCATCTCACTTCATTTCATTTCATCTGAATTCATACCATTGTGTAGACTTGCGGTACATGACTACTGTTCTGCTTATATGTGCATCGCTTATTTGTTGATATGTTTCTGGCTCGTATTCCTGGCTGAGTTTAAGGTTTCATACGTGTTTCTAATTATTATCTGGCTCTGCCTGTTCATAATTTAAATAAGAGGAATTTTGGTTATTTGTTTCTCTTCTCCCTGACTAGCTATCCTATTCTTTGAGGTGGCTAGTCTGCCCCACTTATTGAGTCCTTTTGACTCACCCTTGTTTGTTGTTTGTTTCTTGTCTATTTATTTCGTTTCGGCAGGTTCGCTCCAGGATTGAGTTCGCCACGTTGTGAAGGAGCGAAGACGACTTCAGCTGTCAGGGTGAGCCAGCTTTTATTCCGGATGGCCACCAGCTTGTTGGTTATTATTTCAGTTGCATTTTGCTCCCTTCAGGAGGTATTTGTCATCTTTTGTACTCTTAGATGTCTGGTCTGGATAGCCCTAAACCTAGCATGTTGGGTAGTCAGCTGTAATTTCTTTTGTACAGCTTAGAGGTATCAGTATGTCAGTGTTTTTTTAAGTCTTCTTCTTATTTATGAATTGAATTGTATTCATTTTCCTAAATTAATTGGTAAGGGTTCGCCCGACGGGTCTAGGGGAGGATGTCGGGTGCCCGCACGGCCTAACCGGATTCCGGGTCGTGTCAGGGATGATCCTAATATATTCCTTGTGGTGCGTCGTATTTTGGGAACCATAGTGAGTGAGGAGAGGGAAGATGAACAAAGGGAAAACTTGTTCCATGCCCGGTGTAGAGTGAAGGGACAAGTGTGTTCCATGATCATTGATTCGGGTAGTTGTGCAAATGTGGTGAGCCAATCTTTGGTCTCACAATTAAAGTTGACTACAATTAAACACCAGAACCCCTATCGTTTGCAATGGTTAAGTGAGTGTGGGGAGTTGAGAGTAGTGAAGCAAGTCTTGATTAGATTCAAGATTGGGAACTATCAAGATGAACACATGTTTGACGTGGTGCCAATGCAAGCTTGCCACCTCTTGTTTGGAAGGCCTTGGCAATACGACAAACAAGTAGACATGATGGCCGGGCCAATACTTACACGGTTAGACATGAGGGGAAGAAGTTTTTGCTTACACCCTTGACCCCAAAGCAAGTAAGTGAAGACTATCGGCGCATGAAAGAGTTGAGGGAAGCGGCTAAGGCCAAGTCCCCGGTTGTGGCCAAACCTTTGGCCGAGACTCCACCATCTTCCACCGGTCGCATGTGTGCCATGATGCAACCGGGTGAGTATTTGAGAGGTAATGATGGCACCAAGATGCTCATATGCCTAGTGCACAAAGGTATGGTTTAAAATTCTGAAAGTGATTATTTATCTAACCCTAACCTTTTGCCTAGTGCCATTGAAAATGTTTTGAAGGTCTATGAGCACATATTCCCGGAGGAGATGCCGGATGGATTGCCTTCCTTGAGGGATATTGAGCATCAAATTGACTTTGTCCCGGGATCTCAAATCCCAAACAAGCCGGCATATAGAACTAATCCCGAGGACACAAGGGAGTTACAAAAGCAAATTGATGAATTGCTTACCACAGGCTTGTGAGGGAGAGCTTGAGTCCTGCGCCGTGCCCGTGATCCTTGTTCCAAAGAAGGATGGCACTTGGAGGATGTGTGTGGATTGTCGAGCGGTCAACAAGATCACGGTAAAGTATCGACATCGCCAGGGCCCGTGCCTGCGGAGAGGCTATAACTTGGGAGCAGGTGTGTATCTTCTGCGCCCTGTGACTTGTACATTAAGCCTAGTCTTCGCCAGTTGGACTCATATCCCCGTAATCACAAGTGGCATATTTTGTACCCACACACTAACATTAAGCTTATAGCTCCTAAGTTGATAATTATAACAAGCATAGAACTCTCTATCCCCAATTTTATATCCATTGCAATGTTAAACCTTTATCCTCAACGTAACACTTATGGTTCAAGCCTAACAACTGATATCAATAACAATAATAGGATTTCTATCCTTAACTTACCATTATATGCGTTATAACCTAATAATTGACATTCATATCAATATCAAAACACATTCATTCATAGCTCGATACCGAGCCTAAAGCAATACACCACAATAATACAATGCAAGTGGAGCTAAGGTGTAGTAAGTACGCCTAAAGGAACCTATGCACGTAAGAAACACGTGGGTTTAATATCCATAAGGCCAAAGGCCATCAAAGAATAGGATCACATTACTTACCTCAAGTCTGGGGCTAATCGATACTGAAAGGACTTCTTCCCATTCCGATGCCTCTCAAGACTATCTCTTTCTGAGTCAAAGAAGCATATTCGCACATATAAGTACCAATAGAAGGGTTATCTATCTATTAAATGAAGATTAGGAGGAAATTATGAAATTGCCCTTGGGCCTGACTTAGCCGAAAGCCCATAAAGGATATATTTTCAGACTCCTCACAGTCCTACAATTCCAAATATATCATTATATTGCATACTTGAGTTCAATTCATTTGAATTCCCCAATTTATGAAGGCTAGGGGTGTTCATGGGTCGGATTGGGTCGGTTTTCCTCTAAAAGATAACCAAACCAATTAATTCGGGTATTCAAATACTTAAACCACAACCAAACCAATTAAGTCGATTTTGCACTTGTTCGATTTTTGTCGGTTATATCGGTTATTTCGGGTTGTTCGGTTTTTTATCGATTTTTTTCCTCAGTAAATTTGTAACATACACTTCCAAGGATCAAACACATATTCGAGCGACTATATTCCACTATGACACATCCACACCAAGTACACTCTTGAAAAGAACAAACTATTTATGTAATCAAGAGCTATATATGTAGGTTCATCCAAAAATTGATTATACAAGCATTTTACCATTTCAATTAACTTAATCAAACTTCTTACAATGAATTTTTTCCTGTTTGAAAAATTGAAGAGATATCATTTGCCAAGATATCTTGTTAATATTGAATTAACTGACAATGGAAGATTACAAGACAAGTTATTTTTAACATACAATAGATTATTTGACTTGTCAAAATAAAGACTAGAATGCAAACTAAAATACAAAATACAAAAATTATACAAAAATATGGGGAACTAAACTAGAATTCAAGAGGAAAAAAAACATATGGTGTAAATTCATAAAAACACATATAATTGTATGTCTAATTATATGGATGAAACCCGGGGATGAATGGAAAACCTCATTTGGATGATATGTTAGATGAGTTTAGTGGTTCTAGTGTCTTTTCAAAAATAGACCTTAGGTCCGGCTACCATCAAATCCGGATGAAACCTGGGGATGAATGGAAAACCGCATTCAAGACCAAGTTTGGTCTATATGAATGGTTGGTGATGCCCTTTGGCCTCTCCAACGCACCTAGTACTTTCATGAGGCTAATGAACCACGTGCTAAAACCTTTCATCAACAAGTTCGTGGTCATCTACTTTGATGACATATTGATTTATAGCAAGTCAATAGATGACCATGTTGGCCACTTGAGTCAAGTCCTTGAAGTGCTACGAGCCGAAAAGCTCTATGCCAACTTTAAGAAGTGTGCCTTTTGTGTTGAAAAGGTTGTCTTTTTGGGCTTTGTTGTTAGTGTCAATAGTGTAGACGTTGATGAGTCCAAAGTTGAAGCCATTAGAGATTGGCCTACTCCTACCACCGTATCTCATGTGAGGAGTTTCCATGGCCTTGCTAGTTTCTATCGGCGCTTTGTTAGAGACTTTAGCACCATAGCCGCACCGCTCACCGAGTTGGTGAAAAAGGACAAATCCTTTGTGCGGGGAGAGCCTCAAGAGAGAGCCTTCCAAGAATTGAAAAGTAGGTTGAGTACCGCCCCCTTGTTACAATTGCCCGACTTCGGGAAGGCTTTTGAGGTAGAATGTGATGCCCCGGGGGTGGGAATCGGGGGTGTTCTCATGCAAGAAGAGAAACCCGTTGCCTACTTTAGTGAGAAGTTGAAGGGCGCAACTTTGAATTACTCCATGTATGACAAGGAGTTGAATGCCCTCGTGAGAGCTCTAGCCCATTGGCAACACTATCTATGACCTCTGGAATTTGTGATCAAGAGTGACCATGAGTCACTCAAGCATCTAAGAGGCCAAGAAAAGTTGAACACGAGACATGCCAAGTGGGTGGAGTTCATTGAGTCCTTTCCTTATGTGATTCATTACAAAAAGGGTAAGGACAATGTTGTGGCCGATGCGCTTTCTAGAAAATTCGCTCTTGCTACCACTCTCGCTTCTAGACTTATGGGTTTTGAAACTATCAAATTATTGTATGCTCATTACCCAAAGCTCAAGAGCATTCATGATGCTCTAGTGAGTGGGGAAAGAGTGGAAAAATACCAACGGGTAGATGGCTACATTTTCAAGAATGGGCGAGTGTGTGTCCCCGAGTCCTCTTGGAGAGATGTGCTAGTTCAAGAAGCGCATTGCGGGGGCTTGATGGGTCACTTTGGGGTGGACAAGACTATGGCCATACTTAAAGAGCAATTCCATTGGCCAAAAATGAGGCCTCTTGTGGAACGATTTTGCAATGCTTGCTTGGATTGCAAGAAGGCCAAGTCTAGATACAACAACCATGGCTTATACACTCCTTTGCCCATACCTACTAGTCCGTGGGTTGATCTTTCTGTGGATTTTGTTGTGGCCTTGCCCCGGACTAAAGGAGGACACGATAGCATTTATGTTGTCGTTGACCGCTTCTCCAAAATGGCTCACTTTATTCCGTGCAAAAAGACTAATGATGCACAACATGTAGCTTCCTTGTTTATTGATAATGTCTTGAAATTGCATGGGGTGCCTCGCACCATTGTTAGTGATAGGGACTCCAAGTTCCTTAGCCATTTTTGGAAGTGTTTGTGGTGTGCTCTTGGCACCAAGTTGCTATTCTCTACGTCCCACCACCCTCAAACCGATGGGCAAACCAAGGTGGTGAACCGGACTTTGGGAGCTCTACTTAGAGCTATGACCAAAGGAAAGGCCGGGACTTGGATTGAGAAGCTACCACTCATGGAGTTTGCATATAACCGCACTTTGCATCGTATGATTGGCATGACTCCATTTGAGTGTGTTTATGGTTTTAACCCTTTGATTCCTCTTGATCTTACCCCTTTGCCAAGGGATGTGGTTGTTCATTTTGAAGGTAAAGCTCGGGCCAAGGCATTGCTTGAACTTCATGCCAAGGTGCGGAAGACTTTGGAGGAGGCCTATGAGAAGATAGCAACCAAGAAAAAGAATGGAAGGAAGAAGGTGGATTTCAAGAAGGGAGATTGGGTGTGGGTGCATTTCCGCAAGGAAATATTTCCCAACCAAAGGAAGGGGAAGCTGGCACCGAGGGGCGATGGCCCATTCCAAGTGTTATCCAAGATCAACAATAATGCATATGTGATAGATTTGCCCGGTGAGTATAATGTGTCGACTACTTTCAATGTTAGTGACTTGACTTCTTTTGATGTAGGTGATGATACCTTGGAGGAGGACGCCTTAATTTCGAGGACGAAATCTTCTCAAGAAGGGGAGGATGATGCAACCCAAATTGCATCGAGACCATTCACTCGAAGTCAAGCCAAGGATATACAAGACGCTCACCTACACTTGGTTTGGAAAGGCATGGATGATATGAGCTCGGGGGATGAGTTAAAGACAATGCATTGGAGCTCAATCGAAGTGGAAACAGGGCAGGAAATAGTGCAGGAAGCAGGGGAGCAAAACAGGGGAACACCTGCTGAGCTTACTGCCTAACGAAGAACTTTTGTTCTTCGCGATCGCGTGCACAACCTTCGCGATCGCGAAGAGGAATTATTTTGCCTGCGCGACAGCGTGACTCTTGGCGCGATCGCGCGACTCAGAAACAAGTGCTCCTCGCGATCGCATAACCTCTTGCGCGATCGCGCAGTGAACTTGAGGGACAGCGGACAAGAGTCTGAGTAAACATTGTAAAGGAGTGCTATAAATACACTCCTTCTTCATTTATTGCATTTTTACCTTACTTTGAACACAAAACATTAAATGAGCAATGCTCTTGAACCTTGTAACACTTTTGGCTTGAAATCAATTGGATGAATCCAAGTTGCTCTTCAGTCCTATTTGATCATTCTATTTGCTCGAGCCTCGTGTCTCTTGAGGATAGTTGCCTAGCGTAGGTGATTCTTTCCAATCGTTCGAGGTGTAACGGAACATGTTCTCCGTTGCTACTTGGACTTTCGTGTGAGTCTCGTCTCGTTTCTTATCTTTTATCGCTTTCATAGTTTCGATTGCATCAGTTCCGCTCTTGTATTGAATCACATAAGGGAAACTCTCAATGAACTATACCCATTTGGCATGCCTCTAGTTCAACTTCTCTTGGCCTCTAAGATGTTTGAGTGACTCATGATCACTCTTAATCACAAATTTCCTAGGCCAAAGATAATGTTTCCAATGAGCAAGAGCTCTCACTAGGGCATACAACTCCTTGTCATACGTAGAGTAATTCAAGGTTGCACCCTTTAACTTTTCATTAAAGTAGGCTATGGGTTTCTGATGCAGACCGAACACGTGCTGATCAAGTGTTCGATCCACCGAGGCCGATGACACGAAGCCAAGCCAAGCTGCTGCACGATGCTCACATTTACTTGGCTTGGTCGGGAGAAAGCAACCACTCCGAGATTGGCCGAGCACAAGAATCGAAGGCTTCATTTATAAACTTGAGCTCGAAGAAGGGAGTGACCGAACCCAAACCGAACACTCAACATCGGTGCCGAAGTAAATCAAATAAACAATCGAAGGAAGAGAATGTCAGCTTAAGCCGAGTAAAGTGCACCGAAGTCAAGAGCTCGAGCTGAAGTGTTTGAATTTCTAGTGTTCCGTTGAAGGAGTGACAGAACACTCAGTTATCCAGCCCTGCGTGGCTTACTCCTATTGGTCGCCTGTGACCATTTACTATTTTTTCCTTAGAACAGTCTATATAAACCTCGTTTTCTTTCATTGTAAAACACCTAGATTTTGAGTATTGATGAATGAATGAGAATTTCCGAGAGCATTATCTCTTTTAGTCTCAGATGTGAGCCAACCCGATGGGGTCTTCGGAACATGTGGCTTTCGGTGTATCCGATTGAACAATTCCTCTTTGATCATTCAGTTTGCAAGAGGCATTGTTCTCTTGAGGATTGTTGCATAGTTTAGGTGCTTTTTCCTTCTACTTGAATCGTATCAAGACCAGTTCCTCAGTGCCGTTCTAGCAAGAAAAGTTGTGTCAAACTTCTATCTTACTTTCCGCTGTTGATTTTCGGTTGCTTAGCTTCATCTTCGGATTTAGCTTGCACCATCTTGGTATCAAAGCACGGTTTGGGCTTGTTTCTACAACCCCAAATCCTATTCGACGTTATCTTTATTTTTCGTGCGTTTGCGTCTTAGTTTTACATTTCGTGTTCTTGTTATTGTTCTTATGATACTGTTGGTGTTCTTATTTTACAAAAAAAAAAAAAAAGAAACTGAAAAGAAGAAACGAATTCAAAAAAAATTGTTGTTGGCTGGTTGTTTGAATCGAACAACCACAGATTTGTAATCCCCATTGTCAAAGGAATCCAACGAGTACCTGTCGTACATAATTGACGACTAGGGTTTCTCAACGTTATTTTGGACTGTTCTTGACGATTGTTGGTGCTGATATCGAACCCCAGTAGATTTTGGTTGTTATCGTTGAAGACTGGTGGTTCTTGTTTGATTTGGGTTGTGTTTTGCGTTAAAAATCTGAAGTTCTGTGATTGAGCCACCGTCCGTACGCCGAAAACTTGTTACATTGTAGCAGTGTACGGACGAAGTGAAGTTTTCTTAGCTCGAACTTCTGGAATTGATTTCCTCCGACGTTGAAATATACCAGAGTGAAAACAACCCAAAGTCTATTGAAATCGTGGTCAGTACACGAAGTTAAATTTTGTTTGTGCGCCGGAGTAAAAGATTCACCGTTCCAATGAAGAAGATGGGGGTAAAGTTTCAAATTCTAAAACCCCAGGTGAAAATTTTGTCGGCTTGAAAAAGGATATTGGATAAGGTAAAACCCTATCCGTACCAAGGAGGGGCCACCTTTGTCCATACAAGAGTTGGTGTGATTGAAGGATTCCGAAGGAGGAATCGAGGGTAGAATCTCCTAGGATTTCACTTTTCATGTGTTCGATAATTCACGATAGTGGATCTCTGGCGTAATCTCTTCTACTCGAGGTCGAACTATAGAATTTCAACTTTTAGGAATTCGTGCGAGGGGTGACCCAAGTCCGAACTTTCGTAGAAAAAAAAATTCTTTGACTTCCCGAGCGCGGTAAAAACAGCGTCCATTCCATCGAGTCGAATATCACTTCACTCTTCCCGAAGAGTCAGTGACTATTGTCGAACTTGAAGGATCTTAGAGGACATTGGTCAATCCGACGAAGCCACTGCTAACAAGTTCCTCGAGTGACTAAAACCAAACCCACAAATTGAGTGGACCTGAGTGCCACCCAAAAAAAGTGCGGGAGTATGTGAGGTGATTTCTAACCTTAACACTTTGTTTGGTCTTTGATTTCTGCAGGTGAAATGGCGGGAAACGGAGAGAAGGGAAATGCGGCGCCCGAGGTGTCGTTAGCCGATCTCATGGCTGCGATACAAGGCCTCAGTGCCGAAGTAAAAAGAGTGAATGCTCGAGTGGCTAACCTCGAGCACCTCGAGCAAGGGAGTGTGTTGGTGGCCTTGCCTGGGTTCGTCGCTGGAACTAGTATCTCCACTTCTATGAAACCAGAGCAATTTGCTGAGCTCCTTCGACAACAACAGTTGAAGGACGAGGCTGGTCGAAATGAAGTTATGGGCAATCCTAGAGCTAATCAACACTTGGGCAATCCCCAAGTGCAACAACAAAACTTGGGCAATCCCCGAGGTGATAGATTGCCACTTCTAATGGCCCGAAGACAACTTGAGGCCATTGATGAAAGGGTCAATGATAGAGAATTTCCCGAAGGCGAACATGAGTATGAGCCACAATTCGTTCAATGAAGGCAGGTTCGACGAGGTCATGGAAATTTCCAAGGGCACTACATAGGCACTGTTGAAAAGAGTGATGGACGCTAAGTATGTGAATGCCAAGTATCAGCAGGATCAACTTCGAAAGCTCTACGAGTTGAAGCAAGGGTCCAAATCGGTTGAAGAGTATTATGATGATTTCAAAAGAATTTGACAGGCCCTTGATCAAGAAGAAGATGACGAGCAAGCCATCATCCGATTCAAAAATGGCTTAGCTCGAGATGTGTCATCTCAATTGAGGCTACATGTGTATCACACGTTGGAAGGTGTGTTCGAAGATGCCTTCGAAGCTGAGAAATGGGTGAAGGACGATAAAGCAAACCGATATGAGGGATCACTACTTCAACTCTTTCGAACCGAAGTAAAGAATAGAAAAGTCCGAATCCAACAAGTGCTAAAGCTGTTCGAGAAACCCTTCGAGAGGGGAGTGACCGTTAACCAATCCAAAGACATGGGAGGTAAAACTTAACTCAATACTCTCAGTGCTTCTAAAATTCAATGTCATAACTGTGAAGGTTATGGTTATATGAAAAGTGACTGTCCAACTCGTCATATCATGGTAATGCTCGACGATGGAAACATCTATGAGCAAATGGATGACTCCGACAGTAAGTGATCGAGGAGACCGATCGAGCTGAATCTGAGAACGATGGATGTGACACCACCGAGGATGAGCATCCAGAAGTTCTTTTGGTTGTTCGAAGGAACTTGAGTACCATGGTCATGGAAGAGGAAGATGACAGTCAAAGGGAAAATCTCTTCCATGCCCGATGTCGAGTGAAGGGGAAGGTGTGTTCAATGACTATTGATTAAGGCAGCTGTTCGAATGTGGTGAGCCAAACATTGGTTTCACAAATGGGACTGCCTACTACTAAACATCCCCGACCTTACAAGCTCCAGTGTTTGAACGAGTGTGGAGAACTAAGAGTGGCGAAGCAAGTGTTGATCAAATTTCAAGTTAGGGCCTATCATGATGAGATGATGTTTGATATGGTCCTGATGCAAGCTTGTCATTTACTTCTTGGGCGACCGTGGTAATTTGATCGATCTGTTATCCACAACAGTCGAACAACACTTACACTGCTAAGCTCGGAGGGGAGAGTTTTATACTCAAACCTTTGCCTCCAAAACAAGTCAGTGAGGACTATAAACGGATGAGAGAACTGAAAGAAGTGGCCAAAGCCAAGACTCCTATTGGAGTACCAATTGTGGCAGAAGCCAAAACTCCACCACCCGTGGTCAACAACATTTGTGCAATCGTGCAACCGGGTGAGTACTTACGAGGCAACGACACCGGTGGAATGATAATTTGCCTTGTGCACAAGGGTATTTTTCTTAACTATAATGATGATTTTTCTAACGATAACCCTTTGCCTAGTGTTGTACAACGTATTTTGCAGGACTTCGGAGACATGTTTCTCGAAGAAATGCCAGGTGGATTGCCTCCGTTGAGAGGAATTGAGCACCAGATTAACTTCGTACCGGGGTCTCAAATCCCCAACAAGCCTGCATACCGGTGTAATCCCGAAGACACCAAAGAGCTCCAAAGGCAGGTTGATGAGTTGCTGAATAAGGGCCTTGTTCGAGAAAGCTTGAGTCCTTGCGCCGTTCCCGTTATCCTTGTCCCAAAAAAAGATGGAACTTGGCGAATGTGCGTTGATTGCCGAGCAGTCAACAAAATCACGGTAAAGTATCGTCATCCTATCCCTTGATTAGATGACATGCTCGATGAGTTAAGTAGTTCTTCATGCTTTTCGAAGATAGACCACAGGTCCGGTTACCACCAAATTCGAATAAAACCCAAAGATGAGTGGAAAACCGCATTCAAGACCAAATTCGGTTTCTATGAATGGTTAGTGATGCCTTTTGGCCTCTCTAACGCACCGAGCAAATTCATGCGACTGATGAACCATGTGCTCAAACCGTTCATAAATAAGTTTGTCGTCGTTTACTTCGATGACATCCTTATTTTTAGTAAATCTATGGATGAACATGTCGAACACCTAAGGCTAGTGCTTGATAAGCTTAGAGAAGAGAAGTTATATGCTAACTTCAAGAAATGTGCCTTTTGTGTTGAACGTGTAGTCTTTCTAGGATTCGTTGTGAGTGCTAATGGTGTTGAAACCGATGAGTCAAAAGTCGAAGCCATCAAAGATTGGCCAACTCCAACCTCGGTATTGAAAGTTCGTAGCTTCCATGGGTTAGCTAGCTTTTACTGAAGGTTTGTTCGTGACATTAGCACCGTGGCAGCTCCTTTGACCGAGCTGGTAAAGAAAAACCATCCATTTGTGTGGGGAGAGTCCAAAGAGAGGGCTTTCCAAGAGTTGAAATGGAGGCTTTGCTCTGCCCCGTTGTTCCAACTCCCTAACTTCGGCAAAGCATTCGAGGTCGAGTGTGATGCATCCGGCGTTGGGATTGGAGGAGTGCTTTTGCAAGAATCGAAGCCGATCGCTTACTTCAGCGAAAAGCTTAAGGGCGCAACCTTGCATTACTCGACGTATGACAAGGAGTTGTATGCCCTCGTTCGAGCACTCGACCATTGGCAATATTATTTGTGGCCGAGAGAGTTTGTGATTAAAAGTGATCATGAGTCTTTGAAACATCTTTGAGGCTAGGAGAATTTAAATCGAAAACATGCCAAGTGGATGGATTTTACTGAGAGCTTCTTCTATGTAATTAATTACAAAATCGAAAAAGACAATGTTGTGGCCGATGTGCTATCAAGGAATTTGCCTTAGCGACCACTCTCGCCTCGAGGCTCATGGGATTCGAAAGCATCAAGTCGATGTACGAAGACGATCCCAAGCTGAAAAGCGTCCGTGACGCAATCTTGAGTGGCCGAAGGGTTGAGAAAAATTATTGAGATTCTTGAAGTCGCCACTTGAAAGATTAAACATGTGCCAAGCCATCAAAGAGGTACTTTGGAACACCTTTGACTCGTAAATGGTCTGTGTCAAAGAATCTGGGTAAGGATCTAGATTGACTCACAGTAAGGTATTAGGCACCCTCGAATCCTGTGCTAAGCATAATTGCTTTATTGTCGTGTTCTGATTTGTTACATATGGTTTTTATATTTTTTACCGTTTAAAAAATTGTGTTAAATCACCCGATTTGTATACATTAACACAATTTTATAGGAAAGTTACCCGAAATGTATTGTTTCAAGAACAAGTTGCTTTTTTCAAGTTAATTTCGTCATTGCCTAGTAAGCAGATCGCAAATCATACTTATCATTATAGGTGTTCCTAATCATATTGTGTTCTATTATTAAATAGTAAATTTTGATTTTAAAATAAAATTTAATAAAAATGAGATGGAAGACAAAATGACTTTATAACAATTGATGACTATTTGTCAAAATAATGACTATTTATCCAAGAGTTTCTAAATAATAGACTATTTTTGCAAAAGAATGTTAAGACCAGTCAACTTTCATAAGCGATAAGTTAAATGGCTCATTTTTGCACAAACTCCCCACAAAGTAATCTTTTCTTAGATTTTGACACAAAGCTTTTGCAACTTCAGTTTTGGAAATATTAGTTTTGAAAGAAATAGCTGTTTGTGGACTGCTTATGCAAGTAGTTTTGGGTTGGGCCATTTTGCACAAATAATCTCCTTCAAAGATTGTCTTGCAAAAGCTGTTACATTATGCCTATATTTGAAATAATAATTTTTTTCTCAAGATGGTGGCTGATTTGATAATAAATCTACTTCTCCAAATTCATAAAATTATCCATTTTAAACTACAAACCTTTCCCTTATGCGTTGAAGTTCCTAGATTTGCCTACCTACTTTCTTTCTGCTCAGTTTGTTTCAAATTATTAAGTTAAAGACTTAAAGTTGCGTACCAGTTTGTCTTGAAGGGGAAAAAATCATAGGCATGCTTTTAAGAAATATCGTGAAAAATATAAATGAGAATTTAAAGTACCTGCTTAATTGATGCAGGGCAAACTGAGCCTAAGGCACTTACCATCAAGAACCGGGATTGGAGGATGCAAGGGATGAGGGGTCAAGAGCATTGGAGATGAATTGAAGTCGTTCCGGGTGATCAAAGCACAAGAGGAGAAGGCTAGAGATCCAGGCTCCCCGCCTGAGCTTCAGGCGCTCCGCCCAGGAACCAAAGGGGCCAGGCGCTCCGCCCAGCCCCCAAGCGCTCCGCCCAGGGCCCTCCACTGCCCACTTTTGGGGCGCTCCGCCCAAGCTTGGGCGCCCCGCCCAAAATGCTGAGACACGGGATTTTAGCTAGTGTTTTGTCTATTTTGACCCTACGTGGTCTTTTATGTGTAATAAACTTATAGGGGCTTTTATGACATTTCATTAGGAGTGTGGAACATCTATAAATACCACACTTAGTCATTCTATTAGTGAGCTAGTTTTGGATGATAGAATTGAGAAGATAGAATAGGCTTGGCCTTTCTTGTTGAAGCGTTGACTTCATGTATCTCTTACGTTGAATCCATGGTGGATCACCGCTAGTGTGAGTCCCGTTTAATGGTTCAAGTCTCTTCTCCCTTTTGAATCAATCTATGTGATTTAGTTTGATTCATTCTTTCTTCTATTTCTATTCTCCCCAATCCCTTATTTCTTGTTATCTTATGTTTATTGCTTCCGCATCGTAGTTTATCGCTTCCGCCTAGTTTTCCCTACATCAGTTGGTATCAGAGCAAGGCTCGAGTTTCGTTCTTACGAATCCACGTTCCTTGTTCATCCTATCTTTACTTTATTGTTATTGTTCTTGTTCTTGAAGAAAAGAAGAAAAACACAAAAAAAGTAGAAAAGTGAAAAAATACAAAAATTGGTGTAACTTTGTGGTGTGATCGATTCGTGTTATGGGTGTTATAGATTCTTGATCCTTGTGGAAAACCCGACGTTTGGGTACCAAAATTGTTTGGATTGGATTGATTTGAAAATTTGAAACCCCAATTTGATAAACCCTCCCAAAACCCTTTGTTCTTGAGGAATTTGATTGATTTTGGGTTGTGTGTTAATGGGGTTTTGGAATTGATTATTGGGGAATGATCTCTATTGAAAACCGAACAATTTGCAACAAGAATCGTGTGATTTGGAGTTCGGTAACATAGTTTTTGAAGAATCGAAACCCACCTTTGAACCTAAAAACCCATGTTGAAACCCCAAACTTGAAAACTTTGAATCATGATTGAGCCTTGTTTGATGGATGTTTGGGTGTGAAATTTATTGGGGTTTGAAGGTTATATCAATATTTAACTTTGGGTACCTTCAATTTGTGGAAAAAACGTTGAAATCGGACCCAAAATCGGCTTGGAATTGAGGAAAATCGGAGTTGGAAAAGGGCTGACCCGACCCCCAGGCGGACCGCCCACCCCCTAGGCGCCCCGCCTACCCTCCCCCACTGCCTCCAAGTCAGGCGGACCGCCCACCCACCCCAGGCGGACCGCCCAGTGTGCTGGTCACTTGGTTTTGCTCCGTTTCATGGTTTTTTGTGTTTGTTTCGATTCCGAACCTCTTGGTTAGTGTTTCTAAGGTATTAGTCCTACTTTATTGACACTAATATTTGTTCCTTTAGGGTGTTGTGTGTCTTGGAGTCTTTACTTAAAGTCGTAGAACTTGCTTGCTTCAAGTGCGCATTAAATTAGCTTCCGTACATCGAGTCACTTTAAATCCATTCCGAACCATTACTTGGGTGCATTAGTTGATTGATCTTGCTATTGTGATTACTAAGAGACAAGAAGGTCTTGAGTGGAAAAAGGCTTGAGTGGTGAGAACAATAGAGTGTGGTCACAAAAGCCAACGACCTTGAGTGTATACACGAGTGGAAAGAAAATTGAGTGACATCTTTTGAGTGATACACGTGAGGGAGTGAACTTGTGAGGTCCTATACTTTTTGGTTACAACTATGGCTTCGGATGACGATTGTGGAGGGTATGACTCATGCGGAGATGATGGAGACTATGGTTCCTATGATGGTGATGATGGGTATTGCTATGACGATTCGGGGAACCAAGGCTCGTATGATGATGAAGCGGGTCACTATGTTGATTATGAAGGTGAAGAAGACTATGGGGCTTGCGAAGATGAATGTGAAGAATCTTATGCTCCAAGTCAAGAATTTGAAGATGGTGACGCTTCAAGGTATGATGATCCTACTTACTCTTCTTGTGATGAATTTGAACATGATGATAGTGACGTAGAGAGAATTGATGATGAGGTTGATTATGAGGATTGTTCATATGCATCTTCTCTTGATGTTGCTTGTGGTGAGCAAGAGAGTAGTAGAAGGCCTTCCATTAGTATGGGAGGTGGTGGTGGTTGTTCCATGGGAAATGGGAGAGTTACATCTTCTAGTTCCCATGTGAAGGGTGGAATGAGAAATATTGCTCTTACCGTGGTTGGAGTGCATTGCTCTAGTAGTGGTGGTAGGAGTGGTGTTAGGGGCTATGGAACCAAGACGAGAGGCAATTATGGGTTCCATAGTGGTACTCCTTCCTCGACTTTCAACGACACCTCTAATGTTGGAAGAGTGACGGGAAGTGGAAGTTGTCCTAGCGGGGTTGCTAGGAGAGGAGGGATAAGGAAGACTCAAGTTGATGGAGATACTATCCTTGGACTTCCAAGATATCTCGTGAATGAACCTATACTAAACTTGGGTCTAAGAAGGTTCGATGTTGAGGTAGAGGGAAATGGAGGATATGTGCTCAAGATTGGTGACACCGATGCCAATTGCATTAGCACTTCGTTGGTTAGCAAGCTAAGGCTACCATGCTATGCTCTAGAGTATCCGTATGAGTACAATGGAGTATGGGTTACCAAGAAAGCTTGGGTGTACATATCTCATAGGAATCTCAAAAGCTATGTTTGGTGTGATGTGTATCCCATGCGACATCTTGATGTTTGGTTAGGTGATCCATGGTTGCAAGGCAAGAAAGTGAATTATAGACTTGCGGAGGACAAGTATCTTGTGAGCGAGGGTCGAAAGACCTATGAGTTGAGACCTAGTAGGGAAAGAGACAAGTTACCTCCTAGTACACTTTCTTGGTCTATGCAAAGGGCCAAGGAGCAAGAACCTCGTCCTATGGTTGAAAGAGTGCAAACAAGAAGTCCTACAATCACAAGCAATGGTGGGACTAGTGCAAGAAAAGAGTTGACAATTGTCACCAAGGTGAACCCCAAACCACAAGCTCCAAAGCTAAGTGGTTCACCAACAAAGAAGAAAGAGACCTCAAGTGATGAGTCTCTTAGTCCTAGATTTCGGGTTGATGTCAAAACTCCACCTACTCCGGCTATGGGTATTCTTGGGCCTCGTCCCAATTCACCCGAATTTGAGAGACAAAAGATTGAGAGGAGTAAGGGAGTGACCGGTGACATTCCTCGAGTGGAAAAAGGAGAGGATGTGTTGAGTGATGTGAGTGGGATGTCACCACCCGAATCTACACCTAACCTTGAAAAGAAAATGAGAGAAAAGAAAGAGGGAAAAAAGAGTGAGGACACCCCTTATTCTAACCTTAACCCTTTATCTTTTTCTTCTACTTTTGTGAATGCTTGTGTAGGTACTCTTGGAGGCCAATCAATGGAGCCTCAATCATGTCCCAAGAAGGATAGACAAGGTGAAGAAACTCTTCAATGTGAGTTTCAAGGTGAAGAGACGATTCATGACACTTCAAATGCAATGAGTGAGCAAGATGGCCACTCAAAGGTAAGTGATAGCTCGTCCCTTGAACATGTTACTTTCTTGTCTCATGGTAGTGTTTGTGCTAACTCAACACTAGTTGATGATTTGTATGATTACAATGTGTTTGCAACTAGTGAAGAGTCAAATGGTCAACTTGTGTGTGATTGTGAACCACTAGTTGAGAGGGACGATAAGCCACATCATGATGTGAGCTCGGTTTTCATTGAACCTCTCATTAGTGAGGAATGTGTTGTTGACCTTGCTTGTGAACCTTGTTATGACACCCCACCTATATTTGACGAAGGGGAAGATGAGTTGAATGAATACCCTATCTTTTCCCTTGATGAATTGCTTGATAATGGTGGACCTATGTGTTGTAGTGAGGATGGTTGTGACCTTGAGGAGTCTCTAGAGTGTGAGATGGATCGATTTGTTTTCGATGACTCCTCGGGTGTGGGTAAAGAACCTAGTCTTGATACCATGTTTTTATGTGACCATGAATTTGAGGTGCATGCTTTTACATTTCCATTATGTGAAGACAATCTCATTTGTGGTAGCGAATTGTATCGGACTAGAATTGATAGTAAGATAGAACCTCCATGGTATGTGAAGATAGACTCTAAGGATGATCCATTGTTTGGAACTCCAAGTGGGATGAATGGTCTTGATATTGGTCATGTTGAACCATCTTCTAGTAGTCCTAGCCTTCATTGCGTGGACTATAATGATGAAGGGCCGATTTTGGAGACCTTCCTTTGGAGTTTGTCTAGTGAGGGAGATTGTCTTAGAGATGGATTTGGAGGTGAGGAAGCCACTCTTGGTGTGTGCAAGAGTGCTTCCAAGAAGGGGAGTGGAGTATTTGATGTTAGTTGCCAATTGAACTATCTTGTTTACTCCACCCCACATGTTGATTACACCTTGGGTGTTGGGCATGCCAAAGCCAATGAGTCACATTGTGATAGTAATGCATTGAAGGCTTGGTGTGATGACCATAAGCTTGGAGGTCATAAGGAACTTAGTTGCTTAATCTTGCATGTTCCATGTCTTATTGATCTCTTTGCTTGTTATGGTAGTGATTGCTTTTCGTTGTTGAGCCAAGAACTTGTTGTTTCCTTTGGAGACTTCTTCTTTTTGATTAGCATTGATACTTGGCTCTATCACAAAAGTGTGCTTTCCGTATCACTTGCACTCACTCTTGTTTGGTGTGTTCTTATTGGACTTAGGGATCATGGGAATTTTAATGGCTTGATCTTTCATATTCTCTATCCTATTGGTCTCTTTGATGAATCATTTGTTGAGTGTACCCATTGGGGAAGTCAAGTACTTGTTGTTTTCTTTGGAAACATGTGCTTTATCATTGTTATTGATACTTGGCTATACCATAAGAGTGTGTTTTCCACACTACTTGCACTAACCTACTCTTGTAGTAGGAGCTTTTGGGTGTACTTATCTTTGGATGTAGGTCTTGATGGTTTGATTTCGAGGACGAAATCCTTCCAAGAAGGGGAGGATGATGCAGGGCAAACTGAGCCTAAGGCACTTACCATCAAGAACCGGGATTGGAGGATGCAAGGGATGAGGGGTCAAGAGCATTGGAGATGAATTGAAGTCGTTCCGGGTGATCAAAGCACAAGAGGAGAAGGCTAGAGATCCAGGCTCCCCGCCTGAGCTTCAGGCGCTCCGCCCAGGAACCAAAGGGGCCAGGCGCTCCGCCCAGCCCCCAGGCGCTCCGCCCAGGGCCCTCCACTGCCCACTTTTGGGGCGCTCCGCCCAAGCTTGGGCGCCCCGCCCAAAATGCTGAGACACGGGATTTTAGCTAGTGTTTTGTCTATTTTGACCCTACGTGGTCTTTTATGTGTAATAAACTTATAGGGGCTTTTATGACATTTCATTAGGAGTGTGGAACATCTATAAATACCACACTTAGTCATTCTATTAGTGAGCTAGTTTTGGATGATAGAATTGAGAAGATAGAATAGGCTTGGCCTTTCTTGTTGAAGCGTTGACTTCATGTATCTCTTACGTTGAATCCATGGTGGATCACCGCTAGTGTGAGTCTCGTTTAATGGTTCAAGTCTCTTCTCCCTTTTGAATCAATCTATGTGATTTAGTTTGATTCATTCTTTCTTCTATTTCTATTCTCCCCAATCCCTTATTTCTTGTTATCTTATGTTTATTGCTTCCGCATCGTAGTTTATCGCTTCCGCCTAGTTTTCCCTACATCATTAATTCTGGAATGTTTTTAAAAAAAATAGTAGATCCATAATTTTTTCAAAGTACCTGCTTAATTCTGTTAAACTAAAATGTTGTATTACTCAACCAGCTTGATGCGGGGCAAATCAAGCAACCATCCAAAGCACCATCCAAGGTCAAGGAAGAGCATTTCAAGATCATGCATCGGAACGCCATGGAAGGAGGAGCATCCGAGACACATTTCGAGGCGTTTCAAGAAGCCACAGGAAGAGGTGACCGCCCACTTTACTAGGCGAACCGCCCCCTCAACTCTCTGAAGTTCACCAGGCGGTCCACCCCTGTGCAAAGGCGGGGCGCCTACTCCTCAGTGAAACTCAGCATTTGGCCAACTAGGCGGGGTGCCTACTTTATGGGCGCGGCACCTACTTACTGAAGTGCATGACTGGAATTCTATTTTAATTGATGTGTAATTCCTAGTTTAGCCCTACGTGGCTTATATCTTTTTAGCCCACTTTGGGGGTCTTTTAGACTTTATATTATGTGTGTGAGGCACCTATAAAAGGGCCCTTAGTCTTCATTTTAACTTAGATTACTTTGATGAATGATAAACAATTCGAAGAGTGGTATCTCTTGAGTTAATGAAAGAAACCTTTGTTTGGGACTTGAATCTTCTAGTGGACCCAGTTGACCTTCAACCCCGCCCCGATCATTTTATTTGCGAGTCCCAAGTGTGACTCGAGGGTAGTTGCATAGTGTTAGGCAACTCTTGACCTGAATCGAGGGTTTCATGTAACAAGTTCTCTGTGGATACCTCGTAGGGAGTTCGAGACGAGTCCCGCTCCTATCGTTTTTCTTGTCTTTATTTCGATCCGTATCATCTTGGTATCAGAGCAAGGCTCGGAATATGTTTTTACAAACCCTCGACCCTTGTTTTTCATGCCTAAGTTTGTTTCTATCTTAGTTTCTTATTTGTTATTGTTGAAAAAGAAGAAAACACAAAAAAAATTGAAAAATTTAAAAATCCAAAAATTTGTCATATCTTGTTGGTGTGATTGATTCTTGATATGGGTGTTATTGGAGATTTATCCTTGTTGAAAATCCATTATTTTGGTACCTAAAATACGTGATTTGAAGTTGTATTACAAGATTTTAAAATTTGAAACTTTTTTTTCTTGAAAATCCTTGCTATGAACTTGATGAACATTGGAATTTGATTGTTTTTTATTGGGGTTTAATAAAGATTCATTGGGGTTTGATTATTGTGGTTGAACACACGATTGGTTACCTTCGGATTGACAAAACATCTTGAAAATTGTTTGATTTGTGGGTGCATAAACCAAGAAACACGACTTTGGACTGTGCTGAAGAACACAGTAGGCGGAGCGCCTAGTCACAGAGGCGGACCGCCCACTTTGTGTGAGCTCTCTGGATTTTGGGGTGGCGGGGCGCCTGGTTGAGGAGGCGGACCGCCTATTCTCCACTACAGGATTTCGAGCGGACCGCCCACTCTGATAAGGATGGGGCGTCTGTTTTGCTGATTGTTGGTTTTGGTAGTTTTTCCTAGGCTCCCTTATTTCTTTGCTTGCATAACATCTAACTAGTACTTCTCTAAGTAACTTTCCTACTTAATTGGTGCTAGTCCTTTGAGTTTTTAAGCAGTTCGTGCCTAGTAGGAGAGTAGAATTTGAAGAATATCCGTAGAATCATTTGACTCAAGTCCTCACTTTATAGAGCTTATCATCCATTGAGTCACATAAACTCCACTCACCCTGAAGTACACTTGACTTGTGGATTGAGTGATTGAGTTGAGGATTGTTTTTCAATGACGTGAAGCTTCTAGAGTCAAGTTCAAGTAAAATATCCACCACCACTAAACGAGTGAACCGAGTGAAGCACAAGTGAGGGTGTGTGTGAGGTGATTTCACTAATGTTTGTTCATTTTGTACGTACAATGGCTAACGAAGGAGATGATCCTTTGAAGAGTGCTTTGGCTACTATCTTGGCCAAATCAGATAGTATGAACTTGAGGATTGAAAGTCTTGAAAAAGGGACCCCGAGCATCCAAGTTGAGAAGGGGACCCCGAGTTTCCACCCTGAAGCCGGTGAAGGTACAAGTAGCTCAGCCTTTACCCCGGAGCAAGTTACTGAGTTGCTTAGGCAACAAAAGAAGAAGAATGAAAGTGCTAAAGTTGAGCAAGTGTTGGGCAATCCCCAACGAGTGGGCATTCCCCACCTTTTGGGCAATCCCCAAAGAAATAATCCACTCACAAGGCCCATTCGAAATGTTCTACCTCTTGAGCAAGTTGAGGAAGCTCAAGAAGGGGAGGAGGATGAGTATGGTGATGAATCCAAAGGGTATGATGCTCACTATCAACCTAGGCGAGGAAGGAATTGGGGTCGTAATGTGGACAGGGGTAGAGGCCGAGGTCGAGGACTACCCATGGGGTATGTTGGAAGGAGTGCTAGGAAGGATTATGATGGGTATGGAGACAACTTTGGAGGCCGACCAGAGCCTTACCAAGGTGGTCATGAAAGCAATAATCTCAACAGTGTAAAGCTTACTATTCCTGCTTTCAAAGGGAGTAGTGACCCGGTTGAGTACATTGATTGGAAGTTGACTACGGAGAGAGTGTTTGACACCAATGACATGACCGAGGAGAAGAAAGCCAAGTATGCTATATCTTCCTTTTAATCCTTTGCTTCTACTTGGTGGGAATCGGTCAAGAGGAATAAAAGGAGAAATGCTATGTCCATCAATATTACTTGGGGTGAATTGATTCGTGTGATGGATGAGAAGTACTTGACTCATCCATATCGTCAAGACCAACTCAAACGTCTTTATGAGCTAAAACAAGGCTACAAGACGGTTGGGGAGTACTTCAATGAGTCTGAGCAAATCCGGATGACCTTAGGCATGGATGCGGAAGAAGATGAACCGGCCGTGATTCGATTTAGAAGTGGTTTGAATTGAGAGATAGCCTCTCAATTGAAGTTTCACAAGTATGACGACCACTATGATCTATATGATGACACAGTTGAAGCAGAGAAATGGCTCAAGGAAGAGAAATCCACTCGCTACAAGAATAGCACTCCTACTCCCATGAGTAAACCAAAGGAGTGGAAGCCTCAAAATGCAAGTGGTGCAAGTGCTAGTAAAGATGTGAAGAAGCCATATGAGAAGTCTACACCACATGTGGGAGGTAATTCTAAAGCTCACTTGAGCAATCCTACTTCTACTTCTACTCAATGTTATAAGTGCAAAGGGTATGGGCATTTTTCTAGAGATTGTCCTACTCGAAAGACCATGGTTGTGGTAGGTAATTTGGTGTATGAACAAGATAGTGAGTCGGAGGATGAGGGAGTAGAAGGAGATGAAGTTGTTGATGTGAAGGAGGATGCGATTGAGGAAGATGACCCTCATGCCTTTCTTGCTGTGAGGAGAAGTCTAGGTGCCATGGTTGTGGATGATAATGAAAATGCACAAAGAGAGAACCTCTTCCATGCTAGTTGCCGAGTCATGGGTGCAGTTTGTTCCATGATTATTGACACGGGAATTTGTGCCAATGTTGTTAGTCAAACACTAGTGTCCCAATTGAAATTACCCACTTTGAAACATCCTAATCCTTATCATTTGCAATGGCTTAGTGAGTGTGGTGAATTGAAGGTGGTGAAACAAGTCTTGATGAAGTTCAAGATTGGGAACTATGTGGATGAACATATGTTTGATGTGGTGCCTATGCAAGCTTGCCATCTTTTGTTTGGTAGGCCTTGGCAATTTGATCGACATGTGATGCATGATGGTCGTGCCAACACCTACACGGTCAAGCATGAAAGGAAAAAGTTTGTACTCAAACCCTTGTCACCCAAGCAAGTTAGTGAAGACTACAAGCGAATGAGGGAGCTGAGAGAAGCGGCTAAGGCAAAACCACCCATGGTACTTGAGCTCGAAACCAACAATCTTATTGTCTGGCCATTGCAAGTTGAAAATGAGAGTCACTCTACTCCAAATGAAGACAATCTTGAGTCTCAATCCATTGTACTTGAAAATGAGAGACAAAAGAAAGAGAGAAGTGAGTGAGTGACCGGTGACAATCCAAGAATGGAAAAAGGAGAGGATTTGAGGAGTGATGTGAGTGGATTGTCACCAAAACTACACTTGACCTTGAGGGAAAATTGAGAGAAGAGAGAGGTGAGGAAAGAAAAATTGAGAGTGAGAGCACCCATTGTTCTAACTATTCTTCATCTTTTACTTTTTCTTGTGATAGCTCTTGTGTAGGTACATTTGAAGACAAGCCATTGGAGCCTCAACCATGTGCTTGGAAGGAAAGACAAGAGGAGGAAAATTTTCAATGTAAGCTTCATGAAGGAGAAGTTGCACATGGCACTTCAAGCCTTGTGAGTGACCAAGGAACTAATTCGAATGTAAGTGTTGCTTCGTCTTTTCGTAAGCCTACTAGTTACTTGTCTTGCGATGACTAAATGATAAATGGTGCTTGTGATGCATCTAGTGAATATGCCACTAGTGAAGAGTCTAGTAGTCAACTCGAGAGTTCTTGTGTAACTCTAGTTGATAGGAATGCTATGCCACATCATGATGTGAGCTCATTGTTCAATGAACCTCTCCCTAGTGTAGATTTGATAGTTGACATTGATTGTGACCATTGCTATGACACACCACCAATCTTTGACAAAGGGGAAGATGAGATAGTTGATCATACCCTTATTGATATGCTTCAATTTGGTGGGCCTATGTGTTATGGTGAGGATGGAAGTGACCTTAAGGAGTCCAAATTGCATGAATTGGACAAGGTTGTCAATGATGACTCCATAAGTGAGAGTAATGAACCTAGTATTGATATCTTGTCTATGCTTGATCATGACATTGAGATACATGCTTTTACTAATCCATTGTTTGAAGGGATCCTCATTTGTGGTAGTCACTTGTATCGGACTAGGGTTGGTAGTAAAATAGAACCTCCATGGTGTGAAGGGTTTGACTCCTTAGGCGACCCATTGTGTGAGAATTTGAGTGAGGTAAATGACTCTTCGAGTGACCTTACTATTACTTGTTGGGGTTATGATGAAGAAGAATCCATTATCAATACCTTCCTAGAGAGCTTGTCTTTTGAGAAGGGTTGCTTAGGTGAAGAAATTGGAGGTAAAAGGGAATCCTTTGGTGTGAGTAAGTATGCTCTAAAGAAGGGGAGTGGAGTACTTGAAGCTACTTGTAGGTTGGGTTATTTGACTCACTCCACTCCACATGGTTATCACACTTTGAGGATTGATTGGTGTGTTGATCATGAGCTTAAGGTTCAAGGGGATTTTGATAGCTTCATCTTGCATTTTCCATGTCTCCATGATCTATTTGCTCATTCTTGTGTTGAGTGCATGATGTACTTAAACCAAGTACTTGTTGTTCTCCTTGGGGACTTGATATTTGTGCTTATTATTGATGCTTGGTTATACCACAAGAGTGTGTTTTCTACACTTTTTGCACTAACCTACTTTCGAAGTAGGAAGCTTGTGTGTTTGCTTGTCGTTGCTTGTAGGTCCTAAGCCCCATGCTAAGGCAAGAGGGTCCTTGGAAGAAGCCTATGTCAATGTGACGATCAAGAAAGTTAGAGGAGGAGAGCATTGGCCACCCCGAGCAGTTGATGATGCCATGAGAGAACACGCCTTGATTTCGAGGACGAAATCTTCTCAAGAAGGTGAGGATGACGCGGGGCAAACCGATTACTTTGAAATCTTCTCCAAGGGCCCTTAGTTTTCATTTTAACTTAGATTACTTTGATGAATGATAAACAATTTGAACAGTGGTTGTCGCTCCAAACACACACGCAAGTATACGCGGTCGATCAAGTAATAAAGTGATAAGAAAAGTATCGTTCCCACGAGGACTATTGATTAACTACTAACTAAATCAGACAATTCCTAATAATCTAAACAAGAGGGATTCAATAGTTGAGAATTTATCTAACTAAAATTAACTAATTAAACCAAGAAAATAATAACAAGTAAAACACGATTTTGGATTCAAGAAGGGATAATAGCCTAGGGTCATGGGATATCTGCCAATCCTGTTGAATTCTTCAGTTAATCTGACTAAATCAATTTATCTGGGTTACTAATCACAGGGTTAATATTACTCACAGGACTCTTTCGATACCCTGCTCGTCTATTCAAGCCAACCTAACACCTATATGTCTATGGAATTAGAGTTAACAAGAATGCATGTTCTTCTCCTGTATAGTGACTATACATGACTGTTAGGTATATTTCTATCCTAACCGCAAAACCATTCCCCGATGCCCAGGTTCAGGAACACGCTCTATTCAATCCTATTGCAACCTGTGGTTCGCACTTTCGAGTTCAACCCTAGGTTCATAAATAGTATTCAATTGGTGATCAAGCAATCAAATAATTACGCTCAGGATATGAATAAATAACCCAATAATATAAATCAATAAAATCAAAGTAACTTATGAATATCAACAATCATGGAGAATCCCACAACTATAGACTAGACAGATTAAATTAAAGAAAAGAGAAGAAAACTCAATGTAGATGTTGAGCTCCAACCCATCTCTAGCGTTTTTATGCCTCCCCTAAGGTTCTTGCCTCCAAAAGTATGTAATCCCCCTAAAAATATGTTTACAAGGGTATAAATACGGAGTACAATAGGTGGCCCACGTTTTTAGTTAATCCAAGCTGTTCTGGGACTGTTTTACGGCGCATACACCGGAGCATGCCAAGCATCCATGGCTGTACCCGCTGCTTCTTCCTTGTTCTTGTATAAATCACGCTCCAATTTCCTTCAATTCGCTCCTAAAATATCCAAACACCTCAAGTTAGCATTTTACTATAAATCACACATTGTTGGGCACATAATATACTGAAAATAACTCAAAAGCTATGAGAAATCAATGCCGAGACATAAGATATACGCCCAACATCAACACCCCACACTTAAACTTTGTTCGTCCCCGAACAAACAAACTCAACAATACCCTAACTTCAAGTAAGATTCAAGACACTATCTAACTTTCATTCCTAACAGAGCAACTCAACAAAAACAACTATACCTGTGACCGTGGCTGATACCAACAATTAAACCTTTTCACATGCATCTTTCTCAAACGCTTCCTCATATTCACAATACCAAAAGATACCAAACATTTAAAAACAATCGAACAACCAAATTGTAACATCCTAACCTCAATAACAGACTCTGTGCAACCAAGTTTCTCAAGCCCGCTCACTTACTTCAACTGAGAGTCTAATAAAATTACCTACCCCTCATGAATCAAGTGCCCTCACAACAAATTAGAAGAAGTAGTCTAATACTCACAAGATATTGTAATTAATTTCAGGACTTGACAGATCGAAAGAATTCACTCAACTCTCAGAAAGAAATTCACATGCCACACAAGAAGTACCATAGGCTTGCCCTTTGTGTAAATTTCCACTAATGTAAGTCTGCTCAGTCTAAAATCAAATAGGACTTATTAAAGGTTGTAACGAAGGCTGCGGGACAGGTAGGATAGATATAGATAAAGTGACTAAGTCTCCCTAAGCACTTACAGAACATCAATTTTAGCACACTTCCTCCTTTCAAAAGCTCCTCCCTTTTCTTTTCAAGCAACATCCAATCTTTCCCTTTTTATTTACGCCATTGAATATTTTTCAGCTCACAAAAAGTGCTCTTTCTTTCTTTTTTTCAACTTCCACAATTTTTTTTTTACTCACAAGTTGGCCAGGCCATAAAGTAAAATTTTTTTTCTTTTCACTTTTTTTTTTCTTTTCACAAGCACTACTTTTACTTTCTAATTGGGGCCAATCCACAAACCAACCAACCTTTTTTTTCTCCAACTCTAACTATTTCAGCTCATTATATATATAAGTGCTCAAGGAGATAAGGATTTCAAAAGATAGGAAATTCAAATCAAAAGAGGTCAAGGCTTGTAATATGGTTGCCAATAAGCAGGATAAAAGGCTCAAAGGGGCTGATTAGAGTCAATCAAGTATAGGGCAGGCTAGAAAAATCTCAAACGGGTCCAGGAAGGCCTATAATCATTTTTCAAACCGAGCAAAACCTAGGATTTCGCTTCAACCACACTCCGGGCAAGTTCTAGACTCAAGTGACAAGCATGGAACGAAACAAATACCTCACTCACACAGTGGCACATGACTCACTCAAGATGGCTCAATTCGGACTCTCAAACCAAAGCAGTTAAACAGGCTCGAAGAATAAAGCGTAAAGCACTTAGCACACAAGAGTCAAGAAACTGAGCCTAGGCGTCACAAACAAGGTTATTCACTTTTGGCACAATTTATTTCAAAAACTCACAAGGAAGGCATTTCAATCCACGTGCTCAGGTCTAAATATGCTAGCATCAAACAAGTCACAAGGCACCTAGACTCCAAACCCAAATTTTTTCTTTCCTTTCTACTACTACGACGACTAAAACTATCTAAAACTAAAATAAAAAGTACCCGGTTCAAGTGTACATCCCATGGAAACGAACCGATGCCCAAAGAAAAACCACGGGGGATTATTATCTACTCTAACTATACTAAAATAAACTAAGAAAAGACTAACTATTTTTGGATTTTCTTGTTTTCTATTTTTTTTAATTTTTTTTTTAAATAATTATAACTAAACTAGAAAGCAAGAAATAAATAAAACAATGTCAATTGACAAAAACAAAAATTTATAAGCAAAGCATATGAAACCCCCACCCCACACTTAAAATTGTGCAATGTCCTCAATGCACTCTATCAAATAACCAAGGGGCGGTAAACGAGGTACTCAGACTTCCCTCACTATTGCGCACATATCATTTCAGGCCAACAAACTCATTCAAACCAACTAGTGCGCGCAAACGGGGTGCTTGCACCCCACACTTCAACTCAAGTGTATTTCACAATTAATCAAGTTATGCTCATAGTACACTCGTGGTGTCATTCGCGAGGTACTCAGACTTCCCTCGACGAGCACTTTTTTATTCAAAACAATTCTCATGGTTAGAATTCACCAAAGTGTGCAAACGGGGTCTCCACACCCCACACTTATGCTCTACTTCATCGCAAAAATATGGAGAAATATTATTTTAAGCAAAGCAATAAGAGCAGCCCGTGAATTGCACAATGGGGCATTGGCTCGCTCAATTAAGGTGCAAAACGACACTTCTAGTGTGTGAATAATATGCATTGAGTGTCGTTCATAAGAGAACACTTTAAAATCAGCCCCATGTCCTAATTCTAACTAATATATGTTCAACTTATGCCCCCTAATTGATTTGGCTACTCAGACTTCGCCAAAGACGTCAAAATATTCATTGGAGAATTTCGGCGAACACCTTGTGTGCGCAACTGTGGACAGCATGTGTATGAACTTTTTGTAATTGTTTGGACCTCCCAACTCCGGGAGCTTACGTATATACTCATCATGGTGCATCACCGCACCCCCCACAGCAAATACCAATCAAAAAGAACCAAGTTTAGCATGGTTTCATCACAACTTTAAGTAAAAGCTAAACCTAAGGGAAGAGGAATGGGAACAATTGGTAGCTTGACCAACAGTGGGGAGTAGTGTTAGAGATGAAGGGGGAGCACAAGAGAGAAGGTGAGATGAGAAGAAATCAAACCTGGAAAGCACAACAATTCAGCCGTGTCTGTTCTTTGTTCTTGTTCCTGTTCGCTGCTTCTTTTTTTTTTTTTCCTCTGTTCTGTTTTTGTTTTTGTTTTGTGCGTTGTGTTGTGTGTGTTGATGAGTTAAAAGGAGTGTTAAGAAACTTACCAGCATACAGTGTGTGGCGCGATTTGCCCACAACACTGCCTACACAATTTTTTTTTTCAAAAATACGCTGCTCGCGCATACAGTCTAGCTCGCGACGCGCAGGGGCCTGTATGGTCTCGTTTCTGTTTTGTGCTTTGAAAACCACAAGTGACAGCCACCATACAGCCTGCCATGCGACGCACGCAAGGCTGTATGGCCTGGACTTAATAGCTTTTGCTTCTGTTTAAGTCCGGGGTCGGCTACTTTCGTTGTTCCAATTGATTTCGAGCCTCGGGATCCTGTAAAAACACTACACAAACACGTTAAACGCATCAAGTTCCCATTTTTTTTTTGTTCTTTTCTATTTTTTTTTTATTTTGTTTTATTTTTATTTTAAATGAAAATACGGACCAACTCTAGAAAGCGATAAAACATGGGTTGCCTCCCATGAAGCGCTTGATTTAACGTCACGGCACGACGTGTACAAACTTCACTTTTTCCTCCACCTCGAAGATATGAATCGAATTCCCAAATTGCATTCAAGCTTACGGCTATGCTCCTGGGCCGGTGGCACAATTCCAAAAGAACCAAATAACAATTGACGCATTTTGCACCTCTTAGCCTTTAAATGAGGGATGTCATTCTGTCTCCTCGGCATCACAAATTTAACAATATAGGCACAGTGTTCCTCATCCCGTGACTCTTCTATTTGCTCAAAAGGCTCGATTTTCATGGCGCCATCAAAACAAAATATTGAAAAGTGCTTGGAATGAGGTCTTATGTGGCCTAACTCCAAATCTGCTTCACTTTTGACATCCTCATTTTTACACACACTAGAGTGTTCAAACATTATATTTTTCACTTTCTCACTTGACTCTAGTGACTCTAGTGCTAATTTCTCAACCTTGGCATCCTTAACTACTATTGGGTCGAATGGTTGGAACTCCACACTTAGCTCCTGAAATTGGCTCTTAAATTCTGCAGCTTCATCCACCTCAAATATACTATCCAAAATAATTGGTTGTTGAGACTTAGACGACTCAATCTTTTCAATCAAATTAGCCTCAAAGTCGTGAATAGCCTTGCCAAATCTGTCAATCTCTTGTTTGAGCAAACTTTTCCATTCAATAGAGCACATAGCTGCACTTGTAATACATCAAGAAGACCCCCAAATGCATCTACCCGTTGAGATTGTTCCATTAGCCAAATTTCGCTCACGATCTCCACCTCTTCGGAATTTTCCTCTTGTTGTGATGCATCCTGCACTTCGTTGCTCATATTAAACTCACAAGCAAGGTTAGTATTATCATAAATATTACTTGGGGAAGCAGTACGACACTTAGGACAATTATTCCACAAACCACCACACAATAGACAGCAGTTCGGATCAAAGGTTGTAGAAGAACGACTAGATAAATAGTTCTGTAGGACATTAAGATGTCGACAATCTTCCCAAAAGTGACGTCCATTACAAATTATGCAAGGAGCACCAAAATACGAGTAGCCAAAATTCGACCAATTTTCATTAAAAGATGCCATGTTAACAAGTAATGAAATAAACTAAACTAAACTAAATGAAAAACATGAATAGACAAAAGTAAAAGTCTAATCTAGAAAATAGCTAATTCTAAGTCCCCGGCAACGGCGCCAAAAACTTGTCGCTCCAAACGCACACGCAAGTATACGCGGTCGATCAAGTAATAAAGTGATAAGAAAAGTATCGTTCCCACGAGGACTATTGATTAACTACTAACTAAATCAGACAATTCCTAATAATCTAAACAAGAGGGATTCAATAGTTGAGAATTTATCTAACTAAAATTAACTAATTAAACCAAGAAAATAATAACAAGTAAAACACGATTTTTGATTCAAGAAGGGATAATAGCCTAGGGTCATGGGATATCTGCCAATCCTGTTGAATTCTTCAGTTAATCTGACTTAATCAATTTATCTGGGTTACTAATCACAGGGTTAATATTACTCACAGGACTCTTTCGATACCCTGCTCGCCTATTCAAGCCAACCTAACACCTATATGTCTATGGAATTAGAGTTAACAAGAATGCATGTGCTTCTCCTGTATAGTGACTATACATGACTGTTAGATATATTTCTATCCTAACTGCGAAACCATTCCCCGATGCCAAGGTTGAAGAACACGCTCTATTCAATCCTATTGCAACCTGTGGTTCCCACTTTCGAGTTCAACCCTAGGTTCATAAATAGTATTCAATTGGTGATCAAGCAATCAAATAATTACGCTCAGGATATGAATAAATAACCCAATAATATAAATCAATAAAATCAAAGTAACTTATGAATATCAACAATCATGGAGAATCCCACAACTATAGACTAGACAGATTAAATTAAAGAAAAGAGAAGAAAACTCAATGTAGATGTTGAGCTCCAACCCATCTCTAGCGTTTTTATGCCTCCCCTAAGGTTCTTGCCTCCAAAAGTATGTAATCCCCCTAAAAATATGTTTACAAGGGTATAAATACGGAGTACAATAGGTGGCCCACGTTTTTAGTTAATCCAAGCTGTTCTGGGACTGTTTTACGGCGCATACACCGGAGCATGCCAAGCATTCATGGCTGTACCCGCTGCTTCTTCCTTGTTCTTGTATAAATCACGCTCCAATTTCCTTCAATTCGCTCCTAAAATATCCAAACACCTCAAGTTAGCATTTTACTATAAATCACACATTGTTGGGCACATAATATACTGAAAATAACTCAAAAGCTATGAGAAATCAATGTCGAGACATAAGATATACGCCCAACATCAGTGGTATCTCTTGAGTTAATGAAAGAAACCTTTGTTTGGGACTTGAATCTTCTAGTGGACCTAGTTGACCTTCAATCCTGCCCCGATCATTCTATTTGCGAGTCCCAAGTGTGACTCGAGGGTAGTTTCATAGCGTTAGGCAACTCTTGACCCGAATCGAGGGTTTTACGGAACAAGTTCTCCGTGGATACCTCGTAGGGAGTTCGAGACGAGTCTCGCTCCTATTATTTTTCTTGTCATTATTTCGATTCGTATCATCGCTGATATGCACTTGTCACATATACATAAAAATGACTAAACTGTTTCAAACAAGAAAGTTTAAACATGAAGCAGAATTCATTTTCGCTTTCAACATGCTAATTTAAATCACTTCATAGCCAAATACTCAACAAAAAAAAAAGAGGTTAAATTGTGTTTACCTAGTAGGAAGAAAAACACAAGCTGCAAGCAATGAGAAACCAGTTTCAAGTCCGAACAGCAGCAAGAAGCAGCCCAGTAAACAACACCAAACAGCCACTTTAGACCCCAAAACTTGACTTAAAGATCAAAGATTATACCCCAAAAGAGCATTGTATAAGAATGTTATTTGGTTCTAATCTTTTACCCTTAATCTTACTATATTTCTCACAGTTTCTCTTCCAATTTTTATGTTAGCATTTATTATTTTTTCTCTCTATTTTCAACTCTTTTTTCTCTGTCCATTTAGCATGGTGTATCTTGCTATTTATAAAAAGAGAAGGGAGGGAGTAGGTTGGGGTGAAATCTTCTTAGGTCACCCCCCCCCCCAACACCCCTCTTCTCAATATGTCCCTAAGTACTGTTTTCAAGGTACCTTGGGTGGTGTAAAGCTACCTTAAAAACTGTCCAAAAGGCTGAAATATTGGCTGTCACTTAAAGTGACAGCCCATGGGCTGGACTAAAAGGTTTATTGGGCCTCGACTTATTAAAGTTCAGCCCAAATACCCATTTAAACTACTGGACAAATCTGAAATTACTTCCAGCCCAACAATGACGCTAAAATTGAAATTCTACTTAATTAGGCGAGGCCCAAAAAACTATACTCCAGAACTCATCCCATGAGTCCCACATATAATTAAGTCGCCCTTTTGAGACTATAAATCCAACTAGAACATCTAAATTAAAAACGAAAATTCCATTAAGGTGTCATAGCAAATAAAAACCCAAAATGTAGACAAAATAGCTCACATCTCCTTTGCGGTCGATAAGATGATGCAGTCTGTGTCCAAACAGATCAAGCTCAAGCAACCGAGCCAAAATCAGTTTTTGAGCTATCGAGACCGGTTACATGAAGCCAAGCCAAGATCATGCACAACGTGCACATTCACTTAGCGTGGTCGGGAGGAAGCAACCATTCGGTGACTGAGTAGCCGAGCTCAAGAAATGAAAGCTGCATTGACAACCTCGAGCCCGAGGCTGGAAGTGCCCGAACACTAATCCATGACGCCAAGCACTAAAGTGACCGAAGGGCTACCAATGTCCTCGAGGTAAGAGAGCATCCGTTATCAACTGTACTAAGTCTGAGCAACTGAGCATCAAAGCCCAGATTGCCCGAGCACATTGTTTACTTCGGCCCTACGTGGCCTTATTTTATTGGTCGAATGTGACCATTTTCTTAGTTTACCCTTTGGGCTATCAATATAAATCTCTTAGTCTAGTTCATTTAGAGTTAGTTGATTATTAATATTGTTGAATGATAAGTCGAGTGCTTTGTAACTCCGTCGTGAGTAAACCCTATCGTGGGACTATTACAGAACTTGCGTCAATTGGTGGATTTTGTTTGAACAACTTATTCTTTGATAATTCAATTTGCAGGAAGCATGGTTTGTCTTCTTGAGGATTGTTGCATAGTTTAGGTGCTTCTTTAATTCTCAAACCGAGTGGGCCCAAGACTAGTTCCTTGGGTTCGTTTGGGTTGAAGCTTAGAATTGTCTAGCTTCTATCATTTATTTTTTCGTCTTTTAATTCCGCTGTCAATTTTTTGTGTTTTGTTGCTAAGCTTCCAAGTTAGCTTGCACCATCTTGGTATCAGAGCAAGGTTTGTGTTTGTTCTTATAACCCCAATCTTGTACTACGTTATCTTTATTTCGTGCATTTGAGTTTTGTTTTTCATTTCGTGTTCCTGTGTTGTTGGTGTGTTGTTGTTCTTATCACAAAAAAAAGTAAAACAAGAAAATTCAAAATTTTTTTTGTTGCTGGTTTTTTGGATTAAACAACCACAGATTTGGATTCACCACTGTTGGAGCTTCAGAAAAATGCCGGTCGTACATTGTTTGTCGACAAGTGTTTCTCGAGGTTTTTGAACTGTCCAACGTTGGTGGTGATGTGAAAACCCCAGTTGAATTTTGGTTGTTTCAGTTTGAAAACTGGTTGTTGGTGGTTGATTTGGGCCGAGTTTCTGCTTAAATTTTGAAGTTCCATTGTTTAGCTACCATTCGTACGCCGAAAAATTGTTAACTTGTTAATAGTGTACGGACGACGTCGAAGCTGTCAGCTTGCTTGGAACACAAGTTTACTCCATTCATTGTTAATATATAATGGAAAAACGACCTTGAATCAAACATCGTAGATACTGGACTGTGAACAAAAGTGTTGAGTGTGTCCATACATCGGAGTAAAAGTTTACTGTTCCATTGAAGAAGAAAAGGGTAAGTGTCGTTGATAAAACCCCGGTGAAAAGTTGTCTGCGAGAAAAAGGAAAGAGAATAAGGTTAACACCTAATCCGTACTAAGGAGGGACCACTTTGGCCTTACAAAAGTGACGTGTCCGAGGTTTCCAAAAGAGGAAATGGAGGGTAGATTCTCCTAGGTTATCTTCTTTTCTTTGTGGTCGATAATTTTCGTTAGTAGATTTCTTGAGTAAATCCTTTACTCGAGGTCCTACAAAATTTTTTGAGCTTATAGGAACTCGTGCGTAGGTGACCGAAGTCCAAAATTCCTAGTTAATTCTTGAGTCCAAAATTCCTAGTTAATTCTTGACCTCTCGTGTGTAGTTAAATAGCATCCATTCCATCGAGTCGAATCAATTCACTCTTCCCGTAGAAGATAGTGTGACTTGTCAAACTCGGAGGGTCATAGAGAGATTGATCAAACAGAAGAAGCCATTCGTTACAAGTTCTTTAGTGACCAAACCTACAAATTTAGTAGACCCGAGCACCACCCAACAAAAGTGAGGGAGTTTGAGAGGTGATTCCTAACCTTAACATTTCCTTGTCTTTGATTTGTGAAGGTTCAATGGCTAGAAACAGAGAGAAAGGCATTGAAGCACCCGAGGTGTCGTTAGCTTATCTCTTGGCTGCGATACAAGGAATCAATGCTGAGGTGAGAGGAGTAAGTGCTCGAGTAGCTAAGCTCGAGCAGGAGAAAGCATTTGTGGTCTTTCTTGGGTCCAATGCTGGAACTAGCTATTCAACTCCAATGAAATTGGAGCAATATGCTGAACTGGCTCGTCAACAATGGTTGAGAAACGAGGACGTTCGAAATGAAGCTATGGGCAATCCCTAAGCTAAACAAAACTTGGCATTCCCTGAGCGGATCAACAGAACTTGGGCATTTCCCAAGCTAAACAACAAAACTTGGGCAATCCCCGAGGGGGTAGAATACCACTTCCAAGGCCCCGAAGACAAGTGGTGGTCGTTGATGAAGAGGTTGATGATGGAGAGTTTCCCGATGCTGAAGCTGAGTCGAGTTGTCGTTCGTTCAACGAAGGCAGGTTCAACAAGGCCGTGGGAACCCTCGAGGTCGAGGCCGAGGCACATATGTTAATATAAATTATGAGCGTCAGGATGATGACTATTATGATGAGTATCCGGAAACGATCCGAGGTGCTTGAGATTCAAACTTAAACCGTGTCAAGATCACTATTCCACCCTTTAGAGGAACTAGTGATCCGGACCAATATCTGGATTGGAAGGTTCGTTTGGAATGAATCTTTGAGACAAATGAAATGACCGAGGAAAGAAAAACTGCACATGCTATTTCTTCATTCGAGGCATATGCTTCTACTTGGTGGGAATCTGATAAGAGGATGAGAAGGAGACATGTTTTCCCCGAGATTCTTACTTTGGTGTAGTTGAAGAAAGTGATAGATGCTAAGTATGTGACCACCAAATATCTGCAGGAACAACTTCAGAAGCTCTATAATCTAAAACAAGGGTCCAAAAGGGTTGAAGAATACTATGATGAGCTTGAAAAAATTCGACTAGCTCTTGAAATGGAAGAAGATGATGAGCAAGCCATCTTTCTGTTCAAAAATGGACTGACTCGAGATGTGTCATCTTAACTGAGATTGCATGTGTACCAAACACTGGATGATGTTTTCCATGCAGCTGTTGATGCTGAGAAATTGGTGAAGGACGACAAAGCAAATCGACACCGAGGGGTTACTTGATGCGGGGACAATCGAGCCAAGACACTTTCCAACGTGTGCCAAGCTTAAAGGATGCAAAGGACTAGAAGTCAAGAGCTTTGGAAGTGAATTGAAGACACATCAAGAAGCTCACAGCCCAGGCGCTCCACCCTGAGACACCATAGCCCAGGCGCTCCGCCTAATTGGTAAAAGCTCTGCCCTTCAGCAATTGGGGCAGAGCGCCCAATCTTTAGGCGGAGCGTCTACATTTTGATCAGTGGACTGGGCTAGGCGGAGCGCCTGGCCCTTGGGGTATTTTAGAGCTTTTACCAAAGCTTGGGAAAACATTATAAATACCCGAAGTCTAGCATATTTTATTAGTTAGTCTATTTTGAATGTTGAAGAATTGAGAGCTATGCTCCTTTGTTGAATGAAAACCTTTGTTTGGGACTTGAATCTTCTAGTGGATGCTAGTTGACCTTCAATCCCACCCCGATCATTCTATTTTGCGAGTCCCAAGTGTGACTTTAGGGTAGTTGCTTAGCGTTAGGCCACTCTTGACTTTAATCGGGAGTTTCACGGAACAAGTTCTTCGTGGATACCCCGTAGAGAGTTCGAGACGAGTCTCGCTCCTATCTTATTTTACTTTCCGCATTTTCCCTGCATCTGTTTGGTATCAGAGCAAGGCTCGGGATTTGTTTATACAAACCCTTGATCCTTGTTCATCGTGCCTAGTATCTTTTCTCTTTAGTTTCTTGTGTTTGAAGTTACTAGAATGAAGGAAAAAAAAATTGAAAAAGTTGAAAATCCAAAAATTTGGCATATCTTGTTGGTGTGATTGATTCTTGATATGGGTGTTATTGGAGATGGATACTTGTCGAAAACCCGTTGTTTTGATACCTAAGTCTCGTGGTTTGAATTGATGTTACGGATTTTGAAAATTTGAAATCCCCAATTTTTCTTAAACCCTTGAAAACCCCAATAGGAGGACTCCACCCTAGGCGGTCCGGCTAACCCTTGATTCTAGGGGCACTCTACCCTAGGCGCTCCACCTAACCCCTAGGCGCTCCGCCTTCTGTGCAGAAGGTTTGGTTTGGTAGTTTTTCCTAGGTTCTTTTACTTCTTTGCTTGCATAGCATCTAACTAGTACTTCTCTAAGTAACTTTCCTACTTATGTCGTACTAGTCCATTGAGCTTTTAAGCAACTCGTGCCTAGTTTGGATAGTAGAACTGCAAGAAGATTCGTAGATCCTTTTGACTCAAGTCCTCACTTTAAAAAGCTTATCGTCCATTGATTCACATAAAGTCCCCTCACCCCGGACTACACTTGACTTGTGGATTGAGTGATTGAGTTGAGGATTGTTGTTCTACCACGTGAACCTTCTAGATTCAAGTTCGAGTGAAATATCCACCACCACTAAACGAGTGAACCGAGTGATACACACAGTGAGGGTGTGTGAAAGGTGATTTCACTAACGTTTGTTCATTCTGTAGGTACAATGGCCAATGAGGGAGATGATCCCATGAAGAAAGCCTTGGAAACTAACATGTCCAAGTTGGAGGACATAACATTGAGACTTGAGACCGTTGAAAGAAGGACCCCGAGTGTCCCTCTTGAATCTGGAGAAGGCATAAGTCATAGCACTCCTATGACTTCCGGACACTTTGTGGAGATAGCCAAGAAATATAAGCTAAAGAATGATTTGGCTCCTCAAGAGCGTGTATTGGGCAACCCCCAAAAGTGGGCATTCCCTACAACTTGGGCAATCCTCAAGGAAATGCTGCACTTCTAAGACCCGTTCGAAATGTCCCACCTCTTGAGCAAATTTTTGAGGTTCAAGAAGAGGAGAAAGCCGAGTATGGTGATGAGGCCTATGGGTATGATGTTCACTATCAACCTAGGTGAGGAATGAATTGGGGTCGTAATGTGGATAGGGGTAGAGGCCGAGGTCGAGGGCCACCCATGGGATTTATTGGAGGGAACGCTAGGAGGGGTTATGAAGCTTATGGTGATCACTATGGAGGCCAATCGGAGCCTTACCGTAGAGGTCGTGACAACAATAATCTCAATAGTGTTAAGCTCAATCTTCCAACCTTTAAGGGGACTTGTGATCCGGAAGCATACATGGAATGGGTACTACTCATGGAGAGAGTGTTTGACACCAATGTAATGACCGAGGAGAAGAAAGGCACCTATGTTATTTCAACCTTTGAAACCTATGCTTCTACTTGGTAGGAGTCCATGAAGAGGTCAAGAAGAAGGATGTGAGTACATGTGAATGTGACTTGGGATGAGTTGAAAGGTCTCATGAATACCAAGTATGTGACTCCTAGGTATCATCAAGAGCAACTTAAGAAGCTTTATGAGCTAAAGCAAGGTGTCAAGATGGTTCATGAGTACTATGATGAATTTGAGAAGATCCGGATGGCATTGGATATGGATACCGAAGGTGAATAACAAGCCGTGATCCGTTTCAAAAATGGCTTGAGCTATGGTATAGCTTCTCAATTGAGGTTGCATGCTTATCTCTCACTTCAAGATATCTTTGAAGCCGCAATTGAAGCCGAGAATTGGCTTAAGGGAGAAATGTCCACCCACTCCAAGAGCAACACTCCTACTTCCATGAGAAAGCCAAAGGAATGGAAGACTCCAAATGCAAATCTTCCAAGTGCAAGTAGTGCAAGTGCTAGTAGAGATGTGAAGAAGCCGTATGAGAAGTCTACACCACATATGGAAGGTAACTCTAAAACTCACTTGAGTAATCCTACTTCTACTTCTACTCAATGTGATAAGTACAAAGGGCATGGACATTTCGCTAGAGATTGTCCTACTTGAAAGACCATGGTTGTGGTAGGTAATTTGGTGTATGAACAAGATAGTGAGCCAGAGGATGAGGGAGTAGAGGGAGGTGAAGTGGTTGTTGTGGAGGAAGATGCGGTTGAGGAAGAAGATCCTTATGCCTTCCTTGTTATAAGGAGAAGTTTAGGTGCTATGCTTGTGGAGGATAATGAAAATGCGCAAAGAGAGAACGTCTTTCATGCTAGATGCCGAGTCATGGGTGTTGTTTGTTCCATGATTATTGACTCGGGAAGTTGTGCTAACGTTATTAGTCAAACACTAGTTTCTCAATTGAAATTGCCCGCTTTGAAACATCCCAATCCTTATCGTTTACAATGACTTAGTGAGTGTGGTGAATTAAAGGTGGTGAAACAAGTGATGATTAAGTTCAAGATAGGGAACTATGTGGATCAGCATATGTTTGACATGGTGCCTATGCAAGCTTGCCATCTCTTGTTTGGTAGGCCTTGGCAATTCGATCGACATGTGATGCATGATGGCCGTGACAACAACTACATGGTCGAACATGAAGGGAAAAAGTTTGTGCTCAAACCCTTGTCGCCCAAGCAAGTTAGTGAAGAATACAAGCGTATGAGGGAATTGAGGGAGGCGGCTAAGGCTAAGCCACCCATGGTAATTGAGCCCGAAGCCAAAAAATCTTATTGTCTTGCCATTGCATGATGAAAGATAGAGTCACTCCACTCCAAATGATGATAATCTTGAGTCTCATGTACTTGAAAATGAGAGACAAAAGAAAGAGAGAAGTGAGGGAGTGATCGGTGACAATCCAAGAGAGGAAAAAGGAGAGGATTTGAGGAGTGATGTGAGTGGATTGTCACCACAAACTACACATGACCTTGAGGGAAAATTGAGAGAAAAGAGAGGTGAGGAAAGAAAAATTGTGAGTGAGAGCACCCATTGTTCTAACAATTCTTCATCTTCTACTTTTTCTTGTGTTAGCTCTTGTGTAGGTACATTTGAAGACAAGCCATTGGAGCCTCAACCATGTGCTTGGAAGAAAAGTCAAGGGGAGGAAAATTTTAAATGTAAGCTTCATGAAGGAGGAGTTGCATGTGATATTTCAAGCCTTATGAGTGACCAAGGAAGTACTTCAAATATAAGTGTTGCTTCATCTTTTAATGAGCCTACACTTAATTTTTCTTGTGATGACTCAACGCTAGTTGGTGTTTGTGACGCATCAAGTGAATATGCCACTAGTGAAGAGTCTAGTAGTCAACTTGTGAGTACTTGTGTATCACTAGTGGAGAAAAATGCTAAGCCACATCATGATGTGAGCTCATTGTTCTATGAGCCTCTCCCTAGTGTGGATTCGATAGTTGACTTTGATTGTTACCTTTGCTATGACACACCACTAATCTTTGACAAGGGGAAACATAAGATAGTTGATCATACCCTTATTGATATGCTTCTATTTGGGGGGCCTATGTGTTATGTTGAGGATGGAAGTGACCTTGAGGAGTCCAAATTGCATATATTGGACAATGTTGTCTATGATGACTCCTCAAGTAAGAGTAATGAACCTAGTCTTGATATCTTGTCTATGCTTGATCATGACATTGAGATGCATGCTTTTACTAATCCATTGTTTGAAGGCATCCTCATTTGTGGTAGTGACTTGTATCAGACTAGGGTTGGTAGTAAAATAGAACCTACATGGTGTGAAGGGTTTGACTCCTTAGGCATCCCATTGTGTGAGAACGTAAGTGAGGTAAATGACTCTTTGAGTGACCCTACTATTGCTTGTTGGGGTTATGATGAAGAAGAGGCCATTATCAATACCTTCCTTGAGAGCTTGTCTTTTGAGAAGGGTTGCTTAAATGGTGAAATTGGAGGTGAAAAGGAATCCCTTTGTGTGAGTGATTATGCTCTAAAGAAGGGGAGTTGAGTAATTGATGTTACTTGTAGGTTGGGTTATTTGAGTTGCTCCACCCCACATGTTGATCACACTTTGAGGATTAATTGGTGTGTTGATCGTGAGCTTAAGGTTCAAGGGAATTTTCATAGCTTGATCTTTCATTTCCCATGTCCTCATGACCTATTTACTCATTCTTTTGTTGAGTGTATATTTTCATTGAACCAAGTACTTGTCGTTCTCCTTGGAGACTTGATCTTTTTGATTAGTATTGATGCTTGGTTATACCATAAGAGTGTGTTCTCCACACTTTTTGCACTGACCTACTTTCGTAGTAGGAGGTTTTGTGTTTGCTTGTCGTTGCTTGTAGGTCCTAAGCTCCATGATAAGGCAACGGAGATCTTGGAAGACGCCTATGTCAAAGTGACGTTCAAGGAGTACAACGGAGGAGAGCATTGGGCAACCCGAGGAGATGATGATGCCATGGACGAGAGCGCATTGATTTTGAGGACGAAATCTCTTCAAGAAGGGGAGGATGATGCGGGGAAAATCGAGCCAAGACACTTTCCAACATGTGCCAAGCTTGAAGGATGCAAAGGACTAAAAGTAAAGAGCTTTGGAAGTAAATTGAAGATGCATCAAGAGGCTCACAGCCCAGGCGCTCCGCCTAGAGGAGCTAGGCACTCCACCCTGAGACACCATAGCCCAGGCGCTCCGCCTAGAGGAGCCTGGCGCTCCACCCTGTGACACTTGCATCCAAGAGCTCCGCCCAAGGGCCAGGCGCTCCGCCTAGCCCAGTCCACTGATCAAAATGTAGGCGCTCCGCCTAAAGAGCGCCCCAATTGCTGAAAGGCGAGATTTTGGTTGTTCTTTTACTGTTTTGGCCCTGTGTGGTCGATTTACATAAAGCCTAACATGTGGGCATTTTAGACCTTTTACCAAAGCTTGGGAAAATATTATAAATACCCCAAGTCTAGCATATTTCATTAGTTAGTCTATTTTGAATGTTGCAGAATTGAGAGCAATGCGCCTTTGTTTAATGAAAACCTTTATTTGGGACTTGAATCATCTAGTGGATGCTAGTTGACCTTCAACCCCGCCCCGATCATTCTATTTGCGAGTCCCAAGTGTGACTCGAGGGTAGTTGCTTAGTGTTAGGCCACTATTGGCCCGAATCGGGGGTTTCACGGAACAAGTTCTTCGTGGATACTCCATAGGGAGTTCGAGACGACTCTCGCCCCTATCTTATTTTACTTTCCGCATTTTCCCTGCATCATTACTACTTCAACTCCTTTGAACCGGGGTAAATATTCGAAGAGTCTGAATCCTAAAAGTTCCAACACTAGCGAGATCCAAAGAAATCCTTCGAAAGGGGATTGACCATTAATAACTCCAAGGAGATGGGAGGTAAAGCTCAACTCAATACTCCTAGTGCTTCAAATATTAAGTGTCATAAATACAGGGGTTATGGTCACATGGCAAGAGAGGGTCCGAATCGCAAAGTTATGCTTTTGCTCGAAGATGGAACCGTCCATGAGCAAGCGAGTGACTTCAAAGAGGAAGAAGGAGAGGAGACTGACCGAGCTGAAAAGGATAATGGTCGAGAATCTACCGAGTCTGACCATCCATAAATATTTCTTGTGGTTCGTAGAAACTTAAGCACTATGAACATAGAAGAGGAGGATGATAATCAGAGGGAAAATCTCTTCTATGCGAGGTCTCGAGTGCGAGAGATAGTGTGTTCAATGATTATTGATTCGGGTAGTTTTGCCAATGTGGCAAGCCAAAGTTTTTTTTCTCAATTGGGACTGCCTACTATGAAACACCCACATCCCAACCATTTGTAGTGGTTGAATGAATGTGGAGAGTTGAAGGTTTCCAAGCAGATGTTGATCAAATTCAAGGTGGGAGCTTATCAAGACGAATTAATGTCTGATGTGGTCCCGATGCAAGCTTGTTATTTGCTACTTGGAGCGACCGTGGCAGCATGATAGGTCCGTTGATAACGGCCGAACCAACTCTTACACTGTTAAGCACGATGAACAGAACTTCATTCTCAATCTCCAAAACAAGTCAGTGAGGACTCTAAACGAATGAAGGAGCTGAAAGAAGCGGCCAAAGCCAAGTCTTCCGTGGGGAGGAAAATTGTCGCCGAGGACAAAGAGACACCGCCCGAGGCAGGTAATATTTGTGCAATTATGAAACCGGGTGAGTGTCATACCCGATTTTTGCCTCAACTCGAGGCGAGTCAGGTTTCAGATTTGACTGGGTGAACTCCTTTGAGTTTAGATGTTGGAGTCGCCACCTAATATAATTTCTAAGGCGTATTAGGTCACCTAAGTGTCTAAGGTCAAGTTCAATAGGTCACTAGTCAATTCAAGAGATTCTATACAGGTAAGAAGTCCAAATGACTCAGAGAAGAAGGTGTTAGGCACTTCCCCGAGTCCCACGAAAAGTGGTTACCGTCCGAGTCTAAATTTTGGGATAAAAGAGTATATATCATCATGAATACCAACTTGAATGTTTAATTTAACACTTTAACTAAAAGATGCAACATATCTATGCTATTTTAGAACACACACACAAATAGTTTTCACATTCGGCCTATATTTAAGTCTAATCGTATTTACGGCCTCTAATATCAAATGCCTAATCGTAAACATGTGTTAACATACAAAGGGGTGTTCAATTTCAACTTATATATATGCAATTCACATACTTGAAAATGACTTGCGCAAATAGTCTATTTTGCAAACAAAATACAGATGTTAACAAATACCAAAAGAGAGTTTGTTTTAAAATAAAATGTTGGCCATTTAGGGTCGATGTGACTCGTCATTAATTGTCGAGCCTTAGCCTTAATGGCCTTTTTTGTGTAGGGGTAAGATTTTTTGGAGATATATATAGGCGAAAGGCTGTTTTTTAAAACTGGTGTCACAGAAGTACATAAATGCACATAAAAGTTGTCGCACATAAAGTATAGATACTTACAAGTATAAAACATGCAAATACATGACTAAGTGATAGTTATACTTTAAAATATATATTTTAAAGCGTATAAATGACCCCAAGTATTTTATACAACCCTATACACTATCAGATTAGTGTATAGGAGCGTTAGAGTAGTTAAAAATATTTATCATATATACAGGCCATTTTTGAAAAGGTTTTTGGGCCTGGATCGTTTGTGTAAAAAGTTTAGACTTAGCAGAAACGAGCATTTTAGCATTTTCACAAATAGCCTCGATTTTAAACAGGGTTCCAATTTTAAGTCACAAAAACATGTTTTCAAGCTGTGAAGAATTCTAAAACCTGTGAGATAATATATAGAGTAGTGTAGTCATTCCAGCAACATGCGGACCTAAAGAACGTGATCTAACTTGTCATACTACTCAGATTTTAAAAGACAAAAAAAGACCTCGACTCTAAAAGATGCAGCAAATAAGGAGGTAAGGGAGAAGGAGAGGCTCCTGAGTAGCCATTCACACAGCCTAGTAGCTGTGTGCCCTGTCTTACGAAAATACAAACAGGGAACCTAATGAATATACACAAAGGGGACGGTCTCTAAAGGGGCAGGGTTCATCAAACGAAGAATGGAGTGTTTTTAATGATCCTAAGCATAGTCAGCACTTCCAAAGTTGCACCTAAGCAGGCACTGCACAGTGCAGCTAATAAACTTGCTCAATAGTTTTAAATTTATGATTCAAAGCAAGGTTGGCATGGCCTGCAATTCACAGACAAGCAGAACCCCTCACTGGGCTTTATATAGTAGCAAAATACCTGTAACTGAACCTTGGTATATGTTTGAGGATATCCACACAAATTCTGCACAAATGGGTTAGCAAAAAGGGCAAGGGGAAGGCCCTGAACAGACACAAGTAGGAACAGAGTAGGGGCAAGTATGCAGCCTCACAAACAGATATGCACAGAGCATAAAAGATAATCACACAGATAGTTTCAAACAGAGACAGCCAGAGATGAAAAACAAGTTTTAGAGAGAGACATATTTGTTTACCTTCTTATCAAGTTTAAGAATTAAAACAAAGGTGGGAATGCAGGTATTGTTCTAGCCTCTCCCTTCATGAATAGACACACCAGGAAGAAGTAATGATACTGCAGTAATTGAGGGCCGTTTACAGGCTCTTTTTAGTTTCCAAACAATAAGAATCTTCAGAATAACTAAAGGGAAACAGATTGTTTTGGTTAAGTAGGGTTTCTCTGTATTTTCCAGTGTGTCCAAAGGAATAAGACGGACTCTTTTATATAGGCAGGGGTGAGGGTTTAAAAATTCTAACAGGAGCAGAACCAAGATGGTAAGAAAATATTGATCCCCAAAGTCAAGGAAACCAGTATAGTACCCCATTCAATATATGCGTTAAACAATCCCATAATTTTAGGGTAAAACAAATCCTAAATCGACTAAAACCCCTTCCTTTTCCACAAATAGAGTCTAGGTTCAGAATCAACCCCTACACACATGTCCTTATATATTTAAAAGACTCTAATCAATTACCAGATCAAATCACATAATCAAATTCAATCCAGTTCCAATCAGGATTTCAAACGGAGCTAATTCAAATCATGCCAAACAAATTTAATTTAAATGCAATCACCTAATCCTGGAAATTGTGTATGCAAGCAAAATAGGCGACCAAATACATTACAAATGTGTGGGGATATCATTTGAATTTCAAGCAGTCATAGACTCAAGGGGGTTTGATCAGTGACACACAAGGCATAAACTGAATATGTATGGAAACTTAAGTAATTACCAGTTTTAAAACTTAGGTAAACAGTGTGTTAATCAAAAGTTAATGATCATGTGAAGTCCTATCCTAATAGACTTACAAAATAACAACTAACATGTTAAACTACTTTGAGAATTTAGGCAAACTAGGCACAGTGTCACATAGACTCGAAGCACAGTAAAAGTAATAGGATTACCCGTTTTACCAGAGTCGCGTCAATCGCGACCCGCTTTCCCACTGTACATGCTCGAGGTGTTTTTCACTCCGGCGAGTCGTAGGAGTTAGGTTTTCTTGCAAACCTACGCCTGATTCTCTTTTCCCCGGTGACAGAGGCGACATCGGCGAGAGGTCAAGTTTTTTACCTCGCCATTTGGAGAAATTTCCATAGGGGTTCTGTAGCGTACTACGAGGAGAGCAGAAATACATAATTTCTTATGGCTTTTGATTGCCGGAGGTGGCCGGAATCGGCCTTGATCAGTGTAGCCATCGAGTTTTAGGCAAGAGAGAGAAAGAGAAGAGGCAGCTGATGTTGTTGAGAGAAAAGAATGAGGAGTGTATGGTTTTGGGGGTGGGTATAGTTAAAATAGGAAACATTATTTCTGGCCGTTGGATCGTCTACATGGACGATCGAGATCGATCCGCGTAGGCGTGATATGTATAAAATGTGGCTGATGTGTATAAGCGTGTATATGTGTAAAATGTGAGGTGTAAATTGTGAAGTCTATATATAGTGTATATTAGGCATAAAATAGGTATAAAAATTGTACAAAATGGGTATAAAAAAATCGAAAAATTAGGAAATTAAGTAGAAAATGTTGGGATGGCTAGGAAATATATAAAAATTATAATTTTGGGGTTTAGCACAATTTGGACAATTTTGTCAAAAAATAAAGGTAATCGCGGAAATTGTAAGAATAGCTATGGTTTGAGACGATACTTTTGAAAATGACCTTGATTATAAGACTATTATGAGGAGATAATTTGAAAGAAGTGGACAGGGCAAGAGTGGATACACGATTGTGTATGAAATTTGAAAACTGTTGATTTTGAAAGTAAGAGGGAAAAACCTGGGTGTCAACAGCTGCCCCTCTTTGCCCGGGGATGATGAAAGAGTCTTCGGGCAAAGACGTTGACAGTGCGGCCAATTTTGTCATGACTATAGAGGAGCCTATGACTTAAGAGAATGTAGGGCGTCAGGCTGAGATGCTTGCTTTGCATGGGGTGTATCCTGCAATGAAGATGTGTTTGCAACATAATGTATATATAAAACGTACCTTCCCGCCGGGCTGGATTGTCCTTCCAGGATTCTTGCAGTATGTGATTGTGTCTGCTATGCAATAATTGTGTGTCTTTTGCTGTCAAGTGTTAGATTCGACATCGGGTTGTATGCCCTCCATCGTTGCATTGGGTTGTATACCCTCCGCAAAGAACAAAATGACAAATTGGTATCGGACAGTGTACCCTCAACCGACGCCTTGGGCTGTGTACCCTCAGCTAATTTAAAATGCGAATCTTAGGCTGTGTACCCTCAGCTAATTTAAAATGTGAATCGATATCGGGCTGTGTACCCTAAACCGATGCTTCGGCATGTGTACCTCAGCTAATGTAAAATGCAAATCGATATCGGGTTGTGTACCCTCAACTGACGCCTTGGGCTGTGTACCCTCAGCTAATGTAAAATGCGAATCGATATCGGGCTGTGTACCCTTAATCGACGCCTTGAGCTGTGTAGCCTTAGCTAATTTTAAAATGCAAATCGATATCGGACTGTGTACCCTCAACCGACGCTTCGGGTTGTGTACCCTCAGCTAATTTAAAATGCATATCGATATCGGGCTGTGTACCCTCAACCGATGCCTTGGGCTGTGTACCCTCAGCTAATGTAAAATGCGAATCGATATCGGGCTGTGTACCCTCAACCGACGCTTCAGGCTTTGTACCCTCAGCTAATTTAAAATGAAAATCGATATCGGGCTGCGTTCCCTTAACTGACTCCTTGGGTTGTGTACCCTCAGCTAATGTAAAATACGAATCGATATCGGGCTGTGTACCCTTAACCGACGCCTTGGGCTGTGTACCCTCAGCTAATTTAAAATGCAAATCGATATTGGGCTGTGTACCCTCAACCGATGCTTCGGGCTGTGTACCCTCAGCTAATGTAAAATGCAAATCGATATCGGGCTGTGTACCCTCAACAGACGCCTTGGGCTGTGTACCCTCAGCTAATTTAAATGACAAACCTCTTCGTTGAAGCATATCTGTCGTTCATTGCTCAGCTATGTATTTTTTGTGCCTGCACCCAAAGAAAGATTGGTGAGTTGTGCGGGGTGGTTTGGTTTTTGCATTCTTGGCTTGCTTCGAGCTAGCTGTCCACAAGTGCCGGGGTCTCGGCCGAGCTGATAGGGATATGCATAAAGTAGTAAATAATTCAAATGTTTTTCGAAAACTTTTATGAGAAATAAATGTAATGAAATGTTTTGTCCCATTGAGTCACAAGTCGCGTTGTGTAAAGCCAGGGTTGTCGTCCTTCATGCTGTTCCAAAGTCCATTAAGTGAATTTTGAGGGTGACCTCTAAATTCTTTCCCAGTTTGTATTTGAAATTTTTGAGAGGTCCTATTAAATTTCTGCCCCAGTGTCAACTATGTTCGTCCTTTGGGAATTCTTTTAGAGTTCCTCAAAAAATTCTGTCCCAGTGTTCGCTTTGTGGGAAAATGAAATTTTTGCATTTATGCGATCGAACCTTGAATAGGTTGCCTACGTATCCTACTTGGGGATTCAGGTCTTGACGTAGTTCAGATTACATAATGTATTGCAGAATGGGGAAATCACTAATCAGTACAAATCCCTATACATAGTATCTTTTGACATCATCTGAGTTGATCAGCTTTGGCCAGACTTCTCCGTCCATCTCTGCCAATATCAATGCTCCTCCATTCAGAACTCGATGAACCATGTACGGCCCTTGCCAATTTGGCGAAAACTTGCCTTTTGCTTCTTCTTGATTTGGAAATATCTTCTTTAGTACTAATTGCTCAGGTTCAAAGAATCTCTCTCGAACTTTCTTACTGAATGACTTAACAATCCTCCTCTGATATAATTGTCCATGATATATCGGATTCAATCTCTTGCCGTCGATGAGGGCTAGTTGCTCTATTCTTTCCTTGCTCCATTCAGCATCTTTCAATTGTGTCTCTTGGATGATTCTTAAAGATGGTATCTCGACCTCTGCGGGTATCACTGCTTCGGTGCCATACAACAACAAATAAGGAGTAGCCCGTGTTGATGTTCTCATTGTAGTTCGATACCCTAACAGGGCATAGGGTAGGTTCTCATGCTATTGCTTTGAATTGTTTGTCATCTTGCGCAATATCCTCTTGATGTTCTTATTTGCTGCCTCGACTGCACCATTCATTTGAGGTCTGTATGCAGTGGAATTGTGATGGTTGATCTTGAAATTCTCACAGGTTTCTTTCATTAGGTCATTATTGAGATTGGACCCATTGTCAGTGATGATGGATTCAGGGATGCCAAATTGGCAGATCATCTTATCACGGGCAAAGTTTGACACCACTTTCTTTGTTACTGATTTGTATGATGCAGCTTCTACCTATTTGATGAAATAATCAATGGCCACCAATATGAAGCGATGCCTGTTGGAAGCGGCTGGCTCGATAGGTCCTATGACATCTATTCCCCAGGCAGCAAAAGGCCAAGGCGGTACTCGAATCATATCTCCATGGACTTGGCATTGATGGTATTTCTTTGCATGCTTTATGCAGTCATGCTCCATTGTCATCCAAAAATAACTAGCCCTCAAAATCTTCTTTGCGAGCACAAAACCATTCATGTGTGGACCACACGTTCCAAAATGTATTCCTTCTATCAATTTGGCAGCTTCTTTTGCGTCCACACATCTCAGCAAACCTAGATCGGGTGTCTTCTTGTATAAAACCTCTCCGTTCAGAAAGAAACCATTCGCCAACCTCCTCAGTGTCTTCTTTTGGAGACTTGTTGCATTCTTTGGATAATTGCAATCTTTGAAAAACCCTTTGATGTCGTAGAACAAGGTTGTCCATCTGATTCTTCTTCTATGTGGTAACAGTATGCTGGCTGCTTCCTTACCGTCACGGGTATTGGGTCAATATAGTTCTTGTCCGGGTGCTTAATCATAGCAGATATGGTAGCCAAAGCGTCCGCGAACTCATTTTGCAGTCTAGGTACATGCCGGAACTGTATCTTAGTGAATTTTTGCTTCAACTCCTTTATGCACTCCAGGTGTGGCAATATCTTCAAATTCTTGGCTGTCCATTCTCCTCGAACTTGGTGAATCAATAAGTCACAATCCCCGATTGCTAACAGCTCTTGCATGTTCATGTCCACTGCCAATCTAAGACCCAAAATGCAAGCTTCATACTCCGCCATGTTGTTGGTGCAAGGAAACCTTAGTTTGGCCGTGACGGGATAGTGTTTTCCAGTTTCGGAAACTAATACTGCCCCAATGCCGACACCTTTGAAATTATCCGCTCCATCGAAGAGTAGCCTCCAACCATCATACTCTTCTGTGATATCTTCTCCTACGAACATAACTTCCTCGTCGGGGAAATAGGTGTGCCAAGGTTCATAGTCATCTCCCACTGGATTCTCGGCCATATGATCAGCCAAGGCTTGAGCCTTCACCTGCCTTTTTGAGTGACAAAAGTGATGTCGAATTCACTAAGCAGCATTTTCCATTTGGCCAGTTTTCCGGTAGGCATTGGTTTTTGGAAAATGTACTTGAGAGGATCCATCCTCGATATCAGCAACGTTGAGTAAGATGCCAAGTAGTGTCTCAACTTTTGTGCTATACAAGTCAGCGCACAGCACGTGAGCTCCAGCAATGTGTACTTGGCTTCGTAAGGAGTGAACATCTTGCTTAGATAGTATATTGCTTACTCCTTCCTCCCAGTTGAATCATGTTGTCCCAATATACAACCAAAGGCCGAATCTACTACGGACAGGTACAAGATCAAAGGTCGCCCAGGCTCAGGTGGGACCAGCACAGGCGGGCAATACAAGTACTCCTTTATTCGATCAAATGCTTTTTGGCAATCCTCTGTCCACTCGATCACTGCGTCTTTCTTCAGCAGCTTGATGATTGGCTCACAGATGACGGTGGATTGTGCTATGAAACGGCTGATGTAATTGAGTCTCCCCAAGAAACTCATGACCTCTTTCTTGCTCTTTGGCGGTAGCAATTCTTTGATGGCTTTGATCTTGGACGGATCCAGCTCGATACCCCTTCTACTGACGATGAAACCCAATAGCTTTCCTGCTGGAACACCGAAAGCACACTTTGCTGGATCTAGCTTCAGATTGTACTTTCGTAAGCGGTTGAAAAACTTGCGCAAGTTGTCAAGATGCTCCGAACTCTTCTTTGATTTGATGATCACGTCGTCTACATAGACTTCAATCTCTTTGTGCATCAGGTCGTGGAACATAGTTGTCATAGCCCTCATGTAAGTTTCCCCAACATTCTTCAAACCAAATGGAATAACCTTGTAGCAATAAGTTCCCCAAGATGTAGTGAAGGATGTCTTCTCGGCGTCCTCTTCAACCATGAGAACTTAATGATAACCAGCGAAACAGTCCACGAAGGATTGGAGCTCATGTTTCGCGCAATTGTCAATCAGGATGTGTATGTTTGGCAGAGGAAATCATCCTTCAGACTTGCTCTATTCAGATCTCTATAATCAACGCAAACTCGGAGTTTCCCATTTTTCTTCGGCACTGGGACAATGTTAGCCAACCAAGTCGGATATTTGACTATTTTCAGAATCCCTGCATTGAGCGGCTTAGTTACTTCTTCACCAATTTTCAACAGAATTGATGACTTGAAGGTTCAGGCCTTTTGTTTGACTGGCGAAAAGACCGGATTGATAGGTAATTTGTGAGCTACCATATCTGTGCTTATGCCAGTCATATCATCGTACGACCAAGCGAATACGTCCTCATACTCCTTAAGAAATTCAGTATACAACTTTTTATCCTCGGTATTGAGATGTACACTAATCCTTGTCTCTTTCACAACTTCTCCATCTCCTAAGTTTATCACCTCAGTCTCTTCAAGGTTTGGCTTAGGTTTGTTTTCAAATCTGTCAAGTTCTTCTTGTGTAGTTTCATCAAAATCATCATAATCAATTCCAGTTTCCTCGAGCTTCATTGTTTCATTACACGTTGTGGTTGTGGACTCAATGGGATTATTAGTTTGGATGCTGAAAAAGTAAAATATTGGAAAATTAAAAGGTTAAAGCAAAGGTTAAATGGGAAATGATGCGACATTTTATATATGAATCCATGCAAACCAAGGTTTGTAGGGAGATATGTGCAATGAAAAGAAAAATGCAAATTCCACGACTTAAAGTCGGGTTTTATTTTAGAAAACATAAAATAAATTCTATCCGCCTCAGCTCTACCAAGGTCCACGGTAAGCTCGGACCTGGTTGCTGATCCAGTTGTTCAGTGCCGCTCCAGATCCAGCCTTTGTCAGTCCAGGAGGTTCAGCATGTTCTTCCAGGATTACACAACAGTCTTCATCGAATATGAATAGATTTCGCATTCCTGCCAGTAGATCCTCCTGAGCATCAGCTACCTTCGGCTCCGCTCCTTGTGCCGCGGACACCTCCCCTTTTCGACCATCGAAGTATCCACACGAAACGAAGATATGCCAGAGAGTCTTGGTGCTTTTCTTGTAGAACTTGAAATCCAGTGACGTTTCTTCCATGCTCTTTTCATAGGTCACAATGCACCCTATTCCAGCTTTTTCGTTGTCGGGCCTTATCACAAACCCTTGCCAGGCTCGTAACCTTGCTTGATCATGATGCCTATGACCCAATCTCCGGGCCACTTTGCAGGTTGTGGGAGTACATATGGCTCTTCGATCACTACCTCCATAGGTTCAGGTGCTTTAGGTATCCACCCTTGCTTTCCCTTTGTTTCTTCAGATATACGCTTCTAGTTTGGGCGGGCGTTGGGTGAGTATACTGGTCGCTTTTCAGTCGTAGCTGGTACGGTCTCACGAAATTCGCGTGAGGGCACTCCCCAATCAGACATGACTGGTTTCATACCAAATTCCTCCCATCATAGCCTTTGCCTCGGCTATCCCAATAGGCGCTATAAAAATTCCTCTTTCTTTCTTCAACCCCATGCAGTGTGTTGACCAACTTGGGAGCAAAGTGTGCAGTGTAACCTCATTGGACCATGTTTTTGGGATTCCAACTTGAATTGTAGTTCTTGCGGCGTCCTCCTCGAGTGCCTTGTACTGCTCCCACTAGTTCTACAGTATAGAATGTCTGCCCATCAGGAGTATTCCCTTCGATTGCAGGTATGATTTGCTCGTTGTAGATACAGTTGTTCCCCTCACCAAACACTACCACCTCTTTGTGATCCCATTCAAACCTTACAGTTTGGTGCAATGTAGAAGGCACTGCACCAGCCATATGGATCAAAGGCCTCCCCAGTAGTAGATTGTAGGAAGCAGAGATGTCCATGACATGATACTCAGCAGTGAACTCTATGGGACCGACCATGATAGTTAAGTCGATCTCCCCAATGGTACTTCTTTGCGATCCATCGAACGCCTTCACCTTCATGTCGCTCTCCCTTATCTTGCTTTGATCAATTCCCATTCTTTTCAGAGTGATGAACGGGCATATGTTCAGACCGGAATCTCCATTGATCAAAACCCTTCCTACGAACCAGTCTTTGCATTAGACGGTGACATGCAAAGCTTTGTTGTGATTCAAACCTTCAGGTGGTAGCTCATCTCTGTGAAAAGTAATTCGGTTGGCCTCGATGACTTGTCCAACCATGCTAGCCAGGTTTTCAACTGAATTGTCCACCGGAACATGTGCTTCGTCTAACACCTTCATCAAAGCACTTCGGTGGCTCTCCGATTTGAAAAGCAAAGCCAAAACAGAGATTTGTGCCGGGGTTTTACCCAAGTGCTCAACTACGGAGTACTCCTTTGCTTGCACCTTCTTCCACAGTCCCTCGGACTCTTCCTCGCTAATGCCTCATTTATCTTGAACAAGATGCTCGGGAGTGTAAATCCTCCCAGTCCTGGTCATCCCTTGTGCGGCAACAGTCTCAACTATGGACTTGTTCTTCTTCTCCCTTTCATAATACCATGGTACCGCCTTGCCGCTGTATGCGGGAACCACATCAACATAGAATTTCGGAGCCACTTCTACCTCGATAGGCTCTGGTGCGGTAGCGGCTTGAGCAACTGAAGTGGTTGCTAGTACCTTCTTTTTTGCCTTAACAATAATCCCTTCCAAGTTGCATTCCTCATCCAATTCGATCAGGCTCACCCTATTATCTCCATGTTTAGGCAGGCGGTTGTTGTGCACGTTTGGAGTCTTCAAGTGTATTACCTTTTGGTCGATCAAATCTTGTATCTTGTCCCTCAAGGCATAGCACTTTTCAGTATCGTGACCAGGTTCTCCAGAATGATAAGCATAGGTTTTGGTTTGATGAAAATAGGGTGTCATCCTATCAGGCATTTTAAACGGCACGGGTTGTATGTGACCGGCTGCTTTGAGTCTCTCGAACAACTGAGTGTGAGATTCAGCCAATGCGGTGTAGTTTCTTTTGGGTCTTGGGTTGTTATTGGCGTGAGACCTTGGTGAATAGGTATTGGTATTTCGGTAGTTGGGACATTGTGGGTATGTTGGTCTTTGTGGTGCTGGGTTTTGGTATATGGGCTGGGTGTTATAGATCGGGTAGCTGGATGCGGGTGGTATGTATGAATAGGATGGAGGAGGTGTTTGGTAGTAGCAGTTGTGAGTAGGAGAGTGGTCAAGTGATGCGGCCACGAAGGAGACATCGTCCTTCTTCTTTCTTGAGGTAGTAGTGCTGCCAGCTTGTAGGGCTTTTTTAGCGGCTTGTAATGCGGCCAGGCTAACAATCCTTCCAGTCTTTAGTCCATCCTCCACCATTTCACCAACCTTGATCAACTCTCCAAACTTCTTATCTTGCAGATTCAACATTTTGTCAAAATAGACATCGTTTTGTATACGGATGAAGGTTGCCGCTATCTCGGCGTCTTCCATGGTAGGTTGGACTTTGGCGGCATCAGGCCTCCATCTAGTTGCAAACTCTCTAAAAGTCTTAGTAGGCTTCTTCTTCAATTTTTCTAAGTAGAACCGGTCGGGCATAACATCAGTGTTGTGCCCAAAACTGTCGACGAAGTCTCCAGCCATTGCTTCCCAGCTCGTCCACTTCTTTGTTTGTTGCTTAGAGTACCATACTAGTGCATCTCCAGTCAGACTGCGGTTGAACAGCAGCTGCCTGCAGATTTTCTCATCATGTCCGACTCCAATCAGCTTGTCACAGTAAGATCTTAAATGAGCCATTGGGTCTCCCCTGCCATCGAACATGTTGAACTTGGGTGTCTTGTAACCTTCGGGCAACATCAAGTCAGGATACAAGCAAATGTCCTCATAAGCAAGCCCTCGAGTTCCCTTAGTGTCTTAGAGTTGCTTAAACTTCTCTACCAGCCATTGGACTTGGTCCTTGGTGTTGTCTGGGTCTTCCTTGGTCCATGCATACATTTCATGATCTTTGGTAGGTGATGCGATGGTTTTGGTTTCGACGATGAAAGAGGGTAAGTTTTTTTGTGGTGCTTTTGGTGGTGCAGTGTAGGTAGGGTAAGGAATGTCTTTTTTAAGGTAGAGTGGATCTTTGCCTCTGCTCCAGCTTAGCATAACTTTCATAGGCGACCATGCCTTGTTTCTCAGGAGTTCCATTTCCAACCTTATCAAACTCAGCCATGATATTTCGTCTCGTCCTTGTCCTTGTAGGTAAAGGGGGAGGTGTTGGGATTGATCCTTTGGACCTAAACCGGTATTGCGGCGCGGCCAGAATGCACAAACCAAACTATCAGGGGCTTGGGGACTGATACATCAAAAATAAGAAGAGAAAATGTGAGTATACGTTAGTTTGTACAAAATCGCGTCCTATCATGCATGGGACCTCTCTTGTGCCAGAGGTGGGCCTATCGCAGATTCGAAGTAATGTTTGCACCAAACACATCATTTCATTTGAATAAACATAATCATCACCAGTCTAAAACCCAAAAATAACAAAATTTTATTTAATTTGTTTGGCTTATTGCAACCACTAATTTAAAGACAACGACTCGATTAAGACGGACATAACAACGAAAAAGGAACAAGACGACTTGACTCGATACAACTAGAATAGGAGCCAAGCAAAGTGACTCTAGATTCAAACATCAGCTCAAGCGTCTTCCTTTTCCTTCTACTCTTTGGCTTCTTCCTTGGGTTTTGGGAACCAAACTAATGAGCGGAGGATCAGCAACTGTCTCTAGTAAGTCTTTCCCAGCCTCCATGTCACCCAGAGCTTTTATGATGAACTCGCAGATTTCCATTCCCTTTTCTTCCTTCTCTTCCAGCGGCACTGACTTAAAATACTCTACCCATCCTTTGAGCAAATCTCGTAAATTCCCAGCAGCTTGTCTTACAGTCATGACCTTACTGGTCCAATACTTGAGTTCGTCCCCTTTGATCTTATCATTATATTGTCTCCTCATCTCCCTCTCTTGTGTCACCCTTAACTCCTTCTTTCTTTGGTCAAACTCGTGTTTTAGGTTCTTGTATTTTTTCAGCAGCATTTGAAGCTTTGTCTTTCCTTTTTAGTGTAGTCTTAGATCGAAACCTTGCGTTATTTTCGCCGAGCCATTGAGGGTACGCCAGGGTAGCTATGGGGTTCACCCTACTGTCTCGACCATGACAAAACTGCATAGTAAGCCTCTTCTCCCATACTGTCAATATGGTGAGAACCATCGGATGCTCGATGTCCTTTATATCAACGTTGAAGCTTCTTCCCTCAGTCAACTACGGGGTTTGCTGTGTCATTCCCACTTGTCGGAAGATCCTTAAAGGAACATAGTGATGAGTCCCTCGGAATCCAATCAATGTCAAGAAAGTGGTGTCTTGACCTTGTATGGAGACAACGAAGCCAGCACAATTTTCAATCACCCATTGCACCTCTTGCAATTCCTCGATCTTGGTGTACCAACCCTCCATATTTGCGGGGTATTCCCATGCTATTGTTCCAGCAATACGGGTGCTATGTGTGGATCCTTCCTTGCCAAAAGGGTTTTGGTGCCACCGGACTGACGGGGACGTTGTGCAGGTGTTCTATCAACCATATTTGCAGCAATAGGTTACATCCTTCGAAGAAATCTCCTCCCCTCCTACATTTGGTTAAGGCCCTATAAACATCTCCCAAAATCATTGGAACCAAGTTTACTTGACGTTTGACAGCACCTTTGCGCAGCCCCCCTACTACTCTCCCTAGCCTTATGTCGATCTTGCCTCCTTTCTCAGGAAACCCATGCTTCCCAGAAAAGCAATGATGAAAGCATTGGATTCGGTCCACTCCCAGTCTTGAACTTCCCACGCCCCATTCCATTCGTGTCTAAGCGTTGGGTCCCCAAACCTAGAATGCAAGTATTCCAACGTGACTTTCCCATCATGCACTCCCTCGATATATGGATCATAAGGAGCTCCCAGCAGTTCAATGAACTCCTTAGGTTCCACGTCTCGGGGATAAATCATAGTCTCAGGTCCAGGCTCTAACCCTGCTAGCCCTCCAAATTCTTCTAACATTGGTGCCAGCTCGAAACCATTGAAATGAAACACATCTCTTTTGTAGTCCTAAAAATGCGTAGCAGCTTCAACAAAACCAGTCATGGCGGTGTAGTTTTTGAGAGCTACCAACTCTCCCAACATCTTTTGAACATGAGCTTTGCTGACAATGGCCAAATCTTCCCAGCAGAGTCTGATCAAGTGAGGAGGTAGGGAGACGATCTCAAATTGGAGAGTACCCTTTGCAGCCATAGTCTGAAAACAAAACAAGAAAGGGTAAAGACCAAAACATTCTTATATTTTTGATCATGTTTAAACAGACGATCAATGTTTTGTCCAAACGTTTCTTCGAATCAATGCAGACATGCAATTTGTCACTTTTCGGGCTAAAAACCCTTTTGACATTTGGCGTATGTTGACTAATGGACTATTGCGTACCAAGGACGTATACCCTTCCTAGGTTTGTCATTATGCAAAGAAAATGAATACGCATTTTGTAGCCAATTATTCTCATAAATTCCCCAATATTTGCAAATAAGTACATAATAATTTTTTGAAAAAGTAAAATACAAGAGGAAAAATGAAAATGTCACTTTGACTAGGCAGCACGCTCCTTTTCCAGCTTGGTTCTGTTTGCTTCTCGTGTGATTTCTTTGACTTCCTCCATAGCTTTGGTTAAGTATCCTTTGGCCGCTACCAGTCGTAGGATGTCTATCTCTGCACACTCCGAGTTCCATTGCTCAAGTTTTGTTTCCAATGCCTCTATCTTTTCCTCTAGCTCTAATTTACGTTTCTTCCATACCTCGATCTGTTCTTTGTTCTCCTTATCCATTTTGATAGCTTTCAACATGAACTGTCGGTATCGAATTTGAGCCTTCGCCTCACGATCCCTTATGTTATTTCCTCGGCACGGCCCCACTACCACATTTCCCTTTGTACTAGAGCGTAACCAGTTTTTGTAGTTTGGTTCGCATCCAGCGTTGTATCTATCGGGTGCTAGCGATGCTTCTCCCATGACTTGTCTTCCAACCCATGAATTCCTAATGCTTCTGACTCTCGGAACAACATCTCCGGTGTAATCAAACTGGTAGTCTTTCGTGTCTGGTATCAATGGTACGATTTGCTTCCTCCCTGCTTGCCTGATCACTCTTAACGGTTGGTAAGGTTGGAAACCTCTTAACCCCATAATTACCACAAAGGATGCCTTCTTAGAACTAATGATGAAATCTGATGAAGGAAACCAAGTGAACATCCACTGAATTGAGTCCTCCGTTATGTTTTCAAACAATCTTACCCATTTTTCTGTGCTGCATGGATGCTTGAGTTTTGAAAACCCGTATCGTTCCCCAATCAAGTAGTTGTAACCAGCCGGCTTGGACAATGCTTGCACACCTCTTGCTTTCATTAAATGTTCCTTGAACCATGCTTGTAGTAAAAGATTGCACCCTTGGAAGTATTTTGCTCCTCTTTTGCAACAACCCAAAGCCCGATAAATGTCTGCTACTATCATAGAAACTATGGTATAACGATAACCATCAATTCCTTTTAACACTGCATCGGCAACCATGACAAGTCTTGAACATATGTCATGGCTTGATATCTCGGGGAAAACCATCACTCCTAAGAAACAAATGGCAAATGTAAATGGTCTAGCTCTCCTCCAATCACCATAGGACTCGAACTCCTTCTTATGGTTGTCGAACGCACTCAAATACCCAAACCGAGTGTAGAAATAAGAAAAGGGTATCTTCTTTTGTTGCAAAAATTCCACATTCACACTTGCTACCATCCCTAACTTTTTGCGAAACTCTTCAGCTGTGGGGACGCTAGGTGGTAGTATGCGGCCCCCTTGCCAACGGTGTTTGTCAAACCCCGAGTGTGACACAAACCCTCCTATTTCTTCTAACAAAGGCGTTAATTTGACATCCCCAAATATAAACGTGTTCAATTCTTTGTCCCAAAATGACACTGACGCTTCAATCATCTCCCTATGTGGTTCCATTTCTAATAGTGAAACCAGATGACCCAACTGTTGACGTACTTCGGTTTGCTCTCCTAGTGATAAGTTACTCCACCAACTAGTTAACAAAGGAGGTGCACCCATAGTCATTCCAAAACAATGAAAGTTTTTATTCATTGTAACCTAAAATAAAGAAAAATAACAGATTAAAACCCCGTCCCCTTTGAGAATAATTGGGCGAATCAAAATGCGTTTTCATTCTAGTCTCACTTTTTTTTCTCTCTCTTTTCCTTTTTTTTTCTCAAATGCACATAATCATGTCCAAACGTCCCTTTGGGGTCGAAAATCCGTTTAGGTAGTTTGGACAAGTTGAAAACTAGTCGTCTCACGCGGAGCCCCTCCTATGGCATGATGCATGCTCATTGCATTAGAAGAGTGGTGTAATTCTAGACACGGTTCCCCAAGGCGGACGGCCAAGTAGTGGATCATTTAAAATTGTTGGTTGTACCACGGACCAACTATATTCCAACATGTCCCTCTTAAAAGGTATTTTGGTGGTGAAGCGACTGTGGGATCCACGTAATCGCCGTGTGTGTGTAAAGTTTCGTTTCCCAGGAATGGGGGAGTAGGAGTGAGATATGAAAAATGTCACATTGAAATTTAAATTTGATACAGTAAAAAAGAAAAACAAAAAGGAAACCAAGTTAGTACGACAATAATAATAATGAATAACAAGATAATAATTAAATAAATCTCAAAAACAAAGACTCGTTGTTGTTAGGACTTTGAGTATCCCCAGCGGAGTCGCCATTCTGTCTTACCCGATTTTGGACTCAACTCGAGGTGAGTCGGGTTTCGGATTTGACTGGGTGAACTCGTTTGAGTTTAGATGTTGGAGTCGCCACCTAATATAATTTTTAAGGCGTATTAGGTCACCTAAGTGTCTAAGGTCAAGTTCAATAAGTCACTAGTCAATTCTAGAGATTCTATATGGGTAAGAAGTCCAAATGACTCAGGGAAGAAGGTGTTAGGCACTTCCCCGAGTCCCACGAAAAGTGGTTACTATCCGAGTCTAAATTTTGGGATAAAAGAGTATATATCATCATGAATACCAACTTGAAAGTTTAATTCAACACTTTAACTAAAAGATGTAACATATCTATGTTATTTTAGAACACACACACAAATAGTTTTCACATTCGGCCTATATTTAAGTCTAATCGTATTTACGGCCTCTAATATCAAACGCCTAATCGTAAACAGGTGTTAACATACAAAGGGGTGTTCAATTTCAACTTACATATATGCAATTCACACTCTTGAAAATGATTTGCGCAAATAGTCTATTTTGCAAATAAAATTCAGATGTTAGCAAATACCAAAAGGGAGTTTGTTTTAAAACAAAATGTTGGCCATTTATAGTCGGTGTGACTCGTCATTAATTTTCGAGCCCTAACCTTAATGGCCTTTTTTATGTAGGGGTCATATTTTTAGGAGATATATATAGGCGAAGGGCTGTTTTTGAAAACGGGTATCACAGAAGCACATAAATGCACATAAAGGCTGTCGCACATAAAGTATAGTTACTTACAAGTATAAAATATGCAAATACATGACTAAGTGATAGTTATACTTTAAAATATATATTTTAAAGCGTATAAATGACCCCAAGTATTTTATACACCCCTATACACTATTAGATTAGTGTATAGGAGCGTTAGAGTAATTAAAAACGTTTATCATATATACATTCCATTTTTGAAAAGGTTTTTTGGCCTGGATCGTTTGTGTAAACAGTTTAGACTTAACAGAAACGAGTATTTTAGCATTTTCACAAATAGCCTCGATTTTAAACAGGGTTCCAATTTTAACGTCACAAAAACATGTTTTCAAGCTGTGAAGAATTCTAAAACCTGTGAGATAATATATAAGGCAGTGTAGTCATTCCAGCAGCATGCGGTCCTAAAGAACATGATCTAACATGTCATACTACTCAGAGTTTCAAAGAAACAAAAGACCACGACTCTAAATGATGCAGCAAATAAGGAGGTGAAACGACCTCGGTCAGTCGTTTCGGAAGTTAGGACTCCGATTGGCGTGCCGATAATTTTAAAATATTTGTAATGTCCATTAGAACCTGTCTGTAAAATTTGAGCTAAATCAGACCTCGTTTTGTAGGCATCGGAAGAAGGTTTCAGTTTTTATTGGCGATAAATATTAAAAAGAGATTTTCAAGCTCGGTTTTTGCCGAATGAGCTCCGATTCGAAATCCGAAAGCGCCGTTAGGTTCGTATGATTATTTATGACTTTTGTGAACTTTCGAAAGTGAATTTCGATGTTGTTCGGCTAGTTTCCGCTAAAATACCGAAAGTTAAATAATTTGACTTCTTTTCTATTTAAATTCGCATCTTGAGTTTCGGGAGTCCAATTTGAGATCCGCCTTCGTGAGTATGTTACATATATTTTGTATAACTTGTATGCAAAAGTTGGAATTATTTCGAATATCACAGGGTACCGTTTTAATTTTTGTCACGAAAAGAAAAGAAAAAAAAATGAAAAAATGAAATGAGAAAAAAAAACGACAAAAAGCTTTAAATGAATGGCGGTGGGTATACTGGATATATATATATATATATATACCTCCAACGTTATTTTGAAGCAAACAAAAACAAAGTGGAGCATAACCAAAACTAGAAAAGCAAAAGGAGAAAATATTGGAGAAAAAATGCCAGAAAATGAGAAAAGGGTCGGAGAAAAGTAGAATTTTCACCCTGAAACATTCAGGTAATGATCCTAATATAGTATTTGAGTTTATTACGTGTGTTTAAATATATTTTTGCGGTAAAAATAGGAATATTAGACATCGCCCTAATGACGTAAATTGATAGTTTAAAGGGTCAAATGGACCCCGATAATAAAATTGATTATGTATTCGTGCTCAGTGAGTTATGGGCAACTTATAAATGTAATTTATTTGGGATTTGGTTATGTCGCCTTAAACCCTGTATATAGGCCTGGCCTGCGTATTGCGTATGCGAATAGGGTATCAGGTTCTTACCTGGATTTCCCTAAGATGTGAGGAATGAAGTCTTTAGCCTAATTTGATATATTTTTCTGTTTATTGAATAGAGTGGGATCGTTTGGCAATGAAACCAAAGGACAAAGCGGTTGTTGAGTAATTGTGCTAACTTTGTAACAAGGTAAGTGCTTATATCCATTTCTTTGGAGGCACCTGGCCTCGTGGATTTTCTACCACGTGTTCCTTACGTGTGTAGCTGCCGATAGGCGTACTCCTTACGCCTTAGCTTTGGATTTACTTTGTATATTATATATTATGTCATGTAATTGGTATTGCATTGAGGATATGAGCATTGGAGGGCTGTGAGTTGGCATCTATTTCCCGGCTGTCGATGAGAGTCCCGCGCCGGTGAAGGGTTATTATTGCATCACATTGCATTCATATGCATTATATGTCACTCATATGCATTACATTACATATCATATTGGGTGCAGGAGTATTCCGCCCCAGGAGCAGGAGGATTCCGCCCCAGGAGCAGGAGGATTCCGCTCCATTGTATCATATTGAGGGTAGGAGGATTCCGCCCCAAGAGCAGGAGTATAACGCTCTTATGTCAGATATTGAGTGCAGGGCTCAGCTTTACATTATATCGGGTGCAGGAGTATTCCGCCCCAGGAGAGTGCAGGAGTATTCCGCCTCTGATTTATATTATATCGGTTGCAGGAGTATTCCGCCCCAGGAGCAGGAGTATTCCGCTCCAGTTGGTTATCAGATTGGATTCCCCTCGAATGCAGGAGTATTCCGCTTCGGGATGGGACTACGGGCACATGTGACCCTTCACATCATATTTCATTTCATTTCATTTCATCTCACTTCATTTCATTCCATCTCAATTCATACCATTGTGTAGACTTACGGTACATGACTACTGTTCTGCTTATATGTGCATTGCATACTTGTTGATATGTTTTTGGCACGCATCCTTGGTTGAGTTTATAAGTTTCTTACGTCTTTCCGGTTGTTATCTGGCTCGGTCTTTTTATAATTTAAATAAGAGGAATTTTATTTATCTGTTTCTCCTCCCTGGCTAGCTATCCTATTCTTTGAGGTGGCTAGTCTGCCCCACTTATTGAGTCCTTTTGACTCACCCTTGTTTGTTGTTTGTTTCTTGTCTATCTATTTCGTTTCGGCAGGTTCGCTCCAGGATTGAGCTGACCACGTTGTTCAGGAGCGAAGACGACTTCAGCTGTTAGGGTGAGCCAGCTTTTATTCCGGATGGCCACCAGTTTATTGTTCATTATTTCAGTTGCATTTTGCTCCCTTGAAGAGGTATCTGTCTTCTTTTGTACTCTTAGATGTCTAGTCTGGATAACCCTAAACTTAGTATGTTGGGTAGTTAGCTGTAATTTTTTTTTGTACAGCTTAGAGGTATCAGTATGTTTGTACTTTTTTTTAAAAAAGTCTTGTCCTTATTTATGAACTATTATATTTATTTTCCTAATTTAATTGGTAAGGGTTCGCCCGACGGGTCTAGGGGAGGATGTCGGGTGCCCGCACGGTCTAACCGGATTTCGGGTCGTGTCAGTTGGTATCAGAGCCCAGTTTAGAGTCTATCCAGACTAAGACAGTGTCTAGTAGAGTCTCGCTGATGGGTACGTAGACGTCCGTACTTATCTACGAGGGGCTATGATGGCATTTAGGAAGTTTCACTTCCTTCTTTTCTGATCTTCCGTCGGTCTAGGATGCAAATGTATTTTCGTTAATTCGTTCGTGGTAATTATGAACCCTCGTGCGATAAATCAACAAACGGTATGAGTTCAAGACGAAGCAGTCTAGCATTGGGCTAGCACTGACGAAGCTCCGAGAGTTTTGATCGTGCTGACGAACTAGTTACGGAGGTCCTAGCCGTACGAGCTCGCGATTGGCAAGGGAGCAGAGCCTTGTGGTTCCCTTGGCTCTCTACGATGCTTTTACGAGAATCTTGGCGACGCAGATACCGCAAGAACCTATTATTCACTAGGCAGCTTATCAGGTTGCCGCAGATGTATATGTTCGGTCTCAGGGAGCTCCTATTCCAGTTCTTAATATTGCCCAAGTAAAATATGTTCCAAATGCAGCATGTGTTGTGCCACCATTTGTTCTGGCTGGTTAGCTAGCCGAGGTAACAGTTTGGTCCGAGTGCCCAAAGAGGGTATATTATTTTACGTGGTTGAACCTTCCGATATTCTTAAGCAATGCATCAGATAAACCTCGTGATTTTTTAAAAATAAAAGGATGTCAGCGTATCCTTCAGGCTCTTGATTATATCGAGCAGTATGGTATTGATTATTCTGCTTTCCGATTTCAGAGTCCAGCCTTGAATTGGTGGGCCGCTCTCTTATTAACTAACTTGGTTCGATTTTTCTTTTGGATTCGTTGAAAAATTCCTTTCGAGTAGCGAGCGAGATGAAAAGTGTTGCTAGTTTGAGTGGATTGGACAGGGTAGCCTGTCGGTTAGCCTGTTGGTGTTTCATAATATGAGATTGAATTCTATAGAATGGCTGAATATGCATTTGAACTAGTCCATGAGCCTTTCAAGAGATTCAAAGATTTATTGATGATCTTTCTTTTTCCTCGAGATCCCAGATGGCTAGAGAGATTGAGGTCGGGATTTCATTTGATATTGTTGTTAATATTGCCCGAAGGTTTGAGGCATACGATAAGTTAGAGCGGGAAAGTAAGAGATCCCATGGCCCTGGTGGGTAACCATGGTACCTCATTTGGAGGTAAGAGTTTTGATTATTTTGGGAGGTCACCTTCCAAGTTATCTCAGCTTATGTCACTTGATTCTTAGAGTGCGCCAGTAGCTCATCAAGATCAGATTCAGTTTTCTCTTTACATCTATCAACAATCTTTCCAGCTTCCATTTCTCAGCGAAAATATGGTATCATTGTCGTGAGTCTGGCTATCCTTTAAAGAGTTTTCCGTTACTCCGGCGAGTAGGCAGTCATCTTTTCTCTCGTCAGGCACCTGCACAGTCGCAGGGGATTTTATTTAGATCTCAATCAGCCAGAGAAATACCACCATCCAGTAGAGGTCGAGAGCGTGGTGGTAGTGGTTCTTCTAGAAGTAAGTATCAGGGTAGCGGCTCGGCTCAGATGCAGAGGCAGTTCTATGAACTGCTTGTCTGGCAGGATGCTGAGGTATCCGATATAGTAGACCCTGAGATTTCTTCTTCTCTTAAATGTGAGTAAGATTTGATTTTTTTCGATCGATCCGGAAATGGTATGTCTTATCATGTTTCGATGGTTTCCTTGGATGTTATTTCTATTAATAATTGGTTGCGTTAGAGGGGTGAGCTTCTGATACTATTTATTCCTGGCATTTATGATGACCCTACTAGTTTATCTGGTCTAAATATGATATATTTCGCAATAAGTGTCGGTATTGTCTGCCTGGCATCTTGTTGTTCCACCTTTTGTTATTATGTCAAATCAGTTTACCTCCCTCGTCGGAATTCAATGTTGGTAGGATAATGGGATCCTAATTCTTCACCATCAGCAAGTGTATCGTTTCTTCTGGTGTAAAGTGGCTAGTAAGTAATGCTCGATCTATGTGTCTCCTCTTGGTTCGAGATTCTAGTAGAGTCATGTTATTCTATGAGCTCGTCTTAGTTATAAAAGGGTATTCTGGTAAATTGCCAAAGTTTCCTTCTTATTGGGAGGTTAAATTGGCATGGATGTTGTTCCATAAAACTCATTTAATATCTGTTTCTTCAATTGAGATTCTTGGGCTACTTTGACTCATAAGTAGTCTAGCTTTGGTAGCCAAGCAAATAAGAAGATGAACTTCCTGAAGCTCTAATTATTTCTATCCTCGGTACATTGCCATCTCTTCTTTGTTCGGCACTGGCAAGCTTGGGCAGTTGGTAGCCGCTTGTGATGTTCCCTGTGGTCAGCCAGAGTACGTGTTATTGTAACCGGGTAAGCATATTATTATTTTGGATATCAGTTTATCCGGGTATCCATTCCCATGTATAGTATAGTGCTGGTTCTGTTTTTGCGGATCATCCAGTTTCAGGGGAAACTCTGCCGAAATTTTTATATAGAAGTACCATCCAGCAGGCGGTGGTGTTTACGGCAAAGGTATGGAGCTGTGAACTTGAGAGTTGCAGCTGTTTGGCAACTCGAAATGGTGGTTGGTAGCTTAGGTCTGCCTACATTCAGCTTTTAGCTAAATCTTCTTTGGTCCAGCAGACTGTGTGAGGATGGTTATTCCTATTCAAATGGCTGCATGAGTTTGTGCTTTAAGTGGAGGAGTCTTCCTCCAAATACTGAATGGTAATATTAAATATCTGAGGTGTTGATGCCACTTTTTCACGACCCAAAGTAAGGCCACGGCAGAAATCTACAATGAGTGTCGATCATTACTAAACCCACTAATAATCTATTAATGATAGAGATAAGCTGGCAACCTGATCATATATACGTACCTATCTGCTGAAAGCATAAATTCTGGAAAGATGACATGACTTTAACTTACTGGCAATTAGAACACTGAGCTGCAAGTTCTGCTATGTCACATTTCATTCCGTCCCACCAATAAATCTTCTTAAGATCATGGTATATCTTAGTCGAACTTGGATGAACAGTGTATTTGGAATAATGTGCCTCTATCATAATCTGTCCATGTAAATCTGCAACATCAGGAACACAAAGTCTATCTTTATACATGAGAACACTCTCAGTAGTAATCCTGTATGGTGACTCCAGTTTTCTTCTGGCTGTCTGTCTGTATTTAACTAGAACTGGATCCTCATACTGACGCTGTTTTATTTCATGAAAATTTAGAATTAAAGGTCTAGTGCATCTTGTCGACAATCCATCATATATCTTTATCACTTTAGCGTTATAAATGCACATGTAATCAACTTTATTGCTGGTATTCTGCCTCAGATGAAGATCCAACTACATGTCTCTTTTATTTGCACTTTGTCAAGTTATAATATTTCCAATCCAAAGACAATACCCTGAAGTAGATGTTCGGTCTGAAGATCATTCCTGGTCTGCATCATACTATCCAGTAGTAGTTGCATGATCCTTATCCTTATACGATAGACCCTGTTCAGATAAGCCTTTGGCATACATTAGAATATGAGTAACTACATTCCCACGAAGAGCTTGCGGAACAACACTAACATCAGCTGAGATGTTGCATAGTGCGTTCGTAAAAATACATCAAATCTTCTATAGTGTGTAGTGACAAGGTACTTCAAAAGCTTCCCCTATTGCATCAAGTGTGAGCTAATTCCTAGTTCCATCGACTTGTTCTATATCGAAAGGTATATTGAAGAGGTGATTATCGGCTTAATCATGTTAACCCATTCAAAGTTCCGTGTACCTTTGTTTCAAAAATATAGAACTATCCTCTCGTGATCGAGGAAGGATTATCTTGGTTAGAATAATCCGGGCAATGGTATTATCATATTATCCAGATATGTTTTATTCCAAGAGTTCGGTGTTCGTGTTATAACTCTGATTCTGTAATTATGAGATAATGTCCGTGGAGTAGTTTATGAAGGTTGTGCAAGTTCTCTTGATATCTGCGTGAATCTTGCTTTAGATTTAGGCTCGTTCGAGGACGAACGAGAGTTTAAGTGGAGGAGAATGAAACGACCTCAGTCAGTCGTTTCGGAAGTTAGGACTCCGATTGGCGTGCCGATAATTTTAAAATATTTGTAATGTCCATTAGAACCTGTCTGTAAAATTTGAGCTAAATCAGACCTCGTTTGGTAGGCATCGGAAGAAGGTTTCAGTTTTTATTGGCGATAAATATTAAAAAGAGATTTTCAAGCTCGGTTTTTGCCGAATGAGCTCCGATTCGAAATCCGAAAGCGCCGTTAGGTTCGTATGATTATTTATGACTTTTGTGAACTTTCGAAAGTGAATTTCGATGTTGTTCGGCTAGTTTCCGCTAAAATACCGAAAGTTAAATAATTTGACTTCTTTTCTATTTAAATTCGCATCTTGAGTTTCGGGAGTCCAATTTGAGATCCGCCTTCGTGAGTATGTTACATATATTTTGTATAACTTGTATGCAAAAGTTGGAATTATTTCGAATATCACAGGGTACCGTTTTAATTTTTGTCACGAAAAGAAAAGAAAAAAAAATAAAAAAATGAAATGAGAAAAAAAACGACAAAAAGCTTTAAATGAATGGCGGTGGGTATACTGGATATATATATATATATACCTCCAACGTTATTTTGAAGCAAACAAAAACAAAGTGGAGCAGAACCAAAACTAGAAAAGCAAAAGGAAAAATATTGGAGAAAAAATGCCAGAAAATGAGAAAAGGGGCCGGAGAAAAGTAGAATTTTCACCCTGAAACATTCAGGTAATGATCCTAATATACTATTGGGTTTATTACGTGTGTTTAAATATATTTTTGCGGTAAAAATAGGAATATTAGACATCGCCCTAATGACGTAAATTGATAGTTTAAAGGGTCAAATGGACCCCGATAATAAAATTGATTATGTATTCGTGCTCAGTGAGTTATGGGCAACTTATAAATGTAATTTATTTGGGATTTGGTTATGTCGCCTTAAACCCTATATATAGGCCTGGCCTGCGTATTGCGTATGCGAATAGGGTATCAGGTTCCTACCTGGATTGCCCTAAGATGTGAGGAATGAAGCCTTTAGCCTAATTTGATATATTTTTCTGTTTATTGAATAGAGTGGGATCGTTTGGAAATGAAACCAAAGGACAAAGTGGTTGTTGAGTAATTGTGCTAACTTTGTAACAAGGTAAGTGCTTATATCTATTTCTTTGGAGGCACCTGGCCTCGTGGATTTTCTACCACGTGTTCCTTACGTGTGTAGCTGCCGATAGGCGTACTCCTTACTCCTTAGCTTTGGATTTACTTTGTATATTATATATTATGTCCTGTAATTGGTATTGCATTGAGGATATGAGCATTGGAGGGCTGTGAGTTGGCATCTACTTCCCGGCTGTCGATGAGAGTCCCGCGCCGGTGAAGGGTTATTATTGCATCACATTGCATTCATATGCATTATATGTCACTCATATGCATTACATTACATATCATATTGGGTGCAGGAGTATTCCGCCCCAGGAGCAGGAGGATTCCGCTCCATTGTATCATATTGAGGGTAGGAGGATTCCGCCCCAAGAGCAGGAGTATTCCGCTCTTATGTCAGATATTGAGTGCAGGCCTCAGCTTTACATTATATCGGGTGCAGGAATATTCCGCCCCAGGAGAGTGCAGGAGTATTCCGCCTCTGATTTATATTATATCGGGTGCAGGAGTATTCCGCCCCAGGAGCAGGAGTATTCCGCTCCAGTTGGTTATCAGATTGGATTCCCCTCGAATGCAGGAGTATTCCGCTTCGGGATGGGACTACGGGCACATGTGACCCTTCATATCATATTTCATTTCATTTCATTTCATCTCACTTCATTTCATTCCATCTCAATTCATACCATTGTGTAGACTTACGGTACATGACTACTGTTCTGCTTATATGTGCATTGCATACTTGTTGATATGTTTTTGGCACGCATCCTTGGTTGAGTTTATAAGTTTCTTACGTCTTTCCGGTTGTTATCTGGCTCGGTCTTTTTATAATTTAAATAAGAGGAATTTTATTTATCTGTTTCTCCTCCCTGGCTAGCTATCCTATTCTTTGAGGTGGCTAGTCTGCCCCACTTATTGAGTCCTTTTGACTCACCCTTGTTTGTTGTTTGTTTCTTGTCTATCTATTTCGTTTAGGCAGGTTCGCTCCAGGATTGAGCTGACCACGTTGTTCAGGAGCGAAGACGACTTCAGCTGTCAGGGTGAGCCAGCTTTTATTCCGGATGGCCACCAGTTTATTGTTCATTATTTCAGTTGCATTTTGCTCCCTTCAAGAGGTATCTGTCTTCTTTTGTACTCTTAGATGTCTAGTCTGGATAACCCTAAACTTAGTATGTTGGGTAGTTAGCTGTAATTTTTTTTTTGTACAGCTTAGAGGTATCAGTATGTTTGTACTTTTTTTTAAAAAAGTCTTGTCCTTATTTATGAACTATTATATTTATTTTCCTAATTTAATTGGTAAGGGTTCGCCCGACGGGTCTAGGGGAGGATGTCGGGTGCCCGCACGGTCTAACCGGATTCCGGGTCGTGTCAGGAGGTAAGGGGGAGGTAAGGGAGAAGGAGAGGCTCCTGAGTAGCCATTCACACAGCGTAGTAGCTGTGTGCCCTGTCCTACGCAAATACAAACAGGGAACCTAATGAATAAACACAAAGGGGCTAGTCTCTAATGGGGCAGGGTTCATCAAACAAAGAATGGACTGTTCTGAATTATCCTAAGCATAGTCAGGACTTCCAAAGTTGCACCTAAGCAGGCACTGCACAGTGCAGCTAATAAAATTGCTCAATAGTTTTAAATTTATGATACAAAGCAAGGTTGGCATGGCCTGAAATTCATAGACAAGCACAATCCCTCACTGGGCTTTATATAATAGCCAAATACCTATAACTGAACCTTGGTATATCCCTTAGGATATCCACACAAATTCTGAACAAATGGGTTAGCAAAAAGGGCAAGGGGAAGGCCCTGAACAGACACAAGTAGGAACAGAGTAGGGGCAAGTATGCAGCCTCTCAAACAGATATGTAAAGAGCATAAAAGAGAATCACACAGATAGTTTTAAACAGAGACAACCAGAGATGAAAAACAAATTTTAGAGAGAGACATATTTGCTTACCTTCTGATCAAGTTTAAGAAGTAAAACACAGGTGGGAATGCAGGTATTGTTCTAGCCTCTCCCTTCAATGAATGGACACACCAGGAGGAAGCAATGATACTGTAGTAATTGAGGGCCTTTTATAGGCTCTTTTTAGTTGCCAAACAATAAGAATCTTCAGAATAACTAAAGGGAAATAGATTGTTTTGGTTAAGTAGGTTTTCTCTGTATTTTCCAGTGTGTCCAATGGAATAAGAAGGACTCCTTTAAATAGGTAGGGGTGAGGGTTTTAAAATTCTAACGGGGGAAGAACCAAGATGGTAAGAAAATATTGATCCCCAAAGTCAAGGAAACCAGTAAAGTACCCCATTCCATATATGGGTTAAACAATCCCATAATTTTAGGGTAAAACAAATCCAAAATCGACTAAAGCCCCTTCCCTTTCCACAAATAGAGTCTAGGTTCAGAATCAACCTCCACACACATGTCCTTATAGATCTAAAAGACTCCAATCAATTACCAGATCCAATCATATAATCAAATTCAATCCAGTTCCAATCAGGATTTCAAACGGAGCTAATTCAAATCATGCCAAACAAATTTAATTTAAATGCAATCACCTAATCATGAGAATTGTGTATCTAAGCAAAGTAGGCGACCAAATACATTACAAATGTGTGGGGATATCATTTGAATTTCAAACAGTCATAGACTCAAGGGGGTTTGAACAGTGAAACACAAGGCATAAACTGAATCTGTATGGAAACTTAGATAATTACCAGTTTTAAAACTTAGGTGAACAGTGTGTTAATAAAAAATTAGTGATCATGTGAAGTCCTGTCCTAATTGACTTACAAAATAACAACGAACATGTTAAACTACTTTGAGAATTTAGGCAAACTAGGCACAGTGTCACATAGACTCGAAGCATAGTAAAAGGAATAGGATTACCCATTTTACCAGAGTCAGGTCAATCGCGACCCACTTTCCCACTGTACATGTGTGAGGTGTTTTTCACTCCGGCGAGTCGTAGGAGTTAGGTTTTTTTGCAAACCCACGCCTGATTCTCTTTTCTCCGTTGACAGAGGCGACATCGGGGAGAGGTCAAGCTTTTGAACTCGTCATTTGGAGAAATTTCCATAGGGATACTGTAGCGTACTACGAGGAGAGTAGAAAAACATAATTTCTTATGGCTTTTGATGGCCGGAGGTGGCCGAAATCGGCCCTGATCAGTGTAGCCATCGAGTGTTAGGCGAGAGAGAGAAAGAGAAGAGGCGGCTGATGTAGTTGAGAGAAATGAGTGAGGAGTGTAGGGTTTTGGGGGTGGGTATAGTTAAAATAGGAAATATTATTTCTGGCCGTTAGATCGTCTACATGGACGATCGAGATCGATCCACGTAGGCGTGACGTGTATAAAATGTAGGTGATATGTATAAGCGTGTATATGTGTAAAATGTGAGGTGTAAAATGTGAAGTGTATATATAGTGTATATCTGATGTATACTAGGCATAAAGTAGGTATAAAAATTATACAAAATGGGTATAAAAATATTGGAAAATTAGGAAATTAATTTAAAAATATTGGGATGGCTAGAAAATGTATAAAAATTGTAATTTTGAGGTTTAACACAATTTGAACAATTTTGTCAAAAAAAAGAGGTAATCGCGGAAATTATAAGAATAGCTATAGTTTGAGACGATGCTTTTGAAAATGTCCTTGATTGTCAGACTATTATGAGGAGATAATTTGAAAGAATTGGATAGGGCAAGAGTGGATACACGATTGTGTGTAAAATTAAAAAACTGTTGATTTTGAAAATAGGAGGGACAAAATTGGGTGTCAACAGTGAGTGCCTCCGAGGCAATGATCGAGGCAAGCTGAAAAATTTCCTCGTACATAAGGACGCATCCTTTTGAGCTCTAATGATGATTTAACTGATGATAATCCTTTGCCTAGTGTTGTACAAAGTGTTTTGTAGGACTTCGAGGACATGTTTCCTGAAGAAATGCCACGTGGATTGCCTCCGGTAAGACGAATCGAGCACCAAATTGACCTCAAAATAGCCCACCAGTATAATCCTGAAGACACCAAAAAGCTCCAATGGTAGGTGGATGGGTTGCTGAACAAAGGACTGGTTCGAGAGAGCTTGAGTCAGTGCGCCGTTCCTGTTATACTTGTCCCAAAGAAAGATGGAACATGGGAAATGTGTGTTGATTACCGAGTTGTCAAATTAGGGTAAAGTATCGTCATCCAATCCCTTGATTAGATGGCATGCTTGATGAATTGAGTGGTTCTTCTTGCTTTTCAAAGATTGACCTCAGGTCCGGTTACAAGCAAATTCGAATGAAACCGGCTGATGAGTGGAAAACTGCATTCAAGACCAAATTTGGTCTCTATGAATGGTTAGTGATGCCATTTGGCCTCTGTAACGCCTCGAGCACTTTTATGAGAGTGATGAACCATGTGCTTAAACCTTTTATAAATAAGTTTGTTGTTGCGTATTTTGAAGACATACTTGTTTACAGTGAATCTATGGATGAACATGTTGAACGCTTAAGGCTTGTGCTTGATACACTTAGAAGCGAGAAATTGTATGCTAACTTCAAGAAGTGTGCCATTTATGTTGAGCGTGTAGTCTTTCTTGGATTTTTTGTGAGTGCTAGTGGCGGTGAAGTCAATCAGTGCAAAGTCGAAGCAATTAAAGATTGGTCGACCCCTACTTCGGTATCTCAAGTCAGTATCTAGTTATTATAGGAGGGTTGTCTATGATTTTAGCACCAAGGCAGCTCCCTTAACCGAGCTGGTAAAGAAAGATCATCTGTTTGTATGGAGGAGTCCCTAGGGAGGGCTTTCCAAGAGTTGAAATGGAGGCTCAGCTCTGCCCCGTTGTTGTAACTCACTGACTTTGGAAAAGCGTTCGAGGTTGAATGTGATGCGTCTGGAGTTGGGATCGGAGGAGTGCTTATGCAAGAATCGAAACCAATCGCTTACTTCAGCAAAAAACTTAAGGGTACAACCTTGAATTACTCAACGTATGACAAGAAATTGTATGCCCTCGTTCGCGCACTCACTCATTGACAACATTATCTGTGGCCCACAGAGTTTGTGATTAGAGTGATCATGAATCCTTGAAACATCTCCGAGCCTAAGAGAAGTTAATTCGGCGGTATGCCAAATGGGTAGAATTCATTGAAATCTTTCCCTATGTAATTCATTACAAAAAGGGTAAGGACAATCTTGTGGCTGATGCAATGTCAAGGAAATTTGCTTTAGCGACAACTATCGCTTCGAGATTAATGGGGTTCGAGAGCATCAAGCTGATGTATGAACACGACCCCAAGCATAAGAGCGTCTGTGATGCTATAGAGAGTGGCCGAAGGGTGGAGAAGTATCAGTGGCACGATGGCTATCTCTTTAAAAATGGGAGAGTTTGTGTGCCCGTGTCATCTTGGAGAGAGATTTTGGTTCGAAAAGCACACTTCAGGGGCTTAATGGGACACTTCGGTGTTGATAAAACTCTTTGTATCTTAACCGAGCAGTTTCACTGGCCCAAAATGCGAAGAGATGCGAAAAAGTTTTGCAATACTTGTTTAGATTACAAGAAAGCTAAATCGAAGTCCAACCCTCATGGATTGTACACTCCGTTACCTGCTCTTAATTGCCCTTGGCTTGATATATCCATGGACTTTGTGATGGGGTTACCGAGGTCGAGGGGTGGACATGGTAGCATCTTTGTCATGGTCGGCCATTTTTACAAAATTGCTCACTTTATCCCTTGAAAGAAATGTGATGATGCACAACATGTAGCTACTTTGTTTATTTCTCATGTGTTGAATTTGCATGGTGTGCCTCGTACTATTGTAAGTGACTGAGACTCTAAATTCTTGAGTTATTTTTGGAAATGTCTATGTGGTGCCCTTGGCAGCAAATAGCTATTCTCGAGGTCTTACAATCCTCATACTGATGGACAAACCGAGGTAGTCAACCAAACTTTGGGAGCTCAGCTTCGAGCTATGATCAAAGGTAAGGCCAGAAACTGTGCTAATCGTTTACCCATAATAGAATTTGCATACAACCTTACCGTGAATCAGATGATTGGAATGACTCCGTTTGAGTTTGTGTATGGTTTTAACTCTTTGATTCATCTTTATTTAACCCCGCTGCCTCCAGATGCTGTTATTGATTTTGAAGGTACATGCCGAGCCACTACTTTGCTCGAGCTATATGCCAAAGTGAAGAAGAATCTTGAGGAAGCCTATACCAAAGTGACCTCGAAGAAAAACAAGGGGTGAAAGAGGTTGGAATTAAAGAAGAGAGAATGGGTTTGGGTTCACTTCAGAAAAGAGAGATTCCCGAACCAAAGGAAAGGAAAGTTGGCTCCAAGAGGGGATGGTCCGTTCCAAGTGCTGAACAAGATCAACAACAATGCTTATGTGATCGGCCTCCCAAGAGAGTATTATGTATCCAACACCTTCAATGTTGCTCGCTTAACTCCTTGTGATGTAGCCGAGCACCTGAGACTGAAGAGGGCGCGATATTGAGGATAAAATCTTCTCAAGAAGGGGCAGATGATGCAGTCCGTGTCCGAACTGATCAAGCTCAATTAACTGAGCCAGAACCATTGTTCGAGCCATCGAGATCGATCATACAAAGCCAAGCCAAGATCATGCACGACGTGCATATTCACTTAGTGTTGTGGGGAGGAAGTAATCGTTTGGTGAGTGACTGGTCGAGCTCAAGACTTGAAAGTTACATTTTCAAGCTCGAGCCCGAGGATGGAAGTGCCCGAACACTAATCCATGATGCTGAGCACTAAAGTGACTGAAGGGCTACCAATGTGCCCGAGGCAGGAGTGCATCTGTTATCAACTATGCCAAGGCTGGGAAACCGAGCATCGAAGTCCAGATCGCCCGAGCACATGTTCACTTCGGCCTACGTGGCTTTATTTTCTTGGTCGATTGTGACCATTTTCCTAGTTTACCCTTGGGGCTATCTATATAAACCCCTTAGCTTAGTTCATTAAGAGTTAGTTGATTATTGATATTGTTGAATGATAAGCCGAGTGCTTTGTAACTCCGCCGTGAGTGAACCCCGTCGTGGGATTGTTAAAGAACTTGTGTCAATCGGTGGATTCCGTTTGAACAACTTCTATTTGATCATTCAATTTGCAAGAAGCATGGTTTGTCTTCATGAGGATTGCTGCATAGTTTAGGTGCTTCTTTGATTCTAAAACCGAGTGGCCCAAAGACTAGTTCATTGGGTTCGTTTGGGTTGAAGCTTAGAATTGTCTGCTTCTATCATTTATCTTTCCATCTTTTAGTTCCGATGCCAAATTTTATGTTCGGTTGCTAATCTTCCAAGTTAGCTTGCACCTTATGTGAATTCCCTGCACCTAACTATCATTTAAAATAGCTTAAACAAGATTATAAGCTAAGAAATATAGTACACAAAACACTATTAACAACTTTCATGCTTTCAGTCACTCAACTCCCAGCTAGACAAAGCATTAAGACACTTCAGACAAGATTTCACGCTTAAATAATACAACAGACCTAACTTACACAAATTTAAGGCTTGAACACAATAGGCAAGACACACATAAATATCTCCACAAATTTGTGATGCTAACCTGCACTTTAACACACGTTTTTGAGCAATAACAAACATCACACTTGAACCAATTCTTACTGAAAGGCAAACAGAAACAAAACAAATTCAACTTAAGACTACTAGACTTTCAACTACAATCAAGCCATTTTTAAGCTAAACACAGGCGTCAAAGTTTAAGAGCTTTCACTTACTTGAACATGAGTAAAATAAAAGAAATAGGTGATTTCATGCTTGAAGAATTACATCAGACTTACACCCACACCTTCATTTTTACAGAACTTCATACTTTGACAGCGTTCAAACACACACGACAATTGCCATGACTTAAATAGAAACGATACAATAAGGTCATAAATGTCAACACGGTATACTCTCGAACCTCAAACAACAAAAGCAAAGAACTTTCACATTCCTTATTAATGAAACAACAAAGAACATGTGATACTCATCTCTGCTATCGACAGACATTTAAATACTAACTTTTATAGATTAAACTTGAATAAGCTTTAACATACACAGCTGGATTTGCACTACAGTAACTCAAGTACACAATAATCTTCTAAACTAATACATCTAAAAAATAATAACATAAAGCAAAATAGATAAATGGGTTTGATGTTTTTGTCTAACCCATTGAGTAAATTTCAATTCTATCAAATTCAGTGCCACTGCTTCCCTGCTATGATCGTTATCTTGCCATTCCCGCCATCGTCAAGCCATTGCCTTGCCTCGCATCACATCACCATGGAACATTATCGCCACAGTCTCAAAACTCTATTATAAGCGCAACAGGGCAGCCCACACCACTGATGTAGGAAATCAAACGCGGAAAGTAAAGATAAAAGCGAGACGTAACTCGTACGATAATTTCAAGTAGCAACGGAGAACTAGTTCCGTTACAGCCCGAGAAGATGACAAGAACACCTACACTAGGCAACTACCCTCGAGCTAACGCGAGCCCGCAAGTAGAATGATCGGGGGGGATTGGAATTCATCTAGATCCGCTAGAGGAAGAACAAGTCCCATCAAAGGTTTCATTCACTCATTCAAAGACTTCAACTCTCAACACAATTGTTTGTTTAATCATCAAAGTTGGCTACTGAAATAAGACAAGCTACTAGCTATTTATAGGTGTTGTTAGACACCCTTTGAAAGGTCTAAAATGCCCACACTTAGGCTTAGGAAATAAAGGACCACGTAGGGTCAAAATAGTCTTAACATAGCTAGGATCCTCGTTCTTCAGCGTCCCGGGCGGAGCGCCCAAGATTGGGGCGGAGCGCCCGCATTTTGTGCATTTTAGACAGTGGGTCGCCTCGGGCGGAGCGCCTGGATCTGGGGCGGACCGCCTCAGCCTATGCATCTTCAGGAGGTGCGCCTGGGGGCATGGGGCGGAGCGCCCAAGGTGCTGGGCGGAGCGCCCATAATGTTGAGGGGTTCTTCTTGTGCTCTAATCACCCGGAATGGTTTCCCAATGCTTCATTCCTCTAGTCCCCTCCTCACCAAGTGTAAGTGTACTCCTTGGACTACCCTAGCTTGGCTCCGAGTGAAGGGTCTCGTGGTTTGTTCGGCATCATCCTCCCCTTCTTGAGAGGATTTCATCCTCGAAATTGAAGCATCATCCACGACCTCTTCATCATCATTCACGACCTCTTCATTACCTACATTCAAAGGAACCAAGTCACAAACATTGAAAGTATTAGAAACTTGATACTCACTTGGCAAGTCGACCACATAGGCGTTGTTGTTTATCTTTGAAAGCACTTGGAATGGGCCATCTCCACGGGGTGCCAACTTCCCTTTTCTAAGGTTTGGAAACCTTTCTTTCCGGAAGTGCACCCACACATAGTCACCCTTCTTGAGTTCCACCTTCTTGCGTCCTTTGTTTTTCTTGGAGGCAACCTTAGCATAAGCTTCCTCCAAATTCTTCTTTGCCTTAGCATGTATCTCCATCAAAGCCTTGGCTCTAGCTTTCCCTTCAAAATTAACAACCATTTCCCTTGGCAAAGGGGTTAGATCAAGGGGAATCAAGGGGTTAAAACCATAAACACATTCGAAAGGAGTAATGCCAATCATTCTATGCACGGTGCGGTTGTAGGCAAACTCCATGAGAGGTAGCTTGTCAATCCAAGTCCCACCCTTACCGCGGGTCATGGCTCTAAGAAGAGCACCCAAGGTACGGTTTACCACCTCCGTTTGACCATCGGTTTGGGGGTGGTGGGAAGTAGAAAACAAGAGTTTGGTGCCAAGGGCACCCCATAAACTTCTCCAAAAGTGACTTAGGAACTTAGTGTCCCTATCACTCACTATAGTTTGAGGCACACCATGTAGCTTCAAAACATTTTCAACAAACAAGGAAGCTACATGTTGGGCGTCGTCACATTTCTTGCACGGAATTAAATGAGCCATCTTTGAGAACCTATCCACGACAACAAAGATGCTATCGTGGCCCCCCCTAGTCCTTGGTAAGCCCATGACAAAGTCCATTGATATATCCAACCACGGACTAGTAGGCACGGGGAGTGGGGTATATAGGCCATGGGGATTAGACTTGGACTTGGCAAACTTGCACTCAAGACAAGAGTTGCAAAGTCTCTCAACATGTATCCCCATTTTGGGCCAATGGAATTGCTCCTTAAGGATGGCTAATGTTTTATCCCTACCAAAATGACCCATGAGTCCTCCACAATGTGCCTCTTGCACAAGCAATTCCCTCCATGAGGACTCGGGTATGCACACTTTACCATTTTTAAAGATGAATCCATTAGACCATTGGTATTTTTCAACTCTCTCCCCTTTCTCTAGAGCATCATAGACACTCTTTAGCTTTGGATCATGAGCATACATCAATTTGATACTCTCGAATCCCATGAGCTTAGAGGTGAGAGTGGTGGCCAATGCGAACTTTCTAGAAAGCGCATCCGCCACAACATTGTCCTTCCCTTTCTTGTATTGGATCACATAGGGAAAGGACTCAATAAATTCAACCCACTTGGCATGTCTCTTATTGAGCTTCTCTTGGCCTCTCAAATGCTTGAGTGACTCATGGTCACTCTTGATTACAAACTCACGAGGCCAAAGGTAATGTTGCCAATGGGCAAGGGCTCTCACAAGGGCATACAACTCCTTGTCATATGTAGAATAATTCAAGGAGGCCCCTTTCAACTTTTCACTAAAGTAGGCGATGGGTTTGCTATCTTGCATTAATACACCACCAATTCCCACCCCCGAGGCATCACATTCAACCTCAAACGCCTTCCGAAGTCGGGCAATTGCAATAGGGGGGCGGTACTTAACCTACCTTTCAACTCTTGGAAAGCCTTCTCTTGAGGCTCTCCCCAAACAAATGGTTGGTCCTTCTTCACCAACTCGGTGAGTGGAGCGGCGATGGAGCTAAAATCTTTCACAAAGCGTCTATAAAAACTTGCAAGACCATGAAAGCTCCTCACTTGAGTCACGGTAGTAGGAGTAGGCCAATCACGTATGGCCTCTACCTTAGACTCATCCACCTCCACTCCTTGGGCACTCACAACAAACCCAAGGAAGACAACCTTCTCCACACAAAAAGCACACTTTTTCAAATTGGCATAGAGCTTTTCGGCTCGTAGTGCCTCAAGAACTTGGCTCAAGTGGCCAACATGCTCATCTATTGTCTTACTATAGATCAAGATATCATCAAAATAGACAACGACAAACTTGTTAATAAAAGGCTTCAAAACATGGTTCATGAGTCGCATAAAAGTGCTAGGTGCGTTGGAAAGCCCGAAGGGCATTACCAACCATTCATAGAGACCAAATTTGGTCTTGAATGCGGTTTTCCATTCATCTCCGGGTTTCATCCGGATTTGATGGTAACCGGACCTAAGGTCGATTTTGGAAAAGACACACGACCCACTCAATTCATCCAACATATCATCAAGTCGTGGAATAGGGTGACGGTACTTTACCGTTATCTTATTCACGGCTCGGCAATCCACGCACATTCTCCACGATCCATCCTTCTTGGGCACAAGAATAACCGGTACGGCGCATGGATTTAAACTCTCCCGGACCAAGCCTTTAGAGAGCAAGTCATCTACTTGCTTTTGCAATTCTCTTGTGTCCTCCGGATTACTCCTATAAGCCGGTTTGTTTGGGATTTGAGACCCCGGGATGAAATCAATTTGATGTTCAATCCCTCTCAAGGGAGGGAGTCCACTTGGCATTTCATCCGGGAACAAGTCTTCAAACACCTTCAAAACACTTTCGATGGCACTAGGAAATGGGTTAGAAGAATAATCAAATTCGGAAGAGAGAACCATACCTTTGTGCACAATGCATAGAAGAAACTTGGTGCCATCATTGCCTTTCAAGAGCTCGCCCGGTTGCATCATGGCACACATGCCACCGGTAGATGAAGTAGGTGGGATTGCCACCATGCTTTTGGACAAAGGGCTAGTCTCAATGATAGACTTAGCCTTGGCCACCTCCCTCAACTCCTTCATTTTCTTGTAGTCATCACTCACTTGCTTAGGAGTGAGAGGTTTAAGCACAAATCTCTTCCCTTCATGTTTGACCGTGTAAGTATTGACACGACCGTCATGCACCACTTGCCTATCGAATTGCCAAGGCCTCCCTAAAAGTAGGTGGCACGCTTGCATGGGCACAACGTCAAACAAATGCTCATCAACATAACTCCCCATTTTGAATCGAATCATCACTTGCTTTACTACTTTAAGCTCCCCACATTCGCTTAGCCATTGTAGCCGATAAGGTTTGGGATGCTTCATGGTAGTCAATTTCAATTGAGACACAAGTGATTGACTCACTACGTTCGCACAACTCCCGGAATTAATTATCATAGAGCAAACAACATCTTTGACCCGGCACCTAGCATGGAACAAATTTTCCCTTTGCAAGGTTTCACTATCTTCAACAATCATAGCCCCTAGGCTCCTTCTCACAACCAAGAAAGTATGAGGATCCTCCTCCTCCACCGTGTCATCAAGCAAATCATCCTCCTCTACTCCCTCATCTCCCTCTACTCCCTCTACTTCCTCATCTTCCGATTCACTCTCTTTCTCATATGCATTATTACCAACAACCATGGTCCTCTTTGTAGGACAATCCCTAGCAAAGTGCCCATATCCCTTGCACTTGTGGCATTGTATTGAAGAAGAAGTAGGAGCATTCAATTGAGTTTTAGAGTTACCTCCCACATTAGTTGTGTTCTTCTCATATGGCTTCTTCACTTCCTTGCTAGCATTTGCACCACTTGTTCCACTTGCACTTGGGAACCTTGCATTTGTAGTAGGAGACTTCCAATCCTTTGGTTTGCTTGTTGGGGTAGTAGTGCTGCTCTTGTAGCGAAGGGATTTCTCCTCCTTTAACCACTTCTCGGCCTCAACCGCATCTTCACATAGCTTATAATGATCATCATATTTGTGGAACTTCAATTGTGAAGCTATGTCTCGGTTCAAGCCCCCTTTGAAACGGATCATGGCCGTCTCATTGTCTTCCTCATCTAAGTCAAGGATCAATCGGATTTGCTCAAATTCAATGAAGTATTCACCAACCGATTTGTAACCTTGCTTCAACTCATAAAGACGCCTTTGTTGTTCAACCCGGTATTGATTAGTCAAGTACTTCTCATCCATCACACGGATCAACTCTTCCCAAGTAAGATTAATAGCCATACCCGTCCTCCTTCTATTCCTCTTGACCGACTCCCACCAAGTAGAAGCAAAAGATTCAAAGGAGGATATTGCATACTTGGTCTTCTTCACTTCGGGCATATCATTAGTGTCAAAGATACGCTCCATAGCCAATTTCCAACCAATGTACTCCACCGGGTCACTACTTCCTTTGAAAGAAGGAATAGTGAGCTTCACACTATTAAGGTTGTTGTTATTGTCACGACCCCCTTGGAATGGCTCCGGTTGGCCTCCATAGTGATCATCATAAGCAACATAGTCCCTCCTTGCATTCCTCCCTCCATATCCTAAGGGTGGCCCTCGACCTCGGCCTCTACCCCGATCCACATTTCGACCCCAATTCATACCTTGCCGGGGTTGAAAGTAATCATCATATCCATAAGCCTCATCAACATGCTCGGCTTCCTCCCCTTCTTGAGCTTCAACGGGTTGCTCAAGAACTTGGACATTGCGGATGGCTTTTGGAAGTGGAATGTTGACTTGGGGGTTGTCTAGAATACGGGGAATGCCCGTTCGTTGGGTATTGCCCAACACTTGATCCATCCTCTCTCTGTCTTCCTTTACCCGTTGTTATTTAAGCAACTCAACAACTTGTTCCGGGGTAAAGGTAGGACTATTGGATCCTTCTCCGGTTTCAATTTGGACACTCGGGGTCCTTTTCTCATTTTGGACACTCGGGGTCCCATGTTCTCCTTGTGTACTCGAGGCTCCCTTTTCAAGAGACTCGATCCTTTGGTTCATGAGGTCCATCTTGGCAAGAAGATTAGCCAAGGCCTCCTTAATGAAATCTTGTCCGTCGTTAGCCATGGTACCTACAAAGAAAGAAAACAAGAGTTAGTTAAAACACCTCACTCGCTCCCTCACTTGTGTTCACTCGGATCACTCTTTTGGGTAACGGTGGATATTTCACTCGACTTGTAGTTCCAAAGCTTCACGTAGATGACTAGCAATTCCTCAACTCAACCAAACTATTCACGAGTCACGCATACTCCGGGGTGAGTGGAATCAATGGGACTCAATGAACGCTAGGCACTTTGAAGTGAAGGACTTGAGTAAAAGGTTCTACGCTTTTCTTGGAATTCCTACTCTCCAACTAAGGCACGATTCACCTAAAGCAATGAAGGATTAGTGTTAATTAAGTAGGAAGAATACTTAGATCAACACTAATTAGAGGTTAGGCAACAAAGAATCAAGCAAACCTAGAAGAAACTACCCGTTTCCCACTCTTCAGTGTTCAGGCGGAGCGCCCAGTGAAGTGGGGCGGAGCGCCTGGCTTAATGTCCAGTGAGGTCGGGCAGGCGGAGCGCCCAGGGGTCTAGGCGGAGCGCCTGGAGCAACCACAGTTCAGGCGGAGCGCCCAAGGTCTAGGCGGAGCGCCTGGACGAAGAACAACCTGGGGTTTTAACGTGTTCTTCGATTTCAATCCAACCTTTTGGTCGATTCCAACGTGTTCTTCCCAAATTCGAAGTACCCGAAGTTGTATATTGATATAACCACCAATCCCCAATGATTTTTACACCCAAACAATCATCAAGCAAAGCACAATCATGATTCAAGTTTCAAATTGGGGTTTCACAATTTCTTCAAAAGGGGGTAAAAGGTGGGTTTCAATCTTTCAAAATCAATGTTATACAACTCCGATTCACACCAAATTTGTTGCAATGGATTCGTTTTTCAAAGTAGATCAATCCCCGGTAATCAAATCCAAAACCCACAATCATACAACCCAAGAATCATTCAAATTCCTCAAGAACAAGGGTTTGGTAGGGTTCAAGGAAAATTGGGGTTTCAATTTTTCAATCCAATCCAATCCAAGTAAATTTGGTACCAAAACAACGGGAATTCAACCACGATCACAAATCTATAACACCCACTTCAAGAATCGATCATACCAAAAAGTTACGCCCATTTTTGTATTTTCAATTTTTCAATTTTTTTTGTGTTTTTTTCTTCTACCAACAACTTGAACAACAAGAAATCTAAACAAACTAACCTAGGCATGAAGAATCAAGGGTCGGGGGTTCGTAGAAACGATACCCGAGCCTTGCTCTGATACCAAATGATGTAGGAAATCAAACGCGGAAAGTAAAGATAAAAGCGAGACGTAACTCGTACGATAATCTCAAGTAGCAACGGAGAACTAGTTCCGTTACAGCCCGAGAAGATGACAAGAACACCTACACTAGGCAACTACCCTCGAGCTAACGCGAGCACGCAAGTAGAATGATCGGGGGGGATTGGAATTCATCTAGATCCGCTAGAGGAAGAACAAGTCCCATCAAAGGTTTCATTCACTCATTCAAAGACTTCAACTCTCAACACAATTGTTTGTTTAATCATCAAAGTTGGCTACTGAAATAAGACAAGCTACTAGCTATTTATAGGTGTTGTTAGACACCCTTTGAAAGGTCTAAAATGCCCACACTTAGGCTTAGGAAATAAAGGACAACGTAGGGTCAAAATAGTCTTAACATAGCTAGGATCCTCGTTCTTCAGCGTCCCGGGCGGAGCGCCCAAGATTGGGGCGGAGCGCCCGCATTTTGTGCATTTTAGACAGTGGGTCGCCTCGGGCGGAGCGCCTGGATCTGGGGCGGACCGCCTCAGCCTATGCATCTTCAGGAGGTGCGCCTGGGGGCATGGGGCGGAGCGCCCAAGGTGCTGGGCGGAACGCCCATAATGCTGAGGGGTTCTTCTTGTGCTCTAATCACCCGGAATGGTTTCCCAATGCTTCCTTCCTCTAGTCCCCTCCTCACCAAGTGTAAGTGTACTCCTTGGACCTCCCTAGCTTGGCTCCGAGTGAAGGGTCTCGTGGTTTGTCCGGCATCAACCACTGTCTTAACACCTCCCCGCTGCAACATCATCTATACCTTGCCACTGAAAACATACTCAGCATTGCCATAGCATCATCATCATAGAAACAAAAAAACAAAGAAAAACTTCAGCAACTTCACCCTACCAACGCTGTCGCTGCTGCCTTAACAACGTCACAGCAGCCCCATCATCTCAATATCACCATCAAAGGCAAAACAGCCCCCATCCTGTCATAGTAGAAACAATTAAAAAACATCATCCGAATGGCCCAAAACCGTCCCTTCAGATATAGAAAAATACAAGAAAAGGATAAAGGGAAAGTAAGACATTAGAGGAAAAGAAAATGGAAAAAAAGGAAGGGAGATCTTCGAAAAATGGGGTATAGGGGTCAAAGAAAAATTGAGAGTGAGCGCACCCATTATGCTAACAATTCTTCATCTTCTACTTTTTCTTGTGAAAGTTCTTATGTAGGTACAATTGAAGACAAGCCATTGGAGCCTCAACCATGTGTTTGGAAGGAAAGACAAGAGGAGGAAAGTTCTCAATGTGAGCTTCATGAAGGGGTAGTTGAATATGACACTTCAAGCCTTGTGAGTGATCAAGGAAGTACTACAAATGTAAGTGTTGCTTCACCTTTTCATGAGCCTACTAGCTACTTGTCTTGTAATGACTCAACACTAGTTGGTGTTTTTGATGCATCTAGTGAGTATAACACTAGTGAAGAGTCTAGTTGTCAACTTGAGTTTGCTTGTGAAACACTAGTTGGGCGAAGTACTATGCCACATCATGATGTGAGCTTATTGTTCATTGAACCCCTCCCTAGTGTAGATTTGATAGTTGACCATGATTGTGACCGTTGCTATGACACACCACCAACCTTTGAAAAATGGGAAGATGAGATAGTTGATAATTCCCTTATTGATATGCTTCTATTTGGTGGACCAATGTGCTGTAGTAGGGATGGTTGTGTCCTTGAGGAGTCTCTAGAGTGTGAGATGGATCGATTTGTTTTCAATGACTCCTCAAGTGTGGGTAAAGAACCTAGTCTTGATGCCATGCTTTTGTGTGACCATGAATTTGAGGTGCATGCTTTTACATTTCCCTTGTGTGAAGATAATCTCATTTGTGGTAGCGAATTGTATCGGACTAGGATTGGTAATAGAATAGAACCTCCTTGGATTGAAAGGATAGACTCTACGGACGATCCGTTGTTTGGAGCTCCAAGTAGGATGAGTGGTCTTGATATTAGTAGTGTTGAACCATCTTCTAGTAGTCCTAACCTTCATTGTGCGGACTATAATGATGAAGGGCCAATTTTGGAGACCTTCCTTTGGAGTTTGTCAAGAGAGGGAGATCGTCTTGGAGTTGGATTTGGAGGTGAAGAAGTCACTCTTGGTATGTGTAAGAGTTCTTCAAAGGAGGGGAGTGGAGCATTTGATGTTAGTTGTCAATTGAACTATTTTGTTTACTCCACTCCACTTGTACATCACACCTTGAGGATTGATTGGTATGTTGATTTTGAGCTTAAGGTTCAAGAGGGTTTTGATAGCTTGATCTTGCAATTTTCATGCCCCCATGACCTATTTTCTCGTTATCGTGTTGAGTGCATGCTTTTAGTGAACCAAGTACTTATTGTTCTCTTTGGAGATTTGCTATTTGTGCTTCTTATGGATGCTTGGTTATACAACAAGAGTGTGTTTTCCACACTTTTTGCACTAACCTACTTTCAAAGTAGGAAGTTTGCGTGTGTTTACTTGTCGTTGCTTGTAGCTTCTAAGCTCCATGCTAAGGCGGGGGAGATCTTGGGAGAAGCCTATGTCAAAGTGACGATCAAGAAGGACAAAGGAGAGTTTTCGCCACCCCGAGAAGTTGATGATGCCATGAGAGCCCAAGCCTTGATTTCGAGGACGAAATCTTCTCAGGAAGGGGAGGATGATGCGGGGCGATTCGAGCAACCATCCAAAAATACCATTAAAGGCCAAGTAAGAGCACTTCAAGGTCATGCATTGGTACGCCATGGAAAGAAGAGCATCCGAGACACATTTCGAGGTGTTTCAAGAAGCTTCAGGAAGAGGCGGACCGCCCATAGAAGGAGGCGGACCGCCTAGTGGATGCTTGTTCTCTGGATTCTAGGAGGCGGACCAAGAGGCGGGCGCCTAGGGGTGCTGAGGGGGCGGCTAAGGTGTGGAGGCGGGCGCCTACCCCCTGCTATTGTTTGACGGGAATTTGACTTAAGTTACTATGTAATTCTTATTCTAGCCCTACGTGGCTTCTATCTTTTTAGCCCACTTTGGGGGTACTTTAGGGCTTTCATTATGTCTAGATAAAGCCTATAAATACTTCATTAGCCTTTCATTTAACTGAGTTAGCTATTATGATGAATGATTGAATGAACAATGTTCAAGAGTGGGTTCTCTTTGAATGAAAACCTTTTGAGACGGTTTGAGTTTACTAGTGGATTTTAGTTGACCCCCAAACCCCCCCCCCCCGATCATTCTACTTGTGAGTCCCGAGTGCGGCTCGAGGGCAGTTGCATAGCGTAGGCTCTTCTTGACACCGATACGAGGGTATCACGGAACAAGTTCTCCGTGGTTACTTTGTAGGGAGTTCGAGACGCGTCTCGTTCCCTTTATCTTTACTTTTATCGTCTTTTTGGTTTTGATCCTTATCAGTTCCATTGAAGAAGAAAAGGGTAAAGTTTAAAGATCAAAACCCCAGGTGAAAATTTTGTCGGCTTGAAAAGACAATTTGGATAAGGTAAAACCCTATCCGTACAAGGGGGGACCACTTTTGTCCGATACAAAAGTTGGTGTGTTCGAAGGATTCCGAAGGAGGAATCGAAGGGTAGAATCTCCTAGGTTTTCACTTTCTTGTGTTCGATAAATCTCGTTAGTGGATCTCTGAACTAATCTCTTCTACTCTAGGTCGCACTATCGAATTTGAGCTTTTAGGAATTCGTGCGAGGGGTGACCGAAGTCCGAACTTTCGTAGAAATTTCTTTGACTTCCCGAGTGCAGTAAAAACAGCGTTCGTTCCATCGAGTCGAACATCACTTCACTCTTCCTGAAGAGTCAGTGACTATTGTCGAACTTTAAGGATCTTAGAGGACATTGGTCAATTCGACGAAGCCACTGCTAACAAGTTCCTCGAGTGACTAAAAATCAAATCTATAGATTGAGTGGACCCGAGCGTCACCTATTAAAAGTGAGGGAGTGTGTGAGGTGATTTCTAACCTTTTAACACTTGTTTTAGTCTTTGATTTATGCAGATGCAATGGTTGGAAATGGAGATAAGGGCATTGCAGCGCCCGAGGTGTCGTTAGCCGATCTCATGGCATCGATACAAGGCCTCAGCGCCGAAGTAAAAGGAGTGAGTGCTCAAGTAGCTAACCTCGAGCAAGGGAGTGTGTCTGTGTCCTTGCATGGGTCCGGCGCTGGAACGAGCAACTCCACTCCTATGAAACCGGAGCAATTTGTGGAGCTCCTTCGACAATTATAGTTGAAGGACGATGCTGATCGAAATGAAGTTGTGGGAAATCCCCGAGCTAATCAACACTTGGGCAATCCCCAAGTGCAACAAAACTTTTGCAATCCCCGAGCTTATTATCAAAACTTGAGCATTCCCTGAGGTGATAGATTGCCACTTCCAATGGCCTGAAGACAACTTGAGGCCGTTGATGAAAGGGTCGATGGAGAAGAATTTCCCGAAGCTCAATATGAACCACCATTCGGTAAACGAAGGCAGGTTCAATGAGGTCGAGGAAATTTCCGAGGTTGAGGCCGAGGCGCAAATGTTGATCGAAATAATGAGCGTGAGGCTGATGACTATTATGATGAGTATCCGGAGCCTATCCGAGGTGCTCGTGATTCAAACTTGAACAGTATCAAGATCACTATTCCATCATTCAGAGTAACTAGTGATCCCGACGAGTATCTTGAATGGAAGCTTAAAATGGAAACGGATCTTCGAAACCAATGAGATGACCGAAGAGAAAAAGTCTGCACATGCTATTGCTTCGTTCGAAGCGTATGCATCAACATGGTGGGTGGCTGACAAAAGGATGAGACGAAGGAACTTTTATCCTTAAGTCACCACATGGGCGCAGTTGAAAAGAGCAATGGATGCTACGTATGTGAATGCCAAGTATCGGTGAAATCAACTTCAAAAGCTCTATGAGTTGAAGCAAGGGTCCAAATCGGTTCAAGAGTATCATGATGATTTCGTGAGAATTCTATTGACTCTTGATATAGAAGAAGATGACGAGCAAGCCACCATCAGATTAAAAAATGTCTTTGCTCGAGATGTATTATCTCAATTGAAACTGCATGTGTATCACACGTTGGAAGATATGTTCGAAGCTGCCATTAAAGCTGAGAAATGGGTGAAGGACGATAAAGCAAACCGTTACCGAGGAGTCACTACTTCCACTCCTTTGAATTGAAGTAAAGAATGGAAGAGTCCTAATCCAACAAGTGCTAACATTGTTCGAGATCCGAAAAAACCCTTCAAAAGAGGAGTGACCGTTAACCAATTCAAAGACATGGGAGGTAAAACTCAACTCAATACTCCCAGTGCTTCTAAAATTCAATATCATAAGTGTAGAGGTTATGGTCATATGAAAAGAGACTGTCCAACTCAGCATATCATGGTAATGCTCGACGATGGAAACATCTATGAGCAAATGGATGACTCCGAGGATGAAGTAACCGAGGAGACCGATCGAGCTGAATCCGAGAATGATGGATGTGACATCACCGAGGATGAGCATCCCGAAGTTCTCTTAGTTGTTCGAAGGAACTTGAGTACCATGGTCATGGTAGAGGAAGATGACAGCCAAAGGGAAAATCTCTTCCATGCCCGAAGTCGAGTGAAGGGGAAGGTGTGTTCGATGATTATTGATTCATGCAGCTTTTCGAATGTAGTGAGCCAAACTTTGGATTCACAAATGGGACTGCCTACTTCGAAACATCCCCGACCTTACAAGCTCCAGTGGTTGAATGAGTGTGGAGAACTAAGAGTGGCGAAGCCAGTGTTCATCAAATTTCAAGTGGGGGCGTACCATGATGAGATGATGTTTGATGTGGTTCTGATACAAGCTTGTCATTTGCTTCTTAGGCGACCATGGAAATTTGATCGATCTGTTATCCACAACGGTCGAACCAACACTTACACAGCTAAACTCGGAGGGGAGAGTTTTGTACTCAAACCTTTGTCTCAGAAACAAGTCAGTGAGGACTATAAACGGATGAGAGAGCTTAAAGAAGCGACAAAAGCTAAGTCTCCGGTTGGGACGAAATTGTGGCCGAAGACAACAACTCACCGCCCGAGGTAAGAAGTATATGCGCAATCATGCAACCGGGTGAATATCTACGAGGCAATGACAACGATCAACTTATGATTTGCCTCGAGCACAAGGTTATCTTTCTAAACTCTAATGATGATTTTTCTAACGATAACCCTTTGCCTAGTGCTGTACAAAGTGTTTTGCAGGACTTCGGAGACATGTTTCCCGAAGAAATGCCAGGTGGATTGCCTCCATTGAGAGGAAATCGAACACCAAATTGAGTTTCCACCAGGGTCTCAAATCCCCAACAAGCCTGCATACTGGTGTAATTCCGAAGACACCAAAGAGCTCCAAAGACAGGTTGATGAGTTGCTGAACAAGGGCCTTGTTCGACAGAGGTTGAGTTCTTGTGCCGTTCCTGTTATCCTTGACCCGAAGAAAGATGGAACTTGGCGAATGTGCGTTGATTGCTGAGCAGTCAACAAAATCACGGTAAAGTATCGTTCCTATCCCTCGATTAGATGACATACTAGATGAGTTAAGTGGTTCTTCATGCTTTTCGAAGATAGACCTCAGGTTCTGATGCAATCTAAAATACGCGGAAGCTAACAACGACACAAACTATGCGGAAGCGATAAATAACAAGATAAATGATATCAATGATATCGGGGAAACAAGGATTGGGGAGTCAAGAAACGAGAAGAAAGAACGGATTAATGAATTCAAGACATGAATTAATAATCCAAAAGGGAGAAAGTGAAACTCGAACCTTACAATGGACTCAACTAGGTGTCGATCGTCATAGGTTCCAAGTTAACGAGATACATGAAGCCTCGGGCTTCGGACTAGAAGGGCTCGGCCTCTTCTCTAATTCTCTCTTCTCAATACTCAATTCAAGCTAAACTAAAAACTAAACTATGAAATGTAGCTAATGTGATATATATACATTTACATTGAGTTTTGGACAAAAATGCCCCTGAAGCTGATTCTGGTCTGCTGCTACACATTAACCCTTCGCAATCGTGCCAGGGAGCACGCTATCGCGCAGACAACTCTTCAAAGCTTCGCGATCGCGCCAAGGGGCTCGCGATCGCGCAAGTCTCCAGCATTCCACAGCTTCGCCTTCGCGTGTAGTGTCGCGCCATCGCGCAGGCTAGGCAACTACTCTTCGCGATCGCGCAGGTGAGGTCGCGATCGCGCAGAGGAAATCTTCTGCGGCAGGCAGTGAGCTCCCACTGTGTTCCCCTGTTTTGCCCTGTTTTGGGCTGCCTGTTTTCCTGCCCTGTTTCCTCCATCCGTTGGCGCTCCAATGCATGATCTTCCAAGATGTTTCCGGAGGCCTTGACTCGTATCCATTGTGCTCTCGAGCTTGGCTTTTGATGGTTGTCGTTTAGGCCATTTTGGGCTGCATCATCCTCCCCTTCTTGAAAGGATTTCGTCCTCGAAATCGAACCATTAAAACCTACAATCAAAACAAAGCACAACCAAAAGTTCCTACTTCGCAAGTAGGTTAGCTTAGCAAGAATAAGTGCAAGTGGTGTGGAAAACACACTCTTGTGATAGAGCCAAGCATCAATACCAATTAAAAAGCGTATGTCCCCAAAAGAGACAACGAATTCTTGGCTCGACAAGAACAAGCACTCATAATCAAAACAAGCAAAGAGATCAAGGATATGCATGTAGCAATTAAAGTTCCCACGACCCCTAAGCTCATGACCAACACACCAATCCTTCAACCCAATTTTATCACAATGTGACACATTGGCTTTGGTATGTCCAACACTCAAGGTGTGCTCAACATATGGGATGGAGTAAGTAAAGTAATTCAATTCACAACTAACATCGACTACTCCACTCCCCTTCTTAAAAGCACTCTTACACACACCAAGAGGTACCTCCTCACCTCCCAAATCAACCCCAAGACAATCCTCCTTATTGGACAAACTCCAAAGGAAGGTCTCCAAAATAGGTCCTTCATCATTATAGTCCTCACAACGAAGGCTAGGACTACTAGAAGGTAGGTCATCACGACCAATACCAAGACCACTCTCCTCACTCGGAGTGCCAAACGTTGGATCATCCATAGAGCCTAACTTGACAAACCATGGAGGTTTGACTCTACTTCCGACCCTAGTCCGATACAATTCACCACCACAAATGAGATTGCCTTCAAACAATAGAAATGTAAAGGCATGCACCTCAAATTCATGGTTACACAAAAGCATAGAATCAAGACTAGGTCCCTCACTCTCACTCAAGGAGTCATCGAAAATAAATCGATCCATCTCACACTCGAGAGACTCCTCAAGATCAAACCCACCCTCATTACGACACAAGAGACCACCATTATCAATTAAGCAATCAAAGGGAAGAATAAGATCATCATGCAATTCATCTTCTCCTTTATCAAATATAGGTGGGGTGTCATAACAAGGTTCACAAGCAAGGTCAACTACGACATCTTCACTAAAGAGAGGTTCAATGAAAACCGAGCTCACATCATGATGTGGCTTTTCAATCCTCTCAACTAGTGGTTCAATTTCACTCACAAGTTGACCCGAAGGCTCTACACTAGTTGCAAACACATTGTAATCATACATATCATCAACTAGTGTGGAGTCATCACAAACACTAACACAAGACAAGGAAGTAATAGGCTCATGGGAAGAGGAACTAACACATACCTTTGAAGTGTCATGAATGTCTCCGCCTTGTAGTTCACATTTGGCATCTCCTTCACCTTCTCTTTCCATCACGGGACATGGTTGAGGCTCCATCGGCTTGCCTCCAAGAATACCTACACAAGTATTCACACAAGTAGAAGAAAAAGATAAAGGGTTAAGGTTAGGATAAGGGGTGTCCTCACTCTTTTTCCCCTCTTTCTTTTCCCTCATTTTTCTTTCAAGGCTAGGTGTAGATTCGGGTGGTGACATCCCGCTCGCATCACTCAATACATCCTCTCCTTTTTCCACTCGAGGAATGTCACCGGTCGCTCCCTTACTCCTCTCTATCTTTTGTCTCTCAAATTCGGGCGAATTGGGACGAAGCCCGAGAATGCCCATAGCCGGAGTAGGTGGACTTTTTACATCAACCCGGAATCTAGGACTTGGAGACTCATCGCTTGACGTCTCCTTCTTCTTTGTTGGTGAACCACTCGGCTTTGGAAGTGGCTTTGGGCTCACCTTGTTGACATTTGCCAACTCTTTTGTAGCACTAGTCCCACCATTGTTTGTGATTGTAGGACTTCTTGTTTGCTTTCTTGCATCCTTAGATTGAGATACTTGCTCCTTTCCCCTTTCAATAGGCCAAGAGGATTTGCTAGGATAGAACTTAAACTTTGCCCGGCAAGGTTCAATGTCATAAGTTCTTTGCCTCGTGCTCACTTGGTACACATCCTTCACGATATCGTACCGCACCCTCTTACCTTGCAACCACGGTTGTCCTAGCCAAACACTATAATGCTCCATGGGACACACATCACACCAAATATATTCCTTGTAACTCCCTTGAGATATAAGTACCCGAGCTTCACTAGTAATCCAAACACCTTGATACTCATAAGGATATTTCAATTTGTAGCATGGTATCTTTAGCCTATTAACCCAAGAGACATTAACAAAATTAGCATAGGCTTCACTAACCTTGAGCAAGCATCGTCCTCTACTATTCACCTCAAAAATGAACCTACACTCACACATATCTTGTATAGGATCAAGTCCAAGAAAACCATCTCCCCAAAGTTGGGTTCTCCTTATCCCTCCACTAGTGGCAACACCACTAGAATAACCTCCACTTCCCGTCACTCTCCCAACACTAGAAGTGTTGTTGGAAGTCGAGGAAGGACCACCACTACGGAACCCATAATTGCCTCTCGCCTTGGTTCCATAGCCCGTAGCACCACTCCTACCACCACTACTAGAGCAATGCACCCCCGTAACGGTAAGAGCTACACTTCTCATTCCACCTTTCACATGGGAAGTAGAAGATGCAAATCTCCCATTTCCCATGGAACAACCACCACCACCTCCCATACTAATGGAAGGTCCTCTACTACTCCCTTGTACTCCACAAGCAACACCAAGAGAAGATGCATATGAACAATTTCTATAATCAACATCATCGTCAACTCTATCTATGTCACTATCATGCTCAAGTTCATCACAAGTAGAGTAAGTAGGATCATCATACCTTGAAGCGTCACCATCCTCGGGTTCTTGACTAGAAGCATAAGGATCAACAAATTCATCATGAGCCTCATAGTCATCATCAATCTCACGATCATCATAGTGAACCGCTTCATCAACATAGGAGCCATGGTTTCCATCATCATAGTAATGGCCTTCATCACCCTCATAGGAACCATAGTCTCCATCATCACCATACGAGTCATAGCAACTCGCATCATCGCCACATGAGCCATAATCCCCACAATCATCATCCGACATTGTTGTAATCACCAAAGAACAAAACCTCTCAAAAGTCATTCCCTCACGTGTATCACTCAATATTTGTACACTCAAGAGCGAGGCCTTATCAACTGGGGAACCAAGGTAATCACAACTAGCAAGTCCAAGTTAAAGTTCGGAGTGGAATTAATGAGACTCGATGTACGGACGGCTATTTAAAGTGCGCACTTGAGGCCAAAAGGAGTTCTACGACTCTTCTTTGAATTCTAATCTCCTCTACGCACGAATACCCTATACGCTAAAGGATTAGTGTCTTTCAAGTAGGCCAATTACCTTCAAAACACTAACCAAGAGGTATGGTAGAAAATGGGACACAAAAGATTCGACTCGAATTGGGACCAAACGGATTTGGAATCGGATGAAATTTTGTTTGTGATCTACAAACTCATCATATTTAATGGTCCAATTGGAGTTTAGATGTTTGGAAACTGTTCGGAAGCCGTTGCGAACGTTCTGTCCCAAAACTGGAATTTTTGAAATTTTTTGTTCTTCGCTATCGCGACCAGACGCGCGCGATCGCGAAGGGTTAATTTTTCAAAAAATAATTTTGTTCTTCGCTATCGCGAAATTGCTCTTCGCGATCGCGAAGGGTTAATTCCTGCACTTTCACAGCAGCTAAAAGACGGGTTTTTTGGCGATTTTGGCCAAATTTGTTTGCTCGATTTCAACCCGAAACACAAAACCAACGATACCCAAAGGTGTATACAACCAATATCATCAAACCCCAATAGTTTTTCAACCCCAAACAACAACAACAAGCTTCGATTCGAGATTGAAGCGTTTTCAAGAATTTTCAAACTTTTTGGATTTTGATTTTGGAAATTTTGATTCGTAACACCAAAACACGAGATATGGGTATCAAAACGACGGGAATACAACAAGGAACAAACCCCAATACTTTTTAACACTCGGGGATTCGTATCCAACCCGCTCAACCAATTTTTTTCAACTTTTCTAGTTTTTCTATTTTTTTGTTTTTCTTCAATCTTTCAAGAACAAACACAATAACAACAACAATACTAACACGATGAACAAGGAACGGGGGTTTGTAAGAACATAACCCGAGCCTTGCTCTGATACCAACTGATGCAATCTAAAATACGCGGAAGCTAACAACGACACAAACTATGCGGAAGCGATAAATAACAAGATAAATGATATCAATGATATCGGGGAAACAAGGATTGGGGAGTCAAGAAACGAGAAGAAAGAACGGATTAATGAATTCAATACATGAATTAATAATCCAAAAGGGAGAAAGTGAAACTCGAACCTTACAATGGACTCAACTAGGTGTCGATCGCCATAGGTTCCAAGTTAACGAGATACATGAAGCCTCGGGCTTCGGACTAGAAGGGCTCGGCCTCTTCTCTAATTCTCTCTTCTCAATACTCAATTCAAGCTAAACTAAAAACTAAACTATGAAATGTAGCTAATGTGATATATATACATTTACATTGAGTTTTGGACAAAAATGCCCCTGAAGCTGATTCTGGTCCGCTGCTACACATTAACCCTTTCGCAATCGCGCCAGGGAGCACGCTATCGCGCAGACAACTCTTCAAAGCTTCGCGATCGCGCCAAGGGGCTCGCGATCGCGCAAGTCTCCAGCATTCCACAGCTTCGCTTTCGCGTGTAGTGTCGCGCCATCGCGCAGGCTAGGCAACTACTCTTCGCGATCGCGCAGGTGAGGTCGCGATCGCGCAGAGGAAATCTTCTGCGGCAGGCAGTGAGCTCCCAGTGTGTTCCCCTGTTTTGCCCTGTTTTGGGCTGCCTGTTTTCCTGCCCTGTTTCCTCCATCCGTTGGCGCTCCAATGCATGATCTTCCAAGATGTTTCCGGAGGCCTTGACTCGTATCCGTTGTGCTCTCGAGTTTGGCTTTTGATGGTTGTCGTTTAGGCCATTTTGGGCTGCATCAGGTTCGGTTACCACCAAATCTGAATGAAACCCGTAGACGAGTGGAAAAGTGCATTCAAGACAAAATTCAGTCTCTATGAATGGTTGGTGATGCCTTTTGGCCTATCCAATGCACCGAGAATATTCATGCGACTGATGAACCATGTGCTCAAACCGTTCATAAATAAGTTTGATGTCGTTTACTTCGATGACATCCTTATTTATAGCGAATCTGTGGATGAATATGTCTAACACCTAAGGCTAGTGCTTGATAAGCTTCGAGAAGAGAAGTTATAAGCTAACTTCAAGAAATGTGCCTTTTGTGTCGAGCGTGTAGTCTTTCTAGGATTCGTTGTGAGTGCTAATGGTGTTGAAGTCGATGAGTCAAAAGTCGAAGCCATCAAAGATTGGCCAACTCCAACCTCGGTATCTCAAGTTCGTAGCTTCCATGGTTTAGAGAGCTTTTACCGAAGGTTTGTTCGTGACTTTAGTACCATGGCGGATCCTTTGACCGAGCTGATAAAGAAAGACCATCAATTTGTGTGGGGAGAGTCCCAAGAGAGGGCTTTCCGAGAGTTAAAATTGAGGCTTTGCTCTGCCCCGCTGTTGCAACTCCCTGACTTCGACAAAGCATTCGAGGTCGACTGTGATGCATCCGGAGTTGGTATTGGAGGAGTGCTTATGCAAGAATCGAAGCCGATCGCTTACTTTAGCGAAAATCTTAAGGGTGCAACCTTGAATTACTCTACGTATGACAAGGAACTGTATGCCCTCATTCGAGCAGTCGCCCATTGGCAGCATTATTTATGGCCTCGAGAGTTTGTGATTAAAAGTGATCATGAATCTTTGAAACATCTTCGAGGTCAGGAGAAATTGAACCGAAGACATGCCAAATGGGTTGAATTCATCGGAAGTTTTCCCTATGTAATTCATTATAAAAAGGGAAAAGACAATGTTGTGGCCGATGTGCTATCAAGAAAATTTTCCTTAGCGACCACTCTCGCCTCGAGGCTCAGGGGATTCGAAAGCATCAAATTAATGTATGAAGATGATCCCAAGCTGAAATGTGTCTGTGACACAATCTTGAGTGCCCGAAGGGTGGAGAAATATCAATGGCACGATGACTATCTCTTCAAGAATGGGAGGGTTTGTGTGCCAGTGTCATCGTGGAGAGAGCTCTTGGTCTGAGAAGCTCACTCTGGAGGCTTGATGGGACACTTCGGTGTCGACAAAACTCATGGTATTTTAACCGAGCAGTTCCATTGGCCAAAAATGCGACGCGATGTGGAAAAGCTTTGCAACGCTTGTCTTGTTTGCAAGAAAGCTAAATCGAAGTCCAACCCTCATGGTTTATATACATGGACTTTGTATTGGGGTTACCGAGGTCGGGTGGAGGACACGATAGCATCTTCGTTGTTGTGGACCGATTTTAAAAAATGGCTCACTTTATTCCTTCCAAGAAATGCGATTGTGCACAACATGTTACTTCCTTGTTTATTGGTCATGTGTTAAAATTGCATGGTGTGCCACGTACAATTGTGAGTGATCGAGACTCAAAGTTCTTGAGTCATTTTTGGAAATGTTTGTGGGGTGTCATCGGTACAAAATTACTATTCTCGACGTCTCACCATCCTCAGACTGATTGACAGACCGAGGTAGTTAACCTAACCTTGGGAGCTCTGCTTCGAGCTATGACCAAAGGCAAGGTTGGAAACTGGGTTGATCGTTTGCCCATGATGGAGTTTGCGTACAATCGAACGGTACACCGAATGATAAATATGACCATATTCGAATGTGTGTACGGTTTTAATCATTTAATTCCACTTGATCTAACCCCATTACCTCGAGATGTTATTATTGATTTTGAAGGTACTCACCGAGCCAAAGCTTTGCTCGAGTTGCACGCCAAGGCAAAGAAGAATCTTGAGGAAACTTATGCCAAAGTAGCATTGATGTTTGGCATTTTATGCCTATATTTCCTTAATATTTCCTCACGTTTGAGTATTTTATTCGCCCGTTTTCTAGTTAATGAATGTGATTTTGCACTGATATTGTGTCGTATGTGCGTAGGTCGTTATGAAGTGCAATTGGAGCTTTAAAGAGCATGATCGAGCAAGAAAAGGTTGCATTTTGATTGAGGATTGGATCGAGCACACGAAGGCATGACACGACGCGAGCGGCGGAGCAAGGAGAGGCAAAATTTGCCTGGCGCGCCGCGCCCCAAAGGGACCCAGCCTTCTGGCACGGTTTTCAGCGCGGGGAGTGACCAAAGCGCCTGGATTTCGACGGGTTCTGCTTGTGTCTGCACGTTTGGGGGCGCGGGGCGCCTGCTACAGCGCCCCTGGAGCGTTTTTGGACTTCCTATTTCGTCTAGGCTTAGGTGTAACTTATTACTAGGCCTTGTGATTATGAGTATGCGTGGCTAAATCTTATGTTCTAGGGTTAGAGTATTTCATGAAAGTTGATGTTTGAAGATTGAATTCCATAAATTGAATACCATAACGGATTGCTTATTCTTTCTTGATTTCACTTGTGTAATTGTCAGGGCCCTATTATTACGCATTATCTATGGTTTTTAGACTGAACTCGAAAGAGGGAATTTATGAACGCAATAAGAAAGAGTAGGGCTAGTTTGTGAACCCGGGCATCGGGGAACCAATTCGTGAGTAGGATAGACATATACTTGCTCGCTTAGCTTAACTAATTGCAGAATTCGTTAATGCGTGCACGTGATTCAACCCATAGACATATAGGGATTGGAGTAGCCTGCATAGACCGTGAAGAATCGAAAGGTTTTCACGGGTACATTTAATCTGTTAGATAGTAATCCGGGATTTGAGAAGTGGAATCAATTGGAAAACTCAATTGGATTGTTCGTAACTCTGACCCTGGACCGTCTTCTTCATATTGTTTACAACCAACGTTTGCCCCATTGTTTGACTGAATTTACATCATTTTAATTACTGTTCTTTAGTTACTAAAACCCCCACTATTGGAAAAAGATCCCTGAGTAGTAGTTAGAAATTGTTTGTTAAGCCTCAGTCTGAATAGTCCTCGTGGGAACGATACTTTACTTTCACTTTATTACTTTTCGACCACGTATACTTGCGTGTGCGTTAGGAGCAACAAGTTTTTGGCACCATTGCCGGGGACTAAATTGACTGATTTCTTTTTGAACGATTACTTATTATCTATTCAGGTTTAATTTTTTGTTGAGTTTCTTGTGCTGTTTCAGGCAACAGGTTTTGCATGCAAAGGAATAGAAGGAACGAACCGCTCGAACCTTTTGATCCCGAGCCTGAAAGGACCTTGAGAAGGGTAAGAAGAGAAGCGAGAGACCGAGAAGCACTAGCACTTGTACTTTCTTCCTTGCCCACTGAAATGGCAGAAGAACGAGCAATAGCGGTGCGAGATGTTGCTCTTCCCAGCCTGGGGGGAGTGGCGTCTAGCATTGTGAAGCCCGCTATCACTGGAAACTTTGAGATTAAGCCCGGTATGATTCAGTTGCTGCATATGACTGAGCAATATGCTGGATTGATTCATGAAGATCCGCAGCAACATATTCAGAATTTCTTTGAGATCAGTGATACTTACACACCAACGGGAGTTCCTACTGATTATGTCCGCTTGATATTGTTCCTGTTTTCACTGATTCGGGCAGCAAGGAGGTGGTTAAAGGCTGAAAGGCCTTGGTCTATCACCTTTTCCTCAGAGACTTCAGAAGCAGAAAGTTGATGCAGCATGCAAGAAATTTTTTGAGATCTTGAGTCAGATTCAGGTAAATATTCCTTTGGTGGAGCTTTTGCGGGATGTCCCCAAATATGCCAAATACATCAAGGATATTTTTGCTAACAAGAGAAGACTGTCTGAGTTCAAGACAGTTGCACTTACTGAAGAGTGCAGTTCTAGAGTTAGAAGCAAGCTTCCTCAGAAATTGAAGGATCCTGGCAGTTTTACTATTCCCTTGAAAATTGGGAAGCATGAGGTTGGACGAGCTTTGTGTGACTTGGGTGCTAGTGTGAATTTAATGCCTTCATCAGCTTTCAGAAAGCTAGGCCTGGGTGAACCACGACCAACTACTGTGACTCTACAACTGGCTGACAGATCTTTGATATGCCCCGAGGGGATTATTGAGGATGTGTTGGAACAAGTGGGTCAGTTTATATTGCCTGTTGACTTCATTATTCTCGATTATGAAGCGGATCCTGAGGTTCCTCTCATCTTGAGAAGAGGATTCTTGGCTACTGCGGATGCTGTCATTAGAGTCAGAGCTGGAAAGATGATTATGAAGGTGAATGGTGAAGAAGCTGTATTCAATGTGTTCAGAGCTACCCAGCTTCCTTCCCATTATGAAGAGTTGTCCATGGTAAAAGTGGTAGATGATGAGTTGACTGCTGATGAGAGGTCATTCTTAGCCTGTAATGTTGATTCTGTGGAGAGGGCACTCTTGTGTGATGATGATGATATCCTGAAGGATGATGAAATTGAGGAATATGTGGAGATTCTTAATATGCAGGGTAAATTCATCCCAGGATGGAAGAAATTTGAGGAGCTTGATAGACCGTTGACCTTAACTCCTGCTAAACCATCTATTGAGAAGGCTCCTACTTTTGAACTCAAACCTTTACCTGCGCATTTGCGTTATGCTTATTTGGGTGAGGGTAATACCTTGCCCGTGATCCTTTCATCTTTGTTGTCTGACGTGCAGGTTGAAAAGGTGTTGAGAGTGCTGCAAGAGCGCAAGAGAACTATTGGCTGGACCATTGCTGATATTAGAGGGATTAGTCCTTCTTTCTGCATGCACAAAATTCTTTTGGAGGAAAGCCATAAGCCATCTACAGAGCAGCAGAGGAGATTAAATCCAATCATGAAGGAGGTGGTGAAGAAAGAAATTATCAAGTGGCTGGATGCTGGCATTATTTTTCCTATAACGGATTGCTTATTCTTTCTTGATTTCACTTGTGTAATTGTCAGGGCCCGATTATTACGCATTATCTATGGTTATTAGATTGAACTCGAATGAGGGAATTTATGAACGCAATGAGAAAGAGTAGGGCTAGTTTGTGAACCCGGGCATCGGGGAACCAATTCGTGAGTAGGATAGACATATACTTGCTCGCTTAGCTTAACTAATTACAGAATTCGTTAATGCGTGCACGTGATTCAACCCATAGAAATATATGGATTGGAGTAGCCTGCATAGACCGTGAAGAATCGAAAGGTTTTCACGGGTACATTTAATCTGTTAGATAGTAATCTGGGATTTGAGAAGTGGAATCAATTGGAAAACTCAATTGGATTGTTCGTAACTCTGACCCTGGACCCTCTTCTTCATATTGTTTACAACCAACGTTTGCCCCATTGTTTGACTGAATTTACATCATTTTAACTACTGTTCTTTAGTTACTAAAACCCCTACTATTGGAAAAAGATCCCTGAGTAGTAGTTAGAAATTGTTTGTTAAGCGTCAGTCTGAATAGTCCTCGTGGGAACGATACTTTACTTTCACTTTATTACTTTTCAACCACGTATACTTGCGTGTGCGTTGGGAGCAACAGGCATTGAAAAGGAACAAGGGGCGAAGGAAGATGGAGTTGAAGAAGGGAGATTGGGTTTGGGTTCACTTCCGAAGAGAGCAATTCTCGAACCAAAGGAAAGGAAAGTTGGCACCTCGAGGGGATGGTCCATTTCAAGTGCTGAGCAAGATCAACAACAATGCTTATGTGATCGACCTCCCAGATGATTATAATGTGTCATACACCTTCAATGTTACTGACTTAACTCCTTATGTTGTAGGCGCAGCACCAGGGACAGATGATGAAGCGATTTCGAGGACGAAATCTTCTCAAGAAGGGGAGGATGATGCAGCCCGAAGTGCTGATCAAGTGCTCGAAGATCCACCGAAGTCAATGAATGATTCGCTGAGGCCAATGATATGAAGCCAAGCCAAACTGCTTCATGATATGCACATTTAGTTGGCTTCGTCGGGAGGAAGCATGTGTTCAGAGGAAGAGTGGAAAAGTACTAGAGCCGAAGGCTACATTCTCAGATTTGAGCCCGAGGACAAAGTGACCGAACACCAACCCTTGGCGCTGAGCAGGACAGAGCCGGATACTACAAATTGTGTCCGAAGTGAAGTGAGCACCCGATGATAAATGTGTTCGAGCAAGCAACCGAGCATCGAAGTCAAGGCTTCCGAACACTCACTTATTTCAGCCCTGTGTGGCTTGCTTTTATTGGTCACTTGTGACCGTTTTTACTAGTTTACGCTTAGTATTTACTATATAAACCTTGTTCAATTTCATTGTAAGTAGCTAGATTTTTGATATTTAAAATTTAATGAGAATTGCCGTGGGCATTTACTCTTTTAGTCTCAGATGTGAGCAAACCCGATGGGATCTTCGGAACTTGTGGCTTTCGGTGAATCCGATTCAACAATTCCTCTTTGATCATTCAGTTTGCAAGAGAAATTGTTCCCTTGAGGATTGTTGCATAGTTTAGGTGCTCTTTCCTTCTACTTGAATCGTACCGAGACCAGTTCCTCGGTGTCGTTCAAGCAAGAAAAGTTGTGTCAAACTTCTATCTTTACTTTCCGCTGTTGATTTCGGTTGCTTGGCTTCATCTTCAGATTTAGCTTGCACCAACTTTCCTCTTGCTTGTAGAAAAATTTTCACCTGGGGTTTTAGCAACGACGCTTACCCCTTTTTTCATCAATGGAACAGTGAACTTATACTCTGATGTACGGACACACTCAACACTTTTGTTACAGTCCAATATCAAAGAGGTTTGATTCAAGGTCGTTACTCTATTAAATTTTAACAATGAACGGAGTAAACTTGAGTTCCAAGCAAGATGACAGCTTCGACGTCATCCGTACACTTTTAACAAGTTAACAATTTTTCAGCTTACGGACGGTGGCTAAACAATGGAACTACAGAATTTAAGCACAAAACTTGACCCAAATCAACCACTAACCACCAATTTTCATACCGAACAACCAAAATTCAACTGGGTTTCAAACTCTCTGACGTCTGACAGATTCATAGCTCGAAAAACCCTTGTTGTCAAATAGTGTACGACGGGTACTTTTCGGAATCACAAGACGAAGATAAACATGAATCTATGGTTTTTTTAATCCAACATTCTTAAGCTTTTCGCTAAATAGGTTGTCAAATAGGTTGCAACCTTAAGATTTTCGCTAAAGTAAGCGATTGGCTTTGAATCTTGCATAAGCACTCCTTCGATCCCAACTCCGGATGCATCACATTCAACCTCGAACGCTTTGCCAAAGTCCAGGAGTTGCAATAATGGGGCAGAACATAGCCTCCATTTCAACTCTTGGAAAGCCCTCTCTTGGGACTCTCCCTACTCAAACGGATGGTCTTTCATTACCACCTCGGTTAAGGGAACTACCACGGTGCTAAAGTCATGGACAAACCTCCTATAAAAACTAGCTAACCCATGAAAAGTAAGGACTTGAGCCACCGAAGTAGGGGTCGGCCAATCCCTAATTGCTTCGACTTTAGACTCAATGACTTCAACACCACTAGCAATCACTTCTAAGGGTATTAAGCACAAGCCTTAAGTGTTCAACATGCTCATCCACAGATTTACTATAAAAAAAATATCTCATCGAAATACAGAACAACAAACTTATTTATAAATGGTTTAAGCATATGGTTCATCAATCGCATGAAATTGCTCGCGGCATTAGAGAGGCCAAATGACATCACTAACCATTCATAGAGACCGAATTTGGTCTTGAATGCAGTTTTCCACTCATCACCCAATTTCATTAAGATTTGGTGGTAACCGGACTAAAGGTCAATCTTCGAAAAACAAGAATAACCACTTGATTCATCAAGCATGTCATATAATCGAGGAATAGGATGATGATACTTTACCATAATTTTGTTGACTTCTCAGCAATCAACACACATTCGCCATGTTCCATCTTTTTTTGGGACAAGTATAATAGGAACGACGCATGGACTCAAGCTCTCTCGAACCAGTTTTTTGTTCAGCAATTCATCAAACTGCCGTTGGAGCTCTTTGGTGATAAGGATCAAAATCAAAAGACGATAAAAGATAAAAGATAAAAGATAAAGGGAACGAGACGCGTCTCGAACTCCGTACAAGGTATCCACGGAGAACATGTTTCGTGAAACCCTCGTATCGGTGTCAAGAAGAGCCTACGCTAAGCAAGTACCCTCGAGTTATCAAGAACCCGCAAGTAGAATGATCGGGGGGGTTTGGGGATCAACTAGCTCACCTAGAAGACTCAAACCAACAAAGGGTTCTTTCATTTCATTCAAAGAGTCTCTACTCTTGAAAGTTTGTTCATCATTCATCAAATAGCTAACTAAGGAAATTGAAAGACATATGGAGTATTTATAGGCCTCACCTAGACATCAATGAAAGGCCTAAAGTACCCTAAAGTAGACTCTAAAGTCATAAGCCACGTAGGGCTATAATAGGAATTACATAGGATAAAAATTAGAATTCCCGTCAATCTTCAGCAAAACAGGCGCCCCGCCTGAACACGGGGGTGGACCGCCCATAAATGTTCAGAGAGTTGGGTAGGCGGTCCGCCTAGTAAGTGGGCGGTCTGCCTGCTTCTCCGACTCCTTGAAACGCCTCGAAATGTGTCTCGGATGCTCCTCGTTCCATGGCGTTTCAATGCATAAGCTCTTCTTTGGCCTTGAATGATGCTTTTGGATGGTTGCTCAAGTTTCCCCGCATCATCCTCCCCTTCTTGAGAAGATTTCGTCCTCGAAATCAAGGCTTTGTCTCTCAGGGCATCATCAACTCCTCGGGGTGGCCAAGACTCTCTTTCTTTGTCCTTCTTGATCGTCACTTTGACATAGGCTTCTTCCAAGATCTCCCCCGCCTTAGCATGGAGCTTAGAACCTACAAGCAACGACAAGCAAATACAAGCAAACTTCCTACTTCGAAAGTAGGTTAGTGCAACAAGTGTAGAAAACACACTCTTGTGGTATAACCAAGCATCAATAATAAGCACAAATATCAAGTCTCCAAGGAGAACAACAAGTACTTGGTTAAATAACAACATGCACTCAACACAATAATGAGCAAATAGGTCATGGGGACATAGAAAATGCAAGACCAAGCTATCAAAATCCCCTTGAACCGTAAGCTCAAGATCAACACACCAATCAATCCTCAAGGTGTGATTAACATGTGGAGTGGAGTGAGTTAAACAACTCAACCTACAAGTAATATCAATTACTCCACTCCCCTTCTTTAGAGAACACCTACTTACACCAATGGATTTCTCTTCACCTCCCAGTTTAGCACCTAAGCAACCCTTCTTAAAAGACAAACTCTCAATGAAGGTATTGATGATGGATTCTTCTTCATCATAACCCCTACATGAAATAGGAGGGTCACTCAAAGAATCATCTACCTCATTCAAGCCCCCACACAATGGGTTGCCTAAGGGGTCAAAACCTTCACACCATGGAGGTTCCATTTTACTACTCACCCTAGTCTGATATAAGTCATTTCCACTAATGAGGATGCCTTCAAACAATGGATTAGTATAAGCATGCATCTCACTATCGTGATCAAGCATAGACAAGTTATCAAGACTAGGCTCACTTGAAGAGTCATCATAGACAACCTTGTCCAATTCATGCATATTGGACTCCTCAAGACCACTACCAACCTCACCACAACACATCAACCCACCAAATAGAAGCATATCAATAAGGGTATGATCAACTATCTCATCTCCCCTTTGTCAAAGGTTGGTAGTGTGTCATAGAAAATGCCAGAATTATTGTCAACTATCAAATCTACACTAGGGAGAGATTCACAAAACAATGAGCTCACATCATGATGTGGCTTAGCATTTCTCTCAACTAGTGTTTCACAAGCACAATCAAGTTGACAACTAGACTCTTCACTAGTGGTATACTCACTAGATGCATCAAAAACACCAACTAGTATTGAGTCATCACAAGACAAATAGCTAGTAGGCTCATGAAAAGGTGAAGTAACACTTACATTTGTAGTACTTCCTTGATCACTCACAAGGCTTGAAGTGTCATATACAACTCCTCCTTCATGAAGCTCACATTGAGAACTTTCCTCCACTTGTCTTTCCTTCCAAGCACATGGTTGAGGCTCCAATGGCTTGTCTTCAATTGTACCTACACAAGAACTTTCACAAGAAAAATTAGAAGATGAAGAATTGTTAGAACAATGGGTGCTCTCAATCTCAATTTTTCTTTCCTCACCTCTCTTCTCTCTCAATTTTACCTCATGGTCAAGTGTAGTTTGTAGTGACAATCCACTCACATCACTCCTTAAATCCTCTCCTTTTTCGTCTCTTGGATTTTCACGGTCACTCCCTCACTTCTCTCTATCTTTTCTCTCTCATTTGAAGTGGAGTGACCCTCACTTTCATCATGCAATGGAAAAACAATAAGATTGTTTGCTTCGGGCTCAAGTACAATGGGTGACTTTGCTTTAGCCGCTTCCCTCAACTCCTTCATACGTTTGTAGTCTTCCCTTACTTGTCTTGGAGTCAAAGGTCTAAGCACATATTTCCTCCCATCTTGCTTGACCGTGTAGGAGTTGGTCCGGCCGTCATGCACTACACACCTATCATGTTGCCATGGTCTCCCAAATAATAAATGGCAAGTTTGCATCGGGACCACATCAAACATGATCTTATCCCTATAGTTCCCAATGCTAAACTAAATCATCACTTGCTTCACCACCTTTAGTTCTCCACACTCACTAAGACATTGTAAACGATAGGGTTTTGGGTGCTTTAGAGTGGGTAACTTCAATTGGGTAATCAAGGTTTGGCTCACTATGTTGGCACAACTTCCTGAATCAACAACCATTGAACATACTTGGCCCATCACACGACCCCTAGCATGAAAGAGGTTTTCTCTTTGATCATTTTCCACCTCCTCTTCCATAAAAATAGTACTCAAGCTTCTCTTAACCACCAAGAACAATTGAGGATCTTCTCCCTCCTCTATAGCCTCCTCACATCAACTTCCTCATCATCCTCTACTCCCTCATTTTCGGGCTCACTATCTTGCTTATACACCAAATTACCAACCACAACCATGGTTCGTTTAGTAGGGCAATCCCTAGCAAAATGGCCATAGCCCTTGCACTTATAGCATTGAGTAGGAGTAGAAGTAGGATTGCTCAAGCGAGTTTCAGAAGTACCTTCCAAGTGTGGTGTAGTCTTCTCATATGGCTTCTTTACTTCTTTGCTAGCACTTGTACTTGGAAAGTTTGCATTTGGAGTCTTCCACTCTTTTGGCTTGCTTGTGGTAGTAGGAGTGTTGCTTTTGGACTTCTCTCCCTTAAGCCAATTCTCGGCTTCAATTGTGCCTTCAAAGAGATATTGAAGTGAAAGATAAGTATGCAACCTCAATTGAGAAGCTATACCATAGCTCAAGCCATTCTTGAAGCGGATCATGGCTTGTCCTACACATTCGGTATCCATATCTAATGTCATCCGGGTCTTCTCAAATTCATCAAAGGACTCATGCACCGTTTTGACACCTTGTTTTAGATCATAGAGCTTCTTGAGTTGCTCTTGTCGATACCTTAGAGTTATGTACTTGGTGTTCATAAGAACTTTCAACTCTTCCCAAGTCACATTTACTTGCATATTCATCCTTCTTCTTGACCTCTTCATGGACTCCCACCAAGTAAAAGCATAAGCCTCAAAGGTAGAAATAGCATAGGTGCCCTTTCTCTCCTCGGTCATCTCATTGGTGTCAAACACTCTCTCCATGAGTAGTACCCATTCCATGTATGCATCCGGATCACAAGTTCCCTTAAAGGATGGAAGATTGAGCTTAACACTATTGAGGTTGTTGTTGTCACGTAATCCATGGTTAGGCTCCGGTTGGCCTCCATAGTGATCATCATAAGCAACATAGTCCCTCCTAGCATTCCTCCCAACATATCCCATGGGTGGCCCTCGACCTCGGCCTCTACCCCTATCCACATTTCGACCCCAATTCATTTGCCTCCTAGGTTGATAAGGAACATCATACCCATAGGCTTCATCACCATACTCGGCCTCCTCCTCTTCTTGAGCCTCAACAACTTGCTCAAGAGGTGGAACAAATCTAACGGGTCTTCAAAGTGGAGCATTTCCTTGGGGATTGCCCAAGTTGTGGGGAATGCCCACGGGTTGGGTATTGCCCAACACACACTCCTGAAGAGCTTCAACTTTCTTTTGTTCATACTTCTTGGTTAACTCCACAAAGTGTCCGAGAGTCATAGGAGTGCTATGAATTGTGCCTTCTCCGGATTCAATTTAGACACTCGGGGTCCTCCTCTCACCGGTCTCAACTTGTTTCCTCTCAATGATCTCAAGTCTCAAAGATATGTCCTCCAACTTGGCCATAATGGTATCCATGAAATCCTTCATGGGATTATCTCCGTCATTTGCCGTTGTACCTACAAAATCAACAAATGTTAGTAAAATACCTCACTCACACCCTCACGTGTATAGCACTCGGGTCACTCGTTTAGTGGTGGTGGATATTTCACACAAGTTTGACTCTAGAAGCTTCACGTAGTTGATCAACGAACCACAACTCAATCACTCAATCCACGAGTCAAGTGTACTCCGGGGTGAGTGGAGTTAATACGACTCGATTGGACGATAAGCACTTTCAAGTGAGGACTTGAATCTAAAGATACTACGGGTCTTCTTTGAATTCTACTCTCCTATCTAGGCACGATTATCCTAAAAGCTCAAAGTAATTAGTACTAATTGAGTAGGATTATACTCTAATAGCACTAACCAGAAGCAATGTAATCAAAGAAACAAGAAATCCTAGAAGATTCTACCCAAAACGACAACTCAAGAAAACATGCGCCCTACCTACTTGGACTGGGGGTCCGCCTGGTTCTCTGCAGAGGGGAGTAGGCGGTCCGCCTGAAATTCAGGCGGCCCAAAGTCCAGAGAGCTCCCCAAAGTGGGCGGTCCACCTCTGTGACTAGGCGCCCCACCTACTGCAAATTCCAGCACGATTCAACTTTGTTTTTTCTTGGCTTTAGCACCCAAAAATCCAACAAATCTCACGTTGTTTTAGCAATCTGAAGGTACCCAAATGTATTTTCAATCACCAAGATCAAACCCCAATGATTTTAAGCAAACCCCAATCAATAACAATCAAATCACCATTTTCATCAAGTTCAAACTAGGGTTTCAAACTTTTCAAATTTTCAAATCTTGGAATACAACTCCAAATCAAGATTTCTAGGTACCAAAATAACGGGTTTCCAACAAGGAACAAACCCCAATATCAATCACACAACGGGTCCATCAAACCAAGAACATACCATCAATTTTTTTTTGGGTGTTTTTCAACTTTTTCTATTTTTTTGTGTTTTTCTTCCTTTCAATAACAACCAGAAGAAAACTAAGATAGAAACCAACCTAGGCACAAAGAATCTAGGGTCAGGGGTTTGTAGAAACAAAACCCGAGCCTTGATTTGATACCAAGATGATAAGGATCAAAATCAAAAGACGACAAAAGATAAAAGATAAAGGGAGCGAGACGCGTCTCGAACTCCCTACAAGGTGTCCACAGAGAACTTGTTCCGTGAAATCCTCGTATCGGTGTCAAGAAGAGCCTACGCTAAGCAACTACCCTCGAGTCAACAAGAACCTGCAAGTAGAATGATCGGGGGGGTTTGGGGATCAACTAGCTCACCTAGAAGACTCAAACCAACAAAAGGGTTCATTCATTTCATTCAAAGAGTCTCTACTCTTGAAAGTTTGTTCATCATTCATCAAATAGCTAACTAAGGAAATTGAAAGACTAATGGAGTATTTATAGGCGTCACCTAGACATCAATGAAAGGCCTAAAGTACCCTTAAAGTAGATTCCAAAGTCATAAGCCACGTAGGGCTATAATAGGAATTACATAGGATAAAAATTAGAATTCCCGTTAATCTTCAGCAAAATAGGCGCCCCGCCTGAAAAGTAGGTGCCCAGCCTGAAAAGTAGGCACCCCACCTAGTTGCTCCTCACTGCAGAGTAGGCGCCCCACCTGAACACAGGGGTGGACCGCCCATAAATGTTCAAAGAGTTGGGTAGGTGGTCCGCCTAGTAAGTGGGCGGTCTGCCTGCTTCTCCGGCTCCTTGAAACGCCTCGACATGTGTCTCGGATGCTCCTCGTTCAATGGCGTTTCAATGCATAAGCTCTTCCTTTGCCTTGGATGGTGCTTTTGGATGGTTGCTCGAGTTGCCCCGCATCATTTGGTGTCTTCGGGATTACACCGATAGGCTGGCTTGTTCGCGATTTGGGACCCCGGGATGAAGTGAATTTGGTGCTCGATTCTCCTCAACGGAGGTAATCCACCTGGCATTTCTTCAGGGAACACGTCCTCGAAGTCCTGCAAAATACTTTGTAAAGCACTAGGCAAAGGGTTATCGTTAGTGAAATCATCATTAGAGTTCAAGAGGATACCCTTATGCACGAGAAAAATCATCAGTTTGCTTCGATCATTGCCTCGGAAGCACTCGCCCGATTGCATAATTGCACAAATATTACCTGCCTCGGGCGGTGTCTCTTTGTCCTCGGCCACAATTTGTTTCCCCATGGGAGACGTTTCTTTGGCTGCTACTTTCAGCTCTTTCTTTCATTTATAGTCCTCACTGACTTGTTTTGGAGACAAAGGTTTGAGTATGAAATTTTCTCCATCGAGCTTAGCAGTGTAACTGTTCGTTCGACCGTTATGGACAACAGACCTATCATGCTGCCACGGTTGCCTAAGTAGCAAATGACAAGCTTGCATTGGGACCACATCAAACAGTAATTCATCTTGATAGACTCCCACTTTGAATTTGATCAACACTTGCTTGGCCACCTTCTACTCTCCACACTAATTCAAACATTTGAAACAGTAGGGATGAGGGTGTTTCATAATAGGCAGTCCCAATTGGGAAAACTTTGGCTTGCTACATTAGCACAACAACGCGAATCAATAATCATCGAACACACTCTCCTTCTCACTCGACAACTCGCATGGAAGACATTTTCCCTCTGATTGTCATCTTACTCTTCCATGTTCATAGTGTTCAAGTTCCTACTGATGCAATCCAAATTGAGGATGACTCTTAGAGTCGGGCTAAGGAGTTATCGGACCTTCATCAATCTTGGATGATAGCTTGGAGAAGATTCTTTGGAGAATATTTGTACGGGCAGCGTGTTAGAAAAGCCGAAGTGTTCGTTGATTAGCATTAGAGAAGGGGCATTCTAAAAGAATGCTTGGCGCGTGGTACTTGCGTGGCATGCGGCCTATATTTCCTAGACAATTCAGCCGCGTGGAGGGCTCGTTTATTGGCCTTAATGCGCTGTATTTTTCATTGCTTTTTCATGCTTTTGCATAGCTAGCCTTATTTATTTTATAGTGCTTATTTAACCCTGCGTGGCTATTGGCATTTAGCCCACTCAGAGGCTATTCCTTTACCTTTTAGGCGTGTGAGGCTCATCTATATAAGCCTAACACTGATGCAATACGAACCAGGCTCACCTGTTCGATTCATCAAGCAAGTCCACCGAGGAGTCACATGGCGCCCACGATCAAAGTGTGGCCGGAATGGAAGATGCCGAAGACTGCCTCGACAAGCAACAACTTTGGAAATCCACCGAGCAGACAACAAGTGACCGGTGCTGACACTGACTTCGGGGAGCTGGCCCGAACCAAGGAGGAGCGACGCCAAAGAGAGAATCAATCAAAGGGCTACAAGTGTGCCCGAGGAGCGACGCCGAACAGAGAATCAATCAAAGGGCTACAAGTGTGCCCGAGGCTAGGGTGTTCGATTCCAAACGTGACCGAGGCAAACAAGCGTCCGAAGACAATGTGTTCGAGCTGAGCTGCCGAACACATCAAACTGCTCCAGTCCTGCGTGGCTTTATCTTATTGGTCATCTGTGACCCTTTTACTATTTTGCCCTCTATATTGTCTATATAAACTCCTAGCATAGCTCATTAGAGATAGTTAGTTGATATTGAATTGAGAGAATAGAGATAGAATTGGCCGAGCCATTCTTGTTTGAAGCCCGAGGCTTCGTGTATGCCTTCTATGGCTTGGAACCGAAATGGATTTCATCACTAGTATGAATCCTTGTTAGGTTCAAGTTTCCTTTCTCCCTTGGATAATCAATCATGATTTGATTCGGTTTATCCATTCTTTCTTCTATTTCTGTTCTCCCCCTTCCCCGATTTCTTGTTATCTTGGTTACTATTGTTTCTTCCGCCACTTATCTTCATCGTTTCCGCGTCTTGTTTGTTGTCTCCGATTGCAAAGCTTCAACTCCGGTTTAGCTTGCATCAAACACAGATGAGAAAAGAGCGAGAACTCCAATCCAGGATCGAAAGAGTGCCATCGAGGAGTCCTACGAACACAAGGAGCAGTGGGAAAAGTTCAAGAAAAGAACCGACCGAAGTCAATACTGTGAACCCGAAGCCACAAGCTTCGAAGTCAAGTGGTTCCCCAATAACGGAAGAAGAGACCTCGGTTGATGAGTCTTCGAGTCCTAGACTTCGGGTCGATGTTAAAAGTCCACCTACTCCAGCTATGGGTATTCTTGGGCCTCGACCCAACTCACCCGAATATGAGAGACAAAAGATCGAGAGGAGTAAGGGAGTGACCGGTGACAACTCTCGAGAGGAAAAATGAGAGGATGTGTTGAGTGATGTGAGTGAGTTGTCACCACCCAAACCCACATCTGACCTTGAAAGAAAAATGAGGGAAAAGAAAGAGGGAAAAAGAATCGTTGAGAGTGAGGACACCCCTTATTCTAACCTTAACCTTTTATCTTTTTCTTCTACTTGTTCGAAATCTTGTGCAGGAACTCTTGGAGGCAAACCGAAGGAGCCTCAACTCTGTACCGAAGTAGATAGACAAGGAGACGAAGATCTTTCATATGAGCTCCACGGAGAAGAAACTACTTGTGAGACCTCGAGGACAGAAAAGGAAACCGAAGGCCATTCCGAGGTGAGTGTTCGATTTCCTTCCCGAGGGCATGATACTTCCTTGTCTTGTGAAATTGCTAGAGAAACCTCTATGCTAGTTGATGATTTGTATGATTACAATGTGTTTGCAACTAGTGTAGAGTCGAATGGTCAACTTGTGAGTAAATGTGAACCACTAGTTGAGAGAATTGATACGCCACATCATGATGTGAGCTCGATCGAATCTCTCTTTAGTGATGAAGTTGTAGTTGACCTTACTTGTGACCCTTGTTATGACACACCACCCATATTTGACAAAGGGCAAGACGAGTTGAATGAATACCCTATCCTTTCTCTTGATGAATTGCTTGATAATGGTGGACTTATGTGTTGTAGTGAGGATGGTAGTGACCTTGAGGAGTCCCTAGTGATTGAGATGGACCGGATTGTTTTCAATGACTCCTCGGGTAATAGTGAGGAACCTAGTCTTGATACCATGCTTTTGTGTGACCATAAATTTGAGGTGCATGCTTTTACATTTCCATTGTGTGAAGATAATCTCATTTGTGGTAGCGAATTGTATCGGACTAGGATTGGTAATCGAATAGACCCTCCATGGTTTGAAAAGTTAGACTCTATGGATGATCCAATGTTTGGAACTCCAAGTAGGATGAGTAGTCTTGACTTTGGTTGTGTTGAACTATCTTCTTGTAGTCCTAATCTTCATTGTGTGGACTATAATAATGAAGGGCCGATTTTGGAGACCTTCCTTTGGAGTTTGTCTAGTGAAGAAGATTGTCTTGGAGTTGGAATTGGAGGAGAGGAAGTCACTCTTGGTGTGTGTAAGGGTGCTTCCAAGAAGGGGAGTGGAGTATTCGATGTGAGTTGTCGAGTCAATCATTTTACTTGCTCCATTCCACATGTTGATCACACCTCAAGTATAGTGCATACCGAAGTCAATAAGCCCCATGGGAATGAAAGAAAATTAAGGGCTCGGTATGATGACCATGGGTTGGGAGGTAATAGTTCCTATTTGAGCCAAGAACTTGTTGTTTCCTTCGGAGACATAGGCTGTTTGATTTGCATTGATGCTTGGCTCTATCGTAAGTGTGTGTTTTCCACACTTTTGAACACTTAACCTACTCTCGAAGTAGGAAGCTTTGTTTGTCTCTGCCTTGTTTGCAGGTCTTGCCGGTTTGATTTCGAGGACGAAATCCTTTTAAGAAGGGGAGGATGATACAATACGAACCAGGCTTACCTGTTCGATTCATCAAGCAAGTCCACCGAGGAGTCACATGGCGCCCACGATCAAAGTGTGGCCGGAATGGAAGATGCCGAAGACTGCCTCGACAAGCAACAACTTTGAAAATCCACCGAGCAGACAACAAGTGACCGGTGCTGACACTGACTTCGGGGAGCTGGCCCGAACCAAGGAGGAGCGACGCCAAAGAGAGAATCAATCAAAGGGCTACAAGTGTGCCCGAGGAGCGACGCCGAACAGAGAATCAATCAAAGGGCTACAAGTGTGCCCGAGGCTAGGGTGTTCGATTCCAAACGTGACCGAGGCAAACAAGCGTCCGAAGACAATGTGTTCGAGCTGAGCTGCCGAACACATCAAACTGCTCCAGTCCTGTGTGGCTTTATCTTATTGGTCATCTGTGACCCTTTTACTATTTTGCCCTCTATATTGTCTATATAAACTCCTAGCATAGCTCATTAGAGATAGTTAGTTGATATTGAATTGAGAGAATAGAGATAGAATTGGCCGAGCCATTCTTGTTTGAAGCCCGAGGCTTCGTGTATGCCTTCTATGGCTTGGAACCGAAATGGATTTCATCACTAGTATGAATCCTTGTTAGGTTCAAGTTTCCTTTCTCCCTTGGATAATCAATCATGATTTGATTCGGTTTATCCATTCTTTCTTCTATTTCTGTTCTCCCCCTTCCCCGATTTCTTGTTATCTTGGTTACTATTGTTGCTTCCGCCACTTATCTTCATCGTTTCCGCGTCTTGTTTGTTGTCTCCGATTGCAAAGCTTCAACTCCGGTTTAGCTTGCATCAAACACTTAGTTTATTTTCAGCACCTTACATCATATAAAAACAAACGTAGCTTTTTGCTAAACCTAGTATATGTTGGAAAACTTGTTCTCTTTTGGTGAATTCGAAATTAAACTTGTTCCAATTCTTGATCATTCAACTTTCAATTCCTAGTTATCTTGAGGGTTATTGTATAGAATAGGTCCTCCTTGGCTTCATCAAGAAGGTAAGTAGACTAGTTCCTACTTGCAATTCTTGGTAGATCATTGAGTGTCTTTCTTTTTATCTTTTTTCTTGTTTTTCTTAGATCATATTGCATCAGTTGGTATTCAGAGCTCGGAAAGGGTTTGTTTCTACAATCTCAATCCTGTTCTTCGTGCCCTAATTTAGGTTCTAGTTAGTTTCCTTTAATTTTCATTTTTTTAAAAAAAAAGGAAGAAAAACTTGAAAAAGAAAAATTCAGCCGTGTTTATTTTTGTGGATGATCATACACACCTAGGCTATAAGAAAACTTTACTAAAGAAGGGTTTCTTTGAATCTTTATGTTTTAAACGATTCTTGAAGAGTTTCTTGAAGATTCTTGGTGTGTTTCTTGATTTTCATCCGTTCTTGCTTTGGTTCTTGAAAGAAAGGTCTTGAAAACATTAAAACATTGTAAGAATTAGTAGTGCAGCGTGTATTGATCATTCTTGAGCCTTTTTCAATGTGATTCTTGGTAGAAAATTATTAGTTCTTGAACAACAACTTGTTGTTCAAGAGTTTGGTTGTAATAACTTGGTTTGATCTTGAATCCTTAGTCTTTTCTACACGTTTTTGATCTTGTTCTTTGCTGAAAATTATGGTGTTAAGGAGGCTTGAAATCGGCTGTATATAGTGTTAGAAGAAGGAACCCTAAGCCTAATTCGAGAGGGAAATAAATTCCAATTCAAAAGGAGGAAGTTTACACACCTTTTAAATAAGGAATTAGTTTTCCTTAGGCTTTTGGAAGTGTAATACACATTTTTTGACAAGGGAAATTCAGCAAGTTTGTAGCGTGTGAAAGCTAGGTGGAAAAAAGGTAAAAGTTCTCCAAATCAGAGTTGGAAAGCAAGAAAAAAAAAAAGGATAAACCTTATTCAACTCTAAAAGGGAGAAGGAAAAACGTGTGGAAGTGTGGAGTGTTGGAAAAAGTGGTAAAAGTTCTCCAAATTAGAGTTGGAAAGCAAGGGAAAAGAGGAAAAACTTATCCTACTCTAAAAGGGCTTGTCTTGAGAACCTATTTAAGGGTAGAAAATCAGATTTTCCTTAGGATTTCCTTATTTCTTTGTGAACATCACTTCTAATTAGTAATTCTTAGATAATTCTTCTACTTAAGTTAATTACTAATCTTTGAGCTTGTAGGACTTCGTTCTAAAACTCAGAATTTCCAACTTTCGTAGTTAATTCTTTGACTTCCCGTGCTCACTTTAAAAGCTGTCCGCCTATAGAGTCTCATAAATTCACTCACCCCGAAGAGAACTAGTGAATTTAAGAACTTGAAAGGTTGTTGATGAACTTGATCAATTCGAGGAAGCCATTTTGAAAAAGTTTGTGAGATCCTACCCTAAAATTTAAGTGAACCCGAGTGTCATTCAAAAGTGAGGGAGTGAGTGACGTATTTTGCTACCAAAGGGAAGGCCAGCTGCCTTCAAGCACATTTTTAAGCGCTAAGGAATCAGTTTCCAAGATAATTAGCGACAAACCATTAGCAACACAATACCTCGATGCTTCCATAATAGCTCTAGCTTTTGCTCCAATATTAGTAGTATCCTCAATCCATTTTGTACCCCTATAAACAAGGTCACCAGTGTCATCCTTTATTAAAAATCAATAGAACTCTCCCCCAGATTCCCCTAGATGATCCATCAGTGTTACACTTAAAGAATTCCACTCCAGGTTTTTGCCATGCTACTCTTATGTACTTAAATGTTGGGACATAATTCTCCAATGCTAACACAACGTGCTCCCATGAGTTCGAAGGGAAGTGTATCCAGGGGAACCTACACTTCAAAAAATTATACAAATTATGACTAACCTCATGCAGCAACCGTGTGTACGAAACCGAACGGCCATGATGAATTGTATTTCTCCTCTTCCACAATGTCCAAACTATAAAGGATGGTACTGTATGAATAACAACTTTCATTCATAGCTTTGGCCAAGACTTCACCATTTAAAACAACCAACATAAATAGAGCCTTCTTCAATTACAAACCCCGCACCCCTGGCAAAATAGTTCTAAAGCTTAAGAGCAATATGACTATTCAAAAACAAATGATCTCGTGTCTCCAAATTCGGATGTTCACAACACTAACAACGAGATGCAAAATTGTATCACATTCTCTTCAATTCATCATCCAAAGGAAATTTATATTTCTAGATATGCCACATCATAAATGGCACTTGAATAGGCATGCTCTTCACCCAAATAAACCTAGCAAGATTAAACTTATTAATTTTATATCTAATGTATTCCCATGCACTACTAACGGTGAATTAACCATTGAAGTCAAACACGACCATGGCACATCTTTACCTTGATCATATGTAGGAACTTGAACATTATCTATCACATAGGATGCAATATTTGGTGGCAGGAGCCGCTTAATTAGCTCAACATCCCAGTGACCCGCAAGGACAATATCCTTCACCGTATCATCCTTAGTGTTTTGATGCCATTATTTTTCTTTAACTTGGTATTTCTATTTATGCATTTTACTCTTGTATTTTTTTTCCTTCTCTTTTCTTACCCCATTTTCAAATCTATTTTTCTTGGGGCCGAGGATTATTTGAAAATAGTCTCTGTACTTCACTCTAGGTAAGGATAAGGTTTGCGTAAACCTCACCTTCTTCAGACCCAGATGAGGGATCACACTGCGTATTTTGTTATTGTTGTTGTTGTTGAAATCCAAAATCGTGTTTTAGTTGATGTAGTTGTTCTCTTAAGTTTTATTAGTTAATTTTAGCTATAATAATTAAACTATCTTAACCTTCTTTTACGAAAATACTGAAATTATTTGATTTAGTTAATAACTAACCACAAGTCTCTTAGAAAATGATACTTCTCTAAGATAACGATATCATCACAATATTATTTATCGACCGCATATACTTGAGTGTCCATTTTTCGGTACACTCATATTTTGAAAGAAAAAAAATGCGCACACACACATAACCATCTTTACCTCGCCTGGCCAATGCTGCCTCAGTTAGTTACCAAGCCAAAACAAATAAGATGTTCATCCTTGAGAAAGACTGTAAGAGAACAACGAAAGGAAAAAGGGCTTTATCTAATATGCAATCAGCATAATAGACTATGTTGATCCATATTTCAAATTGAGTAAGTGTATTAAGACACAAGTGTGCTTATTTCTTGCAGGTGAGTTTCTTACCTTTTCTCAAAGACAGATTATGGTTGTAGACTGATGCAATAACAGGAAATTAACATAATTAATGACTTGGCAGCTGACTTGGAAAAGCAATTAACTCCTGGATTAAATTCTTTCATTTCACATTCTCTTATTGCATCAATTGGTATCAGAGCTCTTCGATTCCTAGCCTGAATCACCTATGGGAAAGATGACAAGAACAATGCAAAGGTCACAAAAGAAATGGATGGCAAACTATCTGAGATACAAGAACATGTAATGATGATTTTCAAGAGCATGTCATACCTGAAAGTAAGAAATACAACACAAAAATAGAATTGGGTAAAATCAAAGAAGCGATTGGGTTCAGAAGTAATCAAGACCTAGAAAAGGGGGGAAATGCATTCAGCTTTATCAATGGAATCTATGAATTACAATGGCTCAATAAATAAGGTGAAAGAATCAAATTCTCAACCTTCTAATCATGGAAATAACCTCACTCAACTATATAAACTGGAATTTCCTAGATTTTCTGGTTGTACTTTGAAAACATGGTTGTATAAGGTGAATTTATTCTTTTTTGTGGATGATGTCCGCAAGACCAGAGGGTAAAAGTAGTATACATTTATTTTATTGAGTGCTATTAGTTGGAATATAGCCTAGAAATCTAGAAATTCTATTATAGAACCCTTGGGGAGGAATATATGGATCATATGCATGAATTTCAAAATATTAGGCACAATAGTATGAGTGAATATCAAGATGAATTTGATAAGTTAGTAACCAGGGTGAATTTGACTCTAGATTAGACTGTTAGTTTGGTCTTGGGGGTTCGGGAATGAAATTTGAGTTGAACCACACTATTCAATTACTAGATCCTAAATCTTTAATGAAAGCTAATAAGACTACAATGATTCTTGAAAGAATTTTAGGAGCAAGATCTGCATCCCCAATAAGCGGGTCAGACCACTTAATGCTTACAAATGAAAACCTATACTGCCTACTGCTATGAACATGAAACCATTTGAGCCAAATGCCAATAGGAATGCATGATTGATGCGGGGCAACTCTAGCAACCATCCAAAACCACCATCCAAGGCCAAGGAAGAGAGTATGCATTGAAACGCCATGGAACGAGGAGCATCCGAGACACATTTCGAGGCGTTTCAAGGAGCCAGAGAAGAAGGCGGACCGCCCACTTACTAGGCGGACCGCCTACCCAACTCTCTGAACATTTATGGGCAGTCCGCCCCTATGTTCACATGGGGCGCCTACTCTGCAGTTAGGAGCAACTAGGTAGGGCGCCTACTTTTCAGATGGGGCGCCTGTTTTGCTGAATATTGACGGGAATTCTAATTTTTATCCTATGTAATTCCTATTATAGCCCTACGTGGCTTATGACTTTAGAATCTACTTTAAGGGTACTTTAGGCCTTTCATTGATGTCTAGGTGAGGCCTATAAATACTCCATTAGTCTTTCAATTTCCTTAGTTAGCTATTTGATGAATGATGAACAAACTTTCAAGAGTAGAGACTCTTTGAATGAAATGAAAGAACCCTTTTGTTGGTTTGAGTCTTCTAGGTGAGCTAGTTGATCCCCAAACCCCCCCAATCATTCTACTTGCGGGTTCTTGTTGACTCGAGGGTAGCTGCTTAGCGTAGGCTCTTCTTGAAAATGATACGAGGATTTCACGGAACAAGTTCTCCGTGGATACCTTGTAGGGAGTTCGAGACATGTCTCGTTCCCTTTATCTTTTATCTTTTATCGTCTTTTGATTTTGATCGTTATCCGTAAATGTGACTTGGGAAGAGTTGAAAGTTCTTATGAACACCAAGAACATAACTCCAAGGTATCCACGGTGGAGGACATATCTTTGAGACTTGAGACCGTTGAGAGGAATAAAGTTGAGACCGGTGAGAGGAGGACCCCGAGTGTCCAAATTCAATCCGGAGAAGGCACAAGTCATAGCACTGCTATGATTCCTGGACACTTTGTGGAGCTAACCAAGAAGTATGAACAAAAGAAAGTTGAAGCTCTTCAAGAGTGTGTGTTGGGCAATACACAACCCGTGGGCATTCTCCACAACTTGGGCAATCCCCAATGAAATGCTCCACCTCGAAGACCCGTTAGATTTGTTCCACCTCTTGAGCAAGTTGTTGAGGCTCAAGAAGAGGAGGAGGCTGATGCAGGGAAAAACGCGGAAAGTAAAAACAAGATAAAGAACGAGACGTGGCTCGAACAAAATCCCAAGTAGCACCAGAGAACTAGTTCCGATACACCCCGAGAGGTCTTCAAGGAACACCTTCGTTAAGCAACTACCCTCGAGTCAACTAGAACCCGCAAGTAGAATGATCGGGGCGGGGTCGATATTCAACTAGAATCCACTAGTAGAAGTCAAGTCCCAACAAAAAGGGTTTTCATTCACCAAAGGAGCCATGCTCTCAATTCATCAATATTCAACAATAACTAACTCATGAAATAGGCTAGGCTTGGCTATTTATAATATTTTCCAAGATTGCACAATGACTAAAATACCCTTACTAATAAGGTTCATCAAATAGGCCACGTAGGGCAAAATAGTAATAACACCTAAGTTGTAAAAAGTCTTCAGCATTCCAGGCGGGGCGCCTAGGCATAGGAGGGGCGTTCGGAACTTAGGCAGCGAGTTGGGAGGCTGAAGGCTAGGTGGGGCACCTGGCTAGGCGGGGCGCCTGACTGTGCTAGGCGTCCCACCTCCTCCTTAGGAATGGGGCCTAATGCTGAGACCATCCGAAACACTTCCAAAGCTCTTGACTTCAAGTCCTTTGTATCTTCCAAGCTTGGCACATATTGGAAAGTGTTGGAAAGTGTCTTGGCACGGTTTGACCGTGGTGCAAGCTAAATCCGAAGACGAGCTAGCAATCGAAACAACAAGAACACGACGCGTAAACAATAAGGATAAAGATGCGGAAGCAATAAAGTAACCAAGATAACAAGAAATCGGGGATGGGGGAGAACAGAAATAGAAGAAAGAATGGATGATTCGAATCAAAACATTGATTGATTATCCAAGGGAGAAGATGAAACTTGAACCTAACAAGGATTCATACTAGGGATGAAATCCATTTCGGTTCCAAGCCTAAGAAGGCATACACGAAGCCTCGGGCTTCAACAAGAATGGCTCGGCCAATTCTATCTCTATTCTCTCAATTCAACATCAACTAACTCCCTCTCTAATGAGCTATGCTAGGAGTTTATATAGACAATGTAAAGGACAAAATAGTAAAAATGGTCACAGGCGACCAATGAGATAAAGACACGCAGGGCTGGAGAAGTTTTATGTGTTCGGTCACGATTGGAATCGAACGCTCTCCTGCCTCGGGCACATTTGTAGCCCTTCGATCGATTCACTGTTCGGCGTCATTCTTCCTTGGTTCGGTTGCTTTTCAGCTTCGGGCTCGAGCTTGTCACTTCCTCCTTCGGTCTCAAACTTGATCGTTGAGCTTCCATAAGTTGTGCTCGGTCTCACAGCTTCCGAAGTCAGTTTCAGAAACGGTCGCTTATTGTCTGCTCAGTGGATTTCCATCGTTGCTGCTCGGCGAGGCAGTCTTCGACATCGTGGGTGTCATCTGACTCTTCGGTGGACTAGCTTGATGAATCGAATAGGTGAGCCTGGTTCGTATTGCATCATCCTCCCCTTCTTGAAAGGATTTCGTCCTCGAAATCAAACCGACAGACCTGCAAGCAAGGCAAAGACAAACAAAGATTCCCTACTACAAGAGTAGGTTAGTGTTCAAAAGTGTGGAAAACACACTCTTATGATAGAGCCAAGCATCAATACAAATCAAAAAGCCTACGTTTCCGAAGGAAACAATAAGTTCTTGGCTCAAATAGAAACGGTACCGAACACATGAGTAACCGAAGAGATCAATAGGACACTGAATATGCATTACATATCGATCAAAGGACCTATCATCACTAATCCCATAGTCATCATACCGAGCCCTCAATTAACTTTTATCACCATGGGGCTTATGGACTTCGGTATGTATAATACTCGAGGTGTGATCAACATGTGGAATGGAGTAAGTAAAATGATTGATTCGATGTTAGTTAAAAGCAATCTTATTCACACCAAGGGGTAGCTCTTTACCTCTAAAATCACCTTCAAGACAATCCTTCTCGTTAGACAAGCTTCCGAAGAAGGTCTCAAATAATGGATTGTCTAAGGGGTTAAGCTTTTCAAACCGAGGTGGTTTATACTCTCCTCGAGTCGGATGCACATCACCATCTCCTTCGAACAAAGGATTAGTGAAAACAAGTTCACTACCCATCAAAGGTGCATCCGAACCCAGATCATCGTCCATACTTGAGGAGTCATCGAATATAATCCGATCCAACTCATCCACTAAGGACTCCTCAAGGGTATCATCATCCTCACTACAACACATAGATCCACCATAGGCAATAATTTCAACAAGGGTATGATCAAACAACTCACTTTCCCCTTTATCAAAGATTGGTGGTGTGTCATAACAAGGGTCACAAGCAAGGTCAATGACAACTTCATCACTGAAGAGAGGTTCAATGAAGATCGAGCTCACATCATGATGTGGCTTATCAATCCTCTCAACTAGTGGTTCGCATTCATTCATAGGTTGACCATTTGACTCTACACTAGTTGCAAATACATTGTAATCATACAAATCATCAACTAGTATAGAGTTTTCACTAACGATTTCACAAGACAAGGAAGTATCATGCTCACGGGAAAGAAATCGAGCACTTACCTCGGAGGGGCCTTTGTTCTCATTCAATGCTTCTGAGGTGTCATAAGTAATTTCTTCACCGTGGAGCTCACATGGAAGATCTTCTTCACATTGTCTATCTACTTCGGAACAGAGTTGAGGCTCCTTCGGTTTGCCTCCAAGAGTACCTACACAAGAATTCAAGCAAGTAGAAGAAAAAGATAAAGGGTTAAGGTTAGAATAAGGGGTGTCCTCACTCTCAATGATTCTTTTTCCCTCTTTCTTTTCCCTCATTTTCTTTTCAAGGTCAGGTGTGGGTTCGGGTGGTGACAACTCACTCACATCACTCAACACAACCTCTCTTTTTTCCTCTCGAGAGTTATCACTGGTCACTCCCTTACTCCTCTCGATCTTTTGTCTCTCATATTCGGGTGAGTTGGGTCGAGGCCCAAGAATACCCATAGCTGGAGTAGGTGGACTTTTAACATCAACCCGAAGTCTAAGACTCGAAGACTCATCAACCGAGGTCTCCTCTTTTGTTGTCGGTGAACCAATTGGCTTCGAAGCTGGTGTCTTCGGGTTCACAGTATTGACTTCGGTCGACTCTTTTCTGGCACTTGTCCCACTGTTCCTTGCGTTCGTAGGACTCCTCGATGGCACTCCTTCGATCTTAGATTGGAGTTCTTGCCCGTTTCTTCTTTGCATAGACAAAGAGGATGTTTTCGAAGGCGGCTTGATTATGACCTCGCAAGGCTCAAAGTTATAAGTCCTTAGTCCCTTGCGCACTATATACCTATCCTTCGTGCTATCATACTGCACTATCTTGTCTTGCAACCATGGATCACCTAACCAAATTGAAATATGTTTCATGGGATAAACATCACACCTAACATAACTTTCGTAATTCCCATGAGATATGAACACTCTAGCTTCTCTGGTAACCCAAACACCTTGGTACTCATAAGGATATTTCAATTGATGGTAGGGTATCTGTAGTCTGTCAACCAAAGAAGAGTCAGTACAATTAGCTTCGGTTCCACCAATTTTGAGCACGAATTCTCCTCTTCTCTCTACCTCAACAACGAACCTTTCTCTACTCAAGTCTCGCATCGACACATCCAAGAGAGGGCATGAATGTCCATAAATTTCAAAGCCATCAACTTGGGTCGTCCTTATTCCTCCACTAGTGGCAACACCACTATGATAATTCCCACTTCCTTTCTCTCTTCCAACATTATAAGTAGTGTTGAAAGTTAAGGAACGAGTTCGAGCATGGAACCCGTAAGAACTTCTCCTCGGGGGAGGAGTTCGATAGAAACCTCTTCTACTCTCCTCTGGTCCATAACCACCAGTGCTCCTCGAGCCAACCTTCCCATAGGAATTGGAAGCATTGAGTCGTGTGTCACGACTCAAAGTTGCAAGTCTTCCTTGATGCAGCCCGAACACGTGCTGATTGAGTGTTCGATCCACCGAGGAGACCGATGACACGAAGTCAAGCCAAGCTGCTGCACGATGTGCACATTCACTTAGCCTGGCCGAAGGAAAACCATTTTCCCGAAGCTGAGTGGCCGGGCTCAAGAACCGAAGGCATTATCTTCAGAGTTGAGCCCGAAGGCAAAGTGACCGAGGACATTGAGCTCGAAGACAAGTGAGCGTCCGAGGACAATGAGTTCGAGCAAGCAACCACGCACCGAAGTCAAGGCTGCCGAACACAAACTTAGTTCAGCCTTGCGTGGCTTGTTTTTATTGGTCACTTGTGACTATTTACTACTTTATCCTTAGCATAGTCTATAAATAGTCCATTTTACTTCATTGTAAAGGATCCAATTTTAGTTATATGAAAAACATAGCAAGTGCTATTGTGAGTCTCCGATGGAGCCAATCCCCGACGTGGGCTTTTAAAGAACTTGTGTCAACCGGTGTTATTCGTTTGAACAAATTCTTCTTGATCATTCAATTTGCAATAAGCGGGCCTTTCTTGAGGATTGTTGCATAGTATAGGTGCGTCTTGATTTCCCTTCGATCGAGCTTTGAGACAGGTTCCTCACTGTTCTTTCGAATCGAAGCAAGATTTGTCTTGCTTCTATCTTTACTTTTCTTGTCATTTTCTTCCGCGTTGTGTTTAGCATTTTCCTTCGGGTTTGCTTGCACCATCTTGGTATCAGAGCAAGGATTGAGTTTGTTCTTACAACCTCAAATCCTGTTCACTTAAATCGTGCTTTTTGTCTTCAGCTTCAGCTTTCTTCCGTGTGTTTGATTGTTGTTGCTGAGTGTTTACAAAAAAAAAAGTAGAAAACCCAAAATTCAAAAATTATGTTTGATTGTTGGTTTTTTGGATTAAACAACCATTGATTCTTGTTCACCTTCGATTCCTGATTCCAACTAGTACCCGACGTACCATTTTCGTGACTAGGGTTTCTTGGTGAAATTTGGACTGTTTTGGAAGTTGGTTGGTGACTGGAACTCGAACCCCGTCGTGTTTGGTTGAAACCGATGAAGATTGGTGGTTCTTGAGTGATTTGGGTTTGTTTTGTGCTTAAAATTCGAAGTTTTGTGATTGAATCGTTGTCTGTACGCCGGAAAAGTGTTACATGTTGTAACAGTATACGACTAGAAGGAGCTGAAATCTTAGCTCAAGAACTTAGTTTGATTTCCTCTGTTGTTGTTTGAAACCGGAGTCGAGAAAGCAACCAAGATTCTGTTGAAGTTCGTGCTCAGTGAACAAAGCTATGTTTGTCCGTACACCGGAGCTAAAACTTCACTGTTCCATTGAAGAAGAAAGGGGTAAAGTGTGAACATCCAAAACCCCCAGGTGAAAAGTTGTCGGCTGAGAAAGGGAAATTGGATAAGGTAAAACCCTATCCGTACCAAGGAGGGATTCCAAAAGGGAATCAAAAGGGTAGATTCTCCTAGGTTGTCACTTTCTTCTGTTAGAAAATTCTAGTTAGTGGATCTTTTGAGTAATCTTCCTACTCGAGGTCGTATTAACTCATTTGAGCTTATAGGAACTCGTGCGTGGGGTGACCGAAATTCAACTTCGTAGGAAATTTCTTGACTTCCAAAGCGTAAGAGTAAATAGTTGTCCGTTCCGATCGAGTCAAATCAACTCACTCTTCCCGAAGTAAGACATTGCAACTTGTCAAATTCGAAGGAATTGAGAGAAGTTGATCAACCGAGGAAGCAATTGGCTGCAAGTTCTTGAGTGACCAAAAATCGAACCCATAAATTGAGTGGACCCGAGTGCCACCCATCAAGGTGAGGGAGTGTGTGAGGTGATTTCTAACCTTAAGATTTGTTTGGTCTTTGAGTTGTGCAGGTACCATGGCTGGGAATAGAGGCGATGGCAAAGGCATTGAGAAGCCCGAAGTGTCGTTAGCCAATCTCATGGTTGCGATACAAGGCATCAGTGCCGAAGTAAGAGGAATGAGTGCTCGAGTAGCTAACCTCGAGCAAGGGAGTGCGTCCGTGGCCATGCATGGGTCCGGCGCTGGAACGAGTAGCTCCACTCCGATGAAACCTGAGCTGTATGCTGAGCTTGTTCGACAACACCAGTTGACAAGTGAAGCAATTCGAAGAGAACTAAACTTGGGCAATCCCCAAGCATAACAAAACTTGGGCAATCCCCAAGCTGATTATCAAAACTTGGGCATTCCCCGAGGAGAGAGGTTACCACTTCCAAAGGCTCGAAGAAACCTTGAAGCTGTAGCCGAAAAGGTAGATGAAGAGGAATTTCCCGAGGATGAATATGAGCATGAGCCGCCATTCGCTCAACGAAGGCAAGCTCACCGAGGTCGTGGAAATTTCCGAGGTCGAGGCCGAGGCGCAAATGTTGAAAGGCATATTGAGCGTGAGGCTGATGATCGAAATGATGAGTATCCCGAACAGGTTCGTTGTGTTCGAGACTCAAACTGGAACAGTGTCAAGATCACCATTCCACCCTTTAGAGGAATGAGTGATCCAGATGAATATCTTGAATGGAAGCTTAAAATGGAGCGCATCTTTGAAACCAATGAGATGACTGAGGAGAGAAAAGCTGCCCATGCCATTGCTTCGTTCGAAGCTTATGCGTCTACGTGGTGGGAAGCTGATAAAAGGCATAGATGAAGGAATGCCTATCCCGAAGTCACTACTTGGCCACAGTTGAAGAGAGCAATGGATGCTAAGTATTTGAGTGCCAAGTACAGGCAAACTCAGATGCAAAAGCTCTATGAGCTGAAGCAAGGGTCCAAGTCAGTCCAAGAGTATCATGATGAGTTCGAAAAAGTTCGATTGAATCTTGATCTGGTTGAAGACGAAGAGCAAGCCATTATCCGATTCAAAAATTTTTTGGCTAGGGATGTGTCATCTCAATTGAGGCTACACGTGTACCACATGTTGGAAGATCTGTTCGATGCTGCCACCGAAGGTGAAAAATTGGTAAAGGACGATAAGGCAAACCGGTATTGAGGAGTCACTACTTCTACTCCCTTGAACCGAAGTAAAGAATGGAAGAGTCCAAACCAAACAAGTGCCAACACTGTTCGAGATTCGAAGAGACCCTTCGAAAAGGGTATGACTGGTAACCAAGCAAGAGAAGTGGGAGGTAAAATTAAACTAAACTCTCCTAGTGCTTCAAATATTCAGTGTCACAAATGTAAGGGTTATGGTCACATGGCAAAAGAGTGTCCAACTCGCAAAGTTATGCTTCTGCTCGAAGATGGAACCGTCCATGAGAAAGCGAGTGGCACCGAGGAGGCTGACCGAGCTGAAGGTGAAGATGATCATGAAGCTGCCGAAGCTGATCATCCAGAAATGTTTCTTGTGGTTCGAAGGAATTTGAGCTGCATGACTCTGGAAGAAGAGGACAACCAAAGAGAAAATCTCTTCCATGCCCGATGTCGAGTGAGGGGAAAGGTGTGTTCGATGATCATTGACTCTGGTAGTTGTGCAAATGTGGTGAGCCAAAACTTGGTTTCCCAAATGGGACTATCTACGATGAAGCATCCCCACCCTTACAAACTATAGTGGCTGAACGAGTATGGAGAATTGAGGGTTGTCAAACAAGTGTGGATCAAGTTTAGAATTGGCGAGTATCAAGATGAAATGATATTCGATGTGGTGCCAATGCAAGCTTGTCATTTGCTATTGGGAAGACCGTGCCAATATGACCGGTCAGTTGTTCACAATGGGAGATCCAACACTTACACTGTCAAACTCGAAGGGAAGAGTTTCATACTCAAACCCTTGTCTCCCAAGCAAGTCACCGAGGACTATAAACGGATGAAAGAATTGAAAGAAGCGGCAAAAGCTAAGCTTCCGATGGGAACAAAATTGGGGGCCGAAGACGCAAACTCACCGCCCGAAGTGAAAGGAATCTGTGCAATCATGCAACCGGGTGAGTTTCTTCGAGGCAACGACAACAACCAGATGATGATTTGCCTCATGCACAAGGGTATTTTTCTAAACTCTAATGATGATTTTTCTAACCACCCTTTGCCTAGTGCTGTACTGATAAGACCCAAAACGCCAACCATCAAGAGCCAAGCTTGAGTGCACACAGAGTACCGCCAAGGCCCCCGAAAGCGTCTTAAAGATCATGCAAAGGAGCGCCAAGGGAGGAGGATCACCTAGGCCACTTGAAGAGGCATCCGGAGCATGTTTGGAAGCAACTCAAGAGGCCACAGGACCAGGCGGACCGCCTACTCAACTAGGCCGGCCGCCTAGTTTTTGATCAGTCTCTGGAAATCAACCAGGCGGACCGCCTTTGCAAACCAGGCGGACCGCCTACTCCTTCAGCACACCAAGAACAGGCGGGGCGCCTAGTTAAAGTAGGCTGGGCGCCTACTTTTGTGAAGGGTTGCGGGATTCCTAGTTTTTATGGTATGTTTTGACGACTTTAGCCCTACGTGGCCTTTATTGTTTTGACTAGACTTAGGGGCTATTTAGACATTTTATTTAGAAGTGTGGTGAACCTATAAATACCACACTTAGTCATTTATTTCAATTAGCTAGTTTTGAAGATAGAATTGAGAAGATAGAATAGGCTTGGCCTTTCTTGTTGAAGCGTTGACTTCATGTATCTCTTACGTTGAATCCATGGTGGATCTCTGCTAGTGAGAGTCCCGTTTAATGGTTCAAGTCTCTTCTCCCTATTGAATCAATCTATTTGTTAGTTTGATTCGTTCTTTTCTTCTATTTCTATTCTCCCCAATCCCTTACTTTCTTGTTATCTTGTGATTGTTGCTTCCGCAACTTAGTTTATCGCTTCCGCCTATTTGGTTCGTATCATCTTGGTATCAGAGCACGGATCGGGTGTTGTTCCTACAAACCCTCGATCCTTGTTCATCTTATCTTTACTTTATTGTTATTGTGTTTATGTTCTTGAGAAAAGAAGAAAAACAAAAAAATTGAAAAATTGAAAATTACAAAAAATTCTTGTTGTGGATTGGATTTGATGATTCCTTTGGTGTTTGATATCGGGGATTGGTCAATGATGATTACCCGTTGATTTGGTACCCTTGTTTCATGATTTGGTGTTGAGAATCAAAAGTTGAAAAAAATCAAAACCCCCAAAATTGAAAAACCCTTGAACTTGATTGAAATTGCTTGATTTGGATTCGTTGTGGATTGGGTGTTGATATAAATCATTGGGGATTGATTAGAGTAGTTGAAAACACCATCGGGTACCTTCGGATTGGGAAAAAAACACCTTGGAACATCGAAATTTGGGTGCAAAAGGACCAAAAACCCGTTTTCGGACTGTGCAGGAAGCACCAGTAGGCGGACCGCCCACTCCTATAGGCGGACCGCCTGTTTTCAATCAGCTCTCTGGAATTCAGAGTAGGCGGACCGCCCACCTTGCAGAGGCGGGGCGCCTACTCCTGGGGTGACTCCGTTTGGTTTCGTTTCGTGTGTTTTGGTGTTCCGTTTGCTTCCTAACTTCTTGGTTAGTGTTTCTAGGGTATTTGTCCTATCTTATTAACACTAATCTTTGATTTCTTAGGGTGTTTGTGTGTCTTGAAGTCTATACTTAAAGTTGTAGAATTTGCTTGCTTCAAGTGCGCACTAAATTTGCTTCCGTACATCGAGTCGCTTTAACTTCATTTCGAACCATTACTTGGGCGCATTAGTTGATTGATCTTGCCATTGTGATTACTAAGAGACAAGAGGGCCTTGAGTGGAAAAAGGCTTGAGTGGTGAGAACAATAGAGTGTGGTCACAAAAGCCAACGACCTTGAGTGTACACACGAGTGGAAAGAAAATTGAGTAACATCTTTTGAGTGATACACGTGAGGGAGTGAATTTGTAAGGTCCTTAACTCTTTGATTACAATTATGGCTTCGGATGATGATGATTGTGGAGGATATGACTCATGCGGAGATGATGGAGATTATGGTTCCTATGGTGGTGATGATGGGTATTGTTATGACGATTTCGGGAACCAAGGCTCATATGATGATGAAGCGGGTCACTATGTTGATTATGAAGATGAAGAAGACTATGGGGCTTGCGAAGACGAATGTGAAGAATCTTATGCTCCAAGTCAAGAATTTGAAGATGGTGACGCTTCGAGGTATGATGATCCTACTTACTCTTCTTGTGATGAATTTGAACATAATGATAGTGACGTAGAGAGAATTGATGATGAGGTTGATTATGAGGATGGTTCATATGCATCTTCTCTTGATGTTGCTTGTGGTGAGCAAGAGAGTAGTAGAAGGCCTTCCATTAGTGTGGGAGGTGGTGGTGGTAGTTCCATGGGAAATGGGAGAGTTACATCTTCTAGTTCCCATGTGAAGGGTGGAATGAGAAAAATTGCTCTTACCGTGGTTGGAGTGCATTGCTCTAGTCGTGGTGGTAGGAGTGGTGTTAGGAGCTATGGAACCAAGGCGAGAGGCAATTATGGGTTCCATAGTGGTGCTCCTTCCTCGACTTTCAACTACACTTCTAGTGTTGGAAGAGTGACGGGAAGTGGAAGTTGTTCTAGTTTTGTTGCTAGGGGAAGTGGGATAAGTAAGCTTCGATTTGATAGTGATGGGTATCAAGAGGTTCCAAGATCTTACTTGGATGATCCTATACTACACTTGGGTCTACGGAGGTTCCCTGTTGAGGTGGAAGGTTATGGAGGGTACTTGCTCAAGATTGGTGGCACCGATGCCAATTGCATTAATACCTCGGTGGTTGATGAGTTAAGGTTACCTTGCTATGCCCTAGAGCATCCTTATGACTACTACGGAGTGTGGGTTTCCAAGCAAGCTCGGGTGTGTATATCGCATAGGGGATATTGGAATTATATTTGGTGTCATGTGTACCCCATGCAACATTGTCATGTGTGGTTTGGCGAGTCATGGTTGCAAAGCAAGAGGTGCGATATAGTAATGTGAGTGATAAGTATTACCTCGGCCAAGGCCCAACGATGTATGACTTTGAGCCTATTGGAATAAAGATCAAATCACCTCCTAGTGTACCTTCTAGGCTTATGGAAAGGGAAAAGGAGCAAGAATCTCATCCTATGGTTGAAAGAGTTTAAACAAGAAGTCCTACAATCACAAGCAATGGTGGGACTAGTGCAAGAAAAGAGTTGACGATAGTCAACAAGGTGAACCCCAAGCCACAAGCTCCAAAGTTAAGTGGTTCACCAACAAAGAAGAAAGAGACCTCAAGTGATGAGTGTCTTAGTCCTAGATTTCGGGTTGATGTTAAAACTCCACCTACTCCGGCTATGGGTATTCTTGGGCCTCGACCCAACTCGCCCGAATTTGAGAGACAAAAGATTGAGAGGAGTAAGGGAGTGACCGGTGACATTCCTCGAGTGGAAAAAGGAGAGGATGTGTTGAGTGATGTGAGTGGGATGTCACCACCCGAAAATACACCTAACCTTGAAAAGAAAATGAGAGAAAAGAAAGAGGGGAAAAAGAGTGAGGACACCCCTTATTCTAACCTTAACCCTTTATCTTTTTCTTCTACTTTTGTGAATGCTTGTGTAGGTACTCTTGGAGGCCAATCAATGGAGCCTCAATCATGCCCCAAGAAGGATAGACAAGGTGAAGAAACTCTTCAATGTGAGCTTCAAGGTGAAGAGACAATTCATGACACTTCAAATGCATTGAGTGAGCAATGTGTTTGTAACTAGTTGATGATTTGTATGATTACAATGTGTTTGCAACTAGTGTAGAGTCGAATGGTCAACTTGTGTGTGATTGTGAACCGCTAGTTGAGAGGGAGGATAAGCCACATCATGATGTGAGCTCGATTTTCATTGAACCTCTCATTAGTGAGGAATGTGTAGTTGACCTTGCTTGTGAACCTTGTTATGACACCCCACCCATATTTGACAAAGGGGAAGATGAGTTGAATGAATACCCTATCCTTTCCCTTGATGAATTGCTTGGTAATGGTGGACCTATGTGTTGTAGTGAGGTTGGTAACGACCTTGAGGAGTCCCTAGTGGATGAGATGGACCGAATTGTATTTGATGACTCCTCAAGTGTGGATGAAGACTCTAATTTTGATGCTTTACCTTTGATGGGTAGTGGACTTGTTTCCACAAACCCTTTGTTTGAAGAGGATTCTCAAAAAGGTGATGGTGAGTATCAAACTAGAGAAGAGTGTGGATTTAAACCTCCATGGTTTGGAAAGTTGAGCTCTATAGACAATCCATTGTTTGGAACTTCTAGTGAGGGAGATTGTCTTAGAGATGGATTTGGAGGTGAGGAAGCCACTCTTGGTGTGTGTAAGAGTGCTTCCAAGAAGGGGAGTGGAGTATTTGATGCTAGTTGCCAATTGAACTATTTGTTTTACTCCATCCCACATGTTAATCACACCTTGGGTGTTGAGCATGCCAAAGCTCGATGTGATGACCATAAGCTTGGAGGTCATAAGGAACTTAGTTGCTTAATCTTGCGTGTTCCTTGTCTTATTGATCTCTTTGCTTGTTATGGTAGTGAGTACTTGTCATTGATGAGCCAAGAACTTGTTGTTTCCTTTGGAGACATAAGCTTTTTGATTAGTATTGATACTTGGCTCTATCATAAAAGTGTGATTTTCACATCACTTGTGCTCACTCTTGGTGGACTTTCCTACTCTTGTAGTGGGAAGTTTTGGTTTGTTCTTATTGGCCTTAGGGATCATAGGAATTTTAACGGCTTGATCTTACATATTCTCTATCCTATTGATCCCCTTGATGAATCATGTGTTGAGTGTACCCATTGGGGAAGCCAAGTGATTATTGTTTTCTTTGGAAACATGTGCTTTATCATTGTTATTGATGCTTGGCTCTATCACAAGAGTGTGTTTTCCCACACTTTTGCCACTAACCTACTCTTGTAGTGGGAAGCTTTGTTTGTGCTTGTTTTGAATGTAGGCTTGATGGTTTGATTTCGAGGACGAAATCCTTTCAAGAAGGGGAGGATGATAAGACCCAAAACGCCAATCATCAAGAGCCAAGCTTGAGTGCACACAGAGTACCGCCAAGGCCCCCGAAAGCGTCTTAAAGATCATGCAAAGGAGCGCCAAGGGAGGAGGATCACCTAGGCCACTTGAAGAGGCATCCGGAGCATGTTTGGAAGCAACTCAAGAGGCCACATGATGCAGCCCAAAGTGCTGATCAACCGAGGACACTTCACCCGAAGGCAGTGACTGATCAACCGAGGAGGCCAATTACTCGAAGCCAAGCTAAGCTGCTCCATGACATGCACATCCAGCTGGCTATGTCGGGAAGAAGCATGTGTTCGGAAGAGGGATTGCAAAGTGATGAAACCAAGGGCTACATCTTCAAGTTTGAGCCCGATGACAAAGTTCCCGAACAGCAGCTCTTGACCCCGGGCAGCGCAGAGCCGAACACAACATCTTGTGTTCGAAGCCAAGTCAGCGCCCGATGACAAATGTGTTCGAGCAGGCAATAGAGAACCGAAGCCAGGCTCACCGAAGTCAAGGTTGCCGAGCACATTTAGACTCAGCCCTGCGTGGCTTATTTCTATTGGTCATCTGTGACCTATTTACTAGTTTACCCTTAGTCTTTCCTATATAAACATTGTTTCTTCATTGTAAAAGCCAGTTTTTGGATATTGATGAATTGAATGAAAGTGCCGAGCACATTTCTTCTTGTCTCCGTCGTGAGCAAAACCCCGGTGAGGGCTTTTAAGGACTTGTGGCTTTCGGTTAGTCCGATTGAACATTCCTCTTGATCATTCAGTTTGCAAGAGGCAATGTTCTCTTGAGGATTGTTGCATAGTTAGGGTGATTCTTGTGTCCCTTTCGATCGAGCTTTGAGACAGGTTCCTCACTGTTCTTTCGAAAGAAGCAAGTTTTGTCTTGCTTCTATCTTCTTCTTTACTTGTTCTTGTTCCGCGTTTGTGCTAAGCAACACCTTCGGGTTTGCCTTGCACCATCTTGGTATCAGAGCTCGGTTTGGGCTTGTTTCTACAACCCCAAATCCTGTTCGAGTTATCTTTATTATCGTGCGTTTGTGTCTTTGTTTTCCTTTTCGTGTTCTTGATTTGGTTTTATTACTGTTGGTGTTATTGCCTTACAAAAAAAAAAAAAAAAAAAAAAGTGTTAAAAGAAAAATTCAAAAATTGTGTTTGATTGTTAGTTGTTTGGGAAAAACAATCATTGAATCTTGTTCACCATTGTTGTCTGATTCCATCGAGTACCCGACGTACTGATTTTGTGACTAGGGTTTCTTGGTGAATTTTTGGACTATTTTGAGCTTCCATGGTGACTGACTCAAACCCCATTAAGTTTGGAAGAAACCGATGAAGAATGGTGGTTCTTGAGTGATTTGGGTTTGTTTGTTGCTTGAAAAATCGAAGTTCTTAAGTTTGAATCGTTGTCCGTACGCCGGAAAATTGTTACAAAGTTCGTAACAGTGTACGACACGACGAGCTGAATTCTTGGCTCGAAGAACTCGACTGAAGTCCTCCGTTGTTACTGAGACTGGAGTTGAAAGCAACCCAGATCTGTTGAAATTCGTGGTCAGTGAACCGAAGTTGTTGTGTCCGTACGTCGGAGCAAGGGTCACTGTTCCATTGAAGAAGAAAGGGGTTAATGGTTTGAATGTTAAAACCCCAGGTGAAAAATTGTCGGCTGAGAAAAGGAAAGTGGATAAGGTAAAACCCTATCCGTACCAAAGGGGACCACTCTTGTACGGACAGGAGTGGGTGTGATCGAAAAAGATTCCAAAGGGAATCAAAGGGTAGATTCTCCTAGGTTTTCACTTTCTTTCGTGTCAAAATTCTAGTTGGTGGATCTTTTGAGTAACTATCCTACTCAAGGTCGTACCAACTCTTTTGAGCTGATAGGAACTCGTGCGAAGGGGTGACCGAAGTCCAAACTTTCGTAGAATTTTCTTTTGACTCCCCGAGCTCAGTTAAAAAGCGTCCGTTCCATCGAGTCGAACATCACTTCACTCATCCCGAAGAGACAGTGACTATTGTCGAACTTGAAGGATCTTAGAGGACCGATCAATTGGACGAGCCACTGTTAACAAGTCCTTGAGTGATCAAAAACCGAACCCATAAATTGAGTGGACCCGAGCGCCACCCATCAAAGGTGAGGGAGAGTGTGAGGTGATTTCGAAACTTAACATTTGTTTGATCTTTGACGTGTGCAGGTACCATGGCTGGAAACGAAGGCAAAGGCATTGAAAGGCCCGAAGTGTCGTTAGCCGATCTCATGGCTGCGATACAAAGTGTCAGTGCCGAAGTGAGAGGAGTTAGTGTTCGAGTAGCTCAACTCGAACAAGGAAGTGCGTCCATGGCCAAAAATGGGTCCGGCGCCGGAACGAGCGAATCCACTCCGATGAAGCCAGAGCTGTATGCTGAGCTTCTTCGACAACATCAGTTGACGAGTGAAGCAATTCGAAGAGAGCTTAACTTGGGCAATCCCCAAGCACATCAAAACTTGGGCATTCCCCGAGGAGAGAGGTTACCACTCCCAAGGGTCCGAAGAGACCTTGGTGCTGTAACCGAAGAGGCTGATGAAGAGGAATTTCCCGAGGACGAGTATGAACGTGAGCCGCCCTTCGCTCAACGAAGGCAAGCTCACCGAGGTCGTGGAAATTTCCGAGGTCGAGGCCGAGGCGCAAATGTTGGAAGAAATATTGAGCGTGAGGCTGATGATCGAGAAGATGAGTATGTCGAACAGGTTCGTGGTGTTCGAGATTCCAATTTGAACAGTGTCAAGATCACTATTCCACCCTTTAAATGAACTAGTGATCCCGATGAGTATCTTGAATGGAAGTTGAAAATGGGGCGCATCTTTGAAACCAATGAAATGACCGAGGAGAGGAAAGCTGCCCATGCCATTGCTTCGTTCGAAGCTTATGCATCAACATGGTGGGAATCTGACAAGAGGCATAGAAGGAGAAATGACTACCCAGTAGTCACTACTTGGCCACAGTTGATGAGAGCTATGGATGGTAAGTATTTGAGTGCTAAGTACAGGCAAACTCAGATGCAAAAGCTATATGAGCTAAAACAAGGATCGAAGTCAGTTCAAGAGTACCATGATGAGTTTGAAAAAGTTCGATTGAATCTTGATCTGACCGAAGACGAAGAACAAGCCATTATCCGGTTCAAAAATGGCTTGACCAGGGATGTGTCCTCTCAGTTGAGACTCTACGTGTACCATACGTTGGAAGATTTGTTTGATGCTGCTACCGAAGCTGAAAAATTGGTGAAGGAAGAAAAGGCAAATCGGTATCGAGGAGCCCCTACTTCTACTCCCTTGAACCGAGGAAAAGAATGGAAAAGTCCTAACCAAGCAAGTGCCAACACTGTTCGAGATTCGAAGAGACCCTTCGAAAGAGGTGTGACCGTTAACCAACCAAGAGAAGTGGGAGGTAAAGTTCAACTCAACTCTCCTAGTGCTTCAAATATTCAGTGTCATAAATGCAGAGGTTATGGTCACATGGCAAAAGAGTGTCCAACTCGCAAAATTATGCTACTGCTCGAAGATGGAACCGTCCATGAGCAAGCGAGTGACACCGAGGAGGAAGTTATCGAGGAGACTGACCGAGCTGAAGGTGATGATGATCATGAGGCTGCCGAAGCTGATCATCCGGAAATGTTTCTTGTGGTTCGAAGGAATTTGAGCTGCATGACTCTCGAAGAAGAGGACAACCAAAGAGAAAATCTCTTTCATGCCCGATGTCGAGTAAGGGGAAAGGTGTGTTCGATGATCATTGATTCTGGTAGTTGTGCAAATGTGGTGAGCCAAACTTTGGTCTCACAAATGGGATTACCTACAATGAAGCATCCCCACCCCTACAAATTACAATGGCTGAATGAGTGTGGAGAATTGAGAGTTGTCAAACAAGTGTGGATCAAGTTTAGAATCGGCGAGTATCAAGATGAGATGGTATTCGATGTGGTGCCGATGCAAGCTTGTCATTTGCTATTGGGAAGACCGTGGCAATATGACCGAACAGCTGTTCACTATGGCAGATCCAACACTTATACCGTAAAGCTTGATGGAAAGAGTTTTATCCTCAAACCATTGTCTCCAAAGCAAGTCTCCGAGGACTATAAACAGATGAAAGAACTGAAAGAAGCGGCCAAAGCTAAGCTTCCGATGGGAGCAAAATTGGGAGCCGATGAGACAAACTCACCGACCGAGGAGAAAGGAATTTGTGCAATCATGCAACCCGGTGAGATCTTACGAGGCAACGACCACGGTCAGATGATGATTTGCCTCGTGCACAAGGGTATCTTTCTAAACTCTAATGATGATTTTTCTAATGATAACCCTTTGCCTTTGTCTGTTCGTAAAGTTTGCAGGACTTCGAGGATATGTTTCCCGAGGAAATGCCAGGTGGATTACCTCCGTTGAGGGGAATCAAGCACCAAATTGACTTCGTGCCGGGATCTCAAATCCCCAACAAACCTGCTTACCGGTGTAATCCCGAAGACACCAAAGAGCTCCAAAGACAGGTTGATGAATTGCTGAACAAGGGCCTTGTTCGAGAGAGCTTGAGTCCTTACGTCGTTCCAGTTATCCTTGTCCCGAAGAAGGATGGAACATGGCGAATGTGTGTTGACTGTCGATCAGTCAACAAAATAACGGTAAAGTATCGTCATCCTATCCCTCGATTAGATGACATGCTAGATGAATTAAGTGGTTCTTCATGCTTTTCAAAGATTGACCTCAGGTCCGGTTACCACCAGATCCGAATGAAACCCGGTGACGAGTGGAAAACCGCATTCAAGACCAAATTCGGTCTCTATGAATGGTTGGTAATGCCATTTGGCTTATCCAACGCCCCGAGCACATTCATGCGATTGATGAACCACGTGCTCAAACCGTTCATAAACAAGTTCGTTGTCGTTTATTTCGATGACATCCTTGTTTATAGTCGAACCATGAATGAACATGTCGAACACCTAAGGCTTGTGCTCGAAAAGCTTCGAGAAGAAAAGTTGTATGCCAACTTCAAGAAGTGCGCCTTCGGTGTCGATCGTGTAGTCTTTCTAGGATTCGTTGTCAGTGCTAATGGTGTCGAAGTCGACGAATAAAAAGTCGAAGCCATCAAAGATTGGCCAACTCCGATGATGCAGCCCGAAGTGCTGATCAACCGAAGGCAGTGACTGATGAACCGAGGAGGCCAATTACCCGAAGTCAAGCTAAGCTGCTCCATGACATGCACGTCCAGTTGACTACGATGGGAAGAAGCATGTGTTCGGAAGAGGAATTGCCAAGTAAAGAAACCAAGGGCTACATCTTCAAGTTTGAGCCCGATGACAAAGTTCCCGAACAGCAGCTCTTGACCTCGGGCATCGCAGAGCCGAACACAACATCATGTGTTCGAAGCTAAGTCAGCGCCCGATGACAAATGTGTTCGAGCAGGCCATAGAGAACCGAAGCCAGACTCACCGAAGTCAAGAACCGAAGCAAGGCTCACCGAAGTCAAGGTTGCCGAACACATTTTTTTTAATTCAGCCCTGCGTGGCTTATTTTTATTGGTCGACTGAGACCTATTTACTAGTTTACCCTTAGTATTTCCTATATAAACCTTACTTCCTTACATTGTAAGTAGCTAGTTTTTGGATATTGATATTGAATGAAAGTGCCGAGCACATTTCTTGTCTCCGTCGTGAGCAAAACCCCGGTGAGGGCCTTTAAGGATTTGTGGCTTTCGGTTAGACCGATTGAACATTCCTCTTGATCATTCAGTTTGCAAGAGGCAATGTTCTCTTGAGGATTGTTGCATAGTTAGGGTGATTCTTGACTCCCTTTTGATCGAGCTTTGGGACAGGTTCCCCACTGTTCTTTCGAAAGAAGCAAGTTTTGTCTTGCTTTTATCTTCCCTTTCAATTGTTCTTCTTCCGCGACTGTGCTTAGCTTTCCCTTCGGGAATTGCATTGCACCATCTTGGTATCAGAGCACGGTTTGGGCTTGTTTCTACAACCCCAATCCTGTTCAAGTTATCTTTATTTTCGTGCGTTGTGTCTTTGTTTTCCGTTTCGTGTTCCTGTTTTGTTTTGTTCCTGTTAGTGTTCTTACAAAAAAAAAAAAAAAAAAGGAGTGTTAAAAAGAAAATTCAAAAATTGTGTTTGATTGTTGGATGTTTGGGAAAAACAATCTTGGATTCTTGTTCACCATCGAATTCTGATTCCAAAGAATACCCGACGTACTAATTTCGTGACTAGGGTTTTTTTGGTGAAATTTTGGACTGATTTGAGCTTCAGTGGTGACTGGAAATCGAACCCATCGTGTTTGGAAGAAACCGATGAAGGTTGGTGGTTCTTGAGTGATTTGGGTTGTTTTGTTGCTTGAAAAATCGAAGTTCTCAATTTGAATCGTGGACCGTACGCCGGAAACTTGTTAAAAAATTTCGTAACAGTGTACGACACGACGAGCAAGTTCTTAGCTCAAGGAACTTCGTTTGATTTTCTCCATTGTTGCTGAGACCGGAGCTGAAAAGGCGACCCAGATCTTGTTAGAAATCGAGGACAGTGGACCGAAGTTGTTGTGTCCGTACGCCGGAGCAAAGGTCACTGTTCCATTGAAGAAGAAGGGGTAAAAGTTTGAATGTTAAAACCCCAGGTGAAAAATTGTCGGCTGAAAAAGGAAAGTGGATAAGGTAAAACCCTATCCGTACCAAAAGGGACCACTCTTGTACGGACAGGAGTGGGTGTGATCGAAAAAGATTCCAAAGGGAATCAAAGGGTAGATTCTCCTAGGTTCTCACTTTCTTTCGTGTCAAAATTCTGGTTGGTGGATCTTTTGAGTAATTGTCCTACTCGAGGTCGTACCAACTCATTTGAGCCGATAGGAACTCGTGCGAAGGGGTGACCGAAGTCCAAACTTTCGTAGAAATTTCTTTTGACTCCCCGAGCTCAGTCAAAAAGCGTCCGTTCCATCGAGTCGAACATCACTTTACTCTTCCCGAAGAGACAGTGACTATTGTCGAACTTGAAGGATCTTAGAGGACCGATCAATTGGACGAGCCACTGTTAACAAGTCCTTGAGTGATCAAAAGACGAACCCATAAATTGAGTGGACCCGAGCGCCACCCATCAAAGGTGAGGGAGAGTGTGAGGTGATTTCTAACCTTAACATTTGTTTGATCTTTGACTTGTGCAGGTACCATGGCTAGAAACGAAGGCAAAGGCATTGAAAGGCCCGAAGTATCGTTAGCCGATCTCATGGCTGCGATACAAAGTGTCAGTGCCGAAGTGAGAGGAGTGAGTGTTCGAGTAGCTCAACTCGAACAAGGAAGTGCATCCGTGGGCAGAAATGGGTCCGGTGCTGGAACCAGCGAATCTACACCGATGAAGCCAGATCTGTATGCTGAGCTTCTTCGACAACATCAGTTGACGAGTGAAGCAATTCGAAGAGAGCTTAACTTGGGCAATCCCCAAGCACAACAAAACTTGGGCAGTCCCCGAGTTGGAAATCAAAACTTGGGCATTCCCCGAGGAGAGAGGTTACCACTCCCAAGGAACTGAAGAGACCTTGGTGCTGTAACCGAAGAGGCTGATGAAGAGGAATTTCCCGAGGACGAGTATGAACGTGAGCTGCCATTCGCTCAACGAAGGCAAGCTCACCGAGGTCGTGGAAATTTCCGAGGTCGAGGCCGAGGCGCAAATATTGGAAGAAATATTGAGCGTGAGGCTGATGATCGTGATGGTGAGTATCTCGAACAGAATCGTGGTGTTCGAGACTCCAACTTGAACAGTGTCAAGATCACTATTCCACCCTTCAAAGGAACTAGTGATCCCGATGAGTATCTTGAATGGAAGCTGAAAATGGGGCGCATCTTTGAAACCAATGAGATGACCGAGGAGAGAAAGGCTGCCCATGCCATTGCTTCGTTCGAAGCTTATGCATCTACTTGGTGGGAAGCTGACAAGAGGCATAGACGAAGGAATGACTATCCCGAAGTCACTACCTGGCCACAGTTGATGAGAGCAATGGATGCTAAGTATTTGAGTGCTAAGTACAGGCAAACTCAAATGCAAAAGCTATATGAGCTGAAGCAAGGATCGAAGTCAGTTCAAGAGTACCATGATGAATTTGAAAAGGTTCGATTGAATCTTGATCTGACCGAAGACGAGGAGCAGGCCATTATCCGGTTTAAGAGTGGCTTGACCAGGGATGTGTCATCTCAGTTGAGACTCCACGTGTATCACACATTGGAAGATTTGTTTGATGCTGCTACCGAAGCTGAAAAATTGGTGAAGGAAGAAAAGGCAAATCGGTATCGAGGAGTCACTACTTCTACTCCATTGAACCGAGGGAAAGAATGGAAAAGTCCTAACCAAGCAAGTGCCAACACTGTTCGAGATTCAAAGAGACCCTTCGAGAAAGGTGTGACCGTTAACCAACCAAGAGAAGTGGGAGGTAAAGTTCAACTAAACTCTCCTAGTGCTTCAAATATTCAGTGTCATAAATGCAGAGGTTATGGTCACATGGCAAAAGAGTGTCCAACTCGCAAAGCTATGCTTCTGCTCGAAGATGGAACCGTCCATGAGCAAGCGAGTGACACCGAGGAGGAATTAACCGAGGAGATTGACCGAGCTGAAGGTGATGATGATCATGAGGCTGCCGAAGCTGATCATCCGGAAATGTTTCTTGTGGTTCGAAGGAATTTGAGCTGCATGACTCTTGAAGAAGAGGACAACCAAAGAGAAAACCTCTTTCATGCCCGATGTCGAGTGAGGGGAAAGGTGTGTTCGATGATTATTGATTCTGGTAGTTGTGCCAACGTAGTGAGCCAAACTTTGGTCTCACAAATGGGACTACCAACGATGAAGCATCCCCACCCCTACAAATTACAATGGCTGAATGAGTGTGGAGAATTGAGAGTTGTCAAACAAGTGTGGATCAAGTTTAGAATCGCGCGAGTATCAAGATGAAATGGTATTCGATGTGGTGCCGATGCAAGCTTGTCATTTGCTATTGGGTCGACCGTGGCAATATGACCGGACAGCTGTTCACAATGGCAGATCCAACACTTACACCGTAAAGCTTGATGGGAGGAGTTTCATCCTCAAACCATTGTCTCCGAAGCAAGTCTCCGAGGACTATAAACGGATGAAAGAATTGAAAGAAGCGGCCAAAGCTAAGCTTCCGATGGGAGCAAAATTGATGGCCGAGGAGACAAACTCACCGACCGAAGAGAAAGGAATTTGTGCAATCATGCAACCCGGTGAGGTCTTACGAGGCAACGACCCCGGTCAGATGATGATTTGCCTCGTGCACAAGGATATCTTTCTAAACTCTAATGATGATTTTTCTAATGATAACCCTTTGCCTTTGTCTGTTCGTAAAGTTTTGCAGGACTTCGAGGACATGTTTCCCGAGGAAATGCCAGGTGGATTGCCTCCGTTGAGGGGAATCGAGCACCAAATTGACTTCGTGCCGGGATCTCAAATCCCCAACAAACCTGCATACCGGTGTAATCCCGAAGACACCAAAGAGCTCCAAAGGCAGGTTGATGAATTGTTAAACAAGGGCCTCGTTCGTGAGAGCTTAAGTCCTTGCGCCGTTCCAGTTATCCTTGTCCCGAAGAAGGACGGAACATGGCGAATGTGCGTTGACTGTCGATCAGTCAACAAAATAACGGTAAAGTATCGTCATCCTATCCCTCGATTAGATGACATGCTAGATGAATTGAGTGGTTCTTCATGCTTTTCAAAGATTGACCTCAGGTCCGGTTACCACCAGATCCGAATGAAACCCGGTGACGAGTGGAAAACCGCATTCAAGACCAAATTCGGTCTTTATGAATGGTTGGTAATGCCATTTGGCTTATCCAACGCCCCGAGCACATTCATGCGATTGATGAACCACGTGCTCAAACCGTTCATAAACAAGTTCGTTGTCGTTTACTTCGATGACATACTTGTTTACAGTCGAACCATGGATGAACATGTCGAACACCTAAGGCTTGTGCTTGAAAAGCTTCGAGAAGAAAAGTTGTATGCCAACTTCAAGAAGTGCGCCTTCGGTGTCGATCGTGTAGTCTTTCTTGGATTTGTAGTCAGTGCTAATGGTGTCGAAGTCGACGAATCAAAAGTCGAAGCCATCAAAGATTGGCCAACTCCGACCTCGGTATCACAAGTTCGTAGCTTCCATGGGTTAGCTAGCTTTTACCGAAGGTTTGTTCGTGACTTTAGCACCGTGGCAGCTCCTCTAACCGAACTGGTTAAGAAAGACAATCCATTTGTGTGGGGAGAGTCCCAAGAAAGGGCTTTCCAAGAGTTGAAACGGAGGCTTTGTTCTGCCCCGTTGTTGCAACTCCCTGACTTCGGCAAAGCATTCGAAGTCGAGTGTGATGCGTCTGGAGTTGGGATCGGAGGAGTGCTGATGCAAGAATCGAAGCCGATCGCTTACTTTAGCGAAAAGCTTAAGGGTGCAACTTTGAATTACTCGACCTATGATAAGGAGTTGTATGCCCTCGTTCGAGCACTCGCCCATTGGCAGCATTATTTGTGGCCTCGAGAATTTGTGATCAAAAGCGATCATGAGTCCTTGAAGCATCTCCGAGGACAGGAGAAGTTGAACCGAAGACATGCCAAATGGGTTGAATTCATTGAGAGCTTTCCCTATGTAATTCATTACAAAAAGGGAAAAGACAATGTTGTGGCCGATGCGCTATCAAGGAAATTTGCTTTAGCGACCACTCTCGCCTCTAGGCTCATGGGATTTGAAAGCATCAAATCGATGTACGAAGACGATCCCAAGCTAAAATGTGTTCGAGACGCAATCTTGAGTGGCCGAAGAGTTGAGAAATATCAGTGGCACGATGGCTACCTCTTCAAGAATGGGAGGGTTTGTGTGCCAGTGTCATCGTGGAGAGAGCTCTTGGTTCGAGAAGCTCACTCCGGTGGACTGATGGGACACTTCGGTGTCGATAAAACTCTTGGTATCTTGACCGAGCAGTTCCATTGGCCCAAAATGCGACGAGATGTGGAAAAGCTTTGCAACGCTTGTCTCGTTTGCAAGAAAGCTAAATCGAAGTCCAACCCTCATGGTTTGTATACCCCGTTGCCTGTGCCTGATCGACCTTGGGTTGATATATCCATGGACTTTGTCTTGGGGTTACCGAGATCGGGGGGAGGACATGATAGCATCTTCGTTGTGGTTGATCGATTTTCGAAAATGGCTCACTTTATTCCTTGCAAGAAGTGTGACGATGCCCAGCATGTAGCTACATTATTTGTTTCCAATGTGTTGAAATTGCATGGTGTCCCTCGTACTATTGTGAGTGATCGGGACACAAAATTCTTGAGTCATTTTTGGAAGTGTCTATGGGGTGCCCTCGGCACCAAACTACTTTTCTCGACGTCTCACCATCCTCAGACTGATGGACAGACCGAAGTAGTTAACCGAACCTTGGGATCTTTGCTTCGGGCAATGACCAAAGGCAAGGTTGGAAACTGGGCTGATCGTTTGCCCATGATGGAGTTTGCATACAATCGAACGGTGCATCGAATGATTAACATGACCCCGTTCGAGTGTGTGTATGGATTTAACCCTTTAATTCCACTTGATCTAACCCCATTGCCTCGAGATGTTGTTATCGATTTTGCAGGTACTCACCGAGCCAAAGCTCTGCTCGAGTTGCATGCGAAGGTGAAGAAGATCCTCGAGGACGCCTATGCAAAGGTTGCCTTAAAGAAAAACAAGGGGCGTAAAAAGTTGGAGTTAAAGAAGGGTGATTGGGTTTGGGTTCACTTCCGAAAGGAACGTTTCCCGAACCTAAGGAAAGGAAAATTGGCTCCTCGAGGGGATGGTCCATTTCAAGTGCTGAGCAAAATAAACAACAATGCTTATGTCATCGACCTCCCAGGTGAGTATAATGTGTCCAACACCTTCAATGTTACTGATTTGACTCCTTGTGTTGTAGGCCAAACATCAGCAGCAGAGGATGACTCGATTTCGAGGACGAAATCCTCTCAAGAAGGGGAGGATGATGCAGCCCGAAGTGCTGATCAACCGAAGGCAGTGACTGATGAACCGAGGAGGCCAATTACCCGAAGTCAAGCTAAGCTGCTCCATGACATGCACGTCCAGTTGACTACGATGGGAAGAAGCATGTGTTCGGAAGAGGAATTGCCAAGTAAAGAAACCAAGGGCTACATCTTCAAGTTTGAGCCCGATGACAAAGTTCCCGAACAGCAGCTCTTGACCTCGGGCAGCGCAGAGCCGAACACAACATCATGTGTTCGAAGCTAAGTCAGCGCCCGATGACAAATGTGTTCGAGCAGGCCATAGAGAACCGAAGCCAGACTCACCGAAGTCAAGAACCGAAGCAAGGCTCACCGAAGTCAAGGTTGCCGAACACATTTTTTTAATTCAGCCCTGCGTGGCTTATTTTTATTGGTCGACTGAGACCTATTTACTAGTTTACCCTTAGTATTTCCTATATAAACCTTACTTCCTTACATTGTAAGTAGCTAGTTTTTGGATATTGATATTGAATGAAAGTGCCGAGCACATTTCTTGTCTCCGTCGTGAGCAAAACCCCGGTGAGGGCCTTTAAGGATTTGTGGCTTTCGGTTAGTCCGATTGAACATTCCTCTTGATCATTCAGTTTGCAAGAGGCAATGTTCTCTTGAGGATTGTTGCATAGTTAGGGTGATTCTTGACTCCCTTTTGATCGAGCTTTGGGACAGGTTCCCCACTGTTCTTTCGAAAGAAGCAAGTTTTGTCTTGCTTTTATCTTCCCTTTCAATTGTTCTTCTTCCGCGACTGTGCTTAGCTTTCCCTTCGGGAATTGCATTGCACCATCCGACCTCGGTATCACAAGTTCGTAGCTTCCACGGGTTAGCTAGCTTTTACCGAAGGTTTGTGCGAGACTTTAGCACAGTGGCAGCTCCTCTAACCGAGCTGGTTAAGAAAGACAATCCATTTGTGTGGGGAGAGTCCCAAGAAAGGGCTTTCCAAGAGTTGAAACGGAGGCTTTGTTCTGCCCCGTTGTTGCAACTCCCTGACTTCGGCAAAGCATTCGAAGTCGAGTGTGATGCGTCTGGAGTTGGGATCGGAGGAGTGCTGATGCAGGAATCGAAGCCGATCGCTTACTTTAGCGAAAAGCTTAAGGGCGCAACTTTGAATTATTCAACATATGACAAGGAGTTGTACGCCCTCGTTCGAGCACTCGCCCATTGGCAGCATTATTTGTGGCCTCGAGAATTTGTGATCAAAAGCGATCATGAGTCCTTGAAGCATCTCCGAGGACAGGAGAAGTTGAACCGAAGACATGCCAAATGGGTTGAATTCATTGAGAGCTTTCCCTATGTAATTCATTACAAAAAGGGAAACGACAATGTTGTGGCCGATGCGCTATCAAGGAAATTCGCTTTAGCGACCACTCTCGCCTCTAGGCTCATGGGATTTGAAAGCATCAAGTCGATGTACGAAGACGATCCCAAGCTAAAATGTGTTCGAGACGCAATCTTGAGTGGCCGAAGAGTTGAGAAATATCAGTGGCACGATGGCTACCTCTTCAAGAATGGGAGGGTTTGCGTGCAAGTGTCATCGTGGAGAGAGCTCTTGGTTCGAGAAGCTCACTCCGGTGGACTGATGGGGCACTTCGGTGTCGACAAAACTCTTGGTATCTTGACCGAGCAGTTCCATTGGCCCAAAATGCGACGAGATGTGGAAAAGCTTTGCAACGCTTGCCTCGTTTGCAAGAAAGCTAAATCGAAGTCCAACCCTCATGGTTTGTACACCCCGTTACCTGTGCTTGATCGACCTTGGGTTGATATATCCATGGACTTTGTCTTGGGGTTACCGAGGTCGGGGGGAGGACATGATAGCATCTTCGTTGTGGTTGATCGATTTTCGAAAATGGCTCACTTTATTCCTTGCAAGAAGTGTGATGATGCACAGCATGTAGCTACACTGTTTGTTTCTAATGTGTTGAAATTGCATGGTGTACCTCGTACTATTGTGAGTGATCGAGACACAAAATTCTTGAGTCATTTTTGGAAGTGTCTATGGGGTGCCCTCGGCACCAAACTACTTTTCTCGACGTCTCACCATCCTCAGACTGATGGACAGACCGAAGTAGTTAACCGAACCTTGGGATCTTTGCTTCGGGCAATGACCAAAGGAAAGGTTGGGAACTAGGCTGATCGTTTGCCCATGATGGAGTTTGCATACAATCGAACGGTGCATCGAATGATTAACATGACCCCGTTCGAGTGTGTGTACGGATTTAACCCTTTAATTCCACTTGATCTAACCCCATTGCCTCGAGATGTTGTTATCGACTTTGCAGGTACTCACCGAGCCAAAGCTCTGCTCGAGTTGCATGCGAAGGTGAAGAAGAACCTCGAGGACGCCTATGCAAAGGTTGCCTTAAAGAAAAACAAGGGGCGTAAAAAGTTGGAGTTAAAGAAGGGTGATTGGGTTTGGGTTCACTTCCGGAAGGAACGTTCCCCAAACCTAAGGAAAGAAAAATTGGCTCCTCGAGGGGATGGTCCATTTCAAGTGCTGAGCAAAATAAACAACAACGCTTATGTCATCGACCTCCCAGGTGAGTATAATGTGTCCAACACCTTCAATGTTACTGACTTGACTCCTTGTGTTGTAGGCCAAGCATCCGAAGCAGAGGATGAATCGATTTCGAGGATGAAATCCTCTCAAGAAGGGGAGGATGATGCAGCCCAAAGTGCTGATCAACCGAGGACACTTCACCCGAAGGCAGTGACTGATCAACCGAGGAGGCCAATTACTCGAAGCCAAGCTAAGCTGCTCCATGACATGCACATCCAGCTGGCTATGTCGGGAAGAAGCATGTGTTCGGAAGAGGGATTGCAAAGTGATGAAACCAAGGGCTACATCTTCAAGTTTGAGCCCGATGACAAAGTTCCCGAATAGCAGCTCTTGACCCCGGGCAGCGCAGAGCCGAACACAACATCTTGTGTTCGAAGCCAAGTCAGCGCCCGATGACAAATGTGTTCGAGCAGGCAATAGAGAACCGAAGACAGGCTCACCAAAGTCAAGGTTGCCGAGCACATTTAGACTCAGCCCTGCGTGGCTTATTTCTATTGGTCATCTGTGACCTATTTACTAGTTTACCCTTAGTCTTTCCTATATAAACATTGTTTCTTCATTGTAAAAGCCAGTTTTTTGGATATTGATGAATTGAATGAAAGTGCCGAGCACATTTCTTCTTGTCTCCGTCGTGAGCAAAACCCCGGTGAGGGCTTTTAAGGACTTGTGGCTTTCGGTTAGTCCGATTGAACATTCTTCTTGATCATTCAGTTTGCAAGAGGCAATGTTCTCTTGAGGATTGTTGCATAGTTAGGGTGATTCTTGTGTCCCTTTCGATCGAGCTTTGAGACAGGTTCCTCACTGTTCTTTCGAAAGAAGCAAGTTTTGTCTTGCTTCTATCTTCTTCTTTACTTGTTCTTGTTCCGCGTTTGTGCTAAGCAACACCTTCAGGTTTGCCTTGCACCACCACAGGACCAGGCGGACCGCCTACTCAACTAGACCGGCCGCCTAGTTTTTGATCAGTCTCTGGAAATCAACCAGGCGGACCGCCTCTGCAAACCAGGCGGACCGCCTACTCCTTCAGCACACCAAGAACAGGCGGGGCGCCTAGTTAAAGTAGGCTGGGCGCCTACTTTTGTGAAGGGTTGCGGGATTCCTAGTTTTTATGCTATGTTTTGACGACTTTAGCCCTACGTGGCCTTTATTGTTTTGACTAGACTTAGCGGCTATTTAGACATTTTATTTAGAAGTGTGGTGAACCTATAAATACCACACTTAGTCATTTATTTCAATTAGCTAGTTTTGAAGATAGAATTGAGAAGATAGAATAGGCTTGGCCTTTCTTGTTGAAGCGTTGACTTCATGTATCTCTTACGTTGAATCCATGGTGGATCTCTGCTAGTGAGAGTCCCGTTTAATAGTTCAAGTCTCTTCTCCCTATTGAATCAATCTATTTGTTAGTTTGATTCGTTTTTTTCTTCTATTTCTATTCTCCCCAATGCCTTACTTTCTTGTTATCTTGTGATTGTTGCTTCCGCATCTTAGTTTATCGCTTCCACCTATTTGGTTCGTATCATCTACAAAGTGTTTTGCAGGACTTCGGAGACATGTTTCCCGAGGAAATGCCAGGTGGATTACCTCCGTTGAGAGGAATCGAGCACCAAATTGACTTTGTACCGGGGTCTCAAATCCCCAATAAACCTGCATACCGGTGTAATCCCGAAGACACCAAAGAGCTCCAACGGCAGGTTGATGAGTTGCTGAACAAGGGCCTTGTTCGAGAGAGCTTAAGTCCTTGCGCCGTTCCTGTTATCCTTGTCCCGAAGAAGGATGGAACATGGCGAATGTGCGTTGACTGTCGAGCAGTCAACAAAATAACGGTAAAGTATCGTCATCCTATTCCTCGACTAGATGACATGCTAGATGAATTAAGTGGTTCTTCATGATTTACAAAGATTGACCTCAGACCATCAGATCCGAATGAAACCCGGAGACGAGTGGAAAACCGCATTCAAGACCAAATTCGGTCTCTATGAATGGTTAGTAATGCCATTTGGCTTATCCAATGCCCCGAGCACATTCATGCGATTGATGAACCAAGTGCTCAAACCGTTTATAAACAAGTTCGTTGTCATTTATTTCGATGACATACTTGTTTATAGTCGAACCATGGATGAACATGTCGAACACCTAAGGCTTGTGCTTGATAAGCTTCAAGAAGAGAAGTTATATGCTAACTTCAAGAAGTGTGCCTTTGCTGTCGATCGTGTAGTCTTTCTAGGATTCGTTGTCAGTGCTAATGGTGTCGAAGTCGACGAGTCAAAAGTCGAAGCCATCAAAGATTGGCCAACTCCAACCTCGGTATCACAAGTTCGTAGCTTCCATGGCTTAGCTAGCTTTTACCGAAGGTTTGTTCGTGACTTTAGCACCGTGGTAGCTCCTTTGACCGAGCTGGTTAAGAAAGATCATCCATTTGTGTGGGGAGAGTCCTAAGAAAGGGCTTTCCAAGAGTTGAAACAGAGGCTTTGCTCTGCCCCGTTGTTGCAACTCCCTGACTTCGGCAAAGCATTCGAAGTCGAGTGCGATGTATATGGAGTTGGGATCGGAGGAGTGCTGATGCAAGAATCGAAGCCGATCGCTCACTTTAGCGAAAAGCTTAAGGGTGCAACTTTGAATTACTCCATGTATGACAAAGAGTTGTATGCCCTCGTTCGAGCACTCGCCCATTGGCAGCATTATTTGTGGCCTCGGGAATTTGTGATCAAAAGCGATCATGAGTCCTTGAAGCATCTCCGAGGACAGGAGAAATTGAACCGAAGACATGCCAAGTGGGTTGAATTCATTGAGAGCTTTCCCTATGTAATTCATTACAAAAAGGGGAAAGACAATGTTGTGGCCGATGCGCTATCAAGAAAATCTACCTTAGCGACCACTCTCGCCTCTAGGCTCATGGGATTCGAAAACATCAAGTCGATGTACGAAGACGATCCCAAGCTGAAACGCGTTCGTGATGCAATCTTGAGTGGCCGAAGGGTTGAGAAATATCAGTGGCACGATGGCTACCTCTTCAGGAAAGGGAGGGTTTATGTGCCAGTGTCATCGTGGAGAGAGCTCTTAGTTCGAGAAGCTCACTCCGGTGGACTGATGAAGCACTTCGGTGTCGACAAAACTCTTGGTATCTTAACCGAGCAGTTCCATTGGCCCAAAACGCGACGAGATGTGGAAAAGCTTTGCAACGCGTGTCTCGTTTGCAAGAAAGCTAAATCGAAGTCCAACCCTCATGGTTTGTATACCCCGTTGACTGTGCCAGATCGACCTTGGGTGGATATATCCATGGACTTTGTCTTGGGATTACCGTGGTTGGGGGGAGGACATGATAGCATCTTTGTTGTGGTTGATCATTTTTCTAAAATGGCTCACTTTATTCCTTACAAAAACTGTGATGATGCACAGCATGTAGCTACATTGTTTGTTTCTAATGTGTTGAAATTGCATGGTGTACCTCGTACTATTGTGAGTGATCGAGACTCAAAATTCTTGAGTCATTTTTGGAAGTGCTTGTGGGGTGCCCTCGGCACCAAGCTGCTATTCTCGACATCTCACCATCCTCAGACTAATGGACAGTCCGAGGTAGTTAACCGAACCATGGGATCTTTGCTTCAAGCAATGACCAAAGGCAAGGTTGGGAACTGGGCTGATCGTTTGCCCATAATGGAGTTTGTATACAATCGAACGGTGCATAGAATGATCAATATGACCCCGTTCGAATGTGTGTATGGTTTTAATCCTTTGATTCCGCTTGATTTAATCCCATTGCCTCGAGATTCTGTTCTTGATTTTGAAGGTACTCAACGAGCAGCTGCTTTGATCGAATTGCATGCAAAGGTGAAGAAGAACCTCGAGGAAGCCTATGCAAAGGTTGCCTTAAAGAAAAACAAGGGGCGTAAAAAGCTAGAATTAAAGAAGGGAGATTGGGTTTGGGTTCACTTCCGAAAGGAGCGTTTTCCGTACCTAAGGAAAGGGATGTTGGCTCCTCGAGGGGATGGTCCATTTCAAGTGTTGACTAAGATCAACAACAATGCTTACGTGATCGACCTCCCTGGTGAGTATAATATGTCCAACACCTTTAATGTTGCTGACTTAGCTCCTTGTGTTGTAGGTCAAACTTCGGAGGATGAAGAAGGCTCGATTTCGAGGAAGAAATCTTCTCAAGAAGGGGAGGATGATGCTGCCCGAACACGTGCTGATCAAGTGTTCGATCCACCGAGGAGACTGATGACACGAAGTAAAGCCAAGCTGCTGCACGATGTGCACATTCACTTAGCCTGGCCGAAGGAAAACCATTTCCCCGAAGCTGAGTGGCCGGGCTCAAGAACCGAAGGCATTATCTTCAGAGTTGAGCCCGAAGGCAAAGTGACCGAGGACATTGAGCTCGAAGACAAGTGAGCGTCCGAGGACAATGAGTTCGAGCAAGCAACCACGCACCGAAGTCAAGGCTGCCGAACACAAACTTAGTTCAGCCCTGCATGACTTGTTTTCATTGGTCACTTGTGACTATTTACTACTTTATCCTTAGCATAGTCTATAAATAGTCCATTTTACTTCACTGTAAAGGATCCAGTTTTAGTTATATGAAAAATATAGCAAGTGCTATTGTGAGTCTCCGATGGAGCCAATCCCCGACGTGGGCTTTTAAAGAACATGTGTCAACCGGTGTTATTCGTTTGAACAAATTCTTCTTGATCATTCAATTTGCAAGAAGCGGGTCTTTCTTGAGGATTGTTGCATAGTATAGGTGCGTCATGATTTCCCTTCGATCGAGCTTTGAGACAGGTTCCTCACTGTTCTTTCGAATCGAAGCAAGATTTGTCTTAATTCTATCTTTACTTTTCTTGTCATTTTCTTCCGCGTTGTGATGTAGGGAAAATTAGGCGGAAGCGATAAACTAAGATACGGAAGCAATAATCATAAGATAACAAGAAATAAGGGATTGGGGAGAATAGAAATAGAAGAAAGAATGAATCAAACTAAATCACATAGATTGATTCGAATGGGAGAAGAGACTTGAACCATTAAACGGGACTCACACTAGCGGTGATCCACCATGGATTCAACGTAAGAGATACATGAAGTCAACGCTTCAACAAGAAAGGCCAAGCCTATTCTATCTTCAAAGCTAGCTAACTAAGGAATGAAATAAGCTATCTAGCTATTTATAGAGGTTTTTAGGCACTAAGTAAAATGTCTAAATAGCCCACACACTAGGCTTTAGGATAAAAGACCACGTAGGGTCAGAATAGACATAACACCATCAAAAATCCCGCAACTCAGCAATTGGGGCGGGGCGCCTCTCCTTGGGCGGAGAGCCCGCAAACTTGGGCAGTGGAGGGGGCTGGGCGGAGCGCCCCCTGGGTGGGCGGAGCGCCTGGCCCCTTTGGTCCCTGGGCGGGGCGCCTGGATGGCCTGGCCGGAGCGCCTCAGCCTGGAACTTCCTGAACGGCTTCAATTCATCTCCGATGCTCTTGACCTCTCGTCCCTTGCATCCTCCAATCCCGGCTCTTGATGTTAAGTGCCTTAGGCTCGATTTGCCCTGCATCATCATCTAATGATGTAGGGAAAATTAGGCGGAAGTGATAAACTAAGATGCGGAAGCAATAATCATAAGATAACAAGAAATAAGGGATTGGGGAGAATAGAAATAGAAGAAAGAATGAATCAAACTAAATCACATAGATTGATTCAAAAGGGAGAAGAGACTTGAACCATTAAACGGGACTCACACTAGCGGTGATCCATCATGGATTCAACGTAAGAGATACATGAAGTCAACGCTTCAACAAGAAAGGCCAAGCCTATTCTATCTTCTCAATTCTATCTTCAAAGCTAGCTAACTAAGGAATGAAATAAGCTATCTAGCTATTTATAGAGGTTTTTAGGTACTAAGTAAAATGTCTAAATAGCCCACACACTAGGCTTTAGGATAAAAGACCACGTAGGGTCAGAATAGACATAACACCATCAAAAATCCCGCAACTCAGCAATTGGGGCGGGGCGCCTGTCCTTGGGCGGAGCGCCCGCAAACTTGGGCAGTGGAGGGGGCTGGGCGGAGCGCCTGGCCCCTTTGGTCCCTGGGCGGGGCGCCTGGATGGCCTGGGCGGAGTGCCTCAGCCTGGAACTTTCGGAACGGCTTCAATTCATCTCCGATGCTCTTGACCTCTCGTCCCTTGCATCCTCCAATCCCGGCTCTTGATGGTAAGTGCCTTAGGCTCGATTTGCCCTGCATCATCCTCCCCTTCTTGAAAGGATTTCATCCTCGAAATCAAACCATCAAGACCTACATCCAAAGACAAGCACATCCAAAAGCTCCTACTACAAGAGTAGGTTAGTGCAAGTAGTGTGGAAAACACACTCTTATGGTATAGCCAAGCATCAATAACAATGATAAAGCACATGTTTCCAAAGAAAACAACTAGTACTTGGCTTCCCCAATGGGTGCACGCAACACATGATTCATCAAGGAGATTAATAGGATAGAGAATATGCAAGATCAAGCTATTAAAATTCCTATGATCCCCAAGTCCAATAAGAACACACCAAAACTTCCCACGACAAGAGTAGGAAAGTCCAACAAGAGTGAGTACAAGTGATGTGAAAATCACACTTTTGTGATAGAGCCAAGTATCAATACTAATCAAAAGGCTTATGTCTCCGAAGGAAACAACAAGTTCTTGGCTTAACAACGACAAGTACTCACTACCATAACAAGCAAAGAGATCAATAAGATATGGAACATGTAAGATTAAGCAACTAAGTTCCTTATGACCTCCAAGCTTATGGTCATCACACCAAGCTTTGGCATGCTCAACACCCAAGGTGTGACAAACATGTGGGGTGGAGTGAACAAAATAGTTCAATTGACAACTAACATCAAATACTCCACTCCCCTTCTTGGAAGCACTCTTACACACACCAAGAGTGACTTCCTCTCCTCCACATCCATCTCTAAGACAATTTCCCTCACTAGGCAAACTCCAAAAGAAGGTCTCCAAAATCGGCCCTTCATCATTATAGTCCACACAATGAAGGTTAGGACTACTAGAAGATGGTTCAACACAACCAATATCCAGACCATTCATCCCACTTGGAGTTCCAAACAATGGATCATCCTTAGAGTCTATCTTTACATACCATGGAGGTTCTATTTTACTATCAATTCTAGTCCAATACAATTCGCTACCACAAATGAGATTATCTTCACATAATGGAAATGTAAAGCATGCACCTCAAATTCATGGTCACATAAAAATGTGGTATCAAGACTAGGTTCTTTACCCACACCCGAGGAGTCATCGAAAACAAATCGATCCATCTCACACTCTAGAGACTCCTCAAGGTCACAACTATCCTCACTACGACACATAGGTGCACCATTATCAAGCAATTCATCAAGGGAAAGAATAGGGCATTCATTCAACTCATCTTCTCCTTTATCAAATATAGGTGGGGTGTCATAACAAGGGTCACAAATAGGGTCAACCACACAATCTTCACTAGAGAGAGGTTCAATGAATATCGAGCTCACATCATGATGTGGCTTATCATTTCTCTCAACTAATGGTTCACAATCACTCACAAGTTGACCATTCGACTCTACACTAGTTGCAAACACATTGTATTCATACAAATCATCAACTAGTGTTGAGTTTTCACAAACACCATCATAAGACAAGGAAGTAACATTTTCAAGGGAAGAACTTTCATAAACCTTTGAGTGGCCATCTAGCTCACTCAATGCACTTGAAGTGTCATGAGTTGTTCCTTCCCCTTGAAGCTCACATTGAAGAACTTCTTCACCTTGTCCTTCAATCTTGGAACATGATTGAGGCTCCATTGATTTGCCTCCAAGAGTACCTACACAAGTATTCACACAAGTAGAAGAAAAAGATAAAGAGTTAAGGTTAGAATAAGGGGTGTCCTCACTCTTTTTTCCCTTTTTCTTTTCCCTCATTTTCTTTTCAAAGTTAGGTGTAGATTCGGGTGGTGACATCCCACTCACATCACTCAACACATCCTCTCCTTTTTCCACTCGAGGAATGTCACCGGTCACTCCCTTACTCCTCTCAATCTTTTGTCTCTCAAATTCGGGTGAGTTGGGACGAGGCCCAAGAATACCCATAGACGGAGTAGGCGGACTTTTAACATCAACCCGGAATCTAGGACTAAGAGACTCATCACTTGAGGTCTCTTTCTTCTTTGTTGGTGAACCACTTGGCTTTTGAGCTTGTGGTTTGGGGTTCACCTCGTTGACAATTGTCAACTCTTTTCTTACACTAGTCCCACCATTGCTTGTGGTTGTAGGACTTCTTGTTTGCTTTCTTGCATCCTTGAATTGAGATACTTGCTCCTTTCCCCTTTTCATAGGCCGAGAGAATGTACTAGGATAAAACTTAAACTTTGCCCGGTAAGGTTCAATGTCATAAGTTCTTTGCCCCTTGCTCACTTTGTACACATCCTTCACGATATCATACCGCACCCTCTTACCTTGCAACCACGGTTGTCCTAGCCAAACACCATAATGCTCCATGGGACACACATCACACCAAATATATTCCTTGTAACTCCCTTGAGATATGAGTACCCGAGTTTCACTAGTAATCCAAACTCCTTGATACTCATAAGGATATTTCAATTTGTAGCATGGTATCTTTAGTTTATTAACCCAAGAGACATTAACAAAATTAGCATAGGCTTCACTAACCTTGAGCAAGCATCCTCCTCTACTATTCACCTCAAAAATGAACCTACACTCACACATGTCTTGTATAGGATCAAGTCCAAGAAAACCATCACCCCCAAGTTGGGTTCTCCTTATCCCTCCACTAGTGGCAACACCACTAGAACAACCTCCACTTCCCGTCACTCTTCCAACATTAGAAGTGTTGTTGAAAGTCGGGGAAGAAATACCACTATGGAACCCATAATTGCCTCTCGCCTTGGTTCCATAGCCCATAGCACCACTCCTACCACCACTACTAGAGCAATGCACTCCCACCACGGTAAGAGCAATACCATTTCTCCTTCCACCCTTCTCATGGGAGCTAGAAGATGCAAACCTCCCATTTTCCATGGAACAACCACCACCTCCTCCCATACTAATGGAAGGATCCCTACTACTCCCTTGCACGCCATAAGCAACACAAAGAGAAGATGCATATGCACGATTCGTATAATCAACCTCATCATCCATTCTCTCTATGTCAGTATCATCATGTTCAAATTCATCACAAGAAGAGTAAGTAGGATCATCATACCTTGAAGCGTCACCATCTTCATATTCTTTACTTGGAGCATAAGATTCTTCACATTCATCTTCGCAAGCCCCATAGTCTTCTTCATCTTCATAATCAACATAGTGACCTGCTTCATCATCATACGAGCCTTGGTTCCCCGAATGGTCATAGCAATACCCATCATCACCATCATAGGAACCATAGTCTCCATCATCTCCACATGAGTCATACCCTCCACAATCGTCATCCGAAGCCATATTTGTAACCAAAAAGTATAGGACCTCACAAATTCACTCCCTCACGTGTATCACTCAAAAGATGTCACTCAATTTTCTTTCCACTCGTCTATACACTCAAGGTCGTTGGCTTTTGTGACCACACTCTATTGTTCTCACCACACAAGCCTTTTTCCACTCAAGATCTTCTTGTCTCTTAGTAATCACAATGGCAAGATCAATCAACTAATGCAACCAAGTAATGGTTCGGAATGGAGTTTTAAGGGACTCGATGTACGGAAGCTAATTTAATGCGCACTTGAAGCAAGCAAATTCTACGACCTTAAGTAAAGACTCCAAGACACACAACACCCTAAGGATCAAAGATTAGTGTCAATAAAGTAGGACTAATACCTTAGAAACACTAACCAAGAGGTTCGGAATCGAAACAAACACAAAAAACCATGAAACGGAGCAAAACCAAGCAACCAGCTCACTGGGCGGTCCGCCTGGGGTGGGTGGGCGGTACGCCTGCCTTGGTAGGCAGTGAGGGAGGGTAGGCGGGGCACCTAGGGGGTGGGTGGTCCGCCTGGGGGGTGGGTTCAGGTTTTTCCAACTCCGATTTTCTTCAATTCCAAGCCGATTTTGGGTCCGATTTCAACATTTTTTCCACAAATTGAAGGTACCCAAAGTTGAATATTGATATAATCTTCAAACCCCAATAGATTTCACACCCAAACAACCAACAAGCAAGGCACAATCATGATTCAAAGTTTCTAGTTGGGGGTTTTCAACAAGGGTTTCAAAGGTTTAAGGTGGGTTTCGACCGAACTCCAAATCACACGATTCTTTTTTCAATTTGTTCGTTTTGAAATGAAGAACAAAGCCCGGTAATCAATTCCACAACCCCATAATCAAATAACCCAAAAATCAACCAAATTCATCAAGAACAAATGGTTTTGGGTGGGTTTAATAATTTGGGGTTTCAAATTTTCAAATCAATCCAATCCAAACAATTTTGGTACCCAAACGTCGGGTTATCAACAAGGATCAAGAATCTATAACACCCATAACACGAATCGATCACACCACAAAGTTACACCAATTTTTGTATTTTTCACTTTTCTACTTTTTTTTGTGTTTTTCTTCTTTTCTTCAAGAACAAGAACAATAACAACAATAAACTAAACTAAAGATAGGATGAACAAGGAACATGGATTCGTAAGAATGAAACCCGAGCCTTGCTCTGATACCAAATGATGTAGGGAAAACTAGGCGGAAGCGATAAACTAAGATGCAGAAGCAATAATCATAAGATAACAAGAAATAAGGGATTGGGGAGAATAGAAATAGAAGAAAGAATGAATCAAACTAAATCACATAGATTGATTCAAAAGGGAGAAGATACTTGAACCATTAAACGGGACTCACACTAGCGGTGATCCACCATGAATTCAACGTAAGAGATACATGAAGTCAACGCTTCAACAAGAAAGGCCAAGCCTATTCTATCTTCTCAATTCTATCTTCAAAGCTAGCTAACTAAGGAATGAAATAAGCTATCTAGCTATTTATAGAGATTTTTAGGCACTAAGTAAAAGGACTAAATAGCCCACACACTAGGCTTTAGGATAAAAGACCACGTAGGGTCAAAATAGACATAACACCATCAAAAATCCCGCAACTCAGCAATTGGGGCGGGGCGCCTGTCCTTGGGTGGAGCGCCCGCAAACTTGGGCAGTGGAGGGGGCTGGGCGGAGTGCCCCCTGGGTGGGCGGAGCGCCTGGCCCCTTTAGTCCCTGGGCGGGGCGCCTGGATGGCCTGGGCGGAGTGCCTCAGCCTGGAACTTCCGGAACGGCTTCAATTCATCTCCGATGCTCTTGACCTCTCGTCCCTTGCATCCTCCAATCCCGGCTCTTGATGGTAAGTACCTTAGGCTCAATTTGCCCTGCGTCACGTTGTGTTTAGCATTTTCCTTCGGGTTTGCTTGCACCATTCCTCCTCCCATGGAACAACCTCAACCACCTCCTCCCAACCCGATGGAAGGAGTTCTACTACTCCCTTGGGCTTCATACGAGACACCTAAGGAAGATGACATCGAATTGTTCACTCGGTCAACTTCGCCATCGATTTCCCCGATGTCACATTCATTGTATTCAAGATCATCACAATGGGACTAAGTAGAGTCGTCATACCTCGAAGCGTCACTTCCTTCATATTCTTGACCCGAAGCATAAGAATCTTCCCGTTCATCTTCACAGGCTTCGTAGTCTTCTTCGTCTTCGTATTCACCATAGTGACTCGCTTCGTCCTCGTAAGAGCCATAGTCCCCGGTGTCGTTATAGCAATCATCACCATCATAGGAACCATAGTCTCCATCATCTCCACATGAATCATACCCTCCGTGGCTACCATCATCCGAAGACATAGCTGGAACAAACAAGAGTAAAGGACCTCACAAGTTCACTCCCTTACGTGTATCACTCGAGTAATGTTCACTCAATTTTCTTTCCACTCGTGTTCACACTCAAGGTCGTTGGCTTTTTGTGACCTCACTCTATTGTTCTCACCACTCTAGCCTTTTTCCACTCAAGTTGGCCTTGCCTTCTTGTTAGGATACCGAAGTGATATTTCACAACTAGTACTTTCCAAGCATAGGTTCGGAAGGAGTATACATGACTCGATGGAATGGTAGCTATTTAACTGCACACGGGGAGTCAAAGAATTGTCTACGAAATTGGACTTCGGTCACCCCACGCACGAGTCCTATTAAGCTCAAATTTGATAGTACGACCTCGAGTAGAAAGAATTACTCTAGAGATCCACTATCGAGAATATTCGGACACAAGAAAAGTGATATCCTAAGAGAATCTACCTCATCCTCGGTTCCGCTTCGGAATTCTCCAAACACGTGACCTCGGTATGGGTGTTTCCTCCTCGGGACCTATAGGGTTTAACCTTATCCGCTTACCCTTTTCTAGCCAACAACTTTTCACTTGGGTTTTAGATTTTAACAGTTTACCCCTTTCTTCTTCAATGGAACAGTGAACCTTTACTCCGGTGTACGGACAATTTTCAAGATTCGTTCACAGTCCACTAACAACAGATTAAGCACAAGATTTGGGTCGTCTCTGATTTTACAATGTCGGAGATCACTCCAGTTCCAAGCGGAGCTAAGAACACAGCTCACCTCATCCGTACACTGTTAACAATGTCAACTAGTTTTCGGCATACGGACAGTGTCTACAAGCAGTGGAACTTCGATTTTAAGCACAAAATCGACCCAAATACATCAACATCTACTAGTTTTCATCAATAAACACCAAATCACAACTGGGGTTTGATTTTCAACATCACCACATCAAGAACAGTCCAAAAATGAAGGAAAAACCTTAGTCATAAACGATGTACGTCGGGTATCCAAATTGATCCTCGGACAGTGGTGAATCCAAATATGTGACTGTTTAATCCAAACAATCAACAATCAACACAAATTTTTGAATTTTCTTCTTTTCACTTTTTTTTTTGTAAGGTAAGAACACCAACAGAAAAGTAAAGATAGAATGAACAAGGAAAGTGCATTCGTAAGAACGAATTCCAAACCTTGCTCTGATACCAAGCTGGTGCAAGCTAAATCCGAAGATGAGCTAGCAATCGGAAACAACAAGAACACGATGCGGAAACGATAAGGATAAAGATGCGGAAGCAATAAAGTAACCAAGATAACAAGAAATCGGGGATGAGGGAGAACAGAAATAGAAGAAAGAATGGATGATCCGAATCAAAACATTGATTGATTATCCAAGGGAGAAGATGAAACTTGAACCTAACAAGACTTCATACTAGGGATGAAATCCATTTCGGTTCCAAGCCTAAGAAGGCATACACGAAGCCTCGGGCTTCAACAAGAATGGCTCGGCCAATTCTATCTCTATTCTCTCAATTCAACATCAACTAACTCCCCCTCTAATGAGCTATGCTAGGAGTTTATATAGACAATATAAAGGACAAAATAGTAAAAATGGTCACAGGCGACCAATGAGATAAAGCCATGCAAGGCTGGAGCAGTTTTATGTGTTCGGTAGCTCAGCTCGAACACATTGGATTCGGACGCTTGTTTGCCTCGGTCACGATTGGAATCGAACGCTCTCCTGCCCCGAGCACATTTGTAGCCCTTCGATCGATTCACTGTTCGGCGTCATTCTTCCTTGGTTCGGTTGCTTTTCAGCTTCGAGCTCGAGCTTGTCACTTCCTCCTTCGGGCTCAAACTTGATCGTTGAGCTTCCATAAGTTGTGCTCAGTCTCACAGCTTCCGAAGTCAGTTTCAGCAACGGTCACTTATTGTCTGCTCGGTGGATTTCCATCGTTGCTGCTCGGCGAGGCAGTCTTCGACATCGTGGGTGTCATCTGACTCTTTGGTAGACTAGCTTGATGAATCGAACAGGTGAGCCTAGTTCGTATTGCATCAGACCGGCATCATCCTCCCCTTCTTGAAGAGATTTCATCCTCGAAATCAAGATGTTCTCGTCCATGGCGTCATCATCTCCTCGAGGTGCCCAATGCTCTCCTCCCTTGTACCTCTTGATCGTCACTTTGACATAGGCTTCTTCCAAGATCTCCTTTGCCTTATCATGGAGCTTAGGACCTACAAGCAACGACAAGGAAACACAAAACCTCCTACTTTGAAAGTAGGTTAGTGCTAGAAGTGTGGAAAACACACTCTTGTGGTATAACCAAGCATCAAGAATAAGCACAAATATCAAGTCTCCAAGGAGAACAACAAGTACTTGGTTAATTAACAACATGCACTCAACACAATAATGAGCAAATAGGTCATGGGGACATGGAAAAAGCAAGATCAAGCTATCAAAATCCCCTTGAACCTTAAGCTCAAGATCAACACACCAATCAATCCTCAAGGTGTGATTAATAAGTGGAGTGGAGTGAGTCGAATAACTCAACATACAAGTAGTATCAAGTACTTCACTCCCCTTCTTTAGAGCATACTTACTCACACCAAGGGACTCCTCTTTCCCTCCCATTTCATCACCTAAGCAACCCTTCTCAAAAGACAAGCTCTCAAGGAAGGCATTGATGATGGATTCTTCTTCATCACAACCCCAACAAGCAAAGTAGGGTCACTCAAAGAACCATCTACCTCACCCAAATTCTCAAACAATGGGTTGCCTAAGGAATCAAATCCTTCACACCATGGGGGCTCCATTTTACTATTCACCCTAGTCCGATACAAGTCATTACCACTAATGAGAATGCCTTCAAACAATGGATTAGTATAAACATGCATCTCACTATCATGATCAAGCATAGAAAAGTTATCAAGACTAGGTGCACCTGAGCAGTCATCATAGACAACCTTGTCCAATTCATGCAACTTGGACTTCTCAAGGTCAATTCCATCTTTACCACAACACATTGGTCTACCAAATAAAAGCATATCAATAAGGGAATGATCAACTATCCCATCTTCCCCTTTGTCAAAGGTTGGTGGTGTATCATAGCAAAGGTCACAATCATTGCCAACTATCAAATCTACACTAGGGAGAGATTCACAAAACAATGAGCTCACATCATGATGTGGCTTAGCATTTCTCTCAACTAGTGTTTCACAAGCATACTAAAGTTGACAACTAGACTCTTCACTCGTGGTATACTCACTAGATGCATCAAAAACACCAACTAGTGTTGAGTCATCACAAGACAAGTAGCAAGTAGGCTCATGAAAAGGTGAAGTGACACTTACATTTGTAGTACTTCCTTGATCACTCACAAGGCTTGAAGTGTCATATGCAACTCCTCCTTCATGAAGCTCACATTGAGAACTTTCCACCTCTTGTCTTTCCTTCCAAGCACATGGTTGAGGCTCCAATGGCTTGTCTTCAATTGTACCTACCCAAGAACTTTCACAAGAAAAAGTAGAAGATGAAGAATAGTTAGAACAATGGGTGCTCTCACTCTCAATTTTTCTTTCCTCACCTCTCTTCTCTCTAAATTTTACCACATGGTCAAGTGTAGTTTGTGGTGACAACCCACTCACATCACTCCTCAAATCCTCTTCTTTTTCCTCTCTTGGATTGTCACCAGTCACTCCCTCAATTCTCTCTATCTTTTCTCTCTCATTTGAAGTGGAGTTACTCTCATTTTCATCATGCAATGGCAAGACAATGAGATCGTTTGCCTCAGGTTCAAGAACAATGGGTGACTTTGCTTTAGCCGCTTCCCTCAACTACTTCATACGCTTGTAGTCTTCCCTTACTTGTCGTAGAGTCAAAGGTCTAAGCACATACTTCCTCCCATCTTGCTTGACCATGTAGGAATTGGTCCGACCATCATGCACAACACATCTATCATATTGCCATCGTCTCCCAAACAAAAGATGGCAAGCTTGCATCGGGACCACATCAAACATGATCTTATCTTTATAGTTCCCAATGCTAAACCCTATCAATACTTGTTTTACCACCTTTAGTTCACAACACTCACTAAGCCATTGTAAGCGATATGGTTTTGGATGCTTTAGAGTGGGTAACTTCAATTGGGAAATCAAGGATTGGCTCACTATGTTGGCACAACTCCCTGAATCAACAACCATAGAACATACTTGTCCCATCACGCGACATCTTGCATGAAAGAGGTTTTCTCTTTGATCATTTTCCACCTCCTCTTCCATGACAATGGTACTCAAGCTCCTCCTAACCACCAAAAACAATTAAGGATCTTCTCCGTCCTCTATAGCCTCCTCACAAGCAACCTACTCAAACTCCTCATTTTCGGGCTCACTATCTTGCTCATACACCAAATTGCCTACCATAATCATGGTTCTTTTTGTAGGACAATCTTTAGCAATATGTCCATACCCCTTACACTTATAGCATTGAGTAGAAGTAGAAGTAGGATTGCTCAAGTGAGTTTTAGAATTACCTCCCAATTGTGGTGTCGACTTCTCATAGGTCTTCTTCACTTCTTTGCTAGCACTTGCACCACTTGCACTTGGAAAGTTTGCATTTGGAGTCTTCCATTCTTTTGGTTGGCTCATGGGAGTAGGAGTGCTACTCTTGTAACGGTTGGATTTTTCTCCCTTAAGCCATTGCTCGGCTTCAATTGCGGCTTCAAACATATCTTGAAGTGAGAGATAATAATGCAACCTCAATTGAGAAGCTATACCATAGCTCAAGCCATTCTTGAAATGGATCATGTGATGTAGGGAATCAAATGCGGAAAGTAAAAGATAATGAGCGAGACGTAACTCGATCAATAATCTCAAGTAGCAACGGAGAACTCGTTCCGTTACACCCCGAGAGAATGACAAGAACACCTACACTAGGCAACTACCCTCGAGCTAACGTGAGCACGCAAGTAGAATGGTCGGACGGGGATTGGAATTCATCTAGATCCGCTAGAGGAAGAACAAGTCTCATTCAAGGTTTTCATTCAACAAAAGAGTTCAACTCTTACAAGGTTTTTAATCATCAAAGTTAGCTAATCAAAGAAATAAGCAATCTAGCTATTTATAGATGTTTTTAGGCACTAAGTAAAAGGTCTAAAGTGCCCACACTTAGGCTAAAAGATAGAAGACCACGTAGGGTCAAAATAGACAAAACACCCTTGCAATTCACGTGCTTCAGCAAATGGGGCGGAGCGCCCAAGCCACTGGCGGAGCGCCTGGCAATTTGACCAGTGGGGTGGCCCAGGCGGGGCGCCCCAAAGTTAGGCGGAGTGCCTCAGCCATGCCTTCTCAGGGTGGAGCGCCCGGAATGCTAGGCGGAGCGCCTGGAATGCTGGGCTGCTCCTCTTGCACTTTAAGCACCCGGAATGGCTTCCAATCGCTTCCTTCTTCTAGTCCTCCTCTCACCAAGTGTAAGTGTACTCCTTGGATCTCCTTTGCTTGACTCCGTGTGAAGGGTCTTGTGGGGGTTTGCCCGGCATCATCCTCCCCTTCTTGAGAAGATTTCGTCCTCGAAATTGAATCATTATCATCCACGACCTCTCCATCTCCTACATCCAAAGGAACCAAGTCACAAACATTAAATGTATTAGAAACTTGATACTCACTTGGCAAGTCGACCACATAGGCGTTGTTGTTTATCTTGGAAAGCACTTGGAATGGGCCATCTCCCCGAGCTGCCAACTTCCCTTTCCTAAGGTGTGGAAACCTTTCTTTCCGGAAGTGCACCCACACATAGTCACCCTTCTTGAGTTCCACCTTCTTGTGTCCTTTGTTTTTCTTGGAGGCAACCTTTGCATAAGCTTCCTCCAAGTTCTTCTTCGCCTTAGCATGTAGATCCACCAAAGCCTTGGCTCGAGTTTTACCTTCAAAATTAACAACCATTTCCCTTGGCAAAGGGGTTAGATCAGGGGGAATTGATGCCGGGCAAACTAGCTCGAGACCATTCACTCGAAGTCAAGCCAAGGATATACAAGACGCTCACCTACACTTGGTTTGGAGAGGCGTGGATGATACGAGCTCGGGAGAGGACTTAAAGACAATGCATTGGAGCTCAATCCATGTGGAAACAGGGCAGGAAATAGGGCAGCAAACAGTGCAGGAAGCAGGGGAGCAAAACAGGGCAAAACAGGAACACCTGCTGAGCTTACTGCCTGACGCTGGACTTTGTTCTTTTTGATCGCGTGCATCACCTTCGCGATCGCGAAGAGTCTTCTTTTGTTCTTCGCCTTCGTGCCTTGTCTCGCACGATCGCGCTCAGAGCTTTTCAGTGTGCCTCGCGATCGCATATAATGCTGCGCGATAGCGATGAACACTTTAGCTGTTGCGGACCAGAATGTAGGAAAACATTTTAAAGGGGTGTTATAAATGCACCCCTCTCTCATTTATTGCTTTTTAGCTTACCTTGAACAAAAAACATTAATGAGCAATGCTCTTGAACCCTTGTAACTAATTTGGCTTGAAATCAATTGGATGAATCCAAGTTGCTCTTCAATCCGTCTTCGATCATTCTATTTGCTCGAGCCGCGTGCCTCTTGAGGATAGTTGCATAGTGTTAGGTGATTCTTTCCAATCGTTTGGGGTGTAACGGAACAAGTTCTTCGTTGCTACTCGAACTTTCGTGTGAGTCTCGTCTCGCTTTTATCTCTTTATCGCTTTCGTAGGTTTACCCTGCATCAGTTGGTATCAGAGCAAGGCTAGGGTTACGTTCTTACGAACCCTCGTCCTACTCTTCGTGCTTGTCATCGTTGTCCCGTGTTTATTTTCGTGTTCTTGTTCTTGTTTTATTGAAAAAGAAGCAAAAAAATTCAAAAACTAGAAAACCCAAAAATTTGCTAGAAATTGTTTTTTGTTACGATTTTGTTGGTGTTGATTATCGGGGATTGTTTGTTTACGTAATCTCGACAATTGGGAACCAACAAAACAAGTTTTGGAGTTGAAAATCAAAAGTTGAAAATTTTGAACCCTAGTTTGGATATTTTGCAAAATTTGCTAGAACTCGATTGATGTTATGAATTCTTGATTGTTTGGTATCGGGGTTTATTCCTTATAGTTTCCCCGTCATTTTGATATCGCTATAACATCATTTGGAGTGTTGGAGTGAAAATCAAAATTTTGGGTTCTTGAAGGTTTGAACATTTTGAAGAACTTGACCAAAATTCATTGAAAACAAGTTGTTTGATGGTCGTTTGTTTGTTTAAACCATTGGGGAATGTTTACTACAGTTGAAAATCCTGAAGTGGGACAGAATGTTCGCAAAGGCATCGTAACAGTTTCCAACCACCAAAACTCCCATAGCATCATCAAATATGGTGAGTTTCTAGATCACAATCCAAATTTCATCCAATTCCGAATCCGTTTAGTGACGATTCGATCTTTGAACATTTGATCGCGTCACTTCCGGTTAGTACTTTGAGGGTAACACTTCTACCTAATTAGTACTAAACCCTTGTGCGAATAGGATACTCCTGCCTAGAAGGAGAGTAGAATTCAAAAAAGATTCGTAGTTAATTGTTTGGTTCAAGTGCGCACCAAATAGCTTAGCGTTGATCGAGTCCCATTGAATCCACTCTTCCCGAAGAGCATTTGGTTCTTGTATTTTGGATTGATCATTGAGGAGGTTGCGCAACTACGAGGAGGCCATTGATTTCAAGTTTGTGTGAAACCAACCCCAAACTTGAGTGAACCCGAGCGACAAACAAAAGTGAAGGAGTGAGTGAGGACTTTTACTCTAATCTCTTTTCTTGTTTTTGATTGTTGTAGGTACATGGCGGAGGAGAAAGCAAAGAGTATCATTGAGGTTCCAACCGACGTCTTGGCTAGCTTGTTAGCCGAGGTGAAGGCCCTAAACCTTAAAATGAAAGCTCTTGAAAAGGAGAGGACCCCGAGTGTCCAAAAGGATGCCAATGAAGGCACTAGTGATGATTCCATCATGAAGCCGATCAATATGCGGAGCTAGTTCGTCGATAACGGTTGAGGGATGAGGCTCTTGCTAGAGAAAGAGTGTTGGGCAATCCCCAACCCTTGGGCAATCCCCAAGGAGATGTTCCATTCCTAAGGCCTCGGAGAAATATTGCACCCCTTGAGCAAGTTGATGAAGCTCAAGAAGGGGAGGGTCTCGGACTTGATGATGATTACTTTGATGCTCCCTATCCAAATAGGAGGGCGATGAATGGAGGCCGAGGTGTAGATAGAGGTCGTGGGCGAGGTCGAGGACCTCCAAGAGCTTATATGGGAAGAAACTTGGGAAGGGAATATGAAGATGTTGATGACAACTATGGGGTTCAACCGGAACAACACCATGGGGGTCGAGACACTAATCTCAATAGTGTGAAGATTACAATCCCACCTTTCAAAGGGACTAGTGATCCGGAAGCATTTCTTGAATGGAAGGTCCAATTGGAGCGGGTCTTTGACACAAATGATATGTCCGAGGAGAAGAAAGCCACTTATGCCATAGCATCATTTGAGTCCTATGCTTCTACATGGTGGGAATCCATCAAGCGATCAAAGACTTGGGTTGCGAATGAACATCACTTGGGAAGAGTTGAAAGAAATTATGAGCAACAAGTATGTGACTCCCAAGTATCGGCAAGAGCAACTCAAAAAGCTCTATGAATTGAAGCAAGGCTACAAGTCCGTTGATGAGTATTTCAACGACTTTGAGAAAAATCGGATGGCTCTTGATATGGAAACGGAAGATGAGGAGCAAGCTATCATCTGTTTCAAGAGTGGCTTGAGTAGGGAGATTGCCTCCCAATTGAGACTTCACATCTTCCACTCCTTGCAAGATGTTTGTGATGCCGCGGTTGAAGCCGAGAAATGGCTCAAGGAAGAAAAGGCTCCTCGCTATAGGAGTACTACCACTACCACTCCTTCAACTAGCACCAAAGAATGGAAGAGCCCATATGCTAGTGGAGCAAGTGGGAGTCGAGATGTAAAGAAGCCTTTTGAAAAGGCTACCCCGAAGAGCGACCACAAAAAAGTTGGAGGTAATTCTAAAACTACTTTAAATACTCCTTCTCCTTCTTCTTTCCAATGTCATAAATGCAAGGGTTATGGCCACTTTGCCAAAGAGTGCCCTACCCGGAAAACAATGATTGTGATGGATGATGGGTTGGTCTATGAGGGTGAAAGTGAGTACGAGGGTGAAGTTTAAGAGGAGAGTGAGGAAGTTGAGGGTGAAGAGAGAGCGACGGAGGGGGATGATCCCAATATGTTCCTTGTGGTGCGTTGCATTTTGGGAACTATGTTGAGTGAGGAGAGGGAGGATGAACAAAGGGAAAACTTGTTCCATGCCCGTTGTAGAGTGAAGGGACAAGTTTGTTCTATGATAATTGACTCGGGTAGTTGTGCAAATGTGGTGAGCCAATCCTTGGTCTCACAATTGAAGTTGACTACCATTAAACACCCGAGCCCCTACCGTTTGCAATGGCTAAGTGAGTGTGGAGAATTGAGGGTAGTGAAGCAAGTCTTGATTAGATTCAAGATTGGGAACTATCAAGATGAACACATGTTTGACGTGGTGCCAATGCAAGCTTGCCACCTTTTGTTTGGAAGGCCTTGGCAATACGACAAACAAGTGGTTCATGATGGCCGGGCCAACACTTACACGGTTAGGCATGAGGGAAAGAGGTTTGTGCTTACACCTTTGACCCCAAAACAAGTAAGTGAAGACTATCGGCGCATGAAAGAGTTGAGGGAAGCGGCTAAGGCCAAGTCCTCGATTGTGGCCAAATCTTTGGCCGAGACTCCACCATCTTCCACCGGTCGCATGTGTGCCATGATGCAACAGGGTGAGTATTTGAGAGGTAATGATGGCACCAAGATGCTCATATGCCTAGTGCACAAAGGTATGGTTTTAAATTCCGAAAGTGATTATTTATCTAACCCTAACCCTTCGCCTAGTGCTATTGACAATGTTTTGAAGGTCTATGAAGACATGTTCCCGGAGGAGATGCCGGATGGATTACCTCTCTTGAAGGGTATTGAGCATCAAATTGACTTTGTCCCGGGATCTCAAATTCCCAACAAGCCGGCATATAGAAGTAATCCCGAGGACACAAGGGAGCTACAAAAGCAAATTGATGAGTTGCTTACCAAAGGCTTGGTGAGGGAGAGCTTGAGTCCTTGTGACGTACCCGTGATCCTTGTTCCAAAGAAGGATGGCACTTGGAGGATGTGTGTGGATTTTCGAGCGGTCAACAAGATCACTGTAAACTATCGACATCCCATACCTCGTTTGGATGATATGTTGGATGAGCTTAGTGGTTCTAGTGTCTTTTCAAAAATAGACCTTAGGTCCGGCTACCACCAAATCCGGATGAAACCGGGTGAGGAGTGGAAAACCGCATTCAAGACCAAATTTGGTCTTTATGAATGGTTGGTGATGCCTTTCGGCCTCTCCAACGCACCTAGTACCTTCATGAGGCTAATGAACCACGTGCTAAAGCCATTCATCAACAAATTCGTGGTTGTCCACTTTGACGACATATTGATTTATAGCAAGTCAATAGATGACCACGTTGGCCACTTGAGTCAAGTGCTTGAAGTGCTACGAGCTGAAAAGCTCTATGCCAACTTTAAGAAGTGTGCCTTTTGTGTTGAAAAGGTTGTCTTTTTGGGCTTTGTTGTTAGCGCCAATGGTGTAGAAGTTGATGAGTCCAAAGTTGAAGCCATTAGAGATTGGCCTACTCCTACCACCGTTTCTCATGTGAGGAGTTTCCATGGCCTAGCTAGTTTCTATAGGCGCTTTGTTAGAATCTTTAGCACCATTGCCGCACCGCTCACCGAGTTGGTGAAGAAAGATAAACCTTTTGTGTGGGGAGAGCCTCAAGAGAGAGCTTTCCAAGAATTAAAAGGTAGGTTGAGTACCGCCCCCTTGATACAATTGCCCGACTTCGGGAAGGCTTTTGAGGTTGAATGTGATGCCTCGGGGGTGGGAATTGGGGGTGTTCTCATGCAAGAAGGGAAACCCGTTGCCTACTTTAGTGAGAAGTTGAAGGGCGCAACCTTGAATTACTCCACGTATGACAAGGAGTTGTATGCCCTCGTGAGAGCTTTAGCCCATTGGCAACACTATCTATGGCCTCGGGAATTTGTGATCAAGAGTGACCATGAGTCACTCAAGCATCTAAGAGGCCAAGAGAAGTTGAACAAAAGACATGCCAAGTGGGTGGAGTTCATTGAGTCTTTTCCCTATGTAATTCATTACAAGAAGGGAAAGGACAATGTTGTAGCCGATACGCTCTCTAGGAAGTTCGCCCTTGCTACCACTCTTGCTTCTTGACTTATGGGTTTTGAGAGTATAAAATCTTTGTATGAACATGACCCAAAGTTCAAGAGCATTCATGATGCTCTAGTTAGTGGAAAGCGGGTGGAGAAGTACCAATGGGTAGATGGCTACATTTTCAAGAAAGGGAGAGTATGTGTCCCCGAGTCCTCTTGGCAAGAATTGCTAGTGCGTGAAGCACATTGTGGAGGCTTGATGGGTCACTTTGGGAGGGACAAGACTTTGGCCATTCTTATGGAGCAATTCCATTGGCCTAAGATGGGGTTGCATGTTGAGCGGCTATGCAATGCTTGTTTAGATTGCAAGCACGCCAAGTCCAAGTCGAATTCCCATGGCTTATACACTCCTTTACCTATTCCTACTAGCCCGTGGATGGACATTTCGATGGACTTTGTTATGGGGTTGCCACGGTCTAGAGGGGGCCATGATAGCATTTATGTTGTCGTGGATAGGTTCTCCAAAATGGCTCACTTCATCCCTTGTAAAAAGAGTAGTGATGCACACCATGTAGCTTCTTTGTTCATTGATAATGTGTTAAAATTGCATGGCGTGCCTCAAACCATTGTAAGTGATAGGGACACCAAGTTCCTAAGCCATTTTTGGAGATGTTTGTGGGGTGCCCTTGGCACCAAATTGTTGTTCTCTACGTCCCACCACCCTCAAACGGATGGCCAAACCGAGGTGGTGAACCGAACCTTGGGGTCTCTTCTTAGAGCTATGACCCGAGGTAAGGCCGGGACTTGGGTGGAGAAGTTACCACTCATGGAGTTTGCATATAACCGCACCTTGCATAGAATGATTGGCATGACTCCATTTGAGTGCGTTTATGGTTTTAATCCTTTGATTCCACTTGATCTCACTCCTTTGCCATGGGAAATGGTTGTTAATGTTGAAGGTACAAGCCGAGCTAAAGCCTTGATGGAACTCCATGCCAAAGCAAAGAAGAACCTGGAGGAAGCTTATGAAAAGCTAGCCACCAAGAAGAACAAGGGGAGGAAGAAGGTGGAATTCAAGAAAGGAGATTGGGTGTGGGTGCACTTCCGGAAAGAAAGATTCCCAAGCATTCGAAAAGGGAAGTTGGCACCCCGAGGAGATGGCCCGTTCCAAGTGATATCCAATATCAAAAACAATGCCTATGTGATTGATCTACCCGGTGAGTACAATGTTTCAAATGCTTTCAATGTGAGTGACTTGGCTCCTTGTGATGTAGGTGATGCCGTGGAGGATGACGCCTTAATTTCGAGGACGAAATCTTCTCAAGAAGGGGAGGATGATGCCGGGCAAAGTAGCTCGAGACCATTCACTCGAAGTCAAGCCAAGGATATACAAGACGCTCACCTACACTTGGTTTGGAGAGGCGTGGATGATACGAGCTCGGGAGAGGACTTAAAGACAATGCATTGGAGCTCAATCCATGTGGAAACAGGGCAGGAAACAGTGTAGGAAGCAGGGGAGCAAAACAGGGCAAAACAGGGGAACACCTGCTGAGCTTACTGCCTGACGCTGGACTTTTGTTCTTCGCGATCGCGTGCATCACGTTCGCGATCGCGAAGAGTCTTCTTTTGTTCTTCGCCTTCGCACCTTGTCTCGTGCGATCGCGCTCAGAGCTATTCAGTGTGCCTCGCGATCGCATATAATGTTGCGCGATCGCGATGAACACTTTAGCTGTTGCGGACCAGAATGTAGGAAAATATTGTAAAGGGGTGTTATAAATGCACCCCTCTCTCATTTATTGCTTTTTAGCTTACCTTGAACAAAAAACATTAATGAGCAATGCTCCTGAACCCTTGTAACTAATTTGGCTTGAAATCAATTGGATGAATCCAAGTTGCCCTTCAATCCGTCTTCGATCATTCTATTTGCTCGAGCCACGTGCCTCTTGAGGATAGTTGTATAGTGTTAGGTGATTCTTTCCAATCATTTGGGGTGTAACGGAACAAGTTCTTCGTTGCTACTCGAACTTTCGTGTGAGTCTCGTCTCGCTTTTATCTCTTTATCGCTTTCGTAGGTTTACCCTGCATCAGGAATCAAGGGGTTAAAACCATAAACACACTCGAATGGAGTCATGCCAATCATTCTATGCACGGTACAATTGTAGGCAAACTCCATAAGAGGTAATTTGTCAATCCAAGTCCCACCCTTACCTCGGGTCATGGCTCTAACAAGTGCACCCAAAGTACAGTTCACCACCTCGGTTTGACCATCGGTTTGGGAGTGGTGGGACGTAGAAAACAAGAGCTTGGTGCCAAGGGCACCCCATAAACTCCTCCAAAAATGGCTTAGAAATTTGGTGTCCCTATCACTCACAATGGTTTGTGGCACAACATGCAATTTTAAAACATTGTCAATGGACAAAGAAGCAACATGTTGTGCATCATCACATTTTCTACATGGAATGAAGTGAGCCATTTTGGAGAACCTATCCACAACATAGATGCTATCATGGCCCCCCTAGTCCGTGGCAAACCCATGACAAAGTCCATTGATATATCCATCCACGGGCTAGTAGGTACGGGGAGCGGGGTATACAAACTATGGGCGTTCAACTTGGACTTAGCATACTTGCACTCAAGACAAGAGCTGCAAAGTCTCTCAACTTGTGTTCCCATTTTAGGCCAATGGAATTGCTCCATGAGAATGGCCAAGGTTTTATCCCTTCCAAAGTGACCCATGAGTCCTCCACAATGTGCTTCTCGCACAAGCAATTCCCTCCATGAGGACTCGGGTATGCGCACTTTACCATTTTTAAAGATATATCCATTAACCCATTGGTATTTCTCAACTCTTTCTCCCTTTTCAAGAGTTTCATGGATTCTCTTTAGCTCAGGGTCATGAGCATACATCAACTTGATACTCTCAAAACCAATGAGCTTGGAGGTAAGAGTAGTGGCAAGAGCAAACTTCTTAGAAAGTGCATCCGCCACAACATTGCCTTTCCCTTTTTTATATTGGATGACATAGGGAAAAGACTCAATGAACTCTACCCACTTGGCATGCCTTTTGTTCAACTTCTCTTGGACCCTAAGATGCTTGAGTGACTCATGGTCACTCTTGATCACAAATTCCCTAGGCCAAAGGTAATGTTGCCAATGAGCAAGAGCTCTCACTAGGGCATACAACTCCTTGTCATACGTAGAGTAATTCAAAGAAGCCCTTTCAACTTCTCACTAAAGTAGGCTATGGGTTTGCCATCTTGCATTAAAACACCACCAATTCCCACCCCCGAGGCATCACATTCAACCTCAAATGCCTTTCCAAAGTCGGGCAATTGCAATAGAGGGGCGGTACTCAACCTACTTTTCAATTCTTGGAAGGCCTTCTCTTGAGGCTCTCCCCACACAAATGGTTGGTCCTTCTTCACCAATTCGGTGAGTGGAGCGGCAATGGAGCTAAAGTCTTTCACAAATCGTCTATAGAAACTAGCAAGACCATGAAAGCTCCTCACTTGAGTCACGGTGGTAGGAGTGGGCCAATCACGAATGGCCTCCACCTTGGACTCATCCACTTCCACTCCTTGGGCACTCACAACAAACCCAAGGAAGACAACCTTCTCCACACAAAAGGCACACTTTTTCAAATTGGCATAGAGCTTTTCGGCTCGTAGTGCTTCAAGAACTTGACTCAAGTGGCCAACATGATCATCTATTGTCTTACTATAAATCAAGATATCATCAAAATAGACAACTACAAATTTATTGATAAAAGGTTTCAAAACATGTTTCATGAGCCTCATAAAAGTGCTAGGTGCGTTTGAAAGCCCGAAGGGAATTACCAACCATTCATAGAGACCAAATTTGGTCTTGAATGCGGTTTTCCATTCATCCCCGGGTTTCATCCGGATTTGATGGTAACCGGACCTAAGGTCGATTTTGGAAAAGACACATGACCCACTCAATTCATCCAACATATCATCAAGTCGTGGAATAGGGTGACGGTACTTTACCGTTATCTTATTCACGGCTCGGCAATCCACGCAAATTCTCCACGTCCCATCCTTCTTGGGCACAAGAATGACCGGTACGACGCATGGACTTAAACTCTCCCGGACCAAGCCTTTAGTGAGCAAGTCATCTACTTGCTTTTGCAATTCTCTTGTGTCCTCCGGATTGCTTCTATAAGCCAGTTTGTTTGGGATTTGAGACCCCGGGATGAAATCAATTTGATGTTCAATCCCTCTCAAGGGAGGGAGACCACTTGGCATTTCATCCGGGAACATGTCTTCAAACACCTTCAAAACACTTTCAATTGCACTAGGTAAAGGGTTAGTTAAAGAATCAACATCGGATGCAAGGATCATACCTTTGTGCACTAGGCAAAGAAGTAGCTTGTTGCCATCATTTCTTCTCAAGAGCTCACCCGGTTGCATCATGGCACATATGCCACCGGTAGAAGATGGTGGGAATGCCACCATACTTTCGGCCAAAGGACTAGTCTCCACAACCGACTTAGCCTTTGCCACCTCTCTTAACTCCTTCATTCTCTTATAATCCTCACTTACTTGCTTAGGAGTTAAGGGTTTAAGCACAAATTTCCTTCCTTCATGTTTGACCGTGTAAGTGTTGAGTCGGCCATCATGTACTACTTGCCTATCGAATTACCAACAACAATCATGGTCCTTTTCGTAGGACACTCTTTGGCAAAGTGCCCATACCCCTTGCATTTGTGGCATTGGATTGAAGAAGAAGTAGGTGCATTTAATTGGGTTTTAGAGTTACCTCCCACATTAGGCGTGTACTTCTCATATGGCTTCTTCACATCCTTGCTAGCATTTGCACCACTTGTGCCACTTGCATTTGGGAATTTTGCATTTGGAGTAGAAGTCTTCCAATCCTTTGGTTTGCTCACGGAAGTGGAAGTGTTGCTCTTGTAACGGTTGGCCTTTTCATTTATAAGCCATTGCTCGGCTTGAATAGCGGCATCAAGGACTTCCTGAAGTGAAAGATAAGCATGCAATCTCAATTGTGAAGCTATACCATAGCTCAAGCCATTCTTGAATCGGATCACGGCTTGTTCCTCATCTTCGGTGTCGATGTCCAAAGCCATGCGAATCGTCTCAAACTCATCATAGTACTCATGAACCGTCTTGACACCTTGCTTTAGCTCATAGAGCTTCTTGAGTTGCTCTTGACGATATCTTGGAGTAACGTACTTGATATTCATGAGACCCTTCAAATCATTCCAACCCACATTCACGGGAATTCCCGCTCTCCTCCTTAATCTCTTGACGGATTCCCACCAAGTCGATGCATAGGACTCAAAGGATGAAATAGTATAAGTACCTTTCTTTTCATCGGTCATCTCATTTGTGTCAAACATCCTCTCCATGAGTAGCACCCATTGAATGTAGGCCTCCGGATCACAATTCCCCTTAAAACTTGGAAGATTGAGCTTCACACTATTGAGGTTGGTATTGTCACGACCTCCACGGTAAGGCTCCGGTTGGCCTCCATAGTGATCTTCATAACCACCATACTCCCTTCTAGCATTCCCTCCAACATACCCCATGGGTGGCCCACGACCTCTCCCTCTACCCCTATCCACATTTCGACCCCAATTCATACCTCGCCTTGGTTGAAAGTGATCATCATACCCATAAGCCTCATCAACATACTCGGCTTCCTCCCCTTCTTGAGCCTCAATGGCTTGCTCAAGAGCTTGGACATTTCGAATGGGTCTTGGAAGTGGAATGTTTCTTTGGGGGTTGTCCAAAATATGGGGAATGCCCGTTCGTTGGGTATTGCCCAACACTTGATCAATCCTCTCACGATCTTCCTCTACCCGTTGTTGATTAAGCAACTCAACAACTTGTTCCGGGGTAAAGGTAGGACTACTTGAGCCCTCTCCGGTCTCAATTTGGACACTCGGGGTCCCTTTCTCAACTTGGACACTCGGGGTCCCGTGTTCACCTTGGGTACTTGAGGCCCCTTTTTCAAGAGACTCAATCCTTTGGTTCATGATATCCATCTTGTCAAGAAGATTAGCCAAGACCTCCTTTATGAAGTCTTGACCTTCGTTGGCCATTGTCCCTACAAAGAAAAGAACAAGAGTTAGCGAAATCACCTCACCCGCTCCCTCACTTGTGCTCACTCGGATCACTCGTTTAGTGGTGGTGGATATTTCACTCGGCTTGTAGTTCCAAAGCTTCACGTAGATGACTAGAAATTCCTCAACTCAACCAAACTGTTCACGAGTCAAGCACACTCCGGGGTGAGTGGAATTAATAGGACTCAATGAATGCTAGGCACTTTGAAGTGAGGACTTGAACCAAAAGAAACTACGAGTCTTCTTTGGATTCTATTCTCCAACTATAGCATGAATCACCTAAAGCAATGAAGGATTAGTGTTAATTAAGTAGAAAGATTACTTAGATCAACACTAATTAGAGGTTAGGCAACAAAGAAACAAGAAAACCTAGAAGAAACTACCCGATTCCCAAGTTTCAGACCTTAGGCGGAGCGCCCAGTGTATTGGGGCGGAGCGCCTCACAAACTTGGCAGTGGGGTGGGTCAGGCGGGGCGCCCAGGGATGGGGCGGAACGCCTTGACTACACACTGGTCAGGCGGGGCGCCCAGACTTGGGGCGGAGCGCCTGGACGAAGAACACCTGGCTTTTTTAACAACGTGTTCTTCGTTTTCAATCCACTTTTTGGGTCGATTCCAACGTGTTTTTCCCAAATTCGAAGTACCCAAAGTTGAATATTGATACAACCTCCAAATCCCAATGATTTTCACACCCAACCAAGCAACAAACAAGGCACAATCATGATTCAAGTTTCAAGTTGGGTTTTCTCAATTTTTCAAAAGGGGTCAAAAAGGTGGGTTTCAATTCTTCAAAATCAATGTTGTACAACTCCGATTCACACCAAATTTGTTTCAAATGGTTAGTTTTCCAAAGTAGATCAAACCCTGGTAATCAATTCCAAAACCCCACAATCACACAACCCAAAATCAATCAAATTCCTCAAGAACAAGGGTTTGGGAGGGTTTAACAATATTTGGGGTTTCAATTTTTCAATCCAATCCGATCCAAAAAAATTTGGTACCCAAACATCGGGATTTCAAGAAGGATCACAAATCTATAACACCCATATCACGAATCGATCCCACCAAAAAGTTACGACAACTTTTGTATTTTTTCACTATTCTATTTTTTTGTATTTTTCTTCTACCAATAACTTCAACAAGAAGAAATCTAAAGAAACTAACGTAGGCACGAAGAATCAAGGGTCGGGGGTTTGTAAGAACAAAACCCGAGCCTTGCTCTGATACTAAATGATGTAGGGAATCAAATGCGGAAAGTAAAAGATAATGAGCGAGACGTAACTCGATCAATAATCTCAAGTAGCAACGGAGAACTCGTTCCGTTACACCCCGAGAGAATGACAAGAACACCTACACTAGGCAACTACCCTCGAGCTAACATGAGCACGCAAGTAGAATGGTCGGAAGGGGATTGGAATTCATCTAGATCCGCTAGAGGAAGAACAAGTCTCATTCAAGGTTTTCATTCAACAAAAGAGTTCAACTCTTACAAGGTTTTTAATCATCAAAGTTAGCTAATCAAAGAAATAAGCAATCTAGCTATTTATAGATGTTTTTAGGCACTAAGTAAAAGGTCTAAAGTGCCCACACTTAGGCTAAAAGATAGAAGACCACGTAGGGTCAAAATAGACAAAACACCCTTGCAATTCACGTGCTTCAGCAAATGGGGCGGAGCGCCCAAGCCACGGGCGGAGCGCCTGGAAATTTGACCAGTGGGGTGGCCCAGGCGGGGTGCCCAAAAGTTGGGCGAAGAGCCTCAGCCATGCCTTCTCAGGGTGGAGCACCCGGAATGCTACGCGGAGCGCCTGGAATGCTGGGCTGCTCCTCTTGCGCTTTAAGCACCCGGAATGGCTTCCAATCGCTTCCTTCTTCTAGTCCTCCTCTCACCAAGTGTAAGTGTACTCCTTGGATCTCCTTTGCTTGGCTCCGTGTGAAGAGTCTTGTGGGGGTTTGCCCGGCATCATCATGGCTTCTTTTTCACCCTCGGTATCCATATCCAATGCCATCCGGGTCTTCTCAAATTCATCAAAGTACTCATGCACCATTTTGACACCTTGTTTTAGATCATAGAGCTTCTTGAGTTTCTCTTGTCGATACCTTGGAGTTATATACTTGGTATTCATGAGTCCTTTCAACTCATCCCAAGTCATATTCAAATGCAAATTCATCCTTCTTCTTGACCTCTTCATGGACTCCCACCAAGTAGAAGCATACGCCTCAAAGGTAGAAAGAGCATAGGTGCCCTTTCTTTCCTCGGTCATCTCATTGGTGTCAAAAACTCTTTCCATGAGTAGTACCCATTCCAAGTACGCTTCCGGATCACAAGTTCCCTTAAAGGGTGGAAGATTGAGCTTAACACTATTGAGGTTGTTGTTTTCACGTACCCCATGATTAGGCTCCGGTTGGCCTCCATAGTGGTCATCATAAGCAACATATTCTCTCCTAGCATTCCTTCCATCAAATCTCATGGGTGGCCCTCGACCTCGACCTCTACCCCTATCCACATTTCGACCCAAATTCATTTACCTCCTAGGTTGATAAGGAGCATCATACCCATAGGCTTCATCTCCATACTAGGCTTCCTCCCCTTCATGAACTTCATTAATTTGTTCAAGAGGTGGAATATTCCGTACAGGTCTTCGAAGTGGAGCATTTCCTTGGGGATTGCCCAAGTTGTGGGGATTGCCCACGGGTTAGGTGTTGCCCAACACACACTCTTGAAAAGCTTCAACTTTCCTTTGTTCATAGTTCTTAGTTAGCTCCGCAAAGTGTCCAGGAGTCATAGGAGTGCTATGACTTGTGCCTTCTTCGGATTCAATTTGGACACTCGGGGTCCTCCTCTCACCGGTCTCAACTTGATTCCTCTCCACGGTCTCAAGTCTCAAAGATATGTCCTCCAACATGGCCATAATAGTAGCCACAAATCCTTCATGGGATTATCTCCATCATTTTCCATTGTACCTATAAAATCAATAAACGTTAGTGGAAACACCTCACACACACCCTCACATGTATAGCACTCGGTTAACTCGTTTAGTGGTGGTGGATATTTCACTCAAACTTGAATTCTAAAAGCTTCAAATAGTTGAAAAACAATCCTGAACTCAATCATTCAATCCGCGAGTCAAGTGTACTCCGGGGTGAGTGGAGTTTATATGACTCTATTGGACGCTAAGCACTTTCGAGTAAGGACTTGAGTCAAAGGATTCTACGATTCTTCTTTGAGTTCTACTTTCCTATCTAGGCACGAATTACCTAAAAGCTCCAAAGACTAGTACCAATTAAGTAGACAAGGTTACTTAAACTAGTACTAGTTAGATGTTATGCAAGCAAAGAAATAGGAAAACTTAGGAAAAACTACCCCAAACAACAAGCTTCGGCAGCAGGAGGGGCGCCTAGAGTGTAGGAGGGGCGCCTAGGCTTCCTACAGGCGGGGAACTCGCTAGGCGGGGCGCCTCGCTAGGCGGGGCGCCTGTGCAATTTGCACCTCCTATGCAGTGTCCAAGCTAGGCTGGGCGCCAGGCTTAGGCGGGGCGCCTGGCCCTGGAGCAGTTTCAAATCGTTCCCAAGTTGCTCCAATTCGATTTTCATTCCACAAATCCGATGTTTTCAACTTGTTTTCACAATTTTTTGTATTTTTCCTCTTTCTAATAATTTCAAACACAAGAAACTAAAAGAAAAGATACTAGGCACGAAGAATCAAGGGTCGGGGGTTTGTAGAAACAAAACCCAAGCCTTGTTCTGATACCAAACTGATGCAGGGAAAAACGTGGAAAGTAAAAACAAGATAAAGAACGAGACGTGGCTCGAACAAAATCCCAAGTAGCACCGGAGAACTAGTTCCGATACACCCCGGGAGGTCGTCAAGGAACACATTCGTTAAGCAACTACCCTCGAGTCAACTAGAACCCGCAAGTAGAATGATCGGGGCGGGGTCGATATTCAACTTGAATCCACCAGTAGAGCCATGCTCTCAATTCATCAATATTCAACAATAACTAACTCACGACATAGGCTAGGCTTGGCTATTTATAATGTTTTCCAAGCTTGCACAATGACTAAAATACCCTTACTAATAAGGTTCATCAAATAGGCCACGTAGGGCAAAATAGTAATAACAGCTAAGTTGTAAAAAGTCTTCAGCATTCCAGGCGGGGCGCCTGGAACTTAGGCAGTGAGTTGGGAGGCTGTAGGCTAGGTGGGGCGCCTGGCTAGGCGGGGCGCCTGACTGTGCTGGGCGTCCCTCCTCCTCCTTAGGCGTGGGGCCTAATGCTGAGACCATCTGAAACACTTCCAAAGCTCTTGACTTCAAGTCCTTTGTATCTTCCAAGCTTGGCACATGTTGGAAAGTGTTGGAAAGTGTCTTGGCAGGATTTGACCGGCAACAGAGGCCGAGTATGGTGATGAAGCCTATGGGTATGATGCTTCTTATCAACCTAGGAGGCAAATGAATTGGGGTCTAAATGTGGATAGGGGTAGAGGCCGAGGTCGAGGGCCACCCATGGGATATGTTGGGAGGAATGCTAGGAGGGACTATGTTGCTTATGATGATCACTATGGAGGCTAACAAGAGCCTAACCATTGGATTACGTGACAACAATAACCTCAATAGTGTTAAGCTCAATCTTCCAAGCTTTAAGGGATCTTGTGATCCGGATGCATACATGGAAAAGGTACTACTCATGGATAGAGTCTTTGACACCAATGAGATGACCGAGGAGAGAAAGGGTACCTATGCTATTTCTACCTTTGAGGCCTATGCTTCTACTTGGTGGGAGTCCATGAAGAGGTCAAGAAGAAGCATGAATATGCAAGTAAATGTGACTTGGGAAGAGTTGAAAGTTCTTATAAACACAAAGTACATAACTCTGAGGTATCGACAAGAGCAACTCAAGAAGCTCTATGATCTAAAACAAGGTATCAAAACGGTGCATGATTACTTTGATGAATTTGAGAAGACCCGGATGGCATTAGATATGGATACCGAATGTGTAGAACAAGCCATGATCCACTTCAAGAATGGCTTGAGCTATGGTATAGCTTCTTGATTGAGGTTGCATACTTATCTTTCACTTCAAGATCTCTTTGAAGCCGCAATTGAAGCCGAGAATTGGCTTAAGGGAGAGAAGTCAAAAAGCAACACTCCTACTACAACAAGCAAGCCAAAAGAGTGGAAGACTCCAAATGCAAACTTTCCAAGTACAAGTGCTAGCAAAGAAGTGAAGAAGTCATATGAGAAGACTACACCAAACTTGGAAGGTACTTCTAAAACTCGCTTGAGCAATCCTACTTCTACTTCTACTCAATGCTATAAGTGCAAGGACTATGGCCATTTTGCTAGGGATTGCCCTACCAAACGAACCATGGTTGTGGTTGGTAATTTGGTGTATGAGCAAGATAGTGAGCCCAAAAATGAGTGAGTAGAGGATGATGAGGAAGTTGATTGTGAGGAGGCTATAGAGGAGGGAGAAGATCCTCAATTGTTCTTGGTGGTTAGGAGAAGCTTAAGTACCATTTTTATGGAAGAGGAGGTGGAAAATGATCAAAGAGAAAACCTCTTTCATACTAGGTGTCGTGTGATGGGCCAAGTATGTTCAATGATTGTTGATTCAGGGAGTTGTGCCAACATAGTGAGCCAAACCTTGATTACCCAATTGAAGTTACTCACTCTAAAGCACCCAAAACCCTATCATTTACAATGGCTTAGTGAGTGTGGTGAACTAAAGGTGGTGAAGCAAGTGATGATTGAGTTTAGCATTGGGAACTATAGGGATAATATCATGTTTGATGTAGTCCCGATGCAAGCTTGCCATCTATTGTCTGGGAGACCATGGCAACATGATAGGTGTATAGTGCATGATGGCCGAACCAACTCCTACACGGTCAAGCAAGATGGGAGGAAATTTGTGCTTAGACCTTTGACTCCAAGACAAATAAGGGAAGACTACAAACGTATGTAGGAGTTGAGGGAAGCGGCTAAAGCAAAGTCACCCATTGTACTTGAGCCCGAAGCAAACAATCTTATTGTTGATAGTATTTTTTGGAATAATTACCAGCCAAAAGTATCTTTTAATTCCAAAAATACTAATTACTTTTGTAATGGCAATTTTGGCTGTTCTTTATTTGTGTAGGTTGATGTATGTCTATCAAATCCATTTGCTAGAATTACATTTTCTGGTGGTGCTTTCACAGGTAAAGATCTCTCTTTTGTATAAAATGATTCTTTAACATAGATTGATTAGAATGTGGCGAAAATATGAACCCAGAAGTGTAATACATTTGTTATGTTACTCGCATAATTGATAATATTCTCCTTTAGAATACCATAATTAATTTTCTACTTTTTGTGCTTAACTAATTTATTATTGAAATCATATATTAAGCATTTTAAACTCATATAGGCTTGATTTGTTATTGGGATCTCTTTACATTTTTTCATCGTATCTGATAAGATGGAATGAAGTTTCAATGTATAGGTACAAGTGCAACTTTCTTGGTTTCAATCCATTATCATTAATTAGTGGTTCATATTATTTAGAAGGACTGGATTACTTTTATTTAAAATCAAATGAATACATGATTTTTATACCTTTTGGTTAATTGCATGAGATAACTACCGTTTGGTAAAAAGCTTTCTTATGAATTATGAAAGATAAATCAGTTTTCTAAACTGACGAATCGTTTAGAAGTTGCTTAACTTTATTTTAAATTTATGAAAAACTACATTTACACTTATTTATAAAGAGGAAACGTGAGAGTTGCACGGTATTGAATGAAAAATATAAACATGGAAGTTGCTTGCAAAGATGAATAGTTCATTTTCATGTTTCAATTTGTTCTTAGTTTGTTCTGGTAGAGTTACATTCGCAGACTAAGTTATTCCTCTAAAATGAATAATTTGGCAAGAAAAGTGCTATGAGTTCTCTTTTCTCGGTCATATATATTGTTCTAACAAATCCATATTCCTTGGCATTTTTTGATGGTTTGCATATTAACTACTGTTGTGTAATTTTTTGGACAGTACTTTTTTAAAACTATAAAATGTTAGATATTATATTCAAGAATTGGCGCGGTAAGGGCGGAGTAGAGCAAGAGAATCTTGATTTAAATAATGCATAGGACAAAGGGCAGCCCGGTGCAAAATATATCCCACATTTTCATGAAATATAAGTTGTATTAGTCGTGCTCTATGGAAAATTGCAAGTTTCAATATGTTCTTTCTTTTATTAATTCAAGAGTATTACACGATAAGATTCTTGAGGTGGATTTATTTAATGGGTTTACATCTATGTGAATTGGCTAGAGTGATAGTATAATATGTTGGATTTCATCTACGTGAATTATATTGTCTGGAGTATGTTTCAGAAATTGGTGGGGTGGAAGGCGGAGGAGAGCTAGAGGATCTTGATTTGAACAATGTAATTTTCATGAATTGTTAGTGTAAATAGTTATGCTCTCTATGTTTTGCCATTTTCCTAGGATAGGTGTTTAGAGGTAGAAAATACTATGAATGTGTTGTTACAATTAAGTATTCTTTTATGACTTTCATTCTTTTGTTAGTTTCTAAGTTGTTTTTGTTGTGTCTATTCGAGTCATGAAAATTGAGATGAATGCAAGACAAGAAGGCAAGATTATTTTTTCACTTTGTACAGATTAATACTTTTCTCAAGACTATAGACACGACCTCAGGTACTCTGCTTCTTTCTATCAATTCTTTGTTTCATTGCTTTAGCATGTATAGAATCTAAAAATCACCTGATGGATCTCTTTGATTATTTACCGACAAGTTTAAAAAGTAAAACTTCATTCTGCTGAAAGTTCTAAAGCATTCATCAGACAACTACAATGTGGTAGTCATCCTTGTGATTCAATCATTTGTTTTAATTTTAGTTTCTTATGCATATTGCCTTTGCAGGTTTTATGAATTGAAGCGCCTCGAATTCGAAAATATGGCAAAAAATAACACAAATTTGTCTGACAAGTCTCCTGATAAAGGAAGCAATAACATGCCAATAATATAGCAGACCATTATATAGATCTGCCTGAGAATTAAGAACTCCTGTTGGTTTCTTATGACTATTTAAACCAAGAAATGTGATTAACCTCGATCCTTAGCTTTTAATGTTTCAATACTATGTTTATATAAGATAAAGTATATCTTCATATTTTGTATTGTTTATTTCTTATTTCCTCATAATTAAGGGCGACCGCTCTTCTTACCTTATCATGTTTGTTACTATTATTTTCAACTTAAAGGAGCCAAAACTGTGCAATTTTCCTCTTGGTGGTATGTATTTTTATTCTTTTCAAGTTATGGTTCGTTTATGATATGTTATTTTCATGCATTTAGAAGTATTTTTTTTAACTTTTTAACAACTCACATGCACTATGAAATTTCTTGACTTTAGGCTGATCATAGTACCTTTTTTTAAAGGCGAATGATACATTAAATCTTCTAAAATTAGGTTCGTATTGGGGTGAAGATCGCACAACAATAAGCTCGCACAAGCAAGGTAAGCAATGTAAATGTTGTACATGTATAGGTTCGTCGACTTGGAGATGATGGAAGAAATGCAGAAGATGGAGAAGTCCAGAAAAGAAAATTGTACAAGCAAAATGAAATATGATCAATTACATTACATCTGAAATTAATATGGATGTAATAGTGTTCTAAGCTCATAGAATATGGTTGGATAAAGTGTTGGTTAATTATGCGACTCGATCTGATGGAAGAATACCTACTGATTCTAACAATGACAATTTTCAATAGGATTGCCATTTGACAAGACCATTAATAAGAGCCAAGGCAGATTACTATATCATAGTGGGTCGTTTTCAAAGAAACTTATGATTGAACATGGACAACTTTATGTTATTTTTTCACATGTGATAAGAAGAAAAAATTCAAAAAAAAAAATAATTTATGATGACTTAACGATGAATGAATCACAAATAAAGCTACAAACATAGTGGATAAATTTAATTTCATTTTAGTCATTATTAAATATGTTATTCATTTAATTTTTCCTTTTGAATTATGTCATATTTCTTTTGAAGACAACTAGCGATCTTTCCTTGAGCGTCCTGTAGAGACTGGTATTATTTTGATAACTGATGTGATATGGATAATAGCCAAAGTTATTATATTGACTGTGTTTCTTTTTTGTTGTGTGCGCAATACTTGATAACAAGGTTAGGATTTAATTTCTCTATATATAATGATCCAAAATCAAGTTGTGTCCCCTGTGTTATTGATGATTTAGTACTTCTGTTATACTTCGTATCACAGAATTAAATAAAATGTGTAGTCTTATTCCAATTATTCATAAAAACTATCACGGGTTATGTCTAACACTGGACATTAGCTTGAGATTTTATCAATTGTTCGTCAACTATTGCCATCATGTTTGCAGTTTGAAGCAAACAAGGAAGGATTTAAATTTTGACAAACTGGTTCAACAGAAGTTGGATGTACAAGCACATTATTTTTCCAATTATCTCCTGAAGAAAAACTGTTTTGCATCACAATGAAATATTATTTTGAATTTATTTTTATTTAAATATCATGTGTTATTATATTATTATTTTAATTAATTACTTTATATTGTTTGTATCACAAAAGGTATGTGGTCGTCTTATGAATACATCATTACTCAGTTTCACATTTTCTTATTGTGTTATGTTTATAGGGGTGGATCTCAAGTTTCAATCAAAAGAAAAAAATTAGGAAGTGTATATTAAAATCGTATGACCACTTTAAATTTGTTAATTTGATATATAAAATTTATTACGATTAGTTTTTGTTGATATCAACCGCGCATCGCGCGGGTACTATACTAGTTTTAGAATTTAATGCGGGACGGATTGCGGGTTTATGCGGGTTTATGTGGGTTTTATATCAAATAAAGTTTTAAATACATAATAGTATCAAATATTATCAAAATGAAAGTTCATTTGGTCCAAAGAAGTAAATTTATAATTTATATTATCAAACAACTTTTTTATTTTTTCTGAAATTAGCGGGTTGCGGGGCGGGTATATGTGGGCCTTCGCGGGTGCGGGTCTTCGCGGGTATAAATACTATGCGGGGCGGTAGAAAGCGAGTTTAGAAATAACCCGCCCCGCACCCGCACCACCCCGCACCGTTTGCCATCCCTATCTCTAGTAGCACTGAAAAGTGTTCTTAAATATACCACAAGAGAGAATTTATATTGAATAAGTATTATTTAAATATCAATATCATAAAATAAATAAAGTGAAGTGTCTTTTATCTCACAAATAGTTGCGGCATTAAATTTTCTAACCGATTTTGTAAGGATCCCTTCCTCTCTAAAACTTGAAGTTCAAAGTAGTCCTTAATCAACAGCAGCTTCGTCCTGATGAAGTAAAGTCTTTGCCCTTATACCTACCGCTTGATTGATTTGAGGCAAATCAAGATTCTAATTATAAGTAAAAGGGGATTAAATAAAAGGTCATGGTACGTGTGATATTTGTTCTGTTATTTTATTCTTTATACAATACAATATTTTTATTCAGTGAACCCAAAATAATGAGAAGTTGTCAAATCAATAGCAAAGGCACTAGGACGGACTGTTGGTTGAAATCTATACATTGATTCACAATTTTATTGAACTGTATGCATCAAAAGGTGTATGACGATTTTTAAGGGAAATAATTTTACCCTAATCAACCGACTTTATCGAGAAAGATTACTTGGGAACCCCAATTTTTTTCTGTGTTCCCTAACTATCATATAAATATTCTATTAGCTACTAATTACAAGTTTAATACCATTAGTACAAAGAAGAAAGTTTCAGATAAGCTGGAAATAGATTGTAATTATATTTACTCAACTTAATTAATGAATACAAAGAGAGTAGTTTTCAACCCCTATTTTATTTTTAAATCTTCTGATCTTTTGTAAATTAAGAATTTAGAAATTTACTTATTGGCTCGTGGCTTACGTTGCGCCTTCTCTCTACTTAGATGCTTCGTATCGCACCTTTTCTTTTGAAGAGCTGATCCACGTATGTCATTTTATGCCTATATTTCCTTAATATTTCCTCACATTTGGATACTTTATTCGCACGTTTTCTAGTTGATGAATGTAATTTTGTACTGATTTTATGTCGTATGCGTGTAGGTTGTTATGAAGTGCAATTGGAGCTTTAAAGAGTATGATCGAGCAAGAAAATATTGGAATTTGATTGAGGATTGGATCGAGCACACGAAGGCACGATGCGACGCGAGCTGCGGACGAAGAGAAGCTGAAATTGGGCAGGCGCGTTGGGTGGCGCGCCGCGCCAGCTATGGCGCTCAGCTTTCTGGAGCGTTTTGGGGCTCGGGGTATGGCCATTGCGTGCGAGATTCGACGGACTCTGCTTGGTTGCGCGTGTTTTGAGGCTCGGGGCGCCAACTATAGCTCCCCGGGAGCGGTTTTGGAAGTCCTATTTCGTTTAGGCTTAGGCGTAACTAATTGCTAGGCTTTTGTAAACATTATAAATACTCTTTTACTTAGTTTTTGAGGGGAGTTCAGACTTTGGAGCAATTGAGAGCACCATACTTCATTGAACAAGGGTTTAATTCTTATTCTTTCATTTATTAATCATTTCATCATTATTTCATCAATTCATTGTCTTGTGATTATGAGTTTACGTGGCTAAATCTTTCGTTCTAGGGTTAGAGTGTTTCATGAAGGTTGATGTTTGAAGATTGAATTCCACATATTGAATCCCATAACAGATTATTTATTCTTTCTTGATTTCACTTGTTTAATTATTAGGGCCCGATAATTAGGCATTATCTATGGTTCTTAGATTGAACTCGAAAGAGGAAATTTATGAACGCAATAAGAAAGAGTAGGGCTAGATTGTGAACCTGGGCATCGGGGAACCAATTTGTGAGTAGGATAGACATATACTTGCTCGCCTAGCTTAGCTAATCACAGAATTCGTTAATGCGTGCGCGTGATTCAACCCATAGACATATAGGGATTGGAGTAGCCTGCATAGACCGTGAAGAATCGAAAGGTTTTCACAGGTACATTTAACCTGCTAGTTAGTAATCCGGGATTTGAGAAGTGGAATCAATTGGAAAACTCAACTGGATTGGTCGTAGCTCTGAACCTGGACCGTCTCATTAATATTGTTTACAACTCAAGTTTGCACCATTGTTTGACTGAATTTCCCCCATTTAAATTACTGTTCTCTAGTTAATAAAACTCTCACCATTGAAAAAGATCCCTGGATAGTTAGTTAAAAATTATTTGTTAGGAGTCCAGTCCGAATAGTCCTCGTAGGAACGATACTTGACTTATCACTTTATTACTTGTCGACCACGTATACTTGCGTGTGCGTTGGGAGAAATAAATTTTTGGCGCCGTTGCCGGGGACTAAATAATTGACTGTTTTCTTTTGAACGATCTATTATTTTCTATTCTGGTTTAATTTTTTGTCTAGTTTATTATTGTGTTACTTGTTAACATGGCATCTTTTAATAAAAATTGGCCGAATGATGGTTGCTCAAATTTTGATGATCTCTGTCTACTTTGCGGAGGAACCCACTTGTAAGAAAATTGTCCAACTCTTTCAACCCTACGAGACAGGTTATGTGAATTTTCTACCACCTTTGATTGGAATTTTTGTAAATTGTGTGGTGGTCGGTGGAATGATTGTCTTAAGTGTCATGCTCCTTCCCCCAATAATTTTTGTGATGATTCTAATGATGTTTGTGAGTTTGACAGGAGCGATAAAGTGCAGGTTGCTAGCCAAACTTGGCTAGTGGAGCAAGCCAAACTCTTAGAAGCTTATGGGGATTTCAAGAGCAACCTTACAAATACGACGAGACAATTTATGGAAGAAAGAGTGGAGCTCACACAAGAAATTGATCAATTTGGTTCAGCTATTCATGATCTAGAGGCAAATTTGAGTGATATAATTGAGGTGTCTGAAGCCCAATTATCAGTTGTCGTGAATAGTAGATTTGAGATAGAAGAACTTAGGAACCAATTTGAGGAGAAAAAAGTGGAATTCCTACCATTCGACCTAATATTAGTTGATGATGCCGAAGTTGAGGAAATCACATTAGAGTCAAATGAGGAAATAGAAAACATCATATTTGAGGACTCTAGTGTTTGTGCAGGTGAGGGTGTCAAAAGTAATGCAATTTTAGAATTGAAGCGCATTGGACCTCATTCCAATCATTTTTCAACATTGTGTTTGGATGGTGACATGAAAATTGAGCCACCCGAGCCTATGAAGAAACCAAAGGAGGAGGAACAAGGTGCCTATATTTTAAAGTTTGTGATGTCGAGGAGACAAAAAGACATCCCTCATTTAAAAGCCAAAAAGTGTAAAATGCGACATTGGTTACTTGGTCCTTTTATATTTTTGCCACCATCCCAATACCATAGTCGTAAGCTTGAAGCAAAGTTGGGGATTCAATTCATTAGTTCAAGGTAGAGACAAAAGTGATGAAGTTGTCTTCATCGTGCCGCGACGTTAAATCAAGCGCTTCTTGGGAGGCAACCCAATTTGCTCTCTTTACTTTTATTTTTTATTTCTTGTTAACTACTATTTTTATGGTTGTATATTACTTTGGGGTATTCTTTGGATTGCAGGTTCATGTAATGTCGAGTTTAAGTGTGGGATGACCTCACCCTTGCCTAATATTGATGACCTGTTGGGGGTTCGTAATGGAGATGGTGCCACTGCTCGCGCCAAAGGCTAGGTCGTTTAGCCTTCAAGGAAACTCCTTAACTCTTGTACTTTGTTATTTACCGCACTGAGGACATTGCTTGATTTTAAGTGTGGGGTGGGAAACTTCCAAAATTTTGAGGTTATGGATGATTGTACCTTTAGGTAGTTAATTTCAGCAATTTTTTATTTTTGTCACTTGACTTTATTTTTATTTTTTTCTTGCTTTAGTATAGAAAAAAATGAAAAAAAAAATTTAGAAAACCAAAAAAAAATTTACAAAAAGATTTTCTTTTTAGTCTTTGTTAGTGGTACATGTCATCCACCCCGTGGTTTTTCTTATGACCTCGGTTCTTTTCCACGGGGAGGCCTTTGAACCGGGTTATTTTTTATTTTTTTGGATTAGTATAGTATTAGTTGTTAGGTGGCCCTAGACGAAAGGAATAGGTGGAATGCTAGGTGCCTTTGATTTGTTTGATACCGATGTACTTGGACTTGAGCATGTGCTATTTGTGGTGTCTTTTGGTTTTAAAATTGTGATGCATGCCTAGAAAAAATGGAATGACCCCCTTGAGACGCTTGAGTCCACTCACTTGACTTTGTTGTGAACCTTTGTGCATTAGTGCTTAAATTCCCACAAGTTGCACCTTATTTCTTTGATTGAGAGTTGTGATGGAATCATCTTGTGTGGACTGTGTGCAATGTGTGTTGTGAGGCATATTCTATTGTACTCCATATTTGCATATTGGTGTCTAGAACTTGCCCCGTGTGTGTGCAAAGCGAAATCCTAGGTTTGCTCTAGTCGGGAGATGATACAGGCCTTCTTGGATAAGCCTTTTACCTTGATTTGCCTACCCTTATATGCACCCTTGATTGTTGTGATCCCTTTGACCTTTTGTTGGCACCCACACCGCAAGCCTACCCACTTGTTCTAAATTGCTTTCTTTTGACCTTTTACTCCTTAAGCACTTTAATTGAAAATTTTATATTATTGTGGAGTTTGTGGTTGAAGTATTGGGAGGTTTTTGACTGGAACCAATGAGGGAAATACTCGATAAATTGTGAAGTAGTTGAAGGAGCATTGGCAAGGTGTGGAAAGAATTTTCTTGTGAAAAAAAGAAAAAAAAAAGCTGAAAAAATTGAAAAAAAAAGGGAAAAAAAAAAGAGAAAAGAATATCCATCCTTGCTAGTGTGTGCTTAAAAGAAAATTGCTACTTGTTGAAAGAGGTGTGTGAAAAAATTTGTTGGTTTGGTGAATTGGGTGGCTTTGATGAGATATGTGCTTAAATTGAATGTGATGTATTAAAGTGCTTAGGGAGGTAGTCACTATTATCCATATGTATCCTACCAGCCCCTTAGCCTACATTACAACCCTTTAAAGTCCTAGTTAATCCCGATTGGAGTGAGCCTACATTAGTGGAGTCCTACACTACGGGCAAGCCTATGGTACATCATGTGTGACACGTGAGCTTTTCATGAGAGTGAGTGAATTCTTTCGATGCTATTGTCCCCGTTCTATTCTTGATATTCATTGTCGTGTGTGATATTTGGGGGGACACTCTCTTGCTTCATTGTTTGGTGAGGGCACATGGTTTGCATGAGATAGGTGAAGTCGTGGCTTTTTGGTTGAGCAGATAGGTGTGACTTTGTGGGAGCATGGTTGCAATGAGTCGAGTTTGTGTATTTGAGTTGTCTTGGGGTGGTTTTCTCGTGTTTTGAGTTTGATATATTATTGGCATGTTTGTTGGGCCCATAGTAGTCATGTATGCATTTGTTAAATGGTCGGTATCAACCATAGTCATAGGCAGACCTGTTCTACCTAGGTTGGGAAGTTATTTGTAATTGCTCGAGGGCGAGCAAGGGTTCAAGTATGGGGTGGTGATGTTTGGAATTTTATGCCTATATTTCCTTAATATTTCCTCACGTTTAGATACTTTATTCGCACGTTTTCTAGTTGATGAATGTGATTTTGTACTGATTTTATGTCGTATGCGTGTAGGTTGTTATGAAGTGCAATTGGAGCTTTAAAGAGTATGATCGAGCAAGAAAATGTTGGAATTTGATTGAGGATTGGATCGAGCACACGAAGGCACGACGCGATGCGAGCTGCGGACGAAGAGAAGCTAACTGGGCAGGAGCGACGCGCCAGCTATGGCGCTCAGCTTTCTGGCGCGTTTTGGGGCGCGGGGCATGGCCATTGCATGCGAGATTCGACGGACTCTGCTTGGTTGCGCGCATTTTGAGGCGCGGGGCGCCAGCTATAGCGCCCCGGGAGCGGTTTTGGAAGTCCTATTTCGTTTAGGCTTAGGCGTAACTAATTGCTAGGCTTTTGTAAACATTATAAATACTCTTTTACTTAGTTTTTGAGGGGAGTTCAGACTTTGGAGCAATTGAGAGCACCATACTTCATTGAACAAGGGTTTAATTCTTATTCTTTCATCTATTAATCATTTCATCATTATTTCATCAATTCATTGTCTTGTGATTATGAGTATGCGTGGCTAAATCTTTCGTTCTAGGGTTAGAGTGTTTCATGAAGGTTGATGTTTGAAGATTGAATTCCACATATTGAATCCCATAACAGATTATTTATTTTTTCTTGATTTCACTTGTTTAATTATTAGGGCCTGATAATTAGGCATTATCTATGGTTGTTAGATTGAACTCGAAAGACGGAATTTATGAACGCAATAAGAAAGAGTAGGGTTAGATTGTGAACCTGGGCATCAGGAAACCAATTTGTGAGTAGGATAGACATATACTTGCTCGCCTAGCTTAACTTATCACAGAATTCGTTAATGCGTGCGCGTGATTCAACCCATAGACATATAGGGATTGGAGTGGCCTGCATAGACCGTGAAGAATCAAAAGGTTTTCACGGGTATATTTAACCTGTTAGTTAGTAATCCGAGATTTGAGAAGTGGAATCAATTGAAAAACTCAACTGGATTGGTCGTAGCTCTGACCCTGGACCGTCTCATTAATATTGTTGACAACTCAAGTTTGCACCATTGTTTGACTGAATTTCCCCCATTTAAATTACTGTTCTCTAGTTAATAAAACTCTCACCATTGAAAAAGATCTCTGGATAGTTAGTTAGAAATTGTTTGTTAGGAGTCCAGTCTGAATAGTCCTCGTGGGAACGATACTTGACTTATCACTTTATTACTTGTCGACCACGTATACTTGCGTGTGCGTTGGGAGCAACATCTTTCATCATTAGCTAAAATAGAATAGTATGACTGGCTTTCCGGAAAATAAGAGGAAACCCGTTTATCGATATGATAAACATGCGCTTGAATTCCATCTTTTCTTTTCTGTTTGAAAATGGCTTGAATTGATTTCTTTCAGACCCTACTTGAAAAGGTTCGGTTCTCTGTGGGGGGTCAAGCCCTCTCCTTTGCATTATGTAAGTTGGGCTGCTCCAGCTGGATTGTATTAGAAATCGCTTTTGCTGTGCGTGGGATTTCTTATGGAAAGTCATAAGAAGCACCCTATAAAACATGCAAGATCTCTTAGTAAGCCCTTGTTGGCATATCAGGTTCCATTGAACATGGTCCATATATATATATATATATATATGGGCGGATGTACCCCTTAGCCACCGGGGTCATCCGACACCACTCGATCAAAATTTTTGTTAAAAAAATTAAATATAATAATAAAGAAAAATAGAAAATTGCCTATAAAAATAAAGAATGACACTATTAAAATAGAAGCATTAGTAGGTGAGTTGGTGTAGGCTAATATAAACTTTGTAGTCTCGAGTTTGAATCCCTTTAGTGGCGGCCTATTTCAAGATTTTTTTTAATCAAGATTCTGACACCACTAACAAAAAATCCTGCATACGCCACTGTATATATATATATATATCAAAAGATCGATCAAGATCGAGTACTAATAAATATTATTACCCAATGTCATTTTGAATATCATGGATTTTATCTTAATTAATCACATCCTTTTATATGTATAGTACCAGAAATTGTACAAGATGTTTCAAATCGAGGAATATGTTTCATCTCGAGATCGAACTACTTCTGTAACTGAAAATATTTTTTTTGGAATCAAGACTTCTATGTATTACGATGGCAACATTCAGAAAATATGTAAAGTTAGCACACACACCCAAAAAAAAATTAAAAGAAAGTAGACCGAAAACTGACCTTAGAATTGTTAATCATTCATTTCTTCATTATCAGTAGTTGTGTCTTTGGTGTTGGATATAGCTTGCTTTCTGTCCGAGCATATAACCAAAGTTACTGTCACAGGGGTGATTTAGATCACTTAAAACCACCGAGGCTTACCCCGTGCGACAGCCAAGCAGTCCGCCCGCAAGGCTCAGCCGTTTGTCACACTAACGATGATTTAGGGTCGTTTGTCTTAGTTTCGAAAATAGGCAGCAATGGTTTCGTGTTTTAGGCAGAAGATTGAATGTTTATATAGTAAAGATCATGCACAACACTGAAACGTTAAGGCACAAAAGTAAACGAGACAGCAAGTACGGGAAAATCCCAACCTTTATATTATTCGAACCAAATACAAAGGAAAGCCACCAAGGCCAAAGTTTTCTCTCCTAAGAAAACGAGTTGTAATCTGTCTAAAATGATAAAATGAACGAAATAGACTTTAAATACAATGGGGGAAACAGCCAAAGGCTTTACAAGTGGATAGGGGAGTTTTTCCAACTAGGCAGGCCAAGTAGGCCATGTTTCAGCAATTCCAGCGCCCTTTTAGGCCAGCTCAGCCCACGTTTTTGCCCACTTCTGCCCATGTTTAGGCGCCTAACCGACTGATCATGTGCCCTGCACATGTGCCTGACACTTGCCCTTTGTCCAAGTGACTTTAGCTCACTGCACAGCCGGTTTTGCCTAGCTTCAGCACAATCTGCCCCAACCTTAGCCAAACGACATGCACTACGTTCAGCTTCCTTGCTTGCCTTGGCATCAAGACACCAAGTCTTGACACCCCATTGCCCACACAATCGTCTATCTCGTCTTGACTCGCTTGCCACCCAACAAGCTGCCCGGTTTGCCATCTTATCACCCGCAAAGGCACAAGGCTGCCTAGCCGTTGCACCAACGTTCATTGTCAATCAGCTTATCAATGTCATGATCCAACCAAGTCATTTTAAGCCCGCCCTTGACAAATCAGTTCACATACATGTTGCTTTCAATCCGGATTTAGCTACAACTAGGAGCAACACCCCAAATCCTGTCATAGCCATGCCGTGCCATAATTCACCGAGTCTAAGGGGCTAACAAACCACCCCCACTTGATGAATTTGACGCCCTCGTCGAACCAATTTCAGCTCTATTCGCCATCAATGGACTACAAAACGCAGTAGCCACATACTCTTCTTCGTTGCCTTCCTTAGTCTCACTATCATCATTAGCAAGAAGAGCATTCAGTTTGGCACGTTTTGGACAGTCCGCTGCCCGGTGCGGTCCATCACAAATAAAGCAGCCACGAGGCTTGTTCCCTTGCTCACCCTTAGACTTATCACATGCTGCCTTCCCTTTGCTTCTAGCCTCACCCGTTGCATTGCCCTTTTCATCATTTCTCCACTCCTTGGCCTTGTCATTATTCCCGTTTTTAGCCTTAGAAGCAGAAAATTCAGCATCCTCACTCCTAAAATCGCCCAATGCATCGGCAGCCGCAATGGCACTAGGGAGGTCTTTTACGTTCTGCCTCCTTAGTTCCATTTGAGCCCACCCTTGCAGCCCAAACATGAAGTTATGCAGCTTGTCCTCCTCGGACATATTTGTTATACTCAAAATCAAAGAACTAAATTCCTTGACATAATCCCTCAATGAACCGGTTTGTTTCAACCGTTTCAGTTTGTCCCTAGCAACCCAAGCATAGTTACTAGGCAAGAATTGATCCTTCAACTCTTTCTTAAGCCGCTCCCACGACTCAATTTTAGGTCTGCCCGCACTCACGTCATCAGCCACACGAGTACGCCACCACATTTTTGCATCACCAGCCAAGTAACGAGTTGTCAAGGACACTTTCTCCCCGTCTTGGACATGGGCTGCCTCGAAATATTGCTCCATGTCCCACAGAAAATTCTCAAGCACAACAGCGTTACGAGAGCCCTCATGCCTTAGGTTCAGGGATCTTTACCTTAGGACGTTCATCAACACGTTGAACACCCGTTCCAACAGCCCGCCTAAGCACAACGACTTCCAAATTCAGATCTTCGTTGTTCTTAGTTAGTTTCTCAATCTCAGCCGCAGCAACACTTTTGAAGGCTTGACTCCCTGCCTCAAGACGTTCACAATGGGCCTTAAGACGAGCCAATTGTGTCAGCACATCCACCAGATCGACACCCTCGTCAGTTACACCCACTAACGCCTCAAGTTTAGCCAACCGTTCCCTCATTTCCGCGCTACTAGCCCCACCAGCCATGGTTTTTCTCTAAGCAACGAACCAGATCCTTCAAGCTCTGATACCAAGTTGTCACAGGGGTGATTTAGATTACTTAAAACCACCGAGGCTTACCCCGTGCGGCAGCCAAGCAGTCCGCCCGCAAGGCTCAGCCGTTTGTCACATTAACGATGATTTAGGGTCGTTTGTCTTAGTTTCGAAAATAGGCAGCAATGGTTTCGTGTTTTAGGCAGAAGATTGAATGTTTATATAGTAAAGATCATGCACAACACTAAAACGTTAAGGCACAAAAGTAAACGAGACAGCAAGTACGGGAAAATCCCAACCTTTATATTATTCGAACCAAATACAAAGGAAAGCCACCAAGGCCAAAGTTTTCTCTCCTAAGAAAACGAGTTGTAATCTGTCTAAAATGATAAAATGAACGAAATAGACTTTAAATACAATGGGGGAAACAGCCAAAGGCATTACAAGTGGATAGGGGAGTTTTTCCAACTAGGCAGGCCAAGTGGGCCATGTTTCAGCAATTCCAGCGCCCTTTTAGGCCAGCTCAGCCCACGTTTTTGCCCACTTCTGCCCATGTTTAGGCGCCTAACCGACTGATCATGTGCCCTGCACATGTGCCTGACACTTGCCCTTTGTCCAGCTGACTTTAGCTCACTGCACAGCCGGTTTTGCCTAGCTTCAGCACAATCTGCCCCAACCTTAGCCAAACGACATGCACTACGTTCAGCTTCCTTGCTTGCCTTGGCATCAAGACACCAAGTCTTGACACCCCATTGCCCACACAATCGTCTATCTCGTCTCGACTCGCTTGCCACCCAACAAGCTGCCCGGTTTGCCATCTTATCACCCCAAAGGCACAAGGCTGCCTAGCCGTTGCACCAACGTTCATTGTCAATCAGCTTATCAATGCCATGATCCAACCAAGTCATTTTAAGCCCGCCCTTGACAAATCAGTTCACATACATGTTGCTTTCAATCCGGATTTAGCTACAACTAGGAGCAACACTCCAAATCCCGTCATAGCCATGCCGTGCCATAATTCACCGAGTCTAAGGGGCTAACAGTTACCATGTGCGAGGGGTCAGTTATCTAATCTAATAGTAATTTGTAATAAAATAGTAAATTGAATCTAGTAATGAATCAACGCAACTATTAAATTGTTTTTTAACCGTTGAGTCGTGGTGTCAAAATTTTGACCAGAGGCTATGTTTAAAGCCAATGGTTAGAATGCAAGTTTGACACTAATCAGGACACTTTTTCGGAAAGACACTAATTAATTATTTAACATGATTTTTAGTAAGCATTTAAAATTTGTTGAATTAAATTCATAAGAAATTTGAATTAATTCCTAAATTCCAGAAAATAAAATGCCACGTATCAAATAACGTGGTGCCAAGTCAAATGAAGTAACCAATAGAAGTACGCCAAGTGTACAAATGATAGACTTTGACAAATAAAATGGAAGCTTATCACAAAGATAAATGAAATTATTTCGAAATTCAAACAGACCAATCAAATTAAAGCAAAACAAGTTTGACTTTATCAAAACTCTCCTGCTTCACAACTATAAATAGAGAGCTCTCATAAGTCAAAGGAAGAGGAACATCAAGAAGGACATCAAGGAGGATATCATCAAGAAGGACATCAAAGGAGGCCAAGAAAAGAACATCAAGCAAACTGAAGGGCAATCAAAGAAGCTCCGAAGGAAAGCTTTCAAAGTTTTCTTCTACGTCTGTGATCTACATCCTTCTTCAAGTTCTACAATGGAGGCTACGATCTACGTCCCTCTTCAAGTTTAACAACGGATGCCACGATCTACGTCCTTGTTCAAGTTCCACAATGGAGGCTACGATCTACGTCCCTATTCAAGTTCAACAACGGATGCCATGATCTACGTCTTGTTCAAGTTAAACAACGGAGACTATGATCTACGTTCCTGTTCTAGTTTAACAATGGAGGTCGCGATCTACGTCCTTGTTCAATTCCAACAACAAAATTCAAATCAAGATTCGGCGAGCACAAGTTCAAATAGTATGTTCGTTGTAGTTGAATCTCGAATCCTGTTCGTTGTAGTTGAATCTCGAATCCTGTTCGTAATGAACGCCAAGTGTTCGTGAAAGACAACAAATTCAAATCAAGCTTTTGAATCAAATCCAACGCAAGCTCTTGAAATCAAATCTAGAGTTCATCAAGTTCAAGATCAAGCTTCTGAACCCTTGAACCAAAGTTCGTGAATAGAAGAATCATAGGACGTCATTTATAAAATTAGTGACACTCTAGAGATTGTAACCTGCATCTTCTATTAATATCAAATATAATATTTTGTCACACAATTTCTTGTTTCGAATTTTTTAGACTTCGAAATTTGTTGTTACAAATTTGGCACGCCCAGTGGGACCTTTCTACCTCTCATCTCTTCTCTTCAAAATTCAAGAACACGAAGATGGCTACCATAGAAGAACAACCTGCAATCTTGACTAAAGCAGTCGAAGGCTTGACAAAATATGTGAAAGACCGTGACGCTCAGATTGCTAAGTTAGAAGAAAAGTTTGGCAGCATAGAAGAGGGAGAATCAAGCCAAGCATCGATGGAGCTTCGTGAAGCAACAGAGAAAGGAGTATCCTCTACAAGAGGGGAAATCATGGCTAAAGAGATCCAAGTTTCTTCAGATAGTCTAATTCCTGTTGATCAATTGAAAGACTTCATATTGGTGGAAATACAAGATAAAGTGGAGCCACAAGCCAAATCTTCTCTCACGTATGAAAAGCCTTACACGCAAATAATTGATAACTTGAAGATGCCTAAAGGCTATCAACCTCCTACGCTTCAGCACTTAAATGGCAGGGGAAATCCCAAACAACATGTAGCGCACTTCGTCGAGACGTGCAACAATGCTGGGACTTATGGTGATCACCTCGTCAAGTAGTTCATCCAATCTCTCAAAGGAAATGCTTTCAACTGGTATACGGATCTTGAGCCTAATTCCATTGATAATTGGGAGAAATTTGAGCAAGAATTTCTTAACCGCTCCTATAGCACAAGGCGTATCGTCAGCATGGTTGAACTTACAAATTCTCGCCAGTTGAAGGATGAACAGATCATCGACTTTATCAATCATTGGAGGAGCTTGAGCCTTAACTGCAAAGACCGCCTTAGTGAAACATTTGGCATTGAAATGTGCATTCAAGGAATGCATTGGGGCCTCCGCTACATCTTGCAAGGCATAAAGCCTAAAACGTTTGAAGAGTTGGCCACACGTGCGCATGATATGGAATTGAGCATGGGTGCAAGTGAAAACCGAGAGCCCCCTGTCTACAAACCTGAAAAGGATGAAGGAAAGCAAGAAGTTGAGAAAGGGGGAAAGTTTGTATCCGAGTTTGAAATCAAAGAATCCATGTATGTCAACGCTTCTCCCTTGGTAGTCTCCACGAAAGCGAGTGAGAAGAAGGGTGGAAAGACACCTTCCATACAAAACAAGTCAAGTCGACATCTGACTTTGAAAGAAATGCAAGAGAGTAAGTATCCATTCTTGGATTCTGATGCTTCTGCTATGTTTGATAAACTCCTCAAGTTGAAGATCATTGAACTTCCTAAAATGAAGCGATCCAGTGAAGCTGCCAAGACCGATGATCCAAATTACTGCAAGTATCATCGATTGATTGGTCACCCTATTGTAAAGTGCTTCATCTTCAAAGAGAAAGTCATGCATTTGGCTCGTCAAGGAGATATCCTGTTAGAAGAAAAAGTCTCCATCAAATAGCCAATACAAGTGGACGCTCCTTAACGCACGAGCATAAACTGCAAGTTACTCCTGACCCGCAAAAGTATAAACTATGCACGGCCAAATAAAAAAAAAATCCGCTAGGTTGAAAATCTCGAAAGAGACGGTATAGGTAAAAGTTAGGACAAAAAATCAAGAAAAAAAGAACTCATTTGTTTGAACTACGTTATGACTTGATCCTCTTCACCAAGGTACGTAGGGAATATAGAATTTTTAGTCTATGTTCAGTCGCATGAGTTTAAAAAAAAATCAATGTGGCTATGTGATTTTTGAAATTGAGTTGATGGTGCCAAATCGATTCTTTCAAAGCATGCATAGCTTTAAAAAAAAAAGACATTTTCTATCAAAGTGGAAAAGAAATTTTATTTCTTCAACATTGAAAGATTTTGATACATTAACATTAAAATGGAAGATTAAAACGGCCAGGTACACATCATCTTATACAATGAGTTTAAATCAAAAGAAAAAAATTGGAAGCCGAGGCATGTCTCTTCCAATTTTACATGATTTTCGCACATCCTCCTAAGAAGAGAAGTTGTAGCTCATCCTTGGTGAGACATACCTCAGCTGGGGGCATTGTCTATTGATCAAGTCACCTATCGCAACCGCAAAGAAGGAATGCTCCATTAATACCCTCTCCAACAATGGAGTGCTGAACGCCAATGTGACTTTCCATCAGAATGCAAAAAGATAAAGCTCTAAGCACTTCTTCACCAAGCTTCCAGAAGAGTATGTTCCACGCCAAAGCTGCAAGAAGGTGATGCTCCATGAACTTCTTTGCTAAGTTCCAAATGAAGGTTTTGAAGGATGGAATGCTCCAAGCAATTCTTCATCCCGACAATGGTGAGCTCTTAAGCATCTTTTCTCTTGTTGTTCAAAACTGCAAAATATGTGTGAGAAGTCTCATGAATAATCTCGCTCTGATATCGAGATCATTTACTCTCCCATTACAAGCCTATAAAAGAAATAAAAAGATAAACAAAAGGAAAGAAGAGCTCATCAAATAGCTACCCAAAGTCAAATTGTGTAAACCGCAGCGCCAACTTTCAGGATTTTTTCGTGTCAACTCAAGATGAATTAGACTTCAACATTTAGCATAGATATAATGCTCGGAATCTAGTTTCCATAGGATCAAGCGGCTCTTCATTTGGATGCCCCTATCTCGAGATATGATTTTTTTTAGAAAGAATGCTCAGAGAAGTCAAGTCAGCATGGTAAACATTTTCATCAGCTTCAAAAAATTCATTCCCGCTGATCCAGAAGTTTTGTTGCACTGATTTCTTCATGTGTCGTAGCCCTTGAAGTCTCCTCTCCACAGAATCAATAAACTTTTGATATGGACACTTGTATATTGAGATATGAATTTTTCCGTGAGCTTGCGCAAATCTGTAAAATCTACACGACAGACAGCTTGTTCGACTTTAAAAATTAATTCCAGTTGATACAGATGCAATTTTGATCTGATTTTCATATTCATTATAGCTCCAGAAGTCTTCTTTCCAAATGAAAAAAGAGGCTTGCAATTCGGACGCTCCCACAAGAAGATATGATTTTTTCTTCCAAGGTGCTCAAAGCTGGGGCAATTTATCTATCAAAGCAAAAAACTGAGTTTAGCAGAGAAACTGTCCAAATCTGGATAGAATCAAGACCCAAAATTTTGAATATGATATAGTTCGACGAGTCTTCTTTCCAATGGCACAAATGACTTGCGACTTGGGCACTCCAATCTCAAGATATGAATATTTTGGCAAGATCGCTCCAAGCTGTCAAGTCAGCACTATAGACTGTATCTTCAACTTCAAAAAATCAATTCCTGCTGATCCAGAAGCGAGAATGCGCAAAGCTGCGAGTTGCACATGCAGATTGGGAATTAACCGAAGCTTGAAGACTGGAATGCACCACGAGCGTCTGCACCAAGTTTCTTGATGAGATTGTGCTACACCAAAGCTTGGAGGTTCAGAAACCATGCTCCTCTCGGCTAAATATTGAAGGATGAAACGCGATTCTTCTGCCAGGCTGCAGGATGGAATGCATCTATCTCTCAAAGGATGGAAAAGAGTTGCTCCAAGTGTTTCTCACCAAGCCGCAAGGTAGGGGGACACACCGAATAGTCTCTCGCCAAAGCAACAAGAGCAGAAGAGATGCATTATGTGGTTCCCTTGTCAAAACAACAAATGAGGAAGTTCGAAGTGGACTCTTACCAAAAGTGTGTCTTCGCCAAACTGCAATAGAGGGATTCTCGACGCGGGTGCCAAATAAGTGCACCACGTGTTTCTCACCTAGCCGCAAGAGGGGTACGTTACAAAAAGATGACACTCTGGTGCAAGCTAAATCGGTGAAGATGAAGCTTAGCAACCGAAGACAAATCAGCAGAAAAATAAAGATAAAAGCAACACAAATCTCTTCCTTCGTTGAAATGATTCCGAGAAACTGGTCTCGGTTCAAACAACGGAGAAACAAGGAGATGCACCTATACTATGCAACAATCCTCAAGAAGAACTCATGTTTCTTGTAAATGGAATGACCAAGAAGAAAATGTTCAAACGATAACACCGAATGTCAAAAGTTCTTTAATTGCCCATGACGGGGTTCGGCTCCAACGGAGACACAGTTAGCATTCAGCTAAATTCAACATTCATAAAAAACTAGACGTCTACAAATGAAATGAAATAAGGTTTATATAGAAAATAATAAGGGCAAAATAGTAAACGATCATAGACGACCAGTAGGAGTAAGCCACATAGGGCTGAATAAGTTGGCTGTTCGGACACTGCTTCAACCGAACACTTGACCTCGGACGCTCTCCCTTCGGTTGTTTGTTTGCTTTACTCTTCAGCGTCAATGTTGAGTGTTCGGTTGGGTGTTCGGTCGTTCCCTTCTTCAAGCTCAAGCTTGTAGATAAAGCCTTCGAATCTTGAGCTCGGCCAATCAACTTCGGAGCGGTTGCTTTCTCCCGACCAAGCCAATTGAATGTGAACATTGTGCAACAACTTGGATTGGCTTCGTATCATCAGCCTCGATGGATTGAACACTTGATCAGCACGTGTTCGGGCTGCATCATCATCCCCTTCTTGAGAGGATTTCATCCTCAAAATCGAGCCCTCTTCAGTCTCCGATGCTTGGCCTACAACACAAGGAGTTAAGTCAGAAACATTAAAGGTGTTGGACACATTATACTCACCTGGGAGGTCGATCACATAAGCATTGATGTTGATTTTGCTCTGCACTTGAAACGGACCAACCCCTCGAGGAGCCAACTTTCCTTTTCTTTGGTTCGGAAATCGTTCCTTTCAGAAGTGAACCCACACCTAATCTCCCTTCTTTAACTCTAACTTCTTGCACCCCTTGTTTTTCTTCGTTGCTACTTTGGCATAAGCTTCCTCGAGGTTCTTCTTCACCTTTGCATGTAACTCGATCAAGGCAGTGGCTCGTCGAGTACCTTCAAAATCAATAACAGAATCTCGAGGCAATGGGGTTAATTTAAGTGGAATCAAAGGGTAAAAATCATACACACATTCGAACGGAGTCATTCCAATCATTCGATGCACTGTTCGATTGTATGCAAATTCCATCACGGGCAAACAATCAGCCCAATTTTCGACCTTACCTTTGGTCATAGCTCGAAGCAGATCTCCGAAGGTTCAGTTGACTACTTCGGTCTGTCCATCAGTCTAGGATAGTGAGACGTCGAGAATAGTAGCTTGGTGTCGAGGGCACCCCATAGACATTTCCAAAAATGACTCAAACATTTTAAATCTCGATCACTTACAATAGTATGAGGCACACCATGCAATTTCAACACATTAGAAATAAACAAAGTAGCTACATGTTGTGCATCATCATATTTCTTCCAAGGAATAATGTGAGCCATTTTGGAAAAATGGTCGACTACGACAAAGATGCTATCATGTCCACCCCCCGACCTCGGTAACCCCATAACAAAATCCATGGATATATCAACCCACGGTCGATTAGGAACAGGTAACGGAGTGTACAAACCATGAGGGTTGGACCTCGATTTAGCTTTCTTGCAATCTATACAAGCATTGCAAAGCTTTTCCACATCTCTTCGCACTTTTGGCCAATGGAACTGCTCGGTCAAGATAGCAAGAGTTTTATCGGCACCAAAGTGTCCCATCAAGCCTCCAGAATGAGCTTCTCGAGCCAAAAGCTCTCTCCATGATGACACTGGAACACAAACCCTCTCATTCTTGAAGAGGTAGCCATTGTGCCACTGATATTTCTCAACCCTTCGGCCACTCAAGATTGCATCATGGACGCTTTTCAGCTTGGGATCATCTTCATACATCGACTTGATACTTTCGAATCCCATGAGCCTCGAGGCGAGAGTGGTCGCTAAGGAATATTTCCTCGATAAGGCATCGGCCACAACATTGTCTTTTCCCTTTTTGTAATGAATTACATAAGGAAAACTCTCAATGAATTCCACCCACTTGGCATGTCTTCGATTTAATTTCTCCTGGCCTCGGAGATATTTCAAAGACTCATGATCACTTTTAATCACAAACTCTCTCAGCCACAAATAATGTTGCTAATGGGTGAGTGCTCAAACGAGGGCATACAATTCCTTGTCATATATAGAGTAATTCAAGGTTGCACTCTTAAGCTTTTCGCTGAAGTAAGCGATTGGCTTCGATTCTTGCATAAGCACTCCTCGGATCTCAACTCCGGATGCATCACATTTAACCTCAAACGCTTTGCCGAAGTCAGGGAGTTGCAACAATGGGGCAGAGCTTAGCCTCCGTTTCAACTCTTGGAAAGCCCTCTCTTGGGACTCTCCCCACACAAACGGATGGTCTATTTTTACCAGCTCGGTTAAAGGAGCTGCCATGGTGCTAAAGTCATAAACAAACCTACGATAAAAGCTAGCTAAGCCATGGAAGCTACGAACTTGAGAAACCGAGGTTGGAGTTGGCCAATCTTTGATAGCCTCAACTTTTGACGCATCGACTTCAACACCACTAGCACTCACTACGAATCCTAGAAAGAATACACGCTCGACACAGAAGGCACTCTTTTTGAAGTTAGGCATCACTAACCATTTGTAGAGACCGGATTTGGTCTTGAATGCAGTTTCCCACTCATCTTCGAGTTTCACTCGGATTTGGTGGTAGCTGGACCTGAGGTCTATCTTCAAATCGAGGAATAAGATGACGATACTTTACCGTAATTTTTTTGACTGCTCGGAAATCAACACACATTCGCTATGTTCCATCTTTCTTCTGGACAAGGATAATTGGAACGGTGCAAGGACTCAAGCTTTCTCGAACAAGGCTCTTGTTCAGCAATTCATCCACCTGCCTTTGGAGCTCTTTGGTGTCTTCGGGATTACACCAGTATGGAGGCTTGTTGGGGATTTGAGACCCCGGTACGAAGTCAATTTGGTGCTAGATTCCTCTCAACGGAGGTAATCCACCTGGCATTTCTTCGGGAAACATGTCTCTGAAGTCCTGCAAAACACTTTGAACAGCACTAGGCAAAGGGTTATCATTAGAAAAATCATCATTAGAGTTTAGAAAGATACCCTTGTGCACGAGGCAAATCATCATTTGACCGTTATCGTTGCCTCGTAGACACTCACCCGGTTGCATGATTGCAATAATATTTCTTACCTCGGGTGGCGAGTGATTGTCTTCGGCCACAATTTTTGTCCCGATCAGAGACTTAGCTTTGGCCGCTACTTTCAATTCCTTCATTCTTTTATAGTCCTCGCTAACTTATTTCAGAGACAATGGTTTGAGTATGAAACTCTCACCTCCGAACTTAGCAGTGTAAGTATTGGATCGTCCGTTATGAATAACCGACCGATAATACTGCCATGGTCGACCCAATAGCAAATGACAAGCTTACATCGATATCACATCGAACATCATCTCATCTTGATATTCTCAAACTTTGAACTTGATCCACACTTGCTTGACAACCTTCAATTCTCCACATTCGTTTAACCATTGCAATCAGTAAGGATGAGGATGCTTTGAGGTAGGTAATCCCAATTGTGAAACCAAGGTTTGACTCACCACATTTGCACAACTACCTGAATCTATGATCATCGAACAAATTCCCCCTCACTCGACATCTTGCATGGAAAAGATTCTCTCTTTGGTTGTCCTCTTCTTCGAGAGTCATTGATGCAGCTCAAAGTGCTGATCGAGGACTCGATGACAATCAACCGGGGAGGCCAATCACCCGAAGTCAAGCTAAGCTGCTCCATGACATGCACGTCCAGCTGACTATGATGGGAAGAAGCATGTGTTCGGAGAGGGAATTGCAAGGTGTTGAAACCGAGGGCTACATCTTCAAAATTGAGCCCGAGGACAAGGTTACCGAACAGCAGCTCTTGACCCCGGGCAGCACAGAACCGAACGCAACAACATGTGTTCGAAGCTAAGACAGCGCCCAATGAGGAGTGTGTTCGAGCAGATAATCGAGAACCGAAGCCAAGGCTTACCGAAGTCAAGACTGCCGAACACATTTTAGTTCAGCCCTGCGTGGCTTATTTCTATTGGTCACTTGTGACCCTTTTACTAGTTTACCCTTAGTATTTCTTATATAAACCTTGTTCCCTTTCATTGTAAGTACCTAGTTTTTGATTATTGAAATTGAATGAAAAGTGCCGAGCACATTTCTTGTCTCCGTCGTGAGCAACCCCGGTGAGGGCTTTTATGGACTTGTGGCTTTCGGTTAATCCGATTGAACATTCCTCTTTGATCATTCAGTTTGCAAGAGGCAATGTTCTCTTGAGGATTGTTGCATAGTCTAGGTGATTCTTGTGTCCCTTTTGATCGAGCTTTGAGACAGGTTCCTCACTGTTCTTTCGAAAGAAGCAAGTTTTGTCTTGCTTCTATCCTTTATCTTCTTATTTGTTTTTCCGCGTTTGTGTTAGCAACCCCTTCGGGTATTGCATTGCACCATCTTGGTATCAGAGCACGGTTTGAGTTTGTTCTTACAACCTCAATCCTATTCATTATCTTCGTGCGTTTTTGTGTCTTTGTTTCCTTTTCGTGTTCTTGATTCTGTTTGAGTTGTTGCTGTTGTCTTACAAAAAAAAAAAAAAAGTTGTTAAAAAAAAAAATTCAAAAATTGTGTTTGATTGTTGGTTGTTTGGGAAAAACAACCCTTGATTCTTGATCACCATTGTTTCCTGATTCCAACGAGTACCAGACGTACTGATTTTGTGACTAGGGTTTCTTGGTGAATTTTGGACTGTTTTGAGCTTCATTGGTGACTGAACTCGAACCCCATTGTGTTTGGAAGAAACCGATGAAGAATGGTGGTTCTTGAGTGATTTGGGTTTGATTGTTGCTTGAAAATCGAAGTTCTCAGTTTACAATCGTTGTCCGTACGCCGGAAAATTGTTACAATCGTAACAGTGTACGACGCGACGAGCTGGGTTTTAGCTCGACGAACTTAGATTTCCTCCGTCGTTGAAACCGGAGTTGAAAGGCGACCCAGATCTGTTGAAAATTGTGATCAGTGAACCGAAGTTGTTGTGTCCGTACGCCGGAGCAAAGGTCACTGTTCCATTGAAGAGGAAGGGGTAAAGTTTGAACATTAAAACCCCAGGTGAAATTGTCGGCTGAGAAAAGGAAAGTGGATAAGGTAAAACCCTATCCGTACCAAGGCGGGACCACTCTTGTACGGACAGGAGTGGGCGTGATCGAAAAAGATTCCAAAAGGGAATCAAAGGGTAGATTCTCCTAGGATCTCACTTTCTTTCGTGTCAAAAATTCTAGTTGGTGGATCTCTTGAGTAATTTTCCTACTCGAGGTCGTACTAACTCTTTTAAGCTGATAGGAATTCGTGCTAAGGGGTGACCGAAGTCCAATCTTTCGTAGAAATTTCTTTTAACTCCCCGAGCTCAGTTAAAAGCATCCGTTCCATCGAGTCGAACATCACTTCACTCTTCCCGAAGAGACAGTGACTATTGTCGAACTTGAAGGATCTTAGAGGACCGATCAATTGGACGAGCCACTGTTAACAAGTCCTTGAGTGATAAAAAAAAACCGAACCAATAAATTGAGTGGACCCGAGCGCCACCCATCAAAGGTGAGGGAGAGTGTGAGGTGATTTCTAACCTTTAACATTTGTTTGGTCTTTGATTTGTGCAGGTACCATGGCTGGGAATGGAGGTGATGGAAAAGGCATTGAGAGGCCCGAAGTGTCGTTAGCCGATCTCATGGCTGCGATACAAAGTGTCAGTGCCGATGTGAGAGGAGTGAGTGCTCGAGTAACTCAACTCGAACAAGGAAGTGCGTCCGTGGCCAAAAATGGGTCCGGCGCTGGAACGAGCGAATCCACTCCGATGAAACCTGAGCTGTATGCTGAGCTTCTTCGACAACATCAGTTGACGAGTGAAGCAATTCGAAGAGAGCTTAACTTGGGCAATCCCCAAGCACAACAAAACTTGGGCAATCCCCAAGCTGGGAATCAAAACTTGGGCATTCCCCGAGGAGAGAGGTTACCACTTCCAAGGGCCCGAAGAGACCTTGGCGCTGTAACCGAAGAGGATGATGAAGAGGAATTTCCCGAGGACGAGTATGAACGTGAGCTGCCGTTCGCTCAACGAGGGCACGCTCACCGGGGTCGTGGAAATTTCCGAGGTCGAGGCCGAGGCGCAAATGTTGGAAGAAATATTGAGCGTGAGGCTGATGATCGAGAAGATGAGTATGTCGAACCAGTTCGTGGTGTTCGAGACTCAAATCTGAACAGTGTCAAGATCACTATTCTTCCCTTTAAAGGAACTAGTGATCCCGATGAGTATCTTGAATGGAAGCTTAAAATGGAGCGCATCTTTGAAACCAATGAGATGACCGATGAGAGGAAAGCTGCCCATGCCATTGCTTCGTTCGAAGCTTATGCATCAACATGGTGGGAATCTGACAAGAGGCATAGAAGGAGAAATGACTATCCAGCAGTCACTACGTGGCCACAGTTGATGAGAGCTATGGATGGTAAGTATTTGAGTGCTAAGTACAGGCAAACTCAAATGCAAAAGTTATATGAGCTGACACAAGGATCCAAGTCAGTTCAAGAGTACCATGATGAATTTGAAAAAGTTCGACTGAATCTTGACCTGACCGAAGACGAAGAACAAGCCATTATCCGGTTCAAAAATGGCTTGACCAGGGATGTGTCCTCTCAGTTGAGACTCCACGTGTATCAAACGTTGGCAGATTTGTTTGATGCTGCTACCGAAGCTGAAAAATTGGTGAAGGAAGAAAAGGCAAACCGGTATCGAGGAGGAGTCACTACTTCTGCTCCAGTGAACCGAGGAAAAGAATGGAAGAATCCTGTCCAAGCAAGTGCCAACACTGTTCGAGATTCGAAGAGACCCTTCGAGAAAGGTGTGACCGTTAACCAACCAAGAGAAGTGGGAGGTAAAGTGCAACTAAACTCTCCTAGTGCTTCAAATATTCAGTGTCATAAATGCAGAGGGTATGGTCACATGGCAAAAGAGTGTCCCACTCGCAAAGTTATGTTTCTGCTCGAAGATGGAACCGTCCATGAGCAAGCGAGTGACACCGAGGAGGAATTAATCGAGGAGACTGACCGAGCTGAAGGTGATGATGATCATGAGGCTGCCGAAGCTGATCATCCGGAAATGTTTCTTGTGGTTCGAAGGAATTTGAGCTGCATGACTCTTGAAGAAGAGGACAACCAAAGAGAAAACCTCTTTCATGCCCGATGTCGAGTAAGGGGGAAGGTGTGTTCGATGATCATTGATTCTGGTAGTTGTGCAAATGTGGTGAGCCAAACTTTAGTTTCACAAATGGGATTACCTACGATGAAGCATCCCCACCCTTACAAATTACAATGGCTGAATGAGTGTGGAGAATTGAGAGTTGTCAAACAAGTGTGGATCAAGTTCAAAATCGGCGAGTATCAAGATGAAATGATATTCGATGTGGTGCCGATGCAAGCTTGTCATTTGCTATTGGGTCGGCCATGGCAATATGACCGGGCAGCTGTTCACAATGGCAGATCCAACACTTACACTGTAAAGCTCGAGGGGAAGAGTTTCATACTCAAACCCTTGTCTCCAAAGCAAGTCACCGAGGACTATGAAAGGATGAAAGAATTGAAAGAAGCGGCCAAAGCTAAGCTTCCGATGGGAGCAAAATTGATGGCCGAGGAGACAAACTCACCGCCCGAAGTAAAAGGAATTTGTGCAATCATGCAACCCGGTGAGATCTTACGAGGCAACGACCACGGTCAGATGATGATTTGCCTCGTGCACAAGGGTATCCTTCTAAACTCTAATGATGACTTTTCTAATGATAACCCTTTGCCTTTGTTTGTTCGTAAAGTTTTGCAGGACTTCGAGGACATGTTTCCCGAGGAAATGCCAGGTGGATTACCTCCGTTGAGAGGAATCGAGCACCAAATTGACTTCGTGCCGGGATCTCAAATCCCCAACAAACCTGCATACCGGTGTAATCCCGAAGACACCAAAGAGCTCCAAAGGCAGGTTGATGAATTGCTAAACAAGGGCCTCGTTCGTGAGAGCTTGAGTCCTTGCGCCGTTCCAGTTATCCTTGTCTCGAAGAAAGATGGAACATGGCGAATGTGCGTTGACTGTAGAGCAGTCAACAAAATAACGGTAAAGTATCGTCATCCTATCCCTCGATTAGATGACATGCTAGATGAATTAAGTGGTTCTTCATGCTTTTCAAAGATTGACCTCAGGTCCGGTTACCATCAGATCCGAATGAAACCCGGAGACGAGTGGAAAATCGCATTCAAGACCAAATTCGGTCTCTATGAATGGTTGGTAATGCCATTTGGCTTATCCAACGCCCCGAGCACATTCATGCGATTGATGAACCATGTGCTCAAACCGTTCATAAACAAGTTCGTTGTCGTTTATTTCGATGACATACTTGTTTATAGTCGCACCATGGATGAACATGTCGAACACCTAAGGCTTGTGCTTGAAAAGCTTCGAGAAGAGAAGTTATATGCTAACTTCAAAAAGTGTGCCTTCGGTGTCGATCGTGTAGTCTTTCTTGGATTTGTAGTCAGTGCTAATGGTGTCGAAGTCGACGAATCAAAAGTCGAAGCCATCAAAGATTGGCCAACTCCGACCTCGGTATCACAAGTTCGTAGCTTCCGTGGCTTAGCTAGCTTTTACCGAAGGTTTGTTCGTGACTTTAGCACCGTGGCAGCTCCTTTAACCGAGCTGGTTAAGAAAGACAATCCATTTGTGTGGGGAGAGTCTCAAGAAAGGGCTTTCCAAGAGTTGAAACGGAGGCTTTGTTCTGCCCCGTTGTTGCAACTCCCTGACTTCGGCAAAGCATTCGAAGTCGAGTGTGATGCGTCTGGAGTTGGGATCGGAGGAGTGCTGATGCAAGAATCGAAGCCGATCGCTTACTTTAGCGAAAAGCTTAAGGGTGCAACTTTGAATTACTCGACCTATGATAAAGAGTTGTATGCCCTCGTTCGAGCACTCGCCCATTGGCAGCATTATTTGTGGCCTCGAGAATTTGTGATCAAAAGCGATCATGAGTCCTTGAAGCATCTCCGAGGACAGGAGAAATTGAACCGAAGACATGCCAAATGGGTTGAATTTATTGAGAGCTTTCCCTACGTAATTCATTACAAAAAGGGGAAAGACAATGTTGTGGCCGATGCGCTATCAAGAAAATTTGCCTTAGCGACCACTCTCGCCTCGAGGCTCATGGGATTCGAGAGCATCAAGCTAATGTACGATGACGATCCCAAGCTGAAATGCGTTCGTGACGCGATCTTGAGTGGCCGAAGGGTTGAGAAGTATCAGTGGCACGATGGCTACCTCTTCAAGAATGGGAGGGTTTGTTTGCCAGTATCATCGTGGAGAGAGCTCCTTGTTCGGGAAGCTCACTCCGGTGGACTGATGGGACACTTCAGTGTCGACAAAACTCTTGGTATCTTGACCGAGCAGTTCCATTGGCCCAAAATGCGACGAGATGTGGAAAAGCTTTGCAACGCTTGTCTCGTTTGCAAGAAAGCTAAATCGAAGTCCAATCCTCATGGTTTGTACACCCCGTTGCCTGTGCCTGATCGACCTTGGGTTGATATATCCATGGACTTTGTCTTGGGGTTACCGAGGTCGGGGGGAGGACATGATAGCATCTTCGTTGTGGTTGATCGATTTTCGAAAATGGCTCACTTTATTCCTTGCAAGAAGTGTGATGACGCACAGCATGTAGCTACATTGTTTGTTTCTAATGTGTTGAAATTGCATGGTGTCCCTCGTACTATTGTGAGTGATCGAGACTCAAAATTCTTGAGTCATTTTTGGAAATGTTTGTGGGGTGCCCTCGGCACCAAGTTACTATTCTCGACGTCTCACCATCCTCAGACTGATGGACAGACCGAGGTAGTTAACCGAACCTTGGGATCTTTGCTTCGAGCAATGACCAAAGGCAAGGTTGGGAGCTGGGCTGATCGTTTGCCCATGATGGAGTTTGCATACAATCGAACGGTGCATCGAATGATTAACCTGACCCCGTTCGAGTGTGTGTATGGATTTAACCCTTTAATTCCACTTGATCTAACCCCATTGCCTCGAGATGTTATTATTGATTTTGCAGGTACTCACCGAGCCAAAGCTCTGCTCGAGTTGCATGCGAAGGTGAAGAAGAACCTCGAGGACGCCTATGCAAAGGTTGCCTTAAAGAAAAACAAGGGGCGTAAAAAGTTGGAATTAAAGAAAGGAGATTGGGTTTGGGTTCACTTCCGAAAGGAACGTTTCCCGAACCTAAGGAAAGGGAAGTTGGCTCCTCGAGGGGATGGTCCATTTCAAGTGCTGAGCAAAATAAACAACAATGCTTATGTTATCGACCTCCCAGGTGAATACAATGTGTCCAACACTTTCAATGTTGCTGATTTAGCTCCTTTTGCTATAGGTCCAGTATCGAAGATAGAGGATGAATCGATTTCGAGGACGAAATCCTCTCAAGAAGGGGAGGATGATGCAGCTCAAAGTGCTGATGAGGACTCGATGACAATCAACCGGGGAGGCCAATCACCCGAAGTCAAGCTAAGCTGCTCCATGACATACACGTCCAGCTGACTATGATGGGAAGAAGCATGTGTTCGGAGAGGGAATTGCAAGGTGTTGAAACCGAGGGCTACATCTTCAAAATTGAGCCCGAGGACAAGGTTACCGAACAGCAGCTCTTGACCCCGGGCAGCACAGAACCAAACGCAACAACATGTGTTTGAAGCTAAGACAGCGCCCAATGAGCAGTGTGTTCGAGCAGATAATCGAGAACCGAAGCCAAGGCTTACCGAAGTCAAGACTGCCGAACACATTTTAGTTCAGCCCTGCGTGGCTTATTTCTATTGGTCACTTGTGACCCTTTTACTAGTTTACCCTTAGTATTTCTTATATAAACCTTGTTCCCTTTCATTGTAAGTACGTAGTTTTTGATTATTGAAATTGAATGAAAAGTGCCGAGCACATTTCTTGTCTCCGTCGTGAGCAACCCCGGTGAGGGCTTTTATGGACTTGTGGCTTTCGGTTAATCCGATTGAACATTCCTCTTTGATCATTCAGTTTGAAAGAGGCAATGTTCTCTTGAGGATTGTTGCATAGTCTAGGTGATTCTTGTGTCCCTTTTGATCGAGCTTTGAGACAGGTTCCTCACTGTTCTTTCGAAAGAAGCAAGTTTTGTCTTGCTTCTATCCTTTATCTTCTTATTTGTTTTTCCGCGTTTGTGCTAGCAACCCCTTCGGGTATTGCATTGCACCAGTCATGCAGCTCAAATTTCTTCGAACCACAAGAAACATTTTCAGATGATCAGCTTCGGCAGCTTCACGACCATCATCATTTTCAACTCGGTCAATCTCCTCAAAATTTTCTTCCTCGATGTCACTCGCTTGCTCATGGACGGTTCCATCTTCGAGCAAAAGCATAACTTTGCGAGTTGGACACTCTTTTGCTATGACACTGAATGTTTAAAGCACTAGGAGTATTGAGTTGAACTTTACCTCCTTCTCTTGGTTGGATAACGGTCACTCCCCTTTCGAAGGGTTTCTTCGAATCTCGAATAGTGTTGGCACTTGTTAAATTCGGACTCTTCCACTCTTTACCTCGATTCAAAGGAGTTGAAGTAGTGATTCCTCGATACCGGTTTGCTTTGTCGTCCTTCACCTATTTTTCAGATTCGATGGCTGCATGAAACACATCTTCTAAAGTTTGATACACATGCATCCTCAATTGAGATGACACATCTCGAGTCAAGCCATTTTTTAACTGAATGATGGCTTGCTCATCATCTTCTTCCATATCAAGAGCCAATCGAATTCTTTCGAACTCATCATAGTATTCTTCAATCGATTTAGACCCTTGTTTCAATTCGAAGAGCTTTCGAAGTTGTTCCTACCGATATTTGGCATTCACATACTTAGCATCCATGGCTCTCTTCAACTACACCCATGTGGTGACCTCGGGATTAGCATTCCTTCGCCTTAGCCTCTTGTCAACCTCCCACCATGTTGATGCATATGCCTCGAACGAAGCAATAGCATGTGCAGCTTTCCTCTCTTCGGTCATCTCATTTGTTTCGAAGATTCGTTCCAATCGAATCTTCCAATCAAGATATTGGTCCGGATCACTTGTTCCTTTGAAGGGTAGAATAGTGATCTTGACACTGTTCAAGTTTGAATCTCGAGCACCTCGGATCGGCTCCGGATACTCATCATAATAGTCATCAGCCTCTCGCTCAAAATATCGATCAACATTTACGCCTCGGCCTCGACCTCAGAAATTTCAACGAACTCGTTGTACATGCCTTCGTGGAACGAACGGTGGCTCATACTCAGCTTCGACCTCAAGAAATTCTCCATCATCGACCCCTTCATCAACGACCACGGCTTGTCTTCGGGCCCTTGGAAGCGGTAATCTATCACCTCGGGGAATGCCCAAGTTTTGATAACCAGCTTGGGGATTGCCCAAGTTTTGTTGTTCCGCTTGGGGATTGCCCAAGTTATGTTGTCCAGCTTGGGGATTGCCCAAGTGTTGTTCAGCTCGAGGATTGCCCATAGCTTTATTTCGAACAGCCTCGTTTTTCAACCGTTGTTGTCGAACAAGCTCAGCAAATTGCTCCGGTTTCATTCAAGGTGTTTTTCCCAATGCGAAGGTACCAATGGTGTTTTAAACTACTACAATCAATCCCCAATGGTTTATAACATCACCCAATCATCAACAAGTCAAAATCAAGAAATTTCAATCAAGTTCAAGGGTTTTTCAATTTTGGGATTTTTAATTTTTTCAACTTTTGATTCTCAACACCAAATTACGTAACAAGGGTACCAAATCAACGGGTAATCATCATAGATCAATCCCCGATATCAAACAACCAACGGATCATCAAATCCAATCCACAACATGAATTTTTTTGTATTATTCACTTTTTCAATTTTTTTGTTTTTCTTCTTTCACAAGAACATAAACAACAATAACAATAAAGTAAAGATACGATGAACAAGGAATCGTGGATTCGTAAGAACGAAACCCGAGCCTTGCTCTGATACCAAGATGATACGGGTCAAATCACGGAAGCAACAACAAAGTAACGGAAGCAATAAACTAAACACGAGATCAAAGAAATAGGGATGGGAAAGAACAGAAAATAGAAGAAAGAACGAATCAAACTAAACAAATAGATTGATTTAAAGGGAGAAGAGACTTGAACCATTAATGGGGTCACACTAGCGATGATCCACCATGGATTCCAAGTAAGAGATACATGAAGTCAAGCTTCAACAAGAAGGACCTAGTCTCTTCTACTGTCCATTCTTCAATCCCAAAATCTAGCTAATGAAATAAAATGACTAAGTGTGGTATTTATAGGTGTTCCACACTCCTAATGTAATGTCTAAAAAGCCCTCAAATGATATAAAAACAATACAAGCCTCGTAGGGCCAAAATAGGAACTACACGTCAAATTCACGTGCAAAGCACAGCAACTAGGCGCCCCGCCTAGTGGGAGTAGGCTGTCCGCCCATTTCTCTCCACTGCAGAGTGGGCGGCCCAAGCTCTAAAGTAGGCGGTCCGCCCCTTTTATGGGCGGCCCAAAGTCCAGAGACTTGATTTCAACTAGGCGGTCCGCCCCTTTGTATAGGCGGTCCGCCCCTTCCTGTAGGCTCTTGAAACTACTCAATTTGTGTCCCTCGAGCCTCTCCTTTGGTGCCTATGTGCTCCTCCTTCCTTGGCGCTCCAATACATGATCTTCAAGCCGCTTCCGGAGGCCTTGACGTGTGCTCTTTGTGCTCTCAAGCTTGGCTCTTGATGGTTGGCGCTTTGACTCTAATTTGCCCCGCATCAAAGTTCTTCGTGGATACCCCGTAGGGAGTTCGAGACAACTCTCGCTCCTATCTTATTTTGCTTTCCGCGTTTTCCCTGCATCACTTTATCAAAACTCTCCTACTTCACAACTACAAATAGAGAGCTCTTATAAGCCAAAGGAAGTGGTTCATCAAGAAGGACATCAAGGAGGATATCATCAAGAAGGACATCAAAGGCGGCCAAGAGAAGAACATCAAGCAAACTGCAGGGCAATCAAAGAAGCTCCGAAGGAAAGCTTTCAAAGTCTTCTTCTACGTCTGTGATCTACATCCTTGTTCAAGTTCTACAACAGAGTCTACGATCTACGTCCCTGTTCAAGTTTAACAACAGAGGCCACGATCTACGTCCTTGTTCAAGTTCCATAACGGAGGCTACGATCTACGTCCCTATTCAAGTTCAACAACGGATGCCACGATCTACGTCTTGTTCAAGTTCAACAACGGATGCCTATGATCTACGTCCCTGTTCTAGTTTAACGAAGGCCGCGATCTACGTCCCTGTTCAAGTCCAACAACAAAATTCAAATCAAGATTCGGCGAGCGCAAGTTCGAATAGTCTGTCTGTTGTAGTTGAATCTCGAATCATGTTCATGACGAACGCCAAGTGTTCGTGACAGATAACAAATCCATATCAAGCTTTTGAATCAAATCCAACTCAAGCTCTTGAAATCAAATCTAAAGTTCATCAAGTTCAAATCTAAAGTTCATCAAGTTCAAGATCAAGCTTCCAAGCCCTTGAACTTCGTGAAGAGAAGAATCAGATGACATCATTTATAAAATTAGTGACACTCTAGAGATTGTAACCTACCTCTTCTGTTAATATCAAATATAATATTGTCACACAATTTCTTGACTCAAATTTTTCAGAATTCGAAATTTGTTATTGCAAGGGTATTTAGATTATGTAGACGTGTGTTTAGGTTATACTTCTTTTCAGATTTTGGTGTTCATGTTTTTATAACAATACAGATATAGATGTTTGCTGGAAATTACATGAGATGCCATCTATAAGCACGAGAAAGAGAGGTCCTCACAACGGCCAACAACAACGTATCATCATAGCATTCAGTTGAATCATGTGATGACATCTCACTATCCTAATCAGAGAAAAGTGGACAATGAATTAACCAACAGCGATAATTATAGAGTGACTTTTCTCACCTAGGACCAACTCATTTAGCTACAGAAAAATGGGATTGTAGTTTTACGTCTTTCTATCAGCTGTTCTAATCTTACAGAGGAAATCTTTTTTCTTTCACCTCTCAAAAACTAACTCGCAGACTCATATCACTAGCGGCGCCAGAAGCGACCATGCTGCTTTTGCTCTTGCATACGCCTGCAACCACCAGACCAACTATGTTAAGACCATCAAGCAAAACAATAAACAAATTAAAGTGCATAAAGAGGAAAGGGTGGGTAGGGGCAGGGAGGGGTTGGAGGATATGCGGAGTGCAGATGTAAATATTGGAGGCACAAAGTTTGCAGCTTGAAAGAAGAGAGGTTTGCTGAAACAAACCACCTCCGATTGCGAAGTCTTGTAAGCATCGTCAGAAGTTAGAGCATGACAAATCTCAAGTAGCTCAATATATGAAAACCTTTCGAGAAGATAGAAACTAGGGAAAACCATTCATGTGCCTTAATAGAGACTCAAAAGCGTCTTGGAGTTGGTTCAATCCACTTACCATTTCTTTCCAACTAGCCCTCTTATCATTCTCATGTTTTTCTTTTTTGTGCCGGGTGGGAGGGGTTTAAGACTACCACCTCTCGTAAATACTAGATATGGAAAGTGCATCAACCCCACAATACCTGGGGTAAAAGGGGTGAAAAACAATCTTATTGAAAGAAACCACAAGAAGGTGAAAACATAAAAGTCACAACTCAAATGGCCACACGTATTTGGGATTATGAGGCAAATAAGATGCTCCCAATGTCCCAAGTGAAGTTAGAATACACCGGTAACCCCCTACCCCATAAACAATAAAGAAGAATCTTATGCCTAACATTTGTTCGTAGGAAGAGTAGCAAGAGAAGAAAGGGCAAGGGAAGGATATCCAGAGGCAAACTTGATGAGTAAATTTAAATAAAAATCAGAAGCATCAATCAACTTCCAGTTATTGAGGATTTGGAATGCAATTGAATAGCCAGCAATAACTAATAAATATAATAGTGGGAAAGTTGACCTTTGGTACTCCTTGGAACGCTCAATAAACTCCTTAGGAATATCACGTCCTTGATATGAAGCTAATACAGTTCGGATATCAGCTGGCCTATGTTTAGCAACATCTGCACTCAAAAAGTTAAGAAGTCATGAACATTGACCTTCCTATATTCCCAAAAGTGGAGACATTATTAGGGTACATTATTTATCAACGTGCTTACATTCCAGAAACGGAATAAGATCCACAAGCACAGTATCCTCTGCCTCTCCTTTCCATGGTTTTATTTCAACGCAATTTTCTGGCTGGAGGCTACTTTCTAGTGCATGTCCACTCACATATATAATCCTTGATGGATCCCGATTCAGCTTGGAAAGATCCTGTCAAAGAAGCATATAGGTGATGAGAATAGTTGAGTTTTCTTCTGATAACTGAGAAATCTCCGAAGGCCAATGGCGCACGTTTTGAAACTCGGTAGATAATGAGCCAAGTATTCAATGCATGGTCTTACTCAGCCAAGCCCTGCGACCAAGTTGTGGGGTTTTTTTGAGCGTTTCAATGTTCCAAGGTGAAGAGTTAAACAACCTATTAAGGAGGCAGGCGGGAATTTACGCAAAAAACAAAAGGATGCTCTATGTTTTGACAACTAAGCGAGAAGCTCAAGACTTTCGGCTATGCATGATTCAAGAACTCTCTAAGTGGCTAGATCCTTACTGAGTTTCTACCACAATTGTCTATATGTGGCATGCAATCATTCTTTGAAATGTTAATGTATTATGTAACAATACTGCCAAAGGGTATAGCAGATTTCGTCCTTGCTCAGTGGAGCATTTTTCTTCTATAATCTCAGAGGAATCTAACAAAGGAATTTATCACACTTCACTCTGCATAACTGACATAGAAGAACTTACATTTACATCCTGAATCATGTATCTCAATTTGTCTCCTTCAGCCATCAGAAATGATAAGGGGCAAATCGAGCCAAGATGCTAATCAACGAACGCCAAGCTTGAAGGATGCGAGGGGCGAGGAGCCAAGGACCTTAGAAGCATCAAGAGGCGCACCACCCAGACAGTGAGGTGAATGACTCTTTGAGTGACCCTTCTATTGATTGTTTGGGTTATGATGAAGAAGAAGCCATTATCAATACCTTTCTTGAGAGTTTGTCTTATGGGAAGGGTTGCTTAGGTGATGAACTTGGAGGTGAAAAGGAAACCCTTGGTGTGAGTGAGTATGCTCTAAAGAAGGGGAATGGAGTAATTGATGTTAGTTGTAGTTTGGGCTATTTGACTTACTCCACTCCACATGTTAATCACACTTTGAGGATGGATTGGTGTGTTGATCGTGAGCTTAAGGATCAAGGGGATTTTGATAGCTTGATCTTGCATTTCCCATGTCCCCATGACCTATTTGCTCATTCTTGTGTTGAGTGCATGTTTTCAATAAACTAAGTACTTGTTGTTCTCCTTGGAGACTTGATCTTTGTGATTATTATTGATGCTTGGTTATACCATAAGAGTGTGTTTTCCACAGTTTTTGCACTGACCTACTTTTGTAGTAGGGAGTTTTGTGTTTGCTTATCGTTGCTTGTAGGTCCTAAGCTCCATGTATAAGGCAAGGGAGAACTTGGAAGAAGCCTATGTCAAAGTAACGTTCAAGAAAGACAAAGGTGGAGAGTATTGGGCACCCTGAGGAGAAGATGATGCCATGGAGAAGAACGTCTTGATTTCGAGGATGAAATCTCTTCAAGAAGGGGAGGATGATAAGGGGCAAATCGAGCCAAGATGTTAATCAACGAATGCCAAACTTGAAGGATGCGAGGGGCGAGGAGCCAAGGACCTTAGAAGCATCAAGAGGCGCACCACCCAGACACCTAGGCGGTCCGCCCACTGGCACTAGCAATCAGGCGCTCCGCCCATGCCTAGAGGCGCTGCGTCCAACTTGGCCACTGCCTCAAAATGGAGGCGCTCCGCCCATCACCCAGGCGCTCCGCCAACCACTGAAGGGACTTGACGGAATTCATCTTTATTTTTGCTATGTAATTCCTATTTTGACCCTCCGTGGTCTGTTTCATTAAACCCAACTTATGGGACATTTTAGTCATTATCTAGTCTTGAGAATAACTCTATAAATACCTCAAGTCCTCTTTTATTTCATTAGCTAGATTTTGAACAATGAAGAACAAAATTGAGACTTGGTCTCTTGGTTGAATGAAACCTTTTATCTTTGGTTTGAATCAATTGGTAGCACTAATTGAACCTCAATCCAAACCCGACCGGGCTATTTGCAAGGGCCGAGTGCTCTTGAGGACGGTCCGCATAGCATAAGTTGTTCTTGACTCGAATCTAGGATGTTACGAGACTCGTTCCTCGTAGCTACCTCGTAAGGAGTTCAAGATCCGTCTTGCTCCTATCTTATTTTTATTTTGCTTCCGTGATTTTTCCTGCATCAATAAAGCATCAACTAGTTGTAACCTCGTTAATTTGCATGCCTCTATTTATCTCCTTCAGCCTTCATAAAGCATCAACAAGTTGTAACCCAGTTAATTTGCATGCCTCTTGCTTATTTCTAACTTGATCAAGCCTCCCCTAAGTTTATCACATTTTACTCTGCATAAATGGCACAGAAGAACTTACATTTACTTCCTGAATCATGTATCTCAATTTGTCTCCTTCAGCCTTCATAAAATATCAACTAGTTGTAACCTAGTTAATTTGCATGCTATTTGTCTCCTTCAGCCTTCATAAAATTGCAACTAGCTGTAACCTAGTTAATTTGCATGCGTCTTGCTTATTTCTAACTTGATCAAGCCTCCCCTAAGTTCCTATAAACAAGTCCAGCTAAACATGAAAAAAAAAAAAGAGAGAGATATACTAAGTACTCCTCAGTCACATTTTATTTATGGGGTTTGACTTTGCACGTGTTAAAGAAAGAAAAACTTTTAAACTTGTCGTCTAAAACAAACTATAGAAACTTATGGCTAGAAATTAGTTCATTTTAAGAGTATAATGGGAAGCTTAAAACTAAATCGTTTCTAAATGTAGAAGTGACATCCTTTTGGGACAGACTAAAAAGGGAAGTGTGCAAAATAAATTGGGATATAGGGAGTACTTCATTACCCACTAGAGATGATCGAAGCAAATGTATAAAAGCAAAACATATCAAAATTATCGGTTAGGTTACTTCTTTTCTGTTAACGGTAGTCCTTGGGCTGCTTGCTAGCACCTCGACTAATTTCACAAGGTACGTGATAGCTCCCACCACCACAGGTATCCGGTAGCTCTATCCACCAAGGCTTGAATTAGAGGGGAACAAATCACCCGCTGCGTTTTGAACCAGATACCTCATGGTTCTCACCCCACTACACTGATCACTAGGCCACACTGGGTGGAAATTTCAATTAGTTTACTACGTTACTCATATATAGATCACGAACATCTTTTGCTCTTCATTATTTTGTATTCTAGATTCTAATCAAGTATCAGCAAGACAGCAAGTGCAGGAGCCACGAAAACATAATGGGATTCGAAGAAAATATAGAATATCACACTTTGGAGTTGAACTGATAACCTAATGCAACTTTTGATCCCATTTTCCACTACACTTAAATCTTCCTATCTGTTAAGGGCAACAGTTTATATATCACAAGAAAGTCATTTTTGCCCTATCTGCATGGAGTAATTTTCCGATAGAGGATTCAATTACCCCTTAGCCTGAACCAAGCTTCGCCCCTGATCTTAGCTTACTACAACAGCTATATTATGCTTCTACCAAACTGCCTCAACTAATTCCACGAAGTACACCTCCCAAAACTACCTCTTTTTTTAAATCAACTAAAGGTGTATTCTATTAAACAGCCAGTAAAACAATCTTGAGATATAATCACGGATCAGCTATTAACTGAAAACAGTATGGACGATTTCTCCTACCTCTATTTTTCTCCCTAGATACTATTATTTTCTAGCCTCCACATTCTAGTAAATAAATAATCTAGAAATGAATCTAATGACTAAATGTGCTCATGCTAATAATCAAATCAATGAATATAATGCACAAGTGACAAATTTAACTCCATTAACTAAATGATTAAGCAAGCAGCTCTAGTCTTGTTCCCATATTCTAGTCTATAGACTAATAATCATACTAACAAAATTCTAGATTAAGTTACCATTCAAAAAAAATAAAAGAATCTTAATTCACATACACCCAAGGGGTTGTCTTAATAATAGTGGTGTGCATGCCAGCATGCACACATTTTCACAAATTCATTAAGAATCTGTTACGTTCCACTAGCACATGTACCTGGTAACTCTACTCACCAAAGTTTAGGCATCACATAATTTTTTTGTTGTTGTTGGATTTGAACCAAGCGTCCAAGGCCTTTCTCACTTCATTGACCACTAAGCTATACCTCATTGCCTAATTTTTTGAGTCGATTGAAGTAATTTAGAAAATATGAAGCTTTTTGTTTCGTCATTCTATTTCAATTAGATCATTCAAATAGCCGCAAGTAGTTTCATTTAGTCAATCAACTCCATTTTATTTTTTTCCATACTTACAGATTATTCAATCACTTGCCCTTGCCACTTTCCAAGTAAATGTCTATAAATGGGTTCCTAGCACCACAGGAATGCCCATACAGGGACACTAAGTTACTCGGACTCGGGTACGGATTTCCGATACGGGTGCGGATCTAGAGGCCGGATCCTTCATGATCTAAATTTTAAGATTCGAGGATACGGATCCAGTTATGGATACGGGCGCTGGGATTCGGCTAAAAAAATTCAATAATCTAAAGGTAGAGTTATAAAACCTAAATTATGAGATATTATGTGGAAAACTTGAGGAAAAAATATTGATCAGGACATAAAAATTTCTATTTATAATAATACAAAGTATTTTATTTCCTTCAAGTTCCCCTTACTTTTGTTTTGATTAAAGAAATCAATGAATCCGTCCAGAATTTATCTGTTGATTTTGGTCAAAGTACCCAAAGTCAGTTGACCAAATCGGGTACGGATCCCACACCCACACTGATGCGGCCCAAATTGCATCGACACCTACACTTGGTCTGGGGGTCACGGCATGGATGATATGAGCTCGGAAGACGACTTGAAGACTATACATCGGAGCTCAATCAAAGTGGAAGCCGGGCTGGAAACAGTGCAGGAAACAGGGGAGCCAAAACAGAGCAAAACAGGGCAGCATTTCTGAGCTCACTGCCTGACGAAGAAGACCTGTTCTTCGCGATCGCGCTCAGACCTTCGCGATCGCGAAGGGCTTTTGTCAAGCCTGCGCCTTCGCGCCATGTTCCACGCGACAGCGTTCCTCAGAATTCAAGTGTCTTCGCGATCGCTATTCCTTTTGCGCGATCGCGAAGGGTCTTTGGTGAGCCGCGGACCAGAAACTTGAGAAACTTGTAATGGGAAACTATAAATAGACCCCTTAGTCATTTATTGCATTTTTAGCTAACTTTGAATGTAGAATGATATTTTCTTTGAGTGAATCTCAATGTTGAACCCTTGAACGGGAATGATTTCACTTGGTGGATTCCAAGTTGAACATCGTAACCTCTCTGATCATTCTATTTGCAAGGGCCGGGTGTCCCTTGAGGGTAGTTGCGTAGTATAGGTGATCCTTGACTTCACCCGGGGTGTATCGAGACGAGTTCCTCGGTGCTACTTAGGTAAACGTTCAAGCCTCGTCTTGCTTTTATCTCGATATCGTTTCGATATCGCCTATCTTGTTCTCGTTTCCGCATTTTGTATCGTCTTTTCGTTTCCGCGTATTTTAGATTGCATCAGTTGGTATCAGAGCACGACTAGGCTTCGTTCTTACGAATCCTCGATCTTGTTCTTGTCGTTGTTGTGATTGTGTTGTTTGTTGTTCTTATTTGAAAGAAAAACAAAAAAATCCAAAAAAATTGCTAGAAATCGTTGTTTGTTGCGATTTTGTTGTTGTTTGTTACTGGGGATTGTTTGTTATCATATTCCCGTTGATTTGGTACCCTCGAAACACGATTTGAAGTCGTGAAACAAAATCTTGAAAACCAAATCTCAAAAGTTGAGAATTCACAAAATTTGATAGAACTTGTTTTGTGTTGTGAATTCTTGGTTGTTTGGTATCGGGGATTGTTCTATATAGTTTTCCCGTCATTTTGATATCCTCATATCATCATTCGGAGTAGCGGAATGAAAATCGAACTTTGAAAATTTTGAAGTTCTTGAAAATTTGAAGAACTTACTCCGAATTCTTGAAAACGAGTTGTTTGTTCGTTGTTTGATTGATAAAACCATTGGGGATTGTTTACTTCAGTTGAAAACACCCTTTGGAAGCTTTAGAACTGAACAACAAGTTGAATTTGGGTGATTTGTGTGCCAAAAACTGAATTTGCAGTCGAGGTTCTGGTTCTGGAACGCAGGCCTGCTCGATCGCGCCCTGCTTCACGCTATCGCGCCAATTCCACCCATTGTTCATCGCGATCGCGCGCAACCTCACGCGATCGCGAAGGGTTCTCAATTTTGCAGAAATCCTGAATTGGGACAGATTGTTCGCAAAGCGTTCGAAACAGTTTCCGCTCACCAAAACTCAGATTGTATCATCAAATATGGTGAGTTTGTAGATCACTAACCAAAAGTCAACCAATTCCGAATCCATTTAGTGGCGATTCGATCTTTTTCCCTTTGATCGCGTCACTTCCGGTTAGTACTTTGAGGGTAACACTCCTACCTAATTAGTGCTCACTTATAAAGCAGTTCGCCCATCGAGTCCCATCGATTCCACTCACCCCGAAGAGCGTTTGGTTCTTGTGACTTGAGTGATTATTGAGGTGGTTGTTCAACTACGAGGAAGCCTTTGAGATCAAGCTTGAGTGATAAATTCCCCCTCCCCCCACCACTAAACGAGTGTATCCGAGTGCCATTCAAAAGTGAGTGAGCGAGTGAGGACTTTTACTCTAACCTCTTTCTTGTTTTTGATTTGTGTAGGTACATGGCCGGAGACGTGTATGATACCGTTGAGGACCCGTTAAGTACTTTGGCCTACATATTGGCCGAGGTAAGGTCTTTGGACCAACGGCTTGAACGCCTTGAAAGAAAATGGACCCCGAGTGTCCAAAAGGGTACCGAGAGAGGTACTAGTGATGAAATGTTGGGCATTCCCCAACCGTTGGGCATTCCCCGAGGTAATAGTGAGCAAGGAGATAAGCTTAAAACGACGCTTGTGGTACGAAGGAGTTTGGGTGCCATGAGTCATGAAGAGTCGGAGCATGTGCAAAGGGAGAATCTCTTCCATGCTAAGTGTCGAGTGATGGGTCTAGTGTGCTCAATGATCATTGATTCGGGAAGTTGTGCTAACATAGTGAGTGAGACCTTGCTTTCCCAATTGCAATTGCCTACTAGAACACATCCACATCCATACCGTTTACAATGGTTGAGTGAGTGTGGAGAGTTAAGGGTGGAGAAGCAAGCTTTGGTTGAGTTTAGCATTGGAAACTACCGAGACAAGGTAATGTTCGATGTAGTCCCTATGCAAGCTTGCCATCTCTTGTTTGGGAGGCCATGGCAATATGATCGGAGCGTGGTACATGATGGTAGGACCAACTCTTACACGGTCTTGCACGGCTCTAGGAAGTATATACTCAAGCCCTTGACCCCGAAGCAAATAAGCAATGACTATAGGATTATGAGGGAGTTGAGAGAAGCGGCTAAAGCCAAGTCACCCATGGTCCTTAAGCCCGGAACCAATAATCTTATGGTCATGTTCCTAGGATTATGAGGGAGTTGAGAATGAAGCATCACCCGGACCTACAATTAGCCTTGAGCGAAAAATGAAAGAAGTGAGGGAAGACGAAATCTCGAGTGAGAGTGAGGACACCCTTTGTTCTAACCATGTTCTATCTTCTTCTCCTTCTATTTGTTTTGGCTTATGTGTAGGTACACTTGGAGGCGAGCTAGTGGAGCCTCAACCGGTTGAAGAGGAAGAAAGGCAAGAGGATGGGATTCGACATTGTGAGTTTCATGAAGGAGGACTCAAACATGACACTTCAAACGATGTGAGTGCTCACGGGAGCGACTCAAATGTAAGTGTTACCTTTCCTTCCCATGAACATGATGATCCTTTATCTTGTAGAGACTCAAAGCTAGTTGTTGCTTGTGATGCCTATATTGACCTTGCAACTAGTGAAGAGTCTAATGGTCAACTTATGTTTGCATGTGACCTAGAAGAGGGGAGTGAAGAGCCACGTCATGATGTGAGCCCGATATTGAAAGAACCTCTCTCTAGTGAAAGTGTGATAGTTGACCTTACTTGCGACCCTTGTTATGACACCCCACCCATATTTGATAAAGGGGAAGATGAGTTATGTGACTCCACCCTAGTTGATATAATTGATTTTGGTGGGTTTGTGTGTCGTAGTAAGGATGATGGTGACCTTGAGGAGTCCAAATTGCATGAATTGGACAAAGTTGTCTATGATGACTCCTCAAGTGCGGATGATGAACCTAGTCTTGATACAATGCCGTTGTTTGACTATGGAATTGAGGTGCATGCTTTTACATTCCCATTGCATGAGGGCCTCTTTAATTGTGAAGGTGATTTGTATCGGGCTAGAGTTGAGGATGAAATGGAACCTCCGTGGTGTGAGGGATTTGATCCCATAGACAACTCTTCGTTTGAAGCTTGAAGTGAGGTAGATGATTCTTCTAGTGACCCTACTCTTGTTGGTGCGGGTTATGATGATGAAGAGGCCATTAGTAATGCCTTCCTTGGGAGCTTACCTTGTGAGGGGGGTTGTCTCGAGGATGAATTGGAGGTGAGGAGGAACCTCTTAGTGTGAGTATGAGGGCTTTTAAGAAGGGGAGTGGGGTATTTGATGCTAAATGTGTATTGCACTACTTTGTCTATTCCCTCCCATATATTAACCACACTTTGAGACTTGAGCATGCCAAAACCGTTGTGCTACATTTTGAAAATATTGCCTTGAAGGTTTGGTATGTTGATCATGAGCTTAGGGGTCATCGGAACTTTGATTGCTTGATCTTGAATGTTCTATGTTCTAATGATTCCCTTGCTTGTTATGGTTGTGAGTGCTTGACACTATGGAGCCAAGAACTTGTTGTTCCCTTTGGGGACATGAGCTTCTTGATCGGTATTGATACTTGGCTCTATAACAAGAGCGAATTTTCCACCGGGCTTGCACTCACTCTTGTTGAACTTGCCTACTCGTGTAGTGGGAAGTCTTGTTGCACTAGCCTTGAACTTAGGGATCATAGGGATTTTGATAGCTTAATCTTGCATTTACCCTGCCCTATTAGTCTCTTTATTTGTTCTTGTGTTGGGAGCACCTTGTTGTCAAACCAAGTACTTGCTAGCTCCTTTGTGAGCATGAGCTTCTTTGTTGCCATTGATACTTGGTTGTACCACAAGAGTGTGTTTTCCCACACTTAGTGCACTAACCTACTCTTGTAGTAGGAGTTTTTGTTTTTGTTTGCCTTTTGATGTAGGTGATGATCCCTTGGAGGAGGACGCCTTAATTTCGAGGACGAAATTTTCTCAAGAAGGGGAGGATGATGCGGCCCAAATTGCATCGACACCTACACTTGGTCTGGGGGTCACGGCATGGATGATATGAGCTCGGAAGACGACTTGAAGACTATACATCGGAGCTCAATCAAAGTGGAAGCCGGGCTGGAAACAGTGCAGGAAACAGGGGAGCCAAATCAGAGCAAAACAGGGCAGCATTTCTGAGCTCACTGCCTGACGAAGAAGACCTGTTCTTCGCGATCGCGCTCAGACCTTCGCGATCGCGAAGGGCTTTTGTCAAGCCTGCGCCTTCGCGCCATGTTCCACGCGACAGCGTTCCTCAGAATTCAAGTGTCTTCGCGATCGCTATTCCTTTTGCGCGATCGCGAAGGGTCTTTGGTGAGCAGCGGACCAGAAACTTGAGAAACTTGTAATGGGAAACTATAAATAGACCCCTTAGTCATTTATTGCATTTTTAGCTAACTTTGAATGTAGAATGATATTTTCTTTGAGTGAATCTCAATGTTGAACCCTTGAACGGGCATGATTTCACTTGGTGGATTCCAAGTTGAACATCGTAACCTCTCTGATCATTCTATTTGCAAGGGTCGGGTGTCCCTTGAGGGTAGTTGCGTAGTATAGGTGATCCTTGACTTCACCCGGGGTGTATCGAGACGAGTTCCTCGGTGCTACTTAGGTAAACGTTCAAGCCTCGTCTTGCTTTTATCTCGATATCGTTTCGATATCGCCTATCTTGTTCTCGTTCCAACTGATGCAATCTAAAATACGCGGAAACGAAAAGACGATACAAAATGCGGAAACGAGAACAAGATAGGCGATATCGAAACGATATCGAGATAAAAGCAAGACGAGCTTGAACGTTTACCTAAGTAGCACCGAGGAACTCGTCTCGATACACCCCGGGTGAAGTCAAGGATCACCTATACTACGCAACTACCCTCAAGGGACACCCGGCCCTTGCAAATAGAATGATCAGAGAGGTTACGATGTTCAACTTGGAATCCACCAAGTGAAATCATGCCCGTTCAAGGGTTCAACATTGAGATTCGCTCAAAGAAAATATCATTCTACATTCAAAGTTAGCTAAAAATGCAATAAATGACTAAGGGGTCTATTTATAGTTTCCCATTACAAGTTTCTCAAGTTTCTGGTCCGCTGCTCACCAAAGACCCTTCGCGATCGCGCAAAAGGAATAGCGATCGCGAAGACACTTGAATTCTGAGGAACGCTGTCGCGTGGAACATGGCGCGAAGGAGCAGGCTTGACAAAAGCCCTTCGCGATCGCGAAGGTCTGAGCGCGATCGCGAAGAACAGGTCTTCTTCGTCAGGCAGTGAGCTCAGAAATGCTGCCCTGTTTTGCTCTGTTTTGGCTCCCCTGTTTCCTGCACTGTTTCCAGCCCGGCTTCCACTTTGATTGAGCTCCGATGTATAGTCTTCAAGTCGTCTTCCGAGCTCATATCATCCATGCCGTGACCCCCAGACCAAGTGTAGGTGTCGATGCAATTTGGGCCGCATCACACACCCTGTCGACACGGGTGTGGCACTAAAAGTGAAGAGTCCGAGTAACATAACAGGGACATGCAAACCGCACCCCATGCAACTTGAAATAAGCTCTCAACTTCCAAGTGGGGCATGAGGCTGTTAACAGAAAGTGAAGGTTTTTGTGGGAGATCACCAATGAAGATAACTAAAACACTCCCATGAAATAGTGTTCCGCATTAGCTAATTGTTTGGAGCTAAGACTTTCAAAAAGGAAAAATATACGAAAGTGGGAACATGAGAATTCATAGCACTAACAAATTCTATTCCTACAACAATGGCATTATTGCTTGGTCCATTCCATATACACCGCCAGAAAAGATGACAGGAAAAAGAGAATACGATGAATCGTTCCCGAAAAGGAATCTATTCATTCTCTCCCAATTGGTAGGACCGTGGGTGCGAGGATTGATCAACTACAAGACAAATGTAAATAACCAAAGAAGCATGATGGTAAAGAACTTACTCTGTAATGCTTGCCATCAACATATCTAGTTGCACCTCTTGATAACCTATAACGGATGCAGTGCTTTGGATCCAATCTTTCAATAACAGGATCAACATACTGCAAAACCACAAGCAGGAAGTTTAAACCCATAACTGAAACAATATTCAGAAGACATTGTTTGGGAAGTGAAAGATACCATGTTCAGTTGGTCAGAGTATACAACAATCTCATAATATTGAGCTAACTGTTCCAAGAAATCGTCAACCCCGGGTCTTTTGAATGTTCTCCAGCCTCTGTCACGCTTTTAAAGGGCTACAAAAGTCAGTAGTCATGCAGGAAATATTAAAAGATGGAAAGACCTGAATGTTTTGAGAACCCAAAGCTATATCAGAAGGAAAAAACTCAACTCTAGTACTGAATTGTCAATGTATAGTACTAATAATGATCCATATAACAAAGCAAGTCCAGGCTACTAATTGACAGTAAAATCAACAAGTTTTATGACTTGGATTTCTACCTTCCAATCAGAGTATATCAATGTCTCACTAAGATCAAGAACAAGGGTGAAGACATGCTGCTCCAGCGGGTGCAGATCTGGCAGGAGCTGGTCTGATGTTGGTTCACTGAAACCCTAAAACAGAGCAAAAAGATCATAGGTGAAATTGGTGATGGATGAAGCATCAGGATAGAGGGATTAAAAACTAAAATTGCCTGTAAAAAGACTTAACTCGAACTTGCTCTTCTGTCAACCGCCTCAGGTCAAGGTAAAACTCAACTAACTTGGCAGGCACTGGAATATTTAAAAAAAAAAAAAAAAAAGAACCAATATCACAGCTTAAAAGGGGACATAGGAGCTTAAAGTAATATTAGTAGGGAATGCATGTAAAATAGCAGTATACACCACAGCATTAAGAAAATGTACTATAGCATGCGGCTGTTCACTAAAACCCAGCAAGTTACCAGGCAGCGGTGCATGCGTTTTACTTTTTTCATACTACACGTGGCATGTTCGATATACTTAAACCCATGGACTACCTCAACAGCCATATCCTATTTAATCATAAGCCCCATTAAGTCAATGCATGGATAGAACCATACTTCACACTCTACACTACAGAGTGCAGGACAACATTCACCTACTGTACAGCAGAAACTTTATGTCCCAAAATGACAGGGTGCATGATCTGAAGCAAATACGTAGTTTGCAGGGGAGAATGCGCTGACCAGGTCATAGAAATGGCACATTGTAAAATCAACAAACTAGTGCTTGAATTCTATCATTGAGTTAGAAAAGCAATGTTGAAAACAACAGGATATCCAAAACAATACTCCCTCCATCCCATTTTAGTTTTTATTTTAGCTCAAAAAATTTGACCCAAAATACTAGTCGTTTTAGGAATTCAAGACTAAATTTGCTAACTGTTTCCAACTATACCATTAATTTAAAATATTAGTAGTTGTTTTAGATATTGCTTAATTCTCAAATAGCATTAATAGGGGGTAACTCGGTAAACTATACCTTGCATTTGCTATTTTTCTTAATTCACGTGAAAAGAGCTAAAGCGACGACTAAAATGGGACGGAGGGAGTAGTATATGATAGACACAACAATGACAACATGTTGTGATAGTGCAACTTATTGTTGACAAGATTACGCACAAGGAGCCAGGCAAATAAGAAGATTCAACCCCTTTTACACTCTAAAAAGAAGAGATATGAAGCAAAGAGAAGGAATAAGATGCAACCTGTCATTGCTGAGGAGTATAGTAAAGCTTGAAATTTCTGCACAGAATAATGAAATCACGCAATTAAACTCTCATTTACTCATACTCAAATGCATATAAGCAAAGGATGAACCAATGCATATAAGACAAAGCCATATACTCTATAAGCTGCTCTTTTGTGTAGTATGTGATCTAGAACTCATTAACAGAACTTATCATTTCACTTAGATTCTCTTACAAAGGAGTCCATTATCAGCCATATGTTGCAAAAATGAGCACAAACTGTAAATATGAAGCAAGTTGATTGGCAGAAGCTAAGAGGTGCATTGCGCCAGCTTTTCAATAAGTACAGCCAATCTTCTCCCACCACCACACCAAGCAGAATGTGTGTGTATATATATACATACTGTTGCACGTGCGGGAATGTTTGTGTCAAAAGCTTTATAACCTGTTCTACCAAATATAGCAGCGCTAGACAAGACTCACATCCAAAGTAGATGCATCTCCTCCAACAGTATATTTTGCAGATTCACGCAACGTCTTGGTCTTATCCTCAATTTCATCCAACGTGTATGCTGCAGATAAAGGATATGTCAAAGGTTGTGGAATTTTTTGCACGAGAACAAAAATTATTTGATGAATCTATCAAACAAACTATGGTTCTTCCAAGAACCATCCCTCTACCTCGATGTTTCCACAGAGACGATCTATTAAAAAATATAAAGTCCATTTCTAATGTTTAACCAGAATCCACCTTGTGCAACATAATTAACAATAGAGCATGCTACAAATGATCTGGTAAAAGAGTTTTGCTTCCCCAACAAACATGCTAGCTAATACCACAAGGAAACTAAGCTAGAGACCAAGCAAAAGTATTTGCTTTGCAGCTGAAACTTTCCATGGAGTGAGCTAATTGGGGAGTTTTAAAAGAATGACTACATCGCTATGCAAAAATAAAGAGGTAAAGGATGATTAATTCAGGAATGAATGGACAAAACGTAGAACATATTTATTGTGCCTCCTACCAGTTTTATTTGGTAAAGTAACATTAATTTATGAAATAAGCTTTGCTGATAAAAGCAAACAATAACTTCATTTGCTAAGGGCACAAAAATTGAAGGTAACAGTTAAGCAAGTGCAGCTACGGCACTGCACAAAGAAGACATCCAAATCCTTCCAAGAAGAGTGGCATTCACTCTATATGATTAGACCATACAATCGAAAATTTCAGAGTTAACATTAGAGAATCATTTAACTCCGTGTCAGTCTAGTCTCTACCACTATATTCATCAATTGATCAAGAAATCGAAAAATATAAACTATGGGGGCTCATTTCAAAATCTGAATTTTGATCGATCAAACACAGAGTGGTTGAGGTCGGCTATAAGAATTGTGTGTATCCATTCCACAATATTCAGCGCATATGAAAATCCAAAACATGCTCAAATGGAGGTACCACTTGAAATAGAAAGTAGTATTAAACTGTGGAATAAGGCTAAGTGAAAAAGACGAACCGTAAGAAGCGTAACCAGCGGTGGCAACACCGCCAGTGAGGGCAGCAATAAGGCTGTATTTGAGAAAACTCCATCCTTTGTTCGATTCTTCTGGAGGAGGAGGAGCACTCTGCTGATCGTTGAGGAGAGAAGATGAGGAGATGATTGGTTCTGTGCTGACGCTTCGTCGATTACTCCTTGCTATTATCGAGAAAATGCGCCATTTTGATCGAGCTATAGCAGACATTTTAGTACTACTTTAGGGTTTAAGCGTAGATGATGAATGAATGTAGGGTTTTTGGGATTTTTGACTTTTTTGCTGCTGCGACTGCAAGCAACAGTGACCCAACGGGAACGTGGGGCTGGACAGTAATGCCCTTTTCTTCAAGTTATTACTAGAGAACCGTGAGGGGTCGTTTGGTTCAAAGTGGATAATTCCGGGATTACAAATTCTGGGATTAAAATTTGGACTAAAAGTGGGATAAATAAACCCACCTCCTATATGGGATTAGTTAATCCCATGATTTTGGAATAAAAGCTTTCCCAACTTAGCTAATCCCAACAACCAAACATGGAATTAATTTAGTCCCAAATTTAATCTCGGGACTATTAGTCCAATCCCGCCAACCAAACGACCCCCTTGAGGTTTCAACAGACTCAAGTTACGCCCTTCATTTACCTGTAGTTAAACATAGTTAACTGGTCACTTGAGCAAAAAATAATTTCACACTTTATTTCATTATTTAAATTAGCAGCCTTAATTAATGTATATATTATAGGAATTTTTACACAAAAGTACAACTTTTAGAAGTTATTTACAAAACATATTAATATTTTAGCAAAATTATCCAATATAAAGGAAAGAAAAAATTAATTACAAAACATAGCAAAAACATAACAAACACTTACATTCTTCCTACTATTTTCCCCAATGTCACTTTTACTACTCCCATTTTCCCCAATTTCACTTTTCATCCTCTCATCCTCAACCACCTCGTATCTCGTTGTATCTCACTGTATCTCAATGTTTCTCAACTACCAACCACCCCGTATCTCGTTGTATCTTGTCGTATCTCGTTGTATCTGCATTGTTTTGCACCGTAACTAACTATTTCTAGACTGTATCTAGCTGTTTCTAGACTGTTTCAGCATTATTTCATCCCGTTTGTGCGTTGTTTCTAAGTGTTGCTAAACTATTTCATCTTTTTTGCGTTGTCTCTCATTATTTTTTACATTATGTTTCAGATTTTTTCACTAGCTGTTTCAGACTGCTTCAGCGTTGTATCTCGATGTATCTGCACTATTTTTGCTCCGTATCTCGCTGTATCTACGCTGTTTTAGGTTGTTTCAGCACCGTTTCAGGTTGTTTTGCACCGTATCTAACTATTTCTAGACTGTATCTAGCTGTTTCTAGACTGTTTCAGCATTGTTTCATCTCGTTTGTGTGTTGTTTCTCACTTTTTCTAAATTATTTCACTTTTTTTCTGTTGTTTCACATTATTTTTTATATTTTGTTTCAGACTTTTTCACTAGCTGTTTCAGATTGTTTCAGCATTGTATCTCGCTGTATCTGCACTATTTTTGCTCCGTATCAAACTGTATCTACGCTGTTTTAGGTTGTTTCTGCACTGTTTCAGATTGTTTCAGCACCGTTTCAGGTTGTTTTTCACCGTATCTAACTATTTCTAGACTGTATCTAGCTGTTTCTAGACTGTTTCAGCATTATTTCATCCCGTTTGTGCGTTGTTTCTCACTGTGTTTAAACTATTTCACCTTTTTTGCGTTGTTTCACATTATTTTTTACATTTTGTTTCAGACTTTTTACTGACTGTATCATACTGTTTCAACGCCATTTCAGACTATTTCAACAGCTGTTTCAGATTGTTTCAACGTCGTTTCAGACTGTATCATAGTGTTTCAATGCCGTTTCAAACTGTATCAGACCGTTTCAACCGCTATTTCAGATTGTTTCAACGCCATTTCAGATTGTATCATTGTGTTTCAATGCCGTTTCAGTCTGTATCAGACTATTTTAATAGTTGTTTCAGATTGTTTCAATGATATTTCACATTCAGCTCAAGTAATATGATAAAATAGGTTACCATAAGTAAGACATACCTAATTTAGATGGCTGAAATATGACCGTAACATGTTTACAGATCAATGGTTAATATATACCTTTAGTGAAATTAAAAGAAAAGTAAGAGACCACTTATGCTATCATAGATAGTGTAATGTTTGTGACAACCCAAATTGCAAAGCCATTAAATTGATAGCAAAAATTTCAGAGAAAAAATGGAGATTAGCAGCGGCTATAAGTCCTAAAATGCAGAACAACAAAATCCCTAAACTTGAAAAAGATAAAAATACAATAATTTTTCATTAAAAAGGGTACTTACAAAGATATGCAAATCATTAAATAAAAAATTTCCCCAAATTCTATTAAAGCACAATATGAGAAATTAACTCAGGAATCTATTTAAGAAGTCATTCGATAGCATCACCTCTATATTTAGAAAGAACTCAAAATTCGAATTAAAGTTGAATAGCACCTGCAAATTAATTAATAAATCGGGTCCCTGAATAAGCCCTATGTTTGTTTTAGAAGGAATCGAGTGAACCAAATCGTTCTTCTGCGTGACTTTCAATTGCTTGGAAAAATTAGGTGATGTATATCGGGGTAGAGTTGTATATTTGGATCCGAGGGAAGGGAATGAGGGTGGCGGCTGGTTTGTTTGGGGGAAGTGGAGAAAGTATTTTAGGATTTTTAGGAGAGTGGAGTGTAAGTGTAATAATCGAAAATAAAATGTCTTGATTATTGTAAAAATGTGTTAGGAAAATAATGTTGTATATTGTAATTTTAGAAATATTGCTATTTTTTTTTTTTTTTGTAATATAGGGGTGTATGTTTGTATATATGTGTAAAACCCCCTATATTATATTGGCCTTTATAAATTTCTCCACAGCACTCTATCATATCATACCATTCTAAAAGAACCAATCCCTATAGTAAAAAGTAAACGACCATTTTGCCCCTGCAGCATAATTTAAAATATATTTGGAGAATTGAAAAATTAAATTTAAATATATATATATATATATATATATATATATATATATATATATATATATATATATATATATATATATATATATATATATCATATCATATTATTGTAAAAGTAAAAATCCCCTAATATAAAGTCATATTACTGAAATACCCTCATAAAATATTTAAGTTCCAAAAATATCCCTGTTATTATTTTAATTGGAACATATAAAATATTAAACAAATACTCAATCAAATAATTATACAACAAAACAAAAGATTAAATTAGAAAAACACGCAGCTTCTCTTCATCTTCAATGTATACAAGTAATCATAGTTAATCACTACAACGACTATTAATTGGTATCTAATCATACAACTCCCTATGTTCCTATCACATCTCGGGAGGAGTTAATAATATGAAAGGTTTCTAAGATAGACAGAAGAACCGATTTGTATTCCAAAATTGTATTAAATGTTCTACTTTTTAGTGATGATCAAAATGTCCATCTCATGCTTCAGCTCTTCCTATATATAATGCACTTCCTTATTTCCTCCCTAATCATTTCGTTCCCCTTTTTAATAAGCTTATCTTCAAGTATTACATTAGTTACGACGTTGTCTATGTTCTTCTTGCCAATAATTTTATCATGTATTGTTTTCTCTAATTGTTAATTTTTCTTGCAGTGTAGCCCCACACATAAATTATTACAGAAGTTCTTATAGTACTGTTCGGGGAGTCGAGCATCTTGGCCAATGATAAAGTATTAAATCAAGAATGATCGTGTCGTTTTATACATGTTCTTGGATTTCGCGGCCTATTACCATCAAATCTCTTTAATTTTTTTTTCCTGGATCTCTTTAAAAATCTTTATTTACTGTATTGGTCTACCACATGACGAGTTGTAACTTTTTGATGACATAAATTCCAATTTCTTTTTCCAATAATTTCCTTGGGTTAATTTCCGATTGAGATATATAGCAATCCCATCCACGCGGGCCTTTGTGTCGAGGTTAGTATGCTCCTCTTCTTTAGGTGTATGTAAGGTGTCTTCGAGAGTGTTGTATATATACAAGTTAGACAGCCATATTTTTACTGTTTGGCTTATTAATACTTAAATATATCTTTGGCCTTAATGTGTACATGTGCCCTCTTTTATTTTGTCGTGCTTTCTTTTTAATCTCTTAGGTACACGTGCATCCAAATTTTACTTCTTTGTCTTAAGAACTTTAAGAACAATATTGTATTCTCACCAATATTGTAGTCTAAATATGAGTGTGTTATGCTTTAATCCAAGAAAGATTGCTTAAACTGATAGAACATAAAGTGGTTTTGATAAACATAGTAAATAGTACTCTTTGTAGTACTTTAAGGTTAGCATTCATGTAGTATTGGTTTACTTAATGTAAGTCTCTCCTTTCTTCTAACATTTTTGGGTTAGAATTAAAATTATTATTTTTTAATTAAAGTTCTTGAATCATTTCCTTATATAGATATAATCATAATTGTGAAAGCATGTTATGAATTGTTACAACATTCTTCAGTTTTAACTTCACTTAACAAATGGATACAAATTGTGAGATATCAATGCTGAAGACTTTTATTTTGAATTTGCAGCAGTTGAAGTTGTCAAAGAATTCAAGGTGAGATAAATACGAATTTATGATGACAAAAATGGGTTATAGTCTAGCGAAGCATCACATATATTATACTTAGGTCCATATTGGGAAGGATATAGAGAAAGGAAAAGACAAAAAGAGAAGCAGACTCTGCAAGATATTAGTGCAAGGGACGTGGGGGTTGGATTTGTTGAAGATATAGGAGGAGGAAGGCTCAGAGAGTGTCATTACATGACCAAAGGTCAGACAAGGTTGGAAAATACAGTAATTCTAAATTATTACCAGATAGATTAGTGTTGGGAAACATGATAATTTTATTTTCATTTGTCAATTGATTATATATGTTGTTGTATCGTCCTACCTTTGCTACTTATGTAAAGGAGTCTCAACTACATTGGTGGATATTTAGATTCAATGAAATATGGGAGTACATCACACCAATATTAGGATCATGACCATCAGACATGAAGAATTTTTGGTATTAGTGGATCGCTAGAATTTGGTAAAATAGGTGCATGAATTTGTAAATTGTATCTGTTATTTCCGCATGAGTCTAAGAAAGATTGTGGCTCAAATCAATCTGAAGCACCTATATCCGGTATCCCAATCATATGTGCAATCGTAGAATGTTGAAGAAAACACACCACACCAACTTCATTAACATGTAAATACTATAAAGTTCGACATTCACGTGCAACGCACGTGCCGAGAGACTAGTCTTCTTAATAAGTGACGATCGGCACAACATAAAAAATATATTTTAAGGGAGTGCTTTCATTGATCATATTTACCATATCTTGCAAATAATTGCTCTAACATGTAGTGATTTCTTTTGATGTTTCTATCTCTACTTTCCTTTTACTTTCCTTCGCTCATTATTTGTATATAACTACTTGAGACGTTCTTTAAAGACATTATAACTTAGATCAGCTATGGATGCATTCTTTATGCTTAATGTGATTCTTCACTCAATTCCTTTCAGTTTTATTTTTCTTTCTCTACTTTCCTTTTACTTTCTTTCATTCATATTTCTTTGTAACTACTGGTGTGGCTTTTTTGAAGACACTATAACTTAGACCAGTTGTAGATGCATTCTTTATGCTTAATGTGGTTCTTTACTCAATTCCTTTCAACTTGTTTTTGTTTTTATCTATTTTTAGCACTACTTTGCTTAACAGTTTGCTCATATTTTTTAAGCTAATATATTTTATTTCTTAAAAACTTTACCTAAGAACTACTAATTACCTTTTATGCACAATAAATAAATAAATGTATAAAGAAACTACTGTTCTACACCTTGAAAATTGTTTAGGCCTAAATTTGGCCGTTTAAGTAAAACAATTGAATTTGTTAGAGGGTCACAAGCAATACAATAAATATGCAGGAAAAGTAAGTAAATATTGAGAGAAAAGTAATAAGCAAGAAAGAAGTAATCTTATTCCTTGAGAATAGCCGGATTCAGTGTGATCAGAGCCAATATGATCGTCGGCTAAATCACTTGTTATCCTTGTTAACTCGAAATTTTCTGTTAAGCCTGTTTTCTTGTTCATATCTCTTAGTCCTTATCCTTGTGTCGAGGTAACCGATTAATCTCCGGTTTAGACGTTGGCAAGCCATAAAGTTCCGTTGGATTAGCCCGTTGAGTCTAGGAAATAGGGCCGGACCCGGATTGGTGTTCCCGTCGCTTAGCTACATAGGATAAGAACGAAAGAAATCTGAATAAAGAAAACACCTTAATAGAAAAGAGTAGAGTTAACTATAGGATAACCCCCGCATAAGAAAACAAAAACACTTAACTCCCGTACCTAATGAAGCACTGGTTTAATAAATATAATAATAATAAATATTATATCTATTTTCTCTGATTTAATAAACAACGATAATCCTTACGTAGAAGAAACTCTTCTGTTATATTATAAACTTTGGAGAAGAGATTTCCTTAATAAAAATAAAAATATAATATTTTAAAAATGAATATGGATCCAGGTTATATAGAACTCTGGATAAATACTGATAAAGAAATTAGTGACCATGAAAAGCTTTTAAAGGATAATTTACATAAATATCTTTCAACAGGAAATATTGATTTTCTACATTATATGCAAAATAATATTTCAGAAATACTCAGGTTAAAACCTATAGCTGAAAGTTATTATAGAAAAGCTTGTGACGGTCCAGGAGCTCATTATTAAAATGGAAGGATCATCACAGTCAGTATTAAACAGTATAAACCTATCAACAGAAGTAGATAAAATATCAAAAATAGAAAATAATCTGTTAAATTGGAATATTCCCAAAGAAAAGTTAGAAAAGATATATGAAGTCGGAGGATTTGACTTCATAAATAGATTTAATATTAAAACATGTGAATCAACAATTGCTATAAATCAGTCAGTTGAAACAATTCAACTATTGTCTATAAAAGATATAGAAAAATATAGAAAAAGTTATAAGTTCCTACATATAGAACTAGTGCAAGTGGCTGTAAAACCACTTCATAGACTAGGATTAGATATTCCTATATGTTTATTATTAAGAGATAATAGATTCTTAAACTTTGATGATTCATTAATAGCCGTATTAATAAGTAACATGGCAAATGGGCCAGTATACTTTAATTGTTATCCGAATTTCTCAGTTGATATTAATGATCCAACAATATTAGATGTTCTAACATTAAATGTTAAAATAAAATATTTAAATAGTAAACATCAAACCAGAGAAATAGCTATAATATATAGAGTATATTATAAATTAATGAAAACTACTCTAGCTCCCAAGGTTAAATTACTAAAAGGTTAAAATCATCTTTAACAATAAATACAATTCCAATAGAGAAAGAAAATTCAGTAAAAACCTTATCTGAATTAAATAATCAATTAAATAAATTAGGATCTAATTATCATCATAAGAAAAATTATTATAAAAAACCTACATTTCCTGATATACAGTATGAAGAAGAACATCTAGTATCATTCAGTTCGCACACAGGTGATGCTATAACTGAGTGGAATATAGATGGACAAGCAGAACATCAAATACTTAATAGATTACATGAAATGGGAATAGCAGCAACAGCCTATAAAATAAAAGGTAATACAGATAAGCAAGCAGCAACCCTGCTTTCTTACGGATTTACAGGAATGTTAAAAAATTGGTGGGACAACTATCTGACAGATAGAGAGAGAGAAACTGTCCTTAATGCTACTACAATCATAAAGGTAGTTAAACAAGAAAGTAATAGTACTAATCAAAAAATAGAAGAACAAGTACGTGAAGATGCTATAAATACTTTATTATATGCTATAATTAAACACTTTATTGGAGAACCAAAAGTATTTAAAGATAGAAGTTTAGAAATATTATCTAATTTATCATGTCCAAAATTACATGACTTTAAATGGTATAAAGACATATTCCTAAATAAAGTAATGATTAGAGAAGATTGTAATCATAGTTATTGGAAAGAAAAATTTATAAGTGGATTACCACAGTTATTTGCAGATAAAGTTAGACAAAAAATAAAAGATAGATTTAACGGTGAAATACTTTATGATGGTTTAACCTATGGTGATATAATAAGCTTTATTAACATAACAGCTTTAGAACTTTGTACTGATATGAAATTAAAAAATCAGCTAAAAAGAGATTATAAAATCACTAAGAAAGAATTAAAAAATTTCTGTAGTGATTTTGGTTATGCTAAGATAACTGCCCCGTCTACCGAGGCAACAAAAAGATCCAAAAGGATAAATAGAAAAGACAAAAGTAGCAATAGTTATTATAAAAGAAAATCTTCCAAAAGATACAGGAAGAAAATTCCAAAAAATACAAGTCAAAGTAAACAACCTTCTTTTGAAGGAAGATGCTACAATTGTGGAAAGAAGGGCCATAAAGCAGATAATTGTAGAGTAAAGACAAAGAAGAAAAATAAAATTAATAATCTAGAATTAGATGAAGACATTAAGAATAAAATATATGCTATACTAGACGAAAATGATAATAGTGAAGAAGGAAGTTCATCTACGGAAAGCATAAGTGATGATGAACAAATTAATATAGCATATGAGTCTAGTGACAGTTACACTTCCAAATCAGAGTTTGATTGTCCTAAAGGATTATGTACCTGCGGGACAGGTTCAATAAAAGTCATATCAAATGAAAATAAAGAATTCTTGTTTGATCTAATAGATCAAATAAAGGATGAAGAAATTAAAAGAGAATATCTTTTAAAATTAAAAGAAATAGTCTTAAGTAGAGAATCAAATAAACCTAACATATCCAATCCTTTTAGTATGAAAAATATTCTACAAAAATTTGATAAAAAAGAAGAAAAAATATCTATATCAGATCTTTATGCAGAATTAACAACATTAAAACAAGAAGTTAATATTTTAAAACAAAAGGTTAATAACATAGAGGAAGAAAACCTTGCTCTAGAATTAATTCAAAAAACTCAAAAGGAGTTAAATTCTACAATAATAGGAGAAAGTTCAAATACTAAACAAGTAGAAGCACAAGACGACGAATTGGGAGTCTTGGCTATCTCTAAAATTAAGTCTCAAAAATGGTATGTACCAATAAAATTAGTCATAAATAGTGAATACAGTATCCAGACAGTAGCCTTATTAGACTCTGGTGCTGACCAAAATTGTATAGTAGAAGGATTAATTCCAACAAAATATTGTGATAAAACATCAGCAAAATTATTCTCTGCATCAGGAGAAAAACTTAAAATAAAATATAAATTATCTAAAGCACATATATGTAATAATAACATATGCTTTAAAAATACTTTTATTCTAATAAAGGATTTAAATGAAGAAGTTATATTAGGAACTCCCTTTTTAACTCAGATATCTCCTTTTACAGTTAATACAACAGGTATTACTACCAATAATCTTGGTAAAGAAATAATATTTTATTTCCTAAATAGTCCAAAAAAAGAGAAATAGATACTCTAAAAGAAAGAAGTATCTATAAAATACAATTGATAAAAAATCAAATAAATTACATAAAAGACGAAATTAAAATTGTTAAAATAGAAAACCAGTTTAAAGATAAACTAATTCAAGATAAGTTACTACAAACCCAAAAAGAAATAGAATCTGAAGTCTGTTCAGATCTACCTAATGCCTTTTGGGAAAGAAAAAGGCATATAGTACAATTACCGTATATAGAAGGATTTGAAGAAGAGTCTATCCCCACTAAGGCTAGACCAATTCAAATGAACCAAGAATTAATGGAATATTGTAAAAAGGAAATTAATGAATTATTAGAAAAGAAAATAATTCGTCCTTCTAGGTCACCTTGGAGTTGTTCCGCATTTTATGTTAATAATAATGCTGAACGAGAAAGAGGAGCTCCAAGATTAGTTATAAATTATAAACCTTTAAACAAAGTATTAAGATGGATACGATATCCAATTCCAAATAAAAGAGATTTATTAAAAAGAACGTATAAGGCTAAAATATATAGTAAATTTGATATGAAATCGGGATTTTGGCAAATCCAAATAGATGAAAGGGATAAGTATAAAACAGCATTTAATGTGCCCTTTGGCCAATATGAATGGAATGTTATGCCCTTTGGGTTAAAAAATGCCCCATCAGAATTTCAAAATATAATGAATAATATATTTAATCCATATAGTTCATTCTCAATAGTTTATATTGATGATGTATTAATATTTTCAGAAAATATAGATCAACATTTTAAGCATTTAAAGATATTTCTTAATATTATTCAGAAAAATGGGCTGGTAGTGAGTGCCAAGAAGATTAAATTATTTCAAACCTCTATTAGATTTTTAGGACATGACTTGTCTCAAGGCATGTATAAACCAATTTGTAGAGCCATAGAATTCTCTACAAAATTTCCAGATGTTTTAACAGATAAAACTCAGTTACAAAGGTTTTTAGGAAGCCTCAATTATGTTTCAGATTTTATTCCAAACCTTAGACAAATATGTGAACCCCTTTATCAGCGTCTTAGGAAAAATGCAGTTCCTTGGAGCCAAGAACAAACACAAACAGTCCAAAAACTCAAAAGTATTGTTCAAAGACTTCCTTGTCTAGGCATACCACATCCGGATGCCTTTATGATTGTTGAAACCGATGCCTCTGAAATAGGTTTCGGAGGAATTCTTAAACAGCGTCTCTCTCCAAAAGAGTCTGAACAATTAGTCCGATATTGCTCTGGAATATGGAACGGAACTCAAAAAAATTATAGTACTATTAAAAAAGAAATTTTATCAATAGTTTTATGTATAACTAAATTTCAAGATGATTTGATAAACAAAGAATTTCTTTTAAGAGTTGATTGTAAAGCAGCAAAAGATGTTTTGCAAAAAGATGTTAAGAATTTAGTTTCAAAACAAATATTTGCCAGATGGCAAGCTTTATTATCTAGCTTTGATTTTCAAATAGAATTTATTAAAGGAGAAGACAATAGTCTTCCGGATTTTTTAACTAGAGAATTTTTACAGAGAAGACATGAGGCCATTATATCCAGTGAGACCTCCAAGGCAATTCCTTGAACAGCATCATAACCAGAACTCACATATAAACAGATATACAGCTTTAGCAGAGTTTCCTCAATTACCTCCTCCTACACCGGTAAAAAGAGAAGCAACCCCAGGAACCTCAAAACAATCCTTAAACAGTTATGCCAAAAGAACCATAAACAGTTATTCTGAGGCAGTACAACCTCAACCTCCCATTAAACAAGAACAAGCAAACTCTTCAACAGCAAGTCAACAGAAATTCGATTGGATAAACAGTCAACAGGTACCAATCATTGCGATTGAGAGAAAATTAGTTGAAAAGCGAATTACAGATATTATCAAGTCTTGTTACACAGACAGAAATTATGTGGAAACAGACAACCTTTATAAAACAAGAGAATTTTATGAAGCTATATTGATAGCAACCAATTCAATAGAAATTGAAAATGAGTTAGCAGATAAAAATGATCCAAGGAGTATTAGGTACTCCAAGTTTACTATTAAAAGAATTTTAAGCCCTGCGGATTGGCCAGTAGATCATCTACACACGCCGATTCAATTTCCATTATCAGTGAATTTTAAAATATCAGGTTATAATTTTTACGACTATAAAAATGCATGGTTTAACTTCATATACTTAAGACCTGGCAGCCATTCATGGTTTGTCAAGTTCTGTGAAAAGGTATCAACGGATCCCATCCCAAGATGGTTTTATGAATGGTGGAATACATTTGGAGCAGACGAAAGGGTGTTGTCACCTTCTTTCAAACAGTTACACACCAATTACCAGAAAGAAAACGAAGAACTAGCAGCATTACCAGAACATATACAGTTATGTAAATTCTTCATGGCTAAAAGAGTGTCCTATATTATTTGTTGGGAATTCAATATAGAAGTATTATGCAAGGTCAGGTACCTTGTTAAAACTATAAAAATTAAGGGGTGGACCCCTAAGAACAAAGAAAAACAGGTTCAACAAGTTCAAACGAAGATCGGATCAACAGACAAATTATCAAAGGAAGCGTTGAAAAGAAAACTTCAACAGGCCTTAGCAAATTTAGACCAAGCAAATGGCAGTGAAATAAATCAAATCACTGAATTATTAGATACAGCATCATCAACAGCATCAGCAGGAGATAATGGAGATATGGAGGACCCACACGGGATTGCTCAAGCATATCTCACGATTTTTTAGCAAAAGATAGACAAATAGGTGCCAAGTGGTATCAATAATATAGATCTTACTTTACTTTTGTAAAGATAAGATTCCTGACAATAGGACCCCATTAGCATCAATAATGTAAATCTTATCTTACTTTATAAAAGATAAGATTCCCCGTTAATAGCTGATGTAGCGGAAAATAGGCGGAAGCTAGAAACGAGATAAAAGTGCGGAAGCTAAAACAAGATAGGCGATATCGATGAAGATATCGAGATAAAAGCAAGACGAGGCTTGAACGTTTACCTAAGTAGCACCGAGGAACTCGTCTCGATACACCCCGGGTGAAGTCAAGGATCACCTATACTACGCAACTACCCTCAAGGGACACCCGGCCCTTGCAAATAGAATGATCAGAGAGGTTACGATGTTCAACTCGGAATCCACCAAGTGAAATCATGCCCGTTCACGGGTTCAACATTGAGATTCACTCAAAGAAAATATCATTCTACATTCAAAGTTAGCTAAAAAGCAATAAATGAGCTAATGGGGTATTTATAGTTTCCCCTTACAACATTTGCCAACATTCTGGTCCGCACTGCTCTACTGGGCCTCGCGATCGCGTGAATGGAATAGCGATCGCGCAGGGACTAAAATACAGAGGCTCGCGATCGCGTCAATGATAGCGCAATCGCGCAAGGCAAATAACTTCTTCTTCGCGATCGCGTGAGTGGTGGCGCGATCGCGCAGAGGGAACGTCTGGCGCCAGGCAGTAGCTCAGGAAATGCTGCCCTGTTTTGCCCTGATGTGGCTCCCCTGTTTGCTGCACTGGTTTCAGCCCTGTTTCCACTATGATTGAGCTTCAATGCATGGTCTTCAAGTCGTCTCCCGAGCTCATATCATCCATGCCTTGACTCCCGGACCAAGTGTAGGTGTCGATGCAATTTGCCCCGCATCATCCTCCCCTTCTTGAGAAAATTTCGTCCTCGAAATTAAGGCGTTCTTCTCCAAGGGATCATCACCTACATCAAAAAGGCAAACAAAACAAAAACTCCTACTACAAGAGTAGGTTAGTGCACTAAGTGTGGGAAAACACACTCTTGTGGTACAACCAAGTATCAATGGCAACAAAGAAGCCCATGCTCCCAAAGGAACTAGCAAGTACTTGGTTTGACAACAAAGTGCTCCCAACACAAGAACAAATAAAGAAATCAATAGGGCATGGCATATGCAAGATTAAGCTATCAAAATCCCTACAATCCCTACGTTCCATAGTAGTGCACCAAGGCTTCCCACTATGCAAGTAGGCAAGTCCAACAAGAGTGAAGGTAAGTGATGTGGAAAATTCACTCTTGTGATAGAGCCAAGTATCAATGCAAATCAAAAAGCTTACGTCTCCAAAGGAGACAACAAGTTCTTGGCTCCATGGTGACAAGCACTCACCAACATGACAAGCGAAGAGACCGATAGGACATGGACCATTCAAGATTAAGCAATCAAAGTTCCTATGACCCCTAAGCTCATGTTCAACATACCAAACCTTCGTTGCAATATTTTCACAATGCGGCACAACGGTTTTGGCATGCTCAAGTCTCAAAGTGTGGTTAACATAGGGGAAGGGATAGGCAAAGTAGTGCAATACACAATTAGCATCAAATACCCCACTCCCCTTCTTAAAAGCCCTCATACTCACACTAAGAGGTACCTCCTCACCTCCAATTTCATCCTCGAGACAACCCCCCTCACAAGGTAAGCTCTCAAGGAAGGCATTATCAATGACCTCTTCATCATCATATCCCGCACTAACAAGAGTAGGGTCACTAGAAGAATCATCTCCCTCACTTGAAGCTTCAAACGAAGAGTTGTCTATGGGATCAAATCCCTCACACCACGGAGGTTCCAACTCGTCCCTAACTCTAGCTCGATACAACTCACCACCACAATTAAAGATGCTCTCAAACAATGCGAATGTAAAAGCATGCACCTCAATTTCATGGTCAAGCAAAAGCATAGTATCATAGCTAGGTTCATCATCCGCACTTGAGGAGTCACCGAAAACAAATCGATCCATCTCATACTCTAGAGACTCCTCAAGGTCACTACCTCCCCCACTACAACACATAGGTCCACCAATGGCAAGTAGATCAATAAGGGTGTGATCACACGTCTCATCCTCCCCTTTATCAAAACTTGGTGGTGTGTCATAACAAGGTTCACAAGCAAGGTCAACTAACACATTTTTACTAGAGAGAGATTCTTTGAATATCGGGCTCACATCGTAATGTGGCTTTTCATTCCTCTCTACTAGATCACATGCAAACACAAGTTGACCATTAGACTCTTCACTAGTTGCAAGGTCAATATAGGCATCACAAGCAACAACTAGTTTTGAGTCTCCACAAGACAAGGGATCATCATGTTCATGAGAAGGAAAGGTAACACTTACATTTGAGTCGCTCCCGTGAGCAATCACATTGCTTGAAGTGTCATGTCTAAGTCCTCCTTCATGAAACTCACAATGTCGAGTTCCACCCGCTTGTCTTTCTTCCTTATCAACCGGTTGAGGCTCCACTAGCTCGCCTCCAAGTGTACCTACACATGAGCCAAAACAAATAGAAAGAGAAGAAGATAGATCATGGTTAGAACGAAGTGTGTTCCCACTCTCTCTCGAGATTTCCTCTCCCCTCACTTCTTTCATTTTTCGCTCAAAGCCAATTGTAGGTCCGGGTGATGCTTCACTCTCATCTCGCAAGGGCATGACCATAAGATTGTTGGTTCCGGGCTCAAAGACCATGGGAGACTTGGCTTTAGCCGCTTCCTTCAACTCCCTCATAATCCTATAGTCATTACTTACTTTCTTCGGTGTCAAGGGCTTGAGTATATACTTTCTAGAGCCGTGCAAGACCGTGTAAGAGTTGGTCCTACCATCATGTACTACACTCCGATCATATTGCCACGGCCTCCCAAACAAGAGATGACAAGCTTGCATAGGGGCTACATCGAACATTACCTTGTCTCGGTAGTTGCCAATGCTAAACTCAATCAAAACTTGCTTCTCCACCCTCAACTCTCCACACTCACTCAACCATTGTAAACGGTATGGATGCGGATGTGCTCTAGTAGGCAATTGCACTTGGGAAAGCAAGGTCTCACTCACTATGTTAGCACAACTTCCCGAATCAATGATCATTGAGCACACTAGACCCATCACTCGACACCTAGCATGGAAGAGGTTCTCCCTTTGCACATGCTCCGGATCTTCATGACTCATGGCACCCAAACTCCTCCGTACCACAAGTGTCGTTTTAAGCTCATCACCTTGCTCACTTTTACCTTGGGGGATGCCCAAATTGTGGGGAGTGCCCACTTGTTGGGGAATGCCCATGTGGTGGGGAATGCCCACTTGTTGGGGATTGCCCAACGGTTGGGGATTGCCCAACACTTCATCACTAGTACCTCTTTCGGTACTCTTTTGGACACTCGGGGTCCATTTTCTTTCAAGGCGTTCAAGCCTTTGGTCCAAAGACCTTACCTCGGCCAAGATGTAGGCCAAAGTACTTAACGGATCCTCAACGGTATCATACACGTCTCCGGCCATGTACCTACACAAATCAAAAACAAGAAAGAGGTTAGAGTAAAAGCCCTCACTCGCTCCCTCACCTTTGTTGTGTCACTCGGGTACACTCAATTTAGTGGCGGAGGATTTATCACTCAAGCTTGATCTCAAAGGCTTCCTCGTAGTTGAACAACCACCTCAATAATCACTCAAGTCACAAGAACCAAACGCTCTTCGGGGTGAGTGGAATTGATGGGACTCGATGGGCGAACGGCTTTATAAATGAGCACTTGAGCCAAACAAATATACTACGAGTCTTCTTTGAGCTCTACTCTCCTTCTAGGCACGAAGATCCTAAACGCACAAAGAATTAGTACTAATTGGGTAGAAGTGTTACCCTCAAAGTACTAACCGGAAGTGACGCGATCAAATGGAAAAAGATCGAATCGCCACTAGATGGATTCGGAATTGGATGATTTTTGGTTAGTGATCTACAAACTCACCATATTTGATGATACAATTGAGGTTTTGGTGAGCGGAAACTGTTACGAACGCTTTGCGAACAATCTGTCCCAGTTCAGGAATTCTGCAGAATTGAGAACCCTTCGCGATCGCGTGATGTAAGTCGCGATCGCGATGAACAAAGTGGAAAATGGGCGCGTTCGCGTGAGGCTTGGCGCGATCGCGCAGGCCTGCGTTCCAGAACCAGAATCTCGACTGCAAAATCAGTTTTTGGCACACAAATCACACCAATTCAACTTGTTGTTCAGTTCTAAAGCTTCCAAAGGGTGTTTTCAACTAAGGTAAACAATCCCCAATGGTTTTTCCAATCAAACAACGAACAAACAACTCGTTTTCAAGAATTCGGAGTATGTTCTTCAAATTTTCAAGAACTTCAAAATTTTCAAAGTTCGATTTTCATTCCGCTACTCCGAATGATGATATGGGGATATCAAAATGACGGGAAAACTATATAGAACAATCCCCGATACCAAACAACCAAGAATTCACAACACAAAACAAGTTCTATCAAATTTTGTGAATTCTCAACTTTTGAGATTTGGTTTTCAAGATTTTGATTCACGACTTCAAATCGTGTTTCGAGGGTACCAAATCAACGGGAATATGATAACAAACAATCCCCAGTAGCAAACAACAACAAAATCGTTACAAACAACGATTTCTAGCAATTTTTTTGTGATTTTCAAATTTTTGAATTTTTTTCTTCTTTTTCAATAAAAACAACAACAAGAACAAGATAACAAATGCGGAACAAAGATGACAAGCACGAAGAGTAGGACGAGGGTTCGTAAGAACGCAACCCTAGCCTTGCTCTGATACCAACTGATGTAGCGGAAAATAGGCGGAAGCTAGAAACGAGATAAAAGTGCGGAAGCTAAAACAAGATAGGCGATATCGATGAAGATATCGAGATAAAAGCAAGACGAGGCTTGAACGTTTACCTAAGTAGCACCGAGGAACTCGTCTCGATACACCCCGGGTGAAGTCAAGGATCACCTATACTACGCAACTACCCTCAAGGGACACCCGGCCCTTGCAAATAGAATGATCAGAGAGGTTACGATGTTCAACTCGGAATCCACCAAGTGAAATCATGCCCGTTCACGGGTTCAACATTGAGATTCACTCAAAGAAAATATCATTCTACATTCAAAGTTAGCTAAAAAGCAATAAATGAGCTAATGGGGTATTTATAGTTTCCCCTTACAACATTTGCCAACATTCTGGTCCGCACTGCTCTACTGGGCCTCGCGATCGCGTGAATGGAATAGCGATCGCGCAGGGACTAAAATACAGAGGCTCGCGATCGCGTCAATGATAGCGCAATCGCGCAAGGCAAATAACTTCTTCTTCGCGATCGCGTGAGTGGTGGCGCGATCGCGCAGAGGGAACGTCTGGCGCCAGGCAGTAGCTCAGGAAATGCTGCCCTGTTTTGCCCTGATGTGGCTCCCCTGTTTGCTGCACTGGTTTCAGCCCTGTTTCCACTATGATTGAGCTTCAATGCATGGTCTTCAAGTCGTCTCCCGAGCTCATATCATCCATGCCTTGACTCCCGGACCAAGTGTAGGTGTCGATGCAATTTGCCCCGCATCAATAGCTCTCCACCTGTAAAGGAGAATAGTGTCATTAACAGCTATAAATAGAAGTAGAAATCAGAAATAAGGCATCACTCGAAATCCTCACTTTCGAAATATTGCCTACTTTCCCTCTCTGTAAAACAATGTTCCTTCATGTTCCTATATATAATGCACTTCCTTATTTCCTCCCCAATCATTTCGTTCTTCCTTATTTCGAAGTTCGCTCTTGCTACCACTCTTGCTTCTAGGCTTATGGGTTTTGAGAGTATAAAATTGATGTACGAACATGACCCAAAGCTCAAGAGCATTCGTGATGCTCTAGTGATTGGGAAGAGGGTGGAGAAATACCAATAGGTAGATGGCTACATTTTTAAGAATGGGAGAGTGTGTGTCCCTGAGTCCTCTTGGAGAGAATTGCTAGTGCGTGAAGCACATTGTGGAGGCTTGATGGGTCACTTTGGGAGGGATAAGACCTTGGCCATCCTTATGGAGAAATTCCATTGGCTTAAGATGGGGTTGCATGTTGAGCGGCTATGCAATGCTGGTTTAGATTACTAGCACGCCAAGGCTAAGTCAAATCTCTATGGCTTGTATACTCCCTTGCCTATTCCTACTAGCCCGTGGATTGATATTTCTATGAATTTTGTTATGGGATTGCCACGGTCTCGAGGACATGATAGCATTTATGTTGTCGTAGATAGGTTCTCCAAGATGGCACACTTTATTTCGTGCAAAAAGATTAATGATGCACAACATGTAGCTTCTTTGTTCATTGATAATATGTTAAAGTTGCATGGAATGCCTCAAATCATTGTGAGTGATAAGGACACTAAGTTCCTAAGCCATTTTTGGAGATGCTTATAGGGTGTCCTTGGCACCAAATTATTGTTCTCTACGTCCCACTGCCCTCAAACGGATGGTCAAACCGAGGTGGTAAACTGAACCTTGGGGTCTCTTCTTAGAGCTATGACCCGAGGCAAAGCCGGGACATGGGTGGAAAAGTTACCACTTCTGGAGTTTGCATATAACCGTACTTTGCATAGACTGATTGGCATGACTCCATTTGAGTGTGTTTATGGTTTTAATCCTTTGATTCCACTTGATCTTACCCCTTTACCGAGGGAGATGGTTGTTAATTTTGAAGGTAAAAGCCGAGCTAAGGCTTTGATTGAACTCCATGCTAAGGTGAAGAAGAACTTGGGGGAAGCTTATGAAAAGGTGGCCTCCAAAAAAAACAAGGAAAGAAAGAAGGTGGAACTCAAAAAGGGAGATTGGGTGTGGGTGCACTTCCGGAAGGAAAATTTCCAAACCATAGGAAAGGGAAGTTGGCAGCACGAGGAGATGGACCATTTCAAGTGCTATCCAAGATCAACAATAGCGCATATGTGATAGACTTGCTGGGTGAGTATAATGTTTCTAGCACTTTTAATATTTCTGACTTGACTCTTTGTGATGTAAGTGATGATGCCGTGGAGGATGACGCCTTGATTTCGAGGACAAAATCTTCTCAAAAAGGGGAGGATGATGCCGGCCAAACTACCACAAAACCATTCCTTCGGAGCCAAGCTAAAGAAATCCAAAGTGCTCACCTACACTTGGTATGGAAGAGCTTTGAAGACGGAGGCTTCAAAGAGGAGTTTAAGGCCATGCACTTGAGTGCATTGGGTATTCCAGAAGCAGGCGGAGCGCCTACTGTAACAGGCGGACCGCCTGATTGATGTGCAGCTCTCTAGATCTCAAACTAGGAAGAGCCGCCTCTGTAAAAGGCGGACCTCCCACTCTGGTCCACCATGAAACAGGCGGAGCACCTACTCTGCTAGGTGGGGTGCCTACTGCTGCTATTTTTTGGACGGAAATTCTATGTGCAATCCCTATTTTAGCCCTAGTTTACCGAAGTAGAGACACGCTTCGCCGATGCAAAATTCTATTTGAAGAATGTTGTGGGAGAAGTAAAAGCCGATAGCAAAGCAACAAGCAAAGATGCCAAGCTTGCAGCTAAAAGGGCAGAGGTGGCAGCTGGTAAAGTAAAAGTTCTAGCTAATAGAGATCAAATTCCCTTCAATCAAAGTAACATACACAAGGAAAATGTTGCAACTTCGAGCAAGAAATAAGTCCTACGCTCCGCTACGTTCCAAAACTGAAGAAAGAAGAAGGCCAGTCATCTAATCTCCAAAGTGATCAACTAAAAGGATTAACTCTCCCCGTCTGGCGAATTGATGCGATGAAGTTGCCCTCGAAGTTGCTTGGTGGTGTTGTGGCTAAAAATCCATCGCTGAGTAAAGAACTCCTTACGGAGTACAAAAATGAGGGATTTGATCCGAATACTTACAAGTTTTTTGCAAAGGCCTGATATGATCCCAATGAACCATGTACACTAGGGAAGCTCTTACTTGAAGATACTATGAAGAAATCATGTGAAGGCTTGGGTTAAAAGAAACCTCCACTAGTTCGTATCTCTATAAGAAGGGCAAGAAACAACTACATTACTATGAAGAAATCACGTGAAGGCTTGGGTTACAAGAAACCTCCACCAGTTCGTATCTCTATAAGAAGGGCAAGAAACAACTACATTACTGCTGAAGATGACTCTGAAGCTTCGAGCAAGAGGCTTTTTGTCTTTGATTAGCTGGGAGAACCATATTCAAGAACTTCTGTATTTGATCGGCTCGGAAAACCATCTTCAAGAACTTTTGTCTTTGATAGGTTGGGATCGTTGAATAAGAAGAACAAGCCTCCGAGGAAATCCAAAAATGCGAATGTGCATGCCCCTTCTAATTATGGTCAAAGTCTTATCCCTTCAAGAATGAGGCGCGAAGAAAAATTGATAGTCTCATGTGAGATGTGCTAAAGGCCAACACTCACACTATATTCCACACGAAGGAGCGTGATAAAAATAAAGAAAGCAATGTGATCTTCATATCACATCATTGCACAAGAAGAGGAAAATGCTTTATCTTCAAATGGGATTGTAAATGAGTTAGAGGATATTTCTGTTGTTACCACATATCTTTCAACAATGACGATCCTCATGAAGAAGAAGATGCTACAGATGCTCTACCTGAGCTAGAAGAAGGGGTGAATCAACGGTTGATGCATTGAAAGAAATCAACCTTGGCACAAATGAAGATCTGAGGCCTAAGTATATTAGTGCTCTGCTAGCAGTGGATGAAGAAAGTGCTTATATGGATCTACTAAAAGAGTATAAGGATGTCTTCACTTGGAGCTACAAATAGATGCTTGGCTTAGACCGGAAAGTGGCGGTTCATCATTTGGCGGTCAAGAGTGGTGCTCGTCCCATAAAACAAGCCCAACATCACTTTAGGCCAGATTTGGTCCCCTTGATTTAAATTGAAGTCAACAAACTCATCGAGGCTGGTTTTATTCGTGAAGTCAAGTACCCCACATGGATTTCAAGCATAGTGCGTGTAAGGAAGAAGAATGGCCAAATTCGAGTTTGCGTCGATTTTAGAGATCTCAATAATACATGTCCTAAAGATGAGTTTTCGCTTCCTATCCCAGAACTTATGATTGATGCCACTACTGGTTACGAGGCTATGTCTTTCATGGATGGCTCCTCCTGCTATAATCAAATTCGCATGTCACCCAAGGATGAAGAGTTCACACTAATGTTATTTATTTTTACAAGGCGATGCCTTTTGGTCTAACTAATGCTGGTGCAACCTACCAAAGGTCCATGCAAAATATCGTCGACAGCTTGCTTTACAAGAACGTAGAGTGCTATGTTGAGGACTTGGTGGTAAAATCCAAGAGAAAGGGGGACCACTTGCGAGACTTGAGAACGGTGTTCGAGTTTCTGCGAAGGTACCAACTCCGAATGAATCGTTTGAAATGTGCATTTGGAGTTACCTTGGTATATTCCTTTGTTTCATTATTTGACATCGAGGCATTAAAATTGATCAAGCAAAAGTAGATGATATTTTAAAGATGCCTGAGCCTAGAAATCTCCATGAATTGAAAAGTCTTAAAGGAAAGTTGGCCTACCTCAGGAGATTCATCTCAAATCTAGCTGGGAGATGCCAGCCGTTCAGCCATCTCATGAAAAAGGGCACTCATTTTGAATGGGATCAAGCTTGCAACAATGCCTTCGAGAGCATCAAATCCTGCTTGATAAAGCCTCCTGTTTTGGCAGCTCCAATACTTGGAAAGCCGTTGATATTATATATTGCGGCACAAGAAAAATCAGTTGGGGCACTTTTGGCTCAAGAGAATAGTAAAGGAAAAGAAAATTCACTTTACCATTTCAGTAGAATGATGACTCCAAATGAGTTGAAGTACTCACCAATCAAAAAGTTGTGTTTGGCACTATTCTTCTCCATTTAAAAGTTGAAGCATTACTTTCAAGCTCACGTGGTACGGCTGGTTTCTCGAGCAAGTCCCATCAACTTTGTGATGTTAAAACCAGTTCTTAGCGATCGATTGTCAAGATGGTATCTCTAATTTCAAAAATTTGAGATCATATATGATAAGGGTCAAAACAAAAAAGACGTAAAAGTAAAGATAAAGGGAACGAGACGCGTCTCGAACTCCCTACAAGGTAACCACGGAGAACTTGTTCCGTGATACCCTCGTATCGGTGTCAAGAAGAGCCTACGCTATTGATGCAGCCCAAAATGGCCTAAACGACAACCATCAAAAGCCAAGCTCGAGAGCACAACGGATACGAGTCAAGGCCTCCGGAAACATCTTGAAATATCATGCATTGGAGCGCCAACGGGTGGAGGAAACAGGGCAGGAAACTGGGCACAACAAAACAGGGCAAAACAGGGCAGCACACTGGGAGCTTACTGCCTGACGGAGGATATTTGTTCTTCGCGATCACGCCCATACCTCACGCGATCGCGAAGGGTCTTCCCTTGTTCTGCGCGAACGCGCCATACATAGCGCGAAGGCGACGCTGAAGATTCCATGCTGAAGATGCCAGTGACTTGGGCGATCGCGAGCTTGCTAGCGCGATCGCGATGCCTTAGAAGTTGTCTTGCGCGATCGCGATCAGTCCTTGCGCGATCGCGATGAGGAAGAGTTGATCAGCGAACCAGAAACAGCTGCAGGGCCATTTTTTGTCAAAAACTCAATGTAAATGTATATATATCACATTAGCTACATTTCATAGTTTTAGTTAGCCAATATTGAAGAGAGAATCTTGTGAGAGAACATTGAAGAGGCCGAGCCCTTCTTGTTTGAGCCCGAGGCTCGTGTATGTCTCAACTTGGAACCCATGGAGATCGACATCTAGTTTGATTCCATTGTAAGGTTCGAGTTTCCCTTCTCCCTTTTGGATTCAATTAACGTTAGTAAATTGAATTCGATTCTTTCTTCTATTTCTTGACTTCCTAGTCTTGCATTTCTCGATATCTTTTAGATATCTCGTATCTTGTTTTATCGCTTCCGCATATTTGTGTCGTATTTAGCTTCCGCGTATTTTAGATTGCATCAGTTGGTATCAGAGCAAGGCTCGGGTTATGTTCTTACAAACCCCCATTCCTTGTTCAACGTGTTAGTATCGTTATCGTGTTGTTGTTCGTTCTTGAAAATTGAAAAAAAACTAGAAAACTTGACAAAATTTGGTCGAGCGGGTTGGATACGAATCCCCGAGTGTTAAAAAGTATTGGGGTTTGTTCCTTGTTGTATTCCCGTCGTTTTGATACCCATATCTCGTGTTTTGGTGTTACGAATCAAAATTTCCAAAATCAAAATCCAAAAAGTTTGAAAATTCTTGAAAACGCTTCAATCTCGAATCGAAGCTTGTTGTTGTTGTTTGGGGTTGAAAAACTATTGGGGATTGATGATATTAGTTGTATACACCTTTGGGTATCGTTGGTTTTGTGTTTCGGGTTGATATCGAGCCAAAAATTTGGCCAAAATCGCCCAAAAACCCGTTTTTGAGCTTCTGTGAAAGTGCAGGGATTAACCCTTCGCGATCGCGAAGAGCAATTCGCGATAGCGAAGAGCAAAATAATTTTTTGAAAAAAAATAACCCTTCGCGATCGCGCGCGTCTTGTCGCGATAGCGAAGAACAAAAAATTTTTCAGAATTCCAGTTTTGGGACAGAACGTTCGCAACGGCTTCCGAACAGTTTCCAAACATCATGACTCCAATTGGACCATTAAATATGATGAGTTTGTAGATCACAAACAAAATTCCATCCGATTTCAAATCCGTTTGGTTCCAATTCGAGTCAAATCTTTTGTGTCCCGTTTTCTACCATACCTCTTGGTTAGTGTTTTGAAGGTAATTGGCCTACTTGAAAGACACTAATCCTTTAGCGTATTAGGTGTTCGTGCGTAGAGGAGATTAGAATTCAAAGAAGAGTCGTAGAACTCCTTTTGGCCTCAAGTGCGCACTTTAAATAGCCGTCCGTACATCGAGTCTTATTAATTCCACTCCGAACTTTAACTTGGACATGCTAGTTGTGATTACCTTGGTTCCCAAGTTGATAAGGCCTCGCTCTTGAGTGTACATATATTGAGTGATACACGTGAGGGAGTGACTTTCGGGAGGTTTTGTTCTTGGTGATTACAACAATGTCGGATGATGATTGTGGGGATTATGGCTCATGTGGCGATGATGCGAGTTGCTATGACTCGTATGGTGATGAGGGAGACTATGGTTCCTATGAGGGTAATGATGGCCATTACTATGATGATGGAAACCATGGCTCCTTTGTTGATGAAGCGGTTCACTATGATGATCGTGAGATTGATGATGACTATGAGGCTCATGATGAATTTGTTGATCCTTATGCTTCTAGTCAAGAACCCGAGGATGGTGACACTTCAAGGTATGATGATCCTACTTACTCTACTTGTGATGAACTTGAGCATGATAGTGACATAGATAGAGTTGATGATGATGTTGATTATAGAAATTGTTCATATGCATCTTCTCTTGGTGTTACTTGTGGAGTACAAGGGAGTAGTAGAGGACCTTCCATTAGCTTGGAAGGTGGTGGTGGTTGTTCCATGGGAAATGGGAGATTTGCATCTTCTACTTCCCATGTGAAAGGTGGAATGAGAAGTGTTGCTCTTACCGTTACGGGGGTGCATTGCTCTAGTAGTGGTGGTAGGAGTGGTGCTATGGGCTATGGAACCAAGGCGAGAGGCAATTATGGGTTCCGTAGTGGTGGTCCTTCCTCGACTTCCAACAACACTTCTAATGTTGGGAGAGTGACGGGAAGTGGAGGTTATTCTAGTGGTGTTGCCACTAGTGGAGGGATAAGGAGAACCCAACTTGGGGGTGATGGTTTTCTTGGACTTGATCCTATACAAGATATGTGTGAGTGTAGGTTCATTTTTGAGGTGAATAGTAGAGGAGGATGCTTGCTCAAGGTTAGTGAAGCCTATGCTAATTTTGTTAATGTCTCTTGGGTTAATAGGCTAAAGATACCATGCTACAAATTGAAATATCCTTATGAGTATCAAGGTGTTTGGATTACTAGTGAAGCTCGGGTACTCATATCTCAAGGGAGTTACAAGGAATATATTTGGTGTGATGTGTGTCCCATGGAGCATTATGGTGTTTGGCTAGGACAACCGTGGTTGCAAGGTAAGAGGGTGCGGTACGATATCGTGAAGGATGTGTACCAAGTGAGCACGAGGCAAAGAACTTATGACATTGAACCTTGCCGGGCAAAGTTTAAGTTCTATCCTAGCAAATCCTCTTGGCCTATGGAAAGGGGAAAGGAGCAAGCATCTCAATCCAAGGATGCAAGAAAGCAAACAAGAAGTCCTACAATCACAAACAATGGTGGGACTAGTGCTACAAAAGAGTTGGCAAATGTCAACAAGGTGAGCCCAAAGCCACTTCCAAAGCCGAGTGGTTCACCAACAAAGAAGAAGGAGACGTCAAGCGATGAGTCTCCAAGTCCTAGATTCCGGGTTGATGTAAAAAGTCCACCTACTCCGGCTATGGGCATTCTCGGGCCTCGTCCCAATTCGCCCGAATTTGAGAGACAAAAGATAGAGAGGAGTAAGGGAGCGACTGGTGACATTCCTCGAGTGGAAAAAGGAGAGGATGTGTTGAGTGATGTGAGCGGGATGTCACCACCCGAATCTACACCTAGCCTTGAAAGACAAATGAGGGAAAAGAAAGAGGGAAAAAAGAGTGAGGACACCCCTTATTCTAACCTCAACCCTTTTGCTTTTTCTTCTACTTGTGTGAATACTTGTGTAGGTATTCTTGGAGGCAAGCCGATGGAGCCTCAACCATGTTCCGAGATGGAAAGACAAGGTGAAGGCGATGCCAAATGTGAGCTACGAGGTGAAGGAACTACCCATGATGCTTCATGTACATTGAGTGAGCCCGGATGCGACTCAAGAGTAAGTGTTAGTTCTTCTATCTTTGAGCATGATACTTCCTTGTCTTGTGATCTTGTTTGTAACAACTCTATGCTAGTTGATGATTTGTATGATTACAATGTGTTTGCAACTAGTGTAGAGCCTTCGGGTCAACTTGTGAGTGAAATTGAACCACTAGTTGAGAGGATTGAAAAGCCACATCATGATGTGAGCTCGGTTTTCATTGAACCTCTCTTTAGTGAAGATGTCGTAGTTGACCTTGCTTGTGAACCTTGTTATGGCACCCCACCTATATTTGATAAAGGAGAAGATGAATTGCATGATGATCTTATTCTTCCCTTTGATTGCTTAATTGATAATGGTGGTCTCTTGTGTCGTAATGAGGGTGGGTTTGATCTTGAGGAGTCTCTCGAGTGTGAGATGGATCGATTTATTTTCGATGACTCCTTGAGTGAGAGTGAGGGACCTAGTCTTGATTCTATGCTTTTGTGTAACCATGAATTTGAGGTGCATGCCTTTACATTTCTATTGTTTGAAGGCAATCTCATTTGTGGTGGTGAATTGTATCGGACTAGGGTCGGAAGTAGAGTCAAACCTCCATGGTTTGTCAAGTTAGGCTCTATGGATGATCCAACGTTTGGCACTCCGAGTGAGGAGAGTGGTCTTGGTATTGGTCGTGATGACCTACCTTCTAGTAGTCCTAGCCTTCGTTGTGAGGACTATAATGATGAAGGACCTATTTTGGAGACCTTCCTTTGGAGTTTGTCCAATAAGGAGGATTGTCTTGGGGTTGATTTGGGAGGTGAGGAGGTACCTCTTGGTGTGTGTAAGAATGCTTTTAAGAAGGGGAGTGGAGTAGTCGATGTTAGTTGTGAATTGAACTACTTTACTTATTCCATTCCATATGCTGAGCACACCTCGAGTGTTGGACATGCCAAAGCCAATGTGTCACCTTGTGATAAATTTGATTTGAAGGCTTGGTGTGATGATAGTAAGCTTAGGGGTCATAGGGCATTTGATTGCTATATGTTGCATGACTTTGATCTCTTTGCTTGTTTTGGAAATGAGTGCGTGATCTTGTCGAGCCAACACTTTGTTGTCTCCTTTGGGGACATAAGCTTTTTCATTGGTATTGATGCTTGGCTCTATCACAAGAGTGTGTTTTCCACACCACTTGCACTTATTATTGTTGAGCTAACCTACTTGTGAAGTAGGAAGTTTTTGGTTGTGCTTTGTTTTGATTGTAGGTTTTGATGGTTCGATTTCGAGGACGAAATCCTTTCAAGAAGGGGAGGATGATGCAGCCCAAAATGGCCTAAACGACAACCATCAAAAGCCAAGCTCGAGAGCACAACGGATACGAGTCAAGGCCTCCGGAAACATCTTTAAATATCATGCATTGGAGCGCCAACGGGTGGAGGAAACAGGGCAGGAAACTGGGCACAACAAAACAGGGCAAAACAGGGCAGCACACTGGGAGCTTACTGCCTGACGGAGGATATTTGTTCTTCGCGATCGCGCCCGTACCTCACGCGATCGCGAAGGGTCTTCCCTTGTTCTGCGCGAACGCGCCATACATAGCGCGAAGGCGATGCTGAAGATTCCATGCTGAAGATGCCAGTGACCTGCGCGATCGCGAGCTTGCTAGCGCGATCGCGATGCCTTAGAAGTTGTCTTGCGCGATCGCGATCAGTCCTTGCGCGATCGCGATGAGGAAGAGTTGATCAGCGAACCAGAAACAGCTGCAGGGCCATTTTTTGTCAAAAACTCAATGTAAATGTATATATATCACATTAGCTACATTTCATAGTTTTAGTTAGCCAATATTGAAGAGAGAATCTTGTGAGAGAACATTGAAGAGGCCGAGCCCTTCTTGTTTGAGCCCGAGGCTCGTGTATGTCTCGACTTGGAACCTATGGAGATCGACATCTAGTTTGATTCCATTGTAAGGTTCGAGTTTCCCTTCTCCCTTTTGGATTCAATTAACGTTAGTAAATTGAATTCGATTCTTTCTTCTATTTCTTGCCTTCCTAGTCTTGCATTTCTCGATATCTTTTAGATATCTCGTATCTTGTTTTATCGCTTCCGCATATTTGTGTCGTATTTAGCTTCCGCGTATTTTAGATTGCATCAGCTATGAAACTACCCTCGAGTCGCACCCGGGACTCGCAAGTAGAATGATCGGAGGGGAGGGGGGGGGGGGGGTTTGGGGGTCAACTAGAATCCACTAGTAAACTCAAACCGTCTCAAAGGGTTTTCATTCAAAGAGAATCCACTCTTGAACATTGTTCATTCAATCATTCATCATAATCGCTAACTAAGTTAAATGGAAGGCTAATGAAGTATTTATAGGCTTCATCTAGACATAATGAAAGCCCTAAAGTACCCCCAAAGTGGGCTAAAAAGATAGAAGCCACGTAGGGCTAGAATAGGAATTACATAGTAACTTAAGTCAAATTTTCGTCAAACAATAGCAGGGGGTAGGCGCCCGCCTCCACACCTTAGGCGCCCGCCTCAGCACCCCTAGGCGCGCGCCTCTTGGTCCGCCTCCTAGAATCCAGAGAGCAAGCATCTACTAGGCAGTCCGCCTCCTTTTGTGGGCGGTCCGCCTCTTCCTGAAGCTTCTTGAAACACCTCGAAATGTGTCTCGGATACTCTTCTTTCCATGGCGTTCCAATGCATGACCTTGAAGTGCTCTTCCTTGGCCTTGGATGGTGCTTTTGGATGGTTGCTCGAATTGCCCCGCATCAATATACCCTTCTTGAGAAGATTTCGTCCTCGAAATCAAGGCTTGGGCTCTCATGGCATCATCAACTTCTCGGGGTGGCCAAAACTCTCCTTTGTCCTTCTTGCTCGTCACTTTGACATAGGCTTCTTCCAAGATCTTCCCCGCCTTAGCATGGAGCTTAGAACCTACAAGAAACGACAAGCAAACACACGCAAACTTCCTACTTTGAAAGTAGGTTAGTGCAAGAAGTGTGGAAAACGCACTCTTGTTGTATAACCAAGCATCAATGAGAAGTATAAATATCAAGTCTCCAAAGAGAACAACAAGTACTTGGCTAAAGATCAACATGCACTTAACACAACAGTGAGCAAATAGGTCATGGAGACATGAAAAATGCAAGAGAAAGCTATCAAAATCCCCTTGAGCCTTAAGCTCCAAATCAACATACCAACCAATCCTCAAGGTGTGATGTACAAGTGGAGTGGAGTAAACAAAATAGTTCAATTGACAACTAACATCAAATGCTCCACTCCCCTCCTTTGAAGCACTCTTACACACTCCAAGAGTGACTTCTTCACCTCCAAATCCAACTCCAAGACGATCTGACAAACTCAGAAGGAAGGTCTCCAAAATTGGCCCTTCATCATTATAGTCCACACAATGAAGGTTAGGACTACTAGAAGATGGTTCAACACTACTAATATCAAGACCACTCATCCTACTTGGAGCTCCAAATAACGGATCATCCATAGAGTCTATCCTTTCAAACCAAGGAGGTTCCATTCTATTACCAATCCTAGTCCGATACAATTAGCCACCACAAATGAGATTATCTTCACACAAGGGAAATGTAAAAGCATGCACCTCAAATTCATGGTCACACAAAAGCATGGCTTCAAGACTGGGTTCTTTACCCACATTCGAGGAGTCATTGAAAACAAATCGATCCATCTCACACTCTATAGACTCCTCAAGGTCACAACCATCCTCACTACAATACATTGGTCCACCAAATAGAAGCATATCAATAAGGTAATGATCAACTATCTCATCTTCCCATTTGTCAAAGGTTGGTGGTGTGTCATAGCAACGGTCACAATCTTGGTCAACTATCAAATCTACACTAGGGAGGGGTTCAATGAACAATGTGGCATAGTACTTCTCCCAACTAGTGTTTCACAAGCAAACTCAAGTTGATAACTAGACTCTTCACTAGTGGTATACTCAATAGATGCATCAAAAACACCAACTAGTGTTGAGTCATTACAAGACAAGTAGCTAGTAGGCTCATGAAAAGGTGAAGTAACACTTACATTTGTAGTACTTCCTTTATCACTCACAAGGCTTGAAGTGTCATATGCAACTCCTCCTTCATGAAGCTCACATTGAGAACTTTCCTCCTCTTGTCTTTCCTTCCAAGCACATGGTTAAGGCTCCAATGGCTTGTCTTCAATTGTACCTACACAAGAACTTCCACAAGAAAAAGTAGAAGATGAAGAATTATTAGCATAATGGGTGCGCTCACTCTTAATCTTTCTTTCCTCACCTCTCTTCTCTCTCAATTTTACCTCATGGTCAAGTGTAGTTTGTGGTGACAATCCACTCACATCACTCCTCAAATCCTCTCCTTTTTCCTCTCTTGGATTGTCACTGGTCACTCCCTCACTTCTCTCTATCTTTTCTCTCTCACTTGAAGTGGAGTGACTCTCATTTTCATCATGCAAGGGCAAAACAATGAGATTGCTTGCCTCGGGTTCAAGTAGAATGGGTGACTTTGCTTTAGCCACTTCCCTCAACTCCCTCATACGCTTGTAGTCTTCTCTTACTTGCCTTGGAGTCAAAGGTCTAAGCACATACTTCTTCCTATCTTGCTTGACCGTATAAGAATTGGTCCGACCATCATGCTCTACACACCTATCATATTGCCATGGTCTCCCAAACAAAAGATGGCAAGCTTGCATCGGGGCGACATCAAACATGACTTTGTCCCTATAGTTTCCAATGCTAAATTCGATCAATACTTGCTCCACCACTTGCAACTCACCACACTCACTTAACCATTGTAAACGGTATGGGTTTGGATTCTTTAGAGTGGTTAATTTCAATTGGGAAAGCAAGGTTTGGCTCACTATGTTGACACAACTTCCCGAATCAATAATCATGGAACAAACAAGACCCATGACTCGGCATTTAGCATGGAAGAGATTCTCCCTTTGCAAAGTCTCACTATCCTCCTCCAATACGGCACCTAAGCTCCTCCTCACAACTAGGGAAACATGAGGTTTTTCTCCTCCACATCATCCGTAGATAGAATATTTCGAATGGATTTTGGAAGTGGAGTAGTCCTTTGGGGATTGCCTAAAGGGTGGGGATTGCCCACTTGTTGGGGATTGCCCAACACTTGCTCATTTCCTTCACGGTCTTCCTTTACCCGTTGTTGACTAAGGAATTCAACAACTTGTTCCGGGGTAAAGGTTGAACCACTTGTTCCTTCTCCGGCTTTGCCTTGGACACTCGGGGTCCCTTTCTTAACTTGGACACTCGAGGTTACTCTTTCAAGAGTTTCAATCCGTAGGCTCATAATATCTACTTTTTCCAAGATAGTAGCCAAGGTACTCTTCACAAAATCATCACCTTTATTGGCCATGGTACCTACAAAAGCAACAAACGTTACTAAAATACCTCACCCACTCCCTCACAAGTGTTTCACTCGGTTCACTCGTTTAGTGGTGGTGGATATTTCACACAAGTTTGAGTCTAAACGCTTCAAGTAGTTGATCAACGAACCACAACTCAATCACTCAACTTCTCAAGTCCAATGAACTCCGGGGTGAGTGGAATTGATGGGACTCGATTGGAACGATAAGCACTTTAAGTGAGGACTTGAATCAAAAGATACTACGGATCTTCTTTGAATTCTAGTCTCCTTTCTAAGGCACGATGATCCTAAAAGCTCAAAGTAATTAGTACTAATCAAGTAGGATTATACTCTAATAGCACTAATTAGAAGCAATGCAAACAACGAAACAAGAAATCCTAGAAGAATCTACCCAAAACCAAGCCCTTCTGGACTAGGCGCCCCGCCTCAGAAGAGTAGGCGGCCGCCCAGGGCAAAGCTACAGTGAGGAGGCGCTCCGCCTCACAAAATCTAGAGAGCTCACCAGTTGGAGGCGCTCCGCCTCTTTGTTTAGGCGCTCCGCCTCCTGCAACTTTTAGCACAGTTCAACAACGTATTTTTCGACTTTAACACCCAAAAATCCAACAAATCTCACGTTGTTTTAGCAATTCGAAGGTACCCCAACGTTGTTTCAACCAAGATAAGCAAACCCCAATAAAAAACAACGAATTCACCATGTTCATCTTCTTCAAAACTAGGGTTTCAACTTTTCAATTTTTTTCAAGGGTTTCAAATCTCTAAATCATGGAATACAACTCCAAATCATGATTTCTAGGTACCAAACTAATGGGTTTCCAACAAGGAACAAACCCCAATATCAATCACAACACGAATCATCAAATCCAAGAATCCACAATAAAATTTTTGGTGTTTTTTTCAACTTTTCTATTTTTTTGTGTTTTTCTTCTTTTCAATACAACAACAAGAAAACTAAGATAGGAATCGACCTAAGGCACGAAGAATCAAGGGTCGGGGGTTTGTAGAAACAAAACCCAAGCCTTGCTCTGATACCAAGATGATAAGGGTCAAAATGAAAAAGACGATAAAAGTAAAGATAAAGGGAACGAGACACGTCTCGAACTCCCTACAAGGTAACCACGGAGAACTTGTTCCGTGATACCCTCGTATCGGTGTCAAGAAGAGCCTACGCTATGCAACTACCCTCGAGTCACACCCGGGACTCGCAAGTAGAATGATCGGGGGGGTTTGGGGGTCAACTAGAATCTACTAGTAAACTCAAACCGTCTCAAAGGGTTTTCATTCAAAGAGAATTCACTCTTGAACATTGTTCATTCAATCATTCATCATAATCGCTAATTAAGTTAAATGAAAGGCTAATGAAGTATTTATAGGCTTCATCTAGACATAATGAAAGCCCTAAAGTACCCCTAAAGTGGGCTAAAAAGATAGAAGCCACGTAGGGCTAGAATAGGAATTATATAGTAACTTAAGTCAAATTCCCATCAAACAATAGCAGGGGGTAGGCGCCCGCCTCCACACCTTAGGTGCCCGCCTCAGCACCCCTAGGCGCGCGCCTCTTGGTCCGCCTCCTATAATCCAGAGAGCAAGCATCTACTAGGCGGTCCGCCTCCTTCTGTGGGAGGTCCGCCTCTTCCTGAAGCTTCTTGAAACACCTCGAAATGTGTCTCAGATGCTCTTCTTTCCATGGCGTTCCAATGCATGACCTTGAAGTGATCTTCCTTGGCCTTGGATGGTGCTTTTGGATGGTTGCTCGAATTGCCCCGCATCAATATACATCCCTCAAAAGGCGGTCAAAGGAAAAGCATTGGCAGATTTTCTGATAGATCATTCGATACCTGATAGTCTGGAGCTGACTGACGAGTTACATGATGAAGATGCAATATTCATCGAAGTTCAACCATCTTGAATGATGTACTTTGATGGTGCTACACATCGCGATGGAGCTGGTGCTGAAGTAATTTTTGTAATTCCCCTAGGAGAGCTATTGATGTATTCTTTCACCTTGACTCAACGTTTCTCCAATAATGTCACGGAGTTTCAAGCGCTCATACTTGGGCTCGAAATGGTCGTCGACATAAAGCAATTGCATTTGCAAGTCTATGGGGACTCTAAGTTGGTGATCAATCTGTTTCTAGGTAGCTACGAGGTAAAAAAACTTGAGTTGTGTCCGTACCACGACTACGCAAAGAAGTTGATAGGATGGCTTGGCGGCATAACTCTTCAGCATGTGTCGAGGAGGGAAAATAAGAAAGCTGATGCCTTGGCCACTCTAGCTTCAACACTTACTCTGCATGATCAAACAAAAGTTACTATCTGCCAAAAATGGATAGAATGACCTCCAACGTCTTGTTGATGTTTCTGAAGGCGAGAAGGAAGACTGGCGGCAACCTATAATTGATTACTTGAGCCATGGAATACTGCCAGAAAGTCCAAGAAGGAGAACTGAAATTTGTCGCCGAGCTCCGCGCTTCCTTTACTACAAGGATACTCTATATAGACGATCATTCGTAGGAGTGCTCCTGCGATGTTTAGGAGAGATGATCAAACACTTAAAGCTACGTAAGAAGCGCATAATTGGGTATGTGGATCGCATCAGTCTGGGTTGAAACTCCACTTCCACATAAAAAGGATGGGATACTATTCACCGAAGATGGTAAAGGATTGCTTAGCCCATGCTCGAAAATGCAAAGCTTGCCAGCTCTATGCAAATTTTATACAGCAACCACTAGAAGTGTTACACCTGACCGTCGCATCTTGGCCATTTGACGCTTGGAGGCTAGATTTCGTCGAACTATTCCCGAAGTCTTCTAGAGGACACTTGTTCATTTTGGCTGCAACTGACTACTTCTCTAAATGGGCAGAAGCTGTTGCTCTTAAGGAAGTGAAGAAGGAGAAGGTTGCAAACTTTATCCGAGTAAATATCATTTACCGCTTTGGTATTCCCCATTATACAACAACGGATAATAGTAAGCCATTTGATAATAGGCTGATGAATAGTATTTATGATCTCTTTGGCTTCAAGCAACGTAAGTCTTCTATGTACAGTGCTGCCGCTAATGGTCTAGCTGAAGCATTCAACAAGACTTTTTGCAACTTGCTGAGTAAAGTTGTCTCTAAATCCAAGCGAGATTGGCATGATAGGATGGAAGAAGCTTTATAGGCATATAGGACGAATCACCGTACGCCAACTCAGGCAACTCCCTACTCACTTGTTTATGGGGTTGAAGAAGTCTTATCACTAGAGCATCAAATATCATCGCTGCGACTTGCTATCCAAGAAGGACTCACTGATGAACAAAATGCTTGCATGCACCATGAAGAGTTAGAGGTCCTTGATGAAAAGAGACTTGAAGCTCAGTAAAGTCTCGAATGTTACCAAGCTTGGTTGTCGTGTGCTTTCAATAAAAAGGTTCGCCAGAGGTCCTTCCAGGTTGGTGATCAAGTTCTTGCATTAAGAAGACCCATCATCACCTCCCACAAATCTGGGGGGCAAGTTCACTGCAAAATGGGACGGGCCATATGTTGTGCAAGAAGCTTATTCAAGTGGTGCTTATAAACTTATTGGCGCTAAAGGAAAAAGAATCGGTCCCATTAACGGTAAATTCTTGAAGTACTATCCTTGAAGAAGATCGCTCCGTAATGTATGAGCATAAACTGCAAGTTACTCCTGGCCCGCAAGAGTTTAAACTGTGCACGATACCAAAAAAAAGTCCTCTAGGTTGAAAACCTCGAAAGAGGCGTCCTAGGCAAAAGTTAGGACACAAAAAAAATCCACTTGTACCGAACTATGTAATAACTTGATCCTCTTCACCGAGGTACGTAAGCAGCTTAGAGTTTCATTCTATGTTCAGTCGCATAATATAAAAAAGGTGGGTTCAGCACGATATGATAAAAGGAGAAGTAGAAGAGTTCTTTCCCTCGTCTTTCTCCACAACTCTATTTTAGTACCAAGTTTTAATTATCAAAACTTGCAACCTTAAGGAGAAGGGCGCATATTTAGCAGCTTGTTTTGAATTGCGAAGTTACGTTCAAAGCGTTCTTCAAGGAAACTTCAATAAAGATTTGAGTTAGGAGCTATCGTTGTATGTGAAATCTGATAAATTCCTCCAGGCAATATAAATGATTGCAACTTGAATACGTCTTGAACAAAAAAGCTGAAAATCTAGAAAAGATGGATTCAAAGGTTGATTTCAGAAATTCACCTAGAGCGATCCTAAAACTATTTGGTTCCAAATTCTGGATATGTTTAAGGTTTTGAAGTCTAGTTTCTGGAAATTCAAAGGACTTGCAATTCAGACGCATATTCATTAAGTTACAAATATTTTGGTGAAGCCGCGCTAGTTTGTAAGCCTGAACGTGGCAAAATCTAAAGGTTGATTTCAAAAATTCACCTAGAGTAATCCTGAAGCTATTTGGTTCCAAATTTTGGATATGTTTTAATTTTTGAAGTCTAGTTTCTGGAATGACTTGCAATTCGGACGCATATTCATTAAGTTAGAAATATTTTGGTGAAGCCGCAGTAATCTGTAAGTCTGAACATGACAAGATTTGGAGGTCTATTTAAAAAATTCATCTAGAACCATTCTGAAGAGATTCGATTCTAAAATTTGAATATTTTTTAGCTTCTGAAGTCTAGTTTCTGGAAATTTAAACTTTTCTTGATTCTGACATTCAGGAAAAAAGATATGAATTTTCTTCCACAAGCACGTTGTGCTGTAAAATACAATGTGAAAATTGAAGACACAATGACAGGGACACAATGTAAGCCAAAGCACTAAGAGAAGTGTTACTAATGGTGGAAACATCCACTACCCAATCAAGTGCAATAATAAAGAACGAAAACAAGACAATATATGTAGCCTAATCTAAACATAACTTGTGATTGATCAAGTCTTGACGGTTAGCTGCTAGGCTTTCCCGCTTTTCTTCCAAATGAGCGGAATCATCATCAGTCAACAAATCCATGCCATCATACGAAGAGATTTCATTCTCAAAAGCTGAAACCTTCGATTGTATCTCCTCGAGCTCCTTTTGAGCAGCTTCGATAACGACTACAAGATCTTTCTTCTCTTTTTACAGCTTCTTCAATTTAGCCTTAGTGGTCTTTAGCAGTTCTTGTTTTGAAGAAATTAGCTCAGCCTTCTCAGTTTCTTCTAACTGGAATGATTGAAGACGCTTATTGGCTTTTCAAAGTAGTTCTAGCTTCTTAGCCTCACTCATCTTGTCAGCCAAGTTAGATCGTTCTTGATCATACAAAGTAGCAAGCTTGAAAAGGGAATCCAGCAAGTCCTTCAAAGGTGAAAAATCAGCAATGTTTGATCCTTGCATCTCTTCAAATATTAGCTTGAATTCTTCCCTAAGATTCGGAATAGCGTCTAACTTAATTTTGGAGAGCTTTTTGCATACTTCCTTCTAAAGGCCGACAACTAACTCCTTTTTGCGCTTACAAATAACACCCTTTCCCTCAAAAATAGAAATGACATCATTTGGCATGCAAGGGATCTATTTTAAAGTAGAAGATGACTTTGTTGAGCCTTTGTCGTGGCGGACGGAGGATACCTTTTGCTCCTGCTCAGTATCATTATGCTGTAAAAAAAAGGAGTAAACAAATAATAAAAGGCATTAGCTTAGTCACCCTTTCATAATGATGAAATGGGGAGTTTAGGATTGTCACCATGCAAGCCGTCAATGTCTTTTTAGAGCTCTCAACACTGTGAACCTCAACTTTCTGCACAAGCTTTTCGATTGGGGTTGCTTCTTGGAGATGTTCTTTTAATGATACTTTCTTGCATTTCCAACAACGATCTTCAATAGTGCTCCCGCTGTTATCTTGTGAAAGATGCTTGTTAGAAGAATTAAAGCTCTATTATGATCGTTCAATAAGGGTGTCCTATTGTCATCTTGAAAATCTTGAACATGCATCGCCTCGCTAGGTACTTCTGTAGGTGGTTTAAGTCTGTTGACCTTACATTTGCCTTGTTTGGATGGTTTGACCTTCACAACATGGGGCTTGTCAACCATAACAACTCCATCATGATCGTCTAATAAGGGTGTTTCATTGTCACCTTGAGAATTTTGAACATGAATCGCCTCGCTAGGCACTTCTACAGGCGGTTTAAGTCTCTTGACCTTACCTTTGCTTTATTTGGATGGCTTGACCTTCACAACATGGGGCTTGTCAACCACAACAACTTAATCATGATCATTCAATAAGGGCGTTTCATTGTCACCTTGAGAAATTTGAACATGAATTTCCTTGCTAGGTATCTTCGCAGGCAATTTAAGTCCCTTGCCCTTAGTTTTGCTTTGTTTGGTTGGTTTTACTTTCACAACATGAGGCTTGTCAACCACAACAACATCCTTGCCATGCTCTTGATGCATATTTGTGACCGGCCTAGCAACATTCGCTAATGACTGAATATGGTCTTCAAGGATGCTCCTATCTTGCATTAGGACGCCACCTATCCCAACCCCCGAGGCATCACACTCAATCTCAAATGCCTTGCTAAAGTCGGGCAATTGCAACAATGGGGCAGAACTAAGCCTATGCTTCAACTCTTGGAAAGCCTTCTCTTGAGACTCTCCCCACACAAAGGGTTGATCTTTCTTTACTAACTCAGTGAGTGGTGCTGCTATAGTACTAAAATCCCTCACAAAACATCTGTAGAAACTAGCTAGACCATGGAAACTCCAAACTTGTGTCACACTAGTTGGAGCAGGCCAATCTCTAATAGCTTCAACCTTAGAATCATCTACCTCAACACCATTAGCACTAACTACAAAGCCAAGAAAGACAACTCTCTCTACACAAAAGGCACACTTTTTAAAATTATCATAGAGCTTTTCAGCACTCAACACATAAAGTACTTGCCTTAGGTGATCAACATGGCCATCTACACTTTTGCTATAAATCAGAATATCATCAAAGTAAACGACCACAAACTTATTAATGAACGGCTTAAGTACATGATTCATTAGTCTCAAAAACGTACTAGGTGCATTGGAGAGGCCAAAGGGCATCACCAACCATTCATATAAACCAAACTTGGTCTTGAACGCAGTTTTCCACTCATCACCCGGTTTCATACGGATTTGGTGGTAACCTGACCTAAGATCAATTTTAGAGAATACACTTGAACCACTTAACTCATCTAGTATGTCATCTAATCTAGGAATGGGATGACGATACTTTACCGTTATTTTGTTGATCGCCCGGCAATCAACACACATCCTCCAAGTGCCGTCTTTCTTAGGAACAAGGATCACGGGCACGGCACGGCACAAGGACTTAGACTCTCACGGACCAGCCTCTTAGTTAGCAACTCATCAACTTGACGCTGCAGCTCCTTGGTATCATCTGGGTTGCTCCTATAGGCTGGTTTGTTAGGTATTTGTGAGCCCGGTATGAAATCTATTTGATGCTCAATTCCCCTCAAAGGAGGCAGCCCACTCGGCATCTCCTCGGGAAACATATCCTCGTATTCCTGCAAAACATCAGTAACAACACTAGGCAAAGGGTGAACATTAGTAGTAACATCATCATTAGAGCTCAAATAAACACCCTTATGTACAAGGAAAATTAACAATTTAGAATCATCATTACCTCGCAAATACTCACCTGGCTGCAACATTGCACAAAGATTACTAGGCAGGGATGGTGTAGTAGCATTAGGTTTCGGTCTCTAGCTTAGCCTCCGGAAGAGACTTTCCTTTAGCCGCCTCTTTCAGCTCTCGCATGCGCCAATAATCATCACTAACGTATTTGGGTGTCAAGAGCTTGAGTGTATAACTCTGATAAGGATCGAAATTAAAAGACAAAAGAACGATAAAGGGAACGAGACACGTCTCGAACTCCCTATAAGGTAACCACGGAGAACTTGTTCCGTGATACCCTCGTATCGGTGTTAAGAAGAGCCTACGCTAAGCAACAACCCTCGAGTCGCACCCGGGACTCGCAAGGAGAATGATCGGGTGTCGGTTCGATAATCAACTAGGATCCGCTAGTGAATTCAAGCCAACAAAAGGGTTTTCTTCATAACCAAGAGTTCAACTCTATTCATCATTCAACAATAATCAAAGTAAGCTCAGCTTCAATGAAGACAAGTGAAGTATTTATAGCCTTCACTTATACATAATGAAAGCCCTAAAGTACTCCCAAAGTGGGTTAAAATAACAAAGGCCACGTAGGGCTATAATAGTCAAAGCATAGCATTAAAATTAGAAGTTCCGAGTTGCTTCAGTAAAGTAGGCGCCCAGCCTACTCCAACTAGGCGCCCTGCCCAGTTGCCCTGCAGGCTTAATTCAAAGTGGGCGGCCAGAGTGGGCGGTCCGCCCACTTAGTAGGCGGTTGAGAATCCAGAGACTTGATTTTGAGTAGGCGGTTTGCCTGGTTGAGTAGGCGGTCCGCCCCTTCCTGGGAGCTCTTGAAATGCTTCCAAATGTGGCCCGGATGCCTCTCCAAGTAGCCTATGTGGTCGTCCATCCATGGCACTCCAAAGCATGATCTTCAAGTCACTCTCGGAGCCTTCTTCCATGTCCTTCCAAGTCAAGTGGAGATGAGTGTCTTGAATCAACTTGGCTTGACTCCTAGTGAAAGGCCTTGAGGTAGTAAGCCCCGCATCATCCTCCCCTTCTTGGGAAGGTTTCGTCCTCAAAACCATGGCTTCGTCCTGTCCGGCATCACCATCCCCTACATAAAAAGGGGTCAAGTCAGTCACATTAAAAGTATTTGACACATATTACTTACCTGGTAGATCAGTCACATAAGCATTGTTGTTGATCTTGGAAAGAACTTGAAACGGTCCATCTCCACGGGGTGCCAATTTCCCTTTCCTAAGGTTTGGAAACCTTTCTTTGCGGAAGTGCACCCACACCCAATCTCCCTTTTTGAGCTCAATCTTCTTCCTTCCCTTGTTCTTCTTGGAGGCCACCTTTGCATAGGCTTCCTTCAAGTTCTTCTTTGCCTTAGCATGAAGCTCAACCATAGCCTTTGCTAGGCTTTTACCTTCAAAACTCACAACAAAATCTTTGGGCAATGGGGTTAGATCAAGTGGAATTAAAGGATTAAAGCCATACACACATTCAAATGGAGTAATGCCAATCAAACTATGCAAGGTACAATTATAGGCAAACTCTATAAGAGGTAATTTATCCACCCAAGTCCCGGCCTTACCTCGGGTCATAGCTCTAAGAAGAGCACCCAAAGTTCGGTTCACCACCTCGGTTTGCCCATCCGTTTGAGGGTGGTGGGACGTAGAGAACAATAGCTTGGTGCCAAGAGAACCCCACAAGCTCCTCCAAAAATGGCTAAGGAACTTGGTGTCCCTATCACTTACAATGGTTTGAGGCACACCATGCAACTTTAACACATTATCAATGAACAAAGAAGCAACATGTTGTGCATCATCACACTTTTTACATGGAATGAAGTGAGCCATTTTGGAAAACCTATCCACGACAACATAAATGCTATCATGTCCCCCCCCCCAGATCGTGGCAATCCCATAACAAAATCCATAGAAATATCAATCCGCGGGCTAGTAAGTACGGGGAGAGGAGTATACAAACCATGGGGGTTAGCCTTAGATTTATCATGCTTGCACTCAAGGCAATTTTTGCAAAGCTTTTCAACTTGCACCCCCATCTTTGGCCAATGGAATTGTTCCATGAGAATGGCCAAGGTCTTGTTCCTCCCAAAGTGTCCCATCAAGCCCCCACAAAGAGCTTTACGAATAAGCAATTCCCTCCAAGAGGACTCGGGAACACACACTCTACCATTTTTAAAGATATAGCCATCAACCCATTGGTACTTCTCAACTCTTTCTCCCTTTTCAAGAGCTTCGTGAATGCTCTTTAGCTTAGGGTCTCGAGCATACATCAACGTAATGTTCTCAAAACCCATGAGCTTGGAGGCAAGAGTGGTGGCTAGAGAAAACTTCCTAAAAAGTGCATCCGCCACAACATTGTCTTTCCCTTTCCTGTATTGAATAACATAGGGAAAAGACTCAATGAACTCTACCCACTTGGCATGACGCTTGTTCAATTTCTCTTGGCCCTTAAGATGTTTGAGTGACTCATGATCACTCTTAATCACAAATTCTCTAGGCCAAAGGTAATGTTGCCAATGAGCAAGAGCTCTCACTAAGGCATACATCTCCTTGTCATACGTAGAGTAGTTCAAGGAGGCACCCTTCAATTTCTCACTAAAATAGGCTATGGATTTTCCATCTTGCATCAAAACACCACAAATTCCCACCCCTGAGGCATCACATTCAACCTCAAATGCCTTTCCGAAGTCGGGCAATTGCAATAGAGGGGCGGTACTCAACCTACTTTTCAATTCTTGGAAGGCCTTCTCTTGAGGCTCTCCCCAAACAAAAGGTTTGTCCTTCTTCACCAATTCGGTGAGTGGAGCGGAAATGGAGCTAAAGTCTTTCACAAATCGTCTATAAAAACTAGCAAGACCATGAAAGCTCCTCACTTGAGTCACGGTAGTGGGAGTTGGCCAATCACGAATGGCCTCCACCTTAGACTCATCCACATCTACTCCTTGGGCACTCACAACAAACCCAAGGAAGACTACCTTCTCAACACCAAAGGCACACTTTTTAAAGTTAACATAGAGCTTTTCGGCTCTCAACACTTCAAGTACTTGCCTTAGGTTGTTGACATGGTCGTCCATTGACTTGCTATAGATCAATATATCGTCAAAGTAGACGACCACGAACTTGTTGATAAACGGTTTCGAAACATGGTTCATGATTCTCATAAAAGTACTAGGTGCGTTGGAGAGCCCAAAGGGCATCACCAACCATTCATACAGACCAAACTTGGTCTTGAATTCGGTTTTCCATTCGTCCCTGGGTTTCATCCGGATTTGATGGTAACCGGACCAAAGGTCTATTTCGGTAAAGACACATGAACCGCTCAATTCATCAAGCATGTCATCAAGTCTAGGGATAGGATGACGATACTTTACCGTTATCTTGTTTACGGCCCGACGATCAACTCACATTCGCCATGTCCCATCCTTCTTTGGTACAAGAATGACCGGTACGACGCATGGACTCAAGCTCTCACGGACCAAGCCTTTAGTGAGCAAGGCATCAACTTTCCTTTGCAATTCTCTTGTGTCCTCTGGATTGCTCCTATAAGCCAGTTTGTTTTGAATTTGAGACCCCGGGATAAAATCAATTTGATGCTCAATCCCCCTCAAGGGAGGAAGACCACTCGGCATCTCTTCCGGGAACATGTCTTCAAATACCTTCAAAACACTCTCAATTTCACTAGGTAAAGGGTTAGTGAAATAATCAACATCGGATGTAAGAATCATACCTTTATGGACTAGGCAAAGGAGTAGTTTGTTGCCATCATTTCCTCTCAAAAGTTCACCCGGTTGCATCATGGCACATATGCTACCGGTAGAAGATGGTGGAGTCACCACCAAGCTCTCGGCCAAAGGACTAGTCTCAACGACCGACTTAGCCTTTGCCGCCTCTCTCAACTCCCTCATCCGCTTGTAATCATCACTTACTTCTTGGGAGTCAAGGGTCTAAGCACAAACTTCTTTCCCTCGTGCTTAACCGTGCAGGTGTTAGCACGGCCATCATGAACCACATATCTATCAAATTGCCATGGCCTTCCAAATAGAAGGTGGCATGCTTGCATAGGCACCACATCAAACATGTGTTCATCCACATAGTTCCCTATCTTGAATTTAATCATGACTTGCTTCACCACCTTCAATTCACCACACTCACTAAGCCATTGCAAACGGTAAGGATTTGGGTATTTCAAGGTGGGTATCTTCAATTGGGAAACTAGTGTTTGGCTAATGACATTGGCACAACTTCCCGAGTCAATAATCATGGAACAAACAATACCCATGACTCGACATCTAGAATGGAAGAGATTCTCTCTTTGCAAAGTCTCACTATCCTCCACAAACATGGCTCCTAAACTCCTCCTCAGAACAAGAAAGGCATGAGGATCATCAACCTCCATTGCATCCTCCCCTTCATCAACCTCCTCATCATATTCTACTCCCCCATCCTCGGGTTCACTATCTTGTTCATACACCAATTCACCCACAATAACCATAGTTTTCCGGATAGGGCAATCTTTGGCAATATGTCCATAACCTTTACATTTATAGCATTGAGTAGAAGTAGAAGTAGGATTACTCAAGTGAGTTTTAGAGTTACCTTCCACATGTTGTGTAGACTTCTCATAAGGCTTCTTCACATCTTTGCTAGCAATTGCACCACTTGTATTTAGGAATTTTGCATTTGGAGTAGGAGTCTTCCACTCCTTTGCCTTGTTCATGGGAGTAGTAGTACTACTCTTGTAGCGAAGGGATTTCTCCTCTTTGAGCTATTTCTCAGCTTCAACCGCATCTTCACATAGCTTATAGTGATCATCATACTTGTGAAACTTCAATTGTGAAGCTATGTCTCGGTTCAAACCTCCTTTAAATCGAATCATGGCCGCCTCATTGTCTTCCTCATCCAAATCTAGGGCCATCTGGATTTGCTCAAATTCATTGAAATATTCCCCAACCGTCTTGTAACCTTGCTTGAACTCATAAAGATGCTTGCATTGGTCCACACGATATTGGTTAGTCAAATATTTGTCATCCATTGGACGAATCAATTCACCCCAAGAAACATTGATAGCCATACCCGTCCTCCTTCTATTCCTCTTGATCGACTCCCACCAAGTAGAAGCAAAGGACTCAAAGGAAGATACTGCATACTTGGCCTTCTTCTCCTCGGGCATATCATTGGTGTCAAATATTCGCTCCATGGACAACTTCCATTCAAGGTACTCCACCGGGTCACTACTTCCTTTGAAATTAGGAATAGTGAGCTTCACACTATTAAGATTGTTGTTATCTCGACCCCCTTGCTAAGGCTCCGGTTGGCCTCCAAAGTGATCTCCATAACCACCGTAATCGCTCCTAGCATTCCCTCCAACATACCCTATGGGTGGCCCTCGATCTCGGCCTCTACCCCTATCCACATTCCGACCCCGAAATTGATAATGAGCATCATACCCACTATCACCATAATCATCCTCCTCCCCTTCTTGAGCTTGTGCAACTTGCTCAAGAGGTTGAACATTTCGAATAGGCCCGGGAAGTGGAACATTCCTTTGGGGATTGCCCATAAGGTTAGGAATGGTCACTCGTTGGGTATTGCCCGACACTTGTTCAATTCGATCACGATCCTCCTTTACCCGTTGTTGTCTAAGCAACTCAACAACTTGTTCGGGGGTAAAGGTTGAACTACTTGTGCCCTCAACGGCTTTAACTTGGGCACTTGGGGCCCCCTTCTCAACTTGGACACTCGGGGTCCCTTTTTCTGATTGGACATTGGATGTCCCTTGCTCAACTAGGTTACTTGATGTCACCCTCTCAAGATTTTCAATCCTTAAGTTCATACTATCCAATTTGGTAAGGATAGTAGCAAAGGCATTCTTAGTGAAATCATCTCCTTCATTGGCCATCATACCTACAAAATAAGCAAACTTTAGTAAAATAACCTCACTCACTCCCTCACAAGTGTTTCACTCGGGTCACTCGTTTAGTGGTGGTGGATATTTCATACAAGCTTGAAGACTCAAAGCTTCACAAAGTTGATCAACAAACCTCAACTTAATCACTCAATTCACAAGCCAAATGCACTCCGGGGTGAGTGGAGTTGATGTGACTCTATTGGAATGATAAGCTCTTTAAGTGCGGACTTGAGTCAAATGATACTACGAGTCTTCTTCGAATTCTACTCTCCTATCTAGGCTTGAGTTTCCTAATAGCTTTGAAGGGCTAGCACAATTCAAGCAGGAAAGATTACCTAAAGATGTACTAGCTAGATGCAATGCAATCAAAGAAACAAGAGATCCTACGAAAAACTACCCGAAAACCCAACTCCCAGAAAACAGGCGCCCCACCTCTTTCAAGTGGGCGGTCCGCCTGGTCTGCTGCAGAGAGGAGTGGACGGTCCGCCTGAAAAATAGGCGGCCCAAAATCCAGAGAGCTCACTCCAAGTGGGCGGTCCGCCCCTTTACTAGGCGCCCCGCCTACTACAAGTTTTAGCACAATTCAACTTCATGTTTTCTTGGTTTAGCACCCAAAAATCCAACAAATCTCACGTTGTTTTAGCAATCCGAAGTCACCCAAATATGTTTTCAACTACAAGGATAAAACCCCAATGATTTTTAACTAACCCCACTCAAAAACAATCAATCCACCATGTTCATCAAGTTCATAGTTAGGGTTTCAAATTTTCAAAGGGTTTCAAATTTTCAAATCTTGGAATACAACTCAAAATCACGAGTTTAGGGTACCAAAATAACGGGTTTCCAACAAGGAACAAACTCCAACAACAATCTAACAACGGGTCATCAAATCCAAGAACACACAAGCAATTTTTTTGGTGTTTTTTTTTTTTCACTTTTCTATTTTTCTTGTGTTTTTCTTCTTTTCAATAACAGCAACAAGAAAACTAAAGTAGAAACTAACCTAGGCACGAAGAATCAAGGGTCGGGGGTTTGTAGAAACAAAACGCGAGCCTCGCTCTGATACCAAGATGATAAGGATCGAAATCAAAAGACAAAAGAACGATAAAGGGAACGAGACACATCTCGAACTCCCTACAAGGTAACCACGGAGGACTTGTTCCGTGATACCTCGTATCGGTGTCAAGAAGAGCCTACGCTAAGCAACCACCCTCGAGTCGCACCTGGGACTTGCAAGTAGAATGATTGGGTGTCGGTTCGATAATCAACTAGGATCCGCTAGTGAATTCAAGCCAACAAAAGGGTTTTCTTCATAACCAAGAGTTCCACTCTATTCATCATTCAACAATAATCAAAGTAAGCTCAGGTTCAATGAAGACAAGTGAAGTATTTATAGGCTTCACTTATACATAATGAAAGCCCTAAAGTACCCCCAAAGTGGATTAAAATAATAAAGGCCACGTAGGGCTATAATAGTCAAAGCATAGCATTAAAATTAGAAGTCCCGAGTTGCTTCAGTAAAGTAGGTGCCCAGCCTACTCCAACTAGGCGCCCCGCCCAGTTGCCCTGCAGGCTTAATTCAAAGTGCGCGGCCAGAGTGGGCAGTCCGCCCACTTAGTAGGCGGCTGACAATCCAGTGACTTGATTTTGAGTAGGCGGTCCGCCTGGTTGAGTAGGCGGTCCGCCCCTTCCTGGGAGCTCTTGAAATGCTTCCAAATGATGCCCGGATGCCTCTCCAAGTAGCCTATGTGGTCCTCCATCCATGACACTCCAAAGCATGATCTTCAAGTTGCTCTCGGAGCCTTCTTCCATGTCCTTCCAGGTGAAGTGGCGATGAGTATCTTGAATCAACTTGGCTTGACTCCTAGTGAAAGGCTTTGAGGTAGTATGCCCCGCATCAAACTCTTTCCCTCTAACTTGACCGTGTAAGTGTTGGCCTTACCATCGTGAGTGACACCCCTATCAAATTGCCAAGGCATGCCCAACAACAAATGGCAAGCCTGCATCATCACTACATCACACATGAACTCATCTTGATAAGCTCCCACCTTAAACTTAATAAGCTCTTGCTTCACCACCTTCAACTCACCACACTCACTTAACCACTGCAGCTTATAGGGATGGGGATGCTTAATTGTGGGTAGCTTAAGTTGAGTCACCAACGTCTAACTCACTACATTAGTGCAACTACCCGAATCAATTATCATAGAGCACACCTTTCCCCTAACCCTACATCTAGCATGAAACAAGTTCTCACGCTGCACATCTCTCTCTTGTTCTACACTCATTACGCTCAAATTCCTACGCACCACTAAAAACATGTTCACACTCTCATCTTCCACTACATCTTCCTCACACTCAACCAAATCAGCCCCCTCATCTCCCTCAATCTCCTCATCACTCTCTGCCTCACGGACAGTACCATCACCAAGAATAAGTATAGTTTTTCACGTAGGACAATCCTTTGCAAAATGCCCATAGCCTTGACATTTATGACATTTAAAAGAGGAAGCACTAGGAGTATTAAACTGAGTTTTAGAAATACCTCGCGACCTCTTAGGATCAATTTTTTGCGTCATTTTGTCCGCTGATTTCTGCACATCACGGCCCACACTTGCTCCCCCGGTACTTGGTGTCCTCCACTCCTTGTTTCAGCTCATAGGCGTAGAAGTAGAACTACCCCTATAGCGGGCTGCCTTCTCCTCTTTAATCATTTTCTCGGCTTCAATGGAAGATAGCAATGCATCATAAAGAGTCAAGAAAGTGTGTAGCCTCAACTGATTAGATATGTCATGATTCAGCCCATTCTTGAACAGTATGATAGCCTCGTCCTCTTCTTCTTCTTCCATGTCAAGTGATAGCCTAATCTTCTCAAATTCATCATGATATTCTTCAATAGATTCCAGCCTTTATTTCAAGTCATATAACCTCCGAAGTTGCTCTTGTTTTTACTTTGGATTGACATACTTCCGGGTCATTACTTGTTTCAATTCTGTCCAAGTTATGCACGCTGGCTGCTTGTGTCTTGTTCTAGATCGTTTCTCGGCCTCCCACCAAGTAGAAGCATAAGACTCAAAGGCTGCAATGGCATAGGTAGCTTTCTTCTCCTCAGTCATGTCATTAATATCAAGAATCCTCTCAACTTGACGCCTCCACTCTAAGAACTTGTCAGGAGCACTAGTTCCCTTGAATGCGGGAATGGTAACCTTGACACTATTTAGACCACTCTCACGAGCACCACGGGCTGGTTCGGGATACCCCTCATAATAATCAGCATACTCATCAAAGTCAGGCTCCAAATTCCTTCCACCATAGCCCCCAAAGCCCCCTCTAGGACCTCGACCAAAGCCATGACGTCTCACATTACCACGGCCCCCATATGCTTGTCTTACCCTTGGTTCTTGCTACCCAAAATCATCATCGTCATATTCCCCTAGCTCGGGTTGATCATCCTTATAGGCTGCTCTTATTTCCCCCGCGGGTGCTATGTTTCTCCGGGCTGGCATCAATGGTGGTATATTGCCCTGGGGAATGCCCAAGGTTCTCAAATTATGAGCATCTCTTTCTCTTAACTCTTGTCGACGAGCTATTTCAGCAAATTGTTCAGGCTTCACAGTCGAACCATCACTAGTTCCTTCCCCGACATTCTTCTGAGTACTAGCTGAATTTTTAATATTCTCAATTCGTGTGCTCATTGCCCTTATTTCAGCCAAGAGATCGGCTAAAGTAATTTCGGGCACAACCTTGTTTCCTTCAGTAGCCATGTACCTGCACAAAAACAAAGACTAGAGAACGTGTTAAGGTTAGTAAAATACCTCACCCGCTCCCTCACCTTTGAATGACACTCGGGTTCACTCAAAATTTAAGGTAGGATCTTACAAACTTGTCCAGAATGGCTTCCTCGAATTGATCAAGTTCCTCAACGACCTTTCAAGTTCACAAATTCACTAGTTCTCTTCGGGGTGAGTGAATTTATCAGACTCTATAGGCGGACAACTTTTAAAGTGAGCACTGGAAGTCAAAGAATTAACTACGAAAGTTGAAATTTCTGAGTTTTAGCACGAAGTCCTACAAGCTCAAATATTAGTAATTAACTTAAGTAAGAGAGTTACCTAAGAATTACCAATTAGAAGTGATGTTCACAAAGAAATAAGGAAATCCTACGAAAAATCTGATCTTCTACCCTTAAATAGGTGCACAAGACAAGCCCTTTTTGAGTAGGCTAAGTTTTCCCTATTTTCCATTGCTTTCCAACTCAAATTTGGAGAACTTTTACCACTTTTCCCAACTACTTTTCACACGTTTTCCTTGCTGATTTTCTATCGAACAAATGTGCAAAACACCCTCCTAAAGCCTAAGGAAAAACTAATTCCCTTACTCGGAAAGTGGATAAACTTCTCCCCTTTGAATTGGGATTTATTTCCCTCTTGAATTAGGCTTAGGTTTTCCTCCTTCTTTCCTCTATATGCAGCTGATTTCAAGCCTCCTTAACACCACAATTTTCAGAAAAGAACAAGATCAAAACATGTAGAAAGGCTAAGGATTCAAGATCAAAAACGAATTCTTTCAACCAAACTTAAGAACAACAAGTTGTTATTCAAGAATTCTTATGTTTTTAGCCAAGAACACGTTTTTAAGCTCAAGAATGATTCAGGAGGCGCTGCACTATTACTCCAACAAGTTTTCAAGTATTCTCCTTCAAGAAAAATCAAGAATCAAAGCAAGAACGGATGAAAATCAAGTAATACACCAAGAATCTTCAAGAAACTCTTCAAGAATCGTTTCAAACTTCAAGATTCAAACAAATCCCTTCTTTCGTAAAGTTTTCTTATAACCTAGGTGTCCCAAACACAATACACGACTGATCTTTTTGTTTTTTCCACGTTTTTCCTTTTTTTTAATCAAAAACAAAAATTTCAAGAAACTAACTAAGAAACCAGAACAGGATTGGGGATGTAGAAACAAACCCTTTTCAAGCTCTGATACCAACTGATGCAAGATTAACAATGAAAAACGAAAATAAAGGATAAAAGCAAGACACTCGTTGATCTATACAGAATTGCAAGTAGGAACTAGTCTACTTACCTTCTTGATGAAGCCAAAGAGGACCTATACTACACAACAACCCTCAAGACAACTAGGAATTGAAAGTTAATTGATATTATGGAAAGGAACAAGTTCAATTCAATTTCACTCAAAAAGAACAAGTTTTCCAATATGTATTGGGATTAACAAAAAGTTGAGTTTCTTTTCTTATGATGTAAGGTGCTGAAAATAAACTAAGTGTTAGGCTTATATAGGCGAGCCTCACACGCGTGAAATGTAAAGAAATAGCTCCCATGTAGGCTAAATGTCAATAGCCACGCAGGGCTAAATAAGCACCATAAAATAAATAAGTCTAGCTATGCAAAAGCATGAAAAAGTGCTGAAAATACAGCGCATTAAGGCCAATAAACGAGCCCTCCATGCGGCCGAATTGTCTAGAAAATATAGGCCGCGTGCCATGCGAGTACCACGCGCCAAGCATTCTTCTAGAACGCCCCTTCTCCAATGCTAACTAATGAATCCAAAGGCTCTTTTAACATATGCCTCCCTTCCTCAATACTTGCACAATCATGGCTCTTCATCACCATCAAGTGAACATCATGAAGCTCCTTAGCTTGGCTCCTCGTGAATGGTCTTGAAGGCACGAACGTAGCTTGATCAGGCTGGACTGCATCAGGAGCTTGTATGGTCGGGGATGCTTGGTCGTAGGCATACCCATTTGTGTAACCAAAGTTTGGCTTACCACATTCGAACAGCTGCCTGAATCAATAATCATCGAACATACCTTCTTTATCACTCGACATCGAGCATGGAAGAGATTTCCCTTTGGTTATCATCTTCCTCTTCCATGGCCATGGTACTCAAGTTCCTTCGAACAACCAGAAGAACTTTCGGATGCTCAACCTCGGTGACGCCGCATCTATCATCCTCAAATTCAGCTCGGTCAGTCTCCTCGATCACTTCCTCCTCGGAGTCACTCACTTGCTCATGGACGGTTCCATCATCGAGCATTATCATGATATGACGAGTTGGACAGTCTCTTGCCATATGACCATAACCTCTACACTTGTGACACTGAATTTTTAAAGCACTGGGAGTATTGAGTTGAGCTTTACCTCCTATGTCTTTGGATTGGTTAATGGTCACTTCCCTCTCGAAGGGTTTCTTTTGATCTCGACTGATGTTGGCATTTGTTGGGTTCAGAATCCTCTATCCATTACCTCGGTTCGAAGGAGTTGAAGTACTAACTCCTCGATACTAGCTTGCTTTGTCGTCTTTCACCTATTTCTCAGCATCAACGGCTCCATGAAACACATCTTCCAAAGTTTGATACACATGCAGTCTCAATTGAGATGATACATCTCGAGTCAAGCTATTTTTGAATCGAATGATGGCTTGCTCGTCATCTTCTTCCAAGTCAAGAGCCAATCGAATTCTTTCGAACTCATCATAGTATTCTTCAACCGATTTGGACCCTTGTTTCTATTCGAAGAGCTTCCGAAGTTGTTCCTGCCGATATTTGGCATTCACATACTTAACATCCATTGCTCTCTTCAACTGCATCCATGTGGTGACCTTGGGATAAGCATTCCTTTGTCTCAACCTTTTGTCAGCTTCCCACCATGTTGATGCATATGCTTCGAACGAAGCAATAGCATGTACAGCTTTTTTCTCTTCGGTCATCTCATTTGTTTCGAAGATTCGTTCCAGTCGAATCTTCCAGTCAAGATATTGGTTTGGATCACTAGTTCCTCTGAAAGGTGGAATTGTGATCTTGACACTGTTTAAGTTTGAATCTCGAGCACCTCAGACCGGCTCCGGATACTCATCATAATAGTTATCAGCCTCACGCTCAAAATATCGATCAGCATTTGCAGCTCGGCCACGACCTCAGAAATTTCCATAACCTCATTGAACCTGCCTTCGTTTAACGAACAGTGGTTCATACTCAGCTTCAATATTGGGAAATTCTCCCTCATCGACCTCTTCATCAACGACCACAACTTGTCTTCGGGCCCTTGGAAGTGATATTCTTTCACCTCGGGGATTGCCCAAGTTTTGTTGTTCTACTTGGGGATTGGCCAAGTTGTGTTGCCCCGCTTGGGGATTGCCCAAGTGTTGTTCAGCTTGGGGATTGCCCATAGCTTCATTTCGAACAACCTCATTCTTCAACCGTTGTTGTCGAACGAGCTCAGCAAATTGCTCCGGTTTCATAGGAGTGGAGTTGCTAGTTCCAGCGCCGGACCCAGGCAAGGAAACAGACACACTCCCTTGCTCGAGGTTAGCTACTCGAGCACTCACTCCTCTTACCTCAGCACTAATGCCTTGTATCACAGCCATGAGATCGGCTAACGACACCTCGGGCGCCTCAATGCCCTTTTCTCCATTTCCAGCCATTGCACCTGCACAAATCAAAGACCAAAAAACAAAGTGTTAAGGTTAGAAATCACCTCACACACTCCCTCACTTTTATTGGATGGCGCTCGGGTCCACTCAAATTTTGGGTAAGATTTTAGTCACTCAAAGAACTTGTTAGCAGTGGCTTCGTCGGATTGACCAATATCCTCTAAGATCCTTCAAGTTCGACAATAGTCACTGACTCTTCGGGAAGAGTGAAGTGATGTTCGATTCGATGGAACAGACACTTTTTAAACTGCGCTCGGGAAGTCAAAGAATTGTCTACGAAATTTGGACTTCGGTCACCCCTCGCAGGAGTTCCTATAAGCTCAAGCAAGTTAGTACGACCTCGAGTAGAAGAAATTACTCCAGAGATCCACTAACGAGATTTATCGATCACAAAGAAAAGCGATAACCTAGGAGAATCTACCCTACGATTCCTCTTTTGGAATCCCTGGTCACATCACCCCTTGTATGGACAAAGTGGTCCCTCCTTGGTACGGATTAGGGTTTAACATTATCCACTTTCCTTTTTCTAATCGACAAAATTTTCACCTGGGGTTTTGGATTTAACACTTTACTCCTTTCTCCTTCAATGGAACAGTAAACTTATCTCCGATGTACGGACAACTCCAAATTTTGTTCACAGTCCACGAACACAAGATTCAGCTCAAGATTTAGGTCGTCTCTGGTAAATTTCAACGTCGCAGAAATTTTAAGTTTCCAGTCGAGCTAAGAACTCAGCTGCACTTGTCCGTACATTGTTATAATGTAACAATTTTTTGGTGTACGGATGGTGGCTATTCGATGGAACTTTTAATTTTAAACACCAACTTTTACCCAAATCAAATCAAAACCACCAGTCTTTCAACGATAACAACCAAAATCTACTGGGGTTCGTCAACAAAGCCACATATGTCAAGGTCAGTCCAAAAACACCAAGAAACCCTAGTCGTCAACTCGTGTATGACAGGTACTCGTTGGATTCCTTAGACGATGGGGATTAAGAATATGTGGTTGTTCGATTCAAATAACCAACCAAAAAACACAAATTTTTGAATTTTCATCTTTTCATTTTTTTTAATAAAATTGAAACACCAACTGTAAAAACACAAGAACGCTAACAAGAGCACGAAATGGAAACAAAAGATACAAACGCACGAAAATAAAGATAACGTCGAACAGGATTTGGGGTTGTAGAAGCAAGCCCACACCATGCTCTGTTACCAAGATGGTGCAATGCTAATAAGAGATTAGACTTAGCCACCGAACAAACAGCGGAAATTTAAAGATAGAAGCTTTACACAGCTTTTCTTGCTTGAACTGCACCGAGGAACTAGTCTCGATACGATTCAAGCAGAATGAAAGAGCACCTAAGCTATGCAACAATCCTCAAGAGAATAATGCCTCTTGCAAACTGAATGATCAAAGAGGAATTGTTCAATCGGAGTCACCGAAAGCCACAAATTCCGAAGGACCCCATCGGGTTTGCTCACATCTGAGACAAAAGAGAAGTGCTCACGGCTACTCTCATTCAATATTCAATACTCAAAATCTAGGTGTTTACAAATGAAATAGAAAGGAGTTTATATAGACAATGCTAGGGGCAAAATAGTAATCGATCACATGCGACCAATAAGAATAAGCCACGCAGTGGCTGAATAAACTAAGTGTTCGATCTCTTAAATTCAAACACTTGAATGTCGGACGCTCTCCCTTCGGTTGCTTTCCATGTTCGGAACCAATGTGAAGTGTTCGGTTGTTTCCTCTGATTCAAACACATGAGCTCGAACACTTGAACTCGGACGCTCTTCCTTCGGTTGGTTGTTTGCTTTACTGTTCAGCGTCGATGTTGAGTGTTCGGTTGCTCCCTTCTTTGGGCTCGAGCTTGTAGATGACGCCTTCGAATTTTGAGCTCGGCCAATCAACTTTGGAGCGATTGCTTTCTCCCGACCAAGTCAATTGAATGTGAGTATCATGCAGCAACTTGGCTTGGTTTCGTGTCATCGGCCTCGATGGAATGAATGTATGATCAACACGGAGTTGGGCTGCATCACTCTCGAACTTTTAAGAGCTTCCTCGTTGAAATTTTAAAGGCTTCCATGGTAAATTTTAAAGGTCTACATTGCGAACTTTTATAGGTGTCCATCTCAAACCTTTAAGAGTTTCATCTCCGAACTTTTAAAAGCTTCTACTATGAGTTTTAAGAGCTTCACCTCGAACTTTTAACAGCCTTCATGCAGAACTTTTGAAAGCTAAACGGCTTTGCCTCGAACTTTTAAGAGCTTCCACTTCAAAGTTTGAAACGCTTCCACTATGACTTTTTAAGAGCTTCACCTCTAATTTTTAAGAGCTTCACCTCAAACTTTTAAGAGCTTCCACTTCAAACTTTTAAAAACTTCCATTATAAATTTTAAAGGGCTTCCTCACGAACCAGTTGCTAAAAAAATGAATGAAAAAAATATGCAACACATGGAAAGGAGAGGCGTTACCTGCCAAGTTTGCAAACGAGGAGCGACGATAATCGGGGTGGTTGAATTTTGCCTTGCCTGCTGCAGCCAAAACGAAGAGGAAATAAAAGGTTGTCAACTAAAACTTTCAAGAAATAGAAAGGGGGCAGACAATACTCTGGTGATGCAAGTCATGATGGACAGTGCTTTTGTTGGCAACACGAGATGCGTGACAGTTATGGGAACAACCATGACTAGTGATATTCTTATTGTTTTGTTTTAAAAAATAATGTCCAGTTTTGTTAGCTACAATGAGTGCTAGCATCTAAACTGTCAATGTGGTTTTATTAAAGCCAAACGACTGAGTTCCCTGATTTGTGCAGCTTGTAGTTCATAAAGTAAATTTTATATAATATGAACCATATTCTACTTAAAAAAGAAAACACAATCGATGAAAACTAGTTCTCTGCTTATAAACTAGTTTCTATTCAAAACTTTAGGAGAATAACAGTTGCAAGATTCCAGTAGTATAATACTTTTGGCCGAAGGATTGATAAAATTATTTGTTAATTCATGGTTTCTACTTATCAATAGTATGCAACTTTGTCTTTATTGAGAAGGCAAAAACAAGGTATTAACAATAAAGTCAGCACAAAGCTGGAAAGAAAAGAACACTTATATTAATAGAGTCACAACAAGTATCTCTCAATCTACCTAGAAATAATGGTTGAAAAAAATCGGCTTGAATCGAGCTTAGAGAAAGAACTTGTATTGTGCGAAAAATATCAGCCCTACAATGTATTTATAGGGGTTTGGGGGGTGAATCAATTAATTTCCAACATGGAGACTTATAAAAAAAGGTGTATTCCAGTTGAACTCTACAAACTAAGAGAAGGTGTCGAGTCCTAGTAGAAGAAGACAATGGAGTTAGCGCCGACTTGGAAACTGGAAAGATGCTGGTACTTTTTTCATTGATAGCCACTTTTAGGGATATGGAAACGGGAGAGATGCTGGCCCTTTTCGCTCATAGTCACTTTCTGTACCACTGACTAAAACGTAGCTATTTCATACGCCATGCTACAAAGTGGCCTCTTTTGGGACTGCTAACGGACATATAGCCAGTCGTATGCACAAGCTAAACATTTAGCCACTTTTTGGGTGTTAATTAGAAATAACCCACATGGACAAAAAGAAATTACTTCAAGTCTAGTCCTCGAATACCACATGGACATTGACAAGCCTTGAAGTAGGGGGCATTTGAAGGCAACTAAAATTTATTTGATTTAAATCCATAAAATAAGTTGGCTATATGTTAAATTTAAGACATATTAGTCCAAATAAATTAAATGTGCTAGTATAATTGGATTACTATTTAGGTCCAACATCCATGGATTTAATAAAAGTCTAAATTTAATGGGCCACAAATAATAAGTCCACTTTATTAGCCCAAAACTAATGGATGACATCCTATCCTAAAAGTCCAAATCAGTGCCATATGTGCAAGTGACATGGCGTCAAGTCAAATTAAAGAGCCAATAGGATTATGCCATATGCCAGTGACATGATAATCCTAGTCAAATCCAAATAGTCAATAAAAATGTGCCATGTGTACAAGTGACATGTTCTGGCCAATTAAATATGGTATTGTCACTACTATAATTTGATTGGTCGGTCCACGGGCCAAGGCCTGTTAGGTTTTCTTGGTGCCGACTCCACCTCATATCTCTATAAAGGGGTCAAATCTCTCATTTGAGGGGGATCACAAGATCAGAAGCAAGAAAATTCATAACAAAAAGCAACAACAAGCTCGTGGATCAAACGCTACAAGTTTCTTAAAAGTTGAAAGGAATTTCTACAAGTTCTAAGGATTTAAGTATCAAGAGAAAGATTGAAGATTCAATATTGATAAGACCCAAACCCCCACAAGACCCTTCACTCGGAGCCAAGCCAAGTTGATCCAAGACACCCATCTTCATTTGGTATGGAAGGGTATGGAAGAAGGCCCCAAGAGCGACTTGAAGACTGTGCTTTGGTGTGCCATGGATGGAGGACCTTCTAGTGCACTTGATGAGGCATCTGGAGCACGTTTGGAAGCAATTCAAGAGGCCACGGAACCAGGCGGACCGCCTACTCAACTTGGGCGGCCGCCTAATTTTGGACAGCTCTCTGGATCTCAACCAGGCGGACCGCCTCTGCAAACCAGGCGGACCGCCTAGTCCCTCAGCACACCAGGAACAGGCGGGGCGCCTAGTACTTATAGGCTGGGCGCCTACTTTGTGAAGGGGATGCGGGAATTGCTAGTTTTATGCTATGTTTTGGACAAGTCTAGCCCTGCGAGGCCTTTATTATTTAAACCCACTTTAGGGGTATTTTTGAGCTTTCATTACATGTAGGTGAAGTCTATAAATACTTCACAAACATCTTTCAAACCTTTTACCTTACTTTGATCATTGATGAATGAAAATAGAGTTGAACTCTTTGGAAGAAACCTTTGTCTCTTGGTTGCTTGAATTCACTAGTGGAACCTAGTTGAGTCTTGAACCGAAAACCCGACCATTCGACTTGCGAGTCCGTTGTTGTCTCAAGGGTCGTTGCATAGTGTAGGTCCTTCTAGACGCCGATTCGGGGGTATCTCGGGACAAGTTCCCCGTGGTTACTTCGAAGGGAGTTCGAGAAGTGTCTCGCTCTCCTATCCTTTTGTTTATCGTATTTGATTCTTATCATCTTGGTATCAGAGCAAGGCTCGGGCTTTGTTCCTACAAACCCCCGACCCTTGATTCTTCGTGCCTAGGTTAGTTTCGTTTTTAGGTTCTTGTTTATTGCTTTTGAAAAGAAGAAAAACTACAAAAAAATTGAAAAGAAGAAAAAACACCAAAAAAAAAAAATTGATTGTAGATTCTTGGATTGTTGGACCCGTTGTGTGATTGTTATTGGGATTTGTTCCTTATTGGAAACCCGTTCTTTTGGTACCCTACACACTCGATTTGGTGTTGAAACACAAGAATTGGAAATTGAATCCCTTGAAAGAGTTGAAACCCTAGCTATGAACATGATGAACATGGTAGATTGTTGAATTTTGATTGGGGTTTGATAAAATTGATTGGGGGTTCGTTCTTTGTGGTTGAAACAACATTGGGGTACCTTGGAATTGCTAAAACAACGTTGGAACCACTGAATTTTTGGGTGCAAAACCAAGAACATCGTGTTTGAAGTGTGCTGAAACCTGCAGTAGGCCGAGCGCCTAGTGAGATAGGCGGACCGCCCCTTTTGTTTGAGCTCTCTGGATTTTCCAGAGGCGGACCACCTCCTAGAGAAGGCTGACCGCCTACTCCTCTGTGCAATGAAACAGGCGGACCACCTAGTCCAAACAGGTGGGGCGCCTACTTCTGTTGGGTGTGGTTTCGGGTAGATTCTTCTAGGATCTCTTGTTTATTTGTTTGGATCGCATCTAGTTAGCACGTCTTTGAGTAATCTTGCCTACTTGAATTGTGCTAACCCTTCTATGCTATTAGGAAACTCAAGCCTAGACCGGAGAATAGAATTCAAAGAAGATCCGTAGTCTCTTTTGGCTCAAGTCCGCACTTAAAGAGCTAACCGTTCCGATAGAGTCCTATCAACTACACTCACCCCGGAGCTCATTGGACTTTTGAATTGAGTGGTTAAGTTGAAGGTTTACTAATCAACTTCGTGAAGCTTTTGGTTCAAGCAAGAGTGAAAAATCCACCACCCACTATACGAGTGATCCGAGTGAAAACTTGTGAGGGAGTGAGTGAGGTTGATTTTTGCTAACATTTGTTACTTGTGTAGGTACAATGTCTACCGAAGGACAAGATTTCATTAAGGAGGCCTTGGCTAACCTTCTTGCCAAGATGGACCTCATGAACCAAAGGATTGAATCTCTCGAAAAGGGTGCCTCAAGTGCCCTAGTAGAGCAAGGGACTTCTAACGTCCCCTCGGAGAAAGGGACTCCGAGTGTCCAAATTGAAAAGGGGACCACGAGTGTCCAAGTTGAAGTCTCTAGTACTCCTAACTTTACCCCGGAGCAAGTTAGCCATGTCATTGAATTGCTCAATCAACAACGGGTAAAAGAGGATCGAGAGAGAGTTGATCCAATGTTGGGCAATCCCCAATGAACGGGCATTCCCCGTATCTTAGACAACCCTCCAAGAAACGTTCCACTACCACAACCCATCCGAAATGTGCAACCTCTTGAGCAAGTCGATGAAGCTCAAGAAGGGGAGGAAGCCAATTATGGAGATGACATGTATGGGTTTGATGATCACTTTCAACCGAGGCGAGGTATGAATTGGGGTCGGAATGTGGATCAGGGTAGAGGCCGAGGTCGAGGGCCACCCATGGGGCATGTTGGAGGGAATGTTAGGAGAGATTATGGAGGTTATGGAGGTTATGGAGATCACTATGGAGGCCAACCGGAGCCTTTCCAAGGGGGTCGTGATAACAACAACAACCTCAATAGTGTGAAGCTCACTATTCCTTCTTTCAAAGGAAGTAGTGACCCGGTGGAGTACATGGATTGGAAATTGACCATGGAACGGATATTTGAAACCAATGATATGCCCGAGGTGAAGAAAACCAAGTATGCAATATCTTCCTTTGAATCTTTTGCTTCTACTTGGTGGGAGTCGATGAAGAGGAATAGAAGGAGGACGGGGATGGCTATTAATCTTACTTGGGAAGAGTTGATCCGGGTGATGGATGAAAAGTACTTGACTAGCCAATACCGGGTTGAGCAACAAAAGCGTCTCTATGAGTTGAAACAAGGTTCCAAATCGGTTGGGGAATACTTCAATGAATTTGAGCAAGTCCGAATGAGCCTTGACATAGATGATGAAGACCATGAGATGGCCATAATCCGTTTCAAAGGGGGCTTGAACCGAGACATAGCTTTACAATTGAAGTTCCACAAATATGATGATCTCTACAAGCTATGTGAGGATGCGGTTGAAGCCGAGAAATGGCTCAAAGAGGAGAAATCCTTTCGCTACAAGAGTAGCACTACTACTCCAACAAGAAATACAAGGGGTTGGAAGCCTCCTACCACAAATGCAAGGTTCCCGAGTGCAAGTGGAACGGGTGGTGCCAATGCAAGCAAGGATGTGAAGAAGCCATTTGAGAAGTACACACCCAATGTGGGAGGTAACTCTAAAACCCAATTGAATACTCCTACTTCTTCTTCCATTCAATGTCACAAATGCAAGGGGTATGGACACTTTGCTAAGGAGTGTCCTACGAAAAGAACCATGGTTGTTGTGGGTGATAATGTATATGAGCAAGAGAGTGAGCCGGAGGAAGACGAGGGAGTAGAGGGAGATGAGGGAGTAGAGGAGGATGGTGAAGATGATACGGTGGAGGATGAGGAACCTCATACTTTTCTAGTAGTGAGGAGGAGCCTAGGAGCTATGATTGCGGAGGATGGTGAAACCTTGCAACGGGAAAACCTCTTCCATGCTAGGTGTCGTGTTAAGGGTGTTGTGTGCTCTATGATCATTGATTCCGGGAGTTGTACTAATGTGGTGAGTCAATCTCTCATAACCCAATTGAAGTTGCCTACCATGAAGCATCCCAAGCCCTACCGGTTACAATGGCTTAGTGAATGTGGGGAGCTCAAGGTAGTGAAACAAGCAATGATCAAGTTTAAAATGGGAAGTTATGTTGATGAACACTTGTTCGACGTTGTGCCCATGCAAGCTTGCCACCTTCTCTTTGGAAGGCCTTGGCAATTTGACCGGCAAGTGGTTCACATTGGACGTGTTAACACCTACACGCTCCAACATGAGGGAAGAAAGTTTGTGTTGAAGCCCCTAACTCCTAAACAGGTGAGTGATGACTACAATCGAATGAAGGAGTTGAGGGAGGCGGCAAAGGCCAAGTCAATCATTGAGACTAGCCCTTTGTCCAAAAGCATGGTGGCAATCCCACCTTCTTCATCCACCGGTGGCATATGTGCCATGATGCAACCGGGCGAGCTCCTAAGAGGTAATGATGGCAACAAGTTTCTCCTATGCTTAGTGCACAAAGGTATGATCCTTAACTCTAATTGTGATGTTTCTTCTAGTCCTTTGCCTAGTGCTTTGAAAAATGTTTTGGAGAACTTTGGGGACATGTTCCCAGATGAGATGCCCGATGGCTTACCTCCCTTGAGGGGTATTGAACATCAAATCGATTTTATTCTGGGCTCTCAAATCCCGAACAAGCCGGCCTATAGAAGCAATCCCGAGGATACGAGGGAGTTGCAAAAACAAGTTGATGACTTGCTTTCAAAAGGCTTGGTGAGGGAAAGTTTGAGTCCTTGTGCCGTACCGGTCATTCTTGTCCCAAAGAAGGACGGCACTTGGAGAATGTGCGTAGATTGTCGAGCCGTGAATAAGATAACGATCAAGTATCGTCACCCTATTCCACGACTCGATGATATGTTGGATGAATTGAGTGGGTCGCGTGTCTTTTCTAAAATCGACCTTAGGTCCGGCTACCATCAAATCCGGATGAAACCCGGGGATGAATGGAAAACCGCATTCAAGACCAAATTCGGTCTCTATGAATGGTTGGTAATGCCCTTCGGGCTTTCCAACGCACCTAGCACTTTCATGCGACTCATGAATCATGTTTTGAAGTCTTTTATCAACAAGTTTGTCGTTGTCTATTTTGATGATATCTTGATCTATAGTAGGACAATTGATGAGCATGTTGACCACCTTAGGCAAGTGCTTGAAGCTTTGAGAGCCGAAAAGCTCTATGCTAACTTCAAAAAGTGTGCCTTTGGTGTGGACAAGGTTGTCTTTCTTGGGTTTGTTGTGAGTGCCCAAGGAGTGGAGGTGGATGAGTCTAAGGTAGAGGCCATACGTGATTGGCCTACTCCTACTACCGTGACTCAAGTGAGGAGCTTTCATGGTCTTGCAAGTTTTTATAGACGCTTTGTGAAAGATTTTAGCTCCATCGCCGCTCCACTCACCGAGTTGGTGAAGAAGGACCAACCATTTGTTTGGGGAGAGCCTCAAAAGAAGGCTTTCCAAGAGTTGAAAGGTAGGTTAAGTACCGCCCCCCTATTGCAATTGCCCGACTTCGGGAAGGCGTTTGAGGTTGAATGTGATGCCTCGGGGGTGGGAATTGGTGGTGTATTAATGCAAGATAGCAAACCCATCGCCTACTTTAGTGAAAAGTTGAAAGGGGCCTCCTTGAATTATTCTACATATGACAAGGAGTTGTATGCCCTTGTGAGAGCCCTTGCCCATTGGCAACACTACCTTTGGCCTCGAGAGTTTGTAATCAAGAGTGACCATGAGTCACTAAAGCATTTGAGAGGCCAAGAGAAGCTCAATAAGCGGCATGCCAAGTGGGTTGAATTTATTGAGTCCTTTCCCTATGTGATTCAATACAAGAAAGGGAAGGACAATGTTGTGGCGGACGCGCTTTCAAGAAAGTTCGCCCTTGCCACCACTCTCACCTCTAAGCTCATGGGATTCGAGAGCATCAAATTGATGTATGCTCATGATCCAAAGCTAAAGAGTGTCCATGATGCTCTAGAGAAAGGGGAGAGAGTTGAAAAATACCAATGGTCTAATGGATTCATCTTTAAAAATGGTAGAGTGTACATACCCGAGTCCTCATGGAGGGAATTGCTTGTGCAAGAGGCACATTGTGGAGGACTCATGGGTCACTTTGGGGTAAGAAAGACTTTGGCCGTTCTTCAAGAACAATTCTATTGGCCGAAGATGAGGGTGCATGTGGAGAAGTTTTGCACTAATTGCCTTGAGTGCAAGCGTGCCAAATCTAAATCCCACCCTCATGGGTTATACACCCCACTCCCCGTACCTACTAGTCCGTGGTTGGATATATCAATGGACTTTGTCATGGGATTACCAAGGACTAGGGGGGGGCCACGATAGCATCTTTGTTGTCGTGGATAGGTTCTCAAAGATGGCTCATTTCATTCCGTGCAAAAAATGTGATGACGCCCGACATGTAGCTTCCTTGTTTGTTGAAAATGTTTTGAAGCTACATGGTGTGCCTCAAACTATAGTGAGTGATAGGGATACTAAGTTCCTAAGCCATTTTTGGCGAAGTTTATGGGGTGCTTTAGGCACCAAGCTCTTGTTTTCTACGTCCCACCACCCACAAACCGATGGCCAAACCGAAGTGGTCAACCGAACCTTGGGTGCTCTTCTTAGGGCCATGACCCGAGGTAAGGCCGTGACGTGGATTGATAGATTGCCTATGATGGAGTTTGCCTACAATCGTACATTGCATAGCATGATTGGCATGACTCCTTTTGAATGTGTTTATGGTTTTAACCCCTTGATTCCCCTTGATCTAACCCCTTTGCCAAGGGAGATGGTTGTTAATTTTGAAGGTAAAGCTAGAGCCAAGGCTTTGGTCGAACTTCATGCAAAGGCGAAGAAGAATTTGGAGGAATCCTATGCTAAGGTTGCCTCCAAGAAGAACAAGGGACGCAAGAAGGTGGAACTCAAGAAGGGTGATTATGTGTGGGTGCACTTCCGGAAAGAAAGGTTTCCAAACCTTAGGAAAGGGAAGTTGGCACCCCGGGGAGATGGTCCATTCCAAGTGCTCTCGAAGATAAACAACAATGCCTATGTGGTCGACATGCCAAGTGAGTATCAAGTTTCTAATACCTTCAATGTTAGTGACTTGGTTCCTTTGAATGTAGCTAATGAAGAGGTCGTGAATGATGATGAAGAGGTCGTGAATGATGATGAAGAGGTCGTGAATGATGCTTCGATTTCGAGGACGAAATCCTCTCAAGAAGGGGAGGATGATAAGACCCAAACCCCCACAAGACCCTTCACTCGGAGCCAAGCCAAGTTGATCTAAGACACCCATCTTTATTTGGTATGGAAGGGTATGGAAGAAGGCCCCAAGAGCGACTTGAAGACTGTGCTTTGGTGTGCCATGGATGGAGGACCTTCTAGTACACTTGACGAGGCATCCGGAGCACGTTTGGAAGCAATTCAAGAGGCCACGGAACCAGGCGGACCGCCTACTCAACTTGGACGGCCGCCTAATTTTGGACAGCTCTCTGGATCTCAACCAGGCGGACCGCCTCTGCAAACCAGGTGGACCGCCTAGTCCCTCAGCACACCAGGAACAGGCGGGGCGCCTAGAACTTATAGGCTGGGCGCCTACTTTGTGAAGGGGATGCGGGAATTGCTAATTTTATGCTATGTTTTGGATAAGTCTAGCCCTGCGAGGCCTTTATTGTTTAAACCCACTTTAGGGGTATTTTTGAGCTTTCATTACATGTGGGTGAAGTCTATAAATACTTCACAAACATCTTTCAAATCTTTTACCTTACTTTGATCATTGATGAATGAAAATAGAGTTGAACTCTTTGGAAGAAACCTTTGTCTCTTGGTTGCTTGAATTCACTAGTGGAACCTAGTTGAGTCTTGAACCGAAAACCCGACCATTCGACTTGCGAGTCCGTTGTTGTCTCGAGGGTCGTTGCATAGTGTAGGTCCTTCTAGACGCCGATTCGGGGGTATCTCGGGACAAGTTCCCCGTGGTTACTTCGAAGGGAGTTCGAGAAGTGTCTCGCTCTCCTATCCTTTTGTTTATCGTATTTGATTCTTATCAAATATCAAGCTTAAAATCCCTTGGATCATTACTTAAAATCTCTATTCGAAAAGGCGAATCAGAGAAATTATAGAGTTTGTACTGCTCATATATTCAAATTAAATACTGCACTTGTTACAATATTTTCTTGTCTTGATATTTATTTCTTGACGCGAATTTACTTGTTACAATGACCTCCATGAGTTCTAAGTTTAAGAGATAAAGAAGAAACTATAGAGCTTCTCTAAACAAACGTTGTTTATCTATATTCTCAAAGTGCCCGAATAAAACTCTAAGTGTGTGGCTTTTATAGGTCAGCCCACACACGCCTATATTGTCTAAAAACAACCCCCAAATAGGCAAAATGCAAAATTCCACGCATGACCAAAATAGTACCATTATTTTAAAGTAGTCTAAATGTGCAGCGTAGAGTAAAGGAGCTCGTTGATGTCTCACTGACAACAAGCAAATTCTGCGCAAGAAACGCCCAAGGGAGGTAGGCTCCTTCCCTTAGCTCGCCAAGTGCTTGTTGAGCACAAGAGGTCTCGGCCTTCCCTCCAAACAAGGCTTCTCTATCTTCCAAGCTTGCTAACTTACTCGTTGACCCTTGAAACATGTTGTCCGCTCCTCCAAAGCTCACGTCATCCAACCCATTCCACACCAAATGCATGTGAACATCATGAAGCTCTTTAGCTTGGCTTCTCGTGAATGGTCCCGTCGGCATGAACATGTCTTGATCAGTTTGGACTGCATCACCAATGCACTTTAGCTTTATCACATCACCTCCATTAGTCTCTTTTAGAATAGCTATTTATTGTGCTATTAACTTTCATATCTTTAAGGCAAGTGTGCGGACCATTCATTGTTTTGTTCTGGTAAGTTATTCCATCACCATAAGGGAAAGCATAAATTCTCCATCCACATCCAACATCTTTATAAATAGCAATAAATCTTACCTTCTCATTCTTCAACTTTTTAATAGGAAAATCCTCTTAGTGGACAAACTCTTCTATAACTTGTTTAAAATGAGTCACGTCATTGAATACTTGCCCTTCTTTTAAGTACAACAATCTCTTTCTTCAATTTCTCATCATATGTATATGTGAAAACTTCACCTTGCATTTTGTCGCTTACTTTTGTCATGGGATGGTCAATTATGTTATCATTATCACTAACTCCCTCGATTTTCCTGATTTCATCAAATTCATAATAAGATAAACCGTGATCAATCTCTTGTTCACCAGAGTGAGCCTCCGTAATCTAAATCACAGTTTCATCTTCTTCATCATCATCAGTCCACTCGAAATTTTCACCCTCAACTTCATCAAGATTTTCATATATAGTTAAATTTATATTAACCTCTCTCTTTCCCAATTCCTTGTACATGTTAAACAATATCATTATATCATTATCATCGGCCACTTTTATTAGTACACCAGTACTCGGATGAACAACTTCTAAAGTAGTATGTTTTTCCATCCAAGTTGAAGGACCTCCGGTTACAACACTATGAGCGTCTTCCAATAAATCTAATTTTTCATAACTAGTATCATCCCTGTCAAAAACCTGATAGCATTTACCAAGACAATGCACTAATAAAGTGAATAACATCCCTGAAACAACAATAACAGAATACTGTAAGTTTGATCTTTTTTATTTTTGAAAGGCAAAAGAGAAAATACTGATGTCAAGAATAAAAAAGAAAACTTCATAATAATACTAAGGAGGTGTAAAGAAAAATATTGGATTACATATAAGTAATGTTTCCATAAAGAGGTGCTATAAAAAACAATAGACTACAATGTACATTCCTGAAAGAACATACAAAATTATGTCTTAGTATCAAATCATATATTGAGATTACTTGCAAATTGTAGGTAATGTCTTTTAAATAATACTTCTTAGATACAAGGCTTTAGTTTGTCAACTCCTTCAATTACTTTTGAACATTACGTAAATAAGTGGATTATTATCTCTAGTTGATAAATATTTTTAAGTTCAACACTTTAAGTAGAGGTTTAAACGTTCCTTTTGGCTGAAACTATGTTAGACCATAACTTGAATTTGATACTGAAACGATGTTAGAACATAGCTTGAATTTGATACTTCACATAGAACTAGAGAATCTAGTACGTACTTCATACAAACTTGAAAATCTAATACTTCACAGCATATAAAAAGAACTTATCCAGTAGTTAATTATTTAAAGCAAAGTACAAATTATTTCAGAGAAATTGGTGAAGATAGTTTGTATCCTAAGAAGCAAAAAGGCATGTTGAGTAATTGGTATTGAAAGTGAAGCTTGATTGCTTACCGTGATTCAGAAACCATCCGACTTCATATGAAATTTGTGTGTCTTTTTATGTTTTGTCGATCGTCACCTATTAAGAAGATAGAGTGCCGCTAGGAAATTTATAAAGGTTAATTAAATAAAGTGTGAAATTACTTTTTGCCCATAAATGACCGGTCAATTATGTTTAAGCTATCAGTCAATGGCCGAATGTTGACATAAAGGGCAGGGGTGGGTGGTTGATTATTGTTAAAAGTTCGGGAGAGGTTGATTTTTAGAACAAATATGGGGGGCAATGGTTTTAAATTAGATACACCTCGATGCATTTCTAAGTCAAATATTAACATTTAAATACTTTAAAATTCCTAAACACTCTTATTTTTATACAATACATTACACATTAGACAAATTGTCATCACAATTAATACTAAATATTCTGTAAAACATATATTTAAAGGAAGCATATAATATTTTATCACTTTTCGAGTCCGAGTCAAACACATATATCACCTTACTACGGATAAATCACATGCATTTTCACTTTATTTTATAAGTATTAAGGTTAAAATGTTTGATTTAGTCAAAAACCTAATGCGATTATTTTAGCAGAGGTTGAGTGTATTAATATCTCACATTATCACGCCCCCAAACTGGTGTGGGACGTGTTTGGAACTCGACCTAAACTACCAACAAGATTACCATGAGTTTTTTCCTTATCTTCTTTACTATGCTATATTTAGCATTACGCTTCTATAATAAGCAAGAAACTATAATAGTTAAAATTACCATTTTTTAATTGCTTGAAGATGATAATTTGTATGTCTCAAACATAAAACTCATATACTAATAACTCACTAGACAAAGTCGTAAGCTTCTAAAGAAAAAATGAATATATGATACTTGATCAGCACGGTGATACTGATGCAGCCCGTGTTCATGCTGATCAAGTATTCCACCCATCGAGGCCAGTGATACGAAGCCAAGCCAAGCTTTTTCATGATGTTCACATCCAGCTGGCGTGGCCGGGAGAAAGCAACCGTTCGGAAGCTGAATGGCCGAGCTCGACATATGAAAGCTACATCTGCAAGCTCGAGTCCAAGAATGGGAGTGACCAAATCTTGCTCCGTGACGCCGAGCAATAAAATGACCGAAGGGCTACAGTGCGCCGGAGGAAGAAAAGCGTCCGATTCAAGTGTTCGTGGCTGAAGAGCAACCGAGCCCAAGAGCGCCCGAACACTTAATTATCAGCCCTGCGTGACTTGTTTTTTATTGGTCGTCTGTGACCGTTTTACTAGTTTACCCTTGGGGTTATCTATATAAACCCTTTAGTATTTCATTTGTAGGACACCTTGATTTTTGATAATAAATGAATGAGAGTAGCCGAGAGCTATGTCTATTTTCTCTATAAAGTGAGAAACCCAGATGTGGAAAATTTCGGAACTTGTGGCTTTCGATGAACTGCGATTGAACAATTCCTCTTTGATCATTCGATTTGCATGAGGCATTGTTCTCTTGAGGATCATTGCATAGTTTAGGTGCTCTTCTCTTCTACTCGAAATGTACCAAGACTAGTTCCTTAGTGTCGTTCGAGCAAGACATGCTGTGTCTAGCTCTTTATCTTTACTTTTCCGCTGTTCTTATTCTGTTGCTAAACTTCTCCAAGTTAGCTTGCACCATCTTGGTATTAGAGCACGGTTTGGACTTGTTCTTACAACCCTAATCCTGTTCTTTATCTTTTACATTTCGTGCGTTCGTGTCTTTTGTTTCCATTTCGTGTTCTTGTTGTTGTTACTGTGTTGTTAGTGTTCTTATTACCAGAAAAAAAAAGCAACAAGAAAAAATTCAAAAATTTTGGTTGATTGTTGGTTTTATGGAGTAAACAACCCCAGATTCTTGTTCACCATTATTTTGAGATTCAAACAAGTACTTGTCGTACACTGTTAGACGACAAGGGTTTCTCGAGTTCTTTGGACTGATTAGCGTGGTGGTACTGTTGCAAACCCCAGTTGAGTTTTGATGTCGAAACTAGTGGTTATATTTTGATTTGGGTCTAGTTTGAGCTTAAAAATTTGAAGTTCCATCGTTTAGCCACCAGCCGTACGCCGAAAAATTGTTACATTGCAATAGTGTACGGACGTAGTTGAAGCTGTTCTTAGATTGGCTTGGAACTTAAGTTGCTCCGTTCGTTGAACGTTTTAACAGAGAAACGACCTGAATCTTGCTTGAGTATTGCACTGTGAACTAAGTTGTTAGAAGGTGGCCGTACACCGGAGATAAAGAGTTCAGGCGTTGTTGCCTAAAACCCCAGGTGAAACGTTGTCTGCAAGAAAGAGGAAAGGGGATAAGGTTAAATTCTTATCCGTACCAAGGAGGGACCACTTTTTTCCGTACAAGAGTGACGCGTCCGAAGTTTCCAAAAGAGGAAATGAAGGGTAGATTCTCCTAGGTTATCTTCTTTTCCTTGTGGTCGTTACATCTCGTTAGTAGATTTCTGGACTCCTACTCGAGGTCTTACTAATTTGTTTGAGCTTATAGAAACTCGTGCGAGGGTGACCGAAGTCCAAAATTTCGTAGATATTTCTTTGACCTCCCGTACACAGTTAAACAGCGTCCGTTCCATCGAATTGAACATCAATTCACTCTTCTCGAAGGGAGAGTGAATCTTGTCGAACTCGGAGGATCTTAGAGGACATTGATCAATCCGACGAAGCCATTGCTGGCAAGTTCTTTGAGTGACCAAACCAACAAATTGAGTGGACCTGATGGTGCAAGCTAATCAGAGATTAGGCTTAGCAGCCGAAGACAACAGTGAAAAACAAGATAGAAGCTTGACACAACTTTTCTTGCTTGAACGACACCGAGGAACTGGTCTCGATACGATTCAAGTAGAAGGAAAAAGCACCTAAGCTATGCAACAATCCTCAAGAGAACAATGCCTCTTGCAAAATGAATGATCAAAGAGGAATTGTTCAATCGGATTCACCGAAAGCCACAAGTTCCGAAGGACCCCATCGGGTTTGCTCACATCTGAGACATAAAAGAAAGTGCTCACGGCTACTCTCATTAGATATTCAATATAATAGGTGTCTACAAATGAAATGAAAGGAGGTTAATGTAGACAATACTAAGGGAAAAATAGTAAACGGTCACCGGTGACCAATAAGAATAAGCCACGCAAGGCTCAGTGAGTTAAGTATTCGGACACTCCTTTGGTCTCGAACACTTGAGCTCGAACTCTTGAACTCGGACGCCCTCCCTTCAGTTGCTTGCTTCACTGTTCAGCGTCATCGTTTGAGTATTCGATTGCACTTGACTTCGAACATTTGAACTCAGACGCTCTTTCTTCGGTTGTTTTCTTTAATGTTCAGTGCTGATGTTGAGTGTCCGGTTGCTTCCTTCTTCGGGCTCGAGCTTGTAGATGAAGCCTTCGAATCTTGTACTCGGGCACTCTATTTCCGAACGGTTGCTTTCTCCCAACCACGCCAACTGAATGTGAACATCATGCAAGAGCTTGGCTTGGCTTCGTGTCATCAGCCTCGATGGATTGAACACTTGATCAGCACGTGTTTGGGCTGCATCGTCCTCCCCTTCTTGAGAAGATATCGTCCTCGAAATCGAGCCCTTTTAAGTGTCTGATGCTTGGCCTAAAACACAAGAAGTTAAGTCAGCAACATTAATGGTGTTGGACACATTATACTCACCTGGGAAGTCGATCACATAAGCATTGCTGTTGATTTTGCTCAGCACTTGAATTGGACCATCCGCTCGAGGAGCCAACTTTCCTTTCCTTTGGTTCGAAAAACGTTCCTTTCGGAAGTGAACCCACACCCAATCTCCCTTCTTTAAATCCAACTTCTTACGCCCCTTGTTTTTCTTTGATGCTACTTTTGCATAAGCTTCCTCGAGGTTTTTCTTCACCTTTGCATGCAACTCGATCAAGGCAGTGGCTCGTCGAGTACCTTCAAAATGAATAATAGAATCTCGAGGCAATGGGGTTAAACCAAGTGGAATTAAAGGGTTAAAACCATACACACATTCGAACGGAGTCATTCCAATCATTCGATGCATTGTTCGATTGTATGCAAATTCCATCACGGGCAAACGATCAGCCCATCTTCCGACCTTACCTTTGGTCATAGCTCGAAGTAGAGCTCCTAAGGTTCGGTTGACTACCTCGGTCTATCCATCAGTCTGAGGATGGTGAGACGTCGAGAATAGCAATTTGGTGCCAAGGGCACCCCATACACATTTTCAAAAATGACTCAAGAATTTTGAGTCTCGATCACTCACAATAGTACGAGGCACACCATGCAATTTCAACCCATTAGAAATAAGCAAAGTAGCTACATGTTGTGCATCATCACATTTCTTGCAAGGAATAAATTGAGCCATTTTGGAAAAACGGTCCACGACAATGAAGATGCTATCATGTTCTCCCCCGACCTCCGTAACCCCATAACAAAATCCATAGATATATCAGCCCACGGTCGATCAGGCACAGGTAGTGGAGTATACAAACCATGAGGGTTGGACCTCGATTTAGCTTTCTTGCAAACATGACAAGTGTTGCAAAGCTTTTCCACATCTTGTCGCATCTTTGGCCAGTGGAACTGCTCAGACAAGATTCCAAGAGTTTTATCGACACCGAAGTGTCCCATCAAGCCTCCAGAGTGAGCTTCTCGGACCAAGAGCTCTCTCCACGATGAGACTGGCACACAAACCCTCCCATTCTTGAAGAGGTAGCCATCGTGCCGCTGATATTTCTCAACCCTTCGGCCACTCAAGATTGCGTCACGGACGCTTTTCAGCTTGGGATCATCTTCGTACATCGACTTGATGCTTTCGAATCCCGTGAGCCTCGAGGCGAGAGTGGTCGCTAAGGCGAACGTCCTCGATAAGGCATCGGCCACAACATTGTCTTTCCCCTTTTTGTAATGAATTACATAGGGAAAGCTTTTAATGAATTCTACCCACTTGGCATGTCTTCGATTTAATTTCTCCTGGCCTCGGAGATGTTTCAAAGATTCATGATCACTTTTTATCACAAACTCTCTCGGCCACAAATAATGCTGCCAATGGGCGAGTGCTCAAACAAGGGCATACAACTTCTTGTCATATGTTGAGTAATTCAAGGTTGAACCCTTAAGCTTTTTGCTGAAGTACGCGATCGGCTTCGACTCTTGCATAAGCACTCCTCCGATCCCAATTTCAGATGCATTACATTCAACCTCGAACGCTTTGCTTAAGTCAGGGAGTTGAAACAACGGGGCAGAGCTAAGCCTCAAATTCAACTCTTGGAAAGCCCTCTCTTGGGACTCTGCCCATACGAACGGATGGTCTTTCTTAACCAGCTCAGTTAAAGGAGCTGCCACGATGCTAAAGTCACGAACAAACCTTTGGTAAAAGCTGGCTAACCCATGAAAGCTATGAACTTGTGATACCGAGGTTGGAGTCGGTCAATCTTTGATAGCCTCGACTTTTGACTCATCGACTTCAACACCATTTGCACTCACAACAAATCCTACAAAGACTACACGCTCAACACAAAAGGCACATTTCTTGAAGTTAGCATATAACTTCTCTTCTCTAAGGGTTTCAAGCACTAGCGTTAAGTGTTCGACATGTTCATCCACAGATTTACTATAAACAAGTATGTCATCAAAGTAAACGACAACAACCTTATTTATAAACGGTTTCAGCACATGGTTCATCAATCACATGAATGTGCTCGGATCGTTAGAGAGGCCAAAAGTGACACAACCCGAAATCCGGTTAGGCCGTGCGGGCACCCGACATCCTCCCCTAGACCCATCGGGCGAACCCTTACCAATTAAATTAGAAAAATAAATATAATAATTCGTAAATAAGGACAAGACTTAAAACAAAAACACAGACATACTGATACCTCTAAGCTGTACAAAAGAAATTATAGCTGACTACCCAACATACTAGGTTTAGGGCTATCCAGACTAGACATCTAAGAGTACAAAAGAAGACAGATACCTCCTGAAGGGAGCAAAATGCAACTGAAATAACAACCAATTAACTGGTGGCCATCCGGAATAAAAGCTGGCTCACCCTGACAGCTGAAGTCGTCTTCGCTCCTTCACAACGTGGCGAACTCAATCCTGGAGTGAACCTGCCGAAATGAAATAGATAGACAAGAAACAAACAACAAACAAGGGTGAGTCAAAAGGACTCAATAAGTGGGGCAGACTAGCCACCTCAAAGAATAGGATAGCTAGCCAGGGAGAAAAGAAACAAATAAACCAGATTTCTCTTATTTAAATTATGAAAAGGCAGAGCCAGATAATAATTAGAAACACGTATGGGATCGCAAACTATTCCATAACCAGGAACGTAATACAGCCAGAACATATCGGTATCCCGAACACATCAACAATCAGAAATACATCCTGTTGCGGCGTGCAACCTGATCCATATATTCATCCTGTTGCGGCGTGCAACCCGATCCCCGCAACTTAGAATACGAGCCAGAAATATATAGGCAAACTGTAATATGTCCACAACATGGTGTACATACCGCATACATAAAACACAATATAATACACACAACAGTCAGTATGCGGTGCAATGAGATGGGATGAATGCGGCATGATGCAATGCAGTCACATACTCTTGATACCTATCTCCGGCGCGGGACTCTCATCGTCTACCAGGAGATATATGCAATAATGACCCTTCACCGGCTCGGGACTCTCATCGATTACCGGGAAGTATATGTAATGATGACCCTTCACCGGTGCGGGACTCTCATCGCCAACCGGGAAGTATATGCAATAATGACCCTTCGCCGGTGCGGGACTCTCATCGCCAACCGGGAAGTATATGCAATAATGACCCTTCACCGGTGCGGGACTCTCATCGCCAACCGGGAAGTATATGCAATAATGACCCTTCGCCGGTGCGGGACTCTCATCGCCAACCGGGAAGTATATGCAATAATGACCCTTCACCGGTGCGGGACTCTCATCGCCAACCGGGAAGTATATGCAATAATGACCCTTCGCCGGTGCGGGACTCTCATCGCCAACCGGGAAGTATATGCAATAATCAAAACCAGAGTGCAATGCTCATATGTTTAATGCAATACCAACAACAGGGCATAACATATAATATACAATGTAAATCCAAAGCTAAGGCGTAATGAGTACGCCTATAGGCAGCTACACACGTAAGGAAACACGTGGTAGAAAATCCACGAGGCCAAGTGCCTCCAAAGAAATGGATATAAACACTTACCGTATCCCAGAAGGTAGTCCTGTTTCTCAACCGCTGACTTTTCCTTTGTATTAGTTGCCAAATGATCCCTTTCTATTCAATAAGCAGAAAAATTATATCAGGTAAAGCTAAAGGCTTCATTCCTTATGTTTTAGGGCAATCCAGTTAGGAACCTGATACCCTATTCGCATACGCAATACGCAGGCCAGGCCTATATACAGGGTTCAAAGTCCCATAACCAAACCCTAAATAAATTATATTTATATGTTGCCCATAACTCACTGAGAATGAATATATAATCCTTTCCATCATCGGGGTCCAATTGACCCTTTAAACTATCAATTTACGTCATTAGGGTGATGTCTAATATCCCTACTTTTACCGTAAAAATATATTCAAACACACGTAATAAGCTAAGATAATGAGTTAACATCATTACCTGAAGATTTGGGGTAGAAACTCCACTATTTTTCCACTCCTTTTTCCCTTTTTTCCCTCTCTTTTTTTCTAATTTTTCCTTTCCCTATGTAAGTTGTGCGTTTCTGATTATCTATCATGGCTACTGCTTTAATTGCTTATAAGGGAGTAATCCCTTAGCCGACTTTCAATTTCTCTTTGTTTTTTTTTTAATAATAAATTCGCTACGACGATAAAAATTAAAATGGAACCCTAGAGAAGTCGAAATGATCCCAAACTTTTCAAGTAAGCTATACAAAATATATGTAACATACTCACGAAGACGGATCTCAAATCCGACTCCCGAAACTCAAGATGCGAATTTAAAGGAAAAAGGTCAAATTATTTAACGTTCGGTATTTTTGCGGAACTAGCCGAACAATATCGGAATTCACTTTCGAAAAATCATAAAATTCAAAAATAATCATACGAACCTAACGGCACTTTCGGATTTCGAATCGGAGCTCATTCGCCATAACCGAGCTCAAAAATCTCTTTTTAATATTTATTGACAATAAAAACTGAAACCTTCTTCCGATGCCTACCAAACGAGGTCTGATTTAGCTCAAATTTTACAGACAGGTCCTAATGGACCTTACGAATATTTTAAAATTATCAGCAAGCCAATCGGAGTCCTAACTTCCGAAACGACTGACCGAGGTCGTTTCATTCTCCTCCACTTAAACTCTCGTTCGTCCTCGAACGAGCCTAAGTCTAAAGAAAAATCCGTACAGATAACAAAAGAACTTGCACGACCTTCATAAACTACTCCACGAAAATTATCTCATGATTGAAGAATCAGAATTATAACACGAACACCGAACTCTTGGAATAAAAACATATTTGGATAATATGATAACATCATTGCCCAACTTATTCGGACTAAGCCGACCCTTTCTCGATCATGAGAGAGGAGTTCTATATTTTCAAAATAAAGATACACAAAACTCTGGATGAATTAACATGATTCTACCAGTGAATCACCTTGTCGATATACTTTTCGATATAGAACAAATCGATGAAACAAAGAATTAGCTTACGCTTCAGCAACGCCTTAGAGATTTAATCTTTATGATTCGGTATCAGTTGGAGGAAGACTCCTCCACTTAGAGCATAAACTCATACAACTAATTTGAATAGAAATAGTCATCCTCGCACAACCTGCTGGACTAAAGAAGATTTAGCTAAAAGTTGAACGTAGGCAGACCTAAGCTACCAACTACCCTTTCGAGTTGCCAAACAGCTGCAACTCTCAAGTTCACAACTCCATACCTTTGCTGTAAACACCACCGCCTGATGGACGGTACTTCTATATAAAAATTTCGGCAGAGTTTCCCCTGAAACTGGATGATCCGCAAAAACAGAACCAGCACTACACTATACATGGGAATGGATACCCAGATAAACTGATATCCAAAACAATAATATGCTTACCCGACTACAATAACACGTACTCTGGCTCAACACAGGGAACGTCACAAGCGGCTACCAATCGCCCAAGCTCACTAGTGCCGGACGAAGAAGAAATGAAATGGATCGAGGATAGAAATAATTAGAGCTTTGGGAAGTTCATCTTCTTATTTACTTGGCTACCAAAGCTAGACTACTTCCGAGTCAGGCGAGCCAAGGAATCGCAATTGAAGAGATAGACATTAAATAAGCTTTATGGAAAAACATCCATACCAATTTAACCTCCCCATAAGAAGGAAACTCTGACAATTTACCAGAATACCCTTTTATACCGAGACAAACTTGTAGAATAACATGACTCTATTAGCATCTCGAACCAAGAGAAGACACATAGATCGAGTATTACTTACTAACCACTTTACACCGGAAGAAACAATAACACTTTCTGAAGGTGACGAACAAGAATCCCATCATCCTACCGACACTGAGTCCCAAAGAGAGATAGACTGACTTGATATAATTAAGAGAAAGTGGTACAACAGGATGCCAAGCAGACAATACCGACACACTCTCTCAAATTTCTCACATTTAAACCAGATCAACTAGGAGGATCTCAGAAATGCCAAGAATACATCATATCAAAAGCTCACCCCTCCATCTCAACCGATTCTTAATAGAAACGACATCTAAGAAAACCATCGAAACATGATAAGACACACCATTTCCAGATCGATCAAAAGAATCAAATCTTACTCACATTTAAGAGAAGAAGAAATCTCAAGGTATACTATATCGGATACCTTAGCATTCCGCCATACAAGTAGTTCATAGAACTGCCTCTGCATCTGAGCTGAGCCACTACCCTGACAATCACTTTCTGAAGAATCGCTGCCATCATGCTCTCGACCTCTACTAGATGGTGGCATTTCTCTGGCTGATTGAGATCTAAATGAAATTCCCTGCGACTGTGCAGGTGTCTGCTGACAGGAGAAAGAACGACTGCCTAGTTGCCAGAGCAAGGGAAAAACTCCTCAAAGGATAATCAGACTCACGACAATGATTACACCTTTCCAGTGAAAATGGAAGCTGGACAGATTGTTAATAACTACAAACAGAAAGCTGAGTCTATCTTGATGAACTACTAGGCTTTGAGAATTACGCTCTACAAGCTGAGATAACCTGGCAGGTGACCTCCCAAAATAATCAGAACTCTTACCTCCAAATGAGGTACCATGGTTTCCCACTAGGGCCATGGGATCTCCTGTTCTCCCGCTCTAACTTATGGTATGTCTCGAACCTTCGGGCAATATTAACAACAACATCAAATAAAATCCAGACCTCAATTTCTCGAGCTATCTGGGATTTCAGGGAAAAATAAAGGTCATCAATAAATCTCTGAATCTCTCGAAAGGCTCATGGACTAGTTCTAATGCATATTCAGCCATTCTATAGAATTCAATCTCATATTTTGAAACACCAACAGGCTAACCGACAGGCTACCCTGTCCAATCCACTCAAACTGGAAATACTTTTCATCTCGCTCGCTACTCGAAAGGAACCTTTCCACGAATCTAGAAGAAAAACCGAACCAAATTAGTTGATAAGAGAGTGGCCACCAATTCAAGGCTGGACCCTGAAAACAGGGATTATCTGATGCATGGCTTGAGAATATCGGAAGGTTTAACCGCGCAAAATAATATAACCTCTTTAGGCACTAGGACCGAGACATTACTCAGGCTAACTAACCAGCCAAAATAACTAGAGGCACAACACATGTTGTCTCCGGAACATAATTCACTGCAGCAATATTAAGAACCGGAAAAGGAGCTCCCTGTGACCGAACGTCTGCATCTGCGGCAATCTGATAAGCTGCCTAGCGAATAATAGGTTTTTGCGGTATCTGCGTCACCAAGATTCTCGTAAAGCATCGTAGAGAGCCAAGAGAATCACAAGGCCCTGCTCCCTTGCCCATCGCGAGCTCGTACAGCTGGGGCCTCCATAACTAGATCGTCTGCACGATAAAAAAAAACTCTCGGAGCTTCGTCAGTGCTAACCCCAGGCCAGACTGCTTCGTCTTGAACTCATACCGTTTTTTGATTTGTCGCACGAAGGTACACAATTACCACGAAGAAATTAACGAATTAACGAAAATACTTTTGAATCCTAGACCAACGCACGATCAAAAATGAAGGAAGTGAAACTTCCTAAATGCCATCATAGCCTCTCGTAGATAAGTACGGACGTCTACGTACCCATCAACGGGACTCTACTAGACACTGTCTTAGTCTGGATGGACTCTAAACTGGGCTCTGATACCAACTGACACGACCCGGAATCCGGTTAGGCCGTGCGGGCACCCGACATCCTCCCCTAGACCCATCGGGCGAACCCTTACCAATTAAATTAGAAAAATAAATATAATAATTCGTAAATAAGGACAAGACTTAAAACAAAAACACAGACATACTGATACCTCTAAGCTGTACAAAAGAAATTATAGCTGACTACCCAACATACTAGGTTTAGGGCTATCCAGACTAGACATCTAAGAGTACAAAAGAAGACAGATACCTCCTGAAGGGAGCAAAATGCAACTGAAATAACAACCAATTAACTGGTGGCCATCCGGAATAAAAGCTGGCTCACCCTGACAGCTGAAGTCGTCTTCGCTCCTTCACAACGTGGCGAACTCAATCCTGGAGTGAACCTGCCGAAACGAAATAGATAGACAAGAAAAAAACAACAAACAAGGGTGAGTCAAAAGGACTCAATAAGTGGGGCAGACTAGCCACCTCAAAGAATAGGATAGCTAGCCAGGGAGAAAAGAAACAAATAAACCAGATTTCTCTTATTTAAATTATGAAAAGGCAGAGCCAGATAATAATTAGAAACACGTATGGGATCGCAAACTATTCCATAACCAGGAACGTAATACAGCCAGAACATATCGGTATCCCGAACACATCAACAATCAGAAATACATCCTGTTGCGGCGTGCAACCTGATCCATATATTCATCCTGTTGCGGCGTGCAACCCGATCCCCGCAACTTAGAATACGAGCCAGAAATATATAGGCAAACTGTAATATGTCCACAACATGGTGTACATACCGCATACATAAAACACAATATAATACACACAACAGTCAGTATGCGGTGCAATGAGATGGGATGAATGCGGCATGATGCAATGCAGTCACATACTCTTGATACCTATCTCCGGCGCGGGACTCTCATCGTCTACCAGGAGATATATGCAATAATGACCCTTCACCGGCTCGGGACTCTCATCGATTACCGGGAAGTATATGTAATGATGACCCTTCACCGGTGCGGGACTCTCATCGCCAACCGGGAAGTATATGCAATAATGACCCTTCGCCGGTGCGGGACTCTCATCGCCAACCGGGAAGTATATGCAATAATGACCCTTCACCGGTGCGGGACTCTCATCGCCAACCGGGAAGTATATGCAATAATGACCCTTCGCCGGTGCGGGACTCTCATCGCCAACCGGGAAGTATATGCAATAATGAAAACCAGAGTGCAATGCTCATATGTTTAATGCAATACCAACAACAGGGCATAACATATAATATACAATGTAAATCAAAAGCTAAGGCGTAATGAGTACGCCTATAGGCAGCTACACACGTAAGGAAACACGTGGTAGAAAATCCACGAGGCCAAGTGCCTCCAAAGAAATGGATATAAACACTTACCGTATCCCAGAAGGTAGTCCTGTTACTCAATCGCTGACTTTTCCTTTGTATTAGTTGCCAAATGATCCCTTTCTATTCAATAAGCAGAAAAATTATATCAGATAAAGCTAAAGGCTTCATTCCTTATGTTTTAGGGCAATCCAGTTAGGAACCTGATACCCTATTCGCATACGCAATACGCAGGCCAGGCCTATATACAGGGTTCAAAGTCCCATAACCAAACCCTAAATAAATTATATTTATATGTTGCCCATAACTCACTGAGTATGAATATATAATCCTTTCCATCATCGGGGTCCAATTGACCCTTTAAACTATCAATTTACGTCATTAGGGCGATGTCTAATATCCCTACTTTTACCGTAAAAATATATTCAAACACACGTAATAAGCTAAGATAATGAGTTAACATCATTACCTGAACATTTGGGGTAGAAACTCCACTATTTTTCCACTCCTTCTTCCCTTTTTCCCCTCTCTTTTTTTCTAATTTTTCCTTTCCCTGTGTAAGTTGTGCGTTTCTGATTATCTATCATGGCTACTGCTTTAATTGCTTATAAGGGAGTAATCCCTAAGCCGACTTTCAATTTCTCTTTTTTTTTTTTTTTTTAATAATAAATTCGCTACGACGATAAAAATTAAAATGGAACCCTAGAGAAGTCGAAATGATCCCAAACTTTTCAAGTAAGCTATACAAAATATATGTAACATACTCGCGAAGACGAATCTCAAATCCGACTCCCGAAACTCAAGATGCGAATTTAAAGGAAAAAGGTCAAATTATTTAACTTTCGGTATTTTTGCGGAACTAGCCGAACAATATCGGAATTCACTTTCGAAAAATCATAAAATTCAAAAATAATCATACGAACCTAACGGCACTTTCGGATTTCGAATCGGAGCTCATTCGCCATAACCGAGCTCAAAAATCTCTTTTTAATATTTATTGACAATAAAAACTGAAACCTTCTTCCGATGCCTACCAAACGAGGTCTGATTTAGCTCAAATTTTACAGACAGGTCCTAATGGACCTTACGAATATTTTAAAATTATCAGCAAGCCAATCGGAGTCCTAACTTCCGAAACGACTGACCGAGGTCGTTTCAAAAAGGCATCACTAACAATTCATAAAGACCTAATTTGGTCTTGAATGCAGTTTTCCACTTGTCTCCGGGTTTCATTCGGATTTGGTGGTAACCGGACCGAAGATCTATCTTCGAAAAGCATGAAGAACCACTTAACTCATCTAGCATGTCATCTAATCGAGGGATAGGATGATGATACTTTACCGTGATTTGGTTGACTGCTCGGCAATCAACACACATTCGCCATGTTCCATCTTTCTTCGGGACAGAACGGCGCAAGGACTCAAGCTTTCTCGAACAAGACCCTTGTTCAGCAATTCGTCCACCTGCCTTTGGAGCTCTTTGGTGTCTTCGGGATTACACCGGTATCAGGCTTGTTGGGGATTTGAGACCCCGGAACGAAGTTAATTTGGTGCTCGATTCCTCTCAACAGAGGTAATCCACCTGTCATTTTTTCGGGAATTGTCTCCGAAGTCCTGCAAAACACTTTGAACAACACTAGGCAAAGGGTTATCGTTAGTAAAATCATCATTAGAGTTTAGAAGGATACCCTTGCGCACGAGGCAAATCATCATTCGACTGGTGTCGTTTCCTCGTAAATACTCACCCGGATGCATGATTGCACATATATTATTGACCTACTCCGATGGGAGTCTTTTCTTTGGCCGCTTCTTTCAGCTCTCTCATACGTTTATAGTCGTCACTGACTTGTTTCGGTGACAAAGGCTTGAGTATAAAACTTTCTCCTCCGAGCTTAGCAGTGTAAGTGTTGGTTCAGCCGTGATGGATAACGGATCGATCATATTGCCACGGTCGCCCAAGAAGAAAATGACAAGCTTGCATCGAGACCACATCAAACATCATTTCATCATGATAAACCCCCACTTGAAATTTGATCAACACCTGTTTCGCCACTCTTAATTCTCCATACTCATTCAACTACTGGAGCTTGTATGGTCGGGGACGTTTAGTAGTAGGCAGACCCATTTGTGAAACCAAGGTTTGGCTTACACTATTCGAATAGCTACCTGAATCTATGATTATCGAACACACCTTCCCCTTCACTCGACATCGGGCATGGAAGAGATTTTCCCTCTGATTGTCATCGTCCTCCTCCATGACCATGGTACTCATGTTCCTTCGAACAACTAAAATAACTTCCAGATGATCAACCTCGGTGGCGTCACATCCATCATTCTCAGATTCAGCTCGATCAGTCTCCTCGACTACTTCCTCCTCGGAGTCACTCACTTGCTCATGGACGGTTCCATCATCGAGCATTACCATGATATGGCGAGTTGGACAGTCTCTTGCCATATGACCATAACCCTTACACTTGTGACACTAAATTGTTGAAGCACTAGGAGTATTGAGTTGAGCCTTACCTCCCATGTCTTTGGATTGGTTATCGGTCACCCCCCTCTCGAAGGGTTTCCTTTGATCTCGGCCAGTGTTGGCATTTGTTGGGTTCGGACTTCTCCATTCTTTACCTCGGTTTAAAGGAGTTGAAGTACCGACTCCTCGATACCGGCTTGCTTTGTCGTCTATCACCCATTTCTCAGCATCAACAGCTGTATGAAACATATCTTCCAAAGTTTGATATACATGCAGTCTCAATTGAGAGGATACATCTCGAGTCAAGCCATTTTTGAATTGAATGATGGCTTGCTAATCATCTTCTTCCAAATCAAGAGCCAATCGAATTCTTTCGAACTCATCATAATATGCAAGTAGATGACGAGCAAGCCATCATTCAGTTCAAGAATGGTTTGACTTGAGATGTGTCATCTCAATTGAGACTGCATGTGTATCAAACTTTTAGATGATGTCTTCCATGCAGCCGTTGATGTTGAAAAGTGTGTGAAGGATGACAAGGCAAGCCAGAATTAAGGGGTTACTACTTCAACTCCTTTGAATCAAGGCAAAGAATGGAGGAGTCCGAATCCAACAAATGCCAACACCGGCCGAGATCAAAACAAAACCTACGAAAAGGGAGTGATCATTAATAACTCCAAAGAAGTGGGAGGTAAGGCTCAACTCAATACTCCCAGTGCTTCAAACATTCAACGTCACAAGTGTAGGGGTTATGATCACATGGCGAGAGATTGTCCGACTAATCATAGTATGATCATGCTCGATGATGGAACTGTCCACGAGCAAGTGAGTGACTCCAAGGAGGAGGTAGTAGAGGAGTCTGACCGAGCTGAATATGAAGATGATGGTCGTGACGCCACCGAAGCTAACCATCCAGAAGTTCTTTTAGTTGTTCGGAGAAATTTGAGCACCATGATCATGGAGGAAGAGGATGATAATCAAAGGGAAAACCTCTTTCATGCACGGTGTCGAGTGAAGGGAAAAGTGGTGAAAGCTAAATCGGTGAAGATGAAGCTTAGCAACCGAAGTTAAACAACGAAAAAATAAAGATAAAAGCAAGACAAATCTCTTGCTTCGTTGGAATGAATCCGAGGAACTAGTCTCGGTTCAAAAAATGGAGAAGACAAGGAGATGCGTCTATACTAAGCAACAATCCTCAAGAAGAACTCATGCTTCTTGCAAATTGAATGACCAAGAAGAAAATGTTCAAACGACTATCACCGAATGACACAAGTTCTTTAAAAATCCCACGTCGGGGTTCGGCTCCATCGGAGACACAAATTAGCATTCAACTAAATTCAACATTCATACAATAACTCAATGCATACAAATGAAATAATATAAGGTTTATATAGACAATACTAAGGGCAAAATAATAAAACGGTCACAGACGACCAATAGGAGTAAGCCACGCAGGGCTGAATAAACTGAGTGTTCGGTTACTCCTTTAGCCAAACACTTACATTCGAACACTTGAGATCGAGCTCTTGACTTCGGTGCTTGGTTGTTCAGCTCGACATTTTGACATCGGACGCTCTCCCTTTGGGTTGCTTGCTTTACTCTTTAGCGTCGATGTTGAGTGTTCGGTTGCTCCCTTCTTCGAGCTCCAGCTTGCAGAAGAAGCCTTCGATTCCTGCGCTCGACCAATCAGTTTCGGAGCGGTTGCTTTCTCCCGACCATGCCTATTGAATCTGAACATCGTGAAACAACTTGGCTTGGCTTCGTGTCAACAGCCTCGATGGTTTAAACACTTGATCAACACGTGTTCGGGCTGCATCATCCTCCTCTTCTTGACTTCGGTTCTTGGTTATTCAGCTCGACACTTTGACATCGGACGCTCTCCCTTCGGTTGCTTGCTTTACTCTTTAGCGTTGATGTTGAGTGTTCGGTTGGGTGTTCGGTCGCTCCCTTCTTCGAGCTCAAGTTTGCAGATGAAGCCTTCGATTTTTGAGCTCGGCCAATTAGCTTCGGAGCAGTTGCTTTCTCCCAACCATGCCAATTGAATCAGAACATTTTGCAACAACTTGGCTTGGCTTCGTGTCATCAGCCTCGATGGATTGAACACTTGATCAGCACGTGTTTGGGCTGCATCGTCCTCCCCTTCTTGAGAAGATATCGTCCTCGAAATCGAGCCCTTTTAAGTGTCTGATGCTTGGCCTACAACACAAGAAGTTAAGTCAGCAACATTAATGGTGTTGGACACATTATACTCACTTGGGAAGTCGATCACATAAGCATTGCTGTTGATTTTGCTCAGCACTTGAATTGGACCATCCGCTGGAGGAGCCAACTTTCCTTTCCTTTGGTTCGAAAAACGTTCCTTTCGGAAGTGAACCCACACCGAATCTCCCTTCTTTAAATCCAACTTCTTACGCCCCTTGTTTTTCTTTGATGCTACTTTTGCATAAGCTTCCTCGAGGTTTTTCTTCACCTTTGCATGCAACTCGATCAAGGCAGTGGCTCGTCGAGTACCTTCAAAATGAATAATAGAATCTCGAGGCAATGGGGTTAAACCAAGTGGAATTAAAGGGTTAAAACCATACACACATTCGAACGGAGTCATTCCAATCATTCGATGCATTGTTCGATTGTATGCAAATTCCATCACGGGCAAACGATCAGCCCATCTTCCGACCTTACCTTTGGTCATAGCTCGAAGTAGAGCTCCTAAGGTTCGGTTGACTACCTCGGTCTATCCATCAGTCTGAGGATGGTGAGATGTCGAGAATAGCAATTTGGTGCCAAGGGCACCCCATACACATTTTCAAAAATGACTCAAGAATTTTGAGTCTCGATCACTCACAATAGTACGAGGCACACCATGCAATTTCAACACATTAGAAATAAGCAAAGTAGCTACATGTTGTGCATCATCACATTTCTTGCAAGGAATAAATTGAGCCATTTTGGAAAAATGGTCCACGACAATGAAGATGCTATCATGTTCTCCCCCCGACCTCCGTAACCCCATAACAAAATCCATAGATATATCATCCCACGGTCGATCAGGCACAGGTAGTGGAGTATACAAACCATGAGGGTTGGACCTCGATTTAACTTTCTTGCAAACATGACAAGTGTTGCAAAGCTTTTCCACATCTTGTCGCATCTTTGGCCAATGGAACTGCTCGGACAAGATTCCAAGAGTTTTATCGACACCGAAGTGTCCCATCAAGCCTCCAGAGTGAGCTTCTCGAACCAAAAGCTCTCTCCACGATGAAACTGGCACACAAACCCTCCCATTCTTGAAGAGGTAGCCATCGTGCCACTGATATTTCTCAACCCTTCGGCCATTCAAGATTGCGTCGCGAACGCTTTTCAGCTTGGGATCATCTTCGTACATCGACTTGATGCTTTCGAATCCCATGAGCCTCGAGGCGAGAGTGGTTGCTAAGGAAAATTTCCTTGATAGCGCATCGGCCAAAACATTGTCTTTTCCCTTTTTGTAATGAATTACATAGGGAAAGCTCTTAATGAATTCTACCCACTTGGCATGTCTTCGGTTCAATTTTTCCTGACCTCGGAGATGTTTTTAGGATTCATGATCACTTTTAATCCCATACTCTCCTGGCCATAAATAATGCTGCCAATGGGCGAGTGCTCGAATGAGGGTATACAACTTCTTGTCATACGTAGAGTAATTCAAGGTTGCACCCTTAAGTTTTTCGCTGAAATAAGCGATCGGCTTCGATTCTTGCATGAGCACTCCTCTGATCCCAACTCCGAACGCATCACATTCTACCTCGAATGCTTTGCCGAAGTCAGGAAGTTGCAAAAATGGGGCAGATCTAAGCCTCCATTACAACTCTTGGGAAGCCCTCTCTTGGGACTCTCCCCACACAAACGGATGGCGTTTCTTTACCAGCTCGGTTAAAGGAGCTGCGACGGTGCTAAAGTCACGAACAAACCTTCGGTAAAAGCTAGCTAAGCCATGAAAGCTACGAACTTAAGAAACCGAGGTTAGAGTCGGCCAATCTTTTACAGCCTCGACTTTTGACTCATCGACTTTAACAGCATTAGCACTCACAACGAGTCCTAGAAAGACTACACGCTCACCACAAAAGGCATATTTCTTGAAGTTAGCATATAACTTCTATTCTCTAAATTTATCAAGCACTAGCCTTAGGTGTTCGACATGTTCATCCACAGATTTACTATAAACAAGTATGTCATCGAAGTAAATGACAACACACTTATTTATGAACGGTTTGAGCACATGGTTCATCAAGCGCATGAATGTGCTTGGTGCGTTAGAGAGGCCAAAAGGCATCACTAACTATTCATAGAGACCGAATTTGGTCTTGAATGCAGTTTTCCACTCATCTCCGGGTTTCATTTAGATTTGGTGGTAACCGGACGTGAGGTCTATCATCAAAAAGCATGAAAAACCACTTAACTCATCGAGCATATCATTTAGTCGAGGGATAGGATGATGATACTTTACCATGATTTTGTTGACTGCTCGACAATAAACACACATTCGCCACGTTCCATCTTTCTTTGGGACAAGGATAACAGGAACGTGACATGACCTGGATTTTGGCTAGGTCGTGCGGGCACCTGACATCCTCCCCTAGACACGTCGGGCGAACCCTTACTAATTAAATTAGAAAAATAAATATAACAATTCATAAATAAGGACAAGACTTAAAATAAAAATACAGACATACTGATACCTCTAAGCTGTACAAAAAGAATTACAGCTGACTACCCAACATACTAGGTTTAGGGTTATCCAGACTGAACATCTAAGAGTACAAAAGAAGACAGATACCTTCTGAAGGGAGCAAACTGCAACTGAAATAATAAACAATAAACTGGTGGCCATCCGGAATAAAATCTGGCTCACCCTGACAGCTGAAGCCGTCTTCGCTCCTTCACAACGTGGTGAACTCAATCCTGGGGCGAACCTGCCGAAACGAAATAGATAGAAAAAAACAAACAACAAACAAGGGTGAGTCAAAAGGACTCAATAAGTGGGGCAGACTAGCCACCTCAAAGAATAGGATAGCTACCCAGGGAGAAAAGAAACAGATAGACTAAATTCCCCTTATTTAAATTATGAAAAGGTAGAGCCAGATAATAATTAGAAACACGTATGGAATCACAAACTAATTAACAACCAGGAACGTAAGATAGCCAGAACATATAGATATCCCGAACATATCAAAAATCAGAAATACATCATACCGTCGCGGTGTTCAACCCGATCCATATATTTATACTGTCACGTCGTGCAACCGGATCCATATATTTATACCGTTGCAGCGTGCAACCCGATCCTTATATTTATACCATTGCGGTGTGCAACCCGATCCATATATTTATGTCGTTGCGACGTACAAACCGGTCCTTATATTTATACCGTTGCGGCGTGCAACCCGATCCTTATATTTATACCGTTGCGGCGTGCAACCCGATCCCCGCAACCCAGAATACGAGCCAGAAATATATAGGCAAACTGAGATATGTCAACGACATAGTATACATACCGCATACATAAAACACAACACAATACACACAATAGTCAGTATGCGGTGCAATGAGATGGGATGAATGTGGTACGATGGAATGCAGTCACATATGCCTGATACCTATCTCTGGCGCGGGAGTCTCATCGTCTACCAGGAGATATATGCAATAATGACCCTTCACCGGCTAAGGGACTCTCATCGATTACCGGGAAGTATACGCAATGATGACCCTTCACCGGTGCGGGACTCTCATCGCCAACCGGGAAGTATATGCAATAATGATCTTCACCGATGTGGGACTCTCATCGCCAACCGGGAAGTATATGCAATAATGATCTTCACCAGTGCGGGACTCTAATCGTCAACTGGGAAGTATATACAATAATGACCCTTCACCGGCTCGGGACTCTCATCGATTACCGGGAAGTATATGCAATGCTCAAAACATAGAGTGCAATGCTCATATGCTCAATGCAATACCAACAACAGGGCATAACATATAGTATACAATGTAAATCCAAAGATGAGGCATAAGGAGTACGCCTATCGGCAGCTACACACGTAAGGAACACGTGGTAGAAAAATCCACGAGGCCAGGTGCCTCCAAAGAAATGGATATAAATACTTACCTCGTTCCAAAGTTAACGCTGCTACCCAAAAACCGCTTTATTCTTTGAATTCATTGCCAAACGATCCCACTGTGTTCAATAAGCAGAAAAATATATCAAATTAGGCTAAAGGCTTCATTCCTCACATCATAGGGCAATCCAGGTAGGAACCTGATACCCTATTCGCATACGCAATACGCAGGCCAGGCCTATGTACAGGGTTTTTGGTCACATAACCAAATCCTAAATAAATTACATTTATAAGTTGCCCATAACTCACTGATTACGAATATATAATCAATTCCATTATCGGGGTCCATTTGGCCCTTTAAACTATTAATTGAACTTATGAAAATGATGTCTAATATTCCAAATTTTACCGTTGAAATATATTCAAACACACATAATAAACTCAAATGATATATTAGGATTTCTCTTTTTATGTTTCTGTACGCATTGTACATATGTTTCTATTTGCTATATATAAGCTAAGGACCAACAAGGTCCACCGCCTCTCATCAACTTTTTTTTTGTCTTTTTCCTTTTTTTTGTTTTCTTTTATTTTATTTTCTTTTCTTAACGAAAATTAAAACGGTGCCCTACGATATTTGAAATAATTCCAACTTTTGCTTACTAGTTATACAAAATATATGTAACATACTCGCGAAGGCGGATCTCAAATCGAGTTCCCGAAACTCAAGATACGAATTTAAATGGAAAAAGGTCAAATTATTTAACTTTCGGCATTTTAGCGGAAACTAGCCGAACAACATCGTAATTCACTTTCGAAAGTTCATAAAAGTCACAAATAATCATACGAACCTAACGGCGCTTTCGGATTTCGAATCGGAGCTCATTCGCCAAAACCGAGATCGAAAATCTCTTTTTAATATTTATCGATAATAAAAACTGGAACCTTCTTCCGATGCCGACCAAACGAGGTCTGATTTGGCTCAAATTTTACAGATAAGTCCCAATGGACATTATGAAATTTTTAAAATTATCGGCACGCCAATCAGAGTCCTAATTTCTGAAACGACTACCTAAGATCGTTCCATTCTCCTGCACTTAAACTCTCATTCGTCCTCAAACGAGCCTAAGTCTAAAGAAAAATTCGCACAGATAACAAAAGAACTTGCACGACCTTCATAAGCTACTCCACGGATATTATCTCATGATTGCAGAATCAGAGTTATAACACAAGCACCGAACTCTTGGAATAAAACATATCTGGATAATTTGATGACACCATTGCCCAGCTTATTCTGACTAAGCTGATCCTTCCTCGATCACGAGAAAAAAGTTTTACTTTTTCGAAACAAAGATACACGGAACTATGGATGGATTAACATGATTCAGCCGATAATCACCTCTTCGATATACCTTTCGATATAGAACAGGTCGATGGAACTAAGAATTAGCTTACACTCTCGCAACTCCTTAGAGATTTAATATTTATATTCATTATTGGAGGAAAACTCCTCCACTTAGAGCTTCAGCTCATACAGGTAAGTTGAATAAAAATAGTCATCCTCGCACAACCTGCCGGATTAAGGAAGACTTAGCTAAATAGAGAATGCGGCTCAGACCTGAGCTACTAAATTACTCTCTCGAGTTGCCAAACAGCTGCAACCCTCGAGTTAACAACTCCATACCTTTGCCCTAAGCACCACCGCCTGATGGATCAAATCAGAGGTCAAATGATGCCTCCCATTACCCTTAGTAGCCTTGAAAAACAACAATGTGCTTACCCGGCCACCTTGACACACACTCTGGCTCAACACAGGGAACATCATAAGAGGCTACTGACCGCCTAAGCTCACCCGTGCCGAACAAAGAAGAGATGGCAACTGACTGAGGATAGAAATTGTTAGAGCTTTAGGAAGCTCATCTTCTTATTTGCTTGGCTACCAAAGCTAGACTACTTACGAGTCAAAGTAGCCCAAGAATAGCAATTGAAGAAACAGATATTAACTGAACTTTATGGAACAACATCCATGCCAATTTGACCTTCCAATAAGAAGGAAACTCTGACAATTTACCAGAAACTTTTTTTTGTAACCCAGACAAGCTCATAGGATAACATGACTTTACTAGCGTTTCGAACCAAGAGGAGACACGTAGATCGAATATTACTTACTAACCACTTTACACCGGAAGAAACCATGACACTCCCTTATGGTGAAGAACTAGAATCCCATAATCCAACCAACACGGAATTTCCAAGAACAGAGGTAAACTATATTGATATAATAATAGAAAGTGGCACGACAATATGCCAGGCAGACAATAGCGACACTCACCGTCAAATTTCTCATATTTAGACCAGATAAATTAGTAGGGTCTCACCAATGCCAGGAATAAATCATACCAGAAGCTCGCCCCTCTACCGCAGCCGATTCTTAATTAAGACAATATCCAAGGAAACCATCGAAACATGATAAGACACGCCATTTCCAGATCGATCGGAAGAATCAAATCTTACTCACATATAAGGGAAGAAGAAATACAGGGTTCTACTACAGCGGATGCCTCAGCATCCTACCAGACTAGTAGTTCATAGAACTGCCTCTGCAGCTGAGCTGAGCCACTACCCTTATAATCACTTCTAGAAGAACTACTGCCACCACGCTCTCGACCTCTACTGGATGGTGGCCTTTCTATGGCTGATTGAGATCTAAATAAAATACCCTATGACTGTGCAGGTGCCTGATGACGAGAGAAAAAATGACTGCCTACTTGCCGGAGTAAGGGAAAACTCCTTAAAGGATAACCAGACTTACGACAATGATAACACCTTTTCGCTGAAAGTGGAAGCTGGACAGATTGTTGGAAGCTACAAAGAGAAAGCTGATTCTAATCTTAATGAACTACCCGCGCACTCTGAGAATCACGCTCTATAAGCTGAGATAACCTGACAGGTGACCTCATAAAATGATCAGAACTCTTACCTCAAAACGGGGGTATGGTTCCCACTAGGGCCGTGGGATCTCTCCCTCTCCCACTCTAACTCTTCCCGCTCTAACTTATGGTACGCCTAATACCCTTGAGCAATATCAACAACGACATCAAATAATGTCCCAACCTCAATCTTTTGAGGTTTTTGGGATCTCAAGGAAAAAGAAAGGTTATCAATAAATCTTTGAATCTCTCGAAAGGCTCATAGACTAGTTTTCATGTATATTCAGTCATTCTATGGAATTCAATCTCATATTCTGAAACACCAATAGGCTAACCGACAGGCTACCCAGTCCAATCCACTCAAACTGGCAACACTTTTCATCTCGCTCGGTACTCGAAAAAAAAAACTTTTCCATGAATCTAGAAGAAAAATCGAACCAAGTTAGCTAATAAGAGAGCGGCCCACCAATTCAAGGCTGGACCCTGAAACTGGAAAGAAGAATAATCAACACCATACCACTTGATATAATCAAAAGCCTGAAGGATACGCTGACATCATTTTATTTATAAAAAAAAACTTACACAGGGATTATCTGATGCATGGCTTGAGAATATCGGAAGGTCCAATTGGGTAAAATAATGCAGCCTCTTCGGACACTCGGACCGAGCTATTACTCAGACTGAGCTAGCCCGCCAGAATAATTAGAGGCACAACACATGCTGCCTCCGGAACATAGTTTATTGCGGCAATATTAAAAACTGGAATATAAGCTCCCTGAGACCGAACGTCTGCATATGCGGCAACCTGATAAGTTGCCTAGCGAATAATAGGTTATTGTAGTATCTGCATCGCCAAGATTCTCGTGAAAGCATCGTAGAGAGCCAAGGGAACCACAAGGCCCTGCTCCCTTACCCATCGCGAGCTCGTACAGCTGGGACCTCCGTAACTAGATCGTCAGCCCGGTCAAAACACTCGGGGCTTCGTCAGTGCTAGCCCCAGGCTAGACTGCTTCGTCTTGAACTCATACTGTTTGTTGATTTATCGCACGAGGGTTCACAATTACCACGAAGGAATTAACGAAAATACTTTGCATCCTAGACCGACGCACGATCAGAAAAAAAGGAAGTGAAACTTCCTAAATGCCATCATAGCCTCTCGTAGATAAGTACGAACGTCTACGTACCCATCAGCGAGACTCTACTAGACACTGTCTTAGTCTGGATAGACTCTAAACTGGGCTCTGATACCAACTGACACGACCCGAATTTTGGCTAGGCCGTGCGGGCACCCGACATCCTTTCCTAGACCCGTCGGGCGAACCCTTACCAATTAAATTAGGAAAATAAATATAACAATTCATAAATAAGGACAAGACTTAAAATAAAAATACAAACATACTGATACCTCTAAGCTGTACAAAAAGAATTACAGCTGACTACCCAACATACTAGGTTTAGGGTTATCCAGATTGGACATCTAAGAGTACAAAAGAAGACAGATACCTCCTGAAGGGAGCAAACTGCAACTGAAATAATAAACAATAAAATGGTGGCCATCCGGAATAAAAGCTGGCTCACCCTGACAGCTGAAGCCATATAATAATTAGAAACACGTATGGAATCACAAACTAATTAACAACCAGGAACGTAAGATAGCCAGAATATATAGATATCCCGAACATATCAAAAATCAGAAATACATCATACCGTCGCAGTGTTCAACCCGATCCATATATTTATACCGTCACGTTGTGCAACCCGATCCATATATTTATACCGTTGCGGCGTGCAACCCGATCCTTATATTTATACCATTGCGGTGTGCAACCCGATCCATATATTTATGTCGTTGCGACGTGCAAACCGGTCCTTATATTTATACCGTTGCGGCGTGCAACCCGATCCTTATATTTATACAGTTGCGGCGTGCAACCCGATCCCCGCAACCCAGAATACGAGCCAGAAATATATAGCCAAACTGAGATATGTCGACGACATAGTATACATACCGCATACATAAAACACAACACAATACACACAATAGTCAGTATGCGGTGCAATGAGATGGGATGAATGTGGTACGATGGAATGCAGTCACATATGCCCGATACCTATCTCTGGCGCGGGACTCTCATCGTCTACCAGGAGATATATGCAATAGTGACCCTTCACCGGCTCGGGACTCTCATCGATTACCGGGAAGTATACGCAATGATGACCCTTCACCGGTGCGGGACTCTCATCGCCAACCGGGAAGTATATGCAATAATGATCTTCACCGGTGCGGGACTCTCATCGCCAACCGGGAAGTATATGCAATAATGATCTTCACCGGTGCGGGACTCTCATCGTCAACTGGGAAGTATATACAATAATGACCCTTCACCGGCTCGGGACTCTCATCGATTACCGGGAAGTATATGCAATGCTCAAAACTAGAGTGCAGTGCTCATATGCTCAATGCAATACCAACAACAGGGCATAACATATAGTATACAATGTAAATTCAAAGCTGAGGCGTAAGGAGTATGCCCATCGGCAGCTACACACGTAAGGAACACGTGGTAGAAAAATCCACGAGGCCAGGTGCCTCCAAAGAAATGGATATAAACACTTACCTCGTTCCAAAGTTAACGCTACTACCCAACAACCGCTTTATTCTTTGAATTCATTGCCAAACGATCCCACTGTGTTCAATAAGCAGAAAATATATCAAATTAGGCTAAAGGCTTCATTCCTCACATTTTAGGGCAATCCAGGTAGGAACCTGATACCCTATTCGCATACGCAATACGCAGGCCAGGCCTATGTACAGTGTTTATGGTCACATAACCAAACCCTAAATAAATTATATTTATAAGTTGCCTATAACTCACTGAGTACGAATATATAATTAATTCTATTATCGGGGTCCATTTGACCCTTTAAACTATTAATTGAACTTATTAAAACGATGTCTAATATTCCAAGTTTTACCGTTGAAATATATTCAAACACACGTAATAAACTCAAATGATATATTAGGATCATTACCTGAATGTTTCGGGGTAAAAATACTAATTTTTCTCCGGCTCTTTTCGCATTTTCTGGCATTTTTTCCCCTGTGTTTTCTCTTTTTATGTTTCTGTACGCATTGTACATATGTTTCTATTTTCTATATATAAGCTAAGGATCAACAAGGTCCACCGCCTCTCATCAACTTTTTTTTTGTCTTTTTCCTTTTTTTTGTTTTATTTTATTTTATTTTCTTTTCTTAACGAAAATTAAAACGGTGCCCTACGATATTCGAAATAATTCCAACTTTTGCTTACGAGTTATACAAAATATATGTGACATACTCGCGAAGGCGGATCTCAAATCGGGTTCCCGAAACTCAAGATACGAATTTAAATGAAAAAAGGTCAAATTATTTAACTTTCGGCATTTTAGCGGAAATAGCCGAACAACATCGAAATTCATTTTCGAAAGTTCACAAAAGTCACAAATAATCATACGAACCTAACGGCGCTTTCGGATTTCGAATCGGAGCTCATTCACCAAAACCGAGCTCGAAAATCTCTTTTTAATATTTATCGATAATAAAAACTGAAACCTTCTTCCGATGCCTACCAATCGAGGTCTGATTTGGCTCAAATTTTACAGGTAAGTCCCAATGGACATTACAAAGTTTTTAAAATTATCGACATGCCAATCAGAGTCCTAACTTCCGAAATGACTACCTAAGATCGTTTCAGAACGGCACAAGGACTCAAGCTCTCTCAACCAAGGCCCTTGTTTAGCAATTCATCCACCTGTCTTTGGAGCTCTTTGATGTCTTTGAGATTACACCGGTATGCAGGCTTGTTGGGGATTTGAGACCCCGAAACGAAGTCAATTTGGTGCTCGATTCCTCTCAATAGAAGCAATCCACCTGGCATTTATTCGGGAAACATGTCTCTGAAGTTCTGCAAAACACTTTGTACAGGACTAGGCAAAGGGTTATCGTTAGAAAAATCATTATTATAGTTTAGAAAGATACCCTTGTGCACGAGGTAAATCATTAGTTGACCGTTGTCGTTGCCTCGTAGATACTCACCCGATTGCATGATTGCACAAAGACTTCTTACCTCGGGTGGTGAGTTTTTATCTTCGGCCACAATTTGTGTTCTCATCGAATACTTAGCTTTTGCCGCTTCTTTCAATTCCTTCATTCGTTTATATTCCTCGCTGACTTGTTTAAGAGACAATGGTTTGAGTATGAAACTCTCACCTCCGAGCTTAGTAGTGTAAGTGTTGGACCGTCCGTTATGAATAACCGGCCGATCATACTGCCATGGTCGACCCAATAGCAAATGACAAGCTTGCATCTATATCACATCGAACATCATCTCATCTTGATATTCTCCCACTTTGAACTTGATCAAAACTTGTTTGACAACCACATTTATTTAACCATTGCAATCGGTAAGGATGAGGATGTTTTGAGGTGGGTAATCCCAATTGTGAAACCAAGGTTTTGCTTACCATATTTGCACAACTACCGGAATCAATAATCATCGAATAAACTTTCCCCCTTACTTGACATCTTGCATGGAAAAGATTCTCTCTTTAGTTGTCCTCTTCTTCGAGAGTCATGCAGCTCAAATTTCTTCGAACCACAAAAAACATTTCCGGATGATCAACTTCGGAAACTTCACGACCATCATCATTTCCAACTCGGTCGATCTTCTCGACATTTTCCTCTTTGGTGTCACTCGCTTGCTCAAGAACGGTTCCATCTTCGAGCAAAAGCATAACTTTGCGAGTTGGGCACTCTTTTGCCATGTGACTATAACCTCTGCATTTATGACACTGAATATTTGAAGCACTAGGAGTATTGAGTTGAACTTTACCTCCTACTTCTCTTGGTTGGTTAACAGTCACTCCCCTTTCGAAGGGTTTCTTCGGATCTCGAATAGTGTTGGCACTTGCTGGATTCGGACTCTTCCATTCTTTACCTCGGTTCAAAGGAGTTGAATTAGTGACTCCTTGATACCGGTTTGCTTTGTCGTCCTTCACCCATTTTTCAGCTTCGATGGCTGCATGAAACACATCTTCCAACGTTTGATACACACGCAGCCTCAATTGAGATGACACATCTCGAGCCAAGCCATTTTTGAATCGAATGATGGCTTGCTCATCATTTTCTTCCATATCAAGAGCCAATCGAATTCTTTCGAACTCATCATAGTACTCTTCAACCGATTTGAAACCTTGTTTCAATTCAAAGAGCTTTCGAAGTTGTTCCTACCTATATTTGGCATTCACATACTTATCATCCATCGCTCTTTTCAACTGCATCCATGTGGTGACCTCGGGATAAGCATTCCTTCACCTCAACCTTTTGTCAGCTTCCCACCATGTTGATGCATATACCTTGAATGAAGCAAAAGCATGTGCAACTTTTCTCTCTTCGGTCGTCTCATTTGTTTCGAAGATTCGTTCCAGTCGAATCTTCCAATCAAGATATTGGTCCAGGTCACTAGTTCATCTGAAGGACGGAATAGTGATCTTGACACTATTCAAGTTTGAATCTTGAGTACCTCAGATCGGTTCCGGATACTCATCATAATAGTCATCAGCCTCATGCTCATAATATCTATCAATATTTGCGCCTCGGCCTCGACCTTAGAAATTTCCACGACCTCGTTGAACCTACCTTCGTTGACCGAACGGCGGCTCATGCTCAGCTTCGACCTCGGGATATTCTCTATCATCGACCCCTTCATTAATGACAACAACTTGTCTTCAGGCCATTGGAAGTGGCAATCTATCACCTCGGGGAATGCCCAAGTGTTGATGACTAGCTTAAGGATTGCCCAAGTTTTGTTGTTCCGCTTGGGTATTGCCCAAGTGTTTGTGAAGCTTGGGGATTGCCCAAGTGTTGTTCAGCTCAGGGATTGCCCATAGGTTCATTTCGAACAGCCTCGTTCTTCAACCGTTGTTGTCGAACAAGCTCAGAAAAATTGCTCAGGTTTCATCGGAGTGGAGTTGCTAGTTCCGGCGCCGGACCCAGGTAAGGTAACGGACACACTCCCTTGCTCGAGGTTAGCTACTCAAGCACTCATTCCTCTTACTTCAGCACTGATGCCTTGTATCGCAGCCATGAGATCGGCTAACGACACCTCGGGCGCCTCAATGCCCTTTCCATCGCCTCCATTCCCAGCCAAGGTACCTGCATAATTCAAAGACCAAGAAAATGTTAAGGTTAGAAATCATCTCATACACTCCCTCACTTTTATTGGGTGGAGCTCGGGTCTACTCAATTATTGGTTCGGGTTTGGTGACTCAAGAACTTGTAGCCAATGGCTTCCTTGGTTGATCAACTTCTCTCAGTTCCTTCGAATTTGACAAGTTACACTATCTCCTTCGAGAAGAGTGAATTGATGTTGACTCGATGGAACGAACGCTATTTTAACTGCGCTCGGGAAGTCAAAGAATTTTTTATGAAATTTGGACTTCGGTCACCCCTCGCATGAGTTCCTATAAGCTAACACAAATTAGTACGACCTCGAGTAGAAAGATTTACTCTAGGGATCCACTAACGAGATTTATCGATCACAAGAAAAGTGAAAACCTAGGAGAATCTACCCTTCGATTCCTTTTTTGGAATCCTCGAAAACACCAACTCTTGTAGGGACAAAAGTGGTCCCTCCTTGGTACGGATTAGGGTTTAACCTTATCCACTTTCCCTTTTCTAGCCAACAAAATTTTCACATGGGGTTTTGATTTTAACACTTTACCCCTTTCTTTTTCAATGGAACAGTGAACTCAAACTTCCGATGTACGGAAAAATGTTCAACTTCTTTCACAGTCCACGACTTAACAGACTTTGGGTTGTTTTTCATTCCGGTAATTTTCAAGGTCGGAGGAAATCAGTTCCAAGAATTTTCGAGCTAAGAACAACTTCACTTCGTCCGTACACTGTTATAATGTAACACGTTTCCGGCGTATGGACGGTGGCTCAAACAGCGGAACTTCAATTTTCAGCTCAAAAACTCAACCCAAATCAAGTTACAACCACCAGTGTTCGATAACAACCACCAAAATACGACTGGGATTTTGTAACAACACCACCACGTCAAAACTACCCAAAAACCTTCGAGAAACCCTAGTCGTCAACTCGTGTACGACAGGAGCTCGTTGGATTCCTTAAACGATTGTGAACAAGAATCTGTGGTTGTTTAATCCAAACAACCAACCAATCAACCAAAATTTTTGAATTTTTCTTTTCTACTTTTTCTTTTTTGTAATAACAAACACAACAGTAACAACAATCAACAACGGGGATGAAGCTGAAACTGAAAGACACAAACGCATGAGATATAGACGAACATGATTGGGGTTGTAAGAACAAGCCCAAACCGTGCTTTGATACCAAGATGGTGCAAGCTAAATCGGTGAAGATGAAGCTTAGGAACCAAAGTTAAACTACGAAAAAATAAAGATAAAAGCAAGACAAATCTCTTGCTTCGTTGGAATGAATCCGAGGAACTAGTCTCGGTTCAAACAATGGAGAAGACAAGGAGATGCATCTATACTATGCAACAATCCTCAAGAAGAACTCACGTTTCTTGCAAATTGAATGACCAAGAAGAAAATGTCAAACGACTATCACCGAATGACATAAGTTCTTTAAAAATCCCACGTCGGGGTTCGGCTCCATCGAAGACACAAATTAGCATTCAGCTAAATTCAACATTCATACAATAACTCAATTCCTACAAATGAAATGAAATGTGGTTTATATAGACAATACTAAGGGCAAAATAGTAAAATGATTACAGACGACCAATAGGAGTAAGCCACGCAGGGCTCAATAAACTGAGTGTTCAGTTACTCCTTTAGCCGAACACTTGCATTCAAACACTTGAGATCGAGCTCTTAACTTTGGTGCTTGGTTGTTCAGCTCGACACTTTGACATCGGACGCTCTCCCTTCGGGTGCTTGCTTTACTCTTAGTGTCGATGTTGAGTGTTCGGTTGGGTGTTTGATCACTCCCTTCTTCGAGCTCAAGCTTGCAGATGAAGCCTTCGACTCTTGAGTTCGGCCAATCAGCTTCGGAGCGGTTGCTTTCTCCTGACAATACCAATTGAATGTGAACATCGTGCAACAACTTGGCTTGGCTTCGTGTCACCAACCTCGATGGATTGAACACTTGATCAGCACGTGTTCAGGCTGCATCAAAAGGTGTGTTCGATGATCATTGATTCAGGCAGTTGTTTGAATGTAGTGAGCCAAACTTTGGTTTCACAAATGAGGCTGCCCATTACAAAACATCTCCGACCTTACAAGCTCCAATAGTTGAATGAGTGTGGAGAATTAAGAGTTGCGAAGCAAGTGTTAATCAAATTTCAAGTGGGAGCTTATCATGATAAAATGATGTTTGATGTGGTTTGCAAGCTTGTCATTTGGTTCTTGGGCGACCTTGGCAATATGATAGGTCCGTTATTCACAATGGTCGGTCCAACACTTACACTTCTAAGCTCGGAGGTGAATTTTCATACTCAAACCTTTGTCTCCAAAGCAAGTCAATGAGGACTATAAACGAATGCGAGAGTTGAAAGAAGCGTCCAAAGCAAAGTCTCCCGTTGGGACATAAATTATGGCCGAGGTTAAAATTTCACCGCCCATGGCAAGTAACTTTCGTGGAATCATGCAACCGGCTGAGTATCTACGAGGCAACGACAACGGTCGATTGATTATTTGCCTCGTGCACAAAGGTATCCTTCTAAACTCTAATGATGATTTTACTATTGATAACCCTATGCCTAGTGTTGTTCAAAGTGTTTTGCAGGACTTGGAGACATGTGGATGAATTGCTAAACAAATGGCTAGTTCGTGAGGGCTAGTTCGTGAGAGCTTGAGTCCTTGCACCGTTCATGTTATCCTTGTACCAAAGAAAGATAGAACATGACGAATGTGTGTTGATTGCTGAGCAGTCAACAAAATAACAGTAAAGTATCATCATCCTATCCCTCGATTAGATGACATACTAGATGAATTGAGTGGTTCTCCATTCTTTTCAAAGATTGACCTCAGGTTCGGTTACCACAAAATTCGAAATGAAACCGGATGATGAGTGGAAAACTGCATTCAAGACCAAATTCGGTCTCTATGAATGGTTAGTGATGCCGTTTGACCTCTCTAATGACCCGAGCACGTTCATGAGATTGATGAACCACCTGCTTAAACCGTTTATAAATAAGTTTGTTGTTGTATATTTCGACGATATACTTGTTTATAGTAAATCTATGGATGAACATGTGGAACACTTAAGGCTTGTGCTAGATACACTTAGAAGTAAGAAATTGTATGCTAACTTCAAGAAGTGTGCCTTTTGTGTTGAACGTGTAGTCTTTCTTGGAGTTTTTGTGAGTGTTAATGGTGTTGAAGTCGATGAGTCCAAAGTCGAAGCAACTAAAGATTGGCCAACCCCTATTTCTGTGACTCAAGTCCGTAGTTTTCATGGGTTAGCTAGTTTTTATTGAAGGTTTGTTCGAGACTTTAGCAGTGTGGTAGCTCCTTTAACTGAGCTGGTGAAGAAAGACCATCTGTTTGTGTGGGGAGAGTCCCAATATAGGGCTTTCCAAGAGTTTAAATGGAGGCTAAGCTCTCCCCCATTACTACAACTCCCTGAATTTGGCAAAGCATTCGAGGTTGAATATGATGCGTCCGCAGTTGGGATTGGAGGGGTGCTTATGCAAGAATCGAAGCCGATCACTTACTTCAGCGAAAAGCTTAAGGGTGCAGCCTTGAACTGCTCTACGTATGACAAGGAATTGTATGCCCTTGTTTGAGCACTCACTCATTGGAAACATTATCTATAGCCCCGTGAGTTTGTGATTAAAAGTGATCATGAATCTTTGAAACATCTCCGAGGCCAAGAGAAGTTGAACCGGCAGCATGCCAAGTGGGTAGAATTCATTGAGAGCTTTCCCTATGTAATTCATTACAAAAAGGGTAAAGACAATGTCGTGGCTGATGCGCTATCAAGGACATTCTCCTTAGAGACCACTCTCACTTCGAGACTAATGGGGTTCGAAAGCATAAGTTGATGTATGAACACAACTCCAAGCTTAAGAGCGTCCGTGACGCTATCTTGAGTGACCAAAAGGTTGAGAAGTATCAATGGCATGATGGCTATCTCTTCAAAAATGGGAGAGTTTATGTGCCGTGGAGAGAGCTTTTGATTCGAGAAGCTCACTCCGGGGGCTTAATGGGACACTTCGGTATCGATAAAACTCTTGGTATCTTAAACGAGCAGTTTTACCGGCCCAAAATGCAAAGAGATGTGGAAAAGCTTTGCAATGCTTGTTTAGATTGCAAGAAAGCTAAATCGAGGTCCAACCCTCATGGTTTGTACACTCCGTTGCCCGTTCCTAATTACCATTGGGTTGACATATCCATGGATTTTTTTATGGTGTTACCGAGGTCGGGGGTTGGACATGATAGCATCTTTGTCGTCGTCGACCATTTTTCCAAAATGGCTCACTTTATTCCTTCCAAGAAATGTGATGATGCACAACATGTAGCTACTTTGTTTATTTCTAATGTGTTGAAATTACTTGGTGTGCCTCATACTATTGTGAGTGACCGAGACTCTAAATTCTTGAGTCATTTTTGAAAATGTCTATGGGGTGCCCTTGGCACCAAACTACTATTCTCGATGTCTCACCATCCTCAGACTGATGGACAGACCGAGGTAGTGAACTGAACCTTGGGAGCTCTACTTCGAGCTATGACCAAAGGTAAGGCCGGGAATTGGGCTAACCTTTTGCCCATAATGGAATTTACATACAACCGCACTATGCATCGAATGATTGGAATGACTCCATTTGAGTGCTTGTATGGTTTTAACCCTTTGATTCCACTTGATTTAACCCCGTTGCCTCGAGATGCTGTTAATGTTTTTGAAGGTACACGCTGAGCTACTGCTTTGCTCGAGCTACACGCCAAAGTGAAGAAGAATCTTGTGGAAGCTTATGCCAAAGTGGCGTCGAAGAAGAACAAGGGGCAGAAGAAATTGGAATTAAAGAAGGGGGATTGAGTTTGGGTTCACTTCAGAAAAGAGAGGTTCCTGACCTAAAGGAAAGGAAAGCTGACTCCGAGATGGGATGGTCCATTCCAACTGTTGAAAAAGATCAACAACAATGCATATGTGATCGACCTCCCAGGTACGTATAATGTATCCAACACCTTTAATGTTGCCGACTTAACTCCTTGTGTTGTAGGCCAAGCACCAGAGACTAAAGAAGTGATGCAAAGCAAACCAAACCAAGACCCTTTACTAGAAGTCAAGCCAAAGCAATCCATGATGCTCACATTCACTTGGTATGGCAAGGCGTGGATGTGGAAGATGGGAGCTCCGGAACCACCTTGAAGATCATGCATTGGAGCACCATGGAAGGAGGACCATCCAAACCATAAGGAGAGGCTCAAGAGACATAAATTGAGGCGCCTCAAGAGGATTCAGGAAGGGGCGGACCGGCTCCCAGTATGGGCGGACCACCTAGTCATTGATCAAGTCTCTGGATCTCCAAGGGGCGGACCGCCCCTGTGCAATGGGCGGACCGCCCACTTTACTGTGAAGCTGGGAACAACCTTGCAGAGGCGGACCACCTCCCATTATGGGCGGGGCGCCCCTTTTGATGAGCAACCATCCAAATTTCTTACTATTTTGTGGTGTAATTCCAATTATAGCCCTAGCTTACTTCTATTGTTTTTACCCACTTTGAGGGTGTTTTAGACATTCCATTTATGTTTGTAGAAGACTATAAGAGTCTTCATTAGTCTTGAATTCATTCACTACACTTTGAATACACAAACATGTGAGAAATACTCTCTCTTTGAACCTATGAGTTTTAGCTTGATTTCAATTGGAAGAATTCAAGTTGAACTTCAAACCTTTCAGATCATTCTATTTGCAAGGACCTCGTGATTCTTCAGGATAGTTGCATAGCGTAGGTGAATCTTGACCATCGTTCGGGGTGTAACGAAATATTGTTCTTCGTTGCTACTTGAACAATCGTGTGAGTCTCGTCTCGTTTTTATATCTTTATCGATTTCGTAGTTTCGATTGCATCAAGAAGGATCAATTTTGAGGACGAAATCTTCTCAAGAAGAGGAGGATGATGCAGTCCGTGTCTGTGCTGATCAAGTATTCCACCCATCGAGGCTAGTGACACGAAGCCAAGCCAAGCTTTTGCATGATGTTCATATTCAGCTGTTGTGGCCGGGAGAAAGCAACCGTTCGGAAGCTGAGTGGCCGAGATTGACGTATGAAAGCTACATCTGCAAGCTCGAGCCCAAGAATGGGAGTGACCTAATCTCGCTCCGTGACGTCGAGCAGTAAAATGACCGAAGGGCTACAATCCGCCCGAGGAAGAAAAGCGTCTGATTCAAGTGATCGTGGCTGAAGAGCGAGCGAGCCCACGAGTGCCCGAACACTTAATTATCAGCCCTGCGTGGCTTGTTTTTATTGGTTATATGTGACCATTTTACTAGTTTATCGTTGGGATTATCTATAAAAACCTTTAATATTTCATTTGTAGGACATCTTGATTTTTGGTATTGAATGAATGAGAGTAGCCGAGAGCTATGTCTATCTTGTTTAAGAAGTGAGAAACCCAGATGTCGGATACTTCGAAACTTGTGGCTTTCGGTGAACTGTGATTGAACAATTCCTCTTTGATCATTCGATTTGCATGAGGCATTGTTCTCTTGAGGATCGTTGCATAGTTTAGGTGCTCTTCTCTTCTACTCGAAATGTACCAAGACTAGTTCCTTGGTGCCGTTCGAGCAAGACAAGCTGTGTCTAGCTCTTTATATTTTCTTTTCCACTGTTCTTGTTCGGTTGCTAAGCTTCACCAAGTTAGCTTGCATCAGATACAAATCTTTTTGGGGCATTACCCCAAGGAAAAGAGTTGGTAATATAAAAAAGAATTAAAATGATACATCTACCATTGTTAGGTAAAGGCTGCCGCATCTGGAGAAAATGATTTAGTTTTGTCCTTAAACTCACCTACAGCCTCAACACTTGCCACATGAATTTAAGCAAGCCAAACGGACAAGTACATCTAGGATACTTGGTAATTCTCGCCAACTACTTTCCTAATTACTTGAGCAAGATTTACTTGAAAAAATAATATAAACATTAAATATAATATGAGTATAAGAATTTATTACTACTGTTGTTCAATAATTGAAAAAAGTCAACCTGAAGACTAAGTCTAAACTAATAACTTAGAGTGTCCTGAGCACTTTTTCAAAATTAATTTTGAGTACTATTTTCTTATATTTGTGATGTCTAAAAGCATCAAATTCTAAATAACTAAAAAAATTGGCTCTATGTGCATAGAATTATCATCACATATGAGAAGGTCACACCAATATATCCCCTCAAAATGCAAGACCTGTAAGTGGCCAGGCCCGACCTCTTTGACACTCACATTCGAGGAGGTTAATGACGCCTTTGAAAGACTGAATGTGATTACATTTTACAGTAAAATCAAAGTTTCTTTGTGGTTAGATATAGGATCTCTCTAGAAGATGTTGGACTGTCCGGGCGATATTTTCAATAAACAAATTTGATCACTTATGACATACTTTTGTTTTAATAAATGAGTCCATAAAAATGATTCCAATGTAATTTTTTTACCGCGACTATAAAAATTAGATAGGAAAAAACGAATTAAGGTATACAGCTAATAGATCATAGGTGATAAGGTAAAAATAACATATTAAAGTCGGACACTTCCTTTTATGTTTAAGTGTCTAAATGAGAACTTCAGACAAATTTTGGAGGTTGGCTGGTTATTGAAATATTTTAAATTGATCGAATCGAATCGTATTGATTTATTTATTAGGTTATTTTTAATAAAATTATAGGTTATTATAAAAAATTAAAATAATACCGATGAATTAAGGTAGTTTTCTTATTTTAGAGAAAAATATCAAAAAATAATAAACCTAATCGAATAAATTTATCTATGTATATATTTATATATTTTTTCCATGGCCTCAGGCTTTGATGTGATGGAAATGATTATTAGTCTACGTTAATTAACACCCAAATTTCATAAATCCAAACCTATTATGCTACTCTCGTAGTCCTGGTATGGGTGTCTTGCACGCCACATTTTCATAATTAGATTGATTACAAGCCTCCTTTTCCATGCTCAATCTATTCATGTCATCTCATGTTCGGTGGTACCTTTGCTATATTCACCAATTATTTATCTCGCCAGATTTCAAAACACACTCAAATCTAAACTTTGTATACTTGGATATGTTTACTCTTGCAACCAAAATCGTGCGTCATATACATCTCACACATGCAATACGTCATTCTAGAACTACGCACGACCTGATTCTCGTGAAACCTGAGATATGTAGGCAACTAAAAGACCAGGGTTCGGTCGAAATATCCCAAAATTCTCATTTTTCTTTCTAGTATTTTTTCCATTCTTCGTGATAAAATTGGCTACTCCATCAACTATCTTTGCCCGAAGATTCTTACATCATTCCCGGGCAAAGAAGGGCAGCTGTTGTAACCAATTTTGTCCCTCTTTTTTAGTAATTGACTATATTTAACTTAAAGGTGCAATATTGATTGTTTGAACAAAATATGCATTAGAAAGCATGCATTTATTTGCGTTATCCTCTATTTCTACATTATATATATTTAATTGAGGTTGTATTATGTAATTCTGCATAATTTAGGCTATTTGTTAAATGCATGCCGAGACTGTGCTATTTGTATAATTTACTGCATTTACAACATTTAATAAATATTTGTGGTTATTTATACTTAATTAATTTAATATGACCCCAATTATTTTTATGTGTGTATTTTTTTTATACATAATATGTATATTTATATTTTTTATTTATGCCGCACCTTTAAGATAATTTTATGTCTAATTAAAAATATCTTAGTCCAATATTTGTTCATAATTTTCTAGAATTCAAATTCCTTCTCTAATTGAACCTGGACAAGTAATAGTCCAAATACATTTTCTTTATTTAAATTTTGAAAGAAAATATAGTCCAAGTTCAACTCTCCATTTGTTATCTTTTTAATTTTTTTCATTACCTTCTTTCCAAAGTCAAAACAATTGTCGCACCCCACTTTTTACAACCTCCTCCGGATCGCTCGTCCGGAGAAAAAGTGGTTTCTGACTTGGATAACTCGTAGGAGTTGAGTTTTGGAGTCGTCACCTAATAAATTATCTAGGCGTATTAGGCCTCCTAAAAGCATTTCTAATTCAATTTAAAGGAACAACTTCGGGTTGGTCTACTAATCAGAGATTCGGGTAAGTGTTCAAGTTAACCTAGAAGGAATGGGTTAGGCACCTCCTAAGTTCCACAAATGTGGTTCCCGACCGATTTCTACAATTGGGATTTAATAAGCAATTTTAACCATAAAGGGACAAAAGTTAAATAAAAAATAAAAGGATTATGATATGCCAATAAGTAGAATTAAGTAAAATAGGAAGAGTTTCGGAATTGAACTCAAAGGTAGGTTATATGAGCTAAAATAGGTAGTAGGCAGTTTAAATAGTTTTGCAAAAATAAGCTTATATAGAAATAATATTATACATATAACAATAAATTACAAAATTAGACTAAGATAGCTAATTAACCTATTTGAAGAATAGCCCTAGATTTTATTATCATATTCGGATTAGAACCCAGCTTTTATCGGAGAAGATAGTTTCAGAATCCACTATCTTATATAGCTTGGGTAATTTCCATCATATCCGAGGGGCTTAATTCCCTTAACCCCCATACTCTCTTTAAGTATTTAACTAAAGCAAGTTCCTAATATTTTGAAACGTCCTAAGGCTTTACTAACGTCCCAACTAAAGTCCCGGAGGTTATTGGGACAACTAATTAAAATATAAAATATCTAGACCCCTATATTTAATTGGTGCCCCAAGTCTAGACTCAAGCTAGGCGCCAAATAATAAAATATGGTCTTGTTTAACATATAAAGATAAAATTTAAATAAGTAGTGCAATTTTAAACTTGAAAAGAGAGGCCTCAAAATTAAATAAGTAAATTGTTATAAAGGATTTCGAACTGCTGTTAAACCAAAAAATTTCACCCAGTGCCCTCAATAAGACCTGGTCTTACCTAACTGCCCACACTTACAAATGTTATAAGTCAATGCCCTCCACGTCATACCCCCTCCTATGAAAGGACTATTTTGTCCCCGACCTACTTAATTCACGCTGAACAGATTTTTTTCTCTCTTTCCCCATTCCTGGCCGCCTTCTTTCTTCTTTCTGTGCTGGAGATTTGAGATTTTTTATTCTCTCTTTTTTGTATATTTGTTCTATTATATTTTCGTTATATTGTAATTTTTATTTCGCGTAATCATTTATCTGTATTTATTTTTTCCTGTTATTTTTTTTATACTTATTGTTTATATATTTATCTTTTAGTTTTTTCCATTTCGATCTATGATTATTGAATTAAGTTTGAGGTTCCTGTGGATTTTTTTGCTTGTGTTTGCTTGATTCTGGTGATTTGTAGGTTTTTATTGCCTATGGATATTAGATATTCATGTTGTTGCATAGAGCTTAAAATCTTGACCATGGCCAAGAGTTGCATAGACTTTCTCTACAAGTTGCTTACTGCAGTAGAGTTTAAAGTCTTGGCTATTGCCAATACTTGCAGAGATGTTCCGTGTAAGTTGTTGCTTCCACCAGAACTTAGAGACTTGGCTATTGCCAAGAGTTGCAAAGACATTGTCTCCAACTTGTTCACTGCAGTAGAGGTAGAAGTCTTGGCAATTGCCAATACTCTTAGAGATTTTTAGTGTAAGATCCCCCTTGCAGCAGAACTTAAAGTCTTGGCTATTGCCAAGAGTTGCAGAGACTTTCTCATCAAGTTTTGCACTGCAATATAGGTAAAAGTCTTGGCAATTGTCAATACTTGCAGAGACTATTTGTACAAGTTGCTCCTTTCAGTAGAGTTTAAAGTCTTGGCAATTGTCAATACTTGCAGAGACTATTTGTACAAGTTGTCCCTTCCACTAGAGTTTAAAGTTTGGAATAAGTTGTAGAGACTTTTTATGTAGTTTACTGTTTCATCAGTCATGCATTCAGTAGTTGTCATTGTATGTTTGTATATGGTCTTTTCATTATTGTTTCATTGTTTTATTAATATGTCTTGTCATTGTTGTTTTTAAATTTTTTGTAGGTAATGGATATTGAATCTTCAATCTCCTAATCCTGATAATGTACATTTTGATGTGGTGGATGATTTTATACAGCCAAGATCTTCTGATGAATTCCAAGGCAAAAATGTGATGTGGGCGATGAATTTTCAAATTTTCGTTTGTTATCTCCGTCGCAAAATAATCACTGTAATAGTCTAAATGAGACTTTTAGTACTACAAAAGAGTTAGAGAAAACTGTTGAGTAGTTTTTAATTACGTGTATTTCGTATTTACCGTGTTTGTTGTGTTTATGTAAACAAGTACACTTGGATGTTTGATATTTTTGTTATTTGAAAGACTGAAGTTGCTTTGAATCGGATGAACTGGAAGTGTTGCCAATTGCAGGACTTCAAGGCATTTTAGTTGTTGTGGGGTGAACACATTTAGATGGAAAGTCTTGCCAATGGGCAAGACTTGAATTGTAGTTAATTAATTCCAACTCTAATATTATATAATTAATTTAAAATTGATAAATAATTCATGGAGGGTTGTTCTGGTAATGTTTTTGCGAAGACTTGGTGTCAGTTTAGTTGTCAATACTATTGCCTATGGCAAGACATCAAGGCAAGTTAACTATTTCTAATATTAAAGTCGATAAATAAGTTTTGGTAGGAAATCTTACCCTTTGCCAAGACTTTACGTCAAGTTAACTTGAATTGGTTATCTGTATGAGTGTAAAGTCTTGGCTATTGCCAATAGTTCAGTTTATTGATAATATTAACTTTCCAATCACGTTTGATTTTTAAAAATATTTATAATCAATAACTGCCCTTCCTTTTGATGCAACACCATGCTATGGTCAGCTTCATTCACAAAGAAGCGGGATTTTCTGATATGTCAGTCCTTTTAATAACTTCTATTATGAAGCAGGATTTTCTGAAATTCTCATCATTCTTCAGCAGATACATGCAAGTGATAAGTTCTTGATCATTTGTTACCATCATGCCTCTGCACCTTTCTAGATTCGTGTCAAACCTTATCTTTGCTTCACTTTCATCAGTGTTGATGGTTAGAGCATTACAAATTTATTTTTCAAATACGTGGTAGCTTATACCATCTTTGACAAGTATCAACTTTATATCATGATTGATGTATTTTCTGTTTGCATCCCATTTCCCATTATAAGCTATATAAATGTAGCGAGTTGCCATAGTGCTAATCCTGCACATAATCAAGACAAATGATATGCTTAGAATTTCGTACTCAGATTGCTTTGATAGAAGCAAGATCATGAGTAAAAGTGATGCACTTTGTGGGCTTAAGGTCTTGCGAAGAAGTCTCTCCTAGATGCCTATTGCACTAGAGCAGCAACTCTTGGCAATAGCCAAGAATTTAAGAGACTTTGTCTCCAAGCCCCCATTGCAACAGGTCTTAAAGTCTTGGCAATAGGCAAGAAGTCTCTCCTAGGTGCTTATTACACCAGAGTTGCAAGTCTTGGCTATTGCAAAGACTTGCAGAGACTTTGTCTGCAAGGACCCTATTGCAACAGGGTTTTAAGTCTTAGCAATAGGGAAGAAGTGTCTATAAGGCCCCCATTAAAACAGAGCTGCAAATCTTGGCAATAGGCAAGAAGTCTCTACAAGCCTCCCATTGCAGTAGAGTTTAAAGTCTTGGCTATTGCCAATACTTTAGAGATTTTCAGTGTAAGTTTCCCTTTGAAGCAGAACTTAAAGTCTTGGCTATTGCCAAGACTTGTAAAGATTTTCTTATGTAGTTGGCCACTGCAAGAGGGCTTAAAGTCTTGGCAATAGCCAAGAAGTCTCTCCCAGGTGCCCATTGCACCAGAACTTAAACTCTTGGCTATAAGCCAAGGGTTGCAGAGACTTTCTCTGCAAGTTAGCACTTGCAACAGGCCACAGAGTTTTGGCAATAGGCAAGACTTTTCCAGAATTCATAGACTTTCTGCAATTAATACAGATTAATTTTTTTTTTTTTACAATTACTATAATCAATCTAATGTCATGTGTTTCTATACAATATTTTTTTTTTGATTATTATGAATAAAAGTCATAGCTCGTTTGGTCTATATAGAATTTTAAGCAAAGTTAAGCATAATACATATGAAATTATAAAAGAAATTAATTGAAGTTTTAGTAAAATTTAATAGCAATTTAAAGAAATCTTACGTTGAATCTTCGCTTGAACGGAGCAATCTGTAAAAGGAATGAGTTTTTAGGGTTTTCTTGATTGCGTGAATGGAGAAAAGGAAGGGGAGGGACTGGACGGGTCTTTTTATTGGTTGCAAGGGGTATTTTCGTCCGTAATAAGTTTTATTAAACTAATGGAGGGAACTTTTGCTAAACCACTGTTATTGAGGGCATTTTGGCAAACCATTGCTTCCCGTGTCATATTTTTGCTAATCAGCCCTGTTAAACTGTTACGTTTCCATACTACTGGATTTGCAGAAAGCCAACTTCCAGCACTGATTGGGAATTTAGCCACTTTTAAAGCAAAAAGGTGAACTGCTCAAATTTTAAGAGATAATATACTTTGCAAACGGTATGCCTTACAGTTTTGACTCTCAGTTATACACCTGCTGTAAGTTTCACTTTGAAAATTACACAGATATGCCTATTTTGCACCAATCTTATGATTTTAGCCCTCTATCACACAATCAAGCAAGGAGAAGGTTAGAAATGGCCCCTGTGTAGCCAATGTCACTGATTTCAGCGGCAACTATCACGCAGTACCTGTCCTACATGAATAAAGGCACCTTATGGTGCTTATACAAACCATCACTAGCCCTAATGAATACATGATTTCAAGTATTCAATTCTAATTACCAAAATACATCACAAGAATAAGAAATAAAGAGGAGAAAAATGGCCTTTTTCCCTTGCATATTCGGGCTTTAGAGACCTTGACAACCCGCACAAAAATTACTAAGAAGGTATAGCTTTTTGTTTTTTTTTTTGGCTATCCTATAAACTGCAACAAAGGGTTAGTAACTTGGCCTAAAGCAGCCCATATAACACATGAAAAATAAGTGCAAAAAAGAAAATGTCTAAAAATTCACATACTGATCAGTTGCGTTCAGTCAACACAACAAGTTATTAAGATAGCAATAGAAGCCATTTTAATCAGTTCATAAAACTTACCTGGCAAGCTGATTAACAAGATAGAACAAAAACAAATAGAGAAGGAGCAGTAGTTCACAGAGAATGCTCTAAACGTTGACTGCTATAAGCCAAGGCAGGATAATCCAAATAGAGAAAATAAGGAAAGAGAGGAGATTGCAAAAACAGACAGTTTTCCAGAGAGAAAGAAAAGTAGTATTTTTAGCGTGTAGAAGAGAGAAGCTGAAGGTGTCCTTTCAATGTTCAAAATACCCAGTATTTATAGTGTAAAGGAGAGGTGGTTTTAGTCTAAGTTATATGGAAAATTATCTAAACAAGGCAAGGGGATAATACTTGTCAATCAAATTTGAAGCCTAACAGCTATAAGTCTAAATAAGGAAGTCTATCCACCTACATTCAAGAGGCTTATCAATCAGCCCCCAAATATTCTGTCAACTAATTTTAAAGAGCGAAAATCATGGCATAACATCCTTCCGAAGATAAACTAATAGTTTGATTTGGCAATCAGACAGACACTTTTCCTTTTTAAAGAAAAAATGAATATAAGAATGTGACTATGTTTACAGCTAGGTGCATATGCATATATACATAGAAACTTGAAAATTTAAAAGAGTGGGAAATATAACAAAACTGCAGAAATAGGTCCTTTCTATATGGCGTTTTCAAGACTCCAAATCAGTGTGTATATACACTAAGTTGAACAAAGTTTTCAACAACACATTTAAAAAATGGGCAAATATTTCTCGACTCAATTAAACTATGGATTAACATGTAATAATAAGCATGAATTATCAAATACAAATGCATGAATTTAATTCCTCAATAATCATTTAAAGGCAAAACAAGAATTATTTTAGGAGGCAACACTATTGAAACTAGTATGTTCAACACAAGAAATGAAAGTTGGCATCTTATTCATAACAAGAAAATAAACGAAAACAGAAAAAGGAGGATGTTACTGGATTAGACGTCAGGTCGGGTCAGGCAGAATTAGGACCGGGTCGGGTTCAATTCTCCTCTGCCCGATCTTGCTCAATTACGGGAACTATTTTCTTGCCTTGTATGTACAACATTGACATGATTTTGCTTCGTACATGCTGGGACTGGAGTAATCCCATTTGAATCTTTTGTTTCCTTTTTGGTTTCATAGAGGGAGAGAGATGAGAGATTGATTCCCATTTTTTATGATAGGAGAGTGAGAAAAAGCAGCGTGACTGGTGGCATTAATGGCGGAGAGAGTAATGGAGATATGGTGGGGATTTGTGGTGTATCGGAGCTGGTTTGCGGAAATGGGGGAGAGAGGAAAGTATGGGTGGCGGCTGGTGGGTTTGTTAGGGAATTAGGGGAATGACTTTTAGGGTTTTCAAGTTAGGGGTATGTTGTATATTAAAAAAGGAAGGTTTGTTTTGGGCCGTCGGATGGGACGAGTTGGAAGGCTAAGATCGTGCCACGCAGGCACGTTGGGGTTAAGTGTTAATGTTGTATGTGTGAGTGTATACACATATTTTCTGAGGTCGATAAGTTAAGGAGTGCCTTGGAGGATTGTACCACACGCTTTGACATGGTGTACACACGCTTGGGACGAGTTGTACTTTGTGCTAAAAGTATGTTTTAGTGAGGTGTAGGCTTATGTTGAGCTCAAGTGGTGTATATGTGGACAAAGAGTGATGACGGGGACTTGATGTAGTAGAAATGAGTTGTAAATTTGAAAATTTGGCTAGTATTTAATTAAAATACTTATAAATATGAATAATTAGTATAAACATAAGAAAATTGTAAAGAATTATAAATAAATATATTTAATCATAATTAAATATAGATGAACTCAAATATAATACTAATTAAATATAAATAGCCGCAGATTATCATTAAATGATATCGTAATACATTAAATTGCGCAAATAGTATATGTATTTCAAAAAATAGCCTAAATAATGTAATTACGTAATATAATCATAATTAAGTAAGTATAATATGAGTAGAGGATTAATAATAGTATTACGCACATAAATGCATGTTATCTAATGCAATTTTGTCTGAAACATAATATTATCCTTTTTAATTAAATATAGCCAAAATTGCGAAAAATGGAGGGACAAAATTGGGTGTCAACAGCTGCCCCTCTTTGCCCGGGGATGATGAAAGAGTCTTCGGGCAAAGATAGCTGATGGAGTAGCTAATTTTATCACGACGGATAGAATGACATATAGCCTGTGTGAAAGGTTTATGACGCACAAGTAAAGGTTTCATGCACATTTTTAGGAATAAGAATAGAAATTTATCATAAGAAATGGGAAGGATGTGATCTCTCCTCAAAACTTTATCTGGGAATCGCTCTCTGTCACCTATGTTTCGAACTTTGTAAGGGATGTCTCATTCCGATTGCCATGCCAAAATATCTGCTTATTTGTCATGTGAGTCGCAGCAGTGCTCGTAGTCAAAGATATTTTCTCCATAGGAGATATTGTTCTCTCGCCTCATAGGTTTCAAAACATGCATCCTCATTGTCTTGCTTTCAACTTAGTATGTATCTCAACTAACACGGGCTTAAGTTGTCTTTTCATTGACGAGTATCTAAGTTGCTTGCTCAATATTGTCTTGTCTTATGCTTATTTGGTTGATGTCTCATCCACATATGCGAACCATGTACCTTTCAAATGCTATGTCCACCGACGCAGACTTTATGCTTCAAATAGCTGAACTATGCCCACAAACGCAGACCCTATTTTGATTCAGATTGCCGAACTATACCCACAAACGCAGACCTTACACTGCTTCAAATTGCTGAACTATGCCTACAAATGCGGTATTTTGCTTCAAATTGTCAACCTATGCCCACAAACGCGAACCCTACTCTGCTTCAAATAGCCGAACTATGCCCACAAACGCGAATCCTACTCTACTTCGAACTGTTGAACTATGCCCACAAACGCGGACCCTACCCTATTGTCATTGTTGTCATGTCCATAAATGCGAACCCTATATATCCACCGATGCAGATTCTATGCTTCTCAAATTGATGTCATGTCCACAAATTCAGACCCTATATATCTGCCAATGCAGATTCTACGATTGTCAAATTGATGTTATGTTCACAAACTAATACGGCGCAAATTGAGCCAAAGCGCCAACCATCAAAAGCCAAGCTTGAAGGACAAAGGGGATGTGAGAGAAAGAGTTTAAAGAGCTTCGGAGCCGAGTTTACGAGATCCAAAATGCTCACCCACACTTGGGTTGGAAGAGCTTTGAAGATGGAGGCTTTGGAGATGACTTGAAGAGCTTTCACTCGAGTGCTTAGAACGACACAGCAAGGGGCGGACTGCCAAAAGCACTAGGCGGACCGCCTACCCTATGATGCAATCTTTGGACTTTGCACCAGGCTCCCCGCTTACCCAGCCAGGCGCTCCGCCTCTGCAGACTGAGTAACACTGGGTGCTCCCCCTGTACACACTAGGCGCTCCGCCTACCCCTGTCAAGCCATGACAGGATTTTGTGTAAAATACCTATTTTGGCCCTATGTGGCTTGTATTGTTAAAACCCACTTTGGGGGTGTTTTAGACCTTTCAACATGTGTAAAGAAAGACTATAAAAGCCTTCCTTAGCCATTTCATTTCATTAGCTTTGTTTTAGTCTTGAATAGAGAGAAGAGAGAACATAGAAAGGCCGAGCCTTCTAGTTCGAAGCTTGAAGCTTGAAGCTTGAAGCTTCGTGTATGTCTCGACTTGGAACCTATGGAGATTCATCGCTAGTATGAAACCATTGTAAGGTTCGAGTTTCAATTCTCCCCTTGGATAATAAATTCATGTTGTGAATCGTTTATCCATTCTTTCTTATATTTCTTGTCTTCCTTGTCTTGATTTTCTCGATATCTTTGATATCACGTTATCTCGTTTTACTTGCTTCCGCTCATTTATGGTTTAGTTCGCTTCCGCTAGTTTTATCCCGCATCAGTTTGGTATCAGAGCAAGGCTCGAGTTATGTTCTTACAAACCCCTGTTCCTTGTTCATTGTGTTAGTATTGTTGTTCTTGTTTGTTGTGTTCTTGAAGAAAAGAAGAAACAAAAAAAAAAAAAAATTGAAAAAGCTAAAAACTTGAAAAAAATTTGGTAGATCGGTTGGGATTTGATTCTCCAAGTATTATAACTTATTGGGGATTGTTCTATATCGTTTTCCCGTTCTTTTGGTTCCATAAAATCAAAATTTGGTGTTTTGATTGAAAAGTTGGAAAATCAAAACCCCCATTTTTGAAAACCTTGAAATTTTACTTCAAAACTTGAATCGAAGCTTGTTCTTGATTGTTTGGTGTTGAAAATCATTGGGGAATTCTTAAAATAGTTGAACACACCTTCAGGTACCTTTGGATTTGAATAACGGGTTGAAATCGTTGGAAAATTTGGGTGCAAATCAACCGAAAATGCGTTTTTACGAAGCTACAGAACCAGGTCCAGGCGGACCGCCTAGACACAGGGGCGGACTGCCCAAAAATGTTGCAGCTCTCTGTACTTTGGGCCAGGCGGACCGCCTAGCCACAGGGGCGGACCGCCTCCCCCTGTTTTGGGGTCCGGGTAGTTCTTTTGCCTAGGTTTTCGATGTCCTTTGCCTCCGGGCTTCTTGGTTAGTGTTTCTATGGTAATTGGCCTACTCGAAAAGTACTAAATCTTTAGCGTAATAGGACACTCGTGCGTAGAGGAGATTAAAATTCAAAGAAGAGTCGTAGAACTTTATTTGGCTTCAAGTGCGCACTTTAAATAGCCGTCCGTACATCGAGTCTCATTAACTCCATTTCGAACTAATACTTGGACATACTAGTTGTGATCATCGTGGTTTCTAAGAGATTGAAGGCCTTGCCCTTGAGTGTTCATATATTGAGTGATACACGTGAGGGAGTGATTTTTGTGAGGTTCTTTCTTTTATTGGTGCAACTATGTCGGATGAAGGTTGTGGAGGTTATGGCTCGTGTGGGGATGATGCGGGTTGCTATGGCTCATATGGAGATGATAGAGACTATGGTTCCTACGATGATGATGATGGGCATTACTATGATGACTCGAGAAACCATGGCTCCTATGGTGATGAAGCGGTTCACTATGATGATCATGAGGTTGATGAAGACTATGAGGCTTATGATGATGAATGTGTTGATCCTTATGATTCTAGTCAAGAATACAAAGATGGTGACGCTTCAAGGTACAATATTCCTGCTTACTCTTCTTGTGATGAATATGAACATGTTGATAGTGACAAAGAGAGAGTTGATGATGAGGTTGATTATATGAAATATTCATTTGCATCTTCTCTTGGTGTTTCTAATGGTGTACAAGGGAGTAGTAGAGGTCCTTCCATTAGTGTGGGAGGAGGTGGTGGTTGTTCCATGGGGAAGAAGAAGCTTGCATTTTCTAGGTATGATAAGCGACCTAATGCTTCTAATTCCCATGTGGAGGGTGGTTTGAAAGATAGTGTTGCTCTTGCTACAAGGGGCTTGTATTATTCTATCAATGCCGTGAAGGGTATGGGTAGTTGTAGAAGGAGTAGTGCTAGTAGCTTTGGAACCAAGGCGAGAGGCACTTATGGGTTCCATGGCAAGATTCCTTCCTCGACTTTCAACAATGCTTCTAATGTTTGAAGAGTGAAGGGAAGTGGAAGTTACACTAGCAATGTCGCTAGTAGAGGAGGGATAAGGGAGACCCAAGTTGTTGGTATTGACACTCATGGGCATTCAAGCTCTCTCTTGGATGCATCTCTAGGAAACTTGGGTAGACGTAGGTTCGTTATTGAGGTAAATGGTATTGGAGGGTACTTGCTCAAAATTGATGATACCGATGCCAATTGTATTAGCACCTCTTTGGTTGATAAATTAAGGATACGATGCCGTGCACTAGAGCATCCTTATGAGTATGAGGGAGTGTGGATTTTCAAGGACGCTCGGGTACTATCTCATAGGAATTATAAATGTTATGTGTGGTGTGATGTATATCCCATGCGGCATGTTGATGTGTGGTTAGGTGAGTCGTGGTTGGAAGACAAGAGGGTGCAATATAATACTATGAAGGATGCATATCTTGTGGGCATAGGGCAAAGGGTTTATGACTTTGTACCTTATTGGGCAAGAGGCCAATTGCCTACTAGTGCACCTTCTCTGGCTATGCAAAGGAGCGAGGGGCAAGAACTTCATTCCATGGTTAAAAATGTGTAATCAAGGAGTCCTACAATTACAAAAAATGGTGGGACTAGTGCAAGTGAACGGTTGGAAAGCGTCAACAAGGTGAACCCGAAAACCACAAGTTTCAGAGCGAAGTGGTTTGTCAACAAAGAAGAAGGAGACATCAAGTGATGAGTCTCCAAGTCCTAGATTCCGGGTTGATGTAAAGAGTCCACCTACTCCGGCTATGGGCATTCTCGGGCCTCGACCCAATTCGCCCGAATATGAGAGACAAAAGATTGAGAGGAGTAAGGGAGCGACCAGTGACAACTCTCGAGTGGAAAAAAGAGAGGCTGTGTTGAGTAAATGTGAGTGGTTATCACCACCTGAATCTATACCCGACCTTGAAGAAAAAATGAGGAAAAAGAGAGAGGGAAAAAGAATCATTGAGAGTGAGGGCACCCCTTATTCTAACCTTATCCTTTTATCTTTTTCTTCGATTTGTTTGAATTCTTGTGTAGGAATTCTTGGAGGAAATCCGATGGAGCCTCAATCATGTTCCGAGATGGAAAGACAAGGTGAAGGTGATTCCAAATGTGAGCTACAAGGTGGAGAAGCTAGCCATGATACTTCAAATATATTGAGTGAGCAAGATGGCAACTCAAATATAAGTGTTAGTTCTTCCCTCCTTAAGCATGCTACTTCCTTGTCTTGTGAAATGGTTTTTGAAAACTCAACACTAGTTGATGATTTGTATGATTACAATATGTTTACAACTAGTTTAGAGTCGATTGGTCAACTTGTGTATGAATGTGAACTGTTGAAAAGCCACATGATGATGTGAGCTCGATTTTCATCGAACCTCTCTTTAGTGAAAATATTGAAGTTGAATTTGTTTGTGAACCTTGTTATAACACCCCACCCATATTTTATAAAGGAGAAGATGAATTGCATGAATATCCCATTCTTCCCTTTGAATGCCTACTTGATAGTGGTGGTCTCTTGTGTCGTAGTAAGGATGGTCGTGACCTTGAGGAGTCTCTAGTGTATAAGATGGATCGAATTTTTCCATGACTCCTCAAGTGTAGATGTTGTCTCTGGTTTGAGAACTTCAGTTTTGCTTGCTAATGAACTTGAGAAGTGTGCCTATACTAATCCTTTGTATGAGGGCAATTTCAATGAAAATGGTGAATTATATCAAACTAGAGTGGAGTGTGAGTTTGAACCTCCATGGATTGGAATGCTTAACTCTATAGATAATCCATTGTTTGAGGCCTCCCTTGGGAGCTTGTCTAGCGAGGAGGATTGTCTTGGAGGTAAACTTGGAGGTGAGGAGGTACCTCTCGGTGTGTGTAAGAGTGCTTCTAAGAAGGGGAGTGGAGTATTTGATGTTAGTTGTAAGTTGAACTATTTTGCTTACTCCATGCCATATGTTGATCACACCTTGAGTGTTGGTCATTCCAAAGCCATTGTGTCACCTTGTGATAAAAATGCATTGAAGGCTTGGTATGTTGGTCATGAGCTTAGGGGTCATAGGGAAATTGATTGCTATGTTTTGCATGTTCCTTATCCTATTGATCTCTTTGCTTGTTTTTGTGTTGAATGCACTTTCTCGTTGAGTCAAGTACTTGTTGTTTCCTTAGGAGACATACGCTTTTCACTTTTTATTGATGCTTGGCTCTATCACAAGAGTGTGTTTTCCACATTGTTGGCAATAACCTACTCTCGTAGTAGGAAGTTTGTTGGTGTTTGTTAATGCTTGTAGGTTTGATGGTTTGATTTTGAGGACGAAATCCTTTCAAGAAGGGGAGGATGATGCGGGGCAAATTGTGATGCAATATAAAATGGCCTTAACAACAACCATCAAAGGCCAAGCTCGAGAGCACAACGGATACGAGTCAAGGCCTCCGGGAACGTCTTGGAAGATCACGCATTGGAGCGCCGAGGATGGAGGAAACAGGGCAGGAAAAAGGCAGCCAAAAATAGGGCAAAACAGGGGAGCACACTGAGAGCTCACTGCCTAAGGAAGAACTTATGTTCTTCGCGATCGCGACAACTTCTCACGCGATCACGAAGAGTATTGAATTGGCCTGCGCGACAGCGTGCCCTTGAGCGCGAAGGCGAAGCTGAGGATGCTGAAGAATGTGAAGATGGTGGAGACCTGCGCGATCGCGAGCCATTTGCTCAATCGCTATGCCTAGAGTTGTTGGCTGCGCGATAGCGAGCCTCCCTAGCGCGATCGCGATGAAGAGAGGTTGATCAGCGAACCAGAATCAGCTGCAGGGCCATTTTTGTCCATTTTCAGTGTAAATGTATATATAGCACATTTGATCTTCATTTCATTAGTTTTAGCTTGAATTGAATAGAGAGAAGAGAGAATTAGAGAAGGCCGAGCCTTTCTAGTCCGAAGCTCGAGGCTTCATGAATCTTGTACGACTTGGAATCTATGGAGATTCATCACTAGCGTGAATTCCTTGTAAGGTTGGAGTTTCACTTTCTCCCTTTTGGGTTATTAATTCATGTCTTGAATTTATTAATCCGTTCTTTCTTCTCGTTTCTTGACTCCCCAATCCTTGTTTCCCGATATCATTGATATCACCTATCTTGTATTTTATCGCTTCCGCATTGTTTGTATCGTGTTTAGCTTCCGCGTATATTTCCCGTTGCATCAGTTGGTATCAGAGCAAGGCTCGGGTTATGTTCTTACAAACCCCCGTTCCTTGTTCCATATGTTAGTATTGTTGTGATTGTGTTGTTTGTTCTTGAAAAATTGAAGAAAAACAAAAAAATTGAAAAACTAGAAAACTTGACAAAATTTGGTCGAGCGGGTTGGATACGAATACCCGAGTGTTAAAAAGTATTGGGGTTTGTTCCTTATTGTATTCCCGTCGTTTTGATACCCATATCTCGTGTTTTGGTATTACGATTCAAAAATTTCGAAAATCAAAATCAAAAAGTTTGAAAATTCTTTAAAACGCTTCAATCTTGAATCGAACCTTGTTGTTGTTGTTTGGGGTTGAAAAACTATTGGGGATTGATAATATTAGCTGTATACACCTTTGTGTATCATTGGTTTTGTGTATCGGGTTGAAATCGAGCCAAAAAGTTGGCCAAAAATTGCCAAAACCCATTTTTGAGCTGCTGTGAAAGTTTCAGGAATTAACCCTTCGCGATCGCGAAGAGCAATCCTCCGATAGCGAAGAGCAAAATTATTTTTGAAAAAATTAACCCTTCGCGTTCGCGCGCGTCTGGTCGCGATAGCGAAGTACAAAAAAAAATTCCAGAATTCCAGTTTTGGGACAGAATGTTCGCAACGACTTCCGAACAGTTTCCAAACATCTAAACTCCAATTGGACCATTAAATATGATGAGTTTCTAGATCACAAATGAAATTTCATCCGATTTCAAATCCGTTTGGTGCCAATTCGAGTCGAATCTTTTGTGTCCCATTTTCTACTATACCTCTTGGTTAGTATTTTGAAGGTAATTGGCCTACTTGAAAGACACTAATCCTTTGGCGTATTAGGTATTCGTGCGTAGAGGAGATTAGAATTCAAAGAAGAGTCGTAGAACTCCTTTTGGCCTCAAGTGCGCACTTTAAATAGCCGTCCGTACATCGAGTCTCATTAATTCCATTCCGAACTTTAACTTGGACATGCTAGTTGTGATTACCTTGGTTCCCAAGTTGATAAGGCCTCGCTCTTGAGTGTACATATATTGAGTGATACATGTGAGGGAGTGACTTTTGGGAGGTTTTGTTCTTTGGTGATTGCAACAATGTCGGATATTGATGACGGAGTAGATTATGGCTCATGTGACGAAGATGCGAGTTGCTATGACTCGTATGGTGATGATGGAGACTATGGTTCCTATGAGGGTGATGATGGCCATTACTATGAAGATGGAAACCATGGCTCCTATGTTGATGAAGCGGTTCACTATGATGATCGTGAGATTGGTGAAGACTATGAAGCTTGTGATGAAGATTGTGATGATACTTATGCTTCTAGTCACAACCCGAGGATGGTGACGCTTCAAGGTATGATGATCCTACTTACTCTTCTTGTGAAGAATTTGATATTGATGAAAGTGACATAGGTAGAGTTGATGGTGATGTTGAGCATGTGGGTTATTCTTATGCATCTTCTCTTAGTGTTGCTAACGGTGTACAAGGGAGTAGTAGAGGACCTTCCATTAGTATGGGAGGTGGTGGTGGTTGTTCCGTGGGAAAGAAGAAGCTTGCATCTTCTAGGTACGCTAAGCGGCCTAATGCTTCTAATTCCCATGTGGAGGATGGTTTGAGAAATGGTGTTGCTTTTGCTACAAAGGGGATATATGCCGTGAGGGGCGTGGATGGTTGTAGTAGGAGTAGTACTATGGGCTATGGATCCAAGGCGAGAGGCACTTATGGGTTCCATGGCGAGGTTCCTTCCTCGACTTCCAACAACATTTCTAATGTTGGGAGAGTGACGGGAAGTGGAGATTGTCCTAGTGGTGTTGTCACTAGTGGAGAGATAAGGAAGACCCAAGTTGTCGGAGTTGATACTTGTAGGCATTCAAGTTCTCACTTGGATGCCAATCTACAAAACTTGGGTAGATGTAGGTTCGTTGTTGGGGTAAATGGTGTCGACGGATACTTGCTCAAGATTGGTGAGACCGATGCCAATTGTATTAGCACCTCTTTGGTTGATAGGCTTAGGATACCATGCCATAAGCTAGAGCATCCTTATGAATATGAGGGAATGTGGGTTTCTAAGGAGGCTCGGGTACTCATATCTCATGGGAGTTATAGATGCTATGTGTGGTGTGACGTGTATCCCATGCGTAATGTTGATGTGTGGATGGGTGAGCCGTGGTTGGAGGGGAAGAGGGTGCAATATAGTGTGGTGAAGGGTGCGTATCTTGTGGGCGTAGGGCAAAGAGTCTATGACTTTGTGCCTTACCGGGCGAAGAGCCGAGTGCCTACTAGTGCACCTTCTTTGGCAATGCAAAGGAGCAAGGAGCGAGATCTTCATTCCATAGGTAAAGTTGAGCAATCAAGGAGTCCTACAATTACAAGAAATGGTGGGACTAATGCTACCAAAGAGTTGGCAATTGTCAACAAGGTGAACCAACCACAAGTTGCAAAACAAAGTGGTTCACAAACGAAGAAAAAGGAGACGTCGAGTGACGAGTCTCCAAGTCCTAGATTCCGAGTTGATGTAAAAAGTCCACCTACTCCGGCTATGGGCATTCTCGGGCCTCGTCCTAATTCGCCCGAATTTGAGAGACAAAAGATAGAGAGGAGTAAGGGAGCGATCGGTGACATTCCTCGAGTGGAAAAAGGAGAGGATGTGTTGAGTGATGTGAGCGGGATGTCACCACCCGAATCTACACCTAGCCTTGAAAGAAAAATGAGGGAAAAGAAAGAGGGAAAAAAGAGTGAGGACACCCATTATTCTAACCTTAACCCTTTATCTTTTTCTTCTACTTGTTTGAGTACTTGTGTAGGTATTCTTAGAGGCAAACCGATGGCGCCTCAACCATGTTCCGAGATTGAAAGAAAAGGTGAAGGAGACGCCGAATGTGAGCTACAAGGTGAAGACATTCATGACACTTCAAAGGTATGTGTTAGTCCTTCCTCCCTTGAGCATGCTACTTCCTTGTCTTGTGATGTTGTTAGTGAGAACTCTAGGCTAGTTGATGATTTGCATGACTATAATGTGTTTGCAACTAGTGTAGAGCCTTTGGGTCAACTTGTGTGTGAAAATGAACCACTAGTTGAGAGGGTTGAGAAGCCACATCATGATGTGAGCTCGATTTTCATTGAACCTCTCTTTAGTGAAAATGTTGAAGTTGACCTTGTGTGTGAACCTTGTGATAAGAATCAAAACCAAAACGCTGAAATAATGATAAAGAGCGAGACACTACTCGAACTCCCTACGAAGTAACTATGGAGAACTCGTTCCATAATACCCTCGTATCGGTGTCAAGGAGGACCTACACTATGCAACTACCCTCGAGTTAACAAGAACTCGCAAGTAGAATGATCGGGGGGGTTTGGGGTTCAACTAGAATCCACTAGTAAACTCAAACCGACTCAAAAGGTTTTCATTCAAAGAGAATCCACTCTTGAACATTGTTCTTCAATCATTCATCATCAAAAACTAGCTTAGGAATAATGCTAAGCTATGGAGTATTTATAGGCCTTTTCTAGACATCAATGAAAAGCCTAAAGTACCCTTAAATAAGTTCTAAAGTCATAAGCCACGTAGGGGCATAATAGGAATTACATAGCAACTTAAAGTCAAATCCCGTCAAACTTGAATAGGGGGAGGCGCCCCCCTCCACAGAGTAGGCGCTCCGCCTCCACACACTTAGGCGCTCCGCCTCCTTGGTCCGCCTTCTTTAGTCCAGAGAGTATGCTGTCATTAGGCGGTCCGCCTCCATTCCTAGGCGGTCCGCCTCTTGCTGAAGCTTCTTGAAACACCTCGAAATGTGTCTCGAATGCTCTTCTTTCCATGGCGTCCCAATGCATGACCTTGAAGTGCTCTTCCTTGGCCTTGGATGGTGCTTTTGCATGGTTGCTCGGTTTGGGTCTTATCATCCTCCCCTTCTTGAGAAGATTTCGTCCTCGAAATCAAGGCTTGGTCTCTCATGGCTCTATCAACTCCTCGGGGTGGCCAAGAATCTCCTCTTTTGTCCTTGATCGTCACTTTGACATAGGCTTCTTCCAAGATCTCCCCCGCCTTAGCATGGAGCTTAGAACCTACAAGCAACGACAAGGAAAAACAAGCAAACGTCCTACTTTGAAAGTAGGTTAGTGCAAGAAGTGTGGAAAACACACTCTTGTGATATAACCAAGCATCAATAACAATCATGAATATCAAGTCTCCAAAGAGAACCATAAGCACTTGGTTAAAGATCAACATGCACTCAACAAGATAATGAGCAAATAGGTCATGTGGGCATGAAAAATGCAAGTTCAAGCTATCAAAACCCTCTTGAACCTTAAGCTCAAAATCAACATACCAATTAATCCTCAAGGTGTGATCAATATGTGGATTGGAGTGAGTCAAATAGCCCAACCTACAAGTAGGATCAAGCACTCCACTCCACTTCTTTAGAGCATACCTACCCACACCAAGGGATTCCTCTTCCCCTCCAATTTCATCACCTAAGCAATCCTTCTCAAAAGACAAGCTTTCAAGGAAGGCATTGATGATGGACTCTTCTTCATCATAACCCCAACAAGAAATAGTAGGGTCACTCAAAGAACTATCTACCTCACCTAAATTCTCAAACAACGGATTGCCTAAGGAATCAAACCCTTCACACCATGGAGGTTCCATTTGACTTCTCACCCTAGTTCGATACAAGTTATTACCACTAATGAGGATGCCTTCAAATAATGGATTAGTATAAGCATGCATCTAAATATCATGATTAAGCGTAGACAAGTTATCAAAACTAGGTTCACTTGAGGAGTCATCATAGACAACCTTGTCCAATTCATGTATTTTGGACTCCTCAAGGTCAAGACCATCCTCACCACAACACATTGGCCCACCAAATAGAAGCATATCAATTAGGGAATGGTCAACTACCTCATCTCCCTCTTTGTCAAAGGTTGGTGGTGTGTCATAGCAAAGGTCACATTCATGGTCAACTTTTAAATCTACACTAGGGAGGGGTTCAATGAACAATGAGCTCACATCATGATGTGGCATAGTGCTCCTCCCAACTAGTGTTTCACAAACAAATCCAAGTTGACAACTAGACTCTTCACTAGTGGCATATTCACTAGATGCATCACAAGCGCCAACTAGTGTTAAGTCATCACAAGACAAGTAGCTAGTAGGTTCATGAAAAGGTGAAGCAACACTTACATTTGTAGTACTTCCTTGGTCACTCACAAGGTTTGAAGTGTCATATGCAACTTCCCCTTCATGAAGCTCACATTGAGGCTCCAATTGCTTGTCTTCAAATGCACCTACACAAGAACTTTCAATAGAAAAGGTAGAAGATAAAGAAGGGTTAGAACATTGGGTGCTCTCACTCTCAATTTTTTCTTCCTCATCTCTCATCTCTCTCAATTTTACCTCATGGTCAAGTATAGTTTGTGGTGACAATCCCCTCACATCACTCCTCAAATCCTCTCCTTTTTCCTCTCTTGGATTGTCACCGGTCACTCCCTCACTTCTCTCTATCTTTTCTCTCTTATTTGAAGTGGAGTGACTCTCATTGTCATCATGCAATGGCAAAACAATAAGATTGTTTGCCTCGGGCTCAAGTACAATGGGTGACTTTGCTTTAGCCGCTTCCCTCAACTCCTTCATTCGTTGGTAGTCTTCCCTCACTTGCCTTGGAGTCAAAGGTCTAAGCACATACTTCCTCCCATCTTGCTTGACCGTGTAGGAGTTGGTTCGGCCATCATGCACTACATACCTATCATGTTGCCATGGCCTCCCAAACAACAAGTGGCATGCTTGCATTGGGACCACATCAAACATGATCTTGTCCTTATAGCTCCCAATGCTAAACTCAATCAATGCTTGTTTCACCACCCTTAGTTCACCACACTCGCTAAGCCATTGTAATCGGTATGGTTTTGGGTGCTTTAGAGTGGGTAACTTCAATGGGGAAATCAAGGTTTGGCTCACTATATTGGTACCACTCCCCGAATCAACAACCATTGAACATACTTGGCCCATCACCCGGCACCTAGCATGAAAGAGGTTTTCCCTTTGATCATTTTCCACCTCCTCTTCCATAAAAATGGTACTCAAGCTTCTCCTAACCACCAAGAACATTTGAGGACCATCATCCTCCTCTACGGCCTCCTCACATTCAACTTCCTCATCCTCCTCTACTTCCTCTTTTTCGGACTCACTTTCTTGCTCATACACCAAATTGCCAACCACAACCATGGTTCGTTTTGTGGAGCAATCTTTAGCAATATGCCCAAAGCCCTTGCACTTATAACATTGCGTAGAAGTAGAAATAGGATTACTCAAGTGAGTTTTAGAAGTACCTTCCAAGTGTGGTGTAGTCTTCTCATAAGGCTTCTTCACTTCTTTGCTAGCACTTGCACTTGGAGTCGTCCACTCCTTTGGCTTGCTTGTAGTAGTAGGAGTGTTGTTTTCGGACCTCTCTCCTTTAAGCCAACGCTCGGCTTCAATGGCGGCTTCAAGTAGATCTTGAAGTGAAAGATAAGTATGCAATCTCAATTGAGAAGCTATACCATAGCTCAAACCATTCTTGAAGCGGATCATTGCTTGTTCTACACACTCGGTGTCCATATCCAATGCCATCCGGATCTTCTCAAATTCATCATGGTACTCATGCACTGTTTTGACACCTTGCTTTAGATCATAGAGCCTTTTGAGTTGCTCTTGCCGATACCTTGGAGTTATGTACTTGGCATTCATAAGCTCTTTCAAATCATCCCAAGTCACATTTAAATGCAAATTCATCCTTCTCCTAGACCTCTTCATAGACTCCCACCAAGTAGAAGCATAGGCCTCAAAGGTAGAAATAGCATAGGTTCCCTTTCTCTCCTCGGTCATTTCATTGGTGTCAAAAACCCTCTCCATTTGAAGTACCCATTCCATGTATGCCTCCGGATCACAAGTTCCCTTGAAGGGTGGAAGATTGAGCTTGACACTATTGAGGTTGTTGTTGTTGTTGTCACGTACCCCATAGTAAGGCTCCGGTTGGCCTCCATAGTGGTCATCATGTGCAATATACTCCCTCCTCGCATTCCCTCTAGCATAGCCCATGGGTGGCCCTCGACCTCGGCCTCTACCCCTATCCACATTTCGTCCCCAATTCATTTGCCTCCTAGGTTGATAATGAGCATCATACCCATAGGCCTCATCACCATACTCGGCTTCCTCCTCTTCTTGAGCCTCAACAACTTGCTCAAGAGGTGGGACAAACCTAACGGGTCTTCGAAGTGGTGCATTTCCTTGGGGATTGCCCTCTTGTCGGGGATTGCCCAACCCACGCTCTTGTAGAGCTTCAACTTTGCTTTGTTCATACTTCTTGGTTAGCTCAACAAAGTGTCCGGGGGTCATAGGAGTGCTATGACTTGTGCCCTCTCCGAATTCAATTTGGACACTCGGGGTCCTCCTCTCTCCGGTCTCAACTTGATTCTTCTCGATGGTCTCAAGTCTCAAAGTTATTTCCTCAAACTTAGCCATAATGGTGGCCATGAAGTTCTTCATAGGATCATCTCCATCGCTTGCCATGGTACCTATAAAAAGCAACAAACGTTAGTAAAACACCTCACTCACTCCCTCACAAGTGTTTCACTCGGCTCACTCGTGTTTGGGGGAGGTGGATATTTTACACAAGTTTGAGTTTAAAAGCTTCAAGTAGTTGATCAATGAACCACAACTCAACCACTCAACTTCGCAAGTCCAATGCTCTCCGGGGTGAGTGGAGTTAATGGGACTCGATTGGAACGGTAGGCACTTTAAGTGAGGACTTGAATCAAAAGATACTACGGGTCTTCTTTGAATTCTAGTCTCCTTTCTAAGGCACGATGATCCTAATAGCTCGAAGTAATTAGTACTAAACAAGTAGGATTATACTCTAATAGTACTAATTAGAAGCAATGCAAACAACAAAACAAGAAATCCTAGAAGTTTCTACCCGATTCCCAACCTTCAGGAAGTAGGCGCTCCGTCTCAGGATAGTAGGCGGCCGCCTAGGCAAACCTACAGGGGGAGGCGCTCCGCCTCATTGGGGGAGGCGCTCCGCCTCAGAAAATGCAGAGAGCTCACAGAGCTGAGGCGATCCGCCTCCAAATTGAGGCGCTCCGCCTCAGAAAATCCAGAGAGCTCACAGAGCTGAGGCGCTCCGCCTCCAAATTGAGGCGCTCCGCCTCCTGCACACTTCAGCACAATTCAACAACGGGTTTTTCAACTTTAAACCAACAAAAATCCAACAAGTCACACGTTGTTTTAGCAATCCAAAGGTACCCAAATGTTGTACCAATCACAAAGAACAAACCCCAACAGCTTTTATCAAACCCCAATCAAAAACAACAAATTCACCATGTTCATCTTCTTCAAAGACTAGGGTTTATCAAAAGGGTTTTCAACAAGGATTGTGATTCATCAAAGTTGGTGTTATATATGTTCAAATCCCACGAAATTGGTACCAAATTGTTTGTTTTTCTATGAAGATCATTCCCCAATATCAAGTTTCCCTTCAAACATCAATCCAACCCAAGAATCAAGCCCAAATCATCAAGAACAAGTTCTTCAAGGGTTTAAGGAAAATTGGGGTTTCAATTTTTCAAACTTCACCAATCCAAGTAATTTTGGTACCCAAGCAACGGGAATTCAATCAAGATCAAGAATCTATAACACCCATAACATAAATAATCCAAACCAACAAGATACACCAAATTTTTGGATTTTTCAATTTTTCAATTTTTTTGTGTTTTTCTCCTTTCCAATAACAAGAACAAGAAACTAAAGATAGAATCAACCTAAGGCACGAAGAATCAAGGGTCGGGGGTTTGTAGAAATAAAACCCGAGCCTTGCTCTGATACCAAGATGATAAGAATCAAAACCAAAACGCGGAATAATGATAAAGAGCGAGACACTACTCGAACTCCCTACGAAGTAACTATGGAGAACTCGTTCCATAATACCCTCGTATCGGTGTCAAGGAGGACCTACACTATGCAACTACCCTCGAGTTAACAAGAACTCGCAAGTAGAATGATCGGGGGGGGGGGTGGGTTTGGGGTTCAACTAGAATCCACTAGTAAACTCAAACCGACTCAAAAGGTTTTCATTCAAAGAGAATCCACTCTTGAACATTGTTCTTCAATCATTCATCATCAAAAACTAGCTTAGGAATAATGCTAAGCTATGGAGTATTTATAGGCCTTTCCTAGACATCAATGAAAAGCCTAAAGTACCCTTAAATAAGTTCTAAAGTCATAAGCCACGTAGGGGCATAATAGGAATTACATAGAAACTTAAAGTCAAATCCCGTCAAACTTGAACAGGGGGAGGCGCCCGTCTCCACAGAGTAGGCGCTCCGCCTCCACACACTTAGGCGCTCCACCTCCTTGGTCCGCCTTCTTTAGTCTAGAGAGCATGCTGTCATTAGGCGGTCCGCCTCCATTCCTAGGCGGTCCGCCTCTTGCTGAAGCTTCTTGAAACACCTCGAAATGTGTCTTGAATGCTCTTCTTTCCATGGCGTCCCAATGCATGACCTTGAAGTGCTCTTCCTTGGCCTTGGATGGTGCTTTTGGATGGTTGCTCGGTTTGGGTCTTATCACCTTGTTATGACACCCCGCCCATATTTGATTAAGGAGAAGATGAATTGCATGATGATCTTATTCTTCCCTTTGATTGCTTAATTGATAGCGGTTGTCCCTTGTGTCGTAGTGAGGGTGGATTTGACCTTGAGGAGTCTCTTGAGTGTGAGATGGATCGATTTATTTTCGATGACTCCTCGAGTGAGAGTGAAGGACCTATTCTATGCTATTGTGTAACCATGAATTTGAGGTGCATGCCTTTACATTTCTATTGTTTGAAGGCAATCTTGTTTGTGGTGGTGAATTTATATTGGACTAGGGTCGGTAGTAGGGTCGAACCTCCATGGTTTGTTAAGTTAGGCTCTATGGATGATCCAACGTTTGGAACTCCGAGTGAGGAGAGTGGTCTTGGTATTGGTCGTGTTGACCTATCTTCTAGTAGTCCTAGCTTTCGTTGTGGGGACTATAATGATGAAGGACATATTTTGGAGACCTTCCTTTGGAGCTTGTCCAATAAGGAGGATTGTCTTGGGGTTGATTTGGGAGGTGAGAAGGTACCTCTCGCTGTGTGTAAGAATGCTCTTAAGAAGGGGAGTGGAGTAGTCGATGTTAGTTGTGAATTGAACTATTTTACTTACTCCATCCCATATGTTGAGCACACCTTGAGTGATGAGCATGCCAAAGCCGATGTGTCACAATGTGATAAAATTGATTTGAAGGCTTGGTGTGTTGATAGTAAGCTTAGGGGTCATAGAACATTTGAATGCTACATGTTGCATGACTTTGATCTCTTTGCTTGTTTTGAAAATGAGTGCTTGTTCTTGTCGAGCCAAGACTATGTTGTCTCCTTTGGGGACATAAGCTTTTTAATAGGTATTGATGCTTGGCTCTTTCACAAGAGTGTGTTTTCCACACCACTTGCACTTATTCTTGTTAAGCTAACTTACTTTTGAAGTAGGAAGTTTTGGTTGTGCTTGTTTTGATTGTAGGTTTTGATGGTTCGATTTCGAGGACGAAATCCATTCAAGAAGGGGAGGATGATGCAATATAAAATGGCCTTAACAACAACCATCAAAGGCCAAGCTCGAGAGCACAACGGATACGAGTCAAGGCCTCCGGGAACGTCTTGGAAGATCACACATTGGAGCGCCGAGGATGGAGGAAACAGGGCAGGAAAACAGGCAGCCCAAAACAGGGCAAAACAGGGGAGCATACTGGGAGCTCACTGCCTAAGGAAGAACTTTTGTTCTTCGCGATCGCGACAACTTCTCACGCGATCGCAAAGAGTATTTAATTGGCCTGCGCGACAGCGTGCCCTTGAGCGCGAAGGCGAAGCTGAGGATGCTGAAGAACGTGAAGATGGTGGAGACCTGCGCGATCACGAGCCATTTGCGCGATCGCGATACCTAGAGTTGTTGCCTGCGCGATCGCGAGCCTCCCTGGCGCGATCGTGATGAAGAGAGGTTGATCAGCGTACCAGAATCAGCTGCAGGGCCATTTTTGTCCATTTTCAGTGTAAATGTATATATAGCACATTTGATTTTCATTTCATTAGTTTTAGCTTGAATTGAATAGAGAGAAGAGAGAATTAGAGAAGGCCGAGCCTTTCTAGTCTGAAGCCCGAGGCTTCATGAATCTTGAACGACTTGGAATCTATGGAGATTCACCACTAGCGTGACTTCCTTGTAAGGTTCGAGTTTCACTTTCTCCCTTTTGGGTTATTAATTCATGTCTTGAATTTATTAATCCGTTCTTTCTTCTCGTTTCTTGACTCCCCAATCCTTGTTTCCTGATATCATTGATATCACCTATCTTGTGTTTTATCGCTTCCGCATTGTTTGTATCATGTTTAGCTTCCGCGTATATTTCCCGTTGCATCAAATTGAGCCAAAGTGCCAACCATCAAAAGCCAAGCCTGAAGGACAAAGGGGATGTGAGAGCAAGAGTTTAAAGAGCTTCGGAGCCGAGTTAACGAGATCCAAAATGCTCACCCACACTTGGGTTGGAATAGCTTTGAAGATGGAGGCTTTGGAGATGACTTGAAGAGCTTACACTCGAGTGCTTGGAATGACACAGCAAGGGGCGGACAACCCAAAGCACTAGGCGGACCGCCTACCCAATGATGCACTCTCTGAACTTTGCACCAGGCGCCCCACCTTCCCAGCCAGGCGCTCCGCCTCTGCAGACTGAGTAACACTGGGCGCTCTGCCTGCCCACACTAGGCGCTCCGCCTACCCCTGTCAAGCCATGACGGAATTTTGTGTAAAATACCTATTTTGGCCCTACGTGGCTTGTATTGTTAAAACCTACTTTGGGGGTGTTTTAGACCTTTCAACATATGTAAAGGAAGACTATAAAAGCCTTCCTTAGAAATTTAATTTCATTAGCTTTGTTTTAGTCTTGAATAGAGAGAAGAGAGAACGTAGAAACCTTCTAGTTTGAAGCTTGAAGCTTCGTGTATGTCTCGACTTGAAACCTATGGGGATTCATCACTAGTATGAAACCATTCTAAGGTTAGAGTTTCAATTCTCCCCTTGGATAATAAATTCATGTTGTGAATCGTTTATCTGTTCTTTCTTCTATTTCTTGCCTTCCTAGTCTTGATTTTCTCGATATCTTTGATATCACGTTATCTCGTTTTACTTGCTTCTGCTCGTTTATGGTTTAGTTTGCTTCCGCTAGTTTTATCCCGCATCACAAATGCAGACCCTATATATCTGCCGACACAGATTCTATGCTTCTCAAATTGATGTCATGTCCACAAACGCGGACCCTATATATCCGCCGATGCAGATTTTATGCTTGTTAAATTGATGTCATGTCCACAAACGCGGATCCTATATATCCACCGACGTGGACTCTATGCTTCTCATAATCTGATAAATTTTGCTTTGCAAGAGTTGTTAGATATACTCGGTACCTGTGTAAACCTGCAATGAAAGAAAATTTGTGAGTATTTGGGGGAGGTTAACTTGCGCATTCACTGTGTTGTACTCTATTGTTGCATCTTGCATAATTTCTTCCTTGTAATGCCTCCTTTTTCGAACGTCGAACCTTAGTTGACCTGTGAGCAATAGGGATAAGGAAAAAGGATATGCATGTGTTTTGTGAAAATTATTTTTTAAAGAGTAATGCAAATTCGTTCCATTGAATCATAGACTGAGACGTGCTGTTTGGACACAATCTCTTCTCTATCCATTTGCTCCTCAAAGGTCATCCGTTTTGAAATTTTGAGCAAACCTCAAAATTTTTGCCCCCGTGTGCTGCTTGTGTTTTCCTTGAATTTTTTGAGGTCCCTCAAAAAATTTGCTCCAGTGTATTGTAATGCTTTCTTTGAATTTTTTGAGTTCCCTAAAAAAATTCTGCCCCAGTGTCCAATAAAATTTCTTGATGACGTAACCGTGCCTTGAGTAGGCTGCCTACATATCCCCTTTTGGGAATCAGGTCGCTACGTAGTTCAAATCCAATAAAGATGTGATAAGACCCAAACCCCCACAAGACCCTTCACTCGGAGCCAAGCCAAGTTGATCCAAGACATCCATCTTCACTTGATTTGGAAGGGTATGGAAGAAGGCTCCGAGAGTGACTTGAAGACTGTGCTTTGGTGTGCCATGGATGGAGGACCATCTAGTACACTTGACGAGGCATCCGGAGCGCGTTTGGAGGCAAGTCAAGAGGCCAAAGCACTAGGCGGACCGCCTACCCAACTAGGTTGGCCGCCTAGTTTTTAGCCACTCTCTGGATTCCAAACAGGCGGACCGCCTCTGTAAACCAGGCGGCCGCCTACTCCTTCAGCTGTGCACAGAACAGGCCGGGCACCTACTCCAAGTAGGCTGGGCGCCTACTTTGCTGAGATGATGCGGGATTTGCTAGTTTTATGCTATGTTTTGGACAAGTTTAGCCTTACGAGGCCTTGATTGTTTAGACCCACTTTAGGGGTATTTTTGAGCTTTCATAACATGTAAGTGAAGTCTATAAATACTTCACAAACATCTTTCAAACCTTTTTACCTTACACTTTGATTAAAACATTGCATGAGAATTGAGTTCATCTCTTTGGAAGAAACCTTTGTCTTTGTTGCTTGAATTCACTAGCGGAACCTAGTTGAGTCTTGAACCGCTAACCCGACCATTCGACTTGCGAGTCCAGTGTTGTCTCGAGGGTCGTTGCATAGTGTAGGTCCTTCTAGACGCCGATTCGAGGGTATCTCGGGACAAGTTCCCCGTGGTTACTTCGAAGGGAGTTCGAGAAGTGTCTCGCTCTTCTATCTTTTGTTTAACGTATTTGATTCCTATCATCTTAGTATCAGAGCAAGGCTCGGGTTTTGTTTCTACAAACCCCCGACCCTTGATTCTTCGTGCCTAGGTTAGTTTCGTTTTTAGGTTCTTGTTTATTGCTTTTGAAAAGAAGAAAAACTACAAAAAAAATAGAAAAGGAAGAAAACACCAAAAAAAATTTTAATCATAGATTCTTGGATTGTTGGATTCGTTGTGTGATTGTTGTTGGGGTTTGATCTTTATTAGAAACCCGTTCTTTTGGTACCCTATACGTTCGATTTGGAGTTGAAACCAAGAATTGGAATTTTGAATCCCTTGAAAAATTGAAAAAGATTGAAACCCTAGCTATGAACATGGTAGATTGTTGAATTTTGATTGGGGGTTTGATAAAAATTGATTGGGGTTCGTTCTTTGTGGTTGAAACAACATTGGGGTACCTTTGAATTGCTAAAACAACTGTGGAATCGTTGGATTTTTGGGTGCGAAACCAAAAACTTCGTGTTTGAAGCTGTGCTGGAATTGTTTTAGGCGGGGCGCCTACTGAGACAGGCGGACCGCCCCTTTTCTGTCAACTCTCTGGATTTTGGAGTAGGCGGACCGCCCACTTGCAGAGGCGGACCGCCCACTCTCCACTGAAGAGAACCAGGCGGACCACCTAGTCCAAACAGGTGGGGCGCCTACTTCTGTAGGGTGTGGTTTCGGGTAGATTCTTCTAGGATCTCTTGTTTATTTGTTTGCATCGCATCTAGTTAGCACTTCCTTGAGTAATCTTGCCTACTTGAGCCGTGCTAACCCTTCTAAGCTATTAGGAAACTCGAGTCTAGACCGGAGAATAGAATTCAAAGAAGACTCGTAGTCTCTTTTAACTCAAGTCCGCACTTAAATAGCTATCGTTCCGATAGAGTCCTATTAACTCCACTCACCCCGGAGCTCATTGGACTTTGAATTGAGTGGTTAAGTTGAAGGTTTACTAATCAACTTCGTGAAGCTTTTGGTTCAAGCAAGAGTGAAAAATCCACCACCCACTATATGAGTGATCCGAGTGAAAACTTGTGAGGAAGTGTGTGAGGTTGTTTTCTCGCTAACGTTTGCTACTTGTGCAGGTACAATGTCTACCGAAGGACAAGATTTCATAAAGGAGGCCTTGGCTAACCTTCTTGCCAAGATGGACCTCATGAATCAAAGGATTGAATCTCTCGAAAAGGGTGCCTCAAGTGCCCTAGTAGAGCAAGGGACTTCTAACGTCCCCTCGGAGAAAGGGACCCCGAGTGTCCAAATTGAAAAGGGGGCCACGAGCGTCCAAGTTGAAGTCTCTAGTGCTCCTAACTTTACCCCGGAGCAAGTTAGCCATGTCCTTGAAATGTTCCAACAACAACGGGTAAAGGAGGATCGAGAGAGAGTTGATCCAATGTTGGGCAATCCCCAACGGACGGGCATTCCCCGTATCTTAGACAACCCTCCAAGAAACGTTCCACTACCACAACCCATCCGAAATGTGCAACCTCTTGAGCAAGTTGATGAAGCTCAAGAAGGGGAGGAAGCCAATTATGAAAATGACGTGTATGGGTTTGATGATCACTTTCAACCGAGGAGAGGTATGAATTGGGGTCGGAATGTGGATCGGGGTAGAGGCCGAGGTCGAGGGCCACCCATGGGGCATGATGGAGGGAATGTTAGGAGAGACTATGGAGGTTATGGTGGTTATGGGGATCACTATGGGGGCCAACCGGAGCCATTCCAAGGGGGTCGTGATAACAACAACAACCTCAATAGTGTGAAGCTCACTATTCCTTCTTTCAAAGGAAGTAGTGACCCGATGGAGTACAAAAATTGGAAATTGGCCATGGAGCGGATATTTGAAACCAATGATATGCCCGAGATAAAGAAGACTAAGTATGCAATCTCTTCCTTCGAATCTTTCGCTTCTACTTGGTGGGAGTCGGTGAAGAGGAATAGAAGGAGGACGGGGATGGCTATTAATCTTACTTGGGAAGAGTTGATCCGGGTGATGGATGAGAAGTACTTGACTAATCAATACCAGGTTGAGCAACAAAAACGTCTCTATGAGTTGAAACAAGGTTCCAATTCGGTTGGGGAATACTTCAATGAATTTGAGCAAGTCCGAATGAACCTTGACCTAGATGATGAAGTTCATGAGATGGCCATAATCCGTTTCAAAGGGGGCTTAAACCGAGACATAGCTTCACAATTGAAGTTCCACAAATATGATGATCTCTACAAGCTATGTGATGATGCGGTTGAAGCCGAGAAATGGCTCAAGGATGAGAAGTCCTTTCGCTACAAGAGTAGCACTACTACTCCAACAAGCAATACAAAGGGATGGAAGCCTCCTACCACAAATGCAAGGTTCCCGAGTGCTAGTGGAACGAGTGGTGCCAATGCAAGCAAGGATGTGAAGAAGCCATTTGAGAAGTACACATCCAATGTGGGAGGTAACTCTAAAACCCAATTGAATACTCCTACTTCTTCTTCCATTCAATGTCACAAATGCAAGGGGTATGGACACTTTGCCAAAGAGTGTCCTACGAAAAGAACCATGGTTGTTGTTGGTAATGATGCATATGAAAAGGAGAGTGAGTCGGAAGATGAGGGAGTAGAGGGAGTAGAGGGAGATGAGGGAGTAGAGGAGGATGGTGAAGATGACACGGTAGAGGCGGAGGAACCTCATACTTTCTTGGTAGTGAGGAGAAGCCTAGGAGCTATGATTGCGGAGGATGGTGAAACCTTGCAAAGGGAAAACCTCTTCCATGCTAGGTGTCGTGTTAAGGGTGTCGTGTGTTCTATGATCATTGATTCCGGGAGTTGTACTAATGTGGTGAGTCAATCTCTCATAACCCAATTGAAGTTGCCTACCATGAAGCATCCCAAGCCGTACCGGTTACAGTGGCTTAGTGAATGTGGGGAGCTCAAGGTAGTGAAACAAGCAATGATCAAGTTTAAAATGGGGAGTTATGTTGATTAACACTTGTTCGACGTTGTGCCCATGCAAGCTTGCCACCTTCTCTTTGGAAGGCCTTGGCAATTTGACCGGCAAGTGGTTCACAATGGACGTGTTAACACCTACACGCTCCAACATGAGGGAAGAAAGTTTGTGTTGAAGCCCCTAACTCCTAAACAAGTGAGTGATGACTACAATGGAATGAAGGAGTTGAGGGAGGCGGCAAAGGCCAAGTCAATCATTGAGACTAGCCCTTTGTCCAAAAGCATGGTGGCAATCCCACCTACTTCATCCACCGGTGGCATATGTGCCATGATGCAGCCGGGCGAGCTCCTAAGAGGTAATGATGGCAACAAGTTTCTCCTATGCTTAGTGCACAAAGGTATGATCCTTAACTCTAATTGTGATGTTTCTTCTAGTCCTTTACCTAGTGCTTTGAAAAATGTTTTGGAGAACTTTGGGGACATGTTCCCGGATGAGATGCCCGATGGCTTACCTCCCTTGAGGGGTATTGAACATCAAATCGATTTTATTCCGGGCTCTCAAATCCCGAACAAGCCGGCTTATAGAAGCAATCTCGAGGATACGAGGGAGTTGCAAAAACAAGTTGATGACTTGCTTTCAAAGGGCTTGGTGAGGGAAAGTTTGAGTCCTTGTGCCGTACCGGTCATTCTTGTCCCAAAGAAGGACGACACTTGGAGAATGTGCGTAGATTGCCGAGCCGTGAATAAGATAACGATCAAGTATCGTCACCCTATTCCGCGGCTTGATGATATGTTGGATGAATTGAGTGGGTCGCGTGTCTTTTCTAAAATCGACCTTAGGTCCGGCTACCATCAAATCCGGATGAAACCCGGGGATGAATGGAAAACCGCATTCAAGACCAAATTCGGTCTCTATGAATGGTTGGTAATGCCCTTCGGGCTTTCCAACGCACCTAGCACTTTCATGCGACTCATGAATCATGTTTTGAAGTCTTTTATCAACAAGTTTGTCGTTGTCTATTTTGATGATATCTTGATCTATAGTAGGACAATTGATGAACATGTTGATCACCTTAGGCAAGTGCTTGAAGCTTTGAGGGCCGAAAAGCTCTATGCTAACTTCAAAAAGTGTGCCTTTGGTGTGGATAAGGTTGTCTTTCTTGGGTTTGTAGTGAGTGCCCAAGGAGTGGAGGTGGATGAGTCTAAGGTAGAGGCCATACGTGATTGGCCTACTCCTACTACCGTGACTCAAGTGAGGAGCTTTCATGGTCTTGCTAGCTTTTATAGGCGATTTGTGAAAGACTTTAGCTCCATAGCCGCTCCACTCACCGAATTGGTCAAGAAGGACCAACCCTTTGTTTGGGGAGAGCCTCAAGAGAAGGCTTTCCAAGAGTTGAAAGGTAGGTTGAGTACCGCCCCCCTATTACAATTGCCCGACTTTGGGAAAGCATTTGAGGTTGAGTGTGATGCCTCGGGGGTGGGAATCGGTGGTGTGTTAATGCAAGATAGCAAACCCATCGCCTACTTTAGTGAAAAGTTGAAAGGGGCCTCCTTGAGTTATTCTACATATGACAAGGAGTTGTATGCCCTTGTGAGAGCCCTTGCCCATTGGTAACATTACCTTTGGCCTCGTGAGTTTGTAATCAAGAGTGACCATGAGTCACTCAAGCATTTGAGAGGCCAAGAAAAGCTCAATAAGAGACATGCCAAGTGGGTTGAATTTATTGAGTCCTTTCCCTATGTGATTCAATACAAGAAAGGGAAGGACAATGTTGTGGCGGATGCGCTTTCTAGAAAGTTCGCACTAGCCACCACTCTCACCTCTAAACTCATGGGATTCGAGAGCATCAAATTGATGTATGCTCATGATCCAAAGTTAAAGGGTGTCCATGATGCTCTAGAGAAAGGGGAGAGAGTTGAAAAATACCAATGGTCTAATGGTTTCATCTTTAAAAATGGTCGAGTGTGCATACCCGAGTCCTCATGGAGGGAATTGCTCGTGCAAGAGGCACATTGTGGAGGACTCATGGGTCACTTTGGGGTAAGAAAGACTTTGGCCGTTCTTCAAGAACAATTCTATTGGCCGAAGATGAGGGTGCATGTGGAGAAATTTTGCACTAATTGCCTTGAGTGCAAGCGTGCCAAATCTAAATCCCACCCTCATAGGTTATACACCCCACTCCCCGTACCTACTAGTCCGTGGTTGGATATATCAATGGACTTTGTCATGGGATTACCAAGGACTAGGGGGGGCCACGATAGCATCTTTGTTGTTGTGGATAGGTTCTCAAAGATGGCTCATTTCATTCCATGCAAAAGATGTGATGATGCTCAACATGTAGCTTCCTTGTTTGTTGAAAATGTTTTGAAGCTACATGGTGTGCCTCAAACTATAGTGAGTGATAGGGACACTAAGTTCCTAAGCCATTTTTGGCGAAGTTTATGGGGTGCTTTAGGCACCAAGCTCTTGTTTTCTACGTCCCACCACCCACAAACCGATGGTCAAACCGAAGTGGTAAACCGAACCCTGGGTGCTCTTCTTAGGGCCATGACCCGAGGTAAGGTCGGGACGTGGATTGATAGGTTGCCTATGATGGAGTTTGCCTACAATCGTACATTGCATAGCATGATTGGCATGACTCCTTTTGAATGTGTTTATGGTTTTAACCCCTTGATTCCCCTTGATCTAACCCCTTTGCCAAGGGAAATGGTTGTTAATTTTGAAGGTAAAGCTAGAGCCAAGGCTTTGGTCGAACTACATGCTAAGGCGAAGAAGAACTTGGAGGAATCTTATGCTAAGGTTGCCGCCAAGAAGAACAAAGGACGCAAGAAGGTGGAACTCAAGAAGGGTGACTATGTGTGGGTGCACTTCCGGAAAGAAAGGTTTCCAAACCTTAGGAAAGGGAAGTTGGCACCCCGGGGAGATGGCCCTTTCCAAGTGCTCTCGAAGATCAACAACAATGCCTATGTGGTCGACTTGCCAAGTGAGTATCAAGTTTCTAATACTTTCAATGTTAGTGACTTGGTTCCTTTGAATGTAGGTAATGAAGAGGCCGTGAATGATGATGAAGAGGTCGTGAATGATGCTTCGATTTCGAGGACGAAATCCTCTCAAGAAGGGGAGGATGATAAGACCCAAACCCCCACAAGACCCTTCACTCCGAGCCAAGCCAAGTTGATCCAAGACATCCATCTTCACTTGATTTGGAAGGGTATGGAAAAAGGCTCCGAGAGTGACTTGAAGACTGTGCTTTGGTGTGCCATGGATGGAGGACCTTCTAGTACACTTGACGAGGCATCCGGAGCGCGTTTGGAGGCAAGTCAAGAGGCCACAGCACTAGGCGGACCGCCTACCCAACTAGGCCGGCCGCCTAGTTTTTAGCCACTCTCTGGATTCCAAACAGGCGGACCGCCTCTGTAAACCAGGCGGCCGCCTACTCCTTCAGCTGTGCACAGAACAGGCTGGGCGCCTACTCCAAGTAGGCTGGGCGCCTACTTTGCTGAGATGATGCGGGATTAGCTAGTTTTATGCTATGTTTTGGACAAGTTTAGCCTTACGAGGCCTTGATTGTTTAGACCCACTTTAGGGGTATTTTTGAGCTTTCATAACATGTAAGTGAAGTCTATAAATACTTCACAAACATCTTTCAAACCTTTTTACCTTACACTTTGATTAAAACATTGCATGAGAATTGAGTTCATCTCTTTGGAAGAAACCTTTGTCTTTGGTTGCTTGAATTCACTAGCGGAACCTAGTTGAGTCTTGAACCGCTAACCCGACCATTCGACTTGCGAGTCCAGTGTTGTCTCGAGGGTCGTTCCATAGTGTAGGTCCTTCTAGACGCCGATTCGAGGGTATCTCGGGACAAGTTCCCCGTGGTTACTTCGAAGGGAGTTCGAGAAGTGTCTCGCTCTTCTATCTTTTGTTTAACGTATTTGATTCCTATCAAGATGAATGTTGCTTGATTTGTAGTATCTTTTGGTTGTATCTGAATAAGGATCTTTTTAAATTTTGTCTCGATTTTGAGAGTTCCACTACATGGCCAACTATCATTTTTTAATTTCTTTGTTAAATTCTTTTGCAATTCTATTGCTTGTTATGTTCATACATTGCTATCCATAAGCGTCACTTCCTCGAGTATGCTTTGGATTCATTCGGGATTGTTCAATCTTGCTTCCTATATGTATTTCTACTGTTTCGCCTTGAATTGTAAGCCATCTTCCTCAATATGCTCTTGCCTCAGTTGTCTGCTATAAGATTTATGAGATTACTAATGAAGTTCCTTAAATCCTTTGTCGAATCATCATAGCCTAAACTGTACTCGTCATTTTGGACTGCTCTCTCACATCGCAGTCGTAGATTCAATGGAATTAAAATGATTTTGTGGAAAGTGAATAATGCATACTGAAAAAATGTAAAATAGGAAATGCTTTTATTATTGGACTCGAGAAACAGTCTTCGAATGGAAATGATGATGCAACAAAGTTGGAAAATAAAGAAAACAAAAGCTAACGACTCGGAGTCGTGTTTTATTTAAGAAAAAAACTAATTCCCCAGCACCACTAAAGTTCTCAGCATGCTCAGAATATGTTGCAGGTTCAGTTGTACGGCATAACTTCAGATTCAGCTTTCTGGATGTTCAGGGCTTCAGTATGCTTATCGGGAACTGCATCATATCCTTCCATGAATAGCTCCTTTAGACCGATCAGCTCATCTTCTACATCATGAACATCTTTGGCAAATTCGTCTCCCTCGAGAGTTTTCATGTAGCTTGAAAAGATGGATGCCTGTTTCGGAGTTGGAATAAACTGCTCTACTGAATGATAACCTCTCGTATCCTTTGTAGTACTTTTTCCTTTGTACAACAAGATGTACCCCACGCCAAACTTGTATTCATCAAACACTATTTTTGCTTTTATGATTGTACCTTCCAGATTGCATTCTTTGCCGAAATCGATCATATTTACCTTCTCATCTCCATGATTGGGTAGTGGATTATTGTGCACATTTGGCGCCTTCAAATGAATGACCTTTTTATCTATTAGGTCTTGAATCTTATCTCTTAGTGCAAAACATTTCTCCGTCTCATGCCCCGGTCCTCCAGAGTGGTATGTACACCTTTTACTGTTATCAAAGTGATGCAATATAAAATGGCGTAGTTCCCAACCATCAAAAAGCCAAGCTCGAGAGAACAAGGGATACGAGTCAAGGCCTCCGGAAACGTCTTGAAGATCATGCATTAGAGCACCAAGGACGGAGGAAAACAGTGCAGGAAACAGGGCAGAGCAAAACAGGGCAAAACAGGGGAGCACACTGGGAGCTCACTGCCTGCCGAAGAAAAAATGTTCTTCGCGATCGCGACACTCTCTGCGCGATCGTGAAGAGAAGTATATTGCCCAGCGCGACAGCGTTCGATCTCGCGCGATCGCGAGGAGTTGACGTCCTGTTTGTTCGATCTCTGCGCAACAGCGTCTCGTTGAGCGTGATCGCGATGCTTTGGTTGATGCACTGCGCGATCCCGAGCCCTCTTGGCGCGATCGCGATGAAGAGGAGCTGAGCAGCGAGCCAGAAACAGCGGCAGGGGCAATTTTGTCCATTTATCATTGTAAATGTATAAATAGCACATTAGCTCTTCATTTTCATGAGTTAGCCATTGATAGAAGATAGAATTTGAGAGAGAACATTGAAGAGGCCGAGCCCTTCTTGTTGAAGCCCGAGGCTTCGTGTATGTCTCGAGTTTGAACCTATGGGGATCGACACCTAGTTTGATTCCATTGTAAGGTTCGAGTTTCCCTTCTCCCTTTTGAATTCAATCAACTTGAGTGAATTGAATTCGATTCTTTCTTCTAATTTCTTTCCTTCCTAGTCTCGATTTCTTGTTATCTTTATCGCTTCTGCATATTTGTATCGTGTTTAGCTTCCGCTCGTTTTCCATTGCATCAGTTGGTATGGGAGCACGGCTAGGCTTCATTCTTACGAATCCTCGGTCTTGTTCTTGTCGTTGTTGTTATTGTGTTTGTTCTTGAAAGATCGAAGAAAAATAAAAGAAATCGAAAAACTAGAAATGTTGAAAAAAAAATTGGTTGATTGGGTTGGAATCGAATCCCCGGTTGTTAAAAAGTATTGGGGTTTGTTCCTTATTGTATTCCCGTCGTTTTGATACCTATATCTTGTGTTTCGGTGTTACGATTCAAAAATTTCAAAAATCAAAATCCAAAAGTTTGAAAATTCTTGAAAATGCTTCAATCTTTAATCGAAGCTTGCTGTTGTTGTTTGGGGTTGAAAAACTATTGGGGATTGATGATATTAGTTGTATACACCTTTGGGTATCGTTGGTTTTGTGTATCAGGTTGAAATCGAGCCAAAAAGTTGGCCAAAAATCGCCAAAACCCGTTGTAGAGTTGCTGGAAAAGTTGTAGGAATTAACCCTTCGCGATCGCGAAGAGTAATTCTCCGATAGCGAAGAGCAAAATTAAATTTTGAAATTTTAACCCTTCGCGATAGCGCGCGTCTGGTCGCGATAGCGAAGAACAAATATTTCCAGAATTCCAGTTTTTGGGACAGAACGTTCGCAACGGCTTCCGAACAGTTTCCAAACATCATGACTCCAATTGGTTCATTAAATATGATGAGTTTCTAGATCACAAACGTAATTTCATCCAATTCCGAATCCGTTTGGTGCCAATTCGAGTCAAATCTTTTGTGTCCCATTTTCTACCACACCTCTTGGTTAGTGTTTCTAAGGTAATTGGCCTACTTGAAAGACACTAATCCTTTAGCGTATTAGGGTATTCGTGCGTAGAGGAGACTAGAATTCAAAGAAGAGTCGTAGAACTCCTTTTTGCCTCAAGTGCGCACTTTAATAGCCGTCCGTACATCGAGTCTCATTAATTTCATTTCGAACATTAACTTGGACATGCTAGTTGTGATTACCTTGGTTCCCAAGTTGATAAGGCCTCGCTCTTGAGCGTACATATATTGAGTGATATATGTGAGGGAGTGAATTTTGGGAGGTTTTGTTGTTTGGTGTTGCAACAATGTCGGATGTTGATTGTGGGGATTATGGCTCATGCGGGGATGATGCGAGTTGCGATGACTCGTATGGTGATGATGGAGACTATGGTTCCTATGAGGGTGATGATGGCCATTACTATGATGATTGAAACCATGGCTCCTATGTTGATGAAGCGGTTCACTATGATGATCGTGAGATTGATGAAGATTATGAGGTTTGTGATGAAGAATGTGATGATGCCTATGCTTCTAGTCAAGAAATCGAAGATGGTGACGCTTCAAGGTACATTGATCCTACTTACTCTACTTGTGATGAATTTGAGCATGATAGTGACATAGATAGAGTTGATGATGATGTTGAGTAAATGAATTGTTCTTATGCATCTTCTCTTGGTGTTGCTAATGGAGTACAAGGGAGCAGTGGAGGAGCTTCCATTAGCATGGGAGGTGGTGGTGGTTGTTCCGTGGGAAAGAAGAAGCTTGCATCTTCTAGGTACACTAAGCGACCTAATGCTTCTAATTCCCATGTGGAGGATGGTATGATAGATGGTGTTGCTTTGGCTACAAAGGGGTTGTATGACGTGAGGGGCATGGATGGTTGTAGTAGAAGTAGTACTATGGGCTATGGAACCAAGGCGAGAGGCACTTATGGGTTCCATGGCAAGGTTCCTTCCTCGACTTCCAACAACATTTCTAATGTTGGTAGAGTGACGGGAAGTGGAGATTGTTCTAGTGGTGTTGCCACTAGTGGAGGGATAAGGAAGACCTAAGTTGTTGGTGTTAACACTTGTGGGCGTCCAAATTCTTATTTGGATGCCAATGTACAAGACTTGGGTAGACGTAGGTTCGTTGTTGAGGTAGATGGTATTGGAGGGTACTTGCTCAAGATTGGTGATACCGATGCCAATTGTATTAGCACCTCTTTGGTTGATAGGCTTAGGATACCATGCCATAAGCTAGAGAATCCTTATGAGTATGATGGAGTGTGGGTTTCTAAGGAGGCTCGGGTACTCATATCTAATAGGAATTATAAATGCTATGTGTGGTGTGATGTGTATCCCATGCGTCATGTTGATGTGTGGATAGGTGAGCCGTGGTTGGAGGGGAAGAAAGTGCAATATAGTGTGGTGAAGGATGCGTATCTTGTGGGCATTGGGCAAAGGGTTTATGACTTTGTGCCTTATCGGGCGAGAGGCCGATTGCCTACTAGTGCACCTTCTTTGGCTATGCAAAGCAGCAAGGAGCAAGAACTACATTTCATGGTTGAAAGGGTACAAACGAGAAGTCCTACAAACACAAGCAATGGTGGGACTAGTGATACAAAAGAGTTGACAAATGTCAACAAGGTGAACCCGAAGCCACTTCCAAAGCCGAGTGGTTCACCAATGAAGAAGAAGGAGACATCAAGTGATGAGTCTCCAAGTCCTAAATTCCGGGTTGATGTTAAGAGTCCACCTACTCCGGCTATGGGTATTCTTGGGCCTCGTCCCAATTCACCCGAATTTGAATAACAAAAGATAGAGAGGAGTAAGGGAGCGACCGGTGACAACTCTCGAGTGGAAAAAGGAGAGGTTGTGTTGAGTGATGTGAGTGGGTTGTCACCACCCGAATCTACACCCGACCTTGGAAAAAAAATGAGGCAAAATAAAGAGGGAAAAAGAAAAATTGAGAGTGAGGACACCCCTTATTCTAACCTTAACCTTTTATCTTTTTCTTCTATGTGTTTGAATTCTTGTGTAGGGATTCTTGGAGGCAACCCAATGGAGCCTCAACCATGTTCCGGGATGGAAAGACAAGGTGAAGGAGATGCCGAATGTGAGCTACAATGATAAGGGGCAAAACACGCGGAAGCTAACTATACGATAAACGAGCGGAAGCAAGTAAATTTGATAACGTGATATCAAAGATATCGAGAAGTTCAAGACTAGGAAGACAAGAATTAGAAGAAAGAACGGATAAACAATTCAAACAAGAATTTAATTATCCAAAGGAAGAAAGTGAAACTCGAACCTTACAAGGATTTCACACTAGCGATGAATCTCCATAGGTTCCAAGTCAACGAGATACATGAAGCCTCGGGCTTCAACAAGAAAGGCTCGGCCTTCTCTCAATTCTCTCTTCTCTCAATTCTATGTTCAATGTAAGCTAACTCATGAAATGAAGAGCAAAATATGCTATATATACATTTACACTGAAAATGGACAAAAATGGCCCTTGAAGCTGATTCTGGTCCGCTGCTCCACTCCAAGGCATCGCGATCGCGCAAGGAGTCACGCGATCGCGCAGGCAACATTCCAACACATCGCGATCGCGCCAAGGGCTCGCGATCGCGCAGGTTCCCAACATTTCCAGCATTCATCAGCCTCGCCTTCGCGTGTAGTGTCGCGCTATCGCGCAGGCCATTCAACTACTCTTCGCGATCGCGCAGGTGAGGTCGCGATCGCGCAGAGGAATTCTTCTTCCTCAGGCAGTGAGCTCCCAGTTTGCTCCCCTGTTTTGCCCTGTTTTTGGCTGCCCAGTTTCCTGCCCTGTTTTCCCCGTCCTAGGCGCTCCAATGCATGATCTTCAAGATGTTCCCGGAGGCCTTGACTCGTACCCGTTGTGCTCTCGAGCTTGGTTCTTGATGGTTAGTGTCTTGGCTCGATTTGCCCCGCATCATCCTCCCCTTCTTGAAAGGATTTCGTCCTCGAAATCAAACCATCAAAACCTACAATCAAAACAAGCACAACCAAAACTTCCTACTTCACAAGTAGGTTAGCTTAAGAAAGAATAAGTGCAAGTGGTGTGGAAAACACACTCTTGTGATAGAGCCAAGCATCAATACCTATGAAAAAGCTTATGTCCCCAAAAGAGACAACATAGTCTTGGCTCGACAAGAACAAGCACTCATTTTTCAAACAAGCAAAGAGATCAAAGATATGCATGTGGCAATTAAATTTCCCACGACCCCTAAGCCCATGACCAACACACCAAGCCTTCAAATCAATTTTATCACAAAGTGACACATCGGCTTTGGCATGCTCAACACTCAAGGTGCGCTCAACATATGGAAGGGAGTAAGTAAGATAGTTCAAGCGACAACTAACATCAAATACTCCACTCCCCTTCTTACGAGCATTCCTACACACACCGAGAGGTACCTCCTCACCTCCAAATACTCCATCAAGATAACCCTCGTCATTAGACAAACTCCCAAGGGAGGTCTCAAACAACGGATTATCTATAGAGTTAGGCATTCCAATCCATGGAGGTCCAAACTCGCACTCCACTCTAGTTTGATACAATTCACCCTTTTCATTGAAGTGGCCCTCATACAAAGGATTACTATAGGCACACTTCTCTAGTTCATTGGCAAGCAAAGGTAAAGTTCTCAAACTAGAGACAACATCGACACTTGAGGAGTCATCGAACACAAGTCGATCTATCTCATTCTCAAGAGACTCCTCAAGGTTACAACCTTCCTCACTACAACACAAGATACCACCGCTAGCAAATAAGCAATCAAAGGGAATAGGATAATCATGCAAGTCATCTTCTCCTTTATCAAATACGGGTGGGGTGTCATAACAAGGTTCACAAGCAAGGTCAACTTCAACATTTTCACTAAAGAGAGGTTCAATGAAAACCGGGCTCACATCATGATGTGGCTTTTCTACCCTCTCAACTAGTGGTTCATTTTCACCCACAAGTTGACCCAAAGGCTCTACACTAGTTGCAAACACATTATAGTCATGCAAATCATCAACTAGTATAGAGTTTTCACATACAAGTCCACAAGACAAGGAAGTTTCATGCTTAAGGAAAGAAGAACTATCACATACCTTTGAGTCGCACTCGGGCTCACTCAATGTACTTGAGGCATCATGGGTAGTTTCTTCACCTTGTAGCTCACTTTTAGCTTCTCCTTCACCTTGCCTTTCCACCTCGGAACATGGTTGAGGCTCCATCGGTTTGCCTCCAAGAATCCCTGCACAAGAACTCAAACACATAGAAGAAAAGGATAAAGGGTTAAGGTTAGAATAAGTGGTGTTCTCACTCTTTTTTCCCTCTTTCTTTTCCCTCATTTTTTTTCCAAGTTCGGGTGTAGATTCGGGTGGTGACATCCCACTCACTTCACTCAACACATCCTCTCCTTTTTCCACTCTAGGAATGTCACCGGTCACTCCCTTACTCCTCTCTATCTTTTGTCTCTCAAATTCGGGCGAATTGGGACGAGGCCCGAGAATGCCCATAGCCGGAGTAGGTGGACTCTTCACGTCAACCCGGAATCTAGGACTTGGAGACTCATCACTTGAGGTCTCCTTCTTCTTTGTTGGTGAACCACTTGATTTTGTAATTTGTGGTTGGTTCACCTTGTTGATTTTTATCAACCCTTCACTTGAACTAGTCCCACCACTTCTTGTCATTGTAGGACTTCTTGTTTGCACATTGTTTCCCATGGAATGAAGTTCCCGATCCTTGCTCCTTTGCCTAGCCAAAGAAGGGGTACTAGTAGGCACTCGGCTCTTCGCCCGGTAAGGCACAAAGTCATAGACTCTTTGCCCCACGCCCACAAGATATGCACCCTTCACCACACTATATTGCACCCTCTTCCCCTCCAACCACCGGTCACCTATCCACATATCAATATGACGCATGGGATACACATCACACCACACATAGCATTTATAGTTCCTATGAGATATGAGTACCCGAGCCTCCTTAGAAACCCACACTCCATCATACTCATAAGGATGCTCTAGCTTATGGCATGGTATCCTAAGCCTGTCAACCAAAGAGGTGCTAATACAATTGGCATCGGTACCACCAATCTTGAGCAAGTATCCTCCAATACCATCTACCTCAACAACGAACCTACATCTACCCAAGTCTTGCACATTGGCACCCAAATGAGAATTTGGACGCCCACAAGTGTCAACACCAACAACTTGGGTCTTCCTTATCCCTCCACTAGTGGCAACACCACTAGAACAATCTCCACTTCCCGTCACTCTCCCAACATTAGAAATGTTGTTGGAAGTCAAGGAAGGAACCTCGCCATGGAACCCATAAGTGCCTCTCGCCTTGGTTCCATAGCCCATAGTACTACTCCTACTACAACCATCCACGCCCCTCACGGCATACAACCCCTTTGTAGCAAAAGCAACACCATTTCCCAAACCAACCTCAACATGGGAATTAGAAGCATTAGGCCGCTTAGCGTACCTAGAAGATGGAAGCTTCTTCTTTCCCACGGAACAACCACCTCCACCTCCCATACTAATGGAAGGTCCTCCACTACTCCCTTGTACGCCATTAGCAACACCAAGAGAAGATGCATAAGAACAATTCATATACTCAACATCATCATCAACTCTATCTATGTCACTATCATGCTCAAATTCTTCACAAGAAGAGTAAGTAGGATCATCATACCTTGAAGCGTCACCATCTTCGATTTCTTGACTAGAAGCATAGGCATCGTCACATTCTTCATCACAAGCCTCGTAGTCATCATCAACCTCACGATCATCATAGTGAACCGCTTCATCACCATAGGAGCCATGGCTTCCATCATCATAACAATGGCCATCATCACCCTCATAGGAGCCATAGTCTCCATCATCACCATACGAGTCATAACAACTCGCATCATCGCCACATGAGCCACAATCTACTCCATCATCATTGTCCGACATTGTTGCAATCACCAAAGAACAAAACCTCCCAAAAGTCACTCCCTCACGTGTATCACTCAATATTTGTACACTCAAGAGCGAGGCCTTATCAACTTGGGAACCAAGGTAATCACAACTAGCATGTCCAAGTTAAAGTTCGGAATGGAATTAATGAGACTCGATGGACGGACGGCTATTTTAAGTGCGCACTTGAGGCCAAAAGGAGTTCTACGACTCTTCTTTGAATTCTAATCTCCTCTACGCACGAATACCCTATACGCTAAAGGATTAGTGTCATTCAAGTAGGCCAATTACCTTCAAAACACTAACCAAGAGGTATGGTAGAAAACGGGACACAAAAGATTCGACTCGAATTGGGACCAAACGGATTTGGAATCGGATGAAATTTTGTTTGTGATCTACAAACTCATCACATTTAATGGTCCAATTGGAGTTTAGATGATTGGAAACTGTTCGGAAGCCGTTGCGAACGTTCTGTCCCAAAACTGGAATTCTGAAATTTTTTTTTTTGTTCTTCGCTATCGCGACCAGACGCGCGCGATCGCGAAGGGTTAATTTTTCAAAAAAATAATTTTGTTCTTCGCTATCGCGAAATTGCTCTTCGCGATCGCGAAGGGTTAATTTCTGCGATTTCACAGCAGCTCAAAAACGGGTTTTTTGGCGATTTTGGCCAAATTTTTTTGCTCGATTTCAACCCGAAACTCAAAACCAACGATACCCAAAAGTGTATACAACTAATATCATCAATCCCCAATAGTTTTTCAACCCCAAACAACAACAACAAGCTTCGAATCAAGATTGAAGCGTTTTCAAGAAATTTTCAAACTTTGGATTTTGATTTTCGAAACTTTTGAATCGTAACACCAAAACACGAGATATGGGTATCAAAACGACGGGAATGCAATAAGGAACAAACCCCAATACTTTTTAACACTCGGGGATTCGTATCCAACCCGTTCGACCAATTTTTTTCAACTTTTCTAGTTTTTCAATTTTTTTGTTTTTCTTCAATTTTCAAGAACAAACAACACAATCACAACAACGACAAGAACAAGACCGAGGATTCGTAAGAACGAAGCCTAGCCGTGCTCTGATACCAACTGATAAGGGGCAAAACACGCGGAAGCTAACTATACGATAAACGAGCGGAAGCAAGTAAATTTGATAACATGATATCAAAGATATCGAGAAGTTCAAGACTAGGAAGACAAGAATTAGAAGAAAGAACGGATAAACAATTCAAACAAGAATTTAATTATCCAAAGGAAGAAAGTGAAACTCGAACCTTACAAGGATTTCACACTAGCGATGAATCTCCATAGGTTCCAAGTCAACGAGATACATGAAGCCTCGGGCTTCAACAAGAAAGGCTCGGCCTTCTCTCAATTCTCTCTTCTCTCAATTCTATGTTCAATGTAAGCTAATTCATGAAATGAAGAGCAAAATATGCTATATATACATTTACACTGAAAATGGACAAAAATGGCCCTTGAAGCTGATTCTGGTCCGCTGCTCCACTCCAAGGCATCGCGATCGCGCAAGGAGTCACGCGATCGCGCAGGCAACATTCCAACACATCGCGATCGCGCCAAGGGCTCGCGATCGCGCAGGTTCCCAACATTTCCAGCATTCATCAGCCTCGCCTTCGCGTGTAGTGTCGCGCTATCGCGCAGGCCATTCAACTACTCTTCGCGATCGCGCAGGTGAGGTCGCGATCGCGCAGAGGAATTCTTCTTCCTCAGGCAGTGAGCTCCCAGTTTGCTCCCCTGTTTTGCCCTGTTTTTGGCTGCCCAGTTTCCTGCCCTGTTTTCCCCGTCCTAGGCGCTCCAATGCATGATCTTCAAGATGTTCCCGGAGGCCTTGACTCGTACCCGTTGTGCTCTCGAGCTTGGTTCTTGATGGTTAGTGTCTTGGCTCGATTTGCCCCGCATCATACAAGGTGGAGACATTCATGACACTTCAAAGGTATGTGAAAGTTCTTCCTTCCTTGAGCATGATACTTCCTTGTCTTGTGATGTTGTTAGTGAGAACTCTAGGCTAGTTGATGATTTGCATGACTATAATGTGTTTGCAACTAGTGTAGAGCCTTTAGGTCAACTTGTGTATGGCAATGAACCACTAGTTGAGAGGGTTGAAAAGCCACATCATGATGTGAGCTCGGTTTTCATTGAACCTCTCTTTAGTGAAAATGTTGAAGTTGACCTTGTTTGTGAACCTTGTTATGACACCCCGCCCATATTTGATATAGGAGAAGATGAATTGCATGATAATCTTATTCTTCCCTTTGATTGCTTAATTGATAATGGTGGTATCTTGTGTCGTAGTGAGGATGGTTCTAACCTTGAGAAGTCTCTCGAGTGTAAGATGGATCGATTTATTTTCGATGACTCCTCGAGTGAGAGCGAAGGACCTAGTCTTGATACTATGCTCTTGTGTCACCATGAATTTGAGGTGCATGCTTTTACATTTCTAATGTTTGAAGGCAATCTCATTTGTGGTGGTGAATTGTATCGGACTAGGGTCGGTAGTAGAGTCGAACCTCCATGGTTTGTAAAGTTAGGCTCTATGGATGATCCAATGTTTGGAACTCCAAGTGAGAAGAGTGGTCTTGGCATGGGTCGAGTTGACCTAACTTCTAGTAGTCCTAGCCTTTATTGTGTGGACTACAATGATGAAGAACCTATTCTAGAGACCTTCCTTTGGAGTTTGCCTAGTTAGGAGGATCGTCTTGGAGGTGACTTTGGAGGTGAGGGGGTACCTCTTGGTGTGTGTAAGAGTGCTTCTAAGAAGGGGAGTGGAGTAGTCGATGTTAGTTGTGAATTGAACTATTTTACTTACTCCATCCCATATGTTGAGCACACCTTGAGTGTTGAGCATGCCAAAGCCGATGTGTCACTTTGTGATAAAATTGATTTAAAGGCTTGGTGTGTTGGTCATGGGCTTAGGGGTCGTGGGGAATTTAATTGCTACATGCATATCCTTGATCTCTTTGCTTGTTTTGATTATGAGTGCTTGTTCTTGTCGAGCCAAGAATTTGTTGTCTCTTTTGGGAACATAAGCTTTTTCATAGGTATTGATGCTTGGCTCTATCACAAGAGTGTGTTTTCCACACACCTTGCACTCTTTCTTGTTAAGCTAACCTACTTGTGAAGTAGGAAGTTTTGGTTGTGCTTGCTTTGATTGTAGGTTTTGATGGTTCAATTTCGAGGACGAAATCCTTTCAGGAAGGGGAGGATGATGCAATATAAAATGGCGTAGTTCCCTACCATCAAAAATCCAAGCTCGAGAGCACAAGGTATACGAGTCAAAGCCTCCGGAACGTCTTGAAGATCATGCATTGGAGCGCCAAGGACGGAGGAAAACAGTGCAGGAAACAGGGCAGCGCAAAATTGGGCAAAACAGGGGAGCACACTGGGAGCTCACTGCCTGCCGAAGAACAAATGTTCTTCGCGATCGCGACACTCTCTGCATGATCGTGAAGAGAAGTATATTGCCCAGCGCGACAGCGTTCGATCTCGCGCGATCGCGAGGTGTTGAAGTCCTGTTTGTTCGATCTCTGCGCGACAGCATCTCGTTGAGCACGATCGCAATGCTTTGGTTGATGCACTGCGCTCGAGAGCCCTCTTGGTGTAATCGCGATGAGGAGGAGCTGAGCAGCGAGCCAGAAACAGTGGCCGGGGCAAATTTGTCCATTTATCATTGTAAATGTATAAATAGCACATTAGCTCTTCATTTTCATGAGTTAGCCATTGATAGAAGATAGAATTTGAGAGAGAACATTGAAGAGGCCGAGCCCTTCTTGTTGAAGCCCGAGGCTTCGTGTATGTCTCGACTTGGAACCTATGGGGATCGCTACCTAGTTTGATTCCATTGTAAGGTTCGAGTTTCCCTTCTCCCTTTTGAATTCAATCAACGTGAGTGAATTGAATTCGATTCTTTCTTCTAATTTCTTGCCTTCCTAGTCTCGATTTCTTGTTATCTTTATCGCTTCCGCATATTTGTATCGTGTTTAGATTCCACTCGTTTTCCATTGCATCACAAAGTTAGGTGAAGGGTTGTCTGACATCTTTTGAGGTATTGGGATGATGAGACCGGCAGCTTTCAATCGTTCAAACAGTCGGGTGCGGGATTCAGCTAATGGTGTGTAGTTTCTTTTGGGTCGATGGTTTGCATCAAGGCACGGCCTAGGAGGGTACGGTGGTGCATTTCAGTAGTTGGGATGAGAGTTTTGCTGGCATGGTGGACGACTTGGTGCTGGGGTGTAGAAAATAGGTCGAGTGGGCTGAGTGTTGTAAAAGGAATATTCAGGTGGTATATGAGGGTAGGGATAGAATGGTAGCAGTATTTGATAATAGTAGTTGAAAGCAGGGTCTTGAATGGTCACAGCAAAAGAGACTTTATCTTTCTTCTTTTTGGAGAGACTCACATTTCCAGCCTGGATAGCCTTATTAGCAGCTTGTATTGCAACTAAGCTAATAATCATTCCAGTTTTTAATCCTTCTTCTACGTCATCTCCCATCAACACTACATCTGCAAACTTTTGGTTCTTCATATGCAAGAACTTGTTGTAATAAACATCCTCTTGTATGCGAATGAATGTGTTAACTATTTCTTTCACATTCATAGCGGGTTGCACCTTGGCAGCTTCTGCTTTCCACCTAGTAGCATATTCCCTAAACGTCTCTATGGGTTTCTTTTTCAATTTTTCTAAATAGAAATGATCTGGTACCATTTCGGTATTGTACCCAACTGTTTCTACAAAGTCTGCTGCCATATCTTCCCAACCGAGCAATGTGCCTGGTTTCTGTTTAGAAAACCAACTTAAAGCATCTGCAACCAAGCTTCGGCTGAATATCTTTACTCGTACTTTCTCGTCTTCCCCTGCTCCAATCAACTTGTCACAATATGTTCTCAGATGTAACATAGGATCGCCAGTGCTATTGAACAAGTCAAACTTTGGTATCTTTTATTCGGTAGGTAATTTCAAAGTAGGATAGATACACAAATCTTCATAAGCTAAACCTTTAGTAGTTTTGCCAAACTCAAACTTCTTAAAGGCTGCTTCCAGCTTATGAACTTTCTCTTTTGTCCCATCATTATTGGCTACTCTTTCATCATCCTCCGCCCATTCATAATTTTTAAGGTCTTTGATTGGCAAAGTGAATAGTTTGGTTTCAGCAGAGAACATGGGATTGTAAGGCTGCGGATATGCGGTGTTGGTGCGAGGTCAGTTTGTGTTTAGGTAAGTGGGATGTGCAGGTGATAAGACCCAAATCGAGCCAAAACGCCAACCATCAAGAGCCAAGCGTGAGAGCACAAAGGATACAAGGCAAGGAAACCGGAGGAGGGTTCGAGAGTGATTTGGAGTCATGCACTTGAGCGCCAATGAGGGAGGACCGGCTATGGACCAAGGAGGAACACTTAGAGTCCATTTTGAGCTGTTTCCAAGAACCCCCAGGAAGAGGCGGACCGCCCTATGCACTAGGCGGACCGCCTACTCAAACATCACTCTCTGGACTCTGTGTGATGCAAGCTAAACCGGAATTGAAGCTTTGCAATCGGAGGCAACAAACAAGACGCGGAAACGATGAAGATAAGTGGCGGAAGCAACAATAGAAACCAAGATAACAAGAAATCGGGGAAGGGGGAGAACAGAAATAGAAGAAAGAATTGATAAACCGAATCAAATCATGATTGATTATCCAAGGGAGAAAAAGGAAACTTGAACCTAACAAGGATTCATACTAGTGATGAAATCCATTTCGGTTCCAAGCCATAGAAGGCATACACGAAGCCTCGGGCTTCAAACAAGAATGGCTCGGCCAATTCTATCTCTATTCTCTCAATTCAATATCAACTAAAACTATCTCTAATGAGCTATGCTAGGAGTTTATATAGACAACAGTAAAAGGGCAAAATGGTAAATGGTCACAGGTGACCAATGAGATAAAGCCACGCAGGGCTGGAGTAGTTTTATGTGTTCGGCAGCTCAGCTAGAACACGTTGTCTTCGGTCGCTTGTTTGCCTCGGTCTCATTTGGAACCGAACACCCTAGCCTCGGGCTCACTTGTAGCCCTTTGAATGATTCTCTCTTCGGCGTCGCTCCTCCTTGGTTCGGTTGCTTTCAGCTTCGGGCTCGATCTTGTCATTTCTTCCTTCGGGCTCAAACTCGATCGTTGAGCTCTCATAAGTTGTGCCCGGTCTCATAGCTTCCGAAGTCAGTGTCAGCAACGATCACAGCCACTCGTTGTCTGCTCGGTGGATTTCCAACGTTGCTGCTCGGGGAGGCAGTCTTCGGCATCTTCCATCCCGGCCACACTTGATCGTGGGCGTCATGTGACTCCTCGGTGGACTAGCTTGATGAATCGAACAGGTGAGCCTGGTTCGTATTGCGTCATCCTCCCCTTCTTAAAGGATTTCGTCCTCGAAATCAAACCGGCAAGACCTGCAAACAAAGCAGAGACAAACAAAGCTTCCTACTTCGAAAGTAGGTTAGTGTTCGAAAGTGTGGAAAACACACTCTTATGATAGAGCCAAGCATCAATGCAAATCAAACAGCCTATGTCTCCGAAGGAAACAACAAGTTCTTGGCTCAAATAAGAACTATATCGAACATATGAGTAATCGAAGAGATCAATAGGACACTTTGCATGAAAGATGTAACGTTCAAAGGCCCTATCACCTCTAAACTCATAGTCATCATACCGAGCCCTCAATTCACTTTTTTCACCATGGGGCTTATGGACTTCGGTATGCACTATACTCGAGGTGTGATCAACATGTGGAATGGAGCAAGTAAAATGATTGACTCGACAACTCACATCGAATACTCCACTCCCCTTCTTAAAAGCAATCTTATTCACGCCAAGAGGTATCCTTTCACCTCCCAAATGAACTCCAAGACAATCCTTCTCTTTAGACAGACTTCCGAAGAAGGTCTCAAATAATGGATTATCTACGGGGTTAAGCCCTTCAAACCGAGGGGGTTCTCCTCGAGTCGAATGTATTTCACCATCTCCTTCGAATAAAGGATTAGTGAAGACAAGTTCACTACCCATCAAAGGTGCATCCGAACCCAGGCCATCGACCACACTTGAGGAGTCATCGAATATGATTCGATCCAACTCATCCACTAAGGACTCCTCAAGGGTATCATCATCCTTACTACAACACAGAGATCCACCATAGGCAATAATTTCAACAAGGGTATGATCAAGCAACTCACTTTCCCCTTTATCAAAGATTGGTGGTGTGTCATAACAAGGGTCACAAGTAAGGTCAACTACAAGTTCATCACTAAAGAGAGATTCGATGAAGATCGAGCTCACATCATGATGTGGCATATCAATACTCTCAACTAGTGGTTCACATTCACTCACAAGTTGACCATTCGACTCTACACTAGTTGCAAAAACATTGTAATCATACGAATCATCAACTAGCATAGAGGTTTCTCCAGCAATTTCACAAGACAAGGAAGTATCATGCTCACGGGGAGGAAATCGAACACTCACCTCGGGATGGTCTTCGGTTTCTTTTTCTGTCCTCGAGGTCTCACAAGTAGTTTCTTCTCCGTGGAGCTCACATGAACGATCTTCTTCACCTTGTCTATCTACTTCGGTACAGAGTTGAGGTTCCTTCGGTTTGCCTCCAAGAGTTCCTGCACAAGATTTCGAACAAGTAGAAGAAAAAGACAAAGGGTTAAGGTTAGAATAAGGGGTGTCCTCACTCTCAATGATTCTTTTTCCCTCTTTCTTTTCCCTCATTTTCTTTTCAAGGTCTGGTGTGGGTTTGGGTGGTGACAACTCATTCACATCACTCTTCACATCCTCTCCTTTTTCCTCTCGAGAGTTGTCACCGGTCACTCCCTTACTCCTCTCTATCTTTTGTCTCTCATATTCGGGTGAATTGGGTCGAGGCCCAAGAATACCCATAGCTGGAGTAGGTGGACTTTTAACATCGACCCGAAGTCTAGGACTCGAAGACTCATCAACCGAGGTCTCTTCTCCCATTACCGGGGAACAACTTGACTTCGCAGCATGTGGCTTCGGGTTCACAGTATTGACTTCGGTCGGTTCTTTTCTTGCACTTGACCCACTGCTCCTTGTGTTCGTAGGACTCCTCGATGGCACCCTTTCGATCCTGGATTGGAGTTCCCGCTCTTTTCTCATCTGCAAAATCGAAGCATATGCACTAATGGACATCTTTCCTTTCAGCCCGTGGGGTGTGAATGTATAAGCCATTTGCAGCTTTCTGTTGTACACAAGGTACACATCCCTCTCATCGAGATATAGCATCTGCATGCTGCGCACCCATGGGTCCCCTAGCCAAACATCAACATAGGGCATGGTATACACGTGGCACCAAACATATTCCCTATAATCTCCATGAGATATGAGTACTCGAGCCTCATTCGAAACACTCACTCCTTTATACGTATAAGGATGCTTCAATTTATGGCTTGGTATTTTTAGGGTCCGTACCAAATAATCACTGATGCAATTGACATCGGTTCCTCCAATCCTGAGCGAATTTCCTCCATAACCATTCACCTCAACAGCGAACCTAGTTCTACCCAAGTTTTGTTTAGGAATATCCAAGTAAGAACTTGAGTATCCCATTCCATCAAGACCAACACCTTGGGTTCTCCTTATTCCTCCACTAGTGGTAACACCACTATGATAACTCCCACTTCCTTTCACTCTCCCAACATTATTAGTGTTGAAAGTCGAGGAAGGATTTCGAGCATGGAACCCGTAAGAACTTCTCCTCGAAGAAGGAGTTCGGTAGAAACCTCCTCTACCCTCCTCGGGTCCATAACCACCAGCGCTCCTCGAGCCACCCTTTCCATAGGAGTTGGAACCATTGAATCGTGTGCCACGACTATAAGTTGCCAATCTTCCTCCTCCCATGGAACAACCTCCACCACCTCCTATCCCGAAGGAAGGAGTTCTACCACTCTCTTGTGCTCCACACGAGACACCGACGGAAGAAGACATCAAATAGTTTGCTCGGTCAACTTCGTCATCAACTTCATCGATGTCACATTCATCGTATTCAAGGTCATCACAATGAGAGTAAGTAGAGTCATCGTACCTTGAAGCGTCACTACCTTCGTATTCTTGACCCGAAGCAAAAGATTCTTCTCGTTCATCTTCACAGGCTTCGTAGTCTTCTTCTTCTTCGTACTCACCATAGTGACCTGCTTCGTCCTCATAAGAGCCATAGTCCCCGGTGTCGTTATAACAATCATCACCTCCGTAGGAACCATAGTCTCCATCATCTCCACACGAATCATACTCTCCGTAGTCATCATCTTCCGAAGACATAGCTGCAACAAACAAGAGTTAAGGACCTCACAAGTTCACTCCCTCACGTGTATCACTCGAGTAATGTTCACTCAATTTTCTTTCCACTCGTGTTTACACTCAAGGACGTTGGCTTTTGTGACCTCTCTCTATTGTTCTCACCGCTCAGCCTTTTTCCACTCAAGTTGGCCTTGCCTTCTTGTTAGGAAACCGAAGTGATAAGTCACAACTAGTACTTTCCATGTTTAAGTTCAGAAGGAGTTTATACGACTCGATGGAACGGTAGCTATTTAACTGCGCACGGGGAGTCAAAAGAATTATCTACGAAGTTGGACTTGGGTCACCCCACGCACGAGTTCCTATTAAGCTCAGATTCGATAGTACGACCTCGAGTAGAAAGAATTACTCCAGAGATCCACTATCAAGAATATTCGGACACAAGAAAAGTGAAAACCTAAGAGATTCTACCTCCTCCTCGGTTCCGTTTCGGAATTTCCCGAACACGTGACCTCGGTACAAGCGTTTCCTCCTTGGTTCAGATAGGGTTTAACCTTATCCGCTTTCCCTTTTCTAGCCGACAACTTTTCACCTGGGGTTTTAGATTTTAACAATTTACCCCTTTCTTCTTCAATGGAACAGTGAACCTTCACTCCGGTGTACGGACAAATTTCAAGATTCGTTCACAGTCCACTATCAACAGATTAAGCTCAAGATTTGGGTCGTCTCCGGTAAACAACAACGGAGAAATTGTTTCAGTTCCAAGCCGAGCTAAGACTAGCTATGGCGTCGTCCGTACACTGTTATCAATTTAACAATGTCCCGATGTACGGACGGTGGCGAAACAGTGGAACTTCGATTTTCAAGCTCTAAAATCGACCCAAATACCTCAACAACCTCCAGTTTTCATCGGTAAACACCAAAACACAACTGGGGTTCGAATTCAACTTCACCACGTCAAGAACAGTCCAAAATATGAAGGAAAACCCTAGTCACAAATGATGTACGTCGGGTATCCAATCTGATCCTCTAACAGTGGTGAATCCAAATACGTGATTGTCTAATCCAAACAACCAACAATCAACTCAAATTTTTGAATTTTCTTCTTTTTACTTTTTTTTTTTTTGTAAAATAAGAACAACAGGAAGTAAGATAGATTTGAACAAGGAACGTGGATTCGTCGGAACGAAATCCAAGCCTTGCTCTGATACCAAGCTGATGCAAGCTAAACCGGAATTGAAGCTTTGCAATCGGAGGCAACAAACAAGACGCGGAAACGATGAAGATAAGTGGCGGAAGCAACAATAGAAACCAAGATAACAAGAAATCGGGGAAGGGGGAGAACAGAAATAGAAGAAAGAATGGATAAACCGAATCAAATCATGATTGATTATCCAAGGGAGAAAAGGAAACTTGAACCTAACAAGGATTCATACTAGTGATGAAATCCATTTCGGTTCCAAGCCATAGAAGGCATACACGAAGCCTCGGGCTTCAAACAAGAATGGCTCGGCCAATTCTATCTCTATTCTCTCAATTCAATATCAACTAAAACTATCTCTAATGAGCTATGCTAGGAGTTTATATAGACAACAGTAAAAGGGCAAAATGGTAAATGGTCACAGGTGACCAATGAGATAAAGCCACGCAGGGCTGGAGTAGTTTTATGTGTTCGGCAGCTCAGCTCGAACACGTTGTCTTCGGTCGCTTGTTTGCCTCGGTCTCATTTGGAACCGAACACCCTAGCCTCGGGCTCACTTGTAGCCCTTTGAATGATTCTCTCTTCGGCGTCGCTCCTCCTTGGTTCGGTTGCTTTCAGCTTCGGGCTCGATCTTGTCATTTCTTCCTTCGGGCTCAAACTCGATCGTTGAGCTCTCATAAGTTGTGCCCGGTCTCATAGCTTCCGAAGTCAGTGTCAGCAACGATCACAGCCACTCGTTGTCTGCTCGGTGGATTTCCAACGTTGCTGCTCGGGGAGGCAGTCTTCGGCATCTTCCATCCCGGCCACACTTGATCGTGGGCGTCATGTGACTCCTCGGTGGACTAGCTTGATGAATCGAACGGGTGAGCCTGGTTCGTATTGCATCACTGTGAGGCGGAGCGCCTCCCTTCTTGAGGCGGGCGCCTTCCACTGCTGTGACCTTGACGGGATTCCTACTACTTTGTGGTGTAATTCAAACTATAGCCCTAAGTGACTTGTATTGTTTTGACTAGACTTAGGGGCTATTTAGACATTTCATTTAGAAGTGTAGTGAACCTATAAATACCACACTTAGTCATTTATTTCATTAGCTTGTTTAGATTTGAAGAATAGACTTAGTAAGAGAGGCAAGGCCTTCTTCTTTGTAGAAGCTTGAAGCTTCGGATTATCTCTTTGCTTGGAGCCTATGGAGACCCGTCACTAGTACGGACTCCTTGTATGGTTCAAATTTCCTCTCTCGGATATTCAATTCATGGTTTGAATCGTTTATCCATTCTTTTCTTCTATTTCTGTTCTTCCCCATCACTTCTTTCTTGTTATCTTGTGATTATTGCTTCCGCATCTTAGTTTATCGCTTCCGCCTATTTGGGTCTTATCAATTTGGTATCAGAGCCCGGATCGGGTGTTGTTCCTACAAACCCTCGATCCTTGTTCATCCTATCTTTAGTTTAGTTTATTGTTATTGTTGTTCTTGCTCTTGAAGAAAAGAAGAAAAACACAAAAAAAAAAAAAATAGAAAAGTTGAAAAAACAGCAAAAATTTGATTGTGGATTCTTGGATTTGATGATTCGTGTTGTGAATGATATTGGGGTTTGTTCCTTATTAGAAACCCGTTATTTTGGTACCCTAAACACATGATTTGGAGTTGTATTCCATGAGTTGAAAATTTGAAACCCTTGAAAAAAAAAATTGAAAAAGTTGAAACCCTAGTTTTGAAGAAGATGAACATGGTGATTTGATTGTTATTGATTGGGGTTTGCTTAAATTCATTGGGGTTTGATCTTTGTGATTGGGACAACGTTTGGGTACCTTTGGATTGCTTAAACAATGTGAGATTTGTTGGATTTTTGGGTGTTAAAGTTGAAAAACACGTTGTTGAACTGTGCTGAAAGTTGCAGGAGGCGGAGCGTCTCATTTTTTTTGCTCTCTGGAATTTGCTGAGGCGGAGCGCCTCCCTTAAAGAGGCGGAGCGCCTCCCCCAAAGAGGCGGAGCGCCTCCCCCTGTAGCCTGCTCTGGGCGGCCGCCTACTCTGCTGAGGCGGAGCGCCTACTTCCTGAAGCCTTTTTTGGGTAGTTTTCTTGTAGGTTTTCGCTTGTTCTTTGCTTCCGAACTTCTTGGTTAGTGTTTCTAAGGTATTAGTCCTACTTTATTAACACTAATCTTTGATCCTTTAGGGTGTTGTGTGTCTTGGAGTCTTTACTTAAAGTCGTAGAACTTCTTTGACCTCAAGTGCGCACTACAAATAGCTTTCGTACATCGAGTCATATCAACTCCACTCCGGACCATTACTTGGATATACTAGTTGATTGATCTTACCATTGTGGTTCCTAAAAGAGATAAGGGCATCATTGGGTGGGGGTTTGGGAGTGTGCACCCTAAAAAGAGTGTTGAGAGCCACCACCAAAGGTAAGGGAGAGCAAGTGAGGTTGTTTATACTAACCTTTGCACTTTCTTAATATGTCTTTTGCAGGTACAAGGAGCCATAAGGGAGGTTTGGAGGGAAGTGGGAGTGGTGAGAAAGGTGTAAATGGGAGGAGGGTAGTTGAAGCCTACTTTCCGAACATCTTGGCTAAGATAGAGGCAATAGACACTCGACTCCAACACTTAGAGGATGAGATGGAAGAGAATGAGGCCGAGGGAAGAGATGGTATGAGTCGCACTACGGGTTATGGTATTGCTAGTAGTGGTGAAATGAGGAAGTACCCAATTAGTGAAGGTACTATTGAGGGGATGTGTAAAGGGCGTTACATGGATGAACTCATGAGTAAAAGAGATTGGTATCAATTCATAGTGAGCCTTAATGGGAATCATGAGTATGTGCTTCAAGTGGATAATGGTGAAGCAAGTTGGATTAACCATCTTGTAGTGAGAAGGTTGGGAATACCTTGTGTTGATGGAATGGCTAGGGTAGTTATTTCACAAAGGAACGTTGAAGAAGAAGTGGAGTGCAAAGTAGGTCCTTTAGTGGGATGTGATGTTATGTTGGGAAAGCCTTGGCTTTTCAATAGATACTTCAAAATTGCCCGAGAAGCGGTGGATGGCTACCGTGTTCAAGCACAAGGGAAGTTACAACTCCTCCTTCTTAGGAAAGAAGAAGTACAACCAAGCAAGCCCATGAATATGAGAAATGGAGGAACACCATTGAAGAGAAGCCCTATGATTCAAAGAGTGCAATCAAGAACTCCTACACACACAAGAAGTGGCGAGACTAGTGCAAGAAGAGAGTTGACATATGTCAACAAGGTGAACCCCAAACCACAAGCTCCAAAGCAAAGTGGTTCACCAACAAAGAAGAAAGAGACATCAAGTGATGAGTCTCTTAGTCCTAGATTTCGGGTTGATGTTAGAAGTCCACCTACTCCGGCCATGGGTATTCTTGGGCCTCGTCCCAACTCACCCGAATTTGAGAGACAAAAGATTGAGAGGAGTAAGGGAGTGACCGGTGAAATTCCTCAAGTGGAAAAAGGAGAGGATGTGTTGAGTGATGTGAGTGGGATGTCACCACCCGAATCTACACCCGACCTTGAAAAGAAAATGAGGGAAAAGAAAGAGGGAAAAAGAATTGTAAAAAGTGAGGACACCCCTTGTTCTAACCCTAACCCTTTATCTTTTTCTTCTACTTGTGTGAATTCTTGTGTAGGTACTCTTGGAGGCAAGCCAATGGAGCCTCAATCATCTTCCAAGATGGAAGGACAAGGTGAAGAAGATCTCCAATGTGAGCTTCAAGGTGGAGAGACAATTCAAGAAACTTCAAGTGCATTGATTGAGCTAGATGGCCATTCAAAGGTAAGTGATAGTTCTCCCCTTGAGCATGTTACTTCCTTGTCATGTGAGAGTGTTTGTGAAACCTCTATACTAGTTGATGATATATGTGATTATAATGAGAATGCAACTAGTGTAGAATCTTTGGGTCAACTTGTGTGTGAATGTGAACCACTAGTTGAGAGGGATGATAAGCCACATCATGATGTGAGCTCGATATTCAATGAACCTCTCTTTAGTGAAAATTGTGTAGTTGACCATGCTTGTGACCCTTGTTATGACACACCACCAATTTTTGATGAAGGGGACGATGAGTCGAGTGATCATGCCCTTATTGATATGCTTATCTTTGGTGGACCTATATGTTGTAGTGAGGATGGTAATGACCTTGAGGAGTCCCTAGTGGATGGGATGGATAGGCTTATTTTTTATGACTCCTCAAGTGTGTATGAAGAGTGTGAAATTGACCCTCCATGGTTTGAAAGGTTTAACTCTATAGACAATCCATTAATTGAAATGTTAAGTGAGACGAATGGTCTTGGAATTGATTGTGTTGGTCCGTCTTCTAGTAGTCCTAATCTTGATTGTGTGGACTACAATGATGAAGAAGCCATTATGGAAGCTTTCCTTGATAGTTTGTCTAGTGAGAGAGATTGTCTTAGAGGTGGGTTTGAGGGTGAGGACATCACTCTTGGTGTCTGTAAGAGTTCTTCCAAGAAGGGGAGTGGAGTATTCGATGTTAGCTGTCGCTTGAATTATGTTGCTTACTCCGTCCCATATGTTGATCACACCTTGAGTGTTGGGCATGCCAAAGCCAATGTGTCACATTGTGATAATATTGATTTGACGGCTTGGTGTGATGATCCTAAGCTTAGGGGGGATTGCTATATCTTGCATGTTCGATGTTCTATTGATCTCTTTGCTTGTTCTTGTGTTGGATGCACTTTCTTTATGAGTCAAGTACTTGTTGTTTCCTTGGGAAACATGAGCTTTTTGATTGGTATTGATGCTTGGCTCTATCATAAGAGTGTGTTTTCCCACACTTTTGGCACTTAACCTACTCTTGTAGTGGGAAGCTTTGTTTGTGCTTGTTTTGAATGTAGACTTGATGGTTTGATTTCGAGGACGAAATCCTTTCAAGAAGGGGAGGATGATAAGACCCAAATGGAGCCAAAACGCCAACCATCAAGAGCCAAGCGTGAGAGCACAAAGGATACAAGGCAAGGGCACCAGAGGAGGGTTCGAGAGTGATTTGGAGTCATGCACTTGAGCGCCAATGAGGGAGGACCGGCTACGGACCAAGGAGGAACACTTAGAGTCCATTTTGAGCCGTTTCCAAGAACCCCCAGGAAGAGGCGGACCGCCCCATGCACTAGGCGGACCGCCTACTCAAACATCACTCTCTGGACTCTGTGAGGCGGAGCGCCTTTCTTCTTGAGGCGGGCGCCTCCCACTGCTGTGACCTTGACGGGATTCCTACTACTTTGTGTTGTAATTCCAACTATAGCCCTAAGTGACTTGTATTGTTTTGACTAGACTTAGGGGCTATTTAGACATTTCATTTAGAAGTGTAGTGAACCTATAAATACCACACTTAGTCATTTATTTCATTAGCTTGTTTAGATTTGAAGAATAGACTTAGTAAGAGAGGCAAGGCCTTCTTCTTTGTAGAAGCTTGAAGCTTCGGATTATCTCTTTGCTTGGAGCCTATGGAGACCCGTCACTAGTACGGAATCCTTGTATGGTTCAAGTTTCCCTTCCTCTCTCGGATATTCAATTCATGGTTTGAATCGTTTATCCATTCTTTTCTTCTATTTCTGTTCTTCCCCATCCCTTACTTTCTTGTTATCTTGTGATTATTGCTTTGGCATCTTAGTTTATCGCTTCCGCCTATTTAGGTCTTATCAGCAGGAGGTGGTGCCTTATAGGTGGTGGGTAGGGTTGCTCGGTACGTAGCAGTTGGTGCTGTTTGGTAGATAGTGGGTGTTGCTGTCTGGTAAGTAGCAGGTGGTGCTGTTTGGTATGTGGCCAGTGGTATTGTTTGGTAAACAACGGGTGGATCAGTTGGGTGTATAGGGTCCTTTCCATTAGGTCGGGCTGACCCACTTGGATTGACTGGTTCCCTCGAATGAGCGGAGTTAACAACGGGTAAACTGTCCATTGTCAGTTTCTCTTCAAGTTCTACTATTCTTTGCTCTAAAGCAGCAACATGTTCGTCATGCCCAACCGCGACATGCTTGTGGGGTGTTCCATTAGTACCAATATTATCGTCACTAAGAGCAGCGTTATTCAATTCACGCATGATGTTCAGTCTTCCTCTTCTTCTATTTTGTGAGGGGGAGGAGTTATAATTGGTCCTTTTGCTCTCGTCCGGTACTGTTGCTCGGCCAGAATGCACAAGTCAACCTCAGGAGCGGGAGTAAAACTAACATATGAAAATAATAAGTCAGTGTTGAGATAGCAATTATCAGATGAAAAACATATCACTCCTTATAATGCAAGGGACCTCTCTTTTACCGGAGGTAGGCCTAACGAGAGTAACACATATGATATGCATGATAAGCGTCATTTGGTGACGCTTTTGGACGAAGTTAGCTAGTGGACTTTAACATGCCAAGGATGTTAAGCCTTCCTAAGTTTGAGTATGATATTTAAAATCGAACGTGTATTATGCGTCATCCCATTTGTTCTCATAGCCCAAATGAATGAAAAATAATTGTATCAAATAATTGATTTTGTTACATAAGAGTAGAAATAATAGGTTTTTTTGGTCGATAGAAAAAAAAATATTTAATTTTTTACAGTAGAAATAATGATATTTTTTTGGTAAATAGAAATAAATAATTGACTTTGTTACATAAAAGTAAAAAAAAAACAAAATCTAAAGTCTATGTCCTCTTTGATCTTCCACGTCTTCGTGACTTGTGACAACCTGCGACCAAAATAAACAATTAGATGATCCACGCATTTTTGAGAACAAATGGCCTACATTAGACACGTTCAATTTTAAATAAATGCAGACGTAACACATTTAAACGTCCCTTAGGGTTGAGAAACCCATTTGGTTCATTTAAACATTGTGAACTAATAGACTTAGACATGAGCCGAAGTCAAAGTGGTCCTAAATATGTCATGATGAATGATTCCTAAAAAGAGTCTTCACTAAGAGTTGGCTTGACCAGACAAGGTTCTTTCAAACGGACAATTTGGAAGTAGAAAGTGAACAAACTATCAACAGCTTCGCCAGTTGACTAATTTTGCACATCTTTCCTAAAAGGTGTTTTGGTAGTGGAACGACCGTGAGTTTCACGCAATCGCTCTTAGTGTATGACAGGGTAAATTTTCCAGGAGTGAAGGAAGAGATGAAACGAATGATAATTCTTAATGCATATAACTAAATAAAATGTAAATAATAATTAAAGAATTATTCGAAACAGAAATAATTGAAAAGGAAATAAAACAAAGAAAAAGTGTTAGTCCTGGAATAAAATAATCAAAGCAATAAAGTAATTAAAGAAATAAAATAAACCCAATTAGAAGTAATCGTTATGGTTAGAACATAAAATCCCCAGCGGAGTCGCCATTCTGTCGCACCCCCACTTTTTACAACCTCCTCCGGACCGCTCGCCCGGAGAAAAAGTGGTATCTGACTTGGGTAACTCGTAGGAGTTGATTTTTGGAGTCGCCACCTAATAAATTATCTAGGCGTATTAGGTCACCTAAAAGCATTTCAAATTCAATTTAAAGGTATAACTCCGGGTTGGTCTACTAATCAGAGAGTCGGGTAAGTGTTCAAGTTAACTTAGAAGGAAGGGGTTAGGCACCTCCTAAATTCCCCAAATGTGGTTCCCGGCCGATTTCTATAATTGGGTTTGAATAAGAAATTTTAACCATAAAGGGACACAAGCTAAATAAAACATAAAAGGATTATAATATGCCAATAAGTAGAATTGAGTAATATAGGAACAAATTTTAGAATAGAATTCAAAGGTAGGTTATATGAGGTAAAATAGGCAATAGGCAGTTTAAATTGTTTTGCAAAAATAAGCTTATATAGAAATAATATTATACTAATAACAATAAATTACAAAATTAGACTAAGATAGCTAATTAACCTATTTGAGGAATAGCCCTAGGTTTTATTATCCTATTCGGATAAGAACCCAGATTTTATCGGAGAAGATAGTTTAAAAATACACTATCGTATATAGCTTGGGTAATTTCCATCATATCTGAGGGGCTTAAATCGTTTAATCCTCATACCCTCTTTAAGTATTTAACTAAAGCGAGTTCCTAATATTTTGAAACGTCCTAAAGGCTTTACTAACATCCCAACTAAAGTCCCGATGATGCGGGGCAAATCATGCAACCATCCAAAAGCCCCATCCAAAGCCAAGGAAGAGCTCATGCATTGGAACACCATGGAAGGAGGAGCATTTGAGACACATTTCGAAGCGTTTCAAGGCCTTCCAGGAAGGGGCGGACCGCCCGTTTCACTAGGCGGACCGCCCACTTGATGTCTACTCTCTGGATTCTGAGCCGCCTACTAAAGTGGCGGGGTGCCTACTGGGCCGCCTACTACACTGTGTTGAGCCACTAGGCGGGGCGCCTGGTAGGGTAGGCGGGGCGCCTACTTGACTGAAGAAATGACGGGACACCTCATTTATTTGTTATGTTTTGACTATTATAGCCCTGTATGGCCTTTGTTATTTAAACCCACTTTGGGGGTACTTAGGGGCTTTCATTATGTCTAGATGAAGCCTATAAATACTTCATTAGCCTTTAAATTTCCTTAGTTAGCTATGATGAATGATTGAACAAAACTTTCAAGAGAAAGAGTCTCTTTGAATGAAAATAAACCTTTAGTTGGTTTGAGTCTTCTAGGTGAGCTAGTTGATCCCCAAACCCCCCCGATCATTCTATTTGCGAGTCCCGAGTGTTGACTCAAGGGTAATTGCTTAGCGTAGGCTCTTCTTGACACCGATACGAGGGTATCACGGAACAAGTTCTCCGTGGTTACCTTGTAGGGAGTTCGAGACTCGTCTTGTTCCCTTTATCTTTTATCTTTTATCGTCTTTTGATTTTGATCCTTATCATCTTGGTATCAGAGCAAGGCTGGGGTTTTGTTCCTACAAACCCCCGACCCTTAATTCTTCGTGCCTAGGTTGGTTTCGTTAGTTTCTTATTGTTTGTTGTTGAAGAAAAGAAGAAAAACAAAAAAAAAAATAGAAAAGGTTGAAAAACACCAAAAAAAAATTTGATTGTGTGTTCTTGGATTTGATGACCCATTGTTAGATTGTTATTGGGGTTTGTTCCTTGTTGGAAACCCGTTCTTTTGGTACCCAAAACACAAGATTTGAAGTTGTGAATCAAGATTGAAAATTTGAAACCCTTGAAGAAAAATTGATGAACATGGTGATTTACGTGTTTTTGTTTAGGTTTTGATAAATTTCATTGGGGTTTGATAATTGTGATTGAAACAACATTTGGGTACCCTCGGATTGCTAAAAAACCGTGAGATTTGTTGGATTTTTTGGTGCTAAAGCCAAGAAAAACGAAGTTGAACTTTGCTGTAATTTGCAGCAGGCGGGGCGCCTAGTCACAGAGGCGGACCGCCCACTTTGGGGGAGCTCTCTGAACTTTGGGCCGCCTGAAATTCAGGCGGACCACCTACTCACCACTGCAGAGGACTGGGCGGACCGCCCACTTGAAGTAGGTGGGGCGCCTACTTTCCTGAGTTGGTGTTTTGGGTAGATTCTTCTAGGATTTCTTGTTTCTTTTATTACATTGCTTCCGGTTAGTGCTATTAGAGTATAATCCTACTCGATTAGTACTAATTACTTTGACCTATTAGGATCATCGTGCCTAGATAGGAGAGTAGAATTCAAAGAAGACCCGTAGTATCTTTTGACTCAAGTTCCTCACGTAAAGTGCTTATCGTCCAATAGAGTCGTATTAACTCCACTCACCCCGGAGTACACTTGACTCGTGGATTGAGTGATTGAGTTGTGGTTCGTTGATCAACTACGTGAAGCTTCTAGACTCAAACTTGAGTGAAATATCCACCACCACTAAATGAGTGATCCGAGTGCTATACACGTGAGGGTGTGAGTGAGGTGTTCTCACTAACGAGTTGTTCATTTTATAAGTACAATGGCCAATGAAGGTAATGGTTTCATGAAAAGTACCTTGGCTACTATCTTGGCAAAATTGGATAGTATGAGCCTAAGGATTGAAACTCTTGGAAGAAGGGCCTCAAGTGCTCAAGTTGAGAAAGGGACCCCGAGTGTCCAAGTCGAAGCCGGAGAAGGCACAAGTGGATCAACCTTTGCCCCGAAACAAGTTGTTGAATTGCTTAGTAAACAACGGGTAAAGGGAGACCGTGAAAGAAATGAGCAAGTGTTGGGCAATCCCCAACGAATGGGCAATCCCCAAAGGAATTTTCCACTTCTAAGACCCATTCGAAATGTTCTACCTATGGATGATGTGGAGGAGGATACGGTTGAGGAGGATAATCCTCATGTTTCCCTAGTTGCGAGGAGGAGCTTAAGTGCTATGCTTGTGGAGGCTAGTGAGAACTTGCAAAGAGAAAACCTCTTCCATGCTAGATGCCGAGTCATGGGTATTGTTTGTTCTATGATTATTGACTCAGGGAGTTGTGTCAACATAGTGAGCCAAACCTTGCTTTCCCAATTGAAATTACCCACTCTAAAGCATCCAAACCCATACCGTTTACAATGGTTAAGTGAGAGTGGTGAGTTGAAAGTGGTGGAGCAAGTATCGATCGAGTTTAGCATTGGAAACTATAGGGACAAAATCATGTTTGATGTGGCCCCGATGCAAGCTTGCCATCTTTTGTTTGGGAGACCATGGAAATATGATAGGTATGTGGAACATGATGGCCGGACCAACTCCTATACGGTCAAGCAAGATAGAAAGAAGTATGTGCTAAGACCTTTGACTCCAAGGCAAGTAAGGGAAGACTACAATCGTATGAAGGAGTTGAGGGAAGCGGCTAAAGTAAAGTCACCCATTGTACTTGGACTCGAGGCAAAAAATCTTATTGTCTTGCCATTGCATGATGAAATTGAGAGTCACTCCACTTCAAATGAGAGAGAAAAGATAGAGAGAAGTGAGGGAGTGACCGGTGACAATCCAAGAGAGGAAAAAGGAGAAGATTTGAGGAGTGATGTGAGTGGATTGTCACCACAAACTACACTTGACCATGAGGTAAAATTGAGAGAGAAGAGGGGTGAGGAAAGAAAAATTGAGAGTAAGAGCAGCCATTGTTCTAACAATTCTCCATCTTCTACTTTTTCTTGTGAAAGTTCTTGTGTAGGTACAATTGAAGACAAGCCATTGGAGCCTCAACCATGTGCTTGGAAGGAAAGACAAGTGGAGGCAAGTTCTCAATGTGAGCTTCATGAAGGAGGAGTTGTATATGACACTTCAAGCCTCGTGAGTGAACAAGAAAGTACTAAAAATGTAAGTTTTACTTCACCTTTTCATGAGCCTACTAGCTATTTGTCTTGTGATGACTCAACACTAGTTGGTGTTTTTGATGCATCTAGTGAGTATACCACTAGTGGAGAGTCTAGTTGTCAACTTGATTGTGCTTGTGAAACACTAGTTGAGAGAAATGCTAAGCCACATCATGATGTGTGCTCATTGTTTTGTGAATCTCTCCCTAGTGTAGGTTTGATAGTTGACAATGATTGTGGCATTTGCTATGACACACCACTAACCTTCGACAAAGGGGAAGATGAGATAGTTGATCATACCCTTATTGATATGCTTCTATTTGGTGGGTCAATGTGTTGTGGTGAGGATGGTAGTGGTCTTGAGGAGTCCAATATGCATGAATTGGACAAGGTTGTCTATGATGACTCCTCAAGTGAGCCTAGTCTTGATAACTTGTCTATGCTTGATCATGATATTGAGATGCATGCTTTTACTAATCTATTGTATGAAGGCATCCTCATTAGTGGAAATGACTCGTATCGGACTAGGGTGAGTAGTAAAATGGATCCTCCATGGTGTGAAGGGTTTGACCCCTTAGGCAACCCATTATGTGGGAGCTTGAATGAGGTAGATGGTTCTTTGAGTGACCCTACTATTACTTGTTGGGGTTATGATGAAGAAGATTCCATTATCAATACCTTCCTTGAGAGCTTGTCTTTTGAGAAGGGTTGCTTAGGTGATGAATTTGGAGGGGAAGAGGAATCCCTTGGTGTGAGTAGGTATGCTCTAAAGAAGGGGAGTGGAGTACTTGATCCTACTTGTAGGTTGAGTTATTTGACTCACTCCACTCCACTTGTTAATCACACCTTGAGGATTGATTGGTGTGTTTATTTTGAGCTTAAGGTTCAAGAAGATTTTGATAGCTTGATCTTGCATTTTCCATGTCTCTATGACCTATTTGCTCATTATTGTGTTGAGTGCATGTTGATCTTTAACCAAGTACTTATTGTTCTCTTTGGAGACTTGCTATTTGTGCTTATTATTGATGCTTGGTTATACAACAAGAGTGTGTTTTCCACACTTCTTGCACTAACCTACTTTCAAAGTAGGAAGTTTGCTTGTGTTTGCTTGTCGTTGCTTGTAGGTTCTAAGCTGCATGATAAGGCGGGGGAGATCTTAGAAGAAGCCTATGTCAAAGTGACGTTCAAGAAGGACAAAGAAGGAGAGTCTTGGCCACCCCGAGGAGTTTTTGACGCCGTGGGAGACAACGCCTTGATTTCGAGGACGAAATCTTCTCAAGAAGGGGAGGATGATGCAGGGAAAATCATGCAACCATCCAAAAGCACCATCCAAAGCCAAGGAAGAGCTCATGCATTGGAACGCCATGGAAGGAGGAGCATTTGCGACACATTTCGAAGCGTTTCAAGGCCTTCCAGGAAGGGGCGGACCGCCCACTTGATGTCTACTCTCTGGATTCTGAGCTGCCTACTAAAGGGGCGGGGCGCCTACTGGGCTGCCTACTACACTGTGTTGAGCTACTAGGCGCGGCACCTGGTAGGGTAGGCGGGCGCCTACTTGACTGAAGAAATGACGGGACACCTCATTTATTTGTTATGTTTTGACTATTATAGCCCTGCGTGGCCTTTGTTATTTAAACCCACTTTGGGGGTACTTAGGGGCTTTCATTATGTCTAGATGAAGCCTATAAATACTTCATTAGCCTTTCAATTTCATTGAACAAAACTTTCAAGAGAAAGAGTCTCTTTGAATGAAATGAAACCTTTAGTTGGTTTGAGTCTTCTAGGTGAGCTAGTTGATCCCAAAACCCCTCCGATCATTCAATTTGCGAGTCCCGAGTGTTGACTCGAGGGTAGTTGCTTAGCGTAGGCTCTTCTTGACACCGATACGAGAGTATCATGGAACAAGTTCTCTGTGGTTACCTTGTAGGGAGTTCGAGACGCGTCTCGTTCCTTTTATCTTTTATCTTTTATCTTCTTTTGATTTTAATCCTTATCACCCGAAGGCTATTGGGACAACTAATTAAAATGTAAAATATCTAGACCCCTATATTTAATTGGTGCCCCAAGTCTAGACTAAGCTAGGCGCCAAATAATAAAATACGGTCATGTTAACACATAAAGATAAAATTTAAACAAGTAGTGCAATTTTAAACTTGAAAAGAGAGGCCTCAAAATTAAATAAGTATACTATGATAAAGGATTTCGAACTGCTGTTAAACTCTTACGTTTCCAGACTATTGGATCTGCAAAAATAATCCAACTTCCAGCACTGATTGGGAATTTAGCCAGTTTTAAAGCAAATCGTGAACTGCTCCAATTTTCAGAGATAAAATACTTTGCAAATGGTATGCCTTACAGTTTTGACTCTCAGTGATACCCCTGCTGTAAGTTTCACTTTTAAAATTGCACAAATATGCCTATTTTGGACCTATCTTATGATTTTAGCCCTTCTATCACACAATCAAGCAAGGAGAAGGTTAGAAATGACCCCTGTGTAGCCAATGTCACTGCTTTCAGCAGTAACTATCATGCAGTACCTGTCCTACATGAATAAAGGCACCTTATGGTGCTTATACAAACCATCACTAGCACTAATGAATACAAGATTTCAAGTATTCAATTCTAATTACCATAATACATCACAAGAATAAGAAATAAAGAGGAGAAAAAGGTCCTTTGTCCCTTGCATATTCTAGCTTTAGAGACCTTGACAACCTGTACAAAAATTACTAAGAAGGTATAGGTTTTTTTTTTTTTTTTGGCTTATCCTCTAAATTGCAATAAAAGGTTAGTAACTTGTGAGAAAAGAGGCATAGGGACCTCTTGAGTCTTAAAAGAAGGAAAGGGGACAACCATTTTTTTTTCCATTTTTTTATTGCCCGTGTGTCATTAGAGGGCTAATTAATTGGCGCAGGGACCAAATAGCAATTATTAAAAGTTGGAAAAAGTTAAAGCAAAACCAGTTCTCTCTCCTCACTTGCAACTGACACAATCCAGTTCCGCAAACATCATACTCATCCATTGCTCTCTGTTCTCTCTCCTCTCGCAAATTCAAAAACCCACTACTGTTCACCGTCGATTTTCTTCTTCTTTTCTCCGATTTCCGTCGAATTTGTGGTGGTTCAAGACCAATTGTTGCAAATTTCCGTTCATCAAGTTAAAACAGGTACTTTTTCAACTTTTTTAAAGCAAAAACAAGAATATGGTTCGTTTGAAATTCCTTGTTTCATTTTTCTGGTTTGAGTTCATTTTCAGAGTTTGTGTATAGATTTTTCTGGTGCAAATTCATTTGAAAATCCAGAATACGCTGATTTATATCGTGTCTTCGGTTCCCATGAAAAAATTATGTGTAAACATTTGAAATATGTGTAAACATATTTGCAAATGTGTACACATCTTTGCAGATGTGTAAACAAAAGATGAGTACATATCTGAAAAAATAGGCATAGATCTACAAGATCTGTACACGTATTTTTGATTTATACACATATTGTTATATGTGTACACATATTCTTGATGTGTGTACACAGAAGAAGATGTTCGAAAAAGCTATATTATTTTTACACATATTCTTGATGTGTACACATATAAGAATATGTGTACACATATTATTAATATGTGTACACATTCACATATTCTTGATGTGTCTGCACCTGCTTAGATGTAATTAAGTTGGAAGCTGTGTTCGTTTAATCTTACTTGATGTATTCTCTTTATATGCTTTGTAGATACAATGGTTAGCACACATCATGGGAAGCCTAGTGGTAACACTAACAGTGGTGGAAAAAAGCTACGTGATGAAAGAAGCGACACTTCTGAACAGGCTAGCAAAAGAACGAGAGCTTCCAGCGGTAGAGAACGATCAAATGAGGTCCAATCTGAGAGCTAGGCGAGCATAGATATGTGTGCACATGTAGACGTTAATAAAATCCTTGGAGAAGTTAATCAACAAGCTGCACTCATAGATAGTGGAGAGAATATGAAGAGAGTAGATGAAAGAGAGACTGAGACTGGTGATAGAGAAGAAGCTGGTGGAAAAGCTATTAGTGATAGAGAAGAAGCTGGTGGAAAAGCTGTAAGTGATAGTGAAAGAAAAAGAGAAGAAGGTGGTGCTAGTGTTAGTGGGAGGGATAATCAAGAAGAACAAGGTGTTGATGCTAGTGGAGTTCAAAAAGAAGGAGGTGTTGGTTGAAGTGATGGAGGAGAAGGAGGACAACAAGTTGTTGCTAGTGGAAGTGGTGGAGGAGAAGCTGGTGGAAAACCTGTTAGTGGTAGTGGAGGTGATAGAGAAAGAGAAGAAGGTGGTGCTAGCGTTAGTGGGAGGGATAATCAAGAAGAACAAGGTGTTGAAGGTGCTGGTGGAGAACAAGGAGTAGAAGGTTGGTGCAAGCAAACCCGAGGGGAATTGCTAAACACAACGCGGAAGAAAATGACAAGGAAATAAAGATAGAAGCAAGACAAATCTTGCTTTGATTCGAAAGAACAGTGAGGAACCTGTCTCAAAGCTCGATCGAAGGGAAAATCAAGACGCACCTATACTATGCAACAATCCTCAAGAAAGACCCGCTTCTTGCAAATTGAATGATCAAGAAGAATTTGTTCAAACGAATAACACCGGTTGACACAAGTTCTTTAAAGGCCCACGTCGGGGAAAAGCTCCATCGGAGACTCACAATAGCACTTGCTATGTTTTTCATAAACTAAAATCTGGATCCTTTACAATGAAATAAAATGAACTATTTATAGGCTATGCTAAGGATAAAGTAGTAAATAGTCACAAGTGACCAATAAAAGTAAGCCACGCAGGGCTGAGCTAAGTTTGAGTTCGGCAGCCTTGCTTCGGTGCGTGGTTGCGTGCTCGAACTCATTGTCCTCGGACGCTCACTTGTCTTCGAGCTCAATGTCCTCGGTCACCTTGCCTTCGGGCTCAAATCTGAAGATAATGCCTTCGGTTCTTGAGCCCGGCCACTCAGCTTCGGCGGAGCAGTTGTTTTCCTTCGGCCAGGCTAAGTGAATGTGCAAATCGTGCAGCAGCTTGGCTTGACTTCGGGTCAGTGGTCTCCCCGGTGGATCGAGCACTTGGTCAGGTCTCCTCGGTAGATCGAACACTTGATCAGCACGTGTTTGGGCTGCATCATCCTCCCCTTCTTGAGAAGATTTCGTCCTCGAAATTGAGCCTTCTTCATCCTCCGAAGTTTGACCTACAACACAAGGAGCTAAGTCAGCAACATTAAAGGTGTTGGACACATTATACTCACCAGGGTGGTCGATCACGTAAGCATTGTTGTTGATCTTGGTCAACACTTGAAATGGACCATCCCCTCGAGGAGCCAACTTCCCTTTCCTTGGGTTCGGGAAACGTTCCTTTCGGAAGTGAACCCAAACCCAATCTCCTTTTTTTAATTCCAGGTTTTTACGCCCCTTGTTTTTCTTTAAGGCAACCTTTGCATAGGCCTCCTCGAGGTTCTTCTTCACCTTGGCATGCAATTCGAGCAAAGCAGCTGCTCGTTGAGTACCTTCAAAATCAAGAATAGAATCTCGAGGCAATGGGGTTAAATCAAGTGGAATCAAAGGATTAAAACCATACACACATTCAAACGGGGTCATATTGATCATTCTATCCACCGTTCGATTGTATGCAAACTCCATCATGGGCAATCGATCAGCCCAGTTCCCAACCTTGCCTTTGGTCATTGCTCGAAGCAAAGATCCCAGGGTTCGGTTAACTACCTCGGTCTGTCCATCAGTCTGAGGATGGTGAGACGTCGAGAATAGTAGCTTGGTGCCGAGGGCACCCCACAGACACTTCCAAAAATGACTCAAGAATTTTGAATCCTGATCACTCACAATAGTACGAGGTACACCATGCAATTTCAACACATTAGAAACAAAAAATATAGCTACATGCTGTGCATCATCACACTTTTTGCAAGGAATAAAGTGAGCCATTTTTGAAAAACAATCAACCACAACGAAGATGCTATCATGTCCTCCCCCCAACCTCGGTAACCCCAAGACAAAGTCCATGGATATATCAACCCAAGGTCGATCAGGCACAGGCAACGGGGTATACAAACCATGAGGGTTGGACTTCGATTTAGCTTTCTTGCAAACGAGACAAGCGTTGCAAAGCTTTTCCACATCTCGTCGCATTTTGGGCCAATGGAACTGCTCGGTCAAGATACCAAGAGTTTTGTCGACACCGAAGTGCCCCATCAGTCCACCGGAGTGAGCTTCTCGAACTAAGAGCTCTCTCCACGATGACACTGGCACACAAACCCTCCCATTCTTGAAGAGGTAGCCATCGTGCCACTGATATTTCTCAACCCTTCGGCCACTCAAGATTGCGTCACGAACGCATTTCAGCTTGGGATCGTCTTCGTACATCAACTTGATGCTTTCAAATCCCATGAGCCTAGAGGCGTGAGTGGTCGCTAAGGAAAATTTCCTTGATAGCGCATCGGCCACAACATTGTCTTTCCCCTTTTTGTAATGAATTACATAGGGAAATCTCTCAATGAATTCAACCCACTTGGCATGTCTTCGGTTCAATTTCTCCTGTCCTCGGAGATGCTTCAAGGACTCATGATCTCTTTTGATCACAAATTCTTGAGGCCACAAATAATGCTGCCAATGGGTGAGTGCTCGAACGAGGGCATACAACTCTTTGTCATATGTTGAGTAATTCAAAGATGCACCCTTGAGCTTTTCGCTAAAGTAAGCGATCGGCTTCGATTCTTGCATCAGCACTCCTCCGATCCCAACTCCAGATGCATTGCACTCGACTTCGAATGCTTTGCTGAAGTCAGGGAGTTGCAACAACGGGGCGGAGCAAAGCCTCCGTTTCAACTCTTGGAAAGCCCTTTCTTGGGACTCTCCCCACACAAATGGATGGTCTTTCTTAACCAGCTCGGTTAAAGGAGCTGCCACGGTGCTAAAGTCATGAACAAACCTTCGGTAAAAGCTAGCTAAGCCATGGAAGCTACGAACTTGTGATACCGAGGTTGGAGTTGGCCAATCTTTGATGGCTTCGACTTTTGATTCGTCGACTTCGACACCATTAGCACTGACAACGAATCCTAGAAAGACTACACGATCGACACCAAAGCACACTTTTTGAAGTTAGCATATAACTTCTCTTCTCGAAGCTTTTCAAGCACAAGCCTTAGGTGTTCGACATGTTCATCCATGGTTCGACTATAAACAAGTATGTCATCGAAATAAATGACAACGAACTTGTTTATGAACGGTTTGAGCACATGGTTCATCAATCGCATGAATGTGCTCGGGGCATTGGATAAGCCAAATGGCCTTACCAACCATTCATAGAGACCGAATTTGGTCTTGAATGCGGTTTTCCACTCGTCTCCGGGTTTCATTCGGATCTGATGGTAACCGGACCTGAGGTCAATCTTTGTAAAGCATGAAGAACCACTTAATTCATCTAGCATGTAATCTAGTCGAGGAATAGGATGACGATAGTTTACCGTTATTTTGTTGACTGCTCGACAGTCAATGCACATTCGCCATGTTCCATCTTTCTTCGGGACAAGGATAACAGGAACGGCGCAAGGACTCAAGCTCTCTCGAACGAGGCCCTTGTTCAGCAACTCATCAACCTGCCGTTGGAGTTCTTTGGTGTCTTCGGAATTACACCAGTATGCAGGTTTGTTGGGGATTTGAGACCCCGGTACGAAATCAATTTGGTGCTCGATTCCTCTCAACGGAGGTAATCCACCTGGCATTTCTTCGGGAAACATGTCTCCGAAGTCCTGCAAAACACTTTGTACAGCACTAGGCAAAGGGTTATTGTTAGAAAATTCATCATTAGAGTTTAGAAGAATACCCTTGTGCACGAGGCAAATCATCATCTGACCGTTGTCGTTGCCTCGTAGGATCTCACCGGGTTGCATGATTGTACAGATTCCTTTCACTTCGGGCGGTGAGTTTGTCTCTTCGGCCCCCAATTTTGCTCCCATCGGAAGCTTAGCTTTGGCTGCTTCTTTTAGTTCTTTCATCCGTTTATAGTCCTCGGTGACTTGCTTTGGAGACAAGGGCTTGAGTATGAAACTTTTCCCTTCGAGCTTGACAGTGTAAGTGTTGGATCTCCCATTGTGAGCAACTGACCGGTCATATTGCCACGGTCTCCCCAATAGCAAATGACAAGCTTGCATTGGCATCACATCGAATATCATTTCGTCTTGATACTCGCCAATTCTAAACTTGATCCACACTTGTATGACAACCCTCAACTCTCCACACTCATTCAGCCATTGTAATTTGTAAGGGTGGGGATGCTTCATCGTAGATAGTTCCATTTGTGAAACCAAGGTTTGGCTCACCACATTTGCACAACTACCAGAGTCAATGATCATCGAACACACCTTTCCCCTCACTCGACATTGGGCTTGGAATAGATTTTCTCTTTGGTTGTCCTCTTCTTCAAGAGTCATGCAGCTCAAATTTCTTCGAACCACAAGAAACATTTCCGGATGATCAGCTTCGGCAGCCTCATGATCATCATCACCTTCAGCTCGGTCAGTCTCCTCGATAAATTCCTCCTCGGTGTCACTCGCTTGCTCATGGACGGTTCCATCTTCGAGCAGAAGCATAACTTTGCGAGTTGGACACCCTTTTGCCATGTGACCATAACCTTTGCATTTATGACACTGAATATTTGAAGCACTAGGAGAGTTTAGTTGAACTTTACCTCCCAATTCTCTTGATTGGTTAATTGTCACACCCCTTTCGAAGGGTCTCTTCGGATCTCGAACAGTGTTGGCACTTGTTTGGTTTGGACTCTTCCATTCTTTACCTCGGTTCCAAGGAGTAGTAGTAGTGACTCCTCGATACCGGTTTGCCTTATCGTCCTTCACCAATTTTTCAGCTTCGGTGTGTAGCCTCAATTGAGATGACACATCCCTAGCCAAGCCATTTTTGAACCAGATAATGGCCTGCTCTTCGTCTTCGACCAGATCAAGATTCAATCGAACTTTTTCGAATTCATCATGATATTCTTGGACAGACTTGGACCCTTGCTTTAGCTCATAGAGTTTTTGCATCTGAGTTTGCCTGTACTTGGCACTCAAATACTTAGCATCCATTGCTCTCTTCAACTGTGGCCAAGTATTGACTTCGGGATAGGCATTCCTTCGTCTATGCCTTTTGTCAGCTTCCCACCACGTAGATGCATAAGCTTCGAACGAAGCAATGGCATGGGCAGCTTTCCTCTCCTCGGTCATCTCATTGGTTTCAAAGATGCGCTCCATTTTCAGCTTCCATTCAAGATACTCATCCGGATCACTAGTTCCTTTAAAGGGTGGAATAGTGATCTTGACACTGTTCAGGTTTGAGTCTCGAACACCACGAACCTGTTCGGACTCATCATCTCGATCATCAGCCTCTCGCTCAATATTTCTTTCAAAATGTGCTCCTCGGCCTCGACCTCGGACATATCCAGGACCTCGGTGAGCTTGCCTTCGTTGAGCGAATGGCGGCTCATGGTCATATTCGTCCTCGGGAAATTCCTCTTCATCAACCTCTTCGGCTACAGCTCCAAGGTCTCTTCGGGCCTTTGGAAGTGGTAACCTCTCTCCTCGGGGAATGCCCAAGTTTTGATAACTAGCTTGGGGATTGCCCAAGTTTTGTTGTGCTTGGGGATTGCCCAAGTTAAGTTCTCTCCGAATTGCTTCACTCGTCAACTGATGTTGTCGAACAAGCTCAGCATACAGCTCAGGTTTCATTGGAGTGGAGCTACTCGTTCCAGCGCCGGACCCATGCATGACCACGGACGCGCTCCCCTGCTCGAGGTTAGCTACTCGAGCACTCACTCCTCTCACTTCGGCACTGATGCCTTGTATCGCAGCCATGAGATCGGCTAACGACACTTCAGGCTTCTCAATGCCTTTGCCATCGCCTCCATTCCCAGCCATGGTACCTGCACAAATCAAAGACCGAACAAATGTTAAGGTTAGAAATCACCTCACACACTCCCTCACCTTTGATGGGTGGCACTCGGGTCCACTCAATATATGGGTTCGGTTTTTGGTCACTCAAGAACTTGTAGCCAATGGCTTCCTCGGTTGATCAACTTCTCTCAATTCCTTCGAATTTGACAGGTTGCAATGTCTTACTTCGGGAAGAGTGAGTTGATTCGACTCGATCGGAACGGACAACTATTTACTCTTGCGCTTGGGAAGTCAAAGTATTTCTACGAAGTTGGACTTCGGTCACCCACGCACGAGTTCCTGTAAGCTCAAATGAGTTAGTACGACCTCGAGTAGGAAGATTACTCAAAAGATCCACTAACCAGAATTTCGGACAGAAGAAAAGTGAAAACCTAGGAGAATCTACCCTTTGATTCCCTTTTGGAATCTCTTTCGAACACACCAACTCTTGTCCGTACAAGAGTGGTCCCTCCTTGGTACGGATGGGGTTTTACCTTATCCAATTTTTCCCTTTCTCAGCCGACAACTTTTCACCTGGGGTTTTAAGGTGTACACTTTACCCCTTTCTTCTTCAATGGAACAGTGAAACCTTGCTCCGGCGTACGGACAAGTTAACTTCGGTTTACTGACCACGAATTTCAACAGATCTGGGTTGCGCTTTCGACTCCGGTTCCAAACAACAACGGAATAACTCAAACAAAGTTCTTCGAGCTAAGAACCAGCTCGTTCATGTCGTACACTGTTACGATTTTCGTAACAAGTATCCGGCGTACGGACAACGATTCAACACAGAACTTCGAGTTTCTAATCACAAAACAAACCCAAATCACTCAAGAACCACCAATCTTCATCGGTTTCAACCAAACACGATGGGGGTTCAAGTTCCAGTCACCATTAAAGCTCAAAACAGCCAAAATTTCACCAAGAAACCCTAGTCACGAAAATGGTACGTCGGGTACTTGTTGGAATCAGGAATCGATGGTGAACAAGAATCAATGGGTGCTTAATCCAAACAACCAACAATTAAACACAATTTTTGAATTTTATTTTTCTACTTTTTTTTTTTTTTTTGTAAAATAACACCAACAGTAACTCAACCAAATCAAGAACACGAAACGGAAAACAAAGACACAAACGCACGAAAGTAAAGATAGTTTGAACAGGATTTGAGGTTGTAGAAACAAACCCAAACCGTGCTCTAATACCAAGATGGTGCAAGCAAACCCGAGGGGTATTTCTAAACACAACGCGGAAGAAAATGACAAGGAAATAAAGATAGAAGCAAGACAAATCTTGCTTCGATTCGAAAGAACAGTGAGGAACCTGTCTCAAAGCTCGATCGAAGGGAAAATCAAGACTCACCTATACTATGCAACAATCCTCAAGAAAGACCCGCTTCTTGCAAATTGAATGATCAAGAAGAATTTGTTCAAACGAATAACACCGGTTGACACAAGTTCTGTAAAGGCCCACGTCGGGGAAAAGCTCCATCGGAGACTCACAATAGCACTTGCTATGTTTTTCATAAACTAAAATCTTGATCCTTTACAATGAAATAAAATGAACTATTTATAGGCTATGCTAAGGATAAAGTAGTAAATAGTCACAAGTGACCAATAAAAATAAGCCACGCAGGGCTGAGCTAAGTTTGAGTTCGGCAGCCTTGGCATCCGTGCGTGGTTGCGTGCTCGAACTCATTGTCCTCGGACGCTCACTTGTCTTCGAGCTCAATGTCCTCGATCACCTTGCCTTCGGGCTCAAATCTGAAGATAATGCCTTCGGTTCTTGAGCCCGGCCACTCAGCTTCGGCGGAGCAGTTGTTTTCCTTCAGCCAGGCTAAGTGAATGTGCACATCGTGCAGCAGGTTGGCTTGACTTCGGGTCAGTGGTCTCCCCGGTGGATCGAGCACTTGGTCAGGTCTCCTCGGTGGATCGAACACTTGATCAGCACGTGTTCGGGCTGCATCAAAGGTGCTGGTGGAGAAAAAGTAACAGAAGAAAAACGTGCTGCTACGAGTAGATTGAAGCTGTTGTTAGAGAGTACGGCACAGGATATGGATGATAATGTTGTGGAGACTGAGGAGGGTAATGTTGGGGAGAATGATGCTATGGAGACTGAGGATAAGGCTGGTGATGATAAAGTTGATGATGATAACGGGACAGATGTTGAAGCAGATGATGATGATGAGGAGACGGTTATTGAAGGAATTAATGTTGCAAGATCAGTTGAGGCAGCAGCCCCAGCAGAGGTAACTGTTTATGTGCACACATTTAAATAAAGTCTACACATAAGAAATATGTGTACATATATTTACACATATTTTTATGTGTACACATTATTTAATATGTGTACACATATTTCAATTATTTAAACCTAAAATATTTGTGTACACATATTTTTTATGTGTACCCATATTGATTATGTGTACACGTATTGATTAAGTGTACACATATTTATTATGTGTAGACTTTATTCTTATGTGTACTGTAATAGATGATGTTTGAAAACATTCAACTAATCAATATCTCTAAATCAATTCATTGCAGGTTGAGGAGGGCACTGTGACTTTCTAGCCTGATGTGAATTTCAGGACGTTTATGGAGGAGTAAGGAGAGTTCACCGTGATCAAGGTCACACAAAGATCCTCCCTTGCTGGGGATATGAATAAGTTGAGAGATGCCTTGATAAAATTGGAATATTATGATGAGTTTAAAAAATAAGTGTTTCGGCACTTGCATGGGCTGAGTGATAAAGTAATTTTTCCTCCAAGATTAGTTCATGGGCTTCGATTGTGGACCATAACATGTAAGAAGAAGATAGAGTTGTGGGTCAAATTCAATGGACTTCCTGCTCGGTTTGGCATGAACGAATTTTCAATAATGACGGGATTGTCATGCCACGATTACCCCAGTGATCTTTATTTGGAGGATGTAAGAGAGAAAGGGCAAGCGATGTGGGACGTTTTAATCGAGAAAAATAGAGGATAAAGGGCTGTTTCAGGAGGTGAGCTGTTGAATATTATAGAGCATAGTGATCTTGATTCAAGAACAAAGTATCGACTTTCCCTCGCTTGGTTTGCACATTCAATCTTATGCTCAAAAGATTTGCGTACGAGTATCGATCCTTTGTTTGTCTATTTAGCTTCTAGGCCCACAACGTACTTTGCAAAGTATCCTTGGGGGAGAAAAATCTTTGAGATGACAATACAGAGCCTTGTCGCCCCAATGACCGCAGGAAAGAAAGGATACAACTTCTATGGCTTCCTATGGGCTTTCGTTGCATGGGCATATGAAGCCATTCCATCCCTTCGGCACCCTGGATATGATGAAAACCCCATAGAACCAAGAATGTTAAGATGGATCCCGACAAAGCAGGAAAGGGACTGTGTTCAAATCCTTCGCCATGTTGATAACCCGGTTAGTGAATATTTAACGATTTCCTTTCTGTGTGTACACATTTAGTTATATGTGTACACATATTACTGATATGTGTACAAACAAGTAAAACATATAAAGTATATTACAGGCATATTCTATGCGTACACATATTAATTACGTGTACACATATTATCGATGTGTACACATATAACATACACATATATTCTTAGTGTGTACACATAAAGTAATATGTGTACACGTAAATAATGTGTACACATTTTTTATATTCCTCAGATTGATTAATTATTATTTTTTTAAATTTTGGTTAGGATGGGTTGTAGGTTGTAATCCCAATTCTTGTGCCTACTCAAAGGGAGAGTAGAAGGGCTTTCATGAAAAACTTGTGATGCATGGTAAACGGGCGGAAGCAACAACAAGTAGCAGAAGCAAAAGATAAACACGATATCCAAGAAATAAGGGACGGGGAAGAACTAAAATAGATAATCGAATCAAACCATGATTTGAATATCCAAGAGAGAGAATGAAACTTGAACCAAACACGGGATCACACTAGGTTGATCCGCCATGGATTCCAAGTAAGAGATACATGAAGCCAAGCTTCAACAAGAAGGACCTAGTCTCTTCCAAATTCTATTCCTCAATCTCAAAATCTAGCTAATGAAATGAAATGACTAAGGTTCCTATTTATAGTTTTTCCTAAGACTATGTAAAAATGACATAAAAGCCCCCACAAATTGGGGTAAGATAATAAAGACCACGTAGGGTCAAACTAGTAAATAGCACTAGGCTTAAGAGTTGAACTCGTCTTGGCTTCTCAGCAAAAGAGGCAGAGTACCTAGTGTAAGGCAGAGCGTCTGCCAAGTTGGGCAGTGGGGAAGCTTGGGATGAGCACCTCCCTTGAAGACGGAGCGCCTGGGCTGCTTTATGCTTGGGCGGAGCGCCTGCTTTGCCTGGGCGGAGCGCCTAGCCTGGGGTCTCGTCGATACTTCTTCAATTCGCTCCCGAACTCTCGTCCTTTGCATCCTCCAATCCCGGCTCTTGATGGTAAGTGCCTTAGGCTCGATTTGCCTCGCATCATCCTCCCCTTCTTGAAAGGATTTTGTCCTCGAAATCAAACCATCAAGACCTACAACCAAAGAAAAGAACAAGCCAAATATCCTACTACAATAGTAGGTTAGTGCAAGTAGTGTAGAAAACACACTCTTATGGTATAACCAAGTATCAATAACAATGATAAAGAGCATGTTTCCAAAGAAAACAACAAGTACTTGGCTTCCTCAATAGGTGCACTCAACACAAGATTCATCAAAGAGATCAATAGGGTAGAGAATATGCAAGATTAAGCCATCAAAATTCCTATGATCCCTAAGTCCAATAAGAACACACCAAAACTTCCCACTACAAAAGTAGGCAAGTCCAACAAGAGTGAGTACAAGTGATGTGAAAATCACACTTATGGTAGAGCAACTATCAATACTAATCAAAAAGCTTATGTCTCCAAAGGAAACAATAAGTTCTTGGCTCAACAATGGAAAGTACTCACTACCATAACAAGCAAAGAGATCAATAAGACATGAAACATGCAAGATAAAGCAACTAAGTTCCTTATGACCTCCAAGCTTATGGTCAACACACCAAGCGTTCAATGTATTACTATCACAATGTGACTCATTGGCCTTGGCATGCTCAACACCCAAGGTGTGATCAACATATGGGGTGGAGTAAATAAAATAGTTCAATTGACAATTAACATCAAATACTCCACTCCCCTTCTTGGAAGCACTCTTACACACACCAAGAGTGGCTTCCTCACCTCCAATTCCATTTCTAAGACAATCTTCCTCACTAAGCAAACTCCCAAGGAAGGTCTCCAAAATAGATTCTTCATCATTATAGTCTACACAATGAAGGTTAGGACTACTAGAAGATGGACCATCACAATCAAGACCAAGGTCTCTTATCTCACTTGGAGTTCCAAATAATGGATTGTCCATAGAGTTCAACTTTCCAAACCATGGAGGTTTAAATCCAAACTCCTCTCTAGTTTGATATTCACCACCACCTCTTTGAGAATTCTCTTCAAACAAAGGGTTTGTAAAAACAAGTCCACTACCCATCAAAGGTGAGGCATCAAAACTAGAGTCATCATCCATACTTGAGGAGTCATCGAATACAATTCGATCCATCTCATCCACTAGGGACTCCTCAAGGTTACTACCATCCTCACTACAACACATAGGTCCGCCATTATCAAGCAATTCATCAGGGGAAAGGATAGGGTATTCATTCAACTCATCTTCCCCTTTATCAAATATAGGTGGTATGTCATAACAAGGGTCACAAATAAGGTCAACTACACAATCTTCACTAAAGAGAGGTTTAATGAAACCCGAGCTCACATCATGATATGGCTTATCATCCCTCTCAACTAGTGATTCACATTCAAACACAAGTTGATCATTCGAATCTACACTAGTTGCAAACACATTGTAATCATACAAATCATCAACTAGTGTTGAGTTATCACAAACAATACCATGAGACAAGGAAGTAACATGTTAAAGGGAAGAACTATCACATACCTTTGAGTGACCATCTTGCTCACTCAATGCACCTGAATGGTCATGAATTGTCTCTTCACCTTGAAGCTCACATTGAAGATTTTCTTCACCTTATCCATCCTTCTTGGGACATGATTGAGGCTCCACTGGTTTGCCTCTAAGAGTACCTACACCAGTATTCACACAAGTAGAAGAAAAAGATAAAGGGTTAAGGTTAGAATAAGGGGTGTCCTCACTCTCAATTCTTTTTCCCTCTTTCTTTTCCATCTTTTTCTTTTCAAGGTCGGGTGTAGATTCGGGTAGTGACATCCCACTCACATCACTCAACACATCCTCTCCTTTTTCCACTCGAGGAATGTCACCGGTCACTCCCTTACTCCTCTCAATCTTTTTTCTCTCAAATTGGTGAATTGGGACGAGGCCCAAGAATACCCATAGCCAGAGTAGGTGGACTCTTAACATCAACCCGGAATCTAGGACTAAGAGACTCATCACTTGAGGTCTCTTTCTTCTTTTTTGGTGAACCACTTTGCTTTGGAGCATGTGGTTTGGGGTTCACCTTGTTGACAATTGTCATCTCTTTTCTTGCACTAGTCCTACCATTGCTTGTGATCGTATGACTTCTTGTTTGCACTCTTTCAACTATAGGATGAGGTTCTTGCTCCTTTTCCTTTTGTATAGGCCTAGAAGGTATACTAGGAGGTGACTTGATCTTTGCCCATAGAGGCTCAAAGTCATAAATCCTTTGGCCCTTGCGGAAATAATACCTATCATTCACAATACTATATCGCACTTTCTTGCCTTGCAACCATGACTCACCTAACCACACATGACAATGTTGCATGGGGTACACATCACACCCCATATAACCGCAATAACTCTTATGAGATATGCACACCCGAGCTTGCTTGGAAACCCACACTCCGTGGTGCTCATAATGATGCTCTAGGGCATAGGAAGGTAGCCTTAGCTCATCAACCACCGAGGTACTAATGAAATTGGCATCGGTGTTATCAATCTTGAGATAGTACCCTCCATTACCTTCCACCTCAACAAGGAACCTCGGTAGACCCAAGTGTAGTATAGGATCATCCAAGTAAGAACTTGGAACTTCAAGATAACCATCACTATCAACTTGAATCTTCCTCATCCCTCCTCCCCTAGCATCACCACTAGGATAACTTCCACTTTCCGTCACTCTTCCAACATTAGAAGTGTTGTTGAAAGTCGAGGAAGGGTTACCACTATGGAACCCATAAGTGCCTCTCGCCTTGGTTCCATAGCCCATAGTACCACTCCTACCACTACTACTAGAGGAATATACTCCAACCGTAGTAAGAGCAACACCATTTCTCATTCCATCCTTCACATGGAAATTAGGAGCATTAAGTCGTTTAGTACAACTAGAAGATGCAAGCCTCCCATTTCCCATGGAACAACCACCACCTCCTCCCATACTAATGGAAGGTCCTCTACTACTCCCTTGCACACCATTAGCAACACCAAGAGAAGATGCATATGCACAATTCGTATAATCAACCTCATCATCAATTCTCTCTATGTCACTATCATTATATTCCAATTCACCACAAGAAGAGTAAGTAGGATCATCATTCCTTGAAGCGTCACTATCTTCAAATTCTTGGCTAGGAGCATAAGAATCTTCACATTCATTTTCGTAAGCCTCATAGCCGTCTTCATCTTCATAATCAACATAGTGACCCGCTTCATCATCATATGAGCCTTGGTTCCCTGAATCGTCATAGCAATACCCATCATCACCTTCATTGGAACCATAGTCTCCATCATCTCCACATGAGTCATACCCTCCACAATCATCATCCGAAGCCATAGTTGTAATCAAAGAGTAAAGGACCTCACAAATTCACTCCCCTACGTGTATCACTCAAAAGATGTCACTCAATTTTCTTTCCACTCGTGTATACACTCAAGGTCGTTGGCTTTTGTGACCACACTCTATTGTTCTCACCACTCAAGCCTTTTTCCACTCAAGACCTTCTTGTCTCTTAGTAATCACAATGGCAAGATCAATCAACTAATGCACCCAAGTAATGGTTCGGAATGGAGTTTTTGTGACTCGATGTATGAAAGCTATTTAAATGCGCACTTGAAGCAAGAAAGTTCTATGACTTTAAGTAAGACTCCAAGATACACAACACCCTAAAAACTCAAAGATTAGTGTCAATAAAGTAGGACAAATACCTTAGAAACACTAACCAAGAAGTTCGGAAGCGAAACAAACATAAAAAACCATGAAACGAAGCAAAATGAACCAACAAGTGAACTGGGCGGTCCGCCTGGGTGGGTGGGTGGTCCGCCTAGGTGGGTAGGCAGTGAGTAATGTAGGTGGGGTGCCTAGGGGGTGGGTGGTCCGCCTGGGCCCTTGCTCTAGCTTTTCTGAAAACGGGTTTTTGATGGTTTTTGACCTAAATTTTCAACGTTTTCACCCCGTTTCTTCAAAATCAATGGTACCCAAAGTTGTATAATGTTATTATCTTCAAACCCCAATGATTTTCACCCATAAACATCCAACAATCAAAGAACAATCATCATTCAAAGATTCAAAGTGGGTTTTCTAAAGGGTTTCAAATTGGATTTCGATTCTTCAATTTTGGTGTTATACAACTCCAAATCTTACAAAATTTATTTCAAATCATTGGGTTTTTAATCTAGAACAAACCCCAATATCAATTTAACAACCAAACAAACAATCAACCCAAGAATCAATTCATGAATCCTCAAGAACAAGAGTTTTCAAGGGTTTAAGAAATTTGGGATTTCAAATTTTCAAAATCCGTAAACCAATCCAACCCACGGGATTTAGGTATCAAAACGACGGGTTTTCAACAAGGATCAATCTCCAATAACACCCATAATAAGAATCAATCACACCAACAAGATATGCTAAATTTTTGGATGTTCAACTTTTTCAATTTTTTTGTTTTTTTTCTTATTTCACAAGAACAATAACAACAAGAACACTAAAGTAAAGATACGATGAACAAGGGATGTGGATTCGTAAGAATAAAACCCGAGCCTTGCTATGATACCAAACTGATGCAGGGTAAACGGGCGGAAGCAACAACAGGTAGCGGAAGCAAAAGATAAACACGATACAAGAAATAAGAGAAGGGGAAGAACAGAAATAGAAGAAAGAAAGAATAATCGAATCAAACCATGATTTGAATATCCAAGAGAGAAAATGAAACTTGAACCAAACACGGGATCACACTAGGTTGATCCGCCATGGATTCCAAGTAAGAGATACATGAAGCCAAGCTTCAACAAGAAGGACCTAGTCTCTTCCAAATTCTATTCCTCAATCTCAAAATCTAGCTAATGAAATGAAATGATTAAGGTTCCTATTTATAGTCTTCCCTAAGACTATGTAAAAATGACATAAAAGCCCCCACAAGTTGGGGTAAGATAATAAAGACCACGTAGGGTCAAACTAGTAAATAGCACTAGGCTTAAGAGTTGAACTCGTCTTGGCTTCTCAGCAAAAGAGGCGGAGCGCCTGCCAAGTTGGGCAGTGGGGAAGCTTGGGCGGAGCGCCTTCCTTGAAGGCGGAGCGCCTGTACTGCTCTATGCTTGGGCGGAGCGCCTGCTTTGCCTGGGTGGAGCGCCTAGCCTGGGGTCTCGTCGATACTTCTTTAATTCGCTCCCAAACTCTCTTCCTTTGCATTCTCCAATCCCGGCTCTTGATGGTAAGTGCCTTAGGCTTGATTTGCCCCGCATCAACTTGGTGCCATTTGTTGACGAGGAGGATGCATTGATTGATGGACTGGTGGCTAGACTTGTTGGTGCGCAAAGATTGAGGCTGGGGAAAGTTGAAGTTAGTAATGCAGCAGGAGTTGTTGGGTATAACGCTGCAGTGGCAGGTGACAGGGTTGTTATTATTCCAGAGCAGAGTGAGAGAATAAGAGTACTAGAACAAAGTGATGGAAGAGGCAATGTTGCCGATAATGTTGTCGGAATGAGTGTGGATGATAGAGACAGAGAGCAGGTGGAGTTTAGTGTTGGTCGAAGGAGGCTGTTTTAATTTTCTAGAGGTGAGGCTGATGAGAGCACCTCCAGAAGTCATGGATGCAACAGGTGTAAGCTGTGTGAAGTCTGCAAGGAAGAAAAAGAGAGTGAATAGAGGTTGTTGATGGAGTTGAAGGAGAATGTGGTGTTCCTTAGGAAGTGTGCCGAGGAGAAGCCGAAGAGGACAGTGTACCCTTCGAGGTCAAGGATGTGTCCTTATGTTTCATCATTGAAGAAATCAAAGAAGGCCACAAAGGCAAGGTCTGCTGCAAGGGCGAGGGTTGCAGCTGTGGAAGTACAGAAGAGACTGCCTGTTGATCTCTATAGGCCAATGGATCCAGCTAAAGAGGCTGGATTCCTAGCATACATGAAGGAGAGAAACATGGAGCAGCGCAGCTTTCTGGGTCACGAGTACAACTACAGGGACTTCCAAGATGTAATTCGCATGAAGAAGTGGATGGAGAGTCAGGTATTCTACATGGAAAGTATTATGGTGTTTGCACACCTAAAAAATATGTGTACACAACAATAATATGTGTACACATATTGTGTACATCTCAAATATGTGTTCTGTAATTTTTGTTTTGGTATATTCATCTTTGTTTTGTTTTTTCTTTTCCATTATCTTACAGTATGTTGATGAAATTCTGAACTTGATGCGGATAAGGCACAAGGACTTCCACAGGCACTACAACAAGACCGATGTCATCTTGGACATGAACTTCTATACTAAATTGACTGCAGCGCACCAAGCTTTTATAAAGGATGCTGGTGAATTGAAGATTTCATTTGATGATTGTATGAAGTTGAAGAAGTGTGAGGAGGGGCTCCTGGATTATGCTAGTGGAAAGCTGCCTTACCCTAGTGGACGCAAGTGGGATGGTGCCAAGAGGATATTTACTATCCTTAACATTAATAAAAGGCATTATCTCACATGTGTCTTTTTACTTGAGCAGGGAAAGATTGAGCTTTATGATTGCAACATGGGGGTTTATAGTGAAGATGCATTAGCTCCATATGTCTTGCCCATTACGATTATGTTCCAAAAAGTTCTTGTGTGATTGTGGTAAATTCAAACATTTACCAGAAGCTATCTTGAATGCAGACTTGTGGGGTTATGAACGAGTCAAGAATCTTCCAAGGAACGAAATAGATATTGTGTGTGGGGACTTATGTTCATGGAGCATCTCTTAACGGACACCCCAATGATGTTGCTGCAAGATAGTTCAATGGAAGATATGAGAAAGGAGTGGGCTGTAGACATATTCTATGAGGAAATGGAGCTTTAAGTGGTGTTGGATGAACTAATTTGATTGGTCTGTATTTAAGGATGATTTTAATCTTTTTTTGTTTTTGTTGTTATGTATGGATGATTTTAATCTTTTTTGATGTCGTGGTTAGACTAATCCTTACGACGTTTATATTGAATGCAGTAGTCTACACATGTTAACTATGTGCAAAAATTACTTGCGTATTTCCTCCTGTGTAATTACTTGTGTAATTTGCACGAGTCCATCATACACATCAAAAATATGTGTGCACGTAAAAAATATGTGTAGGTAATTACTTGTGTAATTTGCACAAGTCCATCATACACATCAAAAATAAAAAAATATGTGTAGGTAATTACTTATATAATTTGCACAAGTCCATCATACACAAAAAATATGTGTACACGTAAAGAAATATGTGTAGGTAATTACTTGTGTAATTTGCACAAGTCCATCACACACGTCAAAAATATGTGTACACGTAAAAAAATAAGTGTAGGTAATTACTTGTGAAATTTGCACAAGTCTATCATACAAATAAAAAACATGTGTACACATAAAAAATATGTGTAGGTAATTACTTGTGTAATTTGCACAAGTCCATCATACACGTAAAAAATATGTGTACACGTAAAAAAACATGTGTAGGTAATTACTTGTGTAATTTTCACAAGTCCATCATACAAATAAAAAATATGTGTACACGTAAAAAATATGTGTACACATCAGTAATATGTGTATACATATAACTTATGTGCAGACGGTTAAAAAGTATAAAAGGCGGATAATAAAACTAGGACAGTTATAAAAATCGTCGTTTCACTAAAAATAACCTAATGCAACCCTTCAATAAACCGTCCATAACACATAAACATGAAAGGACGCAATCCTTCACATCCTTGCTCTATAAATAGTCAAAAATACTTTCTCATAATCACACAAGCAAAAATAATTCCAGTATCTATAGCAAAAACAGCAAAGAAATCATGGCAAGACGTCCAATTATAAAGATGGAAGACTTGAAGAAAGATCTTGATGAAATTAAAGAAGACCTAATTGAAGCAAGAGACCGCCAACTTATGGATATAAGGAGGATTAAAAGGATCTTCGAACTACTCCTAGCACCTTTGGGCAAGTCCCTGAAGGACATCCACTACACTCCACCCAACTCTCCACCTCGCTCCGGTTTTGAAAATTAGAATCTATAATGTTAAGTTCCCTTTTTATTGTGAAATCCGAGTTATGTCTTAATTTTAGTATATGTGAAGTCTAAGATTATATGTATTTCAATCAATCTTAAAGTCCTCTATTATCATGTTTCTATGTTGAAATGAAAGTTCTTTGAGTGTTCAAACGAGTTCTCATGCATTAATTGTGCTTTTGGCTGTTGATAATGATTGAATGTACTCACACATAACTTTACGTGTACACATAAAATTTATATGTGTACACATATTGTCATATTGATTCTCAAATATCTCAAATGTTGGTTAATTGGAGTGCCTATAATGGGGAATCCATGTTCCTACGTTATAATGTAAGTAGTTTGAGTGTTTCATTGAGTTAACATGCATTCCCTATAATTGGAGCATTAGAATCTAAGGATTAGGCCTTTTAATTAGACAATAGTTGTCAAATTGATTCTCAAATATCTCAAATGTTGGTTAATTAGAGTGCCTATAATGGGGAATCCATGTTCCTACGTTATAATGTAAGTGGTTTGAGTGTTTCATTGAGTTAACATGCATTCCCTATCATTGGAGCATTAGAATCTAAGGAATTGGCCTTTTCATTAGACAATAGTGGTCATATTGATTCTCAAATATCTCAAATGTTGGTAATTGGAGTGCCTATAATAGGGAATCCATATTCCTACGTTATAATGTAAGTGGTTTGAGTGTTTCATTGAGTTAACATGCATTCCCTATCAATGGAGCATTAGAATCTAAGGATTTGGACTTTTCATTAGCCAATAGTTGTCATATTGATTCTTTCATATCTCAAATCTTGGTTAATTGGAGTGCCTATAATGGAGAAAATCCATGTTCCTACACTATAATGTAAGTGGTTTGAGTGTTTCATTGAGTTAACATACATTCCCTATCATTGGAGCATTAGAATCTTAGGATTTGGCGTTTTCATTAGACAGATATTGCCATATTGATTCTCAAATATCTCAAAACTTGGTTAATTGGAGTGCCTATAATGGGGAATCCACGTTTCTATGTTGAAATGTAAGTGGTTTGAGTGTTCAAACGAGTTCTTATTCATTCCCTATCATTGGAGCATTAGAATCTAAGGATTTGGCCTTTTCATTAGGCAATAGTTGTCATATTGATTCTCAAATATCTCAAATTATGGTTGTTGGAGTGGCTATAATGGTGAATCCATGTACCTACGTTGAAATGGAAGTTATTTAAGAGTTCAAACGAGGTCTCATGCATTAATTGTACTTTTGGCTGTTGATAATGATTGAATGTACTCACATATAACTTTACGTGTACACATAAAATTTATATGTGTACACGTATATAATATGTGAACACATATAACATTTACGTGTACACATAATTAATAGGTGTAAACGACTTTTAATTATTTTTGTAATCTACCCACACATCAGCAAGATGTGTACACGTCAAACGAGATGTGTACACATATTAGTTTATGTGTACACATAAGTTATATATGCACAGTATATTAATTTTTTTAGTGTTTCTATCTATCATGTTGTAATTTTGTTTGTTTGTTTTACGTTGAAGGATAAAGAAACTAGAGGTAATGTGTGCACAAAAGACATATTAAATAGAAAAATAGATAAAAAAAAATAGAAACTATAAGTTTACAAATGGTTACAAATACAAGAAATGAACATATATGGTTCTATGAAACAGCACTGGGGCCTCCGGAATCTACAACCCTCCGCTGGGGACATGTTGTTTTCTTATGGCCAAGTCTCTTGCATATGCGACATCTATTCTTCCTACTTGTGAATGCTTCACCTACCGAAGGCATTCGCTTGGTCTTCCTTCTTCCTCGTGTCATTTTCACAAAGGGCGGCTTTATCTTCCTCTCATAAAGCTCAGGTGGGGCATTCCACATCTTCTCTGCAATCATTGGATAGATTAAGCCGTCATACGCAAGAATGTATGCACTTGTAGAATAATACACCGATGTATCTTGGTATATCTCGTTCCCAAACTCAAACACTCCTCCATATCGACATCTTAAGGCTGCCATAGCATGTGCACAAGGTAGTTCGTCCAAATCAAACCTCCGACAAGAATAAGTCCTTTGAATTAGATCGACACTAACTGATGCAATCTAAATTATAAAAACAAGAAATAATGATAAAAGCAAGATGCGGATTGAAATTCAACAAAGGATTTAGTAGGAACTAGTCTACTCACCCCTTTGTTAGGATTCAAAGAGCACCTAGACTACACGAACTATCCTCAAGATGAACCTGTGACTTGATAACAATTTGATCAAAGAGAAAAAGCGTTCAAATCTGATTTCACTCAAGAAGGAAAGATTATCCAAGTGTTTGTAGGAAAAGCTCAAAAGCTGTGTTTTTACGTAATGTCTAGGAACTGTATAAAAAATAACGCTACGTAGGGTTTATATAGGTTCAGCCCCTAACACCTAAATCAACTAGGAAAAGATTAAGTAAAGAAAGGCCAATAATTTGGCTAAATGTCAAGCGACCACGCAGGGCCCAATAGGTGCCATTAAGCTAACTATAATCGTCTATGCAAAGTATCAAATAGTAGCTCGTTGAGAAGCTGCTCGAGCACCCTAAGTGTGAAGCTGCTCGTTGAGTAGTCTCTGCCCGTTGAGTATCTCACCGAGTAGTTCTGCTCGTGTAGTTCTGCTCGGCCTCAACTAGGTCCAAGCGTCCTTCCTTCTCCAATGCTAATCAACGCCTCTCTTGACACCTCCATCATGCTGCCCGAACAAATGTTCTTCAAAGAATCTTCTCCAAGCTATCATCCAAGATTGATGAAGGTCCGATAACTCCTTAGCCCGACTCTTAGAATCATCCTCAATTTGGACTGCATCATCCTCCCCTTCTTGAAAGGATTTCGTCCTCGAAATCAAACCATCATCAACACAGCAACAATGGCTTTTTATCTTCTCTCCTCCATGGATCACATCTACATCATTCTCCCTCTCTTGGGAAGGATTCGTCCTCGAATCTGATTCCTGCAAAATACGGACAACAATGAGTTTAGATAACTCCCAAGTGTCAACTAGGCGATAGACAAATTGCCCCACAATAACACACCCATGAGATGGCACAAATGCGCCACCAAACTACCCAAAAATGATAACACTAATCACCATGGCTTTAGAGTGCCCAAATATAAGCATAAGCCAAGAAAACATACCGTCCTCATGGAGTTTACATGTTCGGGTTGCATACCACAATAACACCCATGGAGTATCTCTGCAACAGCCCTCCACTTGCGTTACTTTCAAACACACAGAGTGTTTTCCAATGTTACACATAACACTAGGAGGACATATCAAACCAAAACTTGGGAACATCTTACCAGCCCATTCCAAAGCCATTGAGTCAAGTAAGTGACCAATTTTAAGCTCAATTCCCGGGTCAAAAATCAATGAGGTCAACACATCAAACATGATACGTATCTCAAGAAATTCATATTGTAACAACAAGCTGTAGGAACAAGGATGTATCCCATCACAATAATAGTATACCAAAGAAGCATGAATCATGAGATACAAACATTTCTCATCCTCTATCCTAGAGTAAGCAAAAGCATTAAGACATGTGAAACAATCAGAATTTTCAGCCTTCTCACAAGAACTCCTAACACCCTCATGACCCTCATCATAGGCAAATAAATAGTGAAGAAAAGTGTTTCCTAATGTAACTTCATCAATGGTCTCCACAACAAAAGACATATTTTCATAAACATGTACACACCCAAGCTCAATGCCAATATTTGGACAACACAAAGAAGAAGCTGGAGTTAAATAAAGATTCACACTTCCCTTCTCATGACAATGCCCTCTACCAAGTGAACTACTATCAAACAAGGAGTTAATACCGTCACAAACAGGAATGTTAAGAAATTCAAATTCACTATCTAAACAACAAGTATCTCCACGTAAGAATAGATTCACAAGAAAGGTCTCACTTAAATTCACATCACCATTGACGTCAAAAGTACCAAACTCATCACATAATTTAGTCTCATTACCATGGTCCATTTTGACATCAAAAGAACTCAAAAAGGACTCTACACCTTCAATTCCAGGATCAAACAAGTGATGTTTAAATTCTACTTCTAGGATAACATGCAATCTTTCATCAATGACATCCCTAGAAGCATTACTTTTAATACCTAGACCCTCAACACAAGTGTCAACACTAGTTTTCATTACATCAAACACACAAGTAGTTTATATTTTAGGAGCACATTCAAGAACAACTAGTGTATCATCACAAACCTTATTTAAATTTTCATTGCAAGGCAGCGACGACATAAGGTCCAAACAAGACATTCCACTACTCATACTCACATTATTAACTTGCTCTTCACTAGCTCCAAAAGTATTGAGTGTAGTAGACTTACCTTGGACGTCACCAGATTGACCTCTTTTACCTTCATTGTCTTCCTCAAGCTTAGAGTCAACACGGACAGACCCTACATATTGGGCAGCCCCTAAAACGTCTTCTTCTTGCACCACCAATAAGTTCTGTTCACTCCCAAGCTTGTTTCCAATGGTACCAACAAGAGAATTTAAACAACTAGAGGAAAAAGAAGAATTACAACTGTTAGAGTGAAAAACTTCCCCTCTTTTCTTTTCTTCTTTCTTTTCTCTCATATTCTTTTCAACTACATCCTCTTGTCTCTTTGGCGGCAGCCCAACTACATTATTCACCCCAAACTTTTTCTTTTGATTATTACACTCCTCTACATGCATAAAAGAGGCATAGGCATTATTGGGACTTTTCTTTGTAAGCGGGAATGACATTAGAGGCCATCCTTCGTCGTCCACCACATGCCTTATCCAATCTCGTACACATGGAATATTGTGATGTAAGAACCATGGCTGCCTGAAACACAAGTCACATGTTTGAAGAGGATACACATCACACCGAACTGTTTCAAGGTATTCTCCTCGTGACACTATTACCTTTACCTTCCACTCAACCTTATATCCATCATAGAGATATGAATATCTTCGTCTCACCCATGTTAAGTGAAAAATATTAACCACTTCTGGTGAAATAAGCATGGCTTCACTCAAGCCGTCAAGCTCTAGATTGAAGCCCTTATAACCACAAACATTCACCTTTAACTTGTGGAACCTCGGTATTGGCATAACTACTTGGGGATTGCCCAAGTTTGACTCATTACAAGAAGATTTTGGAGTCAAAGATGGCTGCTCCTTTTCAAGATTATCAACTCGGGCTCCCATTCTGTCAATATATTGCCCTAAGTTTGCTTTTATTACTCTCATCTCTGCCCAAAGATCAGCCAAAGTAAGCTCGGCAACACCCTCTTGTTTATCAACTACTCCAGCCATGTACCTGCACACAAACAAAGACTAAAAAATATGTTATGATTAGAAAAATACCTCACCCGCTCCCTCACTTTGAATGACACTCGGGTTCACTCAAATTTTAAGGTAGGATCTCACAACTCGTTCCAAATGGTTTCCTCAGAATTGATCAAGTTTCTCGATGACCTTCAAGTTCACAAGTTCACAAGTTCTCTTCGGGAAGAGTGAATTGATGTGACTCTATAGGCGGACAGCTTTTAAAGTGAGCACGGGAAGCCAAAGAATTAAACTACGAAAGTTGGAAATTCTGAGTTTTAGCACGAAGCCCTACAAGCTCAAGGATTAGTAATTAGCTTAAGTAGAAGAATTACCTAAGAATTACTAATTAGAAGTGATGTTCACAAAGAAATAAGGAAATCCTACGAAAATCTGATTTTCTACCCTTAAATAGGCACCTAGAACAAGCCTTTTTTGAGTAGGATAAGTTTTCACTCTTTTCCCTTGCTTTCCAACTCTAATTTGGAGAACTTTACCCCTTTTCCTACACTCCAAGGCCGAAATTCCCACTCCCTTTTCCCCTAGGACCAGCAGCCCAAACACTCTCCCAAAGCCAAAGGAAAACTAATTCCCTTACTTGAAAAGTGGGTAAACTTCTCCTCTTTGAATTGGGATTCGTTTTCCTCTTGAATTAGGCTTAGGGTTTCCTCCTTCTTTCTCTTATGTGCAGCTGTTCCAAGCCTTTTAAACAACCGAGAAATTTAGCAAATACTCTCACCAACTCAACGTGCAAGAGCTAGGAGTTTTCAAGATCTCAACAACGCTTTCAAGAATGCAATCAAGGTCGTTTCAAGAATCTTACTACACGTTTTTTTTCGCTCGTTTCTAACGTGTTCTAGTACTTTTGTCAAGAACTCTCAAGAACTAAATCAAGAACTTCCTAAATTGTTCAAGAACAATTCAAGAACTCAAGAAGACTACTTCTACAAGTCCAAGAATGCAGCACCTATTCAAGATTCCAAGAAACAAGGCCAAATTCTTCAAGAAGCAAGCAAAGATTCAACTAAAACTTCAAGATTCAAAACCCTATGCATGCAATATCATCAACCGACAACCAAACACGGTAGTTTTTGTTCCTTTTCACGTTTTTCTTCTTTAATAAAACGAAAATTTAATGGAAACCTAAACTAAGAACCTAACAACTAGGGCACGAAGAACAGGATTGGGGTTGTAGAAACAAACCCTTTCCAAGCTCTGATACCAACTGATGCAATCTAAATTATGAAAACAAGAAATAATGATAAAAGCAAGACGCGGATTGCAACAAAGGATTTAGTAGGAACTAGTCTACTCACCCCTTTGTTAGGATTCAAAGAGCACCTAGACTACACGAACTATCCTCAAGACGAACCTGTGACTTGATAACAATTCGATCAAAGAGAAAAAGCGTTCAAATCTGATTTCACTCAAGAAGGAACGATTATCCAAGTGTTTGTAGGAAAAGCTCAAAAGCTGTGTTTTTACGTAATGTCTAGGAACTGTCTAAAAAATAACGCTACGTAGGGTTTATATAGGTTCAGCCCCTAACACCTAAATCAACTAGGAAAAGATTAACTAAAGAAAGGCTAATAATTTGGCTAAATGTCAAGCGACCACACAAGGCCCAATAGGTTCCATTAAGCTAACTATAATCGTCTATGCAAAGTATCAAATAGTAGCTCGTTGAGAAGCTGCTCGAGCACCCTAAGTGTGAAGCTGCTCGTTGAGTAGTCTCTGCCCATTGAGTATCTCACCGAGTAGTTCTGCTCGGCCTCAACTAGGTCCAAGCGTCCCTCCTACTCCAATGCTAATCAACGCCTCTCTTGTCACCTCCATCATGCTGCCCGAAAAAATGTTCTTCAAAGAATCTTCTCCAAGCTATCATTCAAGATTGATGAAGGTCCGATAACTCCTTAGCCCGACTCTTAGAATCATCCTCAATTTGGATTGCATCACTAACACCCTACTCCGTACCGACATTGTAAACATCATTGCCAACGCAACAAACGTAAAGCTTGTTGCCCTCTGTGACATTTTACCTTAATATTTTTTCAATCGAAGGAACACATGGCTTTGAGTGCTGTAAGAACATGGTACGCCTATGATGAAACTTTTCAGAAAAATTCCTCAAAATTCCGTTGAACATTGCAACAATGGGATATTCTGTTTCATCCTTTAGCATTACGTTAATTGACTCAGTGATGTTTGAGGTCATCATACCAAACCTACACATATATAACTGATTCTTACAATGTGTACATATGATTCTGCATTTATTTAAATGACTACACATGAGACAGGCGTGTACATATATAAACTTATGTGTACACATAATTAATATGTGTACACGTATTTAATATGTGCACATAAGTTAACATTTTAAAAAATGACAACACGCGGACACATATAAGTTGTAGGTGTACACATAAAATATATGTGTACACATATAATATTATGTGTACACATATACATTACGTTTACAAATATGGCTAATGTATAACATGACTACACATATAAAGGATGTGTACACATATAATATATGTGTACACATAAGAGCAATATGTGTGCCCATTAAATATGTGTAGAAAGTATTACCTGCGGCCTGGAAAAAAGGGTCTGCTCCAGCGCTCAAACCCAACCTGCTCAAGATATGTGGCAACTCTTGGGCACAATGAACGTATTTGCTGGAAATGTTCCTCAAACTCAGCGAGCGTATATGATTCGGCTGCTTTATAAATATAGGATACAAATTCACCACAATGAAGCTTTGCACGAATGCTTTCAGTCAAGTGCCACTTGCAAACTCCATAATGAGCTTGTGGAAAATACTTTGAAACTGCTTTGGGGATGCTTGAATGCCTATCAAAAAAAACACACAACTCATCGATGCTTGGGAGTATACCGACCAAATTTTCAAAGAAGAAATCATAGGAGGCATCACATTCCACGTTTACAACACAAAATGCTACAGGAAAAATATGCGTCTCCGCGTCTTGTGCCATGGCAGAAAATAAAACTCCCCCATACTTCCCCGACAAATGAGTTCCATCTGCAGCGATGACTTTCGTCATATGCGCAAAACCCTTATCCATGCACCAAGAGCTACAAAAAAATACATAAACCTTTGGTTGTCATCAACCTTCAACGTTGTATGTGTACCCTCATTTGTCGTCCTAAGCATATAACGGTATGCATCCAATATCCCATAACCGTGCTCCGGAGTCCCTCTTGTCAAAGCCTTTGCAATAACAGTACCCATCCGGCACTTCCAATAACTAATGTTACAACCCAAATCCCTACTGCAGCTTTAACATCCTTTATTGATATACCTTTTCCTTTTCCCTCTTTATAACTACTTTTCAAGTATGAACCGATGAGTTCCGCAGAGGCACGTGGGTGATTACTTGAAAGATGCTCTAACCCGCACGAATGCTTGTTCCTGTACACAGTAATGATGAACCTATCCCTGTCTACCTAATATATGGCCCGGATCCACCACTTGCAGCTCTGATTTACACATCTCACACAAATTTTTTTTTTGTATTCTTCACCTTCTTGAAACAATAATGCTTCTTCACTGCAGCAAGCTGCAAGGCATTTATTAAGGCGCGCTTATTTTTGAAGGTTAAACACTTATAAAAATCAGTACCGTCGTGTGCTTCTCCAACATTTTCTTCTTCTTCTCCTTGATTCAACGGAATTTCCATATTCAACGGATTTGGTAGATCTATGTCATCCCATCCACTAGTAGAAAAATCATCACACATCCCATCATTATGCACAGGCTGTTTATTTGAAACCTCTACAGACCTATCAAGCAAACATACCCTTAAAGTAGGCCTATTTCCAGATCCGTCGACATCGGCAAGGTAAACAAGGAGATCCTCGTCGTTCTTTATTTTACAAAGATGACTCTTTTTCTTTGAACAGATGCTAAGCATGTATGTAATGCAAAGATCATTTGTTTCATGACTTCCCCCACATCTAGTAATGATCTTGTTAACCAACTCAGAATACGTAACATCGTTATTCAAAATAACTGGTACCGTCTCCCTTGTCATCAAAATCCACATGAAACATTCTGGGGTCTCAATCCATTAACCAAGAAAATCAACTGCTAACAGTAGTACATCCATTTATGGTGCAAAAATACCTGGATGCATCAGAAATTGATATACATTAGAAGCTGAAAACACAATTGAGATGTTTTCACGTATAAAGTAAAATATGTGTATACATATTATTTTGACGTGCACACATATTTTGAATGTGAATTAAGAAAAAAGATGCTACGTCGTCTGATGTGTCCACATATATGTTAATGTGTACCCATATTTATTATGTGTACACATCAATATAAAATATGTACAGATACACGTATATTTGAATGTACAAACAAAAAGGATACAACGTCAGCTGATGTGTACACATAATATATATTATGCGTACACATAATTATTATGTGTACACATATATTTGATGTGCAGGGTGCAACTTAATATGATGTGTACACGTCTATCATTATGTGTACACATTCTTACATAAGTGTACACATATTCTTCGAATCCATACACATCAGCTGCCCGAAATTTATATTTTTCATAAAATGCAGAAACGAAACCCAGAAATCACAAAACAATCTGCATTATATAATGTACAACACTGAACACTTACCGGAGCTCCTTTCAAGCGAAAACGTGACAGATCTTGAAAAAGGGTTTAAATCGCGGAAAACAATATTTGGAAAAAGCTTTTCGATTTAAATCAGGTTAGGGATGAAGAAAAGCTTAAAATACCCTTTAATGGAGGATAGATTTGAAGCGAAATTGAAAAAAAAAATAAATAAGCGGGAAGCACAACAGTGCAGCTGCAAAAAATTTGGGGAAAGAAGAAGAAGAATGGAGGAGAGAGGTTTTTTTCCTTTTTTGGCTATTAAATTGTTATATATATGGAGCGCCATTTTGCACTTATTCAAACTTTGGGGGTAGTTTTTATGGGACCACATAACTATCCTTAATCATTAATTAGAGGGGTGTCCCCCTCACCCAATTCTTTATAACTTTGTCCCCTTTTTTTCTTTTGGGGACTTATAAGTCCCCCTCACCCAAAGGACCCTAGTAACTTGGCCTAAAGCAGCCCACATAACACATGAAAAATAAGTGCAAAAAATGAAAATGTCTAAAAATGCACATACTGATCAGTTTCGTTCAGTCAACACAATAAGTTATTAAGATGGCAATAGAAGCCATTCTAATCAGTTCATAAAACTTACCTGGCAAGCAGATTAACAAGATAGAACAAAAACAAATAGAGAAGGAGTAGTAGTTCACAGAGAATACTAAACGTTGACAGCTATAAGCCAAGGCAGGATAATCCAAATAGAGAAAACAAGGAAACAGAGAAGATTGCTAAAAACAGGCAGTTTTCTAGAGAGAAAGAGAAGTTGTATTTTGAGTGTGTAGAAGAGAGAAGCTGAAGGTGTCCTTTCAATGTTCAAAACAACCAGTATTTATAGTGTAAAGGAGAGGTAGTTTTAGTCTAAGTTATATTGAAAATCTTCTAAACAAGGCAAGGGGATTATACTTGTCAATCAAATTTGAATCCTAACCGTTATAAGTCTAAATAAAGAAGTCTATCCACCTACCTTCAAGAGGCTTATCAATCAGCCCCCAAATATTCTGTCAACTAATTTTAAAGAGAGAAAATCATGGCATAACATTCTTCCTAAAATAAACTAATAGTTTGATTTGGCAATCAGACAGACGCTTTTCCTTTTTAAAGAAAAAATAAATACAAGAATGTGACTATGTTTACAGCTAGGTGCATATGTATACATATACATGGAAACTTGGAAATTTAAAAGAGTGGAAAATATAACAAAACTTCAGAAATTGGTCCTATATGGCGTTTTCATGACTCCAAATAAGTGTGTATATACACTGAGTTGAACAAAATTTTCAACAGCACATTTACCAAATGGGCAAACATTTCTCGACTCAATTAAACTACGAATTAACATATAATAATAAGCATGAATTATCAAATACAAAGGGATGATTTTAATTCCTCAATAATCATTTGAAGGCAGAACAAGAATGATTTTAGGAGGCAACACTATTGAAACTAGTATGTTCAACACAAGAAATGAAAGTTGGCATCTTATTCATCATAAGAAAATAAATGAAAACAGAAAAAGGAGGATGTTACCAGATTAGACATCGAGTCGGGTCGAGACAGGCTGAATTAGGACCGGGTCAGATTCAATTCTCCTCGGCCCGATCTTGCTCGATTACGGGAACTTTTTTCTTGCCTTGTATGTATAAAATTGACATGATTTTGCTTCCTACATGCTGGGATTTGAGTAATCCCGTTCGAATCATTTGTTTCCTTTTTGGTTTCATAGAAGGAGAGAGATGAGAGATTGATTCCCGTTTTCGTGATAGGAGAGAGAGGAAAATCAGCGTGACTGGTGGCGTTAATGGCGGAGAGAGTAGTGGAGATATGGTGGGGATTTAGGGTGTATCGGGGTTGGTTTGTGGAAATGGGGGAGAGAAAGGAGAGTATGGGTGGCGGCTGGTGGGTTTGTTAGGGAATTAGAGGAATGACTTTTAGGGTTTTCAAGTTAGGAGAGTGTTGTAAATTAAAAAAGGAAGGTTTGTTTTGGGCCGTCGGATGGGATGAGTTGGAAGGCTAAGATCGTGCCACGTAGGCACATCGGGGGTTAAGTGTAAATGTTGTATGTGTGAGTGTATACACATATTTTCTCAGGTGGATAAGTTAAGGAGTGCTTTGGAGAATTTTACCACACGCTTTGACATGGTATACAGACTCTTGGGACTAGTTGTACTTTGTGCTAAAAGTGTGTTTTAGTAAGGTGTAGGCTTATGTGGAGCTCAAGTTGTGTATATGTGGACAAAGAGTGATGACCGAGACTTGATACAGTAGAAATGAGTTGTAAATTTGAAAATTTTGCTAGTATTTAATTAAAATACTTATAAATATGAATAATTAGTATAAAAATAGGAAAATTATAAATAAATATATTTAATCACAATTAAATATAGATGAACTAAAATATAATATTAACTAAATATAAATAGCCGCAGATAATCATTAAATGATATCATAATGCATTAAATTACGCAAATAGTATATGTATTTTGGAAAATAGTCAAAATGATGTAATTACGTAATATAGTCATAATTAAGTAAGTATAATATGAGTAGAGGATTAATAATAGTATTATGCACATAAATGCATGTTATCTAATGAGATTTTGTTTGAAACATAATATTATCCATTTTAATTAAATATAGCCAAAATTGCAAACAACGGAGGGACAAAATTGGGTGTCAACAGCTGTGCCTCTTTGCCCGGGGATGATGGAAGAGTCTTCGGACAAAGATAGTTGATGGAGTAGCCAATTTTGTCACGACGGACAGAATGACATATAGCCTGTGTGAAAAGTTTAAGACGCACGAGTAAAGGTTTCACACATATTTTTAGGAATAAGAATAGAAATTTATGACAAGATATGGGAAGGGTGTGATCTCTCCTCAAACTTTATCTGGGAATCTCTCTCCATCACCTCTGTTTCGAACTTTGTAAGGGATGTCTCATTCCGATTGTAATGCCAAAATATCTGCTCATCTATCATGTGAGTCGCAACAGTGCTCGTAGTCAAAGATATTTTCTCCATAGGAGATATTGTTTTCTCGTCTCATATGTATCAAAACATGCATCCTAATTGTCTTGCTTTCAACTTTGTATGTATCTCAACTAACACAGGCTTAAGTTGTCTTTTCATTGATGAGTATCCAAGTTGCTTGCTCAATGTTTTCTTGTCTTATGCTTGTTTGATTGATGTCTCATCCACATATGCGAACCATGTACCTTACAAATACTATGTCCACCGATGCGGACCTTATGCTTCAAATAGCTGAACTGGGCCCACAAACGTGGACCCTATTTTGATTCAAATTGCCGAACTATACCCACAAACGTGGACCTTACTCTGCTTCAAATTGCTGAACTATGCCCACAAACGCGGACCCTATTTTGCTTCCAATTGTCAAACTATGCCCACAAACACGAACCTTACTCTGCTTTAAATTGCCGAACTATGCCCACAAACGCGGACCCTACTTTGCTTCGAACTGTTGAACTATGCCTAAATATGCGGACCCTACCCTGTCTTCATTGCTTTCATGTCCACAAACGCGAACCCTATATATCCACCGACGCATATTAAAATACTTATAAATATGAATAATTAGTATAAAAATAGAAATATTGTAAATAATTATAAATAAATATATTTAATCACAATTAAATGTAGATGAACTCAAATATGATACTAATTAAATATGAATGGCCGCAGATAATGATAAGGGGTGAAAACACGCGGAACCAAACAACGATACAAATATGCGGAAGCGATAAAAATAAAATACGTGATATCTAAAAGGTATCGGGAAACAAGGATTGGGGAGACAAGAAACAAGAAGAAAGAACGGATAAACAATTCAAACAAGAATTTATCATCCAAAGGGTGAATTGAAACTCGAACCTTACAATAGTTTAATACTAGCGATGAATCCCCATAGGTTCCAAGTCATACAAGATTCACGAAGCGATCCTCTTCGAGCTCGAAGGCTCGGCCTTTCTCGTTCTCTCTCAATTTCTAGACTCAAAGTCTAGCTAATGAAATAAATGTTGACACCCAATTTTGCCCCCCACCCCCTATTTTCAAAACCAACCGTTCTTGAATTTACACACACCTGTGTATTCCATTCCCATCTCGTCTATTTTCTTCAAAATTACCTTCTCATAATATCCTGGTAATTAAGGCTATTTTTAAAGCATCGTCCCAAATCATAGCTATTTGTACAATTTTTCTACAATTATTTCTATTTTTAACAAAAATTATTCAAAATTGCTCCAAGCCTCAAAATTACAATTTCTGTGCATCTTAGCCTCCCTAACATTTTAAAATTGACTTCCTAATTTTTCCATGATTTTTACACCATTTAAAATCCATTTTATACCCTTTTATACCCATTTTATACCTATTTATATATATATATATATATACACATTTACACGCATATATACACAAAGCATACACATCGACCTATCTTTGCCACCTAGACGCCCACGTGGCCAAATCCTAACCCTCCGTTGATCTAATCCAACGGTTGAAAAACCAAATTTCCTAATCTACCCCACACAACCCCAAAACCTACGCGACCCATTCCTTCTCCCCACGTCTGCTGTGATTCTCATTCCTTTCTCTCTCCTTGGCGACTTTGAATGCCACCACTGTCAATGGGTTTCCCGGCCATTTTAGCTGGAGAAATTTGGGGAAAACTACATCATCAATCCCTCGTGGAGTCCGCTACAAAACCCATATAATTTCAATGATGTTCCAGCAAGGGCGACATTCGAATTTTGATAACTGTGACACCACCACCGGGAGACGCCTCCGGTGGAGCTCAGGTCGACCTTTTAGGGATGTTTTGCTTGAGTGGGATAAGAAACATAACGAAGGTAAGCCTACAGCGAGTCAATTTGACCCGACCTTGGTATGAACATAACCCTCCCCCCTTCTAACTGATTGTGGATTTGTGTGAGACCCATGCTTAGATTTGCCTAGGTTTCTGTATGATTAGCATGTTTGTCATTATTTATTGATTAATGGATGATGAAATGCATGACCAAATGTTTTTACTTCGATTCACTGATTAGTATGAATGTCGCATGAAATTATCGAATATTCGAGCATGATTTGTTTCATAACATGAGCTTTGTGTTATCGTTAGCCATTTAAACGTAGAATCTGTATTTAATTTGAGGAATGATTCCGTGCGATATGTTTGTTTACCCAGTCTTAATGCATAATTCTTATAAACTTGTGCCTAGTCTAGATTGAACGATGACTGATTTTTAATTGAAAACTTGTTGATCGATGCTTGATTGGAAACTACCTTTTAACCCAATATGCTTATGAATTTGATTGGAATCTGTTGAGTTAATCAAGAGATTTTAGGACTCAAAATTGGTTCACACTATGTTTGTACAGTGATTCTTGAATTTAGACTCTATTGTAGCTGGGGGGAAGGGATTATGCTCACCAGAATCTCGGATTGAGCTTAATTCTAGGGGTTTGATTGGTTTGTATTTGGAAGAGGGTGCTAAAAGTTCTCTTTTATTTATGGAAACTATCTCCCCTTGCCTTGTTTTATTCTTCCCATTTGAATTTAAGCCTCTACTCTTCATCTATATAAAAGACTCCTCTTCGACTAGAAAAGACAGAGTTCTGGACATCAGAAAACCTAGAAACACATTGATTCACCAAAATTGCATAGCCTTTCTTAGCATCTCCCTCTCTCCTTGCTTATCTGCCTCTTTGAAAGGATTCTTTTGTTTACTACTGGTGTGCTGGCCTTATCATCTTCTTTCCTTTGTTTGCACAACATCTGAATGTATTCATTCTCATTGTCTTTTTGTTTTCTGCATATGTATGTGTGTATTGCAACTATGCTCTGTTAAGATCACTGGTACAGATACTATGTTTTGGTTCTGGGTAATGCAGGCACCTGTGTTTGAAATTATATCCACCTGGTTAAGATGTAGTTAGAGGCATGAGACCTCACCTCTTTATTGCTTGTCTGATGCCTCGGTGTTAATTCCTTAGCATGACTTCTTATTCTGCTTCTGCCTGAACTATTGGTCTGAACTGCCTTTTTTTTAGTGGTCTGCATATTTTGACATACCAGGGTGTGCTGACTGCACCTATTCCTGATAGACCTCTTTTTGGGGTCAGGCTTTCCCTATCCCTCATCCCCTGCTAACTCTGTTTCCTGCAGTTGTATTCTATAGAACCTTGAGGGTTCAATAGTGCTAATGCCTGAATTGCCTAAGCTTGGTTCTGGTGGTTTAAAGAACCTCTGGTTATTAACACCTGAACTTTGAGAATTGGACATTTCCTTGAGAAACAGGGCCTTCTTGCTATGGCTAATACTCCTCCCCTTTCTGTGTTTCCCCTTAGGAACTGTCCCCAACCTGTATATTCATTAAGTGCCCTGTTTGTATCTTTTTCTAAGATAGGGGTATAACAATGATGTTATACCAAACAGGCTATCAGGGGCCATTCCTTCAAACTCTCTCACTCTTTGCGTGCATTGCATCATTTATGTTTAAGTTAAATTGGTACCAAGTTTCTTCTTCTGAAAACTGATAAATATACTTAGAATTTTACTTCCCTGAGACTCTTTACATTTTAAAGAGTATCAAAAGCACGATCATTGTCTGAATTTTTGATTAAACAGGGCTTATATGTGTTCTATTTGTCTATAAGGTACATATCTCTGAAATTAAAACTGCCCCCTTGTGTAAAAGCATGCCTTTTATGTATTTAAACCATCTTCTATTTTGCGCAAGTAGTACAGGCCCATAACAGTTTGGAAAATAGGCCTCTTTATGCGTTTTAGCTGTTTTTGTTTTGCGCAGTTGGTCCAGGCCCAATAAACTTTTTTAAATCATGGCCTGATTATGTGTGAAAATGTTTTTAACTACTTTAAATGCTCATATACACTAATCTAATAGTGTATAGGGGTGTATAAAGCTTAGGGGTCGTTTATACACTTTCAAAACTATATTTTTTCAAAGTATCACCATCTAGATCATGTATTTGCATGTATATATAAGTACTATTACGTACGACAGCCCATTATTTGCATCTATGTGCTCTTGTGATTCCGTTTTCAAAAACAGCCCCTCCTCCTATGTATTTCCCAAAAATCCGACCCCAACACCAAAAGGCCATTAAGGTTAGGGCTCGACAATTAATGACGAGTCACACCGACCCTAAATGAGCCAACATTTTATTTTAAAACAAACTCCTTTCGGTTCTTTGTTAAAACAAAAATTATTTACAAAACCAATTACTTGTGCAAATGTTCTTCCTTTAAAGTATGATTACATTTGTGAGTCAAATTAGAATACTCATTTACATGGTAACTTTTATGTGCGAGTAGGCTTTAACGTTAGAGGCCGTAGACACGATTAGGCTTAAACCTAGGCCGAATATGAAAGTTGTTTGCATATGAATGATGTATCTTAGTTTAAACGTTAAACCCAAGTTAGTATTCATATGGTAATAGACATTGTTTACATCCCAAAATTACGACTTCGACGGTAACCACCTTTTGGTGGGACTTGGGGAAGTGCCTAACACCTTCTTCCCTGAGTCACTTAGACCTCCTTGTGTTTGGGGCTCCGCTTGGACCTCCTTGTATCTGGGCGCTCCGCCTGGTTGAGCTGGGCGCTCCTCCTTTCTTGGTGCTCCAATGCATGATCTTCAAATCACTTCCGGAGCCCGTGACTTGCATTTCTTGTGCTCTCAAGCTTGGCTCTTGATGGTTGGTGTCTTAGCTCGATTAGCCCCGTATCATCCTCCCCTTCTTGAAAGGATTTCGTCCTCGAAATCGAACCATTAAGCATACATTCAAAACAAGCACAAACAAGTTTCCTACTTCACAAGTAGGTTAGCTTTAACAAGAGTAAGTGCAAATGGTGTGGAAAACACACTCTTGTGATAGAGCCAAGCATCAATACCCATTAAAAAGCATATGTTCCCAAAGAAAACAATAAATTCTTGGCACAACAAGAACAAACACTTACAATCATAACAAGCAAAGAGATCAAGGGTATGCATGTAGAAATCAAATTCCCCATGACCCCTAAGCCCATATATTTCATACCAAGCCTTCAATGCATTTTTATCACATTGTAGTACATTGGCTTTGGCATGCTTATCACTCAACGTATGTTCAACATATGGGATGGAGTAAGAAAAATAGTTCAATCTACAACTAACATCAAATACTCCACTCCCCTTCTTAGAAGCAGGTACCTTCTCACCTCCAAATTTACCTCCAAGACAATCCTCCTCGCTAGAAAAACTCCTAAGGGAGGTCTCAAACAATGGATTATCTATAGAGTTAAGCATTCCATTCCATGGAGGTTGCCCTCATACAAAGGATTAGTTCGACATAAATCACCATTTTCATTGAAGTCGCCCTCATACAAAGGATTAGTATAGGCACACTTCTCAAGCTCAATAACAATCAAAGGTGAAGTACTCAAACTAGAGACAACATCTACAATTGAGGAGTCATCGAACACAATTCGATCAATCTCATGCAATAAAGACTCCTCAAGGTCACGATTACCCTCACTACAACACATGAGACCACCACTACCAATTTAGCAATCAAAGTGAAGAATAGGATAATCATGCAATTCATCTTCTCCTTTATCAAATATAGGTGGGGTGTCATAACAAGGTTCACAAACAAGGTCAACTTCAATATTTTCACTAAAGAGAGGTTCAATGAAAACCGAGCTCACATCATGATGTGGCTTTTCAACCCTCTCAACTAGTGGTTTTTTTGCACACACAAGTTGACCCGAAGGCTCTGCACTAGTTGCAAACACATTGTATTCATATATATCATCAACTAGTGTGGAGTTATCACAAACACCAACACAAGACAAGGGAGTATCATGCTTAAGGGAAGAAGAACTATCACTTACATTTGAGTTGCATCCGGGCTCACTCAATGTACTTGAAGCATCATGGCTAGTTCCTTCACCTTGTAGCTCACACTTGGAATCTCCTTCACCTTGCCTTTCCTCATTGGAACATGACTGAGGCTCCACCAGTTTGCCTCCAAGAATTCCTACACAAGAATTCAAACAAATAGAAGAAAAAGATAAAAGGTTAAGGTTAGAATAAGGGGTGCCCTCACTCTCAATTCTTTTTCCCTCTCTCTTTTCCCTAATTTTTTCTTCAAGGTTAGGTGTAGATTCGGGTGGTGACAGCCTACTCACGTTACTCAACAAAACCTCTCCTTTTTCCACTCGAGAGTTTTCACTGGTCGCTCCCTTACTCCTCTCTATATTTTGTCTCTCATATTCGGGTGATTTGGGATGAAGCCCAAGAATATCCATAGCCGGAGTAGGTGGACTTTTTACATCAACCCGGAATCTAGGACTTGGAGACTCATCACTTGATGTCTCCTTTTTCTTCGTTGGTGAACCACTTGGCTGTGAAACTTGTGGTTTCGGGTTCACCTTGTTGACACTTTTCAACTCTTTTCTTGCACTAGTCCCAACATTGCTTGTGTTCGTAGGACTTCTTGATTGCATTCTTTCAATCATAGGACTTCTCCTCAATTGTGTCCCACTATTTTTCTTGTTCGTGGGCTCTCTTACTTGTACTTCTTCTTTCCTAGGAAGGAGGAATTGTAACTTCCCTTGTGCTTTAACATGATAACCACCAAGGCCTTTGTTGAACTTGAAGTATCTATGGAAAAGCCAAGGCTTTCTCAACATAACATCACATCTCTCTAAAGGATCCACTTGGCACTCAATTTCTTCTTAAAAGTTCCTTTGTTAAATAACTACCCTAGCCATTCCATCAACACAAGGTATTCCCAACCTTCTAACCACAAGAGGACTAATCCAACTTGCTTCACCTTCATCCACCTGAAGCACATACCCACGATTCTCATTAAGACTCACTACGAATTGATACCACTCTCTTCTTCTTAAGAACTCATCGTAGTATTGTCCCTTAAACTTCCCACCATTAGTAGTCTCACTTGAGGCACAACCATGAGATAGGTACTTCCTTATTTCTCCGCTATTAGCAACGCCACTATAGTAGCTCCTACTCCCCATCACCCTTCCAACATCACTATTGTAATTGAAAGTTCAGGAAGAAGTCTCATACCTTGTTGCAACATCACGAGTTTCGTTGCTCTCCTCAAGGTATCTATACGATCTTCTCCTAGTGGTAGGAGTATGGTAAAAACTCTCATCCTCCAATCCATCCCCATATCCATCCAAACCTCCTTTCTAGCTCCTTGTACCTGCAAAAGACATCTTAAGAAAGCACAAAGGTTAGTTTAAACAACCTCACTTGCACTCCCTCACTTTTGGTGGTGGCACTCAACGCTCTTTTTAGGATTCACACTCCAAAACCCCCACCCAATGATTCCCGTTACCTTTTAGGAACCATGATTGTAAGATCGCCAACTAGTACGTCCAAGTATTGATTCGGAATGGAGTTAATGTAACTCGATGGAGGTACGACTATTTAATGTGCGCACTTGAGGCCAAAGAAAGTTCTACGACTCTTCTTTGAATTCTATTCTCCTCTACGCACGAGTGTCCTAATATGCTCAATAGTTTGATTCAATGGAGTAGGCCAATTACCCTAGAAATACTAACCAAGAAGTTAGGAAGCAGCGGAAACATAAAAACATTGAAACGGAAACAATTCGGGACCGCTTCAGAGGTGGGCGCTCCGCCCAGAGGGGGAGGCGCTCCACCCAGTGCAAGGGGGCGCTTCGCCTGGTGGCAGGCACTCCGCCTGGCTGAGTTGCTGCCCAAAATTTGGGCGGTCCACCTAGGTTTAGGCGCTCCGCCTGGGACGCGATTCAACAGACTCCAAGAACGGGTTTTTGTGATTTTTGGCCAATTTTTTTGAACGATTTCAACCCGATACACAAAACCAACGATACCCAATGGTGTATTCGACTATTATAAACAATCCCCAATGATTTTTCAACCCCAAACAACAACAACAAGCTTCGATTCAAGTTTGAAGTGATTTTAAGGGTTCTCAAAATTTTGAGAATTTGATTTTTGAACGTTTGAATCGTAACACCAAAACACGATATGTTGGTATCAAAACGATGGAAATTTAATTTAGAACAAACCCCAATACTTTTTAACACTTGGGGATTCGAATCCAACCCAATCTACCAAATTGTTTTCAACTTTTCAAGTTTTTCAATTTTTTTGTTTTCTTCTTTTTCAAGAACAATAAGAACAACAAGAACACGATACTAACACGATGAACAAGGAACGTGGGTTTGTAAGAACATAACCCGAACCTTGCTCTGATACCAACTGAGAAGGGGTAAAAACACGCGGAAGCAAACAACGATACAAATATGCGGAAGCAATAAAAATAAGATACGTGATATCTAAAAGATATCGGGAAACAAGGATTGGGGAAACAAGAAACGAGAAGAAAGAACGGATAAACAATTCAAACAATAATTTATTACCCAAAGGGAGAATTGAAACTCGAACCTTACAATGGTTTCATACTAGCAATGAATCTCCATAGGTTCTTCACGAAGCGATCCGCTTCGAACTTGAAGGCTCGGCCTTTCTCGTTCTCTCTCAATTTCTATACTCAAAGTCTAGCTAATGAAATAAAATGACTAAGTGCCCTATTTATAGTCTTACATAAGACATGATGAAATGACTAAAATTCCCCCAAAGCTAGTTAAAACATAAGTGAACATTTAGGGTTAAAATAGGAACTTCACACCAAAAGTTGGCTCCTCTTCAGCGTCGGGCGCTCCGCCTAAATCTGGGAGCTCCGCCTAAGAAACCCACTGATCAAAATGGTGCCAAGGCTGGGCGCTCTGCCTGGCAAGCTTGGGTTCAGGCACTCCGCCTGGACCTCCTTGTGTCTGGGCGCTCCGCTTGGACCTCCTTGTATCTGGGTGCTCCGCCTGGTTGAGCTGGGCGCTCCTCCTTCTTTTGTGCTCCGATGCATGATCTTCAAGTTGCTTCCGTAGCCCGTGACTTGCATTCCTTGTGCTCTCAAGCTTGGCTCTTGATGGTTGGTGTCTTAGCTCGATTCGCCCCGTATCAGATAATCATTAAATGATATCGTAATGCATTAAATTGCACAAATAGTATATGTATTTTAAAAAATAGCCTAAATAGTATAGTTACAATTAAGTAAGTATAATATGAGTAGAGGATTAATAATAGTATTACGCACATAAGTGCATGTTATCTAATGCAATTTATTTTGAAACATAATATTATCCTTTTTAATTAAATATAGCCAAAATCGTGAAAAACAGAGGGACACAATTGGGTGTCAACAACAATCAGATCCCTTCAATTAATCTTTCCAACGTCATCTTTCCAGAATCACTCCTAAATCTCCCTAAAATCTCTCTCTCGATCTCCCCCAATCTCTCATTATTCTGATAATCAATTTCCTAACGTCTATTTTGAAATATTATACATATACACACAATTTTACAGACACACCGGCAGATACATACACTAATCCCCTCTCCTCTCTCTATTATGCACCACCTATACCCTCAAAGCCAAGGGGAGAAACACTGAGACGGGATCGGAAAGCAGATCGGGAACATAGAAGAGGGAGACACCTGTTCAATTTCTTGGTTCTCCATGAATACGCACACGCAGTACAAAAATGAGGACCCTTCTTTCTCTGAAAATGGTTTTCTCTCCTGCCTTTCATATATTGGGAATACACCACTACTACCGATGAGAGGGGAGATCAGAAAGCGGTGGGGCACATACAGAATAGAGTACAAAAAGGGGAATGGTACAAACAGAGAGAAAAACAGAGAAAGAGACAGAGGCTAAAACACACAAAACCACTAGAGTCAATGGCCGGAAAGCCCCATGTCCTATCATATCTTTCTCTTTTTCTCCGTTTCTCTGGCTGTTATGAAATAGACATAAACAAAAAAGAGGAGGGGCCGCGACACCGCTGCTGGAAGCATATCGGTGGTCGCTCCTCCTCCACTTTTGTTTCGATTGGCCACTCCATTTGTTAATATTGTCGAGGATCCTTTCATCCACTATATTGCCAATCCGACTCGCCGGAACTTGAATGAAATTTCGACCAGCGATGGTCATTTGGGTCGGCCAGATTATTTGCTTGCTTTATGTTCTATCGTTTGCACTTTCTGTTGTTCATGTCATGTTCTTTTGATATATATCTTTACCAACCTTTTTGGCTGGACTTTTCTTACATACCTAAAATTGGATTGGTTCAATCTTGGTTGGATTGCTTTTATAACTAAGAATTAGTCATTGCTGCAATCCTGACAAATGGTCTACACTGTTACAGTTGGTTACCTAGGCTTATCACTTATCTTAAAATGAATTATTGTATTTTTTCTTTAAAGATGCAATATTACATAGTGTTGATGGCCTATGAAAAATATTAATCTTTTAAGACTCTGTACTGATTTTTAATAGATACTACACCGGCCAATAACATTTTGGAGGCTAACAGTCTCGTCTCGTTGCAACAATGCAGTCCCTTACCATTTAATATTTATATATATATATATATATTTGCAAAGCAAGCGGGATAGGCAATGTAATCGACACTTGGCATGGCAAACCGGTCGGCCACCGTATTTGCAGTCGTGACGGTATCCTTAACTCCTATCCAATCCGCTGTCTATCTTAGCCTAAACATTTTAAAAATACTATTGTTTTCCTTTTATTTTTACCTTGAGTTTATAGTTTTATTTTACTTTACTTTTATTCTATTTTATTCTCATTAAATTCAATTATTATTGTGCTAACTATTTTCTTTTATTCTGCGAGGTACTTATTGACGAAATTTGTTAAAAGATGATGCATTTGGAGAGGACAAAGTATTTCAAGATTATTAGTTTTACTTCAATTAATTCTATTATTTTTATTAATTTTTGTTTATAATTTGCACTAACTTGTTTGTTTCATTTATGAGGTACAAAGGAAGTCTGCTAAGGAAGACGTCACTAGAGAAGAAATTGATAGCGAAGACAAAACTTTTGATTCAATTTTATATGCAAATATTTGTATCTAAATTGCATGATATAGTGGATCTTGTTTGCTTATTTTACTTTAATTTATTTTCAAATCTCAATTATTTAGTCCTGCCGGGAACCACTATTAGTGGAATTTGGGAGGTGCCTAATACCTTCCTCCTGGATTAATTTGAACTTCTTACCTGTAATCTCTAATTTGCAGACTATGTTTCAGAGTAGATTATAAAATAGCTAGAAACAAAATAGGTGACCTAATACGCCATGTTAAACAATTTATTAGGTGACGACTTCAAGTTTTACCCGTGAGTTCCAATAAGCTGAATCCTATTTTTGAACTCCAGCGGTTCGGAAAAATGGGGTGCTACAGAATGGAAACTCGACCGGGGATATCAGGGTTCTAACCGTAACAGACTTTAAATTGAGATTCTTTGCACTTGTTTCCTTTCCTTGTTATTTTTCAAGACTAACTTTTTCTTCCTAGCTTTTTTGCAGGATCAAAGTTTATCCCGACACTCATTTTTTTAGACACTAATCTTTCTCTAATTTTTTAGTTTGTTTGATTGCATCCACTTTGTAATCTTGCTCATCCTCCACTCTGGAAAACTTTTGAGAAGGGGACCACGTCGGTGCAAGGTTTCCTGGTCTTCGCCTCTTCTCTTTCATAATAATTCTAGATAGAACCCCCGGGGTCGAGTCATTCAGCTGTGCACATGACATCCCCAGAACTTTTCCCTTACAAATTGTCTGCTTGAAAGGAAATGGCCAGGTCAATTTTCACTCTTAGACCGTTTTAGGGTCATGCATCATATTCCATCCTTTAAGTATTTTCGAATCCTCTACAAGTTTTTGGATCCTTTATCAACTTAATCAAACGTCAACATGGGTTTCGCGACCCCAATGATCTTTGTTCGTGAACTACTTGCAGTTTGAATGATCAACATATTGTTATGTTAACTATATGTTCTCAAACGGGGGCGGGGTTAGTCTTAGTTTAAGTTTAATTTGCAGGCAGTTATGATCCAAAATTTCAGCCAAGAGCATCAACGAAGCAAAGCAGGCTAGATCCGACTATTTAGTTTCTGAATTTAGTTTTCTCAACACAAACTGTATTACATGTATCGAACTCAAAATTATTTAATAAAGTCATTTTATTTTGTTAATAATTTTGGGGACATAGAATTGGAAATTGAGAACAAATGGGATGATACATAAACACACGATTATCCTTAAAACATCATACAAACCTTAGGAAGACTTAACATCCTTGGCATGTTGAAGTCCATTAATCAACCTCATCCAAAATGGCGTGTTGTGTGATGCATCGATTTTGGAGTTTGTTGTTTTGTGCAAATATACTCCGCAATCATCATTAGGCCCACCTCTGACACAAAAGAGGTCCCTTGCACAATAGGACAAGTGCTTCTATTTAATTTGCATATGACCATGGCTACTTCAACGCTAATTTATTTATTTTTTTCCCATCCCTAGACACCTTTTAGGAGCATACATCACATTCTGTGTTCTAAAGGCCTTCAAAACCTCCGGGAGTATTTTTTTAAGAAAAAAAGGGAAAAAATCTCTCATCAACGGTTATACTTTACAATTCTTTTTTGCGTTATTAATATTATCCTGCTAAATCATTTTTTTTTCTCGGGACTAACTTGTTTCGTTTGTTTCTCTTTTCGTTCCTTCTCTTGATTAAATTTAGTTTTGTTTCAACTTGTTTCTTTCGTTTCAACTTGTGCATATCTTTAAAACTTGTGCATACTACTCATACTTCCTGCCTCTCCTGGAATCTTCAAAATCATGAGTTAAAATATTGTGGTTACGACAGCCCCTTCCTAAGAAATTTTCATTAGGGGGAACAACTTGGAATCTAGTTGGTCCGTGATGTTCCCTCTTCTGAGTCGTCCGCTTGAGAGAATAATAAAACTTGGTCTAGTTAACCCAACTCTTAATGACGACGCTAAGAATCATGCATCATGACATACCATTATTCGACTTGCATTCAAGTCAAATAGGACAAATTGTTCAACCAATCAGAATGGGTTCTTTTTACCCCAAAGTGCATTGAACATGATTATTTGTATTTACTTCAGGGATTGAATATGAAAATGTGGACCATTTATTTCTGATTGGTTGGAATTATTCTGCATTCAGTGCCATTCAAAGGCGCAAAAGGTAACCGAAGAGGCATGAAAAGCCCAAATTAAAGCAGAAACGACTGTTTATTTCTAAACAATTGGAATTATTATGTATTTGATGCAGGCAAAATTACTTCAAGACTATTCACTCGAGTCAAGCTAAGGAGATTCAAGATGCTCACCTACACTTTGTTTGGAAGAGCTTGTAAGATAGATGCTTCGGGAGTGATTTGAAGATCATGCGCCTCATCACTTGCAAGGGAGGACAAGGTGGAGCGCCTCAAAACTCCACAACTACTCAAGGACAAACTACAGCACAAGGCAGAGCGCCTCAGGAAGTGGGCGGACCGCCTCCCCCCAGAATCACTCGAAATCAGCTAAGTGTTGAAGTGGAAACTCTCTGAAGTTTGCTGAGGCGGAGTGCATCTGAGCTGAGGTGGAGCGCCTCTTACTGGAAGCCCTCTCTGAAGTTCCCTGAGGAGGAGCGCCTCAATGCTGAGGCGAGGCGCCTCCCCCTGCTCAAGACTTAACAGGATTTTTGTGAATTTTATGACTATTTTCTATGTTGACCCGTGGTCCTTATTGTTTTGACCCAAATTGTGGGCTTTTATGACATTTACTACTATGTAAGGAGGTCCAATAAGTACCTCCCTTAGGGCTTTTTGTTCTTTAGACAACCTTCACATTAAACACAAACTTGAGAATGCTCTCAATGAAATCCCTTTGTTTGTCTTGATTTCACTTGGTGATTCCATTTGAACATCGACCCTCTTTGATCAAACTCATTTGCGAGAGTCGTGTATCTCTTGAGGATAGTTTGTGTAGTATAGGTGTCTCTTGACTATGTTCGAAGGTGTATTGAGACTATTTTCTCGGTGCTACTTTGAATAGCATCCAAGCTACGTCTTGCTTTTATAGTTACTTTTAGCTTCCGAATGTATACCCTGCATCAGTTGGTATCAGAGCACGGCTAGGTTTTGTTCTTACGAATCCTCATCCTATTTATCGTTCCTAGTATCTTTAGTTTCTTGTTTGATTTTATTTTGACAAAAAGAAAAAGAAGAAAAAAAAATTTGAAAAAGTTGAAAAATCACCAAAAAAAATCCATTTAAATCCGTATACTTTGGATTCACCAATCGTTGAAAGTTATTGATGATTGTTCTCTGTCTTTTTTCCATTCTTTTGGCACCATTATATCATGTTTTGGTGTTGTTGTTGAAAACTTAAAGAATCAAAACCCTATTTTCAAAACCATTGTTGAAAATTGCTTCAAATCTTAAATCGAAGCTTGTTGTTGTTTGTTTTGGGTTAGAAATCATTGGGGATTGTTAGGGATCATTGAATACACTGTTGGGTACCTTTGGAATTGAGAAACAAGTTAAAATCAATTGAAAATTTTGGTGAAAAAGGGATCAAAACCCGTTGTTGAAAAGCTGCAGATTCAGCTCAAGGCGGAGCGCGTGAGTTGCAGGACGGACCGCCTCTGTTGGATAGCCCTCTCTGGACTTTTTCTAGGCGGAGCACCTCCCCTGTCAAGGCAGAGCGCCTCCCACTATTTCAGCATTTGGGTAGTTTATTTCGTTGGTTTTCTATTGTTCTTTGTTTGCATTACTTCTGATTAGTACTCCTTGAGTAATGTTCCTACTTAATTAGTACTAGTTCTTTGAGCTTTTAGGATACTCGTGTGTGATTGGAATTGGGATTTAAAGAAGACTCGAAGAAGTTTTTTTGGATTCAAGTGCTCATTCAAATAGCCGTTCGTCCATAGAGTCACATTAACTCACTCTTCCCGAAGAGTACTTGATTCTTGTGAACTTAGTAGGTTATTGAGGAAGTTGTTCAATACGAGGAGCCTTTTGAATCAAGCTAGAGTGATCCTACCCCCAGTAAATCAAGTGTAGCCGAGTGACATTCAAAAGTGAGGGAGCGTGAGAGGTCTTTTTACACAAATCTCTTTATCATACCCGATTTTGGACTCAACTCGAGGCGAGTCGGGTTTCGGATCTGACTGGGTAGCTGGTTTGAGTTCAAGTGTTGGAGTCGCCACCTAATATAGTCTTCTAAGGTGTATTAGGCCACCTAAGTGTCTAGGGTCGAGTCTATTGGTCACACTAGTCTATTTCAGAGATTCTAAAGGGTAAGAAGTCCAAATGACTCGGGGAAGAAGGTGTTAGGCACTCCCCCGAGTCTCACGAAAGGTGGTTCTCATCCGAGCCTATATTTTGGGATAAAAGTGGTAAACATTATCATATAATACTAACTTGGAAGGTCTCTTAGGCATTTAATTTAAGGGGACAATATGCAATTTCGAATCATATACATACAAATATATTTCATATGCGGCCTATATATATAAGCCTAATCGCATTTTATAGCCTCTAATATATATGCCTAATCATAAGCATAGTTTAGACATGCAAGAATGTTCAATTTCAACCAATTTGTGCAATTCTAACATTTAAAACAATATTGCATAAATGGTCAATTTTGTAAACAAAATTCAGATTTATATCAAAACTAAAGGGGCGTTGTTTTCAAAATGAAATGTTGGCCATTTAGGGTCGGTGTGACTCGTCATTAATTGTCGAGCCCTAACCTTAATGGCCATTTTTGTTTAGGAGTCATTTTTTGAAGATATATAGGCGAAGGGGCTGCTTTTGAAAAATGGGTTGCACGTAAGCATACAAATGCAAACAGGCTGTCGCATGTAAAGTATATATACATATGTATATGCATGCAAGTATATGACTAAATGAGAGGTTTAGCTTTAAGAAAATACACATAAAAGCGTATAAGTAACTCCAAAGATCTTATACACCCCTATACACTATTACATTAGTGTATAGGAGTGGAGGGGTTAAAAAATATTTTATTACACATAAAATGCCATTTTAGAAAATCGTTTTTGGGCCTGGATCACTTGGGTGAAAGGGGCAGTTTCAACTTTATGAAAGACGGCCTGATTTTAACATACTTTGCACAGAATAGTCCCTGTTTCAAATAAAGCTTCAGTTTTAACCATAAAACAAACATACTTTCGAATTTCAAACCTAAAATCGGTATAAAACGCTTAACGAAGCAGTGTTGATATCTCAAAAATCTTATAAACAATCTGTATGATTTCTTCGATTATCAAACTGATTTTAAGAATATTAGAGCCTAACATGATGCAACACACAAGAGCAAGGGTTAGAAGAGGGCCCCTGGACAGCCAATACACAGCCTAGTAGCTGTGATCCCTGCGTTAGCAAATTACAAGCAGGGATTCCTATCAAACGTATATAACAGGGGACAATTTCTAAATGGGAATAACATGCAGAAAGAAATGAAGGCCTAAGCTTAAAACTATCAATTAAATGTCAGTTTATAGAGTGCCATTGTCATGGCCATTTAAGTTCCTTATTCCTACAATTAAGATGATACTGATATGGCTTTTAGAGCCATCCAAACAAGCTGCACGCAGAGGTTAGCAGAGGATGCAAAAATAGGGGTGCTTGATGCTTGCAAAGAAACAGAACCAGAAGTAAGACAAGCAGAGGTCTCCAATTGTCTTGAAAGCAATCAGAGAGAGAATAGTATGCTTAGGCAGCTTTTGCTAGGCAGTTTTGCTTTGTTTTTCTGTGTAAAGAACTCTCTGGCCGTGCAGTGTGTTAATGTGTCAAACTTTGTCTCTAATGAATGAGAGGAACAATGTTTATATAGGTGAGGGTAAGGGTTAAAATTTCAAACGGGTAAAAAGAGCCAAAGAAGGCAAGAAAATATTATTTTCTACAGTCAAGAAGGTCAGCCTTGTACCCTTTCCATATATGGACTAATCGAAAACCCCACAGATTAAGGTAGAACAAATCTCAAACAAACTGGAACCCCTCTACTTAAAACCATATAAAGTATAGGTTCATAAACATGTTCTTAGGCTAATTTTAGGCTTGAAGATCAGTCAATTAATCTAGATAATTCTCAATCGAAATTACATTAACTACATGACTGATTATCAATCAAGCCATTAATCAAAGATTATCATTGAATCAATCCAAAATTCTTCTAATCATACCAGAACCTAATATCAATCAATAATCCAAATTGAAATCAATCAACACCCCTAAAATGATGCTTAAACTAACCCCACATTTCAGTTTTACCCATGTAAATGCAAAAACAGGTATCTCGATTGAGCGAAGTAATAGAAAGATGGTTAATAGAGATTAACATAGAAACCCAATCATGGATTTCAACACTAATAGAGGCGACCCTTAAACGTGCAGAATTTAGAGTAATGCTTAGTCACAATAACGAATTAAACAATCCTACTATCTCAATATACAAATACCAGTCAATTAAACCTGTTAACACATAGACATCATGTAGACTGAAGCAAACGAAAGGGAAAAAGGATTACCCATTAATGTCGGAGTCGGGTCAAGTTGACCCGTCATAAATTGAGTTCACATGGAGGTTTCTCACCAATTTTCGATAGTAAAATTGTTTCAGGATGCCTTTTAACCCAAACCAGAGATTTTCCGGCAGCGGGGACCCGTATACGAGGGTTGAAAACCAACCTTGCTCGAACATTGTAAAATGGGTATGGGTTTTGCAGCGGAGGAAACGAGGAGTATGTTGATGCATTTTGTTTCAAGTTTGGCCGGTTAGAATGGCCGGAATCGCCATCGACGGCGGAGACGTAGAGAGAGAGAGAGACAGACAGTCGCGAGGGGAGAGAAATGGGAAAGGGGAATAGGGTTTGGGGGGTGTGTTGCGTAATTAAAAAAGGAAAGAATATTTTCTGCCGTTGGATGAGGGGAACGGAGGGTTAGGATGTTGCCATGTAGTCTCTTAGGTGTTAAAGTTATAGCTGATGTGTATAAACATGTATATGTGTATATGTGTATATATTTGCGTATAAACAACGTATAATTAGCATAATTTAATGTAAAATAGGTATAGAAATTGTATAAAATGGGTATAAAATCCTAGAAAAATTATGGAATTAATTTAACGCATTAAAATGGCTCGGAAGCGTATAAAAAGTGTACTTTGGAATTTTAAAATGGATTGGGTAATTTTATCAAAATAAGGGTAATTGCAGAAATTGTAAAAATGGCTATGGTTTGACACGATGCTTTAGAAAATGGCCTCAATTATCAGACTATTATGAGAAGATAATTTGAAAGGAATGGACGGGGCAAGAGTAGATACACAATCGTGTGTAAAATTTGAAAACTATTGATTTCAACAGCTGCCCCTCTTTGCCCCGGTATGATGAAAGAGTCTTCGGACAAAGACGTTGACAATGCGGCCAATTTTGTCATGACTCTAGAGGAGCCTATAAATTAAGAGAATGTGGGGCGTCTAATTGAAATTCTTGCTTTGCTTGGGATGCATATCCTGCAATGAAGATGTGTTTGCAACATAATGTATATATAAAACGTACCTTTCCGCCGGGATGGATTGTCTTTCCAGGATTCTTGCCGCATCTAGTTGTGTCTGCTATGCCATGATTGTGTGTCCCCTGCTGTCAAATGTTAGACTCAACATCAGGTTGTGTGCCTTCTGTCGGTGCATTGGGCTATGTACCCTCTGTAAAGAAATAAAATGATAAATCGGTATCGGGCTGTGTACCCTCAATCGACACTTCTGGTTGTGTACCCTCAGCTAATGTAAATGACAAATCGATATCGGGCTGTGTACCCTCAACCGACGCTTCGAGCTATGTACCCTCAGCTAATTTGAAATGCAAATCGATATCGGGCTGTGTACCCTCAACCGACGCTTCGAGTTGTGTACCCTCAGCTAATTTAAAATGCAAATCGATATCGGGCTGTGTACCCTCAATCGACGCCAGCTAATTTAAATGAAAAATTGATATCGGGCTGTGTACCCTCAACCGACGCTTCGGGCTATGTACCCTCAGCTAATTTAAAATACAGATTGATATCGGGCTGTGTACCCTCAACCGACGCCTCGAGCTGTGTACCCTCAGCTAATTAAAAATACAAATCGATATCGGGCTGTGTACCCTCAACCAACGCCTCGGACTGTGTACCCTCAGCTAATTTAAAATGCAAATCGACATCGGGCTGTATACCCTCAACCGACGCTTCGGGCTGTGTACCCTCAGCTAATGTAAATGACAAATCGATATCGGGTTGTGTACCATCAACCGACGCTTTTGGCTGTGTACCCTCAGCTACTGTAAATAACAAATCGACATCAGGCTGTGTACCCTCAGTCGACGCTTTGGGCTGTGTACCCTCAGCTAATTTAAATGACAAACGTTTCGTTAAAACGTATCTGTCGTGTATTCCCGAGTTACGTATCTTTTGTGCCTGCATCCAAAGAAAGATTGGTGAGTTGTGAGGGGTGGCCTGGTTTGTGCATTCTTTGGTTGCTTCACGCTCGCTGTCCACGAGTACTGGGATCTTGGTCGAGCTGACAGGGATATGCATAAAGTAATACATAATGCAAATGATTTCAAAAAACTTTTATAAGAAAGAAATGAAATGCAATATTTTGTCCCATTGAGTCAAGATCCGCGTTGTGTAAAGCCAAAGTTGTCGCTCTTCATGCTTTTCCAAACTCCATTAAGTGAATTTTGAGGGCGACCTCAAAATTCTGCCCCAGTTTGTGTTTGAAATTTTTGAGAGATCCTCAAAAATTTCTGCTCCAAAGTCAGTTATGTTTGTCTAGGAATTTTTGAGAGTTCCTCAAAAATTTCGCCCGAGTGTTTGCTTTGTGGGAAAATGAAATTTTTGTATTTATGCGACCAAACCTTGAGTAGGTTGCCTACATATCCCACTTGGGGAATCAGGTCGTGACGTAGTTCAGATTATATAATGTATTGCAGAATGGGGAAATCCCTAATCAGTACAAGCTCTTATACATAGTATCTTTTAACAACATCTGAATTGATTGGTTTCGGCCAAACTTCTCCGTCCATCTCTGCCAATATCAATGCTCCTCCATTTAGAACTCGGTGAACCATGTACGGTCCTTGCCAATTCGGTGCAAACTTGCCTTTTGCATCTTCTTGATTTGGAAATATCCTCTGCAGTACTAATTGCCCAGGTTCGAAGTATCTTTCTCGAACTTTCTTGCTAAATGCCTTAGCCATTCTTCTCTGATATAATTGTCCACGACATCCTGCATTCAGCCTCTTGGCATCGATGAGGGCCAGTTGCTCCATTCTTCTTTTGACCCATTCATCATCTTTCAGCTGTGTTTCTTGGATGATTCTCAAAGATGGTATCTCATCCTCCGCGGGTATCACTGCCTTAGTGCCATACACCAGCAAGTAAGTAGTAGCCCCCGTTGATGTTCTCATTGTGGTGCGGTACCCTAACAGAGGATAGGGTAATTCTCGTGCCATTGCTTCGAATTGTCTGTCATCTTGCACAATATCCTCTTGATGTTCTTATTGGCTACCTCGACCGCACCATTCATTTAAGGTCTGTATGCAGTGGAATTGCAATGCTTGATCTTGAAAACCTCACAGGTTGCTCTCATTAGGTCACTATTGAGATTGGACCCATTGTCGGTGATTATGGACTTAGGAATGCCAAACCGACAGATCATCTTGTCGCAAACAAAATCAGACACCACCTTCTTTGTCACTGACTTGTACGATGCAACTTCCACCCATTTGGTAAAATAATCAATGGCCACCAGTATGAAGCGATGCTCATTAGCAGCGGCTGGCTCGATAGGTCCTATGACATCCATCCCCCAGGCAGCAAAAAGCAAAGGCGATCCTATAATGTTCAATTCATTGGGAGGCACTCGAATCATATCTCTGTGGACTTGGCATTGATGGCATTTCTTTGCGTGCTTTATGCAGTCATGTTCCATTGTTATCCAGAAATAACCAGCCCTCAAAATCTTCTTGGCAAGTACGAAACCGATCATGTGTGGGCCACACGTCCCAGAGTGTATCTCTTCTAGCAATTTAGCAGCTTCTTTTGCATCCACACATCTTAACAACCCTAGATCAGGTGTCCTCTTGTAAAAAACTTCTCCGTTCAAAAAAAAACCATTTGCTAACCTCCTCAGTGTCTTCTTTTTGAGACTTGTTGCATTCTTTGGGTAAGTGCCATCTTTGAGAAGCCCTTTGATGTCGTAGAACCAAGGATTTCCGTCTGATTCTTCTTCTATGTGATAACAGTATGCTGGCTGCTTCCTCACTATCACGGGTATTGAGTCAATGTAGTTCTTGTCAGGATTCTTGATCATGGAAGATATGGTGGCCAAAGCATCCGCGAACTCATTTTGCAGCCTAGGTACATGCTGGAACTCTATCTTGGTGAACCTTTGTTTCAGCTCCTTTATGCACTCCAGGTATGGCAGTATCTTGGAGTTCTTTGCTGTCCACTCTCCTCGGACTTGGTGAATCAGTAAGTCGGAATCTCCGATTGCTAACAGTTCTTGTATGTTCATGTCCACCGCCAATCTAATTCCCAGGATGCAAGCTTCATATTCTGCCATGTTGTTGGTGTAAGGAAACCTTAGTTTGGCCGTGACAGCATAGTGTTGTCCAGTCTCGGAAACTAATACCGCTCCAATGTCGACTCCTTTGAAATTGACCGCTCCATTGAAGAATAGCCTCCACCCATCATACTCTTCGGTGATATATTCCCCTACGAACATAACTTCCTCGTCGGGGAAATAGGTGTGCAAAGGTTCATAGTCATCTCCTACCGGATTCTCGGCCATGTGATCAGCCAAGGCTTGAGCATTCATCGCCTTTTGGGTGACAAAAGTGATGTCGAATTCGCTGAGCAGCATTTTCCATTTAGCCAGCTTTCCAGTGGGCATTGGTTTTTGGAAGATGTATTTGAGAGGATCCATCCTTGATATAGCAATGTTGAGTAAGATGTCAAGTAATGTCTCAACTTCTGTGCTACCTAACTCAACGCGCAACACGTGCGCTCCAGCAATGTGTACTTGGCCTCGTAAGGAGTAAACTTCTTGCTTAAGTAATATATTGCTTGCTCTTTTCTTCCAGTCGAATCATGTTGTCCCAATACACAGCCGAAGGCCGAATCTACCACGGACAGGTACAAGATCAAAGGTCGCCCAGGTTCAGGCGGAACCAGCACAGGCGGGCAAGAGAAGTACTCCTTTATCCGATCAAATGCTTTTTGGCAGTCCTCTGTCCACTCGATCACTGCGTCTTTCTTCAGTAACTTAATGATTGGCTCACAGATGACAGTAGATTGTGCTATGAACCGGCTGATGTAATTGAGCCTTCCCAAGAAGCTCATAACCTCTTTCTTGCTTTTTGGCGGCGGCAATTCTTTAATGGCCTTGATCTTGGATGGATCCAACTCGATACCCCTCCTATTGACGATGAAACCCAGAAGCTTCCCTGCTGGAACACCAAAGGCACATATTGCCGGATTTAGCTTCAGATTGTACTTTCGCAAACGATTGAAAAACTTGTGCAAGTTGTCAAGATGCTCTGAACTCTTCTTTAATTTGATGATCACATCATCCACATAGACTTCAATCTCTTTGTGCATCAGATCATGGAACATAGTTGTCATCGCTCTCATGTAAGTTGCCCCCAGCATTCTTAAACCCAAATGGCATGACTTTATAGCAATAAGTCCCCCAAGATGTAGTGAAAGTTGTCTTCTCGGCATCCTCCTCATCCATGAGAACTTGATGATAACCAGTCCACGAAGGATTGCAGCTCATGTTTCACGCAATTATCAATCAGGATGTGTATGTTTGGCAGAGGAAAATCATCCTTCGAGCTTGCTCTAATCAGATCTCTGTAATCCATGCAAACTCGGAGTTTCCCATCTTTCTTCGGCACTGGGACAATGTTAGCCAGCCAAGTTGGATAGTTGACTGTTTTCAGGATTCCAGGGTTGAGCTGCTTGGTCACCTCTTTACCAATTTTCAACAGAACTGATGACTTGAAAGTTCGGGCCTTTTGTTTGACCGGCGGAAAGCCCGGATTGATAGGTAATTTGTGAGCTACCACGTCCGTGTTTATTCCAGTCATGTTATCATACGACCAGGCGAATACATCCTCATATTTATTAAGAAACTCAGTATACAGCTTTTATCCTCGGCAGTGAGATGCACACTGATCCTTGTCTCTTTTACAAATTTCCTCATCTACTAAGTTTATAACCTCAGTTTCCTCTAGGTTCAGCTTAGGCTTGTTTTCAAATCTCTCAATTTTTTCTTGTGTAGTTTCATCAAAATCATTATAATCAACTCCAGTTTCCTCAAGCTCCATTGTTTCATTACACGTTGCGATTGTGGACTCAATGGAATTATTAGTTTGATTGCTGAAAAAGTAAAATATTGCAAAATTAAAAGATTAAAGTAAAAGTTAAACAGGAAATAGTGCGATATTTTATTTATGAATTCTTGCAAAACAAAGTTTGTAGGGAGACATGTGCGACAAAGAAGAAAAATGCAAATTCCACGACTCAAAGTCGGGTTTTATTTTAGAAGACACAAAAATAAATGTTATCCCCTCAGCTCTACCAAGGTCCACGGTAAGCTCGGGCCCGGTTGCTGATCCAGTTGTTTAGTGCCGCTCCAGATCTGGCCTTTGTCAGTCCAGGAGGTTCAATATGTTCTTCCAGGATCACACAGCAGTCTTCATCATTTATGCATAGATTTTGCACTCCTGTCAGCAGATCCTCTTCAGCATCATCTATCTTCAATTCCACCCCTTGTGCTGCGAACACCTCCCCTTTTCAGTCATCCAAGTATCCAGACGAGACGAAGATATGCAAGAGAGTCTTGGTACTTTTCTTATAGAACTTAAAATACAGTGATGCTTCTTCCATGCTCTTTTGGTAGGTCACGATGTATCCTGTGCCAGCCTTCTCACTGTCGGGCCTCATCACAATTCTGATTGGCTCGACCATACCATCCAGGTTCTTGCCCAAACCTTTGCTAGGTTCATAGCATTGCTTGATCATGATGCCTACGACCAAGTCTCCGGGCCATTTTGCAGGTTGTGGGAGTACATATGGCTCTTCGATCACTACTTCCATAGGTTTGGGTGCCTTGGGTATCCACACTTGCTTTCCCCTTGTTTCTTCAGAGATGTGCTTCCAATTGGGACGAGCATTAGGTGAGTACATTGGTTGTTTCTCGGTCTTAGCCGGCAAAGTCTCACGGAACGCACATGAGGGCTCAACCCAATAAGATATGACGGGCTCCCAAACTAAGTTCCTCCCTTCATAACCTTTGCCTCGGCCATCCCAGTAGGCACTGTAAAAGTTTCTCTTCTTTTCTTCAACCCCAGGTGGTCGATTGACCAACTTGGGAGCGAAGTATTCAGTATAACCTCCTTGAACCGTGTCTGTAGGATCCCAACTTGAGTTGTAGTTCTTACGGCATCCTCCTCGAGTGCCTTGCACTACTCCCATGAGTTCTATAGTATAGAATGTCTGCCCATCAGGAACGTTCCTTTCGATTGCTGGTATGGTTTGCTCATTGTAGATTGAGTTGTTCCCTTCACCGAACACTACCACCTCTTTGTGGTCCCACTCAAACATCACAGTTTGGTGCAATATGGAATGCACCGCACCAGCCATATGGATCCAAGGCCTCCCCAATAGCAAATTATAGGAATTAGAGATGTCCATGACATGAAATTCGGCAGTGAACTCCACAGGACCGACCATGATAGTTAGGTCAATCTTCCCAATGGTGCTTCTTTGCGACCCATCGAATGCCTTCACCTTCATATCGCTCTTCCTTATCTTGCTTTGGTCAATTCCCATTCTTTTCAGAGTGATGAACGGTCATATGTACAGACCAGAACCTCCGTCGATCAAAACTCTTCCCACGACCCAATCCTTGTATTTGACAGTGACGTGCAAAGCTGTGTTGTGACTCAATCCTTCAGGTGGTAGCTCGTCTTCGTGAAAAGCAATTCGGTTTGCCTCCATGACTTGTCCAACCATGCTAGCCAGGTTTTCAACTGAAGTGTCCACCGGAACATGTGCTTCGTCCAATACTTTCATCAAAGCATTTCGGTGGCTCTTTGACTTGAGGAGTAAGGCTAAGATAGAGATTTGTACCGGAGTTTTTCCCAAGTGTTCGATCACGGAGTATTCCTTTGCTTGTACTTTCTTCCACAGCCCTTCGGACTTCCCCTCGCTGGTGCCTCGTCTATCTTGAACAAGATGCTCTGGAGTGTAAATCCTCCCACTCCTAGTCATCCCTTGTGCAGCAACAGTCTCAGCTGTTGACTTGATCTTCTTCTCCATTTCAAAATTCCACGGCACCGCCTTGTCGTTGTATGGGGGAATCACATCGACATAAAATCTGGGAGCCACTTCTACCTCAATGGGCTCTGGTGCTGTAGCGGCTTGAGCAACTGAAGCGGTTGCTGGTACATTTTCTTTTTCCTTAACAATGGTCCCTTCCAAGTTGCATTCCTCATCCAACTCGATCAGGTTCACCCTACTATCTCCATGATTAGGCAGGGGGTTGTTGTGCATGTTCGGGGTCTTCAAGTGTATAACTTTTTGGTCGATCAAGTCTTATATCTTGCCCCTCAAAGCGTAGCACTTTTCAGTATCGTGGCCAGGTCCTCTAGAGTGATAGGCACAGGTTTTGGTTTGATCAAAATAGGGTGTCATCATATCGAGAATTTTGACTGGAAAGGGTTGTATGTGGCCGGCTGCTTTGAGTCTCTCGAACAACTGAGTGCGAGATTCAGCCAGTAGGGTGTAGTTTTTTTTTAGTCTTGGGTTGTTATTGGCGTGATGCCTTGGTGAATAGGTATTAGTGTTTCGGTAGTTGGGACTTTGCGGGTATGTTGGTCTTTGTGGTGGTGGGTTTTGGTACATGGGCTGAGTGTTGTAGACTGGGTAGGTGGATGTGGGTGGTATGTATGGGTAAGATGGAAGAGGTGTTTGGTAGTAGTGGTTATGGGTAGGGGAGTGGTCAAGTGATGCGGCCACGAAGGAGACATCCTCCTTCTTCTTTCTTGATGTGGTAGTGCTTCCAGCTTATAGGGCTTTGTTAGCGGCTTGTAGTGCAGCCAAGCTAACAATCCTTCCAGTCTTCAGTCCATCTTCGACCATGTCCCCAATCTTGATCAACTCTCTAAACTTCTTATCTTGCAAATTCAGCATCTTGTCAAAATAGACGTCTTCTTATATGCGGATGAAGGTGGCCACTATCTCGGCGTCTTCCATGGGAGGTTGGACCTTGGCGGCTTCAGCCCTCCATCTAGTTGCAAATTTCTTAAAAGTCTCAGTGGGCTTCTTCTTCAATTTCTCTAAGTAAAATCGATCAGGCGTAGCATCCGTGTTGTGCCCAAAGTTGTCGATGAAGTCTCCAGCCATTGCTTTTAAGCTAGTCCACTTCTTTGTTTGCTGCTTAGAGTACCACACTAGCGCATATTTTCGTCAGGTCCAACTCCGATCAACTTGTCACAGTAAGATCTTAAATGAGCCATTGGGTCCCCACTGCCATCGAACATGTTGAACTTGGGTATCTTATAGTCTTCTGACAGCTTCAAGTCAGGATACAAGCAAATGTCCTCATAATCTAACCCTCGGGTTCCTTTGGGGTCTTGGAGCTGTCTGAACATCTCTACCAGCCATTGGACTTGCTCTTTGGTGTTGTCTGGGTCTTCCTTGGTCCACGCATACATTTCATGATCTTTGATGGGTGATGCGATGGTTTTTATTTCAACGGTGAAGGAGGGTAAGTTGTTTTGTGGTTCTTTTGGTTGTGCAGTGTAGGCTAGAGTAGCTGTAGGGTTCACCCTACTGTCTCGACCACGACAAAACTGCATAGTGAGCCTTTTCTCCCACATTGTCAATATAGTGCCAACCATCGGATGTTCGATGTCCTTTATGTCAATGTTGAAGCTTCTCCCTTCAGTCAATTGTGGAGTTTGTTGTGTCACTCCCACTTGTCGGAGGATTCTTAGAGGAACATAGTGATAAGTTCCTCGAAGTCCAATCAATGTCAAGAAAGTGATGTCTTGACCTTGTATGGAAACAACAAAGCCGGCACAGTTCTCAATCACCCATTGTACCTTTTGCAACTCCTCGAACTTGGTGTACCATCCTTCCATGTTTGCTGGGTCTTCCCATGCCGCTGTTCCAGCTATGCAGGTGCTATGTGAGCGGATCCCCCCTTTCCAAGACGGTTTTGGTGCTACCTGACTAACAAGGACGCAGTGCAAATGCTCTATCAACCATATTTGCAGCAACAGGTTGCACCCCTCGAAGAAGTCTCCTCCTCTTCTACATTTGGTTAGAGCGCGGTAAACTTCACCCAGAATCATTTGAACCAAACTTACTTGGTCTTTGAAAGCACCTCTGTGTAACCTCTCTACCACTCTTCCCAACCTTATGTCGATCTTTCCTCCCTTCTCGGGGAAAACCATGCTTCCTAGAAAAGCAACGTTGAAAGAATTGGATTCAGTCCTGATGTAGGGAAAACCTACGAAAGCGATAAAGAGATAAAGTGAGACGAGACTTACACTAAGGTTCGAGTAGCAACGAAGAACTCGTTCCGTTACACCCCGAACGATTGGAAAGAATCACCTAACACTACGCAACTATCCTCAAGAATCACGAGGTCCTTGCAAATAGAGTGATCGAAAAGGTTTGAGGTTCAACTTGGATTCATCCAATTGAAATTCAAGCCAAGAATCAAGGTTTCATTCAAAGAGTAATTCTCTTGTTTTGTGTTCAAAGATAGCTAAATGAATTCAAGACTTAATGAAGGCTTTTATAGCCTTCTACAACTTGTAATGAAGTGCCTAAAATACCCCTAAGTGGGTTTTAACAATATAAGCCACTTAGGGCCAAAGTTGGAATTACACGCTAAAAACAAACAAAACTCGGATGGGCTTCACACAGGGGGAGGCGGACCGCCCACCCCTAGGAGGCGGAGCGCCTCAGAGAAAATCCAGAGAGCCATCATGCAGTAGGCGGCCGCCTCTATTGGCTAGGCGGTCCGCCTCCCCAAGTCCTGAGGGTTGTCAACTTCTAGGCGGGGCGCCTCCTTTTGTAGGCGGGGCGCCTCTTCCTGGAGCTTCTTGCAATGCCTCATTTTGTGTCTCTTGAGCTTCTCCAAGTGTCCGAGATGGTCCCCCTTCCATGGCGCTCCAATGCATGATCTTCAAAGTTGTTCCGGAGCTTCCATCTTCCATGTCCAAGCCTTTCCATACCAAGTGAAGATGAGCATCGTGGATAGCTTTGGCTTGGCTTCTCGTAAAGGGTCTCGAGCTAGTTTGCCCGGCATCATCCTCCCCTTCTTGAGAAGATTTCGTCCTCGAAATTAAGGCGTCATCCTCCACGGCATCACCTACATCACAAGGAGCCAAGTCACTAACATTGAAAGTATTTGACACATTGTACTCACCGGGTAGATCAATCACATATGCATTGTTTTTGATCTTGGATATCACTTGGAACGGGCCATCTCCTCGGGGTGCCAACTTCCCTTTTCTAATGCTTGGGAATCTTTCTTTCCGGAAGTGCACCCACACCCAATCTCCTTTCTTGAATTCCACTTTCTTCCTCCCCTTGTTCTTCTTGGTGGCTAGCTTTTCATAAGCTTCCTCCAAGTTCTTCTTTGCTTTGGCATGGACGTCCATCAAGGCCTTGGCTCGGCTTGTACCTTCAACATTAACAACCATTTCCCTTGGCAAAGGGGTGAGATCAAGTGGAATCAAAGGATTAAAACCATAAACGCACTCAAATGGAGTCATGCCAATCATTCTATGCAAAGTGCGGTTATATGCAAACCCCATGAGTGGTAACTTCTCCACCCAAGTCCCGGCCTTACCTCGGGTCATAGCTCTAAGAAAAGACCCCAAGGTTCGGTTCACCACCTCGGTTTGACCATCCGTTTGAGGGTGGTGGGACGTAGAGAACAATAATTTGGTGCCAAGGGCACCCCACAAACATCTCCGAAAATGGCTTAGGAACTTAGTGTCCCTATCACTTACAATGGTTTGAGGCACGCCATGCAATTTTAACACATTATCAATGAACAAAGAGGCTACATGGTGTGCATCACTACTCTTCTTACAAGGAATGAAGTGAGCCATTTTGGAAAACCGATCCACAACAACATAAATGCTATCATGGCCCCCTCTAGACCGTGGCAAACCCATAACAAAATCCATCGAAATGTCCATCCACGGGCTAGTAGGAATAGGCAAAGGAGTATACAAGCCATGGGGATTTGACTTGGACTTGGCGTGCTTGCAATCTAAACAAGCATTGCATAGCCGCTCAACATGCAACCCCATCTTAGGCCAATGGAATTGCTCCATAAGAATGGCCAAAGTCTTATCCCTCCCAAAGTGACCCATCAAGCCTCCACAATGTGCCTCACGCACTAGCAATTCTCGCCAAGAGGACTCGGGGACACATACTCTCCCTTTCTTGAAAATGTAGCCATCGACCCATTGGTACTTCTCCACTCGCTTCCCACTCACTAGAGCATCATGAATGCTCTTGAACTTTGGGTCATGTTCATACAAAGATTTGATACTCTCAAAACCCATAAGTCTAGAAGCAAGAATGGTAGCAAGGGCGAACTTCCTAGAAAGCGCATCGGCTACAACATTGTCCTTTCCCTTCTTGTAATGGATTACATAGGGAAAAGACTCAATAAACTCCACCCACTTGGCATGTCTTTTGTTCAACTTCTCTTGGCCTCTTAGATGCTTGAGTGACTCATGGTCACTCTTGATCACGAATTCCCGAGGCCATAGATAGTGTTGCCAATGGGCTAAAGCTCTCACTAGGGCATACAACTCCTTGTCATACGTGGAGTAATTCAAGGTTGCGCCCTTCAACTTCTCACTAAAGTAGGCAACGGGTTTCCCTTCTTGCATGAGAACACCCCCAATTCCCACCCCCGAGGCATCACATTCAACCTCAAAAGCCTTCCCGAAGTCGGGCAATTGTAGCAAGGGGGCGGTACTCAACCTACTTTTCAATTCTTGGAAAGCTCTCTCTTGCGGCTCTCCCCACACAAAAGGTTTATCTTTCTTTACCAACTCGGTGAGTGGTGCGGCGATGGTGCTAAAGTCTCTAACAAAGCGCCTATAGAAACTAGCTAGGCCATGGAAACTCCTCACATGAGAAACGGTGGTAGGAGTAGGCCAATCTCTAATGGCTTCAACTTTGGACACATCAACTTCTACACCATTGGCACTAACAACAAAGCCCAAAAAGACAACCTTTTCAACACAAAAGGCACACTTCTTAAAGTTGGCATAGAGCTTTTCGGCTCGTAGCACTTCAAGCACTTGACTCAAGTGGCCAACGTGGTCATCTATTGACTTGCTATAAATCAATATGTCGTCAAAGTAGACAACCACGAATTTGTTGATGAATGGCTTTAGCACGTGGTTCATGAGCCTCATGAAGGTACTAGGTGCGTTGGAGAGGCCGAAAGGCATCACCAACCATTCATAAAGACCAAAGTTGGTCTTGAATGCGGTTTTCCACTCATCACCCGGTTTCATCCGGATTTGGTGGTAGCCGGACCTAAGGTCAATTTTTGAAAAGACACTAGAACCACTAAGCTCATCCAACATATCATCTAAACGAGGTATGGGATGTCGATACTTTACCGTGATCTTGTTGACCGCTCGACAATCCACACACATCCTCCAAGTGCCATCCTTCTTTGGGACAAGGATCACGGGCACGGCACAAGGACTCAAACTCTCCCTCACCAAGCCCTTGGTAAGCAACTCATCAATTTGCTTTTGTAACTCCCTTGTGTCCTCGGGATTACTTCTATATGCCGGCTTGTTGGAAATTTGAGATCCCGGGACAAAGTCAATTTGATGCTCAATACCCCTCAAGGGAGGTAATCCATCCGGCATCTCCTCCGGGAACATATCCTCATAGACCTTCAAAACATTGTCAATAGCACTAGGCAAAGGGTTAGGGTTAGAAGATAAATCACAATCGGAGTTTAGAACCATACCTTTGTGCACTAGGCATATGAGCATTTTGGTGCCATCATTACCTCTCAAGTACTCGCCCGGTTGCATCATGGCACACATGCGACCGGTGGAAAGTGGTGGAGTCTCGGCCAAAGGTTTGGCCACAACCGGGGACTTGGCCTTAGCCGCTTCCCTCAATTCCTTCATGCGCCGATAGTCGTCACTTACTTGCTTTGGGGTCAAGGGTGTAAGCACAAACTTCTTCCCCTCATGTTTAACCGTGTAAGTGTTGGCTCGGCCATCATGAACCACTTGTTTGTCGTATTGCCAAGGCCTACCAAAAAGGAGGTGGCAAGCTTGCATTGGCACCACGTCAAACATGTGTTCATCTTGGTAGTTCCCAATCTTGAACCTAACCAAGACTTGCTTCACTACCCTCAACTCCCCACATTCACTCAACCATTGCAAACGGTAGGGGTTTGGATGCTTAAGGGTAGGCAACTTCAATTGTGAGACCAAAGATTGGCTCACCACATTTGCACAACTACCCGAGTCGATGATCATGGAACACACTTGTCCCTTCACTCTACACCTAGCATGGAACAAGTTTTCCCTTTGCTCATCCTCCCTCTCTTCATTCACCATAGCACCCAAAATACGACGTACGACAAGGAACATATTAGGATCATCCCCCTCCGTCGCTCTCTCTTCTCCCTCACACTCAACCTCCTCACTCTCCTCCTCCTCATCTTCTCCCTCGGGCTCACTTTCCCCCTCATAGACCAACCCATCCTCCATCACAATCATCGTTTTCCGAGTAGGACACTCTTTAGCAAAGTGGCCATAACCCTTGCATTTATGGCATTGGAAAGAAGAAGAAGAAGGAGTATTTAAGGTAGTTTTAGAAATACCTCCAACTTCTTTGTGGTCGCTCTTCGGGGTGGCCTTCTCAAAAGGCTTCTTTACATCTCGACTCCCACTTGCTCCACTAGCATATGGGCTCTTCCATTCTTTGGTACGAGTTGAAGGAGTGGTAGTGGTAGTACTCCTAAAGCGAGGAGCCTTTTCTTCTTTGAGCCATTTCTCGGCTTCAACCGCGGCATCACAAACATCTTGCAATGAGTGGAAGATGTGAAGTCTCAATTGGGAGGCAATCTCCCTACTCAAGCCACTTTTGAAACGGATGATGGCTTGTTCCTCATCCTCCGTTTCCATATCAAGAGCCATCCGGTTTTTCTCAAAGTCGTTGAAATATTCATCAACGGACTTATAGCCTTGTTTCAATTCATAGAGCCGTTTGAGTTGCTCTTGCCAGTACTTGGGAGTCACATATTTGTTGTTCATTACCTCTTTCAACTCTTCCCAAGTGATGTTCATCCGCAACCCAAGTCGTCTCCTTGATCGCTTCATAGATTCCCACCATGTAGAGGCATAAGATTCAAAGGAAGCAATGGCATACGTAGCCTTCTTCTCCTCGGACATGTCATTCGTGTCAAAGACCCGCTCCAATTGAACCTTCCACTCTAAGAAAGCCTCCGGATCACTAGTCCCTTTGAAAGGTAGGATAGTGATTTTCACACTATTGAGGTTAGTGTCACGACCCCCACGATGTAGTCCCGGTTGACCCCCATAGTAGTCTTCAACCTCATCATACTCCCGTCTCAAGTCCCTTCCCATAAAAGCCCTTGGAGGTCCTCGACCTCGCCCACGACCTCCATCCATCCCTCGGCCTCCGTGCATCGCCCTCCTATTCGGATAGTGAGCATCTAAATCATCATCTAGTCCGAGGCCCTCCCCTTCTTGAGCTTCATCAACTTGCTCAAGAGGAACTACATTTCTTCGGGGCCTTAAGAGTGGGACATCTCCTTGGGGATTGCCCAAAGGTTGGGGAGTGCCCAACGATCTCTCCCTAGCAAGAGTCTCATCCCTCAACCGTTGTCGACGAACTAACTCCGCATATTGGTCCGGTTTCATGATGGAGTCATCACTTGTGCCTTCATTGGCATCCTTTTGGACACTCGGGGTCCTTTCCTTTTCAAAGACTTCCATTCTAAGGTTCAAGGTTTTCACCTCGGCCAATAGACTAGCCAAGACGTCAACGGGAACCTCAATGGTATTTTTGGCTTTCTCTTCCGCCATTGTACCTAAAACAATCAAAGACAAACAAAGAGATTAGAGTAAAAGTCCTCACTCGCTCCCTCACCTTTGATTGTCTCTCGGGTTCACTCAAGTTGGGGTGGTTTCACTCAAGCTTGAATTCAAGAGTCTTCCTCGGAGTTGAACAACTACCTCAACAACCAAACAATTCAACAAGTACCCAATGCTCTTCGGGAAGAGTGGATTCAATGGGACTCTATGGACGTTCGGCTTTTAAGTGAGCACTTGAGCCAAAGAAATTCTACGAGTCTTCTTTGAAGTTATCAAACACCAACACGCACGAATATCCTAAGCGCTCAATGGATTAGAACTAGTTGAGTAGGAGAATTACCCGCAAAGTACTAACCGGAGGTAATGGAAGCAAAGAAAACACGAAAACTTAAGAAACGAACTACCCGGACACCTTCCCAGTGGGAGGCGGTCCGCCTATGGACTGAGGCGGAGGGCCTCAAAAAGTCCAGAGACCAAGCAGTGAAGAGGCGGTCCGCCTAAGGAGAGGGGCGGTCCGCCTAGGTCTGTTTCCTGCAGATTTTCGACTCCGTTTCTTGGTTTTTGACACCCGATTTTCCAATGTTTTCAAGGAGTTTTGGATATGTAATGGTACCCAAAGTTGTTTTGGACTATAACAAGCAAACCCCAATGGTTTAATCCATCAAACAACCAACAAACAATTAGTTTCAAGAAATTGAAGCAAGTTCTTCAAGATTTTCAAAAACTTCAAGACTTCAAAATTTCGATTTTCAAACCGCAAATCCAAATGATGTTATATTGGTATCAAAACGACGGGGTAATCATAAGGAACAATCCCCGATACCGAACAACCAAAAATTCATAACATCCAACAAGTTTTGGTAAATTTTGCAAAATACCCAACCTAGGGTTCAAATTTTCAAGCTTTTGATTTTCAACTCCAAAACGTGTTTTGTTGGTACCCAATTGTCGGGATTACATAAACAAACAATCCCCGATAATCAACACCAACAAAATCGTAACAACCAACGATTTCTAGCAAATTTTTGGGTTTTCTAGTTTTTGACTTTTTTTCTTCTTTTTCAATAAAACAAGAACAAGAACAAGAAAACAAACACGAAACAAAGATGACAAGCACGAAGAGTAGGACGAGGGTTCGTAAGAACGTAACCCTAGCCTTGCTCTGATACCAACTGATGTAGGGAAAACCTACGAAAGCGATAAAGAGATAAAGTGAGATGAGACTTACACTAAGGTTCGAGTAGCAACGAAGAACTCGTTCCGTTACACCCCGAACGATTGGAAAGAATCACCTAACACTACGCAACTATCCTCAAGAATCACGAGGTCCTTGCAAATAGAGTGATCGAAAAGGTTTGAGGTTCAACTTGGATTCATCCAATTGAAATTCAAGCCAAGAATCAAGGTTTCATTCAAAGAGTAATTCTCTTGTTTTGTGTTCAAAGATAGCTAAATGAATTCAAGACTTAATGAAGGCTTTTATAGCCTTCTACAACTTGTAATGAAGTGCCTAAAATACCCCTAAGTGGGTTTTAACAATATAAGCCACTTAGGGCCAAAGTTGGAATTACACGCTAAAAACAAACAAAACTCGGATGGGCTTCACACAGGGGGAGGCGGACCGCCCACCCCTAGGAGGCGGAGCGCCTCAGAGAAAATCCAGAGAGCCATCATGCAGTAGGCGGCCGCCTCTATTGGCTAGGCGGTCCGCCTCCCCAAGTCCTGAGGGTTGTCAACTTCTAGGCGGGGCGCCTCCTTTTGTAGGCGGGGCGCCTCTTCCTGGAGCTTCTTGCAATGCCTCATTTTGTGTCTCTTGAGCTTTTCCAAGTGTCCGAGATGGTCCCCCTTCCATGGCGCTCCAATGCATGATCTTCAAAGTTGTTCCGGAGCTTCCATCTTCCATGTCCAAGCCTTTCCATACCAAGTGAAGATGAGCATCGTGGATAGCTTTGGCTTGGCTTCTCGTAAAGGGTCTCGAGCTAGTTTGCCCGGCATCAAGTCCACTCCCAGTCTTGAATTTCCCATGCCCCAGTCAAATCATGCCTAAGTGTTGGATCTCCAAACCTAGAATGCAAATACTCCAACGTGACTTTTCCATCATGCACCCCTTCGACGTACGGATCATAAGGAGCTCCCAGCAGTTCAATGAACTCCTTAGGTTCCACGTCTCAGAGATAAATCATAGTCTCGGGTCCAGGCTCCAACCCTGCTAGTCCCCCAAATTCTTCCAACATTGGTGCCAACTCAAAGCCGTTGAAATGAAAGACCGCCCTTTTGTAGTCCCAGAAGTGTGTTGCAGCTTCTACCAAACCAGGAATGGCAGTGTAGGCCTTGAGAGCCAACAATTCCCCCAACACCTTTTGAATGTGAGCCTTGCTGACAATGGCCAAATCTTCCCACCAGAGTCTGATCAAGTGAGGGGGTCGAGAAACGATCTCAAATTGGAGTGTACCTTTTGCAGCCATAGTCTGAAAACAAAACAAGAAAAGGTAAAGACCAAAACATTCTAATAGTTTTGATAATGCTTAAACAGGTGATCAATGTCTTGTGCAAATATTTCTTCAAATCCATGCAGAGATGTAATTTGTCATTTTCGGGTTAAAAACCCTTTCGACATTTAGGCGTAGGTTTACTAATGGACTATCACGTACCTAGGACGTATAGCCTTCATAAATTTGTCATTATGCAAAGAAAATAAATACACATTTTGTTGCCAATTATTCTCATAAATTCCCAAAAATTTGAAAATCAGTACATGATAATTTTCGAAAAAGTAAAATACAAGAGAAAAAATGAAAATGGCACTTTGAATAGGCAGCACACTCCTTTTCCATCTTGGCTCTCTTTTGCTTCTCATGTAATCTCCTTAACTTCTTCCATGGCTTTGGTTAAGTATTCCTTAGCCGCTACCAAGTGCAAAATGTCTATCGCTGTGCACTCTGAGTTCCATTGTTCTAGTTTTGTCTCCAACGCATCAATCTTTTCCTCTAGCTCTAATGTACGTTTCTTCCACATTTCGATCCCTTATTTGTTCTCCTTATCCATTTTGACAGCTTTCAACATGAACTCTCGGTATCGAATTTGAGCTTTCGCCTAGCGATCTCTTATGTCATTCCCTCGACATGGCCCCACTACCACGTTCCTCTTTATACTAGAGCGTAACAAGCTTTTGTAGTTTGGTTCGCGTCCAGCGTTGTATCTATTGGGTGCTAGCGATGCTTCTCCCATGACTTGTCTTCCTACCCAAGATTTTCCAACGTTCTTGACCCTCGGAACAACATCTCCAGTGTTATAAAACTGATAGTCCCTCGTGTCTGGTATCAATGGTATGATTTGCTTCCTCTCTGCTTGCCTCATCACTCTTAGCAGTTGGTAAGGTTGGAGACCTCTTAATCCTACAAGTATCACAAAGGATGCCTTCTTATAGCTAATGATGAAATCTGATGAAGGAAACTAAGTGAACATCCACTGAATTGAGTCCTCCGTTATGTTTTCAAACAATTATACCCATTTCTCTGTGCTGCTCAGCTGCTTGAATCTCGGAACCCCGTACCGTTCTCCAACCAAGTATTTAGAACCAGTCGGTTTAGACATTTCTTGCACACCCTTCACCTTCCTCAAATGCTCTTTGAACCATGCTTGTAGTAGGAGACTGCACCCTTGGAAGTATTTTGCTCCTCTCTTGCAACAACCCAAAGCCCAATAAATGTCTGCTACTATCATAGGAACTATGGTATAACGATAACCATCAATTCCATTGAACACCGCATCGGCAACCATGATAAGCCTTGAACATATGTCGTGACTTGAACTTTCGGGGAACACCATTACCCTAGGAAACAAATAGTAAATGCGAACGGTCTAACTCTCCTCCAATCACTGTAGGATTCAAACTCTTTCTTATGGTTGTCGAACGCACTCGAATACCCAAACCGAGTGTAGAAGTAGGAAAAGGGTATCTTCTTTTGTTGTAAAAACTCCACATCCACACTTGCTACCATCCCTAACTTTTTACGAAACCTTTCAACTGTGGGGAGGCTAGGTGCTAGTATGCGACCCCCTTGCCAACGATATCTGTCTAACCCCGAGTGTGACACAAACCCCTCTATTTCTTCCAACAAAGGTGTTAATTCGACATCCCCAAATCTAAACACATTCAATTCTTCATCCCAAAATGATACTAATTCTTCAATCATCTCCCTACACGGTTCCATTTCTAATAGTAAAACCAAATGACCCAAGTGTTGGCGTACTTCAGTTTGCTCACCTAGTGACAAGTTACTCCACCAACTAGTTAACAAAGGAGGCCCATAGTCATTCCAAACGGTGAAATTTTTGACTCATTGTGACCTATACAAAAGAAGAAAAATAAAGGATTGAAACCCACTCCCCTTTGAGAATAATTGGGCAAATCAAAATGCGTTTTCATTCTTGTCTCACTTTTTTTCCACTCTCTTTTCTTTTTCTCTTCTTTTCTCTCAAATGCACATAAGCGTGTCCAAACGTCCCTTTGGGGGCAAAAACCCTTTTAGGTAGTTGTGACAAGTTGAAGACTAGCCGGCCACGGGGAGCCCTTCCTACGGCATGATGCATGCTCATTACATTTAAAGAGTAGTGTAATTCTAGACACGGTTCCCCAAGATGGACGGCCAAGGAGTGGGATCATTTGAAATTGTTGGTTGTACCACGGACCAACTATATTCCAAAACGTCCCTCCTAAAAGGTGTTTTGATTGTGAAGCGACCGTGGGATCCATGTAATCGCATTGTGTGTGTAAAGTGTCGTTTCCCAGGAGTGGGGGAGTATGAGTGAAATATGCAACATGTTACATCAAATTTCAAATTCAACACAAATAAATAAATAAAGGAAAGAAAGAAAAACAAAAAAGGAAACCAAGATAGTAAGATAATGATAATACGAATAGAAAAATAATAATCAAATAAATCCCAAAAGTAAAGACACGTTGTGGTTAGAACTTTGAGTATCCCCAGCGGAGTCGCCATTCTGTCATACCCGATTTTGGACTCAATTCGAGGCGAGTCGGGTTTTGGATCTGACTGGGTAACTGCTTTGAGTTCAAATATTGGAGTCGTCACCTAATATAGTCTTCTAAGGTGTATTAGGCCACCTAAGTGTCTAGGGTCGAGTCTATTGGTCACACTAGTCTATTTCAGAGATTCTAAAGGGTAAGAAGTCCAAATGACTCGGGGAAGAAGGTGTTAGGCAGTCCCCCGAGTCCCACGAAAGGTGGTTCCCTTCCGAGCCTATATTTTGGGATAAAAGTAGTAAACATTATCATATAATACTAACTTGGAAGGTCTCTTAGCATTTAATTTAAGGGGACAACATGCAATTTCAAATCATATACATACAAATATATTTCATATACGACCTATATATATAAGCCTAATCACGTTTTATAGCCTCTAATATAAATGCCTAATCATAAGCATAGTTTAGACATGCAAGAATGTTCAATTTCAACCTATTTGAGCAATTCTAACATTTAAAACAATATTGCATAAATGGTAAATATTGTAAACAAAATTCAGATTTATATCAAAACCAAATGGGTGTTGTTTTTAAAATGTAATGTTGGCCATTTAGGGTCGGTGTGACTCGTCATTAATTATCGAGCCTTAACCTTAATGGCCCTTTTTATTTAGGAGTCAGTTTTTGAAGATATTTAGGCGAAGGGGCTGCTTTTGATAAACGGGTTGCACGTAAGCATACAAATGCAAACAAGGGCTGTCGCACGTAAAGTATACATACATATGCATAAGCATGTAAGTATATGACTAAATAAGAGCTTCAGCTTTAAGAAAATACACATAAAAACGTATAAGTGACTCCAAAGATCTTATACACCGGAGTGGAGGGGTTGAAAAAATATTTAATTACACATAAAAGGCCATTTTAGAAAAACGTTTTTGGGCCTGGATCACTTGTGTGAAAAGGGCAGTTTCAACTTTATGAAAGACAGCCTGATTTTAACATATTTTGCACAGAATAGTCCCTGTTTCAAATAAAGCTTCAGTTTTAACCATAAAACAGACATACTTTCGAATTTCGAACCTAAAACCTGTATAAAACGCTTAACGAAGCAGTGTTGACATCTCAAAAATCTTATAAGCAATCTGCATGATTTCTTCGAATATCAAACTGATTTTAAGAATATTAAAGCCTAACATGATGCAACACACAAGAGCAAGGGTTAGAAGAGGGCCCCTGCACAGCCAATACACAACCTAGTAGCTGTGATCCATGTGTTAGCAAATTACAAGCAGGGATTCCTATATATGGACTAATCAAAAACCCCATAGATTAATGTAGAACAAATCTTAAACAAACTGGAACCCCTCTCCTTAAAACCATATAAAGTCCAGGTTCATAAACATGTTCTTAGGCTAATTTTAGGCTTGAAAATCAATCAATTAATCTAGATAATTCTCAATCGAAATTACATTAACCACAGGACTGATTATCAATCAAGCCATTAATCAAATATTATCATTGAATCAATCAAAAATTCTTCTAATCATGCCAGAACCGAATATCAATCAATAATCCAAATTGCAATCAATCAAGACCCCTAAAATCATGCTTAAACTGACCCCACATTTCAGTTTTACCCATGTAAATGCAAAAACAGGTATCTTGATTGAACGAAGCAATAGAAACATGGTTAATAGAGATTAACTTAGAAACCCAATCATGGATTTCAACACTAATAGAGGCAATCCTTAAACGTGAAGAAGTTTGAGTAATGCTTAGTCACAATAATGAATTAAATCAAATACTAACAATCCTACTATCTCAACATACAAATATCAGTCAATTAAATCTGTTAACACATAGGCATCGCGTAGACTGAAGCAAACAAAAGGGAAAAAGTATTACCCGTTAATGTCGGAGTCGGGTCAAGGTGACCCGTCATTAATTGAGTTCACATGGAGGTTTCTCACCATTTTTCGATAATAAAATTGTTTTAGGACGCCTTTTAACCCAAACCAGAGATTTTCTAGCAGCGGGGACCCGTCGACAAGGGTTGAAAACCAGCCTTGCTCGAACATTGTAAAATGGGTATGGGTTTTGTAGCGGAGGAAACGAGGAGTATGTTGATGCAATTTGTTTCGAGTTTGGCCGGTTAGAATGGCCGGAATCGCCATCGACGGCAGAGAGGAAGAGAGAGAGAGAAAGAGAGACAGTCGCGAGGGGAGAGAAATGGGAAAGGGGAATAGGGTTTGGGGGGTGTGTTGCGTAATTAAAAATGGAAAGAATATTTTCAGTCGTTGGATGAGGGGAATGGAGGGTTAGGATGTTGCCACGTAGTCGCTTAGGTGTTAAAGTTATAGCTGATGTGTATAAACCTGTGTATGTGTATATGTGTATATATTTGCATATAAACAACGTATAATTAGCATAATTTAATGTAAAATAGGTATAGAAATTGTATAAAATAGGTATAAAATTCTTGGAAAATTATGGAATTAATCTAACGCATTACAATGGCTAGGAAGCATATAAAAAGTGTATTTTGGAATTTTAAAATGAATTGGATAATTTTATCAAAATAAGGGTATTTGCAGAAATTGTAAAAATGGCTATGGTTTGAGACGATGCTTTTGAAAATGGCCTCGATTGTCAGACTATTATGAGAAGATAATTTGAAAGGAATGGACAGGGCAAGAGTATATACACAATCGTGTGTAAAATTTGAAAACTATTGATTTTAAAAATAGGAGGGACAAAATTGGGTTTCAACACTCTTCTTTGGTTTTGATACTTGTAGGTACATGGCGAAAGAAGGAGAAAAGACCTTAGCGGTATCGGAATTCACTTTGGCTTATCTCTTGGCAGAGATTAAAGCAATGAGCTTAAGCCTTGAGAGCATTGAAAGAGAAAGAACCCCGAGTGCTCACAAAGATGCAGGAGAAGGCACAAATGATGGTTCAACCGTGAAACCGGATCGATTTTCTGAGATAGCTCAACAACAACGGTTGAGAGAAAAAGCTACTCGTCGTGAAAGAGTGTTGGGCAATCCCCAACCTTTGGGCATTCCCCAACCCTTGGGCAATCCCTAAGGTAATGTTCCACCACTAATGAGGCTCCGAAGAAATGTGGTACCCAATGAGCAAGATGTAGATGCTCAAGAAGGGGAGATACCCGAGCTTGTTGATGATTATGAAGAGTATGAGCCACCTTATCCGAATAGGAGGCCGATGCAAGGAGGTCGAGGTATGAATACAAGTCGTGGACCTCAAGAGCGATATGTGGAAAGGAACTTGAGGCGTGAATATTATGGTTATGATGATTACTATGGGGGTCAACCGGATCCAAATCGTGGAGGCGGTGATAACAACTTAAATAGTGTAAAGATCACTATCCCATCCTTCAAAGGGACTAGTGATCCGGAGAAGTTCATAGAGTGGAAGATTTAATTAGAGCGGGTCTTTGATACTAATGATATGTCGGATGAGAAGAAGGCTACCTATGATATTGCTTCATTTGAGGCCTAAGCTTCCACTTGATGGGATTCGGTTAAGAGGTCAAGACGTGCTATTGTGTTGCCCGTATACATTACTTGGGAAGAGTTGAAGATTGTGGTGGGTGACAAGTATTTGACACCCAAATATCGACAAGAGCAACTCAAGAAACTCTATGAATTGAAACAAGGTCTCAAGTCGGTTGATGAATACTTCAATGATTTTAAAAAGAACTGAATGGCCCTTGACATGGAGACGGAAGATGAGGAGCAAGCTATCATTAGGTTCAAGAATTGCTTAAACTGAGAGGTTGCTTCTCAATTGAGGTTGCATATTTTCCATTCACTCCAAGATGCATGAAACGCCGCCATTGAAGCCGAAAAGTAGAGCAAGGAAGACAAGGCCACTCGCTATAGAAGTACTACTTCTACTCTCGTGAGCCAAACCAAGGATTGGAAGAGCCCGAATACTGGTGCTGCTAGTGGAAGCCAAGATGTGAAGAAGCCCTTTGATAAAGCTACACAAAGGAGTGTTTCTAAGGAGTCAGGAGGTAATTCTAAAACTAAATTAAATGCTGCTAGTGCTTCTTCTTTTCAATGCTATAAGTGCAAGGGCTATGGGCACTTTGCTAAAGAATGTCCCATCCGTAAAACAATGATAATCACGGATGATGGGTTGGTATTTTAGCAAGAAAGTGAGCCCGAAGATGATGTATTTGAGGAAGATGAGCGAGTTGAGGGTGAAGAGGAAGTGGCGAAGCGTGATGATCCTAATATATTTCTTGTGGTACGTCGAAGTTTAAGTGCCATGACTATTGAGGAGGAGGACGATGTGCAAAGGGAAAACTTGTTCCATGCTAGATGTAGAGTGAAGGGACAAGTGTGCTCGATGATTGTTGATTTGGGTAGTTGTTCCAATGTGGTGAGCCAATCGTTTGTCTCACAACTAAAGTTTCCTACTTTAAACATCCACATCCATACCGATTGCAATGGTTGAGTGATTGTGGGGAGTTGAAGGTGGTGAAGCAAGTCTTGATCAAGTTAAAGATTGGGACTTATCAAGATGAGCTCATGTTTGATGTTGTGCCTATGCAATCTTGCCATCTCTTGTTTTGTAAGCCATGGCAATATGATAGGTGTGCTGTTCATGATGGCCGAGCCAACACTTACACGGCTAAGCATGAGGGTAAGAAATACACACTTAAGCCCTTAACGCTTAAGCAAGTGAGTGATGACTATAGGCGCATGAAGGAATTGAAAGAGGAGGCTAAAGCTAAGTCCCTTGTGGAGACTAGACCTATAGCCGTGAATCAAGCTATCACACCATCTCTATCTGGTAACATTTGTGCCATGATGCAACCAGGTGAGTGCTTGAGAGGTAATGATGGCACAAAGATACTTATTTGTCTAGTGAATAAGGGTATGGTCTTGACTTCTGATAGTGATTATGCTACAAACCCTAACCCTTTGCCTAGTGTTATTGAGTATGTTTTGCAGGATATTGAGGAAATGTTTCCTGAGAAGATGCCTAGTGGTCTTCCACCTTTGAGGGAGATTGAGCACCAAATTGACTTTGTCCCAGGGTCCCAAATCCAAAACAAGCCGGCCTATAGGAGCAAACCCGACGATACAGGGTTGCAAAAATAAGTGGATGAATTGCTCAACAAAGGCTTGGTTCGTGAGAGTTTGAGTCTGTGTACCGTACCGATGATTCTTGTGCCAAAGAAGGAAGGAACATGGAGGATGGGTATTGATTGCCATGCGGTCAACAAGATAACGGTAAAGTATCGTCATCCCATTCCTAGACTTGATGACATGCTTGATGAGCTAAGTGATTCTAATATCTTTTCGAAGATGGATCTTAGGTCCGGCTACCACCAAATCCGAATGAAACAGGGTGATGAGTGGAAAAACTGCATTCAAGATCAAATTTGGTCTCTATGAATGGCTGGTGATGCCCTTTGGCCTCTTCAATGCACCTAGCACTTTTTTGAGGTTAATGAACCATGTCATGAAATTTTTTATCAATAAATTTGTGGTTGTCTATTTTGATGATATCTTGATATATAGCAAGTCAATAGATGGTCATGTTCTCCACTTGAGGCAAGTCCTTGAGGTGCTAAGAGCCAAAAAGCTCTATGGAAACTTCAAGAAGTATGCTTTTTGTGTTAAAAGGGCTGTCTTTCTTGGTTTTGTTGTTAGTACCAATGGTGTAGAGGTTGATGAGTCTAAAGATGAAGCCATTAGAGATTGGCCTATTCCGACTACCGTTTCTCATGTTAGGAGTTTCCATGGCCTTGCTAGTTTCCATAGGCGATTTGTAAAGGACTTTAGCACCATTGCCACACCACTCACCGAGTTGGTGAAGAAAGACCGACAGTTTGTATGAGGAGAGCCTCAAGAGAAGGCTTTCCAAGAGTTGAAAAGTAGGTTGAGTATGGCCCCTTTGTTGCAATTACCCGACTTTGGGAAGGCATTTGAGGTTGAATGTGCTGCCTCGGGGGTTGATATTGGGGGTGTTCTCATGCAAGATGGGAAACCCATTGCCTACTTTAGTGAGAAGTTAAAGGGTGCAACCTTGAATTACTCTACGTACGACAAGGAGTTGTATGCCCTAGTGAGAGCTTTAGCTCATTGGAAACATTATCTTTGGCCTAGGGAGTTTGTGATTAAGAGTGATCAGGATCACTCTCACATCTTAGGGGCCAAGAGAAGTTGAACAAGAGGCATGCCAAGTGGGTAGAGTTCATTGAGAGTTTTCTTTATGTAATTCATTACAAGAAGGGAATAGAGAATGTTGTGGCCGATGCACTTTCTAAAAAGATTGCTCTAGCTACCACTCTTGCTTCTAGGCTTATGGGTTTTGAGAGTATTAAATTGATGTATGAACATGACCCAAAGCTAAAGAGCATTTATGATTCTCTAGTGAGAGAGGAAAGGGTGGAAAGTACCAATGGGTAGATGGCTACATCTTCAAGAATGGGAGAATGTGTGTACCCGAGTCCTCATGGAGAGAATTGCTAGTGCGTGAAGTACATAGTGGAGGCTTAATGGGTCACTTTGGGAGGGATAAAGCTTTTACCATTCGTATGGAGCAATTCCACTGGCCTAAGATGGGGTTGCAAGTTGAGCAACTATGCTTCTTGTTTAGATTGCAAGCATGCCAAGTCTAAGTCGAATTCCCATGGTTTGTATACTCCGTTGCCTATTCCTACTAGCCCGTGGGTGGAAATTTATATGGATTTTGTTATGGGATTGCCATGGTCTAGGGGAGGACATGATAGCATTTATGTTGTCGTTGATAGGTTCTCCAAAATAGCACACTTCATTCCGTTTAAAAAGAGTCATCATGCACTACATATTGCTTCTTTATTTATTGATCATGTGTTAACATTGCATGGGGTATCTCAAACTATTGTGTGTGATAGGGACTCTAAGTTCCTTAGTCATTTTAGGAGGTGCTTATGGGGTGCTTTTGGCACCAAGTTATTGTTCTCTACGTCCCACCACCCTTAAACAGATGGGCAAACTAAGGTGGTGAATCAAACCTATGGAGTTTGAGAAGTTGCCATTCATGGAGTTTGCATATAACCATACTTTGCATAGAACGATTGACATGACTCAATTTGAGTGTGTTTATGGATTTAATCATTTGATTCCACTTGATCTTACCCCTTTGCCTAGAGATGCAGTTGTTAGCTTTGAAGGTAAGAGTCGGGCCAAGGCTTTGCTTGAGCTTCATGCTAAGGTGAGGAAGAACTTGGAGAAAGCCTATGGAAAGGTGGCATCCAAGAAGAAGGAAGGAAGGAAGAAGATGGAATTAAAGAATTGAGATTGGTTATGGGTGCACTTCCGCAAAGAGAGGTTTCCAAGCCATAGAAAAGGGAAGTTGGCACCGAGAAGAGATAGACCATTCCAAGTGCTATTAAAGATCAACAACAATGCCTACGTGATTGATTTTCCCGGTGAGTCTAATATTTCTAGCACATTCAATATTTCTGATTTGACTCTTTGTGATGTAGGTGATGATGCCCTGGAGGATGATGCCTTGATTTCGAGGATGAAATCTTCTGGAGAAGGAGAGGATGATGCAGGCCAAATTACCTCGAGACCATTCACTCGGAGTCAATCTAAGGCGATTCAAGATGCTCACCTACACTTGGTTTGGAAGAGATTAGAAGATAGAAGCTTCAGGAGTGATTTGAAGATCATGCGCCTCAACACATGCGAGGGCAGACAGGGTGGAGTGCCTCAACACTCCAGAACCACTCCAGGACAAGCTACAGCACAAGGCGGAGCTCCTCAGGAAGTGGGTAGACCGCCTCCCCCAAAAATCACTCAAAATTGGCTAAGTGTTGAACTGGAAACTCTCTGAAGTTTGCTGAGGCGGAGTGCCTCTCAGCTGAGGTGGAGCGCCTCTTGCTGGAAGCCCTCTCTGAAGTTCCCTGAGGCTGAGCACCTCAATACTGAGGCGGGGCGCCTCCCCCTTTTCAAGACTTGATGGGATTTTAGTGAATTTTTTGACTATTTTCTATTTTTACCCTATGTGGTCCTTATCGTTTTAACCCAGATTGTGGGCTTTAATGACATTTACTATAATGAGGTCCTATAAATACCTACCTTAGGGCTTTTTGTTCATTAGAAAATCTTGACATTAAATAAAAACTTGAGAATGCTCTCCATGAAAACCTTTTGTTTGGGCTTGATTTCACTTGGTGATTCCATTTAAACATCGATCCTCTTTGATCAAACTCGTTTGCAAGAGTCGTGTATTTTTTGAGGATAGTTTGCGTAGTATGGGTGTCTCTTGACTACGTTCGAAGGTGTATCGAAACTAGTTGGTCGGTGCTACTTTGAATAGTGTTCAAGCTACGTCTTGCTTTCATCATTACTGTTAGCTTCCGCATTTTGACCCTGAATCAGTATTCAATGCTATTCAAAGATGCAAAAGGTAATCGACGAGGCATTAAAAGTCCAAATATAAGTAGAAATGACCATTCTATAAACGGGGTGACACATAAAGCACATTTATCCTTTAGGAATTATATAAAGGTTTGACATCCTTGGTATGTCAAAAATCCATTACCAACTTTTCTCTGAAGTGGCCAAAGAGTTCTCAACCTGAAAAGACACACTTTTCATATTCTAGGTTACATTGTCTTTTGAAAAAGCTTGTGCCACACGTTGATCACTTGCTCACAATTAAGCGAAATTTAAGGCATTTTCTTCTCTTTTTCTCCTATCTTCCTTCACATTTTCCAAAGATCATGATCACTAGAACATTCGACATGGTTGCTGAAATCCCTCAGTTGCTCAAAGATTGGTGGGGAAACCTAAATAGATATCAACAAAATCAAGTCAAAATAGTGTTGGAAAACCTGATTTCACTAGTAGATCACACATCACTGAAAGGAATGATAGAAGTAGTAGTGCACTTTTAGGATGCAGATCGGGTAGTATTTCACTTTGAAAGTGTAGAGTTAACACCGTTGCTGGAAGAAATAGATAGATTGACTCAATTATCATTTGAAAGTGAGAAAATCTTGATGCCTAAAAACATTGCACCAGAGGAGTTTTCTGGAATGGTAGGACTCAAGCCCGAACTATGCACTGATAGCATGAGACAGTTAGGAATTTCTTTGACTTTCATCTACATTAAGTTCGGGTACGGAGAAGCATTTTAAGATTTCCGAGATAATTTCAGCATTAACCATGTAGATTGGCAAGAATGGAGGGTAATCGCTTTTGTCACCAGCTTTTTAAGGACTGTGGTGTTTCCCGAACACAAAGGAAGGGTTGATGTTTGCATAGTATCAATTATTGATGCCCTACTCAAGGATTTTTACAAAAATTACACTTTGGTACTTATGATTGTTGCAGAACTGTACTGAGCTTTAGAAAGATGCTAGAAGGGTACTGGCTTTTTCAAAGGTTGCAATTTGCTTCAATAAATTTAGTTGATGGAGCATTTGCAAAAGATGAACAGCACAGACCAAACCTTCAGTTTCACTCTAAGAGAGAACTATATCTTAACTCACACCACCTGCATGTACAGCGCTCTTGAGAAGTGGGACCAACAAACAACTACCAAAGGTTTGTACCATAAGTTATGTCAGTTAACGTCTGAAAATATACAATGGATATTTAATTACTTTCCCAGCACTACAGTGATCACACGGTCTGAAGGAGCCTCATTTCTCATCTTAGTGGGATTTAGAGGAGTTTATCCATATGCTCCTTTAAGGGCACTCAGACAAGCATATCGTACCCCATATTGCAAATTTTAAAAGTTTCAAAGCAGATGTTTTTGGTGGGGAGCGAAGGTGCATGGGTAGAAGATTAGATTTAGGAAGGGATTCACCAAAGTTGAAGGGAACCTACAGCAATATAATGCACACATAGCAAATAAAAAATATGTCCCATAATGCAAGGGACTATTTTATGCACGATGATTTGAGAGTCGCTCTATACCACGTGTATCATTTTGTTTGCTAGCAAAATGCGGAGTCTAAATGAGAATATTGTGTTTACAAAACATTGGTCGTTATTACATTAGCTGATATAGAAGCAACACAAGAGAAGGTTAAATATTGCTAGAAAATTACATCATGGCCGAGCGAACATTATTCATACTGATCCATCCTCCGGAGATTATTCTTCTTCAGACGAGTCTTCTTTCGATGAACTTGCCTCTGATGACTCTTTTTGGAAGATGATGTTGTCTGCATCAGCTAAGAGCCGGGATATGTTAAATATGAAATTCTTCAATATTTCCCAAGAAATATTTCCTTTCTCCTCCATTCCCTTGTCATCCATGGAGTTTATTCTTTCGCCACCACATACACCTATACACTCTATGTGTTTTGCCAGGAGTTTTTCCTTATTGCGCCATTTTTCTTTTTCGTTGCGCTTTGCCTTGCCCAAATTCCGCTTTTCTGCTATTTGTCCTTGTGCCCTTGCTAGTTGTTGACGCAGCTTCTTGCACTCAGATTCTATCTCTTCAATATCTCTTTTCCTTTTAGTTGTTGCTCTTGGTTGAACTGCCCTTGCCATGTTTTACCGGAGCCAATCTAGGTAGTCTTCGTCATAGCCTACATCAAATCTATCTCGTCCAATAGTCTCGAGTTTCATTCGGCCCCTTACTTTCTAGAGTTCTAATATCTTTTCCTCGAGTTGTATTACCCTAATCCTACACTTAAATCTCAATATTCAGAGACTTTGCATGTCCAAAATTATTTCGAACCCGCTGGCTAGAGTTAAACACCAAGGCAAAAGATATGGCTAAGAAAAAGTGCACTTATCTGCGATTTGTCAAAACAAGATAAGGTTGTTGCAGCAAGCACACATTGATAAAGCCTGTGTCCGTGCTAATCAAGTGTTCCACCCATCGAGGCCATTGACACGAAGCCAAGCCTAGCTTTTGCGTGATGTTCACATCCAGCTAGCGTGGTCGGGAGAAAGCAACCGTTCGGAAGCTGAGAGGTTGAGCTCGACATATGTAAGCAACATCTGCAAGCTCGAGCCCAAGTACGGGAGTGACCGAATCTCGCTCAACGACGTTGAGCAGTAAAGCAACTGAAGGCTACAATGAGCCCGAGGAAGAAGAGCATCCGATTTCAAGTGTTCGAGGTTGAGAGTGACCAAGTACAAGAGCGCCCGAACACTTAGTTGTTTCAGACCTGTGTGGCTTATTTTTACTGGTCGCCTGTGACCTTTTTACTAGTTTATCCTTGGGGCTATCTATATAAACCCCTTAGTATTTCATTTGTTAGACACCTAGTTGTTTTTTAATATTGAATGATAAGACGAGTACTTTTGTATTTCTGTCGTGAGTCAAACCCCGTCGTGGGAATTGTTAAAGACTTGGGTCAATCGGTGGATTCTGTTTGAACATTTTCTTCTTTGATCATTCAATTTGCAATAAGCTTGTCGTCTTCTTGAGGATTGTTGCTTAGTTTAGGTGTTTGTTAGCTTTCTCAACCGAGTGGTCCCAACACTTGTTCCTTGGGTTTGTTTTTATTGAACCTTAGATTTTTCTAGCTTCTATCTTTATTTTTACCGTTTTTACTTTCCGGTGTTTCTTGTTTGATTGCTAAGCTTCTCCTAGATTAGCTTGCACCAGTTTTTGGTATCAGAGCACAGTTTGGGCTTGTTCTTACAACCCCAATCCTTTTCTACATTATCTTTACTTTTCGTGTGTTGTGTCTTTGTTTCGTTTCGTGTTCTTGTTTGTTGTGTTGTTACTATGTTGTTGTTGGTGTTTTATTACAAAAAAAAAAGTAAAAATAAGAAAATTAAAAAAAAAGTTTGATTGTTGTTTGTTTGAAGTAAACGACCACAGATTCTTGTTCACCGTTGATTTGTGATTCTGGAAAGTATTTGTCGTACGTTGTTTGACGACTATGGTTTCTTGAAGAATTTCTACGGTCCACGTGGTGGTACTGTTGCAAAACCCCAGTTAAGTTTTGATTGTTTTGACGTTCAAACTGGTGGTTGGTATTTGATTTGGGTCGAGTTTTGTGCTTAAAATTCGAAGTTCCATCGTTTAGCCACCGTCCGTACTCCAGAAAATTTTTACATTGTAACAGTGTATGGACGAAGTTGAAGCTGTTCTTAGCTTGGCTTGGAACTGAAAATTCCTCCATTCGTTGTTAAAGTTAAACAGAGAAACGACTTTGAATCTTGTTTTAAATTCTGGTCTGTGAATAAAAGTTTAAAGTGTGTCCGTACACCGGAGTTAAGGTTCACTGTTCTATTGAAGAAGAAAGGGAAAGGCATCGTTGCCTAAAACCCCAGGTGAAAAGTTGTCGGCAAGAAAGAGAAAAAAGTTGATAAGGATAAACCCTAATCTGTACCAAAAGGGCGGCGTGCAGCGCCAGCTCAGTACCGGCATTTTTCGGCGGAGAATACAATGGAAAAAGAGAAGAAGAAAATAGAGAGCTATGTATTAGTACACAACATAGCAAAGAGACACAACGTCGGAACTCTAGCTCGTAGCGCCACCGCGTTCGGCGTCTCCGAGGTGATTCTCGTCGGCCGCCGTGATTTCAACTCCTTCGGTAGCCACGGCTCCACTTCTCATGTACGGTTCCGCCACTTCCATTCCCTCACCGATGCTAGAACCTTCCTCAAGGAAAGAGAGTGTGATATATGTGGAGTTGAAATTACTGAAAATGCAGTGGCTGTAAATGAGCATCCTTTTAAGAGAAGTACTGCTTTCCTCCTGGGAAATGAGGGTACTGGACTTTCTGCAAAGGAGTGCGAGATATGTGATTTCTTTGTATATATTCCACAATATGGGTGTGGTACTGCTTCATTGAACGTGACTGTCGCTGCTTCCATTGTTCTACATCATTTTGGAGTTTGGGCTGGATTTTCTGAGAGAACACGTGAAGGGAACAAGTTTATTGTGGCTGAAAGGCCTTCCAAACAATCAAAGAAAAATTACTGCATGGAAACATCTGAATCTCTTGCCGAAGAGCGGAGAATGAAGAGGGAAAATCTTTCAAATGGGTTCTTTGAAGATACTGGAAAGGAGGAATCACCTTCAAATCTTTTAGATACCTTGTTTGATGGTTAGTGCCAGAGGACAATGCCTAACTTTACGTATCCTTTGATTTCATCGTCAAATCCGTGCAGATTCATTTTTGATAGAAGAAAAGCAAGTCAACTGGCGAAGGGGGATTTTTATTTATTAGTGGAGTAAACTACGGAGGAGTTGAAATTTAGAATCCTAGGTAGCTCTGGCCAGCCTCCATAGAGGAGAGCATTTTCACAGGATTTATTAGTTTTGCAAGTTTTATATAAGGAGAATTCAGGTTTAGCAGTCTTCAGTTTTAGGTATTAAATTGGTAATGCTACGTGAAACTAGATCACACAACGGAGTTTCCATTGTCGGATCTTGTATCAAATCATGTTCATTTTACACTTGTGCTCTGTTTTAAAATGGTCATTGTACAATTATAATATAAGTTCAGACAAGCAAAATGATTGCTAATTTAGCTCTTATATGATGCTACTCAGCAAAAAAAAAAAAAAATCTGTACCAAAGGAGAGACCACTTTTGCCCGTACAATGGTGACATGTCAAAGGTTTCCAAAGAGGAAACAGAGGGTAGATTCTCTCAGGTTATCTTCCTTTTTTGCGACCGTTAAATCTCCTTAGTAGATCTCTGAAGTAAAATTTTCTACTCGAGGTCCTACTACTTTGTTTGAGCTTATAGGAACTCGTGTGCAGGGTGACCGAAGTCCAAAATTTGTAGTTTAATTCTTGACCTCCCGTGCACAATTAAATAGCGTCCGTTCCATCAAGTCGAACATCAATTCACTCTTCCCGAAGAAGACAACGAATGTTAAGGTTAGAAATTACCTCACACACTCCCTCACCTTTGATGGGTGGCACTCGGGTCCACTCAATATATATGGGTTCGGTTTTGGTCACTCAAGAACTTGCAGCCAATGGCTTCCTCGATTGATCAACTTCTCTCAATTCCTTCGAATTTGACAAGTTGCAATGTCTTACTTCGGGAAGAGTGAGTTGATTTGACTCAATGGATCGAACAGCTCTTTACTCTTGCGCTTCGGGAAGTCAAAGAAATTTCTACGAAGTTGGACTTCGGTCACTCCACCCACGAGTTCCTATAAGCTCAAATGAGTTAGTACGACCTCGAGTAGGAAGAATTACTCAAAAGATCCACTAACTAGATTTTTCGGATAGAAGAAAAGTGAAAACCTAGGAGAATCTACCCTTTCATTCCTCTTCGGAATCTTTCTCGAACACACCAACTGTTGTCCGTACAAGAGTGGTCCCTCCTTGGTACGGATAGGGTTTTATCTTATCCAATTCCCCTTTTCAGCCGACAACCTTTTCACCTGGGGTTTTGATCTTTACACTTTACCCTTTTCTTCTTCAATGGAACAGTGAAGATTTGCTCCGGCTTACGGACAAACTTAGCTTCGTTCACTGACCACGAATTTCAACAGAGTTTGGGTTGCTTCCTTCAACTCCTGTTCCAACAACTACGGAGGAGTTTCAGTTCAAAGTTCTTGAGCTAAGATTCAGCTCCTTCGTGTCGTACACTGTTACAAATCGTAACAATTTTTCGGCGTACGGACAATGAATTCAAACACAGAACTTCAAATTTAAGCACAAAACAAACTCAAATCATTCAAGAACCACCAATCTTCATCGGTTTCAACCAAAACACGCTGGGGTTCAAAAAAAATCATTCACCACCAACTCAAATGAAACGACCTCGGTCAGTCGTTTCGGAAGTTAGGACTCCGATTGGCGTGCCGATAATTTTAAAATATTCGTAAGGTCCATTAGGACCTGTCTGTAAAATTTGAGCTAAATCAGACCTCGTTTGGTAGGCATCGGAAGAAGGTTTCAGTTTTTTTATTGTCAATAAATATTAAAAAGAGATTTTTGAGCTCGATTTTGGCGAATGAGCTCCGATTCGAAATCCGAAAGCGTCGTTAGGTTCGTATGATTATTTGTGACTTTTATGATTTTTTTTGAAAGTGAATTTCGATGTTGTTCGGCTAGTTCTGCAAAAATGCCGAAAGTTAAATAATTTGACCTTTTTCCTTTAAATTCGCATCTTGAGTTTCGGGAGTCCGATTCGAGATCCGTCTTCGTAAGTAGTTTTTATTATAAATATTTAAAAGATAAATTAGTACTTGGATTTTATTTTTTTATCACATATATATTGGTGGCGGATGGAGAAATGACCATAAATGAGTGGTAAAACAGTATACATGTACATAATGTTCCTATAGCTATATTTATAGTTATATATAGTTGTATATAAAATATGTCTTGAACTTGGATAAATAATGAACTTTTATGTAAATTTTCAAAGTTTTAGGCGTGAAGTAATATCCAAGGGAAGTTTTACCATAGGCACCCATTTCAATGACCACATTATTTAAAGAAAAGACATCATTTCTTGTGAAGTTATCCTCAATCCCGTAAACTGTCATCCTTATCACTAATGACCATGAGGCTTAATCAGGAGGGACATAAAAGAGTGAACTTAACTTTTTAGTTATCTTTCATAGACTAGAGAGTTGTAGCTAAGAGAATCTTCCTTTGCAAGATTTTCAATAATTCTGTTTCACCAAGTTCGCTGCTAAGGTACTCTCTTTACATTATCCTATTATTTGAATTAACTCCTAGCATATATTCAGATTATAACTGAGTTTTCAGTTGAAATATGTTAGTGGAAACCTTTTTATTGTTCCTTCGTAACTAGAAGCATAAGATTGTAAGGCCTAATTAAGATTTTAGACTTAAACCTATAAATTGGTACTTTATAAAATTGAATGGGTATATGCCATCAAAATATGAAATTAATGATACCATTGGACTTGTGGGACTATGAGGATTCTGGAAGTGTATAATTTATGGGCTTCCAGCTAAGCCCGGCCCAGGAGTATTTTGGCAATTTTTCTTCTTTTCTATATAAAGGTTAGGTACTCGTTCTTCGGGTACTCATAAGCGAAAATATGTTTCTTTGGCTCAGAGAAGGATTGATCTGAGAGAAATCGAAAAGGAAAGAAAGTTATCCAGTAGCTATTCTGACCCAGTACTTGAGGTAAGTGTTTATATCCATTTCTTTGGAGGCACTTGGCCTCATGGATTTTCTACCACGTGTTCCTTACGTGTGTAGCTGCCGATAGGCGTACTCATTACGCCTTAGCCTTGGATTTACGTTGTATATTATATGTTATGTCCTGTTGCTGGTATTGCATTGAGTATCTGAGTATTGTACTTTGGCCATCATTACTGCATATACTTCCCGGTAATCGATGAGAGTCCCGAGCCGGTGAAGGGTCATTACTATATATACTTCCCGGTAGTCGATGAGAGTCCCGCGCCGGTGAAAGAACATTATGGTATATATCTCCTGGTAGACGATGAGAGTCCCGCGCCGGAGATAGGTTTCGGGCACATGTGACCTCATTGCATCATGACACATCATCGCATATCTTTATATGCATTTTTTTTAGCTGTATAGATTTATTGCATTAATTATCTATGAATGATTTATCTGGTTGATTGCTATGACTTCTGTTTCCCTGACTAGCGTATCTATTTTTTTGAGGTTGCTAGTTTGTTCACACTTATTGAGTCCTCATGACTCACCCCCCCCTATTTGTTCTTGTGTTTTCCTTCGTTCGGCAGATTCTGCTCCAGGACCCAGCCAGTCGCGCCGTGATTGAGGAGTAGTACGTTCTCAGCTGTCTACGGTGAGCCATCCTGTTCATTGCGGCCACCCACTTCAGATATTACAGTTTTTCTTACTTTTGCTCCGTTCGGGAGATGTGTATATCTTTTGGCCTTCTTAGATGTCTGATCTGGAAACCTTTAAAATTGTGTATTCTGGGTAGTTAGTTGTATTATTCAGACAGCTTGTATGTTTGTCTATCCTTGAGAGTTATCTTATGTTGTTAAAGTTTGGTTCATTTTTATTTCAAGGTAATTCTTCACAATTTACATCGATTCTATCAATAGGGTTCGCCCGACAGGTTTAGGGGAGGTGGTCGGGTGCCCGCACGGCCTAACCGAGAATTCGGGTCGTGTCAGTTGGTATCAGAGCGAGGTTTAGAGTCTTTCCAGATCATGATAGTGTCTAATAGAGTCTCGCTGATCGGGCGGAGACGTCCGTACCTATCTACGAGAGGCTATGATGGCATTTAGGCAGTTTCCCTTCTTTTTTTCCCTGTCGTGCGTGAGTCTTCTTATCTGAAGTTAAATATTTTTAATTTTCAGCAGTATGGTGAGAACGCACGCGAATGTTCGGCGAGAGGCGGAGGAGCCAGCGGTCGCCCCTATGCCTGTTGCTCCGCGAGGTCGCTGTGTTGGCCGCGGTAGAGGTCGTGGTCGAGGCAGAGGTAGAGTTGCCCAGGCCGCGAGGATGGTGGATCGTGTTGATCCTGCTGTAGAGGTCCCGGTAGTGCCAGCTTTTGCCGGGCAGGGGGAGCAGGGCTTATTCGTTCCCCCCGCACTTCATGACGCTTTTATGAGATTCTTAGCGACGCAGATGCCCCAGGGACCTCCATTCCTCAGGCTTCCGTAGATGCTCATATTCCTCAGGCTGCGGTGGATGCTCCTATTCCTCAGGCTGTCGTAGATGCTCCTATTCCTCAGGCAGCGGTAGATATTGGTTCTCAGGTTCAGGAAGCCCCCATTCCAGCTCCACAGGTAGCCCCAGCAGTTCATGTTCCAGAGGTGGCAGGTGTTATACCTCCAGTTGTTCAGGCTGGTCAGCCAGTCCAGGTAGCAGGTCAGGTTGATGACCCGGCAAGGTTGCATTATTTTACCCGACTTAATCCTCCGAAGTTCTCTGGTCAGAAATCAGATAAGCTTAAGCCTCGTGAGTTTCTTGATCAATGTCAGCGTATCTTAGAGGCCCTTGGATATCTTGAGCAGTATGGAGCTGATTATACTGCTTTCCAGCTTGAGGGTCCAGCTTTAGCTTGGTGGACCGCGCTCCAATCAGCTAGGCAGGGCTTACCTAAGCTGACCTGGAGTGAGTTCTCTCATCGATTCATGGAGAAGTTTTTCCCTCGCAGTCAGCAGGATGAGAAGAGGAGACAGTTTGAGAGGATTGGACAGGGCAACCTGTCAGTCACGGAGTACGAGCTTTTATTTTCAGAGATGTCCAGCTATGCTCCAGATCTTGTGCAGGAGCCCTCTGAGAGGGTCAGACGTTTTATTGATGGGCTTTCTCCTCATTTGCGGTCCCAGATGGCTCGTGAGATTGAGGCTGGTTCTCTATTTGATGTTGCTGTTGATATTGCCAGGAGGTATGAGGCCTATCATAGATTGGAGATAGAGGAGTTAGAGCGGGAAAGTAAGAGATCTCGTGGTCCCGGGCATTCTAGTACCTCGTATGGAGGTAGGAGTCATCAGCAGCAGAGTAGGCCTCCTGTCAGACCAGCTCAGTTTCCAGCGCGTGGTTTTCAGGACGCGCCAGGACCTCGATGGGGTCATCCCCAGCTTCCTTCTAGTAGTCATCAGCAGTTTGTGCAGCGCCAGTATGGCCCAGGATGTTTCCATTGTCGTGAGTTAGGGCATCATAAGAAAGATTGCCCTTATCTTTATCAGCAGGGTAGTAGCAGTTCTTTCCCTCGCCTTCCAGCGCCTATGCAGCAGCAGCCTCAGGGTGCCCCTTCAGGGTCTCAGCCAGCTAGAGGTGCACCACCATCTGGTAGAGGTCGGGGTCGTGGTTCAGGTGGTCCCTCCAGGGGTGGATCTCAGGGTGGTAGTTCAGCTCAGCCGCAGAGACAGCTATACGCACTGCCGGCCAGGCAGGATGCCGAGGCATCACCAGCTGTTGTTAAAGGTATTTTATCTGTTTGTGGTCGAGATGCATATTCTTTGGTGGATCCAGGATGTACATATTCATATGTATCTCCTTATTTTGCTTCGGGTTTTCATGTTGATTATATATGTCTTCGTGATCCATTCTGTGTTTCTACTCCTATTGGAGACATTATCATCGTGGATCGAGTTTATCCAGCTTGTACCTTATCTTTTGGGGGTCGTGAGACACTGGTAGATCTTCTAATCCTAGATATGGTTGATTTTGATGTCATTATTGGCATGGATTGGTTGGCGTCGTGTCATGCCACATTAGATTGCCATGCCAAGTCTCTTCAGTTGTCTCTTCCTTGTTTAGCACCAGTAGTGTGGCAGGGTTCTTATTTTCCACCCAGGGGACATGTTATTTCTTTCCTGAAGGCAAAATGGATGATGGATAAAGGGTGTTCAGCGTATCTTGCCATGGTTCGAGATACCACTGCGGAGATTCCATCTCTTGATTTTATTCCTGTCGTTAGGGAGTTCCCTGATGTGTTTCCAGATGATTTGCCAGGACTTCCTCCTGATCGAGAGATCGAGTTTGGCATTGATACAGTGCCAGGGACTCAGCCTATTTCTATCCCTCCTTATCGTATGGCCCCATCAGAGTTGAAGGAGCTGAAGGAGCAGTTGCAAGATTTGCTTGATAAGGGGTTCATCAGGCCGAGTATTTCTCCGTGGGGTGCTCCTGTTCTATTCGTGAAAAAGAAAGATGGGACTATGCGAATGTGTATTGATTATCGTCAGCTAAATAAGGTCACCATCAAGAATAAGTATCCCTTGCCTCGCATTGATGATTTGTTTGATTAGTTGCAGGGTGCCAAGTTCTTTTCGAAGATTGATCTGCGATCTGGTTATCATCAGCTAAAAATTCGTGAATCAGATATCTCGAAGTCTGCTTTTAGGACTCGTTACGGCCATTATGAGTTCCTAGTTATGTCTTTTGGGCTGACTAATGCCCCTGCAGCCTTTATGGATCTCATGAACCGGGTGTTTAAGCCATTCCTTGATTCCTTTGTCATTATCTTCATTGATGATATTCTTATTTATTCTCGTAGCCGCGAGGAGCATGATTATCATCTGAGGGTGGTTCTTCAGACCCTCCGTGATCGTAAGTTGTATGCCAAGTTCTCGAAATGTGAGTTTTGGCTTGATTCTGTAGCATTTTTGGGTCACGTAGTATCTAGTGAAGGTATCAAGGTTGATCCGAAGAAGATTGAAGCAGTGCAGAAATGGCCTCGTCCTACCACTCCAACGGAGATTCGCAGCTTCCTTGGGTTGGCAGGTTATTATCGAAGGTTCGTGGAAAAGTTCTCTACTATTGCAGCTCCCCTGACTCGCCTGACGCAGAAGGCGGTTCAGTTTCGATGGTCCGATGAGTGTGAGACCAGCTTTCAGAAGCTTAAGGCCTTATTGACTTCAGCTCCAGTGTTATCCCTTCCTTCGGGAACCGGTGGATTCGTAGTTTATTGTGATGCATCTCGTGTGGGCCTTGGTTGTGTTCTTATGCAGCACGGGAAGGTAATTGCTTATGCTTCCAGACAATTAAAGCCGAATGAGAAGAATTATCCGACTCACGATTTAGAATTGGCAGCTGTGGTCTTTGCTTTGAAGATATGGAGGCATTACCTTTATGGCGAGTCGTGTGAGGTGTATACGGATCATAAGAGTCTGCAGTATCTTCTCTCTCAGAAAGATCTTAACGGCCGACAGCGGAGATGGCTTGAATTGATTAAAGATTATGATCTCACTATCCATTATCATCCTGGGAAGGCGAACGTGGTAGCAGATGCGTTGAGCAGGAAGTCCATGGGCAGCATGGCTTTTCTTTATGCTGACATGAGACCATTGGCCCGAGAATTGCAGTCCCTTGGCGACTTTGGCGTGAGATTTATTCTCCCAGACTCCAGTCGAGTCTTAGCGTGTATTGCAGCTCAGTCTTCCTTAGTCAGTCAGATTAAGGGAAGACAGTTCGAGGATCCTCATATGCAGGAGTTGCATGGTCGTGTCCTAAGTGGAGGAGTTCCCTTCTTCGAGCTTGATTCAGATGGAATTCTTCGGTTTAATGGTCGACTATGTGTTCCTGATGTTGGGGATTTGAGGCAGTCAGTGCTCAGTGAAGCTCATAGCTCGCGTTATTCCATTCATCCTGGTATTACAAAAATGTATCAGGACCTCCGAGAGCTATACTGGTGGAAGGGGATGAAGAAAGATGTATTTGATTATGTATCTCGTTGCCGGAACTGTCAGCAGGTTAAGTTCGAGCACCGGAGACCAGCAGGGTTAGCTCAGGCATTGCCCATTCCCGAGTGGAAGTGGGAGCACGTCACGATGGATTTTATAGTTGGTCTGCCAAAGACCCTGCGGCGCCATGATTCAATCTGGGTCATTGTCGACCGACTGACTAAATCAGCTCACTTTATCCCTGTCAAGACTACTGATTCAGCTCAGAGACTGGCTCGGATTTTCATTGAGCAGGTGGTTAGATTGCATGGTACTCCTGTATCCATTGTCTCAGATCGTGGTTCCCAGTTTACTTCTCAGTTCTGGCAGTCTTTTCAGAGAGAGTTGGGGACCCAGGTGCAGCTTAGCACAGCATTCCATCCTCAGACTGACGGTCACTCCGAGCGGGTTATTCAAGTTCTGGAGGACATGTTGAGAGCTTGTGCACTTGACTTCGGGGGTTACTGGGATGGTCATTTGGCGTTAGCGGAGTTCTCTTATAATAATAGCTATCAGTCTTCTATTCAGATGGCTCCATTTGAGGCCTTATACGGTCGTCGATGTCGTTCTCCTATTGGCTGGTTTGAGTCTCGAGATGTCGAGGTGATGAGTTCAGATATGGTTCGTCAGACTCTTGAGGTTGTTCGTGTTATTCAGGATCGTTTACGGACCGCCCAGAGTAGGCAGATTTCATATTCGAACAGGAGGAGCCGAGAGTTAGAGTTCGAAGTCGGGGACATGGTATTTTTGAAAGTGTCACCGATGCGAGGTGTAAAGAGATTTGATAGGAAAGGAAAGCTTAGTCCCAGGTTCATTGGCCCTTTCCGTATTGAGAAGCGTATTGGTAAGGTAGCTTATCGGCTCGACTTGCCAGCTTCTATGCCAGTTCACCCAGTTTTCCATGTATCGATGCTCCGGAAGTGTATCCGAGATCCTTCCGAAGTGATCGAATTAGACCCTGCTCAGCTAGATGTGAATCTGGCTTACGAGGAGTTCCCAGTTGCTATAGTAGCGCGTGATGTCCGGAAGCTTCGTTCGAAGCAGATTCCGATGGTTCGAGTGCGATGGAATAATCGTCCATATAAAGAGGACACTTGGGAGCTTGAGTCCAGTATGCGTGAGAAGTATCCTTACCTCTTCGACGATTCAGGTTCGAACTTGATCTTTAAAGCCTAAAAGTTCTAATCATTGCATATGATTTTGGTTTCGTAATAAATGTCATTGAAAATTCGTGTAAGCATTCTCATTAGAGGTGTTAAATATATTTTAGACTCTTGCTCGTTCGAGAACGAACGAGAGTTTAAGTGGAGGAGAATGAAACGACCTCGGTCAGTCGTTTCGGAAGTTAGGACTCCGATTGGCGTGCCGATAATTTTAAAATATTCGTAAGGTCCATTAGGACCTGTCTGTAAAATTTGAGCTAAATCAGACCTCGTGTGGTAGGCATCGGAAGAAGGTTTCAGTTTTTTTATTGTCGATAAATATTAAAAAGAGATTTTTGAGCTCGATTTTGGCGAATGAGCTCCGATTCGAAATCCGAAAGCGTCGTTAGGTTCGTATGATTATTTGTGACTTTTATGATTTTTTTTGAAACTGAATTTCGATGTTGTTCGGCTAGTTCCGCAAAAATGCCGAAAGTTAAATAATTTGACCTTTTTCCTTTAAATTCGCATCTTGAGTTTCGGGAGTCCGATTCGAGATCCGTCTTCGTAAGTAGTTTTTATTATAAATATTTAAAAGATAAATTAGTACTTGGATTTTTTTTTTATCACATATATATTGGTGGCGGATGGAGAAATGACCATAAATGAGTGGTAAAACAGTATACATGTACATAATGTTCCTATAGCTATATTTATAGTTATATATAGTTGTATATAAAATATGTCTTGAACTTGGATAAATAATGAACTTTTATGTAAATTTTCAAAGTTTTAGGCGTGAAGTAATATCCAAGAGAAGTTTTACCATAGGCACCCATTTCAATGACCACATTATTTAAAGAAAAGACATCATTTCTTGTGAAGTTATCCTCAATCCCGTAAACTGTTATCCTTATCACTAATGACCATGAGGCTTAATCAGGAGGGACATAAAAGAGTGAACTTAACTTTTTAGTTATCTTTCATAGACTAGAGAGTTGTAGCTAAGAGAATCTTCCTTTGCAAGATTTTCAATAATTCTGTTTCACCAAGTTCGCTGCTAAGGTACTCTCTTTACATTATCCTATTATTTGAATTAACTCCTAGCATATATTCAGATTATAACTGAGTTTTCAGTTGAATTATGTTAGTGGAAACATTTTTATTGTTCCTTCGTAACTAGAAGCATAAGATTGTAAGGCCTAATTAAGATTTTAGACTTAAACCTATAAATTGGTACTTTATAAAATTGAATGGGTATATGCCATCAAAATATGAAATTAATGATACCATTGGACTTGTGGGACTATGAGGATTCTGGAAGTGTATAATTTATGGGCTTCCAGCTAAGCCCGTCCCAGGAGTATTTTGGCAATTTTTCTTCTTTTCTATATAAAGGTTAGGTACTCGTTCTTCGGGTACTCATAAGCGAAAATATGTTTCTTTGGCTCAGAGAAGGATTGATCTGAGAGAAATCGAAAAGGAAAGAAAGTTATCCAGTAGCTATTCTGACCCAGTACTTGAGGTAAGTGTTTATATCCATTTCTTTGGAGGCACTTGGCCACATGGATTTTCTACCACGTGTTCCTTACGTGTGTAGCTGCCGATAGGCGTACTCATTACGCCTTAGCCTTGGATTTACGTTGTATATTATATGTTATGTCCTGTTGCTGGTATTGTACTTTGGCCATCATTACTGCATATACTTCCCGGTAATCGATGAGAGTCCCGAGCCGGTGAAGGGTCATTACTATATATACTTCCCGGTAGTCGATGAGAGTCCCGCGCCGGTGAAAGATCATTATGGTATATATCTCCTGGTAGACGATGAGAGTCCCGCGCCGGAGATAGGTTTCGGGCACATGTGACCCCATTGCATCATGACACATCATTGCATATCTTTATATGCATTTTTTTTAGCTGTATAGATTTATTTCATTAATTATCTATGAATGATTTATCTGGTTGATTGCTATGACTTCTGTTTCCCTGACTGGCGTATCTATTTTTTTGAGGTTGCTAGTTTGTTCACACTTATTGAGTCCTCATGACTCACCCCCCCCCCTATTTGTTCTTGTGTTTTCCTTCGTTCGGCAGATTCTGCTCCAGGACCCAGCCAGTCGCGCCGTGATTGAGGAGTAGTACGTTCTCAGCTGTCTACGGTGAGCCATCCTGTTCATTGCGGCCACCCACTTCAGATATTACAGTTTTTCTTACTTTTGCTCCGTTCGGGAGATGTGTATATCTTTTGGCCTTCTTAGATGTCTGATCTGGAAACCTTTAAAATTGTGTATTCTGGGTAGTTAGTTGTATTATTCAGACAGCTTGTATGTTTGTCTATCCTTGAGAGTTATCTTATGTTGTTAAAGTTTGGTTCATTTTTATTTCAAGGTAATTCTTCACAATTTACATCGATTCTATCATTAGGGTTCGCCCGACAGGTTTAGGGGAGGTGGTCGGGTGCCCGCATGGCCTAACCGAGAATTCGGGTCGTGTCAACTCAAAGCAGTCCAAAATTTCACCAAGAAACCCTAGTCACGAAAATTGTACATCGGGTACTTGTTGGAATCATGAAACAAGGGTGAACATGAATCAGTGGTTGTTTTCAGTGGTTGTTTAATCAAAACAACCGACAATCAAACACAATTTTAAATTTTCTTTTTTCTACTTTTTTTTTTTGTAAACACCACAGCAACAACAATCAAACACACGGAAGAAAGCTGAAACTGGAGACACAAGCACGATTATAATGAACAGGATTTGAGGTCGTAAGAACAAACTCAAACCTTGCTCTGATACCAAGATGGTGCAAGCAAACCCGAGGGAAATGCTAAACACGATGCGCGGAAGAAAACAACAAGAAAAGTAAAGGTAGAAGCAAGACAAATCTTGCTTCGATTCAAAAGAACAGTGAGGAACCTGTCTCAAAGCTCGATTGAAAGGAAATCAAGACGCACCTATACTATGCAACAATCCTCAAGAAAGACCCGCTTCTTGCAAATTGAATGATCAAGAAGAAATATTTCAAACGAATAACACCGATTGACACAAGTTCTTTAAAAGCCCACGTCGGGGTTTGGCTCCATCGGAGACTCACAATAGCACTTGCTATGTTTTTCATATAACTAAAACTGGATCCTTACAATGAAATGAGAATAGAGTATTTATAGGCTATGCTAAGGATAAGGTAGTAAATAGTCACAAGTGACTAATAAAAACAAGCCACGCAGGGCCGAGCTAAGTGTGTGTCCGGCAGCCTTGACTTCGGTACACGGTTGCTTGCTCGAACTCATTGTCCTCGGGCGCTCACTTGTATTCGAACACATCACTTGTCTTCGAGTACAATTTGTTGGTGTTCGGTCACTTTGTCCTCGGGCTCAAATCTGAAGATGACGCCCTCGGTTCTTGAGCCCGGCTACTCAGCTTCGGAGCAATTGCTTTCCTTCGGCTTGGCCAAGTGAATCTGCACATCGTGCAGTAGCTTGGCTTGGCTTCGTGTCATTGGTCTCCTCGGTGGATCGAACACTTGATCAACACGTGTTCGGGCTGCATCATCTTTTCAACTGTGCCCAAGTAGTGACTTCAGGATAAACATTCCTCCGTCTAAATCTCTTGTAAGCTTCCCACCACGTGGATGCGTATGCTTCGAACGAAGCAATGGCATGGGCAGCTTTTCTTTCTTCGGTCATCTCATTGGTTTCGAAGATTCGCTCCATTTTAAGCTTCCATTCAAGATATTCATCTGGATCACTAGTTCCTTTGAAGGGTGGAATAGTGATCTTGACACTGTTCAAGTTTGAATCTCGAGCACCTCGAATCGGTTCGGGATACTCATCATAGTGATCATCAGCCTCACGCTCAATATGTCGTTCAATATTTGCGCTTCGGCCTCGACCTAGGAAATTTCCACGACCTCGTTGAGCCAGCCTTCATCGACCAAATGGTGGCTCATACTCATATTCATCCTCGGGAAATCCCTCTTCGTCAACCTCTTCGACAACGGCACCAAGGTTTCTTCGGGCCTTTGGAAATGGTATCCTCTCTCCTCGGGGAATGCCGAAGTTTTGTTGTGCTTGGGGATTGCCCAAGTTGAGTTCTTTTCGAATTGCCTCACTCGTCAACTGATGTTGTCGAACAAGCTCGGCATACAGCTCAGGTTTCATCGGAGTGGAGCTGCTCGTTCCAGCACCGGACCCATGCATGGCCACGGACACACTTCCTTGCTTGAGGTTAGCTACTCGAGCACTCACTCCTCTCACTTCGGCACTGATGCCTTATATCGCAGCCATGAGATCGGCTAACGACACATCAGGCTTCTCAATCCCCTTTTCTTCGCCTCCATTCCCAGCCATGGTACCTGCACAAACCAAAGACCAAGTACAATGTTAAGGTTAGAAATCTCCTCACACACTCCCTCACCTTTGTTGGGTGGCACTCGGGTCCACTCAATTTAGGGGTTCGGTTTTGGTCACTCAAGAACTTGTAGTCAAAGACTTCCTCAGTTGATCAACTTCTCTTAGTTCCTTCGAATTTGACAAGTTTCAATGTCTCCTTCGGGATGAGTGAACTGATGTGACTCAATGGAACGGACTCTATTTACTCTTACGCTATGGGAAGCCAAAGAATTTTTCTACGAAGTTGGACTTCGGTCACCCCACGCACGAGTTTCTATAAGCTCAAAATGAGTTAGTACGACCTCGAGTAGGAAGAATTACTCAGAAGATCCACTAACTAGATTTTTCGATCACAAGAAAAGTGAAAACCTAGGAGAATCTACCCTTCGATTCCTCTTCGGAATCTTTTCGAACACACCAACTCCTGTCCGTACAAGAGTGGTCCCTCCTTGGTACGGATAGGGTTTTACCTTATCCAATTCCCTTTTCTAGAGGACAAGATTTTCACCTGGGGTTTTTGATCTTTACACTTTACCCCTTTCTTCTTCAATGGAACAGTGATGTTTTAGCTCCGGCGCACGGACACTTAACTTCGTTCACTGACCAAGAGTTTCAACAGAATTTAGGTGGCTTCTTTCAACTCTGGTAACAACAACAATGGAAGAAATTCAGTTCCAATTCCTTGAGCTAAGACCAGCTCTTCGCGTTCGTACACTGTTACAATAGTAACAATTTTCCGGTGTACGGACGACGGCTCAAAAACATAGAACTTCGAAATTTAAGCACAAAACACACCCAAATCAATCAAGAACCACCAGTCTTCATCGGTAACAACCAATACACGCTGGGGTTCGTAAGCAGTCACCACTAAGCTCAAACAGTCCAAAATTCTGTTGAGAAACCCTAGTCGCCGATGGTGTACGACAGGTACTCAAATCAATCCTCGGACAGTGGTGAACAAGAATCAATGGTTGTTTAATCCATACAACCAACAAATCAACCAAAATTTTTGAATTTTTCCTTTTCTACTTTTTTTTTTTTTTTGTAAAAACACCACAGCAACAACAATCAACAACAAGGAAGAAAGCTGAAACTGGAGACACAAGGCACGAATAACTCGAACAGGATTTGAGGTTGTAAAAACAAACTCAAACCTTGCTCTGATACCAAGATGGTGCAAGCAAACCCGTGGGTTTAGCTAAACATGAAACAAACGCGGAAGAAAACAAGAATAAAAGATAAAAGTAAGACAAATCTTGCTTCGATTCGAAAGAACAGTGAGGAACCTGTCTCAAAGTTCAACCGAATGAAGGTCAAGACGCACCTATGCTATACAAAAATCCTCAAGAATAACAAGCTTCTTGCAAACTGAATGACCAAGAAGAAAATTTTCAATCAAAGACACCGAATGACACAAGTTCTTTAAAATCCCACGTCGGGGTTTGGCTCCATCGAAGACTCAGAATAGCACTTGCTATGTTTGATCATTCAACAATAACTGCCTTACAATGAAATGTAAATGTACTATTTGTAGACTAGGCTAAGGGTAATACAGTAAACAGTCACAAGTGACCAATAACAACAAGCCGCACAGGGCTGAGCTAAGTGTGTGTTCGGCAGCCTTGACATCGGTGCTTGGTTGCTTGCTCGAACTCATTGTCATCGGGCGCTCACTTGACTTCGAACACAATTTGTTGTGTTGTGCTGCTCGGAGCCAAGAGTTGGTGTTCGGTCACTTTGTCCTCGGGCTCAAATTTGAAGATGACTCCTTCGGTTCTTGAGCCCGGTCACTCAGCTTCGGAGCAATTGCTTTCCCTCAACCAAGCCAAGTGAATGTGAACATCGTGCAGCAGCTTGGCTTGGCTTTGTGTCATTGGCCTTGGTGGATCGAACACTTGATCGGCGCGTGTTCGTGCTGCATCACCCTGCCCAGCAAAAGATGGCACTACCGGAACCTCTGCAGCAGGATCAACATGATCCACCATCCTCGCGGCCTGGGCAACTCTACCTCTACCTCGACCACGACCTCTACAGCGGCTAACACCACCACCTCGCAGAGCAGCAGGAATAGGGGCAACCGCTGGCTCTTCCGCCTCTCGCTGAACATTCGCATTCTCACCATTTACTGCGGAAAATTAGAAATATTTAACTTCAGATAAGAAGACTCACACACGACAGGGAAAGAAAGAAAGGAAACTACCTAAATACCACCATAGCCTCTCGTAGATAGGTACGAACGTCTCCGCCCGATCAGCGAGACTCTATTAGACACTGTCATAATTTAGAAAGACTCTAAACCTGGCTCTGATACCAACTAACACGACCCACATTTTCGGCTAAACCGTGCGGGCACCCGACCACCTTCCCTAGACCTGTCGGGCGAACCCTATGGACTGAATCAATATAAACGGCGCAAAATTACCTTGAAAATAAAATTAAACATGACCTTAACAACATTAAACTACCCAGAATACACAGGTCATGGGTAGTTAGTTGTATTATCCACACTTTAAGGTCATGTTTAATTTTACTTTCAATGTAGTGCAACTATAGATAGGTAGGGACAATACAACTAACTACCCAGAATACACAGGTTTAAAGGTTTCCAGATCAGACATCTAAGAAGGCCAAAAGATATACACACCTCCCAAAGGGAGCAAAAGTAAGGAGAACTATGATATCTAAAGTTGGTGGCCGCAATGAACAAGATGGCTCACCGTAGTCATCTGAAAACGTACTACTCCTCAATCACGATGCGGCTGGCAGGGTCCTGGAGCAGAGTCTGCCGAATGAAAAGAAAGCACAAGAACAAATTGTGGGTGAGTCATAAGGACTCAATAAGTGAGGACAAACTAGCAACCTCAAAAAATAGATATGCTAGTCACGGAAACAGAAGCCATAGCAGTCAACCAGATAAATCATTCACAGATAATTAATGCAATAAATCTATACAGCTAAAAAAATGCATATAAAGATATGCAATGATGTGTCATGATGCAATGGGGTCACATGTGCTCGAAACCTATCTCCGGCGCGGGACTCTCATCGTCTACCAGGAGATATATAACAATAATGACCCTTTACCGGCGCGGGACTCTCATCGACTACCGGAAAGTATATGCAGTAATGACCCTTCACCGGCTCGGGACTCTCATCGATTACCGGTAAGTATATGCAATAATGACAGCCAGAGTAAAATGCTCAAATACTCAGTGCAATATCAGCAACATGACATAACATATAATATACAACGTAAATTCAAAGCTAAGGAGTAATGAGTACGCCTATCGGCAGCTACACACGTAAAGAGCACATGGTAGAAAATCCATGAGGCCAAATGCCTCCAAAGAAATGGATATAATCACTTACCGTATTCCAATGCTAGCCCTGCTACTCAACAACTGCTTTTTCCTTTGGATTAACTGTCAAACGATCCCGCTCTATTCAATAAGCAGAAAAATTATATCAAATAAAGCTAAAGGCTTCATTCCTTATATCTTAGGGCAATCCAGTTAGGAACCTGATACCCCATTCGCATACGCAATACGCAGGCAAGGCCTATGTACAGGGTTCAAAGTCACATAACCAAACCCTAAATAAATTACATTTATGGGTTGCCCATAACTTCCTCAGTACGAATATATAATCAAAACAATGTAACAGGGTCCAATTACCCTTTAAACTATCAATTTAACTTATTAGGGCGATGTCTAATATCCCTATTTTTATAGTAAAAATATATTCAAACATACGTAATAAGCTAAGATAATGAGTTAACATCATTACCTGGAGATTTGGGGTAGAAATTCCACTATTTTTTCCACCTCTCTTTTCCTTTTTTCCTCTTTGCGTTATCTATATTATTGAAGCTCTCTGTTCGTTCTCAATGTTTCTGTTATAAAATGAAGCTAAGGGATATTAATCCCAAAGCTAGCCGACATTCTTTTTTTTTTTTAATTTTAAAATAAATTCGCTACGACGATTAAAATTAAAATGAAACCCTAGAGAAGTCGAAATGATCCCAAATTTTTCGAGCAAGTTATACAAAATATATGTAACATACTTGCCAAGACAAATCTCAAATCGGACTCCCGAAACTCCAGATACGAATTAAAAGGAAAAAGGACCAAATTATTAATTCTTTCGGAACTTTAGCCGAAATCAACCGAACAACCTCGAAACTCACTTCAAAAATTTACATATGTCATAAATGACCATACGAACCTAGCGACGCTTTCAGATTTCGAATCGGAGCTCATTCGCCAAAGTTGTGCTCGAAAACCTCTTTTTTTACGATTTATCGCTAACGAAAACTGAAACCTTTTTCCGATGCCTATCAAACGAGGTCTAATTTAACTCAAATTTTACAGACAAGTCGGGATGGTCCTTACGAAGCTTTTAAAATTGACAGCACGTCAATCGGGGTCCTAGTTCCCGAAACGACTACTTAAGGTAGTTTCATTACTTACAATAGCACTTGCTATGTTTGATCATTCAACAATAACTAACTGTCTACAAATGAAATGTAATGGAGTATTTATAGACTATGCTAAGGATAAAACAGTAAATGGTCGCAGGCGACTAATAGGAGTAAGCCACGCAGGGCTGTCTCATGAGTGTTCGGTTATTCCTTCAGCCGAACACTTGATCTCGAACACTTGAGCTCGAGCTTCTTCACTTCGGTGCTCAGTTGTTCAGCTCAGCGCATTCTTGACATCGATCGCTCTTCCTTCGGTTACTTGCTTTTACTTCGGCGTCGATGATGTGTGGTCGAGCACTTCCTTCGGGCTCAAGCTTATAGATGAAGCCTTCGGTTCTTGAGCTCGGCCACTCAGCTTCGGAGTAGTTGCTTTCCTTCAGCCAAGCCAAGTGAATGTGAACATCGTGCACCAGCTTGGCTTGGCTTCGTGTCATCAGCCTCGGTGGATCGAACGCTTGATCAGCATGTGTTCGGGCTGAATCAGTGTTCAATGCAACAGAATCACTTTGCTTTCAACTAACGAAGATTTCTTTAAAAGCGGATCTTTCTTTTTCAATCACAAGACTCGCAGACAATATAGATTATCAATCACAACTGACAGAATTCTAAAAATAGCTCCGACACCAACACCTTACAAGTTTCTGGATATGGCACCTCCAAATGATAACACCTTAGCCATGCCAGGCTTAGAATATAATGATCAGTCTCGTCAGGCTTAAAATATGACGATCAGCCTCGTCGGGCTTAGAATATGATGACCAGCCGCGTCAGGCTTAGAATATGACGACTAGCCTCGCCAAGCTTAGAATATGACGATCGTACTCGCCAGGCTTAGAATATGACGATCGGCCTCGCAAGGCTTAGAATATGGCGACTAGCCTCGTCAGGCTAGTCTCATCAGGCTTAGAATATGACGACTAGCCTCGTCAGGCTTAGAATATGACGACTAGCCTCGTCAGGCTTAAAATAGGACGACTAGCCTCGTCATGCTTAAAATATAATGATTAGCCCCATTAGACTTATAACATGACAATTATGCTCGTCCACCTTAGAATAGCACATACATATATGTGTTGTTTTGTAGACACTACTACAATAGAGCGATTTATCAAACACAACAAACTGGGACAAAATTTTTTAGGATTCGCTCAAAATTCCAAAAAGACACTTATTCAACACTAGGGCAGAAATTTTTGAGGTTCCCTAAAAAATTTCAAAAACGACACAAGTTGACACTGGGGCAGAATTTTGAGGAAACCTCAAATTTCATCAAAGACTGAAACTCACAAGTTCAAGAAGCAACGGCCAAGAAATTATAGTTACATAACACAACAGAGAATAAGGCACAAGTTCCAAGGAGCATGCACAAATCAAGCTTTCCCCTCCCCTCACAACTTATAAATTTTTCTTTGGAAGCAGGCACCAAAAGGCAAACAATATAACAATTGGCTTGACAACGTTTTAGGCAATCCTACAGGCACGGTAATATCATTCTACTTTTATCACTTACACTCGACTCGTTGCACGTAGGGTATACAACCCGACACAGCAGACAAATATCTTGACGAGAGGCACTAGTAGCTCAAGACGAGCAGACAAATATATCCTGACGAGAGGCACCCAGTAGCTTAAGATGAGCAGACTATTATCTCCTTATGAGAGGCAGTCAGTAGCGCAAGACGAGCAGACAACTATCTCACGACGAGAGGCACCTAGTAGCTCAGAAGAGTAGATAATATTTCTCCAAATGAGAGGCGCCTAATAGCTCGGAAGTGTAGATAAATATCTCTAGATGAGAGACACCTATTTATTTTAGCAGCTCAGTCGAGCAGGCACCAATATCCCTAGAGGAGAAAAAATTGCTCCCAATGGCTCGAAGATAAATGAAAACAAAGCAGGAAGAACATATCAAAATATCTTAGCACTTAAAGCACCTGATAGCAGGCAAAGCAATTATTCAAATGGGTGACGATTAACCCGATAGGGAAGTTTATTTTATCTTTATCTCTATTTGAGCTTATCTTACTTCTACTGTAGGACATTCTTCAATTTCGTGACAATCCCTCGAGCCACTCCTCGCTCTCGAACGCTTGCTTTCAAAAAGTAACTCTCCTATACCGGAATCATGCAATCACAAATATCAAATACATACTATGTATCGTCACATAACTCCATTCAAATTGCTCAGTCCTTTCCACAATGCCTTTACTATACCCCCAAACTATCTACTTAGCCGAATTTGAGAATGCTCAAATCTAAATTTCCCATACTCCCACTAGTAATGAACCTGACCTTTCATCCTGGATTAGGATGTCAGGTTTTCCTCATATTAGTGCTCATCTTGTCTAATCGTGCCTATTTGTGTCAATCGTACGTGTTTTCGTGCTTAATCATTCGTATTTATCGTCCTTACTCCTCAATATCCCCAGCTCAGTCAAGAAAATTTTGAGGTTAGATATTAAAGACAATATGGCTCATTAATCGAGATGTAGTGGAAATTATATCCGTGTAAACTCCTCTTTATGGGTGTGTTGTGCGCTACATTTTCATAACTAAGATGATTACAAGCCTCCTTTCCGATGCTCAATATATTGATGTCATCTCATCTTCGATGGTAGCTTTGCTATATTCACCAATTATTTATCTCGCCAGATTTCAAAGCACACATAAGTATAAACTTTGCATACTTGGACAAGTTTACTCTTGACACCTAAATTGTGCGTCATATAAATCTCACATAGACAACATGCCATTCTAGAACTACACACGACCTGATTCTCGTGAAACCCAAGATATGTAGGCAACTCAGAGCTTGGGGTTCGGTCAAAATACCCCCAAAACTCTCATTTTCCTTTCCAGCTTTTCCCCCCTTCCCCATCGTGGTAATTGGCTACTCTGTCAACTATCTTTACTCGAAGATTCTTTCATCATGCCCGGGTAAAGAGGGACAGTTTTTGACAACCAATTTTGTCCTCCTTTTTAGTAATTGACTATATTTAACTTAAATGTCCAATATTGATTGTTTGAGCAAAATATGCATTAAAAACATGCATTTACTTGTGTTACCCTCTATTTATATATTATATATTTAATTGAGGTTATATTATGTAATTTTACATAATTTAGGCTTTTTGTTAAATTCATATCGAGACTGTGCTATTTGTTAAATTCATGTCGAGACTGTGGTATTTGTGCAATTGACTGCATTTACAATATTTAATAAATATTTATGGTTATTTATATTTAATTAACTTAATTTGACACTAATTATTTTTATATGTGTATTTTTCTTTTCTTTTATGCAGAATATATATATTTATATTTTTCATTTATGCCGCACATTTAAGTTAATTATCAGTCTAATTAAAAATATCTCAGCTCAATATTTATTCATAATTTACCACAATCTTCTGGAATTCAAATTCCTTCTCTCATTGAACTTGGACAAGTGGTAATTCAAATACATTTTCTTTATTTAAATTTTGAAAATAATATATACCAAATCCAACTCTCCATTTGTTATATTTTTATTTTTTCTCATTACCTTCTTTCCAAAGTCAAAACAAATCAGATCCCTTAAGTTAATCTTTCCAAAATTACTCCTAAATCTCCCTAAAATCTCTCTCATGATCTTCCCCAGTCTCTCCTTATTTGGATCATCAATTCCCTAACGTCTCTTTTGAAATACTATATACGTACAATTTTACAGACACACTGGCAGATACATACACCAACACCCTCTCATATCTCTATTACGCACCACCTATACCCACAAAGCCAAGGGTAGAAACACTAGCGACGGGATTGAAAAACAGATTGAGAACATGGAAGAGGGAGACACCTGTTCAATTTCTTTGTTCTCTTTGAATACGCATACAGTACAAAAATGGGAACCCTTATTTCTCTGAAAATTGTTTTCTCTCCTATATTTCAAATATTGGAAATAGACCACAACCACCGGTGTGAGGGGAGATCGAAAAGCGGTGAGGCACATACAAAACATAGTAAAAAAAGAGGAATGGTACAAACGGAGAGAAAAATAAAGAAAGAGACAGGGGCTGAAACACACAAAACCACTAGAGTCACTGCCCCCCATGTCCTATCACCTTTTTATTTTTTTCTCTGTTTCTCCTCATGTTATGAAATTGACATAAAGAAAAAGAGGAGTGGCGGCGATACCGCTGCGGGAAGCAGATCGATGGTTGCTCCTCATCCTCTTCTGTTTCAATTGGTCCAGTCCGTTCGTTACCATTACCGGGGATCCTTTCCTCCACTTATTGTCATTCCGACTCGCTGGAATCGAAATAAAATTTTGACCAACGATGGTCATTTGGTTCGGCCGAATTGTTTGTTTGCTTTATATTTTACCGTTTGCACTTTCTGTTTTTTATGTCATGTTCTTTTGATATATATCTCTACTGACCTTTTTGGCTGGACTTTGATTATAGACCTAAAATTGAATTGTTTCAATCTTTATTGGATTGTTTTTGTAACTAAGAATTACTCATTGCTGCAATCCTAATGAGGGGTCCACACCGTTACAGCTGGTTACCTTGGCTTATCACTGATCAAGAAATGAATAGTATTTTGCCTTTGAAGATACAATATTTGGTGTTGCTGGCCTATGAAAAATATTTATTATTTTAAGCTCTACACTGATTTTTAACAGATACTACACCAACAAATGACATTTTGGAGGCCAACAGTCCCGTCTCGTTGCAATAATACAGTCCTTTACGATTTTTGTCCCTCCAAAAATAAAATAGGCGATGACCATACATATATATACATTATTGTAAAACAAGTGGGATAAACAACGGGATTTGCACTTGGCCTGGTAAGTCGGCCGGCTACCGTGTGCAGTCGTGATAGTATCCTTAACCCCTATCCAATCCGCTTTCTATCTGAGCCTAATTTTAAAAATACTATTGTTTTCCTTTTATTTATAACCCGAGTTTATTTAATTTATGTTACTTTATTTTTATTCTATTTTATTCTCATTAAATTCAGTTATTGTTGCGCTAACTATTTTCTTTTATTTTTGCGAGGTACTTTTTGATGAAATTTGATAAAAGATGACGCATTTGGAGAGGACAAAGTATTTAAGGATTATTAATTTTACTTCAATTAATTCTATTATTATTATTATTATTATTATTATTATTATTATTATTATTATTATTATTTTATGATTTGCACTAACTTGTTTATTTCATTTATAAGGTACAAAGGAAGTATGCTAAGGAAGATGTCGCTAGAGAAGCAATTGATACAGAACACAACTTTTTATTCAATTTTATATGCAAATATTTGTATCTAATTGCATGATATAGTGGAACTTGTTTGCTTATTTTAGTTTAATTTATTTTCAAATCACAATTATTAAGTTATGCCGAGAACCACTATTAGTGGAATCTGGGAGGTGCCTAATACCTTCCTCCTGGATTAATTTGAACCTCTTACCCGTAATCTCTAATTCACAGAATAAGTTTTGGAGTCAATTATAAAATGGCTAGAAGCAAAGTAAGTGCCTTAATACGCTGAAACGACCTCGGTCAGTCGTTTCGGAAGTTAGGACTCCGATTGGCGTGCCGATAATTTTAAAATACTCGTAATGTCCATTAGGACCTGTCTGTATCGAAAAGAATATCGACGAGGTGATTTGTCAGCAGAATTATGTTAATCCATCCAGAGTTTCGTGTATCATTATTTCAAAAATGTAGAACTCTCCTCTCGTGATCGAGGAAGGATCATCTAAGTCAGAATAATCCGGGCAATGGTATTATCATATTATCCAGATATGTTTTATTCCAAAAGTTCGGTGTTCGTGTTATAGTTTTAATTCAATCATGAGAAAAATTCCGTGGGATAGTTTATGAAGGTTGTGCAAGTTCTCTTGTTATCTGCGTAAATCTTGCTTTAGATTTAGGCTCGTTCGAGGACGAACGAGAGTTTAAGTGGAGGAGAATGAAACGACCTCGGTCAGTCGTTTCGGAAGTTAGGACTCCGATTGGCGTGCCGATAATTTTAAAATACTCGTAATGTCTATTAGGACCTGTCTGTAAAATTTGAGCTAAATCAGACCTTGTTTGGTAGGCATCGGAAGAAGATTTCAGTTTTTATTGGCAATAAATATTAAAAAGAGATTTTCGAGCTCGGTTTTGTCGAATGAGCTCCGATTCGAAATCCAAAAGCGCCGTTAGGTTCGTATGATTATTTATGACCTTTGTGAACTTTCGAAAGTGAATTTCGATGTTGTTCGGCTAGTTTCCGCTAAAATGCCGAAAGTTAAATAATTTGACTTCTTTTCCATTTAAATTCGCATCTTGAGTTTCGGGAACCAAATTTGAGATCCGCCTTCGCGAATATGTTACATATATTTTGTATAGCTTGTATGCAAAAGTTGGAATTATTTCTAATATCATAGGGTGCTGTTTTAATTTTCGTCGCGAAAATAAAGTAAAGGAAAAGAAAAGAAAATAACATAAAATATAAAATAAAAAAAAAGAAATATAGGAACGGTGGTCCTTAGCTTAAGCTAAGGACAAAGTTAGATAAGTATATGGGAAACAGAAAGATACGAGAAACGATGAGAAAGAGAAAACGACAGTGGAAAGCTGAGAAGCAACGAGGAAAAAAATGCCAGAAAATGAGAAAAGGAGCCGGAAAAGAGTAGAATTTTCAACCTGAAATATTCAGGTAATGATCCTAATATGTTATTTGAGTTTATTACATATGTTTGAATATATTTTTACGGTAAAAATAGGGATATTAGACATCGCCCCTAATGACGTAAATTGATAGTTTAAAGGGTCAAATGGACCCCGATAATGAAATTGATTATATATTCGTGCTCAGTAAGTTATGGGCAACATATAAATACAATTTATTTAGGGTTTGGTCATGTGACCCTAAACCCTGTATATAGGCCTGGCCTGCGTATTGCGTATGCGAATAGGGTATCGGGTTCTTAATCGGTTTGCCCTAAGATGTGAGGAATGAAGTCTTTAGCCTAATTTGATATATTTTTCTACTTATTGAATAGAGTGGGATCGTTTGGCAATGAAACCAAAGGACAAAGCGGTTATTGAGAGGCTGTGTTAACTTTTGGAAGAGGTAAGTGTTTATATCCATTTCTTTGGAGGCCCTTGTGAAACGACCTCGGTCAGTCGTTTCAGAAGCTAGGACTTCGATTGGCGTGCCGATAATTTTAAAATATTCGTAATGTCCATTAGGACATGTCTACAAAATTTGAGCTAAATCAGACCTCGTTTGGTAGGCATCGGAAGAAGGTTTCAGTTTTTATTGGCGATAAATATTAAAAAGAGATTTTCGAGCTCGGTTTTGCCGAATGAGCTCCGATTCGAAATCCGAAAGCACCGTTAGGTTCGTATGATTATTTGTGATTTTTGTAAACTTTCGAAAGTGAATTTCGATGTTGTTCGGCTAGTTCCGCTAAAATGCCGAAAGTTAAATAATTTGACTTCTTTTCCATTTAAATTCGTATCTTGAGTTTCGGGAACCCGATTTGAGATCCGCCTTTGCAAGTATGTTACATATATTTTGTATAACTGGTACGCAAAAGTTGGAATTATTTCGAATATCGTAGGGTACTATTTTAATTTTCGTTAAGAAAAGAAAACAAAATAAAATAAAAAAAAAAAAAAAGAAAAAAAAAAAAGGGAAAACGAGACAAAAGTTAGGCGGCTAGCATACATATATGCTAAGAACGTTCTTAGCAGAAGCAGAAAGGAGCAAAAGAAACAGAAATGAAACAGAGAACGCAGAGGCTGGGAAAAATGCCAGAAAATGGGAAAAGGGGCCGGAGAAAAGTAGAATTTTTACCCTGAAACATTCAGGTAATGATCCTAATATAGTATTTGAGTTTATTACGTGTGTTTAAATATATTTTTGCGGTAAAAATAGAAATATTAGACATCGCTCTAATGACGTAAATTGATAGTTTAAAGGGTCAAATGGACCCCGATAATGAAATTGATTATGTATTCGTACTCAGTGAGTTATGGGCAACTTATAAATGTAATTTATTTGGGATTTGGTTATGTGGCCTTAAACCCTGTATATAGGCCTGACCTGCGTATTGCGTATGCGAATAGGGTATCAGGTTCCTACCTGGATTGCCCTAAGATGTGAGGAATGAAGCCTTTAACCTAATGTGATATATTTTTCTGCTTATTGATCACAGTGGGATCGTTTGGCAATGAATTCAAAAAATAACGCGGTTGTTGGTCGCAATGCTAACTTTATAACAAGGTAAGTGTTTATATCCATTTCTTTGGAGGCACCTGGCCTCGTGGATTTTCTACCACGTGTTCCTTACGTGTGTAGCTGCCGATAGGCGTACTCATTACGCCTTAGCTTTGGATTTACATTATATATTATATGTTATGTCCTATGGTTGGTATTGCAATGAGGATCTGAGCATTGTACCCTGGCTGTGAGTTGGCATCTACTTCCCGGTTGTCGATGAGAGTCCCGCGCCGGTGAAGGGTTATTATTGCATCACATTGCATTCATATGCAATATTTGTCATTCATATGCATTACATTGCATATCATATTGAGGGCAGGAGTATTCCGCCCCAGGAGCAGGAGTATTCCGCTCCATTGTATCATATTGAGGGCAGGAGTATTCCGCCCTAGGAGCAGGAGTATTCCGCTCCATTGTATTATATCGGGTGCAGGAGTATTCCGCCCCAAGAGAGTGTAGGAGTATTCCGCCTCTGGTTTATATTATATCGGGTGCAGGAGTATTCCGCCCCAGGAGCAGGAGTATTCCGCTCCAGTTGGTTATCAGATTGGATTCCCCTCGAGTGCAGGAGTATTCCGCTTCGAGATGGGAGGACGGGCACATGTGACCCTTTGCATCAGATTTCATTTCATTTCATTTCATCTCATTTCATTTCATTTTCATACCATTGCGTAGACTTGTGGTACATAACTACTGTTCTGCTCATACGTGCATTGCTTATTTGTTGATATGTTCCTGGCTCGTATTCCTGGCTGAGTTTAAGGTTTCATACGTGTTTCTAGTTATTATCTGGCTCCGCCTTTTCATAATTTAAGTAAGAGGAATTTGGTTTATCTGTTTCTTTTCTCCCTGGCTAGCTATCCTATTCTTTGAGGTGGCTAGTCTGCCCCACTTATTGAGTCCTTTTGACTCACCCTTGTTTGTTATTTGTTTCTTGTCTATCTACTTCGTTTCGGCAGGTTCGCTCCAGGATTGAGTTCGCCACGTTGTGAAGGAGCGAAAACGACTTCAGCTGTCAGGGTGAGCCAGCTTTTATTCCGAATGGCCACCAGTTTATTGGTTATTATTTCAGTTGCATTTTGCTCCCTTCAGGAGGTATTTGTCTTCTTTTGTACTCTTAGATGTCTAGTCTGGATAACCCTAAACCTAGTATGTGGGTAGTCAGCTGTAATTTCTTTTTTACAGCTTGGAGATATAATTATGTTTGTACTTTTTCTAAGTCTTGTTATTATTTATAAATTGAATTATATTTATTTTCCTAATTTAATTGATAAGGGTTCGCCCGACGGGTCTTGGGAAGGATGTCGGGTGCCCGCACGGCCTAACCGGATTCCGGGTCGTGTCAGTTGGTATCAGAGCCCGGTTTAGAGTCTATCCAGACTAAGACAGTGTCTAGTAGAGTCTCGCTGATGGGTACGTAGACGTCCGTACTTATCTACGAGGGGCTATGATGGCATTTAGGAAGTTTCACTTCCTTCATTTCTAATCGTGCGTCGGTATAGGATGCAAAAGTATTTTCGTTGATTCATTCATGGTAAGTGTGAATTCTTGTGTGGCAAATCAGCAAACGGTATGAGTTCAAGACGAAGCAGTCTAGCCTGGGGTTAGCACTGACGAAGCCCCGAGAGTTGTCGTGCTGACGATCTAGTTACGAAGGTCCCAGCTGTACGAGCTCGCGATGGGCAAGGGAGCAGGGCCTTGTGGTTCCCTTGGCTCTCTACGATGCTTTTACGAGAATCGTGGCGACGCAAATACTGCAAGAACCTATTATTCGCTGGGCAGCCTATCAGGTTGCTGCATGTGCAGACGTTCGATCTCAGGGAGCTCCTTTTCTGGTTCTTAATATTACTGCAGTAAATTATATTCCGGGGGTAGTATGTGTTGTACCTCTAATTGTTCTGGCTGGTTAGCTAGCCGAGGTATTAGTTCGGTCCGAGTGTCCGAAGAGGCTGCATTATTTTACCCAATTGAACCTTCCGATATTCTTAAGCAATGCATCAGATAAACCTCGTGATTTTTTTTAAAAAAAATAATGTCAGGGTATTTGTATCCTTCAGGCTTTTGATTATATCAAGCGGTATGGTGTTGATTATTCTTCTTTCCAGTTTCAGGGGTCCAGCCTTGAATTGGTGGGCTTCTTTTTATTAGCTAACGTGGTTCGATTTTTCTTTTAGATTCGTGGAAAAAGTTCCTTTCGAGTAGCGAGCGAGATGAAAAGTGTTTCCAGTTTGAGTGGATTGGATAGGGTGGCCTGTCGGTTAGCCTGTTGGTGTTCCAGAATATAAGATTGAATTTTATAGAATGGCTGAATATGTATTAGAACTAGTCCATGAGCCTTTCGATAGATTCAAATATTTATTAGTGACCTTTCTCCTTCCTTGAGGTCCCAGATGGCTCGAAAAATTGAGGTTGGGATTTTATTTGATGTCGTTGTTGATATTTCTCAGAGGTATGAGGCATACCATAAGTTAGAGCGGGAAGAGATAGAGCGGAAAGTAAGAGATCCCATGGCCCTGGTGGGTAACCATGGTACCTCATTTGGAGGTAAAAGTCCTGATTATTTTGGGAGGTCACCTTCCAGGTTATCTCAGCTTGTGTCACGTAATTCTCAGAGTGCGCGAGTAGTTCATCAAGATTAGACCCAGTTTTTCTCTTTATAGCTATCGACAATATGTCCAGCTTCCATTTTCAATGAAAATCTGTTATCACTGTCATGAGTCTGGTTATCCTTTGAGGAGTTTTTCCTTACTCCAGCAAGTAGACAATCGTCCTTCTTCTTGCCCTCAGACACCTGCACAGTCGCAGGAATTTCATTTAAATGTTAATCAATCAGAGAAGTGCCACCACCCAGTAGAGGTCGAGAGCGTGGTGGTAGTGGTTCTTCTAGAAGTAATTATCAGGGTAGTGGCTCGACTCAGCCGCAGAGGCAGTTCTATGAACTGCTAGTCTGGCAGGATGTTGAGGTATCTGATGTAGTACACCCATGTATTTCTTCTTCTCTTAAATGTGAGTAAGATTTGATTCTTTTGATCGATCTGGAAATGGTGTGTCCTATCATGTTTCAATGGTTTCCTTGGATATTGTTTCTGTTAAGAATCGGTTGCGGTAGAGCGGTGAGCTTCTGGTATAATATATTCCTGGCATTTGTGATGACCCTACTAGTTTATCTGATTTAAATGTGAGAGATTTGACGGGTGAGTATTGCTATTGCCTGCTTGGCATCCTGTTGTGCTATTTGTGTCATTATGTCAAGTCATTTTACCTCTCTCCTTGGAAATCAGTGTTGGTAGGATGATGGGATTCTTATTCGTCACCATCAGAAAGTGTCGTTGTTTCTTCCGGTGTAATGTGGCTAGTAAGTAATGCTCGATCTATGTGTCTCCTCTTGGTTCGAGATTCTAGTAGAGTCATGTTATTCTATGAGCTTGTCTTAGTTATAAAAGGGTATTCGGGTAAATTATCAGAGTTTTTTTCTTATTGGGAGGTTAAATTGGTATGGATGTTTTTCCATAAAGCTTATTTAATGTCTATCTCTTCAATTGCGATTTTTTGGCTCGCTTGACGCGAAAGTAGTCTAGCTTTGGTAGTCAAGCAAATAAGAAGATGAACTTTCTGAAGCTCTAATTATATCTATCCTCGATCTATTTCCATTTCTTCTTCGTCCGGCACTAGTGAGCTTGGGCGATTGGTAGCCGCTTGTGACGTTCCCTGTGTTGAGCCAGAGTACGTGTTATTATGGCCGGGTAAGCATATTATTATTTTGGAAGCATATTATTGTTTTGGTCCAGTTGTCTCATCTTGTTATCCGTTTAACATGTTTATGTTATCAGTTTATCCGGGTATCCATTCCCATGTATAGTATAGTGCTGGTTCTGTTTTTGCGGATCATCCAGTTTCAGGGGAAACTCTGCCGAAATTTTTTTATAGAAGTACCATCCATCAGGCGGTGGTGTTTACGGAAAGAGTATGGAGTTGTGAACTTGAGAGTTGCAGCTGTTTGGCAACTCGAAAGGGTAGTTGGTAGCTTCGGTCTGCTTACGTTCAGCTTTTAGCCAAATCTTCTTTAGTCCAGCAGACTGTGCGAGGATGGTTATTCCTATACAAATGGCTGCATGAGTTTGTGCTTTAAGTGGAGGAGTCTTCCTCCAAATACTGAATGGTAATATTAAATCTCTGAGGTGTTGATATCACTTTTCTCACGACCCAAAGTAAGGCTACGGTAGAAATCTACAATAAGTGTCGATCATTGCTAAACCCACTAATAATCTATTAATGATAGGGATAAGCTGGCAACCTGATCATATATACGTATCTATCTGCTGAAAATATAAAGTCTGAAAAGATGACACGACTTTTAACTTGCTGGCAATTAGAACACTGAGCCACAAATCCTGCTATGTCACACTTCATTCTATCCCACCAATAATCTGCTTAAGATCATGGTGCATCTTAGTCGAATCTGGATGAACAGTGTATTTGGAATAATGTGCCTCTATCATAATCTGTCCACGTAAATCTGCAACATCAGAAATACAAAGTCTATCTTTATACATGAGAACACCGTCGGTAGTGACCCTGTATGGTGACTTCGGTTTTCTTTGGGCTATCTGTCTGTATTCAACTAGAACTGGATCCTCATACTGACGATGTTTTACTTCATGGAAATTTAGAGTGAAAGATCTAGTGCAGCTTGTCGTCCATCCATCATTGGCATATCTCCTTCACACCTTAACTCCTTGAGAGGTTACTTTAGCGTTGTAAGCGCTCATGTAACCAACTTTGTTGCTGGTATTCTGCCTCAGCTCATGGTCCAACTACGTGTCTCCTTTATTTTTACTTTTTCAAGTCATAATATTTTCAATTGAAAGACAATACCCTAAAGTAGGTGTTCAGTCTGGAGATCATTCCTGGTCTGCATCATACTATCCAGAAGTATTTGCCTGATCTTTATCCTTATATGATAGACCCTGTTCAGATGAACCTTTGACATACATTAGGATACGAGTAATTACATTCCCACAAAGAGCTTGCGGAACAACACTAACATCAACTGAGATGTTGCCTAGTGTGTTTGTAAAAATAATATAGCTTGCATCAAATCTTCTATAATATGTACTGACAAGGTACTTCAAAAGTTCCCCTTATTACATCAAGCGTAAGCTAATTCTTTGTTTCATCGACTTGTTCTATATCGAAAGGTATATCGAAAAGGTGATTCTCGGCTGAATCATGTTAGTCCATCCAGAGTTTCGTATATCTTTGCTTCGAAAATGCAGAATTCTCCTCTCGTGATCGAGGAAGGATCGGTTTAGTCATAATAACTTAGGCAACGACGTTATGATATTATCCAGCTATGTTTTTATCCAAGGGTTTGATGTGCATGTCATAACTCTGATTCTGTAATTATGAGATCATGTCCGTGGAGTAGTTTATGAAGGTTGTGCAAGTTCTCTGTTATCTGCGTAAATCTTGCTTTAGATTTAGGCTCGTTCGAGGACGAACGAGAGTTTAAGTGGAGGAGAATGAAACGACCTCGGTCAGTCGTTTCAGAAGCTAGGACTTCGATTGGCGTGCCGATAATTTTAAAATATTCGTAATGTCCATTAGGACATGTCTACAAAATTTGAGCTAAATCAGACCTCGTTTGGTAGGCATCGGAAGAAGGTTTCAGTTTTTATTGGCGATAAATATTAAAAAGAGATTTTCGAGCTCGGTTTTGCCGAATGAGCTCCGATTCGAAATCCGAAAGCACCGTTAGGTTCGTATGATTATTTGTGATTTTTGTAAACTTTCGAAAGTGAATTTCGATGTTGTTCGGCTAGTTCCGCTAAAATGCCGAAAGTTAAATAATTTGACTTCTTTTCCATTTAAATTCGTATCTTGAGTTTCGGGAACCCGATTTGAGATCCGCCTTTGCAAGTATGTTACATATATTTTGTATAACTGGTATGCAAAAGTTGGAATTATTTCGAATATCGTAGGGTACTATTTTAATTTTCGTTAAGAAAAGAAAACAAAATAAAATAAAAAAAAAAAAAAAAGAAAAAAAAAAAAAAGGGAAAACGAGACAAAAGTTAGGCGGCTAGCATACATATATGCTAAGAACGTTCTTAGCAGAAGCAGAAAGGAGCAAAAGAAACAGAAATGAAACAGAGAACGCAGAGGCTGGGAAAAATGCCAGAAAATGGGAAAAGGGGCCGGAGAAAAGTAGAATTTTTACCCTGAAACATTCAGGTAATGATCCTAATATAGTATTTGAGTTTATTACGTGTGTTTAAATATATTTTTGCGGTAAAAATAGAAATATTAGACATCGCTCTAATGACGTAAATTGATAGTTTAAAGGGTCAAATGGACCCCGATAATGAAATTGATTATGTATTCGTACTCAGTGAGTTATGGGCAACTTATAAATGTAATTTATTTGGGATTTGGTTATGTGGCCTTAAACCCTGTATATAGGCCTGACCTGCGTATTGCGTATGCGAATAGGGTATCAGGTTCCTACCTGGATTGCCCTAAGATGTGAGGAATGAAGCCTTTAACCTAATGTGATATATTTTTCTGCTTATTGATCACAGTGGGATCGTTTGGCAATGAATTCAAAAAATAACGCGGTTGTTGGTCGCAATGCTAACTTTATAACAAGGTAAGTGTTTATATCCATTTCTTTGGAGGCACCTGGCCTCGTGGATTTTCTACCACGTGTTCCTTACGTGTGTAGCTGCCGATAGGCGTACTCATTACGCCTTAGCTTTGGATTTACATTATATATTATATGTTATGTCCTATGGTTGGTATTGCAATGAGGATCTGAGCATTGTACCCTGGCTGTGAGTTGGCATCTACTTCCCGGTTGTCGATGAGAGTCCCGCGCCGGTGAAGGGTTATTATTGCATCACATTGCATTCATATGCAATATTTGTCATTCATATGCATTACATTGCATATCATATTGAGGGCAGGAGTATTCCGCCCCAGGAGCAGGAGTATTCCGCTCCATTGTATCATATTGAGGGCAGGAGTATTCCGCCCTAGGAGCAGGAGTATTCCGCTCCATTGTATTATATCGGGTGCAGGAGTATTCCGCCCCAAGAGAGTGTAGGAGTATTCCGCCTCTGGTTTATATTATATCGGGTGCAGGAGTATTCCGCCCCAGGAGCAGGAGTATTCCGCTCCAGTTGGTTATCAGATTGGATTCCCCTCGAGTGCAGGAGTATTCCGCTTCGAGATGGGAGGACGGGCACATGTGACCCTTTGCATCAGATTTCATTTCATTTCATTTCATCTCATTTCATTTCATTTTCATACCATTGCGTAGACTTGTGGTACATAACTACTGTTCTGCTCATACGTGCATTGCTTATTTGTTGATATGTTCCTGGCTCGTATTCCTGGCTGAGTTTAAGGTTTCATACGTGTTTCTAGTTATTATCTGGCTCCGCCTTTTCATAATTTAAGTAAGAGGAATTTGGTTTATCTGTTTCTTTTCTCCCTGGCTAGCTATCCTATTCTTTGAGGTGGCTAGTCTGCCCCACTTATTGAGTCCTTTTGACTCACCCTTGTTTGTTATTTGTTTCTTGTCTATCTACTTCGTTTCGGCAGGTTCGCTCCAGGATTGAGTTCGCCACGTTGTGAAGGAGCGAAAACGACTTCAGCTGTCAGGGTGAGCCAGCTTTTATTCCGAATGGCCACCAGTTTATTGGTTATTATTTCAGTTGCATTTTGCTCCCTTCAGGAGGTATTTGTCTTCTTTTGTACTCTTAGATGTCTAGTCTGGATAACCCTAAACCTAGTATGTGGGTAGTCAGCTGTAATTTCTTTTTTACAGCTTGGAGATATAATTATGTTTGTACTTTTTCTAAGTCTTGTTATTATTTATAAATTGAATTATATTTATTTTCCTAATTTAATTGATAAGGGTTCGCCCGACGGGTCTTGGGAAGGATGTCGGGTGCCCGCACGGCCTAACCGGATTCCGGGTCGTGTCACCTTGGCCTCGTGGATTTTCTACCACGTGTTTCCTTACGTGTGTAGCTGCCGATAGGCGTACTCATTACGCCTTAGCTTTGAATTTACATTGTATATTATATGTTATGCCCTGTAGTTGGTATTGCATTGAACATATGAGCATTGCACTCTGGTTTTGAGCATTGCATATACTTCCCGGTTGGCGATGAGAGTCCCGCACCGGCGAAGGGTCATTATTGCATATACTTCCCGGTTGGCGATGAGAGTCCCGCACCGGCGAAGGGTCATTATTGCATATGTCATTATTGCATACACTTCCCGGTTGGCGATGAGAGTCCAGCACCGGCGAAGGGTCATTATTGCATATACTTCCCGGTTGGCGATGAGAGTCCCGCACCGGCGAAGGGTCATTATTGCATATACTACCCGGTTGGCGATGAGAGTCCCGCACCGGCGAAGGGTCATTATTGCATATACTTCCCGGTTGGCGATGAGAGTCCCGCACCGGTGAAGGGTCATCATTACATATACTTCCCGGTAATCGATGAGAGTCCCGAGCCGGTGAAGGGTCATTATTGCATATATCTCCTGGTAGACGATGAGAGTCCCGCGCCGGAGATAGGTATCAGACATATGGCACTGCATTGCATCATACCGCATTCATCCCATCGCATTGCACCGCATACTGACTATTGTGTGCATTGTGTTGTGTTTTATATATGCGGTACGTATACCATATTGTGGATATATTTCAATTTACCTATATATTTCTGGCTCGTATTCTGAGTTGCGAGGATCGGGTTTCACGCCGCAACGGTATAAATATACGGATCGGTTTACATGCCGCAACGGTGTAAATATATGGATCGGGTTGCACGCCGCGACAGTATGAATATATGGATCGGGTTGCACGCCGCAACAGGATGTATTTCTGATTGTTTGTATGTTCGAGATACCTATATGTTCTGGCTATCTTACGTTCCTGGTTTTAATGAATTTGTCATCCCATACGTGTTTCTAGTTATTATCTGGCTCTGCGTTTTTATAATTTAAATAAGAGGAATTTTGTTTATCCGTTTCTTCTCCCTGGCTAGCCATCCTATTCTTTGAGGTGGCTAGTCTGCCCCACTTATTGAGTCCTTTTGACTCACCCTTGTTTGTTGTTTGTTTCTTGTCTATCTATTTCGTTTCGGCAGGTTCGCTCCAGGATTGAGTTCGCCACGTTGTGTAGGAGCGAAGACGACTTCAGTTGTCAGGGTGAGCCAGCTTTTATTCCGAATGGCCACCAGTTTATTGGTTATCATTTCAGTTGCATTCTGCTCGCTTCAGGAGGTATCTGTCTTCTTTTGTACTCTTAGATGTCTAGTCTGGATAGCCCTAAACCTAGTATGTTGGGTAGTCAGTTGTAATTTCTTTTGTACAGCTTAGAGGTATCAGTATGTCAGTGTTTTTTTTTTTTTGTCTTGTTCTTATTAATGAATTGAATTATATTTATTTTTCTGATTTAATTGGTAAGGGTTCGCCCGACGGGTCTAGGGGAGGATGTCGGGTGCCCGCACGGCCTAGCTGGATTCCGGGTCGTGTCATACGCCTTGTAAAATAATTTATTAGGTGGAGACTCAAAGTTTTATCCGTGAGTTCAATAAATCGAATCCTGTTTTTGAATTCTAGCGGTTCGAAAAAATGGGGTGCGACGATAACTTGATTAATATTTATCAAATTGAACCATTAACAATCAGTATATTTTCAACGGAAAAGGGCAAAATTTTTCCCTCTATATTGGAAATGGTCCAGCTTTACCATTCGTTAAAAGTTTTAAAACTAAAAAGTCCCTACTGGTAGTATATTATGCAAGTTTGCCCCTATAATAGATGGGAGTCTACCGTGGAAACCATGTCACTACTTGGTTTAATGAGCTTAACCCATTACCCAATAACCCATGATCTATGACCCACAACCTAATTGTCTTCAAATAAAAAGCCTCACCCGAATACAACGAAATGGTATAAAATATTTGGGGGGGGGGGGTGTTGAAAGACTGGTAGAGAATAAGATGGAATTTTGAAAAAATCTTGACGACATTTTCATTTGCCTAAACAAAAGGTAATCTTTTTTTATTTATCTAATGTTCAACTAAGTGAATTTTTATAGTTTTTAATGTATTAAAGTTTTCGTGAATTGATATTAGGGTTTTCAGAATTCAGATTTATTTTGGTAGATTTCGTTTAGGGTTTAAGTTTCCATTGAAGTTAGGATTTTCGTAATTCAATTTTTGTAGATTCTTATTATGTTATTTTAGTAACAATAATTTATATTGCATGCGTTTGTAATAATTGGTTTGGTTAATTGACTAGTTTTTGTTAAAAAATTAAAATGAGATTAGGGTTTTGAGATATGAAAAAGCTGTTTTTTTTAACTTGAATTGTGGGTTAGGGTCTTCGCTTTTTGTAGATTTATGGGATTTAGGGTTTCGAGGTGGCGTGTTTGACTGGTTTCACTAGTATTTTACCAATTTTTTTGTGAATTCTTTATTAAATTGGACCCCAAATGCATTACTTTATCATAGGGTATCTAGCTTAAAAATTTGTTATTTATTGAACTTGATTACGAAATGTTGGACTTTATTGTACATGTGGGACATTTATGTTCCTTTCTAGTCTTTAATGTCTTTTTAATCCTTTAATACATTACTTTATTATCTGTTTGATACTTGGCTACACATATCTATGGGCCCTGAATATCTGTTTGTCTTTTTTGTAGGTTATAAGATATGGTTCTAGTGGATTTGTTCTTCCACTATGGTGGTGGTTGGATTAGAGATCAAGAGCTAAAATATTCAAGTAGCATGATGCCCAAATGGACAGATTATGACTCTGACCATCTCTCTTATATTGACAAGGTAGATGAGTACATCACTGTCCTAGAATTTATAGGTGTGCAATAGTTAATAATTGTTGGCTCCTCTGGGAAGCTGTATGAAATAAAATGGGATGGGGGTTTATGTTGCTTGTTGGAGCTTATCAGTGATACTTTAAAGTTATTGACATTTATGTTGTACAGAATAGTAAAGTAGGAGTTAATGTCCATATCATTGTATACCACTGATGCAAGATTAACAACGAAGAACGAAAATAAAGGATAAAAAGCACGACACTCGTTGATCTATCAAGAATTTCAAGTAGGAACTAGTCTACTTACCTTCTTGATGAAGCCAAAGAGGACCTATACTACGCAACAACCCTCAAGACAACTAGGAATTGAAAGTTGAATGATCAATAGAAAGGAACAAGTTCAATTGAATTTCACTCAAAAAGAACAAGTTTTCCAACATGTATTGGGAATAGCAAAAAGCTGCGTTTCTTTTGTTATGATGTAAGGTGCTGAAAATAAACTAAGTGTTAGGATTATATAGGTGAGCCTCATACGCCTAAAAGGTAAAGAAATAGCCCCCAAGTGGGCTAAATGTCAATAGCCACGCAGGGCTAAATAAGCACCATAAAATAAATAAGTCTAGCAACGCAAAAGCATGAAAAAGTGCTAAAAAATACAGCGCATTAAGGCCAATAAACGAGCCCTCCACGCGGCTGAATTGTCTAGAAAATATAGGCCACGTGCCACGCGAGTACCACGCGCCAAACATTCTTCTAGAACGCCCCTTCTCCAATGCCAACCAACGAATCCCAAGGCTCTTCTATCATGCTGCCCAGACAAATATTCTCCAAAGAATCTTCTCCAAGCTATCATCCAAGATTGATGAAGGTCCGATAACTCCTTAGCCCGACTCTTAGATTCATCCTCAATTTTGACTACATCATCCTCCCCTTCTTGAAAGGATTTCGTCCTCGAAATCAAACCATCATCGACACGGCAACAATGCATATTTATCTTCTCTCATCCATGGATTACATCTACATCATTCTCCCTCTCTTGGTAAGGATTCGTCCTCGAATCTGATTCTTGCAAAACATGGACGACAATGAGTATAGATAACTCCTAAGTCTCAACTAGGAAATAGACAATTAGCCCCACAATAACACTCCCATGAGATGGCACATGTGCGCCACCAAACTGCCCAAAAATGATATCACTAATCGCCATCGCTTTAGAAAGCGCAAATATAAGCATAAGCCAAGTAAACATACCGTCCTCATGGAGTTTACAAGTTTGGGTTGCATACCACAATAACTCCCACGTAGCATATTTCCAACGGCCCTCCACTTGTATTACTTTCAAATACACGGAGTGCTTTCCATGGTTACACATAACACTAGTAGGACATATCAAACCAAAACTCGGGAACATCTTACCAGCCCATTCCAAAGCAATTAAGTGAAGCAAGTGACCAATTTTAAGCTCAATTCCTGGGTCAAATACCAACAAGGTCAACACATCAAACATGACACATATCTCAAGAAATTCATATTGTAACAACAAGCTGTAGGAACAAGGATGTATCCCATCACAACAATAGCATACCAGAGAAGCATGAATCATGAGATACAAGCATTTCCCATCCTCTATCCTAGAGTAAGCAAAAGCATCAAGACATGTGTAACAATCAGAATTTTCTTCCTTCTCACAAGAACTCCTAACACCCTCATGACCCTCATCATAGGCAGATAAATAGTAAAAAAAAGTGTTTCCTAGTGTAACTTCATCAATGGTCTCCACAACAATAGGCATATTTTCATAAATATGTATACACCCAAGCTCAATGCCAATATTTGGACAACACAAAGAAGAAGCTGGAGTTAAACAAAGATTCATACTTCCCTTCTCATGACAATGCCCTCTACCAAGTGAACTACTATCAAACAAGGAGTTACTTCCATCACAAGAAGTAATGTTAAGAAATTCAAATTCACTATCTAAACAATAAGTATCTCCGCGTAAGAATAGATTCACAAGAAAGGTCTCACTTAAATTCACATCACCATGGACGTTAAAAGTACCAAACTCATCACATAATTCAGTCTCATTACCATGGTCCATTTTGACATCAAAAGAGCTTGAAGAGGACCCTACACCTTCAATTCCAGGATCAAACAAGTGATGTTTAAATTCTACTTCTAGGATAACATGCAATCTTTCATCAATGACATCCCTAGAAGCATTACTTTTAATACCTAGACCGTCAGCACAAGTGTTAACACTAGTTTTTATTACATCAAACTCACAAAGTAGTTTTAATTTTGGGAGCACATTCAAGATCAACTAGTGTATCGTCACAAATCTTATCCAAATGTCCATTACAAGGCAGCGACAATTTAGGGTCCAAACAAAAATTACCACTACTCATACTCTCATCATTAACTGGCTCTTCACTAGTTCCTAGAGTATTGAGTGTAGTAGACTTACCTTGAAGATCACAAGATTGACCTTGTTTACCTTCATTGTCTTCCTCAAGCTCAGAGTCAACACGGGCAGACCCTACATCCCCATGGGCAGCCCCTAAAATGCCTTCTTCTTGCACTTCCCATAATTGGTGTGCAATCCCAAGCTTGTTTCCAACGGTACCTGCAAGAGAATTTAAACAACTAGAGGAAAAAGAAGAATTACAAGTGTTAGAGTGAAAAACTTCCCCTCTTTTCTTTTCTTCTTTCTTTTCTCTCATATTCTTTTCAACTACATTCTCTTGTCTCTTTGGTGGCAACCCAACTACTTTATTCACCCCAAACTTTCCCTTTTGATAATTACACTCCTCTACGTGCATAAAAGAGGCATAGGTACTATTGGCACTTTTCTTTGTAAGCGGGAATGGCATTAGAGGCCATCCTTCGTCGTCCACAACATGCCTTATCCAATCTCGCACATATGGAACATTGCGATGTAAGAACCATGGCTACCCGAAACACAAGTCACATGTTTGAAGAGGATACACATCACACCAAACCGTTTCAAGGTATTCTCCTCTTGAGACTATTACCTTGACCTTCCACTCAACCTTATATCCATCATAGAGATATGGATATCTTCGTCTCACCCATGTTAAGTGCAAAAGATTAACCACTTCTGGTGAAATAAGCATTGCTTCACTCAAGTCGTCAAGCTCTAGAACGAAGCCCTTATAACCATAAATATGTACCTTCAACTTGTGGAACCTCGGTTTTGGCATAAGTACTTGGGGATTGCCCAAGTTTGACTTATTACAAGAAGATTTTGGAGTCAAACATGGCTGCTCCTTTTCAAGATTATCAACTCGGGCTCCCATTCTGTCAATATATCGTCCTACGTTAGCTTTCATTACTCTCATCTCGGCCCAAACATCGGCCAAAGTAATCTCGGGAATACCCTCTTGTTTATCAACTACTCCAGCCATGTACCTGCATACAAATAAAGACTAGAAAATATGTTAAGATTAGCAAAATACCTCACCCGCTCCCTTACTTTGAATGACACTCGGGTTCACTCAAATTTAAGGTAGGATCTCACAAACTTGTTCCAAATGGCTTCCTCGAATTGATCAAGTTCCTCAACGACCTTTCAAGTTCACAAATTCACTAGTTCTCTTCGGGGTTAGTGAATTTATGAGACTCTATAGGCGGACAGCTTTTAAAGTTAGCACGGGAAGTCAAAGAATTAACTACGAAAGTTGGAAATTCTGAGTTTAGCACGAAGTCCTACAAGCTCAAATATTAGTAACTAACTTAAGTAGGAGAATTACCTAAGAATTACTAATTAGAAGTGATGTTCACAAAGAAATAAGGAAATTCTATGAAAAATCTGATCTTCTACCCTTAAATAGGTGCACAAGACAAGCCCTTTTTGAGTAGGCTAAGTTTTCCCTATTTTCACTTGCTTTCCAACTCAAATTTGGAGAACTTTTACCACTTTTCCCAACTACTTTTCACACATTTTCCTTGCTGATTTTCCATCCAAAAAACGTGCAAAACACCCTCCTAAAGCCTAAGAAAAAACTAATTCCCTTACTTGGAAAGTGGATAAACTTCTCCCCTTTGAATTGGGATTTGTTTCCCTCTTGAATTAGGCTTAGGCTTTCCTCCTTCTTTCCTCTATATGCAACTGATTTCAAGCCTCCTTAACACCACAATTTTCAGCAAAGAACAAGATCAAAACATGTAGAAAGGCGAAGGATTCAAGATCAAAAATGAATTCTTTCAACCAAACTCAAGAACAACAAGTTGTTATTCAAGAATTCTTATGTTTTTAGCCAAGAACACGTTTTTAAGCTCAAGAATGGTTCAAGAGGTGCTGCACTACTACTCAAATAAGTTTTCAAGTATTCTCCTTCAAGAAAAATCAAGAATCAAAGCAAGAACGGATGAAAATCAAGAAACACACCAAGAATCTTCAAGAAACTCTTCAAGAATCGTTTCAAACTTCAAGATTCAAACAAATCCCTTCTTTAGTAAAGTTTTCTTGTAACCTAGGTGTCCCAAACACAATACACGGCTGATCTTTTGTTTTTTCCACGTTTTTCTTTCTTTTTTTTAATCAAAAACGAAAATTTCAAGAAAGTAACTAAGAAACCTAATTCTAGGCACGAAGAACAGGATTGGGGATGTAGACACAAACCCTTTCCAAGCTCTGAATACCGACTGATGCAAGATTAACAACGAAGAACGAAAATAAAGGATAAAAAGCAAGACACTCGTTGATCTATCAAGAATTGCAAGTAGGAACTAGTCTAGTTACCTTCTTGATGAAGCCAAAGGGGACCTATAATACGCAACAACCCTAAAGACAACTAGGAATTGAAAGTTGAATGATCAATGGAAAGGAACAAGTTCAATTGAATTTCACTCAAAAAGAAAAAGTTTTCCAACATGTATTGGGAATAGCAAAAAGCTGCGTTTCTTTTGTTATGATGTAAGGTGCTGAAAATAAACTAAGTGTTAGGCTTATATAAGTGAGCCTCATACGCCTAAAAGGTAAAGAAATAGCCCCAAGTGGGCTAAATGTCAATAGCCACGCAGGGCTAAATAAGCACCATAAAATAAATAAGTCTAGCAGCGCAAAAGCATGAAAAAGTGCTAAAAAATACAACGCATTAAGGCCAATAAACGAGCCCTCCACGCGGCTGAATTGTCTACAAAATATAGGCCGCGTGCCAAGCGAGTACCACGCGCCAAGCATTCTTCTAGAATGCCCCTTCTCCAATGCCAACAAACGAATCCCAAGGCTCTTCTAACATGCTGCTCGGACAAATATTCTCCAAAGAATCTTCTCCAAGCTATCATCAAAGATTGATGAAGGTCCGATAACTCCTTAGCCCGACTCTTAGATTCATCCTCAATTTGGACTACATCAACCACACAAAGAGTTGCCTTCCTAAAATTGTGGTTATTGTTGAGTAGTTCATCAGATAAAGATTGTGATTCTACAAGTGACGATGATTTTTTTGATTTTGATTTAGATGATTTGGAGTCACTTACAACTGAAAAAATTAAAAGATGAATGAAAAGTTAGATGGGTATAAGCACTTAGCTAAGTCAATGTTTTTCAAAGACATTCCTAAAGCAAGGAAAATGCTTAAGCTATATGCGTTGGCCACTGGGTATGGAGTCGTGCCACTTAAAAGTGAGAAAACAAAACTAAGGTACAAGTGTGAGGAGGGATGCTCTTTTGTCTATCTAATCTCCAGGGATGAGAAGAGTAATGGGGTTAGAGTGAAGACACTTAATATAGAATATACTTGTTAGCCGGTTTTTAATAACCAAATGGTTGATTCAAAGCTAGTTGCTTACTACTTCAAGAAAAAGCTACATGACACTCTCAAATATAGGGTTAAGAAAATGAAACAAGATCTGGAAAGAGAGTTTATGATTAATTTTTCTTATAACAAGTGTAAGTGGGCTAAAAGGATGATCTTAGATGTTTGAGAAGGTAGTTTCACTGATGATTACAAAAAAAAAAAAATTGAGGCTTATGCTTATGAGCTGACATAGAATAATCCTAGAAGTGACATCATCATCAACATTCCAAAGGATGCACTAGAAGAAGGAAAAAAGAAAATTTCAAAGGATGAATAACTGCAAGGCTGGTTTGAGGCCTTTTATTGGCTTAGATGGTTACATTCTTGAAAGGGAAAGCCATAGGTATATTGTTGGCATTGTTGCTCAGGACTCTATGAAGCACTTTTACCCATTAGAATGGGCTATTAAGGATAGAGAAACCAAGCTTACTTGGAGATGGTTCATAACTTTGCTACAATATTTCATGGAGCTTAAAGATGGTGGAGGATTCACTTTTATTCAGACATCCAGAAGGTAATGTTGGCTGTTTATTTATTTTTTAATGTTTGATTGCCTTATCTTATAGGCTGCTGCTTCTAACATCTATTTTTTTTTTTTTTTACTATCTTGGGTTTGATTGAGGCAATCAAGTTTGTTCTTCCTGATGCAAAGCACATATATTGTGTGAAACATATAGAGCTAATTGGTGTAAGTTAGCGGTTATGAAAAAGTACTTTGGTGGTGTGCTTGGACTACATATGTGAGGACTTCAAGGACCAATTGAGTAAGTTGGGGGAGACAGAAGAGAAGGCTGCTACAGATCTATTATCTTATCCAGTTAAATGTTGGAGTAGGGCCTACTTTGACACAGTTTTGAAAAAATCAGACAGCTCACAACAACCTGACAGAGTCATTCAATTCTTGGATATTAGATTTTAGGCACAAACCAATGATAAAGATGCTGGAAGACATAAGGGTCACAGTGATGTGCATGTTGAGAAACCATGTGAAGGAGGCTGCTACTTGGAAAAGTGATTTCAACCCAAACGTAATGTAGTTGTATGGCCAGTACATGAAGATTGATAATATATGAAAGACTGTGTTCAATGGTGACAATGATTTTTAGATTATTGAAGGTACTGACACACACACTGTGGATCTGGAAGAAAAAAGATGTACATATAGGGCTTTGGATCTTTCTAGAAGGAATCCTTTGTCCTCATGTAATTAAAACATTGCTTTACTTAAAAATTAACCCTTTGGTTTGATGCACTAGTGGTATTGTAAAGAAGCCTATATATTGGCTTACAAAAATATGTTGCAACCAGTAAGAGGTCCAAGTTTTGGACAGTAGAACTTAGCCAAGCTATGGAACTACCTCTCTTAGTGAACAAGGTGGGGAAGTCTAGGGTTAAGAGAACCAGGGATAAGGATGAGGCAATCAACATATAAGGAGGATGGTCTACTTCCAGGAAACAGAGTGTAATGACATGTTCAACATGTCGACAAGCAAACCATAATGCAAGATATTTATACATACAATTCTATTGTTTGTAAAGTCTTGTAAGTTGTTTTATTTGTTTGGTTTTTTCTGGACTGTTAGGAATCCAAAGGGAAGAAAAAAATGAAGAGCAAGCAAAGAAGAAGAATGTAGCTGCTGAAAACAATGAGTATGATGTTAGGAGGTTCTCACCAGTTGTAGCTGATCCCAGTCAAGATAAATCCAACTATCAGGCACAATGCCAAGTCAGCAACCTCAGACAAGCCAAGCTGATGAACTTATTTTATCGTTTGCACTTTCTGTTGTTTATGTCATGTTCTTTTGATGTATATCTCTACTGTCCTTTTTTGCTGGACTTTGATGATAGACCTAAAATTGAATTGTTTCAATCTTCATTGGATTGTTTTTATAACTAAGAATTAGTCATTGCTACAATCCTGATGAGGGGTCCACACCGTTACAGCTGGTTACCTTGGCTTATCATTGATTTAGAAATGAATAGTATTCTGCCTTTGAAGATACAATATTTGTTGTTGCTGGCCTATGAAAAATATTTATCATTTTAGGCTCTGCACTGATTTTTAACAAATACTACACCAACAAATGACATTTTGGTGGCCAACAGTCCCGTCTCGTTGCAACAATACAGTCCCTTACGATTTTTGTCCCTCCAAAAATAAAATAGGCGATGACGATACATATATATACAATGTATTAAAAAAAGAGGGATAGACAACGGGATTTGCACTTGCCATGATAACTCGGCCGGCTACCATGTGCAGTCGTGAGAGTATCCTTAACCCCTATCCGATCCGCTCTCTATCTGAGCCTAATTTTAAAAATATTATTGTTTTCCTTTTATTTTTAACCTGAGTTTATTTAATTTTATGTTACTTTATTTTTATTCTATTTTATTCTCATTAAATTCAATTATTATTGCACTAACTATTTTCTTTTATTTTTGCGAGGTACTTTTTTATGAAATTTGTTAAAAGATGACGCATTTGAAGAGGACAAAGTATTTCAAGATTATTACTTTTACTTCAATTCATTCTATTATTTTTATTAATTTTTTTTTAATGGTTTGCACTAACTTGTTTATTTCATTTATAAGGTACAGAGGAAGTATGCTAAGGAAGACGTCGCTAGAGAAGCAATTGATACAGAACACAACTTTTTATTTAATTTTATATACAAATATTTGTATCTAATTGTATGATATAGTGGAACTTGTTTTCTTATTTTAGTTTAATTTATTTTCAAATTCCAATTATTTAGTCTGGCCGAGAACCACTATTAGTGGAATCGGGGAGGTGCCTAACACCTTCCTCCTGGATTAATTTGAATCTCTTACCCGTAATCTCTAATTCACAGAATAAGTTTTGGAGTCAATTATAAAATGGCTAGAAGCAAAGTAGGTGCCTTAATACGCCTTGTTAAACAATTTATTAGGTGGAGACTCAAAGTTTTATCCGTGAGTTCAATAAATCGAATTCTATTTTTAAATTCTAGCGGTTCGAAAAAATGGGGTGCGACGATAACTTGATTAATATTTATCAAATTGAACCATTAACAACCAATATATATTCAACCGAAAAGGAAAAAATTTTCCCCTCTATACTGGAAATGGTCCAACTTTACCATCCGGTAAAAGTTTTAAAACTAAAAAGTCCCTACTGTTAGTATATTATGCAAGTTTGCCCCTATAATAGATGGGAGTCTACCGTGGAAGCCATGTCACTACTTTGTTTAATGAGCTTAAGCCATTACCCAATAACCCATGACCTATGACCCACAACCTAATTGTCTTCAAATAAAAAGCCTCACCCGAATACAATGAAATGACATAAAACATTTCGAGGGGGGTGTTGAAAGACTGGTAGAGACTAAGATGGAATTTTGAGAACAAATCTTGACGATATTTTCATTTGCCTGAACAAAAGGTAATATTTTTTTATTTATCTAATGTTCAACTAAGTGAATTTTTATAGTTTTTAATGTATTAAAGTTTTCGTGAATTGATATTAGGGTTTTCAGAATTAAGATTTATTTTGGTAGATTTCGTTTAGGGTTTAAGTTTCCATTGAAGTTAGGATTTTCGTAATTCAATTTTTGTAGATTCTTATTATGTTATTTTAGTAACAATAATTTATATTGCATGCGTTTGTAATAATTGGTTTGGTTAATTGACTAGTTCTTGTTAAAAAATTAAAATGGGATTAGGGTTTTGAGATATGAAAAAGCTATTTTTTTTACTTGAATTGTGGGTTAGGGTCTTCGCTTTTTGTAGATTTAGGGGATTGAGGGTTTCGAAGTGGCGTGTTTGACTGGTTTCACTAGTATTTTACTAATTTTTTTGTGAATTCTTTATTGAATGGGACCCCAAATACATTATTTTATCATATGGTATCTAGCTTAAAAATTTGTTATCTATTGAACTTGATTACGAAATGTTGGACTTTATTGCACATGTGGGATATTTATGTTCCTTTTTAATCCCTTAATACATTACTTTTTTATCTGTTTGATACTTGGTTACACATATCTATGGGCCTTGAATATCTGTTTGGTCTTTTTTGCAGGTTATAAGATATGGTTCTAGTGGATTTTTTCTTCCACTATGGTGGTGGTTGGATTAGAGATCCAGAGCTGAAATATTCAAGTAGCATGTTGCACAAATGGACAGATTATGACTCTGACCATCTCTCTTATATTGACATAGTAGATGAGTACACCACTGCCCTAGGATTTATAGGTGTGCAATAGTTAATAATTGTTGGCTCCTCTTGGAAGCTGTATGAAATCAAATGGGATGGGGGTTTATGTTGCTTGTTGGAGCTTATCAGTGATACTTTAATGTTATTGACATTTATGTTGTACAGGATAGTAAAGTAGGAGTTAATGTCCATGTCATTGTATACCACACTAAGAGTTGCCTTCCTAAAATTGTGGTTATTGCTGAGGGTAGTTCATCAGATAAAGATTGTGATGCTACAAGTGACGGTGATTTTTTTGATTTTGATTTAGATGAATAGGAGTCACTTACAACTGAAAAAATTAAAAGATGAATGAAAAGTTAGATGGGTATAAGCACTTAGATAAGTCAATATTTTTCAAAGACATTCCTAAAGCTAGAAAGGTGCTTAAACTATATGCATTGGCAACAGGGTATGGAGGCGTGCCACTTAAAAGTGACAAAACAAAACCAAGGTACAAGTGTGAGGAAGGATGCCCTTTTGTCTATCTAATCTCCAGGGATGAGAAGAGTAATGGGGTTAGAGTGAAGACACTTAATATAGAATATACTTGTTAGCCGGTTTTTAATAACCAAATGGTTGATTCAAAACTAGTTGTTTACTACTTCAAGAAAAAGCTACATGACACTCCCAAATATAGGGTTAAGAAAATGAAACAAGATCTGGAAAGGGAGTTTATGATTAATTTTTCTTATAACATGTGTAAGAGGGCTAAACGGATGATCTTAGATGTTTGAGAAGATAGTTTCACTGATGATTACAAAAAAAAAAAATTGAGGCTTATGCTAATGAGCTGACATAGAGTAATCCTAGAAGTGACATCATCATCAACATTTCAAAGGATGCACAAGAAGAAGGAAAAAGAAAATTTCAAAGGATGTATAACAACAAGGCTGGTTTGAGGCCTTTTATTGGCTTAGATGGTTACATTCTTGAAAGGGAAAGCCATAGGTATATTGTTGGTATTGTTGCTCAGGATTCTATGAACCACTTTTACCCATTAGAATGGGCTATTAAGGATAGAGAAACCAAGCTTACTTGGAGATGGTTCATAACTTTGCTACAATATTTAATGGAGCTTAAAGATGGTGGAGGATTCACTTTTATTCAGACATCCAGAAGGTAATGTTGGCTGTTTATTTATTTTTTAATGTTTGATTGCCTTAGCTTCTAGGCCGCTGCTTCTAACATCTATTTTTTTTTTACTATCTTGGGTTTGATTGAGGCAATCAAGTTTGTTCTTCCTGATGCAAAGCACATATATTGTGTGAAACATATAGAGCTAATTGGTGTAAGTTAGCGGTTATGAAAAAGTATCTTTGGTGGTGTGCTTGGACTACATATGTGAGGACTTCAAGGACCAATTGAGTAAGTTGGGGGAGACAGAAGAGAAGGTTGCTACAGATCTATTATCTTATCCAGTTAAAAGTTTGAGTAGGGCCTACTTTTACATAGTTTTGAAAAAATCAGACAGCTCACAACAACCTGACAGAGTCATTCAATTCTTGGATATTAGATTTTAGGCACAAACCAATAATAAAGATGCTGGAAGACATAAGGATCACCGTGATGTGCATGTGAAGAAACCATGTGAAGGAAGCTGCTACTTGGAAAAGTGATTTCAACCCAAAGGTAATGAAGTTGTATGGCCAGAACATGAAGATTTATAATATATGAAACACTGTGTTCAATGGTGACAATGATTTTGAGGTTATTGAAGGTACTGACACACACACTGTGGATCTGGAAGAAAAAAGATGTACATATAGGGCTTTGGATCTTTCTGGAAGGAATCCTTTGTCCTCATGTAATCAAAACATTGCTTTACTTAAAAATTAACCCTTTGGTTTGATGCACTAGTGGTATTGTAAAGAAGCCTATATATTGGCTTACAAAAATATGTTGCAACCAGTAAGAGGTCCAAGTTTTTGACAGTAGAACTTAGCCAAGCTATGGAACTACCTCTCTTAGTGAACAAGGTGGGGAAGTCTAGGGTTAAGAGAACCAGGGATAAGGATGAGGCAATCAACATATAAGGAGGATGGTCTACTTCCAGGAAACAGAGTGTAATGACATGTTCAACATGTCGACAAGCAAACCATAATGCAGGATTTTTATACATACAATTCTATTGTTTGTAAAGTCTTGTAAGTTGTTTTATTTCTTTTGTTTATTCTGGACTATTAGGAACCCAAAGGGAAGAAAAAAATGAAGAGCAAGCAAAAAAGAGGAATGTAGCTACTGAAAACAATGAGTATGATGTTAGGAGCTTCTTACCGGTTGTAGCTGATCCCAGTCAAGAGGAAATCTAACTATCAGGCACAATGCCAAGTAAGCAATCTCAGACAAGCTAAGCTGATGAACTTATTTTATCGTTTGCACTTTCTGTTGTTTATGTCATGTTCTTTTGATATATATCTCTACTGACCTTTTTTGCTGGACTTTGATTATAGACCTCAAATTGAATTGTTTCAATCTTCATTGGATTGTTTTTATAATTAAGAATTAGTCATTGTTGCAATCATGATGAGGGGTCCACACCATTACAGCTGGTTACCTTGGCTTATCACTGATCTAGAAATGAATAGTATTTTGCCTTTGAAAATACAATATTTGGTGTTGCTGGCCAATGAATAATCTTTATTATTTTAGGCTATGCACTGATTTTTAACAGATACTACACCAAGAAATGACATTTTGGAGGCCAACAATCCCCGTCTCGTTGCAACAATACAGTCCCTTACGATTTTTGTCCCTCCAAAAATAAAATAGGCGATGACGATACATATATATACATTGTTGTAAAACAAGAGGGATAGACAACAGGATTTGCACTTGGCATGGTAAGTCGGCCGGCTACCGTGTGCAGTCGTGATAGTATCCTTAACCCCTATCCTCCGCTCTCTATCTGAGCCTAATTTTAAAAATACTATTGTTTTCCTTTTATCTTTAACCTGAGTTTGTTTAATTTTATGTTACTTTATTTTTATTCTATTTTCTTCTGAATAAATTCAATTATTGTTGCGCTAATTATTTACATTTATTTTTGCGCGTTACTTTTTGATGAAATTTGTTAAAAGATGACTCATTAGGAGAGGACAAAGTATTTCAAGATTATTTCTTTTACTTCAATTAATTATATTATTTTTATTAATTTTTTTTTTAATGATTTGCACTAACTTGTTTATTTCATTTATAAGGTAGAGAGGAAGTATGCTAAGGAAGACGTCGCTAGAGAAGCAATTGATACAGAACACAACTTTTCATTCAATTTTATATACAAATATTTGTATCTAATTGCATGATATAGTGGAACTTGTTTTCTTATTTTAGTTTAATTTATTTTCAAATCTCAATTATTTAGTCCGGCCGAGAACCACTATTAGTGGAATCTGGGAGGTGCCTAACACCTTCCTCCTTGATTAATTTGAATCTCTTACCCGTAATCTCTAATTCACAGAATAAGTTTTGGAGAAATTATAAAATGGCTAGAAGCAAAGTAGGTGCCTTAATACGCCTTGTTAAACAATTTATTAGGTGGAGACTCAAAGTTTTATCCGTGAGTTCAATAAATCGAATTCTGTTTTTGAATTCTAGCGGTTCGAAAAAATGGGGTGCGACGATAACTTGATTAATATTTATCAAATTGAACCATTAACAACCAATATATATTCAACGGAAAAGGGAAAAAGTTTCCCCTCTATATTGGAAATGGTCCAGTTTTACCATCCGTTAAAAGTTTTAAAACTAAAAAGTCCATATTGTTAGTATATTATGTAAGTTTTCCCCTATAATTGATGGGAGTCCACCGTGGAAGCCATGTCACTACTTGGTTTAATGAGCTTAAGCCATTACCCAATAACCAAATAACCCATGACCTATGACCTACAACCTAATTGTCTTCAAATAAAAAGCCTCACCCGAATACAACGAAATGACATAAAATATTTGGAGGAGGGGGTGTTGAAAGACTGGTAGAGAATATGATGGAATTTTGGAAAAATCTTGACGATATTTTCATTTGCCTAACAAAAGGTACCCTTTTTTTATTTATCTAATGTTCAACTAAGTGAATTTTTATAGTTTTTAATGTATTAAAGTTCTCGTGAATTGATATTAGGGTTTCAAAATTTAGATTTATTTTGGTAGATTTCGTTTTAGGGTTTAAGTTTCCATTAAAGTTAAGATTTCCGTAATTCAATTTTTGTAGATTCTTATTATGTTATTTTAGTAACAATAATTTATATTGCATGTGTTTGTAATAATTGGTTTGGTTAATTGACTAGTTCTCGTTAAAAAATTAAAATGGGATTAGGGTTTTGAGATATGAAAAAGCTGTTTTTTTAACTTGAATTGTGGGTTAGGGTCTTCGCTTTTTGTAGATTTATGGGATTAAGGGTTTCGAAGTGGCGTGTTTGACTGGTTTCACTAATATTTTAATAATTTTTTTGTGAATTCTTTATTGAATGGGACCCCAAATGCATTACTTTATCATATGGTATCTAGCTTAAAAATTTGTTATTTATTGAACATGATTACGAAATGTTGGACTTTATTGCACATGTGGGACACTTATGTTCCTTTCTAGTCTTTAATGCCTTTTTAATCCCTTAATACATTACTTTCTTATCTGTTTGATACTTAGCTACACATATCTATGGGCCCTGAATATCTGTTTGGTCGTTTTTGCAGGTTATAAGATATGGTTCTAGTGGATTTGTTCTTCCGCTATGGTGGTGATTGGATTAGAGATCCAGAGCTAAAATATTCAAGTAGCATGTTGCACAAATGGACAGATTATGACTCTGACCATCCCTCTTATATTGACATGGTAGATGAGTACACCACTGCCCTAGGATTTATAGGTGTGCAATAGTTAATAATTATTTTGCTCCTTCTGGAAGTTGTATGAAATAGAATGGGATGGGGTTTATATTGCTTGTTGGAACTTATCAGTGATACTTTAAAGTTATTGACATTTATGTTGTACATGCTAGTACAGTAGGAGTTAATGTCCATATCATTGTATACCACACTAAGAGTTGCCTTCCTAAAATTGTGGTTATTGCTAAGAGTAGTTCATCCGATAGAGATTGTGATGCTACAACTGACGGTGATTTTTTTGATTTTGATTTAGATGAATTAGAGCCACTTACAACTGAAAAAATTAATAGATGAATGAAAAGTTAGATGGGTATAAGCACTTAGATAAGTCAATGTTTTTCAAAGACATTCCTAAATCTAGGAAGGTGCTTAAACTGTATGCATTGGCCACTGGGTATGGAGTCGTGCCACTTAAAAGTGACAAAACAAAACCAAGGTACAAGTGTGAGGAGGGATGCCCTTTTTCCTGTCTAATCTCCAGGGATGGGAAGAGTAATGGGGTTAGAGTGAAGACACTTAATACAGAATATACTTGTTAGCTTGTTTTTAATAACCAAATGGTTGATTCAAATGTAAGAGGGCGCTAAAAGGATGATCTTAGATGTTTGAGAAGGTAGTTTCTGAAACGACCTCGGTCAGTCGTTTCGGATCTTAGGACTCCGATTGGTGTGCCGATAATTTTAAAATATTTGTAATATCCATTAGGACCTGTCTGTAAAATTTGAGCTAAATCAGACCTCGTTTGGTAGGCATCGGAAGAAGGTTTCAGTTTTTATTGTCGAAAAATATTAAAAAGAGATTTTTGAGCTCGGTTTTGGTGAATGAGCTCCGATTCGAAATCCGAAAGCGCCATTAGGTTCGTATTATTATTTGTGACATTTATTAACTTTTGAAAGTGAATTTAGAGGTTGTTCGGCTAGTTTCCGCTAAAATGCCGAAAGTTAAATAATTTGACCTTTTTCCATTTAAATTTGCATCTTGAGTTTCGGAACCCGATTTGAGATCCACCTTAGCGAGTATATTACATATATTTTGTAACTTGTATGCAAAATTTGGGATTATTTCGAATATCGTAGGGTACCGTTTTAATTTTTACCGTAGCAGCGAATTTTAAAGGAAAAAAAGAAAAAAAAAGGGGAAAAGATTAAAAATTGAAGGATGAGAGGCGGTGGACCTTTCTTATCCTTAGCCTTTGTATAGCAAACAGAAACATACGAACATACGTACAGAAACAAGAATAGAAACGAGACAGTGACAGAGACAATGGAAAAAATGCCAGAAAATGAGAAAAGAGCCGGGAAAATAGTAGAATTTTTACCCCGAAACATTCAGGTAATGATCTTAATGCATTATTTGAGTTTATTACGTGTGTTTGAATATGTTTTAACGATAAAAATTGGGATTTTAGACATCATTTTAATAAGTTCAACTAATAGTTTAAAGGGTCAATTGGACCCCGATAATAGAATTGATTATATATTCGTACTCAGTGAGTTATGGGCAACATATAAATATAATTTATTTAGGATTTGGTTAGGTGACCATAAACCCTGTACATAGGCCTGGCCTGCGTATTGTGTATGCGAATAGGGTATCAGGTTCCTAACCAGATTTCCCTAAGATGTGAGGAATGAAGTCTTTAGCCTAATTTGATATATTTTTCTGTTTATTAAATAGAGTGGGATCGTTTGATAATGAATCCAAAGGACAAAGCGGTTTTTGATAAGAATTGCTAACTTTGTAACAAGGTAAGTGTTTATATCCATTTCTTTGGAGGCACCTGGCCTCGTGGATTTTCTACCACGTGTTCTTTACGTGTGTAGCTGCTGATAGGCATACTCATTATGCCTTAGCTTTGAATTTACATTGTATATTATATGTTATGCCCTTTTGTTGGTATTGCGTTGAGCATATGAGCATTGCACTCTGGTTTTGAGCATTGCATATACTTCCCGGTTGGCGATGAGAGTCCCGCACCGGTGAATAGTCATTATTGCATATACTTCTCGATTGGCGATGAGAGTCCCGCACCGGTGAATGGTCATTATTGCATATACTTCCCGGTTGGCGATGAGAGTCCCGCACCGGTGAAGGGTCATTATTGCATATACTTGGCGATGAGAGTCCCGCACCGGTGAAGGGTCATTATTGCATATACTTCCCGGTTGGCGATGAGAGTCCCGCACCGGTGAAGGGTCATTATTGCATATACTACCCGGTTGGCGATGAGAGTCCCGCACCGGTGAAGGGTCATTATTGCATATACTACCCGGTTGGCGATGAGAGTCCCGCACCGGTGAAGGGTCATTATTGCAGACACTTCCCGGTGATCGATGAGAGTCCCGAGCCGGTGAAGGATCATTATTGCATATATCTCCTGGTAGACGATGAGAGTCCCGTGCCGGAGATAGGTATCAGGCATATGTGACTGCATTGCATCGTACCGCATTCATCCCATCTCATTCATATGTGACTGCATTGCATCGTACCGCATTCATCCCATCTCATTGCACCGGATACTGACTATTGTGTGTATTGTGTTGTGTTTTATATATGTGGTATGTATACTATGTCGTAGACATATCTCAGTTTGCCTATTTATTTCTGGCTCGTATTCTGGGTTGCGGGGATCAGGTTACATGCCGCAACGGTATAAATATATGGATCGGGTTGCACGCCGCAACGATATAAATATATGGATCGAGTTGCACGCCGCAACGGTATAAATATATGGATCGAGTTGCACGCCACAACGGTATAAATATATGGATCGGGTTGAACACCACGATGGTATGATGTATTTATGATTTTTGATATGTTCGGGATACCTATATGTTCTAGCTATCTTAAGTTCCTGGCTGTTAATGATATTATGATTCCATACGGGTTTCCAGTTATTATCTGGCTCCGCCTTTTTATAATTTAAATAAGTGGAATTTGGTTTATCTGTTTCTTCTCCCTGGCTAGCTATCCTATTCTTTGAGGTGGCTAGTCTGCCCCACTTACTGACTCCTTTTGACTCACCCTTGTTTTTTTTGTTTGTTTCTTGTCTATCTATTTTATTTTGGCAGGTTCGCTCCAGGATTGAGTTCGCCGCGTTGTTCAGGAGCGAAGACGACTTCAGCTGTCAGGGTGAGCCCGCTTTATTCCGGATGGCCACCAGTTTATTGTTTATTATTTCAAATGCATTTTGTTCCCTTTAAGAGGTATTTGTTTTCTTTTGTACTCTTAGATGTCTAGTCTGGATAACCCTAAACCTAGTATGTTGGGTAGTTAGCTGTAATTTCTTTTGTACAGCTTAGAGGTATCAGTATGTTAGTATTTTTTTAAGTCCAGTTCTTATTTATGAATTGAATTATATTTATTTTCCTAATTTAATTGGTAAGGGTTCGCCCGATAGGTCTAGGAGAGGAGGTCGGGTGGCCGCACGGCCTACCCGGATTCTGGGTCGTGTCAGTTGGTATCAGAGCCCGATTTAGAGTCTATCCAGACTAAGACAGTGTCTAGTAGAGTCTCGCTGATGGGTACGTAGACGTCCGTACATATCTACGAGAGGCTATGATGGCATTTAGGAAGTTGTACTTCGTTCTTTTCTGATCGTGCGTCGGTCTAGGATGCAGAAGTATTTTGTTTATTCCTTTATGGTAATTGTGAACCCTCGTGCGACAAATCAGCAATTAGTATGAGTTCAAGACGAAGCAGTCTAGTGTGGGGCTAGCACTGACGATCTAGTTACGGATGTACGAGTTCGTGATGGGCAAGGGAGTACAGCCTTGTGGTTCCATTGGCTCTCTACGATGCTTTTAAGAGAATCTTGGCGATGCAGATACCGCAAGAACCTCTTATTCACTAGGCAGCTTACCAGGTTGCCGCAGATGCAGATGTTCGGTCTCAGGGAGCTCTATTTCAGTTCTTAATATTGCCGCAATAAAGTATGTTCCGGAGGCAGCATATGTTGTGCCTCTAGTTATTCTGGCTGGTTAGTTAGCCTGAGTAATGGCTCATTCCGAGTGCCCAAAGAGGCTGCATTATTTTACCCAATTGAACCTTCCGATATACTTAAGCAATGCATCAGATAAACCTCGTGATTTTTTTAAAATAAAATGATGCCAGCGTATCCTTCAGGCTTTTGATTATATCGAGCGGTATGGTGTTGATTATTCTTTTTTCCAGTTTCAGGGTCCAGCCTTGAATTGGTGGGCCGCTCTCTTATCAGCTAACTTGGTTCGGTTTTTCTTCTAGATTAGTGGAAAAGTTCCTTTCGAGTAGCGAACGAGATGAAAAGTGTTGCCAGTTTGAGTGGATTGGACAGGATAGCCTGTCGATTAGCCTGTTGGTGTTTCAGAATATGAGATTGAATTCTATAGAATGGCTGAATATGCATTAGAACTAGTCCATGAGTCTTTCGAGAGATTCAGAGATTTATTGATGACCCTTCTCCTTCCTTGAGATCCCAGAGGGCTCAAAAAATTGAGGTTGGGACTTCATTTGATGTTGTTATTTATATTGCTCAGAGGTATTAGGCATACCATAAGTTAGAGCGGGAAGAGTTAAAGCGGGAGAGCAAGAGATCACGTGGCCCTGGTGGGTAACCATGGTACCTCATTTGGAGGTAAGAGCTCTGATTATTTTGGGAGGTCACCTTCCAGGTTATCTCAGCTTGTGTTACGTGATTCTTAAAGTGTGCTAGTAGTTCGTCAAGATCAGATTCAGTCTTTTCTTTACAGCTATCAACAATCTTTCTAGCTTCCATTTTTAGTCGAAAAGGTGTTATCATTGTTGTGAGTCTGGTTATCTTTTGAGTAGTTTTCACTTACTCCGATAAGTAGGTAGTCATCCTTTCTCTCGTCATCAGGCTCGCAGGGGATTTGATTTCGATCTCAATCGGCAAAAGAAATGCCACCATCCAGTAGAGATCGAGAGCATGGTGGCAGTGGTTCTTCAGAAGGTGATTATCAGGGTAGTAACTCAGCTCAGCTGTAGAGGCAGTTCTATGGACTGCCAGTCTAGTAGGAATATCCGATGTAGTACACCCATGTAATTCTTCTTCTATTATATGTGAGTAAGATTTGATTCTTCCGATCGGTCTGGACTTCGTTTATATTACCATGGTTTCATTGGAAATTGTTTCTATTAAGAATCGGTTGCGGTAGAGGGGCGAGCTTCTGGTATGATTTATTCATGGCATTTGTGAGACCCTACTTATGTTTTTAGTCTAAATATGAGAAATTTGATAGTGAGTGTCGCTATTGTCTGCCTGGCATCTTGTTCATCGACAATGACTGAGTAATTAAAAATCAGACAGGTCACAACAACCTGACTGAGTCATTCAATTCTTGGATATTAGATTTTCGGCACAAACCAATGATAAAGATGCTGGAAGACATAAGGGTCACAGTGATGTGCATGTTGAGAAACCATGAGAAGGAGGCTGCTACTTGAAAAAGTGATTTCAACTTAAAGGTAATGAAGTTGTATGGCCAGTACATGAAGATTGCTAATATATGAAAGACTATGTTCAATGGTGACAATGATTTTGAGGTTATTGAAGGTACTGTCACACACATTGTGGATCTGGAAGAAAAAAGATGTACATATAGGGCTTTGGATCTATCTGGAAGGAATCCTTTGTCCTCATGTAATTAAAACATTGCTTTACTGAAAAATTAATCCTTTGGTTGAAATGCACTGGTGGTATTGTAAAGAAGCCTATATCTTGGCTTACAAAACTAAGTTGCAACCAGTAAGAGGTCTAAGCTTTGGACAGTTGAACTTAGCCAAACTATGGAACCACCTCCCTTAGTTAACCAAGTGGGGAAGTCTAGGGTTAAGAGAACCAGGGATAAGGATGAGGCAATCAACAGGTAAGAAGGATGGTCTACCTTCGGGAAATAGAGTGTAATGACATGTTCAACATGTCGACAAGCAAACCATAATGCAAGATATTTATACTTCATACAATTCTATTGTTTGTAATATCTTGTAAGTTTTTTTATTTCTTTTATTTTTTCTGGACTGTTAGGAATCCAAAGGGAAGAAAAAAATGAAGAGCAAGCAAAGAAGAGGAATGTAGCTGCTGAAAATAATAAGTATGATGTTAGGAGCTTCTCACCATTTTTAGCTGATCCTAGTCAAGAGGAAATCCAACTATCCGGCACAATGCCAAGTCCGCAATCTCAGACAAGCCAAGCTGATGAACTTATATTTATGCCAACACATACAGTGCACAGACAACAGTTCACTCAGGAGGCTAATTCAAATTTTGAGGATCCTGAATTTGGACCAGATACAAACCCTGATATAAGGCCAACAAAAATTTCAGAAAGTGCTACAAGACTTCAAATGAGAATGAGCTAGATTCCAATAGGTACAAAGACGATCAGATTCATTGGTGATGCTAGTGGTGTTAGTGATCCTACTGGCCTTCCATACAATCCAAGAAATCTAACATGGAATGATAGAGTTGCTATAAGCACTAATCAGTTGAAAAAAATGGCCACGTTGAAGACAAGAAGGGGAAATGGAAAAACACAACAGTGATGTTCTTTGCTATCTGTTATTGCCTCTTGTAATGGTACTCTATTTATATCAACCTTTTGGATTGTATAATTGTACTTAGGCAGTTTAGCTTGAATTTGGGTAGATGAATGTTGTGCTATTACTTAAGTGGATGGTTATTTTTGGGGTTGTAGTATAACATCATATTTTTCATTCAGTGTTTTTTGACAATGTTGACATTTTATCTCAGATTTGGCATTATGTCTTGTCATGAAAATTAATAGTCCATTTGTATTAGTTTTTCATGAATGTTATTTGAAACTCAAATTTGACAGTGTTTTTTGTATGTTAATAAACGTCTCACTTTAACATAAAAAACATGAAGTAAAAATCCAACAATGTATACTACAACAGCTTCATTCTTTGTAAACATAACTAGTTTCATTGATCACAATACAGTTTATACCCCCAACCAAAATACAAAACACAACATTAAACAATGTAACCACGGAGAACTTGTTCCGTGATACCCTCGTATCGGTGTCAAGAAGAGCCTACGCTATGAAACTACTCTCGAGTCGCACCCGGGACTCGCAAGTAGAATGATCGGGGGGGGGGGGTTTGGGGGTCAACTAGAATCCACTAGTAAACTCAAACCGTCTCAAAGGGTTTTCATTCAAAGAGAATCCACTCTTGAACATTGTTCATTCAATCATTCATCATAATCGCTAACTAAGTTAAATGGAAGGCTAATGAAGTATTTATAGGCTTCATCTAGACATAATGAAAGCCCTAAAGTACCCCCAAAGTGGGCTAAAAAGATAGAAGCCACGTAGGGCTAGAATAGGAATTACATAGTAACTTAAGTCAAATTTTCGTCAAACAATAGCAGGGGGTAGGCGCCCGCCTCCACACCTTAGGTGCCCGCCTCAGCACCCCTAGGCGCGCGCCTCTTGGTCCGCCTCCTAGAATCCAGAGAGCAAGCATCTACTAGGCAGTCCGCCTCCTTCTGTGGGCGGTCCGCCTCTTCCTGAAGCTTCTTGAAACACCTCGAAATGTGTCTCAGATACTCTTCTTTCCATGGCGTTCCAATGCATGACCTTGAAGTGCTCTTCCTTGGCCTTGGATGGTGCTTTTGGATGGTTGCTCGAATTGCCCCGCATCAATATACCCTTCTTGAGAAGATTTCGTCCTCGAAATCAAGGCTTGGGCTCTCATGGCATCATCAACTTCTCGGGGTGGCCAAAACTCTCCTTTGTCCTTCTTGCTCGTCACTTTGACATAGGCTTCTTCCAAGATCTTCCCCGCCTTAGCATGGAGCTTAGAACCTACAAGAAACGACAAGCAAACACACGCAAACTTCCTACTTTGAAAGTAGGTTAGTGCAAGAAGTGTGGAAAACGCACTCTTGTTGTATAACCAAGCATCAATGAGAAGTATAAATATCAAGTCTCCAAAGAGAACAACAAGTACTTGGCTAAAGATCAACATGCACTTAACACAACAGTGAGCAAATAGGTCATGGAGACATGAAAAATGCAAGAGAAAGCTATCAAAATCCCCTTGAGCCTTAAGCTCCAAATCAACATACCAACCAATCCTCAAGGTGTGATGTACAAGTGGAGTGGAGTAAACAAAATAGTTCAATTGACAACTAACATCAAATGCTCCACTCCCCTCCTTTGAAGCACTCTTACACACTCCAAGAGTGACTTCTTCACCTCCAAATCCAACTCCAAGACGATCTCCCTCTCTTGACAAACTCAGAAGGAAGGTCTCCAAAATTGGCCCTCCATCATTATAGTCCGCACAATGAAGGTTAGGACTACTAGAAGATGGTTCAACACTACTAATATCAAGACCACTCATCCTACTTGGAGCTCCAAATAATGGATCATCCATAGAGTCTATCCTTTCAAACCAAGGAGGTTCCATTCTATTACCAATCCTAGTCCGATACAATTAGCCACCACAAATGAGATTATCTTCACACAAGGGAAATGTAAAAGCATGCACCTCAAATTCATGGTCACACAAAAGCATGGCTTCAAGACTAGGTTCTTTACCCACATTCGAGGAGTCATTGAAAACAAATCGATCCATCTCACACTCTATAGACTCCTCAAGGTCACAACCATCCTCACTACAACACATTGGTCCACCAAATAGAAGCATATCAATAAGGTAATGATCAACTATCTCATCTTCCCATTTGTCAAAGGTTGGTGGTGTGTCATAGCAACGGTCACAATCTTGGTCAACTATCAAATCTACACTAGGGAGGGGTTCAATGAACAATGTGGCATAGTACTTCTCCCAACTAGTGTTTCACAAGCAAACTCAAGTTGATAACTAGACTCTTCACTAGTGGTATACTCAATAGATGCATCAAAAACACCAACTAGTGTTGAGTCATTACAAGACAAGTAGCTAGTAGGCTCATGAAAAGGTGAAGTAACACTTACATTTGTAGTACTTCTTTTATCACTCACAAGGCTTGAAGTGTCATATGCAACTCCTCCTTTATGAAGCTCACATTGACAACTTTCCTCCTCTTGTCTTTCCTTCCGAGCACATGGTTAAGGCTCCAATGGCTTGTCTTCAATTGTACCTACACAAGAACTTCCACAAGAAAAAGTAGAAGATGAAGAATTATTAGCATAATGGGTGCGCTCACTCTTAATCTTTCTTTCCTCACCTCTCTTCTCTCTCAATTTTACCTCATGGTCAAGTGTAGTTTGTGGTGACAATCCACTCACATCACTCCTCAAATCCTCTCCTTTTTCCTCTCTTGGATTGTCACCTGTCACTCCCTCACTTCTCTCTATCTTTTCTCTCTCACTTGAAGTGGAGTGACTCTCATTTTCATCATGCAAGGGCAAAACAATGAGATTGCTTGCCTCGGGTTAAAGTACAATGGGTGACTTTGCTTTAGCCACTTCCCTCAACTCCCTCATACGCTTGTAGTCTTCTCTTACTTGCCTTGGAGTCAAAGGTCTAAGCACATACTTCTTCCTATCTTGCTTGACCGTATAAGAATTGGTCCGACCATCATGCTCTACACACCTATCATATTGCCATGGTCTCCCAAACAAAAGATGGCAAGCTTGCATCGGGGCGACATCAAACATGACTTTGTCCCTATAGTTTCCAATGCTAAATTCGATCAATACTTGCTCCACCACTTGCAACTCACCACACCCACTTAACCATTGTAAACGGTATGGGTTTGGATGCTTTAGAGTGGTTAATTTCAATTGGGAAAGCAAGGTTTGGCTCACTATGTTGACAAAACTTCCCGAATCAATAATCATGGAACAAACAAGACCCATGACTCGGCATTTAGCATGGAAGAGATTCTCCCTTTGCAAAGTCTCACTATCCTCCTCCAATACGGCACCTAAGCTCCTCCTCACAACTAGGGAAACATGAGGTTTTTCTCCTCCACATCATCCGTAGATAGAACATTTCGAATGGGTTTTGGAAGTGGAGTAGTCCTTTGGGGATTGCCTAAAGGGTGGGGATTGCCCACTTGTTGGGGATTGCCCAACACTTGCTCATTTCCTTCACGGTCTTCCTTTACCCGTTGTTGACTAAGGAATTCAACAACTTGTTCCGGGGTAAAGGTTGAACCACTTGTGCCTTCTCCGGCTTTGCCTTGGACACTCGGGGTCCCTTTCTTAACTTGGACACTCGAGGTTACTCTTTCAAGAGTTTCAATCCATAGGCTCATAATATCTACTTTTTCCAAGATAGTAGCCAAGGTACTCTTCACAAAATCATCACCTTTATTGGCCATGGTACCTACAAAAGCAACAAACGTTAGTACAATACCTCACCCACTCCCTCACAAGTGTTTCACTCGGTTCACTCGTTTAGTGCTGGTGGATATTTCACACAAGTTTGAGTCTAAAAGCTTCAAGTAGTTGATCAACGAACCACAACTCAATCACTCAACTTCTCAAGTCCAATGCACTCCGGGGTGAGTGGAATTGATGGGACTCGATTGGAACGATAAGCACTTTAAGTGAGGACTTGAATCAAAAGATACTACGGATCTTCTTTGAATTCTAGTCTCCTTTCTAAGGCACGATGATCCTAAAAGCTCAAAGTAATTAGTACTAATCAAGTAGGATTATACTCTAATAGCACTAATTAGAAGCAATGCAAACAACGAAACAAGAAATCCTAGAAGAATCTACCCAAAACCAAGCCCTTCAGGACTAGGCGCCCCGCCTCAGCAGAGTAGGCGGCCGCCCAGGGCAAAGCTACAGTGAAGAGGCGCTCCGCCTCACAAAATCTAGAGAGCTCACCAGTTGGAGGCGCTCCGCCTCTTTGTTTAGGCGCTCCGCCTCCTGCAACTTTTAGCACAGTTCAACAACGTATTTTTTGACTTTAACACCCAAAAATCCAACAAATCTCACGTTGTTTTAGCAATTCGAAGGTACCCCAACGTTGTTTCAACCAAGATAAGCAAACCCCAATCAAAAACAACGAATTCACCATGTTCATCTTCTTCAAAACTAGGGTTTCAACTTTTCAATTTTTTTCAAGGGTTTCAAATCTCTAAATCATGGAATACAACTCCAAATCATGATTTCTAGGTACCAAACTAACGGGTTTCCAACAAGGAACAAACCCCAATATCAATCACAACACGAATCATCAAATCCAAGAATCCACAATCAAATTTTTGGTGTTTTTTTCAACTTTTCTATTTTTTTGTGTTTTTCTTCTTTTCAATACAACAACAAGAAAACTAAGATAGGAATCGACCTATGGCACGAAGAATCAAGGGTCGGGGGTTTGTAGAAACAAAACCCGAGCCTTGCTCTGATACCAAGATGATAAGGGTCAAAATGAAAAAGACGATAAAAGTAAAGATAAAGGGAACGAGACGCGTCTCGAACTCCCTACAAGGTAACCACGGAGAACTTGTTCCGTGATACCCTCGTATTGGTGTCAAGAAGAGCCTACGCTATGCAACTACCCTCGAGTCACACCCGGGACTCGCAAGTAGAATGATCGGGGGGTTTGGGGGTCAACTAGAATCTACTAGTAAACTCAAACCGTCTCAAAGGGTTTTCATTCAAAGAGAATTCACTCTTGAACATTGTTCATTCAATCATTCATAATAATCGCTAATTAAGTTAAATGAAAGGCTAATGAAGTATTTATAGGCTTCATCTAGACATAATGAAAGCCCTAAAGTACCCCTAAAGTGGGCTAAAAAGATAGAAGCCACGTAGGGCTAGAATAGGAATTATATAGTAACTTAAGTCAAATTCCCGTCAAACAATAGCAGGGGGTAGGCGCCCGCCTCAGCACCCCTAGGCGCGCGCCTCTTGGTCCGCCTCCTAGAATCCAGAGAGCAAGCATCTACTAGGCAGTCCGCCTCCTTCTGTGAGAGGTCCGCCTCTTCCTGAAGCTTCTTGAAACACCTCGAAATGTGTCTCGGATGCTCTTCTTTCCATGGCGTTCCAATGCATGACCTTGAAGTGATCTTCCTTGGCCTTGGATGGTGCTTTTGGATGGTTGCTCGAATTGCCCCGCATCAATATACATCCCTCAAAAGGCGGTCAAAGGAAAAGCATTGGCAGATTTTCTGATAGATCATTCGATACCTGATAGTCTGGAGCTGACTGACGAGTTACATGATGAAGATGCAATATTCATCGAAGTTCAACCATCTTGAATGATGTACTTTGATGGTGCTACACATCGCGATGGAGCTGGTGCTGAAGTAATTTTTGTAATTCCCCTAGGAGAGCTATTGATGTATTCTTTCACCTTGACTCAACGTTGCTCCAATAATGTCACGGAGTTTCAAGCGCTCATACTTGGGCTCGAAATGGTCGTCGACATAAAGCAATTGCATTTGCAAGTCTATGGGGACTCTAAGTTGGTGATCAATCTGTTTCTAGGTAGCTACGAGGTAAAAAAACTTGAGTTGTGTCCGTACCACGACTACGCAAAGAAGTTGATAGGATGGCTTGGCGGCATAACTCTTCAGCATGTGTCGAGGAGGGAAAATAAGAAAGTTGATGCCTTGGCCACTCTAGCTTCAACACTTACTCTGCATGATCAGACAAAAGTTACTATCTGCCAAAAATGGATAGAATGACCTCCAACGTCTTGTTGATGTTTCTGAAGGCGAGAAGGAAGACTGGCGGCAACCTATAATTGATTACTTGAGCCATGGAATACTGCCAGAAAGTCCAAGAAGGAGAACTGAAATTTGTCGCCGAGCTCCGCGCTTCCTTTACTACAAGGATACTCTATATAGACGATCATTCGTAGGAGTGCTCCTGCGATGTTTAGGAGAGATGATCAAACACTTAAAGCTACGTAAGAAGCGCATAATTGGGTATGTGGATCGCATCAGTCTGGGTTGAAACTCCACTTCCACATAAAAAGGATGAGATACTATTCGCCGAAGATGGTAAAGGATTGCTTAGCCCATGCTCGAAAATGCAAAGCTTGCCAGCTCTATGCAAATTTTATACAGCAACCACTAGAAGTGTTACACCTGACCGTCGCATCTTGGCCATTTGACGCTTGGAGGCTAGATTTCGTCGGACTATTCCCGAAGTCTTCTAGAGGACACTTGTTCATTTTGGCTGCAACTGACTACTTCTCCAAATGGGCAGAAGCTGTTGCTCTTAAGGAAGTGAAGAAGGAGAAGGTTGCAAACTTTATCCGAGTAAATATCATTTACCGCTTTGGTATTCCCCATTATACAACAACGGATAATAGTAAGCCATTTGATAATAGGCTGATGAATAGTATTTATGATCTCTTTGGCTTCAAGCAACGTAAGTCTTCTATGTACAGTGCTGCCGCTAATGGTCTAGCTGAAGTATTCAACAAGACTTTTTGCAACTTGCTGAGTAAAGTTGTCTCTAAATTTAAGCGAGATTGGCATGATAGGATGGAAGAAGCTTTATAGGCAAATAGGACGAATCACAGTACGCCAATGCAGGCAACTCCCTACTCACTTGTTTATGGGGTTGAAGAAGTCTTATCACTAGAGCATCAAATATCATCGCTGCGACTTGCTATCCAAGAAGGATTCACTGATGAACAAAATGCTTGCATGCACCATGACGAGTTAGAGGTCCTTGATGAAAAGAGACTTGAAGCTCAGCAAAGTCTCGAATGTTACCAAGCTTGGTTGTCGTGTGCCTTCAATAAAAAGGTTCGCCAGAGGTCCTTCCAGGTTGGTGATCAAGTTCTTGCATTAAGAAGACCCATCATCACCTCGCACAAATCTGGGGGGCAAGTTCACTGCAAAATGGGACGGGCCATATGTTGTGCAAGAAGCTTATTCAAGTGGTGCTTATAAACTTATTGGCGCTAAAGGAAAAAGAATCGGTCCCATTAACGGTAAATTCTTGAAGTACTATCCTTGAAGAAGATCGCTCCTTAATGTATGAGCATAAACTGCAAGTTACTCCTGGCCCGCAAGAGTTTAAACTGTGCACGATACCAAAAAAAAGTCCTCTAGGTTGAAAACCTCGAAAGAGGCGTCCTAGGCAAAAGTTAGGACATAAAAAAAATCCACTTGTACCGAACTACGTAATAACTTGATCCTCTTCACCGAGGTACGTAGGCAGCTTAGAGTTTCATTCTATGTTCAGTCGCATAATATAAAAAAGGTGGGTTCGGCACGATATGATAAAAGGAGAAGTAGAAGAGTTCTTTCCCTCGTCTTTCTCCACAACTCTATTTTAGTACCAAGTTTTAATTATCAAAACTTGCAACCTTAAGGAGAAGGGCGCATATTTAGCAGCTTGTTTTGAATTGCGAAGTTACGTTCAAAGCGTTCTTCAAGGAAACTTCAATAAAGATTTGAGTTAGGAGCTATCGTTGTATGTGAAATCTGATAAATTCCTCCAGGCAATATAAATGATTGCAACTTGAATACGTCTTGAACAAAAAAGCTGAAAATCTAGAAAAGATGGATTCAAAGGTTGATTTCAGAAATTCACCTAGAGCGATCGTAAAACTATTTGGTTCCAAATTCTGGATATGTTTAAGGTTTTGAAGTCTAGTTTCTGAAAATTCAAAGGACTTGCAATTCAGACGCATATTCATTAAGTTACAAATATTTTGGTGAAGCCGCGCTAGTTTGTAAGCCTGAACGTGGCAAAATCTAAAGGTTGATTTCAAAAATTCACCTAGAGTAATCCTGAAGCTATTTGGTTCCAAATTTTGGATATGTTTTAATTTTTGAAGTCTAGTTTCTGGAATGACTTGCAATTCGGACGCATATTCATTAAGTTAGAAATATTTTGGTGAAGCCGCAGTAATCTGTAAGTCTGAACATGACAAGATTTGGAGGTCTATTTAAAAAATTCATCTAGAACCATTCTGAAGAGATTCGATTCTAAAATTTGAATATTTTTTAGCTTCTGAAGTCTAGTTTCTGGAAATTTAAACTTTTCTTGATTCTGACATTCAGGAAAAAAGATATGAATTTTCTTCCACAAGCACATTGTGCTGTAAAATACAATGTGAAAACTGAAGACACAATGACAGGGACACAATGTAAGACAAAGCACTAAGAGAAGTGTTACTAATGGTGGAAACATCCACTACCCAATCAAGTGCAATAATAAAGAAGGAAAACAAGACAATATATGTAGCCTAATCTAAACATAACTTGTGATTGATCAAGTCTTGACGGTTAGCTGCTAGGCTTTCCCGCTTTTCTTCCAAATGAGCGGAATCATCATCAGTCAACAAATCCATGCCATCATACGAAGAGATTTCATTCTCAGAAGCTGAAACCTTCGATTGTATCTCCTCGAGCTCCTTTTGAGCAGCTTCGATAACGACTACAAGATCTTTCTTCTCTTTTTACAGGTTCTTCAATTTAGCCTTAGTGGTCTTTAGCAGCTCTTGTTTTGAAGAAATTAGCTCAGCCTTCTCAGTTTCTTCTAACTGGAATGATTGAAGACGCTTATTGGCTTTTCAAAGTAGTTCTAGCTTCTTAGCCTCACTCATCTTGTCAGCCAAGTTAGATCGTTCTTGATCATACAAAGTAGCAAGCTTGAAAAGGGAATCCAGCAAGTCCTTCAAAGGTGAAAAATCAGCAATGTTTGATCCTTGCATCTCTTCAAATATTAGCTTGAATTCTTCCCTAAGATTCGGAATAGCGTCTAACTTAATTTTGGAGAGCTTTTTGCATACTTCCTTCTAAAGGCCGACAACTAACTCCTTTTTGCGCTTACAAATAACACCCTTTCCCTCAAAAATAGAAACGACATCATTTGGCATGCAAGGGATCTATTTTAAAGTAGAAGATGACTTTGTTGAGCCTTTGTCGTGGCGGACGGAGGATACCTTTTGCTCCTGCTCAGTATCATTATGCTGTAAAAAAAAGGAGTAAACAAATAATAAAAGGCTTTAGCTTAGTCACCCTTTTATAATGATGAAATGGGGAGTTTAGGATTGTCACCATGCAAGCCGTCAATGTCTTTTTAGAGCTCTCAACACTGTGAACCTCAACTTTCTGCACAAGCTTTTCGATTGGGGTTGCTTCTTGGAGATGTTCTTTTAATGATACTTTCTTGCATTTCCAACAACGATCTTCGATAGTGCTCCCGCTGTTATCTTGTGAAAGATGCTTGTTAGAAGAATTAAAGCTCTATTATGATCGTTCAATAAGGGTGTCCTATTGTCATCTTGAAAATCTTGAACATGGATCGCCTCGCTAGGTACTTCTGTAGGTGGTTTAAGTCTCTTGACCATACATTTGCCTTGTTTGGATGGTTTGACCTTCCCAACATGGGGCTTGTCAACCATAACAACTCCATCATGATCGTCTAATAAGGGTGTTTCATTGTCACCTTGAGAATTTTGAACATGAATCGCCTCGCTAGGCACTTCTACAGGCGGTTTAAGTCTCTTGACCTTACCTTTGCTTTATTTGGATGGCTTGACCTTCACAACATGGGGCTTGTCAACCACAACAACTTAATCATGATCATTCAATAAGGGCGTTTCATTGTCACCTTGAGAAATTTGAACATGAATTTCCTTGCTAGGTATCTTCGCAGGCAATTTAAGTCCCTTGCCCTTAGTTTTGCTTTGTTTGGTTGGTTTGACTTTCACAACATGAGGCTTGTCAACCACAACAACATCCTTGCCATGCTCTTGATGCATATTTGTGACCGGCCTAGCAACATTCGCTAATGACTGAATATGGTCTTCAAGGATGCTCCTATCTTGCATTAGGACGCCACCTATCCCAACCCCCGAGGCATCACACTCAATCTCAAATGCCTTGCTAAAGTCGGGCAATTGCAACAATGGGGCAGAACTAAGCCTATGCTTCAACTCTTGGAAAGCCTTCTCTTGAGACTCTCCCCACACAAAGGGTTGATCTTTCTTTACTAACTCAGTGAGTGGTGCTGCTATAGTACTAAAATCCCTCACAAAACATCTGTAGAAACTAGCTAGACCATGGAAACTCCAAACTTGTGTCACACTAGTTGGAGCAGGCCAATCTCTAATAGCTTCAACCTTAGAATCATCTACCTCAACACCATTAGCAATAACTACAAAGCCAAGAAAGACAACTCTCTCTACACAAAAGGCACACTTTTTAAAATTATCATAGAGCTTTTCAGCCCTCAACACATAAAGTACTTGCCTTAGGTGATCAACATGGTCATCTACACTTTTGCTATAAATCAGAATATCATCAAAGTAAACGACCACAAACTTATAAATGAACGGCTTAAGTACATGATTCATTAGTCTCAAAAACGTACTAGGTGCATTGGAGAAGCCAAAGGGCATCACCAACCATTCATATAGACCAAACTTGGTCTTGAACGCAGTTTTCCACTCATCACCCGGTTTCATACGGATTTGGTGGTAACCGGACCTAAGATCAATTTTAGAGAATACACTTGAACCACTTAACTCATCTAGCATGTCATCTAATCTAGGAATGGGATGACGATACTTTACCATTATTTTGTTGACCGCCCGGCAATCAACACACATCCTCTAAGTGCCGTCTTTCTTAGGAACAAGGATCACGGGCACGGCACAAGGACTTAGACACTCACGGACCAGCCCCTTAGTTAGCAACTCATCAACTTGACGCTGCAGCTCCTTGGTATCATCTGGGTTGCTCCTATAGGCTGGTTTGTTAGGTATTTGTGAGCCCGGTATGAAATCTATTTGATGCTCAATTCCCCTCAAAGGAGGCAGCCCACTCGGCATCTCCTCGGTTACAACATTACAACATTTGCCTAGATTCTGGTCCGCTGGTCCTCAAATGGTCTTCGCGATCGCGTGCAAAGATATGCGATCGCGCAGGGAACAAAATTGAAGAGGCTCGCGATCGCGTCTTTGTTAGCGCAATCGCGCAGGGTAAAAGTCATCTCTTCGCGATCGCGTGAGTTGGGTAGCGATCGCGCAGAGCAAACGTCTGGCGCCAGGCAGTAGCTCAGAAAATGCTGCCCTGTTTTGCCCTGCTTTGGCTCCCCTGTTTCCAGCACTGGTTCCAGCCCTGTTTCCACTTTGATTGAGCTTCAATGCATGGTCTTCAAGTCGTCTCCCGAGCTCATATCATCCATGCCTTGACCCCGGGACCAAGTGTAGGTGTCGATGCAATTTGGGCTGCATCATCCTCCCCTTCTTGAGAAAATTTCGTCCTCGAAATTAAGGCGTCCTCCTCCAAGGGATCATCACCTACATCAAAAGGGCAAACAAAAACAAGAACTCCTACTACAAGAGTAGGTTAGTGCACTAAGTGTGGGAAAACACACTCTTGTGGTACAACCAAGTATCAATGGCAACAAAGAAGCTCATGCTCCCAAAGAAGCTAGCAAATACTTGGTTTGACAACAAAGTGCTCCCAACATAAGAACAAATAAAGATATTAATAGGGCATGGTAAATGCAAGATTAAGCTATCAAAATCCCTACGATCCCTAAGTTCAAGGCTAGTGCAACAAGACTTCCCACTACACGAGTAGGCAAGTTCAACAAGAGTGAGTGCAAGCACGGTGGAAAATTCGCTCTTGTTATAGAGCCAAGTATCAATACCGATCAAGAAGCTCATGTTCCCAAAGGGAACAACAAGTTCTCGGCTCCATAGTGTCAAGCACTCACAACCATAACAAGCAAGGGAATCATTAGAACATAGAACATTCAAGATCAAGCAATCAAAGTTTCGATGACCCCTAAGCTCATAATCAACATACCAAACCTTCAAGGCAATATTTTCAAAATGTAGCACAACGGTTTTGGCATGCTCAAGTCTCAAAGTGTGGTGAATATATGGGAGGGTATAGACAAAGTGGTGCAATTCAAAATTAGCATTAAATACCCCACTCCCCTTCTTAAAAGCCCTCGTACTCACACTAAGAGGTACCTCCTCACCTCCAATTTCATCCTCGAGACAACCCCCCTCACAAGGTAAGCTCTCAAGGAAGGCACTATTAATGGCCTCTTCATCATCATAACCCATTCCAACAAGAGTAGGGTCACTAGAAGATTCATCTACCTCACTCGAAGCTCCCAACAAAGAGTTGTCTATGGGATCAAATCCCTCACACCACGGAGGTTCTATTTCATCCTCAACTCTAGTCCGATACAAATCGCCTTCACAATTAAAGATGCCTCCACACAATGGAAGTATAAAAGCATGCACCTCAATTTCATAGTCAAACGAAGATATAGTATCAAGACTAGGATTTTCACTCTCACTTGAGGAGTCATCATAGACGACCTTGTCCAATTCATGCAATTTGGACTCCTCAAGTTCACTATCGTCCTTACTACGACACACAATTCCACCAAAATCAATTATGTCAACAAGGGTAGAGTCACATAACTCATCTTCCCCTTTGTCAAATACGGGTGGGGTGTCATAATAAGGGACACAAGCAAGGTCAACTAACACACTTTCACTAGAGAGAGGTTCTTTGAATACCGGGCTCACATCATGATGCGGCCTTTCACTCCTCTCTACTAGGTCACATGCAAACATAAGTTGACCATTAGACTCTTCACTAGTTGCAAGGTCAATATAGGCTTCACAAACAACAACTAGTTTTGAGTCTCCACAAGACAAGGGATCATCATGTTCATGAGAAGGAAAGGTAACACTTACATTTGAGTCGCTCCCGTGAGCAATCACATTGCTTGAAGTGTCATATCTAAGTCCTCCTTCATGAAACTCACAATGTCGAGTTCCACCCTCTTGTCTTTCTTCCTTATCAACCGGTTGAGGCTCCACTAGCTCGCCTCCAAGTGTACCTACACATGAGCCCAAACAAATAGAAAGAGAAGAAGATAGATCATGGTTAGAAAAAAGTGTGTTCCCACTCTCACTCGAGATTTCCTCTCCCCTCACTTCTTTCATTTTTCGCTCAAGGCCAATTGTAGGTCCGGGTGATGCTTCACTCTCAACTCGCAAGGGCATGACCATAAGATTGTTGGTTCCGGGCTCAAGGACCATGAGAGACTTAGCTTTAGCCGCTTCCCTCAACTCCCTCATAATCCTATAGTCATTACTTACTTGCTTCGGTGTCAAGGGCTTGAGTATATACTTTCTAGAGCCGTGCAAGACCGTGTAAGAGTTGGTCCTACCATCATGTACCACGCTCCGATCATATTGCCATGGCCTCCCAAACAAGAGATGGCAAGCTTGCATAGGGACTATATCAAACAATACCTTGTCTCGGTAGTTCCCAATGCTAAACTCCACCCAAGCTTGCTTCTCCACCCTCAACTCTCCACACAAACTCAACCATTATAAACGGTAGGGATGTGGATGTGCTCTAGTAGGCAATTGCACTTGGGAAAGCAAGGTCTCACTAACTATGTTAGCACAACTTCCCGAATCAATGATCATTGAGCACACTAGACCCATCACTCGACACCTAGCATGGAAGAGGTTCTCCCTTTGCACATGCTCCGACTCTTCATGACTCATGGCACCCAAACTCCTCCGTACCACAAGCGTCGTTTTAAGCTCATCACCTTGCTCATTTTTACCTTGGGGAATGCCCAAGTTGTGGGGAGTGCCCACTTGTTGGAGAATGCCCAACGGTTGGGGAATGCCCAACATCTCATCCCTAGTACCTCCCTCGGTACCCTTTTGGACACTCGGGGTCCATTTTCTTTCAAGGCGTTCAAGCCTTTGGTCCAAAGACCTTACCTCGGCCAAGATGTAGGCCAAAGTACTCAACGGGTCCTCAACGGTATCATACACGTCTCCGGCCATGTACCTACACAAATCAAAAACAAGAAAGAGGTTTGAGTAAAAGCCCTCACTCGCTCCCTCTCCTTTGAAGTGTCACTCGGGTACACTCAATTTAGTGGCGGGGGATTTATCACTCAAGCTTGATCTCAAAGGCTTCCTCGTAGTTGAATAACCACCTCAATAATCACTCAAGTCACAAGAACCAAACGCTCTTCGGGGTGAGTGGAATTGATGGGACTCGATGGGCGAACGGCTTTATAAGTGAGCACTTGAGCCAAAAAAATTTACTACGAGTCTTCTTTGAGCTCTACTCTCCTTCTAGGCACGAAGATCCTAAACGCACAAAGAATTAGCACTAATTGGGTAGGAGTGTTACCCTCAAAGTACTAACCGGAAGTGACGCGATCAAAGGAAAAAAGATCGAATCGCCACTAAATGGATTCGGAATTGGATGAATTTTGGTTAGTGATCTACAAACTCACCATATTTGATGATACAATTGAAGTTTGGGTGAGCGGAAACTGTTACGAACGCTTTGCGAGCAATCTGTCCCAGTTCAGGATTTCTGCGGAATTGAGAACCCTTCACGATCGCGTGATGTAAGTCGCGATCGCGATGAACAAAGTGGGAAATGGGCGCGTTCGCGTGAGGCTTGGCGCGATCGCGCAGGCCTGCGTTCCAGAACCAGAATCTCGACTGCAAAATCAGTTTTTGGCACACAAATCACACCAATTCAACTTGTTGTTCAGTTCTAAAGCTTCCAAAGGGTGTTTTCAACTAAGGTAAACAATCCCCAATGGTTTTTCCAATCAAACAACGAACAAACAACTCGTTTTCAAGAATTCGGAGTATGTTCTTCAAATTTTCAAGAACTTCAAAATTTTCAAAGTTCGATTTTCATTCCGCTACTCCGAATGGTGATATGGGGATATCAAAATGACGGGAAAACTACATAGAGCAATCCCCGATACCAAGCAACCAAGAATTCACAACACAAAACAAGTTCTATTAAATCTTGTGAATTCTCAACTTTTGAGATTTGGTTTTCAAGATTTGATTCACGACTTCAAATCGTGTTTCGAGGGTACCAAATCAACGGGAATATGATAAGAAACAATCCCCAGTAACAAACAACAACAAAATAGCTACAACAAACGATTTCTATCAATTTTTTTGTGATTTTCAAATTTTTTGGACTTTTTTTTTGTTTTTCTTCAAATCAAGAACAAACAACACAAGGATAACAACAACAAGAACAAGACCGAGGATTCGTAAGAACGAAGCCTAGCCGTGCTCTGATACCAACTGATGCAAACCAAAATACGCGGAAACGAAAAGACGATACAAAATGCGGGAACGAGAACAAGATAGGCGATATCAATAAAGATATCGAGATAAAAGCAAGACGAGGCTTGAATGTTTACCTAAGTAGCACCGAGGAACTCGTCTCGATACACCCCGGGTGAAGTCAAGGATCACCTATACTAAGCAACTACCCTCAAGAGGCACCCGGCTCTTGCAAATAGAATGATCGGAGAGGTTTCGATGTTCAACTTGGAATCCACCAAGTGAAATCATGCCCGTTCACGGGTTCATCATTGAGATTCACTCAAAGAAAATGTCATTCTACATTAAAGGTTAGCTAAAAATGAATAAATGAACTAAGGGAGTATTTATAGTTTCCCATTACAACATTTGCCTAGATTCTGGTCCGCTGGTCCTCAAATGGACTTCGCGATCGCGTGCAAAGTTATGCGATCGCGCAGGGAACAAAATTGAAGAGGCTCGCGATCGCGTCTTTGTTAGCGCAATCGCGCAGGGTAAAAGTCATCTCTTCGCGATCGCGTGAGTTGGGTCGCGATCGCGCAGAGGAAACGTTTGGCGCCAGGCAGTAGCTCAGAAAATGCTGCCCTATTTTGCCCTGCTTTGGCTCCCCTGTTTCCAGCACTGGTTCCAGCCCTGTTTCCACTTTGATTGAGCTTCAATGCATGGTCTTCAAGTCGTCTCCCGAGCTCATATCATCCATGCCTTGACCCCGGGACCAAGTGTAGGTGTCGATGCAATTTGGGCTGCATCACCAAAGCATGATCTTCAAGGCACTCTCGGAGCCTTCTTCCATGTCCTTCCAAGTCAAGTGGAGATGAGTGTCTTGAATCAACTTGGCTTGACTCCTAGTGAAAGGCCTTGAGGTAGTAAGCCCCGCATCATCCTCCCCTTCTTGGGAAGGTTTCGTCCTCAAAACCATGGCTTCCTCCTGTCCGGCATCACCATCCCCAACATAAAAAGGGGTCAAGTCAGTCACATTAAAAGTATTTGACACATATTACTTACCTGGTAGATCAATCACATAAGCGTTGTTGTTGATCTTGGAAAGAACTTGAAACGGTCCATCTCCACGGGGTGCCAATTTCCCTTTCCTAAGGTTTGGAAACCTTTCTTTGCGGAAGTGCACCCACACCCAATCTCCCTATTTGAGCTCAATCTTCTTCCTTCCCTTGTTCTTCTTGGAGGCCACCTTTGCATAGGCTTCCTTCAAGATCTTCTTTGCCTTAGCATGAAGCTCAACCATAGCCTTTGCTCGGCTTTTACCTTCAAAACTCACAACAAAATCTTTGGGCAATGGGGTTAGATCAAGTGGAATTAAAGGATTAAAGCCATACACACATTCAAATGGAGTAATGCCAATCAAACTATGCAAGGTACAATTATAGGCAAACTCTATAAGAGGTAATTTATCCACCCAAGTCCCGGCCTTACCTCGGGTCATAGCTCTAAGAAGAGCACCAAAAGTTCGGTTCACCACCTCGGTTTGCCCATCCGTTTGAGGGTGGTGGGACGTAGAGAACAATAGCTTGGTGCCAAGAGAACCCCACAAGCTCCTCCAAAAATGGCTAAGGAACTTGGTGTCCCTATCACTTACAATGGTTTGAGGCACACCATGCAACTTTAACACATTATCAATGAACAAAGAAGCAACATGTTGTGCATCATCACACTTTTTACATGGAATGAAGTGAGCCATTTTGGAAAACCTATCCACGACAACACAAATGCTATCATGTCCCCCCCCCCCCTCCCCCTCCCCCAGATCGTGGCAATCCCATAACAAAATCCATAGAAATATCAATCCGCGGGCTAGTAAGTACGGGGAGAGGAGTATACAAACCATGGGGGTTAGCCTTAGATTTAGCATGCTTGCTGATAAGGATCAAAATACGCGGAAGCAAACTATATGATAATCGAGCGGAAGCAAGTAAAGGATAACAAGAAATCAAGATTGGGAAGGCAAGAAAGTAGAAGAAAGAATCGAATTCAATTTACTATCGTTAATTGAATGCAAAAGGGGAGAAGGGAAACTTGAACCTTACAATGGAATCTAACTAGATGTCGATCTCCATAGGTTCCAAGTCGAGACATAAACGAGCCTCGGGCTCACACAAGAAGGGCTCGGCCTCTTCAATGTTCTCTCTCAAGATTCTATCTTCGACAATGACTAACTAAGGTTTGATGAGACTAAGTGAAGTATTTATAGGCTTCACTTAGTCATAATAAAAGGTCTAAAGTACCCCCAAAGTGGGTTAAAACAAATAAGGCCACGCAGGGCTATAGTTGGAAGTTCATGCAAAAAGAAGTAAAATATCCCGCATGCTGAAACAGGGGGAGGCGCTCCGCCTCAGGATGAGGCGCTCCGCCTCCAGCTGATGAGGCGCTCCGCCTCAGGATGAGGCGCTCCGCCTCAGGATGAGGCGCTCCGCCTTCTTCTGTTCGGCTCTCTGCTTTTTTGGTAGGCGCTCCGCCTCAGCTTTGAGGCGCTCCGCCTCCTTTTGGAACTTGTGCAAGAGGCTCAAAATGAGCTTGGGGTGGATCCCCTTGGAGCCCAAGTGGTCCTCCATCCATGGTGCTCAAAAGCATGATCTTCAAGTTGCTTCCGGAGGCCTTGATGGTACTCCTTGTGCTCTCAAGCTTGGCTCTTGATGGTTGGCGCTTTGGCTCCAATTTGGGGCTTATCATCCTCCCCTTCTTGGAAGGATTTCGTCCTCGAAATCAAACCATCAAGCCTACATTCAAAACAGGCACAACAAAGCTTCCCACTACAAGAGTAGGTTAGTGGCAAAAGTGTGGGAAAACACACTCTTGTGATAGAGCCAAGCATCAATAACAAGTAAAAAGCTTATGTCTCCAAAGGAAACAACAAGTACTTGACTCATAAAGAAAGTGCATCCAACACAAGAACGAGCAAAGAGACCAATAGGACATAGAACATGCAAGATATAGCAATTAAATTCCCTATGACCCCTAAGCTCATGACCAACACACCAAGCCTTCAAACTAATATTATCACAATGTGACCTATCGGCTTTGGCATGCTCAACACCCAAGGTGTGATCAACATGTGGAGTGGAGTAAACAAAATAGTTCAATTGACAACTAACATCAAATACTCCACTCCCCTTCTTGGAAGCACTCTTACACAAATCAAGAGTGACTTCCTCACCTCCAAATCCAACTCCAAGACAATCTCCCTCATTAGGCAAGCTCCAAAGGAAAGTTTCCAAAATAGGTCCTTCATCATTATAGTCCACACAATGAAGGTTAGGACTACTAGAAGATGGTTCAACACAACCAATATCAAGACCACTCATCCCACTTGGAGTTCCAAACATTGGATCATCCATAGAGTCTAACTTTTCAAACCATGGAGGTTCTATTCGATTACCAACCCTAGTCCGATACAATTCGCTACCACAAATGAGATTATCTTCACACAATGGAAATGTAAAAGCATGCACCTCAAATTCATGGTCACACAAAAGCATGGTATCAAGACTAGGTTCATCACTATTACCCGAGGAGTCATTGAAAACAATCCGATCCATCTCAATCACTAGGGACTCCTCAAGGTCACTACCAACCTCACTACAACACATAAGTCCACCATTATCAAGCAATTCATCAAGGGAAAGGATAGGGTATTCATTCAACTCATCTTCCCCTTTGTCAAATATGGGTGGGGTGTCATAACAAGGTTCACAAGCAAGGTCAACTACACATTCCTCACAAATGAGAGGTTCAATGAAAATCGAGCTCACATCATGATGTGGCTTATCCTCCCTCTCAACTAGTGGTTCACAATCACACACAAGTTGACCATTCGACTCTACACTAGTTGCAAACACATTGTAATCATACAAATCATCAACTAGTGTTGAGTTAGCACAAACACTACCATGAGACAAGGAAGTAACATGTTCAAGGGACGAGCTATCACTTACCTTTGAGTGGCCATCTTGCTCACTCATTGCATTTGAAGTGTCATGAATTGTCTCTTCACCTTGAAGCTCACATTGAAGAGTTTCTTCACCTTGTCTATCCTTCTTGGGACATGATTGAGGCTCCATTGATTGACCTCCAAGAGTACCTACACAAGCATTCACAAAAGTAGGAGAAAAAGATAAAGGGTTAAGGTTAGAATAACGGGTGTCCTCACTCTTTACAATTCTTTTTCCCTCTTTCTTTTCCCTCATTTTCTTTTCAAGGTCGGGTGTAGATTCGGGTGGTGACATCCCACTCACATCACTCAACACATCCTCTCCTTTTTCCGCTCGAGGAATGTCACCGGTCACTCCCTTACTCCTCTCAATCTTTTGTCTCTCAAATTCGGGTGAATTGGGACGAGGCCCAAGAATACCCATAGCCAGAGTAGGTGGATTTTTAACATCAACCCGAAATCTAGGACTAAGAGACTCATCACTTGATGTCCCTTTCTTCTTTGTTGGTGAACCACTTTGCTTTGGAGCTTGTGGCGTGGGGTTCACCTTGTTGACGTATGTCAACTCTCTTCTTGCACTAGTCCCACCATTGCTTGTGATTGTAGGACTTCTCTTCAATGGTGTCCCACCATTTCTCATGTTCATGGGCGTGCTTGGTTGTACCTCTCCTTTCCTAAGAAGGAGGAATTGTATCTTCCCTTGTGCATTAACAAGATAGCCATCAAGGAAGTTGTCGAACTTGAAGGGCTTATTGACAAGCCAAGGCTTCCCCAACATGACATCACATCCCACCAAAGGACCTACCTTGCACTCCACTTCCTCTTCAAAGTTCCTTTGTGAAATAACTACCCTAGCCATTCCATCAACACAAGGTATTCCCAACCTTCTCGCTACAAGATGGCTAATCCAACTTGCTTCACCACTGTCCACTTGAAGCACATACCCATGATTCCCATTAAGGCTCACATTGAATTGATACCACGCTCTTTGGATCATAAGCTCATCCATGTAATGCCCTTTACAATACCCTTCAAGAGTACCTCCACTAATTGGGTACTTCCTAATTTCACCACTACTAGCAATACCATAACCCATAGTGCGACTCATGCCATCTCTTCCCTCGGCCTCATTCTCTTCCATCTCATCCTCCAAGTGTTGGAGTCGAGTATCCATTTCCTCCATCATAGTCATGAGGCTCGGGAGGTAAGCTCCAACTAACTCCCAATCACTCACACCTTTCTCACCACTCCCACTTCCCTCCAAACCTCCCTTATGGCTCCTCGTACCTGCAAAAGACATGTTAAGAAAGTGCAAAGGTTAGTATAAACAACCTCACTTGCTCTCCCTTACCTTTGGTGGTGGCTCTCAACACTCTTTTGGGGTGCACACTCCCAAACCCCCACCCAAAGATGTCCTTATCTCTTTTAGGAACCACAACGGTAAGATCAATCAACTAGTATATCCAAGTAAAGGTCCGGAGTGGAGTTGACGCGACTCGATGTACGGAAGCTAGTTTAGTGCGCACTTGAAGCAAGCAAATTCTACGACTTTAAGTATAGACTTCAAGACACACAAACACCCTAAGAAATAAAAAATTAGTGTTAATAAAGTAGGACTAATACCTTAGGAACACTAACCAAGAAGCCCGTGGGCGACTAACAATGGAAACCTAGGCAAAAAAACTACCCGGGAAGACCCTTCAGCAAGAGGCGCTCCGCCTCAGAAAGGAGGCGCTCCGCCTCAGGAAAATCCAGAGAGCAGCCCAGAGGGAGGCGCTCCGCCTCAAAATGGAGGCGCTCCGCCTAGGCCAATTTCCTGCAACTTTGCACAGCGCGTTTTGGCTCGTTTCGCACCCAAAAATCCAACGTTTTCAAGGCGTTTTTCCAATCCAAAGGTACCCAAATGTTGTATCAATCACAAAGAACAATTCCCAATGATTTTTAACAAACCCCAATCAAAAACAACGAATTCACCATGTTCATCTTCTTCAAAGACTAGGGTTTATCAAAAGGGTTTCAACAAGGATTGTGATTCTTCAAAGTTGGTGTTATATATGTTCAAATCCCACAAAATTGGTACCGATTCGTTTGTTTTTCAATGAAGTTCAATCCCCAATATCAAGTTTCCAATAGAACATCAATCCAACCTAAGAATCAAGTCAAAATCATCAAGAACAAGTTCATCAAGGGTTTAAGGACAATTGGGGTTTCAATTTTTCAAACTTCACCAATCCAAGTAATTTTGGTACCCAAGCAACGGGAATTCAATCACAATCAAGAATCTATAACACCCATAACATAAATCATCCAATCCAACAAGATACACCAATTTTTGTATTTTTTTCACTTTTTCAATTTTTTTGTGTTTTTCTTCTTTCAATAACAAGAACAAGGAAACTAAAGATAGATTGAACAAGGGACGTGGATTCGTAAGAACGAATTCCAATCCTTGCTCTGATACCAAATGATAAGGATCAAAATACGCGGAAGCAAACTATACGATAATCGAGCGGAAGCAAGTAAAGGATAACAAGAAATCAAGATTGGGAAGGCAAGAAAGTAGAAGAAAGAATCGAATTCAATTTACTATCGTTAATTGAATGCAAAGGGGGAGAAGGGAAACTTGAACCTTACAATGTAATCTAACTAGATGTCGATCTCCATAGGTTCCAAGTCGAGACATAAACGAGCCTCGGGCTCACACAAGAAGGGCTCGGCCTCTTCAATGTTCTCTCTCAAGATTCTATCTTCAACAATGACTAACTAAGGTTTGATGAGACTAAGTGAAGTATTTATAGGCTTCACTTAGTCATAATAAAGGTCTAAAGTACCCCCAAAGTGGGTTAAAACAAATAAGGCCACGCAGGGCTATAGTTGGAAGTTCATGCAAAAAGAAGTAAAATATCCCGCATGCTGAAACAGGGGGAGGCGCTCCGCCTCCAGCTGATGAGACGCTCCGCCTCAGGATGAGGCGCTCCGCCTCAGGATGAGGCGCTCCGCCTCAGGATGAGGCGCTCCGCCTTCTTCTGTTCGGCTCTCTGCTTTTTTGGTAGACGCTCCGCCTCAGCTTTGAGGCGCTCCGCCTCCTTTTGGAACTTGTGCAAGAGGCTCAAAATGAGCTTGGGATGGATCCCCTTGGAGCCCAAGTGGTCCTCCATCCATGGTGCTCAAAAGCATGATCTTCAAGTTGCTTCCGGAGGCCTTGATGGTACTCCTTGTGCTCTCAAGCTTGGCTCTTGATGGTTGGCGCTTTGGCTCCAATTTGGGGCTTATCACTTGCACTCAAGGCAATTTTTGCAAAGCTTTTCAACTTGCACCCCCATCTTTGGCCAATGGAATTGTTCCATGAGAATGGCCAAGGTCTTGTTCCTCCCAAAGTGTCCCATCAAGCCCCCACAATGAGCTTCACGAATAAGCAATTCCCTCAAAGAGGACTCGGGAACACACACTCTATCATTTTTAAAGATATAGCCATCAACCCATTGGTACTTCTCAACTCTTTCTCCCTTTTCAAGAGCTTCGTGAATGCTCTTTAGCTTAGGGTCTCGAGCATACATCAACTTAATGTTCTCAAAACCCATGAGCTTGGAGGCAAGAGTGGTGGCTAGAGCAAACTTCCAAAAAAGTGCATCCGCCACAACATTGTCTTTCCCTTTCTTGTATTGAATAACATAGGGAAAAGACTCAATGAACTCTACCCACTTGGCATGACGCTTGTTCAATTTCTCTTGGCCCTTAAGATGTTTGAGTGACTCATGATCACTCTTAATCACAAATTCTCTAGGCCAAAGGTAATGTTGCCAATGAGCAAGAGCTCTCACTAAGGCATACATCTCCTTGTCATACGTAGAGTAGTTCAAGGAGGCACCCTTCAATTTCTCACTAAAGTAGGCTATGGATTTTCCATCCTGCATCAAAACACCACCAATTCCCACCCCTGAGGCATCACATTCAACCTCAAATGCCTTTCCGAAGTCGGGCAATTGCAATAGAGGGGCGGTACTCAACCTACTTTTCAATTCTTGGAAGGCCTTCTCTTGAGGCTCTCCCCAAACAAAAGGTTTGTCCTTCTTCACCAATTCGGTGAGTGGAGCGGAAATGGAGCTAAAGTCTTTCACAAATCGTCTATAAAAACTAGCAAGACCATGAAAGCTCCTCACTTGAGTCACGGTAGTGGGAGTTGGCCAATCACGAATGGCCTCCACCTTAGACTCATCCACATCTACTCCTTGGGCACTCACAACAAACCCAAGGAAGACTACCTTCTCAACACCAAAGGCACACTTTTTAAAGTTAACATAGAGCTTTTCGGCTCTCAACACTTCAAGTACTTGCCTTAGGTTGTTGACATGGTCGTCCATTGACTTGCTATAGATCAATATATCGTCAAAGTAGACGACCACGAACTTGTTGATAAACGGTTTCGAAACATGGTTCATGAGTCTCATAAAAGTACTAGGTGCGTTGGAGAGCCCAAAGGGCATCACCAACCATTCATACAGACCAAACTTGGTCTTGAATGCGGTTTTCCATTCGTCCCCGGATTTCATCCGGATTTGATGGTAACCGGACCAAAGGTCTATTTCGGTAAAGACACATGAACCGCTCAATTCATCAAGCATGTCATCAATTCTAGGGATAGGATGACGATACTTTACTGTTATCTTGTTTACGGCCCGGCAATCAACTCACATTCGCCATGTCCCATCCTTCTTTGGTACAAGAATGACCGGTACGACGCATGGACTCAAGCTCTCACGGACCAAGCCTTTAGTGAGCAAGGCATCAACTTTCCTTTGAAATTCTCTTGTGTCCTCTGGATTGCTCCTATAAGCCAGTTTGTTTGGAATTTGAGACCCCGGGATAAAATCAATTTGATGCTCAATCCCCCTCAAGGGAGGAAGACCACTCGGCATCTCTTCCGGGAACATGTCTTCAAATACCTTCAAAACACTCTCAATTTCACTAGGTAAAGGGTTAGTGAAATAATCAACATCGGATGTAAGAATCATACCTTTATGGACTAGGCAAAGGAGTAGTTTGTTGCCATCATTTCCTCTCAAAAGTTCACCCGGTTGCATCATGGCACATATGCTACCGGTAGAAGATGGTGGAGTCACCACCAAGCTCTCGGCCAAAGGACTAGTCTCAACGACCGACTTAGCCTTTGCCGCCTCTCTCAACTCCCTCATCCGCTTGTAATCATCACTTACTTCTTGGGAGTCAAGGGTCTAAGCACAAACTTCTTTCCCTCGTGCTTAACCGTGCAGGTGTTAGCACGACCATCATGAACCACATGTCTATCAAATTGCCATGGCCTTCCAAATAGAAGGTGGCATGCTTGCATTGGCACCACATCAAACATGTGTTCATCCACATAGTTCCCTATCTTGAATTTAATCATGACTTGCTTCACCACCTTCAATTCACCACACTCACTAAGCCATTGCAAACGGTAAGGATTTGGGTATTTCAAGGTGGGTATCTTTAATTGGGAAACTAGTGTTTGGCTAATGACATTGGCACAACTTCCCGAGTCAATAATCATGGAACAAACAATACCCATGACTCGACATCTAGAATGGAAGAGATTCTCTCTTTGCAAAGTCTCACTATCCTCCACAAACATGGCTCCTAAACTCCTCCTCAGAACAAGAAAGGCATGAGGATCATTAACCTCCATTGCATCCTCCCCTTCATCAACCTCCTCATCATATTCTACTCCCCCATCCTCGGGTTCACTATCTTGTTCATACACCAATTCACCCACAATAACCATAGTTTTCCGGATAGGGCAATCTTTGGCAATATGTCCATAACCTTTACATTTATAGCATTGAGTAGAAGTAGAAGTAGGATTACTCAAGTGAGTTTTAGAGTTACCTTCCACATGTTGTGTAGACTTCTCATAAGGCTTCTTCACATCTTTGCTAGCAATTGCACCACTTGTATTTAGGAATTTTGCATTTGGAGTAGGAGTCTTCCACTCCTTTGCCTTGTTCATGGGAGTAGTAGTACTACTCTTGTAGCGAAGGGATTTCTCCTCTTTGAGCCATTTCTCAGCTTCAACCGCATCTTCACATAGCTTATAGTGATCATCATACTTGTGAAACTTCAATTGTGAAGCTATGTCTCGGTTCAAACCTCCTTTAAATCGAATCATGGCCGCCTCATTGTCTTCCTCATCCAAATCTAGGGCCATCTGGATTTGCTCAAATTCATTGAAATATTCCCCAACCGTCTGTAACCTTGCTTCAACTCATAAAGATGCTTGCATTGGTCCACACGATATTGGTTAGTCAAATATTTGTCATCCATTGGACGAATCAATTCACCCCAAGAAACATTGATAGCCATACCCGTCCTCCTTCTATTCCTCTTGATCGACTCCCACCAAGTAGAAGCAAAGGACTCAAAGGAAGATACTGCATACTTGGCCTTCTTCTCCTCGGGCATATCATTGGTGTCAAATATTCGCTCCATGGACAACTTCCATTCAAGGTACTCCACCGGGTCACTACTTCCTTTGAAAGAAGGAATAGTGAGCTTCACACTATTAAGATTGTTGTTATCTCGACCCCCTTGGTAAGGCTCCGGTTGGCCTCCAAAGTGATCTCCATAACCGCCGTAATCGCTCCTAGCATTCCCTCCAACATACCCCATGGGTGGCCCTCGATCTCGGCCTCTACCCCTATCCACATTCCGACCCCGAAATTGATAATGAGCATCATACCCACCATCACCATAATCATCCTCCTCCCCTTCTTGAGCTTGTGCAACTTGCTCAAGAGGTTGAACGTTTCGAATAGGCCCGGGAAGTGGAACATTCCTTTGGGGATTGCCCATAAGGTTAGGAATGGTCACTCGTTGGGTATTGCCCGACACATGTTCAATTCGATCACGATCCTCCTTTACCCGCTGTTGTCTAGGCAACTCAACAACTTGTTCGGGGGTAAAGGTTGAACTACTTGTGCCCTCACGGCTTTAACTTGGGCACTTGGAGCCCCCTTCTCAACTTGGACACTCGGGGTCCCTTTTTTTGATTGGACATTGGATGTCCCTTGCTCAACTAGGTTACTTGATGTCACCCTCTCAAGATTTTCAATCCTTAAGTTCATACTATCCAATTTGGTAAGGATAGTAGCAAAGGCATTCTTAGGGAAATCATCTCCTTCATTGGCCATCATACCTACAAAATAAGCAAACTTTAGTAAAATAACCTCACTCACTCCCTCACAAGTGTTTCACTCGGGTCACTCGTTTAGTGGTGGTGGATATTTCATACAAGCTTGAAGACTCAAAGCTTCACAAAGTTGATCAACAAACCTCAACTTAATCACTCAATTCACAAGCCAAATGCACTCCGGGGTGAGTGGAGTTGATGTGACTCTATTGGAACGATAAGCTCTTTAAGTGCGGACTTGAGTCAAATGATACTACGAGTCTTCTTCGAATTCTACTCTCCTATCTAGGCTTGAGTTTCCTAATAGCTTTGAAGGGCTAGCACAATTCAAACAGGAAAGATTACCTAAAGATGTACTAGCTAGATGCAATGCAATCAAAGAAACAAGAGATCCTACGAAAAACTACCCGAAAACCCAACTCCCTGAAAACAGGCGCCCCACCTCTTTCAAGTGGGCGGTCCGCCTGAAAAACAGGCGGCCCAAAATCCAGAGAGCTCACTCCAAGTGGGCGGTCTGCCCCATTACTAGGCGCCCCGCCTACTACAAGTTTCAGCACAATTCAACTTCATGTTTTCTTGGTTTAGCACCCAATAATCCAACAAATCTCACGTTGTTTTAGCAATCCGAAGTTACCCAAATGTGTTTTCAACTACAAGGATAAAACCCCAATGATTTTTAACTAACCCCACTAAAAAACAATCAATCCACCATGTTCATCAAGTTCATAGTTAGGGTTTCAAATTTTCAAAGGGTTTCAAATTTTCAAATCTTGGAATACAACTCAAAATCACGAGTTTAGGGTACCAAAATAACGGGTTTCCAACAAGGAACAAACCCCAACAACAATCTAACAACGGGTCATCAAATCCAAGAACACACAAGCAATTTTTTTGGTGTTTTTTTTTTCACTTTTCTATTTTTCTTGTGTTTTTCTTCTTTTCAATAATAGCAACAAGAAAACTAAAGTAGAAACTAACCTAGGCACGAAGAATCAAGGGTCGGGGGTTTGTAGAAACAAAACGCGAGCCTCGCTCTGATACCAAGATGATAAGGATCGAAATCAAAAGACAAAAGAACGATAAAGGGAACGAGACACGTCTCGAACTCCCTACAAGGTAACCACGGAGGACTTGTTCCGTGATACCTCGTATAGGTGTCAAGAAGAGCCTACGCTAAGCAACCACCCTCGAGTCGCACCTGGGACTCGCAAGTAGAATGATCGGGTGTCGGTTCGATAATCAACTAGGATCCGCTAGTGAATTCAAGCCAACAAAAGGGTTTTCTTCATAACCAAGAGTTCCACTCTATTCATCATTCAACAATAATCAAAGTAAGCTCAGGTTCAATGAAGACAAGTGAAGTATTTATAGGCTTCACTTATACATAATGAAAGCCCTAAAGTACCCCCAAAGTGGATTAAAATAATAAAGGCCACGTAGGGCTATAATAGTCAAAGCATAGCATTAAAATTAGAAGTCCCGAGTTGCTTCAGTAAAGTAGGTGCCCAGCCTACTCCAACTAGGCGCACCGCCCAGTTGCCCTGCAGGCTTAATTCAAAGTGGGCGGCCAGAGTGGGCAGTCCGCCCACTTAGTAGGCGGTTGAGAATCCAGTGACTTGATTTTGAGTAGGCGGTCCGCCTGGTTGAGTAGGCGGTCCGCCCCTTCCTGGGAGCTCTTGAAATGCTTCCAAATGATGCCCGGATGCCTCTCCAAGTAGCCTATGTGGTCCTCCATCCATGGCACTCCAAAGCATGATCTTCAAGTTGCTCTCGGAGCCTTCTTCCATGTCCTTCCAGGTGAAGTGGCGATGAGTGTCTTGAATCAACTTAGCTTGACTCCTAGTGAAAGGCTTTGAGGTAGTATGCCCCGCATCAAACTCTTTCCCTCTAACTTGACCGTGTAAGTGTTGGCCTTACCATCGTGAGTGACACCCCTATCAAATTGCCAACGCATGCCCAACAACAAATGGAAAGCATGCATCATCACTACATCACACATGAACTCATCTTGATAAGCTCCCACCTTAAACTTAATAAGCTCTTGCTTCACCACCTTCAACTCACCACACTCACTTAACCACTGCAACTTATAGGGATGGGGATGCTTAATTGTGGGTAGCTTAAGTTGAGTCACCAACGTCTAACTCACTACATTAGTGCAACTACCCGAATCAATTATCATAGAGCACACCTTTCCCCTAACCCTATATCTAGCATGAAACAAGTTCTCACGCTGCACATCTCCCTCTTGTTCTACACTCATTACGCTCAAATTCCTACGCACCACTAAAAACATGTTCACACTCTCATCTTCCACTACATCTTCCTCACACTCAACCAAATCAGCCCCCTCATCTCCCTCAATCTCCTCATCACTCTCTGCTACCATCACCAAGAATAAGTATGGTTTTTCACGTAGGACAATCCTTTGCAAAATGCCCATAGCCTTGACATTTATGACATTTAAAAGAGGAAGCACTAGGAGTATTAAACTGAGTTTTAGAAATACCTCGCGACCCCTTAGGATCACTTTTTTGCGTCATTTTGTCCGCTGATTTCTGCACATCACGGCCCACACTTGCTCCCCCGGTACTTGGTGTCCTCCACTCCTTGTTTCAGCTCATAGGAGTAGAAGTAGAACTACCCCTATAGCGGGCTGCCTTCTCCTCTTTAATCATTTTCTCGGCTTCAATGGAAGATAGCAATGCATCATAAAGAGTCAAGAAAGTGTGTAGCCTCAACTGATTAGATATGTCATGATTCAGCCCATTCTTGAACAGTATGATAGCCTCGTCCTCTTCTTCTTCTTCCATGTCAAGTGATAGCCTAATCTTCTCAAATTCATCATGATATTCTTCAATAGATTCCAGCCTTTATTTAAAGTAATATAACCTCCGAAGTTGCTCTTATTTGTACTTTGGATTGACATACTTCCGGGTCATTACTTGTTTCAATTCTATCCAAGTTATGCACGCTGGCTGCTTGTGTCTTGTTCTAGATCGTTTCTCGGCCTCCTACCAAGTAGAAGCATAAGACTCAAAGGCTGCAATGGCATAGGTAGCTTTCTTCTCCTCAGTCATGTCATTAATATCAAGAATCCTCTCAACTTGACGCCTCCACTCTAAGAACTTGTCAGGAGCACTAGTTCCCTTGAATGCGGGAATGGTAACCTTGACACTATTTAGACCACTCTCACGAGAACCACGGGCTGGTTCGGGATACCCCTCATAATAATCAGCATACTCATCAAAGTCAGGCTCCAAATTCCTTCCACCATAGCCCCCAAAGCCCCCTCTAGGACCTCGACCAAAGCCACGACGTCTCACATTACCACGGCCCCCATATGCTTGTCTTACCCTTGGTTCTTGCTACACAAAATCATCATCGTCATATTCCCCTAGCTCGGGTTGATCATCCTTATGGGCTGCTCTTATTTCCCCCGCGGGTGCTATGTTTCTCCGGGCTGGCATCAATGGTGGTATATTGCCCTGGGGAATGCCCAAGGTTCTCAAATTATGAGCATCTCTTTCTCTTAACTCTTGTCGACGAGCTATTTCAGCAAATTGTTCAGGCTTCACAGTCGAACCATCACTAGTTCCTTCCCCGACATTCTTCTGAGTACTAGCTGAATTTTTAATATTCTCAATTCGTGTGCTCGTTGCCCTTATTTCAGCCAAGAGATCGGCTAAAGTAATTTCGGGCATAACCTTGTTTCCTTCAGTAGCCATGTACCTGCACAAAAACAAAGACTAGAGAACGAGTTAAGGTTAGTAAAATACCTCACCCGCTCCCTCACCTTTGAATGACACTCGGGTTCACTCAAAATTTAAGGTAGGATCTTACAAACTTGTCCAGAATGGCTTCCTCGAATTGATCAAGTTCCTCAACGACCTTTCAAGTTCACAAATTCACTAGTTCTCTTCGGGGTGAGTGAATTTATCAGACTCTATAGGCGGACAACTTTTAAAGTGAGCACTGGAAGTCAAAGAATTAACTACGAAAGTTGAAATTTCTGAGTTTTAGCACGAAGTCCTACAAGCTCAAATATTAGTAATTAACTTAAGTAAGAGAATTACCTAAGAATTACCAATTAGAAGTGATGTTCACAAAGAAATAAGGAAATCCTACGAAAAATCTGATCTTCTACCCTTAAATAGGTGCACAAGACAAGCCCTTTTTGAGTAGGCTAAGTTTTCCCTATTTTCCATTGCTTTCCAACTCAAATTTGGAGAACTTTTACCACTTTTCCCAACTACTTTTCACACGTTTTCCTTGCTGATTTTCTATCCAAAAAATGTGCAAAACACCCTCCTAAAGCCTAAGGAAAAACTAATTCCCTTACTTGGAAAGTGGATAAACTTCTCCCCTTTGAATTGGGATTTATTTCCCTCTTGAATTAGGCTTAGGTTTTCCTCCTTCTTTCCTCTATATGCAGCTGATTTCAAGCCTCCTTAACACCACAATTTTCAGCAAAGAACAAGATCAAAACATGTAGAAAGGCTAAGGATTCAAGATCAAAAACGAATTCTTTCAACCAAACTTAAGAACAACAAGTTGTTATTCAAGAATTCTTATGTTTTTAGCCAAGAACACGTTTTTAAGCTCAAGAATGATTCAGGAGGCGCTGCACTATTACTCCAACAAGTTTTCAAGTATTCTCCTTCAAGAAAAATCAAGAATCAAAGCAAGAATGGATGAAAATCAAGAAATACACCAAGAATCTTCAAGAAACTCTTCAAGAATCGTTTCAAACTTCAAGATTCAAACAAATCCCTTCTTTCGTAACGTTTTCTTATAACCTAGGTGTCCCAAACACAATACACGACTGATCTTTTTGTTTTTTCCACGTTTTTCCTTTTTTTTTAATCAAAAACAAAAATTTCAAGAAACTAACTAAGAAACCAGAACAGGATTGGGGATGTAGAAACAAACCCTTTTCAAGCTCTGATACCAACTGATGCAAGATTAACAATGAAAAACGAAAATAAAGGATAAAAGCAAGACACTCGTTGATCTATACAGAATTGCAAGTAGGAACTAGTCTACTTACCTTCTTGATGAAGCCAAAGAGGACCTATACTACGCAACAACCCTCAAGACAACTAGGAATTGAAAGTTAATTGATATTATGGAAAGGAACAAGTTCAATTCAATTTCACTCAAAAAGAACAAGTTTTCCAATATGTATTGGGATTAACAAAAAGTTGAGTTTCTTTTCTCTATTCATTACCTCGGTTCGAAGGAGTTGAAGTACTAACTCCTCGATACTAGCTTGCTTTGTCGTCTTTCACCTATTTCTCAGCATCAACGGCTCCATGAAACACATCTTCCAAAGTTTGATACACATGCAGTCTCAATTGAGATGATACATCTCGAGTCAAGCTATTTTTGAATCGAATGATGGCTTGCTCGTCATCTTCTTCCAAGTCAAGAGCCAATCGAATTCTTTCGAACTCATCATAGTATTCTTCAACCGATTTGGACCCTTGTTTCTATTCGAAGAGCTTCCGAAGTTGTTCCTGCCGATATTTGGCATTCACATACTTAACATCCATTGCTCTCTTCAAATGCATCCATGTGGTGACCTTGGGATAAGCATTCCTTTGTCTCAACCTTTTGTCAGCTTCCCACCATGTTGATGTATATGCTTCGAACGAAGCAATAGCATGTACAGCTTTTTTCTCTTCGGTCATCTCATTTGTTTCGAAGATTCGTTCCAGTCGAATCTTCCAGTCAAGATATTGGTTTGGATCACTAGTTCCTCTGAAAGGTGGAATTGTGATCTTGACACTGTTCAAGTTTGAATCTCGAGCACCTCAGACCGGCTCTGGATACTCATCATAATAGTTATCAGCCTCACGCTCAAAATATCGATCAACATTTGCAGCTCGGCCACGACCTCAGAAATTTCCATAACCTCATTGAACCTGCCTTCGTTTAACGAACAGTGGTTCATACTCTGCTTCAATATTGGGAAATTCTCCCTCATCGACCTCTTCATCAACGACCACAACTTGTCTTCGGGCCCTTGCAAGTGATATTCTTTCACCTCGGGGATTGCCCAAGTTTTGATAATCAGCTCGGGGATTGCCCAAGTTTTGTTGTTCTACTTGGGGATTGGCCAAGTTGTGTTGCCCCGCTTGGGGATTGCCCAAGTGTTGTTCAGCTTGGGGATTGCCCATAGCTTCATTTCGAACAACCTCATTCTTCAACCGTTGTTGTCGAACGAGCTCAGCAAATTGCTCCGGTTTCATAGGAGTGGAGTTGCTAGTTCCAGCGCCGGACCCAGGCAAGGAAACAGACACACTCCCTTGCTCGAGGTTAGCTACTCGAGCACTCACTCCTCTTACCTCAGCACTAATGCCTTGTATCACAGCCATGAGATCGGCTAACGACACCTAGGGCGCCTCAATGCCCTTTTCTCCATTTCCAGCCATTGCACCTGCACAAATCAAAGACCAAAAAACAAAGTGTTAAGGTTAGAAATCACCTCACACACTCCCTCACTTTTATTGGATGGCGCTCGGGTCCACTCAAATTTTGGGTAAGATTTTAGTCACTCAAAGAACTTGTTAGCAGTGGCTTCGTCGGATTGACCAATGTCCTCTAAGATCCTTCAAGTTCGACAATAGTCACTGACTCTTCGGGAAGTGTGAAGTGATGTTCGATTCGATGGAACAGACACTTTTTAAACTGCGCTCGGGAAGTCAAAGAATTGTCTACGAAATTTGGACTTCGGTCACCCTCGCAGGAGTTCCTATAAGCTCAAGCAAGTTAGTATGACCTCGAGTAGAAGAAATTACTCCAGAGATCAACTAACGAGATTTATCGATCACAAAGAAAAGCGATAACCTAGGAGAATCTACCCTACGATTCCTCTTTTGGAATCCCTGGTCACATCACCCCTTGTACGGACAAAGTGGTCCCTCCTTGGTACGGATTAGGGTTTAACATTATCCACTTTCCTTTTTCTAATCGACAAAATTTTCACCTGGGGTTTTGGATTTAACACTTTACTCCTTTCTCCTTCAATGGAACAGTAAACTTATCTCCAATGTACGGACAACTCCAAATTTTGTTCACAGTCCACGAACACAAGATTCAGCTCAAGATTTAGGTCGTCTCTGGTAAATTTCAACGTCGCAGAAATTTTAAGTTTCCAGTCGAGCTAAGAACTCAGCTGCACTTGTCCGTACATTGTTACAATGTAACAATTTTTTGGTGTACGGATGGTGGCTATTCGATGGAACTTTTAATTTTAAACACCAACTTTTACCCAAATCAAATCAAAACCACCAGTCTTTCAACGATAACAACCAAAATCTACTGGGGTTCGTCAACAAAGCCACATATGTCAAGGTCAGTCCGAAAACACCAAGAAACCCTAGTCGTCAACTCGTGTATGACAGGTACTCGTTGGATTCCTTAGACGATGGGGATTAAGAATATGTGGTTGTTCGATTCAAACAACCAACCAACAAACACAAATTTTTGAATTTTCTTCTTTTCATTTTTTTTAATAAAATTGAAACACCAACTGTAAAAACACAAGAACGCTAACAAGAGCACGAAATGGAAACAAAAGACACAAACGCACGAAAATAAAGATAACGTCGAACAGGATTTGGGGTTGTAGAAGCAAGCCCACACCATGCTCTGTTACCAAGATGGTGCAATGCTAATAAGAGATTAGACTTAGCCACCGAACAAACAGCGGAAATTTAAAGATAGAAGCTTTACACATCTTTTCTTGCTTGAACGGCACCGAGGAACTAGTCTCGATACGATTCAAGCAGAATGAAAGAGCACCTAAGCTATGCAACAATCCTCAAGAGAATAATGCCTCTTGCAAACTGAATGATCAAAGAGGAATTGTTCAATCGGAGTCACCGAAAGCCACAAATTCCGAAGGACCCCATCGGGTTTGCTCACATCTGAGACAAAAGAGAAGTGCTCACGGCTACTCTCATTCAATATTCAATACTCAAAATCTAGGTGTTTACAAATGAAATAGAAAGGAGTTTATATAGACAATACTAGGGGCAAAATAGTAATCGGTCACATGCGACCAATAAGAATAAGCCACGCAGTGGCTGAATAAACTAAGTGTTCGATCTCTTAAATTCAAACACTTGAATGTCGGACGCTCTCCCTTCGGTTGCTTTCCATGTTCGGCACCAATGTGAAGTGTTCGGTTGTTTCCTCTGATTCAAACACATGAGCTCGAACACTTGAACTCGGACGCTCTTCCTTCGGTTGGTTGTTTGCTTTACTGTTCAGCATCGATGTTGAGTGTTCGGTTGCTCCCTTCTTTGGGCTCGAGCTTGTAGATGACGCCTTCGAATTTTGAGCTCGGCCAATTAACTTTGGAGCGATTGCTTTCTCCCGACCAAGTCAATTGAATGTGAGTATCATGCAGCAACTTGGCTTGGTTTCGTGTCATCGGCCTCGATGGAATGAATGTCTGATCAACACGGAGTTGGGCTGCATCACTCTCGAACTTTTAAGAGCTTCCTTGTTGAAATTTTAAAGGCTTCCATGGTAAATTTTAAAGGTCTACATTGCGAACTTTTATAGGTGTCCATCTCAAACTTTTAAGAGTTTCATCTCCGAACTTTTAAAAGCTTCTACTATGAGTTTTAAGAGCTTCACCTCGAACTTTTAACAGCCTTCATACAGAACTTTTGAAAGCTGAACGGCTTTGCCTCGAACTTTTAAGAGCTTTCACTTCAAAGTTTGAAACGCTTCCACTATGACTTTTTAAGAGCTTCACCTCTAATTTTTAAGAGCTTCACCTCAAACTTTTAAGAGCTTCCACTTCAAACTTTTAAAAACTTCCATTATAAATTTTAAAGGGCTTCCTCACGAACCAGTTGCTAAAAAAATGAATGAAAAAAATATGCAACACATGGAAAGGAGAGGCGTTACCTGCCAAGTTTGCAAACGAGGAGCGACGATAATCGGGGTGGTTGAATTTTGCCTTGCCTGCTGCAACCAAAACGAAGAGGAAATAAAAGGTTGTCAACTAAAACTTTCAAGAAATAGAAAGGGGGCAGACAATACTCTGGTGATGCAAGTCATGATGGACAGTGCTTTTGTTGGCAACACGAGATCCGTGACAGTTATGGGAACAACCATGACTAGTGATATTCTTATTGTTTTGTTTTAAAAAATAATGCCCATTTTTGTTAGCTACAATGAGTGCTAGCATCTGAACTGTCAATGTGGTTTTATTAAAGCCAAACGACTGAGTTCCCTGATTTGTGCAGCTTGTAGTTCATAAAGTAAATTTTATATAATATGAACCATATTCTACTTAAAAAAGAAAACACAATCGATGAAAACTAGTTCTCTGCTTATAAACTAGTTTCTATTCAAAACTTTAGGAGAATAACAGTTGCAAGATTCCAGTAGTATAATACTTTTGGCCGAAGGATTGATAAAATTATTTGTTAGTTCATGGTTTCTACTTATCAATAGTATGCAACTTTGTCTTTATTGAGAAGGCAAAAACAAGGTATTAACAATAAAGTCAGCACAAAGCTGGAAAGAAAAGAACACTTATATTAATAGAGTCACAACAAGTATCTCTCAATCTACCTAGAAATAATGGTTGAAAAAAATCGGCTTGAATCGAGCTAGAGAAAGAACTTGTATTGTGTGAAAAATATCAGCCCTACAATGTATTTATAGGGGTTTGGGGGGTGAATCAATTAATTTCCAACATGGAGACTTATAAAAAAAGTTGTATTCCAGTTGAACTCTATAAACTAAGAGAAGGTGTCGAGTCCTAGTAGAAGAAGACAATGGAGTTAGCGCCGACTTGGAAACTGGAAAGATGCTGGTACTTTTTTCATTGATAGCCACTTTTAGGGATATGGAAACGGGAGAGATGCTGGCCCTTTTCGCTCATAGTCACTTTCTGTACCACTGACTAAAACGTAGCTATTTCATACGCCATGCTACAAAGTGGCCTGTTTTGGGACTGCTAACGGACATATAGCCAGTCGTATGCACAAGCTAAACATTTAGCCACTTTTTGGGTGTTAATTAGAAATAACCCACATAGACAAAAAGAAATTACTTCAAGTCTAGTCCTCGAATACCACATGGACATTGACAAGCCTTGAAGTAGGGGGCATTTGAAGGCAACTAAAATTTATTTGATTTAAATCCATAAAATAAGTTGGCTATATGTTAAATTTAAGACATATTAGTCCAAATAAATTAAATGTGCTAGTATAATTGGATTACTATTTAGGTCCAACATCCATGGATTTAATAAAAGTCTAAATTCAATGGGCCACAAATAATAAGTCCACTTTATTAGCCCAAAACTAATGGATGACATCCTATCCTAAAAGTCCAAATCAGTGCCATATGTGCAAGTGACATGGCGTCAAGTCAAATTAAAGAGCCAATAGGATTATGCCATATGCCAGTGACATGATAATCCTAGTCAAATCCAAATAGTCAATAAAAATGTGCCATGTGTACAAGTGACATGTTCTGGCCAATTAAATATGGTATTGTCACTACTATAATTTGATTGGTCGGTCCACGGGCCAAGGCCTGTTAGGTTTTCTTGGTGCCGACTCCACCTCATATCTCTATAAAGGGGTCAAATCTCTCATTTGAGGGGGATCACAAGATCAGAAGCAAGAAAATTCATAACAAAAAGCAACAACAAGCTCGTGGATCAAACGCTACAAGTTTCTTAAAAGTTGAAAGGAATTTCTACAAGTTCTAAGGATTTAAGTATCAAGAGAAAGATTGAAGATTCAATATCAAGCTTAAAATCCCTTGGATCATTACTTAAAATCTGTATTCGAAAAGGCGAATCAGAGAAATTATACAGTTTGTACTGCTCATATATTCAAATTAAATACTGCACTTGTTACAATATTTTCTTGTCTTGATATTTATTTCTTGACGCGAATTTACTTGTAACAATGACCTCCATGAGTTCTAAGTTTAAGAGATAAAGAAGAAACTATAGAGCTTCTCTAAACAAACGTTGTTTATCTATATTCTCAAAGTGCCCGAATAAAACTCTAAGTGTGTGGCTTTTATAGGTCAGCCCACACACGCCTATATTGTCTAAAAACAACCCCCAAATAGGCTAAATGCAAAATTCCACGCATGACCAAAATAGTACCATTATTTTAAAGTAGTCTAAATGTGCAGCGTAGAGTAAAGGAGCTCGTTGATATCTCACTGACAACAAGCAAATTCTGCGCAAGAAACGCCCAAGGGAGGTAGGCTCCTTCCCTTAGCTCGCCAAGTGCTTGTTGAGCACAAGAGGTCTCGGCCTTCCCTCCAAACAAGGCTTCTCTATCTTCCAAGCTTGCTAACTTACTCGTTGACCCTTGAAACATGTTGTCCGCTCCTCCAAAGCTCACGTCATCCAACCCATTCCACACCAAATGCATGTGAACATCATGAAGCTCTTTAGCTTGGCTTCTCGTGAATGGTCCCGTCGGCATGAACATGTCTTGATCAGTTTGGACTGCATCACCAATGCACTTTAGCTTTATCACATCACCTCCATTAGTCTCTTTTAGAATAGCTATTTATTGTGCTAATGCGGACCATTCATTGTTTTGTTCTGGTAAGTTATTCCATCACCATAAGGGAAAGCATAAATTCTCCATCCACATCCAACATCTTTATAAATAGCAATAAATCTTATCTTCTCATTCTTCAACTTTTTAATAGGAAAATCCTCTTAGTGGACAAACTCTTCGATAACTTGTTTAAAATGAGTCACGTCATTGAATACTTGCCCTTCTTTTAAGTACAACAATCTCTTTCTTCAATTTCTCATCATATGTATATGTGAAAACTTCACCTTGCATTTTGTCGCTTACTTTTGTCATGGGATGGTCAATTATGTTATCATTATCACTAACTCCCTCGATTTTCCTGATTTCATCAAATTCATAATAAGATAAACCGTGATCAATCTCTTGTTCACCAGAGTGAGCCTCCGTAATCTAAATCACAGTTTCATCTTCTTCATCATCATCAGTCCACTCGAAATTTTCACCCTCAACTTCATCAAGATTTTCATATATAGTTAAATTTATATTAACCTCTCTCTTTCCCAATTCCTTGTACATGTTAAACAATATCATTATATCATTATCATCGGCCACTTTTATTAGTACACCAGTACTCGGATGTACAACTTCTAAAGTAGTATGTTTTTCCATCCAAGTTGAAGGACCTCCGGTTACAACACTATGAGCGTCTTCCAATAAATCTAATTTTTCATAACTAGTATCATCCCTGTCAAAAACCTGATAGCATTTACCAAGACAATGCACTAATAAAGTGAATAACATCCCTGAAACAACAATAACAGAATACTGTAAGTTTGATCTTTTTTATTTTTGAAAGGCAAAAGAGAAAATACTGATGTCAAGAATAAAAAAGAAAACTTCATAATAATACTAAGGAGGTGTAAAGAAAAATATTGGATTACATATAAGTAATGTTTCCATAAAGAGGTGCTATAAAAAACAATAGACTACAATGTACATTCCTGAAAGAACATACAAAATTATGTCTTAGTATCAAATCATATATTGAGATTACTTGCAAATTGTAGGTAATGTCTTTTAAATAATACTTCTTAGATACAAGGCTTTAGTTTGTCAACTCATTCAATTACTTTTGAACATTACGTAAATAAGTGGATTATTATCTCTAGGTGATAAATATTTTTAAGTTCAACACTTTAAGTAGAGGTTTAAACGTTCCTTTTGGCTGAAACTATGTTAGACCATAACTTGAATTTGATACTGAAACGATGTTAGAACATAGCTTGAATTTGATACATCACATAGAACTAGAGAATCTAGTACGTACTTCATACAAACTTGAAAATCTAATACTTCACAGCATATAAAAAGAACTTATCCAGTAGTTAATTATTTAAAGCAAAGTACATATTATTTCAGAGAAATTGGTGAAGATAGTTGGTATCCTAAGAAGCAAAAAGGCATGTTGAGTAATTGGTATTGAAAGTGAAGCTTGATTGCTTACCGTGATTCAGAAACCATCCGACTTCATATGAAATTTGTGTGTCTTTTTATGTTTTGTCGATCGTCACCTATTAAGAAGATAGAGTGCCGCTAGGAAATTTATAAAGGTTAATTAAATAAAGTGTGAAATTACTTTTTGCCCATAAATGACCGGTCAATTATGTTTAAGCTATCAGTCAATGGCCGAATGTTGACATAAAGGGCAGGGGTGGGTGGTTGATTATTGTTAAAAGTTCGGGAGAGGTTGATTTTTAGAACAAATATGGGGGCAATGGTTTTAAGTTAGATACACCTCGATGCATTTCTAAGTCAAATATTAACATTTAAATACTTTAAAATTCCTAAACACTCTTATTTTTATACAATACATTACACATTAGACAAATTGTCATCACAATTAATACTAAATATTCTGTAAAACATATATTTAAAGGAAGCATATAATATTTTATCACTTTTCGAGTCCGAGTCAAACACATATATCACCTTACTACGGATAAATCACATGCATTTTCACTTTATTTTATAAGTATTAAGGTTAAAATGTTTGATTTAGTCAAAAACCTAATGCGATTATTTTAGCAGAGGTTGAGTGTATTAATATCTCACATTATCACGCCCCCAAACTGGTGTGGGACATGTTTGGAACTCGACCTAAACTACCAACAAGATTACCATGAGTTTTTTCCTTATCTTCTTTACTATGCTATATTTAGCATTACACTTCTATAATAAGCAAGAAACTATAATAGTTAAAATTACCATTTTTTAATTGCTTGAAGATGATAATTTGTATGTCTCAAACATAAAACTCATATACTAATAACTCACTAGATAAAGTCGTAAGCTTCTAAAGAAAAAATGAATATATGATACTTGATCAGCACGGTGATACTGATGAAGCCCGTGTTCATGCTGATCAAGTATTCCACCCATCGAGGCCAGTGACACGAAGCCAAGCCAAGCTTTTTCATGATGTTCACATCCAGCTGGCAAGGCCGGGAGAAAGCAACCATTCGGAAGCTGAATGGCCGAGCTCGAGATATGAAAGCTACATCTGCAAGCTCGAGTCCAAGAATGGGAGTGACCAAATCTTGCTCCGTGACGCCGAGCAATAAAATGACCGAAGGGCTACAGTGCGCTGGAGGAAGAAAAGCGTCCGATTCAAGTGTTCGTGGCTGAAGAGCAACCGAGCCCAAGAGCGCCCGAACACTTAATTATCAGCCCTGCGTGACTTGTTTTTTATTGGTCGTCTGTGACCGTTTTACTAGTTTACCCTTGGGGTTATCTATATAAACCCTTTAGTATTTCATTTGTAGGACACCTTGATTTTTGATAATAAATGAATGAGAGTAGCCGAGAGCTATGTCTATTTTGTCTATAAAGTGAGAAACCCAGATGTGGAATATTTCGGAACTTGTGGCTTTCGATGAACTGCGATTGAACAATTCCTCTTTGATCATTCGATTTGCATGAGGCATTGTTCTCTTGAGGATCATTGCATAGTTTAGGTGCTCTTCTCTTCTACTCGAAATGTACCAAGACTAGTTCCTTAGTGTCGTTCGAGCAAGACATACTGTGTCTAGCTCTTTATCTTTACTTTTCCGCTGTTCTTATTCGGTTGCTAAACTTCTCCAAGTTAGCTTGCACCATCTTGGTATTAGAGCACGGTTTGGACTTGTTCTTACAACCCTAATCCTGTTCTTTATCTTTTACAATTCGTGCGTTCGTGTCTTTTGTTTCCATTTCGTGTTCTTGTTGTTGTTACTGTGTTGTTAGTGTTCTTATTACCAGCAAAAAAAAAGCAACAAGAAAAAATTCAAAAATTTTGGTTGATTGTTGGTTTTATGGAGTAAACAACCCCAGATTCTTGTTGAAACGACCTCGGTCAGTCGTTTCGGAAGTTAGGAGTCCGATTGGTGTGCCGATAATTTTAAAATATTCGTAATGTCCATTAGGACCTGTCTGTAAATTTTGAGCTAAATCAGACCTCGTTTGGTAGGCATCGGAAGAAGGTTTCAGTTTTTATTGGCGATAAATATTAAAAAGAGATTTTCGAGCTCAGTTTTTGCCGAATGAGCTCCGATTCGAAATCCGAAAGCACCGTTAGGTTCGTATGATTATTTATGATTTTTGTAAACTTCGAAATTGAATTTCGATGTTGTTCGGCTAGTTTCCGCTAAAATGCCGAAAGTTAAATAGTTTGACTTCTTTTCATTTAAATTCGCATCTTGAGTTTCGGGAGTCTGATTTGAGATCCGCCTTCGCGAGTATGTTACATATATTTTGTATAACTTGTATGCAAAAGTTGGGATTATTCCGAATATCGTAGGGTACCGTTTTAATTTTTACCGTAACAGCGAATTTAAAAAAAGGAAAAGGAGACAAAATAGTTAGGCGGTCACTTGAGCTTATATGCTCAAGTGATTAACGAAGAAAGCAGAAGAGTATAAACAATACGAAACAGAGAAAAATAAAATGACGGGGAGGAAGAAAAAATGCCAGAAAATGAGAAAAGGGGCCGGAAAAAAGTAGAATTTTCACTCTGAAACATTCAGGTAATGATCCTAATATAGTATTTGAGTTTATTACGTGTGTTTAAATATATTTTTGCGGTAAAAATAGGAATATTAGACATCGCCCTAATGACGTAAATTGATAGTTTAAAGGGTCAAATGGACCCCGATAATGAAATTGATTATGTATTCGTGCTCAGTGAGTTATGAGCAACTTATAAATATAATTTATTTGGGATTTGGTTATGTGGCCTTAAACCCCGTATATAGGCCTGGCCTGCGTATTGCGTATGCGAATAGGGTATCAGGTTCCTACCTGGATTGCCCTAAGATGTGAGGAATGAAGCCTTTAGCCTTATGTGATATATTTTTCTGGTTATTGAACACAGTGGGATCGTTTGGCAATGAATCCAAAGGACAAAGCGGTTATTGAGTAGCTGTACTAACTTTGTAACAAGGTAAGTGTTTATATCAATTTCTTTGGAGGCACCTGGCCTCGTGGATTTTCTACCACGTGTTCCTTACGTGTGTAGCTGCCGATAGGCGTACTTATTACGCCTTAGCTTTGAATTTACATTGTATATTATATGTTATGCCCCGCAGTTGGTATTGCATTGAGCATATGAGCATTGCACTCTGGTTCTGAGCATTGTATATACTTCCCGGTTGGCGATGAGAGTCCCGCACCGGTGAAGGGTCATCATTGCATATACTTCCCGGTAATCGATGAGAGTCCCGAGCCGGTGAAGGGTCATCATTGCATATACTTCCCGGTAATCGATGAGAGTCCCGAGCCGGTGAAGGATCATCATTGCATATACTTCCCGGTAATCGATGAGAGTCCCGAGCCGGTGAAGGGTCATATTTGCATATATCTCCTGGTAGACGATGAGAGTCCCGCGCCGGAGATAGGTATCAAGCATATGTGACTGCATTGCATTGCACCGCATTCATCCCATCTCATTGCACCGCATACTGACTATTGTGTGTATTGTGTTGTGTTTTATGTATGCGGTTTGTACACTATGTCGTGGACATATCTCAGTTTACCTTTATATTTCTGGCTCGTATTCCGGGTTGCGGGGATCGGGTTGCACGCCGCAACGGTATAAATATATGGATCAGGTTGCACGCCGCAACAGTATTAATATATGGATCGGGTTGCACGCCGCAACAGGATAATTATATGGATCGGGTTGCACGCCGCAACAGGATGTAATTCTGATTGTTGATATGTTCGGGATACCTACATGTTCTGGCTATTTTATGTTACTGGTTGTTAATGAGTTTGTGATTCCATACGTGCTTCTAGTTATTATCTGGCTATGCTTTTTTATATTTTAAATAAGAGGAATTTGATTTATATATTTCTTCTCCCTGGCTAGCTATCCTATTCTTTGAGGTGGCTAGTCTGCCCCACTTATTGAGTCCTTTTGACTCACCCTTGTTTGTTGTTTATTTCTGGTCTATCTATTTCGTTTCGGCAGGTTCGCTCCAGGGTTGAGTTCGCCACGTTGTGAAGGAGCGAAGACGACTTCAGCTGTCAGGGTGAGCCAGCTTTTATTCCGGATAGCCACCAGTTTATGGGTTGTTATTTCAGTTGCATTTTGCTCCCTTCAAGAGGTATCAGTCTTCATTTGTACTCTTAGATGTCTAGTCTGGATAGCCCTAAACCTAGTAAGATGGGTAGTCAGCTGTAATTTCTTTTGTACAGCTTAGAGATATCAGTATTTCTGTATTTTTGTTTTAAGTCTTGTCCTTATTTATGAGTTTTTATATTTATTTTCCTAATTTAATTGGTAAGGGTTCGCCCGACGGATCTTGGGGAGGATGTCGGCTGCCCGCACGGCCTAGTCAAAATCCGGGTCGTGTCAGTTGGTATCAGAGCCCAGTTTAGTATCTATCCAGACTAAGACAGTGTCTAGTAGAGTCTCGCTGATGGGTACGTAGACGTCCGTACTTATCTACGAGAGGCTATGATGGCATTTAGGAAGTTTCACTTCCTTCTTTTCGGATCGTGCGTCGGTCTAGGATGCAAAAGTATTTTTGTTAATTCCTTCTTGGCAATTGTAAACCCTCGTACGACAAATCAGCAGATGGTATGAGTTCAAGACGAAGCAGTCTAGTCTGAAGCTAGCACTGACGAAGCCCCAAGAGTTTTGATCGTGCTGACGATCTAGTTACGGAGGTCCCAGCTGTACGAGCTCGCGATGGGCAAGGGAGCAGGGCCTTGTGGTTCTCTTGGCTCTCTATGATGCTTTTACGAGAATTTTGGTGACGCAGATACCGTAAGAACCTATTATTCGCTGGGCAGCCTATCAGGTTGCCGCATGTGCAGACGTTCGATCTCAGGGAGCTCCTTTTCCGGTTCTTAATATTGCTGCGGTAAATTATATTCCGGAGGTAGTATGTGTTGTACCTCTAATTGTTCTGGCTGGTTAGCCAGCCGAGGTATCAGTTCGGTCCGAGTGTCCGAAGAGATTATATTATTTTACGCGGTTGAACCTTCCGATATTCTTAAGAAATGTATCAGATAAACCCCGTGAATTTTTTTTTTTAAAAAAATGATGTCAGCATATCCTTCAGGCTGTTTGTTATCTCGAGCAATATATTGTTGATTATTCTTCTTTCCAGTTTCAGGGGTCCAGCCTTGAATTGGTGGGCCGCTCTCTTATTAGCTAACTTGATTCGGTTTTCTTTCTAGATTCGTGGAAAAGTTCCTTTCGAGTAGCGAGCGAGATGAAAAGTGTTGCCAGTTTGAGTGGATTGGACAGGGTAGCCTGTCGGTTAGCCTGTTGGTGTTTTAGAATATGAGATTAAATTCTATAGAATGGCTGGATATGCATTAGAACTAGTTCATGAGCCTTTCGAGAGATTCAAAGATTTATTGATGACCTTTCTTTTTCCTTGAAATTCCAGATGGCTCGAGAGATTGATGTCGGGATTTCATTTGATGTTGTTGTTGATATTGCCCGAAGGTTCGTGGCATACTATAAGTTAGAGCGGGAAGAGTTAGAGCGGGAGAGCAAGAGATCCCGTGGCCCTAGTGGGCAACTATGGTACCTCATTTGGAGGTAAGAGTTCTGGTTATTTTGGGATGTCACCTTCCAGGTTATCTCAGCTTGTGTCACATGATTCTTAGAGTGCACCAGTAGTTCATCAAGATTAGACCCAGTTTTTCTCTTTATAGCTATCGACAATATGTCCAGCTTCCATTTTCAATGAAAAGCTGTTATCACTGTCATAAGTCTGGTTATCCTTTGAGGAGTTTTTCCTTACTCCAACAAGTAGACAGTCGTCCTTTCTCTTGTCATCAGGCACCTGCACAGTCGCAGGAAATTTCATTTAAATCTTAATCAACCAGAGATATGCCCTCTATCGATAGAGGTCGAGAGCGTGATAGTAGCGGATCTTCAAAGGTGATTATCAGAGTAGTTGCTTAGCGCAGCTGCAGAGGCAGTTCTATGAACTGCTAGTCTGGCAGGATGCTGAGGCATCCGATGTAGTAGACCCAAGTATTTCTTCTTCCCCCAAATGTGAGTAAGATTTGATTCTTCCGATCGATCTGGAAATGGTTTGTCATATCATGTTTCCATGGCGTCCTTGGATATTTTTTCTATTAACGATCTGGTAGAGGGGTGAGCTTCTTGGATGATTTATTCCTGGCATTTATGATGACCCTACTAGTTTATCTGATTTAAATGTGAGAGATTTGACGGTGAGTATTGCTATTGCCTGCTTGGCATCCTGTTATGCCATTTGTATTACTATATCAAATCAGTGTACCTCTCTTCTCGGAATTCCGTGTTGGTTGGATGATGGGATCTTAATTCTTCACTAACAGCAAGTGTTATCGTTTCTTCCAGTGTAAAGTGATTAGTATGTAATATTCGATCTACGTATCTCTTCTTGGTTCAAAATGCTAGTAAAGTCATGTTATCCCATGAGATTATCTGGGTTATAAAATGGGTTCTGATAAATTGTCAGAGTTTCCTTCTTATTCGGAGGTAAAATTGGCATGGATGTCATTTCATAAAGCTTATTTAAGGTCTATCTCTTCAATTGCGATTCTTTGACTCGCCTGACTCGGAAGTAGTCTAACTTTGGTAGCCAAGCAAAAAAAAAAGAAGATGAACTTCCTGAAGCTCTAATTATTTCTATCCTCGGTCCATTTCAATTTCTTCTTCGTCCGGCACTAGTAAGCTTAGGCGATCAGTAACCTATTGTGATGTTCCCTGTGTTGAGCCAGAGTGCATGTCAAGGTAATCGGGTAAGCATATTATTGTTTAGGTTGAAAATCAGGGCAGTGGTGTTGTCCAGATATTCTATCTGCGGATTTGTTATGTCATCCAGTTGTCTCATCTTGTTATCCGCTTAACATGTTTATGTTATCAGTTTATCCGGGTACCATGTATAGTATAGTGTTGGTTCTGTTTTTGCGAATCATCCAGTTTCAGGGGAAACTCTGCCGAAATTTTTATATAGAAGTACCATTCATCAGGCGGTGGTGTTTACGGCAAAGGTATGGAGTTGTGAACTTGAGAGTTGCAGCTGTTTGGCAACTCGAAAGGGTAGTTGGTAGCTTAGGTCTGTCTACGTTCAGCTTTTAGCTAAATCTTCTTTAGTCCAGCAGACTGTGCGAGGATGATTATTCCTATTCAAATGGCTGCATGAGTTTGTGCTTTAAGTGGAGGAGTCTTCCTCCAAATACTGAATGGTAATATTAAATCTCTCAGGTGTTGATGTCACTTTTTCACGACCCAAAGTAAGGCCACGGTAGAAATCTGCAATGAGTGTCGATCATTGCTAAACCAGCTAATAATCTATTAATGATAAAGATAAGCTAGCGACCTGATCGTATATACGTACCTATCTGCTGAAAGCATAAATTTTGGAAAGATGACACGACTTTAACTGGCTGGCAATTAGAACACTAAGCCACAAATTCTGTTATGTCACACTTCATTTCTTCCCACCAATAAATCTGCTTAAGATCATGGTACATCTTAGTCGAACCTGGATGAATACTGTATTTGGAATAATGTGTCTCTATCATAATCTGTCCACGAAAATCTGCAACATCAGGAACACAAAGTCTATCTTTATACATGGAAACACCGTCAATAGTAACCCTGTATGGTGACTCCAATTTTCTTCTGGCTATATGTCTGTATTCAACTAGAACTGGATCCTCATACTGACGCTGTTTTACTTCATGAAAAATTTAGAGTTAAAGATCTAGTGCAGCTTGTCGTCCATCCATCATTGGCATATCTCCTTCACACCTTAACTCCTTGAGAGGTTACTTTAGCGTTGTAAGCACTCATGTAATCAACTTTGTTGCTGGTATTCTGCCTCAGCTCATGGTCCAACTCGTGTCTCCTTTATTTTTACTTTTTCAAGTCATAATATTCCAATTCAAAGACAATACCCTGAAGTAGATGTTCAGTCTGAAGATCATTCCTGGTCTGGATCATACTATCCAGTAGTATTTACATGATCCTTATCTTTCTATGATAGACCCTGTTTAGATGAACCTTTGACAAACATTGGGATATGAGTAACTACATTCCCACAAGGAGCTTGCGGAACAACACCAACATCAGCTGAGATGTTGCATAGTGCGTTCGTAAAAATATAATATAGCTTGCATCAAATCTTCTATAGTGAGTAGTGACAAGGTACTTCAAAAGCTTTCTCTATTGCATCAAGCGTGAGCTAATTCCTAGTTCCATCGACCTGTTCTATATCGAAAGGTATATCAAAAATGTGATTATCGCCTGAATCATGTTAACCTATTCAAATTCCGTGTATCTTTATTTCAAAAATGTAGAACTCTCCTCTCGTGATCGAGGAAGGATCATCTTAGTCAGAATAATCCGGGCAATGGTGTTATCATATTATCCAGATATATTTTATTTTAAAAGTTCAATATGCGTGTTATAATTCTGATCCTGTAATCAAGAGATAAGGTCCGTGGAGTAGCTTATGAAGGTCGTGCAAGTTCTTTTGTTATCTGTGCGAATTTCTTTAGACTTAGGCTCGTTCGAGGACGAACGAGAGTTTAAGTGGAGGAGAATGAAACGACCTCGGTCAGTCGTTTCGGAAGTTAGGAGTCCGATTGGTGTGCCGATAATTTTAAAATATTCGTAATGTCCATTAGGACCTGTCTGTAAATTTTGAGCTAAATCAGACCTCGTTTGGTAGGCATCGGAAGAAGGTTTCAGTTTTTATTGGCGATAAATATTAAAAAGAGATTTTCGAGCTCGGTTTTTGCCGAATGAGCTCCGATTCGAAATCCGAAAGCACCATTAGGTTCGTATGATTATTTGTGATTTTTGTAAACTTCGAAATTGAATTTCGATGTTGTTCGGCTAGTTTCCGCTAAAATGCCGAAAGTTAAATAGTTTGACTTCTTTTCATTTAAATTCGCATCTTGAGTTTCGGGAGTCTGATTTGAGATCCGCCTTCGCGAGTATGTTACATATATTTTGTATAACTTGTATGCAAAAGTTGGGATTATTCCGAATATCGTAGGGTATCGTTTTAATTTTTACCGTAACAGCGAATTTAAAAAAAAAAAAAAGGAAAAGGAGACAAAATAGTTAGGCGGTCACTTGAGCTTATATGCTCAAGTGATTAACGAAGAAAGCAGAAGAGTATAAACAATATGAAACAGAGAAAAATAAAATGACGGGGAGGAAGAAAAAATGCCAGAAAATGAGAAAAGGGGCCGGAAAAAAGTAGAATTTTCACTCTGAAACATTCAGGTAATGATCCTAATATAGTATTTGAGTTTATTACGTGTGTTTAAATATATTTTTACGGTAAAAATAGGAATATTAGACATCGCCCTAATGACGTAAATTGATAGTTTAAAGGGTCAAATGGACCCCGATAATGAAATTGATTATGTATTCGTGCTCAGTGAGTTATGAGCAACTTATAAATATAATTTATTTGGGATTTGGTTATGTGGCCTTAAACCCCGTATATAGGCCTGGCCTGCGTATTGCGTATGCGAATAGGGTATCAGGTTCCTACCTGGATTGCCCTAAGATGTGAGGAATGAAGCCTTTAGCCTTATGTGATATATTTTTCTGGTTATTGAACACAGTGGGATCGTTTGGCAATGAATCCAAAGGACAAAGCGGTTATTGAGTAGCTGTACTAACTTTGTAACAAGGTAAGTGTTTATATCAATTTCTTTGGAGGCACCTGGCCTCGTGGATTTTCTACCACGTGTTCCTTACGTGTGTAGCTGCCGATAGGCGTACTTATTACGCCTTAGCTTTGAATTTACATTGTATATTATATGTTATGCCCCGCAGTTGGTATTGCATTGAGCATATGAGCATTGCACTCTGGTTCTGAGCATTGTATATACTTCCCGGTTGGCGATGAGAGTCCCGCACCGGTGAAGGGTCATCATTGCATATACTTCCCGGTAATCGATGAGAGTCCCGAGCCGGTGAAGGGTCATCATTGCATATACTTCCCGGTAATCGATGAGAGTCCCGAGCCGGTGAAGGATCATCATTGCATATACTTCCCGGTAATCGATGAGAGTCCCGAGCCGGTGAAGGGTCATATTTGCATATATCTCCTGGTAGACGATGAGAGTCCCGCGCCGGAGATAGGTATCAGGCATATGTGACTGCATTGCATTGCACCGCATTCATCCCATCTCATTGCACCGCATACTGACTATTGTGTGTATTGTGTTGTGTTTTATGTATGCGGTTTGTACACTATGTCGTGGACATATCTCAGTTTACCTATATATTTCTGGCTCGTATTCTGGGTTGCGGGGATCGGGTTGCACGCCGCAACGGTATAAATATATGGATCAGGTTGCACGCCGCAACAGTATTAATATATGGATCGGGTTGCACGCCGCAACAGGATAATTATATGGATCGGGTTGCACGCCGCAACAGGATGTAATTCTGATTGTTGATATGTTCGGGATACCTACATGTTCTGGCTATTTTATGTTACTGGTTGTTAATGAGTTTGTGATTCCATACGTGCTTCTAGTTATTATCTGGCTATGCCTTTTTATAATTTAAATAAGAGGAATTTGATTTATATATTTCTTCTCCCTGGCTAGCTATCCTATTCTTTGAGGTGGCTAGTCTGCCCCACTTATTGAGTCCTTTTGAATCACCCTTGTTTGTTGTTTATTTCTGGTCTATCTATTTCGTTTCGGCAGGTTCGCTCCAGGGTTGAGTTCGCCACGTTGTGAAGGAGCGAAGACGACTTCAGCTGTCAGGGTGAGCCAGCTTTTATTCCGGATAGCCACCAGTTTATGGGTTGTTATTTCAGTTGCATTTTGCTCCCTTCAAGAGGTATCAGTCTTCATTTGTACTCTTAGATGTCTAGTCTGGATAGCCCTAAACCTAGTAAGATGGGTAGTCAGCTGCAATTTCTTTTGTACAGCTTAGAGATATCAGTATGTCTGTATTTTTGTTTTAAGTCTTGTCCTTATTTATGAGTTTTTATATTTATTTTCCTAATTTAATTGGTAAGGGTTCGCCCGACGGATCTTGGGGAGGATGTCGGGTGCCCGCACGGCCTAGTCAAAATCCGGGTCGTGTCACTTGTTCACCATTATTTTGAGATTCAAACAAGTACTTGTCGTACACTTTTAGACGACAAGGGTTTCTCGAGTTCTTTTGACTGATTAGCGTGGTGGTACTGTTGCAAACCCCAGTTGAGTTTTGAGTGTTTTGATGTCGAAACTAGTGGTTATATTTTGATTTGGGTCGACTTTTAGCTTAAAAATTTGAAGTTCCATCGTTTAGCCACCAGCCGTACGCCGAAAAATTGTTACATTGCAATAGTGTACGGACGTAGTTGAAGCTGTTCTTAGATTGGCTTGGAACTTAAGTTGCTCCGTTCGTTGAACGTTTTAACAGAGAAACGACCTGAATCTTGCTTGAGTATTGCACTGTGAACTAAGTTGTTAGAAGGTGGCCGTACACCGGAGATAAAGAGTTCAGGCGCTGTTGCCTAAAACCCCAGGTGAAACGTTGTTTGCAAGAAAGAGGAAAGGGGATAAGGTTAAATTCTTATCCGTACCAAGGAGGGACCACTTTTTTCCGTACAAGAGTGACGCGTCCGAAGTTTCCAAAAGAGGAAACGAAGGGTAGATTCTCCTAGGTTATCTTCTTTTCCTTGTGGTCGTTACATCTCGTTAGTAGATTTCTGGACTCCTACTCGAGGTCTTACTAATTTGTTTGAGCTTATAGAAACTCGTGCGAGGGTGACCGAAGTCCAAAATTTCGTAGATATTTCTTTGACCTCCCGTGCACAGTTAAACAGCGTCCGTTCCATCGAATTGAACATCAATTCACTCTTCTCGAAGGGATAGTGAATCTTGTCGAACTCGGAGGATCTTAGAGGACATTGATCAATCCGACGAAGCCATTGCTGGCAAGTTCTTTGAGTGACCAAACCAACAAATTGAGTGGACCTGATGGTGCAAGCTAATCAGAGATTAGGCTTAGCAACCGAAGACAACAGTGAAAAACAAGATAGAAGCTTGACACAACTTTTCTTGCTTGAACGACACCGAGGAACTGGTCTCGATACGATTCAAGTAGAAGGAAAAAGCACCTAAGCTGTGCAACAATCCTCAAGAGAACAATGCCTCTTGCAAACTGAATGATCAAAGAGGAATTGTTCAATCGGATTCACCGAAAGCCACAAGTTCCGAAGGACCCCATCGGGTTTGCTCACATCTGAGACATAAAAGAAAGTGCTCACGGCTACTCTCATTAGATATTCAATATAATAGGTGTCTACAAATGAAATGAAAGGAGGTTAATGTAGACAATACTAAGGGAAAAATAGTAAACGGTCACCGGTGACCAATAAGAATAAGCCACGCAAGGCTCAGTGAGTTAAGTATTCGGACACTCCTTTGGTCTCGAACACTTGAGCTCGAACTCTTGAACTCGGACGTCCTCCCTTCAGTTGCTTGCTTCACTGTTCAGCGTCATCGTTTGAGTGTTCGATTGCACTTGACTTCGAACATTTGAACTCAGACGCTCTTTCTTCGGTTGTTTTCTTTAATGTTCAGCGCTGATGTTGAGTGTCCGGTTGCTTCCTTCTTCGGACTCGAGCTTGTAGATGAAGCCTTCGAATCTTGTACTCGGGCACTCTATTTCCCAACGGTTGCTTTCTCCCAACCACGCCAACTGAATGTGAACATCATGCAAGAGCTTGGCTTGGCTTCGTGTCATCGGCCTCGATGGATTGAACACTTGATCAGCACGGGTTCGGGCTGCATCATGTTCCCCTTCATGAGAAGATTTCGTCCTCGAAATTGAGCCCTCTTCAGTCTCCGATGCTTGGCTTACAACACAAGGAGTTAAGTCAGCAACATTAACGGTGTTGGACACATTATACTCACCTGAGAAGTCGATCACATAAGCATTGCTGTTGATTTTGCTCAGCACTTGAATTGGACCATCCGCTCGAGGAGCCAACTTTCCTTTCCTTTGGTTCGAAAAACGTTCCTTTCGGAAGTGAACCCACACCCAATCTCCCTTCTTTAACTCCAACTTCTTACGCCCCTTGTTTTTCTTTGATGCTACTTTTGCATAAGCTTCCTCGAGGTTTTTCTTCACCTTTGCATGCAACTCGATTAAGGCAGTGGCTCGTCGAGTACCTTCAAAATGAATAATAGAATCTCGAGGAAATGGGGTTAAACCAAGTGGAATTAAAGGGTTAAAACCATACACACATTCGAACGGAGTCATTCCAATCATTCGATGCATTGTTCGATTGTATGCAAATTCCATCACGGGCAAACGATCAGCCCATCTTCCGACCTTACCTTTGGTCATAGCTCGAAGTAGAGCTCCTAAGGTTCGGTTGACTACCTCGGTCTATCCATCAGTCTGAGGATGGTGAGACGTCGAGAATAGCAATTTGGTGCCAAGGGCACCCCATACACATTTTCAAAAATGACTCAAGAATTTTGAGTCTCGATCACTCACAATAGTACGAGGCACACCATGCAATTTCAACACATTAGAAATAAGCGAAGGAGCTACATGTTGTGCATCATCACATTTCTTGCAAGGAATAAATTGAGCCATTTTGGTAAAACGGTCCACGACAATGAAGATGCTATCATGTTCTCCCCCCGACCTCCGTAACCCCATAACAAAATCCATAGATATATCAGCCCACGGTCGATCAGGCACAGGTAGTGGAGTATACAAACCATGAGGGTTGGACCTCGATTTAGCTTTCTTGCAAACATGACAAGTGTTGCAAAGCTTTTCCACATCTTGTCGCATCTTTGGCCAGTGGAACTGCTCGGACAAGATTCCAAGAGTTTTATCGACACCGAAGTGTCCCATCAAGCCTCCAGAGTGAGCTTCTCGGACCAAGAGCTCTCTCCACGATGAGACTGGCACACAAACCCTCCCGTTCTTGAAGAGGTAGCCATCGTGCCGCTGATATTTCTCAACCCTTCGGCCACTCAAGATTGCGTCACAGACGCTTTTCAGCTTGGGATCATCTTCGTACATCGACTTGATGCTTTCGAATCCCGTGAGCCTCGAGGTGAGAGTGGTCGCTAAGGCGAACGTCCTCGATAAGGCATCGGCCACAACATTGTCTTTCCCCTTTTTGTAATGAATTACATAGGGAAAGCTTTTAATGAATTCTACCCACTTGGCATGTCTTCGATTTAATTTCTCCTGGCCTCGGAGATGTTTCAAAGATTCATGATCACTTTTTATCACAAACTCTCTCGGCCACAAATAATGCTGCCAATGGGCGAGTGCTCAAACAAGGGCATACAACTTCTTGTCATATGTTGAGTAATTCAAGGTTGAACCCTTAAGCTTTTTGCTGAAGTACGCGATCGGCTTCGACTCTTGCATAAGCACTCCTCCGATCCCAATTTCAGATGCATTACATTCAACCTCGAATGCTTTGCTTAAGTCAGGGAGTTGAAACAACGGGGCAGAGCTAAGCCTCCAATTCAACTCTTGGAAAGCCCTCTCTTGGGACTCTGCCCATACGAACGGATGGTCTTTCTTAACCAGCTCAGTTAAAGGAGCTGCCACGGTGCTAAAGTCACGAACAAACCTTTGGTAAAAGCTGGCTAACCCATGAAAGCTACGAACTTGTGATACCGAGGTTGGAGTCGGTCAATCTTTGATAGCCTCGACTTTTGACTCATCGACTTCAACACCATTTGCACTCACAACAAATCCTACAAAGACTACACGCTCAACACAAAAGGCACATTTCTTGAAGTTAGCATATAACTTCTCTTCTCTAAGGGTTTCAAGCACTAGCGTTAAGTGTTCGACATGTTCATCCACAGATTTACTATAAACAAGTATGTCATCAAAGTAAACGACAACAACCTTATTTATAAACGGTTTCAGCACATGGTTCATCAATCACATGAATGTGCTCGGATCGTTAGAGAGGCCAAAAGGCATCCTAACAATTCATAAAGACCTAATTTGGTCTTGAATGCAGTTTTCCACTTGTCTCCGGGTTTCATTCGGATTTGGTGGTAACCGGACCGAAGATCTATCTTCGAAAAGCATGAAGAACCACTTAACTCATCGAGCATGTCATCTAATCGAGGGATAGGATGATGATACTTTACCGTGATTTGGTTGACTGCTCGGCAATCAACACACATTCGCCATGTTCCATCTTTCTTCGGGACAGAACGGCGCAAGGACTCAAGCTTTCTCGAACAAGACCCTTGTTCAGCAATTCGTCCACCTGCCTTTGGAGCTCTTTGCTGTCTTCGGGATTACACCGGTGTCAGGCTTGTTGGGGATTTGAGACCCCGGAACGAAGTTAATTTGGTGCTCGATTCCTCTCAATAGAGGTAATCCACCTGTCATTTTTTCGGGAATTGTCTCCGAAGTCCTGCAAAACACTTTGAACAACACTAGGCAAAGGGTTATCGTTAGTAAAATCATCATTAGAGTTTAGAAGGATACCCTTGCGCACGAGGCAAATCATCATTCGACTGGTGTCGTTTCCTCGTAAATACTCACCCGGATGCATGATTGCACATATATTATTGACCTACTCCGATGGGAGTCTTTTCTTTGGCCGCTTCTTTCAGCTCTCTCATACGTTTATAGTCGTCACTGACTTGTTTCGGTGACAAAGGCTTGAGTATAAAACTTTCTCCTCCGAGCTTAGCAGTGTAAGTGTTGGTTCAGCCGTTGTGGATAACGGATCGATCATATTGCCACGGTCGCCCAAGAAGAAAATGACAAGCTTGCATCGAGACCACATCAAACATCATTTCATCATGATAAACCCCCACTTGAAATTTGATCAACACCTGCTTCGCCACTCTTAATTCTCCATACTCATTCAACTACTGGAGCTTGTATGGTCGGGGACGTTTAGTAGTAGGCAGACCCATTTGTGAAACCAAGGTTTGGCTTACACTATTCGAATAGCTACCTGAATCTATGATTATCGAACACACCTTCCCCTTCACTCGACATCGGGCATGGAAGAGATTTTCCCTCTGATTGTCATCGTCCTCCTCCATGACCATGGTACTCAAGTTCCTTCGAACAACTAAAATAACTTCCAGATGATCAACCTCGGTGGCGTCACATCCATCATTCTCAGATTCAGCTCGATCAGTCTCCTCGACTACTTCCTCCTCGGAGTCACTCACTTGCTCATGGACGGTTCCATCATCGAGCATTACCATGATATGGCGAGTTGGACAGTCTCTTGCCATATGACCATAACCCTTACACTTGTGACACTAAATTTTTGAAGCACTGGGAGTATTGAGTTGAGCCTTACTTCCCATGTCTTTGGATTGGTTATCGGTCACCCCCATCTCGAAGGGTTTCCTTTGATCTCGGCCAGTGTTGGCATTTGTTGGGTTCGGACTTCTCCATTCTTTACCTCGGTTTAAAGGAGTTGAAGTACCGACTCCTCGATACCGGCTTGCTTTGTCGTCTTTCACCCATTTCTCAGCATCAACAGCTGTATGAAACATATCGTCCAAAGTTTGATGTACATGCAGTCTCAATTGAGAGGATACATCTCGAGTCAAGCCATTTTTGAATTGAATGATGGCTTGCTAATCATCTTCTTCCAAATCAAGAGCCAATCGAATTCTTTCGAACTCATCATAATATGCAAGTAGATGACGAGCAAGCCATCATTCAGTTCAAGAATGGTTTGACTTGAGATGTGTCATCTCAATTGAGACTGCATGTGTATCAAACTTTGGATGGTGTCTTCCATGCAGCCGTTGATGTTGAAATGTGTGTGAAGGATGACAAGGCAAGCCAGAATTAAGGGGTTACTACTTCAACTCCTTTGAATCAAGGCAAAGAATGGAGGAGTCCGAATCCAACAAATGCCAACACCGGCCGAGATCAAAACAAAACCTACGAAAAGGGAGTGATCATTAATAACTCCAAAGAAGTGGGAGGTAAGGCTCAACTCAATACTCCCAGTGCTTCAAACATTCAACGTCACAAGTGTAGGGGTTATGATCACATGGCGAGAGATTGTCCGACTAATCATAGTATGATCATGCTCGATGATGGAACTGTCCACGAGCAAGTGAGTGACTCCAAGGAGGAGGTAGTAGAGGAGTCTGACCGAGCTGAATATGAAGATGATGGTCGTGACGCCACCGAACCTAACCATCCAGAAGTTCTTTTAGTTGTTCGGAGAAATTTGAGCACCATGATCATGGAGGAAGAGGATGATAATCAAAGGGAAAACCTCTTTCATGCACGGTGTCGAGTGAAGGGAAAAGTGGTGAAAGCTAAATCGGTGAAGATGAAGCTTAGCAACCGAAGTTAAACAACGAAAAAATAAAGATAAAAGCAAACAAATCTCTTGCTTCGTTGGAATGAATCCGAGGAACTAGTCTCGGTTCAAAAAATGGAGAAGACAAGGAGATGCATCTATACTATGCAACAATCCTCAAGAACTCATGCTTCTTGCAAATTGAATGACCAAGAAGAAAATGTTCAAACGACTATCACCGAATGACACAAGTTCTTTAAAAATCCCACGTCGGGGTTCGGCTCCATCGGAGACACAAATTAGCATTCAACTAAATTCAACATTCATACAATAACTCAGTGCCTACAAATGAAATAATATAAGGTTTATATAGACAATACTAAGGGCAAAATAGTAAAACGGTCACAGACGACCAATAGGAGTAAGCCACGCAGGGCTGAATAAACTGAATGTTCGGTTACTCCTTTAGCCAAACACTTACATTTGAACACTTGAGATCGAGCTCTTGACTTCGGTGCTTGGTTGTTCAGCTCGACATTTTGACATCGGACGCTCTTCCTTTGGGTTGCTTGCTTTACTCTTTAGCATGGATGTTGAGTGTTCGGTTGCTCCCTTCTTCGAGCTCCAGCTTGCAGAAGAAGCCTTCGATTCCTGAGCTCGACCAATCAGTTTCGGAGCGGTTGCTTTCTCCCGACCATGCCTATTGAATCTGAACATCGTGAAACAACTTGGCTTGGCTTCGTGTCAACAGCCTCGATGGTTTGAACACTTGATCAACACGTGTTCGGGCTGCATCATCCTCCTCTTCTTGACTTCGGTTCTTGGTTATTCAGCTCGACACTTTGACATCGGACGCTCTCCCTTCGGTTGCTTGCTTTACTCTTTAGCGTCGATGTTGAGTGTTCGATTGGGTGTTCGGTCGCTCCCTTCTTCGAGCTCAAGTTTGCAGATGAAGCCTTCGATTTTTTAGCTCGGCCAATTAGCTTCGGAGCAGTTGCTTTCTCCCAACCATGCCAATTGAATCAGAACATTTTGCAACAACTTGTCTTGGCTTCGTGTCATCAGCCTCGATGGATTGAACACTTGATCAGCACGTGTTTGGGCTGCATCATCCTCCCCTTCTTGAGAAGATATCGTCCTCGAAATCGAGCCCTTTTAAGTGTCTGATGCTTGGCCTACAACACAAGAAGTTAAGTCAGCAACATTAACGGTGTTGGACACATTATACTCACCTGGGAAGTCGATCACATAAGCATTGCTGTTGATTTTGCTCAGCACTTGAATTGGACCATCCGCTCGAGGAGCCAACTTTCCTTTCCTTTGGTTCGAAAAACGTTCCTTTCGGAAGTGAACCCACACCCAATCTCCCTTCTTTAAATCCAACTTCTTACGCCCCTTGTTTTTCTTTGATGCTACTTTTGCATAAGCTTCCTCGAGGTTTTTCTTCACCTTTGCATGCAACTCGATCAAGGCAATGGCTCGTCGAGTACCTTCAAAATGAATAATAGAATCTCGAGGCAATGGGGTTAAACCAAGTGGAATTAAAGGGTTAAAACCATACACACATTCGAACGGAGCCATTCCAATCATTCGATGCATTGTTCGATTGTATGCAAATTCCTTCACGGGCAAACGATCAGCCCATCTTCCGACCTTACCTTTGGTCATAGCTCGAAGTAGAGCTCCTAAGGTTCGGTTGACTACCTCGGTCTATCCATCAGTCTGAGGATGGTGAGACGTCGAGAATAGCAATTTGGTGCCAAGGGCACCCCATACACATTTTCAAAAATGACTCAAGAATTTTGAGTCTCGATCACTCACAATAGTACGAGGCACACCATGCAATTTCAACACATTAGAAATAAGTAAAGTAGCTACATGTTGTGCATCATCACATTTCTTGCAAGGAATAAATTGAGCCATTTTGGAAAAACGGTCCACGACAATGAAGATGCTATCATGTTCTCCCCCCGACCTCCGTAACCCCATAACAAAATCCATAGATATATCATCCCACGGTCGATCAGGCACAGGTAGTGGAGTATACAAACCATGAGGGTTGGACCTCGATTTAGCTTTCTTGCAAACATGACAAGTGTTGCAAAGCTTTTCCACATCTTGTCGCATCTTTGGCCAATGGAACTGCTCGGACAAGATTCCAAGAGTTTTATCGACACCGAAGTGTCCCATCAAGCCTCCAGAGTGAGCTTCTCGAACCAAAAGCTCTCTCCACGATGAAACTGGCACACAAACCCTCCCATTCTTGAAGAGGTAGCCATCGTGCCACTGATATTTCTCAACCCTTCGGCCATTCAAGATTGCGTCGCGAACAATTTTCAGCTTGGGATCATCTTCGTACATCGACTTGATGCTTTCGAATCCCATGAGCCTCGAGGCGAGAGTGGTTGCTAAGGAAAATTTCCTTGATAGCGCATCGGCCAAAACATTGTCTTTTCCCTTTTTGTAATGAATTACATAGGGAAAGCTCTTAATGAATTCTACCCACTTGGCATGTCTTCGGTTCAATTTTTCCTGACCTCGGAGATGTTTTTAGGATTCATGATCACTTTTAATCCTATACTCTCTTGGCCATAAATAATGCTGCCAATGGGTGAGTGCTCGAATGAGGGTATACAACTTCTTGTCATACGTAGAGTAATTCAAGGTTGCACCCTTAAGTTTTTCGCTGAAATAAGTGATTGGCTTCGATTCTTGCATGAGCACTCCTCCGATCCCAACTCCGGACGCATCACATTCTACCTCGAATGCTTTGCCGAAGTCAGGAAGTTGCAAAAATGGGGCAGATCTAAGCCTCCATTACAACTCTTGGGAAGCCCTCTCTTGGGACTCTCCCCACACAAACGGATGGTGTTTCTTTACCAGCTCGGTTAAAGGAGCTGCCACGGTGCTAAAGTCACGAACAAACCTTCGGTAAAAGCTAGCTAAGCCATGAAAGCTACGAACTTAAGAAACCGAGGTTAGAGTCGGCCAATCTTTTACAGCCTCGACTTTTGACTCATCGACTTTAACAGCATTAGCACTCACAACGAGTCCTAGAAAGACTACACGCTCACCACAAAAGGCATATTTCTTGAAGTTAGCATATAACTTCTATTCTCTAAGTTTATCAAGCACTAGCCTTAGGTGTTCGACATGTTCATCAACAGATTTACTATAAACAAGTATGTCATCGAAGTAAATGACAACACACTTATTTATGAACGGTTTGAGCACATGGTTCATCAAGCGCATGAATGTGCTTGGTGCGTTAGAGAGGCCAAAAGGCATCACTAACTATTCATAGAGACCGAATTTGGTCTTGAATGCAGTTTTCCACTCATCTCCGGGTTTCATTTAGATCTGGTGGTAACCGGACGTGAGGTCTATCATCAAAAAGCATGAAAAACCACTTAACTCATCGAGCATATCATTTAGTCGAGGGATAGGATGATGATACTTTACCATGATTTTGTTGACTGCTCGACAATAAACACACATTCGCCACGTTCCATCTTTCTTTGGGACAAGCATAACAGGAACGTGACATGACCTGGATTTTGGCTAGGTCGTGCGGGCACCTGACATCCTCCCCTAGACCCGTCGGGCGAGCCCTTACCAATTAAATTAGAAAAATAAATATAACAATTCATAAATAAGGACAAGACTTAAAATAAAAATACAGACATACTGATACCTCTAAGCTGTACAAAAAGAATTACAGCTGACTACCCAACATACTAGGTTTAGGGTTATCCAGACTGGACATCTAAGAGTACAAAAGAAGACAGATACCTCCTGAAGGGAGCAAACTGCAACTGAAATAATAAACAATAAACTGGTGGTCATCCGGAATAAAATCTGGCTCACCCTGACAGCTGAAGCCGTCTTCGCTCCTTCACAACGTGGTGAACTCAATCCTGGGGCGAACCTGCCGAAACGAAATAGATAGAAAAAAACAAACAACAAACAAGGATGAGTCAAAAGGACTCAATAAGTGGGGCAGACTAGCCACCTCAAAGAATAGGATAGCTACCCAGGGAGAAAAGAAACAGATAGACTAAATTCCCCTTATTTAAATTATGAAAAGGTAGAGCCAGATAATAATTAGAAACACATATGGAATCACAAACTAATTAACAACCAGGAACGTAAGATAGCCAGAACATATAGATATCCCGAACATATCAAAAATCAGAAATACATCATACCGTCGCGGTGTTCAACCCGATCCATATATTTATACCGTCACGTCGTGCAACCCGATCCATATATTTATACCGTTGCGGCGTGCAACCCGATCCTTATATTTATACCATTGCGGTGTGCAACCCGATCCATATATTTATGTCGTTGCGACGTGCAAACCGGTCCTTATATTTATACTGTTGCGGCGTGCAACCCGATCCTTATATTTATACCGTTGCGGCGTGCAACCCGATCCCCGCAACCCAGAATACGAGCCAGAAATATATAGGCAAACTGATATATGTCGACGACATAGTATACATACTGTATACATAAAACACAACACAATACACACAATAGTTAGTATGCGGTGCAATGAGATGGGATGAATGTGGTACGATGGAATGCAGTCACATATGCCTGATACCTATCTCTGGCGCGGGACTCTCATCGTCTACCAGGAGATATATGCAATAATGACCCTTCACCGGCTAAGGGACTCTCATCGATTACCGGGAAGTATACGCAATGATGACCCTTCACCGGTGCGGGACTCTCATCGCCAACCGGGAAGTATATGCAATAATGATCTTCACCGATGTGGGACTCTCATCGCCAACCGGGAAGTATATGCAATAATGATCTTCACCAGTGCGGGACTCTCATCATCAACTGGGAAGTATATACAATAATGACCCTTCACCGGCTCGGGACTCTCATCGATTACCGGGAAGTATATGCAAAGCTCAAAACTAGAGTGCAATGCTCATATGCTCAATGCAATACCAACAACAGGGCATAACATATAGTATACAATGTAAATCCAAAGATGAGGCATAAGAAGTACGCCTATCGGCAGCTACACACGTAAGGAACACGTGGTAGAAAAATCCACGAGGCCAGGTGCCTCCAAAGAAATGGATATAAATACTTACCTCGTTCCAAAGTTAACGCTGCTACCCAACAACCGCTTTATTCTTTGAATTCATTGCCAAACGATCCCACTGTGTTCAATAAGCAGAAAAATATATCAAATTAGGCTAAAGGCTTCATTCCTCACATCATAGGGCAATCCAGGTAGGAACCTGATACCCTATTCGCATACGCAATACGCAGGCCAGGCCTATGTACAGGGTTTATGGTCACATAACCAAATCCTAAATAAATTACATTTATAAGTTGCCCATAACTCACTGATTACGAATATATAATCAATTCCATTATCGGGGTCCATTTGACCCTTTAAACTATTAATTGAACTTATGAAAATGATGTCTAATATTCCAAATTTTACCGTTGAAATATATTCAAACACACATAATAAACTCAAATGATATATTAGGATCATTAACTGAATGTTTCGGTGTAAAAATACTAATTTTTCTCCGGTTCTTTTCGTATTTTCTGGCATTTTTTACACTGTGTTTTCTCTTTTTATGTTTCTGTACGCATTGTACATATGTTTCTGTTTGCTATATATAAGCTAAGGACCAACAAGGTCCACCGCCTCTCATCAACTTTTTTTTTGTCTTTTTCCTTTTTTTTTTTGTTTTGTTTTATTTTATTTTCTTTTCTTAACGAAAATTAAAACGGTGCCCTACGATATTTGAAATAATTCAAACTTTTGCTTACTAGTTATACAAAATATATGTAACATACTCGCGAAGGCGGATCTCAAATCGAGTTCCCGAAACTCAAGATACGAATTTAAATGGAAAAAGGTCAAATTATTTAACTTTCGGCATTTTAGCGGAAACTAGCCGAACAACATCGTAATTCACTTTCGAAAGTTCATAAAAGTCACAAATAATCATACGAACCTAACGGCGCTTTCGGATTTCGAATCGGATCTCATTCGCCAAAACCGAGATCGAAAATCTCTTTTTAATATTTATCGATAATAAAAACTGGAACCTTCTTCCGATGCCTACCAAACGAGGTCTGATTTGGCTCAAATTTTACAGATAAGTCCCAATGGACATTATGAAATTTTTAAAATTATCGGCACGCCAATCAGAGTCCTAATTTCTTAAACGACTACCTAAGATCGTTCCATTCTCCTGCACTTAAACTCTCATTCGTCCTCAAACGAGCCTAAGTCTAAAGAAAAATTCGCACAGATAACAAAAGAACTTGCACGACCTTCATAAGCTACTCCACGGATATTATCTCATGATTGCAGAATCAGAGTTATAACACGAGCACCGAACTCTTGGAATAAAACATATCTGGATAATTTGATGACACCATTGCCCAGCTTATTCTGACTAAGCTGATCCTTCCTCGATCACGAGAAAAAAGTTTTACTTTTTTAAAACAAAGATACACGGAACTATGGATGGATTAACATGATTCAGCCGATAATCACCTCTTCGATATACCTTTCGATATAGAACAGGTCGATGGAACTAAGAATTAGCTTACACTCTCGCAACTCCTTAGAGATTTAATATTTATATTCATTATTGGAAGAAAAATCCTCCACTTAGAGCTTCAGCTCATACAGGTAAGTTGAATAAAAATAGTCATCCTCGCACAACCTGCTGGATTAAGGAAGACTTAGCTAAATAGAGAATGCGGCTCAGACCTGAGCTACTAAATTACTCTCTCGAGTTGCCAAACAGCTGCAACCCTCGAGTTAACAACTCCATACCTTTGCCATAAGCACCACCGCCTGATGGATCAAATCAGAGGTCAAATGATGCCTCCCATTACCCTTAGTAGCCTTGAAAAACAACAATGTGCTTACCCGGCCACCTTGACACACACTCTGGCTCAACACAGGGAACATCATAAGAGGCTACTGACCGCCTATGCTCACCCGTGCCGAACAAAGAAGAGATGGCAACTGACTGAGGATAGAAATTGTTAGAGCTTTAGGAAGCTCATCTTTTTATTTGCTTGGCTACCAAAGCTAGACTACTTACGAGTCAAAGTAGCCCAAGAATAGCAATTGAAGAAACAGATATTAACTGAACTTTATGGAACAACATCCATGCCAATTTGACCTCCCAATAAGAAGGAAACTCTGACAATTTACCAGAAACTTTTTTGTAACCCAGACAAGCTCATAGGATAACATGACTTTACTAGCGTTTCGAACCAAGAGGAGACACGTAGATCGAATATTACTTACTAACCACTTTACACCGGAAGAAACCATGACACTCCCTTATGGTGAAGAACTAGAATCCCATAATCCAACCAACACGGAATTTCCAAGAACAGAGGTAAACTATATTGATATAATAATAGAAAGTGGCACGACAATATGCAAGGCAGACATTAGCGACACTCACCGTCAAATTTCTCATATTTAGACCAGATAAATTAGTAGGGTCTCACTAATGCCAGGAATAAATCATACCAGAAGCTCGCCCCTCTACCGCAGCCGATTCTTAATTAAGACAATATCCAAGGAAACCATCGAAACATGATAAGACACGCAATTTCCAGATCGATCGGAAGAATCAAATCTTACTCACATATAAGGGAAGAAGAAATACAGGGTTCTACTACAGCGGATGCCTCAGCATCCTACCAGACTAGTAGTTCATAGAACTGCCTCTGCAGCTGAGCTGAGCCACTACCCTTATAATCACTTCTAGAAGAACTACTGCCACCACGCTCTCGACCTCTACTGGATGGTGGCCTTTTTATGGCTGATTGAGATCTAAATAAAATACCCTATGACTGTGCAGGTGCCTGATGACGAGAGAAAAAACGACTGCCTACTTGCCGGAGTAAGGGAAAACTCCTTAAAGGATAACCAGACTTACGACAATGATAACTACTTTTCGCTGAAAGTGGAAGCTGGACAAATTGTTGGAAGCTACAAAGAGAAAGCTGATTCTAATCTTGATGAACTACCCGCGCACTCTGAGAATCACGCTCTATAAGTTGAGATAACCTGACAGGTGACCTCATAAAATGATCAGAACTCTTACCTCAAAACGGGGGTATGGTTCCACTAGGGCCGTGGGATCTCTCCCTCTCCCACTCTAACTCTTCCCGCTCTAACTTATGGTACGCCTAATACCCTTGAGCAATATCAACAACGACATCAAATAATGTCCCAACCTCAATCTCTTGAGCTATCTGGGATCTCAAGGAAAAAGAAAGGTTATCAATAAATCTTTGAATCTCTCGAAAGGCTCATGGACTAGTTCTCATGCATATTCAGTCATTCTATGGAATTCAATCTCATATTCTGAAACACCAATAGGCTAACCGACAGGCTACCCAGTCCAATCTACTCAAACTGGCAACACTTTTCATCTCGCTCGGTACTCGAAAAAAAAAAAACTTTTCCACGAATTTAGAAGAAAAATCGAACCAAGTTAGCTAATAAGAGAGCGGCCCACCAATTCAAGGCTGGACCCTGAAACTGGAAAGAAGAATAATCAACACCATACCACTTGATATAATCAAAAGCCTGAAGGATACGCTGACATCATTTTATTTATAAAAAAAAACTTACACATGGATTATCTGATGCATGGCTTGAGAATATCGGAAGGTCCAATTGGGTAAAATAATGCAGCCTCTTCGGACACTCGGACCGAGCTATTACTCAGACTGAGCTAGCCCGCCAGAATAATTAGAGGCACAACACATGCTGCCTCCGGAACATAGTTTATTGCGGCAATATTAAAAACTGGAATATAAGCTCCCTGAGACCGAACGTCTGCATATGCGGCAACCTGATAAGTTGCCTAGCGAATAATAGGTTATTGTAGTATCTGCATCGCCAAGATTCTCGTGAAAGCATCGTAGAGAGCCAAGGGAACCACAAGGCCCTGCTCCATTACCCATCGCGAGCTCGTACAGCTGGGACCTCCGTAACTAGATCGTCAGCCCGGTCAAAACACTCGGGGCTTCGTCAGTGCTAGCCCCAGGCTAGACTGCTTCGTCTTGAACTCATACTGTTTGTTGATTTATCGCACGAGAGTTCACAATTACCACGAAGGAATTAACGAAAATACTTTGCATCCTAGACCGACGCACGATCAGAAAAAAAGGAAGTGAAACTTCCTAAATGCCATCATAGCTTCTCGTAGATAAGTACGAACGTCTACGTACCCATCAGCGAGACTCTACTAGACACTGTCTTAGTCTGGATAGACTCTAAACTGGGCTCTGATACCAACTGACACGACCAGGATTTTGGCTAGGCCGTGCGGGCACCCGACATCCTTTCCTAGACCCGTCGGGCGAACCCTTACCAATTAAATTAGGAAAATAAATATAACAATTCATAAATAAGGACAAGACTTAAAATAAAAATACAGACATACTGATACCTCTAAGCTGTACAAAAAGAATTACAGCTGACTACCCAACATACTAGGTTTAGGGTTATCCAGACTGGACATCTAAGAGTACAAAAGAAGACAGATACCTCCTGAAGGGAGCAAACTGCAACTGAAATAATAAACAATAAACTGGTGGCCATCCGGAATAAAAGCTGCCTCACCCTGACAGCTGAAGCCATATAATAATTAGAAACACGTATGGAATCACAAACTAATTAACAACCAGGAACGTAAGATAGCCAGAACATATAGATATCCCGAACATATCAAAAATCAGAAATACATCATACCGTCGCAGTGTTCAACCCGATCCATATATTTATACCGTCACGTTGTGCAACCCGATCCATATATTTATACCGTTGCGGCGTGCAACCCGATCCTTATATTTATACCATTGCGGTGTGCAACCCGATCCATATATTTATGCCGTTGCGACGTGCAAACCGGTCCTTATATTTATACCGTTGCGGCGTGCAACCCGATCATTCTATTTATACCGTTGCGGCGTGCAACCCGATCCCCGCAACCCAGAATATGAGCCAGAAATATATAGGCAAACTGAGATATGTCGACGACATAGTATACATACCGCATACATAAAACACAACACAATACACACAATAGTCAGTATGCGGTGCAATGAGATGGGATGAATGTGGTACGATGGAATGCAGTCACATATACCTGATACCTATCTCTGGCGCGGGACTCTCATCGTCGACCAGGAGATATATGCAATAATGAGCCTTCACCGGCTCGGGACTCTCATCGATTACCGGGAAGTATACGCAATGATGACCCTTCACCGGTGCGGGACTCTCATCGCCAACCGGGAAGTATATGCAATAATGATCTTCACCGGTGCGGGACTCTCATCGCCAACCGGGAAGTATATGCAATAATGGTCTTCACCGGTGCGGGACTCTCATCGTCAACTGGGAAGTATATACAATAATGACCCTTCACCGGCTCGGGACTCTCATCGATTACCGGGAAGTATATGCAATGCTCAAAACTAGAGTGCAGTGCTCATATGCTCAATGCAATACCAACAACAGGGCATAACATATAGTATACAATGTAAATCCAAAGCTGAGGCGTAAGGAGTATGCCCATCGGCAGCTACACACGTAAGGAACACGTGGTAGAAAAATCCACGAGGCCAGGTGCCTCCAAAGAAATGGATATAAACACTTACCTCGTTCCAAAGTTAACGCTACTACCCAACAACCGCTTTATTCTTTGAATTCATTGCCAAACGATCCCACTGTGTTCAATAAGCAGAAAATATATCAAATTAGGCTAAAGGCTTCATTCCTCACATTTTAGGGCATTCCAGGTATGAACCTGATACCCTATTCGCATACGCAATACGCAGGCCAGGCCTATGTACAGGGTTTATGGTCACATAACCAAACCCTAAATAAATTATATTTATAAGTTGCCTATAACTCACTGAGTACGAATATATAATCAATTCTATTATCGGGGTCCATTTGACCCTTTAAACTATTAATTGAACTTATTAAAACGATGTCTAATATTCCAAGTTTTACCGTTGAAATATATTCAAACACACGTAATAAACTCAAATGATATATTAGGATCATTACCTGAATGTTTCGGGGTAAAAATACTAATTTTTCTCCGGCTCTTTTCGCATTTTCTGGCATTTTTTCCCCTGTGTTTTCTCTTTTTATGTTTCTGTACGCATTGTACATATGTTTCTATTTTCTATATATAAGCTAAGGACCAACAAGGTCCACCGCCTCTCATCAACTTTTTTTTTGTCTTTTTCCTTTTTTTTGTTTTATTTTATTTTATTTTCTTTTCTTAACGAAAATTAAAACGGTGCCCTACGATATTCAAAATAATTCCAACTTTTGCTTACGAGTTATACAAAATATATGTGACATACTCGCGAAGGCGGATCTCAAATCGGGTTCCCGAAACTCAAGATTCGAATTTAAATGAAAAAAGGTCAAATTATTTAACTTTCGGCATTTTAGCGGAAATAGCCGAACAACATCGAAATTCATTTTCGAAAGTTCACAAAAGTCACAAATAATCATACGAACCTAACGGCGCTTTCGGATTTCGAATCGGAGCTCATTCACCAAAACCGAGCTCGAAAATCTCTTTTTAATATTTATCGATAATAAAAACTGAAACCTTCTTCCGATGCCTACCAATCGAGGTCTGATTTGGCTCAAATTTTACAGGTAAGTCCCAATGGACATTACAAAGTTTTTAAAATTATCGACATGCCAATCAGAGTCCTAACTTCCGAAACGACTACCTAAGATCGTTTCAGAACGGCACAAGGACTCAAGCTCTCTCAACCAAGGCCCTTGTTTAGCAATTCATCCACCTGTCTTTGGAGCTCTTTGGTGTCTTCGAGATTACACCGGTATGCAGGCTTGTTGGGGATTTGAGACCCCGAAACGAAGTCAATTTGGTGCTCGATTCCTCTCAATAGAGGCAATCCACCTGGCATTTATTCGGGAAACATGTCTCTGAAGTCCTGCAAAACACTTTGTACAGCACTAGGCAAAGGGTTATCGTTAGAAAAATCATTATTATAGTTTAGAAAGATACCCTTGTGCACGAGGTAAATCATTAGTTGACCGTTGTCGTTGCCTCGTAGATACTCACCCGATTGCATGATTGCACAAAGACTTCTTACCTCGGGTGGTGAGTTTTTATCTTCGGCCACAATTTGTGTTCTCATCGAATACTTAGCTTTGGCCGCTTCTTTCAATTCCTTCATTCGTTTATATTCCTCGCTAACTTGTTTAAGAGACAATGGTTTGAGTATGAAACTCTCACCTCCGAGCTTAGTACTGTAAGTGTTGGACCGTCCGTTATGAATAACCGGCCGATCATACTGCCATGGTCGACCCAATAGCAAATGACAAGCTTGCATCTATATCACATCGAACATCATCTCATCTTGATATTCTCCCACTTTGAACTTGATCAAAACTTGTTTGACAACCTTCAACTCTCCACATTTATTTAACCATTGCAATCGGTAAGGATGAGGATGTTTTGAGGTGGGTAATCCCAATTGTGAAACCAAGGTTTTGCTTACCATATTTGCACAACTACCGGAATCAATAATCATCGAATAAACTTTCCCCCTTACTCGACATCTTGCATGGAAAAGATTCTCTCTTTAGTTGTCCTCTTCTTCGAGAGACATGCAACTCAAATTTCTTCGAACCACAAAAAACATTTCCGGATGATCAACTTCGGAAACTTCACGACCATCATCATTTCCAACTCGGTCGATCTTCTCGACATTTTCCTCTTCGGTGTCACTCGCTTGCTCAAGAACGGTTCCATCTTCGAGCAAAAGCATAACTTTGCGAGTTGGACACTCTTTTTTCATGTGACTATAACCTCTGCATTTATGACACTGAATATTTGAAGCACTAGGAGTATTGAGTTGAACTTTACCTCCTACTTCTCTTGGTTGGTTAACAGTCACTCCCCTTTCGAAGGGTTTCTTCGGATCTCGAATAGTGTTGGCACTTGCTGGATTCGGACTCTTCCATTCTTTACCTCGGTTCAAAGGAGTTGAATTAGTGACTCCTTGATACCGGTTTGCTTTGTCGTCCTTCACCCATTTTTCAGCTTCGATGGCTGCATGAAACACATCTTCCAACGTTTGATACAAACGCAGCCTCAATTGAGATGACACATCTCGAGCCAAGCCATTTTTGAATCGAATGATGGCTTGCTCATCATTTTCTTCCATATCAAGAGCCAATCGAATTCTTTCGAACTCATCATAGTACTCTTCAACCAATTTGAAACCTTGTTTCAATTCAAAGAGCTTTCGAAGTTGTTCCTGCCGATATTTGGCATTCACATACTTATCATCCATCGCTCTTTTCAACTGCATCCATGTGGTGACCTCGGGATAAACATTCCTTCACATCAACCTTTTGTCAGCTTCCCACCATGTTGATGCATATACCTTGAATGAAGCAAAAGCATGTGCAACTTTTCTCTCTTCGGTCATCTCATTTGTTTCGAAGATTCGTTCCAGTCGAATCTTCCAATCAAGATATTGGTCCAGGTCACTAGTTCATCTGAAGGATGGAATAGTGATCTTGACACTATTCAAGTTTGAATCTTGAGCACCTCAGATCGGTTCCGGATACTCATCATAATAGTCATCAGCCTCACGCTCATAATATCTATCAATATTTGCGCCTCGGCCTCGACCTTAGAAATTTCCACGACCTCGTTGAACCTACCTTCGTTGACCGAACGGCGGCTCATGCTCAGCTTCGACCTCGGGATATTCTCCATCATCGACCCCTTCATTAACGACAACAACTTGTCTTCAGGCCATTGGAAGTGGCAATCTATCACCTCGGGGAATGCCCAAGTGTTGATGACTAGAGCATCAAACCTTATCTTTGCTTCACTTTCATCAGTGTTGATGGTTAGAGCATTACAAATTTCTTTTTCAAATACGTGGTAGCTTATACCATCTTTGACAAGTATCAACTTTATATCATGATTGATGTATTTTCTGTTTGCATCCCATTTCCCATTATAAGCTATATAAATGTAGCGAGTTGCCATAGTGCTAATCCTGCACATAATCAAGACAAATGATATGCTTAGAATTTCGTACTCAGATTGCTTTGATAGAAGCAAGATCATGGGTAAAAGTGATGCCCTTTGTGGGCTTAAGGTCTTGCGAAGAAGTCTCTCCTAGATGCCTATTGCACTAGAGCAGCAACTCTTGACAATAGCCAAGAATTTAAGAGACTTTGTCTCCAAGCCCCCATTGCAACAGGTCTTAAAGTCTTGGCAATAAGCAAGAAGTCTCTCCTAGGTGCTTATTACACCAGAGTTGCAAGTCTTGGCTATTGCAAAGACTTGCAGAGACTTTTTCTGCAAGGACCCTATTGCAACAGGGTTTTAAGTCTTAGCAATAGGGAAGAAGTGTCTATAAGGCCCCCATTAAAACAGAGCTGCAAATCTTGGCAATAGGCAAGAAGTCTCTACAAGCCTCCCATTGCAGTAGAGTTTAAAGTCTTGGCTATTGCCAATACTTTAGAGATTTTCAGTGTAAGTTTCCTTTTGAAGAAGAACTTAAAGTCTTGGCTATTGCCAAGACTTGTAAAGATTTTCTTATGTAGTTGGCCACTGCAAGAGGGCTTAAAGTCTTGGCAATAGCCAAGAAGTCTCTCCCAGGTGCCCATTGCACCAGAACTTAAACTCTTGGCTATAAGCCAAGGGTTGCAGAGACTTTCTCTGCAAGTTAGCACTTGCAACAGCCCACAGAGTTTTGGCAATAGGCAAGACTTTTCCAGAATTCATAGACTTTCTGCAATTAATACAGATTAATTTTTTTTTACAATTACTATAATCAATCTAATGTCATGTGTTTCTATACAATATTTTTTTTTGATTATTATGAATAAAAGTCATAGCTCGTTTGGTCTATATAGAATTTTAAGCAAAGTTAAGCATAATACATATGAAATTATAAAAGAAATTAATTGAAGTTTTAGTAAAATTTAATAGCAATTTAAAGAAATCTTACGTTGAATCTTCGCTTGAACGGAGCAATCTGTAAAAGGAATGAGTTTTTAGGTTTTTCTTGATTGCGTGAATGGAGAAAAGGAAGGGGAGGGACTGGACGGGTCTTTTTATTGGTTGCAAGGGGTATTTTCGTCCGTAATAAGTTTTATTAAACTAATGGAGGGAACTTTTGCTAAACCACTGTTATTGAGGGCATTTTGGCAAACCATTGCTTCCCGTGTCATATTTTTGCAAATCAGTCCTGTTAAACTGTTACGTTTCCATACTACTGGATTTGCAGAAAGCCAACTTCCAGCACTGATTGGGAATTTAGCCACTTTTAAAGCAAAAAGGTGAACTGCTCAAATTTTAAGAGATAAAATACTTTGCAAACAGTATGCCTTACAGTTTTGACTCTCAGTTATACACCTGCTGTAAGTTTCACTTTGAAAATTGCACAGATATGCCTATTTTGCACCTATCTTATGATTTTAGCCCTTCTATCACACAATCAAGCAAGGAGGAGGTTAGAAATGGCGCCTGTGTAGCCAATGTCACTGATTTCAGCGGCAACTATCACGCAGTACCTGTCCTACATGAATAAAGGCACCTTATGGTGCTTATACAAACCATCACTAGCCCTAATGAATACATGATTTCAAGTATTCAATTCTAATTACCATAATACATCACAAGAATAAGAAATAAAGAGGAGAAAAATGGCCTTTTTCCCTTGCATATTCGGGCTTTAGAGACCTTGACAACCTGCACAAAAATTACTAAGAAGGTATAGCTTTTTGTTTTTTTTTGGCTATCCTATAAACTGCAACAAAGGGTTAGTAACTTGGCCTAAAGCAGCCCATATAACACATGAAAAATAAGTGCAAAAAAGAAAATGTCTAAAAATTCACATACTGATCAGTTGCGTTCAGTCAACACAACAAGTTATTAAGATGGCAATAGAAGCCATTTTAATCAGTTCATAAAACATACCTGGCAAGCTGATTAACAAGATAGAACAAAAACAAATAGAGAAGGAGCAGTAGTTCACAGAGAATGCTCTAAACGTTGACTGCTATAAGCCAAGGCAGGATAATCCAAATAGAGAAAATAAGGAAAGAGAGGAGATTGCAAAAACAGACAGTTTTCCAGAGAGAAAGAAAAGTAGTATTTTTAGCGTGTAGAAGAGAGAAGCTGAAGGCGTCCTTTCAATGTTCAAAATACCCAGTATTTATAGTGTAAAGGAAAGGTGGTTTTAGTCTAAGTTATATGGAAAATTATCTAAACAAGGCAAGGGGATAATACTTGTCAATCAAATTTGAAGCCTAACAGCTATAAGTCTAAATAAGGAAGTCTATCCACCTACATTCAAGAGGCTTATCAATCAGCCCCCAAATATTCTGTCAACTAATTTTAAAGAGTGAAAATCATGGCATAACATCCTTCCGAAGATAAACTAATAGTTTGATTTGGCAATCAGACAGACACTTTTCCTTTTTAAAGAAAAAATGAATATAAGAATGTGACTATGTTTACAGCTAGGTGCATATGCATATATATACATAGAAACTTGAAAATTTAAAAGAGTGGGAAATATAACAAAACTGCAGAAATAGGTCCTTTCTATATGGCGTTTTCAATACTCCAAATCAGTGTGTATATACACTAAGTTGAACAAAGTTTTCAACAACACATTTAAAAAACGGGCAAATATTTCTCGACTCAATTAAACTATGGATTAACATGTAATAATAAGCATGAATTATCAAATACAAATGCATGAATTTAATTCCTCAATAATCATTTAAAGGCAAAACAAGAATTATTTTAGGAGGCAACACTATTGAAACTAGTATGTTCAACACAAGAAATGAAAGTTGGCATCTTATTCATAACAAGAAAATAAACGAAAACAGAAAAAGGAGGATGTTACTGGATTAGACGTCGGGTCGGGTCAGGCAGAATTAGGACCGGGTCGAGTTCAATTCTCCTCTGCCCGATCTTGCTCAATTACGGGAACTATTTTCTTGCCTTGTATGTACAACATTGACATGATTTTGCTTCGTACATGCTGGGACTGGAGTAATCCCATTTGAATCTTTTGTTTCCTTTTCGGTTTCATAGAGGGAGAGAGATGAGAGATTGATTCCCATTTTTTATGATAGGAGAGTGAGGAAAAGCAGCGTGACTGGTGGCATTAATGGCGGAGAGAGTAGTGGAGATATGGTGGGGATTTGTGGTGTAACGGAGCTGGTTTGCGGAAATGGGGGAGAGAGGAAAGTATGGTTGGCGGCTGGTGGGTTTGTTAGGGAATTAGGGGAATGACTTTTAGGGTTTTCTAGTTAGGGGTATGTTGTATATTAAAAAAGGAAGGTTTGTTTTGGGCCGTCGGATGGGACAAGTTGGAAGGCTAAGATCGTGCCACGCAGGCACGTTGGGGTTAAGTGTTAATGTTGTATGTGTGAGTGTATACACATATTTTCTGAGGTCTATAAGTTAAGGAGTGCCTTGGAGGATTGTACCACACGCTTTGACATGGTGTACACACGCTTGGGACGAGTTGTACTTTGTGCTAAAAGTATGTTTTAGTGAGGTGTAGGCTTATGTTGAGCTCAAGTGGTGTATATGTGGACAAAGAGTGATGACGGGGACTTGATGTAGTAGAAATGAGTTGTAAATTTGAAAATTTGGCTAGTATTTAATTAAAATACTTATAAATATGAATAATTAGTATAAACATAGGAAAATTGTAAAGAATTATAAATAAATATATTTAATCATAATTAAATATAGATGAACTCAAATATAATACTAATTAAATATAAATAGCCGCAGATAATTATTAAATGATATCGTAATACATTAAATTGCGCAAATAGTATATGTATTTTAAAAAATAGCCTAAATAATGTAATTACGTAATATAATCATAATTAAGTAAGTATAATATGAGTAGAGGATTAATAATAGTATTACGCACATAAATGCATGTTATCTAATGCAATTTTGTCTGAAACATAATATTATCCTTTTTAATTAAATATAGCCAAAATTGCGAAAAATGGAGGGACAAAATTGGGTGTCAACAGCTGCCCCTCTTTGCCCGGGGATGATGAAAGAGTCTTCGAGCAAAGATAGCTGATGGAGTAGCTAATTTTATCACGACGGATAAAATGACATATAGCCTGTGTGAAAGGTTTATGACGCACAAGTAAAGGTTTCATGCACATTTTGAGGAATAAGAATAGAAATTTATCATAAGAAATGGGAAGGATGTGATCTCTCCTCAAAACTTTATCGGGGAATCGCTCTCTGTCACCTATATTTCGAACTTTGTAAGGGATGTCTCATTCCGATTGCCATGCCAAAATATCTGCTTATTTGTCATGTGAGTCGCAGCAGTGCTCGTAGTCAAAGATATTTTCTCCATAGGAGATATTGTTCTCTCGCCTCATAGGTTTCAAAACATGCATCCTCATTGTCTTGCTTTCAACTTAGTATGTATCTCAACTAACACGGGCTTAAGTTGTCTTTTCATTGACGAGTATCTAAGTTGCTTGCTCAATATTGTCTTGTCTTATGCTTATTTGGTTGATGTCTCATCCACATATGCGAACTATGTACCTTTCAAATGCTATGTCCACCGACGCAGACTTTATGCTTCAAATAGCTGAACTATGCCCACAAACGCAGACCCTATTTTGATTCAGATTGCCGAACTATACCCATAAACGCAGACCTTACACTGCTTCAAATTGCTGAACTATGCCTACAAATGCGGTATTTTGCTTCAAATTGTCAACCTATGCCCACAAACGCGAACCCTACTCTGCTTCAAATAGCCTAACTATGCCCACAAACGCGAACCCTACTCTACTTCGAACTGTTGAACTACGCCCACAAACGCGGACCCTACCCTATTGTCATTGTTGTCATGTCCAGAAACGCGAACCTTATATATCCACCGATGCAGATTCTATGCTTCTCAAATTGATGTCATGTCCACAAATTCAGACCCTATATATCTGCCAATGCAGATTCTATGATTGTCAAATTGATGTTATGTTCACAAACTAATACGGCGCAAATTGAGCCAAAGCGCCAACCATCAAAGGCCAAGCTTGAAGGACAAAGGGGATGTGAGAGAAAGAGTTTAAAGAGCTTCGGAGCCGAGTTTACGAGATCCAAAATGCTCACCCACACTTGGGTTGGAAGAGCTTTGAAGATGGAGGCTTTGGAGATGACTTGAAGTGCTTTCACTCGAGTGCTTAGAACGACACAGCAAGGGGCGGACTGCCAAAAGCACTAGGCGGACCGCCTACCCTATGATGCAATCTTTGGACTTTGCACCAGGCTCCCCGCCTACCCAGCCAGGCGCTCCGCCTCTGCAGACTGAGTAACACTGGGTGCTCCCCCTGCCCACACTAGGCGCTCCGCCTACCCCTGTCAAGCCATGACAGGATTTTGTGTAAAATACCTATTTTGGCCCTATGTGGCTTGTATTGTTAAAACCCACTTTGGGGGTGTTTTAGACCTTTCAACATGTGTAAAGAAAGACTATAAAAGCCTTCCTTAGCCATTTCATTTCATTAGCTTTGTTTTAGTCTTGAATAGAGAGAAGAGAGAACATAGAAAGGCCGAGCCTTCTAGTTCGAAGCTTGAAGCTTGAAGCTTCGTGTATGTCTCGACTTGGAACCTATGGAGATTCATCGCTAGTATGAAACCATTGTAAGGTTCGAGTTTCAATTCTCCCCTTGGATAATAAATTCATGTTGTGAATCGTTTATCCATTCTTTCTTATATTTCTTGTCTTCCTTGTCTTGATTTTCTCGATATTTTTGATATCACGTTATCTCGTTTTACTTGCTTCCGCTCATTTATGGTTTAGTTCGCTTCCGCTAGTTTTATCCCGCATCAGTTTGGTATCAGAGCAAGGCTCGAGTTATGTTCTTACAAACCCTTGTTCCTTGTTCATTGTGTTAGTATTGTTGTTCTTGTTTGTTGTGTTCTTGAAGAAAAGAAGAAACAAAAAAAAAATTGAAAAAGCTAAAAACTTGAAAAAAATTTGGTAGATCGGTTGGGATTTGATTCTCCAAGTATTATAACTTATTGGGGATTGTTCTATATCGTTTTCCCGTTCTTTTGGTTCCATAAAATCAAAATTTGGTGTTGTGATTGAAAAGTTGGAAAATCAAAACCCCCATTTTTGAAAACCTTGAAATTTTACTTCAAAACTTGAATCGAAGCTTGTTCTTGATTGTTTGGTGTTGAAAATCATTGGGGAATTCTTAAAATAGTTGAACACACCTTCAGGTACCTTTGGATTTGAATAACGGGTTGAAATCGTTGGAAAATTTGGGTGCAAATCAACCGAAAATGCGTTTTTACGAAGCTACAGAACCAGGTCCAGGCGGACCGCCTAGACACAGGGGCGGACTGCCCAAAAATGTTGCAGCTCTCTGTACTTTGGGCCAGGCGGACCGTCTAGCCACAGGGGCGGACCGCCTCCCCCTGTTTTGGGGTCCGGGTAGTTCTTTTGCCTAGGTTTTCGATGTCCTTTGCCTCCGGGCTTCTTGGTTAGTGTTTCTATGGTAATTGGCCTACTCGAAAGGTACTAAATCTTTAGCGTAATAGGACACTCGTGCGTAGAGGAGATTAAAATTCAAAGAAGAGTCGTAGAACTTTATTTGGCTTCAAGTGCGCACTTTAAATAGCCGTCCGTATATCGAGTCTCATTAACTCCATTTCGAACTAATACTTGGACATACTAGTTGTGATCATCGTGGTTTCTAAGAGATTGAAGGCCTTGCCCTTGAGTGTTCATATATTGAGTGATACACGTGAGGGAGTGATTTTTGTGAGGTTCTTTCTTTTATTGGTGCAACTATGTCGGATGAAGGTTGTGGAGGTTATGGCTCGTGTGGGGATGATGCGGGTTGCTATGGCTCATATGGAGATGATAGAGACTATGGTTCCTACGATGATGATGATGGGCATTACTATGATGACTCGAGAAACCATGGCTCCTATGGTGATGAAGCGGTTCACTATGATGATCATGAGGTTGATGAAGACTATGAGGCTTATGATGATGAATGTGTTGATCCTTATGATTCTAGTCAAGAATACGAAGATGGTGACGCTTCAAGGTACAATATTCCTGCTTACTCTTCTTGTGATGAATATGAACATGTTGATAGTGACATAGAGAGAGTTGATGATAAGGTTGATTATATGAAATATTCATTTGCATCTTCTCTTGGTGTTTCTAATGGTGTACAAGGGAGTAGTAGAGGTCCTTCCATTAGTGTGGGAGGAGGTGGTGGTTGTTCCATGGGGAAGAAGAAGCTTGCATCTTCTAGGTATGATAAGCGACCTAATGCTTCTAATTCCCATGTGGAGGGTGGTTTGAAAGATAGTGTTGCTCTTGCTACAAGGGGCTTGTATTATTCTATCAATGCCGTGAAGGGTATGGGTAGTTGTAGAAGGAGTAGTGCTAGTAGCTTTGGAACCAAGGCGAGAGGCACTTATGGGTTCCATGGCAAGATTCCTTCCTCGACTTTCAACAATGCTTCTAATGTTTGAAGAGTGAAGGGAAGTGGAAGTTACACTAGCAATGTCGCTAGTAGAGGAGGGATAAGGGAGACCCAAGTTGTTGGTGTTGACACTCATGGGCATTCAAGCTCTCTCTTGAATGCATCTCTAGGAAACTTGGGTAGACGTAGGTTCGTTATTGAGGTAAATGGTATTGGAGGGTACTTGCTCAAAATTGATGATACCGATGCCAATTGTATTAGCACCTCTTTGGTTGATAAATTAAGGATACCATGCCGTGCACTAGAGCATCCTTATGAGTATGAGGGAGTGTGGATTTTCAAGGACGCTCGGGTACTATCTCATAGGAATTATAAATGTTATGTGTGGTGTGATGTATATCCTATGCGGCATGTTGATGTGTGTTTAGGTGGGTCGTGGTATGAAACGACCTCGGTCAGTCATTTCAGAAGTTAGGACTCCGATTGACGTGTCGATAATTTTAAAATATTTGTAATGTCCATTAGAACCTGTCTGTAAAATTTGAGCTAAATCAGACCTCGTTTGGTAGGCATCGGAAGAAGGTTTCAGTTTTTAATGGCGATAAATATTAAAAAGAGATTTTTGAGCTCGGTTTTGCCGAATGAGCTCCGATTCGAAATCCGAAAGCGCCGTTGGGTTCGTATGATTATTTATGACCATTGTAAACTTTCGAAAGTGAATTTCGATGTTGTTCGGCTAGTTTCCGCTAAAATGCCGAAGGTTAAATAATTTGACTTCTTTTCATCTAAATTCGCATCTTGAGTTTTGGGAGTCTGATTTGAGATCCGACTTCGCGAGTATGTTACATATATTTTGTATAACTTGTATGCAAAAGTTAGAATTATTTTGAATATCATAGGATACCGTTTTAATTTTCATCGCGAAAAGAAAAGAAAAAAATAAAAAATGAAAAAATGAGAAAAAAGACAAAAGAACAAAAGTTAGGCGGTGTGATTAGGATTATCACAGAAGCTCCTTGTGAGCTTTAAAATCGAACAGAAACATTTGAGACAGAAATAGAAATATGCGAGGAGAAACAGAAATATGGAAATAAGAGAAAAAAAGCCAGAAAAATGAGAAAAGGGACCGGAGAAAAGTAGAATTTTCACCCTGAAACATTGAGGTAATGATCCCAATATATTATTTGAGTTTATTAAGTGTGTTTGAATATATTTTGACGGTAAAACTTGAGATATTAGACATCATTTTAATAAGTTCAATTAATAGTTTAAAGGGTCAAATGGACCCCGATAATGAAATTGATTATATATTCGTACTCAGGGAGTTATGGGCAATTTATAAATGTAATTTATTTAGGGTTTGGTTATGTGACCATAAACCCTGTATATAGGCCTGGCCTGCGTATTGCGTATGTGAATAGGGTATCAGGTTCCCACCTGGATTACCCTAAGATGTGAGGGATGAAGCTTTTAGCCTAAATTGATATATTTTTCTGCTTATTGAACACAGTGGGATCATTTGGCAATGGAACCAAAGGACAAGCGGTTATTGAGTGGATGTACTAACTTTGTAACAAGGTAAGTGTTTATATCCATTTCTTTGGAGGCACCTGGCCTCGTGGATTTTCTACCACGTGTTCCTTACATGTGCAGCTGCCGATAGGCGTACTCATTACGCCTTAGCTTTGGATTGATATTCTATATTATATATTATGTCCTATTATTGGTATTGCATTGAGAATCTGAGTATTGTACTTTGGTCGTGAGTTGGTATATACTTTCCAGCTGTCGATGAGAGTCCCGCGCTGGTGATGGGTTATTATTGCATCATGTTGCATTCGTATGCACATTGCATCATATTGAGGGTAGGAGGATTCCGCCCTCGGAGCAGGAGGATTCCGCTCCATTGCATCATATTGAGGGTAGGAGGATTCCGCCCTCGGAGCAGGAAGATTCCGCTCCATTGCATCATATTGAGGGTAGGAGGATTCCGCCCTCGGAGCAGGAGGATTCCGCTCCATTGCATCATATTGAGGGTAGGAGGATTCCGCCCTCGGAGCAGGAGGATTCCGCTCCATCTATTTGGCACATGTGACACTATTGCATCATACTGCATTCATCCCATTTCATTGTACCGCGTGCTGACTATTGTGTTACTATCGTTTTGTGTTTTATATATGCGGTATGTATACCGTATCTCAGTTTGCCTATATATTTCTAGCTCGTATCCCGGGTTGCACGTCGCAACAGTATAAATATACGAATCGGGTTGCACGCCGCAACAGTATGAATATATGGATCGGGTTGCACGCCGCAACAGGATGTATTTCTGATTGTCGACATGTTCAGGATATCTATATGTTCTGTCTACCTTATGTCCCTGGCTGTTTATGATTCCAAACGTGTTTTCAGTTATCATTTGGCTTTGCCTGTTTATGGTTCAAATAAGATGGATTTAGTTTATCTGTTTTTCTTCTCCCTGGCTAGCTATCTTATTCTTTGAGGTGGCTAGTCTGCCCCACTTATTGAGTCTTTTTGACTCACCCTTGTTTGTTGTTTGTTTCTTGTCTATCTATTTCATTTCGACAGGTTCGCTCCAGGATTGAGTTCGTCACGTTGTGAAGGAGCGAAGACGACTTCAGCTGTAAGGGTGAGCCAGCTTTTATTCCGGATGGCCACCAGTTTATTGTTAATTATTTCAGCTGCATTTTGCTCCCTTCAGGAGGTATATGTCGTCTTTTGTACTCTTAGATGTCTAGACTGGATAGCTCTAAACCTAGTATGATGGGTAATCAGCTGTAATTTCTTTTGTACAGCTTAGAGGTATCAGTATGTCGGTGTTTTTTTTAAGTGTTGTCCTTATTTATGAATTATTATATTTATTTTCCTAACTTAATTGGTAAGGGTTCGCCCGACGGGTCTATGGGAGGATGTCGGGTGCCCGCACGGTCTAACCGGATTTCGGGTCGTGTCATGGTTGGAAGACAAGAGGGTGCAATATAATACTATGAAGGATGCATATCTTGTGGGCATAGGGCAAAGGGTTTATGACTTTGTACCTTATTGGGCAAGAGGCCAATTGCCTACTAGTGCACCTTCTCTGGCTATGCAAAGGAGCGAGGGGCAAGAACTTCATTCCATGGTTGAAAATGTGTAATCAAGGAGTCCTACAATTACAAGAAATGGTGGGTCTAGTGCAAGTGAACGGTTGGAAAGCGTCAACAAGGTGAACCCGAAAACCACAAGTTTCAGAGCGAAGTGGTTTGTCAACAAAGAAGAAGGAGACATCAAGTGATGAGTCTCCAAGTCCTAGATTCCAGGTTGATGTAAAGAGTCCACCTACTCCGGCTATGGGCATTCTCGGGCCTCGACCCAATTCGCCCGAATATGAGAGATAAAAGATTGAGAGGAGTAATGGAGCGACCAGTGACAACTCTCGAGTGGAAAAAAGAGAGGCTGTGTTGAGTAAATGTGAGTGGTTATCACAACCTGAATCTATACCCGACCTTGAAGAAAAAATGAGGAAAAAGAGAGAGGGAAAAAGAATCATTGAGAGTGAGGGCACCCCTTATTCTAACCTTATCCTTTTATCTTTTTCTTCTATTTGTTTGAATTCTTGTGTAGGAATTCTTGGAGGAAAACCGATGGAGCCTCAATCATGTTCCGAGATGGAAAGACAAGGTGAAGGTGATTCCAAATGTGAGCTACAAGGTGGAGAAGCTAGCCATGATACTTCAAATATATTGAGTGAGCAAGATGGCAACTCAAATATAAGTGTTAGTTCTTCCCTCCTTAAGCATGCTACTTCCTTGTCTTGTGAAATGGTTTTTGAAAACTCAACACTAGTTGATGATTTGTATGATTACAATATGTTTACAACTAGTTTAGAGTCGATTGGTCAACTTGTGTATGAATGTGAACTGTTGAAAAGCCACATGATGATGTGAGCTCGATTTTCATCGAACCTCTCTTTAGTGAAAATATTGAAGTTGACTTTGTTTTTGAACCTTGTTATAACACCCCACCCATATTTTATAAAGGAGAAGATGAATTGCATGAATATCCCATTCTTCCCTTTGAATGCCTACTTGATAGTGGTGGTCTCTTGTGTCGTAGTAAGGATGGTCGTGACCTCGAGGAGTCTCTAGTGTATAAGATGGATCGAATTTTTCCATGACTCCTCAAGTGTAGATGTTGTCTCTGGTTTGAGAACTTCAGTTTTGCTTGCTAATGAACTTGAGAAGTGTGCCTATACTAATCCTTTGTATGAGGGCAATTTCAATGAAAATGGTGAATTATATCAAACTAGAGTGGAGTGTGAGTTTGAACCTCCATGGATTGGAATGCTTAACTCTATAGATAATCCATTGTTTGAGGCCTCCCTTGGGAGCTTGTCTAGCGAGGAGGATTGTCTTGGAGGTAAACTTGGAGGTGAGGAGGTACCTCTCGGTGTGTGTAAGAGTGCTTCTAAGAAGGGGAGTGGAGTATTTGATGTTAGTTGTAAGTTGAACTATTTTGCTTACTCCATGCCATATGTTGATCACACCTTGAGTGTTGGTCATTCCAAAGCCATTGTGTCACCTTGTGATAAAAATGCATTGAAGGCTTGGTATGTTGGTCATGAGCTTAGGGGTCATAGGGAAATTGATTGCTATGTTTTGCATGTTCCTTATCCTATTGATCTCTTTGCTTGTTTTTGTGTTGAATGCACTTTCTCGTTGAGTCAAGTACTTGTTGTTTCCTTAGGAGACATACGCTTTTCACTTTTTATTGATGCTTGGCTCTATCACAAGAGTGTGTTTTCCACATTGTTGGCACTAACCTACTCTCGTAGTAGGAAGTTTGTTGGTGTTTGTCAATGCTTGTAGGTTTGATGGTTTGATTTTGAGGACGAAATCCTTTCAACAAGGGGAGGATGATGCGGGGCAAATTGTGATGCAATATAAAATGGCCTTAACAACAACCATCAAAGGCCAAGCTCGAGAGCACAACGGATACGAGTCAAGGCCTCCGGGAATGTCTTGGAAGATCATGCATTGGAGCGCCGAGGATGGAGGAAATAGGGCAGGAAAAAGGCAGCCAAAAATAGGGCAAAACAGGGGAGCACACTGGGAGCTCACTGCCTAAGGAAGAACTTATTTTCTTCGCGATCGCGACAACTTCTCACGCGATCACGAAGAGTATTGAATTGGCCTGCGCGACAGCGTGCCCTTGAGCGCGAAGGCGAAGCTGAGGATGCTGAAGAATGTGAAGATGGTGGAGACCTGCGCGATCGCGAGCCATTTGCGCAATCGCTATGCCTAGAGTTGTTGGCTGCGCGATAGCGAGCCTCCCTGGCGCGATCGCGATGAAGAGAGGTTGATCAGCGAACCAGAATCAGCTGCAGGGCCATTTTTGTCCATTTTCAGTGTAAATGTATATATAGCACATTTGATCTTCATTTCATTAGTTTTAGCTTGAATTGAATAGAGAGAAGAGAGAATTAGAGAAGGCCGAGCCTTTCTAGTCCGAAGCTCGAGGCTTCATGAATCTTGTACGACTTGGAATCTATGGAGATTCACCACTAGCGTGACTTCCTTGTAAGGTTGGAGTTTCACTTTCTCCCTTTTGGGTTATTAATTCATGTCTTGAATTTATTAATCTGTTCTTTCTTCTCGTTTCTTGACTCCCCAAAATCCTTGTTTTCCGATATCATTGATATCACCTATCTTGTATTTTATCGCTTCCGCATTGTTTGTATCGTGTTTAGCTTCCGCGTATATTTCCCGTTGCATCAGTTGGTATCAGAGCAAGGCTCGGGTTATGTTCTTACAAACCCCCGTTCCTTGTTCCATATGTTAGTATTGTTGTGATTGTGTTGTTTGTTCTTGAAAAATTGAAGAAAAACAAAAAAATTGAAAAACTAGAAAACTTGACAAAATTTGGTCGAGCGGGTTGGATACGAATACCCGAGTATTAAAAAGTATTGGGGTTCGTTCCTTATTGTATTCCCGTCGTTTTGATACCCATATCTCGTGTTTTGGTATTACGATTCAAAAATTTCGAAAATCAAAATCCAAAAGTTTGAAAATTCTTGAAAACACTTCAATCTTGAATCGAACCTTGTTGTTGTTGTTTGGGGTTGAAAAACTATTGGGGATTGATAATAGTAGCTGTATACACCTTTGGGTATCGTTGGTTTTGTGTATCGGGTTGAAATCGAGCCAAAAAGTTGGCCAAAAATTGCCAAAACCCATTTTTGAGCTGCTGTGAAAGTTGCAGGAATTAACCCTTCGCGATCGCGAAGAGCAATCCTCCGATAGCGAAGAGCAAAATTATTTTTGAAAAAATTAACCCTTCGCGTTCGCGCGCGTCTGGTCGCGATAGCGAAGAACAAAAAAAATTTCAGAATTCCAGTTTTGGGACAGAATGTTCGCAACGACTTCCGAACAGTTTCCAAACATCTAAACTCCAATTGGACCATTAAATATGATGAGTTTCTAGATCACAAATGAAATTTCATCCGATTTCAAATCCGTTTGGTGCCAATTCGAGTCGAATCTTTTGTGTCCCATTTTCTACTATACCTCTTGGTTAGTATTTTGAAGGTAATTGGCCTACTTGAAAGACACTAATCCTTTGGCGTATTAGGTATTCGTGCGTAGAGGAGATTAGAATTCAAAGAAGAGTCGTAGAACTCCTTTTGGCCTCAAGTGCGCACTTTAAATAGCCGTCCGTACATCGAGTCTCATTAATTCCATTCCGAACTTTAACTTGGACATGCTAGTTGTGATTACCTTGGTTCCCAAGTTGATAAGGCCTCGCTCTTGAGTGTACATATATTGAGTGATACACGTGAGGGAGTGACTTTTGGGAGGTTTTGTTCTTTGGTGATTGCAACAATGTCGGTTATTGATGGCGGAGTAGATTATGGCTCATGTGACGAAGATGCGAGTTGCTATGACTCGTATGGTGATGATGGAGAGTATGGTTCCTATGAGGGTGATGATGGCCATTACTATGAAGATGGAAACCATGGATCCTATGTTGATGAAGCGGTTCACTATGATGATCGTGAGATTGGTGAAGACTATGAAGCTTGTGATGAAGATTGTGATGATACTTATGCTTCTAGTCACAACCCGAGGATGGTGGCGCTTCAAGGTATGATGATCCTACTTACTCTTCTTGTGAAGAATTTGATATTGATGAAAGTGACATAGGTAGAGTTGATGGTTATGTTGAGCATGTGGGTTATTCTTATGCATCTTCTCTTAGTGTTGCTAACGGTGTACAAGGGAGTAGTAGAGGACCTTTCATTAGTATGGGAGGTGGTGGTGGTTGTTCCGTGGGAAAGAAGAAGCTTGCATCTTCTAGGTACGCTAAGCGGCCTAATGCTTCTAATTCCCATGTGGAGGATGGTTTGAGAAATGGTGTTGCTTTTGCTACAAAGGGGATGTATGTCGTGAGGGGCGTGGATGGTTGTAGTAGGAGTAGTACTATGGGCTATGGATCCAAGGCGAGAGGCACTTATGGGTTCCATGGCGAGGTTCCTTCCTCGACTTCCAACAACATTTCTAATGTTGGGAGAGTGACGGGAAGTGGAGATTGTCCTAGTGGTGTTGTCACTAGTGGAGAGATAAGGAAGACCCAAGTTGTCGGAGTTGATACTTGTAGGCATTCAAGTTCTCACTTGGATGCCAATCTACAAAACTTGGGTAGATGTAGGTTCGTTGTTGGGGTAAATGGTGTCGACGGATACTTGCTCAAGATTGGTGAGACCGATGCCAATTGTATTAGCACCTCTTTGGTTGATAGGCTTAGGATACCATGCCATAAGCTAGAGCATCCTTATGAATATGAGGGAATGTGGGTTTCTAAGGAGGCTCGGGTACTCATATCTCATGGGAGTTATAGATGCAATGTGTGGTGTGACGTGTATCCCATGCGTAATGTTGATGTGTGGATGGGTGAGCCGTGGTTGGAGGGGAAGAGGGTGCAATATAGTGTGGTGAAGGGTGCGTATCTTGTGGGCGTAGGGCAAAGAGTCTATGACTTTGTGCCTTACCGGGCGAAGAGCCGAGTGCCTACTAATGCACCTTCTTTGGCAATGCAAAGGAGCAAGGAGCGAGATCTTCATTCCATAGGTAAAGTTGAGCAATCAAGGAGTCCTACAATTACAAGAAATGGTGGGACTAATGCTACCAACGAGTTGGCAATTGTCAACAAGGTGAACCAACCACAAGTTGCAAAACAAAGTGGTTCACAAACGAAGAAAAAGGAGACGTCGAGTGACGAGTCTCCAAGTCCTAGATTCCGAGTTGATGTAAAAAGTCCACCTACTCCGGCTATGGGCATTCTCGGGCCTCGTCCTAATTCGCCCGAATTTGAGAGACAAAAGATAGAGAGGAGTAAGGGAGCGATCGGTGACATTCCTCGAGTGGAAAAAGGAGAGGATGTGTTGAGTGATGTGAGCGGGATGTCACCACCCGAATCTACACCTAGCCTTGAAAGAAAAATGAGGGAAAAGAAAGAGGGAAAAAAGAGTGAGGACACCCATTATTCTAACCTTAACCCTTTATCTTTTTCTTCTACTTGTTTGAGTACTTGTGTAGGTATTCTTAGAGGCAAACCGATGGCGCCTCAACCATGTTCCGAGATTGAAAGAAAAGGTGAAGGAGACGCCGAATGTGAGCTACAAGGTGAAGACATTCATGACACTTCAAAGGTATGTGTTAGTCCTTCCTCCCTTGAGCATGCTACTTCCTTGTCTTGTGATGTTGTTAGTGAGAACTCTAGGCTAGTTGATGATTTGCATGACTATAATGTGTTTGCAACTAGTGTAGAGCCTTTGGGTCAACTTGTGTGTGAAAATGAACCACTAGTTGAGAGGGTTGAGAAGCCACATCATGATGTGAGCTCGATTTTCATTGAACCTCTCTTTAGTGAAAATGTTGAAGTTGACCTTGTGTGTGAACCTTGTGATAAGAATCAAAACCAAAACGCTGAAATAATGATAAAGAGCGAGACACTACTCAAACTCCCTACGAAGTAACTATGGAGAACTCGTTCCATAATACCCTCGTATCGGTGTCAAGGAGGACCTACACTATGAAACTACCCTCGAGTTAACAAGAACTCGCAAGTAGAATCATCGGGGGGGTTTGGGGTTCAACTAGAATCCACTAGTAAACTCAAACCGACTCAAAAGGTTTTCATTCAAAGAGAATCCACTCTTGAACATTGTTCTTCAATCATTCATCATCAAAAACTAGCTTAGGAATAATGCTAAGCTATGGAGTATTTATAGGCCTTTTCTAGACATCAATGAAAAGCCTAAAGTACCCTTAAATAAGTTCTAAAGTCATAAGCCACGTAGGGGCATAATAGGAATTACATAGCAACTTAAAGTCAAATCCCGTCAAACTTGAATAGGGGGAGGCGCCCGCCTCCACAGAGTAGGCGCTCCGCCTCCTTGGTCCGCCTTCTTCAGTCCAGAGAGCATGCTGTCATTAGGCGGTCCGCCTCCATTCCTAGGCGGTCCGCCTCCATTCCTAGGCGGTCCGCCTCTTGCTGAAGCTTCTTGAAACACCTCGAAATGTGTCTCGAATGCTCTTCTTTCCATGGCGTCCCAATGCATGACCTTGAAGTGCTCTTCCTTGGCCTTGGATGGTGCTTTTGGATGGTTGCTCGGTTTGGGTCTTATCATCCTCCCCTTCTTGAGAAGATTTCGTCCTCGAAATCAAGGCTTGGTCTCTCATGGCTCTATCAACTCCTCGGGGTGGCCAAGAATCTCCTCTTTTGTCCTTCTTGATCGTCACTTTGACATAGGCTTCTTCCAAGATCTCCCCCGCTTTAGCATGGAGCTTAGAACCTACAAGCAACGACAAGGAAAAACAAGCAAACGTCCTACTTTGAAAGTAGGTTAGTGCAAGAAGTGTGGAAAACACACTCTTGTGATATAACCAAGCATCAATAACAATCATGAATATCAAGTCTCCAAAGAGAACCATAAGCACTTGGTTAAAGATCAACATGCACTCAACAAGATAATGAGCAAATAGGTCATGTGGGCATGAAAAATGCAAGTTCAAGCTATCAAAACCCTCTTCAACCTTAAGCTCAAAATCAACATACCAATTAATCCTCAAGGTGTGATCAATATGTGGATTGGAGTGAGTCAAATAGCCCAACCTACAAGTAGGATCAAGCACTCCACTCCCCTTCTTTAGAGCATACCTACCCACACCAAGGGATTCCTCTTCCCCTCCAATTTCATCACCTAAGCAATCCTTTTCAAAAGACAAGCTTTCAAGGAAGGCATTGATGATGGACTCTTCTTCATCATAACCCCAACAAGAAATAGTAGGGTCACTCAAAGAACTATCTACCTCACCCAAATTCTCAAACAACGGATTGCCTAAGGAATCAAACCCTTCACACCATGGACGTTCCATTTGACTTCTCACCCTAGTTCGATACAAGTTATTACCACTAATGAGGATGCCTTCAAACAATGGATTAGTATAAGCATGCATCTCAATATCATGATTAAGCGTAGACAAGTTATCAAAACTAGGTTCACTTGAGGAGTAATCATAGACAACCTTGTCCAATTCATGCATTTTGGACTCCTCAAGGTCAAGACCATCCTCACCACAACACATTGGCCCACCAAATAGAAGCATATCAATTAGGGAATGGTCAACTACCTCATCTCCCTCTTTGTCAAAGGTTGGTGGTGTGTCATAGCAAAGGTCACATTCATGGTCAACTTTTAAATCTACACTAGGGAGGGGTTCAATGAACAATGAGCTCACATCATGATGTGGCATAGACACTAGTTGGGAGGAGCACTATGTCACATCATGATGTGGCATAGTGCTCCTCCCAACTAGTGTTTCACAAACAAATCCAAGTTGACAACTAGACTCTTCACTAGTGGCATATTCACTAGATGCATCACAAGCGCCAACTAGTGTTAAGTCATCACAAGACAAGTAGCTAGTAGGTTCATGAAAAGGTGAAGCAACACTTACATTTGTAGTACTTCCTTGGTCACTCACAAGGTTTGAAGTGTCATATGCAACTTCCCCTTCATGAAGCTCACATTGAGGCTCCAATTGCTTGTCTTCAAATGCACCTACACAAGAACTTTCACTAGAAAAGGTAGAAGATAAAGAAGGGTTAGAACATTGGGTGCTCTCACTCTCAATTTTTTCTTCCTCACCTCTCATCTCTCTCAATTTTACCTCATGGTCAAGTGTAGTTTGTAGTGACAATCCCCTCACATCACTCCTCAAATCCTCTCCTTTTTCCTCTCTTGGATTGTCACCGGTCACTCCCTCACTTCTCTCTATCTTTTCTCTCTTATTTGAAGTGGAGTGACTCTCATTGTCATCATGCAATGGCAAAACAATAAGATTGTTTGCCTCGGGCTCAAGTAGAATGGGTGACTTTGCTTTAGCCGCTTCCCTCAACTCCTTCATTCGTTGGTAGTCTTCCCTCACTTACCTTGGAGTCAAAGGTCTAAGCACATACTTCCTCCCATCTTGCTTGACCGTGTAGGAGTTGGTTCGGCCATCATGCACTACATACCTATCATGTTGCCATGGCCTCCCAAACAACAAGAGGCATGCTTGCATTGGGACCACATCAAACATGATCTTGTCCTTATAGCTCCCAATGCTAAACTCAATCAATGCTTGTTTCACCACCCTTAGTTCACCACACTCGCTAAGCCATTGTAATCGTAATGGTTTTGGGTGCTTTAGAGTGGGTAACTTCAATGGGGAAATCAAGGTTTGGCTCACTATATTGGTACAACTCCCCGAATCAACAACCATTGAACATACTTGGCCCATCACCCGGCACCTAGCATGAAAGAGGTTTTCCCTTTGATCATTTTCCACCTCCTCTTCCATAAAAATGGTACTCAAGCTTCTCCTAACCACCAAGAACATTTGAGGACCATCATCCTCCTCTACGGCCTCCTCACATTCAACTTCCTCATCCTCCTCTACTTCCTCTTTTTCGGACTCACTTTCTTGCTCATACACCAAATTGCCAACCACAACCATGGTTCGTTTTGTGGAGCAATCTTTAGCAATATGCCCAAAGCCCTTGCACTTATAACATTGCGTAGAAGTAGAAATAGGATTACTCAAGTGAGTTTTAGAAGTACCTTCCAAGTGTGGTGTAGTCTTCTCATAAGGCTTCTTCACTTCTTTGCTAGCACTTGCACTTGGAGTCGTCCACTCCTTTGGCTTGCTTGTAGTAGTAGGAGTGTTGTTTTCGGACCTCTCTCCTTTAAGCCAACGCTCGGCTTCAATGGCGGCTTCAAGTAGATCTTGAAGTGAAAGATAAGTATGCAATCTCAATTGAGAAGCTATACCATAGCTCAAACCATTCTTGAAGCGGATCATTGCTTGTTCTACACACTCGGTGTCCATATCCAATGCCATCCGGATCTTCTCAAATTCATCATGGTACTCATGCACTGTTTTGACACCTTGCTTTAGATCATAGAGCCTTTTGAGTTGCTCTTGCCGATACCTTGGAGTTATGTACTTGGCATTCATAAGCTCTTTCAAATCATCCCAAGTCACATTTAAATGCAAATTCATCCTTCTCCTAGACCTCTTCATAGACTCCCACCAAGTAGAAGCATAGGCCTCAAAGGTAGAAATAGCATAGGTTCCCTTTCTCTCCTCGGTCATTTCATTGGTGTCAAAAACCCTCTCCATTTGTAGTACCCATTCCATGTATGCCTCCGGATCACAAGTTCCCTTGAAGGGTGGAAGATTGAGCTTGACACTATTGAGGTTGTTGTTGTTGTTGTCACGTACCCCATAGTAAGGCTCCGGTTGGCCTCCATAGTGGTCATCATGTGCAATATACTCCCTCCTCGCATTCCCTCTAGCATAGCCCATGGGTGGCCCTCGACCTCGGCCTCTACCCCTATCCACATTTCGTCCCCAATTCATTTGCCTCCTAGGTTGATAATGAGCATCATACCCATAGGCCTCATCACCATACTCGGCTTCCTCCTCTTCTTGAGCCTCAACAACTTGCTCAAGAGGTGGGACAAACCTAACGGGTCTTCGAAGTGGTGCATTTCCTTGGGGATTGCCCTCTTGTCGGGGATTGCCCAACCCACGCTCTTGTAGAGCTTCAACTTTGCTTTGTTCATACTTCTTGGTTAGCTCAACAAAGTGTCCGGGGGTCATAGGAGTGCTATGACTTGTGCCCTCTCCGGATTCAATTTGGACACTCGGGGTCCTCCTCTCTCCGGTCTCAACTTGATTCTTCTCGATGGTCTCAAGTCTCAAAGTTATTTCCTCAAACTTAGCCATAATGGTGGCCATGAAGTTCTTCATAGGATCATCTCCATCGCTTGCCATGATACCTACAAAAAGCAACAAACGTTAGTAAAACACCTCACTCACTCCCTCACAAGTGTTTCACTCGGCTCACTCGTGTTTGGGGGAGGTGGATATTTTACACAAGTTTGAGTTTAAAAGCTTCAAGTAATTGATCAACGAACCACAACTCAACCACTCAACTTCGCAAGTCCAATGCTCTCCGGGGTGAGTGGAGTTAATGGGACTCGATTGGAACGGTAGGCACTTTAAGTGAGGACTTGAATCAAAAGATACTACAGGTCTTCTTTGAATTCTAGTCTCCTTTCTAAGGCACGATGATCCTAATAGCTCGAAGTAATTAGTACTAAACAAGTAGGATTATACTCTAATAGTACTAATTAGAAGCAATGCAAACAACAAAACAAGAAATCCTAGAAGTTTCTACCCGATTCCCAACCTTCAGGAAGTAGGCGCTCCGCCTCAGGATAGTAGGCGGCCGCCTAGGCAAACCTACAGGGGGAGGCGCTCCGCCTCTTTGGGGGAGGCGCTCCGCCTCAGAAAATGCAGAGAGCTCACAGAGCTGAGGCGATCCGCCTCCAAATTGAGGCGCTCCGCCTCAGAAAATCCAGAGAGCTCACAGAGCTGAGGCGCTCCGCCTCCAAATTGAGGCGCTCCGCCTCCTGCACACTTCAGCACAATTCAACAACGGGTTTTTCAACTTTAACACCCAAAAATCCAACAAATCACACGTTGTTTTAGCAATCCAAAGGTACTCAAATGTTGTACCAATCACAAAGAACAAACCCCAACAACTTTTATCAAACCCCAATCAAAAACAACAAATTCACCATGTTCATCTTCTTCAAAGACTAGGGTTTATCAAAAGGGTTTTCAACAAGGATTGTGATTCATCAAAGTTGGTGTTATATATGTTCAAATCCCACGAAATTGGTACCAAATTGTTTGTTTTTCTATGAAGATCATTCCCCAATATCAAGTTTCCCATCAAACATCAATCCAACCCAAGAATCAAGCCCAATTCATCAAGAACAAGTTCTTCAAGGGTTTAAGGAAAATTGGGGTTTCAATTTTTCAAACTTCACCAATCCAAGTAATTTTGGTACCCAAGCAACGGGAATTCAATCAAGATCAAGAATCTATAACACCCATAACATAAATAATCCAAACCAACAAGATACACCAAATTTTTGGATTTTTCAATTTTTTTGTGTTTTTCTCCTTTCCAATAACAAGAACAAGAAACTAAAGATAGAATCAACCTAAGGCACGAAGAATCAAGGGTCAGGGGTTTGCAGAAATAAAACCCGAGCCTTGCTCTGATACCAAGATGATAAGAATCAAAACCAAAACGCAGAAATAATGATAAAGAGCGAGACACTACTCGAACTCCCTACGAAGTAACTATGGAGAACTCGTTCCATAATACCCTCGTATCGGTGTCAAGGAGGACCTACACTATGCAACTACCCTCGAGTTAACAAGAACTCGCAAGTAGAATGATCGGGGGGGGGGGGGTTTGGGGTTCAACTAGAATCCACTAGTAAGCTCAAACCGACTCAAAAGGTTTTCATTCAAAGAGAATCCAGTCTTGAACATTGTTCTTCAATCATTCATCATCAAAAACTAGCTTAGGAATAATGCTAAGCTATGGAGTATTTATAGGCCTTTCCTAGACATCAATGAAAAGCCTAAAGTACCCTTAAATAAGTTCTAAAGTCATAAGCCACGTAGGGGCATAATAGGAATTACATAGAAACTTAAAGTCAAATCCCGTCAAACTTGAACAGGGGGAGGCGTCCGTCTCCACAGAGTAGACGCTCCGCCTCCACACACTTAGGCACTCCGCCTCCTTGGTCCGCCTTCTTCAGTCCAGAGAGCATGCTGTCATTAGGCGGTCCGCCTCCATTCCTAGGCGGTCCGCCTCTTGCTGAAGCTTCTTGAAACACCTCGAAATGTGTCTCGAATGCTCTTCTTTCCATGGCGTCCCAATGCATGACCTTGAAGTGCTCTTCCTTGGCCTTGGATGGTGCTTTTGGATGGTTGCTCGGTTTGGGTCTTATCACCTTGTTATGACACCCCGCCCATATTTGATAAAGGAGAAGATGAATTGCATGATGATCTTATTCTTCCCTTTGATTGCTTAATTGATAGCGGTTGTCCCTTGTGTCGTAGTGAGGGTGGATTTGACCTTGAGGAGTCTCTTGAGTGTGAGATGGATCGATTTATTTTCGATGACTCCTCGAGTGAGAGTGAAGGACCTAGTCCTGATTCTATGCTTTGTGTAACCATGAATTTGAGGTGCATGCCTTTACATTTCTATTGTTTGAAGGCAATCTTGTTTGTGGTGGTGAATTTATATCGGACTAGGGTCGGTAGTAGGGTCGAACCTCCATGGTTTGTCAAGTTAGGCTCTATGGATGATCCAACGTTTGGAACTCCGAGTGAGGAGAGTGGTCTTGGTATTGGTCGTGTTGACCTATCTTCTAGTAGTCCTAGCTTTCGTTGTGGGGACTATAATGATGAAGGACATATTTTGGAGACCTTTCTTTGGAGCTTGTCCAATAAGGAGGATTGTCTTGGGGTTGATTTGGGAGGTGAGAAGGTACCTCTCGCTGTGTGTAAGAATGCTCTTAAGAAGGGGAGTGGAGTAGTCGATGTTAGTTGTGAATTGAACTATTTTACTTACTCCATCCCATATGTTGAGCACACCTTGAGTGATGAGCATGCCAAAGCCGATGTGTCACAATGTAATAAAATTGATTTGAAGGCTTGGTGTGTTGATAGTAAGCTTAGGGGTCATAGAACATTTGAATGCTACATGTTGCATGACTTTGATCTCTTTGCTTGTTTTGAAAATGAGTGCTTGTTCTTGTCGAGCCAAGACTATGTTGTCTCCTTTAGGGACATAAGCTTTTTAATAGGTATTGATGCTTGGCTCTTTCACAAGAGTGTGTTTTCCACACCACTTGCACTTATTCTTGTTAAGCTAACTTACTTTTGAAGAAGGAAGTTTTGGTTGTGCTTGTTTTGATTGTAGGTTTTGATGGTTCGATTTCGAGGACGAAATCCTTTCAAGAAGGGGAGGATGATGCAATATAAAATGGCCTTAACAACAACCATCGAAGGCCAAGCTCGAGAGCACAACGGATACGAGTCAAGGCCTCCGGGAACGTCTTGGAAGATCACACATTGGAGCGCCGAGGATGGAGGAAACAGGGCAGGAAAACAGGCAGCCCAAAACAGGGCAAAACAGGGGAGCACACTGGGAGCTCACTGCCTAAGGAAGAACTTTTGTTCTTCGCGATCGCGATAACTTCTCACGCGATCGCGAAGAGTATTGAATTGGCCTGTGCGACAGCGTGTCCTTGAGCGCGAAGGCGAAGCTGAGGATGCTGAAGAACGTGAAGATGGTGGAGACCTGCGCGATCGCGAGCCATTTGCGCGATCGCGATGCCTAGAGTTGTTGCCTGCGCGTTCGCGAGCCTCCCTGGCGCGATCGTGATGAAGAGAGGTTGATCAGCGTACCAGAATCAGCTGCAGGGCCATTTTTGTCCATTTTCAGTGTAAATGTATATATAGCACATTTGATTTTCATTTCATTAGTTTTAGCTTGAATTGAATAGAGAGAAGAGAGAATTAGAGAAGGCCGAGCCTTTCTAGTCTGAAGCCCGAGGCTTCATGAATCTTGAACGACTTGGAATCTATGGAGATTCACCACTAGCGTGACTTCCTTGTAAGGTTCGAGTTTCACTTTCTCCCTTTTGGGTTATTAATTCATGTCTTGAATTTATTAATCCGTTCTTTCTTCTCGTTTCTTGACTCCCCAATCCTTGTTTCCTGATATCATTGATATCACCTATCTTGTGTTTTATCGCTTCCGCATTGTTTGTATCATGTTTAGCTTCCGCGTATATTTTCCGTTGCATCAAATTGAGCCAAAGTGCCAACCATCAAAAGCCAAGCCTGAAGGACAAAGGGGATGTGAGAGCAAGAGTTTAAAGAGCTTCGGAGCCGAGTTAACGAGATCCAAAATGCTCACCGACACTTGGGTTGGAATAGCTTTGAAGATGGAGGCTTTGGAGATGACTTGAAGAGCTTACACTCGAGTGCTTGGAATGACACAGCAAGGGGCGGACAACCCAAAGCACTAGGCGGACCGCCTACCCAATGATGCACTCTCTGAACTTTGCACCAGGCGCCCCACCTTCCCAACCAGGCGCTCCGCCTCTGCAGACTGAGTAACACTGGGCGCTCTGCCTGCCCACACTAGGCGCTCCGCCTACCCCTGTCAAGCCATGACGGGATTTTGTGTAAAATACCTATTTTGGTCCTACGTGGCTTGTATTGTTAAAACCTACTTTGGGGGTGTTTTAGACCTTTCAACATATGTAAAGGAAGACTATAAAAGCCTTCCTTAGAAATTTAATTTCATTAGCTTTGTTTTAGTCTTGAATAGAGAGAAGAGAGAACGTAGAAACCTTCTACTTTGAAGCTTGAAGCTTCGTGTATGTCTCGACTTGAAACCTATGGGGATTCATCACTAGTATGAAACCATTCTAAGGTTCGAGTTTCAATTCTCCCCTTGGATAATAAATTCATGTTGTGAATCGTTTATCCGTTCTTTCTTCTATTTCTTGCCTTCCTAGTCTTGATTTTCTCGTTATCTTTGATATCACGTTATCTCGTTTTACTTGCTTCTGTTCGTTTATGATTTAGTTCGCTTCCGCTAGTTTTATCCCACATCACAAATGCAGATCCTATATATCTGCCGACACAGATTCTGTGCTTCTCAAATTGATGTCATCTCCACAAACGCGGACCCTATATATCCGCCGATGCAGATTTTATGCTTGTTAAATTGATGTCATGTCCACAAACGCGGATCCTATATATCCACCGACGTGGACTCTATGGTTCTCATAATCTGATAAATTTTGCTTTGCAAGAGTTGTTAGATATACTCGGTACCTGTGTAAACCTGCAATGAAAGAAAATTTGTGAGTATTTGGGGGAGGTTAACTTGCGCATTCGCTGTGTTGTACTCTATTGTTGCATCTTGCATAATTTCTTCCTTGTAATGCCTCCTTTTTCGAACGTCGAACCTTAGTTGACCTGTGAGCAATAGGGATAAGGAAAAAGGATATGCATGTGTTTTGTGAAAATTATTTTTTAAAGAGTAATGCAAATTCGTTCCATTGAATCATAGACTGAGACGTGCTGTTTGGACACAATCTCTTCTCTATCCATTTGCTCCTCAAAGGTCATCCGTTTTGAAATTTTGAGCAAACCTCAAAATTTTTGCCCCCGTGTGCTGCTTGTGTTTTCCTTGAATTTTTTGAGGTCCCTCAAAAATTTTGCCCCAGTGTATTGTAATGCTTTCTTTGAATTTTTTGAGTTCCCTAAAAAAATTCTGCCCCAGTGTCCAATAAAATTTCTTGATGACGTAACCGTGCCTTGAGTAGGCTGCCTACATATCCCCTTTTGGGAATCAGGTCGCTACGTAGTTCAAATCCAATAAAGATGAATGTTGCTTGATTTGTAGTATCTTTTGGTTGTATCTGAATAAAGGATCTTTTAAATTTTGTCTCGATTTTGAGAGTTCCACTACATGGCCAACTATCATTTTTTAACTTCTTTGTTAAATTCTTTTGCAATTCAATTGCTTGTTATGTTCATACATTGCTATCCATAAGCATCACTTCCTCGAGTATGCTTTTGATTCATTCGGGATTGTTCAATCTTGCTTCCTATATGTATTTCTACTGTTTCGCCTTGAATTGTAAGCCATCTTCCTCAATATGCTCTTGCCTCAGTTGTCTGCTATAAGATTTATGAGATTACTAATGAAGTTCCTTAAATCCTTTGTCGAATCATCATAACCTAAACTGTACTCGTCATTTTGGACTGCTCTCTCACATCGCAGTCGTAGATTCAATGGAATTAAAATGATTTTGTGGAAAGTGAATAATGCATACTGAAAAAATGTAAAATAGGAAATGCTTTTATTATTGGACTCGAGAAACAGTCTTCGAATGGAAATGATGATGCAAAAAAGTTGGAAAATAAAGAAAACAAAATCTAACGACTCGGAGTCGTGTTTTATTTAAGAAAAAAACTAATGCCCCAGCACCACTAAAGTTCTCAGCATGCTCAGAATATGTTGCAGGTTCAGTTGTACGGCATAACTTCAGATTCAGCTTTCTGGATGTTCAGGGCTTCAGTATGCTTATCGGGAACTGCATCATATCCTTCTATGAATAGCTCCTTTAGACCGGTCAGCTCATCTTCTACATCATGAACATCTTTGGCAAATTCGTCTCCCTAGAGAGTTTTCATGTAGCTTGAAAAGATGGATGCATGTTTCGGAGTTGGAATAAACTGCTCTACTGAATGATAACCTCTCGTATCCTTTGTAGTACTTTTTCCTTTGTACAGCAAGATGTACCCCACGCCAAACTTGTATTCATCAAACACTATTTTTGCTTTTATGATTGTACCTTCCAGATTGCATTCTTTGCCGAAATCGATCATATTTACCTTCTCATCTCCATGATTGGGTAGTGGATTATTGTGCACATTTGGCGCCTTCAAATGAATGACCTTTTTATCTATTAGGTCTTGAATCTTATCTCTTAGTGCAAAACATTTCTCCGTCTCATGCCCCGGTCCTCCAGAGTGGTATGTACACCTTTTACTGTTATCAAAGTGATGCAATATAAAATGGCGTAGTTCCAACCATCAAAAAGCCAAGCTCGAGAGAACAAGGGATACGAGTCAAGGCCTCCGGAAACGTCTTGAAGATCATGCATTAGAGCGCCAAGGACGGAGGAAAACAGTGCAGGAAACAGGGCAGCGCAAAACAGGGCAAAACAGGGGAGCACACTGGGAGCTCACTGCCTACCGAAGAACAAATGTTCTTCGCGATCGCGACACTCTCTGCGCGATCGTGAAGAGAAGTATATTGCCCAGCGCGACAGCGTTCGATCTCACGCGATCGCGAGGAGTTGACGTCCCGTTTGTTCGATCTCTGCACAACAGCGTCTCGTTGAGCGTGATCGCGATGCTTTGGTTGATGCACTGCGCGATCCCGAGCCCTCTTGGCGCGATCGGGATGAAGAGGAGCTGAGCAGCGAGCCAGAAACAGCGGCAGGGGCAATTTTGTCCATTTATCATTGTAAATGTATAAATAGCACATTAGCTCTTCATTTTCATGAGTTAGCCATTGATAGAAGATAGAATTTGAGAGAGAACATTGAAGAGGCCGAGCCCTTCTTGTTGAAGCCCGAGGCTTCGTGTATGTCTCGAGTTTGAACCTATGGGGATCGACACCTAGTTTGATTCCATTGTAAGGTTCGACTTTCCCTTCTCCCTTTTGAATTCAATCAACTTGAGTGAATTGAATTCGATTCTTTCTTCTAATTTCTTGCCTTCCTAGTCTCGATTTCTTGTTATCTTTATCGCTTCTGCATATTTGTATCGTGTTTAGCTTCCGCTCGTTTTCCATTGCATCAGTTGGTATGGGAGCACGGCTAGGCTTCATTCTTATGAATCCTCGGTCTTGTTCTTGTCGTTGTTGTTATTGTGTTTGTTCTTGAAAGATTGAAGAAAAATAAAAGAAATCGAAAAACTAGAAATGTTGAAAAAAAAATTGGTTGATTGGGTTGGAATCGAATCCCCGGGTGTTAAAAAGTATTGGGGTTTGTTCCTTATTGTATTCCCGTCGTTTTGATACCAATATCTTGTGTTTCGGTGTTACGATTCAAAAATTTCAAAAATCAAAATCCAAAAGTTTGAAAATTCTTGAAAATGCTTCAATCTTTAATCGAAGCTTGCTGTTGTTGTTTGGGGTTGAAAAACTATTGGGGATTGATGATATTAGTTGTATACACCTTTGGGTATCGTTGGTTTTGTGTATCGGGTTGAAATCGAGCCAAAAAGTTGGCCAAAAATCGCCAAAACCCGTTGTAGAGTTGCTGGAAAAGTTGTAGGAATTAACCCTTCGCGATCGCGAAGAGTAATTCTCCGATAGCGAAGAGCAAAATTAAATTTTGAAATTTTAACCCTTCGCGATAGCGCGCGTCTGGTCACGATAGCGAAGAACAAATATTTCCAGAATTCCAGTTTTTTGGACAGAACGTTCGCAACGGCTTCCGAACAGTTTCCAAACATCATGACTCCAATTGGTTCATTAAATATGATGAGTTTCTAGATCACAAACGAAATTTCATCCAATTCCGAATTCGTTTGGTGCCAATTCGAGTCAAATCTTTTGTGTCCCGTTTTCTACCATACCTCTTGGTTAGTGTTTCTAAGGTAATTGGCCTAATTGAAAGACACTAATCCTTTAGCGTATTAGGGTATTCGTGCGTAGAGGAGACTAGAATTCAAAGAAGAGTCGTAGAACTCCTTTTTGCCTCAAGTGCGCACTTTAAATAGCCGTCCGTACATCGAGTCTCATTAATTCCATTTCGAACATTAACTTGGACATGCTAGTTGTGATTACCTTGGTTCCCAAGATGATAAGGCCTCGCTCTTGAGCGTACATATATTGAGTGATATACGTGAGGGGGTGACTTTTGGGAGGTTTTGTTCTTTGGTGTTGCAACAATGTCGGATGTTGATTGTGGGGATTATGGCTCATGCGGGGATGATGCGAGTTGCTATGACTCGTATGGTGATGATGGAGACTATGGTTCCTATGAGGGTGATGATGGCCATTACTATGATGATTGAAACCATGGCTCCTATGTTGATGAAGCGGTTCACTATGATGATCGTGAGATTGATGAAGATTATGAGGCTTGTGATGAAGAATGTGATGATGCCTATGCTTCTAGTCAAGAAATCGAAGATGGTGACGCTTCAAGGTACATTGATCCTACTTACTCTACTTGTGATGAATTTGAGCATGATAGTGACATAGATAGAGTTGATGATGATGTTGAGTAAATGAATTGTTCTTATGCATCTTCTCTTGGTGTTGCTAATGGAGTACAAGGGAGTAGTGGAGGACCTTCCATTAGTATGGGAGGTGGTGGTGGTTGTTCCGTGGGAAAGAAGAAGCTTGAATCTTCTAGGTACGCTAAGCGACCAAATGCTTCTAATTCCCATGTGGAGGATGGTATGATAGATGGTGTTGCTTTTACTTCAAAGGGGTTGTATGACGTGTGGGGCATGGATGGTTGTAGTAGAAGTAGTACTATGGGCTATGGAACCAAGGCGAGAGGCACTTATGGGTTCCATGGCAAGGTTCCTTCCTCAACTTCCAACAATATTTCTAATGTTGGGAGAGTGACGGGAAGTGGAGATTGTTCTAGTGGTGTTGCCACTAGTGGAGGGATAAGGAAGACCTAAGTTGTTGGTGTTAACACTTGTGGGCGTCCAAATTCTTATTTGGATGCCAATGTACAAGACTTGGGTAGACGTAGGTTCGTTGTTGAGGTAGATGGTATTGGAGGGTACTTGCTCAAGATTGGTGATACCGATGCCAATTGTATTAGCACCTCTTTGGTTGATAGGCTTAGGATACCATGCCATAAGCTAGAGCATCCTTATGAGTATGATGGAGTGTGGGTTTCTAAGGAGGCTCGGGTACTCATATCTAATAGGAATTATAAATGCTATGTGTGGTGTGATGTGTATCCCATGCGTCATGTTGATGTGTGGATAGGTGAGCCGTGGTTGGAGGGGAAGAAAGTGCAATATAGTGTGGTGAAGGATGCATATCTTGTGGGCATTGGGCAAAGGGTTTATGACTTTCTGCCTTATCGGGCGAGAGGCCGATTGCCTACTAGTGCACCTTCTTTGGCTATGCAAAGGAGCAAGGAGCAAGAACTACATTCCATGGTTGAAAGGGTACAAACGAGAAGTCCTACAAACACAAGCAATGGTGGGACTAGTGATACAAAAGAGTTGACAAATGTCAACAAGGTGAACCCGAAGCCACTTCCAAAGCCGAGTGGTTCACCAATGAAGAAGAAGGAGACATCAAGTGATGAGTCTCCAAGTCCTAAATTCCGGGTTGATGTTAAGAGTCCACCTACTCCGGCTATGGGTATTCTTGGGCCTCGTCCCAATTCACCCGAATTTGAATAACAAAAGATAGAGAGGAGTAAGGGAGCGACCGGTGACAACTCTCGAGTGGAAAAAGGAGAGGTTGTGTTGAGTGATGTGAGTGGGTTGTCACCACCCGAATCTACACCCGACCTTGGAAAAAAAATGAGGCAAAATAAATAGGGAAAAAGAAAAATTGAGAGTGAGGACACCCCTTATTCTAACCTTAACCTTTTATCTTTTTCTTCTATGTGTTTGAATTCTTGTGTAGGGATTCTTGGAGGCAACCCAATGGAGCCTCAACCATGTTCCGGGATGGAAAGACAAGGTGAAGGAGATGCCGAATGTGAGCTACAAGGTGGAGACATTCATGACACTTCAAAGGTATGTGAAAGTTCTTCCTTCTTTGAGCATGATACTTCCTTGTCTTGTGATGTTGTTAGTGAGAACTCTAGGCTAGTTGATGATTTGCATGACTATAATGTGTTTGCAACTAGTGTAGAGCCTTTAGGTCAACTTGTGTATGCCAATGAACCACTAGTTGAGAGGGTTGAAAAGCCACATCATGATGTGAGCTCGGTTTTCATTGAACCTCTCTTTAGTGAAAATGTTGAAGTTGACCTTGTTTGTGAACCTTGTTATGACACCCCGCCCATATTTGATATAGGAGAAGATGAATTGCATGATAATCTTATTCTTCCCTTTGATTGCTTAATTGATAATGGTGGTATCTTGTGTCGTAGTGAGGATGGTTCTAACCTTGAGAAGTCTCTCGAGTGTAAGATGGATCGATTTATTTTCGATGACTCCTCGAGTGAGAGCGAAGGACCTAGTCTTGATACTATGCTCTTGTGTCACCATGAATTTGAGGTGCATGCTTTTACATTTCTAATGTTTGAAGGCAATCTCATTTGTGGTAGTGAATTGTATCGGACTAGGGTCGGTAGTAGAGTCGAACCTCCATGGTTTGTAAAGTTAGGCTCTATGGATGATCCAATGTTTGGAACTCCAAGTGAGAAGAGTGGTCTTGGTATGGGTGGAGTTGACCTAACTTCTAGTAGTCCTAGCCTTTATTGTGTGGACTATAATGATGAAGAACCTATTCTAGAGACCTTCCTTTGGAGTTTTCCTAGTTAGGAGGATCGTCTTGGAGGTGACTTTGGAGGTGAGGGGGTACCACTTGGTGTGTGTAAGAGTGCTTCTAAGAAGGGGAGTGGAGTAGTCGATGTTAGTTGTTGATTGAACTATTTTACTTACTCCATCCCATATGTTGAGCACACCTTGAGTGTTGAGCATGCCAAAGCCGATGTGTCACTTTGTGATAAAATTGATTTAAAGGCTTGGTGTGTTAGTCATGGGCTTAGGGGTCGTGGGGAATTTAATTGCGACATGCATATCCTTGATCTCTTTGCTTGTTTTGATTATGAGTGCTTGTTCTTGTCGAGCCAAGAATTTGTTGTCTCTTTTGGGAACATAAGCTTTTTCATAGGTATTGATGCTTGGCTCTATCACAAGAGTGTGTTTTCCACACACCTTGCACTCTTTCTTGTTAAGCTAACCTACTTGTGAAGTAGGAAGTTTTGGTTGTGCTTGCTTTGATTATAGGTTTTGATGGTTCAATTTCGAGGTCGAAATCCTTTCAGGAAGGGGAGGATGATGCAATATAAAATGGCGTAGTTCCCAACCATCAAAAATCCAAGCTCGAGAGCACAAGGTATGCGAGTCAAGGCCTCCGGAAACGTCTTGAAGATCATGCATTGGAGCGCCAAGGACGGAGGAAAACAGTGCAGGAAACAGGGCAGCGCAAAATAGGGCAAAACAGGGGAGCACACTGGGAGCTCACTGCCTGCCGAAGAACAAATGTTCTTCGCGATCGCGACACTCTCTGCATAGATCCCGAAGAGAAGTATATTGCCCAGCGCGACAGCGTTCGATCTCGCGCGATCGCGAGGAGTTGAAGTCCTGTTTGTTCGATCTCTGCGCGACAGCGTCTCGTTGAGCACGATCGCAATGCTTTGGTTGATGCACTGCGCTCGCGAGCCCTCTTGGTGTAATCGCGATGAGGAGGAGCTGAGCAGCGAGCCAGAAACAGTGGCAGGGGCAAATTTGTCCATTTATCATTGTAAATGTATAAATAGCACATTAGCTCTTCATTTTCATGAGTTAGCCATTGATAGAAGATAGAATTTGAGAGAGAACATTGAAGAGGCCGAGCCCTTCTTGTTGAAGCCCGAGGCTTCGTGTATGTCTCGACTTGGAACCTATGGGGATCGCCACCTAGTTTGATTCCATTGTAAGGTTCGAGTTTCCCTTCTCCCTTTTGAATTCAATCAACGTGAGTGAATTGAATTCGATTCTTTATTCTAATTTCTTGCCTTCCTAGTCTCGATTTCTTGTTATCTTTATCGCTTCCGCATATTTGTATCGTGTTTAGATTCCACTCATTTTCCATTGCATCACAAAGTTAGGTGAAGGGTTGTCTGGCATCTTTTGAGGTATTGGGATGATGAGACCGGCAGCTTTCAATCGTTCAAACAGTCGGGTGCGGGATTCAGCTAATGGTGTGTAGTTTCTTTTGGGTCGATGGTTTGCATCAAGGCAAGGCCTAGGAGGGTACGGTGGTGCATTTCAGTAGTTGGGATGAGAGTTTTGCTGGTATGGTGGACGACTTGGTGCTGGGGTGTAGAAAATAGGTCGAGTGGGCTGAGTGTTGTAAAAGGAATATTCAGGTGGTATATGAGGGTAGGGATAGAATGGTAGCAGTATTTGATAATAGTAGTTGAAAGCAGAGTGTTGAATGGTCGCAGCAAAAGAGACTTTATCTTTCTTCTTTTTGGAGAGACTCACATTTCCAGCCTGGATAGCCTTATTAGCAGCTTGTAGTGCAACTAAGCTAATAATCATTCCAGTTTTTAATCCTTCTTCTACGTCATCTCCCATCAACACTACATCTGCAAACTTTTGGTTCTTCATATGCAAGAACTTGTTGTAATAAACATCCTCTTGTATGCGAATGAATGTGTTAACTATTTCTTTCACATTCATAGCGGGTTGCACCTTGGCAGCTTCTGCTCTCCACCTAGTAACATATTCCCTAAACGTCTCTATGGGTTTCTTTTTCAATTTTTCTAAATAGAAATGATCTAGTACCATTTCGGTATTGTACCCAACTGTTTCTACAAAGTCTGCTGCCATATCTTCCCAACCGAGCCATGTGCCTGGTTTCTGTTTAGAAAACCAACTTAAAGCATCCGCAACCAAGCTTCGGCTGAATAGCTTTACTCGTACTTTCTCGTCTTCCCCTGCTCCAATCAACTTGTCACAATATGTTCTCAGATGTAACATACGATCGCCAGTGCTATTGAACAAGTCGAACTTTGGTATCTTTTATTCGGTAGGTAATTTCAAAGTAGGATAGATACACAAATCTTCATAAGCTAAACCTTTAGTAGTTTTGCCAAACTCAAACTTCTTAAAGGCTGCTTCCAGCTTATGAACTTTCTCTTTTGTCCCATCATTATTGGCTACTCTTTCTTCATCCTCCGCCCATTCATAATTTTTAAGGTCTTTGATTGGCAAAGGGAATAGCTTGGTTTCAGCAGAGAACATGGGATTGTAAGGCTGCGGATATGTGGTGTTGGTGCGAGGTCAGTTTGTGTTTAGGTAAGTGGGATGTGCAGGTGATAAGACCCAAATCGAGCCAAAACGCCAACCATCAAAAGCCAAGCGTGAGAGCACAAAGGATACAAGGCAAGGAAACCGGAGGAGGGTTCGAGAGTGATTTGGAGTCATGCACTTGAGCGCCAATGAGGGAGGACCAGCTACGGACCAAGGAGGAACACTTAGAGTCCATTTTGAGCCGTTTCCAAGAACCCCCAGGAAGAGGCGGACCGCCCCATGCACTAGGCGGACCGCCCTATGCACTAGGCGGACCGCCTACTCAAACATCACTCTCTGGACTCTGTGAGGCGGAGCGCCTCCCTTCTTGAGGCGGGCGCCTCCCACTGCTGTGACCTTGACGGGATTCCTACTACTTTGTGGTGTAATTCCAACTATAGCCCTAAGTGACTTGTATTGTTTTGACTAGACTTAGGGGCTATTTAGACATTTCATTTAGAAGTGTGGTGAACCTATAAATACCACACTTAGTCATTTATTTCATTAGCTTGTTTAGATTTGAAGAATAGACTTAGTAAGAGAGGCAAGGCCTTCTTCTTTGTAGAAGCTTGAAGCTTCGGATTATCTCTTTGCTTGGAGCCTATGGAGACCCGTCACTAGTACGGACTCCTTGTATGGTTCAAGTTTCCTCTCTCGGATATTTAATTCATGGTTTGAATCGTTTATCCATTCTTTTCTTCTATTTCTTTTCTTCTATTTCTCTTCTTCCCCATCCCTTCTTTCTTGTTATCTTGTGATTATTGCTTCCGCATCTTAGTTTATCGCTTCCGCCTATTTGGGTCTTATCAATTTGGTATCAGATCCCGGATCGGGTGTTGTTCCTACAAACCCTCGATCCTTGTTCATCCTATCTTTAGTTTAGTTTATTGTTATTGTTGTTCTTGCTCTTGAAGAAAAGAAGAAAAACACAAAAAAAAAAAAATAGAAAAGTTGAAAAAACAGCAAAAATTTGATTGTGGATTCTTGGATTTGATGATTCGTGTTGTGAATGATATTGGGGTTTGTTCCTTATTAGAAACCCGTTATTTTGGTACCTTAAACACATGATTTGGAGTTGTATTTCATGAGTTGAAAATTTGAAACCCTTGAAAAAAAAAATTGAAAAATTTGAAACCCTAGTTTTGAAGAAGATGAACATGGTGATTTGATTGTTTTTGATTGGGGTTTGCTCAAATTCATTGGGGTTTGATCTTTGTGATTGGGACAACGTTTGGGTACCTTTGGATTGCTTAAACAATGTGAGATTTGTTGGATTTTTGGGTGTTAAAGTTGAAAAACACGTTGTTGAACTGTGATGAAAGTTGCAGGAGGCGGAGCGTCTCATTTTTTTTGCTCTCTAGAATTTGCTGAGGCGGAGCGCCTCCCCTAAAGAGGCGGAGCGCCTCCCCCAAAGAGGCGGAGCGCCTCCCCCTGTAGCCTGCTCTGGGCGGCCACCTACTCTGCTGAGGCGGAGCGCCTACTTCCTGAAGCCTTTTTCGGGTAGTTTTCTTGTAGGTTTTCGCTTGTTCTTTGCTTCCGAACTTCTTGGTTAGTGTTTCTAAGGTATTAGTCCTACTTTATTAACACTAATCTTTGATCCTTTAGGGTGTTGTGTGTCTTGGAGTCTTTATTAACACTAATCTTTGTTGCGCACTACAAATAGCTTTCGTACATCGAGTCATATCAACTCCACTCCGGACCATTACTTGGATATACTAATTGATTGATCTTACCATTGTGGTTCCTAAAAGAGATAAGGGCATCATTGGGTGGGGGTTTGGGAGTGTGCACCCTAAAAAGAGTGTTGAGAGCCACCACCAAAGGTAAGGGAGAGCAAGTGAGGTTGTTTATACTAACCTTTGCACTTTCTTAATATGTCTTTTGCAGGTACAAGGAGCCATAAGGGAGGTTTGGAGGGAAGTGGGAGTGGTGAGAAAGGTGTAAATGGGAGGAGGGTAGTTGAAGCCTACTTTCCGAACATCTTGGCTAAGATAGAGGCAATAGACACTCGACTCCAACACTTAGAGGATGAGATGGAAGAGAATGAGGCCGAGGGAAGAGATGGTATGAGTCGCACTATGGGTTATGGTATTGCTAGTAGTGGTGAAATGAGGAAGTACCAAATTAGTGAAGGTACTATTGGGGGGATGTGTAAAGGGCGTTACATGGATGAACTCATGAGTAAAAGAGATTGGTATCAATTCATAGTGAGCCTTAATGGGAATCATGAGTATGTGCTTCAAGTGGATAATGGTGAAGCAAGTTGGATTAACCATCTTGTAGTGAGAAGGTTGGGAATACCTTGTGTTGATGGAATGGCTAGGGTAGTTATTTCACAAAGGAACGTTGAAGAAGAAGTGGAGTGCAAACTAGGTCCTTTAGTGGGATGTGATGTTATGTTGGGAAAGCCTTGGCTTTTCAATAGATACTTCAAGATTGCCCGAGAAGCGGTTGATGGCTACCGTGTTCAAGCACAAGGGAAGTTACAACTCCTCCTTCTTAGGAAAGAAGAAGTACAACCAAGCAAGCCCATGAATATGAGAAATGGAGGAACACCATTGAAGAGAAGCCCTATGATTCAAAGAGTGCAATCAAGAACTCCTACACACACAAGAAGTGGCGAGACTAGTGCAAGAAGAGAGTTGACATATGTCAACAAGGTGAACCCCAAACCACAAGCTCCAAAGCAAAGTGGTTCACCAACAAAGAAGAAAGAGACATCAAGTGATGAGTCTCTTAGTCCTAGATTTCGGGTTGATGTTAGAAGTCCACCTACTCCGGCCATGGGTATTCTTGGGCCTCGTCCCAACTCACCCAAATTTGAGAGACAAAAGATTGAGAGGAGTAAGGGAGTGACCGGTGACATTCCTCAAGTGGAAAAAGGAGAGGATGTGTTGAGTGATGTGAGTGGGATGTCACCACCCGAATCTACACCCGACCTTGAAAAGAAAATGAGGGAAAAGAAAGAGGGAAAAAGAATTGTAAAAAGTGAGGACACCCCTTGTTCTAACCCTAACCTTTTATCTTTTTCTCCTACTTGTGTGAATTCTTGTGTAGGTACTCTTGGAGGCAAGCCAATGGAGCCTCAATCATCTTCCAAGATGGAAGGACAAGGTGAAGAAGATCTCCAATGTGAGCTTTAAGGTGGAGAGACAATTCAAGAAACTTCAAGTGCATTGATTGAGCTAGATGGCCATTCAAAGGTAAGTGATAGTTCTCCCCTTGAGCATGTTACTTCCTTGTCATGTGAGAGTGTTTGTGAAACCTCTATACTAGTTGATGATATATGTGATTATAATGAGAATGCAACTAGTGTAGAATCTTTGGGTCAACTTGTGTGTGAATGTGAACCACTAGTTGAGAGGGATGATAAGCCACATCATGATGTGAGCTCGATATTCAATGAACCTCTCTTTAGTGAAAATTGTGTAGTTGACCATGCTTGTGACCCTTGTTATGACACACCACCAATTTTTGATGAAGGGGACGATGAGTCGAGTGATCATGCCCTTATTAATATGCTTATCTTTGGTGAGGACATCACTCTTGGTGTCTGTAAGAGTTCTTCCAAGAAGGGGAGTGGAGTATTCGATGTTAGCTGTCGCTTGAATTATGTTGCTTACTCCGTCCCATATGTTGATCACACCTTGAGTGTTGGGCATGCCAAAGCCAATGTGTCACATTGTGATAATATTGATTTGACGCCTTGGTGTGATGATCCTAAGCTTAGGGGGGATTGCTATATCTTGCATGTTCGATGTCCTATTGATCTCTTTGCTTGTTCTTGTGTTGGATGCACTTTCTTTATGAGTCAAGTACTTGTTGTTTCCTTGCGAGACATGAGCTTTTTTATTGGTATTGATGCTTGGCTCTATCATAAGAGTGTGTTTTCCCACACTTTTGGCACTTAACCTACTCTTGTAGTGGGAAGCTTTGTTTGTGCTTGTTTTGAATGTAGGCTTGATGGTTTGATTTCGAGGACGAAATCCTTTCAAGAAGGGGAGGATGATAAGACCCAAATCGAACCAAAACGCCAACCATAAAGAGCCAAGCGTGAGAGCACAAAGGATACAAGGCATGGGCACCGGAGGAGGGTTCGAGAGTGATTTGGAGTCATGCACTTGAGCGCCAATGAGGGAGGACCGGCTACGGACCAAGGAGGAACACTTAGAGTCCATTTTGAGCCGTTTCCAAGAACCCCCAGGAAGAGGCGGACAGCCCCATGCACTAGGCGGACCGCCTACTCAAACATCACTCTCTGGACTCTGTGAGGCGGAGCGCCTTTCTTCTTGACGCGGGCGCCTCCCACTGCTGTGACCTTGACGGGATTCCTACTACTTTGTGGTGTAATTCCAACTATAGCCCTAAGTGACTTGTATTGTTTTGACTAGACTTAGGGGCTATTTAGACATTTCATTTAGAAGTGTGGTGAACCTGTAAATACCACACTTAGTCATTTATTTCATTAGCTTGTTTAGATTTGAAGAATAGACTTAGTAAGAGAGGCAAGGCCTTCTTCTTTGTAGAAGCTTAAAGCTTCGGATTATCTCTTTGCTTGGAGCCTATGGAGACCCGTCACTAGTACGGAATCCTTGTATGGTTCAAGTTTCCCTCCCTCTCTCGGATATTCAATTCATGGTTTGAATCGTTTATCCATTCTTTTCTTCTATTTCTGTTCTTCCCCATCCCTTACTTTCTTGTTATCTTGTGATTATTGCTTCGGCATCTTAGTTTATCGCTTCCACCTATTTAGGTCTTATCAGCAGGAGGTGGTGCCTTATAGGTGGTGGGTAGGGTTGCTCGGTAAGTAGCAGTTGGTGCTGTTTGGTAGATAGTGGGTGTTGCTGTCTTGTAAGTAGCAGGTGGTGCTGTTTGGTATGTGGCCAGTGGTATTGTTTGGTAAACAACGGGTGGATCAGTTGGGTGTATAGGGTCCTTTCCATTAGGTCGGGCCGACCCACTTGGATTGACTGGTTCCCTCGAATGAGCGGAGTTAACAACGGGTAAACTGTCCATTGTCAGTTTCTCTTCAAGTTCTACTATTCTTTGCTCTAAAGCAGCAACATGTTCGTCATGCCCAACCGCGACATGCTTGTGGGGTGTTCCATTAGTACCAATATTATCGTCACTAAGAGCAGCGTTATTCAATTCACGCATGATGTTCAGTCTTCCTCTTCTTCTAGTTTGTGAGGGGGAGGAGTTATAATTGGTCCTTTTGCTCTCGTCCGGTACTGTTGCTCGGCCAGAATGCACAAGTTAACCTCAGGAGCGGGAGTAAAACTAACATATGAAAATAATAAGTCAGTGTTGAGATAGCAATTATCAGATGCAAAACATATCACTCCTTATAATGCAAGGGACCTCTCTTTTACCGGAGGTAGGCCTAACGAGAGTAACACATATGATATGCATGATAAGCGTCATTTGGTGACGCTTTTGGACGAAGTTAGCTAGTGGAATTTAACATGCCAAGGATGTTAAGCCTTCCTAAGTTTGAGTATGATATTTAAAATCAAACGTGTATTATGCGTCATCCCATTTGTTCTCATAACCCAAATGAATGAAAAATAATTGTATCAAATAATTGATTTTGTTACATAAGAGTAGAAATAATAGGTTTTTTTGGTCGATAGAAAAAAAAAATATTTAATTTTTTACAATAGAAATAATGATATTTTTTTTGGTAAATAGAAATAAATAATTGACTTTGTTACATAAAAGTAAAAAAAAAAAACAAAATCTAAAGTCTATGTCCTCTTTGATCTTCCACGTCTTCGTGACTTGTGACAACCTGCGACCAAAATAAACAATTAGATGATCCACGCATTTTTGAGAACAAATGGCCTACATTAGACACGTTCAATTTTAAATAAATGCAGACGTAACACATTTAAACGTCCCTTAGGGTTGAGAAACCCATTTGGTTCATTTAAACATTGTGAACTAATAGACTTCGACATGAGCCGAAGTCAAAGTGGTCCTAAATATGTCATGATGAATGATTCCTAAAAAGAGTCTTCACTAAGAGTTGGCTTGACCAGACAAGGTTCTTTCAAACGGACAATTTGGAAGTAGAAAGTGAACAAACTATCAACAGCTTCGCCAGTTGACTAATTTTGCACATCTTTCCTAAAGGGTGTTTTGGTAGTGGAACGACCGTGAGTTTCACGCAATCGCTCTTAGTGTATGAAAGGGTAAATTTTCCAAGAGTGAAGGAAGAGATAAAACGAATGATAATTCTTAATGCATATAACTAAATAAAATGTAAATAATAATTAAAGAATTATTCGAAACAAAAATAATTGAAAAGGAAATAAAACAAAGAAAAAGTGTTAGTCCTGGAATAAAATAATCAAAGCAATAAAGTAATTAAAGAAATAAAATAAACCCAATTAGAAGTAATCGTTATGGTTAGAACATAAAATCCCCAGCGGAGTCGCCATTCTGTCGCACCCCCACTTTTTACAACCTCCTCCGGACCGCTCGCCCGGAGAAAAAGTGGTATCTGACTTGGGTAACTCGTAGGAGTTGATTTTTGGAGTCGCCACCTAATAAATTATCTAGGAATATTAGGTCACCTAAAAGCATTTCAAATTCAATTTAAAGGTATAACTCCGGGTTGGTCTACTAATCAGAGAGTCGGGTAAGTGTTCAAGTTAACCTAGAAGGAAGGGGTTAGGCACCTCCTAAATTCCACAAATGTGGTTCCCGGCCGATTTCTATAATTGGGTTTGAATAAGAAATTTTAACCATAAAGGGACACAAGCTAAATAAAACATAAAAGGATTATAATATGCCAATAAGTAGAATTGAGTAATATAGGAATAAATTTTAGAATAGAATTTAAAGGTAGGTTATATGAGGTAAAATAGGCAATAGGCAGTTTAAATAGTTTTGCAAAAATAAGCTTATATAGAAATAATATTATACTAATAACAATAAATTACAAAATTAGACTAAGATAGCTAATTAACCTATTTGAGGAATAGCCCTAGGTTTTATTATCCTATTCGGATAAGAACCCAGATTTTATCAGAGAAGATAGTTTAAAAATACACTATCGTATATAGCTTAGGTAATTTTCATCATATCTGAGGGGCTTAAATCGTTTAATCCTCATACCCTCTTTAAGTATTTAACTAAAGCGAGTTCCTAATATTTTGAAACGTCCTAAAGGCTTTACTAACATCCCAACTAAAGTCCCGATGATGCGGGGAAAATCATGCAACCATCCAAAAGCCCCATCTAAAGCCAAGGAAGAGCTCATGCATTGGAACACCATGGAAGGAGGAGCATTTGAGACACATTTCGAAGCGTTTCAAGGCCTTCCAGGAAGGGGCGGACCGTCCGTTTCACTAGGCGGACCGCCCACTTGATGTCTACTCTCTGGATTCTGAGCCGCCTACTAAAGTGGTGGGGCGCCTACTGGGCCGCCTACTACACTGTGTTGAGCCACTAGGCGGGGCGCCTGGTAGGGTAGGCGGGGCGGGGCGCCTACTTGACTGAAGAAATGACGGGACACCTCATTTATTTGTTATGTTTTGACTATTATAGCCCTGTGTGGCCTTTGTTATTTAAACCCACTTTGGGGGTACTTAGGGGCTTTCATTATGTCTAGATGAAGCCTATAAATACTTCATTAGCCTTTAAATTTCCTTAGTTAGCTATGATGAATGATTGAACAAAACTTTCAAGAGAAAGAGTCTCTTTGAATGAAATGAAACCTTTAGTTGGTTTGAGTATTCTAGGTGAGCTAGTTGATCCCCAAACCCCCCCGATCATTCTATTTGCGAGTCCCGAGTGTTGACTCAAGGGTAGTTGCTTAGCGTAGGCTCTTCTTGACACCGATACGAGGGTATCACGGAACAAGTTCTCTGTGGTTACCTTGTAGGGAGTTCGAGACGCGTCTTGTTCCCTTTATCTTTTATCTTTTATCGTCTTTTGATTTTGATCCTTATCATCTTGGTATCAGAGCAAGGCTGGAGTTTTGTTCCTACAAACCCCCGACCCTTAATTCTTCGTGCCTAGGTTGGTTTCGTTAGTTTCTTATTGTTTGTTGTTGAAGAAAAGAAGAAAAACAAAAAAAAATAGAAAAGGTTGAAAAACACCAAAAAAAAATTTGATTGTGTGTTCTTGGATTCGATGACCCATTGTTAGATTGTTATTGGGGTTTGTTCCTTGTTGGAAACCCGTTCTTTTGGTACCCAAAACACAAGATTTGAAGTTGTGAATCAAGATTGAAAATTTGAAACCCTTGAAGAAAAATTGATGAACATGGTGATTTACGTGTTTTTGTTTAGGTTTTGATAAATTTCATTGGGGTTTGATAATTGTGATTGAAACAACATTTGGGTACCCTCGGATTGCTAAAAAATCGTGAGATTTGTTGGATTTTTGGGTGCTAAAGCCAAGAAAAACGAAGTTGAACTTTGCTGTAATTTGCAGCAGGCGGGGCGCCTAGTCACAGAGGCGGACCGCCCACTTTGGGGGAGCTCTCTGCACTTTGGGCCGCCTGAAATTCAGGCGGACCACCTACTCACCACTGCAGAGGACTGGGCGGACCGCCCACTTGAAGTAGGTGGGGCGCCTACTTTCCTGAGTTGGTGTTTTGGGTAGATTCTTCTAGGATTTCTTGTTTCTTTTATTACACTGCTTCCGGTTAGTGCTATTAGAGTATAATCCTACTCGATTAGTACTAATTACTTTGAGCTATTAGGATCATCGTGCCTAGATAGGAGAGTAGAATTCAAAGAAGACCCGTAGTATCTTTTGACTCAAGTCCTCACGTAAAGTGCTTATCGTCCAATAGAGTCGTATTAAATCCACTCACCCCGGAGTACACTTGACTCGTGGATTGAGTGATTGAGTTGTGGTTCGTTGATCAACTACGTGAAGCTTCTAGACTCAAACTTGAGTGAAATATCCACCACCACTAAATGAGTGATCCGAGTGCTATACACGTGAGGGTGTGAGTGAGGTGTTCTCACTAACGAGTTGTTCATTTTGTAGGTACAATGGCCAATGAAGGTAATTGTTTCATGAAAAGTACCTTGGCTACTATCTTAGCAAAATTGGATAGTATGAGCCTAAGGATTGAAACTCTTGGAAGAAGGGCCTCAAGTGCTCAAGTTGAGAAAGGGACCCCGAGTGTCCAAGTCGAAGCCGGAGAAGGCACAAGTGGATCAACCTTTGCCCCGAAACAAGTTGTTGAATTGCTTAGTCAACAACGGGTAAAGGGAGACCGTGAAAGAAATGAGCAAGTGTTGGGCAATCCCCAACGAATGGGCAATCCCCAAAGGAATACTCCACTTCTAAGACCCATTCGAAATGTTCTACCTATGGATGATGTGGAGGAGGATACGTTTGAGGAGGATAATCCTCATGTTTCCCTAGTTGCGAGGAGGAGCTTAAGTGCTATGCTTGTGGAGGCTAGTGAGAACTTGCAAAGAGAAAACCTCTTCCATGCTAGATGCCGAGTCATGGGTATTGTTTGTTCTATGATTATTGACTCAGGGAGTTGTGTCAACATAGTGAGCCAAACCTTGCTTTCCCAATTGAAATTACCCACTCTAAAGCATCCAAACCCATACCGTTTACAATGGATAAGTGAGAGTGGTGAGTTGAAAGTGGTGGAGCAAGTATCGATGGAGTTTAGCATTGGAAACTATAGGGACAAAATCATGTTTGATGTGGCCCCGATGCAAGCTTGCCATCTTTTGTTTGGGAGACCATGGAAATATGATAGGTATGTGGAACATGATGGCCGGACCAACTCCTATACGGTCAAGCAAGATAGAAAGAAGTATGTGCTAAGACCTTTGACTCCAAGGCAAGTAAGGGAAGACTACAATCGTATGAAGGAGTTGAGGGAAGCGGCTAAAGTAAAGTCACCCATTGTACTTGGACCCGAGGCAAACAATCTTATTGTCTTGCCATTGCATGATGAAATTGAGAGTCACTCCACTTCAAATGAGAGAGAAAAGATAGAGAGAAGTGAGGGAGTGACCGGTGACAATCCAAGAGAGGAAAAAGGAGAAGATTTGAGGAGTGATGTGAGTGGATTGTCACCACAAACTACACTTGACCATGAGGTAAAATTGAGAGAGAAGAGGGGTGAGGAAAGAAAAATTGAGAGTAAGAGCAGCCATTGTTCTAACAATTCTCCATCTTCTACTTTTTCTTGTGAAAGTTCTTGTGTAGGTACAATTGAAGACAAGCCATTGGAGCCTCAACCATGTGCTTGGAAGGAAAGACAAGTGGAGGCAAGTTCTCAATGTGAGCTTCATGAAGGAGGAGTTGCATATGACACTTCAAGCCTTGTGAGTGAACAAGAAAGTACTAAAAATGTAAGTTTTACTTCACCTTTTCATGAGCCTACTAGCTATTTGTCTTGTGATGACTCAACACTAGTTGGTGTTTTTGATGCATCTAGTGAGTATACCACTAGTGGAGAGTCTAGTTGTCAACTTGATTGTGCTTGTGAAACACTAGTTGAGAGAAATGCTAAGCCACATCATGATGTGTGCTCATTGTTTTGTGAATCTCTCCCTAGTGTAGATTTGATAGTTGACAATAATTGTGGCATTTGCTATGACACACCACTAACCTTCGACAAAGGGGAAGATGAGATAGTTGATCATACCCTTATTGATATGCTTCTATTTGGTGGGTCAATGTGTTGTGGTGAGGATGGTAGTGGTCTTGAGGAGTCCAATATGCATGAATTGGACAAGGTTGTCTATGATGACTCCTCAAGTGAGCCTAGTCTTGATAACTTGTCTATGCTTGATCATGATATTGAGATGCATCCTTTTACTAATCTATTGTATGAAGGCATCCTCATTAGTGGAAATGACTCGTATCGGACTAGGGTGAGTAGTAAAATGGATCCTCCATGGTGTGAAGGGTTTGACCCCTTAGGCAACCCATTATGTGGGAGCTTGAATGAGGTAGATGGTTCTTTGAGTTACCCTACTATTGCTTGTTGGGGTTATGATGAAGAAGATTCCATCATCAATACCTTCCTTGAGAGCTTGTCTTTTGAGAAGGGTTGCTTAGGTGATGAATTTGGAGGGGAAGAGGAATCCCTTGGTGTGAGTAGGTATGCTCTAAAGAAGGGGAGTGGAGTACTTGATCCTACTTGTAGGTTGAGTTATTTGACTCACTCCACTCCACTTGTTAATCACACCTTGAGGATTGATTGGTGTGTTCATTTTGAGCTTAAGGTTCAAGAAGATTTTGATAGCTTGATCTTGCATTTTCCATGTCTCCATGACCTATTTGCTCATTATTGTGTTGAGTGCATGTTGATCTTTAACCAAGTACTTATTGTTCTCTTTGCAGACTTGCTATTTGTGCTTATTATTGATGCTTGGTTATACAACAAGAGTGTGTTTTCCACACTTCTTGCACTAACCTACTTTCAAAGTAGGAAGTTTGCTTGTCGTTGCTTGTAGGTTCTAAGCTGCATGATAAGGCGGGGGAGATCTTAGAAGAAGCCTATGTCAAAGTGACGTTCAAGAAGGACAAAGAAGGAGAGTCTTGGCCACCCCGAGGAGTTTTTGACGCCGTGGGAGACCACGCCTTGATTTCGAGGACGAAATCTTCTCAAGAAGGGGAGGATGATGAAGGGAAAATCATGCAACCATCCAAAAGCACCATCCAAAGCGAAGGAAGAGCTCATGCATTGGAACGCCATGGAAGGAGGAGCATTTGCGACACATTTCGAAGCGTTTCAAGGCCTTCCAGGAAGGGGCGAACCGCCCACTTGATGTCTACTCTCTGGATTCTGAGCCGCCTACTAAAGGGGCGGGGCACCTATTGGGCTGCCTACTACACTGTGTTGAGCAACTAGGCGCGGCACCTGGTAGGGTAGGCGGGCGCCTACTTGACTGAAGAAATGACGGGACACCTCATTTATTTGTTATGTTTTGACTATTATAGCCCTGCGTGGCCTTTGTTATTTAAACCCACTTTGGGGGTACTTAGGGGCTTTCATTATGTCTAGATGAAGCCTATAAATACTTCATTAGCCTTTCAATTTCCTTAGTTAGCTATGATGAATGATTGAACAAAACTTTCAAGAGAAAGAGTCTCTTTGAATGAAATGAAACCTTTAGTTGGTTTGAGTCTTCTAGGTGAGCTAGTTGATCCCAAAACCCCTCCGATCATTCAATTTGCGAGTCCCGAGTGTTGACTCGAGGGTAGTTGCTTAGCGTAGGCTCTTCTTGACACCGATACGAGAGTATCATGGAACAAGTTCTCTATGGTTACCTTGTAGGGAGTTCGAGACGCGTCTCGTTCTTTTTATCTTTTATCTTTTATCTTCTTTTGATTTTAATCCTTATCACCCGAAGGCTATTGGGACAACTAATTAAAATGTAAAATATCTAGACCCCTATATTTAATTGGTGCCCTAAGTCTAGACTAAGCTAGGCGCCAAATAATAAAATACGGTCATGTTTAACACATAAAGATAAAATTTAAACAAGTAGTGCAATTTTAAACTTGAAAAGAGAGGCCTCAAAATTAAATAAGTATACTATTATAAAGGATTTCGAACTGCTGTTAAACTCTTACGTTTCCAGACTATTGGATCTGCAAAAATAATCCAACTTCCAGTACTGATTGGGAATTTAGCCAGTTTTAAAGCAAATCGTGAACTGCTCCAATTTTCAGAGATAAAATACTTTGCAAACGGTATGCCTTACAGTTTTGACTCTCAGTGATACCCCTGCTGTAAGTTTCACTTTTAAAATTGCACAAATATGCCTATTTTGGACCTATCTTATGATTTTAGCCCTTCTATCACACAATCAAGCAAGGAGAAGGTTAGAAATGACCCCTGTGTAGCCAATGTCACTGCTTTCAGCAGCAACTATCATGCAGTACCTGTCCTACATGAATAAAGGCACCTTATGGTGCTTATACAAACCATCACTAGCACTAATGAATACAAGATTTCAAGTATTCAATTCTAATTACCATAATACATCACAAGAATAAGAAATAAAGAGGAGAAAAAGGTCCTTTGTCCCTTGCATATTCTAGCTTTAGAGACCTTGACAACCTGTACAAAAATTACTAAGAAGGTATAGGTTTTTTTTTTTTGGCTTATCCTCTAAATTGCAATAAAAGGTTAGTAACTTGTGAGAAAAGAGGCATAGGGGCCTCTTGAGTCTTAAAAGAAGGAAAGGGGACAACCATTTTTTTTCCATTTTTTTATTGCCCGTGTGTCATTAGAGGGCTAATTAATTGGCGCAGGGACCAAATAGCAATTATTAAAAGTTGGAAAAAGATAAAGCAAAACCAGTTCTCTCTCCTCACTTGCAACTGACACAATCCAGTTCCGCAAACATCATACTCATCCATTTCTCTCTGTTCTCTCTCCTCTCGCAAATTCAAAAACCCACTATTGTTCACCGTCGATTTTCTTCTTGTTTTCTCCGATTTCCGTCGAATTTGTGGTGGTTCAAGACCAATTGTTGCAAATTTCCGTTCATCAAGTTAAAACAGGTACTTTTTCAACTTTTTTAAAGCAAAAACAAGAATATGGTTCGTTTGAAATTCCTTGTTTCATTTTTCTGGTTTGAGTTCATTTTCTGAGTTTGTGTATAGATTTTCTGGTGCAAATTCATTTGAAAATCCAGAATACACTGATTTATATCGTGTCTTCGGTTCCCATGAAAAAATTATGTGTAAACATTTGAAATATGTGTAAACATATTTGCAAATGTGTACACATCTTTGCAGATGTGTAAACAAAAGATGAGTACATATCTGAAAAAATAGGCATAGATCTACAAGATCTGTACACGTATTTTTGATTTATACACATATTCTTTATGTGTGTACACAGAAGAAGATGTTCGAAAAAGCTATATTATTTTTACACATATTCTTGATGTGTACACATATAAGAATATGTGTACACATATTATTAATATGTGTACACATTCACATATTCTTGATGTGTCTGCACCTGCTTAGATGTAATTAAGTTTGATGTATTCTCTTTATATGCTTTGTAGATACAATGGTTAGCACACATCATGGGAAGCCTAGTGGTAACACTAACAGCGGTGGAAAAAAGCTACGTGATGAAAGAAGCGACACTTCTGAACAGGCTAGCAAAAGAACGAGAGCTTCCAGCGGTAGAGAACGATCAAATGAGGTCCAATCTGAGAGCTAGGCGAGCATAGATATGTGTGCACATGTAGACGTTAATAAAATCCTTGGAGAAGTTAATCAACAAGCTGCACTCATAGATAGTGGAGAGAATATGAAGAGAGTAGATGAAAGAGAGACTGAGACTGGTGATAGAGAAGAAGCTGGTGGAAAAGCTATTAGTGATAGAGAAGAAGCTGGTGGAAAAGCTGTAAGTGATAGTGAAAGAGAAAGAGAAGAAGGTGGTGCTAGTGTTAGTGGGAGGGATAATTAAGAAGAACAAGGTGTTGATGCTAGTGGAGTTCAAAAAGAAGGAGGTGTTGGTTGAAGTGATGGAGGAGAAGGAGGACAACAAGTTGTTGCTAGTGGAAGTGGTGGAGGAGAAGCTGGTGGAAAACCTGTTAGTGGTAGTGGAGGTGATAGAGAAAGAGAAGAAGGTGGTGCTAGCGTTAGTGGGAGGGATAATCAAGAAGAACAAGGTGTTGAAGGTGCTGGTGGAGAACAAGGAGTAGAAGGTTGGTGCAAGCAAACCCGAGGGGAATTGCTAAACACAACGCGGAAGAAAATGACAAGGAAATAAAGATAGAAGCAAGACAAATCTTGCTTTGATTCGAAAGAACAGTGAGGCACCTGTCTCAAAGCTCGATCGAAGGGAAAATCAAGACGCACCTATACTATGCAACAATCCTCAAGAAAGACCCGCTTCTTGCAAATTGAATGATCGAGAAGAATTTGTTCAAACGAATAACACCGGTTGACACAAGTTATTTAAAGGCCCACGTCGGGGAAAAGCTCCATCGGAGACTCACAATAGCACTTGCTATGTTTTTCATAAACTAAAATCTGGATCCTTTACAATGAAATAAAATGAACTATTTATAGGCTATGCTAAGGATAAAGTAGTAAATAGTCACAAGTGACCAATAAAAATAAGCCACGCAGGGCTGAGCTAAGTTTGAGTTCGGCAGCCTTGCTTCGGTGCGTGGTTGCGTGCTCGAACTCATTGTCCTCGGACGCTCACTTGTCTTCGAGCTCAATGTCCTCGGTCACCTTGCCTTCGGGCTCAAATCTGAAGATAATGCCTTCGGTTCTTGAGCCCGGCCACTCAGCTTCGGCGGAGCAGTTGTTTTCCTTCGGCCAGGCTAAGTGAATGTGCACATCGTGCAGCAGCTTGGCTTGACTTCGGGTTAGTGGTCTCCCCGGTGGATCGAGCACTTGGTCAGGTCTCCTCGGTGGATCGAACACTTGATCAGCACGTGTTTGGGCTGCATCATCCTCCCCCTTTTTGAGAAGATTTCGTCCTCGAAATTGAGCCTTCTTCATCCTCCGAAGTTTGACCTACAACACAAGGAGCTAAGTCAGCAACATTAAAGGTGTTGGACACATTATACTCACCAGGGTGGTCGATCACGTAAGCATTGTTGTTGATCTTGGTCAACACTTGAAATGGACCATCCCCTCGAGGAGCCAACTTCCCTTTCCTTAGGTTCGGGAAACGTTCCTTTCGGAAGTGAACCCAAACCCAATCTCCTTTTTTTAATTCCAGCTTTTTACGCCCCTTGTTTTTCTTTAAGGCAACCTTTGCATAGGCCTCCTCGAAGTTCTTCTTCACCTTGGCATGCAATTCGAGCAAAGCAGCTGCTCGTTGAGTACCTTCAAAATCAAGAACAGAATCTCGAGGCAATGGGGTTAAATCAAGTGGAATCAAAGGATTAAAACCATACACACATTCAAACGGGGTCATATTGATCATTCTATCCACCGTTCGATTGTATGCAAACTCCATCATGGGCAAACGATCAGCCCAGTTCCCAACCTTGCCTTTGGTCATTGCTCGAAGCAAAGATCCCAGGGTTCGGTTAACTACCTCGGTCTGTCCATCAGTCTGAGGATGGTGAGACGTCGAGAATAGTAGCTTGGTGCCGAGGGCACCCCACAGACACTTCCAAAAATAACTCAAGAATTTTGAATCCTGATCACTCACAATAGTACGAGATACACCATGCAATTTCAACACATTAGAAACAAAAAATGTAGCTACATGCTGTGCATCATCACACTTTTTGCAAGGAATAAAGTGAGCCATTTTTTAAAAACGATCAACCACAACGAAGATGCTATCATGTCCTCCCCCCGACCTCGGTAACCCAAAGACAAAGTCCATGGATATATCAACCCAAGGTCGATCAGGCACAGGCAACGGGGTATACAAACCATGAGGGTTGGACTTCGATTTAGCTTTCTTGCAAACGAGACAAGCGTTGCAAAGCTTTTCCACATCTCGTCGCATTTTGGGCCAATGGAACTGCTCGGTCAAGATACCAAGAGTTTTGTCGACACCAAAGTGCCCCATCAGTCCACCGGAGTGAGCTTCTCGAACTAAGAGCTCTCTCCACGATGACACTGGCACACAAACCCTCCCATTCTTGAAGAGGTAGCCATCGTGCCACTGATATTTCTCAACCCTTCGGCCACTCAAGATTGCGTCACGAACGCATTTCAGCTTGGGATCGTCTTCGTACATCGACTTGATGCTTTCAAATCCCATGAGCCTAGAGGCGAGAGTTGTCGCTAAGGCAAATTTCCTTGATAGCGCATCGGCCACAACATTGTCTTTCCCCTTTTTGTAATGAATTACATAGGGAAAGATCTCAATGAATTCAACCCACTTGGCATGTCTTCGGTTCAATTTCTCCTGTCCTCGGAGATGCTTCAAGGACTCATGATCTCTTTTGATCACAAATTCTCGAGGCCACAAATAATGCTGCCAATGGGTGAGTGCTCGAACGAGGGCATACAACTCTTTGTCATATGTTGAGTAATTCAAAGTTGCACCCTTGAGCTTTTCGCTAAAGTAAGCGATCGGCTTCGATTCTTGCATCAGCACTCCTCCGATCCCAACTCCAGATGCATCGCACTCGACTTCGAATGCTTTGCCGAAGTCAGGGAGTTGCAACAACGGGGCGGAGCAAAGCCTCCGTTTCAACTCTTGGAAAGCCCTTTCTTGGGACTCTCCCCACACAAATGGATGGTCTTTCTTAACCAGCTCGGTTAAAGGAGCTGCCACGGTGCTAAAGTCACGAACAAACCTTCGGTAAAAGCTAGCTAAGCCATGGAAGCTACGAACTTGTGATACCGAGGTTGGAGTTGGCCAATCTTTGATGGCTTCGACTTTTGATTCGTCGACTTCGACACCATTAGCACTGACAACGAATCCTAGAAAGACTACACGATCGACACCAAAGCACACTTTTTGAAGTTAGCATATAACTTCTCTTCTCGAAGCTTTTCAAGCACAAGCCTTAGGTGTTCGACATGTTCATCCATGGTTCGACTATAAACAAGTATGTCATCGAAATAAACGATAACGAACTTGTTTATGAACGGTTTGAGCACATGGTTCATCAATCGCATGAATGTGCTCGGGGCATTAGCTAAGCCAAATGGCATTACCAACCATTCATAGAGACCGAATTTGGTCTTGAATGCGGTTTTCCACTCGTCTCCGGGTTTCATTCGGATCTGATGGTAACCGGACCTGAGGTCAATCTTTGTAAAGCATGAAGAACCACTTAATTCATCTAGCATGTCATCTAGTCGAGGAATAGGATGACGATAGTTTACCGTTATTTTGTTGACTGCTCGACAGTCAACGCACATTCGCCATGTTCCATCTTTCTTCGGGACAAGGATAACAGGAACGGCGCAAGGACTCAAGCTCTCTCGAACGAGGCCCTTGTTCAGCAACTCATCAACCTGCCGTTGGAGCTCTTTGGTGTCTTCGGGATTTCACCAGTATGCAGGTTTGTTGGGGATTTGAGACCCCGGTACGAAGTCAATTTGGTGCTCTATTCCTCTCAACGGAGGTAATCCACCTGGCATTTCTTCGGGAAACATGTCTCCGAAGTCCTGCAAAACACTTTGTACAGCACTAGGCAAAGGGTTATTGTTAGAAAATTCATCATTAGAGTTTAGAAGAATACCCTTGTGCACGAGGCAAATCATCATCTGACCGTTGTCGTTGCCTCGTAGGATCTCACCGGGTTGCATGATTGCACAGATTCCTTTCACTTCGGGCGGTGAGTTTGTCTCTTCGGCCCCCAATTTTGCTCCCATCGGAAGCTTAGCTTTGGCTGCTTCTTTCAGTTCTTTCATCCGTTTATAGTCCTCGGTGACTTGCTTTGGAGACAAGGGCTTGAGTATGAAACTCTTCCCTTCGAGCTTGACAGTGTAAGTGTTGGATCTCCCATTGTGAGCAACTGACCGGTCATATTGCCACGGTCTCCCCAATAGCAAATGACAAGCTTGCATTGGCATCACATCGAATATCATTTCGTCTTGATACTCGCCAATTCTAAACTTGATCCACACTTGTTTGACAACCCTCAACTCTCCACACTCGTTCAGCCATTGTAATTTGTAAGGGTGGGGATGCTTCATCGTAGATAGTTCCATTTGTGAAACCAAGGTTTGGCTCACCACATTTGCACAACTACCAGAGTCAATGATCATCGAACACACCTTTCCCCTCACTCGACATCGGGCATGGAATAGATTTTCTCTTTGGTTGTCCTCTTCTTCAAGAGTCATGCAGCTCAAATTTCTTCGAACCACAAGAAACATTTCCGGATGATCAGCTTCGGCAGCCTCATGATCATCATCACCTTCAGCTCGGTCAGTCTCCTCGATAAATTCCTCCTCGGTGTCACTCGCTTGCTCATGGACGGTTCCATCTTCAAGCAGAAGCATAACTTTGCGAGTTGGACACTCTTTTGCCATGTGACCATAACCTTTGCATTTATGACACTGAATATTTGAAGCACTAGGAGAGTTTAGTTGAACTTTACCTCCCAATTCTCTTGATTGGTTAATTGTCACACCCCTTTCGAAGGGTCTCTTCGGATCTCGAACAGTGTTGGCACTTGTTTGGTTTGGACTCTTCCATTCTTTACCTCGGTTCCAAGGAGTAGTAGTAGTGACTCCTCGATACCGGTTTGCCTTATCGTCCTTCACCAATTTTTCAGCTTCGGTGGCAGGTGTAGCCTCAATTGAGATGACACATCCCTAGCCAAGCCATTTTTGAACCAGATAATGGCCTGCTCTTCGTCTTCGACCAGATCAAGATTCAATCGAACTTTTTCAAATTCATCATGATATTCTTGGATAGACTTGGACCCCTGCTTTAGCTCATAGAGTTTTTGCATCTGAGTTTGCCTGTACTTGGCACTCAAATACTTAGCATCCATTGCTCTCTTCAACTGTGGCCAAGTATTGACTTCGGGATAGGCATTCCTTCGTCTATGCCTTTTGTCAGCTTCCCACCACGTAGATGCATAAGCTTCGAACGAAGCAATGGCATGGGCAGCTTTCCTCTCCTCGGTCATCTCATTGGTTTCAAAGATGCGCTCCATTTTCAGCTTCCATTCAAGATACTCATCCGGATCACTAGTTCCTTTAAAGGGTGGAATAGTGATCTTGACACTGTTCAGGTTTGAGTCTCGAACACCACGAACCTGTTTGGACTCATCATCTCGATCATCAGCCTCTCGCTCAATATTTCTTTCAAAATGTGCTCCTCGGCCTCGACCTAGGAAATATCAAGGACCTCGGTGAGCTTGCCTTCGTTGAGCGAATGGCGGCTCATGGTCATATTCGTCCTCGGGAAATTCCTCTTCATCAACCTCTTCGGCTACAGCTCCAAGGTCTCTTCGGGCCTTTGGAAGTGGTAACCTCTCTCCTCGGGGAATGCCCAAGTTTTGATAACCAGCTTGGGGATTGCCCAAGTTTTGTTGTGCTTGGGGATTGCCCAAGTTAAGTTCTCTCCGAATTGCTTCACTCGTCAACTGATGTTGTCGAACAAGCTTAGCATACAGCTCAGGTTTCATTGGAGTGGAGCTACTCGTTCCAGCGCCGGACCCATGCATGACCACGGACGCGCTCCCCTGCTCGAGGTTAGCTACTCGAGCACTCACTCCTCTCACTTCGGCACTGATGCCTTGTATCGCAGCCATGAGATCGGCTAACGACACTTCAGGCTTCTCAATGCCTTTGCCATCGCCTCCATTCCCAGCCATGGTACCTGCACAAATCAAAGACCAAACAAATGTTAAGGTTAGAAATCACCTCACACACTCCCTCACCTTTGATGGGTGGCACTCGGGTCCACTCAATATATGGGTTCGGTTTTTGGTCACTCAAGAACTTGTAGCCAATGGCTTCCTCGGTTGATCAACTTCTCTCAATTCCTTCGAATTTGACAAGTTGCAATGTCTTACTTCGGGAAGAGTGAGTTGATTCGACTCGATCGGAACGGACAACTATTTACTCTTGCGCTTGGGAAGTCAAAGTATTTCTACGAAGTTGGACTTCGGTCACCCACGCACGAGTTCCTGTAAGCTCAAATGAGTTAGTACGACCTCGAGTAGGAAGATTACTCAAAAGATCCACTAACCAGAATTTCGGACAGAAGAAAAGTGAAAACCTAGGAGAATCTACCCTTTGATTCCCTTTTGGAATCTCTTTCGAACACACCAACTCTTGTCCGTACAAGAGTGGTCCCTCCTTGGTACAGATAGGGTTTTACCTTATCCAATTTTTCCCTTTCTCAGCCGACAACTTTTCACCTGGGGTTTTAAGGTGTACACTTTACCCCTTTCTTCTTCAATGGAACAGTGAAACCTTGCTCCGGCGTACGGACAAGTTAACTTCGGTTTACTGACCATGAATTTCAACAGATCTGGGTTGCGCTTTCGACTCCGGTTCCAAACAACAACGGAATAACTCAAACAAAGTTCTTCGAGCTAAGAACCAGCTCGTTCGTGTCATACACTGTTAAGATTTTCGTAACAAGTATCCGGCGTACGGACAACGATTCAACACAGAACTTCGAGTTTCTAATCACAAAAAAAAAACCAAATCACTCAAGAACCACCAATCTTCATCGGTTTCAACCAAACACGATGGGGGTTCAAGTTTCAGTCACAATTAAAGCTCAAAACAGCCAAAATTTCACCAAGAAACCCTAGTCACGAAAATGGTACGTCGGGTACTTGTTGGAATCAGGAATCGATGGTGAACAAGAATCAATGGGTGCTTAATCCAAACAACCAACAATTAAACACAATTTTTGAATTTTGTTTTTCTACTTTTTTTTTTTTTTGTAAAATAACACCAACAGTAACTCAACCAAATCAAGAACACGAAACGGAAAACAAAGACACAAACGCACGAAAGTAAAGATAGTTTGAACAGGATTTGAGGTTGTAGAAACAAACCCAAACCGTGCTCTAATACCAAGATGGTGCAAGCAAACCCGAGGGGTATTTCTAAACACAACGCGGAAGAAAATGACAAGGAAATAAAGATAGAAGCAAGACAAATCTTGCTTCGATTCGAAAGAACAGTGAGGAACCTGTCTCAAAGCTCGATCGAAGGAAAAATCAAGACTCACCTATACTATGCAACAATCCTCAAGAAAGACCCACTTCTTGCAAATTGAATGATCAAGAAGAATTTGTTCAAATGAATAACACCAGTTGACACTAGTTCTGTAAAGGCCCACGTCGGGGAAAAGCTCCATCGGAGACTCACAATAGCACTTGCTATGTTTTTCATAAACTAAAATCTTGATCCTTTACAATGAAATAAAATGAACTATTTATAGGCTATGCTAAGGATAAAGTAGTAAATAGTCACAAGTGACCAATAAAAATAAGCCACGCAGGGCTGAGCTAAGTTTGAGTTCGGCAGCCTTGGCATCAGTGCGTGGTTGCGTGCTGGAACTCATTGTCCTCGGACGCTCACTTGTCTTCGAGCTCAATGTCCTCGGTCACCTTGCCTTCGGGCTCAAATCTGAAGATAATGCCTTCGGTTCTTGAGCCCGGCCACTCAGCTTCGGCGGAGAAGTTGTTTTCCTTCAGCCAGGCTAAGTGAATGTGCACATCGTGCAGCAGGTTGGCTTGACTTCGGGTCAGTGGTCTCCCCGGTGGATCGAGCACATGGTCAGGTCTCCTCGGTGGATCGAATACTTGATCGGCACGTGTTCGGGCTGCATCAAAGGTGCTGGTGGAGAAAAAGTAACAGAAGAAAAACGTGCTGCTACGAGTAGATTGAAGCTGTTGTTAGAGAGTATGGCACAGGATATGGATGATAATGTTGTGGAGACTGAGGAGGGTAATGTTGGGGAGAATGATGCTATGGAGACTGAGGATAAGGCTGGTGATGATAAAGTTGATGATGATAACGGGACAGATGTTGAAGCAGATGATGATGATGAGGAGACGGTTTTTGAAGGAATTAATGTTGCAAGATCAGTTGAGGCAGCAGCCCCAGCAGAGGTAACTGTTTATGTGCACACATTTAAATAAAGTCTACACATAAGAAATATGTGTACATATATTTACACATATTTTTATGTGTACACATTATTTAATATGTGTACACATATTTCAATTATTTAAACCTAAAATATTTGTGTACACATATTTTTTATGTGTACCCATATTGATTATGTGTACACGTATTGATTAAGTGTACACATATTTATTATGTGTAGACTTTATTCTTATGTGTACTGTAATAGATGATGTTTGAAAACATTCAACTAATCAATATCTCTAAATCAGTTCATTGCAGGTTGAGGAGGGCACTTTGACTTTCTAGCCTGATGTGAATTTCAGGACGTTTATGGAGGAGTAAGGAGAGTTCACCGCGATCAAGGTCACACAAAGATCCTCCCTTGCTGGGGATATGAATAAGTTGAGAGATGCCTTGATAAAATTGGAATATTATGATGAGTTTAAAAAATAAGTGTTTAGGCACTTGCATGGGCTGAGTGATAAAGTAATTTTTCCTCCAAGATTAGTTCATGGGCTTCGATTGTGGACCACAACATGTAAGAAGAAGATAGAGTTGTGGGTCAAATTCAATGGACTTCCTGCTCGGTTTGGCATGAACGAATTTGCAATAATGACGGGATTGTCATGCCACGATTACCCCAGTGATCTTTATTTGGAGGATGTAAGAGAGAAAGGGCAAGCGATGTGGGACGTTTTAATGGAGAAAAATAGAGGATAAAGGGCTGTTTCAGGAGGTGAGCTGTTGAATATTATAGAGCATAGTGATCTTGATTCAAGAACAAAGTATCGACTTTCCCTCGCTTGGTTTGCGCATTCAATCTTATGCTCAAAAGATTTGCGTACGAGTATCGATCCTTGGTTTGTCTATTTAGCTTCTAGGCCCACAACATACTTTGCAAAGTATCCTTGGGGGAGAAAAATCCTTGAGATGACAATACAGAGCCTTGTCGCCCCAATGACCGTAGGAAAGAAAGGATACAACTTCTATGGCATCCTATGGGCTTTCGTTGCATGGGCATATGAAGCCGTTCCATCCCTTCGGCACCCTGGATATGATGAAAACCCCATAGAACCAAGAATGTTAAGATGGATCCCGACAAAGCAGGAAAGGGACTGTGTTCAAATCCTTCGCCATGTTGATAACCCGGTTAGTGAATATTTAACGATTTCCTTTCTGTGTGTACACATTTTAGTTATATGTGTACACATATAACTGATATGTGTACAAACAAGTAAAACATATAAAGTATATTACAGGCATATTCTGTGCGTACACATATTAATTACGTGTACACATATTATCGATGTGTACACATATAACATACACATATATTCTTGGTGTGTACACATAAAGTAATATGTGTACACGTAAATAATATGTGTACACATTTTTTATATTCCTCAGATTGATTAATTATTATTTTATTAAATTTTGGTTAGGATGGGTTTTAGGTATTAATCCCAATTCTTGTTCCTACTCAAAGGGAGAGTAGAAGGGCTTTCATGAAAAACTTGTGATGCATGGTAAACGGGCGGAAGCAACAACAAGTAGCAGAAGCAAAAGATAAACACGATATCCAAGAAATAAGGGACGGGGAAGAACTAAAATAGATAATCGAATCAAACCATGATTTGAATATCCAAGAGAGAGAATGAAACTTGAACCAAACACGGGATCACACTAGGTTGATCCGCCATGGATTCCAAGTAAGAGATACATGAAGCCAAGCTTCAACAAGAAGGACCTAGTCTCTTCCAAATTCTATTCCTCAATCTCAAAATCTAGCTGATGAAATGAAATGACTAAGGTTCCTATTTATAGTTTTTCCTAAGACTATGTAAAAATGACATAAAAGCCCCCACAAATTGGGGTAAGATAATAAAGACCACGTAGGGTCAAACTAGTAAATAGCACTAGGCTTAAGAGTTGAACTCGTCTTGGCTTCTCAGCAAAAGAGGCAGAGTGCCTAGTGTAAGGCAGAGCGTCTGCCAAGTTGGGCAGTGGGGAAGCTTGGGCGGAGCACCTCCCTTGAAGGCGGAGCGCCTGGGCTGCTTTATGCTTGGGCGGAGCGCCTGCTTTGCCTGGGCGGAGCGCCTAGCCTGGGGTCTCGTCGATACTTCTTCAATTCGCTCCCGAACTCTCGTCCTTTGCATCCTCCAATCCCGGCTCTTGATGGTAAGTGCCTTAGGCTCGATTTGCCTCGCATCATCCTCCCCTTCTTGAAAGTATTTTTGTCCTCGAAATCAAACCATCAAGACCTACAACCAAAGAAAAGAACAAGCCAAATATCCTACTACAATAGTAGGTTAGTGCAAGTAGTGTAGAAAACACACTCTTATGGTATAACCAAGTATCAATAACAATGATAAAGAGCATGTTTCCAAAGAAAACAACAAGTACTTGGCTTCCCCAATAGGTGCACTCAACACAAGATTCATCAAAGAGATACATAGGGTAGAGAATATGCAAGATTAAGCCATCAAAATTCCTATGATCCCTAAGTCCAATAAGAACACACCAAAAATTCCCACTACAAAAGTAGGCAAGTCCAACAAGAGTGAGTACAAGTGATGTGAAAATCACACTTATGGTAGAGCAACTATCAATACTAATCAAAAAGCTTATGTCTCCAAAGGAAACAATAAGTTCTTGGCTCAACAATGGAAAGTACTCACTACCATAACAAGCAAAGAGATCAATAAGACATGAAACATGCAAGATAAAGCAACTAAGTTCCTTATGACCTCCAAGCTTATGGTCAACACACCAAGCGTTCAATGTATTACTATCACAATGTGACTCATTGGCCTTGGCATGCTCAACACCTAAGGTGTGATCAACATATGGGGTGGAGTAAATAAAATAGTTCAATTGACAACTAACACCAAATACTCCACTCCCCTTCTTGGAAGCACTCTTACACACACCAAGAGTGGCTTCCTCACCTCCAATTCCACTTCTAAGACAATCTTCCTCACTAGGAAAACTCCCAAGGAAGGTCTTCAAAATAGATTCTTCATCATTATAGTCTACACAATGAAGGTTAGGACTACTAGAAGATGGACCATCACAATCAAGACCAAGGTCTCTTATCTCACTTGGAGTTCCAAATAATGGATTGTCCATAGAGTTCAACTTTCCAAACCATGGAGGTTTAAATCCAAACTCCTCTCTAGTTTGATATTCACCACCACCTCTTTGAGAATTCTCTTCAAACAAAGGGTTTGTAAAAACAAGTCCACTACCCATCAAAGGTGAGGCATGAAAACTAGAGTCATCATCCATACTTGAGGAGTCATCGAATACAATTCGATCCATCTCATCCACTAGGGACTCCTCAAGGTTACTACCATCCTCACTACAACACATAGGTCCGCCATTATCAAGCAATTCATCAGGGGAAAGGATAGGGTATTCATTCAACTCATCTTCCCCTTTATCAAATATAGGTGGTGTGTCATAACAAGGGTCACAAATAAGTTCAACTACACAATCTTCACTAAAGAGAGGTTTAATGAAAACCGAGCTCACATCATGATATGGCTTATCATCCCTCTCAACTAGTGATTCACATTCAAACACAAGTTGATCATTCGAATCTACACTAGTTGCAAACACATTGTAATCATACAAATCATCAACTAGTGTTGAGTTATCACAAACAATACCATGAGACAAGGAAGTAACATGTTAAAGGGAAGAACTATCACATACCTTTGAGTGACCATCTTGCTCACTCGATGCACTTGAATGGTCATGAATTGTCTCTTCACCTTGAAGCTCACATTGAAGATTTTCTTCACCTTATCCATCCTTCTTGGGACATGATTGAGGCTCCATTGGTTTGCCTCTAAGAGTACCTACACCAGTATTCACACAAGTAGAAGAAAAAGATAAAGGGTTAAGGTTAGAATAAGGGGTGTCCTCACTCTCAATTCTTTTTCCCTCTTTCTTTTCCATCTTTTTCTTTTCAAGGTCGGGTGTAGATTCGGGTGGTGACATCCCACTCACATCACTCAACACATACTCCTCTCAATCTTTTTTCTCTCAAATTGGTGAATTGGGACGAGGCCCAAGAACTCTTAACATCAACCCGGAATCTAGGACTAAGAGACTCATCACTTGAGGTATCTTTCTTCTTTTTTGGTGAACCACTTTGCTTTGGAGCATGTGGTTTGGGGTTCACCTTGTTGACAATTGTCATCTCTTTTCTTGCACTAGTCCTACCATTGCTTGTGATCGTATTACTTCTTGTTTGCACTCTTTCAACCATAGGATGAGGTTCTTGCTCCTTTTCCTTTTGTATAGGCATAGAAGGTATACTAGGAGGTGACTTGATCTTTGCCCATAGAGGCTCAAAGTCATAAATCCTTTGGCCCTTGCGGAAATAATACCTATCATTCACAATACTATATCGCACCTTCTTGCCTTGCAACCATGACTCACTAACCACACATGACAATGTTGCATGGGGTACACATCACACCACATATAACCCCAATAACTCTTATGAGATATGCACACCCGAGCTTGCTTGGAAACCCACACTCCGTGGTGCTCATAATGATGCTCTAGGGCATAGGAAGGTAGCCTTAGCTCATCAACCACCGAGGTACTAATGAAATTGGCATCGGTGTTATCAATCTTGAGATAGTACCTCCATTACCTTCCACCTCAACAAGGAACCTCGGTAGACCCAAGTGTAGTATAGGATCATCCAAGTAAGAACTTGGAACTTCAAGATAACCATCACTATCAACTTGAATCTTCCTCATCCCTCCTCCCCTAGCATCACCACTAGGATAACTTCCACTTCCCGTCACTCTTCCAACATTAGAAGTGTTGTTGAAAGTCGAGGAAGGGTTACCACTATGGAACCCATAAGTGCCTCTCGCCTTGGTTCCATAGCCCATAGTACCACTCCTACCACTACTACTAGAGGAATATACTCCAACCGTAGTAAGAGCAACACCATTTCTCATTCCATCCTTCACATGGAAATTAGGAGCATTAAGTCGTTTAGTACAACTAGAAGATGCAAGCCTCCCATTTCCCATGGAACAACCACCACCTCCTCCCATACTAATGGAAGGTCCTCTACTACTCCCTTGCACACCATTAGCAACACCAAGAGAAGATGCATATGCACAATTCGTATAATCAACCTCATCATCAATTCTCTCTATGTCACTATTATCATATTCCAATTCACCACAAGAAGAGTAAGTAGGATCATCATACCTTGAAGCGTCACTATCTTCAAATTCTTGGCTAGGAGCATAAGAATCTTCACATTCATTTTCGTAAGCCTCATAGCCGTCTTCATCTTCATAATCAACATAGTGACCCGCTTCATCATCATATGAGCCTTGGTTCCCCGAATCGTCATAGCAATACCCATCATCACCTTCATTGGAACCATAGTCTCCATCATCTCCACATGAGTCATACCCTCCACAATCATCATCTGAAGCCATAGTTGTAATCAAAGAGTAAAGGACCTCACAAATTCACTCCCCTACGTGTATCACTCAAAAGATGTCACTCAATTTTCTTTCCACTCGTGTATACACTCAAGGTCGTTGGCTTTTATGACCACACTCTATTGTTCTCACCACTCAAGCCTTTTTCCACTCAAGACCTTCTTGTCTCTTAGTAATCACAATGGCAAGATCAATCATCTAATGCACCCAAGTAATGGTTCGGAATGGAGTTTTTGTGACTCGATGTATGAAAGCTATTTAAATGCGCACTTGAAGCAAGAAAGTTCTATGAATTTAAGTAAGACTCCAAGATACACAACACCCTAAAAACTCAAAGATTAGTGTCAACAAAGTAGGACAAATACCTTAGAAACACTAACCAAGAAGTTCGGAAGCGAAACAAACATAAAAAACCATGAAACGAAGCAAAATGAACCAACAAGTGAACCGGGCGGTCCGCCTGGGTGGGTGGGTGGTCCGCATAGGTGGGTAGGCAGTGAGTAAAGTAGGCGGGGTGCCTAGGGGGTGGGTGGTCCGCCTGGGCCCTTGCTCTAGCTTTTCTGAAAACGGGTTTTTGATGGTTTTTGACCTAAATTTTCAACGTTTTCACCCCGTTTCTTCAAAATCAATGGTACCCAAAGTTGTATAATGTTATTATCTTCAAACCCCAATGATTTTCACCCATAAACATCCAACAATCAAAGAACAATCATCATTCAAAGATTCAAAGTGGGTTTTCAAAAGGGTTTCAAATTGGATTTCGATTCTTCAATTTTGGTGTTATACAACTCCAAATCTTACAAAATTTATTTCAAATCATTGGGTTTTTAATCTAGAACAAACCCCAATATCAATTTAACAACCAAACAAACAATCAACCCAAGAATCAATTCATGAATCCTCAAGAACAAGAGTTTTCAAGGGTTTAAGAAATTTGGGATTTCAAATTTTCAAAATCCGTAAACCAATCCAGCCCACGAGATTTAGGTATCAAAACGACGGGTTTTCAACAAGGATCAATCTCCAATAACACCCATAATAAGAATCAATCACACCAACAAGATATGCTAAATTTTTGGACTTTCAACTTTTTCAATTTTTTTGTTTTTTTTCTTCTTTCACAAGAACAATAAAAACAAGAACACTAAAGTAAAGATACGATGAACAAGGGATGTGGATTCGTAAGAATGAAACCCGAGCCTTGCTCTGATACCAAACTGATGCAGGGTAAACGGGCGGAAGCAACAACAGGTAGCGGAAGCAAAAGATAAACACGATATCCAAGAAATAAGAGAAGGGGAAGAACAGAAATAGAAGAAAGAAAGAATAATCGAATCAAACCATGATTTGAATATCCAAGAGAGAAAATGAAACTTGAACCAAACACGGGATCACACTAGGTTGATCCGCCATGGATTCCAAGTAAGAGATACATGAAGCCAAGCTTCAACAAGAAGGACCTAGTCTCTTCCAAATTCTATTCCTCAATCTCAAAATCTAGCTAATGAAATGAAATGATTAAGGTTCCTATTTATAGTCTTCCCTAAGACTATGTAAAAATGACATAAAAGCCCCCACAAGTTGGGGTAAGATAATAAAGACCACGTAGGGTCAAACTAGTAAATAGCACTAGGCTTAAGAGTTGAACTCGTCTTGGCTTCTCAGCAAAAGAGGCGGAGCGCCTGCCAAGTTGGGCAGTGGGGAAGCTTGGGCGAAGCGCCTTCCTTGAAGGCGGAGCGCCTGTACTGCTCTATGCTTGGGCGGAGCGCCTGCTTTGCCTGGGTGGAGCGCCTAGCCTGGGGTCTCGTCGATACTTCTTTAATTCGCTCCCAAACTCTCTTCCTTTGCATTCTCCAATCCCGGCTCTTGATGGTAAGTGCCTTAGGCTTGATTTGCCCCGCATCAACTTGGTGCCGTTTGTTGACGAGGAGGATGCATTGATTGATGGACTGGTGGCTAGACTTGTTGGTGCGCAAAGATTGAGGCTGGGGAAAGTTGAAGTTAGTAATGCAGCAGGAGTTGTTGGGTATAACGCTGAAGTGGCAGGTGACAGGGTTGTTATTATTCCAGAGCAGAGTGAGAGAATAAGAGTACTAGAACAAAGTGATGGAAGAGGCGATGTTGCCGATAATGTTGTCGGAATGAGTGTGGATGATAGAGACAGAGAGCAGGTGGAGTTTAGTGTTGGTCGAAGGAGGCTGTTTGAATTTTCTAGAGGTGAGGCTGATGAGAGCACCTCCAGAAGTCATGGATGCAACAGGTGTAAGCTGTGTGAAGTCTGCAAGGAAGAAAAAGAGAGTGAATAGAGGTTGTTGATGGAGTTGAAGGAAAATGTGGTGTTCCTTAGGAAGTGTGCCGAGGAGAAGCCGAAGAGGACAGTGTACCCTTCGAGGTCAAGGATGTGTCCTTATGTTTCATCATTGAAGAAATCAAAGAAGGCCACAAAGGCAAGGTCTGCTGCAAGGGCGAGGGTTGCAGCTGTGGAAGTATAGAAGAGACTGCCTGTTGATCTCTATAGGCCAATGGATCCAGCTAAAGAGGCTGGATTCCTAGCATACATGAAGGAGAGAAACATGGAGCAGCGCAGCTTTCTGGGTCACGAGTACAACTACAGGGACTTCCAAGATGTAATTCGCATGAAGAAGTGGATGGAGAGTCAGGTATTCTACATGGAAAGTATTATGGTGTTTGCACACCTAAAAAATATGTGTACACAACAATAATATGTGTACACATATTGTGTACATCTCAAATATGTGTTCTGTAATTTTTGTTTTGGTATATTCATCTTTGTTTTGTTTTTTCTTTTCCATTATCTTACAGTATGTTGATGAAATTCTGAACTTGATGCGGATAAGGCACAAGGACTTCCACAGGCACTACAACAAGACCGATGTCATCTTGGACATGAACTTCTATACTAAATTGACTGCAGCGCACCAAGCTTTTATAAAGGATGCTGGTGAATTGAAGATTTCATTTGATGATTGTATGAAGTTGAAGAAGTGTGAGGAGGGGCTCCTGGATTATGCTAGTGGAAAGCTGCCTTACCCTAGTGGACGCAAGTGGGATGGTGCCAAGAGGATATTTACTATCCTTAACATTAATAAAAGGCATTATCTCACATGTGTCTTTTTACTTGAGCAGGGAAAGATTGAGCTTTATGATTGCAACATGGGGGTTTATAGTGAAGATGCATTAGCTCCATATGTCTTGCCCATTACGATTATGTTCCAAAAAGTTCTTTTGTGATTGTGGTAAATTCAAACATTTACCAGAAGCTATCTTGAATGCAGACTTGTGGGGTTATGAACAAGTCAAGAATCTTCCAAGGAACGAAACAGGTATTGCTTGTGGGGGGTATTCACTTATGTTCATGGAGCATCTCTTAACAGACACCCCAATGATGTTGCTGCAAGATAGTTCAATGGAAGATATGAGAAAGGAGTGGGCTGTAGACATATTCTATGAGGAAATGGAGCCTTAAGTGGTGTTGGATGAACTAATTTGATTGGTCTGTATTTAAGGATGATGTTAATCTTTTTTTGTTTTTGTTGTTATGTATGGATGATTTTAATCTTTTTTGATGTCGTGGTTAGACTAATCCTTACGACGTTTATATTGAATGCAGTAGTCTAACACATGTTAACTATGTGCAAAAATTACTTGCGTATTTCCTCCTGTGTAATTACTTGTGTAATTTGCATGAGTCCATCATACACATCAAAAATATGTGTACACGTAAAAAATATGTGTAGGTAATTACTTGTGTAATTTGCACAAGTCCATCATACACATCAAAAATAAAAAAATATGTGTAGGTAATTACTTATATAATTTGCACAAGTCTATCATACACAAAAAATATGTGTACACGTAAAAAAATATGTGTAGGTAAATTACTTGTGTAATTTGCACAAGTCCATCATACACGTCAAAAATATGTGTACACGTAAAAAAATAAGTGTAGGTAATTACATGTGAAATTTGCACAAGTCTATCATACAAATAAAAAACATGTGTACACATAAAAAATATGTGTAGGCAATTACTTGTGTAATTTGCACAAGTCCATCATACACGTAAAAAATATGTGTACACGTAAAAAAATATGTGTAGGTAATTACTTGTGTAATTTTCACAAGTCCATCATACAAATAAAAAATATGTGTACACGTAAAAAATATGTGTACACATCAGTAATATGTGTATACATATAACTTATGTGCAGACGGTTAAAAAGTATAAAAGGCAGATAATAAAACTAGGACAGTTATAAAAATCGTCGTTTCACTAAAAATAACCTAATGCAACCCTTCAATAAACCGTCCATAACACATAAACATGAAAGGACGCAATCCTTCACATCCTTGCTCTATAAATAGTCAAAAATACTTTCTCATAATCACACAAGCAAATATAATTCCAGTATCTATAGCAAAAACAGCAAAGAAATCATGGCAAGACGTCCAATTATAAAGATGGAAGACTTGAAGAAAGATCTTGATGAAATTAAAGAAGACCTAATTGAAGCAAGAGACCGCCAACTTATGGATATAAGGAGGATTAAAAGGATCTTCGAACTACTCCTAGCACCTTTGGGCAAGTCCCTGAAGGACATCCACTACACTCCACCCAACTCTCCACCTCGCTCCGGTTTTGAAAATTAGAATCTATAATGTTAAGTTCCCTTTTTATTGTGAAATCCGAGTTATGTCTTAATTTTAGTATATGTGAAGTCTATGATTATATGTATTTCAATCAATCTTAAAGTCCTCTATTATCATGTTTCTATGTTGAAATGAAAGTTCTTTGAGTGTTCAAACGAGTTCTCATGCATTAATTGTGCTTTTGGCTGTTGATAATGATTGAATGTACTCACACATAACTTTACGTGTACACATAAAATTTATATGTGTACACATATTGTCATATTGATTCTCAAATATCTCAAATGTTGGTTAATTGGAGTGCCTATAATGGGAAATCCATGTTCCTACGTTATAATGTAAGTAGTTTGAGTGTTTCATTGAGTTAACATGCATTCCCTATAATTGGAGCATTAGAATCTAAGGATTAGGCCTTTTAATTAGACAATAGTTGTCATATTGATTCTCAAATATCTCAAATGTTGGTTAATTAGAGTGCCTATAATGGGGAATCCATTTTCCTACGTTATAATGTAAGTGGTTTGAGTGTTTCATTGAGTTAACATGCATTCCCTATCATTGGAGCATTAGAATCTAAGGAATTGGCCTTTTCATTAGACAATAGTGGTCATATTGATTCTCAAATATCTCAAATGTTGGTAATTGGAGTGCCTATAATAGGGAATCCATATTCCTACGTTATAATGTAAGTGGTTTGAGTGTTTCATTGAGTTAACATGCATTCCCTATCAATGGAGCATTAGAATCTAAGGATTTGGACTTTTCATTAGCCAATAGTTGTCATATTGATTCTTTCATATCTCAAATCTTGGTTAATTGGAGTGCCTATAATGGAGAAAATCCATGTTCCTGCACTATAATGTAAGTGGTTTGAGTGTTTCATTGAGTTAACATACATTCCCTATCATTGGAGCATTAGAATCTTAGGATTTGGCGTTTTCATTAGACAGATATTGCCATATTGATTCTCAAATATCTCAAATCTTGGTTAATTGGAGTGCCTATAATGGGGAATCCACGTTTCTATGTTGAAATGTAAGTGGTTTGAGTGTTCAAACGAGTTCTCATTCATTCCCTATCATTGGAGCATTAGAATCTAAGGATTTGGCCTTTTCATTAGGCAATAGTTGTCATATTGATTCTCAAATATCTCAAATTATGGTTGTTGGAGTGGCTATAATGGTGAATCCATGTACCTACGTTGAAATGGAAGTTATTTAAGAGTTCCAACGAGGTCTCATGCATTAATTGTACTTTTGGCTGTTGATAATGATTGAATGTACTCACATATAACTTTACGTGTACACATAAAATTTATATGTGTACACGTATATAATATGTGAACACATATAACATTTACGTGTACACATAATTAATAGGTGTAAACGACTTTTAATTATTTTTGTAATCTACCCACACATCAGCAAGATGTGTACACGTCAAACGAGATGTGTACACATATTAGTTTATGTGTACACATAAGTTATATATGCACAGTATATTAATTTTTTTAGTGTTTCTATCTATCATGTTGTAATTTTGTTTGTTTGTTTTACGTTGAAGGATAAAGAAACTAGAGGTAATGTGTGCACAAAAGACATATCAAATAGAAAAATAGATAAAAAAAAATAGAAACTATAAGTTTACAAATGGTTACAAATACAAGAAATGAACATATATGGTTCTATGAAACAACACTGGGGCCTCCGGAATCTACAACCCTCCGCTGGGGACATGTTGTTTTCTTATGGCCAAGTCTCTTTGATAGGAATCAAATACGCGGAACAAAAAGATAGAAGAGCGAGACACTTCTCGAACTCCCTTCGAAGTAACCACGGGGAACTTGTCCCGAGATACCCTCGAATCGGTGTCAAGGAGGACCTACACTATGCAACGACCCTCGAGACAACACTGGACTCGCAAGTCGAATGGTCGGGTTAGCGGTTCAAGACTCAACTAGGTTACACTAGTGAATTCAAGCAACCAAGAGACAAAGGTGTTTCCAAGAGTTCAACTCTATTTTCATTCAATCAATAATCATCAAAGTGTAAGGTAGTGTAAGGTAGGTTTGAAAGAGGCTAAGTGAAGTATTTATAGGCTTCACTTAGGACTAATAAAAGGTCTAAAATACCCCCAAAGTGGGCTAAAACAAATAAAGGCCGCTCAGGGCTAAAATAGGAAAGTCAAACAAAAGTCTTAAAAATCCCGCATGTGGGTAACAGGGGGAGGCGGTCCGCCTAGGGTGGGGGGCGGTCCGCCCAGCTGCAGCTTGCTCTCTGGATTCTCCTGAGGCGCTCCGCCTCTTGCCTGAGGCGCTCCGCCTCCTGAACTTCAGCTCTCTGGATTTTGGGAGGCGCCCCGCCTCAGCTGAGAGGCGCTCCGCCTTTTCCTGAAGCCCCTTGGGGTGTCTCATTTTGAGCCTCTTGAGCCTCTCCAAGTGTCCCCGAGGGTCCTCCATCCATGGCACACCAAAGCATGGTCTTCAAGTTGCTCTTGGGGCCATCTTCTATGCTCTTCCATGTCAAGTGAAGATGAGTATCTTGGATTAACTTGGCTTGACTCCGAGTGAAAGGTCTTGAGGCCATTTGGGTCTTATCATCCTCCCCTTCTTGAGAGGATTTCGTCCTCGAAATCGAAGCATCATTCACGACCTCTTCATCATCATTCACGATCTCTTCATCATCATTCACGACCTCGTCATTACCTACATTCAAAGGAACCAAGTCACTAACATTGAAAGTATTAGAAACTTGATACTCACTTGGCAAGTCGACCACATAAGCATTGTTGTTTATCTTCGAGAGCACTTGGAATGGACCATCTCCCCGGGGTGCCAACTTCCCTTTCCTAAGGTTTGGAAACCTCTCTTTCCGGAAGTGCACCCACACATAGTCACCCTTCTTGAGTTCCACCTTCTTTCGTCCCTTGTTCTTCTTAGAGGCAACCTTAGCATAGGATTCCTCCAAGTTCTTCTGCGCCTTAGCATGTAGCTCCATCAAAGCCTTGGCTCTAGCTTTACCTTCAAAATTAACAACCATTTCCCTTGGCAAAGGGGTTAGATCAAGGGGAATCAAGGGGTTAAAGCCATAAACACATTCAAAAGGAGTCATGCCAATAGTGCTATGCAATGTACGATTGTAGGCAAACTCCATCATAGGCAATCTATCAATCCACGTCCCGGCCTTACCGCGGGTCATGGCCCTAAGAAGAGCACCCAAAGTCCGGTTTACCACTTCGGTTTGACCATCGGTTTGTGGGTGGTGGGACGTAGAAAACAAGAGCTTGGTGCCTAAAGCACCCCATAAACTTCGCCAAAAATGGCTTAGGAACTTAGTATCCCTATCACTCACTATCGTTTGAGGCACACCATGTAGCTTCAAAACATTTTCAACAAACAAGGAAGCTACATGCTGGGCGTCATCACATTTTTTGCACGGAATGAAATGAGCCATCTTTGAGAACCTATCCACAACAACAAAGATGCTATCGTGGCCCCCCCTAGTCCTTGGTAATCCCATGACAAAGTCCATTGATATATCCAACCACGGACTAGTAGGTATGGGGAGTGGGGTGTATAACCCATGAGGGTGGGATTTAGATTTGGCACGCTTGCACTCAAGGCAAGTAGTGCAAAACTTCTCCACATGCACCCTCATCTTCGTCCAATAGAATTGTTCTTGAAGAACGGCCAAAGTCTTTCTTACCCCAAAATGACCCATGAGTCCCCCACAATGTGCCTCTTGCACAAGCAATTCCCTCCATGAGGACTCGGGTATGCACACTCTACCATTTTTAAAGATGAATCCATTAGACCATTGGTATTTTGCAACTCTCTCCCCTTTCTCTAGAGCATCATAGACACTCTTTAGCTTAGGATCTTGAGCATACATCAATTTGATGCTCTCGAATCCCATGAGCTTAGAGGTGAGAGTGGTGGCAAGAGCGAACTTTCTTGAAAGCGCGTCCGCCACAACGTTGTCCTTCCCTTTCTTGTATTGGATCACATAGGGAAAGGACTCAATAAACTCAACCCACTTGGCATGTCTCTTATTGAGCTTCTCTTGGCCTCTCAAATGCTTGAGTGACTCATGGTCACTCTTGATTACAAACTCACGAGGCCAAAGGTAATGTTGCCAATGGGCAAGGGCTCTCACAAGGGCATACAACTCCTTGTCATATGTAGAATAATTCAAGGAGGCCCCTTTCAACTTTTCACTAAAGTAGGCGATGGGTTTACTATCTTGCATTAACACACCACCGATTCCCACCCCCGAGGCATCACACTCAACCTTAAATGCTTTCCCAAAGTCGGGCAATTGTAATAAAGGGGCGGTACTCAACCTACTTTTCAACTCTTGGAAAGCCTTCTCTTGCGGCTCTCCCCAAACAATGGGTTGGTCTTTCTTGACCAATTCGGTGAGTGGAGCGGCTATGGAGCTAAAGTCTCTCACAAATCGTCTATAAAAGCTAGCAAGACCATGAAAGCTCCTCACTTGAGTCACGGTAGTAGGAGTAGGCCAATCACGTATGGCCTCTACCTTAGACTCATCCACCTCCACTCCTTGGGCACTCACAACAAACCCAAGAAAGACAACCTTCTCTACACCAAAGGCACACTTTTTGAAATTAGCATAGAGCTTTTCGGCTCTCAAAGTTTCAAGCACTTGCCTAAGGTGGTCAACATGCTCATCAATTGTCTTACTATAGATCAAAATATCATCAAAATAGACAACGACAAACTTGTTGATAAAAGGCTTCAAAACATGATTCATGAGTCGCATGAAGGTGCTAGGTGCGTTGGAAAGCCCGAAGGGCATTACCAACCATTCATAGAGACCGAATTTGGTCTTGAATGCGGTTTTCCATTCATCCCCGGGTTTCATCCGGATTTGATGGTAGCCGGACCTAAGGTCGATTTTAGAAAAGACACGCGACCCACTCAATTCATCCAACATATCATCAAGCCGTGGAATAGGGTGACGATACTTGATCGTTATCTTATTCACGGCTCGGCAATCTACACACATTCTCCAAGTGCCGTCTTTCTTTGGGACAAGAATGACCGGTACGGCACAAGGACTCAAACTTTCCCTCACCAAGCCCTTTGAAAGCAAGTCATCAACTTGTTTTTGCAACTCCCTCGTATCCTCGGGATTGCTTCTATAGGCTGGCTTATTTGGGATTTGAGAGCCCGGAATAAAATCAATTTGATGTTCAATACCTCTCAAGGGAGGTAAGCCATCGGGCATCTCATCCGGGAACATGTCCCCAAAGTTCTCCAAAACATTTTTCAAAGCACTAGGTAAAGGACTAGAAGAAACATCATGATTAGAGTTAAGAGCCATACCTTTGTGCACTAAGCATAGGAGAAACTTGTTGCCATCATTACCTCTTAGGAGCTCGCCCGGTTGCATCATGGCACATATGCCACCGGTGGATGAAGTAGGTGGGATTGCCACCATGTTTTTGGGCAACGGGCTAGTCTCAATGATTGACTTGGCCTTTGCCGCTTCCCTCAACTCCTTCATTCGATTGTAGTCATCACTCACTTGTTTAGGAGTTAGGGGTTTCAACACAAACTTTCTTCCTTCATGTTGGAGCGTGTAAGTGTTAACACGTCCATTGTGAACCACTTGCCGGTCAAATTGCCAAGGCCTTCCAAAGAGAAGGTGGCAAGCTTGCATGGGCACAACGTCGAACAAGTGTTCATCAACATAACTTCCCATTTTAAACTTGATCATTGCTTGTTTCACTACCTTGAGCTCCCCACATTCACTAAGCCATTGTAACCGGTATGGCTTGGGATGCTTCATGGTAGGCAACTTCAATTGAGTTATGAGAGATTGACTTACCACATTAGTACAACTCCCGGAATCAATGATCATAGAGCACACTACACCCTTAACACGACACCTAGCATGGAAGAGGTTCTCCCTTTGCAAGGTTTCACCATCCTCCGCAATCATAGCTCCTAAGCTCCTCCTCACTACTAGAAAAGTATGAGGTTCCTCATCCTCCACCGTGTCATCTTCACCATCCCCCACTACTCCCTCATCTCCCTCTACTCCCTCTACCCCCTCATCCTCCGATTCACTCTCCTTTTCATAAACATCATTGCCCACAACAACCATGGTCCTCTTCGTGGGACATTCCCTAGAAAAGTGTCCATAGCCCTTGCACTTGTGACATTGAATGGAAGAAGAAGTAGGAGTATTTAATTGGGTTTTAGAATTACCTCCCACATTGGGTGTGTGCTTCTCAAATGGCTTCTTCACATCCTTGCTTGCATTGGCACCACTCGTCCCACTAGCACTTGGGGACCTTGTGTTTGTGGTAGGAGGCTTCCAACCCTTGGCATTGCTTGTTGGAGTAGTAGTGCTACTCTTGTAGCGGAAGGATCTCTCCTCTTTGACCCACTTCTCGGCCTCAACCGCATCCTCACATAGCTTGTAGAGGTCATCATATTTGTGGAACTTCAATTGTGAGGCTATGTCTCGGTTCAAGCCCCCTTTGAAACGGATCATGGCCAACTCATGGTCTTCATCATCTATGTCAAGGCTCATTCGGATTTGCTCGAATTCATTGAAGTACTCCCCAACCGAATTGGAACCTTGCTTCAACTCATAGAGACGCTTTTGTTGTTCAACCCGGTATTGATTAGTCAAGTATTTCTCATCCATTACTCGGATCAACTCTTCCCAAGTAAGATTGATAGCCATTCCCGTCCTCCTCCTATTTCTTTTCACCGACTCCCACCAAGTAGAAGCAAAAGATTCGAAGGAAGATATTGCATACTTGGTTTTCTTCACCTCGGGCATGTCATTCGTTTCAAATATTCGTTCCATAGCCAATTTCCAATTTTTGTACTCCACCGGGTCACTACTTCCTTTGAAAGAAGGAATAGTGAGCTTCACACTATTGAGGTTGTTGTTGTTATCACGACCCCCTTGGAAAGGCTCCGGTTGGCCCCCATAGTGATCCCCATAACCACCATAACCTCCATAGTCTCTCCTAGCATCCCCCCCAACATACCCCATAGGGTGCCCTCGACCTCGGCCCCTACCTCTATCTACATTCCGACCCCAATTCGTACCTCTCCTCGGTTGAAAGTGGTCATCAAACCCATACATGTCATCTCCATCATTAGTTTCCTCCCCTTCTGGAGCTTCATCAACTTGCCCAAGAGGTTGCACATTTCGGATGGGTTGTGGTAGTGGAATGTTTCTTGGTGGGTTGTCTAAGATACGGGGAATGCCCGTTCGTTGGAGATTGCCCAACGTTGGATCAACTCTCTCTCGTTCCTCCTTTACCCGATGTTGACTAAACAAATCTATGACAACGCTCATTTGCTCCGAGGTAAAGTTTGGAGGACTCGAGACTTCAACTTGGACACTCGGGGTCCCTTTCTCAGCTCGGACACTCGGGGTCCCTTTCTCTGATTGAGCATTGGAAGTCTCTTGCTCAACTAGGGCACTCGAGGCACCCTTCTCAAGAGACTCAACTCTTTGGCTAATGAGGTCCACCTTGGCAAGAAGGTTAGCCAAGGCCTCCTTTATGAAATCTTGTCCTTCGGTAGACATTGTACCTGCAGAAGTAACAAACGTTAGCGAAAACAACCTCACACACTCCCTCACAAGTTTTCACTCGGATCACTCGTATAGTGGGTGGTGGATTTTTCACTCTTGCTTGAACCCAAAAGCTTCACTAAGTTGAATAGTAAACCTCAACTAGATCACTCAACTCAAAGTCCAATGAGCTCCGGGGTGAGTGGAGTTAATAGGACTCTATCGAAACGATAGCTCTTTAAGTGCGGACTTGAGTCAAAAGAGACTACGAGTCTTCTTTGAGTTCTAATCTCCGGTCTAGGCTTGAGTTTCCTAATAGCTTAGAAGGGTCAGCACAATTCAAGTAGGCAAGATTACTCAAAAAAAGTGCTAACTAGATGCGATGCGATCAACAAAACAAGGAATCCTAGAAGAAACTACCCAATTTCCCAACCTTCAGGAGTGAGGCGCTCCGCCTACTCAAGGAGGCGCTCCGCCTCAGACGAAATCCTGCAAGCTCACCAGTGGGAGGCGCTCCGCCTCTTTGCTAGGCGCTCCGCCTCCTGCTGTGTTCCAGCACAGTTCACTTCGCGATTTCTTGGCTTGCACCCTAAAATCCAACTATCCCAATGTTGTTTTAGCAATTCTAAGGTATCCCAATGTTGTTTCAACCACAAAGAACGAACCCCAATCAATTTTAATCAAACCCCAATCAAAATTCAACAATCTACCATGTTCATAGCTAGGGTTTCAATCTTTTCAATTTTCAAGGGATTCAAAATTTCCAATTCTTGTGTTTCAACTCCAAATCAAACGTATAGGGTACCAAAAGAACGGGTTTCCAATAAGGAACAAACCCCAATAACAATTCAACAACAAAGGCAACAATCCAAGAATCTATGATCAAAATTTTTTTGGTGTTTTTTTTCTTCTTTTCAATTTTTTTTGTAGTTTTTCTTCTTTTCAAAAGCAATAAACAAGAACCTAAAAACGAAACTAACCTAGGCACGAAGAATCAAGGGTCGGGGGTTCGTAGAAACGATACCCGAGCCTTGCTCTGATACCAAGATGATAGGAATCAAATACGCGGAACAAAAAGATAGAAGAGCGAGACACTTCTCGAACTCCCTTCGAAGTAACCACGGGGAACTTGTCCCGAGATACCCTCGAATCGGTGTCAAGGAGGACCTACACTATGCAACGACCCTCGAGACAACACTGGACTCGCAAGTCGAATGGTCGGGTTAGCGGTTCAAGACTCAACTAGGTTACACTAGTGAATTCAAGCAACCAAGAGACAAAGGTGTTTCCAAGAGTTCAACTCTATTTTCATTCAATCAATAATCATCAAAGTGTAAGGTAGTGTAAGGTAGGTTTGAAAGAGGCTAAGTGAAGTATTTATAGGCTTCACTTAGGACTAATAAAAGGTCTAAAATACCCCCAAAGTGGGCTAAAACAAATAAAGGCCGCGCAGGGCTAAAATAGGAAAGTCAAACAAAAGTCTTAAAAATCCCGCATGTGGGTAACAGGGGGAGGCGGTCCGCCTAGGGTGGGGGGGCGGTCCGCCCAGCTGCAGCTTGCTCTCTGGATTCTCCTGAGGCGCTCCGCCTCTTGCCTGAGGCGCTCCGCCTCCTGAACTTCAGCTCTCTGGATTTTGGGAGGCGCCCCGCCTCAGCTGAGAGGCGCTCCGCCTCTTCCTGAAGCCCCTTGGGGTGTCTCATTTTGAGCCTCTTGAGCCTCTCCAAGTGTCCCCGAGGGTCCTCCATCCATGGCACACCAAAGCATGGTCTTCAAGTTGCTCTTGGGGCCATCTTCTATGCTCTTCCATGTCAAGTGAAGATGAGTATCTTGGATTAACTTGGCTTGACTCCGAGTGAAAGGTCTTGAGGCCATTTGGGTCTTATCACTCTTGCATATGAGACATCTATTCTTCCTACTTGTGAATGCTTCACCTACCGAAGGCATTCGCTTGGTCTTCCTTCTTCCTCATGTCATTTTCACAAAAGGCGGCTTTATCTTCCTCTCATAAAGCTCAGGTGGGGCATTCCACATCTTCTCTGTAATCATTGGATAGATTAAGCCGTCATACGCAAGAATGTATGCACTTGTAGAATAATACACCGATGTATCTTGGTATATCTCGTTCCCAAACTCAAACACTCCTCCATATCGACATCTTAAGGCTGCCATAGCATGTGCACAAGGTATTTCGTCCAAATCAAACCTCCGACAAGAATAAGTCCTTTGAGTTAGATCGACACTAACTGATGCAATCTAAATTATGAAAACAAGAAATAATGATAAAAGCAAGACGCGGATTGAAATTCAACAAAGGATTTAGTAGGAACTAGTCTACTCACCCCTTTGTTAGGATTCAAAGAGCACCTAGACTACACGAACTATCCTCAAGATGAACCTGTGACTTGATAACAATTTGATCAAAGAGAAAAAGCGTTCAAATCTGATTTCACTCAAGAAGGAAAGATTATCCAAGTGTTTGTAGGAAAAGCTCAAAAGCTGTGTTTTTAAGTAATGTCTAGGAACTGTCTAAAAAATAACGCTACGTAGGGTTTATATAGGTTCAGCCCCTAACACCTAAATCAACTAGGAAAAGATTAAGTAAAGAAAGGCCAATAATTTGGCTAAATATCAAGCGACCACGCAGGGCCCAATAGGTGCCATTAAGCTAACTATAATCGTCTATGCAAAGTATCAAATAGTAGCTCGTTGAGAAGCTGCTCGAGCACCCTAAGTGTGAAGCTGCTCGTTGAGTAGTCTCCGCCCGTTGAGTATCTCACCGAGTAGTTCTGCTCGTGTAGTTCTGCTCGGCCTCAACTAGGTCCAAGCATCCTTCCTTCTCCAATGCTAATCAACGCGTCTCTTGACACCTCCATCATGCTGCCCGAACAAATGTTCTTCAAAGAATCTTCTCCAAGCTATCATCCAAGATTGATGAAGGTCCGATAACTCCTTAGCCCGACTCTTAGAATCATCCTCAATTTGGACTGCATCATCCTCCCCTTCTTGAAAGGATTTCGTCCTCGAAATCAAACCATCATCAACACAGCAACAATGGCTTTTTATCTTCTCTCCTCCATGGATCACATCTACATCATTCTCCCTCTCTTGGGAAGGATTCGTCCTCGAATCTGATTCCTGCAAAATACGGACAACAATGAGTTTAGATAACTCCCAAGTGTCAACTAGGCGATAGACAAATTGCCCCACAATAACACACCCATGAGATGGCACAAATGCGCCACCAAACTACCCAAAAATGATAACACTAATCACCATGGCTTTAGAGTGCCCAAATATAAGCATAAGCCAAGAAAACATACCGTCCTCATGGAGTTTACATGTTCGGGTTGCATACCACAATAACTCCCATGGAGTATCTCTGCAACAGCCCTCCACTTGCATTACTTTCAAACACACAGAGTGTTTTCCAATGTTACACATAACACTAGGAGGACATATCAAACCAAAACTTGGGAACATCTTACCAGCCCATTCCAAAGCCATTGAGTCAAGTAAGTGACCAATTTTAAGCTCAATTCCCGGGTCAAAAATCAATGAGGTCAACACATCAAACATAATACGTATCTCAAGAAATTCATATTGTAACAACAAGCTGTAGGAATAAGGATGTATCCCATCACAATAATAGTATACCAAAGAAGCATGAATCATGAGATACAAATATTTCTCATCCTCTATCCTAGAGTAAGGAAAAGCATTAAGACATGTGAAACAATCAGAATTTTCATCCTTCTCACAAGAACTCCTAACACCCTCATGACCCTCATCATAGGCAAATAAATAGTGAAGAAAGTGTTTCCTAATGTAACTTCATCAATGGTCTCCACAACAAAAGACATATTTTCATAAACATGTACACACCCAAGCTCAATGCCAATATTTGGACAACACAAAGAAGAAGCTGGAGTTAAATAAAGATTCACACTTCCCTTCTCATGACAATGCCCTCTACCAAGTGAACTACTATCAAACAAGGAGTTAATACCGTCACAAACAGGAATGTTAAGAAATTCAAATTCACTATCTAAACAACAAGTATCTCCACGTAACAATAGATTCACAAGAAAGGTCTCACTTAAATTCACATCACCATTGACGTCAAAAGTACCAAACTCATCACATAATTTAGTCTCATTACCATGGTCCATTTTGACATCAAAAGAACTCAAAAAGGACTCTACACCTTCAATTCCAGGATCAAACAAGTGATGTTTAAATTCTACTTCTAGGATGACATGCAATCTTTCATCAATGACATCCCTAGAAGCATTACTTTTAATACCTAGACCCTCAACACAAGTGTCAACACTTGTTTTCATTACATCAAACACACAAGTAGTTTATATTTTAGGAGCACATTCAAGAACAGCTAGTGTATCATCACAAACCTTATTTAAATTTTCATTGCAAGGCAGCGACGACATAAGGTCCAAACAAGACATTCCACTACTCATACTCACATTATTAACTTGCTCTTCACTAGCTCCAAAAGTATTGAGTGTAGTAGACTTACCTTGGAGGTCACCAGATTGACCTCTTTTACCTTCATTGTCTTCCTCAAGCTTAGAGTCAACACGGACAGACCCTACATATTGGGCAGCCCCTAAAACGTCTCCTTCTTGCACCACCAATAAGTTGTGTTCACTCCCAAGCTTGTTTCCAATGGTACCAACAAGAGAATTTAAACAACTAGAGGAAAAAGAAGAATTACAACTGTTAGAGTGAAAAACTTCCCCTCTTTTCTTTTCTTCTTTCTTTTCTCTCATATTCTTTTCAACTACATCCTCTTGTCTCTTTGGCGGCAGCCCAACTACATTATTCACCCCAAACTTTTTCTTTTGATTATTACACTCCTCTACATGCATAAAAGAGGCATAGGCATTATTGGGACTTTTCTTTGTAAGCGGGAATGACATTAGAGGCCATCCTTCGTCGTCCACCACATGCCTTATCCAATCTCGTACACATGGAATATTGTGATGTAAGAACCATGGCTGCCCGAAACACAAGTCACATGTTTGAAGAGGATACACATCACACCAAACTGTTTCAAGGTATTCTCCTCGTGACACTATTACCTTTACCTTCCACTCAACCTTATATCCATCATAGAGATATGAATATCTTCGTCTCACCCATGTTAAGTGCAAAATATTAACCACTTCTGGTGAAATAAGCATGGCTTCACTCAAGCCGTCAAGCTCTAGATTGAAGCCCTTATAACCACAAACATTCACCTTTAACTTGTGGAACCTCGGTATTGGCATAACTACTTGGGGATTGCCCAAGTTTGACTCATTACAAGAAGATTTTGGAGTCAAAGATGGCTGCTCCTTTTCAAGATTATCAACTCGGGCTCCCATTCTGTCAATATATTGCCCTAAGTTTGCTTTTATTACTCTCATCTCTGCCCAAAGATCAGCCAAAGTAAGCTCGGCAACACCCTCTTGTTTATCAACTACTCCAGCCATGTACCTGCACACAAACAAAGACTACAAAATATGTTATGATTAGAAAAATACCTCACCCGCTCCCTCACTTTGAATGACACTCGGGTTCACTCAAATTTTAATGTAGGATCTCACAACTCGTTCCAAATGGTTTCCTCAGAATTGATCAAGTTTCTCGATGACCTTCAAGTTCACAAGTTCTCTTCGGGAAGAGTGAATTGATGTGACTCTATAGGCGGACAGCTTTTAAAGTGATCACGGGAAGCCAAAGAATTAAACTACGAAAGTTGGAAATTTTGAGTTTTAGCATGAAGCCCTACAAGCTCAAGGATTAGTAATTAGCTTAAGTAGAAGAATTACCTAAGAATTACTAATTAGAAGTGATGTTCACAAAGAAATAAGGAAATCCTACGAAAATCTGATTTTCTACCCTTAAATAGGCACCTAGAACAAGCCTTTTTTGAGTAGGATAAGTTTTTTCTCTTTTCCCTTGCTTTCCAACTCTAATTTGGAGAACTTTACCCCTTTTCCTACACTCCAAGGCCGAAATTCCCACTCCCTTTTCCCCTAGGACCAGCAGCCCAAACACTCTCCCAAAGCCAAAGGAAAACTAATTCCCTTACTTGAAAAGTGGGTAAACTTCTCCTCTTTGAATTGGGATTCGTTTTCCTCTTGAATTAGGCTTAGGGTTTCCTCCTTCTTTCTCTTATGTGCAGCTGTTCCAAGCTTTTTAAACAACCGAGAAATTTAGCAAATACTCTCACCAACTCAACGTGCAAGAGCTAGGAGTTTTCAAGATCTCAACAACGCTTTCAAGAATGCAATCAAGGTCGTTTCAAGAATCTTACTACACGTTTTTTTTCGCTCGTTTCTAACGTGTTCTAGTATTTTTGTCAAGAACTCTCAAGAACTAAATCAAAAACTTCCTAAATTGTTCAAGAACAATTCAAGAACTCAAGAAGACTACTTCTACAAGTCCAAGAATGCAGCACCTATTCAAGATTCCAAGAAACAAGGCCAAATTCTTCAAGAAGCAAGCAAAGATTCAACTAAAACTTCAAGATTCCAAACCCTATGCATGCAATATCATCAACCGACAACCAAACACGGTAGTTTTTGTTCCTTTTCACGTTTTTCTTCTTTAATAAAACGAAAATTTAATGGAAACCTAAACTAAGAACCTAACAACTAGGGCACGAAGAACAGGATTGGGGCTGTAGAAACAAACCCTTTCCAAGCTCTGATACCAACTGATGCAATCTAAATTATGAAAACAAGAAATAATGATAAAAGCAAGACGCGGATTGAAATTCAACAAAGGATTTAGTCGGAACTAGTCTACTCACCCCTTTGTTAGGATTCAAAGAGCACCTAGACTACACGAACTATCCTCAAGACGAACCTGTGACTTGATAACAATTCGATCAAAGAGAAAAAGCGTTCAAATCTGATTTGACTCAAGAAGGAACGATTATCCAAGTGTTTGTAGGAAAAGCTCAAAAGCTGTGTTTTTACGTAATGTCTAGGAACTGTCTAAAAAATAACGCTACGTAGGGTTTATATAGGTTCAGCCCCTAACACCTAAATCAACTAGGAAAAGATTAACTAAAGAAAGGCTAATAATTTGGCTAAATGTCAAGCGACCACACAAGGCCCAATAGGTGCCATTAAGCTAACTATAATCGTCTATGCAAAGTATCAAATAGTAGCTCGTTGAGAAGCTGCTCGAGCACCCTAAGTGTGAAGCTGCTCGTTGAGTAGTCTCTGCCCATTGAGTATCTCACCGAGTAGTTCTGCTCGGCCTCAACTAGGTCCAAGCGTCCCTCCTACTCCAATGCTAATCAACGCCTCTCTTGTCACCTCCATCATGCTGCCCGAACAAATATTCTTCAAAGAATCTTCTCCAAGCTATCATTCAAGATTGATGAAGGTCCGATAACTCCTTAGCCCGACTCTTAGAATCATCCTCAATTTGGACTGCATCACTAACACCCTACTCCATACCGACATTGTAAACATCATTGCCAACGCAACAAACGTAAAGCTTGTTGCCCTCTGTGACATTTTACCTTAATATTTTTTCAATCGAAGGAACACATGGCTTTGAGTGCTGTAAGAACATGGTACGCCTATGATGAAACTTTTCAGAAAAATTCCTCAAAATTCCGTTGAACATTGCAACAATGGGATATTCTGTTTCATCCTTTAGCATTACGTTAATTGACTCAGTGATGTTTGAGGTCATCATACCAAACCTACACATATATAACTGATTCTTACAATGTGTACATATGATTCTGCATTTATTTAAATGACTACACATGAGACAGGCGTGTACATATATAAACTTATGTGTACACATAATTAATATGTGTACACGTATTTAATATGTGCACATAAGTTAACATTTTAAAAAATGACAACACGCGGACACATATAAGTTGTAGGTGTACACATAAAATATATGTGTACACATATAATATTATGTGTACACATATACATTACGTTTACAAATATGGCTAATGTATAACATGACTACACATATAAAGGATGTGTACACATATAATATATGTGTACACATAAGAGCAATATGTGTACACATTAAATATGTGTAGAAAGTATTACCTGCGGCCTGGAAAAAAGGGTCTGCTCCAGCGCTCAAACCCAACCTGCTCAAGATATGTGGCAACTCTTGGGCACAATGAACGAATTTGCTGGAAATGTTCCTCAAACTCAGCGAGCGTATATGATTCGGCTGCTTTATAAAGATAGGATACAAATTCACCACAATGAAGCTTTGCACGAATGCTTTCAGTCAAGTGCCACTTGCAAACTCCATAATGAGCTTGTGGAAAATACTTTGAAACTGCTTTGGGGATGCTTGAATGCCTATCAAAAAAAACACACAACTCATCGATGCTTGTGAGTATACCGACAAAATTTTCAAAGAAGAAATCATAGGAGGCATCACATTCCACGTTTACAACACAAAATGCTACAGGAAAAATATGCGTCTCCGCGTCTTATGCCATGGCAGAAAATAAAACTCCCCCATACTTCCCCGACAAATGAGTTCCATCTGCAGCGATGACTTTCCTCATATGCGCAAAACCCTTATCCATGCACCAAGAGCTACAAAAAAATACATAAACCTTTTGATAAGACCCAAAACGCCAACCATCAAGAGCCAAGCTTGAGTGCACACAGAGTACCGCCAAGGCCCCCGAAAGCGTCTTAAAGATCATGCAAAGGAGCGCCAAGGGAGGAGGATCACCTAGGCCACTTGAAGAGGCATCCGGAGCATGTTTGGAAGCAACTCAAGAGGCCACAGGACCAGGCTGACCGCCTACTCAACTAGGCCGGCCGCCTAGTTTTTGATCAGTCTCTGGAAATCAACCAGGCGGACCGCCTCTGCAAACCAGGCGGACCGCCTACTCCTTCGGCACACCAAGAACAGGCGGGGCGCCTAGTTAAAGTAGGCTGGGCGCCTACTTTTGTGAAGGGTTGCGGGATTCCTTGTTTTTATGCTATGTTTTGACGACTTTAGCCCTACGTGGCCTTTATTGTTTTGACTAGACTTAGGGGCTATTTAGACATTTTATTTAGAAGTGTGGTGAACCTATAAATACCACACTTAGTCATTTATTTCAATTAGCTAGTTTTGAAGATAGAATTGAGAAGATAGAATAGGCTTGGCCTTTCTTGTTGAAGCATTGGCTTCATGTATCTCTTACGTTGAATCCATGGTGGATCTCCGCTAGTGAGAGTCCCGTTTAATGGTTCAAGTCTCTTCTCCCTATTGAATCAATCTATTTTTTAGTTTGATTCGTTCTTTTCTTCTATTTCTATTCTCCCCAATCCCTTACTTTCTTGTTATCTTGTGATTGTTGCTTCCGCATCTTAGTTTATCGCTTCCGCCTATTTGGTTTGTATCATCTTGGTATCAGAGCACGGATCGGGTGTTGTTCCTACAAACCCTCGATCCTTGTTCATCTTATCTTTACTTTATTGTTATTGTGTTTATGTTCTTGAGAAAAGAAGAAAAACAAAAAAATTGAAAAATTGAAAATTACAAAAAAATTCTTGTTGTGGATTGGATTTGATGATTCCTTTGGTGTTTGATATCGGGGATTGATCTATGATGATTACCCGTTGATTTGGTACCCTTGTTTCATGATTTGGTGTTGAGAATTAAAAGTTGAAAAAAAAATCAAAACCCCAAAATTGAAAAACCCTTGAACTTGATTGAAATTGCTTGATTTGGATTCGTTGTGGATTGGGTGTTGATATAAATCATTGGGGATTGAGTAGTTGAAAACACCATTGGGTACCTTCGGATTGGGAAAAAACACCTTGGAACGTCGAAATTTGGGTGCAAAAGGACCAAAAACCCGTTTTCGGACTGTGCTGGAAGCACCAGTAGGCGGACCGCCCACTCCTATAGGCGGACCGCCTGTTTTCAATCAGCTCTCTGGAATTCAGAGTAGGCGGACCGCCCACCTTGCAGAGGCGGGGCGCCTACTCCTGGGGTGACTCCGTTTGGTTTCGTTTCGTGTGTTTTGGTGTTCCGTTTGCTTCCTAACTTCTTGGTTAGTGTTTCTAGGGTATTTGTCCTATCTTATTAACACTAATCGTTGACTTCTTAGGGTATTTGTGTGTCTTGAAGTCTATACTTAAAGTCGTAGAATTTGCTTGCTTCAAGTGCGCACTAAATTAGCTTCCGTACATCGAGTCACTTTAACTCCATTCTGAACCGTTACTTGGGCGCATTAGTTGATTGATCTTGCCATTGTGATTACTAAGAGACAAGAGGGCCTTGAGTGGAAAAAGGCTTGAGTGGTGAGAACAATAGAGTGTGGTCACAAAAGCCAACGACCTTGAGTGTATACACGAGTGGAAAAAACAATTGAGTGACATCTTTTGAGTGATACACGTGAGGGAGTGAATTTGTGAGGTCCTTGACTCTTTGATTACAATTATGGCTTCGGATGATGATGATTGTGGAGGATATGACTCATGCGGAGATGATGGAGACTATGGTTCCTATGGTGATGATGATGGGTATTGCTATGACGATTCCGGGAACCAAGGCTCATATGATGATGAAGCGGGTCACTATGTTGAATATGAAGATGAAGAAGACTATGGGGCTTGCGAAGACGAATGTGAAGAATCTTATGCTCCAAGTCAAGAATATGAAGATGGTGACGCTTCAAGGTATGATGATCCTACTTACTCTTCTTGTGATGAATTTGAACATGATGATAGTGACGTAGAGAGAATTGATGATGAGGTTGATTATGAGGATGGTGAATATGCATCTTCTCTTGATGTTGCTTGTGGTGAGCAAGAGAGTAGTAGAAGGCCTTCCATTAGTATGGGAGGTGGTGGTGGTTGTTCCATGAGAAATGGGAGAGTTACATCTTCTAGTTCCCATGTGAAGGGTGGAATGAGGAAAATTGCTCTTACCGTGGTTGGAGTGCATTGCTCTAGTCGTGGTGGTAGGAGTGGTGTTAGGAGCTATGGAACCAAGGCGAGAGGCAATTATGGGTTCCATAGTGGTGCTCCTTCCTCGACTTTCAACTACACTTCTAGTGTTGGAAGAGTGACGGGAAGTGGAAGTTGTCCTATTGGTGTTGCTAGGGGAAGTGGGATAAGTAAGCTTCGATTTGATAGTGATGGGTATCAAGAGGTTCCAAGGTCTTACTTGGATGATCCTATACTACACTTGGGTATGAGGAGGTTCCTTGTTGAGGTGGAAGGTAATGGAGGGTACTTGCTCAAGATTGGTGGCACCGATACCAATTGCATTAATACCTCGGTGGTTGATGAGTTAAGGTTACCTTGCTATGCCCTAGAGCATCCTTATGACTACTACGGAGTGTGGGTTTCCAAGCAAGCTCGGGTGTGTATATCGCATAGGGGGTATTGGAATTATATTTGGTGTCATGTGTACCCCATGCAACATTGTCATGTGTGGTTTGGCGAGTCATGGTTGCAAAGCAAGAAGGTGTGATATAGTAATGTGAGTGACAAGTATTACCTCGGCCAATGCCCAACGATGTATGACTTTGAGCCTATTGGGATAAAGATAAAATCACCTCCTAGTGTACCTTCTAGGCCTATGCAAAGGGAAAAGGAGCAAGAATCTCATCCTATGGTTGAAAGAGTGCAAACAAGAAGTCCTACAATCACAAGCAATGGTGGGACTAGTGCAAGAAAAGAGTTGACAATTGTCAACAAGGTGAACCCCAAACCACGAGCTCCAAAGCCAAGTGGTTCACCAACAAAGAAGAAAGAGATCTCAAGTGATGAGTCTCTTAGTCCTAGATTTCGGGTTGATGTTAAAACTCCACCTACTCCGGCTATGGGTATTCTTGGGCCTCGTCCCAATTCACCCGAATTTGAGAGACAAAAGATTGAGAGGAGTAAGGGAGTGACCGGTGACATTCCTCGAGTGGAAAAAGGAGAGGATGTGTTGAGTGATGTGAGTGGGATGTCACCACCCGAATCTACACCTAACCTTGAAAAGAAAATGACAGAAAAGAAAGAGGGGAAAAAGAGTGAGGACACCCCTTATTCTAACCTTAACCCTTTATCTTTTTCTTCTACTTTTGTGAATGCTTGTGTAGGTACTCTTGGAGGCCAATCAATGGAGCCTCAATCATGCCCCAAGAAGGATAGACAAGGTGAAGAAACTCTTCAATGTGAGCTTCAAGGTGAAGAGACAATTCATGACACTTCAAATGCATTGAGTGAGCAAGATGGCCACTCAAAGGTAAGTGATAGCTCGTCCCTTGAACATGTTACTTCCTTGTCTCATGGTAGTGTTTGTGCTAACTCAACACTAGTTGATGATTTGTATGATTACAATGTGTTTGCAACTAGTCTAGAGTCGAATGGTCAACTTGTGTGTGATTGTGAACCGCTAGTTGAGAGGGAGGATAAGCCACATCATGATGTGAGCTCGATTTTCATTGAACCTCTCATTAGTGCGGAATGTGTAGTTGACCTTGCTTGTGAACCTTGTTATGACACCCCACCCATATTTGACAAAGGGGAAGATGAGTTGAATGAATACCCTATCCTTTCCCTTGATGAATTGCTTGGTAATGGTGGACCTATGTGTTGTAGTGAGGTTGGTAGCAACCTTGAGGAGTCCCTAGTGGATGAGATGGACCGAATTGTATTTGATGACTCCTCAAGTGTGGATGAAGACTCTAGTTTTGATGCTTTACCTTTGATGGGTAGTGGACTTGTTTCCACAAACCCTTTGTTTGAAGAGGATTCTCAAAAAGGTGATCGTGAGTATCAAACTAGAGAAGGGTGTGGATTTAAACCTCCATGGTTTGGAAAGTTGAGCTTTATAGACAATCCATTGTTTGGAACTTCTAGTGAGGGAGATTGTCTTAGAGATGGATTTGGAGGTGAGGAAGCCACTCTTGGTGTGTGTAAGAGTGCTTCCAAGAAGGGGAGTGGAGTATTTGATGCTAGTTGCCAATTGAACTATTTATTTTACTCCATCCCATATGTTAATCACACCTTGGGTGTTGAGCATGCCAAAGCTCGATGTGATGACCATAAGCTTGGAGGTCATAAGGAACTTAGTTGCTTAATCTTGCGTGTTCCTTGTCTTATTGATCTCTTTCCTTGTTATGGTAGTGAGTACTTGTCATTGATGAGCCAAGAACTTGTTGTTTCCTTTGGAGACATAAGCTTTTTGATTAGTATTGATACTTGGCTCTATCATAAAAGTGTGATTTTCACATCACTTGTGCTCACTCTTGGTGGACTTTCCTACTCTTGTAGTGGGAAGTTTTGGTTTGTTCTTATTGGCCTTAGGGATCATAGGAATTTTAACGGCTTGATCTTGCATATTCTCTATCCTATTGATCCCCTTGACGAATCATGTGTTGAGTGTACCCATTGGGGAAGCCAAGTGATTATTGTTTTCTTTGGAAACATGTGCTTTATCATTGTTATTGATGCTTGGCTCTATCACAAGAGTGTGTTTTTCCACACTTTTGCCACTAACCTACTCTTGTAGTGGGAAGCTTTGTTTGTGCTTGTTTTGAATGTAGGCTTGATGGTTTGATTTCGAGGACGAAATCCTTTCAAGAAGGGGAGGATGATAAGACCCAAAACGCCAACCATCAAGAGCCAAGCTTGAGTGCACACAGAGTACCGCCAAGGCCCCCGAAAGCGTCTTAAAGATCATGCAAAGGAGCGCCAAGGGAGGAGGATCACCTAGACCACTTGAAGAGGCATCCGGAGCATGTTTGGAAGCAACTCAAGAGGCCACAGGACCAGGCAGACCGCCTACTCAACTAGGCCGGCCGCCTAGTTTTTGATCAGTCTCTGGAAATCAACCAGGCGGACCGCCTCTGCAAACCAGGCGGACCGCCTACTCCTTCGGCACACCAAGAACAGGCGGGGCGCCTAGTTAAAGTAGGCTGGGTGCCTACTTTTGTGAAGGGTTGCGGGATTCCTAGTTTTTATGCTATGTTTTGACGACTTTAGCCCTACGTGGCCTTTATTGTTTTGACTAGACTTAGGGGCTATTTAGACATTTTATTTAGAAGTGTGGTGAACCTATAAATACCACACTTAGTCATTTATTTCAATTAGCTAGTTTTGAAGATAGAATTGAGAAGATAGAATAGGCTTGGCCGTTCTTGTTGAAGCATTGGCTTCATGTATCTCTTACGTTGAATCCATGGTGGATCTCCGCTAGTGAGAGTCCCGTTTAATGGTTCAAGTCTCTTCTCCCTATTGAATCAATCTATTTGTTAGTTTGATTCGTTCTTTTCTTCTATTTCTATTCTCCCCAATCCCTTACTTTCTTGTTATCTTGTGATTGTTGCTTCCGCATCTTAGTTTATCGCTTCCGCCTATTTGGTTCGTATCACCTTTGGTTGTCATCAACCTTCAACGTTGTATGTGTACCCTCATTTTTCGTCCTAAGCATATAACGGTATGCATCCAATATCGCATAACCGTGCTCCGGAGTCCCTCTTGTCAAAGCCTTTGCAATAACAGTACCCATCCGGCACTTCCAATAACTAATGTTACAACCCAAATCCCTACTGCAGCTTTAACATCCTTTATTGATATACCTTTTCCTTTTCCCTCTTTATAACTACTTTTCAAGTATGAACCGATGAGTTCCGCAGAGGCACGTGGGTGATTACTTGAAAGATGCTCTAACCCGCACGAATGCTTGTTCCTGTACACAGTAATGATGAACCTATCCCTGTCTACCTAATATATGGCCCGGATCCACCACTTGCAGCTCTGATTTACACATCTCACACAAATTTTTTTTTTTGTATTCTTCACTTTCTTGAAACAATAATGCTTCTTCACCGCAGCAAGCTGCAAGGCATTTATTAAGGCGCGCTTATTTTTGAAGGTTAAACCCTTATAAAAATCAGTACCGTCGTCGTCCCCGTCCCTTTGAACGCTACAGCCTTCTTCAGAACCTCCAACATTAACCGTATTGCTCTCAACTACAGGAGTCGGACTGAATTATATTTCTTTTTCTTCTTCTTGTTGTTCTTCTTCTAGTTCTACTTCTGCTCCTCCTCCTCCTTCGTGTGCTTCTCCAACATTTTCTTCTTCTTCTCCTTGATTCAACGGAATTTCCATATTCAACGGATTTGGTAGATCTATGTCATCCCATCCACTAGTAGAAAAATCATCACACATCCCATCATTATGCACAGGCTGTTCATTTGAAACCTCTACAGACCTATCAAGCAAACATACCCTTAAAGTAGGCCTATTTCCAGATCCGTCGACATCGGCAAGGTAAACAAGGAGATCCTCGTCGTTCTTTATTTTACAAAGATGACTCTTTTTCTTTGAACAGATGCTAAGCATGTATGTAATGCAAAGATCATTTGTTTCATGACTTCCCCCACATCTAGTAATGATCTTGTTAACCAACTCAGAATACGTAACATCGTTATTCAAAATAACTGGTACCGTCTCCCTTGTCATCAAAATCCACATGAAACATTCTGGGGTCTCAATCCATTAACCAAGAAAATCAACTGCTAACAGTAGTACAGCCATTTATGGTGCAAAAATACCTGGATGCATCAGAAATTGATATACATTAGAAGCTGAAAACACAATTGAGATGTTTTCACGTATAAAGTAAAATATGTGTATACATATTATTTTGACGTGCACACATATTTTGAATGTGAATTAAGAAAAAAGATGCTACGTCGTCTGATGTGTCCACATATATGTTAATGTGTACACATATTTATTATGTGTACACATCAATATAAAATATGTACAGATACACGTATATTTGATATGTACAAACAAAAAGGATACAACGTCAGCTGATGTGTACACATAATATATATTATGTGTACACATAATTATTATGTGTACACATATATTTGATGTGCAGGGTGCAACTTAATATGATGTGTACACGTCTATCATTATGTGTACACATTCTTACATAAGTGTACACATATTCTTCGAATCCATACACATCAGCTGCCCGAAATTTATATTTTTCATAAAATGCAGAAACGAAACCTAGAAATCACAAAATAATCTGCATTATATAATGTACAACACTGAACACTTACCGGAGCTCCTTTCCAGCGAAAACGTGACAGATCTTGAAAAAGGGTTTAAATCGCGGAAAACAATATTTGGAAAAAGCTTTTCGATTTAAATCAGGTTAGGGATGAAGAAAAGCTTAAAATACCCTTTAATGGAGGATAGATTTGAAGCGAAATTCAAAAAAAAAAATAAATAAGCGGGAAGCACAACAGCGCAGCTGCAAAAAATTTGGGGAAAGAAGAAGAAGAATGGAGGAGAGGTTTTTTTCCTTTTTTGGCTATTAAATTGTTATATATATGGAGCGCCATTTTGCACTTATTCAAACTTTGGGGGTAGTTTTTATGGGACCACATAACTATCCTTAATCATTAATTAGAGGGGTGTCCCCCTCACCCAATTCTTTATAACTTTGTCCCCTTTTTTTCTTTTGGGGACTTATAAGTCTCCCTAACCCAAAGGACCCTAGTAACTTGGCCTAAAGCAGCCCACATAACACATGAAAAATAAGTGCAAAAAATGAAAATGTCTAAAAATTCACATACTGATCAGTTTCGTTCAGTCAACACAATAAGTTATTAAGATGGCAATAGAAGCCATTCTAATCAGTTCATAAAACTTACCTGGCAAGCAGATTAACAAGATAGAACAAAAACAAATAGAGAAGGAGTAGTAGTTCACAGAGAATGCTAAATGTTGACAGCTATAAGCCAAGGCAGGATAATCCAAATAGAGAAAACAAGGAAACAGAGAAGATTGCTAAAAACAGGCAGTTTTCTAGAGAGAAAGAGAAGTTGTATTTTCAGTGTGTAGAAGAGAGAAGCTGAAGGTGTCCTTTCAATGTTCAAAACAACCAGTATTTATAGTGTAAAGGAGAGGTAGTTTTAGTCTAAGTTATATTGAAAATCTTCTAAACAAGGCAAGGGGATTATACTTGTCAATCAAATTTGAATCCTAACCGCTATAAGTCTAAATAAAGAAGTCTATCCACCTACCTTCAAGAGGCTTATCAATCAGCCCCCAAATATTCTGTCAACTAATTTTAAAGAGAGAAAATCATGGCATAACATTCTTTCTAAAATAAACTAATAGTTTGATTTGGCAATCAGACAGACGCTTTTCCTTTTTAAAGAAAAAATAAATACAAGAATGTGACTATGTTTACAGCTAGGTGCATATGTATACATATACATGGAAACTTGGAAATTTAAAAGAGTGGAAAATATAACAAAACTTCAGAAATTGGTCCTATATGGCGTTTTCATGACTCCAAATAAGTGTGTATATACACTGAGTTGAACAAAATTTTCAACAGCACATTTACCAAATGGGCAAACATTTCTCGACTCAATTAAACTACGAATTAACATATAATAATAAGCATGAATTATCAAATACAAAGGGATGATTTTAATTCCTCAATAATCATTTGAAGGCAGAACAAGAATGATTTTAGGAGGCAACACTATTGAAACTAGTATGTTCAACACAAGAAATGAAAGTTGGCATCTTATTCATCATAAGAAAATAAATGAAAACAGAAAAAGGAGGATGTTACCAGATTAGACATCGAGTCGGGTCGAGACAGGCTGAATTAGGACCGGGTCAGATTCAATTCTCCTCGGCCCGATCTTGCTCGATTACGGGAACTTTTTTCTTGCCTTGTATGTATAAAATTGACATGATTTTGCTTCCTACATGCTGGGATTTGAGTAATCCCGTTCGAATCATTTGTTTCCTTTTTGGTTTCATAGAAGGAGAGAGATGAGAGATTGATTCCCGTTTTCGTGATAGGAGAGAGAGGAAAATCAGCGTGACTGGTGGCGTTAATGGCGGAGAGAGTAGTGGAGATATGGTGGGGATTTAGGGTGTATCGGGGTTGGTTTGTGGAAATGGGGGAGAGAAAGGAGAGTATGGGTGGCGGCTGGTGGGTTTGTTAGGGAATTAGAGGAATGACTTTTAGGGTTTTCAAGTTAGGGGAGTGTTGTAAATTAAAAAAGGAAGGTTTGTTTTGGGCCGTCGGATGGGATGAGTTGGAAGGCTAAGATCGTGCCACGTAGGCACATCGGGGGTTAAGTGTAAATGTTGTATGTGTGAGTGTATACACATATTTTCTCAGGTGGATAAGTTAAGGAGTGCTTTGGAGAATTTTACCACACGCTTTGACATGGTATACAGACTCTTGGGACGAGTTGTACTTTGTGCTAAAAGTGTGTTTTAGTAAGGTGTAGGCTTATGTGGAGCTCAAGTTGTGTATATGTGGACAAAAGAGTGATGACCGAGACTTGATACAGTAGAAATGAGTTGTAAATTTGAAAATTTGGCTAGTATTTAATTAAAATACTTATAAATATGAATAATTAGTATAAAAATAGGAAAATTATAAATAAATATATTTAATCACAATTAAATGTAGATGAACTAAAATATAATATTAACTAAATATAAATAGCTGCAGATAATCATTAAATGATATCATAATGCATTAAATTACGCAAATAGTATATGTATTTTGGAAAATAGTCAAAATAATGTAATTACGTAATATAGTCATAATTAAGTAAGTATAATATGAGTAGAGGATTAATAATAGTATTATGCACATAAATGCATGTTATCTAATGAGATTTTGTTTGAAACATAATATTATCCATTTTAATTAAATATAGCCAAAATTGCAAACAACGGAGGGACAAAATTGGGTGTCAACAGCTGTACCTCTTTGCCCGGGGATGATGAAAGAGTCTTCGGACAAAGATAGTTGATGGAGTAGCCAATTTTGTCACGACGGACAGAATGACATATAGCCTGTGTGAAAAGTTTAAGACGCACGAGTAAAGGTTTCACACACGTTTTTAGGAATAAGAATAGAAATTTATGACAAAGATATGGGAAGGGTGTGATCTCTCCTCAAACTTTATCTGGGAATCTCTCTCCATCACCTCTGTTTCGAACTTTGTAAGGGATGTCTCATTCCGATTGTAATGCCAAAATATCTGCTTATCTATCATGTGAGTCGCAACAGTGCTCGTAGTCAAAGATATTTTCTCCATAGGAGATATTGTTTTCTCGTCTCATATGTATCAAAACATGCATCCTAATTGTCTTGCTTTCAACTTTGTATGTATCTCAACTAACACAGGCTTAAGTTGTCTTTTCATTGATGAGTATCCAAGTTGCTTGCTCAATGTTTTCTTGTCTTATGCTTGTTTGATTGATGTCTCATCCACATATGCGAACCATGTACCTTACAAATGCTATGTCCACCGATGCGGACCTTATGCTTCAAATAGCTGAACTGGGCCCACAAACGCGGACCCTATTTTGCTTCAAATTGCCGAACTATACCCACAAACGTGGACCTTACTCTGCTTCAAATTGCTGAACTATGCCCACAAACGCGGACCCTATTTTGCTTCCAATTGTCAAACTATGCCCACAAACACGAACCTTACTCTACTTTAAATTGCCGAACTATGCCCACAAACGCGGACCCTACTTTGCTTCGAACTGTTGAACTATGCCTAAATATGCGGACCCTACCCTGTCTTCATTGCTTTCATGTCCACAAACGCGAACCCTATATATCCACCGATGCATATTAAAATACTTATAAATATGAATAATTAGTATAAAAATAGAAATATTGTAAATAATTATAAATAAATATATTTAATCACAATTAAATGTAGATGAACTCAAATATGATACTAATTAAATATGAATGGCCGCAGATAATGATAAGGGGTGAAAACACGCGGAACCAAACAACGATACAAATATGCGGAAGCGATAAAAATAAAATACGTGATATCTAAGAGGTATCGGGAAACAAGGATTGGGGAGACAAGAAACAAGAAGAAAGAACGGATAAACAATTCAAACAAGAATTTATTATCCAAAGGGAGAATTGAAACTCGAACCTTACAATAGTTTCATTCTAGCGATGAATCCCCATAGGTTCCAAGTCATACAAGATTAACGAAGCGATCCTCTTCGAACTCGAAGGCTCGGCCTTTCTCGTTCTCTCTCAATTTCTATACTCAAAGTCTAGCTAATGAAATAAATGTTGACACCCAATTTTGCCCCCCACCCCCTATTTTCAAAACCAACCGTTCTTGAATTTACACACACCTGTGTATTCCATTCCCATCTCGTCTATTATCTTCAAAATTACCTTCTCATAATATCCTGGTAATTAAGGTTATTTTTAAAGCATCGTCCCAAATCATAGCTATTTGTACAATTTTTCTACAATTATTTCTATTTTTAACAAAAATTATTCAAAATTGCTCCAAGCCTCAAAATTACAATTTCTGTGCATCTTAGCCTCCCTAACATTTTAAAATTGACTTCCTAATTTTTTCATGATTTTTACACCATTTAAAATCTATTTTATACCCTTTTATACCCATTTTATACCTATTTATACATATATATATATATATATATATATATATATATATATATATATATACACACACATTTACACGCATATATACACAAAGCATACACATCGACCTATCTTTGCCACCTAGACGCCCACGTGGCAAATCCTAACCCTCCGTTGATCTAATCCAACGGTTGAAAAACCAAATTTCCTAATCTACCCCACACAACCCCAAAACCTACGCGACCCATTCCTTCTCCCCACGTCTGCTGTGATTCTCATTCCTTTCTCTCTCCTTGGCGACTTTGAATGCCACCACTGTCAATGGGTTTCCCGGCCATTTTAGCTGGAGAAATTTGGGGAAAACTACATCATCATATCCCTCGTGGAGTCCGCTACAAAACCCGTATAATTTCAATGATGTTCGAGCAAGGGCGACATTCGAATTTTGATAACTGTGACACCACCACCGGGAGACACCTCCGGCGGAGCTCAGGTCGACCTTTTAGGGATGTTTTGCTTGAGTGGGATAAGAAACATAACGAAGGTAAGCCTACAGCGAGTCAATTTGACCCGACCTTGGTATGAACATAACCCTCCCCCCTTCTAACTGATTGTGGATTTGTGTGAGACCCATGCTTAGATTTGCCTAGGTTTCTGTATGATTAGCATGTTTGTCATTATTTATTGATTAATGGATGATGAAATGCATGACCAAATGTTTTTACTTCGATTTACTGATTAGTATGAATGTCGCATGAAATTATCGAATATTCGAGCATGATTTGTTTCATAACATGAGCTTTGTGTTATCGTTAGCCATTTAAACGTAGAATCCGTATTTAATTTGAGGAATAATTCCGTGCGATATGTTTGTTTACCCAGTCTCAATGCATAATTCTTATAAACTTATGCCTAGTCTAGATTGAACGATGACTGATTTTTAATTGAAAACTTGTTGATCGATGCTTGATTGGAAACTACCTTTTAACCCAATATGCTTATGAATTAGATTGGAATCTGTTGAGTTAATCAAGAGATTTTAGGACTCAAAATTGGTTCACACTATGTTTGTACAGTGATTCTTGAATTTAGACTCTATTGTAGCTGGGGGGAAGGGATTATGCTCACCAGAATCTCGGATTGAGCTTAATTCTAGGGGTTTGATTGGTTTGTATTTGGAAAAGGGTGCTAAAAGTTCTCTTTTATTTATGTAAACTATCTCCCCTTGCCTTGTTTAATTCTTCCCATTTGAATTTAAGCCTCTACTCTTCATCTATATAAAAGACTCCTCTTCGACTAGAAAAGACAGAGTTCTGGACATCAGAAAACCTAGAAACACATTGATTCACCAAAATTGCATAGCCTTTCTTAGCATCTCCCTCTCTCCTTGCTTATCTGCCTCTTTGAAAGGATTCTTTTGTTTACTACTGGTGTGTTGGCCTTATCATCTTCTTTCCTTTGTTTGCACAACATCTGAATGTATTCATTCTCATTGTCTTTTTGTTTTCTGCATATGTATGTGTGTATTGCAACTATGCTCTGTTAAGATCACTGGTACAGATACTATGTTTTGGTTCTGGGTAATGCAGGCACCTGTGTTTGAAATTATATCCACCTGGTTAAGATGTAGTTAGAGGCATGAGACCTCACCTCCTTATTGCTTGTCTGATGCCTCTGTGTTAATTCCTTAGCATGACTTCTTATTCTGCTTCTGCCTGAACTATTGGTCTGAACTGCCTTTTTTTTAGTGGTCTGCATATTTTGACATACCAGGGTGTGCTGACTGCACCTATTCCTGATAGACCTCTCTTTGGGGTCAGGCTTTCCCTATCCCTCATCCCCTGCTAACTCTGTTTCCTGCAGTTGTGTTCTATAGAACCTTGAGGGTTCAATAGTGCTAATGCCTGAATTGCCTAAGCTTGGTTCTGGTGGTTTAAAGAACCTCTGGTTATTAACACTCCTGAACTTTGAGAATTGGACATTTCCTTGAGAAACAGGGCCTTCTTGCTATGGCTAATACTCCTCCCCTTTCTGTGTTTCCCCTTAGGAACTGTCCCCAACCTGTATATTCATTAAGTGCCCTGTTTGTATCTTTTTCTAAGATAGGGGTATAACAATGATGTTATACCAAACAGGCTATCAGGGGCCATTCCTTCAAACTCTCTCACTCTTTGCGTGCATTGCATCATTTATGTTTAGTTAAATTGGTTCCAAGTTTCTTCTTCTGAAAACTGATAAATATACTTAGAATTTTGCTTCCCTGAGACTCTTTACATTTTAAAGAGTATCAAAAGCATGATCATTGTCTGAATTTTTGATTAAACAGGGCCTATATGTGTTCTATTTGTCTATAAGGTACATATCTCTGAAATTAAAACTGCCCCCTTGTGTAAAAGCATGCCTTTTATGTATTTAAACCATCTTCTATTTTGCGCAAGTAGTACAGGCCCATAACATTTTGGAAAATAGGCCTCTTTATGCGTTTTAGCTGTTTTTGTTTTGCGCAGTTGGTCCAGGCCCAATAAACTTTTTTAAATCATGGCCTGATTATGTGTGAAAATGTTTTTAACTACTCTAAACGCTCATATACACTAATCTAATAGTGTATAGGGGTGTATAAAGCTTAGTGGTCGTTTATACACTTTCAAAACTATATTTTTTCAAAGTATCACCATCTAGATCATGTATTTGCATGTATATATAAGTACTATTACGTACGACAGCCCATTATTTGCATCTACGTGCTCTTGTGATTCCGTTTTCGAAAACAGCCCCTCCTCCTATGTATTTCCCAAAAATCCGACCCCAACACCAAAAGGCCATTAAGGTTAGGGCTGGACAATTAATGACGAGTCACACCGACCCTAAATGAGCCAACATTTTATTTTAAAACAAACTCCTTTCGGTTCTTTGTTAAAATAAAAATTATTTACAAAACCAATTACTTGTGCAAATGTTCTTCCTTTAAAGTATGATTACATTTGTGAGTCAAATTAGAATACTCATTTACATGGTAACTTTTGTGTGCGAGTAGGCTTTAACGTTAGAGGCCGTAGACACGATTAGGCTTAAACCTAGGCCGAATATGAAAGTTGTTTGCATATGAATGATGTATCTTAGTTTAAACGTTAAACCCAAGTTAGTATTCATATGGTAATAGACATTCTTTACATCCCAAAATTACGACTCCGACGGTAACCACCTTTTGGTGGGACTTGGGGAAGTGCCTAACACCTTCTTCCCTGAGTCACTTAGACCTCCTTGTGTTTGGGGCTCCGCTTGGACCTCCTTGTATCTGGGCGCTCCGCCTGGTTGAGCTGGGCGCTCCTCCTTTCTTGGTGCTCCAATGCATGATCTTCAAATCACTTCCGGAGCCCGTGACTTGCATTTCTTGTGCTCTCAAGCTTGGCTCTTGATGGTTGGTGTCTTAGCTCGATTAGCCCCGTATCATCCTCCCCTTCTTGAAAGGATTTCGTCCTCGAAATCAAACCATTAAGCATACATTCAAAACAAGCACAAACAAGTTTCCTACTTCACAAGTAGGTTAGCTTTAACAAGAGTAAGTGCAAATGGTGTGGAAAACATACTCTTGTGATAGAGCCAAGCATCAATACCCATTAAAATGCATATGTTCCCAAAGAAAACAATAAATTCTTGGCACAACAAGAACAAACACTTACAATCATAACAAGCAAAGAGATCAAGGGTATGCATGTAGAAATCAAATTCCCCATGACCCCTAAGCCCATATATTTCATACCAAGCCTTCAATGCATTTTTATCACATTGTAGTACATTGGCTTTGGCATGCTCATCACTCAACGCATGTTCAACATATGGGATGGAGTAAGAAAAATAGTTCAATCTACAACTAACATCAAATACTCCACTCCCCTTCTTAGAAGCAGGTACCTTCTCACCTCCAAATTTACCTCCAAGACAATCCTCCTCGCTATAAAAACTCCTAAGGGAGGTCTCAAACAATGGATTATCTATAGAGTTAAGCATTCCATTCCATGGAGGTTGCCCTCATACAAAGGATTAGTTCGACATAAATCACCATTTTCATTGAAGTCGCCCTCATACAAAGGATTAGTATAGGCACACTTCTCAAGCTCAATAACAATCAAAGGTGAAGTACTCAAACTAGAGACAATATCTACACTTGAGGAATCATCGAACACAATTCGATCAATCTCATGCAATAAAGACTCCTCAAGGTCACGATTACCCTCACTACAACACATGAGACCACCACTACCAATTAAGCAATCAAAGAGAAGAATAGGATAATCATGCAATTCATCTTCTCCTTTATCAAATATAGGTGGGGTGTCATAACAAGGTTCACAAACAAGGTCAACTTCAATATTTTCACTAAAGAGAGGTTCAATGAAAACCGAGCTCACATCATGATGTGGCTTTTCAACCCTCCCAACTAGTGGTTTTATTGCACACACAAGTTGACCCGAAGGCTCTACACTAGTTGCAAACACATTGTATTCATATATATCATCAACTAGTGTGGAGTTATCACAAACACCAACACAAGACAAGGGAGTATCATGCTTAAGGGAAGAAGAACTACCACTTACATTTGAGTTGCATCCGGGCTCACTCAATGTACTTGAAGCATCATGGCTAGTTCCTTCACCTTGTAGCTCACACTTGGAATCTCCTTCACCTTGCCTTTCCTCATTGGAACATGATTGAGGCTCCACCAGTTTGCCTCCAAGAATTCCTACACAAGAATTCAAACAAATAGAAGAAAAAGATAAAAGGTTAAGGTTAGAATAAGGGGTGCCCTCACTCTCAATTCTTTTTCCCTCTATCTTTTCCCTAATTTTTTCTTCAAGGTTAGGTGTAGATTCGGGTGGTGACAGCCTACTCACGTTACTCAACAAAACCTCTCCTTTTTCCACTCGAGAGTTTTCACCGGTCGCTCCCTTACTCCTCTCTACATTTTGTCTCTCATATTCGGGTGATTTGGGATGAAGCCCAAGAATATCCATAGCCGGAGTAGGTGGACTTTTTACATCAACCCGGAATCTAGGACTTGGAGACTCATCACTTGATGTCTCCTTCTTCTTCGTTGGTGAACCACTTGGCTGTGAAACTTGTGGTTTCAGGTTCACCTTGTTGACACTTTTCAACTCTTTTCTTGCACTAGTCCCAACATTGCTTGTGTTCGTAGGACTTCTTGATTGCATTCTTTCAATCATAGGACTTCTCCTCAATTGTGTCCCATTATTTTTCTTGTTCGTGGGCTCTCTTACTTGTACTTCTTCTTTCCTAGGAAGGAGGAATTGTAACTTCCCTTGTGCTTTAACATGATAGCCACCAAGGCCTTTGTTGAACTTGAAGTATCTATGGAAAAGCCAAGGCTTTCTCAACATAACATCACATCTCTCTAAAGGACCCACTTGGCACTCAATTTCTTCTTCAAAGTTCCTTTGTTAAATAACTACCCTAGCCATTCCATCAACACAAGGTATTCCCAACCTTCTAACCACAAGAGGACTAATCCAGCTTGCTTCACCTTCATCCACTCGAAGCACATACCCACGATTCTCATTAAGACTCACTACGAATTGATACCACTCTCTTCTTCTTAAGAGCTCATCGTAGTATTGTCCCTTAAACTTCCCACCATTAGTAGTCTCACTTGAGGCACAACCATGAGATAGGTACTTCCTTATTTCTCCGCTATTAGCAACGCCACTATAGTAGCTCCTACTCCCCATCACCCTTCCAACATCACTATCGTAATTGAAAGTTCAGGAAGAAGTCTCATACCTTGTTGCAACATCACGAGTTTCGTTGCTCTCCTCAAGGTATCTATACGATCTTCTCCTAGTGGTAGGAGTATGGTAAAAACTCTCATCCTCCAATCCATCCCCATATCCATCCAAACCTCCTTTCTAGCTCCTTGTACCTGCAAAAGACATCTTAAGAAAGCACAAAGGTTAGTTTAAACAACCTCACTTGCACTCCCTCACTTTTGGTGGTGGCACTCAACGCTCTTTTTAGGATTCACACTCCAAAACCCCCACCCAATGATTCCCGTTACCTTTTAGGAACCACGATTGTAAGATCGCCAACTAGTACGTCCAAGTATTGATTCGGAATGGAGTTAATGTAACTCGATGGAGGTACGACTATTTAATGTGCGCACTTGAGGCCAAAGAAAGTTCTACGACTCTTCTTTGAATTCTATTCTCCTCTACGCACGAGTGTCCTAATATGCTCAATAGTTTGATTCAATGGAGTAGGCCAATTACCCTAGAAATAATAACCAAGAAGTTAGGAAGCAGCGGAAACATAAAAACATTGAAACGGAAAAAATTCGGGACCGCTTCAGAGGTGGGCGCTCCGCCCAGAGGGGGAGGCGCTCCACCCAGTGCAAGGGGGCGCTTCGCCTGGTGGCAGGCACTTCGCCTGGCTGAGTTGCTGCCCAAAATTTGGGAGGTCCGCCTAGGTTTAGGCGCTCCGCCTAGGACGCGATTCAACGGACTCCAAGAACGGGTTTTTGTGATTTTTGCCCAATTTTTTTGAACGATTTCAACCCGATACACAAAACCAACGATACCCAATGGTGTATTCGACTATTATAAACAATCTCCAATGGTTTTTCAACCCCAAACAACAACAACACGCTTCGATTCACGTTTGAAGTGATTTTAAGGGTTCTCAAAATTTTGAGAATTTGATTTTTGAACTTTTGAATCGTAACACCAAAACACGATATGTGGGTATCAAAACGATGGAAATTTAATTTAGAACAAACCCCAAAACTTTTTAACACTTGGGGATTCGAATCCAACCCAATCTACCAAATTGTTTTCAACTTTTCAAGTTTTTCAATTTTTTTGTTTTCTTCTTTTTCAAGAACAATAAGAACAACAAGAACACTATACTAACACGATGAACAAGGAACGTGGGTTTGTAAGAACATAACCCAAACCTTGCTCTGATACCAACTGAGAAGGGGTAAAAACACGCGGAAGCAAACAACGATACAAATATGCGGAAGCAATAAAAATAAGATACGTGATATCTAAAAGATATCGGGAAACAAGGATTGGGGAAACAAGAAACGAGGAGAAAGAACGGATAAACAATTCAAACAATAATTTATTACCCAAAGGGAGAATTGAAACTCGAACCTTACAATGGTTTCATACTAGCAATGAATCTCCATAGGTTCCAAGTCATACAAGATTCACGAAGCGATCCGCTTCGAACTTGAAGGCTCGGCCTTTCTCGTTCTCTCTCAATTTCTATACTCAAAGTCTAGCTAATGAAATAAAATGACTAAGTGCCCTATTTATAGTCTTACATAAGACATGATGAAATGACTAAAATTCCCCCAAAGCTAGTTAAAACATAAGTGAACATTTAGGGTTAAAATAGGAACTTCACACCAAAAGTTGGCTCCTCTTCAGCGTCGGGCGCTCCGCCTAAATCTGGGCGCTCCGCCTAAGAAACCCACTGATCAAAATGGTGCCAAGGCTGGGCGCTCTGCCTGGCAAGCTTGGGTTCAGGTACTCCGCCTGGACCTCCTTGTGTCTGGGCGCTCCGCTTGGACCTCCTTGTATCTGGGTGCTCCGCCTGGTTGAGCTGGGCGCTCCTCCTTCCTTTGTGCTCCAATGCATGATCTTCAAGTCGCTTCCGTAGCCTGTGACTTGCATTCCTTGTGCTCTCAAGCTTGGCTCTTGATGGTTGGTGTCTTAGCTCGATTCGCCCCGTATCAGATAATCATTAAATGATATCGTAATGCATTAAATTGCACAAATAGTATATGAATTTTAAAAAATAGCCTAAATAGTATAGTTACAATTAAGTAAGTATAATATGAGTAGAGGATTAATAATAGTATTACGCACATAAATGCATTTTATCTAATGCAATTTATTTTGAAACATAATATTATCCTTTTTAATTAAATATAGCCAAAATCGTGAAAAACAGAGGGACACAATTGGGTGTCAACAACAATCTGATCCCTTCAATTAATCTTTCCAACGTCATCTTTCCAGAATCACTCCTAAATCTCCCTAAAATCTCTCTCTCGATCTCCCCCAATCTCTCATTATTCTGATAATCAATTTCCTAACGTCTATTTTGAAATATTATACATATACACACAATTTTACAGACACACCGGCAGATACATACACTAATCCCCTCTCCTCTCTCTATTATGCACCACCTATACCCTCAAAGCCAAGGGGAGAAACACTGAGACGGGATCGGAAAGCAGATCGGGAACATAGAAGAGGGAGACACCTGTTCAATTTCTTGGTTCTGCATGAATACACACACGCAGTACAAAAATGAGGACCCTTCTTTCTCTGAAAATGGTTTTCTCTCCTACCTTTCATATATTGGGAATACACCACTACTACCGATGAGAGGGGAGATCAGAAAGCGGTGGGGTACATACAGAATAGAGTACAAAAAGGGGAATGGTACAAACAGAGAGAAAAACAGAGAAAGAGACAGAGGCTAAAACACACAAAACCACTAGAGTCAATGGCCGGAAAGCCCCATGTCCTATCACATCTTTCTCTTTTTCTCCGTTTCTCTGGCTGTTATGAAATAGACATAAACTAAAAAGAGGAGGGGCCGCGACACCGCTGCTGGAAGCATATCGGTGGTCGCTCCTCCTCCACTTTTGTTTCGATTGGCCACTCCATTTGTTAATATTGTCGAGGATCCTTTCATCCACTATATTGCCAATCCGACTCGCCGGAACTTGAATGAAATTTCGACCAGCGATGGTCATTTGGGTCGGCCAGATTATTTGCTTGCTTTATGTTCTATCGTTTGCACTTTCTGTTGTTCATGTCATGTTCTTTTGATATATATCTTTACCAACCTTTTTGGCTGGACTTTTCTTACATACCTAAAATTGGATTGCTTCAATCTTGGTTGGATTGCTTTTATAACTAAGAATTAGTCATTGCTGGAATCCTGACAAATGGTCTACACTGTTACAGTTGGTTACCTAGGCTTATCACTTATCTTAAAATGAATTATTGTATTTTTTCTTTAAAGATGCAATATTACATAGTGTTGATGGCCTACGAAAAATATTAATCTTTTAAGACTCTGTACTGATTTTTAATAGATACTACACCGGCCAATAACATTTTGGAGGCTAACAGTCTCGTCTCGTTGCAACAATGCAGTCCCTTACCATTTAATATATATATATATTTGCAAAGCAAGCGGGATAGGCAATGTAATCGACACTTGGCATGGCAAACCGGTCGGCCACCGCATTTGCAGTCGTGACGGTATCCTTAACTCCTATCCAATCCGCTCTCTATCTTAGCCTAAACATTTTAAAAATACTATTGTTTCCTTTTATTTTTGCCTTGAGTTTATAGTTTTATTTTACTTTAATTTTATTCTATTTTATTCTCATTAAATTCAATTATTATTGTGCTAACTATTTTCTTTTATTCTGCGAGGTACTTATTGACGAAATTTGTTAAAAGATGATGCATTTGGAGAGGACAAAGTATTTCAAGATTATTACTTTTACTTCAATTAATTCTATTATTTTTATTAATTTTTGTTTATAATTTGTACTAACTTGTTTGTTTCATTTATGAGGTACAAAGGAAGTCTGCTAAGGAAGACGTCACTAGAGAAGAAATTGATAGCGAAGACAAAACTTTTGATTCAATTTTATATGCAAATATTTGTATCTAAATTGCATGATATAGTGGATCTTGTTTGCTTATTTTACTTTAATTTATTTTCAAATCTCAATTATTTAGTCCTGCCGGGAACCACTATTAGTTGAATTTGGGAGGTGCCTAATACCTTCCTCCTGGATTAATTTGAACTTCTTACCTGTAATCTCTAATTTGCAGACTATGTTTCAGAGTAGATTATAAAATAGCTAGAAACAAAATAGGTGACCTAATACGCCAAGTTAAACAATTTATTAGGTGACGACTTCAAGTTTTACCCGTGAGTTCCAATAAGCTGAATCCTATTTTTGAACTCCGGCGGTTCGGAAAAATGGGGTGCTACAGAATGGAAACTCGACCGGGGATATCAGGGTTCTAACCGTAACAGACTTTAAATTGAGATTCTTTGCACTTGTTTCCTTTCCTTGTTATTTTTCAAGACTAACTTTTTCTTCCTTGCTTTTTTGCAGGATCAAAGTTTATCCCGACACTCATTTTTTTAGACACTAATCTTTCTCTAATTTTTTAGTTTGTTTGATTGCATCCACTTTGTAATCTTGCTCATCCTCCACTCTGGAAAACTTTTGAGAAGGGGACCACGTCGGTGCAAGGTTTCCTGGTCTTCGCCTCTTCTCTTTCATAATAATTCTAGATAGAACCCCCGGGGTCGAGTCATTCAGCTGTGCACATGACATCCCCAGAACTTTTCCCTTTCAAATTGTCTGCTTGAAAGGAAATGGCCAGGTCAATTTCCACTCTTAGACCGTTTTAGGGTCATGCATCATATTCCATCCTTTAAGTATTTTCGAATCCTCTACAAGTTTTTGGATCCTTTATCAACTTAATCAAACGTCAACATGGGTTTCGCGACCCCAATGATCTTTGTTCGTGAACTACTTGCAGTTTGAATGATCAACATGTTGTTATGTTAACTATATGTTCTCAAAAGGGGGCGGGGTTAGTCTTAGTTTAAGTTTAATTTGCAGGCAGTTATGATCCAAAATTTCAGCCAAGAGCATCAACGAAGCAAAGCAGGCTAGATCCGACTATTTAGTTTCTGAATTTAGTTTTCTCAACACAAACTGTATTACATGTATCGAACTCAAAATTATTTAATAAAGTCATTTTATTTTGTTAATAATTTTGGGGACATAGAATTGGAAATTGAGAACAAATGGGATGATACATAAACACACGATTATCCTTAAAACATCATACAAACCTTAGGAAGACTTAACATCCTTGGCATGTTGAAGTCCATTAATCAACCTCATCCAAAATGGTGTGTTGTGTGATACATCGATTTTGGACTTTGTTGTTTTGTGCAAATATACTCCGCAATCATCATTAGGCCCACCTCTGACACAAAAGAGGTCCCTTGCACAATAGGACAAGTGCTTCTATTTAATTTGCATATGACCATGGCTACTTCAACGCTAATTTATTTATTTTTTTCCCATCCCTAGACACCTTTTAGGAGCATACATCACATTCTGTGTTCTAAAGGCCTTCAAAACCTCCGGGAGTATTTTTTTAAGAAAAAAAGGAAAAAAATCTCTCATCAACGGTTATACTTTACAATTCTTTTTTGCGTTATTAATATTATCCTGCTAAATCATTTTTTTTTCTCGGGACTAACTTGTTTCGTTTGTTTCTCTTTTCGTTCCTTCTCTTGATTAAATTTAGTTTTGTTTCAACTTGTTTCTTTCGTTTCAACTTGTGCATATCTTTAAAACTTGTGCATACTACTCATACTTCCTGCCTCTCCTGGAATCTTCAAAATCACGAGTTAAAATATTGTGGTTACGACAGCCCCTTCCTAAGAAATTTTCATTAGGGGGAACAACTTGGAATCTAGTTGGTCCGTGATGTTCCCTCTTCTGAGTCGTCCGCTTGAGAGAATAATAAAACTTGGTCTAGTTAACCCAACTCTTAATGACGACGCTAAGAATCATGCATCATGACATACCATTATTCGACTTGCATTCAAGTCAAATAGGACAAATTGTTCAACCAATCAGAATGGGTTCTTTTTACCCCAAAGTGCATTGAACATGATTATTTGTATTTACTTGAGGGATTGAATATGAAAATGTGGACCATTTATTTCTGATTGGTTGGAATTATTCTGCATTCAGTGCAATTCAAAGGCGCAAAAGGTAACCGAAGAGGCATGAAAAGCCCAAATTAAAGCAGAAAACGACTGTTTATTTCTAAACAATTGGAATTATTATGTATTTGATGCAGGCCAAATTACCTCAAGACTATTCACTCGAGTCAAGCTAAGGAGATTCAAGATGCTCACCTACACTTTGTTTGGAAGAGCTTGTAAGATAGAAGCTTCGGGAGTGATTTGAAGATCATGCGCCTCATCACTTGCAAGGGAGGACAAGGTGGAGCGCCTCAAAACTCCACAACTACTCAAGGACAAACTACAGCACAAGGCAGAGCGCCTCAGGAAGTGGGCGGACCGCCTCCCCCCAGAATCACTCGAAATCAGCTAAGTGTTGAAGTGGAAACTCTCTGAAGTTTGCTGAGGCGGAGTGCATCTGAGCTGAGGTGGAGCGCCTCTTACTGGAAGCCCTCTCTGAAGTTCCCTGAGGAGGAGCACCTCAATGCTGAGGCGAGGCGCCTCCCCCTGCTCAAGACTTAACAGGATTTTTGTGAATTTTATGACTATTTTCTATGTTGACCCGTGGTCCTTATTGTTTTGACCCAAATTGTGGGCTTTTATGACATTTACTACTACGTAAGGAGGTCCAATAAGTACCTCCCTTAGGGCTTTTTGTTCTTTAGACAACCTTCACATTAAACACAAACTTGAGAATACTCTCAATGAAATCCCTTTGTTTGTCTTGATTTCACTTGGTGATTCCATTTGAACATCGATCCTCTTTGATCAAACTCATTTGCGAGAGTCGTGTATCTCTTGAGGATAGTTTGTGTAGTATAGGTGTCTCTTGACTATGTTCGAAGGTGTATTGAGACTATTTCCTCGGTGCTACTTTGAATAGCATCCAAGCTACGTCTTGCTTTTATAGTTACTTTTAGCTTACGAATGTATACCCTGCATCAGTTGGTATCAGAGCACGGCTAGGTTTTGTTCTTACAAATCCTCATCCTATTTATCGTTCCTAGTATCTTTAGTTTCTTGTTTGATTTTGTTTTGACAAAAAGAAAAAGAAGAAAAAAAAATTTGAAAAAGTTGAAAAATCACCCAAAAAAATCCATTTAAATCCGTATACTTTGGATTCACCAATCGTTGAAAGTTATTGATGATTGTTCTCTGTCTTTTTTCCATTCTTTTGGCACCATTATATCATGTTTTGGTGTTGTTGTTGAAAACTTAAAGAATCAAAACCCTATTTTTAAAACCATTGTTGAAAATTGCTTCAAATCTTAAATCGAAGCTTGTTGTTGTTTGTTTTGGGTTAGAAATCATTGGGGATTATTAGGGATCATTGAATACACTGTTGGGTACCTTTGGAATTGAGAAACAAGTTAAAATCAATTGAAAATTTTGGTGAAAAAGGGATCAAAACCCGTTGTTGAAAAGCTGCAGATTCAGCTCAAGGCGGAGCGCGTGAGTTGCAGGACGGACCGCCTCTGTTGGATAGCCCTCTCTGGACTTTTTCTAGGCGGAGCACCTCCCCTGTCTAGGCAGAGCGCCTCCCACTATTTCAGCATTTGGGTAGTTTATTTCGTTGGTTTTCTATTGTTCTTTTTTTGCATTACTTCTGATTAGTACTCCTTGAGTAATGTTCCTACTTAATTAGTACTAGTTCTTTGAGCTTTTAGGATACTCGTGTGTGATTGGAATTGGGATTTAGAGAAGACTCGAAGAAGTTTTTTTGGATTCAAGTGCTCATTCAAATAGCCGTTCGTCCATAGAGTCACATTAACTCACTCTTCCCGAAGAGTACTTGATTCTTGTGAACTTAGTAGGTTATTGAGGAAGTTGTTCAATACGAGGAGCCTTTTGAACCAAGCTAGAGTGATCCTACCCCCAGTAAATCAAGTGTAGCCGAGTGACATTCAAAAGTGAGGGAGCGTGAGAGGTCTTTTTACACAAATCTCTTTATCATACCCGATTTTGGACTCAACTCGAGGCGAGTCGGGTTTCGGATCTGACTGGGTAACTTGTTTGAATCCAAGTGTTGGAGTCGCCACCTAATATAGTCTTCTAAAGTGTATTAGGCCACCTAAGTGTCTAGTGTCGAGTCTATTGGTCACACTAGTCTATTTCAGAGATTCTAAAGGGTAAGAAATCCAAATGACTCGGGGAAGAAGGTGTTAGGCACTCCCCCGAGTCTCACGAAAGGTGGTTCTCATCCGAGCCTATATTTTGGGATAAAAGTGGTAAACATTATCATATAATACTAACTTGGAAGGTCTCTTAGGCATTTAATTTAAGGGGACAATATGCAATTTCGAATCATATACATACAAATATATTTCATATGCGGCCTATATATATAAGCCTAATCGCATTTTATAGCCTCTAATATAAATGCCTAATCATAAGCATAGTTTAGACATGCAAGAATGTTCAATTTCAACCAATTTGTGCAATTCTAACATTTAAAACAATATTGCATAAATGGTCAATTTTGTAAACAAAATTCAGATTTATATCAAAACTAAAGGGGCGTTGTTTTCAAAATGAAATGTTGGCCATTTAGGGTCGGTGTGACTCGTCATTAATTGTCGAGCCCTAACCTTAATGGCCCTTTTTGTTTAGGAGTCATTTTTTGAAGATATATAGGCGAAGGGGCTGCTTTTGAAAAATGGGTTGCACGTAAGCATACAAATGCAAACAGGCTGTCGCACGTAAAGTATATATACATATGTATATGCATGCATGTATATGACTAAATGAGAGGTTTAGCTTTAAGAAAATACACATAAAAGCGTATAAGTAACTCCAAAGATCTTATACACCCCTATACACTATTACATTAGTGTATAGGAGTGGAGGGGTTAAAAAATATTTTATTACACATAAAAGGTCATTTTAGAAAATCGTTTTTGGGCCTGGATCACTTGGGTGAAAGGGGCAGTTTCAACTTTATGAAAGACGGCCTAATTTTAACATACTTTGCACAGAATAGTCCCTGTTTCAAATAAAGCTTCAGTTTTAACCATAAAACAAACATACTTTCGAATTTCAAACCTAAAATCTGTATAAAACGCTTAACGAAGCAGTGTTGACATCTCAAAAATCTTATAAACAATCTGTATGATTTCTTCGATTATCAAACTGATTTTAAGAATATTAGAGCCTAACATAATGCAACACACAAGAGCAAGGGTTAGAAGAGGGCCCCTGGACAGCCAATACACAGCCTAGTAGCTGTGATCCCTGCGTTAGCAAATTACAAGCAGGGATTCCTATCAAACGTATATAACAGGGGAGAATTTCTAAATGGGAATAACATGCAGAAAGAAATGAAGGCCTAAGCTTAAAACTATCAATTAAATGTCAGTTTATAGAGTGCCATTGTCATGGCCATTTAAGTTCCTTATTCATACAATTAAGATGATACTGATATGGCTTTTAGAGCCATCCAAACAAGCTGCACGCAGAGGTTAGCAGAGGATGCAAAAATAGGGGTGCTTGATGCTTGCAAAGAAACAGAACCAGAAAGTAAGACAAGCAGAGGTCTCCAATTGTCTTGAAAGCAATCAGAGAGAGAATAGTATGCTTAAGCAGCTTTTGCTAGGCAGTTTTGCTTTGTTTTTCTGTGTAAAGAACTCTCTGGCCGTGCAGTGTGTTAATGTGTCAAACTTTGTCTCTAATGAATGAGAGGAACAATGTTTATATAGGTGAGGGTAAGGGTTAAAATTTCAAACGGGTAAAAAGAGCCAAAGAAGGCAAGAAAATATTATTTCTACAGTCAAGAAGGTCAGCCTTGTACCCTTTCCATATATGGACTAATCGATAACCCCACAGATTAAGGTAGAACAAATCTCAAACAAACAGGAACCCCTCTACTTAAAACCATATAAAGTATAGGTTTATAAACATGTTCTTAGGCTAATTTTAGGCTTGAAGATCAGTCAATTAATCTAGATAATTCTCAATCGAAATTACATTAACCACATGACTGATTATCAATCAAGCCATTAATCAAAGATTATCATTGAATCAATCAAAAATTCTTCTAATCATACCAGAACCGAAGATCAATCAATAATCCAAATTGAAATCAATCAACACCCCTAAAATCATGCTTAAACTAACCCCACATTTCAGTTTTACCCATGTAAATGCAAAAACAGGTATCTCGATTGAGCGAAGTAATAGAAACATGGTTAATAGAGATTAACATAGAAACCCAATCATGGATTTCAACACTAATAGAGGCGACCCTTAAACGTGCAGAATTTAGAGTAATGCTTAGTAACAATAACGAATTAAACAATCCTACTATCTCAATATACAAATACCAGTCAATTCAACCTGTTAACACATAGACATCGTGTAGACTGAACCAAACGAAAGGGAAAAAGGATTACCCATTATTGTCGGAGTCGGGTCAAGTTGACCCGTCATAAATTGAGTTCACATGGAGGTTTCTCACCATTTTTTGATAGTAAAATTGTTTTAGGATGCCTTTTAACCCAAACCAGAGATTTTCCGGCAGCGGGGACCCGTCTACGAGGGTTGAAAACCAACCTTGCTCGAACATTGTAAAATGGGTATGGGTTTTGCAGCGGAGGAAACGAGGAGTATGTTTATGAATTTTGTTTCAAGTTTGGCCGGTTAGAATGGCCGGAATCACCATCGACGGCGGAGACGTAGAGAGAGAGAGAGAGACAGACAGTCGCGAGGGGAGAGAAATGGGAAAGGGGAATAGGGTTTGGGGGGTGTGTTGCGTAATTAAAAAAGGAAAGAATATTTTCTGCCGTTGGATGAGGGGAACGGAGGGTTAGGATGTTGCCACGTAGTCTCTTAGGTGTTAAAGTTATAGCTGATGTGTATAAACATGTATATGTGTATATGTGTATATATTTGCGTATAAAGAACGTATAATTAGCATAATTTAATGTAAAATAGGTATAGAAATTGTATAAAATGGGTATAAAATCCTAGAAAAATTATGGAATTAATTTAACGCATTAAAATGGCTCGGAAGCGTATAAAAAGTGTATTTTGGAATTTTAAAATGGATTGGGTAATTTTATCAAAATAAGGGTAATTGCAGAAATTGTAAAAATGGCTATGGTTTGAGACGATGCTTTAGAAAATGGCCTCAATTATCAGACTATTATGAGAAGATAATTTGAAAGGAATGGACGGGGCAAGAGTAGATACACAATCGTGTGTAAAATTTGAAAACTACTGATTTTAAAAATAGGAGGGACAAAATTGGGTATCAACAGCTGCCCCTCTTTGCCCCGGGATGATGAAAGAGTCTTCGGGCAAAGAAGTTGACAATGCGGCCAATTTTGTCATGACTCTAGAGGAGCCTATAAATTAAGAGAATGTGGGGCGTCTAATTGAAATGCTTGCTTTGCTTGGGATGCATATCCTGCAATGAAGATGTGTTTGCAACATAATGTATATATAAAACGTACCTTTCCGCCGGGATGGATTGTCTTTCCAGGATTCTTGCCGCATCTAGTTGTGTCTACTATGCCATGATTGTGTGTCCCCTGCTGTCAAATGTTAGACTCAACATCAGGTTGTGTGCCTTCTGTCGGTGCATTGGGCTATGTACCCTCTGTAAAAAAATAAAATGATAAATCGGTATCGGGCTGTGTACCCTCAATCGACACTTCTGGTTGTGTACCCTCAGCTAATGTAAATGACAAATCGATATCGGGCTGTGTACCCTCAACCGACGCTTCGGGCTATGTACCCTCAGCTAATTTGAAATGCAAATCGATATCGGGCTGTGTACCCTCAACCGACGCTTCGAGTTGTGTACCCTCAGCTAATTTAAAATGCAAATCGATATCGGGTTGTGTACCCTCAACCGACGCCAGCTAATTTAAATGAAAAATCGATATCGGGTTGTGTACCCTCAACCGACGCTTCGGGCTATGTACCCTCAGCTAATTTAAAATGCAGATTGATATCGGGCTGTGTACCCTCAACCGACGCCTCGAGCTGTGTACCATCAGCTAATTAAAAATACAAATCGATATCGGGATGTGTACCCTCAACCAACGCCTCGGACTGTGTACCCTCAGCTAATTTAAAATGCAAATCGACATCGGGCTATATACCCTCAACCGACGCTTCGGGCTGTGTACCCTCAGCTAATGTAAATGACAAATCGATATCGGGCTGTGTACCATCAATCGACGCTTTGGGCTGTGTACCCTCAGCTACTGTAAATAACAAATCGACATCAGGCTGTGTACCCTCAGTCGACGCTTCGGGCTGTGTACCCTCAGCTAATTTAAATGACAAACGTTTCGTTAAAACGTATCTGTCGTGTATTCCCGAGTTACGTATCTTTTGTGCCTGCATCCAAAGAAAGATTGGTGAGTTGTGAGGGGTGGCCTGGTTTGTACATTCTTTGGTTGCTTCACGCTCGCTGTCCACGAGTACTGGGATCTTGGTCGAGCTGACAGGGATATGCATAAAGTAATACATAATGCAAATGATTTCAAAAAACTTTTATAAGAAAGAAATGAAATGCAATATTTTGTCCCATTGAGTCAAGATCCGCGTTGTGTATAGCCAAAGTTGTCGCTCTTCATGCTTTTCCAAACTCCATTAAGTGAATTTTGAGGGCGACCTCAAAATTCTGCCCCAGTTTGTGTTTGAAATTTTTGAGAGATCCTCAAAAATTTCTTCTCCAGTGTCAGTTATGTTTGTCTAGGAATTTTTGAGAGTTCCTCAAAAATTTCGCCCCAGTGTTTGCTTTGTGGGAAAATGAAATTTTTGTATTTATGCGACCGAACCTTGAGTAGGTTGCCTACATATCCCACTTGGGGAATCAGGTCGTGACGTAGTTCAGATTATATAATGTATTGTAGAATGGGGAAATCCCTAATCAGTACAAGCTCTTATACATAGTATCTTTTAACAGCATCTGAATTGATTGGTTTCGGCCAAACTTCTCCGTCCATCTCTGCCAATATCAATGCTCCTCCATTTAGAACTCGGTGAACCATGTACGGTCCTTGCCAATTCGGTGCAAACTTGCCTTTTGCATCTTCTTGATTTGGAAATATCCTCTGCAGTACTAATTGCCCAGGTTCGAAGAATCTTTCTCGAACTTGCTTGCTAAATGCCTTAGCCATTCTTCTCTGATATAATTGTCCACGACATCCTGCATTCAGCCTCTTGCCATCGATGAGGGCCAGTTGCTCCATTCTTCTTTTGACCCATTCATCATCTTTCAGCTGTGTTTCTTGTATGATTCTCAAAGATGGTATCTCATCCTCCGCGGGTATCACTGCCTTAGTGCCATACACCAGCAAGTAAGTAGTAGCCCCCGTTGATGTTCTCATTGTGGTGCGGTACCCTAACAGAGCATAGGGTAATTCTCGTGCCATTGCTTCGAATTGTCTGTCATCTTGCACAATATCCTCTTGATGTTCTTATTGGCTACCTCGACCGCACCATTCATTTAAGGTCTGTATGCAGTGGAATTGCAATGCTTGATCTTGAAAACCTCACAGTTGCCCTCATTAGGTCACTATTGAGATTGGACCCATTGTCGGTGATTATGGACTCAGGAATGCCAAACCGACAGATCTTCTTGTCGCAAACAAAATCAGACACCACCTTCTTTGTCACTGAATTGTACGATGCAACTTCCACCCATTTGGTAAAATAATCAATGGCCACCAGTATGAAGCGATGCTCATTAGCAGCGGCTGGCTCGATAGGTCCTATGACATCCATCCCCCAGGCAGCAAAAAGCCAAGGCGATCCTATAATGTTCAATTCATTGGGAGGCACTCGAATCATATCTCTGTGGACTTGGCATTGATGGCATTTCTTTGCGTGCTTTATGCAGTCATGTTCCATTGTTATCCAGAAATAACCAGCCCTCAAAATCTTCTTGGCAAGTACGAAACCGATCATGTGTGGGCCACACGTCCCAGAGTGTATCTCTTCTAGCAATTTAGCAGCTTCTTTTGCGTCCACACATCTTAACAACCCTAGATCAGGTGTCCTCTTGTACAAAACTTCTCCGTTCAGAAAAAAACCATTTGCTAACCTCCTCAGTGTCTTCTTTTTGAGACTTGTTGCATTCTTTGGGTAAGTGCCATCTTTGAGAAGCCCTTTGATGTCGTAGAACCAAGGATGTCCGTCTGATTCTTCTTCTATGTGATAACAGTATGCTGGCTGCTTCCTCACTATCACGGGTATTGAGTCAATGTAGTTCTTGTCAGGATTCTTGATCATGGAAGATATGGTAGCCAAAGCATCCGCGAACTCATTTTGCAGCCTAGGTACATGCTGGAACTCTATCTTGGTGAACCTTTGTTTCAGCTCCTTTATGCACTCCAGGTATGGCAGTATCTTGGAGTTCTTTGCTGTCCACTCTCCTCGGACTTGGTGAATCAGTAAGTCGGAATCTCCGATTGCTAACAGTTCTTGTATGTTCATGTCCACCGCCAATCTAAGTCCCAGGATGCAAGCTTCATATTCTGCCATGTTGTTGGTGTAAGGAAACCTTAGTTTGGCCGTGACAGGATAGTGTTGTCCAGTCTCGGAAGCTAATACCGCTCCAATGTCGACTCCTTTGAAATTGACCGCTCCATTGAAGAATAGCCTCCACCCATCATACTCTTCGGTGATATATTCCCCTACGAACATAACTTCCTCGTCGGGGAAATAGTTGTGCAAAGGTTCATAGTCATCTCCTACCGGATTCTCGGCCATGTGATCAGCCAAGGCTTGAGCTTTCATCGCCTTTTGGGTGACAAAAGTGATGTCGAATTCGCTGAGCAGCATTTGCCATTTAGCCAGCTTTCCAGTGGGCATTTGTTTTTGGAAGATGTATTTGAGAGGATCCATCCTTGATATAGCAATGTTGAGTAAGATGTCAAGTAATGTCTCAACTTTTGTGCTACCTAACTCAAAGCGCAACACGTGCGCTCCAGCAATGTGTACTTGGCCTCGTAAGGAGTAAACTTCTTGCTTAAGTAATATATTGCTTGCTCTTTTCTTCCAGTCGAATCATGTTGTCCCAATACACAGCCGAAGGCCGAATCTACCACGGACAGGTACAAGATCAAAGGTCGCCCAGGTTCAGGCAGAACCAGCACAGGCGGGCAAGAGAAGTACTCCTTTATCCGATCAAATGCTTTTTGGCAGTCCTCTGTCCACTCGATCACTGCGTCTTTCTTCAGTAACTTAATGATTGGCTCACAGATGACAGTAGATTGTGCTATGAACCGGCTGATGTAATTGAGCCTTCCCAAGAAGCTCATAACCTCTTTCTTGCTTTTTGGCGGCGGCAATTCTTTAATGGCCTTGATCTTGGATGGATCCAACTCGATACCCCTCCTATTGACGATGAAACCCAGAAGCTTCCCTGCTGGAACACCAAAGGCACATATTGCCGGATTTAGCTTCAGATTGTACTTTCGCAAACGATTGAAAAACTTGCGCAAGTTGTCAAGATGCTCGGAACTCTTCTTTAATTTGATGATCACATCATCCACATAGACTTCAATCTCTTTGTGCATCAGATCATGGAACATAGTTGTCATCGATCTCATGTAAGTTGCCCCAGCATTCTTAAACCCAAATGGCATGACTTTATAGCAATAAGTCCCCCAAGATGTAGTGAAAGTTGTCTTCTCGGCATCCTCCTCATCCATGAGAACTTGATGATAACCAGTCCACGAAGGATTGCAGCTCATGTTTCACGCAATTATCAATCAGGATGTGTATGTTTGGCAGAGGAAAATCATCCTTCGAGCTTGCTCTAATCAGATCTCTCTAATCCACGCAAACTCGGAGTTTCCCATCTTTCTTCGGCACTGGGACAATGTTAGCCAGCCAAGTTGGATAGTTGACTGTTTTCAGGATTCCAGGGTGGAGCTGCTTGGTCACCTCTTTACCAATTTTCAACAGAACTGATGACTTGAAAGTTCGGGCCTTTTGTTTGACCGGCGGAAAGCTCGGATTGATAGGTAATTTGTGAGCTACCACGTCCGTGCTTATACCAGTCATGTTATCATACGACCAGGCGAATACGTCCTCATATTCATTAAGAAACTCAGTATACAGCTTTTATCCTCGGCGGTGAGATGCACACTGATCCTTGTCTCTTTTACAAATTTCCTCATCTACTAAGTTTATAACCTCAGTTTCCTCTAGGTTCAGCTTAGGCTTGTTTTCAAATCTCTCAATTTTTTCTTGTGTAGTTTCATCAAAATCATTATAATCAACTCCAGTTTCCTCAAGCTCCATTGTTTCATTACACGTTGCGATTGTGGACTCAATGGAATTATTAGTTTGATTGCTGAAAAAGTAAAATATTGCAAAATTAAAAGATTAAAGTAAAAGTTAAACAGGAAATAGTGCGATATTTTATTTATGAATTCTTGCAAAACAAAGTTTGTAGGGAGACATGTGCGACAAAGAAGAAAAATGCAAATTCCACGACTCAAAGTCGGGTTTTATTTTAGAAGACACAAAAATAAATGTTATCCCCTCAGCTCTACCAAGGTCCACGGTAAGCTCGGGCCCGGTTGCTGATCCAGTTGTTTAGTGCCGCTCCAGATCTGGCCTTTGTCAGTCCAGGAGGTTCAATATGTTCTTCCAGGATCACACAGCAGTCTTCATCAGATATGAATAGATTTTGCACTCCTGTCAGCAGATCCTCTTCAGCATCATCTATCTTCAATTCCACCCCTTGTGCTGCGAACACCTCCCCTTTTCGGTCATCCAAGTATCCAGACGAGACGAAGATTTGCAAGAGAGTCTTGGTACTTTTCTTATAGAACTTAAAATATAGTGATGCTTCTTCCATGCTCTTTTGGTAGGTCACGATGTATCCTGTGCCAGCCTTCTCACTGTCGGGCCTCATCACAATTCTGATTGGCTCGACCATACCATCCAGGTTCTTGCCCAAACCTTTGCTAGGTTCATAGCATTGCTTGATCATGATGCCTACGACCAAGTCTCCGGGCCATTTTGCAGGTTGTGGGAGTACATATGGCTCTTCGATCACTACTTCCATAGGTTTGGGTGCCTTGGGTATCCACACTTGCTTTCCCCTTATTTCTTCAGAGATGTGCTTCCAATTGGGACGAGCATTAGGTGAGTACATTGGTTGTTTCTCGGTCTTAGCCGACAAAGTCTCACGGAACGCACATGAGGGCACAACCCAATAAGATATGACGGGCTCCCAAACTAAGTTCCTCCCTTCATAACCTTTGCCTCGGCCATCCCAGTAGGCACTGTAAAAGTTTCTCTTCTTTTCTTCAACCCCAGGTGGTCGATTGACCAACTTGGGAGCGAAGTATTCAGTATAACCTCCTTGAACCGTGTCTGTAGGATCCCAACTTGAGTTGTAGTTCTTACGGCATCCTCCTCGAGTGCCTTGCACTACTCCCATGAGTTCTACAGTATAGAATGTCTGCCCATCAGGAACGTTCCTTTCGATTGCTGGTATGGTTTGCTCATTGTAGATTGAGTTGTTCCCTTCACCGAACACTACCACCTCTTTGTGGTCCCACTCAAACATCACAGTTTGGTGCAATGTGGAATGCACCGCACCAGCCATATAGATCCAAGGCCTCCCCAATAGCAAATTATAGGAATTAGAGATGTCCATGACATGAAATTCGGCAGTGAACTCCACAGGATCGACCATGATAGTTAGGTCAATCTTCCCAATGGTGCTTCTTTGCGACCCATCGAATGCCTTCACCTTCATATCGCTCTTCCTTATCTTGCTTTGGTCAATTCCCATTCTTTTCAGAGTGATGAACGGTCATATGTACAGACCAGAACCTCCGTCGATCAAAACTCTTCCCACGACCCAATCCTTGTATTTGACAGTGACGTGCAAAGCTGTGTTGTGACTCAATCATTCAGGTGGTAGCTCGTCTTCGTAAAAAGCAATTCGGTTTGCCTCCATGACTTGTCCAACCATGCTAGCCAGGTTTTCAACTGAAGTGTCCACCGGAACATGTGCTTCGTCCAATACTTTCATCAAAGCATTTCGGTGGCTCTTTGACTTGAGGAGTAAGGCTAAGATAGAGATTTGTACTGGAGTTTTTCCCAAGTGTTCGATCACGGAGTATTCCTTTGCTTGTACTTTCTTCCACAGCCCTTCGGACTTCTTCTCGCTGGTGCCTCGTCTATCTTGAACAAGATGCTCTGGAGTGTAAATCCTCCCACTCCTAGTCATCCCTTGTGCAGCAACAGTCTCAGCTGTTGACTTGATCTTCTTCTCCATTTCATAATTCCACGGCACCGCCTTGTCGCTGTATGGGGGAATCACATCAACATAAAATTTGGGAGCCACTTCTACCTCAATGGGCTCTGGTGCTGTAGCGGCTTGAGCAACTGAAGCGGTTGCTGGTACATTTTCTTTTTCCTTAACAATGGTCCCTTCCAAGTTGCATTCCTCATCCAACTCGATCAGGTTCACCCTACTATCTCCATGATTAGGCAGGGGGTTGTTGTGCATGTTCGGGGTCTTCAAGTGTATAACTTTTTGGTCGATCAAGTCTTATATCTTGCCCCTCAAAGCGTAGCACTTTTCAGTATCGTGGCCAGGTCCTCTAGAGTGATAGGCACAGGTTTTGGTTTGATCAAAATAGGGTGTCATCATATCGAGAATTTTGACTGGCAAGGGTTGTATGTGGCCGGCTGCTTTGAGTCTCTCGAACAACTGAGTGCGAGATTCAGCCAGTGGGGTGCAGTTTTTTTTTAGTCTTGGGTTGTTATTGGCGTGATGCCTTGGTGAATAGGTATTAGTGTTTCGGTAGTTGGGACTTTGCGGGTATGTTGGTCTTTGTGGTGGTGGGTTTTGGTACATGTGCTGAGTGTTGTAGACTGGGTAGGTAGATGTGGGTGGTATGTATGGGTAAGATGGAAGAGGTGTTTGGTAGTAGTGGTTATGGGTAGGGGAGTGGTCAAGTGATGCGGCCACGAAGGAGACATCCTCCTTCTTCTTTCTTGATGTGGTAGTGCTTCCAGCTTGTAGGGCTTTGTTAGCGGCTTGTAGTGCAGCCAAGCTAACAATCCTTCTAGTCTTCAGTCCATCTTCGACCATGTCCCCAATCTTGATCAACTCTCTAAACTTCTTATCTTGCAAATTCAGCATCTTGTCAAAATAGACGTCTTCTTGTATGCGGATGAAGGTGGCCACTATCTCGGCGTCTTCCATGGGAGGTTGGACCTTGGCGGCTTCAGCCCTCCATCTAGTTGCAAATTCCTTAAAAGTCTCAGTGGGCTTCTTCTTCAATTTCTCTAAGTAAAATCGATCAGGCGTAGCATCCGTTTTGTGCCCAAAGTTGTCGATGAAGTCTCCAGCCATTGCTTTTAAGCTAGTCCACTTCTTTGTTTGCTGCTTAGAGTACCACACTAGCGCATCTCCAGTCAGACTGCAGCTGAACAGCTGCATGCGGATATTTTCGTCATGTCCAACTCCGATCAACTTGTCACAGTAAGATCTTAAATGAGCCATTGGGTCCCCACTGCCATCGAACATGTTGAACTTGGGTGTCTTATAGTCTTCTGACAGCTTCAAGTCAGGATACAAGCAAATGTCCTCATAATCTAACCCTCGGGTTCCTTTGGGGTCTTGGAGCTGTCTGAACATCTCTACCAGCCATTGGACTTGCTCTTTGGTGTTGTCTGGGTCTTCCTTGGTCCACGCATACATTTCATGATCTTTGATGGGTGATGCGATGGTTTTTGTTTCAACGGTGAAGGAGGGTAAGTTGTTTTGTGGTTCTTTTGGTTGTGCAGTGTAGGCTAGAGTAGCTGTGGGGTTCACCCTACTGTCTCGACCACGACAAAACTGCATAGTGAGCCTTTTCTCCCACATTGTCAATATAGTGCCAACCATCGGATGTTCGATGTCCTTTATGTCAATGTTGAAGCTTCTCGCTTCAGTCAATTGTGGAGTTTGTTGTGTCACTCCCACTTGTCGGAGGATTCTTAGAGGAACATAGTGATAAGTTCCTCGAAGTCCAATCAATGTCAAGAAAGTGATGGCTTGACCTTGTATGGAAACAACAAAGCCGGCACAGTTCTCAATCACCCATTGTACCTTTTGCAACTCCTCGAACTTGGTGTACCATCCTTCCATGTTTGCTGGGTCTTCCCATGCCGCTGTTCCAGCTATGCGGGTGCTATGTGAGCGGATCCCCCCTTTCCAAGACGGTTTTGGTGCTACCTGACTAACAAGGACGCAGTGCAAATGCTCTATCAACCATATTTGCAGCAACAGGTTGTACCCCTCGAAGAAGTCTCCTCCTCTTCTACATTTGGTTAGAGCGCGGTAAACTTCACCCAGAATCATTTGAACCAAACTTACTTGGTCTTTGAAAGCACCTCTGTGTAACCTCTCTACCACTCTTCCCAACCTTATGTCGATCTTTCCTCCCTTCTCGGGGAAAACCATGCTTCCTAGAAAAGCAACGATGAAAGAATTGGATTCAGTCCACTCCCAGTCTTGAATTTCCCATGCCCCAGTCAAATCATGCCTAAGTGTTGGATCTCCAAACCTAGAATGCAAATACTCCAACGTGACTTTTCCATCATGCACCCCTTCGACATACGGATCATAAGGAGCTCCCAGCAGTTCAATGAACTCCTTAGGTTCCACGTCTCAGGGATAAATCATAGTCTCGGGTCCAGGCTCCAACCCTGCTAGTCCCCCAAATTCTTCCAACATTGGTGCCAACTCAAAGCCGTTGAAATGAAAGACCGCCCTTTTGTAGTCCCAGAAGTGTGTTGCAGCTTCTACCAAACCAGGAATGGCAGTGTAGGCCTTGAGAGCCAACAATTCCCCCAACACCTTTTGAATGTGAGCCTTGCTGACAATGGCCAAATCTTCCCACCAGAGTCTGATCAAGTGAGGGGGTCGAGAAACGATCTCAAATTGGAGTGTACCTTTTGCAGCCATAGTCTGAAAACAAAACAAGAAAAGGTAAAGACCAAAACATTCTAATAGTTTTGATAATGCTTAAACAGGTGATCAATGTCTTGTGCAAATATTTCTTCAAATCCATGCAGAGATGTAATTTGTCATTTTCGGGTTAAAAACCCTTTCGACATTTAGGCGTAGGTTTACTAATGGACTATCACGTACCTAGGACGTATAGCCTTCATAAATTTGTCATTATGCAAAGAAAATAAATACACATTTTGTTGCCAATTATACTCATAAATTCCCAAAAATTTGAAAATCAGTACATGATAATTTTCGAAAAAGTAAAATACAAGAGAAAAAATGAAAATGGCACTTTGAATAGGCAGCACACTCCTTTTCCATCTTGGCTCTCTTTTGCTTCTCGTGTAATCTCCTTAACTTCTTCCATGGCTTTGGTTAAGTATTCCTTAGCCGCTACCAAGTGCAAAATGTCTATCGCTGCGCACTCTGAGTTCCATTGTTCAAGTTTTGTCTCCAACGCATCAATCTTTTCCTCTAGCTCTAATGTACGTTTCTTCCACATTTCGATCCCTTATTTGTTCTCCTTATCCATTTTGACAGCTTTCAACATGAACTCTCGGTATCGAATTTGCACTTTCGCCTAGCGATCTCTTATGTCATTCCCTCGACATGGCCCCACTACCACGTTCCTCTTTATACTAGAGCGTAACAAGCTTTTGTAGTTTGGTTCGCGTCCAGCGTTGTATCTATTGGGTGCTAGCGATGCTTCTCCCATGACTTGTCTTCCTACCCAAGATTTTCCAACGTTCTTGACCCTCGGAACAACATCTCCAGTGTAATAAAACTGATAGTCCCTCGTGTCTGGTATCAATGGTATGATTTGCTTTCTCTCTGCTTGCCTCATCACTCTTAGCAGTTGGTAAGGTTGGAGACCTCTTAATCCTACAAGTATCACAAAGGATGCCTTCTAATAGCTAATGATGAAATCTGATGAAGGAAACTAAGTGAACATCCACTGAATTGAGTCCTCCGTTATGTTCTCAAACAATTATACCCATTTCTCTGTGCTGCTCGGCTGCTTGAATCTCGGAACCCCGTACCGTTCTCCAACCAAGTATTTAGAACCAGTCGGTTTAGACATTTCTTGCACACCCTTCACCTTCCTCAAATTCTCTTTGAACCATGCTTGTAGTAGGAGACTGCACCCTTGGAAGTATTTTGCTCCTCTCTTGCAACAATCCAAAGCCCAATAAATGTCTGCTACTATCATAGGAACTATGGTATAACGATAACCATCAATTCCATTGAACACCGCATCGGCAACCATGATAAGCCTTGAACATATGTCGTGACTTGAACTTTCGGGGAACACCATTACCCTAGGAAACAAATAGCAAATGCGAACGGTCTAACTCTCCTCCAATCACTGTAGGATTCAAACTCTTTCTTATGGTTGTCGAACGCACTCAAATACCCAAACCGAGTGTAGAAGTAGGAAAAGGGTATCTTCTTTTGTTGTAAAAACTCCACATCCACACTTGCTACCATCCCTAACTTTTTACGAAACCTTTCAACTGTGGGGAGGCTAGGTGCTAGTATGCGACCCCCTTGCCAACGATATCTGTCTAACCCCGAGTGTGACACAAACCCCTCTATTTCTTCCAACAAAGGTGTTAATTCGACATCCCCAAATCTAAACACATTCAATTCTTCATCCCAAAGTGATACTAATTCTTCAATCATCTCCCTACACGGTTCCATTTCTAATAGTAAAACCAAATGACCCAAGTGTTGGCGTACTTCAGTTTGCTCACCTAGTGACAAGTTACTCCACCAACTAGTTAACAAAGGAGGCCCATAGTCATTCCAAACGGTGAAATTTTTGACTCATTGAGACCTATACAAAAGAAGAAAAATAAAGGATTGAAACCCACTCCCCTTTGAGAATAATTGGGCAAATCAAAATGCGTTTTCATTCTTGTCTCACTTTTTTTCCACTCTCTTTTCTTTTTCTCTTCTTTTCTCTCAAATGCACATAAGCGTGTCCAAACGTCCCTTTGGGGGCAAAAACCCTTTTAGGTAGTTGTGACAAGTTGAAGACTAGCCGGCCACGGGGAGCCCTTCCTAAGGCATGATGCATGCTCATTACATTTAAAGAGTAGTGTAATTCTAGACACGGTTCCCCAAGATGGACGGCCAAGGAGTGGGATCATTTGAAATTGTTGGTTGTACCACGGACCAACTATATTCCAAAACGTCCCTCCTAAAAGGTGTTTTGATTGTGAAGCGACCGTGGGATCCACGTAATCGCATTGTGTATGTAAAGTGTCGTTTCCCAGGAGTGGGGGAGTATGAGTGAAATATGCAACATGTTACATCAAATTTCAAATTCAACACAAATAAATAAATAAAGGAAAGAAAGAAAAACAAAAAAGGAAACATAGTTAGTAAGATAATGATAATATGAATAGAAAAATAATAATCAAATAAATCCCAAAAGTAAAGACACGTTGTGGTTAGGACTTTGAGTATCCCCAGCGGAGTCGCCATTCTGTCATACCCGATTTTGGACTCAATTCGAGGCGAGTCGGGTTTTGGATCTGACTGGGTAACTGCTTTGAGTTCAAATATTGGAGTCGTCACCTAATATAGTCTTCTAAGGTGTATTAGGCCACCTAAGTGTCTAGGGTCGAGTCTATTGGTCACACTAGTCTATTTCAGAGATTCTAAAGGGTAAGAAGTCCAAATGACTCGGGGAAGAAGGTGTTAGGCAGTCCCCCGAGTCCCACGAAAGGTGGTTCCCTTCCGAGCCTATATTTTGGGACAAAAGTAGTAAACATTATCATATAATACTAACTTGGAAGGTCTCTTAGCATTTAATTTAAGGGGACAACATGCAATATCAAATCATATACATACAAATATATTTCATATACGACCTATATATATAAGCCTAATCACGTTTTATAGCCTCTAATATAAATGCCTAATCATAAGCATAGTTTAGACATGCAAGAATGTTCAATTTCAACCTATTTGTGCAATTCTAATATTTAAAACAATATTGCATAAATGGTAAGTATTGTAAACAAAATTCATATTTATATCAAAACCAAATGGGTGTTGTTTTTAAAATGTAATGTTGGCCATTTAGGGTCGGTGTGACTCGTCATTAATTATCGAGCCTTAACCTTAATGGCCCTTTTTATTTAGGAGTCAGTTTTTGAAGATATTTAGGCGAAGAGGCTGCTTTTGATAAACGGGTTGCACGTAAGCATACAAATGCAAACAAGGGCTGTCGCACGTAAAGTATACATACATATGTATAAGCATGTAAGTATATGACTATATAAGAGCTTCAGCTTTAAGAAAATACACATAAAAGCTTATAAGTGACTCCAAAGATCTTATACACCGGAGTGGAGGGGTTGAAAAAATATTTAATTACACATAAAAGGCCATTTTAGAAAAACGTTTTTGGGCCTGGATCACTTGTGTGAAAAGGGCAGTTTCAACTTTATGAAAGACAGCGTGATTTTAACATATTTTGCACAGAATAGCCCCTGTTTCAAATAAAGCTTCAGTTTTAACCATAAAACAGACATACTTTCGAATTTCGAACCTAAAACCTGTATAAAACGCTTAACGAAGCAGTGTTGACATCTCAAAAATCTTATAAGCAATCTGCATGATTTCTTCGAATGTCAAACTGATTTTAAGAATATTAAAGCCTAACATGATGCAACACATAAGAGCAAGGGTTAGAAGAGGGCCCCTGCACAGCCAATACACAACCTAGTAGCTGTGATCCATGTGTTAGCAAATTACAAGCAGGGATTCCTATATATGGACTAATCGAAAACCCCATAGATTAATGTAGAACAAATCTTAAACAAACTGGAACCCCTCTCCTTAAAACCATATAAAGTCCAGGTTCATAAACATGTTCTTAGGCTAATTTTAGGCTTGAAAATCAATCAATTAATCTAGATAATTCTCAATCGAAATTACATTAACCACAGGACTGATTATCAATCAAGCCATTAATCAAATATTATCATTGAATCAATCAAAAATTCTTCTAATCATGCCAGAACCGAATATCAATCAATAATCCAAATTGCAATCAATCAAGACCCCTAAAATCATGCTTAAACTAACCCCACATTTCAGTTTTACCCATGTAAATGCAAAAACAGGTATCTTGATTGAACGAAGCAATAGAAACATGGTTAATAGAGATTAACTTAGAAACCCAATCATGGATTTCAACACTAATAGAGGCGATCCTTAAACGTGAAGAATTTTGAGTAATGCTTAGTCACAATAATGAATTAAATCAAATACTAACAATCCTACTATCTCAACATACAAATATCAGTCAATTAAATCTGTTAACACATAGGCATCGCGTAGACTGAAGCAAACAAAAGGGAAAAAGTATAACCCGTTAATGTCGGAGTCGGGTCAAGTTGACCCGTCATAAATTGAGTTCACATGGAGTTTTCGCACCATTTTTCGATAATAAAATTGTTTTAGGACGCCTTTTAACCCAAACCAGAGATTTTCTAGCAGCGGGGACCCGTCGACAAGGGTTGAAAACCAGCCTTGCTCGAACATTGTAAAATGGGTATGGGTTTTGTAGCGGAGGAAACGAGGAGTATGTTGATGCAATTTGTTTCGAGTTTGGCCGGTTAGAATGGCCGGAATCGCCATCGACGGCGGAGAGGAAGAGAGAGAGAGAAAGAGAGACAGTCGCGAGGGGAGAGAAATGGGAAAGGGGAATAGGGTTTGGGGGGTGTGTTGCGTAATTAAAAATGGAAAGAATATTTTCAGCCGTTGGATGAGGGGAATGGAGGGTTAGGATGTTGCCACGTAGTCGCTTAGGTGTTAAAGTTATAGCTGATGTGTATAAACCTGTGTATGTGTATATGTGTATATATTTGCATATAAACAACGTATAATTAGCATAATTTAATGTAAAATAGGTATAGAAATTGTATAAAATAGGTATAAAATTCTTGGAAAATTATGGAATTAATCTAACGCATTACAATGGCTAGGAAGCGTATAAAAAGTGTATTTTGGAATTTTAAAATGAATTGGATAATTTTATCAAAATAAGGGTATTTGCAGAAATTGTAAAAATGGTTATGGTTTGAGACGATGCTTTTGAAAATGGCCTCGATTGTCAGACTATTATGAGAAGATAATTTGAAAGGAATGGACAGGGCAAGAGTAGATACACAATCGTGTGTAAAATTTGAAAACTATTGATTTTAAAAATAGGAGGGACAAAATTGGGTGTCAACACTCTTCTTTGGTTTTGATACTTGTAGGTACATGGCGAAAGAAGGAGAAAAGACCTTAGCGGTATCGGAATACACTTTGGCTTATCTCTTGGCAGTGATTAAAGCAATGAGCTTAAGCCTTGAGAGCATTGAAAGAGAAAGAACCCCGAGTGCTCACAAAGATGCAGGAGAAGGCACAAATGATGGTTCAACCATGAAACCGGATCGATTTTCTGAGATAGCTCAACAACAACGGTTGAGAGAAAAAGCTACTCGTCGTGAAAGAGTGTTGGGCAATCCCCAACCTTTGGGCATTCCCCAACCCTTGGGCAATCCCTAAGGTAATGTTCCACCACTAATGAGGCTCCGAAGAAATGTGGTACCCAATGAGCAAGATGTAGATGCTCAAGAAGGGGAGATACCCGAGCTTGTTGATGATTATGAAGAGTATGAGCCACCTTATCCGAATAGGAGGCCGATGCAAGGAGGTCGAGGTATGAATACAAGTCGTGGACCTCAAGAGCGATATGTGGAAAGGAACTTGAGGCGTCAATATTATGGTTATGATGATTACTATGGGGGTCAACCGGATCCAAATCGTGGAGGCGGTGATAACAACTTAAATAGTGTAAAGATCACTATCCCATCCTTCAAAGGGACTAGTGATCCGGAGAAGTTCATAGAGTGGAACATTCAATTAGAGCGGGTCTTTGATACTAATGATATGTCGGATGAGAAGAAGGCTACCTATGATATTGCTTCATTTGAGGCCTAAGCTTCCACTTGATGGGATTCGGTTAAGAGGTCAAGACGTGCTATTGTGTTGCCCCGTATACATTACTTGGGAAGAGTTGAAGATTGTGGTGGGTGACAAGTATTTGACACCCAAATATCGACAAGAGCAACTCAAGAAACTCTATGAATTGAAACAAGGTCTTAAGTCGGTTGATGAATACTTCAATGATTTTAAAAAGAACTGAATGGCCCTTGACATGGAGACGGAAGATGAGGAGCAAGCTATCATTAGGTTCAAGAATTGCTTAAACTGAGAGGTTGCTTCTCAATTGAGGTTGCATATTTTCCATTCACTCCACGATGCATGAAACGCCGCCATTGAAGCCGAAAAGTAGAGCAAGGAAGACAAGGCCACTCGCTATAGAAGTACTACTTCCACTCTCGTGAGCCAAACCAAGGATTGGAAGAGCCCGAATACTGGTGCTGCTAGTGGAAGCCAAGATGTGAAGAAGCCCTTTGATAAAGCTACACAAAGGAGTGTTTCTAAGGAGTCAGGAGGTAATTCTAAAACTAAATTAAATACTGCTAGTGCTTCTTCTTTTCAATGCTATAAGTGCAAGGGCTATGGGCACTTTGCTAAAGAATGTCCCATCCGTAAAAAAATGATAATCACGGATGATGGGTTGGTATTTTAGCAAGAAAGTGAGCCCGAAGATGATGTATTTGAGGAAGATGAGCGAGTTGAGGGTGAAGAGGAAGTGGCGAAGCGTGATGATCCTAATATATTTCTCGTGGTACATCGGAGTTTAAGTGCCATGACTATTGAGGAGGAGGACGATGTGCAAAGGGATAACTTGTTCCATGCTAGATGTAGAGTGAAGGGACAAGTGTGCTCGATGATTGTTGATTTGGGTAGTTGTTCCAATGTGGTGAGCCAATCGTTTGTCTCACAACTAAAGTTTCCTACTTTAAACATCCACATCCAACCCATTGCAATGGTTGAGTGATTGTGAGGAGTTGAAGGTGGTGAAGCAAGTCTTGATCAAGTTAAAGATTGGGACTTATCAAGATGAGCTCATGTTTGATGTTGTGCCTATGCAAGCTTACCATCTCTTGTTTGGTAAGCCATGGCAATATAATAGGTGTGTTGTTCATGATGGCCGAGCCAACACTTACACGGCTAAGCATGAGGGTAAGAAATACACACTTAAGCCCTTAACGCTTAAGCAAGTGAGTGATGACTATAGGCGCATGAAGGAATTGAAAGAGGAGGCTAAAGCTAAGTCCCTTGTGGAGACTAGACCTATAGCCGTGAATCAAGCTATCACACCATCTCTATCTGGTAACATTTGTGCCATGATGCAACCAGGTGAGTGCTTGAGAGGTAATGATAGCACAAAGATGCTTATTTGTCTAGTGAATAAGGGTATGGTCTTGACTTCTGATAGTGATTATGCTACAAACCCTAACCCTTTGCCTAGTGTTATTGAGTATGTTTTGCAGGATATTGAGGAAATGTTTCCTGAGAAGATGCCTAGTGGTCTTCCACCTTTGAGGGAGATTGAGCACCAAATTGACTTTGTCCCAGGGTCCCAAATCAAAAACAAGCCGGCCTATAGGAGCAAACCCGACGATACAGGGTTGCAAAAATAAGTGGATGAATTGCTCAATAAAGGCTTGGTTCGTGAGAGTTTGAGTCTGTGTACCGTACCGATGATTCTTGTGCCAAAGAAGGAAGGAACATGGAGGATGTGTGTTGATTGCCATGCGGTCAACAAGATAACGGTAAAGTATCGTCATCCCATTCCTAGACTTGATGACATGCTTGATGAGCAGTGATTCTAATATCTTTTCGAAGATGGATCTTAGGTCCGGCTACCACCAAATCCGAATGAAACAGGGTGATGAGTGGAAAAACTGCATTCAAGATCAAATTTGGTCTCTATGAATGGCTGGTGATGCCCTTTGGCCTCTTCAATGCACCTAGCACTTTTTTGAGGTTAATGAACCATGTCATGAAATTGTTTATCAATAAATTTGTGGTTGTCTATTTTGATGATATCTTGATATATAGCAAGTCAATAGATGGTCATGTTGTCCACTTGAGGCAAGTCCTTGAGGTGCTAAGAGCCAAAAAGCTCTATGGAAACTTCAAGAAGTATGCCTTTTGTGTTAAAAGGGCTGTCTTTCTTGGTTTTGTTGTTAGTACCAATGGTGTAGAGGTTGATGAGTCTAAAGTTGAAGCCATTAGAGATTGGCCTATTCCGACTACCGTTTTTCATGTTAGGAGTTTCCATGGCCTTGCTAGTTTCCATAGGTGATTTGTAAAGGACTTTAGCACCATTGCCACATCACTCACCGAGTTGGTGAAGAAAGACCGACAGTTTGTATGAGGAGAGCCTCAAGAGAAGGCTTTCCAAGAGTTGAAAAGTAGGTTGAGTATGGCCCCTTTGTTGCAATTACCCGACTTTGGGAAGGCATTTGAGGTTGAATGTGCTGCCTCGGGGGTTGATATTGGGGGTGTTCTCATGCAAGATGGGAAACCCATTGCCTACTTTAGTGAGAAGTTAAAGGGTGTAACCTTGAATTACTCTACGTACGACAAGGAGTTGTATGCCCTAGTGAGAGCTTTAGCTCATTGGAAACATTATCTTTGTGATTAAGAGTGATCAGGATCACTCTCACATCTTAGGGGCCAAGAGAAGTTGAACAAGAGGCATGCCAAGTGGGTAGAGTTCATTGAGAGTTTCCTTTATGTAATTCATTACAAGAAGGGAATAGAGAATGTTGTGGCCGATGCACTTTCTAAAAAGTTTGCTCTAGCTACCACTCTTGCTTCTAGGCTTATGGGTTTTGAGAGTATTAAATTGATGTATGAACATGACCCAAAGCTAAAGAGCATTTATGATTCTCTAGTGAGAGAGGAAAGGGTGGAAAGTACCAATGGGTAGATGGCTACATCTTCAAGAATGGGAGAATGTGTGTACCCGAGTCCTCATGGAGAGAATTGCTAGTGCGTGAAGCACATAGTGGAGGCTTAATGGGTCACTTTGGGAGGGATAAAGCTTTTACCATTCGTATGGAGCAATTCCACTGGCCTAAGATGGGGTTGCAAGTTGAGCAGCTATGCTTCTTGTTTAGATTGCAAGCATGCCAAGTCTAAGTCGAATTCCCATGGTTTGTATACTCCGTTGCCTATTCCTACTAGCCCGTGGGTGGAAATTTATATGGATTTTGTTATGGGATTGCCATGGTCTAGGGGAGGACATGATAGCATTTATGTTGTCGTTGATAGGTTCTCCAAAATAGCACACTTCATTCCGTTTAAAAAGAGTCATCATGCACTACATATTGCTTCTTTATTTATTGATCATGTGTTAACATTGCATGGGGTATCTCAAACTATTGTGTGTGATAGGGACTCTAAGTTCCTTAGTCATTTTAGGAGGTGCTTATGGGGTGCTTTTGGCACCAAGTTATTGTTCTCTACGTCCCACCACCCTTAAACAGATGGGCAAACTAAGGTGGTGAATCAAACCTATGGAGTTTGAGAAGTTGCCATTCATGGAGTTTGCATATAACCATACTTTGCATAGAACGATTGACATGACTCAATTTGAGTGTGTTTATGGATTTAATCATTTGATTCCACTTGATCTTACCCCTTTGCCTAGAGATGCAGTTGTTAGCTTTGAAGGTAAGAGTCGGGCCAAGGCTTTGCTTGAGCTTCATGCTAAGGTGAGGAAGAACTTGGAGAAAGCCTATGGAAAGGTGGCATCCAAGAAGAAGGAAGGAAGGAAGAAGATGGAATTAAAGAATTGAGATTGGTTATGGGTGCACTTCCGCAAAGAGAGGTTTCCAAGCAATAGAAAAGGGAAGTTGGCACCGAGAAGAGATAGACCATTCCAAGTGCTATTAAAGATCAACAACAATGCCTACGTGATTGATTTTCCCGGTGAGTCTAATATTTCTAGCACATTCAATATTTCTGATTTGACTCTTTGTGATGTAGGTGATGATGCCCTGGAGGATGATGCCTTGATTTCGAGGATGAAATCTTCTCGAGAAGGAGAGGATGATGCAGGCCAAATTACCTCGAGACCATTCACTCGGAGTCAATCTAAGGCGATTCAAGATGCTCACCTACACTTGGTTTGGAAGAGATTAGAAGATAGAAGCTTCAGGAGTGATTTGAAGATCATGCGCCTCAACACATGCGAGGGCAGACAGGGTGGAGTGCCTCAACACTCCAGAACCACTCCAGGACAAGCTACAGCACAAGGCGGAGCTCCTCAGGAAGTGGGTAGACCGCCTCCCCCAAAAATCACTCAAAATTGGCTAAGTGTTGAACTGGAAACTCTCTGAAGTTTGCTGAGGCGGAGTGCCTCTGAGCTGAGGTGGAGCGCCTCTTGCTGGAAGCCCTCTCTGAAGTTCCCTGAGGCTGAGCACCTCAATATTGAGGCGGGGCGCCTCCCCCTTTTCAAGACTTGATGGGATTTTAGTGAATTTTTTGACTATTTTCTATTTTTACCCTATGTGGTCCTTATCGTTTTAACCCAGATTGTGGGCTTTAATGACATTTACTATAATGAGGTCCTATAAATACCTACCTTAGGGCTTTTTGTTCATTAGAAAATCTTGACATTAAACAAAAACTTGAGAATGCTCTCCATGAAAACCTTTTGTTTGGGCTTGATTTCACTTGGTGATTCCATTTAAACATCGATCCTCTTTGATCAAACTCGTTTGCAAGAGTCGTGTATTTTTTGAGGATAGTTTGCGTAGTATGGGTGTCTCTTGACTACGTTCGAAGGTGTATCGAAACTAGTTGGTCGGTGCTACTTTGAATAGTGTTCAAGCTACGTCTTGCTTTCATCATTACTGTTAGCTTCCGTATTTTGACCCTGAATCAGTATTCAATGCTATTCAAAGATGCAAAAGGTAATCGACGAGGCATTAAAAGTCCAAATATAAGTAGAAATGACCATTCTATAAACGGGGTGACACATAAAGCACATTTATCCTTTAGGAATTATATAAAGGTTTGACATCCTTGGTATGTCAAAAATCCATTACCAACTTTTCTCTGAAGTGGCCAAAGAGTTCTCAACCTGAAAAGACACACTTTTCATATTCTAGGTTACATTGTCTTTTGAAAAAGCTTGTGCCACACGTTGATCACTTGCTCACAATTAAGCGAAATTTAAGGCATTTTCTTCTCTTTTTCTCCTATCTTCCTTCACATTTTCCAAAGATCATGATCACTAGAACATTCGACATGGTTGCTGAAATCCCTCAGTTGCTCAAAGATTGGTGGGGAAACCTAAATAGATATCAACAAAATCAAGTCAAAATAGTGTTGGAAAACCTGATTTCACTAGTAGATCACACATCACTGAAAGGAATGATAGAAGTAGTAGTGCACTTTTAGGATGCAGATCGGGTAGTATTTCACTTTGAAAGTGTAGAGTTAACACCGTTGCTGGAAGAAATAGATAGATTGACTCAATTATCATTTGAAAGTGAGGAAATCTTGATGCCAAAAAACATTGCACCAGAGGAGTTTTCTGGAATGGTAGGACTCAAGCCCGAACTATGCACTGATAGCATGAGACAGTTACGAATTTCTTTAACTTTCATCTACATTAAGTTCGGGTACGGAGAAGCATTTTAAGATTTCCGAGATAATTTCAGCTTTAACCATGTAGATTTGCAAGAATAGAGGGTACTCGCTTTTGTCACCAGCTTTTTAAGGACTGTGGTGTTTCCCGAACACAAAGGAAGGGTTGATGTTTGCATAGTATCAATTATTGATTCCCTACTCAAGGATTTTTACAAAAATTACACTTTGGTACTTATGATTGTTGCAGAACTGTACTGAGCTTTAGAAAGATGCTAGAAGGGTGCTGGCTTTTTCAAAGGTTGCAATTTGCTTCAATAAATTTAGTTGATGGAGCATTTGCAAAAGATGAACAGCACAGACCAAACCTTCAGTTTCACTCTAAGAGAGAACTATATCTTAACTCACACCACCTGCATGTACAGCGCTCTTGAGAAGTGGGACCAACAAACAACTACCAAAGGTTTGTACCATAAGTTATGTCAGTTAACGTCTGAAAATATACAATGGATATTTAATTACTTTCCCAGCACTACAGTGATCACACGGTCTGAAGGAGCCTCATTTCTCATCTTAGTGGGATTTAGAGGAGTTTATCCATATGCTCCTTTAAGGGCACTCAGACAAGCATATCGTACCCCATATTGCAAATTTTAAAAGTTTCAAAGCAGATGTTTTTGGTGGGGAGCGAAGGTGCATGGGTAGAAGATTAGATTTAGGAAGGGATTCACCTAAGTTGAAGGGAACCTACAGCAATATAATGCACACATAGCAAATAAAAAATATGTCCCATAATGCAAGGGACTATTTTATGCACGATGATTTGAGAGTCGCTCTATACCACGTGTATCATTTTGTTTGCTAGCAAAATGCGGAGTCTAAATGAGAATATTGTGTTTACAAAACATTGGTCGTTATTACATTAGCTGATATTGAAGCAACACAAGAGAAGGTTAAATATTGCTAGAAAATTACATCATGGCCGAGCGAACATTATTCATACTGATCCATCCTCAGGAGATTATTCTTCTTCAGACGAGTCTTCTTTCGATGAACTTGCCTCTGATGACTCTTTTTGGAAGATGATGTTGTCTGCATCAGCTAAGAGCCGGGATATGTCAAATATGAAATTCTTCAACATTTCCCAAGAAATATTTCCTTTCTCCTCCATTCCCTTGTCATCCATGGAGTTTATTCTTTCGCCACCACATACACCTATACACTCTATGTGTTTTGCCAGGAGTTTTTCCTTATTGCGCCATTTTTCTTTTTCATTGAGCTTTGCCTTGCCCAAATTCCGCTTTTCTGCTATTTGTCCTTGTGCCCTTGCTAGTTGTTGACGCAGCTTCTTGCACTCAGATTCTATCTCTTCAATATCTCTTTTCCTTTTAGTTGTTGCTCTTGTTTGAACTGCCCTTGCCATGTTTTACCGGAGCCAATCTAGGTAGTCTTCGTCATAGCCTACATCAAATCTATCTCGTCCGATAGTCTCGAGTTTCATTCGACCCCTTACTTTCCAGAGTTCTAATATCTTTTCCTCGAGTTGTATTACCCTAATCCTACACTTAAATCTCAATATTCAGAGACTTTGCATGTCCAAAATTATTTCGAACCCGCTGGCTAGAGTTAAACACCAAGGCAAAAGATATGGCTAAGAAAAAGTGCACTTATCTGCGATTTGTCAAAACAAGATAAGGTTGTTACAGCAAGCACACATTGATAAAGCCCGTGTCTGTGCTAATCAAGTGTTCCACCCATCGAGGCCATTGACACGAAGCCAAGCCTAGCTTTTGCGTGATGTTCACATCCAGCTAGCGTGGTCGGGAGAAAGCAACCGTTCGGAAGCTGAGAGGTTGAGCTCGACATATGTAAGCAACATCTGCAAGCTCGAGCCCACGTACGGGAGTGACCGAATCTCGCTCAACGACGTCGAGCAGTAAAGCAACTGAAGGCTACAATGAGCCCGAGGAAGAAGAGCATCCGATTTCAAGTGTTCGAGGTTGAGAGTGACCAAGTACAAGAGCGCCCGAACACTTAGTTGTTTCAGACCTGTGTGGCTTATTTTTACTGGTCGCCTGTGACCTTTTTACTAGTTTATCCTTGGGGCTATCTATATAAACCCCTTAGTATTTCATTTGTTAGACACCTAGTTGATTTTTAATATTGAATGATAAGACGAGTACTTTTGTATTTCTGTCGTGAGTCAAACCCCGTCGTGGGAATTGTTAAAGAGTTGGGTCAATCGGTGGATTCTGTTTGAACATTTTCTTCTTTGATCATTCAATTTGCAATAAGCTTGTCGTCTTCTTGAGGATTGTTGCTTAGTTTAGGTGTTTGTTAGCTTTCTCAACCGAGTGGTCCCAACACTTGTTCCTTGGGTTTGTTTTTATTGAACCTTAGATTTGTCTAGCTTCTATCTTTATTTTTACCGTTTTTACTTTCCGGTGTTTCTTGTTTGATTGCTAAGCTTCTCCTAGATTAGCTTGCACCAGTTTTTGGTGTCAGAGCACAGTTTGGGCTTGTTCTTACAACCCCAATCCTTTTCTATATTATCTTTACTTTTCGTGTGTTGTGTCTTTGTTTCGTTTCGTGTTCTTGTTTGTTGTGTTGTTACTATGTTGTTGTTGGTGTTTTATTACCAAAAAAAAAAGTAAAAATAAGAAAATTAAAAAAAAAGTTTGATTGTTGTTTGTTTGAAGTAAACAACCACAGATTCTTGTTCACCGTTGATTTGTGATTCTGGAAAGTAGCTGTCGTACGTTGTTTGACGACTATGGTTTCTTGAAGAATTTCTACGGTCCACGTGGTGGTACTGTTGCAAAACCCCAGTTTAGTTTTGATTGTTTTGACGTTCAAACTGGTGGTTGGTATTTGATGTGGGTCGAGTTTTGTGCTTAAAATTCGAAGTTCCATCGTTTAGCCACCGTCCGTACGCCAGAAAATTTTTACATTGTAACAGTGTATGGACGAAGTTGAAGCTGTTCTTAGCTTGGCTTGGAACTGAAAATTCCTCCATTCGTTGTTAAAGTTAAACGGAGAAACGACTTTGAATCTTGTTTTAAATTCTGGTCTGTGAATAAAAGTTTAAAGTGTGTCCGTACACCGGAGTTAAGGTTCACTGTTCTATTGAAGAAGAAAGGGAAAGGCATCGTTGCCTAAAACCCCAGGTGAAAAGTTGTCGGCAAGAAAGAGAAAAAAGTTGATAAGGATAAACCCTAATCTGTACCAAAAGGGCGGCGTGCAGCGCCAGCTCAGTACCGGCGTTTTTCGGCGGAGAATACAATGGAAAAAGAGAAGAAGAAAATAGAGAGCTATGTATTAGTACACAACATAGCAAAGAGACACAACGTCGGAACTCTAGTTCGTAGCGCCACCGCGTTCGGCGTCTCCGAGGTGATTCTCGTCGGCCGCCGTGATTTCAACTCCTTCGGTAGCCACGGCTCCACTTCTCATGTACGGTTCCGCCACTTCCATTCCCTCGCCGATGCTAGAACCTTCCTCAAGGAAAGAGAGTGTGATATATGTGGAGTTGAAATTACTGAAAATGCAGTGGCTGTAAATGAGCATCCTTTTAAGAGAAGTACTGCTTTCCTCCTGGGAAATGAGGGTACTGGTCTTTCTGCAAAGGAGTGCGAGATATGTGATTTCTTTGTATATATTCCACAATATGGGTGTGGTACTGCTTCATTGAACGTGACTGTCGCTGCTTCCATTGTTCTACATCATTTTGGAGTTTGGGCTGGATTTTCTGAGAGAACACGTGAAGGGAACAAGTTTATTGTGGCTGAAAGGCCTTCCAAACAATCAAAGAAAAATTACTGCATGGAAACATCTGAATCTCTTGCCGAAGAGCGGAGAATGAAGAGGGAAAATCTTTCAAATGGGTTCTTTGAAGATACTGGAAAGGAGGAATCACCTTCAAATCTTTTAGATACCTTGTTTGATGGTTAATGCCAGAGGACAATGCCTAACTTTACGTATCCTTTGATTTCATCGTCAAATCCGTGCAGATTCATTTTTGATAGAAGAAAAGCAAGTCAACTGGCGAAGGGGGATTTTTATTTATTAGTGGAGTAAACTACGGAGGAGTTGAAATTTAGAATCCTAGGTAGCTCTGGCCAGCCTCCATAGAGGAGAGCATTTTCACAGGATTTATTAGTTTTGCAAGTTTTATTTGAGGAGAATTCAGGTTTAGCAGTCTTCAGTTTTAGGTATTAAATTGGTAATGCTACGTGAAACTAGATCACACAACGGAGTTTCCATTGTCGGATCTTGTATCAAATCATGTTCATTTTACACTTGTGCTCTGTTTTAAAATGGTCATTGTACAATTATAATATAAGTTCAGACAAGCCAAATGATTGCTAATTTAGCTCTTATATGATGCTACTCAGCAAAAAAAAAAAAAAAAATCTATACCAAAGGAGAGACCACTTTTGCCCGTACAATGGTGACATGTCAAAGGTTTCCAAAGAGGAAACAGAGGGTAGATTCTCTCAGGTTATCTTCCTTTTTTGCGACCGTTAAATCTCGTTAGTAGATCTCTGAAGTAAAATTTTCTACTCGAGGTCCTACTACTTTGTTTGAGCTTATAGGAACTCGTGTGCAGGGTGACCGAAGTCCAAAATTTGTAGTTTAATTCTTGACCTCCCGTGCACAATTAAATAGCGTCCGTTCTATCAAGTCGAACATCAATTCACTCTTCCCGAAGAAGACAACGAATGTTAAGGTTAGAAATTACCTCACACACTCCATCACCTTTGATGGGTGGCACTCGGGTCCACTCAATATATATGGGTTCGGTTTTGGTCACTCAAGAACTTGCAGCTAATGGCTTCCTCGGTTGATCAACTTCTCTCAATTCCTTCGAATTTGACAAGTTGCAATGTCTTACTTCGGGAAGAGTGAGTTGATTTGACTCAATGGATCGGACAGCTCTTTACTCTTGCGCTTCGGGAAGTCAAAGAAATTTCTACGAAGTTGGACTTCGGTCACTCCACCCACGAGTTCCTATAAGCTCAAATGAGTTAGTACGACCTCGAGTAGGAAGAATTACTCAAAAGATCCACTAACTAGATTTTTCAGACAGAAGAAAAGTGAAAACCTAGGAGAATCTACCCTTTCATTCCTCTTCGGAATCTTTCTCGAACACACCAACTGTTGTCCGTACAAGAGTGGTCCCTCCTTGGTACGGATAGGGTTTTATCTTATCCAATTCCCCTTTTCAGCCGACAACCTTTTCACCTGGGGTTTTGATCTTTACACTTTACCCTTTTCTTCTTCAATGGAACAGTGAAGATTTGCTCCGGCTTACGGACAAACTTAGCTTCGTTCACTGACCACGAATTTCAACAGAGTTTGGGTTGCTTCCTTCAACTCCGGTTCCAACAACTACGGAGGAGTTTCAGTTCAAAGTTCTTGAGCTAAGATTCAGCTCCTTCGTGTCGTACACTGTTACAAATCGTAACAATTTTTCGGCGTACGGACAATGAATTCAAACACAGAACTTCAAATTTAAGCACAAAACAAACTCAAATCATTCAAGAACCACCAATCTTCATCGGTTTCAACCAAAACACGCTGGGGTTCAAAAAAAATCATTCACCACCAACTCAAAGCAGTCCAAAATTTCACCAAGAAACCCTAGTCACGAAAATTGTACATCGGGTACTTGTTGGAATCATGAAACAAGGGTGAACATGAATTAGTGGTTGTTTAATCAAAACAACCGATAATCAAACACAATTTTAAATTTTCTTTTTTCTACTTTTTTTTTTTGTAAACACCACAACAACAACAATCAAACACACGGAAGAAAGCTGAAACTGGAGACACAAGCACGATTATAATGAACAGGATTTGAGGTCGTAAGAACAAACTCAAACCTTGCTCTGATACCAAGATGGTGCAAGCAAACCCGAGGGAAATGCTAAACACTATGCGCGGAAGAAAACAACAAGAAAAGTAAAGGTAGAAGCAAGACAAATCTTGCTTCGATTCAAAAGAACAGTGAGGAACCTGTCTCAAAGCTCGATTGAAAGGAAATCAAGACGCACCTATACTATGCAACAATCCTCAAGAAAGACCCGCTTCTTGCAAATTGAATGATCAAGAAGAAATATTTCAAACGAATAACACCGATTGACACAAGTTCTTTAAAAGCCCACGTCGGGGTTTGGCTCCATCGGAGACTCACAATAGCACTTGCTATGTTTTTCATATAACTAAAACTGGATCCTTAAAATGAAATGAGAATAGAGTATTTATAGGCTATGCTAAGGATAAGGTAGTAAATAGTCACAAGTGACTAATAAAAACAAGCCACGCAGGGCCGAGCTAAGTGTGTGTCCGGCAGCCTTGACTTCGGTACACGGTTGCTTGCTCGAACTCATTGTCCTCGGGCGCTCACTTGTATTCGAACACATCACTTGTCTTCGAGTACAATTTGTTGGTGTTCGGTCACTTTGTCCTCGGGCTCAAATCTGAAGATGACGCCCTCGGTTCTTGAGCCCGGCTACTCAGCTTCGGAGCAATTGCTTTCCTTCTGCTTGGCCAAGTGAATGTGCACATCGTGCAGTAGCTTGGCTTGGCTTCGTGTCATTGGTCTCCTCGGTGGATCGAACACTTGATCAACACGTGTTCGGGCTGCATCATCTTTTCAACTGTGCCCAAGTAGTGACTTCGGGATAAACATTCCTCCGTCTAAATCTCTTGTAAGCTTCCCACCACATGGATGCGTATGCTTCGAACGAAGCAATGGCATGGGCAGCTTTTCTTTCTTCGGTCATCTCATTGGTTTCGAAGATTCGCTACATTTTAAGCTTCCATTCAAGATATTCATCTGGATCACTAGTTCCTTTGAAGGGTGGAATAGTGATCTTGACACTGTTCAAGTTTGAATCTCGAGCACCTCGAATCGGTTCGGGATACTCATCATAGTGATCATCAGCCTCACGCTCAATATGTCGTTCAATATTTGCGCCTCGGCCTCGACCTAGGAAATTTCCACGACCTCGTTGAGCCAGCCTTCATTGACCAAATGGTGGCTCATACTCATATTCATCCTCGGGAAATCCCTCTTCGTCAACCTCTTCGACAACGGCACCAAGGTTTCTTCGGGCCTTTGGAAGTGGTATCCTCTCTCCTCAGGGAATGCCGAAGTTTTGTTGTGCTTGGGGATTGCCCAAGTTGAGTTCTTTTCGAATTGCCTCACTCGTCAACTGATGTTGTCAAACAAGCTCGGCATACGACTCAGGTTTCATCGGAGTGGAGCTGCTCGTTCCAGCACCGGACCCATGCATGGCCACGGACACACTTCCTTGCTTGAGGTTAGCTACTCAAGCACTCACTCCTCTCACTTCGGCACTGATGCCTTGTATCGCAGCCATGAGATCGGCTAACGACACATCAAGCTTCTCAATCCCCTTTTCTTCGCCTCCATTCCCAGCCATGGTACCTGCACAAACCAAAGACCAAGTACAATGTTAAGGTTAGAAATCTCCTCACACACTCCCTCACCTTTGTTGGGTGGCACTCGGGTCCACTCAATTTAGGGGTTCGGTTTTGGTCACTCAAGAACTTGTAGTCAAAGGCTTCCTCAGTTGATCAACTTCTCTTAGTTCCTTCGAATTTGACAAGTTTCAATGTCTCCTTCGGGATGAGTGAACTGATGTGACTCAATGGAACGGACTCTATTTACTCTTGCGCTATGGGAAGCCAAAGAATTTTTCTACGAAGTTGGACTTCGGTCACCCCACGCACGAGTTCCTATAAGCTCAAAATGAGTTAGTACGACCTCGAGTAGGAAGAATTACTCAAAAGATCCACTAACTAGATTTTTCGATCACAAGAAAAGTGAAAACCTAGGAGAATCTACCCTTCGATTCCTCTTCGGAATCTTTTCGAACACACCAACTCCTGTCCGTACAAGAGTGGTCCCTCCTTGGTACGGATAGGGTTTTACCTTATCCAATTCCCTTTTCTAGAGGACAAGATTTTCACCTGGGGTTTTTGATCTTTACACTTTACCCCTTTCTTCTTCAATGGAACAGTGATGTTTTAGCTCCGGCGCACGGACACTTAACTTCGTTCACTGATCAAGACTTTCAACAGAATTTGGGTGGCTTCTTTCAACTCTGGTAACAACAACAATGGAAGAAATTCAGTTCAAATTCCTTGAGCTAAGACCAGCTCTTCGCGTTCGTACACTGTTACAATAGTAACAATTTTCCGGTGTACGGACGACGGCTCAAAAACATAGAACTTCGAAATTTAAGCACCAAACACACCCAAATCAATCAAGAACCACCAGTCTTCATCGGTAACAACCAATACACGCTGGGGTTCGTAAACAGTCACCACTAAGCTCAAACAGTCCAAAATTCTGTTGAGAAACCCTAGTCGCCGATGGTGTACGACAGGTACTCAAATCAATCCTCGGACAGTGGTGAACAAGAATCAATGGTTGTTTAATCCATACAACCAACAAATCAACCAAAATTTTTGAATTTTTCCTTTTCTACTTTTTTTTTTTTTGTAAAAACACTGCAGGAACAACAATCAACAACAATGAAGAAAGCTGAAACTGGAGACACAAGGCACAAATAACTCGAACAGGATTTGAGGTTGTAAAAACAAACTCAAACCTTGCTCTGATACCAAGATGGTGCAAGCAAACCCATGGGTTTAGCTAAACACGAAACAAACGCGGAAGAAAACAAGAATAAAAGATAAAAGCGAGACAAATCTTGCTTCGATTCGAAAGAACAGTGAGGAACCTGTCTCAAAGTTCAACCGAATGAAGGTCAAGACGCACCTATGCTATACAACAATCCTCAAGAAGAACAAGATTCTTGCAAACTGAATGACCAAGAAGAAAATGTTCAATCAAAGACACCGAATGACACAAGTTCTTTAAAATCCCACGTCGGGATTTGGCTCCATCGGAGACTCAGAATAGCACTTGCTATGTTTGATCATTCAACAATAACTGCCTTAAAATGAAATGTAAATGTACTATTTGTAGACTAGGCTAAGGGTAATACAGTAAACAGTCACAAGTGACCAATAACAACAAGCCGCACAGGGCTGAGCTAAGTGTGTGTTCGGCAGCCTTGACATCGGTGCTTGGTTGCTTGCTCGAACTCATTGTCATCGGGCGCTCACTTGACTTCGAACACAATTTGTTGTGTTGTGCTGCTCGGAGCCAAGAGTTGGTGTTCGGTCACTTTGTCCTCGGGCTCAAATTTGAAGATGACGCCTTCGGTTCTTGAGCCCGGCCACTCAGCTTCGGAACAATTGCTTTCCCTCAACCAAGCCAAGTGAATGTGAACATCGTGCAGCAGCTTGGCTTGGCTTTGTGTCATTGGCCTTGGTGGATCGAACACTTGATCGGCGCGTGTTCGTGCTGCATCACCCTGCCCAGCAAAAGATGGCACTACCGGAACCTCTGCAGCAGGATCAACATGATCCACCATCCTCGCGGCCTGGGCAACTCTACCTCTGCCTCGACCACGACCTCTACAGCGGCCAACACCACCACCTCGCAGAGCAGCAGGAATAGGGGCAACCGCTGGCTCTTCCGCCTCTCGCTGAACATTCGCATTCTCACCATTTACTGCGGAAAATTAGAAATATTTAACTTCAGATAAGAAGACTCACACACGACAGGGAAAGAAAGAAAGGAAACTACCTAAATACCACCATAGCCTCTCGTAGATAGGTACGAACGTCTCCGCCCGATCAGCGAGACTCTATTAGACACTGTCATAATTTAGAAAGACTCTAAACCTGGCTCTGATACCAACTAACACGACCCACATTTTCGGCTAAACCGTGCGGGCACCCGACCACCTTCCCTAAACCTGTCGGGCGAACCCTATGGACTGAATCAATATAAACGGCGCAAAATTACCTTGAAAATAAAATTAAAGATGACCTTAACAACATTAAACTACCCAGAATACACAGGTCATGGGTAGTTAGTTGTATTGTCCACACTTTAAGGTCATGTTTAATTTTATTTTCAAGGTAGTGCAACTATAGATAGGTAGGGACAATACAACTAACTACCCAGAATACACAGGTTTAAAGGTTTCCAGATTAGACATCTAAGAAGGCCAAAAGATATACACACCTCCCAAAGGGAGCAAAAGTAAGGAGAACTATGATATCTAAAGTTGGTGGCCGCAACGAACAAGATGGCTCACCGTAGTCATCTGAAAACGTACTACTCCTCAATCACGATGCGGCTGGCACGGTCCTGGAGCAGAGTCTGCCGAATGAAAAGAAAGCACAAGAATAAATTGTGGGTGAGTCATAAGGACTCAATAAGTGAGGACAAACTAGCAACCTCAAAAAATAGATATGCTAGTCACGGAAACAGAAGCCATAGCAGTCAACCAGATAAATCATTCACAGATAATTAATGCAATAAATCTATACAGCTAAAAAAATGCATATAAAGATATGCAATGATGTGTCATGATGCAATGGGGTCACATGTGCTCGAAACCTATCTCCGGCGCGGGACTCTCATCGTCTACCAGGAGATATATAACAATAATGACCCTTTACCGGCGCGGGACTCTCATCGACTACCGGAAAGTATATGCAGTAATGACCATTCACCGGCTCGGGACTCTCATCGATTACCGGTAAGTATATGCAATAATGACAGCTAGAGTAAAATGCTCAAATACTCAGTGCAATATCAGCAACATGACATAACATATAATATACAACGTAAATTCAAAGCTAAGGCGTAATGAGTACGCCTATCGGTAGCTACACACGTAAAGAGCACATGGTAGAAAATCCATGAGGCCAAATGCCTCCAAAGAAATGGATATTATCACTTACCGTATTCCAATGCTAGCCCTGCTACTCAACAACTGCTTTTTCCTTTGGATTAACTGTCAAACGATCCCGCTTTATTCAATAAGCAGAAAAATTATATCAAATAAAGCTAAAGGCTTCATTCCTTATATCTTAGGGCAATCCAGTTAGGAACCTGATACCCCATTCGCATACGCAATACGCAGGCAAGGCCTAGGTACAGGGTTCAAAGTCACATAACCAAACCCTAAATAAATTACATTTATGGGTTGCCCATAACTTCCTCAGTACGAATATATAATCAAAACAATGTAACAGGGTCCAATTACCCTTTAAACTATCAATTTAACTTATTAGGGCAATGTCTAATATCCCTATTTTTATAGTAAAAATATATTCAAACATACGTAATAAGCTAAGATAATGAGTTAACATCATTACCTGGAGATTTGGGGTAGAAATTCCACTATTTTTTCCACCTCTTTTTCCCTTTTTTCCTCTTTGCGTTATCTATATTATTGAAGCTCTCTGTTCGTTCTCAATGTTTCTGTTATAAAATGAAGCTAAGGGATATTAATCCCAAAGCTAGCCGACATTCTTTTTTTTTTTAATTTTAAAATAAATTCGCTACGACGATTAAAATTAAAATGGAACCCTAGAGAAGTCGAAATGATCCCAAATTTTTCGAGCAAGTTATACAAAATATATGTAACATACTTGCCAAGACAAATCTCAAATCGGACTCCCGAAACTCCAGATACGAATTAAAAGGAAAAAGGACCAAATTATTAATTCTTTCGGAACTTTAGCCGAAATCAACCGAACAACCTCGAAACTCACTTCAAAAATTCACATATGTTATAAATGACCATACGAACCTAGCGACGCTTTCAGATTTCGAATCGGAGCTCATTCGCCAAAGTTGTGCTCGAAAACCTCTTTTTTTACGATTTATCGCTAACGAAAACTGAAACCTTTTTCCGATGCCTATAAAACGAGGTCTAATTTAACTCAAATTTTACAGACAAGTCGGGATGGTCCTTACGAAGCTTTTAAAATTGACAGCACGTCAATCGGGGTCCTAGTTCCCGAAACGACTACTTAAGGTAGTTTCATTACTTACAATAGCACTTGCTATGTTTGATCATTCAACAATAACTAACTGTCTACAAATGAAATGTAATGGAGTATTTATAGACTATGCTAAGGATAAAACAGTAAATGGTCGCAGGCGACTAATAGGAGTAAGCCACGCAGGGCTGTCTCATGAGTGTTTGGTTATTCCTTCAGCCGAACACTTGATCTCGAACACTTGAGCTCGAGCTTCTTCACTTCGGTGCTCAGTTGTTCAGCTCAGCGCATTCTTGACATCGATCGCTCTTCCTTCGGTTACTTTCTTTTACTTCGGCGTCGATGATGTGTGGTCGAGCACTTCCTTCGGGCTCAAGCTTATAGATGAAGCCTTCGGTTCTTGAGCTCGGCCACTCAGCTTCGGAGTAGTTGCTTTCCTTCAGCCAAGCCAAGTGAATGTGAACATCGTGCACCAGCTTGGCTTGGCTTCGTGTCATCAGCCTCGGTGGATCGAACGCTTGATCAGCACGTGTTCGGGCTGAATCAGTGTTCAATGCAACAGAATCACTTTGCTTTCAACTAACGAAGATTTCTTTAAAAGTGGATCTTTCTTTTTCAATCACAAGACTCGCAGACAATATAGATTATCAATCACAACTGACAGAATTCTACAAATAGCTCCGACACCAACACCTTAAAAGTTTCTGGATATGGCACCTCCAAATGATAACACTTTAGCCATGCCAGGCTTAGAATATAATGATCAGTCTCGTCAGGCTTAAAATATGACGATCAGCCTCGTCAGGCTTAGAATATGATGACCAGCCGCGTCAGGCTTAGAATATGACGACTAGCCTCGCCAAGCTTAGAATATGACGATCGTACTCGCCAGGCTTAGAATATGACGATCGGCCTCGCAAGGCTTAGAATATGGCGACTAGCCTCGTCAGGCTAGTCTCATCAGGCTTAGAATATGACGACTAGCCTCGTCAGGCTTAGAATATGACGACTAGCCTCGTCAGGCTTAAAATATGACGACTAGCCTCGTCAGGCTTAAAATAGGACGACTAGCCTCGTCATGCTTAAAATATAATGATTAGCCCCATTAGACTTATAACATGACAATTATGCTCGTCCACCTTAGAATAGCACATACATATATGTGTTGTTTTGTAGACACTACTACAATAGAGCGATTTATCAAACACAACAAACTGGGACAAAATTTTTTAGGATTCGCTCAAAATTCCAAAAAGACACTTATTCAACACTAGGGCAGAAATTTTTGAGGTTCCCTAAAAAATTTCAAAAACGACACAAGTTGACACTGGGGCAGAATTTTGAGGAAACCTCAAATTTCATCAAAGACTGAAACTCACAAGTTCAAGAAGCAACGGCCAAGAAATAATAGTTACATAACACAACAGAGAATGAGGCACAAGTTCCAAGGAGCATGCACAAATCAAGCTTTCCCCTCCCCTCACAACTTATAAATTTTTCTTTGGAAGCAGGCACCAAAAGGCAAACAATATAACAATTGGCTTGACAACGTTTTAGGCAATCCTACAGGCACGGTAATATCATTCTACTTTTATCACTTACACTCGACTCGTTGGACGTAGGGTATACAGCCCGACACAACAGACAAATATCTTGATGAGAGGCACTAGTAGCTCAAGACGAGCAGACAAATATATCCTGACGAGAGGCACCCAGTAGCTTAAGATGAGCAGACTATTATCTCCTTATGAGAGGCAGTCAGTAGCTCAAGACGAGCAGACAACTATCTCAAGACGAGAGGCACCTAGTAGCTCAGAAGAGTAGATAATATTTCTCCAAATGAGAGGCGCCTAATAGCTCGGAAGTGTAGATAAATATCTCTAGATGAGAGACACCTATTTATTTTAGCAGCTCAGTCGAGCAGGCACCAATATCCCTAGAGGAGAAAAAATTGCTCCCAATGGCTCGAAGATAAATGAAAACAAAGCAGGAAGAGCATATCAAAATATCTTACCACTTAAAGCACCTGATAGCAGGCAAAGCAATTATTCAAATGGGTGACGATTAACCCGATAGGGAATTTTATTTTATCTTTATCTCTATTTGAGCTTATCTTACTTCTACTGTAGGACATTCTTCAATTTCGTGACAATCCCTCGAGCCACTCCTCGCTCTCGAACGCTTGCTTTCAAAAAGTAACTCTCCTATACCGGAATCATGCAATCACAAATATCAAATACATACTATGTATCGTCACATAACACCATTCAAATTGCTCAGTCCTTTCCACAATGCCTTTACTATACCCCCAAACTATCTACTTAGCCGAATTTGAGAATGCTCAAATCTAAATTTCCCATACTCCCACTAGTAATCAACCTGACCTTTCATCCTGGATTAGGATGTCAGGTTTTCCTCATATTAGTGCTCATCTTGTCTAATCGTGCCTATTTGTGTCAATCGTACGTGTTTTCGTGCTTAATCATTCGTATTTATCGTCCTTACTCCTCAATATCCCCAGCTCAGTCAAGAAAATTTTGAGGTTAGATATTGAAGACAATAGGGCTCATTAATCGAGATGTAGTGGAAATTATATCCGTGTAAACTCCTCTTTATGGGTGTGTTGTGCGCTACATTTTCATAACTAAGATGATTACAAGTCTCCTTTCTGATGCTCAATATATTGATGTCATCTCATCTTCGATGGTAGCTTTGCTATATTCACCAATTATTTATCTCGCCAGATTTCAAAGCACACACAAGTATAAACTTTGCATACTTGGACAAGTTTACTCTTGACACCTAAATTGTGCGTCATATAAATCTCACATAGACAACATGCCATTCTAGAACTACACACGACCTGATTCTCGTGAAACCCGAGATATGTAGGCAACTCAGAGCTTGGGGTTCGGTCAAAATACCCCCAAAACTCTCATTTTCCTTTCCAGCTTCCCCCCCCCCCCATCGTGGTAATTGGCTACTCTGTCAACTATCTTTACTCGAAGATTCTTTCATCATGCCCGAGTAAAGAGGGACAATTTTTGACAACCAATTTTGTCCCTCCTTTTTAGTAATTTACTATATTTAACTTAAATGTCCAATATTGATTGTTTGAGCAGAATATGCATTAAAAAACATGCATTTACTTGTGTTACCCTCTATTTATATATTATATATTTAATTGAGGTTATATTATGTAATTTTACATAAGTTAGGCTATTTGTTAAATTCATATCGAGACTGTGCTATTTGTTAAATTCATGTCGAGACTGTGGTATTTGTGCAATTGACTGCATTTACAATATTTAATAAATATTTATGGTTATTTATATTTAATTAACTTAATTTGACACTAATTTTTTTTATATGTGTATTTTTCTTTTCTTTTATGCAGAATATATATATTTATATTTTTCATTTATGCCGCACATTTAAGTTAATTATCAGTCTAATTAAAAATATCTCAGCCCAATATTTATTCATAATTTACCACAATCTTCTGGAATTCAAATTCCTTCTCTCATTGAACTTGGACAAGTGGTAATTCAAATACATTTTTTTTATTTAGAATTTTGAAAAATTATATACCAAATCCAACTCTCCATTTGTTATATTTTTATTTTTTCTCATTACCTTCTTTCCAAAGTCAAAACAAATCAGATCCCTTCAGTTAATCTTTCCAAAATTACTCCTAAATCTCCCTAAAATCTCTCTCATGATCTTCCCCAGTCTCTCCTTATTTGGATCATCAATTCCCTAACGTCTCTTTTGAAATACTATATACGTACAATTTTACAGACACACTGGCAGATACATACACCAACACCCTCTCATATCTCTATTACGCACCACCTATACCCACAAAGCCAAGGGTAGAAACACTAGAGACGGGATTGTAAAGCAGATTGAGAACATGGAAGAGGGAGACACCTGTTCAATTTCTTTGTTCTCCTTGAATACGCATACAGTACAAAAATGGGAACCCTTATTTCTCTGAAAATTGTTTTCTCTCCTATCTTTCAAATATTGGAAATACACCACAACCACCGGTGTGAGGGGAGATCGAAAAGCGGTGGGGCACATACAAAACATAGTAAAAAAAGAGGAATGGTACAAACGGAGAGAAAAATAAAGAAAGAGACAGGGGCTGAAACACACAAAACCACTAGAGTCACTGCCCCCCATGTCCTATCACCTTTTTATTTTTTTCTCTGTTTCTCCTCATGTTATGAAATTGACATAAAGAAAAAGAGGAGTGGCGGCGATACCGCTGCGGGAAGCAGATCGATGGTTGCTCCTCATCCTCTTCTGTTTCAATTGGTCCAGTCCGTTCGTTACCATTACCGGGGATCCTTTCCTCCACTTATTGTCATTCCGACTCGCTGGAATCGAAATAAAATTTTGACCAGAGATGGTCATTTGGTTCGGCCGAATTGTTTGTTTGCTTTATATTTTACCGTTTGTACTTTCTGTTTTTTATGTCATGTTCTTTTGATATATATCTCTACTGACCTTTTTGGCTGGACTTTGATTATAGACCTAAAATTGAATTGTTTCAATCTTCATTGGATTGTTTTTGTAACTAAGAATTAGTCATTGCTGCAATCCTAATGAGGGGTCCACACCGTTACAGCTGGTTACCTTGGCTTATCACTGATCAAGAAATGAATAGTATTTTGCCTTTGAAAATACAATATTTGGTGTTGCTGGCCTATGAAAAATATTTATTATTTTAGGCTCTGCACTAATTTTTAACAGATACTACACCAACAAATGACATTTTGGAGGCCAACAGTCCCGTCTCGTTGCAATAATACAGTCCTTTACGATTTTTGTCCCTCCAAAAATAAAATAGGCGATGACCATACATATATATACATTATTGTAAAACAAGTGGGATAAACAACGGGATTTGCACTTGGCCTGGTAAGTCGGCCGGCTACCGTGTGCAGTCGTGATAGTATCCTTAACCCCTATCCAATCCGCTTTCTATCTGAGCCTAATTTTAAAAATACTATTGTTTTCCTTTTATTTATAACCCGAGTTTATTTAATTTATGTTACTTTATTTTTATTCTATTTTATTCTCATTAAATTCAGTTATTGTTGCGCTAACTATTTTCTTTTATTTTTGCGAGGTACTTTTTGATGAAATTTGTTAAAAGATGACGCATTTGGAGAGGACAAAGTATTTAAGGATTATTAATTTTACTTCAATTAATTCTATTATTATTAGTATTATTATTATTTTATGATTTGCACTAACTTGTTTATTTCATTTATAAGGTACAAAGGAAGTTTGCTAAGGAAGATGTCGCTAGAGAAGCAATTGATACAGAACACAACTTTTTATTCAATTTTATATGCAAATATTTGTATCTAATTGCATGATATAGTGGAACTTGTTTGCTTATTTTAGTTTAATCCCAATTATTAAGTTCGGCCGAGAACCACTATTAGTGGAATCTGGGAGGTGCCTAATACCTTCCTCCTGGATTAATTTGAACCTCTTACCCGTAATCTCTAATTCACAGAATAAGTTTTGGAGACAATTATAAAATGGCTAGAAGCAAAGTAGGTGCCTTAATACGCCTTGTAAAATAATTTATTAGGTGGAGACTCAAAGTTTTATCCGTGAGTTCAATAAATCGAATCCTGTTTTTGAATTCTAGCGGTTCGAAAAAATGGGGTGCGACGATAACTTGATTAATATTTATCAAATTGAACCATTAACAATCAGTATATATTCAACGGAAAAGAGCAAAAATTTTCCCTCTATATTGGAAATGGTCCAGCTTTACCATTCGTTAAAAGTTTTAAAACTAAAAAGTCCCTACTGGTAGTATATTATGCAAGTTTGCCCCTATAATAGATGGGAGTCTACCGTGGAAACCATGTCACTACTTGGTTTAATGAGCTTAACCCATTACCCAATAACCCATGATCTATGACCCACAACCTAATTGTCTTCAAATAAAAAGCCTCACCCGAATACAACGAAATGGTATAAAATATTTGGGGGGGGGGGGTGTTGAAAGACTGGTAGAGAATAAGATGGAATTTTGAAAAAATCTTGACGACATTTTCATTTGCCTAAACAAAAGGTAATCTTTTTTTATTTATCTAATGTTCAACTAAGTGAATTTTTATAGTTTTTAATGTATTAAAGTTTTCGTGAATTGATATTAGGGTTTTCATAATTCAGATTTATTTTGGTAGATTTCGTTTAGGGTTTAAGTTTCCATTGAAGTTAGGATTTTCGTAATTCAATTTTTGTAGATTCTTATTATGTTATTTTAGTAACAATAATTTATATTGCATGCGTTTGTAATAATTGGTTTGGTTAATTGAGTAGTTTTTGTTAAAAAATTAAAACGAGATTAGGGTTTTGAGATATGAAAAAGCTGTTTTTTTTGAACTTGAATTGTGGGTTAGGGTCTTCGCTTTTTGTAGATTTATGGGATTTAGGGTTTCGAGGTGGCGTGTTTGACTGGTTTCACTAGTATTTTACCAATTTTTTTGTGAATTCTTTATTAAATTGGACCCCAAATGCATTACTTTATCATAGGGTATCTAGCTTAAAAATTTGTTATTTATTGAACTTGATTACGAAATGTTGGACTTTATTGTACATGTGGGACATTTATGTTCCTTTCTAGTCTTTAATGTCTTTTTAATCCTTTAATACATTGCTTTATTATCTGTTTGATACTTTGCTACACATATCTATGGGCCCTGAATATCTGTTTGGTTTTTTTTGTAGGTTATAAGATATGGTTCTAGTGGATTTGTTCTTCCACTATGGTGGTGGTTGGATTAGAGATCAAGAGCTAAAATATTCAAGTAGCATGATGCCCAAATGGACAGATTATGACTCTGACCATCTCTCTTATATTGACAAGGTAGATGAGTACATCACTGTCCTAGAATTTATAGGTGTGCAATAGTTAATAATTGTTGGCTCCTCTGGGAAGCTGTATGAAATAAAATGGGATGGGGGTTTATGTTGCTTGTTGGAGCTTATCAGTGATACTTTAAAGTTATTGACATTTATGTTGTACAGAATAGTAAAGTAGGAGTTAATGTCCATATCATTGTATACCACTGATGCAAGATTAACAACGAAGAACGAAAATAAAGGATAAAAAGCACGACACTCGTTGATCTATCAAGAATTGCAAGTAGGAACTAGTCTACTTACCTTCTTGATGAAGCCAAAGAGGACCTATACTACGCAACAACCCTCAAGACAACTAGGAATTGAAAGTTGAATGATCAATGGAAAGGAACAAGTTCAATTGAATTTCACTCAAAAAGAACAAGTTTTCCAACATGTATTGGGAATAGCAAAAAGCTGCGTTTCTTTTGTTATGATGTAAGGTGCTGAAAATAAACTAAGTGTTAGGATTAAATAGGTGAGCCTCATACGCCTAAAAGGTAAAGAAATAGCCCCCAAGTGGGCTAAATGTCAATAGCCACGCAGGGCTAAATAAGCACCATAAAATAAATAAGTCTAGCAACGCAAAAGCATGAAAAAGTACTAAAAAATACAGCGCATCAAGGCCAATAAACGAGCCCTCCACGCGGCTGAATTGTCTAGAAAATATAGGCCGCGTGCCACGCGAGTACCACGCGCCAAACATTCTTCTAGAACGCCCCTTCTCCAATGCCAACCAACGAATCCCAAGGCTCTTCTATCATGCTGCCCGGACAAATATTCTCCAAAGAATCTTCTCCAAGCTATCATCCAAGATTGATGAAGGTCCGATAACTCCTTAGCCCGACTCTTAGATTCATCCTCAATTTTGACTACATCATCCTCCCCTTCTTGAAAGGATTTCGTCCTCGAAATCAAACCATCATCGACACGGCAACAATGCATATTTATCTTCTCTCATCCATGGATTAGATCTACATCATTCTCCCTCTCTTGGTAAGGATTCGTCCTCGAATCTGATTCTTGCAAAACATGGACGACAATGAGTATAGATAACTCCTAAGTCTCAACTAGGAAATAGACAATTAGCCCCACAATAACACACCCATGAGATGGCACATGTGCGCCACCAAACTGCCCAAAAATGATATCACTAATCACCATGGCTTTAGAAAGCGCAAATATAAGCATAAGCCAAGTAAACATACCGTCCTCATGGAGTTTACAAGTTCGGGTTGCATACCACAATAACTCCTACGTAGCATATTTCCAACGGCCCTCCACTTGTATTACTTTCAAACACACGGAGTGCTTTCCATGGTTACACATAACACTAGTAGGACATATCAAACCAAAACTCGGGAACATCTTACCAGCCCATTCCAAAGCAATTAAGTGAAGCAAGTGACAAATTTTAAGCTCAATTCCTGGGTCAAAAACAAACAAGGTCAACACATCAAACATGACACATATCTCAAGAAATTCATATTGTAACAACAAGCTGTAGGAACAAGGATGTATCCCATCACAACAATAGCATACCAGAGAAGCATGAATCATGAGATACAAGCATTTCCCATCCTCTATCCTAGAGTAAGCAAAAGCATCAAGACATGTGTAACAATCAGAATTTTCTTCCTTCTCACAAGAACTCCTAACACCCTCATGACCCTCATCATAGGCAAATAAATAGTAAAAAAAAGTGTTTCCTAGTGTAACTTCATCAATGGTCTCCACAACAATAGGCATATTTTCATAAATATGTATACACCCAAGCTCAATGCCAATATTTGGACAACACAAAGAAGAAGCTGGAGTTAAACAAAGATTCATACTTCCCTTCTCATGACAATGCCCTCTACCAAGTGAACTACTATCAAACAAGGAGTTACTTCCATCACAAGAAGTAATGTTAAGAAATTCAAATTCACTATCTAAACAACAAGTATCTCCGAGTAAGAATAGATTCACAAGAAAGGTCTCACTTAAATTCACATCACCATGGACGTTAAAAGTACCAAACTCATCACATAATTCAGTCTCATTACCATGGTCCATTTTGACATCAAAAGAGCTCGAAGAGGACCCTACACCTTCAATTCCAGGATAAAACAAGTGATGTTTAAATTCTACTTCTAGGATAACATACAATCTTTCATCAATGACATCCCTAGAAGCATTACTTTTAATACCTAGACCGTCAGCACAAGTGTTAACACTAGTTTTTATTACATCAAACTCACAAGTAGTTTTAATTTTGGGAGCACATTCAAGATCAACTAGTGTATCGTCACAAATCTTATCCAAATGTCCATTACAAGGCAGCGACAATTTAGGGTCCAAACAAAAATTACCACTACTCATACTCTCATCATTAACTGGCTCTTCACTAGCTCCTAGAGTATTGAGTGAAGTAGACTTACCTTGAAGATCACAAGATTGACCTTGTTTACCTTCATTGTCTTCCTCAAGCTCAGAGTCAACACGGGCAGACCCTACATCCCCATGGGCAGCCCCTAAAATTCCTTCTTCTTGCACTTCCAATAATTGGTGTTCAATCCCAAGCTTGTTTCCAACGGTACCTGCAAGAGAATTTAAACAACTAGAGGAAAAAGAAGAATTACAAGTGTTAGAGTGAAAAACTTCCCCTCTTTTCTTTTCTTCTTTCTTTTCTCTCATATTCTTTTCAACTACATTCTCTTGTCTCTTTGGTGGCAGCCCAACTACTTTATTCACCCCAAACTTTCCCTTTTGATTATTACACTCCTCTACGTGCATAAAAGAGGCATAGGTACTATTGGCACTTTTCTTTGTAAGCGGGAATGGCATTAGAGGCCATCCTTCGTCGTCCACAACATGCCTTATCTAATCTCGCACATATGGAACATTGCGATGTAAGAACCATGGCTACCCGAAACACAAGTCACATGTTTGAAGAGGATACACATCACACCAAACCGTTTCAAGGTATTCTCCTCTTGAGACTATTACCTTGACCTTCCACTCAACCTTATATCCATCATAGAGATATGGATATCTTCGTCTCACCCATGTTAAGTGCAAAAGATTAACCACTTCTGGTGAAATAAGCATTGCTTCACTCAAGTCGTCAAGCTCTAGAACGAAGCCCTTATAACCATAAATATTTACCTTCAACTTGTGGAACCTCGGTTTTGGCATAAGTACTTGGGGATTGCCCAAGTTTGACTTATTACAAGAAGATTTTGGAGTCAAAGATGGCTGCTCCTTTTCAAGATTATCAACTCGGGCTCCCATTCTGTCAATATATCGTCCTACGTTAGCTTTCATTACTCTCATCTCGGCCCAAACATCGGCCAAAGTAATCTCGGGAATACCCTCTTGTTTATCAACTACTCCAGCTATGTACCTGCATACAAATAAAGACTAGAAAATATGTTAAGATTAGCAAAATACCTCACCCGCTCCCTTACTTTGAATGACACTCGGGTTCACTCAAATTTAAGGTAGGATCTCACAAACTTGTTCCAAATGGCTTCCTCGAATTGATCAAGTTCCTCAACGACCTTTCAAGTTCACAAATTCACTAGTTCTCTTCGGGGTTAGTGAATTTATGAGACTCTATAGGCGGACAGCTTTTAAAGTTAGCACGGGAAGTCAAAGAATTAACTACGAAAGTTGGAAATTCTGAGTTTAGCACGAAGTCCTACAAGCTCAAATATTAGTAATTAACTTAAGTAGGAGAATTACCTAAGAATTACTAATTAGAAGTGATGTTCACAAAGAAATAAAAAAATTCTATGAAAAATCTGATCTTCTACCCTTAAATAGGTGCACAAGACAAGCCCTTTTTGAGTAGGCTAAGTTTTCCCTATTTTCACTTGCTTTCCAACTCAAATTTGGAGAAATTTTACCACTTTTCCCAACTACTTTTCACACATTTTCCTTGCTGATTTTCCATCCAAAAAACGTGCAAAACACCCTCCTAAAGCCTAAGAAAAAACTAATTCCCTTACTTGGAAAGTGGATAAACTTCTCCCCTTTGAATTGGGATTTGTTTCCCTCTTGAATTAGGCTTAGGCTTTCCTCCTTCTTTCCTCTATATGCAACTGATTTCAAGCCTCCTTAACACCACAATTTTCAACAAAGAACAAGATCAAAACATGTAGAAAGGCGAAGGATTCAAGATCAAAAATGAATTCTTTCAACCAAACTCAAGAACAACAAGTTGTTATTCAAGAATTCTTATGTTTTTAGCCAAGAACACGTTTTTAAGCTCAAGAATGGTTCAAGAGGTGCTGCACTACTACTCAAATAAGTTTTCAAGTATTCTCCTTCAAGAAAAATCAAGAATCAAAGCAAGAACGGATGAAAATCAAGAAACACACCAAGAATCTTCAAGAAACTCTTCAAGAATCGTTTCAAACTTCAAGATTCAAACAAATCCCTTCTTTAGTAAAGTTTTCTTGTAACCTAGGTGTCCCAAACACAATACACGGCTGATCTTTTGTTTTTTCCACGTTTTTCTTTCTTTTTTTTTAATCAAAAACGAAAATTTCAAGAAAGTAACTAAGAAACCTAATTCTAGGCACGAAGAACAGGATTGGGGATGTAGAAACAAACCCTTTCCAAGCTCTGAATACCGACTGATGCAAGATTAACAACGAAGAACGAAAATAAAGGATAAAAAGCAAGACACTCGTTGATCTATCAAGAATTGCAAGTAGGAACTAGTCTAGTTACCTTCTTGATGAAGCCAAAGGGGACCTATACTACGCAACAACCCTAAAGACAACTAGGAATTGAAAGTTGAATGATCAATGGAAAGGAACAAGTTCAATTGAATTTCACTCAAAAAGAAAAAGTTTTCCAACATGTATTGGGAATAGCAAAAAGCTGCGTTTCTTTTGTTATGATGTAAAGTGCTGAAAATAAACTAAGTGTTAGGCTTATATAAGTGAGCCTCATACGCCTAAAAGGTAAAGAAATAGCCCCAAGTGGGCTAAATGTCAATAGCCACGCAGGGCTAAATAAGCACCATAAAATAAATAAGTCTAGCAGCGCAAAAGCATGAAAAAGTGCTAAAAAATACAACGCATTAAGGCCAATAAACGAGCCCTCCACGCGGCTGAATTGTCTAGAAAATATAGGCCGCGTGCCAAGCGAGTACCACGCGCCAAGCATTCTTCTAGAATGCCCCTTCTCCAATGCCAACAAACGAATCCCAAGGCTCTTCTAACATGCTGCTCGGACAAATATTCTCCAAATAATCTTCTCCAAGCTATCATCAAAGATTGATGAAGGTCCGATAACACCTTAGCCCGACTCTTAGATTCATCCTCAATTTGGACTACATCAACCACACTAAGAGTTGCCTTCCTAAAATTGTGGTTATTGTTGAGTAGTTCATCAGATAAAGATTGTGATTCTACAAGTGACGATGATTTTTTTGATTTTGATTTAGATGATTTGGAGTCACTTACAACTGAAAAAATTAAAAGATGAATGAAAAGTTAGATGGGTATAAGCACTTAGCTAAGTCAATGTTTTTCAAAGACATTCCTAAAGCTAGGAAAGTGCTTAAACTATATGCATTGGCCACTGTGTATGGAGTCGTGCCACTTAAAAGTGAGAAAACAAAACTAAGGTACAAGTGTGAGGAGGGATGCCCTTTTGTCTATCTAATCTCCAGGGATGAGAAGAGTAATGGGGTTAGAGTGAAGACACTTAATATAGAATATACTTGTTAGCCGGTTTTTAATAACCAAATGGTTGATTCAAAGCTAGTTGCTTACTACTTCAAGAAAAAGCTACATGACACTCTCAAATATAGGGTTAAGAAAATGAAACAAGATCTGGAAAGGGAGTTTATGATTAATTTTTCTTATAACAAGTGTAAGTGGGCTAAAAGGATGATCTTAGATGTTTGAGAAGGTAGTTTCACTGATGATTACAAAAAAAAAAAAAATTGAGGCTTATGCTTATGAGCTGACATAGAATAATCCTAGAAGTGACATCATCATCAACATTCCAAAGGATGCACTAGAAGAAGGAAAAAAGAAAATTTCAAAGGATGTATAACTGCAAGGCTGGTTTGAGGCCTTTTATTGGCTTAGATGGTTACATTCTTGAAAGGGAAAGCCATAGGTATATTGTTGGCATTGTTGCTCAGGACTCTATGAAGCACTTTTACCCATTAGAATGGGCTATTAAGGATAGAGAAACCAAGCTTACTTGGAGATGGTTCATAACTTTGCTACAATATTTCATGGAGCTTAAAGATGGTGGAGGATTCACTTTTATTCAGACATCCAGAAGGTAATGTTGGCTGTTTATTTATTTTTTAATGTTTGATTGCCTTATCTTCTAGGCTGCTGCTTCTAACATCTATTTTTTTTTTTTTTTTACTATCTTGGGTTTGATTGAGGCAATCAAGTTTGTTCTTCCTGATGCAAAGCACATATATTGTGTGAAACATATAGAGCTAATTGGTGTAAGTTAGTGGTTATGAAAAAGTATCTTTGGTGGTGTGCTTGGAGTATATATGTGAGGATTTCAAGGACCAATTGAGTAAGTTGGGGGAGATAGAAGAGAAGGCTGCTACAGATCTATTATCTTATCCAGTTAAATGTTGGAGTAGGGCCTACTTTGACACAGTTTTGAAAAAATCAAACAGCTCACAACAACCTGACAGAGTCATTCAATTCTTGGATATTAGATTTTAGGCACAAACCAATGATAAAGATGCTGGAAGACATAAGGGTCACAGTGATGTGCATGTTGAGAAACCATGTGAAGGAGGCTGCTACTTGGAAAAGTGATTTCAACCCAAACGTAATGTAGTTGTATGGCCAGTACATGAAGATTGATAATATATGAAAGACTGTGTTCAATGGTGACAATGATTTTTAGATTATTGAAGGTACTGACACACACACTGTGGATCTGGAAGAAAAAAGATGTACATATAGGGCTTTGGATCTTTCTAGAAGGAATCCTTTGTCCTCATGTAATTAAAACATTGCTTTACTTAAAAATTAACCCTTTGGTGTGATGCACTAGTGGTATTGTAAAGAAGCCTATATCTTGGCTTACAAAAATATGTTGCAACCAGTAAGAGGTCCAAGTTTTGGACAGTAGAACTTAGCCAAGCTATGGAACTACTTCCCTTAGTGAACAAGGTGGGGAAGTCTAGGGTTAAGAGAAACAGGGATAAGGATGAAGCAATCAACAGATAAGGAGGATGGTCTACTTCCAGGAAACAGAGTGTAATGACATGTTCAACATGTCGACAAGCAAACCATAATGCAAGATATTTATACATACAATTCTATTGTTTGTAAAGTCTTGTAAGTTGTTTTATTTCTTTTGTTTTTTCTGGACTGTTAGGAATCCAAAGGGAAGAAAAAAATGAAGAGCAAGCAAAGAAGAAGAATGTAGCTGCTGAAAACAATGAGTATGATGTTAGGAGGTTCTCACCAGTTGTAGCTGATCCCAGTCAAGATAAATCCAACTATCAGGCACAATGCCAAGTCAGCAACCTCAGACAAGCCAAGCTGATGAACTTATTTTATCGTTTTCACTTTCTGTTGTTTATGTCATGTTCTTTTGATGTACATCTCTACTGACCTTTTTTGCTGGACTTTGATGATAGACCTAAAATTGAATTGTTTCAATCTTCATTGGATTGTTTTTATAACTAAGAATTAGTCATTGCTACAATCCTGATGAGGGGTCCACACCGTTACAGCTGGTTACCTTGGCTTATCACTGATTTAGAAATGAATAGTATTCTGCCTTTGAAGATACAATATTTGTTGTTGCTGGCCTATGAAAAATATTTATTATTTTAGGCTCTGCACTGATTTTTAACAAATACTACACCAACAAATGACATTTTGGTGGCCAACAGTCCCGTCTCGTTGCAACAATACAGTCCCTTACGATTTTTGTCCCTCCAAAAATAAAATAGGCGATGACGATACATATATATACAATGTTGTAAAAAAAGAGGGATAGACAACGGGATTTGCACTTGCCATGATAACTCGGCCGGCTACCATGTGCAGTCGTGATAGTATCCTTAACCCCTATCCAATCTGCTCTCTATCTGAGCCTAATTTTAAAAATACTATTGTTTTCCTTTTATTTTTAACCTGAGTTTATTTAATTTTATGTTACTTTATTTTTATTCTATTTTATTCTCATTAAATTCAATTATTATTGCGCTAACTATTTTCTTTTATTTTTGCGAGGTACTTTTTGATGAAATTTGTTAAAAGATGACGCATTTGAAGAGGACAAAGTATTTCAAGATTATTACTTTTACTTCAATTAATTCTATTATTTTTATTAATTTTTTTTTTAATGATTTGCACTAACTTGTTTATTTCATTTATAAGGTACAGAGGAAGTATGCTAAGGAAGACGTCGCTAGAGAAGCAATTGATACAGAACACAACTTTTTATTTAATTTTATATACAAATATTTGTATCTAATTGTATGATATAGTGGAACTTGTTTTCTTATTTTAGTTTAATTTATTTTCAAATTCCAATTATTTAGTCCGGCCGAGAACCACTATTAGTGGAATCGGGGAGGTGCCTAACACCTTCCTCCTGGATTAATTTGAATCTCTTACCCGTAATCTCTAATTCACAGAATAAGTTTTGGAGTCAATTATAAAATGGCTAGAAGCAAAGTAGGTGCCTTAATACGCCTTGTTAAACAATTTATTAGGTGGAGACTCAAAGTTTTATCCGTGAGTTCAATAAATCGAATTCTATTTTTGAATTCTAGCGGTTCGAAAAAATGGGGTGCGACGATAACTTGATTAATATTTATCAAATTGAACCATTAACAACCAATATATATTCAACCGAAAAGGAAAAAAATTTCCCCTCTATATTGGAAATGGTCCAACTTTACCATCCGGTAAAAGTTTTAAAACTAAAAAGTCCCTACTGTTAGTATATTATGCAAGTTTGCCCCTATAATAGATGGGAGTCTACCGTGGAAGCCATGTCACTACTTTGTTTAATGAGCTTAAGCCATTACCCAATAACCCATGACCTATGACCCACAACCTAATTGTCTTAAAATAAAAAGCCTCACCCGAATACAATGAAATGACATAAAACATTTCGAGGGGGGTGTTGAAAGACTGGTAGAGACTAAGATGGAATTTTGAGAACAAATCTTGACGATATTTTCATTTGCCTAAACAAAAGGTAATATTTTTTTATTTATCTAATGTTCAACTAAGTGAATTTTTATAGTTTTTAATGTATTAAAGTTTTCGTGAATTGATATTAGGGTTTTCAGAATTCAGATTTATTTTGGTAGATTTCGTTTAGGGTTTAAGTTTCCATTCAAGTTAGGATTTTCGTAATTCAATTTTTGTAGATTCTTATTATGTTATTTTAGTAACAATAATTTATATTGCATGCGTTTGTAATAATTGGTTTGGTTAATTGACTAGTTGTTGTTAAAAAATTAAAATGGGATTAGGGATTTGAGATATGAAAAAGCTATTTTTTTTACTTGAATTGTGGGTTAGGGTCTTCGCTTTTTGTAGATTTAGGGGATTTAGGGTTTCGAAGTGGCGTGTTTGACTGGTTTCACTAGTATTTTACTAATTTTTTTATGAATTCTTTATTGAATGGGACCCCAAATGCATTATTTTATCATATGGTATCTAGCTTAAAAATTTGTTATCTATTGAACTTGATTACGAAATGTTGGACTTTATTGCACATGTGGGATATTTATGTTCCTTTCTAGTCTTTAATGCCTTTTTAATCCCTTAATACATTACTTTCTTATCTGTTTGATACTTGGCTACACATATCTATGGGCCTTGAATATCTGTTTGGTCTTTTTTGCAGGTTATAAGATATGGTTCTAGTGGATTTTTTCTTCCACTATGGTGGTGGTTGGATTAGAGATCCAGAGCTGAAATATTCAAGTAGCATGTTGCACAAATGGACAGATTATGACTCTGACCATCTCTCTTATATTGACATAGTAGATGAGTACACCACTTCCCTAGGATTTATAGGTGTGCAATTGACACGACCCGAAATCCGGTTAGGCCGTGCGGGCACCCGACATCCTTCCCTAGACCCGTCGGGCGAACCCTTACCAATTAAATTAGGAAAATAAATATAATTCAATTCATTAATAAGAACAAGACAAAAAAAACACTGACATACTGATACCTCTAAGCTGTACAAAAGAAATTACAACTGACTACCCAACATACTAGGTTTAGGGCTATCCAGACCAGACATCTAAGAGTACAAAAGAAGACAAATACCTCCTGAAGGGAACAAACTGCAACTGAAATGATAACCAATAAACCGGTGGCCATCCGGAATAAAAGCTGGCTCACCCTGACAGCTGAAGTCGTCTTCGCTACTACACAACGTGGCGAACTCAATCCTGGAGCGAACCTGCCGAAACGAAATAGATAGACAAGAAACAAACAACAAACAAGGGTGAGTCAAAAGGACTCAATAAGTGGGGCAGACTAGCCACCTCAAATAATAGGATGGCTAGCCAGGGAGAAGAAACAGATAAACAAAATTCCTCTTATTTAAATTATAAAAACGCAGAGCCAGATAATAACTAGAAACACGTATGGGATAACAAACTCATTAACAACCAGGAACGTAAGATAACCAAAACATATAGGTATCCCGAACACATCAACAATCAGAAATATATCCTGCTGCGGCGTGCAACCCGATCCATATATTCATCCTGTTGCGGCGTGCAACCCGATCCATTAGATTTATACCATTGCGGCGTGCAACCCGATCCATATATTTATACCGTTACGGCGTGCAACTTGATTCCCGTAACCCGGGATACGAGCCAGAAATATATAGGCAAACTGAGATATGTCCACGTCATAGTATACATACCGCATATATAAAACCCAACACAATATACATAATAGTCAGTATGCGATGCAATGAGATGGGATGAATGCGGTATGATGCAATGCAGTCACATATGTCTGATAGCTTAGCTTAAGCTTTAAGCTTAAATTTGGAACAGAACAAGGAAACGGGAAAGGATAAGCAACGCAGCAAAAAAAAAATCAGAAAATGAGAAAAGAGCCGGAAAAAGATAGAATTTTCACTCCGAAACATTCAGGTAATGATCCTAATATATTATTTGAGTTTATTACGTGTGTTTGAATCTGTTTTAACGGTAAAAATAGGGATATTAGAAATCGCCCTAATGACGTAAATTGATAGTTTAAAGGGTCAAATGGACCCCGATAATGAAATTAATTATATATTCGTACTCAGTGCATTATGGGCAACATATAAATGTAATTTATTTGGGGTTTGGTTATGTGACCATAAACCCTGTACATAGGCCTGGCCTGCATATTGCGTATGCAAATAGGGTATCAGGTTCCTACCTGGATTACCCTAAGATGTGAGGAATGAAGCCTTTAGCCTAATTTGATATATTTTTCTGGTTATTGAACACAGAGGAATCGTTTGGCAATGAATCCAAAGGACAAAGCGGTTATTGAGTGGCTGTACTAACTTTGTAACAAGGTAAGTGTTTATATCCATTTCTTTGGAGGCACCTGGCCTCGTGAATTTTCTACCACGTATTTTCTTACGTGTGTAGCTGCCGATAGGCGTACTCATTACGCCTTAGCTTTGAATTTACATTGTATATTATATGTTAAGCCCTGTTGTTGGTATTGCATTGAGCATATGAGCATTGCACTCTGGTTTTGAGCATGGCATATACTTCCCGGTTGGCGATGAGAGTCCCGCACCGGCGAAGGGTCATTATTGCATATACTTCCCGGTTGGCGATGAGAGTCCCGCACCGGCGAAGGGTCATTATTGCATATACTTCCCGGTTGGCGATGAGAGTCCCGCACCGGTGAAGGGTCATATACTTCCCGGTAATTGATGAGAGTCCCGAGCCGGTGAAGGGTCATTATTGCATATATCTCCTGGTAGACGATGAGAGTCCCGCTCCGGAGATAGGTATCAGACATATGTGACTGCATTGCATCATACTGCATTCATCCCATCTCATTGCATCGCATACTGACTATTATGTATATTGTGTTGGGTTTTATATATGCGGTATGTATACTATGACGTGGACATATCTCAGTTTGCCTATATATTTCTGGCTCGTATCCCGGGTTACGGGAATCAAGTTGCACGCCGTAACGGTATAAATATATGGATCGGGTTGCACGCCGCAATGGTATAAATCTAATGGATCGGGTTGCACGCCGCAACAGGATGAATATATGGATCGGGTTGCACGCCGCAGCAGGATATATTTCTGATTGTTGATGTGTCCGGGATACCTATATGTTTTGGTTATCTTACGTTCCTGGTTGTTAATAAGTTTGTTATCCCATACGTGTTTCTAGTTATTATCTGGCTCTGCGTTTTTATAATTTAAATAAGAGGAATTTTGTTTATCTGTTTCTTCTCCCTGGCTAGCCATCCTATTATTTGAGGTGGCTAGTCTGCCCCACTTATTGAGTCCTTTTGACTCACCCTTGTTTGTTGTTTGTTTCTTGTCTATCTATTTCGTTTCGGCAGGTTCGCTCCAGGATTGAGTTCGCCACGTTGTGTAGTAGCGAAGACGACTTCAGCTGTCAGGGTGAGCCAGCTTTTATTCCGGATGGCCACCGGTTTATTGGTTATCATTTCAGTTGCAGTTTGTTCCCTTCAGGAGGTATTTGTCTTCTTTTGTACTCTTAGATGTCTGGTCTGGATAGCCCTAAACCTAGTATGTTGGGTAGTCAGTTGTAATTTCTTTTGTACAGCTTAGAGGTATCAGTATGTCAGTGTTTTTTTTGTCTTGTTCTTATTAATGAATTGAATTATATTTATTTTCCTAATTTAATTGGTAAGGGTTCGCCCGACGGGTCTAGGGAAGGATGTCGGGTGCCCGCACGGCCTAACCGGATTTCGGGTCGTGTCAGCAATAGTTAATAATTGTTGGCTCCTCTGGGAAGCTGTATGAAATAAAATGGGATGGGGGTTTATGTTGCTTGTTGGAGCTTATCAGTGATACTTTAATGTTATTGACATTTATGTTGTACAGGATAGTAAAGTAGGAGTTAATGTCCATGTCATTGTATACCACACTAAGAGTTGCCTTCCTAAAATTGTGGTTATTGCTGAGGGTAGTTCATCAGATAAAGATTGTGATGCTACAAGTGACGGTGATTTTTTTTGATTTTGATTTAGATGAATAGGAGTCACTTACAACTGAAAAAATTAAAAGATGAATGAAAAGTTAGATGGGTATAAGCACTTAGATAAGTCAATATTTTTCAAAGACATTCCTAAAGCTAGAAAGGTGCTTAAACTATATGCATTGGCCACTGGGTATGGAGGCGTGCCACTTAAAAGTGACAAAACAAAACCAAGGTACAAGTGAGGAAGGATGCCCTTTTTTCTATCTAATCTCCAGGGATGAGAAGAGTAATGGGGTTAAAGTGAAGACACTTAATATAGAATATACTTGTTAGCCGGTTTTTAATAACCAAATGGTTGATTCAAAACTAGTTGCTTACTACTTCAAGAAAAAGCTACATGACACTCCCAAATATAGGGTTAAGAAAATGAAACAAGATCTGGAAAGGGAGTTTATGATTAATTTTTCTTATAACAAGTGTAAGAGGGCTAAACGGATGATGTTAGATGTTTGAGAAGATAGTTTCACTGATGATTACAAAAAAAAAATTGAGACTTATGCTAATGAGCTGACATAGAGTAATCCTAGAAGTGACATCATCATCAACATTTCAAAGGATGCACAAGAAGAAGGAAAAAGAAAATTTCAAAGGATGTATAACAACAAGGCTGGTTTGAGGCCTTTTATTGGCTTAGATGGTTACATTCTTGAAAGGGAAAGCCATAGGTATATTGTTGGTATTGTTGCTCAGGATTCTATGAACCACTTTTACCCATTAGAATGGGCTATTAAGGATAGAGAAACCAAGCTTACTTGGAGATGGTTCATAACTTTGCTACAATATTTAATGGAGCTTAAAGATGGTGGAGGATTCACTTTTATTCAGACATCCAGAAGGTAATGTTGGCTGTTTATTTATTTTTTAATGTTTGATTGCCTTATCTTCTAGGCCGCTGCTTCTAACATCTATTTTTTTTTACTATCTTGGGTTTGATTGAGGCAATCAAGTTTGTTCTTCCTGATGCAAAGCACATATATTGTGTGAAACATATAGAGCTAATTGGTGTAAGTTAGCGGTTATGAAAAAGTATCTTTGGTGGTGTGCTTGGACTACATATGTGAGGATTTCAAGGACCAATTGAGTAAGTTGGGGGAGACAGAAGAGAAGATTGCTACAGATCTATTATCTTATCCAGTTAAAAGTTGGAGTAGGGCCTACTTTGACATAGTTTTGAAAAAATCAGACAGCTCACAACAACCTGACAGAGTCATTCAATTCTTGGATATTAGATTTTAGGCACAAACCAATGATAAAGATGCTGGAAGACATAAGGATCACCGTGATGTGCATGTGAAGAAACCATGTGAAGGAAGCTGCTACTTGGAAAAGTGATTTCAACCCAAAGGTAATGAAGTTGTATGGCCAGAACATGAAGATTTATAATATATGAAACACTGTGTTCGATGGTGACAATGATTTTGAGGTTATTGAAGGTACTGACACACACACTGTGGATCTAGAAGAAAAAAGATGTACATATAGGGCTTTGGATCTTTCTGGAAGGAATCCTTTGTCCTCATGTAATCAAAACATTGCTTTACTTAAAAATTAACCCTTTGGTTTGATGCACTAGTGGAATTGTAAAGAAGCCTATATATTGGCTTACAAAAATATGTTGCAACCAGTAAGAGGTCCAAGTTTTGGACAGTAGAACTTAGCCAAGCTATGGAACTACCTCTCTTAGTGAACAAGGTGGGGAAGTCTAGGGTTAAGAGAACCAGGGATAAGGATGAGGCAATCAACATATAAGGAGGATGGTCTACTTCCAGGAAATAGAGTGTAATGACATGTTCAACATGTCGACAAGCAAACCATAATGCAGGATTTTTATACATACAATTCTATTGTTTGTAAAGTCTTGTAAGTTGTTTTATTTCTTTTGTTTATTCTGGACTATTAGGAACCCAAAGGGAAGAAAAAAATGAAGAGCAAGCAAAAAAGAGGAATGTAGCTACTGAAAACAATGAGTATGATGTTAGGAGCTTCTTACCAGTTGTAGCTGATCCCAGTCAAGAGGAAATCTAACTATCAAGCACAATGCCAAGTCAGCAATCTCAGACAAGCTAAGCTGATGAACTTATTTTATCGTTTGCACTTTCTGTTGTTTATGTCATGTTCTTTTGATATATATCTCTACTGACCTTTTTTGCTGGACTTTGATTATAGACCTAAAATTGAATTGTTTCAATCTTCATTGGATTGTTTTTATAATTAAGAATTAGTCATTGTTGCAATCATGATGAGGGGTCCACACCATTATAGCTGGTTACCTTGGCTTATCACTGATCTAGAAACTAATAGTATTTTGCCTTTGAAAATACAATATTTGGTGTTGCTGGCCAATGAAAAATCTTTATTATTTTAGGCTATGCACTGATTTTTAACAGATACTACACAAACAAATGACATTTTGGAGGCCAACAATCCCCCGTCTCGTTGCAACAATACAGTCCCTTACGATTTTTGTCCCTCCAAAAATAAAATAGGCGATGACGATACATATATATACATTGTTGTAAAACAAGAGGGATAGACAACGGGATTTGCACTTGGCATGGTAAGTCGGCCGGCTACCGTGTGCAGTCGTGATAGTATCCTTAACCCCTATCCTCCGCTCTCTATCTGAGCCTAATTTTAAAAATACTATTGTTTTCCTTTTATCTTTAACCTGAGTTTGTTTAATTTTATGTTACTTTATTTTTATTCTATTTTCTTCTGAATAAATTCAATTATTGTTGCGCTAATTATTTACATTTATTTTTGCGCGTTACTTTTTGATGAAATTTGTTAAAAGATGACTCATTAGGAGAGGACAAAGTATTTCAAGATTATTTCTTTTACTTCAATTAATTATATTATTTTTATTAATTTTTTTTTAATGATTTGCACTAACTTGTTTATTTCATTTATAAGGTAGAGAGGAAGTATGCTAAGGAAGACGTCGCTAGAGAAGCAATTGATACAGAACACAACTTTTCATTCAATTTTATATACAAATATTTGTATCTAATTGCATGATATAGTGGAACTTGTTTTCTTATTTTAGTTTAATTTATTTTCAAATCTCAATTATTTAGTCCGGCCGAGAACCACTATTAGTGGAATCTGGGAGGTGCCTAACACCTTCCTCCTTGATTAATTTGAATCTCTTACCCGTAATCTCTAATTCACAGAATAAGTTTTGGAGTCAATTATAAAATGGCTAGAAGCAAAGTAGGTGCCTTAATACGCCTTGTTAAACAATTTATTAGGTGGAGACTCAAAGTTTTATCCGTGAGTTCAATAAATCGAATTCTGTTTTTGAATTCTAGCGGTTCGAAAAAATGGGGTGCGACGATAACTTGATTAATATTTATCAAATTAAACCATTAACAACAAATATATATTCAACGGAAAAGGGAAAAAGTTTCCCCTCTATATTGAAAATGGTCCAGCTTTACCATCCGTTAAAAGTTTTAAAACTAAAAAGTCCCTAAAAAGCCTCACCCGAATACAACGAAATGACATAAAATATTTGGAGGAGGGGGTGTTGAAAGACTGGTAGAGAATATGATGGAATTTTGGAAAAATCTTGACGATATTTTCATTTGCCTAACAAAAGGTACCCTTTTTTTATTTATCTAATGTTCAACTAAGTGAATTTTTATAGTTTTTAATGTATTAAAGTTCTCGTGAATTGATATTAGGGTTTCAAAATTTAGATTTATTTTGGTAGATTTCGTTTTAGGGTTTAAGTTTCCATTGAAGTTAAGATTTCCGTAATTCAATTTTTGTAGATTCTTATTATGTTATTTTAGTAACAATAATTTATATTGCATGTGTTTGTAATAATTGGTTTGGTTAATTGACTAGTTCTCGTTAAAAAATTAAAATGGGATTAGGGTTTTGAGATATGAAAAAGCTGTTTTTTTTACTTGAATTGTGGGTTAGGGTCTTCGCTTTTTGTAGATTTAGGGGATTAAGGGTTTCGAAGTGGCGTGTTTGACTGGTTTCACTAATATTTTAATAATTTTTTTGTGAATTCTTTATTGAATGGGACCCCAAATGCATTACTTTATCATATGGTATCTAGCTTAAAAATTTGTTATTTATTGAACATGATTACGAAATGTTGGACTTTATTGCACATGTGGGACACTTATGTTCCTTTCTAGTCTTTAATGCCTTTTAAATCCCTAAATACATTACTTTCTTATCTGTTTGATACTTAGCTACACATATCTATGGGCCCTGAATATCTGTTTGGTCGTTTTTGCAGGTTATAAGATATGGTTCTAGTGGATTTGTTCTTCCACTATGGTGGTGATTGGATTAGAGATCCTGAGCTAAAATATTCAAGTAGCATGTTGCACAAATGGACAGATTATGACTCTGACCATCCCTCTTATATTGACATGGTAGATGAGTACACCACTGCCCTAGGATTTATAGGTGTGCAATAGTTAATAATTATTTTGCTCCTTCTGGAAGTTGTATGAAATAGAATGGGATGGGGTTTATATTGCTTGTTGGAACTTATCAGTGATACTTTAAAGTTATTAACATTTATGTTGTACAGGCTAGTACAGTAGGAGTTAATGTCCATATCATTGTATACCACACTAAGAGTTGCCTTCCTAAAATTGTGGTTATTGCTGAGAGTAGTTCATCCGATAGAGATTGTGATGCTACAACTGACGGTGATTTTTTTGATTTTGATTTAGATGAATTGGAGCCACTTACAACTGAAAAAATTAATAGATGAATGAAAAGTTAGATGGGTATAAGCACTTAGATAAGTCAATGTTTTTCAAAGACATTCCTAAATCTAGGAAGGTGCTTAAACTGTATGCATTGGCCACTGGGTATGGAGTCGTGCCACTTAAAAGTGACAAAACAAAACCAAGGTACAAGTGTGAGGAGGGATGCCCTTTTTCCTGTCTAATCTCCAGGGATGGGAAGAGTAATGGGGTTAGAGTGAAGACACTTAATACAGAATATACTTGTTATCTTGTTTTTAATAACCAAATGGTTGATTCAAAAATAGTTTCTTATTACTTCAAGAAAGAGCTACATGACACTCCCAGATATAGGGTGAAGGAAATGAAACAAGATCATGAAAGGGTGTTTATCATTAATTTTTCTTATAACAAATGTAAGAGGGCGCTGAAAGGATGATCTTAGATGTTTGAGAAGGTAGTTTCTGAAACGACCTCGGTCAGTCGTTTCGGATCTTAGGACTCCGATTGGTGTGCCGATAATTTTAAAATATTTGTAATATCCATTAGGACCTGTCTGTAAAATTTGAGCTAAATCAGACCTCGTTTGGTAGGCATCGGAAGAAGGTTTCAGTTTTTATTTTCGAAAAATATTAAAAAGAGATTTTTGAGCTCGGTTTTGGTGAATGAGCTCCGATTCGAAATCCGAAAGCGCCATTAGGTTCGTATTATTATTTGTGACATTTATGAACTTTTGAAAGTGAATTTAGAGGTTGTTCGGCTAGTTTCCGCTAAAATGCCGAAAGTTAAATAATTTGACCTTTTTCCATTTAAATTTGCATCTTGAGTTTCGGAACCCGATTTGAGATCCACCTTAGCGAGTATATTACATATATTTTGTAACTTGTATGCAAAATTTGGGATTATTTCGAATATCGTAGGGTACCGTTTTAATTTTTACCGTAGCAGCGAATTTTAAAGGAAAAAAAGAAAAAAAAAAGGGGAAAAGATTAAAAATTGAAGAATGAGAGGCGGTGGACCTTTTTTATCCTTAGCCTTTGTATAGCAAACAGAAACATACGTACATACGTACAGAAACAAGATTAGAAACGAGACAGTGATAGAGACAATGGAAAAAATGCCAGAAAATGAGAAAAGAGCCAGGAAAATAGTAGAATTTTTACCCCGAAACATTCAGGTAATGATCTTAATGCATTATTTGAGTTTATTACGTGTGTTTGAATATGTTTTAACGATAAAAATTGGGATATTAGACATCATTTTAGTAAGTTCTACTATAGTTTAAAGGGTCAATTGGACCCCGATAATGGAATTGATTATATATTCGTACTCAGTGAGTTATGGGCAACATATAAATATAATTTATTTAGGATTTGGTTAGGTGACCATAAACCCTGTACATAGGCCTGGCCTGCGTATTGTGTATGCGAATAGGGTATCAGGTTCCTAACCAGATTTCCCTAAGATGTGAGGAATGAAGTCTTTAGCCTAATTTAATATATTTTTCTGTTTATTAAATAGAGTGGGATCGTTTGATAATGAATCCAAAGGACAAAGCGGTTTTTGATAAGAATTGCTAACTTTGTAACAAGGTAAGTGTTTATATCCATTTGCACCTGGCCTCGTGGATTTTCTACCACGTGTTCTTTACGTGTGTAGCTGCTGATAGGCATACTCATTATGCCTTAGCTTTGAATTTACATTGTATATTATATGTTATGCCCTTTTGTTGGTATTGCGTTGAGCATATGAGCATTGCACTCTGGTTTTGAGCATTGCATATACTTCCCGGTTGGCGATGAGAGTCCCGCACCGGTGAATGGTCATTATTGCATATACTTCCCGATTGGCGATGAGAGTCCCGCACCGGTGAATGGTCATTATTGCATATACTTCCCCGTTGGCGATGAGAGTCCCGCACCGGTGAAGGGTCATTATTGCATATACTTGGCGATGAGAGTCCCGCACCGGTGAAGGGTCATTATTGCATATACTTCCCGGTTGGCGATGAGAGTCCCGCACCAGTGAAGGGTCATTATTGCATATACTACCCGGTTGGCGATGAGAGTCCCGCACCGGTGAAGGGTCATTATTGCATATACTACCCGGTTGGCGATGAGAGTCCCGCACCGGTGAAGGATCATTATTGCATATACTTCCCAGTTGGCGATGAGAGTCCCGCACCGGTGAAGGGTCATTATTGCAGACACTTCCCGGTGATCGATGAGAGTCCCGAGCCGGTGAAGGATCATTATTGCATATATCTCCTGGTAGACGATGAGAGTCCCGTGCCGGAGATAGGTATCAGGCATATGTGACTGCATTGCATCGTACCGCATTCATCCCATCTCATTCATATGTGACTGCATTGCATCGTACCGCATTCATCCCATCTCATTGCACCGGATACTGACTATTGTGTGTATTGTGGTTTGTTTTATATATGCGGTATGTATACTATGTCGTAGACATATCTCAGTTTGCCTATTTATTTCTGGCTCGTATTCTGGGTTGCGGGGATCAGGTTACATGCCGCAACGGTATAAATATATGGATCGGGTTGCACGCCGCAACGATATAAATATATGGATCGAGTTGCACGCCGCAACGGTATAAATATGTGGATCGAGTTGCACGCCGCAACGGTATAAATATATGGATCGGGTTGAACACCACGATGGTATGATGTATTTATGATTGTTGATATGTTCGGGATACCTATATGTTCTGGCTATCTTAAGTTCCTGGCTGTTAATGATATTATGATTCCATACGGGTTTCCAGTTATTATCTGGCTCCGCCTTTTTATAATTTAAATAAGTGGAATTTGGTTTATTTGTTTCTTCTCCCTGGCTAGCTATCCTATTCTTTGAGGTGGCTAGTCTGCCCCACTTATTGACTCCTTTTGACTCACCCTTGTTTTTTTTGTTTGTTTCTTGTCTATCTATTTTATTTTGGCAGGTTCGCTCCAGGATTGAGTTCGCCGCGTTGTTCAGGAGCGAAGACGACTTCAGCTGTCAGGGTGAGCCAGCTTTATTCCGGATGGCCACCAGTTTATTATTTATTATTTCAAATGCATTTTGTTCCCTTTAAGAGGTATTTGTTTTCTTTTGTACTCTTAGATGTCTAGTCTGGATAACCCTAAACCTAGTATGTTGGGTAGTTAGCTGTAATTTCTTTTGTACAGCTTAGAGGTATCAGTATGTTAGTATTTTTTTAAGTCCAGTTCTTATTTATGAATTGAATTATATTTATTTTCCTAATTTAATTGGTAAGGGTTCGCCCGATAGGTCTAGGAGAGGAGGTCGGGTGCCCGCACGGCCTAGCCGGATTTTGGGTCGTGTCAGTTGGTATCAGAGCCCGATTTAGAGTCTATCCAGACTAAGACAGTGTCTAGTAGAGTCTCGCTGATGGGTACGTAGACGTCCGTACATATCTACGAGAGGCTATGATGGCATTTAGGAAGTTCTACTTCATTCTTTTCTGATCGTGCGTCGGTCTAGGATGCAGAAGTATTTTGTTTATTCCTTCATGGTAATTGTGAACCCTCGTGCGACAAATCAGCAATTAGTATGAGTTCAAGACGAAGCAGTCTAGTGTGGGGCTAGCACTGACGATCTAGTTACGGATGTACGAGTTCGTGATGAGCAAGGGAGTACGGCCTTGTGGTTCCATTGGCTCTCTACGATGCTTTTAAGAGAATCTTGGCGATGCAGATACCGCAAGAACCTCTTATTCACTAGGCAGCTTACCAGGTTGCCGCAGATGCAGATGTTCGGTCTCAGGGAGCTCTTATTTCAGTTCTTAATATTGCCGCAATAAAGTATGTTCCGGAGGCAGCATATGTTGTGCCTCTAGTTATTCTGGCTGGTTAGTTAGCCCGAGTAATGGCTCATTCCGAGTGCCCAAAGAGGCTGCATTATTTTACCCAATTGAACCTTCCGATATTCTTAAGCAATGCATCAGATAAACCTCGTGATTTTTTTAAAATAAAATGATGCCAGCGTATCCTTCAGGCTTTTGATTATATCGAGCGGTATGGTGTTGATTATTCTTTTTTCCAGTTTTAGGGTCCAGCCTTGAATTGGTGGGCCGCTCTCTTATTAGCTAACTTGGTTCGGTTTTTCTTCTAGATTCGTGGAAAAGTTCCTTTCGAGTAGCGAACGAGATGAAAAGTGTTGCCAGTTTGAGTGGATTGGACAGGATAGCCTGTCGATTAGCCTGTTGGTGTTTCAGAATATGAGATTGAATTCTATAGAATGGTTGAATATGCATTAGAACTAGTCCATGAGTCTTTCGAGAGATTCAGAGATTTATTGATGACCCTTCTCCTTCCTTGAGATCCCAGAGGGCTCAAAAAATTGAGGTTGGGACTTCATTTGATGTTGTTATTTATATTGCTCAGAGGTATTAGGCATACCATAAGTTAGAGCGGGAAGAGTTAAAGTGGGAGAGCAAGAGATCACGTGGCCCTGGTGGGTAACCATGGTACCTCATTTGGAGGTAAGAGCTCTGATTATTTTGGGAGGTCACCTTCCAGGTTATCTCAGCTTGTGTTACGTGATTCTTAAAGTGTGCCAGTAGTTCGTCAAGATCAGATTCAGTCTTTTCTTTACAGCTATCAACAATCTTTCCAGCTTCCATTTTTAGTCGAAAAGGTGTTATCATTGTTGTGAGTCTGGTTATCTTTTGAGTAGTTTTCACTTACTCCGATAAGTAGGTAGTCATCCTTTCTCTCGTCATCAGGCTCGCAGGGGATTTGATTTCGATCTCAATCGGCAAAAGAAATGCCACCATCCAGTTGAGATCGAGAGCATGGTGGCAGTGGTTCTTCAGAAGGTGATTATCAGGGTAGTAACTCAGCTCAGCTGTAGAGGCAGTTCTATGGACTGCCAGTCTAGTAGGAATATCCGATGTAGTACACCCATGTAATTCTTCTTCTATTATATGTGAGTAAGATTTGATTCTTCCGATCGGTCTGGACTTCATTTATATTACCATGGTTTCATTGGAAATTGTTTCTACTAAGAATCGGTTGCGGTAGAGGGGCGAGCTTCTGGTATGATTTATTCATGGCATTTGTGAGACCCTACTTATTTTTTTAGTCTAAATATGAGAAATTTGATAGTGAGTGTCGCTATTGTCTGCCTGGCATCTTGTTCATCAACAATGACTGAGTAATTAAAAATCAGACAGGTCACAACAACCTGACTGAGTCATTCAATTCTTGGATATTAGATTTTCGGCACAAACCAATGATAAAGATGCTGGAAGACATAAGGGTCACAGTGATGTGCATGTTGAGAAACCATGAGAAGGAGGCTGCTACTTGAAAAAGTGATTTCAACTTAAAGGTAATGAAGTTGTATGGCCAGTACATGAAGATTGCTAATATATGAAAGACTATGTTCAATGGTGACAATGATTTTGAGGTTATTGAAGGTACTGTCACACACATTGTGGATCTGGAAGAAAAAAGATGTACATATAGGGCTTTGGATCTATCTGGAAGGAATCCTTTGTCCTCATGTAATTAAAACATTGCTTTACTGAAAAATTAATCCTTTGGTTGAAATGCACTGGTGGTATTGTAAAGAAGCCTATATCTTGGCTTACAAAACTAAGTTGCAACCAGTAAGAGGTCTAAGCTTTGGACAGTTGAACTTAGCCAAACTATGGAACCACCTCCCTTAGTTAACCAAGTGGGGAAGTCTAGGGTTAAGAGAACCAGGGATAAGGATGAGGCAATCAACAGGTAAGAAGGATGGTCTACTTCCGGGAAATAGAGTGTAATGACATGTTCAACATGTCGACAAGCAAACCATAATGCAAGATATTTATACTTCATACAATTCTATTGTTTGTAATATCTTGTAAGTTTTTTTATTTCTTTTATTTTTTCTGGACTGTTAGGAATCCAAAGGGAAGAAAAAAATGAAGAGCAAGCAAAGAAAAGGAATGTAGCTGCTGAAAATAATAAGTATGATGTTAGGAGCTTCTCACCATTTTTAGCTGATCCTAGTCAAGAGGAAATCCAACTATCCGGCACAATGCCAAGTCCGCAATCTCAGACAAGCCAAGCTGATGAACTTATATTTATGCCTACACATACAGTGCACAGACAACAGTTCACTCAGGAGGCTAATTCAAATTTTGAGGATCCTGAATTTGGACCAGATACAAACCCTGATATAAGGCCAACAAAAATTTCAGGAAGTGCTACAAGACTTCAAATGAGAATGAGCTAGATTCCAATAGGTACAAAGACGATCAGATTCATTGGTGATGCTAGTGGTGTTAGTGATCCTACTGGCCTTCCATACAATCCAAGAAATCTAACCTGGAATGATAGAGTTGCTATAAGCACTAATCAGTTGAAAAAAATGGCCACGTTGAAGACAAGAAGGGGAAATGGAAAAACACAACAGTGATGTTCTTTGCTATCTGTTATTGCCTCTTGTAATGGTACTCTATTTATATCAACCTTTTGGATTGTATAATTGTACTTAGGCAGTTTAGCTTGAATTTGGGTAGATGAATGTTGTGCTATTACTTAAGTGGATGGTTATTTTTGGGGTTGTAGTATAACATCATATTTTTCATTCAGTGTTTTTTGACAATGTTGACATTTTATCTCAGATTTGGCATTATGTCTTGTCATGAAAATTAATAGTCCATTTGTATTAGTTTTTCATGAATGTTATTTGAAACTCAGATTTGACAGTGTTTTTTGTATGTTAATAAACGTCTCACTTTAACATAAAAAACATGAAGTAAAAATCCAACAATATATACTACAACAGCTTCATTCTTTGTAAACATAACTAGTTTCATTGATCACAATACAGTTTATACCCCCAACCAAAATACAAAACACAACATTAAACAAATACGAGCTTATAAGCTACAACCATTCACTTCATCAACCACGATGCCGCAAATCCCACAAACAAACCCCAAGAAATTATAATAACCATCTTCATCCTAATCACTTTATCTTCAAGATTTCGAGTTTTGACATCTATAGTGACAAGTTTTTCTTTCAACTTGTCCCATTGAGTTGTAACAGCTTCCAACGATAATTTCTAATTACTTTCACACTCCTATCGGGTAAGATTTCATCTTCCCATTCCTAATATCCACGAGACTCAATCTGCCAAACCAAAAATTGGTTAAAGTTAACTATTTCATAAATCTAAACAACTTAATTTTGATTAAAGTTAACTTACACCATCTTTAGCATATTTGTAAAATTTTCTTCCGGCATTGAAAGGAGTCCAACCGGTAAAATAGTTCGCAACAATACCACAACAGCATGTCCTATGAGAAGAATAGCTACCTTGTGACATTGTAAAGAAGGTAGTAGATTGAGGGGAAGATGAAACTTCAAAACCCTAATTTTTGGGTGATGAGGATGCCTTTTATCTTCAATGGCTTCTTTTCCATGCTAGATAAATAAATTGTGTGACATGGACCCATATGGTATCTTCATGGCTTCCACGGTGGACTTCCGTCTACTTTAGGGGCAAACATGCGTACTATACTAACGCTAGGGACTTTAGAACCCCTCTTCCTTTCTTGGAAATAAATAGTAGTCCTTCCACTTTTTACTCCTACTATGACTCGAACCTGGGTGCTTATCGTTTCCAATAGTAGAGGCCTAAAGGGTTAAATTTGGCCCTTTTCTATATATTCAACCAAAAGGAAAAGGAAAAACAGAGGTGTCTTTTGAAAGCAAAAATGGAACAAATTAGTATCTGGGAAATTAAAATAAACTCCTAGAAAATATTCCTTTCTATTTTCTTCTTTTATAGTTTAAAAATTATTTGAAATGTGATGTTCTAAGTGCAGAGCAGTATGAGGGACCAAAACAAAGGGCAGTGGACAAATTCAAATTCGATCACTGGAATAAGGATAAGCCAAAAAAGATATTGTTATGTAATTGGCAAAGAAGTTGAAAGTAACAACAGATGATGACCCTGTAAAGTAGAACAAGGAAGACTCCTCAATCCTGATGTTCTACTTATTAACAACGCTTTAAACAAGATATCAACTCTTCTCGCATAGCGCACAAGTTACCCTCCTCTTTTTCGGTAATTTATGTAGTACAGTACAATCTCTCTTTTCTTAGATCTATACCCGGACTATGTGTTCTGCTATTCACTCTTAACTTTACCTTTCCCTTTCCTTTTTCCCTTTTAATTTTTCTACTTACCTTCAATTTTTGTTTTCTTCTTTTAATATGAAATTTGCTGAATTTTTTAGGAAGTTATCGCATAATACTAGTGTTAAGGGTGGATCTACATTATGATATATGCTTTTTGATTATGTGATTTTTTGTAACTATAATAATTCATCCTCTCTACACCCATCGAGTCCACATACTGGATCCATCTCTGCATATGATTTTTGGTGCCAAAGCATATGTGGATGAGGAATGCTGCGAATGTGGGATGTGATCCTCGAGCGCTATAGCAATCATAAGATTTAGCATGTCATTTTAAACTCAGTTCAACTTAACTAAACCAAGCGCGGCTTGGTTGAAGGACTAATTTTCCCGGATCATATATTTTTTGGCGTGATGATACTGTTAAATTTTTTTTGTCGTGATAATAATGCAAGATTGTTATGTAGTGAAGAATAATACAAGAATTAATATGAAGGATTGTGGTACCTAAGACAAGAATTAGCTTTACTAATTAGTATACATATACAAGTTTTAATTAAGAAGCATTAGATTATGACTAGAATACTTACTACCTTATAATATCTTGAATTGCTTTTTTTAAAAAAAATAAAATAAAATCGACAAGGTTGCATTAATTGAGGATATTATTATCATTTTTAGGTGATGTATTGTAGGTATTTGTCATACTAATACTTTTACATATTCCATCCTTCATGAAATAATACATTACTTTATGCGAGCATTATAATGTCGGGAAACAAAAAAGGCAAACAATTTTGTTTGAGTTATCCCAAACTTTTACATTGGGAACCAAACGTTGTGTCTCTATTCCACAGTTTTATCTATTCTTTCTTATGCTGGAAACCAGACAATTTGGCCAAACCACCAATGGTATATGATTTAGGATTTACTAGTAGTAGTGGTTTCAAAAGCATGGAAAAGGTTCAGGAGTCAGAGCCTGTACATCTCTACTGTAGGTGAATAATGGATCTCCCGTTACCAGAGATACAGAAACTAACAACTAGCTAGATAAAATTCTCTGCTTAGAGCTTAAGTTGTAGTAGTACCTTATTTCAAAAGATAGGTTTCTCACTTTGCAATAGGTGTTCACTATGTGAAGATGTGAATCACTTAGTCTGTCATTGCAACTTCTTTAATCAGATTTGGCAATTCTTCTTCAGTTCTCTAGGCATTAGATAGTGCCTGCCAAAATATACCATGGGTTCTTCTGTCTTGGCATAAAAAGAACATATGCATAGCTTCTAGGAGTATCTAGAACTCTACACGTGTAGTAGTTTGGTGGACTTTATGGAGGGAGAGAAATGCTAGAGTTTTTGAAGACAAGGCATAATAGTGGCGTGTTAATATGTATTTAAAACCTTAGCTATTGCAGAAGTAGTATTCTTGTAACTTCATTACAGTCGTACGCATGTATGTCAGATCCATCCAGCATTCTAGTCTCTTCACAATTTAAATATAAATTGTCTTTAATTGATTGGTGCAATTTTGGTGTATGAAGAATATGAGAAGAATCCAATTGATTATTATGTTACGTACTTACTTTTCATCTAAAACTTGAGCTTCTCTACTAAAGAATCCAATTGACTAGTGTATTAGTTGGGATTTGTGAACTTATAGGAGGACTTAGACAGTCTTATCCTTGATTTCTTTCAGGGTTTCTAGAGGCACTTGGTCCTGGTTGGCATGGCAGAGAGCAACATAAAAGCAGCCCTTATTAGATCTACTACCTCAAACCCATCAAAATGCTGATCCAAGGAGAAGAAGATTTCGTCGATCTAAAATAGCTCCTATGGCCGAATTTGTACCGGGAGAAATGTTTGACACAAAGGACAACCAATCACTCCAATATTCTGAGTCAATTTTGGATAAACTGACACGACCCGGAATCCGGCTAGGCCGTGCGGGCACCCGACATCCTCCCCTAGACCCGTCGGGCGAACCCTTACCAATTAAATTAGGAAAATAAATATAATTCAATTCATAAATAAGAACAAGACTTAAAAAAATACAGACATACTGATACCTTTAAGCTGTATAAAAGAAATTACAGATGTCTACCCAACATACTAGGTTTAGGGCTATCCAGACTAGACATCTAAGAGTACAAAAGAAGACAGATACCTCCTGAAGGGAGCAGAATGCAACTGAAATAATAAACAATAAACTGGTGGCCATCCGGAATAAAGCTGGCTCACCCTGATAGCTGAAGTCGTCTTCGCTCCTGAACAACGTGGCGAACTCAATCCTGGATCGAACCTGCCGAAACGAAATAGATAGACCAGAAACAAACAACAAACAAGGGTGAGTCAAAAGGACTCAATAAGTGGGGCAGACTAGCCACCTCAAAGAATAGGATAGCTAGCCAGGGAGAAGAAAAACAGATAAAATAAATCCATCTTATTTGAACTATAAACAGGCAAAGCCAAATAATAACTGAAAACACATATGGAATCATAAACAGCCAGGGACATAAGGTAGACAAAATATATAGATATCCTGAACATGTCGACAATCAGAAATATATCCTGTTGCGGCGTGCAACCCGATCCATATATTCATACTGTTGCGGCGTGCAACCCGATCCGTATATTTATACTGTTGCGGCTTGCAACCCGATCCGTATATTTATACTGTTGCGGCGTGCAACCCGATCCGATCCATGTTTTTATATTGTCGCGACGTGCAACCCGGGATACGAGCCAGAAATATGTAGCTGAGATACGTTCACAACATGGTATACATACCGCATATATAAAACACAACACAATGCACACAATAGTCAGTATGCGGTGCAATGCGATGGGATGAATGCGGTATGATCCAATGCAGTCACATATGTCTGATACCTATCTCCGGCGTGGGACTCTCATCGTCTACCAGGAGATATATGCAATAATGACCCTTCACCGGCTCGGGACTCTCATCGATTACCGAGAAGTATATGTAATGATGACCCTTCACCGGTGCGGGACTCTCATCGCCAACCGGGAAGTATATGCAATAATGACCCTTCGCCGGTGCGGGACTCTCATCGCCAACCGGGAAGTATATGCAATAATGACCCTTCGCCGGTGCGGGACTCTCATCGCCAACCGGGAAGTGTATGCAATAATGACATATGCAATAATGACCCTTCGCCGGTGCGGGACTCTCATCGCCAACCGGGAAGTATATGCAATAATGACCCTTCGCCGGTGCGGGACTCTCATCACCAACCGGGAAGTATATGCAATGCTCAAAACCAGAGTGCAATGCTCATATGTTCAATGCAATACCAACTACATGGCATAACATATAATATACAATGTAAATTCAAAGCTAAGGCGTAATGAGTACGCCTATCGACAGCTACACACGTAAGGAAACACGTGGTAGAAAATCCACGAGGCCAAGGGCCTCCAAAGAAATGGATATAAACACTTACCTTGTTACAAAGTTAGTACATCCACTCAATAACCGCTTGTCCTTTGGTTTCATTGCCAAACGATCCCACTCTATTCAATAAGCAGAAAAATACATCAAATTAGGCTAAAGGCTTAATTCCTCACATCTTAGGGCAATCCAGGAAGGAACCTGATACCCTATTCGCATACACAATACGCAGGCCAGACCTATATACAGGGTTTAAGGTCACATAACCAAACCCTAAATAAATTAAATTTATATGTTGCCCATAACTCACTGAGCACGAATATATAATCAATTTCATTATCGGGGTCCATTTGACCCTTTAAACTATCAATTTACGTCATTAGGGCGATGTCTAATATCCCTATTTTTACCGTTAAAACATATTCAAACACACGTAATAAACTCAAATAATATATTAGGATCATTACCTGAATGTTTCAGGGTGAAAATTCTACTTTTCTCCGGCCCCTTTTCTCACTTTCTGGTATTTTTTCACTGCGTATTTTCTATTTTTAATTTCTCTGTTTCCCGCTTCCCTGTATCTCGTTGAGCTTATAAGCTCACTTTGACCGTCTAACTTTTTGTCCTTTTCTTCTTTTTTTTTTTTTTGGTTTTATTTTATTTTATTTTCTTTTCTTAACAAAAATTAAAACGGTGCCCTACGATATTCGAAATAATTCCAACTTTTACATACAAGTTATACAAAATATATGTAACATACTCGCGAAGGCGGATCTCTAATCAGACTCCCGAAACTCAAGATGCGAATTTAAATGAAAAGAACTCAAATTATTTAACTTTCGGCATTTTAGCGGAAATTAGCCGAACAACATCGAAATTCACTTTCGAAAGTTCATAAAAGTCAAAAATAATCATACGAACCTAACGGCGCTTTCGGATTTCGAATCGGAGCTTATTCGCCCGAAACCGAGCTCAAAAATCTCTTTTTAATAGTTATCGCCAATAAAAACTGAAACCTTCTTCCGATGCCTATCAAACGAGGTCTGATTTAGCTCAAATTTTACAGACAGGTCCTAATGGACATTATGAATATTTTAAAATTATCGGCATGCCAATCGGAGTCCTAACTTCCGAAACGACTGACCGAGGTCGTTTCATTCTCCTCCACTTAAACTCTCGTTCGTCCTCGAACGAGCCTAAGTCTAAAGCAAGATTCACGCAGATAACAAGAGAACTTGCACGACCTTCATGAGCTACTCCACGGGCATTATTTCCTGATTACAGAATCAGAGTTATAACACGCATATTGAACTCTTGGATAAAAACATAGCTGGATAATATCATAACGCCATTGCCTAGCTTATTCTAACTATACTGATCTTTCCTCGATCACGAGAGGAGAGTTCTATATTTTCGAAACAAAGATACACGGAACTTTGAATGGGTTAACATGATTCAGCCGATAATTACCTCTTCGATATACCTTTCGATGTAGAACAGGTAGATGGAACTAAGAATTAACTTACGCTTCAGCAACGCCTTAGAGATTTGATATTATGATTCGGTATCAATTGGAGGAAGACTCCTCCACTTAAAGCATAAACTCATACAACTAATTTGAATAGAAATAGTCATCCTCGCACAACCTGCTGGATTAAAGAAGACTTAGCTAAAGGCTGAACATAGGCAGACCTAAACTACCAAACTACCCTTTCGAGTTGCCAACTAGCTGCAACTCTCGAGTTCACAACTCCATACCTTTGCCGTAAACACCACCGCCTGATGGATGGTACTTCTATATAAAAATTTCGGCAGAGTTTCTCCTGAAACTGGATGATCCGCAAAAACAGAACCAGCACTATACTATACATGGGAATGGATACCCGGATAAACTGATAATATAAACATGTTAAACGGATAACAAGATGAGACAACTGGACCAAAATAATAATTTGCTTCCAAAATAATAATATACTTACCCGGCCACAATAACACGTACTCTGGCTCAACACAGGGAAGGTCACAAGCGGCTACCAATCGCCCAAGCTCACTAGCGCCGGACGAAGAAGAAATGGAAATGGATCGAGGATAAAAATAATTAGAGCTTCAGGAAGTTCATCTTCTTATTTTCTTGGCTACCAAAGCTAGACTATTTCCGAGTCAGGCTAGCCCAAGAATCAAAATTGAAGAAATAGACATTAAATAAGCTTTATGGAATGACATCTATTGATAAGACCCAAAACGCCAACCATCAAGAGCCAAGCTTGGAGAGCACAAAGAGTACCGCCAAGGCCCCCGAAAGCGACTTAAAGATCATGCAAAGGAGCGCCAAGGGAGGAGGAGCATCTAGGCCATGGAACGAGGAGCCTAGGAGACACATTTCGGCGCGTTTCAAGTGCCTAGGAGAGTAGGCGGACCGCCTAGTCAAAGGGGCGGCCGCCCACTTTTGGAACACCCTCAGGATCCTTGGCCGCCTAGTGCAGAGGCGGACCACCAAGGCTTAGTAGGCGGACCGCCTAGAGGAAACAGGCGGGGCGCCTAGTGACTGAGCAAGCTGCGGGTTCTTAATTATATTTGCTATGTTTTGGACGACTTTAGCCCTACGTGGTCTTTATTGTTTTAACCCACTTTAGGGGTATTTTTGACATTATATTAGGAGTGTGGAACACCTATAAATACCACACTTAGTCATTTATTTCATTAGCTAGTTTTTGGAGATAGAATTGAGAAGATAGAATAGGCGTGGCCTTTCTTGTTGAAGCGTTGACTTCATGTATCTCTTATGTTGAATCCATGGTGGATCTCCGCTAGTGAGAGTCCCGTTTAATGGTTCAAGTCTCTTCTCCCTATTGAATCAATCTAATTGTTAGTTTGATTCGTTCTTTTCTTCTATTTCTTTTCTCCCCAATCCCTTACTTTCTTGTTATCGTTTGATTGTTGCTTCCGCATCCTTGTTACTTGCTTCCGCGTATTTGATCCCTATCATCTTGGTATCAGAGCAAGGATTGGAATTCGTTCTTACGAACCCACGTTCTTGTTCATTCTATCTTTAGTTTTCCTTGTTCTTGTTATTGAAAGGAGAAAACAACAAAAAAATTGAAGAATTGAAAAATACAAAAAAATTGGTGGAACTTGTTGGATTGGAACACCCATGCGTTAAAAATCATTGGGGTTTGTTCCTTATTGTATTCCCGATCTTTTGATACCAAAATTACAAAATTTGGTGGTGTATTTCAAAATTTGAAGAAATCAAATTCCCAAAATTTTCAAAGAACCCTAGAACTTGCTCAAGAATCAAAATTGATTTGTTGTTGTTTGATTGGGGTTTAAACCTATTGGGGATTGTTTAGAAACATCATATACACCTTTGGGTATCATTAGAATCGAAAACAAGTCGAAAACGTTGGATTTTGAGTGCTAAACGAGCCAAAAAACGATTTTCGGACCGTGCTGAGAAGCCTAGTAGGCGGACCGCCTACTCCAAAGAGGTGGACCGCCTCTTTTTATGCTATTCTCTGGATTTTGAGTAGGCGGGGCGCCCCTTTTACAGAGGCGGACCGCCCACTCCTGGGGAGGCTCCGTTTGGCTTCGTTTCGCGTCTTTTTGTGTCCCGTTTGCTTCCGTACCTCTTGGTTAGTGTTTCTAAGGTATTAGTCCTACTTTATTAACACTAATCCTTGATTTCTTAGGGTGTTTATGTGTCTTGAAGTCTATACTTAAAGTCGTAGAATTTGCTTGCTTCAAGTGCGCACTAAACTAGCTTCCGTCCATCGAGTCACTTTAACTCCATTCCGAACCATTACTTGGGCGCATTAGTTGATTGATTTTGCCATTGTGATTACTAAGAGACAAGAGGGCCTAGAGTGGAAAAAGGCTTGAGGGGTGAGGACAATAGAGTGTGGTCACAAAAGCCAACGACCTTGAGTGTATACACGAGTGGAAAGAAAATTGAGTGACATCTTTTGAGTGATACACGTGAGGGAGTGAATTTGTGAGGTCCTTAACTCTTTGATTACAATTATGGCTTCGGATGATGATGATTGTGGAGGATATGACTCATGCGGAGATGAGGGAGACTATGGTTCCTACGGTGATGATAATGGGTATTGCTATGACGATTCCGGGAACCAAGGCTCATATGATGATGAAGCGGATCACTATGTTGATTATGAAGATGAAGAAGACTATGGGGCTTGTGAAGACGAATGTGATGAATCTTATGCTCCAAGTCAAGAAATGGAAGATGGTGACGCTTCAAGGTATGATGATCCTACTTACTCTTCTTGTGATGAATTTGAACATGAAGAAAGTGACATAGAGAGAATGGATGATGAGGGTGATTATACGAATTGTGCATATGCATCTTCTCTTGGTGTTGCTTATGGTAAGCAAGAGAGTAGTAGAGGACCTTCCATTAGTATGGGAGGTGGTGGTGGTTGTTCCATGGGAAATGGGAGAGTTACGTCTTCTAGTTCCCATGTGAAGGGTGAAATGAGAAAAAGTGCTCTTACCGTGGTTGGAGTGCATTGCTCTAGTCGTGGTGGTAGGAGTGGTGTTAGGAGCTATGGAACAAAGGCGAGAGGCAATTATGGGTTCCATAGTGGTGCTCCTTCCTCGACTTTCAACTACACTTCTAGTGTTGGAAGAGTGACGGGAAGTGGAGGTTGTCCTAGTGGTGTTGCTAGGGGAAGTGGGCTAAGTAAGCTTCGGTTTGATAGTGATGGGTATCAAGAGGTTCCGAGACCTTACTTGGATGACCCTATACTACACTTGGGTCTAAGGAGGTTCCTTGTTGAGGTGGAAGGTAATGGAGGGTACTTGCTCAAGATTGGTGGCACCGATACCAATTGCATTAGTACCTCGGTGGTTGATGAGCTAAGGCTACCTTGCTATGCCTTGAAGGATCCTTATGACTACTACGGAGTGTGGGTTTCCAAGGAAGCTCGGGTGTGTATATCGCATAGGGGATATTGGAATTATATTTGGTGTCATGTGTACCCCATGCAACATTGTCATGTGTGGTTTGGCGAGTCATGGTTGCAAAGCAAGAAGGTGCGATATAGTAAGGGAACTGATAAGTATTACCTCGGCCAATGGCCAACGATGCACGACTTTGAGCCTATTGGGATAAAGATCAAATCACCTCCTAGTGTACCTTCTAGGCCTATGCAAAGGGAAAAGGAGCAAGAACCTCATCCTATGGTTGAAAGAGTGCCAACAAAAAGTCCTACAATCACAAGCAATGGTGGGACTAGTGCAAGAAAAGAGTTGGCAAGTTTACCATCAAAGAAGAAAGAGATCTCAAGTGATGAGTCTCTTAGTCCTAGATTTCGGGTTGATGTTAAAACTCCACCTACTCCGGCTATGGGTATTCTTGGGCCTCGTCCCAATTCACCCGAATTTGAGAGACAAAAGATTGAGAGGAGTAAGGGAGTGACCGGTGACATTCCTCGAGTGGAAAAAGGAGAGGATGTGTTGAGTGATGTGAGTGGGATGTCACCACCCGAATCTACACCTAACCTTGAAAAGAAAATGAGAGAAAAGAAAGAGGGAAAAAAGAGTGAGGACACCCCTTATTCTAACCTTAACCCTTTATCTTTTTCTTCTACGTTTGTGAATGCTTGTGTAGGTACTCTTGGAGGCCAATCAATGGAGCCTCAACCATGTCCCAAGAAGGATAGACAAGGTGAAGAAACACTTCAATGTGAGCTTCAAGGTGAAGAGACAAGTCATGACACTCCAAATGCATTGAGTGAGCAAGATGGCCACTCAAAGGTAAGTGATAGCTCATCCCTTGAACATGTTACTTCCTTGTCTCATGGTAGTGTGTGTGCTAACTCTTCACTAGTTGATGATTTGTATGATTACAATGTGTTTGCAACTAGTGTAGAGTCGAATGGTCAACTTGTGAGTGATTGTGAACCACTAGTTGAGAGGGATGATAAGCCACATCATGATGTGAGCCGGGTGTTCCTTGAACCTCTCATTAGTGAGGAATGTGTAGTTGACCTTGCTTGTGAACCTTGTTATGACACCCCACCCATATTTGACAAAGGGGAAGATGAGTTGAATGAATACCCTATCCTTTCCCTTGATGAATTGCTTGATAATGGGGGACTTATGTGTCGTGGTGAGGATGGATGTGACCTTGAGGAGTCTCTAGAGTGTGAGATGGATCGATTCGTTTTCGATGACTCCTCGGGTGTGGATAAAGAACCTAGTCTTGATACCATGTTTTCATGTGGCCATGAATTTGAGGTGCATGCTTTTACATTTCCGTTATGTGAAGATAACCTCATTTGTGGTAGCGAATTGTATCGGACTAGAATTGCTAGTAAAATAGAACCTCCATGGTATGTAAGGATAGACTCTAAGGATGATCCATTGTTTGGGACTCCAAGTGGGATGAGTGGTCTTGATATTGGTTGTGTTGAACCATCTTCTAGTAGTCCTAACCTTCATTGTATGGACTATAATGATGAAGGACCTATTTTGGAGACTTTCCTTTGGAGTTTGCCTAATGAGGGAGAATGTCTTAGAGATGGATTTGGAGGTGAGGAAGCCACTCTTGGTGCGTGTAAGAGTGCTCCCAAGAAGGGGAGTGGAGTAATTGATGTTAGTTGCCAATTGAACTATTTTGTTTACTCTATTCCACATGTTGATCACACCTTGGGTGTTGAACATGCCAAAGCCGATAGGTCACAAAGTGATAATATTAGCTTGAAGGCTTGGTGTGTTGGTTCTAAGCTTAGGGGTCATAGGGAATTTGATTGCTATACATGGCGTGTTCCATATCCTATTGATCTCTTTGTTTGTTCTTGTGTTGGGTGCACTTTAATTTGGAGTCAAGTCTTTGTTGTCTCCTTTGGAGACATAAGCTTTTTACTTATTATTGATGCTTGGCTCTATCACAAGAGTGTGTTTTCCCACACTTTTGCCACTAACCTACTCTTGTAGTAGGAAGCTTTGTTTGTGCTTGTTTTGAATGTAGGCTTGATGGTTTGATTTCGAGGACGAAATCCTTTCAAGAAGGGGAGGATGATAAGACCCAAAACGCCAACCATCAAGAGCCAAGCTTGGAGAGCACAAAGAGTACCGCCAAGGCCCCCGAAAGCGACTTAAAGATCATGCAAAGGAGCGCCAAGGGAGGAGGAGCATCTAGGCCATGGAACGAGGAGCCTAGGAGACACATTTCGGCGCGTTTCAAGTGCCTAGGAGAGTAGGCGGACCGCCTAGTCAAAGGGGCGGCCGCCCACTTTTGGAACACCCTCAGGATCCTTGGCCGCCTAGTGCAGAGGCGGACCACCAAGGCTTAGTAGGCGGACCGCCTAGAGGAAACAGGCGGGGCGCCTAGTGACTGAGCAAGCTGCGGGTTCTTAATTATATTTGCTATGTTTTGGACGACTTTAGCCCTACGTGGCCTTTATTGTTTTAACCCACTTTAGGGGTATTTTTGACATTATATTAGGAGTGTGGAACACCTATAAATACCACACTTAGTCATTTATTTCATTAGCTAGTTTTTGGAGATAGAATTAAGAAGATAGAATAGGCGTGGCCTTTCTTGTTGAAGCGTTGACTTCATGTATCTCTTATGTTGAATCCATGGTGGATCTCCGCTAGTGAGAGTCCCGTTTAATGGTTCAAGTCTCTTCTCCCTATTGAATCAATCTAATTGTTAGTTTGATTCGTTCTTTTCTTCTATTTCTTTTCTCCCCAATCCCTTACTTTCTTGTTATCGTTTGATTGTTGCTTCCGCATCCTTGTTACTTGCTTCCGCGTATTTGATCCCTATCATCTATCCCAATTTAACCTCCCAATAAGAAGGTGACAATTTGCCAGAAAATCCTTTTATAATTAAGACAAGCTCATAGAATAACTTGACTGTACTAGCGTTTTGAACCAAGATGAAATACGTAGATCGAATATTACTTACTAATCACTTTGCACCGGAAGAAACGATAACACTTTCTGATGGTGATGAACTATAATCCCATCATCCAACCAACATGAAATTCTGAGAAGAGAGATAAACTGATTTGATATAATAAGAGAAGGTGGAACAACAAGATGCCAGGAATAAATCATACCAGAAGCTCGCCCCTCTACCGCAACCGATTCTTGATAGAAACAATTTCCAATGAACCCATGGTAAGATAAACGAAGTCCAAACTGATCGGAATAATCAAATCTTACAAACATATAATGGAAGAAGGAATACATGGGTGTACTACATCAGATACCTCAGCATCCTGCCAGACTGGCAGTTCATAGAACTGCCTCTGCAGCTTAGCTGAGCCACTACCTTGGCAATCACCTTCTGAAGAACCACTGCCACCACGCTCTCAACCTCTACTGGATGGTGGCATTTCTCTGGCTGATTGAGATCTAAATGAAATCCCCTGCGACTGCGCAGATGCCTAATAACGAGAGAAAAGATGACTGCCTACTTGTCGGAGTAAGGAAAAATCTTCAAAGGATAGCCAAACTCACTACAATGATACCACATTTTCGCTGAAAAGTGGAAGCTGGAAAAATTGTTGATAGCTACAAAGAGAAAAAAAACTGGGTCTAATATTAAAGAACTATTGGCGCACTCTAAGAATCGCGTGACACAAGCTGAGATAACCTGGAAGGTGACATCCCAAAATAACCAGAACTCTTACCTCCAAATGAGGTACCATGGTTGCCCACTAGGGCCACGGGATCTCTTGCTCTCCCGCTCTAACTCTTCCCATTCTAACTTATAGTATGCCTCGAACCTTCGGGCAATATCAACAACAACATCAAATGAAATCCCGACCTCAATCTCTCGAGCCGTCTGGAATTTCAAGGAAAAAGAAAGGTCATCAATAAATCTTTGAATCTCTCGAAAGGCTCATGAACTAGTTCTAATGCATATCCAGCCATTCTATAGAATTTAATCTCATATTCTGAAACACCAACAGGCTAACCGACAGGCTACCCTGTCCAATCCACTCAAACTGGCAACACTTTTCATCTCGCTCGCTACTCGAAAGGAACTTTTCCACGAATCTAGAAGAAAAACCGAACCAAGTTAGCTAATAAGAGAGCGGTCCACCAATTCAAGCCTGGACCCCTGAAACTAGAATGAAAAATAATCAACACCATACCGCTCGATACAATCAAGAGCATGAATGATACGCTCACATTATTTTATTTTAAAAAGAATCACAAGGTTTATCTGATGCATTACTTAAGAATATCGGAAAGTTCAACCGCGTAAAATAATTCAACCTCTTTGGGCGCTCAAGTCTAACCATTACCTCCGCTGGCTAACCAGCCAGAACAATTGGTGGCGCAGCACATCCTGCATTTGGAACATATTTTACTATGGCAATATTAAGAACTAGAATAGGAGCTCCCTGAGACCGAACATATGCATCTGCGGCAACCTGATAAGCTGCCTAGCGAATAATAGGTTTTTGCGGTATCTGCGTCACCAAGATTCTCGTAAAGCATCGCAGAGAGCCAAGTGAATTACAAGGCCCTGCTCCCTTGCCCATCGCAGGCTCGTACAACTGGGACCTCCATAACTAGATCGTCAGCACGATAAGAAAAACTCTCGGGGCTTCGTCAATGCTAGCCCCTGGCTAGACTGCTTCGTCTTGAACTCATACCATTTGCTGATTTGTCGCACGGGGGTTCACAATTACCACGAAGGAATTAACGAAAATACTTTTGCATCCTTGACCGACCCACGATCAGAAAAGAAGGAAGTGAAACTTCCTAAATGCCATCATAGCCTCTCGTAGATAAGTACGGACGTCTACGTACCCATCAGCGAGACTCTACTAGACAGTGTCTTAAATTGGATAGACTCTAAAATGGGCTCTGATACCAACTGACACGACCCGGAATACGGCTAGGCCGTGCGGGCACCCGACATCCTCCCCTAGACCTGTCGGGCGAACCCTTACCAATTTAATTAGGAAAATAAATATAATTCAATTCATAAATAAGAACAAGACTTAAAAAAAATACAGACATACTGATACCTTTAAGCTGTATAAAAGAAATTACAGATGTCTACCCAACATACTAGGTTTAGGGCTATCCAGACTAGACATCTAAGAGTACAAAAGAAGACAGATACCTCCTGAAGGGAGCAGAATGCAACTGAAATAATAAACAATAAACTGGTGGCCATCCGGAATAAAGCTGGCTCACCCTGATAGCTGAAGTCGTCTTCGCTCCTGAACAACGTGGCGAACTCAATCCTGGAGCGAACCTGCAGAAACGAAATAGATAGACCAGAAACAAACAACAAACAAGGGTGAGTCAAAAGGACTCAATAAGTGGGGCAGACTAGCCACCTCAAAGAATAGGATAGCTAGCCAGGGAGAAGAAAAACAGATAAAATAAATCCATCTTATTTGAACTATAAACAGGCAAAGCCAAATAATAACTGAAAACACATATGGAATCATAAACAGCCAGGGACATAAGGTAGACAAAACATATAGATATCCTGAACATGTCGACAATCAGAAATACATCCTGTTGCGGCGTGCAACCCGATCCATATATTCATACTGTTGCGGCGTGCAACCCGATCCGTATATTTATACTGTTGCGGCTTGCAACCCGATCCGTATATTTATACTGTTGCGGCGTGCAACCCGATCCGATCCATGTTTTTATATTGTCGCGACGTGCAACCCGGGATACGAGCCAGAAATATATAGGCAAACTGAGATACGTTCACAACATGGTATACATACCGCATATATAAAACACAACACAATGCACACAATAGTCAGTATGCGGTGCAATGCGATGGGATGAATGCGGTATGATGCAATGCAGTCACATATGTCTGATACCTATCTCCGGCGCGGGACTCTCATCGTCTACCAGGAGATATATGCAATAATGACCCTTCACCGGCTCGGGACTCTCATCGATTACCGAGAAGTATATGTAATGATGACCCTTCACCGGTGCAGGACTCTCATCGCCAACCGGGAAGTATATGCAATAATGACCCTTCGCAGGTGCGGGACTCTCATCGCCAACCGGGAAGTATATGCAATAATGACCCTTCGCCGGTGCGGGACTCTCATCGCCAACCGGGAAGTGTATGCAATAATGACATATGCAATAATGACCCTTCGCCGGTGCGGGACTCTCATCGCCAACCGGGAAGTATATGCAATGCTCAAAACCAGAGTGCAATGCTCATATGTTCAATGCAATACCAACTACAGGGCATAACATATAATATACAATGTAAATTCAAAGCTAAGGCGTAATGAGTACGCCTATCGGCAGCTACACACGTAAGGAAACACGTGGTAGAAAATCCACGAGGCCAAGGGCCTCCAAAGAAATGGATATAAACACTTACCTTGTTACAAAGTTAGTACATCCACTCAATAACCTCTTGTCCTTTGGTTTCATTGCCAAACGATCCAACTCTATTCAATAAGCAGAAAAATACATCAAATTAGGCTAAAGGCTTAATTCCTCACATCTTAGGGCAATCCAGGTAGGAACCTGATACCCTATTCGCATACACAATACGCAGGCCAGGCCTATATACAGGGTTTAAGGTCACATAACCAAACCCTAAATAAATTAAATTTATATGTTGCCCATAACTCACTGAGCACGAATATATAATCAATTTCATTATCGGGGTCCATTTGACCCTTTAAACTATCAATTTACGTCATTAGGGCGATGTCTAATATCCCTATTTTTACCGTTAAAACATATTCAAACACACGTAATAAACTCAAATAATATATTAGGATCATTACCTGAATGTTTCAGGGTGAAAATTCTACTTTTCTCCGGCCCCTTTTCTCACTTTCTGGTATTTTTTCACTGCGTATTTTCCATTTTTAATTTCTCTGTTTCCCGCTTCCCTGTATCTCGTTGAGCTTATAAGCTCACTTTGACCGCCTAACTTTTTGTCCTTTTCTTCTTTTTTTTTTTGGTTTTCTTTTATTTTATTTTCTTTTCTTAACAAAAATTAAAACGGTGCCCTACGATATTCGAAATAATTCCAACTTTTGCATACAAGTTATACAAAATATATGTAACATACTCGCGAAGGCGGATCTCAAATCAGACTCCCGAAACTCAAGATGCGAATTTAAATGAAAAGAACTCAAATTATTTAACTTTCGGCATTTTAGCGGAAATTAGCCGAACAACATCGAAATTCACTTTCGAAAGTTCATAAAAGTCAAAAATAATCATACGAACCTAACGGCGCTTTCGGATTTCGAATCGAAGCTTATTCGCCCGAAACCGAGCTCAAAAATCTCTTTTTAATAGTTATCGCCAATAAAAACTGAAACCTTCTTCCGATGCCTATCAAACGAGGTCTGATTTAGCTCAAATTTTACAGACAGGTCCTAATGGACATTATGAATATTTTAAAATTATCGGCATGCCAATCGGAGTCCTAACTTCCGAAACGACTGACCGAGGTCGTTTCATAAACTCCACCCAGTTTTAGGGAAGTCATGCTCTACTTGGTTATATACTTGGGTATTGGTACCATGTGCTTTTATTTTGTTCAGAACCAGATCCAGGGAAAGAAAGTGAATGGAGTACTTGATTCTGTTTACTTCTGTGTTGTGACAATGACCACCGTTGGATATGGAGACCTCGTGCCTGATAGTACAAGTACTAAACTGCTTGCCTCTGTCTTTGTTTTCTCTGGGATGGCACTTGTTGGAATGGTTCTAAGCCAAGGAGCAGACTACTTAGTGGAGAAGCATGAAACATTGTTAATCAAAGCAATGCATATCCGTCATAAAGTTGGTTCAAGTGAAATTCTACAGGATATTGAAACAAACAACGTTAGGTACAAGCGCTTTGTCACAATGGCATCTCTTGCGGTGCTAATAGTTGTTAGAACAGTGTTCCTCACCAGCGTAGAAAATTTAAATACCATTGATGCCTTTTATTGTGTCTGTTCTACCATCACAACCCTAGGATATGGAGACAAAAGCTTCTCAACCAAAGCATGGCGCATTTTTGCTGTATTCTGGATTTTGACCAATACTATTTGTTTGGGTCAGTTCTTTCCTTATGTTGCTGAATTTAACACAGAAAGGAGATAGAAGGAGCTAGTGAAGTGGGTTCTTTCAAGAAGAATGACAAATGTGGATTTTGAAGAAGCTGATCTTGATAATGATAGGCTTATAGGGTAAGTTACATAGAACTTCAAAGCTTGTTACCAATAATTAGCTTGTGCATTCTGTCAAACAGGAATTTCTTTTTTATTCTACTCCAGTGTATTTCAAGATCAAGTTATTCTAAATTTCTAACTTTTCTTCACTCTTCATATGCGAAGGGCTACTGAATATGTGGTTTATAAGCATAAGGAGATGGGAAAGATCAACCAAGATGACATTTCACTTTTGATGGACGAGTTTGAAAGTCTTGATGTCGACCAGTCTGGAACTCTATCAACCACGGATTTGACACTAGCCCAATCATCTTGAATGGAAGGTGACTGCAATACTACCAAAAATTCCATATTCAGCTAGGGTACCCCCCTATTTCCATGAGCTTCTGTGAGTTTTTTTAGGATCAGTACCTTATTTTCTGAACTCGTAGAGTGTGTGTTTGGGTCTGGGACTCTATTTTCTTGTCCGTGACGTATCACAGTAATTTCCATCCTAATTTTGCACCAGTAAGATACTCCCTCTATCCACTTCATGGAATACGTCATGTACAGGCACGTGTTAAGTAAAGTGAAAAAGCACAGTTATTGTGGCTTTGCATTGCTGGTGGTCTACTCAACTCGGTAATTGTATACTGAAACCATGAAGCGCCTTTGTCTGGTGGACTTGAAAGTCAACAAGCCATATGATTTTCAATATACGAGTAACGTAGATTTTCCAATTTGAGATATGAGCATTTCCTTCATTTGCAGAACGGAACATCTGAACTACTCTAGTCTCTTGTTTAGATGTCTGGAATTTATCCTGAATATTATGTTATTTGAGCTGTGACATGAGTCATGTGCAGTGTGATTGTGCCCATCACATTTGGGATGGAATCCTTGACTTAAACATAGCAATTGATGATGTTAGTATTGGTGGTTGGACTAGGATAAATACGTCAGGCTTAAAAAATTTGGTATATCAGTGTATCAAAGATATTGGGAAGAGAAAAACGAAATGGCCAAGGGTTAATAATTCTTCTAAAATTTCTTTGGCCTGAAAGGATTACCTAAGCGATATGCTGCAGGTGAAGGTGCAATTTCAGTCCTGGCAAATGTTACTAAGTCGAAGCATGATGCTGAGGATGCCGTCCTTTTTTTTTTTTTTTTTTTTTGGGTCATCTGAGATTAGCTAAAGTAATTCTTAGAGCCTACTTTGTTGAACAGAAAATGATTGGACTGGATAAAGCTTCATCCCCCTTCGAGAATGTCAATGGGGCAGGGCAGCGACAGGATGGGGGAAACACATTTTTCAAAGGGAAAATTTCAAAATTAGCTAGGTGAAACTAAGAAATTACAAAACTGGGGTCGAACTTTTTATTACTCCCTCCGTTCCACTTTTGTGTGTCATAGTTTAACTCGGCACAAAATTTAAAAAATAAAGGAAGACTTTTGAAATTTGTGGTCTAAATAAGACATAGATGTTTGTGTGGTTGTAAATCATTCCAGTAATGACAAAGTAGTAATTTTGAAGTTAAATTCTTACCAAGTTTAGAATGCTGCAATTCTTTTTATAATAGACTAATAAGTAACTATTGCCACATAAATTGGAACAGAGGAAGTACAATTTTATAGCACATTGTATTTTTTTTTTTTCATGCGTAAATCCTAGTTGTCACCGCCTGATGCAGCCCAAAGTGCTGATCAACCGAGGACACTTCAACCGAAGGCAGTGACTGATCAACCGAGGAGGCCAATTACTCGAAGCCAAGCTAAGCTGCTCCATGACATGCACATCCAGCTGGCTATGTCGGGAAGAAGCATGTGTTCGGAAGAGGGATTGCAAAGTGATGAAACCAAGGGCTACATCTTCAAGTTTGAGCCCGATGACAAAGTTCCCGAACAGCAGCTCTTGACCCCGGGCAGCGCAGAGCCGAACACAACATCTTGTGTTCGAAGCCAAGTCAGCGCCCGATGACAAATGTGTTCGAGCAGGCAATAGAGAACCGAAGCCAGGCTCACCGAAGTCAAGAACCAAAGCCAGGCTCACCGAAGTCAAGGTTGCCGAGCACATTTAGACTCAGCCCTGCGTGGCTTATTTCTATTGGTCATCTGTGACCTATTTACTAGTTTACCCTTAGTATTTCCTATATAAACATTGTTTCCTTTCATTGTAAGAAGCTAGTTTTTGGATATTGATGAATTGAATGAAAGTGCCGAGCACATTTCTTCTTGTCTCCGTCGTGAGCAAAACCCCGGTGAGGGCTTTTAAGGACTTGTGGCTTTCGGTTAGTCCGATTGAACATTCCTCTTGATCATTCAGTTTGTAAGAGGCAATGTTCTCTTGAGGATTGTTGCATAGTTAGGGTGATTCTTGTATCCCTTTCGATCGAGCTTTGAGACAGGTTCCTCACTGTTCTTTCGAAAGAAGCAAGTTTTGTCTTGCTTCTATCTTGATCTTCTTATTTGTTCTTCCGCGTTTTGTGCTAGCAACCCCTTCGGGAATTGCATTGCACCATCTTGGTATCAGAGCACGGTTTGGGCTTGTTTCTACAACCCCAAATCCTGTTTAAGTTATCTTTATTTTCGTGCGTTGTGTCTTTGTTTTCCGTTTCGTGTTCCTGTTTTGTTTTGTTACTGTTGGTATTCTTACAAAAAAAAAAGGGTGTTAAAAAGAAAATTCAAAAATTGTGTTTGATTGTTGGTTGTTTGGGAAAAACGATCACTGATTCTTGATCTCCATTGTTTTCTGATTCCAACGAGTACCCGACGTACTGATTTGGTGACTAGGGTTTCTTGGTGAAAATTTTGGACTGTTGAGCTTTAATGGTGACTGAAATCGAACCCTATTGTGTTTGGAAGAAACCGATGAAGAATGGTGGTTCTTGAGTGATTTGGGTTTGTTTATTGCTTAAAAATCGAAGTTCTTAAGTTAGAATCGTTGTCCGTACGCCGGAAAATTGTTACAAAATCGTAACAGTGTACGACACGATGAGCTGAAATTCTTGGCTTGAAGAACTCGACTGATTTCCTCCGTTGTTGCTGAGACCGGAGTTGAAAACAACCCAGATCTTGTTAGAAATCGTGGACAGTGAACCGAAGTTTATTTGACCGTACGCCGGAGCAAGGTCACTGTTCCATTGAAGAAGAAGGGGTAAAAGTTTGAATGTTAAAACCCCAGGTGAAAAATTGTCGGCTGAGAAAAGGAAAGTGGATAAGGTAAAACCCTATCCGTACCAAAGGGGACCACTCTTGTACGGACAGGAGTGGGTGTGATCGAAAAAGATTCCAAAAGGAAATCAAAGGGTAGATTCTCCTAGGTTTTCACTTTCTTTCGTGTCAAAATTCTAGTTGGTGGATCTTTTGAGTAATTGTCCTACTCGAGGTCGTACCAACTCATTTGAGCTGATAAGAACTCGTGCGAAGGGGTGACTGAAGTCCAAACTTTCGTAGAAATTTTTTTTTTTTGACTCCCCGAGCTCAGTTAAAAGCGTCTGTTCCATCAATCGAACATCACTTCACTCTTCCCGAAGAGACAGTGACTATTGTCGAACTTGAAGGATCTTAGAGGACCGATCAATTGGACGAGCCACTGTTAACAAGTCCTTGAGTGATCAAAAAACCGAACCCATAAATTGAGTGGACCCGAGCGCCACCCATCAAAGGTGAGGGAGAGTGTGAGGTGATTTCTAACCTTAACATTTGTTTGATCTTTGACTTGCGCAGGTATCATGGCTGGAAACGAAGGCAAAGGCATTGAGAGGCCCAAAGTGTCGTTAGCCGATCTCTTGGTTGCGATACAAAGTGTCAGTGCCGAAGTGAGAGGAGTGAGTGTTCGAGTAGCTCAACTCGAACAAGGAAGTGCGTCCGTGGCCGAAAATGGGTCCGGCGCTGGAACGAGCGAATCCACTCCGATGAAGCCAGAGCTGTATGCTGAGCTTCTTCGACAACATCACTTGACGAGTGAAGCAATTCGAAGAGAGCTTAACTTGGGCAATCCCCAAGCTGGAAATCAAAACTTGGGCATTCCCCGAGGAGAGAGGTTACCACCTCCAAGGATCCGAAGAGACCTTGGTGCTGTAACCGAAGAGGCTGATGAAGAGGAATTTCCCGAGGACGAGTATGAACGTGAGCTTCCGTTCGCTCAACGATGGCAAGCTCACCGAGGTCGTGGAAATTTCCGAGATCGAGGCCGAGGCGCAAATGTTGGAAGAAATATTGAGCGTGAGGCTGATGATCGAAATGATGAGTATCCCGAACAGGTTCGTGGTGTTCAAGCCTCAAATCTGAACAGTGTCAAGATCACTATTCCTCCCTTTAAAGGAACTAGTGATCCCGATGAGTATCTTGAATGGAAACTTAAAATGGAGCGCATCTTTGAAACCAATGAGATGACCGATGAGAGGAAAGCTGCCCATGCCATTGCTTCGTTCGAAGCTTATGCATCAACATGGTGGGAATCTGACAAGAGGCATAGAAGGAGAAATGATTATCCAGTAGTCACTACGTGGCCACAGTTGATGAGAGCAATGGATGCTAAGTATTTGAGCGCCAAGTACAGGCAAACTCAAATGCAAAAGTTGTATGAGCTAAAACAAGGATCTAAGTCAGTTCAAGAGTACCATGATGAATTTGAAAAGGTTCGATTGAATCTTGATCTGGTCGAAGACGAGGAGCAAGCCATTATCCGGTTTAAAAGTGGCTTGGCTAGGGAAGTGTCATCTCAGTTGAGACTCCACGTGTACCACACGTTGGCAGATTTGTTTGATGCTGCTACCGAAGCTGAAAAATTGGTGAAGGAAGAAAAGGCAAATCGATATCGAGGAGTCACTACTTCTACTCCCTTGAACCGAGGAAAAGAATGGAAGAGTCCTAACCAAACAAATGCCAACACTGTTCGAGATTCGAAGAGAGTCTTCGAGAAAGGTGTGACCGTTAACCAACCAAGAGAAGTGGGAGGTAAAGTTCAACTAAACTCTCCTAGTGCTTCAAATATTCAGTGTCATAAATGCAGAGGTTATGGTCACATGGCAAAAGAGTGTCCAACTCGCAAAGTTATGCTACTGCTCGAAGATGGAACCGTCCATGAGCAAGTGAGTGACACCGAGGAGGAAGTTATCGAGGAGACTGACCGAGCTGAAGGTGATGATGATCATGAGGCTGCCGAAGCTGATCATCCGGAAATGTTTCTTGTGGTTCGAAGGAATTTGAGCTGCATGACTCTTGAAGAAGAGGACAACCAAAGAGAAAACCTCTTTCATGCCCGATGTCGAGTAAGGGGAAAGGTGTGTTCGATGATCATTAATTCTGGTAGTTGTGCAAATGTGGTGAGCCAAACTTTGGTCTCACAAATGGGATTACCTACGATGAAGCATCCCCACCCCTACAAATTACAATGGCTGAATGAGTGTGGAGAATTGAGAGTTGTCAAACAAGTGTGGATCAAGTTTAGAATCGGCGAGTATCAAGATGAAATGGTATTCGATGTGGTGCCGATGCAAGCTTGTCATTTGCTATTGGGTCGACCGTGGCAATATGACCGGACAGCTGTTCACAATGGCAGATCCAACACTTACACCGTAAAGCTTGATGGAAAGAGTTTCATCCTCAAACAATTGTCTCCAAAGCAAGTCTCCGAGGACTATAAACGGATGAAAGAACTGAAAGAAGCGGCCAAAGCTAAGCTTCTGATGGGAGCAAAATTGGGAGCCGATGAGACAAACTCACCGACCGAGGAGAAAGGAATTTGTGCAATCATGCAACCCGGTGAGATCTTACGAGGCAACGACCACGGTCAGATGATGATTTGCCTCGTGCACAAGGGTATCTTTCTAAACTCTAATGATGATTTTTCTAATGATAACCCTTTGCCTTTTTCTGTTCGAAAAGTTTTGCAGGACTTCGAGGACATGTTTCCCGAGGAAATGCCAGGTGGATTGCCTCCGTTGAGAGGAATCGAGCACCAAATTGACTTCGTGCCGGGATCTCAAATCCCCAACAAACCTGCATACCGGTGTAATCCCGAAGACACCAAAGAGCTCCAAAGGCAGGTTGATGAGTTGCTGAACAAGGGCCTTGTTCGAGAGAGCTTGAGTCCTTGCGCCGTTCCAGTTATCCTTGTCCCGAAGAAGGATGGAACATGGCGAATGTGCGTTGACTGTCGATCAGTCAACAAAATAACGGTAAAGTATCGTCATCCTATCCCTCGATTAGATGACATGCTAGATGAATTAAGTGGTTCTTCATGCTTTTCAAAGATTGACCTCAGGTCCGGTTACCACCAGATCCGAATGAAACCCGGTGACGAGTGGAAAACCGCATTCAAGACCAAATTCGGTCTCTATGAATGGTCGGTAATGCCATTTGGCTTATCCAACGCCCCGAGCACATTCATGCGATTGATGAACCACGTGCTCAAACCGTTCATAAACAAGTTCGTTGTCGTTTATTTCGATGACATCCTTGTTTATAGTCGAACCATGGATGAACATGTCGAACACCTAAGGCTTGTGCTCGAAAAGCTTCGAGAAGAAAAGTTGTATGCCAACTTCAAGAAGTGCGCCTTCGGTGTCGATCGTGTAGTCTTTCTAGGATTCGTTGTCAGTGCTAATGGTGTCGAAGTCGACGAATCAAAAGTCGAAGCCATCAAAGATTGGCCAACTCCGACCTCGGTATCACAAGTTCGTAGCTTCCATGGGTTAGCTAGCTTTTACCGAAGGTTTGTTCGTGACTTTAGCACCGTGGCAGCTCCTCTAACCGAGCTGGTAAAGAAAGACAATCCATTTGTGTGGGGAGAGTCCCAAGAAAGGGATTTCCAAGAGTTGAAACGGAGGCTTTGTTCTGCCCCGTTGTTGCAACTCCCTGACTTCGGCAAAGCATTCGAAGTCGAGTGTGATGCGTCTGGAGTTGGGATCGGAGGAGTGCTGATGCAAGAATCGAAGCCGATCGCTTACTTTAGCAAAAAGCTTAAGGGTGCAACTTTGAATTATTCAACATATGACAAAGAGTTGTATGCCCTCGTTCGAGCACTCGCCCATTGGCAGCATTATTTGTGGCCTCGAGAGTTTGTGATCCGAAGTGATCATGAGTCCTTGAAGCATCTTCGAGGACAGGAGAAGTTGAACCGAAGGCATGCCAAATGGGTTGAATTCATTGAGAGCTTTCCCTATGTAATTCATTACAAAAAGGGAAAAGACAATGTTGTGGCCGATGCGCTATCAAGGAAATTTGCCTTAGCGACCACTCTCGCCTCTAGGCTCATGGGATTTGAAAGCATCAAGTCGATGTACGAAGACGATCCCAAGCTAAAATGTGTTCGAGACGCAATCTTGAGTGGCCGAAGAGTTGAGAAATATCAGTGGCACGATGGCTACCTCTTCAAGAATGGGAGGGTTTGTGTGCCAGTGTCATCGTGGAGAGAGCTCTTGGTTCGAGAAGCTCACTCCGGTGGACTGATGGGACACTTCGGTGTCGACAAAACTCTTGGTATCTTGACCGAGCAGTTCCATTGGCCCAAAATGCGACGAGATGTGGAAAAGCTTTGCAACGCTTGTCTCGTTTGCAAGAAAGCTAAATCGAAGTCCAACCCTCATGGTTTGTACACCCCGTTGCCTGTGCCTGATCGACCTTGGGTTGATATGTCCATGGACTTTGTCTTGGGGTTACCGAGGTCGGGGGGAGGACATGATAGCATCTTCGTTGTGGTTGATCGATTTTCGAAAATGGCTCACTTTATTCCTTGCAAGAAGTGTGATGATACACAGCATGTAGCTACATTGTTTGCTTCTAATGTGTTGAAATTGCATGGTGTCCCTCGTACTATTGTGAGTGATCGAGACACAAAATTCTTGAGTCATTTTTGGAAGTGTCTATGGGGTGCCCTCGGCACCAAACTACTTTTCTCAACGTCTCACCATCCTCAGACTGATGGACAGACCGAAGTAGTTAACCGAACCTTGGGATCTTTGCTTCGGGCAATGACCAAAGGAAAGGTTGGAAACTGGGCTGATCGTTTGCCCATGATGGAGTTTGCATACAATCGAACGGTGCATCGAATGATTAACATGACCCCGTTCGAGTGTGTGTACGGATTTAACCCTTTAATTCCACTTGATCTAACCCCATTGCCTCGAGATGTTGTTATCGACTTTGCAGGTACTCACCGAGCCAAAGCTCTGCTCGAGTTGCATGCGAAGGTGAAGAAGAACCTCGAGGACGCCTATGCAAAGGTTGCCTTAAAGAAAAACAAGGGGCGTAAAAAGTTGGAGTTAAAGAAGGGTGATTGGGTTTGGGTTCACTTCCGAAAGGAACGTTTCCCGAACCTAAGGAAAGGAAAATTGGCTCCTCGAGGGGATGGTCCATTTCAAGTGCTGAGCAAAATAAACAACAATGCTTATGTCATCGACCTCCCAGGTGAGTATAATGTGTCCAACACCTTCAATGTTACTGACTTGACTCCTTGTGTTGTAGGCCAAACATCCGAAGCAGAGGATGAATCGATTTCGAGGACGAAATCCTCTCAAGAAGGGGAGGATGATGCAGCCCAAAGTGCTGATCAACCGAGGACACTTCAACCGAAGGCAGTGACTGATCAACCGAGGAGGCCAATTACTCGAAGCCAAGCTAAGCTGCTCCATGACATGCACATCCAGCTGGCTATGTCGGGAAGAAGCATGTGTTCGGAAGAGGGATTGCAAAGTGATGAAACCAAGGGCTACATCTTCAAGTTTGAGCCCGATGACAAAGTTCCCGAACAGCAGCTCTTGACCCCGGGCAGCGCAGAGCCGAACACAACATCTTGTGTTCGAAGCCAAGTCAGCGCCCGATGACAAATGTGTTCGAGCAGGCAATAGAGAACCGAAGCCAGGCTCACCGAAGTCAAGAACCAAAGCCAGGCTCACCGAAGTCAAGGTTGCCGAGCACATTTAGACTCAGCCCTGCGTGGCTTATTTCTATTGGTCATCTGTGACCTATTTACTAGTTTACCCTTAGTATTTCCTATATAAACATTGTTTCCTTTCATTGTAAGAAGCTAGTTTTTGGATATTGATGAATTGAATGAAAGTGCCGAGCACATTTCTTCTTGTCTCCGTCGTGAGCAAAACCCCGGTGAGGGCTTTTAAGGACTTGTGGCTTTCGGTTAGTCCGATTGAACATTCCTCTTGATCATTTAGTTTGCAAGAGGCAATGTTCTCTTGAGGATTGTTGCATAGTTAGGGTGATTCTTGTATCCCTTTCGATCGAGCTTTGAGACAGGTTCCTCACTGTTCTTTCGAAAGAAGCAAGTTTTGTCTTGCTTCTATCTTTATCTTCTTATTTGTTCTTCCGTGTTTTGTGCTAGCAACCCCTTCGGGAATTGCATTGCACCATCTTGGTATCAGAGCACGGTTTGGGCCTGTTTCTACAACCCCAAATCCTGTTTAAGTTATCTTTATTTTCGTGCGTTGTGTCTTTGTTTTCCGTTTCGTGTTCCTGTTTTGTTTTGTTACTGTTGGTATTCTTACAAAAAAAAAAAAGGGTGTTAAAAAGAAAATTCAAAAATTGTGTTTGATTGTTGGTTGTTTGGGAAAAACGATCACTGATTCTTGATCTCCATTGTTTTCTGATTCCAACGAGTACCCGACGTACTGATTTGGTGACTAGGGTTTCTTGGTGAAAATTTTGGACTGTTGAGCTTTAATGGTGACTGAAATCGAACCCTATTGTGTTTGGAAGAAACCGATGAAGAATGGTGGTTCTTGAGTGATTTGGGTTTGTTTGTTGCTTAAAAATTGAAGTTCTTAAGTTAGAATCGTTGTCCGTACGCCGGAAAATTATTACAAAATCGTAACAGTGTACGACACGATGAGCTGAAATTCTTGGCTTGAAGAACTCGACTGATTTCCTCCGTTGTTGCTGAGACCGGAGTTGAAAACAACCCAGATCTTGTTAGAAATCGTGGACAGTGAGCCGAAGTTTATTTGACCGTACGCCGGAGCAAGGTCACTGTTCCATTGAAGAAGAAGGGGTAAAAGTTTGAATGTTAAAACCCCAGGTGAAAAATTGTCGGCTGAGAAAAGGAAAGTGGATAAGGTAAAACCCTATCCGTACCAAAGGGGACCACTCTTGTACGGACAGGAGTGGGTGTGATCGAAAAAGATTCCAAAAGGAAATCAAAGGGTAGATTCTCCTAGGTTTTCACTTTCTTTCGTGTCAAAATTCTAGTTGGTGGATCTTTTGAGTAATTGTCCTACTCGAGGTCGTACCAACTCATTTGAGCTGATAGGAACTCGTGCGAAGGGGTGACCGAAGTCCAAACTTTCGTAGAAATTTTTTTTTTTTGACTCCCCGAGCTCAGTTAAAAGCGTCCGTTCCATCGAGTCGAACATCACTTCACTCTTCCCGAAGAGACAGTGACTATTGTCGAACTTGAAGGATCTTAGAGGACCGATCAATTGGACGAGCCACTGTTAACAAGTCCTTGAGTGATCAAAAAACCGAACCCATAAATTGAGTGGACCCGAGCGCCACCCATCAAAGGTGAGGGAGAGTGTGAGGTGATTTCTAACCTTAACATTTGTTTGATCTTTGACTTGCGCAGGTATCATGGCTGGAAACGAAGGCAAAGGCATTGAGAGGCCCGAAGTGTCGTTAGCCGATCTCTTGGCTGCGATACAAAGTGTCAGTGCCGAAGTGAGAGGAGTGAGTGTTCGAGTATCTCAACTCGAATAAGGAAATGCGTCCGTGGCCAAAAATGGGTCCGGCGCTGGAACGAGCGAATCCACTCCGATGAAGCCAGAGCTGTATGCTAAGCTTCTTCGACAACATCACTTGACGAGTGAAGCAATTCGAAGAGAGCTTAACTTGGGCAATCCCCAAGCTGGAAATCAAAACTTGGGCATTCCCCGAGGAGAGAGGTTACCACCTCCAAGGATCCGAAGAGACCTTGGTGCTGTAACCGAAGAGGCTGATGAAGAGGAATTTCCCGAGGACGAGTATGAACGTGAGCTGCCGTTCGCTCAACGATGGCAAGCTCACCGAGGTCGTGGAAATTTCCGAGGTCGAGGCCGAGGCGCAAATGTTGGAAGAAATATTGAGCGTGAGGCTGATGATCGAAATGATGAGTATCCCGAACAGGTTCGTGGTGTTCGAGCCTCAAATCTGAACAGTGTCAAGATCACTATTCCTCCCTTTAAAGGAACTAGTGATCCCGATGAGTATCTTGAATGGAAACTTAAAATGGAGCGCATCTTTGAAACCAATGAGATGACCGATGAGAGGAAAGCTGCCCATGCCATTGCTTCGTTCGAAGCTTATGCATCAACATGGTGGGAATCTGACAAGAGGCATAGAAGGAGAAATGACTATCCAGTAGTCACTACGTGGCCACAGTTGATGAGAGCAATGGATGCTAAGTATTTGAGCGCCAAGTACAGGCAAACTCAAATGCAAAAGTTGTATGAGCTAAAACAAGGATCTAAGTCAGTTCAAGAGTACCATGATGAATTTGAAAAGGTTCGATTGAATCTTGATCTGGTCGAAGACGAGGAGCAAGCCATTATCCGGTTTAAAAGTGGCTTGGCTAGGGAAGTGTCATCTCAGTTGAGACTCCACGTGTACCACACGTTGGCAGATTTGTTTGATGCTGCTACCGAAGCTGAAAAATTGGTGAAGGAAGAAAAGGTAAATCGGTATCGAGGAGTCACTACTTCTACTCCCTTGAACCGAGGAAAAGAATGGAAGAGTCCTAACCAAACAAATGCCAACACTGTTCGAGATTCGAAGAGAGTCTTCGAGAAAGGTGTGACCGTTAACCAACCAAGAGAAGTGGGAGGTAAAGTTCAACTAAACTCTCCTAGTGCTTCAAATATTCAGTGTCATAAATGCAGAGGTTATGGTCACATGGCAAAAGAGTGTCCAACTCTGGTGCAATGCAATTCCCGAAGGGGTTGCTTAGCACAAACGCGGAACAAGAACAAGTAAAGAAGAAGATAAAAGCAAGACAAAACTTGCTTCTTTCGAAAGAACAGAGGGGAACCTGTCCCAAAGCTCGATCAAAAGGGAGACAAGAATCACCCTAACTATGCAACAATCCTCAAGAGAACATTGCCTCTTGCAAACTGAATGATCAAGAGGAATGTTCAATCGGGCTAACCGAAAGCCACAAGTCCTTAAAAGCCCTCACCGGGGTTTTGCTCACGACGGAGACAAGAAGAAATGTGCTCGGCACTTTCATTCAATTCATCAATATCCCAAAAACTATCTATTATAATGAAAGGAAACAATGTTTATATAGGAAATACTAAGGGTAAACTAGTAAATAGGTCACAGGTGACCAATAGAAATAAGCCACGCAGGGCTGAGTCTAAATGTGCTCGGCATCCTTGACTTCGGTGAGCCTGGCTTCGGTTCTTGAATTCGGTGAGCCTGGCTTCGGTTCTCTATTGCCTGCTCGAACACATTTGTCATCGGGCGCTGACTTGGCTTCGAACACAAGATGTTGTGTTCGGCTCTGCGCTGCCCGGGGTCAAGAGCTGCTGTTCGGGAACTTTGTCATCGGGCTCAAACTTGATGATGTAGCCCTTGGTTTCATCACTTGGCAATTCCTCCTCCGAACACATGCTTCTTCCCATCGTAGTCAGCTGGACGTGCATATCATGGAGCAGCTTAGCTTGACTTCGGGTAATTGGCCTCCTCGGTTGATCAGTCACTGCCTTCGGTTGATCAGCACTTCGGGCTGCATCATCCTCCCCTTCTTGAGAGGATTTCGTCCTCGAAATCGAGTCATCCTCTGCTTCGGATGTTTGGCCTACAACACAAGGAGTCAAATCAGTAACATTGAAGGTGTTGGACACATTATACTCACCTGGGAGGTCGATGACATAAGCATTGTTGTTTATTTTGCTCAGCACTTGAAATGGACCATCCCCTCGAGGAGCCAATTTTCCTTTCCTTAGGTTCGGGAAACGTTCCTTTCGGAAGTGAACCCAAACCCAATCACCCTTCTTTAACTCCAACTTTTTACGCCCCTTGTTTTTCTTTAAGGCAACCTTTGCATAGGCGTCCTCGAGGTTCTTCTTCACCTTCGCATGCAACTCGAGCAGAGCTTTGGCTCGGTGAGTACCTGCAAAGTCGATAACAACATCTCGAGGCAATGGGGTTAGATCAAGTGGAATTAAAGGGTTAAATCCATACACACACTCGAACGGGGTCATGTTAATCTTTCGATGCACCGTTCGATTGTATGCAAACTCCATCATGGGCAAACGATCAGCCCAGTTTCCAACCTTGCCTTTTGTCATTGCCCGAAGCAAAGATCCCAAGGTTCTGTTAACTACTTCGGTCTGTCCATCAGTCTGAGGATGGTGAGACGTCGAGAAAAGTAGTTTGGTGCCGAGGGCACCCCATAGACACTTCCAAAAATGACTCAAGAATTTTGTGTCTCGATCACTCACAATAGTACGAGGGACACCATGCAATTTCAACACATTAGAGACAAACAATGTAGCTACATGCTGGGCGTCATCACACTTCTTGCAAGGAATAAAGTGAGCCATCTTCGAAAATCGATCAACCACAACGAAGATGCTATCATGTCCGCCCCCCGACCTCGGTAACCCCAAGACAAAGTCCATGGATATATCAACCCAAGGTCGATCAGGCACAGGCAACGGGGTGTACAAACCATGAGGGTTGGACTTCGATTTAGCTTTCTTGCAAACGAGACAAGCGTTGCAAAGCTTTTCCACATCTCGTCGCATTTTGGGCCAATGAAACTGCTCGGTCAAGATACCAAGAGTTTTGTCGACACCGAAGTGTCCCATCAGTCCACCGGAGTGAGCTTCTCGAACCAAGAGCTCTCTCCACGATGACACTGGCACACAAACCCTCCCATTCTTGAAGAGGTAGCCATCGTGCCACTGATATTTCTCAACTCTCCGGCCACTCAAGATTGCGTCTCGAACACATTTTAGCTTGGGATCGTCTTCGTACATCGACTTGATGCTTTCAAATCCCATGAGCCTAGAGGCGAGAGTGGTCGCTAAAGCAAATTTCCTTGATAGCGCATCGGCCACAACATTGTCTTTTCCCTTTTTGTAATGAATTACATAGGGAAAGCTCTCAATGAATTCAACCCATTTGGCATGTCTTCGGTTCAATTTCTCCTGTCCTCGGAGATGCTTCAAGGACTCATGATCACTTCGGATCACAAACTCTCGAGGCCACAAATAATGCTGCCAATGGGCGAGTGCTCGAACGAGGGCATACAACTCTTTATCATAGGTCGAATAATTCAAAGTTGCACCCTTAAGCTTTTCGCTAAAGTAAGCGATCGGCTTCGATTCTTGCATCAGCACTCCTCCGATCCCAACTCCAGACGCATCACACTCGACTTCGAATGCTTTGCCGAAGTCAGGGAGTTGCATCAACGGGGCAGAACAAAGCCTCCGTTTCAACTCTTGGAAAGCCCTTTCTTGGGACTCCCCCCACACAAATGGATTGTATTTCTTAACCAGCTCGGTTAGAGGAGCTGCCACGGTGCTAAAGTCACGAACAAACCTTCGGTAAAAGCTAGCTAACCCATGGAAGCTACGAACTTGTGATACCGAGGTCGGAGTTGGCCAATCTTTGATGGCTTCGACTTTTGATTCGTCGACTTCGACACCATTAGCACTGACTACAAATCCAAGAAAGACTACACGATCGACACCGAAGGCGCACTTCTTGAAGTTGGCATACAACTTTTCTTCTCGAAGCTTTTCAAGCACAAGCCTTAGGTGTTCGACATGTTCATCCATGGTTCGACTGTAAACAAGTATGTCATCGAAATAAACGACAACGAACTTGTTTATGAACGGTTTGAGCACGTGGTTCATCAATCGCATGAATGTGCTCGGGGCGTTGGATAAGCCAAATGGCATTACCAACCATTCATAGAGACCGAATTTGGTCTTGAATGCGGTTTTCCACTCGTCACCGGGTTTCATTCGTATCTGGTGGTAACCGGACCTGAGGTCGATCTTTGAAAAGCATGAAGAACCACTCAATTCATCTAGCATGTCATCTAATCGAGGGATAGGATGACGATACTTTACCGTTATTTTGTTGACTGCTCTACAGTCAACGCACATTCGCCATGTTCCATCCTTCTTCGGGACAAGGATAACTGGAACGACGCAAGGACTTAAGCTCTCTCGAACGAGGCCCTTGTTCAGCAATTCATCAACCTGCCTTTGGAGCTCTTTGGTGTCTTCGGGATTACACCGGTATGCAGGTTTGTTGGGGATTTGAGATCCCGGCACGAAGTCAATTTGGTGCTCGATTCCTCTCAACGGAGGCAATCCACCTGGCATTTCCTCGGGAAACATGTCCTCGAAGTCCTGTAAAACTTTTCGAACAGACAAAGGCAAAGGGTTATCATTAGAAAAATCATCATTAGAGTTTAGAAAGATACCTTTGTGCACGAGGCAAATCATCATCTGACCGTGGTCGTTGCCTCGTAAGATCTCACCGGGTTGCATGATTGCACAAATTCCTTTCTCCTCGGTCGGTGAGTTTGTCTCATCGGCTCCCAATTTTGCTCCCATCGGAAGCTTAGCTTTGGCCGCTTCTTTCAGTTCTTTCATCCGTTTATAGTCCTCGGAGACTTGCTTTGGAGACAATGGTTTGAGGATGAAACTCTTTCCATCAAGCTTTACGGTGTAAGTGTTGGATCTGCCATTGTGAACAGCTGTTCGGTCATATTGCCATGGTCGACCCAAGAGCAAATGACAAGCTTGCATCGGTACCACATCAAATATCATTTCATCTTGATACTCGCCGATTCTAAACTTGATCCACACTTGTTTGACAACTCTCAATTCTCCACACTCATTCAGCCATTGTAATTTGTAGGGGTGGGGATGCTTCATCGTTGGTAATCCCATTTGTGAAACCAAAGTTTGGCTCACTACATTGGCACAGCTACCAGAATCAATAATCATCGAACACACCTTTCCCCTTACTCGACATCGGGCATGAAAGAGGTTTTCTCTTTGGTTGTCCTCTTCTTCAAGAGTCATGCAGCTCAAATTCCTTCGAACCACAAGAAACATTTCCGGATGATCAGCTTCGGCAGCCTCATGATCATCATCAACTTCAGCTCGATCAGTCTCCTCGATAATTTCCTCCTCGGTGTCACTCGCTTGCTCATGGACGGTTCCATCTTCGAGCAGTAGCATAACTTTGCGAGTTGGAAACTCTTTTGCCATGTGACCATAACCTCTGCATTTATGACACTAAATATTTGAAGCACTAGGAGAGTTTAGTTGAACTTTACCTCCCACTTCTCTTGGTTGGTTAACGGTCACACCTTTCTCGAAGGGTCTCTTCGAATCTCGAACAGTGTTGGCACTTGCTTGGTTGGGACTTTTCCATTCTTTTCCTCGGTTCAAGGGAGTAGAAGTAGTGACTCCTCGATACCGGTTTGCTTTTTCTTCCTTCACCAATTTTTCAGCTTCGGTAGCAGCATCAAACAAATCTTCCAACGTGTGATACACGTGGAGTCTCAACTGAGATGACACATCCCTGGTCAAGCCATTCTTGAACCGGATAATGGCTTGTTCTTCGTCTTCGGTCAGGTCAAGATTCAATCGAATCTTTTCAAATTCATCATGGTACTCTTGAACTGACTTCGATCCTTGTTTCAGCTCATATAACTTTTGCATTTGAGTTTGCCTGTACTTAGCACTCAAATACTTAGCATCCATCGCTCTCATCAACTGTGGCCAGGTAGTGACTTCGGGATAGTCATTCCTTCGTCTATGCCTCTTGTCAGCTTCCCACCAAGTAGATGCATAAGCTTCGAACGAAGCAATGGCATGGGCAGCCTTTCTCTCCTCGGTCATCTCATTGGTTTCAAAGATGCGCCCCATTTTCAACTTCCATTCAAGATACTCATCGGGATCACTAGTTCCTTTGAAGGGTGGAATAGTGATCTTGACACTGTTCAGGTTGGAGTCTCGAACACCACGAATCTGTTCGGGATACTCATCATCTCGATCATCAGCCTCACGCTCAATATTTCTTCCAAAATTTGCGCCTCGGCCTCGACCTCGGAAATTTCCACGACCTCGGTGAGCTTGCCTTCGTTGAGCGAATGGCAGCTCACGTTCATACTCGTCCTCGGGAAATTCCTCTTCATCAGCCTCTTCGGTTACAGAACCAAGGTCTCTTCGGATCCTTGGAAGTGGTAACCTCTCTCCTCGGGGAATGCCCAAGTTTTGATTTCCAGCTTGGGGATTGCCCAAGTTTTGTTGTGCTTGGGGATTGCCCAAGTTAAGCTCTCTTCGAATTGCTTCACTCGTCAACTGATGTTGTCGAAGAAGCTCAGCATACAGCTCTGGCTTCATCGGAGTGGATTCGCTCGTTCCAGCGCCGGACCCATTTTTGGCCACGGACGCACCTCCTTGTTCGAGTTGAGCTACTCGAACACTAACTCCTCTCACTTCGGCACTGACACTTTGTATCGCAGCCATGAGATCGGCTAACGACACTTCGGGCCTTTCAATGCCTTGGCCTTCGTTTCCAGCCATGGTACCTGCACAAGTCAAAGATCAAACAATTGTTAAGGTTAGAAATCACCTCACACTCTCCCTCACCTTTGATGGGTGGCGCTCGGGTCCACTCAATTTATGGGTTCGGTTTTTTTTTTTTTGATCACTCAAGGACTTGTTAACAGTGGCTCGTCCAATTGATCGGTCCTCTAAGATCCTTCAAGTTCGACAATAGTCACTGTCTCTTCGGGAAGAGTGAAGTGATGTTCGACTCGATGGAACGGACGCTTTTAACTGAGCTCAGGGAGTCAAAAGAAATTTCTACGAAAGTTTGGACTTCGGTCACCCCTTCGCACGAGTTCCTATCAGCTCAAATGGGTTGGTACGACCTCGAGTAGGACAATTACTCAAAAGATCCACCAACTAGAATTTTGACACGAAAGAAAGTGAGAACCTAGGAGAATCTACCCTTTGATTCCCTTTGGAATCTTTTTCGATCACACCCACTCCTGTCCGTACAAGAGTGGTCCCCTTTGGTACGGATAGGGTTTTACCTTATCCACTTTCCTTTTCTCAGCCGACAAATTTTCACCTGGGGTTTTAACATTCAAACTTTTACCCCTTCTTCTTCAATGGAACAGTGACCTTGCTCCGGTGTACGGATTCAACAGCTTCGGTTCACTGACCAATAATTTCAACAAGATCTGGGTCGCCTTTCAGCTCCGGTCTCAGCAACAACGGAGAAAATCAAACGAAGTTCTTCGAGCTAAGAACTTGCTCGTCGTGTCGCACACTGTTACGAAATTTTGTAACAAGTTTCCGGCGTACGGCCCACGATTCAAATTGAGAACTTCGATTTTTCAAGCAACAAAACAACCCAAATCACTCAAGAACCACCAACCTTCATCAGTCTCCACCAACACAGCCTGGGTTCGATTTCCAGTCACCAATGAATCTCAAATCAGTCCAAAATTCACCAAGAAACCCTAGTCACGAAATCAGTACGTCGGGTAGTCGTTGGAATCAGAACTCAACGGTGATCACGAATCAAAGATTGTTTTTCCCAAACAACCAACAATCAAACACAATTTTTGAATTTTCTTTTTAACTTTTTTTTTTTTTTTTTTTTTTGTAAGATAGCAACACAACTCAAACAGAACTCAGGAACACGAAAAGGAAAACAAAGACACAAACGCACGAAGATAATGAACAGGATTGAGGTTGTAAGAACAAACTCAAACCGTGCTCTGATACCAAGATGGTGCAATGCAATTCCCGAAGGGGTTGCTTAGCACAAACGCGGAACAAGAACAAGTAAAGAAGAAGATAAAAGCAAGACAAAACTTGCTTCTTTCGAAAGAACAGAGGGGAACCTGTCCCAAAGCTCGATCAAAAGGGAGACAAGAATCACCCTAACTATGCAACAATCCTCAAGAGAACATTGCCTCTTGCAAACTGAATGATCAAGAGGAATGTTCAATCGGGCTAACCGAAAGCCACAAGTCCTTAAAAGCCCTCACCGGGGTTTTGCTCACGACGGAGACAAGAAGAAATGTGCTCGGCACTTTCATTCAATTCATCAATATCCCAAAAACTATCTATTACAATGAAAGGAAACAATGTTTATATAGGAAATACTAAGGGTAAACTAGTAAATAGGTCACAGGTGACCAATAGAAATAAGCCACGCAGGGCTGAGTCTAAATGTGCTCGGCATCCTTGACTTCGGTGAGCCTGGCTTCGGTTCTTGACTTCGGTGAGCCTGGCTTCGGTTCTCTATTGCCTGCTCGAACACATTTGTCATCGGGCGCTGACTTGGCTTCGAACACAAGATGTTGTGTTCGGCTCTGCGCTGCCCGGGGTCAAGAGCTGCTGTTCGGGAACTTTGTAGCCCTTGGTTTCATCACTTGGCAATTCCTCCTCCGAACACATGCTTCTTCCCATCGTAGTCAGCTGGACGTGCATATCATGGAGCAGCTTAGCTTGACTTCGGGTAATTGGCCTCCTCGGTTGATCAGTCACTGCCTTCGGTTGATCAGCACTTCGGGCTGCATCAAACTCGCAAAGTTATGCTACTGCTCGAAGATGGAACCGTCCATGAGCAAGCGAGTGACACCGAGGAGGAAGTTATCGAGGAGACTGACCGAGCTGAAGGTGATGATGATCATGAGGCTGCCGAAGCTGATCATCCGGAAATGTTTCTTGTGGTTCGAAAGAATTTGAGCTGCATGACATGCACATCCAGCTGGCTATGTCGGGAAGAAGCATGTGTTCGGAAGAGGGATTGCAAAGTGATGAAACCAAGGGCTACATCTTCAAGTTTGAGCCCGATGACAAAGTTCCCGAACAGCAGCTCTTGACCCCGGGCAGCGCAGAGCCGAACACAACATCTTGTGTTCGAAGCCAAGTCAGCGCCCGATGACAAATGTGTTCGAGCAGGCAATAGAGAACCGAAGCCAGGCTCACCGAAGTCAAGAACCAAAGCCAGGCTCACCGAAGTCAAGGTTGCCGAGCACATTTAGACTCAGCCCTGCGTGGCTTATTTCTATTGGTCATCTGTGACCTATTTACTAGTTTACCCTTAGTATTTCCTATATAAACATTGTTTCCTTTCATTGTAAGAAGCTAGTTTTTGGATATTGATGAATTGAATGAAAGTGCCGAGCACATTTCTTCTTGTCTCCGTCGTGAGCAAAACCCCGGTGAGGACTTTTAAGGACTTGTGGCTTTCGGTTAGTCCGATTGAACATTCCTCTTGATCATTCAGTTTGCAAGAGGCAATGTTCTCTTGAGGATTGTTGCATAGTTAGGGTGATTCTTGTATCCCTTTCGATCGAGCTTTGAGACAGGTTCCTCACTGTTCTTTCGAAAGAAGCAAGTTTTGTCTTGCTTCTATCTTTATCTTCTTATTTGTTCTTCCGCGTTTTGTGCTAGCAACCCCTTCGGGAATTGCATTGCACCACCGCCCCTCCTCGCACTGCCACTACTCAGCCGGGTGCCACCCTCCTGCCAGTCGCTTGAAGTTGCCAGATTTTTACTATATTTTTTTCTTCACCGAAGTTACTTTTTTCCTTCATTTGAGTTATTTTTCTTTGCAAGATTTTTATACCATAAGTACCACAAGTTATAGCACACAATAAATCTACAAAGTTTGAATCTATATGTGGGTGTACACACACAAAAAAATTATGAAAATTTATACACAAATCCACAATTAATACATGTGTCTAATTATTAAAACGTCTTTTTTCATTTTATATACAAATTAATACAAGTTTATACATCTGTAAATATTGTTTATTATATTCAATGTATAAACTTTTATAAAAATATATAAACACGTATAATAGTGTTTATATAATGTTTCTCCACCGTCTTAAATAGAAAAATGGTAGATATGTAAAGAAAAACACTACATCTACATGAAATCTTACATAATTGAATATAAAAGTGATATATTTAACAAAATGCTACTAGATTACACCAGAATTTTTGAAAGAAAAGAAAAAAAAAAAGAACAAGAGCAGATGATAACCAAATAGCCCCCGCCAAACTTCTATATAGAGCTTTGGTCGGAGTAAAAGAAGAGATGAAACATCAATAGAAACGTCAGCGGTGGTGCAACAATGCAGGCAGAAGAGAAGTAGTCGCACCAAGAAAAAGAAAGAAGCAGGCGGCGGCAGCGAGGGTTTTGGCCGAACTTTTACTGAAGAAGCAGCAGGGCCTGCGAGGTTTTTGGATGGAAGAGGGAGGGAGGGATGTGCTAGGGTTTTTTCTCTTAGAAGGGGCGGCGACAACATTAGGGTTTTTCTCTTTGAAAAAAAAGAGAAAGGGAAGAAGGGTTGGAAACTATTCGTGAAGAAGGAGGAATTAATGAGTCTATTAGTAATTGTAATTTTCTTTTCAATATATAGAAGATATGGTAGATTACATAAATAGCCATCCATATATAAATATTTACTTTCAAATAACCCTTACTTTTTGTAGTCACGACATTACTCCAAATATGTAATACTTATATTAATACTAAATTTTAATTATTAATTATTTCTATATATTCATTTCTTAGATTAGAGGGAAATCAATTAAACTTAAATTTATATCAGGCGCTGAATTACGTAGATATTAAGAAATACCCACGATTTAAGGTATCAATAATAACTCTATTAATTAAGAAAACAACTCCAAAATTCAAGGGATTGACATTGAAGTGGAACGAATTTTTTCTCTTCATGCATGCTAATCTTCATTCATCAAATACATATTTAGTTAATATATGTATTTATGATATATATCAAATATATTATATCTATACGTTCTTATGTATTTATGTATTAAAATTATATTATTATATATAAGTAATATATATAAATATTAATTGAATAAATATTACGTGCACAATATGTTAAAATATTAGTTAAATAAATTTATTTATTAAATATACATAATATTTTATATATTAATATTTTGTTCAATTAATATTGATTGAGCCAACAATTTCGGTTCCTTAATTATAGGCTATTCCATATTAGAACTAAAAAAAACGATTAACATTAAATGATCTCTTTAATTAAGGGATAATCCACAATAATTAAAAAAATAGCATTAAGTAATTCCTTTAATTAAGGGATAAACATGTAATATTTAATAATATAATAAAAGATATAAATTACCTGTATGGCTAGAGAAAGAAAGGAATCTTAAAATGTGTTTAGAAATAGTAAATATTTTCTACTAATGTTCGCGTGGGGTAAAATTTCCCTAGAAGATATGGGCTCAATCAGTATAAGGATCTGCAATATGGGCTCATGTAGGTAGTAAGCTTGGGCCAGGTGTTTATTAATGTAATTTTCTCATTAATAAATGGGGCAGGGCAATTGGTAGGATTGGACTTTAAGTGCAGAGATTTGCAAAAATAGGACAGATAACGCAGTGGTTTGGACTCTTGCCCTACTTAATAAAGTATTTAAATAATGGCCTCGTGGGTTTAAGTTTTAATTTAATAGTATTTGTTGCCTATTGGAATGAAACCTTGCCCAATAGGAAACAGATTATACTATTTTCAATATTTGTATTGGCACATAACTTCGCAAACATGAAGATATTAAAAGAAATGGCTGGTGGGGCTAGCCTCCTTACGACACCAATGGTGAAGCAGTTTGCATCTATATCTATTCCTTAACGGGTCGTTCAGTAGAGTGAGTAATGGAGTTAATACAGTGTTTGGTTGTTTTTTTGTATATTCTGCTGATGACGGGCAAACCACCACCACAAGGCCTTTTACTAGAAGCCAAGCCAAAGCACTTCATGATGCTCACTTATACTTGATTAGGAAAGGCATTGATGATACGAGCTCCAGAGACAATTGGAAGATCATACACTTGAGCTCGTTGGAAGAAGGGATGAAAGGCCAGAAAGCAATAGGCGGAGCGTCCAGCCCATAGGCGGAGCGCCTAGCACCATAGCTAGGCGGCTCACCAGGCGGAGCACCCAGGTCACGGCTCCACCAGGTGGAGCGCCTAGCCCAGGCGGGGGCGCCCAAGTTTTTGAATTTCCTAGACTTTTGTGTGAACTTACTATTCTAGCCCTAGTTTGTTCTGTTGTGTTTCTAACTAGCTAAGGGCCTATTAGACATTTCGTTTGGTTGTAGAAGGATGCTATAAATACACCCTTCATCATTTATTTCCATTAACCTACCTTGAACACAAATACTAAAGAGATTTGCTCTAAAAAACACATGTATTGTTTTGGCTTGAAATTAATTGGAAGAATCCAAGTTGACCTTCAATCTTCCTTGAACGTTCTATTTGCGAGAGCCGGATGTCTCTTGAGGATAGTTGCGTAGCGGAGGTTCTACTTGACTCGAACGAGGGTGTATCAAGACATCGTTCCTTGGTGCTACCTCGTAAGTTGTTATTGTCGCGTCTCGCTTTTATCTTATTTATCGCTTCAGTAGTTTTCCCTTTATCAGTTGGTATCAGAGCAAGGCTCGGGTGTTGTTTCTACAAACCCTCGTTTCTTGTTCGTAGTGTTTTATCTTGTCTTAGTGTTATTGTTGTTGTTGTTCTTGAAAATTTGAAGCAAAACAAAAAGATTCAAAAACTAAAAAATTCCAAAATTTTGCTAGATCTTGTTGGTTGTTTCGATTTGGAAAAATACACAAACAGCCCCCTTAAAGTTGGCGCCAGTTGTCAGTTTGACACTCTAACTTTCCAGATGACTTTCCAGGCACCTCATTTAATTTTTAAATGAAATATTTAAACCCCTCACTCCAACAGTCCATACGCGTGAAGTGCAATTGTTGCTGATAATGTCACACGAACCAATAATAAAGGTATGGTTCTAAACTCCTATTGTGATATTTTTCCTAACCCTAACCCTTTGCCTAGTGCCATTGAGAATGTTTTGAAGATTTTTTAGGACATGTTTCCGGAAGAGATGCCAAGTGGACTTCCTCCTTTGAGGGGGATAGAACACCAAATTGATTTTGTCCCGGGGTCCCAAATTCCAAACAAGCCGGCTTATAGAAGCAATCCCAAGGATACAAAGGAATTGCAAAAGCAAGTGGATGAGTTGCTCACTAAAGACTTGGTTCGTGAAAGCTTTAGTCCGTGTACCGTACCAGTCATTCTTGTGCTAAAGAAGGACGGGACATGGAGGATGTGTGTTGATTGCCGTGCGGTCAACAAGATAATGGTAAAGTATCGTCATCCCATTCCTAGACTTGATGACATGCTTGATGAATTGAGTGGTTTAAGTGTGTTTACCAAGATAGATCTTAGGTTCGGCTACCACCAAATCTGGATGAAACCAGGTGTTGAGTGGAAGACCACATTCAAGACCAAGTTTGGTCTCTATGAGTGGTTGGTGATGCCTTTTGGCCTCTTCAACGCACCTAGCACTTTCATAAGGTTGATGAACCATGTCTTGAAGCCGTTTATCAATAAATTTGTGGTTGTCTATTTTGATGATATTTTGATATATAGCAAATCAATAGATGATCATGTTGGCCACTTAAGTCAAGTTCTTGAAGTGCTAAGAGCCGAAAAGCTCTATGCCAATTTTAAAAGGTATGCCTTATGTGTAGAAAAGATTGTCTTTCTTGGTTTTGTTGTTAGTGCCAATGGTGTAGAAGTTGATGAGTCCAAAGTTGAAGCCATTAGAGATTGGCCTACTCCTACTACCGTTTCTCATGTTGGGAGTTTCCATGGCCTTGCTAGTTTCTATAGGTTCTTTGTTAGAGACTTTAGCACCATCGCCGCACCACTCACCGAGTTAGTGAAGAAGGACAAGTTCTTTGTGTGGGGAGAGCCTCAAGAGAAGGCTTTTCAAGAGTTGAAGAGTAGCTTGAGTACCGCCCCATTGTTGCAATTGCCCGACTTCGGGAAGGCTTTTGAGGTTGAATGTGATACCTCGGGGGTGGGTATTGGGGGTGTTCTCATGGAAGAAGGGAAACCCATTACCTACTTTAGTGAAAAGTTGAAGGGTGCAACCTAGAATTACTCCACGTATGACAAGGAGATGTATGCCCTTGTTAGAGCTCTAGCTCATTGGCAACACTATCTATGGCCTTGGGAATTTGTGATCAAGAGTGACCATGAGTCACTCAAGCATCTTAGAGGCCAAGAAAGTTGAACAAGAGACATGCCAAGTGGGTAGAGTTCATTGAGTCTTTTCCCTATGTAATTCATTACAAGAAGGGAAAGGACAATATTGTAGCCGATGCGCTTTCTAGGAAGTTCTCCCTTGCTACCACTCTTGCTTCTAGGCTCATGGGTTTTGAAAGTATAAAATCAATGTATTAACATGACCTAAAACTCAAGAGCATTCATGATTCTCTAGTGAGTGGGAAGACGGTGGAGAAATACCAATGGGTCGATGGCTACATCATTAAAAATGGTCGAGTTTGTGTGCCCGAGTCCTCATGGAGGGAGTTGCTTGTTCGTGAAGCACATTGTAGGGGCTTGATGGGTCACTTTGGTAGAGACAAAACCTTGGCCATTCTCATGGAGCAATTCCATTGGCCAAAGATGGGATTGCAAGTTCAGAGACTTTACAAAACTTGCTTGGATTGCAAGTATGCTAAGTCCAAATCTAATCCCCATGGTTTGTATACTCCCCTTCCTATTCCTACTAGCCCGTGGATGGATATTTCTATGGATTTTGTTATGGGGTTGCCACGGTCTAAGGGGGGACATGATAGCATTTATGTTGTCGTGGATAGATTGTCCAAAATGGCTCACTTTATTCCTTGTAAAAAGAGTCATGATGCACAACATGTAGCTTCTTTGTTCATTGATAATGTGTTAAAATTGCATGGTGTGCCTCAAACAATTGTGAGTGATAGGGGCTTTAAGTTCCTTAGCCATTTTTGGAAATGTCTTAGGGGTGCTCTTGGCACCAAGTTGTTGTTCTCTATGTCCCACCACCCTCAAACGGATGGTCAAACCGAGGTGGTGAACCGAACCTTGGGTGCTCTACTTAGAACCATGACCCGAGGTAAGGCCGGGACTTGGGTTGACAAATTGCCTCTTATGGAGTTTGCATATAAACGTACATTGCATAGCATGATTGGCTTGACTCAATTTGAGTGCCTTTATGGTTTTAATCCCTTGATTCCACTTGATCTAACCCCTTTTCCCAAAGAAATGGTTGTTAGTTTTGAAGGTGAAAGTCGAGCTAAGGTAATGCTCGAGATCCATGCCAAAGCGAAGAAGAGATTGGAGGAAGCCTATGCAAAGGTTGCCTTCAAGAAGAACAAGGGGAGAAAGAAGTTGGAACTCAAGAAAGGGGATTAGGTGTGGGTGCACTTCCGCAAAGAGAGATTTCCAAACCTTAGGAAAGGGAAGTTGGCACCCCGAGGCAATGGACCCTTCCAAGTACTCTCCAAGATCAATAACAATGCATATGCGATCGATTTACCCGGTGAGTCTAATGTTTCAAATACTTTTAATGTTAGTGACTTGGCTTCTTTTGATGTGGGTCCTGATGCCGTGGAGGATGAAGCCGTGGAGGATGTTGCTTCAATTTCGAGGACGAAATATTCTCAAGAAGAGGAGGATGATGCCGGAAAAACTACCACCACAAGGCCCTTTACTAGAAGCCAAGCCAGATCACTTCATGATGCTCACTTATACTTGATTCGGAAGGGCGTTGATGATACGAGCTCCGGAGACCATTGGAAGATCATACACTTGAGCTCGTTCGAAGAAGGGATGAAAGGCCACAGGCCAGTAGGCAGAGCGCCCAGCCCAGAGGCGGAGCGCCTAGCATCATAGCCAGGCGGCTCACCAGGCGGAGCGCCTGACCAGGTGGAGCGCCCAGGTCACGGCTCCACCAGGCGGAGCGCCAGACCAGGCGGGGCGCCCAAGTTGCTGAATTTCCTAGACTTTTGTGTGAACTTACTATTTTAGCCTAGTTTGTTCTATTGTGTTTCTAACTAGCTAAGGGCCTATTAGACATTTCATTCGGTTGTAGAAGGGTGCTATATATACACCCTTCATCATTTATTGCCATTAACCTACCTTGAACACAAACACTAAAGAGATTTGCTCTAAAAAACACATGTATTGTTTTGGCTTGAAATCAATTGGAAGAATCCAAGTTGACCTTCAATCCTCCTTGATCATTCTATTTGCGAGAGCCGGGTGTCTCTTGAGGATAGTTGCGTAGCGTAGATTCGACTTGACTCAAACGAGGGTGTATCAAGACATCATTCCTTGGTGCTACCTCGTAAGTAGTTCTTGTCACGTCTCGCTTTTATCTTATTTATCTCTTCTGTAGTTTTTCCTTTATCATCTGCATAGGTATAATGTCCGTATAAATTATGCAGAAATCTATGTATTAGTTTATTCGGGATAGAATATTAAACGTGAAAAATTCTTGCCTAATAGGCAAACGCAGAACTTCTGCCTAACGTACAACAAGGATTATTTTAAAAGAATTTTTTCTTTTTAGCAGGGCTAAAAGTTCAAACCACCCTTGCGGTGTCATTTTTTTTAGCACTGCAAACTCAACCGCCAACTGAAATTTTCTCTATGTACTTTTTGTTCTTTTAGTTTCAACGTCCTATTGATGTTCCTTTTAAGTTTAGGAGTAGTTTTTTTAGCCTCAAATTGTTTCAGTTTTTCGTGTAGTGAACTCAACAGTTCAACACAAGCCAACAATGTCTAAATTCAACTATTATGGGAAAAAATCAAATTTCATCACAATATTCGAAGTCAAGTCAACAGTCCGAAGTACAATAGAGAGAATCCAACTATTAAACATTACAACTGAAAAAAAAAATTAAGCTAACTAAATCAATGAACCAGCTGAATCAATTAACTCGAGCAATTACACGTCATATCTGAAAATGATACACCGTTGATGTAGGTAAATGGTCCAAATGCCAGTGATTAGAATGAAGAAATAATAAGGGATTGAGAAAAATTTGAGAAGAGAGTGAAAATAAGAATTTAGGTAGAAGATAAGAAAGAATTATCGAGAGAAAGGGAAGAGAGAAGGAAGAAGCTTGTGAGCGCAATTGAGTGAATCATACACACAATCTGTGTTTTCCCAAAAATGAAAAGTATACTCTGCCCTGAGTTGATCTGGGCCTTTGATGCCATCTAATCTCAGCCGTTCATTCTAAATCATACCCAACTCAACTAATCCTTGATTTTGTTAATTAACCGATTTCATTAGGCTAAACGACGTTGCCCAGTAACTATTTGTTTATTCCCTCCTCATTACGATTCCAGATCAAAACATTCTCTCATGCTTCAATTCAGCCTTGTCCTCAAGGTTGCTATAAAAATGAAGCAGGAACAATAAACTATTTGTGCGGCATTGGACAAATATTATCAATGAATGAGATGATCGGTCAATGCGTATAGATGTGGCTGGTACGATTAAGCATCCAGAGAAATGCCAATGCCAATGGCAGTTGTTTAAATTATGAGCTATCCAAGTGAAGTACACACCAACTGCATACTACACCAGGCAACTAGTTTATATGCCAATGCAACCAATTATATGCACCATATTCGATTATCTTTATCAATTACGCGAGGTGTAATTTTAAAAGGTCCCATTATACTCCATTGTCGTTCATCAACACTAACTGTAATTCCAAGAAAAATATTACCATCAATTTCCCATGTCACTCCATATGTTAGCTTCCATATTTGAACACATTTCTTGATATCCTCTATTTCACTCAGTGCATTTAAGGGGAAGTTAAAATCCAAGACTGGACCATGATTTGTTTCCTTAGAAAAGGTAGAAATCTTTTTCACTCTCATTGTGTTTATTAACCAACTAAGAAAGCAACAAGTAACCAACCATATCTTGCCATGAAGTTCTGAAATAATTTCAGTTGCTTCGTGCGTGTTCTCATAACTGCTTGCATCTCCTTTATTCCACAATACTCAATATTAAAGGCTCCATAAGCATACTGGTCAAGTTTCAGGCCACTAGCTAGCATCACTACATAATGAGCATGGTTGAGTAAGTCGTTAAAGAGATATGTTAATTAACATGTAGCTCCACCATATGTGAGGTCGTTAACATACCATTTCTAATAGCTATCATAATCCTTCTTGAAATTCACGCTTGAAGAGAATTTATATAAATGTCCAAAGTACATATGATCATAGACCATTGTAGTAACCATCCCAGAAAGCCATTTTCTTGTAAATTGCAACAGTAACATCATCCAAATATGTCAAAATGATGACGATTAGACCATCATATATTGATTTGAAATCATTAACCCTGAGCAAGAGACACGAATGAAAAAAATTCTCTTAACTACAAATCCTTTGTAAAAACAAGACCAATTGCACCCAGGAATAGCAAAGTTTCAAGAAAAACATGCCCATTAAAGGAATAATAGTTATACCAGCATAGCTTTTTAAGAATATGACACATAGTCAAACTATCAATAGTAATAGCTCAGTACAAAGAAGCTTTGTTTCATTTTTAATTTAAAAAGCTAGGCATGCAATAATATAATTTAAATCTTCTCGAAGGTTCTAGGTAAACCAACCACAAAATACATATTATTTCTTTCCCACTTTCATTCCAGTATTTCAATCTCCCAAGTACAACCGCTAGGCTTCTGATGTTCATCCTTCACCTGTTGACAATTTAAATAAGGGGATACAATCTTAGTGTACCATTCTATGTTACTCCATCAATAAATATCCTTCAAGTCATGGTACATTTTTGTAGCACCTGGATGCACTGTATATATGGAACTGTATGCTTCTTTTATTATTATCTTACGTAGGCCATCTACATTTTGTACACATAACCGGGAGTCGTACCTCAAAACAATATCTTCTGTTATAGTAATCTTTTATTCTGCCATTTAGGAAACATTCCTTGATTTTAATTAACTTTTTGTCTTCTCATTATCTGGACTTCACCCTTTCAATTAAAGTTGACATTGACACTCTACAGGTTGTTAGTTCACCTTCATCTGTTTCATCAAGACGTCCCTAGGTTTGCCAAGCTCTGAATTTCCTTAACTAGCCTCTTGTGAATCTACAAATGGGCTAACCTACCCGTAGATTTCCCGCTGAGGGTGTCGGCGGCCACAGTCACCTTACTAAGGTGATATAAAATATTCAAATCATAATCTTTTAATAGCTTTAACCATCTCCGTTGTTTCTGATTTAACTCGTTATACTTGACGATATACTGTAGCCTTTTGTGATCTGTGTAGATATCACAAAGCTCGCTACATAAATAGTGCGTTATATTCTTATAGCAAAAACCATTGCTTCTAATTCAAGATCGTAGATAGGATAATTCTTCTTATTGTTCTTTAGCTAGCTGTCAAGAACTATAAGTAACCACATTATCATCTTGCATAAGAACACATCCTAACCCAACTCTAGAGGCATCACAATTTACAACAAATTTGCAAGAACCTGTATGTAGAGTCAGAATTGGAGCCGATGTGAACCTGTTCTTGAGTTCTAAAAACTCTTTACAAGCTTCTGACCACTGAAACTTAACAAATTTTTTGGGTCAATTTTATCACAAGAGGTAATATAGAAGAAAACCTCTCTACGAAGTGTCGATAATATCCTACCAACCTTAAGAAGCTTTAGATCTCTGTAGGCGTTGTCTGTCTAGGCCAACTATTGACTACCTCTATCTTCTGTGGGTATATGCCAACTTTTGACTATCTCTATCTTCTGTGGGTATATCATGATTCCCTCGGTTGAGACAAAATGGCCCAAGAATGCAATTGTATCAAGCCAAAATTCAAACTTGAAAAATATAGCATATAATTGGTGTTTCCTTAAAGTCTGCAAAAACTGCCCCGAAATGATTTTCATGTTCTTCTTGATTGCTAGAATAAATCAAAATATCATCATATAAGGATAATAATAAAAGAATCAAAGATGGCTTGAAAACAGTTTTCATCATATCCATGAAAGCAGATTGCACATTGGTCAACCTAAAGGACATCACTAACGACTCATAATGACCATAATGAGTCCTAAAGACTATTTTTGGGATGTCTGTTTCTCTGATTTTCAAGTGGTGGTATCCCGATCTCAGTTCTACTTTTGAGAAATTCGTAGCACAATATAACTGATCAAATAGGTCATCTGTCCGAAATGGATATTTATTCTTGATTGTGACTTATTCAGTCGGTGTTAATCTATGCACATCTGAAAAGTACCATCTTTCTTCTTCACGAATAACACTAGGCATCCCCCCACGATAATAGTTGGTTGAATAAATCCACTCGACCCCCTACTTAAAACCGCTAAAGGTCTAAAACATGACTCGACTTACGAAACTCACAGGTGAAAATTTGTGGTCACCACCTAATAAGTTATTTAGTTAAGTGTATACGGCCACTTACTTTGTTTCTAGCCAATTTTAATGTTGACTCAAAAACTTGAAACACTAAGTGGAAAAACTAGGTAGGGTTCAAATTAACCCAAGAAGAAGGTGTTAGGCACCTCTTAGATTTCACTAAATGTGGTTCCCGACCTGACTAAACAATGGGGATTCAATCGAATTGAAATAATCAAACAATTAATATGCTAAATTAGATGTCATTAGACATGCGTTTGAAATATTAAGCAGGATTAACTAAGCAAGTATTGTAAACTAGGTGATAGAAGAATTCCAACAATCAACACCACCCCAACTCCTATAAATTAAAGATTCCACTATAGAATATAATTTAAGTACAAATATTTGAAATAAATGAATGTTTATCTTCTCCAACGATGTTTTCTTTGGCGAACTTTATCGGGAAGTACCTCGCAAAAAGTATGAAAAAAGGGTTAGCATGATAATATATGTGAACAATTAAGTTAATAAATAAAATAAATAAAAAAAGGACATAAAATTAAATAAAAATAAAGGAAAAAATAATAATATATTTTAAAAGGCATAAATAATGGCGGATCGGATAGAGGCTAAGGTTGTTAGTACGGCTCCAAACAACGGTGGCCGCCGGTTGTCATGCCAAGTGACGATCCCACTGTTCTATCCCACTTATTTTGCAAAACAATATATATCATCATCGCCCTGTTTTGTTTTCCGAATAGCAAGCACTTAATGGGACTATGGCCTCCAAAATGTCATTTGCCGACAATGCAGTATCTGTTCAATATCAGTCGATCAGAGTTCAGAGACCAACCAAAATAATAATTAGAGATTACCAATTTATATAAGGGTAATATAAACTAAATGAAAATTTCAAGAAGCGAAACGGACAAGGCTGCAGTAAATCAATAGTGCAACCAACAATATTTACATAGATCGACTCAAGTCACAAACATCCCAATTTGTAACAAATAAATATATGAGTCATTGGGGGTAAGTTAAAAAAAAGTTCTCAAGCAAGTGTTTTAATAAGAAAAAGGACCTGAAGTTTTTTTAAAGGTAAAAAGAGTCCTTGTTTGGGATTAGTGCTCGTTGCTCAAAAGGTGTATAAAAAATAAACCCCAAGTCTTTTATTTTACACTTTGCACTCACTCCCGAAAAAGGCAAAAATGAAAAAAATTTCCTCCCAAAAACGCCTCCACCGTCCCCCAACTGTTGCCCTCATTGCTTCGCCACAACCGGCTGCTTTCTGGCCGAATTTTTTAATTTTTTGGTTCAATCTCAACTCCCCTAAATAGATACAACCATTTCCAAGTAAATTGGTTTTTTTCAAGAGATTTATTGTGATAGAAATTGATAATTTTCTAAAATTCTTCCACCATTTCCAACAACAATCTCAGCTATTCCTCGAGGATTTTCAGCCATTGTTGGCTGTCTGGTAAGTGTTCTTAAACTTGATAGTTGAGAAATTTGATTTGAAGCTACTGAGATTGAAAAATAATTTCATATCTGGGTTGGGTTTTTGGTCAAACATCAGTCGACGAGATTCTTGATGTTTAAACATCTCGTTGATATTTTTGTGCACATCGTATCATATGTTTAAACATATATGGCTGCTGAGTGTATGTTTAAACCATCAAATACTAAAATATTTGGAAGGATGTTTAAATATTTGGGATGATGTTTAGGAATCCTAAATTATATTTAAACATCATTCAAGATGTTTAAACATCATTACAAATGTTTAAACATTGAAAAGTATGTTTAAACATTTGGTATGATGTGAAAAGTATGTTTAAACATTTGATATGATATTTAGAAATCCTGAATGATATTTACACATCACTCAAGATGTTTAAACATGATTCCAAATGTTTAAACATTTGTATCAATGTGTAAACACTATACATCTTTGACATAATGTTTGATACATTACTGCAAAATTTCGTTAACATGGCTTCTATAAACAAATGTATGATCAATATTATGCTATAAGGACCTAATATAGACCTTCTTTATATCTTCAGGACAATTAATGGGGACCGTTTTATTGGTAGTTGATTATCTCGGCCAATGGGTGGAGGAATCTAAAAATTATATTTGGGTTCCAGTGGTGAAAGAGAGTATACCGATTCTTATTAGTAGGGAGGCTACTATAATGAGTTGGTTGAAAAAATTTGTCGTATAAGTTAAACAATCAAATTTATAAAAGTGTCACAAGCAATACGGTAATATGAAGGAAAGTAAGTAATGGCTGAGAGAAAAGTAAATAAGCAAGAAAGTAAATAATTGTATTCCTTTAGAATAGCCGGATTATGTGTGAAGCGCTTGATGCTCAAATGGAGAGGATTTCCCTAGAATCCGTGAATATTGAAGTGAGAAGAGTAGGATTCTTGTAGAATTCCAGGATGAGAATTACAATGGGAAAAAGGGGGTATTTATAGGCTAAAATTTACCCAAATCCCAACCCTAATAGAATTCTATTTGTGAGGTCCTTGGCCCATTACATAAGTAGGCTAGGATTCCTACCCTACAAAGGAGAAGAATTAGGGCGGTGGAATTTTGGGCGATACAAGTCCAGCTGCGGTGTAATTCAAGCACTAGAGTTAGCCTATATATTAGGGCGGTATAATTCAAGCACTTGAATTAGCCTACATATTGAGGGCTAGGGGGATCAGTCTCTTTAGCGACTCCCAGCTAGTGTTCAACCAGATAACCGTAGCCTTCATCGCTAAAGATGCTCGCATGCAGGGGTACCTAGCCAAGGCAGAGAAGCGCTTGAAAAACTTTCAAAAATGGAAGATTGATCAAATACCGAGAGAAGAGAACACAGAGGCTGATGCTCTAGCCAGTCTAGCAGCCACTGCGAATATGAACACAGACAACCCGGGAACTATTATTGAGCTAACCTACACAGACGTCAAGTGCCATGAGGTCAATAAGATATTTGTCTAGGATTGGCGACGTCCGGTCATAGAATACTTAGACAAGGGAACATTCCCAGAGACTAGGAAAGAAATCAGGAGGCTAAGGGCTCAAGCAACCCCATGGCCTTTCATGAAATGGGGGATGGATATTGTAGGGCCTATGCCCAAAGCACCCGGAGGTCTCAAATTCTTTCTTATCATGACAGACTATTTTACTAAGTGGGTCGAAGCAGCAATTTACTCTCGAATTAGAGAACATGAGGTAATACAGTTTATCTGGAAGAACATCGTGTGTCGCTTCGGCATCCCAATAGAAATCACTTGTGACAACGTGCCTCAATTCATAGGAGACGGGATCACTGCTTTCCTGGAAGAATGGGAGATAAAGAGGATTACCTCGACGCCTTACCACCCGACGGCCGATGGGCAAGCTTAGTCTTCTAATAAGACCATTGTTGAGAGTTTGAAGAAGTGGCTCAAGGAGGTCAAGGGTGAGTTGCTGGAAGAATTGCCAGGAGTTCTATGGGCCTATCGTACCACTTCAAAAGAAAGCACGGGCGAAACCCCATTCTCACCAACATACGGAATGGATGCTATGATCTCTGTGGAAATCAGAGAATCTAGTTTGCAGCGTTCATTCGATAAGGAAGAGTCAAACAACGAGGCTCTAGCAGCCTCACTTGATGCCCTGGATGAGGGCCGAGAGCTGGCAACCATACGCCTGGAAGCCCAAAAACAATAGGTGGAGCAGTACTATAACACACGGATCCACCTGCATTCCCTCAAAGTAGGGGATCTGGTTTTTCGCAAAGTAACTCAAAGTACCAAGGAAGCCAGTGCCGACAAATTAGCTCCAAACTGGGAAGGACCCTACAAGTTCCTATGCATAGCTGGAAAAGGTGCGTACGTTCTTGAAGACATGGAAGGAACAACCATTCCAAATAACTAGAACATATCTTGGCTTAAGAAGTACTACTCTTGAAAGGTTGACTGGACCATATACTCGAGACATGTATTTTCTTCTTTCTTGTTCTTCGTTCGTATCATTACTGTGTACTGGCACTTCGCCCCGTCTTTGTTAAGTCTTTATTTGGCTCCGCGCCCCTTTTGTCAATAAAACTACTATTCTATTTAGTCAGGTTTTACAATCAGATCCATCTATGATACAAATATTCATAGCCCCGACTCAACTTAAGTTAAAGTAATACACTCACTTTTCGCTACAAAAAGTAGGGTAAACTACTCGCTTAAAGCTAGATAACTTCTAGTTCAGCCACCAGACATTATTCATAAGTTGAAAACATTGATTCAACAAATTGCACCTACATGTCAGTGGGGATGCCCGCTCGCGTAGTGCCAAAAAGTCATAAAATACTCGAGTAAATAAGCATGGACGTTCTAACTTGAACGCAAAAGTGCCACGTTACATACAACGGGCTCAAGACGTCCCATCGGGGGCGCAATCTAAAGCCATCATTTCTGACGCAAATGAAGTGCCCAAAGCCCAAAAAGGCACCCACAACATGCTGCTTGACCACACTACAAGTAACTACGCAAGTACGCATAAAAATATTGATGAACAACCGTTTTATTCATATCAAAAGCCCGTAGGCTCATAATATATATACAATTGAATTCTTTTGAATACAACACTGTTCATTACAGACATTCCTAAAAAACGAAAAGCTAAAAAATTGCAAGTTTCTCTGAATTTACACGGTTGGAGACTTTTCATCTGGATTGTAGCTCTTGCATCAAAGTTTCTCCCAGTGCACAGAAGAGGATTTTTCCAACATAATGCCCCGTACAGCAACATCTTTATAGCACAGCATCGTAGTCTAACTGAGGAATCCCTCAGTAGAATGGCGAAGGGGCAGCACACGGGCCGAAAGTTTCATCTAGAATCACTTGGAGAGCCACCAACATGGAAACCATTGGTAGCCGCGGGAATGCCATGTTCCCCCTCTTCTCTAGACGATTAGAAGCAGATGCAACCTCCAAACCGTAGAACAGGGCAGAGCTATATGGCCACCCTAAATGCCCAACTTTGGAAAAAATTGTAGAACATCAACCGCCCGAAGAAGGAGAGAACACCATCGCTGACTCACTCCTCGTTCAAATGGCACTACCTCAGGATTGTTTTTCTCATGGATCCAAAAGATGAGCAGATGCGCAGGTCTTGCTGGGTTGGCATTCCTCTACTGAGGAGCTTTGCATTACAAGAGGAATATCACAGCAACCGCTATATTAGAAGATGAGCACACCATAATCAGTGCACATGCCACTTCGAAAATATTCTGAAGAACGTCATTAGAATCTCGATCAAACTTCATGACTCAAGGGACTCCGTTCATCCAATCATAGATGGGGAAACAAAAGAAGAAAACTGCGGACGATCTTTTACCTACGGTTTTCTCATGTAGGAGTTTTTTTGGGAATATCGAACCAGGATCAAAGGCAAACATCTTTGAAAAAGAAAGGCTATTATTTCATAAGGAAGCTTTGGAAGAAGTAGTGTATTTTTTCTGAAGAAAAGTTTGTGATTTTTGTCCATCATAAAACCCCTATTTATAGGTGGAATGAGATAAGGATGAAGTGTGAAACAGTCAAGGGTAATTATGACCTAAAGATATGAATTGATTCGGCGCAGTAAAAGGTATTATACGAAAGGTGCATGGAATCTGTTTATGCCTAAAATTGGACGTCTAGGTTAAACAATTGAATTTATAAGAGGGTCACAAGCAATATAGTAAATACGATGGAAAAAGTAAGTATATAGAGAGAAAAGTAATGAACAAGAAAGTAAAGAGTTTTATTCCTTGAGAATAGCCGGATTCGGTGAGAATCACTTGATGTACAACACAATGTAAGGTGGGGGTATTTATAGTAGAGATTTACCCAGTCCTAATTATGGTAAAACACAAAGACTAATAAAGGCTATGGGCCTATAAACTCAAGGCGGTGGTACATACGAAACCCTAACTACGAGACTGTAAACCCTAAGGCGGCGGGATGTATGCCTTGCATCCTACGCCCATACCGTCTGAACGGTCGTAACTCGAGGAGCAGGTGTGTGTCCTCAGTGCCCGGTGTCTTGTAAGATAGGTCTAGTCTCGCCAGCTAGACTTATATCCCCGTAATAGTAGGTGGCGTATTTTTTCCCACACAGTCAGTCTCCCTACTTGCTAAGTGCTGACATAAGCAGTCAGGAAATGAAAGTGGTGTATAAGACGGATGTGAAAAGATATCTCACTGACTCCTTGAAACTTGCAGTCTCTTTGACCAAGAATGATGCTGATTTCTTCGAGAACTCTGCATGCCTTCATCTGATTGGTTGATGTTGATTCCATGTACCTTTCTAAGAACAATTTTTCCTGCGCTGGGTCATTTCATATCTCAAGCCATAATTGACCGTTTCATACTCCGTCCTTGTCTTCTCTTACTATAAATAGGGGCTTCATAATAGTGGTGGAATCACAAATCTTCTTCAGAAAAATACTCCATTCTTCCTAAGCTTTCTTATGAAAGAATGTTTCCTTCATCTTAAAAAATGTTTTCCTTGGATCCTGGTTTGATTTTCCCATAAATACTTCTTTATTCGGAATGGATGGTGTATGAGAAAGCTGTTGGTAAAAGACTATCTACAGTTTTCTTCCTCTTTTTCTCCAGCCATGAATAGTTGAACAGAGTCCCTCGAGTCATCATGTTTGATCGGGATCCTAATGATGTTCTTTGGAGTGTCTTTATTCTGGCATGTACACTGATTATGGTGTGCTCTTCTTCTAACACAGCTGTTGTTGTGATATTTCTCATGTCATGCGGGGTCAACACACTTGGCCCTTTTAGCTGCCATGAGGCTTCTCCGCTAGGATATTTCTAGCATTCGGGTAGCTCCTTTGATAGCACTGGGTAGAGGCTCAAATTCTTGGCTCCGTTTTATGACGGGCAAGAGGATATAGCTTCGAGCCTTCAGCCAGTCAAGGAGTCACCAAATTTTGAATCTATTCATGATTCATGGCTTTCGCCTTGTCCGTCTGGTTCGGTTGGATTGCTGTTACAACGTCTCATCGACCGCTGGTCGTTGGATACCCGGGGGGAAAGCCACCCTTGTGGTAGGTTCCTAGCTCAAGTCTCCTCGTCTTCAATAAGATCCCAATTGCGCTTGACGATTTGCAGGGCAGTACACTCCCGTTTGACCAGCGAGGGTCGAAACAAGTCTTTGAGTCTTCTTGATAGGACCGGGGAAGGTTCTGCCTGTGCTCCGACGCTTCTGACGACCTTTGCTGCTGATAGGACATCCGGGTCCTGGTTATATCGGTGTCTATGTGCCAAGGAATGCTCGGGCTGACATCTCCCCTGCTGCAGATTTCGAGAAGTTTATAATTTTGCTTTTTTAGTTTTTTAAAATACGTGTAATGAACAGTTTTGTATTCAAAAGGACTTAACTGTATATTATGAGCATACGAGATGTTTCTTATTAATGAAACGGTCATTCATTAACGTTATTATGCGTACTTTGTAGTTATGTAGCATGTTTTCTGTGCCTTTCTGGGCTAGTGTCTTTAAAAAACGTGCATGCACACTGAGGGGCGCTTCATTTGCATTAGTAAGTGACGACTTGTTTTGTGCCCACAATGGAATGTCTTTAGCTCGTATATGTAACAAGGCATTTTTGCATTCCAACTAGAATGTCTGTGCTTGTACACTCGAGTATTTTAAGACTTTCTGGGACTATGCTGGCGGGCGTCCCTATCGGCATGTAGGTGAAATTTGTTGAATTGACGAGTTCAACTTACGAAAAATGCCTGGTGGCTGAGCTAGACGTGATATAGCTCTAAGCGAGTAGTTTACCCTACTTTTTGTAGCAAAAAATAGGCGTATTACTTCAACTTAGCCCTGACCAGGGCTATGAATATTTGGATCGTAGATGGATCTGAATTATAAAACCGACTAAGTAAAATAGTAGTTTTATTGATGAATAGGGGCGGGACGTTTGAACTGTTGTGGGTGAGAACCCATAACATAACTAAAAAAGTATGTAATATAGCCCGTGTCCGTGCTGATCAAGTATTCCACCCATCGAAGCCAGTAACACGAAGCCAAGCCAAGCCAAGCTTTTGCATGATGTTCACATCCAGCTGGCATGGCCGGGAGAAAGCAACTGTTCAAAAGCTAAGTGGCTTAGCTTGAGATATGAAAGCTACATCTGCAAGCTTGAGCCCAAGAATGGAAGTAACCAAATGCTGGTCATTGATGCCGATCGATGAGTGACCGAAGGGCTACAAGTGTGCCTAAGGACAGAGAGCGTCCGTTTCATTGTGCCGAGGCTGAGAAACCGAACACAAGTCAAGAGAGCCCAAGCACATAACTTCGGCCCTACGTGGCCTTGTTTAGTTGGCCGACTGTGACATTTTACTACTATATCCCTATCGATATCTATATAAACCTCTAGACATGTCCTTGTTCAGTAGTTGATTTTTGAGTATAGATATAGACAAGCCGAGTGCTTTGTATCTCCATCGTGAGTGAACCTCGTTGTGGGATTGTTAATGGAACTTGTGTCAATTGGTGGATTCCATTTGAACAATTTCTTCTTTGATCATTCGATTTGCAAAAAGCTTGTTATGTCTTCTTGAGGATTGTTGCCTAGTATAGGTGCATCTTTCATCTTTTATTCGTGTAGTTCCGAGACTATTTCCTCAGATTCATTCGATTGATGCTAAGATTCATCTTGCTTCTATCTTTAATTTTCGTCTTTATTTCCGTTGTTTGATCTCAGTTGCTAAGCTTCCAATTTTGCTTGCACCATCTTAGTAGCAGAGAACGGTTTGAGCTTGTTCCTACAACTCCAATCATGTTCTACGTTATCTTTACTTTCGTGTGCTTGTGTCTTTGTTTCCATTTTGTGTTCTTGTTGTTGTTACTGTGTTGTTTTTCGTGTCCTTATTTACAAAAAAAAAATTTGTTGGTTGGTTGTTTGGATTAAACAACCACAGATTTGGATTCACCACTACTTGGAGGCTCAGAAAACCATTGGTCGTACACTGTTCTACGACGAGGGTTTCTCGAGGTCTTTGAAATGCTCCGACATATGTGGTACTACTTTCCGAACCCCAGTTGAGTTTTGGTTGTTTATTGTTGAAACTGGTGGTTGTTGGATCATTTGGGTCGAGTTTTGTGCTTAAAATTGGAAGTTCCATTATTTAGCCACCGTCTGTATGCCGGAAAATTGTTACATTGTAACAATGTACGGACTAAGTTGAAGTTGTTATTAGCTTGGCTTGGAACTGAAGATTCCTCCATTCGTTGCTAAAATTTAGAAATGGAGAAGCGACCTTGAATCTTATTTGGTTTCTGGAATGTGAACAAAAATTTTAAGGTGTCCGTACACCGGAGTTAAAGGAGTTCACTGTTCCATTAAGAATAAAGGGAAAGGCATCGTTGCCTAAAGCCCCAGGTGAAAAAGTATGCCGACAATTTTGCAAGAAAAGAGGAAAGTGAATAAGGATAAATCCTTATCCGTAATAAGGAGGGACCACTTTTTTCCATACAAGGGTGACGTGTCCGAGGTTTCCAAAGAGTAAACGAATGGTATATTCTCCTAGGTTATCCTTTTTCTTGTGCTTGTGAAATCTCGTTAGTAGATCTCTGGAGTAAATTCTTCTACTCGGGATCTTGCTAATTTGTTTGATCTTATAGGAAATCGTGCGTGGGTGACCGAAGTCCAAATTCGTAGTTAATTTTTGACCTCCTGTGCGTAGTTAAATAGCGTCCGTTTCATCTAGTCAAATTAATTCACTCTTCCCGAAAGAGACATCAAGTCTTGTTAATTCGAAAGGTCTTAGAGAGATTGATCAAATCGAGGAAGCCATTGGTTATAAGTTCTTGAGTGACCGAACCTACAAATTGAGTGGACTCGAGTGCCACCTGACAAAAGTAAGGGAGTGTGAGATGATTTCTAACCTTTAACAATTTCTTGTCTTTGATTTGTGCAGGTTCAATGGCTGGAAACGTAGAGAAAGGTGTTCAAGTGCCCGAGGTGTCGTTAGCCAACCTCTTGGTTGCGATACAATGCATCAGTGCCGAGGTGAAAGGAGTAAGTGCTCGAGTAGCTAACTTCGAGCAGGAGAAAGCGTTCGTGTCCTTAACTGGGTCCGGTGCTGTCACGAGCAGTTCAACTCCAATGAGATCGGAGCAATTTGCTGAACTGGCCCGTCAACAACGGTTGAGAAACGAGGCTGTTCGAAATGAACCTATGGGCAATCCCCGAGCTGAACAAAACTTAGGCATTCCAGGAGTGGAACAAAAGAACTTGGAAATTCCCAAGTTGAACAACAAAACTTGGGCAATCCTCGAGGTGATAGGCTACCACTTCCAAGGCCCCGAAGACAAGTCGTGGTCATTGATTAAGAGGTTGATGATGGAGAGTTTCCCGATGCTGAAGCTGAGTATGAGCCACCATTTGTTCAACGAAGGCAGGTTCAACTAGGCCGTGGGAAACCTCGAGGCCGAGGCCGATGCACATATGTTGATAGGATTTATGAACATGAGGCTGATGTCTATTATGATGAGTATCCGGAACCGATCCGAGGTGCTAGAGATTCAAACTTGAACAGTGTCAAGATCACTATTCCACCCTTCAGAGGAACTAGTGATCTGGACCAATATCTAGATTGGAATGTTCGTTTGGAACGAATCTTTGAAACAAATGAGATGACCGAAGAAAGAAAAGATGCACATGCTATTGCTTCGTTCAAGGCATATGTTTCTACTTGGTGGGAATTTGATAAGAGAATGAGAAGAAGACATGTCTATCCGGAGATTTTTACTTGGGTGCAGTTGAAAAGAGTGATGTATGCCAAGTATGTGACCGCCAAATATTGGCAGAAGTAACTTTGGAAGCTCTATGATTTGAAACAAGGGTCCAAATCGGTTGAAGAATACTATGATGAGTTTGAAAAGAATCAATTGGCTCTTGATATGGAAGAAGATGATGAGCAAGCCATCATTCTGTTCAAGAATGGACTAACTCGAGATGTGTCGTCTCAATTGTGATTGCATGTGTACCAAATGTTGGATGATGTTTTCCATGCAGCCGTTGATGCTGAGAAATGGGTGAAGGACGATAAAGTGAATCAGTACCGAGGGGTTACTACTTCAACTTCTTTGAACTAGGGTAAAGATTGGAAGAGTCCGAATCCTACAAGTGCCAACACTGGTGGAGATCTGAAGAAACCCTTTGAAAAGGGAGTGACTGTTAATAACTCTAAGGAGGTGGGAGGTAAAGCTCAACTCAATACTCCTACTGCTTCAAATATTCAATGTCATATGTCATAAATGCAGGGGTTATGGTCACATGGCAAAAAAGTGTCCAACTCACAAAGTTATGCTTTTGCTCGAAGATGGAACCATCCATGAGCAAGTTAGTGACTCCGTAGAGGGAGAGGAGACTGACCGAGCTGAAAATGATGATGGTCGAGAAGCTACCAAGGCTAACCATCCAGAAATATATCTTGTGGTTCGTACGAATTTGAGCAATATGAACCTAAAAGAAGAGGGAAACAAAAGGGAAAATCTCTTGTATTTGAGGTCTCAGGTAAGAGGAAAAGTTTGTTCAAGTAGTTGTGCAAATGTGGTGAGCCAAACCTTGGTTTCACAATTGGCTCTACCTTTCTTAAAACATAATCATCTATATCGATTGCAATGGTTAAACGAATGTGGAGAACTAAAAGTTGTCAAGCAGGTATGGATCAAGTTTAAAGTGGGAACTTATTAAGATGAGATGATGTTCGATGTGATTCCGATGCAAGGTCATTTACTGTTAGGGCGACCGTGGCGGTATGATTGGTTAGTTATTCATTCATAACAGATAATCCAACACTTACACTACTAAGCTCGGTGGAGAGAACTTCATTCTCAAAACTCTGTCCCTAAAGCAAGTCAGTGAGGACTATAAACGAATGAAGGAGCTGAAAAAAGCGGACAAAGCTAAGTCTCTCGTAGGGATACAAATTGTGGTCGAGGACAACGAGACACCGCCCGTGGCAGGTAAGATTTCTACAATTATGCAACCAGGTGAGTGCCTTCGAGGTAATGATTGAGGCAAGCTGATGATTTGCCTCGTGCATAAGGGTAACCTCTTGAATTCTAATGATGATTTCACTAACGATAACCCTTTGCCTAGTGTTGTACAAAATGTTTTGCAGGACTTTGAGGATATGTTCCCTGAAGAAATTCCAGGGTGATTGCCTCCATTGAGGTGAATCGAGCCCCAAATTGACTTTATCTGGGGTCTCAAATCCCCAACAAACCAGCCTACAAGTGTAATCTCAAAGACACCAAAGAGCTTCAACGGCATGTGGATGAATTGCTGAACAAAGGACTTGTTCGAGAGAGCTTGAGCCCATGCACCGTTCCTGTTATACATGGCCCAAAGAAAGATGGAACATGGCGAATGTGTGTTGATTGTCGAGCAGTCAACAAAATTGCGATAAAGTATCGTCACCCTATCCCTCGATTAGATGTCATGCTTGATAAATTGAGTGGTTTTTCTTGTTTTTCAAAGATAGACCTCAGGTCCGGTTACCATCAAATCCGAATGAAATCGGGTGATGAGTGGAAACCTACATTAAAGACCAAATTCGGTCTCTATGAATGGTTAGTGATACCGTTTGGCTTGTCTAACGCCCTGAGCACTTTCATGCGATTGATGAACCATATTCTTAAACCGTTCATAAATAAGTTTGTTGTTGTGTATTTCGATGACATACTTGTTTATAGTAAATCTGTGGATGAATATGTTAAACACTTAAGGCTTGTGCTTGATATACTTAGAAGTGAGAAATTGTATGCTAACTTCAAGAAGTGTGCCTTTTGTGTCGATCGTGTAGTCTTTCTTGGATTTGTTGTGAGTGCTAGTGGTGTTGAAGTCGATGAGTCCAAAGTCAAAGCAATTAAAGATTGGCCGACCCAAACTTCTGTGACTCAAGTCCGTAGTTTTCATGGGTTAGCTTGTATTTATAAGAGGTTTGTCCGTGACTTTAGCACCATGGCAGCTTCTTTAACCTAGCTTGTAAAGAAACACCATCCGTTTGTGTGGGGAGAGTCCCAAGAGAGGGCTTTCCAAGAGTTGAAACGGATGCTAAGCTCTGCCTCATTATTACAACTCCCTGACTTCGGCAAAGTGTTCGAGGTTGAGTGTGATACATCCAGAGTTGGGGTCGTAGGTGTGCTTATGCAGGAATCAAACCCAATCACTTACTTTAGTGAAAAGCTTAAGGGTGCAACCTTGAATTACTCAACGTATGACAAGGAATTGTACGCCCTCGTTTGACCCCTCGCTCATTGGCAACATTATCTATGGCCCCGTGAGTTTGTGATTGAAAGTGATCATGAGTCTTTGAAACATATGTCAAGAGAAGTTGAACCGGCGCCATGCCAAATGGGTAGAATTCATTGAGAGCTTTCCCTATGTAATTCACTACAAAAGGGGTAAAGACAATGTTGTGGCCGATGCGCTGTCGAGGATGTTCGCCTTAGCGACCACTCTCGCTTTGAGATTAATGGGGTTTGAGAGCATCAAGCTGATGTATGAACACGACCCCAAGCTTAAGAGCGTCCGTGACGCTATTTTGAGTGGCCGAAGGGTGGAGAAATATCAGTGGCACGATGGCTATATCTTTAAGAATGGGAGAGTTTTTGTGCCCGTTTCATTTTGGAGAGAGCTTTTGGTTCAACAAGCTCACTCCGGGGGCTTAATGGGACACTTCGGTATCAATAAAACTCTTGGTATCTTAACTGAGCAGTTTTATTGGCCCAAGATGCAGAGAGATGTGGAAAAGCTTTGCATTGCTTGTTTAGATTGCAAGAAAGCTAAATCGAGGTCCAACCCTCATAGTTTGTATACTCCATTGACCGTTCCTAATTGCCCTTGAGTTGATATATCCATGGATTTTGTGATGGGGTTACCGAGGTCAAGGGGTGATGCAATGTAAATACGGAAGCGATTAAAGTAACGATAAAAGTGAGACGCAACTTAAACAACTTACGAGGAAGCACCGAAGAACGATGTTTCGATACACCCTCGGTAGAGTCAAGAGGAACCTACACTATGCAACTATCCTCAAGAGATACCCGGCTCTTGCAAATAGAATGATCAAGGAGGATTGAAGGTCAACTTGGATTCTTCCAATTGATTTCAAGCCAAAAAGTTACAAGTGTTCTTGAGAGAAAATCTCATTCAATGCGTATTCAAAGTGTATTCCATCGCAATAAATAATGATGACGTGTATTTATAGCACCCCTTTACAAGATATGAAAGGTCTAATGAGCCCACATCTAGGTGGGAATTCAATAGAGCACTTAAGGCTAGAATAGGAATTTCATACATAAAAAAAACAAAAATCAGCTTGTAGGCACCTCGGCCTAAATCCAGGCGCTCCACCTGGTGGAGTGGCTGGCCAAGGCAGTGATCTGCTTGGGCGCTCCGCCCATTGGTCAAGCGCTATGCGTGGCGTTGCTTTGGCTGAGGCGCTCCGCCTGACTTCGGGCGCACCTCCCGGGCGCCAAGGAGCTGGGCGCTACTCCTCAGTCTGGGCGCTCCGCCCGGCCTTGAAGCGTGGGGTTTCCTCCTTCGATTGAACTCCAATGCAAGGTCTTCAAATCATCTCCAGAGCTCGTATCATCAAGGCCCTTTTAAACCGAGTGTAAGTGAGCATCTTGGATCTCATTGGCTTGACTTCGAGTGAATGGTCTCGATGCAATTTGGGTTTCATCATCCTCCCCTTCTTGAGAAGATTTTGTCCTCGAAATTAAAGCTTCATCCTCTAAGGTATCATCACCTACATCACAAAGAGTCAAGTCAGAAATATTGAATGTACTAGAGACATTATACTCACCGGGCAAGTCGATCACATATGCATTGTTGTTGATCTTAGAAAGCACTTGGAATGGTCCATCTCCTCGGGGTGTTAACTTCTCTTTCCGAATGTTTCGGAATCTCTCCTTAGGGAAGTGCACCCATACATAGTCTCCTTTCTTGAGTTCCACTTTCTTCCTTCCCTAGTTCTTCTTGATTGCAATCTTTTCATAGGCCTCCTCCAAGTTCTTCTTCACCTTGGCATGAAGTTCAAGAAATGCCTTGGCTCGAGTTTTACCTTCAAAATTGATAAGACCCAAATTGGAGCCAAAGCGCCAACCATCAAGAGCCAAGCATGAGAGCACAAAGGATACAAGGCAAGGGCACCGGAGGAGGGTTCGAGAGTGATTTGGAGTCATGGACTTGAGCGCCAATGAGGGAGGACCGGCTACGGACCAAGGAGGAACACTTAGAGTCCATTTTGAGCCATTTCCAAGTCTCCCAGGAAGGAGGCGGACCGCCTAGTTGACTACATGCTCTCTGGATCTCCCACCAGGCGGACCGCCTCTGCAGAAGACCCAAATCAAGGCGGACCGCCTACTCCCTAGAAGGCTGGCCGCCTACTCCAACTAGGCCAGGCGCCTACTGTGCTGAAGGGTTGCGGGATTCCTAGTTTATTTGCTATGTTTTGGACGACTTTAGCCCTACGTGGCCTTTATTGTTTTAACCCACTTTAGGGGTATTTTTGACATTACATTAGGAGTGTGGAACACCTATAAATACCACACTTAGTCATTTATTTCATAAGCTAGTTTGGAAGATAGAATTGAGAAGATAGAATAGGCTTGGCCTTTCTTGTTGAAGCGTTGACTTCATGTATCTCTTACGTTGAATCCATGGTGGATCTCCGCTAGTGAGAGTCCCGTTTAATGGTTCAAGTCTCTTCTCCCTATTGAATCAATCTATTTGTTAGTTTGATTCGTTCTTTTCTTCTATTTCTATTCTCCCCAATCCCTTACTTTCTTGTATCGTTTGATTGTTGCTTTCGCATCTTAGTTTATCGCTTCCGCCTATTTGGTTCGTATCATCTTGGTATCAGAGCACGGATCGGGTGTTGTTCCTACAAACCCTCGATCCTTGTTCATCTTATCTTTACTTTATTGTTATTGTGTTTATGTTCTTGAGAAAAGAAGAAAAACAAAAAAAAATTGAAAAAAGTGAAAAATACAAAAAAATTCTTGTTGTGGATTGGATTTGATGATTCCTTTGGTGTGTGATATCGGGGATTGATCTATGATGATTACCCGTTGATTTGGTACCCTTGTTTCATGATTTGGTGTTGAGAATCAAAAGTTGAAAAAAATCAAAAACCCCAAAATTGAAAACCCTTGAACTTGATTGAACTTGCTTGATTTGGATTCGTTATGGATTGGGTGTTGTTATAAAACATTGGGGATTGATTAGAGTAGTCGAAAACACCATTGGGTACCTTCGGATTGGGAAAAAACACCTTGGAACATCGAATTTTGGGTGCAAAAGGACCAAAAACCCGTTTTCGGACTGTGCAGGAAGCACCAGTAGGCGGACCGCCCACTCCTATAGGCGGACCGCCTGTTTTCAATCAGCTCTCTGGAATTCAGAGTAGGCGGACCGCCCACCTTGCAGAGGCGGGGCGCCTACTCCTGGGGTGACTCCGTTTGGTTTCGTTTCGTGTGTTTTGGTGTTCCGTTTGCTTCCGAACCTCTTGGTTAGTGTTTCTAAGGTATTAGTCCTACTTTATTAACACTAATCGTTGACTTCTTAGGGTATTTGTGTGTCTTGAAGTCTATACTTAAAGTCGTAGAATTTGCTTGCTTCAAGTGCGCACTAAACTAGCTTCCGTACATCGAGTCACTTTAACTCCATTCCGAACCATTACTTGGGCGCATTAGTTGATTGATCTTGCCATTGTGATTACTAAGAGACAAGAGGGCCTTGAGTGGAAAAAGGCTTGAGTGGTGAGAACAATAGAGTGTGGTCACAAAAGCCAACGACCTTGAGTGTATACACGAGTGGAAAGAAAATTGAGTGACATCTTTTGAGTGATACACGTGAGGGAGTGAATTTGTGAGGTCCTTAACTCTTTGATTACAATTATGGCTTCGGATGATGATGATTGTGGAGGATATGACTCATGCGGAGATGATGGAGACTATGGTTCCTATGGTGATGATGATGGGTATTGCTATGACGATTCTGGGAACCAAGGCTCATATGATGATGAAGCGGGTCACTATGATGATTATGAAGACAAAGAAGACTACGGGGCTTGCAAAGATGAGTATGAAGAATCTTACGCTCCAAGTCAAGAATATGAAGATGGTGACGCTTCAAGGTATGATGATCCTACTTACTCTTCTTGTGATGAATTTGAACATGATGAAAGTGACGTAGAGAGAATTGATGATGAGGTTGATTATGAGGATGGTTCATATGCATCTTCTCTTGATGTTGCTTGTGGTGAGCAAGAGAGTAGTAGAAGGCCTTCCATTAGTATGGGAGGTGGTGGTGGTTGTTCCATGGGAAATGGGAGAGTTACATCTTCTAGCTCCCATGTGAAGGGTGGAATGAGAAAAATTGCTCTTACCGTGGTTGGAGTGCATTGCTCTAGTCGTGGTGGTAGGAGTGGTGTTAGGGGCTATGGAACCAAGGCGAGAGGCAATTATGGGTTCCATAGTAGTGCTCCTTCCTCGACATTCAACTACACTTCTAGTGTTGGAAGAGTGACGGGAAGTGGAAGTTGTCCTATTGGTGTTGCTAGGGGAAGTGGGATAAGTAAGCTTCGATTTGATAGTGATGGGTATCAAGAGGTTCCAAGGTCTTACTTGGATGATCCTATACTACACTTGGGTATGAGGAGGTTCCTTGTTGAGGTGGAAGGTTATGGAGGGTACTTGCTCAAGATTGGTAGCACCGATGCCAATTGCATTAATACCTCGGTGGTTGATGAGTTAAGGTTACCTTGCTATGCCCTAGAGCATCCTTATGACTACTACGGAGTGTGGGTTTCCAAGCAAGCTCGGGTGTGTATATCGCATAGGGGATATTGGAATTATATTTGGTGTCATGTGTACCCCATGCAACATTGTCATGTGTGGTTTGGCGAGTCATGGTTGCAAAGCAAGAAGGTGCGATATAGTAATGTGAGTGATAAGTATTACCTCGGCCAAGGCACAACGATGTATGACTTTGAGCCTATTGGGATAAAGATCAAATCACCTCCTAGTGTACCTTCTAGGCCTATGCAAAGGGAAAAGGAGCAAGAATCTCATCCTATGGTTGAAAGAGTGCAAACAAGAAGTCCTACAATCACAAGCAATGGTGGGACTAGTGCAAGAAAAGAGTTGGCAATTGTCAACAAGGTGAACCCCAAACCACAAGCTCCAAAGTTAAGTGGTTCACCAACAAAGAAGAAAGAGACCTCAAGTGATGAGTCTCTTAGTCCTAGATTCCGGGTTGATGTAAAAAGTCCACCTACTCCGGCTATGGGTATTCTTGGGCCTCGACCCAACTCACCCGAATTTGAGAGACAAAAGATTGAGAGGAGTAAGGGAGTGACCGGTGACATTCCTCGAGTGGAAAAAGGAGAGGATGTGTTGAGAGATGTGAGTGGGATGTCACCACCCGAATCTACACCTAACCTTGAAAAGAAAATGAGAGAAAAGAAAGAGGGAAAAAAGAGTGAGGACGCCCCTTATTCTAACCTTAACCCTTTATCTTTTTCTTCTACTTTTGTGAATGCTTGTGTAGGTACTCTTGGAGGCCCATCAATAGAGCCTCAATCATGGCCCAAGAAGGATAGACAAGGTGAAGAAACTCTTCAATGTGAGCTTCAAGGTGAAGAGACAAGTCATGACACTTCAAATGCATTGGGTGAGCAAGATGGCCACTCAAAGGTAAGTGATAGCTCATCCCTTGAACATGCTACTTCCTTGTCTCATGGTAGTGTGTGTGCTACCTCTACACTAGTTGATGATTTGTATGATTACAATGTGTTTGCAACTAGTGTAGAGTCGAATGGTCAACTTGTGTGTGATTGTGAACCACTAGTTGAGAGGGAGGATAAGCCACATCATGATGTGAGCCCGGTTTTCATTGAACCTCTCATTAGTGAGGAATGTGTAGTTGACCTTGCTTGTGAACCTTGTTATGACACCCCACCCATATTTGACAAAGGGGAAGGTGAGTTGAATGAATACCCTATCCTTTCCCTTGATGAATTGCTTGATAATGGGGGACTTATGTGTTGTAGTGAGGTTGGTATTGACCTTGAGGAGTCCCTAGTGATTGAGATGGATCGGATTGTTTTCAATGACTCCTCGGGTAATAGTGAAGAACCTAGTCTTGATACCATGTTTTTATGTGACCATGAATTTGAGGTGCATGCTTTTACATTTCCGTTATGTGAAGATAATCTCATTTGTGGTAGCGAATTGTATCGGACTAGAATTGCTAGTGAAATAGAACCTCCATGGTATGTAAAGATAGACTCTAAGGATGATCCATTGTTTGGAACTCCAAGTGGGATGAGTGTTCTTGATATTGGTTGTGTTGAACCATCTTCTAGTAGTCCTAACCTTCATTGTGTGGACTATAATGATGAAGGACCTATTTTGGAGACTTTCCTTTGGAGCTTGCCTAATGAGGGAGATTGTCTTGGAGTTGGATTTGGAGGTGAGGAAGTCACTCTTGATTTGTGTAAGAGTGCTTCCAAGAAGGGGAGTGGAGTATTTGATGTTAGTTGTCACTTGAACTATTTTGTTTACTCCACTCCACATGTTGATCACACCTTGGGTGTTGAGCATGCCAAAGCCGATAGGTCACATCGTGATAATATTAGTTTGAAGGCTTGGTGTGTTGGTTATAAGCTTAGGGGTCATAGGGAATTTGATTGCTATACCTTGCATGTTCCATATCCTATTGATCTCTTTGCTTGTTCTTGTGTTGGGTGCACTTTAATTTGGAGTCAAGTACTTGTTGTTTCCTTTGGAGACATAAGCTTTTTACTTGTTATTGATGCTTGGCTCTATCACAAGAGTGTGTTTTCCCACACTTTTGCCACTAACCTACTCTTGTAGTGGGAAGCTTTGTTTGTGCTTGTTTTGAATGTAGGCTTGATGGTTTGATTTCGAGGACGAAATCCTTTCAAGAAGGGGAGGATGATAAGACCCAAATTGGAACCAAAGCGCCAACCATCAAGAGCCAAGCATGAGAGCACAAAGGATACAAGGCAAGGGCACCGGAGGAGGGTTCGAGAGTGATTTGGAGTCATGGACTTGAGCGCCAATGAGGGAGGACCGGCTATGGACCAAGGAGGAACACTTAGAGTCCATTTTGAGCCATTTCCAAGTCTCCCAGGAAGGAGGCGGACCGCCCATTGGACTAGGCGGACCGCCTAGTTGACTCAATGCTCTCTGGATCTCCCACCAGGCGGACCGCCTCTGCAGAAGACCCAAATCAAGGCGGACCGCCTACTCCCTAGAAGGCTGGCCGCCTACTCCAACTAGGCCAGGCGCCTACTGTGCTGAAGGGTTGCGGGATTCCTAGTTTATTTGCTATGTTTTGGACGACTTTAGCCCTACGTGGCCTTTATTGTTTTAACCCACTTTAGGGGTATTTTTGACATTACATTAGGAGTGTGGAACACCTATAAATACCACACTTAGTCATTTATTTCATAAGCTAGTTTGGAAGATAGAATTGAGAAGATAGAATAGGCTTGGCCTTTCTTGTTGAAGCGTTGACTTCATGTATCTCTTACGTTGAATCCATGGTGGATCTCCGCTAGTGAGAGTCCCGTTTAATGGTTCAAGTCTCTTCTCCCTATTGAATCAATCTATTTGTTAGTTTGATTCGTTCTTTTCTTCTATTTCTATTCTCCCCAATCCCTTACTGATAGGAATCAAATACGAAACGCGGAAATAAAGATAAAGATAGGAGAGCGAGACACAACTCGAACTCCCTTCGAAGTAACCACGGGGAACTTGTCCCGAGATACCCTCGAATCGGCGTCAAGAAGGACCTACACTATGCAACGACCCTCGAGACAACACCGGACTCGCAAGTCGAATGGTCGGGTTAACGGTTCAAGACTCAACTAGGTTCCACTAGTGAATTCAAGCAACCAAGAGACAAAGGTTTCTTCCAAAGAGTTCAACTCTATTTTCATTCATCAATAATCAAAGTAAGGCAATGTTTGAAAGAGGCTAAGTGAAGTATTTATAGGCTTCACTTAGGACTAATAAAAGGTCTAAAATACCCCCAAAGTGGGCTTAAACAAATAAAGGCCGCGCAGGGCTAAAATAGGAAGTTCAAGCAAAAGTCATTAAAATCCCGCATGTGGGTAACAGGGGGAGGCGGTCCGCCTAGGGTGGGGAGGCGGCCGCCTACTTGCCTTCAGCTCTCTGGATCTGCTTGAGGCGCTCCGCCTCTTGGTCTGAGGCGCTCCGCCTCCTGACTTCTAGTTCTCTGGATTTTGGGAGGCGCCCCGCCTCAGCTGGGAGGCGCTCCGCCTTGTTCTGAAGCCCCTTGGGGTGTCTCATTTTGAGCCTCTTGAGCCTCTCCAAGTGTCCTCGAGGGTCCTCCATCCATGGCACACCAAAGCATGGTCTTCAAGTTGCTCTTGGGGCCTTCTTCTATGCTCTTCCATGTCAAGTGAAGATGGGTATCTTGGATTAACTTGGCTTGACTCCGAGTGAAAGGTCTTGAGTCCTCCCCTTCTTGAGAGGATTTCGTCCACGAAATCGAAGCATCATTCACGACCTCTTCATCATCATTAACGACCTCTTCATTACCTACATTCAAAGGAACCAAGTCACTAACATTGAAAGTATTAGAAACTTGATACTCACTTGGCAAGTCGACCACATAGGCATTGTTGTTTATCTTCGAGAGCACTTGGAATGGTCCATCTCCCCGGGGTGCCAAATTCCCTTTCCTAAGGTTTGGAAACCTTTCTTTCCGGAAGTGCACCCACACATAGTCACCCTTCTTGAGTTCCACCTTCTTGCGTCCTTTGTTCTTCTTGGAGGCAACCTTAGCATAAGATTCCTCCAAATTCTTCTTTGCCTTAGCATGTAGCTCCATCAAAGCCTTAGCTCGAGCTTTCCCTTCAAAATTAACAACCATTTCCCTTGGCAAAGGGGTTAGATCAAGGGGAATCAAGGGGTTAAAACCATAAACACATTCAAAAGGAGTCATGCCAATCGCGCTATGCAATGTGCGATTGTAGGCAAACTCCATCATAGGCAATCTATCAATCCACGTCCCGGCCTTACCTCGGGTCATGGCCCTTAGAAGAGCACCCAAGGTTCGGTTTACCACTTCGGTTTGACCATCGGTTTGTGGGTGGTGGGACGTGGAAAACAAGAGCTTGGTGCCTAAAGCACCCCATAAACTTCGCCAAAAATGGCTTAGGAACTTAGTGTCCCTATCACTCACTATAGTTTGAGGCACACCATGTAGCTTCAAGACATTTTCAACAAACAAGGAAGCTACATGTTGGGCGTCATCGCATTTCTTGCACGGAATGAAATGAGCCATCTTTGAGAACCTATCTACGACAACAAAGATGCTATCGTGGCCCCCCCTAGTCCTTGGTAATCCCATGACAAAATCCATTGATATATCCAACCAAGGGCTAGTAGGTACGGGGAGCGGGGTGTATAACCCATGAGGGTGGGATTTAGATTTGGCACGCTTGCACTCAAGGCAATTAGTGCAAAACTTCTCCACATGCACCCTCATCTTCGGCCAATGGAATTGTTCTTGAAGAACGGCCAAAGTCTTTCTTACCCCAAAGTGACCCATGAGTCCTCCACAATGTGCCTCTTGCACAAGCAATTCCCTCCATGAGGACTCGGGTATGCACACTCTACCATTCTTAAAGATGAATCCATTAGACCATTGGTATTTTTCAACTCTCTCCCCTTTCTCTAGGGCATCATGGACACCCTTTAGCTTTGGATCATGAGCATACATCAATTTGATACTCTCGAATCCCATGAGCTTAGAGGTGAGAGTGGTGGCTAATGCGAACTTTCTAGAAAGCGCATCCGCCACAACATTGTCCTTCCCTTTCTTGTATTGGATCACATAGGGAAAGGACTCAATAAATTCAACCCACTTGGCATGCCGCTTATTGAGCTTCTCTTGGCCTCTCAAATGCTTGAGTGACTCATGGTCACTCTTGATTACAAATTCACGAGGCCAAAGATAATGTTGCCAATGGGCAAGGGCTCTCACAAGGGCATACAACTCCTTGTCATATGTGGAATAATTCAAGGAGGCCCCTTTCAACTTTTCACTAAAGTAGGCGATGGGTTTGCTATCTTGCATTAATACACCACCAATTCCCACCCCCGAGGCATCACACTCAACCTCAAATGCTTTCCCAAAGTCGGGCAATTGCAATAGGGGGGCGGTACTCAACCTACCTTTCAACTCTTGGAAAGCCTTCTCTTGAGGCTCTCCCCAAACAAAGGGTTGGTCCTTCTTGACCAATTCGGTGAGTGGAGCGGCTATGGAGCTAAAGTCTTTCACAAATCGCCTATAAAAGCTAGCAAGACCATGAAAGCTCCTCACTTGAGTCACGGTAGTAGGAGTAGGCCAATCACGTATGGCCTCTACCTTAGACTCATCCACCTCCACTCCTTGGGCACTCACTACAAACCCAAGAAAGACAACCTTGTCCACACCAAAGGCACACTTTTTGAAGTTAGCATAGAGCTTTTCGGCTCTCAAAGCTTCAAGCACTTGCCTAAGGTGGTCAACATGTTCATCAATTATCCTACTATAGATCAAGATATCATCAAAATAGACAACGACAAACTTGTTGATAAAAGACTTCAAAACATGATTCATGAGTCGCATGAAAGTGCTAGGTGCGTTGGAAAGCCCGAAGGGCATTACCAACCATTCATAGAGACCGAATTTGGTCTTGAATGCGGTTTTCCATTCATCCCCGGGTTTCATCCGGATTTGATGGTAGCCGGACCTAAGGTCGATTTTGGAAAAGACACACGACCCACTCAATTCATCCAACATATCATCAAGCCGTGGAATAGGGTGACGATACTTGATCGTTATCTTATTCACGGCTCGGCAATCTACGCACATTCTCCAAGTGCCGTCTTTCTTTGGGACAAGAATGACCGGTACGGCACAAGGACTCAAACTTTCCCTCACCAAGCCTTTTGAAAGCAAGTCATCAACTTGTTTTTGCAACTCCCTCGTATCCTCGGGATTGCTTCTATAAGCCGGCTTGTTCGGGATTTGAGAGCCCGGAATAAAATCGATTTGATGTTCAATACCCCTCAAGGGAGGTAAGCCATCGGGCATCTCATCCGGGAACATGTCCCCAAAGTTCTCCAAAACATTTTTCAAAGCACTAGGTAAAGGATTAGAAGAAACATCACAATTAGAGTTAAGGATCATACCTTTGTGCACTAAGCATAGGAGAAACTTGTTGCCATCATTACCTCTTAGGAGCTCGCCCGGTTGCATCATGGCACATATGCCACCGGTGGATGAAGTAGGTGGGATTGCCACCATGCTTTTGGACAAAGGGCTAGTCTCAATGATTGACTTGGCCTTTGCCGCCTCCCTCAACTCCTTCATTCGATTGTAGTCATCACTCACTTGTTTAGGAGTTAGGGGCTTCAACACAAACTTTCTTCCCTCATGTTGGAGCGTGTAGGTGTTAACACGTCCATTGTGAACCACTTGCCGGTCAAATTGCCAAGGCCTTCCAAAGAGAAGGTGGCAAGCTTGCATGGGCACAACGTCGAACAAGTGTTCATCAACATAACTCCCCATTTTAAACTTGATCATTGCTTGTTTCACTACCTTGAGCTCCCCATATTCACTAAGCCATTGTAACCGGTAGGGCTTGGGATGATTCATGGTAGGCAACTTCAATTGGGTTATGAGAGATTGACTCACCACATTAGTACAACTCCCGGAATCAATGATCATAGAGCACACAACACCCTTAACACGACACCTAGCATGGAAGAGGTTTTCCCGTTGCAAGGTTTCACCATCCTCCGCAATCATAGCTCCTAGGCTCCTCCTCACTACTAGAAAAGTATGAGGTTCCTCATCCTCCACCGTGTCATCTTCACCATCCTCCTCTACTCCCTCATCTCCCTCTACTCCCTCATCTTCCTCCGGCTCACTCTCTTGCTCATATGCATTATCACCCACAACAACCATGTTTCTTTTCGTAGGACACTCCTTAGCAAAGTGTCCATACCCCTTGCATTTGTGACATTGAATGGAAGAAGAAGTAGGAGTATTCAATTGGGTTTTAGAGTTACCTCCCACATTAGGTGTGTACTTCTCAAATGGCTTCTTCACATCCTTGGTTGCATTGGCACCACTCGTCCCACTAGCACTCGGGAACCTTGCATTTGTGGTAGGAGGCTTCCAACCCTTTGTATTGCTTGTTGGAGTAGTAGTGCTACTCTTGTAGCGAAAGGATTTCTCCTCTTTGAGCCACTTCTTGGCTTCAACCGCATCCTCACATAGCTTGTAGAGATCATCATATTTGTGGAACTTCAATTGTGAAGCTATGTCTCGGTTTAAACCCCCTTTGAAACGGATTATGGCCATTTCATGATCTTCATCATCTAGGTCAAGGTTCATTCGGACTTGCTCAAATTCATTGAAGTATTCCCCAACCGAATTGGAACCTTGTTTCAACTCATAGAGACGCTTTTGTTGTTCAACCCGGTAATGGCTAGTCAAGTACTTCTCATCCATCACCCGGATCAACTCTTCCCAAGTAAGATTAATAGCCATCCCCGTCCTCCTTCTATTCCTCTTCACCGACTCCCACCAAGTAGAAGCAAAAGATTCGAAGGAAGATATTGCATACTTGGTTTTCTTCACCTTGGGCATATCATTGGTTTCAAATATTCGTTCCATAGCCAATTTCCAATTCTTGTACTCCATCGGGTCACTACTTCCTTTGAAAGAAGGAATAGTGATCTTCACACTATTGAGGTTGTTGTTGTTATCACGACCCCCTTGGAAAGGCTCCGGTTGGCCTCCATAGTGATCCCCATAACCACCATAACCTCCATAGTCTCTCCTAACATTCCCTCTATCATGCCCCATGGGTGGCCCTCGACCTCGGCCTCTACCCCGATCCACATTCCGACTCCAATTCATACCTCTCCTCGGTTGAAAGTGATCATCAAACCCATACACATCATCTCCATAATTGGCTTCCTCCCCTTCTTGAGCTTCATCTACTTGCTCAAGAGGTTGCACATTTCGGATGGGTTGTGGTAGTGGAATGTTCCTTGGAGGGTTGTCTAAGATACGGGGAATGCCCGTTCGTTGGGTATTGCCCAACATTTGATCCATCCGCTCTTTTTCTTCCTTTACCCGTTGTTGTTTGAGCAATTCAACAACTTGCTCCGGGGTAAAGGTAGGGCTACTTGAGCCTTCTCCGGCTTCAATTTGGACACTCGGGGTCCTTTTGTCATTTTGGACACTCGGGGTCCCATGTTCTCCTTGTGTACTCGAGGCTCCCTTTTCAAGAGACTCGATTCTTTGGTTCATGAGGTCCATCTTGGCAAGAAGATTAGCCAAGGCCTCCTTAATGAAATCTTGTCCGTCGTTAGCCATGGCACCTACAAAGAAAGAAACAAGAGTTAGTTAAAACACCTCACTCGCTCCCTCACTTGTGTTCACTCGGATCACTCGTATAGTGGGCGGTGGATTTTTCATTCTTGCTTGAACCAAAAGCTTCACGAAGTTGAATAGTAAACCTCAACTTAACCACTCAATTCAAAAGTCCAATGAGCTCCGGGGTGAGTGGAGTTGATAGGACTCTATCGGAACGGTTAGCTCTTTCAATGAGGACTTGAATCAAAAGATACTACGGATCTTCTTTGATTTCTAGTCTCCTTTCTAAGGCACGATGATCCTAATAGCTCAAAGTGATTAGCACTAATCGAGTAGAATTATACTCTAATAGCACTAACCGGAAGCAATGCAATCAACAAAACAAGGAGTCCTAGAAGAAACTACCCAATTCCCAACCTTCAGGGAGTAGGCGCCCCGCCTCAGGATAGGAGGCGACCGCCCAGTGCAGGTTCAGGATGGAGGCGCTCCGCCTCAGACAGATCCTGCAAGCTCACCAGTGGGAGGCGCTCCGCCTCTTTGTTAGGCGCTCCGCCTCCTGCTGTGTTCCAGCACAGTTCACTTCGCGTTTTGTTGGTTTTGCACCCAAGAATCCAACTAATCAAGCGTTGTTTTAGCAATTCAAAGGTACCCAAATGTTGTATTAGTCACAAAGAACAAACCACAACAACTTTTATCAAACCCCAGTCAATATCAAACAATTCACCATGATCATCATCTTCAAAGCTAGGGTTTAAGAATTTTCAAATTTTCAAAGGGTTTCAAATTCTCAATTCATGTAATACAACTCTAAATTGGGTGTTTAAGGTACCAAAAGAACGGGAATCACACAAAGATCAAACCCCAATATCAAGTTCTCAATTCCACTTCAATCCAACCCAAGAATCAATCAAAAATCGTCAAGAACAAGTTCATCAAGGGTTTAAGGGGTTTTGATTTTCGAACTCCACCAATCCAAGTGTTTTTGGTATCCACACGACGGGGTTTCAACCACGATCAAGAATCTATAACACCCATACGAAGAATCATCCAAACCAACAAGATACACCAAATTTTTAGATTTTCAATTTTCCAATTTTTTTGTAGTTTTCTTCTTTTAACAACAATAAACAAGAACCTAAAGTCGAAACTAACCTAGGCACGAAGAATCAAGGGTCGGGGGTTTGTAGAAACAAAACCCGAGCCTTGCTCTGATACCAAGATGATAGGAATCAAATACGAAACGCGGAAATAAAGATAAAGATAGGAGAGCGAGACACAACTCGAACTCCCTTCGAAGTAACCACGGGGAACTTGTCCCGAGATACCCTCGAATCGGCGTCAAGAAGGACCTACACTATGCAACGACCCTCGAGACAACACCGGACTCGCAAGTCGAATGGTCGGGTTAACGGTTCAAGACTCAACTAGGTTCCACTAGTGAATTCAAGCAACCAAGAGACAAAGGTTTCTTCCAAAGAGTTCAACTCTATTTTCATTCATCAATAATCAAAGTAAGGTAATGTTTGAAAGAGGCTAAGTGAAGTATTTATAGGCTTCACTTAGGACTAATAAAAGGTCTAAAATACCCCCAAAGTGGGCTTAAACAAATAAAGGCCGCGCAGGGCTAAAATAGGAAGTTCAAGCAAAAGTCATTAAAATCCCGCATGTGGGTAACAGGGGGAGGCGGTCCGCCTAGGGTGGGGAGGCGGCCGCCTACTTGCCTTCAGCTCTCTGGATCTGCTTGAGGCGCTCCGCCTCTTGGTCTGAGGCGCTCCGCCTCCTGACTTCTAGTTCTCTGGATTTTTGGAGGCGCCCCGCCTCAGCTGGGAGGCGCTCCTTGTTCTGAAGCCCCTTGGGGTGTCTCATTTTGAGCCTCTTGAGCCTCTCCAAGTGTCCTCGAGGGTCCTCCATCCATGGCACACCAAAGCATGGTCTTCAAGTTGCTCTTGGGGCCTTCTTCTATGCTCTTCCATGTCAAGTGAAAATGGGTATCTTGGATTAACTTGGCTTGACTCCGAGTGAAAGGTCTTGAGGCCGTTTGGGTCTTATCACTTACTTTCTTGTATCGTTTGATTGTTGCTTCCGCATCTTAGTTTATCGCTTCCGCCTATTTGGTTCGTATCAAAAATAAACAACTGCATCCCTTGGCAAAGGGGTAAGATCAAGTGGACTCAAAGGATTAAAACCATAAACACACTCAAATGGAGTCATGCTAATCAGGCTATGCAAAGTACGGTTATATGCATACTCCATGAGTGGTAGCTTATCAATCCAAGTCCTGGCCTTACCTTCCCAAGGTTCGGTTCACCACCTCGGTTCGTCCATCAGTTTGAGGGTGGTGGGACGTGGAGAACAACAATTTGGTGCCAGGGACACCCCACAAACATTTCCAAAACTTGCTAAGGAACTTGGAGTCCCTATCACTAACGATGGTGCGAGGCACCCCATGCAACTTTCACACATTATCAATAAACAAAGAAGCTACATGTTGTGCATCATTACTCTTTTTGCACTGAATGAAGTGAGCCATTTTGGAGAACCTATCAACGACAACATAAATGCTATCGTGTCCTCCCCTAGTCCATGGCAAAGCCATAACAAAATCCATAGAAATATCAACCCACAGACTAGTAGGTACGGGCAAAGGAGCGTACAAGCCATGGGTGGTGGATCTCGACTTAGCCCTTTTGCAATCTAAACAAGCATTACAAAAGCGTTCCACAAGAGGCCTCATCTAAGGCTAATAGAATTACAAAAGCGTTCCACAAGAGCACTCGGGGACAGACACTCTTCCATTTTTGAAAATGTAGCTATTTACCCATTGGTATTTCTCCACCCTCTCCCCACTCACTAGAGCATCATGTATGCTCTTGAGCTTTGGGTCATGCTCATACAACAATATTATACTTTCAAAACCCATAAGCCTAGAAGCAAGAGTGGTAGCAAGGGCGAACTTCCTAGAAAGCGCATCGGCTACAACATTGTCCTTTCCCTTCTTGTAATGAATTACATAGGGAAAAGACTCAATGAACTCCACCCACTTGGCATGTCTCTTGTCCAACTTCTCTTGGCCTCTAAGATGCTTGAGTAACTCATGGTCACTCTTGATCACAAATTCAAGGTTGCGCCCTTCAACTTTTCACTAAAGTAGGCAACGAGTTTCCCTTCTTGCATGAAAACACCCCCAATGCCCCACCCCCGAGGAATCACATTCAACCTCAAATGCTTTTTTGAAGTTGGGCAATTGCAATAAAGGGGCGGTACTCAACCTAATTTTCAACTCTTGGAAAGCCTTCTCTTGAAGCTCTCCCTACACAAAGGCCTTGTCTTTCTTCACCAACTCGGTGAGTGGTGCGGCGATGATGCTAAAGTCCCTAACAAAGCGCCTATGAAAACTAGCAAGGCCATGGAAACTCCTAACATATGAAACGGTGGTAGGAGTAAGCCAATCTCTAATGGCTTCAACTTTGGACTCATCAGCCTCTACGCCATTGGCACTAACAACAAAACACAGAAAGACAACCTTTTCAATTCAAAAGGCACACTTTTTAAAATTGGCATAGAGCTTTTTGGCTCTTAGCACTTCAAGAACTTGACTTAAGTGGCCAACATGATCATCTATTGATTTGCTATATATCAAAATATCATAAAAATAGACAACCATAAATTTTTTGATAAACGGCTTCAAGACATGGTTCATCAACCTCATGAAAGTGGTAGGTGCATTGGAGAGGCCAAAAGGCATCAGCAACCATTCATAGAGACCAAACTTGGTCTTGAATGCGGTTTTCCACTCATCACCCGGTTTCATCCGGATTTGGTGGTAGCCGGACCTAAGATCTATCTTGGTAAAGACACTAGAACCACTCAATTCATCTAGTATGTCATCAAGGGGAATGGGATGACGATACTTTACCGTTATCTTGTTGACCGCACGACAATCAACACACATCCTCCATGTCCCGTCCTTCTTTGGCACAAGAATGACCGGTATGGTACAACGACTCAAGCTTTCACGAACCAGGCCTTTGTTGAGCAACTCATCCACTTGCTTTTGCAACTCCTTTGCATCCTCGGGATTGCTCCTATAGGCCGGCTTGTTTGGGACCTGGGACCCCAGGACAAAATCAATTTGGTGTTCAATTCCCCTCAAAGGAAAGTCCACTTGGCATTTCTTCCAGGAACATGTCCTCAAAAACCTTCAAAACATTCTCAATAGCACTAGGCAAAGGGTTAGGGTTAGGAAAATAATCACAATCGGAGTTTAGAACCATACCTTGGTGCACTAGGAAAATGTGCATTTTGGTGCCATCATTTCCTCTCAAGTACTCACCCGGTTGCATCATGGCACAAATGCTACTGGTTATAGAAGATGGAGTGGTAGGGCCCTCGGCTAAAGGCTTAGTCTCCAAAACAGATTTAGCTTTAGCCGCTTCTCTCAAATCCCACATGCGCCTATAATCATCACTCACTTGCTTTGGCATCAAGGGTTTGTGCACATATTTCTTACCCTCATGCTTGGCCATGTAAGTGTTGGCTCGACCATCATGTACCACACTCCTATCATATTGCCAAGGCCTACCAAACAAGAGGTGGCAAGCTTGCATTTGCACCACATCAAACATTAGCTTGTCTTGATAGTTTCCAATTTTGAACTTTATCAAGACTTGCTTCAGCACTTTCAACTTCCCACATTCACTCACCCATTGCAAGCGGTAGGGGCTTGGGTGTTTAAGAGTAGGCAATTTCAATTGTGAGACCAAATTTTTGCTCACCACATTAGCACAACTACCCGAATCTACAATCATGGAGCATACTTGTCTCTTCACCCTACACCTAGCATGGAACAAGTTCTCCCTTTGCACGTCTACCTCCTCCTCACTCATCATGGCACTTAAACTATGATGTACCACTAAGAACATGCTAGGGTCATCACCCTCCGCCACATCCTCTTCTCCCCCAACTACTTCACCAACCTCAACAACCTCTCCCTCGGGCTCACTCTCCTCCTCATACACCAACCCATCATCCATGATTATTATTGTTTTTCGGGTGGGGCAATCTTTGGCAAAGTGGCCATAGCCTTTACACTTGTGACATTGAAAAGAAGAAGAAGAAGAAGAAGAAGAAGGAGTATTTAATTGAGTTTTAAAGTTACCTCCCACTTCTTCGAAGTCGCTTCTTGGAGTGGCCTTCTCAAAAGGCTTCTTGATATCACGACTTCCACTAGCACCGCTTATGTTCGGGATTTTCCATTCATTGGGTCGAGTCATTGGAGTAGAAGTGGTACTCCTATAGCGAGGAGCTTTCTCTTCCTTGGGCCACTTTTTGGCTTCAACCGCAGCATCACAAACATCTTGAAGAGAATGAAAGATGTGTAGCCTCAATTGAGAAGCAATCTCCTGGCTCAAACCATTCTTGAATCGGATGATAGCTTGCTCCTCATCTTCCGTTTCCATGTCAAGGGCCATTCGGTTCTTTTCAAATTCGTTGAAATATTCATCAACCGACTTGATGCCTTATTTCAACTCATAAAGGCTCTTGAGTTGTTCTTGCCTATACTTGGGTGTCACATATTTGGTACTCATTACCTCTTTCAATTCCTCCCAAGTAATGTTCATTGGCATCCCAACTCGTCTTCTTGACCTCTTGACGGATTCCCACCATGTGGAAGCATACGACTCAAATGAAGCAATGGCATAAGTGGCTTTCTTCTCCTCGGACATGTCATTTGTATCAAATACCCGATCTAATTGAACCTTCCACTCTAAGAATTTTTCCGGATCACTAGTCCCCTTGAAAGGTGGGATAGTGATCTTCACATTATTAAGGTTGTTGTCTCGACCGCCACGGTTTGGCTCCGGTTGGCCCACATAGTAATCATCAACATCCTCATACTCTAACCTCAAGTTCCTTCCCACAAAAGCCCTTGGAGGTCCTCGACCTCGCCCTCGACCTCCATCAATTCCCTGGCCTCCATTCATTACCCTCCTATTTGTATAGGGCACATCATAATCATCATAATTTTCACCAAGTTCGGGGCCCTCCCTTTTTTGAGCGTCAACAACTTGCTTAAGGGGTACAACATTTCTACGGGGCCGTATGAGTGGAACTTCACCTTGGGGATATCCCAAGGGTTTGGGATTACCCAACAATCTCTTACGAATAAGAGCTTCTTCTTTCAATCGTTGTTGTTGAGCTAGCTCGGAAAATCGCTCTGGCCTCATGGTTTAACCATCACTTGTGCCTTCTGCAGCATTTTTGTGGACACTCGGGGCCCTTTCTCCTTCAAAAACCTCCATTTTGAGATTTAGAGCCTTCACCTCGGCCAATATGTTAGCGAAGACTTCGGTTGGAACCTGAATGGTATCCTTTACCTTCTCTTCCGCCATGTACTTACAAACAATCAAAAACTACAAAAGAGATTAGAGTAAAAACTTGAGCTCAATGGCCTCCTCGTAGTTGATCAACTTCCTCAATAACCAAACCAATTCACAAGTTTCAAATACTCTTCGGGAAGAGTGGAGTTGATGGGACTCGATGAACGCTAGGCTATTTAGTGCGCACTTGAAGCAAAATTTAAACTACGAGGCTTCTTTGGGGTCTACTCTCCCCCAGGTATGAGTACCCTAATAGCTCAATGAACTAGTACTAATTGAGTAGGAGTGTTACTCTCAAAGTACTAGCCGGAAGCAACAGAAACCAAACAACCATGAAAACCTAAAGAAAACTAGTACCTGAACCCGTTCCAGGTCTGGGCGGTTCGTCTGGAATTTTTGTGATTTTTGGATAGAAACTTGGTTGGGCGGAGCGCCTAAGGCTTGGGCGGTCCGGCTAAGCCTGGTGCTTCAGCTCTTCAAGAACACGATTTTGACGATTTTGCAATCAATTTTTCCAATGATTTCAAGGTGTTTTTAGATTTAAATAATATCCAAAGGTGTTTTATGCTACTACAACCCAATCCCAATGATTTTAAACAACAAACAACCAACACCACTCTTAATTCAAGATTTGAGCAAAAAAAAATTTCAAGAGCTTTCAAGAAATTTTGAGATTCAAAATTTGGATTTTCATTCCACAACACCAATCATCGTAATAGGGGTATCAAAAAAACGGGTTAACTTAATAGAACATTCCTCGATAACAAACACCAACAAAATCGTCACAACAAGCAAGATCTAGTAATTTTTTTGCAATTTTTGAATTTTTGTATTTTTTTTGTTTTTCTTCAAACCAAGAACACCAAGATAACAATAATAACAATAGCAAAAATAAATCACGACGAACAAGGAGTCGAGGCTTTGTAGAAACAACACCCGAGCCTTGCTTTGATACCAACTGATGCAATGTAAACACAGAAGCGATAAAAGTAACGATAAAAGTGAGATGCAACTTAAACAACTTACGTGGTAGCACCGAAACGATGTTTCGATACACCCTCGCTCGAGTCAAGAGGAACCTACACTATGCAACTATCATCAAGAGACACCCAGCCCTTGCAAATAAAATGATCATGGAGGATAGAAGGTCAACTTGGATTCTTCCAATTGATTTCAAGCCAAAAAGTTGCAATTGTTCTGGAGAGCAAATCTCATTCAATGCGTATTCAAAGCATAGTCCATCGCAATAAATGATGATGGGGTGTACGTATAGCACCCCTTTATAAGATATGAAAGGTCTAATAAGCCCTCATCTAGGTTGGAATACAATAGAGCACTTAAGGCTTGAATAGGAATTTCATACACAAAAGATAGCAAAAATAAGCTTGTAGGCGCCTCGGCCTAAATCCAAGCGCTCCGCCTGGTGGAGTGTCTTACCAAGGCAGTGATCTGCTTGGGCGCTCCGCCTGGTGTTGACTTGGCTGAGGCGCTCTGCCTGACTGCAGGCGTACCTCCTGGGCGCCAAGGAGCTGGGCTCTCCTCCTCAGTCTGGGCGCTCCGCCTGGCCCTGAAGCGTGGGGTTTCTTCTTTCGATGGAACTCCAATGCAAGGTCTTCAAATCATCTCCAGAGCTCGTATCATGAAGGCCCTTCCAAATCAAGTGTAAGTGAGCATCTTGGATCTCCTTGGCTTGACTTTTAGTGAATGGTCTCAATGCAATTTGGCTTGCATCATGGGGTGGACATGATAGCATCTTTTTCGTGGTCGACTATTTATCCAAAATGGTTCACTTTATCCCTTGCAAGAAATGTGATGATACACAACATGTAGCTACTTTGTTTATTTCTCATGTGTTGAAATTGCATGGAGTGCCTCGCACTATTGTGAGTGACCGAGACTCTAAATTCTTGAGTCATTTTTGGAAATGTGTATGGGGTGCCCTTGGCACCAAACTACTATTCTCGACGTCTCACCATCCTCAGGCTGATCGACAGACTGAGGTAGTCAACCGAACTTTGGGAGCTCTGCTTCGAGCTATGACCAAAGGCAAGGCCGGAAACTGGGCTGATCGCTTGCCCGTGATGGAATTTTCATACAACCGTACTGTGCATCGAATGATTGGAATGACTCCGTTTGAGTTTTTGTATGGTTTTAACCCTTTGATTCTACTTGATTTAACCCCGTTGCCTTGAGATGCTTTTATTGATTTTAAAGGTACACGCCGAGCTAGTGTTTTGCTTGAGCTACATGCCAAGGTTAAGAAGAATGTTGAGGAAGCCTATGCTAAAGTGGCCTCAAAGGAAAACAAGGGGCGAAAGAGGTTGGAATTAAAGAAGGGGGATTTGGTATGTGTTCACATAAGAAATAAGAGGTTCCCAAACCAAAGAAAAGGGAAGTTGGTCCCAAGTGGGGATGGTCCGTTTTAAGTGCTGAATAAGATCAACAACAATGCATATGTGATCGACCTCCTAGTTGAGTATAATGTATCCAACACCTTTAATGTTGCTGACCTAACTCCTTGTGTTGTAGGCCAAGCACCGGAGACTGAAGAAGGCTCGATTTCAAGGATGAAATCTTCTCATGAAGGGGAGGATGATGCAGCCCGTATCCGTGCTAATCAAATATTCCACCCATCGAGGCTAGTAACATGAAGCCAAGCCAAGCTTTTGCATGATGTTCACATCCAGCTGGCGTGGCCGGGAGAAAGCAACCGTTCGGAAGCTAAGTGGCCGAGCTTGAGATATGAAAGCTACATCTGCAAGCTCGAGCCCTAAAATAGAAGTGACCGAATGCTGGTCATTGACGCCAATCGATGAGTGACCGAAGGGCTACAAGTGTGCCCGAGGCCAGAGAGCGTCTGTTTCCTTGTGCCGAGGTGGAGCAATCGAACACAAGTCAAGAGCGCCCGAGCACATCATTTCGGCCCTATGTGGCCTTGTTAGTTGGTCGACTATGACCTTTTACTATTTTATCTCTAGGGATATCTATATAAACCCCTAGACATGTCCTAGTTTAGTAGTTGATTATTGAGTATAGATATAAGTAAGCCAAGTGCTCTGAAACTCCGTCGTGACTGAAATCTATTGTGGAATTGTTAATGGAACTTGTGTCAATCAGTAGATTCCGTTTGAACAATTTCTTCTTTGATCATTCGATTTGCAAGAAGCTTGGTAAGTCTTCTTGAGGATTGTTGCCTAATATAGGTGTATCATTCATCTTCTATTCGTGTGGCTCCGAGACTAGTTCCTCGGATTCATTCGATTGAAGCTAAGATCCGTCTTGCTTTTATCTTTAATTTTTGTCTTTATTTTCGCTGTTTGATCTCTGTTTCTATGCTTCCAATTTAACTTTCACCAGTATGAAAATACTGTAATGACAATTCAAAAAGAAACTAGAGACTCAATTAAAAAAAATACTGAAAAGGATTGTACTTCCAACGTTGAATGGTTGCTACTTCTTCCATATCATCGGGAGGCCTGAAGGCATTTTCCAGGGCTCCCTGTCTTCTTTCTGACTTATCTCTAGGGAGTATTCCCTTGTGCAAGTAGTTAATCAGTGTATGACGTTGTTCTGAAGCAAACCCTCTGGTTGGAACTTCAAGGTTCATAATGACCATGGGGGCCAACTCAATCACTATCTTCTGGTCACCTGAATCAGTGCGTGAATCTTCGGGCGCTTCGTCCTCGTTTGAGCTTTCCTCCTGATAGGCAAACTCCCACTTGTGAAATATTTTCAATAGTGTTTTGATTTTTTCTTGCCGAACTGGCGCAGAGATTTCCTCCGTGGCAAAAACCTCACTTGCTCGATTGACCACCAACTGGGAACTACTGTAGAGGCTGACATCCCTTCTTTTTTTATGCTCGGACTTCTCGCGGCCTTGTAGTAGACCTTCTCAGTTGGTGCTTCGATCCATAAATTAAGGTTGGCTTCTTCTCCCTTGAGATCCATGTCTGTATAGATTTCCCAGTGCCAGGGCTTGATCGTCTCTTCATTCTCTATTGACTCCTCTGCCTTCAATGCTAATTCCACCACAAAAAATATGAGGTGAAACCTTTTAGGGCCTGTGACATGACAGCCGTTCGTGGTTGATAAATGATATCATATTCTCCTAGTTCTTTAGCCCATTCTGCCACCCCTATAGAGAGCCTAGGTCTGGACAAAATGGTCTGTAACGGCACAGAAGAGACCACACTAACTGTATGGCTGAGAAAATAAGAACGCAGCTCCTGAGTTGTCATAACCACGGCTTCTACAAACTGAACAGCCAGAAGCAAACACAAAAGTCCTTTGCTGGCATACTTTATGGAAATCTGTCTCCAATTTTCTTCTCGTATGAGCACCACATTCCATGCTACTTCTGAGATTGAGACATATAGCAACAGGTGTTCCCCATAGACTGGCTCGGTTATCATCAAAAGCTGCAAGAGCTGCACCTTTGCCTGGGTCAATACCAGGCTGCAATATATCTGCCACCATGGTTCTTCCTATTTTACCAGTACCTCGGAGAGCTGGTACCATAATTCTGCTGCCTTGAGGATTAGATGGTTCATCTCCAACAACCGTTCCCTCAACAAGCCGATCTTTATTCTGGCCTTATGCTCTATAGACAAAAACCAACAGAACTCCTTGTCGACCTTTTGTCGTGTCTTCTGTCGAACATATGATAGTTTCCAGGCAAAGGTCGCTCACTCCGTAAGTTACTAACCCCGTGCAAGGTTGGGTATTTGAAGACTTGATGAAGTATTTAGGGTACTCCTTTTACATTGTGTATCTATGGTCGACCCAGGATAATGTCACATGAAAGACTGTAGGTTAGTACCTAAAAAGGTGTTATGCTCGTCACGCTCAAAATATGAACCGGTAGAGCTAGTTCTCCAACAGGCTCCTCGCGAAGGCCACTGTAGCCAATTATCCTACTAGGGCTCGGAATCATCTGATGGTGCTGGCCTATCCTCTGTAATACCTCCCCCCGGATAATGTTCACATTACTCCCTATGTCAACCAAAGCTCGCGTGACCTGAAGGTTGCACACCATTATGGGGATTATGAGAGCGCCTTGACGCTTTCATTCTTCTTTTGGGCTGAACGTAATAGGACTAGCAAATGACCCTGATATTTCAGCCCCTAAGGCTATGATTGGTCCATGGATTGCGAAGATTGCGTTGATGCTCCACTTATCCTCAGAGTCCGGTGCTCTTAACTGCCTTGCTTCTTCTTCAATCACATCCTTGAGCTGCTCCTCCTATAGTAGATGCTCAATTTCTAGCATCACGGCCTTCCAGTAGACCGTGGGCTGTTAAATTCCTGTATGTTGCTCCCTTTATGGTGGGATACTTTTGGGCCTAGTTTTCCAAAATTATTGGCAACCAGCTCTATGGCGTTCACTCGCAAACCAAAATCTCTTAAACTGCAGGGCTCTGTACGCTTCTCCATGGACCCGGACCCCCGGGTATTGCCCTACTTTCTCGTTCCTTCTTGGCTCTGAGTCTTTCCTTTTATTCTTCATCCATATCCTTCTCCCTCCAGGGATGGACTTCCTGCTCGTTTCCTTCGTTCATTTTCAGTGTTCTGGAAGTGCTTTGGCTCTAGGCGGAGCTTGTCAGTGTCCCTCTGATGCAGGGCACTCCATGTTGACGCGGGTTGTTGAGTTAGACTCTACTACGATTCCCTAGTAGCTAACGATCCTCTGGAATTCAGACTTTTGCCAATAGCTACTACAACAATGTTATTAGGATATGGAGGGAGCTCCATGGATTCCTTCTAAAATCTTTCTAGGTAATTCTTTAGTAACTCGTCGTCGCGCCGCCAAATCTCGAAGATATCCTTGGTACAAGCTAAATCCGAAGATGAAACCAAGCAATCAAAAACAACAGCGGCAAGTAAGATAGAAGTTTGACACAACTTTGCTTGCTTGAACGACACCGAGGAACTAGTCTCGATACGATTCAAGTAGAAGGAAAGAGCACCTAAACTATGCAACAATCCTCAAGAGAATAATGCCTCTTGCAAACTAAATTATCAAAGAGGAATTGTTTAATCAGATTCACCGAAGGCCACAAGTTATGAAGACCCCATCGGGTTTGCTCACATCTAAGACTAAAAGAGTAAATGCCCGAGGCAATTCTCATTCAATAATCAATATCCAAAAACAAGCTACTTACAATAAAATGGAACAAGGTTTATATAGGAAATACTAAGGGTAAACTAGTAAAAACGGGCATAAGTGACCAATAAAAGCAAGCCACGCAGGGCTAAATAAGTGAGTGTTTGGCAGCCTTGACTTCGATGCTCGATTGCTTGCTCGAACACATTTAGTGAGTGTTCGGAAGCCTTGACTTGATGCTCGGTTGCTTGCTCGAACACATTTATCATCGGGTGCTCACCTAACTTTAGACACAATTTGTAGTGTCCGGCTCTGTGCTGCTCAGCGTCAAGGGTTGGTGTTCGGTCACTTTGTCCTCAGGCTCAAATTTGAGGATACACTTATGAAATTGAATTTTAGAAGCACTGGGAGTATTGAGTTGAGTTTTACCTCCCATATCTTTGGATTGGTTAATGGTCACTCCCCTCTCGAAGGGTTTCTTCGGATCTCGAACAGTGTTAGCACTTGTTGGGTTCAGACTCTTCCATTCTTTACTTCGGTTCAAAGGAGTTGAAGTAGTGACTCCTCGGTACCGGTTTTCTTTATCGTTCTTCACCCATTTATCATCTTTGATGGCAGCTTCGAACATATCTTCAAACGTGTGATACACATGCAGCCTCAATTGAGATGAACATATCTTCAAATGTTTGAATCGGATGATGGCTTACTCGTCATCTTCTTCCATATCAAGAGTCAATCGAATTCTCACGAAATCATCATGATACTCTTGAACCAATTTGGACCCTTGCTTCAACTCATAGAGCTTTTGAAGTTGATTTTGCCGATACTTGGCATTCACATATTTAGTATCCATTGATCTTCTCAACTGCGCCCATGTGGTGACTTCAGAATAAACATTCCTTCGTCTCATCCTTTTGTCAGCCTCCCACCATGTTGATGCATATGTTTCGAACGAAGCAATAGCATGTGCAACCTTTCTCTCTTCGGTCATCTCATTGGTTTCGAAGATTCGTTCCATTTTAAGCTTCTATTCAAGATACTCGTCCGGATCACTAGTTCCTCTGAATGATAGAATAGTTATCTTGACACTGTTCAAGTTCGAATCTCAAGCACCTCGGATCGGTTCCAGATACTCATCATAATAGTCATCAGCCTCACGCTCAATATTTCGATCAACATTTGCGCCTCGGCCTCGACCTCAGAAATTTCCACACCCTCATTAAATCTGACTTCATTGACCAAATGGTGGTTCATATTCAGCTGCGGGAATTTCTTCTCCATCGACCCCTTCATCAACGGATCCCAGTTGTCTTCGGACCATTGGAAGTGGCAATCTATCACCTCAGAGAATGCCTACGATTTGATAATAAGCTTGGGGATTGCCCAAGTTTTGTTGTTGCACTTGGGGATTGCCCAAGTGTTGATTAGCTCGAGGATTGCCCACATCTTCATTTCGATCAGCCTCGTCCTTCAACTGCTGTTGTCAAAGGAGCTCAGTAAATTGCTCCGGTTTCATAGGAGTGGAGCTACTCATTCCAGCGCCGGACCCATCCAAGGCCACGGACACACTCCCTTGCGCAAGGTTAGCTACTCAAGCACTCACTCCTTTTACTTGGGCGCTGAGGCCTTGTATCGCAGCCATGAGATCGACTAACGATACCTCGGGCACTGCAATGCCCTTCTCTCCGTTTCCAGCCATTGCACCTGCACAAATTAAAGACTAAAACAAGTGTTAAAAGGTTAGAAATCACCTCACACACTCCCTTACTTTGGTGCTCTGGTCCACTCAATTTGTGGGTTCGGTTTTAGTCACTCGAGGAACTTGTTAGCAGTGGCTTCATCGGATTGATCAATGTCCTCTAAGATCCTTCAAGTTGGACAATAGTCACTGACTCTTCGGGAAGAGTGAAGTGATGTTCAACTCGATGGAACGGAAGCTGTTTTTACTGCGCTCGGGAAGTCAAAGAATTTTCTACAAAAGTTTAGACTTTGGTCACCCCTCACACAAATTCCTAAAAGCATAAATTTGATAGTACGACCTCGAGTAGAAGAGATTACTCGAGAGATCCACTATCGTGAATTACCGAACACAAGAAAAGTGAAAACCTAGGATAATCTACCCTTCGATTCCTCTTCGGAATCCTTCGGTCCCTCCTTGGTACGGATAGGGTTTTACCTTATCCAATTTCCCTTTCAAGCCGACAAAATTTCACCTGGGGTTTTAGATTTTGAAACTTAACCCCTTTCTTCTTCAATGGAACAGTGAATCTTTACTCCGGCGTATGGACAAAATTAAACCTCGTTCACTGACCACGATGTTCAACAGACTTTGGGTTGCCTTTCACTCCGGTAATATCAACGTCGGAGGAAATCAATTCCAGAAGTTCGAGCTAAGAACACAGCTTGCTTCATCCGTACACTGTTACAATGTACAATTTTCCGGCGTACGGACGGTGGTTCAAACAATGGAACTTTGATTTTTAGCGCAAAACTCAACCCAAATCAAACAAGAACCACCAACCTTCAACGATAAAAACCAAAATCAGCTGGGGTTCGATATCAACACCACCAATCGTCAAGAATTGTCCAAAAATCCTTCAAGAAATCCTAGTCGACAATCGTGTACGACAGGTGCTCGTTGGAATCAGCAGACGTCGGTGAACAAGAATCAATAGTTGTTTGATTAAAACAACCAACATTCAAACAAAAATATTTGAATTTTTCTTTTCTACTTTGTTTTTTTTTTTTTGTGTAAAATGACAACAAACACCAATAGTAACACAAGAACAATAACAAGAACACGAAACAAAAAACAAAGACACAAATGCACGAAAATTAAAGATAACGTCGAACAGGATTTGGGGTTGTAGAGATAAGCCCAAACCGTGCTCTGATACCAAGATGGTGCAAGCTAAATCCGAAGATGAAGCCAAGCAACCGAAAACAACAGTGGAAAGTAAGATAGAAGTTTGACTCAACTTTGCATGCTTGAACGACACCGAGGAACTGGTCTCGATACGATTCAAGTAGAACGCAAGAGCACCTAAACTATGCAACAATCCTCAAGAGAACAATGTGGTGCAAGCAAACCCGAAGGTTAAGCCAAGCACGAAGAAACGCGGAAGAAAACAAGAATAAAAGATAGAAGCAAGACAAATCTTGCTTCGATTCAAAAGAGCAATGAGGAACTTGTCTCAAGCTCGATTGAATGAAGGCCAAGTTGCACCTTTGCTATGCAACAATTCTCAAGATGAACAAGCTTCTTGCAAATTGAATGACCAAGAAAAAAATGTTCAATCGAAGACACCGAATGGTACAAGTTCTTTAAAATCCCTCGTCAGGGTTCGGCTCCATCGGAGACTCACAATAGCACTTGCTATGTTTGATCATTCAACAACAACTTACTTACAAATGAAATGTAATGGAGTATTTATAGGCTACGTTAAGGACAAAACAGTAAATGGTCACAAGCGACCAATAGGAGTAAGCCACGCAGGGCTGCCTAATGAGTGTTCGGTTACTCTTTCAACCGAACACTTGACTTCGAACACTTGAGCTTGAGTTTCTTCACTTCGGTACTCGGTTGCTCAACTCCGCTCATACTTGACATCGATCGCTCATCCTTCGGTTATTTGCTTTAACTTCGGCGTCGATGTTGATTGTTCGGGTGGGATTCGGTCACTCCCTCCTTCGAGCTCAAGCTTGTAGATGAAGCCTTCGGTTCTTGAGCCGAGTACTCAGCTTCGGAGTAGTTGCTTTCCTTCGACCAAGCCAAGTAAATATGAACATCGTGCAGCAGCTTGGCTTGGCTTCGTGTCATTGGCCTCGGTGGATCGAACACTTGATCAGCACGTGTTCGGGCTGCATCATCCTCCCCTTCTTGAGAAGATTTTGTCCTCGAAATCGAGCCCTCTTCATCCTTCGAAGTTTGACCTACAACACAAGGAACTAAGTCAGCAACATTAAAGGTGTTGGACACATTATACTCACCAGGGAGGTCGATCACATAAGCATTATTGTTGAGGAGCCAACTTTTCTTTCCTTTGGTTCGGGAAGCGTTCCTTTCGGAAGTGAAACCAAACCCAATCTCCCTTCTTTAATTCCAACTTTTTACGCCCCTTGTTTTTCTTCATTGCAACCTTTGCATAAGATTCCTCGAGGTTCTTCTTCACCTTTGCATGCAACTCGATCAAGGCAGTGGCTCGCCGAGTACCTTCAAAATCAATAACAGAATCTCGAGGCAATGGGGTTAAATCAAGTGGAATCAAAGGATTAAAACCATACACATATTCGAACGGGGTCATATTTATCATTCGATGCACCGTTCGATTGTATGCCAACTCCATCATGGGCAAACGATCAGCCCAGTTTCCGACCTTGCCTTTGGTCATCGCATGAAGCAAAGACCCCAAGGTTTGGTTAACTACCTCGGTCTGTCCATCAGTCTGAGGATGGTGAGGCGTCGAGAATAGTAGTTTGGTGCCGAGGGCACCCCATAAACATTTCAAAAAAATGACTCAAGAACTTTGAGTCTCGATCACTCATAATAGTACGAGGCACACCATGCAATTTCAACACATTAGAAACAAACAAGGTAGCTACATATTGTGCATCATCACAATTCTTGCAAGGAATAAAGTGAGCTATTTTGGAAAAGCGGTCGACTACGACAAAGATGCTATCATGTCCACCCCTCGACCTCGGTAACCCCAACACAAAGTCCATGGATATATCAACCCAAGGTCGATCACGCACAGGAAATGGGGTGTACAAACCATGAGGGTTGGACTTCGATTTAGCTTTCTTGCAAACGATACAAGCGTTGGAAAGCTTTTCCACATCTAGTCGCATTTTTGGCCAATGGAACTGCTCGGTTAAGATACCAAGAGTTTTGTCGACACCGAAGTGCCCCATTAAGCCTCTGGAGTGAGCTTCTCGAACTAAGAGCTCTCTCTACGAAGACACTGGCACACAAACCCTCCCATTCTTGAAGCGGTAGCCATTGTGCCACTGATATTTCTCAACCCTTTGGCCACTCAAGATTGCGTCACGAATGCTTTTCAGCTTGGGATCATCTTCGTATATCAACTTGATGCTTTCAAATCCCATCAGCCTCAAGGCGAGAATGGTCGCTAAGGCAAATTTCCTTGATAGCGCATCGGCCACAACATTGTCTTTTCCCTTTTTGTAATGAATTACATAGGGAAAACTCTCAATGAATTCAACCCACTTGGCATGCCTTCGGTTCAATTTCTCCTGACCTCAGAGATGTTTCAAATATTTATGATCACTTTTAATCACAAACTCTAGAGGCCACAAATAATGCTGCCAATGGGCGAGTGCTCGAACGAGGGCATACAATTCCTTGTCATACGTCAAGTAATTCAAGGTTGCGCCCTTAAGCTTTTCGCTAAAGTAAGCGATCGGCTTCGATTCTTGCATAAGCACTCCTCTGATCCCAACTCCGGATGCATCACACTCGACTTCGAATGCTTTGCCGAAGTCAGGGAGTTGCAACAACGGGGCAGAGCAAAGCCTCCGTTTCAACTCTTGGAAAGCCCTCTCTTGGGACTCTCCCCACACAAATGGATGGTCTTTCTTAACCAGCTCGGTTAAAGGAGCTGCCACGGTGCTAAAGTCACGAACAAACCTTCGGTAAAAGCTAGTTAAGCCATGGACGCTACGAACTTGTGATACCGAGGTTGGAGTTGGCCAATCTTTGATGGCTTCGACTTTTGACTCGTCGACTTCAACACCATTAGCACTGACAACGAATCCTAGAAAGACCACACATTCGACTCAAAAGGCACATTTCTTGAAGTTAACATATAAGTTCTCTTCTCTAAGCTTATCAAGCACTAGCCTTAGGTGTTCCACATGTTCATCAACAGTTTTATTATAAACAAGTATGTCATCGAAGTAGACGACAACAAAATTATTTATGAATGGTTTGAGCACATGATTCATCAATCGCATGAATGTGCTCGGTGCATTGGATAGGCCAAAAGGCATCACCAACAATGCATAGAGACCGAACTTGGTCTTCAATGCGGTTTTCCACTCATCTCCGGGTTTCATTCGGATTTGGTGGTAACCGGACCTGAGGTCTATCTTCGTAAAGCATGAAGAACCACTTAACTCATCTAGCATGTCATCTAATCGAGGGATATGATGACGATACTTTACCATTATTTTGCTGACTGCTCGGCAATCAACGCACATTCGCCAAGTTCCATCTTTCTTTGGGACAAGGATAACAGGAATGGCGCAAGGACTCAAGCTCTCTCGAACGAGGCCCTTGTTCAGCAACTCATCAACCTGCCGTTGGAGCTCTTTAGTGTCTTCGGGATTACACCGGTATGCAGGTTTCTTGGAGATTTGAGACCCTGGTACGAAGTCAATTTGGTGCTCGATTACTCTCAACGGAGGTAATCCACCTGGCATTTCTTCGGGAAACATGTCTCCGAAATCCTGCAAAACACTTTGTACAGCACTAGGCATAGGGTTATCTTTAGAAAAATCATCATTAGAGTTTAGAAAGATACCCTTATGCACGAGGCAAATCAGCATCTGATCGTTGTCGTTACCTCATAGATACTCACCCGGTTGCATGATTGCGCAGATACATCTTACTTCGGGTAGGTTTGTGTCTTCGGCCACAATTTTTGTTCCCATCGGAAACTTAGATTTGGCCGCTTCTTTCAATTCTTTCATTCTTTTATAGTCCTCGCTGACTTGTTTGGGAGACAAGGGTTTGAGTATGAATATCTTCCCTTTGAGCTTAGCAGTGTAAGTGTTGGATCTACCATTGTGAACAACCGACCGATCATACTGTCATGGTCGACTTAATAGCATATGACAAGCTTGCATCGGTACAACATCGAACATCATCTCATCCTGATATTCTCCAACTCTAAACTTGATCTACACTTGTTTGACAACCCTCAAGTCTCCACACTCATTCAACCATTGCAATTTGTAAGGATGGGGGTGTTTCAAAGTAGGTAGTCCCAATTGTGAAACCAAGGTTTGGCTCACCACATTCGCACAACTACCTGAATCAATGATCATCGAACACACTTTCCCCCTCACTCGACATCGGGCATGGAAAAGGTTTTCTCTTTGGTTGTCCTCTTCTTCAAGAGTCATGCAGCTCAAATTCCTTCGAACCACAAGAAACATTTCTGGATGATCAGCTTCGGCAGCTTCATGACCATCATCATCTTCAGCTCGGTCAATCTCCTCGATATATTCCTCCTCGGTGTCACTCGCTTGCTCATGGACGGTTCCATCTTCAAGCAAAAGCATAACTTTGCGAGTTCGACACTCTTTTGCCATGTGACCATAAACTTTGCATTTATGACACTGAATACTTGAAGCACTAGGAGAGTTTAGTTGAACTTTACCTCCCACTTCTCTTTGTTGGTTAACGGTCACACCCCTCTCGAAGGGTTTCTTCGAATCTCGAACAGTGTTGGCACTTGCTGGATTTGGACTCTTCCATTCTTTACCTCGGTTCAAAAGAGTTGAAGTAGTGACTCCTCAGTACCGGTTTGCTTTATCATCCTTCACCCATTTCTCAGCTTCGGTGGTAGCTTTGAACATATCTTCCACCGTGTGATACACGTGTAGCCTCAATTGAGATGACACATCCCGAGCCAAGCCATTTTTGAACCGAATAGTGACTTGCTCTTCATCTTCTTCCAGATCAAGATTCAATTGAATTCTCAAGAACTCATCATGATACTCTTGAACGGTCTTGGACCCTTGCTTTAACTCATAGAGCTTTTGAAATTGAGTTTGCCTATACTTGGCACTCAAGTACTTAGCATCCATTGCTCTTTTCAACTGTGCCCAAGTAGTGACTTCGGGATAGACATTCCTTCGTCTAAGCCTCTGGTCAGCTTCCCGCCACGTCGATGCATATGCTTCGAATGAAGCAATAGCATGTGCAACTTTTCTCTCTTCGGTCATCTCATTGGTTTCGAAGATTCATTCCATTTTAAGCTTCCATTCGAGATATTCATCTGGATCCCTAGTTCCTCTGAAGGGTGGAATAGTAATCTTGACACTGTTCAAGTTTGAATCTCGAGCACCACGAATCTGTTCGGGATACTCATCATAGTAATCATCAGCCTCATGCTCAATATGTCGTTCAACATTTGAGCCTCGGCCTCGACCTCAGAAATTTCCTCGAACTCGTTGAACTTGCCTTCGTTGAACGAACGGCTACTCATATTCAGGTTCGGCATCAGGAAACTCTCCCTCATCGACCCCTTCATCAATGACCTCAGCTTGTCTTTGGGCCATTGGAAGTGGTACTCATTCACCTCGGGGAATGCCCAAGTGTTGATAACCAGCTTGGGGATTACCCAAGTTTTGTTGTTGTGCTTGGGGATTGCCCAAGATTTCCTTTCGAATAGCCTCGCTCTTCAACTGATATTGTCGAATAAGCTCAGCATACAGCTCAGGTTTCATCAGAGTGGAGTTGCTAGTTCCAGCGCCGGACCCAGGTAAGGCCACGGACATACTCCATTACTCGAGTTGAGCTACTCGAGCACTCACTCCTCTCACTTCGGCAATAATGCCTTGTATCGCAGCCATGAGATCGGCTAATGACACTTCGGGCTTCTCAATGCCTTTGCCATCACCTCCATTCCCAGCCATGGTACCTGCACGAATCAAAGACCAAATAAAGTGTTAAAGGTTAGAAATCACCTCTCACACTCCCTCACTTTTGATGGGTGGCACTGGGGTCTACTCAATTTATGGGTTCGGGTTTTGGTCGCTCAAGAACTTGTAGCCAATGGCTTCCTCTGTTGATCAACTTCTCTCAGTTCTTTCAAATTTGACAAGTTACAATGTCTCCTTCGGATGAGTGAATTGATATGACTCGATGGAACGAACGTTATTTACTCTGCGCTTCGGAAATTAAAGAATTTTCTACGAAATTTGGACTTCGGTCACCCCACACATGAGTTCTTATAAGCTCAAATGAGTTAGTACGACCTCGAGTAGGAAGAATTACTCCAGAGATCCACTAACTAGATTTATCGAACACAAGAAAAGTTAAAACCTAGGAGAATCTATCCTTCGATTCCTCTTCGGAATCATTTTCGAGCACACCAACTCTTGTCCGTACAAGAGTGGTCCCTCCTTGGTACGGATAGGGTTTTACCTTATCCAATTCCCTTTTCTAGCCGACAAATTTTCCACCTAGGGTTTTGATCTTTACACTTTACCCCTTTCTTCTTCAATGGAACAGTGAAACTTGACTCCAGCGTACGGACAATTTCAAACTCGTTCACTGACTAAGATTTTTCAACAGGCTTTGGGTTGCCTTTCAACTCCGGTTTCAATAATAGCGGAGGAAATCAGTTCAAAAGTTCCTTATGCTAAGAACTCAGCTCTTCGTGTTCACACGCTGTTACAAACGTAACAATTTTCCGGCGTACGGACAAGGCTCCAATTATAGAACTTCAAAATTTTAAGCACAAAACAACCCAAAAATACTTAAGAACCACCAGTCTTCATCGGTAACAACCAAAACACGCCGGGGTTCGATTTCAGTCACCGCTAAGCTCAAAACAGTCCAAAAATTCGTTGAGAAACCCTAGTCGCTGATAGTGTATGACAGGTACTCAAATCAGTCCTCGGACAGTGGTGAACAAGAACCAATGGTTGTTTGATCCAAACAACCAACAAATCAACCCAAATTTTTGAATTTTCTTTTTCTGCTTTTTTTTTTTTTTTGTAAAAACACCACAGTAACAATAATCATCAACAAGGAAGAAAGCTGAAACTGGAGACACAAAGCACGAATATAACGAACAGGATTTGAGGTTGTAGAAACAAGCTCAAACCTTGCTCTGATACCAAAATGGTGCAAGCAATCCCGAAGGTTAAGCCAAGCATGAAGAAACGCGGAAGAAAACAAGAATAAAAGATAGAAGCAAGATAAAATCTTGCTTCGATTCAAAAGAGCAATGAGGAACTTGTCTCAAGATCGATTGAATGAAGGCCAAGATGCACCTATGCTATGCAACAATCCTCAAGAAGAACAAGCTTCTTGCAAATTGAATGATCAAGAAGAAAATTTTCAATCGAAGACACCGAATGACACAAGTGCTTTAAAATCCCTCGTCGGGGTTCGGCTCCATCGGAGACTCACAATAGCACTTGCTATGTTTGATCATTCAACAACAACTTACTTACAAATGAAATGTAATGGAGTATATATAGGCTATGCTAAGGATAAAACAATAAATGGTCACAGGCGACCAATAGGAGTTAGCCACGCAGGGCTGCCTAATGAGTGTTCGGTTACTCTTTCAACCGAACACTTGACTTCGAACACCTGAGCTCGAGTTTCTTCACTTCGGTACTCGGTTTCTCAACTCAGCTCATACTTGACATCGATCGCTCTTCCTTCAGTTATTTGCTTTAACTTCGGCATCGATGTTGAGTGTTCGGGTGGGGTTCGGTCACTCCCTCCTTCGAGCTCAAGCTTGTAGATGAAGCCTTCGGTTCTTGAGCTCGGGTACTCAGCTTCGGAGTAGTTGCTTTCCTTCGACCAAGCCAAGTAAATATGAACATCGTGCAGCAGCTTGGCTTGGCTTCGTGTCATTGGCCTCGGTGGATCGAACACTTGATCAGCACTTGTTCAGGCTGCATCACAATGCCTCTTGTAAACTGAATGATCAAAAAAGAATTGTTCAATCGGATTCACCGAAAGCCACAAGTTCCGAAGACCCCATCGGGTTTGCTCACATATGAGACTAAAAGAGTAAATGCCCAAGGCCATTCTCATTCAATAATCAATATCCAAAAACTAGCTACTTACAATGAAATGGAACAAGGTTTATATAGGAAATACTAAGGGTAAACTAGTAAAAACGGTCACAAGTGACCAATAAAAGCAAGCCACGCAGGGCTGAATAAGTGAGTGTTTGGCAGCCTTGACTTCGATGCTCGGTTGCTTGCTCGAACACATTTAGTGAGTGTTCGGCAGCCTTGACTTGATGCTCGGTTGCTTGCTCAAACACATTTATCATCGGGCGCTCACTTAACTTCGGACACAATTTTTAGTGTCCGGCTCTGTGCTGCACAGCGTCAAGGGTTGGTGTTCGGTCACTTTGTCCTCGGGCTCAAATTTTATGACGTAGCCTTCAGCTCTAGCACTTTGCCACTCTCTCTCTGAACACATGCTTCCTCCCGACCAAGCCAACTGAATGTGCATATCATGTAGGAATTTGGCTTGGCTTCGTGTCATTGGCCTTGGTGGTTCATTCATTGACTTCGGTGGATCATCGAGCACTTGATCAGCATTTTGGGCTGCATCAGTCCTCCATGCGCTTCTCCCACTTACAGGCACCAGAATGCGCTTTCTTGAACAAATTTTGCATTTGGGTGAATGACTCGATGGAACCTATTGGTAGCTGAGTGTACCAAGCGTGGGCGCCCTTAGTGAAGGTCGAGCCGAACTTCTACACTAGAGCAGACTGGAGTTCTTCCTCAAAGATTTCGTTACTTTTGACGGCTGTATAGTACGCAGCAGTATGCTCATTTAGATCGGTAGTCCCATCATACTTTAGGTTATCCAGAAGGAAGAAGTGCTTTGGTACATGGATCGATGCAGCGCTTACTTTGTATGAATGTTTCTAAAACTTCTGCTCATCTACGGTGGTAACCTGTGGTGGAGCACCTGACACATTTCCAATCCGATCGTGGATGGCCTTCATCTTCTTTAGAATGTCTTGAATGACAGGTTTTTCTTTGAGGTCTTGATTATTGACGGTTGTTGAGCCTCCAAGGGCGGTATCCATGTTGAACCTGCGATTTGGAACAAATGCTAGTGAATCATTCATGGGCGCTGGTCCTCGCGAGCATGTCATTTTCTGAGTTGATCCAGCGAACATCGCTCCTAACATTTAGGTCATTCCCTTGACCATGTTTACCAAGTTCTGCTATGCCCATTCTGATAGGGTTTTGATGAGATCAACTAGGAAACCTCTGAACTCAGAATTACCTTCGCATAGTTGATCGCCTTCGCTGTTGCTGGCTACATAGACTGGCTCCTTGGCTGGATCCTTTGGCTACACGCTGAATCGCTAGGATCATATACGGACTCGTCTACTGTGTCAGTAGCGTTCTTTCGGATGCTATTGTTGTCGTCTGACATGACTGCGTCTTTTCCTTCGTAGAATACCTACAATTTTCTGTGCCCCACGATTGGCGCCAAACTGCTTATGCGTATAATTGGACGTCTAGGTTAAACAATTGAATTATAAGAGGGTCACAAGCAATACAATAAATATGATTGGAAAAAGTAAGTACATAGAGAGAAAAGTAATGAACAAGAAAGTAAAGAGTTTTATTCCTTGAGAATAGTTTTATTCCTTGAGAATAGTCGGATTACAGTGTCCTAATTATGGTAAAATACAAAGTCTAATAAAGGCCATGAGCCTATAAACTCAATGAGGTGGTACATACAAAACCCTAACTAGGAAACTGTAAACCCTAAGGCGGCGGGATGTATGCTTTGCGTCCTACGCCCGTACCGTTTGAACTGTCGTAACTCGAGAAGCACGTGTGTATCCTATGTGTCCGGTGACTTGTAAAGATAAGTCTAGTCTCGCCGGCTAGACTTGTATCCCCGTTATAGTAGGTGGCGTATTTTTGCCCACACAGAATCGACATCAACCAACCAGATGAAGACATATAGGGTTCTCGAAGAAATAAATCATCGGTCTCGATCAAGGAGACTGCGAGTTTTAAGGAGTCAGTGAGATATCTTTTCACATCCTTTTTACGTACCTCTTCACTTCCTAAGTGCTTACAATAACACTCAGCAAGTGGAGGGACTGACTGTGTCGGCAAAAATACGCCACCTATGATTACGGGGATACAAGTCCAGCTGTCGAGACTAGACTTAGCTTACCAGTCACTGGGCGTACATGATACACACCTATTCCTTAAGCCATGACCGCTCAGCCGGCGCAGGCACAGGACGTAAGGTATACGTCCATCCGCCTTAGGTTTTATAGTCTCCTAGTTAGTATTTCGTATATACCACCGCCTTGAATTTACAGGCCCATGGCCTTATTAATCTTTGTATTTTACCATAATTAGGATTGGGTAAATTTCTACTATAAATACACGTCCTTATATTGTATTGTGCATCAAGCGATTCACACAGAATCCGACCATTCTCAAGAAATAAAACTCTTTACCTTCGTGTCCATTACTTTTCTCTAAGTTTTACTTAATTTTCCTGCGTATTTACTGTATTGCTTGTGACCCTCTAACAAATTTAATTATTTTACCTAAACGACCAAATTTAGGCCTAAACATAGCATGTCCTAGGCTTTTACTAGGTGTTCTTACAAACTTCGTTGCAGCTCAAGTTTGGTCGTCGAACCTCGTGAGTTCAAGCTCTTGACGAAGGCTACTGTAGCAATGAAGTTAGGTACCGGAGGGAGTTCCATACATTCCCTTTGAAACCTCTCCAAGTAGACCTTTAATAATATTACTTCGCGTTAGCGAATCTCGAAGATGTCTTCCTTTGAGTGTTATTACATGAATTAGAGGAATAAAATCAGCCTATAACTATCCATAAAGGCTTATCTTGGAATCTTTACATAATTGGTGTTGAAATCCCCTTATTTCCCCATATTTTTCTGTTCTACCTCAATGCTTTTACATTTTTTTATTTACTTCTGCATTTTCCCCGTCTATTCTCGTTCTCCAGTGAGTTGAAAAAGTGGTCCTTTTCAATTGGATGGAGGCCCAATTCGTCTAGCAGCCCTTGCTGTTTTTTTTTTCTTTTTTTGTTCCGGGTACATGTGAATATTATTTTTTATTCTTCTAAATTGAACTGAACTCCTCCACTCTTTAGTTTTTGAATAATATAATATTAAATTGGCAACTATTAAATAAATTATTGTATAATATAGATTCGTCCTTTTTGCCAAGTTTAAACTATCAAAAAATTTATCCTTGAACAAGGATATTTTTGCTATCCTTATATTTTCTGTCATGTATCCTTGTTTTAGTCTTCAAAAGTATCTACACAATCTGGGGCTTTACAACCTCCGTGGTGGACAAGGTGCAGGAGTTCAGATGGTTTGGGTATGTAAACAATAGAAGCACTGAAGCCCCAGTAGGGAGGTGCAAAAGGTTGGTAGTGATAGGTCTAAGGAGATGTAGAAGTAGACTGAGGAAGAATTATGAAGAGGTGATTAAACAGGACATGACACATCTACAGTTCACTGAGAACATGACTTTTTCACCAACTCTTCTAGAAGCAGGGGCCAAAATAATGCTTTAGCGGTAGGAGCAGAATCCCCTTTTGGTTTGGAATGTGACCTCCCACCGTTCACGACATCCCTTGCTTCTCGCAAGAACGGCTCCTCAGTGGAGGAGTAGAAGCGCTGGTCCCCTTCGATCAGCTTGCTTGTCTTGAATTAAACCTCTGCTCTCCTAATTCAGTCTATAGGTTTTGTTTTAGGTTCAATCTTAGTTGTTTAGCTTACTTTTCTTTTGGGAGAAATCCTAGACACCGGATCCTCGGTAGGACTCTTATTTGATAGGCATTAGGGGATTTGAGGTTTTGGGGTTTCACTTGTAGACCCAGCCCTGCTGCTTCCATAAGTCTCATATCCTAAGTTTATTTCTCTGCATGAATCGAACCCCATACCCCTATAATAATGGTAGAGTCAGGGGTGGCCCCAAAGCGGAATTGACCGGTGGTGCTTGGTCGAAGCTCTGTTCTCCCATGGGGCTGCTGTCGGTTCAAGCTCTCAGATATAGGTTTTAGTCCTGTAAGCCCTTTCGATATGAGTCCCTTATTTCCTCCGGGTGAGAAAAAAATCAAGATCTTTTGTTAAAGGCTACTAGCTTTCCACTGTTGGTAATCGATCTAGATGCCAAGAATCGGACAAGGAACTGACACTTGACTGAAAGCGTTTTTGCCGTGCGCGTCGACGTTACCGCAGCTAAATCAAATAAGGATAATGGAAGTAGCTGCAATGAAAAAAAGCGTTCATCCTATGTTCTCTTCCTCTAGAAAAATGGCTATCAATTGATCCCTATTTATTCGTCGTGCTCTAATCCTCTGAGCTATAGGCCCCACCTCGTCTCCACTGGATCTGTTCCAAAAAACTTGAGCATTTTTTCCATCGGTGGATGAAGAATCGCGAACAAGGGACCTACTTCTCATCTTTGTCCGCCCCCTTCTTAGTCAATGGGGCACAGCAGGTTCGACATCTACTACAAAAGAGAGAATCCACTTCAGATAACCACGTCTCTGCTAGGCAGCGTGTGGAATGGCCGAGAGCGGACCTTTTTGGATATATAATCCAAGTCGAGAGTAGAGTTAGAGGAAAAGCCGTCTGATGGAAAACTACTTTCGCGTTCGGTTCAGAGAGCACTTTTTTCGTTGAGAATTCCTCGTTCCCTTTCGTGTGAATTCCCCAGCGGCAAATTCAAAACTTGTGGGGCCCTATCTATTCCATCTCTCGAGCCTCGAAAAAAACCCTACCCTTCAGACTCCATATATCTTTTGACATATGTGGGCACCTGATATCTATGAGGGTTCACCCACCCCGGTTACAGCATTCCTTTCTATTGCGCCTAAAATCTCTATTTCAGCTAATATTGGAGCCGTAGTCAGAGGTCTTTGGTGCGTGAATGCCTGACTTAGAGCTTGAACTAACCCTAGATAGAGAGTAATGACTCTCAAAAGATATCTCTATGTTCTGTGGGAGAGTAATCACACTAGAAAGATATTCTTGATTCTTCGAATCTGAGTCAATCTATTGCAAGGGATTTCTAGAGAACCATATCTCCTTGCTCTTCACCTTTCCAATATTTTTTTTATTATTATATTTTTATCTTATTCTTCTATCTTATTGCTATTTTTTTTATTTTGGCTATCTTTACAACTTTTGTTGTCAATACTTTTCTCTTCAGTATTTGCATCTTAACATTTTGCTCTTGTATTTTTCAAATAACCTATTTTCAAAATGCTTTTTTTGAGCCGAAGGTCTATCAAACATATCCTCTCTATGACATAAGGTAGGAGTAAGAACAGCATACACCTCACCCTCCCAAGACCCCATTTGTGTTATCTACCTAAGTATATTGCTTAAAAAATATTTGAAATAGACATGCTGCTAATTTTAAATATTATCTTTTTGTGAAAAACCTGTTGCTTGTGCAACTATTGTAAGTTGCTTGAGCAACTCTCTCTCTCTCTCTTTTCATATATATATATATATATATATATATTGGATGAAACACTTCACATTTCTATATAGTAGCATCAACACTAACTAATACTAACCATTACTCCTATAAATAAAGATCATTCAAAGATCAGCTGAATAGATTATTTATTATAACATTTGTGAATTAACTTGAGGTTGAGGAAGAACTTATTGATATAAGTGTTTATGCCTAAAACTTTCTCGCTAAGTAAAATAATTAAATTATAAAGGGCCACATGCAATAATAAAATATCAAAAAAAAAGCGAGTAGACCAGAATTGTATTCTTTGAACAAGAGAGCAATTATAACCGAATCTCGATAATCTTTTATATTGACAAAGAGGTGTATATATAGGCTTAAGTTTACCCATACCTAAATATGGTAAAATACTTATTTTAATGGCCTTTGGTCCATTATAAGAGGACGCTACACAAGGTAAAATCTAACTAGGAATCTAATTATTCTAAGGCGGCTACGAGTACGCTCATTGCCTTTACGCCCATGTCTGATGAACGGTCGTGGCGATGGAGCCGGCATATGTCCTTAGCACCTATTAACTTGCAGGGCAAGTCTGGTTCTCGCCAGCTAGCCTTTTATTACCGTATTCATAGGTGACATATTATTACCCGCACAGCCAGTCCCCCAACCTTTTAAGCACTGATGTAAATAGTCAAGAGTGAAAGGAAGTGTGAAAAGAGGTGAAAAGACGCAACAGTGACAGTACGACTGTGACTTCTTCCTGCTATTACTGCGCTGAATTAATTCCCTAATTTTCCTAAATTTTTAGTCCAATTTACACTATTTTTATACCTATTTATACACCAAATATACAGTATATACACACACATATATATTACACTTCATATACACACATCAGCCATTTTTTTTACATGTCACCTGCCTACGTGGCTTGATCCTGGCAGTCCACGACATTAATCCAATCGCCAGGAATCAAGTTTTAATTTTTATTACACAAACACCCCCCAAACCCTATTTCCCCCTCTCATTTTCTCTTTCTCCCTCAGCCACGACTCTCCTCTCTCTCTCTCCTTGGCAATTCAAATCGCCACCCTCTTCGATCATCTTTCCGGCCATTTTAATAGGAGAACTTTGGGGAAAATGACATCGCTGTGCTCCCCTCGCTGTCCGCTGCAAAACCTTGGTGCTATTTGGTGGTTTCGATGGAGGTCGAATTTGACCTCTCGTCGATGGGAGTTTCTGTCACAAGAAAAAGGTATGTCAGTGGTCAATTCGCTAAAATTATGAATGACACCCTCGTAGGGAAACGAAAACCCCTATGCATGATCGGAGTTGGGTCAATTCGAACCCGGTACCAAACCTAAATGGGTAATCTTCCTTCTTTCTCTTTTGACGTTTTGATTTGTGTGAATTCATGCCTAAATCTGCCTACAATTTCTATGTACCAACATGTTATGTGCTATTTGCTAATTAACCAGTTCACGCGATTGTTATTCCTGTTAATTCACTGGTTTAAGTTAAATGATTTCTTGGATTCTCACACGTCTGAGTGACATATAATCATCGTTTATGCCTTAAGCCATCTCTGTTAGTTTCTGAGTATAAAATCAAGGGCAATTTATAAATTGTCTATGTTCATTCTTGTTTGTTGCAATGAAGTCAGCATCCTACTCTGTCAAAGTGCATAATCCTCATGGTTATGTTCAAAATCTGGGTGATGACCGATTTTGAGAATCTAGATTTGTTTGAAATTAAATCTGTGATTGAAATTGTTAGTGGAAATCTGTTCAGCAAATTGAACAGTATCAATTAGACTTTTTGATGGAAATTTGTCAGGGTAATTAAGGGATTTTCAAGTCTAAACGAGTCTAGAACAATCTTACACACTCATGCTCGGATCTGGATGTATTACTGACCAAAGGGAGGAATTATATTTGTTAAAAGGTTTGATTTGCCTTAGGTTTAGGGTCTGATTGAGCTATACTTTGAAAGTCAACCTAAGTAGATCCCTTTAATTATGGGAAGACATAATCCTTTGCCTTTTGTGTCCTCCGTTTGAATTTGAACCCTTACTTCCCCTCACCTATATAAACAAGCTCTATTAGCCAATACACACAGAGTTTTCTGGTATCAATACCCAGCATACTCATTACACTCACACACTAAAAGCTTTGCAATACTCTTCATGCACAGAAACATCTAGCATACACTCTACTCTTTCCCGTTTGCTTTTAAAAAATCATTAGAAGACTCTTGCTATTATTTGCTTCCTGGATTGGATATCTACAAGTGTTAAACATCACTCATAACTCTGTTTACTTATTCAAGCACTACTGAAGGTATTTTCTCTTGATTGTATGTTGCCTCTAGTTTAAAAACCTGTCTTTCACCTTTGTTTGTCCTTGTTTGAAACTGTTTATGCAATCATCTTTGATGCTCTGTGTATACTTGTTGAGAGGCTGCATACTACCTTTATCAGTGTCTGTTCATGGCTTTCCCTTTGCCCTTTGTGTTGACCCCTTTATGCAGGAAGTGTGAGGATATCCTTAAAGGTATACCAGGTCCTATCACAGGTTTTGGCTATTATGCAAACCCCAGTGACGGGGTCTGCTTGTCTGTGGGATTCAGGCCATGCCAACACTGGCTTTGGGTCCTAAATTTAAGTTTAATTAGGTTCATAAGCTGCATTGTGCAATGCCTACTTAGGTGCAACTCTAGGAGACCTGATTATGTTTAGGATAGCTTACTCCTTGCCTGATGAACCATACTCCCTTAGATACTGCCCCACTATGTATATTCATTAGGTTTCCTGTATGTATTTGCTTAAAACAGGGCACACAGTTGCTATACTGTGTGAATGGCTACACAGGAGCCTCTCTTTCTCACTTACTCCCTTATGTGTTGCATCATCCATGTCTACAACTTCTCCTTTTCGAAAGCTGAGTGCTATGACAATTTATATCATACCTTTAAAACCTGCATGCTTCTTAAACGATAATGCTATTGCCTATAATACGTCTCACAGGTTTTGATTGTTTGAAAACATATTTTACGATGATCAGACTGGAATATTATTTTGAAACTGAAGCTATTTGTGAAAAGTATTAAAATCTGGTCTTGTTACACTAAAACAAAACTGTTTCCGTTTGCACGAGTGGTCCAGGCCCAGTAAACTTTTTCTAAAGTGGCCTGTATATGTATGAAAAATATTTAAATTACTCGTACTCTCTTATACACTAATCTAATAGTGTATAAGGGAGTATAAAGCTTTGGGATCGTTTATACACTCTAAAACATATTTTCTTAAAGCTATAACTATGATTTGGTCCATATATTTGAATGTATAATATATATATATATACTATTAAGTGTGACAGCCCCCTTATCTGCATTTATGTGCTCTTCGTGAATCTATTTTTCAAAAACAGCCTCTCTTCATATATATATTTCCATGATCCGACCCCTAAACAAAAAAATCCATTAAGGTTAGGGCTCGACAATTAATGACGAGTCACACCGACCCTAAATGGCCAATATTTTGTTTTCAAAACAAACCCCTTCTGGTTTCTTATTAAATCTGAATTTATTTGCAAAATAGACTATTTATGCAAACATTCTTTTCCAAGTGTCTTACATATGTAAGTTGAAATTGAATACCCGTTTGTGTTATAGCATTTGTTTACGATTAGGCTTTTGACATTAGGGTCCATAGATGCGATTAGGCTTAAACATAGGTCGAATGTGAAAGTTATTTGTAAGCATGTTATACCTTTAGTTAAAATGCTAAACTTCCAAGTTGATATGTACGATAATATACACTTTTTCTATCTCAAAATTAAGAGTCGGATGGTAACCACTTTTTGTGGGAATCGGGGAAGTGCCTAACATCTTCTTCTCCGAGTCATTTGGACTTCTTACCCATATAGAATCTCTGAAATGGACTAGTAGACCTTTTGAACTTGACTCTTGACTTTAAGTGACCTAATACGCCTTAGAAATTATATTAGGTGGCGACTCCAACATCTAAACTCAAATGAGTTCACTCACTCAAATCCGAAACCCGACTTGCCTCGAGTTGAGTCAAAAATCGGGTATGAAAGAATGGCGACTCCGCTGAGTATACTCAAAGTCCTAACCACAACGAGTCTTTATTTTTTGGGATTTATTTAATTATTATCTTGTTATTCATTATTATTATTGTTGTACTAACTTGGTTTCCTTTTTTTTGTTTTTTCTTTCTTTTACTTAATTTATTTATTGTATTATTTATGTGACATTCTGCATACTTCACTCATACTCCCCCACTCCTGGAAAACGACACTTCACACACACACGGCGATTACGTGGATCCCACGGTCGCTTCACCACCAAAACACCTTTTAAGAGGGACATGTTGGAATATAGTTGGTCCGTGGTACAACCAACAATTTCAAATGATCCCACTCCTTGGTCGTCCGCCTTGGGGAACCGCGTCTAAAATTACACCACGCTTCTATTGTAATGAGCATGCATCATGCCGTAGGAGGGGCTTCCCATGAGCCGACTAATTTTCAACTTGTCCAAACTACCTAAACGGGTTTTTTGACCCCAAAGGGACGTTTGGACATGATTATGTGCATTTGAGAGAAAAGAAAAGAAAAGAAAAGAAAAAAATGTGAGACAAGAATAAAAATGCATTTTGATTTGTTCAATTATTCTCAAAGGGGACGGGGTTTTAAATTTTATTTCTTCTTTATTTTTAGGTCACAATGAGTCAAAAGTTTCATCATTTTGGAATGACTATGGGCGTACCTCCTTTGTAAACTAGTTGGTGGAGCAACCTGTCACTAGGAAAGCAAACTGAAGTACGTCAACACTTGGGTCATTTGGTTTCACTGTTAGAAATGGAAGCATGTAGGAAGATGATCGAAGCATCAATGTCGTTTTGGGATGAAGAATTGAACGTGTTTAGGTTTGGGGATATCGAATTAACACCTTTGTTGGAAGAAATAGGGGGGTTTGTGTCACACTGAGGGTTAGACAAACATCGTTGGCAATGGGGTCGCATACTAGCACCTAGCGTCCCCACAGCTGACGAGTTTCGTAGAAAGTTAGGGATGGTAGCAAGTGTAGACGTGGGATTTTTACAACAAAAGAAAATCCCCTTTTCCTATTTGCACACTCGATTTGGGTCTTTGAGTGCGTTCGACAAACATTAGAGGGAGTTCGAGTACTATGGCGATCGGAGGAGGCTAGACTACTTGCATTTGCTATTTGTTTCTTAGGAGCGATGGTGTTCCTTGAGAGTTCAAGTCACGACATATGTTCGAGACTTGTCATGGTTGCCGATACAGTGTTCAATGGAATTGATGGTTATCATTATACCATAGTTCCTATGATAGTAGCAGACATTTATCGAGCTTTGGGTTGTTGCAAGAGAGGAGCAAAATACTTCCAAGGGTGTAATCTTTTACTGCAAGCATGGTTCAAAGAAAATTTAAGGAAAGCAAGTGGTGTGCAAGCATTGTCCAAACCAGCTGGTTACAACTATTTGATTGGGGAACGGTATGAGATTTCAAAACTCAAGCAGCCAAGCAGCACAGAGAAATGGGTAAAATTGTTCGAAAGCATAACAGAGGACTCAATTCAGTGGATGTTCACTTGGTTTCCTTCATCAGATTTCATCATTAGTTCTGAGAAGGCAGCCTTTGTGATACTTATGGGGTTAAGAGGCCTTCAACCTTACCAACCATTAAGAGTAATGAGGCACGTAGGGAGGAAGCAAATCATACCATTGATACCAGACACGAAAGATTATCAGTTTGACTACACTGAAGATGTTGTTCCAAGGGTCGAGAGCATTAGGAAGTCATGGGTAGGAAGTCAAGTCATGGAAAAGTGATACTAGCGCCTGATAGATACAACGCTGGATGCGAACCAAACTACAAAAGCTGGTTACGCTCTAGTATAATGGGAAATGTGGTAGTAGGGCCAAGTTGTGGAAATAACATAAGAGATCGTGAGGCAGAGGCTCAAATTCGGTGCCGAGAGTTCATGTTGAAAGCAGTCGAGATGGATAAGGAAAACAAAGAAGAGATTGAAGTGTGGAAGAAGCGTACATTTAAACTAGAGGAAAAGATAGAGGCATTGGAAACAAAACTTGAGCAATGGAACTCGGAGTGTGCAGAGGTAGATATCTTACACTTGGTAGCAGCCAAAGGATACTTAACCAAAGCTATGGATGAAGTCAAGGAGATTACACGAGAAGCAAAGAGGGCCAAGATGGAAAGAGAGTGTGCTGCCTAGTCAAAGTGTCTTTTTCATTTTTTTTCCTGTTTTACTTTACCTTTTCAAAATTTATCATGTACTGATTTTCAAATTTTGGGAATCTATGAGAATAATTGGCAACAAAATGTGAGTTCATTTTCTTTGCATAATGACAAACCTAGGAAGCCTATACGTCCTTCGCATGTAATAGTCCATTAGTAAACCTACGCCAAATATCAAAAGGGTATTTTTTTTAACCCAAAAAATGACAAATTACATCTCTGCATTGATTCGAAGAAACGTTTGCACAAAATATTGATTGTATGTTTAAACATGATCAAAATTATAAGGATGTTTTGGTCTTTACCTTTCTTGTTTTGTTTTCAGACTATGGCTACAAAGGGTACTCTCCAATTTGAGATCGTTTCCCGACTTCCTTACCTGATCAGACTTTGGTGGGATGATTTGGCCATTGTCAGCAAAGCGCATGTTCAAAAGATGGTGGGAGAGTTGGTAGCTCTCAAGAACTACATCGCTATGAGTGGTTTGGTTGAAGCTGCTGAGCATTTCTGGGACTACAAAAAGGCTGTGTTTTATTTCAATGGTTTCGAGTTGGCACCAATGTTGGAAGAATTTGGAGGGCTAGCAGGGTTAGAGCCTGGACCCGAGACTATGATTTATCCCCGAGACATGGAACCTAAGGAGTTCATTGATTTGTTAAGAGCCCCTTATGATCCATATATCGATGGAGTGCATGATGGGAAAGTCACGCTGGAATACTTGCATTCTAGATTTGGTGACCCAACACTTAGACACGAATGGAATGGGGCGTGGGAAGTTCAAGACTGGGAGTGGACCGAATCCAATGCTTTCATCATTGCTTTTCTAGGAAACATAGTTTTCCCCGAGAAAGGAGGCAAGATCGACATAAGGCTAGGAAGAGTGGTAGAGGGGTTGCGCAGAGGTGCTTTCAAACGTCAAGTAAGCTTGGTTCCGATGATTTTGGGAGAAGTTTATAGAGCCTTAACCAAATGTAGGAGGGGAGAAGACTTTTTCGAGGGTTGCAACCTGTTGCTGCAAATATGGTTGATAGAACACCTGTATAGCGTCCTTGTCAGCCCTATAGCACCAAAACCATCTTGGAACAGAGGGATTCGTTCACACAACACCCATATGGCTGGAACAGTGGCCTGGGAATACCTCGCAAGCATGGAAGGTTTGTACACCAAGCTCGAGGAACTGCAAGAGGTGCAATGGGTGATTGAAAATATTGCTGGCTTCGTTGTTTCCATACAAGGTCAAGACATCACTTTCTTGACATTGATTGGATTCCAAGGAACTCATCACTATGTTCCTAAAAGGATCCTTCGACAAGTGGGAATGACACAGCAAACCCCGCAGTTGACCGAGGGAAGAAGTTTCAACGTTGACATAAAAGACATCGAGCATCCAATGGTTCTAACCATATTGACAATATGGGAGAAAAGGCTTACTATGCAATTTTGCCGTGGTCGTGACAGTAGGGTGAACCCCACGGCTACCCTGGCTTACCCTCAATAGCTCAACGAGGATAAGGCAAGGTATCGATCTAAGACTACATTAAAAAGGAAAGCCAAGGCTCCAAATGCTGCTGAAAAGTACAAGAAGCTGAAACACGAGTTTGACCAACGAAATAAGGACTTAAGGGTGACACAAGAAAGAGAGATAAGGAGACAATACAAAGATAAGATCAAAGGGGACGAAATCAAGTATTTGACCGACAAGGTTATGACTGCAAGGCAAGCTGCTGGGAATTTACAAGATTTGCTCAAAGGATGGGGAGAGTATTTTAAGTCAGTACCACTGGAAGAGAAGGAAACAAGAGGATTAGAAATCTGCGAGTTCCTAGTGAAAGCTCTGGGTAACATGGAGGCTGGGAAAGACCTGCTGGAAACATTTGCTGATCCTCCGCTCATTAGTCTGGCCCACAAACCCGATGAGGAAGTCAAAGAGGAGAAGGAAAAGGAAGACGCTGGAGCTGATGTTTGAACCTGAAGTCTTTTTGCTTGGCACCTAGTCTAGTCGTATCGAGTCAAGTCGTTTTATCCTTTCTTTATTGTTGTTTTCATCTTAATCGAGTCATTAGTGGTTGTAATAAAGCCAAGCAAACTAAATAAAATTTCGTTATTTTTGGGTTTTAGACTGGTGATGCATGTTTATTCAAACGAAATGATGTATTTGGTGCAAACGTTACTCCGAATCCGTGATAGGCCCACCTCTGGCACAAAAGAGGTCCCATGCATGATAGGACGCAATTTTAGTCAAACTAACGTATACTCACATTTTCTCTTCTCATTTTGATGTGTCAGTTCCCAAGTCCCTGAAAGTTTGGTTTGTGCATTCTGGCCGCGCAGCAATACCGGTTGAGGTCCAAAGGATCAATCCCAACACCTCCCCCTTTACCTTCAAGGACAAGGACGAGACGAAATATCATGGCTGTGTTCGACAAGGTTGGCACTCCTGAGAAACAAAGCATGGCTGCCTATGAAAACTATGTTAAGCTGGAGCAGAGGTAACTCGAATTGGAAAATAGGATCCCTCTGGCCCATACTGATGTGATCACTGAACCAAACCAAACTGCTCGCCCTCACGGAAAAGATCTAGTTTACCCCGAAAGAGACCTTCCTTACCCTACCCACACTTCACCACCAAAAGCACCACAAAACAACTTACCCGCCTTCACCGTTGAAACCAAAACCATTGCATCACCCACCAAGGACCATGAAATGTACGCATGGAATAAGGAAGACCCAGACAACACCAAAGAAAAAGTCAAATAGCTGGTTGAGAAGTTCAAACAACTCCAAGGCACTAAGGGAACCCGAGGGTTAGCTTATGAGGATCTCTGCTTGTATCCTGACTTGAAACTACCTGAATGCTACAAGACACCCAAGTTCAACATGTTCGATGGCAGTGGAGACCCAGTGGCTCACTTAAGATCTTACTGTGACAAGCTGATTGGGATTGGACATGACGAAAAGATTCGCATGCAGCTGTTCAACCGTAGTTTGACTGGAGTTGCGCTAGTATGGTACTCTAAGCAACAAAAAAAGAAGTGGACGAACTGGGAAGCAATGGCTGGGGACTTTGTTGACAGTTTTGGGCATAACACTAATGTTATGCCCGATCGGTTCTACTTAGAGAAGCTGAAGAACAAGCCCACTGAGACTTTTAGAGAGTTCGCAACTAGATGGAGGGCTGAAGCCGCCAAAGTTCAACCTCCCATGGAAGACTCCGAGATAGTAGCGACTTTCATCCGCATACAAGAAGATGTCTATTTCGACAAGATGTTGAATCTGCAAGACAAGAAGTTTGGAGAATTGATCAAGATTGGTGACATGGTCAAAATGGACTCAAGACTAGAAGGATTGTTAGCATGGCCGCATTACAAGGCGCTAACAAAGCACTACAAGCTGGCAGCACTACTACCTCAAGAAAGAAAAAGGACGACGTCTCCATCGCCGCCGCATCACTTGACCACTCCCCTACTCACAACCATTACTACCAAACACCTCATCCCTCCTACCCATACATACCACCCACATCTACCTACCCAGTCTATAACACCCAGCCCATGTACCAAAACCCACCACCACAAAGACCAACATACCCATAAAGTCCCAATTACCGAAATACCAACACTTACTCACCAAGGCCTCACGCCAATAATAAACCAAGACCCAAAAGGAACTACATCCCACTGGTTGAATCTCGCACTCAGTTGTTCGAGAGACTCAAAGCAGCTGGTCATATACAACCCGTGCCATTCAAAATGCCTGATAGGATGACACCCTATTTTGATCAAACCAAAACCTATGCCTATCACTCTAGAGGGCCTGGTCATGATACTAAGAAGTGCTATGCCTTAAGGGACAAACTACAAGACTTGATCGACCAAAAGGTGATACAGTTAAAGACTTCGGATGTGCACAACAACCCTTTGGCTAATCATGAAGACAATAGGGTGAACCTAATCGAATTGGATGAGAAATGCAACTTGGAGGGGACTATCGTTAAGGCAAAAGAAAAGGCGCCAGCAACCGCTTTAGTCGCTCAAGCCGCCACAGCACCATAGCCCATTGAGGTAGAAGTGGCTCCTAAATTCTATGTCGATGTAGTTCCACCATACAGCTACAAGGCGGTGCCGTGGGACTATGAAAGGGAGAAGAAGAACAAGGTTGTAGCTCAGACTGTTGTCGCACAAGGAATGACTAGGAGTGGGAGGATTTACATTCCCGAGCATCTAGTTAAAGAGAGTCGAGGCATTAGCGAGGAAGAGTCCGAGGGACTGTGGAAGAAGGTACAAGCAAATGAGTACTCCGTAGTTGAGCACTTGGGCAAAACTCCAGCACAAATCTCTGTTTTGGCTTTGCTCCTCAAGTCGGAGAGTCACCAAAGTGCTTTGATGAAGGTCTTGGATGAAGCACATGTTCCGGCGGACACTTCAATTGAATACTTGGCTAGCATGGTTGGACAAGTCATGGAGTCCAACCGAGTTGCTTTTCATGGGGATGAGTTACCACCTGAAGGGTTGAATCACAACAAAGCTTTGCACGTCACTGTCAAGTGCAAAGACTGGTTCCTGGGAAAAGTTCTGATCGATGAAGGTTTCGGTCTGAACATATGCCAGTTCATCACTCTGAAAAGAATGGGAATTGACCAAAGCAAGATAAGGGAGAGCGATATGAAGGTGAAGGCATTTGATGGATCACAAAGAAGCACCATTAGGGAGATTGACCTGACTATCATGGTTGGTCCTGTGGAGTTCACTGCTGAGTTCCATGTCATGGACATCTCTGATTCCTACAATCTACTACTGGGGAGGCCCTGGATCCATATGGCTCGTGCCGTGCCCTCTAAATTGCACCAAACTGTGAAGTTCGAATGGGATAACAAAGAGGTAGTAGTGTTTGGCGAGGGAAACAATTCTATTTACAATGAGCAAACCATACCAGTAATTGAAGAAAATACTCCTGATGGGCAGACATTTTATACTGTAAAACTCGTGGGAGAGCAAACCATACCATAACAGGAACTTTTACAGTGCTTATTGGGATAGCCGAGGTAAAGGCTACGAAGGAAGGAACTTGGTTTGGGAGCCAGTCATGTCTGATTAGAGAGTGCCCTCACGCGAATGTCGTGAAACCCTACCAGCTAAGACCGAGAAGCGACCAATGTACTCACCCAATGCTCGTCCCATTTGAAACACATCTCTGAAGAAACAAAATGGAAATAAGTGTGGATACCCAAAGCACCTGAACCTATGGAGGTGGTGATCGAAGAGCAATATGTACTCCCACAGCCTGCAAAATGGCCTGGGGATTGGGTTATAGGCATCATGATAAAGAAAGGCTATGAACCGGGCAAAGGTTTAGGCAAAAACTTGGATGGTATGGTCGAGCCAATCAGAATTGTGATGAGGCCCGACAACGAGAAGGCTGGGATAGGGTACATTGTGACCTATGAAAAGAGCATGGAAGAAGCGTCACTGGATTTCAAGTTCAATAAGAAAAGCACCAAGACTCTCCTGCATATTTTCGTCTCGTCTGGATACTTGGATGGCCGAAAAGAGGAGGTGTCCACAGCATAAGGAGTGGGGTCGAAGGTAGATGATGCTGAAGAGGATCTACTAGCAGGGATGAAAAATCTATTCATTGCTGATGAAGACTGTTGTGTGATCCTGGAAGAACATGTTGAACCTCCTGGACTGACAAAGGCTGGATCTGGAGCAGCGCTGAACAATTGGATCAGCAACTGGGCCCGAGCTTACCGTGGACCTTGGTAAAGCTATGGGGATGAAATTTATTTTTTATGCTTTGTAAAATAAAACCCGACTCCGAGTCGTGGAGTTTGCATTTTTCCTTTCCTATTGCACACGTCTTCCTACAAACTTTGTTTTGCAAGGATTCATAAATAAAATATCGCACCATTTCCTGTTTAATTTTTTGCTTTAATCATTTAATTTTGCAATATCTAATTTTTTCAGCATTCATACTAATAATCTCATTGAGATTACAATCGCAACGTGTAATGAAACAATGGAGCTTGGAGAAGCTAGAGCTGATTATGATGATTTTGATAAAACTACACAAGAAGAAATTGAGAGATTTGAAAACAAACCTAAGCAAAACCTCGAGGAGACTGAGGTGATAAACTTAGGAGATGAGAAAGTTGTGAAAGAGACAAGGATCAGTGTGCATCTTAATGCCGAGGATAAAAAGTGATATACTGAGTTTCTTAAAGAATATGAGGACGTATTCGCCTGGTCGTACGATGACATGACTTGCATAAGCACGGATGTGGTAGCCCACAAATTACCTATCAATCCGGGCTTTCCGCCAGTCAAACAAAAGGCCCGAACTTTCAAGTCATCTGTTCTGTTGAAAATTGGTGAAGAAGTAACTAAGCAGCTCAATGCAGGGATTTTGAAAACGATCAAGTATCAAACTTGGTTGGCTAACATCGTCCCGGTGCCGAAGAAAGATGGAAAACTCCTACTTTGTGTGGATTCAGAGACCTAAATAGAGCAAGCCTGAAGGATGATTTTCCTCTGCTATACATACACATCCTGATTGATAATTGCGCGAAACATGAACTGCAATGCTTCGTGGACTATTTTTCTAGTTATCATCAAGTTCTCATGGATAAAGAGGATGCCGAGAAGACAGCCTTCACTACGTCTTGGGGAACTTATTGCTACAAAGTTATGCCATTTGGTTTGAAGAATGCTGGGGCAACTTATATGAGGGCTATGACAACTATGTTCCATGACCTAATGCACAAGAAGATTGAAGTCTATGTAGACAACGTGATCATCAAATCAAAGAAGAGTTCGGAGCATCTTGACAACTTGCGCAAGTTCTTCAACCGCTTGCGAAAGTACAATCTGAAGCTGAATCTGGCAAAGTGTGCTTTTGGTGTTCCGGCAGGGAAGCTTTTGGGTTTCATCGTCAGTAGAAGGGGTATCGAGCTGGATCCATCCAAGATCAAAGCCATCAAAGAATTGCCACCACCAAAAAGCAAGAAAGAAGTCATGAGTTTCTTGGAAAGGCTCAATTACATCAGCCGTTTTATAGCACAATCCACCGTCATCTGTGAGCCGATCATCAAGTTGCTGAAGAAAGATGCAGTGATAGAGTGGACGGAGGATTGCCAAAAAGCATTTGATCGGATAAAGGAATACTTGTCTTGCCCGCCTGTGCTGGTCAAACCTGACCCCGGGCGACCTTTGATCTTGTACCTATCCGTGGTAGATTCGGCCTTTGGTTGTGTATTGGGGCAACATGATTCAACTGGGAGGAAGGAGCAAGCAATATACTATCTAAGCAAGAAGTTCACTCCTTATGAAGCCAAGTACACACTGCTGGAGCGCACGTGTTGTGCACTAACATGGATAGCACAGAAACTGAGACACTACTTGACATCCTACTCAACGTTACTGATATTAAGGATGGACCCTCTCAAGTACATTTTCTAAAAACCAATGCCTACTGAAAAGCTGGCTAAATGGAAAATGCTGCTCAGCGAATTCGACATCACTTTTGTCACTCAAAAGGCGGTGAAAGCTCAAGCCTTGGCCGATCATATGGCCGAGAACCCGGTGGGAGATGACTATGAGCCTTTGCACACCTACTTCTCTGATGAAGAAGTCATGTTCGTAGGAGAAGAGATCACCGAAGAATATGATGGTTGGAGGCTATTCTTTGATGGAGCGGTCAATTTCAAAGGAGTCGGCATTGGAGCGGTATTAGTTTTCGAGACTGGACAACACTATCCTGTCACGGCCAAACTGAGGTTCCCGTTCACTAACAACATGGCGGAGTATGAGGCCTGCATCTTGGGTCTTAGATTGGCAGTAAATATGAACATACAAGAGTTGCTGGCAATCGGAGATTCTGACTTACTGATTCATCAAGTTCGAGGAGAATGGACAGCAAAGAATCTGAAGATATTTCCATACTTGGAGTGCATAAAGAAGTTAAAGCAAAGATTCACCAAGATAGAGTTCCGGCATGTACCTAGACTGCAAAATGAGTTCACGGACGCTTTGCCTACCATATCTGCCATGATCAAGCATCCTGACAAGAACTACATTGATCCAATACCCGTGACAATGAGGAAGCAACCAGCTTACTACTATCACGTGGAAGAAGAGTCAGAGGGACAGCCTTGGTTCTACGACATCAAAGGGTTCCTCAAGCACGACAGTTATCCAAAGAATGAAACAAGCCTCCAAAAGAAGACACTGAGGAGGTTAGCAAATGGTTTCTTTCTGAACGGAGAAGTTTTGTACAAAAAGACACCCGATCTAGGTTTGTTGAGATGTGTAGATGCAAAAGAAGCTGCTAAATTGTTAGAAGAGGTACACTCTGGGGTGTGTGGCCAAACATGAATGGTTTGGTACTTGCAAACAAGATTTTGAGGGCTGATTATTTCTTGATGACAATGGAGCATGACTGCATAAAGCACGAGAAGAAATGTCACCAATGCCAAGTCCATAGAGATATGATTCGAGTGCCTCCCAATGAGCTGAATATTATGGGACGCCTTGGCCTTTTGCCACCCTTGGGGATGGATGTCATGGGACCTATCGAGCCAGCCGCTTCCAATGGACATCGTTTCATACTGGTGGCCATTGACTATTTTACCAAATGGGTGGAAGCTGCATCGTACAAGTCAGTAACAAAGAAGGTGGTGTCGAACATTGTCCGTGATAAGATGATCTGCCGATTTGGCATCCCTGAATCCATCATCACTGACAATGGGTCCAATCTCAACAGTGACCTAATGAAAGCAACATGTCAGGTCTTCAAGATCAAGCATTGCAACTCCACTGCATACAGACCTCAAATGAATGGAGCGGCCGAGGCAGCCAATAAAAACGTCAAGAGGATATTGCGCAAAATGACAGGCACTTCAAAGCAATGGCATGAGAATCTACCCTATGCCCTGTTAGGTATCGCACCACAATGAGAACATCAACAGGGGCTACTCCTTATTTGTTAGTGTATGGCACTGAAGCAGTGATACCCGCGGAGGTTGAGAATCATCCAAGAGACACAATTGAAAGACACAACTGAAAGATGCCGAGTGGATCCAAAGAAGAATAGAGCAGTTGGCCCTCATCGACGGCAAGAGATTGAATGCATTATGTCATGGGCAATTATATCAGAGGAGGATGGCCAAAGCATTCAGCAAGAAAGTTCGAGAGAGATTCTTTAACCTGGGCAATTAGTTCTGAAGAAGATATTTCCGAATCAAGAAGAAGCAAAAGGCAAGTTCGTACCAAATTGGCAAGGACCGTACATGGTTCACCGAGTTTTGAATGGAGGAGCATTGCTACTGGCAGAAATGGATGGAGAAGTCTGGCCGAAACCAATCAACTCAGACGCTGTCAAGAGATACTATGTATAGGAGTTTGTACTGATTAGTGATTTTCCCATTCTACAATACATTATGTATTCTGAACTACGTCACGACCTGATTCCCCAAGTGGGATACGTAGGCAACCTATTCAAGGTTCGTTCGCATAAATACAAAAATCTCATTTTCCCACAAAACGAACACTGGGGCAGAATTTTTGAGGAACTCTCAAAAATTCTTAAAGGACGAACATAGTTGGCACTGGGGCAGAAACTTTTGAGGACCTCTCAAAAATTTCAAATACAAACTGGGGCAGAATTTTGAGGTCGCCCTCAAAATTCACTAAACGGAGCTTGGAACAGCATGAAGAATGACGACTTTGGCTTTACACAACGCGACTTGCGACTCAATGGGATAAAATATTTTATTTCATTTTCTTTCTTATAAAAGTTTTTCAAAAAGCATTTGCATCATTTACTATTTTATGCATATCCCTGTAAGCTCGGCCAAGATCCCGGCACTCGTGGACAGCAAACGCGAAACAAGTCAAGAATGCACGAGCCAAACCATCCCGTACAACTCACCAATATTTCTTTGGATGCAGGCATGAAAGATACCTAAATAAACAATGCACAACAGAAGTGTTTCAACGAAAGGTTTGTCATTTTAAATTAGTTGAGGGTACACAGCCCGAAGCGTCGGCTGAGGGTACACAGCCCGATGTCGATTTTTCATTTAAATTAGCGGAGGGTACACAGCCCGAGGCATCGGTTGAGGGTACACAGCCCGATACCGATCTGTCATTTAAATTAGCTGAGGGTACATAGCTCGAAGCGTCGGTTGAGGGTACACAGCCCGATAACGATTTCTATTTTAAATTAGCTGAGGGCACACAACCCAAGGCGTCGATTGAGGGTACACAGCCCGATATCTATTTGCATTTTAAATTAGCTGAGGGCATACAACCCGAGGCGTCGATTGAGGGTACACAGCCCGATATCGATTTGCATTTAATATTAGCTGAGGACATACAACCCGAAGCGTCGATTGAGGGTACACAGCCGGATATCGATTTGCATTTTAAATTAGCTGAGGGCACATAACCCGATGTGTCGATTTAGGGTACACAGCCCGATATCGATTTGCATTTTTAAATTAACTGAGGGTACACAGCCCGATATCGATTTGCATTTTAAATTAGCTGAGGGTACACAGCCCGAAGCGTCGGTTGAAGGTACACAGCCGATACCAATTTGTCATTTTATCTCTTTGCGGAGGGTACACAGCCCAATGCACCGACGGAGGGCATACAACCCGATGCCGAATCTAACACTTGACAGCAAAAAGACACACAATTATGGCATAGCATACACAATCACATACGGCAAGAATCCTGGAAAGACAATCCAGCCCGGCGGGAAGGTACGTTTTATATATACATTATGTTGCAAACACATCTTCATTACAGGATATACACCCCAAGCAAAGCAAGCATTTCAGCCTGACGCCCCACATTCTCTTAAGTCATAGGCTCCTCTAGAGTCATGTCAAAATTGGCCGCACTATTAACGTCTTTCCCGAAGACTTTTTCATCATCCCCGGGCAAAGAGGGGCAGCTGTTGACACCAAATTTTGTCCCTCCAATTTTCAAAATCGATAGTTTTCGAATTTTACACACGATTGTGTATCCACTCTTGCCCCGTCCATTTCTTTCAAATGATCCTCTCATAATAGCCTGGCAGGCCATTTTCAAAAAAAGTGTCGTCTCGAACCATCGCTATTTTACAATTCTCGCAATTACTCCTATTTTGACAAATTTATCCAAAATTGTTTTAAGCCTCAAAATTACATTTTTTTTATGCATTTTATCCTTCCTAATATTTTAAAATTAATTCCCTAATTTTTCTATATTTTTAGTCCATTTTACACTATTTTTTATACCTATTTATACAGCAAATATACAGTGTATACACACACACACACACACACACACACACACACACACACACACACACACACATATATATATATATATATATATATATATATATATATATTACATTTCATACACGCACATCAGCCATTTTTTTTACACGTCACCTGCCTACGTGGCTTGATCCTGGCCGTCCACGACATTAATCCAACGGCCAGGAATCAAGTTTCCATTTTTATTACACAAACACTCCCCAAACCCTATATCCCCCTCTTATTTTCACTTTCTCCCTCAGCCGCGACTCTCATCTCTCTCTCTCCTTGGCGATTCAAATCGCCATCCTCTTCGATCATCTTTCCGGCCATTTTAACCGGAGAAATTTGGGGAAAATGACATCGCTGTGCTCCCCACGCTGTCCGCTGCAAAACCTTGGTGCTATTTGGTGGTTTCGACAGAGGTCGAATTTGACCTCTCGTTGATGGGGGTTTCTGTCACCGGAAAAGGGTATGTCAGTGGTCAATTCGCTAAAATTATGAATGACACCCTCGTAGGGAAAGGAAAACCCCTATGCATGATCGGAGTTGGGTCAATTCGAACCCGATTCCAAACCTAAATGGGTAATCTTCCTTCTTTCTCATTTGACGTTTTGAATTTGTGTGAATTCATGCCTAAAATTGACTACATTTTCTGTGTACCAACATGTTATGTGCTATTTGCTAATTAACCAGTTAAAATTCACGCGATTGTTATTTTTGTTAATTCACTGGTTTAAGTTAAATGTTTCCTTGGATTCTCACACGTCTAAGTGAAATATAATCATCGTTTATGCCTTAAGCCATCTCTGTTAGTTTCTGAGTCTAAAATCTAGGGCAATTTATAAATTGTCTATGTTCATTCTAGTTTGTTGCAATGAATTCAGCCTTCTACTCTGTCAAAGTGCATAATCCTCATGGTTATATTCAAAATCTGGGTGATGACCTATTTTGCATGATTAGAAGAATCTAGATTTGTTTGAAATTGAATGTGTGACTGAAATTCTTAATGGAAATCTGTTCAGCAAATTGAATAGTATCAATTAGACTTTTTGATGGAAATTTGTCAGGGTAATTAAGGGATTTTCAAGCCTAAACGAGTTTAGAAAAATCTTACACACTCATGCTCGGATCTGGATGTATTACTGACCAAAGGGAGGAATTATATTTGTTAAAAAGATTGATTTGCCTTAGGTTTAGGGTCAGATTGAGCTATACTTTGAAAGTCCACCTAAGTAGATCCCTTTAATTATGGGAAGACATAATCCTTTGCCTTTTGTGTCCTGCGTTTGAATTTGAACCCCTACTTCCCCTCACCTATATAAACAGTCTCTATTAGCCAATACACACAGAGTTTTCTGGTATCAATACCCAGCATACTCATTACACTCACACACTAAAAGCTTTGCAATACTCTTCATGCACAGAAACATCTAGCATACACTCTACTCTTTCCCGTTTGCTTTTAAAAAATCATTAGAAGACTCTTGCTATTATTTGCTTCCTGGATTGGATATCTACAAGTGTTAAACATCACTCATAGCTCTGTTTACTTGTTCTAGCACTACTGAAGGTGTCTCTTTCCCTTTCTCTTGATTGTATGTTGCCTCTAGTTTAAAAACCTGTCTTTCACCTTTGTTTGTCCTTGTTTGAAACTGTTTATGCGATCATCTTTGATGCTCTGTGTATACTTGTTGAGAGGCTACATACTACCTTTATCAGTGTCTGTTCATGGCTTTCCCTTTGCCGTTTGTGCTGACCCCTTTATGCAGGAAGTGTGAGGATATCCTCAAAGGTATACCAGGTCCTATCACAGGTTTTGGCTATTATGCAAACCCCAGTGAGGGGGTCTGCTTGTCTGTGGGATTCAGGCCATGCCAACACTGGCTTTGGGTCCTAAATTTAAGTTTGATCAAGTTCATCAGCTGCATTGTGCAATGCCTACTTAGGTGCAACTCTAGGAGACCTGATTATGTGTAGGATAGCTTATTCCTGGCCTGATGAACCATACTTCCTTAGAAACTGCCCCACTGTGTATATTCATTAGGTTTTCTATCTGTATTTGCTTAAAATAGGTCACACAATTGCTAGACTGTGTGAATGGCTACACATGAGCCTCTCTTTCTCCCTTACTCCCTTATGTGTTGCATCATCCATGTCTACAGCTTCTCCTTTTCGAAAGCTGAGTGTTCTGACAATTTATATCATACCTTTAAAACCTGCATGCTTCTTAAACGATAATGTTACTGCCTATAATACGTCTCACAGGTTTTGATTGTTTGAAAACATGTTTTACGATGATTAGACTGGAATATTATTTTGAAACTGAAGCTATTTGTGGAAAGTATTAAAATCTGGTCTTGTTACACTAAAACAAAACTGTTTCCGTTTGCATGAGTGGTCCAGGCCCAATAAACCTTCTCAAAAAGTGGCTTGTATATGTATGAAAAATATTTTAATTATTCTTACACTCTTATACACTAATGTAATAGTGTATAAGGGAGTATAAAGCTTTGGGGTCGTTTATACAATCTAAAACATATTTTCTTAAAGCTATAACTATGATTTGGACCATATATTTGCATGTATAATATCTATATGTATACTATTAAGTGTGACAGCCCCCTTATCTGTATTTATGTGCTCTTCGTGAATTCATTTTTCAAAAACAGCCTCTCTTCCTATATATATTTCCAAAATCCAACCCCTACACAAAAAAGGCCATTAAGGTTAGGGCTCGACAATTAATGACGAGTCACACCAACCCTAAATGGCCAACATTTTGTTTTCAAAACAAACCCCATCTGGTTTCTTATTAAATCTGAATTTATTTATAAAATAGACTATTTATGCAAACATTCTTTTCCAAGTGTCTTACATATGTAAGTTGAAATTGAATACCCATTTGTGTTATAGCATTTGTTTACGATTAGGATTTTGACATTTGGGGCCATAGACGCGATTAGGCTTAAACATAGGTTAAATGTGAAAGTTATTTGTAAGCACGTTATACCTTTAGTTAAAATGCTAAACTTCCAAGTTGATATGTACGATAATATACACTCTTTTTATCCCAAAATTAAGACTCGGACGGTAACCACTTTTTGTGGGACACGGGGAAGTGCCTAACACCTATTTCCCCGAGTTATTTGGACTTCTTACCCACATAGAATCTCTGAAATGGACTAGTAGACCTTTTGAACTTGACTCTAGACGTTAGGTGACCTAATACGCCTTAGAAATTATATTAGGTTGCGACTCCAACATCTAAACTCAAACTAGTTCACCCAGTCAAATCCGAAACCCGACTCGCCTCGAGTTGAGTCCAAAATAGGTGAAGGATCGTAAGTTGTTCTTGATGTTGTAATATTTCTCTATCCATTGCTTTTGTGCTGCCAAATATACTACCGCCGTGTTTCCCTTTTGTGTGATTGAGTACGCAACTAAAACCACCCTTGTAGCTCTTCCTGCCACTTACCTTTGGCCTCTGTCAGTCATTTCTTCAGGTAGTCTATGATGGCCTTATTCGGAGACTCCTCTTGTCAATTTTCTACCGGGTGGTAAGTTGTCGACGTTATCCTTTTGATCTTCCATTCTTTCATGTAATCTTCGGGCCCACAAATCAAGGCCCGTAATCGCAGGTGATTTCGGGCGAGACTTCAAACCGGCATATGATATGAATTGGATTACCTCTTGCTCCTTAATTTTGGCGTAATATGCGACTTCTACAATGTTAAGGAGCTATTAGTGAATGTAGCTGCTCCATTTGCTGATGCAGTGCATGGGGAAATGTTGGTACCTGTCACATTGCTTGATGAGCCAATCAACATTACTCTCCATCTGAGGCCAATGAGAGCCTACTCTGATCACCTTCTGTGCTAGGGCTCAACCTCCTGAGTAATTCCCACAATGTCCTTCATAGATCTCTCTTAATACATAATCGCTCTGTGACGGGCCTAAGCATTTGGCCAACGAGCCACTAAACACCCGACGATACAGCTCTCCTCATATCAGACAGTATCTTGTGGCTTGTACTCTTAGGCGTCTGCTCGCCTTCTTGTCTTTGAGAAGCGTCTCTTTCTCCAAGTAATCGACTAATGCATTGCAGTAATCCCAGACGAAGCCATTGTGTTGACTTCCTATCGTCCCCAAGCTGAGTGGGCTAGCTGTATTACAATGCCCGGGCAGCCATGGCTGATGTCTGCAGCCGCTTCCAAAATAGCCAGTGCATTTGCTCCCGTGTTTTCCTCTCTTGTGCCTGGGCATTATACCACATGTTAAATTGCGTCAGTAGTGCTTCTAATATCGTCAGGTACCCCTGCATGTTGTTATCTTTGGCTACGAAGATCCATTTTACTTGGTTGACCACCTGTTGTGAGTCGATCTTAAGGCTGACCTCTCTTGATCCTAGTGCGTAAGCCATTTGGAGGCCTTGGATGAAACCTTCATACTCTACACCATTATTCATGATCATTGGGCAGCTTACAGCCTTTCGAAATATTTTCCCGGAGGAGTTTCCAACACCAGGCCGAGCACCGACTCCCTTGACATTTAATGATCCATTCGTGTAAACCGCCCACTCCATGAGTGCCACTCCCTCCAAGGTTTGTAGCTCATCCTCGACTTTAGGTTGCATTTCGATAGCAAAGTCGGCGATGAAATCAGCCAGAACTTGTGATTTTATGGCGCCCGAGGTAGGTAGATAATGTCATATTTTCTGAGCTCGACGGCCCATTTCGCTAAGTGTCCTAAAAGTTTTGATTTGTGCAGGATGGTCCTTAGCGAGAAGGACGAGACGACAACTATTGTGTGGCTTTGGAAGTATGGATGCAGCTTCCGAGCTGCCGTAACCAGGGCCAACACGAGCTTTTCCAACTGTTGGTAGTGAGTCTCTTTGTCAAGTAGAGATTTACTAACATAGTAAATAGGAGATTGCACTCATTCCTCCTCTCGTGCGAGTACAACACTTACAACTACTTTTGATACTACTAGGTAAAGCAAGAGTCGCTCCCCTTCGCGTGGCTTAGCCAGTAGTGGTGGGTTCGATAGATATTCCTTCAATTCTTTAAGCACCTGCCGGCATTGTCCTGTCCATTCGAAATATTTATTTTTCTTCACACGTTGAAGAATTTATGGCAGCGCTCAGATGATAAAAGATAAACCTGTTAAGCGTGGCTATCCAGCTGTTGACCCTCTTCCACTTTGCCTCACTCTTCAGTACTTCCTGTATCCCTTCGATGGCCTTTATCTTTAAGGGGTTAGCTTCGATCCCACATTTTGAGATGATAAATGCGAGAAACATACCCTATGATACCCCGAATGATGCGGGGCAAATTGAGCCTAAGCAATAACCATCAAGAACCAAACTTAAAGGACACAAGAGAGAGCACAAGGAAGAGTCTTGAAGATGGAGGCCTCGGAGATGATTAGAAGACCATCCACTTGAGCGACGCAGGTGTCGCAGCTTTGGGCGGACCGCCCACTACACTAGGCGGACCGCCTCTTTTGGATGTTGCTCTCTGGACTTGGACTGGGCAGACCACCCACTGACAGAGGTGGACCGCCTCTTTATCAACAGGAGGGGCGCCTACTTGGGATGCCTACTAGGCAGGCGGGGCACCCATTTTTCTAGGCGGAGGGCCTACTTCAAGACGGGATTTTACTATTTTTAGGGTGCATTTCCTATATTAGCCCTATGTGGCCTTTTAAGTAATAACCCCAGTTGAGGGCTTTAGAGACATTTCACTTAGGAGTGTGGGAACCCTATAAATACTACACTTAGTCATTTTATTTCATTAGCTTACCTAGATTTGAAGAATAGACATAAAAAAAGAGGCAAGGCCTTCTTCTTGTTGAAGCTTGATGCTTCAAATTATCTCTTTGCTTAGAACCTATGGAGATTCGTCACTAGTACGGATTCCTTGTATGGTTCTAGTTTCCCTTCCTCTCTCGGATATTCATTCATGGTTTTAATCGTTTATCCATTCTTTTCTTCTATTTTTGTTCTTCCCCATCCCTATTTTCTTGTTATCTTGTGTTTATTGCTTCCGCATCTTAGTTCGCTTTCGCCTTTTTACCCCGCATCTGAAGGGAGTCTGGTTTGCTTTGTTTCGTGTGTTTTTGTGATCCATTTGCTTTTGTACTTCTTGGTTAGTGTTCCTAAGGTATTTGTCCTACTTTATTGACACTAATCTTTGAGCTTTTAGGGTGTTGTGTGTCTTGGAGTCTTTACTTAAAGTCGTAGAACTTGCTTGTTCAAGTGCGCACTTCAAATAACTTCCGTACATCGAGTCACAACAACTCCACTCCGAACCATTACTTGGGTGTACTAGATGGTGATCATACCATTGTGGTTCCTAAAAGAGATAAGGGCATCTTTGGTTGGGGGTTTGGGAGTGTGCACCTTAAAAAGAGTGTTGAGTGCCACCAACAAAGGTAAGGGAGCGCAAGTGAGGTTGTTTATACTAACCTTTGCACTTTCATAAAATGTCTTTTGCAGGTACAAGGAGCCATAAGGGAGGTTTGGATGGAAGTGGGAATGGTGAGAAAGGTGTGAGTAAGGCCGAGTTTGTTCAAGCTTACCTTGGAAACATTATGGTCAAGGTAGATGCCATTAGCTCTCGAATCAGACTCTTAGAGGATAATTTGGATGAGAATGAGACCAAGGGAAAAGATGGTTTGAGTAGCTCTATGGGTTGTGGTATTACTAGGAGTGGAGAAATGAGGAAGTACCCATGTAGTGATGGTACTATTGATGGGATGTGTAAAGGGCGTTATGTAGATGATCTCATGAGAAAAAGAGAGTGGTGTCAATTCATAATGAGCCTTAATAAGAATCGTGGGTTTGTGCTTGAAGCAAGTTGGATTAGTCCTCTTGTAGTGAGAAGGTTGGGAATACCTTGTGTTGATGGAATGACAAGGGCAGTTGTTACACAAAGGAACTTTGAAGAGGAAGTGGAGTGCAAAGTAGGTCCTTTAGAGGGATTTGATGATATGTTGGGAAAGCCTTGGCTTTTCAATAGATACTTCAAGTTCGACAAAATCTTTGATGGCTACCGTGTTCAAGCACAAGGGAAGTTACAATTCCTCCTTCTTAGGAAAGAAGAAGTACAACCAAGCAAGCCCATGAACATGAGGAATAGTGGGACACCATTAAGGAGAAGCCCTATAATTGAAAGAGTGCAATCAAGAAGTCCTACAAACACAAGAATGATGGGACTGGTGCAAGAAAAGAGTTGAAAAATGTCAACAAGGTGAACCTCAAACCACAAGCTCCAAAGCAAAGTGGTTCACCAACAAAGAAGAAAGAGACCTCAAGTGATGAGTCTCTTAGTCCTAGATTCCGGGTTGATGTTAAAAGTCCACCTACTCCGGCTATGGGAATTCTTGGGCCTCGTCCCAACTCACCCGAATTTGAGAGACAAAAGATTGAGAGGGGTATTCTTGGGCCTCGTCCCAACTCACCCGAATTTGAGAGACAAAAGATTGAGAGGAGTAAGGGAGTGACCGGTGACATTCCTCGAGTGGAAAAAGGAGAGGATGTGTTGAGTGATGTGAGTGGGATGTCACCACCCGACCTTGAAAAGAAAATGAGGGAAAAGAAAAAGGGAAAAAGAATTGTTGAGAGTGAGGACACCCCTTATTCTAACCCTAACCGTTTATCCTTTTCTTCTACTTGTGTGAATTCTTGTGTAGGTCTTCTTGGAGGCAAGCCAATGGAGCCTCAATCATCTTCCAAGATGGAAGGACAAGGTGAAGAAGATCTCCAATGTGAGCATCAAGGTGGAGAGATAATTCATGACAGTTTAAGTGCATTGAGTGAGCAAGATGGCCACTCAAAGGTAAGTGATAGTTCTCCCCTTGAGCATGTTACTTCCTTGTCATGTGAGAGTGTTTGTGAAAATACTATGCTAGGTGATTATAATGTGATTGCAACTAGTGTAGAACCTTTGGGTCAACTTGTGTGTGAATGTGAACCACTAGTTGAGAGGGATGATAAGCCACATCATGATTTGAGCCCGATATTCAATGAACCTCTCTTTAGTGAAGATTGTGTAATTGAACATACTTGTGACCGTTGTTATGACACACCACCAATTTTTGATAAAGGGGAAGATGAGTTGATTGATCATGCCCTTATTCATATGCTTATCTTTGCTTGATCTATGTGTTGTAGTGAGGATGGTATTGACCTTGAGGAGTCCCTAGTGGATGGGATGGATAGGATTGTACTTGATGACTCCTCAAGTGTGTATGAAGAGTGTGAACTTGAACCTCCATGGTTTGAAAGGTTTAATTCTATAGACAATCCATTGTTTGAAACTTCAAGTGAGATGAAAGGTCTTGGAATTGATTGTGTTGGTCCGTCTCCTAGTAGTCCTAACCTTGATTGTGTGGACTATAATGATGAAGAATCCATTATAGAGACCTTCCTTGATAGTTTGTCTAGTGAGGAAGATTGTCTTAGAGGAGGATTGGGAGGTGAGGAAGTCACTCTTGGTGTGTGTAAGAGTGCTTCCAAGAAGGGGAGTGGAGTATTTGATGTTAGTTGTCGCTTGAATTATGTTGTTTACTCCATCCCATATGTTGATCACACCTTGAGTGTTGAGCATGCCAAAGCCAATATGTCACATTGTGATAATATTGATTTGAAGGCTTGGTGTATTGGTAGTAAGCTTAGGGGTCATAGGGAATTTGATTGCTATATCTTGCATGTTCCATGCCCTATTGATCTCTTTGCTCGTCTTTGTGTTGGATGCACTTTCTTTTTTAGTCAACTACTTGTTATTTCCTTTGGGGACATGAGCTTTTTTATTAGTATTGATGATTGGCTCTATCATAAAAGTGTGTTTTCCACACTACTTGCACGAACCTACTCTTGTAGTAAGAGCTTTTAGTTGTGCTTGTCTTTTGTGGTAGGCCTTGATGGTTTGATTTCGAAGACGAAATCCTTTCAAGAAGGGGAGCATGATGTGGGGAAAATCGAGCCTAAGCAATAACCATCAAGAACCAAACTTAAAGGACACAAGAGAGAGCACAAGGAAAAGTCTTGAAGATGGAGGCCTCGGAGATGATTAGAAGACCATCAACTTGAGCGTCGAAGGTGTCACAACTTTTGGCAGACCGCCCACTACACTAGGCGGACCGCCTCTTTTGGATGTTGCTCTCTGGACTTGGACTGGGCGGACCACCCACTGACAGAGGCGGACCGCCTCTTTATCAACAGGAGGGGCGCCTACTTAAACAGTTGGGGTGCCTACTTGGCAGGCGGGGCACCCACTTTTATAGGCGGAGGGCCTACTTCAAGACGGGATTCTACTAGTTTTAGGGTGTATTTCCTTTATTAGCCCTATGTGGCCTTTTATGTAATAACCCAGTTGAGGGCTTTAGAGACATTTCACTTAGGAGTGTGGGAACCCTATAAATACTACACTTAGTCATTTTTTTTCATTAGCTTACCTAGATTTTAAGAATAGACATAGAAAGAGAGGCAAAGCCTTCTTCTTGTTGAAGCTTGAAACTTCGGATTATCTCTTTGCTTGGAACCTATGGAGATTCATCACTAGTACGAATTCCTTGTATGGTTCATGTTTCCCTTCCTCTCTCGGATATTCATTCATGGTTTGAATCTTTTATCCATTCTTTTCTTCTATTTCTGTTCTTCCCCATCTCTATTTTCTTGTTATCTTATGTTTATTGCTTCTGCATCTTAGTTTATCGCTTCCGCATATTTACCCCGCATCATCGAATGCGCATTTCTCAGGGTTGAGCTTCATGTTGAACTTATCCAAAATGTTGAACGGTATCTCCAGATGTTTAATATGGTCCTTCGCAAACTCTGACTTCACCAGCTTGTCGTCGATGTATCTTCAATGGTTTTCCGGATCTGGTCCTTAAATATCAGATTGACTAGTCGTTGATATGTGGCACCAATTTTTTCATGACTCTAGAGGAGTGCCTATGACCTACGGGAACTGTTGAGAAGTAAGGTCGTAATGTTCGCTTTTTCTGAGAGTGTATACCCTGCAATAAAGATGAGTCTGCAAAATAATATATGTAGAACGTACCTTCCCGCCGGGCTGGATTGTCTTTCCAGGATTCTTACCATATGTAGTTGTGTTTGCTATGCCTGACTGTGTGTCCTTTGCTGTGCCAAGTGTTAGATTCGACATCGAGCTGTGTACCCTCAGTCGATGCATTGGGCTGTGTACCCTTCGCAGAAAATTCGAATGACAAAGCGATATCGGGCTGTGTACCCTCAATCGACGCTTCGAGCTGTGTTCCCTCGGCAAATTTAAATGCAAATCGATATCGGGCTGTGTACCCTCAACCTAAGCTTCGGGCTGTGTACCCTCAGCTAATTTAAATACAAATCGATATTGGGCTGTGTACCCTCAACCGACGCCTCGGGCTGTGTTCCCCTGTCAAATTTAAATGCAAATCGATATCGGGCTTTGTACCCTCAACTGACGCGTCGGAATGTGTACCCTCAGCAAATTTAAATACAAATCGATATCGGGCTATGTACCCTCAACCGACGCTTCGGGCTGTGCACCCTCAGCAAATTTAAATAGGAATCGATATCGGGCTGTGTACCCTCAATCGACGCTTCGGGCTGTGTACCCTCAGCAAATTTAAATAGGATAGGAGGAATTTTGATAACCTTTGTCGAAACATGTCTGTTATGTGTTGCCGAGTTGCGCATCTTTTGTGCCTGCATCCAAAAAAAGATTGGTGAGTTGTGCAGGGTAGTTTGGTTTGTGCATTCTTGGTTTGCTTCGCGCTTGCTGCCCACGAGTGTCGGGACCTTGGCCGGGCTGATAGGGATATGCGTAAAATAGTAAATAATGCAAATGTTTTTGAAAACTTTTATAAGAAAGAAGTAAGGTGAAATATTTTATCCCATTGAGTCACGAGTCGCGTTGTGTAAAGCCATAGTCGTCGCTCTTCATGCTGTTCCAATCTCCATCGAATGAATTTTGAGGGCAACCTCAAAATTTTGCCCCAGTTTGTGTTTGAAATTTTTGAGAGGGTCTCAAAAATTTCTACCCCAGTGTCAACTAAGTTTGTCCTCTAGGAATTTTTGAGAGTTCCTCAAAAATTCTGCCCCAGTGTTTGTTTTATGGAAAAATAAAATTTTTGTATTTATGCGACCGAACCTTGAGTAGGTTGCCTACGTATCCCACTTGGGGAATAAGGTTGTGACGTAGTTCAGGTTACATAATGTATTGTAGAATGGAGAAATCACTAGCTAGTACAAGCTCTTATATATAGTCTCTTTTGACGGCATTTGAGTTGATTGGTTTTGGCTAAACTTCCCCGTCCATTTTTCTAGTATCAGTGCTCCTCCGTTTAGAACTCGGTGAGCCATGTACGACCCTTGCCAATTTGGTGCAAATTTGCATTTTGCCTTTTCTTGATTGGGAAATATTTTCTTTGCTACCAATTGTCCAGGTTCGAAGGATCTCTCTCAAACTTTCTTATTAAATGCCTTAGCCATTCTCCTCTGATATAATTGCCTATGACACACTGCATTTAGTTTCTTGCCGTCGATGAGGACCAGTTGCTCCATTCTTCCTTTACTGTGTCTCTTGGATGATTCTCATAGATGGCATCTCGACTTCCGCTGGTATCACCGCCTCGGTGCCATACACCAGCAAGTAAGGAGTAACCCCCGGTGATGTCCTCATTGTGGTGTGGTACCATAACAGAGAAGAGGGAAGGTTCTCATGCCATTGCTTTGAATTGTCTGTCGTTTTGCGCAATATTCTCTTGATGTTCTTGTTGGCCGCTTCGACCGCACCATTCATTTGGGGGCTATATGCGGTGGAATTGTGGTGCTTGATCTTGAAAACTTTGCAGGTTGCTTTCATTAAGTCACTATTGAGATTGGACCCATTGTTAGTGATGATGGACTCAGGAATGCCAAATCGACATATCATCTTATCACGGACAAAGTTTGACACCAATGGTGCTTCTTTGCGCTCCATCGAACGCGTTCACCTTTATGTCGCTTTCCCTTATCTTGCTTTGGTTAATTCCTATTTTTTTCAAAGTGATAAATGGGCATATGTTCAGACCAGAGCCTCAGTCGATCAGGACTCTTCCTACGAACTAATCGTTGTAACGTGCAAAGCTTTGTTGTGGCTCAACCCTTCAGGTGGCAGCTCATCTTCGTGAAAAGCAATTCGGTTGGCCTCCAAGACTTGTCCGACCATGCTAGCCAGGTTTTCAACTGAGGTGTCCACCGGAACGTGTGCTTCGTCCAACACTTTCATCGAAGCATTTCAATGGCACTCCGACTTGAGGAGTAAAGCTAAAACAGAGATCTGCGCTGGAGTCTTGCCCAAGTGTTCAACCACAGAGTATTCCTTTGTCTGTACTTTCTTCCACAACTCTTCGGACTCCTCCTCACTGTTGCCTCATCTACCTTGAACAAGGTGCTTGGGAGTATAAATCCTCCCACTCCTAGTCATCCCTTCGACCGCAACAGTTTCAACTGTTGATTTGTTCTTCTTCTCCATTTCATAGTCCCATGGTACTGCCTTGTCACTGTACGGGGGAACCACGTCAACATAGAACTTTGGAGCAACTTCTACCTCGATGGGCTCTAGCGCTGTAGCAGCTTGAGCAACTGAGGCAAGTGCCGATGAATCTCCCTTTTCTTTAACAATGGTCCCCTCCAGGTTGCATTCTTCATCCAACTCGATCAGATTCACTCTATTGTCTCCATGGTTAGGAAGGGGATTATTGTGCACGTTTGGAGTTTTCAAGTGTATCACCTTTTGATCGATCAAGTCTTGTATCTTGTCCCTCAGGGCATAGCACTTTTCTGTATCGCGACCAGGTCCTCCAGAGTGAGAAGCACAGGTTTTGGTTTGATCAAAATAGGGTGTCATCTTATCAGGCATTTTGAATGGTATGGGTTGTATATGACCAGCTGCTTTGAGTCTCTTGACCAACTGAGTGCGAGATTCCGCCAATGGGGTATAGTTTGTTTTTGGTCTTGGGTTGTTGTTGGCATGAGGCCTTGGTGAATAGGTGATAAGCCCCAAATCGAGCTTAGAGTACTTACCATCAAGAGCCGGGATTGGAGGATGCTGATGCGGGGCAAATCGAGCCAAGACACTTTTCAACGTGTGCCAAGCTTGAAGGATGCAAGGAATCGAAGTCAAGAGGCTTGGGAAGTGTTTCGGATGATTTCGGCTCAAGGCTACACGCCCAAGGAGGAGGAGGGACGCCCAGCACAGCCAGGCGCCCCGCCTAGAGGGCTCACTGCCTAGGCAGCCAGGCGCCCCGGCCGGCCACCCAGGCGGCCCGCCCGACCAGGCGCCCAGCCACTCAGGCGCCCCGCCTGGCCACAAGTTCCCCAGCCCACTGCCTAAGTTTCAGGCGCCCCGCCTAGCACGCTGAAGACTACTAATTTTGGCATTGAACTTCCTATTTTGCCCTTAAGTGGCTTGTATGTATTAATTAGCTTTAGGGGCATTTTAGACATTTCGCCTAGTCTTGTGAAAGACTATAAGTAGGAACACTTAGCCATTTCTTCATTAGCTAGTTTTGAAGATAGAATTGAGAAGATAGAATAGGCTTGGCCTTTCTTGTTGAAGTGTTGACTTCATGTATCTCTTACGTTGAATCCATGGTGGATCTCCGCTAGTGAGAGTCCCGTTTAATGGTTCAAGTCTCTTCTCCCTATTGAAACAATCTATTTGTTAGTTTGATTCGTTGTTTTCTTCTATTTCTATTCTCCCCAATCCCTTACTTTCTTGTTATCTTGTGATTGTTGCTTCCGCATCTTAGTTTATCGCTTCCGCCTATTTGATTCTTATCATCTTGGTATCAGAGCAAGGCTCGGGTCTCGTTTCTACGAACCCCCGACCCTTGATTCTTCGTGCCTAGTATCCTCTTTTAGTTTCCTTGTTGTTGAAGTTATTAGAAAGGAGAAAATTACAAAAAAATTGAAAAATTGAAAATCTAAAAATTTGGTGTAACTTGTTGGTTTGGATGATTTGTGATATGGGTGTTATGGATTCTTGATCGTGATTGAATTCCCGTTGCTTAGGTATCAAAATTGTTGGAATTGGTGAAGTTCGAAAAATTGAAACCCCAAAACCCCTTAAACCCTTGATGAACTTGTTCTTGATGATTTGGGCTTGATTCTTGGGTTGGATTGATGCTTGATTGAAAACTTGATATTGGGGATTGAACTTCATCGAAAAACAAACGATTCGGTACCAATTTTTTGGGATTTGAACATGTATAACACCTACTTTGATGAATCACAATCCTTGTTGAAACCCTTTTGTTAAACCCTTGTGTCTTGAGTTCTTGAGATTGAACCTTGATTTGATTGATTGTTTGGTTGATAATTTGATTGGGTTTTGTTAAGGAAGATCAAACACAACTTTGGGTATCATTGGATTGTGAAAACAAGTTGAAAACATCGGATTTGGGGCTTGAAAATCGACTTGAAACGAGTTTGGAACGAGTTGAGAAAAGCTTCAGGCCAGGCGCCCCGCCTGACTTGCTCACTGCCTAAGTCTCAGGCGCCCCGCCTAGACCCAGGCGCCCCGCCTGGAATACTGCACAGTCTAGGTGCCCCACCTGAGTTCCAGGCGCCCCACCTGCTGCTGAAACGTGTTATTTTGGGTAGATTTTCGTAGGTATTCCCATTGGTTTGATTGCACTAGTTCCGATTAGTGCTATTAGAGTATAATCCTACTCGAATTAGTACTAATCACTTTGAGCTATTAGGATCATCGTGCCTAGAAAGGAGACTAGAATTCAAAGAAGCTCCGTAGTATCTTTTGATTCAAGTCCTCACTTCAAAGTGCTTAGCGTACATCGAGTCACTTAAACTCCATTCCGAACCATTACTTGGGTGCATTAGTTGATTGATCTTGCCATTGTGATTACTAAGAGGCAAGAAGGTCTCGAGTGGAAAAAGGCTTGAGTGGTGAGAACAATAGAGTGTGGTCACAAAAGCCAACGACCTTGAGTGTATACACGAGTGGAAAGAAAATTGAGTGACATCTTTTGAGTGATACACGTGAGGGAGTGAACTTGTGAGGTCCTTAACTCTTTGGTTACAACTATGGATTCGGATGACGATTGTGGAGGGTACAACTCATGTGGAGATGATGGAGACTATGGTTCCTATGGTGATGATGATGGGTATTGCTATGACGATTCGGGGAACCAAGGCTCATATGATGAAGAAGTGGGTCACTATGTTGATTATGAAGATGAAGAAGACTATGGGGCTTGCGAAGACGAATGTGAAGAATCTTATGCTCCAAGTCAAGAATATGAAGATAGTGACGCCTCAAGGTATGACGAACCTACTTACTCTTCTTGTGATGAATTTGAACATGGTGATAGTGACGTAGAGAGAATGGATGATGAGGTTGATTATACGAATTGTGCATATACATCTTCTCTTGGTGTTGCTTATGGTGAGCAAGAGAGTAGTAGAGGACCTTCCATTAGTATGGGAGGTGGTGGTGGTTGTTCCATGGGAAATGGAAGGGTTGCATCTTCTAGTTCCCATGTGAAGGGTGGAATGAGAAACATTGCTCTTACCGTGGTTGGAGTGCATTGCTCTAGTAGTGGTGGTAGGAGTGGTGTTAGGGGCTATGGAACCAAGGCGAGAGGCAATTATGGGTTCCATAGTGGTAATTCTTCCCCGACTTTCAACAACACTTCTAATGTTGGAAGAGTGACGGGAAGTGGAGGTTGTTCTAGTGGTGTTGCCACTAGTGGAGGGATAAGGAGAACCCAACTTGGGGGTGATGGTTTTCTTGGACTTGATCCTATACAAGACATGTGTGAGTGTAGGTTCATTTTTGAGGTGAATGGTAGAGGAGGATGCTTGCTCAAGATTAGTGATGCCTTTGCTAATTTTGTTAACACCTCTTGGGTTAATAGACTAAAGATACCATGCTACAAATTGAAATATCCTTATGAGTGTCAAGGTGTTTGGGTTACTAGTGAAGCTCGAGTACTCATATCTCATGGGAGTTATAAGAAATATGTTTGGTGTGATGTGTACCCTATGGACTATTATGGTGTTTGGCTAGGAAAACCGTGGTTGCAAGGCAAGAGGGTGCGATATGATCTTATGAAGGATGTGTACAAAGTGAGCAATGGGCAAAGAACTTACGACATTGAACCTTGCCGGGCAAAGTTTAAGTTTTATCCTAGTACATCTTCTAGGCCTATGCAAAAAGGAAAGGAGCAAGTATCTCAATCCAAGGATGCAAGAAAGCAAACAAGAAGTCCTACAATCACAAGCAATGGTGGGACTAGTGCAAGAAAAGAGTTGACAATTGTCAACAAGGTGAACCCCAAGCCACAAGCTCCAAAGCTAAGTGGTTCACCAACAAAGAAGAAAGAGACCTCAAGTGATGAGTCTCTTATCCCTAGATTTCGGGTTGATGTAAAAAGTCCACCTACTCCGGCTATGGGTATTCTTGGGCCTCGTCCCAACTCACCCGAATTTGAGAGACAAAAGATTGAGAGGAGTAAGGGAGTGACCGGTGACATTCCTCGAGTGGGAAAAGGAGAGGATGTGTTGAGTGATGTGAGTGGGATGTCACCACCCGGATCTACACCTAACCTTGAAAAGAAAATGAGAGAAAAGAAAGAGGGAAAAAAGAGTTAGGACACCCCTTATTCTAACCTTAACCCTTTATCTTTTTCTCCTACTTTTGTGAATGCTTGTGTAGGTACTATTGGAGGCCAAGCAATGGAGACTCAATCATGCTCCAAGATTGATGGACAAAGTGAAGAAGATCTACAATGTGAGCTTCAAGGTGAAGGGACCATCCAACACATTTCAAGTGCATTGAGTGAGCAAGATGGCCACTCAAAGGTATGTGAAAGTTCTTCCCTTGAACGGGTTACTTCTTTGTCTTATGATAGCGTTTGTGAAAACTCAACACTAGTTGATGATGTGTATGATTACAATGTGTTTGCAACTAGTGAAGAGTCAAATGGTCAACTTGTGTGTGATTGTGAACCACTAGTTGAGAGGGACGATAAGCCACATCATGATGTGAGCTCGGTTTTCATTGAACCTCTCATTAGTGAGGAATGTGTAGTTGACCTTGCTTGTGAACCTTGGTATGACACCCCACCTATATTTGACAAAGGGGAAGATGAGTTGAATGAATACCCTATCTTTTCCCTTGATGAATTGCTTGATAATGGTGGACCTATGTGTTGTAGTGAGGATGGTTGTGACCTTGAGGAGTCTCTAGATTGTGAGATGGATCGATTTGTTTTCGATGACTCCTCGGGTGTGGGTAAAGAACCTAGTCTTGATACCATGTTTTTATGTGACCATGAATTTGAGGTGCATGCTTTTACATTTCCATTATGTGAAGTTAATCTCATTTATGGTAGCGAATTGTATCGGACTAGAGTTGATAGTAAGATAGAACCTCCATGGTATGTAAGGATAGACTCTAAGGATGATCCATTGTTCGGAACTCCAAGTGGGATGAATGGTCTTGATATTGGTTGTGTTGAACCATCTTCTAGTAGTCCTAGCCTTCATTGTGTGGACTATGATGATGAAAGGCCGATTTTGGAGACCTTCCTTTGGAGTTTGTCTAGTGAGGGAGATTGTCTTAGAGATGGATTTGGAGGTGAGGAAGCCACTCTTGGTGTGTGTAAGAGTGCTTCCAAGAAGGGGAGTGGAGTATTTGACGTTAGTTGCCAATTAAACTATTTTGTTTACTCCACCCCACATGTTGATTACACCTTGGGTGTTGGGCATGCCAAAGCCAATGAGTCACCGTGTGATAGTAATGCATTGAAGGCTTGGTGTGTTGACCATAAGCTTGGAGGTCATAAGGAACTTAGTTGCTTAATCTTGCATGTTCCATGTCTTATTGATCTCTTTGCTTGTCATGGTAGTGAGTGCTTTTCATTGTTGAGCCAAGAACGTGTTGTTTCCTTTGGAGACCTCTTCTTTTTGATTGGTATTGATACTTGGCTCTATCACAAAAGTGTGCTTTCCATAGCACTTGCACTCACTCTTGTTGGACTTGCCTACTCTTGTAGTGGGAAGTTTTGGTTTGTTCTTATTGGATTTGGGGATCATAGAAATTTTGATGGCTTGATCTTGCATATTCTCTACCCTATTGATCTCTTTGATGAATCATGTGTTGAGTGTACCCATTGGGAAAGCCAAGTACTTGTTGTTTTCTTTGGAAACATGCGCTTTATCATTGTCATTGATATTTGGTTATACCATAAGAGTGTGTTCTACACACAACTTGCACTCACCTACTCTTGTAGTAGGATATTTGGTTTGTTCTTGTCTTTGATTGTAGGTCTTGATGGTTTGATTTCGACGACGAAATCCTTTCAAGAAGGGGAGGATGATAAGCCCCAAATCGAGCTTAGAGTACTTACCATCAAGAGCCGGGATTGGAGGATGCTGATGCGGGGCAAATCGAGCCAAGACACTTTTCAACGTGTGCCAAGCTTGAAGGATGCAAGGAATCGAAGTCAAGAGGCTTGGGAAGTGTTTCGGATGATTTCGGCTCAAGGCTACACGCCCAAGGAGGAGGAGGGACGCCCAGCACAGCCAGGCGCCCCGCCTAGAGGGTTCACTGCCTAGGCAGCCAGGCGCCCCGGCCGGCCACCCAGGCGGCCCGCCCGGCCAGGCGCCCAGCCACTCAGGCGCCCCGCCCGGCCACCCAGGCGCCCCGCCTGGCCACCAGGCGCCCAGCCTGGCCACAAGTTCCCCAGCCCACTGCCTAAGTTCCAGGCACCCCGCCTAGGCCTAGGCGCCCCGCCTAGCACGCTGAAGACTACTAATTTTGGCATTGAACTTTCTATTTTGCCCTTAAGTGGCTTGTATGTATTAATTAGCTTTAGGGGCATTTTAGACATTTCGCCTAGTCTTGTGAAAGACTATAAGTAGGAACACTTAGCCATTTCTTCATTAGCTAGTTTTGAAGATAGAATTGAGAAGATAGAATAGGCTTGGCCTTTCTTGTTGAAGTGTTGACTTCATGTATCTCTTACGTTGAATCCATGGTGGATCTCCGCTAGTGAGAGTCCCGTTTAATGGTTCAAGTCTCTTCTCCCTATTGAATCAATCTATTTGTTAGTTTGATTCGTTCTTTTCTTCTATTTCTATTCTCCCCAATCCCTTACTTTCTTGTTATCTTGTGATTGTTGCTTCCGCATCTTAGTTTATCGCTTCCGCCTATTTGATTCTTATCAATAGGCATTGGTGTTTCGGTAGTTGGGGCTTTGTGGATATGGTGGTCTTTGTGGTAGTGGGTTTTGGAATATGGGCTGAGTATTGTAGACTAGGTAGGTGGATGTGGGTGGAATGTATAGGTATGATGGAGAAGGTGTTTGGTAGTAGTGATTGTGGGTAGGAGAGTGGTCGAGTGATGCAGCCACGAAGGAGACACCGTCCCTCTTTTTTCTTGATGTAGTGGTGTTCCCAGATTGTAGGGCTTTGTTAGTGGCTTTAGTGTAGCCAAACTAACAATCCAGCCAGTATTCAGTCCATCTTTAACCATATCCCCAATCTTGATCAACTCTCCAAACTTCTTGTCTTGTAGATTCAGCATCTTGTCAAAGTAGACGTCTTCTTGTATGCGGATGAAGGTTGCCACTATCTCGGCGTCATCCATAGGAGGTTGGACTTTAGCAGCCTCGGCTCTCCACCTAGTTGCTAATTCTCTAAATGTCTCGGTGGGCTTCTTCTTCAACTTCTCTAAGTAGAAACAATCAGGCATGGCATCAGTGTTGTGCCCAAAACTATCAACGAAGTCCCCAGCCATTGCTTTCCAGCTCATCCACTTCTTTGTTTGTTGCTTTGAGTACCATACCAGCGCATCTCCAGTCAGACTGCGGTTGAATAATTGCATGCGGATCTTTTCATCATGTCCAACCCCAACCAGCTTGTCACAATAAGATCTCAAATGGGCCATCGGATCACCACTACCATCGAACATATTGAACTTAGGCATTTTATAGTCTTCGGGCAGCTTCAAGTCAGGGTACATGCAGAGATCCTCGTAAGCTAACCCACGGGATCCTTTGGTGCCTTGGAACTACTTGAACTTTTCTACCAACCATTGGACTTGCTCCTTGGTGTTGTTTGGGTCTTCCTTGGTCCATGCATACAGTTCGTGATCTTTGGTGGGTGATGCGATGATTTTTGTTTCAGCAGTGAAAGAGGGTAAGTTGTTTTGTGGTGCTTTTGGTGGTGCGGTGTAGGCAGGGTAAGGAATGTATTTTTCAGGGTATAGTGGATCTTTGCCATGAGGGCGGGTGGTTTTGTTTTGTTCAACAATCTCATCAGTACGGGCAAGAGGGATCCTACTCTCCAACTCGAACAGTCTCTGTTCAAACTGATGCAGCCCAAAATGGCCTAAACGACAACCATCAAAAGCCAAGCTCGAGAGCACAACGGATACGAGTCAAAGCCTCCGGAAACATCTTGAAAGATCATGCATTGGAGCGCCAACGGATGGAGGAAACAGGGCAGGAAACTGGGCACAACAAAACAGGGCAAAACAGGGCAGCACACTGGGAGCTTACTGCCTGATGGAGGATATTTGTTCTTCGCGATCGCGCCCATACCTCACGCGATTGCGAAGGGTCTTCCCTTGTTATGCGCGAACGCGCCATACATAGCGCGAAGGCGATACTGAAGATTCCATGCTGAAGATGCCAGTGACCTGCGCGATCGCGAGCTTGCTAGCGCGATCGCGATGCCTTAGAAGTTGTCTTGCTCGATCGCGATCATTCCTTGCGCGATCGCGATGAGGAAGAGTTGATCAGCGAACCAGAAACAGCTGCAGGGCCATTTTTGTCCATTTTGAGTGTAAATGTATATATAGCACATTGCTCTTCATTTTCATAGTTTAGTTTTAGCTTGAATTGAATAGAGAGAAGACAGAATTAGAGAAGAGGCCAAGCCCTTCTAGTCCGAAGCCCGAGGCTTCATGTATCTCGTTAACTTGGAACCTATGGCGATCGACACCTAGTTGAGTCCATTGTAAGGTTCGAGTTTCACTTTCTCCCTTTTGGATTATTAATTCATGTCTTGAATTTATTAATCCGTTCTTTCTTCTCGTTTCTTGACTCCCCAATCCTTGTTTCCCCGATATCATTGATATCACCTATCGTGTTATTTATCGCTTCCGCCTTCTTAGTGTCGTTATTAGCTTCCGCGCATTTTAGATTGCATCAGTTGGTATCAGAGCACGGCTAGGCTTCGTTCTTACGAATCCTCGGTCTTGTTCTTGTTGTTGTTATCGTTGTGTTGTTTGTTGTTCTTATTTGAAGAAAAACAAAAAAAAAAATAGAAAAACTAGAAAAGTTGAAAAAAATTGGTCGAGCGGGTTGGATACGAATCCCCGATTGTTAAAAAGTAGTGGGGTTTGTTCCTTGTTGTATTCCCGTCGTTTTGATACCTATATCTCGTGTTTCGGTGTTACGATTCAAAAATTTCGAAAATCAAAATCCAAAAGTTTGAAAATTCTTGAAAACGCTTCAATCTTGAATCGAAGCTTGTTGTTGTTGTTGTTGTTTGGGGTTGAAAAATTATTGGGGATTGATGATATTAGTTGTATACACCTTTGGGTATCGTTGGTTTTGAGTTTCGGGTTGATATCGAGCCAAAGTTTTGGCCAAAATCGCCAAAAAAACCCGTTTTTGAGCTGCTGTGAAATCGCAGAAATTAACCCTTCGCGATCGCGAAGAGCAATTTCGCGATAGCGAAGAACAAAATTATTTTTTGGAAAATTAACCCTTCGCGATCGCGCGCGTCTGGTCGCGATAGCGAAGAACAAAAAAATTTCAGAATTCCAGTTTTGGGACAGAATGTTCGCAACGGCTTCCGAACAGATTCCAAACATCATGACTCCAATTGGAACATTAAATATGATGAGCTTGTAGATCACAAACAAATTTTCATCCGATTCCAAATCCGTTTGGTGCCGATTCGAGTCAAATCTTTTGTGTCCCGTTTTCTTCTATACCTCTTGGTTAGTGTTTTGAAGGTAATTGGCCTACTTGAAAGACACTAATCCTTTAGCGTATAGGGTATTCGTGCGCAGAGGAGATTAGAATTCAAAGAAGAGTTGTAGAACTCCTTTTGGCCTCAAGTGCGCACTTTAAAAAGCCGTCCGTACATCGAGTCTCATTAATTCCACTCCGAACTTTAACTTGGACATGCTAGTTGTGATTACCTTGGTTCCCAAGTTGATAAGGCCTCGCTCTTGAGTGTACATATATTGAGTGATACACGTGAGGGAGTGACTTTCGGGAGGTTTTGCTCTTGGTGATTACAACAATGTCGGATGATGATTGTGGTGATTATGGCTCATGCGGGGATGATGCGAGTTGCTATGACTCGTATGGTGATGAGGGAGACTATGGTTCCTATGAGGATAATGATGGCCATTACTATGATGATGGAAATCATGGCTCCTATGTTGATGAAGCGGTTCACTATGATGATCGTGAGATTGATGATGACTATGAGGCTCATGATGAATTTGTTGATCCTTATGCTTCTAGTCAAGGACCCGAGGATGGTGACGCTTCAAGGTATGATGATCCTACTTACTCTACTTGTGATGAACTTGAGCATGATAGTGACATAGATAGAGTTGATGATGATGTTGATTATAGAAATTGTTCATATGCATCTTCTCTTGGTGTTGCTTGTGGAGTACAAGGGAGTAGTAGAGGACCTTCCATTAGCATGGGAGGTGGTGGTGGATGTTCCATGGGAAATGGGAGATTTGCATCTTCTAGTTCCCATGTGAAGGGTAGAATGAGAAATGGTATTGCTCTTACCGTTACGGGGGTACATTGCTCTAGTAGTGGTGGTAGGAGTGGTGCTAGGGGCTATGGAACCAAGGCGAGAGGCAATTGTGGGTTCCATAGTGGTACTCCTTCCTCGACTTCCAACAACATTTCTAATGTTAAAAGAGTGACGGGTAGTGGAGGATATTCTAGTGGTGTTGCCACTAGTGGAGGGATAAGGAAGACTCAAGTTGAGGGTGATGTGTTTCTTGAACTTCCAAGTTCTTACTTGGATGATCCTATACGAAACTTGGGTCTAAGGAGGTTCCTTGTTGAGGTGGAAGGTAATGGAGGGTACTTGCTCAAGATTGGTAACACCGATGCCAATTGCATTAGTACCTCGGTGGTTGATGAGTTAAGGCTACCTTGCTATGCCCTAGAGCATCCTTATAAGTACCACGGAGTGTGGGTTTCCAAGCAAGCTCGGGTGTGCATATCTCATAGGAGCTATTGGGGTTATATGTGGTGTGATGTGTACCCCATGCAACATTGTGATGTGTGGTTAGGTGAGCCGTGGTTGCAAGGCAAGAAGGTGCGATATGTTCTTGAGAATGATAGGTATTATGTGAACAAGGGCCAAAGGAATTATGACCTTGAGCCTCTTGAAGCGAAGATCAAGTCATCTCCTAGTATACCTTCTTGTCCTATGCAAAGAGAAAAGGAGCAAGGACCTCATTCCATGAATGAAAGGGTGCAAACAAGATGTCCTACAAACACAAGCAAAGGTGGGACTAGTGCTACAAAAGAGTTGACAAATGTCAACAAGGTGAGCCCGAAGCCACTTCCAAAGCCGAGTGGTTTACCAACAAAGAAGAAGGAGACATCAAGTGATGAGTCTCCAAGTCCTAAATTCCGGGTTGATGTAAAAAGTCCACCTACTCCGGCTATGGGCATTCTTGGGCCTCGTCCCAATTCGCCCGAATTTGAGAGACAAAAGATTGAGAGGAGTAAGGGAGTGACCGGTGACATACCTCGAGTGGAAAAAGGAGAGGATGTGTTGAGTGATGTGAGCGGGATGTCACCACCCGAATCTACACCTAGCCTTGAAAGAAAAATGAGGGAAAAGAAAGAGGGAAAAAAGAGTGAGGATACCCCTTATTCTAACCTTAACCTTTTATCTTTTTCTTCTACTTGTGTGAGTACTTGTGTAGGTATTCTTGGAGGCAAGCCGATGGAGCCTCAACCATGTTCCGTGATGGAAAGACAAGGTGAAGGAGATGCCGAATGTGAGCTACAAGGTGGAGACGTTCATGACCCTTCAAAGGTATGTGTTAGTTCTTCCTCCCTTGAGCATGATACTTCCTTGTCTTGTGATCTTGATTGTAACAACTCTATGTTAGTTGATGATTTACATGAGTATATTGTGTTTGCAACTAGTGTAGAGCCTTCGGGTCAACTTGTGTGTGAAATTGAACCACTAGTTGAGAGGGTTGAAAAGCCACATCATGATGTGAGCTCGGTTTTTATTGAACCTCTGTTTAGTGAAAATGTTGAAGTTGACCTTGTTTGTGAACCTTATTATGACACCCCACCTATATTTGATAAAGGAGAAGATGAATTGCATGATGATCTTATTCTTCCCTTTGATTGCTTAATTGATGGCGGTGGTTCATTGTGTCGTAGTGAGGATGGATGTGACCTTGAGGAGTCTCTCGTGTGTGAGATGGATCGATTTATGTTCGATGACTCCTTGAGTGAGAGTGAAGGACCTAGTCTTGATTCTATGCTTTTGTGTAACCATGAATTTGAGGTACATGCCTTTACATTTCTATTGTTTGAAGGCAATCTCATTGGTGGTGGTGAATTGTATCGGACTAGGGTCGGTAGTAAAGTCGAACCCCCATGGTTTGTCAAGTTAGGCTCTATGGATGATCCAACGTTTGGAACTCCGAGTGAGGAGAGTGGTCTTGGTATTGGTCGTGTTGACCTATCTTCTAGTAGTTCTAGCCTTCGTTGTGTGGACTATAATGATGAAGGACCTATTTTGGAGACCTTCCTTTGGAGTTTGTCCAATAAGGAGGATTGTCCTGGGGTAGATTTGGGAGGTGAGGAGGTACCTCTCGGTGTGTGTATGAATGCTCTTAAGAAGGGGAGTGGAGTAGTCGATGTTAGTTGTGAATTGAACTACTTTACTTATTCCATTCCATATGTTGAGCACACCTTGAGTGTTGGACATGCCAAAGCCAATGCGTCACATTGTGATAAATTTGATTTGAAGGCTTGGTGTGATGATAGTAAGCTTAGGGGTCATAGGACATTTGATTGCTATATGTTGCATGACTTTGATCTCTTTGCTTGTTTTGGAAATGAGTTCCTGATCTTGTCGAGCCAAGACTTTGTTGTCTCCTTTGGGGACATAAGCTTTTTCATTGGTATTGATGCTTGGCTCTATCACAAGAGTGTGTTTTCCACACCACTTGCATTTATTATTGTTGAGCTAACCTACTTGTGAAGTAGGAAGTTTTTGGTTGTGCTTTGTTTTGATTGTAGGTTTTGATGGTTCGATTTCGAGGACGAAATCCTTTCAAGAAGGGGAGGATGATGCAGCCCAAAATGGCCTAAACGACAACCATCAAAAGCCAAGCTCGAGAGCACAACGGATACGAGTCAAAGCCTCCGGAAACATCTTGAAAGATCATGCATTAGAGCGCCAACGGATGGAGGAAACAGGGCAGGAAACTGGGCACAACAAAACAGGGCAAAACAGGGCAGCACACTGGGAGCTTACTGCCTGACGGAGGATATTTGTTCTTCGCGATCGCGCCCATACCTCACGCGATTGCGAAGGGTCTTCCCTTGTTCTGCGCGAACGCGCCATACATAGCGCGAAGGCGATGCTGAAGATTCCATGCTGAAGATGCCAGTGACCTGCGCGATCGCGAGCTTGCTAGCGCGATCGCGATGCCTTAGAAGTTGTCTTGCGCGATCGCGATCATTCCTTGCGCGATCGCGATGAGGAAGAGTTGATCAGCGAACCAGAAATAGCTGTAGGGCCATTTTTGTCCATTTTGAGTGTAAATGTATATATAGCACGTTGCTCTTCATTTTCATAGTTTAGTTTTAGCTTGAATTGAATAGAGAGAAGAGAGAATTAGAGAAGAGGCCGAGCCCTTCTAGTCCGAAGCCCGAGGCTTCATGTATCTCGTTAACTTGGAACCTATGGCGATCGATACCTAGGTTAGTCCATTGTAAGGTTCGAGTTTCACTTTCTCCCTTTTGGATTATTAATTCATGTCTTGAATTTATTAATCCGTTCTTTCTTCTCGTTTCTTGACTCCCCAATCCTTGTTTCCCCGATATCATTGATATCACCTATCGTGTTATTTATCGCTTCCGCCTTGTTTGTGTCGTTATTAGCTTCCGCGCATTTTAGATTGCATCACAAACTTAGCATAGTCTTCATAGGCAACCACTCCTTGCTTTTCAGGAGTTCCATTTCCATCTTTGTCAAACTCAGCCATGGTATTTCGTCTTGTCCTTGTCCTTGTAGGTAAAGGGGGAGGTGTCGGGATCGATCCTCTGGATCTCAACCGGTATTGCGGCGCGGCCAGAATGCACAAACCAAACTTTCTTGGGGATTCTAACATATCAAAACAAAGAAAAGAATGTGAGCATACGTTAGTTTAAACAAAATCGCGTCCTATCATGCATGGGACCTCTTTTGTGCCAGAGGTAGGCCTATCGAAGATTCGAACCGTTTGCACCAAACACATCATTTCGTTTGCATAAACATAATCACCACAAGCCTAAGAACCCAAAAAAAATGAAATTTTATTTGATCTGCTTGGCTTTATTACAACCACTAATTTGAGACAATGACTCGATTAAAACGAAAACAACGAAAAAAAGGACAAGATGACTCGACTTAATACGACCAGACTACGTGCCAAGCAAAGAGGCTTCAGATCAAGCTTCAGTTCCGACATCTTCTTTTTCCTTCTTCTCTTTGGCTTCTTCCTTGGGCTTGTGAACCAAGCTAATGGGTGGAGGATCGGCGAACATCTCCATCAGATGCTTCCCAGCTTCCATGTCACCCAGAGCTTTCGTGAAGAATTCGCAGATTTCTATTCCCTTTGCTTCCTTTTCTTCCAGTGGTACTGCCTTAAAATACTCTCCCCATCCTTTGAGCAAATCTTGTAGGTTCCCAACAGCCTGCCTTGCTGCCATGACCTTGCTTGTCCAATACTTCAAGTCATCCCCTTTGATTTTATCCCTGTATTGTCTCCTCATCTCCCTCTCTTGTGTCACCCTTAACTCCTTTCCTTGATCGAACTCGTGTCGTAGCTTCTTGTATTTTTCAGTGACACTCGGAGCTTTGGTTTTCTTTTTCAGTGTGGTCTTTGATCGAAATCTCGCTTTATTTTCGCTGAGCCATTGAGGATAAGCCAGAGTAGCCGCGGGGTTCACCCTACTATCTCGACCACGACAAAATTACATAGTAAGCCTCTTTTCCCACATTGTCAATATAGTGCCAACCATCGGGTGCTTTAGTCTTTTATGTCAACGTTGAATCTTCTCCCGTCAGTCAACTGTGGAGTTTGTTGTGTCATTCCCACTTGTCAGAGGATTCTTAGAGGAACATAGTGATCAGTTCCTCGGAATCCAATCAGTGTCAAGAAAGTGATGTCTTGACCTTGTATGGAAACAATGAAGCCAGCGCAGTTTTAAATTACCCATTGTACCTCTTGCAACTCCTCAAACTTGGTGTACCATCCTTCCATATTTGCAGGGCCTTCCCATGCGGCTGTCCCAGCCATGCGGGAGCTATGTGAGCTGATCGCTCCTTTCCACGATTGTTTTGGTACTACCGGACTAACGGGGACACTGTGCAAATGCTCTATCAACCATATTTGCAGCAACAGGTAGCACCCCTCGAAAAAGTCTCCTCCTCTTCTACATTTGGTTAAAGCCCTATAAACTTCCCCCAGAATCATTGGGACCAAGCTTACTTGACGCTTGTAGGCTCCCTTGAGTAACCCCTCTACTATTCTTTCCAACCTTATGTCGATCTTTCCTTCCTTCTCGGGGAAAACCATGCTACCCAGAAAAGCAACGATGAAAGCATTCGATTCAGTCCACTCCCAGTCTTGAATTTCCCATGCCCCAGTCCACTCGTGCCTAATCGTTGAATCTCCAAATCGAGAATGCAAATATTCCAACGATACATTCCCACCGTGCACTCCCTCGACATATGGATTATAAGGAGCACCCAGCAGTTCGATGAACTCCTTAGGGTCCACGTCTTGGGGATAAATCATAGTCTCGGGTCCAGGCTCTAACCCTGCTAGTCCTCCAAATTCCTCTAATATTGGTGCCAACTCCAAACCATTGAAATGAAACACAGCCCTCTTGTAGTCCCAGAAATGTGTGGCAGCTTCAACCAAACCAGGCATGTTAGTGTAGGCTTTGAGAGCTACCAGTTCTGCCAACACCTTTTGAACGTGAGCATTGCTGACAACAACCAAATCTTCCCACCAGAGTCTGATCAAGTGAGGAGGTCAGGAAATAATCTCAAATTGGAGTGTACCTCTTGCAGCCATAGTCTGAAAACAAAACAAGAAAAGGTACAGACCAAAACATTCTTATAGTTTTGATCATGTTTAAGCAGACGATCAATATTTGTGCAAACGTTTCTTCGAATCCATGCGGAGATGCAATTTTGTCATTTTCGGGTTAAGAACCCTTTCGACATTTGGACGTAGGCTTACTAATGGGCTATTAAGTGCCAAGGATGTATAGCCTTCCTAAGTTTGTAATGATTCAATAAATACGCATTTTGTTGCCAATTATTCTCATAAATTCCCCTAATCAATTTTGAAAATCGGTACATGATGACTTTTTCGGAAAATAAAATACAAAAGGAAAAATGAAAATAACACTTTGACTAGGCAGCACGCTCATACTCCAGCCTGGCTCTCTTTGCTTCTCGTGTAATCTCCTTGACTTCTTTGATAGCTTTGGTTAAGTATCTCTTAGCCTCCACCAAGTGTAAAATATCTATCTTTACACACTCCGAATTCCATTGTTCATGTTTCGTCTCCAACGCCTCTATCTTTTCCTCTAGCCCTAATGTACGTATCCTCCATGCTTCGATCTCTTCTTTGTTCTCTTTATCCATCTTAACAGCTTTCAACATGAATTCTCGGTATCGGATTTGACCTTCCGCCTCACGATCTCTTATGTTATTCCCTCGGCTCGGCCCCACTACCACATTTCCTTTTATATTGGAGCGTAACTAGCTTTTGTAGTTCGGTTCGCATCCAGCGTTGTATCTGTCTGATGCTAGCGATTCTTCTCCCATAACTTGTCTTCCCACCCAGATTTTTCTAATGCTCTTAACTCTTGGAACAACATCTCAAACATAATCAAACTGATAGTCCTTCGTGTCTGATATCAATGGTATGATTTGCTTCCTTCCCGCTTGCCTCATCACCCTCAATGGTTGATAGGGTTGGAGAACCCTCAATCCCATGAGTATCACAAAGGGTGCCTTCTCAGAGCTAATGATGATGTCTGATGAAGGAAACCAAGTGAACATCCACTGAATTGAGTCCTCCGTTATGTTTTCAAACAACTTTACCCATTTCTCTGTGCTGCTTGGCTGCTTGAATTTTGGAACTCCATATCTCTCTCCAACCAAGTAGTTGGAACCAGTCAGCTTAGACAATTCTTCTCTACCCTTCACTTTCCTCAAATGCTCTTTGAACCATGTCTGTAGTAGAAGGTTGCAACCTTTGAAATATTTTGCTCCTCTTTTGCAATAGCCTAAAGCCCGATAAATGTCCACCACTATCATAGGAACTATGGTATAATGGTAACCACCAATTCCATTGAACACCGCATCGGCAACAGTGACAAGCCTTGAACATATGTCGTGACTCGAGCTTTTGGGGAACACCATAATTCCTAAGAGACAAATAGTAAATGTAAGTGGTCTAGCTCTCCTCCAGTCATTGTAGGACTTGAACTCTTTCTTACGGTCATTGAATGCACTCAAATACCCAAACCGGTTGTAGAAATAGGAAAAAGGTATTTTCTTTTGTTGTAAAAATTCCACATTCACGCTTGCCACCATCCCTAACTTTTTACAAAACTCTTCAGCTGTGGGGACACTTGGTGCTAGCACACGACCCCCTTGCCAACGATGTTTGTCTAACCCCGAGTGTGACACGAACCCTCCTATTTCTTCCAACAAAAGTGTTAATTCAACATCCCCAAATCTAAACACGTTCAGTTCTTCATCCCAAAATGACACCGACTCTTCAATCATCTCTCTACATGGCGCCATTTCTAATAGTAAAACCAAATGACCCAAATGTTGACGTACTTCGGTTTGCTCACTCAATGACAAATTGTTCCACCAACCGGTTAGAAAAGAAGGTGCGCCCATAGTCATTCCAAAATGGTGAAACTTTTGACTCATTGTGACCTATAAAGAAGAAACAATAAAGGGTTAAAACCCCCTCCCCTTTTTTGAGAATAATTAGGCAAATCAAAATGCGTTTTTATTCTCGTCTCACTTTTTTTTTCACTCTTTTCTCTTTCTTTTTTCTCAAATGCACATAAGCATGTCCAAACGTCCCTTCGGGGTCAAAAACCCATCAAGTAATTTGGACAAGTTGAAAACTAGCCGACTCACGAGGAGCCCTTCCTATGGCATGGTGCATGCTCATTACATTCCAAGAGTGGTGTAGTTCTAGATACGGTTCCCCAAGGTGGACGGCCAAGGGGTGGTATCATTTGAAATTGTTGGTTGTACCACGGACCAACTATAATAAAAAATGTCCCTCCTAAAGGTTTTTTGAGGTGAAGCGACCGTGGGATCCACGTAATCGCCCGTGTGTGTGCAAAGTGTCGTTTCCCAGGAGTTAGGGAGTATGAGTGAAATATGCCAATGTTACATTAAAATTTCAAATTCATACAAGTAAATAAATGAAAAAAAAAGGAAAAGAAACACAAAAAAGAAACCAAGTCAGTAACATCATAATAATATGAAAAGCAAGATAATAATAAATCCCAAAAATTAAAGACTCGTTATGGTTAGGACATTGAATATCCCCAGCGGAGTTGTCATTCTGTCACACCAGATTTTAGACTCAACTCGGAGCGAGTCGGGTTTCGGATTTGACTGGGTAACTCGTTTGCGTTCGAAGTTGGAGTCGCCACGTAATATAGTTTTCTAAGGTGTAGTAGATCAGCTAAGCGTCTAAGGTCAAGTTCATTATCATACTAGTCTTGATTTCAGAGATTCAACAGGTAAGAAGTCCAAATGACTCGGGGGAGAAGGTGTTAGGCACTCCCCCAAGTCCCACAAAAGGTGGTTCCCGCCCGAGTCTATATTTTGGGATGTTTTAGTAAGGTTGTGAGCATTTCTATGGACAATACTAACTTAAAAGGCCATTTTCAATATCTTAAGTACATCTACACAAGTTTGAACAACAAATAGGCTTTAAGTTTTGCACATACGACCTATTTACGCCTAATCGCGTTTCAAGGCCTCTAATATTAATGCCTAATCGCAAATGAGGTTAGATCTATAAAAGGTGCAACAATTCAGCTTATTCATGCAATTTCAGCCTTTTAAACAATTTTAGCGCAAATAGAAAGTTTTGCGAAACTAGACAGTTTTGTAAACAGTTTTCAGATTTAGGCCAAAACCAAACAGGTATTATTTTTAAAATAAAATATTAGCCATTTAGGGTCGGTGTGACTTGTCATTAATTGTCGAGCCCTAACCTTAATGGATATTTTTATTTAGGGGTCAGTTTTGATAAGTGTTTAGATAAGGGAGCTGTTTTTCAAAAGTGGGTTACACAAAACACAAAAATGCAAATAAGGAGGCTAACGCACATATATATATATATATATATATATATATATATATATATATATATATATATAGGCATGCAAATACATCGATAATTAGTAGTTTTGGACTTTATAAAACATTTATATACTTGTATAGTCGACCCCTATCACTTATACACCCACATACACTATTAGATTAGTGTACAGGAGCTTTAAAGTAAGAAAAATAGTTTTAACACATATAAATGCCACATTTAAAAAATAATTTTGGGCCTGGATCAATTATGCAAAGAGAGGGAGTCTTAGTTTTCAGAAAACAGTCCAGTTTAAGCAATTATAACACAAATAGCCCTTGTTTAAGTGAAATAATAGATTTAACGTAAAACAGACATGCTTTCAAGCCTTTTGATTCTGAAACCCGTGTAGAGTATTAAATAAAGCAGTGTTGACATTTCAGAAGTCCTACCCACAACCTGTATAACTCCTATTTTAACCAGACAAATGTCATACTGATTTCAGAAACATTAGGACTTTAAATGATGCAGCACACATAAGAAAGGAGTTAGGAGGAGGCCCCTGGATAGCCAATACACAGCCTAGTAGCTGTGTTCCCTGTTTTAAACAAATTACCAGTAGGGGTCCTAATCAAATATACACAACATGGGCAGTTTCTAAATGGTAATATCATGCAGAAAGAGAAAGGCCTGGGCTTAGTATTATCACTTCAACATCAGTTTTTAGGAAGACACTGTAGAGTGACATTATCATGGTCATTTAAACTCTTTATTCCTGTAATTAAGATAGGACCGGTATGGCTTTAGGGCCATCAAAATAAGCTGCATGCAGAGGTTAATAGGAGAGACCAAAACAGAGGTCACACAAACTCATACATTCACAGACAAAGTCAAAGAAAAAAGCTAGCAGGCATAGGCAGGTTTGAACAAAAGGCAAAAAGTAGTTAGGAATAGGGAAATACCTTCAAACAGTATGGAACAAGTAAACAAAGTTGCAGGTGATGCTTGATGCTTGCAAAGAGATGAACCAGAAAGTAAACAGACAAGAGGCTTCTAATGATTTTGAAAGATAGTCAGAGAGAGAGTAAAGTGTATGCCTGTGAAGTGTGCTATATGTTTCTGTGTAGAAAACTATGTGTCTAGTGAATAAGAGGCCAGGTTTACATAGGTGTGAGTGTACGGATTTAAATTCAAATGAGTGAAAGTTAAGAATGGTAAGAAAATATTGTTTCAGAACAGGGCAGTCACCCCTAAGTGTATTTTCCAAAATTAGATCAATCAGTCTTCCAAATTTAAAGGCAAAACCCAATCCTAAATCAAATTGGACTTCCCTTTTTAACTTAAACAATGTCTAGATTCAAAAAATAGTGTACAAGGATGCTCTACACTGATTGAGGCTCAGAATCCCCTTGATTGCATTGACAAATTCCAATCAAATTTTAAATTGATGCTAAATCAATTTCTAGACAGATTTCCAATCAAAGAGTTCAAATTTAGCAAATTAGGATCCTATAATCACGTATGCTAGATTACTATACGAATTTCAGCCTTAACAATCACATGTTCAAAGAAAAACAATTATGTATTTAGACAGGAAAAAACGACTGAAAACATCAATCTCGAATTCAAAGTTTTGAACCTAATGAAGGTGACATAGAAATTGGACTAATACATATGTCGAGTCCAGGCATACCAAAAGCTTACAGAAATCTTAACCAGTAGACTAAACAAAATAATCAAATCATGAAGACGTTGCCCTAATTGACTAACATGGAGCCAATAATCAAATAGTCATGCTAATACATAGTTAATCAGTGAAGTTAATCAATCCAGGCATAAGAGACATTCACAACAAAGGGAAAAGGGGTTACCGTTTAAGAATTGGAACCAGATTAGTTTAGGTCAATTTCGCGATCACGCATGTGTGGGGGTTCCCGATCTTAGGTTAAAAATTCTTAGGTTTCACGAGACATTGCTGGGGTTCCTATTTTCCGGCAACAGAAACAAGAATCAAAGTGAGAAGTCGATCTTGACCTTCGCCAAATGAGAACATAGATGTAGGGGTTTTGTAACAGAAGGCATAAGGAATATGACGGTGTAGTTTTCACGATGTCTTGCCACCGGAGTCGACTGGAAATGGTCATTGACAGCGAATCGCTAGGTTTTCTCGCGAGAGAGAAGAGAGAAGAGGCGGCCGAGATTTTTTGGGGGAAAATGAATAGGTTTTAGGGTTTGGGGGGTCGGTTATAGTTAAACATGGAAATTTAGTTTTGGCTGTTTGTATCAAAGGGATGGAGGGCTGGGATTAAGCCACGTGGGCTTGACGTGGATAAGTGAGGTGGATATATGAGGAGTAAATAGGAGTGTATAGATAGTGTATATGTGGTGTATATTTAGTATAAAATAGGTATAAAAATTGTATAAAACAGGTATAAAATTACCGAAAAATTATGGAATTAATTGAAAAAATTAGAATGGCTAGGGGGAGCGTATAAAAATGGAATTTTAGGTTCTAAAACGATTTGGTTAATTTTATCAAAAATAGAGGTGTTCGCAGAATTTTAAATGAAAACCTATATTTTGTAAACACTGCTATAGTTTGTGATGATGTTTTTGAAAATGGCTTTTAATTACCATGCTATTATGATAAGATAATTTGAAAAAATGGATGGGGGGAGAATAAATGCACGATCGTGGGTATAATTTAAAAACCATTGCTTTAAAAAATAGGAGGGGCAAAATTGGGTGTCAACAATACCCTGGTTACATGCATCATTCGTCGAGCAACATGAGCATTTTGTTCACGTAAAATATCATCGGATAAAGTATCGCATGATTCACGAGTGTGTCCGAGCCTTGAAAAGTAACTACACTTGGGTCAAACTCTCCCAGAACAACCTCCACCTCGATTCCCCGTATTATAAGATGTTCGATTGCCCATTTTATGAGGTGTTTGATTCTACCGAGTCTGCGAAGCTAGAACAGACGAGTCAGTCAGTGAGGAAACCACTTTGTGACTGGATGGCGCAGCAAGTTGAAGTAATCGAGAGAATAGATCATCAATTGTAGGGACTGAAGGACTGACCAAAATCTGACCAAGCACCGAATTGAGGTCAATTAGACGTCCAGCAAGTGTATGAACTAGAAATATCTTTTGTCATTGCTCTTGTTGTTTTTCCACACTAGCAGTGACTGGCATAAACTTCTCAAATTCTTCCATCACTGCTTGTACCTGTCCCAAATAAGTTCACATATCTAGTTCTTGTTTCTTCAAATTGGTCATTCGAGAGATCATATCATAAAACGGGATATGTCATTAGTATATAACGTGTGAGCATTTTTCCCAAACTGAATAACATACCTGGAATGGATGAAACATAGGCCTTAATTTACGATCAATAGATCGCCATAAAAAACTGCACAACTAAGCATCAACCTTCTCCCAATTTGCCTTAGCTTTCTCATCAACCTCGATGCCCTTCTTCGTGAAGTGATTTTGGACGCTTTGATCCTTGCACCATAGCTCAACCGATGAAGCTAAAGCTAAGTAGATCGAACTTCCAAGCGAGGGTTCAGAAGTAATCATAAGACTTGTGTTACCAACTCCTGATTTTTTAGAACCAAAAGCATCAAATCCAAGACACATCGTTGGATTTGAAAATTTGAAAGTAATAAAATTGACCCAAAACTATTTCCAAAAGAAATTGGAGAGCAGAAACTTCACTCTAATCTAAAACTGTAACAAATTACAGCAAAAACGCTGAAAAATAGGATTGGTACACCTGAACCCTAATTTTGATCGCCTGAATATTAAGAAAATAGACCGGCTAGTCTCGGAATAGATCGAAGACCCCCAAGGAGCACAAATCTAACTAAAAAAGTTGCCGAAAAGATGTGCACGCGCTGGCGCGTGAGGTAGACGCGTCGCCGGAGATGGAGAATCTATCAGCACGTGAGGGCGCGTGGGGTACTTATTGCCGGAGGGGTTGACTGGGGTTTTGTCAGAAAATTGTGAGGAACCTTGTGGTGGTGTCAGATTTTACACAACACCACTAGAGAGAGAGTCTGACGCTGGCTGACCTAACTGTCATAAAAAATTGCATAGTGACAGCTTAAAAACTTTTGTTTTCCACCAATGCCCTGATACCATGTGAGAAACTATGAGAAAATTATTGATATTTCATAAAAGAGTGTTCATAACGAGTCCTATTTATAACTACTATACATGCTACACTACAAATTATTTCCCAATTGGGACAACTATGCTAATCCTAGTTATATATAACTTAGGTTTTCTAGCAGGTATGTTGTTGACTAGGCAGGGGGCGAGTATTTTGCCTAATATCTTCCGCTGCTTTTTCACCTCTTTCTTAACCGCGTACCTTACGACGGTCACATAAAAACTTCTAGATAACTTCTGCTCATCCTGAATCTTTCTCATCCCTCAAGGAGTAGGGTACTTTACGACTTGAAGTGTAGATGACACTATACGTACTTCGTGAATCGAAGGTCTTCCCAAGATAATGTTATACGAAATCGCATGTCATTGCCTGGAAGGACGTTATCTTCATCATTCTAGGGAAGTGGACCGGTAGGAGCTCTTATCCCACAGACATCTCGCAGGACCTGTTGAAGGTTGTAATGGTATATGGGCTGGGGATTATCTGGTGCTGCATCTCCATTTGGCAGACGGCTTTCCAGTGGATGATATTCATAGTACTGCCCAGATCTATCAGCACACGCTTGACCAGGGCATCATGCACCTGCACAATGATGATCAAGGCATCATGGTGCGGGTAGAGGACCTGCTGTATCTCTATCGCTGAATTCAATGGCATTGATACGGGGCTTTTTGGTCACCTCGCGGTGAGCCTCACAAACCATAGTTCTAGCCCTACTATTATCAACCCTGGGTCCCCCGAAGATCGTGTTGATGGATCTTGAGGTACGCTCAAATCATGATGCAGCATACAAACCCTCTCAACTAATAATTCACACTCACACTCAAGCTGATCATTAGACTCTATAGTAGTTGCAAACACATTATATTCACAACAATCATCAATTAACATTGAGTTCTCACTAACACTCTCACAAGACAAGGAATCAACATACCCATAGAAGGAAGAACTGGCACTTACACTCGAGTTTCTGCCTTGATCACTCAAAGCACTTGAAGTGTCATGACAAGCTCCTCCACCTTGTAGCTTACAATGATGATCTTCATCACCTTGCCTTTCTACCATAGAGCATCGACATGCCTCCAAGAATCCCTGCACAATAGCTAAAACAAATAGAAGAAGAAGATAAAGAATTAGCATTAGAATAAGGGGTGTCCTCACTCTCAATTTTTCTTTTCTCTTCTCTCATCTCTCTTATTTTTCTTTCAAGGTCGAGTTTAGATTTAGGTGACAACCCGCTCACATTACTCAACACATCCTCTCATTTTTCCACTCGAAAGTTGTCACCGATTGATGCAAGCTAAATCCGAAGACAAGCTAGCAATCGGAAACAATAAGAACACGACGCAGAAACAATAAAGATAGAGATGCGGAAGCAGTTAAGTAACCCAGATAACAAGAAATCAGGGTTGTGGGAGAACAGAAATAGAAGAAAGAATGGATAATCCAAATCAAAACATGATTGATTATCCAAGGGAGAAAATGAAACTTGAACCTAACAAGGATTCATACTAGGGATGAAATCCATTTCGGTTCCAAGCCTAAGAAGGCATACACGAAGCCTCGGGCTTCAACAAGAATGGCTCGGCCAATTCTATCTCTATTCTCTCAATTCAATATGCACTCAAAACTGTCTTAATGAGCTATGCTAGGAGTTTATATAGTCAATATAAAGGACAAAATAGTAAAAGGGTCACATGTGACCAATAAGATAAAGCCACGCAGGGCTGAAGCGGTTTTATGTGTTCGGCAGCTCTGCTAGAATACATTTGAGTCGGACGCTTTCTTGGCTCGGTCACAATTAGAATCGAACGTTCTCCTGCCTCGGACACATTTGTAGCCCTTCGGTCCATTCACTGCTCGGCGTCGTTCTTCTTTGGTTCGGTTGCTTTCAGCTTCGGGCTCGAGCTTGTTATTCCCTCCTTCGGGCTCAAACTTGATCGTTGAGCTTTCATAAGTTGTGCCCGGTCTCATAGCTTCCGAAGTCAGTGTCAGCAACGGTCACTTGTTGTCTGCTCGGTGGATTTCCATCGTTGTTGCTCGGCGAGGCAGTCTTCGACATCTTCCATTCCGGCCACACTTTGATCGTGGGCGTCATGTGACTCCTCGATGGACTATCTTGATGAATCGAACAGGTGAGCCTGGTTCGTATTGCATCATCCTCCCCTTCTTGAAAGGATTTCGTCCTCGAAATCAAACCGACAAGACCTGCAAACAAAACAGAGACAAACAACGCTTCCTACTTCGATAGTAGGTTAGTGTTTAAAAGTGTGGAAAACACACTCTTATGATAGAGCCAAGCATCAATGCAAATCAAACAGCCTATGTCTCCGAAGGAAACAACAAGTTCTTGGCTCAAATTGAAACTGTATCGAACACATGAGTAATTGAAGAGATCAATAGGACACTTTGCATGTAAGATGTGATCAAAGGACCTATTACTTCTAAACCCATGGTCATCATACCGAGCCCTTAGTTTATTTTCATTACCATGGGGCTTATGGACTTCGGTATGCACAATACTCGAGGTGTGATCAACATGTGGGATGGAGTAAGTGAAATGATTGACTCGACAACTAACATCGAATTCTCCACTCCCCTTCTTAAAAGAAATCTTATTCATACCAAGAGATAGCTTTTCACCTCCCAAATCACCTTCAAGACAATCCTTCTCATTAGACAAGCTTCCGAAGAAGGTCTCAAATAATGGATTATCGAAGGGGTTAAGCTCTACAAACCGAGGTGGTTCTCCTCGAGTCGGATGCATATCACCATCTCTTTCGAACAAAGGATTAGTGAAAACAAGTTCACTACCCATCAAAGGTGCATCCGAACCCAGGTCACCGTCCACGCTTGAGGAGTCATCGAATATAATCCGATCCAACTCATTCACTAGGGACTCCTCAAGGGTATCATCATCCTCACTACAACACAGAGATCCACCATAGGCAATAATTTCAACAAGGGTATGATCAAACAGCTCACTTTCCCCTTTATCAAAAATTGGTAGTGTGTCATAACAAGGGTCACAAGCAAGGTCAACTATAACTTCATCACTAAAGAGAGGTTCGGTGAATATCGAGCCCACATCATGATGTGGCTTATCATTCCTCCCAACTAGTGGTTCACATTCGCAAACAAGTTGACCATTCGACTCTATACTAGTTGCAAACACATTGTAGTCATACAAATCATCAACTAGCATGGAGTTTTCACTAGCTATTTCACAAGACAAGGAAGTATCATGCTCACAGGAAGGAAATCGAACACTTACCTCGGAGTGGCCTTCGGTTTCTCTTACTGTCCTCAAGGTCTCGCAAGTAGTTTCTTCTCCGTGGAGCTCACATGAAAGATCTTCTTCACCTTGTCTATCTTCTTCGGAACAGAGTTGAGGCTCCTTCGGTTTGCCTCCAAGAGTGCCTACACAAGAATTCAAGCAAGTACAAGAAAAAGATAAAAGGTTAAGGTTAGAATAAGGGGTGTCCTCACTCTCAATGATTCTTTTCCCTCTTTCTTTTCCCTCATTTTCTTTTCAAGGTCAGGTGTGGATTCGGGTGGTGACAACTCGCTCACATCACTCGACACAACCTCTCCTTTTTCCTCTCGAGAGTTGTCACCGGTCACTCCCTTACTCCTCTCGATCTTTTGTCTCTCATATTCGGGTGAGTTAGGTCGAGGCCCAAGAATACCCATAGCCGGAGTAGGTGGACTTTTAACATCGACCAGAAGTCGAGGGCTCGAAGACTCATTAACCGAGGTCTTCTCTTTTGTTGTCGGTGAACCACTTGGCTTCAAAACTTCTGGCTTCGGGTTCAATGTATTGACTTCGGTCGACTCTTTTCTTGCACTTTTCCCACTGCTCCTTGTGTTCGTAGGACTCCTCGATGGCACTCTTTCGATCCTGGATTGGAGTTCTCGCTCTTTTCTCATCTGTAAAACCGAAACATATGCACTAATGGACATCTTTCCCTTAAACCCATGAGGCGTAAACTCATATAGCAGTTGCAACTCTTCGTTGTACACAAGGTATACATCCTTCTCATCAATATATAGCAGTTGTTTGTTGTGCAACCATGGGTCTCCTAGCCAAACATCCAAATCGGGCATGGAATACACGTCACACCAAACATATTCTCTATAATCCCTATGAGATATGAGAACTCGAGCCTCATATGAAACCCTCACTCCCTTATACGTATAACGTCGTTTCAATTTATAGCATGGTATTTTTAGGGTCCGCACCAAAGAAGAGCTAATGCAATTGACATCGGTACCTCCAATCTTGAGCAAATTTCCTCCATAACCATTCACCTCAACAGCGAACCTGCTTCTACCCAAGTTTCGTATAGGAAGATCCAAATAAGAACTTGAGTGTCCCAATCCATCGAGACTAACACCTTGGGTTCTCCTTATTCCTCCACTAGTGGCAACACCAGTAGGATATCTCCCACTTCCTTTCACTCTTCCAACTTTAGGATTGTTGAAAGTCGAGGAAGGAGTTTTAGTATGGAACCCGTAAGAACTTCTCCTCGGAGAAGGAGTTCGGTAGAAACCTCCTCTACCTTCCTCGGGTCCACAACCACCAGTGCTCCTCGAGCTACCCTTCCCATAGGAATTGGAAGCATTGAATCCTGTGCCACGACTCAGAGTTGCAAGTCTTCCTCCTCCCAGGGAACAACCTCCACCACCTCCTCCCAACACGATGGAAGGAGTTCTACTATTCCATTGTGCTCCATACGAAACACCGAAGGAAGATGACATCGGATAGTTCACTTGATCAGCTTCGTCATCGACTTCCCCGATGTCACATTCATCGTATTCAAGATCATCACAATGAGAGTAAGTAGAGTCATCATACCTCGAAGCATCACTACCTTCGTATTCTTGACCCGAAGCATAAGAATCTTCTCGTTCTTCTTCACAGGCTTGGAAGTCTTCTTCGTCTTCGTATTCACCATAGTGACCTGCTTCGTCTTCGTAAGAGCCATAGTCCCCGGTGTCGTTATAGCAAACATCACCATCGTAGAAACCATAGTCTCCATCATCTCCACACGAATCATACCCTCCGTAGCTACCATCATCCGAAGACATAGCTGCAAAAAACAAAAAGAGTAAAGGACCTCACAAGTTTACTCCCTCACGTGTATCACTCGAGTAATGTTCACTCAATTTTCTTTCCACTCGTGTTTACACTCAAGGTCGTTGGCTTTTGTGACCTCACTCTATTGTTCTCACCACTTAGCCTTTTTCCACTCAAGTTGGCCTTGCCTTCTTGTTAGAAAACCGAAGTGATAAGTCACAACTAGTACTCTCCAAGTCTAGGTTCGGAAGGAGTTTATACGACTCGATGGACGGTAGCTATTTAACTGCGCACGGGGAGTCGAAAAATTATCTACGAAATTGGACTTCGGTCACCCCACGCACGAGTCCTATTAAGCTCAAATTTGATAGTACGACCTCGAGTAGAAAGAATTACTCCAGAGATCCACTATCGAGAATATTCGGACACAAGAAAAGTGAATTCCTAAGAGAATCTACCTCCTCCTCGGTTCCGCAAGGAGTCGATTGCGTACCCGACGTACAACATTTGTAACTAGGGTTTTTCCTTCATTTTTTGGACTGTTCTTGACGTGGTGTAGTTGATTTCGAACCCCAGTTGTTTTTTGGTATTTATCGATGAAAACTGGTGGTTGTTGATGTATTTGGGTCGATTTTGTGCTTAAAATCGAAGTTCCTCTGCTTGTAGACACTGTCCGTACGCCAGAAACTTGTTGACATTGTTAACAGTGAACGGACGACGTGAGCTGTGTTCTTAGCTCCGCATTGGAACTGGAGTGATCTCCGACGTTGTAAATCCAGTGACGACCCAAATCTTGAGCTTAATATGTTGATAGTGGACTGTGAACGAATCTTGACATTGTCCGTACACCGGAGTAAAGGTTCACTGTTCCATTGAAGAAGAAAGGGGTAAACTGTTGAAATCTAAAACCCCAGGTGAAAAGTTGTCGGCTAGAAAAGGGAAAGCGGATAAGGTTAAACCCTATCTGAACCGAGGAGGAAACACTTGAACCGAGGTCACGAGTTCGGAGAATTCCGAAGGGTGACTCCGAATATGGGATTGTTTAATCCAAATAATCAACAATCAATACAAATTTTTGAATTTTCTTCTTTTCACTTTTTTTTTTTGTAAAATAAGAACACCAACAGAAAAGTAAAGATAGATTGAACAAGGAACGTGGATTCGTAAGAACGATTTCCAATCCTTGCTCTGATACCAAACTGATGCAAGCTAAATCTGAAGACAAGCTAGCAATCGGAAACAATAAGAACACGACGCGGAAACGATAAAGATAGAGATGCGGAAGCAGTTAAGTAACCAAGATAACAAGAAATCAGGGTTGGGGGAGAACAGAAATAGAAGAAAGAATGGATAATCCAAATCAAAACATGATTGATTATCCAAGGGAGAAAAAGAAACTTGAACCTAACAAGGATTCATACTAGGGATGAAATCCATTTCAGTTCCAAGCCTAAGAAGGCATACACGAAGCCTCGGGCTTCAACAAGAATGGCTCGGGCAATTCTATCTCTATTCTCTCAATTCAATATCCACTCAAAACTGTCTTAATGAGCTATGCTAGGAGTTTATATAGTCAATATAAAGGACAAAATAGTAAAAGGGTCACAGGTGACCAATAAGATAAAGCCACGCAGGGCTGAAGCGGTTTTATGTGTTCGGCAGCTCTGCTCGAACACATTTGAGTCAGACGCTTGCTTGCCTCGGTCACAATTGGAATCGAACGTTCTCCTGCCTCGGACACGTTTGTAGCCCTTCGGTCGATTCACTGCTCGGCGTCGTTCTTCTTTGGTTCGGTTGCTTTCAGCTTCGGGCTCGAGCTTGTTATTCCCTCCTTCGGGCTCAAACTTGATCGTTGAGCTTTCATAAGTTGTGCCCGGTCTCATAGCTTCCGAAGTCAGTGTCAGCAACGGTCACTTGTTGTTTGCTCGGTGGATTTCCATCGTTGTTGCTCGGCGAGGCAGTCTTCGACATCTTCCATTCCGGCCACACTTTGATCGTGGGCGTCATGTGACTCCTTGGTGGACTATCTTGATGAATCGAATAGGTGAGCCTGGTTCGTATTGCATCACCGATCATTCCCTTACTCCTATTAATCTTTTGTTTCTCATGTACGGGCGAGTTAGGATGAGTCCCAAGAGTGCCCTTAGCCGGAGTAGGTGGACTCTTTATATTAACCCGAAAACTGGGACTTAGAGAACCATCAATTGACGCCCTCTTCTTCTTAAGTAAACCACTTGACTTTGAGTCTTGCGGTTGCGGTCTCACCTTTTTGGTGGATCTCAACTAACCTTCCTTTTTATTGGGCCAAGAGTGTACAATAGTCGATGCCTCAACTCTTCTTCCCCTAGGAACAAAGTCATAATAGCTTTGATGCATTCTCAGACGGTACATATCACTCTTACAACTAGAATGATTGAGTCAAGGTATTTATGCTCTCACCCTCTAACATCTCTCTACTTCTCAAACGTTGCCTATCTTTTCAGTCTCATGCCGATCACCGCAACACCTAATCATCGGCTTGCAAGTAAGACTTGTCTCTCTCCCTCCCCCCTTTTTTCTCTCTCTAGTCTTTATTTTCCCTGCTTCCCAGCCCCTATCGTCTCTCTTTCGTACCACCACATCTGAACCGATAAGAAGATTTTGTTGCCTGATCAAATTAGTTGTTGCCAGCTACGCTGCCTTTCAGTCAAAGGCAGCCCCTGTAAGCCCTTATCTCCTTTCTCTTTCTTCAACTTCTTCATCGTACTAGTAATACTCAATTTCTTTTCTTTCTATTTCTTTATCAAATTCAGTTTCTTGATAGTTTTCTTGTGTGGCTTATTGAATTATAGTGTCTTATTTTAAATTAGTAGCATCTCTAGTGCGCTCTTAATTCCATATTGTAGTTGGTTGCTTTCTAGATTTCTGTAGTTGCATTTACATTATTGCAAAGTTTCGTTTAAGTTGTTTTCTCATTTTTATCTCTTCAGTTTTCCATCAATTTTAAGGGTGGTCTGGTGTTTGCTATTTGTTTTTGCATAGTTGGGTTCTTGTTTCAATTAAGAAGGCATCCCATTATATTTTCCTAACATATTGTTTCGGGACTTGTGATTTAATTGCTTTTGTCCTACTTTGATTTTATTGCGTTTCATTGCTAGTTTAGTGCTTTTCTTCTACTGTGTATAGACTACTGTGATTTAATTGCTTTTACAGTTCTTCGCATAGTTGGCTTAGCCTTTTATTAGTGGTGGCTGAATTTCACTTGTATTTTAGGCTTGCTTTCGCGTAGTGGCTTTAGCGAATGATGGTAGTTTAAGGTCGAGTCCTCGGTTGGGGTTGAGGGTGGGGTCCAAGGGTTCCAAGGGAGGCTCTAGGATTTGAATTGGGTCATGGAATATTGGGTCGTTGACCGGAAAATCCATCGAGTTAGTGAAGATTCTCAAGAAGAGGAGGGTAAGCATTGCTTGTGTCCAGGAGACCAGGTAGGTGGGTGATAAGGCGCGAGATGTTGATGGGAATAAACTATGGTACTCTGGGATCTTGAGGATTAGGAATGGTGTAGGCATCTTTGTTGACAAGGAAATTCGCGATCAAGTTTTAGAGGTCAAGTGGGTGAATGACAGGATGATGTTTATTAAGCTGGTTGTTGGAGGGCTTACCTACACCATAATTAGTGCTTACGCACCTCAAGTGGGCTTGGACGATGAGATCAAGAAGCATTTTTTGGAGCATCTGGACGAGGTAGTTCGGAGTATCCCTATCACCGAGAAGCTTGTCATTGGAGAAGATTTCAAAGGTCACATCGGGTCGTCTGTAGGGGGCTATGCTGATGTGCATGGGGGACACGACTTCGGGGATAGAAATGATGGAAGAGTCGTTCTTTTGAATTTTGCTAGAGCTTTTGAGTTGGTGATAGCTAATTCGAGTTTCCAGAAGAAGGAAGAGCACATAATCACCTTTTGTGGTTCGGTGGCGAAGACCCAGATCGACTTCTTAATTCTTAAGAAGAGCGATAGAGGAATTTGTATGGATTGTAAGGTTACCCCGGGCGAGAATCTTGTAACCCATCAAGGTTCTTGGTTATAGATCTTAAGATCCAAGTGAAGAAGAAGGCGAAGAGGGCTCCAGATGTTCATCGAAGAATCAAGTGGAGGGCATTGACCAGTGGCAAGATTCAAGAGTTGGGTGAGAAGTTAGTAGCTACGGGGGCTTGAGAGAGTAGAGGGGATGCGGACAGTATGTGGTCCATGACAGCAGATTGTACCAGAAGGGCTGCCAGAGAGGTCTTAGGGGTCTCGAAGGGCAACCTTAATAGACACAGAGGAGACTGGTGGTGGAATGACGGAGTCCAAAGAAAAGTGGAGGCCAAGAAGGCAACCTAAATTTAGAAGAGAGTAAAGACGATGAGGAGAAGAGGTCGAATAGGGAGATGTATAAGAATGTGAAGAAGGAAGCGAAGTTAGCAGTTTCAGACGCTAAAACGAAAGCCTTTGAACGTTTGTACCAACAGATAGCAGACAAAGGTGGTGAAAAGAAGCTATACAGGCTTTCCAATGAGAGGGAGAGGCGGGTACGCAATCTAGACCAAGTAAAGTGCATCAGAGATGAGGATGGCATGGTCTTAGTTGAGGAGGCTCACATTAGACGGAGGTGGAAAGAGTACTTTCATAGACTTTTTAATGAGGAGGGGGACAAGAGAATTGTGCTGGGGTACCTAGAGCACTCAGAGAGTCGCATAAATTCTGGTCAATGCAGGTGTATTGGATTAGAAAAGGTTCAGGAGACAATTCGCAAGATGAGAAGCGGAAGAGCGACCAGACATGATGAGATTCCAGTGGAGTTTTGGAAGAGTGCAGGTAGAACAGGTTTAACCTGGCTGACTGGGTTGTTTGATGTTACCCTGGAGACGACCAAGATTCCCAAAGAATTGAGATGGAGTACTATGATTCTGTTGTACAAGAACAAGGGAGATGTTCAAAATCGCAACAATTATAGGGGCATCAAATTATTAAGCCACACCATGAAAGTTTGGGAGAGGGTAGTTGAGAAGAGGATGAGGAGGGATGTAATAATTTCTGACAACCAGTTTGGATTCATGCCCGGACGATTGACTACGGAAGCCATCCACCTTCTGAGGAGGTTGATTGAGCAGTATAGAGACACGAAAAGGGACTTACATATGGTGTTCATTGACCTAGAGAAGACTTATGACAAAGTCCCTAGGGAGGTTTTATGGTGATGCTTAGAATCTAAAGGTGTACCTGTGGCATATATCAGCTTGACTAAAAATATGTATGGCGGAGCCAAGACCCACATAAGAACAGTGGGAGGTGACTTCAATTACTTCCCAATCGAGATGGGATTGCATTAGGGGTCAGATCTTAGTCCGTTCTTATTTTCTCTAGTGATAGACGAATTGAGACGGAGCATTCAAGGGGAGGTTCCATGGTGTATGTTATTTGCTGATGATATAGTTTTGGTTGATGAGACTCGCGGCGAAGTTAATGATAAGCTGGATGTTTGGAGGTATACCCTAGAGTCTAAAGGTTTCAGGCTGAGCAGAATGAAGACAGAATACGTGGAGTGCAAGTTTAGTGGTGCGTCTCAGGAGTTAGAGACATTAGTCACACTTGATTCTCAGGTCATTCCCCAGAAGAGAAGCTTCAAATACCTTGGCTCAATCATTCAAGGTAATGGAGAAATTGATGAGGATGTTACTCATCATATAGGGGTAGGCTGGATGAAGTGGAGCCTCGCATCCGGTGTCTTATGCGATAAGAAATTGGCACCCAAACTCAAAGATAAGTTCTACAAAGCGGTCGTTAGATCAGCTATATTGTACGGCGCTGAGTGTTGGCCAGTCAAGACCACACACTTTCAGAAGATGAGTGTAGCAGAGATGAGAATGCTCAGATGGATGTGTGAGCATACGAGGCTGGATAAGATTAGGAACGAGGACATTCAAGACAAGGTGGGAGTGGCCTCAGTGGTGGACAAGATGCGAGAAGCAAGAGTGCGATGGTTTGGTCATGTGAAGAGAAGGAGAACAGATACTCCAGTGAGGAGGTGCGAGAGGCTGGCAGTGATTGGTCTTCGGAGAGGTAGAGGTTGACCAAAAAATAATTAGGGCGAGGTGATTCGACAAGACATGGCTCACCTCCAATTCACCGAGGACATGACCCTTGACAGAAAAACGTGGAGGTCGAGGATTAGGGTAGAACGTTAGGTAAAAGGCGATTGATCGTTGGCATTTTAGCTTTATTATTCTTATGCATTATAGTTTTATTCATATTTGGGTAAATGCTCTGGTTGCTGTAGTTCCTATGTGTGTACCTGTAGTTCTTATGTGTGTATTCTTACCTTTTCGTTTGTATCATGTTTTTATGTGTGCATTTGAGCTATCATATGTTGTTTGTTTTCAAAAAGTATTTTTATTTTATTTTATTTTTATTTTTATTTTATCGAGAGTCAATCGAAAACAGTCTCTCTACCTTGATGGGGTAAGGTCTGCGTACATGATGCAGCCCAAATTGCTGATCAAGTGCTTGATGATCCACCGAAGTCAATGAATGATCCACCGAGGCCAATGACACGAAGCCAAGCCAAGTTGCTATATGATATGCACATTCAGTTGGCTTAGTCGGGAGGAAGCATGTGTTCGGAGGAAGAGTGGCAAAGTGCTAGAGCCGAAGGCTACATCCTCAAATTTGAGCCCGAGGACAAAGTGACCGAACACCAGCCTTGGCGCTGAGCAGCACAGAGCCGAACAATATAAATTATGTCCGAAGTCAAGTGAGCGCCCGATGATAAATGTGTTCGAGCAAGCAACCGAGCATCGAAGTCAAGGCTGCCGAACACTCACTTATTCAGCCCTGCGTGGCTTGCTTGTATTGGTAACTTGTGACCGTTTTACTAGTTTACCCTTAGTATTTCATATATAAACCTTGTTCCATTTCATTGTAAGTAGCTAGATTTTGGATATTGATTAATGAATAAGAATTGCCGTGGGCATTTACTCTTTTAGTCTCAAATGTATGCAAACCCGATGGGGTCTTCGAAACTTGTGGCTTTCGATGAATCCGATTGAACAATTCCTCTTGATTATTCAGTTTGCAAGAGGCATTGTTCTCTTGAGGATTGTTGCATAGTTTAGGTGCTCTTTCCTTCTACTTGAATCGTACCGAAACCAGTTCCTCGGTGCCGTTCAAGCAAGAAAAGTTGTGTCAAACTTCTATCTTTACTTTCTGCTGTTGATTTCGGTTGCTTGGCTTCATCTTCGGATTTAGCTTGCACCATATTGGCATCAGAGCAAGGTTTGGGCTTGTCTCTACAACCCCAAATCCTGTTCGACGTTATTTTTAATTTTCGTGCATTTGTGTCTTTGTTTTCCGTTTTGTGTTCTTGTTATTGTTCTTGTGTTACTGTTGGTGTTTGCTGTTGTGTTGTTATTTTACAAAAAAAAGTAAAAAGAAGAAATTTCAAAAAAAAATTGTTGTTGGATTGATGTTTGGATTAAACGACCACTGATTTGTGTTCGCCACTGTCCGGTGATCCGTTTGAGTACCTGTTGTACAAGATGGACGACTAGGGTTCTTTGACATTATTTTGGACTATTTTGATGTGGTAGTAGTTCTTGTCAAACCCCAGTTGAGTTTTGGTGTTTACCGTTGAAGACTGGTGGTTTTCTTTTGATTTGGGTTGAGTTTGAGCTAAAAAAATCAAAGTTCGATCGATTGAACCACCGTCTGTACGCTGGAAAATTATTACATTGTAAAAATGTACGGACAAGGCAAGCTGTGTTCTTAGCTCGAACTTCTGGAATTGATTTCCTCCGATGTTGCTGCTACCGGAGTGAAAAGGGCAACCCAAAGTCTGTTTAAACGTTGGTTAGTGAACGAGTGTAAAATTTGGTCCGTACACCGGAGCAGAAGTTCACTGTTCCATTGAAGAAGTATGGGATAAAGTTTCAAAATCTAAAACCCCAGGTGAAATTTTGTCTGCTTGAAAAGGGAAATTGGATAAGGTAAAACCCTATACGTACAAAGGAGGGACCACTTTGGTCCGATACAAAAATTGGTATGTTCGAATGATTCCAAAGGAGGAATCGAAGGGTAGATTCTCCTAGGTTTTCACTTTTCTTGCGTTCGGTAATTCACGATAGTGGATCTCTGGAGTAATCTCTTCTACTCGAGGTCGAACTATCGAATTTGAGCTTTTAGGAATTTGTGCGAGGGGTACCAAAGTCCAAACTTTCGTAGCAAATTCTTTGACTTCCCGAGCGCAGTAAAAACATCGTCCGTTCCATCGATTCGAACATCACTTTACTCTTCCCGAAGAGTCAGTGACTAATGTCGAACTTGAAGGATCTTAGAGGACATTGGTCAAAACCCGATGAAGCCACTGCTAAAAAGTTCCTCGAGTGACTAAAATTGATCCCACAAAATTGAGTGGACTCGAGAGCCACCTATTAAAAGTGAGGGAGTGTGTGAGGTGATTTCTAACCTTTTAACACTTGTTTTAGTCTTTGATTTATGCAGGTGCAATGGCTGGAAATGGAGAGAAGGGCATTGCAGCACCCGAGGTGTCGTTAGCCGATCTCATGATTACGATACAAGGCCTTAGCGCTGAAGTAAAAAGAGTAAGTGCACGAATAGCTAACCTCGAGCAAGAGAGCGTGTCTATGGCCTTGCATGGGTCCGACGCTAGAACGAGCAGCTCAACTCCTATGAAACCGGAGCAATTTGCTGAGCTCCTTCGACAACAACAGTTGAAGGACGAGGCTGATAGAAATGAAGCTATGGGCAATCCCCAAGCTAATCAACACTTGGGCAATCCCCAAGTGCAACAACAAAACTTGGGCAATCCCCAAGCTTACTATCAAAACTTGGGCATTCCCCGAGGTGATAGATTGCCACTTCCAATGGCCCGAAGACAACTTGGAGCCATTGATGAGGGGGTCGATGGAGAAGAAATTCCCGGAGCTGAATATGAACTACCATTCGGTCAATGAAGGCAGGTTCAACGAGGTTGTGGAAATTTTTGAGGTCGAGGCCGAGGCGCGAATGTTGATCGGAATATTGAGTGTGAGGCTGATGAATATCATGATGAGTATACGGAGCTGATCCAAGGTGCTCGTGATTCGAACTTGAACAGTGTCAAGATCACTATTCCACCTTTCAGAGGAACTAGTAATCCAGATGAGTATCTTGAATGGAAGCTTAAAATGGAATGAATCTTCGAAACCAATGTGATGACCAAAGAGAAAAAAGCTGCACATGCTATTGCTTCGTTCGAAGCGTATGCATCAACATGGTGGGAGGCTGACAAAACGATAAGACAAAGGAATGTTTATCCCGAAGTCACCACATAGGCGCACTTGAAAAGGGCAGTGGATGCTAAGTATGTGAATGCCAAGTATTAGCAAAATCAACTTCAAAAGCTCTATGAGTTGAAGCAAGGGTCTAAATCGGTTCAAGAGTATCATGATGACTTCATGAGAATTCGATTAACTTTTGATATGGAAGAAGATGACGAGCAAGCCATCATCCGATTCAAAAATGGCTTGGCTCGAGATGTGTCATCTCAATTGAGGATGCATATGTATCACACGCTGGAAGATATGTTCGAAGATGCCATCGAAGCTGAGAAATGGGTGAAGGATGACAAAGCAAACGGTATCGAGGAGTCTCTACTTCAACTCCTTTGACCCGAAGTAAAGAATGGAAGAGTCCGAACCCAACAAGTGCTAACACTGTTCGAGATCCGAAGAAACTTTTCGAGAGGGGCGTGAACGTTAACCAATCCAAAGACATGGGAGGTAAAACTCAACTCAATACTCCTAGTGCTTCCAAAATTCAATGTCATAAGTATAGAGGTTATGGTCATATGAAAAGAGACTGTCCAACTCGGCATAACATGATAATGCTCGACGATGGAAATATTTATGAGCAAATGGATGACTCCGAGGAGGAAGTAACCAAGGAGATTGATCGAGCTGAAATCTAGAACGATGGATGTGACATCACCGAGGATGAGCATCCCGAAGTTCTTTTAGTTGTTCGAAGGATCTTGAGTACCATGGTCATGGAAGAGGAAGATGATATTCAAAGGGAGAATCTCTTCCATGCCCGATATCGAGTGAAGAGGAAGGTGTGTTCGATGATTATTGATTCAGGCAGCTGTTCGAATGTAGTGAGCCAAACTTTGGTTTCACAAATGGGACTGCCTACTTCTAAACATCCCCGACCTTACAAGCTCCAGTGGTTGAATGAGTGTGGAGAACTAAGAGTGGCGAAGGAAGTGTTGATCAAATTTCAAGTGGGGGCCTATCATGATGAGATGATGTTTGATGTGGTCCCGATGCAAGCTTGTCATTTGCTTCTTGGGCGACCGTGGCAATTTGATCGATCTGTTATCCACAACGGTCGAACCACCACTTACACTGCTAAGCTCAGAGGGGAGAGTTTTATACTCAAACCTTTGACTCCGAAACAAGCCAGTAAAGACTATAAACGGATGAGAGAGCTGAAAGCAACGGCCAAAGCCAAGACTCCTGTCGGAGCGCCAATTGTGGCTGAAGCCAAAACTCCACCACTCGAGGTCAACAATATCTGTGCAATCATGCAACCGGGTGAGTACTTGCGAGGCAACGATACTGGTCGAATCATAATTTTCCTCGTGCACAAGGGTATCTTTCTAAACTCTAATGATAATTTTTCTAACGATAACCCTTTGCCTAGTGTTGTACAAAGTGTTTTACTGGACTTCGGAGACATGTTTCCCGAAGAAATGCCAGGTGGATTGCCTCCATTGAGAGGAATCGAGCACCAGATTGATTTTGTACCGAGGTCTCAAATCCCCAACAAGCCTGCATATCAGTGTAATCCCGAAGACACCAAAGAGCTCCAAAGGCAGTTTGATGAATTGCTGAACAAGGGCCTTGTTCGAGAGAGCTTGAGTCCTTGCACCGTTCCTGTTATCCTTGTCACGGAGAAAGATGGAACTTGGCGAATGTGCGTTGATTGCTGAGCAGTCAACAAAATCACGGTAAAGTATCGTCATCCTATCCCTCGATTAGATGACATGCTAGATGAGTTAAGTGGTTCTTCATGCTTTTCGAGGATAGACCTCAGGTCCGGTTACCACCAAATCCGAATGAAATCTGGAGACGAGTGAAAAACCGTATTCAAGACCAAATTCAGTCTCTATGAATGGTTGGTGATGCCTTTTAACCTATCCAACGCACCGAGCACATTCATGCGACTGATGAACCATGTGCTCAAACCGTTCATAAATAAGTTTGTTATTGTTTACTTCGATGAAATCCTTATTTGTAGCAAATTTGTGGATGAACATGTCGAACACCTAAGGCTCGTGCCTGATAAGCTTAGAGAAGAGAAGTTATATGCTGACTTCAAGAAATGTGCCTTTTGTATCGAGCGTGTAGTTTTTCTAGGATTCGTTGTGAGTGCTAATGGTGTTGAAGATGATGAGTCAAAAGTCGAAGCCATCAAAGATTGGCCAACTCCAAACTCGGTAACTCAAGTTCGTAGCTTCCATGGTCTAGCTAGCTTTTAACAAAGGTTTGTTCCTGACTTTAGTACCGTGGCAGCTCCTTTGACCGAGCTGGTAAAGAAAGACCATCCATTTGTGTGGGGAGAGTCCTAAGAGAGGGCTTTCCAAGAGTTGAAACGGAGGCTTTGCTCTGCCCCGTTGTTGCAACTCCCTGACTTCGCCAAGGCATTCGAGGTCGAGTGTGATGCGTTCGGAGTTGGGATTCGAGGAGTGCTTATGCAAGAATCGAAGCCGATTGCTTACTTCAGCGAAAAGCTTATGGGTGCAACCTTGAATTACTCAACGTATGACAAGGAGTTATATGCCCTCATTCGAGCACTCGCCCATTGGCAGCATTATTTATGGCCTCGAGAGTTTGTGCTTAAAAGTGATCATGAATCTTTTAAGCATCTCCGAGGTCTGGAGAAATTGAACCGAAGGCATGCTAAATGGGTTGAATTCATTGAAAGTTTTCCCTATGTAATCATTACAAAAAGGGAAAAGACAATGTCGTGGCCGATGCGCTATCAAGGAAATTTGCCTTAGCGACCACTCTCGCCTCGAGGCTTATGGGATTCGAAAGCATCAAGTCGATGTACAAAGACGATCCCAAACTGAAAAGCGTCCGTGACGCAATCTTGAGTTGCCGAAGGATTGAGAAATATCAATGGCACGATGGTTATCTCTTCAAGAATGGGAGGGTTTGTGTGCAAGTGTCATCGTGGAGAGAACTCTTGGTCCGAGAAGCTCACTCCGGAGGCTTGATGGGACACTTCGGTGTCGACAAAACTCTTGGTATTTTAACCGAGCAGTTCCATTGCCAAAAAATACGACGAGATGTGGAAAAACTTTGCAACGCTTGTCTCGTTTGTAAGAAAGATAAATCGAACTCCAACCCTCATGGTTTGTATACCCCATTGCCTGTGCCTGATCGACCTTGGGTTGATATATCCATGGACTTTGTATTGGGGTTACCGAGGTCGGGGGGAGGACATGATAGCATCTTCGTCGTCGTCGTGGACCAATTTTCCAAAATGGCTCACTTTATTCCTTGCAAGAAATGCAATTGTGCACAACATGTTACTTCTTTGTTTATTGATCATGTGTTAAAATTGCATGGTGTGCCACATACAATTGTGAGTGATCAAGACTCGAAGTTCTTTAGTCATTTTTGGAAATATTTGTGGGGTGCCCTCAGCACCAAATTACTATTCTCAACGACTCACCATCCTCAGACTGATGGACAGACCGAAGAGTGAACCAAACCTTGGGAGCTCTACTTCGAGTTATGACGAAAGGCAAGGTTGGAAACTGGGCTGATCGTTTGCCCATGATGGACTTTGCATACAATCGAACGGTGTACCAAATGATAAATATGACCCTGTTCGAATGTGTGTACAATTTTAATCTTTTAAATCCACTTGATCTAACCCCATTGCCTCGAGATGTTATTATTGATTTTGATGGTACTCACCGAGCTAAAGCTTTGCACGAGTTGCACGCCAAGGCAAAGAAGAATCTTGAGGAAGCTTATGCCAAAGTGGCATTGAAAAAGAACAAGGGGCGAAAGAACTTGGAGTTGAAGAAGGCAGATTGGGTTTGGGTTCACTTCCGAAGATAGCGATTCCCGAACCAAAGGAAAGAAAAGTTGGCACCTCGAGGGGATGGTCCATTTCAAGTGCTGAGCAAGATCAACAACAATGCTTATGTGATCGACCTCCCAGGTGAATATAATGTGTCCAACATATTCAATTTTGCTGACTTAACTCCTTATGTTGTAGGCCAAGCACCGGGGACAGATGCTGAAGCGATTTCGACGACGAAATCTTCTCAAGAAGGGGAGGATGATGCAGCCCGAAGTGCTGATCAAGTGCTCGATGATCCATCGAAGTCAATGAATGATCCACCGAGGCCAATGACAGGAAGCTAAGCCAGGTTGCTACATAATATGCACATTCAATTGGGTTGGTCAGGAGGGAGCATGTGTTCGGAGAAAGAGTGGCAAAGTGCTAGAGCCGAAGGCTACAACCTCAATTTTGAGCCCGAGGACAAAGTGATCGAACACCAACCCTTGGTGCTGAGCAGCACAGAGCCGAACACAATAAATTATGTCCGAAGTCAAGTGAGCGCCCGATAATAAATGTGTTCGACCAAGCAACCGAGCATCGAAGTCAAGGCTGCCGAACACTCACTTATTCAGCCCTGCGTGGCTTGCTTGTATTGGTCACTTGTGACCGTTTTACTAGTTTATCCTTAGTATTTCCTATATAAACCTTGTTCCACTTCATTGTAAGTAGCTGGATTTTGGATATTGATTAATGAATGAGAATTGTCGTGGGCATTTACTCTTTTAGTCTCAGATGTGAGCAAACCCGATGGGGTCTTCAGAACTTGTGGCTTTCGGTGAATCCGATTGAACAATTCCTCTTGATCATTCAGTTTGAAAGAGGCATTGTTCTCGTGAGGATTGTTGCATAGTTTAGGTGCTCTTTCCTTCTACTTGAATCGTACCGAGACCAGTTCCTCGTTGCCGTTCAAGCAAGTAAAGTTGTGTCAAACTTCTATCTTTACTTTCCGCTGTTGATTTCGGTTGCTTGGCTTCATCTTCGGATTTAGCTTGCACCAGTAGATCTCACCCTACCCTGACCCCACTTGTGGGATTTTACTGGGTATGTTGTTGTTGTTGTTATTGTGAAACCGTGGATCACCTAACCAAACATCATAAGATCGCAGAGGGTATACATTACACCACACAAACTCTTTATAATCCCCTTTAGAGATGAGCACTTTGGTTTTCTTAGAAACTTACACTCCGTTATATTCATAGGGATGCTTCAATTTTTAGCGAGGAATCCTTAAGATATCAATCAATGGAGTGATGCGGGGCATACTACCTCAAGGCCTTTCACAAGGAGCCAAGCTAAGTTGATTCAAGACACTCATCTCCACTTGACTTGGAAGGATATGGAAGAAGGCTCCGAGAGCAACTTGAAGATCATGATTTGGAGTGCGATGGATGGAGGACCACATAGGCTACTTGGAGAGGCATCTGGGGCATATTTGGAAGCAATTCAAGAACCCCCAGGAGAAGGCGGACCGCCTACTTCAACAGGCGGACCGCCTACTAAATGTCAGCTCTCTGGACTTTCAACCGCCTACTAAAGGGGCGGACCACCTACTTGGCCGCCTACTTTCATCTTCAGCATTTGGAACAACTAGGTGGGGCGCCTAGTATAGGGGGCGAACCGCCTAGTTACTGGAAGCCTTGCGGGAGTTCTAATTTTAATGCTATGCTTTGACTATTATAGCCCTACGTGGCCATTTTTATTATAACCCACTTTGGGAGTACTTTATGGCTTTCATTATGTTTAAGAGAAGCCTATAAATACTTCATTAGTCTTCTTTGAACCTTAGCTTTCTTTGATTATTATTGAATGTTGAAAGAGATGAACTCTCAAGTTTTGAAGAAAACACTTTTGTTGGCTTGAATTCACTAGTGGATCCTAGTTGATTATCGAACCGACACCCGATCATTCTACTTGCGGGTCCCGAGTGCGACTCGAGGGTGGTTGCTTAGCGTAGGCTCTTCTTGACACCGATACGAGAGTTTCACGGAACAAGTTCTCCGTGGATACTTCATATGGAGTTCGAGACGCGTCTCGTTCCCTTTATCGTCCTTTTTGTCTTTTGATTTTGATCCTTATCATCTTGGTATCAGAGCAAGGCTCAGGTTTTGTTCCTACAAACCCCCGACCCTTGATTCTTCGTGCCTAGGTTGGTTTCTACTTTAGTTTTCTTGTTGTTGTTATTGAAAAGAAGAAAAACACAAAAAATAGAAAATGTTGAAAAACACCAAAAATTTGATCGTATGTTCTTGGTTTGATGGACCCGTTGTGTGATTGATATTGGGGTTTGTTCCTTATTAGAAACCCATTATTTTGGTACCCTAAACACGTGATTTGAAGTTGAATCACAAGATTTGAAAACTTGAAACCCTTTGAAAAATTTGAAAATTTGAAACCCTAGCTTGAAATTGATGAACATGGTGATTTGTTTGTTTTTGATTGGGGTTAGTTAAAAATCATTGGGGTTTGATCCTTGTAGTTGAAAATACATTTGGGTACCTTCGGATTGCTAAAACAACGTGAGATTTGTTGGATTTTTGGATGCAAAACAAAGAAAACACGAAGTTGGACTGTGCTGAAAAACACAGTAGGCGGGCACCTAGTACAGAGGCGGACCGCCCATTTTGAACTTGCTCTCTGGATTTTGGGCCGCCTGTTTTTCAGGCGGACCGCCCACTTCCTCTGCTGTGAACCAGATGGACAGCCCACTCTGGGTAGGTGGGGTGCCTACTTCTGTGAAGTGTGGTTTTGGGTAGATTCTTCTAGGATCTTTTGTTTCTTTGATTGCATTGCTTCCGGTTAGTACTATTAAGAGTATAATCCTACTCAATTGGCTCTAATCACTTCATCTTTTAGGATCATCGTGCCTAGTTAGGAGAGTAGAATTCGAAAAAGATTCGTTGTATTATTTGACTCAAGTCCTCACTTAAAGAATGCCTTTGCTACTATCCTTGCCAAATTGGATAGTATGAACTTAAGGATCGAAAACCTTGAGAGGGTGACATCAAGTACCTTAGTTGAACAAGAGACTTCAAATGTCCAATCGGAGAAAGGGACCCCGAGTGTCCAAGTTGAGAAAGGGGCCCCGAGTTCCCAAGTTGAAGCCGTTGAGGGCATAAGTACTTCAACCTTTACCCCGGAACAAGTTATTGAGTTGCTTAGACAACAACGGCTAAAGGAGGATCGTGATCGAATTGAACAAGTGTTGGGGAATACCCAACGAGTGACCATTCCTAACCTAACGGGCAATGCCCAAAGGAATGTTCCACTTCCCGGACCTATTCGAAATGTGCAACCTCTTGAGCAAGTTGAACAAGCTCAAGAAGGGGAGGAGGGTGATTATGGTGATTGTGGGTATGATGCTCATTATCAACCTAGGGGTCGGAATGTGGATAGGGGTAGAGGCCGAGGTTGAGGGCCACCCATAGGGTTTGATGGAGGGAATGCTAGGAGGGATTATGGCGGTTATGGGGATCACTTTGGAGGCCAATCGGAGCCTTACCAAGGGGGTCACTATTCCTTCTTTCAAAGGGCGTAGTGACCCGGTAGAGTACCTTGAATGGAAGTTGACCATGGAGCGAATATTTGACACCAATGATATGCCCGAGGAGAAGAAGGCCAAGTATGCAATATCTTCCTTTGAGTCCGTTGCGTCTACTTGGTGGGAGTCGATCAAGAGGAATAGAAGGAGGACGGGTATGGCTATCAATGTTTCTTGGGGTGAATTGATTCGTGCAATGGATGACAAATACTTTACTAACCAATACCGTGTGGACCAATACAAGCGTCTCTATGAACAAGATGGTTGGGGAGTATTTCAACGAATTTGAGCAAATCCGGATGTCTCTAAACTTAGATGATGAAGAGAATGAGCCGGCCATGATTCGATTTAAAGGTGGTTTGAACCGAGACATAGCTTCATAATTGAAGTTTCACAAGTATGAAGACCACTATGAGCTATGCAAAGATGCGGTTGAAGCCGAGAAATGGCTCAAAGAGGAGAAATCCATTCGCTACAAGAGTAGTACTACTACTCCCATGAGCAAGCCAAAGGAGTGGAAGACTCCTACTGCAAACGCAAGATTCCCAAATGCAAGTGGTGCAAATGCTAGCAAAGATGTGAAGAAACCTTATGAGAAGTCTACACAACATGTGGAAGGTAACTCTAAAACTCACTTGAGCAATCCTACTTCTACTTCTACTCAATGCTATAAATGTAAAGGTTATGGAGATATTGCAAAAGATTGCCCTACCCGGAAAACTATGGTTATTGTGGGTGAATTGGTGTATGAACAAGATAGTGAACCCGAGGATAGGGGAGTAGAATGTGATGAGGAGGTTGATGTGGAGGAGGATGCCATTGAGGATGATGATCCTCATGCCTTCCTTGTTGTGAGGAGGAATTTAGGTGCCATGTTTGTAGAGGATAGTGAGACTTTGCAAAGAGAGAATCTCTTCCATGCTAGATGCCGAGTCATGGGTGTTGTTTGTTCCATGATTATTGACTCGGGAAGTTGTGCCAATGTCATTAGCCAAACACTAGTCTCCCAATTGAAGATACCCACCTTGAAACACCCAAATCCTTACCGTTTGCAATGGCTTAGTGAGTGTGGTGAATTGAAGGTGGTTAAGCAAGTCATGATTAAATTCAAGATAGGGAACTATGTGGATGAACACATGTTTGATGTTGTGCCTATGCAAGCTTGCCATCTCTTTTTTGGTAGGCCATGGCAATTTGATAGGCATGTGGATCATGATGGCCGTGCCAACACCTACACGATGAAGCATGAAGGGAAAAAGTTTGTGCTCAAACCCTTGTCGCCCAAACAAGTAAGCGATGATTACAAGCGGATGAGGGAGTTGAGGGAAGCAGCAAAAGGCTAAGTCGGTTGTTGAGACTAGCCCTTTGGCCGAGAGCTTGGCGGTGACTCCACCATCTTCTACCGGTAGCATATGTACCATGATGCAACTAGGTGAGCTTTTGAAAGGTAATAATGGCAACAAACTACTAATTTGCCTAGTGCACAAAGGTATGATTCTTACTTCCGAATTTGATTATTCTTCTAACCCTTTGCCTAGTGCTTTTGAAAATGTTTTGAAGGATTTTTGGACATGTTCCCGGATGAGATGCCGCATGGATTACCTCCTTTGAGGGGTATTGAACATCAAATCGACTTTGTCCCGGGATCTCAAATCTCAAACAAGCCGGCATATAGAAGCAATCCCGAGGACACAAGGGAGTTGCAAAACCAAGTAGATGAGTTGCTTACCAAGGGCTTGGTGAGGGAGAGCTTGAGTCCTTGTGCCGTGCCCGTGATCCTTGTTCCCAAGAAGGATGGCACTTGGAGGATGTGTGTGGATTGTCGTGCGGTCAACAAGATCACGGTAAAGTATCGACATCCCATACCTCGTTTAGATGATATGTTAGATGAGCTTAGTGTTTCTAGTATCTTTTCGAAGATAGACCTTAGGTCCGGTTACGATCAAATCTGGATGAAACCCGGGGATGAATGGCGCATTCAAGACCAAGTTTGATCTATATGAATGGTTGGTGATGCCCTTTGGCCTCTCCAACGCACCTAGTACTTTCATGAGGCTAATGAACCATGTGCTAAAGCGATTCATCAACAAGCTTGTGGTCGTCTACTTTGACGATATATTGATCTATAGCAAATCAATAGACGACCATGTTGACCACCTAAGGCAAGTGCTTGAAGTGTTGAGAGCCGAAAAGCTCTATGCTAACTTTAAAAAGTGTGCCTTTGGTGTTGAGAAGGTAGTCTTCCTTTGGTTTGTTGTGAGTGCCCAAGGAGTGAAGGTGGATGAGTCTAAGGTAGAGGCCATTCGTGATTGGCCTACCCCCATTACCGTGACTCAAGTGAGGAGCTTTCATGGTCTTGCTAGTTTTTATAGACGATTTGTGAAAGACTTTAGCTCCATTGCCGCTCCACTCACCGAATTGGTGAAGAAGAACAAACCTTTTGTTCAGGGGGAGCCTCAAGAGAAGGCCTTCCAATAATTGAAAAGTAGGTTGAGTACCGCCCCTTTATTGCAATTGCCCGACTTCAGAAAGGCATTTGAGGTTGAATGTGATGCCTCGGGGGTGGGAATTGGTGGTGTTTTAATGGAAAACCCATAGCTTACTTTAGTGAGAAATTGAAGGGTGCCTCCTTGAACTACTCTACGTATGACAAAGAGATGTATGCCCTAGTGAGAGCTCTTGCTCATTGGCAACATTATCTTTGGCCTAGAGAATTTGTGATTAAGAGTGATCATGAGTCACTCAAACATCTTAGGGGCCAAGAGAAATTAAACAAGCGTCATGCCAAGTGGGTATAGTTCATTGAGTCTTTTCCCTATGTCATTGAATACAACAAAAGGGAAAGACAATATTGTTGCGGACGCACTTTCTAGGAAGTTTGCTCTAGTCACCACTCTTGCTTCCATGCTCATGGGTTTTGAGAGCATTAAGTTGATGTATGCTCAAGACCCTAAGCTAAAGAGCATTCACGAAGCTCTTAAGAAGGGCAAAAGAGTTGAGAAATACCAATGGGTTGATGGCTATATCTTTAAAAATGGTAGAGTTTGCTTATTCGTGAAGCTAATTGTGGGGGCTTGATGGGACACTTTGGGAGAAACAAGACCTTGGCCATTCTCATGGAACAATTCCATTGGCCAAATATGGGGGTACAAGTTGAAAGGCTTTACAAAAATTGCCTTGAGTGCAAGCATGCTAAATCTAAAGCTAACCCCCATGGTTTGTATACTCCTCTCCCTTACCTACTAGCCCGTGGATTGATATTTCTATGGATTTTGTTATGGGATTGCCACGGTCTAGGGGGGGACATGATAGCATTTATGTTGTCGTGGATAGGTTTTCCAAAATGGCTCACTTCATTCCATGTAAAAAGTGCGATGATGCACAACATGTTGCTTCTTTGTTCATTGATAATATGTTAAAGTTGCATGGTGTGCCTCAAACAATTGTGAGTGATAGGGACACCAAGTTCCTTAGCCATTTTTGGAGGAGCTTGTGGGGTGCTCTTGGCACCAAGCTATTGTTCTCTACTTCCCACCACCCTCAAACGGATGGGCAAACCGAGATGGTGAACCGAACTTTTGGTGCTCTTCTTAGAGCTATGACCCGAGGTAAGGCCGGGACTTGGGTGGATAAATGTCACGACCCAACCTAGGGCCGCGACGGATGACCAACACTAAGTATCGATCATCGCTAAACCTACTAATAATCTATGAACTATAGAGATGAGCTGGCAACCTGGTTATAAATACATACATATTTACTGAAAACATAAAGTCTGGAAAGATGACAAGGCTATCATACGATAATATATATAACATACTGACTGCACCACACAGGGACATATCTACAAGCCTCTAAGAGTGCTGAACTGAATATACAAAGGACGGGACAAGGCCCCGCCATATCTACTCGACATCTGTAAAACATACCAAAAGTAGTATACTCTGGAAGAGACGGAGTGACCCCAACAGCTGGTAGATAGCCTACTAACTTGGCTCAGGGTCTTCTCTCTCTATACCTGTGCGGCATGAAATGCAGCGCCCCAAAAAAAAGGGTGTGAGTACGATATGTACAAAGTATGTAAGGCCTGAGCATATAATAAATCATAGCTGGATGAAACTGTAAGGCTGGAATATAAATGTGTAAACATGAGCTGAAGCATAGCAATGTAGCAGGAAATCTTAAGACGTACTAAACATGGTCTGAATATAACCTGAAGTCTAGCTGAATTTGAAACTGAAGACTGAGCTGAACTATACTGATAAATGACTGTAATATGACTGGTGACTGGTAACTAGAAACTAGAACCGAAAGCTGTCAACTGATACTGACACTAAAAACTGGTGGCTGATAACTGAGAACTGATAACTGGTACTGAGCTAAAACTGAACTGTTATCTGAACTGGTACCTGCCTGGTGTTATGGGCTATATCCCCCCAAATCAGGAAACTGAACATCTGAACTAGCCTCACATATAATCATGCAGTGCATACTGTGGCTATATACGCGTATATAACAAACCTGGTGGGTGTTATGGACTATATCCCCCCCTAGCCAGTAATATCTAGTCTCTTTGGTCAGAATGTGTGAATGACACCCGGTCACACTAGGTGTTTCAACTCCTGCCTGAACCAGAGGGGCTGTATCCCCCAGACGGGTAGTATCACACGCGACCGGACTGTGTGTCCAATGTCCAGCCTCTATGGGGGACTCCAAATCACACATAACATGATCACAATATAAGCATAAGCATGTATGAGGCATAACACATGTGGCAACAATATATATGGACTCGAAGGAATGAAAAGAAAACTCTGGATTGAATTATAGACACAACCTGAAACTTAGAATTTGTCTAACTCTTTGACTTTTACAAAAATTTCGGCAGAGTTTCCTCTGAAACTGGATGATCCGCAAAACAGAACCAATACTATACTATACACGGGAATGGATACCCGGATAAACTGATAACATAAATATGTTAAACGGATAACAAGATGAGACAACTGGATGACATAACAAATCCGCCGATAGAATGTCTGGACAGCACCACTGTCCTGACTTTCAACCTAATTTTCAGAGTGTAGATCAAAGTTATAGACTTCATAGTCTTCATGAAAGTTTTAGATGTATGTCTTAGGGTTTATGATATTCTTAAATAATCTAAATATCAATTTTGTACAAGGAGTTATGATCAATATACTAACAACTGTCCAAAGATCAAAATAATTTTCCAGATTTTGAAACGTTTTGTCTTGCTGATTTGGACATCTTTCACCTTGGATTTTAGTACCAAATTAAGTATATACAAGGTTCCCTTGGTACCATACAAGTTTCTCAGAAGAAATACTAAGTTTAGAACTAAGAAAAGCTTCAAAAGCTAAAAGATACATGCCTTTCCAAAAGAAAGGTTTAGTCTTACATACCTTTGATGATTCTAGCTCCTAAACTTTGTTTCCTTTGAATTTCACACCTTCTAAAGCTTAAACAAGCCATAAAATAGAATTTAGCTACTTTACTTATCTATGAAGTAATTCTAAAACTCAAACTATAGACGAAATTGAAGGTAGCATAATGTTACCCTAATCGCGTAGACCGTTTTGACGCTATCTGTCTTCCGTTTCGAGTCAAAATTGATGTGGTTTCTTCAAAATTAAAAAAAAATGGATTCAACTCCAGAGAGGTCTGTTTATATCGTGGTTTTTCTGGAACATTTAGAGAAAATGAATAATTTCTCTTTTATAACAAAATTATTTCATGTCTAGCCCTCTTTTGCGCTTATGTCCTTTTTTCTTGTCTGACTTCTGATACTCATATATTTTTATCCGGACATTATATGAATAAACCGTTAAAAGTTTTGGAAACTACACTCCAAGACCTTCAATTTGGTATATCATATGTCTCCAAAAGACCTCATATAACACACTGAATTAATTGCTGAAAAAGCTCCGTTAAAAGGCAAATCCTTAGTCGGTTTTTCCGCAACTTAAATCTGATTTTTCCAAACCTTTATATTGAACATATAAAAGTCATATATGGTCCAATTATGACTTTAAGATCACTTAAATCATTCTTATCATGTCATTAGAATGATATACCTCACTTTGGACATACGAGGTATAACAATCTTCCCCCCTTAGGAACATTTGTCCTCAAATGTGAAATGAAGTATGTAAAAGCATTAAACAAGGTTCTGTTATATACCTGAAGTAGTGAAGAGATGTGGATACTTTCCTCTCATATCATTCTCAGCTTCCCAAGTTATTTCCTCTACGTTATTGCTTCGCCATAGCACTTTAACTGAAGGAATGTCTTTCGTCCTTAGTCGACGAATCTGCCTATCTAAAATTGCAATTGGCACCTCTTCATAAGTTAATTGCTCTGTGATCTGTACATCATCTACTGGTACAACTCTAGAAGGATCTCCAACACATTTTCTGAGCATAGAAATGATGTTTGGCATTTTATGCCTACTTTTCCTTAATATTTCCGCACATTTGAGCTTGTTTTGCACTTGTTTGGTAGCTTGTGAATGTGGTTTTGCGCTTATGTTGTGTTGTGTGTGTGTAGGTCGTTACGCGATGCATTTGGAGCGTTTTGGAGCTTGATTGAGCATGAATTGGGTGAAGGATGTTTGAAGATTGGATTGAGCACACATAGGCACGACACGAGCCGAGTTTTGGAGCGGAAAAGAGCAACTTTGCCTGGCGCGCTAGAGCCCGCGCCGCGCAGGCCATCGCGCGCAGTGATTGGCGCGTTTGGCTTGCGACGCAGGCCTATGGCACGAGGACTGGTGGCGTCTTCTGGTCTTGTGCACGCTTTTCGGGGCGCGGGGCGCCCGCTATAGCGCCCCTTATGCGCGATTTTACCCCCTATTCCTCCTAGTATCGGGTCTAACTTATTACTAAGGGTTTGGAAACATTATAAATAGTTTACTACTTAGTTTTTGTAAAGGGTTCTTGACTTTGGGCAATATTGAGAGCTACATACTCCATTGAACAAGGGTGATTCTTAATCTTTCATCTATTTCATCAATTAATTCATTATTACATCAAATCTTTGTCTTGTGATTATGAGTATGTGTGGCTAATTCCATTACGTTCTAGGGTTAGAGTTTTACATGAAAGTTGATTGTTGAAGATTGATTCCCATTAATTGAATCCCATAACGGGTTACTTATTCTTTCTTGATTTCACTTGTATAATTGTTAGAGCTCGATAATTATGCATTATCTATGGTTTTTGGGTTGAACTCGAAAGAGAGAATCTAATTACGTAATAAGAAAGAATAGAACTAGTTTGTGAACCCGGGCATCGGGGAACCAATTCGCGAGTAGGATAGACATATACTTGCTTGCCTAGTTTAACTCATTACAGAGATCGTTAATGCGTGCATGTGATTTAACCCATAGACATATAGGGATTGAAGTAGCTTGCATAGATTGTGAATAACTGAAAGGTTTTCATAATTACAATTACTCTGTCAGTTAGTAACCCGGGATTTGAGAAGTGGAATCAATTGAATACATCAACTGGATTGTGCGTAACTCTGACCCTGGATCGTCCTCTTAATATTGATAACACCCAAAGTTTGCACCATTGTTTGTTTACACACCTGGCATTTTAATTACTGCTTTTTGGTTACGAAACTTCTCACCAATTAAGAACAAGACCCCTGGATAGTTTGATAGAATTTGTTTACGAAGTATTAGTCTGCACAGTCCTCGTGGGATCGACACTCGACTTAGTCACTTTATTACTTGGCGACCGCGTATACTTGCGTGTGCGTTTGGGAGCAACAAGTTTTTGGCGCCGTTGCCGGGGACTATTACAGACTAATTTCTTTTTGAACAACTACTTAATTTCTATTCAGGTTTAATTTTTTGTTGAGTGTCTTGTGCTATTTCAGGCTACAGGTTTTGCATGCAAAGGAATAAGAGGGACGAATCACTCGCACCTTTTGATCCCGAGCCTGAAAGAACCTTGAGAAGATTAAGAAAGGAAGCAAGAGATCGAGAAGCACTAGCAATCGTACCTGCTTCTTTACCTATTGAAATGGCAGAAGAACAAGCAATAGCAGTGCGAGATGTGGCTCTCCCTAGTCTGAAAGGGGTGGAGTCGAGTATTGTGAAGCCTGCTATTACTGGAAACTTTGAGATCAAGCCCGGCATGATTCAGTTGCTGCATGTGACGGGGTAATATGCTGGATTACTTCATGAGGATCCACAGCAACACATTCAAAACTTTCTGGAGATCAGTGACACTTATACACCAACGGGTGTGCCTACTGATTATGTTCGTCTGACTTTGTTCCCTTTTTCATTAATAGGGACAGCAAGGAAGTGGTTAAAGGCTGAGAAGCCTGGGTCTATCACTACTTGGGAGGATTTGGCTAAGAAATTCTTGGCTAAGTTTTATCCGTCTGCTAAGACAGCCCGGCTGAGGAGTGAAATCATGTCATTCAGACAGTTAGATGGTGAATCTTTGTACTCAGCCTGGGAGAGATTTAAGGCGCTATTGAGAGATTGTCCACACCACAATCAATCCAATGAGGTTATTGCGCACACTTTTGTTGAGGGGTTGAATGCACACACGAAGATTGTGGTAGATGCTGCTTCTGGAGGTCAAGTACTGGCTTTAAACTTTGATCAAATTTATGAGCTACTTGACAAGCTTTCGCAGAGCAATCCTGATTGGCAGGGTGTTGGTAGAGCTATACCGCAGAAGTCTGCTGGGGTACTTCAACTAGATGCAGTTTCAGAGCTGAGGGCTAAAATGGATGCTATTTCCAATCAAATCAGCAAGCTAACTTTATCACAGACTCAGCAACCAGCAGCCCCAGTGCAACAAATTCAGACTTTTTGTGAGGTTTGTGGAAAGGATCATGCTACTGACGTCTGTCCATCAAATCCAGAGTCAGTATACTATGTGGGTAATCAGAACAGATCACAGGGCCAGAATCGCAATCAATATGGTAACAGCTACAACACGGGTTGGCGCAGTCACCCAAATTTTTCTTGGAGGGATAGTCGTGAGCAGCCTCAAGGCAATGAGAGGTCCCAAAATGCACCACACCAGGGATCACAGTCGCAGAGCCAGCCACAGCAGTCTAGTTCAGTTGAGGATATGCTTAAGAAAATTCTTGCAGGGCAGCAAAAGCTCATGGATGATTCAGCATCTCAGGCACAGACAATTAAAGACTTGAGCAATGCGCAGAAAGATCTTGAGAGGCAATTGGGGCAGCTAGCTGAAGCACAAAACAATAGACCTCGGGGTGCTTTGCCGAGTGATACAGAGAAGAATCCTAGAGAATTTGTGCAAGCTGTGACTTTGAGGAATGGAAGAGCTTTGGAAGAAGTTCCCCCAAAGCCAAAGAAGCCTGTTGGTGAGTTAGAGCCAAATGCTGAGAGGGAGGTGGAGAAAGAAGCAGAAAAAGTAACTGAAAAGCAGCCCGAGACTGCTATTGTGAGACCACCACCACCTTTCCCGCAGAGACTTCAGAAGCAGAAAGTTGATGCCGCATGCAAGAAATTTTTGGAGATATTGAGTCAAATTCAGGTAAATATTCCTTTGGTGGAGCTTTTGCGGGACGTTCCCAAATATGCTAAATACATCAAGGATATTGTTGCTAACAAGAGAAGATTGACTGAGTTTGAGACAGTTGCACTTACTGAGGAGTGCAGTTCCAGAGTTAGAAGCAAGCTTCCGCAGAAATTGAAGGACCCTGGCAGTTTTACCATCCCTTTGAAAATTGGGGAACATGAGGTTGGTCGTGCTTTATGTGATTTGGGTGCTAGTGTGAATTTGATGCCTTCTTCAGTTTTTAGGAAGCTAGGCCTGGGTGAGCCACGACCCACTACTGTGACTCTGCAGCTTGCTGATAGATCTTTGACATGCCCCGAGGGGATTATTGAGGATGTGCTTGTACAAGTGGGTCAGTTCATATTACCCGTTGATTTTATTATTCTTGATTATGAAGCTGATCCTGAGGTTCCTCTCATCTTGGGAAGAGGATTTTTGGCTACTGCTGATGCTGTTATTAGAGTCAGAGCTGGAAAGATGATTATGAAGGTGAATGGGGAAGAAGCTGTGTTTAATGTGTTCAGAGCTACCCAGCTTCCTTCTCATTATGAAGAGTTGTCCATGGTAAAAGTGATAGATGATGAGTTGACTGCTGATGAGAGGTCATTCTTGGCTTCTAATGTTGATTCTTTAGAGAGGGCACTCTTATGTGATGATGATGATATCCTGAAGGATGAAGATACCGAAGAATATGTGGAAGTTCTTAATATGCAGAGTAGATTCATCCCAGGGTGGAAGAAATTTGAGGAGCTTGATAGACCGTTGACCTTAGCTCCTGCTAAACCGTCTATTGAGAAAGCTCCAAATCTTGAGCTCAAGCCTTTACCTGCACATTTACGTTATGCTTATTTGGGTGAAGGTAATACCTTGCCCGTAATCCTTTCTTCTTTGTTGTCTGATGTGCAGGTTGAGAAGGTGTTGCGGGTGTTGCGAGAGCGCAAGAGAGCTATTGGCTGGACTATTGCTGATATTAGAGGGATTAGTCCTTCTTTCTGCATGCATAAAATTCTCTTGGAGGAAGATCATAAGCCATCCATAGAGCAGCAGAGGAGGCTAAATCCAATCATGAAGGAGGTGGTGAAGAAAGAAGTTATCAAGTGGCTGGATGCTGGCATTATTTTTCCCATCTCTGACAGCAAGTGGGTGAGTCCAGTGCAATGTGTTCCTAAGAAGGGGGGCATGACAGTGGTGAAGAATGAGAACAATGAGTTGATTCCTACAAGAACAGTCACTGGGTGGCGAATTTGCATTGATTATAGGAAGCTCAACAAAGCCACCAGGAAAGATCACTTCCCACTGCCCTTTATCGATCAGATGTTGGATAGACTTGCAGGCCATGAGTATTATTGTTTCTTGGATGGTTACTCGGGCTACAATCAAATTGTGATAGCTCCTGAAGACCAAGAGAAGACCACTTTTACTTGTCCATATGGCACCTATGCATTTAGGAGGATGCCATTTGGGTTATGTAATGCCCCGGGGACTTTTCAGCGGTGCATGATGGCTATTTTCACTGATATGGTGGAAAAATTTGTGGAGGTGTTTATGGATGATTTCTCAGTGGTTGGTGACTCTTTTGATGAATGCTTGAAGAATCTTGATGCTGTGCTGAGCCGTTGTGAAGAAACAAATCTTGTGCTGAATTGGGAAAAATGTCACTTTATGGTTCAAGAAGGCATAGTACTTGGGCACAAGGTGTCAAAGCAAGGGATTGAGGTTGACAAGGCGAAGATAGAGGCTATTGAGAAATTACCACCACCTATCTCTGTTAAGGGGGTGCGTAGTTTCTTGGGACATGCAGGGTTCTATAGGCGCTTCATAAAGGACTTCTCCAAAATTTCCACTCCCTTGTGCAAATTGTTGGAGAAGGATGTGAAATTTGTGTTTGATAGTGCTTGTCTCAAGGCATTTGAAGAGTTGAAGAAAAGGTTGGTGACCGCACCAATCATCATTGCTCCTGACTGGTCTTTGCCATTTGAATTGATGTGTGATGCGAGTGATAATGCTATTGGGGCTGTTCTAGGCCAAAGAATTGGAAGAATTTTTCACTCCATCTATTATGCTAGCAAGACGCTAGATGCAGCCCAGTCCAATTATACTACCACTGAGAAGGAGTTGCTAGCCGTGGTTTATGCTTTTGATAAATTCAGATCCTATTTGGTTGGCACTCGTGTTGTTGTCTACACTGATCATGCCGCAATCCGGTATTTGTTTGAGAAGAAGGACTCCAAGCCTAGACTCATTAGATGGGTTCTCCTATTGCAAGAGTTTGATGTTGAAATTCGAGATCGAAAGGGGACTGAGAATCAAGTTGCTGATCATTTGTCAAGGCTGGAGAATAGAGATCATGTAGATGAAGGGCCTGAGATTAAAGAGGTGTTTCCTGATGAGCAACTTTTTGCTCTTGATAAAGTTGAAGAACCATGGTATGCTGACATGGTAAATTTTCTTGTGAGTGATGTGTATCCTCCTGGGGCAACTGCTGAGCAGAAGCGTAAACTTCTTCATGAGAGCAGATTTTATGTATGGGATGAGCCCTATTTGTACAAGATAGGTGTGGATCAACTAGCTAGGAGATGTGTTCCAAGGGAAGAAGTAGAGCCGATTCTACAAAGTTGCCATTCCTCTCCTTATGGTGGTCACCTTGGTGGAGATCGAACAGCTGCAAAGGTACTTCAATCTGGTTTCTTTTGGCCCACTTTATTTAAAGATGCTCATGCCTTAGTGAAGCAATGTGATCGTTGCCAAAGAACGGGTACCATTACTAGGCGTCACGAGATGCCTTTGAGCAATATCTTGGAGATTGAGCTGTTTGATTGTTGGGGTATTGATTTCATGGGTCCATTCCCACCTTCTATGGGCAATAAATATATCCTGGTAGCAGTGGATTATGTATCTAAATGGGTGGAGGCCATTGCACTTCCTACAAATGATGCGAGTGTGGTGGTGAAGTTCGTGAAGAAGAATATTTTCACTCGTTTTGGGACCCCGCGGGCTATCATTAGTGATGAAGGTACGCATTTTTGCAACCGGTTGTTCAATAAGCTATTGGCTAAGTATGGGGTTCGCCACAAGGTGGCTACTGCTTATCATCCCCAAACTAGTGGCCAAGTGGAAGTGTCTAATAGAGAGATCAAGCAAATCCTTGAGAAGACTGTGAATGCCTCGAGGAAGGATTGGGCTATGAAGTTAGATGATGCTCTCTGGGCCTACCGAACTGCTTTCAAAACGCCTATTGGAACCTCTCCATATAGGCTTGTTTATGGTAAGGCTTGTCACTTGCCGGTTGAATTAGAGCATAAGGCGTATTGGGCAATTCAAAAGCTCAATCTTGATATGGCCTTGGCGGGTGAGAAGAGGATGCTCCAATTGCATGAACTTGAAGAGTTCCGTTTCCATGCGTATGAAAATGCAAAATTGTATAAGGAACGGACAAAGAAGTGGCATGATAAGCACATTGAGCGTCGTTCTTTTGAGCCCGGGCAGCTTGTATTATTGTTCAACTCGAGGTTGAAATTATTTCCGGGCAAGTTGAAATCGAGATGGTCTGGCCCTTTTGAAGTGATTCGTGTTACCGCACATGGAGCGGTTGAATTGAGAGCCCCAGAGTCTGAGAAAACATTTTTGGTTAATGGTCAACGGGTGAAGCATTATTGGGGAGGTGCGGTGAATCACCGCACTTCAATTACTTTGAGGGACCCTTGATTTATACCCGTCGTGCCACGACGTTAAATAAGGCGCTTCTCGGGAGGCAACCCGAGTTTGTACTTGTAATAGTTAGGATTTTTTTTCATTTTATAGTGTCACGTTTTAGTTGTTTTTGTGTGTCGTTTTTGCAGGATTCGGGTGAGCTAAACAAGGTGAATTGAATGCATTGAGGGGTATGGGACATCTCGAGACGTGACCCACGCTTGGTTTGTACTTAGAATCGAAAAACGGTGCGAAAAAAATGTGCTCGGGCGCGTTTGGGAGTGCCCCGCGCCTCCCAAAGCGCAAGAAAAAGGCTTAGGCACAAAAGCTTGGCGCGGTTGGGAGAGCCCCGCGCCTCCCACCGCGCTGAGCTTGGCAGTAGCTACAAAAACAGGCGCGCGTTTGGCCTGCGGCGCGGAGCTTAACTCGTAAGGCCAAGTTTTCGTGGGTTAAACGGGTCAACGGGTTTGACCCGGAATTCTTTAAACCCCCAACCCCTATAACCCCCGATTTCTTACCCTTTTTCTTCATTACTTTCACTCCAAACTCTCTCTAATCACACACTAATTCATCTCTAACAATTGGAATCATCCCAACTCTTGTGCAATCACTTCTAACATCATCAAGTAAGTACATTACTACTCTTCCTTCTCAATAACATGTAAGTTGTCTTCATTATTGCTCATGGGTGATCCTCTTAACTAGTTGCAAGCTTTTCCATAAAAATTCAATCTTGATGTGCTTAATTGTCTAGAATGCTTAGTATAGAACTTGTGACTTGCAAAAAGAGATCTCCCAACAATTTGGGAGGGTTGATACATTGCAAAATCCATTGAAATTGCTAGTTCAAAGTGGTGCACACTAGGTGTTTGTGAAAAAGCCTCAAAGATGAAATATCAATGACATTGTGAATTCTTGAGTAGCAATGCATTCCTTAGGCTTCCTATGAACACTAGATGTTGCATCCACACTAGAATGGATAATGAGGCACCCACACTAGCTTGATTTTAAAAAAATTCAAAACGTAGCATATTTTGCTCAAAGCTAGTTTTGTTCAAGTGTGGGGTCGCCCGTGCTATTGCATTGAGTGATTGACACATTGAGTGTGTGATAAGTGTGGGGTGGTCCCTTGAGCTTGAATTGTATTTTTGGTACTTAGCTTGATATCTCACATTGATTTTTGTGTTGTATAGGTACCATGGTTGCTACAAAGCATAAGGCTAGCTCCTCATCCACTGAGGGTCCGAGGAGAGCATCCACTCAAGCCGGGCCTTCGTCCACATCTCAAAAGGGCAAGGCACCGGCCAAGCCCAAGGCCAAGGCAAAATTCCAAAGGACGCGGTGCCGATACCACGTCCCGGTGGCAAAACACGGTATGGCCTCTCTAGTGTGAAGAAGGGGGAGTGCCAAACTTGGTACAAAAATGTGAGGCTTGCGGGGTACATACCCGAGCAAGCCATTGATAAAAGGCCGGTGATGCAAAAGTTTAGAGAGGTGGCCGAGCAGATCATGGCCCTCAAGTGGGACTCCGTGTTTGAGATTCCGGGGCCCGCCAACTTGGACATGGTCCAAGAGCTCTATGCTAACTGGGAGCCCGATGAGGCGTGGAGAGATGATGACATGGTGACTGTGAGGGGAGTGAAGGTGAAATTAGATGCATCGGCATTGAATGCCTTCTTGGGGGTAGATGACCCCGATTATGATGAGTTGAGGAATTACATCAAGAAGCCGGATTACACGGCCTTGAGGGAGACTTTATGTGGTGAGGGCTCCACGCATAAGTGGGGGCGCGGAGCGTCTGGGCGACATAAGTTTATGCACTTCTCCCAGTTTCTCAAGCCGGCGCGTGTATGGATGCGGTTCATCAATGCACGGATTCTACCATGCTCCCACTACTCCGAGGTCACTAAGACTCGGGCGTGCATGGTGTACTTCTTCATGACCGGGAGGCCGGTGAACATTGGGTACTACATGTTGAGGGTGATGAAAGCGGAAAGGCTAGAAAAACATTGTAGTCGGTTATATTTTGGGAACCTCTTGACCCGGTATTTAGAGAAGGCGGGGGTCCCCGCGGATGAGGTTGGGGATCGTATTGTCCTTGACTTCGGGAGGCCTTTTGATATTTCTTCGGTCAAGGGGGTTATCACCACAGCACCGGTGAAGCTGACGGCGGATGATTGGCGAGAGACAAATGCCAACTTAGCCGCACGTCAGTACTTGATGATGGAGGCCATGGCCCGTCAGTCGGGCGTTGATATAGCTGCTATTGACCGAAAGGTCCCACTGACGGAGACCTCGAAGATCTTTCTGGGCGAGGTTGAGGCTGGAACGCTGGATCCGAGGGAAGATGAGAACACTGATTCGGATTTTGTGGCCAACGATCCGGACAGTGAGTATGAGACGGATCATGAGGCAGAGGCCTAGTTGTGGCAGCTTTCAGGGCAGTTTTCTTGTACTCTTTACTTTCGCACTTACTTCTTTGTCGCACTGGGACATTGCTTAGTTTAAGTGTGGGGTGGGGTACTGCCCTTTATCTAGTCTTTATTTTTGAGGTTTAGGATGCATGTACCTTAGGATTTTTATTTTTTGTCACTTGACTTTGTTTTGATTTATTTCTTGCTTTAATATATGAAAATTGAAAAAAAAAATTAGAAAACCAATGAAAAATTCCAAAAAGATTTTCCTTTTTAGTTTTATTAGTGGTACATGTCATCCGCCCCGTGGTTTTTCTTATGGCCGCGGTTCTTTTCCACGGGGTGACCTTTGAACCGGGTAGTTTTTATTTTTAGGATTAGGATAGTTAGTTTTAGATGACCCTAGGCTAGGAAAAAGGTAGAATGCTAGGTGTCTTTGATTTGGTTGATACCGGGGGACTTGGACTTGATTGCATGTGCTATGTGTGGTGTCCTTGGTTTTAATTTGATGCATGCCTAGAAAAAGAAAAAAAAAATGGAACAACCCCCTTGAGATGCTTGAGTCCACTTACTTTGACTTGATTGCTAACTTTTGTGCATGAGTGCTTAAATTTCCACAAGTTGCATTCTAGAAGCTTAGTTGAGAGTTGTTGATGGAGCCTCTTTGTGTGAGCCATGTGCAATGTGTGTTGTGAGGCATATTTTTGTTGCTCCGTGTTGCATACTAATGTCTAGAACTTGCCCCGTGTGTGTGCAAAGCGAAATCCTAGGTTTGCTCTAGTTGGGAGATGATACAAGGCCTTCTTTTGTTAGCCTACCCTTACATATATACCTTGGAAAATTGTTGTTGTGATTTGAATTGACCCTTTTTGTTGGCACCCACACCCCGAGCCTACCCATTTGTTCTTAATTGAGTCTTTTGGCCCTTTACTCCTTAAGCACTTTTATTGATATTGTGTAGATGATTGGAGTTGTGGTTGGATGTTGGTAGACTTTTGAGTGGAGCTAATGAAGGGGGAATATTTGTGAAAATTGTGAAGTAGTAAAAGAAAGAAAAAAACATTGGCAAGGTTGGAAGTTGATGAAAATTGAAAAAAAAAAGTGAATTGAAAAAGAAAAGAAAAAAATAGCAAAGAAAAAAAAGTTGTGAAAAAAAAGAAAGATATTCCCTCCTTGCTAGTGTGTGATTGAAAAGAAAATATGCTACTTTGAGAGGGTGTATGTGTGGTACTTGTGAATGGGTGGTTTGTTGAGACTTGTGCTTGAAATTAAATGTGATGTATTAAAAGTGCTTAGGGAGGTAGTCACTATTACCCATATATGTCCTACCCGCACCTTAGCCTACATTGCGACCTTTCTAAAGTCCTAGTTAATCCCGATTGGAGTGAGCCTACATTAGTGGAGTCCTACACTACGGGCAAGCCTATGGTACGTTGTGTGTGACATGTGAGCTTTTCATGAGAGTGAGAGAATTCAATTGTTATTGCCCCCGTTCTATTCATGATATTTGCTCTTGTGTGTGATCTTTGGGGGTGCACTCTCTTTCATATTGGTGAGGGCACGTGGTTTGCATGAAGTAGGTAAAGTTGATGGCTTTTGATTGAGTAGATAGGTGTAATTTTGTGGGAGCATGGTTGCATTGAGTTGAGTTGGTGCATTTGAGCTATTTTGGGGTGGTTGTTCGCATGTTTTTGGTTTTGGTAAATTATTGGCATGTTGTGGATCCATGGTAGTCATGTGCGCATTGGTTCAATGGTCGGTATCAACCATAATCATAGGCAGACCTGTTTTACCTAGGTGGGGGAGTTAGATGTGACTTGCTCGAGGGCGAGCAAAGGTTCAAGTGTGGGGTGGTGATGTTTGGCATTTTATGCCTACTTTTCCTTAATATTTCCGCACATTTGAGCTTGTTTTGCACTTGTTTGGTAGCTTGTGAATGTGGTTTTGCGCTTATGTTGTGTTGTGTGTGTGTAGGTCGTTACGCGATGCATTTGGAGCGTTTTGGAGCTTGATTGAGCATGAATTGGATGAAGGATGTTTGAAGATTGGATTGAGCACACATAGGCACGACACGAGCCGAGTTTTGGAGCGGAAAAGAGCAACTTTGCCTGGCGCGCTAGAGCCCGCGCCGCGCAGGCCATCGCGCGCAGTGATTGGCGCGTTTGGCTTGCGACGCAGGCCTATGGCACGAGGACTGGTGGCGTCTTCTGGTCTTGTGCACGCTTTTCGGGGCGCGGGGCGCCCGCTATAGCGCCCCTTATGCGCGATTTTACCCCCTATTCCTCCTAGTATCGGGTCTAACTTATTACTAAGGGTTTGGAAACATTATAAATAGTTTACTACTTAGTTTTTGTAAAGGGTTCTTGACTTTGGGCAATATTGAGAGCTACATACTCCATTGAACAAGGGTGATTCTTAATCTTTCATCTATTTCATCAATTAATTCATTATTACATCAAATCTTTGTCTTGTGATTATGAGTATGTGTGGCTAATTCCATTACGTTCTAGGGTTAGAGTTTTACATGAAAGTTGATTGTTGAAGATTGATTCCCATTAATTGAATCCCATAACGGGTTACTTATTCTTTCTTGATTTCACTTGTATAATTGTTAGAGCTCGATAATTATGCATTATCTATGGTTTTTGGGTTGAACTCGAAAGAGAGAATCTAATTACGTAATAAGAAAGAATAGAACTAGTTTGTGAACCCGGGCATCGGGGAACCAATTCGCGAGTAGGATAGACATATACTTGCTTGCCTAGTTTAACTCATTACAGAGATCGTTAATGCGTGCATGTGATTTAACCCATAGACATATAGGGATTGAAGTAGCTTGCATAGATTGTGAATAACTGAAAGGTTTTCATAATTACAATTACTCTGTCAGTTAGTAACCCGGGATTTGAGAAGTGGAATCAATTGAATACATCAACTGGATTGTGCGTAACTCTGACCCTGGATCGTCCTCTTAATATTGATAACACCCAAAGTTTGCACCATTGTTTGTTTACACACCTGGCATTTTAATTACTGCTTTTTGGTTACGAAACTTCTCACCAATTAAGAACAAGACCCCTGGATAGTTTGATAGAATTTGTTTACGAAGTATTAGTCTGCACAGTCCTCGTGGGATCGACACTCGACTTAGTCACTTTATTACTTGGCGACCGCGTATACTTGCGTGTGCGTTTGGGAGCAACAAGAAACATGGAATACTGGATGTACCTCCTGAAGGTCTGCTGGAAGGTCTAACTCGTAGGCTACACGCCCAACTCGCCTGATAACCTGATATGGACCAATAAATCTAGGGCTAAGCTTCCCCTTCTTTCCAAATCTCATAACGCCTTTCATAGGTGATACTTTCAGGAATGCCCAATCGCCAATCTGAAAGTCTAAATCTCGACGTCGATTATCTGCACAGGACTTCTGTCTGCTCTGCGCTGCTAATAATCTTTCCCTGATCAACTTGACTTTATCAACGGCTTGTTGGATTAAATCTGGACCTATCAATTGAGACTCGCCAACCTCGAACCATCCTATAGGAGACCTGTATTTGCGCCCATACAAAGCTTCATATGGTGCCATCTGTATGCTGGAATGATAGCTATTATTATATGCAAACTCTATCAATGATAGATGGTCACTCTAACTGCCTCCAAAATCCAACATGCAAGCTCTAAGCATATCTTTTAAGGTCTGAATGGTCCGCTCAGCCTGTCCGTCTGTCTGTGGATGAAATGTTGTACTCAGATTCACCTGTGTCCCTAAACCTGTCTGGAATGATCGCCAGAAATTTGCTGTAAACTGTGCGCCCCTATCTGAAATGATAGATACTGGAATACCATGTAGGCGCACTATCTCTCTGATATAAAGTCTAGCATAATCCTCCGCTGTATATGTAGTTCTAACAGGCAACAAATGAGCTGATTTAGTAAGCCTGTCAACTATAACCCAAATAGAGTCATACCTGCTCCACGTACGGGGCAAGCCTGTAATGAAGTCCATATTCACTGCTTCCCATTTCCATGATGGAATCTCGATTTCCTGTAACAAGCCACTAGGTTTTTGATGCTCGACCTTAACCTGCTGGCAGTTAGGACACTGAGCCACAAATTCTGCTATGTCACGCTTCATTCCGTCCCACCAGTAAATCTGCTTAAGGTCATGATACATCTTAGTCGAACATGGATGAACAGTGTACCTGGAATAGTGTGCCTCAGTCATAATCTGTCCACGTAAATCTGCAACATCAGGAACACAAAATCTATCTTTATACATGAGAACCCCATCACTAGTAACCCTGTATAGTGACTCCGGTTTTCTTCTGGCTATTTGTCTGTATTCAACTAGAACTGGATCCTCATACTGACGTTGTTTTACTTCTGTAACTAGGCAAGTAGTGGCTGCTTTCTGATTTGTAACTCCTGCGTCCTCTGAATCTATTAATCTGACTCCCATGCTGGCCAACTGGTGGAGTGCATGAGAATAAGATAAACTACCCATAGACTTATGACTAAGGGCATCAGCAACAACATTCGCTTTACCCGGATGATAAACAATGTCCACATCGTAGTCCTTCAGCAACTCTAGCCACCGCCTCTGTCGTAGGTTTAGCTCCTTTTGCTTAAATATGTACTGGAGGCTCTTGTGGTCTGTATAAATATCAACATGAACTCCGTACAAATAATGTCTCCAAATCTTTAATGCATGAATGACTGCTGCAAGCTCCAGATCATGGGTAGGGTAGTTCTGCTCGTGCTTTTTCAGCTGCCTGGAAGCATAGGCAATTACTCTTCCGTGCTGCATGAAAACACAACCAAGACCAATAGGAGAAGCGTCACAGTAAATGACATAGTCCTCAGATCCCTCTGGAAGTGTAAGTACTGGAGCTGTTATCAACCTGTTCTTTAGTTCTTAGGAGTTGTGCTCGCAAGAATCAGACCACTCAAATTTAGCTGTTTTTTGTGTCAATTTGGTCAGTGGAGCTGCAATGGAGGAAAAACCCTCTACGAACATTCTGTAATAACCTGCCAAACCCAGAAAACTACGTACTTCAGTTGGCGTCGTAGGTCTGGGCCAATTCTTCACAGCCTCAATCTTCTGGCCATCTACTTTAATTCCTTCTGCTGAAACTATATGGCCAGGAAATGCCACTGAATCTAACCAGAATTCACACTTTGAGAACTTAGCAAATAATTGTTGGTCCCGAAGAGTACCCAATACTGTGCGCAGGTGCTCCACATGCTCTGATTCAGACTTTGAATAGATGAGAATATCATCAATAAATATAATCACAAATAAATCTAGATAAGGCCTGAATACGCTATTCATCAGATCCATAAATACTGCAGGGGCATTAGTGAGTCCAAACGACATCACTAAAAACTCATAATGGCCATATCTAGTCCTGAATGCAGTCTTAGGTATATCAGATTCTCTGACTCTAACCTGATGGTAGCCTGATCGCAAATCTATCTTCGAGAAGCACTTGGCACCCTGGAGTTGGTCGAACAAGTCATCAATCCTGGGCAGAGGGTATTTATTCTTGATTGTGACTTTATTTAGCTGTCTGTAATCTATGCACATGCGTAGAGAACCGTCTTTCTTTTTCACAAACAATACCGGGGCTCCCCACGGGGAAATGCTAGGTCTGATGAGACCTTTGTCTACCAAATCCTTCAGTTGTTCCTTCAATTCTTTCAGTTCTGCTGGTGCCATCCTATAGGGAGGAATGGATATGGGTTGCGTACCTGGTACTATATCAATAGGAAAATCAATCTCTCGTTCCGAAGGAAGACCAGGTGACTCATCTGGAAATACATCAGGGAACTCATTAACTACCGGAACTGACTCAAGAGTCGATGTCTCCTTTTTTGAGTCTCGAACATGAACAATATAATATAAGCAGCCTTTTGCGATTAGCTTTCTTGCCTTAAGGTAAGAAATAAACAGACCTTTTGGTGATGCAGAAACACCCTGCTACTCTATAGCTAATTCTTCTGGAAAGTGAAACTGGACTGTCTTCGCTCTACAATCAACGTTAGCATAACAAGAGGACAACCAATCCATACCGAGAATAACATCAAAATCAACCATTTCTAGCTCAATTAAGTCAGCTGTAGTGCTACAATCGCCCATCATTATCGTGCAACCTCTATAAACACGCCTAGATATTATAGAATCACCAACGGGAGTGGCTACCTCGAAAGGTCTAATAGCCTCTGGTACTATTTTGAATTTAATGGCAATAAAGGGATTAGAATATGATAATGTAGAACCCGGATCTATCAACACATACACATCGAGAGAATTTACCGACAGAATACCTGTGACCACGTCTGGTGAAGCCTCTTGGTCCTGTCGACCAATAAGAGAATAGGTGCGGTTCTGGGTACCTTCTGCTGTATGAGCTCCACCTCGACCTCTACCACGACCTGCTGGTGCCTGAGGAAGTTGCCCCTGAGGGCGTGCTGGTGCTGAGGAAGCTACTGCTGATCTAGCTGGCTGGGCTACACCACTACCACCCCTAGTCGGGCAATCTCTCATGAAATGGCCTGCCTCGCGACAAATATAACAAGTATCAACTCCAAACTGACATGGACCCAAGTGGCGTTTACCACAATCTGAACATCTAGGATATGTCTGACCGGCCGGTAGCGAAGTACCACGGCGCTGAAATCCTGAAGTCCTTGATGCTTGACTAGCTCTGGACTGAGGAGGTCTATCAGATCTCAGGGCACGAGACTGTGTAGGTATACTAGCTGGTGGCTGTCTAACACTCTGCTGTCTACTCGCTCCAGATGTCTCTCCAAACGAACCAGAAAATCTGCCCCTCTTGTGTAACACTCTATTTCTGTCGGCTCTCTGTCTCTGCTTCATCTCCTCAAGTGATAAAGCAAATGCCTGAATGCGTGATATGTTCATACCTGACTGCATAGCAACCGTCATACACTCGTTCACCAGGTGTGGACCAAGTCCCACTACATACCTGTGAATTCTATCCTCCACACTTGCTACCACAGTAGGGGCAAACCTTGCTAAAGAATTAAAGCGATAATTATACTCTTCTACACTCAAACTTCCCTGTCTCAAGGTCAGGAACTGATCAGCACGTGCTCTCTGTGTCTCTATGGGCATATACTGATGAAGGAAGGCATCTGAGAATTCCTTCCAAGTCGCCGGGATCCAGTAAAGACTGGAGGCTCTAATTGGATAAAATCCCTGATCTTGGATCCAGTATCTCCCTGGGCATCTGCACTATGCTGTCTAGTCTGAGCAACTACAACACTGGTCAATAATCTGATAGCATCCCTCACTTCCTGCCCCTGACTATCAGGCTGAGGAGCTGGAGGTATGGCAGCTGTAGTACCTCTAATATCGCCCTGAACTGAAGGGATCTGTGAGGCCTCAGATGGAGCCTCAAGTCTGGACTCCTCACTCTCATCCAACTCAGGTGGAACTCTACTAGTACTTTGGACGACAATAGCCTTGCCCTTCTGGGCAGCTGTCAGTTTCTTCGGCGGCATCGCTGTATTCAAAACATTACGGTTAAAAGGGTGAATCCTAAAATTATAGCCCTACCGCACGATCTAGAGAAGAGAGAAAAACAATTGTCCTGAAGTGCCTTGTAGCCTCTTGTTCAAAAGTATGGCGCGCAACATACTCTTGAACAAGACTCTACTAGACACGGCCTGTAGACACCCTAGGACTGAACTGCTCTGATACCACTTTTGTCACGACCCAACCTAGGGCCGCGACGGATGACCAACACTAAGTATCGATCATCGCTAAACCTACTAATAATCTATGAACTATAGAGATGAGCTGGCAACCTGGTTATAAATACATACATATTTACTGAAAACATAAAGTCTGGAAAGATGACAAGGCTATCATACGATAATATATATAACATACTGACTGCACCACATAGGGACATATCTACAGGCCTCTAAGAGTACTGAACTGAATATACAAAGGACGGGACAAGGCCCCGCCATATCTACTCGACATCTGTACAACATACCAAAAGTAGTATACTCCGGAAGAGACAGAGTGACTCCAACAGCTGGTAGATAGCCTACTAACGTGGCTTAGGGTCTGCTCTCTCTGTACCTACGCGGCATGAAATGCAGCTCCCCAAAAAAAAAGGGCGTGAGTACGATATGTACAAAGTATGTAAGGCCTGAGCATATAATAAATCATAGCTGGATGAAACTGTAAGGCTGGAATATAAATGTGTAAACATGAGCTGAAGCATAGCAATGTAGCAGGAAATCTTAAGACGTACTAAACATGGTTTGAATATAACCTGAAGTCTAGCTGAATTTGAAATTGAAGACTGAGCTGAACTATACTGATAAATGACTGTAATATGACTGGTGACTGGTAACTAGAAACTAGAACCGAAAGCTGTCAACTGATACTGATACTAAAACCTGGTGGCTGATAACTGAGAACTGATAACTGGTACTGAGCTAAAACTGAACTGTTATCTGAACTGGTACCTGCCTAGTGTTATGGGCTATTTCCCCACAAATCAGGTAATTGAACATCTGAACTAGCCTCACATATAATCATGCAGTGCATACTGTGGCTATATACGCGTATATAACAAACCTGGTGGGTGTTATGGGCTATATCCCCCCCCCCAGCCAGTAATATCTAGTCTCTTTCGTCAGAATGTGTGAATGACACCCGGTCACACGAGGTATTTCAACTCCCGCCTGAACCAGAGGGGCTGTATCCCCCAGACGGGTAGTATCACACGCGACCGGACTGTGTGTCTAATGTCCAGCCTCTATGGGGGACTCCAAATCACACATAACATGATCACAATATAAGCATAAGCATGTATGAGGCATAACACATGTGGCAACAATATATATGGACTCGAAGGAATGAAAAGAAAACTCTGGATTGAATTATAGACACAACCTGAAACTTAGAATTTGTCTAACTCTTTGACTTTTATAAAAATTTCGGCAGAGTTTCCTCTGAAACTGGATGATCCGCAAAACAAAACCAATACTATACTATACACGGGAATGGATACCTGGATAAACTGATAACATAAATATGTTAAACGGATAACAAGATGAGACAACTGGATGACATAACAAATCCGCAGATAGAATGTCTGGACAACACCACTGTCCTGACTTTCAACCTAATTTTCAGAGTGTAGATCAAAGTTATAGACTTCAAAGTCTTCATGAAAGTTTTAGATGTATGTCTTAGGGTTCTGGAGATTCTTAAAGAATCTAAATATCAATTTTGTACAAGGAGTTATCATCAATATACTAACAACTGTCCAAAGATCAAAACAATTTTCCAGATTTTGAAACGTTTTGTCTTGCTGATTTGGACGTCTTTCACCTTGGATTTTAGTACCAAATTAAGTATAAACAAGGTTCCCTTGGTACCATACAAGTTTCTCAGAAGAAATACTAAGTTTAGAACTAAGAAAAGCTTCAAAAGCTAAAAGATACATGCCTTGCCAAAAGAAAGGTTTAGTCTTACATACCTTTGATGATTCTAGCTCCTAAACTTTGTTTCCTTTGAATTTCACACCTTCTAAAGCTTAAACAAGCCATAAAATATAATTTAGGTACTTTACTTAGCTATGAAGTAATTCTAAAACTCAAACTATAGACGAAATTGAAGGTAGCATAATGTTACCCTAATCGCGTAGAGCGTTTTGACGCAATCATTCTTCCGTTTAGAGTCGAAATTGATGTGGTTTCTTCAAAATTAAAAAAAAAATGGATTCAACTCCAGAGAGGTCTGTTTATATCGTGGCTTTTCTGGAACATTTAGAGAAAATGAATAATTTCTCTTTTATAACAAAATTATTTCATTTCTAGCCCTCTTTTGCGCTTATGTCCCTTTTTCTGGTCTGATTTCTGATACTCATATATTTTTATCCAGACATTATATGAATAAAACATTAAAAGTTTTGGAAACTACACTCCAAGACCTTAAATTTGGTATATCATATGTCTCCGAAAGACCTCATATACCATACTGAATTAATTGCTGAAAAAGCTCCGTTAAAAGGCAAATCCTTAGTCGGTTTTTCCACAACTTAAATCTGATTTTTTCCAACCTTTATATTCAACATATAAAAGTCATATATGGTCCAATTATAACTTTAAGATCAGTTAAATCATTCTTAACATGTCATTAGAATGATATACCTCACTTTGGACATACGAGGTGTAACAATAAATTGCCTCTTATGGAGTTTGCCTATAATCGTACCTTGCATAGTTTGATTGGCATGACTCCATTTGAATATGTATATGGTTTTAATCCTTTGATTCCACTTGATCTAACCCCATTGCCCAAAGATTTTGTTGTGAGTTTTGAAGGTAAAAGCCGAGCAAAGGCTATGGTTGAGCTTCATGCTAAAGCAAAGAAGAACTTGGAAAAGCCTACGCAAAGGTTGCTTCCAAGAAGAACAAGGGAAGGAAGAAGCTTGAGCTCAAAAAAGGAGATTGGGTGTGGGTGCACTTCCGCAAAGAAAGGTTTCCAAACCTTAGGAAAGGGAAGTTGGCACCCCGTGGAGATGGACCGTTTCAAGTGCTTTCCAAAATCAACACCAACGCCTATGTGATTGATCTACCCGGTAAGTATAATGTCTCAAAAACTTTTAATGTGCCTGACTTGACCCCTTTTGATGTAGGATGGTGATGCCGGAGAGGAGGAGGCCATGGTTTCGAGGACGAAACCTTCCCAAGAAGGGGAGGATGATGCGGGGCATACTACCTCAAGACCTTTAACTAGGAGCCAAGCTAAGTTTATTCAAGACACTCATCTCCACTTCACTTGGAAGGACATGGAAGAAGGCTCCGAGAGCGACTTGAAGATCATGCTTTGGAGTGCCATGGATGGAGGACTACATAGGCTACTTGGAGAGGCATCCGGGGCACATTTGGAAGAAATTCAAGAACCCCCAGGAGTAGGCGGACCGCCTACATCAACAGGCGGACCGCCTACTAAATGTCAGCTCTCTGGACTTTCAACCGCCTACTAAAGGGGTGGACCGCCTACTTTGCCGCCTACTTTTGTCTTCAGCATTTGGAACAACTAGGTGGGGCGCCTAGTATAGGGGGCGGACCGCCTAGTTACAGGAAGCCTTGCGGGAGTTCTAATTTTAATGCTATGCTTTGACTATTATAGCCCTACGTGACCTTTGTTAATTTAACCCACTTTGGGGGTACTTTAGGGCTTTCATTATGTTTAAGAGAAGCCTATAAATACTTCATTAGTCTTCTTTGAACCTTAGCTCACTTTGATTATTATTGAATGTTGAAAGAGATGAACTCTCAAGTTATGAAGAAAACCCTTTTGTTGGCTTGAATTCACTAGCGGATCCGTGTTGATTATCGAACCGACACCCGATAATTCTACTTGCGGGTCCTGAGTGCGACTCGAGGGTGGTTGCTTCGCGTAGGCTCTTCTTGACACCGATACGAGAGTTTCACAGAACAAGTTCTCTGTGGATACTTCGTAGGGAGTTCGAGACGCGTCTCGTTCCCTTTATCGTCCTTTTTGACTTTTGATTTTGATCCTTATCATGGAGGGTCAATACAATTGGCATCAGTACCATCAATGTTTAGTAAGAATCCCATGTACCCATCAACTTCAATGTCAAACCTACTCAATCTATGGTTTCGCCTAGTTTTAACCAAGTAAGAACCTGAATGGTCATGAGTAGTAACACTATCAACTCGATCTCCCACTCCCTTTACCTCAGTCCTCATCCTCCTTATGTCGGTCGAGCGATCATACTTAGTCACCTCGGGAGTGTAGTAAAAACTCCTTTCATCCAACCTTTCACCATAGCCAACCATACCTCCCTTATTGCTCTTGGTACCTGTAAAAGACATATTAAGAAAACGGGGAAGGGGAAGGTTAGTATAAACAACCTGATGCAATATAAATTTGGCTTAGACTCCAATCAACGAGTTCCAAGCTTGAAGGATGCAAAGGATGGGAAGACGAGGGGATAAGCCCCTAGGCGCACCTCCCAGGAACCCAGGAGGTCCGCCCAAGCACCTAGGCGGTCCGCCCAAGAGGCTGCCCAAGTAGGCGCTCCGCCCACCCATGGGGCGCTCCGCCTCCCTCACCTGGCTGCCCAAGAAGTCTCCAAGACGAGGCGCTCCGCCTCCTTTTTAGGCGCTCCGCCCAAGACGCTGAAAGCCTAGTTTTTGCTGTAAACTTCCTATTTTGCCCCTAAGTGATTGTATATTGTTTTAACTAAGCTAAGGGCATTTTAGTCATTCCACTTGTATCTTAGAAAGGTCTATAAATAGAGGCCTTAGGCATTTCATTTCATTACACAACTTTGAAGATAGAATGATGTATTTCTTGAGTGAATCTCAATGAAGAACCCGTGAGCGAGCATGATTTCGCTTAGTGGATTCCAAGTTGATCATCAAAACCTCTTTGATCATTCTATTTTCAAGAGCCGAGTGTCTCTTAAGGGTAGTTGCGTAGTATAGGTGATCCTTGACTTCACCCGGGGTGAATCGAGACAAGTTCCTCGTTGCTACTTAGGTAAACATTTCAAGCCTCGTCTTGCTTTGTATCTCGATATCTTTATTGATATCGCCTATCTAGTTTTAGCTTCCGCTTATCGTATAGTTTGCTTCCGCTAGTTTCCATTGTATCAGATGGTATCAGAGCACGGCTAGGCTTCGTTCTTACTGATGCAATGTAAAACGAGCGGAAGCTAAACACGATACAATGATGCGGAAGCGATAAAATGATAACAAGAAATCGAGACTAGGAAGGCAAGAAATTAGAAGAAAGAATGGATAAACAATTCAAACAAGAATTTAATTATCCAAAGGGAGAAAGTGAAACTCGAACCTTACAATAGACTCAACTAGGTGTCGATTCCCATAGGTTCCAAGTACATAGATAAATGAAGCTTCAAGCTTCGAACTCGAAGGGCTCAGCCTCTTCAATGTTCTCTCTTCTCTCAATTCAATATCAAAACTAGTTAACCAAAAATGAAATGGAAGACTAAAGGGTCTATTTATAGCATCCCCTTTACATAATATGAAAGGTCCAAAATACCCTCAAAGTGGGTTAAAATAATAGAAGCCACTTAGGGCCAAAGTGGGAATTTCACCACAAAATAGAGCAAAACACGGATGGCTTGCAACAGGGGGGAGGCGCTCCACCCTCCCCTTCAGGGTTCCCGCCCTTTGTCTCAGTGAAGTGCTTGGGGCGCCCGCCTCTGCACAGGGGCGCTCCACCCTTCAAAAGTCCAGAGAGAGTTGTTTTGACACTTAGCCAATTTTGAGTGCTTGGGGCGCCCGCCCTCTTCTTGGGGTGCTCCGCCCTTCATCTTGGGGTGCTCCACCCTCCTCACTAATGGTAGCATGCGGCTTTAAATCACTCTCGAACCCTCCTCCGGAGCCCTGCACTTGTGTTCTTTGTGCTCTCGGGCTTGGTTCTTGATAGTTGTCATTTAGGCCAATTTATATTGCATCACTTGCAAATTCTCGGTCTTGTTCTTGTTGTTGTTGTGATTGTGTTGTTTGTTATTGAAAATTTGAAGAAAAACAAAAGAATTCAAAAACTAGAAAATTCCAAAAATTTGCTTGAAATCGTTGGTTGTATCGATTTTGTTGGTGTTAGTTATCGGGGATTGTTTGTTTACGTGTTCTCTTCGATTGGGTACCAACAAAACATATTTTAGAGTTGTGAATCAAAATCTTTGAAAATCAAATCTCAAAAGTTGAGAGTTCACAAATTTTGCTAGAACTTGTTTGATGTTATGATTTCTTGGATGTTTGGTATCGAGGATTGTTCTACATAGGTAACCCGTCGTTTTGATACCACCATAACATCATTTGGTGATACGGATTCTTTGAAATTTTTGCTTCGAAAGCTTGATTTGATCTTGTTAATGGTTGTTTGTTGATATAAATCATTGGGGATTGTATTCTATAGTTGAAAACGACTTTGGGTATCCTTTGATTTGAGAAACAACTTGAAAACGTTGGATTTTTGGGTGCAAAAACACCAAAACCCGTTCTTGGAAAAGCTGAAGGCTAAGCCTGGGCGGAGCGCCCACACCCTGGGTGGAGCGCCCACCCAGCCTGCTACCCAAACTTGACAGAAAATCAGGCGGAGCGCCTCCCATTTGGGGCGGACTGCCCCCCCTCTGAAACTTGTTACGGGTAGTTGTTTCCTAGGTTTTCGGTCTTCCTTTGCTTGTATTGCTTCCGGCTAGTACTTCTTGAGTATTTCTCCTACTTATTTAGTACTAGTTCATTGAGCTTTTAGGACCCTCGTGCGTGGTTGTGATTGAAAATTCAAAGAAGACTCGTAGAATATTTTTGGCTCAAGTGCTCACTTATATAGCCGTTCGTCCATAGAGTCACATCAATTCCACTCACCCCGAAGAGTATTTGGTTCGTGTGACTTGAGTGGTTATTGAGGTGGTTGTTCAACTACGAGGAAGCCTTTGAAATCAAGCTTGAGTGATCCTACCACAAACTAAATCGAGTGTACCCGAGTGACATTCCAAAGGTGAGGGAGCGAGTGAGGGTTTTACTCTAACCTCTTTCTCTTGTCTTTAATCTTTGTAGGTACATGGCCGGAAACGTATACGATACCGTTAAGGTTCTGGTAAGCACTTTAGCCTACCTCTTGGTCAATGTGAGATCTATAAGCTCGAGGTTTGATAGCCTCAAAGAGGAATGGACCCCAAGTGTCCAAAAAGATGCCGGAGAAGGCACTAGTGAAGGAAAGTTGGGCATTCCCCAACCGTTGGGCATTCCCCAACAAGTGGGCATTCCTCACAACTTGGGCATTCCTTAAGATGGTGTAGTTACTCGCTCTAGGAGTAAGTATACTACTCCTATGAGACACCCAATGGCAAATGAGGGAGTTGGGAGAGGTGAGTGTGGTGATGACATTCTTAGACCTCATCCCCATACACTTGCACATGAGAGTGAATTGAAAGAAAGTAGAGGAGAGGAAAAAAAATTGAGAGTGAGGGCACCCTTTGTCCTAACCATATGTTTTCTTCTTCCTCTTGCTATAGCTTTTGTGTAGATACTCTTGGAGGCGAGCTATTGGAGCCTCAAATGTTTGCCTTAGAAGAAAGACAAGAGGATGGAGATCTTCATTGTGAGCTTCATGAAGGAGGAAGTTAACGCGACACTTCAAGCGATGAGAGTGCTCACGGGAGCGACTCAAATGTAAGTGTTACTTCACCTTTTCATGAACATGTTAGTCCTTTGTCTTGTGAAGACTCAATGCTAGTTGGCACTTGTAATGCATTTAATGAAATTGCAACTAGCGTAGAGTCGATTAGTCAACTTGTGTGTGCATGTGAACCCCTAGTTGAGAGGAATGATAAGCCACATTATGATGTGAGCTCGATATCCAATGAACCTCTCTTTAGTGAGGAAATGGTAGTTGACTATACTTGTGAGCCTTGTTATGACACACCACCAATTTTTGATAAAGTGGAAGATGAGATGTGTGATCACACCCTTCTTGATATAATTACCGTTGGTGGACCTATGTGTTGTAGTGGGGAAGGTAGTGACCTTGAGGAGTCCCTAGAGGATGAGATGGATCGAATTATATTCGATGACTCCTCAAGTGCAGATGATGAACCTAGCTATGATACTATGTTTTTGCTTGACCATTAAATTGAGGTGCATACTTTTACATTTCCTTTGTTTGAGGGCACCCTTATTTGTGGTGGTGAGTTGTATCGAGCTAGAGTTGGGAATGAGTTAGAACTTCCGTGTTGTGAGGGATTTGATCCCGTAGACAACTCTTTGTTTGAAGCTTCGAGTGAGGTAGATAATTCTTCTAGTGACCCTACTCTTGTTGGTTCAGGTTATGATGATGAAGAGGCCATTATTAATGCCTTCCGTGAGAGCTTGCCTTGTGAGACGGGTTGTCTTAAGGATGAAATTGGAGGTGAGGAGGTATCTCTTAGTGTGAGTATGAGAGCTTTTACGAAGAGGAGTGGGGGTATTTGATGCTAATTGTGAATTGCACTACTTTACCTAACCCATTCCACATATTAACCACACTTTGAGAATTGAGCATGCAAAAACCATTGTGCCACATTGTGAAAGTAAAGCATTGAAAGTTTGGTATGTTTATCATGAGCTTAGGGGTCATAGGAAACTTGATTGCTTAATCTTGAATTGTCCTATTGGTCTCTTTGCTTGTTATGGTTGTGAGTGCTTGTCATTGGTGAGCCAAGAACTTGTTGTCTCTTTTGGAGACATAAGCGTTTTGATTATTATTGATACTTGGCTCTATCATAAGAGTGAATTTTCTACATCACTTGCTTTCACTCTTATTGGACTTGCCTACTCGTGTAGTGGAAAGTCTTGGTGTGCTAATCTTGAACTTAGGGATCGTAGGGATTTTGATCGCTTGAACTTGTTGTCTCCTTTAGTGGTGGCACTATTGATCTCTTTGTTTGTTCTTGTGTTGGGTGCACTTCTTTGTTGAACCAAGTACTTGCTATTTTCCTTAAGAATATGAACTTCTTTATTGCTATTGATACTTGGTTATACCATAAGAGTGTGTTTTCCTACACCTTTGACACTGACCTACAATTGTAGTAGGAACTTTTTGCTTTGTATGACTTTTGATGTAGGCGTTGATGGTTTGATTTCGAGGACGAAATCCTTTCAAGAAGGGGAGGATGATGCAATATAAATTGGGCTTAGACTCCAATCAACGAGTGCCAAGCTTGAAGGATGCAAAGGATGGGAAGCCTAGCGCTTTAGGAGCGATCCGGAGAAGTATCAAGGGGATAAGCCCCTAGGCGCACCACCCAGGAACCCAGGTGGTCCGCCCAAGCACCTAGGCGGTCCGCCCAAGAGGCTGCCCAAGTAGGCGCTCCGCCCACCCGTGGGGCGCTCCGCCTCCCCTCACCTAGCTGCCCAAGAAGTCTCCAAGACGAGGCGCTCCGCCTCCTTTTTAGGCGCTCCGCCCACGACGCTGAAAGCCTAGTTTTTGCTGTAAACATCCTATTTTGCCCCTAAGTGATTGTATATTATTTTAACTAAGCTAAGGGCATTTTAGTCATTTCACTTGTATCTTAGAAAGGTCTATAAATAGAGGCCTTAGGCATTTCATTTCATTACACAACTTTGAAGATAGAATGATGTATTTTTTGAGTGAATCTCAATGAAGAACCCGTGAGCGGGCATGATTTCACTTGGTGGATTCCAAGTTGAACATCTAAACCTCTTTGATCATTCTATTTGCAAGAGCCGAGTGTCTCTTAAGGGTAGTTTTGTAGTATAAGTGATCCTTGACTTCACCCGGGGTGTATCGAGACAAGTTCCTCAACTTTGAATAGGAGTTGTTTTCCACCTCAACTTTGGATTAAGTTTTCCTCTTTCTTCCTAACAAGTTCAACCAATCTCGCCTTTCTTTTCCCCTCACTTCCAACTTTCTTCCTACTCCTTCTTACCCAATTTTCAGCCACTCTCCTTCGTAGAATGGGATATACTTCTTTTCTTTTGAATTGATTAGCTTTTCAACCTAAACTATAATAGTTTTATCCCTTTCTTCTGCAACAGATTTTTCTCCTCTTTTCCCACTTAATTCTCAATGTTTTCCTTCACCCTTATGGTGCAGAATTAAATGTTTTCCTAAACCCAAAACGTTTCAGATCAAGAACATTACAAATAATTCAATAACGTCACTCGCTTCAGCCAAGAATACGTTACAAGAATTAAGAACAAGACCTTCTCTCCTCTATATGCAGCGTGCTAATCAACAACAAAAAAGTATATTTTCAAGGATTTCCTATGATCAAATCAGACTACAATCTTTTCAAATCAAGAACACTACCAATTGATTCAAGAAACCTCGAGAATTTATTCAAGAACTCCCCAAGAATAAGGTATTACACTCTGCTCTAGTTGTTGCCTCTACTTCTTCAAGACTTTGTCAAAAACTTTCAAGAACTCTCAAGAATTCAATCAAGAACTCTCAAGATTGTCCAAAAGCATGTCAAGACCACAAGAATCAAGGCTGAAACTACCAAGAACTCCAAATTAACAAACTCTAGGCATGATCCAACACTCCTCAAGGCTAAAAAGTTCACTAACACCCAAAAAAATGTGAATTCAGTCCCTTTACCCCCAAAAAACATGTGATACTCTTTAAGAATCAAGATCAAATCAATCCAAAAAATCAAGGGTTTCAAGAAACTCAAAAATTATCAATTTCTAGGTTCAAGAACATCAATAACTTCAAGAACACTTTCAAGATTGCTATCAACTTCACCTAGGGTTTCAAGCATTGATCAAAACAATCAAGAACTCAAACTTATCAAACCCTAGGTATGCAAATAACACTACATATGGCTGAACAACAACTTTTTCATTTCTTTTTTTTTAATCAAAAATGAAATTCAAGAAAACCTAATTATGAAACCCTAACCCTAGGCACCAAGAACATGATTGGGACTATAAGAACAAACCCATTCTTTGCTTTGATACCAACTGATGTCATATTAACTAGGAACGAAGGAATCAACAATTAGCAAGAAGGGACGATTAGGAATAACAGAAAAATAGAAGAAAGAACGGATTAAAACTCACAATATAAGAAAGATTAATCCATGGAAAATGAGAGACTTGAACCAATATATGGAATCATACTACTGATGATTTCTAGGAGATTGTAAGTTAAAGAGATAAAGAAGAAGCTAGAGAGCTTCTCTACCAAAGGCAACGCCTCTTTGTCTAGGTTCTGAATATTCTGAAGTGAATGAAATAAATGCTAACTTAGGCTTAAATAAGTTTAGCTAAATCGTCTAGAATGTAAATAAAACAGCCCCTAATTGGCTAAATTTAAAGTGACTATGCATGGCCAATAAAACAATTGTTCAATAGAGGACTATCTAAGTAAAGCATGATAAAAGAGCTCGTTGAAGTGTTCGTTGAGAAAATGCAGTTAATGCCCAAAACGTTCAAAACATCACAACACCAAAACTAGCTCGCCAAGGTGCTCGTTGGGCCTTCTAAGTCTCGGCCAACACTCTAAAGCATCGTCCCTCTATCTTCCAAGCTTTCTAACTTGCTCGTTGATCCCTCTAATAAGCTGCCCGCTCACGAATATGTCTTGTCTCCATTTGGACTGCATCACCTGGCATTTAGAAGTTGCTTTGTTGGTGTTACTATAGGGCACAAATTCTCGATGGGATGCTGGCCTCAATAATGAACAAAGAAACATTGCTCTCTGACATCCGCTAATAGTTTCAGCCATGTCGCGGCCGAGTTATGAGCCATCTGTCGGATCTTGATGGCGGCGTTCTTCGTGGCACTGTCGTCACTGTTCGGCATAGCTACGCATTTTCCGTCGTAGACACTTATAATTGCATGGGCTCCATGGTGGGTGCCAAACTGCTCAGGCCTAAATTTGCTCATTTAGGTAAAACAATTAAATTTGTTAGAGGGTCACAAGCAATACAATAAATACGCAGAAAAAGTAAGTAAAAACTGCGAGAAAAGTAATAGACAAGAAAATAATAATCTTATTCCTCGAGAATAGCCGGATTCTGTGTGAATCGCTTGATGTACAATACCATGTAAGGATGGGTATTTATAGCTAAGATTTAGCCAGTCCTAATTATGGTAAAATACAAAGACTAATAAGGCCATGGGCCTGTAAACTTAATGTGGTGGTATATACGAAACCCTAAATAGGAGACTGTAAACTTTAAGGCGGCGGGATGTATACCTTGCGCCCTACGCCTGTACCGACTGAGCGACCGTTGCTTGAGGAACAGGTATGTATCCTCTGCGTCTGGTGACTTGTAAGCTAAGCCTATTCTCGCCAGCTATGCTCTTATCCCTGTAATCATAGGTGGCGTAATTGATGCGGGGCAAATCGAGCCAAGACACTAACCATCAAGAACCAAGCTTGAGAGCACAAGGAATGCAAGTCAAGGTCTCTGGGAGCGACTTGAAGATCATGCATCGGAGCACCAAGGAAGGAGGAGCGCCCAGCACGGTCAGGCGGAGTGCCTAGAAGCCAGGCGGAGCGCCCAGCTTCAAGGCACTCTGGGCGGAGCGCCCAGGGTGGAGCGCCCAGCTCTAGGTGGAGCGCCCAGCTAACAAAGGGTTCAGGCGGAGCGCCCGGATTCCAGGCGGAGCGCCCAACGCTGAAGCTTGGATGATTTTTGGAGTGAAGTTCCTATTTTGCTCTTAAGTGGCTTGTATGTACTAATTAGCTTTGGGGGCATTTTAGACATTTCACTAGGAGTGTGGAAAAACTATAAAAGCCACACTTAGTCTTCATTTTCATTAGTTAGCTAACATTGAACATAGAATTGAGAGAAGAGAGAACTGAGAGAAGGCCGAGCCTTTCTTGTCGAAGCCCGAGGCTTCATGTATCTCGTTGACTTGGAACCTATGGAGATTCATCGCTAGTATGAAATTCTTGTAAGGTTCGAGTTTCACTTTCTCCCTTTGGATAATTAAATTCTTGTTTGAATTGTTTATCTGTTCTTTCTTCTAATTCTTGTCTTCCTAATCTTGAACTTCTCGATATCTTCGATATCACGTTATCAAATTTACTTGCTTCCGCTCGTTTATCGTATAGTTTGCTTCCGCGTGTTTTTGCCCCTTATCAGTTGGTATCAGAGCAAGGCTCGGGTTATGTTCTTACAAACCTCCGTTCCTTGTTCAACATGTTAGTATTGTTGTTGTTGTTGTGATTGTTCTTGAAAATTTGAAGAAAAACAAAAAAATTGAAAAACTAGAAAACTCAAGAAAATTTGGTAGATCGGGTTGGAATCGAATCCCCAAGTGTTAAAAAGTATTGGGGTTTGTTCCTTATAGTATTCCCGTCATTTTGATTCCCATATATCGTGTTTTGGTGTTACGAATCAAAATTTCCAAAATCAAAATCCAAAAAGTTTGAAAATTCTTGAAAACGCTTCAATCTTGAATCGAAGCTTGTTGTTGTTTGTTTGGAGTTGAAAACTATTGGGGATTGGTTGTTATAGTTGTATACACCTTTGGGTATCATTGGTTTTGTGTATCGGGTTGAAATCGAACCAAAAAGTTGGCCAAAATCACCAAAAACCCGTTGGGAAAAATGCTGAAAATCGCGTCCGGGCGGAGCGCCTAAGTTTGGGCGGACCGCCCAGCCTCCTAGGCAGTAGGGGCAGCCAGGCGGAGCGCCTCACACCCAGGCGGAGCGCCTCCCTTCACTGGGCGGAGCGCCTCCCCCACTGGGCGGAGCGCCTAGCCCTGAAACGGCTCCGTTTTGTTTCGTTTCGCTTCTTTTTGTGTTATGTTGATTTCCTAACTTCTTGGTTAGTGTTTCTAGGGTAATTGGCCTACTCCATTGACACTAATCCTTGAGCGTATTAGGACACTCGTGCGTAGAGGAGATTAGAATTCAAAGAAGAGTCGTAGAACTCCTTTTGGCCTCAAGTGCGCACTTTAAATAGCCGTCCGTACATCGAGTCTCATTAATTCCACTCCGAACTTTAATTTGGACATACTAGTTGTGATCACCTTGGTTTCCAAGTTGTTAAGGCTCGCCTTTGAGTGTTCCTATATCGAGTGAAACACGTGAGGGAGTGACTTTTGGGAGGTTAATCTTGTGGTGTTGCAACAATGTCGGATAATGATGATGGAGTAGATTATGGCTCATGCGGGGATGATGCGAGTTGCTATGACTCGTATGGTGATGAGGGAGACTATGGTTCCTATGAGGGAAATGATGGCCATTACTATGATGATGGAAACCATGGCTCCTATGTTGATGAAGCGGTTCACTATGATGATCGTGAGATTGATGATGACTATGAGGCTCATGATGAATTTGTCGATCCTTATGCTTCTAGTCAAGAACCCGAGGATGGTGACGCTTCAAGGTATGATGATCCTACTTACTCTTCTTGTGAAGAATTTGATATGGATGATGGTGACATAGGTAGAGTTGATGATGATGATGAACATAGGGGTTATTCTTATGCATCTTCTCTTAGTGTTGCTAACGGTGTACAAGGGAGTAGTAGAGGACCTTCCATTAGTATGGGAGGTGGTGGTGGTTGTTCCGTGGGAAAGAAGAAGCTTACATCTTCTAGGTACGCTAAGCGGCCTAACGCTTCTAATTCCCATGTGGAGGGTGGTATGATAGATGGTGTTGCTTTTACTACAAAGGGGTTATATGCCGTGAGGGGCGTGGATGGTTGTAGTAGGAGTAGTACTATGGGCTATGGAACCAAGGCGAGAGGCACTTATGGGTTCCATAGCAAGGCTCCTTCCTCGACTTCCAACAACACTTCTAATGTTGGAAGAGTGACGGGAAGTGGAGGTTGTTCTAGTGGTGATGCCACTAGTGGAGGGATAAGGAAGACCCAAGTTGTTGGTGTTGACACTTGTGGGCGTCCAAATTCTCATTTGGGTGCCAATGTGCAAGACTTGGGTAGATGTAGGTTCGTTGTTGAGGTAGATGGTATTGGAGGATACTTGCTCAAGATTGGTGGTACCGATGCCAATTGTATTAGCACCTCTTTGGTTGATAGGCTTAGGATACCATGCCATAAGCTAGAGCATCCTTATGAGTATGATGGAGTGTGGGTTTCTAAGGAGGCTCGGGTACTCATATCTCATAGGAACTATAAATGCTATGTGTGGTGTGATGTGTATCCCATGCGTCATATTGATGTGTGGATAGGTGACCGGTGGTTGGAGGGGAAGAGGGTGCAATATAGTGTGGTGAAGGGTGCATATCTTGTGGGCGTGGGGCAAAGAGTCTATGACTTTGTGCCTTACCGGGCGAAGAGCCGAGTGCCTACTAGTACCCCTTCTTTGGCTAGGCAAAGGAGCAAGGATCGGGAACTTCATTCCATGGGCAACAATGTGCAAACAAGAAGTCCTACAATGACAAGAAGTGGTGGGACTAGTTCAAGTGAAGGGTTGATAAAAATCAACAAGGTGAACAATCCACAAATTGCAAAATCAAGTGGTTCACCAACAATGAAGAAGGAGACCTCAAGTAATGAGTCTCCAAGTCCTAGATTCCGGGTTGACGTGAAGAGTCCACCTACTCCGGCTATGGGTATTCTTGGGCCTCGTCCCAATTCGCCCGAATTTGAGAGACAAAAGATAGAGAGGAGTAAGGGAGCGACCGGTGACAACTCTCGAGTGGAAAAAGGAGAGGTTGTGATGAGTGATGTGAGTGGGTTGTCACCACCCGAATCTACACCCGACCTTGGAAAAAAAATGAGGGAAAAAAAAGAGGGAAAAAGAAAAATTGAGAGTGAGGGCACACCTTATTCTAACCTTAATCCTTTATCTTTTTCTTCTATGTGCTTGAATACTTGTGTAGGTATTCTTGGAGGTAAGCCGATGGAGCCTCAACCATGTGCCGTGATGGAAGGACAAGGTGAAGGAGATGCCGAATGTGAGCTACAAGGCGGAGAAGTTCATGACACTTCAAAGGTACGTGTTAGTTCTTCTTCCCATGAGCCTATTACTTCCTTGTCTTTTGTTAGTGTTTGTGATGACTCCACACTAGTTGATGATATGTATGATTACAATGTGTTTGCAACTAGCGTAGAGCCTTCGGGTCAACTTGTGTGTAAAATTGAACCACTAGTTGAGAGGGTTGAAAAGCCACATCATGATGTGAGCTCGGGTTTCATTGAACCTCTCTTTAGTAAAAATGTTGAAGTTGACCTTGTGTGTGAACCTTGTTATGACACCCCACCCATATTTGATAAAGGAGAAGATGAATTGTATGATGATCTTATTCTTCCCTTTGATTGCTTAATTGATAATGGTGGTCCCTTGTGTCGTAGTGAGGGTGGATTTGACCTTGAGGAGTCTCTTGAGTGTGAGATGGATCAATTTATCTTCGATGACTCCTCGAGTGAGAGTGGAGGACCTAGTCTTGATACTATGCTTTTGCGTAACCATAAATTTGAAGTGCATGCCTTTACATTTCTATTATTTGAAGGCAATCTTGTTTGTGGTGGTGAATTGTATCGGACTAGGGTCGGTAGTAGAATCGAACCTCCATGGTTTGTAAAGTTAGGCTCTAGGGATGATCCATTGTTTGGAACTCCAAGTGAGGAGAGTAGTCTTGATATTGGTCGTGTTGACCTTTCTTCTAGTGGTCCTAGCCTTCGTTGTATGGACTATAATGATGAAGAACCTATTTTGGAGACTTTCCTTTGGAGTTTGTCTAGTGACGAGGGTCGTCTTGGAGGAGTCTTTGGAGGTGAGGAGGTACCTCTCGGTGTGTGTAGGAATGCTCTTAAGAAGGGGAGTGGAGTAGTCGATGTTAGTTGTGAATTGAACTATTTTACTTACTCCATCCCATATGTCGAGCACACCTTGAGTGTTGAGCATGCCAAAGCCGATGTGTCACTTTGTGATAAAATTGATTTGAAGGCTTGGTATGTTGGTCATGGGCTTAGGGGTCGTGGGGAATTTAATTGCTACATGCATATCCTTGATCTCTTTGCTTGCTTTGAAAATGAGTGCTTGTTCTTACCGAGCCAAGACTTTGTTGTCTCCTTTGGGGACATAAGCTTTTTAATAGGTATTGATGCTTGGCTCTATCACAAGAGTGTGTTTTCCACACCACTTGCACTTATTCGTGTTAAGCTAACCTACTTGTGAAGTAGGAAATTTTGGTTGTGCTTGCTTTGATTGTAGGTTTTGATGGTGTGATTTCGAGGACGAAATCCTTTCAAGAAGGGGAGGATGATGCGGGGCAAATCGAGCCAAGACACTAACCATCAAGAACCAAGCTTGAGAGCACAAGGAATGCAAGTCAAGGTCTCCGGGAGCGACTTGAAGATCATGCATCGGAGCACCAAGGAAGGAGGAGCGCCCAGCACGGTCAGGCGGAGCGCCTAGAAGCCAAGCGGAGCGCCCAGCTTCAAGGCACTCTGGGCGGAGCGCCCAAATTCCAGGCGGAGCGCCCAGGGTGGAGCGCCCAGCTCTAGGTGGAGCGCCCAGCTAACAAAGGGTTCAGGCGGAGCGCCCGGATTCCAGGCGGAGCGCCCAACGCTGAAGCTTGGATGATTTTTGGAGTGAAGTTCCTATTTTGCCCTTAAGTGGCTTGTATGTACTAATTAGCTTTGGGGGCATTTTAGACATTTCACTAGGAGTGTGGAAAAACTATAAAAGCCACACTTAGTCTTCATTTTCATTAGTTAGCTAACATTGAACATAGAATTGAGAGAAGAGAGAACTGAGAGAAGGCCGAGCCTTTCTTGTCGAAGCCCGAGGCTTCATGTATCTCGTTGACTTGGAACCTATGGAGATTCATCGCTAGTGTGAAATCCTTGTAAGGTTCGAGTTTCACTTTCTCCCTTTGGATAATTAAATTCTTGTTTGAATTGTTTATCCGTTCTTTCTTCTAATTCTTGTCTTCCTAATCTTGAACTTCTCGATATCTTCGATATCACGTTATCAAATTTACTTGCTTCCGCTCGTTTATCGTATAGTTTGCTTCCGCGTGTTTTTGCCCCTTATCAGTAATTTTGCCCATACACTACGCGGCACAAACACTATAATTACTCCCTCTGATGTAATGCCACCTTAATATTAGTATTAACAATATCTCCAATTTACCAAAAATAAATAAATAAATAAATAAACTCCTTGTGAGAAAACGGCTTCGCTATGTTGCGTGAAACATTTCATGAATCTGCAAGAAGTAACCATTACTCTTGAGGTTTTGTTTAGTACATGTGTCTCTTTTATTGAAATTTAATAGAGCTATTGGTCTAAGTTTTAATTTATTTTCAATTTCTAAAATTTGATGTCTATCTTCAATCCATTTTGACTTCCTTGTTTTGTTATTTCAATTTCTAGAATTTAGGTTCATATTAGCTCGATTTATAATATTTTGCAGGTATTTGGCTTTTTCATCTACTCTGGTCGTTGAAAGCTTAATAACCTGCAATTGTCGAATTCAAGCACATTATTTATTCCTATAACAAAATAAAGTGGCTAAATTCTTCATTAAAAGCACATAAAAAGTTGTAGAAATGTCATTGTACCGATTGGCAATATCACTAGTAGATTGTACTACTACAATGTATATGTTAAATTTCTCAAATATTATTGCCCAATATCCCTGGCGCGTACCAAAGTAAAACTTTTAGGTTCGTCGAAAAGTTTTTAAATTTTATCCTCTTGTGGTGTTCAGTCAGGCCCATCCAAAAATTCTTTAAACTGAATTCCTGGTGATCATACTTGCTGATCCACCTGAAGATGCTCCAAGCTATGTAGATGATGACAAAATGTTAAAACGATTTTTGAATGGGGCCCAGAAGTTCAACACTGGGTCTGCCCGCTGGAGTGTCCTGTTTCTCTTGAGTCTCTGAATATCTTTGAATTTCTATTTGCATCATGTCAATCCTAAAGGAGAATTAGGCCACGTAATTGCTGGTCTATTAACTTGATACAAAAGTAACCACTGCGGATGAGTATTTCCCACATAATGAAGAATGGAATGGAATCTCATAACCTTCCAGCAATAGGCTTGGGAAAGGAATCCTTTAACAGTTCAGCAGTTTGCTCCTTTCATACACATTCCATGTACGTACTCTATATATTCATTTACACACTGCTCTATGTTTTGCTACACAGACTAATTTTTATAAAAAGGAAAAGACAATGGCAGCACAAGTTCTTGTTATTCAAATGGTTTTGCTCATTCTGTTTCTTTTATCAGGTACTGTTTAATTCCATATTTCTATTGGCTAGCTAAAGTTCTTTCCCCTACCCCCCACCCCCACCCTATAGAAAATCTTGCTTTCCTTCGTATTCGATCTTTTTCAACAATCGGACAAATTTTTTTAAAAAACAAAAGATAGTTTAATTTTGATTTACATTAGATCAAGTAGTCCACAATGTCTGTTGATTAGTTAGATCAGATTGTACAAAGTAGAGTTCAGTTTAGGAATATTCAGTTTCATCCTTTTATCGCCCGTAAGTTCTGCAAAATCCAATAGTGATTAGCCGAAAACGAATTATGTTGCATTTGATAAACCACCTATTGTTACATGCCATTCTGTGTAAAAGAATGAGACGAATGGGTCCTCCTTTTCTCCTCTGTTTGATATAATCATTTTCTTAATAGGATGATTTAGGACATTGATTATACTTGGTCCGCTTAAACATTAAGTAATATGTCCATAAATAGCCTCGATTGGCCAGTGCAAATATAATCATTGATGCTGAAAGTTTGGATAAAATATATAGTTTCCAAAAAGATGGTCGATCAGTTGTGGCTGAAGTAACTTTTATTTTTATCGAGCGACGGAACATTTTATCACAAGTTTTTCTTAAGCAATGAAAGTTCAATCATTTACAAGTTTTGTCAAATCGACAAAACCATCTAGTAAATTTTAAATAGTGATCCTAAGTTTTGCGGAACTAGCGAAGCTTGTGTACTATTCAACTTTTGCCTGTCTAGTAAAATTATGTGATAAAATTATTCACAATTTTTGGGGCGTCGAATAAATCTTAAAAATTATAAATTGGCTATATTTAGCCAATCCCATAGTGGCCATTAGTGGGAACTAATATAAACAGCAAAAGGGACATTTGGTGAAAGTTTAGCGATGCATACGACATACAACTTTATATCTATCTAAACCTGGATATCAAAAAGTGTGGTCAATAGTAGATGATATTCATCCATGACACCATATTACTTTGTGGCTTGATAATGGCTTGTTCTTATTGATACTTGCGCTTTTGAGAAAGAACAAAACCATTACCATTGTTGTGTACGATAATCAAATTTGTTAAAGAAATTAATTTTTAGAAAAATATGTACAGATGAGCAAACGTGGCATGCTTATACATACACCCTTCCATCTTTTTTTTTCCCCCCTCTTTTCTCTCTCACTGAAACTAAATTGTTACGACTCTTTTAACTTCTGTCGGCGGGCATAAATTTCTATAATGGCAAGAATTGTCACTAATGCTAAGCTACAATCAGCTGTATTGTTTTCTATTCTTGCGTCTCATTGTTATTTTCCATTTTTTTCAAGAAACATTTGATTACAAATCATCTGATAACGGCTTTTAAATATAAATTTGGTGCGAAACTGAATCCTGTGTGCTGTTTTACCATATCGTTAATTTTTTCTCCTGCATTTCAAGCAAATTTTATCTTGGTTTTTCTATCAATTTTATAAATCTTTGTATGTCATTCTAGAATATCACGTGTTTTATTGGTATCTCAAATTTGTGTGAACCCGGAGACTGTTCTTATGCAACCATGAGAAATGAGAATGCACTTAAAACACGCCACGATAAACCTTTTGAAAGATTACGTAAAATCAACTTCTTTTTCAGTATCTTTTTTTTTTTTTTAAGGCGACATCAAATTATAGCAATTTACTCTTGAGTTTTGGTGACAGGCGCAAAGTTCTCTGAATCTGCAAGAATATTCACCATAATAAACCATTGCAAAGAGACAATTTGGCCAGGTGTGACCCCAGGAGAGAGCTTCAATGGTGGGGGCTTTACTCTAAAACCAGGCCAATCCATTGTGTTCACAGCACCAGTAGGGTGGCAAGGTAGAATTTGGGGAAGAAGCGGCTGCAATTTTGACAAAAGTGGCAATGGCTCATGCCAAACTGGTGATTGTGGCTCATCTCTCAAGTGTTCGGCTTCAGGAAAACCCCCTGCTTCACTTGCCGAATTTACTCTTGCCTCACTTGATTTTTACGATGTTAGTCTAGTGGATGGTTTTAACTTGCCCTTAAGTGTTACCCCTATCAATGGTAGGGGAAATTGCAGTGTTGCTGGTTGTGATGGAGATTTAAGACCTAACTGTCCCTCTGAACTCGCTGTTAAAGAAAATGGAAAAGTTGTTGCCTGCAGAAGTGCTTGTGATGTGTTCAACACAGATGAGTATTGTTGTAGGGGTAATTACGGCAATCCAATGACTTGTCAACCAACTTACTATTCCAAGAAATTTAAAGAAGTTTGTCCCACTGCTTATAGTTATGCATATGATGATCCAACTAGCATTTTTACGTGCTCAGGGACCGATTATGTCATTGCCTTTTGCTCATCCAGGTATTTTCAAACAAGTACATTTTGTCATATTTTGTTTTGATTTTCTCTTTCCAAAGTTTGTTCACCTAAATAATCTGATTCGTTTAAACTATTTAGTTTTCTATGTAATATGAAATTTCATCTTGCAGATAAGGGTGCAGAAAGTTAAATACTAAAAAAACACCAAAAATAGATGTTTTAAGAAATATAGAGGGTGTTTGGTTAAGCTAGGATTCGTAAAACAGGAGAAGAGTCTTTACTTTCAAATGACAACTGCTTCTTTCTGGTGCGAGGGCCTTGCACGAAACTAAACCCCCCTCCCAAGAGGCTTTGGCAAGAGGTTGCAGGACAGGCACTCTTACAGAATAGTATTTGCCTAAAAAGTCTGAAAAGAAAAAAAAGTGGCTAACCTCCCCTCCAACACTTGATGCTTATCAGCCACTTTAAATCAGCTAATTCAAATGGGCTCATAGTGTCATCAAAAATAGATTTATTTAAATTCTTTGAAAGGTTGGATCTTGACTTGGGATAGCTTTCAATCACATAGAAATTCTCAAATAGTCTACTCCATTTATTCAAATTTTTGTGACATAATTTGATGTGGCAAGGAGTATGTAAAAGAGATGAATACTTTTGAGGGATTAACAAATATGGGGTATCCCATGATTTAGTGAGATATATTGTTTTGAGATTAAAAGTGGGATAAAACTTGGGATAACTTACCCCTCCACATGGTATAACTTATCCCAAATATAATCCTATAATTGTAGGATAATTTTCCAGTTTATCTTATACCAATAACTAAACAAGGGATAATCTTATCCCAATTTTTATCCCATAATCCTTGAAAATAAAAATTATTATTCAATTTAAAAAGTGACCTTTTTTTAGGATGGAATAAAAAGAAAATATAGTCATATTAATTGAGACGGAAAGAGTATTAAATAATAGTAGCTGATTAAATCTTGGTTCTCCACTGAGGACCCTAATCTCTCTCAAAGCAAATAGAAAAGAAATATACTTCGTAACAAATGAACTTTAGCAGATTATTTTATGGAAACAGGTGTTCTATGCAATTTGCATTGTTAACACAGGTACACTTTTGTACGTTATCTTCCTTTTTTTTTTTCTTTTTTTTTTTAATGATTACGTCCTCATCTTCTCAGTTCCTTGCAAAATTTAATTAAAAAAAATAAAATCAGAAACAAAAATTAAGAAAAACGGAATAAATTGATTTAGACTAAAAAACAAACACAATATTACTAGAGTAAGGGGCAGACTAACGGAAAAATTGATAACTAGCCAATTTTGAACGCTCTAGGTGAATTTTATCCATCTTTTCAAAATTAATTGAGAAATAGCCAAAAATCCGCGCACACACCTTCATTCTATTAGCGTTGGTAAACACCCCCGACTAGTTTCAGTATTTTATATTGAGACTTTGAACTAACATGCTCAAAGTCTCATTGTTTTATACTGGAATTCATGTTCAAAGTCCCTGGAGCTTTATATATTTATACTAGGACTTTGAAATAACATGTTCAACGTTTCAATTTTATACTGCGATTAGTGTTTAAGTGATTCCAGTATAAAATAGTGGAATTTTGAACTAAAACTAGTCAGTTCCGGACAACTTGTCCGAAATTGACTAGTTTTCAAACAGTTTCGCACTGCTGGTTAGTATTCATTTAGCGCGGTGCAAATAAAGTAAGAAACCAAATTTCTACCCGCAGATACAAATGGGTCTGATTCTCAATTTCCAATAAATTAGACACGAGGGATAAAATATTTCTATTTTCTATTGCTTTCATTTAGCTCATCCAAAGTTCCTAGTCCACTACCGGCGTTTTCGTCAACAGAACTTTTCAGTTCTGCTCTCTATGCCTCTAATTTTATAATTCATCTACAAAGGTTAAAGCGATTCCTTTCTTGAATTAGTTACTTGTGATATGCTATTGTGTTTCAGTTGTACTTGTGGCTTTAGTGTAAACCTAATTCAGGCTTAATTTTAGAGAATTATTACTGTAGTTTTCTTTTATATTTTGCTGTTTTTTTTTCCCATGGTATATAATTGGAAAAAAGAGATCTCTTATGATTTTGCAAGGATTTAAAGGAGATTAGGATGCAAAATTTGTTGAAAATATAAGATAAGTACCAAAGTCTTCTTTCATGACACAATCTTCTCCATTTAGCTAATCTTATTTTCTAACTTAGCTTCAGAAGGATAGAGAAAGCCATGTTTCCTTCCCTTTTTCGTTCTTTTTCGAATTCAAAGTATTGGAGTTATTCTTATCTGTACATATTTCAGGAAGCAACCTGTATGCACGTACCATGATCACAAGCTTGTTTGCGGCGGTTCAAACAGCTTACGGTCGTCGATTAGCAATTTGTGGATAATTATTCTCGGATTAACACTCATATCCAATTTGAAGATCATATTTTAAGATGTGATAAAGCAAATTACTTCTATTTTTTTTCCCCAATTTCTATGGATGTTGCCTCCATTTTGCACTGTACTTCCTTTTTTTCTTTCGGTAACTACGGTAAAAGTCCATGCATTTTTTTTAAAGTATTATCTTGATTTTGCTATGCTAGTTACTTAGCTATACTCTGTAGTATACTATCTTTGAATATTATGCGCATGACTTGCTGAATCGCTGAGCCAGTAATGCATTACGTACCTTTTATAGTATGATGCATATATACACAGAGGCGAATTTAGAATTTGATGGGTTCACTACTGCTACGGACAAAGCTACCGTGTCTTAGGGTGGCCCACGGACAATTTTCGTCAGAAAATTATATTTTGTATATAGGCCAAATTCCACTTTATATAGTGATATAATAACTTGAACAACTATACACAACCAATGATGGTAGTCTAGTGGTTAAATGTGTTTAAAATATCTTTAATGCTACAAGTTCAAATCTTTCACGCAATAATTTCTTTTTTATTTAAAAAAAGCAAAAACACAAACAAGAAAGAACCAATGTAAGTAATAGAAATTGAAAAAAATATATTTAAAAAGCATCTATTGGGAATTGATCCTTGAATTTGAGTGTAAGTGAACCAATATTTGACCAAATGAACGGTTTACGCTTTTTGCGCATGGGTTCACAAGCATCATATAAGATATATTTTGAGAAATATGTATATAATATATCTAATTTTGTGTAATGAGTATTGTTAACACCCAATTTTGTCCCTCCTGTTTCAATAGTCATTTTCAGAAAAAATTGCACTGATGACCATACAATTATCTTCACTCTGACCCTTATTCAAAATTAGTATTTCACACAAGCACGCCAATTAGGCTATTTTTAAATACACCGACACGAACTACGGACATTTACAAAATTAGCACATTCAATTGCGAATTTTTATAGCTACATTATTTTCAACAAAATTGGTCAAAATTATTTTAAATCTCATAATAATATTTTTACATTTTTCCAAGTCATTATGACATTTTTAAATTAATTTTCACAATTTTCTACATATTTATATGTAATGTACACATATTTATACATATTTTATACCATTTTATACAATATATATATCCGACGGCTAGAAACCATATTTTCATTTTCAGTTACATCTCTCACCCCCAAACCCTAACACCTCATTTCATTTCCCACCAAGTCCCGGCTGCCTCTCTTTCCACACCCTCTCATTCGAAACCCTAATGGCGCCACTGTCCGTGGCCGTTTCCGGACACTTCCACCAGCGAAACTCCGAACAAAATACATTCTCTTGCTCCTCACACTATGATGCGAGGCATACTACCTCAAGGCCTTTCACTAGAAGTCAAGCTAAGTTGATTCAAGACACTCATCTCCATTTGACTTGGAAGGACATGGAAGAAGACTCCGGGAGCGACTTGAAGATCATACATTGGAGTGCCATGGATGGAGGATCACCTAGGCTACTTGGAGAGGCATCCGGGGCACATTTGGAAGCATTTCAAGAGCTCCCAGGAAGAGGCGGACCGCCTACTCAACTAGGCGGACCGCCTACTAAATGTCAACTCTCTGGATCTCCAACCGCCTGAAAAGGGGGCGGACCGCCCATTTGGGCCGCCTACTTCGACTTCAGCATTGTCGACAACTAGGCGAGGCGCCTAGTATGGGGGGAGGACCGCCTACTCCCTGGAGGCCATGCGGGAGTTCTAATTTTAATGCTATGTTTTGACTATTATAGCCCTACGTGGCTTTTGTTATTTAAGCCCACTTTGGGGGTTCTTTGGGGCTTTCATTATGTCTAGATGAAGCCTATAAATACTTCATTGGTCTTCATTGAACCTTAGCTTTCTTTGATTATTGATGAATGTTGAATAGAGTTGAACTCTTGAGTTATGAAGAAAACCCTTTTGTTGGCTTGAATTCACTAGCGGATCCTAGTTGATTATCGAACCGACACCCGATCATTCTACTTGGGGGTCCCGAGTGTGGCTTAAGTGTGGTTTCTTAGCGTAGGCTCATCTTGACACCGATACGAAGGTTTCACGGAACAAGTTCTCCGTGGATACTTTGTAGAGAGTTTGTGACGCATCTCGTTCTTTTTATCGTTCTGATTTCGATCCTTATCATCTAGGTATCAGAGCAATGCTCGGGTTTTGTTTCTACAAACCCCCGACCCTTGATTCTTCGTGCCTAGGTTGGTTTCTACTTTAGTTTTCTTGTTGTTGTTATTGAAAAGAAGAAAAACACAAAAATATAGAAAAAGTTGAAAAACACCAAAACTTTGATCGTATGTTCTTGGTTTGATGGACCCGTTGTGTGATTGATATTGGGGTTTGTTCCTTGTTGGAATCCCGTTATTTCGGTACCTAGAAATCTTGACTTGGAGTTGTATTCCAAGATTTGAAAATTTGAAACCCTTTGAAAATTTGAAAAGTTTGAAACCCTAGCTATGAACTTGATGAACTTGGTGAATTGTTTGTTTTTGATTGGGGTTTGATAAAAGTTGTTGGGGTTTGATCCTTGTAGTTAAAAACACATTTGGGTACCTTCAGATTGCTAAAACAACGTGAGATTTGTTGGATTTTTGGGTGCTAAACCAAGAAAACACGACTTTGGACTGTGCTGAAACTTGCAGTGGGTGGAGCGCGTAGTCCAAGGGGCGGACCGCCTCTTTTGAGTGAGCTCTCTGGATTTTTGAAAGGGCTGACCGCCTACTCTCTACTGCAGGATTTCGGGCGGACCGCCCACTTATAAAAGGGTGGGGCGCCTACTTCTGTGAAGTGTGGTTTTGGGTAGATTCTTCTAGGATCTCTTATTTCTTTGATTGCATTGCTTTCGGTTAGTACTCCTAAGAGTATAATCCTACTCGATTAGTGCTAATCACTTGAGCTTTTAGGATCATCGTGCCTAGTTAGGAGAGTAGCATTCAAAGAAGACTCGTAGCATCCTTTGACTCAAGTCCTCACTTAAAGAGCTTATCGTCCAATAGAGTTACATCAACTCCACTCACCCCGGAGTACACTTGACTTGCGGATTGAGTGATTAAGTTGAGGTTTGTTGATCAACTTTGTGAAGCTTTTCGAATCAAGCTTGTGTGAAATATCCACCACTACTGAATGAGTGAACCGAGTGAAACACTAGTGAGGGTGTGAGTGAGGTTATTTCACTAACATGTGTTCATTTTGTAGGTACGATAGCCAACGAAGGAGAAAACTACATAAAGAATGCCTTGGCTACTATGTTATCCAAAATGGATAATTTGAGCCTAAGGATTGAAACTCTTGAAAGAGCGGCTTCAAGTGCCCAAGTTGAGCAAAGGACCCCGAGTGTCCAGGTTGAGAAAGGGACCTCTAGTGTCCAAGTTGAGAAAGGGACCCCAAGTGTCCAAGTTGAAGCCGTTGAAGGCACAAGTAGTTCAACCTTTACCCCGGAACAAGTTGTTGAGTTGCTTAGACAACAACAACGGGTAAGGGAGGATCATGATCGACATGAACAAGTGTTGGGCAATACCCAACGAGTGAGCATTCCTCACCTAATGGGCAATCCTTAAAGAAACATTCCACTTCCCGGACCCATTCGAAATGTTCAACATCTTGAGCAAGTTGATAAAGCTCAAGAAGGGGAGGAGGAAGAGTATGGTGGTAGTGACTTTGGAGCTCCTAATCCAAATGGGAGAGCCATGAATTGGGGACATAATATGGATAGGGGTAGAGGCCGAGGTCGAGGGCCACCTATGGGGTATGTTGGAGGGAATTCTAGGAGAGATTATGGTGGTTATGGAGGCAAATTTGGAGGCCAACCGGAGCCTTACCAAGGGGGTCGTGACAACAACAATCTTAATAGTGTGAAGCTCACTATTCATTCTTTCAAAGGGAGTAGTGACCCGGTGGAGTACATTGATTGGAAGTTGTCCATGGAGCGAATATTTGACACCAATGATATGCCCGAGGAGAAGAAGGCGAAGTATGGAATATCTTCCTTTGAGTCCTTTGCTTCTACTTGGTGGGAGTCGATCAAGAGGAATAGAAGGAGGACGGATATGGCTATCAATGTTACTTGGGGTGAATTGATCTGTGTGATGGATGAGAAGTATTTGACTAACCAATACCGTGTGGGCCAATACAAATGTCTCTATGAGTTAAAGCAAGGTTACAAGACGGTAGGGGAGTACTTCAATGAATTTGAACAAATCCGGATGACCCTAGACTTGGATGAGGAAGAGAATGAGCCGGCCTTGATTCGATTTAGAAGTGGTTTGAACCGAGACATAGCTTCACAATTGAAGTTTCACAAGTATGAAGACCACTATGAGCTATGCAAAGATGCGGTTGAAGCCGAGAAATGGCTCAAAGAGGAGAAGACCAATCGCTACTAGAGTAGTACTACTACTCCAATGAGCAAGCCAAAGGAGTGGAAGACTCCTACTCCAAATGCAAGGTTCCCAAATGCAAGTGGTGCAATTGCTAGCAAAGAAGTGAAAAAGCCTTATGAGAAGTCTACACTACATGTAGGAGGTAACTCTAAAACTCACTTGAGCAATCCTACTTCTACTCAATGCTATAAATGTAAAGGTTATGGACATATTGCCAAAGATTGTCCTACCCGAAAAACTATGGTTGTGGTGGGTGAGTTGGTCTATGAACAAGATAGTGAACCCGACGATGGGAGAGTAGAGGGTGATGAGGAGGTTGATGTGGAGGAGGATGCCATTGAGGATGATGATCCTCATGCCTTTCTTGTTGTGAGGAGAAGTTTAGGTGCCATGTTTGTGGAGGATAGTGAGACTTTGCAAAGGGAAAACCTCTTCCATGCTAGATGCCGAGTCATGGGTATTGTTTGTTCCATGATTATTGACTCGAGAAGTTGTGCCAATGTCATTAGCCAAACACTAGTTTCCCAACTGAAGATACCCACTTTTAAACACCCTACTCCTTATCGTTTGCAATGGCTTAGTGAGTGTGGTGAATTAAAGGTGGTTAAGCAAGTCATGATTAAATTCAAGATAGGGAACTATGTGGATGAACACATGTTTGATGTTGTGCCTATGCAAGCTTTCCATCTCTTATTTGGTAGGCCTTGGCAATTTGATAGACATGTGGTTCATGATGGCCGTGCCAACACCTACACGGTCAAGCATGAAGGAAAGAAGTTTGTGCTCAAACCCTTGTCGCCCAAGCAAGTAAGTGATGATTACAAGCGTATGAGGGAATTGAGGGAAGCGGCAAAGGCTAAGTCGGTTGTTGAGACTAGTCCTTTGGCCGAGAGCTTGGTGGTGACTCCACCATCTTCTACCGGTAACATTTGTGCCATGATGCAACCAGGTGAGCTTTTGAAAGGAAATGATGGCAACAAACTACTCATTTGCCTAGTGCACAAAGGTATGATTCTTACTTCCCAATTTGATTATTCTTCTAACCCTTTGCCTAGTGCTTTTGAAAATGTTTTGAAGGATTTTGGGGACATGTTCCCGAATGAGATGCCGGATGGTTTACCTCCTTTGAGGGGTATTGAACATCACATCGACTTTGTCCCGGGATCTCAAATCCCAAACAAGCCGGTATATAGAAGCAATCCCGAAGACACAAGGGAGTTGCGAAGCAAGTAGATGAATTGCTTACCAAGGGCTTGGTAAGGGAGAGCTTGAGTCCGTGTGCCGTGCCTGTGATCCTTGTTCCAATAAAAGGAAGGCATATGGAGGATGTGTGTGGATTGTCGTGCGGTCAACAAGATTACGGTAAAGTATCGACATCCCATACCTCGTTTAGATGATATGTTAGATGAGCTTAGTGGTTCTAGCATCTTTTCGAAGATAGACCTTAGGTCCGGTTACCATCAAATTCGGATGAAACCCGGGGATGAATGGAACACCACATTCAAGACCAAGTTTAGTCTATATGAATGGTTGGTGATGCTCTCTGGCCTCTCCAACGCACCTAGTACTTTCATGAGGCTAATGAACCATGTGCTAAAACCGTTCACCAACAAGTTTGTGGTCGTCTACTTTGATGATATATCGATCTATAGCAAATCAATAGACGACCATGTTGATCACCTAAGGCAAGTGCTTGAAGTGTTGAGAGCCGAAAAGCTCTATGCTAATTTTAAAAAGTGTGCCTTTGGTGTTGAGAAGGTAGTCTTCCTTGGGTTTGTTGTGAGTGCCCAAGGAGTGGAGGTGGATGAATCTAAGGTAGAGGCCATTCGTGATTGGCCTACTCCTACTACCGTGACTCAAGTGAGGAGCTTTCATGGTCTTGCTTGTTTTTATAGACGATTTGTTAAAGACTTTAGCTCCATTGCCGCTCCACTCACCGAATTTGTAAAGAAGGACAAACCTTTTGTGTGGGGAGAGTCTCAAGAGAAGGCCTTCCAAGAATTGAGAAGTAGGTTGAGTGCCGCCCCTCTATTGCAATTTCCCGACTTCGGAAAGGCATTTGAGGTTGAATGTGATGCCTCGGGGGTGGGAATTGGTGGTGTTTTAATGCAAGATGGAAAATCCATAGCCCACTTTAGTGAGAAATTGAAGGGTGCCTCCTTGAACTACTCTACGTATGACAAGGAGATGTATGCCCTAGTGAGAGCTCCTGCTCATTGGCAATATTATCTTTGGCCTAGGGAATTTGTGATTAAGAGTGATCATGAGTCACTCAAACATCTTAGGGGCCAAAAGAAATTGAACAAGCGTCATGCCAAGTGGGTAGACTTCATTGAGTCTTTTCCCTATGTCATTCAATACAAGAAAGGGAAAGACAATATTGTGGCAGATGCACTTTCTAGGAAGTTTGCCTTAGCCACCACTCTTGCCTCCAAGCTCATGGGTTTTAAGAGCATTAAGTTGATGTATGCTCAAGACCCTAAGCTAAGGAGAATTCATGAAGCTCTTGAGAAAAAAGAAAGAGTTGAGAAGTACCAATGGGTTGATGGCTATATCTTTAAAAATGGTAGGGTTTGTGTTCCCGAGTCCTCTTGGAGAGAATTGCTCATTCGTGAGGCACATTGTGGGGGCTTGATGGGACACTTTGGGAGGAACAAGACCGTGGCCATTCTCATGGAACAATTTCATTGGCCAAAGATGGGGGTACAAGTTGAAAAGCTTTGCAAAAATTGCCTTGAGTGCAAGCATGCTAAATCTAAAGCTAACCCTCATGGTTTGTATACTCCTCCCCCCATACCTACTAGCCCGTGGATAGATATTTCAATGGACTTTGTTATGGGATTGCCACGGTCTAGGGGGGACATGATAGCATTTATGTTGTCGTGGATAGGTTTTCCAAAATGGCCCACTTCATTCTATGTAAAAAGTGTGATGATGCACAACATGTGGCTTCTTTATTCATTGAAAATGGCTTAAAGTTGCATGGTGTGCCTCAAACCATTGTGAGTGATAGGGACACCAAGTTCCTTAGCCATTTTTGGAGGAGCTTATGGGGTGCTCTTGGCACCAAGCTATTGTTCTCTACGTCCCACCACCCTCAAACGGATGGGATAACCGAGGTGGTGAACCGAACTTTGGGTGCTCTTCTTAGAGCTATGACCCGAGGTAAGGCCGGGACATGGGTTGATAAGTTTGCCTATAACCGTACCTTGCATAGTTTGATTGGCATGACTCTATTTGAATGTGTTTATAGTTTTAACCCCTTGATTCCACTTGATCTAACCCCATCGCCCAAAGATTTTATTGTGAGTTTTGAAGGTAAAAGCTGAGCAAAGGCTATGGTTGAGCTTCATGCTAAAGCAAAGAAGAACTTGGTGGAAGCCTATGCAAAGGTTGCTTCCAAGAAGAACAAGGGAAGGAAGAAGCTTGAGCTCAAAAAGGGAGATTAGGTGTGGGTGCATTTCCACAAAGAAAGGTTTCCAAACCTTAGGAAAGGGAGGTTGGAACCCCGTGGAGATGGACCGTTTCAAGTGCTTTCCAAGATCAATAACAACGCCTATGTGATTGATCTACCCGGCAAGTATAATGTCTCAAATACTTTTAATTTGACTGACTTGACCCCTTTTGATGTAGGGGATGGTGATGCCGGAGAGGAGGAGGCCATGGTTTAAAGGACGAAACCTTCCCAAGAAGGGGAGGATGATGCGAGGCATACTTCCTCAAGGCCTTTCACTAGAAGTCAAGCTAAGTTGATTCAAGACACTCATCTCCACTTGACTTGGAAGGACATGGAAGAAGACTCCGGGAGCGACTTGAAGATCATACATTGGAGTGCCATGGATGGAGGATCACCTAGGCTACTTGGAGAGGCATCCGGGGCACATTTGGAAGCATTTTAAGAGCTCCCAGGAAGGGGCGGACCGCCTACTCAACTAGGCGGACCCCCTACTAAATGTCAACTCTCTGGATCTCCAACCGGCTGAATAGGGGGCGGACCGCCTAGTTGGGCCGCCTACTTCGACTTCAGCATTGTGGGGCGCCTAGTATGGGGGGGCGGACCGCCTACTCTCTGGAGGCCTTCCGGGAGCTCTAATTTTAATGCTATGTTTTGACTATTATAGCCCTACGTGGCCTTTGTTATTTAAACCCACTTTGAGGGTACTTTGGGGCTTTCATTATGTCTAGATGAAGCCTATAAATACTTCATTGGTCTTCATTGAACCTTAGCGTACTTTGATTATTGATTAATGTTGAATAGAGTTGAACTCTTGAGTTATGAAGAAAACCCTTTTATTTGCTTGAATTCACTAGCGGATCCTAGTTGATTATCGAACCGACACTCGATCATTCTACTTGCGAGTCCCGAGTGTGGCTCAAGGGTGGTTGCTTAGCGTAGGCTCTTCTTGACACCGATACGAAGGTTTCACGGAACAAGTTCTCCGTAGATACTTTGTAGGGAGTTCGAGACTCGTCTCGTTCCCTTTATCGTTCTATTTGTCTTTTTGATTTCGATCCTTATCGCACTATCCGCAACAAAACCCCCATGACAATTTTCCCATATAACGAAGGTCAAAATCCTACCCTCCGGCGACCTCTGTCACCATCGCCGAAAACCAAGATGTCCTTTAAAATGCGGACCCTTACATGTTCTTAGATGAGAAGTTAAGTTCGAAAAGGGGAAATCCTTGGCTTAAACGTGTTGGAACTGGTTCAAATTAATGATGAAACAGGTAACCCTTTTTTTCATTACTTTTGAAAATCCTATGTGATGCCTATGACTGATTTAGCTAATTTTGTTAGTTAATTATATGTCTGCATGCTTAGTTAAAAGATTGATTAGGGCCAAAGCTATGTGATCACTGGTTTTGTTGATAAATACAACATTGTCTTGAATCTTTGAATGCCTAAATTGTAATATGTACACACTTGATACCCCGTGCTTTACCGGCTACATTCCAAACCTTAGAACCCATGACAGTATGAGGTTGATCCTGATTGTTCCATGTATTTTACATTGCATTTGATTTCTTATCCTGTTAAATGAATAGTTTCCATAATTACACGATTCCACCTAGTCTAAAATTTGAGTTGCATGATTCAAGGGTTCTGACTTGTTCAATGTACACCTTTTGACTAAAAACTTGAATGGAAGGTTGTTCTATTGATTTGATTCAGTATCAACTTAGCCCTTTTTGAAATCTGTTAAGTCAATCAAAGGATTTTCGAGCCTAAGCTGGCTTTGAACACTTTTGTACGTTGATTCTTGAATCTGGATGTGTTATTGATCATGGGAGGGAATTATATTGGTTAAAAGGTTGATTTTCCTTGAATTTGGGGATTGATTGAACTATTTTAGGAAGGGCCACCTAAGGATATCCTTTTTATTCTTGGAAACAATATTTCCTTGCCATTCCTGACTTTTACCCATTTAAATTTTAATTCCTAGCCCTCACCTCATCATATGGCTAAAGAAATACTACTCTTGAAAGGCTCAGTTAAGCCTATATACTCGAGATATGTATTTTTCCCTTCTCCTGTTTAATTTTACTATCACTATATACAATGGGCACACATCCCCGTTATTTATGTTACGAGGCTTTGCGCCTTATTCATCAATAAAACTACTATTTTTAGTCAGTTTCACTTATTTATTTGGATCCATCTACAATCCAACTATTCATAGCCCCAGCCAGACCTATGTTTAAGTAATGCAGTCACTTTTCGCTACAAAAAGTAGGGTATACTATTCGCTTAGAGCTAGATGCCACAAGGCATTATTCGTGAATTGAACTCATTAATTCAACAACTGCACCTACACACAGACGGGGACGCCTGTTCATGTAGTGCCAGAAAGTCTTAGATACTCGAGTACTAAGCAGAGACGTTCGAAGTCGGACGCAAAAGTGCATGTTATCACACGGGCTATAGTCGTCCCATTGTGGGCGCATAAACCCATCTCCTACAGATGCAACCTAGCCGCCAAATATTAGTGCACAATGGACGTAATTTCTCAAACAATGCACACTGATAAATGTTCTAAACATTAGGACATTCTTGATGATCGGAAGCCATTTAATCATTAGGTGCACAAACTGTTGACACCCAGTTTTGTCCATCCTTTTTCTAAAATTGGCTATAATTCAACTTAAGGGTGCAATGTGACTATTTGTGCAAAATAGGCGTTAGAAATCATGCATTTACGTGCGTTATCCTCTATTTATATATTATATACTCAAGTGTGGCTATATTACGTAAATTTGCATCATTTAGGCTATTTGTCAAACTGTGAATATTTGCGCAATTTAGTACATTCATAATATATCACACAATTGCATCATTTAGGCTACATGTTCATATCAATTTGTGATTATTTGTGCAAATTAATAATTATTTGTGATTATCTATATGTAAATAATATTATTTGAGTTTATTTAATAATTATTTGTGCATTTTATAAAATATGTATATCTATATTTTTATTTAGACCTTTAAGTTGAATATTGGCCAATTTAAAAGGGAATGTCCCTTTTTCTATCTCTTTTTGTTAAAATTTCCTACGAACTTGAACAAGAGTCCGTCTAGGTACATCCGTTCTGTTAGAAATCGATTGCAATTTTCTTCCAATCATTTAGTTCAAATTCTCTTGAATATTTATATAATTATTTTATTCCGAGATATTTCTTTCTCCACTATTTTAAAAATCATCCTTCGTCTTGAACCTAGACAAATGTTCCTCTAGATACGTTCACAGTTGTATTTAAAATTTCATTTTCCTCCTATTTTATTTTGAATTAAATCATTCCTAAATCCCTATAATTATTTTCGTATCGAACCTAGACCAAGTTTTTAACCAAATACATTTTACTACATTAAATCATTTTCTTCCTAATTTGAAGATTCCTATTTCTACTTGAATCTAGACAAAATGTGGCTACATTCGTTTTCTTTATTTAAATCCGTCCAAGTTCATCCCCCATATCTTATCCTCCCCCCCCCCCCCCCCCAAATCTTCCCCTAAATCATTTCCCCGAAATTCCTCAATCTCCTAAATCCCTAAAATCCCTCCCCAATTTTTCTAATTGATTTTTCCCCAAAAATCCCACCATTATTTCCCTAATTTTCCCTATGGCTATTTCCTATCTACTCTTTACATAAACAGAACATCATTATCAGTAGAGGGACACACATCCTCACCTACACAATACACACGGGAAAAATAAGATCAGGAAAAACACACCACCTCCCTTTTCTAGTCTCCTTCTACACAAGTCCAAAAACCCGTACAAATCTTCCTCTCCACAACCAAATCGAATATATACATACACCACCACCACCAACGGTTTAAAACCCCACTTTACACTACAAGCCAGTTATACACACAACAGGAGAACACAGACCTGACACCCCTTCTTCCTCCTTTAATCCACACACGCGGATTAACATAGATACAATGCTACACCATCTTTTTTAGCGGACCCAATGGACTTCTTCACCACCTCTCCACACGCTATTATCACCCCTCACCTTCTCCAATATCCCTACAATTACAACTCCCCATCTTTTCTCGATATCCCCACACCACCAATCAGTACAAACACACACCAATACCCATACACAGAAAACTAGATCGAGAAAGGAAAATAGGGAGATCGGGGGTTTGGGGGTTTCGGATCGATAATACCTGTACCCAAATCTCTATTTTTGTTTTTCTATATTTAATTTCATTTTCGCTTTGATTCTTTTTGTTAAGCGTTGTTTCAGAGGGGAGTTTATGAAAGATGGAACGATGGTGGTATTGATAACCACCCACTGCGAAGAAACCCATCACCGGCCACCTTTTCTCCTCATTGGTCTCTGATTTGCTTCTGTTGAAATTGAAAGGGGAACGGCGGAGTAGTAGCGACGCCGCTACCTAGCTGTTGGTGTCGCTCCTCCTCCACTTGGCCGAGGTTTTGCTCACTGCTATAACAGGTTCCTCGCCGGAACCTTTGTTTCCCGACTATCTGTGCTTTGTTCTTGTTTTGATGAGACTATCTCTGGGCGTTGATGGTTCGACATCTGCTACTGCCAAGTCTCGCTTGAGACGTTGAACATGGGTGTATTTTCCCTTTTCTGTTAAATTTTAATTCACCTAATGTGCAGCTTTTAATGTTTGGTCTGTTGCTTTCTCTCTGGCAAATTCACAGGTTATTGTTTGAACGATATCCAAAATTTTGGATGTTATTACCTGGCCAATGAAAAAATATATTTTTACATATATTGAGGCCTACACAAGGAATTGACGGACATACAACGAATTGACGGATATTACACTAATCACGGTCAAGGAAAATAATTATTTATTTGAGGCCTATTGATTTGAATGGATAAGCAGTCCCATTCCCGTATCCCTAAAACAAAAGGCTATGATGACGTGTATAAGCCGTGATTACAAACGAGCCGGTGATGGAGTGATGAGACCGGTACTTGCATGGCAACACGACCGGCCAGCGTGTTCACAGCCGTATCGATGTCCCTAACCTCCACCCAATTCATACACACCTGAGCCGACACTTTCAAAAATCCCTTTTCCCTTTATTTTAAAACTATTATTATTATTATTATTGTCATTTTCATTATTATTATTATTGTTATTATCATTACTATTATTATTTTTTACTAACTCATTTTCTTATATTTTTTGCGAGGTCAAATTGGATAAGAGACGGTAGTCTATTTTAACAGAGAACAAAATCCTTTCACTATTATTATTATTATTATTATTATTATTATTATTATTATTATTATTATTATTATTATTATTATTATTATTATTATTATTATTATTATTATTATTATTATTTATTGACGTACTAATTCATTTGCACATTTTTTGCAAGGTACATTTAGACGGGCAATCTTGGAAAACAACGCCCCCGGAAAACGTCTTTTAAATTATATTATTTTTATTTAATCATTATTATTGCATTTTGATATTCTAACTAATTTAATTGGTTTTTGCAAGGTCTACTTCACTGAAGTCCTTTAAGGAAGAAAACAATTAGTAGAAAGAGCTGTTTTATTTGATTTTAATAATTATTTCTAACTTATATATCGCTTAGTTACTTATTTTGAATCCCAATATAAAGTCCGGCCGGTAACCACATTTGGTGGAGCTCGAGAGGTGCCTAACCCCTTCCCCTCGAGTTAACTTGAACCTCTTACCTAGATTTCTGGTTCGTAGACTAAGTTTTGGAGTAAGTTTTAAAATTAGCTAGAAACAAAGTAGGTGCCCTATTACGCCTAGTTAAAAAATATGTTAGGTGACGACTCCAACTCTTACACTCAAACGAGTTACCCAGTCAAATCCGAAACCCGACTCGCCTCGAGTTGAGTCCGAAATCGGGTATGACAGAATGACGACTCCGCTGGGGATGTCAAGGTTCAAACCACAAAGGACTTTTAATTAGGATTCTTTACTTGCTTTGTTTCTTGTCAATTATTTCGATACTAACTTTTTTTCTTCTTTTCCTTTTGCAGGATTAAGGTTTATTTTTTTTATTTATGTGTTTTATTTCTTGAATTGTGTGATTATATTTTATTATTTGTTCATGTCACTCACACTTCCCCCACCCCTGGGAAACGACATTTTGCACACACACGGGCGATTACGTGGATCCCACGGTCGCTTCACTCTCAAAAAACCCTTTAGGAGGAACGGTTAGAATCTAGTTGGTCCGTGGTATAACCAACAATTCTAAACGTTCCCACCCCTTGGTTGTCCGCTTGGAGGAACCATGTCCTTGTCTAGATTACCCCACTCTTAGTCTAGAAATCATGCATCATGCCATATTTAGGACCATTTTGACTTCGGCTCAGGTCTAAGTCTGTTAGTTGACCACATTTGAACTAACCGAACGAGTTTTCGACCCTAAGGAACATTTAAATATGTTATGTGTACATTTATTTAAAGTTGAACGTGTTTAATGTAGACCATTTATTCACATAAAGTGGGTTCTCATAGTAAAATTAATTATTTATTTCTAAAATCGTTATTTCTACATTTATACAAATAAAACTAATTATTTTATAAAATTATTTTTTGGGTCATGAATGAAATTAATTTTTCTACTTTTAGGAAAATAAAATCATAGATTTTAAATTAATTTCTTCTACTTTTAATGTAGCAAGATCAATTATTTATTTACCTAAAATGCTATTTCTACATTTATACAGTAAAATTAATTATTTTATAAAATTATTTTCTGTTAATTTTTGGTTATGAGAAAAATTGGGATGATACAAAATACACGTTCAATTTTAAATGCCATAATCCAAATTTTGAAGGCTTTACATCCTTGGTATGTTAAAGTCCGTTAGCCAACCTCGTCCAAAAGCGTCACCATATGACGCCTATCATGCATATTATGTGTATTGATCTGCTTTGCATATGAAATTATTATCTCAAACTTGTTGTTTCATGTGTTAGTTTTAGTCCCACTCCCGAGGTTAACTTGTGCATTTATTTCAAGACTTGTGCATTTTTGAACTTGTGCATATCATGCATACCCTCCGCAACTCCTGGCAACTTTCTAAATCGTGCGTAGAAAACACGGTGGTTACAACCACCCCTGATGCGGGGCATACTACCTTAACGCCTTTCACAAGAAGTCAAGCTAAGTTGATTTAAAACACTCATCTCCACTTGACTTGGAAGGACATGGAAGAAGACCCCAGGAGCAACTTGAAGATCATATATTGGAGTGCCATGGATGGAGGACCACCTAGACTACTTGGAGAGGCATCTGTGCCATATTTGGAAGCATTTCAGGAAGGGGCAGACCGCCTACTCCACTAGGCGGACCGCCCACTTAAGTTCTGCTCTCTGGATTTCACACTGCCTGAAAAGGGGGCGGTCCGCCCACTCTGGCCGCCTACTTCCATTTCAGCCTTCCAGGCAACTGGGCGGGGCGCCTAGTAGAGTAGGTGTTGCTCCCAACGCTCACGCAAGTATACGTGGTCGAAAAGTAATAAAGTGATAAGTAGAGTATCGTTCCCACGAGGACTATTCAGACTGGACTCCTAACAAACAATTTCTTAACAACTACTCAGGGATCTTTTTCCAATAGTGAGAGTTTGATTATCAACTAAAGAACAGTAATTTAAATGGTGGAAGTGAATTCAAACAATGGAGCAAAAGTTGGTTGTAAACAATATTAATGAGACGGTCCAGGATCAGAGTTACGAACAATCCAGTTGAGTTTTTGAATTGACTGCACTTCTCAAATCCCGGATTACTAGCTAACAGATTTAATGTACCCGTGAAAACCTTTCGATTCTTCACGGTCTATGCAGGCTACTCCAATCCCTATAGGTCTATGGGTTGAATCATGTGCACGCATTAACGAATTCTGTAATTAGTTAAGCTAGGCGAGCAAGTATATGTCTATCCTACTCACAAATTTATTCCCCGATGCCCAGGTTCACAATCTAGCCCTACTCTTCCTTATTGCGTTCATAAATTCCCTCTTTCGAGTTCAATCTAAAAACCATAGATAATGCGTAATTACCGGGCCCTGATAATTACACAAGTGAAATCAAGAAAGAATAAGTAATCCGTTATGGGATTCAATATATGGAATTCAATCTTCAAACATCAACTTTCATGAGATACTCTAACCCAAGAACGTAAGATTTAGCCACGCATACTCATAATCACAAGGCAATCAATTGATGAAATAATGATGTAATAGATTAATAGATGAATGAATAGAAATTAAACCCTTGTTCAATGAAGTATGGTGCTCTCAAATTGCTCCAAAGTCTGAACTTCTATGAAAAACGAAGTAAAAGAGTATTTATAGTGTTTACAAAAGCCTAGCAATAAGTTACGCCTACGCCTAGACGAAGTAGGAAGTCCAAAAACGCTCCAGGGGTGCTGTAGCTGGCGCCCCGTGCCTCGGAACGCGCACACACAAGCAGAACCCATCGAAATCCAAGCGCAATGGCCACGCCGACGCTGAAAAATTCGCCAGAAGCTTGGGCGCTTTTGGTTTCCTGCTTCCTTCGTCTGCAGCTCGCGTCGCGTTGTGCCTTTGTATGTTCAATCCAATCCTCAATCCAAATCCAATCTTTTCTTGCTCGATCATGCTCTTTAAAGCTCCAATTGCACTTCATAATAACCTACAATCATACAACACAAAATCAGTGCAAAATCACATTCATTAACTAGAAAACGTGCGAATAAAGTACTCAAACATGAGGAAATATTAAGGAAATATAGGCATAAAATGCCAAACATCACCACCCCACACTTGAACCTTTGCTCGCCCTCGAGCAATCACAAATAACTTCCCAACCTAGATAGAACAGGTCTGCCTATGACTATGGTTGATACCGACCATTGAACAAATGCACACATGACTACTATGGGTCCAACAAACATGCCAATAATATACAAACTCAAAACATGAGAACAACCACCCCAAGACAACTCAAATGCACAAACTCGACTCATTGCAACCATGCTCCCACAAAGTCACACCTATCTAGTCAACCAAGAAGCCACGACTTCACCTCTCTCATGTAAACCGTGTGCCCTCACCAACAATGAAACAAGAGAGTGTCCCCCCAAATATCACACACAAAAATGAATATCAAGAATAGAACGGGGACAATAGCATAGAAAGAATTCACTCACTCTCATGAAAAGCTCACATGTCACACACGATGTACCATAGGCTTGCCCGTAGTGTAGGACTCCACTAATATAGGCTCACTCCAATCGGGATTAACTAGGACTTTTAAGGGTTGTAATGTAGGCTGGTAGGATACATATGGGCAATAGTGACTACCTCCCTAAGCACTTTAATACATCACAATTAATTTAAGCACAAATCTCATCAAAGCCAATCATTTCACCAACTTTCACACACACCTTCTCAACTAGTAGCAATTTTTCTTTTAAGTAGACACTAGCAAGGATGGATATCCATTTTTTTTCTCTTTTTTTTCTTTTCATTTTTTTTTCACTTCTTTCCAAACCTTGCCAATGCTCCTTCAACTACTTCACAATTTTATTAAATATTCCTCTCATTGGTTCCACTCAAAAACCTCCCAATATTTCAACCACAAACTCCACAATAATATAGAATTATCACTTAAAGTGCTTAAGGAGTAAAGGGCCAAAAGAAAGCAATTTAGAACAAGTGGGTAGGCTTGCGGTGTGGGTGCCAACAAAAGGTCAATATGGATCACAACAATCAAGTCCAAGGTGTATATGGAAGGGTAGGCAAATCAAGGTAAAAGGCAAATCAAGAAAGCCTGTATCATCTCCCGACTAGAGCAAACCTAGGATTTCGCTTTGCACACATACGGGGCAAGTTCTAGACACCAATATGCAAACATGGAACACAATAGAATATGCCTCACATCACACATTGCACACAGTCCACACAAAATGGCTCCATCACAACTCTCAATCAAGCAAATAGGGTGCAACTTGTGGGAATTTAAGCACTAATGCACAAAGGTTCACAACAAAGTCAAGTGAGTGGACTCAAACATCTCAAGGGGATCATTCCATTTTTTCTAGGCATGAATCACAATTTAAAACCAAAAGACACCACAAATAGCACATGCAAATAGTCCAAGTCCACCGGTATCAAACAAATCAAAGGCACCTAGCATTCTACCTATTTCTTTCGTCTATGGCCACCTATAACTAACTACTCTAATCCTAATAAAAATAAAAACTACCCAGTTCAAAGGCCTCCCCGTGGCAAAGAACCGAGGCCAGAAGAAAAACCACGGGGTGGATGACATGTACCACTAGCAAAGACTAAAAAGAAAATCTTTTTGAAATTTTTCATTGGTTTTCTAATTTTTTTTCATATATTAAAGCAAGAAACAAATAAAAATAAAGTCAAGTGACAAAGGAAAAATCCTAACGGTATATGCATCCCTAACCTCAAAAATAAAGGGGAGTTCCCTCATCCCACACTTAAATCAAGCAGTGTCCTCAGTGCTAAAACTAAAAAGTACAAGAGGTGAAAGAACTTCCCTGAAGGCTCTAGTCCTTGGTGCTAGCATCCTCCAAGCTTCCGTATAGTATGAGGTACTCAGACTTCCCCCAACAGGTCATCAATATTAGGCAGGGTTGAGGACACCCCACACTTAAACTCGACATTACATGAACCTGCAATCCAAAGAAAAACCAAAAACTACGTGACACTATAAATAAAATAATACAAGTACAAACTCGGGTTGCCTCTCGAGAAGCGCCTTTGTTAACGTCGTGGCACGACGACACTTTTAGCTCACTTCCAGCATTTATGTCTTCTCTTCTTACGACAAACCTTTGCTTTCTTCCTTTCTTTGAGAGAACCCATCTTCACATCATTTGGTTTTCTTTCATGTTCTTGTTTGACACATTCGATCATAGAGCACTCTTCAACCTTAGTTATGTGCTCCTTCTCATTATAAACCTTGAAAGTAACCTTTTCTCCATGCACTCAAACAGTCATCTCTCCCAGCTCCATGTCAATAATTGCCTTCGAGGTGACTAAGAAAGGTCTCCCCAAAATAATTGGAGCTTCTCGATCCTCTTCATAATCTAGGACTACAAAATTAGCAGAGAATGCAAACTTACCAACTTTAAGCAACACATCTTACAACTTACCATCGGGGTGAGTGAGTGATCCATCGCCATCTTAAGAGTAACTGACGAGGGCTTGATTGCTCCAAGCCCTAACCTTTTGCAAACAGATAGAGGCATGAGATTTATGCTCGCTCCCAGATCACACAATGCACCCATGATATTATGCCCTCCAATGGTGCAAGGAATAGTAAACCTCCCAGGATCTTGAAGTTTTGGAGGTAGCTTACTCAAGATTGTGCTGCACTCCTCAACTAACTCCACTGTATCTATCTCTTGAGGCTTTTTCTTCTTGACTAAAATTTCTTTTAAGAACTTCACAAAAGATGGCATCAATTCAAATACATCAGTCAAAGGAATGTTAACTTGAAGCTCTTTCAACATACTCACAAATTTTTGATACTGGGCCAAATCCTTAGATGGTATAAGGCTCTGCGGGAATGGTGGAGGTGGCAGAGGTGCCTCCTTCTTCTCTTCTTTCTTCTTTACCTTCTCCACTTTTTCAACTTTTTCTATTTCAGCTCTCTCCTCAGACTTGGCCAACAGCTCTCCACCTTCAATTAAAGTCACTGCAAGACATTGTTCAGGCTTTTTTTAACAGTATTTACTGCTCCCACCAACTGCCCCAACTGGTGCTCAAGGGTCTTTTGAGCATTGACAAGATCTTGTATGGCATGTGCATTAGCTGCAGTGTCAGCTATCACTCTCTGCTGGCCTGCCATTATCTACTTTAACATATCTTCAACTTAGTTGCTAACCTGCTGTGGTGAAGCTGGAAGTCGTTGGTAATTATTTGGGGCTCTCATGTTGCCTTGATAATAAGCATTACCAAACTGATTTTGACCCTGCTGCCTGTTTTGATTACCTACGTAATAAACTGACTCTGGATTAGAGGAGCAAACCTCTGTAGCATGATCTTGACCACAAACCTCACAAAAACTCTAGAGTTGTTGCACTGGAGCCACTGGTTGCTGAGTCTTTGGTAGAGCTAGCTTGCTAATTTGATTGGACATAGCATCCATCTTCGCCCTCAGCTCTGAAACTGCATCTAACTGAAGTACCCCAGCAGATTTTTGCGTAGTAGCTCTACCATCTCCCTGCCAGTCAGGATTGCTCTGCGAAAACTTGTCTAGTAATTCATAGATCTGGTCAAAGTTTAAGGCCAATACTTGGCCTCCAGCAGCAGCATCTACCACGATCTTAGTATGCGCAGTCAACCCCTCCACAAAAGTATGTGCAAGAACCTTGTTTGATTGGTTATGGTGTGGACAATCTCTCAGTAAAGCTTTAAACCGCTCCCAGGCTGAATACAAAGACTCTCCTTCTATCTGTCTGAAGGACATAATTGCACTCCTCACCCGGGGCTGTCATAGCAGATGGATAAAACTTAGCTAAGAACTTCCTAGCCAAATCATCCCAAGTAGTGATAGACCCAGAGTTTTCAGCCTTTAACCACCTCTTTGCTGCCCCAATCAGTGAAAACGGGAGCAATGTCAAGCGAACATGATTATAGGAACTCCCGTCGGTGTATAAGTATCACTGATCTCCAAGAAATTCTGGATATGTTGTTGTGGATCCTCTCTAAGTAATCCAGCAAATTGTCCAGTCGCATGTAACAGTTGTATCATGCCGGACTTAATCTCAAAGTTTCCAGTAATTTCAGGCTTAACTATGCTCGAGGCTACTCCCTCCAGGCTGGGGAGAGCAATATCTCACATAGCTAAAGCTCGTTCTGCTTCCATTCCTGTAGGTAAAGATCAAGCAGGACCTAATACCTGAAACAGCACAAAACACAAAATAAAAATTAAACCTGAATAGAAAATAATAAATCGTCTGAAAAGAAAACAGTCAATTGTTTAGTCCCCGGCAACGGCGCCAAAAACTTGTTGCTCCCAATGCACATGCAAGTATACGTGGTTGACAAGTAATAAAGTGATAAGTAGAGTATCGTTCCCACGAGGACTATTCAGACTGGACTCCTAACAAATAATTTCTTAACAACTACTCAGGGATCTTTTTCCAATAGTGAGAGTTTGATTATCAACTAAAGAACAGTAATTTAAATGGTGGAAGTGAATTCAAACAATGGAGCAAAAGTTGGTTGTAAACAATATTAATGAGACGGTCCAGGGTCAGAGTTACGAACAACCTAGGTTAGTTTCCCAATTGATTCCACTTCTCCAATCCCGGATTACTAACTAACAGATTAAATGTACCCATGAAAACCTTTCGATTCTTCATGGTCTATGCAAGCTACTCCAATCCCTATAGGTCTTTGGGTTGAATCACGTGCACGCATTAACGAATTCTGTAATTAGTTAAGCTAGGCGAGCAAGTATATGTCTATCCTACTCACAAATTGGTTCCCCGATGCCCAAGTTCACAATCTAGCCCCACTCTTCCTTATTGCGTTCATAAATTCTGATAAGACCCAAACCGAGCAACCATCCAAAAACACCATCCAAAGCCAAGGAAGAGCTTATGCATTGGAACGCCATGGAACGAAGAGCATTCGGGATCGATTTCGGAGCGTTTCAAGGCTGCCCAAGAAGGGGCGGACCGCCTAGTCAAAGGGGCGGACCGCCCACTTCATGACCACTCTCTGGATTCCTGGCCGCCTAGTGCAGAGGCGGACCACTTACTGAAGACTAGGCGGACCGCCTAGTACAAACAGGCGGGGCGCCTAGTTCTGGAAGCTTGCGGGATTTGCTAGTTTTTATCCGATGTAATTTCTATTATGCCCCTACGTGGCTTATGACTTTAGAACCTACTTAAGGGTACTTTAGGCTTTTCATTAATGTCTAGGAAAGGCCTATAAATACTCCATAGCTTAGCATTATTCCTTAGTTAGCTATTATGATGAATGATTGAATGTCAATGACAATGTTCAAGAGTGGATTCTCTTTGAATGAAAACCTTTTGAGACGGTTTGAGTTTACTAGTGGATTCTAGTTGAACCCCAAACCACCCCCGACCATTCTACTTGCGAGTCCATTCTTGTCTCGAGGGTAGTTGCATAGTGTAGGTCCTTCTAGACTCCGATTCGAGGGTATCTCGGGACAAGTTCCCCGTGGTTACTTCGAAGGGAGTTCGAGAAGTGTCTCGCTCTCCTATCTTTTTGTTTATCGTATTTGATTCTTATCATCTTGGTATCAGAGCAAGGCTCGGGTTTTGTTTCTACAAACCCCCGACCCTTGATTCTTCGTGCCTAGGTCGATTCTATCCTTAGTTTCCTTGTTTTTGTTATTGGAAAGGAGAAAACAACAAAAAAATTAAAAAATTGAAAAATACCAAAAATTTGTTCTATCTTGTGTTTTGGATTGATTCGTGTTGTGAATGATATTGAGGTTTGTTCCTTATTGGAAGCCCATTATTTTGGTACCCAACACACGTGATTTGGAGTTGTATTCCATGATTTGAGATTTGAAACCCTTTGAAAAATTTGAAAATTTGAAACCCTAGCTATGAACATGATGAACATGGTGGATTGTTGAATTTTGATTGGGGTTTGATAAAAGTGATTGGGGTTTGATCTCTGTGCTTGAAACAACGTTTGGGTACCTTCGGATTTCTAAAACAACGTGTGAATTGTTGGATTTTTGGGTGCCAAAGGCAAGAAAAACGAGTTTGAACAGTGCGGGAAGTTGCACTAAGCGGGGCGCCTAGTAGAAGGGGCGGACCGCCTGATTTTTGCTCACTCTCTGGACTTTGCAGAGGCGGACCGCCTGATTTAGTAGGCTGACCGCCTATTTCAAGTAGGCTGACCGCCTACTCCCCTCTGCAGAGGACCAGGCGGACCACCTACTCAAAACAGGTGGGGCGCCTACTTCCTTCAAGGTGGGAATTGGGTAGTTTCTTCTAGGTTTTCGTGTTTTGTTGATTGCATTGCATCCGGTTAGTGCTATTAGAGTATAATCCTACTCGATTAGTACTAATTACTTTGAGCTATTAGGATCATCGTGCCTAGAAAGGAGACTAGAATTCAAAGAAGATCCGTAGTATCTTTTGATTCAAGTCCTCACTTAAAGTGCTTATCGTTCCAATCGAGTCCCACTAACTCCACTCACCCCGGAGCGCATTGGAATTGATAAGTTGAGTGATTGAGTCGTGGTTCGTTGATCAACTACTTGAAGCTCTTAGACTCAAACTTGTGTGAAATATCCATCCCCCACTAAATACGAGTGAGCCGAGTGAAACACTTGTGAGGGAGTAGGCGAGGTATTTTACTAACGTTTGTTGCTTTTTGTAGGTGCAATGGCAAGCGATGGAGATGATCCCATGAAGAACTTCATGGCCACCATTATGGCTAAATTGGAGGATATCTCATTGAGACTTGAAACCGTCGAGAGGAATCAAGTTGAGACCGGAGAGAAGAGGACCCCGAGTGTCCAAATTGAATCCGGAGAGGGCACGAGTCATAGCACTCCTATGACCCCCGGACACTTTGTTGAGCTAACCAAGAAGTATGAACAAAGCAAAGTTGAAGCTCTACAAGAGCGTGGGTTGGGCAATACCCGACAAGAGGGCAATCCCCTCAACTTGGGCAATCTCCAAGGAAATGCACCACTTCGAAGACCCGTGCGGAATGTCCCACCCCTTGAACAAATTGATGAAGTTCAAGAAGAGGAGGGAGCCGAGTATGGTGATGAGGCCTATGGGTATGATGCTCATTATCAACCTAGGAGGCCAATGAATTGGGGTCGAAATGTGGATAGGGGTCGAGGCCGAGGTCGAGGGCCACCCATGGGATATGGAGGGAGGAATGCTAGGAGGGAGTATGTTGCACATGATGACTACTTTGGAGGCCAACTGGAGCCTAACTATGGGGTACGTGACAACAACAACAACCTCAATAGTGTCAAGCTCAATCTTCCACCCTTCAAAGGAACTTGTGATCCGGAGGCATACATGGAATGGGTACTACAAATGGAGAGGGTTTTTGACACCAATGAAATGACCGAGGAGAGAAAGGGAACCTATGCTATTTCTACCTTTGAGGCCTATGCTTCTACTTGGTGGGAGTCTATGTAGAGGTCTAGGAGAAGGATGAATTTGCATTTGAATGTGACCTGGGATGATTTGAAAGGACTTATGAATACCAAGTACATAACTCCAAGGTATCGGCAAGAGCAACTCAAAAAGCTCTATGATCTAAAGCAAGGTGTCAAAACGGTGCATGAGTACCATGATGAATTTGAGAAGATCCGGATGGCATTGGATATGGATACTGAATGTGTGGAACAAGCAATGATCCGCTTCAAAAATGGTTTGAGCTATGGTATTGCTTCTCAATTGAGATTGCATACTTATCTTTCACTTCAAGATCTACTTGAAGCCGCCATTGAAGCCGAGCGTTGGCTCAAAGGAGAGAGGTCCAAAAACAACACTCCTACTACTACAAGCAAGCCAAAGGAGTGGACGACTCCAAGTGCAAACTTTCCAAGTGCAAGTGCTAGCAAAGAAGTGAAGAAGCCTTATGAGAAGACTACACCACACTTGGAAGGTACTTCTAAAACTCGCTTGAGTAATCCTATTTCTACTTCTACGCAATGTTATAAGTGCAAGGGCTTTGGGCATATTGCTAAAGAATGCTCCACAAAACGAACCATGGTTGTGGTTGGCAATTTAGTGTATGAGCAAGAAAGTGAGTCCGAAAAGAAGGAAGTAGAGAGGGATGAGGAAGTTGAATGTGAGGAGGCCGTAGAGGAGGATGATGGTCCTCAAATGTTCTTGGTGGTTAGGAGAAGCTTGAGTACCATTTTTATGGAAGAGGAGGTGGAAAATGATCAAAGAGAAAACCTCTTTCATGCTAGGTGTCGGGTGATGGGTCAAGTATGTTCAATGGTTGTTGATTCGGGGAGTTGTACCAACATAGTGAGCCAAACCTTGATTTCCCAATTGAAGTTACCCACTCTAAAGCACCCAAAACCATACCGATTACAATGGCTTAGCGAGTGTGGTGAACTAAGGGCGGTGAAACAAGCGTTGATTGAGTTTAGAATTGGGAGCTATAAGGACAAGATCATGTTTGATGTGGTCCCGATGCAAGCATGCCATTTATTGTTTGGGAGGCCATGGCAACATGATAGGTTTGTAGTGCATGATGGCCGGACCAACTCATACATGGTCAAGCAAGATGGGAGAAAGTATGTGCTTAGACCTTTGACTCCAAGGCAAGTTAGGGAAGACTACAAACTAATGAAGGAGTTGAGGGAAGCGGCTAAAGCAAAGTCACCCATTGTACTTGAACCCGAGGCAAACAATCTCATTGTTTTGCCATTGCATGATGAAAATGAGAGTCACTCCACTTCAAATGAGAGAGAAAAGATCGAGAGAAGTGAGGGAGTGACCGGTGACAATCCAAGAGAGGAAAAAGGAGAGGATTTGAGGAGTGATGTGAGTGGATTGTCACCACAAACTGCACTTGACCATGAGGTAAAAATGCGAGAGATGAGAGGTGAGGAAGGAAAAATTGAGAGTGAGAGCACCCATTGTTCTAACCCTTCTTTATCTTCTACTTTGTCTTGTGAAAGTTCTTGTGTAGGTACATTTGAAGACAAGCCATTGGAGCCTCAATGTGAGCTTCATGAAGGAGAAGTTGCATATGACACTTCAAACCTTGTGAGTGATCAAGGAAGTACTACAAATGTAAGTGTTACTTCACCTATTCGTGAGCTTACTAGCTACTTGTCTTGTGATGACTCAACACTAGTTGGTGGTTTTGATGCATCTAGTGAGTATACCACTAGTGGAGAGTCTAGTTGTCAACTTGGATTTGTTTGTGAAACACTAGTTGGGAGGAGCACTATGCCACATCATGATGTGAGCTCATTGTTCATTGAACCCCTCCCTAGTGTAGATTTGAAAGTTGACCATGATTGTGACCTTTGCTATGACACACCACCGACCTTTGACATAGGGGAAGATGAGGTAGTTGACCATTCCCTAATTGATATGCTTCTATTTGGTGGGCCAATGTGTTGTGGTGAGGATGGTCTTGTCCTTGAGGAGTCCAAATTGCATGAATTGGACAAGGTTGTCTATGATGACTCCTCAAGTGAACCTAGTCTTGATAACTTGTCTATGCGTGATCATGATATTGAGATGCATGCTTATACTAATCCATTGTTTGAAGGCATCCTCATTAGTGGTAATGACTTGTATCGAACTAGGGTGAAAAGTCAAATGGAACCTCCATGGTGTGAAGGGTTTGATTCCTTAGGCAATCCATTGTTTGAGAATTTGGGTGAGGTAGATGGTTCTTTGAGTGACCCTGCTATTGTTTGTTGGGGTTATGATGAAGAAGAGTCCATCATCAATACCTTCCTTGAGAGCTTGTCTTTTGAGAAGGATTGCTTAGGTTGTGAAATTGGAGGGGAAGATCAATCTCTTGGTATGAGTATGTGTGCTCTAAAGAAGGGGAGTGGAGTACTTGATCCTACTTGTAGGTTGAGTTATTTGACTCACTCCACTCCACTTGTTGTTCACACCTTGAGGATTGATTGGTATGTTGATTTTGAGCTTAAGGTTCAAGAGGGTTTTGACAGCTTGATCGTGCATTTTTCATGCCCACATGACCTATTTGCTCATTATCTTGTTGAGTGCATGTTGACCTTTAACCAAGTGCTTATGGTTCTCGTTGGAGACTTGATATTCATGATTGATATTGATGTTTGGTATATCACAAGAGTGTGTTTTCCACACTTCTTGCACTAACCTACTTCCAAAGTAGGACGTTTGCTTGTTTTTGCTTGTCGTTGCTTGTAGGTTCCAAGCTCCATGCTAAGGCAGAGAAGATCTTGGAAGAAACCTATGCCAAAGTGACGATCAAGAAGGACAACGGAGGAGATTCTTGGCCACCCCGAGGAGTTGATAGAGCCATGAGAGACCAAGCCTTGATTTCGAGGACGAAATCTTCTCAAGAAGGGGAGGATGATAAGACCCAAACCGAGTAACCATCCAAAAACACCATCCAAAGCCAAGGAAGAGCTTATGCATTGGAACGCCATGGAACGAGGAGCATTCGGGATCGATTTCGGAGCGTTTCAAGGCTGCCCAAGAAGGGGCGGACCGCCTAGTCAAAGGGGCGGACCGCCCACTTCATGACCACTCTCTGGATTCCTGGCCGCCTAGTGCAGAGGCGGACTACTTACTGAAGACTAGGCGGACCGCCTAGTACAAACAGGCGGGGCGCCTAGTTCTGGAAGCTTGCGGGATTTGCTAGTTTTTATCCTATGTAATTTCTATTATGCCCCTACGTGGCTTATGACTTTAGAACCTACTTAAGGGTACTTTAGGCTTTTCATTAATTTCTAGGAAAGGCCTATAAATACTCCATAGCTTAGCATTATTCCTTAGTTAGCTATTATGATGAATGATTGAATGTCAATGACAATGTTCAAGAGTGGATTCTCTTTGAATGAAAACCTTTTGAGACGGTTTGAGTTTACTAGTGGATTCTAGTTGAACCCCAAACCACCCCCGACCATTCTACTTGCGAGTCCATTGTTGTCTCGAGGGTAGCTGCATAGTGTAGGTCCTTCTAGACGCCGATTCGAGGGTATCTCGGGACAAGTTCCCCGTGGTTACTTCGAAGGGAGTTCGAGAAGTGTCTCGCTCTCCTATCTTTTTGTTTATCGTATTTGATTCTTATCAAATTCCCTCTTTCGAGTTCAATCTAAAAACCATAGATAATGCGTAATTACCGGGCCCTGATAATTACACAAGTGAAATCTAGAAAGAATAAGTAATCTGTTATGGGATTCAATATATGGAATTCAATCTTCAAACATCAACTTTCATGAGATACTCTAACCCTAGAACGTAAGATTTAGCCACGCATACTCATAATCACAAGGTAATCAATTGATGAAATAATGATGTAATAGATTAATAGATGAAAGGATAGAAATTAAACCCTTGTTCAATGAAGTATGGTGCTCTCAAATTACTCCAAAGTCTGAACTTCTATGGAAAACGAAGTAAAAGAGTATTTATAGTATTTACAAAAGCCTAACAATAAGTTACGCCTAAGCCTAGACGAAGTAGGAAGTCCAAAAACGCTCCAGGGGCGCTGTAGCTAGCGACCCGTGCCTCGGAACGCGCACACACAAGCAGAGCCTGTCGAAATTCAAGCGCAATGGTCACGCCCCGCGCTGAAAAATGCGCCAGAAGCTTGGGCACTTTTGGGGCGCCCCGCGCCACCTATGGCGCCAAGCCATTTTCCTGCTTCCTTCGTCTGCAGCTCGCGTCGCATTGTGCCTTCGTATGTTCGATCCAATCCTCAATCCAAATCCAATCTTTTCTTGCTCAATCATGCTCTTTAAACCTCCAATTGCACTTCATAATAACCTACAATCATACGACACAAAATAAGTGCAAAATCACATTCATTAACTAGAAAACGTGCGAATAAAGTACTCAAATGTGAGGAAATATTAAGGAAATATAGGCATAAAATGCCAAACATCAGTAGGCTGGGCGCCTACTTTTCTGAAGCCATGATGGGACACCTCACTTATTTGTTATGTTTTGACTATTATAGCCCTACGTGGTCTTTTTTATTTAAACCCACTTTGGGGGTACTTTAGAGCTTTCATTATGTCTAGGAGAAGCCTATAAATACTTCATTAGTCTTCATTGAACCTTAGCTTACTTTGATTATTGATGAATGTTGAATAGAGTTGAACTCTTGAGTTATGGAAAGAATCCTTTTGTTGGCTTGAATTCTTCTAGCGGATCCTAGTTGATTATCGAACCAACACCCGATCATTCTACTGTCGGGTCCCGAGTGTGACTCGAGGGTGGTTCCTTAGCGTAGGCTCTTCTTGACACCGATACGAAGGTTTCACGGAACAAGTTTTTCGTGGATACTTTGTAGGAGTTCGAGACGCGTCTCGTTCCCTTTATCGTTCTTTTGGTCTTTTGATTTCATTCTTATCATCTTGGTATCTGAGCAAGGCTCGAGTTTTGTTTCTACAAACCCTTGATTCTTCTTGCCTAGGTTGGTTTCTATCTTAGTTTCTTGTTTGTTGTTGAAAAAGAAGAAAAATACAAAAAAATAGAAAAAGTTGAAAAACATCAAAAATTTGACTGTGTTCTTGGATTGATAGACCAGTCGTTAGATTGATATTGGGGTTTGTTCCTTGTTGGAAACCCATCATTTTGGTACTAACAACTCACGATTTGGAGTTGTAAAATAAGAATTGAAAAATTTGAAACCCTTGTTCTTGAAACCTTAGCTATGAACTTGATTAACATGGTGATTTGATTGTTTTTGATTGGGGTAAGTTAAAAATCATTGGGGTTTGATTCTTGTAGTTGAAAACACATTTGGGTACCTTCGGATTGCTAAAACGACATGAGATTTGTTGGATTTTTTGGTGCTAAACCAAGAAAACACGAAGTTGAACTGTGCTGAAAATCACAGTAGGCGGGGCGCCTAGTTGCAGAGGCGGTCCGCCCTTTTTTTGCTTGCTCACTTGATTTTGGGCCGCCTTTTTTTCAGGCGGACTGCCCACTTCCTCTGCAGAGAACCAGGCGGACCGCCCACTTCCTCTGTAGAGAACCAGGCGGACCGCCCACTCCAAGGAGGTGAGGCGCCTGTTTTGCTAAGTTGTGTGTTCGGGCAGTTTTTTGTAGGGTCTCTTGTTTCTTTGATTGCATTGCATCTAGCTAGTACTTATTTGAGTAACTTTCCTACTTAATTGGTGCTAGCCCATTAAAGCTTTTAGGAAACTCAAGTCTAGCAAGGAGAGTAGAATTCAAAGAAGACTCGTAGTATCTTTTGACTCAAGTCCTCACTTTAAAGAGCTTATCGTCCAATAGACTCATATAAACTCCACTCACCCCGGAGTGCACTTGACTTGTGGATTGAGTGATTGAGTTGAGGTTTGTTGATCAACTTTGTGAAGCTTCTAGTTTTCAAGCTTGAGTGAAATATCCACCACTAAACGAGTGAACCGAGTGAAACACAAGTGAGGGAGTGAGTGAGGTGATTTCACTAATGTTTGTTCATCTTTGTAGGTACGATGGCCAACGAAGGAGAAGACTACATAAAGAGTGCCTTGGCTACTATGTTATCCAAAATGGATAGTTTGAGCCTAAGGATTGAAACTCTAGAAAGAGCGGCTTCAAGTGCCCAAGTTGAGTAAGGGTCCCCGAGTGTCCAAGTGGAGAAAGGGACCTCTAGTGTCCAAGTTGAGAAAGGGACCCCGAGTGTCCAAGTTGAAGAAGTTGAAGATACGAGTAGTTCCACCTTTACCCCAAAACAAGTTGTTGAGTTGCTTAGGCAAAAACAACGGGTAAAGGAAGATCGTGGTAGAAATGAACAAGTGTTGGACAATCTCCAACGAATGGGCATTCCCCGACTTATGGGCAATCCCCAAAGCAAGTTGATGAAGCTCAAGAAGGGAAGGAGGAAGAGTATGGTGGTAGTGACTATGGAGCTCCTAATCCAAATGGGAGAGCCATGAATTGGGGTCGAAATGTGAATAGGGGTAGAGGCCGAGGTCGAAGTCCACCCATGGGGTATGTTGGAGGGAATGCTAGGAGGGATTATGGTGGTTATGGAGACAACTTTGGAGGCCAACCGGAGCCTTACCAAGGGGGTCGTGTTAACAATAATCTTAATAGTGTGAAGCTCACTATTCCTTCAATCAAGGGGAGTAGTGATCCGGTTGAGTATATTGATTGGAAGTTGACCATGGAGAGGGTGTTTGACACCAATGACATGGCCGAGGAGAAGAAGGCCAAATATGCTATATCCTCTTTTGAATCCTTTGCTTCTACTTGGTAGGAGTCGGTCAAGAGGAATAGAAGGAGGAATGGTATGGCTATCTATGTGACTTGGGGTGAATTGATCCGTGTGATGGATGAGAAGTATTTGACTCACCAATACCGTGTGGACCAATACAAACGTCTCTATGAGTTGAAGCAAGGTTACAAGACGGTTGGGGAGTACTTCAATGAATTTGAGCAAATCCAGATGACCCTAGACTTGGATGGGGAAGAGAATGAGTTGGCCGTGATTCGATTTCGAAGTGGTTTGAACCGAGACATAGCTTCACAATTGAAGTTTCACAAGTATGAAGACCACTATGAGCTATGCAAGGATGCGGTTGAAATCGAGAAATGGCTCAAAAATGAGAAATCCACTCGCTACAAGAGTAGCACTACTACACCCATGAGTAAGCCAAAGGAGTGGAAGACTCCTACTCCAAATGCAAGGTCCCAAAATACAAGTGGTGCAATTGATAGTAAATATGTGAAGAAGCCTTATGAGAAGTCTACACCACATGTAGGAGGTAACTCTAAATCACTTGAGCAATCCTACTTCTACTTCTACTCAATGCTATAAATGTAAGGGTTATGGACATATTTCCAAAGATTGCCCTACCTGGAAAACTATGGTTATGGTGGGTGAATTGGTGTATGAACAAGATAGTGAGCCCGAGGATGGGGGAGTAGAGGGTGATGAGGAGGTTGATGTGGAGGAGGATGCAATTGAGGATGATGATCCCCATGCCTTCCTTGATGTGAGGAGGAGTTTAGATGCCATGTTTGTGGAGGATAGTGAGACTTTGCAAAGGGAAAACTTCTTCCATGCTAGATGCCGAGTCATGGGTATTGTTTGTTCCATGATTATTGACTCGAGAAGCTGTGCCAATGTTATTAGCCAACTACTAGTTTCCCAATTGAAGATACCCACTTTGAAACACCCCAATCCTTATCGTTTGTAAGGGCTTAGTGAGTGTGGTGAATTGAAGGTGGTTAAGCAAGTCATGATTAAGTTCAAGATAGGGAACTATGTGGATTAACACATGTTTGACGTTGTACCTATGCAAGCTTGCCATCTTTTGTTTGATAGGCCTTGGCAATTTGATAGACATGTGGTCCATGATGGCCGTGCCAACACCTACACGGTCAAGCATGAAGGAAAGAAGTTTATGCTCAAACCCTTGTCGCCCAAGCAAGTAAGTGATGACTATAGGCGCATGAGGGAATTGAGGGAAGCGGCAAAGGCTAAGTCGGTTGTTGAGACTAGTCCTTTGGCCGAGAGCTTGGTGCTGACTCCACCATCTTCTACCGGTAGCATTTGCGCCATGATGCAACCGGGTGAGCTTTTGAAAGGAAATGATGGCAACAAACTACTAATTTTCCTAGTGCACAAAGGTATGATTCTTACTTCTGAATTTGATTATTCTTCTAGCCCTTTGCCTAGTGCTTTTGAAAATGTTTTGAAGGATTTTGGGTACATGTTCCCGGATGAGATGCCGGATGGATTACCTCCTTTAAGGGGTATTGAACATCAAATTGACTTTCTCCAGGGATCTTAAATCCCAAACAAGCCGGCCAATAGAAGCAATCCCGAGGATACAAAAGAATTGTAAAGGCAAGTGGATGAATTGCTAACCAAAGGCTTGGTGAGGGAGAGCTTGAGTCTGTGTGACGTGCCCGTCATTCTTTTCCCAAAGAAGGATGGCACATGGAGGATGTGTATGGCTTATAGAGCGCTCAACAAGATTATGGTAAAGGTTGGACATCCCATACCTCGTTTAGATGATATGTTTGATGAACTAAGTGGTTCTAGCGTCTTTTCAAAGATAGACCTTAAGTCTGGTTACCATCAAATCCAGACGAAACCCTGGGATGAATGGAAAACCACATTCAAGACCAAGTTTGGTCTATATGAATGGTTGGTGATGCCCTTTGGCCTCTCCAATGCCCCTAGTACTTTCATGAGTCTAATGAACCTGTACTAAAGCCATTCATCAACAAATTTGTGGTCGTCTAATTTGATGATATTTTGATCTATAGCAAATCATTAGACGACCATGTTGATCATTTAAGGCAAGTGCTTGAAGTGTTGAGAGCCGAAAAGCTCTATGCTAATTTTAAGAAATGTGCCTTTGGTGTTGAGAAGGTAGTCTTTTTTGGGTATGTTGTGAGTGACCAAGGAGTGGAGGTTGATGAGTCTAAGGTAGAGGCCATTCGTGATTGGCCTACTCCTACAATCGTGACTCAAGTGAGGAGCTTTCATGGTCTTGCTAGTTTTTATAGACGATTTGTGAGAGACTTTAGCTCCATTTCCGCTCCACTCCCCGAATTGGTGAAGAAAGACAAGCCTTTTGTTTGGGGAGAGCCTCAAGAGAAGGCCTTCCAAGAATTGAAAAGTTGGTTGAGTACCGCCCCTCTATTGCAATTGCCCGACTTCGGAAAGGCATTTGAGGTTGAATGTGATGCCTCGAGGGTGGGAATTGGTGAAGTTTTAATGCAAGATGGAAAAACCATAGCCTACTTTAGTGAGAAATTGAAGGGTGCCTCCTTGAACTACTCTACGTATGACAAGGAGATATATGCCCTAGTGAGAGCTCTTTCTCATTGGCAACATTATCTTTGGCCTAGGGAATTTGTGATTAAGAGTGATCATGAGTCACTCAAATATCTTAGGGGACAAGAGAAATTGAACAAGCGTCATGCCAAATGGGTAGAGTTCATTGAGTCTTTTCCCTATGTCATTCAATAAAAGAAAGGGGAAGACAATGTTGTTGCGGATGCACTTTCTAGGAAGTTCGCTCTAGCCACCGCTCTTGCTTCCAAGCTCATGGGTTTTGGGAGCATTAAGTTGATGTATGCTCAAGACCCTAAGCTAAAGAGCATTCATGAAGCTCTTGAGAAGGGAGAAAGAGTAGAAAGTACCAATGGGTTGATGGCTATATCTTTAAAAAGGGTAGAGTTTGTCTTCCCGAGTCCTCTTGGAGAGAATTGCTTATTCGTGAAGCACATTGTGGGGGCTTGATGGGGCACTATGGGAGAAACAAGACCTTGGCCATTCTCATGGAACAATTCCATTGGCCAAAGATGAGGGTGCAAGTTGAGAAGCTTTGCAAAAATTTCCTTCAGTGCAAGCATGCTAAATTTAAAGCTAACCCCCATGGTTTGTATACTCCTCTCCCCGTACCTACTAGCCCGTGGATAGATATTTTTATGGATTTGGTTATGGGATTTCCACGGTCTAGGTGGGGACATGATAGCATTTATGTTTTCGTGGATAGGTTTTCCAAAATGGCTCACTTGATTCCATGTAAAAAGTGTGAGGATGCAAAACATGTTGCTTCTTTATTCATTGATAATGTGTTAAAGTTGCATGGTGTGCCTTAAACAATTGTGAGTGATAGGAAAACCAAGTTACTTAGCCATTTTTGGAGGAGCTTGTGGGGTGCTCTTGGCACCAAGCTATTGTTCTCTACATCCCACCACCCTCAAACGGATGGGCAAACTGAGGTGGTGAACCGAACTTTGGGTGCTCTTCTTAGAGCTATGACCCGAGGTAAGGCCGGGACTTAGGTTGATAAGTTGACTCTTATGGAGTTTGCCTATAACCGTACTTTGCATAGTTTGATTGGTATGACTCCATTTGAGTGTGTGTATGGCTTTAATCCTTTGATTCCACTTGATCTAACCCCATTTTCCAAAGATTTTGTTGTGAGTTTTGAAGGTAAAAGCCGAGCAAAGGCTATGGTTGAGCTACATGCTAAACCAAAGAAGAACTTGGAGGAAGCCTATGCAAAGGTTGCTTCCAAGAAGAACAAGGGAAGGAAGAAGCTATAGCTCAAAAAGGGAGATTGGGTGTGGGTGCACTTCCGCAAAGAGAGGTTTCCAAACCTTAGGAAAGGGAAGTTGGCACCCCGAGGAAATGGACCCTTCCAAGTGTTCTCCAAGATCAACAACAATGCATATGTGATCGATTTACCCGCTGAGTACAATGTTTCAAACACTTTTAATATTAGTGACCTGACCCCTTTTGATGTAGGGGATGGTGTTGCCGGAGAGGAGGAGGCCATGGTTTCAAGGACGAAACCTTCCTAAGAAGGGGAGGATGATGCGGGGCATACTACCTCAAGGCGTTTCAGTCGAAGTCAAGCTAAGTTGATTCAAAACACTCATCTCCACTTGACTTGGAAGGACATGGAAGAAGACCACTGGTGCGACTTGAAGATCATACATTGGAGTACCATGGATGGAGGACCACCTAGACTACTCGGAGAGGCATCCGGGCCACATTTGGAAGCATTTCAAGAGCTCCCAGGAAGGAGCGGACCGCCTACTCTACTAGGCGGACCGCCCACTTAAGTTCAGCTCTCTGGATTTCACACCGCCTGAAAAGGGGGCGGTCCGCCCACTCTGGCCGCCTACATCCATTTCAGCCTTCCAAGCAACTAGGCCGGGCGCATAGTAGAGTAGGTTGGGCGCCTACTTTGCTGAAGCCATAGTGGGACACCTCACTTATTTGTTATGTTTTGACTATTATAGCCCTACGTGGTTTTTGTTATTTAAACCCACTTTGGGGGTACTTTAGGGCTTTCATTATGTCTAGGTTTGCCTATAAATACTTCATTAGTCTTCATTGAACCTTAGCTTACTTTGATTATTGATGAATGTTGAATAGAGTTGAACTCTTGAGTTATGGAAAGAACCCTTTTGTTGGCTTGAATTCTTCTAGCGGATCCTAGTTGATTATCGAACCAACACCCGATCATTCTACTTGCGGTGGTCCCGAGTGTGACTCGAGGTTGGTTGCTTAGCGTAGGCTCTTCTTGACACCGATACGAAGGTTTCACGGAACAAGTTCTCCGTGGATACTTTGTAGGGAGTTCGAGACGCGTCTCGTTCCCTTTATCGTTCTTTTGGTCTTTTGATTTCGATCCTTATCAACCCCTTCCCTCACATAAAAAATTCCTTTAGGGGAATGACTTGGAATCTATTTGATCCGAGACGTTCCCGCTCCCGAGTCGTCCACTAGGGAGGATAATAAAATCCGGTCTAGCTAACTTCATTCCTTAGTAGCGGCGTTAGGAATATGCATCATGACATGTCATTAGTCGACTTGTTCTCAAGTTCGATAGGCCAACTTGTTCAAACAATCTGAACGGGTTTTTAACCCCCAAATAATGTTGGACATGATTTATTTGCATTTTTTTAAAGGATTAAATGTGCAAATATAGACCGTTTATTAACATTGTTCTGCATTCAGTGCCATTCAAAGGTACAAAGGTTATCTAAGAGGTTTTAAAAGCCCAAAATGAATCAGAAATGATTGTTTATTCTTACACCGTCGGAGTTACTCTGTATTCAATGCCATTCAAAGGCACAAAAGGTTACTCAAGAGGCGTCAAAAGCCCGAATTGAATCAGAAACGATTGCTTTAACAGTCAGAATTATTCTGTATTCAATGCCGTTCAAAGGTGTGAAGGTAACCCAAAAGGCGTCAAAAGCCCTAATTGAATCATAAATGATTGCTTAAACAATCAGAGGTACTCTGTATTCAATGTCATTCAAAAGCACAAAGGTTACCCAAAAGGCGTCAAAAGCCCGAATTGAATCAGAAATGATTGCTTAAACAATCAGAGTTATTCTGTATTAAATGCAATTCAAAGACACGAAGGTAACCGATGAGGCATCAAAAGCCCAAATTGAATCAGAAACGACAGTTCATTTCTTAAACAATTGGAATCATTCTGTATTCAATGCTATTCAAAGGCATTAAATGGTAACCAAAGAGGCATTAATGGCCCAATTTGAAGCAGAAATAACCACTTTTTAGACTGGATGACACATAATGCACATTTATCCTTTAAAGCATTATATAAAGACATGACATCCTTGGCATGTCACAAGTCCATTAGCAATTTCCTTCTAAAGTGTCTAAAGGGTTCTCAACTCACAACGACACATCTCCTCATATCCTCTGTCACATCGTTTTCAAAACTTGTGCCACATGTTGATCATTTTGCTCACAGTAAAGCGAATCTTAGTCATTTTTTCCCCCTTTTCCTATCATCCTTTACCTTTTCCAAAAGATCATGGCCACTAGAACATTTGACATGGTTGTTGAAACCCCTCAGTTGCTCAGAGATTGGTGGGGAAACCTAAGCATAGATCAACAAGACCGAGTTAAAATTGTGATGGGTAACCTGATTTCATTAATGGAGCACATTGCAGTTCAAGGGATGATAGAAGCAGTGGTATATTATTGGGATGCAGACCGAGTAGTTTTCCACTTTGAGAATGTAGAGTTGACACCATTACTAGAGAAAATAGGTGGGTTAACTCAATTGCCATTTGAAAGTGAAGAAGTCTTGATGCCAAGAAATATTACACCGGAGAAGTTCTTCGAGATGGCAGGGTTTAAGCCTGAGTTGTGCACAGACAGTATACGGCAATCGGGAATTTCTCTAACTTCCCTCTACATCAAATTTGGGTATGAAGAGGCATTTCAAGAATCCGAAGACTATTTCAGCATTAACCAGGTAGATTGGCAAGAGTGGAGGGTACTTGCTTTTATCACCAGCTTTCTAGGGGCTGTCGTCCTTCCACAACACAAATGACAAGTTGATGTTTGCATGGTCTCAATTGTTGATGCCTTACTCAAAGACATTAAAAAGAACTACACTTTGGTACCAATGATTGTTGCAGAGATGTACCGTGCTTTAGAAAGATGAAAGAAGGGCGCTGGTTTCTTTGAAGGTTGCAACTTGGTGTTACAAATTTGGCTAAAGGAACATTTTCAAAAGATGCATAGCACAGAGCAAGCTTTCCATTCCATACCAAGAGAAAACTACATCTTGACTCATACCGCCCGCATAGACAATGCTCTTGAGAAAAGGGATCAACCAACAACTGCCAATGGATAGCACCACATGTTCTGTCAACTGACACCTGAAAACATACAATGGATGTTTGATTACATTCCCAGCACAACAATAATCACACGATCCAAAGGAGACTCTTTTCTCATCTTAGTGGGATTTAGAGGAGTTTACCCATACACTCCTTTAAGGACACTTAGACAAGCAGGGAGAAAGCAGAAAATACCTCAAATTGCAGACATCAGAAATTTCAAAGCGAATATTCTCGGAGGAGTGATACCTTTTAAAGATAAGGTAATAGAACTTTGGAAAGAAAGGCAACAAATGGGAATCGAGACTATTGGACGAGACAGGTTTGACGCTGGGTATGACGAAGATTACCCGACTGGCTTAGGAAAGACATAGCAAGGGCAATTTAACCGAGTGCGACAACAAAAAGGAAAAGAAATGCTGATGAGTTGAAATCTGAGTACAAAAAGTTACGGAAACAACTAGCAAGGGCACGAGGGAAATAGCAAAGAAGCAAAGTTTGGTCGGAGCAAAGAACGAAGAAAAAGGCAAACTGCGTAGTAAGGCAGAACTCCTGACAAAACGCATAGAGTCTATCGGCTTATGGGCTAGCGAGGGGATGAACTCTGTGGAAAACAAAGGAATGGAGGAGAAAGGAAGAAAGGCTTGGGAAATGTTGAAAAACTTCACCTTTGACATATCCCGGCTCTTAACTGATGCAGACAATATCATCTTCCAAGGATACTCATCAGAGGCAAGCTTGCCCGAGGAAGACTCGACCGAGGAAGAAGAAGAAGAATCTTCTGGGGAAGGATCAGCATAAAGATGTTCACCTGGCCATGATCTAACCCTCTAGCAATGTTTTCTTTCTCTTACACTGTTTCAATATCCGCCAATGTAACAAAAGTTCAATAAATTCAATATTGTCTTTTATGCTTCACATTTTGTTAGCAAGTGAAATGATGCATGTGGCACGAAGCGTTTTTCAAAATTATCGTGCGTAAAACGGTCCTTCTTATTAGGATGCATTTCTTATTTTATATGCATGCATTGCATAAATTTGTCTATTACTTTAGGCCTCTAAAGGAATTCTTTCTCCAAATTCGATCGCCTATCGAGCCACCTCCTCTCCCTACTCCATGATCAAATCCTGGTATCTAAAAATGTTTCGCGCTTCCAAACCATATCTAATTCATTCAAAAGTCCATTACCCAAAAGGTTGGCTCGAGTTGAATACCAAGGCAAAAGACATGGTTAAGCGAGTGCACTTGTCAGGGATTTTCAAAACTAAGGAGTTCTTCACAGCAATTCCCACTAGCCCTCTCCTATCTCTACATTACCTCCATCGCACTACAAACTACCAATAAGGCTAGCCAGTCTGAAAATACGAGCCTTTTCAAACGAAGAAAGCTGAAGTCTCTTTCGCTGCAACCATTCAAGATGCTATCTTCAACCACTATTATCAAACATCGCCACCATTTTATCCCTACCCTCATATACCACCTAAATATCTCGCTCGGCCCACTTGACATATATTCCACATCCCAGCACCAAATCATCCACCATACCAGCAAAACACTCAAGCTAACTACCAAAAATATACTACCATACCCTTCTAAGGCCTCGCCCTGATGCAAACCAAAGACCGAAAAAGAAACTACCCTCCACTAGCCGAATCCCATACTCAATTGTCAAAAGATCAGAAAGTGCCTGGCTTATTGCCCTAGTACCTCAACTGTTCCAGCAAACACTATGCACATGGAGAGAAACTGACAAAGCAAGGAAAATACTAGTCAAACTCAAAGGCACACATGGCTCACCTCAAAACCATTTGACACCAACATGCAAGGATCATTTTGTTGCACCTGTCTATACAGTCACACCACTTACAATACATGAATGTGACCCAAAGAACTTTTCAACTTGCTCCAAGCATTCAAAGGGCCAGTGAAAGATAATATTGGAAAGATAGAGGTGTAGCAAATACTTGTGCACAACAATCAAAACAAGCAAGCCGATTCAACTTGCAAAGGAGAGACAAAAATACAATGACAAAGCCATCATTATATGACAAACTTGGAGACCCTGGAGTATTTGGAAGTATATCTTTACCCACTAGCAAAGATAAGGCAAGACGGTGAAGTTATTTGAGACACTTACCATAGCAAGGGTTGAGCTGTTCTAAAAGCACAAGCGTATAGACTTCTTGGAGAAATTTTGGTCGAAGGCTTTATTGGGGTGATATGAATTCTCATAATGATGACCACTACAAAAGGACGTAGCAGTCTAAGAGTACATGATACATAGGCAACCTACATTGAATTCAGCAGCTCAACAATGGGATATTATCCAACAAGGAAGGTTGGGGCAAGGACTATATTGCAGCAGTTGGTCGACGAGTATGAATGATGTCGAGAACCTCTTTGAAAGACACATAGCTACCATGACAGACATATTTGCAAGGAAGAATGACAAATGCATTCAAGATCCTAATATTCGACAAAAGCCAACATCCCTTTATGTCGCACAACACAATCTATTCCTTAACACAGCGTCTTTACAACCTTTCATTGACATTCAGCTCCTCACCTCCCGCTTAAACAAGCGTCGGTCATTTGGCCGAAATTCTTGCCTTGACTGCTACATAAAGCACTTAGGCAATCTCTTGTGATATCTATACGACCTATCACAACCTCCAAATTCAAGCGCTAATCCGTCATCTACGGTCTAGGCATTCTTTTAAGCTCATGTGTCATTTTTGCTTCAAGTCTTTGCTAACATGCCCACACTATTTTATGTATTTCACCATTGCGTTAAGGTTGCCTTGCGCTTGAACACTGAAATCGGTCAAGAATCTGCATTCGAACAAAAAAAAAAAAAAAGCCGTAATGGCAAGCCCACCTAAAAATACTTTCCTCTGCAACAAAGTCCTTAAAGCATCAGCATATGACACCAATAGCGTTCAGACAATCCCAATATCGTACAATCTACATTATACTCATATAAGAGTCACAACAAAGAAGTCCAATCACTATACAACCGTAGCTGACAAAACTCACAACCTCACATCGCACCCAACTTGCAGAATAAACAACCTCCCCTCCATCAAGACTTCCAAGCACAGCCCTATCAGGCTCAACATAATCAAAGACATACAAAAAGACAAAACCTCACGCCTTTGCTCCTTTAGCTCAATCAAATGACATTGCAACCAATAGACAAACTACTCCATGGATACCCGTTCCTAAATTCGATCCAACAAGATCTACACTCAAACATTCCATACCATGACACCGCAAGACTGCAAAGTTCAGAGCCTGATTAACTCAAAGCAAAACGGTGGTACAACAAAAATAGACAAAGGGAAACTGCAACTCCCAAACTACAAACACACTTTCCGCAAAGGCCTATCCATCAAAAGTTAGCTCCATTACTTTCGAAAGCCTAGCCTTAGACAAATACAATTTTGGGCAATCTCCAAATCCAGCAAAATCCAAATATCAAACCCCAGTCTGAGAATGCAAAATATCCACATAATCATAGTCATCAATATATCTGTTCATCACACTAAAGGACGAATGCAGACTCTAGCCAATACATTGGTGTCTAGTGCAATGCAACCACCTCCTCTCGGTAATCTGTCATAAACAATAAACTGGGGCAGAATTTTTGAGGATCCTCTCAAAAATTCCAAAAAGACGCAAACTTGACACTGAAGCAGAAATTTTTGAGGTCCCCTCAAAAATTCCAAGAAAAGTCCTTTCTTGACACTGAAGTAGAAATTTTTGAGGTCCCCTCAAAAATTTCAAGAAAAGTCCTTACAACAGCAACATGATAGCCTCATTAGTATATCGCATGACATAACAATATCATTCTACTTGCTGCACTTTACTCTTGATGCATCGACTGAGGGTACACAGTCCGATGTCTAATTTTCATTTTAATTAGCTGAAGGTACACAGCCCGAAGCGTCGACTGAGGGTACACAACTCGATGTCGATTTTTCATTTAAATTAGCTAAGGGTACACAGCCTGAGGCATCGTTTGAGAGTACACAGTCCGATATCGATTTGAATTTTAAATTATCTGAGGGTACACAGTCCAAAGCGTCGACTGAGGGTATACAGCCTGATGTCGATTTGTCATTTAAATTCGCTGAGGTACACAGCCCGAAGCGTCGGTTGAGGTTACATAGCCCGATATCGATTTGCATTTACTTTAGCTGAGGGTACACAGCTCGAAGCGTCGACTGAGGGTACACAACCCGATGTTGATTTGTCATTTAAATTAGCTGAGGATACACAGCCCGAAGCGTCGATTGAGGGTACACAGCCCGATATCGATTTGCCATTTAAATTAGCTGACAGTACACAACCCGAAGCGTCGATTGAGGGTACACAGCCCGATATCAATTTATTATTTAAATTAGCTGAGGGTACACAGCCCGTAGCGTCGACTAAGGGTACACAGCCCGATGTCGATTTGTCATTTAAATTAGCTGCGGGTACACAGCCCGAGGCGTCGGTTGAGGGTATACAACCCGATATCGATTTGCATTTTAAATTATCCGAGGGTACATAGCCCGAAGCGACGACTGAGGGTACACAACCCGATATCGATTTATCATTTAAATTAGCTGAGGGTACACAACCCAAAGCGTCGATTGAGGGTACACAGCCCGATATCGATTTGTCATTTACACTGGCTGAGGGTACATAGCCCGAGGCATCGGTTGAAGGTACACAGCCCGATATCGATTTGCATTTTAGATTAGCTGAGGGTACACAGCCTGAAGCGTCGACTGAGGGTACACAGCCCGATGTCGATTTGTCATTTAAATTAGCTGAGGGTACATAGCCTGAGGCGTCGGTTGAGGGTACACAGCCCGATATCGATTTGCATTTTATATTAACTGAGGGTACACAGCCCCGAAGCATCGACTGAGGGTACGCAGGCCCATGTCGATTTGCATTTATATTAGCTGAGGGTACACAGCCCGAAGCGTCGGTTGAGGGTACACAATAGATATCGATTTGCATTTTAATTTTGCAGAGGGTACACAGCCCGAAGAACCGACGGAGGGTACACAGCTCGATGTCGAAACTGGCACAGCGGAGGGTACGCAGCCCGATGCAAATTTTAACATTGCAACAGGAAAACAACATGGGAGGTAGAAAGCCTATTGAAAGGACAACACGATAAAGGGTAGACAGCCCGGTGAAAGGACAACATGACAAAGGGTGTGCAACCAAAGTGAAAGAATGATAGGCAACCCTGCATAAAGAGATACACAGCTCAATACAAAAAGCGTACACAGCCCGACATGAAAAGCACACATTTAAAAGACAAAGAGCAGTGGACATACAATCCGGCATCACACTGCGGTGCAAGCAAACCCGAGGGAAATTCTAAACACGATACACAGAAGAAAACGACAAGAAAGTAAAGATAGAAGCAAGACAAATCTTGCTTCGATTCGAAAGAATAGTGAGGAACCTGTCTCAAAGCTCGATCGAAGGGAAATCAAGACGCACCTATACTATGCAACAATCCTCAAGAAAGACCCGCTTCTTGCAAATTGAATGATCAAGAAGAATTTGTTCAAACGAATAATACCGATTGACACAAGTTCTTTAAAAGCCCACGTCGGGGTTCGGCTCCATCGGAGACTCATAATAGCACTTGCTATGTTTTCGTATACTAAAAACTGGATCCTTTACAATGAAGTAAAATAGAGTATTTATAGGCTATGCTAAGGACTGAATAGTAAATAGTCACAAATGACTAATAAAAACGAGCCACGCAGGGCTGAGCTAAATGTGTGTTCGACAGCCTTGACTTCGGTGCATGGTTGCTTTCTCGAATTCATTGTCCTCGGACGCTCACTTGCCTTCGAGCTCAATGTCCTCGGTCACTTTGTCTTCGGGCTCAAATCTGAAGATAATGCCTTCGGTTCTTGAGCCCGGCCACTAAGCTTCGGAGCAATGGTTTTCCTTCGGCCAGGCTAAGTGATGTGCAGCAGCTTGGCTTGACTTCGTGTCATCGGTTTCCTTGGTGGATCGAACACTTGATCAGCACGTGTTCGGGCTTCATCATCCTCCCCTTCCAGAGAAGATTTCGTCCTCGAAATCGAGCCTCATTCGTCTTCCGAAGTTTGACCTACAACACAAGGAGCTAAGTCAGCAACATTAAAGGTGTTGGACACGTTATACTCACCAGGGAGGTCGATCACGTAAGCATTGTTGTTGATCTTGGTCAACACTTGAAATGGACCATCCCTTCGAGGAGCCAACTTCCCTTTTCTTTGGTTCGGGAAACGTTCCTTTCGGAAGTGAACCCAAACCCAATCTCCCTTCTTTAATTCCAGCTTTTTACGCCCCTTATTTTTATTAAAGGCAACCTTTGCATAGGCTTCCTCGAGGTTCTTCTTCACCTTTGTATGCAATTCGATCAAAGCAGCTGCTCGTCGAGTACCTTCAAAATCAAGAACAGAATCTCGAGGCAATGGGATTAAATCAAGTGGAATCAAAGGATTAAAACCATACACACATTCAAATGGGGTCATATTGATCATTCTATGCACCGTTCGATTGTATGCAAACTCCATCATGGGCAAACGATCAGCCCAGCTTTCAACCTTGCCTTTGGTCATTGCTCGAAGCAAAGATCCCAAGGTTCGGTTAACTACCTCGGTCTGTCCATCAGTCTGAGGATGGTGAGACGTCGAGAATAGTAGCTTGGTGCCGAGGGCACCCCACAAACACTTCCAAAAATGACTCAAGAATTTTGAGTCTCGATCACTCACAATAGTACGAGGCACACCATGCAATTTCAACACATTGGAAACAAACAAGGTAGCTACATGTTGTGCATCATCATACTTCTTGCAAGGAATAAAGTGAGCCATCTTTGAAAAACACTCAACCACAACGAAGATGCTATCATGTCCTCCCCCCGAACTCGGTAACCCCAAGACAAAGTCCATGGATATATCAACCCAAGGTCGATTAGGCACCGGCAACGGGGTATACAAACCATGAGGGTTGGACTTCGATTTAGCTTGCTTGCAAATGAGACAAGCGTTGCAAAGCTTTTCCACATCTCATCGCATTTTGGGCTAATGGAACTGCTCGGTCAAGATACCAAGAGTTTTGTCGACACCGAAGTGCCCCATCAGTCCACCAGAGTGAGCTTCTCGAACTAAGAGCTCTCTCCACGATGACACTGGCACAAAACCCTCCCATTCTTGAAGAGGTAGCCATCGTGCCACTGATATTTCTCAACCCTTCGGCCACTCAAGATTGCATCACGAACGCATTTCAGATTGGGATCGTCTTCGTACATCGACTTGATGCTTTCAAATCCCATGAGCCTAGAGGCGAGAGTGGCCGCTAAGGCAAATTTCCTTGATAGCGCATCGGCCAAAACATTGTCTTTACCCTTTTTGTAATGAATTACATAGGGAAAGCTTTCAATGAATTCTACCCACTTGGCATGCCTTCGGTTCAGTTTCTCTTGTCCTCGGAGATGTTTCAAGGACTCGTGATCACTTTTAATCACAAATTCTCGAGGCCACAAATAATGCTGCCAATGGGCGAGTGCTCGAACGAGGGCATACAACTCCTTGTCATACGTTGAGTAGTTCAAGGTTGCACCCTTAAGCTTTTCGCTAAAGTAAGCGATTGGCTTCGATTCTTGCATCAGCACTCCTCCGATCCCAACTCCAGATGCATCGCACTCGACTTCGAATGCTTTGCCGAAGTCAGGGAGTTGCAACAACGGGGCAGAGCAAAGTCTCCTTTTCAACTCTTGGAAAGCCCTTTCTTGGGACTCTCCCCACACAAATGGATGATCTTTCTTAACCAGTTTGGTTAAAGGAGCTGCCACGGTGCTAAAGTCACGAACAAACCTTCGGTAAAAGCTAGCTAAGCCACGGAAGCTACGAACTTGTGATACCGAGGTTGGAGTTGGCCAATCTTTGATGGCTTCGACTTTTGACTCGTCGACTTCGACACCATTAGTACTGACAACGAATCTTAGAAAGACCACACGCTCGACACCAAAGGCACACTTCTTGAAGTTAGCATATAACTTCTCTTCTCGAAGCTTATCAAGCACTAGCCTTAGGTGTTCGACATGTTCATCCATGGTTCGGCTATAAACAAGTATGTCATCGAAATAAAGGACAACGAACTTGTTTATGAACGGTTTGAGCACATGGTTCATCAGTCGCATGAATGTGCTCGGTGCATTGGATAAGCAAAAAGGCATCACCAAGACCGAATTTGGTCTTGAATGCGGTTTTCCACTCGTCTCCGGGTTACATTCGGATTTGGTGGTAACCGGACCTGAGGTCGATCTTTGTAAAGCATGAAGAACCACTTAATTCATCTAGCATCTCATCAAGTCGAGGAATAGAATGACGATACTTTACCGTTATTTTGTTGACTGCTCGACAGTCAACGCACATTCGCCATGTTCCATCCTTCTTCGGGACAAGAATAACTGGAACGGCGCAAGGACTCAAGCTCTCTCGAACGAGGCCCTTGTTCAGCAACTAATCAACCTGCCTTTGGAGCTCTTTGGTATCTTCGGGATTACACCGGTATGCAGGTTTGTTGGGGATTTGAGACCCCGGTACGAAGTCAATTTGGTGCTCGATTCCTCTCAACGGAGGTAATCCACCTGGCATTTCCTCAGGAAACATGTCTTCGAAGTCCTGCAAAACACTTTGTACAGCACTAGGCAAAGGGTTATCGTTAGAAAAATCATAATTAGAGTTTAGAAAGATACCCTTGTGCACGAGGCAGATCATCATCTGATCGTTGTCGTTGCCTCGTAGAAACTCACCCGGTTGCATGATTGCACAGATTCCTTTTACTTCGGGTAGTGAGTTTGTGTCTTCGGCCCCCAATTTTGCTCCCATTGGGAGCTTAGCTTTGGCCGCTTCTTTCAATTCTTTCATCCGTTTATAGTCCTCGGTGACTTGCTTTGGAGACAAGGGTTTGGGTATGAAACTCTTCCCTTCGAGCTTGACAGTGTAAGTGTTGGATCTTCCATTGTGAACAACTGATCGGTCATACTGCCACGGTCTTCCTAATAGCAAATGACAAGCTTGCATTGGCACCACATCGAATATCATTTCATCTTGATACTCGCCAATTCTAAACTTGATCCACACTTGTTTGACAACCTTCAATTCTCCACATTCATTCAGCCATTGTAATTTGTAAGGGTGGGGATGCTTCATCGTAGATAGTCCCATTTGTGAAACCAAGGTTTGGCTTAACACATTTGCACAACTACCAGAGTCAATGATCATCGAACACACCTTTCCCCTCACTCGACATCGGGCGTGGAAGAGATTTTCTCTTTGGTTGTCCTCTTCTTCAAGAGTCATGCAGCTCAAATTTCTTCGAACCCGATGCAAGCTAAATCCGAAGACACGCTAGCAATCGGAAACAATAAGAACACGACGTGAAAATGATAAAGGTAGAGATGCGGAAGCAATAAAGTAACCAAGATAACAAGAAATCAGGGATGGGGGAGAATAGAAATAGAAGAAAGAATGGATAATCCGAATCAAAACATTGATTGATTATCCAAGGGAGAAAATGAAACTTGAACCTAACAAGGATTCATACTAGGGATGAAATCCATTTCGGTTCCAAGCCTAAGAAGGCATACACGAAGCCTCGGGCTTCAACAAGGATGGCTCGGCCAATTCTATCTCTATTCTCTCAGTTCAATATCAACTAACTCTAATGAACTATGCTAGAAGTTTATATAGACAACAATAAAAGGGCAAAATAGTAAAATGGTCACAGGCGACCAACGAGATAAAGCCACGCAGGGCTGGAGCAGTTTTATGTGTTCGGTAGCTCAGCTCGAACACATTAGATTCGGACGCTTGTTTGCCTCGGTCACATTTGGAATGGAACGCTCTCCTGCCTTGGGCACATTTGTAGCCTTTCGATCGATTCTTTGTCCGGAGTCGTTCTTCCATGGTTCGGTTGCTTTCAGCTTCGGGCTCGAGCTTGATCGTTGAGCTTCATGAGTTGTGCTCGGTCTCATAGTTTCTGAAGTCAGTGTCAGCAACGGTCACTTGTTGTTTGCTCGGTGGATTTCTATCATTGTTGCTCGGCGAGGCAATCTTCGAAATCTTCCATTCCGGCCACACTTTGATCGTGGGCGTCATGTGACTCTTCGGTGGACTAGCTTGATGAATCGAACAGGTGAGCCTTTCGTATTGCATCATCCTCCCCTTCTTGAAAGGATTTCGTCCTCGAAATCAAACCGACAAGACCTGCAAACAAAACGACAAACTAAGCTTCCTACTTCGGGAGTAGGTTAGTGTTCAAAAGTGTGGAAAACACACTCTTATGATAGAGCCAAGAATCAATAATGATCAAGAAAATTATGTCCCAGAAGGAAACAACAAGTTCTTGGCTCAAAAGGGAATTGTACTGAACAGATGAGTACACGAAGAGATCTATAGGACACTTTACATGCAAAATGTAGTGATCAAAGGTCCCATCACCTCTAAACTCATAGTCATCAGACCGAGCCCTTAGTTTACTTTCATTATCATGGGGCTTATGGACTTCGGTATGCACAATACTCGAGGTGTGATCAACATGTAGGATGGATTAAGTGAAATGATTGACTCGACAACTAACATCGAATTCTCCACTCCCCTTCTTAAAAGAAATCTTATTCACGCCAAGAGATAGCTTTTCACCTCCCAAATCACCTTCAAGACAATCCTTCTCATTAGACAAGCTTCCAAAGAAGGTCTCAAATAATGGATTATAGAAGGGGTTAAGCTCTACAAATCGAGGTGGTTCTCCTCGAGTCGAATGCATATCACCGTCTCTTTCGAACAAAGGATTAGTGAAAACAGGTTCACTACCCATCAAAGGTGCATCCGAACCCAGGTCATCATCCACACTTGAGGAGTCATCGAATATAATCCGATCCAACTCATTCACTAGAGACTCCTCAAGGGTATCATCATCCTCACTACAACACATAGATCCACCATAGGCAAGAATTTCGACAAGGGTATGATCAAACAACTCACTTTTCCCTTTATCATAGATTGGTGGTGTGTCATAACAAGGGTCACAAGCAAGGTCAACTACAACTTCATCACTAAAGAGAGGTTCGATGAAGATCGAGCTCACATCATGATGTGGCTTATCAATTCTCTCAACTAGTGGTTCACATTCTTTCACAGGTTGACCATTCGACTCTACACTAGTTGCAAACACATTGTAATCATACAAATCATCAACTAGCGTAGAAGTTTTCTTAACAATTTCACAAGACAAGGAAGTATCATGCTCACGGGAAGGAATTCGAGCACTTATCTCGGAGTGGCCTTCGGTTTCTCTCACTGCTGTCACAAGTAGTTTCTTCACCGTGAAGCTTACATGAAAGATTTTCTTCACCTTGTCTATCTACTTCGGAACAGAGTTGAGGCTCCTTCGGTTTGCCTCCAAGGGTACCTACACAAGAATTCAAACAAGTAGAAGAAAAAGATAAAGGGTTAAGGTTAGAAAAAGGGGTGTCCTCACTCTCAATGATTCTTTTTCCCTCTTTCTTTTCCCTCAGTTTTCTTTCAAGGTCAGGTGTGGGTTCGGGTGGTGACAACTCACTCACATCTCTCGACACAGCCTCTTCTTTTTCCTCTCGAGAGTTGTCACCGGTCACTCCCTTAATCCTCTCGATCTTTTGTCTTTCATATTCGGGTGAGTTGGGTCGAGGCCCAAGAATACCCATAGCTGGAGTAGGTGGACTTTTAACATCAACCCGAAGTCGAGGACTCGGAGACTCATCAGCCGAGGTCTCCCCTTTTGTTGTCGGTGAACCACTTGGCTTCGGGCTCACAGTACTGACTTCGGTCGACTCTTTTCTTGCACTTGTCCCACTACCTTTTGTGTTTGTAGGACTCCTTGATGGCACCTTTTCATTCACGGAATGGAGTTCTTGCTCGTTTCTTCTTTGCATAGACGAAGAGGATGTTTTCGAAGGCGGTTTGACTATTACCACGGAAGATTCAAAGTCATAAGTCCTTAGTCCCTTGCGAATCTTATACAGATCCTTCGTGCTATCACACTGCACTCTCTTGTTTTGCAACCATGGATCACCTAACCAAATTGAAATATGTTGTATGGGATAAACATCACACCAAATTATGCTCTTGTAATTCCCATGAGATATGATCACTTTAGCCCAACTGGTAACCCAAACACCTTGATACTTGTAAGGATGCATCAATCTATAGCATGGTATCTTTAGTTTATCAACCAAAGAGGGGTCAATACAATTAGCATTGGTTCCACCAATTTTGAGCACGAATTCTCCCTTTTCGTTTACCTCAACAGCGAACCTTTCTCTACCCAAGTCTTGCATCGACACATCCAAGAGAGGGCTTGAATGTCCATAAATATTGGGTCCAACAACTTGGGTCTTCCTTATTCCTCCACTAGTGGCAACACCACTATGATAATTCTCACTTCCTTTCACTCTCCCAACATTATAAGTAGTGTTGAAAGTCGAGGAAGGAGTTCGAGCACGGAACCCGTAAGAACTTCTCCTCGAGGGAGGAGTTCGGTAGAAACCTCCTCTACTCTCCTCGGATCCATAACCAGCAGTGCTCCTCGAGCCACCCTTCCCATAGGAATTGGAAGCATTGAATCGTGTGTCACGACTCAAGGTAGCAAGTCTTCCTCCTCCCATGGAACAACCTCCACCACCTCCTCCCAACCAGATGGAAGGAGTTCTACTACTCTCTTGTGCTCCATACGAGACACCGAAGGAAGATGACATCGGATAGTTCACTTGATCAACTTCGTCATCAACTTCCCCGATGTCACATTCATCGTATTCAAGATCATCACAATGCGAGTAAGTAGAGTCATCATACCTCGAAGCGTCACTACCTTCGTATTCTTGACCCGAAGCATAAGAATCTTCTCGTTCATCTTCACAAGCTTCGTAGTCTTCTTCGTCTTCGTATTCTCCATAGTGACCTGCTTCGTCTTCGTAAGAGCCATAGTCCCCGGTGTCGTTATAGCAAACATCACCATCGTAGGAACCATAGTCTCCATCATCTCCACACGAATCATACCCTCCGTAGTCATCATCATCCGAAGACATAGCTGCAACAACAAGAGTAAAGGACCTCACAAGTTCACTCCCTCACGTGTATCACTCGAGTAATGTTCACTCAATTTTCTTTCCACTCGTGTTTACAGTCAAGGTCGTTGGCTTTTGTGACCTCACTCTATTGTTCTCAACACTTAGCCTTTTTCCGCTCAAGTTGGCCTTGCCTTCTTGTTAGGAAACCGAAGTGATAAGTCACAACTAGTACTTTCCAAGTTTAGGTTCGGAAGGAATTTATATGACTCGATGGAATGGTAGCTATTTAAACTGCGCACGGATAGTCAAAAGAATTATCTACGAAGTTGGACTTCGGTCACCCCACGCACGAGTTCCTATTAAGCTCAGATTCGATAGTACGACCTCGAGTAGAAAGAATTACTCCAGAGATCCACTATCGAGAATATTCGGACACAAGAAAAGTGAAATCCTGAGAGAATCTACCTCCTCCTCGGTTCCGCTTCGGAATTTTCCGAACACGTGACCTTGGTACAAGTGTTTCCTCCTCGGTATAGATAGGGTTTAACCTTATCCGGTTTTCCTTTTCTAGCCGACAACCTTTCACCTGGGGTTTTAGATTTCAACAGTTTACCCCTTTCTTCTTCAATGGAACAGTGACCCTTTACTCCGGTGTACGGACAATTTAAGATTCGTTCACAGTCCACTAACAATAGAGTAAGCTCAAGATTTGGGTCGTCTCTGGTTTTACAACGTCGGAGATCACTCCAGTTCCAAGCGGAGCTAAGAACACAGCTTACGTCGTCTGTACACTGTTAACAATGTCGACAAGTTTCCGGCATACGGACAGTGTCTACAAGCAGTGGAACTTCGATTTTAAGCACAAAATCGGCCCAAATACATCAACAACCACCGGTTTTCATTGATAAACACCCAAAAACAACTGGGGTTTGTTTTTCAACATCACCACGTCGAGAACAGTCCAAAAACGAAGGAAAAACCCTAGTTACAAATGTTGTAGGTCGGGTACTCAATCGATTCCTTAGACAGTGGTGACTCCGAATATGTGATTGTTTAATCCAAACAATCAACAATCAACACAAATTTTTTGAATTTTCTTCTTTTCACTTTTTTTTTTTTTTTTGTAAAATAAGAACACCAACAGGAAAGCAAAGATAGATTGAACAAAGAACGTGGATTCGTAAGAACGAATTCCAATCCTTGCTCTGATACCAAACTGATGCAAGCTAAATCCGAAGACACGTTAGCAATCGGAAACAATAAGAACACGACGTGAAAACGATAAAGGTAGAGATGCGGAAGCAATAAAGTAACCAAGATAACAATAAAATCAGGGATGGGGGAGAACAGAAATAGAAGAAAGAATGGATAATCCGAATCAAAACATTGATTGATTATCCAAGGGAGAAAATGAAACTTGAACCTAACAAGGATTCATACTAGGGATGAAATCCATTTCGGTTCCAAGCCTAAGAAGGCATACACGAAGCCTCTGGCTTCAACAAGAATGGCTCGGCCAATTCTATCTCTATTCTCTCAGTTCAATATCAACTAACTCTAAGGAACTATGCTAGGAGTTTATATAGACAACAATAAAAGGGCAAAATAGTAAAATGGTCACAGGCGACCAATGAGATAAAGCCACGCAGGGCTGGAGCAGTTTTATGTGTTCGGTAGCTCAGCTCGAACACATTAGATTCGGACGCTTGTTTGCCTCGGTCACATTTGGAATCGAACGATTCCTGCCTTGGGCACATTTGTAGCCCTTCGATCGATTCTTTGTCCGGAGTCGTTCTTCCATGGTTCGGTTGCTTTCAGCTTCGGGCTCGAGCTTGATCGTTGAGCTTTCATGAGTTGTGCTCAGTCTCATAGTTTCTGAAGTCAGTGTCAGCAACGGTCACTTGTTGTCTGCTCGGTGGATTTCCATCGTTGTTGCTCGGCGAGGCAATCTTCGACATCTTCCATTCCGGCCACACTTTGATCGTGGGCGTCATGTGACTCTTCGGTGGACTATCTTGATGAATCGAACAGGTGAGCCTGGTTCGTATTGCATCAGAACCACAAGAAACATTTCCGGATGATCAGCTTCGGCAGCTTCATGATCATCTTCACCTTCAGCTCGGTCAGCCTCCTCGATAAATTCTTCCTCGGTGTCACTCGCTTGCTCATGGACGGTTCCATCTTCGAGCAGAAGCATAACTTTGCGAGTTGGACACTCTTTTGCCATGTGTCCATAACCCTTGCATTTGTGACACTGAATATTGGAAGCACTAGGAGAGTTTAGCTGAACTTTACCTCCCAGTTCTCTGGACTGGTTAACGGTCACACCCTTCTCGAAGGGTCTCTTCGAATCTCGAGCAGTGTTGGCACTTGTTTGGTTAGGACTCTTCCATTCTTTACCTCGGTTCAAAGGAGTAGTAGTAGTGACTCCTCGATACCGGTTTGCCTTATCTTCCTTTACCAATTTCTCAGCTTCGGTAGCAGCTTCGAACAGATCTTCCAACGTGTGGTACACGTGTAGCCTCAATTGAGATGACACATCCCGAGCCAAGCCATTTATGAACCGAATAGTGGCTTGCTCTTCATCTTCGACCAGATCAAGATTCAATCGAACCTTTTCGAACTCATCATGATACTCTTGGACTGACTTGGACCCTTGCTTTAACTCATAGAGCTTTTGTAGTTGAGTCTGCCTGTACTTGGCACTCAAATACTTAGCATCCATTGGTCCATTCAACTGAGGCCAAGTAGTGACTTCTGGATAAGCATTCCTTCGTCTATGGCTTTTATCAGCTTCCCACCACGTAGATGCATAAGCTTAGAACGAAGCAATGGCATGGGCGGCTTTTCTCTCTTCGGTCATCTCATTGGTTTCGAAGATGCGCTCCAATTTAAGCTTCCATTCAAGATATTCATCTGGATCACTAGTTCCTTTAAAGGGTGGTATAGTGAGCTTGACACTACTCAGGTTGGAATCTCGAACACCACGAACCTGTTCGGGATACTCATCATGGTGATCACCAGCCTCACGCTCAATATGTCGTTCAACATTTGCGCCTCGGCCTCGACCTCGGATATTTCCACGACCTCGGTGAGCTTGCCTTCGTTGAGCGAATGGCGGCTCATGCTCATATTCATCCTCGGGAAATTCCTCTTTATCAACCTCTTCGGCTACAGCTCCAAGGTCTCTTCGGGCCTTTGGAAGTGGTAACCTCTCTCCTCGGGGAATGCCCAAGTTTGGATAATCAGCTTGGGGATTGCCCAAGTTGAGTTCTCTTCGAATTGCTTCACTTGTCAACTGATGTTGTCGAACAAGCTCAGCATACAGCTCAGGTTTCATCGGAGTGAAGCTACTCGTTCCAGCGCCGGACCCATGCATGGCTACGGACGCACTCCCTTGCTCGAGGTTAGCTACTCGAGCACTCACTCCTTTTACTTCGGCACTGATGCCTTGTATCGCAGCCATGAGATCGGCTAACGACACTTCGGGCTTCTCAATGCCTTTGCCATCGCCTCCATTTCCAACCATGGTACCTGCACAAATCAAAGACTAAACAAATGTTAAGGTTAGAAATCACCTCACACACTCCCTCACCTTTGATGGGTGGCACTCGGGTCCACTCAATTTATGGGTTCGGTTTTTTGGTCACTCAAGAACTTGTAGCCAATGGCTTCCTCGGTTGATCAACTTCTCTCAATTCTTCGAATTTGACAAGTTACGATGTCTTACTTCGGGAAGAGTGAGTTGATTTGACTCGATCGGAATGGACAACTATTTACTCTTGCGCTTCGGGAAGTTAAAGAAATTTCTACGAAGTTGGACTTCGGTCACCCCACGCACGAGTTCTTATAAGCTCAAACGAGTTAGTACGACCTCGAGTAGGAAGAATTACTCAAAAGATCCACTAACTAGAATTTCGGTCAGAAAAAGATGAGAACCTAGGAGAATCTACCCTTTGATTCCCTTTTGGAATCTTTTTCGAATGCACCAACTCTTGTCCGTGCAAGAGTGGTCCCTCCTTGGTACGGATAGGGTTTTACCTTATCCACTTCCCCTTTTCAGCCGACAAATTTTCACCTGGGGTTTTGATGTTCACACTTTGCCCCTTTCTTCTTCAATGGAACAGTGAAGTTTAAGCTCCGGTGTACGGACAATCTTTACTTCGTTCACTGACCATGATTAACAACAGAATCTGTGTTGCTTTTCAACTCCGGGTTCAAACAACAACGGAGGAAATCAAACAAAGTTCTTGAGCTAAGATTTCAGCTCCTTCGTGTCGTACACTGTAACAACTTGTAACAATTTTCCGGCGTACGGACAACAATTCAAACATAGAACTTCGAATTTTAAGCACAAAACAACCACAAAAGCTCAAGAACCACCAATCTTTATCGGTAACAACCAATCTCAATGGGGTTCAAAACCAATCACCAATAACTCAAAACAGTCCAAAAATATGGTTGAGAAACCCTAGTCGCCGATGGTGTACGACCGGTGCTCAAATCAGTCCTCGGACAGTGGTGAACAAGAATCAATGGTTGTTTAATCCAAACAACCAACAATCAATCCAAATTTTTGAATTTTCTTTTTAACACTTTTTTTTTTTTACAGTAACAACACCAATCAGTAACCCAAACAAAATCAAGACCACAAAATGGAAAACAAAGACACAAACGCACGAAAAGTAAGGATAACTTGAACAGGATTTGGGGTTGTAGAAACAAGCCCAAACCGTGCTCTGATACCAAGATGGTGCAAGCAAACCCGAGGGAAATGCTAAACACGATACGCGGAAGAAAACGACAAGAAAGTAAAGATAGAAGAAAGACAAATCTTGCTTCGATTCAAAAGAACAGTGAGGAACCTGTCTCAAAACTCGATCGAAGGAAAATCAAGACGCACCTATACTATGCAACAATCCTCAAGAAAGACCCGCTTCTTGCAAATTGAATGATCAAGAAGAATTTGTTCACACGAATAACACCGATTGACACAAGTTCTTTAAAAGCCCACGTCGGGGTTCGGCTCCATCGGAGACTCACAATAGCACTTGCTATGTTTTCATATACTAAAAACTGGATCCTTTACAATGAAGTAAAATAGAGTATTTATAGGCTATGCTAAGGACTGAATAGTAAATAGTCACAAATGACGAATAAAAATGAGCCACGCAGGGCTGAGCTAAATGTGTGTTCGACAGCCTTGACTTCGGTGCGTGGTTGCTTGCTCGAACTCACTGTCCTCGGATGCTCACTTGCCTTCGAGCTCAATGTCCTCGGTCACTTTGTCTTCGGGCTCAAATCTGAAGATAACGCCTTCGGTTCTTGAGCCCGGCCACTCAGCTTCGGAGCAATGGTTTTCCTTCGGCCAGGCTAAGTGAATGTGCACATCATGCAGCAGCTTGGCTGGACTTCGTGTCATCGGTCCTTGGTGGATCGAACACTTGATCAGCACGTGTTCGGGCTGCATCACACTGGCAAGATGATCCAACAACAGTTCACCTCGACAAAGCAACTACCTCCTGACGAGAAGCACTTAGCAAATGGATATCCCCCAGAGGAGAGGCACACATTCCCTAGCACTGAGCACCTGAAAGCGGACCAGACAAAGGAAAGCTCAGCTGAACAGGGAAGTTTACTTTATCTTTATTTTTATCTCAAATTGCATTTATCTTGACTTTGCTGTAGGGACTCCCCGATCTCTCGACAAACCCCTGCGCCGTACTCTCCCAAAATCACTACCAATTGTGCAACCACAAAGCCTCAAAACATACCTCAAAGCATCATCCCAAGACCCAATTCAAAAGGCCTAATCCTACAGACAATACTTTTGCTACACCCGCAAGTTGTCTAGTTTTCTGAGTTCCAAAGCGTTCAAAGCTACAGTTCCGTACTCGCACAAGTGATCTACCCAACCTTTCCTTGTCGATTGGGTACCAGCTCCGTATTCTTTCCTATTTGTGCCTGCCCATTTGAATTGTGCGCATTCCTTGTACCTTACTCCTCAATATTCCCCAAGACAATGTTGAAGCCAAGATGATTCATTTATCGAGCTGTGGTGGAAACTGTGCCCATGTAAACTCTTCTTTATGGGTCTGTCTTGCACTACATCTTCATAACTAGGAGTTTACAAGCCTACTTTACCACACTCGGTCTATCGATGTTATCTCGACTTCGACAACGCCTTTGTCCAACCCACAAAATACCTATTCTGTCGAATTCAGACATGCTTAAAAGTCGATCATTCCATGCCCTCACAAGTAATCTGCCTAATCCTTCATTGCAAATTAGGATGTCATTCCGCATTTCCCTCCGATGAATGTCTACTTTGTCTATTCAAGCTTTTCTACGTCAATCGTGCATGCCTTCGTGCTTAATCGTGCCCATCTGTTTGAATCGTACGCGTTTATAAAATCGCTCCTTAAAGTTTCTCAGTTCAGTCAAGGCAATATTAAAGACGAGATTGCTCAGTAATCGAGATGAAGTGGAAACTATGTACATATAAACTCCTCTTTATGGGTGTGTAGCGCGCCACATTTTCATTACTAGAACGATTATAAGACTCTTTTCCCACGCTCGATCTACTGATTACATCTCATCTTCGGTAGTGCCTTTACTCTATTCTTCATTTTTCTCGCTTAAAGGAAAAGCATACACGAATCTAAACTTTACATACTTGAATAAGTTTAGTCTTTACATCCAAAATCGTGCGTCATAATATCCCGCACAGGTAAAATGCTACACACGGCCTGATCCTCGTGAAACCCGAGATATGTAGGCAACTTATAGACCGGGGTTCGGCCAAAAACACCCCAAAACTCCCATTCTCCCCTTTCAATCATTTTGCACATCAGTCATGACAAAATTTGCTACTCCGTCAACTATCTTTGCCCGAAGACTCTTTCATCATCCCCGGGCAAAGAGGGGCAGCTGTTGACACCCAACTTTGTCCCTCCTTTTTCTAAAATTGTCTATAATTCAACTTAAGGGTGCAATGTGACTATTTGTGCAAAATGGGCATTAGAAATCATGCATTTACGTGCGTTATTCTCTATTTATATATTATATACTTAAGTGTGGCTATATTACGTAAATTTACATCATTTAGGCTTGTTGTCAAACTGTGAATATTTGCGCAATATAGTACATTCATAATATATCACATAATTGCATCATTTAGGATACACGATATTTATGATTATTTGTGCAAATTAATAATTATTTGTGATTATCTATATGTAAATAATTTTATTTGAGTTTATTTGATAATTATTTGTGTATTTTATAAAATATGTATATCTATATTTTTATTTACACCTTTAAGTGGAATATTGGCCAATTTAAAAGAGAATGTCCATTTTATCTCATTTTGTTAAAATTTTCTACGAACCTGGACAAGTGTCCGTCATGGTGCATCCGTTCTGTTAGAAATCGATTGCGATTTTCTTCAAATCATTTAGTTCAAATTCTCTTGAATATTCATATAATTATTTTATTCCGAAATATTTCTTTCTCCACTATTTTAAAAATCATCATTCGTCTTGAACCTGGACAAATGTTCATCTAGATACGTTCACAGTTGTATTTAAAATTTCATTTTCCTCCTATTTTATTTTGAATTAGATCATTTCTAAATCCCTATAATTATTTTCGTATCGAACCTAGACCAAATTTTCAACCAAATACATTTTCCTACATTAAATCATTTTCTTCCTAATTTCAAGATTCCTATTTCTACTTGAATCTAGACAAAATGTGGCCTACATTCGTTTTCTTTATTTAATTCCGTCCAAGTTCATCCCCCATATCTTATCTCTCCCCCCAAATCTTCTCCTAAATCATTTCCCAAAAATCCCTCAATCTTCTAAATCCCTATAATCCCTCCCCAATCTTCCTAATTGATTTTTGCCCAAAAATCCCACCATTATTTCCCTAATTTGCTCAACGACTATTTCCTATCTACACTTTACATATACAGAACATCATTATCAGTACAGGGACACACATCCTCACCTACACAATACACACGGGAAAAACAAGATCAGGAAAAACACACCACCTCCCTTTTCTAGTCTCCTTCCACACAAGTTCAAAAACCTATACAACTCTTCCTCTCCACAACCAAATCGAATATATACATACACCACGACCACCAACGGTGGTTGAAACCCCACTGTACACTACAAGCCTGTGATACACATAATAGGAGAACACTGACCTGACACCCCTTCTTCTCCTTTAATCCACACACGCGGATTAACATCGATACAATGCTACACCATATTTTTTAGCTGACCCAATGGACTTCTTCACAACCTCTCCACACGCCATTATCACCCCTCACCTTCTCCAATACCCTACTATTACAACTCCCCATCTTTTCTCGATCTCCCCTCACCACCAATCAGCACAAACACACACCAATGCCCATACACAGAAAACCAGATCAGGAAAGGGAAATAGGGAGATCGGGGGTTTGGGTGTTTCAGATCGATAATACCCGTACCCAAATCTCTATTTTTGTTTGTCTCTATTTAATTTCATTTTCGGTTTGATTCTTGTTGTTAAGTGTTGTTTGACAGGGGAGTTAATGAAAGATGGAACGATGGTGGTATTGATCACCACCCACAGCAGCGAAACCCATCACCGGCCACCTTTGCTCCGCACTGGTCTCTGATTTGCTTTTGTTGAAATTGAAAGGGGAACGGCGGAGTGGTAGCGACGCCGCTACCTATCTGTTGGTGTCGCTCCTCCTTCACTTGGCCAAGGTTTTGCTCACTGCTATTACAGGTTCCTCGCCGGAACCTTTGTTTCCCGGCTGTCTATGCTTTGTTCTTGTTTTGATGAGACTATCTTTGGGCGTTGATGGTTCGACATTTGCTGCTGCCAAGTCTCGCTTGAGACGCTGAACAGGGGGGTCTTTTCCCTTTTCTGTTAAATTTTAATTCACCTAATGTGCAGCTTTTAATGTTTGGTCTGTTGCACTCTCTCTGGAAAATTCGCATGTTATTGTTTGAACAATACCCCAAATTTTGGATGTTATTACCTTGCCAATGAAAAAATATATTTTTACATATATTGAGGCCTACACAAGGAATTGACGGACATACAACGAATTGACGGATATTACACTAATCACGACCAAGGAAAATAATTATTTATTTGAGGCCTATTGATTTGAATGGATAAACAGTCCCATTCCCGTATCCCTAAAACAAAAGGCTATGATGATGTGTATAAGCCGTGATTACAAATGAGCCGGTGATGGAGTGATGAGACCGGTACTTGGCATGGAAACACGACCGGCCGGCATGTTCGCAGCCGTATCGACGTCCCTAACCTCCACCCAATTCATACACACCTGAGCCGACACTTTCAAAAATCCCTTTCCCCTTTATTTTAAAATTATTATTATTATTATTATTATTATTATTATTATTATTATTATTATTGTCATTTTCATTATTATTGTTATAATTGTAATTATCATTACTATTATTATTTTTTACTAAATTATTTTCTTATATTTTTTGCGAGGTCAAATTGGATAAGAGACGACAGTCTATTTTAAAAGAGAACAAAATCCTTTCATTATTTTTATTATTGTTATTAGTATTGATTGACGTACTAATTTATTTGCACATTTTTTGCAAGGTACATTTAGACGGACAATCTTGAAAAACGACGCCCCCGGAAAACGTCTTTTAAATTATATTATTTTCTTTTAATCATTATTATTATATTTTCATATACTAAATAATTTAATTAATTTTTGCAAGGTCTACTTCACTGAAGTGCTTTAAGGAAGAAAACAATTAGTAGAAAGAGCTGTTTTATTTGATTTTAATAATTATTTCTAACTTATATATTGCTCAGTTACTTATTTTGAATCCCAATATAAAGTCCGGCCGGTAACCACATTTGGTGGAGCTCCAGAGGTGCCTAACCCCTTCCTCTCGAGTTAACTTGAACCTCTTACCTAGATTTCTTGTTCGTAGACTAACTTTCAGAGTTACTTGTAAAATTAGCTAGAAACAAAGTAGGTGCCCTAATACGCCTAGTTAAAAAATATGTAAGGTGGCGACTCCAACTCTTAAACTCAAACGAGTTACCCAGTCAAATCCGAAACCCGACTCGCCTCGAGTTGAGTCCAAAATCGGGTATGACACAAACATACTGTTTGACTATACATTACAAAACAAGTAATAACACAAGTACGTATAAAGTGTATTAATGAACGACCATTTCATCAATAACAAACAGCTTGTGGGCTTATATTCCACATTTAGATCTTCTTTAATATGACATTTGTTTATAACAATTGTATGAAAACAAAGAGGAGACTAAATTTGCAGGTCCCTTCGAATTTGCACGGCCGGAGATTTTTAATCTTGATTGTAGCTCTTGCATCGAAGTCTCTCCCGTCAACAAGAAGGCAAAATTCCCAAGCTGGTGCCCAAGCAGCAACATCTTTGTGACGCTGCGCCAGAGGAACTTGGAAAAAATTAGCCCAAATGAGGAATCCCTCAGTAGAAAGGTGGAGGCAGTGGAGCGGGCACCGAAGACTTCACTTGGATTCACTTGGAGAGACTCCACTAAGGAACCCTCGTGAAACTCGGGAATGCCTTATACTCCCTCTTCCCCGAACGATTGGTAGCTTATACAAGCTCCAAAACTGAGGAACAAGTCAGAGCTATACAGCCACCCTGAACGCTGTTGGTATGGAGAATGTTCTTGGGCGTCAACCACTCGAAAAAGGAGAGGCTATCCTAGGACGCACTCCTCGTGCAAAATGAGTTGCTTCTGGGATATGTTCCTTCGAAACTAGGAGATGAGCGTAACTACAACAAGCCCAAATGAGATGCCTTTCCTCTACTACCACGCACCGCATGACAAGAAGAATATCACAGCAATCATCATGCGTGAAGACGGATATACCGAATTCAACGTGTCTGCCACAACAAGGACATTTTGAAGAGCATCATCATCAGAGTCCCTGTTACATTTCATAACTCGGGGGACTCTATTCATTCCTTTATGGATGAAGAAAGAATGGAAGGTAACCACAGATGAGTTTTCTCCCACTGTCTCCTCATGCAACATTCGTTCGAAACGAATAAGGTTTCTAGGAATGTCAAACCAATGTCGACGGAAAATAGGTTTGAAAGAAAAAGAAGTTCCTCACTATTATAAGAAGTTGCTATAGAAGTGCAGTGTTTTCTGAAGAAGAGTTTGTGATTTCTCCACTACCATGAAGCCCCTATTTATGGGTAAGAAAGATATAAGGATGATGTGTGAAACGAACAGACGTCATTATTACTGAAGATATGAAACGATTCGGAGCAGTATGTAGCAGTTCTTGGAAAAGTGCATGAAATCGGTACCAGCCAATCAGAGGGGAGCACGCGAAGTTCACAAGGGAATCAATGTCATCCTTGGTCAAAGAGACTGCGAGTCTCAAGGTGTCAGAGAGATATCTTTTCACATCCACGTCGCTTTCACTTCCTTACATCTTGCGTCAGCAGTCAGCAAGTTGGGGGGCTGACTGTGTGGGAAAAAATACGCCACCTACTATTTTAGGGATACGAGTCCAGCTAGCGAGACTAGACTTATCCTACAAGTCATTGGGCACAGAGGATACACGCCCACTTCTAGAGCCAACGACCATTTAGGTGGCACAGATATAGGATGCAAGTATACATCCCGGTGCCTAGGGTTTACAGTCTCCTAGTTAGGAAAGTCCTAAATCCCAGAACTACTGGCCGAGGTCGTTACATTCTTCTCACTTAGACTCTCGTTCGTCCTCGAATGAGCTTGAGTCTAAAGCAAACTTCATTGAGATAACAAGAAAACTTGCACCACCTTCATGAACTACTCTACAGATAGTGTCTCATGATTACAAAATCAGAATTACAACATGCGTTGAACTTAAGAATAAATAATATCCATATGATATCATAACACAATTAGCTAGCCTTTTCTGACTATGTCGACCCTTCCTCGATCACGAGAGGAGAGTTTTATATTTTTGGAACAAAGATACGTAGAAATCTAGATAAATTAGCACGATCTCGTCGACGAATCACCTCTCTGATATACTTTCGATATAAAATAGACCGATGAATCAATGATTTAGCTTGCACTTCGGCAATGCCTTAGTGATTTAAGATTAGCATTAAGAATTGGAGGGAGACTCCTCCACTTAAAGAATTAACTGACGTGACAAATTTGAATAGGAATAGCCATCCTCACTCAGCCTGCTTGACTAAGGAAGACTTACCTTAAAACAGAATGCGGCTCAGACCCGAGCTACAAAATTACCCTCTCGAGTTGCCAAACAGCTGCAACTCTCGAGTTCACAACTCCATAGCTTCACCATAAGCACCACCGCATGATGGATCAATTCACAGGTCAAATGAGGCCTCTCACTACCCTTAGTAGCCTTGAAATACAACAATGTGCTTATCCCACTATCTTGACACGTACTTTGACTCAACACATGGAATATCAAAAGCGGCTACCAACCACCCAAGCTCACTAGTTCCAAAAGAATAAGAGATGGCACTAGACTGAGGATAGGAATAATTGGAGTTTTAAGAAGGTCATCTTCTTATTCGCTTTCCTACTAGAGCTACACTACTTCCTATAAGAATCGTATTAAAGAAATAGATATTAAATGAGCTTTATAGAACAACATCCATGTCAATTTAACTTTCCAATAAGAAGGAAACTCCGACAATTTACTAGAAACCCCTTTTATAACCGAGACAAGCTTAAAAAAATCATGACTCTACTAGCGTCTTGAACCAAATGAAGACACGTAGATCAAATTTTACTTACTAATCACTTTACATCAGAGGAAAAAATGACACTTTCTGATGATAACGAATAATAATACCATCATTCTACCATTATTGAATCCAAGAAAAGATATTAACGAACTTGACACAACAACTAGGGGTGGCACACCATGATGCCAAGCAGACAACACCAATACTACTTCTTAATCCCTTACGCTCACATCATATAGACGACCAGGGTCTCACAACCCCCAGAAATGAATCATACCAGAAATTCACGCCTCTACCACAATAGGTTTTTAATAGAAACGACATCCCAGGAAACCATGGAAATATGATAAGACAAACGAATTCCAGATTGATACGAAGAATCAAATCTTACTCACATATAAGGGAAGAATAAATACTTGGGTCTACTACATTAGATGCCTCAGCATCCTGCCAGACATAGACTTTATAGAACTGCCTCTACGGCTAAGGTGAGCCACTACCCTGATAATCACCTCTTGAAGAACCACTGCCACCACGCTCTCGACCCCTGCCGGATGGTGGCATATCTTTGGATGATTGAGATCTAAATAAAATCTCCTAAGACTGTGCAGTTGCCTGATGACGAGAAGAAGTATAACTGCCTTCTGGTGAAGTAAGAGAGAGTTCCTCCAAAGATGACGAGGCTCCCGATACTGATAATACCGTTTGGCTAAAATGGATGTTGGACAAACTGCTGATAGCTATAAAGAAAAGACTGAGTCTGATCTTGACGGACTACTGGCGCCCTTTGAGAATCATGCGTCACAAGCTAAGATAACCTGGCAGGTGACCTCCCATGGTAATCAGAACCCTTACCTCCAGAAGAGGTACCATAGCGCTCACCAGGGGCACAGGATCTCTTGCTCTCCCGCTCTGACTCTTCCTGCTCTAACGTATGGTATGCCTTATACCACCGAGCAATATCAACAAATACATCAAGTAAAGTTCCAGCCTCAAGAAGGGAGAAAGGTCATTAATAAATCTTTGGACCTTCTCGGGAGGCTCATGGACTAGCTCTTGAGCATATCCAGCCCTCCTAAAGAATTCAATCTCATATTATGAATCCGACAGGCTACCCTGTCCAATCCACTCAAACTGGCGACGCTTTTCATCTTGCTTGCTGTGCGAAAGGAACTTTACCATGAATCTACGAGAAAACTCGTACCAAGTCTGCTTAGGCAAGCCCTGCCTAGCTGATAAAAGAGCGGTCCACCGATTCAAGGCTGGTCCCTCGAACAGAAAAGCAGTATAATCAACACCATATTGCTCGAGATAACCAAGAGCCTGAAGGATACACTGACATCATCATTTTTTTAAAATTCACGGGGATTATCTAATGCATGGCCTGAACATATCAGAGGGGTTAACCAGGTAAAATAATGCAACCTCTTCAGGTACTCGGACCGAACTATTACCTGGGCTAGCTAACAAACTAGAACAACTGGAGGCACAACACATGCTGCCTCTGAAGCATAATTTACTGAGGCAACATCAGGAACTGGAACATGATCTCCCTGAGCCCGAACATCTACATCTGCGGTAACCTGATGAGCCACCGAGGGAATAGGAGGTTCCTTCGGTATCTGCACTACCAAGATTCTCATAAAAGCATCATAGAGAGCTGGGGTAACCACAAGGCCATGCTCCCCTTGTGAACTATGAGCTGGACAACTGGGGCCTCAGCAACTGGACCGTCAGCACGATCCACGACTCTTGGGGCTTGGCCAGTGCTAGCCCCAAGCTAGACTGCTTCATCTTAAGCTCCTATCCTATGCTGAATTGCCGCACGAGGGCTCACCCTTACTACGAAGGAATTAACAAAAAAAATTTTTGCATCCCATAGGAAGACCGACGCATGATTAGAAATAAATGAAAAGAAACTTCCTAAATATCATCATAGCCTATCGTGGATAAGTACGGACGTCTACGTGCCCATCAGCGAGCCTCTGCTAGATAATGTAAGGTCTAGATAGACTTTAAATCGGGCTCTAATACCAACTGACACGACCCAAATTTCTGGCTAGGCCGTGAGAGAACCCGACATCCTCCACTAGACCCGTCGAGCAAACCTTTATCACTAAGTGACTGAAATGGACAAAAACTACCTTGAGACAGACATCGAATAATCCAAAAGACATGCTAATATATACAGATATCCTGAAAAGTTGTTCAGAAAGAGGTACAACTGCCTTCCCGATATACTAAGTTTAAGGCTATCAAGACCAGACATTTAAGAATACAACAAAAAATATACATCTCCAAAAGGGAGCAAAATACAACATATATAATAGAACCTAAACTGGTGGCCATCCTGAACAAAAGTCGGCTCACCATTATAGCTGAGGTCATTTTCGCTCCTTAATCACGTTGGCAAACTCAATACTGGAGCAAACCTGCCGAAACGAAATAAATAAACATGAAACAAACTGAGGGTGAGTCGAACGGACTCCGTAAGTGGGGGCTGGCTAGTCACCACGAAAAAAACAGATATGCTAGCTAGGAAGAAGAAAAGCAAATAAACCAAATTCACCTTGTTTCAACTATAAAAAGGCAGAGCCAGATAATAATTTGAAATATGTAAGAAACCATAAACTCAAAAACAACAAGGGACATAAGATAGGTAGAAACATATAGGTAATACGAAACATATCAAAAATTAGAAACCACATGACACATACACGAAACATTGCACTACAATCACACAATACACAACAACCGGTGCAATAAAATGGAATGAATGCAGTATGATACAATAGAGTCACATGTACCCAAATGTCTAATAACCCTCATCGGTGCGACACTCTCATCGCCACTATGAGATACGTATGCAATCTTAACCTTCCCCGGCTCTAGGCACTAATCGAGTCCGGCGATATAATATACAATTCGAGTGGAATACTTCTGCTCATAGAGCGGAATAGATCTATTCATGGAGCGGAATACTCCTGCTCGTGTGGCGATAGACTCCTTCTCCCATGTCAATGTTCAGCCATGATGGTATGATATGTAATGTCACACAATTCAAACTATCATACAATAAGTAAGCATTGAACCCTATTAGGATTCCCATCCTAATATGATACGTCTATCGCCTAGTATATACTCATAATCGTATCATGAATTCCATTCTCTATTCATTACTAAGCTCACAGTTCAACAATAGGTGTTCTTAACCATTATAGAGATTATATCCTCAAGATAGTATTCATGTGTCATGGCCTAAAGTTCAAGTTCATCTTACCAATAAGATATCTCCACTGATGGCTCAACACCTAGCCTGATAGAATGCATCTATCATAAGGCTGCATATCATAAAACAATAAACAATTATTCAATCGACATCCATAGACAAACCTAAGCTTTTGTGTTCTATTGATAATCTTAAGCTTATAGTTTCTCAATTAGCATTACCAAAACTCTCTTATAAATACAGTACATCCTATCACACATACAAGGCAAACAGAACATGTCGCGCTCCACTGTCGGAGTATCATATTCCCAATTACATAGTAAACGTAGAACAACACTTAACAATATAATAAACAATTATCCATGAAGCTTTGGCCTAGTAAGTACACCTTATTAGCAGCTATGCACGTGAAGGATACTGTGTAGATCATCCATAAAGGCCGAAGGCCATCAAAGAAAGGATGAAATTAGTTACCTTAGATCCTGGGTCAGAATAGCTACTTGATAGCTTTCTTTTATGCTCGATGTTCCGCAAAATAATCCTTTTTTGAGCCAAAGAGATTTACTCGCACTTATAAGTGTCCGAAGAAAGGATATCTAATCTTTATACGAAGAATAAAAGGAAAATTACCAAAATACCCTTGGATCGGGCTTAACCGAAAACCCATGAACTATACATTTACGGACTCCTCATAATCCCGCGAGTCCAATGGTATTATTAGTTTTCATATCCAAATTTAATTTCATCAAATTTCCCAATTTCATAAAATTTAAGGGTCCTAAGAAAATTTTCCGATTCAATTTAAAGAAATTCCAGCTAAGAATTATGAATTAACACAATTGAATGTTATAGGATTGATACTTGACGATTTTAGATGGATTTGAGGCTGAAATATTAGCTTAAATCGACATGGAATGAGGCTGGAACAGATTTGAAGGAAATCAGCCAGAAGATGCTTTTTATACTGCTGAAGAAAGCTGCTCACAGTGCAGAATTATTACATCAGCAGATGTTGTGTTGTTTTTTTTGTCCAAATGGGATTGTACAAAGCTCGGAATGACCCCAAACTTTGTACACAAGTCATACAAGACTTGTGTGACATTCTCACAAAGATCGAACTCAAATCGGATCTGCAAAGCTAAAGATACGGCTCCCACGGAAAAAGGATGATTTCTTAACTTCTAAAATTTTAGAAAAACTGACTGAACGACCTCGGAATCAACTTACGAAAATCACGAATGACCATACGAACCTAACACAACCTTTGGATTTCGAATCGGAGCTTGAAATTTTAGTGAATCTGACTGAACGACCTTGAATTTTAGCGAAACTGACTGAACGACCTCAGAAATCACGTCTGTATTCTGGAAAACCTAATGCAATAAACGCCTAAGGCAAGGCTTATATAGTTGTAGACTAATTTCCTATTATGCCAACGTAAAAGCTCAGAGTTGCTAAATTTAAAGTGACAACGCAGGGCCAATAAAGTGACATTATCCTACTAAGGACTGTCTATGCAAAACAAGAAATAAGAGCTCGCTGAGGTGCTCATTGAGAGCACCAAAAATATGCCCACGCACTCTAAGAAAGGACGCCCGACATGGAACTCTCTAGGTAGCTCGTTGAAGGCGAGCAGTTGCTGCCTGAAGCCTTGCACACATTCCAACGCCCAAATCAGCTTGCTAACTTACTCGTTGATTCTTCTAACAAGCTGCCTGCTCTCCAAAGCTCACGAACATGTCTTGTCTCTGTTTGGACTGCATCATCCTCCCCTTGTTGAAAGGATTTCATCCTCGAAAAACACCATCATGACTGCAAGCAAGAGCAAAATACAACCACAACGTGCTACTACACGAGCAAAGGTTAGTGCATGCTGCGAATAAAATACGCTTTTATGATAAAGCCAAGCATCTATAACAGTGATAAAGTTCACGTCTCCAAAGGAAAAATAATAAGTTCTTGGCTCAACAATCCAATGCACACAAAACAACAACAAAAAAAGAGATCAATAGGCCGTAAAACATGCAACCTCAAACAATCAAGGAACCTATTGTCTCCAAGTTCATGACTAACACACTAAACCCCAAATGTATGATTCTTGCAATTTGACACAATGGTTTTGGATTGCTTACTATCAAAGGTGTGATCAACATATGGAGTAGAGTAGGTAAAATAGTTCAACCTAGTACTAACATCAATTACCCCACTCCCCTTCGTAGGATCACCCTCAATCACACCAATGGATTCCTCCTCACTACCGCATTCACCTCTAAGATAATCCTTCTCAATAAACAAACTCCCAAGAAATACCTCAATAATTGCTTCATCATCATCGCAGCCCTCACAATCAAGATTAGGACTACTTGAATATATACCATCATAGTCAATAATTAGAGATTCATACAAGGAATTATCTAAAAAGTCGAACTGATTACACCAAGGAGGTTCTAGCCCACTCTCTACTGTAGTTTGATACAAGTCACGACCCCCATTAAAAATTCCATCAAACAAAGGGTTAGTAAAAGCAAGCTTCTCAAGCTGACCACCTAACAAGGGTGAAGAATCACAACCAGAGTCATCAATATCTAAGGAGTCATTTTGCTTATCCCTATCCAGCTCACCAACTCGGGACTCCTCAAAGACCACTATCATCCTCACTTCAACACACAAGACCATCACAATCAATTACATCACCAAAGAAAAATAAAGAGTGATCTACTAATTCATCCTTTCCCATATCAAATACTGGTGGTGTGTCATAATAAGGCTCACAAATAGGGTCAACTACAGCTTCTTAACTAAAGAGAGGTTCATTGAACATAGAGTTCACATCATGATGCGACTTACCAACCCTCTTATCTAGTGATTCACGCTCACACACAAGCTGACCACTAGACTCTATACTAGTTGCAAATACATTATATTCATGCAAATCATTAACTAGTATTGATTTTTCACAAACACTCTCACAAGACAAGGAATCATTATGCTCATGAAAGGAAGAACTAATACTTAAAGTCGAGTTGCTGCCTGGATAACTCAAAGCACTTGAAGTGTCATGACAAGCTCCTCTACCTTGCAGCTCACAATGCAGATCTTCATCACCTTGCCTTTCCACCTTGTAGCATGATTCAGGCTCCATCGGCTTGCCTCCAAGAATACCTGCACAATTGCAGAAACAAGTAGCAGTAGAATATTCCTTGCTCTCAATTATTCTTTTTCCCTCTCGTTCACCCTCGTTTTTCTTTCAAGGTTGAGTTTTGATTGAGGTGAAAAGCCACTCACATCACTCCTCACATCCCTTCTTTTTTCCACTCGAGAGTTGTCACCGGTTACACCCTTACTTCTCTCAATAGTTTGTCTCTCATGTTCGGACGAGTTGGGATGAGACCCAAGAATGCCCTTAGCCAGAGTAGGTGGACTCTTTACATCAACTTGAATTATGGGACTTAGAGCACAATCACTTGACGCCCTATTCATCTTAGGTGAACTACTTTACTTAGAGTCATGCGGTTTCAGGCTCACCTTGTTGACAGTTGTCAACCCTTTACTTTGCTGCACTTGTCCCACTGATTCTTGTGCTTATAAGACTTCTTGTTTGTACCCTTTCGGTAGTTCTCACCTCACTTCCCTTGTGGTTAGGTCGCGGATGTTCACTAGTTGATGCCTCAACTCTTCTTCCCTGAGGCACAAATGCATAAACCCTTTGGCGCACACAAAATAGTACACATCCTCCTAGCAAAACATCTCAAGAACACAAAGGATATACATCACACCTAAACAAACTCCTTATAATCCTTTTTAGATATGAGTAGTTTGGCTTTCTCTAAAACCCACACTTCATTATATTATTAGGGATTGCTTCAATTTATAGCATGGTATCCTTAGCATCTCAACTAATGAAGGGCTAATAAAATTGGCATCAATACCACTAACCTTTAGTATGACTCCTCTATACCCATCAACTTCAAGTTCAAACCTACTCAATCCATGGTTTTGTCTAGTTACATCCAAGTAAGAACCTTAATGATCATGAGTAGTGAGACTATCAACTCGATCTCCCACTCTCTGTACTTCATCCTTGGTCACTAGGGAGTGTAGTAAAAACTCCTATCATCCGACTTATCTCCATAACCAACCATACATCCCTTATTGCTTCGTGTAGTTGCAAAACGCATATCAAGAAAATGGGGAAGCAAAAGGTTAGTATAAACAACCTCACTTGCACTCCCTCATTTTTAGTGGTGGCACTCACACACTTTAGAGTTCACACTCCAAATATCCCCACCCAAAGATTTTCGTTATCTCTTAAGAACCAAGGTGCAAATTCACCAACTAGTATGTCCAAGTATTAGTTCGGAACGGTTTTTTTAACTCTATGGACGGATGGCTCTTTTAAAGTAAGCACTTGAAACAAAGAGAGTTCTACGAGAGTTGGAAATTGTGAAATTCGCACGAAATCCTACAAGTTCAAAAATTAGTAATAGCTCAAGTAGAAGAAATACTTAAGAATTCCTACCTATAACTAGTATTTAACAAGAATGGTAGATCGGATGATGTATGCATATTCAAAAGGCTTGATAGGTGTCTTGTAAATCAAGCTCTTCAGGAATTATTTCCTCAGTTTGAAGTGGAACACTTGATTAGGCAGGGATCAGACCATGCACCATTGTTGATTACTACTAATATGTACAGCCCTACTGTGAATAAGTCGTTTAGCTTTTTGAACTTTTTGGTGCAGCATGACTCATTCCAGGTTGTTGTCAGAGAAAAATGGGCTGCAAACTTTAGCAGGGACCAGTGCAAGCTAAAATAATTGAGAAAGGCATTATTTGTTTGGAGCAGGGAGACGTATGGTGACATTTTTAGGCAGATTGCTACGCTAGAGGAGGTGGTCCGGGTATATGAACAGGAGTTCGAGGAGCATCCCATTGGGTACAATAGAGAGAGACTCCAGAGAGTGAATGAAGAGTTGATTCATTTTTATGCTCTGGAAGAACAGTTTTGGAAGCAGAAAGATGGTATGCAGTGGTTCAAAGACGAGGATAGAAACATAAAATTTTTTCATGCCCATGTAAATGGAAAAAGGAAGAGGTTGCAGGTAAGAAGTATTCAGGATACTATTGCTTCTTGATTTGAGAACGATACAGACATAGCCAAAGAGGCAATCAGATTTTTTCAGGCTCAGTTTTCTAATGATCTAGTGCAAAATAATTTTTCTATACTTGATCACCAACCTAGTCTTGTTACACAGGACCAGAATGTTGTTGTTATTGCTGAGCCAGATGAACAGGATGTGAAAAAAGCAATTTTTGGCCTTAATGCTGGTGCAAGCTAACTTGGTAGCTTAGCAACCGAAGACAAACAACAAATGAAAAGTAAAGATAGAAGCTTGACACAGCTTTTCTATCTTGAACAGCACCGAGGAATTGGTCTCGATATTATTCAAGTAGAAGGAAAGAGCACCTAAGCTATGCAACAATCCTCAAGAGAACAATGCCTCTTGCAAACTGAATAATCAAAGAGGAATTGTTCAATCAGAGTCACCAAAAGCCACAAGTTCTTTAGGCCCACATATGGGTTGCTGACATCTAAGACATAAAAGAAAGAGCTGTCGGCTTCTCTCATTCAATATTCAATATTCAAAAGCAAGGTTCCTACAAAAATAAAATGTAAAGAGGTTTATATAGACAATACTAAGGGTAAATTAGTAAAACGGTCACAGGCGACTAATAAGAATAAGCCACGCAGAGCTGAGTAATTTTAGTGTTCGGACACTCCTTTGCTTAACTGGCTCGGACGCTCCTTTGGTCTCGAACACTTTAATTCGGACGCTGTTTCTTCGATTGCTTTAAGTACTTGACGTCAATGTTGAGTGTTCGGTTGTTTCCTTCTTCAGGCTCGAGCTTGTAGATGAAGCCTTCGAATCTTGTGCTTGGCAACTCAGCTTCCGAACGGTTGCTTTCTCCCGACCACGCCAATTGGATGTGAACATCATGCAAGAGCCATGGCCTCGTGTCATCGGCCTCGATGGATTGAAAATTTGATCAGCACAGGTTTGGGCTGCATCATCCTCCCCTTCTTGAGAAGATTTCGTCCTCGAAATCGAGGCCTCTTCAGTCTCCGATGCTTGGCCTACAACACAAGGAGTTAAGTCAGCAACTTTGAAGGTGTTGGATACATTATACTCACCTGGGAGGTCGATCACATGAGCATTGTTGTTGATCTTTCTCACCACTTGAAACAGACCATCCCCTCGAGGAGCCAAATTTTATTTCCTTTGGTTCGAAAATGATTCCTTACAGAAGTGAACCCAAACCCAATCTCCCCTCTTTAACTCCAACTTCTTGCGCCCCTTGTTTTTCTTCGTTGCCACTTTGGAATAAGCTTCCTCAACATTCTTCTTCGCCTTGGCATGCAATTCGAGCAAAGCAGTAGCTCAGCGAGTACCTTCAAAATCAATAACAGTATCTCGAGGCAATGGGGTTAGATCAAGTGGAACTAAAGGGTTAAAACCAGACACACATTCGAAAGGAGTCATGCCAATCATTCGGTGCACTGTTCGATTCTGTGCAAACTCCATCACGGGCAAACGATCAGCCCAGCTTCCGACCTTACCTTTGGTCAAAGCTCGAAGCAGAGCTCCCAAGGTTCAATTAACTACCTCGGTCTGTCCATCACTCTGAGAGTGGTGAGACGTCGAGAATAGCAATTCGGTGCCAAGGGTACCCCATAGACATTTCCAAAAATGACTCAAAAACTCCGAGTCTTGATCACTCACAATAGTACGAGGCATGCCATGCAATTTCAACACATGATTAATAAACAAATAAGCAACATGTTGTGCACAATCGCATTTCTTGCAAAAAAAAAAAAAAGAGCCATTTTGGAAAAATGGTCCACGACAACTAAGATGCTATCATGTCGTCCCCCCGCCCTCGGTAACCCTATAACAAAATCCATGGATATATCAACCCATGGTTGATCAGGCACAGGTCATGGAGTATACAAACCATAAGGGTTGGACCTCGATTTAGCTTTCTTACAAACGAGACAAGTGTTGCAAAGCTTTTCCACATCTTGTCGCATTTTTGGTCATTAGAACTGCTCGGACAAGATTCCAAGAGTTTTATCGACAGTGAAGTGTCCATTCAAGCCTCCAGAGTGAGCTTCTCGGACCAAGAGCTCTCTCCATGATGACACTAGCACACAAACCCTCCAATTCTTAAAGAGGTGATGGTGCAAGCAAACCCGAGGGTTAAGCTAACACGAAGAACGTGGAAGAAACAACAATAAAATAAAGATAGAAGTAAGGCAAATCTTGCTTCGATTCGAAAGAACGATGAGGAACTAGTCTCAGGCTCGATCGAATGAAGGTCAAGAATCACTTATACGAAGCAACAATCCTCAAGTAAAACAACGCTTCTTGCAAATTGAATGACCAAGAAGAAAATGTTCAAACGACTAACATCGATTGACACAAGTTCTTTAAAATCCCACTCGAGGTTCGGGCTCCATCGGAGACACTCAATAGCAACTGCTATATCAATATTCATCAACAACTAGATACTTACAATGAAATGTAAAGGAGTATTTATAGACTATGCTAAGGATAAAACAGTAAATGGTCACAAGTGACCAATAAAAACAAGTAAACTAATGTGTGTGTTCGGCAGCCTCGACTTCGGCGCTTGGTTGCTTGATCGAACACATTTGTCATCGTGCGCTCACTTGACTTCGAACACAATTTGTTGTGTTCGGCTCTGTGCTGCTCGGCGCCAAGAGTTGGTGTTTGGTCACTTTGTCCTCGGGCTCAAATTTGAAGATGTAGCCTTCGGTTCTTGAGCTCGGCCACTCAGCTTCGGGGTGGTTGCTTTCCTTCTGCCAAGCCAAGTGAATGTGAACATCGTGCAACAGCCTGGCTTGGCTTCGTGTCATTGGCCTCGGTGGATCTAACACTTGATCAGCACGTGTTCGGGCTGCATCATCCTCCCCTTCTTGAGAAGATTTCGTCCTCCAAATCGATCCCTCTTCATCCTCCGAAGTTTGACCTACAACACAAGGAACTAAGTCAGGAACATTAAAGATGTTGGACACGTTATACTCACCAGGGAGGTCTATCACATAAGCATTGTTGTTGATCTTGCTCAGCATTTGAAATGGACCATCCCGTCGAGGAGCCAACTTTCCTTTCCTTTGGTTCGGGAACCGTTCCTTTCTGTAGTGAACCCAAACCCAATCTCCCTTCTTTAATTCCAACTTTTTACGCCCCTTGTTTTCCAATCTCCCTTCTTTAATTCCAACTTTTTACGCCCCTTGTTTTTCTTCGTTGCAACATTTGCATAAGCTTCCTTGAGGTTCTTCTTCACCTTTGCATGCAACTCGATCAAGGCAGTGGCTCATCGAATACCTTCAAAATCAATAACAGAATCTCGAGGCAATGGGGTTAAATCAAGTGGAATCAAAGGGTTAAAACCATACACACATTCGAACGGGGTCATAGTTATCATTCGATGTACCGTTCAATTGTATGCAAACTCCATCATGGGCAAAAGATCTGCCCAGTTTTTTACCTTGCCTTTGGTCATTACTCGAAGCAAAGATCCCAAGGTTCGGTTAACTACCACCGTCTGTCCATCAGTCTGAGGATGGTGAGACGTCGAGAATAGTAGTTTGGTGCCGAGGGCACCCCACAAACATTTCCAAAAATGACTCAAGAATTTTGAGTCTCGATCACTCACAATGGTACGAGGCATACCATGCAATTGCAACACATTAGAAATAAACAAAGTAGCTACATGTTGTGCATCATTTTGGAAAAGCGGTCGACTACCACAATGATTCTATCATGTCCACCCCCCGACTTTGGTAACCCCAACACATAGTCCATGGATATATCAACCCAAGGTCGATCAGGCACAGTCAACGGGGTATACAAACCATGAGGGCTGGACTTCGATTTAGCTTTCTTGCAAATGAGACAAGCGTTGCAAAGCTTTTCCACATCTCGTCGCATTTTTGGCCTATGAAACTACTCGGTTAAGATACCAAGAGTTGTGTTGACACCAAAGTGTCCCATCAAGCCTCCAGAGTGAGCTTCTCAAACTAAGAGCTCTCTCCACGATGACACAGGCACACAAACCCTCCCACTCTTGAAGAGATAGCCATCGTGCCACTGATATTTCTCAATCCTTCGTCCACTCAAGATTGCGTCACGAACGCATATCAACTTGGGATCGTCTTCGTACATTGACTTGTTTCTTTCGAATCCCATGAGCCTTGAGGCCAGAGTGGTCGCTGGAGAAAATTTTCTTGATAGCGCATAGGCCACAACATTGTCTTTTCCCTTTTTGTAATGAATTACATAGGGAAAACTCTCAATGAATTCAACCCATTTGGTATGCCTTTGGTTCAATTTCTCCTGACCTCGGAGATTCTTCAAAGATTCATGATCACTTTTAATCACAAACTCTCGAGGCCACAAATAATGCTGCCAATGGGCGAGTGCTCGAATGAGGGCGTACAATTCCTTGTCATACGTACTGTAATTCAAGGTTGCACCCTAAAGCTTTTCGCTAAAGTAAGCGATCGGCTTCGATTCTTGCATCAGCACTCCTCCAATCCCAACTCCGGATTCATCACACTCGACTTCGAATGCTTTTCCAAAGTCAGGGAGTTGCAACAACAAGGCTGAGCAAAGCCTCCGTTTCAACCCTCGGAAAGCCCTCTCTTGGGACTCTGCCCACACAAATGGATGGTCTTTTTTTACCAGCTCGGTTAAAGGAGCTGCCACGGTGCTAAAGTCACGAACAAACCATCGGTAAAAGCTAGCTAAGCCATGGAAGCTACGAACTTATGATGCCGAGGTTGGAGTTGGCCAATCTTTGATGGCTTCGACTTTTGACTCGTCAACTTCAACACCATTAGCACTGACAACGTATCCTAGAAAGACTACACGTTCGACACAAAAGGCACATTTCTTGAAGTTAGCATATAACTTCTCTTCTCTAAGCTTATCAAGTACTAGCCTTAGGTGTTCGACATGTTCATCCATAGTTTTACTATAAACAAGTATGTCATCGAAGTAAACGACAACAAACTTATTTATGAACTGTTTGAGCACATGGTTCATCAGTCGCATGAATGTGCTTAGTGCATTGGATAGGCCAAAAGGCATCACCAACCATTCATCGAGACCGAACTTGCTCTTGAATGCGGTTTTCCACTCGTCTCCGGGTTTCATTCGGATTTGGTGATAACCGGACCTGAGGTATATCTTCGAAAAGCATGAAGAACCTTTTAACTCATCTAGCATGTCATCTAATAGAGGGATAGGATGACGATACTTTACCATTGTTTTGTTGACTGCTCGGCAATCAACACACATTCGCCAAGTTCCATCTTTCTTCGGGACAAGGATAACAGGAACGGCGCAAGGACTCAAGCTCTCTCGAACAAGGCCCTTGTTCAACAATTCATCAACCTGCCATTGGAGCTCTTTGGTGGCTTCGGGATTACACCGGTATGCAGGTTTGTTGGGGATTTGAGACCCCGGTACGAAGTCAATTTGGTGCTCGATTCCTCTCAATGGAGGTAATCCACCAGGCATTTCTTCGGGAAACATGTCTCCGAAGTCCTGGAAAACACTTTGTACAACACTAGGCAAAGGGTTATCATTAGAAAAATCATCATTAGATTTTAGAAAGATACCCTTATGCACGAGGCAAATCATCATTTGACCGTTATCGTTGCCTCGTAGATATTCACCCGGTTGCATGATTGCATAGATGTTTCTTACCTCGGGCGGTGAGTTGTTATCTTCAGCCACAATTTGTGTTCCCATCGGAAGCTTAGCTTTGGCCACTTCTTTCAACTCCTTCATCCGTTTATAGTCCTCGGTGACTTGTTTAGGAGACAAGGGTGTGAGTATGAAACTCTTCCCTTCGAGCTTTACAGCGTAAGTGTTGGATCTTCCACTGTGAACAACCGACCGGTCATACTGCCATGGTCGACCCAATAGTAAATGACAAGCTTGCATCGGTACCACATCGAACATCATTTCATCTTGGTATTCTCCAACTCTAAACTTGATCCACACTTGTTTGACAACCCTCAATTCTCTACACTCGTTCAACCATTGTAATCTGTAAGGATGGGGATGTTTCAAAGTAGGTAGTCCCAATTGTGAAACCAAGGTTTGGCTCACCACATTTGCATAACTACCTGAGTCAATGATAATCGAACACACTTTCTCCCTTACTCGACATCGGGCATGGAAAAGGTTTTCTCTTTGGTTGTCCTCTTCTTCAAGAGTCATGCGGCTCAAATTCATTCGAACTACAAGAAACATTTCCGAATGATCAGCTTCAGCAGCTTCATGACCATCATCATTTTCAGCTCGGTCAATCTCCTCAATATTTTCCTCCTCGGTGTCACTTGCTTGCTCACAAACATCTCCTTGTCGAGCACAATCATAACCTTGCGAGTTGGACACTCTTTTGCCATGTGACCATAGCCTTTGCATTTGTGACACTGAATACTTGAAAAGCTAGGAGAATTAAGTTGAACTTTACCTCCAACTTCTCTTGGTTGGTTAACTATCACACCCCTCTCGAAGGGTTTCTTCGAATCTCGAACAGTGTTAGCACTTGTTGGATTTGGACTTTTCCATTCTTTGCCTCGGTTCAAAGAAGTTGAAGTAGTGACTCCTCGGTATCGGTTTGCTTTATTGTCCTTAACCCATTTCTCAGCTTCGGTGGCAGATTCGAACATATCTTCCACTGTGTGATACACGTGTAGCCTCAATTGAGAAGACACATCCCGAGCCAAGCCATTTTTGAACCGAATAGTGGCTTGCTCTTAATCTTCTTCCAGATCAAGATTCAATCGAATTCTCACGAACTCATCATGATATTCTTGAACTGACTTGGACCCTTGCTTTAACTCGTAGAGCTTTTAGAATTTAGTTTGCCTATACTTGGCACTCAAATTCTTAGCATCCATTGCTCTCTTCAACTGTGCCCAAGTAGTGACTTCGGGATAGACGTTCCTTCGTCTCAGCCTCTTGTCAGCCTCCCACCACGTCGATGCATATGCTTCGAACGAAGCAATAGCATGTGCAGCTTTTCTCTCTTCGATCATCTCATTGGTTTCGAAGATTCGTACCATTTTAAGCTTCCATTCAAGATATTCATCCGATCACTTGTTCCTCTGAAGGGTGGAATAGTGATCTTGATACTGTTCAAGTTTGAGTCTCGAGCACCTCGAATCGGTTCGGGATACTCATCATAGTAATCATCAGCCTCACGCTCAATATTCCGATCAATATTTGCACCTCGGCCTCGACCTCCGAAATTTCCACGACCTTATTGGGCTTGCCTTCGTTGAACGAACGGCTGCTCATATTCAGGTTTTGCATTAGGAAATTCTCCCTCATCGACCCCTTCATCAATGACCTCAGCTTGTCTTTGGGCCATTGAAAGTGGTACTCTTTCACCTCGGGGAATGACCAAGTGTTGATAACCAGCTTGGGGATTGCCCAAGTTTTGTTGTTGTGCTTGGGGATTGCCCAAGATTTCCTTTCGAATAGCCTCGCTCTTCAACTGATGTTGTCGAACAAGCTCAGCATACAGCTCAGGTTTCATCGGAGTGGAGTTGCTAGTTCCAGCGCCGGACCCAGGTAAAGCCGAGGACACACTGCCTTGCTCGAGTTGAGCTACTCGAGCAGTCACTCCTCTTACTTTGGCGCTGATGCCTTGTATCGTAGCCATGATATCGGCTAACGACACCTCGGGCTTCTCAATGCCTTTGCCATCGCCTCCATTCCCAGCCATGGTACCTGCACGAATCAAAGACGAAATAAAATGTTAAGGTTAGAAATCACCTCACACACTCCCTCACCTTTGATGGGTGGCACTCGGGTCCACTCAATTTATAGGTTTGGTTTTGGTCACTCAAGAGCTTGTAGCCAATGGCTTCCTCAGTTGATCAACTTCTCTCAGTTCCTTCAAATTTGACAAGTTACTTTGTCTCCTTCGGGATGAGTGAATTGATATGACTCGATGGAACGGACGCTATTTACTCTGCGCTTCGGAAGTCAAAGAATTTTCTACGAAAGTTGGACTTCGGTCATCCCCGCACGAGTTCCTATAAGCTCAAATGAGTTAGTACGACCTCGAGTAGGAAAAATTACTCCAGAGATCTACTAACAAGATTTATCGAACACAAGAAAAGTGAAAACCTAGGAGAATCTACCCTTCGATTTCTCTTCGGAATCCCTTTCGAACACACCAACTCTTGTCCGTACAAGAGTGGTCCCTCCTTGGTACGGATACGGTTTTACCTTATCCAATTCCCTTTTTTAGCCGACAACTTTTCACCTGGGGTTTTGATCTTTACACTTTACCCCTTTCTTCTTCAATGGAACAGTGACGTTCTAACTCCGGTGTACGGACAAGCTCACTTCGTTCACTCACCAAGAATTTAGCAAGCTGTGGGTTGCTCTTTCAACTCCGGTAACAACAACAATGGAGGAAATCAGTTCAAAGTTCTTTGAGCTAAGAACTCAGCTCCCCGTGTTCGTACACTCTTACAAACGTAACAATTTTCTGGTGTACGGACCATGTTCAAATCATAGAACTTCGAAATTTTAAGCACAACAACCCAAAAATACTCAAGAACCACCAGTCTTCATCAGTACCAACCAAAAACACAACTGGGGTTGTAACAGTCACCACTACGCTCAAAGCAGTCCAAAAATACGTTGAGAAACCCTAGTCGCCGATGGTGTATGACAAGTACTCAAATCAATCCTCGGAACGTGGTGAATACGAATCAATGGTTGTTTGATTCAAACAACCAACAAATCAACCAAAATTTTTGAATTTTTCATTTCTACTTTTTTTTTTGTAAAAACACCACAGCAACAACAATCAACAACAAGGAAGAAAGCTGAAACTGGAGACACAAAGCACGAGATAAATTCGAACAGGATTTGAGGTTGTAGAAACAAGCTCAAACCTTGCTCTGATACCAAGATTCTGGAAGCAAACCCGTAGGTTAAGTTAACATGAAGAACGCGGAAGAAACAACAATAAATTAAAGATAGAAGCAAGACAAATCTTGCATTCAAAAGAACGTTGAGGAACTAGTCTCAAGCTCGATCGAATAAAGGTCAAGAATCACCTATACTAAGCAACAATCCTCAAGAAAGACAACACTTCTTGCAAATGGAATGACAGAGAAGAAAATGTTCAAACGACTCACACCGATTAACACAAGTTCTTTAAAATCCTACTCGGGGTTTGGGCTCCATCGAAGACAATCAGTAGCAACTGCTGTATCAATATTCATCAACAACTAGATACTTACAATAAAATGTAAAGGAGTATTTATAGACTATGCTAAGGATAAAACAGTAAATGGTCACAGGTGACCAATAAAAACAAGCCACGCAGGGCTGAACTAATGTGTGCGTTCGGCAGCCTCGACTTTGGTGCTTGGTTGCTTGCTCGAACACATTTGTCATCGGGCGCTCACTTGACTTCGAACACAATTTGTTGTGTTCGGCTCTGTGCTGATCGGCGCCAAGAGTTGGTGTTTGGTCACTTTGTCCTCGGGCTCAAATTTGAAGATGTAGCATTCGGTTCTTGAGCTCGGCCACTCAGCTTCGGGGTGGTTGCTTTCCTTTGACCAACCCAAGTGAATGTGAACATCGTGCAGCAGCTTGGCATGGCTTCGTATCATCGGCCTCGGTGGATCGAACACTTGATCAGCACGTGTTCGGGCTGCATCAAGTAGCCATCGTGCCACTGATATTTCTCAACCCTTCGGCCGCTCATGATTGTGTCACGGACGCCTTTCAGCTTGGGATCATCTACATACATCGACTTGATTCTTTCGAATCCCATGAGCCTGGAGGCGAGAGTAGTCGCTAAGGTAAATTTCCTTGATAGCGCATCGGCCACAACATTGTCTTTTCCCTTTTTGTGATGAATTACACAGGGAAAGCTGTCAATTAATTCCACCCACTTGGCATGTCTTCGATTTAATTTCTCGTGGCCTCGGAGATGTTTCAAGACTCATGATCACTTTTGATCACAAACTCTCTCGGCCAAAAATAATGCTGCTAATGGGCGAGTGCTCGAACGAGGGCGTACAACACCTTGTCATACGTAGAGTAATTCAAGGTTGCACCCTTGAGCTTTTACTTGAAGTAAGCGATCGGCTTCGATTCTTGCATAAGCACTCCTCCGATCCCAACTCCGGATGCATCACATTCAACCTCGAACGCTTTGCCGAAGTCAGGGAGTTGCAACAATGGTGCAGAGCTAAGCCACCATTTCAACTCTTAGAAAGCCCTCTCTTAGGACTCTCCCCACACAAATGGATGGTCTTTCTTTACCAGCTCGGTTAAAGGAGCTACCACGGTGCTAAAGTAACGAACAAACCTTTGGTAAAAGCTAGCTAATCCATTGAAGCCACGAACTTGAGATACCGAGGTTGGAGTTGGCCAATCTTTAATAGCCTCGACTTTTGACTCATCAACTTCAACACCATTAGCACTCACAACAAATCCTAGAAATACTACACGCTCAACACAAAAGGCACACTTTTTGATGTTAGCATATAACTTCTCTTCTCTAAGGGTTTCAAGCACTATCCTTAAGTGTTCGACATGTTCATCAACATATTTACTATAAACAAGTATGTCATCAAACTAAACGACAACAAACTTATTTATGAATGGCATTAGCACATGGTTCATCAATCGCATGAATGTGCTCGGTGCGTTAGAGAGGCCAAAAGGCATCACTAACCATTCATATAGACCGAATTTTATCTTAAATGCAGGTTTCCACTCGTCTACGGGCTTCATTCGGATTTGGTGGTAACCGGGCGTAAGATCTATGTTCGAAAAGCATGAAGAACCACTTAGTTCATCTAGCATGTCATATAATTGAGGGATAAGATGATGATACTTTACCGTGATTTTGTTGACTGCTCGGCAATCAACACACATTCGCCATGTTCCATCTTTCTTCGGGACAAGGTTAACTGGAACGACGCAAGGACTCAAGCTTTCTCGAACGAAACCCTTGTTCAGCAATTCATCCACCTACCTTTGAAGTTCTTTGGAGTCTTCGGGATTACACCGTTATGCAGGTTTTGTAGGGATTTGAAACCCCGGAACGAAGTCAATTTGGTGCTCGATTCCTCTCAATGGAGGCAATCCACCTGGAAATTTTTCGGGAAACATGTCTCCAAAGTCCTGAAAAACACTTTGAACAACACTAGACAAAGGGATATCGTTAGTAAAATCATCATTAGAGTTTAGAAGGATACTCTTGTGCACGAGGAAAATCATTAATCGACCGGCGTCGTTGCCTCGTAAATACTCACCCAGTTGTATGATTGCACAGATGTTGTTGACCACGGGTGGTGGAGTTTTGGCTTCGGCCACAATTGGTGGTCCGATGGGAGCCTTTGCTTTGGCCGCTTCTTTCAGCTCTCGCATCCGTTTATAGTCCTCGCTGACTTGTTTCGGAGACAAAGGTTTGAGTATGAAAATCTCACCTCCAAGCTTAGCAGCGTAAGTGTTGGTTCGACCGTTGTGAATGACAAATCGATCATACTACCAAGGTCGCCCAAGAAGCAAATGACGAGCTTGCATCAGGACCACATCAAACATCATTTCATCTTGATTAACCCCCACTAGAAATTTTTACAACAGTTGCTTTGCCTCTCTTAATTCTCCACACTCATTCAACTACTAGAGCTTGTATGGTCGAGGATGTTTAGTAGTAGGCAGACCCATTTGTGAAACCAAGGTTTGGCTTACCACATTCGCACAGCTGCTTGAATCAATGATCATCGAACTTACCTTCCCCTTCACTGGACAACGGGCATGGAAGATACTTTCCTTTGGTTTTCATCTTCCTCCTCCATGACCATGGTACTCAAGTTCTTTCGAACAACTAAAAGAACTTCCGGATGATCAACCTTCGTAGCGTCACATCCATCATCCTCAAATTCAGCTTGGTCGGTCTCCTCGACTGTTTCCTCCTTGGAGTCACTCACTTGCTCATGGACGGTTCTATCATCGAGCATTACCATGGTATGACGAGTCGGACAGTCTCTTTCAATATGACCATAACCCCTACACTTGTGACATTGGATGTTTGAAGCACTGGGAGTATTGAGTTGAGCTTTACCTTCTGCTCCTTTAGCTTGATTCCATGGTATGACGAGTCGGACAATCTCGTTCAATATGACCATAACCCCTACACTTATGACATTGGATGTTTGAAGCACTGGGAGTATTGAGTTAAGCTTTAACGGTCACTCCCCTCTCGAAGGGTTTCTTTTGATCTCGGCCAATGTTGGCATTTGTTGGGTTCAGAATCCTCCATTCTTTACCTCGGTTCAAAGGAGTTGAAGTGCTGATTCCTCGATACCGGCTTGCTTTGTCATCCTTCACCCATTTCTCAGCATCAAGGGCTGCATGGAAGACATCATCCGATGCTTGGTACACATGCAGTCTCACTTGACATGACACATCTCGAGTCAAGCTATTTTTGAATCGGATGACGACTTGCTCTTCTTCTTCTTCCATATCAAGAGCCAATCGAATTCTTTCGAACTCATCGTAACATTCTTCGACCAATTTGGACCCTTGTTTCAACTCGAAGAGCTTCCGAAGTTGTTCCTGCCGATATTTGGCAGTCACATACTCAACATCCATTGCTCTATTCAGCTACAACCATGTGGTGACCTCAGGATAAGCATTCCTTCTCCTCAATCTTTTGTTAGCTTCCCACCATGTTGATGCATATGCTTCGAACGAAGCAATAACATGTGCAACTTTTCTCTCTTCAGTCATCTCAATTGTTTCAAAGATTCATTCCAGTCGAATCTTCCAATCAAGATATTGGTTCGGATCACTAGTTCTTCTAAAGGGTGGAATAGTGATCTTGACACTGTTCAAGTTTGAATCACGAGCACCTCAGATAGGTTCCGGATTCTCATCATAATAGTCATCAGCCTCACGCTCAAAATATCGATGAATATGTGCACCTCGGCCTCGACCTCGATAGTTTCCACATCCTCATTGAACATGCCTTCGTTGAACGAATGGTGGCTCATACTCAGCTTCGACCTCGGGAAATTCACCATCATCAACCCCTTTATCAACGTCCTCAACTTGTCGTAGGGCCCTTGGAGGTGGTAATCTATCACCTCGGGGAATGCCCAAGTTTTGATGATCAGCTTGGGGATTGCCTGAGTTTTATTGTTCCGCTTGGGGATTGCCCAAGTTGTGTTGTCCAGCTTGGGAAATGCCCAAGTATTGTTCAGCTGGGGGATTGCCCATAGCTTCATTTCGAACAGTCTCGTTTCTCAACCGTTGTGGACGAACCAACTCAGCAAACTACTCAGGTTTCATATGAGTGGAGTTGCTAGTACCAATGCCGGACCTAGGTAAGGCCACGGACACACTCCCTTGCTCGAGGTTAGCTACTACAACACTCACTCCTTTTACCTCGGCACTGATGCCTTGTATCGCAGCCATGAGATCGGCTAACAATACCTCAGGTGCTGCAATGCCCTTCTCTCCATTCCCAGCCATTGTACCTGCACAAATCAAAGACCAAGAAAAAAGTGTTAAGGTTAGAAATCACCTGACACACTCCCTCATTTTTGTTTTTAGTGGTGCTCGGGTCCACTCAAATTTTTGGGTAAGGTTTTGGTCACTCATAGAACTTGTCAGCAGTGGCTTCGTGGGACCGATCAATGTCCTCTAAGATCCGTTGAGTTTGACAATAGTCACTGACTCATCGGGAAGAGTGAAGTAATGTTCGACTCGATGTAACGGACGCTGTTTTAACTGCGCTCGAGAAATCAAAGAATTGTCTATGAAATTTTAGACTTCGGTCACCCCACGCACGAGTTCCTATAAGCTCAAATAAATTAGTACGACCTCGAGTAGAAGAATTTACTCCAAAGATCCACTAACGAGATTTATCGATCACAAGAAAAGCAAAAATCTAGGAGAATCTACCCTCCGATTCCTCTTTTGGAATCCCCGGACACGTCACCTCTGTACGGACAAACAGGATCCCTCCTTGGTACGGATTAGGGTTTAACCTTATCCAATTTCCCTTTTCCTTTGAGACAAAGTTTTCACCTGGGGTTCTGATATTGACACTATACCCCTTTCTTCATCAATGGAACGGTGAATTTTTACTCCGATGTACGGACAATTTTAAACTTCGTTCACCGTCCACCAAGCAGCAAGATTCTGGTCGTTTTTCACTACGATAAACTTCCAACTTCAGAGGAAACTGCAAGTTCCAAAGCCAAGCTGTGAATATAGTCGTCCGTAACACTGTTACAATGTAATAATTTTCTGGTGTTACGGACGATGGCTAAACGACAGAACTTTGAATTTTAAATACAAAACTCGACCCAATTCAACAAGAACTACCAGTCTTCGATAAACACCAACCAAAACACAACTGGGATTTTGCAACAATACCACCACGTCAAACAGTCCAAAAACCTCGAGAAACCCTAGTCATCAATTCGTGTACGACAAGAGCTCGTTGGATTCCTCGGACAGTGGTGAATCAAAATCTTTGGTTGTTTAATCCAAGCAACCAACAACAAACACAAATTTTTGAAGTTTTTTCTTACTATATTTTTTTTTATAAGATAAGAGCACCAACAGTAACAAAATACAAGAACACAAAACTGAAACAAAAGATGGAAACGCATGAAAATAAAGATAAAGAACAGGATTGGGGTTGTAAGAACAAACTCAAACCGTGCTCTGATACCAAGATGGTGCAAGCAAACTTGGCAGCTTAGCAAACGAAGACAAACAACAAACAGAATGTAAAGATAGAAGCTTGACACAGCTTTTCTTGCTTGAACGGCACCGAGGAACTGGTCTCGATACGATCCAAGTAGAAGGAAAGAGCACCTAAACTATGCAACAATCCTCAAGAGAGCAATGCCTCTTGAAAACTTAATGATCAAAGAGGAATTATTCAATCGGAGTCACCGAAAGCCACAAGTTCCGAAGGCCCACATCTGGGTTGCTCACATCTGAGACATAAAAGAAAGAGCTCTCGACTTCTCTCATTCAATATTCAATATTAAAAATCAAGGTTCCTATAAAATGAAATGTAAAGAGGTTTATATAGACAATACAAAGGGTAAATTAGTAAAACGGTCACAGGTGACCAATAAGAATAAGCCACGCAAGGCTGAGTAATTTAAGTGTTCGGACACTCCTTTGCTTTACTGGCTCAGACGCTCCTTTGGTCTCAAACACTTAAATTCGGATGCTCTTCCTTCGTATGCTTTTACTGCTTGGCGTTAATTTTGAGTGTTCGGTTGCTTCCTTCTTCGAGCTCGAGCTTGTAGATGAAGCCTTCGAATCTTGTGCTTGGCCACTCAGCTTCCAATTGGTTGTTTTCTCCCGACCACGCCAATTGGATGTGAACATCATGCAAGAGCTTTGCTTGGCTTCGTGTCATCGTCCTCGATGGATTGAACACTTGATCAGCACGGGTTTGGGCTGCATCAAATGCTGACTCTGCAGGAGGCCCTGATGGTTAAACGCGTACATTTTACCACTCTTGTTGGGATATTATTGGTGCTAATGTCGTAAAAGTGGTAGAGCCATTCTTTCGGGATCATTTACTGCCTCGTTACATCCCTACTACTAACTTGGTTCTCCTGCCTAAAAGAAAAGCTTTTGCTACCTTTTCAGACATGAGACCAATTAGTCTGAGCAACTTCAGCAATAAAGTATTCTCCAGGATAATTCATCATAGGCTCTCTATTTTATTACCTGAAATTATTTCACTGCAGCAGTCTGGCTTTGCGAAAGGGAAGAGCATTTTTGAGAATATTCTGTTGGTGCGAGAAATTGTGTATGACATTGCTGACAGGGGAAATCGGCTAATGTGGTAATCAAGTTAGACATGGCTAAGGCGTATGATAGGGTGTCATGGTTGTTTCTTACAAAGGTCCTGAGGAGGATGGGATTTTGTGAGATATTTATTGACCTGGTCTACAGGACCCTGTGTAATAATTGGTACTCTGTGCTAGTTAATGGCCAGCCTTATGGGTTTTTCCAGTCTTCTAGGGGGGGTGAAACAAGGTGATCCTCTGTTGCCTACCTTAGTTTTACTTGCTGCTCAGTGCCTTTCTAGAGCTCTGAATGCACTGCATAGGGATGATAACTTTGTGCCGTATGGGTGAAACGACCTCAGTTAGTCATTTTAGAAGTTAGGACTCCGATTGGCATGTCGATAATTTTAAAATATTTGTAATATCCATTAGGACCTGTCTGTAAAATTTGAGCTAAATCAGACCTCGTTTGGTAGGCATCGGAACAAGTTTTCAGATTTTTTTATCGATAAATATTAAAAAGAGATTTTCGAGCTTGGTTTTGGCGAATGAGCTCCGATTCGAAATCCGAAAGCGCCGTTAGGTTCGTATGATTATTTGTGACTTTTGTGAACTTTCGAAAGTGAATTTCGATGTTGTTCGGCTAGTTCCGCTAAAATACCGAAAGTTAAAAAATTTGATCTTTTTCCATTTAATTTGCATATTGAGTTTCGGGAGTCCGATTTGAGATCCGCCTTCACGAGTATGTTATATTTATTTTGTATAACTTGTATGCAAAAGTTGGAATTATTTCGAATATTTTTTGGTACAGTTTCAATTTTTACCGTAGCAGCGAATTTTAAAAGAAGAAAAAAAGAAAAGGACAAAAATGAATTTGAATGGCGGTGGGGATAAGGGATTAATATCCCTAAATCCCTTAGCTGCACAGAATATCTCCATGACCAACAAAACAAAAAAATAGAAACAAATGAAACAGAGAACACTGAAACAAAAAATGCACCCGCAAAAATGCCAGAAAATGAGAAAAAGAGCCGGACAAAAGTAGAATTTTCACCCCGAAACATTACGGTAATGATCTTAATGCATTATTTGAGTTTATTACGTGTGTTTGAATATATTTTAACGGTAAAACTTGGAATATTAGACATCATTTTAATAAGTTCAACTAACGGTTTAAAGGGTCAATTGGACCCCGATAATGGAATTGATTATATATTCGTATTCAGTAAGTTATGGGCAACATATAAATATAACTTATTTGGGATTTGGTTATGTGGCTTTGAACCCTGTACATAGGCCTGGCCTGCGTATTGCATATGCGAATAGGGTATCAGGTTCCTAACCGAATTGCCCTATGATGTGAGGAATGAAGCCTTTAGCCTAATTTGATATATTTTTCTGCTTATTGAATAGAGTGGGATCGTTTTGCAATGGAACCAAAGGATAAAGCGGTTGTTGATTAGCAATGCTAACTTTTGGAAGAGGTAAGTGTTTATATCCATTTCTTTGGAGGCACTTGGCCTCATGGATTTTCTACCACGTGTTCCTTACGTGTGTAGCTGCCGATAGGCATACTCATTACGCCTTAGCTTTTTAATTTACATTGTATATTATATGTTAAGCCCTGTTGTTGATATTGCATTGAGCATATGAGCATTGCACTCTGGTTTTGAGCATTGCATATGCTTCTCGGTTAGCGATGAGAGTCCCGCATCGGTGAAGGGTCATTAGTACATACACTTCTCGGTAATCGATGAGAGTTCCGATCCGTTGAAGGGTCATTATTTCATATATCTCCTGCTAGACGATGAGAGTCCCGCGCCGGAGATAGATACCAGGCATACGTGACTGCATGGCATCATATTGCATTCATACGCATTACATTGCACATATTGAGGGGTAGGAAGATTCCGCCCCAGGAGCAGGAGGATTCCGCTCCATTCTATCATATTGAGGGTAGGAGGATTCCGCCCAAGGAGTAAGAGGATTCCGCTCCATTGCATCATATTGAGGGTAGGAGGATTCCACCCCAGGAGCAGGAGGATTCCGCTCCATTAATTTGACACATGTGACCCTTTGCATCACATATCATTTCATTTCATCTCAATTCATACCATTGTGTAGACTTGCGGTACATGACTACTGTTCTGCTTATATGTGCATTGCTTATTTGTTGATATGTTTCTGGCTCACATCTTTGGTTGAGTTTATAGTTTCTTACGTGTTTCCGGTTATTATCTGGCTCTGCCTTTTTATAATTAAAATAAGAGGAATTTGGTCTATCTGTTTCTTTTCTCCCTGGCTAGCTATCCTATTCTTTGAGGTGGCTAGTCTGCCCCACTTATTGAGTCCTTTTGACTTACCCTTGTTTGTTGTTTGTTTCTTGTCTATCTATTTCGTTTCGGCAGGTTCGCTCCAGGATTGAGTTTGCCACGTTGTGAAGGAGCGAAGACGACTTCAGCTGTCAGGGTGAGCCAGCTTTTATTCCGGATGGCCACAAGTTTATTGTTTATTATTTCAGCCGCATTTTACTCCCTTCAGGAGGTATTTGTCTTCTTTCATACTCTTAGATGTCTAGTCTGGATAGCCCTAAACCTAGTATGTTGGGTAGTCAGCTGTAATTTCTTTTGTACAGCTTAGAGGTATCAGTATGTCTGTATTTTTTTAAGTCTTGTCCTTATTTATGAATTTTTATATTTATTTTCCTAATTTAATTAGTAAGGGTTCGCCCGACGGGCCTAGAGGAGGATGTCGGGTGCCCTCACGGCCTAACCGGATTCCGGGTCGTGTCAATGGGATGCCAAAGTGGAGTCCCTACCTTAATCACCTGGCGTACGCAGATGATATGATTATTTTTTTCATCTGCTGAGGAGGGCTATTTGAAATTGGTAATGGACACTCTTGCTAATTATGAGCTTTCCAACGGTCAGAAAACCAATAAGAAGAAGAGTAATGTGTATATGCATGGCTAGATTTCACAGTTGATAGTTGACAGGGTGTTTGATGTTACTGAGATACCAAGGGGGGGTGATTTTCCTTTCAAGTATCTTGGTGTGCCTATTTATTATGCTAGGAGGAAGAACTGTCACTACAATAAGCTGGTGGAGAAGGTGCAGAAAAAGCTTGACTCCTGGACAGGTAAACTGCTTTTCATAGGTGGACGGGCGACTCTGATTTCCTCAGTACTTCTGAGCATGCCTATTCATTTGTTATCTGCCTGTGACCTCCCTTCTGGGGGTGGTAGCTCAATTTCACAGGATGTTTGCTAAGTTCTTCTAGAGTAACACTGTGGGCCAGGATAGCAGGCATTGGGCTTCTTGGAAGACACTGTGTCATCCTCTGAATGAAGGTGGAGTTGGCTTTAGGAGCTTGTATGATATTTCCAAGGCCTTATTTGCAAAGCTTTGGTGGAATTTTCGTACCAAGCAGTCTTTGTGGAGGAAATATATGAGCAAAAAATACTTGAAAATACATCACTCTGTGGTGGTGCCATGGAAGAAGGGGACTTATGCATGGAAGAAAATGTTTCATGGAAGGCATGAGATGGATCATGAGAAAATTTGGCAGCTGAAAAAGGGCAATTCATACTTCTGGCTTGATAACTTGACTGGACTTGGTCCGTTGTATCATGCAGTTCCTCTTGAGTTTCCGTGTGATGAGACCGTAATGTGTGTCTATGAAGTTGCTGAGGATAGAGTATGACTGGAGCAGCGCCTCAAGGAGCTGTTGTCTGAAGACATTGCTGAGCACGTGATTCATAATGTCAAGCCTCCTATTTGTCCTGACCAGAGGGACAGGCCTTTTTGGATGCTGGAGCCTCGGGGCAATTTTTCCATCCGGTCAGCTTATCATTTGGTGAGGAAAAGGAAGAAGCCAAGTGATCTCTACAAGCACATCTGGATTAAAGATATTCCTTTTAAGATGTTATTTTTCTTATTGAGTTTGTGGAAATTCAAGCTGCCCTTAGATGAATTCAATCCCCCTCTAGGTGTCATTGTTGTGGGAACGCTGATGTGGAAACTATTTCCCATGTGTTTTTGAATGCGTCTTTGGCACGATATGTCTGGAAATATTTTGGAGATCCTTCAGGTCTCAATTTTGATGGGTTGCACTTGACACGGTATGCAAGCTCAAGAAAGCGATTTATGTTACGGCCTCCGGCAAGCTAAAGCAGGCACCAAGAGCTTTTTACTTTCGTTTGGGCCATGGCGGCCAGTGCTCCTAAGATCATAGAAGCAATGAATTGAATCAAATGGGGCCTTTTAATTTAACAAATTTGAACTTAATTAAACTAAAGAGCCTTCTCCTTTCGCTCAAGCGCTTCCCTCTTATTGTTGATTAAAGGAGAAATTTCATCCCTTCGAGCTTCTCCAGCCAGGTTCTATTGATCATGTCCCCTTCCCAACAGTTGTACCTTGTCTTGGGGCGTCTTTGGACATCTGAGTCATACAAGTAAAGAGATCTATTCATTGATAAGAAAAAGAAAAAACGTGAACGGGGATTGGATTGATGAGAGTCGGAAAATGGAAATAAGAACTGTAAAGTGATTCTTGAATCAGGGAATTGCTACTTTTTTCTTGTTATTGATAGAGTGGTATTCTTCGCCCCTGTCAAATAACTGCAACCTTTTTTGGCCTATTGGCTATTGGGTGGGGGAAACTTTTTTTTGTTACTCTTATGCGGGGCTTGTTGTCCAACAATTCGTCGCTCAACCACTGGATTCTGCATTTACTTTGGTGACAATCTAATTTCTTGGGGCCAACCCCTATCTTCAAAGCCCTATCCGGCAGGTCTTAATTTTGATGGGTTGTACTTGACACAAGTGATAAATTTGTGGTGGGATGCTCCTAGTAGCCCGGTACTGAGGTTGATTTACCATGCTATCCCCATCTTTATTTTGTAGGAGTTGTGGAAACAGAGGAATAATTTGAGGCATGGTGGGTCAACGTCAGCTGATAGGTTGGTGTATTTTGTCACTCAGCATATTATCAGGTTGCTGAGAGTTTGCAGGAGGAACTTTCAGTATACGCCTGGTAGGTGGGAGGACTTGTTGTCGGTGTTAAGGGATCATACACCTAAGCTTGTGATGACAAAGGTTCTGCAGAGTCCGCCTCAGGTGGGATGGATCAAAATTAATACGGATGGTGCTTCTAGAGGTAATCTAGGTGTTAGTTCGTGGGCTTTATGTGTTCGGGATGACAGGGGTGATATTGTGCATGCTTTTGCTAGGAGATGGAAGATTACATGACTACAAAAACTCAAGCGGAGGCAACTGCAATTCTTATGGCTTTTAGGTATGTGGTTTCTACTTCCTATGCACAAGTTATTATTGAAACGGACTCAATGTTGCTCAAGAACATAGTGACAAAAATTTGGGAGGTACCTTGGCAAATTATGCAAATAATGGAGTAGATTTGGAGTTTGATAGATGGTAGAGAGGTGGTTGTGATGCATGTGTTTAGAGAAGGGAATAAATTGGTGGAGTACTTGGCGAACTTGGCTCTTGATCAAGGAGATGTCATGGTTAATTCGTTTCATGAATTGGATAGCATGAGAAGGAGGCTGGTGAATGGGTATAAGTGTAATGAACCGTACATTCGCACTAGGCTGAGGAGGAATGTCTAGAAACAAGAGAGGTGGAATTTTCCTTCATGTTCGAATCCTTGTGGAGCAGAGCATGGAGGCTTTTACTACTAACTTTATTTTCTTTTTTGTAGGTAATTTCATAGTTGATGTAAAGTTTTTTTATCTTTTGCATGATTACAATGGATGTAGCATAGACATTAGCATGTTGGTGAATTTTTTCAAGGCTACAATGAAGTGCCAAAGCGTTGTTGTGTTGTTTGCATGGAATTGGATTAAAGTACATTCTTGGTTGAGTCAACGAGAGACTCAACGAGCTAACATCACAGCTCGGAGTGGGCAAATTTTTGCTCGCCTCAACGAGCGAGGTAGCGAGCAAGGAGCAGCAGCGGAGCAATTTGGCATGCGGCTGGGCAGAAAACTCGCTCGCTCAACGAGCGCCTGTAGCAAGCGAAGCTTGGCAGAGGCGGATAGATTTTTTTGTAGCTCAACAAGCTCATTCAACGAGCGACGCTAGCATTGGATGAAAGACTTGGGAGCGGGCAGATTTATGCTCTCCTCAACGAGCTCTTTTGAGGATGCAATCACTTAACTCATAGCCTTTCATCTTCAATGCTCTATCTTGAATACTTCACAAGGATTCTTTCCTAGCTTACCATGGATTAATTCATTAGAATTACTTATATACTTAGTTAGTCATTTGTTTAATTTTTCATCAAAGATATTCCTTGCTAGTGTGGTAGCTCATGTAAAGCAAATTACTGAAGTGTTAAATTTGCTTCAATTGGTGGTATTAGTATCATATGATTCTCAACCCAATGAAGTAGATGCGATGCTTGGGTATTTTGTTATTTTACCACTAGTTAGCCATTATCTAGTCTTAGCAAGTTCATATTTCATTCATGATTGTAAAGACAGTATTTATATTTTGCTAGCTTATTATTAATAAAATTAGCTGCTAAGCTATAAGCTTTGTGATGTTTTGCTAAAAAAAATAAAATAAAAGGACACAGCTTCCTTACGAATTCGTTCCGAAAGAAATGACATATTTCTATTTGAAAATAAGTTAACTTTTGACTTCTCATTTGATAACAGAAAAAAAATAACGGATGGCATAATATTATGGGAGGCGAGTGTGGTGCAATGCAAACCCGAAGGTAAGCTCTATCAAATAAAGGCAGGCAAGCTCGATCGAATGAAGGCCAAGATATACCTATGCTATGCAACAATCCTAAAGAAGAACAAGTTTCTTGCAAATTGAATGACCAAGAAGAAAATGTTCAAACGAATCACACCGGTTGACACAAGTTCTTTAAAATCCCACGTCGGGGTTCGGCTCCATCGGAGACTCACAATAGCACTTGCTATGTTTGATCATTCAACAAAAACTAACTTTTTACAAATGAAATGTAATAGCGTATTTATAGGCTACAATATGGATAAAACAGTAAATGGTCACAGGCGACCAAAGGAGTAAGCCACGCAGGGCTGTCTAAAGACTGTTCGGTTACCTTCAACCGAACACGTGACCTCGAACACTTGAGCTCGAGCTTCTTCACTTCGGTGCTTAGTTGTTCTGCTCAGCTCATTCCTTGACATCGATCGCCCTTCTTTCGGTTACCTGCCTTTACTTCGGCGTCGTTGTGGAGTATTCAGTTAGGGTTCGGTCACTTCCTTCTTCGAGATCAAGCTTGTAGATGAAGCCTTCGGTTCTTGAGCTCGGATACTCAGCTTCGGAGTAGTTGCTTTCCTTCGACCAAGCCAAGTGAATGTGGACATCGTGCAACAGCTTGGCTTGGCTTCGTGTTATTGGCCTCGGCAGATCGAACACTTGATCAGCGCGTGTTCGGGCTGCATCAGAGTGCCAGTTCACTTGAGAAGACTAATATATGATGTATCATTGCACAGCGGCGCACCCATGATTTCAGGATGTCGGGGCAGAATTAAAATTAATATAGGTATGCTAATTAATTGAGGGTATCAATTACTATATATTTCTGATTTTTGAGTTATTATATATATATATATATATATATATATATATATATATATATATATATGAGAGAGAGAGAGAGATAGAGAGAATTTCTGCCGACGTCAATGGGTACCAGTGCAGCCGTGCGACTTGCCTACTAGGTCCGCCTTTGTATAACGATATCGGTGATAGAAGGCTATCTATGATATAATGTTACAACATAACAATGATAGACTATATATATGATGATAGAATACTAGCTACTATAAGATCATATATCTTCCAATTTTAAATGTCGTCTTCAACTTGTTTCGTAAAATTAATGATGTAAAGTTACTCTATTTGATCGAATTTCTATGAGCCACTCCTTGCTTAATGTTGTTCATAACCGTATAAGAATAATCAATTGAACCGACTAATAGTGCTCATAATTTTCAATTTTTAAATTTAGAAAAAGAATCAAACAAAATAGAACAATTAGTAAATTTTTATTCACTGAATCCGGCCGACCGATGAATGTAATTTCCTTTGCTTTATTTTCCTGACAACTCTCAAGGAAATGAGAACTTTGAATCAAACTGAAGAAACCAATGTATATTACAATAACAATGAAATTTTCTAAGTATATATCACCTATTAAAAAAATTCACAAGTAAATTGGAGCCAAGGGAAAATATTAGCAGGTAAATCCTCAAGTAAATCCCCAGGTAAATATAAACATATGTAAATCCCCAAGAGTTGTTTCCCATGTACTCCACTTGTTAAAATATCGCATGAAATTCCTCAGCTACAGAAATGCACAGGTAAATCCGCAAATAACTATACGCATGTAATTCTGCAGGTAACAACGTCGCAACTAATTCCCCAGGTAATTATAGTCCTAGGTAAATCTGCAGGAACATATCCGCAGGTAATTCTGGGGATAACAAAATCATAGTTAAATCCTATGCAGCAAAATATCTGCAGGTATTCTTATCTACGGATTTTCCTGCAAATTCTGTTAGGAAATATTTTTCACAATTTTCTATTCATATGCCTACAGATTCTCTTGCGGAAACTGCACATGCGGAAAAATTCCCCAGGTAAGTTCGTGAGCAACTTTTTCCCTGTTGATTGCGCCAAATGTACACGCAGATCTACCTGGGGAATATAATACCACATGTAAATATTCCAAAACTCTGACGATATCAAATTTCAGTAGGAAAATCAATAGGAAACACCTGCAAATATAGTCCGCAGGTAAAATTCCCATGTAAACAGAGCTTTTCTAATAGTGGGAGGATATTGTGAAGATTAAAGAGATGTTGTTTGAAAAAAAGCAATCTGTTGAGAATAGAGTTGTATTACAAATGGTTCAAACTGAGCTCAAAGATACTATAGCATGGAAGAGCAATATTGGAAGCAGAAAGTAGGCTTTTCTTGGTTTTCTGTAGGGGACAGGAATACTAAATTTTTTCATAATTATGTTAATGGAAAGCAGAGAAAACTTCAGCTTACAAGAATACAGGATGGCAATGGGGACTGAATGGACAATCAAGAATTGATCTATGGGCTGCTTGTCAATTCTATCTGAGTCAGCTTGCACAGGGGGAGGATCCTATTGATTTTGAGCTGCTCCAGCATATTCCGTCTATGGTGTAAGCTGATCAGAACCAAGCTCTTCGTAGGTACCTAGCTTTTGAAGAAGTAAAACAGGTTATTTTTGCTTTGAGTGGCGCCAGTGCTAGTGGTCTTGATGGTTTTACTGGTATTTTCTTCCAAGTGTGCTGGAATATAAATCGTATTGATGTATGCAATATGGTGTTGGTCTTCTTTGATGGTGCATCTCTGCCTAAATGCATTACTTATACCAACCTTGTGCTTTTGCCTAAGAAGTCATTGGTTCAGAACTTTTCGAACCTGAGGCCTATAAGCTTGAGCAACTTTACAAATAAGATGATTTCCAGGGTGGTGCATGATAGGTTGGAGAAAATGCTTCCTACGCTAATATCGTCTAATCAGCCAGCGAATAGGGTCATAAAGTTGGATATGGCCAAGGCATATGATAGGGTGTCTCAGAAATTTCTATTGCATGTACTGCGAATAATGGGATTTTCTGAACACTTTATCAATATGTTATGGAGACTATTATTGAATAACTGGTATTCAGTACTTATTAATGTTAAGGCTGCAGGTTTCTTTCATTCTATTACAGGTGTTAAGCAGGGTGATCCATTATCACCAGCTCTGTTCATTCAATCAGTTGAGGTGCTGTCAAGGGCTTTGAACAGGTTGTTTGACGATAAAAAATTCATTAGCTATGGCATGCCTAAGTGGTCCACTCGTTTGAAAGACCTTGCTTATGTTAATGACACCATAGTATTTTGATTCTGCTAAGCCATATTCGTTGAAGAAAGTAATGGATATGTTGAACAAATATGGGCAGATTTTGGGACAGATGATTAACAAAGGCAAGAGTTCTTTCTATATGCATTCGAAAGTGCCATGTGCCTTAGTCCAGTATGTGGGTGATATTACAGCTTTTGCAAAGGGAGTATTTCCTTTTACTTACATGGGGTGTCCTGTATTCTATACAAGGAGGAAGAAGTGCTACTATGATGATTTGATCAAGAAGGTTAATTCTAAATTGCACTCTTGGAAAGGGAAGTTTCTGTCCTAAGGAGGTAAGGCAACACTGATTGTCCGTGTATTACAAAGCACGCCTATTCATATGCTTTCAGTTTTGGATCCTCCAAAATATGTGTTGGAACAACTGCATAAAATATTTTCAAGGTTTTTCTGCAATAACAAGGAAGAACGGTGGATCAGAAACTAGGTCTCATGGAACAATCTTCGCTAGCCACAGAAGAGGAAGGTTTTTCTGGAATAACAAGGAAGAATGGTGGATTACAAACTAGGTCTCATGGGATAATCTTTACTAGCCATAGAAGAGGATGGTCTAGGCTTCAGGTCATTATTTGATGCGTTCAAGGCTCTTTTTGCAATGCTTTGGTGGAGATTTCAAACTTCCAAGTGTTTATCCGCTGATTTTATGTGCAACAAGTTTTGTAAAAGGTGGTTCTCATGTTTAGAAAAAGATGCCGAAGGAAAGGAAAGATGTGGAGCATGAGATTTACTGGCAGTTGAAAAGAGGCACTTCCAGTGTCTGGCATGAAAACTGAAAAAAGCTGGGTGCCTTGTATCATGTTGTACCAGATGACTTTATTATCAATGAGCATATTGAAGATGTTTCAGAGTTGATGGCTAATGGGAGCTGGAATGACCAATTGCTGAATGAAATCTTTCCGGAAGACATTGCTGATCACATTAGGCAAGACATTCGCTTCGTAGGAAATGGAGATACCTGAGACAAGCCATGGTAGATGCCTACTGCTTCTGGTATGTTCTCTGTGAGTAGTGCATTCGCCTTCCTTAGACGCAGAGTTGATCCACAACTAGAGTACAAGTTCATGTGGGTTAAGGGTTTTCCATTTAAGATATCTTTTTTCATATGGAGGCTTTTGCATTCTATGGTGCCAACTGATGACATCTTAAGGAAAATAGGAATTTTAGTACTCTCTAGGTGTTGTTGTTGTGTGCATAGCCAATAGGAGACCTTGACTCATGTGTTTCTAATAAGTCCGACTACTTTAAGAGTATGAATATATTTTGTTGATGCTGCAGGTATTCAGACTCATTTGGTTCAGTTGAGGCAGGCTATTGGAGGTTAGTGGAACAATGATTGCTGCTCAAAACGGAAGCCATTATATTATATTATGCTTGCAATAATTACATAGGATCTATGGAAGAGAAGGAATGTTGTGAAGCTTGGAAGTATAGTTTCCGTAAATAGAATCATTCATGAGGCAGATAAAACTGTATTCTTTCTGGCAAGGGTGAGGTACCCATTGTTAATAGGGATGCCAGCTTTATGGCCGGACATGATCAATTTTCTAAAGGAGTATAGACCACTACTTGTTACTAGAAGGATAGCATGTCAGTCTCCTTTTGAAGGGTGGTTTAAGTGCAATACTAATAGGCATTCTAGGGGTAATCCAGGTCCTAGTTCATTTGGTTTCTGTGTGAGAGACTATGTGGATGACTTGGTATTTGCTAGAGTAATAGATATTGAAGAAAATACCAACATAGTAGCTGAGGAAAAGGGTATTTTTGAGGGATTGACCTATTGTATAGAAGATCAGCTTCATTCCTTGATTTTAGAGACTGATTCTCTTGTTATAAAGAAGTTTATGGAAGGAGAATGAGATCTTCCTTGGTGTATTTTGAAGGAAGTTGAGAAGATCAAGGAGTTAATGTTATCTTTCAAGATGTGCGAAGGGAGGGGAACATAATGGCTGATATTTTAGCTAACCTTGTTTCCTCTTTTGCAAGTGAAATGACTTTTCTTCCATCCTATGATTTCCCTAGTGCAGAGACGAAGCTTATTAATATAGACAAAGCTCACATCCCTAATCTTAGGATTAGGATAGCAAAGAGGAGAATTCTGGATTGATGCTTGTATCGATGTTTTTTATGACACTTGCTTACTTCAGGGTTATACATTGTTAATTCCTTCTCCAGTAGTATTATTGAGTTATCATGCTCATTATGGGGAGGATTATGTAGTGTGTAATTGCTTGAGTTCAAGTAAAATGTTGTTTATTGAGTTGCAGGGTGTTATTCAAGTTTGTATATAACTTGTACAATATTCATTGATATTGGATTACAAAGGAACGTTGGGACAAATTTTTTATACGTTCGTCATATGTTTTGGTGAGCAGCCATTTCTATGTTGGTGGTTATCCAGACTTCCCATATGGACAACGAGTCAGGCAGCGAGGGACATGAGATGGAGGAGTGGTTGGCAAGATTTTACTCTAGCTTAATGAGCGTCCACGCTAGCCTTTGTGTTGCTGGGTAAAAATTCTTGCTCGCTTAGCGGGCCCCTCAATGAGCTTGCATTTTGGCCTAGTTGTGGTGGGTAGAATTTTCTCGCCCTTAGCGAGCTCCTCAGTGAGCAAGGACGGGGCTTTATTGCAAGGGCAGAATGTGCTCGGCCCTAGCGAGCTCCTCAGCGAGCGAGGGCGAGGCTTCATTGCACGGGCAAATTTTTCAACACCTCAACGAGCTCCGTAGTGAGCTAAGTTGGGGTGTTTTGGAAGCGGACAACAGTTGAAGGGAGTTAGTAAGTTCTCATATCAGTCCATGCTTGGTTGAAACATTTGGAGTAGTTTAATGGAACTGGGTCTTAACAGTCATAGTTGCTTTGTTTGGTCTTGAAACTATGGCACCTAGTGAGATCTTGGAGGTGCGTCTCTCGATTTTGACTCATATGAATGTATAGTGACTTGCTACTATAGGATGAACTCCTTAGCTAGCTTTACAATTATTTTAGACATTTAGTTAACTAGTTTCGTATTTTATTGACATATGTTACGGTGTCACAAATGTAATGACTCTTGAAGTTTATTTTTATTTTTATTAATATATTAGCTACTAGGCTCACTGCCTTGTAGCATATTTTCCTTTTAAAAAAAGGGGGTGCTATGCCATGTAATTTTTAAAATAAGGGGGGTGTTATTCCATGTAAGAAAAAATATAGCCATTCATTTGTAAATTCTTTTCTTTGAGGTGCTATTTCTTAAAAAATCTATATAACATATAAATAGGGATACCAAAATAAATGCTTGCCTTCTATAGCATATTTTGTTCAAATAGCTAATTTTTAAGTAAAATATAGCCAATAATAAAAAAAGATAGATAAAATTGGGTGTCAACGCAGTTGTACCCCTTGCAATGTATAGAGTTCTTCCCATAAACAAATGAGAAGCACATGGTCTCTAGAACTATTCATTTTAACAGACATGCCATGTATTAAAAATAATATCTAGCAGGCATTGTTCCACATATTATTATGTTTAAGGGTGTTGTAGGCTCATGAAATGGTCATATTTTCACAATGTATCAACTACTATCGAAATAACTAAATTTCCCTTAAAATGAGGTAATCCTTCAATAAAATCTAGAAAACTGCTAGTCAGAACTCCTTCAAGCCTCCAGGGGTTGAAGTAAGCCTGGGGAAGCTGTCGCATCATATCATACCTTATGAAAATATCACACCTTTGAATAATTTCCTTGGAATCAACAAACAATGTCTTCTAGAAGAATAAGGAAGATAATTTTTTGATAGCATTCCACCTTGAGTTGTTGAGTGCCACATGGTAATAATAGTTTACTTCGATTGTTCATCATTTACCACAACTATTCTACACTTCCACCTTGGTTGATCATTGAACCAAGTGTAAGACTTGTAAGGTTGAACTTATAACTTCTCAATCAAATCTTGGAGTGTTTGATCACTGCCCCAATTATGCTTAATTTGTTCAAAATGAACTATTAGGAGTTAACATGGCTATAGTAAAGAGCTCAAAAATAAGATATCTTGATAAGGCATTAGCAGCCTTAGTCTCATATCCCTTCTTGTACTTAATGAAATAATCTAAATCCATAAGCATAAATATACCAGCTACTTGAAAATCAGTATGAATCTTTTGCTCTAGAAAGTACTTTAATATCTTTTGGTTTGTCTTAATATAAAAACCATTGCTTTCTTAGAAGATATCTTGACCACTTCGTAACAAAAAACACTAAAGCTAGTAGCTTAATTAATGAGGACAACTCTGGTGGTAACACTTTACCTTGTTGAGCTTGCAGACTGCTAAAGGAAAGGTGAGTCTATTGAATTGGTTAGTTTTTATAGTCACATTCTTAGCTTGTGATCTTTTTATCGTATTGGTAGCTCATCTCAACATATGCTTCTTACCTTGGTACATGAATTCCATATTAAAATTCATAAAGTTCAACTTGATATCCCCTAGTGTAGTTAGCCATTGACAACCCAACACCATATCAAAACTTCCTAGGATATGACATCAAATTGGTAATGAATGTGGTACCCTCTAGAAACCATTGAATATTTTTACATAATATGAAAGTTTGTAAACTCCTACCATTAGCAACTCTAACAAACTGTGAAGTCGTAGAACTAGTATCACTATCCAACTTTACTTATTCACTTCTGATACCCCATTACACCAGTTAATGCTTGTAATGATATAGCCATCAACTCCTCATCTTGGCTATATTCCAGATCCTCTTCTACTACATCTTCTTCTTCATCCTCGATTACATCAATCATATATATTTGTTTCTTCATTCCAAATTTTTGTTTAGATGTGAACTTTCCATCACAGAAGAAGCATAACCCTTTGCTCTTTCGTCATTCATTTCTGCAACTATTAACACCTTCTGATTGGCATTATTGTGGTGCTGATTGTCCTAGTTAAATCATTGATAAGGATCAAAATCAAAAGACGATAAAAGATAAAAGCTAAAGGGAACGAGACCCGTCTCGAACTCCCTACAAGGTATCCACGGAGAACTTGTTCCGTGAAACCCTCGTATCGGTGTCAAGAAAAGCCTACGCTAAGCAACTACCCTCGAGTCAACACTCGAGACTCGCAAATAGAATGATCGGGGGAGGGGGGGAGGGGGGGTTTGGGGATCAACTAGCTCACCTAGAAGACTCAAACCAACTAAGGGTTTCATTTCATTCAAAGAGACTATTTCTCTTGAAAGTTCATTGATTAAAAATTAAGAGACTTAGTGAATTTAATTAGTACCAAAAAACCCCTCTTGGCGAAAAGTAAAGTAAAGAAATCCACAAAAAATAAAATTGAATCTAAAATGCCTCTTACTAAGCAATCCTACTGCGAGACAGTTACACATTGATAAAAGAACTAAAGAAAACAAAAAAAAGGATAAGAACATGGATAATTCTCGGCTAAAAATCATGCCAAAATCATGTACCCTTTCTTCCTTCTAGAATATGATTATTAACTTCCTGATCCAATCTTCATACTTTGGTGCAGAACAAAAACATTAAAGCCATAAGTTGAAAAGAAGTAATGAGTCATGATCCAGGGAAATAAAATAGGAAAGCGAAAGTCAGTTGTGGAAAACTATTAAACTTCCAATAGCCATTAAAGAAACCGGAAACCACAGTTATGAAAAATTATTAAACCTCCAATCACCATAATATAAACCGTCAAAACCGAATAGTAAAACATGGTCAATGCTACATATTTAGTATGGTCGTCATCCAGGTACTAATATTGTCCCCTATGTACTATACTACATATTTTATGTTGAGACGAAAGCCAACGTTAGTTAATTACTGTTTCAGTGAAAATTATATATAAAGGTTAAGAACTTGAAACTTTACTCCAATTAAAAATGTATTTATACTCTATATGTATAATGTACTAATGCCAGCAGAATTAAAAGAATAAGAAACATTCATGAGTTAAAAAGGATATAGATCACTCGTCTTTTAGCCACTGTTGCAGCTTGCACATCCAAAATCTTGTCCCTTTTCTCTCTATATGTTTTTGAAAAATACACCAAAAAATTCTCATTTTAGGAAAGAAAAGAATTGGAACGTCTGTTTGCAAGGGAAGGAGAAAAAAGAAACAGACAAAAATCAGTATCTGTGAAAAAACAGTTTTTGGATAAATATTTTCTATAAGGAGACTGCACGTAGGCATAAATTTAGGTTTGAAAACTCTATTTTTCAGTTTTGTTCCTTAACTCCATCTTTCAGTTATTTTTTAAATCGACAATCCTCTTTTTATTAGATTAAAAAGTTGTGGGCTTTAACTTGCAACGTGGGGCTGCCACTCCAGCAATTAAGGGAGACAGTTATTGAAAAATAATGGGGCATTATCTTTTATTTTTTGGGTAATAATAATCTAATTTAAAAAAATTTCGAAATACTAACTGCCCATAGTTTTCAGGGTTAGGATAAAACACTATGGAATATAGTCATCCCAAACACAAAAACTACCACACGATTTGTTCTCAGTTTTTAACTACCACAGGATTTGTTCTAGCTTTTTTTCCAGTTTTTTAAATTTAAAAACTACAAACATTTCAAATTTTGAACTAACAACTAAATTTTAACTACTTCCTTAACAACAAATTAGTTAATTGTCCTAACCACTATCTTGCTTTTAATAATATATAGATATAGATATAGATATTGGCTGAAACTCGGTCCGTCCCGCACCGCACCTGCACTTACCCACATAGGTTCAAACTCACACTGCCCGCACTGCCTGCCATCCCTAACTAGAGAACTGCAGTTACGTATAATAGATTTTTATTTTCACAAACTTCTCTTTGTAAGCGTGCTTAATCATGTTTAATTTTGTCATTTTCTTCTATCAGTTTCAATTGACCTTGAAGGGCGTAATATGAATAGTTCGAAAGTAATATGAGGAGATGTAATAATTCTTAAACTCACGACTCAAAGATAAAGATTAAAAAGTAATTTACCGTAACATTCATTATATTACAGTCCTTTTTTTTACTAGAGGGATATTTATGTACATTCTTTCATCAATCTTTATATATGTGTATTCAAAAGGTTTCATTTTTTAGACTTGTTTTTTTTCTCCAATTTATGCCTATTTACTCAAAGATTATTTAATAATATTTATGTTATTTATAAAATGGTACTAAATGACGACTCGATACACTCGTGCAACATGTTTTTGTGCGAAATAGATAGATATGTCGTCGGTGTTACAGTTTTGACCCGCCTAAGAAAAGTCTCACAATTTGGCTCATGTATATTTAGTTTATAGCCTGTTTTGTTGTGTTAAAAGTACAAAAATTGTTAAGTCATTGCTTAGTGTGGTTCCTTTTATTACTAGTTCATGTATGTTCTAAATGTATGTTGTGAGAAAACGTGATTGTAAGTAACGTACAAAACTAAAATATTAATTTCAAAGTGTCAAAATCTTTTTGTAAAATGATCTCTTGACAAATCTGGACTTTTACAAAACTGGCCATGTTATGTAAAATAATGGACCAAAATCTTAAGTCTATCCTTCCATCCCAGTGATGCACTAAATCTGCAAATAAAGTGGAAGTTGAATTACAGAGATATTCAGAAGTGACTTTCACCAAAATAGGTTTTGAAAAACACACACACACACATATGTATATATAACAAAAGGAAAAAGTCTGGAACGAGGTCAATTCTGAAAACAAAGGAGTAGGACATTTTTTGCAAAATCTTTCAAAAATAAGACTGCAGCTGCAAATGTTTATAAGAAATTGAAATGTGGGCAGAATCCGAACCAAAATTTGCAACTTTAGCCAGTTTATGATTTACCATTTAACTTATGGACTGTCACGATCGAATTCTACAAGAGCCGAGACTGACACTTAGTAGAATACTCTACCAAGCGAACCAAGTATCTTGAGCTGCTACAATAGAATATAACTTATTTTATTTCATAGGAGATACTAGAATAAGGTTTAACATTATAAAACACATCCATATACAGATACACCCACAACTAGTACATGGAGCATAACTCTAGGTATTAGTAGAATTATAAAACTGACTTAGACGACAAGGCAATTAACGAACTCTAGCACCCACGAAAGAAATGGGGTGCTCACCACTGGCTCAAGAAAGGTGGACCTCAAACTGCAGCTTCAGGTTGGACTTCGGGACCTGAAACCAAGTAGTTCAACTAGCTTCGACCTCCTATTTTTTATAAAATTGGAGCAAGTATTTTATGAAAAACATGCACTTTGTACAATAAACATATTTATATGTATATCAATAAATCATCAAAATAATAAGGACTTTAGTAAATAAATTATTTTAAGAACTGAGAATCATTTACCAAAAATGGAGCATAGGCGATAAACATACCTTATACTTGGGAGTTTCCATCTAGACACTGACAGTCACCATGTGTACATCATGGATTCCGATCACCCACCCGATCGGCTTGGGCTATTGATAATGGGAAAACTACAGAAGCAATAAACAAGATAAAAACGAAACGAGACTCACATGATTGTTGGTATGGGGCAAATCGAGCTAAGACACCAACCATCAAGAGCCAAGCTTGAGAGCACAAGGAATGCAAGTCACGGGCACCGGAAGTGACTTGAAGATCATGCATCGGAGCACCTAGGAAGAAGGAGCGCCCATCTCAGCCAGGCGGAGCGCCCAAAGACCAGGCGGAGCGCCCACACACAAGGAGTCCAGGCGGAGCGCCTGAAGTCCAGGTGGAGCGCCTAGCTTTGGCGCCATTTTGATCAATGGGTTTCTTAGGCGGAGCGTCCAGATTTAGGCGGAGCGCCTGACGCTGAAGAAGAGCCAACTTTTGGTGTGAAGTTTCTATTTTGCCCTTAAGTGGCTTTTTATGTTTTCATTAGCTTTGGGGGCATTTTAGTCATTTTACCATGTCTTATGAAAGACTATAAATAGGACACTTAGTTATTTTCATTCATTAGTTTTGTTTTTAGTCTTGAGAGAGAAGAGAGAACGTTGAAGAGGTCGAGCCCTTCGAGTTCGAAGCTTGAAGCTTTGTGAACCTTGTATAACTTGGAACCTATGGAGATTCATCGCTAGTGTGAAATCCTTGTAAGATTCGAGTTTCAATTCTCCCTTTGGATAATAAATTCTTGTTTGAATTGTTTATCCGTTCTTTCTTCTATTTCTTGCCTTCCTCGTCTTGAATTTCTCGATATCTTTGATATCACGTTATCTAATTTACTTACTTCTGCTCGTTTATCGTTGTATTTGCTTCCGCGTAGTTTACCCCTTATCAGTTGGTATCAGAGCAAGGCTCGGGTTATGTTCTTACAAACCCTCGTTCCTTGTTCATTGTGTTAGTATCGTGTTGTTTTTGTTATTATTGTTCTTGAAAAAGAAGAAAATAAAAAATTGAAAAACTTGAAAAGTTGAAAAAAATTGGTAGATTGGGTTGGATTCAAATCCCCAAATGTTAAAAAGTATTTGGGTTTGTTCTATATAGTATTCCCATAGTTTTGATACCCATATATCGTGTTTTGGTGTTACGATTCAAAAGTTCGAAAATCAAATTCTCAAAATTTTGAAAACCCTTGAAATCACTTCATACTTGAATCGAAGCGTGTTGTTGTTGTTGTTTGGGTTTGAAAAACCATTGGGTATTGGTTGTAATAGTTGTATACACCTTTGGGTATCATTGATTTTGTGTATCGGGCTGAAATCGTTCAAAAAAAATTGGCCAAAATCACCAAAACCCGTTCTTGGAAAACTGCTGAATCTCACTCTAGGTGGACTGCCAACTTTTTGGGCAGAACCCCAGCCAGACGGAGCGCCTCTCACCAGGCGGAGCACCCACTTGCACTGGGCGGAGCGCCCACCCCTGTTTTGGGTCCGGTTTGTTTTGTTTTGTGTGTTTTTGTGTTTTGTTTGTTTCCTAACTTCTTGGTTAGTGTTTCTAGGGTAATTGGCCTACTCCATTGACACTAACTATTGAGCGTATTAGGACACTCGTGCGTAGAGGAGATTAGACTTCAAAGAAGAGTCGTAGATTTTTCTTTGGCCTCAAGTGCGCACTTAAATAACCGTCCGTCCATCGAGTCACACTAACTCCATTCCGAACCAATACTTGGACGTACTAGTTGGTAATCTTACCATTGTGGTTCCAAAAAGGTAACGGACATCATTGGGTGGGGGTTTGGGAGTGTGAATCCTAAAAAGAGCGTTGAGTGCCACCACCAAAAGTGAGGGAGTGCAAGTGAGGTTGTTTAAACTAACCTTTGTGCTTTCTTAAGATGTCTTTTGTAGGTACAAGGAGCTATAAGGGAGGTTTGGATTGATATGGGAATGGATTGGAGGACGAGGGTTTTTACCATACTCCTACCACTAGTAGAAGATCGTATGGATACCTTGAGGAGTGCAACCAAACTCATGATATTGCAACAAGGTATGAGACTTCTTCCCAGACTTTCAATTATGTTAGTGATGTTGGAAGAGTGATGGGGAGTGGAAGCTACTGTAGTGGTGTTGCTAGTAGCGAAGAAATAAGAAAGTACCCATCTCATGGTAGTGCCTCAAGTGAGACTACTAATGGTGGGAAGTTTAAGGGACATTACTACGATGAGCTCTAAGAAGAAGAGAATGGTATCAATTCGTAGTGAGTCTTAATGGGTATGTGCTTCAAGTGGATGAAGGTGAAGCAAGTTGGATTAGTCCTCTTGTGGTGAGAAGGTTGGGAATACATTGTGTTGATGGAATGGCTAGGGTAGTTATTTTGCAAAGGAACTTTGAAGAAGAAGTTGAGTGCCAAGTGGGTCCTTTAGAGGGATGTGATGCTATGTTGGGAAAGCCTTGGCTTCTCCATAGATACTTCAAGTTCAACAAAGGCCTTGGTGGCTACCATGTTAAAGCACAAGGGAAGTTACAATTCCTCCTTCCTAGGAAAGAAGAAGTACAAGTAAGAGAGCCCACGAACATGAGAAATAGTGGGACACCATTGAGGAGAAGTCCTATGCTTGAAAAAGTGCAATCAAGAAGTCCTACAAACACAAGCAATGGTGGGACTAGTGCAAGAAAAGAGTTGACAAGTATCAACAAGGTGAACCCGAAACCACAAGCTCCAAAGCCAAGTGGTTCACCAACAAAGAAGAAAGAGACCTCAAGTGATGAGTCTCTAAGTCTGAGATTCCGGGTTGATGTTAAAAGTCCACCTACTCCGGCTATGGGTATCCTTGGGCCTCGTCTCAACTCACCCGAATTTGAGAGGCAAAATATTGAGAGGAGTAAGGGAGTGACTGGTGACATTCCTGGAGTGGAAAAAGGAGAGGATGTGTTGAGTGATGTGAGTGGGATGTCACCACCTAAATCTACACCCGACCTAGAAAAGAAAATGTGGGAAAAGAAAGAGGAAAAAAGAATGGTTGAGAGTGAGGACACCCCTTATTCTAACACTTACTTTTTATCTTTTTCTTCTACTTGTGTTAGCTCTTGTATAGGCATTCTCGGAGGCAATCCAATGGAGCCTCAATCATATTCCAAGATGGAAGGACAAGGTGAAGAAGATCTTCAATGTGAGCTTCAAGGTAGACATACAATTCATGACACTTCACGTGCATTGATTGAGCAAGATGGCCACTCAAAGGTACGTGATAGTTCTTCCCTTGAGCATGTTACTTCCTTGTTATGTGATAGTGTCTGTGAAAACTCTATGCTAGTTTACGATCTATATGATTATAATGTGTTTGCAACTAGTGTAGAGTCGATTGGTCAACTTGTGTGTGATTGTGAACCACTAGTTGAGAGGGATGATAAGCCACATCATGATGTGAGCTCGTTTTTCATTGGACCTCTCTTTAGTGAAGGTTGTGTAGTTGACCTTGTTTGTGACCCTTGTTATGACACCCCACCTATATTTGATGAAGGAGAAGATGAGTTGAACGAATATCCTATTCTTTCCTTTGATTGTTGTTGACACCCAATTTTGTCCCCTCCCTATTTTCGAAATCAACCGTTCTTGAATTTACACACACCTGTGTATTCCATTCCCATCTCGTCTATTATCTTCAAAATTACCTTCTCATAATATCCTGGTAATTAAGGCCATTTTCAAAGCATCGTCCCAAATCATAGCTATTTGTACAACTTTTCTACAATTATTTCTATTTTTAACAAAAATTATTCAAAATTGCTCCAAGCCTCAATATTACAATTTCTGTGCATCTTAGCCTCCCTAACATTTTAAAATTGACTTCCTAATTTTTCCATGATTTTTACACCATTTAAAATCCATTTTATACCCTTTTATACCCATTTTATACCTATTTATACATACATATATATACATTTACACGCATATATACACAAAGCATACACATCGGCCTATCTTTGCCTCCTAGACACCCACGTGGCCAAATCCTAACCCTCCGTTGATTTAATCCAACGGTTGAAAAACCAAATTTCCTAATCTACCCCACACAACCCTAAAACCCACGCGACCCTCTCCCTCTCCCCACGTCTGCTCCGATTCTCACTCCTTTCTCTCTCCTTGGCAACTTCGAATGCCACCACTGTCAATGGGTTTCCCGGCCATTTTAGCTGGAGAAATTTGGGGAAAATTATATCATCATATCCCTCGTGGTGTCCGCTACAAAACTCGTATAATTTCAATGATGTTCAAGCAAGGGCGACATTCGACCTTTGATAACTGTGACACCACCGCCAGGAGACGCTCAGGTCGACCTTTTAGGGATGTTTTGCTTGAGTGGGATAAGAAACATAACGAATGTAAGTCTACGGCGAGTCAATTTGACTCGACCTTGGTATGAACATAACCCTCCCCCCTTCTAACTGATTTTTGATTTGTTTGAGACCCATGCTTAGATTTGCCTATGTTTCTGTGTGATTAGCATGTTCGTTATTATTAATGGATGATGAAATGCATGACCAAATATTATTACTTCGATTCACTGATTGGTATGAATGTCGCATGAAATTATCGAATATTCAAGCATGATTTGTTTCATAACATGAGCTTTGTGTTATCGTTACCCATTTAAACCTAGAATCCGTATTTAATTTGAGGAATGATTCCGTGTGATATGTTTGTTTACCCAGTCTCAACGCATAATTCTTATAAACTTGTGCCTAGTCTAGATTGAAAGATGACTGATTTTTAATTGAAAACTTGTTGATCGATGCTTGATTGGAAACTACCTTTTAACCCAATATGCTTATGATTTTGATTGGAATCTGTTGAGTTAATCAAGGGATTTTAGGACTCAAAATTGGTTCACACTATGTTTGTACAGTGATTCTTGAATTTAGACTCTATTGTGGCTGGGGGGAAGGGATTATGCTCACCAGAATCTCGAATTGATCTTAATTCTAGGGGTTCGATTGGTTTGTATTTGGAAAAGGGTGCTAAAACTTCTCTTTTATTTATGGAAACTATCTCCCCTTGCCTTGTTTAATTCTTCCCGTTTGAATTTAAGCCTCTACTCTTCATCTATATAAAGGACTCCTCTTCGACTAGAAAAGACAGAGTTCTGGACATCCAAAAACCTAGAAACACATTGATTCACCAAAATTGCATAGCCTTTCTTAGCATCTCCCTCTCTCCTTGCTTATCTGCTTCTTTGAAAGGATTCTTTTGTTTACTACTTGTGTGCTGGCCTTAGCATCTTCTTTCCTTTATTTGCACAACATCTGAAGGTATTCATTCTCATTGTCTTTTGTTTTCTGCATATGTATGTGTGTATTGCAACTATGCTCTGTTAAGATCACTGGTATAGATACTATGTTTTGGTTCTGGGTAATACAGGCACCTATGTTTAAAATTATATCCACCTGGTTAAGATGTAGTTAGAGGCATGAGACGTCACCTCTTTATTGCTTGTCTGATGCCTCTGTGTTAATTCCTTAGCATGACTTCTTATTCTACTTCTGCCTGAACTATTGGTCTGAACTGCCTTTTTTTTAGTGGTCTGCATATTTAGACATACCAGGGTGTGCTGACTGCACCTATTCCTGATAGCCCTCTCTTTGGGGTCAGGCTTTCCCTTTCCCTCATCACCTGCTAACTTTGTTTCCTGCAGTTGTGTTCTATAGAACCTTGAGGGCAATAGTGCTAATGCCTGAATTGCCTAAGCTTGGTTCTGGTGGTTTAAAGAACCTCTGGTTATTGACATTCCTGAACTCTGAGAATTGGACATTTCTTTGAGAAACAGGGTCTTCTTCCTATGGCCAATACTCCTCCCCTTTCTATGTTTCCCCTTAGGAACTGTCCCCAACCTGTATATTCATTAAGTGCCCTGTTTGTATCTTTTTCTAAGACAGGGGTATAACAATGATGTTATACCAAACAGGTTATCAGGGGTCATTCCTTCAAACTCTCTCACTCTTTGCGTACATTGCATCATTTAGGTTTAAGTTAAATTGGTTCCAAGTTGCTTCTTCTGAAAGCTGATAAATATACTTAGAATTTCACTTTCCTGAGACTCTGTACATTTTAAAGAGTATCAAAAGCATGATCACCGTTTGAATTTTCGATTAAACAGGGCCTATATGTGTTCTATTTGTCTATAAGGGACATATCTCTGAAATTAAAACTGCCCCCTTGTGTAAAAGCAGGCCTTTTATGTATTTAAACCATCTTCTATTTTGCGCAAGTAGTCCAGGCCCATAACGTTTTGGAAAATATGCCTCTTTATGCGTTTTAGCTATTTCTGTTTTGCGCAGTTGGTCCAGGCCCAATAAACTTTTTTAAATCATGGCCTGATTATGTGTGAAAACGTTTTTAACTACTCTAAACGCTCCTATACACTAATCTAATAGTGTATAGGGGTGTATAAATCTTAGGGGTCGTTTATACACATTCAAAACTATATTTTTTCAAAGTATCATCATCTAGATCATGTATTTGCATGTATATATAAGTACTATTACGTGCGACAGCCCATTATTTGCATCTATGTGCTCTTGTGATTCCGTTTTCGAAAAAAGCCCCTCCTCCTATGTATTTCCCAAAAATCCGACCCCAACACCAAAAGGCCATTAAGGTTAGGGCTCGACAATAAATGACGAGTCACACCGACCCTAAATGAGCCAATATTTTATTTTAAAACAAACTCCTTTTGGTTCTTTGTTAAAACCAAAATTATTTACAAAACCAATTACTTATGCAAATGTTCTTCCTTTAAAGTATGATTACATTTGTGAGTCAAATTAGAATATTCATTTACATGGTAACTTTTGTGTGCGAGTAGGCTTTAACGTTAGAGGCCGTAGACACGAGTAGGCTTAAACCTAGGCCGAATATGAAAGTTGTTTGTATATGCATGATGTATCTTAGTTTAACCGTATAAACCCAAGTTAGTATTCATATGGTAATAGACATTGTTTACATCCCAAAATTAAGACTCGGACGGTAACCACCTTTTGGTGGGACTCGAGGAAGTGCCTAACACCTTCTTCCCTGAGTCACTTGGACTTCTTACCCTATAGAATCTCTAAAATAGACTGGTAGACCTTTTAAACTTGACTTTAGACGTTAGGTGACCTAATACGCCTTAGAACTATATTAGGTGGCGAATCTAAAACATCTTAACTCAAACGAGTTCACCCAGTCAAATCCGAAACCCGACTCGCCTCGAGCTGAGTCCAAAATCGGGTATGACAATTATTTATTTAATAATGATGGTCTCGAGTGTCGTAGTGAGGATGATCATAGCCTTGAGGAATCTCTATTGAGGGAGATGGATAGGATTTTCTTTGATGATTCATCAAGTGTGGATGATGACTCTAGTTTTGATACCTCACCTTTGATGGGTAGTGAACTTGTTTTCACCAAGCCTTTGTTTGAAGAGGATTTTTAAAGAGGTTATGGTGTATATCAAACTAGAAAAGAGTTTGGGTTTGAACCTCCATGGAATGGAATGCTTAACTCTATAGATAACCCATTGTTTTTGACCTCCCTTGGGAGTTTGTCTAGCGAGGAGGGTTGTCTTGGAGGTAAATTTGGAGGTGAGGAGGTACCTCTCGGTGTGTGCAAGAGTGCTTCTAAGAAGGGGAGTGGAGTATTTGATGTTAGTTGTAGATTGAACTATTTTGCTTACTCCATCCCATATATTGAACACACCTTGAGTGTTGAGCATGCCAAAGCCAATGTGCCACAATGTGATGAAAATGCATTGAAGGCTTGGTATGTTGGATATGGGCTTAGGGGTCGTGGGGAATTTGATTGCTACATGCATACCCTTGATTTCTTTGTTTGTTATGATTGTAAGTGCTTGTTCTTGTTCAGCCAAGAATTTATTGCTTCCTTTGGGAACATACACTTTTTAATGGGTATTGATGCTTGGCTCTATCACAAGAGTGTGTTTTCCACACCATTTGCACTTAACTCTTGTTAAAGCTAACCTACTTGTGAAGTAGGAAACTTGTTTGTGCTAGTTTTGAAAGTAGGCTTGATCGTTTGATTTTGAGGACGAAATCCTTTCAAAAAGGGGAGGATGATACGGGGCAAATCGAGCTAAGACACCAACCATCAAGAGCCAAGCTTGAGAGCACAAGGAATGCAAGTCACGAGCTCCGGAAGCGACTTAAAGATCATGCATCGGAGCACCAAGGAAGAAGGAGCGCCCAGCTCAGCCAGACGGAGCACCCAAATACCAGGCGGAGCGCCCAGACACAAGGAGGTCCAGGCGGAGCGCCTAGCTTTGGCACCATTTTGATCAATGGGTTTCTTAGGCGGAGCGCCCACATTTAGGTGGAGTGCCTGACATTGAAGTGGAGCCAACTTTTGGTGTGAAGTTCCTATTTTACCCTTAAGTGGCCTTTTATGTTTTCATTAGCTTTGGGGGCATTTTAGTTATTTCACCATGTCTTATGAAAGACTATAAATAGGACACGTAGTTATTTTCATTCATTAGCTTTGTTTTTAGTCTTGAGAGAGAAGACAGAACGTTGAAGAGGCTGAGCCCTTCAAGTTCGAAACGGATCGCTTCGTGAACCTTGTATAACTTGGAACCTATGGAGATTCATCGCTAGTGTGAAATCGTTGTAAGGTTCGAGTTTCAATTATCCCTTTGGATAATAAATTTTTGTTTGAATTGTTTATCCATTCTTTCTTCTATTTCTTGCCTTCCTCGTCTTGAATTTCTTGATATCTTTGATATCACGTTATCTAATTTACTTGCTTCCGCTCGTTTATCATTGTATTTGCTTCAGCGTAGTTTACCCCTTATCAATTGTTCAAGTAGCAACGAAGAACAATGTTTCGTTACACCCCGATTGCAGGTCAAGAATCACCTACGCTATGCAACTATCCTCAAGAATCATGGGGTTCTTGCAAATAGAATGATCGGAGAGGATTGAAGTTCAACTCTGAATCTTCCAATTGAAATCAAACCAAAATCAAGGATTTCATTAGAGAGAATTCTCATATGTTTTGTGTAATCAAAGTAGTGTAAAATGAGTCCAAGACCTAATGAAGACTCTTATAGTCTTCTACAACATGTAATTAAAGGTCCTAAATATTCCCAAAGTGGATCAAAACAATAAAGACCACTTAGGGCTAAAGAAGAAATTACACGCAAAAAGTCATAAAATCTCGAATGGCTTGCAACAGTGGTAGGCGGTCCGCCCACCCCCTCTGGGTGCTCCGTCTCATGGTCTCTTCAGCAGAGTAGGCGGGTCCGCCCACTCAAAGTCCAGAGAGTGGACAATACCACACTTAACCAAAATTCGACCCCTTTTCAAATAGGCAGTCCACCCACTTCAGGAGGCGCTCCGCCTCCTCCTAGGATGTGTTGGGGCGCCTCAAAATGAGCTTGGGGTACCTCTCCTTGTAGCCTAAGAGGTCCTCATTCGATGGTGCTCAAATGCATGATCTTCAAGTTGCTTCCAGAGCTCCCATCTCCCACGTCCAATCCTTTCCATACCAAGTGAAGGTGAGCATCATGGATTGCTTTGGCTTGGCTTCTAGTAAAGGGTCTTGTAGTGGTTTGCTCCGCATCATCCTACCCTTCTTGAGAAGATTTCGTCCTCGAAATTAAGGCGTCATCCTCCACGACATCACTTACATTAAAAGGAGCTAAGTCACTAACATTGATAGTATTTGAAACATTGTACTCACCGGGTAAATCAATCACAGAGGCGTTGTTGTTGATCTTGGATAGCACTTGGAATGGACCATCTCCTCGGGGTGCCAACTTCCCTTTCCTAAGGTTTGAAAACCTCTCTTTGCGGAAGTGTACCCACACCCAATCTCCTTTCTTGAGTTCCAACTTCTTCCTTCCCTTGTTCTTCTTGAAGGCCACCTTAGCATAGGCTTCTTCCAAACTCTTCCTTGCCTTGGCATGGATCTCAAGCATTGCCTTAGCTTGGCTTTTACCTTCAAAACTAACAATCATATCTTTGGGCAAAGGGGTTAGATAAAGTGGAATCAAAGGATTAAAACCATAAACACACTCAAATGGAGTCATGCCAATCAAGCTATGGAATGTACGGTTATAAGCAAACACCATAAGAGGCAACTTGTCAATCCAAGTCCCGTCCTTACCTCGGGACCTAGCTCTAAGTAGAGCATCCAAAGTTTGGTTCACCACCTCGGTTTGACCATCCGTTTGAGGGTGGTGGGACGTAGAAAACAACAATATGGTGCCAAGAGAACCCCAAAGACACATCCAAAAATGACTAAGGAACTTAGAGTCCCTATCACTCACGATGGTTTGAGGCACACCATGCAACTTTAACACATTATCAATGAACAAAGAAGCTACATGTTGTGCACCGTGACTCTTTTTACAAGGAATGATGTGAGCCATTTTGGAGAACCTATCCACAACAACATAAATGCTATCATGTCCCCCCTTAGACCATGGCAACCCCATAAAAAAATCCATAGAAATATCCATCCACGAGCTAGTAGGAATAGGGAGGGGAATGTACAAACTATGGGGATTCGACTTGGACTTAGCATGCTTGCAATCCAAACAAGCATTGCATAGTCGCTCAACTTGCAACCACATTTTTGGCCAATGGAATTGCTCCATGAGAATGTCAAAGGTTTTGTTTCTCCCAAAGTGTCCCATCAAGCCCCCAAAATGTGCTTCACGAACAAATAACTCCCTCCATGAGGACTCGGACACACAAATTCTACCATTCTTAAAGATATAGCCATCAACCCATTGGTACTTCTCAACTCTTTCTCCCTTCTCAAGAGCTTCATGAATACTCTTTAGCTTAGGGTCTTGAGCATACATCAACTTAATGCTCAAGAATACTCTTTAGCTTAGACTCATGGTCACTCTTAATCACAAATTCCCTAGGCCATAGATAGTGTTGCCAATGAGCTAGAGATCTCACTAGGGCATACAACTCCTTGTCATACGTAGATTAATTCAAGGTTGCACCCTTCAACTTCTCACTAAAGTAGGCAATAGCTTTCCCTTCTTGCATGAGAACTCCCCTAGTACCCACCCCCGAGGCATCACATTCAACCTAATGCCTTTCCGAAGTCGGGCAATTGCAACAAAGGGGTGGTACTCAGCCTACTTTTCAACTCTCCTCACACAAAGGGTTTATCCTTCTTCACCAACTCAGTGAGTGGTGCGGAAATGGTGCTAAAGTCTCTAACAAATCGTCTATAGAAACTAGTAAGGTCGTGGAAACTCCTAACATGAGAAACAGTAGAGCTTTTCGGCTCTTAGCACTTCAAGGACTTGACTTAAGTGACCAACATGATCATCTATTGATTTGCTATTTATCAAGATATCATCAAAAAAGACAACCACAAATTTGTTGATAAACGGCTTCAAGACATGGTTTATCAACCTCATGAAAGTGCTAGGTGCGTTGGAGAGGACAAAAGGCATCACCAAGCATTCATAGAGACCAATCTTGGTCTTGAATGCGGTCTTCCACTCAACACCCGATTTCATCCGGATTTGGTGGTAGCCAAACCTAAGATCTATCTTAGAAAACATACTAGAACCACTCAATTCATCAAGCATGTCATCAAGTCTAGGAATGGGATGACGATACTTTACCGTTATCTTGTTGATCGCACAGAAATCAACACACATCCTCCATGTCCCGTCCTTCTTTGGCACAAGAATGACCGGTACGACAAACAGACTCAAGCTTTCACGAACCAAGCCTTTGTTGAGCAACTCATCCACTTGCTTTTGCAACTCCTTGGTATCCTCGGGATTGCTCCTATAGGCCGGCTTGTTTGGGATTTGGGACCCCAAGACAAAGTCTATTTGATGTTCAATCCCCCTCAATGGAGGAAGACCACTCGCCATATCTTTCGGGAACATGTCCTCAAATACCTTCAAAACATTCTCAATAGCACTAGGCAAAGGGTTAGGGTTAGAAGAATAATCATAATCGGAATTTAGAACCATACCTTTGTGCACTTGGCAAATGAGAAATTTGGTGCCATCATTACCTCTCAAGTACTCACCCGGTTACATCATGGAAAAAACTCCACCGGTAGAAGATGGTGGAGTCTCAGCCAAAGGTCTAGTCTCCACGGGGAACTTAGCTTTAGCCGCTTTTTTCAACTCCCTCATGCGTCTATAGTCATCATTTACTTGCTTCGGCGTCAAGGGCGTAAGCACATACTTCTTGCCCTTATGTTTAACCGTATAAGTGTTGACTCGGCCATCATGAACCACATTTTTGTCATATTTCCAAGGCCTACCAAACAAGAGATGACAAGCTTGCATTGGCACCACATCAAACATGTGCTCATCTTGATAGTTCCCAATCATGACCTTTATCAAGACTTGCTTCACCATCTTCAATTCCCCAAACTATCTTAGCCATTGTAATCGGTAGGGGTTTGGGTATTTAAGGGTAGACAATTTCAATTGTAAAACCAAAGATTGGCTCACCATATTTGCACAACTACTCGAGTCAATAATCATGGAGCACACTTGTCCCCTTAGTCTACACCTAGCATGAAACGAGTTCTACCTTTGCATATCCACTTCCTCCTCGCTCATCATGGCACTCAAACTACGACGTACTACCAAGAAATGTTAGGGTCTTCACTCTCCGCCGCATTTTCCTTACACTCATCTTGCTCATCTTCTTCAACTACTACACCCTTGGGCTCACTTTCGTCCTCATACACCAACCCATCATCCATGACTATCATTGTTATTCGAATGGGGAAAATTGGCAAAGTGGCCATAACCCTTGCACTTGTGGCATTGGAAAGAAGAAGAAGAAGAAGAAGAAGAAGAAGAAGTATTTAATTGAGTTTTAGAGTTACCTCCCACTTTTTTGATGTCACTTCTTGGAGTGCCTTCTCAAAAGGCTTCTTCATATCACGACTTCCACTTGCACCACTTGTGTTTGGGCTCTTCCATTCTTTGGGTCGAGTCATGGGAGTAGAAGTAGTACTCCTATAGCGAGGGGCCTTCTCTTCCTTGAGCCACTTTTCGGCCTATACCGCGGCATCACAAACATCTTGAAGAGAATGAAAAATGTGTAACTTTACTTGAGAAACAATATCTCGACTTAAGCCATTCTTAAATCGGATGATAGTTTGCTCCTCATCTTCCGTCTCCATGACAAGGGCCATTCGGTTCTTTTCAAACTCGTTGAAGTACTCATCAACCGACTTGAAGCCTTGTTTCAACTCATAAAGCCTCTTGAGTTATTCTTCCGGTACTTGGGTGTCACATATTTGGCGTTCATCACCTCTTCCAATTCTTCCCAAGCAATGTTCAATGGCATCCCAACTCTTCTTCTTGACCTCTTGATAGATTCCCACTAAGTAGAAGAATATGACTCAAATGAAGCAATGGCATAAGTGGATTTCCTCTCCTCGGATATGTCATTTGTATCAAACACCCGCTCCAATTGAACCTTCCACTCTATGAACTTCTCCGGATCACTAGTCCCTTTGAAAGGTGGGATAGTGATCTTCACACTATTTAGGTTGTTGTCACGAACCCCACGGTTTGGTTCTGATAGACCCCCGTAGTAGTAATCAACTTCATCATACTCACGCCTCAAGTTCCTCCCCACATAATCCCTTGGAGGTCCACAACCTTGCCCATGACCTCTATCCATTCCCCGGCCTCCATTCATTGCCCTCCTATTTGGATAGGGAGCATCAAAGTCATCATTGTTATCACCAAGTCCGGGGCCCTCCCCTTCTTGAGCTTCAACAACTTACTCAAGGGGTGCTACATTTCTACAGGGCCGCATGAGTAGAACTTTACCTTGGGGATTGCCCAAGGGTTGGGGATTTCCCAACATTCTTTCTCGAACAAGAGCTTCTTCTCTCAACCGTTGTTGACGAGCTAGCTCGGCAAATTGATCCGGCGTCACGGTTGAGCCATCACTTGTGCCTTCACCGACATCTTTGTGGACACTCGGGGTCCTTTATCTTTCAAGAGTTTCCATCTTTAGGCTTATAGACTTCACCTCGGCTAAGAGAGTAGCCAAGATGCTTGTTGGAACATCAATGGTATCTTTTCCTTGCTCTTCTGCCATGTACCTACACGCAATCAAAACAAGAAAAGAGATTAGAGTATAAGTCCTCACGCACTTCCTCACCTTTGAATATCACTCGGGTACACTCACGTTGGGGTAGGTTCACTCGTTCTTGATTCAAAAGGCTTCCTCGTAGTTGAACAACCTCCTCAACAACCAAACAATTCCACAAGTTCCAAGTGCTCTTCGGGAACACTAGAGTTAATGAGACTCTATGGACGTTCGGCTTTATCGGTGAACACTTGAGCCAAAGAAGTTCTACGAGTCTTCTTGGAGTTTTCAACCACCAACATGCACAAGTTTCCTAACGCTCAATGAACTAGTACTAATAGAGTAGAAGTGTTACTCGAAAAGTACTATCCGGAAGTAATACAAGCCAATAAAACACGAAAACCTACGAAAAACAACTACCAGGACACCCTACAGGAGTAGGCGCCCGACCTCTGCAGGTGGGCGGTCCGCCTACTACAATATCCAGAGAGCTGGAACAAATTCAGGCGGTCCGCCTCTGTATTGGGCGGTCCGCCTCTTTGAAGGATCAGAGAGGTTCACAAAATTTGGGCGGTCCGCCTCTAATTCAGGCGCCCGCCTATTCTTGAATCCGAGATTCTTCAAGAACGTGTTCTTGGTCCAATTCCACCCAAATCTCCAACGTTTTCAAAGTATTTTCCCAATCCAAAGGTACCCCAATATTTTTTCAACTACTACAAACAAAACCCAATGATTTATAACAACACCCACTCAACAACAAGTCCAAATCAAGAAATATAAGCAAATTCTAGGGTTTTTCAAACTTTGGAGATTTGATTTTCAAGATTTTGATTCACAACTCCAAAACGTGTTTTGAGGGTACCTAATCAACGGGAATACGATAACAAACAATCCCAGATAACAAACATCAAATGAAATCATCATAACCAAGAACATCTAGCAATTTTATTGTGATTTTCTAGTTTTTGAATTTTTTCTTCTTTTTTTAAATAAACAAGAACAAGAACATGAAAACAACAAGAACAAAAGATAAAAGGCACGAAGAGTAGGACGAGGATTTTTAGGTACGAAACCCTAGCCTTGCTCTGATACCAACTGATAAGGATAAAACTACGGAAGCAATAAACAAGATAAAAACGAGACGAGACTCACATGATTGTTCAAGTAGCAACGAAGAATGATGTTTTGTTACACCCCGAACAAAGGTCAAGAATCACTTACGCTATGAAACTATCCTCAAGAATCACGAGGTTCTTGCAAATAGAATGATCGGAGAGGATTGAAGTTCAATTTGGAATCTTCCAATTGAAATCAAGCCAAAATCAAGGGTTTCATTAGAGAGAATTCTCATATGTTTTGTGTAATAAAAGTAGTGTAAAATGAGTTCAAGACCTATGAAGACTCTTATAGTCTTCTACAACATGTAATTAAAGGTCCTAAATACCCCCAAAGTGGGTTAAAACAATAAAGTCCACTTAGGGCTAAAGTAGGAATTACATGCAAACAGTCACAAAATCTCAGATGGCTTGCAACAGGGGTAGGCGGTCCGCCCACCCCCTCTGGGCACTCCGCCTCATGGTCTCTTCAGTAGAGTAGGTGGTCCGCCTAGTCACAGGGGCGGTCCGCCCACTCAAAGTCAAGAGAGTGGACAATTCCACACTTAGCCAAAATTCAACCCCTTTTCAAGTAGGCGACCGCCCACTTCAGGAGGCGCTCCGCCTCCTGTTGGGATGTGTTGGGGTGCCTCAAAATGAGATTGGGGTGCCTCTCCTTGTAGCCTAAGCGGTCCTCCTTCGATGGTGCTCAAATGCATGATCTTCAAGTTGCTTCCTGAGCTCCCATCTCCCACGTCCAATCCTTTCCATACCAAGTGAAGGTGAGCATCATGGATTGTTTTGGCTTGGCTTCTAGTAAAGGCTCTTGTGGTGGTTTGCCCCGCATCAGCTATGGCCTACCATAATGTCGTACGAGTAGGCGAGTGTCTAGCAACCCCCAAACAAATCTCTTAATAAACCACTATATCTGTTAATGGATAACTTATGTTAAACTCCCACACCGGCATATGTGGTTCCGTGGTATTGGATCCGTTCATCCAACTAACCACTCAGTTATCTAAAGATTCCTCCCAGAACTTATTTAATATTTTGAAATGCTTGTGCAATCTCTTGGCACAGTAATAAACATAAATTCATGTCTTCATTGTCTCATTTCATGAGAAGTCACAAATAAAATGTACTAATAAAATTTCAAGCATCTTTTGAATTAAATATTGATCATAAAACTTTACAATATTGGTGATACTCACACACGCTTGTTCCCATGTGTATAAACACACAAGAAAGAAATTTAGAAATAAGTCTGTAATGCACTCAAAACTCATAAAACATGCATCATTTGAAAAAAATATGGGGGTAGGCCTTAGCTTACCTAGACTCCGAGCTAATGACTTGGCATAGAATAACTCAACACTCGATTGAGGTCAATCTATACAAATATTATAATTTGAGCATAAGTCTCTATAAGGGAAGACTAGAATTTTCCCTATACCTATATTAGCTTGTTGACTTTAATATAATATAATATAATATAATATAATATAATATAATATAATATAATATAATATAATATAATATAATATAATATAATGTGTAGGTGATAAATTAATATTTGTTAGAGCTATGTGAAGTAATAAAACATGCTTACTTTTAAATATTATAAAGATATATAATATAACCAAAAAAGTATTAGGATGGACTTATAAGGTAGAGAAGCTTTTGGTGTTTCAAGAGTGGACTCAATAAAGAGGAAAACTTGAAAGCTTAGTGGCACTTTTATGTGAAATAAAGTACAAGATTGGAATTTTTGAAGTATGCAAATGTTGGATTAGGAACAGGGTATATATAGGGGTAGGAGTGGGTTCCAAATAGGACATTTGTCATCCAATTATTGGTTGCATGAACCACCACATTTGGTGTAAGACACTTGGCATTTCAATTTTGCCACCTTACTATCTTATTATGCATGGCTAACACTTGTTCTATGAAAAGTGACATTTGTCTCTTGAGTCATCCATGGATGACACTTGTTTTAGCTATCAATGGCATTTGTCTATGGGTTCACGCATGAAAGACACTTGCTTTATGAAATTATGCATGCAAGACACTTGTCTTATGGAATTATGCATGGAAGACACTTGTTTATGGAGGTGAGTATGTGAGACACTTGTTATAGAATGAATTGACACTTGTTTAATGAGAATGTGCATGTAAACCACATGTTTTAGCAAGAATTCCAAGTGTTTATGGTTGAGTTCATGTAGGACACTTGTCTACCTAGAGCAAGAAAGAAACACTTAGCATAGAATATGACACTTGTAGTATTTTTTGTAAGAAGATGCCACCTGATCTTTTGGATATCTTGGACATAAATAAATATCTACTAAATCAACACCATAAATATTATATAATAAGTTAGCATAATGATTAACAATCCGTTCTCTAAGAATAATAATACTAATAATAATAATTATAAAATTATAGTAGTAGTATTGGTAATACTAGTATTTATAATATAATATATATATATATATATACTATAGTGAAATTCTCGTTGTTAAACTTAATGCAAAAGCGCATCAAAAATAGGGTCGTTACATTCTGCCCCCCTTCGTCCTCGAATGTTGCTTGTTGCGTACGTGAAGTATGGAAGAGATGAGGATATCTCGATCTCATATCTTCCTCAACCTCCCATGTAGCTTCTTCTAATGGGTAGTTCCTCCATAACACCTTTACCTAAGGAATTTCCCTAGACCCCAGCCTTCTTACTCGACGATTCAAAATAGCTATAGTCTTTTCTTCATAAGAGAGCTTCTCATCCACTTGAATAGATTGGACATCAATGACATGGGTTGGGTCATGTATATAATTTTCGTAGCATAAAAACATGGAACACAGGATGTAAAGAAGACAATTTTGGAGGCAAGGCAAGCTTATATGCTACATTACCTATTCGATTTAGGATTTCATATGGCCCAATGAACCTCGGACTGAGTTTACCTTTCTTACCAAATCTCATTACGCCCTTCATTGGTGAGACTTTCAAGAAAACTCGATCTCCAATCATGAACTCAAGTTCTCGGTTTCTCTTGTCAGAATAGGTCTTTTGGCGGCTTTGGGCTGTCCTGAGCCTATCTTGGATCACTCTCACTTTTTCCAAGACCTCTTGACCAAATTTGGACCCAAAAGTTTTGTTTCACTTGAATCGAACCAACCTCCGTCCATACAAGACTTTGAACGAAGCCATTTTGATACTAGAGTGGTAACTATTGTTATAGGTAAATTTCACTAGTGGCAAATTATCATCCCAATTTCCCCCAAAGTCTAATGCACATGCCTTCAACATATCTTCAAGAGTTTGAATGGTCCTCTCAGATTGGCCATCAGATTGTGGATGGAAGGTTGTGCTGAGGTTGATCTTTGTCTAAAGTGCCTCCTGGAACGCCTTCCAAAAATTTGAAGTAAATTGAGTACCTCGGTCAGAAAAGATCGATACTAGCTCACCATGCAAACGGACGACTGTTGACACCCAATTTTGTCCCTCATTTTTCTAAAACTGGTTATAATTTAACTTAAAAGTGCAATTTGACTATTTGTGTAAAATGTGCATTAGAAATCATGCATTTACGTGTGTTATCCTCTACTTATATATTACATAAGTAAATATGGCTATATTACGTAATTTTATATTATTTAGGCTATTTTTTAAAACTGTGACTGTTTGTGCAATTTAGTACGTTTATAATACTTTAGTAAATAATCATGGATATATTTATAATAGCGTCATTTAGGCTACATATCCAATTTGTATCGATTTATGATTATTTTAGCAAATTAGCAATTATCTGTGGTTATTTATATTTAAATAATTTTATTTGAGCTTATTTAATGATTATTTGTACATTTTATACATATGTATATGTATATTTTGTTTTTGTACCTTTAAGTTGAATATTGGCCAATTAAAAAGAAAATATCCAAATTCCTTTTATTAATTCATCCATATTTCAAAATCCCCACCAAAATTCTTTATTTATTTACATTTATTTTTATTGACTTTTCTATTGAATTATATTTTTTTTTTGCACCTACCCCATTTTTAATACCAAATACATCCCCACATTTGAAATTGAGGATATATCAAAGGGAAAATTCATTTCCCTAAAAACATCAATCCCTAATCTCCTACAAATCTTTCTAATCTCCCATATTATCTCCCCCAATCTTCAAAAATTCCTCCAATTACTCTAAAATCCCCACGACCCAACGTTCCTTTGGTCCCTTTATTGATAAATACACAGGCCACCACAGTACACGGTACAAACACCATACGCACGGCCCCCCATCATCTTCCTCAACCATCTTCCAACTCCACACACAAAAAATCAGGGGACACAGATACAGTACACACATATGCAGACACCACATCATAAATGACCCCTTTTGGGTCATCTTCCTCAACATCCACACAGTACAAAATCGATACAAAAACACCCCCTTTGCTATTTTTCTTTCTATCGACAACACATACACACAACGAGTATCACACACACGAGCGAACGCCATATGTGGACAGCCCCCCCACCATCTTCCTCCTCACACGTACCTCCCTATATGCAGACCCCAATTCTTTTCACATCATCTCCACAAAACAAAAACCAAATCGAAACAGGGGTCGGTATCGGCGAGAGATAATAGATCAGCGGACGGGAATACATATCGGAAATAGGAAGGGGTGAAGTCGAAAGAGAGGATCGGCGCTTGAGTCGCAGTGACGCCACCGGCGTCTTTGCCGGAGAATTGCAGCAGTGTCGCTCCTCCTTTGCTGATTCGTTAGTGTACCCCACTCCGTTGTCGTCACTGCTACTTTAACGGAAAAGCTGACGATGTTAGCTTTAATTGATGTGGCTCTGGGTTTTTCTTTTTGAGGATCTCGTATCCCGGTCTTTCCTATTTTCTGCATTTCATTTGGGCGTTCGCCCGTTACTGCTGTGCTTGTTTTTGTTGCAGATTTCGTTTTGAAGCTGTAGTGGGTGATGTCTTGGCGGAGGCTCTACTCTATTGTTATGTTTGTGTGATAAAGGGAAAGATATAGGATCTTTTGGAAGCTTTTGTTCTCTTGGCTGGACTTATGCTAATCCTTTACAATATTTTTACATTGATGAGTTTGTTATTATGCCCACTAATTTGAACAATTGCAGATGTGTTTCTAGCTCCTTTCGCATTGTTGGCTGTTGATCTGAACAATACTACACTAGTTGAACAAGCCTATGAAAATATTTTTTATTTGATCACAATGATTTGACGGATAATATACACTGATTTGAACATGATACAACACTTAAACTGTCCCATTCCCATGTCCCTAAAAAAAATAGGCGATGATGATATATATGAGCTTTATTGCAAAACGAGCCGGCGATAGAGTGGTGGGACCGGTACTTGGCATGGAAACCGGAGGGCCCCCGTGTTTGCAGCCGTACCGACGTCTCTAACCTCTACCAGATTCATACAAACCTGAGCCTATACTGTTTTAAAATCTATTTTTCCATTTATTTTATTTTTATTACTATTATTTTGTTGATATTATAATTCCTATTATTAATTACAATACTAACTTATTTTTTCTATATTTTTTCGAGGTAAAATTGGATGAGATACGATGGTGTATTTTGGAGGAGAATAATTAGAAGAAAAATCCTTTTATTATTCTCATTATTATTATTTATTAATATTACTAGTATTTCTATTTTTCTTATTATTATAATTATTAGTATTTATTATTATCCTTATTGTTATTTCGTATCATTATTTCACTTTATTAATTGTCGTACTAATTCATCTTATATTTTGTGAGGTACATCGTGGCGGAATTTCAAAAAACCAACACTTTCGAAAAAGGACAAAATATTCAAAATCATTGACTTTACTTAATTTTGTTTTATTAATTTTGTTTGCAATTCTTACTAACTTATTTGTTTATTTTGCAAGGCATATTCAGACAAAACATAGTCATTAGAAGAGACATATATCTATTACTTCAATTTATGTACTATAGTTCAACATTCAAAATACTTTTTTACTTAGTTAGCTTAGTCACTCGCTTAGAGTCCCAATTATTTAGTCCGGCCGGTAATCACATTTGATGGAGCTTGAGAGGTGCCTAACCCCCTTCCTCTCGGGTTAACTTGAACCTTTACCTAGAATTTCTGGTTCGTCGACTAAGTTTCAGAGTTAATTACAAAATTGGCTAGAAACAAAGTAGGTGCCCTAATACGCCTAGTTAAAAAATATGTTAGGTGGCGACTCCAACTCTCTACCCATGACTTCCAAATAAGTCGAGCTCTATTTTAAACTTTAACCGGTTCGGAATAAAATAGGATGCGATAGAATGGCGATTCCACTGGGGATATCAAGGTTCTAACCATAACGGACTTTAAATTGAGATTCTTTACTTGTTTTATTTTTCTTGACATTTATTTCAAGACTAACTTTTCTTCCTTTTTATTTTATTTTTTTTTTTTTTTGCAGGATTGAGGTTTATTTTTAGAATTTCAAGTTTTGGCACTTCATTTTTTAATTGCTTGATTATGCTCACTTTATAATTGTTTATATCAGTCACACTTCCTCCACTCCTGGAAAGTTTACAGTTGCACACACTGTAAACGGTTACGTGGATCTCACGGCCGTTTCACTCTCACAAAATCCTTTAGGGTGAACGGTTTGGAATCTAGTTGGTCCGTGGTACAACCAACAATTCTAAATATTCCCACCCCTTGGTTGTCCGCCTGGGCAAAACCATGTCCTTGTCTAGTAAACCCACTCTTGGAAGGTTCTTACAACGCGTCTCGCACTTCAACCATTTTCAAATCTTTCATAAAATTGCTAAATCTTTAAAGCAATTTCACTTCACGATTCTTTTTGCATTTTCTTTATTGTCTAGTTTCTATTGTCCTATTTTTGAAGCTAACTTGTTTGTTTTGTTTTTCTTTTTTTACTCATCCTTTTCAAAATTTATTTTTTGTGAAATACTTCAATATGTGCATCCTTTTACAATACTTATGCATCTTTAGAAAACATGTGTATTTTTTTCAAAACTTGTATATTTTTTTTAACTTGTGCATACCGCTCATACCTTCTGCCACTCCTGGCAACTTCTAAATCGTGCGTCGAAAACAAGGTGGTTGCGACCACCCTTTCCCTCATAAAAATTCCTTTAGGGGGAGCGACATGGAATCAATTTGGTCCATGACGTTCCCGCTCTTGAGTTGTCTGCTTGGGAGAATAATAAACCCTGGCCTACCTAACTCCATTCCTTATTAGCAATGTTAGGAATCATTCATCATGACATATTATTAGTCGACTTGATCTCAAGTCCAATAGGCCAACTTGTTTAAACAATCCGAACGGGTTTTTTACCCCCAAAGAGCGTTGAACATGATTTATTTGCATATACTTAGGGGATCGAACGTGCCAATGTGGACCGTTTATTGGCGTTGTTCTGCATTCATGCCATTCAAAGGCACAAAGGTTACCTGATAGGCGTCAAAGGCCCAAATTGAATTAGAAAGGATTGTTTATTCATAAACAGCCAGAGTTATTATGTATTCAATGCCATTCAAAGGTACAAAGGTAACCTAATAGGCGTCAAAAGCCCAAACTGAATCAGTAATGATCGTTCTATTCATAAATAGTCGAAATTATTCTGTATTCAATGCCATTCAAAGACACGAAGGTAACCTAAGAGGCATTAAAAGCCCAATTTAAGGCAGAAACAACCGCTTGATAGATGGGATGACACATAAGACGCATTTATCCTTTAGGCATTATGTAAAGGCGTTTTAAAAATCATCGCGCGTAAAACAGTCCTTCGCATTATAGAATACATTTCTTATTTGACATGTATGCATTACATGAATTTTTCGGTGGCTCTAGGTCTCTTTCTACCTAAGTGAATCTTTTCCCCAAATTCAATCTCCTGCCAAGGCACTTACTCTCCCAATTCTATGCCCGCATTCTGATATGTAAAACCTTTCGTATGTCCTGATAACTCTCTACCCCTTTACCAACTCAAAATCTATTATCCAAAGGTTGGCTTAAGTTGAATACCAAGGCAAAAAATATGGTTAAGCAAAGTACACTTGCTAGCGACTTGTCAAACAAGAAAAGTTTGCTACAACAAGCACTACGCACACGAGACGAAAATTGACAAGGCAAGAGAGGTATCGGTCAAACTCAAAGGCACACATGACTCACCTTAATACCTTTTGACACGACACCCAAAGATTACGTTGTTGCTCCTGTCTACACATTCACGCCACCTACAACACATGACTTTGATCCAAAAATTTTCCCAGCCAGCTCCAATCATGATCTAAACGACAGTCAAAAGGCTAGTGGAAGAAAATAAGGAATTGGAAAGCAAGGGATGTAGCAAAGACTTGTGCGCAACAACCGAAAGCTGGCAAGTCAATTCAATTTGAGAAGAAGGCAAAGACACAATGACAAAGCTCTTATCATATGATAGACCTAGGAACTCCCTGAGCATTTGGAAGCATATTCCTATCCACTAGCAAAGATAAAGCAAGACAATGAAGTTATTTGAGACACTTACAAGAGCAAGAGGTGCTTTGATATAAAAGCACAGACGGATAAACTGTTTGGAGTAATTTCGGTTGAAGGCTTTATTGGAGTGATATGAATTCTCATGACAACAACTACAATAGGACGCAGCAATCTAAGAGTACACATGATACATAGGCAACCTACATCAAGTTCGGCGGCTCAACAATAAGGTATTATCAAACAAAGAAAAATTGGTGCAAAGTTTGAATCACAGCAGTTGGTTGGCAAGTATGAAATACATCAGGTATCTCTTTGCAAGACACATAGGCATCATGACATACAATTTACAAGAAAGGATGACAAATGCACTCAAAGTCTTGGTGTTCGATAAAGGCCAACCTCTCTTTCTTTCGCACAACACAATCTATTCCTTACATAACATCTTTATCATTTTTCATTGACATTCAACTCCTCATCTCCCGCTCAAACAAGCATCGGTTGTTTGACCAAAATCCTTGTCTTGACTGCTACATAAAGCACTTAGGCAATCTCTTATGATATCTATGCGTTCTATCACAATCTCCAAATTCAAGCGCTAATCCATCATCCGTGGTCTAGGCATTCTCTTAAGCTTACGTGTCATTTTTGCTTCAAGTCTTTGCTAATGTGCCCACATGATTTTGTGCATTTCACCACTTCAGTACGGTTGCTTCGCCGTTGAACACTGAAGTTGGTCAAGAATTTGCATGCAGAAAAGTCGAAACGGCAAGCCAAGCTGAAAACACTTTCCTCTGCAACAAAGTCCTTTGAACCACCAACATATGACACTAAGAGCATTCAGACAATCCTATTCCCATATAACTTGCATTATACCTACACGAGAGTCAAAACAAAGAAATCCAATTACTATACAACCGAAGTTGACAAACTTATAACCTCACACTACACCCAACTCATAATAAACAACTTCCCCTCTGTCAAGACCTTATCAGGCTCAAGGCAACCAATGACAGACAAAAAGACAAAACCTCACACCTTCACTTCTTTAGCCCTATCAAAGGACATTGCAATTAGCAAACAACCTACTCCTCAAATACCCACTCCGAATTTTAACCCAACCTAGATCTACACTCATCACTCGAAAATTTAATACCATGAGACCGCAAAATATCCAATACTGAAACACAAAATTCAAAGTCTGATCGACCAAAGCAAGACAATGATACAACACTAACCAACAAATCGAAACTCCAACTCCTAATTCCACAAATACACTTGTTATAAAGACCAATCCATCAAAGTGAGCTCCATAACTTTTGAAAAGCACAAAGCATGAAACCATCCCAATAGAACCCAAGATGAGCACGGTTTCGGACAGCCTCCAAATCTGGTAAAATCCAAACACCAAACCGCAGTCTAGGTATCCAAATACCCATATAATCAGAGTTGTTGATATATCCAATCGTCACACGAAAGGACGAATGCAGATTTTAGCCAACATAAGTGTTCGTTGCAATGCAACCACCCTCTCTTGGTGATATGACATAGGCAATAAACTGGGGCAGAATTTTTGAGGATCCTCTCAAAAATTCCAAAAGGCGAAAGCTTGACACTGGGGTAGAAATTTTTGAGATCCCCTCAAAAATTTCAAGAAATTCATTATAAGAGCAACACGATAGCCTTCTTAGCCCATTGCATGACGTAACAATGACATTCTATTTGTCGCACTTTACTTTACTTTTGTTTGCAGGATACACAGCCCGACGTAACAGGCAAACATCTCTCGATGAGAAGCATTCAGTTTTTCTTTGCTATGCTTTACTTTTGTGTGGGCAGTGTATACAACCCGAAAGGTAGACAGCCCGATGAAGAAACGGCATGACAAGGGGACAATCATACAAGATATAGCAGCATAGTGCAACACAACAAATACACAAGTCGACCTCTCCTAGAAACTCATAAATTTTCTTTGATCGCAGGTTTACACAGGTACCGAGTATACCTGATAAGCCCCGAACGGCCTCAAGACCTTTCACTCGGAGTCAAGCCAAGTTAATCCAAGATACTCATCTTCACTTGACATGGAAGAGCATAGAAGAAGGACCCAAGAGCAACTTGAAGACCATGCTTTGGTGTGCCATGGATGGAGGACCCTCGGGGACACTTGGAGAGGCTCAAGAGACACAAAATGAGACACCCCAAGTAGCTCCAGAAAGAGGCGGAGCGCCTCCCAGCTGAGGCGGGGCGCCTCCCAAAATCCAGAGGCTTGGAAGTCAGGAGGCGGAGCGCCTCAGGCCAAGAGGCGGGCGCCTCAATTGCAGATCCAGAGAGCTGAAAGTCACTGGGCGGCCGCCTCCCCACCCAGGGCGGACCGCCTCCCCCTGTTACCCACATGCGGGATTTTTAAGACTTTTGTTTGACTTTCCTATTATAGCCCTGCGCGGCCTTTATTTGTTTAAGCCCACTTTGGGGGTATTTTAGACCTTTTATTAGTCCTAAGTGAAGCCTATAAATACTTCACTTAGCCTCTTTCAAACCTTACCTTACTTTGATTATTGATGAATGAAAATAGAGTTGAACTCTTTGGAAGAAACCTTTGTCTCTTGGTTGCTTGAATTCACTAGTGGAACCTAGTTGAGTCTTGAACCGCTAACCCGACCATTCGACTTGCGAGTCCGGTGTTGTCTCGAGGGTCGTTGCATAGTGTAGGTCCTTCTTGATGCCGATTCGAGGGTATCTCGGGACAAGTTCCCCGTGGTTACTTCGAAGGGAGTTCGAGTTGTGTCTCGCTCTCCTATCTTTTATCTTTATTTCCGCGTTTCGTATTTGATTCTTATCATCTTGGTATCAGAGCAAGGCTCGGGTTTTGTTTCTACAAACCCCCGACCCTTGATTCTTCGTGCCTAGGTTAGTTTCGACTTTAGGTTCTTGTTTATTGTTGTTAAAAGAAGAAAACTACAAAAAAATTGGAAAATTGAAAATCTAAAAAATTGGCGTATCTTGTTGGTTTTGGTGATTCTTCATATGGGTGATATAGATTCTTGATCGTGGTTGAAACCCCGTTGTGTGGATACCAAAAACACTTGGATTGGTGGAATTTGAAAATCAAAACCCCTTAAACCCTTGATGAACTTGTTCTTGACAATTTTTGATTGATTCTTGGGTTGGATTGAGGTGGAATTGAGAACTTGTTATTGGGGTTTGATCTTTGTGTGATTCCCGTTCTTTTGGTACCTTAAACACCCGATTTGGAGTTGTATTACATGAATTGAGATTTTGAAACCCCTTTGAAAATTTGAAAGTTCTTAAACCCTAGCTTTGAAGATGATGATCATGGTGAATTCCTTGTTTGTGATTGGGGTTTGTTAGAAGTTGTTGGGGTTTGATCTTTGTGACTGATACAACATTTGGGTACCATTGAATTGCTAAAACAACGCTTGGATAGTTGGATTCTTGGGTGCCAAACCAACAAAAACGCGAAGTGAACAGTGCTGAAAAGTGCAGAGGCGGAGCGCCTCAATTGGTAGGCGGAGCGCCTCAGCTCTGTGAGCTCTCTGGATTTTTCTGAGGCGGAGCGCCTCATCCAGAGAGGCGGAGCGCCTCCTTCTGCAAGTTGTTCAGGGCGGACCGCCCACTTTATGAGGCGGGGCGCCTACTTCCTGAAGGTTGGGAATTGGGTAGTTTCTTCTAGGATTCCTTGTTTTGTTGATTGCATTGCTTCCGGTTAGTGCTATTAGAGTATAATCCTACTCGATTAGTGCTAATCACTTTGAGCTATTAGGATCATCGTGCCTTAGAGAGGAGACTAGAAATCCAAGAAGATCCGTAGTATCTTTTGCTTCAAGTCCTCAATTAAAGTGCTTACCGTTCCAATCGAGTCCTATTAACTCCACTCACCCCGGAGCTCATTGGACTTTTGAATTGAGTGGTTAAGTTGAGGTTTACTATTCAACTCCGTGAAGCTTTTGGTTCAAGCAAGAGTGAAAAATCCACCACCCCTTATACGAGTGACCCGAGTGAACTCAAGTGAGGGAGCGAGTGAGGTGTTTAAACTAACTCTTGTTTCTTTCCTTGTAGGTACCATGGCTAACGACGGACAAGATTTCATTAAGGAGGCCTTGGCTAATCTTCTTGCCAAGATGGACCTCATGAATCAAAGAATTGAGTCTCTTGAAAAGGGAGCTTCAAGTACTCAAGGAGAACATGGAACCCCGAGCGTCCACAATGAAAGGGGGACCCCGAGTGTCCCAATTGAAAAGGGGACCCCGAGAGTCCCAATGGAGGCCGGGGAGGGATCAAATAGTCCTACCTTTACCCCGGAGCAAGTTGTTGAATTGCTCAAGCATCAACGGGTAAAGGAAGATAAAGAGCGGATGGATCAAATGATGGGCAATCCCCAACGAACGGGCATTCCCCGTATCTTAGACAACCCTCCAAGAAACATTCCATTACCACAACCCATCCGAAATGTGCAACCTCTTGAGCATGTTGATGAAGCTCAAGAGGGGGAGGAAGCCAATTATGGGGATGACCTGTATGGGTTTGATGATCACTTTCAACCGAGGAGAGGTATGAATTGGGGTCGGAATGTGGATCGGGGTAGAGGCCGAGGTCGAGGGCCACCCTTAGGACTTGATGGAGGGAATGTTAGGAGAGACTATGGAGGTTATGGTGGTTATGGGGATCACTATGGGGGCCAACCGGAGCCGTTCCAAGGGGGTCGTGATAACAACAACAACCTCAATAGTGTGAAGCTCACTATTCCTTCTTTCAAAGGAAGTAGTGACCCGATGGAGTACAAGAATTGGAAATTGGCTATGGAACGAATATTTGAAACCAATGATATGCCCGAGGTGAAGAAAACCAAGTATGCAATTTCTTCCTTCGAATCTTTTGCTTCTACTTGGTGGGAGTCGGTGAAGAGGAATAGAAGGAGGACGGGGATGGCTATTAATCTTACTTGGGAAGAGTTGATCCGGGTGATGGATGAGAAGTATTTGACTAGCCAATACCGGGTTGAGCAACAAAAGCGTCTCTATGAGTTGAAACAAGGTTCCAATTCGGTTGGGGAATACTTCAATGAATTTGAGCAAGTCCGAATGAACCTTGACCTTGATGATGAAGATCATGAGATGGCCATAATCCGTTTCAAAGGGGGCTTAAACCGAGACATAGCTTCACAATTGAAGTTCCACCGATATGATGATCTCTACAAGCTATGTGATGATGCGGTTGAAGCCGAGAAATGGCTCAAAGAGGAGAAGTCCTTTCGCTACAAGGGTAGCACTACTACTCCAACAAGCAATACAAAGGGTTGGAAGCCTCCTACCACAAATGCAAGGTTCCCGAGTGCAAGTGGAACGAGTGGTGCCAATGCAACCAAGGATGTGAAGAAGCCATTTGAGAAGTTCACACCCAATGTGGGAGGTAACTCTAAAACCCAATTGAATGCTCCTACTTCTTCTTCCATTCAATGCCACAAATGCAAGGGGTATGGACACTTTGCTAAGGAGTGTCCTACGAAAAGAAACATGGTTGTTGTGGGTGATAATGCATATGAGCAAGAGAGTGAGCCGGAGGAAGATGAGGGAGTAGAGGGAGATGAGGGAGTAGAGGAGGATGGTGAAGATGACACGGTGGAGGATGAGGAACCTCATACTTTCTTGGTAGTGAGGAGAAGTCTAGGAGCTATGATTGCGGAGGATGGTGAGACCTTGCAAAGGGAAAACCTCTTCCATGCTAGGTGTCGTGTTAAGGGAGTTGTGTGTTCTATGATCATTGACTCCGGGAGTTGTACTAATGTGGTGAGTCAATCTCTCATAACCCAATTGAAGTTGCCTACCATGAAGCATCCCAAGCCCTACCGGTTACAATGGCTTAGTGAATGTGGGGAGCTTAAGGTAGTAAAGCAAGCAATGATCAAGTTCAAAATGGGGAGTTATGTTGATGAACACTTGTTCGACGTTGTGCCCATGCAAGCTTGCCACCTTCTCTTTGGAAGGCCTTGGCAATTTGACCGACAAGTGGTTCACAATGGACGTGTTAACACTTACACGCTCCAACATGAGGGAAGGAAGTTTGTGTTGAAACCCCTAACTCCTAAACAAGTGAGTGATGACTACAACCGAATGAAGGAGTTGAGGGAGGCGGCAAAGGCTAAGTCAATCATTGAGACTAGTCCTTTGTCCAAAAACATGGTGGCAATCCCACCTACTTCATCCACCGGTGGCATATGTGCCATGATGCAACCGGGCGAGCTCCTAAGAGGTAATGATGGCAACAAGTTTCTCCTATGCCTAGTGCACAAAGGTATGATCCTTAACTCTAATTATGATGTTTCTTCTAGTCCTTTGCCTAGTGTTTTGCAAAATGTTTTGGAGAACTATAGGGACATGTTCCCGGATGAGATGCCCGATGGCTTACCTCCCTTGAGGGGTATTGAACATCAAATTGATTTTATTCCGGGCTCTCAAATCCCGAACAAGCCGGCTTATAGAAGCAATCCCGAGGATACGAGGGAGTTGCAAAAACAAGTTGATGACTTGCTTTCAAAAGGCTTGGTGAGGGAAAGTTTGAGTCCTTGTGCCGTACCGGTCATTCTTGTCCCAAAGAAAGACGGCACTTGGAGAATGTGCGTGGATTGCCGAGCCGTGAATAAGATAACGATCAAGTATCGTCACCCTATTCCACGGCTTGATGATATGTTGGATGAATTGAGTGGGTCGTGTGTCTTTTCCAAAATCGACCTTAGGTCCGGCTACCATCAAATCCGGATGAAACCCGGGGATGAATGGAAAACCGCATTCAAGACCAAATTCGGTCTCTATGAATGGTTGGTTATGCCCTTCGGGCTATCCAACGCACCTAGCACCTTCATGCGACTCATGAATCATGTGTTGAAGTCTTTTATCAACAAGTTTGTCGTTGTGTATTTTGATGATATCTTGATCTATAGTAGGACAATTGATGAACATGTTGACCACCTTAGGCAAGTGCTTGAAGCCTTGAGAGCCGAAAAGCTCTATGCTAACTTCAAAAAGTGTGCCTTTGGTGTGGAAAAGGTTGTCTTTCTTGGGTTTGTTGTGAGTGCCCAAGGAGTGGAGGTGGATGAGTCTAAGGTAGAGGCCATACGTGATTGGCCTACCCCTACTACCGTGACTCAAGTGAGGAGCTTTCATGGTCTTGCTAGTTTTTATAGACGCTTTGTGAAAGATTTTAGCTCCATTGCCGCCCCACTCACCGAATTGGTAAAGAAGGATCAACCATTTGTTTGGGGAGAGCCTCAAGAGAAGGCTTTCCAAGAGTTGAAAGGTAGGTTAAGTACCGCCCCCCTATTGCAATTGCCCGACTTCGGGAAGGCGTTTGAGGTTGAATGTGATGCCTCGGGGGTGGGAATTGGTGGTGTATTAATGCAAGATAGCAAACCCATCGCCTACTTTAGTGAAAAGTTGAAAGGGGCCTCCTTGAATTATTCTACATATGACAAGGAGTTGTATGCCCTTGTGAGAGCCCTTGCCCATTGGCAACATTATCTTTGGCCTCGTGAGTTTGTAATCAAGAGTGACCATGAGTCACTCAAGCATTTGAGAGGCCAAGAGAAGCTCAATAAGCGGCATGCCAAGTGGGTTGAATTTATTGAGTCCTTTCCCTATGTGATCCAATACAAGAAAGGGAAGGACAATGTTGTGGCGGATGCGCTTTCTAGAAAGTTCGCATTAGCCACCACTCTCACCTCTAAGCTCATGGGATTCGAGAGTATCAAATTGATGTATGCTCATGATCCAAGGCTAAAGAGTGTCTATGATGCTCTAGAGAAAGGGGAGAGAGTTGAAAAATACCAATGGTCTAATGGATTCATCTTTAAGCATGGGAGAGTGTGCATACCCGAGTCCTCATGGAGGGAATTGCTTGTGCAAGAGGCACATTGTGGAGGACTCATGGGTCATTTTGGGGCAAGAAAGACTTTGGCCGTTCTTCAAGAACAATTCTATTGGCCGAAGATGAGGGTGCATGTGGAGAAGTTTTGCACTAATTGCCTTGAGTGCAAGCGTGCCAAATCTAGATCCCACCCTCATGGGTTATACACCCCACTCCCCGTACCTACTAGTCCTTGGTTGGATATATCAATGGATTTTGTCATGGGATTACCAAGGACTAGGGGGGACCACGATAGCATCTTTGTTGTCGTAGATAGGTTCTCAAAGATGGCTCATTTCATTCCGTGCAAGAAATGCGATGACGCCCAACATGTAGCTTCCTTGTTTGTTGAAAATGTCTTGAAGCTACATGGTGTGCCTCAAACGATAGTGAGTGATAGGGACACTAAGTTCCTAAGCCATTTTTGGCGAAGTTTATGGGGTGCTTTAGGCACCAAGCTCTTGTTTTCCACGTCCCACCACCCACAAACCGATGGTCAAACCGAAGTGGTAAACCGGACCTTGGGTGCTCTTCTAAGGGCCATGACCCGAGGTAAGGCCGGGACGTGGATTGATAGATTGCCTATGATGGAGTTTGCCTACAATCGCACATTGCATAGCGCGATTGGCATGACTCCTTTTGAATGTGTTTATGGTTTTAACCCCTTGATTCCCCTTGATCTAACCCCTTTGCCAAGGGAAATGGTTGTTAATTTTGAAGGGAAAGCTCGAGCTAAGGCTTTGATGGAGCTACATGCCAAGGCAAAGAAGAACTTGGAGGAATCTTATGCTAAGGTTGCCTCCAAGAAGAACAAAGGACGCAAGAAGGTGGAACTCAAGAAGGGTGACTATGTGTGGGTGCACTTCCGGAAAGAGAGGTTTCCAAACCTTAGGAAAGGGAAGTTGGCACCCCGGGGAGATGGACCATTCCAAGTGCTCTCGAAGATAAACAACAATGCCTATGTGGTCGACTTGCCAAGTGAGTATCAAGTTTCTAATACTTTCAATGTTAGTGACTTGGTTCCTTTGAATGTAGGTAATGAAGAGGTCGTGAATGATGATGAAGAGGTCGTGAATGATGCTTCAATTTCGAGGACGAAATCCTCTCAAGAAGGGGAGGATGATAAGCCCCAAACGGCCTCAAGACCTTTCACTCGGAGTCAAGCCAAGTTAATCCAAGATACTCATCTTCACTTGACATGGAAGAGCATAGAAGAAGGACCCAAGAGCAACTTGAAGACCATGCTTTGGTGTGCCATGGATGGAGGACCCTCGGGGACACTTGGAGAGGCTCAAGAGACACAAAATGAGACACCCCAAGTAGCTCCAGAAAGAGGCGGAGCGCCTCCCAGCTGAGGCGGGGCGCCTCCCAAAATCCAGAGGCTTGGAAGTCAGGAGGCGGAGCGCCTCAGGCCAAGAGGCGGGCGCCTCAATTGTAGATCCAGAGAGCTGAAAGTCACTGGGCGGCCGCCTCCCCACCCAGGGCGGACCGCCTCCCCCTGTTACCCACATGCGGGATTTTTAAGACTTTTGTTTGACTTTCCTATTATAGCCCTGCGCGGCCTTTATTTGTTTAAGCCCACTTTGGGGGTATTTTAGACCTTTTATTAGTCCTAAGTGAAGCCTATAAATACTTCACTTAGCCTCTTTCAAACCTTACCTTACTTTGATTATTGATGAATGAAAATAGAGTTGAACTCTTTGGAAGAAACCTTTGTCTCTTGGTTGCTTGAATTCACTAGTGGAACCTAGTTGAGTCTTGAACCGCTAACCCGACCATTCGACTTGCGAGTCCGGTGTTGTCTCGAGGGTCGTTGCATAGTGTAGGTCCTTCTTGACGCCGATTCGAGGGTATCTCGGGACAAGTTCCCCGTGGTTACTTCGAAGGGAGTTCGAGTTGTGTCTCGCTCTCCTATCTTTTATCTTTATTTCCGCGTTTCGTATTTGATTCTTATCAATACCTAACAACTCTTGCAAAACAATATTCATCAATTTGATAAGCATAGAATCCATGTCGGTGGATATATAGGGTCCGCATCTATGGACATGACATCAATTTGAGAAGCGTAGAATCCATGTTGATGGATATATAGGGTCCGCGTCTGTGGACATGACATCAATTTGAGATGCATAAAATCCATGTCGGTGGATATATAGGGTTCGCGTCTGTGGACACGACATCAGTTTGACAAGCATAGAATCCATATCGGTAGATATATAGGGTCCGCGTCTGGAGACACGACATCAATTTGGCAAGCATAGAATCTGCGTCGGCGGATATATAGGGTCCGCGTTTGTGGACACGACATCAATTTGAAAAGCATAGAATCCATGTCGGTGGATATATAGGGTCCGCATCTGTGGACATGACATCAATTTGAGAAGCATAGAATCCATGTCGGCAGATATATACGGTTCGCGTTTGTGGACATGACATCAAATTGAGGAGCATAGAATCCATGTCGGTGGATATATAGGGTCCGCGTCTGTGGACATGACATCTGTGTCGGTGGATATATAGGGTTCACGTTTGTGAACATAACAACAATTTGCAGCAGAGTAGGGTCCGCGTTTGTGGGCATAGTTCAGCAATTTGAAGTATAAGGTTCGCATTAGTGGGCATAGCATTAGAAAGATACTTGGTTCGCATATGTGGATGAGACATCAATCAAACAAGCATAAGATAAAACAACTACTCGGCTTAACAGGGAAGTTTACTTTTTTATATGCATTTATCTTGATTTTGTTGCAGGGTACTCCCCGATCTCTCGACAAACCCCGGCGCTATACTCTCACACCTGCTCCCAAAATCACTACCAATTGTGCAACCACAAAACCTCAAATACACACAAAGCATCATCCCAAAACCCACATTAAGAAGCTTAATCCTACAGACAATGCTTTTGCTACACCTATAATCTACCTATTTCTGCCGAGTTCCAAAGCGCTCAAAGCTACAGTCTCATACTCGCACCAGCTATCTACCTAATCTTTCCCTGTCGATTGGGTACCGGTTTCGTGTTCCTTCCTATTCGTGCTGATCTATCTGAATCGTACGTATTTATAGTGCTTTACTCCTCACTGTTCCCCAACTCATTCAAGACAATGTTGAAGGCAAGACGACTTATCTATCGAGTTGTAGTGGAAACTATGCCCATAAAAACTCCTCTTTATGGGTGTGTCGTGTACCACATCTTCATAACTAGGATGATTACAAGCCTATTTCCCCACACTCGATCTATCGATGTTACTCGTCTTTTGACAATGCTTTTGTTGTACATGCAAACTACCTATTCCGTCGAATTCCGACGCGCCCAAAACCGATCATCTCGTGCTCCCACAAATTCAAGCCTATCTGCGTCAATCGTGCGTATTTTCGTGCTTAATTGTGCCCGTCTGCTTAAATCGTGCGCATTTATAAAACTCGCTCCTCAAATGCTTCCTAGCTCAGTCAAGGCAATATTGAAGGCGAGATTACTCATTTATCAAAATGAAGTGGGAACTATGTACATACAAACTCCTCTTTATGGGTGTGTAGAGCACCATATTTTCATAACTAGGATGATTGTAAGCCTCTTTTTCCATGCCCGATCTATTGATGTTATCTCATCTTCGCAAGTGCCTTTACCTCATTCTTCATTTACCTCGCTAAAAGGCAAAGCATACACGAATCGAAAATTTACATACTTTGATAAGTTTAGTCTTTACATCCAAAATCGTGCGCCATAAACAACTCACATATATGACATGCCATTCTAGAACTACACACGGCCTGATTCTCATGAAACCCGAGATATGTAGGCAACTCAGAGACCGAGGGTCGACAAAAACACCCCAAAACTCCCATTTTCTCTTTTTGATCATTTTTCCTACCAGTCGTGAAAAAATTGGCTACTCCATCAACTATCTTTGCCCGGAGATTCTTTTCAACATCCCCGGGCAAAGAGAGGCAGCTGTTGACACCCAATTTTATCCCTCATTTTTCTAAAATTGGTTATAATTAACTTAAAGATGCAATTTGACTATTTGTGCAAAATGTGCATTAGAAATCATGCATTTACATGCGTTATCCTATACTTATATATTACATACTTAAATGTGGCTATATTACGTAATTTTATATCATTTAGGCTATTTACCAAAACTGTGACTCTTTGTGCAATTTTGTACATTTATAATACTTTAGTAAATAATCGTGGATATATCATATAATTGCTTCATTTAGGCTACATGTCAAATTTGTATCGATTTGTGATTATTTGTGCAAATTAGCAATTATTTGTGGTTATTTATATTTAAATAATTTTAGAGTTTTTTACAGAAATATAAAAACTTACACCCCCATATTACAAAAAAATAGCAACATTATACAAATTATAAGGCATAGCAATATTCTTTCGAGCACATTACTTCCAATTCCAATCAAAACACCCAAAGTAACAAAGCAGAAGAGAAATCTGCCCATTTTAAAAAAAATATAAATTTAGAATATTTCCAGATATTTATTTTTGGATTATTTGGAATTTGGATAACTAGTCCTTCACAGAGCAGTTACCCCACTCATTACACAGTCCAAAACTCAACTCTGAAGCAGTTGAAATTTTTGAAAGAAAAAGAAGTGTTGAAACTAATGAAGGCTTTCCAGTAGCAGCAGGACCCCATCAGAGAGAGGGACAGTAGCAGCGGAGTAGTAGTGACGCCGCCGGTGGCAGGGCGACCGTACATCGACGGTTGAGTGTCATACGGAGATCCAGATCTGTTGCTGAAATCGTTTTCTATGGATTTCACTGATTCCGATCGCAAAAACTGCACAATTTTGGAAAAAAAAAAAGAGAGAAAATGGCAACCGAAAGTTTTGATTTCTGGGAATGGCGAAGCTTGGTGGCTGTTTTGTCCGAAAAGAAACGCACCAGGCTATGGTGACGAGTTTTGATGTGATGTCGAGGTAAAACATAGTTCGTAAATGGAATTTAGGAGGTTGTGGCAGTGATGTTGATTACATGAGGGCTTGAAGATGTGGCGATGACAAGTTTATGGTAATGGTGATGATTCAATGAGGTGACACGACAGTTTGTGATGTTTTAAGTATTGGCTGTTGGTAAAAGTAGTGTTGTTAGCATCTTTAATCACATAATTCAAGTGTAAATATTAGTTTGACCAATGAAATTATCAACGTATCATGATCTATTGAAGTATTGGTAGTATTGTATTAGTTTTGATAAGGGGCAAATCGAGCCTAAGCAACAACCATCAATGCAAAGATTGAGAGCACAAAGAAGACAAGTCAAGGGCTCCGGAGGAGGGTTCGAGAGTGATTTGAAGGCGCATGCTACCATTGGTGTGGAGGATGGAGCACCCCAAGATGAAGGTGGAGCACCCAAAGATGAGGGCGGAGCACCCCAAGAAGAGGGCAGGCGCCAAAAGCACTCAAAAATGGCTAAGTGTCAAGAACCACACTCTCTGGACTTTGAAGGGTAGAGCGCCCCTGAGACAGGGCGGGCGCCTCAATCACAGCACAAAGGCACACGGCGGAAGCCTTGAAGGGGAGGGTGGAGCGCCTCCCCCATGTTACAAGCCATCCGAGATTTTGAGTATTTTGTGGTGAAATTCCAACTTTGGCCCTAAGTGGCTTCTATTATTTTAACCTACTTTGAGGGTATTTTGGACCTTTCATATTATGTAAAGGGGATTCTACAAATAGACCCCTTAGTCTTCCATTTTAGTTAGTCTAGTTTGAGTATAGGAATTGAGAGAAGACATTGAGAGGCTTGGCCTTCGTGTTTAGAGCTTGAAGCTCGTGTATCCACTATGACTTGGAAACCCGAGGATTTCATCCTAGTATGAATCCGGGATTTGGTTCAAGTTTCTCTCTCCCATTTGAATCAATCTACATAGTAAGTTTGATTTGTTTCTTTCTTCTCATTTCCTGCCTTCCTAGTCTTGATTTCTTGTTATCTTATTATTTGCTTCCGCTCGTATATATTATTGCTTCTGCATAGTTTTCCCCTTATCTGTTTGGTATCAGAGCACTGATAGGTTTTGTTCTTACAAACCCTCGATCGTGACTCTTTATCTTGTTAGTTGTTCTTGTTGTTCTTGAAAATTTGAAGAAAAACAAAAAAATTGAAAAGTTGAAAAAATACAAAAATTGTTGGAACTTGTTGGATTGGAACACCCATACATTAAAAATCATTGGGGTTTGTTCCATATGTGATTTCCGTTCTTTTGGTACCAAAATTACAAGATTTGGTGATGTATTCCAAAATATGAAGAATTGAAATCTCCAAAATTTTCAAAAACCCTAAAACTGTGCTCAAGAATCAAAATTGATTTGTTGTTGTTTGATTGGGGTTAAAATTTATTGGGGAATGTTTAGAATCATCATATACATCTTTGGGTATCATTAGAATTGAAAATGACTTGAAAACCATTGAAAAATTGGGTGCAAAAGCCAAGAACACGTTTTGGAGCTTTGCTGAAGAACAGCCCAGGGTGGGCGCCCCAAGTAGAGTTCAACTCTCTGAACTTCCAGGGTGGAGCGCCCCTGAGTCAGGCTGGAGCGCCCACCCCTGTTTTAGGGTCCGGGTAGTTGATTTCTTAGGCTTTCGCTTGTTATTCGCCTACGGGCTTCTTGGTTAGTGTTTCTAGGGTAATTGGCCTACTCGAAAGACACTAACTTTCTAGCATATTAGGACACTCGTGCGTAAAGGAGATTAGAATTCAAAGAAGATTCATAGATTTTCTTTGGCCTCAAGTGCGCACTTAAATAGCCGTCCGTACATCGAGTCTCATTAACTCCATTCTGAACTTTTACTTGGACATACTAGTTGTGATCACCTTGATTCCCATGTTGTTAAGGCCTCGCTCTTGAGTGTTCATAAATTGAGCGATACACGTGAGGGAGTGACTTTTGAGAGATTTTTCTTTTGGTGTTGCAACAATGTCGGATGATAATTGTGGAGATTATGGATCATGTGGGGATGATGCGAATTGCTATGACTCGTATGGTGATGACAGAGACCATGGTTCCTATGATGATGATGATGGCCATTACTATGATTACTCGGGAAACCATGGCTCCTATGAGGATGAAGTGGTTCACTATGATGATCGTGAAATTGATGAAGACTATGAGGCTTGTGATGAAGATTGTGTTGATCCTTATGCTTCTAGTCAAGAATATGAAGATGGTGATGCTTCAAGGGACATTGATCCTACTTACTCTACTTGTGATGAATTTGAGTATGTTGATAGTGACATAGATAGAGTTGATGATGATGTTGATTATAGAAATTATTCATTTGCATCTTCTCTTGGTCTTGCTAATGGTGTACAAGGGAGTAGTAGAGGTCCTTCCATTAGTATGGGAGGAGGTGGTGGTTGTTCCATGAGAAAGAAGAAGCTTGCATCTTCTAGGTACGCTAAGCGACCTAATGCTTCTAATTCCCATGTGGAGGTTGGTTTGCGAGATAGTGTTGCTTTTGCTACAAAGGGGCTATATGGTTCTAATGTCGTGAGGGGCTTGGATGGTTGTAGTAGGAGTAGTACTATGGGCTATAGAACCAAGGCGAGAGGCACTTATGGGTTCCATGGCAAGGGTCCTTCCTCGACTTTCAACAACACTTCTAATGTTGGAAAAGTGATGGGAAGTGGGAGTTGCACTAGCAATCTTGCTAGTAGAGGAGGGATAAGGGAGACCCAAGTTGTTGGTGTTGACACTTGTGGACGTCCAAGTTCTCAATTGGATGCCAATCTACAAAACTTGGGTAGACGAAGGTTCGTTATTGAGGTAAATGGTATTGGAGGGTACTTGCTCAAGATTGATGAGACCGATGCCAATTGCATTAGCACCTCTTTGGTTGATAGGCTAAGGATACCATGTCGTGATCTAGAGAGTCCTTATGAGTATGAGGGAGTGTAGGTCTCCAAGGAAGCTCGGGTACTTCTATCTCATAGGAATTATAGATGTTATGTTTGGTGTGATGTGTATCCAATGCAACATGTTGATATTTGGCTAGGTGAGCCATGGTTGCATGACAAGAGGTTGCAATATAGTGCTTTGAAGGATGTGATTCTTGTGGGCATAGGGCAAAGAGTCTATGACTTTGTACCTTATCGGTCAAGCTGCCTATTGCCTATTAGTACACCTTCTTTGGCTATGCAAAGGAGCAAGGATCGAGAACTTCATTCCATGGGCAAAAATGTGCAATCAAGGAGTCCTACAATTGCAAGAAGTGTGGGACTAGTGAAAATGAAGGGTTGACAATTGTCAAAAAGGTGAACTCGAAACCACAAGTTTCAAAACCAAGTGGTTCACCAACGAAGAAGAAGGAGACATCAAGTGATGAGTCTCCAAGTCCTAGATTCCGCGTTGATGTAAAGAGTCCACCTACTCCAGCTATGGGTATTCTTTGGCCTCGTACCAACTCACCCGAATTTGAGAGACAAAAGATAAAGAGGAGTAAGGGAGTGACTGGTGACATTCCTCGAGTGGAAAAGGGAGAGGATGTGTTGAGTGATGTGAGTGGGATGTCACCACCCGAATCTACACCTGACCTTGGAAAAAATGAGGGAAAAGAAAGAGGGAAAAATCATTGAGAGTGAGGACACCCCTTATTCTAACCTTAACCCTTTATCTTTTTCTTCTATTTGTTTGAATTCTTGTGTAGGGATTTTGGAGGCAAACCAATGGAGCCTCAACCATGTTCCAAGATGGAAAGACAAGGTGAAAGTGAATCCAAATGTGAGCTACAAGGTGGAGAGACTATTCATGATACTTCAAGTGCATTGAGTGAGCAAGATGGCCACTCCAAGGTATGTGTTAGTTCTTCTTCCCTTGAGCATGTTACTTCCTTGTCTTGTGCTATTGTTTGTGAAAACTCTATGCTAGTTGATGATTTACATGAATACAATGTGTTTGCAACTAGTGTAGAGCCTTTGGGTCAACTTGTGTGTAAAAATGAACCACTAGTTAACAGGGTTGAAAAGCCACATCATGATGTGAGCTCGGTTTTTATTGAACCTCTCTTTAGTGAAAATATTGAAGTTGACCTTGTTTGTGAGCCTTGTTATGACACCCCACCCATATTTGATAAAGGAGGAGATGAATTGCATGATTATCCTATTCTTCCCTTTGATTGTTTAATTGGTAGTGGTGGTCTCTTGTGTCGTAGTGAGGATGATCTTGACCTTGAGGAGTCTCTAGAGCATGGGATGGATCGATTTGTTTTCAATGACTCCTCAAGTAAGAGTGAAACACCTAGTCTTCATACTATGCCTTTGCTTGACCATGAAATTGAGGTGCATGCTTTTACATTTTCATTGTTTGAAGACAACCTCAATTGTGATAGTGAATTGTATCGGACTAGGGTTGGTAGTAAAATAGAACCTCCATGATTTGTAAAGTTAGACTCCATGGACGATCCATTGATTGGAACTCCAAGTTAGAAGAGTGGTCTTGAACTATCTTCTAGTAGTCCTAGCCTTCATTGTGTGGACTATAATGACGAAGAGCCTATTTTGGAGACCTTCCTTTGGAGTTTGTCTAGCGAGGAGGATTGTCTTGGAGGTGACTTTGGAGGTAAGGAGGTACCTCTCGGTGTGTGTAAGAGTACTTCTAAGAAGGGGAGTGGAGTATTCGATGTTAGTTGTGAATTGAACTATTTTACTTACTCCATCCCATATGTTGAGCACACCTTGAGTGTTAAGCATACCAAAGCCAATGTGTCTCATTGTGATAATATTGAATTGAAGGCTTGGTGTGTTGAGCATAAGCTTAGGGGTTATAGGGAATTTGATTGCTCCATATGGCATGATCTTAATCTCTTTGCTTGTTTTGAATATGAGTGCTTGTTCTTGTTGAGCCAAGAATTTATTGTTTCCTTTGGGAACATACACTTTTTAATTGGTATTGATACTTGGCTCTATCACAAGAGTGTGTTTTCCACACTACTTGCACTTATTCTCATTAAGCTAACCTACTTGTGAAGTAGGAAACTTAATTGTGCTTGTTTTGATTGTAGGTTTGATGGTTTGATTTGGAGGACGAAATTCTTTTAAGAAGGGGAGGATGATAAGGGGCAAATCGAGCCTAAGCAACAACCATCAAGAGCAAAGATTGAGAGCACAAAGAAGACAAGTCAAGGGCTCCGGAGGAGGGTTCGAGAGTGATTTGAAGCCGCATGCTACCATTGGTGTGGAGGGTGGAGCACCCCAAGAAGAGGGCGGGCGCCCCAAGCAGTCAAAAACGGCTAAGTGTCAAGAACCACACTCTTTTGACTTTGAAGGGTGGAGCGCCCCTGAGACAGGGCGGGCGCCCTAATCACAACCCAAAGGCACAGGGCGGGCGCCCTGAAGGGGAGGGTGGAGCGCCTCCCCCCTGTTACAAGCCATCCGAGATTTTGAGTATTTTGTGGTGAAATTCCAACTTTGGACCTAAGTGGCTTCTATTATTTTAACCCACTTTGAGGGTATTTTGGACCTTTCATATTATGTAAAGGGGATTCTATAAATAGACTCCTTAGTCTTCCATTTTAGTTAGTCTAGTTTGAGTATAGGAATTGAGAGAAGACATTCAGAGGCTTGGCCTTCGTGTTTAGAGCTTGAAGCTCGTGTATCCACTATGACTTGGAAACTCGAGGATTTCATCCTAGTATGAATTCGGGATTTGGTTCAAGTTTCTCTTCTCCCATTTGAATCAATCTACGTAGTAAGTTTGATTCGTTTCTTTCTTCTCATTTTTTGCCTTCCTAGTCTTGATTTCTTGTTATCTTTATTATTTGCTTCCGCTCGTATAGATTATTGCTTCCGCGTAGTTTTCCCCTTATCAAGTTTGAAACAACGTTTAAACAGTCTGAAACAACATAGAAACACACTTGAAACAGTTAGATACAGTGTAAAAATAGCGTAAATACTGTGAGATAGGGGCTAGAAACTGTTGGATACAATGCAAAAACAGTGAGATACGGTCCAGAAACAGTTAGATACGATGCAAAAACAGTGAGATACGAGGTGATTGGTAGTTGAGATACAGCGAGATACAGCGAGATACGAGTTGGTTGGTAGTTGAGATATAGTGAGATACAGTTAGATATGGAGCAAAAATAGTGCAGATACATTGTTAGTAAAAAATTATGAAAAAAAAATATAAAAAATAATGTGAAACAACGCAAAAAAGGTGAAATAGTTTAGAAATAGTGAGAAGCAACGCACAAACAGGATGAAAAAATGCTGAAACAGTCTAGAAACAGCTAGATACAGTCTAGAAATAGTTAGATACAGTACAAAACAATGTAGATACAACGAGATACGATAAGATACAGTGAGATACGATATGGTTGGTAGTAAAGATACACCGAGATACAATGAGAAATGAGGTGGTTGGTAGTTGAGATACAATGAGATACGATGTGGTTGGTAGGCGAGATATGGTTAGATATGAGGTGGTTGGTAGTTGAAATACGATGTGGTTGGTAGGCGAGATACAGTTAGATACGAGGTGGTTGGTAGTTGAGATACAATGAGATATGAGGTAGTTGGTAGTTGAGAAACATCGAGATACAATGAGATACAGTGAGGATGAAATAAGAAAAAGTGAAATTGGGGGAAATGGGAGGAGTAAAAGTGAAATTGTGGAAAATGGTGGGAGAAAAAGTGAAATAAGGGGAAATGATAGTGGGGGGAATAGGAGGAAGAATGTAAGGGTTTGGTATGTTATGGAAAAATATTGCTATGTTTGTAATTAACTTATCCTTTCCTCTATAATGGGTAATTTTGCTAAAATATTGTTATGTTTTGTAAATAACTTCTAAAACTTGTACTTTTATGTAAAAAAAAATCCATAATTTTATATGAGCTTATTTAATGATTATTTGTGCATTTTATACATATGTATATCTATATTTTATTTTTGTACCTTTAAGTTGAATATTGGCCAATTAAAAAGAAAATATCCAAATTCCTTTTATTAATTCATCCATATTTCAAAATCTCCACCGAAATTCTTTATTTATTTACATTTATTTTTATTGACTTTTCTATTGCATTATATTTTCCTTTTGCACCTACCCTATTTTTAATACCAAATACATCCCCCCACATTTGAAATTGAGGAAATATCAAAGGAAAAATTCATTTCCCTAACAACATCACTCCTAATCTCCTCCAAATCTTCCTAATCTCCCACATTATTTTCCCAATCTTCGAAAATCCCTCCAATTACTCTAAAATCCCCACAACCCAACGTTCCTTTGGTCCCTTCATTGATAAATACACAGGCCACCACAGTACACGGTACAGACACCATACGCACGACCCCCCAGCATCTTCCTCAAACATTTCTGCCAACTCCACACACAAAAAAATTAGGGGACACTTATACAGTACACACATATGCAGACCCCACATCAGAAATGACCCCTTTTGGGTCATCTTCCTCAACACCCACACATTACAAAACCAATACAAAAACACCCCCTTCGCTATTTTTCTTTCCATCGACAACACACACACACAATGTCACACACACACACAGTATCACACACACGAGCGAACGCCATACGTGCATAGCCCCCCCCCCCCCACCATCTTCCCCCTTACACATACCTCCCTATATGCAGACCCCACTTCTTTTCACATCATCTTCACCAAACAAAAACCAAATCGAAACAGGGGTGGGTATCGGCGAGAGACAACATATCAGGGGACGGGAATACATATCGGAGTTAGGAAAGGGTGCAGTCGAAAGAGAGGATCGGCGCTGGAGTCGCAGTGATGCCACCTGCCTCTTCGCCGGAGAATTACAGCGGTGTCGCTCCTCCTCTGCTGATTTGTTAGTGTACCCTGCTCCGTTGTCGTCACTGCCACTTTAACGGAAAATCTAACGATGTTAGATTTAATTGATGTGGCTCTGGGTTTATCTTTTTGAGGATCTTATATCCTGGTCTCTCCTATTTTCTGCATTTCATTTGGGCGTTCGCCCGTTACTGCTGTACTTGTTGTTGTTGCGGATTTCGTTTTGAAGCTGTAGTGGATGATTTCTTGGCGGAGGCTCTACTCTGTTGTTATGTTTGCGTGATCAAGGGAAAGATATAGGATATTTTGGAAGCTTTTGTTCTCTTGGCTGGACCTATGCTAATCTTTTACAATATTTTTACACTGATGAGTTTGTTATTATGCCCACTGATTTGAACAATTGTAGATGTGTTTCAAGCTCTTTTTGCTTGTTGATTACTGATCTGAACAATACTACACTAGTTGACAAAACCTATGAAAATATTTTTTATTTGAGGCTTCACAATGATTTGACGGATAATATACACTGATTTGAACATGATACTACACTTAAACAGTCACATCTCCATGTCCCTAAAACAAATAGGCGATGATGACATGTATGAGCTTTATTGCAAAACGAGCCGGCGATAGAGTGGTGGGACCGGTACTTGGCATGGCAACCAGAGGGCCCCCGTGTTTGCAGCCGTACCGACATCCCTAACCTCTACCCGATTCATACAAACCTGAGCCTACACTTTTTTAAAATCTATTTTCCCCTTTATTTTATTTTTATTACTATTATTTTGTTGATATTATAATTCTTATTATTAATTACAATACTAACTTATTTTCTTTATATATTTGCGAGGTAAAATTGGATAAGATACGACAGTCTATTTTAGAGGAGAATAATTAGAAGAAAAATTCTTTTATTATTCTCATTATTATTATTTATTAATATTACTAGTATTTCTGTTTTTCTTATTATTATTATTAGTATTTATTATTATCCGTACTAATTCATCTCATATTTTGCGAGGTACATCGTGGCAGAATTACAAAAAGACAACACTTTCGAAAAAGGGCAAAATATTCAAAATCATTGACTTTACTTAATTTTGTTTGAAATTCTTACTAACTTGTTTGTTTATTTTGCAAGGCAATTTTTGGACAAAACTTAGTCATTAGAAGAGACAGATATCTATTACTTCTATTTATGTACTATAGTTCAATATTCAAAATACTTTTTTACTTACTTAGCTTAATCACTCGCTTTGAGTCCCAATTATTTAGTCCGGCCGGTAATCACATTTGGTGGAGCCTGAGAGGTGCCTAACCCCTTCCTCTTGAGTTAACTTGAACCCTTACCTAGAATTTCTGGTTCATAGACTAAGTTTCGGAGTTAATTACAAAATTAGCTAGAAACAAAGTAGGTGCCCTTCTCGAACCAAAACCCCCGGAGTGAGCTTCTCGAACCAAAAGCTCTCTCAAAGTTAGCATGGGCATACAAACTCTCCGATTGTTAAAGAGATAACCATCGTGCCACTGATACTTCTCCACCCTTCGACCATTCAAAATAGCATCACATGCACTTTTCAGCTTGGGATCGTGTTCGTACATCAACTTGATGCTCTCGAACCCCATTAATCTCAAAGCGAGAGTGGTCACTAAGGCAAACTTCCTCGACAGCGCATCGGCCACAACATTGTCTTTACACTTCTTGTAATGAATTACATAGGGAAAGCTCTCAATGATTTCCACCCACTTGGCATGCCGCCGGTTCAACTTCTCTTGGCCTCGGAGATGTTTGAAAGATTCATGATCACTTTTAATCACAAACTCACGGGGCCACATATAATGTTGCCAATGAGCGAGTGCTCAAATGAGGGCACCCAACTTTTTGTCATATGTAGAGTAGTTCAAGGTTGCGCCCTTAAGCTTTTCGCTAAAGTAGGCGATTGGCTTCGATTCTTGCATAAGCACTCCTCCGATCCCAACTCCGGACACATCATATTCAACTTTGAACACTATGCCGATTTCAGGGAGTTGCAACAACGGGGTAAAGCTTAGCTTCTGTTTCAACTCGTGGAAAGCCCTCTCTTGGGACTTTCCCCATACAAACAGATTGTCTTTCTTTATCAGCTCGGTTAAGGGAGCTGCCACATGCTAAAGCCACGGATAAACCTCCTATAAAAACTAGCTAACCCATGAAAATTACGCACTTGAGTCACCGAAGTAGAGGTCGGCCAATCTCTAATTCCCTCGACCTTGGACTCATCGACTTCAACACCAGTAGCACTCATAACAAATCCAAGAAAGACTACACGCTCGACACAAAAGGCACACTTCTTGAAGTTAGCATACAATTTCTCGCTTCCAAGTTATCAAGCACAAGCCTTAAGTGTTCGACATGTTCATCCACATATTTACTACAAACAAGTATTTCATCGAAATACACAACAACAAACTTATTTATAAACGGTTTAAACACATGGTTCATTAATCGCATGAAAGTGCTCGGGGCGCTAGAGAGGCCAAATGGCATCATTAACCATTCATAGAGACCGAATTTGGTCTTGAATGCAGTTTTTCACTCATCACCCGGTTCTATTCGGATTTGGTGGTAACCGGACCTGAGGTCTATTTTTGAAAAAATAAGAAGAACCACTCAATTCATCAAGCATGTCATCTAATCGAGGAATAGGATGGCGATACTTTACCGTAATCTTATTGACTGCTCGGCAATCAACACACATTCTCCATGTTCCATCTTTCTTTGGGACAAGGATAACAAGATCGGCGCACGAACTCAAACTCTTTCGAACCAGTCCTTTGTTCAGCAATTTATCCACCTGCCATTGGATCTCTTTGGTGTCATCAGGATTATACCGGTAGGCTGGCTTGTTGGGGATTTGAGACTCCGGGATGAAGTCAATTTGGTGCTCGATTCCTCTCAACGGAGGCAATCCACCTGGCATTTCTTCAGGGAAAATGTCCTCGAAGTTCTGCAAAATACTTTGTACAGCTCTAGGCAAAGGGTTATCATTAGTGATATCATCATTAGAGTTTAAGAGGATACCCTTATGCACGAGCTAAATCATCAGCTTGCCTCGATCATTGCCTCAGAGGCACCCACCCGATTACATAATTGCACAAATATTACCTGCCTCGGGCGGTGTCTTTTTGTCCTAGGCCACAATTTGTGTCCCAAGGAAGACTTTGCTTTGGCCTCTTCTTTCAGCTCCTTCTTCTTTTATAGTCCTCACTGACTTGTTTTAGAGAAAAAGTTTGAGAATGAAGTTCTCTCCACCAAGCTTAGCAGTGAAGGTGTTGGTTCGACCGTTTTGGACAACAGATCTATCATGCTGCCACGATCGCCCAAGTAGAAAATGACAAGCTTGCATCGGGACCACATCAAACACTAATTCATCTTGATAGGCTCCCACCTTGAATTTGATCAGCACTTGCTTGGCAACCTTCAACTCTCCACATTCATTCAACCATTGCAAATAGTAGGGATGAGGGTGTTTCATGGTAGGCCGTCCCAATTGAGAAACCAAACTTTGGCTCGCTACATTAGCACAACTACCTGAATCAATAATCATAGAACACACTCTCCCCCTCACTCGACACCTCGCATGGAAGAGATTTTCCCTCTGATTAACATCCGCTTCTTCCATGTTTATAGTGCTCAAGTTTCTACGAACCTCAAGAAATATTTTCGGATGGTCAGCCTCGGTAGCTTCTCGACCATCATCATTTTCAGCTCGGTCAGTCTCCTCTCTATTTTCCTCCTCGGAGTCACTCGCTTGCTCATGGAAGGTTCTATATTTGAGCAAAAGCGTAACCTTGCAAGTCGGACACTCTTTTGCCATGTGACCATAACCCATGGATTTATGACACTGAATATTTGAAGCCCAGGAGTATTGAGTTGAGCTTTACCTCCCATCTCCCTTGAGTTATTATCGGTCACTCCCCTTTCGAAGAGTTTCTTCAGATCTCGGCTAGTGTTGGCACTTGTACGATTCAGACTATTCCAGTCTATACCCCGATTCAAAGGAGTTGAAGTAGTAACCCCTCGGTACCGATTTGCTTTATCGTCCTTCACCCATTTCTCAGCATCAACGGCTGCATGGAAAATATTATCCAATTTTTGGTACACATACGGTCTCAATTGAGATGACACATCTCGATTTAGTCCATTCTTGAACCAAATGATGGCTTGCTCATCATCTTCTTCCATATCAAGAGTCAATCGAATCTTTTCAAACTCATCATAGTATTCTTTAACCGATTTGGACCCTTGTTTCAGATCATAGAGCTTCCGAAGTTGTTCCTGCCGATATTTGGTGGTCACATACTTAACATCCATCATTCTCTTCAACTGCACCCAAGTAAGAATCTCAGGGTAATCATGTTTACTTCTAATCCTCTTATCAGATTCCCACCAAGTAGAAGCATATGCCTCGAACGAAACAATAGCATGTGCAGCTTTTCTTTCCTCGGTCATCTCATTGGTCTCAAAGATTCGTTCCAATCGAACCCTCATATCAAGATATTGGTCCGGATAACTAGTTCCTTTGAAGGGTGGAATAGTGATCTTGACACGGTTCAAGTTTGAATCTCGAGCACCTCGGATCGGTTCCGGATACTCATCATAATAGTCATCAGCCTTACGCTCATAATTTCTATCAATATATGCGCCTCGGTCTCGACCTCAAGGGTTCCCACGGCCTCGATTAACCTGTCTTCATTGAACAAACGATGGCTCATACTCAGCTTCAGCATCGGGAAACTCTCCATCATTAACCTCTTCATCAACGACCATGACTTGTCTTCGGGGCCTTGGATATGGTATTCTTTCACCTCGAGGATTGCCCAAGTTTTGTTGTTCAGCTTAGGGATTTCCCAAGTTCGATTGATCTACTCGGGGAATGCCCAAGTTTTGTTCAGCTTAGGGATTGCCCATATCTTCATTGCAAACGGCCTCATTTCTCAACCGTTGTTGACAAGCTAGTTCAGCAAATTGCTCCGGTTTTATAGGAGTTGAATTGCTAGTGCCAGCGCTGGACCGAGGTAAGGCCACCGACGCTTTCTGTTACTCGAGGTTAGCAACTCGAGTACTTACTCCTTTCACCTCGGCACTGATGCCTTGTATCACCGCCAAGAGATCAGCTAACGACACCTCGGACGCTTCAACACATTTCTCTCCGTTTCCAGCCATTGAACCTGCACAAATCAAAGACAAGAAAATGTTAAGTTTAGAAATCACCTCACACACTCCCTCACTTTTGTTGGGTGGTGATCGGGTCCACTCAATTTTTAAGTTCGGTCACTCAAGAACTTATAACCAATGGCTTCCTCGTTTTGATCAATTTCTCTAAGACCCTCAAAATTTGACAAGTCATACTGTCTTCTTTGGGAAGATTGAATTGATTTGGCTCGATGAAATGGACGTTATTAATTTGCACAGGGGAGGTCAAGAATTTACTATGAAATTTGGACTTCGGTCACCCCACGCACGAGTTCCTATAAGCTCAAACAAATTAGTAGGACCTCGAGTAGAGAATTTACTCAAGAGATCTACTAACGAGAATTATCGACCACAAAGAAAAGATAATAACCTAGGAGATTCTACCCCCCGTTCCCCTTTTGGAAACCTCGGACACGTAACCCTTGCATGGACAAAAGTGGTCCCTCCTTGGTACGGATTAGGGTTTAACCTTATCCACTTTCCTCTTTCTACCAACAAAATTTCACCTGGGGTTTTAGGCAACGACGCCTTTTCAACTTCTTCTTCAATGGAACAAGTGAACTCTTTAGCTCTGGCGTATGGACACTTTTAAACTTTGCTCACAGCCCAGAAATCAAACATGATTTAAGGTCACCTCATCGTTTTAAAATTTTAGCAACGAATGGAGTAAACTTGAGTTCCAAGCAAAGCAATGGATGGCTTCACCTCGTCCGTACACTGTTACAATGTATCAATTTTTTGGCGTACGGATGGTGGATAAAACGATTGAACTTTGAATTCTCAAGCTCAAACTCAACCCAAATCAAACAATAACCACAAGTTTCAACGTCAAAACATTCAAAACTCAACTAGGGTTTTCAACAGTACCACCAACATTTGGACAGTACAAATCTTTCAAAAACCCTAGTCGTCAAATGATGTACGACCGGTGCTAGTTCGAATCTCCAATAGTGGTGAATCAAAATCTATGTTTGTTTATTCCAAACAACCAACAATCTGAATTTTTTTCTTCTTTTTAATTTTATTTTTGTAATAAGAACAACAACAACACATGAACACGAAACGGAAAACAAAACACAACGCACAAAAAATAAAGATAACGTAGAACAGGATCAGGCTTGTAAGAATAAGCCCAAACCGTGCTCTGATATCAAGATGGAAGCTAGACATATCTTGCTTCAATCAAACGAACCCGAGGAACTTGTCTCAGGGCCACTCGATTCGATGTTTGAAGATACACCTAAGGCTATACAACAATTCTCAAGAAGGCACACATGCTTCTTGCAAATTGAATGATCAAGGAAGAAATTGTTCAAACGGAACCCACCGATTGACCCAAGTTCTTTAACAATCCCACGACGGGGTTCTGCTCACAATGGAGACACAATAGCAAACTTGCTAATCATTCAATATTCAAAAATTAGGTATCTAAAATTAACTACGCTAAGGGGTTTATATAGATATCCCCAAGGATAAGCTAGTAAAATGGTCACAATTGACCAATAAAACAAGGCCACATAGGGCCGAAGTTATATGCTCGGCTGTTTTTGACTTGTGTTCGGTCGCTCAACCTCGGTACAGTGAAAACGGACGCTCTCTTGCCTCGGGCACTCTTGTAGCCCCTTGGATGCTCATCGATCTACGTCAATGATCAGCATACGGTCACTTCCAGTCTTGGACTCGAGCTTGTAGATATAGCTTTCATATCTCAAGCTCGGCCACTCAGCTTCCGAACAGTTGCTTCCTCCCGGCCACGCCAGCTGAATGTGAACATCATGCAGAAGCTTGGCTTGACTTCATGTAATTGGCCTCGATGGGTTGAACACCCTATCAACACGGACACGGGCTGTATCACTAGCCGAAAATGCATAAAGTCGAGATGGCCCACCTCCTTGCTGGGAACCACCTTTGCCTGCACCATGTTCGACCTGGTTAGCTACACTTCGAGTTGGTGGCATAGTCGATGTAGAATGAGTAGTTTGCTGCGCGGGGTTCTCGATAGCTCCTTGTGTTAGCTTTAGGCATTGCCTCATGAGATGTCCGTGCTGGCCACAGTTATAGCATCTATTCAAGCTTACCAAGCATGGCCTTAGGTGGTTCTTTCCACAGATTTGGCAAACATATCACAGTTTTTGTGGCTGACTAACACCATTCTGAACTTGCTGACCATAGCCCTTGCTACCTTGATGTTGTCCTTTAGAACCTGGTGCCATACTGGGCGAAAACTTGTTAACTGACTGGCCTTGCCCTATCAACCCATGATTCAAGTATCTCTTGTCCCAGCTAGGAGCACCATTAAATATACTTGACTACTGCGCCATTTTGTTTTGATCCCTCTCTTCTCTATCTTCCCTATGTCACTCTTCTAGTTTTCTTGCAAGGTCAACAATATATCAAAGTTTTGCACCATTCATTGCTCCTGCTACCTACCTAAACAAGTAATCGGCTAAACCCCATGCAAACCTCCGAACTTTGGCTTTCTCATCTGGAACTAAATAAGGAGCATACTTAGCCAAACGTGTGAATTTCTTGCTATACTCAAGCACGCTTATATTTCCCTACCTAAGTTTCTCAAATTTTGAGGCAAGGGCTTCCCTCGTCCCTGCTGGTAGAAATCGCTCCATAAATGCTTCTTCAGATTCACCCCATGTAGGTGGTGCATCCTCTACTCATTCTTTTTCCCGCATCTCAAGCCAAGAGTTAGCAACATCTTGTAGTTGGTACGAAGCCAATTCTACAACATCTCTCCCTATGATTCTCATTACCCTAAGGGCCTTTTGAATCCCCTCTAAGAATAATTGTGGATCTTCATCAATACTGGCACCCGTAAATAGAGGTGGGTGAGCTTAAGGAACTCAGTGACTTTAGAACTTGAGCAACTAGAACTTCCATTTTGGCCCACTTACTTGACTTGGAACTTCGGTATTCTTTTCCACTTGATTTGCGGCAATCCCAGTAAGAAGTTCAATAGCTCCCCTCATGCTTTGCATTGTCTCACAAATCTCGGTTGGTAGAACAATTTGAACAGTGGGGGGGGGTGGTGCGGGTACATCATAGTAGATTGGTTCCTCAGCACATCCTGGGGCTTCTGGAGCCCTTGCTCCGATAGGTGATTGATTTCGGCCTCGCCCTCGTCCTCGCCCTTGGCCAGTCCTCAAATTTCTGATAGGTTCCTGTCCCTGACCTTGTCCTCGCGACGCCACAGGAACATCATCGGATGCGACATCAGGAACTCTAAGTCTGTCTCTAGCATTACCGGACGATCGTGTTCAGACCATTTCCTAAGATGGAAATAAATGGAAGGGAATTAGACTTTCCTTATTATAGAGCTCTAAGGCACGATCTAGAGTGAAACAAACATGAGACACCTAAATATCATCGTAGCCTTTCAACTATGAATGTGGGGCCCGACACATCAATAAGGGAGAGTCTACTAAATACTGCTCCACGTACCCCCAAGGAAACTGAAAATCTAGGCTCTGATACCAAGTTTGTCACAGCCCAATTCTACAAGAGCAGAAACTGGCACTTAGTAGACTAATCTACCAAGCAAACCAAGTATCTTGAGCTTCTACAATAGAACATAACTTATTTTATTTTATAGGAGATACTAGAATAAGGTTTAACATTGTACAATACATCCATATGCAGATACATCCAACACTAGTACATGGAGCATAACTCTAGATATTAGTAGAATTATAAAACTGACTTATACGACAAGGAAATTAATGAACTCAAGCACCCACGAAAGAAATGTGGTGCTCACCACCGACTCAAGAAAGGTGGCCCTCAAATTGCAGCTTCAGGTCACCTGAAACCAAGTAGTTCAATTAGCTTCGACCTCCCAATTACAAGCATTTTACGGAAAACATGCACTTTGTACCATAAATGTATTTATATGTATATCAGTAAATCATCAAAATAATAAGGACTATGGTAAATAAATTATTTTAAGAACTGAGAATCATTTACCAAAAAAATTGAGTGTTGCCCGTAGGCGATAAACATGCTGGGGAGTTTCCATCTAGACACTGACAGTCACGATGTGTACATCATGGAGTCCGATCACCTACCCGATCGGCTAGGGCTATGGCTTACCGCAATGCCGTACGAGTAGGTGAGGTGCTAGCAACTCCCAAAACCACTATATCTGTTAGTGGATAACTTATGTTAAACTCCCACATCGGCATATGTGGTTCTGGGGTATTGGATCCGTTCATCCAACTACCCACTCAGTTATCTAAAGGTTCCTTCCAAAACATATTTAATATTTCAAAATGCTTCTGCAATCTCTTGGCACATTAATAAACATAAATTCATATCTTCATTGTCTCATTTCATGAGAAGTCACAAATAAAATATACTAATAAAATTTCAAGCATCTTTTGAATAAAATATTGGTCATAAAACTTCACAATAATGGTGATACTCACACACGCTTGTTCCCACGTGTATAAGCACACAAGAAAGAAATTCAGAAATAAGTCTTTAATGCACTCAAAACTCATAAAACATGCATCATTTGAGGAAAATATGGGGGTAGGTCTCTGCTTACCTTGACTCCGCGCTAATGACTTGATGTAGAATAACTCAAAACTTGACTGAGGTCAATATATACAAATATTATAATTCGAGCATAAGTCTCTATAAGGGAAGACTAGAATTTTCCCTATATCTATATTACCTCGTTGACTTTAATATAATATAATATAATATAATATAATATAATATAATATAATATAATATAATATAATATAATATAATGTATAGGTGAAAAATTAATTTTTGTTAGAGCTATGTGAAGTAATAAAACATGTTTAGTTTAAAATATTAGAAAGATATATAATATAATTAAAAGAGTATTAGGATAGACTTACAAGGTAGAGAAGCTTTTGGTGTTTCAAGAGTGGACTTGAATCAAGAGGAAAACCTGAAAGCTTAGTGGCAATTTTAGGTGAAAAAAAATAGAAGATTGGAATTTTTGAAGTATGCAAATGTTGGATTAGGAGTAGGGTATATATAGGGGGTAGGAATGGGTTCCAAATAGAACATTTGTCATCCGATTATTGGTTGCATGAGCCACCACATTTGGTGTAAGACACTTGGCATTTTAATTTTGACACCTTGCTATCGTATCAGGCATGGCTAGCACTTGTTCCTTAAAAACTGACATTTGTCTCTTGAGTCATCCATGGATGACACTTGTTTTAGCTATCAATGGCATTTTTCTATGGGTTCATGCATGCAAGACACTTGGAATAATCAAGATTTCATGGTTTTTGGAGAGGATGAGCTGTAGTTTAACGACAATTTAGATGTACCAGCCCTCGAAGTTGTCACCACGCGTCCGACCATCATGTATAAAACCTCTGGCATGGTGTATGTGGAAAAAGTAATAGAGGGGAAACCATACCATCCGCAGAGTGTCAGATATGGCTATCATAATGGCCTCTAAAATGTTGAAATATAGCTTCTAAACCTGGCAAAGGTTTGGGAGCATCGCTCTAAGGCAAAGTGAATCCAGGGGAAACGATTGGCGTGCTAGGCACATGGGGACTAGGTTTCAAGCAAAAGACAGCTGATCGCAAGCAAGCTAAGAAGAAGAAGTCGTAAGTTTGGTCCCTCCCCATGCCAATTCCATGTCTTGCCTAGTCTTTCATGGGCTATGTTATGAAGCCAAATATGATTGCAATAGATGTTAACACAGTGAAAGAGAATCAGGTTCCACCATTTGATTTGGGTGGTATCTTTGAAATCTGTATGGTCCAGTCAGGCGAAAGCTCCAACAATGCCTTAATACAGTACATTGGCCGCTTTAACTAATGTTAGTTCAGTGTTAGATTGAAAAAAATAACATGTTTGTTCACATGTGTATTCTCGGGATAAAATAGCTATAGTTTCTATCATCGGCTTCATTATTATTCAATGTTTAACACGTGTCTGGTTTGCTTGGTATTCGAGTACGTAAATTAGTTGAATCTATTAGTGGTTTGGAGTTGTGGTTGCTCTGGCTAAGCTCTGTTCATTGTTTCAAGTTCAGCCAAAACTCTGTTCGTTCATGACCTTTGTGCCAGTTTGAATGTATCCCACATTGTACGTGTTTAGTTAAGGTTATGATGTTTGTGTATGTTTTGGTCGATCGTCTATATGAATCATGCACACGTCACTTGTGTAGTGCTTTTCTTTTCAAGTATGCATTGTATATGGCACAACTAGTTTGAAATGTGAATTTTAAGTTAAATGAAAGCATGGAGAGTTTGGCCAAGATTAGCATGATCCATTTTGGCTTCAAGTAGTTGAACATTTGAGTTAGTTTGTTAATCAATTTTTTCTTAGTTGCTAAGAGAGCTTTGGGACAATCTTGGGCTGCCTAGATGAGTTTTTTCAGAGTTTAAGGGGCTACTGTGGCCCTCCTTGAACTCAAAGAAATCTGAACTTCGCTTGGTTTGAGATCTTTAGTGAACTTTAAGTATTGAAATTAGGCCTGAGTTTAACTTAGAAGCTGCATGTACAATTTTATTGAAATCTGGTGAGTTTTCATAGTGATACGCTTTGAAGACCTTTTGATTTTTGGGCTATGTGTCATATTGGGAATGGACTTTAGCTCTATTTAGTTAGTCATTTAAATAAATGAGTTATTTTTGGGCTGATTTAGAGTGTTTATATGTCAGCCTTAGTCCAGCCCATTAATTTTTTGTAAAATAAAAAAAGAAGAAAAAGTCTGAAAACTAAAATTCTTTAAAATTCAAAATAGTCAAAGCACTAGGAGAAATGGTAGCACAAAAAATGTATTATTTCAGACCTTTTTTTGGTTTGTGAGGAGTTTACACCAAAATGATAATGCTTTTAGATTTGCATTAATGGCCTCTGGGCCTTGTATCAATGCAACAGCTTTAAGCACCCTTTCCAACAGCTCTCTTCATGCCTATTAAAGGCTTCATTCTCCCTCATTTATTCTCACCAACATTCATGGAATACATCTCTCAACTACTACACTTGGTGGTGCTGAAGGTAAAAAATATTTGAGTAAAGAGAAAAAGAAATAGAAATAAGGAAGAACACCAAAAATATGAGGTTTTTTTACTGAGTTTGGGTCCAAACTATAGATGTCTTTTGGGGTCGTTTTGGGCTGCTGTTGGGATTTATTTATGGGCTGGTCTGGTTGCTGGTTTTTTTTGGTCTCGTTGGTGTTTAGTTGTTCTATTTAGGGCTGTGCTTGGCATTTCTTAACTAGCTTTGAGGGAAAATCGCAATAGGTAAATACAAAATACCATTGTACTTTATTTTGTGAAAAATCAGCATGTTTAGTGTAAAAAACTTCTGCTCACATATGTTTAGTTAATAGCTTGTTTTGTTGTATTAAAAGTATAAAAAATATTAAGTCATTGCTTAGTGTTATTCTTTTTGTTACTAGTTCATGTATGTTCTAAATTTATGTTGTGAGAAAATGTGATTGTAAGTAACGTACAAAACTGCAACATAAATTTCAAAGTGTCAAAATTTTTTTGCGAAATGATCTCTTGACAAATCTGGCCATGTTATGTAAAATAATAGACCAAAATCTTAAGTCGATCCAAGTTAAGAACCAAATCTACAAATAAAGTGGAAGTTGAATTACAGACACATAATGAAGTGACTTTTGTCAAAATAGGCACATATACGTTTTGCTAACCTACTATCGTACACATTTTTTATTTGACTTAAATAACCTTATTAGTACATTAAGAAAATGTTAGCATGAGGGGCTCTTTTGTCTTTCCATCAAAATTTATTCGAATCTTTCTTCCCGGTCTTTTCCTTCTCTTTTTACTTTATTCGCTCTCAGATTCAAATCAACACCAGGATTTTGTCCTTCATCTAAAACAAAAAAAATCTGCCAGAGAAAATTATTAATTGAGTATAACTGTATTTCCAACAATAAAATTGGCTATTATTGCATATAGAATCGTGCATTTCAGTACATAAAGAAATCATCTTTTACTTTCAGCAAAATATTCTTAATCCCTGCATTGCTTTAGTCTATCCATCAATTCACGAAGGGTTTAAGTCTATTTGTTAGTTTTGTTCTTCATTTAGCAAAACAAAATATTTGTAATGGAAGATAGAGCATTTTATTCTAAAGTAGCCACATTGCTGTTGACACCCAATTTTGTCCCTCTTTTTTTTTAAATTGGCTATAATTCAACTTAAGGGTGCAATTTGACTATTGGTGCATAATTTGCATTAGAAGGCATGCATTTACGTGTGTTATCCTATACTTATATATTACATACTTAAATGTGGCTATATTACGTAATTTTGTATTATTTAGGCTATTTGTCAAGGAGTGGCTTTTTGTTGCAATTTTGTGCACTTATGGCATTTGATAATTATTTGGGATTATTTATACTTAATTAATCCAATTTTTTTTATGTGTGCATTCTGGTTTCATTTGTCTTATATATACAATATATATACATATTTATATCTTTAATTATTTTGCACCTATTAATTTAATATTGGTTCAATTTTTATTTATACATTACCAATTTCATTTCATAATTTAAAGTTTTAAGACTTCTTTTGAACCTAGACTAACTACCAATCCACTTTATTTCTTCCTTAGAATCTAGACCAAAAGCTTAAACAAATGCATTCATGTTATACCTTATATCTTTGTTTTTACTAAATTACTCTTTTTAAAAACAAAATCAGTCCAAATTCATTATCACCATGATATCCCCAAAATCACTCCCTACTCTACTTCCTATATCACTCTATCGGAATCCCTAATTTTCCTCTCCTATTTTGAAAAATCCCCCACAGCTATTTTTTCAACCCTTTCTTATAAAATTAGTTGTTCACACAAACTTCAACACACGGACAAAAAATACATAGTACTCTTCCTGGTCTTCTTCATCACCTCCACACTCAAAAACACATACACACACAAACCAAAGCTTCACCTATACACACAGCACACAAAAACTCCAAACACACCCACCCAAAAACGGACACTAACTCCTCTCCTCACAATACAGTACGCACACATTACTCATTCTCTTTTTTTTAACACACACTCACAATACACAGTACACCATACACAAAAATCAGGGGATGGAAAACCCTTTTTCATTTGTTTCTGTCCTTCTCTATTACAACAACACCAACAGTACCCAACCCCACGCCATTATTCACACCCCCTCTTCATACACATAACACCGTCACACACGGACAACAGCCTCTTTCGCCATTTTTGTTCCACCTACAAACATCATACATAGACCATACACACACCTTCCCCAACCCGTACAAACACCCAGATCGAAATACGCACGCACACACATCCAAATCGAACGGAAACAGAAACAGGGAAGACAGAGTGGATATAGAACCAGTAGGATTGGGGAAGGGAATTCACAGTTCAAATCAGTGGGTAATCCACCACCCCCGTCGCCAGAAGGTCTCATCACGGGAGACCCAATTGTTTTAGTTGTTTCTGTGGTATTGCTGGTCGTCTTATTCCAACGGTTCTCTGTATCTCTATTGCTGAAAACAAATGCAAAGGATGGCGGAGGTAGGAGTTGCAGCGGCGCCACCAGCTTCTAGGGTCGGCGTCGCTCCTCCACTTCACCTCTGCCTCCTCGGAGAAATTGAATCGGGTATTATCTTTCTCGAAATGTTGTTCTCGCTATGTGTCTGTTGCTCTATGAATTTCACCTCCCTTGATTTCATTAATTTTGCAGGAGCTATTGTAGCTTCTACTATCGTCTGGATCAATGATATTTCGTTACCTGTTCTTTGGTTTTTGGACTGCACATGACTGGTTACTTTGGTTATTACAGTGGACCGGTCAATTGATAGTTACAGCTAATAAATTTGGTTGACTGTTTCAGGAAATTAAGAACCGGTCTTGGTGTTGAGGTTTATTGGGCTAATGGCCAATTCTGGAAATCTACATATACACTATATCGATCTTGAACAGATGTCATATTCTGAGCACAACTATTACAACTTAGGCCAAGGAAAACAATTAATTAATTAATTAATTTGAGGCCTATGACTGATTTAAACACGATACTACACTTAGGTCAATGACGTTTGGAGGCTTAAAATCAGTCCCGTTACGTACCCCGCGTCCCTAAAAACAAATAGGCGATGACGATGCATATCACTTTGCAAAGTAAGCGATAGTAGAGTGGTGGGATCGAAGGTACCTGGCATGGCAAACCGGTTCGGGCTCCGTGTTTGCAGCCGTACTGATACCCCTAACCTCTGCTTGATGCAATATACCATTCTGAGCCTACATTTTTATAAAATTCTTTTCCCCTTTTATTTAATTTTTATTATTATTGATATTTTATACTATTATTATTTTTATTAATACTAACTTATTTTCTCTATATTTTGTGCGAGGTAAAAAATGGATGAAAGACGGCCTATTTTCGAAGGAGAACAACTAGAAGAAAATCTTTTATTTATTATTATTACTAGTTTTATTATTCTTTATTATTATTATTATTATTTTACTTTATTAAATTGTCGTACTAACTTATTTTTATTTTTGTAAGGTACCTTTGGAAGAAGTCAATTCGTGGATTTAAAACCTTTTTTTATTTAACCTTAATTAATTATATGCATATTATCGTATCCATTTAATTACTTGTCTATTTTAGTTAGCTATTTTATTTGCTTATTTACTTAGAATCCCAATTGTTTAGTCCAGTCGGTAAACCACATTTGGTGGAGCCCGAGAGGTGCCTAACTCCTTCCTCTCGGGTTAACTTGAACCCTTACCTAGATTTCTGGTTCGTAGACTATGTTTCGGAGTTAATTGTAAAATTAGCTAGAAACAAAATAGGTGTCATAATACGCCTAGTTAAAAAATATGTTAGGTGGTGACTCCAACTCTTTACCCGTGAATTACCCAATAAGTCGAGCCCTATTTTTGAACTTTAACCGGTTCGATAAAAAATAGGATGCGACAATTGCAAGGCGTGAGTGTATTCCCCCAAAAATAGATCGGGCTTTACAATTAAATTTATATTTAGTTGAGTCTAAGGCGACCGTTTTATATCTTGATTTGATCGTTTAATATGCAACCTTACGTGAACAGATAAAATATTGCCAAATGTTGTAATTAGAAAGCGATTCCGATTTCGATGCCAATAACGAAGATTCGATGACAAATAATACAGATTCGATGTCAACGATGAGTTCAACGAATAACTCAGTATGCAAATAACGACAAACTGAACCGAAGCAGATCGCAGGCTAGCAATTTACGATGGAATGATACAATTAGATATGCAATTCAAAATGAATTCGATGATGCTAACAAATCAAACGATGACAGTGAACACGATAATGATTAAGGCGAAGTAGCTGATGATGACAGATACGATGATAAGCAAGCGCAATACGATAGTGGTTAATATGATCACAAATTACTAACAAATTATCCGATGTAAAACGATAGATTGTATCCTATCGATGAAGCGACAACGTTTAATCGTTAATGGCGAGTTCTTAACACAATGCAACAGTGAACAACTTATATTACGAACAGAGCAAGTAATGAGTTAAACGAATAAACAATGAGTAAATAATCAAAAGTGATAAAGGCTTATTGTATTTGATGAATCGATGGGTGTTGCTTCAATGGAAAGAACAGATCTCCTTCCACGTATGAATCTAGCCGCGATCGAAACTTTAAGTACAATGATTTTCTTTGAGGTAACAAGTTAACAGAACAATGACAGCAAAAATGATCAATTTCTTGGCAAGGAAATGATGGCTTTTAAGAAGAATGATATTGCGCAGTTGAATGTGTCCCTAAAATGGAAGATGAAGACAGTATTTATAGGCTGACAACGAGCCTATTCCAACCCTAGAAGGATTCTCTCTTTCCCACGTCTCTTTCTCAACAACTGCCCACGTCCCTTAAAATACGTTGAGTCGGTTCCGATAAAAGTAGGATAAGTTTATTGGAGCTTATCCGCTAAAGCCAGTGCCTTCGTAGTCCTTCGATCAAGTTCGTGAACCGAAAACATATCAACCGGTAAATGTCCTCGGAAGCTATGGTAAAAAAACCGAACACATCATCCTTGTTTGAAGAACGAAAATCGACCAATACAGATAGTCCCCCCACTTGCGAAGTCCTGTGACCGTAACAATTCGCAAGTGGCTTGAAAATTAAGGCGGGAAAACACGTGGAACGTTCGTGTCCCTTCATTTTGAAACGCCAAACCGTCGCTTCAACTTCAAATCACTGCACGTGTCAGAGATCGTGCGGACGGCGGTTTTCGCCAATTCCCAGGATCATGATGACTTCCCTTCTATAAATACCAGCTTTAATTTCATTTTGTAAACTTTACATCTTCTGCAACCTTTAAAATCCTTCAAACTTCCTTCAAAATTTCATCAAAATATACTCAACACCTTGTATTGATCAGTTGTAGTTACTCAATTTAACTCGTTAATCATACAATGTCTTCTCACAACGTGATTGATGCTGAAAACGCCTCTTCCGCCGCCGTCGCCGCCACGGCACCCGCCACGGCGCCGCCGCAGGTCATGGCCGGACCTTCAACAGACAAGAAAGGGAAGAAAAGGGAGAGGAAACCCAAGGATTTTGGGCCAGAAAAGCTCTACACCGATATTCTTCCGAAGAAGTTCACCTATGACGACGATTGCAAGGTCAGTACTCAGAACGACGTTCAACTGGCCAAAAAGAAAAACATCCCCGTAGACTCAGTTTTTTGTGCCGTTACCGAGGAGTCAATACCACGAATCAGGGAAGATTGTGGTTAGAAAGAGGGTGAGATCGACGTGGTGTGCCCTCCAAGAAGATCGACTTTGACCACCTTTTACGGGGGTCATTCTGCCGTCTTGACATACCCATTTACGATCGGGTTTACTTTGCCGATCGACCCCATGATCGAGGAATTTTGCCGTATGTACAAGGTGTGTTTGGCGCAGATTTCCCCGATGGTATGGCGCTTGGTCGCCATGTATCGATGGATTGGTAAGAAAGTGGGGGTGGAGGTGACACTTAGGCACATCCTTCATCTGTACTCTCCTCGAGTTTATAAGGCGGGCATCATTACCGTGCAAAAGCGAGGTAGCCGAGCCTTAATTTCTGACAACGATGATGACCTCAGGGCGTGGGATCAGCGTTTCGTTTATATTCCCACGGAGCAGCTTGTGGCCCCAGGGGCTGAACGCCTTCCGGTCGGGTGGAACCGAACACGTAAGCTTTTAATCTCGATTGGCTTTATGTCTTTCCATGTTCTCACTCTTTTTCGTATGCGCAGCCAGCAAAGTTCTGTTCGAACTGGTTCCCGACATTGTCGACTGGCTAAAGAAGGTCTTGAAGGAAACAACCAACGACCAAAGGGCGTGGAAGCCGATCGCGGCTCTTTTGCAAGTGAAAGCGAAAAATCATGGCAAGTTTAGTTTTGCCTTTGATCAGACTATGTTTTTTTTTTGTTATATTTTAACAGATTGCCATCAACAGGTATCACTGGCGTTGGTGCTGTACCGGTTAAAGGTGTGATCGGCGAGGAGGAGGAGGAGGTTAGGGAGGAGAATGTAAGTGGAACTCCTCCAAAAAAGAAAAAGAAAACCTCTTATCAAGACCTTAGGGCAAGGTTTCTTGTTAAGAGTGCGCCACAGGGAGCTGGCCCGTCGGCTGATCCCAAGCCGATTGAGCAGATTGTTAAAGGGGCCGTTTCAGTGGTCGAGGCAGCACAAGCCGCCGAGGGGGGATCTCTTGTTCGGATTCCCCCCGGGGAAGATGAGGAATCTGGGTCTGAGCAGCCGTTGGAACGGCCGAAAAGGCCAATGAAAGAGAGAATGCTTGAAGTGGCTGAGCAGCTCAAGGCGGCCGAGGAGTACGACCGGGCTTATATGGGCGACTTTGGTAGTGATGGGCGACCCATCCTTCCTCCGATAGCGGAGGATCTGATCGACGTCACTTCTGGTTCAGGAGGAAAGGAGATGACCATTGCCCCCGCCCCCGGGATGTTGCCTACCGGGGGCGTCGATGGTGCCCCTTTGAACGATATACCGAGGGAAAGGGATCCCAGGAAGGGTAAGCTCCCCCTTGACCGTCCTACGACAACGACGAGGTCAAGGCACACGGAGAGCTCTGGTTCGTCTTTCTTCGCATCGGACCATGAAGAGCCTATCGTTCGCCTTCCTCGATACGAGGAAGCTGCTGCGTTCGCAGCTTACAAAAGAGCTAAGGCTGCGGGGGAAGCTAACACCAGATCGTTGGCTATAACCGTCCCCGGAGAGGTTGATCTTCTCAGATGCCCAAAGCATCTTGCCAACTACTTTTTTGACGTGATGGGGCCGATGGAAAAGGCTCGATTGAATTGCTACAGCGATGTGAGCTTGTCCTCCCAGATCGCCTTTAGTGCTTTTCGGGTAACATTTTCTTCCAATTTCCATTAGCTCAAACCTTTTCTGCTTTTATCTTATGGGATTGTTTTCTCTCATTTTCAGAACACAATCATGGCTATTGAGTCAGCCGACCGAACTCGCCAGCTCGAAGCCGAAATAGCCCATCTGAACGAGAGAGTTGCTCTCCTTGCCTCCGCCGGTGATGGGTGGCACAACAACTTGAAGATCTTGAAGGTCAAGTATTCTGAGCTTGAAGCTGAATTGGCTAAAAAGGCCGCCGCCCATGCTCTTCGAGAATCAGAATTGGAGTCCCAAGTCCAAGCTCTGAACGACCAGCTTGGTCAGCTTGAGAGTAGCATGGGTGGCAAGTATGCCGAATTGGAAGCTGAGTCGAAGACCAGAGAGTCGGAAATCGTTCGTCTGAACGAAGAGCTTCGTACTTTAAGAGGTATTAATGACGATCTGGCTGCTCAGAACAATGCTTGGTCGGAGAGAAACTCACTTCTTCAGAAGGAATTGACTACCCGGAGGAACTCGATGGAGAGTGACTTCGAAGACAGGAGGGAGCTCATTTTAGCGGAGTCGAGGCGGGACTTATTGAGGGAGATGTCCGAGCGTGAAGTCGATGTGGCTAAGGAGCTCGAAGAGGCAATACAAGTTGTGAGGATGACTCGTGAGGCGCTTGGCCTCTCTCCAGATTCCTCCGATGAGGGATCAGATGGAGACGAGTGAACTTGCTTTCAGCTTTTTGTTTTTGATCTTTTGACTGTAATGAAGTTGTTTGACCGTTTATGTACATATTTCTGTTAATGAAAAGTTGTTTGTTGCTTTTATCGCTGTACTGTTTTCCGAAGATAGTATAATTTATCTGTTCGAAAATTTTGAAGTTACAACGATATTCGTCGAATGAAATGATTGGGGCCCAATGTCTTAGTGCGTAGTAAGGAATGACGTCTCATTTTTACGTAATGCACTCTTCGAACATTTTCATGAGTTCGGAATGAAAAATTTAACACTTGGTGAATAAAAACCTAGATGTAAAATCTGGTTAATATTTGGAACGATCGCATAAATCGAATAAATGTAAAGAATGAGTATAACCAAAGTGTTGTGTATTATTGAAGTAGACCGCTAATGGGCCTTTGATACATTCTGGATCGTATGATTCGATCGATTACAAGATGCGGCCGTAAGGCACAGACTTTTTGATCGCTATTGGATCGTTTACATAAAGACTCTTTAACTGATAACGCTTGATTTCGAACGAGCCCCCAGTTCGGATGGACGTTGGAACTTTTGTCGAATTTTGAACGAGTCCCAGTTTGAGTGAACGTTGGAACTTCTGTCGAATTTTGAACGAGTCCCCAGTTCGAGTGAACGTTGGAACTTCTGTCGATTTTCGAACGAGTCCCCAGTTCGAGTGAACGTTGGAACTCCTGTCGAACTTTGAACGAGTCCCCAGTTTGAGTGAACGTTGGGGAATCTGTCGAATTCTGAACGAGTCCCCAGTGTTGTCTTCGATTGACTCCGTTTCATTCTCCGATCGAGAGTCCCCGGTTATAGGGCAGTCCCCAGTATCTGCCGATGATCCTTATACTAACTCCATCCCCCCCAGTGTTTGGGTGCGAAGAATGAGTAGGCAAACACTGGTTCCTCGACTTCGTTACCTGAAACGGAATCACTGGGAGACCAAAGCCAAGAAACTCGTTATAGATGAAGACCACGTTAGAGTGTTCGTCAGACTTATCGACCCCGATCGGAGCGTTTTGAGCTCAAGTGTTCGTGGGTGATGTTTGTCATCATTCGACTCCAACTATGCCTATCATCTAAAAGCGTTAGTACCAAATAATCGATCAAACAGTTTCTTCCGATGAAGGTATAATTGAAAATTGCGAAGTAAAAGTAAAGGGTGAAGGTTGATACCGCAGAACCTCAGAAATAGTACTTCTTCAATTGTGTGATATTCCAATTGAAGTCCACCGGTTTGGAGTCCATTGTTTCGAGTTGGTATGAAACTTTTCCGATCACTGCCTTGACGCGGAAAGGTCCCTCCCAATTCGCTCCTAGCTTGCCTTCGTTGGGCTCATCCTTCTTTGGTCTTTTGATTTTCAGCACATAGTCACCTACATTAAAAGATCGATACCTGAGTTTTTTGTTGATGTAGTTTTCTGCCCTTTGCTTTTGTGCTTGTATTCGAACAAATGCCATATCCCTTTTTGCTTCGACCAGGTTCAGATCTATCAGCATGGCCTCTCTGTTAGCTTCTTCGGTGGAGTGGACGAACCGAAGGCTGGGCTCTCCCACTTCCACCGGTATCAGTGCTTCTGCTCCGTAGACAAGTGAGAACGGTGTCTCCCCGGTACTGTGTTTCACCGTTGTCCGATGAGCCCACAATGCACCGGGGAGTTCGTTCGGCCAGTTGCCCTTTGAATCATCCATCCTTTTCTTCAAGTACTCAAGTATTGTTTTGTTGGAAGACTCAGCCTGTCCGTTTGCACTGGGGTGATAAGGTGTTGAAGCAATTCGCTTGATCCCCCACTTTTCGAAAAAGACTGTGATTCGTCTTCCCACGAACTGTTTACCATTGTCGCATGTGATCTCTTTCGGGATCCCAAAACGACAAATGATATTCTGGCGAATGAATTTGATAACTTCCTGTTCACGAATTTTAGCCAAAGCAATAGCTTCCACCCATTTAGAAAAATAATCCGTAAGAATTAAGATAAATTTTACCCCACCGGGCGCTGTTGGAAGCGGCCCGACCAAGTCCATTCCCCACTTCATGAATGGCCACGGTGACGTGACCGAATGAAGTGGTTCTGCCTGTTGATGTATAAGATTTCCAAACCGTTGGCACTTGTCACATTTGCGGACGAATTCGTTGGCATCATCTGCGATCGTTGGCCAATAGTATCCAGCTCTTATGATCTTTCGAACCAATGATTTGCTGCCGGAATGATTGCCGCACTCGCCTTCGTGAACCTCCTTCAGCACATAGTTTGTCCCGTCTGGCCCCACGCACTTTGCCAAAGGACCGCCAAACATTCGCCTGTAGAGTTGATTTTCTAGGAGGCAATATCTCGCGGCTTTGGCCTTAAGTGATCGGGCAGACTTTTTGTCATCGGGAAGAGTACCTGCCTGCAAATAAGACAAATATTTGCTTCTCCAATCCCAAGTATGATTAACACTGTTTACCTCTTTGATGCTTCGACTCAATGGAGATTCGAACAAGTGAACCACTGTTTCATCGAGTTTTTCATCGATGGCCGCTGCAGATCCAAGGTTTGCTAGAGCTTCTGCTTCGATGTTTTCTTCTCTTGGTATCTGAGCTATTTTCCACTCCTGAAAAGAAGTTAGAAAGTTTTGTACCTTTTCAAGCAACTGTTGCATCCTCGGATCTCGAACACAGAAATCGCCTTGGATTTGATTTACCACCAGTTGGGAGTCACTTTTGATGTCTATTCGTTCAACTTTCAAGTCCTTTGCGATCTTTAAACCTGCAGCGAGGGCCTCATATTCGGCCTCGTTGTTAGTTTTTGCATGTAATTTGATCGCGTACCTGAGTTTTTCACCGGACGGTGCTATCAATAGGATTCCGAGGCCAGTTCCTTTGACATTGGAAGCTCCATCGGTGTACATTACCCATACTCCGGGGTCTAGATCTCTCATCATCAATTCTTCCTTCTTTGCCTCCGGTAAGATATTAGCGCTAAAGTCCGCTACAAAATCAGCTAAAACTTGAGATTTTATGGCGGTACGAGGCTGGTAAGTGATGTCGTACTCACTCAGCTCGACCGCCCATTTCATTAATCGACCAGAGAGATCGGGCCGATGTAAAATATTTCGTAATGGAAACGTAGTGATAACAGATATTGAATGGCATTGAAAATAAGGCCTTAATTTTCGTGCAGCAGTGACTAGTGCAAGTGCTAGCTTTTCTAGATGTGGGTACCTTGTTTCGGCATCCAACAATGTTTTACTAACATAGTAGATAGGGAATTGATTACCTCCATCTTCGCGAACGAGGACAGCACTTACAGCGACATCGGAAACAGCTAAATAGATCAGCAGCATTTCTCCTTCAATCGGTTTTGACAGAAGCGGTGGATTGGAAAGGTACTGCTTCAGTTCCCGAAGAGCCTTTTTGCATTCTGGTGTCCATTCGAAGCCTTTGCTCTTTCTCAGCACTGAAAAGAACTTGTGACATCGTTCGGATGACCTCGAGATGAACCTGTTGAGATAGGCCACTCGACCGGTCAGCTGTTGAACCTCTCTCTCCGTTGTCAGGTCCTCAGGAATGCTTTCGATCGCCTTGATTTTGTCTGGATTTGCTTCGATTCCCCTTTGCGATACGATGAATCCCAAGAACTTACCGGATCCAACCCCGAACGCACATTTCTCTGGGTTCAATCTCATGTTGAATCGCCTTAGTATTGTAAAAGTCTCCTTCAAATGATTTAGATGATTTCCCTTCTCAAGAGATTTGACTAACATGTCATCGATATAAACTTCCATGGTTTTCCCGATCAAATCTTTGAACATAGTGGTGACCAAACGCTGGTAGGTAGCGCCGGCATTCTTAAGTCCGAAGGGCATGACTGTATAGCAATAAGTCCCCATGTCTGTGATAAACGACGTCTTTTCCTGATCTAATGGGTCCATCGAGATTTGGTTATAACCTGAGTAAGCATCCAAGAAACTCAACATTTCATGCCCCGCCGTGGAATCGATCAGTCGATCGATGTGAGGCAATGGGAACGAATCCTTTGGACAAGCTTTGTTGAGGTCGGTATAATCAACGCATACCCTCCATTTGCCATTTTTCTTGGGTACCACAACTGTATTTGCAAGCCATTCTGAGTATTTCACCTCTTTAATGAACCCATTTGCTAGCAGCCTTTCTACCTCATCGTTGATCACCTTCCTTCGAAATCCTCCATTCGGCCGTTTCTTTTGCTTTACCCGCCGATGTTTTGGGTCGACATTTAACTTGTGTGTGGCGACCTTTGGATCGATTCCCACCATATCTGCATGGGACCAAGCAAAGCAATCAGAGTTATCCTTGAGGAAGGATATGATTTTTGCTTTTACTTCGTTGTCCAGTTCAGCTCCAACATAAACTTTTCGATCAGGTTTGTTGTCGAATAGTATAACTTCTTCTAGTTCTTCTATCGTAGAGTCTCCAGCTTTTTGTTTATACGGTTCTCTCACGCATGGTGGAACCTGTGCGAAGTCGCCTTCGACTTCGGATTCCGGTAGCTGCGTTTGATCGCACAGCGGAGCCGAAGTGAAGCTTCCGTTCACAGATCCCACTAGCTTACATGGTGAAACCTGTGCGAAGTCGCCTTCGACTTCGGATTCCGGTAGCTGCGTTGGATCGCACGACGGAATCGAAGTGAAGCTTCCGACCACGGGTTCCACTAGCTGTGATTGCTACAATCGAAAGCCTTCCTTGACAGCTACTGAGTAACAGTCTCGTGAAGCCTGTTGCTCGCCTCTGATCTCATGAATTCCCCATGGAGTAGGGAATTTCACAACTTGATGTAAGGTCGATGGAACTGCTCCCATAGCATGGATCCATGGTCGACCCAAAATCACGTTGTATGCCATTTCACCCTTCATCACCTGAAACGACGTTTCACTCTCTACTCCTTCTGCATAGGTCTTGATCATAATTTCTCCAACGGTCACTTCACTTGAATTGTTGAAACCTGACAGGACCGTCGAGCGAGGCACAATCTTATCACTTAGCTGTAATTGTTCAACCACTCTTGCATGTATGATGTTAACCGAACTGCCAGCATCGATTAACACCCTTTTCACATCGGCATCGTCTATCCTTGTCGTTACTACAAGTGCATCATGATGGGGATGAATCCTTCCATCGAAGTCGGAATCCCCGAAAACGATCTCATCGGTCATGTCATCTCGCGTTCGTTTGTCTCGTGTGAAAGAGACTTTTGCATATTTCTTCGTAGTGTAGGTTACTCCACAGACACCATCTCCTCCGGTAATGACATTTACCGTTTTCCTGGGGGCAGGAGGCTTTGGCGGCTCATCGTCTTTCTTCTTATTAAAATTGTTTCGTCCTCTCTCAGTCAAGAATTCGACCAAGTGACCTTTCTCCAAGAGGCTAGCCACTTCGTATCTCAATGCCTTGCATTCTTCCGTCGTATGGCCGAAGTCATGGTGAAATGCACACCATAAAGTCTCATCCCTGGTATTTGGATTTGACTTTATGCGACCTGGGAATTTTACAACTTTATCACCCATCCCTTTCAAGTGATTCACTAGATTTGGTGTCGATATGCAAAAATTGTATTCCGTCACTTTTGGAGGCAGTGGCCGATCTCTTGGAGCCGAAGATGTGTTCGGCTGTGCTTTCTTCGGCTGATTCTTTGAGCTACCAGCTTCGTGGTTGTTGCTCCCCGTTCGTGGGAAACTGTAGGGCCCCCATCGTTGGTCCCTATAGTCTCGCCTGTCATTATCGACTCTCCTTGCCGGCCGATCATAATGATAATTATTTCGAGCTAGCTGCAATTCTTCCTCCTCAGCCCTGATCCTTGGCTCGCACTCGCGGTACAATACATCGAAAGTCCATGCATCGATCTCTCTGAGGCGGTCCTTCAATTTCCATGCCTCAATTGAATCAGTGCGCAAATTATTAGCAAAGGTCAAACATGCCCACCTTTCTTCGAGATTTGGTATATGAATCTGCTCATCGTTAAATCTTTTTAGAAATTGCTTGATGGTTTCCCCGGGTCGCTGCCTTACGTTCAAGATGTCCTCGACCCTTGGTGCTATCTTTTTTGCTCCAGTATATGATCGAATGAATTTTGCTGACATGTCATCGAAACTTAATATTTCGTTTTCGGGCAGCTGTAAATACCATTTCAGTGCAGCCCCCTTCAATGTCTCACAAAACTTCTTAAGGCTGACCGAATTGATCTCCTCCGAAGTCAAGTCGTTGGCCTGAACCGCAACCGAAAACATATCAATGTGATCCCTTGGATCTGTGGTTCCATCGTATCTCAAGCTCTCTCGTAATTTGAAAGTTTTTGGTATGGGTAGTGGGGCCGCACTTGCTGGAAAAGGACGTTTTGAGATCGACTTTTTAGTGCCCTCGTCAGCCAACTTCGGAGCGCCTGGTAATTTCTCCATAAATGACTTAATTTCGCTGAACTTCTTGTCGATATTATCGTTCAACAAGGTTTGCATTGTTGCCATCATCCTTACTTCTGTTGTGACCGAGGCCGGAACTCCCACGGCTTCGGCAGCTGTACCCGATCCTCCAGATCCAACCCCTGCTGCAAGTCCCCCTGTTACGGCGCCCTGAGGAACCGAAGTCGGAATGCTTGCTGGGGGTGTGATCGGAGAAGTGGGTGCTTTATTTCCGATAGAATTAGATAGTGCCTTCAACTGTTCTTGTATCATTTCGAACTGAGCATCATGCCGCCTCAAATACGCAAACAGTGCTGCGTTTGCGCCTCCTGACTCAGTTTCGACTGCGGGCTCCTTGCCCGAACGCCTTGCTTGGCGCGCGTTCAACTGTGAACCAGTAGGAATGTCGTCGTGAATTGGATCCTGCTCGTTGTTGGTAGACTCATCGACCGCTTCAGCATGGGCCGGAACATGAACCCCGTCATTGGGATTGAGCTGTTGTTGACCGTTCAGAGCGTCGATGTTACCTTGATCTGCCATTTCAAGACAAGAAAGCAAACGTAAGTAGTATCAAACGATTCAAATTTCGGAATAAATCGATTGCCTAGACCCCACGGTGGGCGCCAAACTGTATTCCCCCAAAAATAGATCGAGCTTTACAATTAAATTTATATTTAGTTGAGTCTAAGGCGACCGTTTTATATCTTGATTTGATCGTTTAATATGCAACCTTATGTGAACAGATAAAATATTGCCAAATGTTGTAATTAGAAAGCGATTCCGATTTCGATGCCAATAACGAAGATTCGATGACAAATAATACAGATTCGATGTCAACGATGAGTTCAACGAATAACTCAGTATGCAAATAACGACAAACTGAACCGAAGCAGATCGCAGGCTAGCAATTTACGATGGAATGATACAATTAGATATGCAATTCAAAATGAATTCGATGATGCTAACAAATCAAACGATGACAGTGAACACGATAATGATTAAGGCGAAGTAGCTGATGATGACAGATACGATGATAAGCAAGCGCAATACGATAGTGGTTAATATGATCACAAATTACTAACAAATTATCCGATGTAAAACGATAGATTGTATCCTATCGATGAAGCGACAGCGTTTAATCGTTAATGGCGAGTTCTTAACACAATGCAACAGTGAACAACTTATATTACGAACAGAGCAAGTAATGATTTAAACGAATAAACAATGAGTAAATAATCAAAAGCGATAAAGGCTTATTGTATTTGATGAATCGATGGGTATTGCTTCAATGGAAAGAACAGATCTCCTTCCACGTATGAATCTAGCCGCGATCGAAACTTTAAGTACAATGATTTTCTTTGAGGTAACAAGTTAACAGAACAATGACAGCAAAAATGATCAATTTCTTGGCAAGGAAATGATGGCTTTTAAGAAGAATGATATTGCGCAGTTGAATGTGTCCCTAAAATGGAAGATGAAGACAGTATTTATAGGCTGACAACGAGCCTATTCCAACCCTAGAAGGATTCTCTCTTTCCCACATCTCTTTCTCAACAACTGCCCACGTCCCTTAAAATACGTTGAGTCGGTTCCGATAAAAGTGGGATAAGTTTATTGGAGCTTATCCGCTAAAGCCAGTGCCTTCGTAGTCCTTCGATCAAGTTCCTGAACCGAAAACATATCAACCGGTAAATGTCCTCGGAAGCTATGGTAAAAAAACCGAACACATCATCCTTGTTTGAAGAACGAAAATCGACCAATACAGTGAGAAAGCATTGATGATCTGTAGACTAAAAAATGATTATATATTAAAGATGAATCACGAGTTTTCTTTTAAGGATATTTTGGACGATTTGGGGTTAAGAAAAAGACAATTACAGTGCGATTTGGAAGGGCGTGGTTGATGGAATTTCAATAGAGAGTGCACATGAATTGTAGATAAGATATATGAAAAGACCAGAAGGTCCCTACTTTATTGAGTTGGCAAGAAATAGTAAGAATATTTAAGTCAATAAAAAATGGGTACAGTGCTAACCTACTACACCCATGTATAAAGGAAAAAGTGTGGAACGAGATCAAATATGAAAACAGAAGAGTAGGACATTTTATGCAAAATCTTACAAAAATAAGACTGTAGCTGCAAATTTTTATGAGAAATTGAAATGCGAGCATAATCCTAACCAAAACTTGCAATTTTAGCCAGTCTATGATTTACCCTTTACTTTATGGACTCAATTGCTTAAATATAAAATAGGTTATCATGTCCTAAATATTTTTATGCTATATGCCTTTCGCAAATCAGTCTCCTTTAACACAACGAGAGTAAATAGAGTAACCATACCAAGCTTAAGAAAATTTTTGTCAGTAATGCACATATTTTCATAAATTTTTCGAATTAATACTCTATAATAAAGTAATGTGTAGGTAAAATAAATAATACGGCAAAACAACAAAAATATCCGAAAAGTAAAAAACGTGATAAAACGTAACTGTAGTTGGCACAGGACTCGAGGGAGTCTAACACCTTCCCGAGAGTCAACTGAGATCCTCACCCGAATCTCAAACGCAGACCTTTTGACGAGTCAAAAGGTGTTCTGCGGTACCTTTTTGGCGACTTGGCACACCTTTGAACTTGTCAAGTAGCAACTCCAAAAATAATAATTTTGGTATCTTTTTTAACACTGTCACTTCCTTAACTGGAAAACCCTAACAAAAAGCATCAAAAATCCAATACCATAAGCGTTAAAATCAAAAATCAATCGGTAAAAAAGGGGTGTGACATAAGGTTTTTTCTCAATTTATATTGTTAGCTTTAACAGAAAACTAGGATGATGTCGTGCTATGCCACGGGTGTATGTGTGATGTTGTTTGTGTATGCTACCTTTGACATATTTTTACAGTGCAAGGTCTTCAATACCGCAAGAATTTGCAAGATGCTTTCACATAATGATTGTAGTTACTAATTATTGTTTCAAACGTCTCTTACCAATGATTTTACCTTCTAATATCTCTTAAGAACTATTTGAAATCAAAGACTTCTTGTGCTGCGAGGTAGTGTTTCCCAAGAGGAATTGGGAGGAAGGATGGTCCAAGTTTTGAATTAAAGAATAGTGACCATGACTAAATCAAACATATTAAGTTAATTGGGATTGTGAATAGAATCATTAAGAATTTCTAATCTTCTTCTGGTTGTTTTCTTCTAGTTTTTTCCTTTTTGATCGTGAATATTCGTGAAAAGAATTTCAAATCAATGGAGGAGATTCTATGGTAAATCCAACAAATTTAGTAGTCGCAACAATTTGTTGCAACAATATCGAAATTGTTGCAACTTCTGAATTTATCGTCGCTACAAATTGTAACAATTACTGAAGATAATTGCAACAGTTACTGAAAATGTTGGTGTTTGACCTCACCCTATTATGCCTTTGAAAAAGGTAAAAATTTCGCCCAGCAGCCACTTTTAACACTGGTATTTAGTTTGAGGCCACTATTTTCTTTGGTCTTACACTAGAGGCCACTTTTGGGCCTTTACTAAATAAATGTTGACTTAAGTTCTGATAGTTGACTGAAGTTCAGTCCATACGGCCCCTGGACTGAAGTTCCATCTCTTAAGGACTGAACTTTCAGTCCATATGGCCATGGACTGAACTTCAGTCCATGGATGGCCATGGACTGAAGTTCTATCTTAAGGACTGGACTGAACTTCAGTCCATATGGCCGTGGATTGAAGTTCAATCTTTAAGGACTGAACTTCAATCCGGCCTCTGCACTGAAGTTTTATCTCTTTAAGCAAAAGTGGCCACAAACTAAATGTTTTGGTATTAGTGGCTTGTGCCCAAAGACCAGTGGCAAAAATGGCCTTTCGTGCACTTAGCCCTTGAAAAAGACTAAGCGGTCGTTGCAAATATAACCCAATTTATTATATTTGGAGTCAAATCCCACCGAGAGCAACGTTAATTTGTAACCTTATTTTCACCAAATTTTCATGAAAACAACTTCATGAATCAATTATCATTACTCAAAATGAATAACAAGTAACTAATATCAAGTGGTAAAATGGCTAAAGAAGATTAAGTGACCAATGACCGTGTCTTCCATAATTGTTAGGATGATGTACCGATTATCTCGCTCTCAATCTCGCTTGTTATCTATTTGACATGAGCTCCTAATTTGTCACTTGTATTTTTTAATTACAAGCAACAATTATCTCAAGCTACTCTTGAAAGTTAGTCGAAATGATTGTAGTGACTATTCGCAAATATCACGATAGAGAAAATTATTCCTAAATAACTAAATAAATTGACCGACATAATTCCTTAGTTTAAATCAAAGTAACGTTATTGAACTAACCCAATCTCAAATTACTTCTTCAAGTTATTTCAAGAACAAAAAGGCACATTCAATTGATAGCTCTTACAAGTAAAAGAAATACAAAACGTAGTTGAATCAATAGGAATAAAAGTTCAAACTCGGTTAAATCACAAAATAACAAGTTAACATCATCCAACAACCAATTCATGACACCCTATATAAGGTAACTTAGATGTTCATGTTCATAATATTCATATCATAAACAATCATGAATGGTAAATTACAAGAAATAAGAAAATGGTTTAGAAACACTCGTATAACTCGTGTCCCCAAAGCCTTAGCCTGTTCGTGATCTTTCCATCTTAAAAGCTCTTCAAGAATCGGGTTTGGCATATATTTATACCGTACAGAAACTCCTAGGACAGAACTACCCTTAATGCATTCGAAACAAACTTGGAATATGAAATAAGAATCCCAATTAAAATTTCGTTGTGGTTAGAACCTTGATATCCCAGCGGAGTCGCCATTCTGTCGACACTCATTTTTCTCCCAAACCCAGTTAGAGTTCGAAATAGGTCTCGACTTATTGGAACTCACGGGTAAAGACTTGGAGTCGCCACCTAGCATTTATTTTAAATAGGCAGATTAGGGCACCTACTTTTATTTCTAGCCAATTTTATAATTAACTCTAAAACTCTACGAATAAAAAATTCTAGGTAAGGGTTCAAGTTAACCCGAGAGGAAGGTGTTAGGCACCTCTCAGGCTCCACCTAATGTGGTTACCGGCCGGACTAAATAATTGGGATTCTAAGCAATTAAAAGTAACTAAGCAAATAAACTAACTAACTAAAAATAGATAAATAATTAAATGACTACTATAATATGCATATAATAATTAAGATTAAATATAAAGGTTCAAATTCACTAATTGACTTCTTCCTAGGTAATCCTCAACCAAAGGTACCTCGCAAAACGAAAATAAATTAATTAGTATATCAAAATAAATTAATAATGATAAACTAAAAGTTAAAAGAATGCAATAGCAAGTTGAATTGAGGGCATTTTGGACCGTCGTCTTGAAAATATCTATTTAGATTCACCTCGCAACAATTAAAGTTGAGTTAGTATTATAATTAATGAAATGAAGCAAAAATAAGAAAATAAGTCATAATAATAGTAAATAATAATAGCAATAATAATAATAATGAAAATAAAAATGTTAGTAATAATAGTAATAAAATAATGATAAAAATAAGAATAATAATAATAAAAATGAATTTTGTAAAAATTTAGGCTCAGGTTTGTATGGTGTATCGCGTAGAGGTTGGGGATGCCGGTACGGCTGCAAACACGGTGGCCGGCCGGTTGCCATGCCAAGCACCGATCTGACTACTCCATTGCCAGCTTGTTTTGCAATAGAGCTCATACATGTCATCATTGCCTATTTTGTTTTCGGAGGCACACGTAGGAACATTGTAGGTGTACGAGATGAGACTTGTATTAGCCCTCCAAATATCATTGGCCATGGTATCCGTTCGATTCAGTCAGGCCTCAAATAAAAATTTTTTTGAGGCCATAACCGGTGTAGTATACGTCAAATCATGGTGTAGGTCTTAAATTAAAATATTTTCATTGGCCAACAATTTCAGAGCAGTATCTGTTCAAATCAGAGAGTCCAGCAACAAACAATTATCCACTGATACATATTTTCAGGAATCAAGTATAGCAGCAGACAACGGAAAAGAACATCATCCATGACAGTGAAAATCGCAAAGTAAAGGGCCCAGCATCTCCTCAATTTATTAAGCTAACAAGCAAATAGCCTGTTGAAGACCCAAAATACTCAGTAACCATGAATTAAGCTTCCCCATAGTATCAACGACCAAAAGAAAAAGAAAGCAATATAGCCAAAACGACAGGGTAACGATTGAATAATAAATCAAGAGGCAGCGTTGCAGATAAGAGGCGGAGGAAAGACTGCCGAGCAGCGTCGCTACCACCCCACCTCGTCTTATTTTTTATTTAGCAACTGGTAATCAGAGCAGCGAAAAGAGACCCAGAGGCGATAGCGTTCGAACCATTTCCACCGCACTGTTATCGATGGTGGTGGTTTTGCTCCAACCCGTTCACAATACCCCAACCCCGATATCCCTTCGTTCCCCTCGCCCTGCTCTGTTAATGGTACAGATGGGTTTTACTGGATCTGTGCGTGGTGTGGGACAAGGAGAGGAGAGAGCGTGTGTGTTGTGTGTAATAAAGAAAGAGAAGAAAAAGTGTTGGTGGTGTGCGTGTGTCTCTACTGATTTTGTGTGTGCGTTGAAGGGTGCATGTGGGTACTAGTGTGTATCGATGGATCTCAGAGGGGATATGTGTAATAGAGGAGGAGGGTGTAAAGTTGTATATGTGTTTTGTTATCACTGGTGTGTATGAGGTTTAATTGAGAAAGGAGAGATCTTGATTATGGTATGTGTGCCCGTGTATATGAGGGAGGAGAGAGTGTTGAAGAGGATGATGTCTTGTACTCCCTCCGTTCCACTTTAGATGAACCCATTTGACTTTGCACGGAGTTTAATAAAGAGAGAAGATTTTTAAAACTTGTGGTCTAAAATAAATTATAGATATTTGTGTGGCTACAAATCATCTAGGGATGCGTAAAAGTGAATATTTCTTTCCAAATTTAGAAAGAGATCATTCTTTTTGAAACAGACTAAAAAGGAAATAGGTTCATCCTTTTTGAAACGGAGGGAGTACTATATAATAGAGTCTGTCATTGGAGGAGAAAAAGGGGTATTCTTTTAAAGAAGAAGAATTAGAAAAAGAGCCGTGGGGAGGATTTAAGGAATATTGAATAAGATTCTTTTCCAAAAATAGGGGAGATAACGGAGTAATTTTGGGAGTGATTTAAGGGGAGATGAGAGAGAGGATTTAGGGGTGATGTATCTGCTATCAAAAGAAGGGTAGATACGTTGGGTGGTCATTTTGGGTGTGAGTGAATAAAGGAGTGAGATTTGATTTAAAATAAATAGGAGATGTAGCACAATTAAGAATTTGGTTGGAAACTCAACCAGATCCGAGATGAGACTAAGGAGATTTGAACATAGGAAGAATGTATTTGGTTAGATGTGTGGTCTAGATTCAAAGTTAATATAATTCGATAGAAAAGTAAATAAAATAAATAAAGAATTTTGGTAGAGATTGAGAGATTATGGAAATAATTGGGAGATTTGAGGGATTGTCTAGAAAAAGAAAAATTGAGTAATTTTGGATTTTATTCAAAAGTAATTGGAAGAAAATTGCAACTAATCTCTAACAAAATGGACGTATCTAGACAAACTCTTGTTTAGGTTCGTAGGAAAGATTTCAAGATAAGTGCTTTAAAAGGAAGATTCACATATATTTAAATTCAAAAGGAACTCGAAGTCAAATAAATAAATAAATAAATAAATATATACATATATATATATATATATATATATATATATATATATATATATATATATATATATATATATATATATATATATATATATATATATATATATATATGTATATATAAGGTATAAAATGAAGAAAAGTAAAATGAACACATAAAAGGAAATTGGAATACAAATTAAATTGATTAAGTATAAATAGCCACAAATAATTACTAAATGCACTAAAATTGCACAAACAATCATATTATAATAAATAGCCTAAATGATGCAAACTAACGTAATATAGTCATATTTAAGTATGTAATACATAAGTAGAGGATAACATACGTAAATGCATGTCTTCTAATGCAAATTATGCACTGATGCAGGGCAAAACAAGCGGAAGCTAAACACGATACAAACTATGCGGAAGCGATAAAACAAGATAGATGATATCTAAAAGATATCGAGAAATTCAAGACGAGGGAGGCAAGAAATAGAAGAAAGAATTGGATAAACGATTCACAACATGAATTTAATTATCCAAAGGGAGAAAGTGAAACTCGAACCTTACAAGGAATTCACGCTAGTGGTGAATCTCCATAGATTCCAAGTCGTACAAGATACATGAAGCCTCGGGCTTCGGACTAGAAGGCTCGGCCTTTCTAATTCTCTCTTCTTCTATTCAATACAATGTAAACTAATGAAATAAATGGCTAAGGGGTGTATTTATAGTCTTTCCTAACCTCTTGCGTAATGACTAAAATGCCCCCAAAGTGAAATAAGACATACAAGGTCACTTAAGGGCAAAATAGGAAAAACACACAAAATCCCGTGCAGGCCAACAGAGGGAGGCGCTCCGCCTAAGAAGGGGAGACGCTCCGCCTCAGCACCCTTCAGTGAGGGGCGGTCCGCCTAGTTTCTTGGGGCGGCCGCCTCTTGCTGTGTTGCTCTCTGGACTTTTGCTGGGCGGTCCGCCTCTTTGGGGAGGCGCTCCGCCTCTTCTTGGGAGGTATGGATACGGCTCCAAATGGACTCTAAGTGTTCCCCCTTGGTCCGTAGTCGGTCCTCCCTCAAGCGTGCTCAAGTCCATGGCTTCAAATCACTCCCGAACCCTCATCCGAAGGCCTTGACTTGCAACCTTTGTGCTCTTCAAGCTTGGTTCTTGATGGTTGTCGTTGAGGCCAATTTGCCCGGCATCATGCACAGATAGTCAAATTGCACCCTTAAGTTAAATTATAGCCAATTATGAAAAAGGAAGGGATAAAATTGGGTGTCAACAGTAGCTGCCAAAGAAAAGGTTTCAATCTCAAAGGGCCAACTTTCATTGGATAGGCAAACTATTCATGGGTTAGTATAAAAATACTTATATCACTTTCTAAACATAGTAAGACCCTTCATTTCACTTCACACACATTCGGGACAAGTTCTTGACATCATATTCTAAGCATAGAGCAACAAAGAAACCTCACATACACATGGAACACAGACTACTATGACGGTTCCATTTTAGCTATCAAAATAAAGCAAATAAGCATTTTTTTTCAAATGGAGAATATCCCATCCAATTTTCGAGCTCGGTCGAGTTCAAAGATTAGGTTTGACTAGGTGACTCATTTGGAACGAATTTGGAGTCGCCACCTAATATATTTGTCTAAAGGCGTATTAGGTCATCTAAAATATCTACAAGTTTAAATTAACTCCGGGAAGTCATACTAGCCGAGATTCTAAGGTAAGAAGTCCACATGATCCGGGAAGAAGGTATTAGGCATTTTTTGAATCCCACAAAAAGTGGTTTCCGAATTTAAATTTTGGGAATTTTATAAAGTGAATATGCAAGTAGGTTCAAGTATGCTAAAATTTCAAGGCGATCCTAGCTTAAAGTGATGATGTGAGGTATAAGTTCAATTATAAACTAAAAGTGACTATCAAAACCTAAGAAAGTCTAACCCGCCAATGAATTAGGCTAGAAACTAAAGCTGGATATCAAAAGAAACCTTATGTGTAAAGTAAATTGAATTGGGCTTGCTGTACCGTATGCAGAGCAATTATAAAATTTTCATTAACGACCTAAGCCTGCTGCCTAGTCGCGATGTTAGCCCCTAAATTTAACTTTAAATTCCAGCAACGCTAAAATGCAAGTACGACTCAAGAATCAACTTATTTATGCAAATCTGTAAACAAGTCAGTTTTTTTTTTAAACGAAAAATATAGAGAAACAATAAAGAAACATGCAATTTTAAATTGGTTTCTAAAGAATGCAATAGTCAAATATAGTGACAATAAGAGACTATTATATATATATATATATAGAGGGGTTATATAAAATAAACATGAAAGATTTATACCAAAGAAATATTTATGCACACAATAAGACACACGCACATACATAATAAAATGGATAAGTATTGGTAAGAAAAAACTCATACAGATTCATGTCAATCCCCTCATTGTTTTACTTTAAAAAATAGCCATTTGTATATATTTATTTGTACGACTTGACCCCGAAGTTCATACTTCCCCCTTATATACTATTAATTAGTGTAAAGAGGATGCTTTAGCTTTTCAAAAGTGGTTTATATTTACAGAAAATTGGCCATGGGTTTTAAAACTGATTAGTCTTGTGATTTTACAAAAATAAGCCTTAATTGAGATAAACCTGCAAAAATAGCCCTTATTTTAGAAAAATGTCATATTATGTTCCCTTTATTTAAGACCTTCAAACCCTGTTATACATTAATCCTAACATGAAACGACATTACGTAGTCGTTTCGGGACTTAGGACTCTTATTGGCCTGCCGATAATTTTAAAATCTCCGTAAGGTCCATTAGGACCTATCTGTAAAATTTGAACTAAATTGGGCTTCGTTTGGTAGGTTTAGGAAGAAGAATTCAATTTTCGTTGTCGATAAATCTTAAAAAGAGATTTTCGAGCTCGATTTTGGCGAATGAGCTCCGATTCAAAATCTGAAAGCGTCGTTAGGTTCGTATGATTATTTGTGACTTGTGTGAATTTTGAGAAGCGTATTTCGAGGTCGTTCAGATAGTTTTCGCTAAAATTCCGAAAATTTATAATTTGTTCTTTTCCATTTAATTTGCATCTTGAATTTCAAGAATTCGATTTGACATCCGCCTTAACGAGCACGTCACATAAATTTTGTATAACTTGTATGCAAAATTTGGAATTATTTTGAATTCGTAGGGTTCTGTTTTAATTTTCTTTACGATACGAAATTATCAAAAAAAAAAAGAGAGAAAAAGAAAAGAAGAAAAGAATGAGAGAGGCGGTGGATGTAATCCACTTTTTAAAGACAAATGAGAATCAGAAACAAGAACGAAATAAGAAATAGAGAACGCAATAAAAAAATAACGCCAGAAAATAAAGAAAAGAAAGAAAAATAAGGAGGAAAAAGATAGAATTTTTACCCCGACTCATCCAGGTAATGATGTTAATTCATTATTTCAGTTTATTACGTGTGTTTGAATATATTTTAATGGTAGAACTCGGGATATTAGACATTATTTTAATAAGTTAAATTGATAGTTTAAAGGGTTAATTGGACTCCGATAATGGAATTGATTATATATTCGTACTCAGGGAGTTATGGGAAATCCATAAATGTAATTTATTTAGGGTTTAGTTATGTGACTTTGAACCCTATACATAGGCCTGACCTGCGTATCGCGTATTCGAATAGGGTATCAGGTTCCTAATCGGATTGTTCTAAGACGTAAGGAATGAAGTCATATTTTGATATATTTTTTTGCTTAATGAATAGAGCGGGATCGTTTGGAAATGAATCCAAAGGACAAAGCGGTTGTGGAGTAGCAGTACTAACTTTTGAACGAGGTAAGTGATCATATCCATTTCTTTGGAGGCCCTTGGCCTTGTGGGTATTCTACCACGTGTTCTTTACGCATGTAGCTGCCGATAGGCGTACTCATTACGCCTTAACTTTGAATTTACATTGTATATTATATATTATGTCCTGTTGTTGGTATTGCATTGAGCATTTGAGCATTGTATTCTATTTTTTAGCTTGACATATACTTCTTTGTAGTCCATGAGAGTCCCGGGCTGGTGAAGGATTATTATTACACTATACCGCATTCATATGTATTATGTGTTCTGGTTATGACTTGCTATGTCATATACTGAGTGCAGGAGTGTTCCGCCTCAGCTTTATGTTATCTCGGGTGCAGGAGTATTCCGCTCCACAAGCAGGAGTATTCCGCTTTTATGTCAGATACTGAGTGCATGAGTATTTGATGTTGGGCGTATATCTTATTCGGCTTTGATTTCTTATAACTTTTGAGTTATTTTCAGTGTATTATGTGCCCAACAACGCTTGATTTAAAGTAAAATGCTAACTTGAGGTGTTTGGATGTTTTAGGAGCGAATTGAAGGAAATTGGAGCGTGATTCATACAAGAAAAAGGAAGAAGCGATGGGTACAGCCATGGATGCTTGGCATGCTAGGCTGTATGGTCCGTGAAGAGTGCAAATATTAAAGAAATTGGGAAAAGGAGCGCATACAGCCACGGATGCTTGGCATGCTCCGATGTATAAGCCGTAAAATAGTCCCAAAGTTGCCAGGACTAGCTAAAAACGTGGGTTACTACAATATTTCGAATTATTAAATCCTTGTAACGTTTTTCCTGGGATTATTACGTACTTTTTGGAGGCAAGAACTATAGTAGAGGCTAGAGAACCAAGATTCATCAATTGAGTTGTAATTCTTCTTTCCTCTTTATTGTTTCATGAATTCTAGATTATTTTATGAGAAAGCTAACTTGTCTATGAGTAGCTAAACTCTATTATTCTAGGGTTATGGGTTAACCATGAAAGTTGTACTCTGAAGTTGGTTGAATTCTATTAAATTTATCAAATTGAGTTGTTTATTTAATTCTGCTTTGAATTACTTAATTTCTTGGCCAGTTGTTAAGTATTATCCATGAACCTAAGGTTGAACTCGAAAGTAGGAACCGTAGGTTGCAATAGAATTAAGTAAAGCGTGTTCCTGAACCCGGGCATCGGGGAATGGTTTCGCGGTTAGGATAGAAATATACCTAACAGTCATGTTTAATCCGTTTACAGGAGAAGCACATGCATTCTTGTTAATTTAATTCCTTAGACATATAGGCGTTAGGTTGGCTTGAATAGACGATCAGGGTATCGAAAGAGCTCTGTGAGTATAATTAACCATGTGATTAGCAACTCAGATAAATAAAGTTGATTCAATTAGCGGATGAGTGCAACTGGATTGGTAATCGTCCCATAATCCTGGAATATTTCCTCTCACTGATATCTAAAACTCTTGAATTGTCTTCCATTCCATTTACTTCAATTATTTTTGGTTAATTAGTTAATTAAACACACTTGAAAACTGGTTAAACTCTCTTGGACAATATTTGAATGAAAGTTTGTCTAGTTAATAGTTAATCAATAGTCCTCATGGAAACGATACTTTATTATCACTTTATTACTTGATCGACCGCGTATACTTTCGTGTGCGTTTGGAGCGACAAGTTTTTGGCGCCGTTGCCGGGGACTAAGATTTAATTAGTTTCTAGATTAGCTTTTATTTGTTATTTGTTCAAGATTAATTTTTGTTTTAGTTGTCTTTGGGTGTTTCAGGTATTGGCTTGAATGCGAAGGAGCAAGAGTGGTGATAAACTCTACACTTTTGACCCGGAACCTGAAAGACTTTTCCACAGGCTAAGGAAGGAGGCCAAACTCAAAGCAAAGCTAGAGAAAGCTCCTATTTCTGAACCTGCAGAGATGGCTGAAAATCAAAACCGCGCTATACTGGATGTGGCCAGACCTACTCTTAATAACATGGCCAAGGCCATAGTGAGGCCCACCATTACTGGTAAATTTGAGCTGAAGGAGAGTGTGATCCGACTATTCCAGTCTAATGGTCAGTTTGCGGGATTGTCACATGAAGATCCTCAGCAGCACATGCAGAATTTTCTGGAGATCAGCGACACTTACAAATATGTTGATGTGTCGGATGAATATATACGGCTGACTATGTTTCCATTCACCTTGCTGGGTGAAGCAAAGAAATGGCTCTTAGTCCAACCACCGAACTCCATTAACTTTTGGGACGATTTGGCAAAGAAGTTTCTGATCAAATTTTTTCCATCGGGCAAAACTGCAAAGATCAGAGGTGAGATAGTGTCATTCAGTCAGAATTCATCAGAGGAGATAGGTGAAGCATGGGAAAGGTTCAAGGTATTGTTGAGAAGCTGCCCACACCATGGTCAATCAAAGGAGGTGTTGGGACATATTTTTGTTGAGGGATTGCAGTCGCATAGTAAAATCTTGCTGGATGCTTATTGTGGCGAACCAAGTCTAGAGAAGCAGTATGATGAGCTTGAGATCATTCTTAACAAAATTTCAAAAGGCGATCAGCATTATCATGGTGACCCAGGCAGAGGTAAAAATCTCAAGATAGGTGGAAAGGTGGAAATGGATGTACTAACAGCTATGAAAGCTGAAATAACAGCAATGCAACACTCTGTTAAGCAGCAACTTGATGCAGAACTAGTCCAGGTAAGAAAGCCACAGCCACCCCAAGTTCAACAAGTGCAAGCAACTCCATACTGTGAGGTGTGTGGTGGATCTGCTCATCTAAGTAATATTTGCATGGACAACCCAGAATTTGCGTTTTACGTGGGTCAGCAGGGCAGGCGTTTTAACCAAAATGCTCAGTATGGCAACACTTACCCGCCTAACTTTCGCAACCACCCTAATTTCTCATGGGGCGGTAATCAAGGCGGACAAGGCAGCAGACAATCTCAAGGTAATACTCAGCAAGTGCAGAATCTACCACAACAGCAACAGCCTGAAACGTCAAAAATAGAGGCAATGATACAAAAATTGGCTGCTGATCTTAATCAGAAAATTTCAACTCTCCAGCAGAACCAAGACAGTGCCATTCGTTCTCTAGAAAAACAATTGGGGCAGCTTGCTAGTTATCAAAATACAAGGCCACTTGGTGCTTTGCCAAGCAATACTGATCTTAATCCCAAGGAACAAGTGCAAGCAGTGTCATTAAGAAATGGGAGAGAACTGGAAGAATTGCCAAAGAAGCAAAAGCAGTCTCACTCTGACAAAGGAAAAGAGCCAGAGCCAGTAGTCGAAGTCGAGAAGGAGGCAAAAAAGCAGGAGGCAGTGATTGCTGCTAAACCACCACCTCCCTTTCCTCGAAGGTTGAAAAAGAATCTGCAAGATCATGCAGTTACGAAGATCTTGGGCACACTCAGTCAGACAAGTATCAATATTACATTGGTAGATGTGCTCCGAGGAATTCCAAAGTATGCCAAGTACATCAAAGACATAGTATCATCAAAGAGGAAACTCAATGAATTTGAAACTGTGGCACTTACTGAAGAGTGCACATCCAGAGTTCAGAACAAACTCCCTCAGAAGTTGAAGGATCCAGGTAGTTTCACCATTCCTATTCGTGTTGGCAACGTAGCAGTTGGTAGAGCCCTATGTGATCTAGGGGCTAGCGTAAATCTTATGCCATTATCTGTATGCAACCAACTCGGTCTCGGTACTCCAAAGCCAACAACGGTCTCACTTCAGTTAGCTGATCAGTCTACTACTTATCCTGAGGGGGTGATTGAAGATGTACTGGTTCAGATTGGTCAATTTATTTTGCCCGCTGATTTTGTTATCCTGGACTATGAGACAGATAAGGAAGTTCCTATCATCTTGGGACGGCCTTTCTTGGCCACTGGTGATGCTGTGATCCGTGTCCGAGAGGGAAAGATGACAATGAAGGTGGATGATCAGGAAGAAGTTTTTAATGTGTACAAGGCTCTAAAAATGCCTAACCATCATGAAGAGTTGTCTATGATCACAGTGAATGACCCGGAGGAGAATGACCCGGAGGAGAAGTCGACTGATCCAACTGATTATGTCAATGATGACTTGCAGCGAGCACTGATGTTGGGAGAAGAAACTAGTAAAGATGCTGACATATAGGAGATATTGCAACTCTTAGACTGTTCTTGTTAATTTATTACAGGGTTTCCCAAGTTTGAGCCCCTAGATAGACCGCTCGGGCCACCACCCAAGCCATCTGTTGAAGAGGCGCCCAAGCTTGAGCTCAAACCTTTACCTGCGCATCTTCGGTATGCTTATTTGGGTCAGTCTGACACTTTACCTGTGATTATTTCTTCTCTGTTGTCTGACTTGCAGGTAGAAAAGCCGTTGAGAGTGCTACGAGAGCATAAGAGTGCTATTGGCTGGACCATAGCTGATATCAAGGGAATAAGCCCGGATTTCTGCATGCACAAGATCTTTATGGAGGACGGATACAAGCCAAGTGTGGAGCATCAGCGTCGCCTCAATCCAATCATGAAAGACGTGGTAAAGAAAGAGGTGATTAAATGGTTATATGCAGGTATAATTTTTCCTATCTCTGACAGCAAGTGGGTAAGTCTAGTGCAATGTGTCCCTAAAAAGGGAGGGATGACAGTGGTGCAAAATGAGAATAATGAACTTATTCCCACAAGAACTATTACGGGGTGGAGGGTGTGCATAGATTATCGAAAATTGAATAAAGCCACCAGAAAGGATCACTTTCCCCTCCCCTTTATTGATCAGATGTTAGATAGGCTAGCTGGCAAAGAGTATTACTGTTTTCTTGACGGTTACTCTGGCTACAACCAAAAATGGATTGCTCCCAAAGACCAGGAGAAAACTACTTTTACGTGCCCTTACGGTACCTATGCCTATAGGAGGATGCCGTTCGGGCTATGTAATGCACATGGGACTTTTCAAAGGTGTATGATGGGTATTTTCACTGATATGGTGGAAAATTTTGTCGAAGTGTTTATGGATGACTTCTCTGTCTCCGGATCTTCTTTTGATGCTTGTCTGACTAACCTTGGTTTAGTGCTTGCTAGATGTGAAGAAACTAACCTTGTTTTAAACTGGGAAAAGTTCCATTTCATGGTTCGTGAAGGTATAGTTTTGGGACACAAGATGTCCAGTGCTGGAATTGAGGTTGACAAGGCGAAGGTGGAGGCGGTTGAAAACTTACCTCCGCCCACATCTGTGAAGGGAGTCTGAAGTTTTCTCGGACATGCTGGCTTCTATAGGAGGTTTATTAAAGATTTTTCTAAGATTGCTACTCCTCTGTGCAGGTTACTTGAGAAAGAAGCAGCATTTATATTCGATGAGGCCTGTCTGAGGGCCTTTAATGAGCTAAAAGAGAAATTGGTCTCTGCGCCAATAATAGTGGCTCCTGATTGGACTGCACCATTTGAATTAATGTGTGATGCTAGCGATGTCGCTATTGGTGCAGTCTTGGGGCAAAGGAGGAACAAGGTGTTCCATTCCATTTACTACGCCAGCAAAACTCTTAATCCTGCCCAATTGAATTACACAGTTACTGAAAAAGAGTTGCTGGCAGTAGTGTATGCCTTTGATAAGTTTCGGGCATATTTGGTTGGAACCAAAGTGATTGTCTACACAGACCATGCAGCAATGAGGTACTTAATTGATAAAAAGGATGCTAAGCCTCGACTAATTCGTTGGGTGTTATTGCTGCAGGAATTTGACTTGGAAGCCCGAGACCGTAAGGGAACGGAAAATCAAGTAGCTGACCACCTATCTAGGTTGGAGAACCACAAGCATGTGGATGAGGGAGGTCTGATCAAAGAAACCTTCCCGGATGAGCAACTTTTTGCCATCACCAATCACTCAGATCCATGGTATGCTGATTATGTCAACTATTTGGTAAGTGAGGCAGTGCCACCACATCTGACTGCAGAAGGTAAGCGTCGGTTCTTTCATGATGTGAGATTTTATATTTGGGATGAGCCGTTTTTGTTTAGAGTGTGTGCAGATCAGTTGGTGAGAAGATGTATTCCTGAGGAAGAGACGGAGGTTGTTCTGCAAGAATGCCATGCATTTCCTTATGGGGGTCATCATGGTCGAGATAGAACAGCCGCCAAGGAACTTCAGTCTGGTTTCTATTGGCCGATACTGTTCAAAGATGCTCACGCTTTCGTAAAGAAGTGTGATCGGTGTCAAAGGATCAGCACAATCACCAGGAAGCAAGAGATGCCTCTACAAGGCATTCTAGAGGGTGAGATGAGTGGGGGAACGACTTCATGGGTCCCTTCCCCTCGTCGAATGGTAACAAGTATATTTTACTGGTAGTGGATTACGTGTCTAAATGGGTAGAGTCTGTTGCTCTTCCTACTAATGATGCGAAGGTGGTGGTGAGTTTCGTCAAGAAGAACATTTTCACCAGGTTCGGAACTCCGCGGGGTTTGATTAGTGATGAAGGTACACATTTTTGTAACAAGTTGTTAAACAACCTTCTAGCTAAATACGGGGTCAAGCATAAGGTCGCCACCGCCTATCATTCACAAATTAGTGGGCAGGCTGAGGTATCAAATAGAGAGGTGAAGCAAATTCTTGAGAAGACTGTCAATGCGAATAGGAAGGATTGGGCTACCAAGCTCGATGATGCACTCTGGGCATATAGGACAGCTTATAAGACTCCAATTGGGACTTCATCGTACAAGCTGATATATGGGAAAGCGTGCCACTTGCCAGTCGAGCTTGAGCACAAGGCCTATTGGGCGATAAAGAAGTTAAATTTTGATATGGGATTGGCGGGTGAGAAGAGATTGTTGCAACTCAATGAACTTGATGAGTTTAGGTTGCACGCATATGAAAACGCCAAGTTATATAAGGAGAAGACTAAGCGGTGGCATGATAAGCGTATTCAGCACCGTCACTTTGAGTCGGGCCAATGTTGACACCCAATTTTGTCCCTCCTTTTTCCATAATTGGCTATATTTAGGTTAAAGGTGCAATATTGACTGTTTGAACGAATTCGCATTAGGAAGCATGCATTTACCTGTGATTATCCACTAATTATACATTATATACTTAATTGCGATTATATTATGTAATTTGCATCATTTAGGCTATCTACGAAACTGCAGTTATTTGTGTAATACTGCATAAATGAAATTTCATAATTATTTGTGATTATTTATACGTATTTAACTCAAGTTGGCCAATTGTTTTAGTGTGCATATTTCTCTTCTTTGTATATAATTTACGCATATTTTATTATAACCTTTTATTTTGCACCTTTAAATTAAATAGCGGCCTAATTAAAATGTCCTGTCAAGATTCCATACCGCTCATATTCATTTCATAATATTGACATATTAATTTGAATTCAATATTTTCTTCGAGCGTAGACAAAGGTTAGACCGGATACATTCAATTGGTATCATAAGCTTTTTCTTTCTTCCCATACATTTTAAATGAATTGATTCTCCAATCTCTACCTAAATTTGTTATATCATCCATTCACTTTATTTATTTATTTATTCATTTTCCTTCTGTTTATCAAATTACTTTTACTTTGAACCTAAACCAAATACCTAACCAAATACATTCCCTAAATTTTGAATTAGTTATGTCATATACTTTCTTTTTCCTCTTATTTATTTTGGATAAAACAATCCCAAAATATCATTTTTCTTTCCTTGTCCAAATATCATTTTAGCTTTAGAACTTTAAAGAGATTACAAAATTCCCTAAAATTGGTCCCAACATCTTCTCTTCCTAATTTCCAAATCAATCAGCAGTCCCACCAGATTTTGCTCCTTCAATTTTGCTCTCCTTCAATTTTGCTCAATCACCAACGTCACTCTCTTCCCTATTTTGTTATATATGCAAATCGAGACACACAGGCAGGGAGACCAATTACAAGAACGGATACATGCCCACTCAACTCCATCTTCTCCTCCCCTTTACACCATAACAGATACTACACAACTCCCTTACACAAACCTCACCACCGCTAACAGAGAACGCCACCAGAAGCCCTGGCCAAAACTCGCCATCGCCACCACCAGCAGACCCATACCCACACACACCAAGAATACCCATAATCTTCTCCACACCCCACGTCAATACCCACAAAGACCACACCATCGACAATACACACGCACACAAACAGATCCAACAACACATACACGAGATACACAATATACAGCATCATCCATATACCATACACGTACAAAGCGAGATCGAATCAGAGGGTAGTTCCACCAACAGTGGCAGAGACACAGTGGAAACGAGCGAGGACTCACTGATCCCCTTTAATAAACCCATAACCCATACATCCATTTACACAAACAGATCGGAACAGATACATACACATTCACACACCTAATATCAGTGAGAAAAGGGGATCGGGACAATGGAACTACCAGCCACGACCGTCGTTGAAACCACCATCGCCATTCACTTTGTTTCTCTCGGTCCCTCTGTGGTTATCATTTTTGGCTCTCGAAACTGAAAATAAAAACGGGAAAGGAAAGAGTCTTGGTGGCGGGGAGTAGCAGTGACGCCACTGATCGGCGTTGCCCCTCCCCTCCTCCGCTGGTTGTTGACGATTTTTCTAGTTGTTGTTGGACGGAGACCTGCTCCTCCGGTTCACTGATTTGGTGTATCTACTTCTATGCCATTTTGCTTATCTTTTGGCATTGATTTCATCAGCTCGACAACTGTTCCGCTCGCTGTTGCAGCTGATTTTCTTCTTTCGCCACCCATAAGGGGTGCTCTTAAAGCTTATCCTGGTAAATAAGTTGTTACCTAGTAGAGTCCTATAAGAGGACAACTACTTCATATAAGCTATAAATAAAAACAGTAATACACCATAAGAAAGAACGTACTTTTCTATACAGCTCTTCTTCCTATCTCTCTCTCAAATAACTAGGTGTTTAGACTGTGGATAAAGGGGTTGATCCGTCAAGTACGTGACAACCACCGACGGCCAGTAATTCCAGCCACGGTTCAAGATCCTACCGCTTCCGCTTACGAGAACAACAAGTAAGTTCTCGGTTTATGTTTAAACAATCAATTTAGTATAGATTTGTGATATATGCATGTATGTATCCCTTTATGGTATCAGATGTCATAGGCTGGTTTTCTAGTCCATAAAACTCATAATATTCTATTTGTTCGTATGATATAAAATAGCTAGTATGGTATTTCTAGTCTGCCTTGAAATTGGGTTGCAGTTAGTCATATATGTCAATATGGGCAAATTTCAGAAATAATTGTTTAAGAACAAAAAATCTGTATCACGCAATTTAATTTTCTCAAAGAAAGAATAAAATAAAATAAAAACTAAAAAAAATGAAGCAAAGGCTTCATGGCAGCAGCGAAAAGAATGATGAATACAGATGAGAAGAGAAACAAGGTTTCACTTTCAATTCCAAAATTCTTTTGAAATCAGTTTTCAAATTTAATTTACTGCCCAGCCATCACAGTACAACAACCCATTACCGGAAAAAGTTTCGGCAATCCGCTGCCATTAACTCCGTTCTCCACCGGAAAGGTCTCAGGCAAGGAGCGGTTGATTAACAATCAGAATATGTAAAAGAAAAATGAAAAAAAAATATTTTTTTTAATTTATTTTCCTATAAATCTGCATAATGAACAAGTTATAAGGAAAAAAATATATATGTGAAGCTTTGTCCTCCATATCTATAACAGATTTAAAGAGGAGGAGAAATAAGTTGTCTTCTTCATTATAATAGCTAGAGGCGTCTCTGTATGTAAAGAAGAAAGGTAGCATGAGAAATGAGGTTCTTTATCCCTAAAGTCAATATATACTTAAAGTAAAAATTAAAAAAAAAAAAGGGATGGTGAAGCTTTGTCAAACGGCTTTAGCCTGAGAGAGTAGTGAAACGTTCTTTGGTCTCTAGGGCTAATGTAGGGGCTGATTGCTTTCTTTAATCCATCTGTGTAGTATTTTAGAAGATGGGCTAAAGGCTTGTTTTAATAATTCTAAATGGGCTACCAGTTTCCATGTAAATGAAAAAGGGAAAAGGCCCACGAAACAAAGAAGGGTCTATTCTTTTGGGCCAATTGACTAAAGAAATTTTCAAATATAATTTGTTATAGACTTTAGTCACATGTTTTCTATTTTTTTTTTAAGATATAAATTTAGTATTTATATTTTGTTATGAAAACTCATATCATTTTGATTATTTCAATTACATCAAAATTGTAAAGTAGTTTAACTTTGATAAGACCCAAATCGAGCCAAGACACCTTTCCAACATATATCAAGCTTGGAAGAGGCAAAGGATGCAAGGGCAAGAGCTTCGGGGATGAATCAAGCATGTTTAGGCGATGGAGCACCGGTGCTCCACCCCACAGGCAGCCAGGCGCTCCGCCCAGGCAAAGCAGGCGCCCCGCCTGAGAATGCCTTGGCCCAGGCGCTCCGCCCGAACTCTGGGCGCCCCGCCTAGGCCACCTTATTGTCCAAAAAGCGGGCGCTCCGCCCGGAATGCTAAAGAACGTGAATCCTAGCTATGTTATGACTATTTTGACCCTACGTGGTCCTTTATTTCCTAAGCCTAAGTGTGGGCATTTTTGACCTTTCAAAGGGTGTCTAACAACACCTATAAATAGCTAGTAGCTTGTCTTATTTCATTAGCTAACTTTGATGATTAAACAAACACTTGTGTTGAGAGTTGAACTCTATTGTTGATTGAATGAAACCTTTGATGGGACTTGTTCTTCCTCTAGAGGATCTAGGTGAATTCCAATCCCCCCGATCATTCTACTTGCGTGCTCACGTTAGCTCGAGGGTAGTTGCCTAGTGTAGGTGTTCTTGACATTCTCTCGGGGTGTAACGGAACAAGTTCTCCGTTGCTACTTGAGATTATCGATCGAGATACGTCTCGCTCTTTATCTTTTACTTTCCGCGTTTTTGATTGTTATCATCTTAATATCAGAGCAAGGCTCGGGTCTCGTTTCTACGAACCCCCGACCCTTGGTTCTTCGTGCCTAGTATCTTCTTTTAGTTTTCTTGTTGTTGAAGTTATTGGGAAGAAGAAAATTACAAAAAAATTGAAAAATTGAAAAATACAAAAATTGGTGTAACTTTTTGGTGTGTTCGATTCTTGAAGTGGGTGTTATAGATTTGTGATCCTTGTTGAAATCCCGATGTTTGGGTACCAAATTTGTTTGGATCGGAATTGATTGAAAATTTGAAACCCCAATTTGTTAAACCCTCCCAAAACCCTTTGTTAATGAAGAAATTGATTGATTTTGGGTTGTGTGTTAATGGGGGTTTTGGAATTGATTATTGGGGATTGATCTCTATTGGAAACCGAAAAAATTGCAACAAGAATCGTGTGAATCGGAGTTCGGTAACATAGTTTTTGAAGAATCGAAACCCACCTTTGAACCTTGAAACCCATGTTGAAACCCCAAACTTGAAAACTTTGAATCTTGATTGAGCCTTATTTGTTGTTTGTTTGGGTGTGAAATTGATTGGGGTTTGAAGGTTGTATCAAGGAACAACTTTGGGTACCTTTGATTTGGCCAAAACACGTCGGAATCGGCCTAGAAATTGGATTGAAAACGAAGAACACGGAGTGGAAAAACCCAGGTGTTCTTCGTCCGGGCGCTCCGCCTAGTTTTTGGGCGCCCCGCCTGACTTGTTCCTTGTCCAGGCGCTCCGCCCAAGCCCTGGGCGCTCCGCCTGCCCACCCCCACTGCCAAGAAGGTGAGGCGCTCCGCCCCACCCCCTGGGCGCTCCGCCCCAATTACTGAAGGTTTGATTGGTAGTTTTTCTTAGGTTTTTCCTATTTCTTTGTTGTCTAAACTCTAATTAGTACTTATCTAAGTATCCTTTCTACTTAATTAGCACTAATCCTTCATTGCTTTAGGTGATTCGTGCCATAGTTGGAGAATAGAATCCAAAGAAGAATCGTAGTTCCTTTTGTTTCAAGTCCTTTACTTCAAAGTGCCTAGCGTTCATTGAGTCCTATTAATTCCACTCACCCCGGAGTGTGCTTGACTCGTGAATAGTTTTGGTTGAGTTGGGGAATTGCTAGTCATCTACGTGAAGCTTTGGAACTACAAGTCGAGTGAAATATCCCCCGCCACTCAAAAGAGAGAACCGAGTGAAAAACATTTGTGAGGGAGCGGGTGAGGTTGTTTTGCTAACGTTTGTTACTTGTGTAGGTACGATGGCTAACGAAGGACAAGATTTCATAAAGGAGGCCTTGGCTAACCTTCTTGCCAAGATGGACCTCATGAACCAACGGATTGAGTCCCTTGAAAAGGGGGCCTCAAGTACCCAAGTTGAACAAGGGACCCCGAGTGTCCAAGTTGAGAAAGGGACCCCGAGTGTCCAAATTGAGACCGGAGAGGGCTCAAGTAGTCCTACCTTTACCCCGGAACAAGTTGTTGAGTTGCTTAAACAACAACGGGTAAAGGAAGATCGTGAGAGGATTGATCAAGTGTTGGGCAATACCCAACGAGCGGGCATTCCCCGTATTTTAGACAACCCCCAAAGAGACGTTCCACTTCCAAGACCCATCCGCAATGTCCGAGCTCTTGAGCAACCTATTGAAGCTCAAGAAGGGGAGGAAGCCGAGTATGTTGATGAGGCTTATGGGTATGATGATCACTTTCAACCAAGGCGAGGTATGAATTGGGGTCGAAATGTGGATAGGGGTAGAGGCCGAGGTCGAGGGCCACCCATGGGGTATGTTGGAGGGAATGTGAGGAGAGATTATGGAGGTTATGGAGATCACTATGGAGGCCAACCGGAGCCTTTCCAAGGGGGTCGTGACAACAACCACAATCTCAATAGTGTGAAACTCAATCTTCCAAGTTTTAAGGGGAATTGTGATCCGGCGGCTTACATTGATTGGGTGCTACAAATTGAAAGATTGTTTGATACCAATGATATGACGGATGAGAAGAAGGGCACTTATGCAATTTCCTCCTTTGAATCCTATGCATCTACTTGGTGGGAATCCGTCAAGAGGTCAAGGAGAAGAGCGGGAGTTCCCGTGAATGTGGGTTGGAATGACTTGAAGGGTATCATGAGTATCAAATACGTCACTCCTAGATATCGTCAAGAACAACTCAAGAAACTTTATGAGTTGAAGCAAGGTGTCAAGACGGTGCATGAATATTTTGATGAGTTTGAAAGAACTCGAATGGCCTTGGATATGGACACCAAAGATGAGGAGCAAGCCGTGATCCGGTTCATGAATGGTTTGAGCTATGGCATAGCCTCACAATTGAGATTGCATTCTTATCTATCACTTCAAGAAGTCCTTGATGCCGCTATTCAAGCCGAGCAATGGCTTGATAAAGAAAAGTCCAACCGTTACAAGAGCAACACTTCCACTCCCGTGAGCAAACCAAAAGATTGGAAGACTTCTACTCCAAATGCAAAATTCCCAAGTGCAAGTGGCGTAAGTGGTGAAAATGCTAGTAAAGATGTGAAGAAGCCATATGAGAAGGACATATCTAATGTGGGAGGTAACTCTAAAACTCAATTGCATGCTCCTACTTCTACTTCCATACAATGCCACAAGTGCAAGGGCTATGGTCACTTTGCTAGGGAGTGTCCTACGAAAAGGACCATGGTTGTTGTTGGTAAAGATGCCTATGAGCAAGAGAGTGATCCGGAAGATGTGGGGGTAGAGGGAGATGAGGGAGTAGAGGATGATTTGTTTGATGACACGGTTGAGGAGGAGGATCCTCATACTTTCTTGGTTATGAGAAGGAGCCTAGGGGCTATGATTGTAGAAGATAGTGAAACCTTGCAACGGGAAAATCTTTTCCATGCTAGGTGCCGGGTCAAAGATGTTGTTTGCTCTATGATAATTGATTCGGGGAGTTGTACAAATGTTGTGAGTCAATTACTTGTGACCCAATTGAAGTTAGTCACCTTGAAGCATCCCAAACCATACCGGCTACGATGGCTTAGCGAATATGGGGAGCTTAAAGTCGTAAAGCAAGTGATGATTCGATTCAAAATGGGGAGTTATGTAGAGGAGCATTTGTTTGACGTTGTGCCTATGCAAGCGTGCCACCTACTCTTAGGGAGGCCTTGGCAATTCGATATGCAAGTGGTGCATGACGGTCGTGTCAATACTTACACGGTCAAACATGAAGGGAAGAGATTTGTGCTTAAACCTCTCACTCCTAAGCAAGTGAGTGAGGACTACAAGAAAATGAAGGAGTTGAGGGAAGCGGCTAAAGCTAAATCACCCCTTGAACTTAAACCCGAAGCAAACAATCTTGTTGTCTTGCCATTGCATGATAAAAATGGGAGTCACTCCACTTCAAATGAGAGAGAAAAGATAGAGAGAAGTGAGGGAGTGACCGGTGACAATCCAAGAGAGGAAAAAGGAGAGGATTTGAGGAGTGATGTGAGTGGATTGTCACCACAAGCTACACTTGACCATGAGGTAAAATTGAGAGAGATGAGAGGTGAGGAAGGAAAAATCGAGAGTGAGAGCACCCATTGTTCTAACCCTTCTTTATCTTCTACTTTTTCTTGTGAAGGTTCTTGTGTAGGTACACTTGAAGACAAGAAATTGGAGCCTCAATGTGAGGTTCATGAAGGAGGAGTTGCATGTGACACTTCGAACCTTGTGAGTGATCAAGAAAGTACTACAAATGTAAGTGTTGCTTCACCTTCTCATGAACCTACTAGTTACTTGTCTTGTGATGACTCAACACTAGTTGGAACTTGTGATACATCTAGTGAATGTGCCACTAGTGAAGAGTCTAGTTGTCAACTTGAGCTTGTTTGTGAAACACTAGTTGGGAGGAGCGCTATGCCACATCATGATGTGAACTCATTGTTCGTTGAACCCCTCCCTAGTGTAGATTTGATGGTTGACCATGATTGTGACCTTTGCTATGACACACCACCAACCTTTGACAAATGGGAAGATGAGGTAGTTGATCATTCCCTCATTGATATGCTTATATTTGGTGGACCATTGTGTTGTGGTGAGGATGGTCTTGTCCTTGAGGAGTCCAAATTGCATGAATTGGACAATGTTGTCTATGATGACTCCTCAAGTGAACCTAGTCTTGATAACTTGTCTATGCTTGATCATGATGTTGAGATGCATGCTTTCACATTTCCTTTGTTTGAAGATAATCTCATTAGTGGTAAAGACTTGTATCGGGCTAGGGTGGTTAGTCGATTGGAACTCCCATGGTATGAAGGATTTGACCCCTTAGACAACCCATTGTGTGAGAATTTGAATGAGGTAAATGACTCTTTGAGTGACCCTACTATTGCTTGTTTAGGTTATGATGAAGAAGAGACCATTATCAATACCTTTCTTGATAGTTTGTCCTTTGAAAAGGGTTGCTTGGGTGATGAAATTGGAGGTAAACCCCTTGGTGTGAGTAAGTGTACTCTAAAGAAGGGGAGTGGAGTGCTTGATGTTACTTGCATGATGGGTTATTTGACTCACTCCACTCCACATGTTGATCACACTTTGAGGAGGGATTGGTTTGTTGATCTTGAGCTTAAGATTCAAGGGATTTTGGTAGCTTGATCTTGCATTTCCCATCTTCCCATGACCTATTTGCTCATTATCTTGTTGAGTGCATGTTGATCTTTAACCAAGTGCTTATGGTTCTCTTTGGAGACTTGATATTCATAATTGTTATTGATGCTTGGTTATATCACAAGAGTGTGTTTTCCACACTTCTTGCACTAACCTACTTTCAAAGTAGGAAATCTTGTGTTTGCTTGTCGTTGCTTGTAGGTTCTAAGCTCCATGTTAAGCCAAGGGAGATCTTGTAAGAGACCTATGTCAAAGTGACGATCAAGGGTTACAAGGGAGGAGAGCATTGGGCACCCCGAAGAGATGATGCCATGGACGTGAATGCAATGATTTCGAGGACGAAATCTTCTCAAGAAGGGGAGGATGATAAGACCCAAATCGAGCCAAGACACCTTTCCAACATATACCAAGCTTGGAAGAGGCAAAAGATGCAAGGGCAAGAGCTTCGGGGATGAATCAAGCATGTTTAGGCGATGGAGCACCGGTGCTCCACCCCACAGGTAGCCAGGCGCTCCGCCCAGGCAAAGCAGGCGCCCCGCCTGAGAATGCCTTGGCCCAGGCGCTCCGCCCCAACTCTGGGCGCCCCGCCTAGGCCACCCTACTGTCCAAAAAGCGGGTGCTCCGCCCGGAATGCTGAAGAACGTGAATCCTAGCTATGTTATGACTATTTTGACCTTACGTGGTCCTTTATTTCCTAAGCCTAAGTGTGGGCATTTTAGACCTTTCAAAGGGTGTCTAACAACACCTATAAATAGCTAGTAGCTTGTCTTATTTCATTAGCTAACTTTGATGATTAAACAAACACTTGTGTTGAGAGTTGAACTCTATTGTTGATTGAATGAAACCTTTGATGGGACTTGTTCTTCCTCTAGCGGATCTAGATGAATTCCAATCCCCCCCGATCATTCTACTTGCGTGCTCACGTTAGCTCGAGGGTAGTTGCCTAGTGTAGGTGTTCTTGACATTCTCTCGGGGTGTAACGGAACAAGTTCTCCGTTGCTACTTGAGATTATCGATCGAGCTACAACTCGCTCTTTATCTTTTACTTTCCGCGTTTTTGATTCTTATCAAACTTTGTGTATATTTGTTGATTAGTTTAGCAAATTGCATGAAATGTTAATTAGTTTAACATTAGGCATACTTGTTGAAATATTATACCAATTGCCTAATTTGTTAATTTGTTTAACATATAAGAAATATTAATTAGTTTAATATTTACTCTATTTGTTAATTAGTTTAATGAACACATAAATGTTAATTAGTTTAACATTTGATTTATTTTATTTAATATGTTAAATAAAATATAAATTAATTTAAGTTAATTTGTTTAACTTAGATCCATACGGGATTATAAGATCATGAAAACAAAAAGGTTGTTTTTAAATATGATTAGACATTAAGCTAAGTAGTTGACTAGGTTAATTTACAGGTAGTTAATTTTTGGACGATGTGACACGACCCAGTATCCGGTTAGGCCGTGCGGGCACCCGACATCCTCCCCTAGACCCGTCGGGCGAACCCTTACCAATCAAATTAGGAAAATAAGTACAACAATTCATAAATAAAAAACAAGACTTTAAAAAAAAAACACAGATATATTGATACCTCTAAGCTGTACAAAAGAAATTACAGCTGACTACCCAACATACTAGGTTTAGGGCTATCCAGACAAGACATCTAAGAGTACAAAAGAAGACAAATACCTCCTGAAGGGAGCAAAATGCAACTGACATAATGAACAATAAACTGGTGGCCATCCGGAATAAAAGCTGGCTCACCCTGACAGCTGAAGTCGTCTTCACTCCTTCACAACGTGGCAAACTAAATCCTGGAGCGAACCTGCCGAAACGAAATAGATAGACAAGAAACAAACAACAAAAAAAGGGTGAGTCAAAAGGACTCAATAAGTGGGGCAGACTAGCCACCTCAAAGAATAGGATAGCTAGCCAGGGAGGAGAAACAGATAAATAAAATTTGTCTTATTTAAATTATAAAAAGACAGAGCCAGATAACAACTAGAAACACGTATGGAATCACAAATTTATTAAAATCAGGAACGTAAGATAGCCAAAATATATAGGTATTCCGAACACATCAACAATTAGAAATACATCATGTTGCAGCGTGCAACCCGATCCATATATTCATACCGCTGCGACGTGCAACCTGGTCCATATATTTATACCGCATACACAAAACACAGCATGATAGTCACACAATAGTCAGCATGCGGTGCAATGAAATGGGATGAATGCAGTATGATGCAATGGTGTTATATGTGCCAAATAGATGGAGCGGAATCCTCCTGCTCCGAGGGCGGAATTCTCCTACCCTCAATATGATGCAATGGAGTGGAATCCTCCTGCTCCGAGGGCGGAATCCTCCTACCCTCAATATGATGCAATGGAGCGGAATCCTCCTGCTCTGAGGGCGAAATCCTCCTACCCTCAATATGATGCAATGTGCATACGAATGCAACATGATGCAATAATAACCCATCACCAGCGCGGGACTCTCATCGACAGCTGGAAAGTATATACCAACTCACAGCCAAAGTACAATACTCAGATTCTCAATGCAATACCAATGACAGGACATAACATATAATATAGAATATAAATCCAAAGCTAAGGCATAATGAGTACGCCTATCGGCAGCTACACACGTAAGGAACACGTGGTAGAAAATCCACGAGGCCAGGTGCCTCCAAAGAAATGGATATAAATACTTACCTCGTTACAAAGTTAGCACAATTACTCAACAACTACTTTGTCCTTTGAATTCATTGCCAAACGATCCCACTCTATTCAACAAGCAGAAAAATATATCAAATTAGGCTAAAGGCTTCATTCCTCACATCTTAGGGCAATCCAGGTAGGAACCTGATTCCCTATTCGCATACGCAATACGCAGGCCAGGCCTATGTACAGGGTTTAAGGTCACACAACCAAACCCCAAATAAATTACATTTATATGTTGCCCATAACTCACTGAGTACGAATATATATTCAATTCCATTATCGGGGTCCATTTGACCCTTTAAACTATCAATTTACGTCATTAGGGCGATGTCTAATATCCCTATTTTTACCGTAAAAATATATTCAAACATATGTAATAAGCTCAAATAATATATTAGGATCATTACCTGAATATTTCAGGGTGAAAATTCTACTTTTCTCCGGCCCTTTTTCTCATTTTCTGGCATTTTTGTCACTGCGTCACCTCACTTTCTTTGTTTCACGTTTCTGTTGATATCCCTCTGTTTCTGAACGAAATATTTTGAATATCCTTAGCCCACCGCCCAATTTTAACTTTTGTCTTTTTCTATTTTTTTTTGTTTTCTTTTATCTTATAAAATTCACAGTTACGATAAAAATTAAAACGGTATCCTACGATATTCGAAATAATTCCAAATTTTGCATACAAGTTATACAAAATATATGTAACATACTCGCAAAGGCGGATCTCAAATTGGACTCCCGAAACTCAAGATGCAAATTTAAATAGAAAAAGTCAAATTATTTAACTTTCGGCATTTTAGCGGAAACTAGCCGAACAACATCGAAATTCACTTTCGGAAGTTTACAAAAATCATAAATAATCATACGAACCTAACGGCACTTTCAGATTTCGAATCGGAGCTCATTCAGCAAAACCGAGCTCGAAAATCTCTTTTTAATATTTATTGTCAATAAAAACTGAAACCTTCTTCCGATGCCTACCAAACGAGGTCTGATTTAGCTCAAATTTTACAGACAGGTCCTAATGGATATTACGAATATTTTAAAATTATCGGCACGTCAATCGGAGTCCTAACTTCCGAAACGACTGACCGAGGTCGTGTCATTCTCCTCCACTTAAACTCTCGTTCATCCTCGAACGAGCCTAAGTCTAAAGAAAAATTCGCACAGATAACAAAAGAACTTGCACGACCTTCAGAAGCTACTCAACGGACCTTATCTCTTGATTGCAGGATCAGAATTATATTACGCACATCGTACTTTTGGAATAAAATATATCTGGATAATATCATAACATCGTTGCCCAACTTATTCGGACTAAGCTGACCCTTTCTCGATCATGAGAGAAGAGTTCTATATTTTCGAAATGAAGATACACGCAGCTCTTGATGGGCTAACATGATTCCACCAACGAATAACCTCGTCGATATATTTTCGATATAGAACAGGTCGATGAAACAAAGAATTAGCTTATGCTTCAGCAACGCCTTAGAGATTTAATATTATGATTCGGCATCAATTGGAGTAAGACTCCTCCACTTAGAGCATAAACTCATACAAATAATTTGAATAGAAATAGTCATCCTCTCACAACCTGCTGGATTAAGGAAGACTTAGCTAAATAGAGAACGCGGCTCAGACCTGAGCTACCAAATTACTCTCTCGAGTTGCCAAACAGCTGCAACCCTTGAGTTCACAACTCCATACATTTGCCGTAAACACCACCGCCTGATGGATGGTAGTTCTTTATAAAAATTTCGGCAGAGTTTCCCCTGAAACTGGATGATCCGCAAAAATAGAACCAGCACTATACTATACATGGGAATGGATACCCGGATAAACTGATATCCAAAACAATAATATGCTTACCCAGCTACAATAACACGTACTCTAGCTCAACATAGGGAACGTCACAAGCGGCTACCAATCGCCCAAGCTCACTAGTGCCAGACGAAGAAGAAATGGAAATGGATCGGCAATAGAAATAATTAGAGCTTCAGGAAGTTCATCTTCTTATTTGTTTGGCTACCAAAGCTAGACTATTTCCGAGTCAGGCGAGCCAAAGAATCGCAATTGAAGAGATAGACATTAAATAAGCTTTATGGAAAAACATCCATACCAATTTAACCTCCCAATAAGAAGGAAACTCTGACAATTTACCAGAAACCCTTTTATAATCGAGACAAGCTCATAGGATAACATGACTTTACTAGCGTCTCGAACCGAGAGGAGATACGTAGATCGAGCATTACTTACCAGCCACTTTACACCGGAAGAAACAACGATACTTCCTGATGGTGACGAATAAGAATCCCATCATCCTACCAACATTGATTTCCGAGGAGCGGTAAACTGAATTGACATAATAACAGAAGGTGGTATAACAGGATGCCAAGCAGGCAATAGCAATACTCACCGTCAAATCTCTCATATTTAGATCAGATAAACTAGTAGGGTCTCATAAATGCCAGGAATAAATCATATCAGAAACTCACCCCTCTACCACAACAGATTATTAATAGAAACGCCATCCCAGGAAACTATGGAAATATGATAAGACAATCATTTCCAAATCGATCGGAAGAATCAAAGCTTACACACCTATAAGTGAGCTAGAAATACTTGGGTGTACTACATCGGATACCTCAGCATCCTGCCAGACTGGCAGTTCATTGAACTGCCCCTGCGGCTGAGCTAAGCCGCTACACTGATTATTACCTTCTGAAGAATAACTGCCACCACGCTCTCAACCTTTACTGGATCGTGGCATTTCTCTGGTTGATTGAGATCTAAATAAAATCCCCTGCGACTGTGCAGGTGCCTAACGAGAGAAAGGATGACTGCCTACTCGCTGGAGTAACGGAAAACTTTTTAAAGGATAGCCAAACTCACCATAATGATACCACATTTTCGCTGAAAAATGGAAGCTGGAATGATTGTTGATAGCTGTAAAGAGAAGAGTGAATCTGATCTTGATGAGCTACTGGCGCACTCTAAGAATCAAGTGACACAAGCTGAGATAACCTGGAAGGTGACCTCCCAAAATAATCAGAAATTTCACCTCCAAATGAGGTACCATGGTTACCCACCAGGGACGTGGGATCTCTTACTTTCCCGCTCTAACTCTTCACGCACTAACTTATGGTATGCGCCTGGTGGGATCTCTTACTTTCTCGCTCTAACTCTTCACGCACTAACTTATGGTATGCCTCGAACCTTCAGGCAATATTAACAACAACATCAAATAAAATCCAGACCTCAATTTCTCGAGCCATCTGGGATTTCAAGGAAAAATAAAGTTCATCAATAAATCTCTGAATCTCTCGAAAGGCTCACGAACTAGTTCTAATGCATATCCAGCCATTCTATAGAATTCAATCTCATATTCTGAAACACCAACAGGCTAACCGACAGGCTACCCTGTCTAATCCACTCAAACTGGAAACGCTTTTCATCTTGCTCATTACTCGAACGGAACTTTCCACAAACCTAGAAGAAAAATCGAACCAAGTTAGCTAATAAGAGAGCGGCCCACCAATTCAAGGCTGGACCCTGAAACTGGAAAGCAGAATAATACACAGCATATTTCTCGAGATAACCAACAGCCTGAAGGATATGCTGACATCATTTTATTTTTTTAAAAAAAATCACGAGGTTTATCTGATGCATTGCTTAAGAATATCGGAAGGTTCAACCGCATAAAATAATGCAACCTCTTCGGACACTCGGACTGAACTGATACCTCGGCTGGCTAACCAGCCAGAACAATTAGAGGTACAACACATACTACCTCCGGAATATAATTTACTGCAGCAATATTAAGAACCAGAAAAGTAGCTCCTTGAGATCAAACATCTGCACATGCGGCAACCTGATAGGCTACCCAGCGAATAATAGGTTCTTACGGTATCTGCGTTGCCAAGATTCTCGTAAAGCATCGTAGAGAGCCAAGGGGACTACAAGGCCCTGCTCCCTTGCCCATCGCGAGCTCGTACAGCGGGGACCTCTGTAACTAGATCGTCAGCACGATCAAAACTCTTGGGGCTTCGTCAGTGCTAGCCCCAGGCTAGACTGCTTCGTCCTGAACTCCTTCCATTTGCTGATTTGTCGTACAAGGGTTCACAATTACCACGAATGAATTAACGAAAATACTTTTGCATCCTAGACCGACGCACGATCAGAAATAAAGGAACTGAAACTTCCTAAATGCCATCATAGCCTCTCGTAGATAAGTACGGACATCTACGTTCCCATCACCGAGACTCTACTAGACACTGTCTTAGTCTGGATAGACTCCAAACCGGGCTCTGATACCAACTGACACGATCTGGAATCCGGTTAGGCCGTGCGGGCACTCGACATCGTCCCCTAGACCCGTCAGGCGAACCCTTACCAACAAATTAGGAAAATAAGTACAACAATTCATAAATAAAAAACAAGACTTTAAAAAAAAACACAGATATACTGATACCTCTAAGCTGTACAAAAGAAATTACAGCTGACTACCCAATATACTAGGTTTAGGGCTATCCAGACAAGACATCTAAGAGTACAAAAGAAGACAAATACCTCCTGAAGTGATAAGACCCAAAGACCCTTCACTCGGAGTCAAGCCAAGTTGATCCAAGACACCCATCTTCACTTGACTTGGAAGGGTATGGAAGAAGGCCCCAAGAGCGACTTGAAGATCATGCTTTGGTGTGCCATGGATGGGGGACCCTCTAGGACACTTGGAGAGGTTCAAGAGATACAAAATGAGACACCCCAAGTGGCTTCAGGAAGAGGCGGAGCGCCTCCCAGCTGAGGCGGGGCGCCTCCCAAAATCCAGAGGGCTGGACCTCAGAAGGCGGAGCGCCTCAGACAAGAGGCGGAGCGCCTCCCAAGAAATCCAGAGAGCTGATGCCTACTAGGCGGACCGCCTCCCCACCCTAGGTGGACCGCCTCCCCCTGTGACAAGCATGCATGATTTTATTACTTTTTGCTTGAACTTCCAATTATAGCCCTGCGTGGCCTTAGTTGTTTTTAGCCCACTTTGGGGGTATTTTAGACCTTTTATTATACCTAAGTGAAGCCTATAAATACTTCACTTAGCCTCTTCAAAACATTAGCTTACTTTGAATATTGTGAATGAAGAATAGAGTTCATCTCTTGTTTATGAAGAAACCCTTTCTTGTTGGCTTGAACTCACTAGCGGATCCTAGTTGAATTCCAAACCGACACTCGATCATTCCATTTACGAGTCCGGGGTGCGACTCGAGGGTGGTTGCATAGTGTAGGTCCTTCTAGACGCTGATACGAGGGTATCTCGGGACAAGTTCCCCGGGGTTACTTCGTAGGGAGTTCGAGAAGTGTCTCGCTCTCCTATCTTTATTTTTGTCTTGTCTTTTCGATTCTTATCATCTTGGTATCAGAGCAAGGCTCGGGTTTTGTTTCTACAAACCCCCGACCCTTGATTCTTCGTGCCTAGGTTAGTTACAACTTTAGGTTCTTGTTTATTGTTATTGAAAAGAAGAAAAAAAAACACAAAAAAATAGAAAAGAAGAAAAGAACACCAAAAAAAATTTTTGATCATAGATTCTTGGATTGTTGGACCCGTTGTGTGATTGTTAGTGGGGTTTGTTCCTTGTTGGAAACCCATTCTTTTGGTACCTTAAACACCCAATTTGGAGTTGTATTGCAAGAATTGAAAATTTGAAACCTTTTGAAAATTTGAAAATTTTAAAACCCTAGTTTTGAAGACGATGATCATGGTGAATTGCTTGTTATCGATTGGGGTTTGATAAAAGTTGTTGGGGTTTGTTCTTTGTGATTAATACAACATTGGGGTACCTTTGAATCGTTAAAAAAACGCTTGAATAGTTTGATTTTTGGGTGCAAAACCAAGAAAACGCGAAGTGAAACTGTGCTGTAAGTTGCAGGAGGCGGAGCGCCTAGACTCTGAGGTGGACCGCCTAAATTTTGTGACCTCTCTGGACTTTGCTGAGGCGGAGCGCCTCCACCAAAGAGGCGGAGCGCCTCACCCTGAACACTGCACTGGGCGGAGCACCTACTCTGCTGAGGCGGGGCGCCTGATCCTGAAGGTGTTCGTTTCGGGTAGTTTTTCGTAGAACCTCTTGTTTCTTTGATTCCATTGCATCTAGCTAGTACTTCTTTGAGTAATCTTTCCTACTTGAATTGTGCTAGCCCTTCTAAGCTATTAGGAAACTCAAGCCTAGACCGGAGAGTAGAAATTCAAAGAAGACTCGTAGTCTCATTTGGCTCAAGTCCGCACTTAAAGAGCTTATCGTTCCAATAGAGTCCTATCAACTCCACTCACCCCGGAGTGCATTTGGCTCTTGAGTTGAGTGATTAGGTTGAGGTTTGTTAATCAACTTAGTGAAGCTTTGGATTCAAGCTAGAGTGAAAAATCCACCACCCACTATACGAGTGATCCGAGTGAAACACTTGTGAGGGAGTGAGTGAGGTTGTTTTGCTAACGTTTGTTTCTTGTGTAGGTAGATGTCCACCGAAGGAGAAGATTTTTCTAAGAGTGCCCTTGCTACTATCCTTGCCAAATTGGATAGTATGAACTTGAGCATTGAAAGCCTTGAGAGGGTGAACTCTAGTGCTCTAGTGGATCAAGGGACTTCCAATGCCCAATCGGAGAAAGGGACCCCGAGTGTCCAAGTTGAGAAAGGGACCCCGAGTGTCCAAGTTGAAGTCACAAGTACTCCTAACTTTACCCCAGAGCAAGTTAGCCATGTCATTGAAGTGCTCAATCAACAACGGGTAAAGGAGGATCGAGAGAGAATTGACCAATTGTTGGGCAATACCCAACGTGTGACTATTCCAAACCTTATGGACAATCCCCAAAGGAATGTTCCACTTCCCGGACCAATCCGGAATGTTCAACCTCTTGAGCAAGTTGCACAAGCTCAAGAAGGGCAGGAGGACGATTATTGATGAGAACTAAAATACGCGGAAACAAAAAGACGATACAAAATACGGAAACGAGAACAAGATAGGTGATATCAATAAAGATATCGAGATAAAAGCAAGACGAGGCTTGAACGTTTACCTAAGTAGCACCGAGGAACTCGTCTCGATACACCCCGGGTGAAGTTAAGGATCACCTATACTACGCAACTACCCTCAAGGGACACCCGGCCCTTGCAAATAGAATGATCAGAGAGGTTACGATGTTCAACTTGGAATCCACGAAGTGAAATCATGCCCGTTCACGGGTTCAACATTGAGATTCACTCAAAGAAAATATCATTCTACATTCAAAGTTAGCTAAAATGCAATAAATGAACTAAGGGAGTATTTATAGTTTCCCATTACAACATTTGCCAAGTTTCTGGTCCGCACTGCTCCACTGGTCTTCGCGATCGCGTGCAAGGAATAGCGATCGCGTGGGCACTTGGTGGCTGAGGCGCGCGATCGCGCGGAGGGTGGCGCGAATGCGAGGGCAGGATTTCCTGAGGCGCGCTATCGCGTGGAGAGTGGCGCGAAGGCGAAGGGAAAAGATTTACTCATCGCGATCGCGCAGACATACACGCGATCGCGAAGAACAGATCTCCCTCGTCAGGCAGTAAGCTCAGAAAGTGCTGCCCTGTTTCGCCCTGCTTTGGCTCCCCTGTTTCCTGCACTGGTTTTAGCCCTGCCCCCACTTTTATTAAGCTCTAATGCATGGTCTTCGAGTTGTCCCCGAGTTCATATCATCCATGCCTTGACTTCCAGACCGAGTGTGGGTGTCGACGCAATTTGCCCCGCATCATCCTCCCCTTCTTGAGAAGATTTCGTCCTCGAAATTAAGGCGTCCTCCTCCAAGGTAGCATCACCTACATCAAAAGGCAACAAAAACAAAAATTCCTACTACAGGAGTAGGTTAGTGCACTAAGTGTGGGAAACACAGTCTTGTGGTACAACGAAGTATCAATGGCAACAAAGAAGCTCATGCTCCTAAAGGAGCTAGCAAGTACTTGGTTTGACAACAAAGTGCTCCCAACACAAGAACAAATAAAGAAATCAATAGGGCATGGCATATGCAAGATTAAGCTATCAAAATCCCTACAATCCCTACATTCAAGAGTAGTGCACCAAGGCTTCCCACTATGCAAGTAGGCAAGTCCAACAAGAGTGAAGGTAAGTGATGTGGAAAATTCACTCTTGTGATAGAGCCAAGTATCAATGCAAATCAAAAAGCTTACGTCTCCAAAGGAGACAACAAGTTCTTGGCTCCATGGTGACAAGCACTCACCAACATGACAAGCGAAGAGACCGATAGGACATGGACCATTCAAGATTAAGCAATCAAAGTTCCTATGACCCCTAAGCTCATGTTCAACATACCAAACCTTCGATGCAATATTTTCACAACGCGGCACAACGGTTTTGGCATGCTCAAGTCTCAAACTGTGGTTAACATAGGGGAAGGAATAGGCAAAGTAGTGCAATACACAATTAGCATCAAATACCCCACTCCCCTTCTTAAAAGCCCTCATACTCACACTAAGAGGCACCTCCTCACCTCCAATTTCATCCTCGAGACAACCCCCCTCACAAGGTAAGCTCCCAAGGAAGGCATCACTAATGGCGTCTTCATCATCATAACCCGCACCAACAAGGGTAGGGTCACTAGAAGATTCATCTACCTCACTCGAAGCTTCAAACAAGGAGTTGTCTATGGGATCAAACCCTTCACACCACGGAGGTTCTACTTCATCCTCAACTCTAGCCCGATACAAATCACCTTCACAATTAAAGAGGCCCTAATGCAATGGGAATGTAAAAGCATGCATCTCGATTTCATAGTCAAACAACGGCATCGTATCAAGACTAGGTTCATCATCCTCACTTGAGGAGTCATCATAGACAACTTTGTCCAATTCATGCAATTTGGACTCCTCAAGGTCACCATCATCCTTACTACGACACACAAATCCACCAAAATCAATTATATCAACAAGGGTGGAGTCACATAACTCATCTTCCCCTTTATCAAAAATGGGTGGGGTGTCATGACAAGGGTCACAAGCAAGGTCAACTAACACACTTTCACTAGAGAGAGGTTCTTTGAATTTCGGGCTCACATCATGATGCGGCTTCTCCTTCCTCTCTACTAGCGGTTCACAAGCAAACACAAGTTGACCCATCGACTCCACACTAGTTGCAATTTCATCAAATGCACTACAAGCGCCAACTAGCATCGAGTCTTCGCAAGACAAGGAAGAATCATGTTCATGAGAAGGTGACGAAACACTTACCTTTGAGTAGCTCCCGTGAGTACTCACATCGCTTGAAGTGTCTTGTTCAAGTCCTTCTTCATGAAACTCACAATGTAGAGCTCCATTCTCTTGTCTTTCTTTCTTACCATCCGGTTGAGGCTCCACTAACTCGCCTCCAAGAGTACCTACACATAAGCCAAAACAAATAGAAGAGGAAGAAGATAAATCATGGTTAGAACATAGCGTATCCTCGCTCTCACTCGAGATTTCCTCTCCCCTCACTTCTTTCATTTTTCGCTCAAGGCCAATTGTAGGTCCGGGTGATGCTTCACTCTCAACTCGCAAGGGCATGACCATAAGATTGTTGGTTCCGGGCTCTAGGACCATGGGTGACTTGGCCTTAGCCGCTTCCCTCAACTCCCTCATAATCCTATAGTCATTACTTACTTGCTTCGGTGTCAAGGGCTTGAGTATATACTTCTTAGAACCGTGCAAGACCGTGTAAGAGTTGGTCCTACCATCATGTACTACGCTCCGATCATATTGCCATGGCCTCCCAAACAAGAGATGGCAAGCTTGCATAGGGACTATATCAAACATTACCTTGTCTCGGTAGTTTCCAATGCTAAACTCAACCAAAGCTTGCTTTTCCACCCTCAACTCTCCATACTCACTCAACCATTGTAAACGGTATGGATGTGGATGTGTTCTAATAGGCAATTGCAATTGGGAAAGCAAGGTCTCACTCACTATGTTAGCACAACTTCCCGAATCAATGATCATTGAGCACACTAGACCCATCACTCGACACCTAGCATGGAAGAGATTCTCCCTTTGCACATGCTCCGACTCTTCATGACTCATGGCACCCAAACTCCTCCGTACCACAAGCGTCGTTTTAAGCTCATCACCTTGCTCACTATTACCTTGGGGAATGCCCAAGTTGTGGGGAATGCCCACTTGTTGGGGAATGCCCATGTTGTGGGGAATGCCCACTTGTTGGGGATTGCCCAACACTTCATCACTAGTACCTCTTTCGGTACCTTTTTGGACACTCGGGGTCCATTTTCTTTCAAGGCGCTCAAGTCGTTGGTCCAAAGACCTTACCTCGGCCAATATGTAGGCCAAAGTACTTAACGGGTCCTCAACGGTATCATACACGTCTCCGGCCATGTACCTACACAAATCAAAAACAAGAAAGAGGTTAGAGTAAAACTCTCACTCGCTCCCTCACCTTTGGAGTGTCACTCGGGTACACTCAATTTAGTGGGTTATAGGATCACTCAAGCTTGATCTCAAAGGCTTCCTCGTAGTTGAACAACCACCTCAATAATCACTCAAGTCACAAGAACCAAACGCTCTTCGAGGTGAGTGGAATTGATGGGACTCGATGGGCGAACGGCTTTATAAGTGAGCACTTGAGCCAAAAATTTACTACGAGTCTTCTTTGAGCTCTACTCTCCTTCTAGGCACGAAGATCCTAAACGCACAAAGAATTAGCACTAATTGGGTAGGAGTGTTACCCTCAAAGTACTAACCGGAAGTGACGCGATCAAAGGGAAAAAGATCGAATCGCCACTAAATGGATTCGGAATTGGATGATTTTTGGTTAGTGATCTACAAACTCACCATATTTGATGATACGATTGAGGTTTTGGTGAGCGGAAACTGTTACGAACGCTTTGCGAACAATCTGTCCCAGTTCAGGATTCCTGCAAATTGTGAACCCTTCGCGACCGCGTGAGCAATGTCGCGATCGCGATGAACAAAGTGACAATGGGGCGCGTTCGCGTGAGGCTTTGCGCGATCGCGCAGGCCTGCATTCTAGAACCAGAATCTCGACTGCAAATTCAGTTTTTGGCACACAAATCACACCAATTCGACTTGTTGTTCAGTTTTAAAGCTTCCAAAGGGTGTTTTCAACTGAGGTAAACAATCCCCAATGGTTTAACCAAGCAAACAATGAACAAACAACTTGTTTCACGGAATTGGAGCAAATTCTTCAAAGTTTTCAAGAACTTCAAAGTTTCAAAATATCGATTTTCATTCCGCTACTCCAAATGACGATATGGGGATATCAAAATGACGGAAAAACTATGAGGAGCAATCCCCGATACCACACAACCAAGAATTCACAACACAAAGCAAGTTCTATCAAATTTTTGTGAATTCTCAACTTTGAGATTTGGGTTTTCAAGAATTCGATTCACAACTCCAAAACGTGTTTTGTTGGTACCCAATTGTCGAGAATACGTAGACAAACAATCCCCGATAATTAAAACCAACAAAATCGCAACAATGAATGATTTCTAGCAATTTTTTTGTGATTTTCAAGTTTTTGGATTTTTTTGTTTTTTTTCTTCAAATTCAAGAACAAACAACACAATGATAACAACAAGAAGAACAAGACCGAGGATTCGTAAGAACGAAGCCTAGCCGTGCTCTGATACCAACTGATGAGAACTAAAATACGCGGAAACGAAAAGACGATACAAAATGCGGAAACGAGAACAAGATAGGCGATATCAATAAAGATATCGAGATAAAAGCAAGACGAGGCTTGAACGTTTACCTAAGTAGCACAGAGGAACTCGTCTTGATACACCCCGGGTGAAGTTAAGGATCACCTATGCTACGCAACTACCCTCAAGGGACACCCGGCCCTTGCAAATAGAATGATCAGAGAGGTTACGATGTTCAACTTAGAATCCACCAAGTGAAATCATGCCCGTTCACGGGTTCAACATTGAGATTCACTCAAAGAAAATATCATTCTACATTCAAAGTTAGCTAAAATGCAATAAATGAACTAAGGGAGTATTTATAGTTTCCCATTACAACATTTGCCAAGTTTCTGGTCCGCACTGCTCCACTGGTCTTCGCGATCGCGTGCAAGGAATAGCGATCGCGTGGGCACTTGGTGGCTGAGGCGCGCGATCGCGCGGAGGGTGGCGCGAATGCGAGGGCAGGATTTCCTGAGGCGCGCTATCGCGTGGAGAGTGGCGCGAAGGCGAAGGGCAAAGATTTACTCATCGCGATCGCGCAGACATGCAAGCGATCGCGAAGAACAGATCTCCCTCATCAGGCAGTAAGCTCAGAAAGTGCTGCCCTGTTTTGCCCTGCTTTGGCTCCCCTGTTTCCTTCACTGGTTTCAGCCCTGCCCCCACTTTGATTGAGCTCTAATGCATGGTCTTCAAGTTGTCCCCGAGCTCATATCATCCATGCCTTGACTTCCAGACCGAGTGTGGGTGTCGACGCAATTTGCCCCGCATCAATTATGGTGATGGTGGGTATGATGCTCACTTTCCATTTAGGGGTCGGAATGTGGATAGGGGTAGAGGCCGAGGTCGAGGGCCGCCCATGGGGTATGTTGGAGGGAATGTTAGGAGAGATTATGGGGGTTATGGAGATCACTATGGAGGCCAACCAGAGCCTTTCCAAGGGGGTCGTGACAACAACAACAATCTCAATAGTGTGAAGCTCCATCTTCCAAGTTTTAAGGGGAATTGTGATCCGGCGGCTTACATTGAATGGGTGCTACAAATTGAAAGATTATTTGACACCAATGATATGAACGGTGAGAAGAAGGGCACTTATGCCATTTCCTCCTTTGAATCCTATGCATCCACTTGGTGGGAATACGTCAAGAGGTCAAGGAGAAGAGCAGGAGTCCCCGTGAACGTGGGTTGGAATGACTTGAAGGGTATCATGAGTATCAAGTACATCACTCCTAGATATCGTCAAGAGCAACTCAAAAAACTTTATGAGTTGAAGCAAGGTGTCAAGACGGTGCATGAATACTTTGATGAGTTTGAAAGAACTCGAATGGCCTTGGATATGGACACCGAAGATGAGGAGCAAGCCATGATCCATTTCATGAATGGTTTTAGCTATGGCATAGCTTCACAATTGAGATTGCATTCTTATCTCTCGCTTCAAGAAGTCCTTGATGCCGCTATTCAAGCCGAGCAATGGCTTGATAAAGAAAAGTCCAACCGTTACAAGAGCAACACTTCTACTTCCATGAGCAAACCAAAGGATTGGAAAAATCCTACTCCCAATGCAAGATTCACAAATACAAGTGGCCCTAGCGGAGCGAGTGCAAGCAAAGAGGTGAAGAAGCCGTATGAGAGGAACACACCTAATGTGGGAGGTAACTCTAAAACTCAATTGCATGCTCCTACTTCTACTTCCATACAATGCCACAAGTGCAAGGGCTATGGACATTTTGCTAGGGAATGTCCTACGAAGAGGACCATGATTGTTATTGGTGAAAATGCATATGAGAAAGTGAGTGAATCGGAAGATGAGGGAGTGGAGGGAGATGAGGGAGTAGAGGACGATTTTTTGGAAGACATGGTGGAGGATGAGGATCCTCATACTTTCTTAGTAGTGAGAAGGAGCCTAGGAGATATGATTGTGGAAGATAGTGAAACCTTGCAAAGGGAAAATCTATTCCATGCTAGGTGCCGGGTCAAAGATGTTGTTTGCTCTATGATAATTGATTCGGGGAGTTGTGCAAATGTAGTGAGTCACTCCCTTGTGTCCCAATTGAAATTGACTACCATGAAGCATCCCAAACCTGACCGGCTACAATGGCTTAGCGAATGTGGGGAGCTTAAGGTAGTCAAGCAAGTGATGATTCGATTCAAAATGGGGAGTTATGTAGATGAGCATTTGTTTGACGTTGTGCCTATGCAAGCATGCCACCTACTCTTAGGGAGGCCTTGGCAATTTGATAGGCAAGTGGTGCATGATGGTCGTGTCAACACTTACACGGTCAAACATGAAGGGAAGAGATTTGTGCTTAAACCTCTCACTCCTAAGCAAGTAAGTGAGGACTACAAGAAAATGAAGGAGTTGAGGGAGGTGGCCAAGGCTAAGTCGGGGGTGAAGACTAGTCCTTTGGCCGAAAGTGTGGTGGCAATCCCACCATCTTCCACCGGTGGCATATGTGCCATGATGCAACCGGGCGAGCTCTTAAAAGGGAATGATGGCAACAAGCTTCTTCTATGCCTTGTGCACAAAGGTATGGTTCTTACTTCCGAATTTGATTATTCTTCTAACCCATTACCTAGTGCCATTGAAAGTGTTTTGAAGGTGTTTGAAGACATGTTTCCGGATGAAATGCCAAGTGGACTCCCTCCTTTGAGAGGGATTGAACATCAAATTGATTTCATCCCGGAGTCTCAAATCCCCAACAAACCGGCTTATAGGATTAATCCGGAGGATACAAGAGAATTGCAAAAGCAAGTAGATAACTTGCTCTCTAAGGGATTGGTCCGGGAGAGTTTAAGTCCATGTGCCGTACCGGTTATTCTTGTGCCCAAGAAGGATGGATCGTGGAGAATGTGCGTGGATTGCCGAGCCGTGAATAAGATAACGGTAAAGTACCGTCACCCTATTCCACGACTTGATGATATGTTGGATGAATTGAGTGGGTCGTGTGTCTTTTCCAAAATCGACCTTAGGTTCGGTTACCATCAAATCCGGATGAAACCCGGAGATGAATGGAAAACCGCATTCAAGACCGAATTCGGTCTCTATGAATGGTTGGTAATGTCCTTCGGGCTTTCCAACGCACCTAGCACTTTTATGCGACTCATGAACCATGTTTTGAAGCCTTTTATCAACAAGTTTGTCGTTGTCTATTTTGATGATATCTTGATCTATAGTAAGACAATAGATGAGCATGTAGGCCACTTGAGTCAAGTTCTTGAAGCGCTACGAGCTGAAAAGCTCTATGCCAATTTGAAAAAGTGTGCCTTTTTTGTGGAGAAGGTTGTCTTCCTTGGGTTTGTTGTGAGTGCCCAAGGAGTGGAGGTGGATGAGTCTAAGGTAGAGGCCATACGTGATTGGCCTACTCCTACTACCGTGACTCAAGTGAGGAGCTTTCATGGTCTTGCTAGCTTTTATAGACGATTTGTGAAAGACTTTAGCTCCATTGCCGCCCCACTCACCGAATTGGTGAAGAAGGACCAACCATTTGTGTGGGGAGAGCCTCAAGAGAAGGCCTTCCAAGAGTTGAAAGGTAGGTTGAGTACCGCCCCCTATTGCAATTGCACGACTTCGGGAAGGCATTTGAGGTTGAGTGTGATGCCTCGGGGGTGGAAATTGGTGGTGTATTAATTCAAGATAGCAAACCCATCGCCTACTTTAGTGAGAAGTTGAAAGGGGCCTCCTTGAACTATTCTACAAATGACAAGGAGTTGTATGCCCTTGTGAGAGCCCTTGCCCATTGGCAACACTACCTTTGGCCTCGAGAGTTTGTAATCAAGAGTTACCATGAGTCACTCAAGCATTTGAGAGGCCAAGAGAAGCTCAATAAGAGACATGCCAAGTGGGTTGAATTCATTGAGTCCTTTCCCTATGTTATCCAATACAAGAAAGGGAAGGACAATGTTGTGGCGGACGAGCTTTCTCGAAAGTTCGCTCTTCCCACCATTCTCACCTCTAAGCTCATGGGATTCGAGAGCATTAAATTGATGTATGCTTATGATCCAAAGCTAAAGAGTGTCCATGATGCTCTCGAGAAAGGGGAGAGAGTGGAGAAATACCAATGGGTTAATGGATTCATCTTTAAAAATGGTAGGGTGTGCATACCCGAGTCCTCATGGAGGGAATTGCTTGTGCAAGAGGCACATTGTGGAGGACTCATGGGTCACTTTGGGACAAGAAAGACTTTGGCCGTTCTTCAAGAACAATTCTATTGGCCGAAGATGAGGGTGCATGTGGAAAAGTTTTGCACTAATTGCCTTGAGTGCAAGCGCGCCAAATCTAAAGCCCACCCTCATGGGTTATACACCCCTCTCCCCGTACCTACTAGTCCGTGGTTGGATATATCAATGGACTTTGTCATGGGTTTACCAAGGACTAGGGGGGGCCACGATAGCATTTATGTTGTCGTGGATAGGTTCTCAAAGATGGCTCATTTCATTCCGTGCAAGAAATGTGATGATGCCCAACATGTAGCTTCCTTGTTTCTTGAAAATGTTTTGAAGCTACATGGTGTGCCTCAAACTATAGTGAGTGATAGGGACACTAAGTTCCTGAGCCATTTTTGGCGAAGTTTATGGGGTGCTTTAGGCACCAAGCTCTTGTTTTCTACGTCCCACCACCCACAAACCGATGGCCAAACCGAAGTGGTAAACCGAACCTTGGGTGCTCTTCTTAGGGCCATGACCCGAAGTAAGGCCGGGACGTGGATTGATAGATTGCCTCTAATGGAGTTTGCCTACAATCGCACATTGCATAGCATGATTGGCATGACTCCTTTTGAATGTGTTTATGGTTTTAACCCCTTGATTCCCCTTGATCTAACCCCTTTGACAAGGGAAATGGTTGTTAATTTTGAAGGTAAAGCTAGAGCCAAGGCTTTGGTTGAACTCCATGCAAAGACGAAGAAGAATTTGGAGGAAGCCTATGCTAAGGTTGCCTCCAAGAAGAACAAAGGACGCAAGAAGGTGGAACTCAAGAAGGGTGACTATGTGTGGGTGCACTTCCGGAAAGATAGGTTTCCAAACCTTAGGAAAGGGAAGTTGGCACCCCGGGGAGATGGCCCATTCCAAGTGCTCTAGAAGATAAACAACAATGCTTATGTGGTCGACTTGCCAAGTGAGTATCAAGTTTCTAATACTTTCAATGTTTGTGACTTGGTTCCTTTGGATGTAGGTGATGAAGAGGTCGTGAATGATGCTTCAATTTCGAGGACGAAATCCTCTCAAGAAGGGGAGGATGATAAGACCCAAAGACCCTTCACTCGGAGTCAAGCCAAGTTGATCCAAGACACCCATCTTCACTTGACTTGGAAGGGTATGGAAGAAGGCCCCAAGAGCGACTTGAAGATCATGCTTTGGTGTGCCATGGATGGGGACCCTCTAGGACACTTGGAGAGGCTCAAGAGATACAAAATGAGACACCCCAAGTGGCTTCAGGAAGAGGCGGAGCGCCTCCCAGCTGAGGCGGGGCGTCTCCCAAAATCCAGAGGGCTGGACCTCAGAAGGCGGAGCGCCTCAGACAAGAGGCGGAGCGCCTCCCAAGAAATCCAGAGAGCTGATGCCTACTAGGCGGACCGCCTCCCCACCCTAGGCGGACCGCCTCCCCCCGTGACAAGCATGCGGGATTTTATTACTTTTTGCTTGAACTTCCAATTATAGCCCTGCGTGGCCTTAGTTGTTTTTAGCCCACTTTGAGGGTATTTTAGACCTTTTATTATACCTAAGTGAAGCCTATAAATACTTCACTTAGCCTCTTCAAAACATTAGCTTACTTTGAATATTGTGAATGAAGAATAGAGTTCATGTCTTGTTTATGAAGAAACCCTTTCTTGTTGGCTTGAACTCACTAGCGGATCCTAGTTGAATTCCAAACCGACGCTCGATCATTCCATTTACGAGTCCCGCGTGCGACTCGAGGGTGGTTGCATAGTGTAGGTCCTTCTAGACGCCGATACGAGGGTATCTCGGGACAAGTTCCCCGGGGTTACTTCGTAGGGAGTTCGAGAAGTGTCTCGCTCTCCTATCTTTATTTTTGTCTTGTCTTTTCGATTCTTATCATGAAGGGAGCAAAATGCAACTGACATAATGAACAATAAACTGGTGGCCATCCGGAATAAAAGCTGGCTCACCCTGACAGCTGAAGTCGTCTTCGCTCCTTCACAACGTGGCAAACTAAATCCTGGAGCGAACCTGCCGAAACGAAATAGATAGACAAGAAAAAAACAACAAAAAAAGGGTGAGTCAAAAGGACTCAATAAGTGGGGCAGACTAGCCACCTCAAAGAATAGGATAGCTAGCCAGGGAGGAGAAACAGATAAATAAAATTTGTCTTATTTAAATTATAAAAAGACAGAGCCAGATAACAACTAGAAACACCTATGGAATCACAAATTTATTAAAATCAGGAACGTAAGATAGCCAAAATATATAGGTATTCCGAACACATCAACAATTAGAAATACATCATGTTGCGGCGTGCAACCCGATCCATATATTAGAAATACATAATGAGTACGCCTATCGGCAGCTACACACGTAAGGAACACGTGGTAGAAAATCCACGAGGCCAGGTGCCTCCAAAGAAATGGATATAAATACTTACCTCGTTACAAAGGTAGCACAATTACTCAACAACCGCTTCATCCTTTGAATTCATTGCCAAACGATCCCACTCTATTCAACAAGCAGAAAAATATATCAAATTAGGCTAAAGGCTTCATTCCTCACATCTTAGGGCAATCCAGGTAGGAACCTGATTCCCTATTCGCATACGCAATACGCAGGCCAGGCCTATGTACAGGGTTTAAGGTCACACAACCAAACCCCAAATAAATTACATTTATATGTTGCCCATAACTCACTGAGTACGAATATATATTCAATTTCATTATCGGGGTCCATTTGACCCTTTAAACTATCAATTTACGTCATTAGGGCGATGTCTAATATCCCTATTTTTACCGTAAAAATATATTCAAACATATGTAATAAACTCAAATAATATATTAGGATCATTACCTGAATATTTCAGGGTGAAAATTCTACTTTTCTCCGGCCCTTTTTCTCATTTTCTGGCATTTTTGTCACTGCGTCATCTCACTTTCTTTGTTTCACGTTTCTGTTGATATCCCTCTGTTTCTGAACGAAATATTTTGAATATCCTTAGCCCACCGCCCACTTTTAACTTTTGTCTTTTTCTATTTTTTTTGTTTTCTTTTATCTTATAAAATTCGCTGTTACGATAAAAATTAAAACAGTATCCTACGATATTCGAAATAATTCTAAATTTTGCATACAAGTTATACAAAATATATGTAACATACTCGCGAAGGCGGATCTCAAATTGGACTCCCGAAACTCAAGATGCAAATTTAAATAGAAAAAGTTAAATTATTTAACTTTCGGCATTTTAGCGGAAACTAGCCGAACAACATCGAAATTCAGTTTCGAAAGTTTACAAAAATCACAAGTAATCATACGAACCTAACGGCACTTTCGGATTTTGAATCGGAGCTCATTCAGCAAAACCGAGCTCGAAAATCTCTTTTTAATATTTATTGTCAATAAAAACTGAAACCTTCTTCCGATGCCTACCAAACGAGGTCTGATTTAGCTCAAATTTTACAGACAGGTCCTAATGGACATTACGAATATTTTAAAATTATTGGCACGTCAATCGGAGTCCTAACTTCCGAAACGACTGACCGAGGTCGTTTCACGATGACTGGGAACATAGTGAACTTTCGACTCCATTATTAATATATGTGTTTATTAACTTAATCAACTTAGTGTTTATTATCCGAATATGTATGTTGAACATAGTACTTGCGTTTAAATAATTCCTTCTTTAGATCCTCACTATATTTTTTTATTTTGTTAAAAGAAAATGTCTACTGCTGCTAAGAACATTGTTGCTGAGCTCAACAAAGGGTTGAAACTCAATGGTGACAACTATGAGACCTGGAGCTTAAAAGATAAATATGTGCTTGAAGAGCAAGAGGCTCTGGAGGCAATTAACATCGTCATGGATGAGCCTGAGGAAGGCACCACGGCTCAGCATAGGCGTGACCGTGCTGCTTATGACGCTTGAGAAAAGAAAGACTCCTTGGCTCGCATTACGTTGCTGAGCGCCTTAGATGATGATATCTTAAGGGAATTTAAGGATCACCAAAGAGCTATGGGTCTTTGGGTTGCTTTGAAGAATAGGTTTGGTACTTGTTCAATTGAAAGGCTACGATCCTTAACAATCAAGTTTGACTCATACAAGAAGCGCCCAGAACATTCATCGAGAACTCATCTGAGGCTTATGAAAAACATGATTGGGGAGTTAAAAGATGCTGGTCATGTGTTGACCGATGAGCAACAAGTTCAAGTTGTCATACGGTCCTTACCTAATTCTTGGGATCATATGAAGATGCATTTGACCCACAATCAGCTAATCAAGACTCTGGAAGATGTCTGGAGATCTCTTGAGCTTGAAGAGGATCGGCTTGAGGCTGCTAGGCCAACAGCTGAGTTGCATATGGCAACATCCTCTAAGGCCAAAGGTGGCTCAAAGAAAAAGAATTGGGTTAAGAAAAGAGTACCAACTCAGTCTCAGCCTGCTAAAAGAGCAAGGGCAGAACAACAAGGCAATAACAAACGTCCCAAACGTGTCAATGTTGCAAAGGTGAAATGCTTTAACTGTAACAAAAAGGGTCACTATGCTAAGGATTGCTCTGAGCCTCCTAGAAAGGTATTTCACAAAACTCAAACTAGTGAACTTTGTGTTTCTAGTTCAGAGTTTTTGACTGAATCTAATCCTTTGTGGATTGTAGACTCGGGAGCAACGGATCATATAACGAGGGAACGCAATTCCTTTGTGGAGTTTCGGCGTATTTCACGTGGAACAAAGTGGATTTATGTGGGCAACAACAATAAGGTTGCTGTTGAAGGGATCGGTACATGCAAGTTAGTCTTGCGTGGTAGTCGACACCTACTACTACATGATGTCCTCTATGCTCCAGGAATTCGACGAAATATTATTTCTGTTATTGTTTTGCTTAGGCTTGGCTTTAGCTTATTTTTCCATGACAATTCTGTCAAATTGACTTTAGGTTTAACTTTATTTGGTTTTGGTCATGTGACCGGAGGTTTTATTATTATGGATTTGGATTATGATTCATTTAATAATAATGCTAGTTTTTCTATGTTTGCTTCCTCACATAAATATGATAGTGATGTAAACATATGGCATGCTAGACTTGGTCATATTGGCAAGCAAAGAATGCAAAGGTTAGCAAAACAAGGTTTGCTTACTGGCATTGAACATGTGGAATTGTCCACTTGTGAAAGTTGTCTAGCAGGAAAATCTGCAAGAAAACCCTTCGGTAAAGCGACTAGAGCTGAGTATCCCTTGCAATTAGTCCATTCGGACATCTGTGGGCCTATGAATGTCAGGGCTAGGCATGGAGCGTACTATTTCATCACATTTATAGATGACTACACTCGTTTCGGTTATATCTATTTAATTTCCCACAAATCAGAAGCAATAAGTTGTTTCCAACGCTATATGAGCTTAGTAGAAAATCAATTAGAGAAGAAGATAAAAGTTCTTCGAACTGACCGAGGTCGAGAGTACTTGTCAACTCAATTTAACGAATTATGTGATGGAAAGAGAATTGTTCATCAGTTGACTATCCCAAATACTCCACAGCAAAATGGCGTTGCGGAGAGAAGAAATAGGACGCTTCTAGAAATAGTTAGGTCAATGATGGCACAAGCTAACCTCCCAATTAGTTATTGGGGTGATGCATTGCTTACTGCTACCTATGTACTTAACCGAGTGCCTACAAAGTCAGTTGCAACCACTCCATATGAGTTATGGACTGGAAGAGCACCCAACCTAAGTGTATTAAGAACTTGGGGTTGCGCTGCCTATACACATGATTCTTCACACAAACATGGAAAATTAGGCCCGAGAGGAAAGAAGAGTATTTTCATAAGATACTCAGAAACCTCTAAGGGTTATGTGTTTATAGGTCAGCAAGACAGTGGGAGCGTAACTGATTTTGAATCACAAGATGTCACATTCTTAGAGGATGAGTTTCCTAAAAAGGGAGAGGTAGGTCAAGACCTAACCTTGTTTGAGATAGAGGATCAAAATGTGCAAAGATCACTTCATTCGAGTGGGAGAAATTTAACTGATGATGAATTAGTTTCACATCAACAACCTCCTTCATCATCGGATGCGAATGTAAGTAATCATTTGACATCAAACAGTGACCAAATGGATCTTGTTCCAAGTGGGAGCGAGATGGTCACTGATCTTGTTCCAAGTGGGAGCAGGATAGATGTTCTTGATCCAAGTGGGAGCAACGTTGATCCAAATGGGAACAACGAAGAAGAATCACAAAAAGGACGTGGTTTACGTAAAAAAATTCCCCGCTGACGATTTGATGTCGAAGGTGCTGAACTTTTTATGTTGTTCTTACAAGTAGAAAACAAGCCTAAAAATGCAAAAGAGGCTCTCTCATGCCCTTCTAAGGAAAAATGGATAAAAGCAATGGAAGATAAAATGGAGTCAATGAGAGTCAACAAAGTCTGGGAACTAGTTGATCTCCCAAAAGAACGCAGAGCTATTGGGAGCAAATGGGTTCTCAAAATTAAGCTCAAGGCTGATGGCACAGTTGAGAGATATAAGGCTCGACTGGTGGCGAAAGGTTATACACAACAGGAAGGAATAGACTACGAAGAGACTTTCTCACCTGTTGTGCGATTTAACTCAATTCGCCTGATTCTAGCTATAGTAGCAAGTTTAGATCTTGAATTACATCAGATGGATGTAAAGACTGCCTTTCTCAATGGAGAATTAGATGAAGAAATTTATATGGAACAACCCGAATGATTCATTGAAAAAGGCCACGAACAAAAGGTTTGTAGACTTATAAAGTCTATTTATGGCCTCAAACAATCTTCAAGGCAGTGGTATATACACTTTCAAAATGTGATCATATCCAATGGTTTTACTATGGTTGATGAAGACCATTGTGTTTATACCAAGAGATCAAGAAATAAGCTTGTAATTCTGACATTGTATGTCGATGATATACTTATAGCTGGAAATGATAAGGAGTTATTAAACGAGGTAAAGGCCTGGTTGTCGTCTAAATTTGAGATGAAAGATATAGGTGAAGCTGCATATATTCTTGGAATCAAGATTTCAAGAGATCGTCCTAAGAAACTATTGTATCTCTCTCAAGAGAATTACATTAAGAAAATTCTTGAACGATTTAATATGCAGAATAGCAACCCAATTGACACTCCTCTCAGCAAAGGCCACAACTTGGGAAATCATTTGTGTCCTCAGACTCCTGAAGAGACAGAAAAGATGAAGCGAGTGCCTTATAGAAGTGCAGTTGGATGTCTAATGTACTATGGTGTGTACTAGACCTGATATTTGTCAAGCAGTTGGCTTGGTAAGTAGATATCAATCCGATCCAGGTCCAGCACATTGGCAAGCCGTAAAGAGGATCATGAGATATTTGAGAGGAACAGCTGACTACGCACTTTGTTATCAAGGCAACAAAGATTTGCGATTAGTTGGATACACTGATGCTGATCATGGAGGATATTTAGACGAGAGGAAGTCTACCTCAGGATATGTCTTCTTACTTAGTAATGGTGCCATATCATGGAAGAGTAAGAAGCAATCATGTGTAGCACTATCCACGATAGAAGCCGAATATGTGGCTCTGTCAAAAGCAACAAAAGAAGGTGTTTGGTTGCATAGGCTCTTCAAAAGCTTGTTGGGTAACACTGATGATGAACAAGTGTTGGTCTACTGTGATAGTAAGGCTGCAGTTGATGCAACCAAGAATCCTAAGCATCATTGTGATACTAAGCACATAGATATCAAGTATAACTATGCAAGAGACATGTATAAACGCAAGAGGTTGAACCTGGTGAAAATATCTACAGAAGATATGGTAGCAGACCCATTGACCAAGCCTTTAGCTAGAGATGCATTTGTGAGACACACTAGGTCTCAAGGCTTGCGTAGACTTTGAGTGATTTTGTATTATTCTTTGTTTTTCCAGTTGTTCACAAAACTATGTTCTTTTATAATCAATAAAGTTGATTTACTTACATACATATTCATAATTTATTGAGTGTTTAGTACATTCTTCAATTATATTTTAGTATGTCGGGTAGACAAGAGGTTGGCCTTCTCACACAGGCAACCGCCTCCTTATCTTAGTGATAAGTGGAGATGAGACTTGATTTTAAGAAAAATTATCAAATGGATAATTTGAGAGCGATATGCTTAAAATCAATACAGTCGTTTAAATAATAACATAAGGTTATTAAGGTGAAAGGATGTTCACCTAGTCTACTTAGTGAGCTAGATGTGAGTTTAAGAAACTCGAATTTAGATACATATGGTGTCTGAATTTCATCTATACAACATTATTTATAAAGACATACGCTCCTTAAGGAAAGGAGAAAAAAATGTTGTAGTACGTGTTTCATACCATGTGTGCTAATGACGACCTTGGGTTAACATAAGTTTGGTCTCAACTTACTGTTGCGTGAGACCCAGAGCCTTTATGCTGCCTCAAATTATGTACCCTCAGTGACTCCGATCAGATACTTGAGACTGAGTCTAATGTTAGCTATCTTAGTGTGTTTCCAAAAGACCATGAAAATGGATGCGGTCTGGCGGGACATATCTAGAAAAGCAGTTGAGCTAATGTTAAGAGAATCGTGAGAAGAGGAAGATCATTAAAGGAATCTCATTAATTTTGTATTCACAGGTGCACCAGTTATATAATTGTGAATACATAAAAATGATATTTGAGATTTTGAAAGGATATCAAAATGTGATTCATATGATCTAGGGTATTGCATACTTTATAATCTACTTACAGGTTTGCACTCGACGAGAGGCTATATACTCCTAACAGATGTATAGCACGTAGCTCTCACAGTATGCTGGTCGCACGGTCTATTTCACAGTATGAATATTTGTAGAGATGAGATGAGAATATGTTTCTCATATTATAAGAGCACTCCCATTATGTGTGAGTGGGAGATGTTGGAATTATCTGTTAAGAGTCCACCCATCAGGGGTGCTCTTAAAGCTTATCCTGGTAAATAAGTTGTTACCTAGTAGAGTCCTATAAGAGGACAACTACTTCATATAAGCTATAAATAAAAACAGTAATACACCATAAAAAAGAACGTACTTTTCTATACAGCTCTTCTTCCTATCTCTCTCTCAAATAACTAGGTGTTTAGACTGTGGATAAAGGGGTTGATCCGTCAAGTACGTGACAACCACCGATGGCCAGTAATTCCAGCCACGGTTCAAGATCCTACCGCTTCCGCTTACGAGAACAACAAGTAAGTTCTCGGTTTATGTTTAAACAATCTATTTAGTATAGATTTGTGATATATGCATGTATGTATCCCCTCAGTTTGCATACTGTTAATGTTGCGTTTTGGTTTCTCTATGTTTCGTTAAACTTATTTGATTTTATTACCAGCTACTTGTTTATACTTTTACTTGGTAAACTTTTTTAAAAGGGCTGATGATATTTCTTTGTGTAAGTGAGACAGATCTGGACGAAATGCTACACTTGGTCCCTGGATGATTTTGTTGAGTTATTACACTAATCTGGACAAACGCTTTGGTGAATAGCCTATGAAAAATACTAATTTTGAGGCTTACGATTTGAAACAGATACTACACTGCCAATGACGTTTGGAGGCCAATTCAAATCCCGTCCCGTATTTACTGTCCCTTACGTGTCCCAAAACCAAACAAAAAAGGCGATGACGATAACATACAATGTTGAAAAATGAATGGGATAGGCAATAGGACTTGCACTTGGCATGGCAACACGACTGGCCGGCGTGTTTGCAACCGTGACGGTATCCTTAGCCTCCCATCACCCGAATCTGAGCCTAAACTTCAAAAATTCCCTTTTCCCTTTTGTTTTCCTTTTATTACTATTATTATTATAATTACTATTATTTTGCTACTAACATTTTTATTTTTTTTATTATTATTGTTACTATTATTTTGCTACTAACATTTTTATTTTTTTTATTATTATCGTTACTATTATTTTTATATAATTATCATTGTTACTTTATTATTATTATTATTATTATTATTATTTTATTATTATTATTATTATTATTATTATTATTACTACTACTACTTCATTCTACTTTTGTTTTTTGCTTTATTAGTTATAATATTAACTTTATTTTTATGCTTTTTTGCGAGGTACATTTGGATGAAATCTACTAAAAAACGACGTTGTTGGAGAAGACAAGCCTTTAAAAATTGCTATTGCGTTTCCTTATTGCTTTATTTGTTTGGCATTTATTAATTTTTTTTTTTATATATTTGGCCTACTAACTAACTTGTTTTACTTGCAAGGTATCTTCGATTAAAGTTTCGACGTCCATGGCGAAGATTGAATATTTATTTATTTTTTATGCAATTATTTATATTTAACTTGTATATTAGAAATTCTTAGTTTATTATTGAATCCCCATTATTAGTCCGGCCGGGAACCACACTTGGTGGAATCTGAGAGGTGCCTAACACCTTCCTCTTGGGTTAATTTGAACCCTTACTCAGAATTTTCGGTTCGTAGATCAAGTTCGGAGTTAACACTAAAATTGGCTAGAAACAAAGTAGGTGCCCTAATACGCCTAGTTAAAAATATGTTAGGTGGCGACTCCAAAGCTTACCCGTGAGTTCCAGTAAGTCGAGCCCTATTTCGAACCTAACAGAGGGTTCGGGGAAAAATGGGTGTCGACAGAATGGCGACTCCGCTGGGGACTCAAGGTTCAAACCATAACGGACTTTTAATTGGGATTCTTGGTATTTATTTTCTTTTCCTGTCATTCCTCAAACTAATATTTCTTTCTTTTTCTTTTGCAGGTTTGAAGTTTAGTTTTCTATTTCATTTGCGCTTTCTTTTAATTTATTATCTTTAAATATATTTTGTTTATATTCCCTCCACTTATGGAATTTCTTTTACACCTACACACACCATAAATGGTTACGTGGATCTCACGGCTGTTTCACTCTCAAAAAACCCTTTAGGGAGAACAGTTGGGATATAGTTGGTCCGTGGTACAGCCAACAATTCCAAACGTTCCCACCCCTTGGTTGTCCGCGTAGGGGAACCACATCCTTGTCTAGTAGACCCATTCTGGGATGGTTCTTGCAACACGTCCCACACTTCAACTATTTTTAAATCTTCCATAAATTTTGTTAAATCTTTTTCTTTTAAATAAATAATTTCACGCCATAATTTTTTTTTATTGCCTAGTAGTTTCTATTACCCTATTTTTGAAATTAACTTGTTTGTTTCATTTCTCTTTTTACTCCTCCTTTTTAAAATTATTTTTTGTGAAACACTTTAATATGTGCATCCTTTCCGTAAAATTGCTAAATCTTTTTCTTTAAAACAATTTCACTTCATGATTCTTTTTTTATTTTTTAATATTGTCTAGTTTCTATTAATCCTATTTTTCGAAACTAACGTATTTGTTTTGTTTTACTTTTTATTTTTTTAAACTCATTTTGTGAAATCCTTCAATATGTGCATCCATTTTGACACTTAAAGTATTTTTAGAAACATGAGCATTTCTTTCAAAACTTGTACATTTTTAAACTTTTGCATATCACACATATCTTCCGCCACTCCTGGCAAATTTCTAAATCGTGCATTAAAATACGGTGGTTGCGACAACTTCTTCCCTCACAAAAATTCCTTTAGGGGGAACGACTTGGAATCTATTTGGTCCGAGACGTTCCCGCTTCCGAGTCGTCCGCTTGGGAGGATAATAAAAATCGGTCTAGCTAACTCCATTCCTTATTAGAGGCGCTAGGAATCATGCATCATGACATATCATTAATCGACTTGTTCTCAAGTCCAATAGGCCAACTTGTTCGAACAATTTGAACGGGTTTTTGGCCCTAAAAAGTGTTAAACATGATTTATTGGCAAATACTTAAAGGATTAAAACGTGCAAATGTAGACCGTTTATTAACATTGTTCTGCATTCAGTGCCATTCAAAGGCACAAAGGTAACCTAAGAGGCTTCAAAGCGCAAAGTGAATCAGAAATGATTGTTTATTCCTACACGGTCGGAGTTACTCTGTATTCAATGCTATTCAAAGGCACAAAGGTTACCCAAGAGGCGTCAAAAGCCCGAATTGAATCAGAAATGATTGCTTAAACAGTCATAATTATTCTGTATTCAATGTCGTTCAAAGGCGTGAAAGTAACCCAAGAGGCGTCAAAAGCCCGAATTGAATCAGAAATGGTTGCTTAAACAATCAAAGGTACTCTGGATTCAATGCCATTCAAAGGCGGGAAGGTAACCGATGCGGTGTCAAAAGCCCAAATTGAATCAGGAACGACCGTTTATTTCTTAAACAACTGGAATTATTCTGTATTCAATGCTATTCAAATGCATTAAATGGTAACCAAAGAGGCATTAAAGGCCCAATTTGAAGCAGAAATGACCGTTTGATAGACGGGATGACACATAATGCACATTTATCTTTTAGGCATTATATAAAGACTTACCATCTGTGGTTTGTCAAAAGTCCATTAGCAACTTTCGTCCAAAGTGTCTAAAAGATTCTCAATCCATAACGACGCTTCTCTTCATATTTCATACTGCATTGTTTTCAAAAGCTCGTGCCACACGTTAATCGTTTGCTTACAACCAAAATTTAGGCATCTTCTTTCCCTTTTTTCTCCTTCCTTCATCTTTTCCAAAAGATCATGGCTACTAGAACATTTGGCATGGTTGTTGAAGTCCCTCAGTTGCTAAGAGATTGGTGGGAAAACCTAACCATAGATCAACAAAATCAAGTCAAAGTGGTGTTGGGGAATCTAGTTTCACTAATGGAGCACAGTGCAGTGAAAAGGATGATAGAAGCAGCAGTACACTATTGGGATGCAGACCGAGCAGTTTTTCACTTTGGAGTGTAGAGTTGATGCCATTACTGGAGGAAATAGGCGGGTTAACTCAATTACCATTTGAAAGTAAAGAAGTCTTGATGCCTAAGAACATTACACCCGAGGAGTTCTTCGAAATGGTAGGATTTAAGCCCGAATTATGCACAGACAGTATAAGGCAGTCGGGGATTTCTCTAACTTCCCTCTACATTAAATTTAGGTATGGAGAAGCATTTCATGAAGCCGAAGACTATTTCAGCATTAACTAGGCAGATTGGCAAGAGCGGAGAGTGTTTGCTTTTGTTACTAGCTTTTTAGGGACTGTCGTGTTTCCACAACACAAAGGACGGGTTGATGTTTGCATGGTATCAATTGCCGATACCTTACTCAAAGACCTCAACAAAAAATACACTTTGGTACCAATGATTGTTGCAGAAATATACCGAGCTTTAGAAAGATGCAAGAAAGGTGCTAGCTTTTTCGAAGGTTGTAATTTACTCCTACAAATTTGGTTGATGGAACATTTGCAAAGGATGAACAACATAGACCAGGCCTTCCACCCCATACCAAGAGAGAATTACCTCTTGACTCATACCGCCCGCATGGACAACGCTCTCGAGAAGTGGAACCGGCCAACAACAACCGAAGGCTGGCACTACAAACTCTCTCAGTTGACATCTGAAAACATATAATGGATGTTTGATTACTTTCCCGGTACAACAGTAATCACAAGATCCGAAAGAGCTTCTTTTCTTGTCTTAGTGGGCTTTAGAGGAGTTTACCCATACACTCCTTTAAGGGCACTTAGGCAAGCAGGGAGAAAGCATATTGTACCCCAAATTGCAGACATTAGAAGTTTCAAAGCAGATATTTTCGGAGGAGTGATACCATTCAAAGACAAGATATTAGAACTTTGGAAAGAAAGACAACGAATGGGAATCGTGACTATTGGACGAGACAGATTTGATGCAGGCTACGATGAAGACTATCCAGACTAGCTAAGGAAAGATATAGCAAAGGCAATTCAACCAAGAGCAACAATAAAAAGGAAAAGAAATGCTGATGAATTAGAATCTGAGTATAAGAGGCTACACAAACAACTGTCAAAGGCACGAGAGAAAATAGCGAAAAAGCAAAGTTTGGCCGAAACAAGGAACAAAGAAAAATACAAATGGCGCAATAAGGCAGAACTCCTAACAAAACACATAGAGTCTATCGGTGTATGGGCTAGCGAAGGAATGAACTCTGTGGTTGACAAAGGAATAGAAGAGAAAGGAAGAAAGGCTTGGGAAATGTTGAAAAACTTTACATTCGACATATCCCGGCTCCTAACTGATGCAGACAATATCATCTTCCAAGGAGACTCGTCAGGGGCAAGTTCGTCTAACGAAGACTTGTCCGAAGAAGAAGAAGAAGAAGAATCTTCTGAGGATGGATCAGCATGAAAGATGTTTACTTGGCCATGATCTAGTTTCCTAGTAATGTTTGGTCTTTTCCTTCTCTTACACTATTTCAATATCAACCATTGTAATAAAGACCAATATTCAATAAATGCAATATTCTCTTTTAGACTCCGTATTTTGTAGCAAATTAAATGATACATGTGGCACAAAACGCTTTTCAAATCACCATGCATAAAGCGGTCACAAGATACATTTTATTTCCTAAGTGTGCATTACGTGAATTTGTTTTATTGCTCTAGGTCTCTTTCTACCTAAGTCAATCCCTTCTGAAATCCAATCTCCTACCAAGGCACCTCATCTCCCTACTCTATGCCCAAATCCTGATATCGTAAATCTATCGCATGTCTTGATTATCCAAAAGGTTGGCTTAAGTTGAATACCAAGGCAAAAGATTTGGTTAAGCAAAGTGCACTTATCAGGGATTTTTTCGAATCAAGAAGAGTTTGTAATAGCAGGCACTATACACACAAAGCAGAAAATTGACAGGACAAGAGATTTGTTGGTCAAAGACACACATGACTTACCGAAATACTTCGTTTTGACACAATGTCTGAGGAATATTTTGTCGGTCTAGTCCATATTGTAATACGTTTAAGGCAATCCAAAATATTTCCAAACTTGCACCTATTCATGGCCAAAAAGACGTTCAAAGGGTTACCACAAGGCAATAAGGAAGTGAGAAATGATCGGAACCCGCTTGATGATACAAAGGTTTATGCATAACAACCAAATTAGCAGGCTGATTCAATTTGTAAAAGAATGCAAAGGCGAAGTGACAAAGATTCCACTATATGACGGAGTCAGAAACTCTCGCTGAGTATTTGAAGCACATCCCTACCAACTAGTGTGTGATGAGACGATGAACTCATGATGAAGCTATTTGAGACACTTACAAGACAATGAATTAATTTGATACAAAACAGGGGCAGACAGATTTCTTGGAGCGATTTTGGTCAAAAGCTTTATTTGAATAAATTTTTGTGACAAACACTACATTCAGCAAGGAATACGATATGGTCAATCTCTAAAATGATCTTGACTGAAGCAGCGATCTAAGAATATGCATGATGCACTGGGATCAGTCTCTTGGCAACAAAATCTACTTGAAAAGCAAAAGTTGACGCAAAGATTGAATTGCAGCAGTTGGTTGACCAGTATGAAAGACATTTAGTATCGCTCTCAAAGACACACGGGCATTACGACACACAAATTTGTAAGAAAGAATAACAAATGCACTAAGGTCTTGGAGTTCGACAAAAGCCAACCTCCCTTCTGTCAACACAACCTATTCTTTACACAACATCTTTACCACTTTTCATTGACATTCAACTTCCCATCTCCTGCTTAAGCAAGCATCGGTCATTCGACCAAAATCTTTGTCTTGACTGCTACATAAAGCACTCGAGCAATCTTTTAACCTTCTCACAATTTGTCATAATCTTCAAATTCAAGTGCTAATCTATCATCCATGGTCTAGGTATTCTGTTAAGCTATATGTGTTGTTTTCGCATCAAATCTTTGCTAAATGTCCTAACACAGTTTTGCGCACTTTATCGCTCAATTACGGTCGCTTTGCGCTTGAACACCGAGATTGGTCAAGAATCTGCATTCAGTAAAAGTCGAAATGGCGAACCGAGCCGAAAATATTTACTTCTGAAACAAAGTCTTTCGAATCACCAGCATATGACACCAAGAAAGCTCAGATAATCCCAATTCCACTTCCGTACAACTTGTAGTATGAACGAACCAAGATCAGCCAGCGGTATACCCACACAAGTGTCACAAGAAAGAGATTCTATCACTACATAACCAGAACCCGCAAAGCCCACCACATTGCACCCAACTTACACAATAAACAACCTCCTTTCAGTCAAGACTTTCAAACAACAATATTACCAAGCTTAACACAATTGCCAATAGACAAAAGGACAAAACTACACACCTTTACACCTATAGCTTAATCGAAAAGTGTCACAACCAACAAACAAATGATCCCCTGGATACCCATTCAAGACCATGACACCGCAAAATACCCATCACTGAGACAAAATTCTGAGTCTGATTGACCAAGACAAATACAACTTTTGGACAAGCCTTTAAATACGACAAATCCAACCTTAGTCTGAGGATACAAGTATCCACATAATTAGAGTCATCCAGATACCCAATGTCACACCAAAAAGACGAATACAGATTCAAGCCAATACATTGGTTTTCAGCACAATGCAACCATTTTGTTTCGACTAACAATTCATTCTTTGACAGCAGATCTTTCAGCACAAACACAAGAATTCGCAGGCAATCACAATGGACATGATAGCACGTTAGCCTCGTCAGGCTTAGAATATGACGATTAGCCTCGTCAGGCTTAAAATATGACGACTAGCCACGTCAGGCTTAAAATATGACGACTAGCCACGTCAGGCTTAAAATATGACGAATAGCCTCGTCAGGTTTAAAATATGACGACTAGCCTCGTCAGGCTTAAAATATGACGACTAGCCACGTCAGGCTTATAATATGACGAATAGCCTCGTCAGGCTTAAAATATGACGACTACCCCCATCAGGCTTAAAATATGATAGGCTTATGATATGACGACTAGCCTCGTCAGGCTTAAAATATGACGACTAGCCATGTCAGGCTTAAAATATGACGATTAGCCTCGTATGGCTTAAAATATGACGATGAGCCCCGTCAGGCTTAGAATATGACTATTAGGCCCGTCCGCCTTAGAATTAGACATACTCATTCTTTCTGTTTTGCAGGCACTACTATAATCAGCCTTATCCGGCTTAAAATAGGACAAACTCACTTATTTTGTTTTGCAGGCACCACTACAATAGGCTCGTTCGCCTTAGAATTGGACATACTCATTCTTTCTGTTTTGCAGGCACTACTATAATCAGCCTTATCCGGCTTAAAATAGGACAAACCCACTTATTTTTTTTTTGCAGGCACCACTACAATAGGCTCGTTCGCCTTAGAATTGGACATACACACATATTTTTTGTTTATTTTGCAGGCACTACCATAATATGATGATCTATCAAAGGCAATAAACTGGGGCAGAATTTTTGAGGATCCCCTCAAAAATTCCAAAAGACGCAAACTGACACTGGGGCAGAAATTTTTGAGATCCCCTAAAAAATTTCAAGAAAAAACGAAGAAAGCTTGACCAAGGCCCAAGATTCATGAAAGGAGACACCAAAAGGCAAATAATGTGACAATCAGCATGACAACATTTCAAGTAGCTCCTGACGACAAACAATTATCTCCTAACAAGATGCACCTAAATAAATATTCCCAGAGGAGAAGCATATATTTTCTAAATACTCAAGGCACCTGGGAACACACTAGACAACTACATAACGAATGAGAGCTCTGCTCAACAGGGAAGTTTACTTTATCTTTACCTTTATCTCTATTTGCATTTATCTTGGTTTTGCTGCAGGTCACTCTCCGACCCCTTGATAGACCCCTTGACAAACCCCTGCTCCATTTCACATACCCTTACACTTGCTCCCCAGAAAATCACTAACCCACACGAAATTGTGCAACCGCAAAACCTCAAATACATACAAGGCATCATCCCAAAACCCAATCCAAGAAGCCTTACCCTACAAATAATGCTTTTGCTACACCCGCAGACTATCTATTCTGCCGAGTTCCAAAGCACTCAAATCTATATATTTCTCTACTTACACCGATGATCTACCTAATCTGTCCTTGCCAATTGGATGTCAGTTTTGTATTCCTTCCTATTCAAGCCTATCTGTGTCAATCATACGTGTTCTCGTGCTTAATCGTGCCCATCTATTTCAATCGTGCGCACTTATAAAGCTCGTTCTTCAAATGTTTCCCAGCTCATTCAAGACAATATTGAAGGCAAGATGACCCATTTATCGAGATGAAGTGGAAACTATGTAAACTCCTCTTTATGGGTGTGTCGTGCACCACATCTTCATAACTAGGATAATTACAAGCTCTTTTCCCACGCTCGATCTATTGACGATATCTCGTCTTCGATAGTGCCTCTGCTTTATTCTTCAATCATTTATCTCGCCAAGAGGGAAAACATACACAAATTTGAACTTCGCATACTTAGATAAGTTCACTCTTGACACCTCAAACGTGCGTCATAAACATCTCACACAGGCCAAATGACATTCTAGAACTACACAAGGCCTGATTCTCGTGAGACCCGAGATATGTAGGCAGCTCAGAGACCGGGGTTCACCACTTTGTCTGTCCGTCGTGACAAAATTGGCTGCTCCGTCAACTATCTTTGCCCGAAGATTTTTTCATCATCCCCGGGCAAAGAGGGGCAGCTGTTGACACCCAATTTTATCCCTCCTTTTTCCATAATTGGCTATATTTAGCTTAAAGGTGCAATATTGACTGTTTGAACGAATTCACATTAGGAAGCATGCATTTACCTGTAATTATCCACTAATTATACATTATATACTTAATTGCGATTATATTATGTAATTTGCATCATTTAGGCTATCTACGAAACTGCAGTTATTTGTGTAATACTGCATAAATGAAATTTCATAATTATTTGTGATTATTTATACGTATTTAACTTAAGTTGACCCCAATTGTTTTATGTGTGCATATTTCTCTTCTTTGTATATAATTTACGCATATTTTATTATAACCTTTTATTTTGCACCTTTAAATTAAATAGCGGCCTAATTAAAATGTCCGGTCAAGATTTCATACCACTCATATTCATTTCATAATATTGACGTATTAATTTGAATTCAATATTTTCTTCGCACGTGGACAAAGGTTCGACCGGATACATTCAATTGGTATCATAAGCTTTTTCTTTCTTCCCATACATTTTAAATGAATTGATTCTCCAATCTCTACCTAAATTTGTTATATCATCCATTCACTTTATTTATTTATTTATTCATTTTCCTTCTATTTATTAAATTACTTTTACTTTGAACCTAAACCAAATACCTAACCAAATACATTCCCTAAATTTTGAATTAGTTATGTCATATACTTTCTTTTTCCTCTTATTTATTTTGGATAAAACAATCCCAAAATATCATTTTTCTTTCCTTGTCCAAATATCATTTTAGCTTCAGAACTTTAAAGAGATTACAAAATTCCCTAAAATTGGTCCCAACATCTTCTTTTCCTAATTTCCAAATCAATCAGCAGTCCCACCAGATTTTGCTCCTTCAATTTTGCTCTCCTTCAATTTTGCTCAATCACCAACGTAACTCTCTTCCCTATTTTGTTATATATCCAAATCGAGACACACAGGCAGGGAGACCAATTACAAGAACGGATACATGCCCGCTCAACTCCATCTTCTCATCCCCTTTAAACCATAACAGATACTACACAACTCCCTTACACATACCTCACCACCGCTAACAGAGAACGCCACCCGAAGCAGTGGCCAAAACTCGCCATTGCCACCACCAGGAGACCCATACCCACACACACCAAGAACACCCATCATCTTCTCCACACCCCACGTCAATACCCACAAAGACCACACCATCGACAATACACACGCACACAAACAGATCCAACAACACATACACGAGATACACAATATACAGCATCATCCATATACCATACACGTACAAAGCGAGATCGAATCAGAGGGTAGTGCCACCAACAGTGGCGGAGACACAGTGGAAACGAGGGAGGACTCACTGATCCCCTTTAATAAACCCATAACCCATAACCCATACACCCATTTACACAAACAGATAGGAACAGCTACATACACATTCACACACCTAATATTAGTGAGAAAAGGGGATCGGGACAATGGAACTACCAGCCACCACCGTCGTTGAAACCACCATCGCCATTCGCTTTGTTTCTCTCGGTCCCTCTGTGGTTATCTTTTTTGGCTCTCAAAACTGAAAATAAAAACAGGAAAGGAAAGAATCTTGGTGGCGGGGAGTAGCAGTGATGCCACTGATCGGCGTTGCCCCTCCCATCCTCCGCTGGTTGTTGACGATTTTTCTAATTGTTGTTGGACGGAGACCTGCTCCTTCGGTTCACTGATTTGGTGTATCTACTTCTATGCCATTTTGCTTATCTTTGGCATTGATTTCATCCGCTCGACTACTGTTCCGCTTGCTGTTGCAGCTGATTTTCTTCTTTCGCCGTTCAGTTTGCATACTGTTAATGTTGCGTTTTGGTTTCTCTATGTTTCGTTAAACTTGTTTGATTTTGCTACCAGCTACTTGTTTATACTTTCACTTGGTAAACTTTTTTAAAAGGGCTGATGATATTTCTTTGTCCAAGTGAGACAGATCTCGACGAAATGCTACACTTGGTCCCTGGATGATTTTGTTGAGTTATTACACTAATCTGGACAAACGCTTTGGTGAATAGCCTATGAAAAATACTAATTTTGAGGCTTACGATTTGAAAAAGATACTACACTGTCAATGACGTTTGGAGGCCAATTCAAATCCTGTCCCGTATTTACGTCCCTTACGTGTCCCAAAAACAAACAAAAAAGGCGATGACGATAACATACAATGTTGAAAAATGAATGGGATAGGCAATATGACTCGCACTTGGCATGGCAACACGACCGGCCGGCATGTTTGCAACCGTGACGGTCTCCTTAGCCTCCCATCATCCGAATCTGAGCCTAAACTTTCAAAAATTCCCTTTTCCCTTTTGTTTTCCTTTTATTACTATTATTATTATAATTACTATTATTTTGCTACTAACATTTTTATTTTTTTTATTATTATCGTTACTATTATTTTGCTACTAACATTTTTATTTTATTTTTATTATTATCGTTACTATTATTTTTATATAATTATCATTGTTACATTATTATTATTATTATTATTATTATTATTATTATTATTATTATTATTACTACTACTACTTCATTCTACTTTTGTTTTTTGCTTTATTAGTTATAATATTAACTTCATTTTTATACTTTTTTGCGAGGTACATTTGGATGAAATCTACTAAAAGACGACGTTGTTGGAGAAGACAAGCCTTTAAAAATTGCTATTGTGTTTCCTTATTACTTTATTTGTTTGGCATTTATTAATTTTATTTTTATATATTTGGCCTACTAACTAACTTGTTTTACTTGCAAGGTATCTTCGGATAAAGTTTCGAAGTCCATGGTGAAGATTGAATATTTATTTATTATTTATGCAATTATTTGTATTTAAATTGTATATTAGAAATTGTTAGTTTATTATTGAATCTCCATTATTAGTCCGGCCGGGAACCACACTTGGTGGAATCTGAGAGGTGCCTAACACCTTCCTCTTGGGTTAATTTGAACCCATACTCAGGATTTTCGGTTCGTAGATCAAGTTCGGAGTTAACACTAAAATTGGCTAGAAACAAAGTAGGTTCCCTAATACGCCTAGTTAAAAATATGTTAGGTGGCGACTCCAAAGCTTACCCGTGAGTTCCAATAAGTCGAGCCCTATTTCGAACCTAACAGAGGGTTCGGGGAATAATGGGTGTCGACAGCCAACTAGTTCTTTTATTTAACTCCAGGTTGAAGCTCTTCCCTGGTAAGCTCAAGTCGAGGTGGTCTGGTCCGTTTTAAATTGTTAAGGTGATGTCCCATGGAGCAATTGCATTGCGAGCCCCGGGCTCGGATAAGTCGTTTCTAGTAAATGGGCAAAGAGTGAAGCGCTATTGTGGATTTGAGTGCTACTGATGGCACCGCTGCAGAGCCAGCTCCGGCTACTGCCACTACTATGGAGGGGTCGCTGATTGATGCGATGGATGCAGCTGGTACTACCTTGTTAGACCCCTCCACTGCTCAGACCGCGGGTTCAGACCGGTCTGCAGCACCTCCAGACTCTGCGGTTTGAGGGAGCTTTCTTGATACACAGTCTTGTTATTATTTTTGTATTTGTGCAGTGGGGACCATGCACTATTTTAAGTGTGGGGTGGGGTATCATGATTTGTACTTGTTTATTTTTACTGCATTTAATTTTGTTTAGATTAGTGGCATAATCCTTGGGTTTTCTTCAAGCCACGGTTCTTTCCCGAGGATGCCTTTTATTTTGAACCCCATGAGCAGGAGTATTCCGCTCTTATGTCAGATACTGAGTGCAGTAGTATTCCACCTCAGCTTTACATTATCTTGGGTGCAGGAGTATTCCGCCGCAAGAGCAGGAGTATTCCGCTCTTATGTCAGATACTGAGTGCAGAAGTATTCTGCCTCAGCTTTTATATTATCTCGGGTGCAGGAGTATTCCGCCCCAGGAGCAGAAGTATTCCGCATTTATGTCAGATACTAAGTGCAGGAGTATTTTTCCTCACCTTTATGTTATCTCGGGAGCAGGAGTATTCCGCCCCACGAGCAGGAGTATTCTGCTTTTATGTCAGATACTGAGTGCAGGAGTATTCCGCCTCAGCTTTATATTATATTGGGTGCAGGAGTATTCTGCCCCATAGAGTGCAGGAGTATTCTGCCTCCGCTTTATAATATATTGGGTGCAGAAGTATTCCGTCTCAGGAGCAAGAGTATTCCGCTCCAGTTGGTTATTAGATGGTATTCCTCTCGAATGCAGGAGTATTCCGCTTCGAGACGGAATTACGGGCACATGTGACCCCATTGTATCGCACTGCATTCATTTCATTTCATTTCATTGCACCAGTTGTTGTGTATTGTGTGGTTATAGTGCAATGTTTTATGTATGTGATGCATTTCTGATTGGTGATATGTTCGAGATACCTATATGTTCTGCCTATCTTATGTCCCTGGTTGTTTATGAGTTTATGGTTCCATACGTATTTTTAATTATTATCTGCTCTGCCTTTTTATAGTTTAAATAAGATGGATTTGGTTTATCTGCCTTTCTTCTTCCTGGCTAGCTATCCTATTTTTTGAGGTGACTAGTCTGCCCCCACTTATTGAGTCCTTTTGACTTACCCTTGTTTGTTGTTTGTTTCTTGTCTATTTATTTCGTTTCGGCAGGTTCACAACAGGATTGAGTTCGCCACGTTGTTAAGGAGCGAAGACGATTTCAGCTGTCAGGGTGAGCCAGCTTTTATTCAGGATGGCCACAAGTTTTATGTTTATTATGTCAGTTGTATTTTGCTCCCTTCAGGAGGCGTATGCATTCTTTTGTACTCTTACATGTCTAGTCTGGATAGTCCTAAACCTAATATGTTGGGTAGTTAGCTGTAATTTCTTTTGTACAGCTTAAAGGTATCAGTATGTCTGTGCTTTTTCTAAGTCTTGTTCTTATATATGACTTGTATTTATATTTATTTTCCTCATTCAGTTGGTAAGGGTTCTCCCGACAGATCTAGGAGAGGATGTCGGGTACCCGCACGGCCTAGCCGAAAATTCGGGTCGTGTCAGAACACCTATTTTAGAGTCTAAGAAACCAATTTTCTTGCCCCTTAACATGAACACTTCCATTTTCAATTAATGACGGATGCACACAAAACAGTAGGAGTTAAGAAAAAGGCCCTCTTTTAGCCTGACAAAGCAACTATGTTACTGCATATTACAACCCCTTTTGGGGATTATGAACTTACCATTCGTTCATCGTTTTAATGAGAACAAATATACAGGCAGGGTCCCTAATGAATATACACAAATATGGGTCTAAAGGGGATTCGAAAGAATGTCATTCTAAAGAAAAGAGATGGAGGGTGCCCTGTATGTACCACAACAATCTTCTGCCTTAGCCTTGAGGCTTAAATTTTTTCAACAAATTCATGTAAACCTACAAATATGTTAACTTGGTATGACCTTTAGGCCATCCTACCCCCTGCATAGAAAGGTTAGCATATATGGTCTTTATAGACCTTCCATTCATGCCCTCAAAGAAGTTTAGGACATCACAAACCAACAGACAAATGCTTGTCACATAGATACAAACAAATAGGTCTCACAGAAAGTACATGATTCATGCCTAGGTCCTCACCTTGAAAGAGATAAAGCAGGAAACTAGTAGAGCAGAGTATGACTTGCAATTAGTGTAACTCAAAGCCAAGAAAAGAAAAAGAAAAAGCCTTTTGCTAAAAAGAAGGTTTTTTGCTAACTACTTTTTCTTGATTTTCAGCATGTGAAAGTGTGTCAGAATAAAAGAAAAGTCATTCTTTATATAGTAGTAGTGTAGGAATTTGATTTTAAGTGTGAAACATTAAAATAAGAAAAGAGTTAAAAGACTGTCAATTAGTTAAAACATAAGAGGAAATGATGAGTAAATCAGGTTTTAATATACATCCATATATAAATCCTGTCCTGCCCGATTTTAGACTCAACTCGGAGCGAGTCGGGTTTCAGGTTTTGACTGGGTAACTCGTTTGAGTTAAGAGTTGGAGTCGCCACCTAATATAGATTTCTAAGGTGTATTAGGTCACCTAAGCATCTAAGGTCAGGTCTTTATCAAACCGGTCTAGTTTCAAAGATTCAATGGGTAAAAAGTCCAAATGACTCGGGGAAGAAGGTATTAGGCACTTCCCCAAGTCCCACGAAAGGTGGTTCCCGCCCGAGTTTATATGTTTTGAGATGTCTATACAAATACGTGTTATTATATATATTACTAACTTACAAGGTCAAATTCTCAATCACTTTATATACTATGTCCTATTGGGCAAGTCTAAGTAGCATATACACAATTGGGTTTCACATACGACCTAATTTTGCGCCTAATCGCATTTTTGACCTCTAATATAAAAAAGTCTAATCGCAAAGATGGTCAAATCTGCAAAGAGTATCAAAACAACACAGCTTATTTGTGCAATTTTCAACATCTAAGTTATATTTGCATAAATGGGCAGCTTTGCAAGAATAGGCAATTTTCACAAACAGTTTCAGATTTTGTCAAAACCAAATGGGTGTTATTTTTGAAATAAAATGTTAGCCATTTAGGGTCGGTGTGACTCGTCATTAATTATTGAGCCCTAACCTTAATGGCTATTTGGTGTAGGGGTCAGTTTTGAAAATATATATAGGTAGGTGGGCTGTTTTTGCAAAACGGATTTTCACCGAAGCACAGAAATTCAAATAAAAGGGCTATCACATGTAAATATAGATATAAGCATGCAAACACATGAGTAATTGATAGTATTAAGCTTTAGAAGATACTTGTATAGTTGTATAGTTGACCCCAATACTTATACCCCCTATACACTATTAGATTAGTGTAAAAGAGGTCAAAGTAGGTCGAAAATCAGTTTAGTACATATAAGGCCATGTTTAAAAAATTGTTTTGGGCCTGTATCATTTATGCAAAGAGAGGGGCAGTTTTAAATTTACAAAAACAGTCCAATTTTAAGCAGTTAGTGCACATACAGCCCTCATCGTAAAGATTTCGATTTTACATTCACTTCAACGTGAGTTTAAACTTGAATAGGCTAGGCACAAGTCATTTTGTTACTGTCAGGTCTTAATTCAATGCGTGTAAGCCCAGAATTTCAGTTTCAAATCAAGATAAACATCTATTTTCAGAAATCACCATGCTAATGCTTTCTCAAAAAAAATCATAGCTTATGAGGATGATGCAACACGCAAAGGAGGGTGTTAGGAATAGCCCTTGGGTAGCCTTGTACATAGTTTCACGACTGTGTACCCTATTTTAAACATTACACACGGGGTCCTAATCAAATACAAGCACTTAAGAATAGACTAAGAGGGACAAAGAAAAAGAAAAGGCCTTGCGAGCACTCAATACAAGGTCTGTAGGTACTCATATTCGTGCCAAAAGGCCTCAGGGAACACCCTTCATAAATACCCACAAGAAAAACTTGTAGATCTAACTTTGGTATAGCTCCAAGGCTATCCACAAATAGGCTGCATAAAGGGGTTAGCAGGGCTACAAACAAAGCCCAAACAAAGGTACAAACAGGCAGTAGTCACACAAAAGAATACATGCACAACCAGTTCAAATAGCAGTATGAGTTGTAGTTTATACGTTGTTAAAGTGATAGCTACCAAAGAGTAGAAGAGATGCAGTGTCCAACAGAAAACTAGAGTGTGCAGTGCTTTCTCTATGCCTTTGTTTTATTAGAGAAATATGTTAGGAGTCTGTGTGTCCTAAAGTAAGGAATGCAGCCGCTTTAAATAGTTTTAATAGTGCAGGCTTTAGTTCAAATGGGTAAAGGAATAATTAAGGCAAAGAATATTGCTTCCAAGAATAAGAAGGACACCATTAAGTGTCCCTTCCAAAAATAGGTCAATCTATTCCCAAAACTTAAGGGAGACAGGATCCTAATTGATGGTATTCTCCTACCCTTAATCCTAACACAAGTCCAGGTTCAAAAAATTAGTCACACATGCATATTTTAGGTTTAAAATCAACTAACAGAATTTTAAAAGATCTCAGTTAATTTGGGATCAATCAAGCAACCTATTTACCACTCAAAGATTTTATTCCAACCAATTTGAATCTTCCTAAGCATGTTGACAAACTATTCATTCAGTTTCCAAACATCTACTCATGAGAATCATACACTTTGGCATGGTAAGAGGCCAAACACTGCAGAAAACAAAAACGAGCATAGGCCAAATCACTAGACTGCGCTAAGTTCCAAATTTACAGATTAATGAAGGTGTTGCAAGACACAAACCAGGAACATCAAGCACTAGCCAGTGTTCTCACTTACAGTGATGAACAAAGCTCGAAATTTCCTCAGGTTTCACTTTAATTTAAGCACTGAATAACCACTAATCATGAGAAAGGATAAGCAAATCTAGGCATGCGAACAGGTGACTTGTTGCCAAGCAGTGGAGTAAATCAAAATTGTAAATTCAATGCACTTTACCAATTAATCAACTAATTATGTTAGCATGCTAAGAGACCAGATAATTTGGAGTTTTATCACCACTTAAATCCAGAAATCAATTAGGAAAACAAATAGGGTTTTAGGGTTACCGTTTTGCAAAAATTGAGTCAGGGTTAAATCGACCTCCGATAATCATGCAGAAGGGTCCTTCCCTCTCAACACAATGGTTGTATTTAGGTTTTTCTCAGGCATAACCGGCGTTTCCTCTCCGGTGACATAGACGAAATCGAGCCAAAAACCAACCATTTCGATTTCCTGTCAAACGATGACATAATTATAGGGGTTTTGTAGCGGAGAGTGAGAGGAACACGATGGTGTAATTCTTTTCAAATTCCACCGGCGGGAACGACAGGAAATCGCCATGAACAGCGGCGACTAGGCTTTGGTAGAGAGAGAAATGAGAAATAAGACGGCTGAGGGTAAGGAGTGGAAAATGAAGGGGATTTTAGGGTTTGGGGGGGTGTTTGGGTAATTAAAAATGGTAAAAATCATCCTGGCCATTGGATCGGTTGTGTGGACGGCCAGAATTTTGCCTACGTATCTCACTTGGGGAATCAGGTCGTAACGTAGTTCCAGATTACATGAATGTATTTGCAGATAAGATCACTGACTAATGCAAACTCTTATACATAGTATCTTTTGACGGCGTCTGAGTTGATTGGTTTTGGCCAAACTTCTCCGTCCATTTCTGCCAGTACCAGTGCTCCTCCATTCAAAACTCGGTAAACCATGTACGACCCTTGCCAATTTGGGGCAAATTTGCCTTTTTCTTCCTCTTGATTGGGGAATATTTTCTTCAGTACTAATTGTCCAGGTTCGAAGGATCTTTCTCGAACTTTCTTGTTCAATGCTTTAGCCATTCTCCTCTGATATAATTGTCCATGACACACTTGCATTTAGTCTCTTACCGTCGATGAGGACCAATTGCTCCATTCTTCCTTTGATCCTTTCAGTATCTTTCAACTGTGTCTCTTGGATGATCCTCAGAGATGGCATTTCCACTTCCGTTGGTATCACTGCCTCAGTGCCATATACCAACAAAAAAGGGGTAGCCCCTGTTGATGTTCTCACTGTGGTGCGATACCCTAACAGAGCATAGGGTAAGCTTTCCTGCCATTGCTTTGAATTGTCTGTCATCTTGCGCAGTATCTTCTTGATGTTCTTGTTAGCTGCCTTGACCACACCATTCATTTGAGGTCTATATGCGGTGGAATTGTGGTGCTTGATCTTGAAAACTTCACATGTTTCTTTCATTAAGTCACTATTGAGATTGGATCCATTGTTAGTGATGATGGATTTGGGGATGCCGAATCGACAGATCATTTTGTCACGGATAAAGTTTGACACCACTTTTTTTGTCACTAACTTGTATGATGCGGCTTCTACCCATTTTGTAAAATAATCAATGGCTACCAATATGAAACGATGTCCACTGGAAGCAGTTGGCTCGATGGGTCCTATGACATCCATTCCCCAGGCAGCGAAAGGCCAGGGCGATCCCATGACATTCAGCTCATTAGGAAGCACTCGAATCATATCTCTATGGACTTGATATTGATGACATTTCTTTGCGTGCCTTATACAATCATGCTCCATTGTCATCCAGAAATAGCCGGCCCTCAAAATCTTCTTTGTAAGCACGAAACCGTTCATATGTGGGCCACATGTCCCAGAATGTATTTCCTCTATCAACCTAGCAGCTTCTTTGGCGTCCACACATTTCAGCAATCCCAGATCAGGTGTTCTTTTGTAAAGGATGATACGAGGCAAGATATTGCAATAATTTCTATACTTTTGCCTCGTATTTATGTTTCAACTTGCGATATTTGTTGGTACTTTGGACGAAATTGCTCTTATTTGGTGTGTTTTATATTGTAGGGATTACATTGATGATATGAGCCGTATATGGAGCATAATTGATGAAAAACAAGGGTTTTGAAGTCTGAGTAGAAGCCCGAGGGTCGAGTGAACCAAGGCGTGGAGGAAAAATGATAAAAGAATTAGAGATGCAGTGAATTTGGCCTGTTGCGCCGCACCGGGCGTTGCGCTATGTGGCGCAACAGGGACGATCTTCAAAGAGTTGAGAATTTTTGAAAGCCTGCAGAAATTGGCCTACGGCACTGCATTGCGCAATGCACTGTGCGGCGCCGTAGGCTTAAAATCCTGATGTTTTGATTCCGAGTTTATTTTGGATTCCTGACGTGTGTGGGTCTATGAGAATGGTATAAAAGCCCTAAAACACGTCCCAAAATGGAACTTTTGACCTATCTAACATCAAAAGGAGGCAAGGAAGAAAGAAGATCAAGATTCAAGGCTCTACTTCATCCATCTTTCTATCTTATTGTGATTTTTACATGCTTATAGTTATTTCTTGTCTTAGAACATGACTATGAGTGGCTAAATCACCCATTCTAGGGTTGATTGACCCACTCTACATACTTGTGTGATGATAATTATTGTGTTATTAATGAACTTTGTTAATGCTTCCTATCTATGTTGTTTACGAATTGTTTGCTATTAATTGGTAGGATCCCCAATTAATTATGCCTTTATTCTTGTGATTACTAGGAATAGATTCATGAGTTAGGGTTAAACTTATAGCAGTATTTCAACCTAAAACAAAGGCATTGCTTAGGTTGTCAAAATGGTGAATTAGGAATATTGATCCTTACTGTGAACCATAAGTGTAGTCCTCCCTATCATCATTAGTTAATTGGAATAATTAACTAATAAAAGTTATGATTACTTAACGGAAGTGGGTAGTTGTAAACTTGGAGCACTTGTTCAATAAGAAGAGTTAGGGGAAATTGATATCACAATATTTTAGCACAAGTTAGGAGCTGGGGAAATCAATCCTAAGTTTTCCATCTCTTGAATCAAATCTTTCTTTCTATACTTGTAATTTACTTTTTTGTTAAGTAGTTAGTAGCAACAAACAAAACCAAAGATATACTCTTGAAGTTGATTGGGTAGGTAATTTAGCTAGATTGACTGCTAGGAGCCGTGTTTTCTGTAGGATTCGACCTCGGGACTTTAAGTACCGAGCTATATTTGCCGTGACCGCTTAGTCCCTTTTATTGGGCGTAGTTGGGCGTGATCAAAGGACTTCCCCGTTTAAAAATAAACCATTTGCTAATCTCCTCAACGTCTTCTTTTGGAGACTTGTTGCATCCTTTGGGTAAATGCCGTCTTTGAGGAGCCCTTTAATGTCGTAGAACCAAGGTTGTCCGTCTGATTCTTCTTCTACATGATAACAATATGCTGGCTGCTTCCTCACCACCACGGGTATTGAGTCAATGTAGTTCTTGTCGGGATTTTTGATCATGGAGGATATGGTAGCCAAAGCATCCACGAACTCATTTTGCAGCCTAGGTACATGCCGGAACTCTATCTTGGCGAATCTTTGCTTCAGCTCTTTTATGAACTCAGGGTATGGCAATATCTTTGAGTTCTTTGTTGTCTATTCTCCTCGGACTTGATGAATCAACAAGTTAGAATCTCTAATCGCTAGCTGCTCTTGTATGTTCATGTCTACCGCCATTCTAAGACCCAAGATGCAAGCTTCATACTCCGCCATGTTGTTGGTGTAGGGAAACCTCAGTTTGGCTGTGACAAGATACTGTTGACCAGTCTCTGAAACTAGCACTGCTCCAATGCCAACTCCTTTGAAATTCACTGCTCTGTTGAAGAATAGTCTCTAACCATCATACTCCTCTGTGATATCCTCACCTATGAACATGACTTCTTCATCGGGGAAATAGGTATGCAGTGGCTCATAATCATCTTCCAGTAGTGTGTACTTGGCTTCGTAAGGAGTGAATTTCTTGTTCAGATAGTATATTGCTTGCTCCTTTCTTCCAGTAGAGTCATGTTGCCCCAATACGCAACCAAATGCCGAATCTACTACAGACAGGTACAAGATCAAAGGTCGCCCAGGCTCGGGTGGAACCAGCACAGGCGGGCAAGACAAGTACTCCTTTATCCAATCAAATGCTTTTTGACAGTCCTCTATCCACTCGATTGCTGTGTCTTTCTTCAACAGCTTGATGATTGGCTCGCAGATGACAGTGGATTGTGCTATGAATCGGCTGATGTAATTGAGTCTTCCTAAGAAACTCATGACCTCTTTCTTGCTCTTTGGCGGTGGCAATTCTTTGATGGCTTTGATCTTGGATGGATCTAGCTCGATGCTTCTTCTACTGACGATGAAACCCAGAAGCTTCCCTGCTGGAACACCAAAAGCACACTTTGCTGGATTCAGCTTAAGATTATATTTATGCAAGTGATTGAAAAACTTGCGCAAATTGCCAAGGTGCTCTGAGCTCTTCTTTGATTTGATGATCACATCATCTGCGTAGACTTCAATTTCTTTGTGCATCAAGTCATGGAACATAGTTGTCATTGCCCTCATGTAAGTTGCTCCAACATTCTTCAACCCGAATGGCATAACCTTGTAGCAATAAGTTCCCCAAGATGTAGTGAAAGCTGTCTTCTCGGCATTCTCCTCATCCATGAGCACTTGATGATAGCCGGCGAAACAATCTACGAAAGACTGTAGTTCATGTTTCGCGCAATTATCAATCAGGATCTGTATATTTTGAAAAGGAAAATCATCTTTTGGGCTTGCTCTATTTAGATCTCTGTAGTCCACACAAACTTTGAGTTTCCCATCTTTCTTTGGCACTGGGACAATGTTAGCTAACCAAGTCGGGTATTTGACTGTTTTCAAAATTCTTGCATTAAGCTATTTTGTTACCTCTTCCCAAATCTTCAACAAAACTGACGACTTGAAAGTTTGGGCCTTATGTTTGACAGGCGGAAAGCCCGAATTGATAGGTAATTCGCGAGCTACCATATCCGTGCTTATGCCAGTCATGTCATCATACAACCCTATGAACACATTTTTGTATTCCCTAAGGAATTTGGTATACCGCTTTTTATCTTTGGCGGTGAGATGCACACTAATCCTTGTCTCTTTTATAGTTTCTTCATCTCCCATATTTATCACCTCAATTTCTTCTAGATTTCGCTTAGGCTTATTTTCAAATCTTTCAATTTCCTCTTGTGTGGTCTCATCAAAATCATTATAATCAAACTCAGTTTCCTCAAGCTCCATTGTTTCATTAGACGTTATGGTTGTGGACTCAATGGGATTATTAGTTCGAATGTTGAAAAATAAAATATTGCAAAATTAAAAGATTAAACGAAATTTAAAGGAAACAGTGCGATATTTTATTTATGAATCCTTGCAAAACAAAGTTTGTAGGGAAACATGTGAAATAGAAAAGAAATACAAATTCCACGATTCAAAGTCAGGTTTTATTTTAGAAAACATGGAATAAACTTTATCTCCCAGCTCTACCAAGGTCCACGGTAAGCTCGGGCCCGCTTGCTGATCCAGTTGTTCAATGCAGCTCCAGATTCAACTTTTGTCTGCCCAGGAGGTTCGGCATGCTCTTCTAGGATCATACAGCAGTCTTCATCAGATACGAACAACTTTTGCACTCCTGCAAACAGGTTCTCCTCAGCATTAGATATCCTTGGTTCAACTCATTGTGCTGCAGATACCTCCCCCTTTCGGCCATCCAAGTATCCAAACGAGACGAAAATATGCAGGAGAGTCTTGGGGGCTTTTCTTGTAGAATTTGAAGTCCAGTGATGCTTCTTCAATGCTCTTCTCATAAGTCACGACATACCCTATGCCAGCTTTCTTATTGTCAGGCCTCATCACAATTTGAATAGGCTCAATCATGTCTTCCAGGTTCCTGCCCAATCCTTTCCCAGGTTCATAGCCTTGCTTTATCATGATGCCTACAACCCAGTCTCCAGGCCATTTTGCAGGTTGTGGGAGTATATATGGCTCTTCAATCACCACCTCCATAGGTGCGAGTGTTTTAGGTAGCCACACTTGCTTCCCCTTTGTTTCTTCAGAGATGCGCTTCCAGTCGGGACGAGCATTAGGTGAGTACATTGGTCGCTTCTCTGTCTTAGGCGCTAAGGTCTCACGAAATTCACGTGAGGGCACACCCCAATCAGATATGATTAGTTCCCAAACTAAATTTCTTCCTTCATAACCTTTGCCTCGGCCATCCCAATAAGCGCTATAAAAGCTTCTCTTCCTTTCTTCAATCCCAGGTGGTGTGTTGACCAATTTGGGAGCAAAATGTGAAGTATAACCTCCTTGGACCGCATCTGTGAAGTTCCAACTCTTGTTGTAGTTTTTGCGACATCCCCCTCGAGTACCTTGCACTGCTCCCACAAGCTCGACATTATAGAAAGTTTGCCCATCAGGAACATTCCCTTCAATTGCCGGTATGGTTTGTTCATTGTAAATAGAGTTGTTCCCCTCACCGAACACTACAACCTCTTTGTGGTCCCACTCGAACTTCACTGTCTGGTGTAGTGTAGAAGGCACCACTCCAGCCATGTGAATCCAAGGTATCCCCAGTAACAGGTTGTGATGTCCATGACATGAAACTCAGCATTGAACTCCACGGGACCGACCATGATGGTTAGGTCCATTCCCCCAATGGTTCTTCTTTGCAATCCATCGAACGCTTTTACTTTCATGTCTCTCTCTCTTATCTTGCTTTGATCAATTCCCATTCTCTTCAGAGTGATGAATGGGCATATGTTCAAACCAGAACCTCTGTCGATCAAAACTCTTCCTACGAACCAGTCTTTGCATTTGATAGTGATGTGCAAAGCTTTGCTGTGACTCAACCCTTCAGGTGGCAGCTCGTCTTCATGAAAAGCGATTCGGTTGGACTCCATGATTTGCCCGACCATGCTGGCCAGATTCTCAACTGAGGTATCCACCGGAACATATGCTTCATCTAACACTTTCATCAAAGCATTTCAGTGGCTCTATGACTTGAGAAGAGATTTGTGCGGGGATCTTGCCCAAGGTTCAACCACGGAGTATTCTTTTGCCTACACTTTCTTCCACAATTCCTTGGACACCTCCTCGCTGATACCCCGTCTTCCTTGAACAAGATTCTCGGGAGTATAAATCCTCCCACTCCTAGTCATACCTTGTGCTGCGACAGTCTCAACTGTTGATTTGCCCTTCTTCTCTATTTCGTAGTCCCATGGTACCCGCCTTGTCACTGCACGGGGGAACTACGTCACGTAGAATTTTTGAGCTATTTCTACCTCAATGGGCTCTGGTGCTGTAGCGGCTTGAGCAATAGAAGCGAGCGCTGGCATGTCTCCCTTTGCTTTGACAATGGTTCTCTCCAAGATGTATTCTTCATCTAACTCGATCAAATTCACCCTATGGTCTCCGTGGTTAGGTAGGGGGTTGTTGTGCACATTTGGAGTTTTCAGTTGGATCACCTTTTGATCAATCAAGTCTTGTATTTTATCTCTCAAAGCATAGCACTTCTCGGTGTCATGACCAGGTCCCCCAGAATGATAGGCACAGGTTTTGGTTTGGTCAAAGTAGGGTGTCATCCTATCAGGCATTTTGAATGGTACGGGTTGTATGTGGCCAGCTGCTTTAAGTCTCTCGAATAACTGAGTGCGGAATTCGGCCAATGGGGTATAGTTTCTTTTGGGTCTTAGGTTGTTGTTGGCGTGAGGCCTTGGTGGATAGGCGTTGGTGTTTCGATAGTTAGGGCTTTGTGGATATGGTGGTCTTTGTGGCGGTGGATTTTGGAACATAGGTTGAGTATTGTAGACTGATAGCTGGATGTGGGTGGAATGTCTGGGTACGCTGGAGGAGGCGTTTGGTAGTAGTGGTTTTGGGTAGGAGAATGATCGAGTGATGTAGCCACGAAGGAGACATCGTCCTTCTTCTTTCTTGATGCAGTGGTGTTTCCAATTTGTAGGACTTTGTTAGTGGCTTGTAGTGTAGCCAAGCTAACGATCCTACCAGTCTTTAATCTATCTTTAACCATATCTCTAATCTTGATCAAATCCCCAAACTTCTTGTTTTGCATGTTCAATATCTTGTCAAAGTAGACGTCTTCTTGTATGCGGATGAGGGTTGCCACTATCTCTGCATCTTCCATAGAAGGTTGGACTTTAGCGGCTTTGGCTCTCCACCTAGTTACAAATTCTCTGAAAGTCTCAGTGGGCTTCTTCTTCAACTTCTCCAAATAGAACCGATCGGGCATGGCATCAGTGTTGTGCCCAAAACTATCAACAAAGTCTCCAGCCATCGCTTCCCAGCTCGTCCACTTCTTTGTTTGTTGCTTTGAGTACCATACCAGCGCATCTCCGGTCAGACTGCAGTTGAACAATTGCATGCGGATCTTTTCATAATGTCCAACCCCAACCAGCTTGTCACAATAAGATCTCAAATGAGCCATTGGGTCGCCACTGCCGTCGAATATATTGAACTTGGGTTTCTTATAATCCTCGGGCAGCTTCAAGTTAGGGTACATGCAGAGGTCCTTATAAGCTAGCCCTCTGGTTCCTTTGGTGCCTTGGAATTACTTGAACTTCTCCACCAGCCATTGAACTTGCTCTTTGGTGCTGTCTGAGTCTTCCTTTGTCCATGCATACATGTCATGATCTTTGATGGGTGATGCAATGGTTTTTGCTTCAACAGTGAAGGGTGGTAGGTTATTTTGCGGTGCTTTTAGTTGTGCAGTGTAAGTAGGGTAAGGGTTGTCTTTTTTAGGGAATATTGGATCTTTGCTATAAGGGCAGGTGGTTTTGTTTGGTTCAATGATCTTATCAACACGGGTAAGAAGAACCCTATTTTCCAACTCGAACAACCTCTGCTCCTACTTAGCATAGTCTTCATAGGCGACCACACCTTGTTTTTCAGGAGTTCCATTTCCAACTTTGTCAAACTCAGCCATGATATTGTGTCTCGTCCTTGTCCTTGTAGGCAAAGGGGGCAGTGTTGGGATTAATCCTCTAGATCTCAACCGGTATTGCGGCGCGGCCAAAATGCACAAACCAAACCTTCGGGGACTTAGGACTAACACAACAAAAATAAAGAAAAGAATGTGAGTATACGTTAGTTTTAATAAAATCGCGTCCTATTATGCAAGGGACCTCTTTTGTGCCAGAGGTAGGCCTATCGAAGATTCGAAGTAATGTTTGCACCAAACATGTCATTTTGTTTGCTTAAACATAATCAACACAAGCCTTAAAACTCAAAATAACAAAATTTTATTTGATTTGCTTGGCTTTATTACAACCACTAATTTGAGACAACGACTCGAAAAACAATGACAAAAGAAAAGACGACTCGACTTAAGACGACCAGACTATGTGCCAAGCAAAGAGGTTTTGAATCAAGCATCAGTTCCAGCATCTTATTTCTCCTTCTTCTCTTTGGCTTATTCCTTAGGTTTGTGAACTAGGCTTATGGGTGGAGGAGCGGCGAACATCTCCATCAGATCATTCCCAGCTTGCATGTCACTCAGAGCTTTTGTGAAGAATTCACAGATTTCGATCCCTATTGCTTCCTTTCCTTCTAGTGGCACTGCCTTAAAATACTCTCCCTATCCTTTGAGCAAATCTTGTAGATTCCCAGCAGCTTGCTTCGCTCCCATGACCTTGCATGTCCAATACTTGAGTTCATCCCATTTGGTCTTATCCTTGTATTATCTCCTAATTTCCCGCTCTTGTGTTATCCTTAATTCTTTCTTACTTTGGTCGAACTCATGTCGTAGCTTCTTGTATTTTTCAGTGACACTCGGAGCTTTGGTTTTCCCTTTCAGCGTAGTCTTTGATCAGAACCTTTCCCTATCTTCACTAAGCCACTGAGGATAAGCTAGAGTAGCCGCGGGGTTCACCCTACTATCTCTGGTGCAAGGCAAACCCGAAGGTGTTGCTAGCACAAACGCGGAAGAACAAACAAGAAGATAAAAGATAGAAGCAAGACAAAACTTGCTTCTTTTGAAAGAACAGTGAGGAACCTGTCTCAACGCTCGATCAAAAGGGACACAAGAATCACCCTAACTATGCAATAATCCTCAAGAGAACATTGCCTCTTGCAAACTGAATGATCAAAGAGGAATGTTCAATCGGATTTACTGAAAGCCACAAGTCCATAAAAGCCCTCACCGGGGTTGCTCACGTTGGAGACAAGAAATGTGCTCGGCACTTTCATTCAATTTCAATAATCAAAACTAGCTGTTTACAATGAAAGGAAACAAGGTTTATATAGGAAATACTAAGGGTAAACTAGTAAAAGGGTCACAGGTAACCAATAGAAATAAGCCACGTAGGGCTGAGTTAAAATGTGTTCGGCAGTCTTTGACTTCGGTGAGCCTTGGCTTCGGTTCTCAATTTGTCTGCTCGAACACACTTGTCCTCGGGCGCTTGACTTAGCTTCGAACACATGTTGTTGTGTTCGGCTCTGTTGTGTTCGGCCCTGTGCTGCCCGGTGCCAAGAGCTGCTATTCGGTAACCTTGTCCTCGGGCTCGAATTCAAAGATGTAGCCCTTGGTTTCAACACTTTGCAATTCTCCTTCCGAACACATTCTTCCTCCCGATATAGCCAGTTGGATGTGCATGTCATGGAGCAGCTTAGCTTGGCTTCGAGTGATTGGCCTCCTCGGTTGATCAGTCACTGCCTTCGGTTGAAGTGTCCTCGGATGATCAGCACTTTGAGCTGCATCATCCTCCCCTTCTTGAGAGGATTTCGTCCTCGAAATCGATTCATCCTCTGCCTCTGATATTTGGCCTACAACACAAGGAGTCAAATCAGTAACATTGAAGGTGTTGGACACATTATACTCACCTGGGAGGTCGATGACATAAGCATTGTTGTTTATTTTGCTCAGCACTTGAAATGGACCATCCCCTCGAGGAGCCAACTTTCCTTTCCTTTGGTTCGGGAAACGTTCCTTTCGGAAGTGAACCCAAACCCAATCTCCCTTCTTTAATTCCAACTTCTTTCGCCCCTTGTTTTTCTTCAAGGCAACCTTTGCATAGGCTTCCTCGAGGTTCTTCTTTGTCTTGGCATGCAACTCGAGCAGAGCTTTGGCTCGGTGAGTACCTTCACTATCAAGAACAACATCTCGAGGCAATGGGGTTAGATCAAGTGGAATTAAAGGGTTAAATCCATACACACAGTCGAACGGGGTCATGTTAATCATTCGATGCACCGTTCGATTGTATGCAAACTCCATCATGGGCAAACGATCAGCCCAATTTCCAACCTTCCCTTTGGTCATTGCCCGAAGCAAAGATCCCAAGGTTCGGTTAACTACTTCGGTCTGTCCATCAGTCTGAGGATGGTGAGACGTCGAGAAAAGTAGTTTGGTGCCGAGGGCACCCCATAGACACTTCCAAAAATGACTCAAGAATTTTGTGTCTCGATCACTCACAATAGTACGAGGGACACCATGCAATTTCAACACATTAGAAACAAACAATGTAGCTACATGCTGCGCATCATCACACTTCTTGCAAGGAATAAAGTGAGCCATTTTAGAAAAGCGGTCAACTACAACGAAGATGCTATCATGTCCTCCCCCCGACCTCGGTAACCCCAAGACAAAGTCCATGGATATATCAACCCAAGGTCGATCAGGCACAGGTAACGGGGTGTACAAACCATAAGGGTTGGACTTCGATTTAGCTTTCTTGCAAATGAGGCAAGCGTTGCAAAGCTTTTCCACATCTCGTCGCATTTTGGGCCAATGGAACTACTCGGTGAAGATACCAAGATTTTGTCGACACCGAAGTGTCCCATCAGTCCACCGGAGTGAGCTTCTCGAACTAAGAGCTCTCTCCACGATGACACTGGCACACAAACCCTCCCATTCTTGAAGAGGTAGCCATCGTGCCACTGATATTTCTCAACTCTTCGGCCACTCAAGATTGCGTCACGAACGCATTTCAGCTTGGGATCGTCCTCGTACATCGACTTGATGCTTTCGAATCCCATGAGCCTAGAGGCGAGAGTGGTCGCTAAGGCAAATTTCCTTGATAGCGCATCGGCCACAACATTGTCTTTACCCTTTTTGTAATGAATTACATAGGGAAAGCTTTCAATAAATTCAACCCACTTGGCATGTCTTCGGTTCAATTTCTCCTGTCCTCGGAGATGCTTCAAGGACTCATGATCACTTTTGATCACAAATTCTCGAGGCCACAAATAATGCTGCCAATGGGCGAGTGCTCACAACTCTTTATCATAGGTTGAGTAATTCAAAGTTGCACCCTTAAGCTTTTCGCTAAAGTAAGCGATCGGCTTCGATTCTTGCATCAGCACTCCTCCGATCCCAACTCCAGACGCATCACACTCGACTTCGAATGCTTTGCCGAAGTCAGGGAGTTGCAACAACGGGGCAGAACAAAGCCTCCGTTTCAACTCTTGGAAAGCCCTTTCTTGGGACTCTCCCCACATAAATGGGTGGTCTTTCTTGACCAGCTCGGTCAAAGAAGCTGCCACGGTGCTAAAGTCACGAACAAACCTTCGGTAAAAGCTAGCTAAACCATGGAAGCTACGAACTTGTGATACCGAGGTTGGAGTTGGCCAATCTTTGATGGCTTCGACTTTTGATTCGTCGACTTCGACACCATTAGCACTGACAACGAATCCTAGAAAGACTACACGATCGACACCAAAGGCACACTTTTTGAAGTTAGCATATAACTTCTCTTCTCGAAGCTTCTCAAGCACAAGCCTTAGGTGTTTGACATGTTCATCCATGGTGCGACTATAAACAAGTATGTCATCAAAATAAACGACAACGAACTTGTTTATGAACGGTTTGAGCACATGGTTCATCAATCGCATGAATGTGCTCGGGGCATTGGATAAGCCAAATGGCATTACCAACCATTCATAGAGACCGAATTTGGTTTTGAATGCGGTTTTCCACTCGTCTCCGGGTTTCATTCGGATCTGATGGTAACCGGACCTGAGGTCAATATTTGAAAAGCATGAAGAACCACTTAATTCATCTAGCATGTCATCTAATCGAGGGATAGGATGACGATACTTTACCGTTATTTTGTTGACTGCTCTACAGTCAACGCACATTCGCCATGTTCCATCTTTCTTCGGGACAAGGATAACAGGAACGGCGCAAGGACTCAAGCTCTCACGAACGAGGCCCTTGTTCAGCAATTCATCAACCTGCCGTTGGAGCTCTTTGGTGTCTTCGGGATTACACCGGTATGTAGGTTTGTTCGGGATTTGAGATCCCGGCACGAAGTCAATTTGGTGCTCGATTCCTCTTAACGGAGGTAATCCACCTGGCATTTCCTCGGGAAACATGTCCTCGAAGTCCTGCAAAACACTTTGTACAGCACTAGGCAAAGGGTTATTGTTAGAAAAATCATCATTAGAGTTTAGAAGAATACCCTTGTGCACGAGGCAAATCATCATCTGACCGTGGTCGTTGCCTCGTAAGATCTCACCGGGTTGCATGATTGCACAAATCCCTTTCTCTTCGGTCGGTGAGTTTGTCTCCTCGGCCATCAATTTTGCTCCCATCGAAAGCTTAGCTTTGGCCGCTTCTTTCAATTCTTTCATCCTTTTATAGTCCTCGGTGACTTGTTTTGGAGACAAGGGTTTGACTACGAAACTCTTCCCATCGAGCTTCACAGTGTAAGTGTTGGATCGGCCATTGTGAACAGCTGTTCGGTCATATTGCCACGGTCGACCCAATAACAAATGACAAGCTTGCATCGGAACCACATCGAATATCATTTCATCTTGATACTCTCCGATTCTAAACTTGATCCGCACTTGTTTGACAACCCTCAATTCTCCACACTCATTCAGCCATTGTAATTTGTAAGGGTGAGGATGCTTCATCGTAGGTAATCCCATTTGTGAAACCAAAGTCTGGCTCACCATATTTGTACAGCTTCCAGAATCGATGATCATTGGACACACCTTTTCTCTTACTCGACATCGGGCATGAAAGAGATTTTCTCTTTGGTTGTCCTCTTCTTCAAGAGTCATGCAGCTCAAATTCCTTCGAACCACAAGTAACATTTCCGGATGATCAGCTTCGGCAGCTTCATGATCATCATCACCTTCAGCTCGGTCAGCCTCCTCGATTAATTCCACCTCGGTGTCACTCGCTTGCTCATGGACGGTTCCATCTTCGAGCAAAAGCATAACTTTGCGAGTTGGACACTCTTTTGCCATGTGACCATAACCTCTGCATTTGTGACACTGAATATTCGAAGCACTAGGAGAGTTTAGCTGCACTTTACCTCCCACTTCTCTTGGTTGGTGAACGGTCACACCTCTTTCGAAGGGTCTCTTCGAATCTCGAACAGCGTTGGCGCTTGTTTGGTTAGGATTCTTCCATTCTTTTCCTCGGTTCAAGGGAGTAGAAGTAGTAACTCCTCGATACCGATTTGCCTTTTCTTCCTTCACCAATTTTTCAGCTTCGGTTGCAGCATCAAACAAATCTTCCAACGTGTGGTACACGTGGAGTCTCAACTGAGATGACCAATTCTTGGCCAAGCCATTTTTAAACCGGATAATGGCTTGTTCCTCGTCTTCGGTCAGATCAAGATTCAATCGAACCTTTTCAAATTCATCATGGTACTCTTGAACTGACTTGGACCCTTGTTTTAGCTCATATAACTTTTGCATTTGAGTGTGCCTGTACTTGGCACTCAAATACTTAGCATCCATGGCTCTCATCAACTGTGGCCAGGTATTGACTTCGGGATAGGCATTTCTTCGCCTATGCCTCTTGTCAGCTTCCCACCATGTAGAGGCATAAGCTTCGAACGAAGCAATGGCATGGACAGTTTTTCTCTCTTCGGTCATCTCATTGGTTTCGAAGATGCGCTCCATTTTAAGCTTCCATTCAAGATACACTTCCGGATCACTAGTTCCTTTAAAGGGTGGAATAGTGATCTTGACACTGTTCAAGTTTGAGTCTCGAACACCACGAACCTGTTCGGGATACTCATCATTTCGATCATCAGCCTCTCGCTCAATATTTCTTTCAACATGGGCTCCTCGGCCTCGACCTCGGAAATTTCCACGACCTCGGTGAGCTTGCCTTCGTTGAGCGAAAGGCGGCTCACGTTCATACTCGTCCTCGGGAAATTCCTCTTCATCAGCCTCTTCGGTTACAATGCCAAGGTCTCTTCAGGCCCTTGGAAGTGGTAACCTCTCTTCTCGGGGACTGCCCAAGTTTTGATTTCCAGCTTGGGGATTGCCCAAGTTTTGTTGCGCTTGGGGATTGCCCAAGTTAAGTTCTCTTCGAATTGCTTCACTCGTCAACTGATGTTGTCGAACAAGCTCAGCATACAGCTCAGGTTTCATCGGAGTGGATTGGCTCGTTCCAGCGCCGGACCCATGCACGGCCACGGACGCGCTTCCTTGTGCGAGTTGAGCTACTCGAAGACTCACTCCTCTCACTTCAGCACTGATTCCTTGTATCGCAGCCATGAGATCAGCTAACGACACTTCTGGCCTTTCAATGCCTTTTCCATCGCCTCCATTTCCAGCCATGGTACCTGCACAAGTCAAAGACCAAACAAATGTTAAGGTTAGAAATCACCTCACACTCTCACTCACCTTTGATGGGTGGCACTCGGGTCCACTCAATTTATTGGTTCGGTTTTGGTCACTCAAGGACTTGTTAACAGTGGCTCGTCCAATTGATCGGTCCTCTAAGATCCTTCAAGTTCGACAATAGTCACTGTCCCTTCAGGAAGAGTGAAGTGATGTTCGACTCGATGGAACGGACGCTTTTAACTGAGTTCGGGGAGTCAAAAGAGATTTCTACAAAAATTTGGACTTCCGTCACCCCTTCGCACGAATTCCTATCAGCTCAAATGAGTTAGTACGACCTTGAGTAGGACAATTACTCAAAAGATCCACTAACTAGAATTTTGGAACAAAAGAAAGTGAGAACCTAGGAGAATCTACCCTTTGATTCCCTTTTGGAATCTTTTTCAATCACACCAACTCTTGTCCGTACAAGAGTGGTCCCTCCTTGGTACGGATAGGGTTTTATCTTATCCACTTTCCCTTTTCAGCCGACAAATTTCACCTGGGGGTTTTGATGTTTTAAATTTACCCCTTTTCTTCTTCAATGGAACAGTGACCTTGCTCCGGCGTACGGACAACTCAACTTCGGTTCACTGATCACAATATTCAAAAGATCTGGGTTGCTCTTTCAACTCCGGTTCCAAGCAACATCGGATGAATTCAAAGTCCTTCGAGCTAAGAACCAGCTCGCCGTGTCGTACACTATTACAATTTTGTAACAATTTTCCGGCGTACGGACAACGCTTTCAAACTTAGAACTTCGATTTTCAAGCAACAAACAAACCCAAATCACTCAAGAACCACCAATCTTCATCGGTTTCTTCCAAACACAATGGGGTTCGAGTTTTCAGTCACCATTAAGTTCAAAAACAGTCCAAAAATTCACCAAGAAACCCTAGTCACGAAACTGGTACGTCGGGTACTTGTTGGATTCGGAACTCGATGGTGAACAAGAATCAATGGTCATTTTTCCCAAACAACCAACAATCAAACACAATTTTGAATTTTCTCTTTAACACCCTTTTTTTTTTTTTTTTTGTAAAATAATAACACCAACAGTGACAAAACCAAATCAAGAACACGAAACGGAAAACAAAGACACAAACGCACGAAGATAAAGGTACTTGAACAGGATTTGGGGTTGTAGAAACAAGCCCAAACCGTGCTCTGATACCAAGATGGTGCAAGGCAAACCCGAAGGTGTTGCTAGCACAAACGCGGAAGAACCAACAAGAAGATAAAAGATAGAAGCAAGACAAAACTTGCTTCTTTTGAAAGAACAGTGAGGAACCTGTCTCAAAGCTCGATCAAAAGGGACACAAGAATCACCCTAACTATGCAACAATCCTCAAGAGAACATTGCCTCTTGCAAACTGAATGATCAAAGAGGAATGTTCAATCGAATTTACCGAAAGCCACAAGTCCATAAAAGCCCTCACCGGGGTTGCTCACGTCGGAGACAAGAAATGTGCTCGGCACTTTCATTCAATTTCAATAATCAAAACTAGTTGTTTACAATGAAAGGAAACAAGGTTTATATAGGAAATACTAAGGGTAAACTAGTAAAAGGGTCACAGGTGACCAATAGAAATAAGCCACGTAAGGCTGAGTTAAAATGTGTTCGGCAGTCTTTGACTTCGGTGAGCCTTGGCTTCGGTTCTCAATTTGTCTGCTCGAACACACTTGTCCTCGGGCGCTTGACTTAGCTTCGAACACATGTTGTTGTGTTTGGCTCTGTTGTGTTCGGCCCTGTGCTGCCCGGTGCCAAGAGCTGCTTTTTGGTAACCTTGTCCTCGGGCTCGAATTCGAAGATGTAGCCCTTGGTTTCAACACTTTGCAATTCTCCTTCCGAACACATGCTTCCTCCTGATATAGCCAGTTGGATGTGCATGTCATGGAGCAGCTTAGCTTGGCTTCGAGTGATTGGCCTCCTCGGTTGATCAGTCACTGCCTTCAGTTGAAGTGTCCTCGGTTGATCAGCACTTTGGGCTGCATCAGTCTCGGCCATGACAAAACTGCATAGTAAGCCTCTTTTCCACATTGTCAATATAGTACTAACCATCGGATTCTCAATGCCCTTTATGTCAACGTTGAAGCTTCTCCCTCCCGTTAACTGCGGAGTTTTTTGTGTCATTCCCACTTGCCGGAGGATTCTTAAAGGAACATAGTGGTGAGTTCCTCGGAATCCAATCAACGTCAAGAAAGTGATGTCTTGACCTTGTATGGAAACAATGAAACCAGCGCAGTTTTCAATTACCCATTGTACCTCTTGCAACTCTTCAAGCTTAGTGTACCATCGTTGCATGTTCGTAGGGTCTTCCCATACTGTCGTACAAGCCATGCGAGTGCTATGTGAACGAATCCCTCCTTTCCATGATGGTTTTGGTGCTAGTGGGCTGATAGGGACACTGTGCAAATGCTCTATCAACCATATTTGCAGCAAGAGATTACACCCTTAAAAAAAGTCTCCTCCTCTTCTACATTTGGTTAGAGCCCTGTAAACTTATCCCAAAATTATTGGAACTAAACTTACTTGTTACTTGTGAGCGCCCTTGCGTAATCCCTCTACCACTCTTCCCAACCTTATGTCGATCTTTCCTTCATTTTTGGGGAAAACCATGCTTCCTAGAAAAGCAACGATGAAAGCATTTGATTCTGTCCACTCCGTCTTGAATTTCCCATGCCCTAGTCCAATCATGCCTAAGCGTTGTATCTCCAAATCTAGAATGCAAGTACTCCAAAGCGACTTTTCCATCATGCACTCCCTCGACATATGGATCATAAGGAGCGCCCAATAGTTGAATGAACTCCTTAGGGTCCACGTCTTGGGGATAAATCATAGTCTCGGGCCCAGGCTCTAACCCTGCTAGTCCTCCTAATTCCTCCAACATTGGTGCCAAATCCAAGCCATTGAAATGAAACACCGCCCTTTTATAGTCCAAGAAATGTGTGGCAGCCTCGACTAAACCAGGCATGGTCGTGTAGGCCTTGAGAGCCACCAGTTATCCCAACACTTTTTGAACATGAACTTTGCTAAGGACAGCAAGATCTTCCCACCAGAGTCTGATCAAGTGAGGAGGTCGGGAGACAATCTCGAATTGAAGTGTACCTCTCGCAGCCATAGTCTGAAAACAAAACATGAAAAGGTAAAGACCAAAACATTCTTATAGTCTTGATCATACTTAGAAAACGATCAATATTTTTGCAAACATTTCTTCGAATCCATGCAAAGATGCGACGTATAGCCTTCCTAAGTTTGAATGATGCGAAAAAAACAAACATGCATTGCCAATTGTTTTCAAAATCCCCTAAAAATTCATTTCATAACTATGAAGTTTAGTACATAAAAGATCAAAAAAGACAAAACGAAACTAGACATTGGGTTCCTCCTCTAGTCTGGTTTTCTTTGCTTCTCTCACTATCTCTTGAGCTTCTTCCAAGGCCTCCGCTAAATGACCTTTAGCTGCGAACAAATGAAGTATGTCCACGGCACTGTACTCGCTGTTCCATTGCCTGTGTTTTTCCATCAACCCCTCTACTTTTCCTTCGAAGTCAAGTGCACGTTTCTTCCATGTCTCTATCCTTTTTTGGTGCTCCGCTTCTGATTCTGATACCCTGCGCATTAGCCACTTGTATTTGATTTGTGCCTCTACTTCTTTATCTTTGATAGTGTCGCTGCTATTCGGCCCTGGTGTGATCGTCCCTCTTAATTCTGCTTGCAACCAGTCTGCATAGTGTGGTTCACAACCTGCCTTATACCGATTTCGTTCTATAGATTTCGGACCCATTATGCAACAATTTTTCCAACTATCAATGATTTCCCCAGCCAAAGCAATCTTCTCCTTAGTGTAATCAAGTTGATATCGTCCCGTGAAAGCCATTTGAATTATGCATCGTTCCTGCCAGCTTGCCTCATGAATCTTCCAGAGATGTATGGTGGAAGGCCACGCAGCCCCATTAGAGTAATAAAGGGAGTGGCATTAGCTCGAATTGTGAACTCGTTCGTTGGGAACCAAATAAACATCCATTGTATAGTGTCGTTCGTTATGCCATTAAAGAGTTTCAACCAACCTTCAACGCTACTTGGTTGTTTCAGGGCTCTAACTCAATAGCGTGGTGTGGTTATGCGATTGATGCCTGATGGTTTGAGTATTTCTGCGCATACTCTCACTATCTCCAAATGCTCCTTGAACCAGAGTTGTAGTAACAAGTTACATCCTTCGAAATACCTAGCCCCCTTCTTACAATGTCCCAATGCTCTATAGATGTCAGCCAAAATCATAGGTACCATAGTGCATTCTCGTTTGTCAACCCCGTTCATCACAGCTTCCACTACCTTGATCAACCATACCCCAATGTAATGACTTTAACTTTCAGGAAACACCATAATACCCAAAACACTAACTATGAAGGCAAAAATCTTTCCTTTATGTCAATCATCATAGGAAGTGAAATCATCACGCTTTTGATCAAAAGCACCATCATGACCAAATTTCTTATACAGAAAAGACAAAGGTATGCCGCCCTTTTGTATGAATCCCACTGAATCATTTCCGGCAAGGCCAAGCAATTTGCGAAGATCGCTCAAAATAGGAAACTTTGGGATGATGATTGTCGTTTCTTGCCATGAACCAGTTGACCTATTTTGGATTGCTGCATGATTTCCTATCGTCTCCACTAAGAATTGGCTTAGACAAGGTTCCTCTAAACAGACAATTTGGAAATGGAAAAGTTTTTGGGACCATCGGCTGTACCACGGACTTGACCTATCCCAAAACTTTTCCAAAGGGTGCTTTGCGGAAGTGAGAACGGCCGTCAAACCGACGCAATCCTTTTTTTTCAATATATCGCACAAGTGAACGTTGATGAGGAGATATGTCAAATAAAATGTATTATACAAAATTTTAAAAAGATATTACAACCAAAATATACATTTTAACAAAAGAAAACAAAACAAAAAAAAGAAGTTAATCTCAAATAATAATAATAACAATAATAATAATAAATAACAAGATAATAAGCAATAAAAAAATCCCAAAAATAAAGACTCATTATGGTTAGGACTTTGAGTAGTCCCTAGCGGAGTCGTCATTCTGTCATACCCGATTTTAGACTCAACTCGGAGCGAGTCGGGTTTCAGGTTCTGACTGGATAACTCGTTTGAGTTAAGAGTTGGAGTCGCCACCTAATATAGATTTCTAAGGTATATTAGGTCACCTAAGCATCTAAGGCCAGGTCTTTATCAAACCAGTCTACTTTCAGAGATTCAATGGGTAAGAAGTCCAAATGACTCGGGGAAGAACGTGTAAGGCACTTTCCCAAGTCCTACGAAATGTGGTTCCCGCCCGAGTCTATATATTTTGGGATGTCTATGCAAATACGTGTTATCATATATATTACTAACTTATAAGGTCAAATTGTAAATCAATTTATATACTAAGTCCAATTGGGCAAGTATAAATAGCATATACACAATTGAGTTTCACATACGACCTAATTCCACGCCTAATCGCGTTGACGGCCTCTAATATAAAAAAGCCTAATCGAAAACATGGTCAAATCTGCAAAGAGTATAAAAACACAGCATATTTGTGCAATTTTCAGCATCTAAGTTATATTTGAATAAATGGGCAGCTTTGCAAGAATAAGCAGTTTTCACAAACAGTTTCAGATTTTTTCAAAACCAAATGAGTGTTGTTTTTGAAATAAAATGCTATCCATTTAGGGTTGATGTGACTCGTCATTAATTGTCGAGCCCTAACTTAATGGCTATTTGGTGTAGGGGTCAGTTTTGGAAATATAAATAGGTAAGTGGGCTTTTTTGCAAAATGGATTTTCACCGAAGTACATAAATGCAAATAAAAGGGCTGTCACACGTAAATATAGATATAAGTATGCAAATACATGAGTAATTGATAGTATTAAGCTTTAGAAGATAGTTGTATAGTTGTATAGTTGACCCCAATACTTATACCCCCTATACACTATTAGATTAGTGTATAAGAGGTCAAAGTAGGTCGAAAATCAGTTTAGTACATATAAGGCCATGTTTAAAAAATTGTTTTGGGCCTGTATCATTTATGCAAAGAGAGGTGCAGTTTTAAATTTATAGAAACAGTCAAATTTTAAGAAGTTAGTGCACACATAGCCCTCATCGTAAAGATTTCGATTTTACATTCACTTCAGCGTGAGTTTAAACTTGAACAGGCTAGGCACAAGTCGGTTTGTTACTGTCAGGTCTTAATTCAATGCGTGTAAGCCCAGAATTTCAGTTTCAAATCAAGATAAACATCTATTTTCAAAAATCACCATGCTAATGTTTTCTAAAAAAAATCATAGCTTATAAGGATGATGCAACACGCCAAGGAGGGGGTTAGGAATGGCCCTTGGGTAGCCTTGTACACAGTTTCACGACTGTGTACCCTATTTTAATCATTACACACGGGGTCCTAATCAAATACAAGCAGTTAAGAATAGACTAAGAGGGATCAGACAAAGAAAAAGAAAAGGCCTTGTGAACACTCAATACAAGGTTTGCAGGTACTCATATCCATGCCAAAAGGCCTCCGGGAACACCCTTCATAAATAGCCACAAGAAACACCTGTAGATCTAACTCTGGTATAGCTCCAAGGCTATCCACAAATAGGCTGCATAAAGGGGTTAGCAGGGCTAAAAACAGAGCCCAAACAGAGGTACAAACAGGAACACAAATAGGCAGTAATCACACAAAAGAATACATGCACAACCAGTTCAAATAACAGTATGAGTTGTAGTTTATACCTTGTTAATGTGATAGCCAGCAAAGAGTAGAAGAGATGCAGTGTGTCTCTTTCGAGCAGTGTCCAATAGAAAACTAGAGTGTGCAGTGCTTTCTCTATGCCTTTGTTTTATTAGAGAAATATGTAAGGAGTCTGTGTGTCCTAAAGTGAGGAATGCAGCCGCTTTAAATAGTTGTAATAGTGCAGGCTTTAGTTCAAATGGGTAAAAGAATAATTAAGGCAAAGAATATTGCTTCCAAGAATAAGGACACCATTAAGTGTCCCTTCCAAAAATAGGTCAATCTATTCCCAAAACTTAAGGGAGACATGATCCTAATTGATGGTATTCTCATACCCTTAATCCTAATACAAGTCCAGGTTCAAAAAATCAGTCACACAGGCATATTTTAGGTTTAAAATCAACTAATAGAATTTTAAAAGATCTCAGTTAATTCGGGATCAACCAAGCAACATATTCACCACTCAAAGATTTTATTCCAACCAATTTGAATCTTCCAAAGCATGTAAGACAAACCATTCATTCAGTTTCCAAACATCTACTCATGAGAATCATACACTTTGGCATGGTAAGAGGCCAAACATTACAGAGAACAAAAACGAGCATAGGCCAAATCACTAGACTGCCCTAGGTTTTACAGATTAATGAAGGTGTTGCAAGACACAAACCACGAACATCAAGCACTAGCCAGTGTTCCCACTTACAGTGATGAACAAAGCTCGAAATTTCCACAGATTTCACTTTAATTTAAGCACTGAATAACCATTAATCATGAGAAAGGATAAGCAAATCTAGGCATGCGAACAAGTGTTCTTGCCAAGCAGTGGAGTAATCAAAATCGTAAATTCAATGCACTTTACCAATTAATCAACTAATTATGTTAGCATGCTAAAAGACCAGATAATTTGGAGTTTTATCACCACTTAAATCCAGAAATCAATTTGGAAAACAAATTGGATTTTAGGGTTACCCGTTTTGCACAAATCGAGTCAGGGCTAAATCGACCTCCGATAATCATGCAGAAGGGTCCTTCCCTCTCAACACGATGGTTATGTTTAGGTTTTGCTGAGGCATCACCGGCATTCTCTCTTCATTGACATAGACGAAGTCGAGCCAAAAACCAACCATTTCGATTTCCCGCCAAACGATGACATAATTTAAGGTTTTTGTAGCAGAGAGTGAGAGGAACACGATGGTGTAATTCTCTTCAAATTCCACCAACGGGAACGACCGAAAATCGCCATGAACAGCGCTGACTAGGCTTTCGTAGAGAGAGAAATGAGAAAGAAGACGGCTGAGGGTGAGAAGTGGAAAATGAAGGGGATTTTAGGATTTTGGGGGGGGGGGGGGGGGTGTTTGGGTAATTAAAAATTGTAACAATCATCCTGGCCGTTGGATCGGTTGTGTGGACGGCCAGGATTTCGTCACGTAGGTGCTGAGGTGTTTAAATGAGGCTGAGGTGTGTGTATACGTGTGTATATATATACTTTGTATTAAATAGTATAAAATGTGTATAATTGTGTATAAATGCTTATAAAATGTGTCGAAAATTGCACAAAAATATTTATAAAATTATAAAAAAATTAGAAAATTAATTTTGAAGGCCAAAGGGCTAATGGAGACTATTATATTTAATTTTAAAGTAATTTGTGCCATTTTCTAAGATGGGAGTAATTACAAAAACTCGTAATTCGACGTGCAAATTTTGTAAATAGCCGTGGTTTATGCCAGTATTTTGAAAAATTGCCTAATTGATGTGCGTGTGTGAAGTAGTGACTTTGAATATGAGTGAGTGTATGACACTCGTGCGGCTATCAGTGCAATTTTTCTGAATAAAAGACTATCGGGACAGAAGGGACAAAATTAGGTGTCAACAAATCCTAGTAACATAATTTTCAGAACAAAAGGATATGCCCTATTTTGCACGAGATTTTCTGGAGAAACTCCCTTTAAACATTATGAACTATACACATATCATCATTCAAATATTATGCCAGTATCTTCCTCCCTAAAATAGCTTTGATTGAAGTTTCAAAGATCAGAAACAAACATCCTACTTTACAATTAATATTCAAAATTCCTAAAATTACATAGGGGCAATCATTCTACTGAAACTCAGTCCAAATCTTTCTCGAAAATAAGTCCTAGACAAATCCCAATTTGAAATCAAGGGTAGTCTAAATATTCTGTACCAAGTCAAGAAATAGTTATATGATATATCTTGGACAAAGAAATTATTATACTGATCTCCTATGGTCTTCCCTTAATCAATTTGAAATTCAATCTTGAATCAAGAACTGCTCTTTCTAGAGGTCTCAATAGTTAAAAAAAAGACAACAATCAAGAGCTGCTCATGCTATTAAGCTATAGTTCTAGGAGTAACAAAACCCGTGGTGACTGAAATATTCCAGCAAAAATAGTCAAATTCTTACATACGCACAAACAGGATATTGGCCAAAACATTTTGCATTATTTCAAACTTTCCGTACTAAAGCAATGTCGAGTTAAACATATCAATGCACAAACTTTAAAAGTGACGCTTTCACGGATCAAAAGAACTAACAACATAACTAGTATTAAGATGTAGAATAAACAAGAATCAGGCACTGCTTTATCTAACTTAATCATGTGACAACTTGCAAATTAAGACATTAGCATATACTAATTCTCAGAAGCAAGGATACAAAAATAAGAGAAAGAGTACTAGTACCCGATTGACATAGGGTCGGGTCGATTACGAATCGGGCTGGGTCAAAATCGACCCGTTTGCTTTCATTTTTGCCCTTTCTAAATTCTGAAACTCCCTGCTTGAATCTTCCTTTTTTTGTCCATGTGCGTGTGAACGAACTAACTCGGTTGCCAATTTTCTCGTTTGTTTTCTTTTTTTAGATCCAAACTAGTGATGGGGAGAGAGAAATGGGGGAGTAACGAATGGGATTGACGACATGACTGGTGTTGGGGTATCGGAGTCATGGTGGATGGGTGTGTTGTGGGTGAATCTATACCGATTTTTAGGAAAAGGGGGGGAGAGAACGAAGGAGGGGGTGTGGGCGGTGACTGAATTTTTTTGTAGAGGGGAAATGATTTGGTTTTAGGATTTTTGGGGAGTGTGTTCTAATAAAAAAAGAAAGAAATAATCTAGGCCGTCGGATTTGGGTAATGGAGCATTGAGATTGAGCCACTTGTGTACGTGTGAGGTGAGTGTATATGTAGCATGTGTATTAAGTGTATATGTATACAAGTGTATATGTAATGTATATGTTGTGTATACTGGAATTAAATTGTCCAATAATTGACTTAAATATGCTAATAGCTGGAAAAAATAATTAGTAAATATACGGACTTCTGTAGACGACTTAGAAGAATAATAATTAACTCAAAATATTTAAAATAATATTAATTATGTCACAAAATTGATACTTAAGTGTATTAATCATGTAAATATTCACAAATGGTGCAAGTGTTTTGAAAATGACCTAAATGACGTAATTAAGTAATATAATCATATAAAATAGATAGTTGTATAATAGGGGGATCGATGATACGGGTGACACAAATAGATACGTGATATCTAATGCAATTCATTACGAAAAATTAATATTTCATTTTAAATTAAAGATGGCTAATTATGAAAAGGGGAGGATAAAATTGGGTGTCAACCTCTCTTTGCCCAGGGGCGATGAAAGAATCTTCGGGCAAATACGTTGACAGAGCAACCAATTTTATCATGAATTTTGGAATATAGTTTGGGAATTGTGCACGTCCAAAATAATGTGTAGAGTAATGTCTTGAGGTATTTCTAAGACGTCTGAACGTTCCCTGCAGTAAAGGTTAGCTTACTGCAAATAATATTTATAGACATAAAATTGACTTTCCAGTCATTTCGAGTGTCAACTGTTGTTTTTTCAGTGTCTCTCGTCGTGAGATAATCGTCATGCTCGTCAGGAGCTATTATGGCCTCTCGTCAAGAGATAGTTGTTTGCTTGTCAGGAGCTATCAGTGCCTCTCGTCGGGAGAGATTTATTTGCTCGTCAGGAGCTACCAGTGCCTCTCGTCAGGAGATATCCGTCTGCTCGTCAGGAGCTACTTAGTGCCGCTCGTCAGGAGATGGTTGTCTGCTCGTCAAGAGCTACTAGTGCCTCTCGCCAGGAGATATTTTTCTATCGCATCGGGCTGTACCGAGTAGAGTGAAGTACTAAAAGAATAGAATGATGTTACCTGAAACATTGTCATGCCGATTTGTCGTATTGTTCCTTTTTGGTGCCTGTGCTCAAAGAAAATTTTGTGAGTTGTGGGGAGAAGGTTTGATTTGTACATTTCTTTGGCTTCCTCGGGATAGATGCCTTGGTAATTCGTCTGGTCATATCTTCTTTCATGAACGTCAGACCTCAGTCAAGCTATGGGACGCATAAAAAAGAACGAAATAAAAAGAAAACATGCATGCATTTTGAAAAATATTTATGCAGATATTTTTTATCCCATTGAATCGTAGACCGCATTGTGTAATACAAGTGCAATTCTTCAGCTATTGCTTCTAAAAATTCATTAATGTCAACGCTTGATGAATTTTGAGGAAACCTCAAAATTTTGCTTCTGCCTTTGCCTTTTCTTGAAATTTTTGAGGGTATCTTAAAAATTTCTACCCTAGTGCCGGCCTCTGCTTGACCTTGGAATTTTTGAGAGATCCTCAAAATTCTGTCCAGTGTCTACTTCGTGGGGAAAATAAATTTTTTGTATTGATGCGACCGTACCTTGGGTAGGTTGCCTACATATTCCAGCTTGGTGAATCAGGTCGTTATGTAGTTCCAGATTACATGGTTCTTTGCATAAAAGAAAAGCTAATGGCTAATGCAGATCCTTAGATGTAATATCTTTTGACAATGTCTGCATTGATCAGTTTTGGCCAAATCTCACCATCCATTTATGTTAATATCAATGCTCCTCCAGTAAGAACTCGATGAACCATGTACGACCCTTTCCAATTTGGCGCGAACTTGTCTTTTGCTTCTTCCTGATTAGGGAATATCTTCTTTAGAACCAACTGTCCAGGTTTGAAGGGTCTCACCCGGACCTTCTTGTTAAATTCTTTTGCCATTCTTTGCTGGTACAAATGTCCATGACATATTGCATTCATCCTTTTGCCATCAATGAGTGCCAACTGTTTCTTTCTTCTCTTAATCCATTCGGCATCTTTCAATTCTGCTTCCTAAATGACCCTTAGAGAAGGTATCTCCACTTCTGCTGGTATTACTGTTTCGGTGCCTTAAACCAATAAATAAGGGGTTGCCCTTGTTGATGTTCTTACAGTGGTGAGGTACCCCAACAATGCATAGGGTAGATTCTCATTCCAATTGTCAGTAATCTTATGCAGTATCTTCTTGATGTTCTTATTTGCTACCTCGACTACTCCATTCAATCTGAGGCCTATATGCAGTAGAATTACAATTCTTGATCTTGAAGGTGTCACAAGTCGCTCTCATCAATTGATGCAATCGAAACTACGAAAGCGATAAAAGATAAGAAACGAAACGAAACGAAACGAAACGAGACGAGACTCACACGATTGTTCAAGTAGCAATGAAGAACGATGTATCATTACACCCCGAACGATGGCAAAAAATCACCTACGCTATGCAACTATCCTCAAGAATCACGGGGTCCTTGCAAATAGAATGATCGACAGGTTTGAAGTTCTACTCGAATTCTTCCAATTGAAATCAAGCTAAAATTCATAGGTTTCAAAGAGAGTGTTTATCTCATATGTTTTGTGTTCAAAGTTTTGTCATGAATTCAAGACAAGTTGAAGACTCTTATAGTCTTCTACATACACAAAAAAATGTCTAGAATACCCTTAAAGTGGTTCAAAATATTAGAAGTAAGCTAGGGCTATACTTGGAATTACACCCTAAAATAGTAGAAATCTCGGATGTTGGCTCAGTGAAGTAGGCACCTCGCCTACTTAGGGAGGCGGTCCGCCTCTGCCTCTGCAAAGCTTGGGGGAGTGGCACAGGGAAGTGGGCGGTCCGCCTAGACACAGGGGCGGTCCGCCCCTTCAAGATCCAGAGAGCTCAACATCAAACGGGCGGTCCGCCCACTCTGGAAGGCAATCCGCCCCTTCCTGAAGCTTCTTGAGGCGCCTCACTTTGTGTCATTTGAGCCTCTCCTTGTGGTCTAGATGGTCCTCCTTCCATGGTGCTCCAATGCATGATCTTCAAGGTGGTTCCGAAGCCTTCATCTTCCACGTCTACGCTTGCCAGTTCCATGGTGCTCCAATGCATGATCTTCAAGGTGGTTCCGGAGCCTTCATCTTCCACGTCCACGCTTTGCCACACCAAGTGAATGTGAGCATCATGGATTGCTTTTGCTTGACTTCTAGTAAAGGGCCTTGGCTTGGTTTGCATTGCATCATCCTCCCCTTCTTGAGAAGATTTCGTCCTCGAAATTAAGGCGTCATCCTCCAAGGCATCATCACCTACATCAAAAGAAGTCAAGTCACTAACATTGAAAGCAGTCGACACATTATACTCACCCGACAAGTCTATCACATATGCATTGTTGTTGATCTTGGACAACACTTGGAATGGTCCATCTCCTCTTGGTGCCAACTTCCCCTTCCTATGGTTTGAAAATCTTTCCTTGCAGAAGTGCACCCATACCCAATCTCCCTTCTTGAAATCCACCTTCTTTCTTCCTTTGTTTTTCTTAGTTGCTATCTTCACACCTTTCAAATTTTTGAAATTTCTTCTTTTCATTTTTTTTTTTTGTAAAATAAAGATACCAACGGTAACAACACCACAATAACAATAACAAGAATACGAAAACGGAAACAAAGACACAATACGCACGAAACAAAGATAAAGAACAGGATTCGAGTTGTAAGAACAAACCCAAACCATACTCTGATATCAAGATGGTGCAAGCTAACTTGGTAGCTTAGCAACCAAAGAAAAAAAAACAAACGAAAAGTAATGATAAAAGCTAAACACAGCTTTTCTTGCTTGAACGGCACCGAGGAACTGAACTCGATACGATTCAAGTAGAAAGAAAGAGTACCTAAATTATGCAACAATCATCAAGAGAACAATGCCTCTTGCAAACTGAATGATCAAAGAGGAATTGTTCAATCGGAGTCACCGAAAGCCACAAGTTTAGAAGGCCCACATCTAGGTTGCTCACATCTGAGACATAAAAGAAAGAGCTCTCGGCTTCTCTCATTCAATATTCAATATTCAAAATCAAGGTGTCCTACAAACGAAATGTAAAGAGGTTTATATAGACAATACTAAGGGTAAACTAGTAAAACGGTCACAGACGACCAATGAGAATAAGCCACGCAGTGGCTAAGTAAGTTAAGTGTTCGGACACTCGAGTGCGAACACTTGAATTCGGACGCTCTCCCTTCGGTTGCTTTCACTGCTCGGCATCATTGTTGAGTGTTCGGTTGCTTCCTTCTTCCACGCTCCTTTGGTCTCGAACACTTGAATTCAGACGCCCTCCCTTCGATTGCTTTCACTACTCGGCGCCAATGTTGAGTGTTCGGACACTTCCTTCTTTGAGCTTCAGCTTGTAGATAAAACCTTCGAATCTTGCTCTTGGCCACTCAGCTTCCGAACGGTTGCTTTCTCCCAACCACGCCAATTGGATGTGAACATCATTCAACAATTTGGCTTGGCTTCGTGTCACTGGCCTCGATGGACTGAACACTTGATCAGCACAGATTCGGGCTGCCTCAAGTCATCACTAGAAGTTCTAGTAGATGTAGGTATAACTTTGGCACTTGTGGATTCAAACAACCATTGATTCTCACCAGCTAAGGCTTCTTCAGGTATCAAATATCCTTTACAATCTTATACTTCTTATGAACATTTTTCGCAGAAACATAAGGCGTTCATGGCTGCCATTTCCACTCATAGTGAGCCGAAGTCCTATGCACAAGCTATTAGAGATGAACGCTGGAGGGAAGCTATGAATAAAGAGATATCGACTCTTGAAGCAAATAATACTTGGAGGCTTGAAACTTTACCAGTTGGGAAGAAAACAATTGGTTGTCGATGGGTTTACAAGATCAAGTATAAAGCTGATGGCTCCATAGAACGCTTCAAGGCGAGGTTAGTTGCAAAAGGCTATACACAAGTTGAAGGGGAAGACTTCAATGAAACCTTTACGCCCGTATCGAAGATGGTGACTGTGAGATGTTTACTGACCATTGCGGCTGCGAAAGGGTGGCAAGTGCATCAAATGGATGTTGACAACGCTTTCCTACATGGAGATTTGAAGGAAGAAGTATTCATGGAAGTCCTTCCTGGATACAAGGTTCAAGGTAATCTTGTTTGCAGGTTGAACAAATCGATTTATGGTCTACAACAAGCATCAAGGAATTGGTACACCAAACTATCAAAAACATTATTGAGGTATGGTATGGCTGTTCAGTAGAGGTATGCTTATCTGATCTAAAGAAAACTTTACATACATACTCTACTGAAAATTTAATTCTAATCACAGCCACCTTGATAGAAGGATATGAAAAAGAAAAGCTTGAAAAAGATAAATTAACTGAAGAACTGAGTAGTCTTAGAACTAAGCACAAGAGTCTCTTGGAACAGAATATTGAACTGGAAGAAACTAATGCCATCTTAAAAGGGCAGACTCTTGTGTCAAATTCTAAGATTACTGAGCTGGAATTGGAGTGTAATCAGTTAAGAGAAAGTAAGAATGGTAAGCAAGTTATGAGTGAAGTTCAAACCTTTCTGGAAGATGAATTAAAAAGAGCAAATGAAATTCTGTATCAGGAAATTGAAAAAAAACAGGATTTTAAATCAAAAGGTTGAAAACTCAAAACTTGAACTTACCAGAATGACAAAATGGAATAAATCTTATGAGGCAATGAATTGGGTTTTTGAAAATTAAAACAAAGGAAAATAAGGATTAGGATTCAAGAAGCCCTTGCCTCCATATAATCCCAAAAGCAAATATGTGGGCCTACCTTGTAATATGTTATGCACTTTTTGTGGTGAAACTGGTCATGTTAAACAAAAGTGTGTTAACATCAGCAAGGCAAAAGCCAAAAATAAAAGATGTGTTCTACCCAAATGGGCCAAACAAGATCTGATTTATCCATTTTCTCATAAGAAGGGATCCAAGCTTGTCTGGGTTCCTAAAGTTAACCTCTAATTTGTCTTGCAGGCTGGAGTGAGGGAGAACAACTCAAGCTGGATTCTTGATAGTGGCTGTTCTAGGCACATGACAGGAGATAGAAGAAACTTTCTCTCACTCGCAGTATTTCAAGGAGGCAGTGTGGCCTTCGGAGGAGGAAAAAGTGGTCAGATAGTAGGCATTGGGAAGATTGGGAGATCTCTGGAGCATGCAATTGAAAATGGTTACTGTGTGGATGGTCTTAGACACAATTTATTAAGCATCTCCCAACTGTGTGACAGAGGAAACGAAGTGAGCTTCTCATCTGTAGGATGCATCGTAAAAAACCTACAGAGTGGAGAAGTAGTGATGGAAGGAAAAAGGGTGAACAATGTGTACAAGGCATCACTAAAGTCCTTACCTGAAAACAATCTGACATGCTTGAATGTGCAAGAAAGTGGCTCTCAGCTGTGGCACAAAAGACTGGGTCATGCAAGCCTCTCTCAGTTAAATAAGTTGGCCTCGAAGGAACTGGTTCGCGGATTGCCAAGCAAGAAATTTGAAAACATAAAAATGTGTGATGCCTGTGTGAAGGGAAAGCATGTGAGAACGTCGTTCAAATCAAAGAAAGTGGTCAGCACAACAAAGCCATTGGAGCTGGTACATATGGATCTGTGTGGACCTATGAGAGTCAGGAGCAGAGGAGGAAAGAGGTTTGTGTTCGTGATTGTTGACGACTACTCAAGGTACATATGGACCTTGTTTCTGGCCTCTAAGGATGAAGCTTTTGAGTGTTTTAAAGACTGGGCTGGTGTAGTTCAGAAAAAACTAAGTCTTGAACTCATCAGTATTAGATCTGATCATGGAACTGAGTTTGAAAACTCAAAATTCTCTGAGTTTTGTGCAAAGAACAGCATAGATCACAACTTCTCTGCACCAAGAACACCTCAACAAAACGGGGTGGTCGAGAGGAAGAACAGGTCATTGGAGGATATGGCTAGAACTATGTTGCTGTCAAGTGGGCTAGCTAGAAACTTTTGGGCTGAAGCTGTAAACACTGCATGTTATTTGCTGAACAGGTGTTCCATCAGAGCAATTCTCGACAAAACTCCATATGCGCTGCTAAGAGGTAGAAAGCCAAATATTGCTCACCTAAGGCCTTTTGGTTGTAAATGCTTTGTTCATAACAATGGCAAGGAACCCTTGAGAAAGTTTGATGCTAGGAGTGATGAGGCAATATTTTTTGGATATTCTACTCTAAGTAAAGCATACAAGGTGCTAAATCGAAGAACACAATTAGTAGAAGAAAGTATGCATGTTGTATTTGATGAATCAGATAAGGAAATGGAAGGAACCGATGCAGATGATCAAGTGATTGGCTTAAGGAGAGAAGAAAGCTTAGATGAACTGGAAGACTCGCATGAAAAGGAGAATCCAGTCACATCAGATGAAGGAGTCAACTTGACAGGGGGAACTTCTGATGAAGCTGACAATCCAGAAAGTCAAGAAGAATCGACCCAAGACAATGATGCAGGTCCTTCCAGTCAGATTCAGCTCAAGCCATGGAAACATCAAAGCTCTCACCCCTTGGAGAATGTCCTATCTGAACTGGACACAGGAATTATGACCAGGTCAGCATTAAAGAACTTCTGTGCGTTCTTTGCCTTCCTCTCATCTTTGGAACCAAAGAATGTAAAAGAAGCTCTAGAAGATCCAGACTGGATTATGGCTATGCAGGAGGAACTTCATCAATTTGAAAGAAGCAAAGTGTGGCACCTGGTTCCTAAGCCGAAGGACAGATCAATAATTGGAACAAAATGGGTGTTCAGAAATAAGTTGGATGAACATGGCATAGTTACAAGAAACAAGGCAAGGTTGGTTGTTCAAGGGTACAGTCAGGAAGAAGGAATAGATTATGATGAAACCTTTGCACCAGTTGCAAGGATGGAAGCTATTAGGATGCTGATTACTTTTGCCACATACATGGAATTCACACTGTATCAGATGGATGTAAAGAGTGCCTTTCTAAATGGCTACCTGAATGAGGAAGTTTATGTGGTGCAGCCTCCAGGTTTTGTGAGCAATGAATTCCCTGATCATGTCTACAAACTGGACAAGGCTTTATATGGCTTAAAGCAAGCTCCTAGAGCCTGGTATGAAAGACTCTCAGGGTTCCTGATGAAAAATGGCTTTTCAAGAGGTAAAATCGACAGCACACTATTTCTCAAGAAGAAAGGAAAAGATCTACTGGTAGTTCAAGTGTATGTCGATGATATCATCTTTGGAGCAACTGATGAGGAGCTGAGCAAAGGTTTTGCCGACTTGATGGGAAGTGAGTTTGAAATGAGCATGATGGGTGAATTGAATTTCTTCCTTGGGTTGCAGATAAAGCAGACACCGGAAGGAACTATGATACACCAGCAAAAATATGTCAAAGAATTGCTGAAGAAATTTGACATGGAAGGAGCGAAGGAAATGACTACCCCTATTGCACCTGGAACAAAGCTGGATATGGACGAACTCGGTCCTTCGACAAATGAGACGAAATATAAAGGGATCATCGGCTCACTTCTGTATCTCACAGCAAGCCGACCTGACATAGTATACAGTGTAGGACTGTGTGCCAGATTTCAGTCAAAGCCTAAGGAATCACACTTGACAGCTGTGAAGAGAATCCTGAGATACTTGAAAGGAACTCAGGATCTATGTCTCTGGTATCCCAGAGGAGGAACTTTTGAATTAATTGGTTTTGCTGATGCAGATTATGCAGGTCATTTGGTGGACAGGAAAAGCACTTCAGGAATGACACATTTCCTAGGTCCTTGCTTGGTATCATGGGCTACAAAGAAAAAAAACTCAGTTGCTTTATCAACTGCTGAAGCTGAGTATGTGGCAGCTGCTTCATGCTGTTCAAAATTGCTATGGATCAAGCAACAACTGGAGGATTTTGGTATCAAGTGTGGGGCAGTGCCAATTTTCTGTGACAATACTAGTGCAGTGAATATTGCCAAGAACCCAGTCCAACATAAAAGGACCAAGCACATTGATATTAGACATCATTTCCTGAGAGACAATGTGGAAAAGCGTCTAATTATTATGAATTCATGCAGGACTGAAGATCAAATTGCTGACATATTTACCAAAGCTTTGAACAAGGTACAGTTCGAGAGGAACATGTTGGAGTTAGGGAATCAACTAACTCTTTCGATACGCAGTTAATACAATTCAACTGTGCTGTACAAAGTGATAACATGCATGGCATTTCCATCAAACGATGAAATGCTGTTATCTTATCAACAAAAAGTCTGCTGATTTATCCAGAGAAAGGGTGTGGTAGAGGGTGGGGTTGGGGAAATCTGCCTCAAGCAAATGTCACTTAACTAATAACTCCATCTTTTTCTTCTTTGGTTAGTATTAACTGTAGGTATGAACATCTACTTGCTGTTGCCAATTATCCTATCTTTAGGTTTTCCTTTTTAGTACATAAGAACCTCACTTTGTGCACAAATGTTTCCAACTTCCTAGTTCACTTTGTTTCTGCTTTCCTTTCACAACGATCTTCTATATTGTTGGACCAAAACTACGGTGAAACTATTTGGTTTCTTCAAGCTTCCAGGTGTGTGTGCTCTGTACCTATTGATTTGTTCATTTTCTTAATTATTTTTCCCAGAAATGTAAGGTGGAATAAGCTGCAAGATGTCATCCCCCCTGAAATCGGTGAACTAAAGCAGCTAACGCACCTGTGAGTGCTTAAATGCTCCTCTGGTTTGCTCTCTATTCGCAGATTATTTTTCTTTATAGGCTGAAACTGACTGCAATATGGATCTTTTTCAGCTACTTGAGTTTCAATAATTTTAAAGGTGAAATTCCCAAGGAGCTTGCGAATCTTCCCGAACTCCGTTATCTCCATCTGCATGAAAATCATTTTATTGGCCGAATTCCACCTGAATTGGGTACCTTACAGTGTCTTCGGCACCTGTAAGTTACCGGTTGAACTTCTTCTTTACTTTATCATATGGAACCTGTGTGGTACATGGATGACACTGCGATATAATGTAATTCCAGGGATGTTGGTAACAATCGCTTGGTGGGAACTATAAGAGAGCTCATACGAATTGACGGATGCTTTCCGGTTCTTCGCAATCTGTAAGTAGTTTATTCCTCTTGAAATATCAAATTGCTTGAAACTACCCTGCTGCTAATACGAGGACTTTTACATGTTAACTTGCAGTTACTTAAATAACAATTATCTTACTGGAGGCATTCCAGCACAACTTGCAAACTTGACGAACTTGGAGATCTTGTAAGTTCTGGAAAAAAAAAACATATTTCCTCCTTGTTTAGCTCTTCCATAACATCTAATCTTCTTCTTTAGTAGTGAATATTTTGCTTAATTTTCGTTATAACTTATCAATTTTGATTCCTATGGTTATTACAGATACCTATCCTACAACAAGATGACTGGAGTCATTCCATCTACCATTGCTCATATTCCTAAGTTAACTTACTTGTAAGTTTTCCTTTGTATGCTTATCTACTCATTGAGTATACAGGATGTGATGTCCCAGTGATTGTTTACTGAATGTAGTCTTTCACGGATTTTTCTAGCTTGAGAAGATAAATTTTGAGGATTGTCCAACTTAAAGATACTTTGACAAGAAAATGTCGGTAGATGCAGTTGGAGCTAGTTGTCTAATGTAGTCTTTCAAGGATCTTTTTCCCAAGGAGATAAATTCTGATGACTCTTTTGACGAACTAGGGTGATGTACTTAGTGGTAGTTGGCACTTGGCTGACCTAATGGACCTTATCCTAGATGTTTTCCTCTGACAAGTAGTTATATATAGCAACTGGCTGAAGAAATTTAATGTAATAGTGTTATCGTCCTATTAGTTTCTAGCTCTTGCACCAATAACACAATTAATGTATGCTCTTTGCGAAAGTCCTAACAATCGACGAGACCTATCTCGTTGAATCTCAATGCCCAAGACAAATAATGCTTCTCTAAGGTCTTTCATATCAAATACTTTACTCAATGATTGCTTAGTTTCATAAAGCAGTACTGAATTATTACTAGCAAGTAAAATATCATCAACATAAAGAATAAGAATGATGAACTTACTCCCACTGATCTTCATGTAGATGCACTGGTCAACTTTGTTCTCCACAAAACCCATAGTAGTCATAGTTTTCTCGAACTTCAAGTGCCACTGTCGAGAGGCTTGCTTCAGGCCATAGATGGACTTCTTCAACTTGCACACTAGGTGCTCTTTACCTGTGTCGATAAAACCTAAAGGTTGTTGCATGTACACCTCTTCATTAAGATCACCATTTAGAAAAGCTGTTTTTACGTCCATCTGATGCAACTCTAGATCGAAATGAGCAACCAAAGCCATAACAATCCTTAACGAATCCTTTGATGACACTGGTGAAAAAGTTTCATTATAATCAACCCCTTCCTGCTGTGTGAACCCTTTAACTACCAGCCTAAGCGTTCAATCCTCCCTTTCGAATCCTTCTTGATCTTAAAGACCCATTTACAACCAACAGCCCTATAGCCTTGTGGGAGTTCTGCAAGCTCCCACACATTATTTTTATGTATAGAGTTCATCTCTTCAGACATAGCATCAAGCCACATCTTTGATTGAGCACAAGAAACTGCTTCATGGTAAGCTATAGGATCTATAATGTCACCTTCAGCAAGATAAGCTAAGTAATCATCAGACAGTGCTGATCTTCTTTCTTTACTTGATCTTCTCAAATTTTGCTCTACATGTATGGCAGCACCAGGTGCCTGAGTTTGTGCAGACATAGACTCCTCAACATGTACACATATAGGCTCAGTTTGTGTAGGTGCACTCACAACTATCTCTGTGGTAACAGTAAGAGGAATTTTCACAGTCTCATCATTCTCTGCAGGCTCAACAACAATATTTTGTGAACAGTCTTTATCAGCAACATCAAATTCCAAAAATTTTGCATTTTGTGAATCAACTATTCTTGTTCCCCTTGTAGGAAAGTAAAACCTGCATCCCTTAGAATGAGCTGGATATCCAATAAAGAAACAACGCGAGGTTCTTGGTTCAATTTTCTTCTCAGAAGGATTATAAATCCTTACTTCAGCTGGACATCCCCAAACACGAAAGTGGTTCAAACTGGGTTTTCTATTGGTCCATAACTCAAAAGGTGTTTTAGGAACTGACTTGTAAGGGACACGATTAAGAATGTACATGGCTGTTTTAATAGCTTCACCCCACAGGAACTCAGGTAAGTTAGATCTACTCATCATACTTCTCATCATGTCTTTTAAGGTACGATTTCGCCTTTCAGTAACACCGTTTTGGTCGAGACTACCAGGCATGGTATACCGAGCAACTATGCCACAATCTTGCAGATATTTGGCAAAAGGTCCCATAAGTTGCCCAATTTCAGTGTGTCTACCATAGTATTCACCCCACGATCAGACCTCACTATCTTAATGACCTTTCCCAGTTGTTTCTCTGCTTCAGTTTTAAATACTTTAAATTTTTCTAGAGAGTCAAACTTGTCTTTAATAAGAAAAATATAACCATACCGGGAAAAGTCATCAATGAAAGTGATAAAGTAACTTGAACCACATATTGTGGTGGAATGAGGGCCACTAATATCTGTATGAATGATCTCTAACAAGACAGAACTACGAGTAGCACCTTTTTTTCTTAGTTTTGGTCAACATTCCTGTAATGCAATCAATGCATGTACCTATGTCCCCAAAGTCAAGAGAAGGTAGAATACTGGACTTGACTAATCTATGAACTCTTTCTTTAGAGATATGACCCAAACGCCTATGCCACAACGTACCAGACTTTTCATTCAAAAGTGATCGTTTGATTCCAACAGTTTCAAAATTAAAAGAGTTATACTCAAAATCAAAAGCCAATGAGATTTTAAATAAACCACCAGACAAGATTCCATGACCAATAACTTTATAGTTCTAAAGCAAATCAACTTTTCCATTATCAAAAAGAAAACCATAACCGACTTTGTTCAAAACAGGAATAGAAATCAAATTCCGCCTAAAAGACGGTACATAAAAAGTGTTCTCTAGAACAAGCTTATGACCAGAATCTAATGCTAAAACTACTGTTCCTATGAACTCTACTTCAACTTGGACATCTGTGGCGGCTCTAATCTTTGACTCCGTTTCCTTTAGCTTCCTTTTGTTTATGAATTCCTGCAAAGAAATGGCAACATGGGCAGAGGCTCCACTGTCAAGCCACCAGGAACGACATCAACTAAGTTTGACTCAAAACAAAAAAGAGCTAGATAATTACCTTCTTTTGAATCCTTCTTTTTTAACCAGAGGTGGAACTTGGTGCAATCTCTCTGCTTGTGACCAGGTTTCTTACAAAAGAAACAATTGTTATTTTTCTTAATAACAGTGTTATTTGCCCCAAGGTTTTTGGTCTTATCTTTATCATGTCTTTTGGTGTCTTGACCCTTCTTAGAAGTATGATGATTAGACCTATTGAACTTCCTAGGTCCCTTACTAGAGCTTGCTCTAGAATTATGCGAAACTAGCAATGCAGTCTTACCCTTCTCTTTTCTTATTTTCTCCTCTTCGACAACACATTTTGAGATGAGATCATTAATTGACCAAGACTCATTTTTGGTGTTAAAGGCAGTTTTCATCAGGCTAAACTCAGCAGGCAGGGTATTATGAGCATAGTGAACAATATAAGCATCAGGAAGAACTATGTCTAGAGATTTCAGTTTAGACTGGATGTGGACCATCTTAAGGATATAATCTCTAACCTCTCCTATGTTATCATACCTCATCCCCGCGAGTTCGGCCGCTTCAGCTTAGCCGTTCGGCCACTTCGGCTTAGCCGTTCAGCCGCTTCGGCTCAAATATTTCCTACAATTAAATATTTATGTATGTTATGCATAGACACATCACGAAGCATCGGCTTAGCCGTTCGGCCGCTTTGGCTTAGTCCCTCGGCTGCTTTGGCTTACTTTGGCTTAGTTGCTCGGCCGCTTTGGCTTAGTCTCTCGGCCGCTTCGGCTTAGCCGTTCGGCCGCTTTGGCTTAGTCTGTCCGCCGCTTCCGCTTAGCCGTTCGGCCGCTTCCTACAATCAAATATTTATGTATGTTATGCATCAAAAAGCTTTGGCTTAGTCGCTCGGCCGCTTCGGCTTAGTCCCTCGGCCTCTTCGGCTCAAATATTTCCTACAATCAAATATTTATGTATGTTCTGCATCAAAATATCACGAAGCACCGGCTTAGCAGTTCGGCCGCTTTTGCTTAGTTCCTCGGCCGCTTCGGTTTACTTCGGCTTAGTCTCTCGGCCGATTTGGCTTTGTCTCTCGGCCGCTTGGGATTAGTCCCTCGGCCGACATTGGCCGCTTCGGCTTCTTCTTCCTTCAAATGGTTTCATCTCCATCTCCATCATCTACTCCTTATTTTCCTTTTTTTTCCTCTGCTCAATCTACCATTACCATTGATTCTGCTCCACCTACCATTACCATTGATTCTGCTCCACCTACCATTGATTCTACTTCTAGTACTACTAGTGTTCAAAATTCTCCTGGTAATACTTCAGTTCCTTTCTCTCGTGATATCATCCCTCCTGTTTTTTGCTGTTCGAGACCCTAATGAAGAAGCTAATGACATTGAAGCATTTATCTTAAGTTTCGATGCCGATTCCTTACCACTACTTCAGTTTCCATTATAATTCTTGAAACTGGAATCTTCAAAAATAAAGCCCTTAACTTGTAAACAAGAAGGTATTTTTAAGATTGTTTTAATGATAATCTCTATTTATATGTTCTATGGAGCGCTTTCAAATTATTTGAATCGGGTATGGTTTGTGAGACCATTGATGGGGCAGATTGCTACTCGGCATGAAACTGTGTCTGAAGCCATATATATTATAAATTTACCGACGTCAACGAGTGCCGCTACACCCCAGATTAACAACTAGGTAATTATCATTTTTTTCTTGCAACTTATGTGATAGGGTATTCGATGGAATCTCTTATTTTTTTCCATCTTAGATCAAATGCCCTTTATCTACTTATGCCTATTTTTATTACATTTATTTATTTTAAAAAGTGGGTGTGTTTATATAGGATTTCTGGCAAGATTTAAGCCAAATGCACTTAATACAAAAATATAAGGGCTTTCATTAGGGGTGTTCACGCGTAACCGAAAAACCACACCAAACTGAAAATCGACCCAAATCGGAAAAAAAACCCCATATTTTTAGGTTTGAGTTGGTTTTGGTTTAAGATTTTAAAAACCGATATAATTTGGTTTGGTTTTGGTTTTAAATAAAAAATCATCGAAAAAACTCGATCCAAATCGATTTTATATATATATATATATATATATATATATATATATATATATATATATATATATATATATATATATATATATATATATATATATATATCTGTGTTTGTACTTATATCAAAATATTATTAAAAAAGATTATAATACCATATTAAATTTGGCTTTAGGCCTCTCATGTTGTTGGGCCGCTCCTATGTACAAGACCCTAATGAATAAAACTAACGGTTAAAATCCTCCTGGTAATACTTCAGCTCCTTCCTCTCGTGATATCATTCCTCCTATTTTAGCTGTTCGGGACTCTAATGAAGAAGCTGATGACATTGAAGCATTTATCTTAAGTTTCGATGCCGATTCCTTACCACTACTTCAGTTTCCCTTATAATTCTCGGAATTGGAATCTTCAAAATAAACCCCTTAACTTGTAAACAAGAAGGTATTTATAAGATTGTTTTAATGATAATATCTATTTATATGTTCTATGGAGCGCTTTCAAATTTTTTGAATCGGGTATGGTCTGTGAGACCATTGATGGGGCAGATTGTTACTCCGCTTGAAGCTGTGTCTGAAGCCCCATATATATATATTATAAATTTGCCGACGTCAACGAGTGCCGCTACACCCCAGATTAGGAACTAGGTAACTCTCATTTTTTTCTTGCAACTTATGCGATAGGGTATTCGTTGGAATCTCTTATTTTTTTCCATCTTAGATCTAATGCCCTTTATCTACTTATTCCTATTTTTATTACATTTATTTATTTCAAAAAGTTGGTGTTTTTATATAGGATTTCTGGCAAGATATAAATTAAATGCACTTAATACAAAAACATAAAGGCTTTCGTTAGGGGTGTTCACGTGAAACCGAAAAACTGCACCAAACCGAAAATCGACCCAAACCGAAAAAAAAAACTCTGGGTTGGTTTTGGTTTAAGATTTAAAAAACCGATATAATTTGGTTTGGTTTTGGTTTTAAATAAAAAATAACCGAAAAAATCCGAACCAAATATATATGTATATATATGTCTGAAAAGGAATATGATATATATTATTATTTTTTACTCTTGGGCTTTGTTTTTAAAAGAATATTTAGAAAGAAATGGGCTTGTGTAACTTCTGCAATTTGGGCTTTGTCTTTAAACACAGAAAAACCACAATATATAGTGTTTTCCTGAGCTTTACTGAATGATTTTCCTCCAACCAAAACTTTGTTTTCCATTTTAGAGTTAGAGCTTGACACGACCCGGAATCCGGCTAGGCCGTGCGGGCACCCCACATCCTCCCCTAGACCCGTCGGGTGAACCCTTACCAATTAAATTAGGAAAAATAAATATAATTCAATTTATAAATAATAACAATACTTAGAAAAAGAAGCATAGACATACTGATACCTCTAAGCTGTACAAAAGAAATTACAGCTGACTACCCACATACTAGGTTTAGGACTATCCAAACTAGACATCTAAGAGTACAAAAGAAGATAGATACCTCCTGGAGGGAGCAAATTGCAACTGAAATAATACACATAAAACTGGTGACCATCCTGAATAAAAACAGGCTCACCCTGACAGCTGAAGTCATCTTCGCTCCGGAACAACGTGGCGAACTCAATCCTGGAGCGAACCTGCCGAAACGAAATAGATAGACAAGAAACAAACAACAAACGAGGGTGAGTCAAAAGGACTCAATAAGTGGGGCAGACTAGCCACCTCAAAGAATAGGATAGCTAGCCAGGGTGGAGAAACAGATAAACAAAATTCCTCTTATTTAAATTATAAAAAGGCAGAGCCAGATAATAACTAGAAACACGTATGGAATGACAAACTCATCAACAACCAGGAACGTAAGATAACCAAAATATATAGGTATTCCGAACACATCAACAATCAGAAATACATCCTGTTGCGGCGTGCAACCCGATCCATATATTCATCCTGTTGCGGCGTGCAACCCGATCCATATATTCATCCTGTTGCGGCATGCAACCCGATGCATATATTTATACCGTTGCGACGTGCAACCCTATCCATATATTTATACCATTGCGGCGTGCAACCTGATCCCCGCAACTCAGAATACAAGCCAAAAATATATAGGCAAACTGAGATATGTCCACAACATAGTATACATACCGCATACACAAAACACAGCATGATAGTCACACAATAGTCAGCACGCGGTGCAATGAAATGGGATGAATGCAGTATGATGCAATGGTGTCACATGTGCCAATTAGATGGAGCGGAATCCTCCTGCTCCGAGGGCGGAATCCTCCTACCCTCAATATGATGCAATGGAGCGGAATCCTCCTGCTCCGAGGGCGGAATCCTCCTACCCTCAATATGATGCAATGGAGCGGAATCCTCCTGCTCCGAGGGCGGAATCCTCCTACCCTCAATATGATGCAATGTAATTCATATGAATGCAATATGATGCAATAATAACCCTTCACCGGCGCGGGACTCTCGTCGACAGCCGGGAAGTGTATGTCAACTCACAGCCAAAGTACCATGCTCAGATCCTTAATGCAATACCAATAACAGGACATAACATATAGTATACAATGTAAATCCAAAGATAAGGCGTAATGAGTACGCCTATCGGTAGCTACACACGTAAGGAACACGTGGTAGAAAATCCACGAGGCCAGGTGCCTCCAAAGAAATGGATATAAACACTTACCTCGTTCCGAAGTTAACACTGCTACCCCACAACTGCTTTATCCTTTGGTTTCCTTGCCAAACGATCCCACTCTATTCAATAAGCAGAAAAATATATCAAATAAGGCTAAAGGCTTCATTCCCCACATCTTAGGGTAACCCGGTTAGGAACCTGATACCCTATTGGTATACGCAATACGCAGGCCAGGCCTATATACAGGGTTTAAGGTCACATAACCAAATCCCAAATAAATTATTATGTTGTCCATAACTCACTGAGTACGAATATATAATCAATTTCGTTATCGGGGTCCATTTGACCCTTTAAACTATTAATTGAACTTATTAAAACGATGTATAATATTCCAAGTTTTACCGTTAAAACATATTCAAACACACGTAATTAACTCAAATAATATATTAGGATCATTACCTGAATGTTTCAGGGTGAAAATTCTACTTTCGAAAAATCACAAAAGTCACAAATAATCATACGAACCTAACGGCGCTTCCGAATTTCGATTCGGAGCTCGTTCGCCAAAATCGAGCTCGAAAATATCTTTTTAATATTTATCGAAAATAAAAACTGAAACCTTCTTCCGATGCCTACCAAACGATGTCTGATTTAGCTCAAATTTTACAGATAAGTCCCAATGGATATTACGAACATTTTAAAATTATCGGCACGCCAATCAGAGTCCTAACTTCCGAAACGACTAACCGAGGTCGTTTCAGAGCTGGAGTAAAGGACAATAACTCAAGGACATCAAACTATGATCGTTCTTGGCTTAACACTTTTTACTCTAATAGATAGCTTCTCATCAGCACTTGTATAACATGTACTAGATAGCTTTTACTGACATTTTTGGTATTAGATACTAATTAGTTTCTTTCGTCCCATTTATGTAAGATGATAGCTTGGACAACCGATAAAAACCGAATAAACCGAAATAACCGATAAAAATCGAATAAATGAAAACTCGACTTAATTGGTTTGGTTCAGTTCTTGTAATTGAAAACCCAACTTAATTGGTTTTGTTATCTTTTAAGTAAAAATCGATCCAAACCGACCCTTGAACACCCCTAGCTTTCATATGCCCAAGCTTAATATATACATGGTTTGATAACTGAAAAATCCTTTAGGGCTAGCGACGAGGTTCAAAATTCAGTTGATTGTGGGCTTATACTTTTACTTTCTTTTACTTAATAGGTTTTTGTCTATTGATGGTTTGAATTGGAGATGTTCACTTATACATCACGCGTTGAGTTCTTATTACTATATCAAGTAAATCCTGTGCACATTTTGCACTTTGGTCATTGCTGCTGTATTTTTCTAGAAAAGAAAAGCAGGCATAAGTATGCAGTCACAGCTGCTGAAGCATTCCAGAAATATTTTAGATGCTAAACAAAAAATACACCCAACAAGAGGACTTGATAGTGCCCACATATCACTAAGTTCCAGGTTGATTAACAGAGCTTGATTGGCTCACTCTTTCGACACACCAGGCATCATAAAATAGAACGGAGGGGAAGACTTACTAGAGGGGCTGATGGTGAGTAGGAGACGCCGAGGAGGGGCCAACGGTGAGCAGGAGATGTCTGGAGGGGCTGACGATGAGGGAGACACGGAAGAGGGCCCACCGGTGAGCGGGAGATGCTGAGGAGAGGATATCTAGAAGGTATTTGAATCGAGCATGTATCACAATGCTACAAATTAACTACTGTAACACGTAGAGTTAATTTTATGGGCGGACATTCAACTATTGCTTTATTATCTTAAAGTCACTTTTGTTTCTATTGTTAACCAAACGTCACTCATCTTTCCTCCTGTATACACCAAAGTCACTTTGACCAATTTTTACTTGAAACTTGGCAGACAAATGACGTGGCGTCGTTAATTACCAAAATCTTCTTAATTATAAGTTAATATATTAACCAAATTTCTTAACCCATTACACAAATTCTAACCAACCCAAATGCAAACCTATTTCACTACTTGACCCATTTGCAACCTAATATAAAAAGTTGATTTACCCACTTCAAACAAAGAAAAAGACCTGTAACTATGTCCCTCCTCTTCTCTCACTAACATAATAATTTAGGGCTTACATAAATGAAATCTAAAGTTGTAACTGAATCAAGACAAGGGTCTCCGAAGTCCTACCTCTGTCGTTCCCTCCACGTAACTACCATGAAGCAGTGGGTATGTTTTATGCATGAGTGTTAGTGTTATTGTTTTTTCTTTAACTTAATTATCTGTTTTATTTATTTTTAAAATTTTGAATAATTTTTTAGTGGAATAGATGAATGGGAATTTCAGGATTTTGCTATGGCTAGTGATGGGGGTAATGTGTGTTTCTTTTATTCGGATGGTGAGCTTGATGATGACGACTATAACCTGGATGAATTGGATGATGATTTTATTAACAAAATAGCTCAAATGAAGAGTAAAAAGAAAAAGGGGAGACCTAAGAAAACTGGCAGTAACATGCCATTAAATTTTGGTGTTCTAGTACCCGAAGTTATTGACAAATACGATTTTGATTTTGGTTCATTGGAAGAACTAAAAGATACTAATGTGCAATCTGATAGAGAATATAGGAAAGAAGAAGTGACATATGTAAAGTATAATGAAGAAAAAGACAAGGGTAATCCAAGTTTAGAACTTGGAATGAAATTTAGGAGTCTTTAGCAGTTTAAAGATTCTTGTAAGCATTGGAGTATTAAAAATAGACACCAAATTTATTTTTCCTATAAATGACATGAAGAGAGTGATATGTACTTGCTAACAAGAATATTTGAGGAAAAAAATCAGAAAAACAGGAAAAATAGAAAATAAAAAATAAAAACAACAAAAGAAGAAAAAGATGATGGTTCTATTTTGGGTGTATGCTAGTGCTGTGGGTGAGGCAGATCAAACTATAAAAATAAAGTCTATTAATTTGAGGCACTCATGGAAATGTATTTGGAAACTTTCATATATATTCTGAGTGGCTTGCTAAGGAGTATGTACATACATTTAGGACTGATCTTGAATGGAGTTTGGATGGCCTTATAAAAAGGGTAAAGGATGACTACAGTTACACTAATAGTATGCCTAAGACTATGTATTTGGAAACTTTCATATAAATTCTAAGTGGCCTGCTAAGAAATATGTACATACATTTAGGACTGATCTTGAATAGAGCTTGGATGGCCTTATATAAAGGATAAAGGGTGACTACAGTTACACTATTAGTATGCCTAAGGCTTGGAGGGTAAAAGATCATTGTAAGAAATGAATATATGGAGAAGAGGGCACTCAATATACAAAGCTCTTATCTTATACACCTAAGTGTTAGAATCAAATTCTTGCTCAACTGTCGGTATTTTGAGAGATGAAGGGAAGTTCCTAGGCTTTTATGTATGCCTTAATTCACTTAAAGAAGCTTTCAAGTCAGGTTATAGGCCAATAATTACCCTAGATGATTTTTGGTTGAAAGGAAACTATGGAGGAAATCTTTTAAGTGCGGATGCTTTAGATCCAAATGACTACATATTTCTAATAGCTATTGCAGTAGTCAAAGCTGAAAATAAAAATTAAGGATACATGGAGTTGGTTTCTTGTTAATCTTAGGGACGGAGGATCTAGAGATCAATAACAGCCATCACATTGCTTTTATATCCAACAGACAAAGGTTAGCTTTTACTTCACTTTTCACTATTATGTTACTGCATTTTTATTTTTAATATTTTATTTATTTTACTAGTGCTACTATTATTTTTTGTAGGGCCCGATAGGAGCATTGAGAGATTTGTTCCCTAATGCCTAGCACAAAAATTGTGTGGGGCATATGTATCAAAATTTTAGAATAAAGCACAAAGGAAAAGAATTGAAGGATATGGTTTGGAATGTAACACATGCAAGCAATGAGGTGACTTTCATAAAATACATGCAGAAATTAGAAAATTAAGATATCAAGATAAAGCTGCCGGAGAATAGAGTTGGACCTACTAGATTGTTGGAGAGGATTGGCATTGATAATGATTGCAGCTCAGAAGGAACAGATCGAGAGTTACTTAAACAAAAAAGCTCATAATAGAAGTTCCAAGGTCGGAGACTATGTGCTCAGGGCTGTCAAACAAACGACCAAGGAACTCAACGCTGGAAAGCTGGGAGCTAATTGGGAAGGTCCGTACAGAGTCGCGAAAATAGTTGGAATGGGAACTTATCACTTGGAAACACTAGATAATAAGTCACACCCGTCAAATTGGAACATCTCCAATTTGAAGCGGTATTACTTCTAAACGAAAGGTATATCTACTTTCATTTAATTCCTTTTTCACTAACTTATATTCACCAACGAAAATAATTCGAGCCTCAAAATTCTTCGATGCCTAGGTCAGATGATTGTAATACCGCCCCTCGGTAATCTTTACTTGTCCTATTCAGGAAGCGGAGGGAATGAATATGTAGTGCTCGAGTCCTCGCAATTCGCACCCGAACTCTGGGGGGATGAAAGAAATGGTGTGAAGTTCAATACAGTGCAGCGATATCTGCCAGAATCGGGGACTATAGACAAGCCGGGAACTGCTTGAAGATAGGAATGTCATCATCAAGACATCTGAACCTAGGGAATTGTTTTATTTCATAAGCTTTTTGTATATAGTGCCTGATAGCGCCAACCTTTTAGTTATGCCTCAGTCTTCGCTATGACTAGGCTTAATATAATGCCGAGTACGGCTTGTTGTCTTCTGAAGAAATGAAAATATTTTAAGTCCTATTTGTGACTTTCTTTTCACCTCAATATTTGACTATCCGAAGTTATATTGCATGGTTCAAATTATTTTGGCTGCTAAGAGAAGCACCAAATAAAATGCTATGGTATGAGAACGAGACATCGTTCTTGCTCGCATCGGTTTGAAAGATGGATCCGTCTAAAAATGGTTCCGAACACAAGTCCCGAACCCTTTTTTAGGTTGTACAAATTGCGGCTTCTAACCTAATTCGTTAGTTAGGTAAACGAACCCTAATGCGAGAGTTGTTGATGCCATTGTGTATGTGAAGTGATTTTTGACCAATTGGCGCAAACTAAAGTGAATTTCGAGTATGTTTGGTGACTTTCAACACTTTATACGGATGTTAGTTTTTCAACTTAACAAACTTAATACTTTTTTTATGCATTTAAGGTCCATTTTAGAATAGAGTCCTTATGGAGGAACTAAATAGTTTAATAAAATTGTATTTTAATTTTTGTTGGATTTCGGGATGCTTAGAAGTGCTTTTTGAGTTGTAAGTATTAAGTTTAGAATGTTAGATGGCATGAGAGGTTCAAACCGCATATGACCTGAATTGGAAGAATTCAACTCTTAGATTATAAATAATTTTTCCTTGATTCTTGATGGTAGATACTTTTTTCATGATTTTTTATGCTAAATTGTAGCCCTTTGAGTATAGTTTCAGATGCTTGAAACCTTTTGTCAATTGATTCTTATAGAAAGCGTTGTGGACTTTTTACTGAAGCTGCGTAAAGCTGTCTTTTGAAGGCTGCTAGTGCCAGAAAATGGGCTAATGTTAAGCTCTAGGGTCTGGGCGAAACCGTGCGCAATGCGGTTTGGGATTAGGTTCCTTAAAACCTCATGGTAGGACTTAGACATGATTTTGTGAATTCTAGCTTCCTCACTTAGTTATATGTTCGTTTGATTATCTTAATTATCTAAATGGAATTTGAAATTTGTTTTAGAGGGATTCACCCATCAGAGGTTGTCATCAGATGTCCCGCCAATCCACAAATTTTTGGATCGTGGAATATATATACTTCGATTTTTGCTGATTTGATCAAACATGGATGAGTTAAGTTTATGTTTTCAATTTATAAAAAGGTCCCTTTAAATTTCTTACAACAATTTCATTCCAAGATAGATTCGCTTTTCACTTCATTTGGATTCCTTGCTGGCTTCTACTGCTTTAAGAGTTTACCTAAAAATAAATAAATGCAAACGCCTGAGTCTAGTAGGATTCAAACTGTTTATCGTGCATATAAGAGCGGTAAATTGCTTTAAGTTAGTGTGTATTTGGTATGATGGAATTGGAAACCTACCTCGACCTGGTCCGCCTGCCCAGACCATGGCCCCAACCTTCTGGCACCAATGCCTTGACTCTTAACCTCCCGTTAACTTGAGCCTGACTGCCAATATATAACAAACCCTAACCCCAAAACTTTTAGTGATAGTGGAGGTTAATTATACATAAGTACATAGGCTAGGAAGGCTTTACTCTCCTAGTGACCGTATAGATGATTACTCTCCTGGAACGAATCGGCCACTATTTCAAGGAGCGGCACTGTAAGCTCCACTATTGTTATTTTCATAAGAATAACCTCCCTGAGAGAATTTTTTGTTGTAAGTATTCATTGTTTAACCCAGATTAACAGAATATTTCAACGTGGGTTGCACATAGTTTTGACTTTAAATAGATTATCAAAACTAAATGACTTTAAATACAACCTCCTAGCAGTGATAACGCCTTGGATGCTATATTCTTGAGTAAATTCTGGAAAGAAGTTTTTAAGCTACAGAAGGTCAAGATGCACGTGTGAAACGACCTCGGTCAGTCGTTTCGGAAGTTAGGACTCCGATTGGCGTGCCGATAATTTTAAAATATTCGTAATGTCCATTAGAACCTGTTTGTAAAATTTGAGCAAAATCAGACCTCGTTTGGTAGGCATCGGAAGAAGGAGTCAGTTTTTATTGGCGATAAATATTAGAAAGAGATTTTTGAGCCCGGTTTTGCCGAATGAGCTCCGATTCGAAATCCGAAAGCGCCGTTAGGTTCGTATGATTATTTGTGATTTTTGTAAACTTTCGAAAGTGAATTTCGATGTTGTTCGGCTAGTTTCCGTTAAAATGCCGAAAGTTAAATAATTTGACTTTTTTCATTTAAATTCGCATCTCGAGTTTCGGGAATCCGATTTGAGATCCGCCTTCACGAGTATGTTACATATATTTTTTTTTAACTTCTATGCAAAAGTTGAAATTATTTCGAATATCGCAGGGTACCATTTTAATTTTCGTCGCGAAAAGAAAATAAAAGAAAAGAAAAAGAAAAACAAAACAAAAAAATAAAGAAAGAAAAGGGATGTAATGGGCGGTGGCTATTGGGATTAGCATCCCATAGCCTAAGCAATTCCAGAAAGATATAGCAGAAGTAAGAGATGAAACAGAGAAGCGAGAACCGAGAAGAGAAAAGCGCTGTAAGGGAAAAAAATGCCAGAAAATGAAAAAAGGGGCCGGAGAAAAGTAGAATTTTCACCCTGGAACATTCAGGTAATGATCCTAATATATTATTTGAGTTTACTACGTGTGTTTGAATATGTTTTAACGGTAAAACTTGGAATATTAGACACCGTTTTAATAAGTTCAATTAATAGTTAAAGGGTCAAATGGATCCCGATAACGAAATTGATTATATATTCGTACTCAGTGAGTTATGGGCAACATATGAATGTAATTTATTTAGGGTTTGGTTATGTGACCTTAAACTCCGTACAAGGCCTGGCCTGCGTATTGCGTATGCGAATAGGGTATCAGGTTCTTAATCGGTTTGCCCTAAGATGTGAGGAATGAAGTCTTTAGCCTAATTTGATATATTTTTCTACTTATTGAATAGAGTGGGATCGTTTGGCAATGAAACCAAAGGACAAAGCGGTTATTGAGAGGCTGTGTTAACTTTTGGAAGAGGTTAGTGTTTATATCCATTTCTTTGGAGGCACCTGGCCTCGTGGATTTTCTACCACGTGTTCCTTACGTGTGTAGCTGCCGATAGGCGTACTCATTACGCCTTAGCTTTGAACTTATATTTTATATTATATGTTATGTCCTGTTATTGGTATTGCATTGAGAATCTGAGTATTGTACTTTGGCTGTGAGTTGGTATACACTTTCCAGCTGTCAATGAGAGTCCCGCACCGGTGAAGGGTCATCATTGCATATACTTCCCGGTAATCGATGAGAGTCCCGAGCCGGTGAAAGTTCATCAGTGCATAGACTTCCCGGTTGGCGATGAGAGTCCCGCACCGGTGAAGGGTCATTATTGCATATATCTCCTGGTAGACGATGAGAGTCCCGCGCCGGAGATAGGTTTCAGGTATATGTGACTGCATTGCATCGTACAGCATTCATCCCATCTCATTGCACCGCATACTGATTATTGTGTGTACTGTGTTGTGTTTTATGTATGCTGTATGTATACTATATCGTGGACATATCTCAATTTGCCTATATATTTCTGGCTCGTATTCTGGATTGCGGGGATCAGGATTCACGTCGCGACGGTATAAATATATGGATTGGGTTGCACACCGCAATAGGATGAATATATGGATCGGGTTGCACGCCGCAACAGGATGTATTTCTGATTGCTGATGTGTTCGGGATACCTATATATTTTGGTTATCTTACGTTCCTGGTTGTTGATGAGTTTATGGTTTCATACATGTGTCTGGTTGTTATCTGGCTCTGCCTTTTTATAATTTAAATAAGAGAAATTTGGTTTATCTATTTCTTCTCCCTGGCTAGCCGTCCTATTCTTTGAGGTGGCTAGTCTGCCCCACTTATTGAGTCCTTTGACTCACCCTTGTTTGTTGTTTTTTTTTGTCTATTCTATTTCGTTTCGGCAGGTTCGCTCAAGGATTGAGTTCGCCACGTTGTGAAGGAGCAAAGACGATTTCAGCTGTCAGGGTGAGCCAGCTTTTATTCCGGATGGCCACCAGTCTATTGGTTATTATTTCAGCTGCATTTTGCTCCCTTCAGGAGGTATTTGTCTTCTTTTGTACTCTTAGATGTCTAGTCTGGATAGCCCTAAACCTAGTATGTTGGGTAGTCAGCTGTAATTTTCTTTCGTACAGCTTAGAGGTGTCAATATATCTGTATGTTTTTATTTAGTCCTGTCTTTATTTCTGAATTGTTATATTTATTTTCCTGATTTAATTGGTAAGGGTTCGCCCGATGGGTCTAGGAGAGGATGTCGAGTGCCCGCACGACCTAACCAGATTTCGGGTCGTATCAGTTGGTATTAGAGCCCTGTTTAGAGTCTATCCAGACTAAGACAGTGTCTAGTAGAGTCTCGCTGATGGGTACGTAGACGTCCGTACTTATCTACAAGGGGCTATGATGGCATTTAGGAAGTTTCACTTCCTTCATTTCTGATCGTGCGTTGGTCTAGGATTCAAAATTATTTTCATTAATTCGTTCGTGGTAATTGTGAACCCTCGTACGACAAATCAGCAAATGGAAGGAGTTCAGGACGAAGCAGTCTAGCCTGTGGCTAGCACTGACGAAGCCCTGAGAGTTTTGATCGTGCTGACTATCTAGCTACGGAGGTCCCAGCTGTACGAGCTCGCGATGGGCAAGGGAGCAGGGCCTTGCGGTTCCCTTGGCTCTCTACGATGCTTTTACGAGAATCTAGGAAATGCAGATACCACAACAACCTATTATTCGCTGGACGGCCTATCAGGTTGCCGCAGATGCAGACGTTCGGTCTCAGGGAGCTCCTAATTCGGTTCTTAGTATTACTGCAGTAAATTATATTCTGGAGGTAGTATGTGTTGTACCTCTAATTGTTCTGGCTGGTTAGCCGGCCGAGGTATCAGTTCGGTCCGAGTGTCCGAAGTGGTTGCATTATTTTACGCGGTTGAACCTTCCGATATTCTTTAGCAATGCATCAGATAAATCTCGTGATTCTTTTTAAAAAAATAAAATGACGTCAGCGTATCCTTCAGGCTCTTGATTATATCGAGCGATATGGTGTTGATTATTCTGCTTTCTGGTTTCAGTGTCCAGCCTTGAATTGGTGGGCTGCTCTCTTATTAGCTAACTTGGTTCGGTTTTTCTTCTAGATTCGTGGAAAAATTTCTTTCGAGTAGCGAGCGAGATGAAAAGTGTTGCCAGTTTAGTGGATTAGACAGGGTAGCCTATCGGTTAGTCTGTTGTTTTCAGAATATGAGATTGAATTTTATAGAATGGCTGAATATGCATTAGAACTAGTCCATGAACCTTTCGAGAATGTTCAAAGATTAATTGATGACCTTTCTTTTTCCTTGAGATCCCAGATGGCTCGAGAGATTGAGGTCGGGATTTCATTCGATGTTGTTGTTAATATTACCCGAAGGTACTGAGGCATACCATAAGTTAGAGCGGGAAGAGTTAGAGTGGGAGAGCAAGAGATCCCATGGCCCTAGTGGGTAACTATGGTACCTCATTTGGAGGTAAGAGTTCTGATTATGTTGGGAGGTCACTTTTCAGGTTATCTCAGCTTGTGTCACGTAATTCTTAGAGTGCGCCAGTAGCTTGTCAAGATAAGATTCAGTCTTTTCTTTACAGCTATCAAGAATCTGTCCAGTTCCCATATTCAGCAAAAAGGTGTTATCATTGTCGTGAGTCTGATTATCCTTTGAGGAGTTTTCCTGTTATCATTGTTGTGAGTCTAGTTATTCTTTGAGGAGTTTTCCCTTACTCCAGCAAGTAGACAGTCGTCATTCTTCTTGCCCTCAGACACCTGCCCAGTCGCAAGGATTTCATTTAGATCTCAATCAGCCAGAGAAATACCACCATCCAGTAGAGGTTGAGAACGTGGTGGCAGTGGATCCTCAGAAGGTGATTATCAGGGCAGTGGCTCAGCTCAGCTGCAGAGGTAGTTCTATGAACTGCTAGTCTGGCAGGACGCTGAGGCATCCGATGTAGTAGACCCGAGTATTTATTCTTCTCTTCAATGTGAGTAAGATTTGATTCTTTCAATCGCTCTGGAAATGGAGTGTCTTATCATGTTTCGATGGTTTCCTTGGATGTTGTTTCTACTAAGAATCGGTTGCGGTAGAGGGGCGAGCTTCTGGTATGATTTATTCCTGGCATTTATAAGACCCTACCAATTTATCTGGTCTAAATATGAGATATTTGATAGTGAGTGTCGCTATTGCCTGCTTGATATCCTGTTGTGCCACCTTCTCTTATTATATCAAATCTATTTACCTCTCTTCTCAGAATTTCGTGTTGGTAGGATAATGAGATCCCAATTCATCACCATCAGAAAGTGTTATCGTTTCTTCCGGTGTAAAGTGGTTAGTAAGTAATATTTGATCTATGTGTCTTCCATGGTTCAAGATGTTTGTAGAGTCATGTTTTCCAATGAGCTTATCTGGGTTATAAAAGGGTTTATGGTAAATTGTCAGAATTTCCTTCTTATTGGGAGGTTAAATTGGTATGGATGTTTTTCCATAAAGCTCATTTAATGTCTATTTCTTCAATTGAGATTTTTGGGTTAGCCTGACTCGGAAGTAGTCTAGCTCTTGTAGCCAAGAAATAAGAAGATGAGCTTCCTGAAGCTCTAATTATTTCTATCCTCGGTCCATTTCCATTTCTTCTTCGTCCGGCACTAGTGAGCTTGGGCGATTGGTAGCCGCTTGTGACGTTCCCTGTGTTGAGCCAGAGTACGTGTTATTGTAGCCGGGTAAGCATATTATTATTTTAGATATCAGTTTATCCGGGTATCCATTTTCATGTATAGTATAGTGCTGGTTTTGTTTTTGCGGATAATCCAGTTTAAGGGGAAACTCTGCCGAAATTTTTATATAGAAGTACTATCCATCAGGCGGTGGTATTTACGGCAAAGGTATGGAGTTGTGAACTTGAGAGTTGCAGCTGTTTGGCAACTCGAAAGGGTTTTGGTAGCTTAGGTCTGCCTATGTTCAGCTTTTAGCTAAATCTTTTTAAGTCCAGCAGACTGTGCGAGGATGGTTATTCCTATATAAATGGCTGCATGAGTTTGTGCTTTAAGTGGAGGAGTCTTCCTCCAAATACTGAATGGTAATACTAAATCAACTGAGATGTGTATAGTGCGTTCGTAAAAATAATATAGCTTGCATCAAATCTTCTATAGTGTGTAGTGACAAGGTACTTTAAAAGCTCCCCCTATTGCATCAAGCGTGAGTTAATTCTTAATTTTATCGACCTGCTCTATATCGAAAGGTACATCGAAAAGGTGATTCTCGGCTGAATCATGTTAGTCCATCCAGAATTTCGTATATCTTCGCTTCGAAAAAGTAAAACTCTCCTCTCGTGATCGAGGAAGGGTCAGTTTAGTCAAAATAAGCTGGGCAATGGTATTATCATATTATCCAGATATATTTAATTCCAAATGTACGATATGCGTGTTATGATTCTGATCCTATAATAAAGAAGATAATGCCAGTGAGTAGCTCATGAAGGTTGTGCAAGTTCTCTTGTTATCTGCGTGAATCTTGCTTTAGACTTAGGCTCGTTCGAGGACGAACGAGAGTTTAAGTGGAGGAGAATGAAACGACCTCGGTCAGTCGTTTCGGAAGTTAGGACTCCGATTGGCGTGCCGATAATTTTAAAATATTCGTAATATCCATTAGAACCTGTTTGTAAAATTTGAGCAAAATCAGACCTCGTTTGGTAGGCATCGGAAGAAGGTGTCAGTTTTTATTGGCGATAAATATTAGAAAGAGATTTTTGAGCCCGGTTTTGCCGAATGAGCTCCGATTCGAAATCCAAAAGCGCCGTTAGGTTCGTATGATTATTTGTGATTTTTGTAAACTTTCGAAAGTGAATTTCGATGTTGTTCGGCTAGTTTCCGTTAAAATGCCGAAAGTTAAATAATTTGACTTTTTTCATTTAAATTCGCATCTTGAGTTTCGGGAATCCGATTTGAGATCCGCCTTCGCGAGTATGTTACATATATTTTGTATAACTAGTATGCAAAAGTTGGAATTATTTCGAATATCACAGGGTACCATTTTAATTTTCGTCGCGAAAAGAAAATAAAAAAAAGAAAAAGAAAAACAAAACAAAAAAATAAAGAAAGAAAAGGGATGTAATGGGCGGTGGCTATTGGGATTAGCATCCCATAGCCTAAGCAATTCCAGAAAGATATAGCAGAAGTAAGAGACGAAACAGAGAAGCGAGAACCGAGAAGAGAAAAGCGCAGTAAGGGAAAAAAAATGCCAGAAAATGAAAAAAGGGGCCAGAGAAAAGTAGAATTTTCACCCTGGAACATTCAGGTAATGATCCTAATATATTATTTGAGTTTACTACGTGTGTTTGAATATGTTTTAACGGTAAAACTTAGAATATTAGACACCGTTTTAATAAGTTCAATTAATAGTTAAAGGGTCAAATGGATCCCGATAACGAAATTGATTATATATTCGTACTCAGTGAGTTATGGGCAACATATGAATGTAATTTATTTAGAGTTTGGTTATGTGACCTTAAACTCCGTACAAGGCCTGGCCTGCGTATTGCGTATGCGAATAGGGTATCAGGTTCTTAATCGGTTTGCCCTAAGATGTGAGGAATGAAGTCTTTAGCCTAATTTGATATATTTTTCTACTTATTGAATAGAGTGGGATCGTTTGGCAAAGAAATCAAAGGACAAAGCGGTTATTGAGAGGCTGTGTAAACTTTTGGAAGAGGTAAGTGTTTATATCCATTTCTTTGGAGGCACCTGGCCTCGTGGATTTTCTACCACGTGTTCCTTACGTGTGTAGCTGCCGATAGGCGTACTCATTACGCCTTAGCTTTGAACTTATATTTTATATTATATGTTATGTCCTGTTATTGGTATTGCATTGAGAATCTGAGTATTGTACTTTGGCTGTGAGTTGGTATACACTTTCCAGCTGTCAATGAGAGTCCCGCACCGGTGAAGGGTCATCATTGCATATACTTCCCGGTAATCGATGAGAGTCCCGAGCCGGTAAAAGTTCATCAGTGCATAGACTTCCCGGTTGGCGATGAGAGTCCCGCACCGGTGAAGGGTCATTATTGCATATATCTCCTGGTAGACGATGAGAGTCCCGCGCCGGAGATAGGTTTCAGGTATATGTGACTGCATTGCATCGTACAACATTCATCCCATCTCATTGCACCGCATACTGACTATTGTGTGTACTGTGTTGTGTTTTATGTATGCTGTATGTATACTATATCGTGGACATATCTCAATTTGCCTATATATTTCTGGCTCGTATTCTGGATTGCGGGGATCAGGATTCACGTCGCGACGGTATAAATATATGGATTGGGTTGCACACCGCAACAGGATGAATATATGGATCGGGTTGCACGCCGCAACAGGATGTATTTCTGATTGCTGATGTGTTCGGGATACCTATATATTTTGGTTATCTTACGTTCCTGGTTGTTGATGAGTTTATGGTTTCATACATGTGTCTGGTTGTTATCTGGCTCTGCCTTTTTATAATTTAAATAAGAGAAATTTGGTTTATCTATTTCTTCTCCCTGGCTAGCCGTCCTATTCTTTGAGGTGGCTAGTCTGCCCCACTTATTGAGTCCTTTGACTCACCCTTGTTTGTTGTTTGTTTTTGTCTATTCTATTTCGTTTCGGCAGGTTCGCTCCAGGATTGAGTTCGCTACGTTGTGAAGGAGCAAAGACGATTTCAACTGTCAGGGTGAGCCAGCTTTTATTCCGGATGGCCACCAGTCTATTGGTTATTATTTCAGCTGCATTTTGCTCCCTTCAGGAGGTATTTGTCTTCTTTTGTACTCTTAGATGTCTAGTATGGATAGCCCTAAACCTAGTATGTTGGGTAGTCAGCTGTAATTTTCTTTCGTACAGCTTAGAGGTGTCAATATATCTGTATGTTTTTATTTAGTCCTGTCTTTATTTCTGAATTGTTATATTTATTTTCCTGATTTAATTGGTAAGGGTTCGCCCGATGGGTCTAGGAGAGGATGTCGGGTGCCCGCACGACCTAACCGGATTTCGGGTCGTGTCAACGTGTCTACAAGACTACAACTTATCATCCTCAAAGTGATGGTGAAACTGAGGTATTGAACAGATGCTTGGAATGCTACCTAAGATGTATGGTTGCTGATAGGCCTAAGGAGTGGTGCAAGCGGCTTCCTCTCATAAAATGGTGGTACACCACCTTATATCATTCTGCACTTCAGACTTCCCTATATGAACTACTCTATGGGTAACCCGCTCCACCCCTAGTTCCATACCAACCCTTCGATTCTCAGTTGGATTTGGCTGATAGAAGCCTGTAAGCTAGAGAGTCCACACTCAGGTCTATCAAGTTCCATCTGGCTCAAAGCTCAGAGAATGTGCGTGCAAGCTAATAAGAAAATGTCTGAAAGGGTATTGAGTGTAGGTGACTGTGTCTATGTTCGTTTGCAACCATACATGCAAGGTTCTCTCAAAGCTCACAATTACCATAAGCTGCTTCCCAAGTACGTTGGGTTATTCCTAGTCTTGCAAAGGATTGGATTAGTTGCTTATAAGCTGGATCTTCCACCTGATTCAAGGATTCATCCCAATTTTCATGTTTTTCAACTTAGGAAGAGGATAGGTTTTTCACCAACATCTCTCATTCTTCCACTACAAGTGACGGATCATGGGGTTACTTCGTTGGTACCAAAAGCAACTGCTGATCGAAGACTGCTACCCCATAATGGTTTTGGAGTGCCATGGGTCCTGATTAAATGGTTAAATGATGAGGCAGAAGATAGCACATGGATGGACTACACTGTTTTTCGAGATAACAACTCATATTTCAATCCTTGAGGACATGGATTATTTTGAGGAAGAGATAGTTGATATAACTAGATTTTTAAAGAGCAATAGCCTTTAATAGAGTTGTAAGTAGGAATATTAAAACGTCGTCGTTTTGTAAATAATAAAGAGAGTAGACGATGTCATTTAGTTAAGTGGTTTGTTTGTAGAAAAATAAAAAGAAGATGACATCGTACTAAATTGGGTAAATGTTGTTCAGTTTGGATAAACAAGAATTTTAGTTGAAGATACCTTAAGAGTAAGAGGGCAAGTGGATAAACAAGAGGAGCCGCTCCTTGAAATAATGCCTTAAACACTTTTCAAGGATACAGACACTTTTCAAGGACCAGCAGATTCATTGTGAAATAGTGGCCGATGAAATAGTGGCTCAAATACTGCAGAAGCTAGAAGATGCAAGTGCAGCACTGTCTTGTAAGTTTGTAACTGTATGAAATTTTTTTATTTTTTTTTAACACAAGTACACAAGCATACAGACATAAGGAAAGAGAACTACCTGAAAACTCTACTAAACAAATTCACTGTTATTCTTACATACTGATCAGGACCAGCTTAATTAATATGTTGCTTTAACATCTGTGCGAGATAGTTGGGGGTAATTGTAGGTATCGTTGGAGGTTTATTAAGCTCGGCGTCATTCATCAATGTTCGGTCACTTTTAGCCTCGGCGTCATTCTTATATAAAAAATTCACATATAAAAGACCGCCAAGAGTTATGGCTTTTACTCCTGCACTCTCCTGGAACATTCTGGCCTATATATATATAATGGCCTTTCCAAACAAGGAGAAAATTAGTGTGATAGTAGTTCATATTTTTAACAATTTTGGGTACCTATATTAACAATTTAGTGGAATTTTCTAACCAATTGAACTCAGTGTGCTCTGATGCTTATGAATGATAGGTGTGGATCTTTTCAATTTTGCTTGTTTTAGCATACCATTTGACTGTGTGAAACCATACCTCAATAATGTTTTTGATAGTTTGGTGTACCAATTCCTTGATGCTTGTTGTAGACCATAAATCGATTTGTTCAACCTGTAAACAAGATTACCTTGAACCTTGTATCCAGGAGGGACTTCCATGAATACTTCTTCCTTCAAATCTCCATGTAGGAAAGCGTTGTCAACATCCATTTGATGCACTTGCCACCCTTTCGCAGCCGCGATGGTCAGTAAACATCTCACAGTCACCATCTTCGCTACGGGCGCAAAGGTTTCATTGAAGTCTTCCCCTTCAACTTGTGTATAGCCTTTTGCAACTAACCTCACCTTGAAGCGTTCTATGGAGCCATCAGCTTTATACTTGATCTTGTAAACCCATCGACAACCAATTGTTTTCTTCCCAACTGGTAAAGTTTCAAGCCTCCAAGTATTATTTGCTTCAAGAGTCGATATCTCTTTATTCATAGCTTCCCTCCAGCGTTCATCTCTAATAGCTTGTGCATAGGACTTCGGCTCACTATGAGTGGAAATGGCAGCCATGAACGCCTTATGTTTCTGCGAAAAACGTTCGTAAGAAGTATAAGATTGTAAAGGATATTTGATACCTGAAGAAGCCTTAGCTGGTGAGAATCAATGGTTGTTTGAATCCACAAGTGCCAAAGTTATACCTACATCTACTAGAACTTCTAGTGATGACTTGAGGCAGCCCGAATCTGTGCTGATCAAGTGTTCAGTCCATCGAGGCCAGTGACACGAAGCCAAGCCAAATTGTTGAATGATGTTCACATCCAATTGGCGTGGTTGGGAGAAAGTAACCGTTCGGAAGCTGAGTGGCTAAGAGCAAGATTCGAAGGCTTTATCTACAAGCTGAAGCTCGAAGAAGGAAGTGTCCGAACACTCAACATTGGCGCCGAGTAGTGAAAGCAATCGAAGGGAGGGCGTCTGAATTCAACTGTTCGAGACCAAAGGAGCGTGGAAGAAGGAAGCAACGGAACACTCAACATTGATGCCGAGCAGTGAAAGCAACCGAAGGGAGAGCGTCCGAATTCAAGTGTTCGCACTCGAGTGTCCGAACACTTAACTTACTTAGCCACTGCGTGGCTTATTCTCATTGGTCGTCTGTGACCGTTTTACTAGTTTACCCTTAGTATTGTCTATATAAACCTCTTTACATTTCGTTTGTAGGACACCTTGATTTTGAATATTGAATATTGAATGAGAGAAGCCGAGAGCTCTTTCTTTTATGTCTCAGATGTGAGCAACCTAGATGTGGGCCTTCTAAACTTGTGGCTTTCGGTGACTCCGATTGAACAATTCCTCTTTGATCATTCAGTTTGCAAGAGGCATTGTTCTCTTGATGATTGTTGCATAATTTAGGTACTCTTTCTTTCTACTTGAATCATATCGAGTTCAGTTCCTCGGTGCCGTTCAAGCAAGAAAAGCTGTGTTTAGCTTTTATCATTACTTTTCGTTTGTTTTTTTTCTTTGGTTGCTAAGCTACCAAGTTAGCTTGCACCATCTTGATATCAGAGTATGGTTTGGGTTTGTTCTTACAACTCGAATCCTGTTCTTTATCTTTGTTTCGTGCGTATTGTGTCTTTGTTTCCGTTTTCGTATTCTTGTTATTGTTATTGTGGTGTTGTTACTGTTGGTATCTTTATTTTACAAAAAAAAAATGAAAAGAAGAAATTTCAAAAATTTGATTGTTGGTTGGTTGTTTGGATTAAACGATCAAAGATTTGGAATCACCACTGTCTAAGGAATCGAACGAACCCCTGAAGTACATCATCGAATGACTAGGGTTTTTTCATTGTTTTTGGACTGTTCTTGATGTGGTGTTGCTGTTCGAAAACCCCAGTTTGAATTTTGGTTGTTCTTTGTTGAATACTGATGGTATTTATTGATTTGGGTCGATGTTTTGAGCTAAAATTTTTGAATTTTCGTCGTTTAGCCACCGTCCTTATGCCGAAAAATTGTTACATTGTAACAGTGTACGGACAAGTGAAGCTGTTCATAGCTTGGATTTGGAGCTTTAATCTTCTCCGATGTTGAAGTTTTACCGGAGACTACCTCAATCTTGTTGTTTGGTGGACTGTGAACAAAAGATTGAATTGTCCGTATACTGGAGTAAGATTCAATGTTCCATTGAAGAAGAAAGAGGTAAACCGTCAATATCAAAACCCCAAGCCAAAACTTTGTCTCCAAGAAAAAGAGAAAGTGGATAAGGTTAAACCCTAATCCGTACCAAGGAGGGACCACTTTTTTTCCGTATAGAGGTGACATGTCCGGGGATTCCAAAAGAGGAATCGAAGGGTAAATTCTCCTAGGTTTTCACTTTTCTTTGTGGTCGATAAATCTCGTTAGTGGATCTCTTGAGTAATTTCTTGTACTCAAGGTCGTACGAATTTGTTTGAGCTTATAGGAACTCGTGCGAGGGGTGACTAAAGTCCAAAATTTCGTAGATAATTCTTTGACTTCCCGAGCGCACTTAAAACAACGTCCGTTCCATCGAGTCGAACATCACTTCGTTCTTCTCGAAGAGTCGGTGACTATTGTCAAACTCGAAGGATCTTAGAGGACATTGATCAATCCGACGAAATCACTTCTGACAAGTTCTTTGAGTGGCCAAAACCTAACAAAAAAATTTGAGTGGACCCAAGCGCCACCCAAAAACAAACGTGAGGGAGTGTGTGAGGTGATTTCTAACCTTAACACTTTTCTTGGTTGTTGATTGTGCAGGTACAATAGCAGGCAATGGAGAGAAGGGCATTGCAGTGCCCGAAGTATCGTTAGCCAATCTCATGGCTGCGATACAAGGCATCAGTGCCGAGGTAAAAGGAGTGAGTGCTCAAGTAGCTAACCTCAAGCAAGGGAGTGTGTCCGTGGCCTTACCTGGGTCCGGCGCTGGTACTATCAACTCCACTCCTATGAAACCGGAGCAATTTGCTGAGCTGGTTCGACAACAACAGTTGAAGAACGAGGTTGTTCAAAATGAAGCTATGGGCAATCCCCGAGCTGAACAACACTTGGGCATTCCCCAAGCTGAAAACCACTACTTGGGCAATCCCCAAGCGGAACAATAAAACTTGGGCAATCCCCAAGTAGAACAACAAAACTTGGGCGATCCCCAAGCTGATCATCAAAACTCTGGCATTCTCCAAGGTGATAGATTGACACTTCCAAGGGCCCAAAGACACGTCGTGGTCGTTGATGAAGGGGTCGACGATGGAGAATTTTCCGAGGTCGAAGCTGAGTATGAGCCACCGTTTGTTCAACGAAGGTAGGTTCAACGAGGTCGTGGAAATTTTCGAGGTCAAGGCCGATGTGCAAATATTGATCAATATTTTAAGCGTGAGGTTGATGACTATTATGATGAGTATCCAGAACCGATCTGGGGTGCTCGTGATTCAAACATGAACAGTGTCAAGATCACTATTCCACTTTTCAGAGGAACTAGTGACCCGGACCAATATCTTGATTGGAAGATTCGATTGAAATGAATCTTTGAAACAAATGAGATGACCGAAAAGAGAAAAGCTGCACATGCTATTGCTTTGTTCGAGGCATATGCATCAACATAGTGGGAAGCCGAAAAAAGATTGAGGAGAAGGAATGCTTATCCTGAGGTCACCACATAGTTACAGTTGAAGAGAGCAATGGATGCTAAGTATGTGACTGCCAAATATCGGCAGGAACAACTTCGAAAACTCTTTGAATTGAAACAAGGGTCCAAATCGGTTGAAGAGTACTATGATGAGTTCAAAAGAATTCGATTGGCTCTTGATATGGAAGAAGAAGAAGAAGAGAAAGTCGTCATCCGATTCAAAAATAGCTTGACTCGAGATGTGTCTTCTTAATTGAGACTGCATGTGATCAAACATTGGGTGATGTCTTCCATGCAGCCGTTGATTCTGAGAAATGGGTGAAGGACGATAAAGAAGCCGGTATCGAGGAGTCAGCACTTGAAATCCTTTGAACCGAGGTAAAAAATGGAGGAGTCTGAATCAAACAAATGCCAACATTGGCCGAGATCAAAAGAAACGCTTCGAGAGGGGAGTGACTGTTAACCAATCCAAAGAAGCAGAAGGTAAAGCTCAACTCAATACTCCCAGTGCTTCAAACATCCAATGTCACAAGTGTAGGAGTTATGGTCATATGTCAAGAGACTGTTCGACTCGTCATATCATGGTAATGCTCGATGATGGAACCGTCCATGAGCAGGTGAGTGACTCCGAGGAGGAAGCAGTCGAGGAGACCGATCGAGCTGAATTTGAGGATGATGGATGTGACGCCACCGAGGTTGATCATCCGGAAGTTCTTTTAGTTGTTCGGAGGAACTTGAGTTCCATGGTCATGGAAGAGGAAAATGACTACCAAAGGGAAAATCTCTTCCATGCCCGATGTCGAGTGAAGAGAAAGGTGTGTTCGATGATCATTGATTCAGGCAACTATTTGAATGTGGTAAGCCAAACCTTGGTTTCACAAATGGGTCTGCCTACTACCAAACATCCCCGACCCTACAAGCTCCAATGGTTGAATGAGTGTGGAGAATTAAGAGTGGCAAAGCAAGTGTTGATCAAATTTCAAGTGGGGGTTTATCATGATGAAATGATGTTTGATGTGGTCCCGATGCAGGCTTGTCATTTGCTTCTTGGGCGACCATGGCAGTATGATCGATCTTTTATCCACAACGGTCGAACCAACACTTACACTGCTAAGCTCGGAGGGGAGAGTTTTATACTTAAAACTTTGTCTTCGAAACAAGTCAGCGAGGACTATAAACGGATGCGGCAGCTGAAAGAAGCGGCCAAAGCCAAAACTCCCATAGGTGCACTAATTGTGTTCGAAAATAAAGTTCCACAACCCGTGGACGACAACATGTGTGCAATCATGCAGCCGGGTGAATATTTACGAGGCAACGACACGGGTTGAGTGATGATTTTCCCTCGTGCACAAGGGTATCTTCCTAAACTCTAATGATGATTTTACTAACGATAATCCTTTGCCTAGTGCTGTTCAAAGTGTTTTGCAGGACTTCAGAGACATGTTTCCCGAAGAAATGCCAAGTGGATTGCCTCAATTGAGAGGAATCGAGCCCCAAATTGACTTCGTTCCGGGGTCTCAAATCCCTAACAAGCCTGCATACCGGTGTAATCTCGAAGACACCAAAGAGCTCCAAAGGCAGGTGGATGAGTTGTTGAACAAGGGCCTTGTTCGAGAGAGATTGAGTCCTTGCGCCGTTCCTGTTATCCTTGTCCCGAAGAAAGATGGTACATGGCAAATGTGTGTTGATTGTCGAGCAGTCAACAAAATCACGGTAAAATATCGTCATCCTATCCCTCGATTAGATGACATGCTAGATGAGCTGATTGGTTCTTCGTACTTTTCGAAGATAGATCTTATGTTCGATTACCATCAAATTCGAATTAAAATCGGAGACAAGTGGAAAACCGCATTCAAGACCAAATTCGGTCTCTGTGAATGGTTTGTGATGCCTTTTGGCCTCTCTAACGCACCGAGCACATTCATGCGATTGATGAACCATGAGCTAAAACTGTTCATAAATAAGTTTGTTGTCGTTTACTTTGATGACATACTTGTTTATAGTAAATCTGTGGATGAACATGTCGAACACTTAAGGCTAGTGCTTATAAACTTAGAGAAGAGAAGTTATAGGCTAACTTCAAAGAGTGTGCCTTTTATGTTGAGAGTGTAGTCTTTCTAGGCTTTGTTGTGAGTTCTAATGGTGTTGAAGTCGATGAGTCAAAAGTCGAGGCTATCAAAGATTGGCCGACTCCAACCTCAGTATCTCAAGTTCGTAGCTTCCATGGATTAGCTAGGTTTTACTGAAGGTTTGTTCGTGACTTTAGCACCGTGGAAGCTCCATTAACCGAGCTGGTAAAGAAAGACCATCCGTCTGTGTGGGGAGAGTCCCAAGAGAGTGCTTTCCAAGAATTGAAACAGAGGCTTAGCTCTGCCCCATTGTTGCAACTCCCTGACTTTGTCAAAGCATTCGAGGTTGAATGTGATACGTCCGGAGCTGGGATCGGACCAGTGCTTATGCAAGAATCGAAGCCGATCGCTTACTTCAGCGAAAAGCTTAAGGGTGGAACCTTGAATTACTCTACGTATGATAAGGAGTTGTATGCCCTCGTTCGAGCACTCGCCCATTGGCAGCATTATTTGTGACCGAGAGAGTTTGTGATTAAAAGCAATCATGAGTCTTGAAACATCTCTGAGGTGAAGAGAAATTAAACCGAAGACATGCCAAGTGGTTGGAATTCGTTGAGAGCTTTCCCTATGTAATTCATCACAAAAATGGGAAAGACAATGTTATGGCCGATGCCTTATCGAGGAAATTTACCTTAGCGACCACTCTCACCTCGAGGCTCATGGGACTCGAAAGCATCAAGTCGGTGTATGAAGATGATCCCAAGCTGAAAAGCATCCGTGACACAATTTTGAGTGGCCGAAGAGTTGAGAACTATCAGTGGCACGATGGCTATCTCTTCAAAAATGGGAGGGTTTGTGTGCCAGTGTCATCGTGGAGAGAGCTCTTGGTCCGAGAAGCTCACTCCGGAGGCTTGATGGGACCCTTCGGTGTCGATAAAACTCTTGGAATCTTGTCCGAGCAGTTCCATTGGCCAAAGATGCGACAAGATGTGGAAAAGCTTTGCAACACTTGTCTCGTTTGCAAGAAAGCTAAACTGAGGTCCAACCTTCATGGTTTGTATACTCCATTACTTGTGCCTGATCGACCATGGGTTGATATATCTATGGATTTTATTATGGGGTTACCGACGTCGGGGGTAGGACATGATAGCATTTTCGTTGTCGTGGACCGTTTTTCCAAAATGGCTCATTTTATTCCTTCAAGAAATGCGACTGTGCACAACATGTTGCTTCTTTGTTTATTAATCATGTGTTGAAATTGAATGGCGTGCCACGTACTATTGTGAGTGATCGAGACTCGACATTCTTGAGTCATTTTTGGAAATGTCTATGGGGTGCCCTTGGCACCAAATTGCTATTCTCGACGTCTCAGCATCCTTAGACTGATGGACAGACCAAGGTAGTTAACCAAACCTTGGGAGCTCTACTTCGAGCTATGACCAAAGGTAAGGTCGGGAGCTGGGCTGATCGTTTGCCTGTGATAGAGTTTGCATACAATCGAACAGTGCACCGAATGATTGGCATGACTCCGTTCGAATGTGTGTATGGTTTTAACCCTTTAATTCCACTTGATCTAACCACATTGCCTCGAGATGCTATTATTTATTTTGAAGGTACTCACCGAGCTACTGCTTTGCTCGAATTGCATGCCAAGGCGAAGAAGAATCTGTAGGAAGCTTATGCCAAAGTGGCAGCGAAGAAAAACAAGGTGCGCAAGAAGTTGGAGTTAAAAGGGGAGACTGGGTTTGGGTTCACTTCCGAAAGGAACGATTTCCGAACCAAAGGAAAGGAAAGTTGGCTCCTCAAGGGGATGGTCCGTTTCAAGTGTTGAGCAAGATCAACAACTATGCTTATGTGATCGACCTCCCAGGTGAGTATAATGTGTCCAACACCTTTACTGTTGCTGACTTAACTCCTTATGTTGTAGGCCAAGCATTGGAAACTGAAGAGGGCTCAATTTTGAGAACGAAATCTTCTCAAGAAGGGGATAATGAGGCAGCCCAAATCCGTGCTGATCAAGTGTTCAGTCCATCGAGGCCAGTGACATGAAGCCAAGCTAAATTGTTGCATGATGTTCACATCTAATTGGCGTGGTCGGGAGAAAGCAACCGTTCGGAAGCTGAGTGGCCAAGCGCAAGATTTGAAGGCTTCATCTACAAGCTGGAGCTCAAACAAGAAAGCGTCCGAACACTCAACATTGACGCCGAGCAGTGAAAGCAACTGAAGGGAGGGCGTCCGAATTTAAGTGTTCGAGACCAAAGGAGCGTTGAAGCAGGAAGCAACCAAACACTCAACATTGACGCCGAGCAGTGAAAGCAACTGAAGGGAGGGCGTCCGAATTTAAGTGTTCGAGACCAAAGGAGCGTTGAAGCAGGAAGCAACCAAACACTCAACATTGACGCCGAGCAGTGAAAGACCCCGAAGGAAGAGCGTCCGAATTCAAGTGTTCGCACTCGAGTGTCCGAACACTTAACTTACTCAGCCACTGCGTGGCTTATTCTCATTGGTCGCCTGTGACAATTTTACTACTTTACCCTTAGTATTGTCTGTATAAACCTCTTTACATTTCGTTTGTAGGACATCCCGATTTTGAATATTGAATATTGAATAAGAGAAGCCGAGAGCTCTTTCTTTTATGTCTCAGATGTGAGCAACCCAGATGTGGGCCTTCAGAACTTGTGGCTTTCGGTGACTCCGATTGACCAATTCCTCTTTGATCATTCAGTTTGCAAGAGGCATTATTCTCTTGAGGATTGTTGCATAGTTTAGGTGCTCTTGTCTTCTACTTGAATCGTATCGAGACCAGTTCCTCGGTGCCGTTGAAGCAAGAAAAGGTGTGTCTAGCTTTTATCTTTACTTTTGGTTTGTTGTTTTCTTCGGTTGCTAAGCTACCAAGTTATCTTGCACCATGACTAAAGCATGCATTGCACAATTACTCTCTCAACTCACCTAAGGCTCTCTTAGTTTCATCTTCGAGTCTCAAGTCCCCTAATGCTCTCACCGCAATGAATGGGTCCCTATCTCTCAATATAATTCAAACAAAAGAGACTCTCAAGTCTAACCTCTCACTCTCACAAATGAATGCTAGTTAAGCACATACAATGTACCGGGCTTGGCCTTAGTGTCACTTGTCATTTCTTTCATGTCACTTAGTGAAGGATCAAACAGGACTTCTAAGGTTGTAATGTAGGATTTTGGACATAGGTAGGGTATAATTTGGATAAAAAGTGACTAATTTCCCTCCTTGAGCACTACATTATCTTTTTCATTCATTTCATTTTGAGCTTTTCTTTTTACATTAGCTCGTATTCCCAATTTTCTTTCTTGATTTTTTTTTTGCTTTGTGGCTCTTATTCCTCCTTTTGCTTTTCTTCTCTATTTTTGTTTTTTATTTTTCTTTTGCTATTTTTGTGTTTTTCTTGATTTTCTTTCTTTTTCTCTTTTGCAACTTTTCTCCACAATCATTTTCCTTTTTTTTTTGAAGAGCCACTTTAGCTATCATTTTTTTACTTTCCTCCTCCAAATTTAGACTTTAGTCTAGGTTGCACGTCTTTCAATGCCTCAAGGAGATAGAGCCAAAAGAAGGTTAGTGCTATCAAGCACTTAGAATTGGCTCGTGCTATTTATGTGGCTATCAAAAGACAGGATATTAAGGCTCAAAGTTGGCTAACTACAGATTAATTTCATTTGGTAGGCTTGAAAGGCTCAAACGAGTCAAAGAAATGCCTATTATCCTATCCAATCACCAATTTGACGCTCCATTCATTTCTAAGGACACATAAGCCAATTTCTAACACGCATATGCAATTAACAAGCTTAATCAAAGACTCACCTCACTAGCATCAGGGACAAGAGACAAGAACATCAACTTTCAAGTACTTAAGATAATGATTTAGCCTATACTACACATGCATAGAGTCATCAAAAGAACCTAAAGGTTATAGGTGCAACTCTCAACAAGGATAAGGATGACACTTGTATGATTAAGTCCTAAAAAGTGCCCGATTCAAAAGAATTGCATTCTTGGAAAAGAACCGAGTCAAAGAAAAACCAAGAAGGTTATTTACAACTTCTCAACTATTTACACAAATGGTATTTACAATGCAGGTGGTTGTTGTTTCGGGCCCAAGTGAAAGTAAGTTTCACAAGGGTTGCCTAGGTATCGCAACAAGTGTGAATCAGAGCAAAGAAGGCAACATCCCAAGCGTAGTTCACAGGAGTACCCATAACGTCTTTTAGGGATTTTTTTTCCAAATTTTTTCGATTTGTTTGGATTTTTCATTTTTCTAACAACTAAAAATAATTATACTAAGAATTTAAAGATAAGAATTTAAAGATAAGAATTTAAAAGTAGCAATTAAACAACCTAAATTAAAGTATCAAGCATTAACATAGTTTAGGACATTTATGAAAAACTAACTATACCCCACCCCCAACATGAAAAAGTTGTTATATCTCAAAGCAACTAATCACAAACAAAAACAAAAGTTCATGGGGTCAGTCAAAAAGGGAGAGAAGAACTCCCTGTTCATCTTGGGCAATTCCTTTGCCCTTGCCCTCCACATGATCCTTCGGGGCTTGTGGTCTTCTCTGCCTTCTTTCTTCTCTGGCTCTTACTGCTTTTCCCAATGAAGCTTGCCTAGCCAACTGCACCTGTACTTCTTCATCAAACAGCATATTTCTTAGCAGCTTCAAGTCTCCAAGCACCTCTTCTTCCATTCTTCTCAGGTTCCTCTGGCGCATAGATTTTACGGCTGTTGGTTGATCCGGCCTTCCTTGACTTTGCTCTCTCTCACTCCACAACATGTTCATATGCTTCATTACATCATCCTGTGTTATGGCAAACAGATGAATGCACTTTCTGATCTTTAAAATATCCTTGGCATTTGCATCAATGGCTGCACTTAACCGATCAAATTGAGTCGGGGTGACTCTGCTTGATGAAGGTGGAGGTTGTCGAACTTGAGGCATGTTGCATAGAAGTACACTGAACTCCTGCATCTTGTCCTGCAACTGCACAAACTCCTGACTGAGGTTTGCTACTGCAGCTTCTGCCTCCCTATGAACACGAGATGGAGGAGCTCTTGAGGAAGATGGCATGTCAACCTACGACGGTGCTCTATGAGTAGGGGCAACAGGTGTAGGATGGATTGGATTGTTCTCATCCTCGATAGCATAAAGGTCAAAAGATCGCATGGCAAAAACATAATTATCATTTCCCAAAGTGTCGCAATCTTGGTCTATGAGGTATTCTGTCAAGGTGTTGGCATAAGGAAGATCTTCACTAGCAGATCTAGCAGCCTCTAATATCATTCTCACCATTTCAGCTCCCTAGTTGATCCTAATTCAGTCATAATTCAACCTATCATAATTGCTCTTCTTAAGGTGACTGTGTGGGTTTCCCTTGATGGAAAGATTCTTGAGCTGACAATTAAGTTCCAACCCTTAGCTTCAAAGTTGAGATCTTGGGCTGTGATTAGTGCACCCATTCTACTCCAGGTCGGCTTCTTTTATCGACCAATAATAGGAATAAGCCACTTCATTTGTGCTCTTTCACTCATTGGTAGCTTAGCCATATAATCTATTGGAGTGAAATTGGGAAGGTCAAGATGTTGATTTCGGGCCCTTGCTGACACTTCCACTGGTTTGCCCCTGCATTCCACTGTGCACCCTGGTTCTGTTTGGTTACTCAACTCAGTGTAGAACTCCTCAATCAAATCTATAGCTGTTGAACCCAATTTTCTTATGAATTTTTCAGTCCATCCCGTCTCCAGGAGTGCATTGCAAAACCTTGGATTGAACTCCTTAATTCTATACACTAGCACCCTTCTTTCAAAAATTACTTCATCATGTTCTTCATCAGTGCTCAGATTGACATCAAAGGAGTCACTTCCAGAGGATGGAGGGCTTGGTGGTGTGGGCTCTCTTTCTCTTTTCTTAGGTGTTTTGTGCTTTGCCATTTCAATCCTAAACAAAACCAACTCCATGCGAGAGATTATCATAAAAACTAGCTACATTATTCTACTTCTATATTAAACTAAGACGAATCCTAACTACTACACATGAAGTCTAAGAAAGAAGTAAAACAATTTAAAAGTCTCAGGGAATTTGCAGTCAAGCACAATATTAGGCGGCCCACAGAAACTTATGCAGTTCGCACAATAGACATTAGAGGCTGCAGAAAATGCTGCTGAAAGGAATCGGTGGGGTGCCGCTTGAAGTGCAAGAGTCAAGCCTCAGCCGCACAATTTCAAAAAACATCTTGTTAATACTGACGGCTCCACAAATGGAACTGCAGGCCCGCCGAGTGCTCACCACACTTCAAATTGTGGCATCAACCCATGTCGGCGACTCGCAAAAAGTCTTGCTGACTACAATAGGCGGGGTGCCGCTTAAGATGCGAGAGGCAAGCCTCTCTTGCACAAATTACAAAAAAAGGTAACACCGGCAGCTCCACAAATGGAACTGCAGGCTCGCTGAGTGTTTTTCGCATTTTGAATTGCGAAGTCAACCTTCATCGGTGGCTCGCAGAATTATTGGCCAATTTCAACTATAGTGCACAGATTCTAAGTTATTCCCTTCTCACTTTCCTTAACACCCCCAAACACACTCCTATGTGGTCTTTTCAACTTCTCACTACGTTCAAATACTCTCTAAAGAACGAGACCACATTTTCAACAAATTTTCAATGAAAAATCAACCAAAAGTCATACCAAGTTCAAGTGTTTTCAAGATTATCAAGCATAACAAGGTATGTTCAAGGTTCCATTTTAAGTTTATTTTGGTTATTTTTCTCTTTCACTCTACCTATTTCTTCACTCAACAATAATTTCAAACAATATCACACACCGTAGGGTATAAAAACTTCACAAAATCATGTTAAAAAGAAACCCTAAAACAAAGGTACTAGATTTCCCAAAGTTCATGTGAAAAGGAATGATATTCACCAAACCCCACTCCCAACATGATGTTCTAACTTACCCAATACTTAAAATAATAAGAAATTAAAAATTAGGGTTAAAACTTACCGTATCTGCTTGAAAAATGAAAATGGGTTGATGAGCAGTGGTGGATCGGTGGAATCTGGTGCATGTGAGTGATTCGGAGTGTTGATTTTGGTTGGGCATGGTCGGAATAGTGGTTCCGGCGAGTGGATGCCAAGCTTTTACGGTATGGTGTGTAAAAAGTGAAAATAAAACTTACCTTGGGCTTTTTATAGTCGGTTAACAAGACTTGGCCCATGAGAGTTGCGGGTCGCCGCTTGTTCGGCGGGTTGCTGAAGAATCGACGATGTGGACGCAAGTCCTTTTATAAGCACACAGGCAGATGAACCGCACGACATTCTATGGAGTTGGATCAGCGTCTGTCCGATTGACCGGCTGGATGCCTCTCTGTTCTGAAGAAATTTTTTTCTTTTCTGCCTAAACCGGCGGCCCGCATCTAATTCGGCAGGCCGCATAACTTCTTCCGCATTTCCTTCGGCGGTTCTTTCCCACGTTTTAACACCCTTCTTGTTTTCTTGGGGTTGAATCACTCATTTTCACACCTTTCATTGTACCAGCACTAATACTACTCTACCAAGATCAAATACAACTATCAAAGACTTCATGTGCAATTTTTACACTAACTAAAATACTAAAATCAAAAATTAAAAATGCTAAAAGTAAAACTTGGGTTGCCTCCCAAGCAGCGCTTAAGTTAACATCGTGACACGATGATGTTACCGCATTCCATCAATGGTCCATGAGATAGATGCAAGAAACCTCTCTAGGTTCGGCTTCACATCCCAAGTAGTGCTTCACCCTATGGCCATTTACGCGGAAAGTTTTGGAACTTCCCTTCTCTTTCAACTCGACCCATACATACGGTGATGTGTCCACCACTTTGTAGGGTCCACGCTATTTGGACTTCAGTTTACCGGAAAAGAGGTGCAACCTTGAATTGAACAATAGCATCATATCCCCCGCCTTGAATGCACGGTTCCATATCTTCTTGTCATGAATGATATTCATCTTCTCCTTATAGAGCTTGGCATTCTCATAAGCAAGAAATCGCATCTTCTCAAGTTTAAGCAATTTCTCCACCAGTGACTTGGAACCTTCTTCTCAATTCATGTTAAGCTTCTTCAATGCCCAATAGGCTTTGTGCTCCAACTCAACGGGGAGGTGGCAAGTTGTCAAAAACTAACCAGAATGGTGACATCCTAATCGAAGTCTTGTATGCCGTGCGATATACCCATAAGGCATCATCCAACTTCTTGGCCCAATCCATCTGGTTCACATTCACCAGCCTGGCTAAAATTTGGTTTATCTCACGATTCGATACATCCACTTGACAACTCATTTGGGGATGATAAGGTGCAGCAACCTTGTGTCTCACCCCATACTTCTCCAACAAGGATGAAAAAGTTGGTTCCTCCATCACTTATGATTGTGCGAGGGGTGCAAAATCTTATGAAAATGCTTTTATTGAGGAAGATGGTGAGACTTCTAGCTTCATTGTTTTGCAAGGAAATTACCTCAACCCATTTGGAGAAATCGTCAACCGCCACAAGGATGTATTTCATACTATAGGAACTTGGGAAAGAGCCCATGAAATCAGTTCCCCATACATCAAATAGTTCTACTTCCACAATGGGGTTTAGATGCATTTCGTGCCTTTTTGAGATTCCCCCGGTCTTCGAGATTGATCACAACTCTTTGTGTAGTCATGAGCATCCTTGTATAAAGTAGGCCAAAAGAAACCAGATTCAAGTACTCTTTCCGCCGTTCTAGCACCACCATGATGCCCTCCATATGGAGCGGAGTGACATCCTTCAAAAATATCCCCTTGCTCGACTTCAGCAATACATCTTCTTATCATTCCATCGACATATACTTTGAATAAAAAGGGCTCATCCCAAAAGTATTGTAAGACATATCTCCCTAAGTTCATGTGAAAAGGAATGATATTCACCAAACCCCACTCCCAACATGATGTTCTAACTTACCCAATACTTAAAATAATAAGAAATTAAAAATTAGGGTTAAAACTTACCGTATCTGCTTGAAAAATGAAAATGGGTTGATGAGCAGTGGTGGATCGGTGGAATCTGGTGCATGTGAGTGATTCGGAGTGTTGATTTTGGTTGGGCATGGTCAGAATAGTGGTTCCGGCGAGTGGATGCCAAGCTTTTAGGGTGTGGTGTGTAAAAAGTGAAAATAAAACTTACCTTGAGCTTTTTATAGTCGGTTAACAAGACTTGGCCCATGAGAGTTGTGGGTCGCCGCTTGTTCGGCGGGTTGCTGAAGAATCGATGATGTGGACGCAAGTCCATTATTAAGCACATAGGTAGGTGAACCGCAGGACATTCTGTGGAGTTGGATCAGCATCTGTCTGATTGACCGGCTTGATGCCTCTCCGTTCCGTAAAATTTTTTTTCTCTTCTCCCTAAACCGGCGGCCCGGATCTTGTTCGGCAGACCGCATAACTTCTTCCGCATTCCCTTTGGCGGTTCTTTCCCACGTTTAAATTCCCTTCTTGTTTTCTTGGGGTTGAATCCCTCATTTTCACACCTTTCATTGTACTTGCACTAACTCTACTCAACCAATATCAAATACAACTATCAAAGAATTTCATGTGCAATTTTTACACTAACTAAAATACCAAAATCAAAAAATAAAAATGCTAAAAGTAAAACTTGGGTTGCCTTCCAAGAAGCGCTTAAGTTAACATCGTGACACAATGATGTTACCTCATTCTATCAGTGGTCCATGAGATAGATGCAAGCAACCTCTCTCGGTTCGGCTTCACATCCCAAGTAGGGCTTCACCCTTTGGCCATTTACTCGGAAAGTTTTGGAGCTTCCCTTCTCTTTCAACTAGACCCATCCATATGGTGATATGTCCACCACTTTGTAGGGTCCATGCTATTTGGACATCAGTTTACCGGAAAAGAGGTGCAACCTTAAATTGAACAATAGCATCATATCCCCCGCCTTGAATGCACGGGTCCGTATCTTCTTGTCATGAATGATCTTCATCTTCTCCTTATAGAGCTTGGCATTCTCATAAGCAAGAAATCACATCTCCTCAAGTTCATGCAATTTCTCCACCCGTGACTTGGAAGCTTCTTCCTAATTCATGTTAAGCTTCTTCAATGCCCAATAGGCTTTGTGCTCCAACTCAACGGGGAGGTGGCAAGTTGTCAAAAACTAACCAGAACGGTGACATCCCAATCGAAGTCTTGTATGCCGTGCGATATACCCATAAGGCATCATCCAACTTCTTGGCCCAATCCATCTGGTTCACATTCACCAGCCTGGCTAAAATTTGGTTTATCTCACGATTCGATACTTCCACTTGACAACTAATTTGGGGATGATAAGGTGCAACAACCTTGTGTCTCACCCTATATTTCTCCAAAAAGGATTTAAAAGCTCGGTTGTAAAAGTTAGTTTCTCCATCACTTATGATTGTGCGAGGGGTGCCAAATCTTATGAAAATGCTTTTCTTGAGGAAGACGGTGACACTTCTAGCTTCATTATTTTGCAAGGCAATTGCCTCAACCCATTTGGAGACATTGTCTACCGCCACAAGGATGTATTTCATACTATAGGAACTTCGGAAAGAGCCCATGAAATCAGTTCCCCATACATGAAATAGTTCTACTTCCACAATGGGGTTTTGAGGCATTTCGTGCCGTTTTGAGATTCCCCTCGTTCTTCGACATTGATCCCAACTCTTTGTGTAGTCATGAGCATCCTTGTATAAAGTAGGCCAAAAGAAACCACATTCAAGTACTTTTGCCATCGTTCTAACACCACCATGATGCCCTCCATCTGGAGCGGAGTGACATCCTTCAAGAATAGCCCCTTGCTCGACTTCAGCAACACATCTTCTCATCATTCCATCGATACACACTTTGAATAAAAAGGGCTCATCCCAAAAGTATTGTCAGACATATTTCCCTAAGTTCATGTGAAAAGGAATATTATTCACCAAACCCCACTCCCAACATGATGTTCTAACTTACCCCATACGTAAAATAACAAGAAATTAAAAATTGGGGTTAAAACTTACCGGATCTGCTTGAAAAATGAAAACGGGTTGATGAGCAGTGGTGGATCTATGGAATTTGGTGAGTGTGAGTGATTTGGAGTGTTGATTTTGGTTGGGCATGGTCGGAATAGTGGTTCCGGCGAGTGGGTACCAAGTTTTTACGGTGTGGTGTGTAAAAAGTGAAAATAAATCTTACCTGGGGCTTTTTATAGTCGGTTAACACGACTTGGCCCATGAGAGTTGCGGGTCGCCGCTTGTTCAGCAGGTTGCTGAAGAATCGACGATGTGGACGCAAGTACTTTTTTGCAGACAGGTAGGTGAACCGCAGGACATTCTGCTGAGTTGGATCAGCGTCTGTCCGATTGACGGGCTGGATGCCTCACAGTTCCGCATAATTTTTTTTCTTTTCTGCCTAAACCGGTGACCCGCATCTAGTTCGGAAGGCCGCATAACTTCTTCCGCATTTCCTTCGGCAGTTCTTTCCCACGTTTCAACGCCCTTCTTGTTTTCTTAGGGTTGAATCCTTCATTTCACACCTTTCATTGTACCTGCACTAACACTACTCAACCAAGATCAAATACAACTATAAAAAAACTTCATGTGCAATTTTTACACTAACTAAAATACTAAAATCAAAAATTAAAAATGCTAAAAGTAAAACTTGGGCTGCCTCCCAAGAAGCGCCTAAGTTAACATCGCGACACGATGATGTTACCTCATTTCATTAATGGCCCATGAGTTAGATGCAAGCAACCTCCCTAGGTTCGGCTTCACATCCCATGTGCTTCACCCTTTGGCCGTTTACTCGGAAAGTTTTGGAACTTCCCTTCTCTTTCAACTCAACCCACCCATATGGTGATGTGTCCACCACTTTGTAGGGTCCACTCTCTTTGGACTTCAGTTTAGCGGGAAAGAGGTGCAACCTAGAATTGAACAATAACATCATATCCCCCGCCTTGAATGCACATTTCCATATCTTCTTGTCATGAATGATCTTCATCTTCTCCTTATAGAGCTTGGCATTCTCATAAGAACGAAATCGCATCTTCTCAAGTTCATGCAATTTCTCCATCTGTGACTTGGAAGCTTCTTTCCAATTCATGTTAAGCTTCTTCAATGCCAAATAGGCTTTGTGCACCAACTCAACGGGGATGTGGCAAGTTGCCCAAAACTAACCAGAATGGTGACATCCTAATCGAAGTCTTGTATGCTGTGCGATATGCTCATAAGTCATCATCTAACTTCTTGGCCCAATCCGTCTGGTTCACATTAACCGACCTGGCTAAGATTTGCATTATTTCACGATTCGATACTTCTACTTGACAACTCATTTGGGGATGATAAGGTGCAACAACCTTGTGTCTTACCCCATATTTCTCCAACAAGGAATTAAAAGCTTGGTTGTGAAAGTTGGTTCCTCCATCACTTATGATTGTGCGAGGGGTGCAAAATCTTATGAAAATGCTTTTCTTGAGGAAGACGGTGACACTTCTAGCTTCATTGTTTGGCAAGGCAATTTCCTCAACCCATTTGGAGGCATCGTCAACCGCCACAAGGATGTATTTCATATTATAGGAACTTAGGAAAGAGTCCATGAAATCAGTTCCCCATACATCAAATAGTTCTTGATGCCGGGTAAATTGGCCTAAATGACAACCATCAAGAACCAAGCTTGGAGAGCACAAAGGTTGCAAGTCAAGGCCTTCGGATGAGGGTTCGAGAGTGAATTGAAGCCATGGACTTGAGCATGCTTGAGGGAGGACCGACTACGGACCAAGGAGGAACACTTAGAGTCCATTTTGAGCCGTATCCATACCTCCCAGGAAGAGGTGGAGCGCCTCCCCAAAGAGGCGGACCGCCTAGCAAAAGTCCAGAGAGCTACACAGCAAGAGGCGGCCGCCCCAAGACACTATGCGGACCGCCCCTCACTGAAGGGCCCTGAGGCGGAGCGCCTCCCCTTCTTAGGCGGAGCGCCTCCCCATGTTGCCTTGACGGGATTTTGTGTAAAGTTCCATTTTTGCCCTTAAGTGGCCTTTTATGTCTTAGCCCACTTTGGGGGCATTTTAGTCATTTCACTAGGAGTGTGGAAAAACTATAAAAGCCATACTTAGTCTTTCATTTCATTAGTTTACATTGTATTGAATAGAAGAAGAGAGAATTAGAAAGGCCGAGGCTTCTAGTCCGAAGCCCGAGGCTTCATGTATCTTGTACGACTTGGAATCTATGGAGATTCACCACTAGCGTGAATTCCTTGTAAGGTTCGAGTTTCACTTTCTCCCTTTGGATAATTAAATTCATGTTGTGAATCGTTTATCCAATTCTTTCTTCTATTTCTTGCCTTCCTCGTCTTGAATTTCTCGATATCTTTTAGATATCATCTATCTTGTTTTATCGCTTCCGCATTGTTTGTATCGTGTTTAGCTTCCGCGTGTTTTTCCCTGCATCAGTTCTACTTCCACAATGGGGTTTTGAGGCATTTCGTGCCGTTTTGAGATTCCCCTCGTTCTTCGACATTGATCCCAACTCTTTGTGTAGTCATGAGCATCCTTGTATAAAGTAGGCCAAAAGAAACCACATTCAAGTACTTTTGCCGCCGTTCTAACACCACCATGATGCCCTCCATATGGAGCGGAGTGACATCCTTCAAGAATAGCCCCTTGCTCGACTTAAGCTACATATCTTCTTATCATTCAATCGACACATACTTTGAATAAAAAGGGCTCATCCCAAAAGTATTGTAAGACATATTTCCCTAAGGTCATGTGAAAAGGAATGATATTCACCAAACCCCACTCCCAACATGATTTTCTAACTTACCCCGTACTTAAAATAATAGGAAATTAAAAATTGGGGTTAAAACTTACCGGATCTGCTTGAAAAATGAAAACAGGTTGATGAGCAGTGGTGGATCGGTGGAATCTGGTGCGTGTGAGTGATTTGGAGTGTTGATTTTGGTTGGGCAGGGTTGGAATAGTGGTTCCGGTGAGTGGGTGCCATGTTTTTACGGTGTCGTGTGTAAAAAGTGAAAATAAAACTTACTTGGGGCTTTTTATAGTCGGTTAACACGACTTGGCCCATGAGAGTTGCGGGTCGCCGCTTGTTCGATGGGTTGCTGAAGAATCGATGTTGTGGACGCAGGTCCTTTTTTAACAGCACAGGTAGGTGAACCACAGGACATTCTGCGGTGTTGGATCAGCGTCTGTCCGATTGACCGGATGGATGCCTCTCCATTCTACAGAAAGTTTTTTCTTTTCTGCCTAAACCGGCGGCCCGCATCTTGTTCGGCAGGCCGCAAAACTTCTTTCGCTTTTCCTTCGACAGTTCTTTCCCATGTTTCAACGCCCTTCTTATTTTCTTGGGGTTGAATCCCTCATTTTCACACCTTTCATTGTACCTGCACTATCAATACTCAACCAAGATCAAATACAACTATCAAAGAACTTCATGTGCAATTTTTACACTAACTAAAATACAAAAATCAAAAATTAAAAATACTAAAAGTAAAACTTGGGTTACCTCCCAAGAAGCGCTTAAGTTAACATCGCGACACGATGATGTTACCTCATTCCATCAATGGTCCATGAGATAGATGCAAGCAACCTCTCTCAGTTCGGCTTCACATCCCAAGTAGTGCTTCACCCTTTGGCCATTTACTCGGAAAGTTTTGGAAATTCCCTTCTCTTTCAACTCGAACCATCCATATGGTGATGTGTCCACCACTTTATAGGGTCCACGCTATTTGGACATCAGTTTACCGGGAAAGAGGTGCAACCTTGAATTGAACAATAGTATCATATCCCCCGCCTTGAATGCACGGGTCCCTATCTTCTGTTCATGAATGATCTTCATCTTCTCCTTATAGAGCTTGGCATTCTCATAAGCAAGAAATCGCATCTCCTCAAGCTCATGCAATTTCTCCACCCGTGGCTTGGAAGCTTCTTCCTAATTCATGTTAAGACTTTTCAATGAACAATAGGCTTTGTGCTCCAACTCAACGGGGAGGTGGCAAGTTGCCAAAAACTAACCAGAACGGTGACATCCCAATCAAAGTCTTGTATGCCGTGCGATATGCTCATAAGGCATTATCCAACTTCTTAGCCCAATCCCTATGGCTCACATTCACCGACCTGGCTAAAATTTGTTTTATCTCATCATTCGATACATCCACTTGACAACTCATTTGGAGATGATAGGGTGCAGCAACCTTGTGTCTCCCCCCATATTTCTCCAACAAGGAATTAAAAGCTCGGTTGCAAAAGTTGGTTCCTCCATCACTTATGATTGTGCGAGGGGTGCCCAATCTTACGAAAATTTTTTTCTTGAGGAAGACGGTGACACTTCTAGCTTCATTGTTTGGCAAGGAAATTGCCTCAACCCATTTGGAGACATCGTCAACTGCCACAAGGATGTATTTCATACTATAGGAACTTGGGAAAGAGCCCATGAAATGAGTTCCCCATACATCAAATATTTCTACTTCCACAATGGAGTTTTGAGGTATTTCGTGCCTTTTTGAGATTCACCCCGTTCTTCGACATTGATCACAACTCTTTGTGTAGTCATGAGCATCCTTGTATAAAGTAGGCCAAACGAAACCAGATTCAAGTACTTTTGCCGCCGTTCTAATACCACCATGATGCCCTCCATATGGAGCGGAGTGACATCCTTCAAGAATAGCCCTTTGCTCGGATTAAGCAACACATCTTCTTATCATTCCATCGACACATACTTTGAATAAAAAGGGCTCATTGCAAAAGTATTGTCGGACATATTTCATTAACTTCTTCTTTGGATTGAATGAGAAGTCCTCCAGAACCTCTTCACATATAACAAAGTTGGCTAAGTCCACGTACCAAGGGATTTCTTCCCAAGATACCGCCAATATTCTCTCATTGGGAAAATAGCCATTGATCTCAAGTACCAGATAGCGGAGTGGTTGGTGTGCACAATGACCTTGGCCCCCACCAACTAAGATCGGAATTTCTCAAAAAAAAATACAATGGCCAATAACTCCTTCTCTGTCACTGTATAGTTTAATTGAGCCTCATTCATGGTCTTGCAAGCATAATAGATAGAGTGAAACATCTTTTCAACTATTTGGCTAAGCACAGCCTCCAATGCCATATCTCTAGCATCACACATAAGTTCAAATGGAAGATCCCATCTTGGGCTCACTATCGCCGGTGTCGTTGTCAATCTCTTCTTCACCTCTTCAAAGGCTTTGAAGCACGCTTTATTGAATTCAAACTTGGCGTATTTTTACAACAATTTGCACAAAGGATTCACAATCTTGGAAAAGTCTTTAATGAAGCAGCGATAAAAACCCGCATGTCCCAAGAAGCTTCTCACTCCTTTAACAGTTGTAGGAGATGGAAGTTTATAGATAACTTCAATCTTGGCATGATCTACTTCAATTCCCTTCTTGGACACCGTGCCCTAGGACTATTCCTTCTTGAACAGGGAAATGACATTTCTCCCAATTTAGCACAAGCTTTGTCTCTTCACACCTTTCTAAGAATTTCTCCAAGTTAGATAGACAATCTTCAAAGGAATCACCAACTAGCGAGAAATCATCCATGAATACTTCCAAGAAGTTCTCCACCATATCATGGAAATGTGCAAGCATACACCTTTGAAAAGTAGTCGGGGCACTGCAAAGTCCAAAAGTCATTTTGCAAAATGAAAAAGTGTCATATGGGCATGTAAAGGTTGTCTTATCTTGACTCATTTGCTTCAATTGAGATTTGATTATACTCGGAATATCCATCAAGGAAACAATAATAAGAGCAGCCCGCCAAACGATCAAGCATTTGGTCAATGAAAGGTAGAGGAAAATGATCTTTTCTTATTGCATTGTTGAGATTATGGTAGTCCATGCATACTCGCCAACCAGTCACGGTCCGAGTTAATATAGCTTCACCTTTCTCATTATGAACTACCGTCATCCCTCATTTCTTGGGCACACATTGAATGGGTGAGACCCATTTACTATCGAAAAGTGGAACAATCACCCCAGCATCTAACCATTTTATGATCTCTTTCTTGACAACTTCTTGCATTGGAGGATTTAACTTCCTTTGATGCTCCACTGTGGGTTTGCAACCCTCTTCAAGTAAAATCTTATGAGTACAAACTCCCAGATCAATTGCCCTTATATCTGCAAGAGTCCACCTAATTGCTGTAATTCTCCGCTTCACCACTTCAGCTAGTTGGCCTTGTTATTCTTTGGTTAAGTGGGAAGAAATGATTATGGGAAGAGTGGAGTTTGGACATAGGAAGGTATATCTCAAGTGGGTTAGGAAGACTTTGAGCTCAAGAGTGGGAGGTTCTTCCATGGATGGTTTTGTAGGTGGAGTGGTTCGATTTTCAAGATTGAGGGAAAGATTTTTTGGAACATAGGGTCTACTGCCAAATCCTTCCAATGCCTTCACAAACTTGGCAATACTCTCCTCATTGTCAATGTCCATGTTCTAAATCACTGCGGCCATTTCATCTACTTGACTCACCAGGACACTCTCCTTTTCTACAAGTACATCTACAACCATATCCACATAAGAACAAGTAGCTTCCTCCTCCATAGGTCGTTTTAATGTTTTGTATATATAGAACACAACCTTCTCTCCATTGAATCGAAAAGTGAGTTCTCCCTTCTCTACGTCACATAATGCTCTCCGGGTAGCTAGAAATAGATGCCAAAGAATAATGGGGACATCAAAGTCCATCGGGGAATAAAGAATTACAAAATTCCATCGGGAATATGAACTTTTCCACCTTAACTAGAACATTAGTGACAACTCCAATTGGTTTCTTCATGGAACGGTCGGCCATTTGTAAGTTCATTGTTATGTCTTTTGGAACTTCTTTGGTAGTCAAAGTCTTGTACACCGCATGTGACATCAAATTGATGCTTGCTCCAAGATCACATAGAGCTTTAGGGAAATATATCCCTCCAATTGTACACGGGACCGTGAAGGTTCCGGGGTCTTCCATCTTTATCGCCATATGTTTTGAGACAATTGAACTACATTGATGTGCCACCTTATTTTATTCATAGTCCTCATAGGTCTACTTGGTAACAATATCTTTCACAAGTTTAGCAATATTTGGCATTTTGCTTAATGCATCAACCAAAGAGAGGTTGATAGATGTTGCTATTTTCTCCCAAATCTTCTTGGCTTGTGATGCTTGTCTTTGCTTGACACTCTTTTATGGGAAAGGAAGTGGAATTTTGGGAATGGAGCTTGGATTAGGAGGGCTTTGTTTGGGTGGTGGAGTTTTCTTTGGTTTGACTTTTTGAGTGGTAGTGACTTCAGGACTTGTTTCTTGAGGTATTTCCTCATCATCAATTTCATGCCTTGGAATATCTACGTTCACATCAATTGTCTTGCCTTGATTCAACTCTTCCTCATTGTTTTGCTCATGATCTTGCACCTCTAGTTCCACACAATCATCTTTTGCTTTAGGATCATCCCATGTTTTTCTACTCCGGGTTATAATTGCCATCACATGATCTTTGCCATTCTTCTTAGGATCTACCACCGTGTCACTTGGTAGTGCTCCTTGAGTTATTGATTCACTTGGTGAGATAGGCTACTCATTTGAGATTCAAGAGCCTTGATGGAAGTGTTGTGAGATGTGACCGTTTGCTTGATATCTTTGATGTCACCAGAGTAAGATCATGAATGCTCTAGCATATTTGAATAGTTCAAGGAGGCCCCTTTCAACTTTTCACTAAAGTAGGCGATGGGTTTGCTATCTTGCATTAATACACCACCAATTCCCACCCCCGAGGCATCACATTCAACCTCGAATGCCTTCCCGAAGTCGGGAAATTGCAATAGGGAGGCGGTACTCAACCTACCTTTCAACTCTTGGAAGGCCTTCTCTTGAGGCTCTCCCCAAACAAAGGGTTGGTCCTTCTTCACCAATTCGGTGAGTGGAGCGGCAATGGAGCTAAAGTCTTTCACAAATCGTCCATAAAAGCTAGCAAGACCATGAAAGCTCCTCACTTGAGTCACGGTAGTAGGAGTAGGCCAATCACGTATGGCCTCTACCTTAGACTCATCCACCTCCACCCCTTGGGCACTCGCAACAAACCCAAGGAAGATAACCTTCTCCACACCAAAGGCACACTTTTTAAAGTTAGCATAGAGCTTTTCGGCTCTCAAGGCTTCAAGCACTTGCCTAAGGTGGTCAACATGTACATCTATTGTCTTACTATAGATCAAGTTATCATCAAAATAGACAACGACAAACTTATTGATAAAAGGCTTCAAAACATGGTTCATGAGTCGCATAAAAGTGCTAGGTGCGTTGGATAGCCCGAAGGGCATTACCAACCATTCATAGAGACCAACTTTGGTCTTGAATGCGGTTTTCCATTCATCCCCGGGTTTCATCCGGATTTGATGGTAACCGGACCTAAGGTCGATTTTGGAAAAGACACACGACCCACTCAATTCATCCAACATATCATCAAGTCGTGGAATAGGGTGACGGTACTTTACCGTTATCTTATTCATGGCTCGGCAATCCACACACATTCTCCACAATCCATCCTTCTTGGGCACAAGAATAACCGGTACGGCACATGGACTTAAACTCTCCCGGACCAAGCCTTTAGAGAGCAAGTCATCTACTTATTTTTGCAATTCTCTTGTGTCCTCCGGATTACTCCTATAAGCCGGTTTGTTTGGGATTTGAGACCCCGGGATGAAATCAATTTGATGTTCAATCCCTCTCAAGGGAGGGAATCCACTTGGTATTTCATCCGGGAACAAGTCTTCAAACACCTTCAAAACACTTTCAATGGCACTAGGTAATGGGTTAGAAGAACAATCAATTTCGGAAGAGAGAACGATACCTTTGTGCACTAAGCATAGAAGAAGCTTGTTGCCATCATTTCCTTTTAAGAACTCGCCCGGCATACTATGTACTTACTCTTGAGTAGAGGGAGCGGCCTCCAAAAGTAGAAGTAATTATACGGTTAAAGCATGCTCTCTCGTCTACTCAAGAGTTTCATCCCCTGATAAAAGAGCTAATCCACTTCCTTTGAATATCGTTTAAGAGCGCCGCCGCCTGGGGTGGTAGCAGTTGGGGGGGCAGTAGGAAGAAGGAGGAACCCTAATTTATTAGTTTTGTTGATTTTTGTATATAATGTGTAAAAAATATTGGTATTTTTTGTAAAATGGAATAATGTTGGTATTTTTTGTAATTTTGGTGTTAAGATTGTATATATTTGTAAATCTCCCAAATAAAAAACATCAGCCCGTTGTATATTTGGGTTCATGTAGGATTCTGGGATAGGTCGTACCTCAAAATGTGTGACGTAATCAGTTTAACCTAATCTCTTTTATGATGCGACACCAAATATCTCTAAACCTTGGCATGTAGATCCTCCGACCTGTGGTAAGTAAAAGTACATCTTCGATGTAAAATGCCTAATCTTGCCTTGGGCGGCTAACTTCATAAACTGCTTGCCTGTTGGATCATAATGCATACTCTCTTTGGTCGCCTTACGGATATCACAACTTGCTGAAGTGATGGCAGCAAGCTCGGATTTTCGACTCAAGGCATCAGCCAGGATGTTGCCTTTGCCTGGCTTATACTTCAGTACATAATCAAACTCGACCAAGAAATCCTGCCACCTGGCTTGCTTCGGTATGAGCTTCTTCTGTGTTTGACAACAACTAGTAGCCACGTTATCTGTCTTGACTAAGAACTTCGACCAAAGAAAGAAATATTGCTGTGTGAAAGCAATGCACAATAATAGTCATCTCTTTCTCTTGCATTGTGTAGCACCGGTCCGTGTCATTCCATTTGCGACTCTCGAATTCTATGAGATGCATATCCTTCATCAAGACAACCCTTATGGAAAAGTCTGAAGCATTTGTATGTACCTTAAATGTCTTGGAAAAGTATGGCAATGCTAAGAATGGCTCTTTTGTTACAGCTATCTTAAGGCTTTCAAACACCTATTGGCAATGTTGTGTCCAATCCCATGGCTTGGTCTTCTTCAGCAACTCGGTTAATGGTCCGGCCTTGGTTGAATAGCTACTAATGAACCAACTATAATGGTTAGCAAGACCAAGAAAAGATCTCAACTCGATTACCTTAGTCGATGCCCTCCATTCCTGGATAGTCCGTACCTTAGCCTTGTCCATGCATAACCCACCACTACTAATGACAAGCCCTAAGAGGTGTACCTTTGACTAGGTAAACTCGCACTTCTCTTGCTTGATATATATCTCATTCTCCCGCAAGACTTGGAAAAGCTTCCTAAAGTGCTCTATGTGCTCCTCCAAGGTATTGCTATAAATGACTATGTTGGCCAAGTAGTCCGCCACAAACAGATCAAGGTATTGATGAAAGATCTTGTTTATAAGAGTGAAAAATGTAGCGGTTGAGTTGGTTAAGGCGAAGGGAATTACAAACCACTCAAAAGCTATGTATCTCATCACACATGTTGGCTTCGGTTAATCCCCTTCTGCAATGCCAACTTGCTACTAGCTCTTGCGAACATCCACCTTGGTAAAGTACTTGACTTGCCCAAGTCTATCGAATAAGCCAACAATGAGTTGTATCAGATACTTGTTCTTTACTCTGACCTTGTTGAGCGCCTGGTAATCTATGCATGGGCGCAATGATCCATCATTCTTCTTCTAGATCAATATCTATGCGCCAAATAGTGCCTTTAATGGGCGGATATGACCAGCATCTAGTAGCTCATTCGATTTTTCCTAAGCTCCTCTAACTCAGGTGGTGCCATCCGGTATGGGGCAAATTCGGGCAACTTGGCCCCTGGCTACAACTCGATCGTGTGATCCACCTCGCGTCTTGGAGGAAAGTGCTTAGGCAGTGCCTCGAGCATAATGTCTTTATTTTCCTTAAGCAATCTCTTTATGCAAGGCAACAATGTCTCTTAGGCACCATTGTATTCTCCTATACTCGCAATGGTTGCCATGAATGTCGGCTCCCTATTCTTTAGTCCCTTAACAAGCTGCATAGTCACTATAGGCACCATGCAAAATCTTTCTCACTCTATGATAAAAAGATGTTAGAGGTAGGGTAGATCATAGACTGGCAACGTCGGAAGAACTCTTGCCAAGCATGATGTCAAAGATATCCATAGGTGCAATGATGAAGGTTGTCATACTGTGCCAACTGCCTAACTTGAAACTAACACCACTGGCTACTACGCACATCTTTGTCAGCTCGGCATTGACTGTCTTAAGGTAGGTGTCACTAGGAGCAAGCTCCAACCCTAGTCACTTTTCTGTGTCCTCAGTCATGAAGTTGTTTGTTGCTCTAGTGTTGACCATGACACGAGCGAGCTTGTTGTTGATAGTAAGATCCACGTAATTAGTGTTATACTCGTTGGCCTTATTAGCCTGCCTCGTGATAGCGCTACAGAGTACAACCATACCCAATTATGTTGTGCCCGAACTCTCCTCATGTTCCTATTCCTGCTCGTTTCTCCCTCGCACTATGGCACTGAGACTCTTTAGGTTGGACAATTCCTAAAGTTGTATGGTTCCCCACATATGTAGCATCATTTTTTCTCACTATGTGCGTTTTTCTCGGAAAAAATCTGACGACCACTCTTCTTACCATCAGAGGTGTTGGCATCTTGAGTCTTAGGGTGTTGTTGATACATCTCCTTGCCTGTACCACAGTCTCCCCCACCTTTGACATGGCCACCCTTTGACTCCTTACCTTGCTTTTGTCATGCTTGTCATGCCTGAAATCTATCAAGGACTCAGCCTCCATTATACTTGGTCTATGTCAGTGACTTGTCAGTGTTGCAACTCCTGCTTAGCCCATTTCTTCAGCTCTTTCATTAAGTGGAATAGAAAGTAATCATTAGTGAGGTTGGGAATTTGAAGCATGAGATTGGTGTACTCCTTCATGTTGTCTCAAATGTTCCCAGTTTGCCTCAACTCCCTAAAATTGCGCCTTGCCTCGTTCACGAGATTGTTTTGGAAAAACTATCACTTGAACTCCACCTTGAACTACTCTTAGGTTCTAATGGTGCATAGGCCTTTCTCAATGTCGGGCATCTTCTTTCTCCACATAGCATGGTAGTATCTCAGAGATACAACACAACGGTGTTGATCTTGCCCTCTCCATCCCTTACTTTGTTGTGCCTGAAGTAGTTCTCCAAGGGACAAAGGAAGTTCTCTACCTTTTGCACATCATGACCCTCTTGAACACTGGTGGCTTAGGAGCCTCGATCTTTGCCTCCCTCATCATAACTATATTACTGGCTGCCTCGGTCACAGTAGGTTCGACCTGCTTCTCGAGTGCCTCCATCTTTTTCTTTATAGCATCGATGGTGCTCAAAACCTCTAAGAACCTAAACTCCAAGGCAGTGATGATTTGTTTTATCTCAAACTCAGCCCGCTTATGTCCCTCCATCTCCTTCTGGATATCCTCAATCTTATCAAGAGTGTGCCTCTTAGGAGTGTTAAAAGCACCTCCTAGTTTTCCCAAGCGTTGGTCAAAGATGTCTATGGCTTCTATCCTCGTTCGACCTTTAAGATCCACTCCTTTCCGGGCATGAGGTCCTCGTCTTCCTCCTCACCTACCTCGGTGTTTGTGAGTCTAGGGATGTAACCCTTTCGCTTGGAACGACATTAGACGACCATTCCTTACTCTTGTTGGCATTTGTTCTTTTACTTCGCTCATTCATGATACCGGACTCTTTAACGACGTTGGTTGGAATGTTGGTATTGTTGAGTTGGTTGTTGATTTCCTCCACGTTGTTCATTCCCTTAGTCACAACCTTTGCTCTAATACCACTTTGTCCTGACCTTAGTCTTGAACTAAGTGAATCGTGCATCACTTGAAAATTTACTCACAATCTTGCTATGTCAAATCAGCCGAGATCACTAAGGATGGCTAAGAGAATAGAAATGAAGATTTTTCAAATGAAGCTTTTTATTATTTGAAATATTGTTTGATTGGTTGATGACTTACAAATTAATGACCCCTCTATTTATACCACTCACCTAGGGACTAGTGTGCAAATAATAATTGTTATACATGTCCCTCCATAATTATAAATAAGCCACCTCTAGAATAATATACCTAGCTAGAAATATTCCAATGTACTCCAAGAGATTCTTCCAAGCTAATCCATTAATATCTAGAGTATTCCCAAGGGAAGATCTCCATCCCTCTAGAATACTTCATTAAGTGCTAGGCACACTCAAGAGACTCCTCAAGGTCAAATCCACCCTCACTACGACACAAGGGACCACCGCTATCAATCAAGCAATCAAAGGGAAGAATAAGATCATCATGCAATTCATCTTCTCCTTTATCAAATATGGGTGGGGTGTCATAACAAGGTTCACACACCAGGTCAACTTCAACATGTTCACTAAAGAGAGGTTCTATGAAAACCGAGCTCACATCATGATGTGGCTTTTCAACCCTCTCAACTAGTGGTTCATTTTCACACACAAGTTGACCCAAAGGCTCTACACTAGTTGCAAACACATTATAGACATGCAAATCATCAACTAGCATAGAATTTTCACAATCAATGTCATAAGACAAGGAAGTATCATGCTCAAGGGAGGAAGAACTATCACATACCTTTGAAGTGTCATGATTGTCTCCACCTTGTAGCTCACATTCGTCATCTCCTTCACCTTGTCTTTCCATCTCGGAACATGGTTGAGGCTCCATTGGTTTGCCTCCAAGAATCCCTACACAAGAATTCAAACAAGTAGAAAAAAAAAAAAGATAAAGGGTTAAGGTTAGAATAAGGGGTGTCCCCACTCTCAATTTTTCTTTTTCCCTCTTTCTTTTCCCTCATTTTTTTCCAAGGTCGGGTGTAGATTCGGGTGGTGACATCCCACTCACATCACTCAACACATCCTCTCCTTTTTCCACTCGAGGAATGTCACCGGTCACTCCCTTACTCCTCTCTATCTTTTGTCTCTCAAATTCGGGCGAATTGGGATGAGGCCCGAGAATGCCCATAGCTGGAGTAGGTGGAATTTTTACATCAACCCGGAATCTAGGACTTGGAGACTCATCACTCGACGTCTCCTTCTTCTTTGTTGGTGAACCACTCGGCTTTGGAAGTTGCTTCGGGCTCACCTTGTTGACATTTGTCAACTCTTTTGTAGCACTAGTCCCACCATTGCTTGTGTTTGTAGGACTTCTTGTTTGCACATTGTTGCCCATGGAAAGAAGTCCTTACTCCCTGCTCCTTTGCATAGCCATAGAAGGTGCACTAGTAGGCAATTGGCCTCTCGCCTGATAAGGTACAAAGTCATAGACCCTTTGCCCTATGCCCACAAGATACGCATCCTTCATCATACTATATTGCACCCTCTTGCCCTCCAACCACGGCTCACCTACCCACACATCAACATGACGCATGGGATACACATCGCACCACACATAGCATTTATAATTCCTATGAGATATGAGTACTCGAGCCTCCTTGAAAACCCACACTCCATCATACTCATAAGGATGCTCTAGCTTATGGCATGGTATCCTAAGCCTATCAACCAAAGAGGTGCTAATACAATTGGCATCGGTAACACCAATCTTGAGCAAGTATCCTCCAATACCATCTACCTCAACAACGAACCTTCTCCTACCCAAGTTTTGTAGATTGACATCCAAGTTAGAACTTGAATGCTTACAAGTGTCAACTCCGACAACTCCGAGAGGTACCTCCTCACCTCCCAAATCAACCCCAAGACAATCCTCCTTATCGGACAAGCTCCAAAGGAAGGTCTCCAAAATAGGTCCTTCATCATTATAGTCCCCACAACGAAGGCTAGGACTACTAGAAGATTAGTCAACACGACCAATACCAAGACCACTCTCCTCACTCGGAGTTCCAAACGTAGGATCATCCATAGAGCCTAACTTCACAAACCATGGAGGTTCGACTCTACTACCGACCCTAGTCCGATACAACTCACCACCACAAATGAGATTGCCATCAAACAATAGAAATGTAAAGGCATGCACCTCAAATTCATGGTTACACAAAAGCATAGAATCAAGACTAGGTTCTTCACTCTCACTTGAGGAGTCATCGAAAATAAATCGACCCATCTCACACACGAGAGACTCCTCAAGGTCACATCCATCCTCACTACGACACAAGGAACCACCTCTATCAATTAAGCAATCAAAGGGAACAATAAGATTATCATGCAATTCATCTTCTCCTTTATCAAATATAGGTGGGGTGTCATAACAAGGTTCACAAGCAAGGTCAACTACGACATCTTCACTAAAGAGAGGTTCGATGAAAACCGAGCTCACATCATGATGTGGCTTTTCAACCCTCTCAACTAGTGGTTCAATTTCACACATAAGGTGACCCGAAGGCTCTACACTAGTTGCAATCACATTATACTCATGCAAATTATCAACTAGCATAGAGTTGTTACAGACAAGATCACAAGACAAGGAAGTATCATGCTCAAGGGAGGAAGAACTAACACATACCTTTGAAGGGTCATGAACGTCTCCACCTTGTAGCTCACATTCGGCATCTCCTTCACCTTGTCTTTCAATCTCAGAACATGGTTGAGGCTCCATCAGTTTGCCTCCAAGAATCCCTACACAAGAATTCAAACACAAAGAAGAAAAAGACAAAGGGTTAAGGTTAGAATAAGTGGTGTCCTCACTCTTTTTTCCCTCTTTCTTTTCCCTCATTTTTTTTCCAAGTTTGGGTGTAGATTCGGGTGGTGACAACCCACTCACATCACTCAACACAACCTCTCCTTTTTCCACTCGAGAGTTGTCACCGGTCGCTCCCTTACTCCTCTCTATCTTTTGTCTCTCAAATTCGGGCGAATTGGGACGAGGCCCAAGAATACCCATTGCCGGAGTAGGTGCACTTTTCACGTCAACCCGAAATCTAGGACTAGGAGACCCATCACTTGATGTCTCCTTTTTCTTTGTTGGTGAGCCACTCGGTTTTGGAAATGGCTTCGGGCTCACCTTGTTGACATTTGCCAACTCTTTTGTAGCACTAGTCCCACCATTGCTTGTGTTTGTAGGACTTCTTGTTTGCACGTTGTTGACCATGGAATGAAGTTCTCGGTCCTTGCTCCTTTGCCTATTCAAAGAAGGGGCACTAGTAGGCACTCGGCTCTTCGCCCGGTAAGGCACAAAGTCATAGACTCTTTGCCCTACGCCCACGAGATACGCACCCTTCACCACACTATATTGCACCCTCTTCCCCTCCAACCACGGCTCACCCATCCACACATCAACATGACGCATGGGATACACGTCACACCACACATAGCATCTATTACTCCCATGAGATACGAGTACCCGAGCCTCCTTAGAAACCCACACTCCCTCATACTCATAAGGATGCTCTAGCTTATGGCATGGTATCCTAAGCCTATCAACCAAAGAGATGCACATGAAGTCTTTGATAGTTGTATTTGATCTTGGTTGAGTAGTGTTAGTGCTGGTACAATAAAAGGTGTGAAAATGAGTGATTCAACCCCAAGAAAACAAGAAGGGTGTTAAAAAGTGGGAAAGAACCGCCGAAGGAAATGCGGAAGAAGTTATGCGGCCTGCCGAATTAGATGCGGGCCGCCGGTTTAGGCAGAAAAGAAAAAAATGTCTTCAGAACAGAGAGGCATCCAGCCGGTCAATCGGACAGACGCTGATCCAACTCCATAGAATGTCGTGCGGTTCACCTGCTTGTGCGCTTATAAAAGGACTTGCGTCCACATCGTCGATTCTTCAGCAACCCGTCGAACAACAAGATTGAGGTAGTCTCCGGTAAAACTTCAACATCGGAGAAGATTAAAGCTCCAAATCCAAGCTATGAACAGCTTCACTTGTCCGTACACTGTTACAATGTAACAATTTTTTGGCATACGGACGGTGGCTAAACGACGAAAATTCAAAAATTTTAGCTCAAAACATCGACCCAAATCAATAAAAACCACCAGTATTCAAAAAGAACAACCAAAATTCAAACTGGGGTTTTCGAACAGCAACACCACGTCAAGAACAGTCCAAAAACAACGAAAAAACCCTAGTCATTCGATGATGTACGTCAGGGGTTCGTTCGATTCCTTAGACAGTGGTGATTCCAAATCTTTGATCGTTTAATCCAAACAACCAACCAACAATCAAATTTTTGAAATTTCTTCTATTCATTTTTTTTTTTGTAAAATAAAGATACCAACAGTAACAACACCACAATAACAATAACAAGAATACGAAAATGGAAACAAAGACACAATACGCACGAAACAAAGATAAAGAACAGGATTCGAGTTGTAAGAACAAACCCAAACCATACTCTGATATCAAGATGGTGCAAGCTAACTTGGTAGCTTAGCAACCAAAGAAAAAAAACAAACGAAAAGTAATGATAAAAGCTAAACACAGCTTTTCTTGCTTGAACGGCACCGAGGAACTGAACTCGATATGATTCAAGTAGAAAGAAAGAGTACCTAAATTATGCAACAATCATCAAGAGAACAATGCCTCTTGCAAACTGAATGATCAAAGAGGAATTGTTCAATCGGAGTCACCGAAAGCCACAAGTTTAGAAGGCCCACATCTAGGTTGCTCACATCTGAGACATAAAAGAAAGAGCTCTCGGCTTCTCTCATTCAATATTCAATATTCAAAATCAAGGTGTCCTACAAACGAAATGTAAAGAGGTTTATATAGACAATACTAAGGGTAAACTAGTAAAACGGTCACAGAAGACCAATGAGAATAAGCCACGCAGTGGCTAAGTAAGTTAAGTGTTCGGACACTCGAGTGCGGATACTTGAATTCGGACGCTCTCCCTTCGGTTGCTTTAACTGCTCGGCATCAATGTTGAGTGTTCGGTTGCTTCCTTCTTCCACACTCCTTTGGTCTCTAACACTTGAATTCGGACGCCCTCCCTTCGATTGCTTTCACTACTCGGCACCAATGTTGAGTGTTCGGACACTTCCTTCTTCGAGCTTCAGCTTGTAGATAAAGCCTTCGAATCTTGCTCTTGGCCACTCAGCTTCCGAACGGTTGCTTTCTCCCAACCACGCCAATTGGATGTGAACATCATTCAACAATTTGGCTTGGCTTCGTGTCACTGGCCTCGTTGGACTGAACACTTGATCAGCACAGATTCGGGCTGCCTCAAGTCATCACTAGAAGTTCTAGTAGATGTAGGTATAACTTTGGCACTTGTGGATTCAAACAACCATTGATTCTCACCAGCTAAGGCTTCTTCAGGTATCAAATATCCTTTACAATCTTATACTTCTTATGAACGTTTTTCGCAGAAACATAAGGCGTTCATGGCTGCCATTTCCACTCATAGTGAGCCGAAGTCCTATGCACAAGCTATTAGAGATGAACGCTGGAGGGAAGCTATGAAATAAGAGATATCGACTCTTGAAGCAAATAATACTTGGAGGCTTGAAACTTTACCAGTTGGGAAGAAAACAATTGGTTGTCGATGGGTTTACAAGAGCAAGTATAAAGCTGATGGCTCCATAGAATGCTTCAAGGTGATGTTAGTTGCAAAAGGTTATACACAAGTTGAAGGGGAAGACTTCAATGAAACCATTGCGCCCGTAGCGAAGATGGTGACTGTGAGATGTTTACTGACCATCGCGGCTGCGAAAGGGTTGCAAGTGCATCAAATGGATGTTGACAACGCTTTCCTACATGGAGATTTGAAGGAAGAAGTATTCATGGAAGTCCCTCCTGGATACAAGGTTCAAGGTAATCTTGTTTGCAGGTTGAACAAATCGATTTATGGTCTACAACAAGCATCAAGGAATTGGTACACCAAACTATCAAAAACATTATTGAGGTATGGTTTCACACAGTCAAATGGTATGCTAAAACCTGCAAAATTGAAAAGATCCACACCTATCATTCATAAGCATCAGAGCACACTGAGTTCAATTGGTTAGAAAATTCCACTAAACTGTTAATATAGGTACCCAAAATTGTTAAAAATATGAACTACTATCACACTAATTTTCTCCTTGTTTGGAAAGGCCATTATATATATATATATATAGGCCAGAATGTTCCAGGAGAGTGCAGGAGTAAAAGCCATGACTCTTGGCGGTCTTTTATATGTGAATTTTTTGTATAAGAATGACGCCGAGGCTAAAAGTGACCGAACTTTGATGAATGACGCCGAGCTTAATTAACCTCTAACGATACCTACAATTACCCCCAACTATCTCGCACAGATGTTAAAGCAACATGTTAATTAAGCTGGTCCTGATCAGTATGTAAGAATAACAGTGAATTTGTTTAGTAGAGTTTTCAGGTAGTTCTCTTTCCTTATGTCTGTAAGCTTGTGTACTTGTGTTAAAAAAAATAAAAAAATTTCATACAGTTACAAACTTACAAGACAGTGCTGCACTTGCATCTTCTAGCTTCTGCAGCATTTGAGCCACTATTTCATCGGCCACTATTTCACAATGAATCTGCTGGTCCTTGAAAAGTGTCTGTATCCTTGAAAAGTGTTTAAGGCACTATTTCAAGGAGCGGCTCCTCTTGTTTATCCACTTGCCCTCTTACTCAAGAATTGTTTATCCACAACAAAATGTCTAATGCTAAATTTGCAAGTAATTCACATTATTGAAGGTGTCATCTTAAACATCTCCTTGTTTAATTATGATGACAAGAATTACCACAGACATACTGATCAATTATTTTAGTATACCTACAACGATACCTCTAGATTTCTTCTGTAGCTTAAAAACTTCTTTCCAGAATTTACTCAAGAATATAGCATCCAAGCCGTTATCACTGCTTGGAGGTTGTATTTAAAGTCATTTAGTTCAAATTAAACATTATAATCCTCCCCTGAGTAATGACTAAATGTTGACATATGTCAATTGAGAAAAACCAGACAAAATACATTCATAAACGATATTCAAACAAGGCTAACAAAGCCAAACAATAGACAGGAGTCTTTCAACATTAGTTCAAGTGTTACAATATTCCAACAAACTTAACAAATAGTTTAAAGTTCAACAATCACTACTACTTGCTAGAAGCCGAACTAGACCCGGCATTAGACTCGGATGGTGAATGGTGGCAACGTCTGCTCTTGCTCTTTCCCTTTCCCGAACTATCACGCTTTCCTTTTCCTTTTTTTTTTTTGGTTAATGAGGATTTGTTGCAACATCTCATGCATTTCTCTTTGATAAGCCTCCTGTGCTAAGCGCATAGCTTCATTTTGTCTTTTCAGGTCTTCGATCTCCGCTTGCATCCGAGTCATTTCTGTAGAAGTAGCAGAGCTTGGAGGAGCAGTTGAACACGAGCCCAAATAGTTCGATTTATGCTTGCTAGATGAATACAGAGTTGCAAGGCCATATGCGGACCCCTTCTTCACCCCTCCGACCGCTTCCAACCATAAATTGGTTTCTTGCTCTAGCGTTAGCGGTGCTGGGGTACTGCTTCCACATTCAGATTGTTGAGTCGCGGTCCAGTCCTCAACGGCCTTTGTAGCTCTTTCCTGAAAAACAGAAATATATCAACGGTACAACTATGAAGTTTTAAAGTTGAAGGATTGGCGCGACTTTAGTTTGAATTTAATTACTTACCCAGGTCTCTTGTGCGCGGGGCTCGACCCATGTTTCCTAGACATAAGAACATGCGGAAACATGGGTCCTAAAATAGATTCGACCATTACACTTGCCATGAGAGTTTCAAGTGTAATTGTGATACTAAGTTAAGTTATAAATTATTCTAATTGTCTTCCCTTTCTACTCGAATCTATTCATCCCAAATCAGCTGGTTTCCTAGACATGCACCGCATTGCCGAATCACTCGTGGCTATTAGTAACATGCTAAAGTAGCAACACAGATTTGTACTTCAAGAGACAGTAAAAGGTCAAAGGGTATTCTAATGAAAAATCAAATTGATTTTTCTTAGGGTCTCACACAATGAAGAAGCAGGGATCCATTCTTCCATTACCCTATTGGCCGATCAGCACACGTGGTATGAAACACGTGCTACAGTGTTCTTGCCTAATTTGGCGCGTGTGTCCTCTTTCTAAATATATAAACACTGTACAAATCTTGGTCTAGACACTTCTAAATGTCTAACCCGAGTTTTTCTTCAAGCGATCCTCAAATCCAATTTGTTTAAAAAAAAACTCACATCTGTCTTACAAAAACAAGTCATATAGGATATACTAATCCATAAGTCTGAAATCTAATCAAGACCGACCATTTAAACTATTTATGACCTTGTACAATTCCCCCACCCAATTAAATAATTTAAAACAAGCAATTACACTAATGTTACAATCAACATATTATGAGTTAAAGAGGATATGTACTGTAATCCATATATATATATACACACATTATAATATTACACATTAATTACAATAAATTAGATTAAACTAATTAAATAATAATAAATTAAATAATTTAAAACAAGCAATTACACTAATGTTACAATCAACATATTATGAGTTAAAGAGGATATGTACTGTAATCCATCTTCTTTAAGAAAAGACATATAAAAGAGAAAAAAAAATAATGAAAGCCAAACATAAAACGAAAAAAGAGAAAACCTTCGAACAGTTATGAGTTATCCATTTGCTTAACAAAAGCGTCCCACACCGGTAGTAAAGAGCAAACATTTGCTCTTTATAAGCAAGTGGATTAGCTTACACGGTTAAATACCCTTGCTCCACTTGCAAGGCCTGTGACGTGCTCTGGCTCAGTTTACAAATGTCTCTCGTTACTCAGCACCTCTACCCTCATCAATGCTGGGTAGGGGCTGGTAGGGGGGAGGATGAGGTGGTTAACCATAATTAATAGGTAGGGTGGTGCGTGTGTGGTCTTGATGACATCATGAATTTTGAATTTTATAGGCAAACTTGAAACCGTTGCTATATATATAAACAAAACCGCAGATAAATGTGCCTCAACACTTCCCAGCGGGGGTTCCAGCGGTTGCCCAAACCGCTGTAGAATGACCTTGCGGCGGAGGATTTTACTGCGGTTTGCCAAACCACCGCGAGATTCATTTTGCAGCGGATAAAACCGCCGGGAATGGCCTTATGAACCGCCGCCAATTAACTATTTTTTTGTAGTGATATCAACCTCTTTTGCAATCTTCCGCTCACAAAATGACAATCTATATCAACATGTTTAGTTTGCTCATGAAAGATTTGGGTCTTTCGCAATTTGTATAGCTACCCTACTGTCACAATGCAGATTAATAGGCTGCCGGATGATATGTTGGTATTTTGTGTATATTTGCAACTCTTTTAGACTAGTTTTCATGTCCTAAAAGCTTTGTTATTTCAGCAAATCTTATGTTTATCTCCATGTTTTAGGATATCAAAGAAAATTAGTGTACAAAGCCAAAAGAATGAAGAAAAGAGCAAAAACAAGTGCACTTTAGCTACAGTTTGAAGAACAGTGAGATAGGGAAGTAGCTTGATCGGCGCCTCGCCAAATCACCGACCAAAGAAGGAGAGAATTCAAAAGCTTATCAAGTTCCATTGAAGAAAAGAGGCGGACCGCCGTTTGAATTGCTAAATGCATTCTGCGACGCCACAGAAGGAGAAGCGGCTCCGCCAGTCATCACAGTGAGCTCAAGACATCTGGGGATTGCTGAAGTTGTTCGCCGCTGGACCAACGACCCCGCCGGACCTGCACCGCAGAACAAGGCAAAAAGAGGAGTTAGACTAGCCTTCGGCGACCGCGCACTCCAATATGCTCCCCGCCGAGTAACCGGCGGTCTAGCATAAAACAGGGCAAAATGGAAAACTTGTAAATATTAGCCTAGTTTTCAAACCCATGCCTATTTATAGGCTGTTATGCCTTCGAGAAAAATATACCTCTTTCAGTTTAGAATACACTTATTACATTTTTGAATATTCTTGGAGGCTAAGGAAGGGTTCTAACTTGAATCTTTTATAAGGATTTCATTTCTTAATCTAATTCTTTACATGATTCTTGCCATTTCATCTCTTTCCATGTGTGTGTTAGATCCTAGTATGAGTAGCTAAGCTCATACTAGGGGTTTATTCATGATGACTGATTGTTTTAACCTTAAACTTGTTTTTAATCTTGTAAAATCTATGGGTTAAGGTGAATCTAGTTCTCTATCGTACTTTTCTTTACTAGAGTTTAAGGCACGACCGTACTTGAACCTAACCCTACTCTGCTTTCATCACCTTAATGGGGTTGAAGGTGTAGGTTAATGGAAACTAGCGAGCAGTTGGGTTACATTGGCCACGACCTACCCTATCTAAATGGAAAAGACCAAAAAAGGTCATTTCCACTCGGGTCCTTGGACTAGGGTTTCTCGCGCCCCATTATTGACCCTAACGGGCTTGATGAGGTAAATCCTCCTTATCTCTAATGGGTTTTGAGGAATACAATTGAGGTCCGACCATTGATATTACCCATATGATTTGTAAGGTTAAAGCAAGAGTTTAATTAAAGGAATACTGTCGAATGAGTAAACCCCTAGCTCATTCTCTATATTTACATATATTTTAAAGTTTTGAGTTAATTTTATGCTCTTAGTATTAATCGTTAGTTGTAGTTTTAGTTAATTCAATTTCTATCAATTTATACTTAGGAATATACGAACAATTCGCAGAACTCGTTACTATTAAATCAAAGAATAATAGATTGCAAGCTAGCTCCCTGAGGAAATCGACCCTGACTCTTAGTTGGGTACTACTATTTTTGACGATCACCCCACACCTTTATAGGTGAGTGGATTGAGCGTGGATCAAATTTTGGCGCCGTTGCCGGGGATCGAACCCTGGTCACCCGCGTGACAGGAGGGAATACTTACCACTATACTATAATGCTAACCGAGGAGGTTGAGGTGCAAATCGAGGTGTTCGTATTAATCAAGCTAATCAAAGAGCCAATCGAGTGAATATTTGCAATGTCAACCGGAACCAAAGGAATGCAAGTGGTGCCCGAAATGCAAATCCACCGATACTAGATGTGGAAGAGTCCGATGAAGAAGTGAATATGGAATGTTTTGCTCGTGCAATTGTTCCTCCACCCATTCGTTGTAATGTTACTTTCAACACTCCACAAATGATCTTACATGGGCTTGACAAAAATAGGTACTTTAGTGGAAGCAAGCATGATGATCCAAATGAACATTTGAGGAATTTCATCCAAACATGCCATCTCTACAAGTCGGCCCATTGCTCGAAAGAATCTTTGCACCTAAGGGCCTTTCCCTATTCTATCTCCGGGAAGGTCAGACCATGGTTGAACAAGCTACCAAAGAACTCAATTCATACTTGGGAGGAACTTGTAATGCAATTCTGGGCAAAGTTCTTGCCTAAGGGTAAGCAAGCTTCAATGAGGGACAAGTTTTATATGTTCAAGCAAGAACCAACCGATTCATTGTCCGAAGCTTGGGAAGCTTTTCAAGAGGTTTTACTACATTTTCAACCTCATGGTTTTAGAGATAATATGTTTCTATAATGTTTCTACTAAGGGCTCAACAAAATCAACCAATCGGTCGTGAACAATTTATGTGGAGGTGCTATCATTGATAAGACTAATCAAGAAGTCAAAAAAAATCTTAACAAAGTTGCCAAACAATCTCAAGATTGGAAATTTAGAGCCCAAAACCCAAATGGTGATGGAGGAATGAATCCAATGATGATGAATAGATTTGAAGATCAAGAAGAGCAAATGGCTCGAATCCTTACCAACATTGAGCTTCTTAGAGGTGCCAAGGAAGATAATGAGAAGAAAGTGAACAATGTGGAAAATCTTCAAGTTATAAATGTCGGTCACCAAGTAGCTCCTATAGGCTATGTGAACCCCAAAGCTCCACCTCTTGCTCTTCTACAAAGAGAACAAGAAAAGTACTTTCCAGAATAATGTTTCAATGTCCATGGTGAAAAAGAAGCCAATTATGTGTCTAACTATCAAGGTGGTTATCAAAGTCCATACCAACAAGGCTAATGGAGACAAGATAGAGGAAGACAAATTGGAGCAACAATCAAGATGGGAAAGGAGTTGGTACCTCTCAAAGCTATGTACCAAGAGCTCCATACAAGCAAGGTGAGAATGAAGGAAAATGTCTATCCAAGTTGGAGGAAATGATGAGAGAAGTGCTTAAGAATCAAGAAAATTACTCTGGTGACATCAAAGATATCAAGCAAACGGTCACATCTCACAACACTTCCATCAAGGCTCTTGAATCTCAAATGAGTAGCCTATCTCACCAAGTGAATCAATAACTCAAGGAGCACTACCAAGTGACACGGTGGTAAATCCTAAGAAGAATGGCAAAGATCATATGATGGCAATTATAACCCGGAGTAGAAAAACATGGGATGATCCTAAAGCAAAAGATGATTGTGTGGAACTAGAGGTGCAAGATCATGAGCAAAACAATGAGGAAGAGTTGAATCAAGGCAAGACAATTGATGTGGACGTAGATATTCCAAGGCATGAAATTGATGATGAGGAAATACCTCAAGACACAAGTCCTGAAGTCACTACCACTCAAAAAGTCAAACCAAAGAAAACTCCACCACCCAAACAAAGCCCTCCTAGTCCAAGCTCCATTCCCAAAATTCCACTTCCTTTCCCATAAAAGAGTGTCAAGCAAAGACAAGCATCACAAGCCAAGAAGATTTGGGAGAAAATAGCAACAACATCTATCAACCTCTCTTTGGTTGATGCATTAAGCAAAATGCCAAATATTGCTAAACTTGTGAAAGATATTGTTACCAAGAAGACCTATGAGGACTATGAATAAAATAAGGTGACGCATCAATGTAGTTCAATTGTCTCAAAACATATGGCGATAAAGATGGAAGACCCCGGAACCTTCATGGTCCCGTGTACAATTGGAGGGATATATTTCCCTAAAGCTCTATGTGATCTTGGAGCAAGCATCAATTTGATGTCATATGCGGTGTACAAGACTTTGACTACCAAAGAAGTTCCAAAAGACATAACAATGAACTTACAAATGGCCGACCGTTCCATGAAGAAACCAATTGGAGTTGTCACTAATGTTCTAGTTAAGGTGGAAAAGTTCATATTCCCGATGGAATTTTGTAATTCTTTATTCCCCGATGGACTTTGATGTCCCCATTATTCTTTGGCGTCTATTTCTAGCTACCCGGAGAGCATTATGTGACGTAGAGAAGGGAGAACTCACTTTTCTATTCAATGGAGAGAAGGTTGTGTTCTATATATACAAAACATTAAAACGACCTATGGAGGAGGAAGCTACTTGTTCTTATGTGGATATGGTTGTAGATGCACTTGTAGAAAAGGAGAGTGTCCTGGTGAGTCAAGTAGATGAAATGGCCGCAGTGATTTAGAACATGGATATTGACAATGAGGAGAGTATTGCCAAGTTTGTGAAGGCATTGGAAGGATTTGGCACTAGACCCTATGTTCCCAAAAATCTTTCCCTCAATCTTGAAAATCGAACCACTCCACCTACAAAACCATCCATGGAAGAACCTCCCACTCTTGAGCTCAAAGTCTTCCTAACCCACTTGAGATATACCTTCCTATGTCCAAACTCCACTCTTCCCATAATCATTTCTTCCCACTTCACCAAAGAACAACAAGGCCAACTAGCTGAAGTGGTGAAGCGGAGAATTACAGCAATTAGGTGGACTCTTGCAGATATAAGGGCAATTGATCCGGGAGTTTGTACTCATAAGATTCTACTTGAAGAGGGTTGCAAACCCACGGTGGAGCATCAAAGGAAGTTAAATCCTCCAATGCAAGAAGTTGTCAAGAAAGAGATCATAAAATGGTTAGATGCTGGGGTGATTGTACCACTTTCCGATAGTAAATGGGTCTCACCCATTCAATGTGTGCCCAAGAAATGAGGGATGACGGTAGTTCATAATGAGAAAGGTGAAGCTATATTAACTCGCACCGTGACTGGTTGGCGAGTATGCATGGACTACCATAATCTCAACAATGCAATAAGAAAAGATCATTTTCCTCTACCTTTCATTGACCAAATGCTTGATCGTTTGGCGGGCTGCTCTTATTATTGTTTCCTTGATGGATATTCTGAGTATAATCAAATCTCAATTGAAGCAAATGAGTCAAGATAAGACAACCTTTACATGCCCATATGACACTTTTTCATTTTGCAAAATGACTTTTGGACTTTGCAGTGCCCCGACTACTTTTCGAAGGTGTATGCTTGCACATTTCCATGATATGGTGGAGAACTTCTTGGAAGTATTCATGGATGATTTCTCGCTAGTTGGTGATTCCTTTGAAGATTGTCTATCTAACTTGGAGAAATTCTTAGAAAGGTGTGAAGAGACAAAGGTTGTGCTAAATTGGGAGAAATGTCATTTCCCTGTTCAAGAAGGAATAGTCCTAGGGCACGGTGTCCAAGAAGGGAATTGAAGTAGATCATGCCAAGATTGAAGCTATCTATAAACTTCCATCTCCTACAACTGTTAAAGGAGTGAGAAGCTTCTTGGGACATGCGGGTTTTTATCGCTGCTTCATTAAAGACTTTTCCAAGATCGTGAATCCTTTGTGCAAATTGTTGTAAAAAGACGCCGAGTTTGAATTCAATAAAGCGTGCTTCAAAGCCTTTGAAGAGGTGAAGAAGAGATTGACAACGACACCGGCGATAGTGAGCCCAAGATTGGATCTTCCATTTGAACTTATGTGTGATGCTAGAGATATGGCATTGGAGGTCGTGCTTAGCCAAATAGTTGAAAAGATGTTTCACTCTATCTATTATGCTTGCAAGACCATGAATGAGGCTCAATTAAACTATACAGTGACAGAGAAGGAGTTACTGGCCATTGTATTTTCTTTTGAGAAATTCCGATCTTAGTTGGTGGGGTCCAAGGTCATTGTGCACACCAACCACTCCGCTATCTGGTATTTGATGGCCAAGAAGGACTCAAAAGAAAGGTTGATACGATGGGTACTTTTGTTACAAGAATTTGATCTTGAGGTGTTTAATAGAAAGGGAACCGAGAATCAAGTGGCGGACCATTTATCCCATTTGGAGGAGAAGGGTCGCCCAAAAGAAACCCTTGAGATCAATGGCTATTTTCCCAATGAGAGAATATTGGCGGTATCTTGGGAAGAAATCCCTTGGTACATGGACTTAGCCAACTTTGTTGTATGTGAAGAGGTTCTGGAGGACTTCTCATTCAATCCAAAGAAGAAGTTGATGAAATATGTCCGACAATACTTTTGCAATGAGCCCTTTTTATTCAAAGTATGTGTCGATGGAATGATAAGAAGATGTGTTGCTTAATCCGAGCAAAGGGCTATTCTTGAAGGATGTCACTCCGCTCCATATGGAGGGCATCATGGTGGTGTTAGAACGGCGGCAAAAGTACTTGAATCTGGTTTCTTTTGGCCTACTTTATACAAGGATGCTCATGACTACACAAAGAGTTGTGATCAATGTCGAAGAACGGGGTGAATCTCAAAAAGGCACGAAATACCGCAAAACTCCATTGTGGAAGTAGAAATATTTGATGTATGGGGAACTGATTTCATGGGCTCTTTCCCAAGTTCCTATAGTATGAAATACATCATTGTGGCAGTTGACGATGTCTCTAAATGGGTTGAGGCAATTTCCTTGCCAAACAATGAAGCTAGAAGTGTCAACGTCTTCCTCAAGAAAAAAATTTTCGTAAGATTGGGCAACCATCGCACAATCATAAGTGATGGAGGAACCAACTTTTGCAACCGAGCTTTTAATTCCTTGTTGGAGAAATATGGGGCGAGACACAAGGTTGCTGCACCTTATCATCCCCAAATGAGTTGTCAAGTGGAAGTATCGAATCATGAGATAAAACAAATTTTAGCCAGGTCGGTGAATGTGCACCAGAGGGATTGGGCTAAGAAGTGTGATGATGCCTTATGAGCATATCGCACGGCATACAAGACTTTGATTTGGATGTCACCGTTCTGGTTAGTTTTTGGCAACTTGCCACCTCCCCGTTGAGTTTGAGCACAAAGCCTATTGTTCATTGAAAAATCTTAACATGAATTAGGAAGAAGCTTCCAAGGCACGGGTGGAGAAATTGCATGAGCTTGAGGAGATGCGATTTCTTGCTTATGAGAATGCCAAGCTCTATAAGGAGAAGATGAAGATCATTCATGAACAGAAGATAGGGACCCGTGCATTCAAGGCGGGGGATATGATACTATTGTTCAATTCAAGGTTGCACCTCTTTCCCAGTAAACTGATGTCCAAATAGCGTGGACCCTACAAAGTGGTGGACACATCACCATATGGATGGGTCGAGTTGAAAGAGAAGGGAATTTCCAAAACTTTCCGAGTAAATGGCCAAAGGGTGAAGCACTACTTGGGATGTGAAGCCGATCTGAGAGAGGTTGCTTGCATCTATCTCATGGACCATTGATGGAATGAGGTAACATCATCGTGTCGTGATGTTAACTTAAGCGCTTCTTGGGAGGTAACCCATGTTTTACTTTTAGTATTTTTAATTTTTGATTTTAGTATTTTAGTTAGTGTAAAAATTGCACATGAAGCTCTTTGATAGTTGTATTTGATCTTGGTTGAGTAGTGTTAGTGCAGGTACAATGAAAGGTGTGAAAATGAGGGATTCAACCCCAAGAAAATAAGAAGGGCGTTGAAACATGGGAAAGAACTGTCGAAGGAAAAGCGAAAGAAGTTTTGCGGCCTGCCGAACAAGATGCGGGCCGCCGGTTTAGGCAGAAAAGAAAAAACTTTCAGTAGAATGGAGAGGCATCCATCTGGTCAATCGGACAGACGCTGATCCAACACCGCAGAATGTCCTGTGGTTCACCTACCTGTGCGGTTAAAAAAGGACCTGCGTCCACATCATCGATTCTTCAGCAACCCATCGAACAAGCGGCGACCCGCAGCTCTCATGGGCCAAGTCGTGTTAACCGACTATAAAAAGCCCCAAGTAAGTTTTATTTTCACTTTTTACACACGACACCGTAAAAAAATGGCACCCACTCGCCGGAACCACTATTCCAACCATGCCCAACCAAAATCAACACTTCAAATCACTCACACGCACCAGATTCCACCGATCCACTACCGCTCATCAACCCGTTTTCATTTTTCAAGCAGATCCGGTAAGTTTTAACCCCAATTTTTAATTTCTTATTATTTTAAGTACGGGGTAAGTTAGAAAATCATGTTGGGAGTGGGGTTTGGTGAATATCATTCATTTTCACATGAACTTAGAGAAATATGTCTTACAATACTTTTGGGATGAGCCCTTTTTATTCAAAGTATGTGTCGATTGAATGATAAGAAGATATGTTGCTTAAGTCGAGCAAGGGGCTATTCTTGAAGGATGTCACTCCGCTCCATATGGAGGGCATCATGGTGGTGTTAGAATGGCGGCAAAAGTACTTGAATGTGTTTTCTTTTGGCCTACTTTATACAAGGATGCTCATGACTACACAAAGAGTTGTGATCAATGTCGAAGAACGGGGGGAATCTCAAAAAGGCACGAAATGCCTCAATACCCCATTGTGGAAGTAGAACTATTTGATGTATAGGGAACTGATTTCATGGACTCTTTCCTAAGTTCCTATAGTATGAAATACATCCTTGTGGCGGTTGACTATGTCTCCAAATGGGTTGAGGGAATTGCCTTGCCAAACAATGAAGCTAGAAGTGTCACCGTCTTCCTCAAGAAAAGCATTTTCATATGATTTTGCACCGCTCGCAGAATCATAAGTGATGGAGGAACCAACTTTCACAACCAAGCTTTTAATTCCTTGTTGGAGAAATATGGGGTAAGACACAAGGTTGTTGCACCTTATCATCCCCAAATGAGTTGTCAAGTAGAAGTATCGAATCGTGAAATAATGCAAATCTTAGCCAGGTCGGTTAATGTGAACCAGACGGATTGGGCCAACAAGTTAGATGATGACTTATGAGCATATCGCACGGCATACAAGACTTCGATTAGGATGTCACCATTCTGGTTAGTTTTTGGCAACTTGCCATATGCCCGTTGAGTTGGAGCACAAAGCCTATTTGGCATTGAAGATGCTTAACATGAATTGGAAAGAAGCTTCCAAGTCACAGGTGGAGAAATTGCATGAACTTGAGGAGATGCGATTTCTTTCTTATGAGAATGCCAAGCTCTATAAGGAGAAGATGAAGATCATTCATGAGAAGAAGATATGGAAATGTGCATTCAAGGCGGGGGATATGATGTTATTGTTCAATTCAAGGTTGCACTCTTTCCCGCTAAACTGAATTCCAAATAGAGTGGACCCTACAAAGTGGTGGACATATCACCATATGGGTGGGTTGAGTTGAAAGAGAAGGGAAGTTCAAAAACTTTTCGAGTAAACTGCCAAAGGGTGAAGCACATGGGATGTGAAGCCAAACCTAGAGAGGTTGCTTGCATCTATCTCATGGGCCATTAATGAAATGAGGCAACATCATCGTGTCGCGATGTTAACTTAGGCGCTTCTTGGGAGGCAGCCCAAGTTTTACTTTTAGCATTTTTAATTTTTGATTTTAGTATTTTAGTTAGTGTAAAAATTGCACATGAAGTTTTTTTATAGTTGTATTTGATCTTGGTTGAGTAGTGTTAGTGCAGGCACAATGAAAGTTGTGAAAATGAAGGATTCAACCCTAAGAAAACAAGAAGGGCGTTGAAAAGTGGGAAAGAACTGCCGAAGGAAATGCGGAAGAAGTTATGCTGCCTTCCGAACTAGATGCGGGCCACCGGTTTAGGCAGAAAAGAAAAAAAATTATGCGGAACGGAGAGGCATCCAGCCGGTCAATCGGACAGACGCTGATCCAACTCCGCAGAATGTCCTGCGGTTCACCTACCTGTCTGTAAAAAAGGACTTGCGTCCACATCGTCGATTCTTCAGCAACCCGCTGAACAAGCGGCGACCCGCAACTCTCATGGGCCAAGTCTTGTTAACCGACTATAAAAAGCCCCAGGTAAGATTTATTTTCACTTTTTACACACCACACCGTAAAAACTTGGTACCCACTCGCCGGAACCACTATTCCGACCATTCCCAACCAAAATCAACACTCAAAATCACTCACACACACCAAATTCCATAGATCCACCACTACTCATCAACCCGTTTTCATTTTTCAAGCAGATCCGGTAAGTTTTAACCCCAATTTTTAATTTCTTGTTATTTTAAGTATGGGGTAAGTTAGAACATCATGTTGGGAGTGGGGTTTGGTGAATATTATTCCATTTCACATGAACTTAGGGAAATATGTCTGACAACACTTTTGGGATGAGCCCTTTTTATTCAAAGTGTGTATCGATGGAATGATGAGAAGATGTGTTGCTGAAGTAGAGCAAGGGGCTATTCTTGAAGGATGTCACTCCGCTCCAGATGGAGGGCATCATGGTAGTGTTAGAACGATGGCAAAAGTACTTGAATGTGGTTTCTTTTGGCCTACTTTATACAAGGATGCTCATGACTACACAAAGAGTTGTGATCAATGTCGAAGAACGAGGGGAATCTCAAAACGACACGAAATGCCTCAAAACCCCATTGTGGAAGTACAACTATTTCATGTATGGGGAACTTATTTCATGGGCTCTTTCCGAAGTTCCTATAGTATGAAATACATCCTTGTTGCGGTAGACGATGTCTCCAAATGAGTTGAGGCAATTGCCTTGCAAAATAATGAAGCTAGAAGTGTCACCGTCTTCCTCAAGAAAAGCATTTTCATAAGATTTGGCACCCCTCGCACAATCATAAGTGATGGAGAAACCAACTTTTACAACCGAGCTTTTATTTCCTTGATGGAGAAATATAGGGTGAGACACAAGGTTGTTGCACCTTATCATCCCCAAATTAGTTGTCAAGTGGAAGTATCGAATCGTGAGATAAACAAAATTTTAGCCAGGCTGGTGAATGTGAACCAGATGGATTGGGCCAAGAAGTTGGATGATGCCTTATGGGTATATCGCACGGCATACAAGACATCGATTGGGATGTCACCGTTCTGGTTAGTTTTTGACAACTTGCCACCTCCCCGTTGAATTGGAGCACAAGGCCTATTGGGCATTGAAGTAGCTTAACATGAATTAGGAAGAAGCTTCCAAGTCACGGGTGGATAAATTGCATGAACTTGAGGAAATGTGATTTCTTGCTTATGAGAATGCCAAGCTCTATAAGGAGAAGATGAAAATCATTCATGACAAGAAGATACGGACCCGTGCATTCAAGGCGGGGGATATGATGCTATTGTTCAATTTAAGGTTGCACCTCTTTTTCGGTAAACTGATGTCCAAATAGCGTGGACCCTACAAAGTGGTGGACACATCACCATATGGATGGGTCGAGTTGAAAGAGAAGGGAAGTTCCAAAACTTTCCGAGTAAATGGCCAAAGGGTGAAGCCCTACTTGGGATGTGAAGCCGAACCGAGAGAGGTTGCTTGCATCTATCTCATGGACCATTGATAGAATGAGGTAACATCACTGTGTCGCGATGTTAACTTAAGCGCTTCTTGGAAGGCAACCCAAGTTTTACTTTTAGCATTTTTATTTTTTGATTTTGGTATTTTAGTTAGTGTAACAATTGCACATGAAATTCTTTGATAGTTGTATTTGATCTTGGTTGAGTAGTGTTAGTGCAAGTACAATGAATGGTGTGAAAATGAGGGATTCAACCCCAAGAAAACAAGAAGGGGATTTAAACGTGGGAAGAACCTCCAAAGGGAATGCGGAAGAAGTTATGCGGCCTGCCGAACAAGATCCGGGCCGCCGGTTTAGGGAGAAGAGAAAAAAAATTTTACGGAACGGAGAGGCATCCAGCCGGTCAATCAGACAGATGCTGATCCAACTCCGCAGAATGTCCTGCGGTTCTCCTACCTATGTGCTTAATAAAGGACTTGCGTCCACATCATCGATTCTTCAGCAACCCGCTGAACAAGCGGCGACCCGCAACTCTCATGGGCCAAGTCTTGTTAACCGACTATAAAAAGCTCAAGGTAAGTTTTATTTTCACTTTTTACACACCACACCGTAAAAGCTTGGCATCCACTCGCCGGAACCACTATTCCGACCTTGCCCAACCAAAATCAACACTCCGAATCACTCACATGCACCAGATTCCACCGATCCACCACTGCTCATCAACCCATTTTCATTTTTCAAGCAGATACGGTAAGTTTTAACCCTAATTTTTAATTTCTTATTATTTTAAGTATGGGGTAAGTTTGAACATCATGTTGGGAGTGGGGTTTGGTGAATATCATTCCTTTTCACATGAACTTAGGGAGATATGTCTTACAATACTTTTGGGATGAGCCCTTTTTATTCAAAGTATATGTCGATGGAATGATAAGAAGATGTGTTGCCGAAGTCGAGCAAGGGGATATTCTTGAAGGATATCACTCCGCTCCATATGGAGGGCATCATGGTGGTGTTAGAACGGCGGCAAAAGTACTTGAATGTGGTTTCTTTTGGCCTACTTTATACAAGGATGCTCATGACTACACAAAGAGTTGTGATCAATGTCGAAGAACGAGGGGAATCTCAAAACGGCACGAAATGCCTCAAAACCCCATTGTGGAAGTACAACTATTTCATGTATGGGGAACTGATTTCATGGGCTCTTTCCCAAGTTCCTATAGTATGAAATACATCCTTTTGGCGGTTGACGATGTCTCCAAATGGGTTGAGGTAATTGCCTTGCCAAACAATGAAGCTAGAAGTCTCACCATCTTCCTCAAGAAAAGCATTTTCATAAGATTTTGCACCCCTCGCACAATCATAAGTGATGGAGGAACCAACTTTTGCAACCGAGGTTTTAATTCCTTGTTGGAGAAGTATGGGGTGAGACACAAGGTTGCTGCACCTTATCATCCCCAAATGAGTTGTCACGTGGAAGTATCGAATCGTGAGATAAACCAAATTTTAGCCAGGCTGGTGAATGTGAACCAGATGGATTGGGCCAAGAAGTTGGATGATGCCTTATGGGTATATCGCACGGCATACAAGACTTCGATTAGGATGTGACCACTCTGGTTAGTTTTTGACAACTTGCCACCTCCCCGTTGAGTTGGAGCACAAAGCCTATTGGGCATTGAAGAAGCTTAACATGAATTGAGAAGAAGGTTCCAAGTCACTGGTGGAGAAATTGCTTAAACTTGAGGAGATGCGATTTCTTGCTTATGAGAATGCCAAGCTCTATAAGGAGAAGATGAAGATCATTCATGACAAGAAGATATGGAACCGTGCATTCAAGGCGGGGGATATGATGCTATTGTTCAATTCAAGGTTGCACCTCTTTTCCGGTAAACTGAAGTCCAAATAGCGTGGACCCAACAAAGTGGTGGACACATCACCATATGGATGGGTCGAGTCGAAAGAGAAGGGAAGTTCCAAAACTTTCCGCGTAAATGGCCATAGGGTGAAGCACTACTTGGGATGTGAAGCCGAACCTAGAGAGGTTTCTTGCATCTATCTCATGGACCATTGATGGAATGAGGTAACATCATCGTGTCACGATGTTAACTTAAGCGCTGCTTGGGAGGCAACCCAAGTTTTACTTTTAGCATTTTTAATTTTTGATTTTAGTATTTTAGTTAGTGTAAAAATTGCACATGAAGTCTTTGATAGTTGTATTTGATCTTGGTTGAGTAGTGTTAGTGTTGGTACAATGAAAGGTGTGAAAATGAGTGATTCAACCCCAAGAAAACAAGAAGGGTGTTAAAACGTGGGAAAGAACCGCCGAAGGAAATGCGGAAAAAGTTATGCGGCCTGCCGAATTAGACGCTGGCCGCCGGTTTAGGCAGAAAAGAAAAAATTTCTTCAGAACAGAGAGGCATCCAGCCGGTCAATCGGACAGACGCTGATCCAACTCCATAGAATGTCGTGCGGTTCACCTGCCTGTGCGCTTATAAAAGGACTTGCGTCCACATCGTCGATTCTTCAGCAACCCGCCGAACAAGTGGCGACCCGCAACTCTCATGGGCCAAGTCGTGTTAACCGACTATAAAAAGCCCCAGATAAGTTTTATTTTCACTTTTTACACACCACACCGTAAAAACTTGGCATCCACTCGCCTGAACCACTATTCCGACCATGCCCAACCAAAATCAACACTCCAAATCACTCACACGCACCGGATTCCACCGATCAACCACTGCTCATCAATTCGTTTTCATATTTCAAGCAGATCCGGTAAGTTTTAACCCCAATTTTTAATTTCTTGTTATTTTAAGTATGGGGTAAGTTAGAAAATCATGTTGGGGGTGGGGTTTGGTGAATATCATTCCTTTTCACATGAACTTTGGGAAATCTAGTACCTTTATTTTAGGGTTTCTTTTTAACATGATTTTGTGAAGTTTTTATACCCTACGGTGTGTGATATTGTTTGAAATTATTGTTGAGTGAAGAAATGGGTAGAGTGAAAGAGAAAAATAACCAAAATAAACTTAAAATGGAACCTTGAACATACCTTGTTATGCTTGATAATCTTGAAAACACTTGAACTTGGTATGACTCTTGGTTGATTTTTCATTGAAAATTTGTTGAAAATGTGGTCTCGTTCTTGAGAGAGTATTTGAACGTAGTGAGAAGTTGAAAAGACCACATAGGAGTGTGTTTGGGGGTGTTAAGGAAAGTGAGAAGGGAATAACTTAGAATCTGTGCACTATAGTTGAAATTGGCCAATGATTCTGCGAGCCACCGATGAAGGTTGACTTCGCAATTCAAAATGCGAAAAACACTCAGCGAGCCTGCAGTTCCATTTGTCGAGTTGCCGGTGTTACCTTTTTCTGTAATTTGTGCAAGAGAGGCTTGCCTCTCGCATCTTAAGCGGCACCCCGCCTATTGTAGTCAGCAAGCCTTTTTGTGAGTCGCCGACATGGGTTGATACCGCAATTTGAAGTGTGGTGAGCACTCGGCGGGCCCGCAGTTCCATTTGTGGAGCCGTCAGTATTAACAAGATGTTTTTTGAAATTGTGCGGCTGAGGCTTGACTCTTGCACTTCAAGCGGCACCCCACCGATTCCTTTCAGCAGTATTTTCTGCAGCCTCTAATGTCTATTGTGCGAACTGCATAAGTTTCTGTGGGCCGCCTAATATTGTGCTTGACTGCAAATTCCCTGAGACTTTTAAATTGTTTTACTTCTTTCTTAGACTTCATGTGTAGTAGTTAGGATTCGTCTTAGTTTAATATAGAAGTAGAATAATGTAGCTAGTTTTTATGATAATCTCTCGCATGGAGTTGGTTTTGTTTAGGATTGAAATGGCAAAGCACAAAACACCTAAGAAAAGAGAAAGAGAGCCCACACCACCAAGCCCTCCATCCTCTGGAAGTGACTCCTTTGATATCAATCTGAGCACTGATGAAGAACATGATGAAGTAATTTGTGAAAGAAGGGTGCTAGTGGATAGTATTAAGGAGTTCAATCCAATGTTTTGCAATGCACTCCTGGAGACGAGATGGACTGAAAAATTCATAAGAAAATTGGGTTCAACAGCTATAGATTTGATTGAGGAGTTCTACACTGAGTTGAGTAACCAAACAGAACCAGGGTGCACAGTGGAATGCAGGGGCAAACCAGTGGAAGTGTCAGCAAGGGCCCGAAATCAACATCTTGACCTTCCCAATTTCACTCCAACAGATTATATGGCTAAGCTGCCAATGAGTGAAAGAGCACAAATGAAGTGGCTTATTCCTATTATTGGTCGAGAAAAGAAGCCGACCTGGAGTAGAGTGGGTGCACTAATCACAGCCCAAGATCTCAACTTTGAAGCTAAGGGTTGGAACTTAATTGTCAGCTCAAGAATCTTTCCATCAAGGGAAACCCACACAGTCACCTTAAGAAGAGCAATTATGATAGGTTGCATTATGACTGAATTAGGATCAACTAGGGAGCTGAAATGGTGAGAATGATGTTAGAGGCTGCTAGATCTGCTAGTGAAGATCTTCCTTATGCCAACACCTTGACAGAATACCTCATAGACCAAGACACTTTGGGAAATGATAATTATGTTTTTGCCATGCGATCTTTTGACCTTTATGCTATCGAGGATGAGAACAACCCAATCCATTCTACACCTGTTGGCCCTACTCATAGAGCACCGTCGTCGATTGATATGCCATCTTCCTCAAGAGCTCCTCCATCTCGTGTTCATAGGGAGGCAGAAGTTGCAGTAGCAAACCTCACTCAGGAGTTTGAGCAGTTGCAGGACAAGATGCAGGAGTTCAGTGTACTTCTATGCAACATGCCTCAAATTCGACAACCTCCACCTTCATCAAGCAGAGTCACCCCGACTCAATTTGATCAGTTAAGTGCAGCCATTGATGCAAATGCCAAGGATATTTTAAAGATCAGAAAGTGCATTCATGTGTTTGCCATAACACAGGATGATGTAATGAAGCATATAACATGTTGTGGAGTGAGAGAGAGCAAAGTCAAGGAAGGCCGGATCAACCAACAGCCGTAAAATCTATGCGCCAGAGGAACCTGAGAAGAATGGAAGAAGAGGTGCTTGGAGACTTGAAGCTGCTAAGAAATATACAGTTTGATGAAGAAGTACAGGTGCAGTTGGCTAGGCAAGTTTCATTGGGAAAAGCAGTAAGAGCCAGAGAGGAAAGAAGGCAGAGAAGACCACAAGCCCCGAAGGATCATGTGGAGGGCAAGGGCAAAGGAATTGCCCAAGATGAACAGGGAGTTCTTCTCTCCCTTTTTGACTGACCCCATGAACTTTTGTTTTTATTTATGATTAGTTGCTTTGAGATATAACAACTTTTTCATGTTGGGGGTGGGGTATAGTTAGTTTTTCATAAATGTCCTAAACTATGTTAATGCTTGATACTTTAATTTAGGTTGTTTAATTGCTTCTTTTTAAATTCTTATCTTTAAATTCTTAGTATAATTATTTTTAGTTGTTAGAAAAATGAAAAATCCAAACAAATCGAAAAAATTTGGAAAAAAAATCCCAAAAAGACGTTATGGGTACTCCTGTGAACTACGCTTGGGATGTTGCCTTCTTTGCTCTGATTCACACTTGTTGCGATACCTAGGCAACCCTTGTGAAACTTACTTTCACTTGGGCCCGAAACAACAACCACCTCCATTGTAAATACCATTTGTGTAAATAGTTTAGAAGTTGTAAATAACCTTCTTGGTTTTTCTTTGACTCGGTTCTTTTCCAAGAATGCAATTCTTTTGAATCGGACACTTTTAGGACTTAATCATAGAAGTGTCATCCTTATCCTTGTTGAGAGTTGCACCTATTAGGTTCTTTTGATGACTCTATGCATGTGTAGTATAGGCTAAATCCTTATCTTAAGTACTTGAAAGTTGATGTTCTTGTCTCTTGTCCCTGATGCTAGTGAGGTGAGTCTTTGATTAAGCTTGTTAATTGCATATGCGTGTTAGAAATTGGCTTATGTGTCCTTAGAAATGAATGGAGCGTCAAATTGGTGATTGGATAGGATAATAGGCATTTCTTTGACTCGTTTGAGCCTTTCAAGCCTACCAAATGAAATTAATCTGTAGTTAGCCAACTTTAAGCCTTAATATCCTGTCTTTTGATAGCCACATAAATAGCCCGAGCCAATTCTAAGTGCTTGATAACACTAACCTTCTTTTGGCTCTATCTCCTTGAGGCATTGAAAGACGTGCAACCTAGACTAAAGTCTAAATTTGGAGGAGGAAAGTAAAAAAATGATAGCTAAAGTGGCTCTTCAAAAAAAAAGGAAAATGATTGTGGAGAAAAGTTGCAAAAGAGAAAAAGAAAGAAAATCAAGAAAAACACAAAAATAGCAAAAGAAAAATAAAAAAACAATAGAGAAGAAAAGCAAAAGGAGGAATAAGAGCCACAAAGCAAAAAAAAAATCAAGAAAGAAAATTGGGAATAAGAGCTAATGTAAAAAGAAAAGATCAAAATGAAATGAATGAAAAAGATAATGTAGTGCTCAAGGAGGGAAATTAGTCACTTTTTATCCAAATTATACCCTACCTATGTCCAAAATCCTACATTACAACCTTAGAAGTCCTGTTTGATCCTTCACTAAGTGACATGAAAGAAATGACAAGTGACACTAAGGCCATGCCCGGTACATTGTATGTGCTTAACTTGCATTCATTTGTGAGAGTGAGAGGTTAGACTTGAGAGTCTCTTTTGTTTGAATTATATTGAGAGATAGGGACCCATTCATTGCGGTGAGAGCATTAGGGGACTTGAGACTCGAAGATGAAACTAAGAGAGCCTTAGGTGAGTTGAGAGAGTAATTGTGCAATGCATGCTTTAGTCATGGTGCAAGATAACTTGGTAGCTTAGCAACCGAAGAAAACAACAAACCAAAAGTAAAGATAAAAGCTAGACACACCTTTTCTTGCTTCAACGGCACCGAGGAACTGGTCTCGATACGATTCAAGTAGAAGACAAGAGCACCTAAACTATGCAACAATCCTCAAGAGAATAATGCCTCTTGCAAACTGAATGATAAAAGAGGAATTGGTCAATCAGAGTCACCGAAAGCCACAAGTTCTGAAGGCCCACATCTGGGTTGCTCACATCTGAGACATAAAAGAAAGAGCTCTCGGCTTCTCTCATTCAATATTCAATATTCAAAATCGGGATGTCCTACAAACGAAATGTAAATAGGCTTATACAGACAATACTAAGGGTAAAGTAGTAAAATTGTCACAGGCGACCAATGAGAATAAGCCACGCAGTGGCTGAGTAAGTTAAGTGTTCGGACACTCGAGTGCGAACACTTGAATTCGGACGCTCTTCCTTCAGTTGCTTTCACTGCTCGGCGTCAATGTTGAGTGTTTGGTTGCTTCCTGCTTCAACGCTCCTTTGGTCTCGAACACTTAAATTCGGATGCCCTCCCTTCAGTTGCTTTCACAGCTCGGCGTCAATGTTGAGTGTTTGGTTGCTTCCTGCTTCAACGCTCCTTTGGTCTCGAACACTTAAATTCGGACGCCCTCCCTTCAGTTGCTTTCACTGCTCGGCGTCAATGTTGAGTGTTCGGACGCTTTCTTGATTGAGCTCCAGCTTGTAGATGAAGCCTTCAAATCTTGCGCTTGGCCACTCAGCTTCCGAACGGTTGCTTTCTCCCGACCACGCCAATTGGATGTGAACATCATGCAACAATTTAGCTTGGCTTCATGTCACTGGCCTCGATGGACTGAACACTTGATCAGCACGGATTTGGGCTGCCTCATTATCCCCTTCTTGAGAAGATTTCGTTCTCAAAATTGAGCCCTCTTCAGTTTCCAATGTTGGCCTACAACATAAGGAGTTAAGTCAGCAACAGTAAAGGTGTTGGACATATTATACTCACCTGGGAGGTCGATCACATAAGCATAGTTGTTGATCTTGCTCAACACTTGATACGGACCATCCCCTCGAGGAGCCAACTTTCCTTTCCTTTGGTTCGGAAATCGTTCCTTTCGGAAGTGAACCCAAACCCAGTCTCCCCTTTTAACTCCAACTTCTTGTGCACCTTGTTTTTCTTCGCTGCCACTTTGGCATAAGCTTCCTCCAGATTCTTCTTCGCCTTGGCATGCAATTCGAGCAAAGCAGTAGCTCGGTGAGTACCTTCAAAATAAATAATAGCATCTCGAGGCAATGGGGTTAGATCAAGTGGAATTAAAGGGTTAAAACCATACACACATTCGAACGGAGTCATGCCAATCATTCGGTGCACTGTTCGATTGTATGCAAACTCTATCACAGGCAAACGATCAGCCCAGCTCCCGACCTTACCTTTGGTCATAGCTCGAAGTAGAGCTCCCAAGGTTTGGTTAACTACCTTGGTCTGTCCATCAGTCTAAGGATGCTGAGACGTCGAGAATAGCAATTTGGTGCCAAGGGCACCCCATAGACATTTCCAAAAATGACTCAAGAATGTCGAGTCTCGATCACTCACAATAGTACGTGGCACGCCATTCAATTTCAACACATGATTAATAAACAAAGAAGCAACATGTTGTGCACAGTCGCATTTCTTGAAGGAATAAAATGAGCCATTTTGGAAAAACGGTCCACGACAACGAAAATGCTATCATGTCCTACCCCCGACGTCGGTAACCCCATAATAAAATCCATAGATATATCAACCCATGGTCGATCAGGCACAAGTAATGGAGTATACAAACCATGAAGGTTGGACCTCAGTTTAGCTTTCTTGCAAACGAGACAAGTGTTGCAAAGCTTTTCCACATCTTGTCGCATCTTTGGCCAATGGAACTGCTCGGACAAGATTCCAAGAGTTTTATCGACACCGCAGTGTCCCATCAAGCCTCCGGAGTGAGCTTCTCGGACCAAGAGCTCTCTCCACGATGACACTGGCACACAAACCTTCCCATTTTTGAAGAGCTAGCCATCGTGCCACTGATAGTTCTCAACTCTTCGGCCACTCAAAATTGTGTCACGGATGCTTTTCAGCTTGGGATCATCTTCATACACCGACTTGATGCTTTCGAATCCCATGAGCCTCGAGGTGAGAGTGGTCGCTAAGGTAAATTTCCTCGATAAGGCATCGACCACTTGGCATGTCTTCGGTTTAATTTCTCTTCACCTCAGAGATGTTTCAAGGACTCATGATCGCTTTTAATCACAAACTCTCTCGGTCACAAATAATGCTGCCAATGGGCGAGTGCTCGAACGAGGGCATACAACTCCTTATCATACGTAGAGTAATTCAAGGTTCCATCCTTAAGCTTTTCGCTGAAGTAAGCGATCGGCTTCGATTCTTGCATAAGCACTCGTCCGATCCCAACTCCGGACGTATCACATTCAACCTCGAATGCTTTGACAAAGTCAGGGAGTTGCAACAATGGGGCAGAGCTAAGCCTCTGTTTCAACTCTTGGAAAGCACTCTCTTGGGACTCTCCCCACACAGACAGATGGTCTTTCTTTACCAGCTCGGTTAATGGAGCTGCCATGGTGCTAAAGTCACGAACAAACCTTCAGTAAAACCTAGCTAATCCATGGAAGCTACGAACTTGAGATACCGAGGTTGGAGTCGGCCAATCTTTGATAGCCTCGACTTTTGACTCATCGACTTCAACACCATTAGAACTCACAACAAAGCCTAGAAAGACTACACTCTCAACATAAAAGGCACACTCTTTGAAGTTAGCCTATAACTTCTCTTCTCTAAGTTTATAAGCACTAGCCTTAAGTGTTCGACATGTTCATCCACAGATTTACTATAAACAAGTATGTCATCAAAGTAAACGACAACAAACTTATTTATGAACAGTTTTAACTCATGGTTCATCAATCGCATAAATGTGCTCGGTGCGTTAGAGAGGCCTAAAGGCATCACAAACCATTCACAGAGACCGAATTTGGTCTTGAATGCGGTTTTCCACTCGTCTCCGATTTTAATTCGAATTTGATGGTAATCGGACATAAGATCTATCTTCAAAAAGTACGAAGAACTAATCAGCTCATCTAGCATGTCATCTAATCGAGGGATAGGATGACGATATTTTACCGTGATTTTGTTGACTGCTCGACAATCAACACACATTTTCCATGTACCATCTTTCTTTGGGACAAGGATAACAGGAACGGCGCAAGGACTCAATCTCTCTCGAACAAGGCCCTTGTTCAACAACTCATCCACCTGCCTTTGGAGCTCTTTGGTGTCTTCGAGATTACACCGGTATGCAGGCTTGTTAGGGATTTGAGACCCCAGAACGAAGTCAATTTGGGGCTCGATTCCTCTCAATTGAGGCAATCCACTTGGCATTTCTTCGGGAAACATGTCTCTGAAGTCCTGCAAAACACTTTGAACAGCACTAGGCAAAGGATTATCGTTAGTAAAATCATCATTAGAGTTTAGGAAGATACCCTTGTGCACGAGGGAAAATCATCACTCAACCCGTGTCGTTGCCTCGTAAATATTCACCCGGCTGCATGATTGCACACATGTTGTCGTCCACGGGTTGTGGAACTTTATTTTCGAACACAATTAGTGCACCTATGGGAGTTTTGGCTTTGGCCGCTTCTTTCAGCTGCCGCATCCGTTTATAGTCCTCGCCGACTTGTTTCGAAGACAAAGTTTTAAGTATAAAACTCTCCCCTCCGAGCTTAGCAGTGTAAGTGTTGGTTCGACCGTTGTGGATAACAGATCGATCATACTGCCATGGTCGCCCAAGAAGCAAATGACAAGCCTGTGTGATTGGGTGTGGGTGCACTTCCGGTTTCATAAACATCTCCTTGTTTAATTAAATCTTCAACAGCTTGGGTACTACTATTTTTGACGATCACCCCACACCTTTATAGGTGAGTGGATTGAGTGTGGATCAAATTTTGGCGCTGTTGCCGGGGATCGAACCCTGGTCACCCGCGTGACAGGAGGGAATACTTACCACTATACTATAATGCTAACCGAGGAGGTCGAGGTACAAATCGAGGTGTTCGTATTAATCAAGCTAATCAAAGAGCCAATCAAGTGAATATTTGCAATGTCAACCGGAACCAAAGGAATGCAAGTGGTGCCCGAACTGCAAATCCACCGGTACTAGATATGGAAGAGTCCGATGAAGAAGTGAATATGGAATGTTTTGCTCGTGCAATTGTTCCTCCACCCATTCGTTGTAATGTTACTTTCAACACTCCACAAGTGATCTTACATGGGCTTGACAAAAATAGATACTTTAGTGGAAGCAAGCATGATGATCCAAATGAACATTTGAGGAATTTCATCCAAACATGCCATCTCTACAAGTCGGCCCATTGCTCGAAAGAATCTTTGCACCTAAGGGCCTTTCCCTATTCTCTATCCGGGAAGGTCAGACCATGGTTGAACAAGCTACCAAAGAACTCAATTCATACTTGGGATGAACTTGTAATGCAATTCTGGGCAAAGTTCTTGCCTAAGGGTAAGCAAGCTTCAATGAGGGACAAGGTTTATATGTTCAAGCAAGAACCAACCGATTCATTGTCCGAAGCTTGGGAAGCTTTTCAAGAGGTTTTACTACATTTTCAACCTCATGGTTTTAGAGATAATATGTTTCTACAATGTTTCTACTAAGGGCTCAACAAAATCAACCAATCGGTCGCGAACAATTTATGTGGAGGTGCTATCATTAATAAGACTAATCAAGAAGTCAAAAAAATTCTCAACAAAATCGTCACCTTCAAGAAGGAATAGTCCTCAGTAAATGACGACCCCGACTCTAATCCGGAGGTTTTAGTGTTTATGTGGAGGTGCTATCATTGATAAGACTAATCAAGAAGTCAAAAAAATTCTCACCAAAATCGTCACCTTCAATAGTGACGACCACGACTCTTAGTTGGGTACTACTATTTTTGACGCGTGGAGTACTACCCCCTTAATCGGCCACTATTTCAAGGAGTACTGTTATACTTTTAGTGATAGTGGAGGTCACTATTTCAACATTTAGTTTCACTTCTTCATAACTCAACATTTGAACTAGCTTTCATGTCTTTTGGTTTTGATTTATGTAGAAATCTTAAGGAAAGAGAACTACCTGTTGTTTAAAGTATAACAGTACTCCTTGAAACATTGAAACGCGTGGAGTACTACCCCCTTAATAGTGCTTTAAACAAATTTCAAGGAGAGTGAAATTTCCTTATGAAATAGTGGCTAAGGAGAGTGGTTGATTTGGTGGGGATTGCCCAAAATACTCTGATTTAGGAACTAAGTCCCTAAACAAAGATACTCTGATTTAGGATCTAAGACCCTAAACAAAGATACTCTGATTTAGGGGTAGTACCAAAAGCAACTGCTGATCGAAGACTGCTACCCCATAATCAGGTCATGAGCCTTCAATGATTACTCTCCTGTTCAATTGTTTAAAGTCATCAGGTTTTAGTGTTTAAGTTACCTATGTCAATTATATCATCCAAAATTCAACATTTTTCGTCTGGTCATATCTTCTTTCATGAACGTCAGACCTCAGTCAAGCTATGGGACGCATAAAAAAGAACGAAATAAAAAGAAAACATGCATGCATTTTGAAAAATAACAAGACATTAAAAATTGGGGTTAAACCTTACCTTCCATTACAAAAGCCGAAAAGCATTCAAGGATTCATCCCAATTTTCATGTTTTTAAACTTAGGAAGAGGATAGGTTTTTCACCAACATCTCCCATTCTTCCACTACAAGTGACGGATCATGGGGTTACTTTGTTGGTACCAAAAGCAACTGCTGATCGAAGACTGCTACCCCATAATCAGGTCATGAGCCTTCAATGATTACTCTCCTGTTCAATTGTTTAAAGTCATCAGGTTTTAGTGTTTAAGTTACCTATGTCAATCATATCATCCAAAATTCAACTAAAATTTCAACGGAGTTGTGGGGAGAAGGTTTGATTTGTACATTTCTTTGGCTTCCTCGGGATTGATGCCTTGTTAATTCGTCTGGTCATATCTTCTTTCATGAACGTCAGACCTCAGTCAAGCTATGGGACGCATAAAAAAGAACGAAATAAAAAGAAAACATGCATGCATTTTGAAAAATATTTATGCAAATATTTTTTATTCCATTGAATCGTAGACCGCATTGTGTAATACAAGTGCAATTCTTCAGCTATTGCTTCTAAAAATTCATTAATGTCAACGCTTGATGAATTTTGAGGAAACCTCAAAATTTTGCTTCTGCCTTTGCCTTTTTTTGAAATTTTTGAGGGTATCTTAAAAATTTCTACCCTAGTGCCGGCCTCTGCTTGACCTTGGAATTTTTGAGAGATCCTCAAAATTCTTTCCAGTGTCTACTTCGTGGGGAAAATAAATTTTTTGTATTGATGCGACCGAACCTTGGGTAGGTTGCCTACATATCCCAGCTTGGTGAATCAGGTCGTTATGTAGTTCCAGATTACATGGTTCTTTGCATAAAAGTAAAGCTAATGGCTAATGCAGATCCTTAGATGTAATATCTTTTGACAATGTCTGCATTGATCAGTTTTGGCCAAATCTCACCATCCATTTATGTTAATATCAATGCTCCTCCAGTAAGAACTCGATGAACCATGTACGACCCTTTCCAATTTGGCGCGAACTTGTCTTTTGCTTCTTCCTGATTAGGGAATAGCTTCTTTAGAACCAACTGTCCAGGTTTGAAGGGTCTCACCCGGACCTTCTTGTTAAATTCTTTTGCCATTCTTTGCTGGTACAAATTTCCATGACATATTGCATTCATCCTTTTGCCATCAATGAGTGCCAACTGTTTCTTTCTTCTCTTAATCCATTCGGCATCTTTCAATTTTGCTTCCTAAATGACCCTTAGAGAAGGTATCTCCACTTCTGCTGGTATTACCGTTTCGGTGCCTTAAACCAATAAATAAGGGGTTGCCCTTGTTGATGTTCTTACAGTGGTGAGGTACCCCAACAATGCATAGGGTAGATTCTCATTCCAATTGTCAGTAATCTTATGCAGTATCTTCTTGATGTTCTTATTTGCTACCTCGACTACTCCATTCAGTCTGAGGCCTATATGCAGTAGAATTACGATTCTTGATCTTGAAGGTGTCACAAGTCGCTCTCATCAATTGATGCAATCGAAACTACGAAAGCGATAAAAGATAAGAAACGAAACGAAACGAAACGAAACGAGACGAGACTCACACGATTGTTCAAGTAGCAATGAAGAACGATGTTTCATTACACCCCGAACGATGGCAAAAAATTACCTACGCTATGCAACTATCCTCAAGAATCACGAGGTCCTTGCAAATAGAATGATCGACAGGTTTGAAGTTCTACTCGAATTCTTCCAATTGAAATCAAGCTAAAATTCATAGGTTTCAAAGAGAGTGTTTATCTCATATGTTTTGTGTTCAAAGTTGTGTCATGAATTCAAGACTAGTTGAAGACTCTTATAGTCTTCTACATACACAAATAAAATGTCTAGAATACCCTTAAAGTGGTTCAAAATATTAGAAGTAAGCTAGGGCTATACTTGGAATTACACCCTAAAATAGTAGATATCTCGTATGTTGACTCAGTGAAGTAGGCACCTCGCCTACTTAAGGAGGCGGTCCGCCTTTGCCTCTGCAAAGCTTGGGGGAGTGGCACAGGGAATTGGGCGGTCCGCCTAGACACAGGGGCGGTCCGCCCCTTCAAGATCCAGAGAGCTCAACATCAAACGGGCGGTCCGCCCACTCTGGAAGGCAATCCGCCCCTTCCTGAAGCTTCTTGAGGCGCCTCACTTTGTGTCATTTGAGCCTCTCCTTGTGGTCTAGATGGTCCTCCTTCCATGGTGCTCCAATGCATGATCTTCAAGGTGGTTCCGAAGCCTTCATCTTCCACGTCTACGCTTGCCAGTTCCATGGTGCTCCAATGCATGATCTTCAAGGTGGTTCCGGAGCCTTCATCTTCCACATCCACACTTTGCCATACCAAGTGAATGTGAGCATCATGGATTGCTTTTGCTTGACTTCTAGTAAAGGGCCTTGGCTTGGTTTGCATTGCATCATCCTCCCCTTCTTGAGAAGATTTCGTCCTCGAAATTAAGGCGTCATCCTCCAAGGCATCATCACCTACATCAAAAGATGTCAAGTCACTAACATTGAAAGCAGTCGACACATTATACTCACCCGACAAGTCTAGCACATATGCATTGTTCTTGATCTTGGACAACACTTAGAATGGTCCATCTCCTCTTGGTGCCAACTTCCCCTTCCTATGGTTTGAAAATCTTTCCTTGCGGAAGTGCACCCACACCCAATCTCCCTTCTTGAAATCCACCTTCTTTCTTCCTTTGTTTTTCTTAGTTGCTATCTTCTCATAGGCCTCCTCTAAAGAAACCGGAGCTGTTGCTATCGGCATTGAGAGCTTTCCCTATGTAATTCATTACAAAAAGGGTAAAGACAATGTTGTGGCCGATGCACTATCAAGGAAATTTGCCTTAGCGACCACTCTCGCCTCTAGGCTCATGGGATTTGAAAGCATCAAGTCGATGTACGAAGACGATCCCAAGCTGAAATGCGTTCGTGACGCAATCTTGAGTGGCCGAAGGGTTGAGAAATATCAGTGGCACGATGGCTACCTCTTCAAGAATGGGAGGGTTTGTGTGCCAGTGTCATCGTGGAGAGAGCTCTTAGAAAGGTGTCATCTTCGACAGCTTGGTAGTACTATTTTTGACGACCCCGACTCTTAGTTGGGTACTGTGGAATATTACGTGAACCAAAAAGAAAAAATTGTTCAGCTTTTTGTAAAGTAGCATTTTCTTAATTGCTGTCGCTTAAAGTATTCATTTATTTACCTAGTCATAGAACTATCTGGCTGATGTAAATTACTTTCATTTGATTGTGTTATCTTTCTCTGTTATTTACTACTTTCCCTCATTACTGCACCAGGTCCTGTTCATGCTGCAGCTCGATGGAATGCAGCTTCCAGAAATAAAATGCAAATGTCTAATGCTAAATTTGCAAGTAATAAAGGAAAATTTGTGCGGAGTCGCCAGCCTTTTGAAGGCCTCTCCTCACGTGGAGACTCTCAGTATAGACATGAATGCGATCGTAATTTCCTGCATCTTTTGCTCTTCATACATCCACTTATCTTTGACTCTCCATGTCAATGCTACAAACTCAACCTGTTTCATTTCTCGTTTTGTCTATGCCTTCTTCATGAGTCTTTTAGATGTGAATCTGCTATCATAATCAATTGATGAGAATCATATTCGTGGTTTTCGAAATCGTTGTATATTACCAGAAATTTATGTTTCCACTTTTTTGCAATATAAGTTTCCTTAAGCGTTGGACATCTATTTGATCCTGATCATGTTGTATATCTCCAGTTTGGTTGGAATCGTTGCCGATACGACTCAAGTTATGTTAGCAAAGCAGATAGTATCGATTTGGAGAGCTGGATTTCAAACTGTACATTTCCCAGTCTCAAGAGTGTTAACATTATCTGCTCCACTAGGATATGTAGGAAGGACCGCCATGATAAGCTTTTTGAACTTTTAGAATTTCTGCTGAAAAATGCGACAGCTTTGGAGAAGTTCGTTATCATATCAAAGAGTAGACGATGCTACAACTGTTCAAAGGACTGTGTGTCCCCATATTCATCAGAATTGGCCGCAAAACTGTCAGGTTGTCCAAGACCCTGCAGCAATTTTATGATAATTTATGAGGCAGATTTTAAATGCATCTTCAGATTCCTTTTCATGATCAGATTCACTATCAGTTGGTCCCCATGTAGCATAAAAAGCTTCCTTCTTCTTTCTCCTTTCTGCTCTAAAGTTTGGAGGCCGTCTTGACTTCTTCTTATCTTTGTCATTTTCCTTTGACGTCTCCTTCTCCTTATCCTTAGACGCTCTGTTTTTCAACCACTCTATTTCCCACATAGGAACCATGACAGCGTGATCCTTTTTGAAGCACTTAAAGCATCCTCAGTAATCCGGACTGTCAACTATGCTCTTCCTGCCAGAATTCTCCTTGCCACTTCTTTTGAATCCTTTGAATCTTCCCCTGTTAAGCTTCTGTCTTAGAGCACTAACCATTGCTGCTTCAACTGATTGAAGATCAACATATTCATCGGTTTCCTCAGTTGCTTCAAGCGCAAGGGTCTTGTCCTTCTTTACAGCTGGTTTAGGTTTTGAGTCCTTCATCATCTCATGAGTTTTCAAGCTACCAACCAGTTCTTCAAGTTTGATGGATCTGAGAGGTTTGGATTCAATGATGGCGGTCATCTTAGGTTCCCATGCGTCAGGAAGCACATTCAGAATTTTATCAACCATCTCTATTTCAGGAAATTCCATATCCAGGGATCTCATCTCATTAGTGATGATGGTCAACCTGGTCATCATATCCTGAATCGATTCCTTTTCGCCCATAGAGAACAGTTCAAATTGTCTCTTCAGCATTCTTCTCCTTGTGTCCTATACTTCAGTGGTTCCTTCATGCGCAACCTACAGAGCATCCCAAATTTCCTTAGCCGTTTTATAGGATGATACTCTATTGAACTCCTCAGGACCAAGGCCACAAATGACCAGATGTTTGGCTTTGTGATTCTTTTCAATCATCTTATAATCTGTCTCATTGAATTCCTCTTTCAGTTTAGGTTCTTACTTGGCAGTGGCTCCTTCAGCAACTATTTTAGTTGGAATCAGGTTTCCTTCAGATACTATCAGCCAGAGTTGATAGTCTTCAGCACATATGTAATTTTCCATCCTGTTCTTCCACCAAGCATAGTATTGCCCATTAAACTGTGGGGGCCTCTGAACTGACTGTCCTTCACTGATAGTAGGTGGTGCACTCATGATTTTGATCCAACTGTGCAGGTGTCTGATGACGAGAGAACGGACGACTGCCTACTTGCTGGAGTAAGGAAAAACTCCTCAAAGGATAACCAGACTCATGACAGTGATAACACCCTTTTCGCTAAAAATGGAAACTGGACAGATTATTGATAGCTATAAAGAAAAGACTGATTCTGATCTTGACGAGCTACTGGCGCCTCATGCAACTATTTGAATAGGAATAACCATCCTCGCACAGTCTGCTGGACTAAATAAGATTTAGCTAAAAGCTGAACGTAGGCAGACCTAAGCTACCAACCACCCTTTCGAGTTGCCAACCAGCTGGAGTTGTGTTCAAGCAACCAAACAATCAATGGGCATTGGCTTATGGGTGGTCCACCGAGCCTTTGACTCACATGCTGTCTTTGCGAGTTACATGGCTCATATCGGCCCTTTGAGTTTCACCTCGATGCCTCGGCGCGTCATGATGACTCAGGGCGATTTCTATAGTTTAGGCTTCGGCCTGCAGCTCTCCATTTAGCTTGTGACTGTGGTTTTACACTGATTTTATGTCGTGCGTGTGTAGGTTGTTCCGCAGTACATTTGGAGCTTTTAGGAGCTTGATGGAGCAAGAATTTATTGGATGTTGATTGAAGATTGGACTGAGCACACAAAGGCACGACACGAGGCGAGTTTCGGAGCAAGGAAAGAGCAGTTTTGCCTGGCGTAAAAACAAAATTTTGATATGTAGCTTTAATGACGTGTAGATTGAGGGAATATAAACGAGGCCACCTTCACGAAATGATTCTGGTCCTGCGCGACAACCAAATACTTATTCCAAGACTTTAAGTTCTGACAATGGGGACCTTACACTAAAAATCTCTAAAAGTATTGGCAATTGCCAACACTTCTAGCTCTACTGCAGTGAACAAGTTGGAGACAAAGTCTCTGCAACTCTTGGCAATAGCCAAAACTTTAAGTTCTAGCAAGGGGAACCTTACACTAAAAGACTCTAAGAGTATTGGCAATTGCCAAGACTTCTATCTCTACTGCAGTGAACAAGTTGGAGACAAAGTCTCTGCAACTCTTGGCATAGCCAAGACTCTAAGTTCTGGTGGAAGAGACAACTTACACAGATCATCTCTGTAAGTATTGGCAATAGCCAAGACTTTAAACTCTACTGTAATAAGCAACTTGCAGAGAAAGTCTATGCGACTCTTGGCCATGGTCAAGATTTTAAGCTCTATGCAAAACATGAATATCTATATAGCCATAGGCTATAAAAACCTTCAAATCACTGGAATCAAGCGAACACAAGAAAAAAATCCCTAATTTTAGTGTAAGGTCCCCTTCGGCTTATACACAACTATCCTCTAATTTTTATATATATATATATATATTGTTCTTTTAGTATATGTATACAATTGTTGCCACAACACAAGAATCTTTTTTGTGTCTAAGGACATTGAACTGTATACATATAACCAAAAAAATTTGCTTTGGCCCTATTTACGAAATATAATTTTCCGACAAAAAAAAAAACAATACAACACCGTTGCCAAACACCCATCTCTACTTCTGATATAGGGTAACTAGATGCCAAGGTCTCAGAGCAGTTTCATCTCAGCAATGTGAACCGCCTGGAAGGGGTCTTGGGAGACCTGCAGCAACAATTTTCTAGTATGGAGGAGAAAATGAATGTTGTTGAGATACATGCCTCGGATGTCCAAAGTCTCTCCGCCTTCCTCCAAGATATGAATGATAGGATGAAAGGTAGAGTGACGTCTCTTGAGTTAATTCGTGATAAGCTTTGTGACGATGGTCACCTGAAGGACCAGCGGATGAATGCTCTAAATACTCGTCGCATATCAAAGGTAGATCGTGCCAACTTCACAGTTGCTCTTGCCACTCTCCTCCGGGTTCGTGACGACCTTAACTTGGACCTGGCTGCCGAGATTGCCTCGTATACTAGACTTCTTACCTAGACAGATGCTTAGCTCGGGCCCGACCTTTAAGAAGGTTCTGAAGAGGCGAGTAGAGAAAGAGATGAGACGCTGAGTGGGGAACCTTCAACTTGTAAAGCAGGATGTTAATGCAAATATTTGGGCCCGTTTACGGTATGTTGACTTAAATTACTTGTGTATTTGATTGTGACATTTTTTAATTTTTACTGTAAACAATAAGTAATGTTAAGTTGCACCTTTGCAGGCGTTTGCACATAAAAGTTAGATTGCTTTCGGTCGTCCTGAATGTTCTAATTGTTTTAAGAACATTTATCATTGAGCCTGCTCTAGGCAATTACGTCCGTTGTGCACCGATAGACGATGGCTAGGTTGCATCCATAGTAGATGGCTGTTTGGACCCACAATGGGGCGACATTAGCCCGTGTGATAACAGGCATTTTTCATCCGACTTCGAATGTCTCTGCTTAGTTACTTGAGTATTTAAGACTTTCTGGCACTACATGGATAGGCGTCCCCATCGGCATGTAGGCCCAGTTGTTGAATTAATGAGTTCAACTTAGGAATAATGAATGGTGGCTGAACTAGATGTGGTCTAGCTCTAAGCGAGTAGTCTACCCTACTTTTGTCACGAAAAGTGGGTGTATTACTTCAACTTGTATTTGGCCTAGGCTATGAATATTTAGATCGTAGATGGATCTCAATTTTTGGAAAACTGACTATATGAATAGTAGTTCATTATTAATAAAGGCTCAGAGCCTGGAATGTTGTGGGTGAAAACACGTAACATGTCAAAAACATAATGATTTACAATTAGTTTTGCCACGTGTCTAACAATTAACAAAAAAGATTATATCTTTATATTTTTTACGAATTTTCATGGGCGAGTTTGGGGTACCAAACAACGATATTTTTTTTTTTAGGTCTTCTCCGGACGATATTGTCAAGCCAAAATATGTAGAGTTGGATTATATACTTGGATATGATTTTTTTTTTGGCGAAAAATATAAATAACTACCTATATATAGTGTATTAATTTTCTCTAACCCCAAATAAAAAATAGCATAGCTTTTAGTCAATTATACGGAAAAATCAAATACTAAAATAAAAAAAATTGGTAAATATTTGTTGCCTAGAATTAAGACTATTTGTCTCTTTAATAGATATTAGGCGTCATCTAAAGGAACCGATCAAAGTGAATCTCACGAATCATGCTATTATCTTTTTAGTTTTTAGTTTTTAGTTTTATAAAATTCAAAGTTAATCTCAATTGAAATACATATCACATAGAAATATGAATAATAGATATATACATGATACGTAATAAATTCATATAAAAATATTTTGATAACTAAATTAAAAAAATGCATAATACGAAATGGATACATACTACATATCATGTCTATACTATGTTCAACATAAAAATAATGAGTCATAAATAATAGATGAATACATGATAAATAATAAGAGCTTATATGCAAAAATATTAGTGAATAAATAAATATTTAATACACACTAAATCATATTATTATAAAAGTGGGAATCCTTAAAGTAAAAAGTGAAAGACAAAAATATCCCTAAAAATTAAATAACTATAATACTCTTCAAAAGATATAATAAACTATTTCTTATAAATTATTACATTAAATATTTGATCATTTTGAGTACCACACCAGGTCACTAAAATTAGATGACATTTTAATGTGGTTTATCTTGCACTGTTTTTTTGGTTCATAGCTCAAAAAACTTATTCCTTCAGAAACCTATACATTAACTAACTATTTGTTGATTTAAGAACTTGGAGAATTCAAACAGTTGCAGTAAATACTTTGACATAGATCATCGTCTAAATGCATTTATTCATAAGTCTGGTGATGCTTAGCATTCTTGAAAAAACCGACATAGTGCCTTTTGGTTTAAAACCAAGACTTCTCTTCTTATTCTTAAAGTTTGGAGAACTTGAGGGGTTGCAATTAATTCCATCCACATAAACCAGATTCATTCACATACATCACGTCTGTAGTAAATGGTCACCACTCTTCATTGGATTGCTTAATTGCTAATGGTGTGAACTTTAAAATAAATCTAACAACGTACTGTTTAATATCATCATTTATGTTGGACGGTTGGATCAACAAAGTTACATAGCATCTTGTTGGTCCATTCAATTAGCAGTAACGCAAAGAGTCATAAAAAAAATTATACCAAACATTATTCACTGAGCAGTTGCAACCAATCAATTTTGGTTCCCTCAAGAATGGTGTAACTGAATTCATGTGCGCTCACCACTACGGGGGCATTCTACACTTGAACAAAGTTCTTTTAGATTGTTTCTACCGTATACCCTTTCCACAAGGTGTGGTGCTCATTGTTTAAACTATCTAAACAAACAAGGTTACCCCATCCCTAAAGGGACTTCCTTCTTTTTAGTAAACATTGAAAGTGCACATTGTTTTAAAAGCGAAAAGCAAAACAAAAAGAAAGACGGAAAAGGTGTGTAGGGCTTGAAGCGAAAAGTGTAGTGAACAGTTGACGAGACCAAACAAATATGAATTTAGTACTATAATAATGTATTTCAATTAAGATAAATAATTTAATTATCTAGTATACAATATTGTCAATATTTATCCAATTCCGCAAAGTTGAGATTCATAGAACCAACTGATTCTCGTTTTGATAACTTTGCGGATCATTGTTTGAAGCACACAGTTCTCTAAAGCACATGGCTCTACTTATGAAGCGCTAACCCCTCGCTTCACCTTGCTCTAGTGCTTTAAAACATGGCTTTTAATAACACTGGATGCATAAACGACATATATGCATCCAGTATATAAATGTTGAAAGTACTCCAAAGAGGGAAAGCAGCTTCAAAGGAAATTTGTGAGATGAACTACTTATTAAGAACTATGTTTTTCTGATAGGTGAATTAAGAATTATGTGTTGAACAAGAATAATTATCATTTCCAAAATACTATAGCCTCACAGAGTAATACAACACAGGAGTATAAGAATTGAATATCACTTGATTTCTATAGGAAATCAGCATCAAAAGAAATATTAATGTGCTAACCCAGATGCAAGAAGTGAACCGTCTGGACTCCAGGCACATGCAAAAACCTGCCAAAAGTTTGAGAACAACATAAAATTGTCATGCTTATATCAAGAAAGTGTATCAAATTACCAGTTGAGAAGCATATTGACTTTATGGGCTGTAGATAACATATAAACACACCTCGGATGTATGGCCTTCCAAAACTAGTACCTCAGAACTCGGAATTTCACATGGCAAAGAGGTTGCGCTTGTGCATATCTCCATAGGCTCTGGATCTATTTTGCATCTCCAGAAAGTCATCAGTAAGAATTTTATGCTTTAAAGCAACTAACAAGGTGTAGACTAAATGAATCAGATGCATGTATATTCCAAAATGTCATGCTATTGAAGCTGTAAAGTTTGTATGATTTGCAAGTAAGAAGATATTGAAATATAATACCTCCAGCATGTCCATTCTCCTCATGTCTAACAATGTCTTTATCTCCATTGAGTTTAGCGTCCATGAGATCCTCGCGTGGTTTTTCTTTGTCCTTATTCTTTTCCCTCTCCTTATCCTTCTCAATCCTATCCTTCTCAATCCTTTCCTTCTCCTTCTCAATCCTTTCTTTTTCCTTCTCAATAAGTCATTGTCTTACCTAATTGCCCCTACTTACAAATATTTTAAGTAACTTTAATGTGGAGGAATTAATCTACCACTAATGACCGACATTAATGAGAAGACGTGGTATCGCTTGTTGGAGGATATTATCGGAACTCGTTTAAATTACCTCCTGATTTTATCGGAACTCGTTCCGATTGCGATACCTCCAACTATTTCTGAACAAGATATCGCCTTAAGTTTCAAATGGTTTTGTAGGAGGTAGGCCCTTTAGTTGGGCCCTTTATGATATCTTGTGTCATATAATAGCCTTGGGATGGACAATCGAAGATATCGCTTGTTGGAGGATACCTCCTAAAGCGATATTATCCGACCTCGTTCCGATGCCTACCAAACGAGGTCTGATTTAACAGGTTGACCACCAGCAAGGAGAAAATTAGTGTGATAGTAGTTCATATTTTTAACAATTAGAGGAAATCACAAGGTTTCCTCAATGCAAGGCACTCTAGTGTTTATATTGTAAGTAAATGAACTACTATCACACTTAACAATAACTTAAGAGACATTAGCTTTAAGTAATATAGTACTTACATAATTTAAAATATCTTAATTATTTTCGTAAAATTCATTGAAATGAAATAAATTATTTTTAAATATTCATTGTTTAATTTTCTATTCTAGTTCATTGATTCTTGAGAAGTGTTACTAATTACTAAATGATAATCTTAGAGAATAAATTAGTTAGTAATATAAAAGTAATTGACTTAGAAAATTATACGATTACTTAATCTTATGAAAATTGGTAGTGTATCAAAGAATTATTTGTTTAAATCTTTGGAATTTAATATGCATCTCAAACGTGTAATTTTTGTGTAGATATGGAATATGAAAGTCGTAGTTGGATGTATAATAGAAATAATCCCGGGCGGCGGGGGATGAGGGAAGAATTTGCAGTAGGTGTTGGAGAATTTATTGAAAAGGCGAAAACACTTGATGATTTTAAACGGTAGGGCCAGATTAAGTGTCCTTGTGTGGACTGCAATTACACAAAAGGAAAAAGTTTGGAAGATGTTGAGATGCATCTTTATTGGAAGGGTCTTATGCCAAATTATTTTTTTTGGGTTTATCATGGAGAGTCTAGGGATGTGGGTGGTGATGTTAATTTTCAAAATGCTTATGTCGGTGGGAGTGGCCCGTTTGTGGAGAATGATCTTGATAATTATCGAATGAACGATATGGTTAATGATGCTTTTGGGATCTTCATCATCATTCTCTAGGTCACTATTTTCATAATCAAATTCATTACAAGAAGAGTAAGTAGGAACATCAAACCTTGAAGCGTTACCATCTTCGACTTCTTGACTAGAAGCATAAGAGTCATCCTCCAATCCCGGCTCTTGATGGTAAGTGCCTTAGGCTCGATTTGCCCTGCATCATCCTCCCCTTCTTGAAAGGATTTCGTCCTCGAAATCAAAACATCAACAACCAAAGACAAGAATAAGCCAAATATCCTACTACAATAGTAGGTTAGTGCAAGTAGTTTGGAAAACACACTCTTATGGTATAACCAAGTATCAATGACAATGATAAAGCGCATGTTTCCAAAGAAAACAACAAGTACTTGGCTTCCCCAATAGGTGCACTCAACACAAGATTCATCAAAGAGATTAATAGGGTAGAGAATATGCAAGATTAAGCCTTCAAAATTCCTATGATCCCTAAGTCCAATAAGAACAAACCAAAACTTCCCACTACAAGAAAAGGCAAGCCCAACAAGAGTGAGTACAAGTGATGTGAAAATCACACTTTTGTGATAGAGCCAAGTATCAATACTAATAAAAAAACTTATGTCTCCAAAGGAAACAACAAATTCTTGGCTCAACAATGACAAGCACTCACTACCATAACAAACAAAGAGATCAATAAGACATGGAACATGCAAGATTAAGCAACTAAGTTCATTATGACCTCCAAGCTTATGGTCAACACACCAAGCCTTCAATGCATTACTATCACAATGTGACTCATTGGCTTTGGCATGCTCAACACCCAAGGTGTGATCAACATATGGGGTGGAGTAACCAAAATAGTTCAAGTGGCAACTAACATCAAATATTCCACTCCCCTTCTTGGAAGCACTCTTACACACACCAAGAGTGGCTTCCTCACCTCCAAATCCACCTCTAAGACAATCTTCCTCACTAGGCAAACTCCCAAGGAAGGTCTCCAAAATAGATTCTTCATAATTATAGTCCACACAATGAAGGTTAGGACTACTAGAGGGTGGTCCAAAACAACCAATACCAAGACCACTCATCTCAAGTTCAAAACAATGGATTGTCTATAGAGTTCAACTTTCCAAACCATGGAGGTTTAAATCCAAACTCTTCTTTAGTTTGATATTCACCATCACCTCTTTGAGAATCCTCTTCAAACAAAGGGTTTGTGAAAACAAGTCCACTACCCATCAAAGGTGAGGCATCAAAACTAGAGTCATCATCCACACTTGAGGAGTCATTGAATACAATTCGATCCATCTCATCCACTAGAGACTCCTCAAGGTCACTACCATCCTCAGTACAACACATAGGTCCACCATTATCAAGCAATTCATCAAGGGAAAGAATAGGGTATTCATTCAATTCATCTTCCCCTTTATCAAATATAGGTGTGGTGTCATAACATGGGTCACAAACAAGGTCAACTACACAATTTTCACTAAAGAGAGGTTCAATGAAAACCGAGCTCACATCATAATGTAGCTTATCATCCCTCTCAAATAGTGGCTCACAATCACACACAAGTTGACCAACCGACTCTACACTAGTTGCAAACACATTGTAATCACACAATTCATCAACTAGCATAGAGTTTTCACAAATACTATCACATGACAAGGAAGTAACATGCTCAAGGGAAGAACTATCACATACCTTTGAGTGGCCATCTTGCTCACTCAATGCACTTGAAGTGTCATGAATTGCCTTTTCACCTTGAAGCTCCCATGGATGATCTTCTTCACCTTGTCCTTCCATCTTGGAACATGATTGAGGCTCCATTGGTTTGCCTCCAAGAATACCTACACAAGAGCTAACACAAGTAGAAGAAAAAGATAAAGGGTTAAGGTTAGAATAAGGGGTGTCCTCACACTGAATGATTCTTTTTCCCTCTTTCTTTTCCCTCATTTTCTTTTCAAGGTCGGGTGTAGATTCGGGTGGTGACATCCCACTCACATCACTCAACACATCCTCTCCTTTTTCCACTCAAGGAATGTCACCGATCACTCCCTTACTCCTCTCAATCTTTTTCTCTCAAATTCGGGTCAGTTGGGACGAGGTCCAAGAATACCCATAGCCGGAGTAGGGTGACTCTTAACATCAAGCTGGAATCTAGGACTTGGAGACTCATCACTTGAGCTCTCATTCTTCCTTGTTGGTGAACCACTTAGCTTTGGAGCTTGTGGTTTTGGGTTCACCATGTTGGCATTTGTCAACTCTTTTCTTGCACTAATCCCACCATTTATTGTGTTTGTAGGACTTCTTGATTGCTCAATTTCAACGATGGATTGCAGTTCTCGCTCCCTTCTCCTTTGCACAACCCAAGCATGTAATTGAGCGGTCACTAGATATATATCCCGCTTAGCATTATATTGAACCTCCTTGTTGTGCAACCATGGTTCACCTAGCCAAACACCCACATTTGGTACGTGATACACATCACACCAAACATACTCATTGTAACCCTTATGAGATATGACTACCCGAGCCTCGCTAGTAACCCAAACACCATGATACTCACAACGATGTTTCAATTTATAGCATGGTATCTTTAATCTATCAACTAAAGAAGGTTTAATGCAATTGGCATCGGATTCACCAATTTGGAGCAAGTTTCCTCCAAAACCATTTACCCCAATAACAAACCTACTCTTACCGAAGTTTCATATAGGCACATCCAAGGAAGAGCTTGAATGTCCAAGACTAGCAATACCATCAACTCAGGTTTTCCTTATCCCTCCTCTCCTAGCAACAGAACTAGGATAACTTCCAGTTCCCGTCACTCTTCCAACTTTATATGTGTTGTTGAAAGTCGCGGAAGGAGTCTAATCATAGAACCCATAGGAACTCCTTGAAGTAGGAGTTTGGTAGAAACCTCCTCTACCCTCTTTGGTTCTACAACCCATAGAACTACTCGTACCATCCCTTTCTTCCTCTAAGTGTTGGATTCGAGTGTTAATTGCATCTGCCTTGGTCATAACGTCCCGAAGGTAAGCTTGATATAACTCGGTCCTATTTATGCTTTTCTCACCATTCCCACTTCCATCCTTCACATAGGAGTTAGGAGCATTTAACTCTTTAGCACAAGTAGGGTAGGCAAGTTTCCCTTTTCACAAGGAACAACCACCACCTCCTCCCATACCAATGGAAGGACTTCTACTACTGCCTTGTACACCACAAGCAACACCAAGAGAAGATGCATATGCACAATTCGTATTATCAACTTCACTATCCGTTCTCTCTATGTCACTATCATCATGTTCAAATTCATCACAAGAAGAGTAAGTAGGATCATCATACCTTGAAGTGTCACCATCTTCGTTTTCTTGACTAGAAGCATAAGACTCTTCGCATTCATCTTCGCGAGCCTCATAGTCTTCTTCATCTTCATAATCAACATAGTGACCCGCTTCATCATCATACGAGCCTTGGTTCCTCGAATCGTCATAGCAATACCCATCATCATCATCATAGGAACCATAGTCTCCATCATCTCCACATGAGTCGTACCATCCACAATCATCATCTGAAGCAATAGTTGTAACCAAGAGTAAAAGACCTCACAAATTCACCCCCTCACGTGTATCACTCAAAATAAGTCACTCAAGTTCTTTCCACTCGTGTATACACTCAAGATCGTTGGCTTTTGTGACCACACTCTATTGTTCTGACCACTCACGCCTTTTTCCTCTCAAGACCTTTTAGTAATCACAATGGAGTATACCCAAGTAATGCTTCGGAATGGAGTTTATGTGACTCAATGTACGGAAGCTATTTAAATGCGCACTTGAAGCAAGAAAGTTCTACGAATTTAAGTAAGACTCCAAGATACACAACACCCTAAAAGCTCAAAGATTAGTGTTAATATAGTAGGACAAATACCTTAGAAACACTAACCAAGAAGTAGGGAAGCGAAATAAACACAAAAAACCACGAAACGAGAATAAATGGACCAACCAGTGGACTGGGCGGTCCGCCTAAGTGGGTGGGCGGTCCGCCTAGGGGCTGGACCAGAAGCCAAAGTGGGTGGTCTGCCTAGGGGGTGGGCGTTCCGCCTGGGTCCTTTTCTCAGCTCCTCCGAAAATAGGTTTTTGATGGTTTTTGACAAAAAATCTCAACATTTTTACCCCGATTCTCAAATCCCTTGGTACCCAAAGTTGTGTATAGTATTTCCCAAAAATCTCCGATGAATTTAAAGTCCAAACAACCAAAAACAAGATCACAATCGAGATTCAAAGCGGTTTATACAAGTGTTTCAAGTTGGCTTCAATTTTCTTGAGCTTTTGATTCACAACTTCAAATCATGTAAAATTAGTACCAAATGAATGAGAAAATGATATAGAACAATCCCCGATATCAATCTCATACCCAACAATCAACCAATCCCAAGAATCAAGTCATGAACTCAAGAACAAGGGTTTTTCAAAAGGGTTTAAAATTTGGGATTCAAATCTTCAAATTCCGTAATACAACTTTAAATCACGTGTTTTAGATACCAAAACAACGGGTTTTCAACAAGGATTAATCTCCAATAACACCCATATCAAGATTCAATCACACCAACAAGATATGCCAATTTTTTTTGGATTTTTTTTAACTTTTTCAATTTTTTATGTTTTTTTCTTCTTTCACAAGAACACTAACAACAACACTAAAGTAAAGATACGATGAACAAGGAACGTGAATTCGTAAGAATGAAACCCGAGCCTTGCTCTGATACCAAACTGATGCAGGGTAAATGGGCGGGAGCAACAACAAGTAGCGGAAGCAAAAGATAAACACGAGATCAAAGAAATAAGGGACGGGGAAGAACATAAATAGAAGAAAGAACGAATCAAATTAACCAAAGTAGATTGATTCAAAGGGAGAAAGAGACTTGAACCACTCACGGGGTCACACTAGAGGCGATCCACCATTGATTCCAAGTAAGAGATACATGAAGCCAAGCTTCAACAAGAAAGACCTAGTCTCTTCTAAATTCTATTCTTCAATCTCAAAATCTAGCTAATGAAATGAAATGACAAAGGTTTCTATTTATAGTCTTTTCTAAGACTATGTAAAAATGACATAAAAGCCCCCACAAGTTGGGGTAAGATAATAAAGAAGACGTAGGGTCAAACTAGTAAATAGCACTAGCCTTAAGAGTTGAACTCGTCTTGGCTTCTCAACAAAAGAGGCAGAGCGCCTAGTGTTAGGCGGAGCGCCTGCCAAGTTGGGCAGTGGGGCAGCTTGGGTGGAGCGCCTCCCTTGAAGGCGGAGCGCCTGGGTTGCTCTATGCTTAGGCGGAGCGCCTGCTTTGCCTGGGCGGAGCGCCTAGCCTAGGGTGCCATGGATACTTCTTCAATTCGCCCCTGAACTCTCGTCCTGTGCATCCTCAAATCCCGGCTCTTGATGGTAAGTGCCTTAGGCTCGATTTTCCCTGCATCATCCTCCCCTTCTTGAAAGGATTTCTTCCTCGAAATCAAACCATCATGACCTACAACCAAAGACAAGAACAAGCCAAATATCCTACTACAATAGTAGGTTAGTACAAGTAGTGCGGAAAACACACTCTTATTGTATAACCAAGTATCAATGACAATGATAAAGCGCATGTTTCAAAAGAAAACGACAAGTACTTGGCTTCCCCAATAGGTTCACTCAATACAAGATTCATCAAAGAGATCAATAGGGTAGAGCATATGCAAGATTAAGCCATCAAAATTCCTTTGATCCCTAAGTCCAATAAGAACAAACCAAAACTTCCCACTACAAGAGTAGGCAAGCCCAACAAGAGTGAGTGCAAGTGATGTGAACATCACACTTTTGTGATAGAGTCAAGTATCAATACTAATCAAAAACCTTATGTCTCCAAAGGAAACAACAAGTTCTTGGCTCAACAATGACAAGCACTCACTAACATAACAAGCAAAGAGATCAATAAGACATGGAACATGCAAGATTAAGCAACAAAGTTCCTTATGACCTCCAAGCTTATGGTCAACACGCCAAGCCTTCAATGCATTACTATCACAATGTGACTCATTGGCTTTGGCATGCTCAACACCCAAGGTGTGATCAACATATGGGGTGGAGTAAACAAAATAGTTCAATTGGCAACTAACATCAAATACTCCACTCCCCTTCTTGGAAGCACTCTTACACACACCAAGAGTGACTTCCTCACCTCCAAATCCACCTCTAAGACAATCTTCCTCACTAGGCAAACTCCCAAGGAAGGTCTCCAAAATAGATTCTTCATAATTATAGTCCACACAATGAAGGTTAGGACTACTAGAGGGTGGTCCAACACAACCAATACCAAGACCACTCATCTCACTTGGAGTTCAAAACAATAGATTGTCTATAGAGTTCAACTTTCCAAATCATAGTAAAGAGTTGAGCTTATAAATTGCCATTGTGTTGTGTTATGTACTTGTGTGTTAGAACTATTTTGACACGGATAACGAATAGGAATCAGGGATCATTTAATGATGGGGTTTGTGTCTTTATATACTAGTGGAAACAAATCTGAAATGGAAAGGAAATGGAATGTCAAATGTTTTGCTTCTTGAAATGGGAAGCAAAATTACAATAAGAAATGCAATCACAAAACAACAGCGTCTTTACTTTATCTTGTGATCCTTGGTTTTGTGGATTACTGGGAATGCACTCAATATATGTAGAGAGAGGTGGAAAAGGAGGGAGAATGCCTTTCTGGTCTTATGCTGCATCCATGCAAACATGCTTTTCCAAATTCTTTATTAAGTACTAGTATATTCTTTCATGATTTCACCTTATATACAGTTGGAGCATATATAAATTTTACACTATGTAGATATCTTAACCTGGTATAACAAGTTAGGATGTACCTATCTTATTTTTCAGAAATCAAATCTCACTTATAATGGACGATATATAGTTATTTTTTAGGTGGTCTAACAGGCTAAGAATAATTTTACACGGCCAATGTAATATATATATATATATATATATAATAAACAAATTATCTTCTTTAGTTTATAATTTCAAGAGTTATGGTATCGTAATGACCGTAGCACTCTCTATCTTATGCACCAAGTAGATTGACCTTCTTGAATTACTTAACATGTTATGCGCTAATAAGTCTTTCACAAAATGCTTAAATTAATACTTAAAATGAGCATATACACTCTTTTCCCTAATTTAATGATGAATTGATATGGCTGCTAGCTGTTTGCTTACATTAAAAATTAACATAAAGGTTGACGGAAGGAACCATCTAAATAAGTGGAGTGGTTTCCGTACGTCTGATATAAAACTTGATGCTCAAGTAGTATACAAAGAAATTGTACAGTTTAAGGAAGAGGCCTATATTTCGGAAGAGGCCTATATTTCATAAGTTCACATTAAGTGGAAACCAGATGTTGCACAGCCAATTATCAGGGGATTGTCCATGTGCTTTTTAAGTTCTAATTACGCAATCTTCTCTTCAACTTTTAAAAAGTTGTTCAAGTACTAAACTTGATCTTTAATGTGTAGGCACTAAAAAGCAAAAATTATTGTGTCCCAATTGGGAGCTACCATGTCAAAAATCTTTATATTAGTTTTATAGCCTGTTTGGCCCAGCTTCTCCGAAGGTAAAAGTATTTTTTATAAAGAAAAAAATGCTTTTAAAGAATTTTGAGGTGTTTGGCCAAAAGAAAAAAATACTTTTGAGAAAAAGCAGAAGCAGTTTTTTGCTGTTGAGGAAAAGCTAAAAAATTTTGCTTCTCTTCAGAAACAGAAGTAGAAGCAGTTTATTAATTTTTTAAGACAAAAAAAATTATGACCGACAACCAAATACTTATTAGCATAATACTAGAACAAGCTTACATAATAAGATTGCTTACAGTTAAATATCAAACAAAGGTTCTATTTGTTTGATATGGAGATAATTTGTTTAGGGATAGCTGAATTATGTCAGCTTACACCTCTTTCTGCTTCGAGCTATTTAGGGTTTGGGAGTTGTCTATCGCCTCTGATTAAACCATACAAATTCCATGTGAACTTAACCTGAATGTTTCTCACCTCAAGCTTTGTTTGCTCCCTCTTGGGGTGCGGCCTCAAGTCTAAAGAATGGCAATCAAGAGCTAAGAATCCGGGAAGAGAAGTTGGGATTAGTCCAAAGATGATGGAAAGATTTGATGCCCAAGATGAGAAAATGGCAAGGATCTTGACATCGGTGGAACTCATGAACAAGAAGATGGTTTAATTTTGGTCCTGCGCGACAACATCAGTCGACACAAGATATCGCCTATAAGTTGTTGTCCCACAAGAGCACTCGCCTACATTCTAGGAGAGTGATTGTAAGTAAAATTTCTGAACCTAGCTTATACAGCTAAATATTGCACGCACCAAAAACGCTCTCATTATAAGGAATGTTGCCACAACATGTTTTTGGGATCTGCTTGTTTCCATATATCACAACTATCCTCTTTCTGAAAAATGCTTTTAAAGAATTTTGAGGTGTTTGGCCAAAAGAAAAAAATACTTTTGAGAAAAAGCAGAAGCAGTTTTTTGCTGTTGAGGAGAAGCTAAAAATTTTTGCTTCTCTTCAGAAACAGAAGTAGAAGCAGCTTATTAATTTTTTAAGACAAAAAAAATTATGACTGACAACCAAATACTTATTAGCATAATACTAGAACAAGCTTACATAATAAGATTGCTTACAGTTAAATATCAAACAAAGGTTCTATTTGTTTGATATGGAGATAATTTGTTTAGGGATAGTTGTATTATGTAAGCTTACACCTCTTTCTGCTTCGAGCTATTTAGGGTTTGGGAGTTGTCTATCGCCTCTGATTAAACCATACAAATTCCATGTGAACTTAACCTGAATGTTTCTCACCTCAAGCTTTGTTTGCTCCCTCTTGGGGTGCGGCCTCAAGTCTAAAGAATGGAAATCAAGAGCTAAGAATCCGGGAAGAGAAGTTGGGATTAGTCCAAAGATGATGGAAAGATTTGATGCCCAAGATGAGAAAATGACAAGGATCTTGACATCGGTGGAACTCATGAACAAGAAGATGGTTTAATTTTGGTCCTGCGCGACAACATCAGTCGACACAAGATATCGCCTATAAGTTATTGTCCCACAAGAGCACTCGACTGCATTCTAGGAGAGTGATTGTAAGTAAAATTTCTGAACCTAGCTTATACAGCTAAATATTGCACGCACCAAAAACGCTCTCATTATAAGGAATGTTGCCACAACAAGTTTTTGGGAACTTGTTGCTGGCGTTTGGCGGTGGCAGCCGGATCTGCTGTCACCGATCTTCTTCTTCCTTTTTTTTGCGTTTTTTTTTTGTTTTAGATGTGTATTTATGTATATATACATATATATATATTTGCATTTATGTGTGTGTGTTTTTTTGTGCATAAAAAATACATTAAAATCTTTTAAAATCTCTAATTGATTTTTTTGGATTTTTAATGTATGATTGTGTTTTTTGTATTTTTTTACTGTATGATTGTAAAACCTTCGTAATGTCCATTAGGACCTGTCTGATTTAGCTCAAATTTTACAGACAGGTCCTAATGGACATTACGAAGTTTTTAAAATTATCGGCATTCCAATCGGAGTCCTAACTTCCGAAACGACTAACCGAGGTCGTTTCATTCTCCTCCACTTAAACTCTCGTTCGTTTATATTCTCTCCTAGCAACCTTGAATATTTCCATGCCGCGCAGGTGCAGATAGAATAAGGCCATATATACATGTCAATGCAGAACCATGGTGGTGATAGTTAAACCATATATTAAACCGAAGACACCATACTATGTCAGTTGGGTGTAAAATAGAGGTGGGAGTTGGGGTGGGTAGGTGTGGGGCGGAAGGTATGAGGTAGGCTAGGGCGGAGCTGACTCGGGCTTTGTTGAAAAGGAGCTAATATTTAACCAAAGATTATATATTGACCTCCTACCCTTAAGTAGGTTAATAAGTCACGCTTCAAACAAACGAGCCGTGTTATAAGGCAGTCCTTCTAAGTATCCTTGAATATTAGTTAACAAAGATTATATATTTTGTGCATCATATTTGAACCGGGATGGTCAAACCGGCCATGCCAACTCATAAAGTTATTCATTAAGTAACCTTCTGGTTTACTATAGCATGGGCTTTGTAACAATAAAATAAAAGTTTATTGTGCGTGTATATGATTCCACCACACTTATAATTTTTTTTTTGTAGTACAAATTGGAGGAAGAGGCGGGTAACCCTTTATATACATATTTCGTACCCGCTATAACTGCAGTAATATGAATATATTAAATTTTTTTCATATTCGTAGTCTCAATGTGATAGCCATTCAGGCAAATGTATTTGAAACTTAACAAGTTTCTTTGAGACATACTACAGTAAATATTTCATCAATCTCATTCCTCCAAGCAGTAATAATCTGGCTCTCTTAGAGCTCTATATTAGTTTTTTACTACCATATATTTGATGACACACCATCCTTATGGATAAAATCCCCTTCAAGAAGAAAATCATATAATTATTCTCGTGGTCAAATCATTATATGCAAAATCGATTTCTTGCTTCTCAAGAACAATCTGTACGTGAGCAATGACCATCTATGCCATAATAAATGACATATTCATTATTGTCGAACTTCTTCTGGAGGTGAGTTGTGATATTTTATCAGCCATTATAGGCATATTCATACTCATAAACTTTTATCAAATATTACCACATTCACTTCTGAGCATGGGTTTATATTCATAATATTTATTACGAATTGTTTCATTCACTTCAGGAAATGAACCATAAACATCAGGACTAGCCTCATACTCACATGACACATTCATGTAAAGAAGAGAAAAACTTAAAATTGATTGTCCCCCACAATCAAATTCTCATCACATTTCTTTTTTTAAAACTCATCGGAACTCATTGGGTCTAAATTCAGAATCCGCCTCTATTTATAAGTTAGGCTAAAGTTAAAATCTTTTATATCATCACAACAAAATATGATACTTCAATCTCAAACTAGATTGAGTCAACTAAATGAATTAAAGAAGGGCTCGAACTCTGCTTACAAACAAATTATAAGCCTATTATTTAAGTAAAGAAGAGTAGAACGGCCCCATTATCTACCGAATTTTGAACGGTAAATTTCTCAGTTAAAAAAAAAAAAGAAGACTAACCTTGCAAGAACAGTATTTTGTCTGGAACAAGAATTGAGCTCAGGCAACGGCAACGGCTGTGGCACGGCGGACTTAGACCAGTGACGGTGGTGATGACTCATTGGAAAGATGTTTGGTAAAATCAAGCACAATTGATGACGAGGATCCAGAAATTAAAGAAGAAGCGGAAACTTTAGAAAATGAGTGAGATGATAAGCCAAAAGAAACAGTTCAATCAAAACTTGAACTTAAAACTCTTCCCTCAAATTTAAAGTATGCTTATCTTGAGAAAGAATCTTTTCCAGTAATTATCTCATCTTTGTTGACCAATGTACAGGAATTGCAATTGATCAAAGTACTGAGGGAGCATAAGAAAGCCTTGGGATGGACAATCGAAGATATCAAGGGAATTAGCCCAGCTACATGCACACACAGGATACTGATGGAGGAAAACTACAAGCCAATTGTAGTTTCCTGAGGTAGGCATCCGGAGGAATTAATCTACCAGTAATAATTATATACTCTACTATATATGACTACCCTAATTGCAAGTTACCTTCCGATATTCTTAAGCCATGCATCAGATAATCTCTGTGTAAATTTTTAAAGTAAAATGATGTCAGCATATCCTTCAGGCTCTTGATTATATTGAGCGGTATGGTGTTGATTATTTTTCTTTCCAATTTCAGGGGTCCAGCCTTGAATTAGTGGACCGCTATCTTATTAGCTAACTTGGTTCTATTTTTAGACAACTCCCAAGCATGACTGTAAGATAATAAGTAATACAGCTATCCCTACATTCTAGGAGAGTGATTGTAAGTATTTATCCTCGAAAGGGTGGTCAGGTGAAGTTGTCCAGAGTCCTAGACAACTCGGATAGTTGCTGAGAACTCATGAACTCGGTTTAATATATGGACACAATTTCCATATATGGAAATTTCCACAAATAGAGAGGTGTTCTATTAATTATAGGCGATATAGTTGTGATATAGGTGTGACTTCATCTTTGGAAAGTTTCTATTAATTGTGATACCACTGTCCATCGGTGGTTGTTCTCATGTTTTGATGTTTTATACCATATATTTGTTGGTGTATGGCGTTGAAGCAGTGATGCGGAACTACGCACGGTCTGATTCCCAAGGAGGGATACGTAGGCTCCCCCATCGGGCTCGACCTTTTAGCATTTAAGTTTTCATTTTCCCCCAAGAAGGACAACTGGGGCAATTTTTGCAAAATGAGTTAGAGATGCGCAAGATAATAACTGGGGCAAAATTTTGCAAGAAGCGGCGTTGGGTATTAAAGATGAGTTGGCAAGAACTCTGTAATTGATTAAGCAAACAAAGAGATTTTGGGTTTAAATTCAGAATCCGCCTCCCAAACTTATATTATGAGTCTATATATATAGGGTCCCCATTAAGTCAAACTTAATGGGTTTAATTTTGCCCCAATCTCCTCATCCCTTGTTGACACAACTATCCTCTTCTTGTTTGACCATGCTGGTTTAAATTTGTCAGGTGAAGTTGGTCCTCTTTTATTCTGGGAACAATATATATATACATGTCAATGCAGATCCATCTTTTAGGTAGTTCGGTTCTACAACTACCTACTAATTAATTTTGTTGACTGCGGTGGCTGGAGAGTATAAAGGGTTGAAGGCTTCCAAGTCTTCAAAAACAACAAAGGGAGCTCCCGATCAAGTGACTTCCAAAGGTAATCTTCATCTTCGGTTCGCATCATTAAGCGTCGTTCCTCTTTCGTTTTCTTACTCTCTAACTTCTTCCCTTGTTGCAGGCGTGAAGAGGAAGAGGGCAACTTCAAAGAAGCCCTCCCGCTCGGTAACTCCTCGCACCGAGGCGGAGATTCCTCACCGACCCGAGGCGGCGGTTGAGAGGCGTCGGGGGTTAGTTGACGAGCCCGATGACGCAGCAGGTCACAATTAATAGAAATTTTGGACAGTGGTATCGCCTCTTGTGGTTATCCCTAAACAAACTATTTGGTTGTTCAGAAAGCGCAGTATCACAATTAATAGAATACCATGGTGTCCATCTCGCAAAATTATTATGTAAGCTTGTTCTAGTATACTTATTGTTTGGTTATCCCTAAACAAACCATATAATTAAAGAAAAGACTAAGAAAGCGCAGTATATGTAAATGCCGTCCACAAACTCATGGGTGTTCTAAATGAGTTTGTTCACCATTTAGAACAAACTGCTATTGATATGTAATAGACCACCATAAAGGTTTGGGAATTTTTATGGTGAAATGGAGCCTTGGTTTTACATAGCCAACACCATCGAGACGACCACCATCGCCGTGGCGGTGACGCCACGGTTCTGTTCGCATAATCGTCAGCAGTCGCCCCACCTACTCACCTCTTCTTCCTCGGAGAAATTGGATCGGGTACTATCATTCTTGAATAGTTGTCTTTGGCTACATATCTGTGGTTCTCTACATTTCACTTCCCTGGCTTTGTTAATTTTGCAGAAGATCTTACAGCTTGAATTATCGCTGTCCCACCGGAAAACCACCATTCCGGCGACCCCTTTCTATGTTCCCTTATCCCTGTAGCCGTTATTATCGTTGAATTTAATTGAGGAGGATATGGACGGTGGTAGCAACACCGATGGAATTCCCAGCCAGCAGTCGTTCCTGTACCTTTTGGTTGGCTGTGGTTTCGTTTATTACACTGTTGCTGCGTTCTACTGATGTTGCATATTGGTTCTGGTTTTGTCTTGTTCCCTTTTGCTCTGATTGATTGACTTTTGTTATATTTGACTGGGTCCCACAGTTCTTGTGAATCTCAATTATTATTCAGTTTGTTCTTTTGCTAATGTTGATTAACCAAGTACTACTGATTATATTTTCTTGAGATTTTTTTTGCAGCATCTACGGGGACACCAATTGATATCAATTTAGTACTTACCAGTCCAAATTAGGCCAAGGAAAATAATTATATACATTCATTTGAGGCCTATGTACTGATTTGAACGGATACTACACCATAAAGGCAATGGCGTTTGGAGGCCTAAAATCAGTCCCGTTACACACTTAACATAAAATTGCCGGGCCCTTCAGGAGGTATCCGTCTTCCTTTGTACTCTTAGATATCTAGTCTGGATAGCCCTAAACCTAGTATGATGGGTAGTCAGCTGTAATTTCTTTTGTACAGCTTAAAGATATCAGTATGTTTGTACTTTTTCTAAGTCTTGTTCTTATTTATGAATTGAATTATATTTATTTTCCTAATTTAATTGGTAAGGGTTCGCCCGACGGGTCTAGGGGAGGATGTCGGGTGCCCGCACGGCCTAGCCGGATTCCGGGTCGTGTCACCATCGGACACGTGTTGCCAAGCGTCCGGCCAAACCCTAATTTTTTCTTACCATTCCCACTTCAATCCTTCACATGGGAGTTAGGAGCATTTAACCCTTAGCACAAGTAGGGTAGGCAAGCTTCCCTTTTCACATGGAACAACCACCACCTCCTCCCATACCAATGGAAGGACTTCTACTACTCCCTTGTACACCACAAGCAACACCAAGAGAAGATGCATATGCATAATTCGTATTATCAACTTCACCATTCGTTCTCTCTATGTCACTATCAACATGTTCAAATTCATCACAAGAAGAGTAAGTAGGATTGTTGAACCCTCCCAAAAAAAAAATGCACACAAGTATGCATCGGGATTTGACTTCAACAAAATAGAGACTCCAAAGGGTTTCTTTGGAGTCGCCACCTAATTTAAGGATTATTAGGAACCTAAGGTTAATTAATGAGTGCAATTTATTCTTCATTTAAAAGAAATTAAATTAAAATCTGAGTAAGTGGTTCTGTTAAATTCGAAATAAGGTCTTTTGCGGGAGCACTTTCGAAAATCCGCTAAAAGCGGTTAATCCGATGATTTTTACAAATTATTAGGATAATAACATAATTTGTAAAACTGGATAAAGTAATGAATATAAATAAGTAAGGTAAATAAATGAATGGTTAAGTAAGCGGTTAGATAATCGGACAAGTAAATAAGTAAGACAAGTGAATAATTTCTTAACTAATTAATTAGTTTATAATAAATAGATAGAATAAAGAATTAATTAATTAATTAAATGGATAATTAAATACATATAATTGTAGATAACAGATAGATAAATGATTACCCAGATAATTAACGAATGAGTAGCTTCCTTAGTTATGTTATATAAAATAGATATTAAGCTCAATTGCTTACTCAAATTGAATAATAAATGGATAAATAATTGTATAGATAAAATAAGAAGGGATGAATTACTTCTCTTAATAAGTTAAATAAAATAAGTAACGAGTGAATAGATAAACCAATATTATTTAATTGAATAGTTGATTAAATAATCCAAACATCGTTAAGTAAATAAATGAGTTGTTGATTAAATAGCTAGGCAATTAATAGTAGACTATCAAATGATCAATGAATTAAATTACTTAATGGAGAAATAATTAATTGGCACAATTGATTAATGAACAAATTAACTAAACGATAATTAACAAATTAAGTAATTAATTGACTAATTAACTATTTTATAATTAAATAGATAAGTAAATACAATATGAATGCGTATCAATTATTATTATTATTATTATTATTATTATTATTATTATTATTATTATTATTATTATTATTATTATTATTATTATTATTATTATTATTATTATTATTATTATTATTTAAGTAAATAGGCATTAAGGGAAAGCGTCATTTTAATTGTATTTTATTTTGCGCTCATTAATTAACAAATAGTTCGCAATTTCTAAATTAATTGGCAGGTTCCAAAGAAAACGATACAAATGATTCAATAAAAACTACTATAAATATTCACAAGAAAATTTATTTCACAAAATTCTATCCTAGTCCGATTTCAGGGATCCTAAAATATGTTTTTCTAAAGGGGATGGGAGAGAGGGAGTTTAGAAGATAGAACCCGGATAGAAAGCTTAATTCAACCCCTGTATTTCACAAGGTTTCTTATTTTTTCTTTCCTTTTACATTTTCGGGGATATCAAGTCCCGAAAATGCGGAGCGGATCGAATAACTTCAAATGCGCGTAGCCATCCCAGTTTGTGAGTTTTGATTCAACTCGGTCCCAAGATTCATGCAAAAATAGAGAAGAGATAAGGAATTAGTATATGCAGACAGTGATAAATTGAAAACAAATGAACATAAGGAGAAAATAATCAAGTTATAGAGAATAGCTCTCACGAAATCAGATTGAACTGTAGCTATCATCTGATTAAAGTAACAAGTCCACACCTTTTACATTCAATTCTTATTCGAGAAAAATCATGCCAGGAAAGAGTGAAGGAAGGTCAAAGCTAGAATTAATTCAGAGGATATTCATTTAAATTTCTTGAAAATTGATTCAAATTCTGATTGCTTTTATTAACATTCATTTGCAATGCTACACCAATAAAAAGGACACAGGTAGACTGGCTCCCAGGACCTACACATAGAAATTGAACCTCTTTTCTAATAGATCATAACATCTAAGAAAGCTTAAGCCTCAACTGAATAGAACAAATAAAGCAGGACACTTAACCTTTCACTCTAAAGAGGCGAACCGGAAAAGAAAACTGGGGCATAATATCAGACAAACCGAATGGAACATGTAACTGCTACTTACTGAACATGCATGACCATAATTTACCACCTCTGAATGACTTTAAAGAAGCTGGGATAGACAGAAACATAGAACCATAAGAAACATTATCCGAACACCCTGCAACATCAGAACAACTCTTACTCCACTCATACACACACCGGCACTACCAAACTACCTTCCCTCACACCTCTTTGAACAAACGGACCACCCCAGAAGTACAACAACAACAAGAAACAGGAACTCCCATCCCATTGACACAACCTGAACTCCCTTGCTTCCTATTGAGACAACTACATGACCAGGAACTTCCCCACACTTACCAGCCTACAAATAACCTGCAAGACTACTCAACTAAGCCCCTGTACCTCTTCCTGCCTCCAGGGAACTATGCACACCACTTGCACCTAAATTAGACCCCTGTTACCACCTCAGAATCATACCACAAAGCTCCTGAACCCCTTACACATGCAGAGAAACAAACAGCCTCCAAAACAAACAAGATACCTCTCAAAACACCTCACTTTTTACCCCTTGCTTCTCTAAACACCAGACCTGCACCAGATCCCTCACACTTCCAGACCTACTCTACAAGCCAAGCAATATCAGAGAAGCAGCTTACCCCGCTTCTGCTACTTCTAGACAACCAGAAAAGCAACCAAGCAACTTCCTAATGAACTCACCAACAAGAACCCTGCAGCTTCTCTACACCCACCTACACACACTCACAAACCTCCACCAGGCTCCCTATGCTCCTAACGACTAACTTAACAACACCTCTAGGCTCCCTCAAAACAACTGCAAGCACCAGACCAAAAGCCAACTACCTGCAGCCACCAGGAACTACTTCACCCCTGCAACCAACCAGAACAACAACCCACACCACCTACAAATAACCAGACACAGCAGAAATACTACTACTAACCTGCTGCACCTAAAACAACACCTGCAAACTACCAGATCTCCTCCAAACAACCACAAACATACTAACAAGCAAAGTTAACATGACATTCATTTCTAAAAAAAACTTTTGATGGACTGTCTAATTTCAGTTGACATTCAAACTTCATAAACAACTTAAACCACTTTCATTTTGAACAGAGATACCTAGGCCATTCAAACTTCATGAACAACTTAAATTACCTTTTCTATCTTTGAAACAGTTTATAATTTCAAAACTGAAATATTAAAGACTTTATATATATACCATTACTATGAAGCATAAGGAAACAATACTACTATTAATACTCTTAGTTAACACGAAGAAACAGAACCTGCTTTCTTTTTTACTCTAAAAGTGCTCCTCAAACCCTCACAGAAAACAAATACTTCAACCTTACCATAGTTCAATCAAGATGCAAAACCAGAACAGACCAGGTTCTTTATGAAAGCTGAGCATGAAACATTCTATTTTAACAAGGTTCTGATAATATGTCATACAGTAGTCAAGAATCCAACTAGAATAGTCAAGAATCAAACTTATGCTCATACAAAAATCAAAAACTATTATCTTGACTAATACTACCATCAAACCTATATTCAAGTTATCAATGACAGATCTTTATAGAAGACACACTGAAAGATTTAAACTTGAAACATCTTTATACGACAATACCAGCTTGTACTCTATTCAAACTATTTTCAATGAAACAGAATCCCAAAAAAACATACATAAACATTAATGTATAAAAGCAAACAGTAAAAAGGCTTTGCATCTAACCTCTTTTAGGGCAGTGAACAAAGGGGCGACGAGCTGAAGAAACGACTCTACTAAGCAACTTGAACAAGGTCGACGACTCGTTTGACGAAGCGACGACACAAACGATATAGCGATAACTCAAACAAAACTCAGGAGCAAAAACCAGAAACAGAACACTGTGTATTTTCCAAGCTACCGTTTTTTTTGATATCAAAAAAAAAAAAAAAAAAACCCCCTTTACCCGAGCATACCATATATATATATATAGGGGAAAATTCTAGGGTTTTGACTTAAGATGAAAAGACTAGTATATCCTTACCTCCTCCTTTTTCCAACGTTCGGATTTCAACCTTTTATGTAAGCATTTGAAAAGAAAAAATCAAAAATCAAAAGGAATCCGAGTCAAATCGAATATTCCCTTTCGATTCTAATTTTTTAAATTCAAAGCTTGCTTAGCTTTCGATCCGCGCCCTTGATGATGAAGAGGAGTAGAAACCGACGGTTTAGATTGGATTTTATCACAGTGGGGTCGCAGTTTTGGGGGGAAACGAAAGGGGTCGGGTTGAATGGGATTTTTGCCATGTTGAGGAAGACAAGGGAAGTGGGGACCGGGTTTGGGTGTGGCTGGTAATGGAAATGGAGAGGGTGACAGAGAGGAGATTAGGGTTAGGGAATTTTGGGGAAAATGGGGTCGGCTCTCTGAAAATGGGTAAGGGAGTGTGAGTGTGTATGTTATGTATATATACGGGTTGCAAATAGGCCACATTTTCGGCTCAGGAACGAATATAGCCTATTTTAGAATGAAATTAGGAATTCAAGTATTTGCACAGATAGGCTAGATTTTAGGTTGCACATTGCACATTTAGCCCTTTTCAAAATTAATTAATTTACTATAATTAATTTAAATTTAAATTTTATTTTAAATAATTGATTTTCATTTAAATAATTAGTCATTAATTACATCTCGGGACGAAATTGGGTGTCAACAGCTGCCCTTCTTTACCCGAAAAAAGATAGAAGAGTTTTCAGGGTAAAGAAGTTGGCGGGAAACCAATTTTGTCACGATAAAGCCAAAGACTTCGATTCCAAGGACCAAAGTGCGAGGCTTATGGACATGGCCGAACTCCGGTTTTCGAGTTGCCTACATATCTCGTGCTGAAAGAGAATCAGGCCATATGTAGTTCGACGACGCTTGGACACGAAGTATCGCACAAGTGATGAGAAAGGACGCACGAATAAGAAAGAGTTCAAACTGACCCCTAATCTGGAATGAAAGATTAGGTACGACTTTGCTTGTTCGAGTGCGATTCTTCAAATCTTCGTTGACGAGTCTAGCTCATATCAACGATTGCCCCAGTTCACTGCTAAGAAAAAGTTCCACGTTATGCTCCAAATGCTGTTGCGGTATTGCCAAAATTCTGTAAAGACTTAACAAACGGTAAGCGAGCAACTGCTAATAAACTTTAATAATTGGAATAAGAAATAAAATAAAGGGACAATATAAAATTGTAAATGCTGGCTGTGATGCTCAATAAGTTCTTCTCTCAATCAGCTGACGAGGTGCTCCGCCCGGGGAACCTCTAGGCTGATCATTATTCTGAAACGGTAAAGTGAAACAATAAGTAAAGTGAGAATAAATTTGTAAAATGCAAGGCTTTCATAAGATAAGTTGACTAACAAGACATGATGTCTCAAGTCGAATCATGTACTTCAAATATAATATGCCAATATTGCAAGACAACCGACATCACGAAACACTCCGAAAGCGGTGCTTCAGCCGACTTGTCTTAAACCATCAATAAATGCCAATATTGCAAGTCAACCGACATCGCGAAACACTCCGAAAGCGGTGCTTCAGCCGACTTGTCTTAGACTATCAATAAATGCCAATATTGCAAGACAACCAACATCGCGAAACACTCCGAAAGCGGTGCTTCAGCCGACTTGTCTTAAACTATCAATAAATGCCAATATTGCAAGACAACCGACATCGCGAAACACTCCGAAAGTGGTGCTTCAGCCGACTTGTCTTAAACTATCAATAAATGCCAATATTGCAAGACAACCGACATCGCGAAACACTCCGAAAGCGGTGCTTCAGCCGACTTGTCTTAAACTATCAATATAATTTGAATGTAGTAATGCCAATATTGCAAGACAACCGACATCGTGAAACACTCCGAAAGCGGTGCTTCAGCCGACTTGTCTTAAACTATCAATCTATTTTAAACATAAATGCGAATATTGCAAGACAACCGACATCGCGAAACACTCCGAAAGCGGTGTTTCAGCCGGCTTGTCTTAAACGACCAATCTAGTTGAAATGTAAAATGCCGATATTGCAAGACAACCGACATCGCGAAACACTCCGTAAGTGGTGCTTCAGCCGACTTGTCTATCAATATCGCGGGGTAAACTTTATTGCAATGTTAAGACGTTGAGAAAAGAAAATGCCACCTTTTCGGCAATAATCAAATGTAATGCTTAGATCCCGCAAGAATAAATTTGAATGATCTGTCGAGCAGAATCGTATGCGTCGTCAATTTAATCGGTGCTGCTTTTCCTGTCTGAATGCTCTTTCCCTTTGAACCTTCATGTTCCTGCTCTCAAAGAAAAACCCGTTAGTTTTGGGGAGGGGGGTTGTTTGATTTGTGCTGATTCATCTCGAATTTGCTGCTATCGCTTCCTTTTCTTCATGAGACTTGGGCTTTGAAAACCATCCTTGGAAACTTGGTTTATGAACTCAATAGTATAACTCATCTTAAGATAGAGGCAAAAATAAAGTGTTAGCTTGGATAAGCTTGGAGTTTTGACTGATGACTTAGGAACGGATTCAAAGAACCTGTTCCTTTGAATCACTGCAGCTAAATAGATAATTCATGCAAAATCATTTAAGTTGAGATATTATTAATTATCCTAAAACTGATGTTTATCTTGATAACTATGCAGGTCTAAACGGATATGAAAAGATTGCATAAACAAAGGATAAAGGATAGAAGATCAAGATTCTCAAGAGAAGAATCCAATTAGGACTCAAACTCATGGGAGCTTTGGAGTTCTTGAAGACTTCTTGGCTGCTGGAGCTATAAAACGTGGAGCATATCAGCCATAGAAGTTAAGCACAAATATAGAGAGCATCGAGGAAAAGCTTAAAAGAGTTATTAGCTTATTTGTGTAATCAGTTAGCTACAGTAGAACTAAGTTAGAACCTGTTCCTTAGATTGAATCTTGTAAAAGTTCAAGTCTTAGTTCAATTGTAGTAAGCAAAAATCGAGTTGTAAACTTTCTGGTTCAAGTCGTGGACTTGACACAACTTCACTGATCGTGAGAAAGATCACTAAAGGATTAGAGTTAGTCCTAGGTTAGTAAGAGTGAGTCTTGTAACCAAGTGGGTCTTTTTACATAGTGAAGTTGAAATCCTACTTGAGAAGTAGGTCGTGGTTTTTTGATCCCGAGTCAAGGGGTTTTTCCACGCTAATATCTGGTGTTCAATTAATTACAGTTTTAATTCCGCATATCGTAGAGTAAAGGAACACATTTTAAGGAACTGGTCCTTAAAACAGTAAAGTGGTGTAATCGTGGGAAATATCAATTGGTATCAGAGCAGGTTATCCTTCAAAAGGCTACCACCTAGGATTAGATGAGTACATCACGAGAGAACAGTGAGGGTCAGTCAATGGTTAGAGCTCCTTACTTCAATGGGAAATACTATTCATGGTGGAAAGAAAGGATGCGTGATCACCTTCAAGCAGAGGACTATGAATTGTGGGACATAGTAACTGAAGGTCCCATGATCCCAATGAAGAAGGATGCTGAGGGAAATGATGTTCCCAAAACCAGGAAGGAATGCAATGCTGAAGACATAAAGCAATGGGAAAAAAATGCAAAGGCAAGGAAGTGGCTGGTTGGTGGACTTAGTCCTGACGAATGCTCTAGAATCAGAGGGTATGCCACTGCAAAAGAGATTTGGGATGCTCTACAAGTTGCACACGAAGGAACAATTCAGGTAAAAAGGTCTAGAGGTACACTTCTTTATGCTGAATATGAAAGCTTTAAAATGAAAGAAGAAGAGTCAATCTCTGAAATGTATACCAGATTTAATGCCATTGCTTCTGAACTTATCTCTTTGGGAAGGGTTTTAACTGTGGAAGATAGAGTAGAAAAGATTTTAACTAGGGTTCTTCCAGATTCTTGGGAGATCAAAGCTTGTGCTATCATAGAAAGCAAAGATTTAACCACTCTATCCTTAGATGAACTTATAGGCAATTTAAAGACTTATGAACTAAGGAAAAAGGTTAAAAATATAGGAGCACCAGTTAAAACTGAACCTAACCTAGCCTTGACTGCTGGTGATAAGATCATTGATGATAAGGAACTGGTCCTTATCGCTAAAAGTGTTCAGAAATATTTGATTAAGAAAAAGGCAATTAGTGGGCAGGGTAGGTCTACTAACATGAAACAGGCTGGAGAATGCCACAAATGTGGAAGCTCGGAGCACTACATCAGCAAATGTCCAATCATGGAAGGAGAATGGAGGAAGAGATTCATTGAGGAAAGGAAAAAAGGCTAGGGAACAGGTACAAAAGAAAAGTGGAAATCCCAAAGCAATGGTTGCAGGATGGCGAGACAGTGAAGAAGAAATAACTGATGATGATCTGGATGAGGATCTTGCTCTAATGGTTCTTGGAGATTCAGAAAATGAAGAAGATGCTGAGGTATTTGTTTCTAAACTCAAAGAAGATGTACAAAGCATGTCTAGAGAAAAATTGGTTAAAGTATTTCATATTGTGCTAAATGAATTTAAATCTCTAAGGGATGGCAATCATAAACTGCATGATGAAATTGATTGTTTAGAAGCAGAATGCAAAGAGGAAGTAATTAAAAATGATTTTCTGGAAAAGAAGATTAGCATGCTTGAGGAACAGGTCCTCACACTTAAATCAACTGCTCAGGAATTAGAAAATGCTAAAACAGTTGAAAAAGGTAAAGGTATTGCTAATTCTCATCAGATCATTCCTGAAGAGAAACTGAAAGTCACAGTTGATGAACTGTGTAAAAAAGATGAGAAGATAAGATCTTTAGAAGAAGACTTGGTTAAAATAAAAATGGAACTCAGAAAAACTGTAGAATGGAACAAATCTTCTGAAGCACTAGAATGGTTACAGGAAAATCATAGTAGTAACAGGAAAGGTATTGGATTCATGAAAGCACAGAGTTCATCCAAATGGGATCCAAAGAGTAAGTACTTATCATTTCCTGAAAACTGGCTATGCACTCATTGTGGGAACACTGGTCACCGGAAAGAAAATTGTCAATCTTTAAAAATGGCTGACCAGAGGAACAGGTCCTACGAACCTGTTCAAAATTCTGTAAAACAGAAAAATAGGCCCTATAAACCTGTTCACAATTCTGAAAAAAGGAAAATTGTCCACACAAAGAAACCGTTACCATTTTGGGCTAAGAAAGATTTGATTCATCCTTTTTCTAAAGGAAAGGAACCCAAACTAGTTTGGGTTTTTAAAATTAACCCCTAGTTTTCTTTTGCAGGCTAGAGTGAAGGAGATAAACCACAAATGGTATATGGACAGTGGTTGCTCAAGGCACATGACAGGACATAAGGAACTGTTCCTTTCACTCTCAACCTTCCAAGGAGGAAGTGTTTCCTTCGGTAATGGTAAGAAAGGGGAAATCATTGGAATTGGAAAGGTAGGTAGGTCTGATTCACACTGTATAGATAATGTGTTTCTAGTAGATGGGCTGAAACATTGCTTATTGAGTATGTCTCAATTGTGTGACAAAGGTAATAATGTTAATTTCTCATCTACTGGATGCACTGTGACTAACAAAACATCTAGAGAGATTATTTTGTAGGGAAATACGCATGGAAACATCTACAAAGTAGACTTGCTGACACTTTCTGATGGAAGCTTGAGTTGCTTAAGTGTGGTGCAAAATGATCCCCTCCTATGGCACAAAAGACTAGGACATGCTAGTCTTTCACAATTGAACAAACTTGTGTCCAAGGATTTGGTGATAGGTCTTCCTAACATCAAGTTTAGTGATGAAAAAGTATGTGAAGCTTGTGCCAGGGGGAAGCAGGTAAAATCCTCCTTCAAACCGAAGAAGCAGGTAAGTACCACTAAACCTTTGGAACTGGTCCATATGGATTTATGTAGTCCAATGAGAACAATGAGTCGTGGAGGTAAGAAGTATGTTATGGTATTGGTGGATGATTACTCTAGATTTACATGGACTATATTTCTTGCATCTAAAGAAGAAGCATTTAATGCATTTTCAATTTTTGCTAAGAAATCTCAAAGAACTCTAGATAGTCATATTGTTGCTATTAGGTCAGATCATGGAACTGAATTTGAAAATCACATATTTTTCAATTTTTGCAATGAAAATGGCATCAATCACAATTTTTCTTCACCTAGAACTCCACAACAAAATGGTGTAGTGGAAAGGAAAAATAGGACTCTAGAGGAAATGGCAAGAACTATGTTAATATCTTGAAATCTTCCACAAAACCTCTGGGCTGAGGCTATTAATACTGCATGCTACATAATAAATAGATGTATGACTAGATCATTAATAGAAAAGACCCCATATGAGTTGCTTAAGGGAAGAAAACCAAACATCTCTCATCTTAGGGCTTTTGGTTGCAAGTGTTTCATACACAACAATGGGAAAGATGCCTTAGGAAAATTTGATCCTAGAAGTGACGAAGGGAATCTTTGTTGGTTATTCTTTAAATAGTAAGTCATATAGGGCGTTTAACAAGAAAACATTGAAAATTGAAGAAAGCATGCATGTTAAATTTGATGAAACTGACAGTCTCACTCAAGAACAGGTACAGGAGGATGAAGAAACTGGATTGCTGAAAGCTTATGAACTTGATCCACAAATGCAGAGTCTGGATATGAGAAGTGAACCGCAAGGAACTGTTCCTCAGGACAGAATTGAGAAGAGTGGCACAGATAAAGGGGGAACAATTGTTGGTTCCACCTCACAAACTGGTAGTGCTACTCCATCAGGAATTGTTCCTCAGCAGAGGACTTCTGACAATGGATTGACACCCTAGCCTTACAAGTATCAAGGGTCACATCCTGTGGATCAAATAATCTCAGACAAGAATGCTGGAAATCAAACTAGATCAGCAGCCAAAAATCACAATCTGTGTGCCTTTACTGCTTTCCTATCTCTTGTTGAACCCAAAAATGTGAAAGAAGCACTGAAGGATACAGATTGGATAAATGGTATGCAGGAGGAATTGAATCAATTCCAAAGAAGTCAAGTTTGGCATCTGGAACCCAAGCCAAGGAACAGGTCCATAATTTGAACAAAATGGGTTTTCAGAAACAAACTCGATGAGGATGGCATGGTAATAAGAAATAAGGCTAGGCTAGTTGTTCAGGGATATAGTCAAGAGGAGGGCATCGACTATGATGAGACTTTTGCTCCAGTTGCAAGACTCGAAGCAATAAGACTTCTTATAGCCTTTGCTACATACATGGAATTCACTTTACATCAAATGGATGTTAAGAGTGCATTTCTGAATGGCTACTTGAAAGAAGAAGTGTATGTCAAGCAACCTCCAGGCTTTGAAAATGAACAGTTCCCTGAGCATGTGTACAAGTTGGACAAGGCCTTGTATGGGCTCAAGCAGGCATCAAGAGCATGGTATGAAAGGCTATCAAAATTTCTACTCCAGCATGGATACAAGAGAGGTAAAATTGATAGCACATTATTTTTGAAAGAAAAAGGTACGCATCTCTTAATTGTTCAAATTTATGTAGATGATATAATCTTTGGTGCTACTTGTGAAAACTTAAGTAAGGAATTTGCAAACTTGATGGGGAGTTAGTTTGAGATGAGCATGATGGGTGAACTCAATTTCTTTTTGGGTTTACAAATTAAGCAAACCTCAAATGGAACTATGATCCATTAACAAAAGTATGTTAAGGAATTACTTAAAAGATTTGATATGGACAATGCTAAGGAAATTGACACACCTATTGCCACTGCTACAAAATTGGATCTTGATGAACATGGAATATCAGTTGATCAAAAACTGTATAGGGGTATGATAGGTTCTCTACTTTATCTAACTGCTAGTAGACCTGATATTGTGTTCAGTGTTGGTTTGTGTGCTAGGTTTCAATCAGATCCCGAGGAATCTCATTTGAAAGCTGTTAAAAGAATATTGAGGTATCTGAAAGGAACAGGTCCCTTGGGACTTTGGTATCCAAAAGGTGGTAGTTTTAATCTTGTTGGATATACTGATGCTGACTATGCAGGTTTCCTTGTTAATAGAAAAAGCACCTCAGGTATGGCACATTTTCTTGGTGAGTGTTTGGTTTCTTGGGGAACCAAGAAACAAAATTCAGTGGCACTTTCCACAGCTGAGGCTGAATATGTGGCAGCTGCTTCATGTTGTTCACAGTTGTTATGGATCAAACAACAATTACAGGATTTTGGTGTTGATGTAGGAACTGTTCCTATCTATCGTGATAACACTAGTGCTATTAATATGACAAAGAATCCAGTGCATCACAAAAGGACTACACACATTGACATAAGGCATCATTTCCTAAGAGACAACTATGAATAAAGTTTGATCACCATAGCATTTTGTCCCACTGAAAAGCAAATTGCTGACATTTTTACAAAAGCTCTAGGTAGAGATGATTTTGAAAGAAATAGATTGGAATTAGGGATGATTAAATTCACATAAAATCATCAATGCTTTACTTCATAATTGGCTAGAAAATTGCACTTAAAATGAATTTTATTCAAGTCATTATGAATGATTCAGTCCAGCTTAATACTTAAATGTATATTCTTATGCCATATCTCCTATTTAGAGTTGCTAAAATTGAATGATGTTACCCTTATGCTTTTAGAATTTCAGATGATCAAAATGTTGCAAATTGGAAGGACACTGAATTTTTGTGTTAAAATCAGGTATGTACTCGTTATTATTCAGTTAATTTAGAAGTGCATAGGCTATAGGTAACTTGTAATTAGGATAAATCCCACTAAGTTTCCTAACCATATCCAAATTGCAAAAGAGTCCCATCGGAGGAACTGTTCCTATTCTGAAAAGGAGACTGCAACAGCCTAACGGCTCTATTTCTCCGGGAGACTCCCAAGAGTCCATAACCGTTGCATGTTGTGCTGAGGTCAGTGTGATCATTTCCTACTCTAATTACACTACCTAATTCACACTATAAATACACTCCTTCTCCTACATTATTCCTTTACCTTGTTCATCAATTAAATTCTCAAAATTTCAGAAAGAATTGTCAATTATCTTTTAATTCGAATTGCAAGAATGTCTCTTTCTTCTGATAATTCTCCATCTGCACCTACTACTGAACAACCACAAAACCTCAACCCTCCTTCACCCATGGAAACCACTGATCCAAACCCTGAAATTCTTGAAATAATCCCAGAAGTACCTGAACCTGAAATTCAGAGGGAAGGACCAGTTCCCACGGCTGAATCAATTGCTGAGCAGGTTGAGGATTTGTCAAGAGCTATGGTTCTGTTTCAGTATCAGGTAAACTTTGCTTATCCCTTGAATGTAGTGGTAGATGAGGAAGAAAAGGAAGAGGGGTCTGAGGATGTTCCTGAGGGGGAAACTATTAAAAAGTTGGAAGCACCCATGCATGGGTCATCGGGGTCTCCAGAGGTTGCTTTTAGAGCACCCATGGAGGATGTTATAGATGTTGATGAGGCTATTAGTGATAGTGATAGGCCCTTGGTGGATTTGATCAACATTAGGAGTTTGAAAAGAAAATTAGCTAGAAAGGGACCCATTGATGACCATGTGACTGCTGAAATTGCTGCTAAGTTAAAGAAAATTGGGGACAGTTATAAGCCAGGAAATAAGAAAAAAGGTGAAAGTTCCTCTAAGGCAAAAGGACCTGTTCCTTCTGCCTCAACCCCTGCTTCTGGGGTTAGGAGGACAAGAAGTGCTGCTAAAGCTGCTGATGAACAATTAGCTGCTGCTTTAGAAAAGAGCAGAAAAGGGAAAGGAAAACAGGTGATTGAAGAAGAAGAAGTGTGTGATATTGAATTTGATGATTTTGGTGAGGATGATGAGATGGCAGAAGCTGAGGCGGTTGCTCCTAAATCTAAGAAAAGAAAAGTTGTTCAAGGAAGGGTAACAAAAAGTTCTGCTAAGGCTGCTGAAAAGTCTGCTAAGAGGACCAGGTCCTCTAAAAGAGTTGTTGTGACTGAAAGTTCTGATAGTGACAGTGATGAGTCATTTGCTGGAGATGAAAGTGACAGTGAAGCTGAGGAAGATGAGACTGTACACTGTGTTCATGATGACATTCTTACTAGGAAGTTGTTGAAGAGTAGAGTATTGTCTGATGTCCAAGAAGAAGGGATGCTATGGTTGCTGCAAAAACTGCATGCTCAAGGCTGGAGGGACATGGTCCTTCAGATTTCTGGTAGATATGCAAAAGGGATGGTGCAGGAGTTCTACAAGAACTGCTCCATCAGAGGTGACCAAATTACTACCTCTGTTAATGAAAATGTGATTGTATTTGATACCAGGGAACTTGGTGAGCTGTTGGGGATTCCCTTTACTGGGTATGACAGCTATGTCAAGAAGGTTTGGCCTGACTTGACAAACTTGCCAACTGATCTGGAGATCACTAGGAAGTTTGCTGAGAATGAAGGGGAAGAGAAACCTAGGGCTGTGCATAAGAGTGAGATGCACCCACGGCACCAAGTGTTATTCGAGTTTGTGAACAAGGTTGTGATGCCAAGGCAGGAGAAAAGAGGAATTGCCAGTTTCATGGACCTGGTCCTTATGGAACTGTTGGACACTAAAAAGCAGATCAATTGGCCCAGCTTTATGATCCACCTGATAAAAAGGGTGATTGCTGGGAAGAGAAAGCATTCCTTGCCGTTTGGCTTTATTTTAACTGATGTGTTTGCAAAACTGAAGATTCCCTTGGAATGGGTAGTGAAGGCTACAAAGAAGGAAAAATTTGGCTGTGCCACATTGATAAGTTGTGATTTGCCACTTCAGGCTGATCCTCCACAGGCTGGTGTTGGGAGGCAGCCATTAAACAACAAAGTGAGGGCACTTAGGCAACATGTTGCTATTCAGACTGATGAGATAGCAAGGTTGGAAGAGGAGAAGAATTACTGGAAGGCAGAGGCCACAAAAGCAAAGGAGACCAATGAGGGAATGCTCAAGCAGATGTTTGAGTTGCTTAACAAGTCTCAGGGACCTGGTCCTTCCACATCCTGACCACCTTAGCCTTTAGCCATCTTTTGTCCAGTGGGATTTAGGCTAGTTTAGTGCCTTAGTCTTTTCCTTCTTTAGTCTTTGAATAATTCTGTAGTACTTGTGATAGGAATCATATACGCGGAACAAAAAGATAGAAGAGCGAGACACTTCTCGAACTCCCTTCGAAGTAACCACGGGGAACTTGTCCCGAGATACCCTCGAATCGGCGTCAAGGAGGACCTACACTATGCAACGACCCTCGAGACAACACTGGACTCGCAAGTCGAATGGTCGGGTTAGCGGTTCAAGACTCAACTAGGTTACACTAGTGAATTCAAGCAACCAAGAGACAAAGGTGTTTCCAAGAGTTCAACTCTATTTTCATTCAATCAATAATCATCAAAGTGTAAGGTAGTGTAAGGTAGGTTTGAAAGAGGCTAAGTGAAGTATTTATAGGCTTCACTTAGGACTAATAAAAGGTCTAAAATATCCCCAAAGTGGGCTAAAACAAATAAAGGCCGCGCAGGGCTAAAATAGGAAAGTCAAACAAAAGTCTTAAAAATCCCGCATGTGGGTGACAGGGGGAGGCGGTCCGCCCTGGGTGGGGAGGCGGCCGCCCAGTGACTTTCAGCTCTCTGGATCTGCAATTGAGGCGCCCGCCTCTTGGCCTGAGGCGCTCCGCCTCCTGACTTCCAAGCCTCTGGATTTTGGGAGGCGCCCCGCCTCAACTGGGAGGCGCTCCGCCTCTTTCTGGAGCTACTTGGGGTGTCTCATTTTGTGTCTCTTGAGCCTCTCCAAGTGTCCCCGAGGGTCCTCCAACCATGGCACACCAAAGCATGGTCTTCAAGTTGCTCTTGGGTCCTTCCTCTATGCTCTTCCATGTCAAGTGAAGATGAGTATGTTGGATTAACTTGGCTTGACTCCGCGTGAGGGGTCTTGCGGCGGTTTGGGTCTTATCATCCTCCCCTTCTTGAGAGGATTTCGTCCTCGAAATCGAAGCATCATCCACGACCTCTTCATCATCATTCACGACCTCTCCATCATCATTCACGACCTCTTCATTACCTACATTCAAAGGAACCAAGTCACTAACATTGAAAGTATTAGAAACTTGATACTCACTGGGCAAGTCGATCACGTAGGCATTGTTGTTTATCTTCGAGAGCACTTGGAATGGACCATCTTCCCGGGGTGCCAACTTCCCTTTCCTAAGGTTTGGAAACCTCTCTTTCCGGAAGTGCACCCACACATAATCACCCTTCTTGAGTTCCACCTTCTTTCGTCCCTTGTTCTTCTTAGAGGCAACCTTAGCATAGGATTCCTCCAAGTTCTTCTTCGCCTTAGCATGTAGCTCCATCAAAGCCTTGGCTCGAGCTTTACCTTCAAAATTAACAACCATTTCCCTTGGCAAAGGGGTTAGATCAAGGGGAATCAAGGGGTTAAAACCATAAACACATTCAAAAGGAGTCATGCCAATAGTGCTATGCAATGTACGATTGTAGGCAAACTCCATCATAGGCAATCTATCAATCCACGTCCCGGCCTTACCTCGGGTCATGGCCCTAAGAAGAGCACCCAAAGTCCGGTTTACCACTTCGGTTTGACCATCGGTTTGTGGGTGGTGGGACGTAGAAAACAAGAGCTTGGTGCCTAAAGCACCCCATAAACTTCGCCAAAAATGGCTTAGGAACTTAGTATCCCTATCACTCACTATCGTTTGAGGCACACCATGTAGCTTCAAAACATTTTCAACAAACAAGGAAGCTACATGCTGGGCGTCATCACATTTTTTGCACGGAATGAAATGAGCCATCTTTGAGAACCTATCCACAACAACAAAGATGCTATCGTGGCCCCCCCTAGTCCTTGGTAATCCCATGACAAAGTCCATTGATATATCCAACCACGGACTAGTAGGTATGGGGAGTGGGGTGTATAACCCATGAGGGTGGGATTTAGATTTGGCACGCTTGCACTCAAGGCAATTAGTGCAAAACTTCTCCACATGCACCCTCATCTTCGGCCAATAGAATTGTTCTTGAAGAACGGCCAAAGTCTTTCTTACCCCAAAATGACCCATGAGTCCCCCACAATGTGCCTCGTGCACAAGCAATTCCCTCCATGAGGACTCGGGTATGCACACTCTACCATTTTTAAAGATGAATCCATTAGACCATTGGTATTTTGCAACTCTCCCCCCTTTCTCTAGAGCATCATAGACACTCTTTAGCTTAGGATCTTGAGCATACATCAATTTGATGCTCTCGAATCCCATGAGCTTAGAGGTGAGAGTGGTGGCAAGAGCGAACTTTCTTGAAAGCGCGTCCGCCACAACATTGTCCTTCCCTTTCTTGTATTGGATCACATAGGGAAAGGACTCAATAAACTCAACCCACTTGGCATGTCTCTTATTGAGCTTCTCTTGGCCTCTCAAATGCTTGAGTGACTCATGGTCACTCTTGATTACAAACTCACGAGGCCAAAGGTAATGTTGCCAATGGGCAAGGGCTCTCACAAGGGCATACAACTCCTTGTCATATGTAGAATAATTCAAGGAGGCCCCTTTCAACTTTTCACTAAAGTAGGCGATGGGTTTACTATCTTGCATTAACACACCACCGATTCCCACCCCCGAGGCATCACACTCAACCTCAAATGCTTTCCCAAAGTCGGGCAATTGTAATAAAGGGGCGGTACTCAACCTACTTTTCAACTCTTGGAAAGCCTTCTCTTGCGGCTCTCCCCAAACAAAGGGTTGGTCTTTCTTGACCAATTCGGTGAGTGGAGCGGCTATGGAGCTAAAGTCTCGCACAAATCGTCTATAAAAGCTAGCAAGACCATGAAAGCTCCTCACTTGAGTCACGGTAGTAGGAGTAGGCCAATCACGTATGGCCTCTACCTTAGACTCATCCACCTCCACTCCTTGGGCACTCACAACAAACCCAAGAAAGACAACCTTCTCTACACCAAAGGCACACTTTTTGAAATTAGCATAGAGCTTTTCGGCTCTCAAAGTTTCAAGCACTTGCCTAAGGTGGTCAACATGCTCATCAATTGTCCTACTATAGATCAAAATATCATCAAAATAGACAACGACAAACTTGTTGATAAAAGGCTTCAAAACATGATTCATGAGTCGCATGAAGGTGCTAGGTGCGTTGGAAAGCCCGAAGGGCATTACCAACCATTCATAGAGACCGAATTTGGTCTTGAATGCGGTTTTCCATTCATCCCCGGGTTTCATCCGGATTTGATGGTAGCCGGACCTAAGGTCGATTTTAGAAAAGACACGCGACCCACTCAATTCATCCAACATATCATCAAGCCGGGGGATAGGGTGACGATACTTGATCGTTATCTTATTCACGGCTCGGCAATCTACACACATCCTCCAAGTGCCGTCTTTCTTTGGGACAAGAATGACCGGTACAGCACAAGGACTCAAACTTTCCCTCACCAAGCCCTTTGAAAGCAAGTCATCAACTTGTTTTTGCAACTCCCTCGTATCCTCGGGATTGCTTCTATAGGCCGGCTTATTTGGGATTTGAGAGCCCGGAATAAAATCAATTTGATGTTCAATACCTCTCAAGGGAGGTAAGCCATCGGGCATCTCATCCGGGAACATGTCCCCAAAGTTCTCCAAAACATTTTTCAAAGCACTAGGTAAAGGACTAGAAGAAACATCATGATTAGAGTTAAGAGCCATACCTTTGTGCACTAAGCATAGGAGAAACTTGTTGCCATCATTACCTCTTAGGAGCTCGCCCGGTTGCATCATGGCACATATGCCACCGGTGGATGAAGTAGGTGGGATTGCCACCATGTTTTTGGGCAACGGGCTAGTCTCAATGATTGACTTGGCCTTTGCCGCTTCCCTCAACTCCTTCATTCGATTGTAGTCATCACTCACTTGTTTAGGAGTTAGGGGTTTCAACACAAACTTTCTTCCTTCATGTTGGAGCGTGTAAGTGTTAACACGTCCATTGTGAACCACTTGCCGGTCAAATTGCCAAGGCCTTCCAAAGAGAAGGTGGCAAGCTTGCATGGGCACAACGTCGAACAAGTGTTCATCAACATAACTTCCCATTTTAAACTTGATCATTGCTTGTTTCACTACCTTGAGCTCCCCACATTCACTAAGCCATTGTAACCGGTATGGCTTGGGATGCTTCATGGTAGGCAACTTCAATTGAGTTATGAGAGATTGACTTACCACATTAGTACAACTCCCGGAATCAATGATCATAGAGCACACTACACCCTTAACACGACACCTAGCATGGAAGAGGTTCTCCCTTTGCAAGGTTTCACCATCCTCCGCAATCATAGCTCCTAAGCTCCTCCTCACTACTAGAAAAGTATGAGGTTCCTCATCCTCCACCGTGTCATCCTCACCATCCCCCACTACTCCCTCATCTCCCTCTACTCCCTCTACCCCCCCATCCTCCGATTCACTCTCCTTTTCATAAACATCATTGCCCACGACAACCATGGTCCTCTTTGTGGGACATTCCCTAGAAAAGTGTCCATAGCCCTTGCACTTGTGACATTGAATGGAAGAAGAAGTAGGAGTATTTAATTGGGTTTTAGAGTTACCTCCCACATTGGGTGTGTGCTTCTCAAATGGCTTCTTCACATCCTTGTTTGCATTGGCACCACTCGTCCCACTAGCACTTGGGGACCTTGTGTTTGTGGTAGGAGGCTTCCAACCCTTGGCATTGCTTGTTGGAGTAGTAGTGCTACTCTTGTAGCGGAAGGATTTCTCTTCTTTGACCCACTTCTCGGCTTCAACCGCATCCTCACATAGCTTGTAGAGATCATCATATTTGTGGAACTTCAATTGTGAGGCTATGTCTCGGTTCAAGCCCCCTTTGAAACGGATCATGGCCAACTCATGGTCTTCATCATCTATGTCAAGGTTCATTCGGATTTGCTCGAATTCATTGAAGTACTCCCCAACCGAATTGGAACCTTGCTTCAACTCATAGAGACGCTTTTGTTGTTCAACCCGGTATTGATTAGTCAAGTATTTCTCATCCATTACTCGGATCAACTCTTCCCAAGTAAGATTAATAGCCATTCCCGTCCTCCTCCTATTTCTTTTCACCGACTCCCACCAAGTAGAAGCAAAAGATTCGAAGGAAGATATTGCATACTTGGTTTTCTTCACCTCAGGCATGTCATTCGTTTCAAATATTCGTTCCATAGCCAATTTCCAAGTTTTGTACTCCACCGGGTCACTACTTCCTTTGAAAGAAGGAATAGTGAGCTTCACACTATTGAGGTTGTTGTTGTTATCACGACCCCCTTGGAAAGGCTCCGGTTGGCCCCCATAGTGATCCCCATAACCACCATAACCTCCATAGTCTCTCCTAGCATCCCCCCCAACATACCCCATAGGGTGCCCTCGACCTCGGCCCCTACCTCTATCTACATTCCGACCCCAATTCGTACCTCTCCTCGGTTGAAAGTGGTCATCAAACCCATACATGTCATCTCCATCATTAGTTTCCTCCCCTTCTTGAGCTTCATCAACTTGCCCAAGAGGTTGCACATTTCGGATGGGTTGTGGTAGTGGAATGTTTCTTGGTGGGTTGTCTAAGATACGGGGAATGCCCGTTCGTTGGAGATTGCCCAACATTGGATCAACTCTCTCTCGCTCCTCCTTTACCCGCTGTTGACTAAACAAATCTATGACAACGCTCATTTGCTCCGAGGTAAAGTTTGGAGGACTCGAGACTTCAACTTGGACACTCGGGGTCCCTTTCTCAGCTCGGACACTCGGGGTCCCTTTCTCTGATTGAGCATTGGAAGTCTCTTGCTCAACTAGGGCACTCGAGGCACCCTTTTCAAGAGACTCAACTCTTTGGCTAATGAGGTCCACCTTGGCAAGAAGGTTAGCCAAGGCCTCCTTTATGAAATCTTGTCCTTCGGTAGACATTGTACCTGCACAAGTAACAAACGTTAGCGAAAACAACCTCACACACTCCCTCACAAGTTTTCACTCGGATCACTCGTATAGTGGGTGGTGGATTTTTCACTCTTGCTTGAACCCAAAAGCTTCACTAAGTTGAATAGTAAACCTCAACTAAATCACTCAACTCAAAGTCCAATGAGCTCCGGGGTGAGTGGAGTTAATAGGACTCTATCGGAACGATAGCTCTTTAAGTGCGGACTTGAGTCAAAAGAGACTACGAGTCTTCTTTGAGTTCTAATCTCCGGTCTAGGCTTGAGTTTCCTAATAGCTTAGAAGGGTCAGCACAATTCAAGTAGGCAAGATTACTCAAAGAAGTGCCAACTAGATGCGATGCGATCAACAAAACAAGGAATCCTAGCAGAAACTACCCAATTTCCCAACCTTCAGGAGTGAGGCGCTCCGCCTACTCAAGGAGGCGCTCCGCCTCAGACGAAATCCTGCAAGCTCACCAGTGGGAGGCGCTCCGCCTCTTTGCTAGGCGCTCCGCCTCCTGCTGTGTTCCAGCACAGTTCACTTCGCGATTTCTTGGCTTGCACCCTAAAATCCAACTATCCCAATGTTGTTTTAGCAATTCTAAGGTATCCCAATGTTGTTTCAACCACAAAGAACGAACCCCAATCAATTTTAATCAAACCCCAATCAAAATTCAACAATCTACCATGTTCATAGCTAGGGTTTCAATCTTTTCAATTTTCAAGGGATTCAAAATTTCCAATTCTTGTGTTTCAACTCCAAATCAAACGTATAGGGTACCAAAAGAACGGGTTTCCAATAAGGAACAAACCCCAATAACAATTCAACAACAAAGGCAACAATCCAAGAATCTATGATCAAAATTTTTTTTGGTGTTTTTTCTTCTTTTCAATTTTTTTGTAGTTTTTCCTCTTTTCAAAAGCAATAAACAAGAACCTAAAAACGAAACTAACCTAGGCACGAAGAATCAAGGGTCGGGGGTTCGTAGAAACGATACCCGAGCCTTGCTCTGATACCAAGATGATAGGAATCATATACGCGGAACAAAAAGATAGAAGAGCGAGACACTTCTCGAACTCCCTTCGAAGTAACCACGGGGAACTTGTCCCGAGATACCCTCGAATCGGCGTAAAGGAGGACCTACACTATGCAACGACCCTCGAGACAACACTGGACTCGCAAGTCGAATGGTCGGGTTAGCGGTTCAAGACTCAACTAGGTTACACTAGTGAATTCAAGCAACCAAGAGACAAAGGTGTTTCCAAGAGTTCAACTCTATTTTCATTCAATCAATAATCATCAAAGTGTAAGGTAGTGTAAGGTAGGTTTGAAAGAGGCTAAGTGAAGTATTTATAGGCTTCACTTAGGACTAATAAAAGGTCTAAAATATCCCCAAAGTGGGCTAAAACAAATAAAGGCCGCGCAGGGCTAAAATAGGAAAGTCAAACAAAAGTCTTAAAAATCCCGCATGTGGGTGACAGGGGGAGGCGGTCCGCCCTGGGTGGGGAGGCGGCCGCCCAGTGACTTTCAGCTCTCTGGATCTGCAATTGAGGCGCCCGCCTCTTGGCCTGAGGCGCTCCGCCTCCTGACTTCCAAGCCTCTGGATTTTGGGAGGCGCCCCGCCTCAGCTGGGAGGCGCTCCGCCTCTTTCTGGAGCTACTTGGGGTGTCTCATTTTGTGTCTCTTGAGCCTCTCCAAGTGTCCCCGAGGGTCCTCCAACCATGGCACACCAAAGCATGGTCTTCAAGTTGCTCTTGGGTCCTTCCTCTATGCTCTTCCATGTCAAGTGAAGATGAGTATGTTGGATTAACTTGGCTTGACTCCGCGTGAGGGGTCTTGCGGCGGTTTGGGTCTTATCAACTTGCTTGTATCCCCTGGTTTCATCTTTTGATTTAATGAATTGTCTTTGATGGCTAATATCATTGTTTTGCAGTTGCTTTAATCTGATTTATGTTTGCATTTTGAATTGTCTCAAATGGCCATGTACTGATTATTCTATCACTTGAGTTATATTTTTTATGCAACCTTTTCAATGATGCCAAAAGGGGGAAGAGTAAGTCTGATTTTGCGTGAAGTTATACCTAATTGAAAATCTGTTCCTTAATGATGAATAAAATCTCCACTAATTGATTGTTTTTGAGCTTAAGTTGTACTTCAGGACATTAAGGATATGCAGCAATGCTTATGAATTTGTGATCATCAAAAAGGGGGGAAAATGTTAGCTTGGATAAGCTTGGAGTTTTGACTGATGACTGAGGAACGGATTCAAAGAACCTGTTCCTTTGAATCACTGCAGCTAAATAGATAATTCATGCAAAATCGTTTAAGTTGAGATATTATTATTTATCCTAAAACTGATGTTTATCTTGATAATTATGCAGGTCTAAACGGATATGAAAAGATTGCATAAACAAAGGATAAAGGATAGAAGATCCGGATTCTAAAGAGAAGAATCCAATTAGGACTCAAACTCATGGGAGCTTTGGAGTTCTTATTCTTGAAGACTTCTTGGCTGCTGGAGCTATAAAATATGGAGCATATCAGCCATAGAAATTAAGCACAAATATAGAGAGCATCGAGCAAAAGCTTAAAAGAGTTATTAGCTTATTTGTGTAATCAGTTAGCTACAGTAGAACTAAGTTAGAACCTGTTCCTTAGATTGAATCTTGTAAAAGTTCAAGTCTTAGTTCAATTGTAGTAAGCAAAAATCGAGTTGTAAACTTTCTGGTTCAAGTCGTGGACTTGACACAACTTCACTGATCGTGAGAAAGATCACTAAAGGATTAGAGTTAGTCCTAGGTTAGTAAGAGTGAGTCTTGTAACCAAGTGGGTCTTTTTACATAGTGAAGTTGATATCCTACTTGAGAAGTAGGTCGTGGTTTTTTGATCCCGAGTCAAGGGATTTTTCCACGCTAATATCTGGTGTTCTATTACTTACAGTTTTAATTCCGCATATCGTAGAGTACAGGAACACATTTTAAGGAACTGGTCCTTAAAACAGTAAAGTGGTGTAATCGTGGGAAATATCATAAAGTAATTTGGTAAAATAGTAAGCAAATAATCATTGATATGCAAATGAAAAGTTTATAATGCATTTAAAAATTTCTGCTTCAACTGAAACTCATGACATATTTTAAAACAAACTGAACGTCCTTTGCATCTGCAACTTGCACCAATCTTGAAAATCCTAGAACTCTGCCATCCTAGCCTTTCATAAGCAATACTGATTTTGCAAAATCTGCCCCAGTTATGATCTCCTGAATCTTCAACTCATTTTGCAAAATTTGCCTCTGTTGCTATCTTTCAAATTTTCAAATTATCTTGTAAAATTGCCCCAGTTTCTATCTTCCATATCTTCAAATTATCTTGCAAAATTTTCCCAGTTGCTTGCCTTAGGGGAGACTGAAAATTTTAATATTATAGAGTCGAGCCCGTTAAGAGCGCCTACGTATCCCTCCACGGGAATCAGACTGTGCCTAGTTCTACTTACATAAAGAATTTGGGGAAAATATGGCAATCTAAGTACGAAACCGCATCCGAATTGGAAAACCTACACATCTGCCCAGATGCGTAGTTCGGAATTACATAATAAAAGATAAACAAACCTACAGTGTTACAATATTTTGATCGAATCCGAAGGGGATTGCCTACTTATCCTGTTGCCATTCCAGGAATCAGGTCAGAAGTAGTTCAAATACACAAAAGAGGATATTGGGAAAATTCTATGCTAGTGCAACCGAACTCTACGTGAGTTGCCTACGTATCCCGCCTTGGGATTCAGGTCACACATAGTTCGCATTACATCAAAAACTACATTCAGAACAATGCTAACTTATGATTGCTTCAGACATAGTATCTTTTGACGGCATCTGTGTTGATTGCTTTTGGCAAAACTTGACCATCCATTTCTGCCAGAATCAGTGCTCCTCCGGATAAAACCCGATGAACCACATATGGACCTTGCCAATTCGGTGCAAATTTGCCCCTTGCTTCTTCTTGATTAGGAAAGATCTTCTTTAACAACAATTGCCCCGGTTTGAAGTCTCTCACTCTTACTTTCTTGCCAAAAGACTTGATCATGCGATTTTGGTAAAGTTGCCCATGACAAATTGCATTCATTCTTTTCTCATCAATAAGCATCAACTGTTCACATCTGATCTTCACCCATTCAGCATTTTCTAACTCAGCTTCTTGAATGATTCTTAAAGAAGGAATTTCTACTTCCGCGGGGAAGACTGCTTCCGTGCCGTACACCAAAAGATAGGGAGTTGCCCCAGTTGAAGTTCTAGTGGTGGTGCGGTACCCAAGAAGTGCAAAAGACAACTTTTCATGCCAATCTCTATAATTATCAATCATCTTGCGAAGAATACGCTTGATGTTCTTATTTGCCGCTTCAACAGCTCCATTCATTTGAGGCCGGTACGCAGTAGAGTTGCGATGAGTAATCTTGAAGCTTTCACAAGTTGCCCTCATTAAATCACTATTCAAGTTTGCACCATTATCAGTGATGATTGATTTAGGAACTCGGAATCTACAGATGATATTGTTGCGCACAAAATCTGACACGACTTTCTTGGTTACGGACTTGTGAGAAGTTGCTTCCACCCATTTGGTGAAGTAATCAATAGCCACCAAAATAAAGCGATGCCCATTTGAAGCGGCCGGCTCAATAGGACCAATAACATCCATTCCCCAAGCAACAAAAGGCCATGGAGAACTCATTGCATGAAGTTCAGAAGGAGGTCTTTTGATCATATCTCCGTGAATTTGACATTGATGGCATTTCCGCACAAACTGAACACAATCAATTTCCATAGTTAGCCAGAAATAACACGCTCTCAAGATCTTCTTTGCTAAGACAAAACCACTCATGTGCGGCCCACAAACTCCCGCGTGCACTTCCATAAGCAATTTATTTGCTTCAATGGCATTAACACACCTTAAAAGTCCTAAGTCTGGGGTCCTCCTATATAGGATTTCACCGCTTAGAAAGAATTGATTTGCTAACCTCCGAATGCTCTTCTTTTGAACACTTGTTGCATTTTCAGGATAATTCCCAATCTTGAGATAATTTTTTATATCAAAATACCAAGGATGGCCATCTCGCTCTTCCTCAACTTGAAAACAATAAGCTGGCCTATCATGCAATTCAATTTCGATCGGATCAATATAATTCTTGTCAGGATGTTAGATCATAGAAGATAAAGTTGCCAAAGCATCGGCGAACTCATTTTGAAGTCTTGGAACATGCTTGAACTCAATCTTTGCAAACCTTTTGCACAATTCCTTGACACAACGCAAATAAGGAAAAATCTTTGCATTCTTGGTGTTCCACTCGCCTTGTACTTGGTGAATCAGCAAGTCAGAATCCCCGATCACTAAACGTTCTTGAATATTCATATCAACTGCTAATCGAAGACCCAAAATGCATGCTTCATATTCAGCCATGTTGTTAGTGCATGGAAATCTGAGCTTGGCCGAAACAGGATAATGCTGACCCGTTTCAGAAATTAAGACAGCTCCAATACCAACACCTTTAAAATTTGCTGCTCCGTCAAAGAAAAGACACCAACCATCATATTCAGAAGAGATGTCTTCACCCAATGCTTGTGCTTTTACCGCCTTTTGGGTGACATAGACTATGTCGAATTCGCTCAACAAAATCTGCCATTTTGCCAATTTCCCCGTGGGCACGGGCTTTTGAAAGATATATTTCAAAGGATCCATCCTCGAGATAAGATAAGTTGTATATGATGAAAGATAGTGCCTTAACCTTTGTGCGGTCCAAGTCAGGGCGCAACAAGTTCGCTCCAAAAGAGTATACCTGGCTTCATAAGGGGTGAACTTCTTGCTTAGATAATAAATGACTTGTTCTTTCTTCCCGGTCTTGTCATGTTGCCCCCAGACACATCCAAATGCATTTTCCGAGACAGACAAAAATATGATCAATGGTCTTCCAGGTTCAGGAGGAACTAACACAGGCGGATTAGATAGATACTCATTTATCCTATCAAAAGCCTTTTGACAATCTTCTGTCCACTCAATAACAGCATCTTTCTTCAACAGCTTGATTATTGGTTCACAAATAACCGTAGACTGTGCAATGAAACGTCTTATGTAATTCAAGCGGCCAAGAAAGCTCATCACATCCTTCCGGCTCTTTGGAGGAGGCAAGTCTTGGATAGTCTTGATTTTAGACGGATCCAATTCTATACCCCTCCGGCTTACAATGAAACCCAACATCTTACCGGCGGGAATGCCAAACGCACATTTTGCAGGATTAAGCTTCAAGTTATACCGCCGAAGGCGGTTGAAGAACTTTCTCAAATCGGTCAAATGATCTTCCTTCTTCTTTGACTTGATAACAACATCATCTACATAGACTTCAATCTCTTTGTGAATCATATCATGGAAAGAGTTGTCATAGCTCTCATATATGTTGCCCCGGCATTCTTCAAACCGAAAGGCATAACTCTATAACAAAACACACCCCAAGGCGTGATGAAAGCGGTCTTTTCAGCATCATCTTCATCCATTAGAATCTGGTGATAGCCAGCAAAGCAATCTACAAAAGACTGAAGCTCATGTTTTGCACAGCTATCAATAAGGATATGAATATTTGGCAATGGAAAATCATCCTTTGGACTTGCTTTGTTGAGATCACGATAATCAACACAAACTCTAACTTTGCCGTCTTTCTTTGGCAACGGCACAATATTCGCTAACCAAGTGGGATATTTGAGAGATCGAATCACCTTAGCGGTCAATTGCTTTTGCACTTCTTCCAAAATTTGTTTGCTTGTGGAAGACTTGAAGTTTCTTTTCTTTTGCTTAACAGGCGGAAATGAAGGATCAGTAGGCAACTTGTGAGTGACAAGGTCGGTACTCAAACCAGGCATATCATCATAAGAGCAAGCAAAGATGTCTCGATACTCGTTCAATAGTTCAATATAAGCTCTTCTTTCTTCCGAGGTCAAATGAACACTGATTCTGGTTTCTCTAACATCTTCTGAAGTCCCCAAGTTGATTGACTCGGTTTCTTCCAAGTCAGGTTTTGGTTTGTTCTCAAATTGATCCACTTCTCTTGTTATTTCATCAGGAACAAAATCTTCATCAAATTCCCCAATATTCAGTGCATCGGTACCAGTTTGTTCAGTTGTGTCATTATATGTCATAAGAAAAGTTCGGCAGTTTTGTTAAATGGAAAGCTGAAACAGAAACAAACGTAAATCAAAAGCGTAAAATAAAGTAAATAATTAAAGCATAGCAAAATAATAATATGGGAATGCAGTGCATTTTATTTGTTTCAAAAGTCTAATTTAGGGAGGCAATACATTAAAGTAAAACATGCAAAATGTAAACAAGTTATTTCGAAAAGACATAAACATAAACCGAAGGCAAAACACAGTTCAGGGCCTCAATCTGACTGTGATGCCAAAATAAACTAGTGAGTTCATTCACCAAGTTTCTTCCACTGGGACACAGGTCCAATTGGCCATCGGATCCTTTGCCTCGGCATTCTGCATAGGTGACTCCTCAGCATAGTCTTAAATAATAACACTGCATTCCCAATCAACCACATCTGGCGTTACCATTGCCGGTGCTTGGACAAATGACTGGTATAAGGAAGGAAGAGGTTCTGGCATAACAATGGCTGGTTTCCTTTTGGCCTTTTCAATCTCCTTTTTGGTAGGACAGTAACCCAAGCCAAAAGTACCTAGATTCTTGGGCAAACAAATGGGTTCAGTAATACCATTCAGATTTGCTCCCAATCCCGAGCCAGGTTTAAAACCGTTCTTTAACATTTCAACAGCAATCATCTTGGGGACTCCGGGTAGGGTACCTTTCTTCGAATCATCATTAGATGCTCGGGTCACATTCATTAGCTCAACAGTGTGAAAAGTAGTCCCATCAAGCTCAGTGGCATTGTCTACCATAGGAATTGTGGTGCTAGCATGCATGGGGCTGTTTCCCTCGCCCTTAACCACTACTTCTTCGTTATCCCATAGGAATTTCACGCTTTGATGCAAAGTGGAAGGGACGGCTCCGGCCATGTGGATCCAAGGTCTTCCCAGTAGCATATTATAGGTAGACGGGATGTCGAACACTTGAAACTCCACAGAGAAGTTCACAGGACCTATTTGCAGATCAAGATCGACCTCTCCTAGGGTGCACCTTTGAGGCCCATCAAAAGCCCTTGCTTTCACATTATTTTGTCTGATTTTACCAGTGTCAATTCTGAGTTCCTTCAGGGTTGCTAACGGACATATGTTGAGCCCAGAACCACCATCGATCAACACCCGCCCGACAAATTTGTCCCTACATTTGACAACAATATGCAAGGCTTTGTTATGTCCAAAACCCTCAGGTGGAAGCTCTTCTTTGAAGAAAGACACCTTGTGAGATTCTAAGATTTGGCCAACTAAGACGTCCAAGCTCTCACCCGTGGTCTCAACAGGCACCTCCGCTTCCTTGAGCACTTTCAGCAATGCATTTCTATGTGTTTCAGAGCTCACCAACAGAGCCATGATGGATATCCAGGAAGGAGTATTCTTTAAATGCTCCAGAATAGAGTAGTCTTTTGACTGCATTCTCCTCCAGAAGTCCTCAGCCTCAGTGTCAGTCACTTTTCTTACAATGCCCTCCCTTTCCCCAAGGCCTTGACCCAACTTCTCAGGCGTATAGCATCTACCGGATCTGGTCATGCCTTGTGCAGCAGCAGCAGCAACGGTTACTCTCCCACTTCCAATAGGCACTTCAGAATAGTTCCAAGGAACCCTCTTGCTATCATATTGAAGGGGTGAGGCAAGCATAACAGTGACAGTTGGCCTTGGGATACCAGCTTGCACTAGAATGGGAGCTTTAACCTGCACAGATATTTTGGTCTCGTTGGCAACCCTCTCATTACTAAGGGAAATAATGGTTCCTTTCAAATCGAACCCCTCATCAAGGGAAATGACATTGACAGCATTGTTGCCGTAGGCAGGAAGAGGATTATCTTGCACATTTGGTTGAGTTCCAGTAAGCTGGATAGTGCCTGATTTGATCAAAGCTTCGACTTTATCCTTGAAGGCATAACATCTTTCAACATCATGGCCCACAGCCCCGGAATGATAAGCACAACGCTTGTTAGCATCATACCACCTTGGAGGAGGATTTGGAGTGTTATCAGGAACAGGCTGCATAACTCCGGCGATTTTCAGTCTTTCAAACAATTGACCGTAAGATTCAGCAATAGGAGTATAGGTTTTGGGTGCTCTCCTTTCATAGCTTTTGTTAGGTCCTTGCACATTTGGACGGACAGGAGCACAGGGTTGGTAATTTTGTTGGCGAGGAGGGTATTATTGCGGTGCTGGTGCTCGTGGTGGACAGTAACTGGGTTGTGCTTGATAGACAGGATATGGAGCGGGAGGAATTTGATAGTGACTAGGGTAATTTGGGAGTGGCGCACTTGGGTAAGGAGGAGGAATATTTGGGTAAGGAGGGGTCCATTTGGGTAATGAGGAGGGGCATTTTGGTAAGTAGGGTAGGCAGGTGGATTATCAAAATTCAGCCTCCTAACTGGGCGGCGGTCAATGTCTGCAACAACAGCTGTGACTTCTTCCCTCTTCTCTTTCCTTCTAGAGTGATTTGGGCTGGCTTGACCATTTTGGGCACTTAACTTCATTTCAGCAAAGCTGAAAACTCGACCGGATTTGATGCCTTCTTCCACCATCTCTCCCATTGTAAGAAGTTTGGCATAAGGTGCACTCATCATAGGGAGCATATGCATGTCATAAGAGTCATCGTGAGCACTAATGAAGTACTTCACCATGTCCTTCTCGGTCATTGGGGGTTGTACCCGTGCTGCCTGTTCACGCCATCTCAGGGCATATTCTCTTAAAGTTTCTGTCGGTTTCTTCTTCAAATTGGCTAGGATTATGAGGTCAGGGACCATTGCAACATTGTATTCAAACTGCTTCATGAAATCATCGGCTATATCATCAAACTCATGCCACTTTCTTATGTCCTATCTGGCAAACCATTCAGCAGCAATACCTTCCAGACTATGACTGAAGTAAGCCATCAGAAGTTCCTCTTTGCCTCCCGCAACCCTCATTCTCTTGAGATACTTGGTCAAATGAGCATATGGGTCACCATGACCATCATACATATCAAAATTCAGCCTCCTAACTGGGCGGCAGTCAATGTCTGCAACAACAGCTGTGACTTCTTCCCTCTTCTCTTTCCTTCTAGAGTGATTTTGGCTGGCTTGACCATTTTGGGCACTTAACTTCATTTCAGCAAAGGTGACAACTCAACCGGATTTGATGCCTTCTTCCACCATCTCTCCCATCGTAAGAAGTTCGGCATAAGGTGCACTCATCATAGGGAGCATACGCATGTAATAAGAGTCATCGTGAGCACTAATGAAGTACTTCACCATGTCCTTCTCGGTCATTGGGGGTTGTACCCGTGCTGCCTGTTCACGCCATCTCAGGGCATATTCTCTAAAAGTTTCTGTCGGTTTCTTCTTCAAATTGGCTAGGATTATGAGGTCAGGGACCATTGCAACATTGTATTCAAACTGCTTCGTGAAATCATCGGCTATATCATCAAACTCATGCCACTTGCTTTTGTCCTGTCTGGCAAACCATTCAGCAGCAATACCTTCCAAACTATGACTGAAGTAAGCCATCAGAAGTTCCTCTTTGCGTCCCACAACCCTCATTCTGTTGAGATACTTGGTCAAATGAGCAAATGGGTCACCATGACCATCATACATATCAAATTTTGGCACTTTAAACCCGGGAGGAGGAGTAATGTCAGGGTAGAGATAACGGCTGCGGTAGGAGGCGCCTTGACGTTTCTTAGTCACTTGCAAATCCTTGATAGATCGCTGCATGATTTTCATCGCTTGGATTATCTCCTCTTGCCCACTTGTCTTTCCCTGTTTTTCCACAGTTACGGGCACTTCATTCTGTGGCGCATAGTCTGTGAAGTCCACATTCTTACCATTAGGGTCATGCTCATAATACAGCGCCTCGGGATATCCCTGTCTTGGATCATTGGCATTTGGAGAAGCAAAGGCTACAGCAATGGGCACTTTAGATTGTGGAGGACGGGGAGTGTCTTTGGCAGGCAAATATTGGTAGTGAGGAGGAGTGGGGTCATTAGGATATGGATAATATGAAGGATAACCAGCAGGTTGGGTATTTTGCTGAGCGGGCGGGGTATTTTGACTAACTTGTGGGTGGTTTGGTGGTGGTGGTGTTTGATTAAGTGGGTTGCATTGGTATGTGGGTGCATTGTGAATAGGATTGGCATTTGAATGTGCGTTTTGAGGGGCTTGCCCTTTAATTGCTGCTAGCTCATCACTCAACACCTGTATCTGCTTAGTCAGATTTAGAATAAGGTCATCTTGAGCAAGGATGATGTTTCCCCTTAAAGATCCGGGAGTTTCAAGAGTCTTGTCACTGAGAGTGGGAGGCTGATCCTCGATACCAGACATTGTCGAATTCTGTTATGTATATCAATGTGTAGAGAAGTCTTTGGATCAGCTCAATCAGCACAAATCAAGCTTCTCTTTTGGGAATAAACAAAACAAAAGCAAAAATTCAAAAGGTAACTGTGTTAGTTTGCATGTTGTTGGTAAAATTTGCATACAATCACATAGCGCGCGTCACGTAGCGCTTTTGCATTTTAAATGAGCGATAAATTAAGGCATGTGGCAACCACAAGTAATGTGCGTAAAAAATAAAATACGGACGCGTCCTACCCTGTAGGGTGCCTCTTTGTGCTAGAGTTAAGCCTAATTGCGCAAATTGCATACACATGTGGATATTATAATGATACAAACCGTTTGCCAATACAACATTCAGGAAGTGAGTAAATACTCATAACTGTTAGGAATAAACTGAGTCTCAAAACATAAAGTCATGATAATAACAAAATATCAAAGTACTATGGGGAAAAGCTTCAAGCTTTTACATTGGGATAAAAGGGGTCATAAAACATAAAAGATAAATTCTGCAACTTCTTCAGGAATCAGCAATAATCATCAGCATTCAGCAACATCCTCAGGCAGATGGCCTTTCACGATACAACCGGTTTGTGGCATGAAGATACCCTGAATATCCTGGGTAATGGCTAACTTGGTCAAACATCAGATCATCCAATGTGGTTATGGGCAGGAGGTGAAGGCGAGAATGCCTTTCAGCTTCTTTGTCAACAAAACCAGTCTGCTCCCAAGGACTTACTTCTATCTCCCTAATGCCATAGATGTGCCTTGCCCATGCATAATACTCAGGGGAACATGGTGGATTTTGATCTCGACGAATCAATTCTCTTTCCAAGCGAGCCCAGTCCTTACAGATGTTCATTGCTTCAGGAACTGTGTAATCAGGTGCTTCATATCTGACTTCAGACTCCAGCATACCGGCAATGAGTGGGATGGACTGTAATAACCCGAATTGCCTCATCACACGGATCGGAGCGTAAGGCTGGATGCTCCTGAATCCGATCAACTTGATATAATACCGGTCGGGACTCCTCAAGCGAACCTCCTGATTGCCAATGAATAATTCCAGTGAATGTCCGCGCCACTTAAACCCTTTAGATCATCATATCAATCGTGAGCAGTGTGATGACGTTTGAAACCTTCCATTCTTGCATAGTGTGTGGCGATTCGGTTTTTATTTTGAGGAATCAAATCATCCAATGGGCCTCGAGTGTGAAGATGCTCAACAACCCATAATTGCAAAAGAAGATTGCAACCAAAGAAGCATCCCTTTCTAAAGGCCGAGCATTCAGTCAAAGAGTACAACATATCAGCGAGGATCATGGGCACTAGAGTTGTTTGCCTCCCATTTACTCCATCGAATACTGATTTCACCACAGTACTAAGCCGGATATCAATTGCATCATAACCACACGAAAATACCAAAGTACCAAGTAGTGCTAACACAAAAACCTTAGGTCTAAGATTCTCCCACTTTGCCTTATTGCAATCAAATTCTTTTGTGTGTGCGCTAAAAGAGCTCGCTCTTCCAAAGTGCTGAAACAGATATTCTAGAGAGATCGTGCCATGACTCTTCTCTACCAATGATGGAACATATTTCAATTTGAACATACTGCAAAACTTCCTTGGGTATTTGGCCTTAGGCACAATGATCTCACGATCTTCCATGGTCAAACCTGTAAAACCCACGATCTCTTCTAAAGTCGGGCACAACTCAAAGTCAGGGAAGCGGAAAACACCCGCTTCGCCATCCCATAGTTCCACTAAGGCTCTAATAAGGCCCTTGTCACCCTGGATATGCATTAATGAAACCAGATTTCCAGTTTTCCTTATAATCTGAGCACCGTACTCCCCTTTGATCTTATTCCACCAATCTTTTAGAATTTTTGGCAGAGTGGTGATCATTTGGATGTCTCGATGCTTAGGAAAAAGGTGGGCTGAATCCATATCTACAAAACAATAAAAAGACAACATGAGGTTTTTCCCAAATTTGACATGGCAAAGGGCTTGGAATTCATTATAATATCCACACGATCACATAATATGCAGTGTCGTTGGGTTTCAATAACCCGTCAACAAAAGGGCGGTTTCTTAATTCCTGGAAATGGTACCAAGGACCGGGTCCAAACTAAGGTGTATATGCATGCATGACCTAATCTCCTTCTAAGAGTGGGCTAACGGTTGAGGCTGGCTCGACCTATGCGGGATAAACCTGGCCCCATAAACCAGTAAAACCGGCCATGACAAAACCAGGCAAACCATACCCCAACTAACTTTGGTGACACGAAAGAAATTCAAAGAGTTAGGAAGGACAATGCCCTTCCTGTATTATTACCCGTCACGCAGGCCCCCCGTGATGAAATCGAGGAGATGAAAGAGAATTGACAGGCTCCATGAGGGAGGAAATATGAACGGAATGCAGACTATGCACAAATAAAACATGCTTCAATACATTCATTCACAACAATAAATTCTACACATACTAGTTTAGGCATGCAAACTATAATGAGTTAAGCTACGCATACATACAAGCAACACATATATAAATAAAGCAAATTCGTGAAAATCTTTTGGTTAGAACCATTTGCGTATCCCCAGCAGAGTCGCCAAGCTGTTGAACCCTCCCAAAAAAAATGCACACAAGTATGCATCGGGATTTGACTTCAACAAAATGGAGACTCCAAAGGGTTTCTTTGGAGTCGCCACCTAATTTAAGGATTATTAGGAACCTAAGGTTAATTAATGAGTGCAATTTATTCTTCATTTAAAAGAAATTAAATTAAAATCAGAGATTCTGAGTAAATGGTTCTATTAAATTCGAAAGAAGGTCCTTTGCGGGAGCACTTTCGAAAATCCGCTAAAAGCGGTTAATCCGGCGATTTTCATGAATTATTAGGATAATAACATAATTTGTAAAACTAGATAAAGTAATAAATATAAATAAGTAAGGTAAATAAATGAATGGTTAATTAAGCGGTTAGATAATCGGACAAGTAAATAAGTAAGACAAGTGAATAATTGCTTAACTAATTAATTAGTTTATAATATATAGATAGAATAAAGAATTAATTAATTAATTAATTCAATGGATAATTAAATACATATAATTGTAGTTAACGGATAAATAAATGATTGCCCAGATAATTAACGAATGAGTAGCTTCCTTAGTTATGTTATATAAAATAGATATTAAGCTCAATTGCTTACTTAAATTGAATAATAAATGGATAAATAATTGTATAGCTAAAATAAGAAGGGATGTTTTACTTCTCTTAATAAATTAAATAAAATAAGTAACGAGTGAATAGATAAACCAATATTAGTTAATTGAATAGTTGATTAAATAATCCAAACATCGTTAAGTAAATAAATGAGTTGTTGATTAAATAGCTAGGCAATTAATAGTAGACTATCAAATGATCAATGAATTAAATTACTTAATGGAGAAATAATTAATTGGCACAATTGATTAATGAACAAATTAACTAAATGATAATTAACAAATTAAGTAATTAATTGACTAATTAACCGTTTTATAATTAAATAGATAAGTAAATACAATATGAATGCGTATCAATTATTATTATTATTATTATTATTATTTAAGTAAATAGGCATTAAGGCAAAGCGTCATTTTAATTGTATTTTATTTTGCACTCATTAATTAACAAATAGTTCGCAATTTCTAAATTAATTGGCAGGTTCCAAAGAAAACGATACAAATGATTCAATAAAAACTACTATAAATATTCACAAGAAAATTTATTTCACAAAATTCTATCCTAGTCCGATTTCAGGGATCCTAAAATATGTTTTTCTAAAAGGGATGGGAGAGAGGGAGTTTAGAAGATAGAACCCGGATAGAAAGCTAAATTCAACCCCTGTATTTCACAAGGTTTCTTATTTTTTCTTTCCTTTTACATTTTCGGGAATATCAAGTCCCGAAAATGCGGAGCGGATCGAATAACTTCAAATGCGCGTAGCCATCCCAGTTTGTGAGTTTTGATTCAACTCGGTCCCAAGATTCATGCAAAAATAGAGAAGAGATAAGGAATTAGTATATGCAGACAGTGATAAACTGAAAACAAATGAACGTAAGGAGAAAATAATCAAGTTATAGAGAATAGCTCTCACGAAATCAGACTGAACTGTAGCTATCATCTGATCAAAGTAACAAGTCCACACTTTTAGATTCAATTCTTATTCGAGAAAAATCATGCCAGGAAAGAGTGAAGGAAGGTCAAAGCTAGAATTAATTCAGAGGATATTCATTTAAATTTCTTGAAAATTGATTCAAATTCTGATTGCTTTTATTAACATTCATTTGCAATGCTACACGAATACAAAGGACACAGGTAGACTGGCTTCAAGACATGGTTCATCAACCTCATAAAAGTGCTAGGTGCATTGGAGAGGCCGAAAGGCATCACCAACCATTCATAGAGACCAAACTTGCTCTTGAATGCGGTTTTCCACTCATCACCCGGTTTCATCCGGATTTGGTGGTAGTCGGACCTAAGATCTATCTTAGAAAAGATACTAGAACCACTCAACTCATCAAGCATGTCATCAAGTCTAGGAATGGGATGACGATACTTTACGGTTATCTTGTTAACCGCACCGCAATCAACACACATCCTCCATGTCCCGTCCTTCTTTGGCACAAGAATGACCGGTACGGCACACGGACTCAAGCTTTCATGAACCAAGCTCTTGGTGAGCAACTCATCCACTTGTCTTTGCAATTCCATTGTATCTTCCGGGTTGCTCCTATAGGCCGGCTTGTTTGGCATTTGGGACCCCGGGATAAAATCAATTTGGTGCTATATCCCCCTCAATGGAGGAAGACCACTCGGCATCTCTTCCGGGAACATGTCCTCAAATACCTTCAAAACATTCTCAATAGCACTAGGCAAAGGGTTAGGGTTAGAAGAATAATCACAATCGGAGCTTAGAACCATACTTTGTGCACTAGGCAAATGAGCATTTTGGTGCCATCATTTCCTCTCAAGTACTAACCCGGTTGCACCATGGCACAAATGCGACCGGTAGAAGATGGTGGAGTCTCGGCCTAAGGCTTGGCCAAAATGGGGGATTTAGCTTTAGCCGCTTCCCTCAACTCCCTCATCCGCAGATAGTCATCACTCACTTACCTCAGCGTCAAGGGCGTAAGCACATACTTCTTGCCCTAAGTGTTGGCTCGGCCATCATGAACCACATGCTTGTCATATTGCCAAGGCCTACCAAACAAGAGGTGGAAAGCTTGCATTGGCACCACATCAAACATGTGCTCATCTTGGTAGTTCCCAATCCTGAACTTTATCAAGACTTGCTTCACTACCTTCAATTCCCCACATTCACTCAACTATTGCAAATGGTAGGGGCTTGGGTGTTTAAGCGTAGGCAATTTCAATTGTGAGACCAAAGATTGGCTCACCACATTCGCACAACTAGCCGAATCAATGATCATGGAGCACACTTGTCCCTTCACTCTACACTTTGCATGGAACAAGTTCTCCCTTTGCTCATCCTCCTTCTCCTCACTCACCATGGCACTCAAACTACGACGTACCACCAAGAACATGTTAGGGTCACCACTCTCCGCCGCTCTCTCTTCTCCCTCAACTACCTCACTCTCCTCAACAACATCACCCTCGGGCTCACTTTCCTCCTTATACACCATCCCATCATCCATCACAAATATTGTTTTTTGGGTGGGGCAATCTTTGGCAAAGTGGCCATAACCCTTGCACTTGTGGCATTGGAAAGAAGAAGAAGAAAGAGTATTTAATTGAGTTTTAGAATTAACTCCCACTTCTTTGAAGTCGCTTCTCGGGGTAGCCTTCTAAAAAGGCTTTTTCACATCATGACTCCCACTTGCACCACTTGTGTTTGGGCTCTTCCATTCTTTGGGTCGAGTCATTGGAGTAGAAGTAGTACTCCTAAAGCGAGGAGCTTTCTCTTTCTTGAGCCACTTTCCGACTTCAACCGCGGCATCACAAACATCTTGAAGAGAATGAAAGATGTGTAGCGTCAATTGAGAAGCAATCTCCCAGCTCAAACAATTCTTGAAGCGGATGATAGCTTGCTCCTCATCTTCCGTTTCCATGTCAAGGGCCATTCGGCTTTTCTCAAACTCGTTGAAATACTCATCAACGGACTTGTAGCCTTGTTTCAACTCATAGAGCCTCTTGAGTTGTTCTTGCGTATACTTGGGTGTCACATATTTGGTACTCATTACCTCTTTCAATTCCTCCCAAGTAATGTTCATTCGCAACCCAACTCTTCTCCTTGACCGCTTGGCGGATTCCCACCACGTGGAAGCATATGACTCAAATGAAGCGATGGCATAAGTAGCTTTCTTCTCCTCGGACATATCATTTGTGTCAAAGACCCGCTCCAATTGAACCTTCCACTCTAAGAATGCTTCCGGATCACTAGTCCCTTTGAAGGGTGGGATAGTGATCTTCACACTATTGAGGTTGTTGTCACGACCTCCACGGTTTTGTTCCGGTTGACCCCCATAGTAGTCATCAACCTCATCATACTCACGTCTCAAGTTCCTCCCCAAAAAAACCCTTGGAGGTCCTCGACCTCGCCCTCGACCTCCATCTATACCCCGGCCTCCATTCATTGCCATCCTATTTGGATAGAGAGCATCATAATCATCATAATTGTCTCCAAGCCCAGGGACATCCCCTTCTTGAGCTTCATCAATTTGCTCAAGAGGTGCTATGTTTTTTTCGGGGCCTCATGAGTGGAACATCACCTTGGGGATTGCCCAAGGGTTGGGTATTGCCCAACAATATTTCTCGAGCTACAGCTTTATCACTCAACCGTTGTCGACGAACTAGCTCCGCATGATGATCCGGTTTCATGATTGAATCATCACTTGTGCCTTCTCCGGCATCTTTGTGGACACTAGGGGTCCTTTCCTTTTAAAAAATTTCCATTTTGAGATTCAAAGCCTTCACCTCGGCCAATAGACTAGCAAAGACGTCTGTTGGAACCTCAACGGTATTCTTGGCTTTCTCTTCCGCCATGAACCTACAAACAATCAAAAACAAGCAAAGAGATTAGAGTAAAAGTCCTCACACACTCCCTCACTTTTGATTGTCACTCGGATTCACTCAAGTTAAGGTAGGTTTCACTCATGCTTGATTCAAAAGTCTTCCTCGGAGTTGAACAACCACCTCAACGACCAAACAATTCAACAAGTTCCAAATGCTCTTCCGGAATAGTGGAATTAATGGGACCCTATGGACGTTCGGCTTTTAAGTGAGCACTTGAGCCGAAGAAATTCTACGAATCTTCTTGGAAGTTATCAACCACCAACACGCACAAATATCCTAAGCGCTCAATGAATTAGTACTAACTGGGTAGGAGGATTACTCTCAAAGTACTAACCGAAAGTAACGGAAGCAAGCAATACACAAAAACCTATGAAACAACTACCCGGAAACCCCTTCAAGGAGTGGGCAGTCCGCCTAGACACAGGGGCGGTCCGCCTACAAAACTTCAGAGAATTGACAAAAATTTGGGCGGTTCGCCTATAGCAGTAGGCGGTCCGCCTCTTGGGCTTCACTGCACAGTTTCAACTTCGTATTCTTGGTTTTTGGCACCGAATTTTCCAAGGTTTTTAAGGTGTTTTCCCAATTCACAGGTTCCCCAATGTGTATTCAAGTACAACAAGCAAACCCTAATGGTTTATAACAACAATCAACCAACCAAAATCAAAATCAAGAAAAGTTTGAACAATTTCTAGGGTTTTCAACTTTTGGGGATTTGATTTTCAAGTTTTTCCATTCACAACCTTAAAACGTATTTAGAGGGTACCCAATCAATGGGAATGTGATAACAAACAATCCCCGATAACAATCATCAAAGAAAACATCATAACCAAGAACAACTAGTGATTTTTTTGTGATTTTTTTTGTTTTTAAATTTTTTCCTTCCTTTTCAAATAAACAAGAATAAGAACATGAAAACAAAAAAGAAACAAAGATAAATAGCTCGAAGAGTACGGTGAGGGTTCATAGGAACATAACCCTAGCCTCGCACTGATACCAACTGATGCAATCGAAACTACGAAAGCGATAATAGTTAAGAAACGAGACGAGACGAGACTCACACGACTGTTCAAGTAGCAACGAAGAACAATGTTTCGTTACACCCTGAACGATAGCAAAGAATCACCAACGTTATGCAACTATCTTAAAGAATCACAAGGTCCTTGCAAATAGAATGATCGAAAGGTTTGAAGTTCAACTCGAATTCTTCAATTGAAATCAAGCTAAAATTCATAGGTTTTAAAGAGATTGTTTATCTCATATATTTTGTGTTCAAAGTTGTGTCATGAATTCAAGACTAGTTGAAGACTCTTATAGTCTTCTACATACACAAATGAAATGTCTAGAATACCCTTAAAGTGGTTCAAAACATTAGAAGTAAGCTAGGGCTATACTTGGAATTACACCCCAAAATAGTAGAAGTCACTGATGTTGGCTCAGTGAAGTAGGCACCTCGCCCACTTAGGGAGGCGGTCCGCCTCTGCAAAGCTTGGGGGAGTGGCACAGGGAAGTGGGCGGTCCGCCTAGACACAGGGGCAGTCTGCCCCTTCAAGATCAAGAGAGCTCAACATCAAACGGGCGGTCCGCCCATTCTGGGAGGCGGTCCGCCCCTTCCTGAAGCGTCTTGAGGCTCCTCACTTTGTGTCATTTGAGCCTCTCCTTGTGGTCTAGATGGTCCTCCTTCCATGGTGCTCCAATGCATGACTTCAAGGTGATTCCAGAGCCTTCATCTTCCACGTCCACACCTTGCCACATCAAGTGATCCTCCTTCCATGGTGCTCCAATGCATGATCTTCAAGCGATGGCTACCTTTTCAAGAATGGGAGGGTTTGTGTGCCAGTTTCATCGTGGAGAGAGCTCTTAGTTCAAGAAGCCCACTCTGGAGGCTTGATGGGACACTTCGGTGTCGACAAAACTCTTGGTACCTTAACCGAGCAGTTCCATTGGCCAAAAATGCGAGATGTGGAAAAGCTTTGCAACGCTTGTCTCGTTTGCAAGAAAGCTAAATCGAAGTCCAACCCTCATGGTTTGTACACCCTGTTGCCTGTGCCTAATCGACCTTTGGTTGATATATCCATGGACTTTGTGTTGGGGTTACCGAGGTCGGGGGGAGGACATGATAGCATCTTCGTTGTCGTGGACCGATTTTCTAAATTTGCTCACTTTATTCCTTGCAAGAAGTGTGATGATGCACAACATGTAGCTACTTTGTTTATTTCTAATGTGTTGAAATTGCATGGTGTGCCTCGTACTATTGTGAATGATCGAGACTCAAAATTCTTGAGTCATTTTTGGAAATTTTTTTGGGGTGCCCTCGGCACCAAATTACTATTCTCGACGTCACATCATCCTCAGACTGATGGACAGACTGAGGTATTTAACCAAACCCTTGGCTCTTTGCTTCGAGCAATGACCAAAGGCAAGGTAGGAAACTGGGCTGATCGTTTGCCCTTGATGGAATTTGCATACAATCGAACTGTGCATCGAATGATTGGAATGACTCCGTTCGAATGTGTATATGGTTTTAACCCTTTAATTCCACTTGATCTAACCCCATTGCCTCGAGATTCTATTATTGATTTTGAAGGTACTCAGCGAGCCACAGCCTTGATCGAGTTGCATGCAAAGGTGAAGAAGAGCCTCGGGGAAGCTTATGCAAAAGTTGCATCGAAGAAAAACAAGGGGCGCAAAAAGTTGGAGTTAAAGAAGGGGGATTGGGTTTGGGTCCACTTCCAAAAGGAATGCTTCCCGAACCAAAGGAAGGGAAAGTTGGCTCCTCGAGGGGATGTTCCATTTCAAGTGCGGAGCAAAATCAACAACAATGCCTATGTGATCGACCTCCCTGGTGAGTATAACGTGTCCAATACCTTTAATATTGCTGACTTAGTTCTTTGTGTTGTAGGTCAAACTTCGGAGGATGAAGAGGACTCGATTTCGAGGACGAAATCTTCTCAAGAAGGGGAGGATGATGCAGCCCGAACACGTGCTGATCAAGTGTTCTTACACGACCTGAATTCTCGGTTAGGCCGTGCGGGCACCTGACCACCTCCCCTAAACCTGTCGGGCGAACCCTATTGATAGAATCGATATAAATTGCAAAGATTTACCTTGAAATGAAAATGAACCAAATTTTAAACAACATAAGATAACTCTCAAAGATAGACAAGCACACAAGCTGTCTGAATAATACAACTAACTACCCAGAAAACACAGTTTTAAAGGTTTCCAGATCAGACATCTAAGAAGGCCAAAAGATATACATACCTCCCGAAGGGAGCAAAAGTAAGAAAGACTGTAATATCTGAAGTTGGTGGGCGCAATAAATAGGATGGCTCACGGTAGACAGCTGAGAACGTACTACTCCTTAATCACGGCGCGACTGGCTGGGTCCTAGAGCAGAATCTGCCGAACGAAAAGAAAACACAAGGACAAATAGGGGGTGAGTCATGAGGATTCAATAAGTGTGAACAAACTAGAAACCTCGAAAAATAGATAGGCTAGTAAGGGAAACGGAACCAAACAACAATCAACAATTAAGCAATGCACATATAAGCAGAACAGTAGTCATGTACAGAAAATCTACATAATAGTATGAAATGAAATGAGATGCAAAGGGTCACATGTGCCCATAAACCCATTCCGAAGCGGAATACTCCTGCATTCGAGGGGAATCCAATCTGCTAACCAACTGGAGCGGAATACTCCTGCTCCTGGGGCGGAATACTCCTGCACCCGATATAATATAAGCCAAAACCAGAGGCGGAATACTCCTGCACTCTCCTGGGGCGGAATACTCCTGCACCCGATATGATATGCAATGTAATGCATATGAATGCAATGTGATGCAATAATAACCCTTCACCGGCACAGGACTCTCATCGACAGCCGGGAAGCAGATGCCAGTTCCAAGCCAAAGTACAATACTCAGATTTCCAATGCAATATCAATAACAGGACATAATATATAATATAGAATGTAAATCCAAAGCTAAAGCGTAATGAGTACGCCTATCGGCAGCTACACACGTAAAGAACACGTGGTAGAAAATCCACGAGGCCAAGTGCCTCCAAAGAAATGGATATAAACACTTACCGTATTCCAAAACTAGCCCTGCTACTCAACCACTGCTTTTTTTCTTTGGATTAACCGCCAAACGATCCCTTTCTATTTAATAAGCAGAAAAATTATATCAGATAAAGCTAAAGGCTTCATTCCTTATGTCTTAGGGCAATCCAGTTAGGAACCTGATACCCTATTCGCATACGCAATACGCAGGCCAGGCCTATATACAGGGTTCAAAGTCCCATAACCAAACCCTAAATAAATTATATTTATGTGTTGCCCATAACTCACTGAGTACGAATATATAATCATTTCCATCATCGGGGTCCAATTGACCTTTTAAACTATCAATTTACGTCATTAGGGAGATGTCTAATATCCCTATTTTTACCGTAAAAATATATTCAAACATACGTAATAAGCTAAGATAATGAGTTAACATCATTACCTGAAGATTTTGGGTAGAAATTCAACTATTTTTCCACCTCTTTTTCCTTTTTTTCTCTCTCTTTTCTAACTTTTCCTTTTCTCTGTCTTTGGTTCAAATGTTTCTGCTCTATATCACATCTACTGCCCATAAGGGATTTAATCCCTTGCTAACCGACTTATCCATTTTGATTTTCTTTTTTCTTTTTTTTTTAATAAAATCGCTACGACAGATAAAATTAAAATGGAACCCTAGAGAAGTCGAAATGGTCCCAAACTTTTCAAATAAGCTATACAAAATATATGTAACCTACTCGCGAAGACGGATCTCAAATCGGACTCCCGAAACTCAAGATGCGAATTTAAAGGAAAAAGATCAAATTATTTAACTTTCAGCATTTTAGCGGAAACTAGCCAAACAACATCGAAATTCACTTTCGAAAAATCACAAAAGTCACAAATAATCATACGAACCTAACGGCACTTTCGGATTTCGAATCGGAGCTCATTCGCCCAAACCGAGCTCAAAAATCTCTTTTTAATATTTATTGACAATAAAACTGAAACCTTCTTCCGATGCCTACCAAACGAGGTCTGATTTAGCTCAAATTTTACAGACAGGTCCTAATGGACCTTACGAATATTTTAAAATTATCAGCACGCCAATCGGAGTCCTAACTTCCGAAACGACTGACCGAGGTCGTTTCATGTTCGATCCACCGAGGCCGATGACACGAAGCCAAGCCAAGCTGCTGCACGATGTCTACATTCAGTTGGCTTGGTCGGGAAAAAGCAACCACTCCAAAGCTAATTGGCCGAGCTCAAAAACCGAAGGCTTCATTTATAGGCTTGAGCTCAAAGAAGGGAGTGACCGAACCGAACATCGGCGCTGAAGTGAATCAGACAAACAAAAGGAAGAAGAGCGACCGATGTCAGCTTAAGCCAAGTTAATTGTATAGAAGTCAAGAATTCGAAGCTGAAGTGTTCGAATTTCAAGTGTTCGGTTGAAGGAGTGACCGAACATTTAAGTAATCAGCCCTGCATGGCTAACTTCTATTGGTCGCCTGTGACCATTTACTGTTTTATCCCTATAGTAGTCTATAAATACTCCATTACATTTTATTGTGAGTAGTTAGTTGTTGTTGAATGATCAAACATAGTAGTTGCTATTGTGAGTCTCCGATGGAGCCGAACCCCGACGTGGGATTTTAAGAACTTGTGTCATTCGGTGTCGAATCATTTGAACAATCTTTTTCTTTGGTCATTCAGTTTGCAAGAAGCATAGACTTCTTGAGGATTGTTGCTTAGTATAGGTGATTCTTGACCTCCGATTCGATCGAGCTTGAGACTAGTTCCTCAATGTTCTTTTGAATCGAAGCAAGATTTGTCTTGCCTCTATCTTTGTTCTCGTTTTCTTCCGTGTTCCTTTCGTGTTTAGCTTAACCCTCGGGTTTGCTTGCACCAAGCACCATTTCTCAAATCACCCTTTACATGAGAACTAGAAGCATTAGGTCGCTTAGCATATCTAAAAGGTGCAAGCTTCTTCTTTCCTATGGAACAACCACCACCTCCTCCTATACTAATGGAAAGACCTCTACTATCCTCTTGTTTATATGGAGCAACACAAAGAAAAGAAGATGCACATGAATAATCACTATAACAATCTTCATCATCATTCTCTAGGTCACTATTTTCATAATCAAATTCATTACAAGAAGAGTAAGTAGGAACATCAAACCTTGAAGCGTTACCATCTTCGACTTCTTGACTAGAAGCATAAGAGTCATCCTCCAATCCCGGCTCTTGATGGTAAGTGCCTTAGGCTCGATTTGCCCTGCATCATCCTCCCCTTCTTGAAAGGATTTCGTCCTCGAAATCAAAACTTCAACAACCAAAGACAAGAACAAGCCAAATATCCTACTACAATAGTAGGTTAGTGCAACTAGTGTGGAAAACACACTCTTATGGTATAACCTAGTATCAATGACAATGATAAAGCGCATGTCTCCAAAGAAAACAACAAGTACTGGGCTTCCCCAATAGGTGCACTCAACACAAGATTCATCAAAGAGATCAATAGGGTAGAGAATATGCAAGATTAAGCCTTCAAAATTCCTATGATCCCTAAGTCCAATAAGAACAAACCAAAACTTCCCACTACAAGAGTAGGCAAGCCCAACAAGAGTGAGTACAAGTGATGTGAAAATCACACTTTTGTGATAGAGCCAAGTATCAATACTAATAAAAAAACTTATGTCTCCAAAGGAAACAACAAATTCTTGGCTCAACAATGACAAGCACTCACTACCATAACAAGCAAAGAGATCAATAAGACATGGAACATGCAAGATTAAGCAACTAAGTTCATTATGACCTCCAAGTTTATGGTCAACACACCAAGCCTTCAATGCATTACTATCACAATGTTACTCATTGGCTTTGGCATGCTCAACACCCAAGGTGTGATCAACATATGGGGTGGAGTAAACAAAATAGTTCAATAGGCAACTAACATCAAATACTCCACTCCCCTTCTTGGAAGCACTCTTACACACACCAAGAGTGGCTTCCACACCTCCAAATCCACCTCTAAGACAATCTTCCTCACTAGGCAAACTCCCAAGCAAGGTCTCAAAAATAGATTCTTCATAATTATAGTCCACACAATGAAGGTTAGGACTACTAGAGGGTGGCCCAACACAACCAATACCAAGACCACTCATCTCACTTGGAGTTCAAAATAATGGATTGTCTATAGAGTTCAACTTTCCAAACCATGGAGGTTTAAATCAAAACTCTTCTCTTGTTTGATATTCACCATCACCTCTTTGAGAATCCTCTTCAAACAAAGGGTTTGTGAAAACAAGTCCACTACCCATCAAAGGTGAGGCATCAAAACTAGAGTCATAATCCACACTTGAGGAGTCATCGAATACAAATCGATCCATCTCATCCACTAGAGACTCCTCAAGGTCACTACCATCCTCAGTACAACACATAGGTCCACCATTATCAAACAATTCATCAAGGGAAAGACTAGGGTATTCATTCAATTCATCTTCCCCTTTATCAAATATAGGTGGGGTGTCATAACATGGGTCACAAATAAGGTCAACTATACAATTTTCACTAAAGAGAGGTTCAATGAAAACCGAGCTCACATCATAATGTAGCTTATCATCCCTCTCAACTAGTGGTTCACAATCACACACAAGTTGACCAACCGACTATACACTAGTTGCAAACACATTGTAATCACACAATTCATCAACTAGCATAGAGTTTTCACAGACACTATCACATGACAAGGAAGTAACATGCTCAAGGGAAGAACTATCACATACCTTTGAGTGACCATCTTGCTCACTCAATGCACTTGAAGTGTCATCAATTGCCTCTTCACCTTGAAGCTCCCATCGATGATCTTCTTCACCTTGTCCTTCCATCTTGGAACATGATTGAGGCTCCATTGGTTTGCCTCCAAGAATACCTACACAAGAGCTAACACAAGTAGAAGAAAAATATAAAGCGTTAAGGTTAGAAAAAGGGGTGTCCTCACACTCAATGATTCTTTTTTCCTCTTTTTTTTCCCTCATTTTCTTTTCAAGGTCGGGTGTAGATTCGGGTGGTGACATCCCACTCACATCACTCAACACATCCTCTCCTTTTTCCACTCGAGGAATGTCACCGGTCACTCCCTTACTCCTCTCAATCTTTTGTCTCTCAAATTCGGGTGAGTTGGGACGAGGTCCAAGAATACCCATAGCCGGAGTAGGTGGACTCTTAACATCAAGCCGGAATCTAGGACTTGGAGACTCATCACTTGTGCTCTCGTACTTCCTTGTTGGTGAACCACTTAGCTTTGGAGCTTGTGGTTTTGGGTTCACCATGTTGGCATTTGTCAACTCTTTTCTTGCCCTAGTCCCACCATTTCTTGTGTTTGTAGGACTTCTTGATTGCTCAATTTCAACCATGGATTGAAGTTCTCGCTCCCTTCTCCTTTGCACAACCCAAGCATGTAATTGAGCGGTCATCTTTCCCCTCACTCCGTAGGGTGCAAACTCATAAACCCCTTGACCCGTTGGCACTAGATATATATCCCGCTTAGCATTATATTGAACCTCCTTATCATGCAACTATGGTTCACCTAGCCAAGCACCCACATTTGGTACGGGATGCAAATCACACCAAACATACTCATTGTAACCCTTATGAGATATGACTACCCTAGCCTCGCTAGTAACCCAAACACCATGATACTCATAAGGATGTTTCAATTTATAGCATGGTATCTTTAATCTATCAACTAAAGAAGGGTTAATGCAATTGGCATCGGATTCACCAATTTGGAGCAAGTTTCCTCCAAAACCATTTACCCCAATAACAAACCTACTCCTACCCAAGTTTCGTATAGGCACATCCAAGGAAGAGCTTGAATGTCCAAGACTAGCAACACCATCAACTCGGGTTTTCCTTATCCCTCCTCTCCTAGCAACACCACTAGGATAACTTCCACTTCCCGTCACTCTTCCAACTTTAGATGTGTTGTTGAAAGTCGTGGAAGGAGTCTAATCATAGAACCCATAGGAACTCCTTGAAGTAGGAGTTTGGTAGAAACCTCCTCTACCCTCCTTGGTTCCACAACCCATAGAACTACTCGTACCATCCCTTTATCCTCTAAGTGTTGGATTCGAGTGTTAATTGCATCAACCTTGGTCATAATGTCCCGAAGGTAAGCTTGATATAACTCGGTCCTATTTACACTTTTCTCACCATTCCCACTTCCATCCTTCACATAGGAGTTAGGAGCATTTAACTCTTTAGCACAAGTAGGGTTGGCAAGTTTCCCTTTTCACATGGAACAACCACCACCTCCTCCCATACCAATGGAAGGACTTCTACTACTGCCTTGTACACCACAAGCAACACCAAGAGAAGATGCATATGCACAATTCGTATTATCAACTTCACCATCCGTTCTCTCTATGTCACTATCATCATGTTCAAATTCATCACAAGAAGAGTAAGTAGGATCATCATACCTTGAAGCGTCACCATCTTCGTTTTCTTGACTAGAAGCATAAGACTCTTTGCATTCATCTTCGCAAGCGTCATAGTCTTCTTCATCTTCATAATCAACATAGTGACCCGCTTCATCATCATACGAGCCTTGGTTCCTCGAATTGTCATAGCAATACCCATCATCATCATCATAGGAACCATAGTCTCCATCATCTCCACATGAGTCGTACCATCCACAATCATCATCTGAAGCATTAGTTGTAACCAAGAGTAAAGGACCTCACAAATTCACCCCCTCAGGTATATCACTCAAAATAAGTCACTCAAGTTTCTTTCCACTAGTGTATACCCAAGTAATGCTTCGGAATGGAGTTTATGTGACTCAATGTACGTAAGCTATTTAAATGCGCACTTGAAGCAAGCAAGTTCTACGATTTTAAGTAAAACTCCAAGACACACAACACCCTAAAAGCTCAAAGATTAGTGTTAATATAGTAGGACAAATACCTTAGAAACACTAACCAAGAAGTACGGAAGTGAAATAAACACAAAAAACCACGAAACGAGAATAAATGGACCAACCAGTGGACTGGGCGGTCCGCCTAAGTAGGTGGGCGGTCTGCCTAGGGGCTGGACCAGTAGCCGAAGTGGGCGGTCCGCCTAGGGGGTGGGCGTTCCGCCTGGGTCCTTTTCTTAGCTCCTCCGAAAATAGGTTTTTGATGGTTTTTGACCCAAAATCTCAACATTTTTACCCCGATTCTCAAATCCCTTGGTACCCAAAGTTGTGTATAGTATTTCCCAAAAATCTCCGATGAATTTCAAGTCCAAATAACAAAAAACAAGATCACAATCGAGATTCAAAGCGGTTTATACAAGGATTTCAAGTTGGCTTCAATTTTCTTGAACTTTTGATTCACAACTCCAAATCATATAAAATTAGTACCAAATGAACGAGAAAATGATATAGAACAATCCCCGATATCAATCTCATACCCAACAATCAACCAATCCCAAGAATCAAGTCATGAACTCAAGAACAAGGGTTTTTCAAAAGGGTTTAAAATTTGGGATTCAAATCTTCAAATTCCGTAATACAACTTTAAATCACTTGTTTTAGGTACCAAAACAACGGGTTTTCAACAAGGATCAATCTCCAATAACACCCATATCAAGATTCAATCACACCAACAAGATATGGCAATTTTTTTGGATTTTTTTTAACTATTTCAATTTTTTTATGTTTTTTTCTTCTTTCACAAGAACACTAACAACAATACTAAAGTAAAGATACGATGAACAAGGAACGTGAATTCGTAAGAACGAAATCCGAGCCTTGCTCTGATACCAAACTGATGCAGGGTAAACGGGCGGAAGCAACAACAAGTAGCGGAAGCAAAAGATAAACACGAGATTAAAGAAATAAGGGACGGGGAAGAACAGAAATAGAAGAAAGAACGAATCAAACTAACCAAAGTAGATTGATTCAAAGGCAGAAAGAGACTTGAACCACTCACGGGGTCACACTAGAGGCGATCCACCATTGATTCCAAGTAAGAGATACATGAAGCCAACCTTCAACAAGAAAGACCTAGTCTCTTCTAAATTCTATTCTTCAATCTCAAAATCTAGCTAATGAAATGAAATGACAAAGGTTCCTATTTATAGTCTTTCCTAAAACTATGTAAAAATGACATAAAAGCCCCCACAAGTTGTGGTAAGATAATAAAGAAGACGTAGGGTCAAACTAGTAAATAGCACTAGGCTTAAGAGTTGAACTCGTCTTGGCTTCTCAGCAAAAGAGGCGGAGCGCCAAGTTGGGCAGTGGGGCAGCTTGGGCGGAGCGCCTCCCTTGAAGGCGGAGCGCCTGGGTTGCTCTATGCTTAGGCGGAGCGCCTACTTTGCCTGGGCAGAGCGCGTAGCCTAGGGTGCCCTCGATACATCTTCAATTTGCCCCTAAACTCTCGTCCTTTGCATCCTCAAATCCCGGCTCTTGATGGTAAGTGCCTTAGGCTCGATTTTCCCTGCATCATCCTCCCCTACTCGAAAGGATTTCTCCCTCAAAATCAAACCATCATGACCTACAACCAAAGACAAGCCAAATATCCTACTACAATAGTAGGTTAGTACAAGTAGTCTGGAAAACACACTCTTATTGTATAACCAAGTATCAATGACAATGATAAAGCGCATGTTTCAAAAGAAAACGACAAGTACTTGGCTTCCCCAATAGGTTCACTCAACACAAGATTCATCAAAGAGATCAATAGGGTAGAGCATATGCAAGATTAAGCCATCAAAATTCCTTTGATCCCTAAGTCCAATAAGAACAAACCAAAACTTCCCACTACAAGAGTAGGCAAGCCCAACAAGAGTGAGTGCAAGTGATGTGAACATCACACTTTTGTGATAGAGTCAAGTATCAATACTAATCAAAAACCTTATGTCTCCAAAGGAAACAACAAGTTCTTGGCTCAACAATGACAAGAACTCACTAACATAACAAGCAAAGAGTCAAGAAGACATGGAACATGCAAGATTAAGCAACTAAGTTCCTTATGACCTCCAAGCTTATGGTCAACACACCAAGCCTTCAATGCATTACTATCACAATGTGACTCATTGGCTTTGGCATGCTCAACACCTAAGGTGTGATCAACATATGGGGTGGAGTAAACAAAATAGTTCAATTGGAACCTAACATCAAATACTCCACTCCCCTTCTTGCAAGCACTCTTACACACACCAAGAGTGGCTTCCTCACCTCCAAATCCACCTCTAAGACAATCTTCCTCACTAGGCAAACTCCCAAGCAAGGTCTCCAAAATAGATTCTTCATAATTATAGTCCACACAATGAAGGTTATGACTACTAGAGGGTGGTCCAACACAACCAATACCAAGACCACTCATCTCACTTGGAGTTCAAAACAATGGATTGTCTATAGAGTTTAACTTTCCAAACCATGGAGGTTTAAGTCCAAACTCTTCTCTAGTTTGATATTCACCATCACCTCTTTGAGAATCCTCTTCAAACAAAGGGTTTGTGAAAACAAGTCCACTACCCATCAAAGGTGAGGCATCAAAACTAGAGTCATCATCCACACTTGAGGAGTCATCGAATACAATTCGATCCATCTCATCCACTAGAGACTCCTCAAGGTCACTGCCATCCTCAGTACAACACATAGGTCCACCATTATCAAGCAATTCATCAATGGAAAGAATAGGGTATTCATTCAATTCATCTTCCCCTTTATCAAATATAGGTGGGGTGTCATAACAAGGGTCACAAACATGGTCAACTACACAATCTTCACTAAAGAGAGGTTCAATGAAAACCAAGCTCACATCATAATGTAGCTTATCATCCCTCTCAAATAGTGGTTCACAATCACACACAAGTTGACCAACCGACTCTACACTAGTTGCAAACACATTGTAATCACACAATTCATCAACTAGCATAGAGTTCTCACAAACACTATCACATGACAAGAAAGTAACATGCTCAAGGGAAGAACTATCACATACCTTTGAGTGGCCATCTTGCTCACTCAATGCACTTGAAGCGTCATGAATTGCCTCTTCACCTTGAAGCTCACAACGATGATCTTCTTCATCTTGTCCTTCCATCTTGGAACATGATTGAGGCTCCATTGGTTTGCCTCCAAGAATACCTACACAAGAGCTAACACAAGTAGAAGAAAAAGATAAAGGGTTAAGGTTTATAATAAGGGGTGTCCTCACACTCAATGATTCTTTTTCCCTCTTTCTTTTCCCTCATTTTCTTTTCAAGGTCGGGTGTTGATTCGGGTGGTGACATCTTACTCACATCCTCTCCTTTTTCCACTCGAGGAATGTCACCGGTCACTCCCTTACTCCTCTCAATCTTTTTGTCTCTCAAATTCGGGTGAGTTGGGACGAGGTCCAAGAATACCCATAGCCGGAGTAGGTGGACTCTTAACATCAACCCGAAATCTGGGACTTGGAGACTCATGACTTGAGCTCTCGTTCTTCTTTGTTGGTGAACCACTTAGCTTTGGAGCTTGTGGTTTTGGGTTCACCTTGTTGGCATTTGTCAACTCTTTTCTTGCACTAGTACCACCATTTCTTGTGTTTGTAGGACTTATTGATTGCTCAATTTCAACCATGGATTGAAGTTCTCGCTCCCTTCTCCTTTGCACAACCCAAGCATATAATTGAGCGGTCATCTTGCCCCTCACTCCGTAGGGTGCAAACTCATTAACCCCTTGACCCGTGGCCACTAGATATATATCCCGCTTAGAATTTATATTGAACCTCCTTATTGTGCAACTATGGTTCACCTAGCCAAACACCCACATTTGGTACGGGATACACATCAGACCAAACATACTCATTGTAACCCTTATGAGATATGAGTACCCGAGCCTTGCTAGTAACCAAAACACCATGATACTCATAAGGATGTTTCAATTTATAGCATGGTATCTTTAATCTATCAACTAAAGAAGGGTTAATGCAATTGGCACCGGATTCACCAATTTGGAGCAAGTTTCCTCCAAAACCATTTACCCCAATAACAAGCCTACTCCTACCCAAGTTTCGTATAGGCACATCCAAGGAAGAGCTTGAATGTCCAAGACTAGCAACACCATCAACTCTGGTTTTCATTATCCCTCCTCTCCTAGCAACGCCACTAGGATAACTTCCACTTCCCGTCACTCTTCCAACTTTAGATGTGTTGTTGAAAGTCGCGGAAGGAGTCTAATCATAGAACCCATAGGAATTCCTTGAAGTAGGAGTTTGGTAGAAACTTCCTCTACCCTCCTTTGTTCCACAACCCATAGAACTACTCGTACCATCCCTTTTATCTTTTAAGTGTTGGATTCGAGTGTTAATTGCATCCACCTTGGTCATAATGTCCCGAAGGTAAGCTTGATATAACTCGGTCCTATTTACAGTTTTCTCACCATTCCCACATCAATCCTTCACATGGTAGTTAGGAGCATTTAACCCTTAGCACAAGTAGGGTAGGCAAGCTTCCCTTTTCACATGGAACAACCACAACCTCCTCCCATACCAATGGAAGGACTTCTACTACTCCCTTGTACACCACAAGCAACACCAAGAGAAGATGCATATGCATAATTCGTATTATCAACATCACCATTCGTTCTCTCTATGTCACTATCATCATGTTCAAATTCATCACAAGAAGAGTAAGTAGGATTGTTGAACCCTCCCAAAAAAAATGCACCCAAGTATGCATCGGGATTTGACTTCAACAAAATGGAGACTCCAAAGGGTTTCTTTGGAGTCGCCACCTAATTTAAGGATTATTAGGAACCTAAGGTTAATTAATGAGTGCAATTTATTCTTCATTTAAAAGAAATTAAATTTAAATCAGAGATTCTGAGTAAGTGGTTCTATTAAATTCGAAAGAAGATCTTTTGCGGGAGAAATTTCTAAAATCCGCTAAAAGCGGTTAATCCGACGATTTTCACGAATTATTAGGATAATAACATAATTTGTAAAACTAGATAAAGTAATAAATATAAATAAGTAAGGTAAATAAATGAATGGTTAATTAAGCGGTTAGATAATCGGACAAGTAAATAAGTAAGACAAGTGAATAATTGCTTAACTAATTAATTAGTTGATAATAAATAGATATAATAAAGAATTAATTAATTAATTAATTAAATGGATAATTAAATACATATAATTGTAGATAACGGATAAATAAATGATTACCCAGATAATTAACGAATGAGTAGCTTCCTTAGTTATGTTATATAAAATAGATATTAAGCTCAATTGCTTACTCAAATTGAATAATAAATGGATAAATAATTGTATAGATAAAATAAGAAGGGATGAATTACTTCTCTTAATAAGTTAAATAGAATAAGTAACGAGTGAATAGATAAACAAATATTAGTTAATTGAATAGTTGATTAAATAATCCAAACATCGTTAAGTAAATAAATGAGTTGTTGATTAAATAGCTAGGCAATTAATAGTAGACTATCAAATGATCAATGAATTAAATTACTTAATGGAGAAATAATTAATTGGCACAATTGATTAATGAACAAATTAACTAAACGATAATTAACAAATTAAGTAATTAATTGACTAATTAACTGTTTTATAATTAAATAGATAAGTAAATACAATATGAATGCGTATCAATTATTATTATTATTATTATTTAAGTAAATAGGCATTAAGGGAAAGCGTCATTTTAATTGTATTTTATTTTGCACACATTAATTAACAAATAGTTCGCAATTTCTAAATTAATTGGCAGGTTCCAAAGAAAACGAGACAAATGATTCAATAAAAACTACTATAAATATTCACAAGGAAATTTATTTCACAAAATTCTATCCTAGTCCGATTTCAGGGATCCTAAAACATGTTTTTCTAAAGGGGATGGGAAAGAGGGAGTTTAGAAGATAGAACCCGGATAGAAAACTTAATTCAACCCCTGTATTTCACAAGGTTTCTTATTTTTCTTTCCTTTTACATTTTCGGGGATATCAAGTCCCGAAATTGCGGAGCGGATCGAATAACTTCAAATGCGCGTAGCCATCCCAGTTTGTGAGTTTTGATTCAACTCGGTCCCAAGATTCATGCAAAAATAGAGAAGAGATAAGGAATTAGTATATGCAGACAGTGATAAACTGAAAACAAATGAACGTAAGGAGAAAATAATCAAGTTATAGAGAATAGCTCTCACGAAATCAGATTGAACTGTAGCTATCATCTGATCAAAGTAACAAGTCCACACCTTTTAGATTCAATTCTTATTCGAGAAAAATCATGCCAGGAAAAAGTGAAGGAAGGTCAAAGCTAGAATTAATTCAGAGGATATTCACTTAAATTTCATGAAAGTTGATTCAAATTCTGATTGCTTTTATTAACATTCATTTGCAATGCTACACCAATACAAAGGACAAAGGTAGACTGGCTCCCAGGACCAACACATAGAAATTGAACCTCTTTTCTAATAGAACATAACATTTAAGAAAGCTTAAGCCTCAACTGAATAGAACAAATAAAGCAGGACACTTAACCTTTCACTCTAAAGAGGCGAACCGGGAAAGAAAACTGGGGCATAATATCAGACAAACCTAATGGAACCTGTAACTGCTACTTACAGAACATGCATGGCAATAATTTACCACTCCTCAATGACTTTAAAGAAGCTGGGATAGACAGAAACATAGAACCACAAGAAACATTATCCGAACACCCTGCAACATCAGAACAACTCTTACTCCACTCATACACACACCATCACTACCAAAGATCAAACTACCTTCCCTCAGATCTCTTTGAACAAAAGGACCACCCCAGAACTACAACAACAACAAGAAACAGGAACTCCCATCCCATTGACACAACCTGAACTCCCTTGCTTCCTATTGAGACAACTACATGACCAGGAACTTCCCCACACTTACCAGCCTACAAACAACCTGCAAGACTACTCAACTAAGCCCCTGTACCTCTTCCTGCCTCCAGGGAACTATGCACACCACTTGCACCTAAATTAGACTCATGTTACCACCTCAGAATCATACCACAAAGCTCCTCAACCCCTTACACATGCAGAGAAACAAAAAGCCTCCAAAACAAACAAGATACCTCTCAAAACACCTCACTCTTTACCCCTTGCTTCTCTAAATACCAGACCTGCTCCAGACCCCTCACACTTCCAGACCTACTCTACAAGCCAAGCAATATCAGAGAAGCAGCTTACCCCGCTTCTTCTACTTCTAGACAACCAGAAAAGCAACCAAGCAACTTCCTAATGAACTCACCAACAAGAACCCTGCAGCTTCTCTACACCCACCTACACACACTCACAAACCTCCACCAGGCTCCCTATGCTCCTAACGACTAACTTAACAACACCTCTAGGCTCTCTCAAAACAACTGCAAGCACCAGACCAAAAGCCAACTACCTGCAGCCACCAGGAACTACTTCACACCTGCAACCAACCAGAACAACAACCCACACCACCTACAAACAACCAGACACAGCAGAAATACTACTACTAACTTGCTGCACCTAAAACAACACCTGCAAACTACCAGATCTCCTCCAAACAACCACAAACATAGTAACAACCAAAGTTAACATGACATTCATTTCTAAAAAAACTTTTGATGGACTGTCTAATTTCAGTTGACATTCAAACTTCATAAACAACTTAAACCACTTTCATTTTGAACAGAGATACCTAGGCCATTCAAACTTCATGAACAACCTAAATTACCTTTTCTATCTTTGAAACAGTTTATAATTTCAAAACTGAAATATTAAAGACTTTATATATATACCATTACTATGAAGCATAAGGAAACAATACTACTATTAATACTCTTAGTTAACATGAAGAAACAGAACCTGCTTTCTTTTTTACTCTAAAAGTGCTCCTCAAACCCTCACAGAAAACAAATACTTAAACCTTACCATAGTTCAATCAAGATGCAAAACCAGAACAGACCAGGTTCTTTATGAAAGCTGAGCATGAAACATTCTATTTTAAGAAGGTTCTGATAATATGTCATACAGTAGTCAAGAATCCAACTAGAACAGTCAAGAATCAAACTTATGCTCATACAAAAATCAAAAACTATTATCTTGACTAATACTACCATCAAACCTATATTCAAGTTATCAATGACAGATCTTTATAGAAGACACACTGAAAGATTTAAACTTGAAACATCTTTATACGACAATACCAGCTTGAACTCTATTCAAACTATTTTCAATGAAACAGAATCCCAAAAAAACATACATAAACATTAATGTATAAAAGCAAACAGTAAAAAGGCTTTGCATCTAACCTCTTTTAGGGCAGTGAACAAAGGGGCGACGAGCTGAAGAAATGACTCGACTAAGCAACTTGAACAAGGTCGATGACTCATTTGACGAAGCGACGACACAAACGATATAGCGATAACTCAAACAAAACTCATGAGCAAAAACCAGAAACAGAACACTGTGTATTTTCCAAGCTGCCGTTTTTGGTGATATCAAAAAAAAACCCCCCCCCCCCCCTTTACCCGAGCATAACATATACATATATATAGGGGAAAATTCTAGGGTTTTGACTTAAGATGAAAAGACTAGTATATCCTTACCTCCTCTTTTTTCCAACGTTCAGATTTCAACCTTTTATGTAAGCATTTGAAAAGAAAAAATCAAAAATCAAAAGGAATCTGAGTCAAATCGAATATTCCCTTTAGATTCTAATTTTTTGAATTCAAAGCTTGCTTAGCTTTCGATCCGCGCCCTTGATGATGAAGAGGAGTAGAAACCGACGGTTTAGATTGGATTTTATCACAGTGGGGTCGCAGTTTTGGGGGGAAACGAAAGGGGTCGGGTTGAATGGGATTTTTGCCATGTTGAGGAAGACAAGGGAAGTGGGGACCGGGTTTGGGTGTGGCTGGAAATGGAAATGGAGAGGGTGACGGAGAGGAGATCAGGGTTAGGGAATTTTGGGGAAAATGGGGTCGGGTCTCTGAAAATGGGTAAGGGAGTGTGAGTGTGCATGTTATGTATATATACAGGTTGCAGAAATAGGCCACATTTTCGGCTAAGGAACGAATATAGCCTATTTTAGAATTAAATTAGGAATTCAAGTGTTTGCACAGATAGGCTGGATTTTAGGTTGCACATTGCACATATAGCCCTTTTCGAAATTAATTAATTTACTATAATTAATTTAAATTTAAATTTTATTTTAAATAATTGATTTTCATTTAAATAATTAGTCATTAATTACATCTCGGGACGAAATTGGGTGTCAACAAGGATCATCATACCTTGAAGCGTCACCATCTTCGTTTTCTTGACTAGAAGCATAAAACTCTTCGCATTCATCTTCACAAGCCTCATAGTCTTCTTCATCTTCATAATCAGCATAGTGACCCGCTTAATCATCATACGAGCCTTGGTTCCCCGAATCGTCATAGCAATACCCATCATCATCATCATAAGAACCATAGTCTCTATCATCTCCACATGAGTCGTGCCCTCCACAATCATCATCTGAAGCCATAGTTGTAACCAAAGAGTAAAGGACCTCACAAATTCACCCCCTCACGTGTATCACTCCAAAGATGTCACTCAATTTTCTTTCCACTCGTGTATACACTCAAGGTCGTTGGCTTTGTGACCACACTCTATTGTTCTCACCACTCACGCCTTTTTACTCTCAAGACATTTTTGTAATCAAAATGGCAAGATCAACAACTAGTACACCCAAGTAATGGTTCGGAATGGAGTTTATGTGACTCAATGTACGGAAGCTATTTAAATGCGCACTTGAAGCAAGCAAGTTCTACGACTTTATGTAAGACTCCAAGACACACAACACCCTAAAAGCTCAAAGATTAGTGTTAATAAAGTCGGACAAATACCTTAGAAACACTAACCAAGAAGTACGGAAGCGAAACAAACATAAAAAACCACGAAACGAGACAAAATGGACCAACCAGTGGACTGGGCGGTCCGCCTAAGTGGGTGGGCGGTCCGCCTAGGGGCTGGACCAGTGGCCAGAGTGAGCACGAATTTGTAAAATGCAAGGCTTTCATAAGATAAGTTGACTAACAAGACATGATGTCTCAAGTCGAATCGTGTACTTCAAATATAATATGCCAATATTGCAAGACAACCGACATCGCGAAACACTCCGAAAGCGGTGCTTCAGCTGACTTGTCTTAGACTATCAATAAATGCCAATATTGCAAGACAACCAACATCGCGAAACACTCCGAAAGCGGTGCTTCAGCCGACTTGTCTTAAACTATCAATAAATGCCAATATTGCAAGACAACCGACATCGCGAAACACTCCGAACGCGGTGCTTCAGCCAACTTGTCTTAAACTATCAATAAATGCCAATATTGCAAGACAACCGACATCACGAAAGACTCCGAAAGCGGTGCTTCACCCGACTTGTCTTAAACTATCAATATAATTTGAATGTAGTAATGCCAATATTGCAAGACAACCGACATCGCGAAACACTCCGAAAGCAGTGCTTCAGCCGACTTGTCTTAAACTATCAATCTATTTTAAACATAAATGCCAATATTGCAAGACAACCGACATCGCAAAATACTACGAAAGCGGTGTTTCAGCCAGCTTGTCTTAAACGACCAATCTAGTTGAAATGTAAAATGCCGATATTGCAAGACAACCGACATCGCGAAACACTCCGTAAGTGGTGCTTCAGCCAACTTGTCTATCAATATCGCGGGGTAAATTCTATTGCAATGTTAAGACGTTGAGAAAAGAAAATGCCGCCTTTTCGGCAATAATCAAATGTAATGCTTAGATGCCGCAAGAATAAATTTGAATGATCTGTCGAGCAGAATCGTATGCGTCGTCAATTTAATCGGTGTTGCTTGTCCTGTCTGAATGCTCTTTCCCTTTGAACCTTCATGTTCCAGCTCTTAAAGAAAAACCCGTTAGTTTTGGGGAGGGGGGGTGTTTGATTTGTGCTGATTCATCTCGAATTTGCTGCCATCGCATCTTTTTCTTTATGAGACTAGGGCTTTGAAAACCATCCTTCGAAACTTGGTTTATGAACTCAATAGTATAACTCATCTTAAGATAGAGGCAAAAATAAAGTGTTAGCTTGGATAAGCTTGGAGTTTTGACTGATGACTGAGGAACGGATTCAAAGAACCTGTTCCTTTGAATCACTGCAGCTAAATAGATAATTCATGCAAAATCATTTAAGTTGAGATATTATTAATTATCCTAAAACTGATGTTTATCTTGATAATTATGCAGGTCTAAACGGATATGAAAAGATTGCATAAACAAAGGATAAAGGATAGAAGATCCGGATTCTCAAGAGAAGAATCCAATTAGGACTCAAACTCATGGGAGCTTTGGAGTTCTAATTCTTGAAGACTTCTTGGCTGCTGGAGCTATAAAACGTGGAGCATATCAGCCATAGAAGTTAAGCACAAATATAGAGAGCATCGAGCAAAAGCTTAAAAGAGTTATTAGCTTATTTGTGTAATCAGTTAGCTACAGTAGAACTAAGTTAGAACCTGTTCCTTAGATTGAATCTTGTAAAAGTTCAAGTCTTAGTTCAATTGTAGTAAGCAAAAATCGAGTTGTAAACTTTCTGGTTCAAGTCGTGGACTTGACACAACTTCACTGATCGTGAGAAAGATCACTAAAGGATTAGAGTTAGTCCTAGGTTAGTAAGAGTGAATCTTGTAACCAAGTGGGTCTTTTTACATAGAGAATTTGAAATCCTACTTGAGAAGTAGGTCGTGGTTTTTTTATCCCGAGTCAAGGGGTTTTTCCACGCTAATATCTGGTGTTCAATTACTTACAGTTTTAATTCCGCATATCGTAGAGTAAAGGAACTCATTTTAAGAAACTAGTCCTTAAAACAGTAAAGTGGTGTAATCGTGGGAAATATCAATTGGTATCAGAGCAGCTTATCCTTGAAAAGGCTAACACCTAGGATTAAATGAGTACATCACGAGAGAACAGTGAGGGTCAGTCAATGGTTAGAGCTCCTTACTTCAATGGGAAATACTATTCATGGTGGAAAGAAAGGATGCGTGATCACCTTCAAGCAGAGGACTATGAATTGTGGGACATAGTAACTGAAGGTCCCATGATCCTAATGAAGAAGGATGCTGAGGGAAATGATGTTCCCAAAACCAGGAAGGAATGCAATGCTGAAGACATAAAGCAATGGGAAAAGAATGCAAAGGCAAGGAAGTGGCTGGTTGGTGGACTTAGTCCTGACGAATGCACTAGAATCAGAGGGTATGCCACTGCAAAAGAGATTTGGGATGCTCTACAAGTTGCACACGAAGGAACAAGTCAGGTAAAAAGGTCTAGAGGTACACTTCTTTATGCTGAATATGAAAGCTTTAAAATGAAAGAAGAAGAGTCAATCTCTGAAATGTATACTAGATTTAATGCCATTGCTTCTGAACTTATCTCTTTGGGAAGGGTTTTAACTGTGGAAGATAGAGTAGAAAATATTTTAACTAGGGTTCTTCCAGATTCTTGGGATATCAAAGCTTGTGCTATCATAGAAAGGAAAGATTTAACCACTCTATCCTTAGATGAACTTATAGGCAATTTAAAGACTTATGAACTAAGGAAAAAGGTTAAAAACATAGGAGCACCAGTTAAAACTGAACCTAACCTAGCCTTGACTGCTGGTGATAAGATCATTAATGATAAGGAACTGGTCCTTATCGCTAAAAGTGTTCAGAAATATTTGATTAAGAAAAAGGCAATTAGTGGGCAGGGTAGGTCTACTAACATGAAACAGGCTGGAGAATGCCACAAATGTGGAAGCTCGGAGCACTACATCAGCAAATGTCCAATCATGGAAGGAGAATGGAGGAAGAGATTCATTGAGGAAAGGAAAAAGGCTAGGGAACAGGTCCATAAGAAAAGTGGAAATCCTAAAGCAATGGTTGCAGGATGGCAAGACAGTGAAGAAGAAATAACTGATGATGATCTGGATGAGGATCTTGCTCTAATGGCTCTTGGAGATTAAGAAAATGAAGAAGATGCTGAGGTATTTGTTTCTAAACTCAAAGAAGATGTACAAAGCATGTCTAGAGAAAAATTGGTTAAAGTATTCCATATTGTGCTAAATGAATGTAAATCTCTAAGGGATGGAAATCATAAACTGCATGATGAAATTGATTGTTTAGAAGCAGAATGCAAAGAGGAAGCAATTAAAAATGATTTTCTGCAAAGGAAGATTAGCATGCTTGAGGAACAGGTCCTCACACTTAAATCAACTGCTCAGGAATTAGAAAATGCTAAAACAGTTGAAAAGTTAAAGGTATTGCTAATTCTCATCAGATCATTGCTGAAGAGAAACTGAAAGTCACAGTTGATGAACTGTGTAAAAAAGATGAGAAGATAAGATCTTTAGAAGAAGACTTGGTTAAAATAAAAATGGAACTCAGAAAAACTGTAGAATGGAACAAATCTTCTGAAGCACTAGAATGGTTACAGGAAAATCATAGTAGTAACAGGAAAGGTATTGGATTCATGAAAGCACAGAGTTCATCCAAATGGGATCCAAAGAGTAAGTACTTATCATTTCCTGAAAACTGGCTATGCACTCATTGTGGGAACACTGGTCACCGGAAAGAAAATTGTCAATCTTTAAAAATGGCTGACCAGAGGAACAGGTCCTACAAACCTGTTCAAAATTCTATAAAATAGAAAAGTAGGCCCTATAAACCTGTTCACAATTCTGAAAAAAGGAAAATTGTCCACACAAAGAAACCGTTACCATTTTGGGCTAAGAAAGATTTGATTCATCCTTTTTCTAAAGGAAAGGAACCCAAACTAGTTTGGGTTCTTAAAATTAATCCCTAGTTTTCTTTTGCAGGCTAGAGTGAAGGAGATAAACCACAAATTGTATATGGACAGTGGTTGCTCAAGTCACCTGACAGGACATAAGGAACTGTTCCTTTCACTCTCAGCCTTCCAAGGAGGAAGTGTTTCATTCGGTAATGGTAAGAAAGGTGGAAATCATTGGAATTGGAAAGGTAGGTAGGTCTGATTCACACTGTATAGATAATGTGTTTCTAGTAGATGGGCTGAAACATTGCTTATTGAGTATATCTCAATTGTGTGACAAAGGTAATAATGTTAATTTCTCATCTACTGGATGCACTGTGACTAACAAAACATCTGGAGAGATTATTTTGCAGGGAAATAGGCATGGAAACATCTACAAAGTAGACTTGCTGACAATTTCTGATGGAAGCTTGAGTTGCTTAAGTGTGGTGCAAAATGATCCCCTCCTATGGCACAAAAGACTAGGACATGCTAGTCTTTCACAATTGAACAAACTTGTGTCCAAGGATTTGGTGATAGGTCTTCCTAACATCAAGTTTAGTGATGAAAAAGTATGTGATGCTTGTGCCAGGGGGAAGCAGGTAAAATCCTCCTTCAAACCGAAGAAATAGGTAAGTACCACTAAACCTTTGGAACTGGTCCATATGGATTTATGTGGTCCAATTAGAACAATGAGTCGTGGAGGTAAGAAGTATGTTATGGTATTGGTGGATGATTACTCTAGATTTACATGGACTATATTTCTTGCATCTAAAGAAGAAGCATTTAATGCATTTTCAATTTTTGCTAAGAAAGCTCAAAGAACTCTAGATAGTCATATTGTTGCTATTAGGTCAGATCATGGAACTGAATTTGAAAATCACATATTTTTCAATTTTTGCAATGAAAATGGCATCAATCACAATTTTTCTTCACCTAGAACTCCACAACAAAATGGTGTAGTGGAAAGGAAAAATAGGACTCTAGAGGAAATGGCAAGAACTATGTTAATATCTGGAAATCTTCCACAAAACTTCTGGGCTGAGGCTATTAATACTGCATGCTACATAATAAATAGATGTATGACTAGACCATTAATAGAAAAGACCCCATATGAGTTGCTTAAGGGAAGAAAACCAAACATCTCTCATCTTAGGGCTTTTGGTTGCAAGTGTTTTATACACAACAATGGGAAAGATGCCTTAGGAAAATTTGATCCTAGAAGTGACGAGAGAATCTTTGTTGGTTATTCTTTAAATAGTAAGTCATATAGGGTGTTTAACAAGAAAACATTGAAAATTGAAGAAAGCATGCATGTTAAATTTGATGAAACTGACAGTCTCACTCAAGAACAGGTACAGGAGGATGATGAAATTGGATTGCTGAAAGCTTATGAACTTGATCCACAAATGCAGAGTCTGGATATGAGAAATGAACCGCAAGGAACTGTTCCTCATGACAGAACTGAGAAGAGTGGCACAGATACAGGGGGAACAATTGTTGGTTCCACCTCACAAACTGGTAGTGCTACTCCATCAGGAACTGTTCCTCAGCAGAGGACTTCTGACAATGGATTGACACCCAAGCCTTACAAGTATCAAGGGTCACATCCTGTGGATCAAATAATCTCAGACAAGAATGCTGGAATTCAAACTAGATCAGCAGCCAAAAATCACAATCTGTGTGCCTTTAGTGCTTTCCTATCTCTTGTTGAACCCAAAAATGTGAAAGAAGCGCTGAAGGATGCAGATTGGATAAATGTTATGCAGGAGGAATTGAATCAATTCCAAAGAAGTCAAGTTTGGCATCTGGAACCCAAGCCAAGGAACAGGTCCATAATTGGAACAAAATGGGTTTTCAGAAACAAACTCGATGAGGATGGCATGGTAACAAGAAATAAGGCTAGGCTAGTTGTTCAGGGATATAGTCAAGAGGAGGGCATCGACTATGATGAGACTTTTGCTCCAGTTGCAAGACTCGAAGCAATAAGACTTCTTATAGCCTTTGCTACATACATGGAATTCACTTTACATCAAATGGATGTTAAGAGTGCATTTCTGAATGGCTACTTGAAAGAAGAAGTGTATGTCAAGCAACCTCCAGGCTTTGAAAATGAATAGTTCCCTGAGCATATGTACAAGTTGGACAAGGCCTTGTATGGGCTCAAGCAGGCACCAAGAGCATGGTATGAAAGGCTATCAAAATTTCTACTCCAGCATGGATACAAGAGAGGTAAAATTGATAGCACATTATTTTTGAAAGAAAAGGTAAGCATCTCTTAATTGTTTAAATTTATGTAGATGATGTAATCGTTGGTGCTACTTGTGAAAACTTAAGTAAGGAATTTGCAAACTTGATGGGGAGTGAGTTTGAGATGAGCATGATGGGTGAACTCAATTTCCTTTTGGGTTTACAAATTAAGCAAACCTCAAATGGAACTATGATCCATTAACAAAAGTATGTTAAGGAATTACTTAAAAGATTTGATATGGACAATGCTAAGGAAATTGACACACCTATTGCCACTGCTACAAAATTGGATCTTGATGAACATGGAATATCAGTTGATCAAAAACTGTATAGGGGTATGATAGGTTCTCTACTTTATCTAACTGCTAGTAGACCTGATATTGTGTTCAGTGTTGGTTTGTGTGCTAGGTTTCAATCAGATCCCGAGGAATCTCATTTGAAAGATGTTAAAAGAATATTGAGGTATCTGAAAGGAACAGGTCCCTTGGGACTTTGGTATCCAAAAGGTGGTAGTTTTAATCTTGTTGGATATACTGATGCTGACTATGCATGTTTCCTTGTTGATAGAAAAAGCACCTCAGGTATGGCACATTTTCTTGGCGAGTGTTTGGTTTCTTGTGGAACCAAGAAACAAAATTCAGTGGCACTTTCCACTGCTGAGGCTGAATATGTGGCAGCTGCTTCATGTTGTTCACAGTTGTTATGTATCAAACAACAATTACTGGATTTTTGTGTTGATGTAGGAACTGTTCCTATCAATTGTGATAACACTAGTGCTATTAATATGACAAAGAATCTAGTGCATCACAAAAGGACTAAACACATTGACATAAGGCATCATTTCCTAAGAGACAACTATGAAAAACGTTTTATCACCATAGCATTTTGTCCCACTGAAAAGCAAATTGCTGACATTTTTACAAAAGCTCTAGGTAGAGATGATTTTGAAAGAAATAGATTGGAATTAGGGATGATTAAATTCAGATAAAATCATCAATGCTTTACTTCATAATTGGCTAGAAAATTGCACTTAAAATGAATTTTATTCAAGTCATTATGAATGATTTAGTCCAGCTTAATACTTAAATGTATATTCTTATGCCATATCTCCTATTTAGAGTTGCTAAAATTGAATGATGTTACCCTTATGCTTTTAGAATTTCAGATGATCAAAATGTTGCAAATTGGAAGGACACTGAATTTTTGTGTTAAAATCAGGTATGTACTCGTTATTATTCAGTTAATTTAGAAGTGCATAGGCTATAGTAACTTGTAATTAGGATAAATCCCACTAAGTTTCCTAACCATATCCAAATTGCAAAAGAGTCCCATCGGAGGAACTATTCCTATTCTAAAAAGGAGATTGCAACAGCCTAACGGCTCTATTTCTCCGGGAGACTCCCAAGAGTCCATAACCGTTGCATGTTGTGCTGAGGTAAGTGTGATCGTTTCCTACTCTAATTACACTACCTAATTCACACTATAAATACACTCCTTCTCCCACGTTATTCCTTTACCTTGTTCATCAATTAAATTCTCAAAATTTCAGAAAGAATTGTCAATTATCTTTTAATTCGAATTGCAAGAATGTCTCTTTCTTCTGATAATTCTCCATCTGCACCTACTACTGAACAACCACAAAACCTCAACCCTCCTTCACCCATGGAAACCACTGATCCAAACCCTGAAATTCCTGAAATAATCCCAGAAGTACCTGAACTTGAAATTCAGGGGGAAGGACCAGTTCCCACGGCTGAATCAATTGCTGAGCAGGTCGAGGATTTGTCAAGAGCTATGGTTCTGTTTCAGTATCATGTAAACTTTGCTTATCCCTTGAATGTAGTGGTAGATGAGGAAGAAAAGGAAGAGGGGTCTGAGGATGTTCCTGAGGGGGAAACTATTAAAAAGTTTGAAGCACCCATGCATGGGTCATCGGGGTCTCCAGAGGTTGCTTTTAGAGCACCCATGGAGGATGTTATAGATGTTGATGAGGCTATTAGTGATAGTGATAGGCCCTTGGTGGATTCGATCAACATTAGGAGTTTGAAAAGAAAATTAGCTAGAAAGGGACCCATTGATGACCATGTGACTGCTGAAATTACTGCTAAGTTAAAGAAAATTGGGGACAGTTATAAGCCAGGAAATAAGAAAAAAGGTGAAAGTTCCTCTAAGGCAAAAGGACCTGTTCCTTCTGCCTCAACCCCTGCTTGTGGGGTTAGGAGGACAAGAAGTGATGCTAAAGCTGCTTATGAACAATTAGCTGCTGCTTTAGAAAGGAGCAGAAAAGGGAAAGGAAAACAGGTGGTTGAAGAAGAAAAAGTGGATGATATTGAATTTGATGATTTTTGTGAGGATGATGAGATGGCAAGAAGCTGAGGCGGTTGCTCCTAAATCTAAGAAAAGAAAAGTTGTTCAAGGAAGGGTAACAAAAGTTCTGCTAAGGCTGCTGAAAAGTCTGCTAAGAGGACCAGGTCCTCTAAAAGAGTTGTTGTGACTGAAAGTTCTGATATTGACAGTGATGAGTCATTTGCTGGAGATGAAAGTGACAGTGAAGCTTAGGAAGATGAGACTGTACACTGTGTTCATGATTACATTCTTACCAGGAAGGTGTTGAAGAGTAGAGTATTGTCTGATGTCCAAGAAGAAGGGATGCTATGGTTGCTGCAAAAACTGCATGCTCAAGGCTGGAGGGACATGGTCCTTCAGATTTCTGGTAGATATGCAAAAGGGATGGTGCAGGAGTTCTACAAGAACTGCTCCATCAGAGGTGACCAAATTACTACCTCTGTTAATGGAAATGTGATTATATTTAATACCAAGGAACTTGGTGAGCTGTTGGGGATTCCCTTTACTGGGTATGACAGCTATGTCAAGAAAGTTTGGCCTGACTTGACAAACTTGCCAACTGATCTGGAGATCACTAGGAAGTTTGCTGAGAATGAAGGGGAATAGAAACCCAGGGCTGTGCATAAGAGTGAGATGCACCCACAGCACCAAGTGTTATTCGAGTTTGTGAACAAGGTTGTGATGCCAAGGCAGGAGAAAAGAGGAATTGCCAGTTTCATGGACCTGGTCCTTATGGAAATGTTGGACACTGAAAAGCAGATCAATTGGCCCAGCTTTATGATCCACCTGATAAAAAGGGTGATTGCTGGGAAGAGAAAGCATTCCTTGCCGTTTGGCTTTATTTTAACTGATGTGTGTGCAAAACTGAAGATTCCCTTGGAAGGGGTAGTGAAGGCTACAAAGAAGGAAAAATTTGGCTGTGCTACATTGATAAGTTGTGATTTGCCAGTTCAGGCTGATCCTCTACAGGCTGGTGTTGGGAGGCAGCCATTAAACAACAAAGTGAGGGCACTTAGGCAAGAGGTTGCTATTCAGACTGCTGAGATAGCAAGGTTGGAAGAGGAGAAGAATTACTGGAAGGAAGAGGCCACAAAAGCAAAGGAGACCAATGAGGGAATGCTCAAGCAGATGTTTGAGTAGCTTAACAAGTCTCAGGGACCTGGTCCTTCCACATCCTGACCACCTTAGCCTTTAGCCATCTTTTGTCCAGTGGGATTTAGCCTAGTTTAGTGCCTTAGTCTTTTCCTTCTTTAGTCTTTGAATAATTCTGTAGTACTTGCTTGTATCCCCTGGTTTCATCTTTTGATTTAATGAATTGTCTTTGATGGCTAATATCATTGTTTTGCAGTTGCTTTAATCTGATTTATGTTTGCATTTTGAATTGCCTCAAATGGCCATGTGCTGATTATTCTAACACTTGAGTTATAATTTTTATGTAACCTTTTCAATGATGCCAAAAGGGGGAAGAGTAAGTCTGATTTTGCGTGAAGTTATACCTAATTGAAAATCTGTTCCTTAATGATGAATAAAATCTCCACTGATTGATTGTTTTTGAGCTTAAGTTGTACTTCAGGACATTAAGGATATGCAGCTATGCTTATGAATTTGTTATCATCAAAAAGGGGGAAAATGTTAGCTTGGATAAGCTTGGTGTTTTGACTGATGACTGAGGAACGGATTCAAAGAACCTGTTCCTTTGAATCACTGCAGCTAAATAGATAATTCATGCAAAATCGTTTAAGTTGAGATATTATTAATTATCCTAAAACTGATGTTTATCTTGCTAATTATGCAGGTCTAAACGGATATGAAAAGATTGCATAAACAAGGGATAAAGGATAGAAGATCCGGATTCTCAAGAGAAGAATCCAATTAGGACTCAAACTCATGGGAGCTTTAGATTTCTAATTCTTGAAGACTTCTTGGCTGCTGGAGCTATAAAATGTGGAGCATATCAGCCATAGAAATTAAGCACAAATATAGAGAGCATCGAGCAAAAGCTTAAAAGAGTTATTAGCTTATTTGTGTAATCAGTTAGCTACAGTAGAACTAAGTTAGAACCTGTTCCTTAGATTGAATCTTGTAAAAGTTCAAGTCTTAGTTCAATTGTAGTAAGCAAAAATCGAGTTGTAAACTTTCTGGTTCAAGTCGTGGACTTGACACAACTTCACTGATCGTGAGAAAAATCACTAAAGGATTAGAGTTAGTCCTAGGTTAGTAAGAGTGAGTCTTGTAACCAAATGGGTCTTTTTACATAGTGAAGTTGAATCCTACTTGAGAAGTAGGTCGTGGTTTTTTGATCCCGAGTCAAGGGGTTTTTCCACGCTAATATCTGGTGTTCAATTACTTACAGTTTTAATTCCGCATATCGTAGAGTAAAGGAACACATTTTAAGGAACTGGTCCTTAAAACAGTAAAGTGGTGTAATCGTGGGAAATATCATAAAGTAATTTGGTAAAATACAAAGCAAATAATCATTGATATGCAAATGAAAAGTTTATAATGCATTTAAAAATTTTTGCTTCAACTGAAACTCTTGACATATTTTGAAACAAACTGAACGTCCTTTGCATCTGCAACTTGCACCAATCTTGAAAATCTTAGAACTCTGCCATCCTAGCCTTTCATAAGCAATACTGATTTTGCAAAATCTGCCCCAGTTATGATCTCCTGAATCTTCAACTCATTTTGCAAAATTTGCCTCAGTTGCTATCTTTCAAATTTTCAAATTATCTTGTAAAATTGCCCCAGTTTCTATCTTCCATATCTTCAAATTATCTTGCAAAATTTTCCCAGTTGCTTGCCTTAGGGGAGACTGAAAATTTTAATATTATAGAGTCCAGCCCATTAAGAGCGCCTACGTATCCCTCCACGGGAATCAGACTGTGCGTAGTTCTACTTACATAAAGAATTTGGGGAAAATATGGCAATCTAAGTACGAAACCGCATCCGAATTGGAAAACCTACACATCTGCCCAGATGCGTAGTTCGGAATTACATAATAAAAGATAAACAAACCTAAAGTGTTACAATATTTTGACCGAATCCGAAGGGGATTGCCTACTTATCCTGTTGCCATTCCAGGAATCAGGTCAGAAGTAGTTCAAATACATAAAAGAGGATATTGGGAAAATTCTATGCTAGTGCAACTGAACTCTACGTGAGTTGCCTACGTATCCCGCCTTGGGATTCAGGTCACGCATAGTTCGCATTACATCAAAAACTACATTCAGAACAATGCTAACTTGTGATTGCTTCAGACATAGTATCTTTTGACGGCATCTGTGTTGATTGCTTTTGGCAAAACTTGACCATCCATTTCTGCCAGAATCAGTGCTCCTCCGGATAAAACCCGATGAACCACATATGGACCTTGCCAATTCGGTGCAAATTTGCCCCTTGCTTCTTCTTGATTAGGAAAGATCTTCTTTAACAACAATTGCCCCGGTTTGAAGTCTCTCACTCTCACTTTCTTGCCAAAAGAGTTGATCATGCGATTTTGGTAAAGTTGCCCATGACAAATTGCATTCATTCTTTTCTCATCAATAAGCATCAACTGTTCACATCTGATCTTCACCCATTCAGCATTTTCTAACTCAGCTTCTTGAATGATTCTTAAAGAAGGAATTTCTACTTCCGCGGGTAAGACTGCTTCCGTGCCGTACACTAAAAGATAGGGAGTTGCCCCAGTTGAAGTTCTAGTGGTGGTGCGGTACCCAAGAAGTGCAAAAGACAAATTTTCATGCCAATCTCTATAATTATCAATCATCTTGCGAAGAATACGCTTGATGTTCTTATTTGCCGCTTCAACAGCTCCATTCATTTGAGGCCGGTACTCAGTAGAGTTGCGATGAGTAATCTTGAAGCTTTCACAAGTTGCTCTCATTAAATCACTATTCAAGTTTGCACCATTATCAGTGATGATTGATTCAGGAACTCCGAATCTACAGATGATATTGTTGCGCACAAAATCTGACACCACTTTCTTGGTTACGGACTTGTGAGAAGTTGCTTCCACCCACTTGGTGAAGTAATCAATAGCCACCAAAATAAAGCGATGTCCATTTGAAGCGGCCGGCTCAATAGGACCAATAACATCCATTCCCCAAGCAACAAAAGGCCAGGGAGAACTCATTGCATGAAGTTCAGAAGGAGGTCTTTTGATCATATCTCCGTGAATTTGACATTGATGGCATTTCCGCACAAACTGAACACAATCAGTTTCTATAGTTAGCCAGAAATAACCCGCTCTCAAGATCTTCTTTGCTAAGACAAAACCATTCATGTGCGGCCCACAAACTCCCGCGTGCACTTCCATAAGCAATTTATTTGCTTCAATGGCATCAACACACCTTAAGAGTCCTAAGTCTGGGGTCCTCCTATATAGGATTTCACCGCTTAGAAAGAATTGATTTGCTAACCTCCGAATGCTCTTCTTTTGAACACTTGTTGCATTTTCAGGATAATTCCCAATCTTGAGATAATTTTTTATATCAAAATACCAAGGATGGCCATCTCGCTCTTCCTCAACTTGAAAACAATAAGCTGGCCTATCATGCAATTCAATTTCGATCGGATCAATATAATTCTTGTCAGGATGTTAGATCATAGAAGATAAAGTTGCCAAAGCATCGGCGAACTCATTTTGAAGTCTTGGAACATGCTTGAACTCAATCTTTGCAAACCTTTTGCACAATTCCTTGACACAACGCAAATAAGGAAGAATCTTTGCATTATTGGTGTTCCACTCGCCTTGTACTTGGTGAATCAGTAAGTCAGAATCCCCGATCACTAAAAGTTCTTGAATATTCATATCAACTGCTAATCGAAGACCCAAAATGCATGCTTCATATTCAGCCATGTTGTTAGTGCATGGAAATCTGAGCTTGGTCGAAACAGGATAATGCTGACCCATTTTAGAAATTAAGACAGCTCCAATACCAACACCTTTAAAATTTGCTGCTCCGTCAAAGAAAAGATGCCAACCATCATATTCAGAAGAGATGTCTTCTCCCAAAAATAGGACCTCTTCATCGGGAAAGTAAGTTCTCAATGATTCATAGTTGTCATCAACAGGATTTTCAGCCAAATGATCCGCCAATGCTTGTGCTTTTACCTCCTTTTGGGTGACATAGACTGTGTCGAATTCGCTCAACGAAATCTGCCATTTTGCCAATTTCCCCGTGGGCACCGGCTTTTGCAAGATATATTTCAAAGGATCCATCCTTGAGATAAGATAAGTTGTATATGATGAAAGATAGTGCCTTAACCTTTGTGCGGTCCAAGTCAGGGCGCAACAAGTTCGCTCCAAAAGAGTATACCTGGCTTCATAAGGGGTGAACTTCTTGCTTAGATAATAAATGACTTGTTCTTTCTTCCCGGTCTTGTCATGTTGCCCCCAGACACATCCAAATGCATTTTCCGAGACAGACAAAAATAAGATCAATGGTCTTCCAGGTTCAGGAGGAACTAACACAGGCGGATTAGATAGATACTCATTTATCCTATCAAAATCCTTTTGACAATCTTCCGTCCACTCAATAACAGCATCTTTCTTCAGCAGCTTGATTATTGGTTCACAAATAACCGTAGACTGTGCATTGAAACGGCTTATGTAATTCAAGCGGCCAAGAAAGCTCATCACATCCTTCCGGCTCTTTGGAGGAGGCAAGTCTTGGATAGTCTTGATTTTAGACGGATCCAATTCTATACCCCTCCGGCTTACAATAAAACCCAACATCTTACCGGCGGGAACGCCGAACGCACATTTTGCAGGATTAAGCTTCAAGTTATACCGCCGAAGGCGGTTGAAGAACTTTCTCAAATCGGTCAAATGATCTTCCTTCTTCTTTGACTTGATAACAACATCATTTACATAGACTTCAATCTCTTTGTGAATCATATCATGGAAAGAGTTGTCATAGCTCTCATATATGTCGCCCCGGCATTCTTCAAACCGAAAGGCATAACTCTATAACAAAACACACCCCAAGGCGTGATGAAAGCGGTCTTTTCAGCATCATCTTCATCCATTAGAATCTGGTAATAGCCAGCAAAGCAATCTACAAATGACTGAAGCTCATGTTTTGCACAGCTATCAATAAGGATATGAATATTTGGCAATGGAAAATCATCCTTTGGACTTACTTTGTTGAGATCACGATAATCAATACAAACTCTAACTTTGCCGTCTTTCTTGGGCAACGGCACAATATTCGCTAACCAAGTGGGATATTTGAGAGATCGAATCACCTTAGCGGTCAATTGCTTTTGCACTTCTTCCAAAATTTGTTTGCTCGTGGAAGACTTGAAGTTTCTTTTCTTTTGCTTAACAGGCGGAAATAAAGGATCAGTAGGCAACTTGTGAGTGACAAGGTCGGTACTCAAACCGGGCATATCATCAGAAGAGCAAGCAAAGATGTCTCGATACTGGTTCAATAGTTCAATATAAGCTCTTCTTTCTTCAGAGGTCAAATGAACACTGATTCTGGTTTCTCTAACATCTTCTGAAGTCCCCAAGTCGATTGACTTGGTTTCTTCCAAGTTAGGCTTTGGTTTGTTATCCAATTGATCCACTTCTCTTGTTATTTCATCAGGAACAAAATCTTCATCAAATTCCCCAATATTCAGTACATCGGTACCAGTTTGTTCAGTTGTGTCATTATATGTCACAAGCAAAGTTCGGCAGTTTTGTTAAATGGAAAGCAGTGCATTTTATTTGTTTCAAAAGTCTAATTTAGGGAAGCAATACATTAAAGTAAAACATGCAAAATGTAAACAAGTTATTTCGAAAAGAAATAAACATAAACAGAAGGCAAAACACAGTTCAGGGCCTCAATCTGACTGTGATGCCAAAATAAACTAGTGAGTTCATTCACCAAGTTTCTTCCACTGGGACACAGGTCCAATTGGCCATCGGATCCTTTGCCTCGGCATTATGCACAGGTGACTCCTCAGCATAGTCTTCAATAATAACACTGCATTCCCAATCAACCAGATCTGGCGTGACCATTGCCGGTGCTTGGACAAATGACTGGTATAAGGAAGGAAGAGGTTCTGGCATAACAATGGCTGGTTTCCTTTTGGCCTTTTCAATCTCCTTTTTGGTAGGACAGTAACCCAAGCCAAAAGTACCCAGATTCTTGGGCAAACAAATGGGTTCAGTAATGCCATTCAGATTTGCTCCCAATCCCGAGCCAGGTTTAAAACCGTTCTTTAACATTTCAACAGCAATCATCTTGGGGACTCTGGGTAGGGTACCTTTCTTCGAATCATTATTAGATGCTCGGGTCACATTCATTAGCTCAACAGTGTGAAAAGTAGTCCCATCAAGCTCAGTGGCATTGTCTACCATAGGAATTGTGGTGCTAGCATGCATGGGGCTGTTTCCCTCGCCCTTAACCACTACTTCTTCGTTATCCCATATGAATTTCACGTTTTGATGCAAAGTGGAAGGGACGGCTCCGGCCATGTGGATCCAAGGTCTTCCCAGTAGCATATTATAGGTAGACGGGATGTCGAACACTTGAAACTCCACAGAGAAGTTCACAGGACCTATTTGTAGATCAAGATCGACCTCTCCTAGGGTGCACCTTTGAGCCCCATCAAAAGCCCTTGCTTTCACATTACTTTGTCTGATTTTACCAGTGTCAATTCCGAGTTCCTTCAGGGTTGCTAACGGACATATGTTGAGCCCAGAACCACCATCGATCAACACCCCCCCGACAAATTTGTCCCTACATTTGACAACAATATGCAAGGCTTTGTTGTGTCCAAAACCCTCAGGTGGAAGATCTTCTTTGAAGAAAGACACCTTGTGAGATTCTAAGATTTGGCCAACTAAGACGTCCGAGCTCTCAGCCGTGGTCTCAGCAGGCACCTCCGCTTCCTTGAGCACTTTCAGCAATGCATTTCTATGTGTTTTAGAGCTCATCAACAGAGCCATGATGAATATCCGGGAAGGAGTATTCTTTAAATGCTCCAGAATAGAGTAGTCTTTCGACTGCATTCTTCTCCAGAAGTCCTAGCCTCAGTGTCAGTCACTTTTCTTACAATGCCCTCCTTTTCCCCAAGGCCTTGACCCAACTTCTCAGGCGTATAGCATCTACCGGATCTGGTCATGCCTTGTGCAGCAGCAGCAGCAACGGTTACTCTCCCACTTCCGATAGGCACTTCAGAATAGTTCCAAGGAACCCTCTTGCTATCATATTGAAGGGGTGAGGCAAGCATAACAGTGACAGTTGGCCTTGGGATACCAGCTTGCACCAGAATGAGAGCTTTAACCTGCACAGATCTTTTGGTCTCGTTGGCAACCCTCACATTGCTAACGGAAACAATGGTTCCTTTCAAATTGAACCCCTCATCAAGGGAAATGACATTGACAGCATTGTTGCCGTAGGCAGGAAGAGGATTATCTTGCATATTTGGTTGAGTTCCAGTAACCTGGATAGTGCTTGATTTGATCAAAGCTTCGACTTTATCCTTGAAGGCATAACATCTTTCAACATCATGGCCCACAGCCCCGGAATGATAAGCACAACTCTTGTTAGCATCATACCACCTTGGAGGAGGATTTGGAGTGTTACCAGGAACAGGCTGCACAACTCCGGCGCTTTTCAGTCTTTCAAATAATTGACCGTAAGATTCAGCTATAGGAGTATAGGTTTTGGGTGCTCTCCTTTCATAGCTTTGGTTAGGTCCTTGCACATTTGGACGGACAGGAGCACGGGGTTGGTAATTTTGTTGGCGAGGAGGGTATTGTTGCGGTGCTGGTGCTCTTGGTGGACAGTAACTGGGTTGTGCTTGATAGACAGGATATGGAGCGGTTGGAATTTGATAGTGACTAGGGTAATTTGGGAGTGGCGCACTTGGGTAAGGAGGAGGAATATTTGGGTAAGGAGGGGTTACATTTGGGTAATGAGGAGGGGCATTTTGGTAAGTAGGGTAGGCAGGTGGATTATCAAAATTCAGCCTCCTAACTGGGCGGCAGTCAATGTCTGCAACAACAGCTGTGACTTCTTCCCTCTTCTCTTTCCTTCTAGAGTGATTTGGGCTGGCTTGACCATTTTGGGCACTTAACTTCATTTCAGCAAAGCTGACAACTCAACCGGATTTGATGCCTTCTTCCACCATCTCTCCCATCGTAAGAAGTTCGGCATAAGGTGCAGTCATCATAGGGAGCATATGCATGTAATAAGAGTCATCGTGAGCACTAATGAAGTACTTCACCATGTCCTTCTTGGTCATTGGGGGTTGTACCCGTGCTGCCTGTTCATGCCATCTCAGGGCATATTCTCTAAAAGTTTCTGTCGGTTTCTTCTTCAAATTGGCTAGGATTATGAGGTCAGGGACCATTGCAACATTGTATTCAAACTGCTTCGTGAAATCATCGGCTATATCATCAAACTCATGCCACTTGCTTATGTCCTGTCTGGCAAACCATTCAGCAGCAATACCTTCCAGACTATGACTGAAGTAAGCCATCAGAAGTTCCTCTTTGCCTCCCGCAACCCTCATTCTGTTGAGATACTTGGTCAAATGAGCAAATGGGTCACCATGACCATCATACATATCAAATTTTGGTACTTTAAACCCGGGAGGAGGAGTAATGTCAGGGTAGAGATAACGGCTGCGGTAGGAGGCGCCTTGACGTTTCTTAGTCACTTGCAAATCCTTGATAGATCGCTGCATGATTTTCATCGCTTGGATTATCTCCTCTTGCCCACTTGTCTTTCCCTATTTTTCCACAATTACGGGCACTTCATTCTGTGGCGCATAGTCTGTGAAGTCCACATTCTTACCATTAGGGTCATGCTCATAATACAGCGCCTCGGGATATCCCTGTCTTGGATCATTGGCATTTGGAGGAGCAAAGGCTACAGCAATGGGCGCTTGAGATTGTGGAGGACGGGGAGTGTCTTTGGCAGGCAAATATTGGTAGTGAGGAGGAGTGGGGTCGTTAGGATATGGATAATATGAAGGATAACCAGTAGGTTGGGTATTTTGCTGAGCGGGCGGGGTATTTTGACTAACTTGTGGGTGGTTTGGTGGTGGTGGTGTTTGATTAAGTGGGTTGCATTGGTATGTGGGTGCATTGTGAATAGGATTGGCATTGGAATGTGCGTTTTGAGGGGCTTGCCCTTTAATTGCTGCTAGCTCATCACTCAACACCTGTATATGCTTAGTCAGATTTAGAATAAGGTCATCTTGAGCAAGGATAATGTTTCCCCTTGAAGATCCGGGAGTTTCAAGAGTCTTGTCACTGAGAGTGGGAGGCTGATCCTCGATACCAGACATTGTCGAATTCTGTTATGTATATCAATGTGCAGAGAAGTCTTTGGATCAGCTCAATCAGCACAAATCAAACTTCTCTTTTGGGAATAAACAAAACAAAAGAAAAAATTCAAAAGGTAACTGTGTTAGTTTGCATGTTTTTGGTAAAATTTGCATACAATCACATAGCGCGCGTCACGTAGCGCTTTTGCATTTTAAATGAGCGATAAATTAAGGCATGTGGCAACCACAAGTAATGTGCGTAAAAAATAAAATACGGACGCGTCCTACCCTGTAGGGTGCCTCTTTGTGCTAGAGGTAAGCATAATCGTGCAAATTGCATACACATGTGGATATTATAATGATACAAACGGTTTTCCAATACAACATTCAGGAAGTGAGTAAATACTCATAATTGTTAGGAATAAACTGAGTCTCAAAACATAAAGTCATGATAATAACAAAATATCAAAGTACTATGGGAAAAAGCTTCAAGCTTTTACATTGGGATAAAAGGGGTCATAAAACATAAAAGATAAATTCTGCAACTTCTTCAGGAATCAGCAATAATCATCAGCATTCAGCAACATACTCAAGCAGATGGCCTTTCACGATACAACCGGTTTGTGGCATGAAGATACCCTGAATATCCTGGGTAATGGCTAACTTGGTCAAACATCAGATCATCCAATGTGGTTATGGGCAGGAGGTGAAGGCGAGAATGCCTTTCAGCTTCTTTGTCAACAAAACCAGTCTGCTCCCAAGGACTTGCTTCTATCTCCCTAATGCCATAGATGTGCCTTGCCCATGCATAATACTCAGGGGACACATGGTGGGTTTTGATCTCGACGAATCAATTCTCTTTCCAAGCGAGCCCAGTCCTTACAGATGTTCATTGCTTCAGGAACTGTGTAATCAGGTGCTTCATATTTGACTTCAGACTCCGGCATACCGGCAATGAGTGGGATTGATGCCGGGCAAATCGACGCTTTCTAACATGTACCAAGCTTGGAGGATGCAAAGGATGCAAGGGCAAGAGCTTCAGAGATGAGTCAAGCATGTTTAGGTGATGGAGCATCGGTGCTCCACTCCACAGGCAGCCAGGCGCTCCGCCTAGGCAAAGCAGGCGCCCCGCCTGAGATGCACTTGGCCCGGGCGCTCCGCCCAAGCTTGGGGCGCTCTGCCCAAGCCCCTCCACTGCCCAACTTGGCGGGCGCTCCGCCCCAATTGCTGTGACGCGGGATTTTGCTTAGTGTTGTGTCTATTTTGACCCTACTTGGTCTTTTATTCCTAAGCCAAAGTGTGGGCATTTTAGACCTTTCAAATGGTGTCTAAAAACACCTATAAATACCTCTCATCTCTCTCAGTTTTACCTCATGGTCAAGTGTAGTTTGTGGTGACAATCCCCTCACATCACTCCTCAAATCGTCTCCTTTTTCCTCTCTTGGATTGTCACCGGTCACTCCCTCACTTCTCTCTATCTTTTCTCTCTCATTTGAAGTGGAGTGACTCTCATTTTCTTCATACTTTGGCAAGACAACAAGATTGCTTGCCTCGGACTCAAGTACAATGGGCGACTTGGCTTTAGCCGCTTCCCTCAACTCCTTCATTTTCTTGTAGTCCTCAGTCACTTGCTTAGGAGTGAAAGGTTTAAGCACAAATCTCTTCCCTTCATGTTTGACCGTGTAAGTATTGACTCGACCGTCATGCACCACTTGCCTATCGAATTGCCAAGGCCTCCCCAAGAGTAGGTGGCACGCTTGCATGGGCACAACGTCAAACAAATGCTCATCAACATAACTCCCCACTTTGAATCGAATCATCACTTGCTTGACTACTTTAAGCTCCCCACATTCGCTTAGCCATTGTAGCCGTTAAGGTTTAGGATGCTTCATAGTAGTCAAATTCAACACAAGTGATTGACTCACTACATTTGCACAACTCCCGGAATCAATTATCATAGAGCAAACAACATCTTTGACCCGACACCTAGCATGGAACAAATTTTCCCTTTGCAAGGTTTCACTATCTTCAACAATCATAGCCCCTAGGCTCCTTCTCACAACCAAGAAAGTATGAGGATCCTCCTCCTCCACCGTGTCATCAAGCAAATCATCCTCCCCTACTCCCTCATCTCCCTCTACTCCCTCTACTTCCTCATCTTCCGATTCACTCTCTTTCTCATATGTATTATTACCAACAACAACCATGGTCCTCTTTGTAGGACAATCCCTAGCAAAGTGCCCATATCCCTTGCACTTGTGGCATTGTATTGAAGAAGAAGTAGGAGCATTCAATTGAGTTTTAGAGTTACCTCCCACATTAGATGTGTTCTTCTCATATGGCTTCTTCACATCCTTGCTAGCATTTGCACCACTTGTTCCACTTGCACTTGGGAACCTTGCATTCGTAGTAGGAGGCTTCCAATCCTTTGGTTTGCTTGTTGGAGTAGTAGTGCTACTCTTGTAGCGAAGGGATTTCTCCTCCTTTATCCACTTCTCGGCCTCAACCGCATCTTCACATAGCTTGTAATGATCATCATATTTGTGGAACTTCAATTGTGAAGCTATGTCTCGGCTCAAGCCCCCTTTGAAACGGATCATGGCCGTCTCATTGTCTTCGCCATCTAAGTCAAGGATCATTCGGATTTGCTCAAATTCATTGAAGTATTCACCAACCGATTTGTAACCTTGCTTCAACTCATAAAGACGCCGTTGTTGTTCAACCCGGTATTGGTTAGTCAAGTACTTCTCATCCATCACACGGATCAACTCTTCCCAAGTAAGATTAATAGCCATACCCGTCCTCCTTCTATTCCTCTTCACCGACTCCCACCAAGTAGAAGCAAAAGATTCAAAGGAGGATATTGAATACTTGGTCTTCTTCACTTCGGGCATATCATTAGTGTCAAAGATACGCTCCATAGCCAATTTCCAACCAATGTATTCCACCGGGTCACTACTTCCTTTGAAAGAAGGAATAGTGAGCTTCACACTATTAAGGTTGTTGTTGTTGTCACGACCCCCTTGGAATGGCTCCGGTTGGCCTCCATAGTGATCATCGTAAGCAACATAGTCCCTCCTTGCATTCCTCCCTCCATATCCTAAGGGTGGCCCTCGACCTCGGCCTCTACCTCCATCCACATTTCGACCCCAATTCATACCTTGCCAGGGTTGAAAGTAATCATCATACCCATAAGCCTCATCAACATGCTCGGCCTCCTCCCCTTCTTGAGCTTCAACGGGTTGCTCAAGAACTTGGACATTGCGGATGGGTCTTGGAAGTGGAATGTTGCCTTGGGGGTTGTCTAGAATACGGGGAATGCCCGTTCGTTGGGTATTGCCCAACACTTGATCCATCCTCTCTCGGTCTTCCTTTACCCGTTGTTATTTAAGCAATTCAACAACTTGTTCCGGGGTAAAGGTAGGACTATTGGAGCCCTCTCCGGTCTCAATTTGGACACTCGGGGTCCTTTTCTCAATTTGGACACTCGGGGTCCCATGTTCTCCTTGAGTACTCGAGGCTCCTTTTTCAAGAGAATCGATCCTTTGGTTCATGAGGTCCATCTTGGCAAGAAGATTAGCCAAGGCCTCCATAATGAAATCTTGTCCTTCGTTAGCCATGGTACCTACACAAGTAACAAACGTTAGCAAAACAACCTCACCCACTCCCTCACAAAAGTTTTCACTCGGTTCTCTCTTTTGAGTGGTGGTGGATATTTCACTCGACTTGTAGTTCCAAAGCTTCACGTAGATGACTAGCAATTCCCCAACTCAACCAAACTATTCACTAGTCACGCACACTCCGGGGTGAGTGGAATTAATAGGACTCAATGAACGCTAGGCACTTTGAAGTAAAGGACTTGAACCAAAAGAAACTACAATTCTTCTTTGGATCCTACTCTCCAACTATGGCACGAATCACCTAATGCCATGAAGGATTAGTGTTAATTAAGTAGGAAGAATACTTAGATCAACACTAATTAGAGGTTAGGCAACAAAGAATCAAGCAAACCTAGAAGTAACTACCCGTTTCCCACTCTTCAGTGTTCAGGCGGAGCGTCCAGTGGTGAGGCGGAGCGCCTGGACCAAGAAGAGTTCAGGCGGAGCGCCCAAACTTTAGCCGGAGCGCCTGGACGAAGAACACCTGGGTTTTCAACAACGTGTTCTTCGATTTCAATCCAACTTTTTGGTCGATTCTAACGTGTTCTTCCCCAATTCGAAGTACCCAAAGTTGTATATTGATATAACCACCAATCCCCAATGATTTTTACACCCAAACAATCATCAAGCAAAGCACAATCATGATTCAAGTTTCAAATTGGGGTTTCACAATTTCTTCAAAAGGGGTAAGAAGGTGGGTTTCAATCTTTCAAAATCAATGTCATACAACTCCGATTCACACCAAATTTGTTGCAATGGATTCGTTTTTCAAAGTAGATCAATCCCCGGTAATCACATCCAAAACCCCACAATCACACAACCCAAGAATCATTCAAATTCCTCAAGAACAAGGGTTTGGTAGGGTTTAAGGAAAATTGGGGTTTCAATTTTTCAATCCAATCCAATCCAAGTAAATTTGGTACCAAAACAACGGGAATTCAATCACGATCACAAATCTATAACACCCACTTCAAGAATCGATCAAACCAAAAAGTTACACCAATTTTTGTATTTTCAATTTTTCAATTTTTTTTGTGTTTTTCTTCTACCAACAACTTCAACAAGAAGAAACCTAAACAAACTAACCTAGGCACGAAGAATCAAGGGTCGGGGGTTCGTAGAAACGATACCCGAACCTGGCTCTGATACCAAAATGATAAGAATCAAAAATGCGGAAAGTAAAGATAAAGAGCGAGACGTAACTCGATCGATAATCCCAAGTAGCAACGGAGAACTTGTTCCGTTACACCCCGAGAGAATGTCAAGAACACCTACACTAGGCAACTACCCTCGAGCTAACGTGAGCACGCAAGTAGAATGATCGGGGGGGGGGGGATTGGAATTCATCTAGATCCGCTAGAGGAAGAACAAGTTCCATCAAAGGTTTCATTCATAGAATTTTTGGCAGAGTGGTGATCATTTGGATGTCTCGATGCTTAGGAAAAAGGTGGGCTGAATCCATATCTACAAAACAATAAAAAGACAACATGAGGTTTTTCCCAAATTTGACATGGCAAAGGGCTTGAAATTCGTTATAATATCCACACGATCACATAATATGCAGTGTCGTTGGGTTTCAATAACCCGTCAACAAAAGGGCGGTTTCTTAATTCCTGGAAATGGTACCAAGGACCGGGTCCAAACTAAGGTGTATATGCATGCATGACCTAATCTCCTTCTAAGAGTGAGCTAACGGTTGAGGCTGACTCGACCTATGCGGGATAAACCTGGCCCCATAAACCAGTAAAACCGGCCATGACAAAACCAGGCAAACCATACCCCAACTAACTTTGGTGACACGAAAGAAATTCAAAGAGTTAGGAAGGACAATGCCCTTCCTGTATTATTGCCCGTCACGCAGGCCCCCCGTGATGAAATCGAGGATATGAAAGAGAATTGACAGGCTCCATGAGGGAGGAAATATGAACGGAATGCAGACTATGCACAAATAAAACATGCTTCAATACATTCATTCACAACAATAAATTCTACACATACTAGTTTAGGCATGCAAACTATAATGAGTTAAGCTACGCATACATACAAGCAACACATATATAAATAAAGCAAATTCGTGAAAATCTTTTGGTTAGAACCATTTGCGTATCCCCAGCAGAGTCGCCAAGCTGTTGAACCCTCCCAAAAAAAATGCACACAAGTATGCATCGGGATTTGACTTCAACAAAATGGAGACTCCAAAGGTTTTCTTTGGAGTCGCCACCTAATTTAAGGATTATTAGGAACCTAAGGTTAATTAATGAGTGCAATTTATTCTTCATTTAACAGAAATTAAATTAAAATCAGAGATTCTGAGTAAGTGGTTCTATTAAATTCGAAAGAAGGTCCTTTGCGGGAGCACTTTCGAAAATCTGCTAAAAGCGGTTAATCCGGCGATTTTCACTAATTATTAGGATAATAACATAATTTGTAAAACTAGATAAAGTAATAAATATAAATAAGTAAGGTAAATAAATGAATGGTTAATTAAGCGGTTAGATAATCGGACAAGTAAATAAGTAAGACAAGTGAATAATTGCTTAACTAATTAATTAGTTTATAATAAATAGATAGAATAAAGAATTAATTAATTAATTAATTAAATGGATAATTAAATACATATAATTGTAGTTAACGGATAAATAAATAATTACCCAGATAATTAACGAATGAGTAGCTTCCTTAGTTATGTTATATAAAATAGATATTAAGCTCAATTGCTTACTCAAATTGAATAATAAATGGATAAATAATTGTATAGATAAAATAAGAAGGGATGAATTACTTCTCTTAATAAATTAAATAAAATAAGTAACGAGTGAATAAATAAACCAATATTAGTTAATTGAATAGTTGATTAAATAATCCAAACATCGTTAAGTAAATAAATGAGTTGTTGATTAAATAGCTAGGCAATTAATAGTAGACTATCAAATGATCAATGAATTAAATTACTTAATGGAGAAACAATTAATTGGCACAATTGAGTAATGAACAAATTAACTAAATGATAATTAACAAATTAAGTAATTAATTGACTAATTAACCGTTTTATAATTAAATAGATAAGTAAATACAATATGAATGCGTATCAACTATTATTATTATTATTATTTAAGTAAATAGGCATTAAGGGAAAGCGTCATTTTAATTGTATTTTATTTTGCACTCATTAATTAACAAATAGTTCGCAATTTCTAAATTAATTGGCAGGTTCCAAAGAAAACGATACAAATGATTCAATAAAAACTACTATAAATATTCACAAGAAAATTTATTTCACAAAATTCTATCCTAGTCCGATTTCAGGGATCCTAAAATATGTTTTTCTAAAGGGGATGGGAGAGAGGGAGTTTAGAAGATAGAACCCGGATAGAAAGCTTAATTCAACCCCTGTATTTCACAAGGTTTCTTATTTTTTCTTTCCTTTTACATTTTCGGGAATATCAAGTCCCGAAAATGCGGAGCGGATCGAATAACTTCAAATGCGCGTAGCCATCCCAGTTTGTGAGTTTTGATTCAACTCGGTGGTAGTCGGACCTAAGATCTATCTTAGAAAAGATACTAGAACCACTCAACTCATCAAGCATGTCATCAAGTCTAGGAATGGGATGACGATACTTTACCGTTATCTTGTTAACCGCACTGCAATCAACACACATCCTCCATGTCCCGTCCTTCTTTGGCACAAGAATGACCGGTACGGCACACGGACTCAAGCTTTCACGAACCAAGCCCTTGGTGAGCAACTCATCCACTTGCCTTTGCAATTCCATTGTATCTTTCGGGTTGCTCCTATAGGCCGGCTTGTTTGGGATTTAGGACCCCGGGATAAAATCAATTTGGTGCTCAATCCCCCTCAATGGAGGACTCGGCATCTCTTTCGGGAACATGTCCTCAAATACCTTCAAAACATTCTCAATAGCACTAGGCAAAGGGTTAGGGTTAGAAGAATAATCACAATCGGAGCTTAGAACCATACTTTGTGCACTAGGCAAATGAGCATTTTGGTGCCATCATTTCCTCTCAAGTACTCACCCGGTTGCACCATGGCACAAATGCGACCGGTAGAAGATGGTGGAGTCTCGGCCTAAGGCTTGGCTACAATGGGGGATTTAGCTTTAGCCGCTTCCCTCAACTCCCTCATGCGCCGATAGTCATCACTCACTTGCCTCGGCGTCAAGGGCGTAAGCACATACTTCTTGCCCTCATGTTTGACCGTGTAAGTGTTGGCTCGGCCATCATGAACCACATGCTTGTCATATTGCCAAGGCCTACCAAACAAGAGGTAGAAAGCTTGCACTGGCACCACATCAAACATGTGCTCATCTTGGTAGTTCTCAATCTTGAACTTAATCAAGACTTGCTTCACTACCTTCAATTCCCCACATTCACTCAACTATTGCAAACGGTAGGGGCTTGGGTGTTTAAGGGTAGGCAATTTCAATTGTGAGACCAAAGATTGGCTCACCACATTCGCACAACTACCCGAATCAATGATCATGGAGCACACTTGTCCCTTCACTCTACACTTTGCATGGAACAAGTTCTCCCTTTGCTCATCCTCCTTCTCCTCACTCACCATGGCATTCAAACTACGACGTACCACCAAGAACACGTTAGGGTCACCACTCTCCGCAGCTCTCTCTTCTCCCTCAACTACCTCACTCTCCTCAACAACATCACCCTCGGGCTCACTTTTCTCCTTATACACCATCCCATAATCCATCACAATCATTGTTTTTCGGGTGGGGCAATCTTTGGCAAAGTGGCCATAACCCTTGCACTTGTGGCATTGGAAAGAAGAAGAAGAAAGAGTATTTAATTGAGTTTTAGAATTAACTCCCACTTCTTTGAAGTCGCTTCTCGGGGTAGCCTTCTAAAAAGGCTTTTTCACATCATGACTCCCACTTGCACCACTTGTGTTTGGGCTCTTCCATTCTTTGGGTCGAGTCATTGGAGTAGAAGTAGTACTCCTAAAGCGAGGAGCTTTCTCTTTCTTGAGCCACTTTTCGACTTCAACCGCGGCATCACAAACATCTTGAAGAGAATGAAAGATGTGTAGCCTCAATTGAGAAGCAATCTCCCAGCTCAAACCATTCTTGAAGCGGATGATAGCTTGCTCCTCATCTTCCATTTCCATGTTAAGGGCCATTCGGCTTTTCTCAAACTCGTTGAAATACTCATCAACGGACTTGTAGCCTTGTTTCAACTCATAGAGCCTCTTGAGTTGTTCTTGCCTATACTTGGGTGTCACATATTTGGTACTCATTACCTCTTTCAATTCCTCCCAAGTAATGTTCATTCGCAACCCAACTCTTCTCCTTGACCGCTTGGCGGATTCCCACCATGTGGAAGCATATGACTCAAATGAAGCGATGGCATAAGTAGCTTTCTTCTCCTCGGACATATCATTTGTGTCAAAGACCCGCTCCAATTGAACCTTCCACTCTAAGAATGCTTCCGGATCACTAGTCCCTTTGAAGAGTGGGATAGTGATCTTCACACTATTGAGGTTGTTGTCACGACCTCCACGGTTTTGTCCGGTTGACCCCCGTAGTAGTCATCAACCTCATCATACTTACGTCTCAAGTTCCTCCCCAAAAAAACCCTTGGAGGTCCTCGACCTCGCCCTCGACCTCCATCTATACCCCGGCCTCCATTCATTGCCATCCTATTTGGATAGAGAGCATCATAATCATCATAATTGTCTCCAAGCCCAGGGTCATCCCCTTCTTGAGCTTCATCAATTTGCTCAAGAGGTGCTATGTTGTTTTCGGGGCCTCATGAGTGGAACATCACCTTGGGGATTGCCCAAGGGTTGGGTATTGCCCAACAATATTTCTCGAGCTACAGCTTTATCCCTCAACCGTTGTCGACGAACTAGCTCCGCATAATGATCCGGTTTCATGATTGAATCATCACTTGTGCCTTCTCCGGCATCTTTCTGGACACTCGGGGTCCTTTCCTTTTAAAAAACTTCCATTTTGAGATTCAAAGCCTTCACCTCGGCCAATAGACTAGCCAAGACGTCTGTTGGAACCTCAACGGTATTCTTGGCTTTCTCTTCCGCCATGAACCTACAAACAATCAAAAACAAGCAAAGAGATTAGAGTAAAAGTCCTCACACACTCCCTCACTTTTGATTGTCACTCGGATTCACTCAAGTTGAGGTAGGTTTCACTCATGCTTGATTCAAAAGTCTTCCTCGGAGTTGAACAACCACCTCAACGACCAAACAATTCAACAAGTTCCAAATGCTCTTCGGGAATAGTAGAATTAATGGGACTCTATGGACGTTCGACTTTTAAGTGAGCACTTGAGCCGAAGAAATTCTACGAATCTTCTTGGAAGTTATCAACCACCAACACACACGAATATCCTAAGCGCTCAATGAATTAGTACTAACTGAGTAGGAGGATTACTCTCAAAGTACTAACCGGAAGTAACGGAAGCAAGCAAGACACAAAAACCTATGAAACAACTACCCGGAAACCCCTTCAAGGAGTGGGCGGTCCGCCTAGACACAGGGGCGGTCCGCCTACACAAACTTCAGAGAATTGACAAAAATTTGGGCGGTTCGCCTATAGCAGTGGGCGGTCCGCCTCTTGGGCTTCACTGCACAGTTTCAACTTCGTGTTCTTGGTTTTTGGCACCGAATTTTCCAAGGTTTTTAAGGTGTTTTCCCAATTCAAAGGTTCCCCAATGTGTATTCAACTACTACAAGCAAACCCTAATGGTTTATAACAACAATCAACCAACCAAAATCAAAATCAAGAAAAGTTTGAACAATTTCTAGGGTTTTCAACTTTTGGGGATTTGATTTTCAAGTTTTTCCATTCACAATCTTAAAACGTATTTAGAGGGTACCCAACCAACAGGAATGTGATAACAAACAATCCCCGATAACAATCATCAAAGAAAACATCATAACCAAGAACAACTAGTGATATTTTTGTGATTTTTTTTTTGTTTTTAATTTTTTTCCTTCTTTTTCAAATAAACAAGAATAAGAACATGAAAACAAACAAGAAACAACGATAAATAGCTCGAAGAGTAGGACGAGGGTTCATAGGAACATAACCCTAGCCTCGCACTGATACCAACTGATGCAATCGAAACTACGAAAGCGATAATAGATAAGAAACGAGACGAGACGAGACTCACACGATTGTTCAAGTAGCAACGAAGAACGATGTTTCGTTACACCCCGAACGATAGCAAAGAATCACCAACGCTATGCAACTATCCTAAAGAATCACAAGGTCCTTGCAAATAGAATGATCGAAAGGTTTGAAGTTCAACTCGAATTCTTCCAATTGAAATCAAGCTAAAATTCATAGGTTTTAAAGAGATTGTTTATCTCATATATTTTGTGTTCAAAGTTGTGTCATGAATTCAAGACTAGTTGAAGACTCTTATAGTCTTCTACATACACAAATGAAATGTCTAGAATACCCTTAAAGTGGTTCAAAACATTAGAAGTAAGCTAGGGCTATACTTGGAATTACACCCCAAAATAGTAGAAATCTCTGATGTTGGCTCAGTGAAGTAGGCACCTCGCCCACTTAGGGAGGCGGTACGCCTCTACAAAGCTTGGGGGAGTGGCACAGGGAAGTGGGCGGTCCACCTAGACACAGGGGCAGTCTGCCCCTTCAAGATCCAGAGAGCTCAACATCAAACGGGCGGTCCGCCCATTCTGGGAGGCGGTCCGCCCCTTCCTGAAGCTTCTTGAGGCGCCTCACTTTGTGTCATTTGAGCCTCTCCTTGTGGTCTAGATGGTCCTCCTTCCATGGTGCTCCAATGCATGATCGTCAAGGTGATTCCGGAGCCTTCATCTTCCACGTCCACACCTTGCCACATCAAGTGATTCTCCTTCCATGGTGCTCCAATGCATGATCTTCAAGCGATGGCTACCTTTTCAAGAATGGGAGGGTTTGTGTGCCAGTTTCATCGTGGATAGAGCTCTTAGTTCAAGAAGCCCACTCCGGAGGCTTGATGGGACACTTCGGTGTTGACAAAACTCTTGGTACCTTAACCGAGCAGTTCCATTGGCCAAAAATGCGACGAGTTGTGGAAAAGCTTTGCAACGCTTGTCTCGTTTGCAAGAAAGCTAAATCGAAGTCCAACCCTCATGGTTTGTACACCCTGTTGCCTGTGCCTAATCGACCTTTGGTTGATATATCCATGGACTTTGTGTTGGGGTTACCGAGGTCGGGGGGAGGACATGATAGCATCTTCGTTGTCGTGGACCGATTTTCTAAATTTGCTCACTTTATTCCTTGCAAGAAGTGTGATGATGCACAACATGTAGCTACTTTGTTTATTTCTAATGTGTTGAAATTGCATGGTGTGCCTCGTACTATTGTGAATGATCGAGACTCAAAATTCTTGAGTCATTTTTGGAAATTTTTTTGGGGTGCCCTCGGCACCAAATTACTATTCTCGACGTCACATCATCCTCAGACTGATGGACAGACTGAGGTATTTAACCAAACCCTTGGCTCTTTGCTTCGAGCAATGACCAAAGGCAAGGTAGGAAACTGGGCTGATCGTTTGCCCTTGATGGAATTTGCATACAATCGAACTGTGCATCGAATGATTGGAATGACTCCGTTCGAATGTGTATATGGTTTTAACCCTTTAATTCCACTTGATCTAACCCCATTGCCTCGAGATTCTATTATTGATTTTGAAGGTACTCAGCGAGCCACAGCCTTGATCGAGTTGCATGCAAAGGTGAAGAAGAGCCTCGGGGAAGCTTATGCAAAAGTTGCATCGAAGAAAAACAAGGGGCGCAAAAAGTTGGAGTTAAAGAAGGGGGATTGGGTTTGGGTTCACTTCCAAAAGGAATGCTTCCCGAACTAAAGGAAAGGAAAGTTGGCTCCTCGAGGGGATGTTCCATTTCAAGTGCGGAGCAAAATCAACAACAATGCCTATGTGATCAACCTCCCTGGTGAGTATAACGTGTCCAACACCTTTAATGTTGCTGACTTAGTTCCTTGTGTTGTAGGTCAAACTTCGGAGGATGAAGAGGACTCGATTTCGAGGACGAAATCTTCTCAAGAAGGGGAGGATGATGCAGCCCGAACACGTGCTGATCAAGTATTCTGACACGACCCGAATTCTTGGTTAGGCCGTGCGGGCACCCGACCACCTCCCCTAAACCTGTCGGGCGAACCCTATTGATAGAATCGATATAAATTGCAAAGATTTACCTTGAAATGAAAATGAACCAAATTTTAAACAACATAAGATAACTCTCAAAGATAGACAAGCACACAAGCTGTCTGAATAATACAATTAACTACCCAGAAAACACAGTTTTAAAGGTTTTCAGATCAGACATCTAAGAAGGCCAAAAGATATACATACCTCCCGAAGGGAGCAAAAGTAAGAAAAACTGTAATATCTGAAGTTGATGGCCGCAATGAACAGGATGGCTCACCGTAGACAGCTGAGAACGTACTACTCCTTAATCACGGCGCGACTGGCTGGGTCCTGGTGCAGAATCTGCCGAACGAAAAGAAAACACAAGGACAAATAGGGGGTGAGTCATGAGGACTCAATAAGTGTGAACAAACTAGCAACCTCGAAAAATAGATACGCTAGTAAGGGAAACGGAACCAGACAACAATCAACAATTAAGCAATGCACATATAAGCAGAACAGTAGTCATGTACAGAAAATCTACATAATAGTATGAAATGAAATGGAATGAGATGAAATGAAATGAGATGCAAAGGATCACATGTGCCCATAATCCTATTCCGAAGCGGAATACTCCTGCATTCGAGGGGAATCCAATCTGCTAACCAACTAGAGCGGAATACTCCTGCTCCTGGGGCGGAATACTCCTGCACCCGATATAATATAAGCCAAAACCAGAGGGCGGAATACTCCTGCACTCTCCTGGGCGGAATACTCCTGCACCCGATATGATATGCAATGTAATGCATATGAATGCAATGTGATGCAATAATAACCCTTCACCGGCACAGGACTCTCATCGACAGCCGGGAAGCAGATGCCAGTTCCAAGCCAAAGTACAATACTCAGATTTCCAATGCAATATCAATAACAGGACATAATATATAATATAGAATGTAAATCCAAAGCTAAGGCGTAATGAGTACGCCTATCGGCAGCTACACACGTAAAGAACACGTGGTAGAAAATCCACGAGGCCAAGTGCCTCCAAAGAAATGGATATAAACACTTACTGTATTCCAAAACTAGTCATGCTACTCAACCACTGCTTTTTTTCTTTGGATTAACCGCCAAACGATCCCTTTCTATTGAATAAGCAGAAAAATTATATCAGATAAAGCTAAAGGCTTCATTCCTTATGTCTTAGGGCAATCCAGTTAGGAAGCTGATACCCTATTCGCATACGCAATACGCAGGCCAGGCCTATATACAGGGTTCAAAGTCCCATAACCAAACCCTAAATAAATTATATTTATATGTTGCCCATAACTCACTGATTACGAATATATAATCATTTCCATCATCAGGGTCCAATTGACCCTTTAAACTATCAATTTACGTCATTAGGGCGATGTCTAATATCCCTATTTTTACCGTAAAAATATATTCAAACACACGTAATAAGCTAAGATAATGAGTTAACATCATTACCTGAAGATTTGGGGTAGAAATTCCACTATTTTTCCACCTCTTTTTCCTTTTTTTCTCTCTCTTTTCTAACTTTTCCTTTTCTCTGTCTTTGGTTCGAATGTTTCTGCTCTATATCACATCTACTGCCAATAAGGGATTTAATCCCTTGCTAACCGACTTATCCATTTTGATTTTCTTTTTTCTTTTTTTTTTAATAAAATCGCTACGACAGATAAAATTATAATGGAACCCTAGAGAAGTCGAAATGATCCCAAACTTTTCAAATAAGCTATACAAAATATATGTAACCTACTCGCGAAGACGGATCTCAAATCGGACTCCCGAAACTCAAGATGCGAATTTAAAAGAAAAAGGTCAAATTATTTAACTTTCGGCATTTTAGCGGAAACTAGCCGAACAACATCGAAATTCACTTTCGAAAAATCACAAAAGTCACAAATAATCATACGAACCTAACGACACTTTTGGATTTCGAATCGGAGCTCATTCGCCCAAACCGAGCTCAAAAATCTCTTTTTAATATTTATTGACAATAAAACTGAAACCTTCTTCCGATGCCTACCAAACGAGGTCTGATTTAGCTCAAATTTTACAGACAGGTCCTAATGGACCTTACGAATATTTTAAAATTATCAGCACACCAATCGGAGTCCTAACTTCCGAAACGACTGACCGAGGTCGTTTCATGTTCGATCCACCGAGGCCGATGACACGATGCCAAGCCAAGCTGCTGCACGATGTCTACATTCAGTTGGCTTGGTCGGGAAAAAGCAACCACTCCAAAGCTAATTGGCCGAGCTCAAAAATTGAAGGCTTCATTTATAGGCTTGAGCTCAAAGAAGGGAGTGACCGAACCCAAACCGAACACTCAACATCGGCGCCGAAGTGAATCAGACAAACAAATGGAAGAAGAGCGACCGATGTCAGCTTAAGCCAAGTTAATTGTACCGAAGTCAAGAACTCGAAGCTGAAGTTTTCGAATTTCAAGTGTTCGGTTGAAGGAGTGACCGAACACTTAAGTAATCAGCCCTGCATGGCTAACTTCTATTGGTCGCCTGTGACCATTTACTGTTTTATCCCTAGAGTAGTCTATAAATACTCCATTACATTTTATTGTGAGTAGTTAGTTGTTGTTGAATGATCAAACATAGCAGTTGCTATTGTGAGTCTCCGATGGAGCCGAACCCCGACGTGGAATTTTAAGAACTTGTGTCATTCGGTGTCGAATCATTTTAACAAAAATTTTCTCTGGTCATTCAGTTTGCAAGAAGCATAGACTTCTTGAGGATTGTTGCTTAGTATAGGTGATTCTTGACCTCCGATTCGATCGAGCTTGAGACTAGTTCCTCGATGTTCTTTTGAATCGAAGCAAGATTTGTCTTGCTTCTATCTTTGTTCTCGTTTTCTTCCGCGTTCCTTTCGTTTTTAGCTTAACCCTCGGGTTTGCTTGCACCAAGCACCATATCTCAAATCACCCTTTACATGGGAACTAAAAGCATTAGGTCGCTTAGCATATCTAAAAGGTGCAAGCTTCTTCTTTCCTATGGAACAACCACCACCTCCTCCTATACTAATGGAAAGACCTCTACTATCCTCTTGTTTATATGGAGCAACACAAAGAAAAGAAGATGCACATGAATAATCACTATAACAATCTTCATCATCATTCTCTAGGTCACTATTTTCATAATCAAATTCATTACAAGAAGAGTAAGTAGGAACATCAAACCTTGAAGCGTTACCATTTTCGACTTCTTGACTAGAAGCATAAGAGTCATCCTCCAATCCCGGCTCTTGATGGTAAGTGCCTTAGGCTCGATTCGCCCTGCATCATCCTCCCCTTCTTGAAAGGATTTCGTCCTCGAAATCAAAACATCAACAACCAAAGACAAGAACAAGTCAAATATCCTACTACAATAGTAGGTTAGTGCAAGTAGTGTGGAAAACACACTCTTATGGTATAACCTAGTATCAATGACAATGATAAAGCGCATGTTTCCAAAGAAAACAACAAGTACTTGGCTTCCCCAATAGGTGCACTCAACACAAGATTCATCAAAGAGATCAATAGGGTAGAGAATATGCAAGATTAACCCTTCAAAATTCCTATGATCCCTAAGTCCAATAAGAACAAACCAAAACTTCCCACAACAAGAGTAGGCAAGCCCAACAAGAGTGAGTACAAGTAATGCGAAAATAACACTTTTGTGATAGATCCAAGTATCAATACTAATAAAAAAACTTATGTCTCCAAAGGAAACAACAAATTCTTGGCTCAGCAATGACAAGCGCTCACTACCATAACAAGCAAAGAGATCAATAAGACATGGAACATGCAAGATTAAGCAACTAAGTTCATTATGACCTCCAAGCTTATGGTCAACACACCAAGCCTTCAATGCATTACTATCACAATGTGACTCATTGGCTTTGGCATGCTCAACACCCAAGGTGTGATCAACATATGGGGTGGATTAAACAAAATAGTTCAATAGGCAACTAACATCAAATACTCCACTCCCCTTCTTGGAAGCACTCTTACACACACCAAGAGTGGCTTCCTCACCTCCAAATCCACCTCTAAGACAATCTTCCTCACTAGGCAAACTCCCAAGCAAGGTCTCCAAAATAGATTCTTCATAATTATAGTCCACACAGTGAAGGTTAGGACTACTAGAGGGTGGTCCAACACAACCAATACCAAGACCACTCATCTCACTTGGAGTTCAAAACAATGGATTGTCTATAGAGTTCAACTTTCCAAACCATGGAGGTTTAAATCCAAACTCTTCTCTAGTTTGATATTCACCATCACCTCTTTGAGAATCCTCTTCAAACAAAGGGTTTGTGAAAACAAGTCCACTACCCATCAAAGGTGAGGCATCAAAACTAGAGTCATCATCCACACTTGAGGAGTCATCGAATACAAATCGATCCATCTCATACACTAGAGACTCCTCAAGGTCACTACCATCGTCAGTACAACACATAGGTCCACCATTATCAAGCAATTCATCAAGGGAAAGAATAGGGTATTCATTCAATTCATCTTCCCCTTTATCAAATATAGGTGGGGTGTCATAACATGGGTCACAAACAAGGTCAACTACACAATTTTCACTAAAGAGAGGTTCAATGAAAACCGAGCTCACATCATAATGTAGCTTATCATCCCTCTCAACTAATGGTTCACAATCACACACAAGTTGACCAACCGACTCTACACTAGTTGCAAACACATTGTAATCACACAATTCATCAACTAGCATAGAGTTTTCACAAACACTATCACATGACAAGGAAGTAACATGCTCAAGGGAAGAACTATCACATACCTTTGAGTGACCATCTTGCTCACTCAATGCACTTGAAGTGTCATGAATTGCCTCTTCACCTTGAAGCTCCCATCGATGATCTTCTTCACCTTGTCCTTCCATCTTGGAACATGATTGAGGCTCCATTGGTTTGCCTCCAAGAATACCTACACAAGAGCTAACACAAGTAAAAGAAAAATATAAAGGGTTAAGGTTAGAATAGGGGTGTCCTCACACTCAATGATTCTTTTTCCCTCTTTCTTTTCCCTCATTTTCTTTTCAAGGTCGGGTGTAGATTCGGGTGGTGAAATCCCACTCACATCACTCAACACATCCATTCCTTTTTCCACTCGAGGAATGTCACCGGTCACTTCCTTACTCCTCTCAATCTTTTGTCTCTCAAATTCGGGTGAGTTGGGACGAGGTCCAAGAATACCCATAGCCGGATTAGGTGGACTTTTAACATCAAGCCGGAATCTAGGACTTGGAGACTCATCACTTTAGCTCTCGTACTTCCTTGTTGGTGAACCACTTAGCTTTGGAGCTTGTGGTTTTATGTTCACCATGTTTGCATTTGTCAACTCTTTTCTTGCACTAGTCCCACCATTTCTTGTGTTTATAGGACTTCTTGATTGCTCAATTTCAACCATGGATTGAAGTTCTCGCTCCCTTCTCCTTTGCACAACCCAAGCATGTAATTGAGCGGTCATCTTTCCCCTCACTCCGTAGGGTGTAAACTCATAAACCCCTTGACCCGTTGCCACTAGATATATATCCCGCTTAGCATTATATTGAACCTCCTTGTCGTGCAACTATGGTTCACCTAGCCAAACACCCACATTTGGTACAGGATACACATCACACCAAACATACTCATTGTAACCCTTATGAGATATGACTACCCGAGCCTCGCTAGTAACCCAAACACCATGATACTCATAAGGATGTTTCAATTTATAGCATGGTATCTTTAATCTATCAACTAAAGAAGGGTTAATGCAATTGGCATCGGATTCACCAATTTGGAGCAAGTTTCCTCCAAAACCATTTACCCCAATAACAAACCTACTCCTACCCAAGTTTCGTATAGGCACATCCAAGGAAGAGCTTGAATGTCCAAGACTAGCAACACCATCAACTCGGGCTTTCCTTATCCCTCCTCTCCTAGCAACACCACTAGGATAACTTCCACTTCCCGTCACTCTTTCAACTTTAGATGTGTTGTTGAAAGTCGTGGAAGGAGTCTAATCATAGAACCCATAGGAACTCCTTGAAGTAGGAGTTTGGTAGAAACCTCCTCTACCCTCCTTGGTTCCACAACCCATAGAACTACTCGTACCATCCCTTTTATCCTCTAAGTGTTGGATTCGAGTGTTAATTGCATCTACCTTGGTCATAATGTCCCGAAGGTAAGCTTGATATAACTCGGTCCTATTTACACTTTTCTCACCATTCCCACTTCCATCCTTCACATAGGAGTTAGGAGCATTTAACTCTTTAGCACAAGTAGGGTAGGCAAGTTTCCCTTTTCACATGGAACAACCACCACCTCCTCCCATACCAATGGAAGGACTTCTACTACTACCTTGTACACCACAAGCAACACCAAGAGAAGATGCATATGCACAATTCATATTATCAACTTCACCATCCGTTCTCTCTATGTCACTATCATCATGTTCAAATTCATCACAAGAAGAGTAAGTAGGATCATCATGCCATGAAGCGTCACCATCTTCGTTTTCTTGACTAGAAGCATAAGACTCTTCGCATTCATCTTCGCAAGCCTCATAGTCTTCTTCATCTTCATAATCAACATAGTGACCCGCTTCATCATCATACGAGCCTTGGTTCCTCGAATCGTCATAGCAATACCCATCATCATCATCACAGGAACCACAGTCTCCATCATCTCCACATGAGTCGTACCATCCACAATCATCATCTGAAGCATTAGTTGTAACCAAGAGTAAAGGACCTCACAAATTCACCCCCTCAGGTGTATCACTCAAAATAAGTCACTCAAGTTTCTTTCCGCTCGTGTATACACTCAAGGTCGTTGGCTTTTGTGACCACATTCTATTGTTCTGACCACTCACGCCTTTTTCCACTCAAGACCTTTTAGTAATCGCAATGGAGTATACCCAAGTAATGCTTCGGAATGGAGTTTATGTGACTCAATGTACGTAAGCTATTTAAATGCGCACTTGAAGCAAGCAAGTTCTACGACTTTAAGTAAAACTCCAAGACACACAACACCCTAAAAGCTCAAAGATTAGTGTTAATATAGTAGGACAAATACCTTAGAAACACTAACCAAGAAGTACAGAAGCGAAATAAATACAAAAAACCACGAAACGAGAATAAATGGACAACCCAGTAGACTGGGCAGTCCGCCTAAGTGGGTGGGCGGTCCGCCTAGGGGCTGGACCAGTAGCCAAAGTGGGCGGTCCGCCTAGGGGGTGGGCGTTCCGCCTGGGTCCTTCTCTTAGCTCCTCCGAAAATAGGTTTTTGATGGTTTTTGACCCAAAATCTCAACATTTTTACCCCGATTCTCAAATCCCTTGGTACCCAAAGTTGTGTATAGTATTTCCCAAAAATCTCCGATGAATTTCAAGTCCAAACAACCAAAAACAAGATCACAATCGAGATTCAAAGCGGATTATACAAGGGTTTCAAGTTGGCTTCAATTTTCTTGAACTTTTGATTCACAACTCCAAATCATGTAAAATTAGTACCAAATGAATGAGAAAATGATATAGAACAATCCCCGATATCAATCTCATACCCAACAATCAACCAATCCCAAGAATCAAGCCATGAATTCAAGAACAAGGGTTTTTCAAAAGGGTTTAAAATTTGGGATTCAAATCTTCAAATTCCGTAATACAACTTTAAATCACGTGTTTTAGGTACCAAAACAACGGGTTTTCAACAAGGATCAATCTCCAATAACACCCATATCAAGATTCAATCACACCAACAAGATATACCAATTTTTTTGGATTTTTTTTAACCTTTTCAATTTTTTTATGTTTTTTTCTTCTTTCACAAGAACAATAACAACAATACTAAAGTAAAGATACGATGAACAAGGAACGTGAATTCGTAAGAACGAAACCCGAGCCTTGCTCTGATACCAAACTAATGCAGGGTAAACGGGCGGAAGCAACAACAAGTAGCGGAAGCAAAAGATAAACACGAGATCAAAGAAATAAGCGACGGGGAAGAACAGAAATAGAAGAAAGAACGAATCAAACTAACCAAAGTAGATTGATTCAAAGGGAGAAAGAGACTTGAACCACTCACAGGGTCACACTAGAGGCGATCCACCATTGATTCCAAGTAAGAGATACATGAAGCCAAGCTTCAACAAGAAAGACCTAGTCTCTTCTAAATTCTATTCTTCAATCTCAAAATCTAGCCAATGAAATGAAATGACAAAGGTTCCTATTTATAGTCTTTCCTAAGACTATGTAAAAATGACATAAAAGCCCCCACAAGTTGGGGTAAGATAATAAAGAAGACGTAGGGTCAAACTAGTAAATAGCACTAGGCTTAAGAGTTGAACTCGTCTTGGCTTCTCAGCAAAAGAGGCGGAGCGCCAAGTTGGGCAATGGGGCAGCTTGGGCGGAGCGCCTCCCTTGAAGGCGGAGCGCCTGGGTTGCTCTATGCTTAGGCGGAGCGCCTGCTATGCCTGGGCAGAGCGCCTAGCCTAGGGTGCCCTCGATACTTCTTCAATTTGCCCCTAAACTCCCCTTCTCGAAATAATTTCTCCCTCGAAATCAAACCATCATGACCTACAACCAAAGACAAGAACAAGCCAAATATCCTACTACAATAGTAGGTTAGTACAAGTAGTGTTGAAAACACACTCTTATTGTAAGTGTTGGATTCGAGTGTTAATTGTATCCACCTTGGTCATAATGTCCCGAAGGTAAGCTTGATATAACTCGGTCCTATTTACAGTTTCTCACCATTCCCACATCAATCCTTCACATGGGAGTTAGGAGCATTTAACCCTTAGCACAAGTAGGGTAGGCAAGCTTCCCTTTTCACATGGAACAACCACCACCTCCTCCCATACCAATGGAAGGACTCCTACTACTCCCTTGTACAGCACAAGCAACACCAAGAGAAGATGCATATGCATAATTCGTATTATCAACTTCACCATTCGTTCTCTCTATGTCACTATCATCATGTTCAAATTCATCTCAAGAAGAGTAAGTAGGATTGTTGAACCCTCCCAAAAAAATGCACACAAGTATGCATCGGGATTTGACTTCAACAAAATGGAGACTCCAAAGGGTTTCTTTGGAGTCGCCACCTAATTTAAGGATTATTAGGAACCTAAGGTTAATTAATGAGTGCAATTTATTCTTCATTTAAAAGAAACTAAATTAAAATCAGAGATTCTGAGTAAGTGGTTCTATTAAATTCGAAAGAAGGTCCTTTGCGGGAGCAATTTCGAAAATCCGCTAAAAGCGGTTAATCCGACAATTTTCACGAATTATTAGGATAATAACATAATTTGTAAAACTAGATAAATTAATAAATATAAATAAGTAAGGTAAATAAATGAATGGTTAATTAAGCTGTTAGATAATCGGACAAGTAAATAAGTAAGACAAGTGAATAATTGCTTAACTAATTAATTAGTTGATAATAAATAGATAGAATAAAGAATTAATTAATTAATTAATTAAATACATATAATTTTATTTAACGGATAAATAAATGATTACCCAGATAATTAACGAATGAGTAGCTTCCTTAGTTATGTTATATAAAATAGATATTAAGCTCAATTGCTTACTCAAATTGAATAATAAATGGATAAATAATTGTATAGATAAAATAAGAAGGGATGAATTACTTCTCTTAATAAATTAAATAAAATAAGTAACGAGTGAATAAATAAACCAATATTAGTTAATTGAATAGTTGATTAAATAATCCAAACATCGTTAAGTAAATAAATGAGTTGTTGATTAAATAGCTAGGCAATTAATAGTAGACTATCAAATGATCAATGAATTAAATTACTTAATGGAGAAACAATTAATTGGCACAATTGAGTAATGAACAAATTAACTAAATGATAATTAACAAATTAAGTAATTAATTGACTAATTAACCGTTTTATAATTAAATAGATAAGTAAATACAATATGAATGCGTATCAACTATTATTATTATTATTATTTAAGTAAATAGGCATTAAGGGAAAGCGTCATTTTAATTGTATTTTATTTTGCACTCATTAATTAACAAATAGTTCGCAATTTCTAAATTAATTGGCAGGTTCCAAAGAAAACGATACAAATGATTCAATAAAAACTACTATAAATATTCACAAGGAAATTTATTTCACAAAATTCTATCCTAGTCCGATTTCAGGGATCCTAAAACATGTTTTTCTAAAGGGGATGGGAGAGAGGTAGTTTAGAAGATAGAACCCGGATAGAAAGCTTAATTCAACCCCTGTATTTCACAAGGTTTCTTATTTTTCTTTCCTTTTACATTTTCGGGGATATCAAGTCCCGAAAATGCGGAGCGGATCGAATAACTTCAAATGCGCGTAGCCATCCCAGTTTGTGAGTTTTGATTCAACTCGGTCCCAAGATTCATGCAAAAATAGAGAAGAGATAAGGAATTAGTATATGCAGACAGTGATAAACTGAAAACAAATGAACGTAAGGAGAAAATAATCAAGTTATAGAGAATAGCTCTCACGAAATCAGATTGAACTGTAGCTATCATCTGATCAAAGTAACAAGTCCACACCTTTTAGATTCAATTCTTATTCGAGAAAAATCATGCCAGGAAAGAGTGAAGGAAGGTCAAAGCTAGAATTAATTCAGAGGATATTCATTTAAATTTCTTGAAAGTTGATTCAAATTCTGATTGCTTTTAATAACATTCATTTGCAATGCTACACCAATAGAAAGGACACAGGTAGACTGGCTCCCAGGACCAACACATAGAAATTGAACCTCTTTTCTAATAGAACATAACATCTAAGAAAGCTTAAGCCTCAACTGAATAGAACAAATAAAGCAGGACACTTAACCTTTCACTCTGAAGTGGCGAACCGGAAAAGAAAACTGGGGCATAATATCAGACAAACCTAATGGAACCTGTAACTGCTACTTACTGAACATGCATGACCATAATTTACCACCCCTCAATGACTTTAAAGAAGCTGCGATAGACAGAAACATAGAACCACAAGAAACATTATCCGAACACCCTGCAACATCAGAAAAACTCTTACTCCACTCATACACACACCAGCACTACCAAATATCAAACTACCTTCCATCAGATCTCTTTGAACAAAAGGACCACCCCAGAACTACAACAACAACAAGAAACAGGAACTCCCATCCCATTGACACAGCCTGAACTCCCTTGCTTCCTATTGAGACAACTACATGACCAGGAACTTCCCCACACTTACCAGCCTACAAACAACCTGCAAGACTACTCGACTAAGCCCCTGTACCTCTTCCTGCCTCCAGGGAACTATGCACACCACTTGCACCTAAATTAGAGTCCTGTTACCACCTCAGAATCATACCACAAAGCTCCTGAACCCCTTACACATGCAGAGAAACAAACAGCCTCCAAAACAAACAAGATACCTCTCAAAACACCTCACTCTTTACCCCTTGCTTCTCTAAACACCAGACCTGCTCCAGACCCCTCACACTTCCAGACCTACTCTACAAGCCAAGCAATATCAGAGAAGCAGCTTACCCCGCTTCTTCTACTTTTAGACAACCAGAAAAGCAACCAAGCAACTTTCTAATGAACTCACCAACAAGAACCCTGCAGCTTCTCTACACCCATCTACACACACTCACAAACCTCCACCAGGCTCTCTATGCTCCTAACGACTAACTTAACAACACCTCTAGGCTCTCAAAACAACTGCAAGCACCAGACCAAAAGCCAACTACCTGCAGCCACCAGGAACTACTTCACACCTGCAACCAACCAGAACAACAACCCACACCACCTACAAACAACCATACACAGCAGAAATACTACTTCTAACCTGCTGCACATAAAACAACACCTGCAAACTACCAGATCTCCTCCAAACAACCACAAACATACTAACTAGCAAAGTTAACATGACATTCATTTCTAAAAAAAACTTTTGATGGACTGTCTAATTTCAGTTGACATTCAAACTTCATAAACAACTTAAACCACTTTCATTTTGAACAGAGATACCTAGGCCATTCAAACTTCATGAACAACCTAAATTACTTTTTCTATCTTTGAAACAGTTTATAATTTCAAAACTGAAATATTAAAGACTTTATATATATACCATTACGATGAAGCACAAGGAAACAATACTACTATTAATACTCTTAGTTAACATGAAGAAACAGAACCTGCTTTCTTTTTTACTCTAAAAGTGCTCCTCAAACCCTCACAGAAAACAAATACTTCAACCTTACCATAGTTCAATCAAGATGCAAAACCATAACAGACCAGGTTCTTTATGAAAGCTGAGCATGAAACATTCTATTTTAAGAAGGTTCTGATAATATGTCATACAGTAGTCAAGAATCCAACTAGAACAGTCAAGAATCAAACTTATGCTCATACAAAAATCAAAAACTATTATCTTGACTAATACTACCATCAAACCTATATTCAAGTTATCAATGACAGATCTTTATAGAAGACACACTGAAAGATTTAAACTTGAAACATCTTTATACGACAATAGCAGCTTGAACTCTATTCAAACTATTTTCAATGAAACAGAATCCCAAAAAAACATACATAAACATTAATGTATACAAGCAAACAGTAAAAAGGCTTTGCATCTAACCTCTTTTAGGGCAGTGAACAAAGGGGCGACGAGCTGAAGAAACGACTTGACTAAGCAACATGAACAAGGGCGACGACTCGTTTGACGAAGCGACGACACAAACGATATAGCGATAACTCAAACAAAACTCAGGAGCAAAAACCAGATGAAAAGACTAGTATATCATTACCTCCTCCTTTTTCCAACGTTCAGATTTCAACGTTTTATGTAAGCATTTGAAAAGAAAAAATCAAAAATCAAAAGGAATCCGAGTCAAATCGAATATTCCTTTTCGATTCTGATTTTTTGAATTCAAAGCTTGCTTAGCTTTCGATCCGCGCCCTTGATGATGAAGAGGAATAGAAACCGACGGTTTAGATTGGATTTTATCATAGTGGGGTCGCAGTTTTGGGGGGAAACGAAAGGGGTCGGGTTGAATGGGATTTTTGCCACGTTGAGGAAGACAAGGGAAGTGGGGACCGGGTTTGGGTGTGGCTGGAAATGGAAATGGAGAGGGTGACGGAGAGGAGATTAGGGTGAGGGAATTTTGGGGAAAATGGGGTCGGGTCTCTGAAAATGGGTAAGGGAGTGTGAGTGTATGTTATGTATACATACAGGTTGCTGAAATAGGCCACATTTTCGGCTCAAGAACGAATATAGCCTATTTTTGAATTAAATTAGGAATTCAAGTGTTTGCACAGATAGACTGGATTTTAGGTTGCACATTGCACATTTTGCCCTTTTCGAAATTACTTAATTTACTATAATTAATTTAAATTTAAATTTTATTTTAAATAATTGATTTTCATTTAAATAATTAGTCATTAATTACATCTCGGGACGAAATTGGGTGTCAACAAGGATCATCATACCTTGAAGCGTCACCATCTTCGTTTTCTTGACTAGAAGCATAAAACTCTTCGCATTCATCTTCACAAGCCTCATAGTCTTCTTCATCTTCATAATCAGCATAGTGACCCGCTTCATCATCATACGAGCCTTGGTTCCCCGAATCGTCATAGCAATACCCATCATCATCATCATAGGAACCATAGTCTCCATCATCTCCACATGAGTCGTGCCCTCCACAATAATCATCTGAAGCCATAGTTGTAACCAAAGAGTAAAGGACCTCACAAATTCACCCCCTCACGTGTAACACTCCAAAGATGTCACTCAATTTTCTTTCCACTCGTGTATACACTCAAGGTCGTTGGCTTTGTGACCACACTCTATTGTTCTCACCACTCATGCATTTTTACTCTCAAGATATTTTTGTAATCACAATGGCAAGATCAACAACTAGTACACCCAAGTAATGGTTCGGAATGCTGACTCAATGTACGGAAGCTATTTAAATGCGCACTTGAAGCAAGCAAGTTCTACGACTTTAAGAAAGACTCAAAGACACACAACACCCTAAAAGCTCAAAGATTAGTGTTAATAAAGTCGGACAAATACCTTAGAAACACTAACCAAGAAGTACGGAAGTGAAACAAACATAAAAAACCACGAAACGAGACAAAATGGATAGACCAGTGGACTGGGCGGTCCGCCTAAGTGGGTAGGCGGTCCGCCTAGGGGCTGGACCAGTAGCCAAAGTGGGGGGTCCGCCTAGGGGGTTGGCTATCCGCCTGGGTCTTTCAACCAGCTCCACCGAAAATAGGTTTTTGATGGTTTTTTACCCAAAATCTCAACTTTTTCACCACAATTCACAAATCCCTTGGTACCCAAAGTTGTGTATAGTATTTACCAAAAATCCCCGATTAATTTCAAGTCCAAACAACCAAAAACAAGATCACAATCGAGATTCAAAGCGGTTTATACAAGGGTTTCAAGTTGGGTTCAATTTTCTTAAACTTTTGATTCACAACTCCAAATCATGTAAAATTGGTACCAAATGAACGGGAAAATGATATAGAACAATCCCCGATATCAATCTCACACCCAACAATCAACCAATCCAAAGAATCAAGTCATGAACTCAAGAACAAGGGTTTTTCAAAAGGGTTTAAAATTTGGGATTCAAATCTTGAAATTCAGTAATACAACTTTAAATCACGTGTTTTAGGTACCAAAACAACAGGTTTTCAACAAGGATCAATCTCCAATAACACCCATATCAAGATTCAATCACACCAACAAGATATGCCAATTTTTTTGGATTTTTTTTAACTTTTTCAATTTTTTTATTTAATTTTTCTTCTTTCACAAGAACAATAACAACAAGAACACTAAAGTAAAGATACGATGAACAAGGAACGTGGATTCGTAAGAACGAAACCCGAGCCTTGCTCTGATACCAAACTGATGCAGGGTAAACGGGCGGAAGCAACAACAAGTAGCGGAAGCAAAAGATAAACACGATATCAAAGAAATAAGGGACGGGGAAGAACAGAAATAGAAGAAAGAACGAATCAAACTAACCAAAGTAGATTGATTCAAAGGGAGAAAGAGACTTGAACCACTCACGGGTCATACTAGAGGTGATCCACCATGGATTCCAAGTAAGAGATACATGAAGCCAAGCTTCAACAAGAAGGACCTAGTCTCTTCTAAATTCTATTCTTTAATCTCAAAATCTAGCTAATGAAATGAAATGACTAAGGTTCCTATTTATAGTCTTTCCTAAGACTATGTAAAAATGACATAAAAGCCCCCACAAGTTTGGGTAAGATAATAAAGACGACGTAGGGTCAAACTAGTAAATAGCACTAGGCTTCAGAGTTGAACTCGTCTTGGCTTCTCAGCAAAAGAGGCGGAGCGCCTGCCAAGTTGGGTAGTGGGGCAGCTTGGCCTGGGTTGCTCTATGCTTAGGCGGAGCACCTGCTTTGCCTGGGCGGAGCGCCTAGCCTGGGTTGCCATCGATACTTCTTCAATTCTCCCCCGAACTCTCGTCCTTTGCATCCTCCAATCCCGGCTCTTGATGGTAAGTGCCTTAGGCTCGATTTGCCCTGCATCAGTGAACCTGTATATAGATGAGGAGAATCAGAGATGGATGAACTATAATCATATACATATAGTAGATTGTACTTCACTTTTCTAAACATTACTTGATCAGAGAGGTAGCATCATTGGACTCGTGTCTATAATGAAATGAACTATATACATCTACAGATAGGCAAGTGTCTTGTTAATCTGAGATGGTAAAAATAAAAAGCTTGACACTGATCAAAACTAACATTTGCACAGTAGCTACCAAATTAAAGCTACGGGAAAAATAAAGAAAGAAGGCAGCAAATAGCAACAAGAAAGACACATTTCCCAAAACAAGAAGAAGAAAGAAAAAGGAAATAAAGAAAACAAGAAGAAAGAAGAAAGACTTATTGTTAGAGATGCAAAAGACTTACTGTTATAGATGCAATCCAAATTGCCTCAAGACCATTCATTCAGAGCCAAGCTAAAGAGATTGAAGATGCTCACTTAGACTTAGTTTGGAAGAGCTTGGAAGATAGAAGCTTCGGGAGTGATTTGAAGATTATGCGCTTCAGCGCATTCGAGGGCAGACAAGGGGGAGCGTCTCAACAATCCACAACCATTCCGGAACAAGCTTCAGGCCAAGGCAGAGAGCCTCAGGGAATGGGCGGACCGCCTCCCCCTAAGTTCCCTCAATATGCGGCTAAATATGGAGATTCCAACTCTCTAAAGTTTGCTGAGGCGGAGCGCCTGACTGAAGAAGCAGAGCGCCTCCCACTGAGGCCACTCTCTGAAGTTACTAAAGGCGGAGCGCCTAGAAGCTGAGGCGGGGCGCCTCCCCCCGTTAATGCAATGACGAGGTTTTAATGAACTCTAGGTGTATTTCCTATTTTGACCCTGCATGGTCCTTATTGGTTTAACCCAACTTGTGGGCTATAATGACATTTATTACTATGTGTAAGGGAACCTATAAATACCTTACACTAGGGTTTTATTTCATTAGTTAAGCTAGTTTTTGTACATTGAAGAATAGACATAGAAGAGGCAAGGCCTTTCTTTGTAGAAGCTTGAAGCTTCGATTTATTTCTTTGCTTGGAACCTATGGAGATTCATTACTAGTATGAATTCTTGTAAGATTTGATTTTCTTTCTTCCTTTGGATAATCATTCATGTATTGAAGTGTTTATCCATTCTTTGTTCTATTTCTGTTCTTCCTCATCTTGAATTTCTTATTATCTTGTTGGTTTCTACTTTTGTTTGCTTTCGCGTAAAATATATTGCATCATTTGGTATCAGAGCAAGGAAAGAGTTTTTTCCAAAAATCCCAATCTCGTTCTTCGTATCTCATATCTTTTGGTTTCTTGTTTGTGTATTTTTTTTTTGAACAAAAGGAAAAAGAAGAAAAAAGTGAAAAGTTGAAAAAATCACAAAAAAAAAAATCTCAAAAACAAAGTTGGATTTGATTCCCCAATTGTTGAAAGTTATTGGGGATTTTTCAATATTTTTTTTCCGTTCTTTTGGTACCATTATATCGTGTTTTGGTGTTGTGGTTGGAAAATATAAAGATTGAAACTCCACTTTTGAAACCCTTTCGAAAGTTTCTTCAAATCTTGAATCGAAGCTTTTTGTTGATGTGTTTGGGTTGAAAACCATTGGGCATTGTTAGGAATCATTAAATACACCTTTGGGTACCCTTGAAATTGAAAAACAAAGGGAAATCGATTGAAAGTTTGGGGAAAAATTGGCTGAAACAAACTTGAAACGTTGTAGAAAGTTGCAGGTTTCAGCACTGGGCGGAGCGCATAAACACAGAGGCGGACCGCCTCAGCCTGAACACCCTCTTTAAACTTTTTCCAGGTGGACCGCCTAACCACCGGAGGCGGGGCGCCTCAGCTTGTTTCAGCTTCCGGGTAGTTTCTTCGTGGGTTTTCGTTCGTTCTTTGTTTGTATTACTTCCGACTCGTACTTCTTGAGTAATCTTCCTACTCACTTAGTACTAGTTCTTGATCATCTTAGGCTAACTCGTGCGTATTGGAAACATGATTCCAAGAAGATTTGTTGAAAATTCTTTGGCTTCAAGTGCTCACTTAAATAGCCGTCCATCCATAGAGTCACATAAACTCCATTCCGAACTAATAGTTGGACATACTAGTTGGTGATCTTACTACTGTGGTTTCTAAGAGATTAAGGGAATTTTTGAGTAGAAAAAGGCTTGAGCGGTGAGATCAATAGAGTGTGGTCACAAAAGCCATTGACCTTAAGTTTATACATGAGTGGAAAGAAAATCGAGTGTTCATATTTTGAGTGATACACGTGAGGGAGTGAATTTGTGAGGTCCTTTTCTCTTTATTGTTGCAAATATGTCCTCGGGTGATGATTGTGGAGATTATGGTTCCTATGATGATGATGGGATTTGCTATGATAATTTAGGGAACTATGGCTCCTATGTTGATGAAGCGGGTTACTATGATGATCATAAGACTTATGGAGACTATGGATCTTATGGAGATGAATATGAAGATTCTTATGCTTCTAGACAAGAAGTTGAAGATAGTAATGCTTCAAGGTACAATGTTCCTACTTACTCTTCTTGTGATGAACTTGGAAATGAAAAAAGTGACATAGAGAATGTTGATGAAGAGTGTCATAGAAACTATTTATGTGCATCTTCTTCTCTTTGTATTTCTCAATATAAGCAAGAGAGTAGTAGTGTTCTTTCTATAGGCATGAGAAAAAGAAAGCTTACATCTTCTACTTGTGCTAAAAGGCGCAACGCTTTTAATTTCTATGTGAGAGGCAATTTGAGGCCTAAAGTGAGAAAAAGTGTTACTTTTGCTACAAATGGTTTGCCTTGTTCTAACAATGCGGTGAGAGGCTTGGATAGTTATAGTAGGAGTAGTTCTATTGGCTATGGAACTAAGACGACGGGAGAGAGTTTCTACCATACTCCTATCTCTATGAGAGGTTCTTATGGGTCCCGTGATGAGACTCCTTCCTCGACATTCAACAACACATCTAATGTTGGAAGAGTAACGGGAAATAAAAGCTACCCTAGTGGTGTTTCTAGTAGAGGAGGAATAATGGAGACCCAAGTTGATGGTGTTAATACTCTTGATCATTCAAGTTTTTACTTGGATGAAAATATATAAAACTTGGGGTTGCGTAGGTTCGTTGTTGAGGTAAATAGGTATGGGAAAACTTGCTTAAAATTGGTGATACCGATGCCAATGTTTGATTGATAGGATAAAGATACCATGCCATTAGTAGGAACATCCTTATGAATATAATGGAGTGCAGGTTTCCAAGGAAGCTCGGGTGCTCATATGTCATAAGAATTATAAGGGTTATTTGTGGTGTGATGTGTATCCCATGCGACATATCGATGTTTTGTTAGGTGAGCCATGGTTGCACAACAAGGAGTTGCAATATAGTGCTAAGAGGGATGTGTATCTTGTGGGCATTGAGTTTACACCTTACGGGACAAGGGGCACGTTGTCAACTAGTGCACATTCTTGGGCTATTCAAATAAGAAAGGAGCGGGAACTCCATTCCACAGTTGAAACTGTCACGACCCATTTTCTGAACGAGCTACGACCGGCACTAGGTACCTGAACTTGACCGAGCGACCCCTCTAAACTTATCCGTGATCTTCTATTTGTCATGATATGCAAATGATGTAGTCTTTAAAACAGAATTTCAGTAACTAAATTTTTGAAACAATACTCCTTGTATCGATAAAATACATAGCTTTATTTAGTTCTATGCAAAACTATGCAAAATGGACAACCACACCCAACTACTAGACTGTCTATGAAGCCTCTAAGAACTAATACCTGACACTACTACTAATAATAAGAAAGGATGAACAATAAAGAATCTCCACAAACAAATGCAGAACTCTTCAATCAACTGGTTAGTGGGAGGGTATCCTAGCTCTTAGTCTGCTTGGCTGCAAAAGTTGCGTCTACATTGAATGTAGGTTCCCATGAAGAGAACATCAGTACACCACGACGGTACTCAGTGAGTCTCAACGACCCCCCACTAAAGTGGGAAAGAGACATTTAAAAGAAACTTGAAATGCACATAATTCATTAAAATCATGAGAACATAAACCATTTAAAGATGACTGAAATAACTTGAAATAATAAAATCCTGAACTTTAATTATATATAAAATATAGTTTATTTTCTTGTCTAGGGAGTACCAATTAACTCTGACATAATATGATTCCATAAAGTCACCGTGTGATCGGCAGGAGGTTCGATCCCCGCCTGATCGAATAGGCCCCTTCACTGTGGCGCCACACAGCTCCAGATTATAGCATGCTGCGCGTTTTGTTCCTTTGCCGTGTCAGGCAAATCTTATAATAAACTCCTACTCTGGCACGAGTAGTTTTGGGGTCAACAATAACCACTAAAGGTCACAAAATCCTTCTCAGAATCTCAAGGTAACTTCCAAAATATTTATATAAAACTTTACTTGACCACTTTAAACTCCAATAAATCCTTTGAACATAATCCATGAACATAAACAAAAATATTCTCGAGTAAACATGACATGAACACATGAAAGGATCATTCAAAATATTTTCAAATATTCTTTAATTCATAAAAACTTGACATATATTATCACGTAATAAACATAACAAACTATGAACATAAATGCATATAAGTCAATGATGAACTCTTGAACATTAAGTAGAATGAGGTTTAGCTAATATGTACTCTCTCGCTCCAATTAACACATATTAGCTCTTTAAGATATTTTATTAAATACTTTGTAGACATGCTTTAGTGAGTAAAACCTCTTTAGTAAAGAGATATATCAACTACCTCAATATATCCTCAAGCTTAAACGTAAGCTCCAATCCTTGTTATGGACTCAATAGTCAACTACTATAATCAATAAGTCACAATTAATTCCAAACAATCCTTAAAGTTTTCATCTTTTCACTATTCTAGAATACTTCAATTTTCTTGATTTCAGTTTGGAGTAAAAGCTCATTCTTGTGATGTTTTCTCTCTAAAATCACCATTCATAATCTTAATCCAAAATAATATACGATGTTTAGGGTAAACAAATTTACCTTTCAAAGCCGAAAACTTACTTTCTCTTTAAAAATTGCCTTGCTGAACTACTAGTCCCTTTAGAGATTTACAGGGACTAATTATATTTGAACTCGGCAAAATATGATGCCATAGGGACAGCAGCTCTCTTGCGAGACAATCAACAAAAAGAACGAGTATTTGTTAGTTGTGTCCTCTTTAGCTTTGCGCGCCCCTTTCTACGTATGTTTTCTATAACCATTAGGAATTAATTATTTGATCCCTTGTAGCTATATTTCATGTTTACAAACATGGGCCCGCACAAGAATCCTTTTGTTATTGTATTAAGGCCCAGTATTAATGCTGCCCTAATGTGACTAATTACACAAGCAACCAAAAGTTTGCTCTTAAATGAATTTAACACAATAAGTCGTCCCTACACCAACAGAAATCCTACTTACCAACATATGCAAAATCTCGTTTTGACTTGCTGGCTCTTTAATTTGCTTCCCCTTTAACGTTCTTCTCAACATAGCTCCTTATTATATCAAAATTTCATCTCCCAACTTTTATATCGCATACACATATAATTGTATCTCATTAAAATAAGAAATACTCAGACTTAAGTTATTCTCAAGCGATTTCACATCACACCATAGCTTTGTATACACATGACTATATTCTTAAACACCTCTTCTGAATCGTAAATATCCCTAATTAGATGTCAGAAATATCTGGGACTTTACAGAAATGATGCATCCAAGAAGTCCTACAAGCACAAGACTTAGTGGGACAAATGCAAGTAAAGGGTTAACAAGTGTCAACCAGGTGAACCCTAAACTGCAAGATTCAAAGTTAAGTAGTTCACCAATGAAGAGGAGGACATCAAGTGATGATTCTCTAAGTCCTAGATTTCAGGTTGATGTCAAGAGTCCACCTACTCCAACCAAGGGCATTCTTGGGGCTCATCCCAACTCGCCCGAACATGAGAAAAAAAAATTGAGAGGAGTAAGGGAGTGACCGATGACAACTCTCAAGTGAAAAAAGGGAAAGGAAAACAGGTGGTTGAAGAAGAAAAAGTGGATGATATTGAATTTGATGATTTTTGTGAGGATGATGAGATGGCAGAAGCTGAGGCGGTTGCTCCTAAATCTAAGAAAAGAAAAGTTGTTCAAGGAAGGGTAACAAAAAGTTCTGCTAAGGCTGCTGAAAAGTCTGCTAAGAGGACCAGGTCCTCTAAAAGAGTTGTTGTGACTGAAAGTTCTGATATTGACAGTGATGAGTCATTTGCTGGAGATGAAAGTGACAGTGAAGCTTAGGAAGATGAGACTGTACACTGTGTTCATGATTACATTCTTACCAGGAAGGTGTTGAAGAGTAGAGTATTGTCTGATGTCCAAGAAGAAGGGATGCTATGGTTGCTGCAAAAACTGCATGCTCAAGGCTGGAGGGACATGGTCCTTCAGATTTCTGGTAGATATGCAAAAGGGATGGTGCAGGAGTTCTACAAGAACTGCTCCATCAGAGGTGACCAAATTACTACCTCTGTTAATGGAAATGTGATTATATTTAATACCAAGGAACTTGGTGAGCTGTTGGGGATTCCCTTTACTGGGTATGACAGCTATGTCAAGAAAGTTTGGCCTGACTTGACAAACTTGCCAACTGATCTGGAGATCACTAGGAAGTTTGCTGAGAATGAAGGGGAAGAGAAACCCAGGGCTGTGCATAAGAGTGAGATGCACCCACAGCACCAAGTGTTATTCGAGTTTGTGAACAAGGTTGTGATGCCAAGGCAGGAGAAAAGAGGAATTGCCAGTTTCATGGACCTGGTCCTTATGGAAATGTTGGACACTGAAAAGCAGATCAATTGGCCCAGCTTTATGATCCACCTGATAAAAAGGGTGATTGCTGGGAAGAGAAAGCATTCCTTGCCGTTTGGCTTTATTTTAACTGATGTGTGTGCAAAACTGAAGATTCCCTTGGAAGGGGTAGTGAAGGCTACAAAGAAGGAAAAATTTGGCTGTGCTACATTGATAAGTTGTGATTTGCCAGTTCAGGCTGATCCTCTACAGGCTGGTGTTGGGAGGCAGCCATTAAACAACAAAGTGAGGGCACTTAGGCAAGAGGTTGCTATTCAGACTGCTGAGATAGCAAGGTTGGAAGAGGAGAAGAATTACTGGAAGGAAGAGGCCACAAAAGCAAAGGAGACCAATGAGGGAATGCTCAAGCAGATGTTTGAGTAGCTTAACAAGTCTCAGGGACCTGGTCCTTCCACATCCTGACCACCTTAGCCTTTAGCCATCTTTTGTCCAGTGGGATTTAGCCTAGTTTAGTGCCTTAGTCTTTTCCTTCTTTAGTCTTTGAATAATTCTGTAGTACTTGCTTGTATCCCCTGGTTTCATCTTTTGATTTAATGAATTGTCTTTGATGGCTAATATCATTGTTTTGCAGTTGCTTTAATCTGATTTATGTTTGCATTTTGAATTGCCTCAAATGGCCATGTGCTGATTATTCTAACACTTGAGTTATATTTTTTATGTAACCTTTTCAATGATGCCAAAAGGGGGAAGAGTAAGTCTGATTTTGCGTGAAGTTATACCTAATTGAAAATCTGTTCCTTAATGATGAATAAAATCTCCACTGATTGATTGTTTTTGAGCTTAAGTTGTACTTCAGGACATTAAGGATATGCAGCTATGCTTATGAATTTGTTATCATCAAAAAGGGGGAAAATGTTAGCTTGGATAAGCTTGGTGTTTTGACTGATGACTGAGGAACGGATTCAAAGAACCTGTTCCTTTGAATCACTGCAGCTAAATAGATAATTCATGCAAAATCGTTTAAGTTGAGATATTATTAATTATCCTAAAACTGATGTTTATCTTGCTAATTATGCAGGTCTAAACGGATATGAAAAGATTGCATAAACAAGGGATAAAGGATAGAAGATCCGGATTCTCAAGAGAAGAATCCAATTAGGACTCAAACTCATGGGAGCTTTGGATTTCTAATTCTTGAAGACTTCTTGGCTGCTGGAGCTATAAAATGTGGAGCATATCAGCCATAGAAATTAAGCACAAATATAGAGAGCATCGAGCAAAAGCTTAAAAGAGTTATTAGCTTATTTGTGTAATCAGTTAGCTACAGTAGAACTAAGTTAGAACCTGTTCCTTAGATTGAATCTTGTAAAAGTTCAAGTCTTAGTTCAATTGTAGTAAGCAAAAATCGAGTTGTAAACTTTCTGGTTCAAGTCGTGGACTTGACACAACTTCACTGATCGTGAGAAAAATCACTAAAGGATTAGAGTTAGTCCTAGGTTAGTAAGAGTGAGTCTTGTAACCAAGTGGGTCTTTTTACATAGTGAAGTTGAATCCTACTTGAGAAGTAGGTCGTGGTTTTTTGATCCCGAGTCAAGGGGTTTTTCCACGCTAATATCTGGTGTTCAATTACTTACAATTTTAATTCCGCATATCGTAGAGTAAAGGAACACATTTTAAGGAACTGGTCCTTAAAACAGTAAAGTGGTGTAATCGTGGGAAATATCATAAAGTAATTTGGTAAAATACTAAGCAAATAATCATTGATATGCAAATGAAAAGTTTATAATGCATTTAAAAATTTTTGCTTCAACTGAAACTCTTGACATATTTTGAAACAAACTGAACGTCCTTTGCATCTGCAACTTGCACCAATCTTGAAAATCTTAGAACTCTGCCATCCTAGCCTTTCATAAGCAATACTGATTTTGTAAAATCTGCCCCAGTTATGATCTCCTGAATCTTCAACTCATTTTGCAAAATTTGCCTCAGTTGCTATCTTTCAAATTTTCAAATTATCTTGTAAAATTGCCCCAGTTTCTATCTTCCATATCTTCAAATTATCTTGCAAAATTTTCCCAGTTGCTTGCCTTAGGGGAGACTGAAAATTTTAATATTATAGAGTCCAGCCCATTAAGAGCGCCTACGTATCCCTCCACGGGAATCAGACTGTGCGTAGCTCTACTTACATAAAGAATTTGGGGAAAATATGGCAATCTAAGTACGAAACCGCATCCGAATTGGAAACCTACACATCTGCCCAGATGCGTAGTTCGGAATTACATAATAAAAGATAAACAAACCTAAAGTGTTACAATATTTTGACCGAATCCGAAGGGGATTGCCTACTTATCCTGTTGCCATTCCAGGAATCAGGTCAGAAGTAGTTCAAATACATAAAAGAGGATATTGGGAAAATTCTATGCTAGTGCAACTGAACTCTACGTGAGTTGCCTACGTATCCCGCCTTGGGATTCAGGTCACGCATAGTTCGCATTACATCAAAAACTACATTCAGAACAATGCTAACTTGTGATTGCTTCAGACATAGTATCTTTTGACGGCATCTGTGTTGATTGCTTTTGGCAAAACTTGACCATCCATTTCTGCCAGAATCAGTGCTCCTCCGGATAAAACCCGATGAACCACATATGGACCTTGCCAATTCGGTGCAAATTTGCCCCTTGCTTCTTCTTGATTAGGAAAGATCTTCTTTAACAACAATTGCCCCGGTTTGAAGTCTCTCACTCTCACTTTCTTGCCAAAAGACTTGATCATGCGATTTTGGTAAAGTTGCCCATGACAAATTGCATTCATTCTTTTCTCATCAATAAGCATCAACTGTTCACATCTGATCTTCACCCATTCAGCATTTTCTAACTCAGCTTCTTGAATGATTCTTAAAGAAGGAATTTCTACTTCCGCGGGTAAGACTGCTTCCGTGCCGTACACTAAAAGATAGGGAGTTGCCCCAGTTGAAGTTCTAGTGGTGGTGCGGTACCCAAGAAGTGCAAAAGACAACTTTTCATGCCAATCTCTATAATTATCAATCATCTTGCGAAGAATACGCTTGATGTTCTTATTTGCCGCTTCAACAGCTCCATTCATTTGAGGCCGGTACTCAGTAGAGTTGCGATGAGTAATCTTGAAGCTTTCACAAGTTGCTCTCATTAAATCACTATTCAAGTTTGCACCATTATCAGTGATGATTGATTCAGGAACTCCGAATCTACAGATGATATTGTTGCGCACAAAATCTGACACCACTTTCTTGGTTACGGACTTGTGAGAAGTTGCTTCCACCCACTTGGTGAAGTAATCAATAGCCACCAAAATAAAGCGATGTCCATTTGAAGCGGCCGGCTCAATAGGACCAATAACATCCATTCCCCAAGCAACAAAAGGCCAGGGAGAACTCATTGCATGAAGTTCAGAAGGAGGTCTTTTGATCATATCTCCGTGAATTTGACATTGATGGCATTTCCGCACAAACTGAACACAATCAGTTTCTATAGTTAGCCAGAAATAACCCGCTCTCAAGATCTTCTTTGCTAAGACAAAACCATTCATGTGCGGCCCACAAACTCCCGCGTGCACTTCCATAAGCAATTTATTTGCTTCAATGGCATCAACACACCTTAAGAGTCCTAAGTCTGGGGTCCTCCTATATAGGATTTCACCGCTTAGAAAGAATTGATTTGCTAACCTCCGAATGCTCTTCTTTTGAACACTTGTTGCATTTTCAGGATAATTCCCAATCTTGAGATAATTTTTTATATCAAAATACCAAGGATGGCCATCTCGCTCTTCCTCAACTTGAAAACAATAAGCTGGCCTATCATGCAATTCAATTTCGATCGGATCAATATAATTCTTGTCAGGATGTTAGATCATAGAAGATAAAGTTGCCAAAGCATCGGCGAACTCATTTTGAAGTCTTGGAACATGCTTGAACTCAATCTTTGCAAACCTTTTGCACAATTCCTTGACACAACGCAAATAAGGAAGAATCTTTGCATTATTGGTGTTCCACTCGCCTTGTACTTGGTGAATCAGTAAGTCAGAATCCCCGATCACTAAAAGTTCTTGAATATTCATATCAACTGCTAATCGAAGACCCAAAATGCATGCTTCATATTCAGCCATGTTGTTAGTGCATGGAAATCTGAGCTTGGTCGAAACAGGATAATGCTGACCCGTTTTAGAAATTAAGACAGCTCCAATACCAACACCTTTAAAATTTGCTGCTCCGTCAAAGAAAAGATGCCAACCATCATATTCAGAAGAGATGTCTTCTCCCAAAAATAGGACCTCTTCATCGGGAAAGTAAGTTCTCAATGATTCATAGTTGTCATCAACAGGATTTTCAGCCAAATGATCCGCCAATGCTTGTGCTTTTACCTCCTTTTGGGTGACATAGACTGTGTCGAATTCGCTCAACGAAATCTGCCATTTTGCCAATTTCCCCGTGGGCACCGGCTTTTGCAAGATATATTTCAAAGGATCCATCCTTGAGATAAGATAAGTTGTATATGATGAAAGATAGTGCCTTAACCTTTGTGCGGTCCAAGTCAGGGCGCAACAAGTTCGCTCCAAAAGAGTATACCTGGCTTCATAAGGGGTGAACTTCTTGCTTAGATAATAAATGACTTGTTCTTTCTTCCCGGTCTTGTCATGTTGCCCCCAGACACATCCAAATGCATTTTCCGAGACAGACAAAAATAAGATCAATGGTCTTCCAGGTTCAGGAGGAACTAACACAGGCGGATTAGATAGATACTCATTTATCCTATCAAAATCCTTTTGACAATCTTCCGTCCACTCAATAACAGCATCTTTCTTCAGCAGCTTGATTATTGGTTCACAAATAACCGTAGACTGTGCATTGAAACGGCTTATGTAATTCAAGCGGCCAAGAAAGCTCATCACATCCTTCCGGCTCTTTGGAGGAGGCAAGTCTTGGATAGTCTTGATTTTAGACGGATCCAATTCTATACCCCTCCGGCTTACAATAAAACCCAACATCTTACCGGCGGGAACGCCAAACGCACATTTTGCAGGATTAAGCTTCAAGTTATACCGCCGAAGGCGGTTGAAGAACTTTCTCAAATCGGTCAAATGATCTTCCTTCTTCTTTGACTTGATAACAACATCATTTACATAGACTTCAATCTCTTTGTGAATCATATCATGGAAAGAGTTGTCATAGCTCTCATATATGTCGCCCCGGCATTCTTCAAACCGAAAGGCATAACTCTATAACAAAACACACCCCAAGGCGTGATGAAAGCGGTCTTTTCAGCATCATCTTCATCCATTAGAATCTGGTAATAGCCAGCAAAGCAATCTACAAATGACTGAAGCTCATGTTTTGCACAGCTATCAATAAGGATATGAATATTTGGCAATGGAAAATCATCCTTTGGACTTACTTTGTTGAGATCACGATAATCAATACAAACTCTAACTTTGCCGTCTTTCTTGGGCAACGGCACAATATTCGCTAACCAAGTGGGATATTTGAGAGATCGAATCACCTTAGCGGTCAATTGCTTTTGCACTTCTTCCAAAATTTGTTTGCTCGTGGAAGACTTGAAGTTTCTTTTCTTTTGCTTAACAGGCGGAAATGAAGGATCAGTAGGCAACTTGTGAGTGACAAGGTCGGTACTCAAACCGGGCATATCATCAGAAGAGCAAGCAAAGATGTCTCGATACTGGTTCAATAGTTCAATATAAGCTCTTCTTTCTTCAGAGGTCAAATGAACACTGATTCTGGTTTCTCTAACATCTTCTGAAGTCCCCAAGTCGATTGACTTGGTTTCTTCCAAGTTAGGCTTTGGTTTGTTCTCCAATTGATCCACTTCTCTTGTTATTTCATCAGGAACAAAATCTTCATCAAATTCCCCAATATTCAGTACATCGGTACCAGTTTGTTCAGTTGTGTCATTATATGTCACAAGCAAAGTTCGGCAGTTTTGTTAAATGGAAAGCAGTGCATTTTATTTGTTTCAAAAGTCTAATTTAGGGAAGCAATACATTAAAGTAAAACATGCAAAATGTAAACAAGTTATTTCGAAAAGAAATAAACATAAACAGAAGGCAAAACACAGTTCAGGGCCTCAATCTGACTGTGATGCCAAAATAAACTAGTGAGTTCATTCACCAAGTTTCTTCCACTGGGACACAGGTCCAATTGGCCATCGGATCCTTTGCCTCGGCATTATGCACAGGTGACTCCTCAGCATAGTCTTCAATAATAACACTGCATTCCCAATCAACCAGATCTGGCGTGACCATTGCCGGTGCTTGGACAAATGACTGGTATAAGGAAGGAAGAGGTTCTGGCATAACAATGGCTGGTTTCCTTTTGGCCTTTTCAATCTCCTTTTTGGTAGGACAGTAACCCAAGCCAAAAGTACCCAGATTCTTGGGCAAACAAATGGGTTCAGTAATGCCATTCAGATTTGCTCCCAATCCCGAGCCAGGTTTAAAACCGTTCTTTAACATTTCAACAGCAATCATCTTGGGGACTCTGGGTAGGGTACCTTTCTTCGAATCGTTATTAGATGCTCGGGTCACATTCATTAGCTCAACAGTGTGAAAAGTAGTCCCATCAAGCTCAGTGGCATTGTCTACCATAGGAATTGTGGTGCTAGCATGCATGGGGCTGTTTCCCTCGCCCTTAACCACTACTTCTTCGTTATCCCATATTAATTTCACGTTTTGATGCAAAGTGGAAGGGACGGCTCCGGCCATGTGGATCCAAGGTCTTCCCAGTAGCATATTATAGGTAGACGGGATGTCGAACACTTGAAACTCCACAGAGAAGTTCACAGGACCTATTTGTAGATCAAGATCGACCTCTCCTAGGGTGCACCTTTGAGCCCCATCAAAAGCCCTTGCTTTCACATTACTTTGTCTGATTTTACCAGTGTCAATTCCGAGTTCCTTCAGGGTTGCTAACGGACATATGTTGAGCCCAGAACCACCATCGATCAACACCCCCCCGACAAATTTGTCCCTACATTTGACAACAATATGCAAGGCTTTGTTGTGTCCAAAACCCTCAGGTGGAAGATCTTCTTTGAAGAAAGACACCTTGTGAGATTCTAAGATTTGGCCAACTAAGACGTCCGAGCTCTCAGCCGTGGTCTCAGCAGGCACCTCCGCTTCCTTGAGCACTTTCAGCAATGCATTTCTATGTGTTTCAGAGCTCATCAACAGAGCCATGATGAATATCCGGGAAGGAGTATTCTTTAAATGCTCCAGAATAGAGTAGTCTTTCGACTGCATTCTTCTCCAGAAGTCCTAGCCTCAGTGTTAGTCACTTTTCTTACAATGCCCTCCTTTTCCCCAAGGCCTTGACCCAACTTCTCAGGCGTATAGCATCTACCGGATCTGGTCATGCCTTGTGCAGCAGCAGCAGCAACGGTTACTCTCCCACTTCCGATAGGCACTTCAGAATAGTTCCAAGGAACCCTCTTGCTATCATATTGAAGGGGTGAGGCAAGCATAACAGTGACAGTTGGCCTTGGGATACCAGCTTGCACCAGAATGAGAGCTTTAACCTGCACAGATCTTTTGGTCTCGTTGGCAACCCTCACATTGCTAACGGAAACAATGGTTCCTTTCAAATCGAACCCCTCATCAAGGGAAATGACATTGACAGCATTGTTGCCGTAGGCAGGAAGAGGATTATCTTGCATATTTGGTTGAGTTCCAGTAACCTGGATAGTGCCTGATTTGATCAAAGCTTCGACTTTATCCTTGAAGGCATAACATCTTTCAACATCATGGCCCACAGCCCCGGAATGATAAGCACAACTCTTGTTAGCATCATACCACCTTGGAGGAGGATTTGGAGTGTTACCAGGAACAGGCTGCACAACTCCGGCGCTTTTCAGTCTTTCAAATAATTGACCGTAAGATTCAGCTATAGGAGTATAGGTTTTGGGTGCTCTCCTTTCATAGCTTTGGTTAGGTCCTTGCACATTTGGACGGACAGGAGCACGGGGTTGGTAATTTTGTTGGCGAGGAGGGTATTGTTGCGGTGCTGGTGCTCTTGGTGGACAGTAACTGGGTTGTGCTTGATAGACAGGATATGGAGCGGGAGGAATTTGATAGTGACTAGGGTAATTTGGGAGTGGCGCACTTGGGTAAGGAGGAGGAATATTTGGGTAAGGAGGGGGTTACATTTGGGTAATGAGGAGGGGCATTTTGGTAAGTAGGGTAGGCAGGTGGATTATCAAAATTCAGCCTCCTAACTGGGCGGCAGTCAATGTCTGCAACAACAGCTGTGACTTCTTCCCTCTTCTCTTTCCTTCTAGAGTGATTTGGGCTGGCTTGACCATTTTGGGCACTTAACTTCATTTCAGCAAAGCTGACAACTCAACCGGATTTGATGCCTTCTTCCACCATCTCTCCCATCGTAAGAAGTTCGGCATAAGGTGCAGTCATCATAGGTAGCATATGCATGTAATAAGAGTCATCGTGAGCACTAATGAAGTACTTCACCATGTCCTTCTTGGTCATTGGGGGTTGTACCCGTGCTGCCTGTTCATGCCATCTCAGGGCATATTCTCTAAAAGTTTCTGTCGGTTTCTTCTTCAAATTGGCTAGGATTATGAGGTCAGGGACCATTGCAACATTGTATTCAAACTGCTTCGTGAAATCATCGGCTATATCATCAAACTCATGCCACTTGCTTATGTCCTGTCTGGCAAACCATTCAGCAGCAATACCTTCCAGACTATGACTGAAGTAAGCCATCAGAAGTTCCTCTTTGCCTCCCGCAACCCTCATTCTGTTGAGATACTTGGTCAAATGAGCAAATGGGTCACCATGACCATCATACATATCAAATTTTGGTACTTTAAACCCGGGAGGAGGAGTAATGTCAGGGTAGAGATAACGGCTGCGGTAGGAGGCGCCTTGACGTTTCTTAGTCACTTGCAAATCCTTGATAGATCGCTGCATGATTTTCATCGCTTGGATTATCTCCTCTTGCCCACTTGTCTTTCCCTATTTTTCCACAATTACGGGCACTTCATTCTGTGGCGCATAGTCTGTGAAGTCCACATTCTTACCATTAGGGTCATGCTCATAATACAGCGCCTCGGGATATCCCTGTCTTGGATCATTGGCATTTGGAGGAGCAAAGGCTACAGCAATGGGCGCTTGAGATTGTGGAGGACGGGGAGTGTCTTTGGCAGGCAAATATTGGTAGTGAGGAGGAGTGGGGTCGTTAGGATATGGATAATATGAAGGATAACCAGTAGGTTGGGTATTTTGCTGAGCGGGCGGGGTATTTTGACTAACTTGTGGGTGGTTTGGTGGTGGTGGTGTTTGATTAAGTGGGTTGCATTGGTATGTGGGTGCATTGTGAATAGGATTGGCATTGGAATGTGCGTTTTGAGGGGCTTGCCCTTTAATTGCTGCTAGCTCATCACTCAACACCTGTATATGCTTAGTCAAATTTAGAATAAGGTCATCTTGAGCAAGGATAATGTTTCCCCTTGAAGATCCGGGAGTTTCAAGAGTCTTGTCACTGAGAGTGGGAGGCTGATCCTCGATACCAGACATTGTCGAATTCTGTTATGTATATCAATGTGCAGAGAAGTCTTTGGATCAGCTCAATCAGCACAAATCAAACTTCTCTTTTGGGAATAAACAAAACAAAAGAAAAAATTCAAAAGGTAACTGTGTTAGTTTGCATGTTTTTGGTAAAATTTGCATACAATCACATAGCGCGCGTCACGTAGCGCTTTTGCATTTTAAATGAGCGATAAATTAAGGCATGTGGCAACCACAAGTAATGTGCGTAAAAAATAAAATACGGACGCGTCCTACCCTGTAGGGTGCCTCTTTGTGCTAGAGGTAAGCATAATCGTGCAAATTGCATACACATGTGGATATTATAATGATACAAACGGTTTGCCAATACAACATTCAGGAAGTGAGTAAATACTCATAATTGTTAGGAATAAACTGAGTCTCAAAACATAAAGTCATGATAATAACAAAATATCAAAGTACTATGGGAAAAAGCTTCAAGCTTTTACATTGGGATAAAAGGGGTCATAAAACATAAAAGATAAATTCTGCAACTTCTTCAGGAATCAGCAATAATCATCAGCATTCAGCAACATACTCAAGCAGATGGCCTTTCACGATACAACCGGTTTGTGGCATGAAGATACCCTGAATATCCTGGGTAATGGCTAACTTGGTCAAACATCAGATCATCCAATGTGGTTATGGGCAGGAGGTGAAGGCGAGAATGCCTTTCAGCTTCTTTGTCAACAAAACCAGTCTGCTCCCAAGGACTTGCTTCTATCTCCCTAATGCCATAGATGTGCCTTGCCCATGCATAATACTCAGGGGAACATGGTGGGTTTTGATCTCGACGAATCAATTCTCTTTCCAAGCGAGCCCAGTCCTTACAGATGTTCATTGCTTCAGGAACTGTGTAATCAGGTGCTTCATATTTGACTTCAGACTCCGGCATACCGGCAATGAGTGGGATTGATGCCGGGCAAATCGACGCTTTCTAACATGTACCAAGCTTGGAGGATGCAAAGGATGCAAGGGCAAGAGCTTCAGAGATGAGTCAAGCATGTTTAGGTGATGGAGCATCGGTGCTCCACTCCACAGGCAGCCAGGCGCTCTGCCTAGGCAAAGCAGGCGCCCCGCCTGAGATGCACTTGGCCCGGGCGCTCCGCCCAAGCTTGGGGCGCTCTGCCCAAGCCCCTCCACTGCCCAACTTGGCGGGCGCTCCGCCCCAATTGCTGTGACGCGGGATTTTGCTTAGTGTTGTGTCTATTTTGACCCTACGTGGTCTTTTATTCCTAAGCCTAAGTGTGGGCATTTTAGACCTTTCAAATGGTGTCTAAAAACACCTATAAATACCTCTCATCTCTCTCAATTTTACCTCATGGTCAAGTGTAGTTTGTGGTGACAATCCCCTCACATCACTCCTCAAATCGTCTCCTTTTTCCTCTCTTGGATTGTCACCGGTCACTCCCTCACTTCTCTCTATCTTTTCTCTCTCATTTGAAGTGGAGTGACTCTCATTTTCTTCATACTTTGGCAAGACAACAAGATTGCTTGCCTCGGACTCAAGTACAATGGGCGACTTGGCTTTAGCCGCTTCCCTCAACTCCTTCATTTTCTTGTAGTCCTCAGTCACTTGCTTAGGAGTGAGAGGTTTAAGCACAAATCTCTTCCCTTCATGTTTGACCGTGTAAGTATTGACTCGACCGTCATGCACCACTTGCCTATCGAATTGCCAAGGCCTCCCCAAGAGTAGGTGGCACGCTTGCATGGGCACAACGTCAAACAAATGCTCATCAACATAACTCCCCACTTTGAATCGAATCATCACTTGCTTGACTACTTTAAGCTCCCCACATTCGCTTAGCCATTGTAGCCGTTAAGGTTTAGGATGCTTCATAGTAGTCAACTTCAATTGAGACACAAGTGATTGACTCACTACATTTGCACAACTCCCGGAATCAATTATCATAGAGCAAACAACATCTTTGACCCGACACCTAGCATGGAACAAATTTTCCCTTTGCAAGGTTTCACTATCTTCAACAATCATAGCCCCTAGGCTCCTTCTCACAACCAAGAAAGTATGAGGATCCTCCTCCTCCACCGTGTCATCAAGCAAATCATCCTCCCCTACTCCCTCATCTCCCTCTACTCCCTCTACTTCCTCATCTTCCGATTCACTCTCTTTCTCATATGTATTATTACCAACAACAACCATGGTCCTCTTTGTAGGACAATCCCTAGCAAAGTGCCCATATCCCTTGCACTTGTGGCATTGTATTGAAGAAGAAGTAGGAGCATTCAATTGAGTTTTAGAGTTACCTCCCACATTAGATGTGTTCTTCTCATATGGCTTCTTCACATCCTTGCTAGCATTTGCACCACTTGTTCCACTTGCACTTGGGAACCTTGCATTCGTAGTAGGAGGCTTCCAATCCTTTGGTTTGCTTGTTGGAGTAGTAGTGCTACTCTTGTAGCGAAGGGATTTCTCCTCCTTTATCCACTTCTCGGCCTCAACCGCATCTTCACATAGCTTGTAATGATCATCATATTTGTGGAACTTCAATTGTGAAGCTATGTCTCGGCTCAAGCCCCCTTTGAAACGGATCATGGCCGTCTCATTGTCTTCACCATCTAAGTCAAGGATCATTCGGATTTGCTCAAATTCATTGAAGTATTCACCAACCGATTTGTAACCTTGCTTCAACTCATAAAGACGCCGTTGTTGTTCAACCCGGTATTGGTTAGTCAAGTACTTCTCATCCATCACACGGATCAACTCTTCCCAAGTAAGATTAATAGCCATACCCGTCCTCCTTCTATTCCTCTTCACCGACTCACACCAAGTAGAAGCAAAAGATTCAAAGGAGGATATTGAATACTTGGTCTTCTTCACTTCGGGCATATCATTAGTGTCAAAGATACGCTCCATAGCCAATTTCCAACCAATGTATTCCACCGGGTCACTACTTCCTTTGAAAGAAGGAATAGTGAGCTTCACACTATTAAGGTTGTTGTTGTTGTCACGACCCCCTTGGAATGGCTCCGGTTCGCCTCCATAGTGATCATCGTAAGCAACATAGTCCCTCCTTGCATTCCTCCCTCCATATCCTAAGGGTGGCCCTCGACCTCGGCCTCTACCTCCATCCACATTTCGACCCCAATTCATACCTTGCCAGGGTTGAAAGTAATCATCATACCCATAAGCCTCATCAACATGCTCGGCCTCCTCCCCTTCTTGAGCTTCAACGGGTTGCTCAAGAACTTGGACATTGCGGATGGGTCTTGGAAGTGGAATGTTGCCTTGGGGGTTGTCTAGAATACGGGGAATGCCCGTTCGTTGGGTATTGCCCAACACTTGATCCATCCTCTCTCGGTCTTCCTTTACCCGTTGTTATTTAAGCAATTCAACAACTTGTTCCGGGGTAAAGGTAGGACTATTGGAGCCCTCTCCGGTCTCAATTTGGACACTCGGGGTCCTTTTCTCAATTTGGACACTCGGGGTCCCATGTTCTCCTTGAGTACTCGAGGCTCCTTTTTCAAGAGAATCGATCCTTTGGTTCATGAGGTCCATCTTGGCAAGAAGATTAGCCAAGGCCTCCATAATGAAATCTTGTCCTTCGTTAGCAATGGTACCTACACAAGTAACAAACGTTAGCAAAACAACCTCACCCACTCCCTCACAAAAGTTTTCACTCGGTTCTCTCTTTTGAGTGGTGGTGGATATTTCACTCGACTTGTAGTTCCAAAGCTTCACGTAGATGACTAGCAATTCCCCAACTCAACCAAACTATTCACTAGTCACGCATACTCCGGGGTGAGTGGAATTAATAGGACTCAATGAACGCTAGGCACTTTGAAGTAAAGGACTTGAACCAAAAGAAACTACAATTCTTCTTTGGATCCTACTCTCCAACTATGGCACGAATCACCTAATGCCATGAAGGATTAGTGTTAATTAAGTAGGAAGAATACTTAGATCAACACCAATTAGAGGTTAGGCAACAAAGAACAAGCAAACCTAGAAGTAACTACCCGTTTCCCACTCTTCAGTGTTCAGGCGGAGCGTCCAGTGGTGAGGCGGAGCGCCTGGACCAAGAAGAGTTCAGGCGGAGCGCCCAAACTTTAGCCGGAGCGCCTGGACGAAGAACACCTGGGTTTTCAGCAACGTGTTCTTCGATTTCAATCCAACTTTTTGGTCGATTCTAACGTGTTCTTCCCCAATTCGAAGTACCCAAAGTTGTATATTGATATAACCACCAATCCCCAATGATTTTTACACCCAAACAATCATCAAGCAAAGCACAATCATGATTCAAGTTTCAAATTGGGGTTTCACAATTTCTTCAAAAGGGGTAAGAAGGTGGGTTTCAATCTTTCAAAATCAATGTCATACAACTCCGATTCACACCAAATTTGTTGCAATGGATTCGTTTTTCAAAGTAGATCAATCCCCGGTAATCACATCCAAAACCCCACAATCACACAACCCAAGAATCATTCAAATTCCTCATGAACAAGGGTTTGGTAGGGTTTAAGGAAAATTGGGGTTTCTATTTTTCAATCCAATCCAATCCAAGTAAATTTGGTACCAAAACAACGGGAATTCAATCACGATCACAAATCTATAACACCCACTTCAAGAATCGATCAAACCAAAAAGTTACACCAATTTTTGTATTTTCAATTTTTCAATTTTTTTTGTGTTTTTCTTCTACCAACAACTTCAACAACAAGAAACCTAAACAAACTAACCTAGGCACGAAGAATCAAGGGTCGGGGGTTCGTAGAAACGATACCCGAACCTGGCTCTGATACCAAAATGATAAGAATCAAAAATACGGAAAGTAAAGATAAAGAGCGAGACGTAACTCGATCGATAATCCCAAGTAGCAACGGAGAACTTGTTCCGTTACACCCCGAGAGAATGTCAAGAACACCTACACTAGGCAACTACCCTCGAGCTAACGTGAGCACGCAAGTAGAATGATCGGGGGGGGGGGGATTGGAATTCATCTAGATCCGCTAGAGGAAGAACAAGTTCCATCAAAGGTTTCATTCACTCAATCAAAGAGTTCAACTCTCAACACAATTATTTGTTTAATCATCAAAGTTAGCTAATGAAATAAACTAGAAATCTAGCTATTTATAGGTGTTTTTAGACACCATTTGAAAGGTCTAAAATGCCCACACTTAGGCTTAGGAATAAAAGACCACGTAGGGTCAAAATAGACACAACACTAAGCAAAATCCCGCGTCACAGCAATTGGGGCGGAGCTCCCAGAGGTTGGGCGGAGCACCCGCCAAGTTGGGCAGTGGAGGGGCTTGGGCGGAGCGCCCCAAGCTTGGGCGGAGCGCCCGGGCCAAGTGCATCTCAGGCGGGGCGCCTGCTTTGCCTAGGCGGAGCGCCTGGCTGCCTGTGGAGTGGAGCACCAATGCTCCATCACCTAAACATGCTTGACTCATCTCCAAAGCTCTTGCCCTTGCATCCTTTGCATCCTCCAAGCTTGGTACATGTTAGAAAGCGTCGATTTGCCCGGCATCAGGGATAGACTGTAATAACCCGAATTGCCTCATCACACGGATCGGAGCGTAAGGCTGGATGCTCCTGAATCCGATCAACTTGATATAATACCGATCGGGACTCCTCAAGCGAACCTCCTGATTGCCAATCCATGAATAATTCCAGTGAATGTCCGCGCCACTTAAACCCTTTAGATCATCATATCAATCTTGAGCAGTGTGATGACGTTTGAAACCTTCCATTCTTGCATAGTGTGTGGCGATTCGGTTTTTATTTTGAGGAATCAAATCATCCAATGGGCCTCGAGTGTGAAGATGCTCAACAACCCATAATTGCAAAAGAAGATTGCAACCAAAGAAGCATCCCTTTTCTAAAGGCAGAGCATTCAGTCAAAGAGTACAACATATCAGCGAGGATCATGGGCACTAGAGTTGTTTGCCTCCCATTTACTCCATCGAATACCGATTTCACCACAGTACTAAGCCGGATATCAATTGCATCATAACCACACGAAAATACCAAAGTACTGAGTAGTGCTAACACAAAAACCTTAGGTCTAAGCTTCTCCCACTTTGCCTTATTGCAATCAAATTCTTTTGTGTGTGCGCTAAAAGAGCTCGCTCTTCCAAAGCGCTGAAACAGATATTCTAGAGAGATCGTGCCATGACTCTTCGCTACCAATGATGGAACATATTTCAATTTGAACATACTGCAAAACTTCTTTGGGTATTTTGCCTTAGGCACAATGATCTCACGATCTTCCATGGTCAAACCTGTAAAACCCACGATCTCTTCTAAAGTCGGGGACAACTCAAAGTCAGGGAAGCGGAAAACACCCGCTTCGCCATCCCATAGTTCCACTAAGGCTCTAATAAGGCCCTTGTCACCCTGGATATGCATTAATGAAACCAGATTTCCAGTTTTCCTTATAATCTGAGCACCGTACTCCCCTTTGATCTTATTCCACCAATCTTTTAGAATTTTTGGCAGAGTGGTGATCATTTGGATGTCTCGATGCTTAGGAAAAAGGTGGGCTGAATCCATATCTACAAAACAATAAAGAGACAACATGAGGTTTTTCCCAAATTTGACATGGCAAAGGGCTTTGAAATTCGTTATAATATCCACACGATCACATAATATGCAGTGTCGTTGGGTTTCAATAACCCGTCAACAAAAGGGCGGTTTCTTAATTCCTGGAAATGGTACCAAGGACCGGGTCCAAACTAAGGTGTATATGCATGCATGACCTAATCTCCTTCTAAGAGTGAGCTAACGGTTGAGGCTGACTCGACCTATGCGGGATAAACCTGGCCCCATAAACCAGTAAAACCGGCCATGACAAAACCAGGCAAACCATACCCCAACTAACTTTGGTGACACGAAAGAAATTCAAAGAGTTAGGAAGGACAATGCCCTTCCTGTATTATTGCCCGTCACGCAGGCCCCCCGTGATGAAATCGAGGATATGAAAGAGAATTGACAGGCTCCATGAGGGAGGAAATATGAACGGAATGCAGACTATGCACAAATAAAACATGCTTCAATACATTCATTCACAACAATAAATTCTACACATACTAGTTTAGGCATGCAAACTATAATGAGTTAAGCTACGCATACATACAAGCAACACATATATAAATAAAGCAAATTCGTGAAAATCTTTTGGTTAGAACCATTTGCGTATCCCCAGCAGAGTCGCCAAGCTGTTGAACCCTCCCAAAAAAAATGCACACAAGTATGCATCGGGATTTGACTTCAACAAAATGGAGACTCCAAAGGTTTTCTTTGGAGTCGCCACCTAATTTAAGGATTATTAGGAACCTAAGGTTAATTAATGAGTGCAATTTATTCTTCATTTAACAGAAATTAAATTAAAATCAGAGATTCTGAGTAAGTGGTTCTATTAAATTCGAAAGAAGGTCCTTTGCGGGAGCACTTTCGAAAATCTGCTAAAAGCGGTTAATCCGGCGATTTTCACTAATTATTAGGATAATAACATAATTTGTAAAACTAGATAAAGTAATAAATATAAATAAGTAAGGTAAATAAATGAATGGTTAATTAAGCGGTTAGATAATCGGACAAGTAAATAAGTAAGACAAGTGAATAATTGCTTAACTAATTAATTAGTTTATAATAAATAGATAGAATAAAGAATTAATTAATTAATTAATTAAATGGATAATTAAATACATATAATTGTAGTTAACGGATAAATAAATAATTACCCAGATAATTAACGAATGAGTAGCTTCCTTAGTTATGTTATATAAAATAGATATTAAGCTCAATTGCTTACTCAAATTGAATAATAAATGGATAAATAATTTTATAGATAAAATAAGAAGGGATGAATTACTTCTCTTAATAAATTAAATAAAATAAGTAACAAGTGAATAAATAAACCAATATTAGTTAATTGAATAGTTGATTAAATAATCCAAACATCGTTAAGTAAATAAATGAGTTGTTGATTAAATAGCTAGGCAATTAATAGTAGACTATCAAATGATCAATGAATTAAATTACTTAATGGAGAAACAATTAATTGGCACAATTGAGTAATGAACAAATTAACTAAATGATAATTAACAAATTAAGTAATTAATTGACTAATTAACCGTTTTATAATTAAATAGATAAGTAAATACAATATGAATGCGTATCAACTATTATTATTATTATTATTTAAGTAAATAGGCATTAAGGGAAAGCGTCATTTTAATTGTATTTTATTTTGCACTCATTAATTAACAAATAGTTCGCAATTTCTAAATTAATTGGCAGGTTCCAAAGAAAACGATACAAATGATTCAATAAAAACTACTATAAATATTCACAAGAAAATTTATTTCACAAAATTCTATCCTAGTCTGATTTCAGGGATCCTAAAATATGTTTTTCTAAAGGGGATGGGAGAGAGGGAGTTTAGAAGATAGAACCCGGATAGAAAGCTTAATTCAACCCCTGTATTTCACAAGGTTTCTTATTTTTTCTTTCCTTTTACATTTTCGGGAATATCAAGTCCCGAAAATGCGGAGCGGATCGAATAACTTCAAATGCGCGTAGCCATCCCAGTTTGTGAGTTTTGATTCAACTCGGTGGTAGTCGGACCTAAGATCTATCTTAGAAAAGATACTAGAACCACTCAACTCATCAAGCATGTCATCAAGTCTAGGAATGGGATGACGATACTTTACCGTTATCTTGTTAACCGCACTGCAATCAACACACATCCTCCATGTCCCGTCCTTCTTTGGCACAAGAATGACCGGTACGGCACACGGACTCAAGCTTTCACGAACCAAGCCCTTGGTGAGCAACTCATCCACTTGCCTTTGCAATTCCATTGTATCTTTCGGGTTGCTCCTATAGGCCGGCTTGTTTGGGATTTAGGACCCCGGGATAAAATCAATTTGGTGCTCAATCCCCCTCAATGGAGGACTCGGCATCTCTTTCGGGAACATGTCCTCAAATACCTTCAAAACATTCTCAATAGCACTAGGCAAAGGGTTAGGGTTAGAAGAATAATCACAATCGGAGCTTAGAACCATACTTTGTGCACTAGGCAAATGAGCATTTTGGTGCCATCATTTCCTCTCAAGTACTCACCCGGTTGCACCATGGCACAAATGCGACCGGTAGAAGATGGTGGAATCTCGGCCTAAGGCTTGGCTACAATGGGGGATTTAGCTTTAGCCGCTTCCCTCAACTCCCTCATGCGCCGATAGTCATCACTCACTTGCCTCGGCGTCAAGGGCGTAAGCACATACTTCTTGCCCTCATGTTTGACCGTGTAAGTGTTGGCTCGGCCATCATGAACCACATGCTTGTCATATTGCCAAGGCCTACCAAACAAGAGGTAGAAAGCTTGCACTGGCACCACATCAAACATGTGCTCATCTTGGTAGTTCTCAATCTTGAACTTAATCAAGACTTGCTTCACTACCTTCAATTCCCCACATTCACTCAACTATTGCAAACGGTAGGGGCTTGGGTGTTTAAGGGTAGGCAATTTCAATTGTGAGACCAAAGATTGGCTCACCACATTCGCACAACTACCCGAATCAATGATCATGGAGCACACTTGTCCCTTCACTCTACACTTTGCATGGAACAAGTTCTCCCTTTGCTCATCCTCCTTCTCCTCACTCACCATGGCATTCAAACTACGACGTACCACCAAGAACACGTTAGGGTCACCACTCTCCGCAGCTCTCTCTTCTCCCTCAACTACCTCACTCTCCTCAACAACATCACCCTCGGGCTCACTTTTCTCCTTATACACCATCCCATCATCCATCACAATCATTGTTTTTCGGGTGGGGCAATCTTTGGCAAAGTGGCCATAACCCTTGCACTTGTGGCATTGGAAAGAAGAAGAAGAAAGAGTATTTAATTGAGTTTTAGAATTAACTCCCACTTCTTTGAAGTCGCTTCTCGGGGTAGCCTTCTAAAAAGGCTTTTTCACATCATGACTCCCACTTGCACCACTTGTGTTTGGGCTCTTCCATTCTTTGGGTCGAGTCATTGGAGTAGAAGTAGTACTCCTAAAGCGAGGAGCTTTCTCTTTCTTGAGCCACTTTTCGACTTCAACCGCGGCATCACAAACATCTTGAAGAGAATGAAAGATGTGTAGCCTCAATTGAGAAGCAATCTCCCAGCTCAAACCATTCTTGAAGCGGATGATAGCTTGCTCCTCATCTTCCATTTCCATGTTAAGGGCCATTCGGCTTTTCTCAAACTCGTTGAAATACTCATCAACGGACTTGTAGCCTTGTTTCAACTCATAGAGCCTCTTGAGTTGTTCTTGCCTATACTTGGGTGTCACATATTTGGTACTCATTACCTCTTTCAATTCCTCCCAAGTAATGTTCATTCGCAACCCAACTCTTCTCCTTGACCGCTTGGCGGATTCCCACCACGTGGAAGCATATGACTCAAATGAAGCGATGGCATAAGTAGCTTTCTTCTCCTCGGACATATCATTTGTGTCAAAGACCCGCTCCAATTGAACCTTCCACTCTAAGAATGCTTCCGGATCACTAGTCCCTTTGAAGAGTGGGATAGTGATCTTCACACTATTGAGGTTGTTGTCACGACCTCCACGGTTTTGTCCGGTTGACCCCCGTAGTAGTCATCAACCTCATCATACTTACGTCTCAAGTTCCTCCCCAAAAAAACCCTTGGAGGTCCTCGACCTCGCCCTCGACCTCCATCTATACCCCGGCCTCCATTCATTGCCATCCTATTTGGATAGAGAGCATCATAATCATCATAATTGTCTCCAAGCCCAGGGTCATCCCCTTCTTGAGCTTCATCAATTTGCTCAAGAGGTGCTATGTTGTTTTCGGGGCCTCATGAGTGGAACATCACCTTGGGGATTGCCCAAGGGTTGGGTATTGCCCAACAATATTTCTCGAGCTACAGCTTTATCCCTCAACCGTTGTCGACGAACTAGCTCCGCATAATGATCCGGTTTCATGATTGAATCATCACTTGTGCCTTCTCCGGCATCTTTCTGGACACTCGGGGTCCTTTCCTTTTAAAAAACTTCCATTTTGAGATTCAAAGCCTTCACCTCGGCCAATAGACTAGCCAAGACATCTGTTGGAACCTCAACGGTATTCTTGGCTTTCTCTTCCGCCATGAACCTACAAACAATCAAAAACAAGCAAAGAGATTAGAGTAAAAGTCCTCACACACTCCCTCACTTTTGATTGTCACTCGGATTCACTCAAGTTGAGGTAGGTTTCACTCATGCTTGATTCAAAAGTCTTCCTCGGAGTTGAACAACCACCTCAACGACCAAACAATTCAACAAGTTCCAAATGCTCTTCGGGAATAGTAGAATTAATGGGACTCTATGGACGTTCGACTTTTAAGTGAGCACTTGAGCCGAAGAAATTCTACGAATCTTCTTGGAAGTTATCAACCACCAACACACACGAATATCCTAAGCGCTCAATGAATTAGTACTAACTGAGTAGGAGGATTACTCTCAAAGTACTAACCGGAAGTAACGGAAGCAAGCAAGACACAAAAACCTATGAAACAACTACCCGGAAACCCCTTCAAGGAGTGGGCGGTCCGCCTAGACACAGGGGCGGTCCGCCTACACAAACATCAGAGAATTGACAAAAATTTGGGCGGTTCGCCTATAGCAGTGGGCGGTCCGCCTCTTGGGCTTCACTGCACAGTTTCAACTTCGTGTTCTTGGTTTTTGGCACCGAATTTTCCAAGGTTTTTAAGGTGTTTTCCCAATTCAAAGGTTCCCCAATGTGTATTCAACTACTACAAGCAAACCCTAATGGTTTATAACAACAATCAACCAACCAAAATCAAAATCAAGAAAAGTTTGAACAATTTCTAGGGTTTTCAACTTTTGGGGATTTGATTTTCAAGTTTTTCCATTCACAATCTTAAAACGTATTTAGAGGGTACCCAAGCAACAGGAATGTGATAACAAACAATCCCCGATAACAATCATCAAAGAAAACATCATAACCAAGAACAACTAGTGATATTTTTGTGATTTTTTTTTTGTTTTTAATTTTTTTCCTTCTTTTTCAAATAAACAAGAATAAGAACATGAAAACAAACAAGAAACAACGATAAATAGCTCGAAGAGTAGGACGAGGGTTCATAGGAACATAACCCTAGCCTCGCACTGATACCAACTGATGCAATCGAAACTACGAAAGCGATAATAGATAAGAAACGAGACGAGACGAGACTCACACGATTGTTCAAGTAGCAACGAAGAACGATGTTTCGTTACACCCCGAACGATAGCAAAGAATCACCAACGCTATGCAACTATCCTAAAGAATCACAAGGTCCTTGCAAATAGAATGATCGAAAGGTTTGAAGTTCAACTCGAATTCTTCCAATTGAAATCAAGCTAAAATTCATAGGTTTTAAAGAGATTGTTTATCTCATATATTTTGTGTTCAAAGTTGTGTCATGAATTCAAGACTAGTTGAAGACTCTTATAGTCTTCTACATACACAAATGAAATGTCTAGAATACCCTTAAAGTGGTTCAAAACATTAGAAGTAAGCTAGGGCTATACTTGGAATTACACCCCAAAATAGTAGAAATCTCTGATGTTGGCTCAGTGAAGTAGGCACCTCGCCCACTTAGGGAGGCGGTACGCCTCTAAAAAGCTTGGGGGAGTGGCACAGGGAAGTGGGCGGTCCACCTAGACACAGGGGCAGTCTGCCCCTTCAAGATCCAGAGAGCTCAACATCAAACGGGCGGTCCGCCCATTCTGGGAGGCGGTCCGCCCCTTCCTGAAGCTTCTTGAGGCGCCTCACTTTGTGTCATTTGAGCCTCTCCTTGTGGTCTAGATGGTCCTCCTTCCATGGTGCTCCAATGCATGATCGTCAAGGTGATTCCGGAGCCTTCATCTTCCACGTCCACACCTTGCCACATCAAGTGATTCTCCTTCCATGGTGCTCCAATGCATGATCTTCAAGCGATGGCTACCTTTTCAAGAATGGGAGGGTTTGTGTGCCAGTTTCATCGTGGATAGAGCTCTTAGTTCAAGAAGCCCACTCCGGAGGCTTGATGGGACACTTCGGTGTTGACAAAACTCTTGGTACCTTAACCGAGCAGTTCCATTGGCCAAAAATGCGACGAGTTGTGGAAAAGCTTTGCAACGCTTGTCTCGTTTGCAAGAAAGCTAAATCGAAGTCCAACCCTCATGGTTTGTACACCCTGTTGCCTGTGCCTAATCGACCTTTGGTTGATATATCCATGGACTTTGTGTTGGGGTTACCGAGGTCGGGGGGAGGACATGATAGCATCTTCGTTGTCGTGGACCGATTTTCTAAATTTGCTCACTTTATTCCTTGCAAGAAGTGTGATGATGCACAACATGTAGCTACTTTGTTTATTTCTAATGTGTTGAAATTGCATGGTGTGCCTCGTACTATTGTGAATGATCGAGACTCAAAATTCTTGAGTCATTTTTGGAAATTTTTTTGGGGTGCCCTCGGCACCAAATTACTATTCTCGACGTCACATCATCCTCAGACTGATGGACAGACTGAGGTATTTAACCAAACCCTTGGCTCTTTGCTTCGAGCAATGACCAAAGGCAAGGTAGGAAACTGGGCTGATCGTTTGCCCTTGATGGAATTTGCATACAATCGAACTGTGCATCGAATGATTGGAATGACTCCGTTCGAATGTGTATATGGTTTTAACCCTTTAATTCCACTTGATCTAACCCCATTGCCTCGAGATTCTATTATTGATTTTGAAGGTACTCAGCGAGCCACAGCCTTGATCGAGTTGCATGCAAAGGTGAAGAAGAGCCTCGGGGAAGCTTATGCAAAAGTTGCATCGAAGAAAAACAAGGGGCGCAAAAAGTTGGAGTTAAAGAAGGGGAATGGGTTTGGGTTCACTTCCAAAAGGAATGCTTCCCGAACCAAAGGAAAGGAAAGTTGGCTCCTCGAGGGGATGTTCCATTTCAAGTGCGGAGCAAAATCAACAACAATGCCTATGTGATCAACCTCCCTGGTGAGTATAACGTGTCCAACACCTTTAATGTTGCTGACTTAGTTCCTTGTGTTGTTGGTCAAACTTCGGAGGATGAAGAGGACTCGATTTCGAGGACGAAATCTTCTCAAGAAGGGGAGGATGATGCAGCCCGAACACGTGCTGATCAAGTATTCTGACACGACCCGAATTCTCGGTTAGGCCGTGCGGGCACCCGACCACCTCCCCTAAACCTGTCGGGCGAACCCTATTGATAGAATCGATATAAATTGCAAAGATTTACCTTGAAATGAAAATGAACCAAATTTTAAACAACATAAGATAACTCTCAAAGATAGACAAGCACACAAGCTGTCTGAATAATACAATTAACTACCCAGAAAACACAGTTTTAAAGGTTTCCAGATCAGACATCTAAGAAGGCCAAAAGATATACATACCTCCCGAAGGGAGCAAAAGTAAGAAAAACTGTAATATCTGAAGTTGATGGCCGCAATGAACATGATGGCTCACCGTAGACAGCTGAGAACGTACTACTCCTTAATCACGGCGCGACTGGCTGGGTCCTGGAGCAGAATCTGTCGAACGAAAAGAAAACACAAGGACAAATAGGGGGTGAGTCATGAGGACTCAATAAGTGTGAACAAACTAGCAACCTCGAAAAATAGATACGCTAGTAAGGGAAACGGAACCAGACAACAATCAACAATTAAGCAATGCACATATTAGCAGAACAGTAGTCATGTACAGAAAATCTACATAATAGTATGAAATGAAATGGAATGAGATGAAATGAAATGAGATGCAAAGGATCACATGTGCCCATAATCCTATTCCGAAGCGGAATACTCCTGCATTCGAGGGGAATCCAATCTGCTAACCAACTAGAGCGGAATACTCCTGCTCCTGGGGCGGAATACTCCTGCACCCGATATAATATAAGCCAAAACCAGAGGGCGGAATACTCCTGCACTCTCCTGGGCGGAATACTCCTGCACCCGATATGATATGCAATGTAATGCATATGAATGCAATGTGATGCAATAATAACCCTTCACCGGCACAGGACTCTCATCGACAGCCGGGAAGCAGATGCCAGTTCCAAGCCAAAGTACAATACTCAGATTTCCAATGCAATATCAATAACAGGACATAATATATAATATAGAATGTAAATCCAAAGCTAAGGCGTAATGAGTACGCCTATCGGCAGCTACACACGTAAAGAACACGTGGTAGAAAATCCACGAGGCCAAGTGCCTCCAAAGAAATGGATATAAACACTTACTGTATTCCAAAACTAGTCATGCTACTCAACCACTGCTTTTTTTCTTTGGATTAACCGCCAAACGATCCCTTTCTATTGAATAAGCAGAAAAATTATATCAGATAAAGCTAAAGGCTTCATTCCTTATGTCTTAGGGCAATCCAGTTAGGAAGCTGATACCCTATTCGCATACGCAATACGCAGGCCAGGCCTATATACAGGGTTCAAAGTCCCATAACCAAACCCTAAATAAATTATATTTATATGTTGCCCATAACTCACTGATTACGAATATATAATCATTTCCATCATCAGGGTCCAATTGACCCTTTAAACTATCAATTTACGTCATTAGGGCGATGTCTAATATCCCTATTTTTACCGTAAAAATATATTCAAACACACGTAATAAGCTAAGATAATGAGTTAACATCATTACCTGAAGATTTGGGGTAGAAATTCCACTATTTTTCCACCTCTTTTTCCTTTTTTTCTCTCTCTTTTCTAACTTTTCCTTTTCTCTGTCTTTGGTTCCAATGTTTCTGCTCTATATCACATCTACTGCCAATAAGGGATTTAATCCCTTGCTAACCGACTTATCCATTTTGATTTTCTTTTTTCTTTTTTTTTTAATAAAATCGCTACGACAGATAAAATTAAAATGGAACCCTAGAGAAGTCGAAATGATCCCAAACTTTTCAAATAAGCTATACAAAATATATGTAACCTACTCGCGAAGACGGATCTCAAATCGGACTCCCGAAACTCAAGATGCGAATTTAAAAGAAAAAGGTCAAATTATTTAACTTTCGGCATTTTAGCGGAAACTAGCCGAACAACATCGAAATTCACTTTCGAAAAATCACAAAAGTCACAAATAATCATACGAACCTAACGACACTTTTGGATTTCGAATCGGAGCTCATTCGCCCAAACCGAGCTCAAAAATCTCTTTTTAATATTTATTGACAATAAAACTGAAACCTTCTTCCGATGCCTACCAAACGAGGTCTGATTTAGCTCAAATTTTACAGACAGGTCCTAATGGACCTTACGAATATTTTAAAATTATCAGCACACCAATCGGAGTCCTAACTTCCGAAACGACTGACCGAGGTCGTTTCATGTTCGATCCACCGAGGCCGATGACACGAAGCCAAGCCAAGCTGCTGCACGATGTCTACATTCAGTTGGCTTGGTCGGGAAAAAGCAACCACTCCAAAGCTAATTGGCCGAGCTCAAAAATTGAAGGCTTCATTTATAGGCTTGAGCTCAAAGAAGGGAGTGACCGAACCCAAACCGAACACTCAACATCGGCGCCGAAGTGAATCAGACAAACAAATGGAAGAAGAGCGACCGATGTCAGCTTAAGCCAAGTTAATTGTACCGAAGTCAAGAACTCGAAGCTGAAGTTTTCGAATTTCAAGTGTTCGGTTGAAGGAGTGACCGAACACTTAAGTAATCAGCCCTGCATGGCTAACTTCTATTGGTCGCCTGTGACCATTTACTGTTTTATCCCTAGAGTAGTCTATAAATACTCCATTACATTTTATTGTGAGTAGTTAGTTGTTGTTGAATGATCAAACATAGCAGTTGCTATTGTGAGTCTCCGATGGAGCCGAACCCCGACGTGGAATTTTAAGAACTTGTGTCATTCGGTGTCGAATCATTTTAACAAAAATTTTCTCTGGTCATTCAGTTTGCAAGAAGCATAGACTTCTTGAGGATTGTTGCTTAGTATAGGTGATTCTTGACCTCCGATTCGATCGAGCTTGAGACTAGTTCCTCGATGTTCTTTTGAATCGAAGCAAGATTTGTCTTGCTTCTATCTTTGTTCTCGTTTTCTTCCGCGTTCCTTTCGTTTTTAGCTTAACCCTCGGGTTTGCTTGCACCAAGCACCATATCTCAAATCACCCTTTACATGGGAACTAAAAGCATTAGGTCGCTTAGCATATCTAAAAGGTGCAAGCTTCTTCTTTCCTATGGAACAACCACCACCTCCTCCTATACTAATGGAAAGACCTCTACTATCCTCTTGTTTATATGGAGCAACACAAAGAAAAGAAGATGCACATGAATAATCACTATAACAATCTTCATCATCATTCTCTAGGTCACTATTTTCATAATCAAATTCATTACAAGAAGAGTAAGTAGGAACATCAAACCTTGAAGCGTTACCATTTTCGACTTCTTGACTAGAAGCATAAGAGTCATCCTCCAATCCCGGCTCTTGATGGTAAGTGCCTTAGGCTCGATTTGCCCTGCATCATCCTCCCCTTCTTGAAAGGATTTCGTCCTCGAAATCAAAACATCAACAACCAAAGACAAGAACAAGTCAAATATCCTACAACAATAGTAGGTTAGTGCAAGTAGTGTGGAAAACACACTCTTATGGTATAACCTAGTATCAATGACAATGATAAAGCACATGTTTCCAAAGAAAACAACAAGTACTTGGCTTCCCCAATAGGTGCACTCAACACAAGATTCATCAAAGAGATCAATAGGGTAGAGAATATGCAAGATTAACCCTTCAAAATTCCTATGATCCCTAAGTCCAATAAGAACAAACCAAAACTTCCCACAACAAGAGTAGGCAAGCCCAACAAGAGTGAGTACAAGTAATGCGAAAATAACACTTTTGTGATAGATCCAAGTATCAATACTAATAAAAAAACTTATGTCTCCAAAGGAAACAACAAATTCTTGGCTCAGCAATGACAAGCGCTCACTACCATAACAAGCAAAGAGATCAATAAGACATGGAACATGCAAGATTAAGCAACTAAGTTCATTATGACCTCCAAGCTTATGGTCAACACACCAAGCCTTCAATGCATTACTATCACAATGTGACTCATTGGCTTTGGCATGCTCAACACCCAAGGTGTGATCAACATATGGGGTGGATTAAACAAAATAGTTCAATAGGCAACTAACATCAAATACTCCACTCCCCTTCTTGGAAGCACTCTTACACACACCAAGAGTGGCTTCCTCACCTCCAAATCCACCTCTAAGACAATCTTCCTCACTAGGCAAACTCCCAAGCAAGGTCTCCAAAATAGATTCTTCATAATTATAGTCCACACAGTGAAGGTTAGGACTACTAGAGGGTGGTCCAACACAACCAATACCAAGACCACTCATCTCACTTGGAGTTCAAACCAATGGATTGTCTATAGAGTTCAACTTTCCAAACCATGGAGGTTTAAATCCAAACTCTTCTCTAGTTTGATATTCACCATCACCTCTTTGAGAATCCTCTTCAAACAAAGGGTTTGTGAAAACAAGTCCACTACCCATCAAAGGTGAGGCATCAAAACTAGAGTCATCATCCACACTTGAGGAGTCATCGAATACAAATCGATCCATCTCATACACTAGAGACTCCTCAAGGTCACTACCATCGTCAGTACAACACATAGGTCCACCATTATCAAGCAATTCATCAAGGGAAAGAATAGGGTATTCATTCAATTCATCTTCCCCTTTATCAAATATAGGTGGGGTGTCATAACATGGGTCACAAACAAGGTCAACTACACAATTTTCACTAAAGAGAGGTTCAATGAAAACCGAGCTCACATCATAATGTAGCTTATCATCCCTCTCAACTAATGGTTCACAATCACACACAAGTTGACCAACCGACTCTACACTAGTTGCAAACACATTGTAATCACACAATTCATCAACTAGCATAGAGTTTTCACAAACACTATCACATGACAAGGAAGTAACATGCTCAAGGGAAGAACTATCACATACCTTTGAGTGACCATCTTGCTCACTCAATGCACTTGAAGTGTCATGAATTGCCTCTTCACCTTGAAGCTCCCATCGATGATCTTCTTCACCTTGTCCTTCCATCTTGGAACATGATTGAGGCTCCATTGGTTTGCCTCCAAGAATACCTACACAAGAGCTAACACAAGTAAAAGAAAAATATAAAGGGTTAAGGTTAGAATAAGGGGTGTCCTCACACTCAATGATTCTTTTTCCCTCTTTCTTTTCCCTCATTTTCTTTTCAAGGTCGGGTGTAGATTCGGGTGGTGAAATCCCACTCACATCACTCAACACATCCATTCCTTTTTCCACTCGAGGAATGTCACCGGTCACTTCCTTACTCCTCTCAATCTTTTGTCTCTCAAATTCGGGTGAGTTGGGACGAGGTCCAAGAATACCCATAGCCGGATTAGGTGGACTTTTAACATCAAGCCGGAATCTAGGACTTGGAGACTCATCACTTTAGCTCTCGTACTTCCTTGTTGGTGAACCACTTAGCTTTGGAGCTTGTGGTTTTATGTTCACCATGTTTGCATTTGTCAACTCTTTTCTTGCACTAGTCCCACCATTTCTTGTGTTTATAGGACTTCTTGATTGCTCAATTTCAACCATGGATTGAAGTTCTCGCTCCCTTCTCCTTTGCACAACCCAAGCATGTAATTGAGCGGTCATCTTTCCCCTTACTCCGTAGGGTGTAAACTCATAAACCCCTTGACCCGTTGCCACTAGATATATATCCCGCTTAGCATTATATTGAACCTCCTTGTCGTGCAACTATGGTTCACCTAGCCAAACACCCACATTTGGTACGGGATACACATCACACCAAACATACTCATTGTAACCCTTATGAGATATGACTACCCGAGCCTCGCTAGTAACCCAAACACCATGATACTCATAAGGATGTTTCAATTTATAGCATGGTATCTTTAATCTATCAACTAAAGAAGGGTTAATGCAATTGGCATCGGATTCACCAATTTGGAGCAAGTTTCCTCCAAAACCATTTACCCCAATAACAAACCTACTCCTACCCAAGTTTCGTATAGGCACATCCGAGGAAGAGCTTGAATGTCCAAGACTAGCAACACCATCAACTCGGGCTTTCCTTATCCCTCCTCTCCTAGCAACACCACTAGGATAACTTCCACTTCCCGTCACTCTTTCAACTTTAGATGTGTTGTTGAAAGTCGTGGAAGGAGTCTAATCATAGAACCCATAGGAACTCCTTGAAGTAGGAGTTTGGTAGAAACCTCCTCTACCCTCCTTGGTTCCACAACCCATAGAACTACTCGTACCATCCCTTTTATCCTCTAAGTGTTGGATTCGAGTGTTAATTGCATCTACCTTGGTCATAATGTCCCGAAGGTAAGCTTGATATAACTCGGTCCTATTTACACTTTTCTCACCATTCCCACTTCCATCCTTCACATAGGAGTTAGGAGCATTTAACTCTTTAGCACAAGTAGGGTAGGCAAGTTTCCCTTTTCACATGGAACAACCACCACCTCCTCCCATACCAATGGAAGGACTTCTACTACTGCCTTGTACACCACAAGCAACACCAAGAGAAGATGCATATGCACAATTCGTATTATCAACTTCACCATCCGTTCTCTCTATGTCACTATCATCATGTTCAAATTCATCACAAGAAGAGTAAGTAGGATCATCATGCCATGAAGCGTCACCATCTTCGTTTTCTTGACTAGAAGCATAAGACTCTTCGCATTCATCTTCGCAAGCCTCATAGTCTTCTTCATCTTCATAATCAACATAGTGACCCGCTTCATCATCATACGAGCCTTGGTTCCTCGAATCGTCATAGCAATACCCATCATCATCATCACAGGAACCACAGTCTCCATCATCTCCACATGAGTCGTACCATCCACAATCATCATCTGAAGCATTAGTTGTAACCAAGAGTAAAGGACCTCACAAATTCACCCCCTCAGGTGTATCACTCAAAATAAGTCACTCAAGTTTCTTTCCGCTCGTGTATACACTCAAGGTCGTTGGCTTTTGTGACCACACTCTATTGTTCTGACCACTCACGCCTTTTTCCACTCAAGACCTTTTAGTAATCGCAATGGAGTATACCCAAGTAATGCTTCGGAATGGAGTTTATGTGACTCAATGTACGTAAGCTATTTAAATACGCACTTGAAGCAAGCAAGTTCTACGACTTTAAGTAAAACTCCAAGACACACAACACCCTAAAAGCTCAAAGATTAGTGTTAATATAGTAGGACAAATACCTTAGAAACACTAACCAAGAAGTACAGAAGCGAAATAAATACAAAAAACCACGAAACGAGAATAAATGGACAACCCAGTAGACTGGGAAGTCCGCCTAAGTGGGTGGGCGGTCCGCCTAGGGGCTGGACCAGTAGCCAAAGTGGGCGGTCCGCCTAGGGGGTGGGCGTTCCGCCTGGGTCCTTCTCTTAGCTCCTCCGAAAATAGGTTTTTGATGGTTTTTGACCCAAAATCTCAACATTTTTACCCCGATTCTCAAATCCCTTGGTACCCAAAGTTGTGTATAGTATTTCCCAAAAATCTCCGATGAATTTCAAGTCCAAACAACCAAAAACAAGATCACAATCGAGATTCAAAGCGGATTATACAAGGGTTTCAAGTTGGCTTCAATTTTCTTGAACTTTTGATTCACAACTCCAAATCATGTAAAATTAGTACCAAATGAACGAGAAAATGATATAGAACAATCCCCGATATCAATCTCATACCCAACAATCAACCAATCCCAAGAATCAAGCCATGAATTCAAGAACAAGGGTTTTTCAAAAGGGTTTAAAATTTGGGATTCAAATCTTCAAATTCCGTAATACAACTTTAAATCACGTGTTTTAGGTACCAAAACAACGGGTTTTCAACAAGGATCAATCTCCAATAACACCCATATCAAGATTCAATCACACCAACAAGATATACCAATTTTTTTGGATTTTTTTTAACCTTTTCAATTTTTTTATGTTTTTTTCTTCTTTCACAAGAACAATAACAACAATACTAAAGTAAAGATACGATGAACAAGGAACGTGAATTCGTAAGAACGAAACCCGAGCCTTGCTCTGATACCAAACTAATGCAGGGTAAACGGGCGGAAGCAACAACAAGTAGCGGAAGCAAAAGATAAACACGAGATCAAAGAAATAAGCGACGGGGAAGAACAGAAATAGAAGAAAGAACGAATCAAACTAACCAAAGTAGATTGATTCAAATGGAGAAAGAGACTTGAACCACTCACGGGGTCACACTAGAGGCGATCCACCATTGATTCCAAGTAAGAGATACATGAAGCCAAGCTTCAACAAGAAAGACCTAGTCTCTTCTAAATTCTATTCTTCAATCTCAAAATCTAGCTAATGAAATGAAATGACAAAGGTTCCTATTTATAGTCTTTCCTAAGACTATGTAAAAATGACATAAAAGCCCCCACAAGTTGGGGTAAGATAATAAAGAAGACGTAGGGTCAAACTAGTAAATAGCACTAGGCTTAAGAGTTGAACTCGTCTTGGCTTCTCAGCAAAAGAGGCGGAGCGCCAAGTTGGGCAATGGGGCAGCTTGGGCGGAGCGCCTCCCTTGAAGGCGGAGCGCCTGGGTTGCTCTATGCTTAGGCGGAGCGCCTGCTATGCCTGGGCAGAGCGCCTAGCCTAGGGTGCCCTCGATACTTCTTCAATTTGCCCCTAAACTCCCCTTCTCGAAATAATTTCTCCCTCGAAATCAAACCATCATGACCTACAACCAAAGACAAGAACAAGCCAAATATCCTACTACAATAGTAGGTTAGTACAAGTAGTGTGGAAAACACACTCTTATTGTAAGTGTTGGATTCGAGTGTTAATTGTATCCACCTTGGTCATAATGTCCCGAAGGTAAGCTTGATATAACTCGGTCCTATTTACAGTTTCTCACCATTCCCACATCAATCCTTCACATGGGAGTTAGGAGCATTTAACCCTTAGCACAAGTAGGGTAGGCAAGCTTCCCTTTTCACATGGAACAACCACCACCTCCTCCCATACCAATGGAAGGACTCCTACTACTCCCTTGTACAGCACAAGCAACACCAAGAGAAGATGCATATGCATAATTCGTATTATCAACTTCACCATTCGTTCTCTCTATGTCACTATCATCATGTTACAATTCATCTCAAGAAGAGTAAGTAGGATTGTTGAACCCTCCCAAAAAAATGCACACAAGTATGCATCGGGATTTGACTTCAACAAAATGGAGACTCCAAAGGGTTTCTTTGGAGTCGCCACCTAATTTAAGGATTATTAGGAACCTAAGGTTAATTAATGAGTGCAATTTATTCTTCATTTAAAAGAAACTAAATTAAAATCAGAGATTCTGAGTAAGTGGTTCTATTAAATTCGAAAGAAGGTCCTTTGCGGGAGCAATTTCGAAAATCCGCTAAAAGCGGTTAATCCGACAATTTTCACGAATTATTAGGATAATAACATAATTTGTAAAACTAGATAAATTAATAAATATAAATAAGTAAGGTAAATAAATGAATGGTTAATTAAGCTGTTAGATAATCGGACAAGTAAATAAGTAAGACAAGTGAATAATTGCTTAACTAATTAATTAGTTGATAATAAATAGATAGAATAAAGAATTAATTAATTAATTAATTAAATGGATAATTAAATACATATAATTTTAGTTAACGGATAAATAAATGATTACCCAGATAATTAACGAATGAGTAGCTTCCTTAGTTATGTTATATAAAATAGATATTAAGCTCAATTGCTTACTCAAATTGAATAATAAATGGATAAATAATTGTATAGATAAAATAAGAAGGGATGAATTACTTCTCTTAATAAATTAAATAAAATAAGTAACGAGTGAATAAATAAACCAATATTAGTTAATTGAATAGTTGATTAAATAATCCAAACATCGTTAAGTAAATAAATGAGTTGTTGATTAAATAGCTAGGCAATTAATAGTAGACTATCAAATGATCAATGAATTAAATTACTTAATGGAGAAACAATTAATTGGCACAATTGAGTAATGAACAAATTAACTAAATGATAATTAACAAATTAAGTAATTAATTGACTAATTAACCGTTTTATAATTAAATAGATAAGTAAATACAATATGAATGCGTATCAACTATTATTATTATTATTATTTAAGTAAATAGGCATTAAGGGAAAGCGTCATTTTAATTGTATTTTATTTTGCACTCATTAATTAACAAATAGTTCGCAATTTCTAAATTAATTGGCAGGTTCCAAAGAAAACGATACAAATGATTCAATAAAAACTACTATAAATATTCACAAGGAAATTTATTTCACAAAATTCTATCCTAGTCCGATTTCAGGGATCCTAAAACATGTTTTTCTAAAGGGGATGGGAGAGAGGTAGTTTAGAAGATAGAACCCGGATAGAAAGCTTAATTCAACCCCTGTATTTCACAAGGTTTCTTATTTTTCTTTCCTTTTACATTTTCGGGGATATCAAGTCCCGAAAATGCGGAGCGGATCGAATAACTTCAAATGCGCGTAGCCATCCCAGTTTGTGAGTTTTGATTCAACTCGGTCCCAAGATTCATGCAAAAATAGAGAAGAGATAAGGAATTAGTATATGCAGACAGTGATAAACTGAAAACAAATGAACGTAAGGAGAAAATAATCAAGTTATAGAGAATAGCTCTCACGAAATCAGATTGAACTGTAGCTATCATCTGATCAAAGTAACAAGTCCACACCTTTTAGATTCAATTCTTATTCGAGAAAAATCATGCCAGGAAAGAGTGAAGGAAGGTCAAAGCTAGAATTAATTCAGAGGATATTCATTTAAATTTCTTGAAAGTTGATTCAAATTCTGATTGCTTTTAATAACATTCATTTGCAATGCTACACCAATAGAAAGGACACAGGTAGACTGGCTCCCAGGACCAACACATAGAAATTGAACCTCTTTTCTAATAGAACATAACATCTAAGAAAGCTTAAGCCTCAACTGAATAGAACAAATAAAGCAGGACACTTAACCTTTCACTCTGAAGTGGCGAACCGGAAAAGAAAACTGGGGCATAATATCAGACAAACCTAATGGAACCTGTAACTGCTACTTACTGAACATGCATGACCATAATTTACCACCCCTCAATGACTTTAAAGAAGCTGCGATAGACAGAAACATAGAACCACAAGAAACATTATCCGAACACCCTGCAACATCAGAAAAACTCTTACTCCACTCATACACACACCAGCACTACCAAATATCAAACTACCTTCCATCAGATCTCTTTGAACAAAAGGACCACCCCAGAACTACAACAACAACAAGAAACAGGAACTCCCATCCCATTGACACAGCCTGAACTCCCTTGCTTCCTATTGAGACAACTACATGACCAGGAACTTCCCCACACTTACCAGCCTACAAACAACCTGCAAGACTACTCGACTAAGCCCCTGTACCTCTTCCTGCCTCCAGGGAACTATGCACACCACTTGCACCTAAATTAGAGTCCTGTTACCACCTCAGAATCATACCACAAAGCTCCTGAACCCCTTACACATGCAGAGAAACAAACAGCCTCCAAAACAAACAAGATACCTCTCAAAACACCTCACTCTTTACCCCTTGCTTCTCTAAACACCAGACCTGCTCCAGACCCCTCACACTTCCAGACCTACTCTACAAGCCAAGCAATATCAGAGAAGCAGCTTACCCCGCTTCTTCTACTTTTAGACAACCAGAAAAGCAACCAAGCAACTTTCTAATGAACTCACCAACAAGAACCCTGCAGCTTCTCTACACCCATCTACACACACTCACAAACCTCCACCAGGCTCTCTATGCTCCTAACGACTAACTTAACAACACCTCTAGGCTCTCAAAACAACTGCAAGCACCAGACCAAAAGCCAACTACCTGCAGCCACCAGGAACTACTTCACACCTGCAACCAACCATAACAACAACCCACACCACCTACAAACAACCATACACAGCAGAAATACTACTTCTAACCTGCTGCACATAAAACAACACCTGCAAACTACCAGATCTCCTCCAAACAACCACAAACATACTAACTAGCAAAGTTAACATGACATTCATTTCTAAAAAAAACTTTTGATGGACTGTCTAATTTCAGTTGACATTCAAACTTCATAAACAACTTAAACCACTTTCATTTTGAACAGAGATACCTAGGCCATTCAAACTTCATGAACAACCTAAATTACTTTTTCTATCTTTGAAACAGTTTATAATTTCAAAACTGAAATATTAAAGACTTTATATATATACCATTACGATGAAGCATAAGGAAACAATACTACTATTAATACTCTTAGTTAACATGAAGAAACAGAACCTGCTTTCTTTTTTACTCTAAAAGTGCTCCTCAAACCCTCACAGAAAACAAATACTTCAACCTTACCATAGTTCAATCAAGATGCAAAACCATAACAGACCAGGTTCTTTATGAAAGCTGAGCATGAAACATTCTATTTTAAGAAGGTTCTGATAATATGTCATACAGTAGTCAAGAATCCAACTAGAACAGTCAAGAATCAAACTTATGCTCATACAAAAATCAAAAACTATTATCTTGACTAATACTACCATCAAACCTATATTCAAGTTATCAATGACAGATCTTTATAGAAGACACACTGAAAGATTTAAACTTGAAACATCTTTATACGACAATAGCAGCTTGAACTCTATTCAAACTATTTTCAATGAAACAGAATCCCAAAAAAACATACATAAACATTAATGTATACAAGCAAACAGTAAAAAGGCTTTGCATCTAACCTCTTTTAGGGCAGTGAACAAAGGGGCGACGAGCTGAAGAAACGACTCGACTAAGCAACATGAACAAGGGCGACGACTCGTTTGACGAAGCGACGACACAAACGATATAGCGATAACTCAAACAAAACTCAGGAGCAAAAACCAGATGAAAAGACTAGTATATCATTACCTCCTCCTTTTTCCAACGTTCAGATTTCAACGTTTTATGTAAGCATTTGAAAAGAAAAAATCAAAAATCAAAAGGAATCCGAGTCAAATCGAATATTCCTTTTCGATTCTGATTTTTTGAATTCAAAGCTTGCTTAGCTTTCGATCCGCGCCCTTGATGATGAAGAGGAATAGAAACCGACGGTTTAGATTGGATTTTATCATAGTGGGGTCGCAGTTTTGGGGGGAAACGAAAGGGGTCGGGTTGAATGGGATTTTTGCCACGTTGAGGAAGACAAGGGAAGTGGGGACCGGGTTTGGGTGTGGCTGGAAATGGAAATGGAGAGGGTGACGGAGCGGAGATTAGGGTGAGGGAATTTTGGGGAAAATGGGGTCGGGTCTCTGAAAATGGGTAAGGGAGTGTGAGTGTATGTTATGTATACATACAGGTTGCTGAAATAGGCCACATTTTCGGCTCAAGAACGAATATAGCCTATTTTTGAATTAAATTAGGAATTCAAGTGTTTGCACAGATAGACTGGATTTTAGGTTGCACATTGCACATTTTGCCCTTTTCGAAATTACTTAATTTACTATAATTAATTTAAATTTAAATTTTATTTTAAATAATTGATTTTCATTTAAATAATTAGTCATTAATTACATCTCGGGACGAAATTGGGTGTCAACAAGGATCATCATACCTTGAAGCGTCACCATCTTCGTTTTCTTGACTAGAAGCATAAAACTCTTCGCATTCATCTTCACAAGCCTCATAGTCTTCTTCATCTTCATAATCAGCATAGTGACCCGCTTCATCATCATACGAGCCTTGGTTCCCCGAATCGTCATAGCAATACCCATCATCATCATCATAGGAACCATAGTCTCCATCATCTCCACATGAGTCGTGCCCTCCACAATAATCATCTGAAGCCATAGTTGTAACCAAAGAGTAAAGGACCTCACAAATTCACCCCCTCACGTGTAACACTCCAAAGATGTCACTCAATTTTCTTTCCACTCGTGTATACACTCAAGGTCGTTGGCTTTGTGACCACACTCTATTGTTCTCACCACTCATGCATTTTTACTCTCAAGATATTTTTGTAATCACAATGGCAAGATCAACAACTAGTACACCCAAGTAATGGTTCGGAATGCTGACTCAATGTACGGAAGCTATTTAAATGCGCACTTGAAGCAAGCAAGTTCTACGACTTTAAGAAAGACTCAAAGACACACAACACCCTAAAAGCTCAAAGATTAGTGTTAATAAAGTCGGACAAATACCTTAGAAACACTAACCAAGAAGTACGGAAGTGAAACAAACATAAAAAACCACGAAACGAGACAAAATGGATAGACCAGTGGACTGGGCGGTCCGCCTAAGTGGGTAGGCGGTCCGCCTAGGGGCTGGACCAGTAGCCAAAGTGGGGGGTCCGCCTAGGGGGTTGGCTATCCGCCTGGGTCTTTCAACCAGCTCCACCGAAAATAGGTTTTTGATGGTTTTTTACCCAAAATCTCAACTTTTTCACCACAATTCACAAATCCCTTGGTACCCAAAGTTGTGTATAGTATTTACCAAAAATCCCCGATTAATTTCAAGTCCAAACAACCAAAAACAAGATCACAATCGAGATTCAAAGCGGTTTATACAAGGGTTTCAAGTTGGGTTCAATTTTCTTGAACTTTTGATTCACAACTCCAAATCATGTAAAATTGGTACCAAATGAACGGGAAAATGATATAGAACAATCTCCGATATCAATCTCACACCCAACAATCAACCAATCCAAAGAATCAAGTCATGAACTCAAGAACAAGGGTTTTTCAAAAGGGTTTAAAATTTGGGATTCAAATCTTGAAATTCAGTAATACAACTTTAAATCACGTGTTTTAGGTACCAAAACAACAGGTTTTCAACAAGGATCAATCTCCAATAACACCCATATCAAGATTCAATCACACCAACAAGATATGCCAATTTTTTTGGATTTTTTTTAACTTTTTCAATTTTTTTATTTAATTTTTCTTCTTTCACAAGAACAATAACAACAAGAACACTAAAGTAAAGATACGATGAACAAGGAACGTGGATTCGTAAGAACGAAACCCGAGCCTTGCTCTGATACCAAACTGATGCAGGGTAAACGGGCGGAAGCAACAACAAGTAGCGGAAGCAAAAGATAAACACGATATCAAAGAAATAAGGGACGGGGAAGAACAGAAATAGAAGAAAGAACGAATCAAACTAACCAAAGTAGATTGATTCAAAGGGAGAAAGAGACTTGAACCACTCACGGGTCATACTAGAGGTGATCCACCATGGATTCCAAGTAAGAGATACATGAAGCCAAGCTTCAACAAGAAGGACCTAGTCTCTTCTAAATTCTATTCTTTAATCTCAAAATCTAGCTAATGAAATGAAATGACTAAGGTTCCTATTTATAGTCTTTCCTAAGACTATGTAAAAATGACATAAAAGCCCCCACAAGTTTGGGTAAGATAATAAAGACGACGTAGGGTCAAACTAGTAAATAGCACTAGGCTTAAGAGTTGAACTCGTCTTGGCTTCTCAGCAAAAGAGGCGGAGCGCCTGCCAAGTTGGGTAGTGGGGCAGCTTGGCCTGGGTTGCTCTATGCTTAGGCAGAGCACCTGCTTTGCCTGGGCGGAGCGCCTAGCCTGGGGTGCCATCGATACTTCTTCAATTCTCCCCCGAACTCTCGTCCTTTGCATCCTCCAATCCCGGCTCTTGATGGTAAGTGCCTTAGGCTCGATTTGCCCTGCATCAGTGAACCTGTATATAGATGAGGAGAATCAGAGATGGATGAACTATAATCATATACATATAGTAGATTGTACTTCACTTTTCTAAACATTACTTGATCAGAGAGGTAGCATCATTGGACTCGTGTCTATAATGAAATGAACTATATACATCTACAGATAGGCAAGTGTCTTGTTAATCTGAGATGGTAAAAATAAAAAGCTTGACACTGATCAAAACTAACATTTGCACAGTAGCTACCAAATTAAAGCTACGGGAAAAATAAAGAAAGAAGGCAGCAAATAGCAACAAGAAAGACACATTTCCCAAAACAAGAAGAAGAAAGAAAAAGGAAATAAAGAAAACAAGAAGAAAGAAGAAAGACTTATTGTTAGAGATGCAAAAGACTTACTGTTATAGATGCAATCCAAATTGCCTCAAGACCATTCATTCAGAGCCAAGCTAAAGAGATTGAAGATGCTCACTTAGACTTAGTTTGGAAGAGCTTGGAAGATAGAAGCTTCGGGAGTGATTTGAAGATTATGCGCTTCAGCGCATTCGAGGGCAGACAAGGGGGAGCGTCTCAACAATCCACAACCATTCCGGAACAAGCTTCAGGCCAAGGCAGAGAGCCTCAGGGAATGGGCGGACCGCCTCCCCCTAAGTTCCCTCAATATGCGGCTAAATATGGAGATTCCAACTCTCTAAAGTTTGCTGAGGCGGAGCGCCTGACTGAAGAAGCAGAGCGCCTCCCACTGAGGCCACTCTCTGAAGTTACTAAAGGCGGAGCGCCTAGAAGCTGAGGCGGGGCGCCTCCCCCCGTTAATGCAATGACGAGGTTTTAATGAACTCTAGGTGTATTTCCTATTTTGACCCTGCATGGTCCTTATTGGTTTAACCCAACTTGTGGGCTATAATGACATTTATTACTATGTGTAAGGGAACCTATAAATACCTTACACTAGGGTTTTATTTCATTAGTTAAGCTAGTTTTTGTACATTGAAGAATAGACATAGAAGAGGCAAGGCCTTTCTTTGTAGAAGCTTGAAGCTTCGATTTATTTCTTTGCTTGGAACCTATGGAGATTCATTACTAGTATGAATTCTTGTAAGATTTGATTTTCTTTCTTCCTTTGGATAATCATTCATGTATTGAAGTGTTTATCCATTCTTTGTTCTATTTCTGTTCTTCCTCATCTTGAATTTCTTATTATCTTGTTGGTTTCTACTTTTGTTTGCTTTCGCGTAAAATATATTGCATCATTTGGTATCAGAGCAAGGAAAGAGTTTTTTCCAAAAATCCCAATCTCGTTCTTCGTATCTCATATCTTTTGGTTTCTTGTTTGTGTATTTTTTTTTTTTGAACAAAAGGAAAAAGAAGAAAAAAGTGAAAAGTTGAAAAAATCACAAAAAAAAAAAATCTCAAAAACAAAGTTGGATTTGATTCCCCAATTGTTGAAAGTTATTGGGGATTTTTCAATATTTTTTTTTCCGTTCTTTTGGTACCATTATATCGTGTTTTGGTGTTGTGGTTGGAAAATTTAAAGATTGAAACTCCACTTTTGAAACCCTTTCGAAAGTTTCTTCAAATCTTGAATCGAAGCTTTTTGTTGATGTGTTTGGGTTGAAAACCATTGGGCATTGTTAGGAATCATTAAATACACCTTTGGGTACCCTTGAAATTGAAAAACAAAGGGAAATCGATTGAAAGTTTGGGGAAAAATTGGCTGAAACAAACTTGAAACGTTGTAGAAAGTTGCAGGTTTCAGCACTGGGCGGAGCGCATAAACACAGAGGCGGACCGCCTCAGCCTGAACACCCTCTTTAAACTTTTTCCAGGTGGACCGCCTAACCACCGGAGGCGGGGCGCCTCAGCCTGTTTCAGCTTCCGGGTAGTTTCTTCGTGGGTTTTCGTTCGTTCTTTGTTTGTATTACTTCCGACTCGTACTTCTTGAGTAATCTTCCTACTCACTTAGTACTAGTTCTTGATCATCTTAGGCTAACTCGTGCGTATTGGAAACATGATTCCAAGAAGAATTGTTGAAAATTCTTTGGCTTCAAGTGCTCACTTAAATAGCCGTCCATCCATAGAGTCACATAAACTCCATTCCGAACTAATAGTTGGACATACTAGTTGGTGATCTTACTACTGTGGTTTCTAAGAGATTAAGGGAATTTTTGAGTAGAAAAAGGCTTGAGCGGTGAGATCAATAGAGTGTGGTCACAAAAGCCATTGACCTTAAGTTTATACATGAGTGGAAAGAAAATCGAGTGTTCATATTTTGAGTGATACACGTGAGGGAGTGAATTTGTGAGGTCCTTTTCTCTTTATTGTTGCAAATATGTCCTCGGGTGATGATTGTGGAGATTATGGTTCCTATGATGATGATGGGATTTGCTATGATAATTTAGGGAACTATGGCTCCTATGTTGATGAAGCGGGTTACTATGATGATCATAAGACTTATGGAGACTATGGATCTTATGGAGATGAATATGAAGATTCTTATGCTTCTAGACAAGAAGTTGAAGATAGTAATGCTTCAAGGTACAATGTTCCTACTTACTCTTCTTGTGATGAACTTGGAAATGAAAAAAGTGACATAGAGAATGTTGATGAAGAGTGTCATAGAAACTATTTATGTGCATCTTCTTCTCTTTGTATTTCTCAATATAAGCAAGAGAGTAGTAGTGTTCTTTCTATAGGCATGAGAAAAAGAAAGCTTACATCTTCTACTTGTGCTAAAAGGCGCAATGCTTTTAATTTCTATGTGAGAGGCAATTTGAGGCCTAAAGTGAGAAAAAGTGTTACTTTTGCTACAAATGGTTTGCCTTGTTCTAACAATGCGGTGAGAGGCTTGGATAGTTATAGTAGGAGTAGTTCTATTGGCTATGGAACTAAGACGACGGGAGAGAGTTTCTACCATACTCCTATCTCTATGAGAGGTTCTTATGGGTCCCGTGATGAGACTCCTTCCTCGACATTCAACAACACATCTAATGTTGGAAGAGTAACGGGAAATAAAAGCTACCCTAGTGGTGTTTCTAGTAGAGGAGGAATAATGGAGACCCAAGTTGATGGTGTTAATACTCTTGATCATTCAAGTTTTTACTTGGATGAAAATATATAAAACTTGGGGTTGCGTAGGTTCGTTGTTGAGGTAAATAGGTATGGGAAAACTTGCTTAAAATTGGTGATACCGATGCCAATGTTTGATTGATAGGATAAAGATACCATGCCATTAGTAGGAACATCCTTATGAATATAATGGAGTGCAGGTTTCCAAGGAAGCTCGGGTGCTCATATGTCATAAGAATTATAAGGGTTATTTGTGGTGTGATGTGTATCCCATGCGACATATCGATGTTTTGTTAGGTGAGCCATGGTTGCACAACAAGGAGTTGCAATATAGTGCTAAGAGGGATGTGTATCTTGTGGGCATTGAGTTTACACCTTACGGGACAAGGGGCACGTTGTCAACTAGTGCACATTCTTGGGCTATTCAAATAAGAAAGGAGCGGGAACTCCATTCCACAGTTGAAACTGTCACGACCCATTTTCTGAACGAGCTACGACCGGCACTAGGTACCTGAACTTGACCGAGCGACCCCTCTAAACTTATCCGTGATCTTCTATTTGTCATGATATGCAAATGATGTAGTCTTTAAAACAGAATTTCAGTAACTAAATTTTTGAAACAATACTCCTTGTATCGATAAAATACATAGCTTTATTTAGTTCTATGCAAAACTATGCAAAATGGACAACCACACCCAACTACTAGACTGTCTATGAAGCCTCTAAGAACTAATACCTGACACTACTACTAATAATAAGAAAGGATGAACAATAAAGAATCTCCACAAACAAATGCAGAACTCTTCAATCAACTGGTTAGTGGGAGGGTATCCTAGCTCTTAGTCTGCTTGGCTGCAAAACTTGCGTCTACATTGAATGTAGGTTCCCATGAAGAGAACATCAGTACACCACGACGGTACTCAGTGAGTCTCAACGACCCCCCACTAAAGCGGGAAAGAGACATTTAAAAGAAACTTGAAATGCACATAATTCATTAAAATCATGAGAACATAAACCATTTAAAGATGACTGAAATAACTTGAAATAATAAAATCCTGAACTTTAATTATATATAAAATATAGTTTATTTTCTTGTCTAGGGAGTACCAATTAACTCTGACATAATATGATTCCATAAAGTCACCGTGTGATCGGCAGGAGGTTCGATCCCCGCCTGATCGAATAGGCCCCTTCACTGTGGCGCCACACAGCTCCAGATTATAGCATGCTGCGCGTTTTGTTCCTTTGCCGTGTCAGGCAAATCTTATAATAAACTCCTACTCTGGCACGAGTAGTTTTGGGGTCAACAATAACCACTAAAGGTCACAAAATCCTTCTCAGAATCTCAAGGTAACTTCCAAAATATTTATATAAAACTTTACTTGACCACTTTAAACTCCAATAAATCCTTTGAACATAATCCATGAACATAAACAAAAATATTCTCGAGTAAACATGACATGAACACATGAAAGGATCATTCAAAATATTTTCAAATATTCTTTAATTCATAAAAACTTGACATATATTATCACGTAATAAACATAACAAACTATGAACATAAATGCATATAAGTCAATGATGAACTCTTGAACATTAAGTAGAATGAGGTTTAGCTAATATGTACTCTCTCGCTCCAATTAACACATATTAGCTCTTTAAGATATTTTATTAAATACTTTGTAGACATGCTTTAGTGAGTAAAACCTCTTTAGTAAAGAGATATATCAACTACCTCAATATATCCTCAAGCTTAAACGTAAGCTCCAATCCTTGTTATGGACTCAATAGTCAACTACTATAATCAATAAGTCACAATTAATTCCAAACAATCCTTAAAGTTTTCATCTTTTCACTATTCTAGAATACTTCAATTTTCTTGATTTCAGTTTGGAGTAAAAGCTCATTCTTGTGATGTTTTCTCTCTAAAATCACCATTCATAATCTTAATCCAAAATAATATACGATGTTTAGGGTAAACAAATTTACCTTTCAAAGCCGAAAACTTACTTTCTCTTTAAAAATTGCCTTGCTGAACTACTAGTCCCTTTAGAGATTTACAGGGACTAATTATATTTGAACTCGGCAAAATATGATGCCATAGGGACAGCAGCTCTCTTGCGAGACAATCAACAAAAAGAACGAGTATTTGTTAGTTGTGTCCTCTTTAGCTTTGCGCGCCCCTTTCTACGTATGTTTTCTATAACCATTAGGAATTAATTATTTGATCCCTTGTAGCTATATTTCATGTTTACAAACATGGGCCCGCACAAGAATCCTTTTGTTATTGTATTAAGGCCCAGTATTAATGCTGCCCTAATGTGACTAATTACACAAGCAACCAAAAGTTTGCTCTTAAATGAATTTAACACAATAAGTCGTCCCTACACCAACAGAAATCCTACTTACCAACATATGCAAAATCTCGTTTTGACTTGCTGGCTCTTTAATTTGCTTCCCCTTTAACGTTCTTCTCAACATAGCTCCTTATTATATCAAAATTTCATCTCCCAACTTTTATATCGCATACACATATAATTGTATCTCATTAAAATAAGAAATACTCAGACTTAAGTTATTCTCAAGCGATTTCACATCACACCATAGCTTTGTATACACATGACTATATTCTTAAACACCTCTTCTGAATCGTAAATATCCCTAATTAGATGTCAGAAATATCTGGGACTTTACAGAAATGATGCATCCAAGAAGTCCTACAAGCACAAGACTTAGTGGGACAAATGCAAGTAAAGGGTTAACAAGTGTCAACCAGGTGAACCCTAAACTGCAAGATTCAAAGTTAAGTAGTTCACCAATGAAGAGGAGGACATCAAGTGATGATTCTCTAAGTCCTAGATTTCAGGTTGATGTCAAGAGTCCACCTACTCCAACCAAGGGCATTCTTGGGGCTCATCCCAACTCGCCCGAACATGAGAGAAAAAAATTGAGAGGAGTAAGGGAGTGACCGATGACAACTCTCAAGTGAAAAAAGGAGAGGTTGTTTTGAGTGATGTGAGTGGGTTGTCACCACCCCAATCTACACCCGACCTTGAAAAGAAAATGAGGAAGAAGAGAGAGGGAAACGAAATCATTGAGAGTGAGGGCACCCCTTATTCTAACACTAACTCTTTCTCTTCTTCTTCTACTTGTTTGAGTTCCTGTGCAGGCATTCTTGGAGGCAAACTGAAGGAGCCTCAATCATGTTTCGAGATAGAAAGACAAGGTGAAGGAGATCCTCATTGTGAGCTTCAAGGTGGAGGAGCTAGTCCGGACACTTCAAGTGCTTTTAGTGAACAAGATAGCAACTCGAGTGTAAGTGTTAGTTCTTCTTTCCAAGAGATTCAAGATGCTCACCTACACTTGGTTGGGAAGAGCTTGGAAGATAGAAGCTTCGGGAGTGATTTGAAGATCAAGCGCTTCAGCGCATGTGAGGGTGGACAAGGTGGAGCATCTCAACACTCCACAACCACTCCGGAACAAGATCCAGGCCAAGGCAGAGCGCCTCAGGGAATGGGCGGACCGCCTCCCCCTAAGTTCCCTCAAAATGCAGCTAAGTGTGGAGATTCCAACTCTTTGGAGTTTGCTGAGGTGGAGCGCCTGACTGTAGAGGCAGAGCACCTCCTACTGAGGCCACTCTCTAAAGTTGCTGAAGGTGGACGATCTAGAAGCTGAGGTAGGGCGCCTCCCCTATTAATGCAATGTCGGGATTTTAATAAACTCTAGGTGTATTTCCTATTTTGACCATGCGTGGTCCTTATTGTTTTGACCCAATTTGTAGGGTTTTATTACATTTATTACTACAAGAAAGGTATTAATAATGGCTTCTTCACCATCACAACCCAAACACTCAAAAGTAGGGTCACTAGAATAATCATCTACCTCACTCGAAATTTCAAGCAAAGAGTTGTCTATAGAGTCAAACCATTTACACCATAGAGGTTCTAACTCATTCTCAACTCTAGTTCGATACAAATCAGCACCACAAATAAAGATGCCCTCAAACTAAGGATTAGTAAAAGTAGACATCTCAACTTCATTTTTGAACAAAGGTGAAGTATCAAAACTAGGTTCATCACCTATACTTAGGAGTCATCATAGATAACCCTATCCTTCTCATGCAATAAAGACTCCTCAAGGTCACGACCTTCCTCACTATAAGACATAGGTCCACCAAAGGCAATTATATCAACAAGGGTATGATCAACCAACTCATCTTCCCCTTTATCAAAAATCTGTGGTGTGTCATAACAAGGTTCACAAGCATAGTCAACTACCACTTTTTCACTAAAGAGAGATTCATTGAATACTGGGTTCACATCATGATGTGGCTTATCAATCCTCTCAACTAGTGGTTCACATTTACACACAAGTTAAGCACTAGACTCTATACTAGTTGCAAGTTTAATGGATGCATTACAATCAGCAACTAGCATTGAGTCCTTACAAGGCAAGGAACTATCATGCTCATGAAAAGGTAAAGTAACACTTACACTTGAGTTGCTTTATTGAGCACTTATAGCACTTGAAGTATCATGTTCAACTTCCTCTTCATGAAGCTCACAATGAAGATCTTCATCTCTTTGCCTTCCTTTCAAAGCATATGGTTGAGGCTCCCTTAGCTTGCCTCCAAGAGTACATCAAAAGCTAAAACAAGTAGAAGAAGAAGATAAAGAGTTAGTTTTAGAATAAAAGGTGCCCTCACTCTCAATGATTTCTTTTCCCTCTTTCTTCTCCCTCATTTTTCTTTCAAGGGCAAGTGTAGATTTGGGTGACAATCCACTCACATCACTTTACACATCCTCTCTTTTTTTCACTCTTGGATTGTCACCGGTCGCTCCCTTACTCCTCTCTATCTTTTGTCTCTCATTTTCAAGAGCATTGGGATGAAGCCCAAGAATGCCTTCACCCGAAGTAGGTGGACTCTTTAGTTCAACCCGCAAGGCCATACCAACAAGGTTTATGGCTTCGAGCTCAATCTCCATGGGAGACTTAGCTTTAGCCGCCTCTTTAAGCTCTCTCATGCACCTATAATCTTCAGTCACTTGCTTGGATGACAAAGGCTTAAGTATGAAACTCTTGCCTTCATGCTTAGCTGTATAAGTATTGGCTCGGCCATTATCAATCACATGTCTATCATATTACCAAGGCCTACCCAACAAGATATGGCATGCTTGCATAGGCACAACATCAAATATAAGCTCATCTTGATAAGTCCCAATCTTGAACTTAATTAAAACTTGCTTAGCCACCCTCAATTCCCCACATTCACTCAACCATTGCAATCGATATGGCTGTGGATGTTTAAGAGTGGGAAACTTCAATTGTGACACCAATGTTTGGCTCACCACATTAGTGCAACTTCCGGAATCAACAATCAAAGAACACACTTGTCCCTTCACTCTACACCTGGCGTGAAACAAGTTCTCCCTTTTCACATTCTCCTCCTCCTCAAGACTCATGGCACTCAAACTCCTACGTACCACAAGTTCCATGTTAAGCTCATCATCCTCCGCCACTTCCTCTTCACCCTCAACTCGCTTACCTCCTCCAACTCCCTCATTTTCGGGCTAACTTTCTTGCTCACACACCCTACCATCATCCATGATAATCATTGTTCTACGAGTGGGACATCATTAGCAAAATTCCCATAGCCCTTACATTTGTGACATTGAAAAGAAGAAGCACTAGGAGTATGTAATTGAGTTTTAGAGTTACCTCACAACTCCTTAGAGTTATTCTTCGGTGTTCCCTTCTCAAAAGTCTTCTTCACATCCCGGTATCCACTAGCACCACCGGTACTTAGGCTATTCCAATCCATGGGTCGACTCATAGGAGTAGATGTAGTGTTACCTCTAGAGTGAGTGGCTTTCTCTTCTTTACTCCAAGCTTCGGCTTCAATGGCGGAATTGTATGTATCTTGGAGTGAAAGAAACATATGTAACCTCAATTGAGAAGCCAAATCCCAATTTAGGCCATTCTTGAACCAGATTATAGCATGCTCTTCATCTTCCCTCTCCATGTCAAGGGACATCTGGATCTTCTCAAACTCTTTAAAGCTCAACCAGTTTGAGGCCTTGTCTAAATTCATAGAGCTTCTTGATTTGGTCTTGTTTATGCTTTGAGGGGACGTACTTCTCATTCATCACTTGTTTCAAATCATCCCAATTAATGTGCTCGGGCAACCCAACTCTTCTTCTAGATCTTTTAACCGACTCCCACCAAGTGGAAGCATAATCTTCAAATAAGGCAAAGGAATAAGTGACCTTCTTCTCATCCGACATGTCATTAATTTCAAAGATCCGCTCCAAACTTACCATCCAATCAAAAAACAACTCCGGATCACTAGTCCCTTTGAATGATGGGATATTGATCTTCACACTATTCATATTATGATCATGAACCCCACGGGGTGGTTTCGGATAACCCCTATAGTAGCCATCATAACCACCATATTCATGCTCCAAGTTCATCTCTACATATCCCTCTCGGGGCCCTCAACCTAGCCCACGATCTCTCTGCATACCACGAACTCCTTGCATTGGCCTCCAATTCGGATAAGGTAGCTCATAGTCATCTTGATCATCAACATGTTCGGGTAGCTCCCCTTCTTGAGCTACAACATCATGCTCAACGGGTATTAAAATTCTTCGGGGTCTCATAAGTGGTGGAACAATACCTTGGGGAATGCCCACTTGTTGGGGAATGCCCACTTGTTGGGGAATGCCCAACGCCCTATCATTACGAGCTTCCTCTTCTCCGGCTTCTTTTGCGACACTCGGGGTCCTTTCTCTTTCAATGTTCTCAAGCCTTAAGCTAATTGCTTTCACCTCGGCCAAGAGGTAGGCCAAAGTGGACTCCGATACCTCAACGGTCTTGTCAACGTCTTTGGCCATGTACCTACAAATTCCAAAGACTAAAGAAAAAGGTTAGTGCAACAACCTTAGACGCTCCCTCACTTTTGTAACTCTCAATTTAATGGGGGTAGGATCACTCAAGCTTGATTCAACAAGGCTCCTCGTATTAAACAACTTCCTCAATAATCTACCAAGTCCACAAGAAGCAAAGTACTCTTCGGGTAGAGTGAGTTAATGCGACTCGATGAATGGACGGCTATTTAAATGAGTACTTGAAGTCAAGAAAGTTCAACGAGTCCTCTTTGAATTCCAATCACCAATACGAACGAGTATCCTAAACGCTCAAGAACTAATACTAGTTAAGAAGAAGAAATACTCAAGAAGTACTAGCCTGAAGTAGTGCAAGAAAAAAAGTAACGAAAACCTAGGAAACAAACTACTCGGACACCCCTTCAGGAGTAGGCGCCCCACCTTTGCAGAGTGGGCGGTCCGCCCAAACCAAAGTCCAGAGAGGTGTAAGAAAGTAGGCGGTCCGCCTGTTTCACAGGGGCGCTCCGCCTACTGCTGTTTCCTGCAGCTTTCAAGAACGTGTTGTTGGTCCAATTTTGCCCAAATTTCCAACGATTTCAACTTTTTTTTCCAATCTAAAGGTACCCAAAGATGTTTTGAATGATTCTAAACAATCCCCAATAGTTTTAACCCCAGAAAAACAACAACTAGTTTGATTTTGATTTTGAAGCAAATTTTCTAGGGTTTTAAAATTTTTGGGAATTTGATTCTTCAACTTTTGAATCAGAACACCAAATCATATTTTTATGGTACCAAAAGAACGAGAATCTAATATAGAACAAACCCCAATGATTTTCAATGAATAGGAAATCAAATCCAACAAGTTCTATGATTTTTTATTTAATTTTCAAGTTTTTTTCAATTTTTTTCCTTCTTCTTTTCTTCAAGAACAAGAACAACAAAAACAACAAAACAAAGATAAAATGGCACGATGAAAAGAACGAGAGTTTTTAAGAACAAAACCTAGTCGTTCTCTGATACCAAACGGATGCAGGGTAAAAATGCGCGGAATCAAACACAATAGAAATAAAGGAAGAAGAGATAGAAAAGAGATAGGAACGAGACGTAACTCGAACAAAAGCCCAAGTAGCACCGAGGAACTAGTCTTGGTACACCTTTGGCGAAGTCAAGAGACACTTACGCTAAGCAACCTAACCACAAGAGACACTCGGCTCTTGCAATCAAATTTGATCAAGGAGGATCGATATTCAATTAGATTTTACCAAATGAAAATCAAGCCCAAACAAGAGTTTCTTCATTGAAGAGCTCTCAAGCTTTCAAGTTCAATATTCAACAATCAAGATAGACTAAATGAAATAAATGCCTAAGGGAGGCTTTTATAGTCTCCCTTTACATGTTGTGAAAGGTCTAAAAAGTCCACAAGTTGGGTTAAAACAATAAAAGCTACGTAGGGCTAAAATAGGAAATAGTCACAAAATTTACTAAAATCCCGTCTTGAACATAACAGGACTTAGGCGCCCCACCTAGTCAAGGAGGCACCCCGCCTCTTGGTCTTCAGAGAAGCCACCAGGAACACGTGGTCCACCCGTTTCACAGAGGCGGTCCGCTTGGTGGAGATCCAGAGGGTGTGTAACATCACACTTGGCCAATTTTGGGGAGGAAAAGGAAGTAGGCGGTCCGCCCATTCCAAGAAGCGGTCCGCCGCTTTCTATAGCATCCCATGCGCTCAAGTGCATGGTCTTCAAATGCCCTCCGAAGCCTCCATCTTCAAGCTCTTGCTTTTGCACCTTTTGCTCCCTCTTTGCTTGGCTCTTGATGGATGGCATCTAGGCTTAATTTGGTGATGCGGGGCAAATTAGAGCCAAATCACCTACCATCAAGAGCCAAGCGTAAGAGCACAGAGGATCCAAGACAAGGGCACCGGAGGAGGGTTCGAGAGTGATTTGGAGTCATGGTCATGAGTGCCATCGAGGGAGGACCGACTACGGACCAAGGAGGAACACTTAGAGTCCATTTTGAGCCGTTTTCAAGCCTCCCAGGAAAGGGGCGGACCGCCCATTGGACTAGGCGGACCGCCTAGTGACTTGCACACTCTCTGGACTTTGGGCCGCCCACTTTTTGGGCGGACCGCCTACTTTGGAGCTTGGAGCGCCTACTCTGCAGGGTGGGGCGCCTACTCTGCTCCTTGGGGCGCCTGTTTTGCCTAATTTTGGACGGAATTTTGACATGTAATCCCTATTTTAGCCCTTAGTGGCATGTATTGCTTTTATATCATTTGAGGGCTTTTTAGACATTACATTAGGAGTGTGGAACACCTATAAATACCTCACTTAGTCATTTTATTTCATTAGCTAGTTTTGAAGATAGAATAGGCTTGGCCATTCTTGTTGAAGCTTGGGCTTCATGTATCTCTTACTTGGAATCCATAGTGGATCACCGCTAGTGTGACCCCGTTAGTGGTTCAAGTCTCTTTCTCCCTTTGAATCAATCTGTTTGTTTAGTTTGATTCGTTTCTTTCTTCTATTTCTGTTCTTCCCCATCCCTTATTTCTTTGATCTTGTGTTTATCTATCTCTTCTGTTACCTTGTTGTTGCTTCTGTGGGTTTACCCAGTATCATCTTGGTATCAGAGTAAGGCTCGGGTTTTGTTCTTACGAATCCACAATCCTTGTTCATCTTATCTTTACTTTATTGTTATTGTTGTTTATGTTCTTGTGAAAAGAAGATAAACAAAAAAAAAATAGAAAAAAGTGAAAAATACAAAAAAAAAAAAAACAAAAAAAAAATTCTTATTGTGGATTGGATTTGATGATTCCTTTGGCATTTGATATCGGGGATTGATCTATGATGATTACCCGTTGATTTGGTACCCTTGTTACATGATTTGGTGTTGAGAATCAAAAGTTGAAAAATCAAAAACTCTAAAATTGAAAAACCCTTGAACTTGATTGAAATTTCTTGATTTGGATTCTTTATGGATTGGGTGTTGTTATAAATCATTGGGGATTGGTTGTAGTAGTTGAAAGCACCATTGGGTACCTTTGGATTGGAAAAACATCTTGAAAACATTGGAGATTTGGGTGCAAAAGAACCAAAAATGCGGATTTTGAAGCTGCTGAAGGTTGCAGTAGGCGGACCACCCCTTTGACTAGGCGGACTGCCCACTTTTGTGCTGCTCTCTGTATCTTGGGCAGGCGGACCGCCCCCTCAGACTAGGCGGACCGCCCACCCCTGAAGGGTGGCCGGGTTGTTTCGTTTCGTGTCTTTTTGTGTTCCGTTTGCTCCCGTACCTCTTGGTTAGTATTTTTAGGGTATTAGTCCTATTATTAACACTAATCTTTGATCCTTTAGGGTGTTGTGTGTCTTGGAGTCTTTACTTAAAGTCGTAGAACTTGCTTGCTTCAAGTGCTCATTAAAATAGCTTCCGTACATCTTGTCACTTAAACTCCATTCCGAACCATTACTTGGGTGCATTAGTTGATTGATCTTGCCATTGTGATTACTAAGAGACAAGAAGGTCTTGAGTGGAAAAAGGCTTGAGTGGTGAGAACAATAGAGTGAGGTCACAAAAGCCAACGACCTTGAGTGTATAAACGAGTGGAAAGAAAATTGAGAGACATCTTTTGAGTGATACACGTGAGGAGTGAATTTGTGAGGTCCTATACTCTTTGGTTACAACTATGGCTTCAGATGACGATTGTGGAGGGTATGACTCATGCGGAGATGATGGAGACTATGGTTCCTATGATGGTAATGATGGGTATTTCTATGACGAATCGGGGAACCAAGGCTCATATGATGATGAAGCGGGTCACTATGTTGATTATTAAGATGAAGAAGACTATGAGGCTTGCGAAAAGGAATGTGAAGAATCTTATACTCCTAGTCAAGAATTTGAAGATAGTGATGCTTCAAGGTATGATGATCCTACTTACTCTTCTTGTGGTGAATTTGAACATGATGATAGTGACATAGAGAGAATTGATGATGAAGTTGATTATGTGAATTGTTCATTTTCATCTTCTCTTGGTGTTGCTTGTGGTGTGCGAGGGAGTAGTAGAGGACCTTCCATTAGTATGGGAGGAGGTGGTGGTTGTTCCATGGGAAGGGAGAAGCTATCCTATCCTACTTATGCTAAACGGCTTGATGCTTCTAACTCCCATGTGAAGGGTGGAATGAGAAGTGTTGCTCTTACCGTTACGGGAGTGCATTGCTCTAGTAGTTGTTGTAGGAATGGTGCTATGGGTTATGGAACCAAGGCGAGAGGTAATTATGGATTCCATAGTGGTACTCCTTCCTCGACTTTCAACAACACTTCTAATGTTGGAAGAGTGACGGGAAGTGGAAATTATCCTAGTGGTGTTGCTAGGGGAGGAGGATTGAGGAAGATCCGAGTTCATAGTGATGGTTATCTTGAAGTTCCAAGATCTTACTTGGATGATCCTATACTACACTTGGGCCTAAGGAGGTTCCTTGTTGAGGTGGAAGGTAATGGAGGGTACTATCTCAAGATTGGTAACACCGATACCAATTGCATTAGTACCTCGGTGGTTGATGAGCTAAGGCTACCTTGCTATGCCCTAGAGTATCCTTATGAGTACTACGGAGTGTGGGTTTCCAAGCAAGCTCGGGTGTGCATATCTCATAGGGGTTATTGGGGTTATATGTGGTGTCATGTGTTGTTAGGTGAGTCATGGTTGCAAGGCAAGAAGGTGCGATATAGTATTTTGAATGATAGGTATTATTTCGGCAAGGGCCAAAGGATTTATGACTTTGAGCCTCTTGGGGCAAAGATCAAGTCACCTCCTAGTATACCTTCTAGGCCAATGCAAAGGCAAAAGGAGCAAGAACCTCATCCTATGGTTGAAAGAGTGCAAACAAGAAGTACTACGATCACAAGCAATGGTTGGACTAGTGCAAGAATAGAGTTGACAATTGTCAACAAGGTGAACCCCAAACCACAAGCTCCAAAGCAAAGTGGTTCACCAACAAAGAAGGAAGAGACCTCAAATGATGAATCTCTTAGTCCTAGGTTCCGGGTTGATGTTAAAAGTCCACCTACTCTGGCTATGGGTATTCTTGGGCCTCGTCCCAATTCACCCGAATTTGAGAGACAAAAGTTTGAGAGGAGTAAGGGAGTGACCGGTGACATTCCTCGAGTGGAAAAAGGAGAGGATGTGTTGAGTGATGTGAGTGGGATGTCACCACCCGAATCTACACCCGACCTTGAAAAGAAAATGAGGGAAAAAAAAGAGGGAAAAAGAATCATTGAGAGTGAGGACACCCCTTATTCTAACCTTAACCCTTTATCTTTTTCTTCTACTTTTGTGAATGCTTGTGTAGGTACTCTTGGGGGCAAACCAAAGGAGCCTCAATCATGCCCCAAGAAGGATGGACAAGGTGAAGAAAATCTTCAATGTGAGCTTCAAGGTGAAGAGCCAATTCAAGACACTTTAAGTACATTGAGTGAGCTAGATGGCCACTCAAAGGTATGTGAAAGTTCTTCCCTTGAACATGTTACTTCCTTGTCTCATGGTAGTGTTTGTGATAACTCAACACTAGTTGATGTTTTGTATGACTACAATGTGTTTGCAACTAGTGAAGAGTTGATGGGCCAACTTGTATGTGATTGTGAACCACTAGTTGAGAGGTATGATAAGCCACATCATGATGTGAGCTCGATTTTCATTGAATCTCTCATTAGTGAAGAATGGGTAGCTGACCTTGTTTGTGAACCTTTTTATGACACCCCACCTATATTTGATAAAGGGGAAGATGAGTGGAATGAATACCCTATTTCCTTGATGAATTTCTTGATAATGGTGGACATATGTGTTGTAGTGAGGATGGTAGTGACCTTGAGGAGTCTCTAGTTGATGAGATGGATCGAATTGTATTCGATGACTCCTCAAGTGTGGATGATGACTCTAGTTTGGATGCCTCAACTTTGATGGGTAGTGGACTTGTTTTCACAAACCCTTTGTTTGAAGAGTATTTTCAAAGAGGTGATGGTGAATATCTAACTAGAGAAGAGTTTTGATTTGAACCTCCATGGTTTGGAAAGTTGAGCTCTATAGACAATCCATTGTTTGGAACTCCTAGTGAGGAAGATTGTCTTAGAGGTGGAATTGGAGGTGAAGAAGTCACTCTTGGTACGTGTAAGAGTGATTCCAAGAAGGGGAGTGGAGTATTTGATGTTAGTTGCCAATTGAACTATTTTGTTTACTCCACCCCACATATTGATCACACCTTGGGTGTTGAGCATGCCAAAGATTGGTGTGTTGACCATAAGCTTGGAGTTCATAAGGAACTTAGTTGCTTAATCTTGCATGTTCCATGTCTTATTGATCTCTTTGCTTGTTATGGTAGTGAGTACTTGTCATTGTTGAGCCAAGAACTTGTTGTTTCCTTTGGAGACATGAGCTTTTTTATTAGTATTGATACTTGGCTCTATCACAAAAGTGTGATTTTCACTTCACTTGTACTCACTCTTATTGGACTTGCCTACTCTTGTAGTGGGAAGTTTTTGTTTGTTCTTATTGGGGTTAGGGATCATAGGAATTTTGATGGTTTGATCTTGCATATTCTTTACCCTATTGATCTCTTCGATGAATCATGTGTTGCGTGTACCTATTGGGGAAGCCAAGTACTTGTTGTTTTCTTTGGAAACATGTGCTTTATTATTGTTATTGATGCTTGGTTATACCATAATAGTGTGTTTTCTACACTTGTGACACTAACCTACTCTTGTAGTGGGAAGCTTTGTTTGTGCTTGTTTTGAATGTAGGCTTGATGGTTTGATTTCGAGGACGAAATCCTTTCAAGAAGGGGAGGATGATGCGGGGCAAATTGGAGCCAAAGCGCCTACCATCAAGAGCCAAGCGTAAGAGCACAAAGGATCCAAGATAAGGGCACCGGAGGAGGGTTCGAGAGTGATTTGGAGTCATGGACTTGAGTGCCATCGAGGGAGGGCCGACTACGGACCAAGGAGGAACACTTAGAGTCCAATTTGAGCCGTTTCCAAGCCTCCCAGGAAAGGGGCGGACCGCCCATTGGACTAGGCGGACCGCCTAGTGACTTGCACACTCTCTGGACTTTGGGCCGCCCACTTTTTGGGCGGACCGCCTACTTTGGAGCTTGGGACGCCTACTCTGGGCACCTACTCTGTAGGGTGTGGCGCCTACTCTGCTCCTTGGGGCGCCTGTTTTGCCTAGTTTGGGACGGAATTTTGACATGTAATCCCTATTTTAGCCCTAAGTGGCATGTATTGCTTTTATATCATTTGAGGACTTTTTAGACATTACATTAGGAGTGTGGAACACTTATAAATACCACACTTAGTCATTTTATTTCATTAGCTAGTTTTGAAGATAGAATAGGCTTGGCCATTCTTGTTGAAGCTTGGGCTTCATGTATCTCTTACTTGGAATCCATGTCGGATCACCGCTAGTGTGACCCCGTTAGTGGTTCAAGTCTCTTTCTCCCTTTGAATCAATCTATTTTTTTAGTTTGATTCGTTTCTTTCTTCTATTTCTCTTCTTCCTCATCCTTTATTTCTTTGATCTTGTGTTTATCTATTGCTTCCGTTACCTTGTTGTTGCTTCCGGGGGTTTACCCCGTATCATTTGGGCTGCATCAACTATAGTCTATATTACTACCACCCCTGCACTAGTTGGTCACCTCTACCCCCACAACCCCTACTAGGGCCCCCAGGTCTTGCAAAGTAGATTTTGCACCTTTCTAACATGCCTTCTTATTTATTCACTCAATCCGTACTAAAACACACAATGCTCCAAAATCCAATAAAGAAAAAAAGGTTGAAATTTGAATGGATAAATCTGTATCAAAATGTTAGTTAGATACACCTTATCAAAATGTTAGTTAGATACACCTATCTCTAGTCCACAACTTCCATAAAGAAGGTCACAAGAGTTTTTTTAGTTCATTATCAACAATATACAAAAAACTAAAAAGAAGAATTGCAAGACATCAGCAAAATGGATCATATATCACAAAGTATGATACATGGCTTACACATTTTTGACAATCTACTGTTACTTCTGAAAAAGCTCTTCAAAACCTTACTCCTAAAAATCTAACTAACCAAATAAAAATAAAACTGAAAACATCAAAGTATTAAAAAAATAAAAAGCAAATTCTACGAACTGATTAAGAAAGAAAACTGAATTAATTCTAAATGAGTCAATAACCAACAAACCGATTAAGAAAGAAAACTTAATTATTTCTAAATAAGTCAATAATCAATAATAGCATCTTGTTTATTTCTTCTAACAAGAGCAAAATAATCAAGAACAACACAAAGAGCAGCTACAACAATTCCTTCTTTAATTAAAACCTTAACACAATAAATCTAGTAATATCAGCAATTAATTTCTTGCCTTCTAAAACCAAAGCCCTTCTTGGTTTACCAGCAAAAGTCAACAAAATCAAAACATTGAATGATGTAACAAGTGGTGTTGGTACAACTACAGCTAAAGCTACAACCATTGATAAAATTCCAAAAGCTACACCTAACAATTGTATCAGTTATTTGTATTTGCAACCAATTTTTCAGATTGAATTGTGAAAGTTTCAAAGCAAGGTGTGTTACAAGTTCAACTATATGGTACTTTCTGGTGTCATATTAGCAAATGAACTGTGAACTAGTCACTACTAAAATATTTAAAATAAGAAACCCCATCCAAGCAAGACAAGAATATTATGGTAAAAACCCAAGAATTGGATCCTCAGAATATGGGTCCTCAAAATATGCAATTGCTTTATGTTTCATTAGTACCCTTTAAATACAAATCAAACAACAAAAAATAAAACAAAATTCCTAAGTAAAGCACATATAAAAAGATTTTTAAGCACATGAAAAATACCTAATTTAACTTAATGCATAAAAATATAATTTTTATTAAAATAAAAACTCACTGGCTAGAGTTGAATTGCAAAAATTTTTGTTTAAATATATGGTACTTAACCCATATTTTGGTTGATGCTTTAGGTCACAAGAAAATTTTGGATATCAGTGTTAGATGACATTTACAATCCAAAATAAAGAAAAAGAAAAAAACAAGAAGAGTTAGGGTTTGAGAAGCTTTGAAAGGGGAAGCCACACCTGTTCGACGCCAGAATTAGAGCTCGACACCATCGAATTAACCCCTGATGCCAGTGGTCGTCGGTGGTCTAGTTAAAATTTTTGTTTTTTACTTTTGTCTTCTAATTTTCTTTTATTGAAGTGTGCGTGATAAAATCTATGTACTAGGATATAATAAAAAAATAGTAAAATTTAATCTATTAAAGGTGTGGCCCGCATTAAAAAATAGAGGGAAAATTAGGAGAGAAAAGGAACCGTCGCCATAGTTACTTTTTTCACAATATTTAAATACTAATATAAACCGTATCAAAATGTAACACAGTGGCAACGATTATATATCTATTGCAATGATTATGTCATAAAACTGTCTCATTATATCCTATGTGGTATTGCAACGGTTAAAACCGTTGCTACAGAACACTTATTGCAACAGTTTTGGAACCATTGCTAAATATACCGTTGCAATAGCCCATTTTTCTAGTAGTACGAAGAACCTTGAGTTGGAAACAGAGGGAAGCGAAGTAGGAGAGATTACATGGTTGACTTCCCGAAACCTGTTGAAAAGCAGGAGGACATCAGAAAAGCAATGGAGCATCCTCACAAGGGGTCGCTCAGCTAAGAGAAGTTAGGCTGCTTGTCAACACCATGGAATTCGCAAAGGACCATCTCAAAAATATCCAAGTACGCTAGCCCTACAACATGAGGGCAGAGCCCGAAAAAAAGAGACGTAAACCTCTACTGTGATTTTCATAGAGATCACGGGCACGAGACTGCTGGCTGCAAGGTTCTGATTCAAGAAGTGATGGGTCTGATTAATAAAGGATGCTTAAAGGATCTGCTGACAGATAGGGGAAAGCATATGTACGCTAAAAATAGGAGCTCAAAGGGTCCTCCAGATCTGCCGGAGCCAAAAAGGTCCATCAATATGATAGTTGGTGGCTCAATGTTGTTTAATGATCCAAATCAGAGCGAGGCAGTACCCGATGGAGGCCAAACTCGAAATGAGATGATTTTGTTTAGTGACGAGGATAACACCAACTGCAACACTTCTCGCCACGACGCTCTAGTCATAACAGTTAGAATAGGGGATATGGATGTCAAACACGTCCTTGTCGACGCTGACAGCGCCGTAAATCTCATAAAGTGGGATACCCTAAGGACAATGGGAATTGAAGACAAAGTAACTCCAAGCGTCGATACATTGGTCGGTTTCAACATCTCTTACCAAAAATCTATTGGAGAAACAGATCTTGCAACGTGCATACCAGGAGCAGACCACGTTGTGTCCTTCTAGGTAATCAAAGGAGGGGTCCCTTACAATGCCATCGTGGGACCAACATGGATACATTAGGTCAAAGCAGTACCTTCCACCCTGTATCAAAACATCAAGTACCCTACTGGGTAAAAGAGATCAATGGAGATCAGGAAGTGGCAAGGGAATGCTGTACGACAGCTGTCCTAGGAGCGTCCATCCTCAACATAGCACCAAAGGTGAACCTCCTTGAAGCTGATAAAGACCTTGAAACTTCAATCAACCAAAACGATGGCTCTGGCTATCTGGTTGATTTAAAGTTTTGAGGGGAGAAGGAATGAGACACTTGGAAGTACAATTCTTTTTAGCATTTACTTTAGTTAACTCTCTAGTTCTTTTGGAATTTTAATTGTCAAATTGCAGCATTTCCATGCTTATCAATTATTTTACGAGTTTTCACCCACAATAACACGGGCCCAACGCCCCTTTTATCGATAAAACTATTATTCTACCTAGTCAGTTTTTACAATCAGATCCACCTAGGATCCAAATATTTACAGCCCCGAGACAACTTAAGTTGAAGTAATACACTTACTTTTCACTACAAAAGTAGAGTAAACTACTCGCTTAAAGCTAGATCACTTCTAATTCAGCTACCAGACATTATTCGTAAGTTGAAATCGTCAATTCAATAAATTGCACCAATATGTCGGTGGGGAGCCCACCCACATATTGCCAGTAAAGTCTTAAAACACTCGAGTGAACAAGCACAGATGTTCTAGCTTGAACGCAAATGCCCCATTACATACAATGGATTGAAGACGTCCCTTTGTAGGCCCGAGCCTTGCCCTAATAAAAGCCGTCTATCGCTGATGCAATCTAAGCCGTCAGCCTCTGGCGTGCAATCAACAGATGCACATGCCTAAGCCGGCTCACTATCAAACATTCTAGACATTAGAATAAATAGGGCGTCCGTTACTTAACAAAAGCCGCCTAATTTTCTGGCGCACACGCCTATGCAGACGCGACTTTACAAGATTATTATCTTAAAAACTGTTTACTATGGAAATTAAAATTTTCACAAACAAAATTATAGATAATTAAAGTCAAAAGCCTCAAAACGGTTGGGGGGAACTCTAATTCTCCCTCGGGGGACTTCCTTCAGCAGCAACACTCTGCAAAAGTCCTACTTCACTAACTACAGGTTCCCCAACCAGCATGTCATCTTCTCCTTCACCACTAGCTTCCTCAGAGCCTTCCACAAGGTCGGATCCTAGCTGAGCATCTGCTTGGGCCACAAGCCTGGTCAACAAAGCAATCTCAGTGGCTAGATCCAAGCTAAGGTTATCACGAACCCGATCAAGGTAGCATGAGCAGCAGTTAGATACGCATGGTCTACCTCGGCCTTGTGATGACCGTTTAGTGCATTAATCTTATCCTCCATCCGGAGGGAATCATGGCGAAGCTTATCACAGACCTTCTCCAAGGATGCAACTTTGCTCTGTATCTTGTCATTTTGGTCTTAGAGGAATGCAGAAAGTGACGTGTTCCAATTAAGGGTAGGGGTCAAAAATACTCTAGTCAAAGTAGTGATCGAACACAAGGACAGGCATGAGACTAACTTAGTTGGATTTGCTCAAATTCACTTGTTTTAGCAAGTTAATTCTAGAAGTGAAATAGAATTTAGCTATGACTAACGTAAGAGTAAATTAATGCTAGTTTTGACAATTAATAAAAAGACTAGGATACTAATCTCCCTCTAGTCCTCTAATCTAATGAGTGTAGTTATAAGCTTCTTCACACGTTAAGTCACCTAAAGGACCTTGCTCGCATATACTCAACTCATCCCTTTCGTTAATGAATCGAGACTACCAACTCTTGCCCTTTCGGTACTAAGACATGATATTTTGAGCGCTAGCAACTAATTTCAAGTAAGATATCCCCCTTTCAGTATTCAACCCGTTAACCCAGGGTAAAGGCAATACACTCACCCCCTGTACGCCTCACTACACTTCCCATTTCTAGAAATACACTTTCGGTGTAAGTCAAGTACTATTGGGCTCAACTTGAATTGTACACCTCAAGTTGTTGTAATGGAATCAAAAGTAGTGAAATGAGTTATTCCTAAGTATTAAGAAGCTTATTATAATACACCCATTTTTTTATTGGACTAGGGTTTAATTACCACCCTAGTGGATGATTTTGCTACTCATACTATGTAATGAATTAAGACTTGCAAGTGATGAATATTGCATTGAATTAGCGAAGTAGTTATGATTCTTACAAAATATGATGTTGTTCTTCACAATCCAAGGAAGCTTGACAAAGAGGAAATGGTATTTTGTCTTTTTCTTACCTCTCAAGTAATGTAAAGTTTAGAATGTTTTCAAACACCTAAGTCGAGCTATATATAGTGTTTGCTAACACTGATTACAAAATTGCCACTTGCAGGTGTTGACACTCAATTTTGTCCCTCCCTTTTTCGTAATTGGTTGTATTTAGCTTTAAAGTGCATATTAAAATTTTCGTATAAAACTGCATGCATTTATTTCATAATTGGCGGTATGTAGCTTTAAAGTGCATATTAAAATTTTTGTATAAAATTACATGCATTTATGTGTGTAATCCTTATCCTTAATCACCTATTCATATAATATTTACTTAATTTGTGAATATATTGCATAATTGTATTATTTAGATCATTCTCAAAAGACTTGCATATTTTTTTTACTATTAGCACCAATAATACACTTAAATATCTATTTGTGATTATTTATAGCTAATTAATATTATTTTAACTCACTTATAATTATTACTTTTATAAATAATATTATACTAAGTTATCTGCATTATCCCTCACTATATTTTTCTAATTATTTTTTCCATTTATTAGCATTCTTTAAAGTATATATTAGCCAATTAATCCCTAATATACAATAGTTTCACAAACATTCGTATACACTATTGTACCCACACCTCCCACATACTCTCACACGTGCAGATATACATGTCGCACCCCGTTTTTCAGAAGATCGGATCGAGTCCAAAAGTCGGGTTTGACTGGGTGACTCGGTTGAGTCAAAATTGGAGTCGCCACCTAATAAATTTGTATAACAGGCGTATCAGGTCACCTAAATTTTCTAAGTGTCTAAATTTAACTCTGGGTAGGTCGTACTAACAGAGATTCTAAGGCAAGAAGCCCTTATGACTCGGGAAGAAGGTATTAGGCACTTCCCGAGTCCCACTAAAAGTGGTTCCCGATCGAGTTAAAAATTTTGGGATTTACATATTTAAAAGATAATAATTCTAAGATCATAAATTAAAAGAACATGGTAAAAATTTTAAAGGAAAGCAATGTCTATACTATCATGAAGGAAGGCTAAAACGGTAAAGACGAGATATTAAAGTGACGTCCCTGCAAAATGATTGAAAGTAGGTTTACTGCCGCATCTTAACTAATTCGAAAGTTACTGGTCTTGCATTCATGAGCTAGGCCCAATGCCTACTTGCAATTTTAACCTTCTGCTTTAAAACTTTAATTCCAAAGGGCTGAAAATACAAATACAATTTCGAATCGAGCTCTTTTCTGCAAATCCGAAGAGAATCAGTTTTGAAAATTATTTAAAAATAGTATAGAATATTTATTTCTCACAATGCGATAATCAAACGTAGGGACAAATGAGTTTTATCACATTTAGAGAATGTAGTCGCTATGGAAGGGACGTGTTGACATTTATTTTGACAAACGTATGTTCCGAGCGACTTTTGTTTTGGGGGCCGTTTCAAAATATTATATACATATAGGTAGGAAGATTTTGATGAAAAAAAAAATAAACACACCAAGCAAGTTTAGATGCATATAAAAGGACGCGCACACACATATATATATATATATATATATATTAGTATCATATTCAAGCAAAACATGTTAAGTGATCTATTTAAACGAATTTAATTTTAAAAATATGTATAATCCGGCCCCGAAATTCAATCCTTTCCTTATACACTATTAATTAGTGTATGAGAAAAAGAGTTTACCAAAATCAATTAATTTTAAAGAAATTCCCCCCCATCCGAAAAGAAGAGAACCTGCAGCGAAAAGGTTGTTCTAAAATTTGCAGAAATAGACCTTTTTCTGACAGGAATTGGAAGAACAGCCCTTGCTAAAAAATTTTGGAGTTTCAATTTCTTTTGACATGGGCTTACAGTTTCAAAACAAAACACAGCCAAGACATATTTTACGAAAAATGTCCCAACAGAGGTCACGTTTTTCATAAATGGCCACATTTTAAATAAAATTGCGAAAACCTCCCCCCCTTTATACAAAACGGGCCTGCCTTAACAAAATCCAGATTTAAATACTAACAATCCTCATCCGTTATACGACTTAATCACAGTAGTTTCAAGGTTTATAAATTGATGCACGAAAACTCACAACTTCAGCCATAGATGAGCGAGAGAAGGGAAAGGGTCCCTGAGTAACCCAAACACAATTATTTCATTGCAATACTTTTCTTACACCTCAAAGGGGCTTACGAAGCCACAATACTTACCACTTTCTTCCCTGTTTTAACCTTAGATGCATACAGGTAGAAGGAAAAAGAATAACATACAAGGAAAACAACCTACAAATATATACAAACTAAAAATAGAGTGTCCTGAACACCCACACAACAACAAAGATTATAATAAGAAGTCGTCTTGCCCTGTACAAACCAATTTAACTGAAAGACAAACCCTTCATCCTTCGAACATACTAACTTTCTTTATTTTCTGTAAAGAATGAACATGGTATAACCCTTAGGGGCTATCCAACAACAAATATTCTGCAAGAAAAAGTTAGTAGAAGACCTGACTTGGCCAAACAAACATACTTAACAACACCTCAAAACGAATAAAGAAGCAAGATCAATCAACAAGTTATCAAGCTAGCAATTACATTGTTTCAACCTCAGATCCTATAACTTGGCAATGAAGTGAAGAAAAGATGTGAATTGAATTATGTCAAAACCAAAAGAAGAAGCCAAGAAGTAACATAGAGTTGTATTTCTGGGAGAGGAGGAAAAAGTCTTTTTTCAGTTCTTTTCTGCGTGACTTGGTGTGTCCATAACAAAGGACTGCCCCCCTTTTTATAGTTTTTAGACTAGATGTCTATAATTTAATTTCTAAGTGTAAAAGGGGCAAAGTAAAATCAAATAAAATTTTGTAAGGCAAGAAATAATCAAGGAAATCAGTTTTTTCAATCAAAGAAGCATACTTCCATAAATAAATCACAATTAACTAATTTTCGGAATCAAAAGAGCATGTTAAAAGGAAAATTAAAATCTGATTTTTTCTAGAAGTTTGTATATATTTCAGAATTTTAATTACTCAAGATATAACACTAATTTTATACTTAGTTAACTCCTAATAAAAGTCTTATTAGTTTAAACAATTTTTTTTCAAGATCAACATAGCTTAGTATCATTGTTCAATGAGGCAAATATTTCACTACTCAATAACATTTAGAATTTGCTAATTTTCAGTCAATATACAAACAAATTATGGATATGGAATCAACTAAAATATGCATCTTCTATATTTTTTCTTAATCATGAAAGTGTTCAAGTTAACAACATTTAAACTAAAACAACCAAAATAGTGATAAAAGTCAAAAGGAATTCGTACCCTTTTTAGATCCGGGTCGGGTCAATCTGACCTGATTTGGTTGTTCCGTTTTTTGCTTTGTTTTGATTTCGAAATCTTGAGCTATGCTTTGTATGTATTGTATCCATCCTAATCTTGTCTTGATTTGCATCAAACTCATCATGATTTGTCCAAAACTTTCCATTTTCTTACCTTCATTTTCGGATTAGAATCAGCGCCGAGGAGAGAAAGAGAACGAGGAGAATGGCGCGTGACTGGGGGCGGGGATGTCGGATTTTTGGGAGATTTGGGTGAAGGAGTGTATTTGATCACGTTTTGGGGTAAGGGGGAGAGGGGAGTGACTGCTGAAAGGGAAAGAGGGGGAGGGGAAATGAACCTAGGGTTTATTTTGGTAAAGGGGGTGTTTGGATAAAGCTAAAAATGAGGAAATAGTTAGTGGAAGATGACGTGGGCGGATGATTGGCTAGAAATGTGCCACGTATGCGCGTGTGGGCTGATGTGTGTGCACGTGGGTCCCCAAGAGAGTGATGTGTATGTGTAGTATATGACTTAAATATATATAAGTGTATATATGCTGTATATTTCGGGTATATGGGAGTATATTTTGGTCAATAATTAGCTTTAAAAATGCTAATAAATAAGAGAAAAATTAATAAAATATAAGGAGCAATATTATAGACTTAGAAAAAAATAATAATTGATTTAAAATAATTATAAATGAATTTATGTAATATTAATTGAATGTAAATAATTGTAAAATGGATATTCAAGTATATAAATTGCATAAATAGTTACAAAATCGTGCAAGTACTTTGAAAACGACTCAAATGACGTATTTATGTAGTATAATCGCATTGAAATACGTATGTATATATAGATAGGACGTTGGCAATATGGATAAATGCATGATAATTGACGCAGTTCTGTCTAAAATATTAAAATTGCCTTTTCAAAGTTTCGTATTATAAAATTGTAAAATAGGAGGGATAAAATTGGGTGTCAACAGCTGCCCCTCTTTGCCCGGGGATGATGAAAGAGAATTCGGGCAAAGATGTTGACAGTGCGGCCAATTTTGTCACGACAGGCGGGCAAAATGCTGGATAGGAAAATTGGAGTTTTGGGGTGTTTCGACTGAACCCTGGTCTCTGAGTTGTCTACATATCTCTGGTTGCACAAGAATCAGACCGTGTGAAGTTCTAGAATGGCATGTCGCCTGTGTGAGATGTATATAACGCACGATTTAGGTATTAAGAGTTAATTTGTCCTAGTATGAAAAGTTCAGATTGGTGTGCTTTGAAATTTGATGACATATTGGGGAGTAAGCATGATAAATTTGCATGATTCAGACAAATGGGCACGATTAGGCACGGTTAGGCACGAAAATATGCACGATTAACACAAGGCAAGTACAGAGTACAAACTGACTTCCTAATAAAAGATTAGGCAGATTAGTTGTTTGCATATGAGAGATTTTAGATTTGAGAGGGGAATAAATAATTTGATGAAGTGGCAAAAGCATAATCGAAGGGACTAAGCTTTTCGAATGGAGTTTTAAAATGGTGTATAATACGTATTAGAAATTTTGTGATTGCACAATTTCATTATAGGGAAATGATTTTGAAAGCAAGTGTGAAAGAGTGAGGAAAGGCTCAAAGGGATTGCTGGAAAGTCGAAGAGTGTCTTGTGGTGTTGCCCCATATGTTGTCGTGTTTGTTGTTGTAATTACTATTTGTGCCTGCACTCAAAGAAAGATATGTGAGTTTTGGGGAGAGGGGAAGGGTTGCTTTGTGCATCCTCCTCATTGTTGCATCTTGGGCTTGTGGATATCGATTTTTCAATGAATTTTGAGGGACCCTCAAAATTCTGCCCCAGTGTTGTCTTGCATCTTTTTTGGAATTTTTGAGGGAATCCTCAAAAATTCTGCCCCAGTTTATTGCCTTTGATAGATCATCATATTATGGTAGTGCCTGCAAAATAAATAAAAAATACGTGTGTATGTCCAATTCTAAGGCAGGCGAGCCTATTGTAGTGGTGCCTGCAAAATGAAATAAGTGAGTTTGTCCTATTTTAAGCCGGATAAGGCTGATTATAGTAGTGCCTGCAAAACAGAAAGAATGAGTATGTCCAATTCTAAGGCGGACAGGCCTAATCGTCATATTCTAAGCGCTAATCGTCATATTTTAAGCCTGACGAGGCTAGTCGTCATATTCTAAGCCTGACGTGGCTAATCGTCATATTCTAAGCCTGACGTGGCTAGTCGTCATATTTTAAACCTGACGAGGCTAGTCGTCATATTCTAAACCTGACGTGGCTAGTCGTCATATTCTAAGCCTGACGTGGCTAGTCGTCATATTCTAAGCCTGACGTGGCTAGTCGTCATATTCTAAGCCTGACGTGGCCAGTCGTCATATTCTAAACCTGACGAGGCTAGTCGTCATATTTTAAACCTGACGAGGCTAGTCGTCATATTTTAAGCCTGACGAGGCGAGTCGTCATATTTTAAGCCTGACGTGGCCGGTCGTCATATTATAAGCCTGACGTGGCCGGTCGTCATATTTTAAGCCTGACGAGGCCCGTCGTCATATTTTAAGCCTGACGTGGCTAGTCGTCATATTTTAAGCCTGACGAGGATAGTCGTCATATTCTAAGCCTGACGAGGCTAGTCGTCATATTCTAAGCCTGACGAGGCTAGTCGTCATATTCTAAGCCTGACGTGGCTAGTCGTCATATTCTAAGCCTGACGTGGCTAGTCGTCATATTGTAAGCCTGACGAGGCTAGTCGTCATATTTTAAACCTGACGAGGCGAGTCGTCATATTTTAAACCTGACGAGGCGAGTCGTCATATTTTAAGCCTGACGTGGCCAGTCGTCATATTTTAAGCATGACGTGGCCAGTCGTCATATTTTAAGCCTGACGTGGCCAGTCGTCATATTTTCAGCCTGACGTGGCCAGTCGTCATATTTTCAGCCTGACGAGGCCAGTCGTCATATTTTAAGCCTGACGAGGCTAGTCGTCATATTTTAAGCCTGACGAGGCTAGTCGTCATATTTTAAGCCTGACGTGGCTAGTCGTCATATTCTAAGCCTGACGTGGCTAGTCGTCATATTGTAAGCCTGACGAGGCTAGTCGTCATATTTTAAACCTGACGAGGCTAGTCGTCATATTTTAAACCTGACGAGGCGAGTCGTCATATTTTAAGCCTGACGTGGCCAGTCGTCATATTTTAAGCATGACGTGGCCAGTCGTCATATTTTAAGCCTGACGTGGCCAGTCGTCATATTTTAAGCCTGACGTGGCCAGTCGTCATATTTTAAGCTAGTCGTCATATTTTAAGCCTGACGTGGCTAGTCGTCATATTTTAAGCCTGACGAGGCTAGTCGTCATATTTTAAGCCTGACGTGGCTAGTCGTCATATTTTATGCCTGACGAGGCTAGTCGTCATATTTTAAGCCTGACGTGGCTAGTCGTCATATTTTAAGCCTGACGAGGCTAGTCGTCATATTTTAAGCCTTACGTGGCTAGTCGTCATATTTTAAACCTGACGAGGCTAGTCGTTAGATTTTAAGCCTGACGAGGCTAGTCGTCATATTTTAAGCCTGACGTGGCTGGTCGTCGTATTAAAATGTGCCATGTCCAAAAGCTTGTAAGTGCATTCCTCTAGTGCATGTCAGGTATTGGAACTGGAGTTATTCATTCTCAGATTATTGTATTGCATGCGAGTCTTGTATTTGTAAAAAAGATCTGCTCTCAAAGAAAAGGTTGTTAATTTAAAACAAAGTGGTTGCCTTGCATTGAACACCCGAGTGTCGGCTCGAATCTGCATTTGTCCTTTGATGTGATATCTTTGAAAATCTTTGTTATCCAATCGATCATGTAGATACCCCTTCCATTTTAGGTTGAAAACGTTTCGGTGAGTGTATTGGATTAGGGGGATGTCCCAAAAATTGTGCTTATCTTGACTAGGAGAAAATGAAATTTTTATTGTAATGAAACCCTGCCCAAGTAGGCTGCTTACATATCTTGTCAATACAATAATCAGGTCATACATGGTTCAGGTACAAAGTAGGGATAAAGGGCAAAAGAGCAAGTCAAATGTAGAGATGTTAGATTTTTCATGGTGATGGATTGCCTTCATGTGTTGCACTTTCTCTTCAAACGCCTCAGAGCTATCTTCGATGGATTGCCTTGAACATAGACTGTGTTTGCAGCTTGAGAGTTGGAACTGTCATTTGGTGGTTCTTGTTGTACCGTTATCTTGCCTTTTTCAATCAAATTCTAAATTTTGTGCTTCAGTGCTGGACATTCTTCAGTGTCATGACCTTGAATATTCGAATGATATGTGCAAGTCTTTGATGGATCAAAATCCGAACGAGGAACCCATCCATTTCTCGGCTGCAATATCCCTTGATCCCTTAGTCTTTCAAATATGCTTGTGAAGGATTCAGCTAGAGGAGTAAATGTGCGAGATTTCATCTTTTTTATCTGGTGTCGATTGCGTCGAGCTTGATAAGGTTTTTGTTGAAAATCCTGATAGTGGGAAGGTTGTCTAGTGTGTAAGTCAGGAGTATCATGAAATCGTAGATTCTATTGATTCTGGTTGTACGGTGGTTGGTGCCCAGTCATGGCGACTAATGTGCTGTCTTCTTCATTACTTTGCAAATTCTCAAGTGCCTCGGGTTGAAAATGTTGATTAACATGGCGCACTGTTGAACTTCCAATGTTCTTCCCTTCTTGAATGCCAATTTCGAGTTCTTTTATTATTCGAATCAGACTAGGAAAGTCGCGTGCCTGAACTCCAAGCAATTTGTCATAGTAAATCTCTTCTTGGATTTGGACGAATGTTGAAACTAACTCTTCTTCAGGTAAAGGAGGGTGTATCTTTGAAGCTTCGATTCTCCATCGGGTAGTATATTCTTCAAAAGACTCGTGTTGCATTATTTTGACTTTGTACATCTCATATAGGTGCACATCCTTTCGGACGTTGAACTTGTATTGCTCCACAAAATCCTGGGCCATATCTTCCCAAGTGTGCCATTTGCTAAAATCTTGCTTGGTATACCAAGTCAGTGCCAACCCAGATAAACTTTGGATGAACAATTGCATTCTGATAGCCTCGTTGTGTCCGATTCCAATTAATCTATTGCAGTAATCTTTCAAATGATAGAAGGGGTTTCCCTTTCCGTCGAAAGTTTTGAATTTTGGAATTTTGTATCCATGCGGTAGCTCAACGTATGGATGTAGACACAAATCCTTATACTTCAGACTTTGAATGTCCTTTAAACTCATCTCTTCTTTCACAACCATTTCTAGATTATGGAGCTTTTCATTTATACCCTCCTGTTCATTTGGCTGGATTTCTTTTCTGTGCTTCTTATGTGGGTATACCGCCAGCTGATTCTGCTTGTCCCTTATCTCAACTTGAATAGTAGAATCAAAATTTCCCAACTTTGTTTGCTGTTTTGAGGTCTTTGTTCCAGAGGTGAATGTTTCAACTTCGCCTATCATTTCAGCTTTTTCTTAATGCAGATTCTTTGCCAACTTCGATGTTCAAATGCTAGGTAACCTTTAACAAAATGACAAAATATGCAAAACAGAGTTAGTATATTATGGATTTTGAAACAAAATAGAACATAAAGGTCATATATGCAGCTAAGAGGATGCCTAGAAAGCATATAATAGGCTAATGCTTGAACTAGACGCTATGACAAATGGTATAGAGATTATAAAGAATTGCTTGAGTGCTTTATGTAGCAGTCAAGGCAAAGATTTTGGTTGATGAATCATTGATAAGGATGTTGCGACGAATTGTGCGAAGTAAGGAAAAAGGTTGGACTTTAGGTGACCAAATGGAGGTCGGCTCTTTGTCAAACACCAAAGACTTGGGCGCGATCACCTTTACAAATTTGTCTGTCGTGATCCATGTCTTTTCACAATTGTCAACCAACTGCTGTATTCCAAACTTTGCACCAACTTTCCTTATTGGGCAAAATAAAAATTTTATTATAAAGGGACCGAACCCGGTGTGGGCTGCCTACGTATCCTGCTACTGACAGGAATTAGGTCAAGCGTAGTTCAAAATACATAAAGGTAAAATCTTAAAAACATGTGCCATAAATGTCTCCAAAGATTATGCGACTTATAAGCTCTCTTCTCGTATTCGGATGTCTGTCACTAAACTGCTGCCTCTTTGACCTTGTCATCTGCAATTGCTTCGTCATTAGCATTTTCAATCTTGATTTGCCCAGACTTGATCAGCCCTTCAATCTTCTCTTTAAAAGCAAAACATTTCTCAATATCATGCCCCAGCATGCCTGAATGGTAAACACATGACTTTTTCATATCTGCTTTCCAGGGTTGCTTGTTGATTTTCTTTTCAATAGGGTACACTATCCCTGTATCTTTCAACCTTTCGTACAAACTTGCATATGACCCACCACCAATAGGAGTGAACTGGCGAGGAGCATCATGAGAGCAATTCTTAGTGTTATCTGTTGGATTCTGATAAGAAATTGGGTTAACTGACTGTGAGGAAACATCAACTGTTGGCATGAAGGTCAGGGGTTGGCACCACGTAAGTTGGGGTTTTCCCTTTGGCACTTCGACTATCTTGCCACTTTCCACTAAACTCTAAATCTCCTTTCTTAGAGCGGTGCATTCATTGGTGTCATGACCTGGAATGTTAGAGTGAAATGCACAATGTTTGCTTGAATCAAAGTGAGGTGGTAGTGGGGTAAAGACTTCTCCACGTTGTGGCTTCAATATCCCGATAGACTTAAGTTTCTCAAATATGACAACAAGTGGTTGATGAAAATGAATGATGGTTTAGGTTATTGAGAGATAATGGAATATGACTTGGGGTTTTGGCAATGGTAGCTTTCCCTTTCTTTGCATCGTTCATATCCTTAGATTGTGCTTCAGTCAAATTGTTACCTAAGAACTTTTCAGAAATCGGTTCTATAACACTTTTCCTTTTCAACAAGCTATTGCATGAATGATGGTCGCCATAGGATTTGTATCGATTAATAAAGGCATCGACCAGGTCACTCCAAGAATTCCATTTGCTTGTATCTTGCCCTATGTACCAAATCAATGCCGACCCTGTAAGTGTCTTAACAAATAGCTTTCTCTTGAGTTCATCGTCGTGTTCCATACTTTCTAGTTGGTGCAGATATGCTCCCAAATGTACATGAGGATTCTTAGTTCCATCATACAATGGAAGTTTCGTCACCATGCCGTTATCCGATTGCTGTGCGTAAACCTTTGCAACATTTGGTGAGTTCTCCTCACTTCCCACCTCCTGCTAACCCCATGAACGAATGTAAATTTGAAAAATGCTTTGGATCACACTCATGTATTGCGGGTGGTTCAATAGTGTAGACTGGAGCACTAAAGTGATCCTCGAACATTGGTTTCGGGAATTCTTGTTGCATGTCAGAGGTGCCCTTGAGGCCGACCATCACACTTCTTACCTTGTCAATTTTCTGCTCCATGCGCATAATACTTGCCGCAACAAACCCTTCTTGCTTTGACAAATCACCAATAAATGCACTCTGTTTAGCCATGTCTTCTATTTTGGTGTTCAACTTGAGCCAACCTTTTGGAGAGAAAGGCTTTGAATTAGCAATAGGAAATAATCAGAATGTGCAAAAGATCAGGATTTGAGTATTAGCTTGGGAAGAAAAGTAAGGTTATGTGCATCGGAGGGAGATTGAATTTGGGAAAGGATTCACTTAGGTAGGGAGAGAGAGCGACAGACAAATTCATGCAATGCACACATATCAAGTAACGAATGCATCCTATAATGCGAAGGACCATTTTACGCACGATTTAGAAAGTTGCAAGGAGTGGCGGAAGATATGCATGGTATGTACAAGTTTGAAAATGCGCAATTGTCCTAAAAAAATGCTTGAGTATATGCACATATGGAAACATTTCATAAAATAAATTTAAAAAGGATAAAAAAACGAACACACATTAGTTTTGAGAAATAGAAATTAAACAATGTTAAGTAAAATTGTTTTGAAGAAAAGAAATTTAGCAATTTTATGGAAAGGATGCAAAAAAATAATTTTAAAAAGGAGGAGTAAAAAGAAAAATGAAATAAACAAGATAGCTTTTAAAAATAGGAAGATAGAAACTAGACAATAAAGAATTATGACGTGAAATTGTTTTAAAAGAAAATAATTTAACAAACTTATGAAACATTTCGAAAATAATTGAAGTGTTGGACGTGTTGTAAGAACCTTCCAAGAGTGGGTTACTAGACGAGAACATGGTTCCCCCAGGCGGACGACCAAGGGGTGGGAACGTTTAGAATTGTTGGTTGTACCACGGACCAACTTATCCCAACCGTCCCCCTTACAGGGTTTTTTGAGGTGGAACGACCGTGAGATCCACGTAATCGCTCGTGTGTGTGCAAAGTGTCGTTTCCAGAAGTGGAGGTGTATGAGTGAAAATGTCATAAATATTACAAGGACATTACATACAAATAAATAATAAAATAAAGAAAGAAAAACAAAAAAGAAAACAAGTTAGTAAGATAATAATAATAATAATAATAATAATAATAATAATAATAATAATAATAATAATAATAAAAATAACATTAGTTCAGGAATATAAATAAATAATAGCAATAGAAATCCAAAAATAGAACCCGTTGTGGTTAGGACATTGAAATCCCCAGCGGAGTCGCCATTCTGTAGCACCCCGTTTTTCCGAAGCTCAGATCGAGTCCAAAAGTCGGGTTTGACTGGGTGACTCGGTTGACTCAAAATTGGAGTCGCCACCTAATAAATTTGTATAACAGGCGTATCAGGTCACCTAAATTTTCTAAGTGTCTAAAGTTAACTCTGGGTAGGTCGTACTAACAGAGATTCTAAGGCAAGAAGCCCTTATGACTCGGGAAGAAGGTATTAGGCACTTCCCGAGTCCCACTAAAATGGTTCCCGACCGAGTTAAAAATTTTGGGATTTACATATTTAAAAGATAATAATTCTAAGATCATAAATTAAAAGCACATGGTAAAAATTTTAAAGGAAAGCAATATCTATACTATCATGAAGGAAGGCTAAAACGGTAAAGACGAGATATTAAAGTGACGTCCCTGCAAAATGATTGAAAGTAGGTTTACTGCCGCATCTTAACTAATTCGAAAGTTACTGGTCTTGCATTCATGAGCTAGGCCCAATGCCTACTTGCAATTTTAACCTTCTGCTTTAAAACTTTAATTCCAAAGGGCTGAAAATATAAATACAATTTCGAATCGAGCTCTTTTCTGCAAATTCGAAGAGAATCAGTTTTGAAAATTATTTAAAAATAGTATAGAATATTTATTTCTCACAATGCGATAATCAAACGTAGGGACAAATGAGTTTTATCACATTTAGAGAATGTAGTCGCTATGGAAGGGATGTGTTGACATTTATTTTGACAAACGTATGTTCCGAGCGACTTTTGTTTTGGGGGCCGTTTCAAAATATTATATACATATAGGTAGGAAGGTTTTGATGAAAAAAAAAATAAACACACCAAGCAAGTTTAGATGCATATAAAAGGACGCGCACATATATATATATATATATATATATATATATATATTAGTATCATATTCAAGCAAAACATGTTAAGCGATCTATTTAAACGAATTTAATTTTAAAAATATGTATAATCCGGCCCCGAAATTCAATACTTCCCTTATACACTATTAATTAGTGTATAAGAAAAAGAGTTTACCAAAATCAATTAATTTCAAAGAAATTCCCCCACATCCGAAAAGAAGAGAACCTGCAGCGAAAAGGTTGTTCTAAAATTTGCAGAAATAGACCTTTTTCTGACAGGAACTGGAAGAACAGCCCCTGCTAAAAAATTTTGGAGTTTCAATTTCTTTTGACATGGGCTTACAGTTTCAAAACAAAACACAGCCAAGACATATTTTACGAAAAATGTCCCAACAGAGGTCACATTTTTCATAAATGGCCACATTTTAAATAAAATTGCGAAAACCTCCCCCCTTTATACAAAACGGGCATGCCTTAACAAAATCCAGATTTAAATACTAACAATCCTCATCCGTTATACGACTTAATCACACTAGTTTCAAGATTTATGAATTGATGCACGAAAACTCACAACTTCAGCCATAGATGAGCTAGAGAAGGGACGAGAAAGGGTCCCGGAGTAACCCAAACACAATTATTTCATTGCAATACTTTTCTTACACCTCAAAGGGGCTTACGAAGCCACAATACTTACCACTTTCTTCCCTGTTTTAACCGTAGATGCATACAGGTAGAAGGAAAAAGAATAACATACAAGGGAAACAACCTACAAATGCATACAAACTAAAAATAGAGTGTCCTGAACACCCACACAACAACAAAGATTATAATAAGAAGTCTTCTTGCCCTGCACAAACCAATTTAACTGAAAGACAAACCCTTTATCCTTCCGACATACTAACTTTCTTTATTTCCTGTAAAGAATGAACATGGTATAACCCTTAAGGGCTATCCAACAACAAATATTCTGCAAGAAAAAGTTAGTAGAAGGCCTGACTTGGCCAAACAAACATACTTAACAACACCTCAAAACGAATAAAGAAGCAAGAGCAATCAACAAGTTATCAAGCTAGCAATTACATTGTTTCAACCTCAGATCCTATACCTTGGCAATGAAGTGAAGAAAAGATGTGAATTGAATTATGTCAAAACCAAAAGAAGAAGCCAAGAAGTAACATAGAGTTGTATTTCTGAGAGAGAAGAGGAAAAAGTCTTTTTTCAGTTCTTTTCTGCGTGACTTGGTGTGTCCATAACAAAGGACTGCCCCCCTTTTTATAGTTTTTAGACTAGAGGTCTATAATTTAATTTCTAAGTGTATAAGGGGCAAAGTAAAATCAAATAAAATTTTGTAAGGCAAGAAATAATCAAGGAAATCAGTTTTTTCAATCAAAGAAGCATACTTCCATAAATAAATCACAATTAACTAATTTTCGGAATCAAAAGAGCATGTTAAAAGGAAAAGTAAAATCTGATTTTTTCTAGAAATTTGTATATATTTCAGAATTTTAATTACTCAAGATATAACACTAATTTTATACTTAGTTAACTCCTAATCAAAGTCTTATTAGTTTAAACAATTTTTTTTCAAGATCAACATAGCTTAGTATCATTGTTCAATGAGGCAAATATTTCACTACTCAATAACATTTAGAATTTGCTAATTTTCAGTCAATATACAAACAAATTATGGATATGAAATCAACTAAAATATGCATCTTCTATATTTTTTCTTAATCATGAAAGTGTTCAAGTTAACTATATTTAAACTAAAACAACCAAAATAGTGATAAAAGTCAAAAGGAATTCGTACCGGTTTTGGATCCGGGTCGGGTCAATCTGACCCGATTTGGTTGTTCCGTTTTTTGCTTTGTTTTGATTCCGAAATCTTGAGCTATGCTTTGTATGTATTGTATCCATCCTAATCTTGTCTTGATTTGCATCAAACTCATCATGATTTGTCCAAAACTTTCCATTTTCTTACCTTCATTTTCGGATTAGAATCAGCGCCGAGGAGAGAGAGAGAACGAGTAGAATGGCGCGTGACTGGGGGCAGGGATGTCGGATTTTTGGGAGGTTTGGGTGAAGGAGTGTATTTGATCACGTTTTGGGGTAAGGGGGAGAGGGGAGTGACGGCTGAAAGGGAAAGAGGGGGAGGGGAAATGAACCTAGGGTTTATTTTGGTAAAGGGGGTGTTTGGATAAAGCTAAAAATGAGGAAATAGTTAGTGGAAGATGACGTGGGCGGATGATTGGCTAGAAATGTGCCACGTATGCGCGTGTGGGCTGATGTGTGTGCACGTGGGTCCCCAAGAGAGTGATGTGTATGGGTAGTATATGACTTAAATATATATAAGTGTATATATGCTGTATATTTCGGGTATATGGGAGTATATTTTGGTCAATAATTAGCTTTAAAAATGCTAATAAATAAGAGAAAAATTAATAAAATAGAAGGAGCAATATTATAGACTTAGAAAAAAAAAATAATTGATTTTAAATAATTATAAATGAATTTATGTAATATTAATTGAATGGTAATAATTGTAAAATGGATATTCAAGTATATAAATTGCATAAATAGTTACAAAATCGTGCAAGTACTTTGAAAACGACTCAAATGACGTATTTATGTAGTATAATCGCATTGAAATACGTATGTATATAGATAGGACGTTGGCAATATGGATAAATGGATGATAATTGACGCAGTTCTGTCTAAAGTATTAAAATTGCCTTTTCAAAGTTTCGTATGATAAAATTGTAAAATAGGAGGGACAAAATTGGGTGTCAACAATACACACACCCCTTGCATACCTACATGGCTCCATCACAGCCATTCAAAGGCTCAATCCAAGGGCTCACATACATTCTCAGTTTTTAATATCCAAACAGCCCCCTATGCTTTCCTAAAACCTAAACCATTTCCCCAAAACACTGCACATAGCAGCCGCCGCCTTGCTCCCTCTCCTCTCTCCCCCTTCGCCCTTTCCCTGTCAAAATATATCCCTGCGCCACCTCCGCCACCAATCGCGACGTCAACACCTCGTCTATCTCTCTCTCTTTCCCTCTTTCACACGAGAAATGGAAAGAAAATTATCCCTCATCACACAATAATTTAAAAAGGGAAACAAGAGATTTGGCTCGAATCGCCCAAATCAAAGGGCAAACACAAACATCTAAAACGTTACAAGGCAAAATAAGAAGGATTCGGGCATCAATTTTGCAGAAATCAAGCGGGCAAAGACAAAGCAAAACGAGTCACATCCGACCCGACCTATTTTTACATCGCCCAACCCGACCCGGATACAACCAAAAGGGTAACACCTTCTTTTATTTTAGTTTGTTTTCCTATCCGTTAATATCATAAAAATTTAAGACTGTTCATATGATTGTATACTGAAAATACATAGGAGTATCTATTGTGCCTAAAGGTTTAATTTTGTTAAAGGTTGTTGGCATAGAAATAATGGTTAGAAATGCACTCGTAAAAACTGTTTCGATTTTCGAGTTAAAAGCATGATTGTGTGAATAGTTTCAAATTAGCCGAATGTTGATTATTGTTTTCATATTCAGAATCATGTCATGTTGTTAATCTTTGAGCTATGAGCCTTGGAATGTCTGACTATTTGGAAACTGGTTTTGTTTGAAATCAAAGCCTGCTAATCTGCAATTGAACTTCATATTTCCTTCTTCAACAGTGTGTTTGTGCTCTCTGAATTTTAATGGAAATCGACTGAACCTTTCAATGAGAACTTTACCCATTTTGAAGTTGCCAATGTATTTTCAGCTAATGAAAAGGCTCCTAAGCATTTCCTGAAATAGAAAATATTATAAAATTTCCATGCTTTTATGAATGTATCTGCCGTGCTTTTCTGTATGTATTTGCCCTGCTTTTGTGTATATATTTTGCATGGCTGATTTTTAGCTTAAGTGACACAGGAAAATATCTTGTGGATGTATTTTAGGAAACATATAGGCTGTAAGTTTCTCTTTAATTTAAGTTAATTGATAGCACAATTTTATATTTCCTTCTATTGAAGATTCTTGATTTGGACTGCCTCTCTTGGCAATGATTTAAATCCTAACAGACTACTCCTTAGTCCTATTTAAATAAGCCACTCCTAACTTTATCATGGACACCTTACACACTGAAAATTTACCTACAGAAACACTACAGGGCTTTCTTCTTCTTCTCTACACATTCTCTTAGACTTTCTACACATCTACAGACATTTTTATACACTCTAAAATACACCTTTCAATATCTTTCGTTCTTTTCGACTATACTTTTACATACTAAAAGCACATACAAAAAACACTACTCTCTCTCTAGTTCTTGTCTTGCTTAGAACCAAATCAAGACCTTTGGCATCTCTCTCTTACAAGCGTTATACATTCTCTTGCTGCTTTTCTTTTCCTGTTTAATCTAGACATACTAAAGGTATATGCTAAACTGTATGAATGATTCTTAAGGCCAATTGAAATGGAATTAATGTTGTTCTGCTTTGTACATGTTAGCATATGAATGATTGCTTAGGCCTTTTGGGCCTTCCACTACTATCTTCCTTATGTATGTTTTTTAGTATCAGATAGCCAATGAGCTATACCACTATTAAGTTTAATTGCAATGAATTGACATCCATAAGAGAAGTTTGCAATGGTTGGATTGTGGCTGGTTCCTAGAGTATTGGTGAATTGTACAGTTCATAAGAAGCGCAAACAGGGCACTTGCTTCTCTACTCTGTTTAAATCCCCTAGACCCTCTTCTATTGTATTTAATTAGGTCTCCGACATGTATATAATTGAGGCACAATAATGTGCATTAAATGGTCGAAGGCACCGGTTATGAGGACACTAAACAAGTGCTGAAATTGCAGCAGAAACGCTACTATACAAGCAGCTTGAATGCTACTACATACCGGCTATGCAGGGGCCACTTCTTCGCTCCTTTTCTTCTTTTTTGGGTGCAAACAGACTGAAACTGAACTGTTTGAAGTGCAGTATCTAAAAATTATTTTAACAGGATAGGTTTCAAAACTAGATTATAGTAGGGGAGTTTTTCAGCAAAATATCGAAAAGAGCTAAGAATGCAGTAGAACTAGAAATCTGAACCATTTATGCAAAAGCTGAATATGCAAGTTAATTTGAAAACTTGACTGTTTGTGCGAAAGTATAGAAGCTGAAATTGAATTGTAATAGGGCTATTTTTAGATTATGTCTCATGAGGAAACATTTTCTGCAAGAAATCAAAACTGGCCAAATTTTCAACTAAGCGCTTAATTTTGCAAAATCTGATCTTTATAGCGGTTTTTCAAAGTTTTATCTTCTTCCAAATTACTTAATAGTTTTGAGGGAGAGTATGGACTTTCGAGGTCAAGTCCTACGAATTATATGTAAGTATTTGCTTATGTGGCATGTCTAAAGTATCTCATTAACATATACTCCCTCCGTTCCACTTTAGATGAACCCATTTGACTTTGCACGGAGTTTAATAAAGAAGGGAAGACTTTTGAAATTTGTGGTCTAAAATAAGTTATAGATATTTGTGTGGTTACAAATCATCTAGGGATGAGTAAAAGTGAAAATTTCTTTCCAAATTTAGAAAGAGGTCATTCTTTTTGAAACAGACTAAAAAGGAAATAGGTTCATCCTTTTTGAAAAAGAGGGAGTATATTATTATTGCTACTATTTTGCATCTTAATACTATTTTACACCTTACTATTATTTCACATATGTATGGCATAAAGACTTTTTCTTGTGGCTAACACTGTTTTACTTTCAATAAATGATTTTCATAATCATGTATCTTTTTTTATACCAAGTATTTTCATATAATATATAAACATTACTTTTAAAATAAGCGTTTTCTCTAGTACGACCTCAGAACAATAGCCATACCGACAATGGTACTTGGCAAATTAATGTCAAAATACCGTCTAAAATGACTAACACCTTTTTAAACACTAAAGTTTTTCTTGTCCCTATGTTTAAAGAATTTAGTATATATTTCGGTATTCAAAAAAATGTACTTTACTGTTTTCTTCAAAGTGTGACTAGATTTGAAGTTCTGTTGAAGTGGGCTGATATTTGAGATGGGATTGAGGTTTTAACTTCTTTTTTTAAAGTTGAATGGACCTTTAAAAGGAGGATAAACCTGCGATTAGGCAGCCACCTAGATCGTGCATACAAATGATCAAATCTTGAAAATTCTATCGTGACAACAAGTTCGCTTTAAATTAGAATTGCATGAGATGTCTTATTTAGAGCCTAACCTTAGTCTATTTGCTTAATCTTTGGAGGGTTAAACTTCCCCTAAGTTTGACTTGCGCAATTAGCCTTTAATTCAACTTATGTTTTAGATTATGGTCTCAGTTGAGAAATGCCTTGAGTCCTTGCGGCTTTAACACTTGCATGTTTGGCTTATAATCCCAAAAAATTTAAATTCGGTGGAGAACCACTTTTTGTGGGACTTGAGAAGTACCTAACACCTTCTTCCCGAGTTATAAGGGCTTCTTACCTTAGAATCTCTATTAGATATGACTTCCCGGAGTTCATCTAGACACTTAGATATATTAGGTGACCTAATACGCCTTAGACAAATTTATTAAGTGGCGACTTCAAACTCATTCCAAACGAGTCAACTTATCAAACCCGACCTTCAAACTCAATTCGAGCTCGAAAACAGGGTGCGACAGAATGGTGACTCTGCTGGGGATACTCAAAGTCCTAATCACAATGGGTTTTTATTTTTGGAATTTTATTGGTATTTACTATTTGTTTATCTTGCTTATTATTATTATTATTATTATTATTATTATTATTATTATTATTATTATTATTATTATTATTATTATTTTACTAACCTATTTTTTTTAATTTTATTATTATATATTTTGTATGAAATATCTTTGTAATATTTATGACATTTTCACTCGCACCCTCCACTCCGTGAGAGTTTACACTTGCACACACTATAAATGGTTACGTAGATCTCACGGCCGTTTCACTCTAAAAAAAACCCTTTAGGGGGAACGGTTTAAAATATAGTTGGTCCGTGGTACAGTCAACAGTTGAAAACGTTCCCACCCCTTGGATGTCCGTCTGGGGGAACCATATCTTTGTCTAGAAACCCACTCTTAGAAGTTTCTTTAGGGTAATACAACACCTCCCGCACTTCAACTGTTTTTAAATCTTCCATAAATTCGCTATATCTTTTTCTTCATGATTCTTTTTGCATTTTTAATATTGTCTAGTTTTTATTATTCTGTTTTCGAAACTAACTTGTTTGTTTTGTTTTTCTTTTTACTCATCCTTTTTAAATAGTTATTTTGTGAAATATTTCAATATGTGCATCTTTACAATAACTAGGCATTTTTTAGAAACATGTGCATTTCTTTCAACACTTGGGCGTTTTTTTCAAAACTTGTATATATTTAAACTTGTGCATACCGCTGATACCTCCTGTCATTCCTGGCAATTTCTAAATCGTGCGTCGAAAACAAAGTGGTTACAACCACCCTTTCCCTCACGAAAATTCCTTTAGGGTGAACGACTTGGAATCTATTTGGGTCCATGACGTTCCCGCTCCTGAGTCGTCCGCTTGGGAGGATAATAAAGCCTGGTCTAGCTAACTCCATTTCTTAGTAGCAACGTTAGGAATCATGCATCACGACATATCATTAGTCGACTTGTTCTTAAGTCCAATAAGCCAACTTGTTCAAGCAATCCGAACGGGTTTTCGACCCCCCAAAGAGCGTTGAACATGATCTATTTGCATATACTTAGGGGATCAAACGTGCAAATGTGGACCGTTTATTGGCATTGTTCCGCATTCAGTGCCATTCAAAGGTGCAAGGGTTACCTTATAGGCGTCAAAAGCCCAAATTGAATCAGAAATGATTATTTATTCATAAATAGTATGAATTATTTTGTATTCAATGCAATTCAAAGGCACAAAGGTAACCTAAGAGGCATTAAAAGCCCAAATTGAATCACAAATGATTGTTTATTCATAAACAGTCAAAATTATTCTGTATTTAATACAATTCAAAGGCACGATGGTAACCAAAGAGGCATTAAAAGCCCGATTTGAAGCAGAAACGACCGCTTGATAGACGGGATGACACATAATACGCATTTATCCTTCAGGCATTATATAAAGACTTGACATCTTTGGCATGTCAAAAGTCCATTTACCAACCTTCGGCTTAAGTGTCTAAGGGGTTCTCAACCCACAACGACACATCTCTTCACATTCTCTGTTGCATTATTTTCAAAATCTTGCGCCACACGTTGATCATTTTGCTCGCAATAAAGCGAATCTTAAGCATTTTTTCTTCTCCCTTTCCCCATTGTCCTTCACCTTTTCCAAAAGATCATGACCAATAGAACATTTGACATGGTTGCTGAAATCCCTCAGTTACTCAATGATTGGTGGGGAAACCTAAGCATAGATCAACAAGACCGAGTTAAAGTAGTGTTGGGGAAATTGATTTCACTAATGGAGCACACGACAATGAAAGGGATAGTAGAAACAGCAGTACACTATTAGGATGTAGACCGAGCAGTTTTTCACTTTGGGAGTGTAGAGTTGACACCATTACTGGAAGAAATATGAAGGTTAACTAAATTACCATTTGAAAGTGAAGAAGTCTTGATGGCTAAAACATTACACCTGAGGAGTTCTTCGAAATGGTAGGGTTTAAGCCCGAATTATGCACAGACAGTATAAGGCAGTTGGGAATTTCTCTAACTTCCCACTACATCAAATTTAGGTACGGAAAAGCATTTCAAGAATCCGAGGACTATTTCAGCATTAACCAGGCAGACTGGCAGGAGCGGAGGGTACTTTCTTTTGTCACCAGTTTTTTAGGGACAGTCGTGTTTCCACAACACAAAGGACGAGTTGATGTTTGGATGGTTTCAATTGCTGATACCCTACTCAAACACATTAACAAGAAATACACATTGATACCTATGATCGTCGCAGAGATGAACCGTGCTTTAGAAAGATGCAAGAAGGGCTCCTTTTACTCCTTCTCAGGTTGCAATTTATTTTTACAAATTTGGCTGATGGAGCATTTGCAAAAAATGGATAGCACAAAGCAAACCTTCCACTCCATACCAAGAGAGAACTACATCTTGACTCATACCGCCCGCATAGACAATGCTCTTGGAAAGTGGGACCAGCCAACAACTGGAAATGGGTGGCACCGCATGTTCTGTCAGTTCACACCCGAAAATGTGCAATGGATGTTTGACTACTTTTCCAGCACTACGGTGATCACACGGTCAGAAAGGGACTCATTTCTCATTTTAGTGGGCTTTAGAGGAGTTTACCCATACACTCCTTTAAGAGCACTGAGACAAGCAGGAAGAAAACAGATCGTACCCCAAATTGCAGATATCAGAAGTTTCAAATCAAATATTCTCGGAGGAGTGATACCGTTCAAAGACAGGATATTAGAACTTTGGAAAGGAAGGCAATGAATGGGAATCGAGACTATTGGAGTAGACAAGTTTGACGCTGGCTATGATGAAGACTATCCAGACTGGCTTAGGAAAGACATAGCAAGGGTAGTTCAACCAAGAGCAACAAAAAAAAGGAAAAGAAATGCTGACGAATTAGAATCTGAGTACAAAAGGTTAAGCAAACAAGTGACAAGGGCACAAGGGAAACTGGAAAAGAAGCAAAGTTTGGTCAAAGCAAAGAACAAAGAAAAAGGCAAATGGTGCAGTAAGGCAGAACTCCTGACAAAATACATAGAGTCTATAGGTGTATGGGCTAGCGAGGGAGTGAACACTGTGGCTGACAAAGGAATAGAGGAGAAAGGACGTAAGGCTTGGGAAATGTTGAAAAACTTCATGTTCAACATTTCCCGGCTCTTAACTGATGTAGATAATATCATCTTCCAAGGAGATTCATCAGGGGCAAGTTCGGCCGAGGAAGACTCATCTGAAGTAGAAGAGGAATCTTCTGGGATATCAGCATGAAAGATGTTTACTTGGCCATGATCTAATTTCCTAGCAATGTTTAGTGTTTTCCAATTCTTACACTATTTCAATATCAGCCAACGTAATAAAGACCAATAATGCAATATTTCTCTTTTAGGATCCGCATTGTTAGCAAATAAAGTGATACATGTGGTACAAAGCACTTTTCAAATCGTCAACCAGTCCTTCGCATTATAGGGTGCATTTCTTATTTTGACATGTGTGCATTGCATGAATTTGTTTGTTGCTCTAGGTCTCTTTCTACCTCAGTTAATCCCTTCTCAAATCCAATCTCCTACCAAGGCACCTCATCTCCCAACTCTATGCTCAAATCCTGGTATTTGAAATCTTTTGCACATTCTGATTATTTCCTATCTCTAACTCAAAGACTTTCTCTCCAAAAAGTCGGCTCAAGTTGAACACCAAAATAGAAGACATGGCTAAGCAGAGTGCACTTGTTGGTAATTTGTCAAAGCAAAATGGGGTTGTTCCAGCAAGTATTATGCGTATGGAGCAGAAAATTGACAGAATAAGAGGTTTGATGATCAACCTCAAGGGCACCTCTGACATGCCACAAGAATTCGCGAAACCAATGTTCGAGGATCACTTTAGTGCTCCCGTCTACACTATTGCACCACCCGCAATACATGAGTGTGATCCAAAGAATTTTCCAAATTTACATTCATTCATGGTTGAAAGATCATTCAAAGGGTTAGCAGCAGGCAATAAGGAGGTAGGTAGTGAGGATAATCCACCAAATGTTGCAAAGGTTTATGCACAATAATCAGATATCGACATGGCGACAAAACTTCTGTTATATGATGGAACTAAAAATCCCTATGTACATTTGGGAGCATATCTGCGCCAACTAGAGAGTGTGAAACATGACGGTAAACTCAAGATGAAACTGTTTGTTAAGACACTGACAGGGTCAGCATTGATTTGGTACATCGGGCAAGACACAAGTAAATAGACATCTTGGAGCGATTTGGCCGAAGAATTCATCAAGCAATATGGACCCTATGGCGACTACCGTACACATAATAGCTTACTGAGAAGGAAAATAGAACCGAACTCTGAAAAGATCTTAGGCAATAATTCGACTGAAGCACAACCCAAGGATATGAATGTTACAAAGAAAGGGAAAGCTACCGTTACCGAAACCCCAAGCCCTATCCCAATATCTCTTAATAACCAAGCCACCATCCCTTTGCATAAATCACTAGCTGTTCTATTTGAGAAACTTAAGTCTATCGGGATGTTGCAGCCACAACGTGGAGAAGTCTTTACCCCACTACCACCACACTTTGATTCAAGCAAACTTTGTGTATTTTACTCCAACATACCAGGTCATGACACCAATGAATGCGCCGCTCTAAGAAAGGAGATTCAGAGTTTAGTAGAAAGTAGCAAGATAATCGAAGTGCCAAAGAGAAAACCTCATCTTATGTGGTGCCAACCTCTGACCTTTATGCCAACAGTTGAAGTTTGCTCACAGTCAGTTAACCCAATTTCTTATTAGAAGCCAACAAATAGCACTAAGCGTTCCACTTGTGATGCTCCTCGCAAGTTCACTCCCATTGGTGGATCATATGTAAGTTTGTACGAAAGGTTGAAAGATGCAGGGATAGTGCATATTGAAAGGAAAATTTACAAGGAACTCTGGAAAACAGATATGAAAAAATCATGTGTTTACCATTCAGGCATATTTGGGCACAATATTGAGAAGTGTTTTGCTTTTAAAGAGAAGATTGAAGAGTTGATCAAATCTGGGCAAATCAAGATTGAAAATGCTAATGACGAAGCAATTGCGTATGACCAGGTCAAAGAGGCAGCAATTCAATGACAGAAATTTGAGTACAAGAAGAGAGCTTCAAGTTGTATCATCTTTAGAGACATTTGTTTTACTTCCTAGCAAGCCTTGTGGCACATGTTTTTAAGATTTCCTCTTTATGTACTTTGAACTACGCTTGACCTGATTCCTGTCAGTAGCAGGATACGTAGGCAGCCAACACCGGGTTCGGTCCCTTTATAATAAAAAATTTATTTTGCCCAATAAAAAAAGTTGGTGCTAAGTTCGGAATACAACAGATGGTTGATAAGTGTGAAAAGACATGGATGAATATCTTTTCAAGAGTACATAGGCATCACGACAGAAAAATTTGTAAAGGAAACGGTTATCGCACCCAAGTCTTTGGTGTTTGACAAAGAGCCGACCTCCCTTTTGGTCATCTAAAGTCCAACCTTTTCCTTGACCTCGCACAATTTATCGCAACATCCTTATCAATGTTTCATCAACCAAAATATTTTCCTTGACTACTACATAAAGCACTCAAACAGTTCTTTATAATCCCTATACCATTTGTCATTGTGTCTAATTCAAGCATTAGTCTATCGTCTGCCTTTTAGGCATCCTCTTAGCTACATATCTGACCTTTATGTGCTATTTTGTTTCAAAGTTGATAATATACTAACTCTGTTTTGCATATTTTTTCATTTTGTTCAAGGTTACGTAGCATTAAAACACTGAAATTGGCAAAGAATCTGCATTAAAAAGAAGCTGAAATGACAGGCAAAATTGAAACATTCACCTCTGGAACATAGTCCTCACAACAGCAGACAAAGTTGGGAAATTCTGATTCTACTATGCAAGTTATGGTAAGGGACAAGCAAAATCAGCTGGCAGTAAACTCACATAAGAGGCACAGAAAAGAAATCCAACCAAATGAATACGAAGGTTTAAATGAAAAGCACCATAATTTTGAAATGGTCATAAAAGAAAAGATGAGTTTAAAGAACATTCAAAGTTTGAGGTATAGGGATTTGTGTCTACATCCATATGTTGAACTACCACATGGATACAAAATTCCAAAATTCAACACTTTCGACGGAAAAAGAAATCCCTTCTGTCATTTGAAAGACTACTGCAGTAGATTAATTGGAATGTGACACAACGAGGCTATCAGAATGCAATTGTTTATCCAAAGTTTATCTGGGTTGGTACTCACTTGGTATACCAAGCAAGATTTTAGTAAATGGCATACTTGGGAAGATATGGCCAAAGATTTTGTGGAGAATAACAAGTTCAACATCCGAAAGGATCCGAACCTATATGAGATGTACAAAGTTAAAAGAATGAAACATGTGTCTTTTGAATAATATGCTACCCGATGGAGAATCGAAGCCTCAAAGATTCACCCTCCTTTACATGAGGAAGAGTTAGTTTCAACATTTATTCAGATTCAAGAAGGGATTTACTATGAGAAATTGCTCAGCGTTCAGGCGCACGACTTTCCTAGTCCGATTCGAATAATAAGAGAATTAGACAATGGCTTTCAAGAAGGGAAAATCATTAGTAGTTCAACAATGCAAGTCGTTGGTCAACAATTTCAATCTAAGGCACTTGAGAATTTGCAAAGAAACGAAGAGGATAATACATTAGTCGCTACGACAGGGCACCAACCACAGTACAAATAGAATCAATAGAGTCTACAATATCATGTTACTCCTGACTTACACAGTAGACAACCTCCCCACTATCAGGGTTTTCAACAACGATCTTATCAAGCTCAATACAATCGGTACTAGACAAAAAGGATGAAGCCTCGCACATTTACTCCTCTAGATTAGCATATTTGAAAGACTAAAGGATCAAGGTATATTACAGCCGAGAGATGGATGGGTCCCTCGTTCGGATTTTGATCCATCAAAGACTTGCGCATATCATTCGAACATTCAAGGTCATGACACTGAAGAATGTCTAGCACGGAAGCACAAAATTCAGATTTTGATTGAGAAAGGCAAGATAATGGTACAAAAAGAATCACTAAATGACAACTCTCAAACTGGATATACAGTCTATATTCAAGGAAATACATCGAAGATAGCCCCGAGTCATTTGAAGAGAAAACACAATATATGAAGACAACCCATCACAATGCAAACTCTACCATCTCTATATTTGACTACCCTTTTGTGCTTTATCCCTGCTTTTTACCTGAACTACGTATGACCTGATTATTGTTTGAGAAGATATGTAAGCAGCCTATTTGGGTGCAATTTCATTAAAATAAAATTTTCATTTTCCCCTAGCCAAGATAAGCACAATTTTTGGGACATCCTCCTAATCCAGTACACTCACACAAAAGTTTTCAAGCTAAAGGGGAAGAAGTATCCTCACAATCGATCAAAGTCATTAAGATAGCCAATTATTACATAAAAGGACAAATGCAGATTCTAGCCAAGATTGGATGTTTAATGCAACGCAACCACTTTGTTTTCAACTAGAAAATCTTTCTTTCAGAGCAGATTTTTCCTTACAAATACAAGACTCCCAGGCAATACAATATCTGAGAATGAATAGCTCCAACACCAATACATGACAAGCACTTGAGGAATGCATTTACAAGCTTCTGGACATGGCACTTCCAACACGACGGCTAGCCTCGTCAGGCTTAGAATATGAGGACTAGCCACGTCAGGCTTACAATATGACGACTAGCCACGTCAGGCTTAAAATATGACGACTAGCCTCGTCAGGCTTAAAATATGACGACTAGCCTCGTCAGACTTAAAATATGACGACTAGCCACGTCAGGCTTACAATATGATGACTATCCTAATCAGGCTTACAATATGACGAATGACCTCGTCAGGTTTAAAATATGATGACTAGCCACGTCAGGCTTACAATATGACGACTATCCTCGTCAGGCTTACAATATGACGAATGGCCTTGTCAGGCTTATAATATGACACTAGCCTCGTCAGGCTTAAAATACGACGACTAGCCCCGCTAGGCTTGGAATATGACGAGTAGCCCCGTCAGGCTTAGAATATGACTATTAGCCCCGTCAGGCTTATAATATGACAATTAGCCTCGTCAGGCTTAAAATATGACGACTAGCCCCGCCAGGCTTAGAATATGACGATTAGCCCCGTCAGGCTTAGAATGTGACGATTAGCCCCGTCAGGCTTAGAATATGACTATTAGCCCCGTCAGGCTTAGAATATGACTATTAGGCCTGTCCACCTTAGAATAGGACATCACATATATTTTATTTTGAAGACACTACTATGATAGGCCCATCCGCCTTAGAATTAGATATACACATACATTTTATTTTATTTTTGCAGGCACTACTATAATAAGCCCATCAGCCTTAGAATTGGATATACACATATTTTATTTTATTTTGCAGGCACTACTATAGTAGGCCCGTCCGCCTTAGAAATGGACATACACATATGTTTTGGTTTGCAGGCACTATTACAATAAGGTGATTTATCAAAGGCAATAAACTGGGGCAGAATTTTTGAGGATTCCTCAAAAATTCCAAAAGAGATGCAAGTCAACACTGCGGCAGAATTTTGAGGTTCCCTCAAAATTCATTAAAGATCGATTACTCGCAAGCTTGAGGAGATTGCATTGCAGTAAAGAACGAGGCACCAGTTTCAAGGAGGATGCATAAATCGACCCTTCCCCTCTCCCCATAACTCACAAATCTTTCTTTGAGTGCAGGCACAAAATAATAATTACAACAATAAATATGACAACATATGGGGCAACACTACAAGACACTCTTCGACTTTTAATAATCCCTTTGAGCCCTTCCTCACTCTCTCACACTTGCTATCAAAATCATTTTCCTATACTGAAATTGTGCAATCGCAAGATTTCTAATACGTATTATACACCATTTTAAAACTCCATTCGAAAAGCTTAGTCGCTTCGATTATGCTTTTGCTACTTCATCAAATCATTTGTCCCCGCTCAAATCTAAAACCTCTCATATGCAAACAAGTAATCTGCCTAATCTTTTATTAGGATGTCAGTTTGTATTCTTTCCAATTTCTACTTACCTTGTGTGAATCGTATGTGTTTTCATGTTTAATTGTGCCATTTCTTTGAATCATGCGAATTTATCGTGCTTACTTCTAAAATGTCGTCAAATTTCAATGCACACACCAATCTAAACTTTGCATACTTTGACCAGTTTACTCTTGACACCTAAATCTTGGGTCATATATATCTCACTCAGGCAACATGTTATTCTAGAACTACACAGCGCCGGATTCTCGTGAAACCCGAGATATGTAGGCAACTCAGAGATCGGGGTTCGGCAAAAACACCCCACAACTCTTTTTCTCTCTCTCGCAACTTATTCCGTTTGCCGTGACAAAATTGGTCGCTTCGTCAACGTCTTTGCCCGATTACTCTTTCATCATCCCCGGGCAAAGAAGGCAGCTGTTGATACCCAATTTTGTCCCTCCCTTTTCCATAATTGGCTGTATTTACCTTTAAAGTGCATATTAAAATTTTCTATAAAATTGTATGCATTTATTTCATAATTGGCTGTATTTAGCTTTAAAGTGCATATTAAAATTTTTGTATAAAATTTCATGCATTTATGTGTGTAACCCTTATCCTTAATCACCTATTCATATATTATTTACTTAATTTGTGAATATATTACATAATCATATTATTTAGGTCATTCTAAAAAGACTTGCATGTTTTTTTTACTATTAGCACAAATAATACACTTAAATATCTATTTATGATTATTTATAGCTAATTAATATTATTTTAACTCATTTATAATTATTATTTTTATAAATAATATTATACTAAGTTATCTATATTATCCCTCACTATATTTTTCTAATTATTTTTTCCATTTATTAGTATTTTATTAAAGAATATATAAGCCAATTAATCCCGAATATGCAATAGTTTCACACCTATATACATTCACTAGTGGCCGTAAGCCCGGGCAAGCCCGGGTCCAATCTTAATATGGAGAACTATTTATATAAGTGGAATGCTTTAATGTTGGTGTATAACTTTTAGCCCCTCCGTGAAAATCGTTCAACATTTGACTCTCATCATCAGAACCGGAGACAAATCATCATAAAACACTAAGGGATCGTTTGATGTATGATATAGGATTAATTAATCCTGGTATAAAAAGCTGGATGATTTTATCCTGTGTTTGGTTTGCAAATTCAAATCAGTATTATCCAATCTCAATATAAACTTATTCTCAATTTGATGAATAAATCAATACCAACAACCCCATGGTATTAACTTATCCCGATATTAACTTATCCCACTATTGAACACAATCAAGCAAAATTTTCTAAAAATTTCATTCGTCAATTTTATTTGAGACTTCTACCACCATAAAATTGTACTTTTCCAAGATAATATTTATCTTGGGAGAAAAAGTGGTTTTCCTTTTAATAATATCTTTTTTGTCATGTATTTTATAGAGTATATAAGAAAAAAAGTTATCATCATATTAGTTAGCTAATAACTTTAATAGTATACACGACATAATTTGTATTTTAAACCAGCGGAGTTTCTCTGCTTCTTTTAACTTGGCTCATGCCTCATTTTATTTTTATTTTAATGAGTCTAGCCAATTTATCATGCTAATTAACAAACCCTGATTCTTCTTTCTTTTAGCATCAGCAAAAATGATTGTTTGTCAAAATCATCCTTTGAAACTTCTTCTCTTTTAACTCGCAATAAGTTTTTCATGGTTCTACAACATTAATTTATAGTAGCGTTTCTTGTCTAGAAAAATTGATCAAGTGTCTTGGTTAGTTAGTTAGTGTTTTACTTCAAATTAAAATGATTTTAGGACTACGTTTATCCCATATGACTAAATTACTAATTTTGTGTTCAAATGTGAGACTACTTTTATCTCATGTTTGGTTGGTGATATTAATTAATTTGGGATAAATTTTATATTAAAAATATGATACTATTCTATATCACATAGGAGATAGGATTATAATCCTGGAATAATTATACTCTGAAACTATGGGATATCATTATTTTTTTATCCCGCCAACTATACGACTTTTTAATGAAATGTTTATAGCCATACAAATATTTATAACTTATTTCAGATCACAAATTTCTAAGGCAAAATTCTTCGCTGGCCCCCTATACTTGGCCGGAGCTGTAAGTTAGCCACTCAAACTTTTCAAGTGACCAGTTAGATACTCCAAGTTGTCCCAGACGTAATTTTTAAACACAAGCCTCCATGCTGGCACACTGCGTGTTCTTTTCTCATTATTGAGCGCGTGAGGTCTTATTTTTGACCGTTTTTCTGACTTGTTAATGGTAAAAAAAACAACTTATTCTACCCCCCGCCCATAAACCCTCATCCTAACATTAATTTAAAGCCCTACCCCTTCTTCTCCATTAAAACTACCATTGTTGACCCAAAATCCTCCATTGCTTTCTTCTTCTTTTATTTATATATTGTAAATTTCTCTATTATTTCTTCTTCTTTACCTACTTTTGATAACATCACGATGAGACAAGTCAATGATGTTGTTTTTTTGTCAATGTGGAGAATTTGCACAACTAAAGACTTCTTGGACTCAATTGAACCCCGGACGAAGATTTTATGGTTGCAAATATGGACGAGTAAGTCGATTTTGCTTATAATTTTTATTGAGCTTGTGATTACTTGGATATATTCAATTGTGTTGATTAAATAGATATTTTCTCCCTCTTTTTATTTTGCTTTTTTAAATAGGTTGCTGGTGGATGCAACTTCTTTAGATGGTATGACGATGAGATGTCTGATCAAGCTAGAAGAGTTATTTGGGGATTACTGAAACGGGTGAAAGAATTTGAAGAAGAGAAAGAGCGTGAAGCAAAGAATAGGAGGAAGTTGCAATTTGCTTTGTTTGTTCTTGTATTAACGTGTGTTTGTAACAAGTGTTTCATGTAATCAACTGTTAACGTAGTCATTTTCTAGTCCTCAATGTGTTGTAAGCAACTATTTAATCGAATATTATGAAGCTAGTAAGTTGTAAGTTGTGTTCAAATGATAGAAGCCTAGACATTGATGGATAATAATGTTCACAAACTGCATAGCAGTACAAAAACAAGGCAAACTTTAGGTTAAAAAACATGACCATAACATTGAGCAAATATCACAATAGTACTTGCAATCTGTACAACCGTACTAGTAAAATCAATGAGCTGCAGCTCATGAAATACTTCAACGGTTCAATAACATGACCATCATAGTAAACCTTGATATAGAAAAGAAACCAAATGCTAAACACATCTTCAAAGTGCCACTCAATTATTTGCTGAAGTTGTTTTTGTCTTTTTGGAACTAGCTGCAATATTTCTTTGATGCTGAAGTTGGGAAGAACTGACTGCATTCTTGCCCATCCATCTTAAACCTTTAGGTTTGTAGCCAAGGTCAATGTCATTCCCTGAATGTTTGGGACCTTTTCCAGGGGCTAGAACCTGCTGACTGGGCATTCCTTTCTGTAATGAGGAAAAGCAATACACTTAGGACCCTCTACTTGTAATAAACAAACCAACTTGTATCTTGTTTTAAACAAACAAACTGATATTACTTGTAGTAAACAAACCAACTTACATTGTAGATTGATGCTCCAGTTCTTACATCAGTGTAAACACCATATCCCTGTACCCTTGGTGGTTTGTATCTTGAAGTGGTAGCAGATGGTTGTGATAAGTTTGTAGCTCCAGTTTTTGCAGCTGGTTGAGATGAAGTTGCAGCACCAACAGGTTGAGAACTACTAGCTCTTCCTCTGCCCCTTCCTCTTCCCCTTCCCCTACATCCACCAACTCCAAGGAGAGAACTAGCAGGTTTGAACTGAGTTCTTCTCACTCTTGAGCTATCATCACAAATAGAAGATGCAGCTGTACCAGATTGTGAAGCTGCAGTCCTTGAATTACCATTATGTGTTGCAGCAGATTGAAATGGAACAGGGTGAGTAGCAGCTGCAGTACCAGATTGTGAAGCTGCAGAGTAAGATGGAACAGGGTGAGTAGCAGCTGCAGTTCCAGATTGTGAAGCTGCAGATTGAGATGGAACAGGGTGAGTAGCAGCTGCAGTACCAGATGGAACAGCTGAAGTACCATTTTGTGAAGCTGCAGATTGAGATGGAACAGGGTGAGTAGCATTTTGTGAAGCTGCAGCTGAAGTACCAGTTTGTCCCCTTGATGTACTACTATGACCCTTCACATTCACCATACAATGAAATATTAGAATACAACAAGAATTTGCAAACAAACAACTTGAAAAAACTGCAATAAACATATACAGAATAGACATTCTTACTGCAGATTTGCATCCCTTCTTATTGTGACCTGTCTAATGGCATCTTGAGCAAGTCATCTTCACTCCAAGCTTAGAAACCTTACCAAATTTCTTCCTTGGTTCTGTCTTTTCTTTTCTTCTGCATCTCTTTGGTCTGCCTGGCATAGGTTTCACCTGTGGGGCTCAATTGGAGGATTAGTTGACTCAGGCCACATTTTTAGGTTTGGAACAGGTTGGAGGCTATACTTATAAGCTGCCAAGAATGTTTCCTTTCTATACCAATGATCCACATGGTCCTCTGGTTCCTCCCCAAGGTGGTAGAATGCACAAATAGCATGTGCACAAGGGATTCCCTTCAACATCCAAAGTCTACAAGTGCAGGTCCTTATGGTCATGTTGACAGTATGTTGGTACTCTCCATCCACAATCTCAAAGCCATCATCTCCATTAAATTTAAGATCACAATCCCTAGCTATTTTTTTGTTGTCATCAAGAATTAACCTAGCCATAGGTGCTATGTCATCTTTCCATTTTTCTGGAAATTTCCTCATATCAACAGTCCTAGCTATCATTTTGTGTCTAATCTCTTCTAGCATACTAATGATAGATTTATGTCTAGGCCCTACAATCCATGAGTTGAAGGTCTCACACATGTTGTTCTCTGCTATATCACACCTAGATGTATCCCTAAAGTAAACCTTACACCAGGTTTCCTTAGGATATTCTAGTAAGGAATCAGAAATTTTATCTCCTAATTTAGCCGTTTCATCAAGTTCATCCTTAAGTTTAACTTTAAAACTTGCCTTAGAACACCGCCAGAACTGTTTTCTTCTTTCCTCTCCAGGCCAAGTCTTTGCCCAATTTGACCATATGTGCCTTGCACACATCCTGTGCTCAGAGTTAGGTAGCATCTCTTTAATTGCTGGGATCAATCCCTGTAAATAACAAATAACATTAAGTAAACAGTAAGAAAATAAGGAAATATAACATAAAAGAGTAAGAAAATAGGAGAAAAATGACCTTTTGCATGTCAGACATCACTGTCAACCCATCTCCTTGGCCTAGTTCCAGATCTTGAATCAAATAGTCCAGAAACCACCTCCAAGAATTTTTTGTTTTATTGTCCACCACAGCCCAGCAATAGGAAACATTTGGTTGTTCCCATTTTTCCCAATTGCTGCTAGTAGTTCACCCTTGCAACATCCTTTCAAGAAACAACCATCAAAACCAATGATTCTTCTGCAACCTTCAAGCCATCCCTTCTTCATTGCATCAAAACAGACATAAAACTACTTGAACAAATTTTTTCCAGGTTCAGTTTCACTATCTATCCTAATCCAGCAAGAAGTGCCAGGATTTGTCTGCTTAAGCATATCTGCATAGTCACAAAGTCTTGAAAATTCAAGCTTCCAGTCCCCCATGAACTCTTTTAGCACTTTCATCTTAGCCCTGTAGCATACAGATCTGCACACATACATTCCCCAGGTCTTCTTCACTTCCTCCTGAATTTTGTGCACTCTTATTTCAGGAGTTCCTATAATCCTGTCCTTCATTTTCCTAGCAATGAAATTGGTACTGCACAGTTTGTTCTTTGTCTTTTCAATGCACTTATGGACTGGATAATAACTCTTCACTATGAAGTTATTGGTATCCCTGTCCAAAGATGCATACAGCTCCCACTTGCACTTCTTATTTGTACACTTCACTCTTACCCTTTCTTTCTAATTTGGTCTCAACTTTAGTTGTACCTTATTTTCAACAGCATAGTCTACCACAGCATGCCTAAATTGGACAGCATTTTCAAATACCATTTCTAACTCAAAGACTGAAACTTTACAAGTTGAATCATATCTAACTTTCTTGCTTCTTCTCCTAGCTGGTAAATCAACCCCCACCTCAGCTTGTGGATCAAGATCATCCCTACTATCATCACTACCTATATCTGAACTCCCAAGATATTCCTCATCCCCAGCTAGTTTCCCAGCATATCTTTTTCTCCTATCCAGTCCAATGTCTTCAAAACCTTTGTTTATCCCAACCTCTCCTAGTTCAACCTCTTGAAGCACTTGCTTTTTCTTTTTTTTTCTTCTTTGGTTCTTCTTTCTTCTTCTGCCTGGCCTGATCTCTAAACTCCCTCAATTCATCATCCACATCACTATCATCCTCTGGAGGAATCCCTTCTAAATCTTCATCAAAATCCCAGTCTATACTATCATCATCCCCCTCCTCCCCACCAACAACAGCATCCTCCTTACCTACAACACTCTCTTCCCCCTCTACACCAGCCTCATCTTCTTCATCCCCATTTACAGCCCCCTCTTCACCTACAGCAGCCTCCTCCCCACCTATAACACCCTCATCTCCATCTAGACCAACATCATCTTCTTTATCCCCACTGATACCCCTAGAAAGGTTAGGTGAAACCCTAGCCTCACTTTCATTATCCCCAACTACTGGCTCTGTTAAATAACCTGTAGGGACTGCACTTTCCACTACCTCAGGTTCATCCACAACATGGTCCACATAAAGGTCTAAATAGTCCCCATGTTTTAGGTTTGATACAAGGTCCAAGAGATAAGTGTCAGTTCTAACTGGTAGGAACAGTTTAGTTATAGGGTGTTTATGGTAAAACCAACCGATAGCAGCATACCCAAATTCACGCGTATAATGACACAGTTCAAAAATACTAAAGTGGTCCTTATCGCTAGGCACATCAATAGGAGTTGATCCCCCCAAATATTCTGTAGTATTCCCATTTTCTAAGACAAATTTACCCCCGTGATATAATCAAACCAATATAATAATTTCCGACATGTCGAATCTGCAGATATAGACAAAGCATATAAACAATCCCAAAATCTAAGGAAAAAACCCTAATTTTTCAGAAAATAATGAAAAAACCCTAACATTTAAAATCACATAAATTTCATTTGCAACTAACGATAACATTGTTAAAAATTGATTAAAAACATACCTTGTGTTGTGCTTATCACTGGTGATGCGAAATCAACCAATTTTTTAACTTAGGGCTTCTTTGGAAATCAGTGAGACAATGCAAAATTAGACCAACTTGAAACTGATGGATTTTAGATATTTGCAACAAGAGTCGATGGATTACTCATTCTTCATTCGATTAGCAGTAAAATTTTGCGGTTCATTTGATTGGATTTTGATCAGTCGAAGAGAAAGAAGATGAAATGAATGGGAAATGATCGGGTTGACCCTTTGTTTTACCACTTTTACTGATGTGGCTTTTTTCTTTTTCTTTTTTCCACATGTCGTGTTTTATTAGTCTACTTGACACGTAATTGGCGTTTGAAGCACATGCAGTGTGCCAGCATGGAGGCTTGTGTTTAAAAATTACGTCTGGGACAACTTGGAGTGTCTAACTGGTCACTTGAAAAGTTTGAGTGGCTAACTTACAGCTCCGGCCAAGTATAAGGGGCATGCGAAGAATCTTGCCAATTTCTAAAGTATTTTTTCTTTTTTTAAATTTTGTGTTAAGTCAAATTATGACCTATAAATCGGAATGGAAGGAATGCATAGTTTTGTCAAGCTTTTAGGTAATCCAAGTTTCATAATGATGCAGGGTCTTTTACGACAAATTTGTCCAATTTGAATATCAGTTTATACCCGATATGTCATCAATTTTAGAAGTTACACTTTGTGATAAAATATAAGCATTTTTACTACACTTGTTATGGTTTAAATACAAAACAGTAAATGTATATATTTTATATTCACTTATTACGGTCTATACGTAAAACAATAAGTTTATCTATTTTGTATTCAATATTTTACTCAATTAAATGTATCCATATACTAATTAATTATGAATGGTATATTACCTTATGGTAAGTATTTTAAACAACATGAACTATCAATACAAAACAAAAAATTACTCAATTCGTTCTAATTTATGTAATTTTTTTTTGTCCGTTAAAAAAAGAATGATTCTTTCTAAATTTGTAAACAAACTTACGAATTTTACCTTTAATGAGATAATTTATAGCCACACAAATATTTATAGCTTATTTTAGACCACAAGTTTTAAAAATCTTAATTTCTTTATTAAACTTCGGGCAAAATCAAATATTGTTCACATAAATCTTCAAGTATAAGACTACATGTCAAATATCGTCAATCCGGCATCCTTTATGCTTTTATACTAAAAGTACAAGATTCCTAAGTGATTTTCTTAATTCCAAATAAAAGCAAAAGTTGTAGTTTACCTTAGAAATAGTTCAAGGTATAACTTAATTGAGTGTTAAATATGTTATCCGAGTGAAAACCAATACCAATTTATCATTATGGAGAATTAATAAATTAACTTTAGGTGATTATGTGAGTTTGAATTATTATTTTACATAAATAGATTAATATAATTCAAAGAGATAATAAGAGTAGTTTCCATATATATTAGAAAGAAAATTGTCCCTGTTCTCATATTTTTTAAATGCTATGTAGACGAATTTGCAAAGATGCTTTTAGACTGAGATTCGCAAGTTTGAAGCTGCATTTTCTTAAGTACATAATTTAGTTAAAATTCTTAAGAACATAATTAAATAGCAGCAGGTGGGTAGAAAATTCAAAGGCCTGCTAAGCAAAGCCATGCGTGAAGAGCACTGAAGCGGGGGCCACGTCTTCAGAAATGTTTGTCCCTATCTCCAAAGGGTAACTATAAATATTCAAAGGGTATTACTAAGGTTTACTATTCGAAAATAAGGACTCGACAGAAAATGTTACCTTGTTAAATCAGTAAGTCAATCAAGGAATACAATCAACATAACTCACATAGACAACCTCAGCTCTCAATGGTCGAATAAGTTCCACGGCCTTTATTAAGCACCTTCATTTCTCATAAAATTTACGGCAATATTCCTAAAATATAACTTCTTAGTTCAAAACTTTTGGACATTGTATTAGAGGTTCACTTGTATAAGTTCAAATTCCAAGAGAATTCTTGACGTTCCTATTTTTGGCCGCCTTTTGAAGTTGTGATTATCTTGTATCTATTTTTAAAATAATTGATTATATTCTAATTAGCAATCCTAAAAGTGGCCACCTAATTAGTAAGTTATTCCTAAAAGTGGCTATGTTTCAAAGAGCACCACTAAAAGTGGCTACTTGGGGTCGGCAAGGAGGACGACCCCAAGCTCCTCTCAACTCACGCTTATATAATAGTACTAATATACACTATTGTACCCACCCCACCCACATACTCTCACACGTGCAGATATATACACACCCTTTGCACACCTACGTGGCTCTATCATAGCCATTCAAAGGCCCAATCCAAGGGCTCACATATATTCTCAGTTTTTAATATCCAAACAGCCCCCTATCCTTTCCTAAAACCTAAAATATTTCCCCCAAACCCTCTCCCTTCCAAAATATATCCCTGCGCCACCTCCGCCACCAATCGCGACGTCAACACCTCGTCTATCTCTCTCTCTCTCTCTTTGCCTCTTTCACACGAGAAATGGAAAGAAAATTATCCCTCATCACACAATAATTCAAAAAGGGAAACAAGAGATTTGGCTCAAATCGCCCAAATCAAAGGGCAAACACAAACATCTAAAACGTTACAAGGTAAAATAAGAAGGATTCGGGCATCAATTTTGCAGAAATCAAGCGGGCAAAGACAAAGCAAAACGAGTCACATCCGACCCGACCCATTTTTACTTCTCCCAACCCGACCCGGATACAACCAAACGGGTAACACCTTCTTTTATTTCAGTTTGTTTTCCTATCCGTTAATATCATAAAAATTTAAGGATGTTCATATGATTGTATACTGAAAATACATAGAAGTATCTATTGTGCCTAAAGGCTTAATTTTGTTAAAGGTTGTTGGCATAGAAATAATGGTTAGAAATGCACTCGTAAAAACTGTTTTGACCGTCGAGTTAAAAGCATGACTGTGTGAATAGTTTCAAATTAGTCGAATGTTGATTATTGTTTACATATTAAGAATCATGTCATGTTGTTAATCTTTGAGCTATGAGCCTTGGAATGTCTGACTATTTGGAAACTGGTTTTGTTTGAAATCAAAGCCTGCTAATCTGCAATGGAACTTGATATTTCCTTCTTCAACAGTGTGTTTGTGCTCTCTGAATTTTAATGGAAATCGAGTGAACCTTTCAATGAGAACTTTACCCATTTTAAAGTTGCCAGTGTATTTTCAGCTAATGAAAAGGCTCCTAAGCATTTCCTGAAATAGAAAATATTGTAAAATTTTCATGCTTTTATGAATGTATCTGCCGTGCTTTTCTGTATGTATTTGCCCTGCTTTTGTGTATATATTTTGCATGGCTTATTTTTAGCTTAAGTTACAGAGGAAAATATCTTGTGGATGTATTTTAGGAAACATATAGGCTGTAAGTTTCTCATTAATTTAAGTTAATTGACAGCACAATTTTATATTTCCTTCTATTGAAGATTCCTGATTTGGACTCCCTCTCTTGGCAATGATTTAAATCCTAACAGACTACTCCTTAGTCCTATTTAAATCAGCCCCTTCTCACTTTATTACGGAAACCTTACACACTGAAAATTTACCTACAGAAACACTACAAGGCTTTCTTCTTCTTCTCTACACACTCTCTCTCACACTTTCTACACATCTACAGACATTTTTATACACGCTGAAATACACCTTTCAGTGCCCTTCCTTTTTTCCGACACACTTTTACATACTAAAAGCACATAAGAAAACACTACTCTCTCTCTCTAGTTCTTGTCTTGCTTAGAATCAAATCAAGACCTTTGGCATCTCTCTTACTGGCGTTATACATTCTCTTGCTGCTTTTCTTTTCCAGTTTATTCTTGACATACTAAAGGTATATGCTAAACTGCATGAAGGATTCTTAGGCCAACTGAAACGGAATTAATGTTGTTCTGCTTTGTACATGTTAGCATATGTATGATTACTTAGGTCTTTTTGGCCATCCGCTACTAACTCCCTTATGCAGGTTTTTGAGTATCGGATAGCCAAAGAGCTATACCACTATTAAATTTTATTGCAGGCAATTAACATCCATAAGAGAAGTTTGCAATGGTTGAATTGTGGCTGGTTTCTAGAGTATTGGTGAACTGGTACAGTTCATAAGAAGCGCAAACAGAGCACTTGCTTCTCTACTCTCTTTAAATCCCCTAGACCCCCTTCTATTGTATTTAATTAGGTCTCCGGCATGTATATAATTTAGGCACCATAATGTGCATTAAATGGTCGGAGGCAGTGGTGATTAGGACACTAAATAGGTGCTGAAATTGCAGCAGAAATGCTGCTATAGAGGCTGCTTGAATGCTGCTATATACCGGCTATGAAGGGGCCACTCCTTCGCTCCTTTCCTTCTCCTTTTTTGGGTGTAAACAGAGTCTGAAACTGAATTGTTTGAAGTGCAGTATCTAAAAATTATTTTAATAGGTTTCAAAACCAGATTATAGTAGGGGAAGAGCTAAGATTGCAATAGAACTAGAAATCTGGACCAGTTATGCAAAAGCTGAATATGCAGGTTAATATGAAAACTGGATTGTTTGTGCGAAAGTATAGAAGCTAAAATTGAATTGTAACAGGGTTGTTTTTAGATTACGTCTCATGAAGGAACATTTTCAGCAAGAAATCAAAACTGGCCAGATTTTCAACTAAGCGCTTAATTTTGCAAAATCTGATCTTTATAGCAATTTTTTATAGTTTTATTTTCTTCCAAATTAATTAATAGTTTGGAGGGAGAGTATGGACTTTGAAGGTCAAGTCCTACGAAATCTATGTAAGTATTTGCTTACGTGGCATGTTTAAAGTATCTCATTAACATATATATTATTATTGCTACTAATTTGCATCTTAATACTATTTTACACCTTACTATTATTTCACATCTTTATGGCATAAAGACTTTTTCTTGTGGCTAGCACTGTTTTACTTTCAATAAATGATTTTCATAATCATGTATCTTTTTTTATACCAAGTATTTTCATATAATATATAAACATTACTTTTAAAATAAGTGTTTTCTCTTGTACGACCTCACAGCAATAGCCATACCGACAATGATACTTGGCAACTAATGTCAAAATACCGTCTAAAATGGCTAACACCTTTTTAAACACTAAAATTTTTCTTGTCCCTGCGTTTAAAAAATTTAGTGTATATTTGGGTATTCAAAAAAATGTACTTTACTGTTTTCTTCAAAGTGTGACTAGATTTGAAGTTTTGTGGAAGTGGGCTGATATTTGAGATGGGATTGAGGTTTTAGCTTTTATTTTATTTTATTTTTTAAAAATTTGAGTGGACATTTAAAAGGAGGATAAACCTGCGATTAGGCAGCCACCTAGATCGTGCATACAAATGATCAAATGTTGAAAATTCTATCGTGACAGTAAGTTCTCTTTAAATTAGAACTGCATGAGATGTCTTATTTAGAGCCTAACCTTAGTTTATTAGCTTAATCTTTGGAGGGTTAAGCTTCCCCTAAGTTATACTTACGCTATTAGCCTTTAATTCAACTTATGTTTTAGATTATGGTCTCAGTTGAGAAATGCCTTGAGTCCTTGCGGCTTTAACACTTGCATGTTTTGCTTATAATCCCAAAAAATTCAAATTCGGTCGGAAACCACTATTTCGTGGGACTTAGAATCTCTATTAGAATCTCTATTAGATATGACTTCCCGGAGTTAATCTAGATACTTAAATATATTAGGTGACCTAATATGCCTTAGACAAATTTATTAGGCGGCGACTCCAAACTCGTTCCAAATGAGTCACCTAGTCAAACCCGACCTTCAAACTCAATCCGAGCTCGAAAACGGCGTGCGACAGCAGGTTGGGCGAAGGCCTTTTTGGTAAAAGGCTGAATTCTGGAGCTGGATTAGGCAAAAGAGTTGGCACCTCTTGAACATGCGGTGGCGCCCTTTTCTGGAGTAACATGAGTGGGCGGCCGCCTTTCACATTGAGCGACCGCCTTTTCTTCTTTTCCAAGAGAGGTCGAAGTGCAGCCTTAAAGTCTAGTCTCCTCTTCTTCTCAACAGCTTTTCTTTTACTGGTGCAATGGGCGCGCGCCTTTTGGATTTGTGGTCGCCTCTTCAATAATTCTCCTAGATCTTCAGCATCCTCCAAAGGGCTTGGGTCTTTTAAGCCGCCTAGTTTGGCAACTCAGTATGGCTTCTCATACAGGGAAAGGGTGGCCATTTCAATGTTTCTGCAGCTTCTTGATTTTGATCACTATCTTAGGTATTCTTGCTCTTTTTGGTCTCTAACTCTTTCTTTTGGCATTAATACTTGAAACCAAGCAAAAATACATCAATCTTTCCTACATATTGGTCACTTTTAAGTGAGTTAAAATACACCAAAACGCTCACGCATCAACTCCCCCAAACTTAAGTCTTTGTTTGTCCTCAAGCAAACCAATCTCTACCCAAAAATAGTGAAGCACTTTCAAGTTTAGCATACCACAGAGCTAAGTTCCATTTTCAACTTTTCAAAACTTTTGGCCTCATTTGGTACCAACACTCATTCACACTCATGAAAACAGTCACTTTGTGAACCACCACACAAGTTTTACAATGGTCAAGGGATGTCATAGAGCTTCAAGTGTGGATTTGGTCCATCAACCATCTTCACTTAGTTTCAAACACCATCTCAAACCAAGCATATCACCACTTGCAATTCTTTCCAACAAAAGAGTAGTCCTTATCTCACAAATCATATTCAAACTAAGGACATTTAAAGAATTAAACACTCATTCTCTAAAAAATGTTCACGAGTTGAGTCAAAGTACCATATGCTTGCACATATTGTAACTTTTTACTAATAGATAAGCACCAAATATCGGATCAACTAGGACTTGTTTAGGCTTGTAATGAAGGCTCGGGGCTAGGTGTAATAATTTAGGAACATAGTGACTATCAACCACCTTGCCAACATATACACATTTTATTCCTTCCTTCTTTCTCCTCCTTTCACCCTTTAACTTCATTCCTTTTTCTTTATTCTCCGACTTCTTTTTGTATTTTTCTAAGTCTAGGAAGCCTAATGCTTTTTATTCACCTAGTCCACCCTTAATATTTGCACAAGCTAGGTAGCCTAAGTCTTTTTACCTTGTTTCTCTTTTTGGATTTTTCACAATCTTTTTCTTCTTCTCTCTCATTTTTTTGTACTTAGCAACTCACTAGGCTTCCTAGCACATGACATATCCAATGGATTCCCCCGAACTTAGTTATTTTTCCTCAATCTAAAATATTCACTCGAATAGGGAATTAATATTCAGATAACTACCAATGGATTACCCATATACCGGGTTACCAAATGAAAGGCTAATAGGCTCAAAAGGGACAAGTAGTGATAATTTTGAGGTGAGGGTATATGAAGAGTCTAAAAATAAGGGTTATAAAGAAAGCCTAAAATCATTTCCATATTTGGTACGACTCTTATTTCGCCTTAAGCACAAACCGGGCAAGTTCTAGACTACAACTCAATATGTGAACCCACCATCTAACCTCATAGGTAAGCAAGTGGGTCAATAAGGATAAAAGCTCAATTCTCAGCAAGGTTTCAACACTTGCAATGTCTTAATGGTCCACTAGGAACCACGTCAATGACTCCATAGCAACAAATGAACCTAGAGTGATTAACCAAGACCAAATACTTGCAAGTGGACACTCCACAACTTGTCTTATATCATAAGATTCAAATGACATGTTGGTACTTCATGAGATAATTAAACAACAACAACAAGGCAATTTCATAACAACTACCATGTACACAAATTGGTCCAAACAACCACTCCCGGAAAGAACCAAGAAAAAAACTGAAAGCTTATTTGAAATAAAAAATTTGGAACTTAACTACAACAACAACATACCCAGTGGTATCCCACCAAGGTGGGGTCTGGAGAGGGTGAGATGTACGCAGAACTTACCTCCACCAAGGTGGAGAGGCTGCTTCGGATAGACCCTCAGCTAAATAACATAAGTGAGAAACATATTTGAGAGAAGCAAGAAGACAATATCAATAAATAAAATGAAATACGGCTAGGAAGCACTCAAACACGTAAGAGATAAACAGAAAATACCAATAACAAATAAAATCCAAAGTAAGTAGAGTAAGCTGAAAACATAATATACCGTAAATCTCTCGATTACTATCTATCCCTCTACCCTAGTTCTCGACCTCTACTTTTTCCTATCTACGGTCATGTCCTCGGTAATTTGGAGGTGGAGGTGGGCCATGTCCCGCCTAATCACCTCACCCCAATTTTTCTTAGGTCTACCTCTACCTCTCCGTAGTGTTAGTACTGCCAACTCCCCGCACCTCCTTACCGCCGCATCTGTGCTCCTCCTCTTCACATGCCCAAACTACCTCAGCCTTGCTTCTCGCATCTTGTCCACCACTGCGGCCACTCCCACCTTGTCTCGAATGGCTGCGTTCTTGATCTTATCCATCTTAGTATGCCCACACATCCATCTAAGCATTCGCATCTCTGCTACACTCATCCTCTAGGCGTGGGTGGCCTTTACTGGCCAACACTCCGCCCCATACAGTAAAGCTGGTCTAACAACTACTTTATAGAACTTACCTTTAAGCCTATGAGGCACCTTCTTATCGCACAAGACACCAGAAGCTAGTCTCCACTTCATCCAACCAGCCCCTATCCGATGAGTGACATCCTCGTCAATTTCTCCATTACCTTGGATAATTGACACAAGATACTTGAAACTCCCTTTCTTGGGAATTACTTGTGTATCAAGCGTCACTTCTACATTCGACTCCTAGGGTACATCACTGAACCTGCACTCCATATATTCCGTCTTCGTTCTGCTCAGCTTGAACCCTTTAGACTCTAAAGTCTGCCTCCACAGCTCCACCTTATCATTGACCCCATCGCGGGTCTCATCAACAAAAAATATGTCCTCGTCAAATAACATACATCATGGTATCTCTCCTTGAATACTCCTGGTCAATTCATCCATCACTAGAGCAAAAAGAAACGGACTAAGGGTTGACCCCTGATGTAGCCCCATCTCAACGGGAAAGTGACCAGAGTCGCCTCCTACTGTCCGTACTCGCGTCTTCACTCCATCATTCATGTCTTTAATTGCTCTAACATATGCTTCACGTACACCTTTAGCCTCCAAACATCTCCACAAAACTTCCTTAGGGACTTTATCATATGCTTTTTCTAGATCGATGAACACCATACGTAAGTCTCTTTCCTTGTCTCTATACTGCTCAACCAACCTCCTTAGAAGATGAATGGCCTTTGTAGTCGATCGCCCCGGCATGAATCCAAATTGGTTATATGAGATTTCCTCATTCTTCCTCATCCTCTTTTCTATCTACCTTTCCCATACTTTCATAGTATGACTTAGGAGCTTGATACCCCTGTAGTGGTTGCAATTTTGAATATCACCCTTATTCTTATACAGTGGAATCATGGTACTCCACCTCCATTCTTCAGGCATCTTACCCATCCTGAGGATGACATTAAACAACCCAGCTAGCCACTTCATATCTGCTATCCCTTCACCCTTCCAGAATTCCACGGGGATCTCGTCTGGCCCGGTTGCTCGACCCACTCTCATCTTGCTAGTCGCCTCTTTAACCTCTTCAACACTTATACATCCATAGTCACTAACATCACAAATACTCGCAGGGTGCTCTAACTGACCCAACACAATACTCCTATCCCCTTCTTCATTCAAGAGTTTATGGAAGTAAGCTTGCCATCTCTGCTTGATGCGATTATCTTCCACCAAAACAGTTCCATCCTCATCCTTAATGCACGTTACTTGGTCCAGGTCTCGTGCACGTCGCTCCCTCGACTTAGCAAGCCTATACAACTTCATTTCCCCGCCTTTGTCCGCTATTTCTTTGTACAAACATTAAAAAGCTGCCGTTTTAGCGCCTGACACTGTAAGCTTCGCCTCCTTCTTCGCGGTCTTATATTCTTCCCTGTTTGATCTCTCCTCCTCCTCATCCTTGCTCTCCATTAACTTCATGAAAGCAGCCTTCTTGGCCTCCACTTTTCCTTGAACCTCTTTATTCCAGCACCAGCCACCTTTTAGCCTATTAGGCTTTCCCTTCGATACCCCTAACACCACTCTAGCTGCTTCTCTAATACAACCAGCCGTTTTAGCCCACATGCTGCTCGCATCACCCCTGCTCTCCCAAGCCCCCATATGCAGTAGCTTCTCTTCTATCTTTTGAAATTTCTCTGTGGTCAAAGCCCCCCACTTAGTTCTGCGACGACCACTTAGCGCCCTCTCCTACTTCTTACCCTGGATCTTAAGATCCATAATTAAGAGCTTATGCCGGGTCACAAGGTCCTTACTCGGAATGACCTTACAATCCGCACACATACCTCTATCGCTCTTTCTAAGGATTAGGAAGTCGATTTGAGTCTTTGACCCCCGCTAGAAAAGATGACCAAGTGTTCCTACTTCTTCGGCAAACATGAGTTAACTATTACCAGCTCAAACGCCTTTGCAAATTCTAAGAGAGAAATTCTTCCATCATTTCTATCCCTATACCCATAGCCGCCATGCGCACCATCATAGCCTACTGAAGATGACCCAATGTGGCCATTGAAATCACCACTTATCAAAAGCTTCTCGGTGTTCGGAATATCCCGAACGACCGCATACAAAGCATCCCAAAATTGCTTCTTGGTCGCATCATCCAGACCCGCTTGGGGAGCATATGCATTAATAACATTATAGGTAAGCCCTCCAACAACTAACTTAATATTTATCATCCTATCATTCTGATGCAACCCAAATTGCATCGAGACCATTCACTCGAAGTCAAGCCAAGGATATACAAGATGCTCACCTACACTTGGTTTGGAGAGGCGTGGATGATACGAGCACGGGAGAGGACATAAAGACAATGCATTGGAGCTCAATCTATGTGGAAACAGGGCAGGAAACAGTGCAAGCAGCAGGGGAGCAAAACAGGGCAAAAACAGGGGAGATCTGCTGAGCTTACTGCCTAAGAACGGAAACTTGCTCTTCGCGATCGCGTCAACAACCTTCGCAATCGCGTAGACCAATTCTTTTGCCTGCGCGACCGCGCCAAGCCTCCCGCTATCGCGAGCTTCAGCATTTTAGTGTTCCACGCGATCGCATATATCTCTGCGCGATCGCGAAGAACACTCGAGTAGCAGCGGACCAGAACGTAGGAAATATTGTAATAGGGTGCTATAAATACCCTCTTTCATCATTTATTGCTTTTTACACTACTTTGAACACAAAACACATTGAATGAACATAGCTCTTGACATTGTAACTCTTTTGGCTTGAAATCAATTGGATGAATCCAAGTTGCTCTTCAATCCATCTTCGACCATTCTTTATGCTTGAGCCTCGTGTCTCTTGAGGATAGTTGCTTAGCGTAGGTGATTCTTTCCAATCGTTTGGGGTGTAACGGAACAAGTTCTTCGTTGCTACTCGAACTTTAGTGTGAGTCTCGTCTCGTTCCTTATCTTTTATCGCTTGCGTATTTTCGATTGCATCACATTCACCCTATTGACCTCCACCACTTGCCCTCGAATGTCTTGGTCAACTAGGATACCTACTCCATTCCTATCCCTCGAGACTCTTGAGTACCATAAATTATAGTCGTCGACATCCCTAGCTATGGATCCCACCCATCTGGTTTCCTGGACACAAGCTATGCTAATTTTCCTTTTCCTGAGGATCTTTACTAACTCTATAGATTTTCCTGTCAAAGACCCAATGTTCCAAGATCCAACTCTCAGCCTAGAAACATCCTTGGCCCCCACCCCCGACCCTAGACCCAACCGAGGACAAGACCTTAAACTACCATCCCCACTCAGAGCCACTAGAAAACCTCTAGGGATCTACTGGATTACACGCCAAGGCTAGAAATTAAAGAATAATACAATAACTATGAAATCGGGTAGAGATTCCAAGGTAAAAACAAGCTAACAAGAGTTAGAAGTACAAAATATATCAAGAGTGCACTGTATATACTCGATTCAAATCAACAGCCACGAACAACTGAACACGTAAACAATTGGAAAACTAACAGGCAAGACTAACAAGAATTTGCAGCACAGTGTAACGAAATTTTCTACTACTCCAACAACCAAACAAATATGCACAAGAAATAGACAAGAATCGTTATTGCAATAAACAATATGTTGATCTTGACTACTAGTCCAATACCCAATGAACGGTGGATAGGAAATAAAAATACACAAATAACAAAAATATGGAAAATCAGTTCACAACAAATAAATAGGAATAGGTTGATGCTTGAACAAATTGAAAAAAATAATGAAGTTTAACAAATAAGAAGTATAGGATACCAAACCGTAAAATAGTAACAGAGATCTTACTCGGGCTGCCTTAGGTACAAGGCAGAGTTTCTTGCAGTGCTGGTCGTTCTGATGCTCTTGTTGGCGATGCTTGTGTGGTTAGATTCGGTGTGGTGGTACTATGGTGACTCGTCATTGTTGGTGTTGCTTCCAGTGGGAAGTGTAGAGATGTCGTCGTAAAACGGAAGAAAGAGAACGAAAATAGAGGAGTGGTGAAAGAGAGAGAGAAAAAGGGAAGAAAAGAGGGAGGAGAGAGGAGAGGAGAGAGAGAACACTTACCGAAAATCTCACCGGAGAACGGCGAACAGTGGTGACGATTGGAAGAGAAAAGAGACATTACGGAAGAGAAAGAGAAAAGTCAGAGGCATGAAAAGTCAGAGACAAAAAAGAGTTACGTGAAAAAGAAAAGCTTCTGGAACTTAACTAAATATGCTAAAATAAAAGCACCATGCACTATATATAATCAAAAAGAGAGGTTCAAATTCAAAAATGTTCAAGAGTATCAATGGTACATCACAATTGAATTTGAACCCCCTCCCCCAACCAAAGATTCTAGCATCGTCCATGAATGCTAAGTAAGCAAAAGTAGGCACAAAAAGGGGGGAAGAAGGGACTTCCTAATCAGTTCAGGCTTTTTGCTTTCCTTTGCCTTCCACATGGACTAGTCGAGGCTTTTCTTGTTGCTTCTTTTTCTCAGCTTTTGCTCTAGCAGCTTCCTCAAGAGATACTTGAGTGGAAATTTGTATCTGGATCTTCTCACATTCATCATCAAAGTGCATGAATTGCATTGCTATCAAGTCTTGCTTTATCTCCCCAGCTTCCTTCCTTCGGGCCTTCTTTCTTGATGGCTTTTTGGAACTAGAGTGACCATGCATTGTTTGGTTCATTGATCTTTCAGTCCATAGGACATTCAGCTTTTGGGTTATTTCCACTTGTGTTGTGGCCAAGAGTTGGACAACCTTGTTCACTTTCTCAAGCTCTATGGAGTTAGCCTTCATAGCTTTGACTAGCCTGTTAAACTGTGCAGTGGTGATGCCCTGTGGTGGTGGTAGATCCTGGACTTGAGGCAAGTTAGACATGAGATTCTTAAACTCTTCTATCTTGCCATCCATGTCTGTCAATGCTTGAGTTAACTTATTAAAAGCCTGTAGGGATGGTACTTTTGAAGATGTTGACATCTCTAGATGTACAGGAAGTGCTGCAGCAGGTAAAGGGTGAACTGGATTTTCCACATCTGCTATGGCAAACAAATCAAATGGCTCCATGACAGATGTGTAATCATCATCAGCATAGGTGTTTGGTGGAAACTGCAAGATTTTTGTTAGTTGAAACTGCAAGAGCTTGGTTGAAGTTAGTCCAGCAAGCTCAATCATGTTTCAGAAAACAGGCGAAAAGGGAGGGGCCATGACATAAGGGCGGCTGCCTCTTCGGTCTAACACTTAGAATTTTTCAGTGTTGAGACAAAGGGCGGCCATCATTTCATGTCGCCCTTGAGGGGCGGAGAATGTTCAGAGAGCTGACCATTCCATACTTAGAAAATATTTTAGCTTTTTCAAAAAGGACGGCCGCCCACACAATGGGCGGCCTCCTCTTAATAAGGGGCGTCGAACACTGCAAGGGCGCTCACAAAAGGGCACCCAAACATCAGAGAAATGGCATTTTTACACAGCTAAATTTTTGGCAAGTTCAGACGGGCGGCCGCCCAGGCAAGGATCAACCTCCAAATGCACAACCTCAAACTTCAAGAAGAAAAGAGGCGGCCAACACTTATGGTTGCAAAAATAGTGCAGCCAAAGATTAGAAAAGTGCAATTTCAACACTTAAAAAAATTTTGATCTCAGAAAAAGGGGCATCCACCCAGAGCAAGGGCCTCCACCTGTTCTAAGGCACTTCTCCCTCTTGAGAGGCGGTCAGGTGAGATAAATTGAGTGGCTGCACAAGCAAGGTGCGGCCTCCGTCTCACCACTAGCAAATAAATTGGAACCATGGTAGGGAGGTCGCCTCAAAAAGGGGCGACCGCATGTTCTTGAACTCTCAGTAGTTCAAGACGCAACTCAAGAAGAGGATCCGATCACCCAGTAAAGGGCGGAGGCCCTTTCTTTGTCTGCAACAGAAGTAGAAGCACGTTCCCCTAGGTTTTGACACTTAAACACTGACAAGGTTCACAACTACCCACTTTTGTTTCTCTTTCATGGCCAAAACGCTCTCAATTCTTTAAGAACAAGAATCAACATCAGGTACGCACACCCTTCCCCCAACTATCTTAAGTCATGTTTTTGCATTTTCAAGTTTAAGCTATATCTAAATCCTAGTCCTAAAAACTTAAACTTTACACTAGGAATTTAAAAACAAGAATGAAATGAAAAGCTTGCCAGATGAGTTGATGAGATGATGTAATGGTAGTGTGTTGATTGAGTGTGGGAATTCCACATTCTGTAACTCATATTCTAGCTGTAAATCATCTTTGAATCAACAAAACAACAACTAGTTAGCTAAAATCTTGGGTTGCCTCCAAAGCAGCACCTTAGTTAACTTCGGGGCATGTCGCAGACCCCATCAGCTCAAGGATCAATCAAAGGCACAAAGGCCACAATCTTGGTGCCTTCCATTACTCCCAAGTAAGGATTCGCCCGGTGCCCATTCACTCTAAAATTCTTTCCTTCTAAATCAAGGGCGCTAGGGAGAAACACCAACAACGTTGAATGGGTCACTTCATTTTGACTTTAACTTTCCCAGAAATAATTGGAGACGGGAATTAAACAACATGAAATCTCCTACCTTGAATTCCCGATTCCATATCTTCTTATCATGCACAATTTTAATCCTCTCCTTATACCAACAAGGAATTTTTCGTATGTATTGAACCTCATTTCATTAAGTTCATTCAACACATACATTCTAGACTTAGAGGCTAACTCCCAATCTAAATTAAACTTTTTCAATGCCCATAATGCCTTATACTCAAGCTCAATCAGGAGATGACTAGCCTTACCAAACACCAATCGGTAGGGAGACATCTCTATTGGAGTCTTGTAAGCTGTCGTATAAGCCCAAAGTGCATCATCCAATTTCTTGGCACAATCTTTCCAGTTGGCATTTACAGTCTTTGCTAAGATTTGCTTAATCTCCCAGTTGGACACTTCAACTTGTCCACTAGTTTGTGGATGATAGGGAGTTTCCACTTTGTGCTTGACTCCATACTTCTCAAGTAGCGAGTCAAATGCCTTGTTGCAAAAGTGAGAGCCACCATCACTTATTATGGCTCTTTGAGTGCCAAAATGAGTAAAGATGCTCTTTTTCAAGAATGTCGTGACACTTCTAGCTTCATTATTTGGTAGAGCCACCGCTTTTACCCATTTAGGTACATAGTCAATGGCTACCAAAATGTATTTCATTCCACAAGAGCTTACGAATACATTTCATGTTTTCATGACACACCCTAAGCTCTTTGGCATTTATCACAATCTTTCACAAATGCATGATCATCCTTATAGATGTTAGGCCAATAAAACCCACAGTCTAAGATCTTTGAGGTGGTTCTAATCCCACCATGATGCCAACCATAAGATGAAGAATGTCATCCATATATTATCTCCCATTGCTTTATATCCGGAATGCATCTCCGAATCCTTCTATCTGCACAAAGTCTAGATAAGTAAGCTTCATCCCAATAGTAATGACGAGCATCCTTCATGAGCTTCTTCCTTTAATTGTACGAACAGTCATCGGGCAAATCTCTGCATACCACAAAATTGGCAATTTCCGCATACCAAGGTACTTTCTCTAAAGATACCGCAAGTACTCTTTCATCTGAAAAACTGTCATTAATTTCACGATCTTCACAAGGTCTCCCGCTTCTTCTAATCTCGACAAGTGGTCTGCCACTCGGTTTTCGGTACCTTTTCTCTTCTTCACCTCCACATCAAACTCTTGAAGCAATAGTATCAACTGAATCAAGTGGGGTTTGGAGTCCTTCTTGCTCATCAAATAATGAATAGTCGAGTGGTCGGTAAGCACCACTACTTTGGATCCCATCAAATAAGCCCGAATTTCTCAAATGCAAACACCATAGCTAAGAACTCCTTCTCGGTGACTGTGTAATTCAATTGGGTACAATTCATGGTTTTGCTTGCATAATACATAGGATGAAAAATCTTTTCAATCCTTTGAACCAACGCGACACTAAGATCCACATCACTTGTATAACACATCAATTCAAAGGGCAATTCCTAATTAGGGCTCACAATGATGGGTGCGGTAGTGAGCATTCTTCTCCAATTCTTCAAATGATTTTTGAAAATCATCATCAAATAAAAAGTTGGCCTCTTTTTCAAGAAACTTGCATAAGGGATGAGCTATCTTAGAGAAATCATTTATGAATCTTCTATAAAAGTCCGCATGACCAAGAACTTCTCACACCCTTGACGATGGTTGAAGGTAGAAGCTTAGAAATCACATCTATCTAGGCTTGATCCACCTCAATCCCCCGTTTGGATACCTTGTGCCCCAAGATAATTCCTTCTTCTACCAAGAAATGACATTTCTCCCAATCAACACCAACTTGGTTTCTTCACATCTTTCAAGCACCAAGTCTAAATTGTGTAGACAATCATCAAATGAATCCCAAACTATAGAAAAATCATCCATGAATACTTCCAAGAAGTTCTCAACCATATCATGAAATAAAGCAAGCATGCACCTTTGAAAGGTGGCGGGTGCATTGCAAACACCAAAAGGCATCTTCTTAAAAGAAAATGTGCCATATGGACAAGTGAAGGTTGTCTTCTCTCGATCCTTCGCTTCAATAGAGATTTTATTATATCCAGAATTTATGCAGTCCAGCCTAATCAAGACAAGTTTGTGCCTTCAAGACCATTTACGAGGAGTCAATCTAAGGAGCTTCATGATGTCCACTTGATGGTGATGAAGAGTCATGATAGTGCAAGTATGGAGGAAGCGGGCAACATGTTGGAGATGAAAAGAGGCACGTTGGTGAGCTTGGTAGAAGGAGAGGCGTTAGTTGGAGGTTGAGGTCATGAGCTTGAGAGCTCAATGAGAACCTCAACAAGCTGCATAGTTGGGGTGTTGTTTGGTTAGTCTCGGGCAGCAATTGCTTGCTCTCAACGAGCACCCTAACGAACTCTATGTTTTTTCATTGCATAGCTAGACTTATTTTAAGTTGATGACACTTTATTGGCCCTGCGTGGTCACTTAACATTTAGCCCAATTGGTGTCCATTTACTAGTTATTTAGACTTAGGGGCTGAATGTATATATGCCCTCCCTTAGTATTATTTTCAGCACATTACTTATAACAAAAGAAACACAGTTTTTATGCTATTCCTACCAAACCTTGAAAAACTTGTTCCTTTTGAGACTTTAATCGAATTGAGCTTGTTTACACCATTGATCATTCAATTTGCAAGACACGGGTTAGTCTTGAGGATTGTTGCATAGGGTAGGTATCTTTGATTTCTAACAAGGGGGTGAGTAGACTAGTTCGTACTAAATTCCTTGTCGTAGTTCTAATCACGTCTAGCTTTCTATCTTGTTCTTGTTTCCCATAGTTAGATTGCATTAGTTGGTATTAAAACAAGGAAAAAGATTTTTTTACAGCCCGAATCCTGTTCTTCATGCCGTAGGAATTAGGGTTCTTAATTTAGTTTCTTTGAATTTCATTTTTGATTTAAAAAAGAAAAAGAAAAAACGTGAAAGCAAGAAAGAATCAGCCGTGGATTTTTGCTTGGACGCCTAGGGTTTGATAGTATAAGGTTCTTGATTGATTTGATTGAGTTCTTGAAAACCCTAGTTGATTCATGAAGCGTTTCTTGAACTTTCTTGGTGTGTTGATTGAATTCGCCCATTGTTCTTGATTAAATCTTTGCTAGTTCTTGGAAGAGAGATCTTGAATCCTTAAAGAATGAATTGGGCAGCAAAATCTTGAAGTTTTGAGCGTGTATATTGGCTGAAATTTGTTAGTTCTTGAACAAAAACTTCTTTTTGTTGAATAGGAATTATAATAACATGATTTGATCTTGAAACTCTTAGCATTTGCACGTTGGATTTGTGAGATTATTTGCTAAAATTGTGAGGTTGAAACAAGATGAAAGAGGCGCTGAAATTGTGTGTAAAGGAGTAAACCCTAAGCCTAATTCAAGAGGAAAACAACTCCCAATTCAAAAAGGAGAAGTTTACACACTTTTCATCTAAGGAAAACTAGCTTTAGGACAAAGAGGGAAATGGCTGTGTAAGGGAAATTAGGAGTGGGAATTTCGATTTTGGAGTGTAGGGAAATTTGTAAAAGTTCTCCAAATTTGAGTTGGAAAGCAAGGGAAAAGAGGAAAAACTTGTTCTATTCTGAAAAGGCTTGCCTTAGGCGCCTATTTAAGAAGTAGAAATTTAGATTTCTCTAGGATTTCCTTATTTCTTTGTAAACACCACTTCTAATTAGTAATTCTTAGCTAATTCTTCTACTTAAGCTAATTACTAATTTTTAAGTTTGTAGGATTTCATGCGAATTTCAGAATTTCCAAACTCTCGTAGAATTTCTTTGGCTTCTCGTGCTCACTTTAAAAGTTGTCCGCCTATAGAGTCTCATTAATTCACTCATGCCAAAGAGAACTAATGAATCTTGTGAACTTGAAAGGTCGTTGAGGAAGTTGATCAATTCGAGGAAGCCATTTGGGATAAGTTTGTGTGATCCTACCCAAAATTTAAGTGAACCCGAGTGTTATTTAAAAGTGAGGGAGCGAGTGAGGTATTTTGTTAACCTTAATGCATTTTCTAGTCTTTGTTTGTTTGCAGGTACATGGCTGGAGTAGTAAATAAACATGAGGATGTTCCCGAGCTTAACTTGGTGATTATTTGGCCGACATGAGGGCCATGAGGATTGATTTGGGATGTTTGGTTGATGCCATGGGAGCAGGAGTTGAAAATCTTGAAAATTCAGCTAATGATCAAAAGAATGCCGGAGAAGGGACTAGTGATGGTTCCACCATGACAGCGGACCAATTTGCTGAAGTAGATCGTCAAAAAGAGTTGAGGGATAGAGCTGCTCGAAATGTGAGAGCCTTAGGCATTCCCCAAGGTAATGTACCACCACTTCTACAAGCGCGGAGACATGTAGTGCCCACTGGAGGGATGGAAGCAACTCATGATGTTGAACAACCTGAATATGAAGAATATGGTATTGATGATTTTGAGCAGCAAAACACGAAGAGGAGACAAGCACAAGGGGGTCGTGGTAACATGAAGGGTCGTGGCTTAGGTCGTGGTCCTCGAGGGGGCTTTGGGGGCTTTGGAGGGAGGAACTTGGAACCTAAATTTGATGCTTATGTTGAACCTTATGAGAGGTATCCCGAACAAGCGCGTGGTGGTCGTGAGAGTAGCTTGAACAGTGTCAAGGCTGCTATTCCTTCATTCAATGGAACTAGTGATCCTGACAAGTTTCTAGAGTTGAAGGTTCAAGTTGAGAGAATATTCGAGATAAATGACATGTCAGAGGAAGAGAAGAAAGCTACCTATGCCATTGCTGCCTTTAAGTCCTATACTTCTACTTGGTGGGAGGCCGAAAAGGGATCAAGAAAAAGACATGATCAGCCCACACGCATTACTTGGGGGGAGGGTTGAAACGAGTGATGACTCGGAATAATATCAATCCAAAGCATAGGAAAGAACAACTCCAGAGATTGTATGACTTGAAAAAGGGCTGAAATCTATAGAACAATACCATCATTAGCTTGAGAAAATTTGGTTTGCTCTTGACATGGAAGAAGAAAAAGAAGAAGAGAGAGGCTATCATACGGTTCAACGGTGGCTTGAATCGTGATATATTCAATCAATTGAGGCTGCATAATTTCCACACACTATATGATGACTTCCTTGCTGCCATTGAAGCCGAGAAAATGCTTAGAGAAGATAAGGCAGCCCGCTATAAAGGAAGCTCTAATTTTACTCCCATGAGTCGAAACAAAGAGTGGAAAACACCTAATTCGGAAGGAGTTAGTGTGAGTCGTGAGGTGAAGAAATCATCGAAGAAAGTGACGCCTAAGATTGACTATAAGAGGTAGGGAGGTACTTCTAAAACTCAGCTAAATACTCCTAGTGCTTCTTCTTTTCAATGTCACAAATGTAAAGCCTACGGGAATTTTGCTAAGGATTGTCCTATTCGAAGGACCATGATTTATGTGATGAAGGTACTGTCTGGGAGCAAGAGAGTGATGAGGAAGTTGAGGAAGGTGAGGGGGCTGATTGGGTTGAGTGTGAGGAAGAGGTAGCGGAGGATAAAGATTTGAACATGTTTTTAGTGGCGCGTAGGAATTTGAGTGCCATGACTATTGAGGAGGAGGAAGATGTGCAGCGAGAGAATTTATTTCATGCTAGATGTAGAGTGAAGGGAAGGGTGTGCTCTTTGATTATAGATTCGGTTAGCTATACCAATATAGTGAGCCAATCGTTGGTGTCACAACCAGGGCTGTCCATGTTGAAGCATCCATTTCCTTATAGGCTGCATTGGTTGAATGAGTGTGGTGAGTTGAGGGTGGTGAAGCAAATGCTCATTAAGTTTAAAATTGGAGCTTATCAAGATGAGCTCATGTTTGATATGGTGCCTATGCAGGCTTGCCATTTGTTGTTTGGCAAGCCTTGGCAATATGACCGGGGTGTGATTCATGATGGCAAGGACAATACTTATACAGTCAAGCTAGAGGGCAAGAGTTTTAAACATAAGCCATTGTCGCCTAAACAGGTTAGTGAGGATTATAGGCAAATGAAAGAGCTGAAAGATGCGGCTAAAGCTAAGTATCCTCTAAAGGACTAAGGTTGTGGCCGCCCTACCAGGTAATGTTTATGCGATGGTGCAGCCAGGTGAGTATTTACGAGGTAATGATAAGGGTGTTTATTTGAGTTATAATGATGATGTTTCTACTTATATTCACCCCTTGCCTAGTGTTGTTGATGATGTTTTGTAGGAATATGTGGACATGTTTCATAAGGAGATGTCGAGTGGGCTGCCTCCATTGAGGGGGATAGAAAACCAAATTGACTTCATCCCAGGGTCCTATATTCCTAACAAACCAGCCTACCGAAGCAAACCAGAGGACACCAAGGAGCTGCAGCGTCAAGTGGATGAGCTGCTAACCAAGGGGCTGGTTCGTGAGAGTTTAAGCCTGTGTGTGGTGCCGGTGATCCTTGTTACAAAGAAGGACGGTACATGGAGGATGTATGTTGATTGCCAGGCAGTCAACAAAATAACAGTAAAGTATCGTTATCCCATCCCTAGATTAGATGACATGCTAGATGAGTTAAGTGGTTCGAGTGTGTTCTCGAAAAATTGATCTTAGGTCTGGTTACCAACATCCGTATGAAATCGGGTGATGAGTAGAAAACTGAGTTCAAGACCAAGTTTGGTCTATATGAATGGTTGGTAATGCCTTTTGGCCTCTCCAATGCACCTAGTACATTTATGAGGCTAATGATCCATGTACTTAAGCCGTTTATTATTAAGTTTGTGGTTGTCTACTTTGATGATATTCTGATTTATAGTAAAAGTGTAGATGATCATGTTGATCACTTAAGGCAAGTACTTGATGTGTTGAGGGCTGAAAAGCTCTATGCTAATTATAAGAAGTGTGCCTTTTGTGTGGAGTGAGTTGTATTTCTGGGGTTTGTAGTCACTGCTAATGGTGTAGAAGTAGATGAGTATAAGGTTGAGGCTATTAGAGATTGGCCTACTCCTACTACTGTTTCACATGTTAGGAGTTCCCATGGCCTTGTTAGCTTCTATATGCGATTTGTAAGAGATTTTAGCACCATAGCAGCACCACTCGCTAAGTTGGTGAAGAAAGATCGACCCTTTGTTTGGGGAGAGCCTCAAGAGAATGCATTCAAAGAGTTAAGCATATGCGTAGTTCTGCCCATTGTTGCAATTGCCTGACTTTAGCAAGGCATTCAAGATTGAGTGTGATGCCTCGGGGGTTGGGATAGCAGGCGTCCTAATGCAAGATGGGAAGCCTATTGCTTATTTTAGTGAGAAATTGATATGATCCTAACTAGGAAGCAAGGAAATAACAAGACGAATTAAACAAGATAGAAGCAAGAACCACTTTGATTAGAAGATATTAAAGAACCAAATTAGGGATAAGACCTAATTACCCCCTTAATTGTCAAACAAAATGAACCTAAACTATTTGATCCTCAATTGAAAAAAATTTCAATTGCAAACCAAGGAAAAGAGATGCTCAAGTAACAAGCTTAGCCAATGTTTACTCACACAATTAATCATCAAAAGTCTAACCCTAGAAAATGAGGCTAAGAGGCCTTAAATACTAGTTTCTAAAAATGGCATAACATTGCCTTAATTTCGCCTAAAGTGGGCTGAAACAAAAGTCATTAACTTAAAGTTGGCTTTTGATCATCGTCTCAACACTATCGTGACAGAATAGGTGCGATCGCGATTACCAAGCCAGCAGTGCTTCGCAAACGTGCCTGATACGAACCAAATAGGCGGAAGCGATAAACTAAGATGCGGAAGCAACAATCACAAGATAACAAGAAAGTAAGGGATTGGGGAGAATAGAAATAGAAGAAAAGAACTAATCAAACTAACAAATAGATTGATTCAATAGGGAGAAGAGACTTGAACCATTAAACGGGACTCTCACTAGCGGAGATCCACCATGGATTCAACGTAAGAGATACATGAAGTCAACGCTTCAACAAGAAAGGCCAAACCTAATCTATCTTCTCAATTCTATCTTCAAAACTAGCTAAATGAAATAAATGACTAAGTGTGGTATTTATAGGTTCACCACACTTCTAAATAAAATGTCTAAATAGCCCCTAAGTCTAGTCAAAACAATACATGTCACTTAAGGTTATAGTTGGAATTACACTCAAAATACGTAGGAAACCCGGATGGGCCTTCAGCAACTAGGCGCCCCGCCTAGTGTAGTAGGAACCCCGCCTGGCCTCCAGTAGGAGCCCAAGTAGGCGCCCCGCCTCTGCAGTAGGCGGTCCAATATCCTGAGGCTTGCCACAAAGTGGGCGGTCCGCCTAGTCTAGTGGGCGGTCCGCCTGCTTCCCTGAGCTCTTGAAACGCCTCAAAATGTGTCTCCCGAGCCTCTCCTTTGGGGCCTAGGTGGTCCTCCTCCCTTGGCGCTCCTTTGCATGATCTTTAAGTCTCTTTCGAGGGCCTTGGCGGTTCTCTTTGTGCTCTCAAGCTTGGCTCTTGATGGTTGGCTTTTTGGCTCCAATTTGGGTCTTATCATCCTCCCCTTCTTGAAAGGATTTCGTCCTCGAAATCAAACCATCAAGCCTACATTCAAAACAAGCACAAACAAAGCTTCCCACTACAAGAGTAGGTTAGTGGCAAAAGTGTGGGAAAATACACTCTTGTGATAGAGCCAAGCATCAATAACAAGTAAAAAGTTTATGTCTCCAAAGGAAACAACAAGTACTTGACTCCAAATTAAAGTGCACCCAACACAAGAACAAGCAAAGAGATCAATAGGATATGGAACATGCAAGGTATAGCAATCAAATTCCCTATGACCCCTAAGCTCATGACCAACACACCAAGCCTTCAAATCAATATTATCATAATGTGACACATTGGCTTTGGCATGCTCGACACCCAAGGTGTGATCAACATGTGGGGTGGAGTAAACAAAATAGTTCAATTGACAACTAACATCAAATACTCCACTCCCCTTCTTGGAAGCACTCTTACACAAATCAAGAGTGACTTCCTCACCTCCAAATCCAACTCCAAGACAATCTCCCTCATTAGGCAAGCTCCAAAGGAAAGTCTCCAAAATTGGTCTTTCATCATTATAGTCCACATAATGAAGGTTAGGACTACTAGAAGATGGTTCAACACAACCAATATCAAGACCACTCATCCCACTTGGAGTTCCAAACATTGGATCATCCATAGAGTCTAACTTTTCAAACCATGGAGGTTCTATTCGATTACCAATCCTAGTCCGATACAATTCGCTACCACAAATGAGATTATTTTCACACAATGGAAATGTAAAAGCATGCACTTCAAATTCATGGTCAACCAAAAGCATGGTATCAAGACTAGGTTCTTTACCCACACCCGAGGAGTCATCGAAAACAAATCGATCCATCTCACACTCTAGAGACTCCTCAAGGTCACAACCATCCTCACTACGACACATAGGTCCACCATTATCAAGCAATTCATCAAGGAAAAAGATAGGGTATTCATTCAACTCATCTTCCCCTTTGTCAAATATGGGTGGGGTGTCAAAACAAGGGTCACAAATAGGGTCAACCACACAATCTTCACTAGAGAGAGGTTCAATGAATATCGAGCTCACATCATGATGTGGCTTATCATTCCTCTCAACTAATGGTTCACAATCACACACAAGTTGACCATTTGACTCTACACTAGTTGCAAACACATTGTATTCATACAAATCATCAACTAGTGTGGAGTTTTCACAAACACCATCACAAGACAAGGGAGTAACATTTTCAATGGGAGAACTTCACTTACCTTTGAGTGGCCATCTTGCTCACTAGATGCACTTGAAGTATCATGAATTGTCTCTTCACCTTGAAGCTCACATTGAAGAGTTTCTTCACCTTGTCTATCCTTCTTGGGACATGATTGAGGCTCCATTGCTTTGCCTCCAAGAGTACCTACACAAGCATTCACAAAAGTAGAAGAAAAAGATAAAGGGTTAAGGTTAGAATAAGGGGTGTCCTCACTCTTTTTTCCCTCTTTCTTTTCTCTCATTTTCTTTTCAAGGTTAGGTGTAGATTCGGGTGGTGACATCCCACTCACATCACTCAACACATCCTCTCCTTTTTCCACTCGAGGAATGTCACCGGTCACCCCCTTACTCCTCTCAATCTTTTGTCTCTCAAATTCGAGTGAATTGGGACGAGGCCCAAGAATACCCATAGCCGGAGTAGGTGGAGTTTTAACATCAACCCGGAATCTAGGACTAAGAGACTCATCACTTGAGATCTCTTTCTTCTTTGTTGGTGAACCACTTAGCTTTGGAGCTTGTGGTTTGGGGTTCACCTTGTTGACAATTGTCAACTCTTTCCTTGCACTAGTCCCACCATTGCTTGTGATTGTAGGACTTCTTGTTTGCACTTTTTTAACCATAGGATGAGGTTCTTGTTCCTTTTCCTTTTGCATAGGCCTAGAAGATGTACTAGGATAAAACTTAAACTTTGCCCGGCAAGGTTCAATGTCATAAGTTCTTTGTCCCTTGCTCACTTTGTACACATCCTTCATGAAATCATATCGCACCCTCTTGCCTTGCAACCACGGTTTTCCTAGCCAAACACCATAATACTCCATGGGGTACACATCACACCAAACATATTCCTTATAACTCCCATGAGATATAAGTACCCGAGCTTCACTAGTAACCCAAACGCCTTGACACTCATAAGGATATTTCAATTTGTAGCATGGTATCTTTAGTCTATTAACCCAAGAGGTGTTAACAAAATTAGCAAAGGCTTCACTAATCTTGAGCAAGCATCCTCCACTACCATTCACCTCAAACATGAACCTACATTCACACATGTCTTGTATAGGATCAAGTCCAAGAAAACCATCACCCCCAAGTTGGGTTCTCCTTATCCCTCCACTAGTGGCAACACCACTAGAACATCCTCCACTTCCCGTCACTCTTCCAACATTAGAAGTGTTGTTGAAAGTCGGGGAAGAAATACCACTATGGAACCCATAATTGCCTCTCGCCTTGGTTCCATAGCCCATAGCACCACTCCTACCACCACTACTAGAGCAATGCACTCCAACCACGGTAAGAGCAATTTTCCTCATTCCACCCTTCACATGGGAGCTAGAAGATGCAAACCTTCCATCTCCCATGGAACAACCACCACCACCTCCCATACTAATGGAAGGTCCTCTACTACTCTCTTGCTCACCACAAGCAACACCAAGAGAAGATGCATATGCACAATTCGTATATTCATCCTCATCATCAATTCTCTCTACGTCACTATCATCATGTTCAAATTCATCACAAGAAGAGTAAGTAGGATCATCATACCTTGAAGCGTCACTATCTTCATATTCTTGACTTGGAGCATAAGATTCTTCACATTCGTCTTCGCAAGCCCTATAGTCTTCTTCATCTTCATAATCAACATAGTGACCCGCTTCATCATCATATGAGCCTTGGTTCCCGGAATCGTCATAGCAATACCCATCATCATCACCATAGGAACCATAGTCTCCATCATCTCCGCATGAGTCATATCCTCCACAATCATCATCATCCGAAGCCATAATTGTTAATCAAAGAGTTAAGGACCTCACAAATTCACTCCCTCACGTGTATCACTCAAAAGATGTCACTCAATTTTCTTTCCACTCGTGTATACACTCAAGGTCGTTGGCTTTTATGACCTCACTCTATTGTCCTCACCACTCAAGCCTTTTTCCACTCAAGACCTTCTTGTCTCTTAGTAATCACAATGGCAAGATCAATCAACTAATGCACCCCAGTAATGGTTCGGAATGGAGTTTTAAGTGACTCGATGTACGGAAGCTAATTTAATGCGCACTTGAAGCAAGCAAATTTTACAACTTTAAGTGAAGACTTCAAGACACACAACACCCTAAGGAATCAAAGATTAGTGTTAATAAAGTAGGACTAATACCCTAGAAACACTAACCAAGAGGTACGGAAACAAACGGAATACAAAAAGACACGAAACGAAGCCAAACGGAGGCCCTCCAGGAGTGGGCGGTCCGCCTACTTGGGGTGGGCGCCCCGCCTACTCAAAATCCAGAGAGCAACCAAAAAATAGGCGGACCACCTACTATTTGGGGTGCCCCGCCTACTGGTGCCTTCAGCACAGTCCGAAAACGGGTTTTTGGCCCTTTTGCACCCAAATTTCGATGTTTCAAGGTGTTTCTTTCCAATCCGAAGGTACCCAATGGTGTTTTCAACTACTCCAATCAATCCCCAATGATTTATAACAACACCCAATCCATAACGAATCCAAATCAAGAAATTTCAATCAAATTCAAGGGTTTTATCAAAGGGTTTCAACAAGGATTGCGATTCATCAAATTCGATCTTATACAACTCCGATTCACATGAAATTTGTTTCTATTTGTTTGTTTTTCATTGGAGAACAAACCCCGGTACTCAATTCCAAAACCCCACAATCACACAATCCAAAATCAATCAAATCCCTCAAGAACAAAGGGTTTTGGGAGGGTTTAACAATTTGGGGTTTCAAATTTTAAAATCGATCCAATCCAAGCAATCTTGGTACCCAAACGTCGGGCTTTCCACAAGGATCAAGAATCTATATCACCCATAACATAAATCATCCAATCCAACAAGATACACCAATTTTTGTATTTTTCAATTTTTCAATTTTTTTTGTGTTTTTCTTCCTTCAATAACAAGAACAAGGAAACTAAAGATAGAATCAACCTAAGGCACGAAGAATCAAGGGTCGGGGGTTTGTAGAAACAAAACCCGAGCCTTGCTCTGATACCAAGATGATACGAACCAAATAGGCGGAAGCGATAAACTAAGATGCGGAAGCAACAATCACAAGATAACAAGAAAGTAAGGGATTGGGGAGAATAGAAATAGAAGAAAAGAACGAATCAAACTAACAAATAGATTGATTCAATAGGGAGAAGAGACTTGAACCATTAAACGGGACTCTCACTAGCGGAGATCCACCATGGATTCAACGTAAGAGATACATGAAGTCAACGCTTCAACAAGAAAGGCCAAGCCTATTCTATCTTCTCAATTCTATCTTCAAAACTAGCTAAATGAAATAAATGACTAAGTGTGGTATTTATAGGTTCACCACACTTCTAAATAAAATGTCTAAATATCCCCTAAGTGATGCAACCCAAATTGCATCGAGACCATTCACTCGAAGTCAAGCCAAGGATATACAAGACGCTCACCTACACTTGGTTTGGAGAGGCGTGGATGATACGAGCTCGAGAGAGGACTTAAAGACAATGCATTGGAGCTCAATCCATGTGGAAACAGGGCAGGAAACAGTGCAGGAAGCAGGGGAGCAAAACAGGGCAAAAACAGGGGAAGTCTGCTGAGCTTACTGCCTAAGTCTGGAATCTTGTTCTTCGCGATCGCGTGAAGAACCTTCGCGATCGCGAAGGGTATTATTTTGTTCATCGCTGTCGCGTCACCAGTAGCGCGATCGCGAGCCTCAGCTTTTAAGTGTCTTGCGCGATCGCATATAAGCTAGCGCGATCGCGATAGGGACTTGAGTAGCAGCGGACCAGAATGTTGAAAACATTGTAAGGGAGTGTTATAAATGCACCCCTCATTTCATTTATTGCTTTTTAGCTTACTTTGAACACAAAACATTAATGAGCATTGCTCTTGAACCTTGTAAACATTTTGGCTTGAATCAATTGGATGAATCCAAGTTGCTCTTCAATCCGTCTCTGATCATTCTATTTGCTCGAGCCACGTGACTCTTGAGGATAGTTGCATAGCGTTAGGTGATTCTTGCCAATCGTTTGGGGTGTAACGAAACAAGTTCTTCGTTGCTACTCGAACCTTAGTGTGAGTCTCGTCTCGTTTTTATCTCTTTTATCGCTTTCGTATTTTCGATTGCATCAGTTGGTATCAGAGCAAGGCTAGGGTTACGTTCTTACGAACCCTCGTCCTACTCTTCGTGCTTCTCATCTTTGTTTCGTGTTTATTTTCGTGTTCTTGTTCTTGTTATATTGAAAAAGAAGAAAAAAATTCAAAAACTTGAAAACCCAAAAATTTGAAGGAAATCGCTTGTTGTTACGATTTTGTTGGTGTTAATTATCGGGGATTGATCGTTTATGTAATCCCGACAATTGGGAACCAATAAAACACGTTTTGGAGTTGAAAATCAAAGTTTGGGAAAATTTGAACCCTAGGTTGAATATTTTGCAAAAATTTGCCAAAACTAGTTTGATGTTATGATTTTGTGGATGTTTGGTATCGGGGATTGTTCACTATAGTTTTCCCGTTGTTTTGATACCATCATAACATCATTTGGAGTGTTGGAGTGAAAATCGAGATTTTTGAGTTCTTGAAGGTTTAAACATTTTGAAGAACTTGACCAAAATTCATTGAAAACAAGTTGTTTGATGGTCGATTGTTTGTATAAAACATTGGGAAGTGTTTATTACAGTTGGAAACCCATTTGGAAGCTTGAAAACTGAAACAAATTGAATTTGGGTTGTTTGTGTGCCAAAATCTGCAGTTTTCTGTCGAGTTTCTGGTTCAGCTGAACAAACCTGCGCGATCGCGCAAGGTCTCGCGCTGTCGCGCCATTTCTGAGTTTTTGTTCATCGCGATCGCGCCCCTCTGCACGCGATCGCGAAGTGTACCAATTTCCAGAACTTCCTGAAGTTGGACAGAATGTACGCAAAGCTATCGTAACAGTTTCCAACCACCAAAACTCCCATACCATCATCAAATATGGTGAGTTCCTAGATCACAAACCAAAATTCATCCAATTCCGAGTCCGTTTGGTGACGATTCGATCTTTGGACATTTGATCGCGTCACTTCCGGTTAGTACTTTGCGGGTAACACTTCTACCTAATTAGTACTAATCCATTGTGCGAATAGGATCCTCGTGCCTAGAAGGAGAGTAGAATTCAAAGAAGATTCGTAGTTAATTGTTTGGTTCAAGTGCGCACCAAATAGCTTAGCGTTTATCGAGTCCCATTGAATCCACTCTTCCCGAAGAGCATTTGGTTCTTATATTTTGGTTTGATCATTGAGGAGGTTGCGCAACTACGAGGAGGCCATTGATCTCGAGCTTGTGTGAACCTAACCCCAACTTGAGTGAACCCGAGCGACAAACAAAAGTGAGGGAGTGAGTGAGGACTTTTACTCTAATCTCTTTTCTTGTTTTTGATTGTTGTAGGTACAATGTCCAACGAAGGACAAGACTTCATAAAGGAGGCCTTGGCTAACCTTCTTGCCAGGATGGACCTCATGAACCAAAGGATTGAGTCTCTTGAAAAGGGTGCCACAAGTACCCTAGTTGAGCAAGGGACTTCCAATGAGCAATCGGAGAAGGGGACCCCGAGTGTTCGAGTTGAAAAGGGGGCCCCGAGTGCCCAAGTTGCCGGTGAAGGTACATCAAGTTCAACCTTTACCCCGCTACAAGTTGTTGAGTTACTTAGACAACAACGGGTAAAGGAAGATCGTGAAAGAAATGAGCAAGTGTTGGGCAATACCCAACGAGTGAGCATTCCTCACCTAATGGGCAATCCCCAAAGAGATGTTCCACTCCCCGGACCTATTCGACATGTTCAACCTATTGAGCAAGTTGATCAAGCTCAAGAAGGGGAGGAGGGAGAATATGGTGGTAGTGAGTTTGGGGCTCCTAATCCGAATGGGAGAGCCATGAATTGGGGTCGCAATGTGGATAGAGATAGAGGCCGAGGTCGAGGGCCACCCGTAGGGTATGTTGGGGGGAATGCTAGGAGAGATTATGGTGGTTATGGAGATAACTTTGGAGGCCAACCGGAGCCGCACCAAGGGGGTCGAGAGAATAACAACCTTAATAGTGTGAAGATTACTATTCCTTCTTTCAAAGGGAGTAGTGACCCGGTGGAGTATATTAATTGGAAGTTATCCATGGAGCGGATATTTGACACCAATGATATGCCCGAGGTGAAGAAGACCAAGTATGCAATATCTTCCTTTGAATCCTTTGCTTCTACTTGGTGGGAGTCGGTGAAAGGGAATAGAAGGAGGATGGGAATGGGTATCAATCTTACTTGGGGAGAGTTGATCCGTGTGATGGATGAAAAATACTTGACTAATCAATACCGTGTGGACCAACACAAACGTTTCTATGAGTTGAAACAAGGCCCCAAAACGGTTGGGGAATGTTTCAACGACTTTGAGCAAATCCGCATGAATCTTGACTTAGATGATGAAGACAATGAGATGGCCATGATCCGTTTCAAAGGGGGCTTGAACCGAGACATAGCTTCACAATTGAAGTTCCACAAATATGATGATCTTTACAAGCTATGTGATGATGCCCTTGAAGCCGAAAAATGGCTCAAAGAGGATAGAACCCTCCGGTACAAGAGTAGTAATACTACTCCCATGAGTAAACCAAGAGAATGGATGACTCCTACACCGAATGCAAGGTTCCCAAGCACAAGTGGCGCACTTGCTAGCAAGGATGTGAAGAAGCCTTATGAGAAGTCCACACCGCACATGGGAGGTAACTCTAAAACTCACTTGAGCAATCCTATTTCTACTTCTACTCAATGCTTTAGATGTAAGGGTTACGGACATCTTTCCAAAGATTGCCCAACCCAGAAAACTATGGTGGTAGTGGGTGAATTGGTGTACGAACAAGATAGTGAGCCCGAGGATGGGGGAGTAGAGGGTGATGAGGAGGATGATGAAGGGGAGGTTGCAATGGAGGATGATGATGATGCCCATGCCTTCCTTGTTGTGAGGAGGAGTTTAGGAGCTATGTGTGTGGAGGATAGTGAAACTTTGCAAAGGGAGAACCTCTTCCATTCTAAATGCCGAGTCATGGGTCTCCTTTGTTCCATGATTATTGACTCGGGAAGTTGTGCCAATGTCATTAGCCAAACACTAGTCTCCCAATTGAAAATACCCACCTTAAAACACCCAAGTCCTTACCGTTTGCAATGGCTTAGTGAGTGTGGTGAATTGAGGGTGGTCAAACAATGCTTAATCAAGTTCAAGATAGGGAACTATGTGGATGAACACATGTTTGATGTTGTGCCCATGCAAGCATGCCACCTTCTCTTTGGAAGGCCGTGGCAATTTGATCGACATGTGGTTCATGATGGCCGTGCCAACACCTACACGGTGAAGCATGAAGGTAAAAAGTTTGTGCTCAAGCCCTTAACGCCCAAGCAAGTAAGTGATGATTACAAGCGCATGAGGGAATTGAGGGAAGCGGCAAAGGCTAAGTCGGTTGTTGAGACTAGCCCTTTGGCCGATGGTTGTGGCTCCACCATCTTCTACCGGTGGCATTTGTGCCATGATGCAACCGGGTGAACTTTTGAGACGAAATGATGGCAACAAACTACTCATTTGCCTAGTGTACAAAGGTATGATTCTCACCTCCGAATTTGATTATTCTCCTAACCCTTTGCCTAGTGCTATTGAGAATGTTTTGAAGGTATTTGAGGACATGTTTCCGGAAGAGATGCCGAGTGGTCTTCCTCCCTTGAGGGGGATTGAGCACCAAATTGATTTTGTCCCGGGGTCCCAAATTCCAAACAAGCCGGCTTATAGGAGCAACCCGGAGGATACAAAGGAGTTGCAAAGGCAAGTAGATGAGTTGCTCACCAAAGGGTTGGTTCGAGAAAGCTTGAGCCCGTGTGCCGTCCCGGTCATTCTTGTGCCAAAGAAGGACGGGACATAGAGGATGTGTGTTGATTGCCGTGCGGTCAACAAGATAACGGTAAAGTATCGTCATCCCATTCCTAGACTTGATGACATGCTTGATGAATTGAGTGGTTCAAGTGTCTTTACCAAGATAGATCTTAGGTCCGGCTACCACCAAATCCGGATGAAACCGGGAGATGAGTGGAAAACCGCATTCAAGACCAAATTTGGTCTTTATGAATGGTTGGTGATGCCTTTCGGCCTCTCCAACGCACCTAGCACTTTCATGCGGTTAATGAACCATGTCTTGAAGCCGTTTATCAACAAATTCGTGGTTGTCTATTTTGATGATATCTTGATATATAGAAAATTAATAGACGACCATGTGGGCCACTTGAGTCAAGTCCTTGAAGTGCTACGAGCCGAAAAGCTCTATGCCAACTTTAAGAAGTGTGCCTTTTGTGTCGAAAAGGTTGTCTTTTTGGGCTTTGTTGTTAGTGCCAATGGTGTAGACGTTGATGAGTCCAAAGTTGAAGCCATTAGAGATTGGCCTACTCCTACCACCGTTTCTCATGTGAGGAGTTTCCATGGCCTAGCTAGTTTCTATAGGCGCTTTGTTAGAGACTTTAGCACCATTGCCGCACCACTCACCGAGTTGGTGAAAAAGGACAAGCCCTTTGTTTGGGGAGAGCCGCAAGAAAAGGCTTTCCAAGAATTGAAAAGTACGCTAAGTACCGCCCCATTGTTGCAATTGCCCGACTTCGGGAAGGCTTTTGAGGTAGAGTGTGATGCCTCGGGGGTGGGTATTGGGGGTGTTCTCATGCAAGAAGGGAAACCCGTTGCCTACTTTAGTGAGAAGTTGAAGGGCGCATCCTTGAATTACTCCACGTATGACAAGGAGTTGTATGCCCTCGTGAGAGCTCTAGCCCATTGGCAACACTATCTATGGCCTCGGGAATTTGTGATCAAGAGTGACCATGAGTCACTCAAACATCTAAGAGGTCAAGAAAGGTTAAACAAGAGACATGCCAAGTGGGTGGAGTTCATTGAGTCCTTCCCTTATGTGATTCATTACAAAAAGGGTAAGGACAATGTTGTGGCCGATGCGCTTTCAAGAAAATTCGCTCTTGCTACCACTCTCGCTTCTAGACTTATGGGTTTTGAAAGCATCAAATCTTTGTATGCTCATGACCCAAAGCTCAAGAGTGTTCATGATGCTCTAGTGAGTGGGGAAAGAGTGGAAAAGTACCAATGGGTAGATGGCTACATTTTCAAGAATGGGAGAGTGTGTGTGCCCGAGTCCTCTTGGAGAGATGTGCTAGTTCAAGAAGCACATTGCGGGGGCTTGATGGGTCACTTTGGGGTGGATAAGACTTTGTCCCTACTTAAAGAACAATTCCATTGGCCAAAGATGAGGCCTCTTGTGGAAAAGTTTTGCAATTCTTGCTTGGATTGCAAGAAGGCCAAGTCTAGATCCAATAACCATGGGTTGTACACTCCTCTACCCATACCTACTAGTCCGTGGGTTGATCTTTCGATGGATTTTGTTATGGCTTTACCCCGGACTAGAGAAGGACACGATAGCATTTATGTTGTCGTTGACCGTTTCTCCAAAATGGCTCACTTCATTCCGTGCAAAAAGACTAATGATGCACAACATGTAGCTTCTTTATTTATTGATAATGTCTTGAAATTGCATGGGGTGCCTCGCACCATTGTTAGTGATAGGGACTCCAAGTTCCTTAGCCATTTTTGGAAGTGTTTGTGGGGTGCTCTTGGCACCAAGTTGCTCTTCTCCACGTCCCACCACCCTCAAACCGATGGGCAAACCGAGGTGGTAAACCGGACTTTGGGAGCTCTACTTAGAGCTACGACCAAAGGAAAGGCCGGGACTTGGATTGATAAGCTACCACTCATGGAGTTTCCATATAACCGAACTTTACATCGCATGATTGGCATGACTCCATTCGAGTGTGTTTATGGATTTAACCCCTTAATTCCTCTTGATCTTACCCCTTTGCCAAGGGATGTGGTTGTTGATTTTGAAGGAAAAGCTCGGGCCAAGGCATTGCTTGAACTTCACGCCAAGGTGCGGAAGACTTTGGAGGAGGCCTATGAGAAGATAGCTACCAAGAAAAACAAGGGGAGAAAGAAGGTGGACTTCAAGAAAGGGGATTGGGTTTGGGTGCATTTCTGCAAGGAAAGGTTTCCCAACCAACGGAAAGGGAAGTTGGCACCAAGGGGCGATGGCCCATTCCAAGTGTTGTCCAAGATCAACAACAATGCATATGTGATAGATTTGCCCGGTGAGTATAATGTGTCGACTACTTTCAATGTTAGTGACTTGACTTCTTTTGATGTAGGTGATAATACCTTGGAGGAGGACGCCTTAATTTCGAGGACGAAATCTTCTCAAGAAGGGGAGGATGATGCAACCCAAATTGCATCGAGACCATTCACTCGAAGTCAAGCCAAGGATATACAAGACGCTCACCTACACTTGGTTTGGAGAGGCGTGGATGATACGAGCTCGGGAGAGGACTTAAAGACAATGCATTGGAGCTCAATCCATGTGGAAACAGGGCAGGAAACAGTGCAGGAAGCAGGGGAGCAAAACAGGGCAAAAACAGGGGAAGTCTGCTGAGCTTACTGCCTAAGTCTGGAATCTTGTTCTTCGCGATCGCGTGAAGAACCTTCGCGATCGGGAAGGGTATTATTTTGTTCATCGCTGTCGCGTCACCAGTAGCGCGATCGCGAGCCTCAGCTTTTAAGTGTCTTGCGCGATCGCATATAAGCTAGCGCGATCGCGATAGGGACTTGAGTAGCAGCGGACCAGAATGTTGAAAACATTGTAAGGGAGTGTTATAAATGCACCCCTCATTTCATTTATTGCTTTTTAGCTTACTTTGAACACAAAACATTAATGAGCATTGCTCTTGAACCTTGTAAACATTTTGGCTTGAATCAATTGGATGAATCCAAGTTGCTCTTCAATCCGTCTCTGATCATTCTATTTGCTCGAGCCACGTGACTCTTGAGGATAGTTGCATAGCGTTAGGTGATTCTTGCCAATCGTTTGGGGTGTAGCGGAACAAGTTCTTCGTTGCTACTCGAACCTTAGTGTGAGTCTCGTCTCGTTTTTATCGCTTTTATCGCTTTCGTATTTTCGATTGCATCACTAAGTCTAGTCAAAACAATACATGTCACTTAGGGCTATAGTTGGAATTACACTCAAAATAAGTAGGAAACCCGGATGGGCCTTCAGCAACTAGGCGCCCCGCCTTGTGTAGTAGGCACCCCGCCTGGCCTCCAGTAGGCGCCCAAGTAGGCGCCCCGCCTCTGCAGTAGGCGGTCCAATATCCTGAGGCTTGCCACAAAGTGGGCGGTCCACCTAGTCTAGTGGGTGGTCCGCCTGCTTCCCTGAGCTCTTGAAACGCCTCAAAATGTGTCTCCCGAGCCTCTCCTTTGGGGCCTTGGTGGTCCTCCTCCCTTGGCGCTCCTTTGCATGATCTTTAAGTCTCTTTCGAGGGCCTTGGTGTTTCTCTTTGTGCTCTCAAGCTTGGCTCTTGATGGTTGGCTTTTTGGCTCCAATTTGGGTCTTATCAGTGCCAGAGGCCACACGTCCGCGAAAGGGGCTTCCACAGCCTCTCTAGACTTCCTGAGCGATCGCGTCTGTGGACTCGCGATCGCGCTGCTCAGTGAGTTGCCCTTACGCGATTGCGTCTGTTGACTCTCGATCGCACTGAGTTGATTCTGGAGTTGAGGCAGTAAGCTTGTAAACAGGCCCTGCATCTGCAATATTTGCCCCAGCAGCTTCACTTGTTCACTTTGACCATCTTTTGCCTTGATTCTTTGCTTCCAAGCCCTTTTGAAACACTCCAAGCTTTTGATGTTGAATCTAAATCCGCCAATATTATGAGCGCCAATACGGTTTGCATCATTCCCTCCTTCTTTAAAGAAATTCGTCCTCAAATTTGGACCCAGCAAAACAATAACCGGAATAAGCACCAAGTCACAAGCTTTATAGACTTTGCATAACAAAGATGATGGAGTTGAATATTCCCACTGAAATCTCACGCTTTTGTGGTAGAGCCAAGAGTCAAATAACTCAAAGAAGATCAATTCTACAACTAAAGTTCCAATAAGTTGGCCAAAGGACAAATATGCACAAGAGAAATCAAAAAATCCAATAGGTTTAATGAATACATAATGTAGATTACAATTGAATCCTTTAAGCATAACACCACCAAGATTACTAATCATCCAACAATAAGATTTATCACCGGGGTCAAACACTACCCTCACATCCAAAACATCCTTCAAGATTCTACACATTACATCATCAAACCACCCAAATATTATTAACAAGGAGTTAGCAAATAGTACCACACACCCACTATCCAAGACACTATGAGTTTCAAGGGAGAAGTTCCATACCTCAATGGCTTTAAAAAGCCCAAAAATAAGAACTAGCCATTCGAACAAACCATTCTTGGCTTTAGGAGACAACAACACCTCAAACCTTTTTGTAGTCCAAGAAAATTCTTCCAAGTGTCTTACCTCTTTATAGATCCCCTCTTGATGTTTTTTCACATGTAAATCAAAAAGGTAGTAAACTCATCAAGAAAAGGATTAACACATCTATACCCATGGATTTTTGGCAATGCCTCAAATGAGTTACTTTTGCATTTCTTTCTAGAAGCATTCATAAAATCCCTCCAAATTAAATCGTCAAAACTAGGAATATAGTAAGTAAAGAACATGACACTAAAACTAGCATCTAGCAAGTTACTACTACTATCACTAGTGTCTCCCTCATTCTTTAAAAGACTCTTTTCATTTTTGGAGGTTTTACCAACATAAGACAAGCTTTCAACAAATATTTTGGGAGTTAGCTTGCTAACATCCACACAATTAGCACTTTCAAGCAAGTCACAAGAATCATTTCACAAGTATACACTCTTTAAATATTGACTGATTATTTTCATCAAGTGTAAACTAGTTCAAAAGAAATGTATCATTCAAGGAAACATGATCAATGGTGTCCATATATTCAAGCTCACTTTCCAAATTAGAATCTCTAGCAAGCACAAGGTCAAAACTAGGACAATCCAAAGAACATTTCACCTTTTTTTTGTACACTCACTTAACAACTCAAAATATGATTTATCAATTTCAAACAAAAAGGAAGACAATTCATTATCATTCAAATGCAATTCTTCAGTTCCTTCAAGTAAGTGCACACCTTCCAATCCATCACTATTTTCAACTTGACACAATTCAACACAAATATCAAGAATGTTACTACTCAAAATATCACAAGGTCCAAGCAATTATTTTTCTTTATTCACAAGAGAAAGATCATTTTCATCACAAGAATAATTAGCACAATCATCATCCAATCCTATATTCTTTATGGAACTCATGAAATAAAATAAGAAATAAATTTTAATCATGCTCTCTTGATTTTCAAGGTCACCAATTTGACCGCTTTCCCTAACACACGACATGGCACTTACATTCTCCATCTTCACTTCATCGTTGCTTGCACAAATAGAATTCATGCCTTTACAAGTTAAGGAATCTACACAATTTAATTCACTTGCAAAAAGACAATCATTCTTTAACAAATTAGCACCAAGAATAGTGTTCCTATTACATAAAGACAAAGTAGATTTATCTTCATGGCAAGAATTCAAAGAAACACTTTCTATCTCATGTGCTCCAACAATGGGCATGACACTAGTTTGACAATATTCACGCTCACAATCAACAACAAAGTTTGCTACTCTATTAAGCTAAACTAGTATATGCTCCAAACTACCAACTTGACTTTCAAGGCAAGATAAAGAATTATCAATTCCAACAAAAGTCAAGCTATCATCCATACTCAAATCTCTATTTAGCTCACCCAATATAATACAAGAGTTAGGATTAACTATCTTACCTTGAAGCACCAAAGAACTTTCTTTACCTTGAATTTCAAAGTTAAGGCTTATTTGACCAATTGGGGAAGTATTTTCAGCCTCATCATTTTCTTCCAAGCAAGAGTCCTTTTCCAATGATGATTCATTTTTGTAATCACTTCCACAAGAACCTACAAAAGAGACATCACTACTTAAAAAAGAGTAGAGAGGGGGTTAGAGTTAAAGCAATGAGTAGCCTCTCTTATGCTCTCTTATTTTTCTTGACTCTCCATTTCTTTTTCCTCACTCTCTTCATTCTTATCTTCCTCACCCTCTTTATTTTTTTTTGTGACAACTCACTCTCATTTTTCCACTCATCCTCTCCTTTTTCCTCTCTTGAGTTGTCACTTCGCTCACCCTTACTCCTCTCAATCTTTTCTCTCTCACAATTTCTTTTGATTGGAGTATCAAGGTTACAAGATAAATCATCATGGGGAAGCTTTTCTTGTATCCCAAAATGACTCCTCAAATTTTTATTAAGATCTTGCCAAGTGGACTTTGGTTTCCATGGAGGTTCCCAAGACTGCCCACGACTTAGATTATAATGATTTTTCAAGTCTATGGGAAGAGCCCATGCAACCAAAGTCAATTTATCTAACTCCTCGCAAATGTATTCATGCACAAAGATTTCCTCCAATTGAGATTCCCAAAGGACATAGAGCTCTTTCTTATATTTTGCATGCAACTTAGGCAACTCTATATACCTCTTATCCCTTTTACTTTGGCCCTTTCTCTTGGCAATTCTAAAGGTGCCATCTTTTTGTTCCGAGACTTCAACTACCACAACTTGCTTGATCTGTCCATTTCCACTATTAGGTAGTGGACCTTGCTTTGGAGGATCTTGAGTAGGATTATTTGCTTGCGGAATGACTTTTGGGGAGTAGGTGTTTTGACCATCTTCATAATCTTCAAGTGAATGGTAGGATTCTTCATCATGTTGACGACCAACTTGTTGGTGCTCCGCACCTTCACGCCTTGGAGGATCATACCTTGGAAGGTCATGTCTTGGAGGATCATGTCTTGGAGAATCATGAGATGGATCCTCTGCTTGTGGGGTGACATTTTGGAGAATATGTGTCTTGGGCTATCATATGAGAATAACAGTCATTAGCCCGAGAAAGACTACTAGGACCATCACCACGCACCCCCATGGTTGGAGGTGTCTTCGCCACTTGCTTTCCCATTTCTTGGAGTCTAGACATGCGGGATAGGTCATCAACGGTTTCGTTGATCCCCTTGAATTCCTCTTGGAATACATCTAAGCGGGCCATCATCACATGAATCAAGGTATTGGTCTCCATGTTCACTTCAACTTCCTTTTGAGTCATAGTACCTACAAACAATTAAAAAAAACATGGTTAGTAGAAAGAGTCCCCACCAATTCACTCCTTAAGTGTTTACACTCGATTTGATTGCGCACAATCCACTGATGTTTACACTCAATTATTGGCTTTTACTCGCTCGAATATTCTCACCACACTTGCCTTTTACCTCTCTTAGCTAATTCAAGTTGCTTTTCACATTCAAGTCCGATTTAACAATCAAACTCAATTTAATTCGGGATGGAATAGAGTTGATGTAGCAAAGAATGAACAATGAAAGCTAACAGACGAGAAGTAGAAAAAGTCAACGAGATGAAAAGAGAAAAGCACGTATCGAATTGTCACGAAACGAATTCGGATTTGGATGAAATTTTGTTTATGATCTAGAAATTCACTGTATTTGATGATATGATAGGGGTTTGGGTGATCTGAAACTGTTTAGGGGCTGTTCCAAGAAATCTGTGAAGTGACTGGTTTCTAAGTGGCCTTAAATAGTGGTTTCTAATAATGGCATAACATTGTCTTAATTGCACCTAAAGTGGGCTGAATCAAAAGTCATTAACTTAAAATGGGCTTTTGATCAACATCTCAGCGCTATCGCGACATAATGGGCGCGATCGCGATGACCAACCCAGCAGTGCTTCTTGAACGCGCCAGAGGCCACACGTCTGCGAACATGGCTTCCTCAGCCTTTCTCGACTTCCTACGCGATCGCATTTGTGGACTTGGGATCGCGCTGGTCAGTGAGTTGCCCTTGCGCGATCGCATCTATTGACTCGTGATCGTGCTGAGTTGATTTTGGAGTTCAGGAAGTAAGCTTGTAAACAGGCCCTGCAGCCTCAAATATTTGCCCCAGCAGCTTCACTTGTTCACTTTTGCCAACTTTTGCCTTGATTCTTTGCTTCCAAGCCCTTTTGAAACACTACAAGCTTTTGATGTTGAGTCTAAATCCACCAATGTCATGAGCGCCAATCCGGTTTGCATCAGAAGTTGAAGGGTGCAACATTGAATTACTCTACATATGACAAGGAGTTGTATGCCCTCGCGAGAGCTTTAGCTCATTTGCAGTACTATCTATGGCCTACAGAGTTTGTCATTAGGAGTGATCATGAGTTGCTCAAACATCTTAGGGGGCAAGAGAAGCTGAACAAGAGGCATACCAAATAGGTTGAGTTCATTGAGAGTTTCCCTTACGTAATTCATTACAAAAAAGGAAAGGAGAATGTAGTTGTTGATGCACTTTCTAGGAAGTTTGCCTTAGCTACCACTTTAGCATCTAGGTTGATGGGTTTTGAGAGTATTAAATCTATATACATGCATGACCCTAAGCTTAAGAGTGTGTTTGATGCCATAGCTAATAGGTAGCGAATAGAGAAGTGTCAATGGCATGATGGCTACCTTTTTAAGAAGTGGAGAGTTTGCATACGAGAGTCTTCATGGCATGAGTTGTTGGTGCGTGAGGCACATTGTTGGGGCTTGATGGGTCACTTTGGGGTAGATAAGACCTTAGCTACACTAGGTGAGAAGTTTCATTGGCCTAAGATGAGGCGTGATGTTGAGCGTGTGTGTGGTGCTTGATTAGACCGCAAACGGGCTAAGTCTAGGTCTAGTAACCACGATTTGTACACTCCTTTACCCGTCCCTACTAGTCCTTAGGGTAGAAATCACTATGTATTTTATGATGGGGCTGCCTCGTTTTAGGGGTGGTCATGATAGCATATATGCTGTTGTTGATAGGTTTTCTAAGTTGACTCATTTTATCCCTTGTAGAAAATGTGATTATGTGCAACATGTGGCTTCTCAGTTTATTGCTACTGTGTTAAAATTACATGGTGTACCTCGTAAAATTGTTAGTGACAGGGATTCTAAGTTTTTGAGTCACTTCTAGAAGTGTTTCTGGGGTGCTCTTGGCACAAAATTGCTGTTTTCTACGTCTCATCACCCTCAAAAGAATGAGAAAACTGAGGTTGTTAACCCCACCTTGGGAGCTCTTCTTAGAGCTATGACCAAAGGTAAGGCTGGGCTGTGGGCTGATAGGTTACCTATTATGGACTTTGCTTATAATAGAACTTTGCATAGAATGAGTAGCATGACTCCATTTGAATATGTTTATGGCTTTAATCCCTTGATTCCACTTGATCTTACTCCTTTGCCTAGAGATGCAGCTATTATTGTTGAAGGTAAAAGTCGGATAGCCATGTTGCTTGAGCTACATGCTAAGGTAAGGAAGAACTTTGAGGATGCCTATGAGAAGGTGGTGCCCAAGAAGAATAAGGGGCGGAAAAAGCTGGATTTGAAGAAAGGTGATTGGGTTAGGGTGAACTTCAGAAAGGAGAGGTTCCTAAGGCAAAGGAAGGGGAAGCTAGCCCCGAGGGGAGATGGTCAATTCTAAGTGCTTCAAAAGATCAACAATAAGACCTTTGTTATAGACCTGCCTGGTGAGTATAATGTTTCAACACTTTCAATAATGTTGCAGGTAGTGCCGCTTTGAGAGATGATGATGGCTCGATTTTGAGGATGAAATCTTCTCAAGAAGGGGAGAATGATACAGTGCATGTGTGGGCAAAAATATGTCACCTACTATTATGAGGATACAAGTCCAGCTGGGGAGACTAGACTTATCTTACAAGTAACCGGGAGCAGAGGAAACACGCCCGCTCCTGGAGCCAATGACCATTTAGGCGGCACGACCATAGGATGCAGGGTATATATTCTACCACCTAGGGTTACAGTCTCCTAGTTAGGGTTTAGTATATACCACCACCTTGAGTTATAGGCTCATAGCCTTATTAGTCTTTGTATTTTACCTTATTTAAGACTGGGTATCTCTACTAAAACTACCCCTCCTTACATTTTATTGTACATCATGCGATTCACCACAGAATTCGGCTATTCGCAAGGAATAAGAATTACTTTACCTTTTCTTGCTTATTTCGTCTTGCTTACTTATTATTGCTTTCATTATATTTACTTACTTTTCCATCGTAATAACTTTATTGCTTGTGACCCCAAGCATAATTTATTGTATCACCTAGACGTACAATTTTAGGCATAAACCATGGGGCCTAGGCAATTGTAGGTATTCTAAGGTGGAAAAAATGCAATCATGTCTGACGACGATAGCATTCCAAGGAATACTGCAGACGCAGTAGACGAGTCAGTGAAGGACCTTGATGATCCCAGCGTCCAGCCTAAAGATCTCATCGGGCATCCGAAAGATTCTTCCCAGGAATCGATCCCTGTTTCCAATAATGGGGAAGGAGACCGATCGCTGGAAGGTAATCCCGAGTTTAGAATTTTCATTGTTAATCTCGTCAAAACTATGTCAGAGTATGCAGAACAGAACTCAAACAACGTGATCGAAGAGGTATCTTAGAAGCTAGGAGCGATGTTTGCTGGATTGTCTCGAGGCCAGCATCCCCACGAGGACCAGCACCCACGAACAATTCACCGGCATCCGTTCCTAGCCGAAGGTTCAACATGGATGTTGTCCCTGGAGGCTCGTCAACAATCAGCAACCAAGATCTCAAGGGAGCTCCTGTCATTCAAGACCTCATAAAAGAGATGAAGGCCATCCACGACCAAATTGGTAATGTTCTGGGTGCTCCACCCAAAGTTACCACAGTAGATGAGCAAAAATTTTACAAACATGCTTACAAAACAAGTGTTGCACCGGTCCGCATACCAAAGCACTTCCGCTTGCCGAATAACTTGAAGTATAATGGAACGGCTGATCCGGACGAGCATATTTCTGTGTATTACACGGCTGTGAAGAGTAATGAGATTACTAAGGAAGAAATCCAGTCAGCTCTAGTGAAGAGGTTTGGCTCGACCCTTGTGTGGGCAAAAATATGCCACCTATTGTTACGGGGATATGAGTCAAGCTGGTGAGACTAGACTTATCCTACAAGTCACCGAGCACTGAGGATATACAGTCGCTCCTAGAGCCAATGACCGTTTAGGCGTTTTGGCCACAGGGCGCAGGGCGCACATCCCGTCTCCTAGTTAGGGTTTTATATACCACCGCATTGAGTTGTAGGCACATTGCCCTATTAGTACCTGTATTTTACCTTATTTAAAACTAGGTATCACTATTATAAATACCCCTCCTTACATTGTATTGTACCATCTCTGGATACGCCAACAACTTCAGCTACTCTCAATCGAGCCCCTGTCGTCAGGTTGGTTCTTCTCTTCATGTCTTTTACTGATGTAATTTCTTCACACGTTCCATGAATGATTATCTATCAAACACTTGCTGAAACTGCTACACTAACTCCTATCCCCGAGCCGACTAGCTCTCCTCAGCATCGCCTTGGCAAAGACTTGGCTATAGATACCACTCTCGTCATCAAGCCCTTGAATGAACCTCGTGAGGTTGTTATCCCTATTATTGCGGGAGTTAACTTGTTTAAGAGTCTGGGCGTTGTAACTGACCAAACTATCGAGTTGATTGGCACTTGTGAGTAGAGACACCTTGGTGACTATAGTCACCAAAAGCTGCTTGAGGTTGCCGCAGGATGTTCTCTCTGGGTAAATTTTCTTCATTCATATATAACGTTATGAATCGAACTTTTACCTTCCTCCTTTTGATCTTTTGGCATTCGTTCAGGTGTTGATAGTTATCATGAAATCCTTCGCCGAGCGAGTTCGGATGAAACCCTGAAGGAGGAAAATGATGCTTTGCGGGGACAGGTCGCCAGCTTGCAACCCTTCGTAGAAATGGTGGAACAGCTGAATGGACAGTTCCAAACCACACGCAAAGCCTACCTTTTAGAGAAAATGAAGAACAAGAATTTTAATGCAGCAATGAGCAACGAGGCCCACAAGCATAAACAGGCTGTAGAGACTCACCAGTCTTCCTTGTAGGAAGCCACACTCACTGGGAAAGTACATTATGCCAATGTGACCCGCTTGGAAGCAGTTGAAGAAGGCTTACGACAAAGGTTGTCTTCAATGGAAGAGCTAGTTAAGACTGCTGAGAAAGATATTTCTGATGCTAAGAGCTTTCTGTGTTTCTCCAAGATGATAATGATAAACTAAGGGCCAAAGTGGCATCCTTTGGGAAAAACTGCGATAAGCTCCGCAATGACTCCCGCCGAACGGAGGAGAAGATGAATGTACTGAACGCTCAGTATCTGGATGAGGTAGACCATGCTAATCTTGCGGCTGCACTTACTACCTTCCACTGGATTCGTGAAAATCCTAGCATGGACCTAGCTGCTAAGATTGCTTCGTTGACCGAGCTCGTAGACCAAGCAGATGCTCAACTAGGCTCTAAATAAGCTAGTGGTGAAGGAGACGACAATATGGCGGCTGGGGAAGCTGTAGTTGTGAAGCAGGGCCTTCGCGGAGTGTTGTTGCTGAAGGAAGTCCCCCGAGATATAATTAGAATCCCCTCCCCCCCCCCCCAAAATGTAATTTTTGTGATCACGTTTCGAACAATTGCCCGTGTTTTGGGCGTAATTGCTGTGTTTTTGGCCCATTTTAAGGCTTTTGACTTAAATCATCTATTACTTTGTTTATGGAAATTTCAATTTCTACTGTAAACAGTTTTTAGACAATTATCCTACCAAGTCGTGCCTGCATGGGCGTGAGCGCCGAGAGATTTAGGTGGTTTTTGTTATGTAACGGACACCCTATTTATTCTAATGTCTAGAATGTTTGCCAGTGAGCCTACTTGGGCATATGTGTCCATAGTATGTACGCCAGCGGCTAACGACTTAGATTGCGTCTGTGATGGACAGCTTTTCTAAGTGCAAGGCTCGCGGCCGCAATGGGACGTCTTTAGCCCATTGTATATAACAGGACATTTTTGCGTTCAAGTTAGATCGTCTATGCTTGTTCACTCGAGTGTTTTATGACTTTCTAGCACTATGCAGGCGAGAGTCCCCATCGACATGTAGGTGCAATTTGTTGAATTAACGATCTCAACATATGAATAATAGCTGGTGGCTGAACTAGAAGTGATCTAGCTTTAAGCGAGTAGTTTACCCTATTTTTGTCACGAGAAGTGAGGGTATTATTTCTACTTAAGTTGTACCAGCTATGAAAATTTGGATCGTAGATGGATCTGATTGTAAAACCGGCTAAATAAAATAGTAATTTTATTGATAAAGGGGGGCGCTGGGCCCAAACTGTTGTGGGTGAAAACTCATAACATAGTTGATAAGCATGAAAAATACTGTAATTGAAATTCTAAATGAGACTACAGACTTAATTAAAGTAAATACTGAAAAGAATTGTACTTCCAAGTGCCCTACTCATTCTCCCCCTCCAAACTTTTAATCAACCAAATAGTCAAAGCTGTCGTCTTGGTTGATTGGGGTTTCGAGGTATTCTTCAGTATTAAGGGAGTTTACCTCTGTTTCTGTGTCAGGATGAACGCTCCTAAGACCGCTGCCATATAGCATTCCTTTGCCACTTCCTTATCTCTATTAATCTATTTTGCCCCCCCTCCCCCCTCATTTTGCAGGGTATTTGAGCTTTTGATGTAGGGTGGAAGTAGGGATGGCAATGGGGCGGGGCGGGGCGGGGCGGGTTGAGCCTTAACCCGCATAATTTTCAACCCGCCCCGCCCCGCTAAAACCCGCCCCGCCTGAATTTTTTTTTTCTTTTCAAGGCTACACTCCATATTTTTAGAGTATGAAAACGTGACATTCCTTTTTTTTCTTGAAGATTAAGAACGACAATCATTTGTAAGTGAGAAATGAATATCACTCTGAAGTAACAGTAGGCCTTCACATTGATGATGTTCTAAACAATATTACTATATTTAAGTTGCAATCCTATGTTTGAAATAAAATAAAAAATAAAGTTAGATAAAAGATGTCATGTTGCATTTTTCAGGGCATTCAAAGTAAGCAACCATAAAATATATAGTAGGAAATTGTGGAACAATTGTCTACATTATCTAAGATATTTCAAAACATAACAATTGGAAACTGTGACATCAATAATTAACATTAATAAAGTTGCTTGACCACACCCTCACCTGAGATTAAAACACATAATTTAGTATGTATTATGATAATAGATTGAAAAAAATATACATAAAAAGTATGTATTTAGTTCCCTGGAATAGCATGGAGTTTCATTTTTGCAATTTTAACCACAAAAAAATGGTTATATTTGAGTGGTTACTAAGGGGATGGAGCTGGGTAAGAGGTAAAACAGTAAAAGAAAGATAAAAAACTTATGTTCACATAAAACCCGCAACCCACCCCGCCCCGCCTTCAATTTTGCAGAAAGATGATTTAACCCGCGCCGCGCCGCATAAAGAGCAAACCCGCCCCGCGTAAAGAGCAAACCCGCCCCGCCCCGCATAGGGGAAAACTCGCCCCACCCCGTTGCCATTCCTAGGTGGAAGGCACTTCTTTGACCTGGTGGATCCACAGTCGTCCCACAATGGCATTATAAGGGACCCCTCCTTTGATCACCTGGAAGGACGCAACATGGTCTGCTCCAAGTATGCACGTTGCAAGATCTATTTCTCTAACAGATCTTTTGCAAGAATTTTTGAGGCGATCCAATACGTAGACACTTGGAGTCACTTTGTCTTCAATTCCCATTGCCTATAGGGTATCCTACTTGATAAAGTTTACAGTGCTGCTAGCGTCGACCAGGATGCGTTTGACATCTGTATCCTCTATTATAAGTTTTATGAACAGGGCATCGTGGTGAGGAGTGTTATAGCAGTTGTTATCCTCATCACTAACAAGATCATCTTATCTCGGGTGTGGCCTCCATCAGGCGCTACCTCGCTTTGATTTTAATTGTTAAATAATGTTGGGCCGCCGACTATCACATTGATGGACCTCTTAGGTTCCAGCAAATCAGGAGGACCCTCTGAGCTTCTGTTTTTAGCGTACGCTTGCTTTTCCCTATCGGTCAGCAAATCTTTCAAGTATCCTTTGTTGAGCAGACCCATTACTTCTAGAATTAGAGCACTACAACGGGCAGTCTTGTACCCGTGATCTCTGCAGAAATTACAGCAGAGGTTTATATCTCTCTTGCCGGGCTCTGCCTCATATTGCAGCGCCAGCGTACTTGGGCTCTTTTCAGATGATCTTTTACAAATTTTATGGCGTTGACGCTCAGCCCTAGCTCCTCAAACATGTTAGGTATTATGTCGATGCTGAGCGATCCCTTAGGAGGGAACTTCGCTGCTTTGTGTTGTCCTCTCGCTTTTCCACCAGTTTCAGGAAGTCGACCATGTAATCTCTCCTGCTCCGCTTCCCTCTATCTCCAACTCGAGGTTTTTCAATGTATTCCCATTTTTGACCTTGACGATTAATGTCTTCGGTGATCAATCGAATGCCACCGTCGAAGGTCGAGAATTGTCCAGGTTGCAAATAGAGCTTCTCAGTATACCTCTAGTGTAAAGCATTCCATGTGGTCACCGGGTGCTGAGTAAGACTCCACTGTAACTCCCGGGTAGCTAACGAATCCTTAGAGTTCAGACTTTTGGAAAAAGCTACAACAGCGATATTGTCAGGAACTTGAGGGAGCTCCCTGTGTTCCCTCTGACATGGCTCCAGGTAATCCTTCAACAGCTCTTCGTCGCGTAGGCGGATCTCAAAGATATCTTCCATCCGCTTCTCTCACTTACAGGCTCCGGAATGCGCCTTCTCGAACAAATCCTGCATCTGGATGAATGACTCGATCGAACCCATTGGCAGTTGAGTGTACCAAGCGAGGGCCCCTTTAGTTAATATTGAGTCGAATCTCTTCACCAAAGATGATTAAGTTTCTTCTTCGCTAATCTTGTTGCTTTTGACAGCTGTATAATAAGCCGTAATATGGTCGTCCGGATCGGTGATTCTTTCCTACTTAAGGTTATCCGACAAGCGGAAGTACTTTGGTACGTGGACCGGTGCAGCACTTTCTTTATATGTGTGCTTATAGAAATTTTGCTCATCTACGATGGTAACCTGACGTGGACCACCCGACACGTTACCGATCAGATCAGGGATGGCCTTCTTCTCCTTTTGGATGTCCTGAATGACAGGTGTTCCTTTGAGATCTTTCTTATTGATTGCTGTAGAGCTGCCTGGGGCAACATCTATGTTGAGTCTTCGATTAGGCACGGATGCTGGTGACTCGTTCGCGGGCGCTGGTCCTCGCGGGGATGCCGGCCTCTGAGACGATCTAGCAAACATCCCTCCTAACTTCTGGGCCATGGCTTCGGCCTTGCTAGCCAAGTTTTGCTCTGCGCGTTCCTCCTAGCTCTTAAAGTGACCAATGAGGAATTCCTTAAGCCCAGTGTTATTTCTACGTGGCTGATTGTCTTCCCCATCACTGGCTACAGGGATCGGATCCTTGGCAGGGTCCTTCGCCTGTCCGTCAGGATCGCTGGGATCCATTATGGAATCATCTACAGCATCGGTAGTATTCTAGGGAATGTTTTCGCCTGACATGGCTGCGCCTTATCCTTCGTTGAAACCTACAATTGCCTAGGCCCCACGATGGGTGCCAGATTGTTTAGACCTGAATTTTTTCGTTTAGGTAAAAAAAAATTAAATTTGTTAGAGGGTCACAAGAAATAAAGTAAATACACAGGAAAAGTAAGTAAAACTAAGAGAAAAGTAATAGACAAAAAAGTAAAGAGTTTTATTCCTTGAGAATAGTTGGATTCTGTGTGAATTGCTTGATGTACAATACAATGTAAGGAGAGGTATTTATAGTAGAGATTTATCCAGTCTTAATTATGGTAAAATACAAAGACTAATAAGGCGGCGGTTTATACAAAACCCTAAATAGGAGACTGTAAACCCTAAGGCGACGGGATGTGTACCTTGCGTCCTATGCCTGTGTCGACTGAGCGGCTGTGGCATGAGGAGTAGGCGTGTATCCTCTGCGCCTGGTGGCTGGTAAGCTAAGTATAGTTTTGCCAGCTGGACTCATATCTCTGTAATCATAGGTGGCGCATTTTTGCCCATATAGTGAATATAATCAACAAGATGTTTCTGCTCACAGGGGCCAGTTAGATCTGCAGTGTGGTCAGTCACAACGCCCAGGCTCTCAAATATGTTAACTCATGCCGCAATGGAAATTACAACCTCACGAGATCTGCCAACGGGCTCTACGATGGAAGCCATATCCACAACCACCTTTTTACCAGGGCGATACTAAGAAGGGCTAGTTGGCTCAGAAACAGGAGTCAGTGTAACAGGTTCTGCAAGTGTTCAATGGGCAATCATTTATGAGATATGTGAAGACATTACGTCAGTAAAAGGCAGGAAGAGAAGAACCAACCTGATGACGGGGGCTCAAGATGAACAGTTGGTTGTATGACTTCGTCCCCTTCACCAGCTGCTTCTTCGACCTCTGGAGCTTCATCAACAATATGTCTATGCTTTCGCGTAAAGGACCAAACTCAAGAGTAGCAGCAACAGAAGAAGGAGCAGCAACCTCAAGCTCGGGCACTCGGAGGAGTTCTCCCTCGCCATCAGAAATCACCAAAGTCTCATTGACGACTACTACATTGTTGAATCTGGTAAGCCTTTTTCTCTTTGAAGAATAGGAGCCGCTAGCTCTATCAGCGACCCTACAGCCTTAGGGAGAAGAGCGGTGTATGGAGCAGCAATTTAAATTTCCTTCAATTTAGGCATTTGATGGTGGGAGACCCCTGAAGTGAAATAAGGTGTTGGCAAACAGTCGAAGCATGAAATCAAGAAAGTACTCAGAAGAAATAACTTACCATGGTCTTTTGCCCACCAACCGTTCATACCAGCAAGGGTCGTGAAAGTGACTGTGTTGGTAGGGTTTTTCGCAAAGATCGCGGTAACCCACATGGCCAACGCATCGTGGGTTAGCAGAAGAGATATCATAGAGTTCATTGAGGACATATGTTATCATTATAACGTCTGTTTAGGCTAGGTCTGGCGTTTCAATGACACTATGACATTATGGATGGGGTTCGCACCGGCACATATCGGTGGACCCAGCCACGGTCTTTGGAATTCAATATAAGAGACTATACCTCTCTTTCCTTGTCTGTTGAAAATCAACATACCTGCTTTGTGCAAGCGGGGAGAATAGAAAGCATGGAGATGCCAGAATGAAAATTTCACCTTGGCGTGGTTAGCCAAATGATCCAATACGGCCACCAAATGCCAAATGGAAGGCCAGACCTAGCCTAAACAAACGTTATAATGATAACATATGTCCTCAACAATTAAATAAACACGCTTGTTAAGATGCAGAGTGAAAAGGTATGTATGCACCATCAAATAACCAACAAGTTCTTTCCATGGCAATGGGAACGATGATGTCTATGATGGTCGGCAATTTGCAGTCAAGTCTGATGCGAGTCACATCATCCTCTACGATGGCAGAAGGGTAGAATTCAATCGGAAGGTTAAAGATAGAATTTCCTTTGAGAAGATGTTTCTGAAAAGAGTTTAAAGATGAGTAGAAAGGCTCAATAATCACGGCATACTTATACATGCCAAGGAGGAGTCTTAGATGGAAAATAGATCCTTTTGCAGATGTGAGATCGTGATCACTATGGCTTATGTGGTGAATCCCAATAATTATGGGATATGACAGAGCCATTGCAGCATCGGAAAGATGTGGATAAAAACACTTCAATCACAGGATTGCACGTAATCGTACTTGAGTACTGCCAGTTAATGCAATGCATGTGAAGAGAAGGGGACGAGGTCGGGTGCTGGCACATCTCTACGTCTTCTATCACGCCTCTTTCATTTCCTGACTGGTTACGATAGCACTCAGCAAGTAGAAGGACTAACTGTGTGGGCAAAAATATGCCACCTATGATTACGGGGATACGAGTCCAGCTGGCGAGACAAGACTTAGCTTACAAGTCATCGGGTGCAGAGGATAACGCATGTTTCTCAGGTCGCGGCTGCTCAGCTGGTACGAGCATAGGATGCAAGATATACATACCGCCGCATTAGGGTTTTATATATACTATCGCTTTGAGTATATAGGCCCACGGCCTTATTAGTCTTTATATTTTACCATAATTAGACTGGGTAAATCGTAGCTATAAATACCCCTCCTACCATTGTATTCTACAAGAAGCAATTCATACCGAATCAGGCTATTTTCAAGGAATAATACTCTTTGCTTTCTTGTTATTACTTTTTCTCTTTTATTCCTATATTTTCTTTCATATTTACCATATTTCTTGTTACCCTCTTATAAATTTAATTGTTTAACCTAGATGACCAAATTTAGGCATAAACACAGCCAGAGATCTGATCTCTGTAGGTAGTGACGGCAAGGACGATCAACCACGCCGAAACAACTCCAGGTTCAAATATGTCCTCGTTGATTTCTTTAAGACCCAGGCAGAACGGCCAGAGAAAACTCGACCAACATATTCGATAGCATGGTACAAAAGTTGGGAGCAATCTTCGCTGGATCGTCTCAGAGGCCAGCATCCCCGCGAGGACCAGCACCCGTCAACTAATCACCAGCCTCCGTTCCCAATCGAAGACTCAACATAGAAGCCATCCCTGGAAGATTTACAGCAGCCAGCAATGAAGGTCTCGAAGGAATACCTGTCATTTAGGACATCCTGAAGGAGATGAAAGCCATCCACGAGAAGATTGGTTACGTGCCGGGTGCTCCACCTCAGGTTATCGTCGTAGAAGAGCGAAAGTTCTATAAGCATGCATACAACAAGAGTGCTATACCGATCCGTGTACCTAAAAACTTCTGCTTGACGGATAACCTCAAGTACGATGGAACTACTGATCTGGACGAGCACATCGCTGCTTATTATATAGCCGTCAAAAGCAATCAGATTACTTATGAAGAAATCCAATTTGCTCTACTGAAGAGGTTTGGTTTGACCTTGACTATAAGCGCGCTCGCATGGTACACTCAACTACCAATGGGGTCAGTCGAGTCATTCACCCAAATGTAAGATTTGTTCAAGAAGGCACATTATGGAGTCTGCAAGCGAGAGAAGCATATGGAAGATATCTTTGAGATCCGGCAACGTGACGACGAGCTGCTGAAAGACTAGCTGGAGAGATTTCAGAGGGAATGCATGGAGCTCCCTCCAATTCCCGGCAATATTGATATGGTAGCTTTTGGTAAGAGTCTGAACTCCAGGGGTTCATTAGCACCTCAGGAGTTACATTGGAGCCTAAATAAACACCTGTAGACGAGATGGAATACCTTACACCAGCTATATAATGAGAAACTTTGCATTGAACCTGATCCACTTCTAGAGCCATGCGAAGATGCACGAAGGAGAATGAAAAAAAAGGTTCAGGGTCAAGCGGATTCGGAAAAGCAAAATAGTTCTTGAGGAACCAGATCACACGAGAGAAGCACAGAACAGCGCAACTTCAAAGACTTCGGGTTGTGGGTGAATACAGTGGAGCTAGTTGCCAATCACTTTTGAAAACTAGGTTCCAGGGTGCACTGGCCACCCACTATTAATGTTCCAGGGGAGAATTCAACGGCCTACTAAAATTTTGATTGGAGTAACGGCCACTCTACAGTTGACTGTAAAGCTTTGATGCTTGAAATTGAGCACTTATTGAAGGAAGGACACCTTAAAGACCTGATCACAGAGGGAGCAAGACGACCCATAGTGCCCGACCCTAAGGACAAGCGGAGCATCAACGTGATCATCACTATAACCGGGTCCGATGAAACTTGGAAGACTAAAGCACTGGGACTATCTATTAGCCCGATTGCGTTCAGCCAAACAGATGAGGAAAGAGAGAACCAAGAGGCCCTCATAGACCCAATTAAGGAGCTTGACTTTCAGATTGAACAAGCTCTGATTGACCTAGGAAGTGATGTCTACATCATTAGATGGATATATTGCGGAAGATGGGCCAGCATCGCCGGAAAATTTTGAACCCCTACAGGATAACCAGCTTCAACAGCATCTATGAAAAACCTATAGGGGAACTATGATACAATACGAACCAGGCTCACCTGTTCGATTCATCAAGCTAGTGCACCGAGGAGTCACATGACGCCCACGATCAACAATGATGGAAATCCACAGAGCAGACAACAAATGACCGTTGATGACTTCAGAAGCTGTGAGACCGAGCACAACTTATGAAAGCTCAATGATCAAGCTCGAGCCCGAAGCTAAAAAGCAACTGAACCAAAGAAGAATGACGCCGAGCAGTGAATCGATCGAAGGGCTACAAATGTGTCCGAGGCAGGAGAGCGTTCGATTCCAATTATGACCGAGGCAAACAAGCATCCAACTCAAATGTGTTCGAGTTGAGCTGCCAAGGACATAAAACTGCTTCAGCCCTTCGTGGCTTTATTTTATTGGTCACCTGTGACCATTTTACTATTTGTCCATTTTATTATCTATATAAACTCCTAGAATAGCTCATTAGATAGTTAGTTTTAGTTGATTGAGAGAATAGAGATAGATTTGGCCGAGCCAATCTTGTTGAAGCCCGAGGCTTTTTGTAGGCCTTCTTTGGCTTGGAACCGAATGGATTTCATCCCTAGTATGAATCCTTGTTAGGTTCAACTTCCCTTGGATAATCAATCATTTTTTGATTCAGATTATCCATTCTTTCTTCTATTTCTGTTCTCCCCCATTCCTTATTTCTTGTTATCTTGGTTACTGTATTGCTTCCGCCTCTTTATCTTATTCGTTTCCGCATCGTGTTCGTGTTGTTTCCGATTGCTTGCTTGTCTTCGGATTTAGCTTGCATCAGTTTGGTATCAGAGCAAGGCTTGGAATTCGTTCTTACGAATCCATGTTCCTTGTTCATCTTATCTTTACTTTTGGTTGTTATTACTTGCAAAAGAAGAAAATACACAAAAAAAAAATTGAAAAGGTTGAAAAAATTATCAAAAAATTTTGTTGTTGATTGTTTGGATTAAACAATCACATATTTGGATTCACCATTGTCCAAGGATCAATTTGAGTACCCAACGTACATCGTTTGTAACTAGGTCTTTTCTTCGATTTTGGACTGTGTTCTTGACGTGGTGTTGATGAAAATCGAACCCCAGTTGTGTTTTGGTGTTTATCGATGAAGGCTAGAGGTTGTTTGATTTGGGTCGATTTTAGTGCTTGAAATCAAAGTTCCACTGTTTAGCCACCGTCCGTACGTTGAAGAAGAAAGGGGTAAACTTTTAAAATCCAAACCCCAGGTGAAAAAGTTTGTCGGCTAGAAAGGGGAAAGTGGATATGGTTAAACCTTATCCGTACCGAAGGAGGGACCACGTTGTCTGTACCGAGGTCACGTGTTCGTTGAATTCCGAGGCGGAACCGAGGAGGAGGTAGATTCTCTTAGGTTTTCACTTTTCTTGTGTCCCAATATTCTCGATAATGGATCTCTGGAGTAATTCTTTCTACTCGAGGTCGTACTATCAAATTTGAGCTTTTAGGAACTCCTGCGTGGGGTGAATGAAGTCCAATTTTCGTAGACAAATCTTTGACTCCCCGTGCGCAGTTTGAATAGCGACCGTTCCATCGAGTCATATAAAATCCTTCCGAAGCTATACTTGGAAAGTACTAGTTGTGACTTATCACTTCGGTTTCCTAACAAGAAGGCAAGGCCATCTTTAAGTGGAAAAAGGCTAGAGTGGTGAGAGCAATAGAGTGAGGTCACAAAAGCCAACGACCATGTGTATACACGAGTGGAAAGAAAATTGAGTGTCCATTCTTTGAGTGATACACGTGAGGGGGTGAACTTGTGAGGTCCTTAACTTTATTTGTTGCGGCTATGTCTTCGGATGATGAAGATTATGGAGGGTATGATTCGTGTGGAGATGATGGAGACTATGGTTCCTACGAGAGTGATTGCTATAATGACACCGGGGACTATGGCTCTTACGAGGACGAAGCAGGTCAGTATGATGATTTCGAAGAAGAAGAAGACTACGAGGTTTGTGAAGATGAACGAGAAGATCCTTATGCTTCTAGTCGAGAATATGAAGGTAGTAACGCTTCGAGGTATGATGACCCTACTTACTCTCTTTGTGATGATCTTGAATACGATGAACGTGACATTGGGGAAATCGATGATGAAGTTGATCGAGTGAACTATTCAATAGCATCTTCCTTCGATGTCTCGTATAGACCATAAGAGAGTAGTAGAGTTCCTTCCATCGGGTTGGGAGGAAGTGGCGGTTGTTATTCCATGGGAGGAGGAAGGCTTGCAACTTTTAGTCGTGACACACGATTCAATGCTTCCAATTCCTATGGGAAGGGTGGCTCGAGGAGCTATGGTGGTTGTGGACCTGAGGAGGGTAGAGGAGGTTTCTACCGAACTCCTTCTCCGAGGAGAAGTTCTTACGGGTCCTATGATAAAACTCCTTCCTCGACTTTCAACAATACTTCTAATGTTGGAAGAATGAAGGGAAGTGGGAGGTATCCTAGTGGTGTTGCCACTAGTGGAGGAATAAGGAAGACCCAAGTTTTTGGTTCCGATATTGAAACAACCTCGGTCAATCGTTTCGAAAGTTAGGACTCTGATTGGCGTGCCGAAAGTTAAATAATTTGACTTTTTTTTCCATTTAATTTGCATATTGAGTTTCGAGAGTCCCGAGCCGGTGAAGGGTCATTATTGCATATACTTCCCGGTTTACGATGAGAGTCCCACACCGGTGAAAGGTCATTATTACATATACTTCCCGGTTGGTGATGAGAGTCCCGCACCGGTGAAGGGTCATTATTACATATACTTTCCGGTAATTGATGAGAGTCCAGAGCTGGTGAAGGGTCATTATTGCATATACTTCCCGGTTGGCGATGAGTGTCCCGCACCGGTGAAGGGTCATTATTGCATGTACTTCCCGGTTGGCGATGAGTGTCCCGCACCGGTGAAGGGTCATCATTGCATATACTTCCTAATAATCGATGAGAGTCCCGAGCCAGTGAAGGGTTATTATTGCATATATCTCCTGGTAGACGATGAGAGTCCCACGCCGGAGATAGGTATCAGGCATATGTGACTGCATTGCATCGTACCGCATTCATCCTATCTCATTGCACCGCATACTGACTATTGTGTGTATTGTGTTGTGTTTTATGTATGCGGTATGTATACCATGTTGTGGACATATCTCAGATTGCCTATATATTTCTGGCTTGTATCCCGGGTTGCACGTCGCGACAGTATAAGTACATGGATCGGATCGGGTTGCACGCCGCAACATTATAAATATACGGATCGGGTTGCGCGCCGCAACAGTATAAATATATGGATCGGGTTGCACGCCGCAACAGTATAAATGTACAGATCGGGTTGCACGCCGCAACAGTATGAATGTACGGATCGGGTTGCACGCCGCGACAGTATAAATATATGGATCGGGTTGCACGCCGCAACAGGATGTATTTCTGATTGTTGATATGTTCGAGATACCTATATGTTCTGTCTACCTTATGTCCCTGGTTGTTTATGATTCCATACGTGTTTTTAGTTATTATCTGGCTCTGCCTGTTTATAGTTCAAATAAGATGGATTTGGTTTACCTATTTTTCTTCTCCCTGGCTAGCTATCTTATTCTTTAATGAGGCTATTCTGCCCCACTTATTGAGTCCTTTTGACTCACCCTTGTTTGTTGTTTGTTCTTGTCCTTATTTATGAATTGTTATATTTATTTTCCTAATTTAATTGGTAAGGGTTCGCCCGACGGGTCTATAGGAGGATGTCGGGTGCCCGCATGGCCTAACCGGATTCCGAGTCGTGTCAGATATTTGTGGACATTCAAGTTTTTCTTTGAATGTACCTATGCAAGACTTGGGTAGAGAAGGGTTCGATGCTGAGGTTAATAGTAGTGGAGGATACTTGCTCAAGTTTGGAGATACCGATGCCAATTTCATTAGTTCTTCTTTGGTTGGGACCCTAAGGATACCATGCTATAGATTGAAACGACCTTATAATTGTAATGGAGTGTGGGTTTCCAAAGTTGTTCGAGTACTCATATCTCATAAGGGTTGTAGAGAATATACTTGGTGTGAAGTGTATCCCTTGCCCAATTTTGATGTTTTGCTAGGAAATCTGTGGATGCACAACAAACAGTTGCTATATATTAGTGAGAGGGATGTATACCTCATGTACAACAAAGAGTTGCAACTGGTTTTTGAGTTTACACCTTGCAGGTTGAAGGGCAAGATGTCCAATAGTGCATATGCTTCAGTTTTACAGTAGAAAAATGAGTGAGAACTCCAATCTATGATCGAACGAGTCCCACCGAGGAGTCCTACGAACAAGAGAAGTGGTGGGACAAGTACAAGAAAAGAGTCGACCGAAGTCAATACTGTGAACCCGAAGCCACAACCTTCGGAGCCAAGTGGTTCACCGACAACAAAAGAGAAGACCACGGTTGATGAGTCTTCGAGTCTTGGACTTCGGGTTGATGTTAAAAGTCCACCTACTCTAGCTATGGGTATTCTTGGGCCTCGACCCAATTCACCCGAATATGAGAGACAAAAGATTGAGAGGAGTAAGGGAGTGACCGGTGACAACTCTCGAGAGGAAAAAGGAGAGGATGTGTTGAGTGATGTGAGTGAGTTGTCACCCCCCGAACTGACACCTGACCTTGAAAAAAATGAGGGAAAAGAAAGAGGGAAAAAGAATCATTGAGAGTAAGGACACCCTATTCTAACCTTAACCCTTTATCTTTTTCTTCTATTTTTTTGAATTTTTGTGTAGGTACTCTTGGAGGCGAACCGATGGAGCCTCAACCATTTTCTGAAGTAGAAAGACAAGGTGAAGAAAATCGTCCATGTGAGCTTCACGGTGAAGAAAGTACTTATGACACTTCGGAGGCATTGAGAGAGACCGAAGGCCATTCCGAGGTAAGTGTTCGTTTTCCTTCCCGTGAGCATGATACTTCCCTGTCTTGTGAAATTTCTAGAGAAACCTCTATGCTAGCTGATGATTTGTATGATTACAATGTGTTTTCAACTAGTGTAGAGTCGAATGGTCAACTTGTGTATGAAAGTGAACCACTAGTTGAGAGGAATGATAAGCCACATCATGGTGTGGGCTCGATCTTCACCGAACCTTCTTTAGTGATGACGTTGTAGTTGACCTTGTTTGTGACCCTTGTTATGACACACCACCAATCTTTGATAAAGGGAAAGATGAGTTGTTTGATCATACCCTTGTTGAAATTATTGCCTATGGTAGATCTATGTGTTATAGTAAGGATGATGATAACCATGAGGACTCCCTACTGGATGAGTTGGATCGGAATATATTCGATGACTCCTCAAGTGTGGATGATGATCTTGGTTCGGATGCACCTTTGATGGGTAGTGAACTTGTTTTCACCAACCTTTTGTTCGAAGAAAATGGTGATGCGCATCCGATTCGAGGAGAATATGAACCACCTCGGATTGGAAATCTTAACCCAATAGATAATCCATTGTTTGAGACCTTCTTCATAAGCTTGTGCAATGAGAAAGATTGTCTTGGAGGTGATTTTGGAGGTGAAAGGCTATCTCTTGGTGTGAATAAGACTTCTTTTAAGAGGGAGTGAAGTATTCAATGTTAGTTGTCGAGTGAATCATCTTACTTACGCAATCCCACCTGTTGATTACACCTCGAGTATTGTACATACCGAAGCCCATAAGCCACATAGTGATAAAAGAAAATCGAGGGCTCGGTGTGTTGACAATGGGTTTAGAGGTGATAGGTCCTTTGATCGCTACATCTTGCATGTAGAGTGGCCTATTGATCTCTTCGTTTACTCATGTGTTCGGTACAGTTTCTATTTGAGCCAAGAACTTGTTGTTTCCTTCGGAGACATAGTTTTCTTGATCGGTATTGATGCTTGGCTCTATCATAAGTGTGTGTTTTCCACACTTTTGAACACTAACCTACTCTTGAAGTAGGAAGCTTTGTTTGTCTTTGCCTTGTTTGCAGGTCTTGTCAATTTGATTTCGAGGACGAAATCCTTTCAAGAAGGGGAGAATAATGAAGTACGAACCAGGCTCACCTATTCGATTCATCAAGCTAGTCCACCGAGGAGTCACATGACGCCCACGATCAAATAGTATGGCTGGAATGGAATATATCGAAGACTACCTCGCTGAACAACAATAATGGAAATCCACCGAGCAGACAACAAGTGATAGTTGCTGACTTCAGAAGCTATGAGACCGAGCACAACTTATGAAAGCTCAACGATCAAGCTCGAGCCCGAAGCTAAAAAGAAACCGAACCAAAGAAGAATGACGCCGAGAAGTGAATTGATCGAAGGGCTACAAATGTGCCCGAGGCAGGAGAGCGTTCGATTCCAATTATGACCGAGGCAAACAAGCGTCCAACTCAAATGTGTTCGAGCTGAGCTGCCGAACACATAAAACTGTTTCAGCCCTGCGTGGCTTTATCTTATTGGTCACTTGTGACCATTTTACTATTTTGTCCTTTTTATTATCTATATAAACTCCTAGCATAACTCATTAGATAGTTAGTTTTAGTTGATTGAGAGAATAGAGATAGATTTGGCCGAGCCAATCTTGTTGAAGCCCGAAGCTTTGTGTATGCCTTCTTTGGCTTGGAACCGAATGGATTACATCCCTAGTATGAATCCTTGTTAGGTTCAAGTTTCCTTTTCTCCCTTGGATAATCAATCATTTTTGATTCGGATTATCCATTCTTTCTTCTATTTCTATTCTCCCCCATCCCTTATTTCTTGTTATCTTGGTTACTTTATTGCTTCCGCCTCTTTATCTTATTCGTTTTCGTGTCGTGTTCTTTTTGTTTCCGATTGCTTACTTGTCTTCGGATTTAGCTTGCATCAAACTAGCTCTATCGGTCTATATCCCGGGCATGACGAGCATAACACTTTTTCAGGTACTGGCTTGTAATCTCTCATACAATTTCATCCTGGAACGACCATGGATACATGAAGTAAAAGGAGTACCCTCAACACTTCACCAAGTCTTCAGATACCCGACCCTTTGCGGGATCGGTGATTTACAGAGTGAGCGGTCCTTGCCAAGAGAGAGTCAAGTACCCGGTAATAGCGCCAACATAAGGTCGAAAGTAGAGGTAAATATGATTGATAGGGAGCCACTATGGGACGAGTCCATCAAGAGAAAAGCCAAAATAGCAATAGGAGAGTTAAGAGAGCAGTATCAGAGATGAGTAATCTGATTCCCAGAGCTATAGAACTGTGGCACCATCTCTCCGAAGTGCTGGTGAAACATGAAGATCCTTAATGGCCAATACATTATTGCCAAGTATTGACACGAGCAAAAATGAAACTCTTAAAGCCTCCGAGGATAACCGAACTAGTTCCGGGGGAGCATTTTGTATTGTATATCACAATCTCAAAAGTGGCGTGGAATGTGTTTCTTACGCGAGAAGAAGATGGGAGGCAAGTTCCTGTACAATAGCATAAGGGGCTTTTGTAGGCAGATGGACGCCTTCTATTACCAGTTCAGTTTGTGGCAACAGTAGTCATGGCAACACAAGAGTTGCGCCCGTATTTCCTTGATCATACAGTCATTGTGTCCTCCTCTATACCGATGTAGGCCATTCTGTCTAAGCCTAGTTCTTCACAAAGGTTAGCAGAGTGGGTCAAAGCTCTTGGAGAGTATGACATCATTTATCAGCCACGATTAGCTATCAGGTCGCAAGCCCTGGAGGATTTCGCCACAGAATTCAGTGAAGAGTTAGCATCAGAGTCAGAGGTTTTGATAAAGAACGTAGAAATGGTTGATCCTGGATAGTGGGTAATCCATACGAGTGTGGTGCTCAAAGGTGAAGAGGTCAACCTTGATTGGTGGATTAAAACACCCACTAGGAGAATCATTTACAAGGCCATAAGATACCCGTATAATGAAGCTGAATATGAAACCATAATTCAAGATGTTGACTTAGCCTACATATTAGGGGATATGAAGATCAGTCTCCATAGCAGCTCCCGGCTGGTGGTCAATTGCAAAATAGGGCAGAGTTATACGGCCACCTTGGATGCAAAGATTTTGGAGAAATTTTTTAACATCAATTGCCCGGAGAATGAGAGAATACTATAGAAAAGACCCTGCCTCATCAAGTGGCACTATCTCTGGATGATTTGTCCCATAGAGCCAAAAGAAGAGCAGATGCAGAAGCACTACATGGTAGGTGTTCTTTTGATGAGAAACATCGCATGACAAGAGGAATATCAAAGCAACTGTTTCATTAGAAAACAAACGCACCATAATCAGTGCACATGCCACACAGGAGATATTCTGAAGAATGCCATTAGGTTCCCAATCTAACTTCATGACCCAGGCGACTCTGTTCATCCTATCATGGATAGAGAAACAGAGGAAGAAAACTGGGCAGGTTTCTTTGTTTATAGTTTTCTTATTAACCATCCATTCTAAACGAATGATTTGTTCTAGGAATATCTAACCAGGATCAAAGTGATGCAGTCTAAACTGATCAAGCCATGTTCGTGAGCTTTGGGGAAGCGGAAAGCATGTCAGAATACTCAATAAGCGGCTTGGCAAGCTTTGGAGAAGATGGGCGTTACTTGGAGGTGGAGGCCGAGACAAGAAGAGCTCAACGAGCAAGCTAGTGAGCTAGCTTTTGGGGCGCAAGATACTTATGTTTTTGGGTAGAATTTTTGTGCTCTCAACGAGCACCTCAATGAGCTCTTATTTCTTGTTTTTCATGGATAGTCCATAGTAGAATAATGGCACTTTATTGGTCCAGCGTTGTCACTTTACATTTAGCAACCAAGTAGCTTTTACATTGACATTATAGGTAATTTGGCTACACCTATATAAGTCATTGCCTTAGGCATTTTTCATTAGACAATTCAGAATAGTAAACATAACGTGAGTTTTACTCTCAGACCTTGAACCTATAGAAATTTGTTCCTTTTGGATGAAATTAAATTGAATAACTTTCTGCTTGATCAAACTATTTGCAAGAGGCAATTGTCCTCTTGAGGATTGTTTGCATAGTATAGGTGTCTCATCACCTTCAATCAAGAGGTAACTAGCTTCTTTTATATTACATCACAAAGCCGAACACTTTTTAGAAAAGGGGTTATTCTTTCATAAGGAAATTTTTGAAGAAGTAATTTGTATTCTGAAGAAAAGTTTGCGATTCTTGTTTATCATGAAGCCCCTATTTATAGGCGGAACGGGATAAGAATGGAGCACGAAATGGTCAATATAATTATGGCCTGGAGATATGAAACGATTTAGCGCAGTAAAAGGCATTTATGGGAAAGGTGCATGAAATCGACATTAGCCAATCAGATGAAGACATATGGGTTTCCACAGGCAATTGTCCTCTTGAGGATTGCTTGCATAGTATAGGTGCCTCATTGTTTAGGCCTAAATTTGGTTGTTTAGGTAAAACAATTGAATTTGTTAGAGGGTCACAAGCAATACTGTAATGCAGGAGAAATAAGTAAATATTGACAGAAAAGTAATAAGCAAGAAAGTAGTAATTTTATTCCTTGAGAATAGCCGAATTCAGTGTGAATCTCTTGATATAAAATACAATATAAGGAGGGGTATTTATAGTATAGATTTACCCAGTCCTAATTATGGTAAAGTACAAAGACTAATAAGGCTCATGGGCCTATGAACTCAAGGCGGTGGTATATACAAAATTCTAACTAGGAGACTGTAAACCTTAAGGCGGCAGGATGTATACCTTGCATCCTACGCCCGTAACGGTTTAGCGGCCGTGGCTTAGGGAGCTGGCGTAAATCCTCTATACCGGGTGACTTACAGGCTCTCTAATCTCTCTAGCTAGACTCGTATCCCCATAGTAGTAGCTGGCGTATTTTTGCCCACAAAGTCTGTCCCCCCACTTGCTGAGTACTGTTGCAAACAGTCTGAAAGTGAAAGAGGCGTGATAGAAGACATAGGGATATGCCTGCACCTGATACTCGTCCCCTGTCTCTTCGCATGCATCATATTGAATGCAAGTACTCAAGTACAATTACGTGTAATCTTGTGATTGGAGGGATTTTATTTGTGTCTTTCCAATGCTCCAGTTGTTCTATCATATCCTGTAATTATTTGAATGTATCACGTAAGCTACAATAATTATGATCCCGCGTGATCACCATCTTACGTCTAAAAAGGATCTGCTACCCATCAGAGACTCCTCCTTGGCATGTATAAGTACATCATAATTACAGAGGCTTCTATTAATTTTCAAACTATCCCAAAACTTTCTTTCAAAAGGAACTCTTTCTCCAGCCTTTTCAACAGGTTCTCTTCTTCGACATAGCCCAAAGAGAAAACTTTCTTCCCCCAAACTTATCTCTGACTATCTTCCTGCAACCTTGAATTTCGAAGGTGATGGCCGAATGCAGGGCCAGACGCCTAAACAAGAAGGCGAGAGTAGCAACCTTTCTATTGAGTTCTACCCAACTGCTGTCGTGGAAGACGACATAACCTACATTAGGCTCTACTGCAAATGGATGAAACTTGTAGATATTATTGTCCCGACTGCTGAGGAAAGAATTTCGTCCCGTCGTGTTGGTGACTCGATGGTCCATACGTACCCTTTCACTCTGTATATATCAACGAATGTGTTCATTCGATCATCGAAGAGATGTGCTCCAGTACAATATCTACTTGGGTTAAGTCGGGCCCTCCATCTGGCGCTTTGTAGCCGTGTTGGATCATTTGGCAAACAATGCCAAATTACAATTCTCCTTCTAGCATCTTTTTGCTTTCTACTCTCCCCGTCTTCACAAAGCGGGCATGTTGATATTTATCAAGCGGGAGAAGAAAGGCATAGTCCCCAATAGTAAAGACTCCAAAGATCATGGCTGGGTCCACCGGTATGTGGCGGTAGAGACACCGGCCATAGTATCATCTTGTCCCTTTCCAGAAATCATCAACAGGAAGTGTAAGTTACGGCATTCTCATCTTTGCATGTTTTACGCCTGTAAACTCTTTGAACTGACTTCCATTTTCATCAGTGAACTCTTTGACTGCCATTCCGTTAACTCATGATAAGTTAACCATGGCGGTCACTGCGATCTTCACGAGAAATCCTGCTAGCTCAATGACTTTCACAGCCCTGGCCGGTATGAACGGCTAGCGAGCAAAGGACCATGGTAGGCCATCTCTTCTGAATTTCCCTTGTGTTCCTTGTTTCAATTGTCTTCTCTACCTTCTATTTGTCTTTAGGGTTCTCCCATCATGAGATGCTCGCGTTGAGGGAAATCAAAGTTGCTGCCCCATGAATCACACCCTTGCCCGACGTACTGGCGTCAGGTGGTAGGATTTTTGAGAGGGCTAGCGGCTTCCGTTCGTCAAAGAGGAAAAGACCTGCCAATCCTAACAGCATGGAAGTTACCAGTGAACCCGAGTTGATTTCTGATGGCGAGGGAGAAGTCCCTCGAGTCCCTGAGACTGAGGTCGTTGCTACCCCCTCCATTGTTACTATGCCTGAAGCTGGTCCATTTTCGTGAAGGCGTAAACTCTTGATTGATGAGCCCCCTGAAGCTGAAGAAGAAAATGTCACGGGAGATGAAGTGGTACTGCCAACTATTCCTCTCGAGCCCTGGTCATCGGGTCAGTTCTCAACTTTGTATTTACTAATGTAATTTCTTCGTGCATTCCACAAGTGAATATCCCTTGTGTGTCTATAAAGCCAACCATATTGAAATCTACCCCCGAGCTGACCGTCCCCTTTGAGCACCACCCTAGCAAGGAGGTGGCTGTAGATACGGCCACTGTTGCAGAATCCGTAGATAGAGCCCACGAGGTTGTCATTCCCATTGATGTGGGACTTAAACTATTCGAGAGTCCGGGGGTCATGATAGACCACACCGCTAAATTGATTGGACCTTGTGATCATAGGCACCTTGTTGGTTACAGCCATTGAAAGTTGCTTGAGGTCGTTGTAAGGTGTTCTCTTCGGGTAAACTGTTCTTCCCTGTTTCTAGTATCACGAATTGAATCTTTGCTCTCTTTCCCTAAAAATTCATTTTGATGTCCGTCCAGGGGCTAATGGTGTATCATGAGATCCTTCATCGAGAGGGCTCGAGTGAGAGATTGAAGGAGGAGAATGATGCCCTGCGAGGCCAAGTTGAGAAAGCCTGCAGCCCTTCGTGGAGTAGGTTGAGCGGCTGAAAGGGGAGCGTCAGAACATGCGCAAAGCCTATCACCTAGAGTTCTTGAAGAACAGAATTCTTGATGAGGAAATGAGTAATTAGATTTGCAAGTGCAAACCAGCTGTGGAGACCCTTCAGACTTCCCTTCGGGAGGCCCAACTTTCAGAGCAACTTCACCCCACTAATGTGACCCGTCTGGAGTCGGCTGTAGAGGCTATGCGATAGAAGTTGTCGGAGGTGGACGAGAGAACTAACACTACCAAAAAGAGTGTCTTCGATGCTAGGGGCCTCTCTGCCTTCATTCAAGATGAGAATGACCAATTGAGAAGCAAAGTGGCGTCCCTACAGAAGTATTGTGACAAGCTTTGCAATGACGCCTATTATAGGAAGAAAAGGATGAACGCTCTGAACACTTGTCATATGGCCGAAATGAATCATACAACCTTGGCAGCCACTCTTGCTACCTTACACCAGGTTCGTGACAACCCTAGCTTGGACCTAGTTGCTGAGATTGCTTCGATGACAGAGCTTGTAGCTCAAGCAGATGCTCAGGTAGGGTCCGACCTTGAGGAAGGCTCCGAATATGATGCGGAGCAAATCGAGCTACATCCAAGGCCAAGGAAGAGCATCTCAAGACCATTCTAAGTCGTCTCAAGACCTCCCAAGATGAGGCGGACCACCTACTAGAAAGGGTGGACCACCTAGTTGAAGATTGGAGGAAATTCGGCTAAGTATGGAAATGCACACTCTCTGGATCTGCAAGAGGCAGACCGCCCCTGTGAGGAGGTGGACCGCCCACTTCACAGTGTCATTCCACAAGCTTATGCTAAGGCGGGGCACCTAGGCCCTAGGGCGGACCGCCCACTTCTGTTATTGTTTGACGGAAATTTTATTTAAGTTTCTATGTAATTCCTATTTTCGCTCTACGTGGCGTATGTCTTTCTAACCCACTTTGGGGGTACTTTAGAATTTATATTATGTTTAGACGGCACCTATAAAAGGACCCCTTAGTCTTTCATTTCAGGTAGCTAGATTTTGAACAATAAAGAACAAATTGAGACTTGGTCTCTTAATTGAATGAAACCTTTTACCTTTGGCTTGAATCAATTGGTAGCACTAATTGAATCGCATTCCAAACCCGACCAGGCTATTTGCAAGACCCGAGTACATCTTGAGGACTGTCCGTATATTATAGGCTATTCTTGACACGATTCGGGGGTGTTACGAGACCCGTTCCTCGTAGCTACCTCAAAGGGAGTTCAAGACTCGTCTTGCTCCTATCTTGTTTTATAGCTTCCCTTTTTAATCCACGTCATTTTGGTATCAGAGCAAGGGTCGGGATTTGTTTCTACAAACCCTCTCCTTGTTCATCGTGCCTAAGTTAGTTTCTATTTTAGTTTCTTAATGTTGTTGTGGAAAAAGAAGAAAATACAAAAAAATTGAAAAAGTTGAAAAATACAAAAAATTGGTAGAACTTTGTGATTATGATGACCCATTCGATAATTTGTATTGGGGTTTGTTCCTTGATGTTTACCCGTTGATTTGGTACCAATATCTTGTGATTTGGAGTTGTGAAACAAAATTTGGAGAATCAAAACCCCTATTTTGAAACCCTAGCTTGAAAGACATTGAATCATGATTGTGATCTTGTTATTGGGTGTTTGAAGTTAAAAATCATTGGGGTTTGTTGGGGTTAGTGAAAAACAGCTTTGGGTACCTTTGATTTTGAAAAACAAGGTGAAATCATGGAAAATTTTGGGTTGGAAATTGATAAAACGCATTGTTGAAGAAGCTGAAGAACAGTATATGGCGGACCGCCTCTGTGCTAGGCGGAGCACCCACCCAGAGTTCAGCTCTCTGGATTTTCTCCAGGCGGAGCGCCCACAAGTCTGGGCGGAGCGCCCCTGTGTCAGGGCGGGGCGCCTCCTCCTGTAGGGTGCTCGGGTAGTTGTTTTTCGTAGGATTTCGTGTTTTAATTGATTGCATTGCTTCCGGTTAGTACTATTAGTGTAAAATTCCTACTCGATTAGTACTAATTATTTGAGCCTTTAGGATTATCGTGCTTAGTGGAGAGTAGAGCTCAAAGAAGACTCGTAGAACCATTTGTTTCAAGTCCGCACTTAAAGATCTTAGCATTCATCGAGTCTCATTAATTCCACTCATCTCGAAGAGTGCTTGTCTTGTGGATTGCTTGGTTGGTTATTAGGAACGTGGTTCGATTACGTGATATCATTGGTTCAAGCTTGAGTGATAAATCCCCTACCACTAAACAAGTGTACCCGAGTGACATTCAAGTAAGGTGTGTGTGTGCGGTTATTTCACTAACCGTTTGCTTGTTTTGTAGGTACCATGGCCGGTGAAGGTGATGATCCCATTAAGGGTGCCTTGGCTACTATATTTGCCAAGTTGGAAGACATGAGCTTAAGGCTTGAAAATCTTGAAAGAAGGACCCCGAGTGTCCAACTTGAAGCCGGTGAGGGTACAAGTGGCTCAACTATAACCCCGGGACAATTTGTCGAATTGGTTAAGCAACAAAAACTAAAGGATGATCTTGCTCGTAGGGAGCGTGTGTTGGGCATGGCTCCACAAGTGGGCAATCCGCACAACTTGGGCAATCCCAAAGGAGATGTTCCACTCCCTAGACCCCGTAGAAATGTTGCACCCCTTGAGCAAGTTGATGAAGCTCAAGAAGGGGAGGAGGCCGAGCTTGATGATGATGACTTTGAAGCTCCCTATTCGAATAGGAGAGCTATGAATGGAGGCCGGGGAATGAATAGGGGTAGAGGCTGAGGTCGAGGGCCACACATGTGGTATGGAGGAGGGAATGTGAGAAGGGATTATGATGCTTATGGTGACAACTTTCGGGGCCAACCGGAGCCTTACCAAAGGGGTCGTGGTAACAATAATCTTAATAGTGTGAAGCTTACTATTCCTACATTCAAAGGGAGTAGTGACCCGGTTGAGTATCTTCAGTGGAAGTTGGCCATGGAAATAGTGTTTGATACGAATGACATGGCCGAGGAGAAGAAAGCCAAATATGCTAATCTTCCTTTGAATCCTTTGCTTCTACTTGGTGGGAGTCGGCCAAAAGATATAGGAGAAGGAATGCTTTGCCCGCGAACCTTACTTGGGATGAATTGAAACGTGTGATGGATGAAAAGTATGTGACCCAAAAGAATCGTCATGATCAACTCAAATGGCTTTATGAGTTGAAGCAAGGTTTCAACACGGTTAAAGAGTACTACAATGAATTTGAGCAAATTCAAATGGCCTTAGACATGGATGTGGAGGAAGATAAACAAGCTGTGATTCGATTCAAGAATGGTTTGAACCGAGAGATAGTCTCTCAATTAAGGTTTCAAAAGTATGGTTCTCAACATGACCTATTTGAAGACGCGATTGAAGTCGAGAAGTGGCTCAAAGAAGAGAAGTCCAACCGCTACAAGAGTACTACTCCTACTCCCATGAGTAAGCCAATGGAATGGAAGAGCCCAAACACAAATGGTGCAAGTGCAGGTGGAGATGTGAAGAAGACTTATGAGAAGTCAACACCAAATATGGGAGGTAACTTCAAAACTTCTTTGAATACCCCTTCTTCTACTTCTACTCAATACTATAACAGGTCGTTTGGTTGGGTGTATTAGGTAGAATAGTCCATGTATTAAATGCTTTATGGGTTTATCCACCGTTTGGTTTCAATTTGCAATTGATGTATAAAGTAAAACCTGTATAATTTATACAACAAATGGTGTAATAGCTAATACCAGCTATCATATGGCATAACTAATACAGGTTTTATTAGTACTTGGATTAGAATCTAAAATGACCAAATTATCCTTAAAGTTAATAGTTTCCTTCACCAATTCTTCATGAGTTTACATCACGTCAAACTTATGGTTTGATGCTGCCAAGCTCTTTCTAATTTAGTTTTAGGATTGTTGTGTTTACTTGTATCTCCAGTCTTCCAAAGGCATGTACATAGCTCCTTTTGGTATATTCTGCTTTTTCTCTATTGATGGTATGTGGTTTATTCATTGTTGCAGAGTGGTTATGTTTGATCCAAATAAGTGTGTCAATGGATTTTAAAGAAGTCCAGTAATACTTTCCATTTGGAAAAACGTAATGCAAATGAAAATCATTAGAAACAAAGTATTTTTTATTGCACGATTTGATGAAAAAAGACCAATATTATCAAGAACTAGTTAAGGGTATAATTGGAATAAAAATTTATCCACTTTCAAACCAAGCACAAATTTTAAATTATACACCGTATATCCAATTTTTAACACAATGAACCAAACACTTGTTAAAATTTAATCTCTGTATTACAATTCCTGTACTACTTATCCATATATTACTAATCCCTGCATTACTAATCCCCGTATAACTTGTCTTTGAACCAAACGACCCCTAAGTGTAAGGGATATGGCCACTTTGCAAGAGATTGTCCTACCCGAAAGACCACAATTGTTATGGATGATGGGTTGCTGTATGAGCAAGAAAGTGAGCCCAAAAATGAGGAGAGTGATGTAGTTACTTGTGAAGAGGCTACGGCGGAAGGGGATGATCCAAACTTGTTCTTAGTGGTTAGGAGGCGTTTGGGTACCATATTCATGGAAGAGGAGGTAGAAAATGAGCAAAGAGAGAGCCTCTTTCATGCTAGATGTCGTGCGATGGGGCAAGTGTGCTCAATGGTTATTGATTCGGGAAGTTGTGCTAACATAGTAAGCCAAACCTTGATTTCCCAATTGAAATTGCCTACTCTAAAACACCCAAACCCCTACCGTTTGCAATGGTTAAGTGAGTGTGGGGAGTTGAAAGTGGTGAAACAAGTGTTGATAGAGTTCAACATTGGTAACTATAGAGACAAAATCATGTTTGACGTGGTCCTGATGCAAGCTTGCCATCATCTATTTGGGAGGCCATGGCAATATGATAGATGTGTGGTACATGATGGCCGAACTAACTCCTATATTGTCAAGCAAGATAGAAAGAAGTATGTGCTTAAACCTTTGACCCCGAGGCAAGTGAGGGAAGACTACAAGCATACGAGGGAGTTGAGGGAAGCGGCTAAAGCTAAGTTACCTATGGTACTTGAGCCCAAAGCCAACAATCTTGTTGTCATGCCATTGCAAATTGAAAGTGAAAGTCACTCTACTCCAAATGAGGATAATTTTGAGTCTCCTTCCATTGTACTTGAACATGAGAGACAAAAGAAAGAGAGGAGTGAGGGAGTGACTGATGACAATCCTAGAGAGGAAAAAGGAGAGGATGTGAGGAGTGATGTGAGTGGATTGTCACCACAAACTACACTTGACCTCGAGGAAAAAATGAGAGAAAGGAGAGGTGAGGAAAGAAAAATTGAGAGTGAGAGCACCCTTTGTCCTAACTATTCTTTATCTTCTACTTTTTCTTGTGTTAGCTCTTGTGTAGGTACATTTGAAGACAAGCCATTGGAGCCTCAACCATATGCTTGGAAGGAAAGACAAGAGGAGGAAAATCTTCAATGTGAGCTTCATGAAGGAGGAGTTAAACATGACACTTCAAGCAATGTGAGTGTTCAAGGAAGTAACTCAAGTGTAAGTGTTTCTTCACCTTCTCATGAGCTTACTAGTTACTTGTCTTGTGATGACTCAATGCTAGTTGGTATTTGTGATGCATCAAGTGAATATGCCACTAGGGAAGAGTCTAGTAGTCAACTTTGTGTGTGCTTGTGTATCACTAGTTGAGGGAAATGCTAAGCCACATCATGATGTGAGCTCATTATTCAATGAACCCCTCCCTAGTGTAGATTTGATAGTTGACTTGGATTGCGACCTTTGCTTTGACACACCACCAATTTTTGACAAAGGGGAAGATGAGATAGTTGATCATACCCTTATCGATATGCTTCTCTTTGGTGGACCTATGTGTTATGGTAAGGATGGTAGTGACCTTGAGGAGTCCAAATTACATGAATTGGACAAGGTTGTCTATGATGACTCCTCAAGTGAGAGTGGTGAACCTAGTCTTGATACCTTGCCTTTGTTTGATCATGAAATTGAGATGCATGTTTTTACTAATCCATTGTTTGAAGGCATCTTCATTTGTGGTAGTGAATTGTATCGGACTAGGGTTGGTAGTAACATAGAACCTCCATGGTGTGAAGGATTTGACTCCTTCGGCAACATTGTTTGAGAGCTTGAGTGAGGTAAATGACTCTTTGAGTGACCCTACTATTAATTGTTTGGGTTATGATGAAGAAGAAGCCATTATCAATAACTTCCTTGAGAGTTTGCTTTATGATAAGGGTTGCTTAGGTGATGAAATTGGAGGTGAAAAGGAACCTCTTGGTGTGAGTAAGTATGCTCTAAAGAAGAGGAGCGGAGTAATTAATGTTAGTTGTAGGTTAGGCTATTTGACTTCCTCCACTCCACATGTTGATCACACTTTGAGGATGGATTGGTGTGTTGATCGTGAGCTTAAAGATCAAGGGGATTTTCATAGCTTGATCTTACATTTCCCATGTCCCCATGACCTATTTGCTCATTCTTGTGTTGAGTGCATGTCTTCAGTAAACCAAGTACTTGTTATTCTCCTTGGAGACTTGATCTTTGTTATTATTATTGATGCTTGGTTATACCATAAGAGTGTGTTTTCCACACTATTTGTACTAACCTACTTTCGTAGTAGGAGGTTTTGTGCTTGCTTGTCGTTGCTTGTAGGTCCTAAGCTCCATGTCAAGGCAAGGGAGAACTCGGAAGAGGCCTACATCAAAGTGACTGTAGACAATAAATTTGCTGCCTCAAAATAATTAAGACAATAAAAAAAGTATCCACAAGTAATATTTGATTTATCAAAGTGATGCGGGTTACAATCTTTAGACTAATCTTAAATCAAAGATGTAATCCTCTGATTCTTCTCCCCAGATTATCAACTCAAGGGCTCTACAGCTTGTTCTTGAATTGGCAAATTGGACTTGGCAGCCGGGTATGATCACGAGCGTGGAGGCAAGCTTTGGTCACGAACGTGGCGGCAGAGGATGCATGGAAGACTTCTTGATCACTGCCAGGAGGGATAGGCTTAGTGATTTGTAGAAGACTTCTTGGTTACAGCCAGGAGGAAAGGCTTCTTATGTATGGAATGCTTCTTGATCTCTGGCAGATTGTCCAACTTCTATCTATGTCTTTTGATGACCTTGTGACCCCTATTTATAGTTGTAAGGGAAGGAGTTATGTGATAAATATACATATTTTTCCTCCATTTTGATTGGTCAGCTTGAGTCATCAAAGCTATCATCAAAAGGCATGTCATTTTGAACACTTGGCGACATTTGATTGGCTCTTGTATTGACTTAACATGCTACATCACTTGTGCAAGGCGGCATGACCGTATTGGTCCATGATTTGACTTGGCGCCACGTCATACGACACGTGGCATGGACCTTGGGCTAAATAATCGGGCTTATCACTAAAAGTCCGACAATATGGACTAGCCCGATAAGGTTAGGCCTTTAATTAAATCCATATGTTTTGGACTTAAATTAATTATATTGGCCCAATAGTATATTTTTTTTGGAATATGTTTTCTTGAATTAACATATAATCCAATAATTTTATGGATTTAAATCCAAATATAATTTAAATGTCTACAAATGCCCCCTACTTCAAGGCTTGCTGGAATATAGGCTTTGCAGAATTTTGAAGACAAGGCTTGAAGTACTCGTGTAGACAAGTAGTATCTTTTCCTTTAATCTTGACTCTTTACAGGCATGGCATAATTTTGAAATATGGGCCTCATATATCACCACAACTGCAGAACAATTATAAATGTTTAAGGTGGAATTGGGCCACCTTTCGTCGGAATCTTTTATTTTCAATATACAAAGAGCAAAGCCCACTAATTTCTTAATTTTCAGTACATATTCATAATATACAGCCCTCTTGATTCCTTTTCCCACTGGAATTCAAATAACAAAAGCTGACATGGCACCTCTCCTATTCCCTTTTCTTTTGTGAAACAGAAACAAACGACTCATCTCAGGACATTTTACTTCTAGGACATGCTGGTGTTGTGCTTCATGTTTGTAAGACTCCAACTAGGAATTGATGAGCGCCAATTGTTTGACAAAATTTACTTGAAGATAGGACACTAACAATTCCATGTATTACTACTGTCTTTAGGTCCAGAGTCGTAGGATATAGGTTTAGCCACGCAATTTGAGTCCTTCCAGGAATGCGCAAGCTTAGGTATGAACCTTGTCCAAAGAGGACTGAAATACCACTCCTGGAAATCTATATAAACACCCCTTGTGACGCACTGTATCTTCACAAATTCCTTGAGGCTTGCCTTCTAGTCGACAACCAGCTCACTTTCTAGGCTTCTCTGAGGCAGAAACCATCTTCCTTTGTCATTCCATGCTAAATGCTATTATTAGGAAGTCATGAGTCATCCTCCTAACCCTCTTCTTTTTTTTTGCAGTACTGCAGCTCCCGTACAATACTATAGAAAGATCATATATTCCTTCTATGGAGTTTGAAAGGAGACTCACAGTGCTACAATATATCCAAAAATCACGATGAGGTAGCTTTTATATCGATATAGATTATTATCTGAAGCCAGACTGTGAGTTCTGAAATTCTGGTTCGCGTGCGCTTACTAAATGAGTCATATCTTGTTGTAAGCACATCAGAATCAAGTGATTCCCGAGCCTCCTAATACCATACTTCAGAGGCTACTTGTACACTAAATATTGAGGCTTATCTTGGTCTTAAATAGTTTCTGCAAATTTTTTAAAACTTGACAGCAGAATCTGAATTTCTAGTTCAGCTTTGGACATGCTCCATAACTCTTATCTTTTCTCCTTGTCTTTTGTAGGTTGTAAACGCATTAGTCATTATCCAGTAAACATAATGCGCTTCATTGACCGCAAGACGCCACAGCCTCACCTTGACATCGTGAGTGATGCAAAAAATCCACGCGCCAAGATCCTTGCATTGAAGGTTTACCCTCCAGCCACCGGTCCTTTTTCAGTTGTCAAGAAGCCACCTGCTCCTTCCTTTCACTCAGAATGGTTGTCAAAGGAAACCAAGGATGTTATGGACAGATTCTCTGGCAAGGCCGCCAAGACGAAGGTCTATCTCCTGAAGTCCTCCACCCATCAGCAGGGTGTACCTACTAATCCTTCCCGTCAAGATAGATGCTTCAGCACCTGGAGAGTTCCTCCTTCAGGCTTTGGCGAGATTCGCTACACTCCTCGCTACTGGGAATGGACAGAAGATGTCCTTGGCTGCCACAAGGAAGCTCTTGAACGCATCAGGGTCTATGATGCCGTGTACACTTCGTTGTTCATATATGACCACAACGGGAGTGTCCTGCAAGCCTTCTGCGAACTTTGGCGTTCATCCACCAATACGCTGTCCACCTTCATCGGAGAATTGTCCATCTCGTTATGGGATTTGCAAGTGCTTGGAAGCCTTCCCGTGCACGGGTCCTTTTTTGATGAAGTTGTCCCCTCAGCAAGAGAGTTAGTGCAAGAGGACAATCAATGGGAGCCATTCCTTCCTGGAAGTTGTCAATATTTGTTCAGAGCCTTCTATAGACTTGCCCAAGGTTCCAACAATGAAGTTTCCATCAATGACTGGGTGCACTTTTGGTTTAAATGTCCAATCAGGTATCCTGAACCCCCCCCCCCCCCCCCCCCCCCCCAAAGATCATCCAAAACCCGAACTTCGAAGCTAAGGCTTAGTAACAATCCGACTGGAGCTGTTGACATAGGCTTCTTACCATGAACCGAAGGGTAGAATGCCCCCTTTATCGAGCTAGGTGTGGAGGAGTCTCTCAGAGATAAAGTTTACTTAGCGGCTTTCCTTTCATGTTGGCTCTGCAAGTTTGTCCTCCCGTACAAGAAGATTAACTGCATCCGTGCTAGTATCTTTAAGGTTGCTAGTTTGATGGCCCTTGGGGAGAAATTCTCTTTGGCCATGCCAGTCCTTGCAAGCATATATCGTGGCTTGAGAAAAATTACGACTTCTCCAGATTTGAGCTCCTGCAGTGCTATTTTTCCCATACACTATGTTTACGGCTGGATTGGAGAATATTTTGACACTCACTATCGTGCCAATCGCCCAGAACGACGTGTGCCCATGTATAAGATTTCTGGTGAGAAGATGGCGAGGTCTTTTAATCTTCCCGACGCCCGCCAGCTATTTCAAAATGACGACGCACAAAATCTCCATCATTTGGCGTTACTGCATGATAAGAAGGAGTTGCGCATCATCGACAATTGGCAACAATCACCCTTGAGGAGTGATTACATTATAAGTCTTCGTTCAAGTTGTGTCACCCTTAGGCACGAGTCCGACCTCTTTGTCGAGTCCTACAGCCCCCACATGTTTAGTCGTCAGTTCAGATTTTGCCAAGATACACCTGGCGACCTTGTGAAGCAACCATTTGATGGCACTTTGCAAGCATTAGTGCAGCTTTGGGATTCTTCAGTTCACCTCGGTACTTCTTCAGGATTCGTTATACCTCCGTTCGAAGTCGTGCCCCTAATGACTCGTGAGTACGCGGACTGGTGTCAAGCACATAGAGTGGATCCTGCCCGGAAAAGTAACCCTATTGTTATGAAAGCTTTAAAGCGAGAATGTGTGCCTAGCTCGTCCAAGAATGGTTCAAGCCAACGAAAGGAAAAGCTACAGCTTCCTGCTAAGTCGGAGGCGAAACTGAGTGATTCTTCACAAGTTGCCAAGACTTCTCTCTTGCCTGAAACTTCAAAGGATACTGATATACCTTGCAACAAAGGGAAAAGGAGCCTTCGTTTGGTCTCCAAGACAGCTGCTACCACTCCTAATGCGACCAGCAACTCTCCCAAAGGAAAGTCGCCTCTAAGTTCAACCGATAGTGATGATAATGGAGACCAACACTGGATCATCAGAAAAAGAAATCTAAAAAGTTGGACGATCACCATGATGAATTTCATGACTTGGAAACCATTAGCATCGACTCTGACTTCTTTGTGGACGGGGATCCCAGCTCAACCATGCCGTTGGATGATTTAGCGAAACAAGTTGAATTTTATTTCCTTCGTCTCCTGCTTCTTTCTTTCTTTGCTTTAACTGATTCGTATATTTTTTTTAACTAACAACTGCTCTTCTTCTGTTGGCAGTTGGTTTGGAAGATATATCCAGTGAAGAGATGGAAGGGCCCCTCCTAAATTTGAATGCTTTTGGAGTAGCTGCAGAGAGCGACGATCATTCGCCGGATGATGCTGAGGGTTTTGCCATGGATTGAGCCCCTTTGACAAACCTAGGCAAACCAAGGAAGTCACAATCTTCTTCTCCAAAGAGCACTGTAATTTCCCAACCAGCTGTGGCAAGTTAAGGTTTGGTTTCTACTGTCCAAGCCAAGCAACCAAAGGCCTTCAAGCCCTCTCAATGGCCGTTGCAGCTTAGTGCATCTAATTTCGAGCCTCAGAAGGCTATCAGCCACCTCAAATTAACCTATGTGTCTGGCGTGTGGCATGCTTTGTGTGAGTGGATCAAACATTTCTCCGTGGATTCGGTGGAAAACTTTACGAAGTTAGAGCAAAGCGTTGCTTTAACTCTGAAAGAAATTGAGGACGCCAACGTTACTGATATTTCTGCTTTGAAGGATCTTGTTGAGGCTTTCTTTAGGAAATATGAGGTTTTGAGGTCGTCCTCGTTCCAGAAGATGACTGTAGAATGCCATCAAAATTCCCTCTCCGCTGCACAACAAAAACTTCATGATGCAATGGAGGAGAATACCAAGGCGAGTGGGCATATTAAGACCCTTCAAGGCAAACTTGCAAAGGTTGAAAGCGAGCTGAAGGTCTTGGCTGCTAGGAGAAAAAAAATCCTCACGCATATAGATGAGCAGAACACCATGTTGTCCAAGAGTCAAGAAAGCATCACAACTTTCGAAGATGAGGTCCGGACTATTGAAGAAAACCCTCCAGTATCTGAAGATGAAGCAGAGAAGTTGTCCAAACTGATGGAAGAATTTAAGACAAGTCGTCAACAAATACTTAGCTTTCAACCATTTCAATAGTTTAGATTCTTGCTTAGGAACACTTTTTTTTTCTTTCATTACAGCTAGTTTTAGTTACTGCTAGTTCTAGTTTAGATTCTTGCCCGGGCGCCCCCCCCCCCCCCCCCCCCCCCTTTTATTGCTATTACTATGTAATGACTCTTTCATTCTTAGAGCAATAAAATCTATCTTTCACTTTTCAATGTTAATTCCCTTCCTGTGGTTGTTCAGATTCCCTTTATCTTCTTTGTTATTTGGAAAGCTCTTTTCTGTTCTCGGAAGGTACATGGCTGCTCAAGGTGAATCAGAGATCGCTAAGTCGTCTATTTACAAAGGACTAGCAGGCAGCATGTTCAAAATTTCCCAAGGATTGCACTGGGTTAACTTCTGAAGTTTATTGACTTTCTTCTGGAGACTTCTCTCTTCAAATGATAAGGAACATCCTTTTCTTTCTCAAGGCATTCAATGTTGCGATCTGCCGCCTTAAGTTTTACAAACTGTTGCTCAACATTAAAGTTGGCCAGAAAACGCTTGGTGCCATTTTCTTGGTTGCAGATTATCTTTCAGCTGTGCGCGTCACATTAGAAAAATTCACATCATGTTGTGGGAGCGTCTGAATAAGGAGCCACTCAATTGAGTAGAAGCAGACTTCATGGGATGCTAAATATCAGATATTCAGATTCAAAATCCTTCCGATCAGCTGAAATTTTTTTAGTGAATTTGCAGGTCTGCGTGTTGATTTCACAGTTTTGCGCAATCTTCTTGCAGATGCGATAAGTTGACATAGGAATATCGTTTAGACAATCCGTCAGTGGCATTGGAAAGGGCACTCTGCGATCTCCGACATATATGAAAATTAGGCCCCAATTCCTCCTGAATTTGTACAGAAATTTCCTCAAAGTGGACAGCAGATGGGCTGAACATTACAGCTTTGCGCAATCTTCTTGCAGATGCGATAAGTTGACATAGGAATATCGTTTTGACAATCCGTCAGTGGCATTGGAAAGGGACTCTGCGATCTGCAACATATATGAAAATTACGCCCCAATTCCTCCAGAATTTGTACAGACAATTCTTCAAAGTGGACTGCAGATGTGCTGAATATTACAGCTTTGCGCAATCTTCTTGCAGATGTGATAAGTTGACATAGGAATGTCGTTTTGACAATCCGTCAGAGGCAGTGGAAAGGGAACTCTGCGATCTGCAACATACGTGAAAATTAGGCCCCAATCCCTCCTGAATTTATACAGACAATTCTTCAAAGTGGACTGCTGATGTGCTAAATATTACAGCTTTGCGCACTCTTTTGTAAAAAAAATCATATCTGGGTCTATGAGCATCCGAATTGCGTGCTGTTTGCGCTATCGGAAGGAAATATTCTTGTTCTACGGCATGCCAGGAAACCAGGGTACAATTCCTTCATTGTTGGCCGGAACTGATTCTCGAATTGGATGCAGCAGTCTAGCGCATTGGTTTCGCTGCTTTGCGCATCCTCACAAAAAAAATCGTTACTCAAGGTGTGAGTATCCAAATCAGCAGACGGTTGTTTCTGATGATTGTATACTCGCAATTCTCAAGCTGGGAGCATCCAAGTAGCATTCCGCGCGAACCTCAGGATACCTGACTCGAAAAATTTGTCTTGAAGCTTAGGCAACTATCTGTAGAAATTCCTTAAAATTTCTTTTGCAAGCTTGCACGGGAGTGTTGATGATCTCGAAATCAAGCTGACAGGATATAAATTGATGTCCATTTGCCATCGGACGACCACTCGGTCTACATTCTCGTTGTTACGGTTTTGGCAAGAATGAACTTGGAGTACTCTTTTTACAACCTTGGCGATGGAAGTACATTGGGACTTTTATCCCTGAAACTTCACAAAACGCACAAGGAGACATCCATCGGCTCGGCGTTGGAGAAAATACATACAGCCTTCCCCTTTTAGCTTGGATAGGAGACTACTCAAATTTTCCACCTCCTTCGCAACCTATCTTTCGAGTCTTGGCATTGAACTACCTTTACTTGGCAAATGTTATAGAGTACTTAAACCATTCTTCCCCTCTTCGGGGAAGAAGTCCGTGGGACCCCTCCTAGTTGATCCAAGTGTGTCGAAGATGCTCCCAATTGTAGCGAGGATTCCTTTTCTTTCTTTTCCCAGCATTGTTCTGCGTGAAATTTCAAAATCTCAAACTTGAAATTTCGCATGCTAGGTAGCTCGTTGAGTCTCCAACATTTCTGCTCCAGAATTTCAAGCTTGAAGTGTCGCTCGCTGAGATGCTCATTGAGTCTCCCAAAATTCTGCTCCAAATTTCCTTCTTCTCTAGCATTACTCTGCCATATTCGAGCGCACCTCATAGAAAATTCATATCTTGATGTACAGGCATCTGATTCATATCAAAACATGAAAGCCAAACGTCTCAAGGATCAGCCGGAATCAATATTTGAAGTTGCTCCAGGCGTCTGTCATGGAGGATTTTCAGCTTTGCATGCTCATGCCAAACAATTCATATCTCGAGATAGGAGCATCCAAATCATGAGCCGTTTGTATCATTGGAAAGAATACTCCTGGAACTATAACATAGTAGAAAATCAGGTCTTCATTCAATCCAGATTTGTACAATTTTGCTGCTGAAACCAGTTCTGCATTTTGACACTTTACAGCTTTGCGTGCTTCAGGAAAAGGATCCCTATCTTGCTGTCAGATGATCTAAACTACAAGATTTTAGAAGTTATACTTCAAAAGGTGCAACATATCAAAAATTCAGGGGAAAACACTTTTCGGATCAGCGAGAATTAATTCTAGAAATTTGATGAAGCTGTCTGCCACATTGGCTTGACAGCTTGGAGCGATCTTACAAAAAAAATCATATTTCACTCTAGGAGTCTCCGAATCACACGCCGTCTTCTACGTTGGAAAGAGGACATCTGGAACTATAACATATCTGAAATTCAGGAGCTGGTTCCATCCTAATTGGTACAGTTTAATGCTTGAAGTCAACCAAGATGTCTGTCGAGTTGACTTCAGATTCGCGCAAGCACACATAAAAAATTCATATCTCGAGCTATGAGTGTCCAAATCGCAAGCCGTCTGGAATACTGGAAACTAGGCTCACATGGCAAAAACATATGTGAAAACCACAATTAGATGGCCTCCCGATTTTCTGCAAAAGAGATTCTAAATCACGACCAGTTGCTGGCGCGTCGATTTCTACAGCTTCACATCCCTTCACCTAATTATATGTATCTTTAAATAGGAGTATTCAAATGACATGCCCTTTTTTTCTGAGGATTTTTAACTCAAAGGACTCCGACATATCCAAAATTTAGACTCAGAAACATTTTAGGCCAGCTGTTATGAATTTCTTAATTTGACTGCGATGACTGTCGCGCTATTTTACAGCAGTGCGCGACCTCGCGGAAAAATTCATATATGGAGATAGGAACATCGAAACTAGAAGCCGTTTGCACTGTTGGAAAGCTAACTTCTGAGGCTACAATATATATCAAAATTAAGCTTTGATTCCTTCCATATTTGTACAGTTTATATTTTGATATCAGTTCTGGATTTTGACATCGTATTTTCACGGCTTCGAACCCCTTTTTTTTTTTTGGTTTATGGGACTGAACTTAGAATGAAACTCTAAGCTGCCTACGTACCTCGGTGAAGAGGATCAAGTCATTACGTAGATTGGTACAAAGGTTTTTTCTTTCTTTTATTTATTTATTTTTTTTATGTCCTAATTTTTGCCTAGGCCGCCTATTTCGAGGTTTTCAGCCTAGCGGACTTTTTTTTTTGGTCCTAATTTTTTGCCTAGGCCGCCTCTTTCGAGGTTTTCAACCTAGCGGATATTTTTTTTTTTTGGCGCCGTGCACAGTTTAGACTCATGCGGGCTAGGAGTAACATACAGTTTAAGCTCGTGTGTCAAGGAGCGCTTCTCTTCTCACGGGTAGAATCTTTTCAAGAATTTTCCATCGATGGGACCAATTTGTTTGCCATCCACATCAACAAGCTTGTATGCACCGCTTGAGTAAGCTTCTTGCACAACATACGGGTCATCCCACATTGAGGTGAACTTGCTCTTTGATTTATGAGAGATGATAATGGGTCTTCTAACCGCAAGAACTTGATCACCATCTTGGAAGGACCTAAGGCGAACTTTCTTATTGAAAGCGCGAGATAGCCGGGCCTGATAGCATTCAAGGCTCTGTTGAGCTTCCAATCTTTTCGCATCAAGGGACTCTAACTCTTCGAGGCGCAGTCGGGCATTCTCTTCATCAGTGAGCCCTTCTTGGATGGTGAGTCGCAACGATGGTATTTGATGCTCAAGTGGTAGAACTGCTTCGACTCCATAAACAAGCGAGTAAGGGGTCGCTCGTGTTGGCGTACGGTGAGTTGTGCTATATGCCCATAGAGCTTCTTCCATGCGATGATGCCAGTCTCGTCTTGATTTAGAGACAACCTTCTTCAATAAATTGCACAGAGTCTTGTTGAAAGCTTCGGCTAAACCATTGGCAGCAGCATAGTACATAGAAGAGTTAAGCTGTTTGAAGCCGAAGAGGTCACAAATCTTAGTCATCAACTTGTTGTCAAATGGCTTACCATTGTCCGTTATTATGCAACGAGGAATACCAAAGCGGTAAATGATGTTCACTCAAATAAAGTCTGCAACATTCTCCTTTTTCACTTCCTTTAGAGCAACGACTTCCGCCCATTTGGAGAAATAATCAGTTGCAGCCAAGATGTACAACTGCCCGCTAGAAGATTTTGGTAATGGTCCAACAACATCTAGCCCCCAAGCGTCAAATGGCCAAGATGCAATAGTTGGGTGCAGCACTTCAGGCGGCTGGTGTATGAAGCTAGCATGGAATTGACAAGCTTTGCACTCTCGAGCATGGTCCAGGCAATCCTTAACCATTGTTTGCCAATAATACCCCATTCTTTTTATATGAATGTGCAGTTTTGGCCCCGATTGATGAGATCCACAAACTCCAGAATGTGCTTCTTGCATAGCTTGAGTCGCTTCATCTCCTCCAAGGCATCGCAAGAGTACTCCCTCAAAGGATCTTCGATACAATGTATCTTTGTAATAAAGAAAGAGAGGCGCACGGCGACGAATTTCAGTCTTTCTTTTCGGATCTTCGGGCAAAATTCCATGACATAAGTAATCAATCATGGGTTGTCGCCAATCAACCCTCTCAGCTTCAGAAATAGCAACGAGTTGCTCCAGCTTGCTTTCCTCATCTTGATCTTCATCTTGCGGTGGTACTACCCATTTTTTACGGATAGTAATTCGCGTTTGATCAGGCAAAGTCAGTGTTCAAGCAAGAGCGGCTAGGGCATCAGCTTGTTTATTTTCATTTCTTGGCACATGTTGAATGGTTACATCACCGAGCCATCCCATCAATTTCTGCGCATAATCATGATAGGGACGCAATTCAGGCTTTTTGACCTCGTAGCTACCAAGGAGCTGATTGACCACCAACTGCGAGTCCCCAAAGACTTGTAATTGCAGCTGCTTCATTTCGACGGCCATTTCAAGCCCAAGGATGAGTGCTTGATATTCTGCGACATTATTGGGGCAACATTGCGTTAAAGCGAAGGAATATGGAAATACTTCTCCTTGAGGAGTAACAAATATCACACTAGCTCCAGCTCCCTCGCGATGTGCGGCACTATCAAACTACATTTTCCAAGGCGGTTCAACCTCGATGACCATCGCATCTTCATCCGGTAGTTCATCAGTTAACTCCCAATCATCAGGTATCGAATGAGCCGCTAGGAAGTCCGCCAATATTTGCCCTTTCACAGCCTTTTGAGGAATGTACACAATCTCAAATTGTTGAAATTTGAGATACCACCGTGCAAGCCGGTCACTGTGGACGGGTTTTGACATCACGAACTTGATGGGATTTGCTTTAGAAATGAGAAGAACAACATGAGCCTGAAAGTAGTGCTTCAATTTTTGAATCGAGAAGACAAGTGCCAAACATAACTTTTCTATTGGCGAATACTTCAGCTCATTCGGCGTCATCATTCTACTTAGGTAGTAAAGGGAGTTTTCTTTCCCTTCACTATTCTTTTGAGCCAAGAGTGCTCTAACTGACCTTTCTTGCGCTGCTATGTACAGTATCAACGGCTTTCCAGGCTTGGGAGCTGCTAAAACTGGAGGTTTCATCAAGTATGATTTAATGCTTTGGAAGGCAATCCTGCAAGCTTGGTCCCAGTGAAAAGGGACACCTTTCTTCATGAGATGACTAAACAGTTGGCACCTCCATGCTAGATTTGAGATGAATCTCCTAAGATACGCCAATTTCCCTTAGAGGCTCTTCAACTCATGGATATTCCTAGGCTCGGGCATTTTCAAAATTACATCTACTTTGGATTGATCAATTTCAATCCCCCGATGTCGGACAATGAAGCCAAGGAACTTTCCCTTGATTAACCCCAAATGCACATTTCAAAGGATTCATTCTGAGTTAGTACCTTCTTAGCAGATCAAAAACCATCCTCAGGTCTTGCAAGTGGTCACTGCTCTTTCTTGATTTTACCACCAAGTCATCAACATAACATTCGACATTTTTATGAAGCAAGTTGTCGAAGATATTCTGCATGGCTCGTTGATATGTGGCGCCGGCATTTTTCAAGCCGAATGGCATCACATTGTAGCAATAGATTCCCTTAGGAGTCTGAAATGCTGTAAGCTCTTCATCTTTTGGCGACATGCGAATCTGATTGTACCCAGATGAGCCATCCATAAAGGACATTGTTTCATATCCAGTGGTAGCATCTATCATGAGTTGTGGAATTGGGAGTGGAAACTCATCCTTAAGGCATGCATTATTAAGGTCCCTAAAGTCGACACAAACCCAGATTTGGTCGTTCTTCTTCCTTACAGGGACTATACTTGAAATCCATGTAGGATACTTGACTTCGCGGATGAAACCAGCTTCAATGAGCTTGCACTTCCCCTTCGATCAAAGGAACCAATTCAGGTTTAAACTGACGTTGGGCTTGTTTGACAGGACGAGCACCCCCTTTGACCGTGAGATGATGAACTGCTACTTTAGGGTCAAGGCCGGGCATTTCTTTATAACTCCAAGCAAATACGTCCTTATATTCTTTAAGAAGCTCTATGTAAGCGCTTTCATCATCTCCTTTTAGCGAAGCATTTATATAAGTAGGCCTTGGGTCATCATCAGTACCGAGGTTGATTTTTTTCAATGCGTCAACTGTTGCTTTCACTCCTTCTTCAAGTTCAGGCGGAGCATCCTTAGCGTCTTCATCTTCTTTTGGATCACCTTCATTGAAGGATATGTGGTGACAACAAAAGGTTTCCTTCAACTTCATGTTGATCTTTGCTAGACGTGGAGGAGCTTGCTCGCCTTGTGCCACAATGTGATATGAGGAAGCAATGCTTTCTTCATCCTCTTCGCGCTCCTTTGTATGGATTATGGTGCAAGTTTTTGCCTTCAAAACTTCTTCACATGAAACTAGAAGTTGTGTTTCTCGCCTCATTCTAGAAGGGATCAGACTTTGGAAATCTTTCTTGGTGAACTTTCTGGTGGCGCGTGCTTTCAAACTTCTATGCTTTCTTTGGCGCTTGTTTTCCTTCTTCAAGGGCCCTAGCCTATCAAAGACAAAAGTTCGAGTAGATGTTTGTCCAAGCCGATCGAAGACGGAAAGCATTTTGGTGGAAACTATAGATTCGTCTTCGGCAGTGATGTAATTATTGCCCACCAGGTGCTTGTTGGCTCTTCTTATGGAAATACAAACTGGCGGAGGTCGTTTGTATCCTAGGCCTTCACGTGATTTCTTTGGCACATGCTCCTTATCTTCAATCATACTTCCACTCCCACCAGCTTCGCGCAGGAGCTTACCCAACTTAGATGGCTCGTTAGGATTGTATCCCGCCTTCGCAAACAATTTGTAAGCATTTGGGTCAAATCCTTCCTTTGTTCGCTTCCCAGGGAGTGAAACATTTTTTGGCGGATTGCAAGCCACGAACTTTCCAAGTAACTTTGAAGTCAACTTTACTGCATCAATCCGCTTGATGGGAAGAGTTAATCCCTCTAGGGTATCTCTTTGGAGACTAGATGATGAACCCTCCTCTTTCTTCATCTTTGGCACATATCAGAATCCAGGGGGTATTCCCCTTCCTAGAGATAAATCATTCTCTTTGTGGATTTGTCTTTTCTTGAAGTGAACTTGACCTTCGTCGATTGTAACTTTGGCTTTCCCAGCTGCTACCTCAGCTCTTCTAGCAACAAGCTCAGTATCTTTCGCCACCATGATGTCATCGACTTTTGTTTCCTTCACAATGTAGTTTTTTAAGTAAAAATTTGCATCGGCGAAGTGTGCGTTGATTTTAGTGAATGGTTTATCATCAGCCACGATCTTTTTTTCTACTCCACCTTCATGGTACTTTAAGCATTGGTGGTAAGTGGACGGAATTACCTTGTTTTCATGTATCCAAGGCCTACCAAGTAAGATATTATAAGAAGTCTCAGCATCAATCACATGGAACCACACACTTGATTTCATTTCTTCAATGACTATGTCCACATTGACGGCTCCTATGGCTCTTTGACCCGCCTGGTTGAATCCTTGGATCAATAGGCAACTCACAGAAAGATCTTCAGTCGAGAATCCAAGCTTCTTCATTGTGCGAACAGGAAGGATGTTAACTCCGGATCAGCCATCAATCAGAATTCTATTCACCCTTTGCTCACACACGAATCCAACCATGAATAAAGGGCAATTGTGATATGTTTCACCAAGCAAGATATCATCATCAGTGAATGTGATTTTGGCCATGCAGGCTTCTGATGTTTCGTGAGAAGAGCTTGAAGGATCTTCTAGTGTTGAACTGGAAGAAGTTGCATTTTCCACTCCTTTCTCATCAACATTACAACATGAAGCTTTGTTATCCTTGCAAGGAAAACTAGTGTGAAACCAGTTTGGAAAAAATTCCTCCAACGTTATTGGTCGACGCGGATTTTGGTAGTGATGTTCCTCGACTTTAGCTATTTCTGAGTGCTTGACTACCCTTTCCTTCTCAGGTTTCCTCACCATCTTTCCTCTAGTTGGCTGTCTAGACAAGTCATTTATTGATCTCGTTTTGCGGCGTTTACGTCGTGTCACGAGAATCTAGCCTCCATCATCGGGTTGATCAACTTTCTCTTTATCCTTCTTTAATAATCGATCTTCAGAGGTGGAATGACTCGGCATAGGACCAGACAATGGTTAATTTAGAGTACTGCATATCACGAGAGGGTCGAATGAACCAAAAGTGATGGAGATTTGGTTTGCACTTACTTTCTCATCTTCAAGTTTAATCTTCCCTTCACGGGCTAACTCCATGACTTTATCCTTGAAGACAAAGCACTTTTCAATTGGGTGGCCAAGTAAACAATGGTACTTGTAGTAGTTCGGTTCATTGGTTTTCCCCGCTTCATTTGGCCGCTTCATTTCTGGTAACTCGAGAAGCTTCAAGATAAGGAGTTCATCAAAGATTGCCGATACGTCAGAATCAAGGAATGGGTATTCCTTCTCTTGCATCTCCTTCAAAGTCAGCTTTCGGTTCTGCTTGTCTTCCAAGGAAGTTGTCTTTACACTTTGTTTTTTGCTCACTTTGGTGGTGAACTTCACGGGCGTAGCATTAACATTCATGGATTCCTTGGTTTCAGTTTTGGGTACGATCTTGCTCCACCTCCTTGTTTCTTGCTTGTCTTTAAGCTTACGAGGCTCTTGGATTGGAAGCACTTCATTTCCTACAGAGGCCATGCTCAACTCCATGTCGTGGGCACGAGTTGCTAGCTCTTCCAATGACCTTGGCTTAATTCCTTGCAAAATATAATGGAGTCCCCAGTGCATTCCTTAAATGCACATTTCTATGCCGGATGATGCACTGAGTCGATCCTTGCAATTGAGGCTTGCATTCCTCCATCGATTGATAAAGTCAATCACGGGTTCGTCTTTGCGTTGACGAGTACTTGTAAGTTCCACCATGCTCATAGTGCGCCTTGTACTATAAAAGCGATTGAGGAATTCTTGCTCTAGTTGATCCCAACTATCAATGGATCCAGCCTCAAGATCGGTGTACCAGTCAAAGGCATTTCCTTTGAGGGAGCGGACGAACTGCTTGACAAGATAGTCTCCATAGGTCCCAGCATTGTTGCATGTTCCAACAAAGTGCGCAACGTGCTGCTTTGGGTTCCCTTTGCCATCAAATTGCTGGAATTTGGGAGGTTGATATCCTACAGGCATCTTCAGGCTATCAATTCTAGCAGTGTAGGGCTTTGCGTAAGTAAGGAAGGATTTGGAGGCCACCTCGTACTTGTCTTTAAGGGTTCCCATGATAAACTCTTTCAGTTGATCAATGGGAATAAGGCCTTCCAATGAAACTTGAATTTCTCCGGCATGTTCAATTAGCTTTGCTTGGGGTAACTCCTTCTCATGATTTTCGGGGAGCTTTCCAGTTGCATGGCTTGATTCTCCTTCTACCTTGCCCTCTATAAGGCTTGTGAGTTTTGCAATTCGAAGGTCTTGTTCTTTGGTAACATTTGTCAGGCTTTCAATTGACTTTGCCAACTGTGCAAGTTTCTCCTCCACTGTAGAAGCGTTGGTCATCATTGCATGCATCACCATTGGAGATGACGGAGAATAACATGGGTTTTCTTGAACATGGAATTTGGACGTGTGAAGCGGAGTGATCGGAGTGGCTCCAGTGCTCAGGATGTCGTCATCAGCCAGCCGAGGAGGATTCTTGGATCCAGACGCATCGAGTCGGGCAAGAATCTTATCGACCATTTCAGCAACAGTGTACCCTTCTTTTGTAATGCTTACAGAGGACTTTGCACCTTTTGGAGATGATGATCAAAAAAACAGGGGTAGATCCGGATGACACTTGACGTGTTTGTTGTTCTAGCAATTTGGCTTGGCTCCGTGTAACTAGAAACACGCCCACTTTGGTAACATCTAGGATGTCTTCCACTACAGCAAAAAATTTGGATACGGCAGGCTTAGCGGATGTGGAGTTGGAATTGATCTTCTTGGAAGCCATGGCAGTGTTCTTGAACTTTGATTATTGGAGGGAAGAGATGAGAGGTAAAGATTGTCCCACTGGGCATGTCAAATTTGTAGACAATAAATTTGTTGCCTCAAAATAATTAAGACAATAAAAAAAGTATCCACAAGTAATATTTGATTTATCAAAGTGATGCGGGTTACAATCTTTAGACTAATCTTAAATCAAAGATGTAATCCTCTGATTCTTCTCCCCAGATTATTAACTTAAGGGCTCTACAGCTTATTCTTGAATTTGCAAATTGGACTTGGCAGCCGGGTATGATCACGAGCGTGGAGGCAAGCTTTGGTCACGAACGTGGCGGCAGAGGTTGTATGGAAGACTTCTTGATCACTGCCAGGAGGGATAGGCTTAGTGATTTGTAGAAGACTTCTTGGTTACAGCCAGGAGGGAAGGCTTCTTATGTATGGAATGCTTCTTGATTTCTAGCAGATTGTCCAACTTCTATCTATGTCTTTTGATGACCTTGTGACCCCTATTTATATTTGTAAGGGAAGGAGTTATGTGATAAATATACATATTTTTCCTCCATTTTGATTGGTCAGCTTGAGTCATCAAACCTATCATCAAAAGCCATGTCATTTTGAACACTTGGCGACATTTGATTGGCTCTTGTATTGACTTAGCATGCTACATCACTTGTGCAAGGCGGCATGACCGTATTGGTCTATGATTTGACTTGGCGCCACATCATATGACACGTGGCATGGACCTTGGGCTAAAGTATCGGGCTTATCACTAAAAGTCCGACAATATGGACTAGCCCAATAAGGTTAGGCCTTTAATTAAATCCATATATTTTGGACTTAAATTAATTATATTGGCCCAATAGTATTTTTTTTTTTTTTTTGGACTATGTTTTCTTGAATTAACATATAATCCAATAATTTAATGGATTTAAATCCAAATAAAATTTAAATTTCTACAGTGATGTTCAAGAAGGTCAAAGGAGGAGAGAATTGGGCACCCCGAGGAAATGATCATGCCATGGGAAAGAACGCCTTGATTTTGAGGAAGAAATTTTCTCAAGAAGAGGAGGATGACGCGGGGAAAATCGAGCTATGTCCAAGGCCAAGAAAGAGCATCTAAAGACCATTTTGAGCCGTCTCAAGAGCTCCCAGGATGAGGCGGACCACCTACTAGAAGGGGCGGACCGCCTAGTTGAAGATTGGAGGAAATTCGACTAAGTATGGAAATGCACACTCTCTGGATCTGCAAGAGGCGGTTCGCCCCTGTGAGGAGGTGGACCGCCCACTTCACAGTTTCATTCCACCAGCTTATGCAGAGGCGGGGCGCCTAGGCCCTAGGGCGGACCGCCCACTTCTGTTATTGTTTGACGAAAATTTTATCTAAGTTGCTATGTAATTCCTATTTTAGCCCTACATGGCTTATGTCTTTCTAACCCACTTTGGGGGTACTTTAGGCTTTATATTATGCTTAGAGGGCACCTATAAAAGGACCCCTTAGTCTTTCATTTTAGGTAGCTAGATTTTGAACAATGAAGAACAAATTGAGACTTGGTCTCTTGATTGAATGAAACCTTTTACATTTGGCTTGAATCAATTGGTAGCACTAACTGAATCTCATTCCAAATCTGACCGAGCTATTTGCAAGACCCGAGTGCATCTTGAGGACTGTCCGTATAGTATAGGCTATTCTTGACACGATTCGGGGGTGTTACGAAACCCGTTCCTCGTAGCTACCTCAAAGGGAGTTCAAGACTTGTCTTGCTCCTATCTTGCTTTATCGCTTCCATTTTTATTCCGCATCAGAATAGGCTAGTGTTGAAGGAGAAGATGTCGTGCTAGCTAGAGAATCTGCAGTTTGTGAAGCAGGACCTTCGCGGAGTGTTGTCGCCGAAGGAAGTCCCTCGAGAGAGAGTTATAACTCCCTCCCCTAATGCAAGTTTTTTGTTCTAGTTATAAACTTTCGCCCTTGTGTATGGGCGTAATTAATACATTTTGGCCCATTTTGAGGCTTTTTGACTTGAGTTGCTCATTACTTTGCTTGTGATGATTTTATTTTCACCGTAAACAGTTTGTTAGATAATGATCTTGCAAGGTCGTGCCTACATGGATGTATGTGCCGATGACTTAGATGGCTTTTGATTATGTAACAGATGCCCTATTTATTTTAGTGTCTAGAATGTTTTATCAGTGAGCCTGTTTGGGCAATTACGTCCGATGTATATGCGTATATGGTTGACAGGTTATGTTGCGCATGTGACAGACGGCTCTTTGCACCCAAAATAGGACGTCTTTAGCCCGTTGTTCATAACGGGGCATTTTTGCGTCCAAACATGAATGTCTGCGCTTATTTACTCGAGTATTTTAAGACTTTCTGGCACTATGCGGGCGGACGTCCCCACTGGCATGTTGGTGCGATTTTGTTGAATTGACGATTTCCACTTACGAGGTAATGCGTGGTGGCTGAACTAGAAGTGATCTAGCTTTAATCGAGTTGTTTACCCTACTTTTGTCACAAAAAGTGAGTGTATTACTTCAACTTAAGTTGTGTCGGGGCTATAAAAAGTTAGATCGTAGATAGATCTGATTACAAAAATAACTAAATAGAATAGTAGCTTTATTAATAAAAAGGGGGTACTGGACCTGAAACATTGTGTGTGAACACTCGTGACATGATTGATAAGTATGAGAATACTGTAATCAAAATTAAAAAAAAGGAAAACCAGAGACTTAATTAAAGTAAGAGCTGAAAAGAATTGTACTTCCAAGTGTCCTACTCCTCCCCCCCCCCCCCCGAAACTTTCAATAAACCAAACAGTCAGAGTCATCGTCTTGGTTGATTGAACTTTCGAGGTCTTCATCATCCTCAAGGAGGTTTTCCTCTGGCGCCTTTTTGGGGACAGATGCTCCCAGGATCGCTACCGAGGTCTCCGTTGATTTCTTTCACCCCTCCCCCCCAACCGGTAGGGTACTTAAGCTTCTGGTGTAAGGTGGAGGGCACTGCTTTGACTTGATGAATCCGCGGCCGTCGCACGATTGCATTATACGGGACCCTCCTTTGATTACCTGAAAAGATGAAATGTGATATGCTCCTGAAATGCGCGTGGTGAGGTTAATCTCTCCAACGGACCTTTTATAAGAGTTGTTGAAGCCGGCCAGTGTGTAGACACTTAGGGTCATTTTGTCCTCCACCCTCATTGATTGGAGGGTTTCCTATTTAATAAGATTTATGGCACTGCTAGCGTCGACCAGGACATGTTTGACATCTGTATCCCCTATTCTGAGTGTTATGACCAAAGCATCGTGGTAAAGAGTATTGCAACTAGTGCTATCCTCGTCACTGAACAAAATCATCTCCTCTCTCGGGTGTGGCCCTCTTTGGGCAGCTGACTCCTTGGGCCTCAAATTTCCAAGTAGAATTGGGCCACCAACTAGCACGTTGATGGACCTCTTTGGTTCCGGCAAATCTGGCGGTCCTTCTGAACCTCTATTTTTGGCATACGTTTGCTGATGCGGGGCAAATTAAGCTAAGATGATAACTCTCAAGGACCAAGCTTGAAGGATGCAAGAAAGAGGAGACCAAGAGCTTTGGAGAAGAGTTGAAGGTACATCCCAAAGATTCGACGAAGGGTGAAGCGTCCAAGGCCAAGGGAGACCATCACAAGGCCAAAAAGGAGTGCACTAAGGCAGCCCAGGAAGAGGCGGACCGCTCCTCTGTAGAGGCAGACCGCCCACTCTCCATTGAATTCCCAGCATGCTACAAAGAGGCAGGGCGCCTAGTTCGAAGGGGCGGACCGCCCACTGCTGCTTCAACTTGACGGGAATTTTACTAGTTTTTAGTGTATTTCCTATTCTAGCCCTAAGTGGCCTTTTATGTATTGACTTCGCTTGAGAGCCTTTTAGACATTTCATTTAGAAGTGTGGTAAACCTATAAATACCACACTTAGTCATTTCATTTGATTAGCTGGATTTGAGATTGAAGAATTGAACTTAGAAAAGGTCGAGCCCTTCTCTTTGAAGCTTGAAGCTTCGTGAAACCCGTTAGCTTGGAACCGAGTGGACGTCATCCTAGTATGGATCCTCGTTAGGTTCAAGTTTCTTTATCTCTCTCGGATATTCAATTCATGATTTGATTCGTTTATCCTTTCTTTCTACTATTTCTCTTCTTCCCCATCCCTAATTTCTTGATATCTTGTGTTTACTTGCTTCCGCATCTATTTTATTGCTTCCGCGTATTTACCACGTATCAGTTTGGTATCAAAGACGGGCTCAGGATTTCTTCTTACAAACCCTCATTCCTTGTTCATCGTATCTTTAGATTCATGTTATTGTTGTTATTGTTCTTATCTTGAAAAAGAAGAAAAAAATACAAAAAAATTCATATTGTAGATTGGATTTGATTCCTCTATCAATGAGAAGGATTGGGGATTGTTCTATATCATTTTCCCATTGATTTGGAACCCTCATATCCCATTTTGGAGTTGCAAATCAAAAGCTTGAAAATCAAAATTCCCAAAGTTTGAAAACCCTTGAATTTGATAGAAATTTCTTGATTTGAACTTGTTGATGACTGGTTGTTGTTATAAATCATTGGGATTGTTTGTAGTAGTTGAAAACACATTGGGGTACTTTTGGATTGGGAAAACACCTTGAAAACGTTGGAAATTTGGGTGCAAAACCACCAAAAACACGTTTTTGTGAAAGCTGGAAACAGGTCCAGGCGGATTGCCCAAAAACAGGCAGACCGCCCATCAGAAATCAGCTCTCAGGATCTAGGTCCAGGCGGACCACCCAGCATGTGAGGCGGACCTCCCACCCTTGAGTTGGTTCCATTTTGTTTTGTTTCGTGGTTTTTTGTGTTCCGTTTGATTCCGTACTTCTTAGTTACTGTTTATAAGGTAATAGTCCTACTTTGTTGACACTAACTATTGAGCTTTTAGGGTGTTGTGTGTCTTGGAGCTTTACTTAGAGTCGTAGAACTTTCTTTGGCCTCAAGTGCACACTTTAAATAGCGTCAGTCCATCGAGTCACATCAACTCCACTCCCAACCAATACTTGGGTGTACTAGTTGGTGATCTTACCATTGTGGTTCCTAAGAGATAAGGGGCTTCTTTGGTTGGAGGATTGGGAGTGTGAATCCTAAAAAGAGTGTTGAGTGCCACCACCAAAGGTAAGGGAGAGCAAGTGAGGTTGTTTATACTAACCTTTGCGCTTTCTTAAAATGTCTTTTGCAGGTACAAGGAGCCATAAGGGAGGTTTGGATAGAAGTGGGAATGGTGAGAAAAGTGTAAGTGAGACCGAGTTAGTTCAAGCTTCCCTTCGGGACATTATGATCGAGGTAGAGGCAATGAGCCCTCGAATTCAACACTTAGAGGATAATTGGGATGAGAATGAGACCGAGGGAAGGGATGGTATGAGTAGTTCTATGGGTTGTGGAACCGAGGAGGGTAGAGGAGATTTCTGCCAAACTGCTATTTCAAGGAGCTCCTATGGGTTCTATGATGAGATTCCTTCCTCGACTTTCAACAACACATCTAATGTTGGAAGAGTGACGGGAAGTGAACACTATTCTTGTGGTGTTGCTAGTAGTGGAGAAATAAGGAAGTACCCATGTCGTGGTAGTGGATCAAGTGAGACTACTATTGATGGGATGTGTAAGGGGCGTTACTTAATTGATCTCTTAAGTAAAAGAGAGTAGTGTCAATTCATAGTGAGCCTTAATGAGAATCGTGGGTATGTGCTTCAAGTGGATGAAGGTGAAGCAAGTTGGATTAGCCCTCTTGTAGTGAGAAGGTTGGGGATACCTTGTGTTGATGGAATGGTCCGGGTAGTTATTTCGCAAAGGAACTTTGAAGAAGAAGTTGAGTGCAAAGTGGGTCCTTTAGAGGGATGTAATGTTATGTTAGGAAAGCCTTGGCTTCTCAAAATATACTTCAAGTTCACCCACATCCTTGGCGGTTATTAAGTTAAAGCACAAGGAAAGATACAACTCCTCCTTCCTAGGAAAGAAGAAGTGCAACCAAGAAAGCCCACGAACGTGAGAAATAGTGGGACACCATTGAGGAGAAGTCCAATGATTAAAAGAGTGCAATCAAGAAGTCCTACAAACACAAGAAATGGTAGGACAAATGCAAGTAAAGGGTTGGTAATTGTCAACAAAGTGAACCCAAAACCACAAGCTCCAAAGCTAAGTGGTTCACCAACAAAGAAGAAAGAGACATCAGGTGATGAGTCTCTTTGTCCTAGATTCCGGGTTGATGTTAAAAGTCCACCTACTCCGGCTATGGGTATTCTTGGGCCTCATCCCAATTAACCCGAATATGAGAGACAAAATATTGAGAGGAGTAAGGGAGTGACCGGTGGCATTCCTCGAGTGGAAAAAGAGAGGATGTGTTGAGTGATGTGAGTGGGATGTCACCACCCGAATCTACACCCGACCTTGAAAAGAAAATAAGGGAAAAGAGAGAGGGAAAAAGAATTGTTGAGAGTGAGGACACCCCTTATTCTAACATTTACTTTTTATCTTTTTCTTCTACTTGTGTGAGTACTTGTGTAGGTATTCTTGGAGGCAAACCAATAGAGCCTCAATCATGTTCCGAGAATGATGGACAAGGTGAAGGAGATCTTCAATGTAAGCTTCAAGGTGGAGGGACAATTCATGACACTTCAAGTGCATTGAGTGAGCAAGTTGGCCGCTCAAACGTATGTGTTAGTTCTACTTCCCTTGAGCATGTTACTTCCTTTTCTTATGACAGTGTTTGTGATAACTCGACACTAGTTGATGATTTGTATGATTACAATGTGTTTGCAACTAGTGTAGAGCCTTTTGGTCAACTTGTGTGTGAATGTGAACCACTAGTTGAGAGGAATGATAAGCCACATCATGATGTGAGCTCAATTTTTATTGAACCTCTCTTTAGTGAAGATCTTGAAGTTGACCTTGCTTGTAACCTTTGTTATGACACCCCACCTATATTTGATAGAGGAGAAGATGAGTTGAATGAATATCCTATTCTTCCCTTTGATTATTTATTTGATAATGGTGGTCTCGAGTGTTGTAGTGAGGATGATCATAGCCTTGAGGAATCTCTAATGAAGGAGATGGATAGGATTGTCTTTGATGATTCCTCAAGTGTGGATGATGACTCTAGTTTTGATGCCTCACCTTTGATGGGTAGTAGACTTGTTTTCACCAATCCTTTGTTTGAAAAGTATTTTAAAGGAGGTGATGGTGTACATCAAACTAGAGAAGAGTTTGGGTTTAAACCTCCATGGTTTGGAAAGTTTGACTCTATAGACAATCCATTGTTTGGAACTCCAGGTGAGATGAGTGGTCTTGGTATTGGTTGTGTTGGACCATCTTCTAGTAGTCCTAACCTTCATTGTGTGGACTATAATGATGAAGAACCTATTTTGGAGACCTTCCTTGGAAGTTTGTCTAGTGAGGAAGATTGTCTTAAAGATGGATTTGGAGGTGAGGAAGTCACTCTTGGTGTGTGTAAGAGTGCTTCCAAGAAGGGGAGTGGAGTATTTGATGTTAGTTGTCAATTGAACTATTTTTTTTACTCCACCCCACATGCTGATCACACCTTGTGTGTTGAGCATGCCAATGAGTCACATAGTGATAGTAATGCATTGAAGGCTTGGTATGTTGACCATAAGCTTTGGGGTCATAGGGATTTTGATTGCTTAATCTTGCATGTTCCATGTCCTATTGATCTCTTTGTTTGTTATAGTTGTGAGTGCTTGTTATTGTTGAGCCAAGAACTTGTTGTTTCCTTTGGAGACATGTACTTTTTGATTGGTATTGATACTGGCTCTATTACGAAATTGTGTTTTCTACATCACTTGCACTCACTCTTACTGGACTTGCCTACTCGTGTAGTGGGAAGCTTTGGTGTGTTAATCATGAACTTAGGGATCATAGGAATTTTGATGGCTTGATCTTGCATATTCCATACACTATTGATCTCTTTGTTTATTCTTATTTTGAGTGCACCCATTGGGGAAGCCAAGTACTTGTTGTTTTCATTGGAAACATGCGCTTTATCATTGTTATTGATACTTGGCTATACCATAAGAGTGTGTTTTCCACACTACTTGTACTAACCTACTCTTGTAGTAGGATATTTGGCTTGTGCTTATCATTGGTTGTAGGTCTTGATGGTTTGATTTCGAGGACAAAAGTCTTTCAAGAAGGGGAGGATGATGCAGGGCAAATTGAGCTAAGATGCCAACTCTCAAGGACCAAGTTTGATGGAAGCAAAAAAGAGGAGACCAAGAGCTTTGGAGAAGAGTTGAAGGCACATCCCAAAGATTTGACGAAAGGTGAAGCATCCAAGGCCAAGGGAGAGCATCACAAGGCCAAAAAGGAGCGCACCAAGGCAGCCCAGGAAGAGGCGGACCGCCTACATCTTTACGCGGACTGCCTGCTCAAAATCCAACTCTCTGGATCTCAAGGAGGCGGAATGCCCCTCTGCAGAGGCGGACTGCCCCTCTGCAGAAGTGGACCGCCCACTCTCCATTGAATTCCCAGCATGCTATAAAGAGGCGGGGTGCCTAGTTCCAAGGGGTGGACCGCCCACTGCTGCTTCTACTTGACGGGAGTTTTACTAGTTTTGAGTGTATTTCCTATTCTAGCCCTAAGTGGCCTTTTATGTATTGACCTCGCTTGAGGGCTTTTTAGACATTTCATTTAGAAGTGTGGTAAACCTATAAATACCACACTTAGTCATTTCATTTGATTAGCTAGATCTGAGAATGAAGAATAGATCTTAGAAGAGGACGAGCCCTTCTCTTTGAAACTTGATGCTTCGTGTATCCCATTAGCTTGGAACCGAGTGGATGTCATCCTAGTATGGATCCTCGTTAGGTTCAAGTTTCTTTCTTTCTCTCTCTCTCGGATATTCAAATCATGATTTGATTCGTTTATCCTTTATTTCTTTTATTTTTGTTCTTCCTCGTCCCTAATTTCTTGATATCTTGTGTTTACTTGCTTCCGCGTCTATTTTTTTTTTGCTTCCGTGTATTTACCTCGTATCATTTGCTTTCCTATGTCGGTCAGCAAATCCTTCAAATATCCTTCGTTGAGTAGGTTTATGACTTCTAGGATTAGCGCCCTATAGCCGGTAGTCTCGTGCTCGTGACCCCTATGAAAACCACAGTAGAGATTTGTGTTCCTTTTGCAGGTTCAGCCCTCATGTTACTAGGCCAACGTTGATGGACATCTTTCAGATGATCCTTCACAAACTCTACGGCATTGACACGCAGTCCTAGATCCTCAAACCTATTAGGTATGCGGTCTATGAAGTGTGACCCCTTGTGAGAAGGAGCCGTTGCCTTTCTGTTGTCCTCTCATTTTACGACTGGCCTCAGGAAATCTGTCATGTAATCTCTTCTACCTCGCTCCCCTCTATCTCCAGCTCGTGGTGCTTCGGTGTATTCTCGCTTCTGCCCATGACGAGTGGCGTCTTCTGCGATTAGGCGGATTCCACCGTCGAAGGTCAAGGATTCTTCAGGTTCCAAACAGAGCTTCTCTGTGTATCTATGGTGCAAAGTATTCCATGTCGTCACTATAACTCCCTAGTGGCTAACAAACCTCTAGAGTTCAAACTCTTTCCAAAGGCTACCACAGCAATGTTATCGGAAACTGGAGGGAGCTCCATGTGTTCTCTATGAAATCTTTCCAGGTAGTCCTTCAGCAACTCGTCGTCCCGCTCTCGGATCTCGAAGATATCTTCCATGCGCTTCTCCCGCTTGCGGGCTCCTAAGTGTGCCTTCTTGAATAAATCCTGCATCTGAGTAATGGCTCGATTGACCCCATGGGTAGCTGAGTGTACCATACGAGGGCTCTTTTAGTCAAGGTTGAGCCAAATCTTTTTACGGATTGAGTCTCTTCTTCAAAATCTCATTGCTTTTGACGGCTGTATAGTATGCACAAATCAGTAGTCCAATCGTACTTAAGGTTATCCTGCAGGCAAAAATACTTTGGTACGCAGACCGGTGTAGCACTCGCCTTGTAACCATGCTTGTAGAACTTTTGCTCATCTACGGTGGTAACCTGAGGTGGAGCACCTGGTACATTACCGATCCGATCATGGATGGCCTTCATCTTCTTCAGGATGTCACGAATGACAGGTGTTCCTTTAAGATCTTCATTATTGATTATTGTCGAACCTCTAGGGGTGGCATCCCTGTTGGTCCTGCGATTAGGAACGGATGCCGGTGACTCGTTTACGAGCACTGGTCCTCGCGGGGATCCTGGCCTCTGAGACGATCCAGCAAACATTGCTCCTAATTTAAGGGTCCTGCCTTCGACCATGTTGGGCGAGTTCATCTCAGCCCGTTCGGACAGGGTTTTGAAGATATCAACAAGGAAATCTTTGAGCTCAGAATTACCTCCACGTGGTTGATCGTCCTTGCCGTTTCTGGCTACGTGGACTGGTTCCTTATCAGGGTCCTTTGATTGACCGTTAGGATCATTGGGATCCCATGCGGAATCGTTTACCGAGTTGGTGGTGCTCTTTTAGAACGTTTTCGTTGTCGTCTGACATGACTGCGTCTTTTCCTTCACAAAATACCTACAATTGACTGGGCCCCACGATGGGCGCCAAACTGTTTAGGCCTAAATTTTGTCGTTTAGGTAAAAAATTTGAATTTTCTAGAGGGTCAAAAGCAATAAAGTAAATATTGAGGGAAAGGTATTAAGCAAGAAAGTAGTAATCTTATTCCTTGAGAATAATCGAATTCGGTGTGAATCGCTTGATGTACAATACAATGTAAAGAGGGGTATTTATATTAGAGATTTACCCAGTCCTAATTTTGGTAAAATACAAAGACTAATAAGGCTCATGGGCCTATGAACTCAAGGCGGTGGTATATACAAAACCCTAACTAGGAGACTGTAAACCCTAAGGCGGTGGGATGAATACGTTGCATCCTACGCCCGTACCGGCTTGGCGACTGTGGCTTAGGGAGCATGCATGTATCCTCTGTACCCGGTGACTTCTAGGCTAAGTCTAATCTCGCCAGCGGGACTCGTATCCCCGTAATAGTAGGTGGCATTTTTTTGCCCACACACTCATCACCTTCAAGCAAGAGGTAACTAGCTTCTTTCCTAATTATTGCTTGATTAAGCCTTGTTGTTGTGTCTTGCTTCTTTATTTTCCTTTGATTCATATTTTATATTACATCAGTTGGTATCTGAACTTGGAAAGGGACTGTTCTTACAATCCAAATTTCTTCGTGCCTAGATTAGGGTTTCTAGTTTAGTATTCTTAAATTTCATTTTTTTAAGAAAAAACGGCTGGGGTTAGGCCATGTGTTATTGTTCTTGAGATTCAAGCCTAGGGTTTGAGTTTCGAGCTTGATTACAGAGTTTGTCCATGATTTCTTGGGGTTCTTGAAGTTCTTGAACAAGTTCTTGAAACCCTAGGTAGAATTCTTGGCAATCTTGAAGCAGTTCCTGAGTTCTTGAATAGTTCTTGAACAACTTTAGGAGTTCTTGAAGTTTCTTGAAAAGAAATCTGAAATATTGTAGTTGTATGTGACTAAGAGCAGCGTGAGTTTGATGATCTTAATGTGTTCTTGCTAGAAATCTTGAGGGTTCTTGATCAAGTTGAAAACTGTGGAGTAGTAGCACTTAATTCAGCCTTTATTCTTGTGTTCTTGACGTGTTCATAGACAATTTTAAGAGTTCTTGATTAAATTTTTGGGGGTTCTTGACAAAGTGTTGCAACTTGGATCATCAAATAGTACCAGTGTGCTTTAGGATTGTTCTTGGCGTGTTATTATTTAGTTTCTTGAAGTTCTTGGACAACTTCTTGCTAATCTTTAATAGAAATGCAAGTAGGTTGATTGATCCTTGGAAACCATTGCATTATACACGTTTTTGGTGATTGAATTAGTTGTTGAATTTGAAGGGAATTAAGGCGTTGAAAGAGTACAAAGGTGTAGCGTGTTCTTGAATTCTTTGGTTGTGTTTTTGCTGAAATTTGTGAGGTTCTTTATTCACTTTGTAGTGTTCTTGACTTGAGAACATTGTGGGCTGATTTGAGCCTTGGAATTCATTGAAACTACACGTTTTAGTGATTGGATTAGCTTGCTAAATTTGTGAGTAAAGTAGAAGAAACATCTGTTGCATCTTGTTAGGAAGAAAGTGGGATAACCTAATCTTAGTTTAGGCATAAAAACTATTTCATTTAAAAAAGGAGACGTATAACCCTTTCTACTAAGGCGAGATAGCTGAAATTGTGTAAAAAGAGGAGAAAAAAATGTGAAAACTTGAAGGGTAGAGAAGAGGAGCTGCCGCTGAAGCTAAAGAGAAAGTAGGGGAAAACATAGTCCATAGTTGAGGTGGAAAACAACTCCCATTCAAAAAAGGAGAAGTTTACCTACTTTACCAACAAGGGAATTAGTTTTCTCTTAGGATGGGAGTAGGGAAAAACGTTGACACCTCAAGAAAATCAGCGAAGGGAAAAACGTGTAAAGTTGTTGAAAAGCTAATAAAAGTTGTCCAAATTTGAGTTAAAAAGCAAGGAAAAAAGGGAAAAACTTACTCCAACCCAAAAGGGGAAGGCTTAGGCATCCAAAAGGGGTAGGAAAAGGCTAGTTCTTCGTAGGATTTCCTTATTTCCTTGTTAAACACTACTTCTAGTTAGTAATTCTTAAGTAATTCTTCTAGTTGAGCTATTACTAACTCTTGAGCTTGTAGAATTTTCGTGCCTATTCCAGATTTTCCATCATTCGTAGAACTTCTTTGGCTTCTCGTGCTCCCTTTAAAAGTTGACCATCCATAGATTCATGTCAATTCATTCATCCCGAATAGGATTAGTGAATCTTGTAAACTTAGAAGGTCATTGAGGAAGTTGATCAATTCGAGGAAGCCATTTGTGAGAATTTTGTGCGATTCTACCATATAAACTAAGTGAACTCGAGTGCCACCCAATAGTGAGGGAGGGAGTGAATTTTTTTAAAGGCTAATCTTTTCTCTAGTCTTTGATTGTGTGCAGGTACATGACGGGAGTAGGATATAAGCAAGACGGTGTTCCCGAGCATACTTTGCCCAATCTTTTGGCTGAGATGAGAGTAACGAGAGCTAACTTGGGACAATCTATTGACAACATGGGAACCCGAGTGGGCCAACATGAAAAGCAGACATCTATGACTCCAAAAACTGCTCGTGATGAGTCAAACTTGGGCAGTCCCCGAGTAGTTATTCCAACACTGAGATTCCACAAGTTAAAGGTGAATGTTTGTGGTTATAAGGGCTTCAATCTTGAGCTTGATGACTTGTGTGAAGTCATATTTATCTCTCTTGAAGTTGTTGATCTTTTGCACTTAACATGGGTGAAAAGAAGATATTCATATCTCTATGATGGATATAAGGTTGAGTAGAAGGTCAAGGGGATAGTGTCACATGGAGAATACTTTGAGACGGTCTGGTGTGATGTGTATCCGCTCCCAACATGTGACTTGTTTTTTGGTCAGTCATGGTTTTTAGCTCGTAATGTCCCATATGACCGGGATTGGATTAGGCATATACTGGACAATGAAGGATGGCCTTTGTTTCCATTTCCACTAACGAAGAGGAGTCCCCATGGAGCTTATGTTCCTTCTAGTTATGTTAGGAATTGTAGTGCTGAACCAAAGGGGGAGTTTGGAATGACTGATGTAGTTGGAAGAGGGGAAGATTTTCATTCTAACACTTGTAATTCTTTTTTTTTCTCCTAGTTGTTTAAATTCTCTTGCAGGTACCGTGGAAAACAAGCTTGGAAATGCATACCACTTATCAGAAGTGCAAGAAGAAGATATTTTAGGGGCTGTCCATGGTGTTAAAGGGGTTGCCTGTGTCGATTCTACGCCTAAGGAGGAAGAGAATGCTTGTAAAGTAGGTCAATTCTTGTGACCTTCAAGGTAAGTCTACTACACTCAATACTCTAGAAGCTAGTGAAGAGCAATGCACTAGTTGTTCTTAAATGTGCTCCTAAAATTGAAACTACTTGTGAGCTTGATGTCATGAAAACTAGTGTTGACACTTGTGTTGAGGGTTTAGTTGTTAAAAGTAATACTTCTTGGGATGTTAATGATGAAAGATTGCATGTTGTACCAGATGTAGAATTTAATCATCACTTGTTTGATCCTAGAATTGAAGGTGTAGATCCTTTTTTAGTTCTTTCGATGTCAAAATTGAGCATGGTAATGAAACTGAATTATGTGATGAGTTTGGTTATGTTGACATCAATGGTGAGGTAAACTTGAGTGAGACCTTTCTTGTGAAACTATTCTTACTTGGAGATACTTCTTTGTTAGATAATGAGTTTGAGTTTCTTAAAATTCTTTCATGTTATGGAATTAACTCCTTGTTTGATAGTAGTTCATTTGGTAGAGGGCATTGTCGTGAGAAGGAAAGTATGGATTTGAGTTTGAATCCTGTTTTTTCTTTGTGTTGTCCAAATGTCGGCATTGAGCTTACTTATATTCATGACTATGAAAGTATGCCTTTTATTGTGGACACCATTGATGAAGTCACTCTAGGAAAAATTTTTCTTTACTATTTATTTTCCTATTATAAGGGACATGAGTGTGTTAGGAGATGTAAGAAAGATATTCCTTGGGAATTATTGTGGTATGCAACCAGAACTTGTAGACTTCATGAGGACGGTATGATTTCTTGGCTTATGCTTATATTTGGGCTTTCTAAAGCCATGACGGTTTATGATATTATCTTTGGGCAGTTTGTTAGCACTCGTGTGCCATATCATGGTTATGCAATTGTGAGGCTACTTAGCTATTGCATAGTTGAGACTTGGGAGTTATCTGTACATATTCTTGTCCATGTTTTGCAAGAAACGAATTTGAGGATGAATCCTTTCCAAGAGAGGAAAAATGATATATATGTAATCCATGGAGGAGAGCCCGTGAAGATAATGATCCATAGTTGTAGTGTTGATGATGGTTTGATTTTAAGGATGAAATCCTTTCAAGAAAAGGATCAAATTGATGTAGTCTAGACTGATCACGGCATGTTCGTGAGCTTTGGAGGAGCGGGCAGCATGTTAGAGTACTCAACAAGCACCTTGGCAAGCTTTGGAGAAGAGGGGCGTTACTTGGAAGTGGAGGCCAAGACTAGAAGAGCTCAACCAGCAAGCTAGCGAGCTAGTTTTAGGGGCGCAAGATACTTTTGTTTTTGGGCAGAATTTGGGTGCTCTCAACGAGCACCACAACGAGCTCTTATTTCTTGTTTTGCATGGATAGTCCATAGTAGAATAATGGCACTTTATTGGCCCTGCGTTGTCACTTTACATTTAGCAACCAAGTGGCTTTTACATTGACATTATAGGTAATTTGGCTACACCTATATAAGTTATTTCCTTAGGTGTGTTTCATTAGACAATTCAGAATAGTAAACATAACATGAGTTTTACTCTCAGACCTTGAACTTGTGGAAATTTGTTCCTTTTGGATGAAATTAAAGTGAATAACTTTTTGATTGATCAAGCTGTTTGCAAGAGGCAATTGTCCTCTTGAGGATTGTTTGCATAGTATAGGTGTCTCATCACCTTCAATCAAGAGGTAACTAGCTTCTTTTATATTACATCACAAAGCCGAACATTTTTTAAGAAGAGAGGTTATTCCTTCATAAGGAAGCTTTTGAAGAAGTAATTTTTTTCTGAAGAAAAGTTTGTGATTGTTGTTTATCATGAAGCCCATATTTATAGGCGGAACAGGATAAGAATGGAGCACGAAACGGTCAACATAATTATGGCTTGGAGATATGAAATGATTCGGCCCAGTAAAAGGCATTTATGGGAAAGGTGCATGGAATCGACATTAGCCAATCAGATGAAGACATATGGGTTTCCAGAAGAAATCAAGCGTCCGTCTCTGTCAAAGAGACTGCGAGTTTCAAGGAGTCAGTGAGATATCTTTTCACATCCTTTTTGCATACCTCTTTCACTTCCTGACTGCTTACGACAGCACTCGGCAAGTGGGGGGACTGACTGTGTGGGCAAAATTACGCAACCTATGATTACGGGGATACGAGTCCAGCTGGAGAGGCTAGACTTAGCTTACAAGTCACCAGGCACAGAGGATACACGCCTACTTCTCAAGTCACGGTCGCTCAGCCGGTACAGGCATAGGATGCAAGGTATACATCCCGCTACCTTTGGATTTACAGCCTCTTAGCTAGGGTTTAGTATATACCACCGCCTTGAGTATGTAGGCCTGCGGCCTTCTTAGTTTTTGTATATTATCATAACTAGGACTGGGTAAATCATAGCTATAAGTACCCTTCTACCATTGTATTATTCAATCAAGCGGTTCATACTGAAGCCGGCTTTTCTCGAAGAATAATACTATTTACTTTCTTGTCTATTACTTTTTCTCTCTATTTCCGGTATTTTCTTTCATATTTACCGTATTGCTTGTGACCCTCTTACAAATTTAATTATTTAACCTAGACGACCAAATTTAGGTATAAAAAATTACTCTGATGTTTCGTATTCACTCTCTCATCTGCCTATATCAGTTGTTCCTCATTTCACCTTCTTCTCAATTTCTTCAATAAATGCTCTGCTAACAACAAAATTTTCTCATTTTCTTTAATTATAGATCCTGTTAACTTCTTTGCCACTGACTTCAAAGTAGACCACTATGTCCTTCTGGTGACCAATCTCTCCGGGGACAGGGAGATGCACAAGAGGACAAAAAATCAGGGAGAGACTTGTATCCTTTCCGTTGTTGCCTTCCCCCCATTAACGTTGCGGAGGTAGTCCTTCCTTGAGGGAGAGATAAGTGTAGTTTGAGTTTTGGTGAGTTTCACCTGGAGGCTCGTGACAATCGTTTTAAAGTTGTCAACTGATGCAGCGGTTCCTATGGCGATTGATTTGTAAGGTGAGGATGTGTCGACTGATAGAAGCAGTTATACAGAAAGAATCTATTTCGATGTCATGCCACGACAAGGCTATGTATGTCATGGTTTCCAAATCCTTAGGTATCCCTTCAATGGTAGTATGGCCTCTTGTCTTATTCATTATATGCAGATGAGAAGAGAAAAGAAAAGAGCTTTAACGTGGGGGATTAGGTTTTCCTAAAATTATAGCCTTACCATCAATCATCGATGGTTGGTCGGAAGAATCTCAAATTGTCAGCTCGTTACTTTGGGCCTTATCCAAAGAATTGGTGTAGTGGCTTACAAACTCAAGCTTCCAGTCAGGTCAAAAATACACTCGGTGTTTCATGTTTCAGAATTGAAGAAGAAATTTAGGGAAAAGGCTTTCTCCACCTAGGATCCACCTTATTGTATAGCTGATGGCCAATTGCTAACTGAACCCCTCAAGATCTTGCAAAGATAGATGGTCAAGAAGCATAATCAACCAGTGGTAGAGGTGTTTGTCTAATGGGCCAATTTATCACCGGAAGAGGCAACTTAGGAAAAGTATTCCTTTATGATGAGTCAGTTTTCAGATTTTAAGGATTCGGAACCTTGAAATTCATCAAGGTTTTTATGGGGATGGAATGTAACGTGGTTGACCATGGCGCTCTGATTAATCGTTATTACTACTATCTAATAAGGGAGTTCAAGCTCCTCTCCGTCAACATGTGTGCTTAGGATTTTGAGTGTATTTGTAAATTCAGTAAAATAGATTGTGGTAGATCAAAAATCACGCTTACTATAGATTTTGTGTAAAACTTTTAGTAACTTAACAGATTTAACCCTTTCAGTGATCTAGCATTCATCACTAATTCTGACATAGTAGTTGTCCTCTTTCCTGAGCTTGTTTTTACCCTTCGTATATCCCTTTATTACTTGTTTGCCTCTGTTCAATTCTGTAAATTTAAAAAACTTGGAGAATATATTGAACACCACAAAAGTATCACGTAAGCATGTTGGTAATTTTGGATTTGGGTCATGGGTCGCCCATAACTGAGAAACACTATTCTCTATTATCTTCTAAAAGAAAAGACATACAAGTTAGGGCATTTAGTTGGTGGCAAGAATTTTGTTTCCCAGAGAGAAAAAATCGATCTTGGGCAATTATTTTGGTGGTGAGAACAACAATTTCCACTGCAATCAAAAGGTACAAAATTCTTCGTTCTCACTCCATAATTTTATAACATTGGTATCAGAGCCTAGGGTTCTTGTTAACTACTTCCAAGTCATGGAATGAATGGTTGTATTTTTCCTATTTTTCAATCTGTTGATTGTTGTAATTTTTAGTATGAGAATGAAATACCAGAAAGCGGTTTAAAATTTGTTGAACTTCAATTTTATGTTGGCTTGAAGTTTATCTTCGGAAAATTAAATTTTTTTCTCCCCATAAAGAATATACTAACTTTTATGGAAAAGCGATTTCTATCTAGTATCGTAATATTTTTTCCTATTCCCGTATGTAATCTTCATTGTCCAATGAAAACTAAACCTGTTGTCATATGGAACCATAATCAGAAGGGTATCTCCTTCAACTAATATCAACATAATGGAGAACTTATATATATTCAGTGACACTTAGTTGATGAGGAAAGTTATGTGAAATGATTACTTGGCCCAAAGTGATTGGACACATGATACATAGCCAAAAAGTTGAAATATGTTGGTTCGTATGCCATGCAAAGTATATTTCATGAATGATTTTGCGTGGATCTCATTTTTTGAAGCCATTAAAATTATTTTTGTTGTTACTTGGCACATCAATGTCAAGAGTATGGTAATAGAACAAAAAAAATTTGACATCTTATCATTTAAAATTTGAAACACTTCTTACTGTATAAAAGTATGTAAGTAGTTCTTTAACTATTAAATTTGGTCATGTCTTCTTAAACACTAGGTTGGTGGTTCTCCTTAGTATTGAACGTTTAGACTTAATCCTATATTAAAATATATTTTACAAGTTGTAACATATGTTGTCATATTGAATGGTGTGTTGATTCTTATCGTTTCTTTATTTCCATTTCAGACATGGCTGGACAGTGACAAGCTCGAAGTACTCTAAGTGGGAGTTCCCAAAATTGAGCAAGAAAATATTGTAGAAGAGTACGTCGTCGTAAGACATATTTTCGAGGACGTGAAGCCATAAGGAATAATGTCCCTAGGACGATGCAAAATCTACTAAAGGATGAGAGGACTATACGAAGGGAAGGAGAAAAGAAATTCAAAGAGCTTAAGGCTTTAGTGTCTGAACAAATTGAAATTTTTCGGTTGAAACGAGTTGAACTGGCTAATACTATTGATAGAATTGAAATTTCGGATTGGGAAGATTTAGCAACTTTAGTAGATTCTCTCGGAGATCCTTTGGATTGTATTTTAACTGATATTTATCATGAAATTTGGCCAAGTCAACCTTTTGGGATGTATCTTCAAATAATTAAAGTCGAGTGGGAGAGTCGTCTCCTTATGTACTTGTAATTTGTGCTGTGAAGTTTTTTTTTCAAAATATGGAATTATGTTGTTCATCTTTTATATATAATTTTTTAAAATGGGCTGAGAATTAATTGAAAGTTATTAAAATAAAATTCACTCTAAGAAATTTTTTTTCCATTTTTGATGAAACATTTAGATTGTAGATGATGATCGGAAACTTGTGACTTTTTGATTTTACACTAAATGTGAAGTCATTTATGAGAACTAATTTGCTTGTGTGTGAATATTGCAGGCATAAATTTGTTAAAGTAAATATTGATGGGTACACTTGCTTAAATGTCTCATTTAATAGATATGGCATCTAAGAGCATCATTGCTGATTTAAACAAGGGTGAAAAACTAAACGGTTGTACTTGAAGAGCAAAATACTCTGGAAGGTATTAACCATGTCTTGAATCACCCAGAAGAGAGTAACACTTCCCAACACAGAAGAGATCTCCACGCTTACAATGCATAGAAAAAGAAAGATTCCACCGCACGTGGAATTATTGTAAGTTCTGTTGTTGATGACCTCATTCACGAATATAAGGAATACCCTACTGCTCATGATATCTAGGCACACTTATACGAGAGACATATAGGTACTGTGACTGCCTTAGACAGCTGACTATCAAATTTGACTCTTACAAGAAGTGGCATGATCGTAATATCAAGCAATACCTTAGGATGATGTCTAACATGATAGCTCAACTCAAAAGTTCTGGTCATGTTCTCTTTGGTGAGCAGCAGGTTCAGCCAATGATCCGGTCTCTTCCCAACAATTGGGCATATCTAAAGGTAAACTTGACCCACAATGACAGCATCAAAACCTTTGTTGATGTTTTCCTCCATGTGGAGATTAAAGATGAGTGGCTTGGTGTTGCGAAAGCTATACCCAGTGCCTATATGGCAGAATCAAGTGGTAAAAAGACTTCAGGATTCAAGTACAAAAATGATTGGAAAAAAGGCGGAAAAGGTAAGGAGACTGGTGACGGACCCTCCAAAAAAAGAAAAAATTGAATTCCAGGAAGGGAAAGCGATTCTTCAAGAAGAAAGACAAGAGCAAGAAGAAATGCTACAACTGCAAGTTCCGGGACACTTTGCTCGTGAACGCACTGAGCCAAAAAAGGTAGCATTTTTAAAATGCATCTCTAAGTGCTACATTTGTTTCTAGCACAGTTTTATTAACTGAATTTTATCCTGTGTGGATTGTAGACTCAGCTGCCACCAACCATATGACCCACGATAGAGAAGCATTTGCAGAGTACCGTCGAGTTCCATCTGGATCGAGGTGGATTTATGTAGGAAATAATGTGAAAGATGAAGTCAAGGGGATTGGCACTTGCAGGATAGACTTGTGTGGTGGTCGAACATTGATGTTGCATGACTTCTTATATGCTCCATAAATTCAACGAAACTTAATATTTGTGTTTGTTCTTCTTAATTTAGGTTTCTGTTTGAACTTTAGTCACAATGTTGTGAGTATTACTCTAGAAAATGTCTTTTATGGTTCTGGACATCTTTATGATGGCTTCTTTGTGTTAAGTTGTAATGCTTCTACTTATGATTACTATGTGGACCGACGTGTTATGGCATGTTCTAGTAATAGAGATGTTGATATTATTACATGGCATACTAGATTAGGTCACATTGGGGAAGATCGAATGAATAGATTGGCTAAGGAAGGACACTTGATTTCTTTCTCCAAAATTAAAATGCCAACTTGTGAACAATGTCTTGTCGGAAAATCTACACGTAAACCTTTTGGTAAGGCTAAGAGAGTTGACTTCTCATTGCAATTAATCGATTCAGATATATGCGATCTAATGAATGTGAAGGAAAGATCTAGTGCCTTGTATTTCATTATGTGTGTTGATGATTTCACGCGTTTTGCTTATGTTTATTTGATTACTCATAAATCCGAAGCACTTGAGTGCTTCAAACGATACATGAATGAAGTTGAGAATGAATTAGATAGGAGTATAAAAACTCCAAGGACCGTTAGAGGGCGTGAATATCTATCAAGATAATTTAATTAATTGTGTAATGGAAAAGGCATCATGGTGCAATGCAAACCCGAAGGTGTTGCTAGGCACAATTGCGGAAGAAGAACAGTTAAAGAAGAAGATAAAAGCAAGACAAAACTTGCTTCTTTCGAAAGAACAGAGGGGAACCTGTCCCAAAGCTCGATCAAAAGGGAGACAAGAATCACCCTAACTATGCAACAATCCTCAAGAGAACATTGCCTCTTGCAAACTGAATGATCAAGAGGAATGTTCAATCGGACTAACCGAAAGCCACAAGTCCTTAAAAGCCCTCACCGAGGTTTTGCTCACGACGGAGACAAGAAGAAACGTGCTCGGCACTTTCATTCAATTCATCAATATCCAAAAAACTAACTAGTTACAATGTAAGGAAGTAAGGTTTATATAGGAAATACTAAGGGTAAACTAGTAAATAGGTCACAGTCGACCAATAAAAATAAGCCACGCAGGGCTGAGTTAAAATTGTGTTCGGCAACCTTGACTTCGGTGAGCCTTGCTTCGGTTCTTGACTTCGGTGAGCCTGGCTTCGGTTCTCTATTGCCTGCTCGAACACATTTGTCGTCGGGCGCTGACTTCGGTGAGCCTTGCTTCGGTTCTCTATTGCCTGCTCGAACACATTTGTCGTCGGGCGCTGACTTAGCTTTGAACACATGATGTTGTGTTCGGCTCTGCGCTGCCCGGGGTCAAGAGCTGCTGTTCGGGAACTTTGTCATCGGGCTCAAACTTGAAGATGTAGCCCTTGGTTTCATCACTTGGCAATTCCTCTTCCGAACACATGCTTCTTCCCATCGTAGTCAACTGGACGTGCATGTCATGGAGCAGCTTAGCTTGACTTCGGGTAATTGGCCTCCTCGGTTCATCAGTCACTACCTTCGGTTGATCAGCACTTCGGGCTGCATCATCCTCCCCTTCTTGAGAGGATTTCGTCCTCGAAATCGAGTCATCCTCTGCTGCTGATGTTTGGCCTACAACACAAGGAGTCAAATCAGTAACATTGAAGGTGTTGGACACATTATACTCACCTGGGAGGTCGATGACATAAGCATTGTTGTTTATTTTGCTCAGCACTTGAAATGGACCATCCCCTCGAGGAGCCAATTTTCCTTTCCTTAGGTTCGGGAAACGTTCCTTTCGGAAGTGAACCCAAACCCAATCACCCTTCTTTAACTCCAACTTTTTACGCCCCTTGTTTTTCTTTACGGCCACCTTTGCATAGGCGTCCTCGAGGTTCTTCTTCACCTTCGCATGCAACTCGAGCAGAGCTTTGGCTCGGTGAGTACCTACAAAATCGATAACAACATCTCGAGGCAACGGGGTCAGATCAAGTGGAATTAAAGGGTTAAATCCATACACACACTCGAACGGGGTCATGTTAATCATTCGATGCACCGTTCGATTGTATGCAAACTCCATCATGGGCAAACGATCAGCCCAGTTTCCAACCTTGCCTTTGGTCATTGCCCGAAGCAAAGATCCCAAGGTTCGGTTAACTACTTCGGTCTGTCCATCAGTCTGAGGATGGTGAGACGTCGAGAAAAGTAGTTTGGTGCCTAGGGCACCCCATAGACACTTCCAAAAATGACTCAAGAATTTTGTGTCCCGATCACTCACAATAGTACGAGGGACACCATGCAATTTCAACACATTGGAAACAAATAATGTAGCTACATGCTGGGTATCGTCACACTTCTTGCAAGGAATAAAGTGAGCCATTTTCGAAAATCGATCAACCACAACGAAGATGCTATCATGTCCTCCCCCCGATCTCGGTAACCCCAAGACAAAGTCCATGGATATATCAACCCAAGGTCGATCAGGCACAGGCAACGGGGTGTACAAACCATGAGGGTTGGACTTCGATTTAGCTTTCTTGCAAACGAGACAAGCGTTGCAAAGCTTTTCCACATCTCGTCGCATTTTGGGCCAATGGAACTGCTCGGCCAAGATACCAAGAGTTTTATCGACACCGAAGTGTCCCATCAGTCCACCGGAGTGAGCTTCTCGAACCAAGAGCTCTCTCCACGATGACACTGGCACACAAACCCTCCCATTCTTGAAGAGGTAGCCATCGTGCCACTGATATTTCTCAACTCTTCGGCCACTCAAGATTGCGTCTCGAACACATTTTAGCTTGGGATCGTCTTCGTACATCGACTTGATGCTTTCAAATCCCATGAGCCTAGAGGCGAGAGTGGTCGCTAAAGCGAATTTCCTTGATAGCGCATCGGCCACAACATTGTCTTTTCCCTTTTTGTAATGAATTACATAGGGAAAGCTCTCAATGAATTCAACCCATTTGGCATGTCTTCGGTTTAATTTCTCCTGTCCTCGGAGATGCTTCAAGGACTCATGATCACTTCGGATCACAAACTCTCGAGGCCACAAATAATGCTGCCAATGGGCGAGTGCTCGAACGAGGGCATACAACTCTTTGTCATATGTTGAATAATTCAAAGTTGCACCCTTAAGCTTTTCGCTAAAGTAAGCGATCGGCTTCGATTCTTGCATCAGCACTCCTCCGATCCCAACTCCAGACGCATCACACTCGACTTCGAATGCTTTGCCGAAGTCAGGGAGTTGCAACAACGGGGCAGAACAAAGCCTCCGCTTCAACTCTTGGAAAGCCCTTTCTTGGGACTCTCCCCACACAAATGGATTGTCTTTCTTAACCAGCTCGGTTAGAGGAGCTGCCACGGTGCTAAAGTCACGAACAAACCTTCGATAAAAGCTAGCTAACCCATGGAAGCTACGAACTTGTGTTACCGAGGTCGGAGTTGGCCAATCCTTGATGGCTTCGACTTTTGATTCGTCGACTTCGACACCATTAGCACTGACTACAAATCCAAGAAAGACTACACGATCGACACCGAAGGCGCACTTCTTGAAGTTGGCATACAACTTTTCTTCTCGAAGCTTTTCAAGCACAAGCCTTAGGTGTTCGACATGTTCATCCATGGTTCGACTGTAAACAAGGATGTCATCGAAATAAACGACAACGAACTTGTTTATGAACGGTTTGAGCACGTGGTTCATCAATCGCATGAATGTGCTCGGGGCGTTGGATAAGCCAAATGGCATTACCAACCATTCATAGAGACCGAATTTGGTCTTGAATGCGGTTTTCCACTCGTCACCGGGTTTCATTCGGATCTGGTGGTAACCGGACCTGAGGTCAATCTTTGAAAAGCATGAAGAACCACTCAATTCATCTAGCATGTCATCTAATCGAGGGATAGGATGACGATACTTTACCGTTATTTTGTTGACTGATCGACAGTCAACGCACATTCGCCATGTTCCATCTTTCTTTGGGACAAGAATAACTGGAACGGCGCAAGGACTCAAGCTCTCTCGAACAAGGCCCTTGTTCAGCAATTCATCAACCTGCCTTTGGAGCTCTTTGGTGTCTTCGGGATTACACCGGTATGCAGGTTTGTTGGGGATTTGAGATCCCGGCACGAAGTCAATTTGGTGCTCGATTCCTCTCAACGGAGGCAATCCACCTGGCATTTCCTCGGGAAACATGTCCTCGAAGTCCTGCAAAACTTTACGAACAGAAAAAGGCAAAGGGTTATCATTAGAAAAATCATCATTAGAGTTTAGAAAGATACCCTTGTGCACGAGGCAAATCATCATCTGACCGGGGTCGTTGCCTCGTAAGATCTCACCGGGTTGCATGATTGCACAGATTCCTTTCTCCTCGGTCGGTGAGTTTGTCTCATCGGCTCCCAATTTCGCTCCCATCGGAAGCTTAGCTTTAGCCGCTTCTTTCAATTCTTTCATCCGTTTATAGTCCTCGGAGACTTGTTTTGGAGACAATGGTTTGAGGATGAAACTCTTCCCATCAAGCATTACGGTGTAAGTGTTGGATCTGCCATTGTGAACAGCTGTTCGGTCATATTGCCATGGTCGACCCAATAGCAAATGACAAGCTTGCATCGGCACCACATCGAATACCATTTCATCTTGATACTCGCCGATTCTAAACTTGATCCACACTTGTTTGACAACTCTCAATTCTCCACACTCATTCAGCCATTGTAATTTGTAGGGGTGGGGATGCTTCATCGTAGGTAATCCCATTTGTGAGACCAAAGTTTGGCTCACCACATTTGCACAACTACCAGAATCAATGATCATCGAACACACCTTTCCCCTTACTCGACATCGGGCATGAAAGAGGTTTTCTCTTTGGTTGTCCTCTTCTTCAAGAGTCATGCAGCTCAAATTCCTTCGAACCACAAGAAACATTTCCGGATGATCAGCTTCGGCAGCCTCATGATCATCATCAACTTCAGCTCGATCAGTCTCCTCGATAATTTCCTCCTCGGTGTCACTCGCTTGCTCATGGACGGTTCTATCTTCGAGCAGAAGCATAGCTTTGCGAGTTGGACACTCTTTTGCCATGTGACCATAACCTCTGCATTTATGACACTGAATATTTGAAGCACTAGGAGAGTTGAGTTGAACTTTACCTCCCACTTCTCTTGGTTGGCTAACGGTCACACCTTTCTCGAAGGGTCTCTTCGAATCTCGAACAGTGTTGGCGCTTGCTTGGTTGGGACTTTTCCATTCTTTTCCTCGGTTCAAGGGAGTAGAAGTAGTGACTCCTCGATACCGGTTCGCTTTTTCTTCCTTCACCAATTTTTCAGCTTCGGTAGCAGCATCAAACAAATCTTCCAACGTGTGGTACACGTGGAGTCTCAACTGAGATGACACATCCCTGGTCAAGCCATTCTTGAACCGGATAATGGCTTGTTCTTCGTCTTCGGTCAGGTCAAGATTCAATCGAACCTTTTCAAATTCATCATGGTACTCTTGAACTGACTTCGATCCTTGTTTCAGCTCATATAGCTTTTGCATTTGAGTTTGCCTGTACTTAGCACTCAAATACTTAGCATCCATTGCTCTCATCAACTGTGGCCAGGTAGTGACTTCGGGATAGTCATTCCTTCGTCTATGCCTCTTGTCAGCTTCCCACCAAGTAGATGCATAAGCTTCGAACGAAGCAATGGCATGGGCAGCCTTTCTCTCCTCGGTCATCTCATTGGTTTCAAAGATGCGCCCCATTTTCAACTTCCATTCAAGATACTCATCGGGATCACTAGTTCCTTTGAAGGGTGGAATAGTGATCTTGACACTGTTCAAGTTGGAGTCTCGAACACCACGAATCTGTTCGGGATACTCATCATCACGATCATCAGCCTCACGCTCAATATTTCTTCCAAAATTTGCGCCTCGGCCTCGACCTCGGAAATTTCCACGACCTCGGTGAGCTTGCCTTCGTTGAGCGAATGGCAGCTCACGTTCATACTCGTCCTCGGGAAATTCCTCTTCATCAACCTCTTCGGTTACAGAACCAAGGTCTCTTCGGATCCTTGGAAGTGGTAAACTCTCTCCTCGGGGAATGCCCAAGTTTTGGTTTCCAGCTTGGGGATTGCCCAAGTTTTGTTGTGCTTGGGGATTGCCCAAGTTAAGCTCTCTTCGAATTGCTTCACTCGTCAACTGATGTTGTCGAAGAAGCTCAGCATACAGCTCTGGCTTCATCGGAGTGGATTCGCTCGTTCCAGCGCCGGACCCATTTTTGGCCACGGACGCACTTCCTTGTTCGAGTTGAGCTACTCGAACACTAACTCCTCTCACTTCGGCACTGACACTTTGTATCGCAGCCATGAGATCGGCTAACGACACTTCGGGTCTTTCAATGCCTTTGCCTTCGTTTCCAGCCATGGTACCTGCACAAGTCAAAGATCAAACAAGCGTTTAAGGTTAGAAATCACCTCACACTCTCCCTCACCTTTGATGGGTGGCGCTCGGGTCCACTCAGTTTATGGGTTCGGTTTTTGATCACTCAAGGACTTGTTAACAGTGGCTCGTCCAATTGATCGGTCCTCTAAGATCCTTCAAGTTCGACAATAGTCACTGTCTCTTCGGGAAGAGTGAAGTGATGTTCGACTCGATGGAACGGACGCTTTTTAACTGAGCTCGGGGAGTCAAAAGAAATTCTACGACAGTTTGGACTTCGGTCACCCCTTCGCACGAGTTCCTATCAGCTCAAATGAGTTGGTACGACCTCGAGTAGGACAATTACTCAAAAGATCCACCAACTAGAATTTTGACACGAAAGAAAGTGAAAACCTAGGAGAATCTACCCTTTGATTCCCTTTGGAATCTTTTTCGATCACACCCACTCCTGTCCGTACAAGAGTGGTCCCCTTTGGTACGGATAGGGTTTTACCTTATCCACTTTCCTTTTCTTAGCCGACAATTTTTCACCTGGGGTTTTAACATTCAAACTTTTACCCCTTATTCTTCAATGGAACAGTGACCTTGCTCCGGTGTACGGATTCAACAGCTTCGGTTCACTGACCAATAATTTCAACAAGATCTGGGTCGCCTTTCAGCTCCGGTCTCAGCAACAACGGAGAAAATCAAACGAAGTTCTTCGAGCTAAGAACTTGCTCGTCGTGTCGCACACTGTTACGAAATTTTGTAACAAGTTTCCGGCGTACGGCCCACGATTCAAATTGAGAACTTCGATTTTTCAAGCAACAAAACAACCCAAATCACTCAAGAACCACCAACCTTCATCGGTCTCCACCAACACAGCCTGGGTTCGATTTCCAGTCACCAATGAAGCTCAAAACAGTCCAAAAATTCACCAAGAAACCCTAGTCACAAAATCAGTACGTCGGGTATTCGTTGGAATCAGAACTCGATGGTGAACAAGAATCCAAGATTGCATTTCCCAAACAACCAACAATCAAACACAATTTTTGAATTTTCTTTTTATCACTTTTTTTTTTTTTTTTTGTCAGATAACAACACAGTAACAAACAAAACTCAGGAACACGAAAAGGAAAACAAAGACACAAACGCACGAAGATAATGAACAGGATTGAGGTTGTAAGAACAAACTCAAACCGTGCTCTGATACCAAGATGGTGCAATGCAAACCCGAAGGTATTGCTAGGCACAATTGCGGAAGAAGAACAGTTAAAGAAGAAGATAAAAGCAAGACAAAACTTGCTTCTTTCGAAAGAACAGAGGGGAACCTGTCCCAAAGCTCGATCAAAAGGGAGACAAGAATCACCCTAACTATGCAACAATCCTCAAGAGAACATTGCCTCTTGCAAACTGAATGATCAAGAGGAATGTTCAATCGGACTAACCGAAAGCCACAAGTCCTTAAAAGCCCTCACCGGGGTTTTGCTCACGACGGAGACAAGAAGAAACGTGCTCGGCACTTTCATTCAATTCATCAATATCCAAAAAACTAACTAGTTACAATGTAAGGAAGTAAGGTTTATATAGGAAATACTAAGGGTAAACTAGTAAATAGGTCACAGTCGACCAATAAAAATAAGCCACGCAGGGCTGAGTTAAAATTGTGTTCGGCAACCTTGACTTCGGTGAGCCTTGCTTCGGTTCTTGACTTTGGTGAGCCTGGCTTCGGTTCTCTATTGCCTGCTCGAACACATTTGTCGTCGGGCGCTGACTTCGGTGAGCCTTGCTTCGGTTCTCTATTGCCTGCTCGAACACATTTGTCGTCGGGCGCTGACTTAGCTTTGAACACATGATGTTGTGTTCGGCTCTGCGCTGCCCGGGGTCAAGAGCTGCTGTTCGGGAACTTTGTCATCGGGCTCAAACTTGAAGATGTAGCCCTTGGTTTCATCACTTGGCAATTCCTCTTCCGAACACATGCTTCTTCCCATCGTAGTCAACTGGACGTGCATGTCATGGAGCAGCTTAGCTTGACTTCGGGTAATTGGCCTCCTCGGTTCATCAGTCACTACCTTCGGTTGATCAGCACTTCGGGCTGCATCACATCACTAGACAATTAACTATTCCTTACACACCTCAGCAAAATGATGTAGCAGAAAGGCGGAATAGAAATCTATTGGACATGGCAAGGTCCATGATGGCGCAATCTAATTTACCTATCTCCTTTTGGGGAGACGTATTATTAAATGCGACCTATATATTGAATAGAGTGCCTTCTAGGTCAGTGCCTTCCACTCCCTATGAGCATGGACCTGCCAGAAACCAAACTTGAATCATTTACGACCTTGGGGTTGTGCTGCATTTATAAAATATTCTTTTAACAAGACTGGTAAATTAGGTCCAAATGGAAAGAAATATATCTTTATAAGATTCTCAGAACACTACAAAGGGTATGTTTTTATTGGTGAATTGGAGGATAGAAGTGTTACTGAAATTGAATCACAAGATGTCACATTTTAAGAAACTGATTTTCCTAAGAAGGGTGAAGTAAAGGATGGAGAGCCTTCTTATAAAATTTTGAACTTAGATGATCATCAAGTGTCTTCGGACACATTTGATGATCTAATTGATCAAGAGTATGGTGTTGATCCGAGTGGGAGTTTTTACAAATGATCTAATTGATCAAGAGTATGGTGTTGATCCGAGTGGGAGTTTTTCAATACAAGATCCTTCATGTAAATCTGAGTCTCAACTAAGAAAGAGTACCGGGAAAGGTGTACCTAAATGTACTTATGACATTGAGGATTATATTTTCTTGGTATCGGGAACAAAAGTAAATGAGCCAAATTATGTGGTTGAGGCTTTAACGAGACCTAAAAAGGATGAGTGGATGAAAGCAATGAAAGAAGAATTAGAGTCCATCAGAACCAACAAAGTCAGGGATTTAGTTGATCTTCCGCCTGGGCGTAAATAAATTAAGAACAAATGGGTTTTGAAGATTAAATGCAAAGAGGGTGGATCCATAGAAAGATACAAGGCACGACTAGTAGCAAAAGACTTTACTCAACAAGCAGGAATTGATTATGAGGATACTTTTTTGCTAGTTGTAAAGTTTACCTCAATTTGCTTGCTTTTAGTTGTTGTTGCACGTTTGGATCTAGAATTACACTAAATGGACGTAAAGATAATTTTTCTCAATGGAGAACTGAACGAGGAGATCTACATGGAACAACTTGAAATCGTTAAAGGCCAAGAAGAGAAGGTCTGTAAATTGAAAAGATCTATTTATGGTCTAAAGCAGTCTTCAAAGCAATGGTACTTGAGATTTCACAAAGAAATGATCTCATATGATTTTACTATGCTTGATGAAGACCACTGCATTTATGTTAAAAGGTCCAATATTATGTTTTTAATTCTTTCCCTTTATGTGGATGATATATTGATGGTTGGAAATAATTTGGAGTATCTAAAGATTATCAAATCATGGCTTTCTAGGTCATTTGACATGAATGATATGGGTGAAGCAGACTACATCCTTGGAGTTAAGATCCAAAGAAACCGTTCCAAAAAGTTATTAAGTCTATCTCAAGAAACATATATAAAAAAATTTGGAACGTTTTCGGATGACAGAATGCAAACCCATGGATACTCCTGTAGCGAAAGGTGAAGCTTTATGCCTTGAAATGTGTCCACATACTCAAAGAGAAAAGGAAGAAATATCTCGAGTTCCATACTCAAGTGCTATCAGGAGCTTGATGTACGCTATGTTGTATACTCGCCTGGACATTTGTTATGTCGTAGGTCTGGTTAGCAGGTATCAATCTAATCCTAGAAGAGATCATTGGAAAGTAGTGAAGAGGATTTTTCGATACCTGAAAGGGACTGCATACTATTCGCTATGCTATGGTGGATCTGATTTGATGTTGAGAGGTTATACAGATGCCGATTGGGCTGGTGACTTGGATGAGAGAAAGTCAATATCTAAATATGCTTTCTTACTTAATGGTGGAGCCATTTCATGGAAAAGTAAGAAACAAACTTGTATTGCACTTTTGATTATGGAAGCTAAGTTCGTAGCTTATACATATGCAGTACAAGAAGTTGTTTGGTTGAAGAGATTTTTTGAGCATCTAGATATTGCAAAGAATTCTCGAGGATCGAGAATTTTATATAGTGAAAGTCAGGCGGTTATTGATTTTTTAAAAGATCCTAAACATCATGAAAAAACCAAACACATTGACACCAAGTATAAGTACTTGAGAAACATAGTTGCAAGTGGCGAAGTTCCAATACAATACATGCCTACGCTGAAAATTGTAGTTGATCTTTTTACAAAGGCGATATCTAGATACCAGTTTGAGAAGCATGTTATGGCTCTAGGTTTGCGTAGAATATGACTATGTTTATGTATTATACACAATTTGAATATTATTCTCATCAATATATTAGTATTTGTGTTATATGCATGTGCATCAAGGATGACGATGGTGAGGTATTAGTAGAAGATGCCTATATTAGACGGAGGTGGCAGGCGTACTTCCATAAACTCTTAAACTCTGAGAGGGACAGGCATATCATGTTGGGGGAGTTAGCGCACTCAGAGAGTCACCGAGATTTTGGGTATTGCAGGCGTATAAGAGTAGATCAGGTCAAAAGGGCAATCAGTAAAATGCGTGGGGGGAAGAGCTACTGGGCCAAACGAGATCCCGGTGGAGTTTTGGAAAAGCGCGGGCAGAGCAGGTATAGAGTGGCTGACTAAGTTGTTTAATGTCATCCTTAGGACGACAAAAATGCCTGAGGAATGGAGATGGATCAGCATGGTACCTTTGTACAAGAACAAAGGTGATGATCAAAACTGCAACAACTATAGGGGCATCAAACTACTCGGTCACACTATGAAAGTCTGGGAGAGGGTGGTAGAGATGAGGATGAGAAGGGATGTGGCTATTTCCGAGAACCAATTCGGATTCATGCCTGGGAGATCAACTACAGAAGCCATTCATCTTTTGAGGAGACTAATTGAGCAATATATGGATAAGAAGAGGGACTTACATATGGTGTTCATTGACTTGGAAAAAGCGTATGATAAGGTCCCTAGGGAGGTTCTATAGAGATGCTTGGAATCTAAAGGTGTTCCGGTGGCATACAATCAGGTGATTAAGGATATGTAAGAAGGAGCCAAGACCCGATGAGAACAGTGGGGGAAGACTCTGAGCCTTTTCCGGTCGAGATGGGACTGCATCAGGGGTCCGCGTTTAGTCCATTTTTATTTGCGCTGGTGATGGATGAGGTCACTCGGAGTATTCAAGGAGAGGTGTCGTGGCGTATGTTATCCGCAGATGATATAGTTTTAGTGGATGAGACACGCAGAGGTGTCAATGAGAAGTTGGATGAATGGAGGCAGACTTTAGAGTCTAAAGGCTTCAGACTAAGTAGTACTAAAACTGAATACATGGAATGCAAGTTTAGTGCCGCAACTGATGAATCAGATATGGAAGTGACCTTGGATTCTCAAGTCATACCCAAGAAGGGAAGCTTCAAATATCTTGGCTCAATTCTCCAAGGTAATGGAGAAATTGATGATGATGTCACTCACCGTATAGGTGTAGGTTGGATGAAGTGGAGGCTTGCTTCTGGTGTTCTATGTGATAAGAGAATGCCAACTAGGCTTAAAGGCAAATTCTACAGAGTGGTCGTTAAACCAGCTATGCTGTATGCGGCAGCGTGCTGGCCAGTCAAGAACTCACACATTCAGAATTTGAGCATGGCAGAAATGAGGATGCTTAGGTGGATGTGTGGGCATACTAGGTTGGATAAAATTAGGAATGAAGTCATTCGAAGCAAGGTGGCTATCGCGCCAGTGGCGGAGAAGATGCGAGAAGCAAGGTTGCGTTGGTTTGGGCACGTGAAAAGGAGGAGTGTGGATGCGCCGGTAAGGAGGTGTGAGAGGCTGGCAATGTTGGGTCTACGGAGAGGTAGAGGTAGACCGAAGAAGAACTGGGCAGAGGTGATTAGACAAAACATGGCCCAGATCTAGATTACCGAGGACATGACCCTAGATAGGAAAGCGTAGAGGTCGAGGATTAGGGTAGAAGGGTAGGTAATGATAAGGTGCCTTCTGTCTTCTTAGTTGTAGTATGATGCTTATTTAAGCTATTTTCATTCTGGGGCTAGTATTTTAAGGCACATGGACGCCCCAGATGTTTTTGCTGTGGGTAGTAAATTAATGCACATGGACATTTGAGTTTTTATTTTTATTTTTCCAATGCTCATTTTACTGGGCCCCAGTTCTGCATCGTAAAGGAAAAGAACAAGCAATGTGCAGCTTTTATATAAAGAAGGAAGAATCTTTACTATCATCCAAAAGCAGAAGGACAATACAGTATAATAGAGAAGATTTCTTGTATAATTATTTTAATATAAATAGACTACTTTGTTACTGAATAGAAGAGGCAAATATTTTTGTATTTTTAAGATGGGAACAGTCGTTGAAGCAGTGTTGAATGAATTGGATGCTGAATTAGATCAGTTTGTAAGTTAATCATACCATTTTTTTTAAAGTGTTATTTGTTTGCTGGTCTTGTTATGCTTCACAGACTTCACCCAGTCTTTACACTGGGATGTTATGGTAAATATATAAGGCGACCCAGGTTTTTTTAAGTGATGGTTTTTGGGCTAAAAATACAGAAATACCAGCAGCTGGGTTAATTGCCTCCCTAACATGGGGATTTGAAAAGTCTGGACTTTATTATTTATGAAAACTAGAAGGAAATAGGGAAGGCCAAACAAACCTACCATTTTTGACTACATTTATTGTGATATTTTTAATCGATTCTTTCACCATAACAGCTGGACAAAAGTTAATATTAGATAAATAATCTATACCCAGCATATTAGAGAATATTTTTCATAAATAAGATGGGAACAGTCGTCGAAGCAGTGTTAAGTGAATTGGATGCTGAATTAGATCAGTTTGTGAGTTAATCATAGCATTTTTTTAAAGTGTTGTTTTAGTTTGATGTTATTATAAAAGTTTGCATTTCTTCTTTTATTTTGTTTTGTAGATTTTGCCAGTATGGTTGGCAATTAGGCTTCCTAGACGTGATGTTCCAGCCACTCTTATTTGCCGTGGTATTCATTTCCAGATGAACTACCTAAAAGTGAGAAGACAGAGAAAACTTTGTAATGGATGGAGGGAGTTTGTTCGTACTAACAATCTTGGAGTAGGAAGTACGCTACATTTTAGGGTTCTGGAATCCTTAGATCGTGTGGTTTTAAATGTTAGTATATGGCAGCCTGAACTAGAACCTTTAAGTTCAAGTTCTGGCTCTACTGTTGAAGATGCTTGAATAAGATAGCATATTTGTGTGTTTTAGTTCAATATCTGAGTTTTTGGTAAACAATATCTGAGTTTTTGGGGCAGTTATATATGTGTAATGTAACTGTTGTTTTTTGAATTGTGATTGTTCAGTAAAAAACATCACAAATATTATGTAATGGTGCCTTTTCAATTATAAGTTGCATCTGTTACTACATTATTGAATTTATTCTATAAATACATATCAACTTATAGTTGTTATGAAGTTTTATGTGAAGTTTCTATGTTGTCATTTTTAATTATTAGTCTATAATTTCCAACTAGTTTACAGTCATTAGTATAGGACCCCATATCAAAATGCTGTAATTTTTCAACTGCATAACAATATAGCTCCAGCAAAAGTACTGGGGATTAATGTATGAATAAATATTATTAAACTTCGTGATTCTGGGATTAATTTGATAGCAGCCCCCATATGAAAATCTTGTTATTTTTCAACTGCATAACAATATAGCTCCAGCAAAAGTACTGTGGATTAGTTTACAATTATGAGTATAGGACCCCAGATCAAAATGCTGTTATTTTCAGCTTCATAACAGTATGGCTCCAGCACAAGCGCTGGAATTACTTTACAATTATGAGTATAGGACCACAGATCAAAATGCTGTTATTTTCACCTTCAGAACAGTATGGCTCCAGCACAAGTACTGGGGGGACTAATTTATGTGAGAGCAGTTTTTTATATATGAATAAATATTTATTAAATTTTGTGATAGTAATTTAAGTTACACAATATTTGTTGAAATTGATAACGTACAGAAACTGTAAAGTCCATAGAAAATATAATTTCTTTGACTACATTTAATGTATTTTTGACAAACTACATGCCGACTAACAGTTACTCACTTTTTTTACTATAAATAACCCTTTGCAGTTAAAGCAAACTACAAAGTTTTTTGAGACTTTATCTCCTCTTATAAACTGTAAAGTTTTTTTTTTGAAAAAAAGATATGGCAGATGAAGAGAACCGTGTGGAGGAACTAGGAAGTTTCGACAAGAAAATCACATCATCTTATTTTGATAGAGATGATTTTGTATGTTAAAATAAATGACCAAAGTATTTTTTATTTTTTTCATTTATTTTTTTTAGTGTGTTTGTGATTTTTTTATTAACTGTGAAATATTATTCCTTTTAGATCTTTCCAAAAAGTTGGAAGCAGAGGCTGCCAAATTTAAATGGAATGGCATGCATATTGTGTGAAGATGATGATGAGGTATATGAGATGATCTTCAAAGTTGGGAAGCACACAAGGTTGTGTAATGGATGGAAGGATATGATTAATAAAAAAGGCTTCAGGATAGGCAATATACTTCGTTTTGATCACCAGTTCCACGAGATATTCAACGGTAATGCAACTGTTGTTTTTGAAGTTTCTGTCATAAAGCATCAGGATGGTGAGGGAGGGGGTGAAGATGATGAAAGCAGTGATGATGATGATGATGATGATGATGATGATGATGATGATGATGATGATGATGGTGGCGGCAGCAGCGACGAAGATGTAGGATCAGCCCAGAAGCCTATTGTGATTGAATAAGTTTTAGTAGTTTTTATGTTTTTTCAGTTAATATGGGGATGTTTGTTTGTGTTTTTATTTTATCTGTGTTTTTAAGTTTTTGAGCAGCTGATGAATTATGAACAATCTTTTTTCATATTATGAACTGTATTTTTAAGTAACATCAAAATGTTTGTTGTTCAATAAGTAAAAAAATTAGAAAATAGATAAATTAAGACAACTATTTTGCACAGCAACAAATGAAAAGTGTATTTTTTATATATATTAATCCTTGTTAAAGAATACAGAGGAAGTAAAATTTAAAAAAAAAAATTCTCTATAAGTGAGAACAAAATGCTGTTATTTTCAACTGCATAACACCATCGCTCCAGCACAAGTACTGGGATTAGGTTTACAAATATGAGTATAGGACCCTCCAGATCAAAATGCTGTTGTTTTTCAGCTGCATAACACCATGGCCCCAGCATAAGTACTGGGACTAATGTATGTGATAGCAGTTTTTTATATATGAATACATATTATTAATTTATGTAATTATGAAAATGTTGCTCATATTCAAAAAATAAAATCTATTGTGCATTTTAAATATTGTAAAAGAGTTCTTATAGTAATTTAAATTAGAGAATCTTGTAAGATTTTTTATTGATTTGACTTGTCATGTAAAATGACAAAAGAATCTATCTACTTTTGTTCATGTATTGTCAAAACAATACACAAATGCTGTGGATTTCCAAAGTTAAAGTAGGGAATATTTTGTGGATTTCAATATATTTTTGGAACAGAAGTCTGTTCTAAAGTATAGAATCTTTCCAGAATCTGTTTGATTTCTTTTTGTGTTGTCAACTGTGTAATACTGTTACTTTAATACAGTTGAAAATCTCAGTTCAATCTTTTCCTATACAGATACGACCTATCAAAAAAAAAGTGATATCTTCTTTACAGAGAAAGAAGCAAGGAATCTTTACAGCTTTTTTTGAGTTACAATGTCAGCTAAAATAGAACAAATATTCTTTACATGTTTTTTCTGTTTTTGTTTTCTATAAATTAGACAGTGGTCTTGTTTTTTCAGTTGTACAAAACAAAATATTATTCCAAAAAAAAAAGAAAAAATAACAAAGCATAAAATAAAAAATGGCTTGCAATGATGAAGTAAGAAGACAACAATGGCGCCAGTTGAATAACGATGTTAGGAATTTGAAAAGTGATCTTGAGTTTTTGAAAACTGAGGTATCAGTCGTGAAGAATAACTTGGATGTGTTGTTTGAATTTTTTGTAGCTTTCAGAGAGAAAAACAATAGAGATATGGATCGACTTTTTGACAAACTCTTGGACATTGAATTGCAGAACTTTACAGATTCAACCTCTGGTTCTAGCTCTCGCGTTCCTAGTAATCATTAATGTTTTACTGTATTTTTTTATGTGTTTCGCAGTGTTCTGTTTTTATGCTTCCATGTGAAGCAAGTGTAATTTATCTTTATTGTACTTGAGGATACTTCTTTTTTTTTTTAGAAGTATCCTTTTTATGTAATTTTTATGTTACTGTTAATGAAAATGGCTGTAAGTTTGCCTTTTGTGTTGTGTGTAAAATGCCGACTCTTAAATAATATTTTTGTATAGTCCCAGCAATATATTCCCCAGTATTTTTACACCAAACCCCAGGATATTGTTATGGGGCTTTTGTTGAACGTAACACCAAGACCCAGCATTTCGTATGCTGGGACAACAGGGGTGATTTTGAAGTCCAGCTTTATAAGCCCCAGCATTTAATGCTGGACAACACACAAAGTAATTCAAAATCCTGTTAAACAGTGTGACCCAATGTAAACAGTGTGACTTATCAAAACTTATGACAAAATACACATTGTACCTTTTCAGAATTTTCAGAAGTGACTCTTACAAACAAATGCCAATGTATATAAATTCCCACCCATAAAACAGATAGACAGGAATCCAATTTGTCATTTTTGTTATTGAACAAAAAAAAAGAAATTGTGTCAAATATTATTTGATCAAAAAGTATCTATGGAGAATGGCCACCGACCATCAAATGGCCACGGACCATCCAATGGCCACGGACCATCCAATGGAAGACAGGTTTTCCAGAATGGTCATGGACCTTCAACTCAAAGGCATGTTACGAACTTGCCTTCAATACCAAGAGACCTCTGTTGGGGTTTTGAATATCTGAAGAAGGAGGTGGAATCCTTGAACGAATTCAGAAAGAAATGTGAAGATGAGTTGTGGAATTTAAGGTACACATAGCGACAATATTATGAAAAACTGATGGAATTGCTTAATGTGATGGCAGATCCCCTGCAATTCCACAATGGAGGGCCACGGGAGCCCGTGTTTAGGAATTATGGAGAATAAACAATGTTTTAATTTGATATATTATGTATTGTTGTTTTTTCACATATTAGTAATTTTTTTACAATGATATCATGTATTCAAAAAGGCAAACAGATTGTGTTTTTAGAAGTATGCTTTTATGTAATTTTTATGTCACTGTTAATGAAATTGTCTGTAAGTTTGCCTTTTGTGTTGTGTGTAAAATGTTGACTCTTAAATAATGTTTATGTATAGTCCTAGCAATACATGCCTCAGCATTTCTGATTAAAACCCTTCTCTTCAATAGCATACCCGTTTAATTTGCATCGTCCAGACGAATTTTGAGTTCCTCTTTTCTTTTTTTTTTCCTCCTTAATATTTTGTCTGGTAGCAAATGGACCATTTCCATTGGTAGGTATTTTAGGTGACAAGTAACAACTCTTCTGTTGATAAATGTAGTATAGCTACAGGATATTGTAATGGGACCTTGCTTCAACGTAATACTAAGTCCCAGCATTTTAATGCTGGGACAACAGGGGGGTGATTTTGAAGTGCAGCTTTATAAGCTAAAAAATAGCACAGCTACAGGATATTGTAATGGGACTTTGCTTCAACGTAATACTAATCACCAGATTTTTATGCTGTGGCCAGTAGTTTAAGGCACATGGGTGCTCAAGCTTTTTATCCTCAGACGTTATTGTAAATATAGAAGCTGTTCCAGTTTTTAAGAGTGTGTCAGCAAATATCTCGGGTACCAGCATTTTATCAGGATAACATTGGCATACGAGAAGATCTCGAACTGGAAGAAACTTAGGGAAGAACATAGAAACACAACTTTTTTTACTACATTTATAGTGATACTTAATCTATTTTTGACTATACATATTCTCTTTGACCATAATAGTTGAACAAAAGTTAGTAACTCCTAGCCTATAAATAAGGCTTTGCAGTTGAAGTAAACAATAACAGAGATTGCAACTAATTTATTTTTTCATCAAAATAATAATATGGAGGATGATCGTTGGGAGGAACTAGGCAATTTCACTATGCGAATAACAAAATCATACTTCAAAAGAGATTATTTTGTATGTTAAAAAAATTACCAAATTATTTTTATGTTTTTGTTCATCTAATTTTTCATTGTTTTTTTTGTATTAACTGTGAAAGTTTATTTTTTCAGATCTTTCCAGAGAGTTGGAAAGAGAAGCTGCCAAAGGTCAATGGAAGTGCACTTTTAGTTTGTGAAAACGGTGACACTGATTATGAAATGAAGTTCAAGGCTGGGAAAGAACATTCAAGGTTGTGCAATTGATGGAAGGAGATGCTTCAGCATAAAGGCTACAGACTGGGTGATATTCTTCGGTTTAATCATGTTGTTCATGAGGTTTACAACGGTGTTGCCACTATGGTTTTTGAAATTTTATTAGTAAACCGTCAGGTTGGTCAAGGCCGCAACAATGATGATGATGTTGATGATGATGATGATGATGATGACGATAATGATGATGATGGCAGCAGTGACGAAGATGTAGGATCAGCCCAGCAGCCTATTGTGATTGAATAAGTTTTAGTAGTTTTTATGTTTTTTCAGTTAATGTGGGATGTTTGTTTGTCTTTATTTTTCATGTGTGTTTTTAAGCTTTTTTGAGCAGTTGATGAATTATGAACAATATTTTTTCGTATTATGAACTGTGCTTCTAAGTACTGTGTTTTTATTATTTAAGTAAGATCAAAATGTTTGTTGTTCAATAAGTAAAAAAACTAGAAAATAGATAAATCGAGACAACTATTTTGCACAGCAACAAGTGAGAATACAGTGGAAGTAAAATTTTAAAAAAAAAGTTCTCTATAAGTGAATAGTCCTTTTTGACATCAGATTTGTTGCGACTGGATGAAAATAGAGAAGAATGGTCTTCTATCTATCTAGTGACGACGCGATTCCTAACTGAAAAATAAAAAAAAAGAAAAATTTTAACATAGCAGCTTTGGGTGTTGAATTGCACTAAAATAGAATTAAAAAATAAAATGCAAATAGAGAGACATACCTATTGTTTTTATTGGGAGTTATGTTTCTTTGAATATGGTTGAAGTACTGGAGTGTGTCTGCAGGATGTTCTGTTGTGTCCACGCTTTCTACATATCCCACAGTGTTTCCCCTTTTGTCTTACATATTCTGCAGTCGAGACAAATCTTTTCTCCTGTCTTCTACCTGCCTTAACTTTAAAATCTGGGGGTTTTGTTATGTCTTCTTTAATGCTATCAGATACAACCCATGATTCTTCATGTCCAACAGTGTTGATTTTCGCTTCATACTGTTTTAACCATGTTTCTCTTTTATACCATATAGAACAATAATCCGACTTGTTTAGGTGCACTCTGTCTATAGCAGCAAGTGCATGTTCACAAGGCATTTCATACATCTGGAACTTGAGGCATTGACATTCTTTCTTCTTCAAACAAACAATGAATTCTCTCCCTTCATCTGTTACCTTAAAGCTTTGATCCGCAGTCCGGTCAACCTGTAAAAATGTAATGTATCAGATTACTTGACTAGCATAACAGATATAATGCTGCAATTTACTGGATCCCCCGCTTTTGCATACCATGTAGTCCCAGCACAAAACCTGGGACTTCATGAATTATCATTGACATAAGACAAATGACATCCAAAAATAACTGTATTAGTTGATATACTCACATTCATTCTATATGTTTTTTTTATTTTTTTTTCAATTCATCATCTGTCCATTTTGATGTTGCAAAGAAAATATCCTGCGCACTCTTCCGTCTCTCATAAAACCAGGTCTGTAGCTTGTTCATTATGTTGTCCACCATTGACAGTATTGATTTTCCCCGAGCATGTAACAGAGCATTATTCATGGATTCCACAATATTTGATGTCATCATGTCATATCTTCGATTTCGACAGCAAGCTCTAGTCCATCTCTCTGGTGGTTCTTCCATGAGGTAATCATAGGTTGCCCTATCCGTTTCTTTCATTTGATTCATGTCTGTTTTAAACTCTGCCATCGTGTAGACACGACATGCACTATTGAATATACTTATCACTACAGGACTCACGTTCCTTTTGTTAAGGTTCTTTTCCAGATGATATACACAGATACCATGTGCACATTCAGGATATACATTTGTAATCCCATTTGCAATTGCAGGATTATGATCTGAAAGGAACAGTAAATTCTCACGGCAACCAAATGCAATGTGCAACTGCGTAAAGAACCAATTGTATGCCAGATTATTTTCTGAGTCCACAACTCCAAAGGCAAGTGGGAAGATTTGGTTATTTGCATCTTTCGTCACTGCAACCAATAGTGTCCCTTGATATCTTGATTTGAGGAATGTTACATCGACAACTATCACAGGTCTACAATGTTTCCAGCCTTTGATAGATGCCGCACAAGCAAAAAACATATATTTGAACCTGGATAATAGAATTGCAGTGTTATCAGTAAAATTCATGTTAAAATTTTTGAGTCTCAGGTTTTAGTATTGGAACCCTACTTATACATAATTACGACGTCACAGCATTTTGTGATGGGACTCCAACAAATAACACTGCAGTCTCAGGCTTTTTTTAATTGGCATTACTGGAATTCTACACAAAAATATATAAGTACACTTCTTTTTTTTTACCTGTTCTCACCATCTCTTTGAAGAGCAACATGTGAGCCTGGATTGATGTCTTTTAGCACATATAAATATGCTGGTAACTTCTGAAAGTTCTCCTCAGGCGTCCCTCTAATTAAAGACTCTCCTTCTTTTATAGCACGCCATTCCTTATTATAAGAGATTTCAACTCCCATTTTCCTTCTAATCTCTGCAACAACAAAATTAGGCTTAACAGGATAATTATCGTCTCTCAGATTCTCAACTATCTCATCTCGAACAATCTTTGACGTAGCATATTTTTGGTCTCTTTTTCTATCATCCACCGAGCAAGTGTGATTCTTCTCAAACTTCAGTATTTTGAACAGTGTGGACTGTTTAATTCTGGAAGATCGAACAGTCCACTCACATTTTTCATTCATGCATGCCAGTGAATATCTCGTTGTGCTTGATCTCACAACCTTGAATTCAAAATGGTGTGCAATTGCAGTTGTCTGGAAACATTTAGTGACATACTGTTTGTTTAAAAAAATTGATCCAACCTTGACGTCCTCCAAATCTGCATTTTCTTTTAGTATTGGACGAGGAGATTCTCTTATTTTCTTCCTTGAATACCTCTTTCTCTTTTTTCCAGCACTTGATGTCTCAGGAAGTTGAATATTTACAAGCTGTTGTTCTGTGTTTTCAGCATGCATTAACTGTTGTTCTACTGCTACAGCTTCGACAGACGGAGGTGTTAAAACTATCACTTCAAAAGCATCATCATTGTCTATTTGCATTATCATTTGCCCTTTAGCGTAAGCAACTCTCTTAGACTGTGGAGATCGTTGTGTAATGTCAAATATGAAACGTCTACTCCTATACTCGGAATTGTTCTTCATCAAGTATAAACAGCTGATTAAATCATCGGTATTTTTTATAGGGACACCTTTGCTTGTTCCAAGTTCCATATCAAACCATATGAATGTCTCAAAATGTTCTTCATCTAAATCTATCTTTTTCCAAAGGTTTCTTCTGAAATCTTCAGAAGTATCTGTTTCACTATGCAGAAAAATCCTTGTCTCATGATCTATGTACTTATAATCTGGTGTCCATTTCCCATTGAATGCAAGAACAATACACTGTTTAGCCATGACCTGTAGTTATAAAGACAGTAAAAATACTAAACTAAGTCACAAAGAAATCCACATAGTAAAATACTGTAATTGTAGCTTAATAATGAAAGCTTAAGAACTGCTAACCTATAAGATAAATATACATTTTCATAGTTTAATGGCTAATTATACAGGGGGAGGGGGATTTTTGAAGTGCAGCTCTATATGCTAAAATATAGCATAGCTACAGGATATTGTAATGGGACTTTGCTTCAACTTAACAGTAAGCCGCAACATTTAATGCTGGACAACAGGGAGATTGATTGAGCTGCAACTTTATATCATAAAATGTAATCACAGCTACAGGATATTGTAATGGGGCTTTTCTTCAACGTAACACTAAACCCCAGCATGTTGGTGCTGGACAACAGGGGTGTTTTTTTTGAAGTGCAACTTTATATCCTAAAATATAGCATAGCTACAGGATATTATGATGGGGCTTTTCTTCAACGTAACACTAAACCCCAGCATTTTTGTGCTGGACAACAGTGGTGTTTTTTTGAAGTGCAACTTTATATCCTAAAAGTATAGCATAGCTACAGGATATTGTGATGGGACCTTGCTTCAACATAAGACTAAGCCCCAGCATATAGTGCTGGGGACAATCGGGTCTTTTTTTGAAGTGCAACTTTATATCCTAAAATATAGCATAGGTACAGGATATTATAATGGGGCTTTGCTTCAACGAACACTAAGCCCCAGCATTTAGTGCTGGACAATAGGATATTTCTAAAGGGACTTTGCTTCAACATAACAGTAACCCCAGCATTACATGCTGGGGGTTAGTGTTACGTTGAAGCAAGGTCCCATCACAATATCCTGGGGATAACAGGTCATTTTGAAGTGCTAAGCTAAAATGTAATCATAGCTACAGGATATTATAATGGGGCTTTGCTTCAACGTAACACTAAGCCCCAGCATTTAGTGCTGGGGGACAACAGGGTGTTTTTTTGAAGTGCAACTTTATATCCTAAAATATAGCATAGCTACAGGATATTATAATGGGGCTTTGCTTCAACGTAACACTAAGCCCCAGCATTTTAGCGCTGGACAACAGGATATTTGTAATGGGACTTTGCTTCAACAGTAATCCCCAGCATTAAATGCTGGAGGTTAGTGTTACGTTGAAGCAAGGTCCTATCACAATATCCTAGGGATTACAGGTCATTTTGAAGTGCTAAGCTAAAATGTAATCATAGCTACAGGATATTATAATGGGGCTTTGCTTCAACGTAACACTAAGCCCCAGCATTTTAGCATTGGACAACAGAATATTTGTAATGGGACTTTGCTTCAACAGTAATCCCCAGCATTAAATGCTGGAGGTTAGTGTTACGTTGAAGCAAGGTCCCATCACAATATCCTGGGGATAACAGGTCATTTTGAAGTGCTAAGCTAAAATGTAATCATAGCTACAGGATATTATAATGGGGCTTTGCTTCAACGAAACACTAAGCCCCAACATTTTGTGCTGGGGGACAACAGGGTGTTTTTTTGAAGAGGCTTTGCTTCAACGTAATACTAAGCCCCAACATTTTAGCGCTGGACAACAGGATATTTGTAATGGGACTTTGCTTCAACAGTAATCCCCAGCATTAAATGTTGGAGGTTAGTGTTACGTTGAAGCAAGGTCCCATCACAATATCCTGGGGATAACAGGTCATTTTGAAGTGCTAAGCTAAAATATAATCATAGCTACAGGATATTATAATGGGGCTTTGCTTCAACGTAACACTAAGCCCCAGCATTTTAGCGCTGGACAACAGGATATTTGTAATGGGACTTTGCTTCAACAGTAATCCCCAGCATTAAATGCTGGAGGTTAGTGTTACGTTGAAGCAAGGTCCCATCACAATATCCTGCGGATAACAGGTCATTTTGAAGTGCTAAGCTAAAATGTAATCATAGCTACAGGATATTATAATGGGGCTTTGCTTCAACGTAACACAAACCCCCAGCACCTAGTGCTGCATACCCTTTTGAACTTAATTCAGATTCATATTAATTATATATAACAGTAAATTCGCGTCTCACAAAAACAAATTTAGATCATAATCACGAATTTTTATTTTCAAATCATTGATTTACAGCCACAAAAATAGATATATTTATGCAAAATAACTGAAATGCAGCACAGAAACGTCGCAGAAACTGTGAAAACGCAGCTCAAATTACCTTTTACAGTTTGAATTTGTAACTTTCGGAGAGAGACAATGATGATCTGGAGAGTTGAGAGAAGTAATGTGTGCTTTACTCTGTTTTTTTTCACGCGTGATTTGTATTTATTGTTGAGCTGTAGGTTTTTAAGGGTAGTTCAATAAATTCAGTATATGGGGTGTTGTTAGCGGTAGTAGCCTGAATGTACGTGAGTCATTTATTGGCTATTTCTCAATGAATTTTGAAACCGTGGATGGAACTCATTTAACGTGTGCAAAATTGGCTAGTCATCAAATTTTCGCTATTTGTAAGGCATAGAGGACAACTTAATCAAAATCCAACTTTCACGTAATCAGTATTTGACACATATACAAATATTAGGTGTAATCTTAATGAACAACCCGATCATTCGCTTTAAATCACAATTCAATCCAACCTGTCAATCGGGTCGGGCTAGCTCAATACCGGACCGGTAAAAGACCGGACCGGACCGGTTCATTATAAACGGTCCGGGACAAGGAGGAAGCGGGTTGCGGGCCGAGCCGGGTTTAAGAAAAAAGATCGGTTAGCCCGGACCGGTAAAAGACCGGTCTTTAGCCCACCGGTGGACCGGACCGGACCGGTTTTTTATAGAAAAATTATACTATATGTTAAGGAGATTTGAGACATGCTATTGTCAAGTTTCATACAAAATCTAATATAGCATTTAGTCCCTTCTATATTATTGGGTATATGAGATTGCACCTTCTGTATTGAATTTCCACCATTTTGATCTCCCTTAGAGGCAGACTCCATGACCACAACAGTATTATTTTGTGAAAGTTTCTGAATGACCTCCTTAGCTTGTTCAATAGTTGCTCTAGCAACCCATTTCATTTTTTCCTTTCTGCCCAGATTAGTTCTTATCCCTTGTTGGATTTTATGTTTATTCCTATACTTGTTTTTCTGTTTAACTGCTCCAGTGCTCCTTCATTGACAACAGGTTGAAGTTTGATCACTTTCTCTAAAATATGAAAAAGAAAAAAGAAAAAAAAAATCGGACCGGACTGGACCGGTGCTTAATGGGCTAGGGCCGAGCCGGGCTTAAAATTTTTGATAAAAAGACCGGTTCGAACCGGACCGGTAATGGCCTGGACCGGACCGAAACGATACCGAAACCGGTGAGCCGACTCTTAATGGGCCGGTCCGGGCCGGTCCTGGCCCAATTGACAGGTATATTTAGAGATCGTGCGTGAAACAACAGCCTTTAAATTAGAGAACCTATTTATAAATAATTCAAAACTTCATATCAATACATATCAAATTAGTGACCATGAGATACAACCAAAAAGCACTAACTAATATATGGAATCTCTAAGATATAAAATAAAATATTCTAAGATAATTTTCTTACTTTTATAAAGAATGATCAAATATGAATACCACAAAATAAAATACGTGGAACCTCACCAAAAGAATGTGTAAAAAATGTGGTAAAAATCATAAGTTGTGAGTTTGCCACTTATCATTCCAACATCTGAAATCATGATAAATTGTTCTCAAAGGGCGCTGAGCAACCACCATAACCCCGAAGTATCACGGACAGTAAAGCAAGAAGTGCGATCAAAGTTTAAGAAAGAATAAATACTATCCTGTCCATTGCATTTTATATGAAGGTCTTTGATTGGATACGAAGTTAAGATTCAAGGAAAGACTTTGCAACTATATCAAATTACTTATATTTTTGTTGAATTGTATTGACTTTAATTCACATTAATAAATAGTAGATTTTAAATAAGTAAGACCCGACAAAAATAACTAATTCGAGATTAATAGAAAACATAGTGGCTGGGCCCGCGCTTGTCACGGGCTAACCATCATTAGTTATCAAGGAAGAAGATGTTGGAAGTTTAAGAGTCAAAGACTCTATTGTTTAATTAATGAGTCAATTCAGTCCATTAGTATTTATGTTTTATAATTTAGTCCTTAAGTTGTGTCAATTACAATGAGAACCTTTTGTCCTTAGCAATATTCTAGAAGTAAGACAGGTGTCAAGTTTTAGTAGGATTTGTTATTTCCTTAGATGTCTGCTATAGTTACTATATGAGTCCATCGTTGTAGTGGGAATTTTTATGTTGATAATGTAAACTTTTATCTTTTAATTTTTTTAATTTCTTGTATTTACCTTTCATCGTTACACAATGTCTACAATGCACACTTATGTTAAATAGAAGTATTTATTTGGTCACTTAAAAAGTTAAGGCGCCAAGCTAACAGTTGGTAATAACTTTAAGGGCTATGTACTGTATTTGAAAAAGAGAATACGAGAAAATGGCTAAAATCATTCTTTATGTATAGGTATAGATCTATTTTCGTCCTTTAAATATATCAGTGAACAGAAAAGGTTCTTCATGTTTGTTAATAGTAGTCACTTTTAGTCCTAAGCTAAATAGACGTTCTAAAACTAACAGAAAATAGAGCATAGGTAAACCTAACAGAATCATATTCAGTTTTGAAAAAAAAAAAAAATCATATTCAGTTGACCAAAGTTATAACCAAGTTAAGCCTGAAATACTTGAGGGCTTGAAAACTATTTACAGGACAAGGTGTAATTTTAAAAAGATTTAGAATTCAAATAGAGGCAACAACTAGCAAGCACTTTAAGTGGCCGTTTGGCCATAGATATGAAAAAACTTTTTGAAAAAGAGTTTTTGAAATTGAGTTGAAAAATTGCATTTGAAAGTTGAAGTTGTGTTTGGACATACATTTTACTTGAAAAAAAGTTGAACTTTTGTTAGTGGAAAAAGTTATTTTTTGAAAAACTTCAAAAAGTTGTTTTTAGCACTTTTTGGTTTTTGAAAAAGTTATTTTTGAAAAAACCATCAAACTTGATGGCCAAACAGTTTTTTTGAAAAAAAATTTCAAAAAAAAGAAAAAATATTTATGGCCAAACATTTCCTTAAGAGTTGCGAACCACAATATGTCCTTCCGAGCTTCTACGCATTTTTATTTTACTTAGATGATCATTCGAATCATTATTAAAATCCAAATTTTGCGCTATCGAAAAAAGAAAAGATGATCATGTTTTGGAATTCAAATACTGTATTGGATGTTTAGCATAAGAGTTATCTATTTCGACCAAGATCAAATTAGGTTCTATAACTGCCACTTCTGATTAACGCACAAAGAAAGGTGACGACAGCAATCACCGGTGCAAACAAGTAAAGATTGAAGAAAAGGTAGAAAATTGTGATCGAGTGCAGAGAGAGAGAAGGGTGTGAGAGAGAAGGGGGTGGGTCTGAGGAGAAGATGGAATCTACTAAGTTCAGAGACAAAACAATTCAAGAATTTGTCTGAGAACGACAAAGCTAAAAGTAAAGGCAATTGCTTTCTATTTTTCTTTTAAACTTGGTCTCTAACCCTAGCTGCAAGTTCTGTTAGTTTTTTTAAAAGAATGTTCCATTTTCTGTTAGCTTTTGGATGGTTGTTTAGCTGACAACTTTTTACAAGCATAAAGGACCTTTTATGGTCACTATTATATTTAAAGGATGAAAATAGACCTATACCTATACATCAAGGATGAAAGAAAAACATGTATTCTTCTCCTCTTCGGATAAACCTGGAGTCCATTACCTAAATGGTCACTCAACTATTGGAAATAAACCAAGAAAGTCACTCTTTTTTGTAATGTTCCGAAATGGTCACTCAACTTTTGATAATTAACTCAAATGGTCATTCTCACCTGAAAAGTTGCTATCTCCGATGATAAATGCTGACGTGAAATTTTTTAAAAAAAAATTAAAATATAAAGAAATTTAAATCCCAATGTCCCTACCCATTAACATAATTATTTGACTCATACCCGACCCAAATAACTTAATGGGTCAACTATTAAAAAAGCCAGTGCAACTTTAATCCTAAGATACTATACGATGTTTCCCTCATCCTCTTCTTTTTAGGGTTTTATAGGGAGAACCAAAATTTTACTTTCAATCGATTTCTTCCCCAATAAAACCATTGCAATTAAACTAAAATTTTCATAGAATACCATAAGGTCATAACATAATACATGAGAAAACTTCAACTTTCCATTCAAGATTCTTGAGTCTTCTAATGATAGAACGCAGAAAAGTATGTTAACAATATTAATAGTTTTAACAAAACATGACACCTTATATAAAAGTGTCATACTAACTTTTAGTTTGTTACTCCTAGAAACTAGAAGAAGAAAATAAAGTAAGTTACTCCTAAAACTTACTCCTAAAAACTGTTAGTAGGTTAGTAAACTGTTAGTAAGTTCCTCCTAAAAACTAACTCCTAAAAAATGTTAGTAAGTTAGTAAATTGTTAGTAAATTATAATTGTTAGTAAGTTACTCCTACAAACTAAAAAAAGAAAATAAAGTAATTTATTAAGCTAAAGAAGAAAATAAAGTAATTTATTAAGATATTAGTCACCAATTGGTAAACCAGAAAATCATTCTCACCAGTTATTAATTCATGCTACATACGCTAAATATTTAATTCATGTCAGTACCATTCATGATGAGTAAAAGATAAGTAATCGTTGCTTTAGTCATATCCAGTACAATTGTCATGTATTATGTTATGAGCTATTTTATGAAAATTTTAGTTTAGTTGCAATGGTTTTATTGGGGAAGAAATCGATTGAAAGTAAAATTTTGGTTCTCCATATAGAACCCTAAAAAGAAGATGATGAGGGAAACATCGTATAATATCTTAGGATTAAAGTTGAACCGACTTTTTTAATAGTTGACCCATTAAGTTATTTGGGTCGGGTATGGGTCAAATAATTATGTTAAATGGGTGGGGATACTGGGATTTAAATTTATTTATATTTTAAATTTTTTTTAAAAAAAAAATTCAAGTCAGCATGTATCATCGGAGATAGCAACTTTTCAGATGAGAATGACCATATGAGTTAATTATCCAAAGTTGAGTGACCATTTAAGAACATTACAAAGAATAGTGACTTTCTTGGATTATTTCCAATAGTTGAGTGACCATTTAGATAATGGACTCGATAAACCTGTAGTTGCAAAAAACCTCCAAACTCCATCTACAACCATACTGCCTTTCCAACATCTCTGTGTAAGAGACCCAAATTTCACATGGCAATTTCATCTTCATCACTCACCCCTGCTCTTTTCCCAGTGTGTAATTCGTCCTCCATTTCTGCCCAACCCAAACTCTCTCTTCTCTCTTTTCCTTCTAAAACACACATTTTCAACCAGTCTCGAGTGTCCACCTCTAAGGTTTTTGCTTCTCCAGATGTCCTGGACGCTTCTCCTGAGCTTGAGGTATGTAGTTATTTGACTAATTATCAGTATACAAAACTATATTAGTAACATAAATTGTGCTTTCTGTTTTACAGAATTGATGTTGGGTGTTCACATTTTGATTTCTTTAGGATATTCCTGCTGCCCCAACGCTCAGTGTTACTGCTGACTCTGATAAGGTAACCTTTTTGTCTCAATCGCAAATTAGTTGGGGTTGCCTATATGAATCCTCTCTATCCATTCCGCTCTATTCAAATGATTTATTATAGTTGGACCATTTTTAGTCATCCTATGGCAATCATTAACCTTTATACGAACTTGGAATGACACTGGTGCTTTACAAACTTCCACATAGGCAGAATTCTCTCTCTAGTCTTCAGAGGCGATTCTTGATAAATCATGGTTCATTCAGAGCTTCTTGCATTTTTTATTGTATCTTATCTGCACTTTTTGTGTATTTCTAAGAATGTTGTCTAGGTTTTGCTGATGTATCATGAGTAAGAAATTGTCCTTTGTTACCGGTCCCACGTAGAAGTTCTACAGTCAAGTGTTAGCCGTCGACCTTCTGCAATTTATAGAGTACTGCAATCAGTAAGTTAGGTCAAGCAAGTTATTTTTATAAAAGGCATAGACAACATCCAACTGGCTGCAAATCTCTATGTTTTGTATGACAGGAGAGAAATCCTTTACCCCACACCGACTCCATTCTATTCTTCTTTGCTTGTCGAGCTGCTGAGTAATGAAAAGTTGAAAACTCTTCAGTGCATGTTGTTCTAGTGTGAGGTGAGGTAGTTCTAGTATGTTAAGTAAGCATAAGATTCATTTGCGCTGAATTGAAAGTTTATTCTAGGGAAATTTGCAGTGATATAGTAACTTGCTCAACAGCCAAATAACTTTCGACAAATGAAAGTACAGAGTGTTCCTCTGTTAGATTCCTCAAGTTGGTGCTTAAGGAAACAATGTCTTTTTCCCTTAATCAAATAACCTGGAGCATTAGCACTGATCTGATCACCCAAATCTCTTAGCAGACAAGTAATTGCATGCTTGGACTATTTTCCTGCTATGAACTTTAGTTGATGCAGCAAAAAGCAAAAGCACAGATATTTGTGTAATTTACGAACTCGTATAATTTGTTTAAAGGATGCTACATGCAATCAGGATCTTTCACTGTTGTATTGTGATACGCTCGTTATTATGGAAACGAAGGTCATTAATATTACTCGTAGGATTTAAAGGCTACTTTGAGTGTATTCCTTTCTGGCTAATAATGTCCTATTGATCTTTCCCTGTTTCAGGTATTGACATGCAATTCAGAAAATATTATTTGTTTGATATGTAAACTTCTGTCAAGACTACCTACATAATAGTTTGATTAAAGCACTTGTTGGTTCACTTGTCTTATCTTATGGTAATTTTGTCTTCAGTTTGTAAGTTCTAAGGACAATGCTTGAATGATCAGTCATTTGGGGAATTCCTTGCTCTCAAAAAATATTAGAATTATGATAGAACTGGAAAGGTGATTATGGGTTCCTGTTTAACTCTCAGTTTATGATCTAAGAGGACAGACTTTCCATGACTTATCAGAGTCATCTGCGGTAGTCCTTGGAAAGCTGATAAAATAACTTATAATTACGATGGACTTGGAGAGGTCATTCTGGGTTCCCCCTTTAACTCTCAGATGCTTATTCACTATGAGTTAAGCCTATGAACTATGCCGAGAAGCATCCCAGGGGTTGTTTTAGTTGAACATTAAGCTGCCTGTGGCTGTCCACTTGTTTGGCATAATAGCATGAATATGTCTCTCTAATTATCATTGGTGTTCATCTAACAATCTATAAATATTTCCAGGTAGCACCAAAGCAGAAGATTAGGATCAAATTGAGGTCATACTGGGTACCCCTAATTGAAGACTCTTGCAAGCAAATTATGGACACTGCTAGAACAACAAATGCAAAGACCATGGGTCCAGTACCATTGCCTACCAAAAAGAGAATCTACTGTGTCCTCAAATCTCCACATGTGCACAAAGATGAAAGTTCCATTTTGAAATAAGAACTCATCAACGCCTCATTGACATTCTTTACCCAACTGCCCAAACAATCGACAAGTTAATGCTGCTTGACCTTCCTGCTGGCGTTGATGTGGAGGTCAAGCTTTGAGAAAATTGTGTCTTCTCCTTGTTTAGTGTTGTAACCTTGTTTATCGCTTACAGTTCGTTTCTGGTTTTGGATTCTGGACTAGAAGAGGCTTATGCACAATCATCTGTTGGGGGAAGTAGGGTGGATGCATGTCTTTTTTGTGCAATATTTGGATTTCTGGATTTGTTATCATCTTTTCAAGTTCATATCATTGTGAGCTGTTACATCTTAACAATTTGAGATAATAGTCAAAAACCCCCCCTAAACTATCACTTTTTTGTTAGTTTCATACTTAAACTATGGGTTGGTCACGCTACCCCCCTAAACTATCAATTTTCATATTCAAAACCCCCTGCATTGCCAAGTGGCATGGAGAGTGACTTCACTCTCTTTGTTGTGTGTGGAAAAATAAAGTAGACCAATAAAAAGCATCCATGTGGCATTTCTTTTCAATTTCTAAAATTTAAATATGCTTTTACTTATTTATTACTTATTTTTGTCTTTTTCCTTTCTTCTTTTCTAATTAATTATTTTCTTCTTCATAACTCTTTTTTTTTTGCCAATAACAATAAACTAATTGAGACCCATTAACCTTAGAATAATAAGAATACTAAAAATAATTTAATCAAATGTGATATATTCTGTTGTAATTTACAACCAAATTTTGTCAATAATGGTCATTTTAATTAAAAAGACATAACCCTTAACATACATTGTATCATTTTAATATTTTAATACGCAAGTTCTCAATTGAGTTTATTATAGTTGAGTAAATTCAGTTCTATATAATAATTAAATTTACTATTATTGGTTAATATTTATTATTTTAGAAATATGGGTTTTCAAGTAAGGTAAAGATTTTTTATTTTCACGGAAAATTAAAAGAAAAAATTAATAATTTTTTTAAAAAAAAGATCAAATAAGAAATAAGAACAACTACTTTAAAAAATTAATTGTATGGATGCTCTACAAAGAGAGTGAAGTCACCTTCCATGCCACTTGGCACTGCAGGGGGGTTTTGAATATGAAAATGGATAGTTCAGGGGGGTAGCGTGACCAACCCATAGTTTAAGTATGAAACTAACAAAAAATGATAGTTTATGGGGGTTTTTGACTATTATCTCTAACAATTTTCCCTTCGCGAATATGTTGCTTATCAACGCTGATAACTGTTGATATTGAGTACATACCTAAAAGCAGGAAAAAAATGGTTCCGTAGGCTGAATAGGATCTGCTGGTTTATGAAATTATAATCGAAGAGGATTTAGTGGTTCAAGATTAGAATTTTAAGTGAAAAACACTTGAAATGTTTCCAAGAATCTCGTTATAGCCAATAGCGTGAAGTTTAAGGAAAACGAATTGCGAGTATAAGTAGTGTAGAATTTGGTTTATACACATTTCAAATAGTACATATTCTCTCAGATAGACACTTGTATGGTATACTCATTTCATTCAAGATGGGAAATCTCTGTATCTGGCAGTACCTGGACCCTGAATTGTGTTGCCGCGGTGGTTTGATGTATTAAAAGCTCTTCACAGAAACAAAACTGACAATACCTATTATATACTGCAGCAAATGCAAAGTCGCTGACTCCTTTATTCAGATATCTACGTCAAATCTTCTTTTCCCTTGTTTGGTAACAATTTTCATTCAAATGGTTAAAGCTTTAGATTAATTAGGAAGCTTCCTTGCCTTAGGATTTTGGTTCATTGGCAATGGAATAGGTGATGTATGGTTAAGCACAAGTCACGTCATAGAACCATTCAGCCAACATAACCTGTTACTTAAGTTCGGAAGAGGATAGTCTAAATTCCACAATGCCTCGAATCTGTGCACCTGCTGAAGCTGGAATAGAAGCTGTTGAGTTAATCTAAATACATGTTTTGTTTATGACAAAAAGAATACGACACTTAAGTCCTATGTGCCTTCTGCAGGAACCACAAGACGAGAGTCAATTAATTACGGAAGATTGATTACAGAAGATCGCTGATTGATTCCGAGAGTCAGCTATGGAAGGTTGAGATTGTGGCCCGCTTATCTCGTGGAACTTGTTCCACAATCTGCTCTTGCCTTATTCTCTGGACATATTCATATCCCTAGAGAATCAAATCTCTTGGGTCAAATCTCTCTATTCCGTGATACTCGTCAATTACATCTCCATCAAATCCCGAATGCAGATCTGCCTCCCTTCCCTTCAACTGGCTTCGCTGTTGGGTCACTATATATACAAGTGTCTCTGAAGATTTTACTTACGCTTCTATCTACTATATACTATCTCTAAGTCTTTTACTTGCAAGTACTGTATTCCTAAGTGTCTACGAGTGTGTCACAGAAAAGATAAGAGAGATCGTGTAGTGAGGTAATAGTCGTGTCACTGAAGTTGGTCTGATTGTCTATAAATCAGACACTGTCGTTAGTGGTGAGCGAAGGATTAAAACCACCTGTGAGAAGACGTTTGTGGTTAACGATAAACCATACTTGTAATTGTGTTCTACAAGAGCTTGAAGAGAGATAACTCCCTTGTGACCCAAGGGGACTGGATTAGGAACCGTTTGGTTCTGGACCAGTATAAAACTCTGTGGCGTTCCTTATTTATTTACTGTCTTTTGTTCTGCACTGCTTATTACTTATCTTCTAAGTCAACTAATAATTCGAGTAGTCGACTAAAATTATAAGTAAAAACAATTCACCCACATCTTGTATTCATCAATTGGTATCAGAGCCTGGACTCACATTTTTTGTTTTTGCCTTACAGCAAGTGAGAAAAGATCATGTCATCACACGTTGTGAATGGAGCTCTTCTACAAGAGGGAACTTCTGCCACCCGACCTCCTTACTTTAATGGTAAGCACTATGGTCATTGGAAGATTCGTATGGAAACATACATCAAATCGGTTGACTTTAAGGTCTGGCGTGTTATCAAGAAGGGTCCCTTTGACATTCCCACTATCAAAACTACAAAAAAGGAAGGAGATCTTCAAAATGTTCCTACTGATGTTGACATGGATGATTATACTGACGAACAACGGGAGATTATCCAACTTAACTACAAGGATGTAAATATTCTTTACAACGCTATCCGTAGTGAAGAATATGAAAAAATATCCAGTTGTGAAACGGCCAAAGAAATATGGGATAAGTTGGAGGTTACGTATGAAGGAACTAGTAAGGTCAAGGAAACTAGAATCAATCTTCTAGTTTATGAATATGAATTATTTCAAATGAAAGATGGAGAATCTGCTGAAGATATGTTTGCTAGGTTCAGCAAAATCATTGGTGAACTCAAAGCACTTGGAAAGATCTACTCTAGTGGTGAACAGATAAGGAAGATTCTGAGAAGCCTTCCTACTACTTGGCAACCTAAAGTTATAAACATAGAAAGTGGAGATCTAAACAAAATTTCTTATGATGAACTCAGAGGTGATCTGATTGCCTTTGAGAAAACTCATCTGAAACGTAATGTGTTGGAAGAAAAAAAGAAAACTGTGGCTTTCAATACTACAGTGGAGGAAGTCGACTATGATCAGGATGTTGAAGAAGATGATATCCAAGAAAAACTTGCTATGATGTCTAAAAACCTGAATGGCCTTGTGAATCGTAGACGACAATTCAGAAAAGGCTAAGCTCCCTTCAAGAAAGATCAAACCAACTACAGAAATGAGGGTCGATGTTTTGAATGTGGCAAACAAGGTCACATTGCAACCAACTGCCCTGAAGCCAAAAGAAAAGGAAGGAACAGATCTTACGCAGCATGGAGTGATGAGGATACAGCTGATGCTGAGCAGGAAGAAGCAGCCAACATCTGCTTCATGGCCTCAGACAACTCTACCAGTAGCGGAATCCCATCAAATGACTCAAGTGAGGTACGCTGTGAATTCTGTATTGAAAACTCTAGAAATCTTGATGAAGTTCTAGACGAGCTGGAAAAGGCACTTAGAAAAATTAAGAAACTAAGTAAAGAGAAAGATGAATGGGAAATGAAACTGGAAGTAGTTGAGACAGAAAATGAGTTCCTAAAGGAAGAAATGAATCATCTCAAACTTAAACTTAACAGCCATAGAAAATCCACCAGTCAGAGTTCGGTAGGATCAAATAGCCTCTATAGATCAGCTAGATCTTCTATGTCTACAAGAGAAACTAAAATTATGCCTATTTGCTATCATTGTGGTGAACCAGGACATGTGTTTAGAAGATGTCAAAAGAGAAATCCTGGAAAATGGATTTGGAGACCAAAGGCTAAAAATAAGGCTAGCACCTCTAAAGCTAACCCTCAAGGACCCAAGCAAGCTTGGGTACGTAAACATGCTTAAAAACTTTGTTTTGCAGGGACGCCACAAAAGGACAATGAAGATGGAAAAATGGTTTCTTGATAGTCGATGTTCCCGACATATGACAGGCGACAAACAGTTGTTCAAATCTATAACAAAGATTGATGGAGGCTCTGTCAAATTTTGAGGAGATGCCAAAGGAAAGATCGTTGGCATTGGAATCATATCTTTAAGTCCCTCCTGTGATATCAAGGAAGCGTTCCTAGTTGATGGACTCAAACACAATCTCCTAAGCATCAGTCAACTATGTGATGGTGGGTACAAGGTAAAATTTGAATCTAGCAGATGCATCATCCACGAAAACAAAGGTAAGGTTGTTCTATCTGGATCCAGAGAAAACAATATCTATGTTCTAAACAATGGTAAAGCGTCAACAGGTAAACATCTGTGTCTTGCATCTATTACTAATGACCCTTGGACATGGCATAGAAAATTAGGTCATGCTAGTATGTCTTTAATCGAGAAACTATCTAAACAGGAATTAGTCATTGGATTACCTAAGCTTAACTTCTCTAAAGATCATATCTGCGATGCATGTCAGCTAGGCAAGCAAACTAGAACTTCTTTTAAAGGAAAAGATATTGTCTCTACATCAAACCCCCTTGAACTGCTGCATATGGATCTATTCGGACCAACCAGAACTACTAGTATTGGAGGAAAAAGATATGCATTTGTTATTGTTGACGATTACTCTCGTTTTACTTGGGTTATGTTTCTATCCCATAAAGATGATGCATTTAAAAGCTTTGAAGTGTTTTGCAAGAAATTTTAAAGAGAGAAAGGTTACTACATTTCCACCATCAGAAGTGATCATGGAGGAGAATTCGAGAGCAAAATTTTTGAAGATTACTGCAATTCTCATGGGTTCACTCACAACTTTTCCTCACCTCGAACCCCTCAGCAAAATGGAGTTGTAGAAAGAAAGAATCGCACTCTTCAAGACATGGCCAGAAACATGTTGGTTGAGCACTCTCTTCCGAATCAATTTTGGGCTGAAGCTGTAAGTACTGCTTGTCATTTTCTAAATAGGTGTCTTATTCGTCCTATCCTTCATTAAACCCCCTATGAACTCTGGAAAGGTAAAAAACCTAATATTAGTTACTTTCACCCTTTCCGATGTAAATGCTTTATTCATAACAATGGCAAAGATAATCTTGGCAAATTTGATCCTCGTAGTGACGAAGGTATTTTCCTAGGATACTCTACTACAAGTAGATCTTATAGAGTGTTTAATAAAAAGACATTATCCGTTGAAGAGTCCATGCATGTTGTCTTTGATGATTCTTTGACCCATGTCGAGAAAGGTAATGATACAGATGAAGAAGAAGTTGACCAAACCCAATCAACACCCTCAGAGATTACAATCTCCACCTCTGAGCCTCCAAGCCCAAAGATTCAAAATACTGAGGAGTCAGATTCCATTCCAGAACAGGCTGAATCAACTACACTCGCACACCTCAAAGAACTGGAAGTGGTAGTACCAAATGAATAGAGGAGTGATCCCGACTATCCACAGAAATTCATCATTGGAGATCCTCGAGAAGGTATGAAAACGAGAAACTCTCTTAAATCTAATTTGGCTTTCATCTCACAGATTGAACCAAAGAAGATAAACGAAGCCCTTCAAGATGAATCTTGGGTCCTTGCCATGAAAGAGGAGCTCGATCAATTTGAGAAAAATCAGGTATGGAAGCTAGTTCCCAAACCCAAGGGAAAATCTGTTATTGGCACAAAATGGGTGTTTAGAAACAAGCTCAACGAAGAAGGTAAGGTGGTAAGAAACAAGGCTCGTGTAGTGGCTCAAGGCTACTCTCAAACGGTGGGAGTCAACTACGACGAGACATTTGCTCCTGTTGCTAGACTTGAATCTATTCGTATGCTTTTGGCTTTTTCTTCCTTCAAACGTTTTAAACTTTTTCAAATGGATGTTAAAAGTGCTTTCCTAAATGGATTTATTAAAGAAGAAGTTTTTGTCAAGCAACCTCCTGGTTTCGAAAACTCTGACTACCCTCATCATGTTTTCAAGCTTTCCAAAGCCCTTTACGGTCTCAAACAAGCCCCTCGTGCTTGGTATGAAAGACTCAGCTCCTTCTTATTATCCCATGGTTTTTCTAGAGGCAAAAGTGACAAAACCTTATTTATTCAGAAAACTTCCACTGATATTCTCATTATACAAATTTACGTAGATGATATCATTTTTGGTAGCACTAATCCAGAATTATGCAAGAATTTTGAAGTACTAATGCAGTGAGAATTTGAAATGAGTATGATGGGTGAACTCACGTTCTTCCTAGGACTCCAAATCAAACAGTACGACGATGGTATCTTCATATGTCAATCTAAATATACTAAGGAACTCATTCTTAAGTTTGGCATGAATGATGCCAACTCTGCTAAAACTCCCATGAGCCCTGCTACCTATCTGGTAAGTGACTCCAAAGGTACAAGTATCAATGCTTCCCTTTATCGAGGTATGATTGGATCATTACTTTACTTAACTACTAGTCGACCAGATATTATGCTTTCAGTTTGTAAATGTGCTCGCTTTCAGTCAGCTCCTAAAGTATCCCATCTTACTGCAGTCAAAAGAATCCTTCGATATCTTGTTGGTACAGTTAACTATGGTCTGTGGTACCCATGCACCAATTTCTTTGATCTCATTGGCTTTTCAGACGCTGACTATGCAGGTGATAGAATTGATAGAAAAAGCACCAGTGGTGCAAGCTTCTTTCTTGGGAAATCCATTGTATCTTGGCACAGTAAGAAACAGGATTGCACTGCTCTTTCTACTGCTGAATCAGAATATGTTGCACTAGGACATTGCTGCACTCAACTTCTTTGGATGGGCAAGCAACTATCTGACTATGATTTATTTTTTAAACCTATTCCTATGTTATGTGATAATACTAGCTCTATTGAATTATCATACAATCCTGTTGATCATCCTAGAACTAAGAATATCGATGTTCGTTATCATTTTATTAGAGATCATTTTCAGGATGGTGATGTTGATATTGCTTTCATGAGCACCGATTTTCAATTGGCTGACATTTTTACTAAACCCCTTTTAGAAGAACGGTTTTGTGCCTTACGTGATTTGCTTGGAATCTTACCTGATCCTTATTAAATCTCATTATATTACTCTTTAAAAATTAAACCTCTTTTGTTTCATTATTTTCCCACATTTAAGACTTTCCTGTTTTATGTCTATTTTGTCATTATTACTTTTTACCTTTTCAAATGCCATCATTACTTCTCTTTAGTTTGAAAAGTTGTCAGGCGGCGTGGAAGCGAGTCCCAAGGGTCTGCACTGTGTCCTTTCACTTCCATCAGAACATCACGTCTTTTCGCCTCTTCTCCCTCACACGATACCTCTTCCGTTTTCACCCTCTTCTTTTTAACTCTTCTCATTCTCAAACCCTTTCATCTTTTCACCTCTCCTCAAACCTTATACATCAAAATGGTAAGAAAAACCTCCTTCTCTGCTCGTCGGAGTCAACGCACAAAATCTAAATTACCCACTACCTCTACCACTCAGGTACAGGTGGACTCTGACCACTCCAAAAATACTATGTCCAATTATCAAAGCCCTGATAGGAACCCTAATCTCTCCAAGAAATCTGGCAAAAGACCCATGCAGTCTCCTGATGAGGAATGTGTCAAAAGACCCAAGAAGGAGTTCTCCCTTGCTGATTTGGATGAAACTCTGGACTTTTGGGATGTCTCTGCGAGTGAAAAGCTTGCCGCTATCAAGGAGAAGCCTCTGGCTCATGGCAGACTCGTTGATTTGGAGTCTATGGATTCTCTCAATTGCTCTCTAAATCCGTGGTTTGATGCTCAAGACTGGTCCAATTTTTTCTCCACTGAACCCATCGACATTCCCGAGGATTTGGTAAGACTTTGTTATGCAAATCTTCACCCCTGCTCCTCCGGTGGTTTTGAGACAATGGTTCTGAACACTCGCATTGTTATCACCAAGGCCATTCTATGCCGTATTCTAGGTTGTAAGTCTTCTGGCTATTCTGAATTCTTTAAAATTTCTTGGCCTGCCGATTTTGAGGTCTCCTTTGACCAAGCCAAGACCTTTTTATGTGATAAGTCTGATGTTCTTGAAGGACAACTAGGCCCCTTAGACCTCTCATTTGAAATTCGTGTGTTGGCCCATATTGTTGGTACTACTCTGCTTCCCCGCACTGGTTCTCTCAGTTCCCTCTCCCAACATGACACTCTGATTGTTTACTGCTTAGTTACAAAAAAGAAACTTGATTTGGCTGCCTGGATCATTGAATATATGCTTGAAAGTATTGCTGAATGTGCTTCTCTTCCGTATGGTATCATTATCACTCGTATCCTGCATTTTTATAGAGTTGATATCTCTACCTGGAAAACCTGCTCGTTAACTGCATGTTATAATTCTCGCACTTTTGCATCCATGGGGTATGTTCGCATTAATGGCTCCTCGGTTCGCAAGGAACCAAAGTCTCTTAAACCGGCTGATGATCTTGCTGGTTCTTCCAAGCCATCTATTCCGGTTGCTGATGAGCCTGTTGGTAAGCCTAAGGATGCTATGGCAGACATCAATGACCTGTTACTTAGTTTGCACTACAAGAGTGAAAAGGCCTCCGATGACGTTGCTGAGCTCAAACTGGATGTTGGTAGGTTTTCACTTAAGTTAGACACTGCTGTGACTGACTCTGCTGCTGCTATAAGACAGGTGCATGCCCGAATCGATGCTGTATCCACGAATGTTCAGGCCAGAATTACTGCCATGTCTACAGATGTTCAAACCAAGCTAGACAGGATGACTGAATACCCTTACCTATTTCCTTGCTCCTCGTTAAACTAGTTCTCTGGGTTTGTAATATTCAAGATAATTTAGACTTGATCGTTTGCCCCTTTTTGTTGATGCCAAGGGGGAGAACAGACTGCTTATTCCCTCTATGTACATTTGCATCTATGTGATTATGGTATTATCATATCTGCAGTATACAATGTATAGGGTCACTCACTCAGGGGGAGTCAACTAACCTCCTTACCCTGAAGACCTCTACTTGTCGATGTAACAGGATACTCACTCAGGGGGAGTCAGCTATCAGGATTGGACAGTCGCCTAAAGCGACAAAGGGAAGTATCCTGGCACATACTCCTTTACTTTTTGTCATCACCAAAAAGGGGGAGATTGTTGAGTAAATCTAAATACATGTTTTGTTTATGACAAAAAGAATACAATACTTAAGTCCTATGTGCCTTCTGCAAGAACCACAAGACGAGAGTCAATTAATTACGGAAGATTGATTACAGAAGATCGATGATTGATTCCGAGAGTTAGCTATGGAAGGTTGAGATTGTGGCCCACTTATCTCATGGAACTTGTTCCACAATCTGCTCTTGCCTTATTCTCTGGAGATATTCATATCCCTAGAGAATCAAATCTCTTGGGTCAAATCTCTCTATTCCGTGATACTCGTCAATTACATCTCCATCAAATCCCGAATGCAGATCTGCCTCCCTTCCCTTCAACGGGCTTCGCTGTTGGGTCACTATATATACAAATGTCTCTGAAGATTTTACTTACGCTTCTATCTACTATCTACTATCTCTAAGTCTTTTACTTGCAAGTATTGTATTCCTAAGTGTCTACGAGTGTGTCACAGAAAAGATAAGAGAGATCGTGTAGTGAGGTAATAGTCGTGTCACTGAAGTTGGTCTGATTGTCTATAAATCAGACACTGTCGTTAGTGGTGAGCGAAGGATTAAAACCACCTGTGAGAAGACGTTTGTGGTTAACGATAAACCATACTTGTAATTGTGTTCTACAAGAGCTTGAAGAGAGATAACTCCCTTGTGACCCAAGGGGACTGGATTTGGAACCGTTTGGTTCTGAACCAGTATAAAACTCTGTGTCGTTCCTTATTTATTTACTGCCTTTTGTTCTGCACTGCTTATTAATTATCTTCTAAGTCAACTAATAATTCGAGTAGTCGACTAAAATTATAAGTAAAAACAATTCACCCCCCTCTTGTATTCATCAGAAGCCACAGGAGATTTATCAGATTGATGGGGGGAAAAAAGAGCATTCCTGACTTGCAACCAATACAAGAATGTCGAGTCCAAAACTTCGGTTGTACATATATACCCATGATAGAGCTCACATCAAGATTGCGAGAAAAACAGTTGCTGCTTTGGATCTCTAGTGTAGCTTTGGTAACATTAAGCCGGAAGGGTGTAAGAATACGATTCGTCGAATAATAGAAACCCACGGTCAATTTCTCCAACTAAACACATAAAGAAGGCCAATCATTTTAAAGTTGAAAATAGTAGGCTTCCTAGTTCAACGAATGGTGCTCTGGTTGATTGTTGTTGGATAGGTCAAAATCAATATGGCTTTGGAGTTGAGCCAAGTTTCTTACTCATTGATATTGCAATGAGATAATTAGAGGAAGAACCAAGTGCTAAGAAAAGTAGATGCACACGCATAGGACTAGATAGTTGGGAGAGTGGCATGGTAGGACTCCCCAAGTTATTTTTGAATGGAAAAAGGCTCAATTTTTAAACATGAAATCTAGGGTCCTCATTTAATTAGTGGTATTAACTATCTAATATTTTCACCCCAAAGTTTTTTATGTTAGACAATAGTCCATGTATAAAAGCTAGTTTTTTGCCAAATTTGGCCATTATACCTAGATGAACCCGCTGCTTCCCTCTCCTCTCCCCCGTTTTCCCTCCATTTTTTCCCCATTCCATTCCCACTCAAAATTCTACCATAGCTGCTGAGCTTATTTACTGAATATCCTTTCCAGTTTTAGGCAATACAAGGTGAGACCACCCACATTTGGGTTATACGGCATTTTGTTAAATGTGGTCGTTTCTTATCCATTAAAGGGGAAATCTTGTTCCTTTAATTTTAATCATATCAATCCAGTCATCTCCAGTAAGTGTACTAACTTTAGAACATATTTTTAGTTGTTTTTGTTGATTCGAGATTGTTACGGATTCAGTTCCTCCGAAGAATCTGCCTGAAATTCCAAACATTATTTTGACGTTCCTATGGTCGTAACTGTAATTCCAAACATATCGCTAGCATTTTACACGACGTATTTATTTATCGGAATTTTCATAGATAATGTTCGGAACATCCAGCTAGGATGTTTGAGCGTTCTGTTAGCAGTTTGGAACATCTTGCATTAAGCAATGAAAAACTGTAAGGTGATGTTCAGAACGTCAGAATATGATGTTCCAAACGAGCAACGTTGAGGTTTGGAACATCTTGCATTAAGCAATGAAAAACTGTAACATGATGTTCAGAACGTCAGTATACGATGTTCCAAACGAGCAACATTGAGGTTTGGAACATACTGTATAAATATTAGTAATACTAATAGTTGGTCATTCCAATTTATTGCAGGTGATCATCGATGGGTGAGATTATATTAGGAGTTAATTATCAAGGTGAATGGGTGGAGCGTTCTAAATGTTATGCTTGGGTTTCGAAGGTTAAAGAGTCAAGACCCATTCTTGTACCTAGAGATGTAACGTATGATGTTCTACTTAACAAAATCATCGGAAGTTGGGGGATAAGAGACAATCCAAGGGACATTTGCATTACTTACATGTTGAGTGTTGTCGCAAATCAAAAGACTCCTCCCGTTACAATAAGAAATGATGATGATGTACGCCTTTATATGGCTGATGTTGATCGTAATGGTGCTAGGCCCACTCTAAGGGTAATTGTTGTTTCTACGACTGAGGAATGTGTTGGTTCTAATGACTAAGAAATGCCGAATAGTGGAGGGCATGATTTTAGTCAGCGATTGGATGAATTACATGCAGAAGTAGAAAAAGACAAAGGAGGAGGGGTAGAAGAAGACAGAGGAGGCGTAGATGTAGATGAAGAAGAAGTAGAAGAAAAATATGTAGAGGAAGATCCTGCCATGTATACCCATGTGTTTCCAATACAAAGCAGCGAGCCGATATTTCACTTCGTCGATGGCACAGGTTTTGAAAAAGGTACGACTTTCGCCAATAATAAAGAACTGGTCACCAAATTGAAGATTGCAGCAGTTAAACATCGTTTTAATTACAAAGCATTGAAGAATGCTGCAAAGATTTTTAATGCTAGATGTTTAGATGTGAAATGCAAATGGTGGTTAAGGGCAATGAGGTATAAAAGTAATGATAGGTTCTACATTAGTGTCTACAATAACTTGCACACATGCTGTGTCCAACATCATTCCACTCATAATTCACACGGCTCTGCCCAGATAATTGGTGAATTTATAAAAGGTAAATATTAATGGGAAAAGGTCCAACCACAAAAGCTGTCAGGGAGTCCCTTAACAACGATTTTGGTTGTAAGGTTAGCTACTGGAAGTATCTTAGGGGCTGTCAATTTGCAAAAGCTTTGACACGGGGAACACATGAGAAAGGTATTGAAATTCTTGATGTTTATGCTTATATGGTTAGGAGCAAGAATCCAAGAACCAAGACAGATTTGAGGCATTCTAGCACAGGGAAGTTCTTATATTTTTTTTCTCTCTTATGGAGCGTGGATCAGGGATTAACTTACGTGAGAAAAGTCCCAGCCGTTGACGGTACACATTTGTCTGGAGAGTATGGAGGGCTGTTGTTGTTGGCTATCATAGATGGAGAAGATTATATTTCCCAGGAAACAATTAAACTATAATAACAAGGTCTGATATTACTGTCATGCTTTCAATCTGTTCCAAACATCTCACAAGGCGTTCCGAACATATCATTTATGTGCAGAAAATTATTAGGAAAATTTATTTTCTAACGATGTTCCGAACTTCTTATTATCGGTCTGAACTTGTGCTTCATGTTAGGAACATCATGAATATTCCACACTTCTTATTCCTATATCTGCACTTGTGCTTTATGTTAGGAACATCTTTGGATTATTATACTATTTATTCTTTTTAATAGGTTTCAAGTTATGACATCAAACATAGCTGAATCCATTAATTCCAAGCTGAAGGAGCAAAGAGAATACCCCATTGCTGCCCTTTTGAAGGATATAGGTAGGAACTTTGCGGAAAAATTCCATACTAGGGCTATGAAGTTAATCAACCACCCAAATTTATGCGTCCCAGACGTTGAAATAAAAATAAGGAAGAATAAAGAAGTGGGAGACAAGCTAGTTGTCAACAGGAAGGGAACTTATGATTTCGAAATCATTAGTCCAGGGTTTGAGGCAGAAGTTGATCTACATAAGAGGACATGTACATGTAGGGAGTTTGATCTTGATCAGTTACCTTGTGTACATGTTATGGCAGCAATTAGGGGGTTGCATGGCGATGAATATGGAAGTAGAGTGTATGAATACACTTTTGGATATTACACAAGCGTACATCCTTGCCTATGCAGAGCCTGTCAATGCAGTACCTCCTGAACAATCATGGGTCGTCTCTGCTGAAGAGATACTTTATCCAGTGCCTCCGCCCCCAAATCCAAACAACCGTGGAAGGAGAAAGGTTAACCGGATTCGATCTATTGGGGAAGGTCTTCCAAAGAGGAAAAATAAATGTGGCGCTCCAAGAGATATTGATAAGACCCAAACGGCCTTAAGACCTTTCACTCGGAGTCAAGCCAAGTTAATCCAAGATACTCACCTTCACTTGACATGGAAGAGCATAGAAGAAGGACCCAAGAGCAACTTGAAGACCATGCTTTGGTGTGCCATGGATGGAGGACCCTCGAGGACACTTGGAGAGGCTCAAGAGGCTCAAAATGAGACACCCCAAGGGGCTTCAGAACAAGGCGGAGCGCCTCCCAAAATCCAGAGGCTTGGAAGTCAGGAGGCGGAGCGCCTCAGGCTAAGAGGCGGAGCGCCTCAATGCAGATCCAGAGAGCTGAAAGTCACTAGGCGGCCGCCTCCCCACCCAGGGCGGACCGCCTCCCCCTGTTACCCACATGCGGGATTTTTAAGACTTTTGTTTGACTTTCCTATTATAGCCCTGCGCGGCCTTTATTTGTTTTAGCCCACTTTGGGGGTATTTTAGACCTTTTATTAGTCCTAAGTGAAGCCTATAAATACTTCACTTAGCCTCTTTCAAACCTTACCTTACTTTGATTATTGATGAATGAAAATAGAGTTGAACTCTTTGGAAGAAACCTTTGTCTCTTGGTTGCTTGAATTCACTAGTGGAACCTAGTTGAGTCTTGAACCGCTAACCCGACCATTCGACTTGCGAGTCCGGTGTTGTCTCGAGGGTCGTTGCATAGTGTCGGTCCTTCTTGACGCCGATTCGAGGGTATCTCGGGACAAGTTCCCCGTGGTTACTTCGAAGGGAGTTCGAGTTGTGTCTCGCTCTCCTATCTTTATCTTTATTTCCGCGTTTCGTATTTGATTCCTATCATCTTGGTATCAGAGCAAGGCTCGGGTTTTGTTTCTACAAACCCCCGACCCTTGATTCTTCGTGCCTAGGTTAGTTTCGACTTTAGGTTCTTGTTTATTGTTGTTAAAAGAAGAAAACTACAAAAAAAAAATTGGAAAATTGAAAATCTAAAAATTTGGCGTATCTTGTTGGTTTGGATGATTCTTCGTATGGGTGTTATAGATTCTTGATCGTGGTTGAAACCCCGTTGTGTGGATACCAAAAACACTTGGATTGGTGGAGTTTGAAAATCAAAACCCCAAAACCCCTTAAACCCTTGATGAACTTGTTCTTGACAATTTTTGATTGATTCTTGGGTTGGATTGAAGTGGAATTGAGAACTTGTTATTGGGGTTTGATCCTTGTGTGATTCCCGTTCTTTTGGTACCTTAAACACCCGATTTGGAGTTGTATTGCATGAATTGAGAATTTGAAACCCTTTGAAAATTTGAAAACTCTTAAACCCTAGCTTTGAAGATGATGATCATGGTGAATTCCTTGTTTGTGATTGGGGTTTGATAAAAGTTGTTGGGGTTTGATCTTTGTGACTGATACAACATTTGGGTACCATTGAATTGCTAAAACAACGTTTGATTAGTTGGATTCTTGGGTGCAAAACCAACAAAAACGCGAAGTGAATAGTGCTGAAAAGTTGCAGAGGCGGAGCGCCTCAATTGGTAGGCGGAGCGCCTCAGCTCTGTGAGCTCTCTGGATTTTTCTGAGGCGGAGCGCCTCATCCAGAGAGGCGGAGCGCCTCCTTCTGCAGGTTGCTAAGGGCGGACCGCCCACTTTCTGAGGCGGGGCGCCTACTTCCTGAAGGTTGGGAATTGGGTAGTTTCTTCTAGGATTCCTTGTTTTGTTGATTGCATTGCTTCCGGTTAGTGCTATTAGAGTATAATCCTACTCGATTAGTGCTAATCACTTTGAGCTATTAGGATCATCGTGCCTTAGAAAGGAGACTAGAACTCAAGGAAGATCCGTAGTATCTTTTGATTCAAGTCCTCATTGAAAGAGCTAACCGTTCCGATAGAGTCCTATTAACTCCACTCACCCCGGAGCTCATTGGACTTTTGAATTGAGTGGTTAAGTTGAGGTTTACTATTTAACTCCGTGAAGCTTTTGGTTCAAGCAAGAGTGAAAAATCCACCACCCCTTATACGAGTGACCTGAGTGAACTCAAGTGAGGGAGCGAGTGAGGTGTTTTAACTAACTCTTGTTTCTTTCTTTGTAGGTACCATGGCTAACGACGGACAAGACTTCATTAAGGAGGCCTTGGCTAATCTTCTTGCCAAGATGGACCTCATGAACCAAAGAATCGAGTCTCTTGAAAAGGGAGCCTCGAGCACACAAGGAGAAGATGGAACCCCGAGCGTCCACAATGAAGGGGGGACCCTGAGTGTCCCAATTGAAAAGGGGACCCCGAGAGTTCCAATGGAGGCCGGGGAGGGATCAAATAGTCCTACCTTTACCCCGGAGCAAGTTGTTGAATTGCTCAAGCACCAACGGGTAAAGGAGGATAAAGAGAGAATGGATCAAAGGTTGGGCAATCCCCAACGAACGGGCATTCCCCGTATCTTAGATAACCCTCCAAGAAACGTTCCACTACCACAACCCATCCGAAATGTGCAACCTCTTGAGCAAGTGGACGAAGTCCAAGAAGGGGAGGAAGCCAATTATGGAGATGACATGTATGGGTTTGATGATCACTTTCAACCAAGGAGAGGTATGAATTGGGGTCGGAATGTGGATCGGGGTAGAGGCCGAGGTCGAGGGCCACCCTTAGGATATGATGGAGAGAATGTTAGGAGAGACTATGGAGGTTATGGTGGTTATGGGGATCACTATGGAGGCCAACCGGAGCCAATCCAAGGGGGTCGTGATAACAACAACAACCTCAATAGTGTGAAGCTCACTATTCCTTCTTTCAAAGGAAGTAGTGACCCGATGGAGTACAAGAATTGGAAATTGGCTATGGAACGAATATTTGAAACCAATGATATGCCCGAGGTGAAGAAAACCAAGTATGCAATATCTTCCTTCGAATCCTTTGCTTCTACTTGGTTGGAGTCGGTGAAGAGGAATAGAAGGAGGACGGGGATGGCTATTAATCTTACTTGGGAAGAGTTGATCCGGGTGATGGATGAGAAGTATTTGACTAGCCAATACCGGGTTGAGCAACAAAAGCGTCTCTATGAGTTGAAACAAGGTTCCAATTCGGTTGGGGAATACTTCAATGAATTTGAGCAAGTCCGAATGAACCTTGACCTTGATGATGAAGATCATGAGATGGCCATAATCCGTTTCAAAGGGGGCTTAAACCGAGACATAGCTTCACAATTGAAGTTCCACCGCTATGATGATCTCTACAAGCTATGTGATGATGCGGTTGAAGCCGAGAAATGGCTCAAAGAGGAGAAGTCCTTTCGCTACAAGGGTAGCACTACTACTCCAACAAGCAATACAAAGGGTTGGAAGCCTCCTACCACGAATGCAAGGTTCCCGAGTGCAAGTGGAACGAGTGGTGCCAATGCAACCAAGGATGTGAAGAAGCCATTTGAGAAGTTCACACCCAATGTGGGAGGTAACTCTAAAACCCAATTGAATACTCCTACTTCTTCTTCCATTCAATACCACAAATGTAAGGGGTATGGACACTTTGCTAAGGAGTGTCCTACGAAAAGAAACATGGTTGTTGTGGGTGATAATGCATATGAGCAGGAGAGTGAGCCGGAGGAAGATGAGGGAGTAGAGGGAGATGAGGGAGTAGAGGAGGATGGTGAAGATGACACGGTGGAGGATGAGGAACCTCATACTTTCTTGGTAGTGAGGAGAAGTCTAGGAGCTATGATTGCGGAGGATGGTGAAACCTTGCAAAGGGAAAACCTCTTCCATGCTAGGTGTCGTATTAAGGGAGTTGTGTGTTCTATGATCATTGACTCCGGGAGTTGTACTAATGTGGTGAGTCAATCCCTCATAACCCAATTGAAGTTGCCTACCATGAAGCATCCCAAGCCCTACCGGTTACAATGGCTTAGTGAATGTGGGGAGCTCAAGGTAGTGAAACAAGCAATGATCAAGTTCAAAATGGGGAGTTATGTTGATGAACACTTGTTCGACGTTGTGCCTATGCAAGCTTGCCACCTTCTCTTTGGAAGGCCTTGGCAATTTGACCGACAAGTGGTTCACAATGGACGTGTTAACACTTACACACTCCAACATGAGGGAAGAAAGTTTGTGTTGAAACCCCTAACTCCTAAACAAGTGAGTGATGACTACAACCGAATGAAGGAGTTGAGGGAGGCGGCAAAGGCTAAGTCAATCATTGAGACTAGTCCTTTGTCCAAAAGCATGGTGGCAATCCCACCTACTTCATCCACCGGTGGCATATGTGCCATGATGCAACCGGGCGAGCTCCTAAGAGGTAATGATGGCAACAAGTTTCTCCTATGCCTAGTGCACAAAGGTATGATCCTTAACTCTAATTGTGATGTTTCTTCTAGTCCTTTACCTAGTGCTTTGAAAAATGTTTTGGAGAATTTTGGGGACATGTTCCCGGATGAGATGCCCGATGGCTTACCTCCCTTGAGGGGTATTGAACATCAAATCGATTTTATTCCGGGCTCTCAAATCCCGAACAAGCCGGCCTATAGAAGCAATCCCGAGGATACGAGGGAGTTGCAAAAACAAGTTGATGACTTGCTTTCAAAGGGCTTGGTGAGGGAAAGTTTAAGTCCTTGTGCCGTACCGGTCATTCTTGTCCCAAAGAAGGACGGCACTTGGAGAATGTGCGTAGATTGCCGAGCCGTGAATAAGATAACGATCAAGTATCGTCACCCTATTCCGCGGCTTGATGATATGTTGGATGAATTGAGTGGGTCGTGTGTCTTTTCCAAAATCGACCTTAGGTCCGGCTACCATCAAATCCGGATGAAACCCGGGGATGAATGGAAAACCGCATTCAAGACCAAATTCGGTCTCTATGAATGGTTGGTTATGCCTTTCGGGCTATCCAACGCACCTAGCACTTTCATGCGACTCATGAATCATGTTTTGAAGTCCTTTATCAACAAGTTCGTCGTTGTCTATTTTGATGATATCTTGATCTATAGTAGGACAATTGATGAATATGTTGAACACCTTAGGCAAGTGCTTGAAGCTTTGAGAGCCGAAAAGCTCTATGCTAACTTCAAAAAGTGTGCCTTTGGTGTGGAAAAGGTTGTCTTTCTTGGGTTTGTTGTGAGTGCCCAAGGCGTGGAGGTGGATGAGTCTAAGGTAGAGGCCATATGTGATTGGCCTACTCCTACTACCGTGACTCAAGTGAGGAGCTTTCATGGTCTTGCTAGTTTTTATAGACGCTTTGTGAAAGATTTTAGCTCCATTGCCGCCCCACTCACCGAATTGGTGAAGAAGGATCAACCATTTGTTTGGGGAGAGCCTCAAGAGAAGGCTTTCCAAGAGTTGAAAGGTAGGTTAAGTACCGCCCCCCTATTGCAATTGCCCGACTTCGGGAAGGCGTTTGAGGTTGAATGTGATGCCTCGGGGGTGGGAATTGGTGGTGTATTAATGCAAGATAGCAAACCCATCGCCTACTTTAGTGAAAAATTGAAAGGGGCCTCCTTGAATTATTCTACATATGACAAGGAGTTGTATGCCCTTGTGAGAGCCCTTGCCCATTGGCAACATTATCTTTGGCCTCGTGAGTTTGTAATCAAGAGTGACCATGAGTCACTCAAGCATTTGAGAGCCAAGAGAAGCTCAATAAGCGGCATGCCAAGTGGGTTGAATTTATTGAGTCCTTTCCCTATGTGATCCAATACAAGAAAGGGAAGGACAATGTTGTGGCGGATGCGCTTTCTAGAAAGTTCGCATTAGCCACCACTCTCACCTCTAAGCTCATGGGATTCGAGAGTATCAAATTGATGTATGCTCATGATCCAAAGCTAAAGAGTGTCTATGATGCTCTAGAGAAAGGGGAGAGAGTTGAAAAATACCAATGGTCTAATGGATTCATCTTTAAGAATGGTAGAGTGTGCATACCCGAGTCCTCATGGAGGGAATTGCTTGTGCAAGAGGCACATTGTGGAGGACTCATGGGTCATTTTGGGGCAAGAAAGACTTTGGCCGTTCTTCAAGAACAATTCTATTGGCCGAAGATGAGGGTGCATGTGGAGAAGTTTTGCACTAATTGCCTTGAGTGCAAGCGTGCCAAATCTAGATCCCACCCTCATGGGTTATACACCCCACTCCCCGTACCTACTAGTCCTTGGTTGGATATATCAATGGATTTTGTCATGGGATTACCAAGGACTAGGGGGGGCCACGATAGCATCTTTGTTGTCATAGATAGGTTCTCAAAGATGGCTCATTTCATTCCGTGCAAGAAATGCGATGACGCCCAACATGTAGCTTCCTTGTTTGTTGAAAATGTCTTGAAGCTACATGGTGTGCCTCAAACGATAGTGAGTGATAGGGACACTAAGTTCCTAAGTCATTTTTGGCGAAGTTTATGGGGTGCTTTAGGCACCAAGCTCTTGTTTTCCACGTCCCACCACCCACAAACCGATGGTCAAACCGAAGTGGTAAACCGGACCTTGGGTGCTCTTCTAAGGGCCATGACCCGAGGTAAGGCCGGGACGTGGATTGATAGATTGCCTATGATGGAGTTTGCCTACAATCGCACATTGCATAGTGCGATTGGCATGACTCCTTTTGAATGTGTTTATGGTTTTAACCCCTTGATTCCCCTTGATCTAACCCCTTTGCCAAGGGAAATGGTTGTTAATTTTGAATGGAAAGCTCGAGCTAAGGCTTTGATGGAGCTACATGCCAAGGCAAAGAAGAACTTGGAGGAATCTTATGCTAAGGTTGCCTCCAAGAAAAACAAAGGACGCAAGAAGGTGGAACTCAAGAAGGGTGACTATGTGTGGGTGCACTTCCGGAAAGAAAGGTTTCCAAACCTTAGGAAAGGGAAGTTGGCACCCCGGGGAGATGGACCGTTCCAAGTGCTCTCGAAGATAAACAACAATGCCTATGTGGTCGACTTGCCAAGTGAGTATCAAGTTTCTAATACTTTCAATGTTAGTGACTTGGTTCCTTTGAATGTAGGTAATGAAGAGGTCGTGAATGATGATGAAGAGGTCGTGAATGATGCATCGATTTCGAGGACGAAATCCTCTCAAGAAGGGGAGGATGATAAGACCCAAATGGCCTCAAGACCTTTCACTCGGAGTCAAGCCAAGTTAATCCAAGATACTCACCTTCACTTGACATGGAAGAGCATAGAAGAAGGACCCAAGAGCAACTTGAAGACCATGCTTTGGTGTGCCATGGATGGAGGACCCTCGAGGACACTTGGAGAGGCTCAAGAGGCTCAAAATGAGACACCCCAAGGGGCTTCAGAACAAGGCGGAGCGCCTCCCAGCTGAGGCGGGGCGCCTCCCAAAATCCAGAGGCTTGGAAGTCAGGAGGCGGAGCGCCTCAGGCCAAGAGGCGGAGCGCCTCAATGCAGATCCAGAGAGCTGAAAGTCACTAGGCGGCCGCCTCCCCACCCAGGGCGGACCGCCTCCCCCTGTTACCCACATGCGGGATTTTTAAGACTTTTGTTTGACTTTCCTATTATAGCCCTGCGCAGCCTTTATTTGTTTTAGCCCACTTTGGGGATATTTTAGACCTTTTATTAGTCCTAAGTGAAGCCTATAAATACTTCACTTAGCCTCTTTCAAACCTTACCTTACTTTGATTATTGATGAATGAAAATAGAGTTGAACTCTTTGGAAGAAACCTTTGTCTCTTGGTTGCTTGAATTCACTAGTGGAACCTAGTTGAGTCTTGAACCGCTAACCCGACCATTCGACTTGCGAGTCCGGTGTTGTCTCGAGGGTCGTTGCATAGTGTAGGTCCTTCTTGACGCCGATTCGAGGGTATCTCGGGACAAGTTCCCCGTGGTTACTTCGAAGGGAGTTCGAGTTGTGTCTCGCTCTCCTATATTTATCTTTATTTCCGCGTTTCGTATTTGATTCCTATCAGATATGGTCACAAAAGAACTACATGCTCCGTTGTTCGTAATGGAACTGAAGCTATAAGTCAGCCTACAAATTAAGTTTGTGTATTGGACGAAGCATCGTCATCGTTATAATGTTTGAACAATTTCGTTTATTTGGATTTCTATTTGTATTGCATAATGAACTTTTCGTCCTACTTGTATAATTTATATTGTGTACATATTTGCTTTACGACAGTCTTAATTTGTGTTGTGCACATATTTGCTTTACTGCATTTTTTGCAATTATGTTGTGCACATATTTGCTTATTGTTCGCAACACATGTCGTGTTGTTTAGGATATTACAAATTGATGTTCCGAACGATGTCAAGGCATGTGACAGCTTGTGAGGTCCTTCGTTCACAATTCATAATCGTAGCATTTACCAAGTACTACCTTCGAGAAGATGTTCGGAACATCTTGTCCAGGATATTATATTATACTTTTATACGTGACGTTCCGAAAAAACTATTCAAAATTTAAAAGACACAAACGGCTACAATGAACAGTTGCCTAAATACCAATACACCAAACGGCTAAAATACAAGTTGCTGTAACAGTCACGTCAAAACACATGCACACTTGTAAATATTTGTCCCTTCATTTGCTTCGGCTACTGAAAAGGCGTGCACTGAAAATGAAAAGCCACTACAAACCATCTATAAATACCCCCTTGATGAACTAAATTCACAATTCATAGTCTTCGCATTTACCAAATATTACCTTCATTTTCTACATCAAGGATGAACAAGTTGAGGTACTCAATTTTTCCATATTTTCTAAGTATATTTCCTTAAACATAACTCCACTTTGATTCTTTTTACATTTTAAACAACTTTTTATGTGGATGGCCAATGATGCATTGCACGATCCATGGAATAAGTACCACCGAGTCTGAGACCCTCCAAACAAGTCGCTTCCTGCAAGACTGCTAGACGTGCACTTTGAAGTCGTTGACATTAAGGAGGTTGCAGATAATTGTGAGAGGTCCATTCAAACACTTGAGACAAAACTTAAACAGATGCAATTGCAGTTAAATCGTATTGAGAGGCTTTTGCAAAATCACTTCGGTGGAGGCCAAAATAATAACGAAGATGCTATTATATATTGATTGTTTAAGTAGTTGTACTGTTTATGAAGATGCTTTTGTTATCTCTGTTCAATTAATATTATTATGAAGGTCTTTAATTAGTATTGTTAAATTGTCTCCAAACCATCATATTTGCTTATAGTTCGCAACACATCAATTGTCGTTTAGGATATTACAATACGATGTTCCAATTGACAACTTGTTCTAATCCTCCGTTTCTGGAAAAGTTAATAAATTCATACAGTTAGTTCGGAACATAAACAATGTGTTCCAACACTAAACTGTATGTTCGGAATGGCACTGGTATGTTCCAAGGATAAATGATGATCATTATCACTATACATGACCAAATTTCCCGATTAGAGTGATAAATGATGTTCATTTTAATTAGAAAGGACCAATTATACTTGTTAGAGTAACAAATGATGATGATTATCACTAGAAATAACCCAGTACAATTGTAAAAGTGACAAATGATGCTCATTTCGCTTAAAAAGACCAATTATAGTTGTTAGAGTGAGAAATGATGACGATTATCAGTAGTAATGACCAATTATACTTGCTAGAGTGATAAATGTTGACAATTATCAATAATAATGACTAATTATACTTGTAAGAGTGACAAGTTATGATCATCTATCATAGGTTTGTTTCAAATAACCTGTTGATGTTCGTCGCATTATAATGTCGTTCGGATGGTGCAATTTTAATGTTGCTATCTTCATCATATTATTTTCCAATTAGAGTTGTTAGAGTGACAAATGACGATTATTATGACTAGAAATGACCCACTATACTTGTAAGAGTGACAGATGATGATCATTATCACTATAAATGGCCAATTATACTTGTTATAGTGAGAAATGATGATCATTATGAGTAGAAATAGCCAATTACACTTGTTAGAGTGAGAAATGATGATCATTATGAGAAAAAATGACCCACTATACTTGTAAGAGTGACAAATCATGATGATTATCACTAGAAATGACCAATTATACTTGTTATAGCGAGAAATGATGATCCATACATATAGTCTTGTTTCGAACATCAAATTGATGTTTGTCACATTTTATGTGTCGTTCCGAGCGCAGTCTTCAATTGTTTCTATCTTCATCATATTTTTTCACAATTAGAGTAGTTAGAGTGACAAATTATGATGATTATATCATTATAAGTGAGCAATTACACTTGTAAGAGTGATAAATTCATCAACTTTCATCACAAAAGACCACTTAGAGTAGTTAGACTGAGAATTGATGATCATTGTCACTAGAAATCGCCAATTACACTTGTAAGAGTGACAAGTGATGATCATTGTCACTAGAAATGACCCACTATACTTGTTAGAGTGATAAATGATGATGATTATCACTAGAAATGACCAATTATACTTGTTAGAGTGAGAAATGATGATCATTATGGGTAGAAATGGCCAATTACACTTGTTATAGTTACAAATGATGATCATTATGAGTTGAAATGGCCAATTAGAGTTGTTAGAGTGACAAATGATGATCATTATCACTAGAAATGACCAATTATGGTAGTTAGACTGACAAATGATCATCATTATCACTAGAAATGACCAATTAGAGTTGTTAGACTGACAAATGATGATCATTATGAGTATAAATAACCCACTATACTTCTAAGAGTGACAAATGATGATCATTATCACTAGAAATGACCAATTATGGTAGTTAGACTGACGAATGATGATCATTATCACTAGAAATGACCAATTACACTTGTTAGAGTGACAAATGATGATCATTATCACTAGAAATGACCCACTATACTTGTTAGAGTGACAAATGATGATGATTATCACTAGAAATGACCAATTACACTTGTTAGAGTGAGAAATGGTGATCCATACATATAGTCTTGTTTCGAACATCAAATTGATGTTTGTCACATTTTAAGTGTCGTTCCGAGTGCGGTCTTCAATTGTTTCTATCTCCATCATATTTTTTCACAATTAGAGTAGTTAGAGTGATAAATTAAGATGATTATATCATTATAAGTGACCAATTATACTTGTAAGAGTGATAAATTCATCAACTTTCATCACAAAAGACCAGTTAGAGTAGTTAGACTGAGTATTGATGATCATTGTCACTAGAAATCACCAATTACACTTGTAAGAGTGACAAGTGATGATCATTGTCGCTAGAAATTAAAGGGCGGTGATCATTATCACTATAAATTACCAATTATACTTGTTAGAGTGACAAATGATGATCCATCTATTACAGTTGTTTCGAACATGCTGTTGATGTTTGTCACATTAGGCTTTCGTTCGGAGCGCCCTCTTTTCGATGTTGCTATCTTCATTGTATAGTTTTTCAAAATGTTCAGAACAGATAGCGATATGATTGAAATATGTAGAGTGTCGTGCGGAACGACTTAGAGTACAATGGTGATTTACTGGACAACATAACAAGTTCAAATGAAATTTTTTTATCATTAGTACGCAAAACATAACAATTTGAAATAAATAGAACCTAAACTATGAACCAACACTTGATCTAAGTACAGAATATGAGAACAATTAGCACCACAACTAGCAGTACCACAACACCCAATTTTTTTCGCCATAACCGTGCCTCTTTCCTCTCTTCTTCAACAGCTTTCAACTTCTTAAATAGACCCCATATTACTCTCTTCGCTTGATCTGACATCTCTTCATCATGCCATCTAAAGTAGTTGCAGCTATTTCCCTACATAAAAAGAAGAAAATAAATACAAGAGTTGAAGGAAAAAATAAATACAACAAACAAATAAATACAAGAAAAAAATAAACCCATCAACCAACCTGACTATATTTGCATCCATAAAACCTCCTTCTTGGGTTTACTTGAGTCCACGATGTTGTTAACTTCGCATAATCTTCACATCGATAAAATGGTACTACACTGCCACTATTAACGGATCTACTAGACATTTTAATCTGGATGTTTGATTTAATTTTGTAAAATGTTTTGATAAATAATAAAGGGATATATAATGTGTTGGGTGGTATATTTTACTACCGTTGGTAAATAAATGTTGTTCGCGTGCCCAATGTAATATTTGATGACGAGTTTGGGCTAGATCGAAAGGATGTTCGAAACATCTTGTAAAGGATAAGTTACGCCGAATTATACTTATGTACAGTGACGTTCCGAACTATACATTCAAAAATTGAAATTCACAAACGGCTACAATACAAGTTGCAAATACCAATACACCAAACAACTACAGTAGGTTGCAGCTAGGTCGCAATGATGTTTGGAACATCTTTTCAAGGATACGTTACACGAATTATACTTATATAGGCTGACATTTCGAACCACACGTTCAAAATTTGAAATACACAAACGGCTACAATACAAGCAGCTCAAATACCAATACACCAAACGGCTACAATACAAGTTGATGACGTCCAAACAAACGTTTCGGTTGCCTCTCTTTACTCCTATAAATACCCAACAATTCAAAGCATTTCAATCCACGTTCATCAACTTACAATTCAAACCATTTCAATCCACATTAATCAACTAACACTTCAAACCATTCATCAACAAAAATGGCACGTCAACCATCTTCAAGAGGAGCACGAACAAGAGGTGGCTCCACGGCTAGAGGAGCCTCCACGGCTAGAGGAGCCTCCACATCTAGGCAAAACACTGCTGATGCATTATCATTTGCAGACGAACCACAAACTGAAAGGGCAATTGACATATTGGAACAACTAAGGGCAGAAGTGTGGGGTTGGAAGTTCCAGTTCGAGGGCTTCCTATATGGCTACAAAAAGGACGTCAAAAAGATGACGAAGGAAATGCGAAGGATGAAAAGAATGCTCAAAGGGTTACTTGCTGATAAGGCGATGCATTACCTTGACTTCTAATCCTCTCCTTCACCCTATATTTGGATGTTCATATTAATATTTATTATATAATTTCTTTTTGAATGTTTATCATCTAGTTTCTTTTATTAGAATGCTATTATAACTAGCATTCCTTTTGTAAAGCACTGACAATGATGTGCAGTTTCTCTGTTTAAATGCTAATATAACTAGCATTCTCTTTGTAAAGCGCTGACAATGATGATCAATGAAGGATATGTTTGCCTAGTTCCTGTAAATAAGTGTATAATCCGTTTAGAACATCTATATGTTCAGAACATCAGTGTTATGTTCAATAATTTATACTGTCGTTTTAGAACGTATGCAATGTTTATACAACGAGATATTCATGCTTGGAACATAAACCTTATGCTCGAAACACCATTATGTCGTTCTGAACAAATGATGAACAATTTATATGCTCTGTTCATTTTCTAAAAAAGTAATCCATCTATAATTAAATAAGCACAATATAACGAACCTCCTTTAAATGTTCCGAACTTCAAGTTAAAGTCTAAAATGCACAACGGTTACAATTAGCAGTTGCACTTGTTTGAGTAGTACATAACGGTTACCAGTTTCGTCAAAAGTCACTTTCCAGAAAACCATTCTTAACAGACTCGTCGATTGGCACTTTACTCTTATAAATAACCAACAGTCACACATTGATTCCACATATTTCAAAATGTCTCGTCGTCCAAGAACAAGGGGAGCACCGATAAGAGGAGCATCGAGTTCAACATGGCCTAGAGTTCCTTCCTCGAGTTCACATTCAGATTCTGAAAATTCAAATGATGGCTTGGACCAACTAAGGTATGAAGTGTGGGAATGGAAATTCAAATTCGAAGAATTCTTCCATGATTACAGAAGGGACATAAGAAGGATGAAGAGAATGCTTAAAGGGCTGCTTGCTGAAAAGGGAATTGATTATGTCTCATACTCCAGACCATCAAGAACACCATCTGAAGCACCATCACAAGTTCCACAACATGCACCCTAAGTTCGATTGCTTATGTTTATTTTAGTTATAATTTTATATGTTTATTATGTTATTGTGCTGTTTGTGTCTCGATATAATATGTATTTTGCATTTTTTAAAGAGCATAAGTGGGGGAGTTGAATGATGTTGGTAACATCATTGGTTATATTAAGGAACGACTTATCGTTCCAGAATGACGTAATATTGTTCCAGGGTAAACTTAAATAAATGTTTCAGATGTTTGGAACATCCCATCATTTTTCAGGAACAAAAATATTACGTTCTGGAGCTTAAGTAATAATCGTCTAAATTTTACTATGTCATTTTCTGTTGAATGCTGAACAACTGACCAATATATTTGAATGTTTGTTTTAATTGCGACTAATTAAGCTATCCTTTAAAGCAAATCAAATCTATTACTTGGCTAAGAAAATAAAAGTCATCTATACCTAATTACATAACCAAAATAAAAGTTAAAAGATTATCCAAATATTACATATACCCAAATCAAGGTTTCATTTTGCCGTAAAAAATACAAACAGCCAAACGTCGCCTCCACTGATCAGCCACATTGTCACAAATTTTGTCCATGGGGGTTTTTGGCTCAATGTACATCAACGCGAACACTTCACATGATTTCGCTGTTAGATTTTGTGGACAAAGTGATCTTGGCACTCTCTCAAACGACCATATGTCTCCTTCCTTACACTTCGGATCCAAGTCTTTAAATAGCTTAGAATTTGTGACATAGATCGGGAACATGTAGAGAATGGGGATGATTATTGGCAAGAAGTATTCATCATTATTAACACCATGATTGCAATCATACACCCAAACCTTCGCTTCAACCATGTCAAACACCACCGTCACGTAGTGATTGTCGTTGATGTTGAAGACGGCAAAGATCCTCTTAACACCAGCCCAACACCTACCCCCTGGGTAGGGTAGCCTTCCATTTGCATACTTCAGAAAGTCATCATCAAACTCATACGTCTTCAAAACCACATCAAGCGGTATGTTATTATCTTGTGCATCTACTTCCAGTTGGTAGTAGCATTTTTTCATGTTTGTCAAGAATGTCATATCCAAAATGAGGTCACTTTGATCGTAATGATAGGGGTAATTCAAATGCCTCTCCCACATCATTGTCATCACAGCTTCAACATACTGCAGAATATATAAGAGACAAAAATAAATTAGGGTATAAGTGAGTGAAGGAAAGGTCTGTCTTTCCGAACATCTCCCCATGTTCGGAGCGACTGTGTGATGTTCTAGAAATCTATGAGAAGCTAGAAATGCTTGAGTTGTTCCAAGCATAAGAACGATGTTTCGAACTTAGTTAGTATGTTCCGTACAACTATGTGAAGTTCAGAAAATCATTCAAAAATAAACTTACAATGTCCCACAGCCACTCAGTCTTGTCCATCAGCGTTTTGAAATCCTTGAAATTCATCGGCAATCCAAGAAAAAGATCTTTTTGTTGCTTCCTCTTTCTGATAAATGCGTTCATAGCATCCACTTTTTTCCGCTTCAATGGCTTGTAAATATCCACCGGAAACCTCGGAGCGACTTCTTCCTGCTTCTTCTTCTCTTCTGTTTGTGGTGATTTCACAGCCTTTGCAGGTTTTATAATTGTTTTGCTCTTCAACTGCTCAATCGTCTCCTGCATGGCTGCCATCTCCATCTCCATTCCTTTACGCTAATCGTTGCAATCTTTGAAATTGCAACTGCTACATTTGGAGATGTTGAATCTATCTCCACCAGAAGAATCACCTTTGATTTGCTCAGAAGCCACAATATTTGTCTCATAAGCCACGATCTTTTGCTCATAAGCCAAAATCTTTTGCTCTATTGCTTCCCTCCATCCGCTGCATTCATTTCCTCTCCAGTCCTCAAAAAATCACTTTTTAAATGTTCATCAATACCGGCGTCATCTAAATCCGCCCTTCTTTCACCCTCATCTGCAGCCCTCTCCAAATCCTCCCCACCTTTACTTAGATCGTAACTTCGTGCTGGACTTTAGCTTTCCTCTTGTTTATCACCTTTGTTTCGTGGACCTACTACTTCTCCTTGGCTATCGTCACTCTCCACAACTAATTTTCTTTTAGTTTTTCTAGTTGTTCTTGGGCGTTTAGGAGTAGGTTCTAAATCTGTAGGAGTACGTTCCGAATCTGAAGTAGTAGGCTTCTCAGGTTTCTTCTTCGGTGAAGGACCCTTTCTTTTAGAAATTTCCTTCTTGGGAGTCTTTGTAGGCTTCTTTTTCTGCTCATCTTTATCTTTCAATGTTAAATTTCTCGGTCTTAAATTTACCATTTTTCTGCAAAGCAAAACAAGGGGATACAAAATTTAGTTACAGAAAATCATGAACATCCAATGAGATGTTTAGAACCTCATATGAACTGTTGTGAAGCTACTAGGGTGTTCGAAACATCAAGACACATAACAGCAATAACTTCAATTTGAAACTAAATAAAGCATCGTTGGTTCACAGAAAACCCACAAATCGTCACAATTTAACCAAAAAATGTAAAAAGCCTAAAAATTTCAGTTGAACATCGAAAATCCCCTTTGTAGTTTGGAACTACTTTACCCATTAAAACACATAATGCCATTCAATTTCAACACAATATTACACCTTTTGTACAAAAACAAACACCCAAAGCATCGTTAATTACTGTCGACAAAAAAGTTAAAAAAAAAAAAAACCTAGGTTCAAGATTTACACCACAGTTTAAATGATCATGACTTTGTTTACCTTTTATATTTAATACTTTGTTGTATTGTTGGTCGGATTCCTCGAAAAACCATAGAGAAGTTGAGAGTATTTGGTTGAGATTTGGCGTGCAAGAGGAGATGAAGTGAAGGAAGTTGAAGAAGCCATGCGGGGGGGGGGGGGAGGGGGGGGGAGGTTATGTATGTTGTTCCCAATATTTGAAATGATTATTATGTATGTTTTAAGAAAAACCCTCAAGTTTTAAAAATATTAATTTGGTCCCTGATTAGTCTTAATCAGCTTTAGAAAAAAAACAAATGGAAAAGAAAAGGCGAGGCCCTTTTCTGCCAAAAAAAAACTTGAGGAGTTCTGGTACGCCACATCTCACTAGATAGTACTAGATACTTCTAAAAAAATAATCCAAAACGAAGAGGTATACAGTGCAGTAGTACTAATATAAAGTACTTACGAAATGCCAAAAGCCCCAAAATCGGCTCTTATAGTGCCTGAAAAGGTATTTATTACTTTACTACTACTAATAAGAGGGAGTTCACCAGCTTCCTGTTGTCCTGCTTGGGAAAATATGGGAATTTTATTATTTATGCGCTAAAGAGTGTTGTACAAAGCAGAATTGGTGGTTGAACCTTTACACTACCAAGACATAAATACCAGAATGTTTCAATTTAATTTCAAAAGTACCCTTTGGAGATAGGGACAGATTTTTCTGAACACGTGGCCCCTGCTTCACTGCTCTTCACGCGTGGCTTTGAACACGTACCCACCTGCTGCTACCTGTTGCTACTTATGTTCGAACATGTACTTAAGAATTTTAACTAAATTATGAAGAAAATGCATCTTCAAACTTGCGAATCTCAGTCTAAAGCATCTTTACAAATTCGTCCACATAGCATTTAAAACATATGAGAACAGGGACAATTTTCTTTCTAATATATATATATATATATATATATATATATATATATATATATATATATATATATATATATATATATATAAACTACTCTTATTATCTCTTTGAATTATATTAATCTATTTATGTAAAATAACAATTCAAACTCACATAATCACCTAAAGTTGATTTATTAATTCTCCATTATGAGAAATTGGTACTGGTTTTCAATCGGATAACATATTTAACACTCAATTAAGTAATACCTTGAACTATTTCTAAGGTAAACTACAACTTTTGCTTTTATTTGGAATTAAGAAAGTTAAACACTGCACTAATGCCATTATCTTTCTTTTTTTGGTTAACAGTTAACACTTTATTGTTCTCACTCACAATGTATTTACTTTGCACTTTTAGTGTGAAAGCATAAAGGATGCCGGATTGACAATATTTGACATGTAGTCTCTTATACTTGAAGATTTATGTGAACAATATTTGATTTTGCGCGAAGTTTAATAAAAAATTAAGATCTTTGAAACTTGTGGCATAAAATAAGTCATAGATGTTTGTGTGGCTACAAATTATCTCATTAAAGGTAAAATTTGTAAGTTTATTTACAAATTTGGAAAGAATCATTCTTTTTTGAACGGACTAAAAAGAAAATATGTTCACATAAATTAAAACGAATTGAGTAATTAAGTACACGTGGTTTTGCATGCTAAGTTTCTGTAGACTTTCGCAAGTTTAATCTCGAAACAGAAACATGAAATTAAACTAGAAGAAATCCATAAGCTATCTCCACTAATTTTTTGTTTTGTGTTGATAGTTCATGCTGTTTAAATTTACTTACCATCAGATAATATACCATTCATAATTAATTTGTATATGAATACATTCAATTGAGAAAAATATTGAATACAAAATAGATATACTTACTGTTTTACGTATAGACCGTAACAAGTGAATATAAAATATATACATTTACTGTTTTGTATTTAAACCATAATAAGTGTAGTTAAAATGCTTGTATTTTATCACAAAGTGTAACTTCTAAAATTGATGACATATCGGGTATAAACTGATATTCAAATTGGACAAATTTGTGGTAAAAAACCCTGAATCATTATGAACCTTGGATTACTTAAAAGCTTGACAAAACTATGCATTCCTTCCGTTCCGATTTATAGGTCATAATTTGACTTGGCACAAAATTTAGAAAAAGAAAAAATTCTTTTGAAATTTGTGGTCTAAAATAAATCATAAATATTTGTATGGCTATAAACATTTCATTAAAGAGTCGTATGGTTGGCGGGATAAAAAAATAATAATATCCCATAATTTCAGAGTATAATTATTCCGGGATTATAATACTATCTCCTATGTGGTATAGAATAGTATCATGTTTTTGATATAAAATTTAAACCAAATTAGTTAATATCACCAATCAAACATGAGATAAAAGTTGTCTAAAATTTAGTCACAGAATTAGTAATTTAGTCACATGGGATAAACGTAGTCCTAAAATAATTTTGAAGTAAAACACTAACTAACTAACCAGGACACTTGATCAATTTTTCTGGACAAGAAACGCTACTACAAATTAATGTTGTAGAATCAATGAAAAACTTATTGCAAGTTAAAAGAGAAGAAGTTTCAATAGATGATTTTGACAAACAATCATTTTTGCTGATGCTAAAAGAAAGAAGAATCAGGGTTTGCTAATTAGCATGATAAATTGGCTAGACTCATTAAAATAAAAATAAAATGAGGCATGAGCCATATAATTAGCCTCCTTAAAAGCAAAGAAAAATTATAACACAAGTGAATAAAAGTTAAAGAAGCAGAGAGACTCCGTTGGTTTAAAATATTAATTATGTCATGTATACTGTTAAAGTTATTAGCTATACCATATATCAAACGACCCTTTAGTGTTTTATGACTTATTTGTCTCCAATTCTGATGATGAGAGTCAAATATTAGAACGATTTTCACGGAGGGGCTAAAAGGTGTACACCAACATTAATGCATTCTACTTATATAAATAGTCCTCTATATTAAGATTGGGTCCGGGCTTACGACCACTAGTCTCTTCATAAGAGTGAGTGGAACTTAAATATGGTACGTCCATCCCAAAAGTGTCTTTTATTTTTATTTGATAATTTTTTAATTCCATGATTTGTTTGAAACTACAAATTTAAAAATGTTGATCTACATTACACATAACTTGAATTTAAAACAACATGATTTAAAAAGTCTTACTAATTTTTTTAAACTTTATGCCTACTAGACACTTAAAATGGGAGGGAGGGAATATTCTGATATCTCATTTTTCCTTTATTTATGTAATACCCTTTTCATTTTAATTTATCCTAAAAAGAGTGATATTTTTTTTATTTTAAGACAATATCAACTTTATTTATCAAGTTTACTCTTAATGATATGTGTCTCTTCTCTCCGTAGAGGTTTTTATGTATTGTCTTAAATAAGAAGTTCCTAAAGTTTTTTTTTTTTTTTTTTTTTTTGTAAAATTTCATTTCCAATCCAACATAATCATATGAATTGAAACGGATAGAATAAATATTACCTCAAGAATTTTAAACGGTCCACGACACCACTAAAATTGACAAGTTGCTCTCCCACTTCCTCCCCTTAGGTTCCAATTTAGCAACAACAATACCTCACAAATTGCGTTAGTTATCATGAGGTAGATAGTCTTTAAGCAGAGCCTACTTTTTCTAGAGGCGTATGGTGCCTAAATTTATTAGATTTAATTGAATTTATTATTTTCAATATAGAGTATAAATAGCATACAAATTTTAAATTTAGATCTGTTATTTCAAAGATAATTTGAGAATAGAGTTAAAACCATTAAATAATTCGTCAAATTTAAATGAAAATTAGTCTGTTGGTCTTTCATCCTGATGCCTGTTCTATGTGTTCATTCCTGATGCTAGATTTCAAGGTCCCGTGGTCCACCCATCATCTCATGTGGCATCATTGTTATAACTCATAAGCTATCAGAAAGGTCGGTCTCAATAAACGATCACCATATTAGCAAAAGTATTACCATGTAGTGTAACTTTCAATTTTTAAAATTACATTTTTTTATGAGGAAACATCAAAATATCTTGGCCAAAGTCTGTGACAACTGACAACCTTTCTTGAATTGTTAAAAGAAAACAAGAAAGCATCAATAGGTTAAAATATGGTGTATTTAATTGGTTAATTTGAAAAGGAAAAGAGAAGAGGCATGATCCAACACATATAACAAATGGGAATTGGAAACTCGAAGTCACTTTCAATAGAAACAAGTGATCGTGGCAATTCATTTTCAATGACCAGTATTCTTCCGAATAATGTCATTTGATAAGCCAAAATTGACTTTGAAATTAGTATGATTTTAAAGATGTGTATATCATTTATTGGGCTAAAAACGAGATTCTTATTGAGGATAAAATTGAAACTTTAAGGGTGTGATTGGTAGGGAGGACAATATTTTCAAAAAATATTTTCATTTTCTCATGTGTTGGTTAAGTTAGCATGTATGGCTTGTAAAATATTTTCCTACACTACTCATTTTTCACCATTTGAAGGAAAATATTTTTCCTAAAAATGGAAGAAAAAACATTTTCTTTACACACACACAAAACCCTAATTCTCACAACCCCTACCCCAAAACTTCCCTAACCCACCCTTCTACCACCCAACTACCACCCTACCTTTTCCCGTACCCCTAACCCCACACAGTCTCGTCATCAGAATTGGTTTCCGTTCCTGACGCCGGCTCCGATTCTGCTTATCGTTTCCGATGCGGGCTCCAGTTCTGCTTATTATTCCGATGTCGGCACTGGTTTTGCTTGCTCTGACGCCGGTTCTTGGTACCTTTTCCATCGCCGACAGCTGCTCGTCTTACCGTTTCCAACGCCGGCGACAGTTTGGATTACCATTGCTGATGTTGAGCCGGCAAAAATTTTAACTTTTATTTCCTTGACCTGTTGTCAATTTGGCTAGTAGGGGAGGGGTTTGTGGGTGAAGGGGAGGCGAATGGTTTGGGCGGGTGAGAATTTGGGGGTGGATAGGTGATTTGGTTGATTGGAGGTGCGGTGGGGTGAGGTGTAATGGGGTAGGAATAGGGAATCATAAAAGGAATTTTTTTTTTTTTTTTTACTTTTATATTACCAAATACAAGAAAATAAGTATATTTTTCATGAAAATAATATTTTCTTCCATTTTACCAAACACACCCTAAGTTAAACTATTTGAGAAGAAATAAAGTTGTCATCCTTTTATCAATGAACTAATAGAACCATTGTCACATAAATTAAAACGGAGGAAGCAGTATTAATTGCGCAATGTAAATGGTTACTCTCTCCATTTCCTTTTTAATATCATTAGTTTATAAAAATATTGCTTTAGAATACCAAGATAAAATTAAGACATAATAGATAGATGGCCCCTTGAAGTTGGCCTCAATTCCCATGTAGACATCTCAACTTCCCTAGTAATCAACTAGGCACCTCTTGTTGTCCTTAGTGTGTTTCGTGAATATAGACGTCTCTTAAGTTAGATGTGTGAGTTACACTTGCCGATGACGTGTCAAATGAGCGAATTAGAAGGCGACATGTGTATTTTTCATTAAAAAAGTGTACATGTGTAGCTAAAATAAGAAGAATTCTACACTTACAGAACTATAACTACTAAATAATACTAATTAGATTTATTTTTTATAATTGAACCCCACCAGTGCCCACCCACCCCATTCCTTCTTCTTCCTTTCTACTCTCCCCTCCCCTCCCATCTCATATGGATCTCTCTGCTGCTTCTTCTCTCTCCCTCCTCCCTTTTTTTCTCTTTGTTTCTCCACCAATTAAATATTCATATAAGAGAATTAAAACCTTCAATCATTCAATGAACAACAAATGCTGATTGAGAATTTTGAAAACCATCATTGATGAAATTTAAGAGCTTGAAGAGCACATAAATAGGTTTCTCTGAATTCAATATTGTTTGCGTAAATTAAATACAGGGTTTATAAGAATTGTTGCTGGCCAAGTTGTGTTTAGAATCTAAACTTGCTTGGGGGAGTATTGGTCTAGAATTGATAAAAATCTTGAGACCTAGGAGTTTAATTGTTTGAAAAAATCATAAAATTTGTTAATGAAAATTCTGTTCCTGAAAACCCAACAAGGGATTTAGCTGATCTGATTTGGTTTGTGTGATTTTGATGATTAAGTTTCGTTGTATAGTTGACTCTCGAGATAATTGAAATTGATGTAATTTTATAGTAAGTTAATTAATCTTGGAGAGGTTACGGAAATGAATAATTATGTTAAAAAATAATTACTATTGGAAGTGGTCATAGAGGCTATATAGAGAATCTTGGATTTTTCATAGTTAGATAGGTATGTGCTTTATAGTGCAGCAGTAGTATAACTTGGATCATAGTTTGGACAGCCCTAATTTGGTGGTGATGATAGATTTGTCTTACAACTTGATTGAGAGTTGGTAAACTTTTCGGTGGAAGGCAGCGGTGGAAGGTGGTTGGGCTTTTGGAAAGAAGATGAATCTATTGTTGTAAAGAAATGAAAAAAAAATATGTGGGACCCACACAAAAATAAGTTAATCTAAAAAAAAAGAAGAGAGAAATTAAACACCACTCACGCGCTTATATGTGAGTGAACTATACCTAATTTGCCATGTCATCAGGTGGGGTTCATGAGACACATCTGGGACAACAAGAGGCTTCTAGTTGATCACTAGGGAAGTTGAGATGTCTACATGGGAATTGAAGCCAACTTCAAGGACCATCTATGTATTATGTCTAAAATTAAACATGTACTTCTTTTATACTCTTGCTATTAACGAGACCAAAAAAAAGTGATTATCATTTTCCAATAGTTGATTTAATGGGTGAATTGCAAAAATATGCTACCGAAAGCAATGGCTTGCCAAATTGGCCTCACTAACAGATGTTTAGCAAAAATGCCCTCATTAGTTTAATGAAACTTTTTTCGAACCAAAATGCCCCTACAAACCAATAAAAAGACGTGCACAGTCCATCCCCGTCCTTTTCATTATTCACGCGATCACAGTAACCCTAAAGACACATTCCTTTCAAAGATTGCTCCGTTCAAGAAAAGGTTCACTGTAAGATTTCTTCAAATTGCTATTGAATTTTACTAACAGTTTGATTAATTTCTTTATAATTTCATTTATATTATGCTTAACTTTGGTTAAAATTCTATATAAACCAAACGAGATATGGTTTTTATTTATAATAATCAAAAAACACATGACATTAGATTGATTACAGTAATTGTAATATGCACTTTCATAAAAAAAATAAAATCTATAAATTCTGGAAAAGTCTTGGCTTATTCATAATAGTTTAAGCTCTGGTGCAATTGGAGGCTTGTACAAAGTTATTGCCTATTGCCAAGACTTTCAACCCTATTGCAATGAGGGGCTATAGCCAAGACTTGCAGCTCTGATGCAATGGGGTCCTTGTAGACACTTTTTTCCTATTGCCAAGACTTACAGACTTGTTGCAATGGGGTACTTGCAGACAAATTCTCTGCAAGTCTTGATTATAGCCAAGACTTGAAGCTCTGGTACAATAAGCACAAAGCAGAGACTTCTTAGCTATTGCCAAGACTTTCAGACCTGTTGCTATGGGGGACTTGCAGACAAAGTCTCTGCAAGTCTTGGCTATTGCCAAGAGTTGCAACTCTGGTGGAATAAGCACCTAGGAGAAACTTCTTGGCTATTGCCAAGACTTTCAGACTGTTGCTATGAGGGGCATGCACAGAAAATCTCTGCAAGTCTTGGCTATTGCCAAGAGTTGCAGCTCTGGTGCAATAGGCACCTAGGAGAGACTTCTTGCCTATTGCCAACACTTAAAGACTGTTACTATGGGGGGCTTGCAGACAAAGTCTCTCCAAGTTTTGGCTATTGCCAAGAGTTGCAGCTCTGGTGCAATAGCCACCTACGAGAGACTTCTTTGCAAGACCTTCAGCCCAGAAAAGGGCAACACTTTTACCGATGATCCTGCTTCTATTAAAGCATATTATTTGTCTTGATTATGTGCAGGATTACCACTATGGCGACTCGCTGCATTTATATAGATTATAATAGGAATTGGGATGCAAACAGCAAATACATCAACCATGATATAAATTTGATACTTGTCGAAGACGGTATAAGCTACCACGCATTTAGAAAAGAAATTTGTAATGCTCTAACCATCACCACTGCTGAAACTAAAGTAAAGATAAGGTTTGACACAAATCTCGAAAGGTGCAGAGGAATGATGGTAACAAATGATCAAGAACTTACGACTTGCATGTTTCTGCTGAAAAATGATGAGAATTTCAGAAATCCTGCTTCATAGTAGAAGTAATTAAAAGGACTGAAATACCACAACCTTTATAATTTTTAAAGTAACAATAACTCAAAACTAATAAAGCTATAGAATTAAAACAATCTTGCCAATAACATTTATTTATCATAATTTCAAATATTAACGTCACAAATAATAAATATTTTTAAAAATGAAAATGTGATATGAAAGATATACCTGAAGTATTGGCAATAGCCAAGACTCTACACTCAACCTATTCAGAACTTCGGTTTCTTTTCGCACAAAATATTGGAAATTACCAAGACTTCAGTGATTGGAAAGTTCATATTATCAATACGTTCAACTCATGGCAATAGCCAATACTTTACACATATACAGAAAAACAAATTCAATTGATATTGACGCAAGAGTATTGTCAAAAGGCAACACTTGCCAACACTTGAAACTCATCCAATTGAAAACAACCCAAATATTCAAATTAACAAAAATATCAATCATCCAAGTGTACTTGTTTACATAAATATAACAACTAAAAAAAATACAAAAACAAATATTATCAGTAGACTAAACTCTTGGAAATAGCCAACACTTTACAGTCAAACCAGTAACCAGTTCAATTTAACTTGACCCAAAAGTATTGTCAACAGCTAAGAATTCCTACCAAACCTATAAAAATGGTTTCTAACTCTCAGTGGATTTCTCTAACTCTTTTGCAGTACTAAAAGTATCATTTGGACTACTACAAGAAAGATCACATGCACTATCTTCTTGCGACGGAGATAACAAACGGAAATTTGGAAGTTCATCAACTAGATCACATCTTTGCCTCTTCCTGCTATCTTCATCAGAAGATATTGGCTGACTTATAAAATCATCCACAGAGTCTATATGAACATTATATTGATCACAGCACTCAATATCACTTACCTACAAAATATGAAAAAACAACACTGACAACACATAACAACAAATAAATCAAACAATAGAAGGAACTCCATATACAAACATACTTCTTTGACACTCGGCACTTCAACATCTCCGGGTTGGAAAAGGATAAGAATCTCTCCACTTTGCAGTTTAGCAATAATCTGAGAAGCAGTTTCTACAACAATATCAGCACCTTCTCCTTAAGAGCCTTTTATACCAGCACTGGATGAAACCAATTTTGCAACTCCCAGATTACTTTCATTGATTCCAATGCACCCAGAATCCCTTTTGTATACACCGCCTTCAAAACCTTTCTTAAACATAACAACATGCTCCAAGACCGAGTCGACCTTGGAATCCAGACACTAAACTGGAATAAAATGAAGTCAAAAATTAATATTAAAAGGAGACAATCAGAAAATTCAAAGTATGAACAAGACCGAGACAAGACTTTCAGTTCTGGTGCAAAGGGAACACATACACTGAAAATATCTAAACATATTGGCAATAGCCAAGACTTTAAACTCTATTGCAATAACCAATTTAGAAAAAATCTATGCAACTATTGGCAATAGCCAAGACTTTACGATCTGCTAAAATGGGACCTTACACTGAAAAATCTCTAGAGCATTGGCTATTGCCAATACTTTAAACTCTACTGCAATAACCAATTTAGAAAAAGTCTATACGACTCTTGGCAATAGCCAAGACTGTACGCTATATGAAATTTGAAGCTTCAAATGACCAGAATCAAACAAACACAACCAAAAGAATCTACAAAAACCTCAAACATAAATCAAAATGGAAATAACTGACAAATAAATATATAAACAGCCACAATAAGTATACAAATAAAATTGCAGGTGAAAAAATTTGCAGATAAATGATTAGGCTTGGTAATAATAACAATTTAAATAAAAAATAATACAACAAACACAGAAAAACAGAGAATACAAACCCTAAATCTCCAGCACAAAACGAAGAAAGAAGGGAAACATATCAGGAAAATCGAAAGAGAGAGAGAGAGAAACCCTTTCAGGAAGGCTATGCTAAACAGATAAACGTGAATTATGTTAGTCGGGTGCAAAATAGTACTTTCACAGGGGGCTATGAGGTTGAGGACATTTAGTTAATATATTTCTAAGTGGGGGCAATTAGGTAAGACCACCTCTTATTGAGGGTACTAGGTGAAATGTTTTGTGATTTAATAATAATAAAGAAATAAATAATGGTACATAGTACACATTTTACTTGATATTTATTTGATAGACAGTAATCTTCAGTTCATATTAGCTATAGATTCTTAAAACTTGTCTACCATGTAATGAAATCTTCTAATTCAGAAATAAGATGCAAAAGGAATCATTTAAAAATAATATAAGTTTGGTTTTATTCCTTCTTATGCTTTGCCATATCCACTACTTTCCTCGTCTCTCTCCTTGCTCGCCGTCACATATTTTTGTTGCTACCATTTGCCTCCATGACCACGAATTTTGTGGGATCACCACCCATTTTCTGTCCTCGTAACCCTCTGAAACTCTCCAGTTTCACCATTACAGCTTGTTTACACTCTTCCGGGACCAAATCTCATCCCACAAACCCACTTTCTTGCCATCCAAACAAGCCCAAAATTGATGATGTGTATAATTACGCTAAATATTGCACACCCAATATCCCAAACCTTGTTTCCCCGGTACAGACCAAGAACCCAACACTTTTAGATAATGAAGGAGAAAAAGATATATGGCGAAAGATGCAGGATGAGGCAAGATTAGATATTGAGCAAAAACCCATTTTGACAAATTACTACATCAGTTCCATCATAGCCCATGATTCTTTAGAAAGCTCTTTGGCTAACCATCTTTCAATGAAGTTGAGCAATTCAAGTCTTCCTAGGGATACTCTATATGATCTTTTCATGGGGTTGCTCAAAGAGGATCAAGAAATCATTAGGGATGTTACAGCTGATTTAAGGGCCGTAAAGGAAAGAGACCCAGCTTGTATTAGTTATGTACATTGTTTCTTGAATTTCAAAGGCTTTTTAGCATGCTAGGCACATAGGATAGCACATAGGCTGTGGTCCAAAGGCAGGAAGATATTGTCCTTAGTCATACAAAACAGAGTTTGTGAAGTATTCGCGGTGGATATTCACCCTGGAGCCAAAATTGGTGGAGGGATATTGCTAGATCATGCTACTGGTGTTGTTATTGGAGAGACAGCAGTTATAGGGAATAATGTGTCAATTTTGCATAATGTCACATTGGGTGGTACTGGAAAGGCGTCTGGCAATAGACATCCAAAGATTGGGGATGGTGTATTGATTGGCGCTGGAACTTGTGTTCTTGGAAATGTTAAAATTCAAGATGGTGCTAAGATTGGTGCTGGTTCCCTGGTGCTCATGGAGGTGCCTGCAAGGACAACCGCTGTTGGCAATCCCGCTAGATTGATTGGAGGGAAACAAAATCCAATCAAGCTTGATAACATCTGATGCAATACGAACCAGGCTCACCTGTTCGATTCATCAAGCAAGTCCACCGAGGAGTCAATCAAAGTGTGGCCGGAATGAAAGAATGCCGAAGACTGCCTCGACGAGCAACGACTTTGGAAATCCACCGAGCAGACAACAAGTGACCGGTGCTGACACCGACTTCGGGGAACTGGCCAGAAGCTGAAAGCAACCGAACCAAGGAGGAGCGAAGCCGAACAGAGAATCAATCAAAGGGCTACAATTGTGCCCGAGGCAAGGGTGTTCGATTCCAAACGTGACCGAGGCAAACAAGCGCCCGAAGACAATGTGTTCGAGCTGAGCTGCCGAACACATCAAACTGCTCCAGCCCTGCGTGGCTTTATCTTATTGGTCACCTGTGACCCTTTTACTATTTTGCCCTTTATATTGTCTATATAAACTCCTAGCATAGCTCATTAGGAGATAGTTTTTTAGTTGATATTGAATTGAGAGAATAGAGATAGAATTGGCCGAGCCATTTTTGTTTGAAGCCCGAGGCTTTGTGTATGCCTTCTATGGCTTGGAACCGAAATGGATTTCATCACTAGTATGAATCCTTGTTAGGTTCAAGTTTCCTTTTCTCCCTTGGATAATCAATCATGATTTGATTCGGTTTATCCATTCTTTCTTCTATTTCTGTTCTCCCCCTTCCCCGATTTCTTGTTATCTTGGTTACTATTGTTGCTTCCGCCACTTATCTTCATCGTTTCCGCGTCTTGTTTGTTGTCTCCGATTGCAAAGCTTCAACTCCGGTTTAGCTTGCATCATCTTGGTATCAGAGCAAGACTTGGATTTCGTTCCTACGAATCCACGTTCCTTGTTCAATCTATCTTTACTTTCTGTTGGTGTTCTTATTTTACAAAAAAAAAGTAAAAAGAAGAAAATTCAAAAATTTGAGTTGATTGTTGATTGTTTGGATTAGACAATCACATATTTGGATTCACCACTGTCTAAGGAATTGATTGAGTACCCGACGTACAATATTTGTTACTAGGGTTTTTCCGTCAATTTGGACCGTGTTCTTGACTGTGGTGTTGTTGAATTCGAACCCCAGCTGTGTTTTGGTGTTTACCGATGAAAACTGGAGGTTGTTGAGGTATTTGGGTCGATTTTGTGCTTAAAATCGAAGTTACACTGCTTGTAGACACCTTCCGTACATCGGAACATTGTTAAATTGATAACAGTGTACGGACGACGCCAAAGATAGTCTTAGCTCGGCTTGGAACTGAACAATTTCTCCGTTGTTACGTTTACCGGAGACGACCCAAATCTTGAGCTTAATCTGTTGTTAGTGGACTGTGAACGAATTTTGAATTGTCCGTACACCGGAGTAAAGGTTCACTTTTCCATTGAAGAAGAAAGGGGTAAACTGTTAAATCTAAAACCCCAGGTGAAAAGTTGTCGGCTAGGAAAGGGAAAAGGGATAAGGTTAAACCCTATCTGAACCGAGGAGGAAACACTTGTACCGAGGTCACGTGTTCGGAAAAGTCCGAAGCGGAACCGAGGAGGAGGTAGATTCTCTTAGGATGTCAATTTTCTTGTGTCCGAATATTTCCGATAGTGGATCTCTGGAGTAATTCTTTCTACTCGAGGTCGTACTATCGAATTTGAGCTTAATAGGACTCGTGCGTGGGGTGACCGAAGTCCAACTTCGTAGATAATTCTTTTGACTCCCCGTGCACAGTTAAATAGCTACCGTTCCATCGAGTCGTATAAACTCCTTCCGAACCTAAACTTGGTAAGTACTAGTTGTGACTTATCACTTCGGTTTCCTAACAAGAAGGCAAGGCCAACTTGAGTGGAAAAAGGCTGAGTGGTGAGAACAATAGAGTGAAGTCACAAAAGCCACCGACCTTGAGTGTAAACACGAGTGGAAAGAAAATTGAGTGAACATTACTCGAGTGATACACGTGAGGGAGTGAATTTGTGAAGTCCTTTACTCTTGTTTGTTGCAGCTATGTCTTCGGATGATGATGACTACGGAGGATATGATTCGTGTGGAGATGATGGAGACTATGGTTCCTACGGAGGTGATGATTGTTATAACGGCAGCGGGGACTATGGCTCTTACGAGGACGAAGCAGGTCACTATGGTGAATACGAAGACGAAGAAGACTATGAAGCCTGTGAAGATGAACGAGAAGAATCTTTTGCTTCGGGTCAAGAATACGAAGGTAGTGACGCTTCGAGGTACGATGACGCTACTTACTCTCATTGTGATGACCTTGAATACGACGAAGGTGACATCGAGGAAGACGATGACGAAGTTGACCGACCAAACTATTGTTGACACCCAATTTTGTCCCGGATTTTAATTAAAAGTATAATAATTTTAAAATTAAGTTCAATTTTGAAAATTCCAAATAAATAGCTAATTTTGAAGGGAAATGGCCAAAATCGCAAGTCGTCCTTTCAATTGCAGCGTGCTATAATTATCTGTTTAATTTAATAATTGCAGCGTGCTATAATTATCTGTTTAATTTAATAAAGGGCTAAATCTATTCTTAAATTGCAATTTAAAATCATTTCTGCAAAGCCCATATAACCAAAGCCCCAGCCCATTAAATTACCCTACCCCTCACCCATATATATGCCCTTATCCCAAAACCCTAGCCTCTTAATCATTAATCCATTTTCCCCACTCATAAGGATCAGCCGCAGCCCCTCATCTATCCCCCCTCACTGTCCTCAGGCGTCTCCACCAACTCCCTTATCATCTTCTTCCTCAATCACTCACCATTCCCACAAAAAAACCCTCCTCCTCAGCCGTTCCCCTCTCCTCTCAACATAGCACCACCCACTTTCCTCTCCATTACACATCATCTCCACCAACCAAAACCAAATCGAAACAGAAGATGGTATCGGCTAAAGCAAACAGAAACAGGAATAGATCGGGGTTGGAGAGTTCGAATCAAATAGTGACACATTCATCACCATCGCTGAGGACATCGTTATGTTTCCCTTTGATTTTATAATCCGTTAACGGAATTTGAAAGGAGGTCGGAGTAGCAGTGGTGTCGCCTAAACAGGCTGACGCTGCTCCTCCTCTTCCATTTGGGGTCACTGTTGGTCGCCGTTGATGTTTGTTGTCACCGGAAAAACCATTTTCCGATCGACCTCGTTTTATTCTTTCATCTGATTTTGTATCTGAAGTGGGAAGAGGGAATATGGAGTCGTAGTGACACCGTTCGCCGGCTGTTGCTCCTCCGTTTGCCATTGTTTGTTAAACTCGCTGTTGTTTGCCGGAAATTCCACCGGGGGCTGCTCTGTTTCCGTTATTCAGTTTGGTTACTTTCATTGGGTTTACTCTTACCCGTTTGACCCGTTTGGAGTGTTTATCTTGTTGGTTCTTGGATTGGTTATCATGTTACTATTATTTTAGAATTAACCTGACTGATTTTGCCGGCGTTGACCTTTGGCCGATGATGCTATGATTCCATTTACTGGGTTCTGAAGTTTGACCGTGAAAAATTGTTTTTATGCAATTTTGTCTCTGTTGAACTGTTAATTATTTTCTGGAATGGTTTGGACACTTGTTCCAGGTGTTTAGACGAGATTACAGTTCGTTGGCACATCCTTGTTACTGATATCGAACCGATTCTATACGGGCCGATGAAAAAATACATATACACGTATTGAGGCCTACACAAGGAATTGACGGATAATGAATTGACGGATTTTGAACACGATACTACACTTGATCCGTTCCGTTCCCGTGTCCCTAAAGCAAAAGGCGATGATGAATGTATGCACTTTAACGCAAAGCAAGTTGAATAGAGTAACGGAATTGGTACCTGGCATGGCAACACGTCCGGCCGGCGTGTTTGCAACCGTATCAATATCCCGAGCCTCTACATGATACGTCATACAAATCTGAGCCTAAATTTTGCAAAAACACAAACCCCCTTACTATTATTATTATTATTATTATTATTATTATTATTATTATTATTATTATTATTATTATTATTATTATATATTTTATTATTATTACTTATTTACTTTAGTATTATTATTATATATTTTATTATTATTACTTTATTACTTTAGTATTATTATTTTATTTCCATTAGTTATTACACTTTATTATCGTACTAATCCAATTTTATTTGTTTGTTTTGCGAGGTATATTTTGGCATGAACTCCACGGGATCGAGTTGGTAAAACTCAATTGGGGATTGCTTGCATTGCATTGGAGCCGTTTGGGTTCAAGTCGGGGCTCAAGCTTTCAAGAAAGCGAAGATCTAGGAAAATTTTAAAAAAAATGCTTTGTTGAGTCATGTGATGTTTAGACTCATGGGCATAATGTATAAAAAATAAATTCAAGGCTCCCGCGAGTTTGCCAATTTTCGGGTTCTTCTTCTAAACCTCCTCTTTTCCCATCCTTAGAAATTGCATGTCTTTAGGAATTCCCCGTAGATAATTAATTGTTATTGAATAATTTGTTTGATTGTTTATGAATGAATGATTAGTCAGTTATTGAGTTATTTTGTGAATATTTTATTTCTTTAGAATTGCCATTTTATTTATGAATTGTGAACCCTTTTAGTTAAATAGCGCGTGCAAGCCGAAAATGATTAAGCAAATAACTTGATTTTAAATTCAATAAATTGCAACTTCTTTCCAATTAATTAGATTTTCTAACAAAATTGAAAGTTTCCTTTATTTAAGCTATTTTGTGAAAACCGAAGGATTAACCACATTTCGTGGATTTTCGAAAGTGCTTTCAAATTGAAACCTTCTTTCGAAAATAGTTGAACCTCTTACTTAGAATCTCTGAAATAGACCACTTCCTTAAAATGGAGTGCTTGCACGCACTATTTAATTAATTGGTTCCTAATTCTCCTAAATTAGGTGGCGACTCCAAAGAAAGTCCTTTGGAATCCCATATTGTTGAACATTATACCCGAAACCTATCTTTTCTTTTAAGAAAGGGTAATTTTTGGGGTTCAACAGCGTGGCGACTCCGCTGGGGAAACCTTAAGGTTCTAACCGCAAGGTTTTCACAAGATAACTCTTTATTTGTTTATTATTTGCAAAAATAGCATGTTTAGTTAATTTAATTATTTGTAATTGTTTGTCACTGAAAGCATGTCACTACACTTTATTTGTGCATATATAAAACTGGTATTCCGTTCATATTTCCCCCACTCCTGGGAGCTTCTTCATGGTTACTTATACCCGCGAGGTGTATGCATATACACCCGCAACTCACAAAAAACCCTTTAAGAAAGAGTGCGCGTACCTGCGGGGTGAGCGGATAGTTTTACTACCGCGTGACCGCTTGCCACTCAAAACAGCCTTGTGTTTAGTAAACCCACTCTAGAGTTTCCGTTAGGAACATGCATGCATATACACCTTAGTCTGGACCCGGTCCTTGATACCGTTTCCAAGAATTAAGAAACTGCCCTTTTGTCGACGGGTTACTGAATCCCAACGACATTGCATATTATGTGATCGTGTGGATATTACAACGAATCCCAAACCATTTGCCATGTCAAATTTGAGGAGTTGACAATTATGTCAGTTTATTTTATCTCAGATATTGTATTGACAAACGGCTTGTGTCGTTATAATAACCACATGTGCGTGCAACTTGACGATTAGGCCTACCTCTGGCATAAAGAGGCACCTTACAGGGTAGGACGCGTTTGCATATTCATTTACGCTCAGCTACTTGTGATTGTCGCATGTTAATTGCTTGCCTTGCTTTGTTTGCTCAAAATGCGTTATACTAGTTGTTGCTTGCTTGTATGCAATCCTACGAATGACATGCAAACTATCCTAGTTACCCTTTGTGAGGTTTCTTTTGTTTTGTTTATTTCCCGCAAATGTTGGATTTGTGAAGTGGCTGACCATCCACCATGCAAAGGTTTCGAGATATGATTGATGGTAGACACTCTAGCTCGTGAACGATGCAGTACCAGAAGCTAATGGCATTGCTTGAAAGAACTTGGCGATTGAACTTAGTAGCATTATTTTCAATTTTAATTCAGATTGAGGCCCTGAATTGCATTATACTTTAAAGCTTGTGTTAATATGAATCAACTCATTTTGAATTTATGAAAGTTGAAATAAAATGCATCTCATTCTTATTATATTATTTACGCTTGCATTTGTCTCCATTTCAAAATTAAAATTGATAAACATGCCAAAGCTTTGCTTGTAACGTATGGCAAAACAACTGAACAATTTAAAGCGACGCACTGAAAGTTATTGTCTGCGCTCTTTGGATATCGCACTTCTGTTAGAACTTCAACTGGGGCAGCTGTATTTGTTGGTATATGGCGTTGAAGCAGTGATGCAGAACTACGCACGGTCTGATTCCCAAGGAGGGATACGTAGGCTCCCACATCGGGCTCGACCCTTTAGCATTTAGGTTTCCATTTTCCCCTAAGAAGGAAAACTGGGGCAATTTTTGCAAAACGAGTTGGAGATGCGAAAGATCGCAACTGGGGCAATTTTGCAAAATGAGTTAGGGATGCGCAAGATAATAACTGGGGCAAAATTTTGCAAGAAGCGGCGTTGGATGTTAAAGATGAGTTGGCAATAATTTTGAAATTAGTTAAGCAAACAGTGCAAAGTCTAAGGCAAAGGACGTTCAGTTTGTTTTAAAATATGTTACAAGTTTAAGTCAAGGCAAAATTTTCAAAATGCATTTTTGACTTCATTTGCATGCTTATTTCACTCGCTATATTGCATTTAAATATTTTATCTTGCCTCTATTTTGCAAAATCTATGCTATTTGAGTTCATGAGCCAAGTTTCTGAAAGTAATCCGCAAATTCAAGTCCAATGAAGATGAGGAAGCAGCAGAAGCAGCAAGATCAGGATGAAGTCTGCACAAATCAAATACTTTCCCTTTCCTCCCCAAAGCTAACAATTTTCTTTGAGAGCAGGAACATGAAAGCTTGCAATGAAAGGATCATTCACATTATGGATGAACAATTTGTTGAACCCGCATTCAAAGTTGTCTTGCAGATTGCGTCGCAATCCCTTTTCATGACTTAAAGCATTATGCTTTGTCATGAGTTGTTGCCGAACATGCGGCATTTCTACCCCTATGACTTTCATTCCTAATAGGCGACGAAGCCGAGGCTTGTTTTGTGTTTTCAAAACTAAGCCAAATAGTATAATCCGCACAAGGCCATCCTTGCCGGGTTGTCTCGCCAATTGATTTATCACTGGCTATCGTACTGACTACTTTGCCTTGCACTTGCTTTGAATTATGTCTTCACACTTGCTTTGAAATTAATTCCTTGTTTTATTCTTTCAGGTTGACCACCAGGCAGGGCTTCTCCCTTGTTGGACTTTCATGCCTATTGATTCGCTAAATCGCTTTTGCGTTGCTTTACATTTTACGCTAAATTGCTTTGCACTTGCTTTCAATTATGACTTTGCACTTGCTTTATATTATAACTTGCTTTACTTTCAGGTTAACAAGTCAGCCCCAAGACCCTCCTTGCTTCGTGCCGGACTGGATTGCCAGCTGGTTTGTCGACAATCAACCCCAAGACCCTCCTTGCTGCGTGCCCGACCGGCTTGCCAGTTGATTTGTCAAGATTGTTCAAATTACTTTGCACTTGCTTTAAATTATGCCTTCGCATTTTCTTTGTATTACGTCTTGTTTCACTTTTCAGGTTAACAGGTCAGCCCCGAGACCCTCCTTGCTTCGTGCCGGACCGGTTCGCCAGCTGATTTGTTCGACAATCAATTCCAAGACCCTCCTTGCTGCGTGCCCGACCGGCTTGCCAGTTGATTTGTCAAGATGTTCAAATTGCCTTGCCCTTGCATTCAATTATGCCTTTGCACTTGCTTTATATTATGACTTGCTTTACTTTTAGTTTAACAGGTCAGCCCTGAGACCCTCCTTGCTTTGTGCCGGACCGGATCACCAGCTGATTTGTAGACAATCAATTCCAAGACCCTCCTTGCTGCGTGCCCGACCGGCTTGCCAGTTGATTTGTCAAGATTGTTCAAATTGCTTTGCACTTGCTTTAAATTATGCCTTCGTATTTTCTTTGTATTAAGTCTTGCTTTACTGTTTCAGAATAAGGATCAGCTTAGAGGTTATCCGGGCGGAGTATCTTGTCAGTTGATCGAAGGAAGAACTTTGGATGATATCAAGACCCAACTTTGCTTATTTGTTTTGCAGGATGCTATCAAATTTAGGCTCGTTCACCTTATAATCGAACGTTTTAGGCTCGTTCGCCTTATAATTGAACGTTTTAGGCTCGTTCGCCTTATAATTGAACGTTTTAGGCTCATTCGCCTTATAATTGAATGTTTGGGCTCGTTCGCCTTATAAATGAACGTTATGTTACCTGCGTAGGAGATAGATTAGCCAAGTCGACTTGAGATATTATGTCTTGTTAGTCGACTTATTTTATGAAAGCCTTGCATTTTACTATTCGATCTCGCTTTACTTATTGTTTTGCTTTACTGTTTCAGAATAAGGATCAGCCTAGAGGTTCTCCGGGCGGAGTACCTCGTAAGTTGATCGAGAGAAGAACTTGTTGATAGTATCACCACCCGCATTTACAATTTTTGTTATCACTTTATTTATTTCTTATTCCAATTATTACAGTTTATTAGCAGTTGCACGCTTACCGTTTGTAGAGATCATTACAGGATTTTTAGCAGCACCGCAGCAGCGTTTGGAGCATAACATGGAGCTTTTCTTAGCGACGAACCGGGCCAATCGTTGATATGAGCTATACTCGTCAATGAAGACCTGAAGAATCGCACCCGCATAAGCCATCCACCCTAGAGGTAAGTCTCTTGTTAACCCTGAGTCTGGGGTTTGAAATTGAAGACAAGATGGCTCACTTATCGAGATGCAGTGGAAGCTATGTCCATGTAAACCCCTCTTTATGGGTGTGTCGTCGACCACATTTTCATAACTTGGGCGATTACAAGCCTCTTTTCCCGCGCTCGAGTAGTCGTTACTATCTCGTCTTTGATTTTCAAATCGCGTCGAACTACATATGGCCTGATTCTCTTTCAGTCCGAGATATGTAGGCAACTCGGAAACCGTAGTTCGGCCATGTCCAGAAGCCTCGCATTTTGATCCCAGGAATCAGAACCTTGGCTTTACCGTGACAAAATTGGGTTTCACGTCAACTTCTTTACCCTGGAAACTCTTTCATCCTTTCCGGGTAAAGAGGGGCAGCTGTTGACACCCAATTTTGTCCCGGATTTTAATTAAAAGTATAATAATTTTAAAATTAAGTTCAATTTTGAAAATTCCAAATAAATAGCTAATTTTGAAGGGAAATGGCCAAAATCGCAAGTCGTCCTTTCAATTGCAGCATGCTATAATTATCTGTTTAATTTAATAATTGCAGTGTGCTATAATTATCTGTTTAATTTAATAAAGGGCTAAATCTATTCTTAAATTGCAATTTAAAATCATTTCTGCAAAGCCCATATAACCAAAGCCCCAGCCCATTAAATTACCCTACCCCTCACCCATATATATATGCCCTTATCCCAAAACCCTAGCCTCTTAATCATTAATCCATTTTCCCCACTCATAAGGATCAGCCGCAGCCCCTCATCTATCCCCCCTCACTGTCCTCAGGCGTCTCCACCAACTCCCTTATCATCTTCTTCCTCAATCACTCACCATTCCCACAAAAAAACCCTCCTCCTCAGCCGTTCCCTTCTCCTCTCAACATAGCACCACCCACTTTCCTCTCCATTACACATCATCTCCACCAACCAAAACCAAATCGAAACAGAAGATGGTATCGGCTAAAGCAAACAGAAACAGGAATAGATCGGGGTTGGAGAGTTCGAATCAAATAGTGACACATTCATCACCATCGCTGAGGACATCGTTATGTTTCCCTTTGATTTTATAATCCGTTAACGGAATTTGAAAGGAGGTCGGAGTAGCAGTGGTGTCGCCTAAACAGGCTGACGCTGCTCCTCCTCTTTCATTTGGGGTCACTGTTGGTCGCCGTTGATGTTTGTTGTCACCGGAAAAACCATTTTCCGATCGACCTCGTTTTATTCTTTCATCTGATTTTGTATCTGAAGTGGGAAGAGGGAATATGGAGTCGTAGTGACACCGTTCGCCGGCTGTTGCTCCTCCGTTTGCCATTGTTTGTTAAACTCGCTGTTGTTTGCCGGAAATTCCACCGGGGGCTGCTCTGTTTCCGTTATTCAGTTTGGTTACTTTCATTGGGTTTACTCTTACCCGTTTGACCCGTTTGGAGTGTTTATCTTGTTGGTTCTTGGATTGGTTATCATGTTACTATTATTTTAGAATTAACCTGACTGATTTTGCCGGCGTTGACCTTTGGCCGATGATGCTATGATTCCATTTACTGGGTTCTGAAGTTTGACCGTGAAAAATTGTTTTTATGCAATTTTGTCTCTGTTGAACTGTTAATTATTTTCTGGAATGGTTTGAACACTTGTTCCAGGTGTTTAGACGAGATTACAGTTCGTTGGCATATCCTTGTTACTGATATTGAACCGATACTATACGGGCCGATGAAAAAATACATATACACGTATTGAGGCCTACACAAGGAATTGACGGATAATGAATTGACGGATTTTGAACACGATACTACACTTGATCCGTTCCGTTCCCGTGTCCCTAAAGCAAAAGGCGATGATGAATGTATGCACTTTAACGCAAAGCAAGTTGAATAGAGTAACGGAATTGGTACCTGGCATGGCAACACGTCCGGCCGGCGTGTTTGCAACCGTATCAATATCCCGAGCCTCTACATGATACGTCATACAAATCTGAGCCTAAATTTTGCAAAAACACAAACCCCCTTACTATTATTATTACTATTATTATTATTATTATTATTATTATTATTATTATTATTATTATTATTATTATTATTATTATTATATATTTTATTATTATTACTTATTTACTTTAGTATTATTATTATATATTTTATTATTATTACTTTATTACTTTAGTATTATTATTTTATTTCCATTAGTTATTACACTTTATTATCGTACTAATCCAATTTTATTTGTTTGTTTTGCGAGGTATATTTTGGCATGAACTCCACGGGATCGAGTTGGTAAAACTCAATTGGGGATTGCTTGCATTGCATTGGAGCCGTTTGGGTTCAAGTCGGGGCTCAAGCTTTCAAGAAAGCGAAGATCTAGGAAAATTTTAAAAAAAATGCTTTGTTGAGTCATGTGATGTTTAGACTCATGGGCATAATGTATAAAAAATAAATTCAAGGCTCCCGCGAGTTTGCCAATTTTCGGGTTCTTCTTCTAAACCTCCTCTTTTCCCATCCTTAGAAATTGCATGTCTTTAGGAATTCCCCGTAGATAATTAATTGTTATTGAATAATTTGTTTGATTGTTTATGAATGAATGATTAGTCAGTTATTGAGTTATTTTGTGAATATTTTATTTCTTTAGAATTGCCATTTTATTTATGAATTGTGAACCCTTTTAGTTAAATAGCGCGTGCAAGCCGAAAATGATTAAGCAAATAACTTGATTTTAAATTCAATAAATTGCAACTTCTTTCCAATTAATTAGATTTTCTAACAAAATTGAAAGTTTCCTTTATTTAAGCTATTTTGTGAAAACCGAAGGATTAACCACATTTCGTGGATTTTCGAAAGTGCTTTCAAATTGAAACCTTCTTTCGAAAATAGTTGAACCTCTTACTTAGAATCTCTGAAATAGACCACTTCCTTAAAACGGAGTGCTTGCACGCACTATTTAATTAATTGGTTCCTAATTCTCCTAAATTAGGTGGCGACTCCAAAGAAAGCCCTTTGGAATCCCATATTGTTGAACATTATACCCGAAACCTATCTTTTCTTTTAAGAAAGGGTAATTTTTGGGGTTCAACAACTATTTGATGTCTTCTTCCGTCGGTGTCTCGTGTGGAGCACAAGGGAGTAGTAGAACCCCTTCCATCGGGTTGGGAGGTGGTGGAGGTTGTTCCATGGGAGGAGGAAGATTTGCAACTTATAGTCGTGGCACACGAATCAATGCTTCCAATTTCTATGGAAAGGGTGGCTCGAGGAGCACTGGTGGAAATGGACCCAAGGAGGGTAGAGGAGGTTTCTACCGAACTCCTTCCCCGAGGAGAAGTTCTTACGGGTTCCATGCTCGAACTCCTTCCTCGACTTTCAACACTAATAATGTTGGGAGAGTGAAAGGAAGTGGGAGTTATCATAGTGGTGTTACCACTAGTGGAGGGATAAGGAGAACCCAAGTTGCTGGTCTTGAAAGGTTGCCAATGAAGAGTCCTACGAGCGCACGAAGTGGTGGGAAAATTAACAGAAAAGAGTCGACCGAAGTTAACAAGGTTATCACGATGGCCGATCTTTTGACTGAACTATTGGAGATCGGAGCCGAACTTAGACTAGCTAACCTCGATGCGGCAAGGTTCCCGAGGACACCAACTTCGGAACCATATTTGGCAATAAAGAATGAGACCTCGGTTGATGAGTCTTCGAGTCCTAGACTTCGGGTCGATGTTAGGAGTCCACCTACTCCAGCTATGGGTATTCTTGGGCCCCGACCCAACTCACCCAAATATGAGAGACAAAAGACAGAGAGGAGTAAGGGAGTGACCGGTGACAACTCTCGAGAGGAAAAAGGAGAGGATGTGAAGAGTGATGTGAGTGAGTTGTCACCACCCAAACCCACACCTGACCTTGAAAAGAAAATGAGGGAAAAGAAAGGGGGAAAAAGAATCATCAAGAGTGAGGATACCCCTTATTCTAACCTTAACCTTTTATCTTTTTCTTCTACTTGTTCGAAATCTTGTGCAGGAACTCTTGGAGGCAAACCGAAGGAGCCTCAACTTTGTACCGAAGTAGATAGAAAAGGTGAAGAAGATCGTTCATGTGAGCTCCACGGAGAAGAAACTACTTGTGAGACCTCGAGGACAGTAAAAGAAACCGAAGGCCATTCCGAGGTGAGTCTTCAATTTCCTTCCCGTGAGCATGATACTTCCTTGTTTTGTGAAGTTGCTAGAGAAACCTCTATGCTAGTTGATGATTTGTATGATTACAATGTTTTTGCAACTAGTATAGAATCGAATGGTCAACTTGTGAGTGAATATGAACCACTAGTTGAGAGAATTGATATGCCACATCATGATGTGAGCTCGATCTTCATCGAATCTCTCTTTAGTGATGAAGTTGTGGTTGACCATACCTGTGACCCTTGTTATGACACACCACCCATCTTTGATAAAGGGGAAAATGAGTTGTTTGATCATACCCTTGTTGAAATTATTGCCTATGGTGGATCTCTGTGTTATGGTGAGGATGATGATGCCCTTGAGGAGTCCTTAGTGGATGAGTTGGATCGAATCATATTCGATGACTCCTCAAATGTGGTCGATGACCTGAGTTCGGATGCACCTTTAATGGGAAGTGAACTTATTTTCACTAACCCTCTGTTCGAAGGAGATGGTGATGAGCATCCGACTCGAGGAGAGCCACCTCGGTTTGAAAGGCTTAACCCCGTAGATAATCCATTATTTGAGACCTTCTTCGGAAGTTTGTCTAAAGAGAAGGGTTGTCTTGGAGTTCATTTGGGAGGTGAAAAGCTACCTCTTGGTGTGAAAAAGATTGCTTTTAAGAAGGGGAGTGGAGTATTCGATGTTAGTTGTCGAGTCAATCATTTTACTTGCTCCATTCCACATGCTGATCACACCTCAAGTATAGTGCGTACCGAAGCCCATAAACCCCATGGTAATGAAAGTAAATTGAGGGTTCGGTATGATGACCATGGGTTGGGAGGTAATAGGTCCTTTGGTCACATCTTACGTGCAAAGTGTCCTATTGATCTCTTCATACACTCTTGTGTTCGGTATAATTCCTTTTTGAGCCAAGAACTTGTTGTTTCCTTCGGAGACATAATTTTCTTGATCATCATTGATGCTTGGCTCTATCACAAGAGTGTGTTTTCCACACTTTGGAACACTAACCTACTCTCGTAGTAGGATGCTTTGTTTGTCTCTGCTTTGTTTGCAGGTCTTGCCGGTTTGATTTTGAGGACGAAATCCTTTCAAGAAGGGGAGGATGATGCAATACGAACCAGGCTCACCTGTTCGATTCATCAAGCAAGTCCACCGAGGAGTCAATCAAAGTGTGGCCGGAATGGAAGAATGTCGAAGACTGCCTCGACGAGAGACAACAAGTGACCGGTGCTGACACCCACTTCGGGGAGCTGGCCCGAAGCTGAAAGCAACCGAACCAAGGAGGAGCGACGCCGAACAGAGAATCAATCAAATGGCTACAAGTGTGCCCGAGGCAAGGGTGTTCGATTCCAAACGTGACCGAGGCAAACAAGCGCCCGAAGACAATGTGTTCGAGCTGAGCTGCCGAACACATCAAACTGCTCCAGCCCTGCGTGGCTTTATCTTATTGGTCACCTGTGACCCTTTTACTATTTTGCCCTTTATATTGTCTATATAAACTCCTAGCATAGCTCATTAGGAGATAGTTTTTTAGTTGATATTGAATTGAGAGAATAGAGATAGAATTGGCCGAGCCATTCTTGTTTGAAGCCCGAGGCTTCGTGTATGCCTTCTATGGCTTGGAACCGAAATGGATTTCATCACTAGTATGAATCCTTGTTAGGTTCAAGTTTCCTTTTCTCCCTTGGATAATCAATCATGATTTGATTCGGTTTATCCATTCTTTCTTCTATTTCTGTTCTCCCCCTTCCCCGATTTCTTGTTATCTTGGTTACTATTGTTGCTTCCGCCACTTATCTTCATCGTTTTCGCGTCTTGTTTGTTGTCTCCGATTGCAAAGCTTCAACTCCAGTTTAGCTTGCATCAAGATCCCTAGTTTGACTATGGATCATACTTCACATTTATCCGAGTGGTCTGATTATGTTATTTAGAACTAGTACTGTCGGAAAGATTAGATTCTGAGGGCGCTACTAAAAGCAAGCACTTTTCAGATCATGTAATATAGAGCTGTAAAGATAAGTTTTTTCCCTCCCTATTCTCTTATATAGTGATATTCATGTACCAGTAGATTAGTGAATATCAGGGAGAGACACTCCAGTCGAGATGTTATACAGCCCTTATGAAACTGTTCTAATAAAAGATTACCTAAGTAGATTGCCTACTATTTTATGAGGTGCTATCTCATAGAGATTGACTTCCATATTGTTTTTGTTACAATTTTTAATTGATGGGGGTCTGAATTTGGCATGGCAATTTGAATAGGTAATTTAAGATAAGGCACGCCATTTTGGCATAGTGCAGCTTATTATTGAAAGAAATTTTGTTCTTTGTTCCCCTGTAATTCTATAAGGTGGTATTAGTAACTTTCAGTTTGTTAAGTCTATAATAACTTGTTCTGAATATCTCTCCTGAATCAAGGAGGCTGGCTTTGATTGTTAATACTTACGCAGTCATCGACTCTTTATGCCCATTATTATGTCCTATTGAGGTAGCACGAAGTGAAGAACCATGAGTGCTACTGAAATGGTATTGCCCCATATTCTCAGATAAAAAGCCTCTTTTTCTAGAGGATCGGATGAAATAAGACTGTCGGAAAGCTGGGCCTATGTCAACTCTTTATCTTGAATTTTCCCTTCCGTAACATTATCCTTCCGCTTTTCTCAAATTGAAAAATTGGAATTGGTCGAAACGCTTCACCTCAGCACAGTAACTATGATAATTTGAATACAAAAAGGAAAATGAGCTGAAGCAAGCCATACTTTGCGCTTGGACATGTCCTCTAATAGACTCTGTAATTCTTTCTGGAGTTCTTACTATTGATCTGAATACAGGATTGGTGTATCAAAACAATGACTTAGACTAGTCTATCCGTTCAGAGTGAAAAGGACAAAGTTAATAAATGGGAGAGGGACATCAATCTAACAGATAGATGTTGTTCATCTTTTCTTTGAACACTGTTTCTTTCAGCAAAAGATTCTTAGAATTTAGTGAACTGAACTCCAGGCTTTGGCTATTACTTGGCAATGATGCAACCTCAGTAGCTTTGCATATATGCTTAACAAATAGTTTAGGAAGATGCATCAATCCTCCTGGTTAGTACTAAATACTATGAAGTCCGGTCACTTATTCGGTAGTATAAGTTTTTTTTCTCTGTCGTTGCATCATGAGATGCTCCAGTGAGAAGGTGCGAGAAGCTGGCAGTACTAGGTCTACAGAGAGGTCGAGGTAGACCAAAGAAGAATTGGGACGAGGTGATTCGTCAGGACATGGCTCACCTCCAGATCATTGAGGACATGACCCTTGATAGGAAAGCGTGGAGGCCGAGGATTAGGGTAGAAGGTTAGGTAGTAGTCGTTAGAGTGCGGGTTGAATATCATTTGTTTTATTTTATATACTTTGTTTATCGTATTATGTGCCTTTATGGTGCAAGCAAATCCGAGGGAAAGCTAGACACGAAGAAGACGCGGAAGAAAACAAGAATAAAAGATAGAAGCAAGACAAGACTTGCTTCGATTCGAAAGAACAGTGAGGAACCTTTCTCAAAGCTCGATCGAATGAAGGTCAAGAATCACCTATACTTAGCAATAATCCTCAAGAAGACAACGCTTCTTGCAAATTGATTGACCAAGAAGAAAATGTTCAAACGACTCACACCGATTGACACAAGTTCTTTAAAATCCCACGTCGGGGTTCGGCTCCATCGGAGACTTAATAACACTTGCTATGTTTATCATTCAACAACTTAATACCTACAAATGAAATGTAATTGGAGTATTTATAGACTAGGCTAAGGGTAGAACAGTAAACGGCCACAAGTGACCAATAAAAACAAGCCGCGCAGGGCTGAGTGTGTGTTCGGCAGCCTTGACTTCGGTGCTTGGTTGCTTGCTCGAACTCATTTGTCATCGGGCGCTCACTTGACTTCGAACACAATTTGTTGTGTTCGGCTCTGTGCTGCTCGGCGCCAAGAGTTTGTGTTCGGTCACCTTGTCCTCGGGCTCAAATTTGAAGATGACGCCTTCGGTTCTTGAGCCCGGCCACTCAGCTTCGGAGCAATTGCTTTCCTTCGACCAAGCCAAGTGAATGTGAACATCGTGCAGCAGCTTGGCTTGGCTTCGTGTCATTGGCCTCGGTGGATCGAACACTTGATCAGCACGTGTTCGGGCTGCATCATCCTCCCCTTCTTGAGAAGATTTCGTCCTCGAAAACGAGCCCTCTTCCTCCTCCAAAGTTTGACCTACAACACAAGGAGCTAAGTCAGCAACATTAAAGGTGTTGGACACGTTATACTCACCAGGGAGGTCGATCACATAAGCATTGTTGTTGATCTTGCTCAGCACTTGGAATGGACCATCCCCTCGAGGAGCCAACTTTCCTTTCCTTTGGTTCGGGAAGCGTTCCTTTCGGAAGTGAACCCAAACCCAATCTCCCTTCTTTAATTCCAACTTCTTACGCCCCTTGTTTTTCTTCGATGCAACCTTTGCATAAGCTTCCTCGAGGTTCTTCTTCACCTTTGCATGCAACTCAATCAAGGCAGTGGCTCGCCGAGTACCTTCAAAATCAATAACAGAATCTCGAGGCAATGGGGTTAAATCAAGTGGAATCAAAGGATTAAAACCATACACACATTCGAACGGGGTCATATTTATCATTCGATGCACCGTTTGATTGTATGCAAACTCCATCATGGGCAAACGATCTGCCCAGTTTCCAACCTTACCTTTGGTCATTGCACGAAGCAAAGATCCCAAGGTTCGATTAACTACCTCGGTCTGTCCATCAGTCTGAGGATGGTGAGAAGTCGAGAATAGTAATTTGGTGCCGAGGGCACCCCACAAATACTTCCAAAAATGACTCAAGAACTTTGAGTCTCGATCACTCACAATAGTACGAGGCACACCATGCAATTTTAACACATGAGAAATAAACAAAGTAGCTGCATGTTGTGCATCATCACATTTCTTGCAAGGAATAAAGTGAGCCATTTTGGAAAACCGATCTACGACAACAAAGATGCTATCATGTCCTCCCCCCAATCTTGGTAACCCCAAGACAAAGTCCATGAATAGATCAACCCAAGGTCGATCAGGCACCGGCAACGGGGTGTACAATCCATGAGGGTTGGACTTCGATTTAGCTTTCTTGCAAACGAGACAAGCGTTGCAAAGCTTTTCCACATCTCGTTGCATTTTTTGCCAATGGAACTGCTCGGTTAAGATACTAAGAGTTTTGTCGACACCGAAGTGTCCCATCAAGCCTCCGAAGTGAGCTTCTCGAACTAAGAGCTCTCTCCACGATTACACTGGCACACAAACCCTCCCATTCTTGAAGAGGTAGCCATCGTGCCACTGATATTTCTCTACCCTTCGGCCACTCAAGATTGCGTCTCGAACGCATTTTAACTTGGGATCGTCTTCGTACATCAGCTTGATGCTCTCGAATCCCATGAGCCTAGAGGCGAGAGTGGTCGCTAAGGCAAACTTCCTTGATAGCGCATCAGCCACAACATTGTCTTTCCCCTTTTTGTAATGAATTACATAGGGAAAACTCTCAATGAATTCAACCTACTTGGCATGCCTTCGGTTCAATTTCTACAGGCCTCGGAGATGTTTCAAAGATTCATGATCACTTTTAATCACAAACTCTCGAGGCCACAAATAATGCTGCCAATGGGCGAGTGCTCGAACGAGGGCATACAACTCCTTCTCATACGTAGAGTAGTTCAAGGTTGCACCCTTAAGCTTTTCGCTAAAGTAAGCGATTGGCTTCGATTCTTGCATCAGCACTCCTCCGATCCCAACTCCGGATGCATCACACTCGACTTCGAATGCTTTGCCGAAGTCAGGGAGTTGCAACAACGGGGCAGAACATAGCCTCCGTTTCAACTCTTGGAAAGCCCTCTCTTGGGACTCCCCCCACACAAATGGATGCTCTTTCTTAACCAGCTCGGTTAAAGGAGCTGCCACGGTGCTAAAGTCACGAACGAACCTTCGGTAAAAGCTAGCTAAGCCATGGAAGCTATGAACTTGTGATACCGAAGTCGGAGTCGGCCAATCTTTGATGGCTTCGACTTTTGATTCGTCGACTTCGACACCATTAGCACTGACAACGAATCCTAGAAAGACTACATGTTCGACACAAAAGGCACATTTCTTGAAGTTAGCATATAACTTCTCTTCTCTAAGCTTATCAAGCACTAGCCTTAGGTGCTCGTCATGTTTATCCACAGATTTGCTATAAATAAGGATGTCATCGAAATAAACGACAACAAACTTATTTATGAACGGCTTGAGCACTTAGTTCATCAGTCGTATGAATGTGCTCGGTGCATTTAAGAGGCCAAAAGGCATCACCAACCATTCATAGAGACCGAACTTGGTCTTGAATGCGGTTTTCCACTCGTCTCTGGGTTTCATTCGGATTTGGTGGTAACCGGACCTGAGGTCTATCTTCGTAAAGCATGAAGAACCACTCAACTCGTCTAGCATGTCATCTAATTGAGGGATAGGATGACGATACTTTACCGTTATTTTGTTGACTGCTCGGCAATCAACGTACTTTCGCCATGTTCCATCTTTCTTCGGGACAAGGATAACAGGAACGGCGCAAGGACTCAGGCTCTCTCGAACGAGGCCCTTGTTCAGCAACTCATCAACCTGCCGTTGGAGCTCTTTGGTGTCTTCAGGATTACACCGGTATGCAGGTTTGTTGGGGATTTGTTACCCCGGTACGAAGTCAATTTGGTGCTCGATTCCTCTCAACGGAGGTAATCCACCTGCCATTTCTTCGGGAAACATGTCTCCGAAGTCCTGCAAAACACTTTGTACAGCACTAGGCAAAGGGTTATCGTTAGAAAAATCATCATTAGAGTTTAGAAAGATACCCTTGTGCACGAGGCAAATCATCATTTGATCGTTGTCGTTGCCTCGTAGATACTCACCCGGTTGCATGATTGCACAAATACTTCTTACTTTGGGTGGTGAATGAATGTCCTCGGCCACAATTTTTGTTCCCATCGGAAGCTTAGCTTTGGCCGCTTCTTTCAATTCTTTCATTCTTTTATAGTCCTCGGTGACTTGTTTTGGAGACAAGGGTTTGAGTATGAAACTCTTCCCTTCGAGCTTTGCAGTGTAAGTGTTGGATCTTCCATTGTGCACAACCGACCGATCATACTTCCATGGTCGACCCAATAGCATATGACAAGCTTGCATCGGCACCACATCGAACATCATCTCATCTTGATATTCTCTAACTCTAAACTTGATCCACACTTGTTTGACAACCCTCAATTCTCCACACTCGTTCAACCATTGTAATTTGTAAGGATGTGGATGTTTCAAGGTAGGTAGTCCCATTTGTGAAACCAAGGTTTGGCTCACCACATTCGCACAACTACCGGAATCAATGATCATCGAACACACCTTCCCCCTCACTCAACATTGGGCATGGAACAGATTCTCTCTTTGGTTGTCCTCCTCTTCAAGAGTCATATAGCTCAAATTCCTTCGAACCACAAGAAATATTTCCGGATGATCAGCTTCGGTAGCTTCTCGACCATCATCATTTTCAGCTCGGTCAATCTCCTCGATATATTCCTCCTCGGTGCCACTCGCTTGCTCATGGACGGTCCCATCTTCAAGCAAAAGCATAACTTTGCGAGTTGGACACTCTTTTGCCATGTGACCATAACCCTTGCATTTATGACACTGAATATTTGAAGCACTAGGAGAGTTAATTTGAACTTTACCTCCCACTTCTCTTGGTTGGTTAGCGGTCACACCCCTTTCGAAAGGTTTCTTCGAATCTCGAACAGTATTGGCACTTGTTGGATTTGGACTCTTCCATTCTTTACCTCGGTTCGAAGGAGTAGAAGTAGTGACTCCTCGATACAGGTTTGCTTTATTGTCTGTAATCCATTTTTCAGCTTCGGTAGCAGCTTCGAACATATCTTCCACCGTATGATACACGTGTAGCCTCAATTGAGATGACACCTCCCGAGCCAAGCCATTTTTGAACTGAATAGTGGCTTGCCCTTCATCTTCATCCAGATCAAGACTCAATCGAATTCTTAAGAACTCATCATGATACTCTTGAACTGACTTGGACCCTTGCTTCAACTCATAGAGCTTTTGATATTGAGTTTGCCTATACTTGGCGCTCAAGTACTTAGCATCCATTGCTCTCTTCAACTGTTCCCAAGTAGTGACTTCGGGATAGACATTCCTTCGTCTAAGCCTCTTGTCAGCTTCCCACCATGTAGATGCATACGCTTCAAACGAAGCAACGACATGGGCAGCTTTCCTTTCTTCGGTCATCTCATTGGTTTCAAAGATTCGCTCCATTTTAAGCTTCCATTCAAGATATTCATCCGGATCACTAGTTCCTTTGAAGGGTGGAATAGTTATCTTGACACTGTTAAAGTTTGAATCTCGAGCACCTCGAACCGGTTCGGGATACTCATCATAATAATCATCAGCCTCACGCTCAAGATGTCGTTCAACATTTGCGCCTCGGCCTCGACCTCGGAAATTTCCACGACCTCGTTGAGCTTGCCTTCGTTGAACGAATGGCTGTTCATATTCAGGTTCGGTGTTAGGAAATTCTCCTTCGTCGACCCCTTCATCAATGACCTCAACTTGTCTTCGGGCCATTGGAAGTAGTACTCGATCACCTCGGGGAATGCCCAAGTGTTGATAACCTGCTTGGGAATTGCCCAAGTTTTGTTGTTGTGCTTGGGGATTGCCCAAGACTTCCTTTCATAAAGCCTCGCTTTTCAACTGATGTTGTCGAACAAGCTCAGCAAACAGCTCAGGTTTCATCGGAGTGGAGTTGCTAGTTCCAGCGCCGGATCCAGGTAAGGCCACGGACACACTTCCTTGCTCGAGTTGAGCTACTCGAGCACTCACTCCTCTTACTTCGGGACTGATGCCTTGTATCGCAGCCATGAGATCGGCTAACGACACTTCGGGCTTCTCAATGCCTTTGCCATCGCCTCCATTCCCAGCCATGGTACCTGCAAAAATGAAAGACCAAGTACAATGTTAAGGTTAAAAATCACCTCACACACTCCCTCACCTTTGTTTGGTGGCACTCGGGTCCACTCAATTTGGGGGTTCGGTTGTGGTCACTGAAAAACTTGTAGCCAAATGCTTCCTCGGTTGATCAACTTCTCTCAGTTCCTTCGAATTTGACAAGTTACAATGTCTCCTTCGGGATGAGTGAATTGATGTGACTCGATGGAACGGACTCTATTTACTCTTGCGCTTCGGGAAGTCAAAGAATTTTCTACGAAGTTGGACTTCGGTCACCCTACGCACGAGTTCCTATAAGCTCAAATGAGTTAGTACGACCTCGAGTAGGATGAATTACTCAAAAGATCCACTAACTAGATTTATCGAACACAAGAAAAGTGAGAACCTAGGAGAGTCTACCCTTTGATTCCTCTTCGGAATCTTTTTCTAACATGCCAACTCTTGTCCGTACAAGAGTTGTCCCTCCTTGGTACGGATAGGTTTTTACCTTATCCAATTTCCCTTTTCTAGCCGACAACGTTTTCACCTGGGGTTTTGATCTTTACACTTTACCCCTTTCTTCTTCAATGGAACAGTGATGTTTTTAGCTCCGGCGTACGGACAACTCAACTTTGATCACTGACCATGATTAACAGAATTTTGGGTCGCTCTTTCAACTCCGGTAACAACACAACGGAGGAAATCAGTTCGAAGTTCTTTGAGCTAAGATTCAGCTCCTCGTGTCCGTTCACTGTTACAAACGTAACAATTTTCCGGTGTACGGACGACGGTTCAAATCTTAGAACTTCGAAATTTAAGCACAAAACACACCCAAATCAATCAAGAACCACCCGTCTTCATCGGCGACAACCAATCTCACTGGGGTTCGATTTCTATCACCACCAACACTCAAAACAGTCCAAAAATTTCGTTGAGAAACCCTAGTCACCGATGGTGTATGACAGGTACTCAAATTAGTCTTCGGACAGTGGTGAACAAGAATCAATGGTTGTTTAATCCAAACAACCAACAAATTAACCAAATTTTTTTTTTTGAATTTTCTTTTTCTACTTTTTTTTTTTTTTTTTTTTTTTTTTTTTTTTTTGGTAAAAATACCACAGCAACAACAATCAACAAGGAAGAAAGCTGAAACTGGAGACACAAAGCACGAATAAACGAATAGGATTTGAGGTTGTAAGAACAAGCTCAAACCTTGCTCTGATACCAAGATGGTGCAAGCAAACCTGTAGGAAAGCTAGACACGAAGAAGACGCGGAAGAAAACAAGAATAAAAGATAGAAGCGAGACAAGACTTGCTTCGATTTGAAAGAACAGTGAAGAACCTGTCTCAAAGCTCGATCGAATGAAGGTCAAGAATCACCTATACTAAGCAACAATCCTCAAGAAGACAACGCTTCTTGCAAATTGATTGACCAAGAAGAAAATGTTCAAACGACTCACACCGATTGAAACAAGTTCTTTAACATCCCACGTCGGGGTTTTGCTCCATCGGAGACTCAATAGCACTTGCTATGTTTATCATTCAACAACTTAATACCTACAAATGAAATGTAATTGGAGTATTTATAGACTAGGCTAAGGGTAGAACAGTAAACGGTCACAAGTGATCAATAAAAACAAGCCATGCAGGGCTGAGCTAAGTGTGTGTTCGGCAGCCTTGACTTCGGTGCTTGGTTGCTTGCTCGAACTCATTTGTCATCGGGCGCTCACTTGACTTCGAACACAATTTGTTGTGTTCGGCTCTGTGCTGCTCGGCGCCAAGAGTTGGTGTTCGGTCACCTTTTCCTCGGGCTCAAATTTGAAGATGACGCCTTCAGTTTTTGAGCCCGGCCACTCAGCTTCGGAGCAATTGCTTTCCTTCGACCAAGCCAAGTGAATGTGAACATCGTGCAGCAGCTTGGCTTGGCTTCGTGTCATAGGCCTCGGTGGATCGAACACTTGATCAGCACGTGTTCGGGCTGCATCACTTTATTACTTGCACTGTGTCTATTAATCTTAGTTATCAGTAATTTCTTTGACAGTATTTTCTTATCTTGGGTAGTTTCATCTTAGTTTGCTAACATGTTTTCAGAATATTTTTCCTTGAGCCGAGGGTCTATCGGAAACAGCCTCTCCACCTTGGTGGGGTAAGGTCTGCATACATCTCATCCTCTCCGGACCCCACCTGTGGGACTACACTGGGTATGTTGTTGTTGTTGTTGTTGTTATTGTTGTTGTTGTTCTTTCATCATGATCTGCTTTGTGGAAGACACTGAAAATCTCTAAGATGCTTGTCCTACTCATATTGTGCGTAAGAATATAGTAGACATCATTGCTTCAGATTTCAAAAGCTCAATTTTGAGTGATGAAGTTGACAGAAATAACTTTCAACGGTCATCGACAACAAATAGTTGATGCTGCAGAACTTGCAGATTAGTGGCAAGGACTGATTTAGATATCAACGGAGTGGTAATGCCACATGCTCATCCAGGGACTTCCCAGATGGTGTGTGGTGGAAAAGGAGTGATGATACAAAAAGCGTGTGTTTCAAACTACTTTTGGGAAAGTGATGCATGTGTTTTGCTTAGAGGACATTTTCGTTATGGATTGAACTATGGCTTTGAGTTGGCTACAATTTTCGCAGTGCAAAGTTGCCAGTATCCTGGAGTTGTGAGCACTACTAGATGCATGCTTGCACCATACCGTTTGCTACAATTTATTGTTGACTCTGAATTTGGCAATGTAATTAAATAGGTCGAGTATAAAATAAGGCACGTCATTTTTGCTATGCAGGTTAGAGGTTATTATCAAAAGTCAACTTTGTTCTTTGTCTTTTTAGTAATTGTATAATGTGGATTAAGGAACTTCCAGTTTTGTTAAAACAACGTTTTCGTTTTCTCTACGGAGGAAGAATAATTGAAATCCATCAGTAAACGCTAATCACGTCTTTATTAAATTAGCAATAAAAAAAAAGTCAAGGACCAAGAAGCTGTGCAACTGATAAATGTCCCATAAATAAAGACTTCAAGTGGGTTAAAGAACCTTTAATGTAAGATATTTGGATGTACTTCATATATCCTTCCGAAAGTTATTGGTTGAAATGCATCACCTTAGCCCAGTAACAAGGGTGGCGTACGGGGGGAGAGAGAGAGGGGAAGAGTTTAGGAAGACGCATGCAACAATCCTTCCATGGTTAATACAAAAAATAATAGATGAGGTGGATCTTATTCGGTACAACATTTTCTATGTGTATCTGTTTAGACATAGAGAAGAAGAGTCTTGGAGCAACTGATAGAGTGATTTCCTAATGTTGTATAGGTCACATGTTCGAGCTGTGAAAATAGCATCATGGTAGGATGCGTGCATCACACCCTCTTGAGGTGCGGCCCTTTCCCGACCCCAGCGTAAACTCGAGATGCTCTATGCAATCAGACTGCCATAAATCTGCTTATGCACGGAGTTCTGGTTAGCTGAAGAGACTAACAATCTCTACTATGCTTGTATTAGCGACATATATAATCAATGCTGAAGAATTTGCAGGGCATAACACTTTGTTTTTATCAGTGGCAAGAACTAACTTAGATGTCTGACAACATAGAAATTCCACATGCTCATCCAAGGGCTTCTGAGATAATGTTTTTTGAAATGGAGTTGTTGTTGCTGGATTTATAGATACAAAGAGCTAACTGTTCCAAAAGACTAGTAGGGGTAGGGGTGTTCATGGCCGGACGGTTCAAGTTTTAGCTTATCGGTAGTGGTATTTCGGTTAACGGTATGTGATTATGTAAATTCAGTACCGTACCGATAAGCTATCGGTTATCAGTTATGGGTAGTTAACGGTTCAGTAATTAATAGTTTGGTAACCGGTATTACTTATTACCGAAGTAATGCGCGACTTCTCGGTGGTTGGTTGTCAATAGCTAATATTTTCTCATTACTAGGAACTGCTCCAAGTTATCTCTAAAGAAAAGGTGCACTGTAATTGAGCATTGACAAATACACATATAGACTCATTGTTGTATGAAATAATGAAGGTTGGATATAACAAATCAACTAAGTGAAGTGAGAGAAGTAGAAATTATATAATACTATCTTCATTTTACTTGAAGAACTTTACATTGTTCTTTCTCAAGTAAAGCAACCTGTTTTAAGTAAGCTATTTAACTTTAAAAAAGTCATTTCAGAAGCTACTATCCAACAGTTTAAAAAATGGGTTAGGCCTCATAATTAAAGTATAATGACAAGTAATCACCCCCAAGGCCCAAGCAATAATAGTTGAAGTTTAATTTATAAATTAAAGTTATAAATTAAAATTTAAAAGGCTTAATATACTAATAATAAATAAAATAAATAAATAAGAATTATGAAAAAAATACCTTATCGGTTATTGATACGGTAACGGTAAAGATAAATAGATGCTGTTATCATACCGATACCTTATCGGTACTAGAAATCAATACCATTACTGAACTGATATACCATTTTACCGACACCGTTGTGCTTATCGGTAGCGATAGCGGTTCGATTATCGGTACTGGTTCGGTTTTGCACACCCTTAAGTGGGGGGGATGTATTTGCTGTGCAACTTACATCTAGCGGACTTCTGCAATATTGCTTGAACTCTAACTAGATCTATCTTGGTAGTTGTGCAATGAGGCCGAGTAGATGAGAATGTTTTAGCAACCATAACACTAGGAATTAACCCAGCACTTTCTATGTCTATATATTGTGATAGCCGAGCAATAATAGTCATTTAAAAGAATAATTTTTCTAATAGAAAAAGTAGACATATACTTGAGAAATAATATCATAAAGCAACTGCTTAGGGATGAAATTATTTCCATCGATTATGTGAAGTCAAAAGGGCGGCCCTCTAACTAAACCTTTGAAAAGAAAATTAAAAAGTCAATCATCGAGAGAATGGAGCTTCTGCTAATTTTCAACAACTATGGAAACTCAACTTGTGTGATTGATGATCCCATAAAGTAGATTCATATGGGTAATAACAAGGCATCAGTTGGTCAAATGCGCACTATTAAATTATGTCCTTCTAATGCAAGAAAAAGTATGGTTGAGTTAAATTCCTACCCTATTCATATCATTTATAGGTAGTGTATTGTACTGGAAAATACACTTGATGGATGTGGACTCGTATAAGTGTGGAGTGAGACGCTCGTATGAAATTTCTTATGAGATTTCTAGAGTACTCCAGAAAAAGAGGTACACGCATGACCTATTAGTGCAAAACCGCGATAAACAACATAAATCATGAGGGTATAGTATGACAAATAAGCAACTTAGCTAATAGTTAGAATTTTTATTTATAGAAGTCGTCAACTTTAAAAATTATTCGATAAACTAAATCTTATTTTATCTATATTTGGTTCATAGTTCAAAGACACAAGATAAATGCAATATAACCAAACTCCTGTCACACCTGATGCAATATAAATTGGCCTAATGACAACCATCAAGAACCAAGCTTGAGAGCACAAGGAATACAAGTAAAGGGCTCCGGAAGCGACTTAAAGATCATGCATTGGAGCACCAAGGAAGGAGGACTACTTAGGCGACAAAGGAGAGGCTCGAGAGACACATTTTGAGTCGTTTCAAGAACTCCCAGGAAGGGGCGGACCGCCTACTTCACTAGGCGGACCGCCTACTTGAAGATCAGCTCTCAGGATTCTTGGCCGCCTATTATTTAGGCGGACCGCCCACTCTGCTCCACTGATGCAGAGGCGGACCGCCCATTACTGAGAAGGGGCGCCTGTTTCTCTAGGCGGGGCGCCTATTTCCGGGCTGTTTGAAGAGTTGTTTTTGTGGTGTCATTCCTATTCTAGCCCTAAGTGATTCTAATGTATTAACTACACCTAGGGACTTTTAGTCATTTCACAATTGTATAAGGGAAAACTATATAAGCATCCCTTAGCCATTTCATTGAGTTAGCTAGTTTAGACATTGAATAGAGAGAAGAGAGAACACTAAAGAGGCCAAGCCCTTTGAGTTCGAAGCTTGAAGCTTCGTGTATCACTTTACTTGGAACCTATGGAGATTCGACACCTAGTTCGAATCCATTGTAAGGTTCAAATTTTCCTTTCTCCCTTTTGAATTCAATCAACGTATGTGAGTTGAATTCGATTCTTTCTTCTAAATTCTTGCCTTCCTAGTCTTGATTTCTTGTTATCTCGTTTTACTTGCTTTCGCGTATCGTTTGTTTTAGCTTCTGCATTTTAGATTGCATCAGTTGGTATCAGTGCACAGATAGATTTTGTTCTTACAAATCCTCGATCGTGCCATTTTATCCTTGTGATTGTTGTTTAGTTGTTCTTGTTGTTCTTATTGGAAGAAAACAAAAAAAATTTGAAAAAGTTGAAGAAAAATACAAAAATTGTTGGAACTTGTTGGATTGGAATACCCATACATTGAAAATCATTGGGGCTTGTTCCATATGTGATTCTCGTTCTTTTGATATCAAAATTTCATGAATTGGTATTGTGATTTAAAAATTTGAAAATTCAAATCCCAAAAATTTTGAAAACCCTAGAAAGTCTTGCTTCAAAATCAAAATCGGTTTGTTATTGTTTGATTGGGGTTAAAACCTATTGGGGATTGCTTAGAAACATCATATTCACCTTTGGGAATCATTAGAATTGAAAACAACTCGAAAACGTTGGAATTTGAGTGCAGAACGAGCCAAATCGCATTTTGCAAAACTGCTGAAGAAGAGCAATAGGCGGACCGCCCACTCTGGGAGGCGGACCGCCCACTTTTGTGGCAATTCTCTGAAGTTTTCTGGGCGGACCGCCCCTGTACAGAGGCGCCCGCCTCTTTTCCTGAGGGTTGCCCGGGTAGTTTTTTTCGTAGGTGTTCACTTGTTGTTTGCCTCCGGGCTTCTTGGTTAGAGTTTCTATGGTAATTGGCCTACTCGAAAGACATTAACTTGCTAGCGTATTGGGATACTCGTGTGTAGAGGAGATTAGAATTCAAAGAAGAGTCATAGATTTTTCTTTGGCCTCAAGTGCTCACTTAAATAGCCGTCCGTACATCGATTCTCATTAGCTCCATTCCAAACTTTTACTTGGACATACTAGTTGTAATCACCTTGGTTCCCAAGTTTTTAAGACCTCGCTCTTGAGTGTTAATATATTGAGTGTTACACGTGAGAGAGTGATTTTTGTGAGGTTCTTTCTTTAGGTGTTGCAACAATGCCGGATGCTGATGGAGGAGATTATGGCTCGTGTGGGGATGATGCGAGTTGCTATGGCTCGTATGGTGATGATGGAGACTATGGTTCCTACAATGATGACGATGGGCATTACTATGATGACTCGGGAAACCATGGCTCCTATGAGGACGAAGCGGTTCACTATGATGATCGTGAAGTTGACGAAGACTATGAAGCTCATGAAGATGAATGTGTTGATTCTTATGCTTCTAGTCAAGAATATGAAGATGGTGACGCTTCAAGGTAAATTGATCCTACTTTCTCTTCTTGTGACGATTATGAAAATGTTGGTAGTGACATAGAGGGAATTGATAATAAACTTGATTATAAGCATTATTCATTTTCATCTTCTCTTGGTGTTGCTAGTGGTGTACAAGGGAGTAGTGGAGGTCCTTCCATTAGTATGGGAGGAGGTGGTGGTTGTTCTATGGGAAAGAAGAAGCTTGCACCTTTTAGGTACGCTAACGACCTAATACTTCTAATTTCTATGTGGAGGGTGGTTTGAGAGATGGTGTTGCTTTTGCTACTAAGGGCTTGAATTATTCTTTCAATGCCTTGAAGGGTAGTAGTAGGAGTAGTACTATGGGCTATGGAACCAAGGCGAGAGGCACTTATGGTTTCCATGGCAAGGCTCCTTCCTCGACTCCCAACAACGTTTCTAATGTTGGAAGAGTGAGGGGAAGTGGAAGTTACTCTAGCGATCTTGCTAGGCGAGGAGGGATAAGCGATACCCAAGTTGTTGGTGTTGATAGTCGTGGGCATTCAAGTTCTTTCTTGGATGCATATCTATGAAACTTGAGTAGACGTAGGTTCGTTGTTGAGGTAGATGGTATTGGAGGATACTTGCTCAAGATTGGTGATACCGATGCCAATTGTATTAGCACCTCTTTTGTTGATAGGCTAAGGATACCATGCCGTATACTAGAGCATCCTTATGAGTATGATGGAGTGTGGGTTTCCAAGGAGACTCGAGTACTCATATCTCATAGGAATTACAAATGCTATGTGTGTTGTGATGTGTATCCCATGCAACATGTTGATGTGTGGCTAGGTGAGCTGTGGTTGGAGGGCAAGAGTGTGCAATATAGTACTATGAAGGATGCGTATCTTGTGGGCATAGGGAAAAGAGTCTATGACTTTGTTCCTTATCGGGCGAGAGGCCAATTGTCTACTAGTGCACCTTCTTTAGCTATGCAAAGGAGCAAGGAGCGAGAACTTTATTCCATTGGAGAAATTATGCAATCAAGGAGTCCTAAAAACACAAGCAATATTGGGACTAGTGCAAGAAAAGAGTTGGCAAGTGTCAACAAGGTAAACCCGAAACCACAAGTTTCAAAGCCAAGTGGTTCACCAACAAAGAAGAAGGAGACATCAAGTGATGAGTCTCCAAGTCCTAGATTCTGGGTTGATGTAAAAAGTTCACCTACTCCGGCTATGGGTATTCTTGGGCCTCGTCCCAACTCACCCGAATTTGTGAGACAAAAGATAGAGAGGAGTAAGGGAGTGACCGGTGACATTCCTCAAGTGGAAAAAGGAGAGGTTGTGATGAGTGATGTGAGTGGGATGTCACCACCCGAATCTACACCAGACCTTGGAAAAAAATGAGGGAGAAGAAAGAGGGAAAAAGAATCATTGAGAGTGAGGACACCCCTTATTCTAACCTTAACCCTTTATCTTTTTTTCTACTTGTTTGAATTCTTGTGTAGGTACTCTTGGAGGCAAACCAATGGAGCATCAATCATGTTCCAAGATGGAAGGACAAGGTGAAGAAGATCTTCAATGTGAGCTTCAAGGTGGAGGGATAATTCATGACACTTCGAGTGCATTGAGTGAGCAAGATGGCCACTCAAAGGTATGTGATAGTTCTTCCCTTGAGCATGTAACTTCCTTGTCTTATGATAGTGTTTGTGAAAACTCTATACTAGTTGATGAATTGTTTGATTACAATGTGTTTGCAACTAGTGTAGATTCTTTGGGTCAACTTATGTGTAAATGTGAACCACTAGTTGAGAGGAATGATAAGCCACATCATGATGTGAGCTCGGTTCTTATTGAACCTCTCTTTAGTGAAGATTGTGTAGTTGATGACCCTTGTTATGACACCCCACCTAAATTTTATAAAGGGGAAGATGAGTTGAATGAATATCCTATTCTTTCCCTTGATGAATTGCTTGATAATGGTGGACCTATGTGTTATGGTAAGGATGATAATGACCTTGAGGAGTCCGAATTGTATGAATTGGACAAGGTTGTCTATAATGACTCCTCGAGTAAGAGTGAAGAGCCTAGTCTTGATACTATGCTTTTGTTGGACCATGAAATTGAGGTGCATGCTTTTACATTTCCATTGTTTGAAGACAATCTCATTTGCGTTAGTGAATTGTATCGGACTAGGGTTGGTAGTAAAGTAGGACCTCCATGGTTTGAAAAGTTAGACTCTACGGATGATCCATTGTTTGGAACTGAGTGATCTTGATATTGGTTGTGTTGAACCATCTTCTAGTAGTCCTAACCTTCATTGTGTGGACTATAATGATGAAGAGCCTATTTTAGAGACCTTCCTTTAGAGTTTGCCTAGAGAGGAAGATTGTCTTAGAGGTGGATTTGGAGGTGAGAAAGTCACTCTCGGTGTGTGTAAGTGTGCTTCTAAGAAAGGGAGTGAAGTATTCAATGTTAGTTGTGAATGGAACTATTTTACTTACTCCATCCCATATGTTGAGCACACCTTGAGTGTTGAGCATGCCAAAGCCAATGTCTCACATTGTAACAGTGTTGGTTTGAAAGCTTGGTGTGTTGGTAGTAAGCTTAGGGGTCATAGGAAATTTGATTGCTATGGCTTGCATGTTCCATGTCCTAATGATCTCTTTGCTTGTTGTGGTAGTAAGTGCTTGTCGTTGTTGAGCCAAGAACTTGTTTTTTCCTTTAGAGACATAAGCTCTTTGATTAGTATTGATTCTTGGCGCTATCACAAGAGTGTGTTTTCCACACCACTTGCACTTATTCTTGTTAAGCTAACCTACTTGTGAAGTAGGAAACTTTGGTTGTGCTTGTTTTGGATGTAGGTTTTGGTGGTTTGATTTCGAGGACGAAATCCTTTCAAGAAGGGGAGGATGATGCAATATAAATTGGCCTAAACGACAACCATCAAGAACCAAGTTTGAGAGCACAAGGAATACAAGTCAAGGGCTCCGGAAGCGACTTGAAGATCATGCATTGGAGCGCCAAGGAATGAGGACCACTTAGGCGATAAAGGAGAGGCTTGAGAGACACATTTTGAGCCGTTTCAAGAACTCCCAGGAAGGGGAGGACCGCCCACTTCACTAGGCGGACCGCCTACTTGAAGATCAGCTCTCAGGATTATTGGCAGCCTATTATTCAGGTGGACCGCCCACTCTGCTCCACTGATGCAGAGGCGGACAGCCCATTACTGAGAAGGGGCGCCTGTTTCTCTAGGCGGGGCGCCTATTTCCTGGCTGTTTGAAGAGTTGTTTTTGTGGTGTAATTCCTATTCTAGCCCTAAGTGATTCTAATGTATTAACTACACCTAGGGGCTTTTAGTCATTTCACAATTGTATAAGGGAAAACTATATAAGCCTCCCTTAGCCATTTCATTGAGTTAGCTAGTTTAGACATTGAATAGAGAGAAGAGAGAACACTGAAGAGGCCAAGCCCTTCGAGTTCGAAGCTTGAAGCTTCGTGTATCACTTTACTTGGAACCTATGGAGATTCGACACCTATTTCGAATCCATTGCAAGGTTCAAATTTCCCTTTCTCCCTTTTGAATTCAATCAACGTATGTGAGTTGAATTCGATTCTTTCTTCTAAATTCTTTCCTTCCTAGTCTTGATTTCTTGTTATCTCATTTTACTTGCTTCCGCGTATCGTTTGTTTTAGCTTCCGTATTTTAGATTGCATCAACACCCTAAAATATTACAAAAATGTTTAATTTGAAGGTTGTGACTGTGTTTTAAAGGTATGAAAATTATGAGATTCGAAGTCGCCACTTGACAAGTTCAAAGGTGTGCTATGTCACAAAAAAGGTGTACCTTCAGAACGCCAATGACTTGTCAATGGTCTGCGTCAGAGAATCCGAGTAAGGATCTCGATTGAGCCGCAGAAAAGTATTAGGCACCCTCGAATTCTATGCTAAGCATAGCTACTTTATTGTCGTGTTTTGATTTATTAAATATGATTGTTATATTTTTGCTGTTAATTGAAAATTAACCCTTGATTTAAATGGATTTGAGAGCGTATGTATTATTTTGCTTAATTGCTTTAAAAGTGAACTCAATCTTTTGAAGAATGTTAAGATTATTAAGCCTTAAAATATGGTTGTATATCAAAAAAGGCACTCATTGCTTAGGAGAAGATGTGTCTACCTAAATCTGCTATAGGTATAGGGTTGATTAACCTAAAGCTATGGAACAAAGCATCAATCACAAAAGTGTGCTGGGATCTGACCAAAAAAGCTGATAAGCTGTGGATAAAATGGATCCACACTTATTACATTAAGAACCAACAGATAGATGGAGTCAGAATACCAGCTCAGGCTACTTGGATGGTGAGAAAAATTATGTCAGCTAGGGAGCATCTGCAATACACAGCAAATTACAAAGCTGTATCTGGAGGTTTAACCAGGCACTGCTATTTGCAAATGCTGGGCAATCAGCCTAGAGTTCAGTGGAAAACACTCATGTTTCAAAATCAGGCAAGTCCTAAGTCTATATTCATCATGTGGTTACTACAACACAACAGACTACTAACTAAGGACAGGCTCCTAAACTGGGGAATGAATGTGACGGACAGTTGTGTCTTGTGTGGCAATGCAAAAGAAGATGGGGACCACTTGTTCTATGGCTGCATATATGCTAGAGAGGTATGGCAAAAACTCATGCAATGGATCCAAAAGCATCCTCTAAGCACTCAAACATGGCATCAGTTTCAATCATGGCTACTTTCTGTGACTAAACAGAAATCCAAGCAAGCTGCTCTTATCAGGATCATCTATGCTCAGTACACTCATGCTCTATGGTTGGAGAGAAACACTGATGCGGGGCAAATTGCATCGACACCTACACTTGGTCCGGGAGTCAAGGCATGGATGATATGAGCTCGGGAGGCGACTTGAAGACCATGCATTGAAGCTCAATCAAAGTGGAAACAGGGCTTGAACCAGTGCTGGAAACAGGGGAGCCAAAGCAGGGCAAAACAGGACAGCATTTCCTGAGCTACTGCCTGGCGCCAGACATCTTCTCTGCGAGATCGCGCTGACACCCACGCGATCGCGAAGGCCAGCTGTTTACCTTGCGCGATAGCGCCCTGCTTGACGCGATAGCGTGATCTGAAGACTAGTTCCCTGCGCGATCGCATATCCTTTAGCGCGATCGCGAAGGCCATTTGGGCAGTGCGGACCAGAATGTTGGCAAATGTTGTAAGGGGAAACTATAAATACCCCATTAGCTCATTTATTGCTTTTTAGCTAACCTTGAATGTAGAATGACATTTTCTTTGAGTGAATCTCAATGTTGAACCCGTGAACGGGCATGATTTCACTTGGTGGATTCCAAGTTGAACATCGTAACCTCCTTCGATCATTCTATTTGCAAGAGCCGGGTGCCTCTTGAGGGTAGTTGCTTAGTATAGGTGATCCTTGACTTCACCCGGGGTGTATCGAGACGAGTTCCTCGGTGCTACTTAGGTAAACGTTCAAGCCTCGTCTTGCTTTTATCTCGATATCTTTATTGATATCGCCTATCTTGTTTTAGCTTCCGCACTTTTGTATCGTTTGTCGCTTCCGCCTATTTTCCGCTACATCAGTTGGTATCAGAGCACGGCTAGGCTTCGTTCTTACGAATCCTCGGTCTTGTTCTTATTGTTGTTATCCTTGTGTTGTTTGTTCTTGATTTGAAGAAAAACAAAAAAATCCAAAAATTTGAAAATCACAAAAAAATTGCTAGAAATCGTTTGTTGTAGCGATTTTGTTGTTGTTTGTTACTGGGGATTGTTTGTTATCATATTCCCGTTGATTTGGTACCCTCGAAACACGATTTGAAGTCGTGAATCAAAATCTTGAAAACCAAATCTCAAAAGTTGAGAATTCACAAAATTTAATAGAACTTGTTTTGTGTTGTGAATTCTTGGTTCTTTGGTATCGGGGATTGTTCTATGTAGTTTCCCCGTCATTTTGATATCCCCATATCATCATTCGGAGTAGCGGAATGAAAATCGAACTTTGAAAATTTTGAAGTTCTTGAAAATTTGAAGAACATACTCCGAATTCTTGAAAACGAGTTGTTTGTTCGTTGTTTGATTGGAAAAACCATTGGGAATTGTTTACCTTAGTTGAAAACACCCTTTGGAAGCTTTAGAACTGAACAATAAGTTGAATTGGTGTGATTTGTGTGCCAAAAACCGATTTTGCAGTCGAGATTCTGGTTCTGGTCTGTAAGCCTGCGCGATCGCGCACTTCCTCACGCGATCGCGACAACTCCACAACTTAAGTCATCGCGATCGCGCGATCTTCCACGCGATAGCGAAGTGTGTTCAATTCCAGGAAATCCTGAACTGGGACAGATTGTTCGCAAAGTGTTCGTAACAGTTTCCGCTCACCAAAACTTCAATTGTATCATCAAATATGGTGAGTTTGTAGATCACTAACCAAAAATCATCCAATTCCGAATCCGTTTAGTGGCGATTCGATCTTTTGCCATTTGATCGCGTCACTTCCGGTTAGTACTTTGAGGGTAACACTTCTACCCAATTAGTACTAATTCTTTGTGCGTTTAGGATCTTCGTGCCTAGAAGGAGAGTAGAGCTCAAAGAAGACTCGTAGTATATTTGTTTGGCTCAAGTGCTCATTTATAAAGCCGTTCGCCCATCGAGTCCCATCAATTCCACTCACCCCGAAGAGTGTTTGGTTCTTGTGACTTGAGTGATTATTGAGGTGGTTGTTCAACTACGAGGAAGCCTTTGAGATCAAGCTTGAGTGATAAATCCCCCCGCCACTAAATTGAGTGTACCCGAGTGACACTTCAAAGGTGAGGGAGCGAGTGAGGGCTTTTACTCTAACCTCTTTCTTGTTTTTGATTTGTGTAGGTACATGGCCGGAGACGTGTATGATACCGTTGAGGATCCGTTAAGTACTTTGGCCTACATCTTGGCCGAGGTAAGGTCTTTGGACCAAAGGCTTGAACGCCTTGAAAGAAAATGGACCCCGAGTGTCCAAAAGAGTACCGAAAGAGGTACTAGTGATGAAGTGTTGGGCAATCCCCAACCGTTGGGCAATCCCCAACAAGTGGGCATTCCTCACCACATGGGCATTCCCCAACAAGTGGGCATTCCCCACCACATGGGCATTCCCCAACAAGTGGACACTCCCCATAACTTGGGCATTCCCCAAGGTAAATGTGAGCAAGGTGATGAGCTTAAAACGACACTTGTGGTACGGAGGAGTTTGGGTGCCATGAGTCATGAAGATCCGGAGCATGTGCAAAGGGAGAACCTCTTCCATGCTAGGTGTCGAGTGATGGGTCTAGTGTGCTCAATGATCATTGATTCGGGAAGTTGTGCTAACATAGTGAGTGAGACCTTGCTTTCCCAAGTGCAATTGCCTACTAGAGCACATCCGCATCCATACCGTTTACAATGGTTGAGTGAGTGTGGAGAGTTGAGGGTGGAGAAGCAAGTGATGTTTGGCATTTTATGCCTATATTTCCTTAATATTTCCTCACGTTTTAGTACCTTATTCGCTTGTTTTATAGCTTGTGACTGTGATTTTACACTGGTTTTATGTCGTGTGTGTGTAGGTTGTTACGCAGTGTATTTGGAGCTTTTAGGAGCATGATTGAGCAAGAAAAGATTGGATTTTGATTGAGGATTGGATCGAGCACACGAAGGCACAACACGAAACGAGAAAAGGAGAAACGAAACAGAAAAATGGCCTGGCGCTGCAGGGGGCGCGCCGCGGGCCCCACCGCGCCAGCCATCCCTGCGCGTTTTCTTGCGCGTCGCAAGCCAAAGGCACGAAGCCTGGGGGCGTCTTCTGGTCTTGTGCACGCTTTTCGGGGCGCGGGGCGCCCGCTATAGCGCCCCTTGTGCGCGATTTTACTCCCTATTCCTTCTAGTTTTGGGTCTAACTTATTACCAAGGGTTTGGAAACATTATAAATAGTTTATTACTTAGTTTTTGTAAGGGGAGTTCAGACTTTGGAGCAAGTTTTGGAGGAGAGGGGAGGAGCCCTAGATGTCTTCTACCCAAGTTCTTTCTCTCTTTCTCTTATTCTTCTCTTTAATTCTATAGTTTGTTCGTTCTAGGGTTAGAGTAAATACATGAAGGTTGATGTTTGAAAGTTGATTTCTTCCTATTGATTTACCATTACGGATTGTTTATTCTTTCTTGGTCATAATTGTTTGATTATAACGGCCGTATAATTGAACACTATCTACGGTTCTTAGATTGAACTCGACAGAGGGAATTTATGAACGCAAATAAGAAAGAATAGAACTAGTTTGTGAACCCGGGCATCGGGGAACCAATTCGCGGGTAGGATAGACATATACTTGCTTGCCTAGTTTAACTCATTACAGGATCGTTAATGCGTGCACGTGATTCAACCCATAGACATATAGGGATTGGAGTAGCCTGCATAGACCGTGAAGAATCGAAAGGTTTTCACGGGTACAATTAACCTGTTAGTTAGCAATCTAGGAAATCAAGAAGTAGAATCAACTGGATAACTCAACTGGATTGTTCGTAACTCTGACCCTGGACCGTTTCTTCTTTATTGATAACAACTATAGTCTGCTCTCGAATACTCAATTTTAGTTACTTGTTTTAATTATTGATTTAGTTAGTAAAAATCTCAACCATTGGAAAAAGATCCCTGAATAGTTTCTAAGAAATTGTTTGCTAAGATTCAGTCTGAATAGTCCTCGTGGGAACGATACTCTACTTATCACTTTATTACTTGTCGACCACGTATACTTGCGTGTGCGTTTGGGAGCAACAAGTTTTTGGCGCCGTTGCCGGGGACTAAACAATTGACTGTTTCTTTTCAGACGATTTATTATTTTCTATTCAGGTTTAATTTTTGTTTTGAGTTTTGTGCTGTTTCAGGTATTAGGTCCTGCTTGATCTTTACCTACAGGAATGGCAGAAGAACAAGCTTTAGCTGTGCGAGATGTTGCTCTCCCCAGCCTGGAGGGAGTAGCCTCGAGCATAGTTAAGCCTAGAATTACTGGAAACTTTGAAATTAAGTCCGGTATGATACAACTGTTACATACGACTGGACAATTTGGTGGATTTCCTCATGAAGATCCGCAACAACATATCCAGAATTTCTTGGAGATCAGTGATACTTATACACCAACGGGAGTTCCTATTGATTATGTTCGCTTGACTTTATTCCCGTTTTCACTGATTGGGGCAGCAAAGAGGTGGTTAAAGGCTGAAAAGTCTGGGTCTATCACCACTTGGAATGATTTGGCTAAGAAGTTCTTGGCTAAGTTTTATCCATCTGCCAAGACAGCCCGGGTGAGGAGTGAAATTATGTCCTTCAGACAGTTAGAAGGAGAATCTTTGTATTCAGCCTGGGAGCGGTTCAAAGCTTTATTGAGAGATTGTCCACACCACAACCAATCCAATGAGGTTCTTGCACATACTTTTGTTGAGGGGTTGACTGCACATACTAAGATTGTGGTAGATGCTGCTGCTGGAGGTCAAGTATTGGCCTTAAATTTTGACCAGATCTATGATTTGCTAGATAAGTTTTCGCAGAGCAATCCTGATTGGCAAGGTGATGGTAGAGCTACTACGCAGAAGGCTGCAGGGGTACTTCAGTTAGATGCAGTTTCAGAGCTACGTGCTAGGATGGATGCTATTTCCAATCAAATTAGTAAGCTAGCTCTGCCAAAGACTCAGCAACCAGTGGCTCCAGTGCAACAACTCCAGAGCTTTTGTGAGGTTTGTGGTCAAGACCATGCTACAGAGGTTTGCCCTTCTAACCCAGAGTCAGTTTATTACGTGGGTAATCACAACAGGCTGCAGGGTCAAAATCAGTTTGGTAATTCTTATTATCAAGGTAATATGAGAGCCCCGAATAATTACCACCCACTCCCAGCTCCACCACAGCAGGTTAGCAGTTCAGTTGAGGAGATGCTAAAGCAGATAATGGCGGGCCAGCAGAGAATGATAGCTGACACTGCAGCCCATGCACAGGCCATACAAGATCTTGCAAGTGCTCACAAGAACTTGGAGCACCAGTTGGGGCAATTGGTGGGAGAAATAGGTACTGTAAAAAAAGAGCCTGAACAATGTCTTGCAGTGACTTTAATTGGAGGTGGAGAGCTAATGACCAAGCCTGAGGAGAAAGCTGAAATTGAAAAAATTGAAAAAGTGGAGAAGGTAAAGAAGAAAGAAGAGATAAAAGAGGCACCTAGGCCACCTCCACCATTCCCGCAGAGGCTTATACAATCGAAGGATTTGGCCCAATATCAAAAATTTGTGAGTATGCTGAAAGAACTTCATGTTAATATTCCTTTGACTGATGTGTTTGAATTGATGCCATCCTTTGTGAAGTTCTTAAAAGAGATTTTAGTCAAGAGGAAAAAGCCTCAAGAGATAGATTCAGTTGAGTTAGTTGAGGAGTGTAGCACAATCTTGAGCAAGCTACCTCCAAAACTTCAAGATCCTGGGAAGTTTACTATTCCTTGTACCATTGGAGGGCATAGTATCACTGGTGCCTTGTGTGATTTGGGTGCGAGCATAAATCTCATGCCTCTGTCTGTTTGCAAAAGGTTAGGACTAGGAGAAATCAAGCCCTCCTCAGTTACTCTTAAGATGGCGGATGGATCACTCACTCACCCTGATGGTAAATTGGAGGATGTGTTGATAAAAGTTGGTAAGTTCACATTCTCTGTTGATTTTGTAGTCCTAGATTATGAAGAGGACTTAGAAGCTCCAATTATTTTGGGGAGACCATTTTTAGTCACCTCGAAGGCACTTATTGACATGGAGCTGGGTGAGATGACTGTTAGAGCGCATGGAGAAAAGGTTACTTTCAAGGTGTATAATGAGAAAGAGCACATAGCTAAGGTTGAAGAGTGCTCTATGATTGAATGTGTCAGTCAAGAACATGGAAGTAAACCAATTGAAGTGAAGTTGGGGTCTCTCAAAGAAAGGAAGAAAGCAAAAGTTCGTCGGAAGAAGAGAAGACGTAAATGCTGGAAGTGAGCTAAAAGTGTCGTCGTGCCACGACGTTAACTAAGGCGCTTCTCGGGAGGCAACCCGAGTTTGTACTTGTATTATTTTATTTATAGTGTCACGTAGTTTTTGTTTTTCCTTGGATTGCAGGTTCATGTAATGTCGAGGCTAAGTGTGGGGTGTCCTCACCCTTGCCTCATAGTGATGACCTGATGAGGGAAGTCTGAGTACCTCATACTATATGGAAGCTTGGAGGATGCTAGCACCAAGGACTAGAATCTTCAGGGAAGTTTTCTTTACCTTGCACTTTCTTATTTTTAGCACTGAGGACATTGCTAGTTTTAAGTGTGGGGTGGGGGAACTACCTTTTATTTATTTTTGAGGTTAGGATGCATGTACCATAGGATTTTTCTTTTGTCACTTGACTTTATTTTGATTTATTTCTTGCTTTAATATATGAAAAAAAATTGAAAAAAATTAGAAAACCAATGAAAAAATTTCAAAAAGATTTTCTTTTTAGTCTTTATTAGTGGTACATGTCATCCACCCCGTGGTTTTTCTTATGACCTCGGTTCTTTTCCACGGGGAGGCCTTTGAACCGGGTAGTTTTTCATTTTTAGGATTAGGATAGTTAGTTATAGATGACCCTAGGCTAAGGAAAAAGGTAGAATGCTAGGTGCCTTTGATTTGTTTGATACCGGTGGACTTGGACTTGATTGCATGTGCTATTTGTGGTGTCCTTGGGTTTTAATTGTGATGCATGCCTAGGAAAAAAAAAATGGAATAACCCCCTTGAGATGCTTGAGTCCGCTTGCTTGACTTGATTGTTAACCTTTGTGCATGAGTGCTTAAATTTCCACAAGTTGCATTCTAGAAGCTTAGTTGAGAGTTGTTGATGGAGCCTTTTTGTGTGGACCATGTGCAATGTGTGTTGTGAGGCATATTTTTGTTGCTCCATGTTGCATATTAATGTCTAGAACTTGCCCCGTGTGTGTGCAAAGCGAAATCCTAGGTTTGCTCTAGTCGGGAAATGATACAGGCCTTCTTTTTGATTTGCCTACCCTTACATATATACCTTGAAAAATTGTTGCTGTGATTTGAATTGACCCTTTTTGTTGGCACCCACACCCCAAGCCTACCCATTTGTTCTAAATTGACTCTTTTGGCCCTTACTCCTTAAGCACTTTATTGATATTGTGTAGATGATTGGAGTTGTGGTTGGATGTTGGGAGGTTCTTGAGTGGAACTAATAAAGGGGAATACTTGTGAAAATTGTGGAGTAGTAGTGGAAAACATTGGCAAGGTTGGAAGTTAATGAAATTGAAAAAATGAATTGAAATTGAAAAGAAAAAAATATAGCAAAGTTGAAAAGAAAAAAATTGTGAAAAGAAAAAAAGAGAAAGATATCCCTTCCTTGCTAGTGTGTGTTTAAAAGAAAATATACTACTTGTTGAGAAGGTGTATGTGTGATAGTTGTTGATTGGGTGGCTTGATGAGAATTGTGTTTGAAATTAAATGTGATGTATTAAAGTGCTTAGGGAGGTAGTCACTATTACCCATATGTATCCTACCCGCACCTTAGCCTACATTACAACCTTTTTAAAGTCCTAGTTAATCCCGATTGGAGTGAGCTTACATTAGTGGAGTCCTACACTACGGGCAAGCCTATGGTACATTGTGTGTGACATGTGAGCTTTTCATGAGAGTGAGTGAATTCTTTCTATGCTATTGTCCCCGTTCTATTCTTGATATTCATTGGTGTGTGTGATATTTGGGGGACACTCTCTTGCTTCATTTTGGTGAGGGCACGTGGTTTGCATGAAATAGGTGAAGTTGATGGTTCTTGGTTGAGTAGATAGGTGTGATTTTGTGGGAGCATGGTTGCATTAAGTTGAGTTTGTGCATTTGAGCTATTTTGGGGTGGTTGTTCTCATATTTTTTTGAGTTTGTAAATTATTGGCATGTTGTGGATCCATAGTAGTCATGTGTGCATTGGTTCAATGGTCGGTATCAACCATAGTCATAGGCAGACCTGTTTTACCTAGGTTGGGAAGTTAGTTGTGACTTGCTCGAGGGCGAGCAAAGGTTCAAGTGTGGGGTGGTGATGTTTGGCATTTTATGCCTATATTTCCTTAATATTTCCTCACGTTTTAGTACCTTATTCGCTTGTTTTATAGCTTGTGACTGTGATTTTACACTGGTTTTATGTCGTGTGTGTGTAGGTTGTTACGCAGTGTATTTGGAGCTTTTAGGAGCATGATTGAGCAAGAAAAGATTGGATTTTGATTGAGGATTGGATCGAGCACACGAAGGCACAACACGAAACGAGAAAAGGAGAAACGAAACAGAAAAATGGCCTGGCGCTGCAGGGGGCGCGCCGCGGGCCCCACCGCGCCAGCCATCCCTGCGCGTTTTCTTGCGCGTCGCAAGCCAAAGGCACGAAGCCTGGGGGCGTCTTCTGGTCTTGTGCACGCTTTTCGGGGCGCGGGGCGCCCGCTATAGCGCCCCTTGTGCGCGATTTTACTCCCTATTCCTTCTAGTTTTGGGTCTAACTTATTACCAAGGGTTTGGAAACATTATAAATAGTTTATTACTTAGTTTTTGTAAGGGGAGTTCAGACTTTGGAGCAAGTTTTGGAGGAGAGGGGAGGAGCCCTAGATGTCTTCTACCCAAGTTCTTTCTCTCTTTCTCTTATTCTTCTCTTTAATTCTATAGTTTGTTCGTTCTAGGGTTAGAGTAAATACATGAAGGTTGATGTTTGAAAGTTGATTTCTTCCTATTGATTTACCATTACGGATTGTTTATTCTTTCTTGGTCATAATTGTTTGATTATAACGGCCGTATAATTGAACACTATCTACGGTTCTTAGATTGAACTCGACAGAGGGAATTTATGAACGCAAATAAGAAAGAATAGAACTAGTTTGTGAACCCGGGCATCGGGGAACCAATTCGCGGGTAGGATAGACATATACTTGCTTGCCTAGTTTAACTCATTACAGGATCGTTAATGCGTGCACGTGATTCAACCCATAGACATATAGGGATTGGAGTAGCCTGCATAGACCGTGAAGAATCGAAAGGTTTTCACGGGTACAATTAACCTGTTAGTTAGCAATCTAGGAAATCAAGAAGTAGAATCAACTGGATAACTCAACTGGATTGTTCGTAACTCTGACCCTGGACCGTTTCTTCTTTATTGATAACAACTATAGTCTGCTCTCGAATACTCAATTTTAGTTACTTGTTTTAATTATTGATTTAGTTAGTAAAAATCTCAACCATTGGAAAAAGATCCCTGAATAGTTTCTAAGAAATTGTTTGCTAAGATTCAGTCTGAATAGTCCTCGTGGGAACGATACTCTACTTATCACTTTATTACTTGTCGACCACGTATACTTGCGTGTGCGTTTGGGAGCAACAGCAAGTTTTGATTGAGTTTAGCATTGGCAACTACCGAGACAAGGTAATGTTCGATGTAGCCCCTATGCAAGCTTGTCATCTCTTGTTTGGGAGGCCGTGGCAATATGATCGGAGTGTAGTACATGATGGTAGGACCAACTCTTACACGGTCTTGCACGGCTCTAGAAAGTATATACTCAAGCCCTTGACACCGAAGCAAGTAAGTAATGACTATAGGATTATGAGGGAGTTGAGGGAAGCGGCTAAAGCCAAGTCTCCCATGGTCTTTGAGCCCGGAACCAACAATCTTATGGTCATGCCCTTGCGAGATGAGAGTGAAGCATCACCCGGACCTACAATTGGCCTTGAGCGAAAAATGAAAGAAGTGAGGGAAGAGGAAATCTCGAGTGAGAGTGGGAACACACTTCGTTCTAACCATGATTTATCTTCTTCTCTTTCTATTTGTTTGGGCTTATGTGTAGGTACTCTTGGAGGCGAGCTAGTGGAGCCTCAACCGGTTGCTAAGAAAGAAGGACAAGAGGGTGGAACTCGACATTGTGAGTTTCATGAAGGAGGACTTAGACATGACACTTCAAGCAATGTGATTGCTCACGGGAGCGACTCAAATGTAAGTGTTACCTTTCCTTCTCATGAACTTGATGATCCCTTGTCTTGTGAAGACTCAAAACTAGTTGTTGCTTGTGATGCCTATATTGACCTTGCAACTAGTGAAGAGTCTAATGGTCAACTTGTGTTTGCATGTGACCTAGTAGAGAGGAATGAAAAGCCACATTACGATGTGAGCCCGATATTCAAAGAACCTCTCTCTAGTAAAAATGTGTTAGTTGACCTTGCTTGTGAACCTTGTTATGACACACCACCAAGTTTTGATAAAGGGGAGGATGAGACGTGTGATCACACCCTTATTGATCTACTTGCCATTGGTGGACCTATGTGTTGTAGTGGGGGAGGTAGTGACCTTGAGGAGTCTCTAGAATATGAGATGGATCGATTTGTTTTCGATGACTCCTCAAGTGCGGATGATGAACCTAGCTATGATACTATGCTTTTGTTTGACCATGAAATTGAGGTGCATGCTTTTACATTCCCATTGTTTGAGAGCATCTTTAATTGTGAAGGTGATTTGTATCGGGCTAGAGTTGAGAATGAAATGGAACCTCCGTGGTGTGAGGGATTTGATCCCATAGACAACTCTTTGGTTGTAGCTTCGAGTGAGGTAGATGATTCTTCTAGTGACCCTACTCTTGTTGGTTCGGGTTACGATGATGAAGAGACCATTGATAATGCCTTCCTTGAGAGCTTGCTTTGTGAGAGGAGTTGTCTCGAGGATGAAATTGGAGGTGAGGAGGTATCTCTTAGTGTGAGTATGAGAGCTCGTAAGAAGGGGAGTGGGGTAATTGCTTCTAATTGTGATTTGACTTACCTTGTCTATTCCCTCCCATATGTTAACCACACTTTGAGACTTGAGCATGCCGAAACCGTTGTGCCGCATTGTGAAAATATTGCATTAAAGGTTTGGTGTGTTGATCATGAGCTTAGGGGTCATAGGAACTTTGATTGCTTAATCTTGAATGTTGCATGTCCTATTGGTCTCTTTGCTTGTCATGTTGGTGAGTGCTTGTCACTACGGAGCCAAGAACTTGTTGTCTCCTTTGGAGACATAAGCTTTTTGATTTGCATTGATACTTGGCTCTATCACAAGAGTGAATTTTCCACATCACTTACCTTCACTCTTGTTGGACTTGCCTACTTGCATGGTGGGAAGCCTTGGTGCACTACTCTTGAACGTAGGGACTGTAGGGATTTTGATAGCTTAATCTTGCATATGCCATGCCCTATTGATTTCTTTATTTGTTCTTGTGTTGGGAGCACTTTGTTGTCAAACCAAGTACTTGCTAGTTCCTTTGGGAGCATGGGCTTCTTTGTTGCCATTGATACTTGGTTGTACCACAAGAGTGTGTTTTCCCACACTTAGTGCACTAACCTACTCTTGTAGTAGGAGATTTTGTTTTTGTTTGCCTTTTTGATGTAGGTGATGATCCCTTGGAGGAGGACGCCTTAATTTCGAGGACGAAATTTTCTCAAGAAGGGGAGGATGATGCGGGGCAAATTGCATCGACACCTACACTTGGTCCGGGAGTCAAGGCATGGATGATATGAGCTCGGGAGGCGACTTGAAGACCATGCATTGAAGCTCAATCAAAGTGGAAACAGGGCTGGAACCAGTGCTGGAAACAGGGGAGCCAAAGCAGGGCAAAACAGGACAGCATTTCCTGAGCTACTGCCTGGCGCCAGACATCTTCTCTGCGCGACCGCGCTGACACCCACGCGATCGCGAAGGCCAGCTGTTTACCTTGCGCGATAGCGCCCTGCTTGACGCGATAGCGTGATCTGAAGACTAGTTCCCTGCGCGATCGCATATCCTTTAGCGCGATCGCGAAGGCCATTTGGGCAGTGCGGACCAGAATGTTGGCAAATGTTGTAAGGGGAAACTATAAATACCCCATTAGCTCATTTATTGCTTTTTAGCTAACCTTGAATGTAGAATGACATTTTCTTTGAGTGAATCTCAATGTTGAACCCTTGAACGGGCATGATTTCACTTGGTGGATTCCAAGTTGAACATCGTAACCTCCTTCGATCATTCTATTTGCAAGAGCCGGGTGCCTCTTGAGGGTAGTTGCTTAGTATAGGTGATCCTTGACTTCACCCGGGGTGTATCGAGACGAGTTCCTCGGTGCTACTTAGGTAAACGTTCAAGCCTCGTCTTGCTTTTATCTCGATATCTTTATTGATATCGCCTATCTTGTTTTAGCTTCCGCACTTTTGTATCGTTTGTCGCTTCCGCCTATTTTCCGCTACATCAAACATTAGGATCTTCGAGAATAGGGGAATTGACTGGCAGGTTGTGGCTAAACATATTGCTTATACAACCTGTGTTCGAGCTTCTAAAGAATTATCTTAGTACCTCACTAGGCTTGTCTTTTAATATATTTAGTGTGTTGTACTGCATTGAGTGCTGGAGGGGTAGCTGTCATACCCGATTTTGGACTCAACTCAAGGCGAGTCGGGTTTCGAATTTGACTGGGTGAACTCGTTTGAGTTTAGATGTTGGAGCCGCCACCTAATATAATTTCTAAGGCGTATTAGGTCACCTATTAATTTCTAATTTCCATTTAATTAACTCCGGGTTGGTCTACGAGTCAGAGATTCGGGTAAGAAGTTCAAGTTAACTCGAGAGGAAGGGGTTAGGCACCTCCCGAGCTCCACAAATGTGGTTACCGGCCGGACTATATAATTGAGATTCTAAGAATTTTAAAATAATAAATACTCCCTCCGTCTCAAAATGAGCGTCTGGGTTTGACTGGGCACAAAGTTTAAGAAAATAAGACTTTTAAATCCTGTAGTTTAAAATGAAAGGTATGTGTAATGTGGGCCAGTATCTTTAAATCTTGTGATCCAAAACAAATCTTAGATTTAAAGAGTTGCCATAAAAGGAAAGTGGCACTCATTTTGGGATAAACAAAAAAGGAAAGGTAAACACTCATTTTGGGACGGAGGGAGTAACTAGCTACAAATAGGAGAATAATTAAATAATCATTTATGTGCATATAATGATGATAAATATTTAAATTCACTAATCGACTTTTCCCAAAGGTACCTCGCAATAAAAATGAAAAGGAGTTAGTGAATAATAATATTAATAATAATGAAAGTAATAATGATAATAATAAGATTAGTAGATAATAATAATAATAATAATAATAATAATAATAATAATAATAATAATAATAATAATAATAATAATTGTAATAATAACAAAAAGTAATGTAAGTAAAAGGATTTTTCTTTTCATTGTTCTCTTTCAAAAACAGAATGTCGCCTCTCGTCCAATTTTATCTCGTAAAAAAATATAAGAAAATAAGCTAGTATTAATAATAATGAATAAGTAATTGATAAAAATAATAATAACAACAATAATAATGTTAATATTAATAATAATAATGTTAATAATGATAATAATAATAATAATACTTTAAAATAATGGGGAAAGGGAATTTTATAAAGTGTCGGATCAGGTGTGTATGAATTGGGTGGAGGTTAGGGACGTCGATACGGCTGCGAACATGCCGGCCGGTCGTGTTTCCATGCCAAGTACCGGTCTCATCACTCCATCGTCGGCTCGTTTGTAATCACGGCTTATACACGTCATCATAGCCTTTTTGTTTTTAGGGACGTGGGGAGTGTAACGAGACTGATTTTTAGGCCTCCAAACGTCCTTGGCCTAAGTGCAATAGTAGTCCAAATAAAGCCTCAAATCCAAAATAATTATTGAATTATTTTCATCGGCTAATCAGTGTAGCGTCCGTCAATTCGTTGTATATCCGTCAATTCCATGTGTAGTATATCTGCTCAAAATCAGCAAACAATGTCAAGGTGATTCGTATAATCGAAACAAGCAAAAACATTCATCCACAGTAAAAGATAGAACATATCTACATGAACAAATTAATGTCAGGAAGATATGGTCAAAATGTCAACAATACAGGAACGAGTCAGATTAAACCAAATAAACAGGTCAAAGCGAACAGGAACCAAGTAAAATGAATCAAAACCGCGACCACAGCCGCCCTCTGTTAACCAACGTGACGGGAGATCAGTATTTCAAATCTCCGGCGATGTAATCAATCAACCAATCAAGGACTCTTGAACCAGCACCATCGCCGGCATAAAACAAATAGATTTCGGCGAGATCCAACGAACAATGGGAAGAGGAGGCGACCGCCGACCAGAACTTCGGTGGCATCACTGCTACCCTCGTCGTTCTTCTCCATTCCTATCAATTAACACTCAAACACAAAATATCAAAAATAAGTATAGGCAGTGAAATAAATAGTTAACGGCTGGTGGTTCCGGTACCGTTTCCGGCGACGCATCGCCACTGTGGAAATTCCCTATTTGTTAACCCCCATCTCCGATGACCCCCTGCTTGATCTACATCTCCCCAATCCCTCTGTTTCAGTTCGATTATTGTGTGGGTGTGTAAGTATTATTTGTGGTGGTTTCAATGGTGGGTCTGTATTTGATTTTCTATGTTGGTGTATCGGTATTGTATTACTGGTGGAATTGTAAAGGAGAGGGAAAGATGTGTTGTACTGTATGTATCACTTTCCTGTTTTGTGCGTGTGTATCCATTGTGTGTGTATGATATGTGTAAGGGTGTAAGGGAGGAAAAGGATGGTGAGAAGTGGGGTGGTCTGCGTGTGTACTGCTTTTCTATTTCTGTGTGTGTTGTACTGTATTGTACGTGGGTTGAGATGGTGAGGAGAGTGTGTGGGGAAGATGTCAAGAGGTAATGGGGGGCCTCCTCGTGGGATTTGTGTAGTGTGTATTTTTGTGAAGGAGAAGAAGACCAGTGGGGTCCGCGTGTCTGTGTTTGTGGATTGTGCCTATGTGTAAGTGAGGATATCAATGTATATGAAGAGTTTTTCTTGAAATGGGATTGAGGGTTAGTTTAGAAAGAAAAGACTAGAGAGGAGAGATATGGGGGATTTTGGTGGAGTGATTAAAGGGATTTAGTAGAGGATTTTGGGGGGATTTTGAATTTCTTTCAAAATGGGGAGGGACTAGTTTAGGAAAGAATATGGATAATGATTTAGGAGAAGATTTGGGGGGATGAACTTGGACAGGAAGACGTACCTAGACTATTATTTGGTCTAGATTCAAGGTAGAATTAGGAAGAAGGTTTGGGATTTAAAAATTCAAATAATGAGAATGTATTTGGTTAGGAAATTTGGCTTGGTTCAGAGTAAAATGTAAGTAAATAAAATAAATAAAGATAAATAGAGAATTTTGGGTAGTAATTTCGAAATATGGAAGAATTGATAATAAAAAGGAATTTCGATACTTTAATTGGCCAATATTTAACTTAAATGTGTAAAATAAAATAAAATATAGATATACATATATGATAAAATGCGCAAATAAATATTAAATAAACTCAAATAAAATTATTTAAATATATATAATCACAAATAATTACTAATTTGCACAAATAATCACAAATTGGAACAAACTTGACATGTAGCCTAAATGATGTAATTATATAATATAGCCACTAATATTATAAATGTACTAATTTCACAAATAGTCACAGTTTTGACAAATAGCCTAAATAATGCAAAAGTTACGTAATATAGCCACACTTAAGGGGTATATTACGGAACTATGACACTTAAGGCAATGGTTTGCCTAATTGATCTGACTAAGTGTTGTTTAGCAAGAACGACCTTGCTTAACTTAAGTGGAACATTTCAGGACGAAACTACCCCTTAACAAATAATAAAAAGACCCGACTGTCTCTTTCCCTTCCTTTACAATTTTGCAGCTTATTTCCCCACAAAAAAGAAGCTTTTACAACAGCTTCAAACCTTAAGAATTCAAAATTTCGAAGAAAAAAGAAGATTCAAAGGTTATTCTTCTATGTTTCATTAATTATACGTAGTTTTTAAATTAAATTTTGCATAATTACATCTTAAATTCGTAGAATTTGTTTAGTTCGTATACTAACAAATTAGCTATAGTGAGTTGTGAATTTTGATGATAATGATTGAAAACTACTGTTAGATAACCAACAATTAATGTCCCATTGAATTTTAATTGTTGCAAAAAAATTATATTAGTTTGAATTTATATTTGCTGCAGAATTTGCGAATAGAAATTGCGATTATTCTTATTTAGTTGCAACTTCATTTCTTTGCCCTAAATTAACTTGAAATAACTTATAGATGATATCTGTAAATTGTCACTTGTAGGAAACGCTTTTTAAGATCTGTTCCATGGAAATTTGTTTGTAATGCACTCACTACCTTGTGGGCAGCACTTGCAGCCGTACTGCAAACAATTGCTTGTAGATAAACTCTACATGTGTTGCCTAATATGCAGCACTTTTGATTGCATGGAGTGGTGCCATGTAAGTGTTACCCACAGGGCTACACTTGGAGGTTCGATTAAAAACAACACATGTAGAGTAGCTCTACATGTGCTGCCTAATAAGAAGCAGTTTTGAATGCATAGTAGGTGTCTTTTCAAGTGTTGCCTTGTGGGCAGCACTTGGAGGTTTGGTACAAAATAACATATAGAAGAATCTCTATATGTGATGCCCAATATGCAGTACTTTAGTTATGCTGCAAAATCTTTACATGCACCTGATATATCTTGTGTAGGGGAATTTCCCTACAAGTTGTGGCCGAAGGCCAACACTTTAATTAAAAAAGTGTAAACAAGTTCTACAACTTGTTGCTAGTCGACCTCCACCGCTTATGCATAACACTTAACAAAGGAAAATTGATGTTTGCTTTATCTTGTTAATATGTTAACCAAACTCTAAACTCATGTTTCCATTTCATTGCGTGCAGCATTTGAGTAGCAACAAATTGCATCTACATTTCTTACAACGGAACATAGAGCGCTATTTTAAACGTAGCAAGTCTGGATGACAAAATTAAAAATTAGATGCAGAATTTGAAGTTCGAATCACAATGTCCATAAAGTACTCAAGCAAAATAGAGAGATGATGCTTACGCGACGTATAAATGACGATGACGGACCTATCATTGATGACTCTACTCCATTGGCTTCACTAAATTAGTGTTATTTTGTCATGTCATTATGTTTTTTTTAAAGAAAAGATATTGTAAAACACGTTTTAAAGAACAATTTGTTTGCCTTTGTCTTATTGTATTTTGATTCAATATGTCTTCGCTTCGTTTCTTTCTTAACCCCTTTATCATTGTGCTTGTCTGCTAGTGTTGGTAAATAGGCAACAGTTGCCCGCCAACCCTTATCAATTTCTCACAGGCAATTGCTTTGAGTTGCTACCCAGGCAACACTTGGCCTCCCCTGCTCACTAAATTCCTTAGCCAATTCTAGTATGATGCTTCCTAGGCAACCCTTGGCCTCCGCCCCCTCACCAAATTCTCAAAGTCAATACCCTTGAAATGCTTCCTAGGCAACAGTTGACCCCCACCACTTACCAAATTTCCTCAGTCGCCAATTCCCTCGAAATGCTGCCTAGACAGCACTTGACCTTCACCTGGCATCAAATTCCCTAAGCCAATTGTCTTGAGTTGTTGCCCTTATATAATAAGAATAAAATATAAAAACAAACACTAATAACACAAGCAAGGCATTCAATATGTCTTAACTTCATTACTCCATTAACTCTCCTATACCATTGTGTTTAGTTTTAAGTGTTAACAAATAGGCAACAGTTGCCCGCAAAGCCTTACCAAAACCTCACAGCCAACTGGCTTAAGTAGATGCCTGACAGGCAGCACATGGCCTACACCAGATCCATTAATATACAACACTTGGCCTCCACCCATTACCAGAATTACCAAAGCTAATACACTTAAAATAATGTTACATGACCAACACTTCACCCCTTATCCCTCACCAAATTCTACAAGCCACTTGCATTGAGTTACTGCCTTTACAACATCATAAGTTAAAAAAACACAAACAAACATTAAAAAATAAGCCACGACACATATAAAACGCTTACGGGAAAATGTACATTCAACACTAAATACAATCAAACTTTATAAATTTCAAAGCATTTACATTACTAACATTATAAGCATGTGTTACACACAAACGATTCAATCGCGTCAACTAAAAAGACAAGCATTTACATTATAAACTCAGTCATCCTCATCACTTTTATACAACAGAGAAAGACTTTCCAAGCACTACTGATAAGACTCAAATAGGCGGAAGCGATAAACTAAGATGCGGAAGCAACAATCACAAGATAACAAGAAAGTAAGGGATTTGGGAGAATAGAAATAGAAGAAAGAACGAATCAAACTAAACAATTAGATTGATTCAAAAGGGAGAAGAGACTTGAACCATTAAACGGGACTCACACTAGCAGTGATCCACCATAGATTCAACGTAAGAGATACATGAAGTCAATGCTTCAACAAGAAAGGCCAAGCCTATTCTATCTTCTCAATTCTATCTTCAAAACTAGCTAAGGAATAATGCTAAGCTATGGAGTATTTATAGGCCTCATTTAAGACATAATGAAAGGCCTAAAGTACCCTTAAGTAGATTCTAAAGTCATAAGCCACGTAGGGGCATAATAGAAATTACATAGGATAAAAACTAGCAAGTCCCGTAGGCTATTCAGCAGTAGGCGCCCCGCCTAGTGTAAGTAGGCGCCCCAAGCAGGCCCTCCGCCTCTGCAGTAGGCGGACTGAGATCCAGAGGCCAGACACCAAGTGGGCGGTCCGCCTAGTCTAGTGGGTGGTCCGCCTGCTTCCCTGAACACTTGAAACGCCTCGAAATGTGTCTCCCGAGCCTCTCCTTTGGGGCCTAGGTGGTCCTCCTTCCTTGGCGCTCCTTTGCATGATCTTTAAGTCGCTTTCGGGGACCTTGGCGGTACTCTTTGTGCTCTCAAGCTTGGCTCTTGATGGTTGGCGCTTTGGCTCCAATTTGGGTCTTATCGTCCTCCCCTTCTTGAAAGGATTTCGTCCTCGAAATCAAACCATCAACGCCTACATTCAAAACAAGCACAAACAAAGCTTCCCACTACCAGAGTAGGTTAGTGGCAAAAGTGTGGGAAAACACACTCTTATGGTATAGCCAAGCATCAATAACAATGATAAAGCACATGTTTCCAAAGAAAACAGCAAGCACTTGGCTTCCCCAATGGGTACACTCAACACATGATTCATCAAGGAGATCAATAGGATAGAGAATATGCAAGATCAAGCCATTAAGATTCCTATGATCCCTCAGTCCAATAAGGACACACCAAAACTTCCCACTACAAGAGTAGGAATGTCCACCAAGAGTGAGTACAAGTGATGTGAAAATCATACTTTTATGAGAGAGCCAAGCATCAATACTAATCAAAAAGCTTATGTCTCCAAAGGAAACAACAAGTTCTTGGCTCAACAACGACAAGTACTCACTACCATAACAAGAAAAGAGATCAATAAGATATGGAACATGCAAGATTAAGCAAGTAAGTTCCTTATGACTTCCAAGCTTATGGTCAACACACCAAGCCTTCAATGCATTACTATCACAATGTGACTCATTGGCTTTGGCATGCCCAACACCCAAGGTGTAATCAACATGTGGGGTGGAGTAAACAAAATAGTTCAATTGGCAACTAACATCAAATACTCCACTCCCCTTCTTGGAAGTACTCTTACACGCACCAAGAGTGGCTTCCTCACCTCCAAATCCATCTCTAAGACATCCTTCCTCACTAGGAGTTCCGAAAAATGGATTGTCTATAGAGTTCAACTTTCCAAACCATGGAGGTTTAATTCCACACTCTTCAAACAAAGGGTTTGTGAAAATAAGTCCACTACCCATCAAAGGTGAGGCATCAAAACTAGAGTCCTCGTCCACACTTGAGGAGTCATCGAATACAATTCGGTCCATCTCATCCACTAGGGACTCCTCAAGGTCACAACCATCCTCACTACGACACATAGGTCCACCATTATCAAGCAATTCATCAAGGGAAAAGATAGGGTATTCATTCAACTCATCTTCCCCTTTGTCAAATATAGGTGGGGTGTCATAACAAGGTTCACAAGTAAGGTCAATTACACATTCCTCACTAATGAGAGGTTCAACGAAAACCGAGCTCACATCATGATGTGGCTTATCATCCCTCTCAACTAGTGGTTCACAACCACACACAAGTTGACCATTCGACTCTTCACTAGTTGCAAACACATTGTAATCATACACATCATCAACTAGTGTTGAGTTTTCACAAACGCTATCATAAGACAAAGAAGTAACATGTTCAAGGGAAGAACTTTCACATACCTTTGAGTGGCCATCTTGCTCACTCGATGCACTTGAAATGTCTTGGATTGTCCCTTCACCTTGAAGCTCACATTGAAGATCTTCTTCACTTTGTCCATCAATCTTTGAACATGATTGAGGCTCTATTAGTTTGCCTCCAAAAGTACCTACACAAGCATTCACACAAGTAGAAGAAAAAGATAAAGAGTTAAGGTTAGAATAAGGGGTGTCCTCACTCTTTTTTCCCTCTTTCTTTTCCCTCATTTTCTTTTCAAGGTTAGGTGTAGATTCGGGTGGTGACATCCCACTCACATCACTCAACACATCCTCTCCTTTTTCCACTCGAGGAATGTCACCGGTCACTCCCTTACTCCTCTCAATCTTTTGTCTCTCAAATTCGGGTGAATTGGGACGAGGCCCAAGAATACCCATAGCCGGAGTAGGTGGAGTTTTAACATCAACCCGAAATCTAGGACTAAGAGACTCATCACTTGAGATCTCTTTCTTCTTTGTTGGTGAACCACTTAGCTTTGGAGCTTGTGGTTTGGGGTTCACCTTGTTGACAATTGTCAACTCTTTTCTTGCACTAGTCCCACCATTGCTTGTGATTGTAGGACTTCTTGTTTGCACTCTTTCAACCATAGGATGAGATTCTTGCTCCTTTTCCCTTTGTACTAGGAGGTGACTTGATCTTTATCCCAATAGGCTCAAAGTCATAAATCTTTGGGCCTTGGCCGAGGTAATACTTATCACTCACATTACTATATCGCACCTTCTTGCTTTGCAACCACGACTCACCTAACCACACATGACAATGTTGCATGGGGTACACATGACACCACACATAACCCCAATAACCTCTATGAGATATGCACACCCGAGCTTGCTTGGAAACCCACACTCCGTAGTAGTCATAAGGATGCTCTAGGGCATAGCAAGGTAACCTTAACTCATCAACCACCGAGGTATTAATGCAATTGGCATCGGTGCTACCAATCTTGAGCAAGTACCCTCCATAACCTTCCACCTCAACAAGGAACCTCCTTAGACCCAAGTGTAGAATAGGATCATCCAAGTAAGATCTTGGAACCTCATGATACCCATCACTATCAAATCGAAGCTTCCTTATCCCACCTCCCCTAGCAACACCACTAGGAAAACTTTCACTTCCCGTCACTCTTCCAACATTAGAAGTGTTGTTGAAAGTCGGGAAAGAAATACCACAATGGAACCTATATTTGCCTCTCGCCTTGGTTCCATAGCCCATAGCACCACTCCTACCACCACTACTAGAGCAATGTACCCCCGTAACGGTAAGAGCAATACCATTTCTCCTTCCACCATTCACATGGGAACTAGAAGATGCAAACCTCCCATTTCCCATGGAACAACCACCACCACCTCCCATACTAATGGAAGGTCCTCTACTACTCTCTTGCTCACCACAAGCAACACCAAGAGAAGATGCATATGCACAATTCATATAATCATCCTCATCATAAATTCTCTCTACGTGATGCAATGGAAAATACGCGGAAACGAAAAGACGATACAAAATGCGGAAACGAGAACAAGATAGGCGATATCGATAACAATATCGAGATAAAAGCAAGACGAGACTTGAACGTTTACCTAAGTAGCACCGAGGAACTCGTCTCGATACACCCCGGGTGAAGTCAAGGATCACCTATACTACGCAACTACCCTCAAGGGACACCCGGCCCTTGCAAATAGAATGATCAGAGAGGTTACGATGTTCAACCTGGAATCCACCAAGTGAAATCATGCCCGTTCACGGGTTCAACATTGAGATTCACTCAAAGAAAATATCATTCTACATTCAGAGTTAGCTAAAAAACAATAAATGAACTAAGGGTGTATTTATAGTTTCCCATTACAAGTTTTGCCTAGTTTCTGGTCAGCACTGCTCAACTGGTCTTCGCGATCACGTGAATGGAATAGCGTTCGCGTGGGCACTAAACTTCAGAGGGTCGCGATCGCGTCCTTGTGTGCGCAATTGCGCAGGGCAAATGACTTCTCTTCGCGATCGCGTGAGTAGTGGCGCGATCGCGCAGAGCAAATGTCTGGCACCAGGCAGTAGCTCAGAAAATGCTGTCCTGTTTTGCCCTGTTGTGGCTCCCCTGTTTCCTGCGCTGGTTTAAGCCCTGTTTCCACTTTGATTGAGCTTCAATGCATGGTCTTCAAGTCGTCTCTCGAGCTCATATCATCCATGCCTTGACTCCAGGACCAAGTGTAGGTGTCGATGCAATTTGTGTTGCATCATTCTCCCCTTCTTGAGAAAATTTCGTCCTCGAAATTAAGGCGTCCTCCTCCAAGGTATTATCACCTACATCAAAAGGCAACAAAAACAAAAATTCCTACTACAAGAGTAGGTTAGTGCACTAAGTGTGGGAAAACACACTCTTGTGGTACAACCAAGTATCAATGGCAACAAAGAAGCTCATGCTCCCAAAGGAGCTAGCAAGTACTTGGTTTGACAAAAAAGTGCTCCCAACACAAGAACAAATAAAGAGATCAATAGGGTATGGCACATGCAAGATTAAGCTATCAAAATCCCTACAATCCCTACGTTCAAGAGTAGTGCACCAAGGCTTCCCACGATGCGAGTAGGCAAGTCCAACAATAGTGAAGGTAAGTGGTGTGGAAAATTCACTCTTGTGATAGAGCCAAGTATCAATGCAAATCAAAAAGCTTATGTCTCCAAAGGAGACCACAAGTTCTTGGCTCCGTAGTGACAAGCACTCACCAACACGACAAGCAAAGAGATCAATAGAACATGGAGCATTCAAGATTAAGCAATCAAAGTTCCTACGATCCCTAAGCTCATGATCAACAAACCAGACCTTTAATGCAATATTTTCACAATGCGGCACAACGGTTTCGGCATGCTCAAGTCTCAAAGTGTGGTTAACATATGGGAGGGAATAGACAAGGTAAGTCAAATCACAATTAGAAGCAATTACCCCACTCCCCTTCTTAAGAGCTCTTATACTCACACTAAGAGATACCTCCTCACCTCCAATTTCATCCTCGAGACAACCCCCCTCACAAGGTAAACTCTCAAGGAAGGCATTATCAATGGCCTCTTCATCATCATAACCCGCACTAACAAGAGTAGGGTCACTAGAAGAATCATCTTCCTCACTTGAAGCTTCAAACGAAGAGCTGTCTATGGGATCAAATCCCTCACACCACGGAGGATCCAACTCATCCCTAACTCTAGCTCGATACAACTCACCACCACAAATAAGGATGCTCTCAAACAATGAGAATGTAAAAGCATGCACCTCAATTTCATGGTCAAGCAAAAGCATAGTATCATAGCTAGGTTCATCATCCGCACTTGAGGAGTCATCGAAAACAAATCGATCCATCTCATACTCTAGAGACTCCTCAATGTCACTACCTCCCCCACTACAACACAGAGGCCCACCAATGGCAACTAGATCAATAAGGGTGTGATCACACGTCACATCCTCCCCTTTATCAAAACTTGGTGGTGTGTCATAACAAGGTTCACAAGCAAGGTCAACTAACACATTTTTACTAGAGAGAGGTTCTTTGAATATCGGGCTCACATCGTAATGCGGCTTTTCATTCCTCTCTACTAGGTCACATGCAAACACAAGTTGACCATTAGACTCTTCACTAGTTGCAAGGTCAATATAGGCATCACAAGCAACAACTAGCTTTGAGTCCCCACAAGACAAGGGATTAACATGTTCATGAGAAGGGAAGGTAACACTTACATTTGAGTCTCTCCCGTGAGCACTCACATCTCTTGTAGCGTCATGTTTAAGCCCTCCTTCATGAAACTCACAATGTCGAGCTCCATCCTCTTGTCTTCCTTCCAAGGCAAACGGTTGAGGCTCCAATAGCTCGCCTCCATGAGTACCTACACAAAAGCTATGGCAAGAAAAAGAAGATAACATATGGTTAGGATAAAGGGTGCCCTCACTCTCAATTTGTTTCTCCTCTCCTCTTCGTTCTTTCAATTCGCTCTCATGTGCAAGTGTGTGGGGATGAGGTCCAATAATGTTATCACCTCGCTCACTTTTCCCAACTCCCTCATTTGCCTTTGGTTGGCTCATAGGGGTAGTATACTTACTCCTAGAGTGAGTAACTTCATAATCTTGGGGAATGCCCAAGTTGTGGGGAATGCCCAACACTTCATTATTAGTACCTTCTTTGGTACCCTTTTGGACACTCGGGGTCCATTTTCTTTCAAGGCGCTCAAGCTGCCGGTCCAAAGACTCTACCTCGGCCAAGATGTAGGCCAAAGTACTTAACGTATCTTCATCGATATCATACACGTCTCCGGCCATGTACCTACACAAATCAAAAACAAGAAAGAGGTTAGAGTAAAAGCCCTCACTCGCTCCCTCACCTTTGAAGTGTCACTCGGATACACTCAATTTAGTGGCGGGGGTTTTATCACTCAAGCTTGATCTCAAAGGCTTCCTCGTAGTTGAACAACCACCTCAATAACCACTCAAGTGACAAGAACCAAATACTCTTCGGGGTGAGTGGAATTGATGGGACTCGATGGGCGAACGGCTTTATAAGTGAGCACTTGAGCCAAGAAATATACTACGAGTCTTCTTTGAGCTCTACTCTCCTTCTAGGCACGAAGATCCTAAACGCAAAAAGAATTAGCACTAATTGGGCAGGAGTGTTACCCTCAAAGTACTAACCGGAAGTGACGCGATCAAAGGGAAAAAGATCGAATCGCCACTAAATGGATTCGGAATTGGATGATTTTTGGTTAGTGATCTACAAACTCACCATATTTGATGATACAATTGAAGTTTTGGTGAGCGGAAACTGTTACGAATGCTTTGCGAACAATCTGTCCCAGTTCAGGATTCCTGCAAATTGTGAACCCTTCGCGATCGCGTGAGCAATGTCGCGATCGCGATGAACATAGTGACAATGGGGCGCGTTCGCGTGAGGCCGTGCGCGATCGCGCAGGCCTGCGTTCCAGAACCAGAATCTCGACTGCAAAATCAGTTTTTGGCAGACAAATCACACCAATTCGACTTGTTGTTCAGTTTTAAAGCTTCCAAAGGGTGTTTTCAACTGAAGTAAACAATCCCCAATGGTTTTTCCAATCAAACAACGAACAAACAACTCGTTTTCAAGAATTCGGAGTAAGTTCTTCAAATTTTCAAGAACTTCAAAATTTTCAAAGTTCGATTTTCATTCCGCTACTCCGAATGATGATATGGGGATATCAAAATGACGGGAAAACTATATAGAACAATCCCCGAAGCCTAGCCGTGCTCTGATACCAACTGATGCAATAGTAAATACGCGGAAACGAAAAGACGATACAAAATGCGGAAATGAGAACAAGATAGGCGATATCGATAACGATATCGAGATAAAAGCAAGACGAGACTTGAACGTTTACCTAAGTAGCACCGAGGAACTCGTCTCGATACACCCCGGGTGAAGTCAAGGATCACCTATACTACGCAACTACCCTCAAGGGACACCCGGCCCTTGCAAATAGAATGATCAGAGAGGTTACGATGTTCAACTTGGAATCCACCAAGTGAAATCATGCCCGTTCACGGGTTCAACATTGAGATTCACTCAAAGAAAATATCATTCTACATTCAAAGTTAGCTAAAAAACAATAAATGAACTAAGGGTGTATTTATAGTTTCCCATTACAAGTTTTGCCTAGTTTCTGGTCCGCACTGCTCAACTGGTCTTCGCGATCGCGTGAATGGAATAGCGATCGCGTGGGCACTAAACTTCAGAGGGTCGCGATCGCGTCCTTGTGTGCGCAATCGCGCAGGGCAAATGACTTCTCTTCGCGATCGCGTGAGTAGTGGCGCGATCGCGCAGAGCAAATGTCTGGCGCCAGGCAGTAGCTCAGAAAATGCTGCCCTGTTTTGCCCTGTTGTGGCTCCCCTGGTTCCTGCGCTGGTTTCAGCTCTGTTTCCACTTTGATTGAGCTTCAATGCATGGTCTTCAAGTCGTCTCTCGAGCTCATATCATCCATGCCTTGACTCCCGGACCAAGTGTAGGTGTCGATGCAATTTGTGTTGCATCACTACGTCACTATCATCATGTTCAAATTCATCACAAGAAGAGTAAGTAGGATCATCATACCTTGAAGCGTCACTATCTTCATATTCTTGACTTGGAGCATAAGATTCTTCACACTCATCTTCGCAAGCTCCATAGTCTTCTTCATCTTCGTAATAAACATAGTGACCCGCTTCATCATCATAGGAGCCTTGGTTCCCCGAATCGTCGTAGCAATACCCATCGTCACCATCATAGGAACCATAGCCTCCATCATCTCCGCATGAGTCATATCCTCCACAATAATCGTCCGATGCCATAGTTGTAACCAAAGAGTTAAGGACCTCACAAGTTCACTCCCTCACGTGTATCACTCAAGAGATGTCACTCAATTTTCTTTCCACTCGTGTATACACTCAAGGTCGTTGGCTTTTATGACCTCACTCTATTGTTCTCACCACTCAAGCCTTTTTCCACTCAAGACCTTCTTGTCTCTTAGTAATCACAATGGCAAGATCAATCAACTAATGCACCCAAGTAATGGTTCGGAATGGAGTTTAAGTGACTCGATGTACGGAAGCTAATTTAATGCGCACTTGAAGCAAGCAAAATCTACGACTTTAAGTAAAGAATTCAAGACACACAACACCCTAAGGAATCAAAGATTAGTGTTAATAAAGTAGGACTAATACCTTAGAAACACTAACCAAGAGGTACGGAAGCAAACGGAACACAAAAAGACACGAAACGAAACCAAATGGAGACCCTTCAGGAGTGGGCGCCCCGCCTCTGCAAGGTGGGCGGTCCGCCTACTCCAAGATCCAGAGAGCTGAAGGAAAACAGGCGGTCCGCCTATAGGAGTGGGCGGTCCGCCTACTGGTGCTTTCGGCACAGTCCGAAAACGGGTTTTTGGTCCCTTTGCACCCAAATTTCGATGTTCCAAGGTGTTTTTTTCCAGTCCGAAGGTACCCAATGGTGTTTTCAACTACCACAATCAATCCCCAATGCTTTATATCAACACCCAATCCATAACAAATCCAAATCAAGCAATTTCAATCAAGTTCAAGGGTTTTTCAATTTTGGGGTTTTTGATTTTTTTCAACTTTTGATTCTCAACATCAAATCATGAAACAAGGGTACCAAATCAACGGGTAATCATCATAGATCAATCCCCGATATCAAACACCAAAGGAATCATCAAATCCAATCCACAACAAGAATTTTTTTTTTGTATTTTTCACTTTTTCAATTTTTTTGTTTTTCTTCTTTTTCACAAGAACATAAACACAATAACAATAAAGTAAAGATAGGATGAACAAGGAACGTGGATTAGTAAGAACGAAACCCGAGCCTTGCTCTGATACCAAACTGATAAGACTCAAATAGGCGGAAGCGATAAACTAAGATGCGGAAGCAACAATCACAAGATAACAAGAAAGTAAGGGATTGGGGAGAATAGAAATAGAAGAAAGAACGAATCAAACTAAACAATTAGATTGATTCAAAAGGGAGAAGAGACTTGAACCATTAAACGGGACTCACACTAGCGGTGATCCACCATGGATTCAATGTAAGAGATACATGAAGTCAACGCTTCAACAAGAAAGGCCAAGCCTATTCTATCTTCTCAATTCTATCTTCAAAACTAGCTAAGGAATAATGCTAAGCTATGGAGTATTTATAGGCCACATTTAAGACATAATGAAAGGCCTAAAGTACCCTTAAGTAGATTCTAAAGTCATAAGCCACGTAGGGGCATAATAGAAATTACATAGGATAAAAAACTAGCAAGTCCCGTAGGCTATTCAGCAGTAGGCGCCCCGCCTAGTGTAAGTAGGCGCCCCAAGCAGGCCCTCCGCCTCTGCAGTAGGCGGACTGAGATCCAAAGGCTAGAAACCAAGTGGGCGGTCCGCCTAGTCTAGTGGGCGGTCCGCCTGCTTCCCTGAACACTTGAAACGCCTCGAAATGTGTCTCCCGAGCCTCTCCTTTGGGGCCTAGGTGGTCCTCCTTCCTTGGCGCTCCTTTGCATGATCTTTAAGTCGCTTTCGGGGGCCTTGGCGGTACTCTTTGTGCTCTCAAGCTTGGCTCTTGATGGTTGGCGTTTTGGCTCCAATTTGGGTCTTATCAACTACTCTATAAAAAAGAGAATTATGCTCATAGTAATCAATCGCCTATCTTCTCAAGAAGAGTACCATATCCACCATTGACTTGGACCTTGAATGACTCCACAGGTTAGCAGCCCAATCAAAACGATAATCTTTCAACTACGCCTACTTCATCTTGAAAACATCATTGCCATGCATTATTGAGTCAACAAACTTAAGCACATAAGCACCACCATCTTGCCTACACAAGATTTAACGAAAGGTGAATGCAAAAAATAAATAAAATAAAAAATAGAATCAACAAATGCAATATCATACCATAATTAACTTAAACTTAATAGGCAACAACTTTCCCAGTACAACCATCAAATGTAATGTCAACGTCACGAAAAGAAAGAAAAATAAAAAAATTAATACCTACTACGAAACAGTAAGCAAGCACAACCTGACAGACAACACTTTCCCTATAAACATAACTTATGTTTGAATGCTATATTAACTATTGCCTTGTGGGCAACCATTTCTATAAGAATAGGAAAAATAAAAAATGTAACAGCCAACAAAACTTATAATTGAATATAATCTCAACTGTTGCAAGGGCAACAGTTTCTACAATAAAAAAATAAAATACAACACCAATACTTTGCTAAAAATTTACACCAACTATGTAACAGATTCAACAACATAAAAAGAACATTACCGATTAAAAACAAAATCTAACGAATCAAGGAAGCAAAAATTATAAAAAAAAAATACAACACCAATACTTTGCTAAAAATTTACATCAACTACGTAATTGATGTAATTTCATAAGATATTCGACAATATTAAACAAAAGGTACCAATTAACAAAAAAAAATTAATTATTTAGGGAAGTAAAAATTGGATTATTTATAAAAATCAATATAGAAAAAAATAAAACCTAAATAAGAAGAATAGAGAAACTAACCTAGATGAAGAACCCTAATTCGTAAGGGAAAGAAAGGGAGGGGGGGAGAGAGAGAGAGAGAGAGAGAGAGAGAGAGATAGTGTGTGTGTGTGTGTGTGTATGTGTGTGTGTGTGAGGGGAAAGAGAAGGGGTTGCTCAGAATTAGAAATTAGGGCTAATACTGGTCAGGGGTAAAATAGACTTTTCATATGTTTAAAAATGGGTAGGAGGCCATTTTGCTTAAACATTTCTTAGTGGGAACAAAAGGACATAACCAGGGATAAGGGGGTACATGGGATGAAATTTTTTGACACTTACGTATATAATATATAAATAGAGGATAACGCACGTAAATGCATGATATCTAATGCACATTTTGCACAAATAGACACATTGTACCCTTAAGTTGAATGATGGCTAATTTTAGAAAAAGGAGGGACAAAATTTGGTGTCAACAGCTGCCCCTCTTTTCCCAGGGATGATGAAAGAGTCGTTGGGAAAAGATAGTTGACGGAGTAGCCAATTTTGTCACGACTGGTGGGCAAAATGATTGAAAGGGGAGAATGGGAGTTTTGGGGTATTTTGGCCGAACTCCGGTCTCTGAGTTGCCTACATATCTCGGGTTTCACGAGAATCAGGTCGTGTGTAGTTCTAGAATGGCGTGTTGCCTGTACGAGATGTTTATGGCGCACGATTTGAATGTAAAGACTAAACTTATCCGAGTATGTAAAGTTTAGATTCGTGTATGTTTTGCTTTTTGGCGAGATAAATGAAGGATGAAGTAAGAGTACTATCGAAGATGAGATAGCATCAGTATATCGAGCGTGGGAAAGAGGCTTATAATCGTCCTAATTATGAAAATGTGGCGCGCTACACACCCATAAAGATGAATTTATAGGTACATAGTTTCCACTTCATCTCGATAAATGAGTAATATTTCCCTCGATATTGCCTTGACTGAGCTGGGAAGGATTTGAGGAGCGAGTTTTAAAATGCGCACGACTTAAGCAGTTGGGCACGATTAAGCACAAAGACACACACGATTGACACAGATGGGTTTGGAGGGACAAGGTAGGTATTAGCTGGAAGGGAAATGCGAAATGACATCCTAATTCATAATGACGGATTAGGCAGATACTTGTGAGGGCATGAAATGATCGGCTTTTGGGCATGTCAGAATTCGACAGAATTGGCATTTTGCTGGTAGGACAAAGGCATTGTCGAAGTCGAGATAACATCGATAGACCGAGTGTGGTGAATAGGCTTGTAAACGTCCTAGTTATGAAGATGTGGTGCACGACACACCCATAAAGAGGGGTTTACATGGGCACGTTTTCCACCATAACTCGATAGAGGAGTCATCTTGGCCTCAACATTGTCTTGAATGAACTGAGGAATATTGAGGAGTAAAGCACGATGAATATGCATGATTCAAATAGATAGGCACGATTAGGAAGGAACACGGAGCTGGTACCTAATCGGCGAGGAACCATTAGGTAGATTACTAATGCGAGTATGGAACCGTGGACTTGAGGAGTATAGCCATTGTCTGTAGGATTAGGCTTCTCGAATTGGGTCTTTGGGATGATGCTTTGTATGTGTTTGAGGTTTTGTGATTGCACAATGATAAGGATCAAAATCAAAAGACAAAAGAACGATAAAGGGAACGAGACGCGTCTCGAACTCCCTACGAAGTAACCAAAGAGAACTTGTTCCGTGATACCCTCGTATCGGTATCAAGAAGAGCCTACGCTAAGCAACCACCCTCGAGTCGCACCCGGGACTCGCAAGTAGAACGATCGGGTGTCAGTTTGGAAGTCAACTAGGATCCGCTAGTGAATTCAAGCCAACCAAAAGGGTTTCTTCATAAACAAGAGCTCAACTCTATTCATCATTCAACAATATTCAAGGTAAGCTAAGTTTCAAAGAAGACTAATGAAGTATTTATAGGCTTCACTTAGACATAATGAAAGCCCTAAAGTACCTCCAAAGTGGGTCTAAATAACAAAGGCCACGTAGGGCTATAATAGTCAAAACATAGCAACTTAATAAGGTGTCCCTTCCTTATCTTCAGTGAAGTAGGCGCCCAGCCTAGTGTACAATGCGCCCCAAGTAGGTGCCCCGCTTGAAAAGTAGGCGCCCCACCTAAAGTCCACCAGGCGCCCCGCCTCTGCACAGGGGCGGTCCGCCCCCTGAGTTGTGCCAAACTTCAGAGAGTTGAGGGGGCGGTCCACTTAGTAGAGTGGGCGGTCCGCCTCCCCCTGTGGCTCCTTGGATTGCCTCCAAATGTGTCCCGGATGCCTCTCCAAGTGGCCTATGTGGCCCTTCATCCATAGCACTCCAAAGCATGATCTTTAAGTCGCTCTCGGAGCCTTCTTCCATGTCCTTCCAAGTCAAGTAGAGATGAGTGTCTTGAATCAACTTGGCTTGACTTCTAGTTAATGGCCTTGAGGTAGTATGCCCCGCATCATCCTCCCCTTCTTGGGAAGGTTTCGTCCTCGAAACCATGGCCTCCTTCTCTCCGGTATCACCATCCCCTACATCACAAAGAGTCAAGTCAGTCACATTAAAAGTGTTGGACACATTGTACTTACCGGGTAGATCAATCATATAGGCGTTATTGTTGATCTTGGAGAGCACTTGGAACGGTCAATCTCCACGGGGTGCCAACTTCCCTTTCCTAAGGTTTGGAAACCTTTCTTTGCGGAAGTGCACCCACACCCAATCTCCCTTCTTGAGCTCAAGCTTCTTCCTTCCCTTGTTCTTCTTGGAATCAACCTTTGCATAGGCTTCTTCCAAGTTCTTCTTTGCTTTAGCATGAAGCTCAATCATAGCCTTGGCTCGGCTTTTACCTTCAAAACTCACAACAAAATTTTTGGGCAATGGGGTTAGATCAAGTGGAATCAAAGGATTAAAGCCATACACACACTCAAACGGAGTCATACCAATCAAACTATGCAAAGTACGGTTAGATGCAAACTCCATAAGAGGCAACTTATCAACCCATGTCCCGGCCATACCTCGGGTCATAGCTCTAAAGAGAGCACCCAAAGTTCGGTTCACCACCTCGGTTTGCCCATCTGTTTGAGGGTGGTGGGACGTAGAGAACAAAAGCTTGGTGCCAAGAGCAACCCACAAGCTCCTCCAAAAATGGCTAAGGAACTTGGTGTCCCTATCACTCACAATAGTTTGAGGCACACCATGCAACTTTAACACATTATCAATGAACAAAGAAGCAACATGTTGTGCATCATCACACTTTTTACATGGAATGAAGTGAGCCATTTTGGAAAACCTATCCACGAAAACTTTAATGCTATCATGTCCCCCCTAGACCGTGGCAACCCCACAACAAAGTCCATTGAGATATCCATCCACGGGCTAGTAGGTACGGGGAGGGGAGTATACAAACCATGGGGGTTGGCTTTAGATTTAGCATGCTTGCACTCAAGGCAATTTTTGCAAAGCTTTTCAACTTGTGCCCCCATCTTTGGCCAATGGAATTGTTCCATGAGAATGGCCATGGTCTTGTTTCTCCCAAAGTGTCCCATAAAGCCCCCACAATGAGCTTCACGAATAAGCAATTCCCTCCAAGAGGACTCGGGAACACACACTCTACCTTTTTTAAAGATATAGCAATCAAATGCCATAGCTGATGGTAGAGGCGCAACTCACATCTTATATCGCCGGATCAACCCCAAATCGAGGTCCGTCCCCGACACCATCATGACCACCCCAAGCCACGCAACTTCTCCAGGGGGTGGACCCCACGACGGGCGGCTCCCGAGGATGTGGACCCCACGACTGGCGGCCCTATATCATCCCCCTTTCTTTAAAGCAAGTTCGTCCCCGAACTTCGCATGGTGTAGCCAGGAATCAAACCCGGGTTGGCTCTGATACCAAACTTTAAGAGTGAGTTGCAACCATTTCTACCAAAAACCATAGCTGATGGTATAGGTGCAACTCACATCTTATATCGTCGGATCAACCCATTGGTACTTCTCAACTCTTTCTCCTTTCTCAAGAGCTTCATGAATGCTCTTTAGCTTAGGGTCTTGAGCATACATCAACTTAATGCTCTCGAAACCCTATGAGTTTAGAGGCAAGAGTGGTGGCAAGATCAAACTTCCTAGAAAGTGCATCCGCCACAACATTGTCTTTCCCTTTCTTGTATTGGATAACATAGGGAAAAGACTCAATGAACTCTACCCACTTGGCATGACGCTTGTTCAATTTCTCTTGGCCCTTGATGCAGCCCGAACACGTTCTGATCAAGTGTTCGACCCACCGAGGCCAATGACACGAAGCCAAGCCAAGCTGCTCCACGATGTTCACATTCACTTGGCTTGGTTTAAGGAAAGCAATTGCTCCAAAACTGAGTGGCCGGGCTCAAGAACCGAAGGCGTCATCTTCAAGTTTGAGCCCGAGGACAAAGTGACCGAACACCAACTCTTGGCGCCGAGCAGCACAGAACCGAACACAACAAATTGAGTTCGAAGTCAAAGTCAAGTGAGCGCCCGATGACAATTGAGTTCGAGCAAGCAACCAAGCACCGAAGTCAAGGCAACCGAACACACACTTAGCTCAGCCCTGCGTGGCTTGTTTTTGTTGGTAACTTGTGATCATTTACTATTTGACCCTTAGCCTAGTCTATAAATACTCCATTTACGTTTCATTGTAAGTTAGTTATTGTTGAATGACCAAACATAGCAAGTGCTATTGTGAGTCTCCGATGGAGCCGAACCCCGATGTGGGCTTTTAAAGAACTTGTGTCATTCGGTGTCTTCGATTGAACATTTTCTTCTTGGTCATTCAGTTTGCAAGAAGCTTGTTCTTCTTGAGGATTGTTGCATAGCATAGGTGCGTCTTGATTTTCATTCAATCGAGCTTTGAGACAGGTTCCTCACTGTTCTTTTGAATCGAAGCAAGATTTGTCTTGCTTCTATCTTTTAATTCCTGTTTTCTTCCGCATTTTCTTCGTGTTTAGCTTTCCCTCGGGTTTGCTTACACCATCTTGGTATCAGAGCACAGTTTTGGCTTGTTTCTACAACCCCAAATCCTGTTCAAGTTATCCTTACCTTTCGTGCGTTTGAGTCTTTGTTTTCCATTTCGTGTTCTTGTTTATTTTGGTTACTGTGGTGTTGTTGTTTTATAAAAAAAAAAAGTGTTAAATGAAAAATTCAAAAATTTGCATTGATTGTCGGTTGTTTGGATTAAACAACCATTGATTTGAGTTCACCACTGTCCAAAGATCAATATGAGTACCCGACATACAACGTTTGTGACTAGGGTTTCTCGACAAAATTTTGGACTGTTTTGAGCTTAGTGGTGACTGTAATCGAACCCCAGCTTGTCTTGGTTGTTACCGATGAAGACTAGTGGTTCTTGACTGATTTGGGTGTGATTCGTGCTTAAAATTTCGAAGTTCTATGAATTAAGTTGTGTCCGTATGCCAGAAAATTGTTACTGTTGTAACAGCGAACGGTCACGAGGAGCTTACTCTTAGCTCAAGGAACATTGAACGGAATTTCCTTCGTTGTTGTTGTTATCGGAGTCGAAAGAAGCAACCCAAATTCTATTGAAAGTCTTGGTCAATGAACGAAGTAAAGGCTATCCGTACGCCGGAGCTAAAAGACTTCACTGTACCATTGAAGAAGAAGGGGTAAAATTTTAAATCCAAAAACCCCAGGTGGAAGCGTGTCGGTTTGAAAAGGGAAAGCGGATAAGGTAAAACGCTATCCGTACCAAGGAGGGACCACTCTTGTACGGACAAGAGTTGGTATGTTCGAAGAAGATTCCGAAGAGAAATCGAAGGGTAGATTCTCCTAGGTTCTCACTTTCTTGTGTTCGATAAATCTAGTTAGTGGATCTTTGGAGTAAATCTTTCCTACTCGAGGTCGTACTAACTCCTTTTGAGCTTATAGGAATTCGTGCGTGGGGTGACCGAAGTCCTACTCTCGTAGAAATCCTTTTGACTCCCCGAAGCGCAAGAGTAAATAGCGTCCGTCCATTGAGTCATATCAATTCACTCATCCCGAAGGAGACATTGTAACTTGTCAAATTCGAAGGAACTGAGACAAGTTGATCAACCGAGGAAGCCATTGGCTACAAGATCTTGAGTGACCAAAACCGAACCCATAAATTGAGTGGACCCGAGTGCCACCCAACAAAGGTGAGGGAGTGAGTGAGGTGATTTCTAACCTTAACACTTTGATTGGTCTTTGATTTGTGCAGGTACCATAGCTGGGAATGGAGGTGAAGGAAAGGGCATTGAGACGCCCGAGGTGTCGTTAGCCGATCTCATGGCTGCGATACAAGGCATCAGTGCCGAAGTAAGAGGAGTGAGTGCTCTAGTAGCTCAACTCGAGTAAGGAAGTGTGTCCGTGGCCTTACCTGGGTCCGGCGCTGGAACTAGCAACTCTACTCCGATGAAACCAGAGCTGTTCGCTGAGCTTGTTCGACAACATCAGTTGAAAAGTGAGGCTATTCGGAAGGAAGTCTTGGGCAATCCCCAAGCACAACAACAAAACTTGGGCAATCCCTAAGCTAGATATCAATACTTGGGCATTCCCCGAGGTGAAAGAGTACCACTTCCAATGGCCCGAAGACAAACTGAGGTCGTTGATGAAGGGGTCGATGAAGGAGAGCTTCCCGAAGTCGAACCTGAATATGAGCAACCGTTCATCCAACGAAGGCAGGCTCACCGAGGTCGTGGGAATCTCTGAGGTCGTGGCCGAGGCGCAAATGTTGAAAGACATATTGAGCATGAGGCTGATGATCACTATGATGAGTATCCCGAACCGATTCGAGGTGCTCGAGATTCAAACTTGAACAGTGTCAAGATCACTATTCCACCCTTCAAAGGAACTAGTGATCCAGATGAATATCTTGAATGGAAGCTTAAAATGGAGCGAATTTTCGAAACCAATGAGATGACCGAAGAGAGGAAAGCGGCCCATGCAATCGCTTCGTTCGAAGCGTATGCATCCACATGCTGGGAAGCTGACAAGAGGCTTAGATGAAGGAATGCATATCCCGAAGTCACTACTTGGACACAGTTGAAGAGAGCAAAGTTCAAATTAACTCTCCTAGTGCTTCAAATATTCAGTGTCATAAATGCAAGGGTTATGGTCACATGGCAAAAGAGTGTCCAACTCGCAAAGTTATGCTTTTGCTCGAAGATGGGACCATCCATGAGCAAGCGAGTGGCACCGAGGAGGAATATATCGAGGAGATTGACCGAGCTGAAAATGATGATGGTCGAGAAGCTACCGAAGCTGATCATCCGGAAATGTTTCTTGTGGTTCGAAGGAATTTGAGCTGTATGACTCTCGAAGAGGAGGACAACCAAAGAGAGAATCTGTTCCATGCCCGATGTCGAGTGAGGGGGAAGGTGTGTTCGATGATCATTGATTCCGGTAGTTGTGCGAATGTGGTGAGCCAAACCTTGGTTTCACAAATGGGACTACCTACCTTGAAACATCCACATCCTTACAAATTACAATGGTTGAATGAGTGTGGAGAATTGAGGGTTGTCAAACAAGTGTGGATCAAGTTTAGAGTTGGAGAATATTAAGATGAGATGATGTTCGATGTGGTGCCGATGCAAGCTTGTCATATGCTATTGGGTCGACCATGGCAGTATGATCGGACGGTTGTGCACAATGGAAGATCCAACACTTACACTGCAAAGCTCGAAGGGAAGAGTTTCATACTAATACCCTTGTCTCCAAAACAAGTCACCGAGGACTATAAAAGAATGAAAGAATTGAAAGACGCGGCCAAAGCTAAGCTTCCGATGGGAACAAAAATTGTGGCCGAAGACATTCATTCCCCGCCCGAAGTAAGAGGTATTTGTGCAATCATGCAACCGGGTGAGTATCTACGAGGCAACGACAACGATCAGATGATGATTTGCCTCGTGCACAAGGGTATCTTTCTAAACTCTAATGATGATTTTTCTAACGATAACCCTTTGCCTAGTGCTGTACAAAGTGTTTTGCAGGACTTCGGAGACATGTTTCCCGAAGAAATGCCAGGTGGATTGCCTCCGTTGAGAGGAATCGAGCACCAAATTGACTCCGTACCGAGGTCACAAATCCCCAACAAACCTGCATACCGGTGTAATCCCGAAGACACAAAAGAGCTCCAACGGCAGGTTTATGAGTTGCTGAACAAGGGCCTCGTTCGAGAGAGCCTGAGTCCTTGCGCCGTTCCTGTTATCCTTGTCCCGAAGAAAGATGGAACATGGCGAATGTGCGTTGATTGCCGAGCAGTCAACAAAATAACGGTAAAGTATCGTCATCGTATCCCTCAATTAGATGACATGCTAGACGAGTTGAGTGGTTCTTCATGCTTTACGAAGATAGACCTCAGGTCCGGTTACCACCAAATCCGAATGAAACCCGGAGATGAGTGGAAAACCGCATTCAAGACCAAGTTCGGTCTCTATGAATGGTTGGTGATTCCTTTTGGCCTCTCCAATGCACCAAGCATATTCATGCGACTGATGAACTGTGTGCTCAAACCATTCATAAATAAGTTTGTTGTTGTTTATTTCGATGACATCCTTATTTATAGCAAATCTGTGGATGAACATGTCGAACACCTAAGGCTAGTGCTTGATAAGCTTAGAGAAGAGAAGTTATATGCTAACTTCAAGAAATGTACCTTTTTTGTCGAACGAGTAGTCTTTCTAGGATTCGTCGTCAGTGCTAATGGTGTCGAAGTCGACGAATCAAAAGTCGAAGCCATCAAAGATTGGCCAACTCCAACCTCAGTATCACAAGTTCGTAGCTTCCATGGCTTAGCTAGCTTTTACCGAAGGTTTGTTCGTGACTTTAGCACCGTGGCAGCTCCTTTAACCGAGCTGGTTAAGAAAGACCATCCATTTGTGTGGGAAGAGTCCCAAGAGAGTGCTTTCCAAGAGTTGAAACGGAGGTTATGCTCTGCCCCGTTGTTGCAACTCCCTGACTTCGGCAAAGCATTCGAAGTCGAGTGTGATGCGTCCGGGGTTGGGAACGGAGGAGTGCTGATGCAAGAATCGAAGCCAATCGCGTACTTTAGCAAAAAGCTTAAGGGTGCAACCTTGAACTACTCTACGTATGACAAGGAGTTGTATGCCCTTGTTCGAGCGCTCGCCCATTGGCAGCATTATTTGTGGCCTCGAGAGTTTGTTATTAAAAGAGATCATGAATCATTAAAACATCTCCGAGGTCAGGAGAAATTGAACCGAAGGCATGCCAAGTGGGTTGAATTCATTGAAAGTTTTCCCTATGTAATTCATTACAAAAAGGGAAAAGACAATGTCGTGGTTACCTCTTCAAGAATGGGAGGGTTTGTGTGCCAGTGTCATCGTGGAGAGAGCTCTTAGTTCGAGAAGCTCACTCCGGAGGCTTGATGGGACACTTCGGTGTCGAAAAAACTCTTGGTATCTTAACCGAGCAGTTCTATTGGCCAAATATGCGACGAGATGTGGAAAAGCTTTGCAATGCTTGTCTCGTTTGCAAGAAAGCTAAATCGAAGTCCAACCCTCATGGATTGTACACCCCGTTGCCAGTGCCTGATCGACCTTGGGTTTATATATCCATGGACTTTGTCTTGGGTTTACCAAGATCGGGGGTAGGGCATGATAGCATCTTCGTTGTCGTGGATCGATTTTCCAAAATGGCTCACTTTATTCCTTGTAAGAAATGTGATGATGCACAACATGTAGCTACATTGTTTATTTCTCATGTGTTAAAATTGCATGGTGTGCCTCGTACTATTGTGAGTGATCGAGACTCAAAGTTCTTAAGTCATTTTTGGAAGTGTTTGTGGGGTGCCCTCGACACCAAATTACTATTCTCGACGTCTCACCATCCTCAGACTGATGGACAGACCGAGGTATTTAACCGAACCTTGGGATCTTTGCTTCGTGCAATGACCAAAGGTAAGGTCGGCAACTGGGCAGATCGTTTGCCCATGATGGAGTTTGCATATAATCGAACGGTGCATCGCATGATAAATATGACCCCGTTCGAATGTGTGTATGATTTTAATCCTTTGATTCCACTTGATTTAACCCCATTGCCTCGACATTCTGTTATTGATTTTGAAGGTACTCGCCGAGCCACTGCCTTGATCGAGTTACATGCAAAGGTGAAGAAGAACTTCGAGGACGCTTATGCAAAGCTCGCATCAAAGAAAAACAAAGGGCATAAAAAGTTGGAATTAAAGAAGGGAGATTGGGTTTGGGTTCACTTTCGAAAGGAACGCTTCCCGAACCAAAGGAAAGGAAAGTTGGCTCCTCGAGGGGATGGTCCATTCCAAGTGCGGAGCAAGATCAACAACAATGCTTATGTGATCGACCTTCCTGGTGAGTATAACGTGTCCAACACCTTTAATGTTGCTGACTTAGCTCCTTGTGTTGTAGGTCAAACTTCGGAGGGAGACGAGTGCTCGATTTCGAGGACGAAATCTTCTCAAGAAGGGGAGGATGCAGCCCAAACACGTTCTGATCAAGTGTTCGACCTACCGAGGCCAATAACACGAAGCAAAGCCAAGCTGTTGCACGATGTCACATTCACTTGGGTTGGTCGAAGGAAAGCAATTGCTCCAAAACTGAGTGGCCGGGCTCAAGAACCGAAGGCGTCATCTTCAAGTTTGAGCCCGAGAACAAAGTGACCGAACACCAACTCTTGGCGCCGAGCAGCACAGAACCGAACACAACAAATTGAGTTCGAAGTCAAAGTCAAGTGAGCGCCCGATGACAATTGAGTTCGAGCAAGCAACCAAGCACTGAAGTCAAGGCTACCGAACACACACTTAGCTCAGCCCTGCGTGGCTTGTTTTTGTTGGTCACTTGTGACCATTTACTGTTTTACCCTTAGCCTAGTCTATAAATACTCCATTTACGTTTCCTTGTAAGTTAGTTATTGTTGAATGATCAAACATAGCAAGTTCTATTGTGAGTCTCCGATGGAGCCGAACCCCGATGTGGGCTTTTAAAGACCTTGTATCATTCGGTGTCTTCGATTGAACATTTTTTTCTTGGTCATTCAGTTTGTAAGAAGCTTGTTCTTCTTGAGGATTGTTGCATAGCATAGGTGCATCTTGATTTTCATTCAATCGAGCTTTGAAACAGGTTCCTCACTATTCTTTTGAATCGAAGCAAGATTCATCTTGCTTCTATCTTTTAATTCCCGTGTTCTTCTGCGTTTTCTTCGTGTTTAGCTTTCCCTCTGGTTTGCTTGCACCAGCCCCTAAGATGTTTGAGTGACTCATGATCACTCTTAATCACAAATTCTCTAGGCCAAAAGTAGTGTTGCCAATGAGCAAGAGCTCTCACTAAGGCGTACATCTCCTTGTCATAGGTAGAGTAGTTCAATGATGTACCCTTCAATTTCTCACTAAAGTAGGCTATGGGTATTCCATCTTGCATTAAAACACCACCAATTCCCACCCCCGAGGCATCACATTCAACCTCAAATGCCTTTCCGAAGTAGGGCAATTGCAATAGAGGGGCGGTACTCAACCTACTTTTCAATTCTTGGAAAACCTTCTCTTGAAGCTCTCCCCAAACAAAAGGTTTGTCCTTCTTCACCAATTCGGTGAGTGGAGTGGCAATGGAGCTAAAGTCTTTCACAAATCGTCTATAAAAACTAGCAAGACCATGAAAGCTCCTCACTTGAGTCACGGTGGTAGGAGTTGGCCAATCACGTATGGCCTCCACCTTAGACTCATCCACCTCCACTCCTTGGGCACTCACAACAAACCCAAGGAAGACAACCTTCTCAACACTAAAGGCACACTTTTTAAAGTTAGCATAGAGCTTTTCGGCTCTTAACACTTTAAGGACTTGCCTAAGGTGGTCAATATGATCATCTATCAACTTACTATATATCAAGATATCATCAAAATAGACAACCACGAATTTATTGATAAACGGTTTCAAAACATGGTTCATGAGCCTCATAAAAGTGCTAGGTGCGTTGGAGAGCCCAAAGGGCATCACCAACCATTCATAGTGACCAAATTTGGTCTTGAATGCGGTTTTCCATTCGTCCCCGGGTTTCATCCGGATTTGATGGTAGCCGGACCTAAGGTCTATTTTGGAAAAGATACATGACCCACTCAATTCATCTAACATATCATAAAGTCATGGAATGGGATGACGGTACTTTACCGTTATCTTGTTCACGGCTCGGCAATCCACGCACATTCTCCAAGTGCCATCCTTCTTTAGGACAAGAATCACGGGCACGACACAAGGACTCAAGCTCTCCCTCACCAAGCCTTTGGAAAGCAACTCATCTACTTGCTTTTGCAACTCCCTTGTGTCCTCGGGATTGCTTCTATATGCCGGCTTGTTTGGGATTTGAGATCCCGGGACAAAGTCGATTTGATGTTCAATACCCCTCAAGGGAGGTAAGCCATAGGGCATCTCATCCGGGAACATGTCCCCAAAATCCTTCAAAACATTTTCAAAAGCACTAGACAAAGGGTTAGAAGAATAATCAAATTCGGAAGTAAGAATCATACCTTTGTGCACTAGGCAAATGAGTAGTTTGTTGCCATCATTTCCTTTCAAAAGCTCGTCCGGTTTCATCATGGCACATATGCTACCGGTAGAAGAGGGTCGAGTCACCACCAAGCTCTCGGCCAAAGGACTAGTCTCAACAACTGACTTAGCCTTTGCCGCCTCTCTTAACTCCCTCATACGCTTGTAATCTTCACTAACTTGCTTGGGAGTTAAGGGTCTAAGCACAAACTTCTTTCCCTCGTGCTTCACCGTGTAGGTGTTGGCACGACCATCATGAACCACATGTCTATCAAATTGCCAAGGCCTTCTAAAGAGAAGGTGGCATGCTTGCATAGGCACAACATCAAACATGTGTTCATCCACATAGTTCCCTATCTTGAATTTAATCATGACTTGCTTTACCACCTTCAATTCACCACACTCACTAAGCCATTGCAAACAGTAAGGATTTGGGTGTTTCAAAGTGGGTATTTTCAATTGGGAAACTAGTGTTTGGCTAATGACATTGGCATAACTTCCCGAGTCAATAATCATGGAGCAAACAATACCCATGACTCGGCATCCAGCATGGAAGAGGTTCTCTCTTTGCAAAGTCTCACTATCTTCCACAAACATGGCTCTTAAACTCCTCCTCACAACAAAGAAGGCATGAGGATCATCATCTTCCATTGCTTCCTCCCCATCTTCAACCTCCTCATCACATTCTACTTCATCATCCTCGGGTTCACTATTTTGTTCATACACCAAGTCACCCACAAGAACCATAGTTTTCCGGGTAGGGCGATCTTTGGAAATATGTCCATAACCCTTACATTTATAGCATTGAGTAGAAGTAGAGATAGGATTACTCAAGTGAGTTTTAGAGTTACCTCCCACATGTTGTGTAGACTTCTCATAAGGCTTCTTCACATCCTTGCTAGCAATTGCACCACTTGCATTTGGGAATTTGGCATTTAGAGTAGGAGACTTCCACTCCTTTGGCTTGCTCATGGGAGTAGTAGTACTACTCTTGTAGCGAAGGGATTTCTCCTCTTTGAGCCATTTCTCGGCTTCAACCGCATCGTCACATAGCTTGTAGTGATCATCATATTTGTGGAACTTCAATTGTGAAGCTATGTCTCGGTTCAAGCCTCCTTTAAATCGAATCATGGCCGTTTCATTATCTTCCTCATCCAAATCTAGGTTCATCCGGACTTGTTCAAATTCGCTGAAGTACTCCCCAACCGTTTTGGAACCTTGTTTCAACTCATAGAGTCGCTTGTGTTGGTCCACCCGGTATTGGTTAGTCAAGTACTTTTCATCCATCACACGGATCAACTCCTCCCAAGTAAGATTGATAGCTATTCCCGTCCTCCTTCTATTCCTCTTGACCGACTCCCACCAAGTAGAAGCAAAGGACTCAAAGGAAGATATTGCATACTTGGTCTTCTTTACCTCGGGAATATCATTGGTGTCAAATATCCGCTCCATGGACGACTTCCATTCAATATACTCCACCGGGTCACTACTTCCTTTGAAAGAAGGAATAGTGAGCTTCACACTATTAAGATTGTTGTTGTCACGACCCCCTTGCTAAGGCTCTGATTGGCCTCCAAAGTGATCTCCATAACCACCAAGATCCCTCCTAGCATTCCCTCCAAAATACCCCATGGGTGGCCCTCGACCTTGGCCTCTACCCCTATCCACATTCCGACCCCTAAATTGATAATGAGCATCATACCCACCATCACCATAATCATCCTCCTCCCCTTCTTGAGCTTGTGCAAATTTCTCAAGGGGTTGAACATATCGAATAGGCCCGGGAAGTGGAACATTCCTTTGGGGATTGCCCATAAGGTTAGGAATGGTCACTCGTTGGGTATTGCCCAACGATTGTTCAATCCGATCATGATCCTCCTTTATCCGTTGTTGATTAAGCAACTCAACAACTTATTCCAGGGTAAAGGTCGAACTACTCTTGCCCTCAACACCTTCAACTTGGGCACTCGAGGCCCCTTTCTCAACTTGGACACTCGGGGTCCCTTTCTCCGATTGGACATTGGAAGTCCCTTTTTCAACTAGGGTACTTGCTGTCACCCTCTCAAGATTCTCAATCCTCAAGTTCATACTATCCAATTTGGCAAGGATAGTAGCAAAGGCATTCTTAGTGAAATCATCTCCTTCGGTAGCCATTGTACCTACAAAACAAACAAACATTAGTGTAATATCCTCACTCACTCCCTCATAAGTGTTTCACTCGGGTCGCTCGTTTAGTGGTGATGGATATTTCACACAAGCTTGAAGACTCAAAGCTTCACAAAGTAAATCAACAAACCTCAACTTAATCACTCAATTCACAAGCCAAATGCACTCCGGGGTGAGTGGAGTTGATGTGACTCTATTGGAACGATAAGCTTTTTAAGTGAGGACTTGAGTCAAATGATACTACAAGTCTTCTTCCAGTTCTACTCTCCTATCTAGGCTTGAGTTTCCTAAAAGCTTCGAAGGGCTAGCACAATTCAAGTAGGAAAGATTACTCAAAGAAGTACTAGCTAGATGCAATGCAATAAAAAAAACAAGAGATCCTACGAAAATCTACCCGTTCGCAAAATTCAGCAAAACAGGCGCCCCACCTGTTGCTCAGTGGGCGGTCCGCCTAGACACAGGGGCGGTCCGCCTCTGAACTTTAGAGAGTGGGAGGGGCGGTCGGCCTACTATATTGGCGGTCCGCCTGGTGCGGTTTCCAGCACAGTTCAAGCTCAATTTTCTTGGTTTTGCACCCCAAAATCCGATGATTCTCACGTTGTTTTAGCAATTCAAAGGTACCCCAATGTTTTTTCAATCACAAAGATCAAACCCCAACAAGTTTTATCAAACCCAATAAAAAACAAGCAATCCACCATGTTCATCAATTTCAAGCTTAGGGTTTCAAACTTTCAAATCTTCAAAGGGTTTAAAATTTTCAAATCTTGATTCACAACTTCAAATCACGTGTTTAGGGTACCAAAATAACGGGTTTCATACAAGGAACAAACCCCAATAACAATCTAGCAACGGGTCATCAAATCTAAGAATCTACAATCAAAATTTTTTTTGGTGTTTTCAACTTTTTCTATTTTTTTGTGTTTTTTCTTATTTTTCTTCAACAACAAACAAGAACCTAACGTAGAAACTAACCTAGGCACGAAGAATCAAGGGTCGGGGGGTTTGTAGAAACAAAACTCGAGTGATAAGAACCAAACCCCCACAAGACCCTTCACCCGGAGCCAAGCTAAGGAGATCCAAGGAGTGCACTTACACTTGGTGAGGAAGGGCCTAGAAGAAGGAAGCGATTGGAAGCGATCCGAATCAATTCCGGGTGCTCAAAGCACAAGGGGAGCAGCCCAGTGAACCAGGCGCTCCGCCTGCATCTTAGGCGCCCTGCCCAGAGAGCAAGGGGGCCAGGCGCTCCGCCCCACATCCAGGCGCACCGCCCAGCCACCCCCACTGGCCAAAATTGCACAAGATGCGGGCGCTCCGCCCCAAACTTGGGCGCCCCCAACGGTGAAGCACGTGGATTCTTAGTGTGTTATGTCTATTTTGACCCTACGTGGTCTTTTATTCCTAAGCCTAAGTGTGGGCACTCTAGACATTTTACTTAGTGCCTAAAAACATCTATAAATAGCTAGATTGCTTATTTCTTTCATTAGCTAACTTTGATGATTAAAAACCTTGTAAGAGTTGAACTCTTTTGTTGAATGAAAACCTTGAATGGGACTTGTTCTTCCTCTGGTGGATCTAGATGAATTCCAATCCCCCCTGACCATTCTACTTGTGTGCTCACGTTAGCTCGAGGGTAGTTGCTTAGCGTAGGTGTTCTTGACATTCTCTCGTGGTGTAACGGAACGAGTTCTCCATTGCTACTTGAGATTATTGATCGAGTTACGTCTCGTTCATTATCTTTTACTTTCCGCGTTTGATTCTTATCAGTTTGGTATCAGAGCAAGGCTCGGATTTTGTTCTTACAAACCCCCGACCCTTGATTCTTCGTGCCTACGTTAGTTTCTTTAGATTTCTTGTTGTTGAAGTTATTGGTAGAAGAAAAATACAAAAAAAAAAATACAAAAATTGTCGTAACTTTTTGGTGTGATCGATTCGTGTTATGGGTATTATGGATTTGTGATCCTTGTTGAAATCCCGTTGATTTGGTACCAAAAACACGTGGTTTGGATTGAAATTGGGAGAGTTGGAATTTTGTAAACCCTAAAATTTGATAAAACCTCTTAAACCCTTGTTCTTGATGGTGTTGGATCGATTCATGGATTTATGGGTTGTTGATCGATGATTTGAACATCGGGGTTTGATCTACTTTGGAAAACGAACCATTTGAAACAAATTTGGTGTGAATCGGAGTTGTATAACATTGATTTTGGATAATTGAAACCCACATTTTCACCCCTTTTGAAAACTTGTAAAAACCCAACTTGAAACTTGAATCATGATTGTGCCTTGTTTGTTGCTTAGTTGGGTGTGAAAATCATTGGGGTTTGGAGGTTGTATCAATATTTAACTTCGGGTACTTCGAATTTGGGAAAAGCACGTGGGAATCGACCCAAAAAGTGGATTGAAAACGAAGAACACGTTGTTGAAAAACCCAGGTGTTCTTCGTCCACGCGCTCCGCCCCAAGTCTGGGCGCCCCACCTGACCAGTGCTTAGTCCAGGCGCTCCGCCCCATCCCTGGGCGCCCCGCCTGACCCACCCCACTGCCATGTTTGTGAGGCGCTCCGCCCTAATACCTTGGCACTCCGCCTGAGGTCTGAAACTTGGGAATCGGGTAGATTCTTCTAGGCTTTCTTGTTTCATTGTTTCCTAACCTCTAATTAGTGTTTATCTAAGTAATTTTTCTACTTAATAAGCACTAATCCTTCATTGCTTTAGGTGATTCGTGCCATAGTTGGAGAATAGAATTCAAAGAAGACTCGTAGTTTCTTTTGGTACAAGTCCTCACTTCAAAGTGCCAAGCGTTCATTGAGTCCTATTAATTCCACTCACCCCGGAGTGTGCGTGACTCGTGAATAGTTTGGTTGAGTTGAGGGAAAAGGGTGGAGAAGTACCAATGGGTCGATGGCTACATCTTCAAGAATGGGAGAGTTTGTGTACCCGAGTCCTCATGGAGAGAATTGATAGTGCGTGAAGCACATTGTGGAGGCTTGATGGGTCACTTTAGGAGAGTCAAGACTTTGGCCATCCTTATGGAGCAATTCCATTGGCCTAAGATGGGGTTGCATGTTGAGCAGCTATGCAATGCTTGTTTAGATTACAAGCACTCCAAGTCTAAGTCGAATCCCATGGTTTGTATACACCCTTGCCTTTTCCTACTAGCCCATGGATGGACATTTCTATGGATTTTGTTATGGGATTGCCACGGTCTAGAGGAGGACATGATAGCATTTATGTTGTCATGGATAGGTTCTCCAAGATTGCACATTTTATTCCGTGCAAAAAGAGTAATGATGCACACAACATGTAGCTTCTCTGTTCATTGATAATGTATTAAAGTTGCATGGAGTGCCTCAAACCATTGTGAGTGATAGGGACACTAAGTTCCTAAGCCATTTTTGGAGGTGCTAATGGGGTGCCCTTGGCACCAAATTATTGTTCTCTACGTCCCACCACCCTCAAACGGATGGACAAACCGAGGTGGTGAACCGAACCTTAGGGTATCTTCTTAGAGCTATAACTCTAGGTAAGGCCGGGACATGGGTTGAAAAGTTACCACTCATGGAGTTTGTATATAACCGTACTTTGCATAGAATGATTGGCATGACTCCATTTTAGTGTGTTTATAGTTTAATCCTTTGATTCCACTTGATCTTACCTCTTTGCCTAGGGATGCGGTTGTTAATTTTGAAGGTAAAATCCAAGCTATGGCTTTGATTGAACTCCATGCTAAGGTGAGGAAGTACTTGGAGAAAGCTTATGAAAAGGTGGCCTTTAAGAAGAACAAGGGAAGAAAGAAGGTGGAACTCAAGAAGGGCAATTGGGTATAGGTGCACTTTCGGAAGGAAAGATTTCAGATTCATAGGAAAGGGAAGTTGGCGCCATGAGGAGATGGACCATTCTAAGTGATATCCAAGATCAACAACAATGCATATGTGATAGACTTGCCGGGTGAATATAATGTTTCTAGAACTTTTAACATTTCTGACTTGACTCTCTGTGATGTAAGAGATGATGCCGTGGAGGATGACGCCTTGATTTTGAGGTTGAAATCTTCTCAAGAAGGGGATGATGATGCCGGCCAAACTACCACAAGACCATTCACTCGGAGTCAAGCTAAAGAGATCCAAGATGCTCACTTATACTTGGTTTGGAAGGGCTTGGAAGATGGAGGTTTTGGAGATGATTTGAAGACCATGCACTTGAGCGCATGCGAAGCTACAGCCCCTGGCGGAGCTCCCCTTCTACTAGGCAGACCGCCCGAAATTGCCACCACTCTCTGAAGTTTCTGGAAGGCGGACCGCCCCTGAGTCCAGGTGGATCGCCCCAAAGCAGTGGCCCTCTCTGTTGTTTTCTGTGAGGCGGACCTCCCATAGTCCAGGCGGACCGCCTGGCCCTGTTGTGCCTTGACGGGAATTTGACTAGTTTTTGAGTGTATTTCCTATATTAGCCTTATGTGGCCTTTAATGTTTTAACCACTTTGGGGGTATTTAAGACCTTTCATTATGTGTAAAGGGAGACTATAAAAGCTCTTTTCGGGCTTTATGTTCATTTACCTAGCTTTGAATATTGAAAACACATGAGAATTCTCTCTAATGAAACCCTTTATTTGGGCTTGATTTCAATTGGTAGAATCCAAGTTGAACTTAAATCCTTCTTGATCATTCTATTTGCAAGAGCCGAGTGTCTCTTGAGGAAATTTGCTTAGTATAGGTGTTCCTTGAAATTCACCCGAGGTGTATCGAAACATCGTTCTTTTGTGCTACTTAGGTAATCGTTCGAGCCACGTCTCACTTTTATCTTTATCTTACTGCTTCCGCATTTTACCCTACATCAGGAGAGCTCCTTGAATTTTTTTCAGATACAAGAGTTGCTAGTTGACTTACCTGAATTTCAAAGTTTTTAAGTGATGTGCCTTGGCTTTCCATATTTTCATCATTGGTCTTGATATATTTGTACAATAAATCTTCAAGACTTGGAGAAAGAGATTGTTGAGGTCTTTGTTGATATGATATAAAATTTTGTGTACCCCTATTTTGATTTTGAAAACCTGGCGGTCCTTGAATTTTTTGAAAACCATGAGGGTTTTCAGCACCATTAGGATTACTCCATTAGAACCCTGGATGTTTTTGTGCCATAGGACTTCCGAATGGGTAATTTTTATAGCTAATGGAATTTATTTGCTCATCTGCCTGATTAATTGTTAGACATTCTTGGTTAAGATGACTCCCACCACATATGTTCCAATTTTCTGATTGATGTACATTACCTGTGAAGGAATCAAATTTCTCTGTGAAGGCTGCAATTTGTTGAGTTAGAGTACTTAGAGCATCTACCTGACTAATTGCTGCAGCTTTTTTCATGATGGCTCGTTCAGCTGGCCATTGTACTACATTTTCTGAGATTTCATTAATTAGTTGCAGAGCTTCTAAAGTTGTTTTTCCCATTATAGAACCCCCAGCTGCCGCGTCTATTATATTTCTAGCAGAGGGTTTTAAGCCATGATAGAAAATGTGTAATTGCATATGTTTTGGGATTCCATGGTGAGGACATTTTCTGAGCATCGCTTTTAGTCTTTCCCAAGCCTGATAGACTGCCTCAGTGTCCGTTTGCAAGAAATTTTTTATCTCTTGCCTCATTTTAGTTGTTTTGGTAGGGGTAAAGTACTTGTTCAAAAACTTTTGAGTCATTTGATCCTAAGTGGTAATGGATCTTCGGGGAAGACTGCGTAACCAGGCTTTGGCTTCTCCTTTTAGTGAAAATGAAAAAAAGTCTTAGCCTAATTGCATCTGGTGTCACCCCATTATATTTGGTTGTTTCAACCAACTCGAGAAAATCAATTAAGTGGTTATGAGGATCCTCACTAGGGTCTCCAGTGAACAGGCAGGTTTGTTGAATTGTTTGGATTAGACCGGTCCTAATTTTAAAGTTGTTAGCTGCCACAGGAGGCCTTCTAACACTTGATTCACAGTCAAAATGGTCAGGTCTAGCATGATCTCATAATATTCTGTTAGCTGACCTCAAAACCACTGCATCAAATTGCTTATCCACGTTAGCAGGAGGTGGATTTAATATGTTATTTCCGTCTTTGTTGTCTTCAAGTTCAATTTCCATTTCTTGTTCAGGATCGTATTCAACCAACTCTTTTGTAGATGAGCGGGTCATAAACTACTTGAAATTTTTTTTAAAAAAAATCTCAAATTAGTAATAAAGTAATTAATTTGAAGTAGACATATGCCAATCCCCGGCTACGGTGCCAAAAATTTGATGAGCATTTGAAGTATATAAAAATTAAAACCCGTACTCTTGTCAAATTTTAGTGAAGTAAAGTATCGTCCCATAGATATTGGATATTCTATTCTACAAATTTATATTACATTAGCTTACTATTTGAGAGAATCAAATTGGTGATAAGCAGTTAATCAATTGAAATAAATTAAATTGTGTGAACTAATTAAGACGGGTTTATAAAATTCTGTTAAGTGACTGAAAAACTAGGAATTCTTGATACGATCTTTGTAATTTCATTATAGAGTCTATTTTCTTGAGTTAAGAGATTTCTATGGCTATATTCGTTTATTTCTAATACAAATATAATGTTACACACAAGTACTCTATTAACGATACACCTTTCGGTTGTACTTGTTAACTTGACTAATGAGTTGCAAATTTACACATAAAAATCTTGCTTTGGATAGTAAAAACTTCTCTCGAATATTTTTACTTTCATGAATAATCTTAAGTATTCAATTGACTTTTTTTCAAATTTCTTTTAAAATAATCAAAACTTTGAAGATGTCTTGTCGCATAAATTTATTATTTCTTAATCACTTGTATTAATCGTTGCTTCTTTCGAATGCAAGAATTAATATATATTGTATTAAGAAAATAAATTAGATAGATGCGACAATATTTATAACTCAATAATTCATCCTTCTAGCATATATGAGAATTTTCCAGGAGAATAATGAGTTGAACACAAGATTAATTATACTAGATTATCAAGAAACTTCCGATAATATTCCCAACAAACTTTTGTTTATAGATGAAAGATTACTAGAGTATTAGAATAAAAAAAAAACTTACCAATAAAAAAGAAATAAGAGACTAAGAAAGCACTACACCATTAATAAAGTAGCTGGAAGAAAGAGTAGAAAGCTATCAATATTGAGCTAAATCTTATCATGATTTTAGCCTCAGACATATGCCTTTTTAGTTCCTCTCCCAACTTGTTCTAAGCAGCTAAAATGATAAGTATTTATAGATTATTCTTGTGAGCAAAAGTCCAAGTGTACACTTTAAATGTTTTTTTTTCGTTCCTTTACTTGGCAAGTAACAGACACTTGCTTTTTTGTTTCTAATGAAGCGTGCACTTCATCCATTTTAAGTTTTATCCACGTGCTGAATTTTATCAAAATCGACTCCCACAATTCTTCATTGTAAAATTAGGCAAACTAGCTTCCAAGTTATTCCAAGTGAACTTTCTTACTTTCTCTTGTTAGCTTAATTAATTCCTGCAAAGAAAGTAAACAGTAAGTATAATATTTGTAGATAAAAACTAACTTTAGGCATGGTATTTTCTCTTTATCACTTACATGTTTGAAAAGAAGAAATTTCTCATGTCATGTAATTGTGATATTCGTTTGATAATATTTCAATTATTTAACCTACTTATTTGTTTGATAGTTTCACGATGTCAAATTTATCAAAGCATAAATTGGTAGTATTTGGCATATTTGAAAAAAGTTATTTACCATGGGTGCTTGATGCTGAAATTCACCTTTGACGCTAAAGGAATTGGTGATATTATTAAAGAAGAAAATAAAATATCAAGCCAAGATAAGCCGAAAGCCATGAATTTTCTTCGCTATCATCTTGATGCACGATTTAAAATTAACTATTTAACCATTAAAGCTCCATTTGTATTATGGATTAATTTGAAGAAATTGAAATTTATAGTATTACTGAAAGTTTGGAATGCGTGGATGCATGGATTCTAAATTATATATCGTAAGAAATCATAATTCTGGTGTTTTCAGAATAACTTCTTAGCTAAAATTATATGGAGAGCCTATCATTGATGAGGACATATTAAAAATCGATTTCAACTTTCATGCCTCTTATATAGTGTTGTAGACTGCAAAAGAAGTTCTAATAAAATATTCTGAGCTAATCATATGCCTACTTTTGGGTGAATAGAATAATCATTTATTGATGAAGAATCATGAAATTCGTCCTACTAGATATCCTCCATTCCCTCAAGTGAATGTAGTAGCCCCAAATGAGAAATTTGAAAGAAGATAAAATAATTACCATTGTGATGATTGTGGATGGGGACATGGTCTGGGATGCAATAATTATTGTCTCCTAGTATAGAAATACAGTAGATTAACAAGGATTCTACAAATAATCCTTCAAAGGTAATAGAAAATATTTTTATCAATGTGGCATGAACGTTATCGAGCGTGTCTTTATCATACGCCTGAAAATTTTGTTAGGCTATATCAACCCTCTTTGAGAAATAGTCAAAATAATGTGGAGGCATATTTATCCTATAAAAATAATTTTGATGAAATGAATATGCAAGAAAGCATGATTATTCTGAGGCAAGTCTTAAATATAAATTATAATGACACTAAAGACATGGCAGATTTTACCATTTAAAAGCTGAAGACTTCTTTAAGGATAATAACTGAAGATTGATAATATTATTTCCCAAGATACACCACTTTACTGTTTTAAGGAACAGTTCCTTAAATGTGTTCCTTTATTGTATTATATGCGGAATTAAAACTGTATGTAAATGAACACCCAATATTAGCGTGAAAAAACTCCATTAGATAGGGATCAAAAAACCACGACCTACTCTTACAAGTAGGATTTCAACTTCACTATGTAAAGACTCACTTGGTTACAAGACTACCTTCTTAATAACCTAGGACTAACACTTATCCACTACTGAAATCTTTCACGAACAGTGAAGTTTCTTCAAGTACACGACTTGAATTGAAATGTTACAACTCGATAGTGCCTACTACAGTTGAACTAATACTGAACTTTTACAAGACTCAATCTAAGGAACACGTTCTTACTTAGTTCCATGTAGCTTACTGATTACACAAATACGATTAAAACTCTTTCAATGCTAAGACTCGATTCTCTCTGTATTGTGTACAGCTCAATAGCTGAAATGCTCCTAGTTTTATAGCTTACATAACCCAAGAGGTCTTGATCAATTAGAACTCCAAAGCTTCCAAGAGTTTGAGTCCTATTTGAACTATTCATTAGATCATCCGAAATCCTTTAGCCTTATCCACTCTTTATGCAATCTTTTCATATCACGTTTAGACCTGAATAATTATCAAGATTAATATTAGACTTAGGATAATTGATAATATTTCAGCTTAAATGATTTTGCATGAATTATCTACTTAGCTGCAGTGATTCGAAGGAACATGTCCTTTGGAGCTGTTCCTTAGTCATCAGTCAAAACTTCAAGCTTATCCAAGCTAACATTTTCCCCCTTTTTTTATGATGACAAACTCATTAGCGTAGCTGCATGTCCTTAATGTCCTGAAGCACAACTTGAAACTCAAAAGCAATCAGTAGAGACTTATTTTATCATTAAGGATCAGATTTTCAAATAGGTATAAAGTTCACGCAAAATTAACTTACTCTTCCCCCTTTTGGCATCATTGAAAAGGTTGCATAAAAAATAATTCAAGTGTTAGAAAAATCAGCACATCGCCATTGAGGCAACTCAAAATGCAAACACAATTCAGACTAAAGCAACTGCAAAACAATGATATTAGCCATCCAATACAAGTCATCATTAACAAAAGGTTAAACCAGGGGATACAAGCAAGTACTACTAAATTATTCAAAAACTGGAAACGGAAAAGACTAAGGTACTAGAACTAGTCTAAATCCCACTGGACAAAAGATGGCTTATGGCTAAGGTGATCAGGATGTGGAAGGACAAGGTCCCTGAGACTTGTTCAGCAACTCAAACATCTGTTTGAGCATACCCTTATTTGTCTCCTTTGCTTTTGTAGCCTCTGCCTTCCAGTAATTATTCTTCTCCTCCAACCTTGCTATTTCAGCAGCTTGTATGGCAACATGTTGCCTCAATGCCCTCACCTTATTGTTCAAAGGCTATCTACCAATACCAGCCAGTGGAGGATCAGCTTGAACAGGCAAGTCACAGCTGATAAGGGTAGCACATCCAAACCTCTCTTTCTTTGTAGCCTTAACTACCCCCTCCAAAGGAATTTTCAATTTGGTAAACAAATTAGTCAGGATGAATCCAAAGGGCAAAGAGTACTTTTTCTTCCCAGTAACAACTATTTTGATCAAGTGGATCATAAACCTGGGGCAATTGATCTGTTTATCAGTATCAAGCAGTTCCATAAGGACCGGGTCCATAAAGCTGGAAATCCCTCTTTTCTCCTGCCTTGGCATCACAATTTTGTTCACAAACTCAAACAGCACTTGGTGCTGAGGGTGCATTTCACTCTTCTGCACAGCCTTTGGTTTTTCCTCATCGGCATTCTTAGCAAATTTTCTAGTAATTTCCAGCCCAGTAGGCAAATTTGTCAAATCGGGCCATACCTTTTTGATGTAGCTTTCATATCCCACAAATGGAATCCCCAGCATTTCACCCAGCTCCTTAGTGTCAAAGGTAATTTCATGGTCATGGACAGAGGTGGTGGTCCTGTCCCTCTTTATAGAACAGTTCTTGTAAAACTCCTGAACCATCTCCTTTGCACAGTGTCCCTTAATCTGAAGGACCATGTCCCTCCAGCCTTGAACCTGCAATTTCTGCAACAACCAGACCATACCCTCTTCCTCCACATCAGAGAGTACCCTGCCTTTCAGAACTTTCCTAGTCATAATGTACTCATGGACACATTGTTGAACCTCATCTCCCTCATCCTCACTCTCACTGTCCTCACCAACAAATGATTCATCAGAACTTGAATCAGAACTCTCATCAACTAAAGTTCTTTTTGAGGACCTGGTCCTCTTGGAAGATTTCACTGCAGTGGCTTTCACAGAGCTCCTTTTCACACGCCCCTGTACAACTTTTCTTTTCTTAGACTGAGGCACAACTACCTCAACATCTTCCATCTCATCATCTTCATCATCCACAACATCCCTCTCTTTTTCTATAAACTCAATTTCCTCTTCCTCAACAGGATCAGCAACCTGTTTTTCCTTCCCTTTTCTGCTTCTTTCCATAGCAGTAGCCAAGTTCTCATCAGCAGCCTTGACTGCACTTCTTATCCTCCTAATCCCACTAGCAAGAGTAGAGACAGAAGGAACAGGTCCTTTTGCCTTAGACGAACTTTCACCTTTTTTCTTAATTCCTAGCTTATAACTATCACTAATCTTCTTCAACTTTGCAGCAATCTCAGCAGTCATTTGGTCATCAATGGGTCCCTTCCTAACAAATTTTCTTTTCGAACTCATAATATTAATCAAATCAATAATCGGCCTATCACTATCACTCATAGCATTATCAACATTAATCACATCCTCCATGGGTGCTCTAAAAGCAACCTCTGGGGACCCAGATGACTCCTGCATGGGTGCTTCCAAATGTTTAACAGTTTCCCCTTCCCCCTCAGGAACAGTTCCAGACCCCTCTTCCTTTTCCCTTTCATCATCTACTAGATTTAATGGAGAGGCATAGTTTACCTGATATTGATAAATGATCATAGCCCTTGACAAGTCCTCAACCTGTTCTACAATCGACTCAGCAGTGGGAACTGGTCCTTCCCCCTGAATTTCTGGTTCAGGCACTTCAGGGTTATTTTTAGGAACTTTAGGGTTAGGTATTGTGGTATCCATGGGTGAAGAAGGATTTGGAATTTGTGGTTGATCAGAGGTGGGTAGGGATGATGAGTTTTCTGGTGAAAGAGACATTCTAGCTATACGATTCAAGAGATATTTCACTATTTTTTCTGAAATTTTGGAAATTCAATTGTGAGCAAAGTAAAAATAATGAAGAAGTAGAAGTGTATTTATAGAGTGAAATAGGTAGTGGAGATTGAGTGCAAATCGATCACTATTACCTCATTGAATGAAATTCAGCCATTAAAGGACTCTTGGGAGTCTCCCAGAAAAAGAGCCGTTAGGCTTCAAGTTATCTGATATGATTGGGAACAGGTTCTTCCGATGGGACTCTTATGCAGTTTGGATATGATTAGGATTCCTAGTGGGATTTATCCTAATTACAAGTTACCTATAGCCTCAACCTTCTAAGATATATGAATAATAAAGAGTACATACCTGATTTTAACACGAAAATCAGTGTCCTTCCAGTTTGAATCACTTTTGCTCAATAGGAAATTCTAAGAGCATAAGGGTAACATCATTCAATTTTAGCAACTCTAAAAAGAAATCATGGCATAAGAGTATACAATGACTTGAATAAAATTTATTTTTAAGTGCAATTTTCTAGCCAATTTTGAAATAAAGTATTGCTGAATTTAGGTGAATTTAATCATCCCTAATTCCAACTTATTTCTTTCAAAATGATCTCTTCCTAAAGCTTTTGTAAAAATGTCAGCAATTTGCTTTTCAGTAGGACAAAATGCTATGGTGATCAAACCCTTTTAATAGTTATCTCTCAAGAAATGGTGTCTTATATCAATGTGTTTGGTTCTTTTGTGATGTACTGGATTTTTTGTCATGTTAATAGCACTAGTGTTGTCACAAAAAATAGGAACAGTTCCTACATCAACACCAAAATCTTGTAATTGTTCTTTAATCCATACCAATTGCGAACAACATGAGGCTGCTGCCACATATTCAGCCTCAGCAGTGGAAAGTGCCACTGAATTTTGTTTCTTGGTTCCCCAAGACATCAAACACTCACCAAGAAAATGTGCCATACCAGAGGTACTTTTTCTATCAACAAGGAAACCTGCATAGTCAGCATCAGTATATCCAACAAGAATAAAATTACCACCTTTTGGATACCAAAGTCCCAAGGAACTTGTTCCTTTCAAGTACCTTAAAATTCTTTTAACAGCTTTCAAGTGAGATTCCTTAGGACCTGACTGAAACCTAGCACACAAACCCACACTAAATACAATATCAGGTCTACTAGCAGTTAAATAAAGTAAGGAACCAATCATGCCCCTATATAATTTTTGATCAACTGAAATTCCATGTTCATCAAGATCCAATTTTGTGGCAATAGCAATAGGTGTATCAATTTCCTTAGCGTTGTCCATATCAAACCTTTTAAGTAATTCTTTAACATATTTTTGTTGATGGATCATAGTTCCATTTGAGGTTTGCTTAATTTGTAAACCCAAAAATAAATTGAGTTCACCCATCATGCTCATCTCAAACTCACTCCCCATCAGATTTGCAAACTCCTTACTTAAATTTTCACAAGTGGCACCAAAGATTATATCATCTACATAAATTTGAACAATTAAGAGATGCTTACCTTTTTCTTTCAAGAACAATGTTCTATCAATTTTACCTCTTTTATACCCATGCTGAAGTAGAAATTTTTATAGACGTTCATACCATGCTCTTGGTGCCTGCTTGAGTCCATACAAGGCCTTGTCCAGCTTGTACACATGTTTAGGGAACTGTTCATTCTCAAAACCTGGAGGTTGCTTAACATAGACTTCTTCTTTTAAGTAACCATTCAGAAATGCACTCTTAACATCCATTTGATGTAAAGTAAATTCCATGTGTGTAGCAAAGCCTATAAAGAGTCTTATTGCTTCCAATATTGCAACTGGAGCAAAAGTCTCATCATAGTCAATGCCCTCCTCTTGACTATACCCCTGAACAACTAACGTATTCTTATTTCTTGTTACCATGCCATCCTCATCAAGTTTGGTTCTGAAAACCCATTTTGTTCCTATTATGGATCTGTTCCTTGGCTTGGGTTCCAGATGCCAAACCTGACTTCTTTGGAATTGATTCAATTCTTCTTGCATAGCATTGATCCAATCTGCATCCTTCAGTGCTTCTTTCATATTTTTGGGTTCAACAAGAGACAAGAAAGCACTAAAGGCACACAGATTGTGATTTTTAACTGCTGATCTCGTTTGTATTCCAGCAGTCTTATCAGAGATTATTTGATCCACAGGTTGTGAAACTTGATACTTGTAAGGCTTGAGTATCAAACCATTTTCAGAAGTCCCTTGCTGAGGAACAGTTCCTGAGGGAGTAGCATTGCCAGTTTGTGAGGTGGATCCAACATTTGTTCCCCCTGTTTCTGTGCTACTCTTCTCAGTTCTGTCCTGAGGAACAAATCCTTGCAGTTCACTTCTCACAGTATCCCCATCCAATATTTGCATTTGTGGATCAATTTCATCATGCTTCAGTATTCCAATCTCTTCATCTTCCTGTACCTGTTCTTGAGTCAGACTGTCAGTTTCATCAAATTTAACATGCATGCTTTCTTCAATTTTCAATGTTTTCTTGTTAAAGACTCTATAAGATTTACTATTTGAAGAATAACCAACAAAGACTCCCTCATCACTTCTAGGATCAAATTTTCCTAAGGCATCCTTCCCATTGTTATGTATGAAACATTTGCAACCAAAAGCCCTAAGATGAGAAATATTTGGTTTTCTTCCCTTAAGCAACTCATATGGTGTCTTTTCTATTAATGGCCTTGTTATACATCTATTGATTATGTAGCATGCAGTATTGATGGCCTCAGCCCAAAAGTTTTGTGGAAGATTTTCAGATATTAGCATAGTCCTTGCCATTTCCTCTAGGGTCCTATTTTTCTTTTCTACTGCACCATTTTGTTATGGAGTTCTAGGTGAAGAAAAATTGTGATTAATGCCATTTTTATTACAAAAATTGAAAAATATATGATTTTCAAATTCAGTTCCATGATCACACCTAATGGCAACAATGTGACTATCTAGAGTCCTTTGAGCTTTCTTAGCAAAAATTGAAAATGCATTAAAAGCTTCTTCTTTAGATGCAAGAAATATAGTCCATGTAAATCTGGAGTAATCATCAACCAACACCATAACATACTTCTTACCTCCACGACTCATTGTTCTCATTGGTCCATACAAGTCCATATGGACCAGTTCCAAAGGTTTGGTAGTACTTACTTGTTTCTTTAGTTTGAAGGAGGATTTTACCTGCTTCCCCCTGGCACAAGCTTCAAATACCTTATCATCCTTAAACTTGATGTTAGGAAGAACTATCACCAAATCCTTGGACACAAGTTTGTTCAGTTGTGAAAGACTAGCATGGCCAAGTCGTTTGTGCCATAGGAGGGGATCATTTTGCACAACACTTAAGCAACTCAAGCTTCCATCAGATAGTGTCAACAGATCTACCTTGTAGATGTTTCCTTGTCTATTTCCCTGCAAAATAATCTCTCCAGAGATTTGGTTAGTCACAGTGCACCCAGTAGATGAGAAATTAACATTATTACCTTTGTCACACAATTGAGATATACTCAATAAGCAATGCTTCAGCCCATCTACTAGAAACACATTGTCTATACTATGTGAATCAGACCTACCTACCTTTCCAATGCCAATGATTTCTCCTTTCTTACCATTACCGAAGGAAATACTTCCTCCTTGAAAGGCTGAGAGTGAAAGGAACAGTTCCTTATGTCCTGTCATGTTCCTTGAGCAACCACTGTCCATGTACCATTTGTGGTTCTTCTCCTTCACTCTAGCCTGCAAAAGAAAACTAGGGTTTAATTTTAAGAACCAAAACTAGTTTGGGTTCCTTTCCTTGAGAAAAAGGATGAATCAGATCTCTCCTAGCCCAGAATAGTAATGGTTTTTTTGTGTGAACATTTTTCTTTCTCACAAAATTTTGAACTGGTTTATAGGACCTGTTCCTCTGTGCAGCCATTTTCAGAGATTGGCAATTTTCTTTCAAGTGACCAGTGTTCCCACAACGAGTGAATAGCGAGTTTTCAGGAAGTGATAGGTACTTACTCTTTGGATCCCATTTGGGTGAAGACTGTGATTTCATGAATCCAATACCCTTCCTGTTACTACTATGATTTTCCTGTAACCATTCTAGTGCTTCAGAGGACTTGTTCCATTTTATAGTTTTTCCTAACTCCATTTTTGTTTTAACTAAGTCCTCTTCCAAAGACCTTATCTTTTCATCTTTCTTGCACAATTCATCAACTGTGACTTTCAGTTTCTCTTCAGCAATGATCTGATGAGAATTAGCAATGCCTTTACTATTTTCAATTGTTTTAACATTTTCCAGTTCCTGAACAGTTGATTCAAGTATGAGGACCTGTTCCTCAAGCATGCTAATTTTCCTTTTCAGAGAGTCATTTTTAATTACTGCCTTTTTATATTCAGTTCCTAGACTTTCAATTTCATCATGTAGTTGATTTTTGCCATCCCTTAGAGATTTAAACTCATTTAGCATAGTATGAAATACTTTAACTAATTTCTCTCTAGGCATGCTTTTCACATCTTGTCTAAGTTTAGAAACAAATACCTCAGCCTTTTTCCTTTCTTCCACGTATCTCTTCCTCCATTCTCCTTCCATAACTGGACACTTGCTGATATAGTTCTCCATGCTTCCACATTTGAAGCATTCTCCAGCCTGTTTCATGTTATAAGACCTACCCTGTCCACTAGCCCCCTTTTTCTTATTCAAATATCTTTGAACACTTTAAGCGATAAAGACCAGTTCCTTATCATCAATAGGCTTATCAGCAGCAGTTAAGGCTAGGTTAGGTTCAGTTTTAACTGGTTCACCTATGTTTTTAACCTTTTTTCTTAATTCATAAGTTTTCAAATTACCTAGAAGCTCATCTAAGAATAAGGTGGTCAGATCCTTGCTTTCAATGATAGCACAAACTTTAATCTCCCAAGAATATGGAAGAACCCTAGTTACGATTTTTTCTACTCTATCTTCAAAGTTAAAACCCTTCCCAAAGAAATAAGTTCAGATGAAATAGCATTAAATCTAGTTGTTGAGTATATGATGTTTTGATGATAATAAACAAAATGAACTTGTTACATTGAAATTAATTGAGGCATTATTTGTGGAATTAATTTTCTTGAAAAAGTAGCAATTTGTGAATAATGATATATCAAGTAAAATGTGTGAAATGGATTAATTAATTTTGGTATTATCTGTATGGCTGGATTATGGATTAGCCAGTGTTGTTGATAAGATTCTTTAGTGATTTGATTTCTACAAGACTTGGCTAAAGAGTTGGAGTTGGAGTTGGAATAGGATTCTAGTAAATCTATTTTGATAAGGAAGGGATTAATCTATGAGCTGTATATTTTTATCCCTAACTTTGTTGGACTTTGTTTTTACTTATCAGGTCTTTATCTATATAAGAAGTCCACATACATATGGAGAAAAAACGTCCAAAACAGTTCAGTAAAAAGAGAGTCTGAGCATTCAAGAGAGGAAATATCTGAAGCTGTTGGAACGGGCGTTGGAACAGTCTGGACAAGTGTTCCATCAAGTCATTTAAAATTGTTTGAGTCCAGTTCTTAGTTCATGTATTAGGCACTTAAATTGTAATCTCGTTCAGCTTTTTAGAAGCACTTTTGAGGTTGTAATCTGGAGTTAAAATCCCACTGGGTAAAGAGCTTAGAGTTAAGTTCTTTGTGTTCCAAGCTAGGGTAGTTTGGAAGGGTAGCAACAGTCTAGGATTGTTGTTGTGTAAGGGCTTAGAGTTAGGTCCTTGGGATTATCTTTGTAATCCGAGTTTGGCTCGTTTGTTTAGTGGATTGGTTGAAATTCCCACAGGGGTGTGGGTCGTGGTTTTTTTACACCTTTGAGCCAGGGTGTTTTCCACGTTAAAATCGCGTGTGCCTCGTCTATTTTTGCTCGTTTATTGCCTTGTCAAACTGCTGTTGGAACACCCATAGGAACTGTTCCAAGTGAGTTGTTCTAACTTAGTCTAAAACTTAAAAAGAGGCAAAAATTGTTATCGACCCAATTCACCCCCCTCTTGTGTCGAGTGTACTCTAAACTAACAATTGGTATCAGAGCGGGTGTCTCGTGTCTAGGCTAACACCTTTGAGAGATCCTTAAAATGAGTGCACCAATAGGACTACTAGAGGGTCAATCCATCACTAGGCCCCCATTGTTTGATGGTCAAAATTATAAGTGGTGGAAAGCTCGCATGGAGATATTCTTACAAGCAGAAGACTATCAGTTATGGCAAATCATTACTGAAGGACCCATGGTTCCTACTAAAACTGATAGTACAGGAGGCACAAAGATTCCAAAATCTAAAGATGAATTTAATCAAGATGATCTCAAAATGCTTAGTAAGAATGCAAAGGCGATCAAAATACTTTATTTTGGTCTTGGACTTAATGAGTTCAACCGAATCTCTGAATGTGGCACTGCAAAAGAAATTTGGGATTCTCTAAAGTCAACTTATGAAGGTAATCTGCATACTTGTGAAATTGGGAAGAATGCGCTAGTTGAGGATGAACCAATGATGGAACGTTCCAGAGGCTGTTCCAAGGGGCAGCAGAAATTATTCAACAAAGGTTTCAAGAAGTCCATGATTGCACCCTTGGGAGACTCTTTGACTAGTGAAGAATCAGGAGGTGAAGATGAAAGTGATGATCTTGCTTTAATGGCCAAAAGTGACTCCGAATCCGATGATGAATCTTCAGAGGTAAGTCTCACTCAACTTAAAGAGCAAATTCATAATTTATCAAAAAGTAAAGTAGTTGATCTTTTGCTTTCTTTAATGGATGAATTTCAAAATGTGAGTGCTGAGAGAAATGATTTAGCTACTGTAGTATCAAGTTTGAAATCTGATTGTAAATGTTTGCAAAGAAACAAAACCGAACTTGAAAAGGCTAATAAGGCACTCAAAGAAGAAATATGTAAATTGGATGGAACTGTTTCATCTATGAATGCTGAAATTTATGAACTTAAGAAATCTCTATCTTTGAGCAAGAGTCAAGTGAGCACTTGTCAAGTAAGTTTTGAATCTGATATGAATACTTTGAAAGGGGAGTTGAGTCATGAAATTGAAAAGAATAAAGAGCTTCAAGAAAATTTAAAAATTGTGAGCAATGAACTTGCTATGATCAAAAGGTGGAACAAGTCCAATGAAGCTTTAAATTGGTTAACTGAACATCAAAGTAAGAGTCGTAGTGGTTTAGGTTACAAAAGTGATCAGGTTAAATGTGATATCAATAGAAAAAATGTTAATTTGCCTGATTATCGCTTATGTACTCATTGTGGACACACTGGTCACTACAGGTATGAATGTTTAGCTAGAATCAAGGCTCTTGAAAAAATTGGAAATATTGTTAGATGGGTTAGAAAAGATATGATGTTTCCTGTTTCTCAAGGAAAGGGACCCAAAAAGGTTTGGGTTCCTAAGTCTAACAATTAGTCAAGTTTTTGCAGGCTAAGGTGAGAGGGAGCAACCAATTATGTTACTTGGTTACTGGTTGCTCGAAGCTTATTATTGAAGTAAAATAAAATTCCTCTCACTAACGGTCTTCAATGAAGGAAGTGTGGTATTTGATATAGGTAAGAAAGGTAAGTCACTCTTCCATTCTTTATTGGTTGAAGTTTTAAAGATTAATTTGTTGAATATTTCACAATTATGTGACCATAGGAATAAAGTTGATTTTCATAGTGTTGCAAAATTGTGAATGGTAATATTTTGAGAAGTTGTTCAAGTGATACTTCTGCTTTAGCTGAAAAGAATGTGCTTTTGAAATTGCTCTTACTCAAGCTTTAAGTGAAAAGGATCCTACAAATGTCCAGCCCGAAGGAACAGGTCTTGGAACAGGTCGTTCTAATCCTGGGCACAATCTGGAACAATTAGGGGGAAGAACACATGGAACAAAACTTGTTGAAACAGTTCGAAGCCTTGTTCCAGATCCTGAGATGAAAGATTAAAATAAGGATCCCACCTATCAACTCATAAAAACTCACATCATCTGAATTTCGACAGGTATAATTTTGATTTTTAGGCATGTTGATGTTGCTTATGTTGAGTTCTTGTTTGACTAATGTTGCACTAGAGGTATGTAATTCTTTCTATCTCATGTTTAGTACTTTGGGTAAAAAGTTGCTAGCATTTTTACTAAAGCACTAAGTGATGGACATCTTGAGATAAATAAGTTGGATCTTGACATGATTATATTTACTTGAGTGCATGGTGTATTTTTTTTTCCTCAATGATTGGCTAGGAGGTGTCATTCGATCTCTATCAATGCATAAATATTTTTTTTTAAAAAAAAGGGTGTCTAACTCAACTCTTGTGTTGTAACATGCATGCTCTCATATCATGAGTTCATTATTTTTCTCGTTGAGATCTAATGATATTGTCCTTATTTTATTTGATTGATTCACAGTTTTTAAAGCATGAAATAGAGGATAAATGAGTTTTAAACTGTTCCTAGATCTGTACCTCCAAAATATGGCTTGTGCATATAATTGTTCATCACCATTTCTCATAACCAGCCCATATCCACTTTTGTTAAAAGTTATGAGCATGTTCTTTCATCTTCTTTCATACCTCTGGACTCCCTCGAATGTGGCCTTGAAGAATTTCCAATGATAAAGTTGCAAATCTGAAAATAATAGGAGACTATCTTATTTGAATAAATGTGAAGCAGCCTAAGGTTGAGGGGGAACAAAAAAAAAAAAAATGTGTGTGCTTTGATGGGTGTTGTAATTTCATTATGTGGAGGAGATGTTTGATGCAAAATTCTTTTGACACAAATAAAATATCACAGATCTATTGTCAAGATCATGAGCTGCAAAGAAGATGGAACAGGTGATGGACCAGGTTCTACTAGTAATCCAATAGCCATCTCTAATGTGAATGTACAAATTAATATTTTAGAGAATTGGTTGGCTATTCTTATGGAGGAGAATGAAACTTTGATATCCTATGTTTTCAGATTTGAGCAAGAGCTGAAAGTAAGAGGGAAAAATAAGCCAAACACCACTAGAAACTCTTAACTCTTTCCTTAACCTCACACTCATATCAACCCAGTCTTGAACCTGTTCAATGCCTTGTTCCTTAACCTTATATTCTTGTTTTAAATCCTATGAACAAGGTTATGCATTAAGCATTTTACTTTGGGCTTGAAATTAAAGCTTAACTGGTACAGATTTGGCTTTGTCCTTTGTGAATTGTTTTGATGAATTGTGATTTCAAGCAGGATGGCCAATATCATTTAGTATCAATACTTGAGAAATTTATGCTTATGCTTACATGAGTTGCTGCCCTAGTGGCGATGGGTGTGACATACTTGATTATCCATATTTTTTGCATTGTTGGTTTTGACAGTAGTTGATGCTTTTCGATGATGCCAAAAGGGGGAAGAGTAATATGTGCTCGTGCTTAGGTTATGTATATCACTGACAAATATTCCACTTTAGTTTTGTCTCATTGTCCCTTACTTGTATGTGCTTTTGGTAATAAATGAGTTTGGCAAAAAGGGGGGAAGAAACATTATGTGTGCTTAAATAAATAAATTCTTTAGTTTAGATCTTTAACTGTCTTAAGTGAGGTTGTTGTGATTTTTAAAATGAAACAAGCACATTTTGTTTGTCATCGTCAAAAAAGGGGAATTTGTTGAGTATATGATGTTTTGATGATAATAAACAAAATGAACTTGTTACATTGAAATTAATTGAGGCATTATTTGTGGAATTAATTTTCTTGAAAAAGTAGCAATTTGTGAATAATGATATATCAAGTAAAATGTGTGAAATGGATTAATTAATTTTGGTATTATCTGTATGGCTGGATTATGGATTAGCCAGTGTTGTTGATAAGATTCTTTAGTGATTTGATTTCTACAAGACTTGGCTAAAGAGTTGGAGTTGGAGTTGGAATAGGATTCTAGTAAATCTATTTTGATAAGGAAGGGATTAATCTATGAGCTGTATATTTTTATCCCTAACTTTGTTGGACTTTGTTTTTACTTATCAGGTCTTTATCTATATAAGAAGTCCACATACATATGGAGAAAAAACGTCCAAAACAGTTCAGTAAAAAGAGAGTCTGAGCATTCAAGAGAGGAAATATCTGAAGCTGTTGGAACGGGCGTTGGAACAGTCTGGCCAAGTGTTCCATCAAGTCATTTAAAATTGTTTGAGTCCAGTTCTTAGTTCATGTATTAGGCACTTAAATTGTAATCTCGTTCAGCTTTTTAGAAGCACTTTTGAGGTTGTAATCTGGAGTTAAAATCTCACTGGGTAAAGAGCTTAGAGTTAAGTTCTTTGTGTTCCAAGCTAGGGTAGTTTGGAAGGGTAGCAACAGTCTAGGATTGTTGTTGTGTAAGGGCTTAAAGTTAGGTCCTTGGGATTATCTTTGTAATCCGATTTTGGCTCGTTTGTTTAGTGGATTGGTTGAAATTCCCACAGGGGTGTGGGTCGTGGTTTTTTTACACCTTTGAGCCAGGGTGTTTTCCACTTTAAAATCGCGTGTGCCTCGTCTATTTTTGCTCGTTTATTGCCTTGTCAAACTGCTGTTGGAACACCCATAGGAACTGTTCCAAGTGAGTTGTTCTAACTTAGTCTAAAACTTAAAAAGAGGCAAAAATTGTTATCGACCCAATTCACCCAGTGTACTCTAAACTAACACTAGTGTACATTTCAGAAATTGATTCTCCTTCTTTCATTTTAAAGCTTTCATATTCAGCAAAAAGGAGTGTACCTCTAGATCTTTTGACCTGACTTGTTCCTTCATGTGCAACCTGTAAAGCATCCCAAATTTCTTTTGCAGTGGTATACCCTCTAATTCTAGTGCACTCATAAGGACTGAGTCCACAGATAAGCCACTTCCTAGCTTTGGCATTCTTTTCCCACTGCCTTAAATCTTCAGCATTGCATTCCCTTCTAGTTTTGGGAACATCATTTCCTTCAGCATCCTTTTTCATTGGAATCATAGGACCTTCAGTCGCTATGTCCCATAACTCATAGTCTTCAGCCTGAAGATGATCTCTCATCCTTTCCTTCCACCATGAGTAGTATTTTCCATTGAACAAAGCTGCCCTAACAGTTGACTGACCCTCACCATTTTCCTGTGATGTACTCATTCTAATCCTAGGTGTTAGCCTTTTCATGGATAACCCGCTCTGATACCAATTATTATTTTCCAAGATACACCACTTTACTGTTTTAAGGACCAGTTCCTTAAATATGTTCCTTTACTGTATTATATGCGGAATTAAAACTGTAAGTAAATGAACACCCTATATTAGCGTGGAAAAACTCCTTTAGCAAGGGATCAAAAAACCATGACCTACTATTCCAAGTAGGATTTCAACTTCACTATGTAAAGACTCACTTGGCTACAAGACTACCTTCTTACTAACCTAGGACTAACTCTAATCCACTAGTGACCTCTTTCACGAACAGTGAATTTTCTTCAAGTATACGACTTGAACTGAAATGATACAACTCGATAGTGCCTACTACAGCTGAACTAAGACTGAACTTTTACAAGACTCAATCTAAGGAATAGGTTCTTACTTAGTTCCCTGTAGCTTACTGATTACACAAATACGATTAAAACTCTTTCAATACTAAGACTCGATTCTCTCTGTATTGTGTACAGCTCAATAGCTGAAATGCTCCTGGTTTTATAGCTTATATAACCCAAGAGGTCTTGATCAATTAGAACTCCAAAGCTTCCAAGAGTTTGAGTCCTATTTGAACTCTTCACTAGATCATCCGAAATCCTTTAGCCTTATCCACTCTTTATGCAATCTTTCATATAACGTTTAGACCTGCATAATTATCAAGATAAATATTAGACTTAGGATAATTGATAATATTTAAGCTTAAATGATTTTGCATGAATTATCTATTTAGATGCAGTGATTCAAAGGAACATGTCCTTTGGAGCTGTTCCTCAGTCGTCAGTCAAAACTTCAAGCTTATCCAAGCTAACGGATAATTTTATTGGGAATGCAATTATGTTATTTTTTTCATTTTATATTTTCAACTACTTTTGTTATTTTTAAAGTATGTTTTGCTAAGTATCGTATGCATTAGTTCTGCATTTCTAGTATAGTTTCGAAGTACTTTTGGTATTGTAAGTCTTTGTATTTTTTTAATCTACTTCTTATTCTTTATGAAGAAAATGAAAATTTCCCAGTCTAATTTTAGCTGGACCAAAAAATAAAGATCAGCGGCGTAGCCAAGAATCTCATCAAGGCTATTCAAACTTTGAACAAGTAATTTTTTCGAACTTCATTAAGGTCCTATGTTCTTTGTGCCGCAGCTTCTAAGTTCAATATTGGAAGATAATCATGAACAAGTCCAAGAATGCCAGTCGTGCCCTAGTTACACGCTCAACCAATACTCTATAGAGTGAGGGGCGGTCGTTGAAATAAAGTATCTAATGTAAGTCAAGGTCGAAATACAAGGAGCAAGCGAGGATGAATCCAAAGTAGTTTAAATCAATGTAATTCAGCTGTAGTTGTTCAAGTCCTAAATAGAGGTTGAAAGATTTCTAACACTAAAAATTGTGATTAAAGTAAAGTTGTTTCTAATGGGTAGAGAAGCTAGAGATGTAACCTCAACCTAATTGCACACTTAATGAATACAAGCCACTAATCCCTAGTTAGTTGGCTTACTACCTTGAAACATACGCGATTTCACCTAAATTACCCCTTCCGGTAGCAAATGGGACTAATACACTTCAACTATTTCGGTATTGCATCGTATTGCATTGAGTTCAAGTAGTTGTTTCTAGTTGCGTCTTCCCCCTTTAGGTGGTCTGACTCATTGATACTAGGTAAATGACAGCACACCTACCTCTGATTCCCCGTCACTATTTTACCATTTCCCCTATTTACTCTTTCTACATAGTTTGGGTACTATTAGGAGTAGGATTGTGTTGATCACCACAAACCCATGTATTTTTAAGCATGAAAATAATGAAAGAAGATTATTCCTAACTATGTTTTAGACTTAATTAACTTGATTCATTAAGTTAGCAACATACGCCTAGATTACAACCCATGGTAGAATTTAGCTACTCATTATATGAAAAGATAAAATACATAGAGATGTAGACAAAGACACTGTAAGCATTAATATATGAAAATCCTTACAAACAATAATGATATTGTTGTCTCCCAAAATGATGAAACTTACCAAAGAAGTTTTCACTTTGCTTTGGGATGCTCTACAAGTTGGAAGATATAGCTAATGACCTAAAGTTTTCCATTTATAGTTGAGTTAATTAGATATTCTAAAATTTCCCTTTTAGGCCATGGGCAGCTGCCTAAATGCATGAAATGACTGCATGTTTCTATTATTGACTGACTCTTCTTTTAACTTTGCTGGTAAGGTGAAGCACCACTTCAAAGTGCAGCTGCATATTCTTCATTGCCCAGAAATGAGCAAGCACTTATTCATTAGGGGCGACTGCCTATTCTTTAGATGTGGGACGCTTAGGCTTGAGGCGGGTCTTAGGGACTTCAATAATTTGTTTTTCAATTCGACACAAAGGCAGTTGCAATGACCATACAGTCTCATGGGGCGACAATGATTTACACTTGGGGCAGACACATTGTCCTACACCTTCTTTCTTCACTCTTCTTCATTTGTATCTAGTTGTATGGTTTCCTACTTGTTTAATTTGTAATAAAACCTGAAATCAAGAAATAATGTATCAATTTGACTCTCAATTATTTCCTTTAAGACTCAAAAATAAAAGATTTGGAAGTATAAAATTGACGTTTTGCCTACTGATCAACTCCCCAAAACTTAGGTCTTTACATGTCCTCAAGCAAATCAAAACTGTTTAAGATAGAACTTTTTCAAATCAACTCAAGATAGAAATCAGTCTTCAAACACATTTAAGCTCTATCACGACCCAAAAATCGAGTACGTGATGGCACCAAAGAGCTTCTACCCTTAAGCGAACCAATTCATAAAAACCTTATCAATTAAGTTTAATTTAAAGAAATCAAGGTTTCAGAAGAAAACCGGACATGGAAAAGTTAAGCGCAATATTAAGTGAAACCATTAATAATGTCATAAATCTAACAATTGAATAAAACAGTAAAATAGTTTATACCAACCCAAAACCCAACAGCTAATCATGGAGCATCTATGAGTGTTGGATATATAACAATAGGTTCAAACCCAACTAAAATATCACAAGGACCAGACACTACCACAAACTATGCGGCAGCATCCATGTACAACACTGGAAGATAATCACGATCGGGACCAAGAACGCCAGAAGTGCGTCAACTAATGAACCTGCACACAAAAACTATAAGGGAGTGAGTCACCCTGACCCATTAAGATCCTCGACGAGCCCTCCTGTCCTTACCATTTTTGAAAGCTAGTCTAATAAATAATATATATATAAATCTGTGCAATAGTCCTAAGATAGGATATATCTTCTTCACTACAGTTATAAAGTCAAACAAAGATATAATGAGAACCTAGCTCAACCGAAATATCAATCAAGGGATCTCAACTCAACATAATAACAAACCAACTCGGTAGCATAGGCCCTCACCATAAAAAGGCTATATCAACTCAGTAGCATAGGCCCTCACCATAATAGGCTAGACCAGTGGCTATATCAACTCAGTAGCATAAGCTCTCACCATAATAGGCTAGACCAGTGGCTATATCAACTCAGTAGCATAGGACCTCACCGCTAGACCAGTGGCTATATCAATTCAACGGCATAGGCCCTTATCATAATAGGCTAGACCAGTGGCCCAACGAACTAGATACCAATAAGGCAATAATATCAACTAAGGGATAATGCTAAGATAAAAAAAATATCGTCCAATACACAACTCCACATCAAATGGATAATAATATAACTCAGGAAATGCACGCAAAAATAGGCATATTATGATGCCATACACGATATTAATCAAAATATTGTAGATCATAATAAGATATCTTGACTAAATAAATTCTAAGCTTTGCAAAGTGATAACAGTACTTTCATAAAAGGATCATTGTCGCAATATGGTTAAACTCACAATATTCATAATATATTGAATATATGTTCTCTTTACCAAATTAAATGCAAGTCATACTTTCGATATTCTAAGTATCTCAAATTAGACCTCCAGAATATATTATAATTATTTCATAGATAATGCATCACAACACCCCAACGTTACTTCAAATAGTGAGCTCATATTCAATAGCTTTAAACCTTTTGATACCATAAAAAAATAGTTTTAACGAGATATATATTATGCTTATACAGAAAACCAAGCAAGTAGAAGTTAAAGTCTCCCTTACCTCGCATCCGGCGAAACATCAACGACCAATCCAATCCAAAGTCCGTAAAATGGCCTCCAGTCTCTCCAAACTATTCAAAATATGCATCTAGGCGTCAAAATATGCTGGGAGACCAAAGCCCATAGCTTTCGGACAAAATCAATGAAAGTCGATAAAAGTCAACCCCTTAGATTCCGAATCCGAGTCGAAATTCTGATGACCCATTACTCAACAAGTTCATTCATACAATAATTGTGTCAATAGGACTCTCATTACATCCCCAAATCCCCAAATTAAGGTCTCTTAAGTTCACATACAACACCACCAATCAACACTATTCATCTTCTTATTTTTCCCAAGACTACTATTAAACCCATAAACTAGGGTTTCATAATTCACACTTCCAACCAAAACAACTTGAATGAAATACTATACATCTCATCAAATACTCATGAGAAATAAGTTTGAGTTGATGGAATTACGTTCTTGAAACTTTTCCTTAAAAATCCAAAACTTGAGCTTTGTACTATTTGGAAGCTTCAACCAATAATCTTGTAATTGGAAAGATGGATGATGTTATAATCCATGTTTAATGAGTAAAATAAAGTCAAAACACCATATGGAACTCACCTTAGTTAGTAGACAAAGTCTCAAGCTTAATCTTGAACTCTAGAAGGAAACCCCAACTCAAAATTTTCCGAATAAAGAGGCTGCCCGTTTTTCTATTTATAGCAGCACGGCTGCATCAGCAAATTGTACCATAGGCTGTTCAGATTATACTTTACTGGACCGCGTTCAGTAAAATACTCATAACTTTTTGTACATAAATCTGAGTGACAAATGGTTTGATTCTATAGAAACTAGATTCAAAGGGCTAAAACATTCATTATTTGACCTTTTCAAGAATATGTATAGATTGAACGCTATTTTTATTTGAAATCAAGATTATGTGTGCGTTCACTAAAAACTTTAGTAGCTCGCGAAGCTTCCAACTTGCATCGGCTCTAAGGTTCCCCGGGGACTATGAATCACTTTTGAAAGTTTCTACCAGCCACAAATAATCATGTAAAGCTAATGGATCATCAAATGAAGGTTTTTACTCAACATGATACAATAGTTTATTTTCTAGCCGACAACGAATCTTACCGAACATTCGATTCAAACCCAACCAAACAACCTCCGAATGACCTCAAATTTCGCATACAAGTTATAATCACAATAGCGATGCAACTTGAAGTTTCGACACATCAAATATAGCTCTAAATCTTGAAGTTAGATGGTCGGGTCATTATATTCTCCCCCACTTAAACTCTTGTTCGTCCTCGAACAACGCCAAATGTTTGTCAAGATACCATTTCGAACGCCAACACACTCCACATACTTAACCAAGATTTTTTGGCTTAACCCACCTTTACTAAAGAAAAAAGAGTAAACTTGTAAACAAACGAAAACATAAGACCTCAAAGATACAACCACACACCAAAAGTCCAACTTACTCTTTATTTTTTCCAAAATTTTGCAGGAGTATCCTCTGAAAACAAGACTATAACCAAATCCAAAAGCAAACCTTAATGATAATCTAGGGATGAATACCTGGTCAAGCCAAATATCAACAGTGCAGTATAAATAGTTCATATCCAATTAAGCATCACACGACCATCAATAAAAATTAAATTCGACCAGAAAATACAAATATCCAAAATTCAATAACCATGAATATACATGAAACTTCTAAATAAGCAAGAACTCATACTATAAGCGCCAAAATTTCTTCATTAACCAATCCAACATATCCGCTTTAGACTTCCATGCAATCTTCAGTCATATAACCCTTTAATGACACATTTACCAAGATGGACAAATTTTTTTTTTTCAAGCTCAATTGCTTGGAGTAGCTATATAAGCTTATCATTTATTGAACTTTTGTCCATAAGCTATATAAGCTTATCATTTATTGAAATCTTGTCAATGAAATTACTTAAACTTATGCAACTTGCGATAATACCAACATACAAATTCGGTTTAATACGAGGAAAAAACAAATTACACTACAATGGTAGACACATATCTTGGTGCAAGGCTATTCCCGAAGGGAAAGCTAAACACAACGCGGAAGGATAACAATTTAAGAAGACGATAAAAGCAAGACAAAACTTGCTTCTTTCGAAAGAACAGAGGGGAACCTGTCCCTAAGCTCGATCAAAAGGGAGACAAGAATCACCCTAACTATGCAACAATCCTCAAGAGAACATTGCCTCTTGCAAACTGAATGATCAAGAGGAATGTTCAATCGGACTAACCGAAAGCCACAAATCCTTAAAAGCCCTCACCGGGGTTTTGCTCACGACGGAGACAAGAAATGTGCTCGGCACTTTCATTCAACTCCTTAATATCCAAAAACTAGCTACTTACAATGTAAGGAAGTAAGGTTTATATAGAAAACACTAAGGGTAAACTAGTAAATAGGTCACAGTCGACCAATAAAAATAAGCCACGCAGGGCTGAGTTAAAATGAGTTCGGCAACCTTGACTTCGGTAAGCCTTGCTTCGGGTTTTGACTTCGGTGAGCCTGGCTTCGGTTCTCTATGGCCTGCTCGAACACACTTGTCATCGGGCGCTGACTTAGCTTCGAACACATGATGTTGTGTTCGGCTCTGCGCTGCCCGGGGTCAAGAGCTGCTGTTCGGGAACTTTGTCATCGGGCTCAAACTTGAAGATGTAGCCCTTGGTTTCATCAATTGGCAATTCCTCTTCCGAACACATGCTTCTCCCCATCATAGTCAACTGGACGTGCATGTCATGGAGCAGCTTAGCTTGACTTCGGGTAATTGGCCTCCTCGGTTCATCAGTCACTGCCTTCGGTTGATCAGCACTTTGGGCTGCATCATCCTCCCCTTCTTGAGAGGATTTCGTCCTCGAAATCGATTCATCCTCTGCTTCTGAAGTTTGGCCTACAACACAAGGAGTCAAATCAGTAACATTGAAGGTGTTGGACACATTATACTCACCTGGGAGGTCGATGACATAAGCATTGTTGTTTATTTTGCTCAGCACTTGAAATGGACCATCCCCTCGAGGAGCCAATTTTCCTTTCCTTAGGTTCGGGAAACGTTCTTTTCGGAAGTGAACCCAAACCCAATCACCCTTCTTTAACTCCAACTTTTTACGCCCCTTGTTTTTCTTTAAGGCAACCTTTGCATAGGCGTCCTCGAGGTTCTTCTTCACCTTCGCATGCAACTCGAGCAGAGCTCTGGCTCGGTGAGTACCTGCAAAATCGATAACAACATCTCGAGGCAATGGGGTCAGATCAAGTGGAATTAAAGGGTTAAATCCATACACACACTCGAACGGGGTCATGTTAATCATTCGATGCACCGTTCGATTGTATGCAAATTCCATCATGGGCAAACGGTCAGCCCAGTTTCCAACCTTGCCTTTGGTCATTGCCCGAAGCAAAGATCCCAAGGTTCGGTTAACTACTTCGGTCTGTCCATCAGTCTGAGGATGGTGAGACGTCGAGAAAAGTAGTTTGGTGCCGAGGGCACCCCATAGACACTTCCAAAAATGACTCAAGAATTTTGGGTCCCGATCACTCACAATAGTACGAGGGACACCATGCAATTTCAACACATTGGAAACAAATAATGTAGCTACATGCTGGGCATCGTCACACTTCTTGCAAGGAATAAAGTGAGCCATTTTCGAAAATCGATCAACCACAACGAAAATGCTATCATGTCCTCCCCCCGATCTCGGTAACCCCAAGACAAAGTCCATGGATATATCAGCCCAAGGTCGATCAGGCACAGGCAACGGGGTGTACAAACCATGAGGGTTGGACTTCGATTTAGCTTTCTTGCAAACGAGACAAGCGTTGCAAAGCTTTTCCACATCTCGTCGCATTTTGGGCCAATGGAACTGCTCGGTCAAGATACCAAGAGTTTTATCGATACCGAAGTGTCCCATCAGTCCACCGGAGTGAGCTTCTCGAACCAAGAGCTCTCTCCACGATGACACTGGCACACAAACCCTCCCATTCTTGAAGAGGTAGCCATCGTGCCACTGATATTTCTCAACTCTTCGGCCACTCAAGATTGCGTCTCGAACACATTTTAGCTTGGGATCGTCTTCGTACATCGACTTGATGCTTTCAAATCCCATGAGCCTAGAGGCGAGAGTGGTCGCTAAAGCAAATTTCCTTGATAGCGCATCGGCCACAACGTTGTCTTTCCCCTTTTTGTAATGAATTACATAGGGAAAGCTCTCAATAAATTCAACCCATTTGGCATGCCTTCGGTTCAATTTCTCCTGTCCTCGGAGATGCTTCAAGGACTCATGATCACTTCGGATCACAAACTCTCGAGGCCACAAATAATGCTGCCAATGGGCGAGTGCTCGAACGAGGGCATACAACTCTTTATCATAGGTTGAATAATTTAGAGTTGCACCCTTAAGCTTTTCGCTAAAGTAAGCGATCGGCTTCGATTCTTGCATCAGCACTCCTCCGATCCCAACTCCAGACGCATCACACTCGACTTCGAATGCTTTGCCGAAGTCAGGGAGTTGCAACAACGGGGCAGAACAAAGCCTCCGCTTCAACTCTTGGAAAGCCCTTTCTTGGGACTCTCCCCACACAAATGGATTGTCTTTCTTAACCAGCTCGGTTAGAGGAGCTGCCACGGTGCTAAAGTCACGAACAAACCTTCGGTAAAAACTAGCTAGCCCATGGAAGCTACGAACTTGTGATACCGAGGTCGGAGTTGGCCAATCTTTGATGGCTTCGACTTTTGATTCGTCGACTTCGACACCATTAGCACTGACTACAAATCCAAGAAAGACTACACGATCGACACCGAAGGCGCACTTCTTGAAGTTGGCATACAACTTTTCTTCTCGAAGTTTTTCAAGCACAAGCCTTAGGTGTTCGACATGTTCATCCATGGTTCGACTGTAAACAAGTATGTCATCGAAATAAACGACAACGAACTTGTTTATGAACGGTTTTAGCACGTGGTTCATCAATCGCATGAATGTGCTCGGGGCGTTGGATAAGCCAAATGGCATTACCAACCACTCATAGAGACCGAATTTGGTCTTGAATGCGGTTTTCCACTCGTCACCGGGTTTCATTCGGATCTGGTGGTAACCGGACCTGAGGTCAATCTTTGAAAAGCATGAAGAACCACTCAATTCATCTAGCATGTCATCTAATCGAGGGATAGGATGACGATACTTTACCGTTATTTTGTTGACTGATCGACAGTCAACGCACATTCGCCATGTTCCATCCTTCTTCGGGACAAGGATAACTGGAACGGCGCAAGGACTTAAGCTCTCACGAACGAGGCCCTTGTTTAACAATTCATCAACCTGCCTTTGGAGCTCTTTGGTGTCTTCGGGATTACACCGGTATGCAGGTTTGTTGGGGATTTGAGATCCCGGCACGAAGTCAATTTGGTGCTCGATTCCTCTCAACGGAGGCAATCCACCTGGCATTTCCTCGGGAAACATGTCCTCGAAGTCCTGCAAAACTTTACGAACAGACAAAGGCAAAGGGTTATCATTAGTAAATTCATCATTAGAGTTTAGAAAGATACCCTTGTGCACGAGGCAAATCATCATCTGACCGGGGTCGTTGCCTCGTAAGACCTCACCGGGTTGCATGATTGCACAAATTCCTTTCTCCTCGGTCGCTGAGTTGGTCTCATCGGCTCCCAATTTTGCTCCCACCGGAAGCTTAGCTTTAGCCGCTTCTTTCAATTCTTTCATCCGTTTATAGTCCTCGGAGACTTGCTTTGGAGACAATGGTTTGAGGATGAAACTCTTCCCATCAAGCTTCACGGTGTAAGTGTTGGATCTGCCATTGTGAACAGCTGTTCGGTCATATTGCCATGGTCGACCCAAGAGCAAATGACAGGCTTGCATCGGCACCACATCGAATACCATTTCATCTTGATACTCGCCGATTCTAAACTTGATCCACACTTGTTTGACAACTCTTAATTCTCCACACTCATTCAGCCATTGTAATTTGTAGGGGTGGGGATGCTTCATCGTTGGTAGTCCCATTTGTGAGACCAAAGTTTGGCTCACTACGTTGGCACAACTTCCAGAATCAATAATCATTGAACACACCTTTCCCCTCACTCGACATCGGGCATGAAAGAGGTTTTCTCTTTGGTTGTCCTCTTCTTCAAGAGTCATGCAGCTCAAATTCCTTCGAACCACAAGAAACATTTCCGGATGATCAGCCTCGGCAGCTTCATGATCATCATCACCTTCAGCTCGGTCAATCTCCTCGGTTAATTCCTCCTCGGTGTCACTCGCTTGCTCATGGACGGTTCCATCTTCGAGCAGAAGCATAGCTTTGCGAGTTGGACACTCTTTTGCCATGTGACCATAACCTCGGCATTTATGACATTGAATATTTGAAGCACTAGGAGAGTTTAGTTGAACTTTACCTCCCACTTCTCTTGGTTGGTTAACGGTCACACCTTTCTCGAAGACTCTCTTCGGATCTCGAACAGTGTTGGCAACTCCTTGATTAGGATTTTTCCATTCTTTTCCTCGGTTCAAGGGAGTAGAAGTAGTGACTCCTCGATACCGACTTGCCTTTTCTTCCTTCACCAATTTTTCAGCTTCGGTAGCAGCTTCAAACAAATCTTCCAACGTGTGGTACACGTGGAGTCTCAACTGAGATGACACATCCTTGGCCAAGCCACTCTTAAACCGGATAATGGCCTGCTCCTCGTCTTCGGTCAGATCAAGATTCAATCGAACCCTTTCAAATTCATCGTGGTACTCTTGAACTGACTTCGATCCTTGTTTCAGCTCATATAACTTTTGCATTTGAGTTTGCCTGTACTTGGCACTCAAATATTTACCATCCATAGCTCTCTTCAACTGTGGCCAGGTAGTGACTGCGGGATAGTCATTCCTTCGCCTATACCTCTTGTCAGCTTCCCACCAAGTAGACGCATAAGCTTCGAACGAAGCAATGGCATGGGCAGCCTTTCTCTCTTCGGTCATTTCATTGGTTTCAAAGATGCGCCCCATTTTCAACTTCCATTCAAGATACTCATCGGGATCACTAGTTCCTTTGAAGGGTGGAATAGTGATCTTGACACTGTTCAAGTTGGAGTCTCGAACACCACGATTCTGTTCGGGATGCTCATCATCACGATCATCAGCCTCACGCTCAATATTTCTCCCAAAATTTGCGCCTCGGCCTCGACCTCGGAAATTTCCACGACCTCGGTGAGCTTGCCCTCGTTGAGCGAATGGCAGCTCACGTTCATACTCGTCCTCGGGAAATTCCTCTTCATTAGCCTCTTCGGTTACAGTACCAAGGTCTCTTCGGTTCCTTGGAAGTGGTAACCTCTCTCCTCGGGGAATGCCCAAGTTTTGATTTCCAACTTGGGGACTGCCCAAGTTTTGTTGTGCTTGGGGATTGCCCAAGTTAAGCTCTCTTCGAATTGCTTCACTCGTCAACTGATGTTGTCGAAGAAGCTCAGCATACAGACCTGGTTTCATCGGTGTGGATTCGCTGGTTCCAGCACCGGACCCATGTCTGCCCACGGATGCACTTCCTTGTTCGAGTTGAGCTACTCGAACACTCACTCCTCTTACTTCGGCACTGACACTTTGTATCGCAGCCATGAGATCGGCTAACGACACTTCGGGCCTTTCAATGCCTTTGCCTTCGTTTCCAGCCATGGTACCTGCACAAGTCAAAGATCAAACAAATGTTAGGTTAGAAATCACCTCACACTCTCCCTCACCTTTGATGGGTGGCGCTCGGGTCCACTCAATTTATGGGTTCGGTTTTTGATCACTCAAGGACTTGTTAACAGTGGCTCGTCCAATTGATCGGTCCTCTAAGATCCTTCAAGTTCGACAATAGTCACTGCCTCTTCGGGAAGAGTGAAGTGATGTTCGACTCGATGGAACGGACGCTTTTTAACTGAGCTCGGGGAGTCAAAAGAAATTCTACGATAGCTTGGACTTCGGTCACCCCTTCGCACGAGTTCCTATCAGCTCAAATGAGTTGGTACGACCTCGAGTAGGACAATTACTCAAAAGGTCCACCAACCAGAATTTGACACGAAGAAAGTGAGAACCTAGGAGATTCTACCCTTTGATTCCCTTTGGAATCTTCTTCGATCACACCCACTCCTGTCCGTACAAGAGTGGTCCCCTTTGGTACGGATAGGGTTTTACCTTATCCACTTTCCCTTTTCAGCCGACAATTTTCACCTGGGGTTTTGATGTTCAAAATTTAACCCCTTTCTTCTTCAATGGAACAGTGATCTTTGCTCCGGCGTACGGACACAACAACTTCGGTTCACTGACCACAAACTTCAACAGATCTGGGTTGCTTTCAACTCCGGTCTCAGCATCAACGGAGGAATTCAGTCGAGTTCTTCGAGCCAAGAAGTCAGCTCGTCGTGTCGTACACTGTTACTAACTTCGTAACAATTTTCCGGCGTACGGACAACGATTCAACTTAAGAACTTCGATTTCTCAAGCAACAAAACAAACCCAAATCACTCAAGAACCACCAACCTTCATCGGTTTCTTCCAATCACAGTGGGGTTCGAGTCAGTCTCCACTAAAGCCCAAAACAGTCCAAAAAAAATCCACCACGAAACCCTAGTCACGAAATCAGTACGTCGGGTACTCGTTGGAATCAGACAGCAATGGTGAACAAGAATCCAAGATTGTTTTTCCCAAACAACCAACAATCAAACACAATTTTTGAGTTTTCTTTTAACACCTTTTTTTTTTTTTTTTTTTTTTTTTTTCTTTGTAAGATAACAACACTAACAGTAACAAAACCAAAACAGGAACACGAAAAGGAAAACAAAGACACAACGCACGAAAATAAAGATAACGTGAACAGGATTTGGGGTTGTAGAGACAAGCCCAAACCGTGCTCTGATACCAAGATGGTGCAAGGCTATTCCCGAAGGGAAAGCTAAACACAACGCGGAAGGATAACAATTTAAGAAGACGATAAAAGCAAGACAAAACTTGCTTCTTTCGAAAGAACAGAGGGGAACCTGTCCCTAAGCTCGATCAAAAGGGAGACAAGAATCACCCTAACTATGCAACAATCCTCAAGAGAACATTGCCTCTTGCAAACTGAATGATCAAGAGGAATGTTCAATCGGACTAACCGAAAGCCACAAATCCTTAAAAGCCCTCACCGGGGTTTTGCTCACGACGGAGACAAGAAATGTGCTCGGCACTTTCATTCAACTCCTTAATATCCAAAAACTAGCTACTTACAATGTAAGGAAGTAAGGTTTATATAGAAAACACTAAGGGTAAACTAGTAAATAGGTCACAGTCGACCAATAAAAATAAGCCACGCAGGGCTGAGTTAAAATGAGTTCGGCAACCTTGACTTCGGTAAGCCTTGCTTCGGGTTTTGACTTCGGTGAGCCTGGCTTCGGTTCTCTATGGCCTGCTCGAACACACTTGTCATCGGGCGCTGACTTAGCTTCGAACACATGATGTTGTGTTCGGCTCTGCGCTGCCCGGGGTCAAGAGCTGCTGTTCGGGAACTTTGTCATCGGGCTCAAACTTGAAGATGTAGCCCTTGGTTTCATCAATTGGCAATTCCTCTTCCGAACACATGCTTCTCCCCATCATAGTCAACTGGACGTGCATGTCATGGAGCAGCTTAGCTTGACTTCGGGTAATTGGCCTCCTCGGTTCATCAGTCACTGCCTTCGGTTGATCAGCACTTTGGGCTGCATCATATCTTCCCAATAAAAAGCCACTTATTTAAACTCCACGATCCCATATGGACCAAATATACCTTAGACCTGACTTTCTGAACTACGTTGCACTTCATTTAGGTGCTAGCATCGAGGAAATACAATTCACAAATTCACACGGTACCTCAGCTCTATTCATGAAAAGAATTATCCTTTGAGGTCTATAAAACCAATCAATTGGAGGACAATGCTAATATATATATGTAAGGGCTTAAACCACGCTATCCAGTACATAACCAGTATTTGAAACCATAAGTAATTCGATATGAAGGATTAAAATCATACTAATGACATCCAAGATCAATTTCACACGACCTCAATCAATTCCTTTAAACACTAGATAACCCTCTTAAATTGGCTACTAGTCTGAGGTTGGAACGCTGAACAAGATCCAACTCAAAAATAATGCATATACTAATAGTGCTTAACCGAAAGCTAAATCTCTTCCTCATATAGAAGGAATAGTTTTTCTGCGCAACCCAATAACCTCGCAAACGAACAACACAAATGCTCTGTTGAACTGACGATATGTACTGATAACAACCTTGCAAAAAATAATGCAGCTGCCAAAAATTCTCCACACTGATTTATTATGCCACTACATATGCAATGAGCCTATAAGATAATCTAAAGAGATTCATGTCAAATTTGCATTTTTAACAGATTAACTGCCAAATTAACAATTTTGAACCTTTCTCCCAAGTTACAATAGATGAAACAAAGACAAAAACAATCTAACGAGTCTTTTCTCACCTTTTTTTTTCAAGTTAGATAGAGATCTAGCGTACGACAAATGGATGTTGAAATTTGTCGAGCACTACAATTAGGTGCCTTACCAAACTTCACATCTTTCAAATCTTATCTCTCAAAACATGAAGATGATTATAACCTCAAAACACATAATCCACATTAGATATCAAGTAACCACTACTCCACTTAGGATTTACACCCGAAGACTAAAAAAAAACAAGAACCCTCACATCGATCTTTCTCAACCCGAAGTTCATACTGAGCAATTGAGATCTATCTGTCTGGATAAATAACCAGGACCTACTAGTCCAAGATAAGAACCCGGATCTACCAATCTAAATAATCATTACTTTAAGTTACATTCTCCCAATGTCCGAAAGAGGTTATGCTAGCCTAACGTGAAACTTAGGTCAACCCAGCACCGGTTTGGAGGTACAATCACTACTCCCCTACTGATTAACCTAGGGTCACCTTGATTTAGCAAACCTCATATCGTTCGTAAGAAGTACATGTAACCTTCATCAAACCAACAACCATAATTTCACACCAAGTCGAACACTCTCACTTTGAGTAAATATTAAGGTCAATGTTCCCTTAGAATACTCGTAATCAACTCATCCACGTAATTGACTTAATCTTTCAATTATAAACACAAACATCAATACATTCCCGATAAGATCAAAACTTACCATTCACAAACCCGATTAAGCCACTAAGGCACAAGAAAACTCAGCAACTACATCCAAGATTACATAGCAATTTATAAACATCATAGAGATCTAACTCAGACCTATCTGTCTTTCCAGATTTCAAACGACGCCTTTTATGTGTATATATCGGTTCGCACCCTGAAAGAGTAGCACATACTCTACAGTTGATCCATCAATGTCCAATACAACTATCACGATTTGTTAGGCATAAGTATAGAACCTTGCTTGCATCTATTTATAAGAAAAACTGCACCTCGATGGCGGAATAGTAGATCTTATAGAACCTACATTAGGAAAAATCCCAAATTATTACAATGTTTCTTTCTTGCTCTATTGCAGACCACCACAATGGATGCACACATTATCTAAGTCCTTTGACACAAAGCATTCATGAAAACTCAAAACTGCATATTATGATGAACACATCAATTCCTCATGAGCCGCATTTAGATGACCACATATATTAAGCACTATTAGGCGCAACTTCCTGTACAAAAATATCTTAAGCAACATCAGAGTAGAAATTCCAACTAACATTTCGAATTATTTTTTTAACCCTTTCAAAGGACGAGGACATAAGAGTACCATTTAGAAATAGTTGTCATTCACGATACTAGCTCAACATCCTTTAACTTTCCGCTAGCGTATCCACATATTTAACCTCGAAATAACCATCAAGTATTGCTAATATAACGTTGGACATCTATATCACCGAACAAATCTATTACGATAGGTAGGACATTATCAACTTAATTGACTCAACTTCACACGGTGATATAAGCTTTCTAATTATATCATTCAAGATAAACTTCACCACTTAGATCGTGCACAATGATTAACCACTAAAGAACTCAAACTTCTCAACTTTCTCAATATCCTTTAACACCCCAATCTCATAGAGTACCAAGTACTATTCATGTTTCACTACAAATAAACATAACAGGAAACAATCGGTGACATCTCATGTCACAGCACAATAAGCATATGCGCTTTTCTCTGAATCTCACCCATTATAAGGGAATAACAAAAGATATACCTTCAGAGCTTATGCATTCTTTGATCATACGCGAAAGTAAAGATTTACACTTATTTCTCAAGTCTCTACAAAATCAACTACAACTTATATATGCACAGATATGGTACATATTCAAACAATCCAATCCAAATAGGGATTGCTCGCTATAAAAATATATGATGAGGACACATCAAGATGCGCCTAGCCCACGGCTGACGTCTTATGCAATATCATCTCTCATGCTTTATCATTGTCCAAGACCGATCTTACACCATCTCACGTTGAAATTACATATATAATATAAACTATGCAATAAAATGCAACACTGTGTTGGGTCTCGATCTTAATATCTTACTCTCTCCGATAATACCATTAAGCTTTCTCTTAACTAGGAATGTCGATCAAAGACCGAAAAATCAAAGAGATAATAATTTCTAGAAGTTAAATTAAATTCAAATCAACGATCAGGTGGAATTCAATGAATACCCGAATATGAAAACCGTCTTCTTTGACGTATGAGATGAAATGACATATTCAAGCAGTACGCATGAGTTTTTGGAATGAAAGAAAGGAAAACATCCAGAATATCTCAATAGCCTCATGTTTATAAGTATGGCGCACTACATACCCATAAACAAGACTCTACTAAGACACTGCTCCACAATAGCCTAGGATTCGTATTATAACCTAGAGCTCTGATACCAATTTGTCACGATCCAGAAATCGAGTACGTGATGGCACCTAAGAGCTTCTACCCTTAAGCGAACCAATTCAACAAAACCTTCTCAGTTAAGTTTAATTTCAAGAAATCAAGATTTCAAAAGAAAACCGGACAAGGAAAAGTTAAGCGCAATATTAAATGAAACCATTAATAATGTCATAAATCTAACAATTGAATAAAACAATAAAATAGTTTATACTAACCAAAAGCCCAACAGCTAATCATGGAGCATCTACGAGTGTATGATATATAACAAAGGGTTCAAACACAACTAAAATATCATAAGGACTAGACACTACCACGAACAATGCGGCAGCATCCATGTACAACGCTGGAAGATAATCACGATCGGGACCAAGAACTCAAGAAGTGCCTCAATTAATGTACCTGCACACAGAAACTATGAGGGAGTGAGTCACCCTGACCAAATAAGATCCTCGAAGAGCCCTCCTGTCCTTACTATTTTTGAAAGCTAGTATAATAAATAATATATAGATAAATCTGTGCAATAGTCCTAAGATAGGATATATCTTCTTCACTACAGTTATAAAGTCAATCAGAGATATAATAAGAACCTAGCTCAACCGAAATATCAATCAAGGGATCTCAACTCAACTATAATAACAAACCAACTCGGTTGCATAGGCCCTCACCATAAAAAGGCTAGACCAGTGGCTATATCAACTCAGTAGCATAGGCCCTCACCATAATAGGCTAGACCAGTGGCTATATCAACTCACTAGCATAGGCCCTCACCATAATAGGCTAGATCAGTAGCTATATCAACTCAGTAGCATAGGCGCTCACCATAATAGGCTAGACCAATGGCTATATAAACTCAGTAGCATAGGACCTCACCGCTAGACCAGTGGCTATATCAACTCAACGGCATAGGCCCTCACCATAATAGGTTAGACCACAGGCTTAACGATCTGGATACCAATAAGGCAATAATATCAAGTAAGGGATAATGCTAACACTAAAAAAATATCATCCAAAACATAACACCACATCAAATGGATAATAATATAACTTGGGCAATGCACGCCAAAATAGGCATACTATGATGCCATGCACGATATTAATCAAAATATTGTAGATCATAATAAGATATCTTGACTAAATAAATTCTAAGCTTTGCAAAGTGATCACAGTACTTTTATAAAAGGATCATTGTCGCAATATGGTTAAACTCACAATATTCATAATATATTGAATATATGTTCTCTTTACTAAATTAAATGCAAGTCATACTTTCGATATTCCAAGTATCTCAAATTAGACCTCCAGAATATATTATAATTATTGTATAGATAATGCATCACAACACCCCAACGTTACTTCAACTAGTGAGCTCATATTCAATAGCTTTAAACCTTTGGATACCATAAAAAAATAGTTTTAACGAGATACATATTATGCTTATACAGAAAACCAAGCAAGTAGAAGTTCAAGTCTCCCTTACCTCGCATCCGGCGAAACATCAACGACCAATCCAATCCAAAGTCCGTAAAATGGCATCCAGTCGCTCCAAACTATTCAAAATATGATTCTAGGCGTCAAAATACGCTGGGAGACCAAAGCCCATAGTTCTCGGACAAAATCAATGAAAGTCGATAAAAGTCAACCCCTTAGATTCCGATTTCGAGTCGAAGTTTCGATGACCCATTACTCAACGAGTTCATACATACAATAATTGTGTCAATCGGACTCTCATAACATCCCCAAATCTCCAAATTATGGTCTCTTAAGTTTAAATACAACACCACCAATTAACACTATTCATCTTCTTCTTTTTTCCAAGAACACTATTAAACCCATAAACTAGGGTTTCATAATTCAAACATCCAACAAAAACAATTTGAATGAAATACTATAAATCTCATCAAATACTCATGAGAAATAAGTTGAGTTGATGGAATTACCTTCTTAAAATTTTTTCTTAAAAATCCAAAACTTGAGCTTTGTACTATTTGGAAGCTTCAACCAATAATCTTATAATTGGAAAGATGAATGATGTTATAATCCATGTTTAGTGAGTAAAATAAAGCCAAAACACCACCTTAGTTAGTAGACAAAGCTCAAGCTTAATCTTGAACTCTAGAAGGAAACCCCAACTCAAAATTTCCAAAATAAAGAGGCTGCCCGTTTTTCTATTTATAGCAGCCCGGCTTCATCAGCAAATTGTACCATAGGTTGCTTAGATTATCCTTTACTGGAAAGTATTCAGTAAAATACTCATTACTTATTGTACATAACTTCGATTGACAAATGGTTTAATTCCCTGGAAACTAGATTCAAAGGACTAAAACTTTTATCTTTTGAGATTTTCTAGAATATGTATAGATTGAACGCTATTTTTATTTGAAATCAGATTATGTGTGCGTTCACTAGAAACTTTAGTCGCTCGCGAAGCTTCCAACTTGCATCGGCTCTAAGGTTCTCCTGGGGACTATGAATCACTTCCGAAAGTTTCTTACCAGCCACAAATAATCATATAAAGCTAATGGATCATCAAATGGAGCTTTTTACTCAACATGATGCAATAGTTTATTTTCTAGCCGACAATGAATCTTACCGAACATTCGATTCAAACCCAACAAAACGACCTCTGAATAACCTCAAATTTCGCATACGAGATCACAATAGTGAAGCAACTTAAAAGTTTTGACACGTCAAACATAGCTCTAAATCTTGAAGTTTGAGAGTCGGGTCATTACAAGCTCGAAACATGGCTTTTAGCTTAGTTGGTACCAACAATTCAATTCTTTCTCACATGCATACCTGGCAAGATAATCATGCAAGGTTTTTCAAGTTTCGAATTCAAGACCAAGTAATGATATAAGAGCCCCAAGAGTTATCTTTTCTCATCAACCAACCTTGCACAATCATGCATCCTCATGTAAGTCTAAACTCACTCTTTCCCTCAATTTACTTGCATAATCCTCACGAAAGAAATTGAGTCTATTTCTATAGATGATGGACATACAAGCATAAAGCACAAAGACTCATAATTACAGACTCACGCTCACAAAGAATGTTCACAAGTTACACGATCCGGATTTACGGTTAGGCTGTGTGGGCACCCACCTACCTCACCAAAATCTAATGGGTGAACTCTATCGGCAAACTCAATATTTATATGACCTACAGCTGATTTAACATGAAATAAAACTAACTTTAAACGTAAAATAGCTCCGGAACATATATATACATTTACATAAGATGAATAAATGTAAAAGTTGTCAGAACAAATACAACTAACTACCCCAAACATAGGTCTAGAGTTCCCAGATCAAACATCTATGAAGTCAAAGAAAATATACATCTTCCAAGGGAGAAAAATAGGATAAAACTATAGTATCTACAGCTGGCGGCCTCAAGGAGCAAGTCAGCTCACTACAGACAGCTAGAAACGTCACGCTCCTCAATCAAGCTGCGGCTGACTGGGTCCTGGAGCAGAATCTCCCAAAATGAAAAGACATAACAAGAAACAAGAGGGAGTGAGTCATAAGGACTTAATAAGTTAGGAATAACTAGCGACCTCGAGGGATAGATACGCTAGTCAGGGAAGACAGAACCATAGCAACCATTTAACTAAGTCAATCACAGGTAAGTACTGCAGCCAGTCCATACATCTCACAAAACACACATAAAAATGAAATGAATGTAGTATGATGCAATGGAATCACATGTACCTGAAAACAATCTCCGGCGTGGAACTCTCATCGACTATCTGGAGATCATGCAATAATACCCTTCACCGGCACAGGACTATTGTTCATCAAGTGATGGAAAGTATATATCAAGCCCAAAACTGGAGTATTATACTCTTATGCTCAATGCAATAGCAATAACAAGTGATAATATATGACATACAACAAAACACGAAGCTAAGGCATAGAAAGTATACCTATCGGCAGCTACACATGTAAGAAACACGTGGTAGAATATCTATAAGGCCAAAGACCATGAAAAAGATGGATATAGTCACTTACCTCAAGTCATGGGTCAAATCAATCACTAGATGGCTTCCTTTCCCTTCTTACACCTCTCAGAATCACTTTCTGAACAAAATAAACATTATGCACTCATAAGTGCCCGAAGAAGGAATATCTAACCTTTATACAGAAAAGAGAAAAAATTACCAAAATACCCCTGGGCTGGACTTAGCCGAAAACTCATAAATACACATTTTCGGACTCCTCATATTCCCACGAGTCCATTTATATCATTAGTTTTCATATTCAATCTCAATTTCATTAAATTCTCCAATTTTCCAATTCAATTTCATGAAATTCTAGCTTAGGAATTATGAATTAACATAATTAGATTAGCTTAGGATTGATACCTGATGAATTTGGATGAATTAGAATCCAAATTTTCCCCTAAATCGACTTGGACATAGCTAATTTGATCAGAACTAGCGAAATTTACCCTTTTATAAAAATGACATATGGAAACGGTTCTAAATCCATTGGGGTAGGTGGGAAAACAGTTGTTATAGCACTAGAAAATGCACCAGCAACAGCTGGTGCCGTATTTTAGGTCTAAACGAAACCCTACGAAGCTCGAAATGACCCCAAATTATGCACATAATTGATACAACACTTAACATGTTCACAAAGACGGATCCCGAATAGGATCTCTAGAACTCAAGATGGGGTCCCAAGGGAAGAGGTCGATTTCTTCACTTTCAGAACTTTAGTGAAAACTATCTGAAAGGCCTCATATTTCACTTCTTAAAGTTCCCTCAGGTCACAAATGACCATACAAACCTATCACTGCTCTCGGATTACAGATCGGACCTCGTTTACCCAAATCGAGCTCCAAAATCTCTTTTAAGCTTTACCGACAGCCAAAACAGAAACCTTTTTCGAAGACCTATCAAACGAGGTCCGAATTAGTTCAAATTTTACAGACTGGTCCTAATGGACCATACAGAGCTTTTAAGACTATTGGCACGACAATCGAAGTACTAACTACCGAAATGACTAGCCAAGATCATTTTATTTTCCTCCACTTAGACTCTCGTTCCTCCTCGAACGAGCCAGAGCCTATAACAGATTTCACATAACTAATGGGAATTCCTTCCCCAACTTTCGAAAACCATTCAATAGACAAAGTTATATCATCACAGAACCAGAAACACAAACACTGATAAGAATTTTTAAGTTCTAGGAATCAAGATCATACCTGAGTCATCGAAGAGATAAGAGTATCTCTCACGCATACTGGACTCGAGCTTCCAAGTGTCCTCCTCGTGAGGACGGTTGTGCTATCGCACTCGAACCATTGAAATCTGCTTTGAACTAATCTTCCGTACATCTCTGGCAACTATAGCAACTGGGAACTCCTCATAAGCTAGATTCACATCTAGCTGACCAGGATCTAACTCAATCACTTCGGAATGATCTCAGATACACTTACGAAGCATCGATGCATAAAACATCGAATGAAATAGCATAGAACCTGACAACTCAAGCCAATAAGCCACCTTACCAATGGGCTTCTCAATACGGAAAGGGCCAGTAAATCTGAGACTGAGCTTCTGTTTCTTCCCAAATCTCTTTACACCCCGAACTCGAACTCTATCTCTTGGTCCTCTAGTGCAAGTATGAAATCTGCCTTCTCTGAGCAGTCCGCAGACGATCCTGAATAACACGAACAACATCCAGAGCCTGCCAAATCATTTCTAAACTAATCACCTCAATACCTCGAGACTCGAACCATTGATCGAAGAACAACATCTACAACCGTACAATTTCTCAAATTGAGCCATCTAAATAGAGGACTGATAGCTATTATAATAACAAAAAACTCTATTAAGGCCAGATGATCATCCAGTGGCCTGCAAAGTCCAATGCACAAGCTCTTAGCATATCCTCCAGAACTTGAATAATCCGCTCGGACTGACCATCAGTCAGAGAATGGAATGCAATACTGAGCTACACCTCGGTCCCCAACTCCCCCTGAATAGAATGCAAGAACTGAGAAGTATACCGGGAACCACGATCAGATATGAAAACAGCCGAACCACCTGCTAAATATTCGAGCCAATCTCTAAGCTGAATCGATAGTCTTCATAGAGATGAAGTGAGCTGATTTAGTCAATCTGTTAACAATGATTCAGACCGATTGATGGCGTCGCAGGGTCTTTGGCAGACGAACCACAAAATCCATAATGATCTGCTTCAACTTCCACTTGAGAATAAGCAATGCCTAAGCCAACCCTGCCGGTCTTTGGTGCTCCAACTTAACTTGCTGACAATTCAAGCAATAAGACACATGACTGAACACGTTCCTCTTCATCCCCTTCCATCAATATAGCTCTCGAAGGTCCTGATACATCTTGGTAATGCCAGGATAAATAAATAACGCGAGGTATGAGCCTCGCTGAGCACTGACTGCCTCAAATCCCCCAACATTAGGGACACAAAGTTGGTCATTAAACTGAAGAACACCATTTGAATCGAGCTCGAATGAGAGGACTCCTCCACTTGGGACACGTCCATGCAACCCCTGCAAATGAGGGTCCTTGAACTGCCTTCCCTGAATCTGACTGACTAAGAAAAATTGAGTTGCAATACATGCCAAGACTCGATTGGAGTCTAGGCATAGAAATCTTACACCGGAGTCGCCAAGGGACTGCAACTCTCGGGCTAAAGGTTGCATGTCAGCATAAAGAAAAGCCAAGCTACCCATGGACTTCTTGCTCATAGCATATGCTCCCACATTCGCTTTCCTAGGATGTTAGTGAATAGTGAGATCATAATCTTTTATTAATTCGAGTCACCTCGACTTCCATCCATTAAGATCCTTCTTTGATAAGAGATACTGCAATCTCTTATGATCGGTATACACCTCACAAGGCTCAGAACAAAAATAGTGCCTCAAAATCTTCCGAGCGAAGACCACAGCTGCCAACTCTACGTCATAAGTCAGATAATTCTTCTCATTCGGCTTCCACTGCCTGGAAGCATAAATAATCACCCTCCCGCGTTGCATAAGAACACAACCGAGACCTACACGAGATGCATCACAATAAACTATAAATCTACCGGTGCCAAAAGGAAGAGATAGCACTGGAGCTGAAGTCAATAAATCCTTGAGCTTTTGAAAGGTTGCCTCACATTCATCAGACTATCGAAATTAAACCGCATATATGTTAGGTGAGTCAGGGGAGCTGCAATAGTGGAGAACTTTTCCATGAATCTCTGATAATAACCTGCCAGTCCAAGAAAGTTGCAAGTCTCAGTCGGTGAGGTAGGACGAGGCCAATTCTGCACAGCCTCTATCAAACTTGATGCCCTCACTGGGCACCACGTGACCCAACAATGTCACATAATCAAGCTAGAACTCGCATTTTGAGAACTTGGCATACAACTTATGAGCACAGAGGTTCTGAAGGACCACCCTCAAATGATAATCATGTTCCTCGTGACTGCGAGAATAGATAAGAATGTTATCGATGAAGACAATAACAAAGGAATTGACAAACGACTTAAATACCCGGTTCATGAGATCCATAAAGGTTGTAGGGGCATTAATTAGCTCAAAAGACATAACTAAGAATTCGTAATGGTTGTAATGAGTCCTGAAAGCAGTCTTAAGAATATTTGACTCCTGAATCTTCAACTGATGATAACAAGACCACAAATCAATCTTAAAAAAGAATCTGGCACCCTTCTACTGATCAAACAAGTCATCAATAAAAGGCAAGGGGTACTTGTTCTTGATGGTGACCTTATTCAGCTGTCGATAATCAATACACATCCGCATAGTCCCATCCTTATTTTTCACGAACATAACAGGAGAACCCCCACAGGGAAACACTCGGCCTAATGAATCCCATATTAAGCAAGGACTGCAACTGCTCCTTCAACTCTGAAGAAGTCATGCGATAAGGAGGGATAGAAATAGGCTGAGTCCTTGTAACCACATCAATGCCAAATTCAATCTCTCGATCAGGAGGAAGTCATAGAAGATCATCTGAAAACACATAAGAGAACTCCCTCACAACAGGGACTGAGTCAAGAGATGAAATCTCCATAGAAGTATCTCGAACCATGGCGAGATACGCCAAACACCCCTTATTTATCATCACCTCACCTGCATATATGAGATAATACGCCATGTAGGTGGAAACTGAGAACATTGCCACATTACCAACTCCGTACCAGGAAGAGACAATCGAATAGACAAGGCATGACAATCCAAGGTAGCATAACACGACGCTAACCAATCCATGCTGATAATGACATCAAAATCAACCATATCTAACACCAGAAGGTTCACTAGGGTCTCACGACCCTCAAAGGTTATGGTACAAATTGTATAAACTTTAGTGTACGACGGGAGTAGAAACACAGAATGGATCACAGAGACGCATATAATCTAAATGAAATTCCGCAGCAAAATAGGAAGAAACATAGGAATAGGTAGATCCTGGATCCACTAAGAAATTTGCATCTCGACCACAAAAAAATAAAGTACATGTACCAATAGTTGGAGATTTCTCAGCTTCCTGGCTGGCAGTGCATATAGTTGTCTCTGCGGGTGAGCTAAGCTGCCACTTTGAGAACCACCTTTAGAGGGACCACTAAAACCACGCCCATGACCTCTTGGTGCAAGCCAAACTGGACGAGCAACGAACACACAGGGAAATAAACAAAATGGAAAAGTAAAGATAGAAGCTACACACAATTCCAACTTAACCCAGCAAAACCAAGGAACTAGTCTTGGAACCTCTTGGTTAGATCGTGAAAATGCACCTAAACTATGAAACAATCTTCAAGAGAGCATGGCCTCTTGAAAAATGAATGATCAAAGAGGAAAGTTCAATCAAAATCCACCGGAAGCCACAAGTCCATTAATAAGGTTCCCACAACGGGGTTGTGCTCTTGACGGAGACAATAGCATAATAACTAATTTCAATATTCAACAACAGGTGGTCCAAAAATGAAATACTAAGGGGGTTTATATATGAATCCCCAAGGCTAAAATAATAAATATGGCCACAGACGGCCTATTAAATAAAGCCACGCAGGGCTGAAACTAAGTATTCTAGTTTGGACGCTCTTCTGCCTCAGGCGCAAGTGTAGCCCTTCGATTGCTTCACTACTCAGCGTCAATCTTCAGGGTTCAGACGCTTTCAGCCTCGAGCTAAAGCTTGATTGTTCGGCCGCTAATTATTTGGCGCTGGTCTTTATAATCGAAAACTCTTTGCTTTGGGCTCAAGCTTAATCATTGAGCTTCCACAGTTGGTGTCCGGCCTTATAGCCTCCAAATCGGTTCGGTCACTTGCCAGCTTGCTTGATTGATTTCCATTGTTATTGCTCGGCCATGTAGTCTTTGCTACATTCCATTCCGGTCAAACTAAATGATCATGGGCATCATGCAACTTCTTAGCTCGGCTCCTCATAAATCACCTCTATCGGGCGATGGTGCACCTCTAGCTGGCTGTGACCTTGAAAGGGCACCCTAAGGATGCTGTTAGATAGGTGCTGGAGGGCGAGAGAAAGGACAGCTACTAAGCTGATGAAGATAGGGGTAATCCCTCTTATGATGCTCGGGATCACGACAATGAAAAAACCCAAAGCCATAGTGGCGATGCATGAATTGTTGATGATTGTTGGGAGGAAACAGAGGCTGACCCCTTTGAGGACCTAGCGCATTCTGAAAACCACGCGCTGGTGATTGAACTGACCTATCAGGAAGCCTACTCTACTGCTGATAACTCCAGCCTCCAGGTGAGGTACTAGAAAACCTTGGACCACGGGATCTCTCTCTCCTGCTCTAGCTCCTCCATCTCCAATTTATGATATGCCGCATATCTCCTAGAAATATCAACAATGACATCAAATGGAGTCCCGACCTTAATCTCACGAGCTATCTTGGACTGCAAATGAGAAGAATGCCCGAACATCTCAAAATACAAAAGCTCATACTCTGAGACTGATAGGTTATCCTGTCCAATCCTCTCAAACTGTCTTCTCTTCCCATCCTTCTAACTACGAGGAGGAAACTTCTCCATGAATCGGTAGGAGAACACACTCCAGGTTAGCTAAGAAAGCCCTGCCTAGCTGATCGGAACCACCAACCTAAAGCTGGAACCTTAAACTAGAAGGCAGTATACTCAACTCCATACTGCTCAAGATACTCAAGGGCCTCTAGAATATGCTGGCATCGAACAAGAAATTCCCAAGGCTTATCTGATGCATGGCCCGAGAATGTCGAAGAATTGAGTCTGGTAAAATAATGTAGCCTCGCTGGATTATATGCTTGATCTGCTACCTGGGCTGGCTGACCAGCCTGAAAAAACCAGAGGCACAACACCTACTGCCACCCGGAGCATGACCACCCAGAGCATGAACTGCTGGAGCTACATCTGAAACTGCAATAGAGGCTCTCTGAGTCTGAGCACCAATATCTATCGCACCCTGAGGAGCTGCCTAAGGAATAAGAGGTCCCTGGGGTATCTGTGCTACCAAGAATCTCATAAAAGCATTATGAAGTGCCAGGGAAACGAATAAGTGCTGCTCCCCCTACCCACCAAGAGTTGGCACTGTTGGAACCTCTACAATTGGATCAGCACGATCAACCATCCTCGTTGCATGGGCAGCTCTACCTCTGCTTCGGCCACGACCTCTACCACAACCAACATCACCTTCTCGCGAAGTAGCAGGCATAGGAGCTGCCTCTGCCTCCTCCGCCTCCCGCTGAGCAGCTGCATGCTTTCTCGCTATTAGTGCGAAGAGTTTAGAGGATAATTTAACTTCACATAACGAAACTCACACTCGATAAGGAAAGAAAGAAAGGAAATTGCCTAAACGCAACCATAGCCTCTCGTAGATAGGTACAAACATCTCCGCCCGATCAGCCAGACTCTACTAGACATTGCAATAATCTGCAAAGATTCTAAACTGGGGTCTAATACCAATTGATACGACCATGATTTCTGGTTAGGTCGTGCAAGCACCCGACTACCTCCCCTAAACCTGTTGGCCAAACCCTATCGGCAAACTCTATATATATATATATGACCTACAACTGACTTAAAAATGAAATGAAACTCACTTTAAACATAAAATAGCTCCTAAAGATATATACATATACATCAGATGACCAAATCTCTAAGCTGTCAGAACAAATACAACTAACTACCCAAAACATAGGTCTACAGGTTCCCAGATCAGATATTTATGAAGTCAAAACAATATATGCATCTCCTGAAGGAAGCAAAATTGGATAAAATTTAGTATCTACAGCTGCCGGCCTCAAGGAGCAAGCAGGCTCACCATAGCCAGCTAGAAACATCATGCTTCTCAATCACGCTACGGTTCACTGGGTCATGGAGAAGAATCTACTGAAACAAAAAGACACAACAAGAGACAAGAGGGAGTGAGTCATAAGGACTCAATAAGTAAGGAATAACTAGCGACCTCGAGGAATAGATATGCCTAGTCAGGAAAAACAAAACCATAGCAACCAATTAACCAAGTCAATCACGAATAAGTAATGCAACAAATCCATACAGCTAACAAAGCGCACACAAAGATATGAAAAAAATATATTATGATACAATGGAGTCACATGTGTCCGAAACTTATCTACGGTGCGGGACTCTCATAAACTACCAGAAGATATATATAATAATAAAACCCTTCACCAGCGCTGGACTCTCATCGAATGACGGGAAGTACATATCAAGCGCACAACTGGAATACAATACTCCTATGCTTAATGTACTAGCAATAACAGGCCATAATATATGACATACAACACAACACAACCCGAAGCTAAGGCATAGATAGTACGCCAATCGGCAGCTACACAAGTAAGAAACACGTGATAGAATATCCATAAGGCCAAAGGCCATCAAAAAGATGAATATAATCACTTACCATAAGTTCTAGGTCAAATCAATCCCTAGACATCTTCCTTTCCCTTCTTACGCCTATCAGAATAATCACTTTCTGAACCAAAGAAATACTTTTGCACTCATAAGTGTCCGAAGAAGGGATATCTAACCTTTATACGGAAAAGAAAGGAAAACTACCAAAATACCCCTGGGCCGAACTTAGCCAAAAACCCATAAACTATACATTTTCTGACTTTTCATTGTCCCACATCGAATGATATCATTACTTTTCATATTCAAATTCCTTAAATTCCCCAATTTTATAATTTTTTAGGGTTCTAACCTAATTTTCTAATTTAATTTCAAGAATTCTGGCTTAGGAATCATGAACTAACGTAATTAGATAAGCTTAGGATAGATAACTGATGATTTTATATGAATTGACATCCAAATTGCCCCCTAAACCGACTTGGAAATGACTATTTTGATAAAAATTAATGGACTTTACCCTTTTTATAAAAATATCCTATGGCGACAGCTCTAAATCCATTGCGGTTGGTGGGAAAACCATTGCTAGAGCACTAGAAAATGCACCAACAACGGCTGGTGTCGCATTTTGGGTCCACACGGGACCTTGGAAAGCTCGAAATGATCCCTAATTTTGCACACAAGTTATGCAACACTTGTGTAACATGCTCAAGAGGACAGATCTTAATTGGATCTTCGGAACTCAAGATGTCCCATGGAAAAGGTCGATTTTTTCGCTTTTGAAACTTTAGTGTAAACTATCTGAGCAACCGTGTATTTCACTTCTAAAATTCCCGCATGTCACAAATGACTATACAAACCTAATGCAACTCTCATATTTTTTTATCGTTGCTCATTTACTCAAATCAAGCTCCGAAAACTCTTTTAAGCTTTACCAACAACCGAAACGGAAACCTTCTTCGAAAACCTATCAAACGAGATCCGAATCAGTTCAAATTTTACAAACAGGTCTTAATTGACCTTATGGAGCTTTTAAGACTATCGGCATGCCAATCAGAGTTTGAACTATCGAAACGACTAGCCAAGGTCTTTTCAACAAGCGTAACAAAGGTACCATAGGCTTGCCCTTATTGTTGATTCTCCACTAATGGAAAAACACCAAACATAGGACCAACTAGGACTTGATTAGGCATCTAAAGTAGGTGTAGTTCTAGGTAGGGTAAGAGGTGGGATAATAGTGACTTTCTTCCTTCACACCACACGCTCACCTCACTTCTTCACACATCTTTCACCTTTCACATTTCAATCCCTCTTTTATTCTTCTTTCGTTCTCCTTGAGTTTTCTTTCTTTCTTTTCATTGTCTCCTTAATTTCCACTACATGAAGACTAAGGATCAATTATTTTGCTAATCTACCACTGGTATATAAAGTGAGATGGTACAAGCCTATACTTGGGTTGCCCAATGGCATCAAACTTAACTTAATGCATCTCACACGTAGTTCATAAAGCACCATTTTTCTTTTTGTTTATTGCAAAAAAAAAAAAAATTCTTTATCTCTTTTTTTTCATTCACATGGCTTCCTAGGCCCAACATTACCATCATATCCCCAAACTTAAACTTTTTGCCTCAATCTAGAACTTTTTCATCAAGAGATTCATTAATGAAATTATCATGCAAGGGTTACCAAATGAAAGGCTAAAGCTCAAAAGGGGCAAGTACTGATATTTTAAAGTGAAAGGTACATGAAGAGCCTAAAAATGGTTCCACAGAAAGCCTAGATCATTTCCAAGTTTTGCAATAATCACTATTTCGCCTTGAACACAAACCGGGCAAGATAAAAGATACACTTGCGAACATATCTAGACCTCTCCAAATACAAAAAAGTGAAAAGATAAAATAACTAAATTCCAACACACAATGAAGCACAATCAATCACAAAGAGTTCATGGTTCATACAAACCATATCAATGACTCTAAAGGTAAAAGCTTTTACATTGGAAATCATGAAAATATGGTTCACATTCTATAACAATAAGCTTTCAAAAGTCATCATTTCATGGATCAAAACTTAAGAATTTTAAACCCTCCCCCAACCAAAGACTCTAACATCGTCTCCGAATGCTAGGTAAGAACAAAAATAAGCACAAACGGGGTATAAAGGACTCTTCGACTCACCTCTCGAGCTTTCCTTTTACCTTGCTTTCCACATGCACAATTCTTTCTTTCTTGCGTTGCTTCTTCATTGTTTTCTCTTTCAAAACTTCATCAATGGATTTTTGCTTTGCCAATTCAATAGGAACCTCCTCCGGAAGCTCAAGAACAAGATTAAAGCCCGACAACAACATCGGCATAGAACAACATGAGCTCCAGTAGTATTATCATCAAACGCGAACTCTCTAAGATCAGCCGTCTCTATCATCAATGTCCTCTTTACGATCCTCCACAGGTGCTACAACCAAAACGGAAGCCTATGTTTTCACAATGGTAGTAATAGGAGCAACTTTTGTTTCGGCACTTAAGGTTTGGATTTTTTGGAAGCTTGGGAGGAAGTGGCTTTGGAGCTTTGTGGTTTGGCTTTTGGGTCTCAAGGTGGTGTACCCTCTCTCAGCTCAATGTAGGTGTTTAACTTGTAAGTCACCATTTCCTGCTCAAGAGGCTATATTCACCATGGCCTTTTTTATAGCCCTAATTGCTATGTTATTGGTTTGGACCTCTTTGCTCAATGCTTCTACATGTTTCACTAATTTATCAAACTAATCTTTTGAAATTAAGGGGAGGTTGGTGGTTGGACAAGTCACAATTAGGCTATTACAGAAGGTAAGCCCGCCAGTTCTGTATCAATGTCCCTCAGCATTTAAGCCAAGTCCTCCAGGACCACAGTTGTAACAATAGGGGTGGGTTTGGGATTGGCGGTTGTTTATGCCTAAAATCGGTCGCCTATGTTAAACAATTAATTAAGAATGAGGTCACAAGCAATACAATAAATACGATGGAAAAGTAAATAAATAAATAAAAAAGAGAAATAATAAGTAAGAAAAGTAAAGTAGTCTTATTCCTTGAGAATAGCCGGATTCTGTGGTGAATCACAATAATGTACAATACAATGTAAGGAGGGGTATTTATAGTAGTGATACCCTATCCTAATTAAGGTAAAATACAAAGACTAATAAGGCCATGGGCCTATAACTTAGGGTGGTGGTGTATACTAAACCCTAACTAGGAGACTGTAACTCTAAGGTGGAAGGATGTATGCCATTTGTCCTACACTCGTACCGCCTGAACGGTCATAACTCATAAAACAGGCGTATATCCTTTGCACCCGGTGACTGGTAGGATAACTCTAGTCTCACCAGCAGGACTCATATCCCCATAATAGTAGGTGGCGTATTTTTGCCCACACAGTCAGTCCCCCACACTTGTTGAGTGCTGACACAAGCAGTGAATAAGTGAAAGCGGCATGCAAGATAGACGTGAAAAAATATCTTTCTGACTCCTTGAGACTCGCAGTCTCTTTGACCAAGAATGATGTTGATTTCTTCAAGAACTCCGCGTGCTTTCATCTGATTGGTTGATGCCGGTTCCATGCACCTTTCCAAGAACTGCCATTAACTATTCCAAATCGTTCCATATCTGCAGCAATAATGACGCTTGACCATTTCATATGTCATACTTATCTCTTTTCTGCCTATAAATAGGGACTTCGTGACAGTGGTAAAATCACAAATTTCTCTTCAGAAAATACTTCACTTCTTCAGTAATTTCTTATGATAGTGAAAAACTTTTTTTTCTTCAAAATGTTTGCCTTTGATCCTGCTTTGATAATCCCAGAAAACCATTTTCATTCTGAATGGATGTTGCATGAGGAAACTATAGGAGGAAATTCGTCTACAGTTAACTCCTTTTCTTTTTTCATCCACGAGGAAACGGATGAAGTCCCCCAAGTCGTAAAGGTTGATCAGGATTCTAATGACGTCCTTTGGGATGTCTTCATTGTGTCATGTGCATTGATTGCGGTGCGTTCATCTTCTAACACAGCGGTTGCTGTGATATTCTTCTTATCATGAGGGGTCAGGACGCTTAGCCCTTTCGACTTCCATGAGGCTTCTCCGCTTAGCCCTTTCGTGCTTAGATTGCCTCTTTGACGGAGTAGGGTTGAAGCCTTTTATTCTGACTCTGTTTCATGGCAGGCAAGAGGAGAGAGCTCCAGCTCACGAGCGGATTAGCGAGTCTCCAAGCTCTTACTTCGCTTACGGAACTGGGCTGTCTCTTGGTTCTGCTGGTTCGGTCGTGTCGCCGTTATAATGCTCCATGGGTCGTTGGTTGTGGGATGTCTAAGGGAAAAAGCTCCCTTGTGGTAGGTTCCCAGCTCAAGCCTCTCCATTCCTGGTGAGCTCATGTTTGTGCTTGAAGATCTACGGGGCTGTATACTTTGGTTTGACCAGTTGAGGTTGACTCGAACTGTCAAATTTTCTATCTAAGCTCTGCAGCAAGTCTTGAGTTTCTCTTTAAGTTCAATCGATCAAGATGGAGCAGGTTCGGCATGTACTCAGACTCTTCCTAGGTCTCTTGCTTTGATTAAGCAGGCGGACTTTGGTTACACCAAAAGTCGTATGCCTTGAAGGAATGCTCGAGCCGACATATCTTGAGCTGCCAGAAGAAAAGAAGAACTCCGGACTGTATACGGCCTGTAGCTACAGTCCAGATGAAGGATTTTCAGCAATATTAATCCTGAGGAGCTCTTTATGTTTAGTCTTCCCTTTCCTTTTGTTCTACAATTTTTATGAACAAATGTTGTATTCAGGAAGAACTAATTGTATATTATGAGCCTATAGGTTGTTTGTTATTAATGAAGCGATCGTTCATCAATAGTTTTATACATACTTGCATAATTACATACTGTGTAATGTGTAGTCAAGCAGTATATCTGGTGTGCCTTTCTGGGCTAGTGTCTTCAAGATACAGGTGTGCGCACTGAAGGGCAATTCATTTGCGTCAGTTGGTGACGACTTAAGTTGTGCCCACAGTGGGACGACTTTAGTCCGTGTGGAAATGGACATTTTTTGTCCAACTTCAAATGTCTCTGCTTGGTGACTCGAGTATTTAAGACTTTCTTGAACTATGCGAACGGACGTCCGCATCGTCATGTAGGTGCAATTTTTGAATTAACAAGTTCAATGTATGAGTAATGCCTGGTGGCTGAGCTAGATGTGATCTAGCTCTAAGCGAGTAGTTTACCCTACTTTATGTAGCGAAAAGTCTGAGTGTATTACTTCAAATTAGGTTTGGCCGGGGCTATGAATAGTTGGATCGTAGATGGATCTGAATAAATAAGTAAAACTGAATAAGTAAAAATAGTAGTTTTATTGATAAAGGGGTGCTAGACCTGAGATATTGTGGGTGAAAACCCGTAACATGATTGATGAGTATGAGAATACTGCGATCAAAGTTAAATAGAACTTAAAACATAAATGCTTTTAAGATACTTTATGCTCGATCCTCGGAAGGTTTCGGGCATGTGCTTGGGCTTCCCTATTCGAGGATGCTGAGCCTGGAGACGTTACCTCAGAGTCGCTGACAACCCGATGGTATAATTCTGTGCCAATCAAACAATGACGAATAGCTTGCCTTCGCAGCTGCCTGCTTTCTAATTTATTTTCGGGGAGGATTCCTTTGCTTGGGTAGTTGATCAGCGTGTGACGCTGCCCTGTGACGGATCCTGTGTCTGGAACTTCAAGGTTCATCAGGTCCACGGGGGTTAACTCAACCACTATCTGCTGATTATATGAATCCTCAGATCCTTCGCCATCACTTGAGCCTTCTTCCCGATAGACAAACTCCCATGTTTGAAAATTTTTCAAAGTGCTTTCATTCTTTCATGATGATCCGGTGTGCAGAAGCCTTTTGTGCTAAAAACTTCCTTGACTTGACTGGCAATCAATCGGAGCTGTTGAACAGGGTGACCTTCCTAGCCCCCAGTATGTAGGCTAAGTCAAGATCTTGAATTATGGCTTCATACTCTACTTTATTGCTTTGAGCTCTGGCGGTGTTGTGGAAGACCATCCCAGTGGGTGCCCTGACCCACAGATCGAGGTTGGCTTCTTCCCCTTTGAGATCCACATCAATGCTGATCTCCCAACACCCGGGCTCAATCGTTTCTTCGTTTCTGATCCACTCCTCCTCCTTTGGCTTCAGTTTCTCCACGAAGTCTAAGGTAAAAGCTTCCAACTCCTACGACTCTATAGATGTCTGGGGTTGGTAGATAATGTCATACTCTTCCAGTATCTCAGCCCATTCTGCCATCTCCTCTGAGAGTCTGGGTTTAGACAATATAGTCCGTACTGGAGTGGAGGAGACCATGATGACCGTATGATCAAGAAAATACGAGCGAAGTTCCTGGGTCGCCATGATCACGGCTGCAATACATTGAAAGAGTAAAGGCAAAAACTTATCTCGGCCTGAGGGTCTATTGCTGGCGTACTTTACGGGAAATTGCCTCCCATTCTCTTCTCGTACAAGGACTGCATTCCATGGTATTTCTGACATTGAGACATACAATAATAGATGCTCATCTGGCTTTGGCTCAGTTATCAACGGAAGTTGTAGGAGCTGCATATTTGTCTAAGATACAGTTAGGTAACTCTGTATCATCCATAGGGGCCCCTTGTCTCCGCAGCACCTCAGAGAGCTGACATACCAATTTTGTGCCTTTGGGGACTAGCTGATCATCTATTGCCCCAACCGATCCCGTAGTTCGCTGATCTCTTCTCTGACTTCTCGTTCCATGGCCTCGAACTCGATGGACTCCTCTTTGGCCATATTTATTTTGGATACTAGTCGTACACCAAGATCCCCGCCATAAACAGGATAAGTTTCTCCAAGTGAGAACTGCTCACCTCGTAAGTCGTTAACCCCGTGAGAATTCAGGTATCTGAAGACTTGATAGATTATTGAGGGTATTCCCTTAGCAATATGTATCCACGGACGTCCCAAGATGACGTCATCAGACAAATTGCAATCCAAAATCTATAAGGGAGTAATGGTCATCACGCGCAGTATATGGACTGGTAGAGCTAACTCCTCGACAGGTTCTTCTCGACAGCCATCGAAGCTAACTATGTTCCGAGGACTTGAAGCTATTCGGTGATGTTGACGTGAGTTCTGCAACATGTACATCCGAATAATGTTCGCGCTACTCCCTGGATCGATCAGAGCTTGCTGGATGCCCAGGTCGAACACGTCTAGGGAAACAACGAGGTCGTTCTGGTACTCTCTTTCTTCCTTCGGGCTGAACGGGATTGGGCCGAGTAATTCCCCTTACTAGTCCCCCCCCCCCCCAGGCTGTGGATGGTTCCGAAATCGTGAAGATTGCATTGACAGTCCTCAGGTTCTCAGAATTTGGCGCTCCTGAACGCCTTGGTCCTCCTTCAATCAAGTATTTGAGGTGTCTCTTCTTTCAATAGATGCTCGATTTCGATTATCAAGGCCTTACAATTGGCCGTTGTATGGCCACTGATGCGATGAAAATCACAATAGGGCGTCACGTTTCTTCCTGCTGCTCCTTTTATGGTAGGCTTCCATCAGACCGTAGGACCTAGTTTTCCAAAGTGGTTGGCAACTAAGTCCACGACGTTGACTCGCAAACCAAAATCTTTGAAGTTACGGGATTCTACCTGTTTTTCTTGGGATCCAGATCCCCGGGAACTACTCTGCCTGCTTCTTCTTGCCTAGTTATGTACTTTTGCTTTTGTTCTTCTTCCGTTCCACTCACTTTCTAGAGAGGGACTCCCTGCTCTCTTTCTTCGTTCAGCTTTGGGGTTTCGAGAATGGTCTAGCTCCAAATGAAGCTTTTCAGTGTACCTCTGATGCAATGTGCTCCATGTTGTCAAAGGATGTTTAGTAAAACTTCATTGTAATTCCCTGGTAGCTACCGACCATTTTGAATTCAGACATTTGTCGAAAGCTACAACAGCAATATTATCGGGGACTAGAGGAAGCTCCATGTGTTCCCGCTGGAATCTCTCTAGGTAGTCCTTTAGCAGTTCGTCATCATGCTGGCGAGTCTCGAAGACGGCTCCATGCGCTTCTCCCACTTGCGGGCACCAGAATGCGCTTTCTTAAATAGGTCCTGCATCTAAGTAAATGACTCAATTGAGCCCATTGGTAGTTGAGTGTACCAAGCAAGGGCGCCTTTGGTCAGAGTTGAGCCACGCCTCTTCAATAGAGCAGATAGGATTTCTTCCTCGGTGATCTCGTTACTCTTTACAGCTATGTAATACGCAGCAATATGCTCATCCATATCTGTTTTTCCGTTATACTTCAAGTTATCTGGCAGACGAAAGTATTTTGGTATGCGGATAGGTGCAGTGCTTGCTTTGTAGGCGTGCTTGTAAAACTTCTGCTTATCTACCGTGGTAACCTAGGGTGGAGCACCCGCCACATTACAACTCCGATCATGGATGGCCTTCATCTCTTTTATGAGGCCCTGGATGGCAGGCATGCCCTTAAGGTCTTGGTTGTTGATTGTTGCTGATCCTTCAGCGGTGGCATCGATGTTTAGCCTGCAGTTAGGGACGGATACTGGTGAATGGTTCGTGGGCGCTGGTCCTCATGGGGATGCTGGCCTCTAAGACGATCCAGCAAACATTGCTCCTAGCTTCTAGGATATCCCCTTGACCATATTGTTTAAGTTCCACTGTTGTTGCTCTAACATAGTGTTGAGGAGATTAACAAGAAAACCTCGGAAGTCAGTGTTACCTTACTGTAGTTGGTCGCCTTCCCCATCGCTGGCGACATGGATTAGCTCGTGGGACGGGTCTTTCGTTTGCTCAATAGGATCCTTAGGCTGCACGCTGGGATCACTGGGATCCTTCACGGATTCATCTACTGCGTCTCTAGTGTTCTTCGAAACCTTGCTACTATCATTAGGCATGATTGCGCCTTTTCCTTCGTAGAATACCTACAATTTCCTGGGCTCCATGGTGGGAGCCAAACTGTTTATGCCTAAAATCGGTCACCTAGGTTAAAAAATTAATTAAAAATGAGGTCACAAGAACTACAGTAAATACGATGAAAAAGTAAATAAATAAAAGAGAGAAATAATAAGCAAGAAAAGTAAAGTAGTCTTATTCGTTATGAATAGCTGGATTCTGTGGTGAATCGCAATGATGTACAATACAGTATAAGGAGGAGAATTTATAGGAGTGATACCCTGTCCTAATAAAGGTAAAATATAAAGACTAATAAGGTCATGGACCTATAACTCAAGGTGGTGGTGTATACTAAACCCTTACTAGGAGCATGTAACCCTAAGGCGGCAGGATGTATGCCCTTTATCCTACGCCCGTACCGACTGAACGGTCGTAACTCATAGAACAGGCGTGTATCATTTGCGTCCAGTGACTTGTAGGATAAGTCTAGCTAGCTGGACTCGTATCCCCATAATAGTAGGTGGCATATTTTTGCCCACACAGGGGCTATTGGGGATTTTGCGGGAACTGTGGAAGATGAATGAGTATCATAAGGTATACCTGGAGCTTGAGGAATATCCTCCTTTGTAGCCGGGGCTGTATTGACGGGGTTGTGTGTATCTTCAATCTTGTACAACGAGAACTTTCCCATTAGCTTTACAAACTTATCCATGACAGACTGAGCCAAACCTTAACGTTGAAGTATGCCGTCAAAATGCTCAGATAAGGGAGGTTTGTGGCTTCAACTTTTGCCCGGTAAAACATATTTCTTACCATGATAAACTCCCAAATTCACCTTAATCCCCAGCATTATGCAAGTTATCATCACTTCCCTCTTAACGTACACAAAGCATCCTATCTTATTGGTAAAATTCTGGAAATTATGATTGACTACCACCCTTTTGCTTCAAAGTTGAAGTCTTTTCTAAAGATCTGTGCCCCTAGTATAATGAATTGTGGATTTGGTTGTCTCCTAATGAGGAGCTATCCACTTCTCCCGCTTGCGGGCACCAGAATGCGCTTTCTTAAATATGTCTAGAATCTGAGTAAATGACTCGATTGAGCCCATTGGTAGTTGAGTGTACCAAGCAAGGGCGCCTTTGGTAAGAGTTGAGCCACGCCTCTTTAATAGAGCAGATAGGATTTCTTCCTCAGTGATCTCGTTACTGTTTTGATGCAATATAAATTGGCCTAAAAGAAAACCATCAAGAACCAAGCTTGAGAGCACAAAGAACACAAGTGATGAGCTCCGGAGGAGGGTTCGAGAGTGATTTAAAGTTGCATGCTACCATTGGTGTAGAGAGGGTGGAGCACCCCAAGAGGAAGGTGGAGCACCCCAAGATGAGGGCGGAGCACCCCAAGATGAGGGCGGGCGCACCAAGCACTCAAAAATGGCTAAGTGTCAAGAACCACACTCTCTGGATTTTGAAGGGTGGAGCGCCCCTGAGATATGACGGGCACCCCAATCACAGCACAAAGGCACAGGGTGGGCGCTCTGAAGGGGAGGGTGGAGCGCCTCCCCCTGTTGAAAGCCTTACGGGATTTTGCTAGCTTTTGTGTGTAATTTCTATACTAGCCCTATGTGGCCTTTATTTGTTTTAACCCTCTTGTGGGTTTTTAGTCATTTCACAAACATGTGTGGGAGTACTATATAAACTCCCCTTAGCTATTTTCTTGAGAAGTTAGCCAATATTGAAGATAGAATTGAGAGAGAACATTGAAGAGGCCGAGCCCTTCGAGTTCGAAGCTTGAAGCTTCGTTTATCTATGTACTTGGAACCTATGGAGATCGACACCTAGTTTGAATCTATTGTAAGGTTCAAGTTTTCCTTTCTCCCTTTTGAATTCAATCAACGTGTGTGAATTGAGTTCGATTCTTTCTTCTAATTTCTTGCCTTCCTAGTCTCGATTTCTTGTTTATCTCGTTTACTTGCTTCCGCGTATCATTTAGTTTGCTTCCGCTAGTTTAGGTTGCATCAGTTGGCATCAGAGCACGGATTGAGATTTGTTCTTACAAACCCTCTTTCCTTGTTCATTGTGTTGTTATTGTTGTTCTTGTTCTTGAAGAAAAGAAGAAAAACAAAAAAAAATCAAAAACATGAAAGTTGCAAAAAAATTGAAAAGCTAGAAAACTCCAAAAAAAAAAAATTGGTAGATCTGGTTGGATTCGAATCCCCAAGTGTTAAAAAGTATTGGGGTTTGTTCTAAATTGAATTCCCTTCGTTTTAGTACCCACATATCACAATTTGGTGTTACAAATCAAAATTTCGAAAATCAAAATCCAAAAGTTTGAAAATTTCTTGATAACGCTTCAAACTTGAATCGAAGCTGGTTGTTGTTTGTTTGGAGTTGAAAACCATTGGGGATTAGTTAGAATAGTTGAATACACCATTGGGTATCGTTAGATTTGAGCAACGGGTTGAAATCGATCGAAAAATTTGGCCAAAAATCACAAAAACCCGTTTGTGAAAGCTGAGAATAGCCCAGGGCGGGCGCCCCAGGAGGTAGGGCGGACCACCTCAGAGGACTCCAACTCTCTGAAGTTTCAGGGTGGAGTGCCCCTGAGTCAGGTTGGAGCGCCCACCCCTGTTTTAGGGTCCGGGTAGTTGAATTCGTAGGATTTTGCTTGTTATTTGCCTCCGGGCTTCTTGGTTAGTATTTCTAGGGTAATTGGCCTACTCGAAAGACACTAACTTTCTAGCGTATTAGGACATTCGTGCATAGAGGAGACTAGAATTCAAAGTAGAGTCGTAGAACTTTCTTTGGCCTCAAGTGCGCACTTTAAATAGCCGTCCGTACATCGAGTCCTATTAACTCTATTCCGAACTAATACTTGGACATACTAGTTGTGATCACCGTGGTTTCTAAGAGATTGAAGGCCTTGCCCTTGAGTGTTCATATATTGAGTGATACACATGAGGCAGTGACTTTCGGAAGGTTTTTCTTTGGGTGTTGCAACTATGTCGGATGAAGATTGTGGAGGTTATGGCCCATGTGGAGACGAGGGAGACTATGGTTCCTACGAGGGTGATGATGGGTATGGCTATGATGACTCGGGGGACTATGGCTCATATGAGGATGAAGCGGCTCACTATGTTGATCATGAGATGCAAGAAGACTATGAAGCTTGTGAAGATGAATTTGATGAATCTAATGCTTCAAGTCAAGAAATCGAAGATGGTGACGCTTCAAGGTACATTGATCCTACTTACTCCACTTGTGATGAATATGAGCATGTTGATAGTGACATAGATAGAGTTGATGATGAGGTTGATTATATGAATTATTCATTTGCGTCATCTCTTGGTGTTGCTAATGGTGTGCAAGGGAGTAGTAGAGGTCCTTCCATTATGGGAGGAGGTGGTGGCTGTTCCATGGGAAAGAAGAAGCTTCCACCTTCTAGGTACGCTAAGCGACCTAATGCTTCTAATTCTCATGTGGAGGTGGTTTTTCTTTTGCTACAACGGGGTTATATTGTTCTAATGCCGTGAGGGGCTTGGATGGTTGTAGTAGGAGTAGTACTATGGGCTATGTAACCAAGGGGAGAGGCACTTATGGGTTCCATGGCAAGGGTCCTTCCTCGACTTCCAACAAGACTTCTAATGTTGGAAGAGTGACGGGAAGTGGAAGTTACCCTAGCAATCTTGTTAGGCGAGGAGGGATAAGGGAGACCCAAGTTGTTGGTGTTGACACTAGTGGGCATTCAACTTCTCTCTTGGATGCATCTCTACAAAACTTGGGTAGACGTAGGTTCGTTGTTGAGGTAAATAGTATTGGAGGATACTTGCTCAAAATTGATGAGACCGATGCCAATTGTATTAGCGCCTCTTTGGTTGATAAAATTGAGGATACCATGCTATAAGCTAGAGGATCCTTATGAGTATGAGGGAGTGTGGGCATCCAAGGAAGCTCGGGTATTTCTATCTCATAGGAACTATAGATGATATGTGTGGTGTGATGTATATCCGATGCAACATGTTGATATTTGGCTAGGTGAGCCATGGTTGCAAGACAAGAGTGTGCAATATAGTACTATGAAGGATGCGTATCTTGTGTGCATAGGGCAAAGAGTCTATGACTTTTTTCCTTATCGGGCGAGAGGCCAATTGTCTACTAGAGCACCTTCTTTGGCTATGCAAAGGAGCAAAGAGCGAGAACTTCATTCCATTGGATAAATTGTGCAATCAAGGAGTCCTACAAGTACAAGCAATGGTGGGACTAGTGCAAGAAAAGAGTTGGCAATTGTCCACAAGGTGAACCCAAAACCACAAGTTTCAAAGCCAAGTGGTTCACCAACGAAGAAGAAAAAGACATCAAGTGATGAGTCTCCAAGTCCTAGATTCCGGGTTGATGCAAAAAGTCCACCTACTTTGGCTATGGGTATTCTTGGGCCTCGTCCCAACTCACCAGAATTTGAGAGACAAAAGATTGAGAGGAGTAAGGGAGTGACCGGTGACATTCCTCGAGTGGAAAAAGGAGAGAATGTGTTGAGTGATGTGAGTGGAATTGTTGAACCCCAAAATTAACCTCGAAATGATAATTCCGGAATATCGACAGGATGGACTAACTCTTTTGGAGTTTTTTGGAGTCGCCACCCAATTTAAGGAAAACACGAAACCAAATTAACAAATTGCGTGCAAAAACTCCTTTTTATAAAAGACGGTCTTTCTTTCAGAGATTCTAAAGGTAAGAGGTTTTATTAATTTCGGAAGAAGGTTTTTAAGGCACTTCCGAAATTCCGTTAAAAACGGTTAATCCGACAGGTTTCCAAAACATTTGCAAAATATGCTTTTCTAGAAAATTTATCTAAAAAATAATTAATTGAAATAAAACTTATTTATAAAAAATATTTAATTTGCACGCATTTTGCTAAATGGCCCCAACTTGCAATAAATTAAATAACGACTTCACAATAAAAGGTAATGGACATAAAGTAAAGCAACATACAAACAATCAAATATTATTGATAAATAAAATAATTCACACATTTTATTTACATAAATATCTAAGGAAAGGAATGCAAAGTTAAAGATAAAACCCGAGAAAATGATCAACTCGCGGGAGCCTTGGATTTTCTAAAATTCCTAAGTCTTATTTTGAATGCTTGAGTCCAGGTCAATGTATATCCACATTTGCAGGTTAGCCAAACGCATCCCAAGTTGTTCGTGCCAAAATGTACCTCGCAATAAAAATGAGAATTAAACTGGATTAGTATGATAATAAAGTGTAATAATTAATGAAAATAAAATACTAATAATAAAGTAATAATAATAGTAATAATAATAATAATAATATATAATAGTAGTAATAAAATAATAATAATAATAATAATAGTAAGAGGGAGTTTGTTTTTGCAAAATTTAGGCTCAGATTTGTATGGCACGTCATGTAGAGGCTCGGGGTGTTGGTACGGTTGCAAACACGGAGCCCGGGCCGTGTTGCCATGCCAAGTACCAAACCCACCACTCTATTCGACTTGCTTTGCATTAATTTCATACTTTCATCATCGCCTTTTGCTTTAGGGACACGGGAACGGGACGGTTCAAGTGTAGTATCATGTTCAAATCAATCCCGAGGCCTCAATACGTGTATATGTATTTTTTCATCGGCTTAGATAAGTGTAGCATTTGTTCAAATCCAGCATCAATTCACCAACAACAACGCGAGGCTTTTATCGAAAATCAATAGGCAAAGCAACTGTTATGAGTAGGTGACAAGCTAACAAAAAAAACTCTAGTCTTGCTTCGGTTAACATGAGTACTCAACCAATCTGCCCATGTCTGAAGTCCCAATTCGTATGTACGCAGCATTCCCAAATAATCATACTTTGCATTTGCACTTTCAAAAGATCCCCACAGAACCTTCAAATTCAATCTCCACCATAGATAGGAATTAAAGACAAGCAGATCAGCATCTTTCCAATGTCTAGCATGCTTTTCTATGGAATTGACTCTCACTATTCTCTCTACCACACGATGGTACGAGGGATCATCACAATTCGATTCAACTAACAATGGTGCCCAGTAGAAATCAATGGTAGCATTGTATTCAATAGCCTTGAAGGTGACCAAAGAGCCATTATAGACCTGTAAAACTCGACAAAGAATTAGCAGAACCAGGCATTAATCCAAAATCGTATAGAATAGTAGAACAACAATAAGAACTCAATCAACCAGTCGCCGAACAAGAATCAGAACCACGACACCAAGATCGAGGAAGGAGGAGGAGCAATGCTAGCGGCGTCGCTACGACTCCCCCACTCCCTTTTCAGTTTCGATTCAACAGCGGATCAAAAGAAACGAACGGGTCAAAGCCAAAGATCTAGAACCAAAGATCGAAAATTCAAACTGAATGAAGCGTAATCCATGAGAAGGCAGCGAATCAGACTAATGAAACACAAGTAAATATTTTCGATCAAACAACGATACAAATGGAGCAACGCCAACAAACAGCCTAAACCATTTTGAACGAAACGAAACAAACACAGAAAAACATCTCCGGTCACCGGAGACAATGGACTCCGACCGGCGAGACAACGATACACAAGGGAAAGAGGAGGAGCAACACCAACAGCGTCGCTACCACTCCCAATCCCTTTTCAGTTTTGATTCGATCTCCCCCCACTGCTTCGATCTGGTTTTTTGTGTGTGAGTCATTATGTGTATCTCAAAAAAATGAGAGAGGTGGGGGGTGTTGTCAAGAAGAAGGGGGATCTGCCGTGTTTGATGGGTGTCGGGTTTTTGGGGGTTTGGGGCGTTTGGATGAGGAAGATGAGTAGAGTCAGTGGGTCCCTCATATATTGTGTGTGTATCTGATAGTGTATAATAGAGAGGGTGCCGGCTTTGGTGTGTTTTTTGTATAGAAAGATATATCAATTTTTTGCTAGATCTAAATTTTTTGATTGTGGGAGATGAATCAATAGTGTTGGTAGTAAGGGTGGGGGTTTTTGTGAGGATTGGGGAAGTTGGTGAATAGTGCTGTGTGTTTTTCTGTTTTTGTGCGTGGGTGTGGGAGAGAATGAAAGAGATGAGGGAGTGTTTGGTCAAGAAGATGATAGGGAATAGTGGTTAATGAGGCTAGGGTTTTAGATGTAGTATGTATATATAGGGCAAGACTTTAGGGTTTTTTGTAGAATTGGGCTAGGAAAGAAAATTGTGTGTTGCGTAAAATAGGTCGGGACCTAAAGCGAAAAACAATTATGACCCTTTTCTAAAAACTAATAGCTTTAACTAATTTCGTAAATTAATTTGAAAGACTTTCTAATTAGATAAATGCTCCCAATATTTTACATGTTGTAGGTAATATAAAGCCGAAAATATCAAGTTGCTAATATTGAAAAACTTTGCAAACGATAGCCAAATTGCGACAAAACATCAAATTTTATAATTTCTTTTGAAAAGGGACATTTTTGGCTTTATATTAACACAAAATGCTATATTTTGAGATTTATATAAAAAGTAAGTGTCAGCAAATTAATTTCGAAATTACGGGACAAAATTGGGTGTCAACAGGAATGTCACCACCCGAATCTACACCCGGCCTTGAAAAGAAAATGAGGGAAAAGAAAGAGGGAAAAAGAAAAAATGAGAGTGAGGACACCCCTTATTCTAACATTAACCCTTTATCTTTTTCTTCTACTTGTGTGAGTACGTGTGTAGGTATTCTTGGAGGCAAACCAATGGAGCCTCAACCATGTTCCAAGATGGACAGACAAGGTAAAAGTGAATCCACATGTGAGCTACAAGGTGGAGAAACTATTCATGACACTTCAAGTGCATTGAGTGAGCAAGATGGCCACTCCAAGGTATGTGTTAGTTCTTCTTTCCTTGAGCATGTTACTTCCTTGTCTTGTGATATTGTTTGTGAAAACTCTATGCTAGTTGATGATTTGCATGAATACAATGTGTTTGCAACTAGTGTAGAGCCTTTGGGTCAACTTGTTTGTGAAAATGAACCACTAGTTGAGAGGGTTGAAAAGCCATATCATGATGTGAGCTCGGTTTTCATTGAACCTCTCTTTAGTGAAAATATTGAAGTTGACCTTGTTTGTGAACTTTGTTATGACACCCTACCACCCATATTTGATAAAGGAGAAGATGAATTGCATGATTATCCTACTCTTCCCTTTTATTTCTTATTTGATAGCGGTGGTCTCTTGTATCATAGTAAGGATGGTTGTGACCTTGAAGAGTCCCTAGAGTATGAGATGGATCGATTTGTTTTCGATGACTCCTCAAGTGAGAGTGAAAAACCTAGTCTTGACACTATGCCTTTGCTTGACCATGAAATTGAGGTGCATGTTTTTACATTTTCATTGTTTGAAGACAATCTCAAGTGTGATAGTGAATTGTATCGGACTAGGGTTGGTAGTAAAATAGAACCTCCATGGTTTGTAAAGTTAGACTCTATGGACGACCCATTGTTTGGAACTCCAAGTGAGAAGAGTGGTCTTGAACTATCTTCTAGTAGTCCTAGCCTTCATTGTGTGGACTATAATGACGAAGAGCCTATTTTGGAGACCTTCCTTTGGAGTTTGTCTAGCGAGGAGGATTGTTTCGGGAGTGAGTTTGGAGGTGAGGAGGTATCTCTCGGTGTGTGTAAGAGTGCTTCTAAGAAGGGGAGTGGAGTATTCGATGTTAGTTGTGAATTGAACTATTTTACTTACTCCATCCCATATGTTGAGCACACCTTGAGTGTTGAGCATGCCAAAGCCGATGTGTCACCTTGTGATAAAATTGATTTGAAGGCTTGGTGTGTTGGTCATAAGTTTAGGGGTCATAGGGAATTTGATTACTATGTCTTGCTTATTCCATGTCCCAATGATCTCTTTGCTTGTATTGATTATAAGTGCTTGTTCTTGTTGAGCCAAGAATTTATTGTTTCTTTTGGGAACATACGCTTTTTAATTGGTATTGATGCTTGGCTCTATCACGAGAGTGTGTTTTCCACACCACTTGCACTTATTCTTGTTAAGCTAACCTACTTGTGAAGTAGGAAAATTTGGTTGTGCTTGTTTTGAATGTAGGTTTTGATGGTTTGATTTCAAGGATGAAATCCTTTCAAGAAGGGGAGGATGATGCAATATAAATAGGCCTAAACGACAACCATCAAGAACCAAGCTTGAGAGCACAAAGAACACAAGTGAAGGGCTCCGGAGGAGGGTTCGAGAGTGATTTAAAGTCGCATGCTACCATTGGTGTAGAGGGTGGAGCACCCCAAGAGGAAGGTGGAGCACCCCAAGATGAGGGCGGAGCACCCCAAGAAGAGGGCGGGCGCACCAAGCACTCAAAAACGGCTAAGTGTCAACAACCACACTCTCAGGATTTTGAAGGGTGGAGCTCCCCTGAGACAGGGCGGGCGCCCCAATCACAGCACAAAGGCACAGGGCGGGTGCCCTGAAGGGGAGGGTGGAGCACCTCCCCTGTTGGAAGCCTTACGGGATTTTGCTAGCTTTTGTGTGTAATTCCTATACTAGCCCTATGTGGCCTTTATTTGTTTTAACCCTCTTGTGGGCTTTTAGTCATTTCACAAACATGTGTGGGAGTACTATATCAACTCCCCTTAGCTATTTTCTTGAGAAGTTAGCCATTATTGAAGATAGAATTCAGAGAGAACATTGAAGAGGTAGAGCCCTTCAAGTTTGAAGCTTGAAGCTTCGTTTATCTATGTACTTGGAACCTATGGAGATCGACACATAGTTTGAATCCATTGTAAGGTTCAAATTTCCCTTTCTCCCTTTTGAATTCAATCAACGTGCGTGAATTGAATTCGATTCTTTCTTCTAATTTCTTGCCTTCCTAGTCTCGATTTCTTGTTTATCTCATTTACTTACTTCCACGTATCGTTTAGTTTGCTTCCGCTAGTTTAGATTGCATCATCCTTACAGCTATGTAATACGCAGCAATATGCTCATCCAGATCTGTTGTTCCGTCATACTTCAAGTTATCTGGCAGACGAAAGTGCTTTGGTATGTGGGCAGGTGCAGTGCTTGCTTTGTAGGCGTGCTTGTAAAACTTCTGCTCATCTACAGTGGTAACCTGCGGTGGAGCACCCGCCACATTACCAATCCGATTATGGATGGCCTTCATCTCCTTTATGAGGTCCTGGATGGCAGGCACTCCCTTAAGGTCTTGGTTGTCGATTGTTATTGATCCTTCAGCGGTTGCATCGATGTTTAGCCTGCGGTTAGGGACGGATACTGGTGAATGGTTCGTGGGCGCTGGTCCTCATGGGGATGCTGGCCTCTAAGACGATCTAGCAAACATTGCTCCTAGCTTCTAGGATATCCCCTTGACCATATTGTTTGAGTTCCACTGCTGTTGCTCTAACATAGTGTTGAGGAGATTAACAAGAAAACCTCGGAAGTCAGTGTTACCTTACTGCAGTTGGTCGCCTTCCCCATCGCTGGCGACATGGATTAGCTCTTGGGACGGGTCTTTCGTTTGCTCAATGGGATCCTTAGGCTGCACGCTGGGAACACTGGGATACTTCACGGATTCATCTACTGCGTCTCTAGTGTTCTTCGGAACGTTGCTAGTATCACTAGACATGATTGCGCCTTTTCCTTCGTAGAATACCTACAATTTCCTGGGCTCCATGGTGGGCGCCAAACTGTTTATGCCTAAAATCGGTCGCCTAAGTTAAAAAATTAATTAAAAATGAGGTCACAAGAACTACAGTAAATACGATGAAAAAGTAAATAAATAAAAGAGAGAAATAATAAGCAAGAAAAGTAAAGTAGTCTTTTTTATTATGAATAGCTGGATTCTGTGGTGAATCGCGATGATGTACAATACAGTATAAGGAGGGGAATTTATAGTAGTGATACCATGTCTTAATTAAGGTAAAATACAAAGACTAATAAGGCCATGGGCCTATAAATCAAGGTGGTGGTGTATACTAAACCCTAACTAGGATAATGTAACCCTAAGGCGGCAAGATGTATGCCCTTTGTCCTACGCCCATACCGACTGAGCGGTCGTAACTCATAGAACAGGCGTGTATCATTTGTGTCCGGTGACTTGTAGGATAAGTCTAGCTAGCTGGACTCGTATCCCCGTAATTGTAGGTGGCATATTTTTGCCCACACAGGGGCTATTGGGGATTTTGGGGGAACTGTGGAAGATGAATGAGTATCATAAGGTATACCTGGAGCTTGAGGCACATCCTCCTTAGTAGTCGGGGCTGTATTGACGGGGTTGTGTGTATCTTCAATCTTGTACAACGAGAACTGATGCAGCCCAAAGTGCTGATCAACCGAGGACATTTCAACCGAAGGCTGTGACTGATCAACCGAGGAGGCCAATCACTCGAAGCCAAGCCAAGCTGCTCCATGACATGCACGTCCAGCTGGCTATATCAGGAGGAAGCATATGTTCGGAAGGAGAATTGCAAAGTGTTGAAACCAAGGGCTACATCGTTGAATTCGAGCCCGAGGACAAAGTTCCCGAACAGCAGCTCTTGGCCCCGGGCAGCGCAGAGCCGAACACAACATCATGTGTTCGAAGCCAAGTCAGCGCCCGATGACAAATGTGTTCGAGCAGGCAATAGAGAACTTTAGCCAGGCTCACCGAAGTCAAGGTTGCCGAGCACATTTAGACTCAGCCCTACGTGGCTTATTTCTATTGGTCACCTGTGACCCCTTTTACTAGTTTACCCTTAGTATTTCCTATATAAACCTTGTTTCTTTTCATTGTAAGAAGCTAAGTTTTTGATTATTGAAATTGAATGAAAAGTGCCGAGCACATTTCTTGTCTCCGTCGTGAGCAACCCCGGTGAGGGCTTTTATGGACTTGTGGTTTTCGGTTAATCCGATTGAACATTCCTCTTTGATCATTCAGTTTGCAAGAGGCAATGTTCTCTTGAGGATTGTTGCATAGTCTAGGTGATTCTTGTGTCCCTTTCGATCGAGCTTTGAGACAGGTTCCTCACTGTTCTTTCGAAAGAAGCAAGTTTTGTCTTGCTTCTATCCCTTTTTCATTCTTGTTTGTCTTCCGCGTTGTGCTTAGCTACCCCTTCGGGTATTGCCTTGCACCATCTTGGTATCAGAGCACGGTTTGGGTTTGTTTCTACAACCCCAAATCCTGTTCACGTTATCCTTAATTCGTGCGTTTGAGTCTTTGTTTTCCGTTTCGTGTTCTTGATTCTGTTGGTGTTGTTATTTTACAAAAAAAAAAAAAAAGTGTTAAAAGAAAATTCAAAAATTGTGTTTGATTGTTGGGTGTTTGGGAAAAACAACCATTGATTCTTGTTCACCATCGAGTTCTGATTCCAACAAGTACCCGACGTACCAATTTCGTGACTAGGGTTTCTTGGTGAATTTTTCGACTATTTTGAGCTTTAATGGTGACTGAAACTCGAACCATCGTGTTTGGATGAAACCGATGAAGATTGGTGGTTCTTGAGTGACTTGGGTGTGTGTGTTGCTTGAAAATCGAAGTTCTAAGTTTGAAAACGTTGTCCGTACGCCGGAAAATTGTTACAAAAATCGTAACAGTGTACGACACGTCGAGCTGGTTCTTGGCTCGAAGAACTTTGACCTTTCCTCCGATGATGTTTGGAACCGGAGTCGAAAGAGCAACCCAGATCTGCTGAAAAATTGGATCAGTGAACCGAAGTTGATTTGTCCGTACGCCGGAGCAAAGGTCACTGTTCCATTGGAGAAGAACGGGGTAAATTTAAAACATCAAAACCCCCAGGTGAAATTTGTCGGCTGAAAAGGGAAAGTGGATAAGGTAAAACCCTATCCGTACCAAAGGGGACCACTCTTGTACGGACAAGGGTTGGTGTGATCGAAAAAGATTCCAAAAGGGAATCAAAGGGTAGATTCTCCTAGGTTCTCACTTTCTTTTGTTCCCAAAATTCTGGTTAGTGGATCTTTTGAGTAATTGTCCTACTCGAGGTCGTACTAACTCTTTTGAGCTGATAGGAATTCGTGCGAAGGGGTGACCGAAGTCCAATCTTTCGTAGAAAATTCTTTTGACTCCCCGAGCTCAGTTAAAAGCGTCCGTTCCATCGAGTCGAACATCACTTCACTCTTCCCGAAGAGGCAGTGACTATTGTCGAACTTGAAGGATCTTAGAGGACCGATCAATTGGACGAGCCACTGTTAACAAGTCCTTGAGTGATCAAAAACCGAACCCATAAATTGAGTGGACCCGAGTGCCACCCATCAAAGGTGAGGGAGAGTGTGAGGTGATTTCTAACCTTAACATTGTTTGGTCTTTGACTTGTGCAGGTACCATGGCTGGAAATGGAGGCGATGGAAAAGGCATTGAAAGGCCCGAAGTGTCGTTAGCCGATCTCATGGCTGCGATACAAAGTGTCAGTGCCGACGTGAGAGGAGTGAGTGTTCGAGTAGCTCAACTCGAACAAGGAAGTGCGTCCGTGGCCATGCATGGGTCCGGCGCTGAAACGAGCCAATCCACTCCGATGAAACCTGAGCTGTATGCTGAGCTTGTGCGACAACATTAGTTGACGAGTGAAGCAATTCGAAGAGAACTTAACTTGGGCAATCCCCAAGCGCAACAAAACTTGGGCAATCCCCAAGCTGGAAATCAAAACTTGGGCATTCCCCGAGGAGAGAGGTTACCACCTCCAAGGACCCGAAGAGACCTTGGTGTTGTAACCGAAGAGGCTGATGAAGAGGAATTTCCCGAGGACGAGTATGAACGTGAGCCGCCATTTGCTCAACGAAGGCAAGCTCACCGAGGTCGTGGAAATTTCCGAGGTCGAGGCCGAGGAGCCCATGTTGAAAGAAATGTTGAGCGAGAGGTTGATGATCGAAATGATGAGTATCCCGAACAGGTTCGTGGTGTTCGAGACTCAAACTTGAACAGTGTTAAGATCACTATTCCACCCTTTAAAGGAACTAGTGATCCCGATGAGTATCTTGAATGGAAGCTGAAAATGGAGCGCATTTTTGAAACCAATGAGATGACCGATGAGAGAAGAGCTGCCCATGCCATTGCTTTGTTCGAAGCTTATGCATCTACTTGGTGGGAATCTGACAAGAGGCATAGACGAAGGAATGACTATCCCGAAGTCAGTACGTGGCCACAGTTGATGAGAGCTATGGATGCTAAGTATTTGAGCGCCAAGTACAGGCAAACTCAAATGCAAAAGTTGTATGAGCTAAAACAAGGATCTAAGTCAATTCAAGAGTAACATGATGAATTTGAAAAGGTTCGATTGAATCTTGATCTGGTCGAAGACGAGGAGCAAGCCATTATCCGGTTTAAAAGTGGCTTGGCTAGGGAAGTGTCATCTCAGTTGAGACTCCACGTGTACCACACGTTGGCAGATTTGTTTGATGCTGCTACCGAAGCTGAAAAATTGGTGAAAGAAGAAAAGGCAAACCGGTATCGAGGAGTCACTACTACCTCTACTCCCTTGAACCGAGGAAAAGAATGGAAGAGTCCTAACCAAACAAATGCCAACGCTGTTCGAGATTCGAAGAGACCCTTCGAGAAAGGTGTGACCGTTAACCAACCAAGAGAAGCGGGAGGTAAAGTTCAACTAAACTCTCCTAGTGCTTCAAATATTCAGTGTCATAAATGCAAAGGTTATGGTCACATGGCAAAAGAGTGTCCAACTCGCAAAGTTATACTTCTGCTCGAAGATGGAACCGTCCATGAGCAAGCGAGTGACACCGAGGAGGAATTAATCGAGGAGGCTGACCGAGCTGAAGGTGATGATGATCATGAGGCTGCCGAAGCTGATCATCCGGAAATGTTTCTTGTGGTTCGAAGGAATTTGAGCTACATGACTCTTGAAGAAGAGGACAACCAAAGAGAAAACCTCTTTCATGCCCGATGTCGAGTGAGGGGAAATGTGTGTTCAATGATCATTGATTCCGGTAGTTGTGCCAATGTAGTGAGCCAAACCTTGGTTCCACAAATGGGATTACCTACGATGAAGCACCCTCACCCTTACAAATTACAATGGCTGAATGAGTGTGGAGAGTTGAGAGTTGTCAAGCAAGTGTGGATCAAGTTCAGAATCGGCGAGTATCAAGATGAAATGATATTCGATGTGGTGCCGATGCAAGCCTGTCATTTGCTATTGGGTCGACCGTGGCAATATGACCGAATAGCTGTTCACAATGGCAGATCCAACACTTACACTGTAAAGCTCGAGGGGAAGAATTTCATACTCAAACCCTTGTCTCCAAAGCAAGTCACCGAGGACTATAAAAGGATGAAAGAATTGAAAGAAGCGGCCAAAGCTAAGCTTCCGATGGGAGAAAAATTGATGGCCGAGGAGACAAACTCACCGACTGAAGAGAAAGGAATTTGTGCAATCATGCAACCCGGTGAGATCTTACGAGGCAACGACCACGGTCAGATGATGATTTGCCTCGTGCACAAAGGTATCTTTCTAAACTCTAATGATGATTTTTCTAATGATAACTCTTTGCCTTTGTCTGTTCGTAAAGTTTTGCAGGACTTCGAGGACATGTTTCCCGAGGAAATGCCAGGTGGATTACCTCCGATGAGGGGAATCGAGCACCAAATTGACTTCGTGCCGGGATCTCAAATCCCTAACAAACCTGCATACCGGTGTAATCCCGAAGACAACAAAGAGCTCCAAAGGCAGGTTGATGAATTGCTGAACAAGGGCCTCGTTCGTGAGAGATTGAGTCCTTGCGTCGTTCCAGTTATCCTTGTCCCGAAGAAAGATGGAACATGGCGAATGTGCGTTGACTGTAGAGCAGTCAACAAAATAACGGTAAAGTATCGTCATCCTATTCCTCAACTAGATGACATGCTAGATGAATTAAGTGGTTCTTCATGCTTTTCAAAGATTGACCTCAGGTCCGGTTACCATCAGATCCGAATGAAACCCGGAGACGAGTGGAAAACCGCATTCAAGACCAAATTCGGTCTCTATGAATGGTTGGTAATGCCATTTGGCTTATCCAACGCCCCGAGCACATTCATGCGATTGATGAACCATGTGCTCAAACCGTTCATAAACAAGTTCGTTGTCGTTTATTTCGATGACATACTTGTTTATAGGCGAACCATGGATGAACATGTCGAACACCTAAGGCTTGTGCTTGAAAAGCTTCGAGAAGAGAAGTTATATGCTAACTTCAAAAAGTGTGCCTTCGGTGTCGATCGTGTAGTCTTTCTAGGATTCGTTGTCAGTGCTAATGGTGTCGAAGTCGACGAATCAAAAGTCGAAGCCATCAAAGATTGGCCAACTCCAACCTCGGTATCACAAGTTCGAAGCTTCCATGGCTTAGCTAGCTTTTACCGAAGGTTTGTTCGTGACTTTAGCACCGTGGCAGCTCCTTTGACCGAGCTGGTTAAGAAAGACAATCCATTTGTGTGGGGAGAGTCCCAAGAAAGGGCTTTCCAAGAGTTGAAACGGAGGCTTTGTTCTGCCCCGTTATTGCAACTCCCTGACTTCGGCAAAGCATTCGAAGTCGAGTGTGATGCGTCTGGAGTTGGGATCGGAGGAGTGCTGATGCAAGAATCAAAGCCGATCGCTTACTTTAGCGAAAAGCTTAAGGGTGCAACTTTGAATTACTCAACCTATGATAAAGAGTTGTATGCCCTCGTTCGAGCACTCGCCCATTGGCAGCATTATTTGTGGCCTCGAGAATTTGTGATCAAAAGCGATCATGAGTCCTTGAAGCATCTCCGAGGACAGGAGAAATTGAACCGAAGACATGCCAAGTGGGTTGAATTCATTGAGAGCTTTCCCTATGTAATTCATTACAAAAAGGGAAAAGACAATGTTGTGGCCGATGCGCTATCAAGGAAATTTGCCTTAGCGACCACTCTCGCCTCTAGGCTCATGGGATTTGAAAGCATCAAGTCGATGTACGAAGACGATCCCAAGCTAAAATGCGTTCGAGACGCAATCTTGAGTGGCCGAAGGGTTGAGAAATATCAGTGGCACGATGGCTACCTCTTCAAGAATGGGAGGGTTTGTGTGCCAGTGTCATCGTGGAGAGAGCTCTTGGTTCGAGAAGCTCACTCCGGTGGACTGATGGGACACTTCGGTGTCGACAAAAGTCTTGGTATCTTGACCGAGCAGTTCCATTGGCCCAAAATGCGACGAGATGTGGAAAAGCTTTGCAACGCTTGTCTCGTTTGCAAGAAAGCTAAATCGAAGTCCAACCCTCATGGTTTGTACACCCCATTGCCTGTGCCTGATCGACCTTGGGTTGATATATCCATGGACTTTGTCTTGGGGTTACCGAGGTCGGGGGGAGGACATGATAGCATCTTCATTGTGGTTGACCGTTTTTCCAAAATGGCTCACTTTATTCCTTGCAAGAAGTGTGATGATGCACAGCATGTAGCTACATTGTTTGTTTCTAATGTGTTGAAATTGCATGGTGTACCTCATACTATTGTGAGTGATCGAGACACAAAATTCTTGAGTCATTTTTGGAAGTGTCTATGGGGTGCCCTCGGCACCAAACTACTTTTCTCGACGTCTCACCATCCTCAGACTGATGGACAGATCGAAGTAGTTAACCGAACCTTGGGGTCTTTGCTTCGGGCAATGACCAAAGGGAAGGTTGGAAACTGGGTTGATCGTTTGCCCATGATGGAGTTTGCATACAATCGAACGGTGCATCGAATGATTAACATGACCCCGTTCGAGTGTGTGTATGGATTTAACCCTTTAATTCCACTTGATCTAACCCCATTGCCTCGAGAAGTTGTTATTGATTTTGTAGGTACTCACCGAGCCAAAGCTCTGCTCGAGTTGCATGCCAAGACAAAGAAGAACCTCGAGGAAGCCTATGCAAAGGTTGCCTTGAAGAAAAACAAGGGGCGAAAGAAGCTGGAATTAAAGAAGGGAGATTGGGTTTGGGTTCACTTCCGAAAGGAACGTTTCCCGAACCTAAGGAAAGGAAAATTGGCTCCTCGAGGGGATGGTCCATTTCAAGTGCTGAGCAAAATAAACAACAATGCTTATGTCATCGACCTCCCAGGTGAGTATAATGTGTCCAACACCTTCAATGTTACTGATTTGACTCCTTGTGTTGTAGGCCAAATATCAGAGGCAGAGGATGAATCGATTTCGAGGACGAAATCCTCTCAAGAAGGGGAGGATGATGCAGCCCAAAGTGCTGATCAACCGAGGACATTTCAACCGAAGGCAGTGACTGATCAATCGAGGAGGCCAATCACTCGAAGCCAAGCCAAGCTGCTCCATGACATGCACGTCCAGCTGGCTATATCGGGAGGAAGCATATGTTCGGAAGGAGAATTGCAAAGTGTTGAAACCAAGGGCTACATCGTTGAATTCGAGCCCGAGGACAAAGTTCCCAAACAGCAGCTCTTGGCCCTGGGCAGCGCAGAGCCGAACACAACATCATGTGTTCGAAGCCAAGTCAGCGCCCGATGACAAATGTGTTCGAGCAGGCAATAGAGAACCGAAGCCAGGCTCACCGAAGTCAAGGTTGCCGAGCACATTTAGACTCAGCCCTACGTGGCTTATTTCTATTGGTCACCTGTGACCCCTTTTACTAGTTTACCCTTAGTATTTCCTATATAAACCTTGTTTCTTTTCATTGTAAGAAGCTAAGTTTTTGATTATTGAAATTGAATGAAAAGTGCCGAGCACATTTCTTGTCTCCGTCGTGAGCAACCCCGGTGAGGGCTTTTATGGACTTGTGGCTTTCGGTTAATCCGATTGAACATTCCTCTTTGATCATTCAGTTTGCAAGAGGCAATGTTCTCTTGAGGATTGTTGCATAGTCTAGGTGATTCTTGTGTCCCTTTCGATCGAGCTTTGAGACAGGTTCCTCACTGTTCTTTCAAAAGAAGCAAGTTTTGTCTTGCTTCTATCCCTTTTTCATTCTTGTTTGTCTTCCGCGTTGTGCTTAGCTACCCCTTCGGGTATTGCCTTACACCAAGAACTTTCCCATTAGCTTTACAAACTTATCCATGACGAACTGAGCCAAACCTTAGCATTGAAGTATGTTGTCAAAATGCTCAGATAAGGGAGGTTTGTTGCTTCAACTTTTGCCCCGATAAAACATATTTCTTGCCATGACAAATCCCAAATTCACCTTAATCCCCAGCATTATGCAAGTTATCATCACTTCCCTCGTAACGTACACAAAGCATCCTATCTTATTGGTAAAATTCTAGAAATTATGATCGACTACCACCCTTTTGCTTCAGAGTTGAAGTCTTTTCTAAAGATCTGTGCCCCTAGTACAATGAATGGTGGATTTGGTTGTCTCCTAATGAGGTGCTATCCATTTCCTCTTTTCAACTGCAGGCATCTCCATTTTCTCAATGTATTCCTTTGGTTATACCAGCTTTTGCTTCAAAGTTAAAGTCTTTTCTAAAGATCTGTGCCCCTAGTACAATGACTTGTAGATTTGGTTGTGTCCTAATGATAGGAACTATCTATTTCCTCTTTTCAACTGCAGGCATCTCCATTTTCTCAATGTATTCCTTTGGCGATGCCACCCTTTTGCTTCAAAGTTGAAGTCTTTTCTAAAGATCTGTGCCCTAGTACAATGAATGGTGGATTTGGTTCTCTCCTAATAATCGGAGCTATCCATTTCCTCTTTTCAACTGCAGGCATCTCCATTTTCTCAATGTATTCCTTTGGTGATAAGTTTAGCAACTCTATAAAAGTATTCAACTCCTTTACCATCCTAGCCAGATTGGCATACAATTCCCTCTTCAATGTCTCATCAACATCTTCAAGTGGCTTGGCAAAAAATTTGGATCACGCTTGGTGATTTAGCATCTCCATGAATCGCGGGGTGTGCCTTTGAACATCATTGGTTCCAATCACCCTGTATGTGGTAATACTTCTCACAGATTGCCCTCTCAAATAATCTTTGAAGGCAGACTTACTAACAAAGTTCCTCTCCCAATTTGCAGGTTACGCCGAGTATTTGATCAATGCTTTCTCATCCCCTTTTTGTGGTGGGGCTTCTTGCTCTTGTTATTCTTGTTGTTGTTCCCCCTTAGGATGTTGTTTTGGTTATTGATCTCCTCAGGTTCCTTTGAAGTAAGAACGAGTGATGATAGTAGGGTAGGGGATGCCTCCCTAAATTCCTCCCTCTCAGCTTCAGAATCATTGCTTTGTCGTGGGTGAGAAGGCTCCTCCTTTGGTGGGGCTGGAATATCATACCCATTATTCTGTCTTACTTCTCTTCTTAGTCTAGGGACCAATTTTTGAAAGGTCACTTCTCCCTCTTTCTCATAATCAGAGCTAGAAGGTGGTGTAGTAGGAATTCCTACACCCATTCCGGCTTTTTCTTCCAACTCTAGCCCCGGTGGAAGTAGGTAGTGTACCTCTCGCCTTCCTCTGCTTGATGATCCTTTCTTTGGCTTAGTCATTTGATCTGCAAAATAACTCAAAACCCATGTTAGATTAAGGCCATAATGATGGACTTTCAAGATAGTTAATTGTAGAAAATTTGAGTTTATGACACAGGGGAGGCGATCTCTGGATATGTAAAAAACGGGCACCTTTGTGGACTAGCCAGGCGCCTTTACAAGAAAGGCATCCGCCTTTATCTAGCACCTAAAACAAAATGGGTTGCAAAATAGGCTGGGTGCCTCTCTTGTAAAGGGCGAGCGCTTCCCTTGAATAGGCAACTGCCTATTACATTAAGTCCTTCAGCATATTTTATCACAAATTGAAGCCACAAGCAGGCAGCCCGCCTATAAAGCTAGGTGGTCGTCTGTTCTTTAGGAGTTCAAACTCCTTCCAACATATCCAAGAAAGGGCAGTCGCCCAAGTGTAAGAGCGACCGCCTACCCACCTAATAGTGCGCCCCACGAAATATATTTCAATTAACTGTATCACAAACATTACGTGGGTAAAGTGAAAAACTCAGTTCTTCATCCTAAAGATTCAATTTTTCTTTCATCTCACACAATTATTCTTACATAGGATCAACAACCAATGTTTTTCAAAAATTCACAAAAAGGTATGATCTTTTAACTCTAACAGAAACGACCTTAGGAAGTCGTTTCAGGAGTTAGGACTCTGATTGATGTGCTGACAGTTTTAAAAGCTTTGTAAGGTCCATTAGGACTTTTCTGTAAAATTTGAGCTAAATCGGACCTCGTTTGGTAGGTATCGGAAGAAGGTTTCAGTTTCCATTGTCGGTAAATTTCGGTAAATCTTAAAAAGAGGTTTTCGAGCTCGATTTTGGCGAATGAGCTCCAATTCAAAATCTTAAAGTATCACTTATGTTTGTATGATTATTTGTGACCTGTGTTAACTTTCGGAAGTGAATTCCGAGGTCGTTCGGATAGTTTCCGCTAAAATGCCGAAAGTTAAAGAATTTGAACTTTTCCATTTAATTCCTATCTTGAGCTTCGGAGATTCGATTCGAGATCCATCTTAGCGAGTACATCACATAAATTTTGTATAAATTGCTTGAGAAATTTAGGATCATTCCGAGTATTGTAGGGTTCCGTTTTAATTTTCTTTACGATGGCGATTTTTAAAAAAAAGGAAAAGATAAAAGAAAAGGAAAAGATAAATAAGGAAATGAGGGCGGTTGCCTTAGCTTAGAAAAGTTCAAAATGAACAGAAACTAATATGATCCTAACTAGGAATTGGGAAATAACAAGAAAATTAAAGAGATAAAAGTAAGACACGATTTGATTAATTGAGAATTAAGGAAACAAATTAGGAGGTGAGGCCTAATCACCCCTTTAAACACATAATCAAAAGGAACCCTAACTATTTGATCCTCAGTTTAATTGGAATTCAATTGTAAACCAACGAAAGAAAGTGCTCAAGCAACATGCTTAGCCAATGTTTACTCTCAACAATTATCATCCAAAAACTAACTCTAGCAAATGAGGCTAAGTGGGCTTAAATACTGGTTTCTAAAAATAGCATAACATTGCCTTAATTGCTCCTAAAGTGAGCTGAAATAAAAGTCATTAAGTTGAAGTGGGCTTCTGATCATCGTCTCAGCGCTATCGCGACATAAGGGGCGCGATCGCGATGACCAATCCAGCAGCGCTTCGCGAACGCGCCAAAGGCCACGCGTCCGCGAAGGTGATCTTCCTCAGCCTTTCTCATCTATCTGTGCGATCGCGTTTGGGACCTCGTGATCACTCTGCACAGATGTTTGTCCCTGCGCGATCGCGTCTGTGACCACGCGATCGCGTTGAGTTGATTCTGGGTTGAGGCAGCAAGCTTGTAAATAGGCCCTGCAGCCTCCAATATTTGCCCCAGCTGTTTCACTTGTTCACTTTTGCCATATTTTGCCTTGATTCTTGGCTTCCAATCTTTTTTGAAATACTCCAAGCTTTTGATGTTAAGTCTAAATCCGCCAATGTAATGAGCACCAATCTGGTTTGCATCATTCCCTCCTTCTTTAATGAAATTTGTCCTCAAATTTGGACCTAGCAAAACAATAACCGGAATAAGCAACAAGTCACAAGCTTTATAGACTTTGCATAAGAAAGATGATGGAGTTGAATATTTCCACTCAAACCTCACACTTTTGTGGTAGAGCCAAGAGTCAAATGACTTAAAGAAGATCAATTCTACAACTAAAGTTCCAAGAAGTTGGCCAAAGGATAAATATGCACAAGAGAAATCAAGGAATCCAAAAGGTTTAATGAATACATAATGTAGACTGCAATTGGATCCTTTAAGCATAACACCACCAAGATCACTAATCATCCAATAATAACATTTATCACCGGGGTCAAACACTACCCTCACATCCAAAACATCCTTCAAAATTCTACACATCACATCATCAAACCAACCAAATATTATTGACATGAAATTAACACATAATATCACACATCCATTATCCAAGACACTATAAGTTTCAAAGAATAAGTTCCATACCTCAATGGCTTTGGAAAGCCCCAAAATAAGAACTAGTCATTCAAACAAACCATTCTTGGCTTTAGAAAACAACCACACGTCAAACCTTTTGTAGTCCAAGAAGATGATTGCAAGTGTCTTACTTCTTTGTAGATCATCTCTTGATAGTCTTTCACAAATGGACCAAGAGGGTTAGTAAATTCATCAAGAAAAGGATTATCACAATTATATCCATGGATATTTGAAAATGCCTCAAATGTACTATTTTTGCATTTCTTTCTAGAAGCATTCACAAAATCCCTCCAAATTAAATCCTCAAAACTAGGAATAGAGTAAGTAAAGAATATGATACTAAAATTGGCATCAAGCAATTTACTACTACTATCACTAGTGTCTCCCTCCTTCTTTAAAAGACCCTTTTCATTTTTGGAGGACTTACCAACATAAGACAAGCTTTCAACAAACATTTTGGGAGTTAGTTTGCTAACATCCACGCAATTAGCACTTTCAAGCAAGTCACAAGAATCATTTTCACAAGTTATACACTCTTTAAACATTGACTCATCATTTTTATCAAGTACAAACAAGTTCAAAAGAATTGTATCATTCAAGGAAAAATGATCAATGGTGTCCATATATTCAAGCTCACTTTCCAAATTAGAATCTCTATCAAGCACAAGGTCAAAACTAGGACAGTCTAAAGAACATTTCACATTTTCAAGTGTACACTCACTTAACAACTCAAAACATGATTTATCAATTTCAAACTAAAAGGAAGACAATTCTTTATCATTCAAATATAATTCTTCACTTCCTTCAAGTAAGTGCACACCTTCCGATCCATCACTATTTTCAACTTGACACAAGCAACCACCAATACCAACATCAAGAATGCTACCACGCAAAGTATCACAAGGTCCAAGCAATTCTTTTTCTTTATTCACAAGAGAATGATCATTGTCATCATAAGAATAATTAGCACAATCATCAACCAATCCTATATTCTTTATGGAACTCATGAAATAAAATAAGGAATGAATTTTAATCATGATCTCTTGATTTTCAAGGTCATCAATATGACCACTTTCTCTATCTAATTCACCCAAAGAAATACAACAGTTAGGGTTAGCTATCTTACCTTGAAGCACCAAAGAACTTTCTTTACCTTGAATTTCAAAGTTCAGGCTTACCTGACTAATTGGAGAAGTATTTTTGGCCTCATCATTTTCTTCCAAGCAAGAGTCTTTTTCCAATGATGATTCATTTTTGAAATCACTTCCACAAGAACCTACAAAAGAGACATCACTACTAAAAGAAGTAGTGAGGGAGTTAGAGTTAAAGCAATGAGTAGCCTCTTTTATGCTCTCTTGTTTTTCTGGACTCTCCATTTCTTTTCCCTCACTCTCTTCATTCTCTTCTTCCTCACCCTCTTCATTTTCTTTTGGTGACAACTCACTCTCATTTTTTAAATCATCCTCTCCTTTTTCCTCTCTTGAGTTGTCACTTTGCTCACCCTTACTCCTCTCAATCTTTTCTCTTTCACAATTTCTTTTGATTGGAGTATCAAGATTACAAGATAAATCATCATGAGGAAGCTTTTCTTATATCCCAAAATGACACCTCAAATTTTTCTTAAGATCTTGCCAAGTGGGCTTTGGTTTCCAAGGAGGTTCCCAAGGCCGCCCATGACTTAGATTATATTGGTTTCTCAAGTCTATGGGAAGAGCCCATGCAACCAAAGTCAATTTATCTAACTCCTTGCAAATGTATTCATGCACAAAGATTTCCTCTAATTGAGATTCCCAAAGGACATAGAGCTTCTCTTTATATTTTGCATGCAACTTAGGCAACTCTATGTACCTCTTATCTTTTACTTTGGCCCTTTCTCTTGGCAATTCTAAAGGTGCCATCTTTTTGTAGACTTCAACTACCACAACTTGCTTGATCTTTCCATTTCCACTATTAGGTAGTGGAACTTGCTTTGGAGGATCTTGAGTAGGATCCTTTGCTTGCGGAATGACATTTGGAGAATATGTGTCTTGTGCTATCATATGAGAATATCGGTCACCCGCCCAAGTAAGCCTACTAGGGCCATCATCACGCACCCCCACGGTCGGAGGTGTCTCCAGCACTTGCTTTCCCATTTCTCGAAGCCTATCTTTTTAGGATAGGTCGTCAACCGTCTTCTTCATCCCTTTGAATTCATCTTGCATTGAATTAACACTCGCCATCAAGGCTTGCAACATGATTTTGACCTCCATGTCCGCATCGATTTCCTTTTGAGCCATGGTACCTACAAACAATCAAAGCAAACAAGGTTAGTAGAAAAAGTCCTCACCAATTCACTCCATAAGTGTTTACAGTCGATTTGATTGCACTCCATTCACTCGTGTTTACACTCAACGGATGGTTTTTACTCTCTCGAATGTTCTCACCACTCTTGCCTTTTACCTCTCGTTTGCAAAGTCAAGTTGTTTTTCGCACTCAATTCCAATTCGACAATCGAACTCAATCCAATTTGGGATGGAATGGAGTTGATGTGGCAAAGAGCAGACAATGAAAGCTAATCGAGCGGAATTAGAAAAAAGTCAAGGAAATGAAGAAAGAAAGGCTCAAATCGAATTGGCACGAAACGGATTCAAATTTGGATGAAATTTTATTTATGATCTAGAAACTCACTGTATTTGATGATATGATAGGGGTTTGGGTGATCTGAAACTGTTTAGGGGCTGTTCCGAGCAATCCGTGAAGTGACTGATTTTTTTGTTCAGCGCTGTCACGTGAGAACAGGCGCTATCACGAAGAGTAAGTCAATAACCCTGCACTGTAGGCACGCGATCGCGAATAACAAATTTCAAAAAGCTTGCGCTATCGCCGCACAATCGCGAAGAACAAAAATTTCACAAGCCTGCGCGATTGCGACAGTTGGCGCGCGATCGCGAAGAACAAAATCTGGGTCTGATGTAGAACTTGAAGTCCAAATTTTTGGAATTTTTTTCACTTGAATCTTCACAAATAAACTTGTTTTAGCTCCAAATTTGAGATATAAGCTCCTTATAAGTCCGTGAACAAACCCCAATGATCAATTCTTCACAATCAACACCCAAAATTTGAAAGCCCCAATTCTTATTGAAGAACCCTAACTTTTAAATCTTAAAATCGAAACCCCAAATGTTGTTTGTTGTTCGATACCAATCCGTGCTCTGATACCAAATGATATGATCCTAACTAGGAATTGAGAAATAACAATAAAATTAAAGATATAAAAGTAAGATCCGATTTGATTAATTGAGAATTAAAGAAACAAATTAGGAGGTGAGGCCTAATCACCCCCCTTAAACACATAATTAAAAGGAACCCTAACTATTTGATCCTCAATTGAATTGGAATTCAATTGCAAACCAATGAAAGAAAGTGCTCAAGCAACATACTTAGCCAATGTTTACTCTTAACAATTATCATCCCAAAACTAACTCTAGCAAATGAGGCTAAGTGGGCTTAAATACTGGTTTCTAAAAATAGTATAACATCATCTTAATTGCTCCTAAAGTGGGCTGAAATAAAAGTCATTAACCTGAAGTGGGCTTCTGATTATCATCTCAGCGCTATCGCGACATAAGGGGCGCGATCGCGATGACCAATCCAGCAGCGCTTCGCGAATGCGCCAAAGGCCACGCGTCCGCGAAGGTGATCTTCGTCAGCCTTTCTCATCTATCTGCAAGATCGCGTTTGGGACCTCGCGATCACGATCGCGTCTGTGGCCACGCGATCGCATTGAGTTGATTATGGGATTAACGCAGTAAGCTTGTAAACAGACCCTGTAGCCTCCAATATTTGCCCCAGCTGCTTCACTTGTTCACTTTGGCCATCTTTTGCCTTGATTCTTTGCTTCCACGCTCTTTTGAAACACTCAAAACTTTTGATGTTAAGTCTAAATCCGCCAATGTCATGAGCACCAATCCGGTTTGCATAAGAATTAAAGGGACGAGAAACAGAGAGAACGCGATACAGAGAAAAGCCAAAAAAATAGAGAAAGGAAAGGAAAATGTGAAGGAAAAATAGAATTTTCACCCCAAAATATCCAGAGCGAATCGTTTGGTAGTGAATCTAAAGGACAAAGCAGTTGTTGAGTAGCAGTGCTAACTTTGGAATAAGGTAAGTGGTTTATAACCATTCCTTTGGTGGTCTTTTGCCACGTGGATATCTGTACATGTCTTTTTTCATGTATAGCTGCCGGTTTGGGCATACTTACTATGCCACCTTGTTTTTAAGTGCGTAGTAAATTGTGTGTTTACTATTATGTGTATTGATAAAACATATTGATCGGGTTGCACGCCGCAACAGTATATACATATGGATCGGGTTGCACTCCATAATAGTATAAATTTATGGATCGGGTTGCATGCCGCAATAGTATAAATATATAGATCGGGTTGCACACCGCAACATTATAAATATATGGATCGGGTTGCACGCCGCAACAATATTTACATGTAATAAGATGTATTTCATACAACTTCACGACATATGTATTGAATGTTATATGTATTGTATTCCTTATCTGTTGCCTGCTATTGTTTAATTGCTTGACTCCATCGTTATCATAACTATCGCTCTGTGCATTATTTGTTGGTTGTCGAGTGATTCTATCTCCCTGGCTAGCGTATCTGCTTCTTCGAGGTGGCTAGCCAGCCCCCACTTACTAAGTCCTTTCGACTCACCCTCTATTTGTTTCTTGTCTATTTATTTCGTTTCGGCAGGTTCACTCCAAGATCGAGTTCGCCACGTTGTTGAGGAGCGAAGACGACTTCAAATGTCAGGGAGAGCCATCTTTTGTTCAGGATGGCCACCAATTTTATGTTTATTATCTCAGTTGTATTTTGCTCCTTTCAGGAGATGTATTTGCTTCATTTGTATTCTTAGTTGTCTATCTGGATAGCCCTAAACCTAGTATATTGGGTAGTCAGTTGTAATTCTTTTTGTACAGCTTAGAAGTATCAGTGTGTCTGTGTTTTTCTATGTCTTGTTCTGATTTATGAGTTGGATTTATATTTATTTTCCTGATTCAGCTGGTAAGGGTTCGCCCGACGGGTCTAGGGGAGGATGTCGGGTGCCCGCACGGCCAAACCAGAAATCTGGGTCGTGTCTCTAACCTTCCCCCAACCAATCATGCATCCCCAATTTACTTTCAAGCCTTGAATTCATGGGTAAAATTGAAACTTTGTATACTAACTAAGTTGTTAAAACTACAAAACTAAGAAAAATCAAAAGAAAACTAAAACCATTAAAAAATTTATTCGATTTGCTTGTTGGAGGACTGAATCAATTAATTAGTTGTGATGGAGAGGTATAAGATGTTAGGAGTAGTGAAATCAATGGTCATCGGTGGTGATTTGGTGGTTTCTAGTGGTGTTTTTGAGTGAGGAGGTGAAAAAGCGAAAAAGAATTGGGGAACCACCTTAAATAGTAGACGTCTGGTCGGGTTGACCCGCGACGGGGAGATCGACTTCTTGTAAGGCGACCTGCTCTGTCAAGTGGAATTAAAAGGAGTGACACTGTTACTTAGGTGGCCAACATCTCCGACTAGGCTGCTGCATTATCTCAAACACAACCAAATTTATGGCTTCCAAACTTCCACACATTCTGCTTCTCTGATTTTGTAAAGGGCGCCCATATAATCACATGAGGCGGGCGCCTTTTACACATGGGGCGGTTGCCTCACGGACAAGATGGCCCACCCTGTGATGCCAATTTCAGCTTTTGCTTTTCTTCCGTCCTCCACTTTCGATTAAGGCACCTACACACTAAGCACACTAATTAGCTAAAACTTGGTGATACAGGGTAAAAACACGCGGAAGCAATAAAAGTAGCGGAAGCTAAGATAACGATAGAAAACACATGATAACAAGAAATATAAGACGAGGAAGAACAGAAATAGAAGAAAGAATGGATAAATGATTCAAATCATGAATGAATATCCGAGGGAGGAAAGGAAACTCGAACCTAATAAGGATTCATACTAGGATGAAATCCACATGGTTCCAAGCAAAGAGATACATGAAGCTTCAAGCTTCAACAAAGAAGGCCTTGCCTCTCCTTCTATGTCTATTCTTCAATCTAGGTTGGCTAAAGAAATGAAATGACTAAGTGTGGTACATATAAATGTTCCACACTCCTAATTGAAATGTCTAAAAAGCCCTCAAGTTGGGTTATACATAATAGGCCACACAAGGCTATAAAGGAAAACTAGTCAAAAGCCCAAAATGCTAAAACAGGCCAGGAGGAGCGCCTGGATCCAGGAGGAGCGCCTAGATCCAGGAGGTGCGCCTGGCATTCTTGGGCAGTAGGTAGTTTAGGCGGAGCGCCCGGCTCCTTAGGCAGTGAGCAACTTTGGCGGAGGGCCTGGAGTTGAGGCGGAGCGTCTGGATTGCTTCAGCTTGAGAAAATGCGCCTGAAATGCTGAGGAGGAGCGCCTGGCATCTAGGAGGTGCGCCTGGAATGCTGAGGAGGAGTGCCCAAGGCTTGAAACTAAGCAACAAGTCTTCAATTTGCTCCCGAACTCTCCTCCAAAGCTATTGATCTTCCATCCTTGCATCCTTCAAGATTGGCTCTTGATGGTTGGTGCTTAGGCTCGATTTGCTCCGCATCATCCTCTCCTTCTTGAAAGGATTTCATCCTCAAAGTCAAACCATCAAGACCTACAACCAAAGACACGCGCAACCCAAATCTCCTACTACAAGAGTAGGTTAGTGCAAGTAGTGAGGAAAACACACTCTTATGGTATATCCAAGTATCAATAACAATGATAAGGCGCATGTTTCCAAAGAAAACAACAAGTACTTGGCTTTTCGAATGGATGTACTCAACACAAGAATCATCAAAGAGATCAATAGTTCATAAAATATGAAAGATCAAGCTACCAAATTCCCTACGATCTCTAAGTTCATGATTAACACACCAAAACTTACTACTACATGAGTAGGCAAGTTCAACAAGAGTGAGTGCAAGTGATATGGAAAATCCACTCTTGTGATAGAGCCATGTATCGATTTCATTGAGAAAGTCTATGTTCCCAAACGAAACAACAAGTTATTGGCTAAACAATGACAAACACTCTCAACCATAACAAGCAAAGAGATCAATAGAACATGGAACATGCAAGATTAAGCAATCATAATCCCTATGACCCCCAAGCTTATGGTCAACACACCAAGCCTTCAATGCATTACTATCACGATGTGACTCATCGGCTTTGGCATGCTCAACACCCAAGGTGTGATCAACATACGGAATGGAGTAAGCAAGATAGTTCAAGTGACAACTAATATCAAATACCCCACTCCACTTCTTGGAAGCACTCTTACACACACCAAAGGCTACCTTCTCACCTCCAAATTCACCTTTAAGAAAATCCTCTTCACTTGACAAACTCCCAAGAAAGATCTCTATAATAGGTTCTTCATCATTATAGCCCACACAATCAAGATTAGGACTACTAGAAGATGGACCAATACAGTCAATACCAAGACCATTCATCTCACTTAGAGTTCCAAATAGTGGATCGTCTATAGATTCAAACTTTCCAAATCATGGAGGTTCAAGTTCACACTCTTCTCTAGCTTGATACAACTCACCAACTCTTTTGAAGGTGCCCTCAAACAAATGATTAGTATAGGCACACTTCTCAAGCTCACCTCCCAACAACGGTGAGGTATCCATACTATAGTCATCATCCACACTTGAGGAGTCATCAAATGCAATCCTATCCATCTCATCGACTAGGGACTCCTCAAGGTCACTACCATCCTCACTACAACACATAGGTCCACCATAGGCAAGTATATCAACAAGGGTATGATCAAACAAATCATTTTTCCCTTTATAAAAAATTGGTGGTGTGTCATAACAAGGTTCACAAACAAGGTCAACTTCAAGATCTTCACTAAAGAGAGGTTCAATAAATACCGAGCTCACATCATGATGTGGCTTATCAACCCTCTCAACTAGTGGTTCACATTCACACACAAGTTGACCAAATGACTCTACACTAGTTGCAAACACATTGTAATCATACAAATCATCAACTAGCATGGAGTTTTCACAAACACTATCACAAGACAATGAAGTAACATGCTCATGGAGAGAAGAACTAAGACTTACACTTGAGTTGCTATCTTTTTCACTCAAGGTACTTGTAGTGTCATGGGTAGTTCCTCCACCTTGAAGCTCACATTAAAGATCTTCTTCACCTTGCCCATCCATCTTTGAAAATGATTGAGGCTCCGTCAGTTTGCCTCCAATAATACCTACACAAGAACTCACACAAGTAGAAGAAGAAGATAAAGAGTTAGTGTTAGAATAAGGGGTGCCCTCACTCTCAATTATTCTTTTTCCCTCTTTCTTCTCCCTCATTTTTCTTTCAAGGTCGGGTGTAGATTCGGGTGGTGACAACCCACTCACATCACTCAACGCAACCTCTCATTTTTCCACTCGAGAGTTGTCACCGGTCACTCTCTTACTCCTCTCAGTCTTTTGTCTCTCATACTCGGCCGAGTTGGGACAAGGCCCTAGAATGCCCATAGCCAGAGTAGGTGGACTCTTAACATCAACCCAGAATCTAGGACTTGGAGACTCATCACTTGAGGTCTCTTTCTTCTTTGTTGGTGAACCGCTTGGCTTTGGAGCTTGTGGTTTCAGGTTCACCTTGTTGACATTTGTCAACTCTTTTTTTGCACTTGTCCCACCATCTCTTGTGTTTGTAGTGTTGGCACCTAATTTTGTCCCTCCTGTTTCGATAACCTTTTATTCAGACAAATTGCACTAATAGCCGCACGAGTATCATACATTCACTCATATTTAAAATCACTACTTCACACACGCACATCAATTAGCCCATTTTCAAAACACCGGCACGAGCCACTGCTATTTACAAAATCTGCATGTCCAAACTACAATTTTTGTAATTATTCCCATTTTAGAAATTTCACAAAATTACTTTAAAATTTAATATTATAATCTCCATTAGCCCTTTGGCCCTCAGAATTAATTTCCTAATTTTTCTATAATTTTATAGGTATTTGTATACAATTTTCCACACATTTTACAAGCCTTTATACGCGTTTATACGCATTTTATACTATTTTTATACAACATATACATATATACATGTATACATACATCAGCTCCATTTTTTACACGTCACAACCTACTTGGCTTAATCCTGGCCGTCCACGATAACGGCCAGGATTAAAGTTTCCATTTTTATTACACTCTCTACCCCCTAACCCTACAACCCCTTCTCATTTTCCTCTCACACACTCAGTCGCACGACCTATCTCTCTCTCTCTCTCTCTCTCTCTCTCTCTCTCTCTCTCTCTCTCTCTCTCTCTCTCTCTCTCTCTCTACACTCCGTTGTCTATGGTGATTTCCGATCGATTAAGCCGGCGAAATGTAAAACAAATTACATCGTCCCCGATCCTCTCAACGTCCGCAACAAAACCCCTATAATTATGTCATCGTTTGACAAGAAATCAAAATGGCCGAATCTTGATTCGATTTCATCCATGTGCCGCAGAGGAAACGTCGGTGGTGCCTGAGCAAAACCTTAACACGACCATCGCGATGGGAGGGAAGGACCTTTCTGCATGTTCATTGGAGGTCGATTTAACCCTAACCCAATTTTTTGCAAACGGGTAATACTAAAACACTTCTATTTTCCTAATTGTTTTTCTGGATTTAAGTGATTATTAAAATTAAATTGTCTAGTCTTTTGGCATGATAGCATAATTGATTGATTAATTGGTTAGCATAAATTCACAAAATCGTCAATCTTGGTTGATTTCACTATTTTAACCATGATACTTGTTCAAATGCCTGAATTTGCCTAATGTCGTCTAAGTGTAGTATTTTTAATTGTTATTGGTCAGCTAATTAAGGTAAGAAACTGCATGATCAATAGTTTCACTGTTCTTTCACTAGGTTAAGTGAAACTCTATTCCTGATTTGTTTGTGTGCACTGAAATTAATACCTTCATGGCCTATGTTCCTTATCACTATTGCTGAGATATAAATTGACACCCTTGACAATGCATTCATCTTTGATAGTGCATTTTGACCTTTATTTTGTTAAGATGCATGATTACATAGTTTAAAACTGGAAGGATTTGATTTAAGCATGATTTAAGCGATTTTGACTAAGCTTAATTTTAATTGATGATAAGTAGTGGGTTCTGGTAATCGACAAAGTTCAAATTAAAGGCTGATTGAAATCTTGTTAAGAGGATTAAGTGATTTTTTTTAATTCCGATTGTGTTTGTACCACCAATTGTGAACCTAGACTTTATTTGGGTTAAGGGAGGGGATCCTAGTTGGTTTAGGATCTGTTTTACCCTAAAACTTTGGGACTGATTAACCTATATATGGAAAGGGTACTTGATTGATTTTCTTAACTTTGGGAAGCAATATTCTCTTACCATTCTTGGCTTTCACCCATTGGAACTCTAATTTCCTACCCCTCACTATTTAAACTGGACCATTATTACACAATGAAGACACCACAAACACACAAAAGCATACAGAACACTTCTGAGGCTTTACACCTCTCTCTCTCTGATTTTTTTTTTCACAACCTGTGGAAGACACTTGCTCTATTTGCTTCTTGGTTCTGTTTGTGCAAGCATTGATAAATATACACACTTTGCTTACTTTTTTTTATTGTTAAAAGGTACTTCCTCTTCCTGACCATCTACTGTATATGTCCCTTTTTGTCTATGCATGGACATCTTGTTTGCTTCACCTTCATCTGTGTTTGCCTTACTTAAACTGCTTAGGCTTGTTTAATATTGCACATTTAGATCCTGGTTTCTGTTAGTTCCTGTTAACCTTTGTGCAGTGATTAGGATGATCTAACAGGATCATACCAGTTTTGCTAAATGCAGGGCAATGATCACACCCTATTGGCAGGGTTTTCTGCAGCCTATCATGGCAGTTCTTCTCAGTTTAATAAAGTTTCAATACATGCTTCCCTTGCCTAGTACTTCCCCTATGTGTATATTTCATAGGACATGCCCTGTTTGTACCTAATTAACACAGGCTACACAGTTACAAGACTGTGTAATTGGCCACTCAGGGGCCTCTTCTTACTCTATTCCTTACGTGACTGCATCATCCTCATAAGCTATGATTTTTGAAAACATTCGTATGGTGATTTTTCAAAACAGACATTCTTCTTAATTTAGAAATTGAAATCCTGGACTTGTACACATTGAATTGGAATCTGACAGTAACGACTTATGTCTAGTATATGCAATGTTCTTAAACCCACGTCGAAGTACGTAATTCGTGAAAACTTGAAATTTTACAATAAGGACTACATGTGCTAATGTTGTCTAATCTGTGACTGTTTTCTGCAAAACTAAATCTGCCCTTCTCTTGCGTTAGTAATCCAGGCCCAAAAACTCTTTCAAAATTGACCTATTTCGTGTGTTTTCATACTCTCAACTCCTATACGCTAATATAATAGTGTGTAGGGGTGTATAAAGTCTTTGGGGTAAAATATACAATCTACTATACATATTTTCAAAGATATACCGCTATTACTCATGTATTTGCATGCCTATATCTATATTTACGTGTGACGGCCTCTTTATTTGCATTTATGTGCTTCTGTGAAACTTATTTTCAAAAACAGCCCACTCACCTATATATATTTCCAAAATTGATCCCTACACCAAAATAGTCATTAAGGTTAGGGCTCGACAATTAATGACGAGTCACACCGACCCTAAATGGCTAACATTTTGTTTTAAAAACAACACCCATTTGGTTTTGACAAAATCTGAAATTGTTTACGAAAGCTGTCCATTTTTGCGAAATTGCCTATCTGTGCCAAAGGTGATTTAAATACTGAAATTGCACATATAAGCTATATTTTGATACCCTTTGCAGATTTATCCATATTTTTTATTAGGCTTTTATATTAGAGGCCACAAACACGACTAGGCGTGGAATTAGGCCGTATGTGAAATCCGATTGGGTATATGCTATCTAGACTTGGTTAATTAGACTTAGTATATAGAATTGATTAATAATTTGACCTCTTTTGTTGATAACATATATATCATAACACGTATTTATATAGACATCCCAAAATATATAGACTCGGGCGGGAACAACCTTTCGTGGGACTTGGGGAAGTGCCTAATACCTTCTTCCCCGAGTCATTTGGACTTCTTACCCATTGAATCTCTGAACTGAACAAGTTTGATAATGAACTCGACCTTAGACGCTTAGGTGACCTAATACACCCTAGAAAACTATATTAGGTGGCTACTTCAACTCTTAACTCAAACGAGTTACCCAGTCAAATCCGAAACCCGACTCGCTCTATGTTGAGTCTAAAATCGGGTATGACAGAATGGCGACTCTACTGGAGATATTCAAAGTCCTAACCATAAAAGAATTTTTATTTTTGGGATTTTTATTGTTTATTATCTTGTTATTTATTATTATTACTATTTTCTGGATTTAAGTGATTATTAAAATTAAAATTGTCTAGTCTTTTGGCATGATAACATAATTGATTGATTACTTGGTTAGCATAAATTCACAAAATCGTCAATCTTGGTTGATTTCACTATTTTAACCATGATACTTGTTCATATGCCTGAATTTGCCTAATGTTGTCTGAGTGTAGTATTGTTAATTGTTATTGGAAACCAGCCTAGGCACGAAGAATCAAGGGTCGGGGGTTTGTAGCAACAAAACCCGAGCCTTGCTCTGATACCAAGATGATAAGGATCAAAATCAAAAGACAAAAAGAACGATAAAGGGAACGAGACGCGTCTCGAACTCCCTACGAAGTATCCACGGAGAACTTGTTCCGTGAAACCCTCAAGTAGAATGATCGGGTGTCGATTCGATAATCAACTCGGATCCGCTAGTGAATTCAAGCCAACAAAAGGGTTTTCTTCATAACTTGAGAGTTCATCTCTTTCAACATTCAATAATAATCAAAGTAAGCTAAGGTTCCAAGAAGACTAATGAAGTATTTATAGGCTTCTCTTGAACATAATGAAAGCCCTAAAGTACCCCCAAAGTGGGTTAAAATAACAAAGGCCACGTAGGGCTATAATAGTCAAAGCATAGCATTAAAATTAGAACTCCCGCAAGGCTCCCAGTAACTAGGCGGTCAGCCCCCTATACTAGGCGCACCGCCTAGTTGTTCCAAATGCTGAAGGTGACAGTAGGCGGCCAAGTAGGCAGTCCGCCCCTTTAGTAAGCGGTTGAATGTCCAGAGAGCTGACATTTAGTAGGCGGTCCGCCTGTTAAAGTAGGCGGTCCGCCCACTCCTGGGGGTTCTTGAATTGCTTCCAAATGTGCCCTGGATGCCTCTCCAAGTAGCCTATATGGTCTTCCATCCATGGCACTCCAAAGCATGATCTACAATACACTCTCGGAGCCTTCTTCTATGTCCTTCCAAGTCGAGTAGAGATGAGTGTCTTGAATCAACTTAGCTTGGCTCCTAGTGAAAGGCCTTGAGGTAGTATGCCCCGCATCATCCTCCCCTTCTTGGGAAGGTTTCGTCCTCGAAACCATGGCCTCCTCCTCTCCGGCATCACCATCCCCTACATCAAAAGGGGTCAAGTCTGTCACATTAAAAGTATTTGAGACATTATACTTACCGGGTAGATCAATCACATAGGCGTTGTTGTTGATCTTGGAAAGCACTTGAAACAGTCCATCTCCACGGGATGCCAACTTCCCTTTCCTAAGGTTTGGAAACCTTTCTTTGCAGAAGTGCACCCACACCCAATCTCCCTTTTTGAGCTCAAGCTTCTTCCTTCCCTTGTTCTTCTTGGAAGCAACCTTTGCATAGGCTTCCTCCAAGTTCTTCTTTGCTTTAGCATGAAGCTCAACCATAGCCTTTGCTCGGCTTTTACCTTCAAAACTCACAACAAAATCTTTGGGCAATGGGGTTAGATCATGTGGAATTAAAGGATTAAATCCATACACACATTCAAATGGAGTCATGCCAATCAAACTATGCAAGGTACGATTATAGGCAAACTCCATAAGAGGCAACTTATCCACCCAAGTCCCGGCCTTACCTCGGGTCATAGCTCTAAAGAGCACCCAAAGTTCGGTTTACCACCTCGGTTTGCCCATCCATTTGAGGGTGGTGAGACGTAGAGAACAATAGCTTGGTGCCAAGAGCACCCCACAAGCTCCTCCAAAAATGGCTAAGGAACTTAGTGTCCCTATCACTCACAATGGTTTGTGACACACCATGCAACTTTAACACATTATCAATGAACAAAGAAGCAACATGTTGTGCATCATCACACTTTTTACATGGAATGAAGTGAGCCATTTTGGAAAACCTATCCACGACAACATAAATGCTATCATGTCCCCCCTAGACCGTGGAAATCCCATCACGAAATCCATAGAAATATCTATCCACGGGCTAGTAGGTACGGGGAGAGGAGTATACAAACCATGGGGGTTAGTTTTAGATTTAGCATGCTTGCACTCAAGGCAATTTTTGCAAAACTTTTCAACTTGTACCCCCATCTTTGGCCAATGGAATTGTTCCATGAGAATGGCCAAGGTCTTGTTTCTCCCAAAGTGTCCCATCAAGCTCCCACAATGAGCTTCACGAATAAGCAATTCCCTCCAAGAGGACTCGGGAACACAAACTCGACCATTTTTAAAGATATAGCCATCAACCCATTAGTATTTCTCAACTATTTCTCCCTTCTCAAGAGCTTCATGAATACTCTTTAGCTTAGGGTCTTGAGCATACATCAACTTAATGCTCTCAAAACCCATGAGCTTGGAAGCAAGAGTGGTGACTAGAGCAAACTTCCTAGAAAGTGCATCCGCCACAACATTGTCTTTCCCTTTCTTGTATTGAATGACATAGGGAAAAGACTCAATGAACTCTACCCACTTGGCATGATGCTTGTTCAATTTCTCTTAGCCCCTAAGATGTTTAAGTGACTCATGGCCACTCTTAATCACAAATTCTCTAGGCCAAAGGTAATGTTGCCAATGAGCAAGAGCTCTCACTAAGGCATATATCTCCTTGTCATACGTAGAGTAGTTCAAGGAGGCACCCTTCAATTTTTCATTAAAGTAGGCTATGGGTTTTCCATCTTGCATCAAAACACCACCAATTCCCACCCCCGAGGCATCACATTCAACCTCAAATACCTTTCCAAAGTCGGGCAATTGCAATAGAGGGGCGGTACTCAACCTACTTTTCAATTCTTGGAAGGCCTTCTCTTGAAGCTCTCCCCAAACAAAAGGTTTGTCCTTCTTCACCAATTCGGTGAGTGGAGCGGCAATGGAGCTAAAGTCTTTCACAAATCGTCTATAAAAACTAGCAAGACCATGAAAGCTCCTCACTTGAGTCACGGTAGTAGGAGAAGGCCAATCACGAATGGCCTCTACCTTAGACTCGTCCACCTCCACTCCTTGGGCACTCACAACAAACCCAAGGAAGACTACCTTCTCAACACCAAAGGCACACTTTTTAAAGTTAGCATAAAGCTTTTCGGCTCTTAAAACTTCAAGCACTTGCCTTAGGTGGTCAACATAGTCGTCTATTGATTTTCTATAGATCAATATATCGTCAAAGTAGACGACCACAAACTTGTTGATGAATGGCTTTAGCACATGGTTCATTAGCCTCATGAAAGTACTAGGTGCGTTGGAGAGGCCAAAGGGCATCACTAACCATTCATATAGACCAAACTTGGTCTTGAATACGGTTTTCCATTCATCCCCGGGTTTCATCCGGATTTGATGGTAACCGGACCTAAGGTATATCTTCAAAAAGATACTAGAACCACTAAGCTCATCTAACATATCATCTAAATGAGGTATGGGATGTCGATAATTTACCGTGATCTTGTTGACCGCACGAGAATCCACACACATCCTCCAAGTGTCATCCTTCTTGGAAACAAGGATCACGGGCACGGCACAAGGACTCAAGCTCTCCCTCACCAAGCCCTTGGTAAGCAACTCATCTACTTGCTTTTGCAACTCCCTTGTGTCCTCGGGATTGCTTCTATATGCCGGCTTGTTTGGGATTTGAGATACCGGGACAAAGTCGATTTGATGTTCAACACCCCTGAAAGGAGGTAATCCATCCGGCATCTCATCCGGGAACATGTCCCCAAAATCCTTCAAAACATTTTCAAAAGCACTAGGCAAAGGGTTAGAAGAATAATCAAATTCGGAAGTACGAATCATACCTTTGTGCACTAGGCAAATGAGTAGTTTGTTGCCATCATTTTCTTTTAAAAGCTCACCCGGTTGCATCATGGCACATATGCTACCGGTAGAAGATGGTGGAGTCACCACCAAGCTCTCGGCCAAAGGACTAGTCTCAACAACCGACTTAGCCTTTGCCGCTTCCCTCAACTCCCTCATTCGCTTGTAATCATCGCTTACTTGTTTGGGCGACAAGGGTTTGAGCACAAACTTTTTCCCTTCATGCTTCGCCGTGCAGGTGTTGACACGGCCATCATGAACCACATGCCTATCAAATTGCCAAGGCCTACCAAACAAGAGATGGCAAGCTTCCATAGGCACAACATCAAACATGTGTTCATCCACATAGTTCCCTATCTTGAACTTAATCATGACTTGCTTTACCACCTTCAATTCACCACACTCGCTAAGCCATTGCAAACGATAAGGGTTGGGGTGTTTCAAAAAGGGTATCTTCAATTGGGAAACTAGTGTTTGGCTAATGACATTGGCACAACTTCCTTAGTCAATAATCATGGAACAAATAATACCCATGACTCGGCATCTAGCATGAAAGAGGTTTTTCCTTTGCAAAGTCTCACTATCCTCCACAAACATGGCACCTAACCTCCTCCTCACAACAAGGAAGGCATGAGGATCATCATCCTCAATGGCATCCTCCTCCACATCAACCTCCTCATCACATTCTACTCCCCCATCCTCGGGTTCACTATCTTGTTCATACACCAATTCACCCACAATAACCATAGTTTTTAAGGTAGGGCAATCTTTGGCAATATGTCCATAACCTTTACATTTATAGCATTGAGTAGAAGTAGAAGTAGGATTGCCCAAGTGAGTTTTAGAGTTACCTCCCACATGTTGTGTAGACTTCTTATAAGGCTTTTTCACATCTTTGCTAGCAATTGCACCACTTGCATTTGGGAATCTTGCATTTGGAGTAGGAGTCTTCCACTCCTTTGGCTTGCTCATGGGAGTAGTAGTACTACTCTTGTAGTGAATGGATTTCTCCTCATTGAGCCATTTCTCGACTTCAACCGCATCTTTGCATAGCTCATAGTAGTCTTCATACTTGTGAAACTTCAATTGTGAAGCTATGTCTCGGTTCAAACCACCCTTAAATCGAATCATGGCCGGCTCATTCTCTTCATCATCTAAGTTTAGGGACATCCAGATTTGCTCAAATTCGTTGAAATACTCCCCAACCGTCTTGTAACCTTGCTTCAATTCATAGAGACACTTGTATTGGTCCACACGGTATTGGTTAGTCAAGTATTTGTCATCCATTGTGTTACACCCCGTATGCCTAAAGTGACGTATATCATTCTAAAGATATGTTAAGAATGATTTAAGTGAGTTTAAAGTTATAATATGATCATATATGATGTTTATATGTTGAATATAAAGTTTGGGAAAAATCTGATGTAAGTTGCGAAAAAACCGACTAAGGAATTGCCTTGTAACGAATTTTTTTCAACAATTAATTTTATGTGTTATATGAAGTCTTGGTGGGACATATCATATACCAAATTGAAAGTCTTGGAGTGTAGTTTTCAACACTTTTGACGGTTTGTTCATACAACGTATAAATAAAAAGATATGAGCATCAGAAGTCAGGCCAGAAAAAGGGACATAAGCGCAATAGAGGACTAAAACTGAAATGTTTCAAGTATAAAAGGAAAAATTCATCATCTTCTCGTCATTTTCCAGAAACTTCATGATAGAAGCAGTTTGGTCTTGGTTCTAAAGCAATTTTGATGGTTTTGAAGAAAGAACATCAATCTTAACTCGAAATTGAAAACGGATTGCGTCAAAACGCTCTACGCGATTAAGGTAACGTTATGCTACCTTCAATTTCGTCTATAGTTTAAGTTTTAGAATTACTTCATGGCTAAGTAAAGTACCCAAATTCTATGTTATAGCTTGTTTAAGCTTTAGAAGGTGTGGAATTCAAGGGAAATAAAGTTTAGAAGCAAGAAACATCAAAGGTATGTAAGGCTAAACCTTTCTTTTGGCAAGGCATGTATCTTTTAGCTTTTGAAGCTTTTCTTAGTTCTAAACTTAGTGTTTCTTGTGAGAAACTGGTATGGTATCAAGGAAACCTTGTATATAGTTAATTTGGTACTAAAATCCAAGGTGAAAGATGTCCGAATCAGCAAGACAAAACGTTTCAAAATCTGGAAAATTATTTTGATCTTTGGACAGTTGATAGTATATTGATCATAGCTCCTTGTACAAAATTGATATTTAGATGCTTTAAGAATCTCTAGAACCCTAAGATATATATCTAAAACTTTCATTAAGACCATAAAGTCTATATCTTTGATCTATACTCTGAAAATTAGGTTGAAAGTCAGGACAGTGGTGCTGTCATAATATTCTATCTGCGGATTTGTTATGTCCTCCATTTGTCTCATCTTAAATATCCGTTTAACATGTTTATGTTATCAGTTTATCCGCTTATCCATTCCCGTGTATAGTATAGTACTGGTTCTGTTTTTGCGGATCATCCAGTTTCAGGGGAAACTCTGCCGAAATTTTTATAGAAATTCAAAGAGTTGGACAAATTCTGAGTTCTAGGTTGTATCTATAATTCTATCAAGAGTTTTCTTATCATTCCTTTGAGTCCAAATCTATTGTTGCCACATGTGTTATGCCTCATAAATGCTTATGCTTATATTGTGATCATGTTATGTGTGATTTAGAGTCCCCCATAGAGGCTGGACATTGGACACACAGTCAGGTCGCGTGTGATACTACCCGTCTAGGGGATACAGCCCCTCTGGTTCAGGCGGGAGTTGAAACACCTAGTGTGACCGGTTGTCATTCACACACTCTGACCAAAGAGATTAGATATTACTGGCTGGGAGGACATAGCCCATAACACCCGCCAGGTTTGTTATATACGCATATATAGCCACAGTATGCACTGCATGATTATACATGAGGCTAGTTCCGATTTTCAGTTACCTGATTTGGGGGGACACAGCCCATAACATATGACAGGTACTAGTTCAGATGTTCAGCTACCTGATTTGGGAGGATATAGCTTATAACACCAGACAGATACCAGTTCAGATAACAGTTCAGTTTTAGCTCAGTACCAGTTATCAGCCACCAGTTCTTAGCATCAGAATTAGTTGACAGCTATCAGTTTCAGTTTCTAGTTACAAGTTATCAGTCATATTACAGTAATTTATCAGTATAGTTCAGCTCAGTCTTCAGTTTCAGATTCAGCTAGACTTCAGTTTAAATTTAGATCATGTTTAGTACGTTTTTCAGATTTCCAGCTACATTGCTATGCTCCAGCTCATATTTACATATTTATATTCCAGCCTTACAGTTTCATTCAGCTATGATATATTATATGCTCATGCCTTACATACTTAGTACATATCGTACTCACGCCCTTTTCTGGGGCGCTACGTTTCATGCTGCGCAGGTGCAGATAGATCAATGCTTGGACCACGTTAGTAGGCCATCTATCAGCTATTGGAGTCACTCCGCTTACTCCCGGAGTTACTTATCTTTTGGTATGTGTACGGTCAGCCAGTTTGGGTATGGCGGGGCCTTGTCCTGTCCTTTTTATATTCAGTTCAGCACTCTTAGAGGCCTGTAGATATGTCCCTGTGTGGTTCTGTCAGTATGCTATATATGTCAGCTTATGTTAGCCTTGCCAGCTTTTTGCATTGCATAATTCTTATCAGTTAGGTCTATGCTTATTCTATTTATCAGTTATATTAATGGTTAGCAGATTATCAGCAGGATTAGTGATGATCGACACTTTGTATTGGTCATCCGTCGCGACCCTAGGTTGGGTCGTGATAAAAGTGGTATCAGAGCAGTTCAGTCCTAGGGTGTCTACAGGCCGTGTCTAGTAGAGTCTTTTTCAGGAGTATGTTGCGCGCCATACTTTTGAACAGGAGGCTACAAGGCACTTCAGGAAAGTTGTCTTTCTTTCTTCTCTAGATCGTGCAATAGAGTCATGATTATCGAATTCAGCCCTCTAACAATAGTGTTTTCAGCAAATCGATGCCGCCGAAGAAACTAACAGCTTCCCAGAAGGGCAAGGCTATTGCCGGCCAGGGTACTAGTAGAGTGCCACCTGAGGTGGATGAGAGTGAGGAGTTCAGACCTGAGGCTCCATCTGAGACCTCACAGATCCGTTCAGTTCAGGGAGATATTAGAGGTACTGCAGCTGCCATACCTCCAGCTCCTCTGCCTAACAGTCAGGGGCAGGAAATGAGGGATGCCATCAGATTATTGACCAGTGTTGTAGTTGCTCAGACTAGACAGCACAGTGCAGATGCCCAGGGAGATGTTGGATCCAGGATCAGGGATTTTATCCGACTAGAGCCTCCAGTCTTTACTGGATCCCGTACAGGAGAGGACCCTCAGGATTTTCTTGTGAGGATAGCTGGGTGTTGAGGGTCATGCACGCGTCAGAGACAGAGTCAGTAGAGTTGGCTGCATTCAGATTGCATGACCTAGCAGCAGGGTGGTATCAGGCATGGGAGCTATCTAGAGGGTCAAATGTTACTCTGGCGACTTGGAAGGAATTCTCAGATGCCTTCCTTCATCAGTATATGCCCATAGAGACACAAAAAGCACGTGCTGATTAGTTCTTAACCTTGAGACAGGGAAGTTTGAGTGTAGAAGAGTATAATTATCGCTTTAATTTCTTAGCAAGGTTTGACCCTACTCTGGTATCCTGTATGGAGGATAGACTTCACAGGTATGTAGTGTGACTAGGTCCACACCTGGTGAATGAGTGTATGATCGTTGCTATGCAGCCAGGTATTATATCACGCATTCAGGCGTTTGCTTTATCACTTGAGGAGAGGAAGTAGAAACAGCGAGCCGACAGGGATAGAGGGTTACATAAAAGGGACAGATTGTTTGGTACATTCGGAGAGACATCCGGAGCGAGTAGGCAGCAGAGTGTTAGATAGCCACCAGCTAGTATACCTCTAGAGTCTCGTGGCCTGAGATCTGATAGACCTCCTCAGTCCAGAGCTAGTCAGGCATCACGGACTTCAGGATTTCAGCATTGTGGTACTTCTATACCGGCCAGTCAGACATATCCCAGATGTTCGGATTGTGGTAGACGCCACTTGGGTCCATGTCAGTTAGGAGTTGATACTTCCTATATTTGTCACGAGGCATGCCATTTCATGAGAGATTTCCCTACTAGGGGCGGTAGTGGTGCAGCCCAGTCAGCTAGATCAGCAGTTGCTTCCTTAGCCCGCCATCAGGGGCGTGTTCTTCAGGATGGCACCTGCATAACTGAAAGAACTTAAGGAGCAATTGAAGGATTCGTTAGATAAAGGCCTCATCAGACCTAGCATTTCCCCGTGGGGAGCCCCGGTATTGTTTGTGAAAAAGAAAGACGGCTCTCTACGCATGTACATAGATTACAGAGAGCTAAATAAAGTCACAATCAAGAATAAATACCCTCTGCCCAGGATTGATGACTTGTTCGACCAACTCCAGCGTGCCAAGTACTTCTCGAAGATAGATTTGCGATCAAACTATCATCAAGTTATAGTCAGAGAATGTGATATACCTAGGACTGCATTCAAGTTTAGGTTTTGGCCATTATGAGTTTTTAGTGATATCGTTTGGACTCACTAATACCCCTGCAGTATTTATGGATCTAATGAACAGCATACTCAGGGCTTCCTTGGATTTATTTGTGATTGTATTTATTGATGATATTCTCGTCTATTCAAAGTCTGAATCAAAGTATGCAGAGCATCTACGCCTAGTATTGGGTACTCTTCGAGACCAAAAATTATATGCTAAGTTTTTAAAGTGTAAATTCTGGTTACATTCAGTGGCATTTCTCGGCCACATAGTTTCAGCAGAAGGAATTAAAGTAGAGGGCCAGAAGATTGAGGCTGTGAAGAATTGGCCCGGATCTACGACACCAACAGAGGTACGTAGTTTTCTGGGTTTGGTAGGTTATTACAGAAGGTTCGCAGAAGGTTTTTCCTCCATTGCAGCTCCACCAAATTGACACAGAAAACAGCTAAATTTCAGTGGTCTGATTCTTGCGAGCACAGTTCCAAGAACTGAAGAACAGGTTAATAACAGCTCCAGTACTTACACTTCCAAAAGGATCTAAGGGCTATGTCATTTACTGTGACGCTTCTCGAATTGGTCTTGGTTGTGTTTTGATGCAGCACGGAAGAGTAATTGCCTGTGCTTCCAGGCAGCTGAAAAGGCACGAGCAGACTACCATACTCATGATTTAGAGCTTGCAGCAGTCATTCATGCATTGAAGATTCGGAGACATTATTTGTATGGTGTTCATGTTGATATTTATACAGACCGCAAGAGCCTCCAGTACATATTTCAGCAAAATGAATTAAACCTACAATAGAGACGGTGGCTAGAGTTGCTGAAGGACTACGACGTGGACATTCTTTGTCATCTGGGTAAAGCGAATGTTGTTGCTGATGCCCTTAGTCATAAGTCTATGGGTAGCCTATATTATTTACAGCCACAGAAAAGAGAGTTAGCTCATACACTCCACCAGTTGGCCATCATGGGAGTCAGATTAATAGATTCAGAGGATGCAGAAGTTACAGTTCAGAACGCAGCCACTACTTGCCTAGTGACAGAAGTAAAATAGCGTCAGTATAAGGATCCAGTTCTAGTTGATTACAGACAGATAGCCAGAAGAAAATCGGAGTCACCATACAAGCTTACTAGTGACGGGGTTCTTATGTATAAAGATAGATTTTGTGTTCCTGATGTTGCAGATTTACGTGGACACATTATGACTGAGGCACATTATTCCAGGTACACTATTCATCCAGGTTCGACTAAGATGTACCATGATCTTAAGCAGATTTATCGTTGAGACGGAATAAAGCGTGACATAGCAGAATTTGTGGCTCAGTGTCCTAACTGCCAGCAGGTTAAGGTCGAGCATCAAAAACCTAGTGGCTTGTTGCAGGAAATAGAGATTCCATCATAGAAATAGGAAGCAGTGAATATGGACTTCTTTACAGGCTTGCTCCGTATGCGGAGCAGGTATGACTCTATTTGGGTTATAGTTGACAGACTTACTAAATCAACTCATTTCTTGCATGTTAGAACTACATATACAGTGGAGGATTATTCTAGACTTTTATATCAGAGAGACAGTGCGCCTATATGGTATTCTAGTATCTATCATTTCGGACAGGGACGCACAATTTACAACTAATTTATGGCAATCATTCCAGACAGGTTTAGAGACACAGGTGAATCTGAGTATAGAATTTCATCCCCAGACAGACATGCTGAGTGGACCATTCAGATATTAGAAGATATGCTTAGAGCTTGTGTGTTAGATTTTGAAGGCAGTTGGAGTGAACATCTACCATTGATAGACTTTTCATACAATAATAGCTATCATTCTAGCATACAGGTGGTGCCATATGAAGCTTTGTATGGACGCAAGTACAGGTCTCCTATAGGATGGTTCGAGGTTAGCGAGTCTCAATTGATATGTCCAGATTTAATCCAGCAAGCAGTGGATAAAGTCAAGTTAATCAGGGAAAGATTATTAATAGCACCGAGTAGACAGAAGTCCTATGAAGATAGCCGACGTCGAGATTTAGAATTTCAGATTGGCGATTGGGTATTCCTGAAAATATCACCTATGAAAGGCATTATGAGATTTTGAAAGAAGGGGAAGCTTAGCCCTAGATTCATTGGTCCATATCAGGTTATCAGGCGAGTTGGGCGTGTTCCCTATGAATTAGACCTTCCAGCAGACCTTCAGGAAGTCCATCTAATATTTCATGTTTCCATGCTCAAAAAAATATGTCGGAGATCCTTCTAGAGTTGTACTAGTAGATGATATTCAGATCACAAAGCAGTTGACTTATGAAGAGGTGTCGGTTGCAATTTTAGATAGATAGATTCGTCGACTAAGGACGAAAGACATTCCTTTAGATAAGATGCTATATCAAAGCAATAATGTAGAAGAAATAACTTGGAAAGCTGAAAATGACATGAGAGCCAATCTATATCTCTTCACTATTTCAAGTAAGTAACAGATCGTTGCTTAATGCTTCTACATACTTCATTTAACATTCGAGGATGAATGTTCCTAACGGGGGAAGATTGTTACACCCCGTATGCCTAAAGTGACGTATATCATTCTAAAGATATGTTAAGAATGATTTAAGTGAGTTTAAATTCATAATATGACCATATATGATGTTTATATGTTGAATATAAAGTTTGGGAAAAATCTGATGTAAGTTGCGAAAAAACCGACTAAGGAATTGCCTTGTAACGAAGCATTTTCAACAATTAATTTCGTGTGATATATGAAGTCTTTTGGGGACATATCATATACCAAATTGAAGGTCTTGGAGTGTAGTTTCCAACACTTTTGACGGTTTGTTCATACAATGTATAGATAAAAAGATATGAGCATCAGAAGTCAAGCCAAAAAAAGGGACATAAGCGCAATAGATGACTAAAACTGAAATGTTTCAAGTATAAAAGGAAAAATTCATCATCTTCTCGTCATTTTCCAGCAACTTCTGATAGAAGCAGTTTGGTCTTGGTTCTAAAGTTGTTTTGATGGTTTTGAAGAAAGAACATCAATCTTAACTCGAAATTGAAGACGGATTGCGTCAAAACGCTCTACGCGATTAAGGTAACGTTATGCTACCTTCAATTTCGTCTATAGTTTAAGTTTTAGAATTACTTCATGGCTAAGTAAAGTACCCAAATTCTATGTTATAGCTTGTTTAAGCTTTAGAAGGTGTGGAATTCAAGGGAAATAAAGTTTAGAAGCAAGAAACATCAAAGGTATGTAAGGCTAAACCTTTCTTTTGGCAAGGCATGTATCTTTTAGCTTTTGAAGCTTTTCTTAGTTCTAAACTTAGTGTTTCTTGTGAGAAACTGGTATGGTATCAAGGAAACCTTGTATATACTTAATTTGGTACTAAAATCCAAGGTGAAAGATGTCCGAATCAGCAAGACAAAACGTTTCAAAATCTGGAAAACAATTTTGATCTTTGGACAGTAGTTAGTATATTGATCATAAATCCTTGTACAAAATTGATATTTAGATGCTTTAAGAATCTCCAGAACCCTAAGACTTATATCTAAAACTTTTATGAAGACCATGAAGTCTATATCTTTGACCTACACTCTGAAAATTAGGTTGAAAGTCAAGACAGTGGTGCTGTCCAAACATTCTATCTGCGGATTTGTTATGTCCTCCATTTGTCTCATCTTGATTATCCGTTTAACATGTTTATATTATCAGTTTATCCGGGTATCCATTCCCGTATATAGTATAGTGCTGGTTCTGTTTTTGCAGATCATCCAGTTTAAGGGGAAACTCTGCCGAAATTTTTATAGAAATTCAAAGAGTTGGACAAATTCTGAGTTCTAGGTTGTGTCTCTAATTCTATCAAGAGTTTTCTTATCATTCCTTTGAGTCCATATCTATTTTTTCCATATGTGTTATGCCTCATACATGCTTATGCTTATATTGTGATCATGTTATGTGTGATTTAGAGTCCCCCATAAAGGCTGGACATTGGACACACAGTCTGGTCGCGTGTGATACTACCCGTCTAGGGGATACAGCCCCTCTGGTTCAGGCGGGAGTTGAAACACCTAGTGTGACCGGGTGTCATTCACACACTCTGACCAAAGAGATTAGATATTACTGGCTGGGGGGGACATAGCCCATAACACCCGCAAGGTTTGTTATATACGCGTATATAGCCACAGTATACACTGCATGATTATACATGAGGCTAGTTCCGATTTTCAGTTACCTGATTTGGGGGGACACAGCCCATAACACCAGACAGGTAATAGTTCAGATGTTCAGCTATCTGATTTGGGGGGATATAGCCCATAACACCAGACAGGTACTAATTCAGATAACAGTTCAGTTTTAGCTCAGTACCAGTTATCAGTTCTCAGTTATCAGCCACCAGTTCTTAGCATCAGCATCAGTTGACAGCTATCAGTTTCAATTTCTAGTTACCAGTTATCAGTCATATTACAGTTATTTATCAGTATAGTTCAGCTCAGTCTTCAGTTTCAGATTTAGCTAGACTTCAGCTTAAATTCAGATCATGTTTAGTACGTTTTTCAGATTTTCAGCTACATTGCTATGCTCCACCTCATATTTACATATTTATATTCCAGCCTTACAGTTTCATTCAGCTATGATATATTATATGCTCATGCCTTACATACTTAGTACATATCGTACTCACGCCCTTTTCTGGGGCGCTGCGTTTCATGTCGCGCAGGTGCAGATAGGTCAATGCTTGGACCACGTTAGTAGGCCATCTATCAGCTATTGGAGTCACTCCGCTTACTCCCGGAGTTACTTATCTTTTGGTATGTGTACAGTCAGCCAGTTTGGGTATGGCGGGGCCTTGTCCCGTCCTTTGTATATTCAGTTCAGCACTCTTAGAGGCCTATAGATATGTCCCTGTGTGGTTCTGTCAGTATGCTATGTATGTCAGCTTATGTTAGCCTTGCCATCTTTTTGCATTGCATAATTCTTATCAGTTAGGTCTATGCTTATTCTGTTTATCAGTTATATTCATGGTTAGCAGATTATCAGCAGGGTTAGTGATGATCGACACTTAGTATTGGTCATCCATGGCGACCCTAGGTTGGGTCGTGACACATTGCACTAATCAATTCACCCCAAGAAACATTGATAGCCATTCCCGTTCTCCTTATATTCCTCTTTACCGACTCCCACCAAGTAGAAGCAAAGGACTCAAAGGAAGATATTGCATACTTCGCCTTCTTCTCCTCGGGCATATCATTGGTGTCAAATATTTGCTCCATGGACAACTTCCATTCAAGGTACTCCACCGGGTCACTACTCCCTTTGAAAGAAGGAATAGTGAGCTTCACACTATTATGATTGTTGTTATCATGACCCCCTTGGTAAGGCTCCGGTTGGCCTCCAAAATGATCCCCATAACCGCCATAATCCCTCCTAGCATGCCCTCCATCATACCCCATGGGTGGCCCTCGACCTCGGCCTCTAACCCTATCCACATTCCGACCCCTAGGTTGATAATGAGCATCATACCCACCATCACCATAATCATCCTCCTCCTCTTCTTGAGCTTGTGCAACTTGCTCAAGAGGTTGAATATTTCGAATAGGTCCGGGAAGTGGAACATTCCTTTGGGGATTGCCCATAAGGTTAGGAATGGTCACTAGTTGGGTATTGCCCAACACTTGTTCAATTCGATCACGATCCTCCTTTACCCGTTGTTGTCTACGCAACTCAACAACTTGTTCCGGGGTAAAGGTTGAACTACTTGTGCCCTCAACGGCTTCAACTTGGGCACTCGGGGCCCCTTTCTCAACTTGGGCATTCGGGGTCCCTTTCTCCGATTGGACATTTGAAGTCCCTTGTTCAACTAGGGTACTTGATGTCACCCTCTCAAGGTTTTCGATCCTTAAGTTCATACTATCCAATTTGGAAAGGATAGTAGCAAAGGCATTCTTTGTGAAATCATCACCTTCATTGGCCATTGTACCTACAAAATGAGCAAACGTTAGTGAAATAACCTCACTCGCACCCTCACAAGTGTTTCACTCGGGTCACTCGTTTAGTGGTAGTGGATATTTTACACAAGCTTGAACTCAAAAGCTTCACAAGGTTGATCGACAAACCTCAACTTAATCACTCAATTCACAAGCCAAATGCACTCTGGGGTGAGTGGAGTTGATGTGACTCTATTGGAACGATAAGCTCTTTAAGTGAGGACTTGAGTCAAATGATACTACGAATCTTCTTCGAATTTTATTCTCCTAACTAGGCACGATAATCCTAAAAGCTCAAGTGATTAGCACGAATCGAGTAGGATTATACTCTTAGTAGTACTAACCGGAAGCAATGAAATCAAAGAAACAAGAGATCCTAGAAGAATCTACCCAAAACCACACTTCACAGAAGTAGGCGCCCCACCTACCCAGTATGGGCGGTCCGCCTGGTTCACAGCAGAAGAAGTGGGTGGTCCGCCTGAAAAACAGGCGGCCCAAAATCTAGAGAGCAAGTTCAAAATGGGCGGTCTGCCTCTGCACTAGGCGCCCCGCCTACTGTGTTTTTCAGCACAGTCCAACTTCGTGTTTTCTTGGTTTTGCACCCAAAAATCCAACAAATCTCACGTTGTTTTAGCAATCCGAATGTACCAAATGTATTTTCAACTAAAAGGATCAAACCCCAATGATTTTTAGCTAACCCAAATCAAAAACAATCAAACCACCATGTTCATCAATTTCAAGCTAGGGTTTCAAATTTTCAAATTTTTCAAAGGGTTTCAAATTTTCAAATCTTGTGATTCAGCTTCAAATCACGTGCTTAGGGTACCAAAATAACGGGTTTCTAACAAGGAACAAACCCCAATATCAATCACACAACGGGTCCATCAAACTAAGAACATACGATCAATTTTTTGGTTTTTTTTTCAACTTTTCTTTTTTTTTTTTTTTTTTGTGTTTTTCTTCTTTTCAATAACAACAACAAGAAAACTAAAGTAGAAACCAACCTAGGCACAAAGAATCAAGGGTCGGGGGTTTGTAGGAATAAAACCGAAGCCTTTCTCTGATATCAAGATGATAAGGATCAAAATCAAAAGACAAAAAGAACGATAAAGGGAACAAGACGCGTCTCGAACTCCCTACGAAGTATCCACATAGAACTTGTTCCGTGAAACCCTCGTATCGGTGTCAAGAAGAGCCTACGCTAAGCAACCACCCTCGAGTCACACTCGGGACCCGCAAGTAGAATGATCGGGTGTCGGTTCGATAATCAACTCGGATCCGCTAGTGAATTCAAGCCAACAAAAGGGTTTTCTTCATAACTTGAGAGTTCATCTCTTTCAACATTCAATAATAATCAAAGTAAAAGGTTCCAAGAAGACATATGAAGTATTTATAGGCTTCTCTTGAACATATGAAAGCCCTAAAGTACCCCCAAAGTGGGTTAAAATAACTAAAGCTACGTAGGGCTACAATAGTCAAAGCATAGCATTAAAATTAGAACTCCCGCAAGGCTCCCAGTAACTAGGCGGTCCGCCCCCTATACTAGGCGCCCCTGCCTAGTTGTTCCAAATGCTGAAGGTGAGAGTAGGCGGTAAAGTAGGCGGCCCGCCTCTTTAGAAGGCGGTTGAAAGTCCAGAGAGCTGACATTTAGTAGGCGGTCCGCCTGTTGAAGTAGGCGGTCCGCCCACTCCTGGGGGTTCTTGAATTGCTTCCAAATGTGCCCCGGATGCCTCTCTAAAGCATGATCTTCAAGTCGCTCTCGGAGCCTTCTTCCATGTCCTTCCAAGTCAAGTTGAGATGAGTGTCTTGAATCAACTTAGCTTGGCTCCTAGTGAAAGGCCTTGAGGTAGTATGCCCTGCATCAGAAACTCTGTTCCTGATTTGTTTGTGTGCACTGAAATTGATACCTTCATGGCCTATGTTCCTTATCACTATTGCTGAGATATAAATTGACACCCTCGACAATGCATTCATCTTTGATAGTGCATTTTGACATTTATTTTGTTAAGATGCATGATTACATAATTTAAAACTGGATGGATTTGATTTAAGCAGGATTTAAGGGATTTTGACTAAGCTTAATTTGAATTGATGATTGGTAGTGGGTTCTGGTAATCGACAAAGTTCAAATGAAAGGCTGATTGAAATCTTGTTAAGAGGATTAAGTGATTTTTTTTAATTCCGATTGTGTTTGTACCACCAGTTGTGAACCTAGACTTTATTTGGGTTAAGGGAGGGGATCCTAGTTGGTTTAGGATCTGTTTTACCCTAAAACTTTGGGACTGATTAACCTATATATGGAAAGGGTACTTGACTGATTTTCTTCACTTTGGGAAGCAATATTCTCTTACCATTCTTGGCTTTCACCCATTGGAACTCTAATTTCCTACCCCTCACTATTTAAACTGGACCTCTATTACGCAATGAAGACAGCACAAACACACAAAAGCATACAGAACACTTCTGAGGCTTTACACCTTTCCCTCTCTGATTTTCTTTTTCACAACCTGTGGAAGACAGTTGCTCTATTTGCTTCTTGGTTCTGTTTGTGCAAGCATTGATCAATATACACACTTTGCTTACTTGTTTTTTTACTGTTAAAAGGTACTTCCTCTTCCTGACCATCTACTGTATTTGTCCCTTTTTGTCTATGCCTGGACATCTTGTTTGCTTCACCTTCATCTGTGTTTGCCTCACTTAAACTGCTTAGGCTTGTTAAACATTGCACATTTAGATCCTGGTTTCTGTTAGCTCCTGTTAACCTTTGTGCAGTGATTAGGATGATCCAACAGGATCATACCAGTTTTGCTAAGTGCAGGGCAATGATCACACCCTATTGGCAGGGATTTCTGCAGCCTATCATGTCAGTTCTTCTTAGTTTAATAAAGTTCCAATCCATGCTTCCCTTGCCTAGTACTTCCCCTATGTGTATATTTGATAGGACATGCCCTGTTTGTACCTAATTAACACAGGCTACACAGTTACAAGACTGTGTAATTTGCAACTCAGGGGCCTCTTCTTACTCTATTCCTTTACGGGACTGCATCATCCTCATAAGCTATGATTTTTGAAAATATTCGTATGGTGATTTTTGAAAACAGACATTCCTCTTAATTTAGAAATTGAAATCCTGGACTTGTACACATTGAATTGGAATCTGACAGTAACGACTTATGTCTAGTATATGCAATGCTCTTAAACCCACGTCGAAGTAAGTAATTCGGTGAAAACTTGAAATTTTACAATAAGGACTACATGTGCTAATGCTGTCTAATCCGTGACTGTTTTCTGCAAAACTAAATCTGCCCTTCTCTTGTATTAGTAATCCAGGCCCAAAAACTCTTTCGAAATTGACCTGTTTCGTGTGTTTTCATACTCTCAACTCCTATATGCTGATATAATAGTGTGTATGGGTGTATAAAGTCTTTGGGGTCAAATATACAATCTACTATACATATTTTCGAATATATACCGCTATTACTCATGTATTTGCATGTCTATATCTATATTTACGTGTGACGGCCTCTTTATTTGCATTTATGTGCTTCTGTGAAACTTATTTTCAAAAACAGCCCACTCACCTATATATATTTCCAAAATTGACCCCTACACCAAAATAGCCATTAAGGTTAGAGCTCGACAATAATGACGAGTCATACCGACCCTAAATGGCTAACATTTTGTTTTAAAAACAACATCCATTTGGTTTTGAAAAAATCTGAAATTGTTTACGAAAGCTGTCCATTTTTGCAAAATCGCCTATATGTGCCAAAAGTGATTTAAATACTGAAATTGCACATATAAGCTGTATTTTGATACCCTTTGCAGATTTAGCCATATTTTTTATAAGACTTTTATATTAGAGGCCACAAATGCGACTAGGCGTGGAATTAGGCCGGATGTAAAATTCGATTGTGTATATGCTATCTAGACTTTGTTAATTAGACTTAGTATATAGAATTGATTAAGGATTTGACCTCTTTAGGTAATAACATATATATGATAACACGTATTTGCATAGACATCCCAAAATATATAGACTCGGGCGGGAACTACCTTTCGTGTGACTTGGGAAAGTGCCTAATACCTTCTTCCCCGAGTCATTTGGACTTCTTACCCATTGAATCTCTGAATTGGACCAGTTTGATAATGAACTCGACCTTAGACGCTTAGGTGACCTAATACACCCTAGAAAACTATATTAGGGGGCGACTCCAACTCTTAACTCAAACGAGTTACCCAGTCAAATCTGAAATCCGATTCGCTCTGAGTTAAGTCTAAAATTGGGTATGACATGTAGAAGTTCTTGATTGCTCAATTTCAATCATGGAATGAAGTTCTCGCTCCTTTCTCCTTTGCATAGCCCAAGAATGTACACTAGTAGACAACTTGCCCCTTGTTCCATAAGATACACATTCTTCTCAACACTATATTGCAACTCTTTGTTGTACAACCATGGTTCACCTAACCAAACATCAAAATGTTGCATGGGATACACATCACACCAAACATAACCCTTATAACTCCTATGAGATATGAGCACCCGAGCTTCCTTGGAAACCCGCACTCCATTATGCTCATAAAGATGCTCTAGAGCATGGCATGGTATCCTTAGTTTATCAACCATAGAGGTGCTAATGCAATTAGCATCGATGTCACCCATTTTGAGCAAGTTTCCCATCAAACCATTTACCTCAATAACGAACTTTCTCCTACTCAAGTTTTGTAGACATACTTCCAAGTAAGAACTAGAATGCTCAATAGTAGCATCACTATTAACTTGGGTCTCCCTTATCCCTCCTCTAGTGGCAACACCACTAGTATAACTTCCAGTACCCGTCACTCTTCCAACATTTAAAGTGTAGTTGAAAGTCGAGGAAAGAGTCTCACCATGGAACCCATAAGAACTCCTCGAAGAGGTAGGAGTGTGGTAGAAACTCTCTCCCCTCATCTCGGTTCCACAGCCAATAGCACCACTCCTACTAATACTACCCATACCTCTCACGACACTGTTAGAACAATACAAGCCTTTTGTAGCAAGAGCAACACCACTTCTCAAGTCACCCTTCACATGGGAATTAGGAGCATTGAGCCCTTTAGCACAAGTGGAAGTTGTAAGCCTTCCCTTTCCCATGGAACAACCACCACTTCTTCCCAACCCCATGGAAAGACCTCTACTACTCCCTTGTAAACCATTAGAAATACCAAGAGAATATGCAAATGAACAATTCGTATAATCAACTTCATCATCAATTCTCTCTATGTCACTATCAACATTTTCAAATTCATCACAAGAAGAGTAAGTAGGAACATTATACCTTGAAGTGTCACTATCTTCTACTCCTTGACTAGAAGCATAAGAGTCTTCACATTCATCTTCACAAGCTTCGTAGTCTTCTTGAGTCTCATGATCATCATAGTAACCTGCTTCATCAACATAGGAGTCATAGTTTCCCAAGTCATCATAGTAATCAACATCATCGTCATAGGAACCATAGTCTCCACAATCTCCATAGCAACTCCCATCATCTCCACATGAGTCGTAACCTCCACAATCATCATCCGACATAGTTGCAACAATTAAGAGAGAAGGACTTCACAAGTTCACTAAATATATGAATACTCAAGGTAGATACTTCAATCTCTTAGGAACCACGGTGAATATCAACAACTAATATGTCCAAGTATTAGTTTGGAATAGAGTTAATGTGACTCGATGTACGAACGTCTATTTAAAGTGCACACTTGAAGTCAAGAAAGTTCTACAACTATAGGGGAATCTCCAAGACGCATGATTATCCTAAAGGCTGAAAGAGTTAGTGTCAATGGAGTAGGACAATTACCCAAGAAATACTAACCAAGAAGCCCGGAGGCAAAGAACAAGCAAAAGCCTACGAAATCAACTACCCGAACCCCAAAACAGGGGAAGGCGCTCCGCCCACTTTGGCTACTACCTAGGCAGCTAGGCGGTCCGCCAAAAGGATAGGCGCTCCACCCAAGGGTGCTTTCAGCAGCTTCCAAGAATGGGTTTTGCCCTTTTTTCACCCAATTTTTCCAACGTTTCAACTTGTTTTTTTTTCCAATCCAAAGGTAACCAAAGGTGTTTTCAATAAATCTAAACAATCCCCAATAGTGTTTACACCTAAACAATCAACAAGGAGTTGAATTTTACGATTTGAGCAAAATTTTCTAGGGTTTCAAGAAATTGGGATTTTTGAATCTTCAACTTTTGATTCACAACACCAAATCACGTAACAAGGGTACCCAATCAACGGGTAATCATCACTTAACAATCCCCAATAACAATAATCGAATGGGTCATAAAATCAATCAAAATTCATGGATTTTTAGTAATTTTCAACTTTTCACCTTTTTGTTTCTTTTTCTTTACCAAGAAAAACAAGAAGACTAAAACAACAATAAAGTATACTAGGCACGATGAACAGGATGAGGATTTATAAGAACAAAATCTAGTCGTTGATAAGTCTCAAATCGAGCTTAGAGTACTTACCATAAAGAGCCGGGATTGGAGGATGCTAAGGATGCGAGGGCAAGAGCTTCGGAGATGAGTCAAGCCTACTTAGGCGATGGAGCATCGGCGCTCCACCTAGGCAAAGCAGGCGCCCCACCTGAGATGCACTTGGCCCAGGCACTCCGCCAAAGCCCCTCCACTGACCAACTTGGCGGGCGCTCCGCCCCAATTGCTGTAATGCGGGATTTTAAGTGTGTTATGTCTATTTTGACCCTACGTGGTCTTTTATCCTAAAGCCTAATGTGTGGGCTATTTAGTCATTTTACTTAGTGCCTAAAAACCCCTATAAAGAGCTAGATAGCTTATTTTATTAGTTAGTTAATGTTGAATTGAGAGAATAGAATATAGAATAGGCTTGGCCATTCTTGTTGAAGCTTGGCTTCAGGTATCTCTTACGTTGAATCCATGGTGGATCACCGCTAGTGTGAGTCCCGTTTAATGGTTCAAGTCTCTTCTCCCTTTTGAATCAATCTATGTGTTTTAGTTTGATTCATTCTTTTCTCCTATTTTCTGTTCTTCCCCATCTCTATTTTCTTGACATCTTTATGATTATTGCTTCCGCATCATTTTACTTGCTTCCGCCTATTTGGGTCTTATCAGTTTGGTATCAGAGCAAGGCTCGGGTTTCGTTCTTACGATTCCACGTTCCTTGTTCATCCTATCTTTAGTTTAGTTTATTGTTGTTATTGTTCTTGTTCTTGAAGAAAAGAAGAAAAACACAAAAAAAGTAGAAAAGTGAAAAAATACCAAAAATTGGTGTAACTTTGTGGTGTGATCGATTCGTGTTATGGGTGTTATAGATTCTTGATCCTTGCGGAAAACCCGACGTTTGGGTACCAAAATTGTTTGGATTGGATTGAATTGAAAATTTGAAACCCCAAATTGTTAAACCCTCCCAAAACCCTTTGTTCTTGAAGAATTTGATTGATTTTGGATTGTGTGATTGTGGGGTTTTGGAATTGAGTACCGGGGTTTGTTCTCCAACGGAAAACAAACAAATAGAAACAAATTTCATGTGAATCGGAGTTGTATAACATCAATTTTGAAGAATCGAAATCCACTTTGAACCTTTGAAACCCTTGATGAAAACCCCCAACTTGAAACTTTGAATCATGATTGTACCTTGTTTGTTGGTTGTTTGGGTGTGAAATCTATTGGGGCTTGAAGGTTATATCAATATTCAACTTTGGGTACCTTCAATATGTGGAAAAAATGTTGAAATCGGACCCAAAATCGGAGTTGGAAAAAGCTGAACCCGACCCCCAGGTAGACCGCCCACCCCTTAGGTGCCACGCCTACCCTCCCTCACTGCCTACCAAGGCAGGCGGACCGCCTACCCACCCCAGGCAGACCGCCCAGTGAGCTGGCTGCTTGGTTTCGCTCCGCTTCATGGTTTTTTGAGTTTGTTTCGATTCCGAACCTCTTGGTTAGTGTTTCTAAGGTATTAGTCCTACTTTAGTGACACTAATCTTTGATTCTTTAGGGTGTTGTGTGTCTTGGAGTCTTTACTTAAAGTCGTAGAACTTGCTTGCTTCAAGTGCGCATTTAAATAGCTTTCTTACATCGAGTCACCTAAACTCCATTCCGAACCATTACTTGGGTGCATTAGTTGATTGATCTTGCCATTGTGATTACTAAGAGACAAGAAGGTCTTGAGTGGAAAAAGGCTTGAGTGGTGAGAACAATAGAGTGTGGTCATAAAAGCCAACGACCTTGAGTGTATACACGAGTGGAAAGAAAATTGAGTGACATATTTTGAGTGATACACGTGAGGGAGTGAACTTGTGAGGTCCTATACTTTTTGGTTACAACTATGGCTTCGGATGACGATTGTGGAGGGTATGACTCATGCGGAGATGATGGAGACTATGGTTCCTATGATGGTGATGATGGGTATTGCTATGACGATTCGGGGAACCAAGGCTCGTATGATGATGAAGCGGGTCACTATGTTGATTATGAAGATGAAGAAGACTATGGGGCTTGCGAAGATGAATGTGAAGAATCTTATGCACCAAGTCAAGAATATGAAGATGGTGATGCTTCAAGGTATGATGATCCTACTTACTCTTCTTGTGATGAATTTGAACATGATGATAGTGACATAGAGAGAATGGATGATGAGGTTGATTATACGAATTGTGCATATGCATCTTCTCTTGGTGTTGCTTGTGGTGAGCAAGAGAGTAGTAGAGGACCTTCCATTAGTATGGGAGGTGGTGGTGGTTGTTCCATGGGAAATGGGAGGTTTGCATCTTCTAGCTCCCATGAGAGGGGTGGAAGGAGGAATGGTATTGCTCTTACCGTGGTGGGAGTGCATTGCTCTAGTAGTGGTGGTAGGAGTGGTGCTAAGGGCTATGGAACCAAGGCGAGAGGCAATTATGGGTTCCATAGTGGTACTCCTTCCTTGACTTCCAACTACACTTCTAGTGTTGGAAGAGTGACGGGAAGTGGAAGTTATCCTAGTGGTTTTGCTAGGAGAGGAGGATTGAGGAAGATCCAAGTTGATAGTGACTGATATCATGAAGTTCCAAGATCTTACTTGGATGATCCTATACTACACTTGGGTCTAAGGAGGTTCCTTGTTGAGGTGGAAGGTATTGGAGGGTACTTGCTCAAGATTGGTAGCACCGATACCAATTGCATTAGTACCTCGATGGTTGATGAGCTAAGGCTACCTTGCTATGCCTTGGAGTATCCTTATGACTACTATGGAGTGTGGGTTTCTAAGCAAGCTCGGGTGTGTATATCTCATAGGGGATATTGGAGTTATATGTGGTGTCATGTGTACCCCATGCAACATTGTCATGTGTGGTTAGGCGATTCATGGTTGCAAAGCAAGAAGGTGAGATATAGTAATGTGAATGATAAGTATTACCTCGGCCAAGGCCCAATGATTTATGACTTTGAGCCTATTGGGGTAAAGATCAAGTCACCTCCTAGTGTACCTTCTAGGCCTATGCAAAAGGAAAGGGAGCAAGATGATAAGACCCAAAACGCCAGGCATCAAGAGCCAAGCTTGAGTGCACACAGAGTACCGCCAAGGCCCCCGAAAGCGTCTTAAAGATCATGCAAAGGAGCGCCAAGGGAGGAGGATCACCTAGGCCACTTGAAGAGGCATCCGGAGCATGTTTGGAAGCAACTCAAGAGGCCACAGGACCAGGCGGACCGCCTACTCAACTAGGTCGGCCGCCTAGTTTTTGATCAGTCTCTGGAAATCAACCAGGCGGACCGCCTCTGCAAACCAGGCGGACCGCCTACTCCTTCAGCACACCAAGAACAGGCGGGGCGCCTAGTTAAAGTAGGCTGGGCGCCTACTTTTGTGAAGGGTTGCGGGATTCCTAGTTTTTATGCTATGTTTTGACGACTTTAGCCCTACGTGGCCTTTATTGTTTTGACTAGACTTAGGGGCTATTTAGACATTTTATTTAGAAGTGTGGTGAACCTATAAATACCACACTTAGTCATTTATTTCATTTAGCTAGTTTTGAAGATAGAATTGAGAAGATAGAATAGGCTTGGCCTTTCTTGTTGAAGTGTTGACTTCATGTATCTCTTACGTTGAATCCATGGTGGATCTCCGCTAGTGAGAGTCCCGTTTAATGGTTCAAGTCTCTTCTCCCTATTGAATCAATCTATTTGTTAGTTTGATTCGTTCTTTTCTTCTATTTCTATTCTCCCCAATCCCTTACTTTCTTGTTATCTTGTGATTGTTGCTTCCGCATCCTTGTTACTTGCTTCCGCCTAATTGGTTCTTATCATCTTGGTATCAGATGATAAGACCCAAAACGCCAGCCATCAAGAGCTAAGCTTGAGTGCACACAGAGTACCGCCAAGGCCCCCGAAAGCGTCTTAAAGATCATGCAAAGGAGCGCCAAGGGAGGAGGATCACCTAGGCCACTTGAAGAGGCATCCGGAGCATGTTTGGAAGCAACTCAAGAGGCCACAGGACCAGGCGGACCGCCTACTCAACTAGGCCGGCCGCCTAGTTTTTGATCAGTCTCTGGAAATCAACCAGGCGGACCTCCTCTGCAAACCAGGCGGACCGCCTACTCCTTCAGCACACCAAGAACAGGCGGGGCGCCTAGTTAAAGTAGGCTGGGCGCCTACTTTGGTGAAGGGTTGCGGGATTCCTAGTTTTTATGCTATGTTTTGACGACTTTAGCCCTACGTGGCCTTTATTATTTTGACTAGACTTAGGGGCTATTTAGACATTTTATTTAGAAGTGTGGTGAACCTATAAATACCACACTTAGTCATTTATTTCATTTAGCTAGTTCTGAAGATAGAATTGAGAATATAGAATAGGCTTGGCCTTTCTTGTTGAAGTGTTGACTTCATGTATCTCTTACAATGAATCCATGGTGGATCTCCGCTAGTGAGAGTCCCGTTTAATGGTTCAAGTCTCTTCTCCCTATTGAATCAATCTATTTGTTAGTTTGATTCGTTCTTTTCTTCTATTTCTATTCTCCCCAATCCCTTACTTTCTTGTTATCTTGTGATTGTTGCTTCCGCATCCTTGTTACTTGCTTCCGCCTAATTGGTTCTTATCATCTTGGTATCAGAGCAAGGTTCGGGTTTCGTTCTTACGAATCCACGTTCCTTGTTCATCCTATCTTTAGTTTCCTTGTTATTGTTATTGAAAGAAGAAAAACACAAAAAAATTGAAAAATTGAAAAATACAAAAATTGGTGTATCTTGTTGGATTGGATGATTTATGTTATGGGTGTTATAGATTCTTGATCTTTGTGGAAAACCCGACGTTTGTGTACCAAAATTGTTTGGATTGGATCGAATTAAAAATTTGAAGCCCCAAATTGTTAAACCCTCCCAAAACCCTTTGTTCTTGAGAAATTTGATTGATTTTGGATTGTGTGATTGTGGGGTTTTGGAATTGAGTACCGGGTTTTGTTCTGCAATGAAAAACAAACAAATAGAAACAAATTTCATGTGAATCGGAGTTGTATAACATCGAATTTGATGAATCGCAATCCTTGTAGAAACCCTTTGATAAAACCCTTGAATTTGATTGAAATTTCTTGATTTGGATTCGTTATGGATTGGGTGTTGTTATAAATCATTGGGGATTGATTGGAGTAGTTGAAAACACCATTGGGTACCTTCGGATTGGAAAGAAACACCTTGAAACATCGAAATTTGGGTGCAAAAGGGCCAAAAACCCGTTTTCGGACTGTGCTGAAGGCACCAGTAGGCGGGGCGCCCCAAATAGTAGGTGGTCCGCCTCTTTTTTGGTTGTTCTCTGGATTTTGAGTAGGCGGGGCGCCCACCCCAAGTAGGCGGACCGCCCACTCCTGGTGGACCTCCGTTTGGCTTCGTTTCGTGTCTTTTTGTGTCCCGTTTGCTTCCTAACTTCTTGGTTAGTGTTTCTAGGGTATTTGTCCTATCTTATTAACACTAATCTTTGACTTTTTAGGGTGTTTGTGTGTCTTGAAGTCTATACTTAAAGTCGTAGAATTTGCTTGCTTCAAGTGCGCACTAAATTAGCTTCCGTACATCGAGTCACTTTAACTCCATTCCGAACCATTACTTGGGCGCATTAGTTGATTGATCTTACCATTGTGATTACTAAGAGACAAGAGGGCCTTGAGTGGAAAAAGGCTTGAGTGGTGAGAACAATAGAGTGTGGTCACAAAAGCCAACGACCTTGAGTGTATACACGAGTGGAAAGAAAATTGAGTTACATCTTTTGAGTGATACACGTGAGGGAGTGAATTTGTGAGGTCCATAACTCTTTGATTACAATTATGGCTTCGGATGATGATGATTGTGGAGGATATGACTCATGCGGAGATGATGGAGACTATGGTTCCTATGGTGATGATGATGGGTATTGCTATGACGATTCCGGGAACCAAGGTTCATATGATGATGAAGCGGGTCACTATGTTGATTATGAAGATGAAGAAGACTATGGGGCTTGCGAAGACGAATGTGAAGAATCTTATGCTCCAAGTCAAGAATTTGAAGATGGTGACGCTTCGAGGTATGATGATCCTACTTACTCTTCTTGTGATGAATTTGAACATGATGATAGTGACGTAGAGAGAATTGATGATGAGGTTGATTATGAGGATGGTTCATACGCATCTTCTCTTGATGTTGCTTGTGGTGAGCAAGAGAGTAGTAGAAGGCCTTCCATTAGTATGGGAGGTGGTGGTGGTTGCTCCATGGGAAATGGGAGAGTTACATCTTCTAGTTCCCATGTGAAGGGTGGAATGAGAAAAATTGCTCTTACCGTGGTTGGAGTGCATTGCTCTAGTCGTGGTGGTAGGAGTGGTGTTAGGGGCTATGGACCCAAGGCGAGAGGCAATTATGGGTTCCATAGTATTGCTCCTTCCTCGACTTTCAACTACACTTCTAGTGTTGGAAGAGTGACGGGAAGTGGAAGTTGTTCTAGGTTTGTTGCTAGAGGAAGTGGGATAAGTAAGCTTCGATTTGATAGTGATGGGTATCAAGAGGTTCCAAGATCTTACTTGGATTATCCTATACTACACTTGGGTCTACGGAGGTTCCCTGTTGAGGTGGAAGGTTATGGAGGGTACTTGCTCAAGATTGGTGGCACCGATGCCAATTGCATTAATACCTCGGTGGTTGATGAGTTAAGGTTACCTTGCTATGCCCTAGAGCATCCTTATGACTACTACGGAGTGTGGGTTTCCAAGCAAGCTCGGGTGTGTATATCGCATAGGGGATATTGGAATTATATTTGGTGTCATGTGTACCCCATGCAACATTGTCATGTGTGGTTTGGCGAGTCATGGTTGCAAAGCAAGAAGGTGCGATATAGTAATGTGAGTGATAAGTATTACCTCGGCAATTGCCCAACGATGTATGACTTTGAGCCTATTGGGATAAAGATCAAATCACCTCCTAGTGTACCTTCTAGGCCTATGCAAAGGGAAAAGGAGCAAGAATCTCATCCTATGGTTGAAAGAGTGCAAACAAGAAGTCCTACAATCACAAGCAATGGTGGGACTAGTGCAAGAAAAGAGTTGGCAATTGTCAACAAGGTGAACCCCAAACCCCAAGCTCCAAATCTAAGCGGTTCGCCAACAAAGAAGAAAGAGATCTCAAGTGATGAGTCTCTTAGTCCTAGATTCCGGGTTGATGTAAAAAGTCCACCTACTCCGGCTATGGGTATTCTTGGGCCACGTCCCAACTCACCCGAATTTGAGAGACAAAAGATTGAGAGGAGTAAGGGAGTGACCGGTGACATTTCTCGAGTGGAAAAAGGAGAGGATGTGTTGAGTGATGTGAGTGGGATGTCACCACCCGAATCTACACCTAACCTTGAAAAGAAAATGAGAGAAAAGAAAGAGGGAAAAAAAAGTGAGGACACCCCTTATTCTAACCTTAACCCTTTATCTTTTTCTCCTACTTTTGTGAATGCTTGTGTAGATACTCTTGGAGGCCAATCAATGGAGCCTCAATCATGCCCCAAGAAGGATAGACAAGGTGAAGAAACTCTTCAATGTGAGCTTCAAGGTGGAGAGACAATTAATGACACTTCAAATGCATTGAGTGAGCAAGATGGCCACTCAAAGGTAAGTGATAGCTCATCCCTTGAACATGTTACTTCCTTGTCTCATGGTAGTGTTTGTGCTAACTCAACACTAGTTTATGATTTGTATGATTACAATGTGTTTGCAACTAGTGTAGGGTCGAATGGTCAACTTGTGTGTGCTTGTGAACCGCTAGTTGAGAGGGAGGATAGCCACATCATGATGTGAGCTCGATTTTCATTGAACCTCTCATTAGTGAGGAATGTGTAGTTGACCTTGCTTGTGAACCTTGTTATGACACCCCACCCATATTTGACAAAGGGGAAGATGAGTTGAATGAATACCCTATCCTTTCCCTTGATGAATTGCTTGGTAATGGTAGACCTATGTGTTGTAGTGAGGTTGGTAGCGACCTTGAGGAGTCCCTAGTGGATGAGATGGACCGAATTGTATTTGATGACTCCTCAAGTGTGGATGAAGACTCTAGTTTTGATGCTTTACCTTTGATGGGTAGTGGACTTGTTTCCACAAACCCTTTGTTTGAAGAGGATTCTCAAAAAGGTGATGGTGAGTATCAAACTAGAGAAGAGTGTGGATTTAAACCTCCATGGTTTGGAAAGTTGAGCTCTATAGACAATCCATTGTTTGGAACTTCTAGTGAGGGAGATTGTCTTAGAGATGGATTTGGAGGTGAGGAAGCCACTCTTGGTGTGTGTAAGAGTGCTTCCAAGAAGGGGAGTGGAGTATTTGATGCTAGTTGCCAATTGAACTATTTGTTTTACTCCATCCCACATGTTAATCACACCTTGGGTGTTGAGCATGCCAAAGCTCGATGTGATGACCATAAGCTTGGAGGTCATAAGGAACTTAGTTGCTTAATCTTGTGTGTTCCTTGTCTTATTGATCTCTTTGCTTGTTATGGTAGTGAGTACTTGTCATTGATGAGCCAAGAACTTGTTGTTTCCTTTGGAGACATAAGCTTTTTGATTAGTATTGATACTTGGCTCTATCATAAAAGTGTGATTTTCACATCACTTGTGCTCACTCTTGGTGGACTTTCCTACTCTTGTAGTGGGAAGTTTTGGTTTGTTCTTATTGGCCTTAGGGATCATAGGAATTTTAACGGCTTGATCTTGCATATTCTCTATCCTATTGATCCCCTTGATGGATCATGTGTTGAGTGTACCCATTGGGGAAGCCAAGTGATTATTGTTTTCTTTGGAAACATGTGCTTTATCATTGTTATTGATGTTTGGCTCTATCACAAGAGTGTGTTTTCCCACACTTTTGCCACTAACCTACTTTTGTAGTGGGAAGCTTTGTTTGTGCTTGTTTTGAATGTAGGCTTGATGGTTTGATTTCGAGGACGAAATCCTTTCAAGAAGGGGAGGATGATAAGACCCAAAACGCCAGCCATCAAGAGCCAAGCTTGAGTGCACACAGAGTACCGCCAAGGCCCCCGAAAGCGTCTTAAAGATCATGCAAAGGAGCGCCAAGGGAGGAGGATCACCTAGGCCACTTGAAGAGGCATCCGGAGCATGTTTGGAAGCAACTCAAGAGGCCACAGGACCAGGCGGACCGCCTACTCAACTAGGCCGGCCGCCTAGTTTTTGATCAGTCTCTGGAAATCAACCAGGCGGACCGCCTCTGCAAACCAGGCGGACCGCCTACTCCTTCAGCACACCAAGAACAGGCGGGGCGCCTAGTTAAAGTAGACTGGGCGCCTACTTTTGTGAAGGGTTGCGGGATTCCTAGTTTTTATGCTATGTTTTGACGACTTTAGCCCTACGTGGCCTTTATTGTTTTGACTAGACTTAGGGGCTATTTAGACATTTTATTTAGAAGTGTGGTGAACCTATAAATACCACACTTAGTCATTTATTTCATTTAGCTAGTTTTGAAGATAGAATTGAGAAGATAGAATAGGCTTGGCCTTTCTTGTTGAAGTGTTGACTTCATGTATCTCTTACGTTGAATCCATGGTGGATCTCCGCTAGTGAGAGTCCCGTTTAATGGTTCAAGTCTCTTCTCCCTATTGAATCAATCTATTTGTTAGTTTGATTCGTTCTTTTCTTCTATTTCTATTCTCCCCAATCCCTTACTTTCTTGTTATCTTGTGATTGTTGCTTCCGCATCCTTGTTACTTGCTTCCGCCTAATTGGTTCTTATCACAAGAACATCATCCTATGGTTAAAAGAGTGCAAACGAGAAGTCCTACAATCACAAGCAATGGTGGGACTAGTGCAAGAAAAGAGTTGACAATTGTCAACAAGGTGAACCCCAAACCACAAGCTCCAAAGCTAAGTGGTTCACCAACAAAGAAGAAAGGGATCTCAAGTAATGAGTCTCTTAGTCCTACATTCCGGGTTGATGTTAAAAGTCCGCCTACTCCGGCTATGGGTATTCTTGGGCCTCGTCCCAACTCACCCGAATTTGAGAGACAAAAGATTGAGAGAAGTAAGGGAGTGACCGGTGACATTCCTCGAGTGGAAAAAGGAGAGGATGTGTTGAGTGATGTGAGTGGGATGTCACCACCCGAATCTACATCCGACCTTGAAAAGAAAATGAGGGAAAAGAAAGAGGGAAAAGAGAGTGAGGACACCCCTTATTCTAACCTTAACCCTTTATCTTTTTCTTCTACTTGTGTTAACTCTTGTGTAGGTACGCTTGGAGGCCAATCAATGGAGCCTCAATCATGTTCCAAGATTGATGGACAAAGTGAAGAAGATCTTCAATGTGAGCTTCAAGGTGAAGGGACAATCCAAGACACTTCAAGTGCATTGAGTGAGCAAGATGGCCACTCAAAGGTATGTGAAAGTTCTTCCCTTGAACGAGTTACTTCTTTGTCTTATGATAGCGTTTGTGAAAACTCAACACTAGTTGATGATGTGTATGATTACAATGTGTTTGCAACTAGTGAAGAGTCGAATGGTCAACTTGTGTGTGATTGTGAACCACTAGTTGAGAGGGATGATAAGCCACATCATGATGTGAGCTCGGTTTTCATTGAACCCCTCATTAGTGAGGAATGTGTAGTTGACCTTGCTTGTGAACCTTGTTATGACACCCCACCTATATTTGACAAAGGGGAAGATGAGTTGAATGAATATCCTATCTTTTCCCTTGATGAATTGCTTGATAATGGTGGACCTATGTGTCGTAGTGAGGATGGTTGTGACCTTGAGGAGTCTCTAGAGTGTGAGATGGATCGATTTGTTTTCGATGACTCCTCGGGTGTGGGTAAAGAACCTAGTCTTGATACCATGTTTTTATGTGACCATGAATTTCAGGTGCATGCTTTTACATTTCCATTATGTGAAGATAATCTCATTTGTGGTAGCGAATTGTATCGGACTAGAATTGATAGTAAAATAGAACCTCCATGGTATGTTAAGATAGACTCTAAGGATGATCCATTGTTTGGAACTCCAAGTGGGATGAATGGTCTAGATATTGGTTGTGTTGAACCGTCTTCTAGTAGTCCTAGCCTTCATTGTGTGGACTATAATGATGAAGGGCCAATTTTGGAGACCTTCCTTTGGAGTTTACCTGCGGAGGGAGATTGTCTTAGAGATGGATTTGGAGGTGAGGAAGCCACTCTTGGTGCGTGTAAGAGTGCTTCCAAGAAGGGGAGTGGAGCATTTGATGTTAGTTGCCAATTGAACTATTTTGTTTACTCCATCCCACATGTTGATTACACCTTGGGTGTTGGGCATGCCAAAGCCAATGAGTCACATTGTGATAGTAATGCATTGAAGGCTTGGTGTGTTGACCATAAGCTTGGAGGTCATAAGGAACTAAGTTGCTTAATCTTGCATGTTCCATGTCTTATTGATCTCTTTGCTTGTTATGGTAGTGAGTGTTTTTCATTGTTGAGCCAAGAACTTGTTGTTTCCTTTGGAGACCTCTTCTTTTTGATTGGAATTGATACTTGGCTCTATCACAAAAGTGTGCTTTCCATAGCACTTACCCTCACTCTTGTTGGGCTTGACTACTCTTGTAGTGGGAAGTTTTGGTTTGTTCTTATTGGACTTGGGGATCATTGGAATTTTGATGGCTTGATCTTGCATATTCTCTACCCTATTGATCTCTTTGATGAATCATGTATTAGGTGCATCCATTGGGGAAGCCAAGTACTTGTTGTTTTCTTTGGAAACATGCGCTTTATCATTGTCATTGATACTTGGTTATACCATAAGAGTGTGTTTTCCACACTACTTGCACTAACCTACTCTTGTAGTAGGATATTTGGCTTGTTCTTGTCTTTGATTGTAGGTCTTGATGGTTTGATTTCGAGGACGAAATCCTTTCAAGAAGGGGAGGATGATAAGCCTCAAATCGAGCTTAGAGTACTTACCATAAAGAGCCGGGATTGGAGGATGCTAAGGATGCGAGGGCAAGAGCTTCGGAGATGAGTGAAGCCTACTTAGGCGATGGAGCATCGGTGCTCCACCACAAAGGCAGCCAGGCGCTCCGCCTAGGCAAAGCAGGCGCCCCGCCTGAGATGCACTTGGCCCAGGCGCTCCGCCCAAGCTTGGGGCGCTCCGCCCAAGCCCCTCCACTGACCAACTTGGCGGGCGCTCCGCCCCAATTGCTGTGATGCGGGATTTTAAGTGTGTTATGTCTATTTTGACCCTACGTGGTCTTTTATCCTAAAGCCTAATGTGTGGGCTATTTAGTCATTTTACTTAGTGCCTAAAAACCCCTATAAAGAGCTAGATAGCTTATTTTATTAGTTAGTTAATGTTGAATTGAGAGAATAGAATATAGAATAGGCTTGGCCATTCTTGTTGAAGCTTGGCTTCAGGTATCTCTTACGTTGAATCCATGGTGGATCACCGCTAGTGTGAGTCCCGTTTAATGGTTCAAGTCTCTTCTCCCTTTTGAATCAATCTATGTGTTTTAGTTTGATTCATTCTTTTCTCCTATTTTCTGTTCTTCCCCATCTCTATTTTCTTGACATCTTTATGATTATTGCTTCCGCATCATTTTACTTGCTTCCGCCTATTTGGGTCTTATCAGCCATGCTCTGATACCAAACTGATATGGGGTAAAAATACGTAGAAGCAATAAAAGTAGCGGAAGCTAAGATAACTATAGAAATCACATGATAACAAGAAATATAAGACAATGAAGAATAGAAATAGAATAACGACTGGATAAACGATTCAAATCATGAATGAATATCCGAGAGAGGAAAGGAAACTCGAACCTAACAAGGATTCATACTAGGATGAAATCTACATGATTCCAAGCAAAGAGAAACATGAAGCTTCAACAAAGAAGGCCTTGCCTCTCTTTCTATGTCTATTCTTCAATCTAGGTTGGCTAATGAAATCAAATGACTAAGTGTGGCATTTATAGATGTTCCACACTCCTAATTGAAATGTCTAAAAAGCCCTCAAGTTGGGTTATACATAATAGGCCACACATGGCTAAAATAGAAAAACTAGTTAAAAGCCCAAAATACTAAAACATGCCAGGAAGAGCACCAGGATCCAGGAGGTGCACCTGGAATTCTTGGGCAGTAGGCATTTTATGCGAAGCGCCCGGCTCCTTAGGCAGTGAGCAACTTGGGCGGAGGGCCTGGACTTGAGGAGGAGCACCTGGATTGCTTCAGCTTGAGGAGGAGCGCCTGAAATGTTGAGGAGGAGTGCATGGCATCTAGGAGGTGTGTCTGGAATTCTGAGGAGGAACGCCCAAGGCTTGAAACCAAGCAACAAGTCTTCAATTTGCTCCCGAACTCTCCTCCGAAGCTCTTGATCTTCCGTCCTTTGCATCCTTCAAGCTTGGCTCTTGATGGTTGGTACTTAGGCTCGATTTGCCCCGCATCACTTGGGTTACCTCCTAAGAAGCGATTTAGTTAATATCGTGACACGAGACCCCATTTCGCAACAAGGATCTAACAAATTTGGTAAGTGTAAAAATACCACTAATAAATTGAGTTGTTATTTAGCTTTTAATACTAATATTTATATTTTCTATGTGGGATAGACCATATTTTATAATTAATTTCAATAGCTCGTCAATCAAAGAAGCATGTGGCGAAAGAGAAATTCAAGTGCTAAATATTGAATGAAGAAGGCCAAGATAAAATTAACCAACGCAAGAAAGAAAGGAAAAATGAAAAAAAAAATGCAACATTTTTTAAGTAAGAATTACACTTGCCACTTACTAATCTTGTGGAGAAAGAAAAAAAATAAAGATAAACACTTGACCTGTAATAAATCTGCGCAACAGCTATGTAAAAGGGACAGAGAGCGAGAAGAAGAGAAAGCTTGAAATACATCTTGTTCGGAGAACTTTTCTTTTTGTATTTTCATCAGTAGTTCTGAGTTTATAACTCTAGTTTCTGATTTTAAATATTATTCTATTTTCTTATCTAATGAACAAAGATATTTCTGTCGGTATTATTAACTCCAATATGGAGTAATTTTTCTTCTGTGGAAGAATGATGGATCTTAATACTTTCATATAATAGTAGATATTATTCTTCAATCTCATGTGATTGACCTAAATCTTTTCTATTATTAAATTTTCATCTAATCTTATAGATAGATGTTATTTGATTTGTCCGCATCTAGCTAATTTATATTACAAACTAACATTTTATTAATTTTGTAATCGAAAGAGGCAGAAAAGGTAAGATTGTTAATTGTGATATTGAAAGACGCTCACGTATATTTAATCACATCTATCTATTCTAAGCTACAATTGATCTTATGCTAATTTGTAATCGAGCAAGTCAAATTTTGTAAAAATCAATTGTAACAATTAAGGTAACTGAAAGGGACTTACTAAAAGGAAATATTAAATTTCGGTCCAAGCATATGTTACTAGTACTTTACTATCACTATTTTGATAACTAATTCGTATAACCGAGGGAGTGAAATTAATTATTCAACATAAGTAATAATATATAAATGTATTGGTAAGAATCATTTATACACTTGTGAAACAAAATTGAAGAATAAGTAATTTTACTTTTATAAAAAGAAGTATCAAGTAAAATCATGATCCCAACACCTTTTCTCATATTTGTTAAAAAAAACATACTTCGTCTATTTTTCATTTAATGCTTTACTTATTAGTCGACTCACTATTCCAATCTTTATTATTTTCAAATAATAATTAAAGTAAGAAACGTATGTAGAATAGATAAACCAGGTGTTGTGGGATCGACCTCTTTATTTACTATTATTCGATAAAATTATATACGCTAGTGACTCGTCACACATGTTTGGAAAAAATTTCGGGGATTTTCATTTACATCTTCATGTTTATTGGCTCCAACGAATCCCGTGGTCTCCAATCCATGAAGAATCGCTTGTGGAGTCTTGAAAGCTGCATTGCCTCGGATTGGAGGCACTAGTGAACCCTTCTACCAGAATCTCCTCTTCTTCTTCATCAATAATATCTTGAAATTGAGGATTTTAATTTTTGACATTTCTTCCACCTCGTGGGTTCCTTGGATTTATATTAACATTCCGATCATTTCCACAATTTGCATTGGAACCCCAATTTGCATTAATCCTAGGCCACCCCGATTTTCATTGGTACTTCCTCGACCAATATTACCATTGACACCAAGATTACTCGCAACACCTTCATTGCCTTGAACACCATTTATGTCTTCATTTTAATCATTACTGAGTGTATCATCTCCTTGAACATCATCAACGGTTTTGATACCATCTTCTCCTTGCTTATCAATTCCTTCCGGGTCATTATTCCCAAGAACACCATCATTTAGTTGCTCTCCCACGTCTCCTTCTTGGCCACCCCATGGTTGTACACATGGATTACCATCTTCATCCTACTGAGGAAGATTGTAATTTGAGTTCCAAAGTGCCCACTTAGGATTCAATCTCTGGTTGTTCATGATTCACCTATCACATGTAAATAAAAAACCAAGAGTAAAATTCTAGGAATAGCAAAGAAAGATAAGAACTAGAAGTATCTAACCTAATATATTCAACCATAGCTCTCCGCTAACAACGCCAATTTCTAAAACGCTCAAATTAACACTCTACAGAGTGAGGGATGGTGATGCCGGACAAATTCGCCTAAACGACAACCATCAAGAACCAAGGTTGAAGAGCACAAAGGTTGCAAGTCAAGGCCTTCGGATAAGGGTTCGAGAGTGATTTGAAGCCATGGACTTGAGCACGCTTGAGGGAGGACCGACTACGGACCAATGAGGAACACTTAGAGTCCATTTTGAGCCGTATCCATACCTCCCAGGAAGAGGCGGAGCGCCTCCCCAAAGAGCCAGACCGCCTACAAAAGTCCAGAGGCTTGATCAGCATGAGGCGGAGTGCCTCCCCACTGAGGCGGACCGCCCCTCACTGAAGGACCCTGAGGCGGAGCGCCTCCCCCTGTTAGTTTTGACGGAATTTTGTGTAAAGTCCCTATTTTGCCCTTAAGTGGCTTGTATTGTTATAACCCACTTTGGGGGTGTTTTAGACATTTCATTAAGTGTAAAGGAAGACTATAAATACCTTCCTTAGGCCATTTAGCTCATTAGTTAGTCTTGACATTGAATAGAAAGAAGAGAGAATAGAGAGAAGGCCGAGCCTTTCTTTGTTGAAGCCCGAGGCTTCGTTTATGACTCGACTTAGAACCTATGGAGATCGACATCTAGTTAGATTCCATAGTAAGGTTCAAGTTTCCCTTCTTCCTTTTGAATTCAATTAACGTGAATTATTTGAATTCGTTTCTTTCTTCTAATTTCTTGCCTTCCTAGTCTAGATTTCTTGTTATCTTTTATCGCTTCCGCATTGTTTGTATCGTTGTTTGCTTCCGCGTATTTTGCCCTGCATCAGTTGGTATCAGAGCACGGATAGGTTTTGTTCTTACAAACCCTCGATCGTGACTCTTTATCTTTGTGTTTGTTGTTCTTGTTCTTGAAAAATTGAAGAAAAACAAAAAAATTGAAAAACTTGAAAATTGAACAAAAATTGTTGGAACTTTTTGGATTGGAACACCCATACATTAAAAATTATTGGAGTTTGTTCCTTATTGTATTCCCGTTCTTTTGGAACAAAAATTACAAGATTTGGTGGTGTATTTCAAAATTTGAAGAAATCAAATTCCCAAATTTTCAAAGAACCCTAGAATTTTGCTCAAGAATCAAAATCGATTCATTGTTGTTTTTTTGGGGTGAAAACCTATTGGGGAATGTTTAGAAACATCATACACATCTTTGGGTATCATTAGAATCGAAAACAAGTCGAAAACGTTGGATTTTTGGGTGCGAAACGAGCCAAAACGCGTTTCGCAAAGTTGCAGGAAATTGCACTAGGCGGACCGCCTCCCTCTGGGCTGCTCTCTGGACTTTGCCAGGCGGAGCGCCTCTGGTTTGAGGCGGAGCGCCTCTTTCCTGAAGGGTTTCCCGGGTAGTTTTTTCGTAGGTTTTCCATTGTTATTCGCCCACGGGCTTCTTGGTTAGTGTTTCTAAGGTAATTGTCCTACTTTATTAACACTAACTACCTAGCGTATTAGGGTAATCGTGCGTAGAGGAGACTAGAATTCAAAGAAGAGTCGTAGATTCTCTTTTGGCCTCAAGTGCGCACTTTAAATAACCGTCCATCCATTGAGTCTCATTAACTCCATTCCGAACTTTAACTTGGACATGCTAGTTGTGATCACCTTGGTTCCCAAGTTGTTAAGGTCTCGCTCTTGAGTGTTCATAAATTGAGTGATACACGTGAGGGAGTGACTTTCGGGAGGTTTTGTTCTTTGGTGTTGCAACGATGTCGGAAGTTGATTGTGGAGATTATGGCTCTTGTGGGGATGATGCGAGTTGCTATGGCTCGTATGGTTATGATGGAGACTATGGTTCCTTTGATGAGGATGATGGCCATTACTATGATGATGGAAACCATGGCTCCTATGAGGATGAAGCGGTTCACTATGATGATCGAGAGGTCGAAGAAGACTATGAAGCTCATGAAGATGAATTTGTTGAACCTTATGCTTCTAGTCAAGAACCCCAGGATGGTGACGCTTCAAGGTACATAGATCCTACTTACTCCTCTTGTGAAGATTTTGATAATGTTGAAAGTGACATAGATAGAGTTGATGATGATGTTGATTATAGAAATTGTTCATATGCATCTTCTTTTGGTGTTGCTAATGGAGTACAAGGGAGTAGTAGAGGACCTTCCATTAGTATGGGAGGCGGTGGTGGTTGTTCCATGGGAAGGATGAAGCTGGCATCCTCTAGGTACGCTAAGCGACCTAATGCTTCTAATTTCCATGTGGAGGTTGGTTTGGTGGATGGTTGTAGTAGGGGTAGTACTATGGGCTATGGAACCAAGGCGAGAGGCACTTATGGGTTCCATGGCAAGGTTCCTTCCTCGACTTCCAACAACATCTCTAATGTTGGGAGAGTGAAGGGTAGTGGAGATTATTCTAGTAGTCTTGCTACTAGTGGAGGGATAAGGAAGACCCAAGTTGTTGGTGTTGATAGCCGTGGGCATTCAAGTTCTTTCTTGGATGCATCTCTACGAAACTTGGGTAGAAGAAGATTTGTTGTTGGGGTAAATGGTATTGGAGGTTACTTGCTCAAAATTGATGATAAAGATGCCAATTGCATTAGCACCTCTTTGGTTGATAAATTGAGGATACCATGCCGTAAGCTAGAGAGTCCTTATGAGTATGAGGGAGTGTGGGTTTCCAAGGAGACTCAGGTACTTCTATCTCATAGGAATTATAGTAGTTATGTGTGGTGTGATGTGTATCCAATGCAACATGTTGATGTTTGGCTAGGTGAGCCATGGTTGCAAGACAAGAGTGTGCGACTTAGTACTATGAAGGATGCGTATCTTGTGGGCATAGGGCAAAGGGTTTATGACTTTGTGCCTTATCGGGCAAGGGGCATAGTGCCTACTAGTGCACCTTCTTTGGCAATGCAAAGGAGCAAGGAGCGAGATCTTCATTCCATGGGCAATAATGTGCAAACGAGAAGTCCTACAAACACAAGCAATGGTGGGACTAGTGCTACAAAAGAGTTGGCAATTGTCAACAAAGTGAACCAACCACAAGTTGCAAAACCAAGTGGTTCACCAATGAAGAAAAAGGAGACGTCAAGTGATGAGTCTCCAAGTCCTAGATTTTGGGTTGATGTAAAAAGTCCGCCTACTCCGGCTATGGGCATTCTCGGGCCTCGTCCCAATTCGCCCGAATTTGAGAGACAAAAGATATAGAGGAGTAAGGGAGCGACCGGTGACAACTCTCGAGTGGAGAAAGGAGAGATTGTGTTGAGTGATGTGAGTGAGTTGTTGCCACCCGAATCTACACCCGGCCTTGAAAGAAAAATGAGGGAAAAAAAAGAGGGAAAAAGAAAAATTGAGAGTGAGGACACCCCTTATTCTAACATTAACCCTTTATCTTTTTCTTCTACTTGTGTGAATACTTGTGTAGGTATTCTTGGAGGCGAACCGATGGAGCCTCAACCATGTTCCAAGATAGAAAGACAAGGTGAAGGAGAGCCCAAATGCGAGCTACAAGGTGAAGGCACTACCCGTGATGCTTCAAGTACATTGATTGAGCCCGGATGCAACTCAAATGTACGTGATAGTCCTTCTTTCCTTAAGCATGAAACTTCCTTGTCTTATGGTATTATTTGTGAAAACTCTATGCTAGTTGATGATTTGCATGACTATAATATGTTTGCAACTAGTGTAGAGCTGGTTGGTCAACTTGTGTGTGCAAATGAACCACTAGTTGAGAGGGTTGAAAAGCCACATCATGATGTGAGCTCGGTTTTCATTGAACCTCTCTTTAGTGAAGATGTTGTAGTTGACATTGTATGTGAGCCTTGTTATGACACCCCACCTATATTTGATAGAGGAGAAGATGAATTACATGATAATCTTATTCTTCCCTTTGATTGTTTAATTGGTAGTGGTGGTCCTTTGTGTCGTAGTGAGGATGGATTTGATCATGAGGAGTCTCTTGAGTGTGAGATGGATCGATTTATTTTCGATGACTCCTCGAGTGAGAGTGAAGGACCTAGTCTTGATTCCATGCTTTTGTGTAACCATGAATTTGAGGTGCATGCCTTTACATTTCTATTGTTTGAAGGCAATCTCGTTTGTGGTGGTGAATTGTATCGGACTAGGGTTGGTAGTGAAATCTAACCTCCATGGTTTGTAAAGTTAGGCTCTATGGATGATCCATTGTTTGGAACTCCAAGTGAGGAAAGTGGTCTTGATAGTGGTCGTGTTGACCAATCTTCTTGTAGTCCTAGCCTTTGTTGTGTGGACTATAATGATGAAGAACCTATTTTGGATACTTTCCTTTGGAGTTTGTCTAGGGAGGAGGATTGTCTTGGAGGTGACTTTGGAGGTGAGGAGGTACCTCTCGGTGTGTGCAAGAATGCTTTTAAGAAGGGGAGTGGAGCAGTCGATGTTAGTTGTGAGTTGAACTATTTTACTTACTCCATCCCATATGTTGAGCACACCTTCAGTGTTGGACATACCAAAGCCAATGTGTCACAATGTAATAAAATTGATTTGAAGGCTTGGTGTGTTGATGGTAAGCTTAGGGGTCATAGGACATTTGATTGCTACATGTTTGATGTAGGAAATCAAATGCGGAAAGTAAAAGATAAGAACGAGACGTAACTCGATCTCTAATCTCAAGTAGCAACGGAGAACTTGTTCCGTTACACCCCGAGGGAAGGACAACAACACCTACGCTAGGCAACTACCCTCGAGCTAATGTGAGCACGCAAGTAGAATGGTCGGGGGGGAAAGGTAGTCATCTAGATCCGCTAGAAGAACAACAAGTCCCATAAACAAGGTTTTCATTCAATACTCAAGAGCTATGCTCATGTTCAATATTCATCAATCATAAACTACTTTCAAAATAGGCTAAGCATGGATATTTATAGTGTTCCCAAGCTTGCGCAATGACTAAAATACCCTTACTAATAAGGTTCACAAACATAGGCCACGTAGGGCAAAACGGTAAAATAAACATAGGCTTCACAGCTGGGAGGGGCACCTGGGATCTGGGAGGGGCGCCTGGATTGGCGTCAGCTGGGGCGGCCTTGTCTGGGAGGAGCGCCTGGATCAGGTGGGCGCCTGGCTAGGCGGGCGCCTGGGTGGGGCGCCTGGACTAGGCGGTGCGCCTGGCTCTGCTGTGCCACTTTCTTCCTTAGGCGTGAGGCCTAGTTTGATCACCCGGAATGGCTTCCACTCGCTTCCTTCTTCAAGTCCTCTCCTCTCCAAGTATAAATGCACCACTTGGACATCCTTGACTTGGCTCCGAGTGAATGGTCTCCTCGTGGTGGATTGCCCGGCATCATCCTCCCCTTCTTGAGAAGATTTCGTCCTCGAAATCAATGCATTCACGTCCATGGAATCATCTCTTCGGAGTGCCCAATGCTCTCCTCCATTGTAACCCTTGATCGTCACTTTGACATAGGTCTCTTCCAAGATCTCCCTTGCCTTAACATGGAGCTTAGAACCTACAAGCAACGACAAGCAACCACAAACAAACTTCCTACTTTGAAAGTAGGTTAGTGCAAGAAGTGTGGAAAAACACACTCTTATGATATAACCAAGCATCAATAATAAGCACAAATATCAAGTCTCCAAAGAGAACAATAAACACTTGGTTAAAAATCAACATGCACTCAACAAGATAATGAGCAAATAGATCATGGAAAGATGGGAAATGCAAGATCAAGCTACCAAAATCCCCTTGAACCTTAAGCTCAAGATCAACACACCAATCTATCCTCGAGGTGTGATCAACATGTGGAGTGGAGTGAGTCAAATAGCTCAATCTACAAGTAGCATCAAGCACTCCACTCCCCTTCTTTAGAGAATTCCTACTCACACCAAGGGACTCCTTGTTCCCTCCAATTTCATCACTTAAGCGATCCTTCTCAAAAGACAAGCTTTCAAGGAAGGTATTGATGATGGACTCTTCTTCATCATAACCCCAACAAGAAATAGTAGGGTCACTCAAAGAACCATCTACCTCATCCAAATTCTCAAACAATGGATTGCCTAAGGGGTCAAACCCTTCACACCATGGGGGTTCCATTTGATCACCCACCCTAGTCCGATACAAGTCGCTACCACAAATGAGATTATCTTCACACAAGGAAAATGTAAAAGCTTGCACCACCAATTCATGGTCACACAAAAGCATGGCATCAAGACTAGGTTCTTTACCCACACTCGAGGAGTCATCGAAAACAAATCGGTCCATCTCACATGCAAAAGACTCCTCAAGGTCATAATTATCCTCACTACAACACATTGGTCCACCAAATAGAAGCATATCAATAAGAGAATGATCAACCATCTCATCTTCCCATTTGTCAAAGGTTGGTGGTGTGTCATAGCAACGGTCACAATCATGGTCAACTATCAAATCTACACTAGGGAGGGGTTCAATGAACAATGAGCTCACATCATGATGTGGCATAGCATCCCTTCCAACTAGTGTTTCACAAGCACATACAAGTTTACAACTAGACTCTTCACTAGTGGTATGCTTACTAGATGCATCAAAACCACCAACTAGTGTTGAGTCATCACAAGACAAGTAGCTAGTAGGTTCATGAAAAGGTGAAGCAACACTTACATTTGTAGTACTTCCTTGATCACTAACAAGGCTTGAAGTGTCATATGCAACTCCTCCTTCATGAAGCTCACATTGAGGCTCCAATGGCTTGTCTTCAAATGTACCTACAGAAGAACTTTCACAAGAAATAGTAGAAGATGAAGAATTGTTAGCATAATGGGTGCGCTCACTCTCAATTTTTCTTTCCTCACCTCTCTTCTCTCTCAATTTTACCTCATGGTCAAGTGTAGTTTGTGGTGACAATCCCCTCACATCACTCCTCAAATCCTCTCCTTTTTCCTCTCTTGGGTTGTCACCGGTCACTCCCTCACTTCTCTCTATCTTTTCTCTCTCATTTGGAGTGGAGTGACTCTCATTTTCATCATGCAATGGCAAAACAATAAGATTGTTTACCTCGGGCTCAAGTACAATGGGCGACTTTGCTTTAGCCGCTTCCCTCAACTCCTTCATTCGTTTGTAGTCATCACTCACTTGTTTGGGAGTTAGGGGCTTCAAAACAAATTTCCTTCCTTCATGTTGGAGCGTGTAAGTGTTGACACGTCCATGGTGAACCGCTTGTCGATCAAATTGCCAAGGCCTTCCAAAGAGAAGGTGGCAAGCTTGCATGGGCACAACGTCGAACAAGTGTTCATCCACATAACTACCCATTTTAAACTTGATCAATGCTTGCTTCACTACCTTGAGCTCCCCACATTCACTAAGCCATTGCAATCGATATGGCTTGGGGTGTTTAACGGTAGGCAACTTCAATTGGGTTATAAGAGATTGGCTCACAACATTAGTGCAACTCCCGGAATCAATTATCATAGAGCACACAACATCTTTGACCCGGCACCTAGCATGGAATAGATTTTCCCTTTGCAAGGTTTTCACTATCTTCCACAATCATAGCCCCTAGGCTCCTTCGCACAACCAAGAAAGTATGAGGATCCTCCTCCTCCACCGTGTCATCAAACAAATCATCCTCTACTCCCTCATCTCCCTCTACTCCCTCTACTCCTTCATCTTCCGATTCACTCTCTTTCTCATATGCATTTTCACCAACAACAATCATGGTCCTCTTCGTAGGACATTCCCTAGCAAAGTGACCATAGCCCTTGCACTTGTGGCATTGCATTGAAGAAGAAGTAGGAGCATGTAATTGAGTTTTAGAGTTACCTCCCACATTGGATGTGTTCTTCTCATACGGCTTCTTCACATCCTTGCTAGCATTTGCGCCACTTGTGCCACTTGCACTTGGAAATTTGGCATTAGGAGTAGAAGTCTTCCAATCCTTTGGTTTGCTCACGGAAGTGGAAGTATTGCTTTTGTAAGGGTTGGCCTTTTCATTTGTAAGCCATTGCTCGGCTTGAATAGCGGCATCAAGGACTTCTTGAAGTGATAGGTAAGAATGCAATCTCAATTGTGAAGCTATGTCATAGCTCAAACCATTCATGAAGCGGATCACGGCTTGCTCCTCATCTTCGGTGTCCATATCCAAGGCCATTCGAGTTCTTTCAAACTCATCAAAGTATTCATGCACCGTCTTGACACCTTGCTTCAACTCATAAAGTTTCTTGAGTTGCTCTTGTCGGTATCTAGGAGTGACGTGCTTGATTCTCATGATACCCTTCAAGTCATTCCAACCCACATTCACGGGGACTCCCGCTCTTCTCCTTGACCTTTTGACGGATTCCCACCAAGTAGATGCATAGGATTCAAAGGAGGAAATGGCATAAGTGCCCTTCTTCTCATCCGTCATATCATTGGTGTCAAACAATCTTTCAATTTGTAGCACCCATTCAATGTAAGCCGCCGGATCACAATTCCCCTTAAAACTTGGAAGATTGAGCTTCACACTATTGAGGTTGGTGTTGTCACGACCTCCACGGTAAGGCTCCGGTGGGCCCCCATAGTGGTCTTCATTCACACCATACTCCCTTCTAGCATTCCCACCAACATACCCCATAGGTGGCCCTCGACCTCGGCCCCTACCTCTATCTACATTTCGACCCCAATTCATACCTCGTCTCGGTTGAAAGTGATCATCAAACCCATACATATCATCACCATAATCGGCTTCCTCCCCTTCTTCAGCTTCATCAACTTGCTCAAGAGGTTGCACATTTCGGATGGGTCTTGGAAGTGGAATGTTTCTTTGGGGGTTGTCTAAAATACGGGGAATGCCCGCTCGTTGGGTATTGCCCAACACTTGATCAATCCTCTCACGATCTTCCTTTACCCGTTGTTGTTTAAGCAACTCAACAACTTGTTCTGGGGTAAAGGTAGGACTACTTGAGCCCTCTTCGGTCTCAATTTGGACACTCGGGGTCCCTTTCTCAACTTGGACACTCGGGGTCCCTTTCTCCGATTGGACATTGGAGGTCCCTTGCTCAACTAGAGCACTAGAGTTCACCCTCTCAAGGCTTTCAATCCTCAAGTTCATACTATCCAATCTGGCAAGGATAGTAGCAAGGGCACTCTTAGCAAAGTCTTCGCCTTCGGTAGACATTGTACCTACACAAGTAACAAACGTTAGTGAAACAATCTCACACACTTCCTCACAAGTGTTTCACTTGGTTCACTCGTTTTAGTGGGCGGTGGATATTTCACTCGACTTGTAGTTCAACAACTTTACGTAGATGAATATCAACCCCTCAACTCAACCCAACTATTCACGAGTCACGTACACTCCGGGGTGAGTGGAGTTAATGGTACTCGATGAACGCTAGGCACTTTGAAGTGAGGACTTGAGTAAAAGGTTCTACGCTTTTCTTAGAATTCTACTCTCCTTTCTAGGCACGACTCACCTAAAAGCAATCAAAGGGCAAGTACTATTCAAGTAGAACGGTTACTCAAAGTAGTACTAACTAGATGTAATGCAATCAAACAAAGGGAAACACTTACGAAAATCTACCCAAAACCACACGTTCAGCAATCAGGAGGGGCGCCTGAAACTCAGGAGGGGCGCCCAAGGTGTGCAGTCAAACAGGCGGGGCGCCTGGGACCTAGGCGGGGCGCCTGAGGTCTTAGGCAGTGAGCAACTCAGGCAGGCGCCTGGCTTAGGCGGGGCGCCTGGCCTGAAGCTTTTCCCAACTCGTTCCAAACTCGTTTCAAGTCGATTTTCAAGCCCCAAATCCGATGTTTTCAACTTGTTTTCACAATCCAATGATACCCAAAGTTGTTTTTGTTCTTCCTTAACAAAACCCAATCAAATTTGTAGCCAAACAAACAATCAAATCAAGGTTCAAGGTCAAGAACTTCAAGAACACTAGGGTTTCAACAAGGATTGTGATTCATCAAATTTGGTGTTATACACATTCAAATCCCACAAAATTGGTACCAAATCGTTTTTTTTTCAAAGAAGATCAATCCCCAACATCAAGTTTCCAATCAAACATCAATCCTACCCAAGAATCAAGCAAAAAATCATCAAGAACAAGTTCACCAAGGGTTTAAGGAAAATTGGGGTTTTAATTTTTCAAACTTCACCAATTCAAGCAATTGTGGTACCCAAGCAACGGGAATTCAATCACGATCAAGAATCCATAGCACCCATATCACGAATCCAACAAACCAACAACTACCACCAAATTTTGGATTTTCGAATTTTCAATTTTTTTTTTGTATTTTTCTTTTGTAATAACTTCAAACACAAGAAAACTAAACAAACTAACCTAGGCACGAAGAATCAAGGGTAAGGGGTTGGTAGAAACGATACCCGAACCTTGCTCTGATACCAAATGATGTAGGAAATCAAACGCGGAAAGTAAAAGATAAGAACGAGACGTAACTCGATCTCTAATCTCAAGTAGCAACGGAGAACTTGTTCCGTTACACCCCGAGAGAAGGACAAGAACACCTACGCTAGGCAACTACTCTCGAGCTAACGTGAGCACGCAAGTAGAATGGTCGGGGGGGAAAGGTAGTCATCTAGATCCGCTAGAAGAACAACAAGTCCCATAAACAAGGTTTTCATTCAATACTCAAGAGCTATGCTCATGTTCAATATTCATCAATCATAAAATACTTTCAAAATAGGCTAAGCATGGATATTTATAGTGTTCCCAAGCTTGCGCAATGACTAAAATACCCTTACTAATAAGGTTCACAAACATAGGCCACGTAGGGCAAAACGGTAAAATAAACATAGGCTTCACAGCTGGGAGGGGCGCCTGGGATCTGGGAGGGGCGCCTGGATTGGCTTCAGCTGGGGCGGCCTTATCTGGGAGGGGCGCCTGGATCAGGTGGGCGCCTGGCTAGGCGGGCGCCTGGGTGGGGCGCCTGGCTGGGCGGCCCGCCTGTGCACTTTCAGCTCCTTAGGCAGTGAGCTTGCCAGGCGGGGCGCCTGGCTCTGCTGTGCCATAGGCGCCCCGCCTGTGCACTTTCAGCTCCTTAGGCAGTGAGCTTTCCAGGCGGGGCGCCTGGCTCTGCTGTGCCACTTTCTTCCTTAGGCGTGAGGCCTAGTTTGATCACCCGGAATGGCTTCCACTCGCTTCCTTCTTCAAGTCCTCTCCTCTCCAAGTATAAATGCACCTCTTGGACATCCTTGACTTGGCTCCGAGTGAATGGTCTCCTCGTGGTGGATTGCCCGGCATCAATGTTGCATGACTTTGATCTCTTTGCTTTTTTTGAAAATGAGTGCTTGTTCTTGTCGAGCCAAGAATTTATTGTCTCTTTTGGGGACATAAGCTTTTTGAAGGGTATTGATGCTTGGCTCTATCACAAGAGTGTGTTTTCCACACAATTTGCACTTTTCTTGTTAAGCTAACCTACTTGTGAAGTAGGAAATTTTGGTTGTGCTTGTTTGGTATATAGGTTTTGATGGTTTGATTTCGAGGACGAAATCCTTTCAAGAAGGGGAGGATGATGCCAGGCAAATTGGCCTAAATGACAACCATCAAGAACTAAGCTTGAAGAGCACAAAGGTTGCAAGTCAAGGCCTTCGGATGAGGGTTCGAGAGTGATTTGAAGCCATGGACTTGAGCACGCTTGAGGGAGGACCGACTACGGACCAAGGAGGAACACTTAGAGTCCATTTTGAGTCGTATCCATACCTCCCAGGAAGAGGCGGAGCGCCTCCCCAAAGAGGCGGACCGCCTACAAAAGTCCAGAGGCTTGATCAGCATGAGGCGGAGTGCCTCCCCCACTGAGGCGGACCGCCCCTCACTGAAGGACCCTGAGGCGGAGCGCCTCCCCCAGTGAGGCGGGCGCCTCCCCTGTTAGTTTTGACGGGATTTTATGTAAAGTCCCTATTTTGCCCTTAAGTGGCTTGTATTGTTATAACCCACTTTGGGGGTGTTTTAGTGAAACGACCTCGGTCAGTCGTTTCGAAAGTTAGGACTCCGATTGGCGTACCGATAATTTTAAAATATTCGTAATGTCCATTAGGACCTGTCTGTAAAATTTGAGCTAAATCAGACCTCGTTTGGTAGGCATCGGAAGAAGGTTTCAGTTTTTATTGGCGATATATATTAAAAAGAGATTTTCGAGCTCGGTTTTGCCGAATGAGCTCCGATTCGAAATCCGAAAGCGCCATTGGGTTCGTATGATTATTTATGACCTTTGTGAACTTTTGAAAGTGAATTTTGATGTTGTTCGGCTAGTTTCCGCTAAAATGCCGAAAGTTAAATAATTTGACTTCTTTTCCATTTAAATTCTCATCTTGAATTTCGGGAGTCCAATTTGAGATCCGCCTTCGCGAGTATGTTACATATATTTTGTATAACTGGTATGCAAAAGTTGGAATTATTTTGAATATTGTAGGGTACCGTTTTAATTTTCATCGTGAAACATTCAGGTAATGATCCTAATATACTATTTGAGTTTATTACGTGTGTTTAAATATATTTTAACGGTAAAACTTGGAATATTAGACATCGTTTTAACAAGTTCAATTAATAGTTTAAAGGGTCAAATGGACCCCCAATAATGGAATTGATTATATATTCGTACTCAGTGAGTTATGGGCAACATATAAATGTAATTTATTTAAGGTTTGGTCATGTGACCTTAAACCCTGTATATAGGCCTGGCCTGCGTATTGCGTATGCGAATAGGGTATCAGGTTCCTACCTGGATTGCCCTAAGATGTGAGGAATGAAACCTTTAGCCTAATGTGACATATTTTTCTGCTTATTGATCACAGTGGGATCGTTTGGCAATGAATTCAAAAAAATAACGCAGTTGTTGGTCGCAGTACTAACTTTTGGAAGAGGTAAGTGTTTATATCCATTTCTTTGGAGGCACCTGGCCTCGTGGATTTTCTACAATGTGTTCCTTACGTATGTAGCTGCCGATAGGCGTACTCATTACGCCTTAGCTTTGGATTTACATTCTATATTATATGTTATGTCCTGTTATTGGTATTGCATTGAGAATCTTAGTATTGTACTTTGGCTTTGAGTTGGCATCTACTTCCCGGTAATCGATGAGAGTCCCGAGCCGGTGAAGGGTCATTATTGCATATACTTCCCGGTTGGCGATGAGAGTCCCGCACCGGCGAAGGGTCATTATTGCATATACTTTCCGGTTGGCGATGAGAGTCCCGCACCGGTGAAGGGTCATCATTACATATACTTCCCGGTAATCGATGAGAGTCCCGAGCCGGTGAAGGGTCATTATTGCATATATCTCCTGGTAGACGATGAGAGTCCCACGCCGGAGATAGGTATCAAGAGTATGTGACTGCATTGCATCATGCTGCATTCATCCCATCTCATTGCACCGCATACTGACTGTTGTGTGTATTATATTGTGTTTTATTTATGCGGTATGTACACCATGTTGTGGACATATTACAGTTTGCCTATATATTTCTGGCTCGTATTCTAAGTTGCAGGGATCGGGTTGCACGCCGCAACAGGATGAATATATGGATCAGGTTGCACGCCGCAACAGGCTGTATTTTTGATTGTTGATGTGTTCAGGACACCTATATGTTCTGGCTGTATTACGTTCCTGGTTATTGAATAGTTTGCGATCCTATACGTGTTTCTAATTATTATCTGGCTCTGCCTTTTCATAATTTAAATAAGAGAAATCTGGTTTATTTGTTTCTTTTCTCCCTGGCTAGCTATCCTATTCTTTGAGGAGGCTAGTCTGCCCCACTTATTGAGTCCTTTTGACTCACCCTTGTTTGTTGTTTGTTTCTTGTCTATCTATTTCGTTTCGGCAGGTTCGCTCCAGGATTGAGTTCGCCGCGTTGTTCAGGAGCGAAGACGACTTCGACTGTCAGGGTGAGCCAGCTTTTATTCCGGATGGCCACCAGTTTATTGTTCATTATCTCAGTTGCATTTTGCACCCTTCAGGAGGTATCTGCCTTCTTTTGTACTCTTAGATGTCTGGTCTGGATAGCCCTAAACCTAGTATGTTGGGTAGTCAGCTGTAATTTCTTTTGTACAGCTTAGAGGTATCGGTAAGTCTGTATTTTTTTTTAAAGTGTTGTCCTTATTTATGAATTGTTATATTTATTTTCCTAATTTAATTGGTAAGGGTTCGCCCGACGGGTCTAGGAGAGGATGTCGGGTGCCCGCACGGCCTAACCGGATTCCGGGTCGTGTCATTTAGACATTTCATTAAGTGTAAAGGAAGACTATAAATACCTTCCTTAGGCCATTTAGCTCATTAGTTAGTCTTGACATTGAATAGAAAGAAGAGAGAATAGGGAGAAGGCCGAGCCTTTCTTTGTTGAAGCCCGAGGCTTCGTTTATGACTCAACTTGGAACCTATGGAGATCGACATCTAGTTAGATTCCATTGTAAGGTTCAAGTTTCCCTTCTTCCTTTTGAATTCAATTAACGTGAATGAATTGAATTCGTTTCTTTCTTCTAATTTCTTGCCTTCCTAGTCTCGATTTCTTGTTATCTTTTATCGCTTCCGCATTGTTTGTATCGTTGTTTGCTTTCGCGTATTTTGCCCTGCATCAGACGGTCGTCGAAATAAAGTGCCCAACTTGAGTCAGGGTCAAATCACAAGGAGCTAGCGAGGATGAAGTAGTTTAAATCAATCTAGTTCAATTATAGTTGTTCGAGTATTCCTAAATAAAGGTTGAAAGATTGCTAACACTAAAAGTTGCGATTAATGTAAAGATGTTTCTAATGGGTAGAGAAGCTAGAGTTGTAACCTTCACCTAATTGCATCCTTAATGAACACAAGCCACTATGCCTTAGTTAGTTGGCTCACTATCTTAAAACCTATGCGATTGCACCCAAATTACCCCTTTCGATAAATGGGACTAATACGTACTTCAACCTTTTTCAGTATTGAATTTTATTGCATGGAGTTCAAGTAGTTGTTTTCAGGTTGGGTCTTCCCCCTTTCGGTGTTCCGAATCGTTAATCAAAGGTAAACGATAGCACACCTACCTCAGATTCTCCGTCACTATTTTACTCTTTCTCCAACCTTCTCTTTCGACATAGTTTGGGTACTAGTAGGGGTAGGGTTGTATTGATCACCATAAAATCATGTGAATTTAAGCATGAAAATAGTGAAAGAATATTATTCCCAACTATATTTTAGGCTTAGTTAACTTGATTCATAAACAATATAGGCTTAGCTTACAACCATATGTGGAATTTAGCTACTCATGATATGGAAAAATAAAATACATGAAAATCTCGACAAAGACATTGTGAACATTACAACAACAAAATACTAGTGTTATCCCACCAGTGGAGTCTGGGGAGGGTGAAATGTACGCATACCTTACTCCCACCAAGGTGGAGAGGCTGTCTCCGATAGACCCTCGACTAGAAAAATATTTTGAAAATATGTTTGAAAACAAAGTAAGAAACACCATGATAGCTCAGATACTGATAATAAACTATAACAACAAGAGTAAATAGAAGACACCAATAGCGCTAAAGACTTTTGGGGCCCCCCAACCAGAGTAAACATTAAGATATGAAAATTCTTACAAATAATGATATTGTTATCTCCCAAAATGATGAAACTTTCCAAAGAAGTTTTCACTTTGCTTTGGCTGCTCTACAAGTTAGAAGATATGGCTAATGACCTAAACTTTTCAATTTATAGTTGAGCTAATTACATATTTTGAAATTGCCCTTTTAGGCCATGGCGGCTGCCTAGATGCATGGGGTGGTCTCCCGTTTATGTTATTGACTCTTTGTAGGTAAGTTGGGGCACCTCTTCAAAGTATGGCCATATATTCTTCGTTACCCAGAAATGGGCGGCCTCCTGTTCTTCAAATGTTGGGCACCTATGCTTGAGGTGGGCCACCTTTTAAGGACTTCAACAACTTTTTTTATCATTCAGCACAAGGGCGGCTGCCTATTCAAGGATAGCGATCGCACAGTCATCATGGGCCCACAAAGGATGCCTACCATGATGTATTGCTCAGTATTATGGGGTCGGGAAAAGATGAAGCATATGGCATAGGAATTTGAGCAGGAAGAAGGGCAACTACATCGAACGATGAAGGCATCATTTCCAAAGGAAGATGCAGAGAAGTATCAGCTATGGACTTGTCTTCTTCTTCCGTAGAGTCATCCAAGCTCCTCGAACTCTATTTAGAGTTGCCCTTGGAATTATTTTGAAAGAGCGAGGAAGAGGTCTTTGTAAGCTTTGTAAGCACTATCCGCTTCCATTTAGGTAAGATTAAAATCATTTGTGTCTGCCCAACTTATAATATCCCAACGCGTCTTCACCGTGGCCCAAGCCATGTTAATGCCACTCTAGACCTCAGTATATCAAGTTCTTTTTCTTCTTTAAGCTTCCTCTTAGCTTTACCAGCTACTTTAAGCCATAGGATTTTCTCCGCCTTCGTAGCTCAGAAGCTCCAAAGATTTTTTAAGAAAAGCTGTAAGTTCCTTGATTTCATTCTCTAACACCGCCTTCTCGGCAGAGACTAATGAGCATTTCTAGATGGACAAAGCTTCTAACATTTGCATCTTAGAAACTACAGCTTGTAATCCCTGGGATTTTGTTTCAAATTTGGATCGTTCAAAAGCTAGGGCATCTTCACATTTTCATAGAGCTTTTTTCATACGCTCCACCTCCATAGTGGCTAGGTCAGCTGGTGCAAGCAAACCCGAAGGAAATGCTAAACACAAACGCCGAAGAAAATGACAAGAAAAGTAAAGATAGAAGCAAGACAAATCTTGCTTCGATTCGAAAGAACAGTGAGGAACCTGTCTCAAAGCTCGATCGAAGGGAAATCAAGACGCACCTATACTATGCAACAATCCTCAAGAAAGACCCGCTTCTTGCAAATTGAATGATCAAGAAGAAATTGTTCAAACGAATAACACCGATTGACACAAATTCTTTAAAAGGCCACGTCGGGGTTTGGCTCCATCGGAGACTCACAATAGCACTTGCTATGTTTGTCATATAACTAAAACTGGATCCTTTACAATGAAGTAAAATGGACTATTTATAGACTATGCTAAGGTTAGAGTAGTAAATAGTCACAAGTGACCAATAAAAACAAGCCACGCAGGGCTGAGCTAAGTTTGTGTTCGGCAGCCTTGAATTCGGTGCATGGTTGCTTGCTCGAACTCATTGTCCTCAGACGCTCATTTGTCTTTGAGCTCAATGTCCTCGGTCACTTTGTCTTCGGGCTCAAATCTGAAGATAATGCATTCGGTTCTTGAGCCCGGCCACTCAGCTTTAGGGGAAATAGTTTTCCTTCGGCCAGGCTAAGTGAATGTGCACATCGTGCAGCAGCTTGGCTTGACTTCGTGTCATCGGTCTCCTCGTTAGATCGAACACATGATCAGCACGTGTTCGGGCTGCGTCATCCTCCCCTTCTTGAGAAGATTTCGTCCTCGAAATCGAGCCTTCTTCATCCTCCGAAGTTTGACCTACAACACAAAGAGCTAAGTCAGCAACATTAAAGGTGTTGGACACGTTATACTCACCAGGGAGGTCGATCACGTAAGCATTGTTGTTGATCTTGGTCAACACTTGAAATGGACCATCCCCTCGAGGAGCAAACATCCCTTTTCTTTGGCTCGGGAAACGTTCCTTTCGGAAGTGAACCCAAACCCAATCTCCCTTCTTTAATTCCAGCTTTTTACGCCCCTTGTTTTTCTTTAAGGCAACCTTTGCATAGGCTTCCTCGAGGTTCTTCTTCACCCTTGCATGCAATTCGATCAAGGCAGCTGCTCGTCGAGTACCTTCAAAATCAAGAACAGAATCTCGAGGCAATGGGGTTAAATCAAGTGGAATCAAAGGATTAAAACCATACACACATTCAAACGGGGTCATATTGATCATTCGATGCACCGTTCGATTGTATGCAAACTCCATCATGGGCAAACGATCAGCCCAGCTTCCAACCTTGCCTTTGGTCATTGCTCGAAGCATCGATCCCAAGGTTCGGTTAACTACCTCGGTCTGTCCATCAGTCTGAGGATGGTGAGACGTCGAGAATAGTAGCTTGGTGCCGAGGGCACCCCACAAACACTTCCAAAAATGACTCAAGAATTTTGGGTCTCGATCACTCACAAGAGTACGAGGCACACCATGCAATTTCGACATATTAGAAACAAATAATGTAGCTACATGCTGTGCATCATCACACTTTTTGCAAGGAATAAAGTGAGCTATTTTTTAAAAACGATCAACCACAACAAAGATGCTATCATGTCCTCCCCCCGACCTCGGTAACCCCAAGACAAAGTCCATAGATATATCAACCCAAGGTCGATCAGGCACAGGCAACGGGGTATACAAACCATGAGGGTTGGACTTCGACTTAGCTTTCTTGCAAACGAGACAAGCGTTGCAAAGCTTTTCCACATCTCGTCGCATTTTGGGCCAATGGAACTGCTCGGTCAAGATACCAAGAGTTTTGTCGACACCGAAGTGCCCCATCAGTCCACTGGAGTGAGCTTCTCGAACTAAGAGCTCTCTCCACGATGACACTGGCACACAAACCCTCCCATTCTTGAAGAGGTAGCCATCGTGCCACTGATATTTCTCAACCCTTCGGCCACTCAAGATTGCGTCACGAACGCATTTCAGCTTGGGATCGTCTTCGTACATCGACTTGATGCTTTCAAATCCCATGAGCCTAGAGGCGAGAGTGGTCGCTAAGGCAAATTTCCTTGATAGCGCATCGGCCACAACATTGTCTTTACCCTTTTTGTAATGGATTACATAGGGAAAGCTCTCAATGAATTCAACCCACTTGGCATGTCTTCGGTTCAATTTCTCCTGTCCTCGGAGATGTTTCAAGGACTCATGATCACTTTTGATCACAAACTCTCGAGGCCACAAATAATGCTGCCAATGGGCGAGTGCTCGAACGAGGGCATACAACTCCTTGTCATACGTAGAGTAGTTCAAGGTTGCACCCTTAAGCTTTTCGCTAAAGTAAGCGATTGGCTTCGATTCTTGCATCAGCACTCCTCCGATCCCAACTCCAGATGCATCACACTCGACCTCGAATGCTTTTCCGAAGTCAGGGAGTTGCAACAACGGGGCAGAGCAAAGCCTCCGTTTCAACTCTTGGAAAGCCCTTTCTTGGGACTCTCCCCACACAAATGGATGATCTTTCTTAACCAGCTCGGTTACGGGAGTTGCCACGGTGCTAAAGTCACGAACAAACCTTCGGTAAAAGCTAGCTAAGCCATGGAAGCTACGAACTTGTGATACCGAGGTTGGAGTTGGCCAATCTTTGATGGCTTCGACTTTTGACTCGTCGACTTCGACACCATTAGCACTGACAACGAATCCTAGAAAGACCACACGCTCGACACCAAAGGCACACTTCTTGAAGTTAGCATATAACTTCTCTTCTCGAAGCTTATCAAGCACAAGCCTTAGGTGTTCGACATGTTCATCCATGGTTCGGCTATAAACAAGTATGTCATCGAAATAAACGACAACGAACTTGTTTATGAACGGTTTGAGCACATGATTCATCAATCGCATGAATGTGCTCGGGGCATTGGATAAGCCAAATGGCATTACCAACCATTCATAGAGACCGAATTTGGTCTTGAATGCGATTTTCCACTCGTCTCCGGGTTTCATTCGGATCTGATGGTAACCGGACCTGAGGTCAATCTTTGTAAAGCATGAAGAACCACTTAATTCATCTAGCATGTCATCTAGTCGAGGAATAGGATGACGATACTTTACCGTTATTTTGTTGACTGCTCGACAGTCAACGCACATTCGCCATGTTCCATCCTTCTTCGGGACAAGGATAACAGGAACGGCGCAAGGACTCAAGCTCTCTCGAACGAGGCCCTTGTTCAGCAACTCATCAACCTGCCGTTGGAGCTCTTTGGTGTCTTCGGGATTACACCGGTATACAGGTTTGTTGGGGATTTGGGATCCCGGTACGAAGTCAATTTGGTGCTCGATTCCTCTCAACGGAGGTAATCCACCCGGCATTTCCTCGGGAAACATGTCTCCGAAGTCCTGCAAAACACTTTGTACAGCACTAGGCAAAGGGTTATTGTTAGAAAAATCATCATTAGAGTTTAGCAAAATACCCTTGTGCACGAGGCAGATCATCATCTGATCGTTGTCGTTGCCTCGAAGAAACTCACCCGGTTGCATGATTGCACAGATTCCTTTCACTTCGGGCGGTGAGTTTGTGTCTTCGGCCCCCAATTTTGCTCCTATCGGAAGCTTAGCTTTGGCCGCTTCTTTCAATTCTTTCATCCGTTTATAGTCCTCGGTGACTTGCTTTGGAGACAAGGGTTTGAGTATGAAACTCTTCCCTTCGAGCTTGACAGTGTAAGTGTTGGATCTTCCATTGTGAACAACAGATCGGTCATACTGCCATGGTCTTCCCAATAGTAAATGACAAGCTTGCATTGGCACCACATCGAATATCATTTCATGTTGATACTCGCCAATTCTAAACTTGATCCACACTTGTTTGACAACCCTCAATTCTGCACACTCATTCAGCCATTGCAATTTGTAAGGGTGGGGATGCTTCATCATAGATAGTCCCATTTGTGAAACCAAGGTTTGGCTCTCCACATTTTCACAACTACCAGAGTCAATGATCATCAAACACACCTTTCCCCTCACTCGACATCGGGCGTGGAAGGGATTTTCTCTTTGGTTGTCCTCTTCTTCAAGAGTCATACAGCTCAAATTTCTTCGAACCACAAGAAACATTTCCGGATGATCAGCTTCGGCAGCCTCATGATCATCTTCACCTTCAGCTCGGTCAGCCTCCTCGATAAATTCCTCCTCGGTGTCACTCGCTTGCTCATGGACGGTTCCATCTTCGAGCAGAAGCATAACTTTGCGAGTTGGACACTCCTTTGCCATGTGACCATAACCCTTGCATTTATGACACTGAATATTTGAAGCACTAGGAGAGTTTAGTTGAACTTTACCTCCCACTTCTCTTGGCTGGTTAACGGTCACACCCCTCTCGAAGGGTCTCTTCGAATCTCGAACAGTGTTGGCACTTGTTTGGTTTGGACTTTTCCATTCTTTTCCTCGGTTCAAAGGAGGAGTAGTAGTGACTCCTCGATACCGGTTTGCCTTATCTTTACCAATTTTTCAGCTTCGGTGGCAGCATTGAATAGATCTTCCAACGTGTGGTACACGTGTAGCCTCAATTGAGATGACACATCCCTAGCCAAGCCATTTTTGAATCGGATAATGGCTTGCTCTTCGTCTTCGACCAGATCAAGATTCAATCGAACCTTTTCGAACACATCATGATATTCTTGGACTGACTTGGACCCTTGCTTTAGCTCATAGAGCTTTTGCATCTGAGTTTGCCGGTACTTGGCACTCAAATACTTAGCATCCATTGCTCTCTTTAACTGTGGCCAAGTAGTGACTTCGGGATAGGCATTCCTTCGTCTATGCCTTTTGTCAGCTTCCCACCACGTAGATGCATACACTTCGAACGAAGCAATGGCATGGGCAGCTTTTCTCTCCTCGGTCATCTCATTGGTTTCAAAGATGCGCTCCATTTTAAACTTCCATTCAAGATATTCATCTGGATCACTAGTTCCTTTAAAGGGTGGAATAGTGATCTTGACACTGTTCAAGTTTGAGTCTCGAACACCACGAACCTGTTCGGGATACTCATCATTTCGATCATCAGCCTCACGCTCAATATGCCTTTCAACATTTGCGCCTCGGCCTCGACCTCGGAAATTTCCACGACCTCGGTGAGCTTGCCTTCGTTGAGCGAATGGCGGCTCATGTTTATATTCATCCTCGGGAAATTCCTCTTCATCTTCCTCTTCGACAACAGCTCCAATATCTCTTCGGGCCTTTGGAAGTGGTACCCTTTCTCCTCGGGGAATGCCCAAGTTTTGATATCCAGCTTGGGGATTGCCCAAGTTTTGTTGCGCTTGGGGATTGCCCAAGTTTAGTTCTCTTCGGATTGCTTCACTTGTCAACTGATATTGTCGAACAAGCTCAGCATACAGCTCAGGTTTCATCGGAGTGGAGCTACTTGTTCCAGCGCCGGACCCATGCATGGCCACGGACGCACTCCCTTGTTCGAGTTGAGCTACCCGAACACTCACTCCTCTTACTTCGGCACTGACGCCTTGTATCGCAGCCATGAGATCGGCTAACGATACTTTGGGCCTCTCAATGCCTTTGCCATCGCCTCCATTCCCAGCCATGGTACCTGCACAACTCAAAGACCAAACAAATGTTAAGGTTAGAAATCACCTCACACACTCCCTCACCTTTGATGGGTGGCACTCGGGTCCTCTCAATATATGGGTTCGGTTTTGGTCACTCAAGAACTTGCAGCCAATGGCTTCCTCGGTTGATCAACTTCTCTCAATTCCTTTTAATTCGACAAGTTACGATGTCTTACTTTGGGAAGAGTGAGTTGATTTGACTCGATTGGAACGGACAGCTATTTACTCTTGCGCTTAGGGAAGTCAAAGAAATTTCTACGAAGTTGGACTTCGGTCACCCACGCACGAGTTCCTATTAGCTTAAATGAGTTAGTACGACCTCGAGTAGGAAGATTACTCAAAAGATCCACTAACTAGAATTTTCGAACAGAAGAAAGTGAAAACCTAGGAGAATCTACCCTTTTGATTCCCTTTTGGAATCTTTTTCGAACACACCAACTCTTGTCCGTACAAGAGTGGCCCCTCCTTGGTATGGATAGGGTTTTACCTTATCCAATTTCCCTTTCTCAGCCGACAACTTTTCACCTGGGGTTTTGATGTTCACACTTTACCCCTTTTCTTCTTCAATGGAACAGTGACGATTTGCTCCGGCGTACGGACAAACTTAGCTTCGATTCACTGACCACAAGTAACAACAGAATCTGGGTTGCTTTTCAACTCCGGTTTCAAACAACAACGGAGGAAATCAAACAAAGTTCTTGAGCTAAGATTTCAGCTCCTTCGTGTCGTACGCTGTTACAACTTGCAACAATTTTCCGGCGTACGGACAACGATTCAAACACAGAACTTTGAATTTTAAGCGCAAAACAAACCCAAATCACTCAAGAACCACCAATCTTCATCGGTTTCAACCAAACATGATGGGGTTCAAGTTCCAGTCACCATTAAAGCTCAAAAAAGTCCAAAATTTCACCGAGAAACCCTAGTCACGAAATTGGTACGTCGGGTACTCGTTGGAATCAGGAATCGATGGTGAACAAGAATCAATGGTTGTTTAATCCAAACAACCAACAATCAAACACAATTTTTGAATTTTGGTTTTTTCTACTTTTTTTTTTTTTGTAAACACTCAGCAACAACAATCAAACACACGGAAGAAAGCTGAAACTGAAGACAAAAGCACGATTTAAGTGAACAGGATTTGAGGTTGTAAGAACAAACTCAAACCTTGCTCTGATACCAAGATGGTGCAAGCAAACCCGAAGGAAATGCTAAACACAAACGCGGAAGAAAATGACAAGAAAAGTAAAGATAGAAGCAAGACAAATCTTTCTTCGATTCAAAAGAACAGTGAGGAACCTGTCTCAAAGCTCGATCGAAGGGAAATCAGGACGCACCTATACTATGCAACAATCCTCAAGAAAGACCCGCTTCTTGCAAATTGAATGATCAAGAAGAAGTTGTTCAAACGAATAACACCGATTGACACAAATTCTTTAAAAGCCAACGTCGGGGTTTGGCTCCATCGGAGACTCACAATAGCATTTGCTATGTTTTTCATATAACTAAAACTGGATCCTTTACAATGAAGTAAAATGGACTATTTATAGACTATGCTAAGGTTAGAGTAGTAAATAGTCACAAGTGAATGTGCATGGTTGCTTGCTCGAACCCAATAAAAACAAGCCACGCAGGGCTGAGCTAAGTTTGTGTTCGGCAGCCTTGACTTCGGTGCATGGTTGCTTGCTCGAACTCATTGTCCTCAGATGCTCATTTGTCTTCGAGCTCAATGTCCTCGGTCACTTTGTCTTCGGGCTCAAATCTGAAGATAATTCCTTCGGTTCTTGAGCCCGGCCACTCAGCTTCGGGGAAATGGTTTTCCTTCGGCCAGGCTAAGTGAATGTGCACATCGTGCAGCAGCTTGGCTTGACTTCGTGTCATCAGTCTCCTCGGTGGATCGAACACTTGATCAGCACGTGTTCGGGCTGCATCATCAGCTCTTCGAGAATGGATGGAATTCTCCAACTTCAGCTCTCTGAATTCCTCTAGAAGCTTTGCATGAGAAGCTCCAAGGTTGGCAATGGCTTTCCTTTGTTCAGCCATCCTATCCGCAGTCTCCACAATGCACATATGGTACTATAGAAGCAAGATTGAGAAATTAAAAAAAACTCACAAAAGGTGGAAGTATGCGAAAACTAAGTAGGGATGATACAGTACTTTGAAAAAGGAAATGGCTACCTAGCCCAACAACTTATCAACTCCAAGAGCAGAAGGCAATACCGATGTTGATGGGATCATGGGCATTGAGGGTTGTATCTTGTCCTTGGCTTGAGGTCTTGAGGTTTCTTTCGTGATAGAAGGGGTAACTTACGTCATTAGAAAAGTCGCTTCCTTCCCTATATAAAGCTATTTAGATGAGGGAATCATGATATTGGGTGCATTACTGGGTGCTGTTGTATGGTCATCTTCTATCTCCACCACGACATAATTTTCCGTCAGACGACGAGAAGGGGGGAGAAGCTTTGTTTGGGGAGAGTGGCTAGCTTCTCCAGATTCTCCAGAATTTACCCAACCTACTAGTGGATAATCTTTGAAGGATTACATGCATACAAATCTGTACTAAGTTGATAAAGCAAAAATATAACCCGAGAACTTTATTGTTCTTTTTGTAATGGAAGCGGAAACAGTAGCAGACACGACCCGGAATCCGGTTAGGAACCTGATACCCTATTTGCATACGCAATACGCAGGCCAGGCCTATGTACAGGGTTTATGGTCACATAACCAAACCCCAAATAAATTACATTTATATGTTGCCCATAACTCACTCAGTAAGAATATAAAATCAATTCCATTATCGGGGTCCATTTGACCCTTTAAACTATTAATTGAACTTATTAAAACGATGTCTAATATTCCAAGTTAGCTAATAAGATAGCGGTCCACCAATTCAAGGCTGGACCCCTGAAACTGGAAAGCAGAATAACCAACACCATACCGCTCGATATAATCAAGAGCCTGAAGGATACGCTGACATCATTTTATTTTAAAAATTTACACAGGGATTATCTGATGCATGGCTTAAGAATATCGGAAGGTTCAATCGGGTAAAATAATGTAGCCTTTTCAGATACTCGGACCGAGCCATTACTCGGGCTAGCTAACCAGCCAGAATACTAGAGGCACAACACATGCTGTCTCCAGAACATAATTTACTGCAGCAATATTAAGAACTGGAATAGGAGCTCCCTGAGATCGAACGTCTGCACATGCGGCAACCTGATAAGCTACATAGCGAATAATAGGTTTTTGCGGTATCTGCATCACCAAGATTCTCGTAAAAGCATCGTAGAGAGCCAAGGGAATCACAAGGCCCTTCTCCCTTACCCATTGCGAGCTCGTACAATTGGAACCTCCGTAACTAGATCGTCAGCACGATCAAAACACTCGGGGCTTCGTCAGTACTAACCCCAGGCCAGACTGCTTCATCTTGAACTCATACCGTTTGCTGATTTGTCGCACGAGGGTTTCACAATTACCATGAAGGAATTAACGAATTAATGAAAATACTTTTGAATTCTAGACCGACGCACGATCAGAAATGAAGGAAGTGAAACTTCCTAAATGCCATCATAGCCTCTCGTAGATAAGTACGGACGTCTACGTACCCATCAGCGAGACTCTACTAGACACTGTCTTAGTCTGGATAGACACTAAACCGGGCTCTGATACCAACTGACACGACCCAGAATCCGGTTAGTCCGTGCGGGCACCTGACATCCTTCCCTAGACCCGTCGGGCGAACCCTTATCAATTAAATTAGGAAAATAAATATAATTCAATATAAATAATAACAAGACTTAGAAAACGTACAAACATAATGATACCTCAAAGCTGTAAAAAAGAAATTACAGCTGACTACCCACATACTAGGTTTGGGGCTATCCAGACTAGACATCTAAGAGTAGAAAAGAAAACAGATACCTCTTGAAGGGAACAAAATGCAACTGAAATAATAAATAATAAACTGGTGGCCATCCGGAATAAAGCTGGCTCACCCTGACAGCTGAAGTCGTCTTCGCTCCTGAACAACGCGGCGAACTCAATCCTGGAGCGAACCTGCAGAAACGAAATAGATAGACAAGAAACAAACAACAAACAAGGGTGAGTCAAAAGGACTCAATAAGTGGGGCAGACTAGCCACCTCAAAGAAGAGGATAGCTAGCAAGGGAGGAGAAACAGATAAACAAAATTCCTCTTATTTAAATTATAAAAAGGCGGAGCCAGATAATAACCGGAAACATGTATGAAACCATAAACTCAGCCAGGAATACGAGCCAGAAACATATCAACAAATAAGCAATGCACGTATAAGCAGAACAATAGTTATGTACCACAAGTCTACATAATGGTATGAAAAGAAATGAAATGAAATGAAATCTGATGCAAAGGGTCACATATGCCCGTCATCGCATCTCGAAGCGGAATACTCCTGCATTCGAGGGGAATCCAATCTGATAACCAACTGGAGCGGAATACTCCTGCTCCTGGGGCGGAATACTCATGCACCCGATATAATATAAACCAGAGGCGGAATACTCATGCACTCTCTTGGGGCGGAATACTCCTGCACCCGATATAATGTAAAGCTGAGGCGGAATACTCCTGCACTCTCCTGGGGCGGAATCCTCCTACCCTCAATATGATACAATGGAGCGGAATACTCCTGCTCCTGGGGCGGAATACTCCTACCCTCAATATGATACAAGGAGCAGGAACACTCCTACCCTCTCCTGGGGCGGAATCCTCCTACCCTCAATATGATACAATGGAGCGGAATACTCCTGCTCCTGGGGCGGAATACTCCTACCCTCAATATGATACAAAGAGCAGGAGTATTCCTGCCTCAGCTTTACATTATATCGGGTGCAGGAGTATTCCGCCCCAAGAGAGTGCAGGAGTATTCCACCTCTGGTTTATATTATATCGGGTGCAGGAGTATTCCGCCCCAGGAGCAGGAGTATTCCACTCCAGCTGGTTATCAGATTGGATTCCCCTCGAATGCAGGAGTATTCCGCTTCGAGATGGGATGACGGGAACATGTGACCCTTTGCATCAGATTTCATTTCATTTCATTTCATCTCATTTCATTTCATTTCATTTCTTTTCATACCATTGTGTAGACTTGTGGTACATAACTATTGTTCTACTTATACGTGCATTGCTTATTTGTTGATATGTTTTTGGCTCGTATTTCTGGCTGAGTTTATGGTTTCATACGTGTTTCTGGTTATTATCTGGCTCCGCCTTTTTATAATTTAAATAAGAGGAATTTTGTTTATATGTTTCTCCTCCCTTGCTAGTTATCCTATTCTTTGAGGTAGCTAGTCTGCCCCACTTATTGAGACCTTTTGAGTCACCCTTGTTTGTTGTTTGTTTCTTGTCTATCTATTTCGTTTCGACAAGTTCGCTCCAGGATTGAGTTCGCTGCGTTGTTCAGGAGCGAAGACGACTTCAGCTGTCAGGGTGAGCCAGCTTTATTTCGGATGGCCACCAGTTTATTGTTTATTATTTCAGTTGCATTTTGCTCCCTTCAAGAGGTATCTATTTTCTTTTCTACTCTTAGATGTCTAGTCTGGATAGCCCTAAACCTAGTATATGGGTAGTCAGCTGTAATTTCTTTTTTTACAGCTTAGAGGTATCATTATGTTTGTACTTTTTCTAAGTCTTGTTATTATTTATAAATTGAATTATATTTATTTTCCTAATTTAATTGATAAGGGTTCGCCTGACGGGTCTAGGGAAGGATGTCGGGTGCCCGCACGGCCTAACCGGATTCCGGGTCGTGTCAGTAGCTCTGAAATCATGGCTGGAATCATTAGATGTTGGTGGTTGTCATGGTGTAACAGAGAAACCCATTTTCTCATACTCTAAACCCTGAATATTTGGTCGAAGGAAGTAACGTATCTTTTCTATGTGTTTAACAATACTTTGTAGTTTTCCTTTTATATGAGTCTACAAGGGTAACTTCATTTTACCCTAATGAGCTTTTTAAGAGCATCCGTTATGGGTAGACTTTTAAGCCCTACATTATGGACTTCAGGTACCTCGACAACAGAAGCTACAAACATAATATAAAGGATATAGTGAAAGAATTAAGAAAAATAAATTTAAACTTTAGGACGGAATCAACTTACTAAAATTATTCCACTGCTCCGGAAAAGGATTCTTCCCTTCTGAAAAAATTGTTGCAGTAAGGACTGGTATGTCAATCAAACCACTACTGATCGTAATCATTACCAGTATCAGAGATAATGGTCTTTCCAACTCGGGGAAAGATGGAAAAACATGCCTCCTCGAAGAAGTCTTGGAGAATAAAGATGTAATAAAAGATGAAAGGAGAATGAAATTTGTGCCAAGTTGGTGAGTATTTCTGGCACAAAATTACCCTTCATATTTGAGGGCCAATATGGGCCAAACAAATATGGCACCTTCGACACATCTCGTCGACAACAAAATTGATGGGAAATTTGAATCCAAGAAGAATGAAGGGACATGTATAAACGAGTGAATGGTGGTGGTTATGGTCAATTATACAAATGAAAGGATCAACACAATTAACAACAAAAGTATTATCCCACTGGCAGTCTAACCGGACCCGGAAAAGATCTAATTCTTTTATTATAGTTGAAAAGTCAATAGCATCCTCAATGCGAAAATTCAAGAGACTACCATCAAGCCCAAAATTTAAATCCTTGGGTATAAACTCAGACAGGGGCGGCCCAATGAATTTGGTGGCCTAAAGCCAAACTATTAAAATAGGCCTTATTTTTTTTTTTTGTTTAAAGAAAAAGAAAGAATAATAGAACTTCATACTTGAATTGATAACTTTATATATATATAAAAAAAAAAGTTTCACTACTTTAATGACTTGCTGCCGTGCTTGAAACAAATGTCAGTGCAACAAGCCTTGTATTTGACAGAATAATAGCTTACTTGGACGAATGGAAAAAAACATAAGAGTATTGATTTTCTTTTAAGAAGAAAAATGAGAAGCATAAATCTGGTCATTTACTCTAGTGACAAATATAATCAAAGCTATCGTAATAACGATAGAAATAAGTTATCTCATTACCTAATCCTTCTCTACATTAATATCATTCACTATTCTAGAAAATTTCTTTCATTTTTGATAAAATATTTGTGGTTCTACATTATATTTTTCAATATTTTTAAAGGAAAAGTAACATATACACATATTAGTGTTAGGAAGTGGGGCCCCTAGAAAGTTGGGGCCCAAAGCCATGGCCTTACTGGCCTCCCCTCTTGCTAGCCCTGAACTCAGAAAGATCTCCTCCAGGTACGAAAGACCACTCTGGCCTTTCTATCTTCCCCTTTTTCAGTGAAGAATTTGGATCAACGAAGCTGTAAATGGCGCATATGCTTCAAGAGCTTTTGCTACCGATAGATGAACATCTAATTCAAGGATTATGTCAGTAGATGCTTAGGTAGTTCCATGAGAATCAATGTTTTGGGTATCATTATCGCAAAAGAAGAATTTCTTGAAAAAATTGATAATGAAAGACAGGAAAGTGGAAAATGATTAGTTAAAGTTTTGCAGCAGTAGAAGAACAGGGAATGAATATTGTAAGAAGTAAAAAAGGGTTAGTTTATGATGACCTAGGGAAACATTCCGTACATACAAACGGTTCATATTCAGCCAAGTAGGACAGCTCGAAAATAAATAGAGGGGGCTTTACCAATTCGAAACGAATGGCAGTGACAACCACGTCAACTTTTCCGCCAAAAATTCTTCCACTTCCCAACTGGTTCCCGAGGTCTAGCTGAAAAGTATGGGGACTATCTATATTGGGTAAAATCAAAGATCACCTCAGCGTTCATCATGTGGCATGTGAATCTGATATTACTATGGGACACAAGATCGCTAGGTTAGTTACGACAAGGAAAACTTTGGAGATAGCACTTCTGACTACAACATAGCCATTGTCGGAATCATCGGACAAATTATTAGAACATAAAGAATGTATCAAGCAAGATCTAAAAAAAAAATTCATTAGTCATTGACTTTATTAGTATTTGCATAGGTCATTTAACTAAAATTCACCCAAATTCCAAGGTTAAATGAAACAATTTCAAACTACTAGTTCAAAAACCAAATGCAAATGGGGACTAATAGTTCAATAATATTTGTACAAAATTGGAACAAATCAGATTGTGGGGGGACTAGATTGAGTTGGGGGCTAAACATGAAGGACTAATGTAAGGGGAGGATAAAACTATTTAACTAATAAGAGCTAGGGTTTTGTAGTAGATGGATTAAAAAAGGCAGAGCAAATCTCATTCATTCAGCCACCCGTACATAGAAGTGTCGTTTGGTCGCCGGCAACAATGGGTAACCAGATTATACCTTTTCTTATCGTTAGTTTGGAATGAAAATAGTAATGAGGTGTATGGCATGTTGTTGTTGGAATAGGTATATCTCGAGATTCGATGCACAAGAGGCGTGCCACTGGTGGCAAGAAGAAGGCCTGGAGGAAGAAGCGAAAGTATGTACTTGTGTTATGACTTGCACATAATTGGGTTTTTTAAACTTCTGTTCGTCTTTGATGATTGAATCATTTACTCTCTATACTGTTATGGTTTTATGCTAATGAAGTTAATAAAAACTAATCATACATGTGGATTCTGCTGCAACTGTTTTTTCTCTTCTTCAAAACCTCTGGTGTTAAAAGAATTGTTAATTTGCCTATAATGTCAGGTATGGGAATCAAATGGGTCGAAATAGAAAGGAACGGATGTAGAGGATACATATAAGTGATTCCAATTTGTTTGAATTTGAGGTGACTTGATTGATTGATAAAAATTTGGGGGCGGGGGCGGCGGCGGCGGGTTTGCACTTCGACACTGGGTCCTTTTGTAAAGGAACAAGTATAGAAATGGGTGATTTGTTTTACTTGCAATGAGTTAGTCCAAGTCTCTCATTTAACGAGATCTTATTATGTTCTTTTTTAAATTATCCTCTACTGTGAATTTTTGAAATTTCTTCTGTGAGGCTTTCCATAAATATGATTTCAATTGAGTTTTTCTGGGTATCTTAATTTTATATCTCTGTGAAGGTATGAGCTTGGAAGGCAGCCTGCAAATACAAAGCTGGTGCCCAATGAAAAAACTGTCAGGAGGATAAGGGTCCGAGGAGGTAATGTGAAGTGGCGTGCTTTGAGGTTGGACACTGGAAACTACTCTTGGGGCAGTGAGGCTATTACTAGGAAGACCCGTTTATTGGATGTGGTGTATAACGCCTCAAATAATGAGTTGGTTAGGACACAAACTCTGGTTAAGAGTGCAATTGTTCAAGTTGATGCAGCTCCATTTAAGCAGTGGTATCTCCAGCACTATGGAGTTGATGTTGGTCGCAAGAAGAAGAGTGCTGCCAAGAAGGAAGGAGAGGTATTTGCATGAAAGCTCATCTTATCTTATGTGCGCTCTTTTATTCATGATGATCCGCTTATGTTGATTTGATAATCAACATTATGGTGCTTTATTGAATAGAAACCCAGCATTGACACACCTAATCATAAGAACTTCTGCTTTAACCTCTTTTTTTATCTTTTAACTGTTGTTTGTGCAGTTCTAATGCAAATGGAAATAGATAACTGTTTGTGTTAAAGAAAACTCCTTAAATGTTCTTCCCCTTCTTTCGAAAGAAAAGATTTCTTCTTCAAATGTCACTTCTGATGGATTTTATCTTAGCATATCTTTAGGTATTCTATTGATTTGGTTGCCACCAAAAATTTCGTGTTAAGTCTTCTGCTTTGTGTGATGGTTTCTGTTTGATTGGTTCACAGGAGGCTGAGGCTATTCCTGCTCAAGAGGAGAAGAAGAGTAACCATGTGCAAAGAAAGCTGGAAAAGCGTCAACAAGATCGAAAGATTGACCCACATGTTGAAGAGCAATTTGCTAGTGGCCGTCTATTGGCTGCAATCTCGTCACGACCTGGCCAATGTGGCCGTGCTGATGGGTATGAGTTTTCTTCTCTATTGGGTTTTGATCTTTTGTTAAAACTGTCAAGGTCACATCAGTAGTCTCTTAAAGAATTCCACCGAACTGTGAGTGGCATTTAAATAACATAGAAGTAAAGATTGTTACTTAATTCACCTGGAATGTGTAGACTGTTTTTTGTTAATTATGCGGTCAAACTTAATTTACCGGTCTTTGAATTGGAGGTCTATGTCTTTGCTTAAACTTTCTTGGCTATGAGAGTGAAAGCAGTCTCATTATTGACTCTTTGTTTGGATAAAGTTAATTTTATGTATGATGTGAATTAATTATCTTTTTCTGTTTTTATGGATTTAACTATTTTCATCTACTCTGCTCTGAAAAATAGTAAAAGTGATTAAACTAATAAAATTTTGTTTTCCTTATAAAAAAATAATAAGAGTTAAAGCAGTATCATTATTGACTCTTCGTTTGGCTAAAGTTAACTATTTTCATCTACTCTGCTCTGAAAAATAGTAAAAGTGATTAAACTAATAAAATTTTGTATTCCTTATAAAAAAATACATGATTAAACTAGTTAAGGGTGTTTGTTTGGTCTTGAATATCTTACTTTTCTGTTTCTTTCCGAATGTACTAGTTATGAACTTTAATGTTGGAGGATATATTGTACTGGCCTTGCATTTTTCTTACGGGACATGAGTATTGCTTGCTGTTAGTAGTCGACATACTGGATTCTTGCTTACATTTCTTACTTGACATTGACAGTTACATCTTGGAGGGTAAGGAGCTGGAATTTTACATGAAGAAACTACAGAAAAAGAAAGGGAAGGGTACTGCTTAAGAGTTGCAGCTGATTTTTGCTGTATCATCAAAAGCATCAAATTATATTGCCTTGCTGTTTTTTGTTCTTTATAGAATGGGAATTAAGAACCTTCATAGCTATTAGAGTTGGATCGACCCGTCTTCTAGTATGTGACATTACAGAATTTTGACAGAATCTTCTTAACATCCGATTGTGTTTTCTTCTGATGATATATCATTAAGATTATTTAAGATAGTCGTGTTATTGAACATTTGGAATTACATTGCTTGAAATTCTGCACATTAAGATGTCTTGCGTGTGAAAACGCTTTCTGATATTTGGGTATTCTGGGGTCTTCTTAAGGGCAAACTGCGAAGACTGCTCCATATATCTTGGTGGCCGAGCCTAGTGGTCTTGTTTTAACCTATATATGCCATGAGCCAAACGATGATGTATTTTGGCTTCACTCAAAAAGCTCCATGGAGCTCATCTTCATCACCGAACATCCCAATCACACAAGCATTTGTACTTTGACTTTAAGGACTTCATTTTTAGTAGAATACATAGATGTCCCTTGAAGTATGCGTCACCGTCAATTCTCATTTAGACACCTCTATTATCCAAATGACCAAATAAAGTTTGGACCAAATAAACACTTTTTGATGTATAGAGTGTCTTGTGCCTGTGCCAAGCAGACCTTATGCTGATTAACAATCGCCGATGTCATGGCACATAAACAAATAAACAAATCAGGTGGTGGTATGTGTATTTTTTAAATAAAAAGTTGAACTTTACATTTAAAAAGATGATAATTTTTTTAAGGAAAAAAAAAAATAACACAACACCCCCTCCCCGTATCTTCTTCAACCTTTACCCCTCCCCACCTTTGCTGCTTCTACTCCTCTCGCACGCCATCATATTCTTCTTCTTCCAAATAACTTTTCCCCCAAAATTATCCTATTACTTTCTGTTTTACAACTTTAATCACCTAAATATTACATATTTTTTCGTTTAGATTCATTGAAGAACAAATAGTGGTACTTTGTGTTCACCACCCACAATAGTGGTGAATTTGACGTTCTTCGGTTGTTCAATTAAGAGTACCTCAAACTATGGCAGAGTTCAAACAAATTTTAAAATCAGATTCACAGAAAATTTTTGGTAAAGGGGTTATGATGCCTTTGGCTATTAGATAGATCTACAGTAAAAATAGCTCCTCTTTTAATTTTCAAATTTTTGTACAAACAAAAGATCTTAATAGTGATTACATGATGTTATGGCAGCACTATTCCAGAAGGTATCTTTTTAAGTAAAATTATTTCTTTTAATTTTGGAATAAGTGTTTGAATTGAAGTTCTATGAAGGTTGATCTGTTTGTGTAGATATGGTGTTGGACTGTTGGTGGGGAATTCTCGGTGGGGAAGAAAGCAATGGCATAGGAAGCACGGGCATAGGGAAGCAAATAAAAAATATGACGTGGGATCCATAAAAATTATTTTTAAAAAAATAAGAGACAAATAGAAAAGTTAAAAGCCTTATGCGAATTGAGGTGAAGCACACCTCTTTCGCCATGTCAGTATGGAATGTTTAAAAGACATATTCTAGATATTAAAAAATGTCTATATGATCATTTTGTAAAATTGAAATGTCTAAGTGGGAATTGACGCCAACTTCAAAGGGTTATTTATATATTCTGTATTCATTTTTTGTAGCACTGCAACGCCGTGGGCGTGGAGGAGTCCTTATAAAGCCTACAATTCAAACTGGTTGGTTGTGAATTATTTGAACCATTGAAATTTTTTACGATCAATGATAACATTAGAGATAGTTAACATTCTCTTTTTGGAGTTTATTAAGATGGTCTAATTGCATATTTGATCCTCAAGTCATTATTAAATTCTTGTTTTGGTAAAAGATATTTCACTAAATATCGTATATATTATTGGTTCCTTTATATTGTAGCTAGATTATTTTTTGAATCATATTATTCACATAAAGCAGCGGTAAAATTTTAATATAATATAGAAGTTATTATGTTTTTCAGATTAATAACTCATCATGAAAGATGAGACTTTGTAAATATATTAGGAATTGAAAGAGCAGTTTTTTCTTATAACTAGGTGACAATGTCTTAAAAGAAACGTCGAGTCGAGTGTAAAAAGCTTCTCTATTGTTGTTGAATGTGTTAAAAGAAACCTTTGACATAACTCAACTCAAGAAAACAAAATCATGATGAGGAAGCAACAAACCATTCCGTTCACTAATATGAGGTTCTTTAACTAATTTGATAAAAGCACTTCTGTTATTGCTTATTTTTCTATATATTAGAAATGCGAGTCTTTGGTACGACGAAGGGTATTAAGGTAAATATCACTTCCTTTTTGTATGAATTGTAACACTTTTTAATCCGTTAAACGTGAACACGTGTTCCTCTACTCCACTAACTTTTGTCGTTACCCATTTCTTCCATGCTTTCACTCCAAGCTCTCTATAAAACGATAATGGAGTGTAGGACACGTAATAGATTTGTTTAGCACTCTGGGACACGTGTAAAGTTATTGGAAAACAGCTAACCTGGCTTTTATTTACATACCCATTGGGTAAATGAAAAACCCTACTCCTTAGTTTGATTACTTAATTTCTTTTCTTTATTTCGATTTCTCTGTGAGTTGCTGCTTTCGGCTTTTTTAGGTGCGTTTTTTTCTTCTTTCTCTTTTGTTTTTGTTTAGTTTCTTCGTTCTTTCTTTGTATGCTTGAAAGAACAAACCATTCTTTGTTGTTTTTATGTTCCTTATTTATTATGCAATGTACAATGTACTATCCATCATTTAAGAAAAAATTTGCAATTCTGTAAGTTAGGGGTTTTGTTGGTTGTAATCTAGGTGTTTAAAAAAAATTACTTTATGAAAATAAGTTTCCAACTCTTTGGATTCCCTGTTATTTAGCTTGAAGAAGGTAGATTGTGAGGTTCTACATATCCAATTTGTCAACAGAAGTCGTGTATGTGTATAAAATTGATGAATTCTTGTGCTCTCCTTTTTTCCCCCCTTTTCTTATTTTCATACTAAAATGACAGCGAGGTTTTGCTTTGTATGTTCTTAGTTGTATGAGTAGTATACTGCATCTATGCTTTTTACTGTATTAAGTCTTCAGTCTTTCCGAGCTTCCATTTTTTCTTGGTGTAAAACAACTCACTATTATAAAAGAACTTATAACTCCATGATTTAGTAAGAAAATTTACTGTAGCAATGTTAAGCTTATTTTTTTTAAGTTATTTTTCAGTTCAACTAAAAATGGCGCAGAGACCTGGTGTGCATGCAATTACTCCTCAAACAACGTCATGGACTACGAAGGTGTAAGTTGTTGATAAATATGGACCATGAATAAGTAAACAAAAAAAAATCACATACGTAAACATGATCTTTGAAAATGAACAGGTACTTCTTTTTCTTACCAAATAACTATTCTATTGTCTTTCATTACATGTACCTTTGTATATTTGTCTCGATAGCTTACATACACAAGTGCATTCCACTTTCATGTACTAACTACGCATAGGAAGAACAAGTAAAGGCAATAATTTATGGCGACAAGATCCCCTTTCTACAGGATAAGTTTGAATTTATTTGGGATGATCACAGGTAAAGAAGTGGAAAAGATATTATCCCCGACCACGGAGGAGGTTTATGAGATTGTTTCAATTAAGGTACAAATTGTAACTATAAAAAAACTCACACCCACCCATTATAATAGTTCAACAATTTATATACTTCTAATTTTACTTACAAAAATGGTTAATATATATTCTTTCCAAAATTAGTCCTTGCCAGTGCAAGCTGTTCAAGGTCGGCTTACTCATCGACTGTTCAACATCAAAGCAAAAAAAATCATCTATGGAAAATTGTTCCTTCACTCGTGTGTGGAGACAGAAGAAGCTCTACCTTCTCTTCCGACACCAACCTCAGTTTCCAATGGTGAAGGCAGTAAAAGAAAGAAAGGTCATCCTTCTTCATCCACTGAAGAAACAGAATATACAATTGTTGGTGAATCGTTGAAGATGAAACAAAAATTGTAGTCGACGACTCCAGTGAAAATGAAACAAGGTTCCCAGCAACTTGCCTTTGTCATTGTTTCTATATTTGCATTTTTACCTTTTTACATTAACTTTTCCAGCGCCTAACTCAGTCTGTTCTTCAGACTAATATATGTAGGTAAAGCAGGTGCATTTTGCAGCTAACTTTTGGCTTTTTAACTTGTGGAATAAAGGTGATCAAAATCGCAAGTTCTCTTTTTTTTAAAAAAAAAAATTCTTCCACTCCAAGGCAATTGAATCAACATTAGTACTCATTTCACAAACAATTGTTAGATTAAGAAAGTTTTGCTTGCTCGGAGTATCTACTAGAATATCGTAACTGATTCCATCACATGTAAATTAGTAACATATATTCTATATATCAATAATCGTTTTAACACAAATAGAAATAGTAGTTCTCCCTTCATGGCTGTGCAAATTAGAAATATTTAGAACATGACTATGATCATTACACTACATCTTGGAGAATAGAATTAGTGCAAGAAGTTTTTCATGTGCCTTTGTTGTTTACCTTTATTATAATTGTTACTTTAGCAGAATAATAAACTATTTGGAACAAAAATATCCTAAGACAGAGGCATTTCATTGCTTAGAGCTCAAGAGAGACTAAGGAACAACGACTTAATCTTGCTCTTTGTAAGTGCAGCATGGTTGATATGGTAAAACATCCATACCAAGCTACAAATTGTGCTCTGTTCTTAAAAACTTGGATCAAGGTTTCATGATCATCAGTCCACGATGTGGCTAGGCAATAAAAGGTATGATCTATTCATAATTATCTGAGCAAATATGTATCACGTACTTTTCACTTAGTTAAGAACATGAGTAACAAGTCAAGTAGATATATGTAGATGAAAGTTGACTCTGAAAAAAACTACATAACTTTCTTTTGTATCTTCTTCTTGACAGTAACCCCATATCTTAAAGTCGTTATAGCTTTAGCACCTCGGGTTTTTGTATGGAATGCCTTTATCATCTTCTTTTTTCTATTTTTACTATTTGTTAAAATACTATACTGTCTTTAGTAAATACACTCTCCCCCTTATTTGAAGCCAAGTTAGTCCTTATAATGATTTAACTTGTTTTCCACATACTTTTTTCTAGGAGAATCTGAAATTCAGAAGTTGTCATGTGCACCGTGCTTGTACTTTTGTCAAACGGTACTACAAAAGGGAGGCCTATAACGACGAAAGTTTATTGGATGATCTGCACTTATCGTAAATATGATTAATGTACCATATAATGAACAACTTTGTTCCACAAATGATGAATGTACACAATATGAAGCATTATTGTTGTTTGTACTTTATTAGTTTGATATTACTTCAATTTTGGGTTTTGGTATTTTGTGATTGTACAAAAAATTTATTTTCGACTTTTGGTAGTTTTGTGTCACGACCCAATTTTCGGGGCCGTGATGGCACCTAAGTGTTACATCCTTAGGCGAACCACGAATAATTAAACTGACTCATAATGATAATTTAGATAGAAATATTTCAATAAAATGTAGGTGTAGACATCCACCCGAAATACAGTGTCAATAGAGCATCTACGAATTCTGACATCCGATATATATAATATATAATACAAGATGTAGTAAGCGACTAAACACTAAGGTGGATCAGACGGTATGCCACCGCGAACCATGCGGTTGGCTCACCTCAAGCAAAAATAGCCACAGCCTCGAACGGATCAGATAAGTCCAGCTGTCTGACTAGTAGAAGGATCTGCACATTTAAACAGTAAGTTATGAGCCAAAGCCCAGTAAGATCATCGACAGGCCCGCTAAATTACCCTTTCGGGACAAGTCTTTGATAATGCATAAGCAGATAACGGAAGTACAATCCACACCTTTGCAGTAACCCATAAACATTACATGCGATAATATAATTATACAACAACACAAGCAATAATACGCGGATACATAACATGGTCAATAATATAAAGATACATAATATAGGCAGCATATACAATATTATATTGATATTATGGCATAAGCAATAATATAATAAACACACAGCATGGCGATGATATATCTCGCATACCACATAAGTAATGATGTACCTAGCACATAGCATAAGCACACACCCTGTGCGGCTTTGTTTATAGGTCATAACGCACCACAGGCCTCTGTCCCTATAAACAACTTTACTTATAGGTCATAACGCACCACAAGCCTCTGTCCCTATAAGTCTCCACATCTAGGTCATAACGCACCACCGGCCTCTGTCCCTAGATGGAATTTCGCTTCTAGGTCATAACGCACCACCGGCCTCTGTCCCTAGAGCATATCAATAATACACCGGCACACAACATCGACTATACACAAGTCACGTTTGTGCTTTCTCCTTTTTTGTATAAATATAACGAGTAGTACATAATACTATCTACTAGAAAATGCTAGTCAATTAAGTACTCGACATCTTACTTAGCAAGATCAAATCTTATCCGCAAGCAAAATAGAGGTCAAGTCTCACTTACCTCAAAATCGGCTCAAGTGGCTAAGGAACGACCTCCTTTCCCAAACGATGTGCCTCCGTAAGACTCCTCTCTGAGCCAAAGAAATAGTGTCGCACTCGTAAGCATGTGAGAAAAGGATTCTAAGCCCTTACGCAATTTAAAAGGCAATTTACCAAAATACCCCCGGGTCGGACGTACCCAAAACCCGTAAAATTTATGTTTCCGGACTCCCCATACTCCCACGAGTCCAAAAGTACCATTATTGCACATACCCGAGTCCAACTCGGTTATTTTTCCCATTTCACAATTCTAGGGTTCAAACCCTCTTTCCAAGGATCGTCACTTTGATCCTCGGATTAAAGCGTTAAAAATGGGTAAGAATAGTTACCTTGTGTTTAGGAATGATTTTGGTACTTCAAATTCCCCTTGGAATCACTTTTAGAAGCTCAAAACATGAAAATAAAAAAGAATGCCCGCCCTAGTATATATAGCAGCCCGCAGCTTTAAAGAGTTGTACCACATGCTGTCCAAATTGTACCTCACTGGACAGCTTTCGGTAAAATACACATAACTTTTCGTACAAATGTCAAAATGATACGAAATTGGTGGCATCAGAACCACAACTCAAAGAGCTACAACTTTCATGTTTTGACTTTTTTCTAATTCCTTATGGATTGATCTGAAAAATGGATTTTTTTCCGACTGAACAGTAAAAAAAACAGATTTCAGCAGCTTTTTGGCTTGCACCAGATCAGCCACTGTTTTTGGGTCCAAACGGGACCCTACGAAGCTCGGAATGACCCCAAAATTTGTACACAAGTCATACAAGACTTGTGTGACATGATCGTCAAGACGGAACTCAATTCAGATCTCTAGAACTCAAAAAGTGGGTCCCACGGGAAAGGGTCAAATTTCGACTTTAGCCAAAATAGCGAATTTTAATCAAACGACCCCGGAATCCAAATTCGAAAGTTGCTACAAGTCACAAATGATGATACGAACCTAACGGAACTCTCAGATCTCTCATCGGAGTTTGTTTGCTCAAATCGAGCTCCGAAACCTCTTTTAACCTTAACGAATATCCGAAACGGATGTCTTTCTCCGATACCTATCTAACAAAGTTCGTTTTAGCTAAAAAATTTCAGACATGTCATAATGGACCTAATGGAGCTTTTGGAATTTTCGACACGCAAATCGAGGTCCCGATTCCCGAAACGACTATTTGAGGTCGTTACATTTTGTAACAACGCACACAATGCAAAAAATAACATTAGGCAAGCTGAGATCCGCCACCCGTGAAGGTTTCTAGTTAATAATACTAGAAAAAAGAATAGGGCAAAAGGCGAGGCTAGTTTTAAAATGAGGAGATGTAGCAAGTGCAGTAGTAAAAAACAAGAAAGGAGAATAAGAGTTTGACACATGGTGGAGTTGTGCATGATATTTCATCGTAATGCGAACGTGGCAATTGGTCACCGCAAACGTGTTCTAAGCATTCACTCCCCAGCAGGCAGCAGCTACGTACACCATAACCTCATTTATAGCTGAAGGAGCATGAATGAAAGTGCAAGAAAATATACAGAAAAAATGGGAGTGTTCGATTATGTGATGAATAGCAACAGCAGTAGCCATGAGCAAGTTGTACTTCCAATGACAGTTTTCGTGGCCATTCTGTGCCTATGTTTAGTGATTGGTCACTTACTCGAAGAAAATCGTTGGGTTAACGAGTCCATCACCGCCATTATTATCGTACCTACTCTTTCTATCTACTCTTCTTATTTTTTTTTTCTTCTTTAAAATTAGTAGTTGCTTGATAACAATGTTCTCATAGGGTTGCATATCTGGGACAATAATACTTCTGATAAGTAAGGGGAAAAGTTCTCACATACTTAGATTTAACGAAGAGGTCTTCTTCATTTATCTACTTCCTCCTATTATATTTAATGCAGGGTAAGAGGCTGTTCTGTTAACTCATTATTTCATTAAACTCACATATATATATTTTACATTTTAAAATGGTCGATATATACTTTGTGTATTATCCAGATTCCAGGTCAAGAAGAAGCAGTTCTTCCATAATTTCTTAACTATCATGTCCTTTGGAGTTATTGGTGTTTTCATATCATCAATTATTATCACTGCTGGTAATGATCTCACATTCCTCATGACCTTAATTTGGGATACATTTGTCATTTATCTTATTCTCCGGTTAATTTTCATTTTCTACTATTAATATAGGTAGCTGGTGGCTGTTTCCCAAGCTTAATTTTGTAGGCTTAACCGTTCGTGACTACCTCGGTCCGGTCCCTTTTCTATTTGAATTTGTTTGCTTTCTTGCTTATATATCAGCTAATTCACTGACATGCATAATAACTTTGATGATAAAGGTATTGGAGCAATATTTTCGTCAACGGATACTGTTTGTACATTGCAGGTTAGTTGCAAGTTATGATATGTCCTGTTTCATTAAATGTTACATCTAACATTATTATTTCGTTTCGTAGGTTCTTCATCAAGACGAGACTCCTTTGCTATACAGCCTTGTCTTTGGGGAAGGAGTAGTGAATGATGCTACATCAGTTGTTCTCTTCAATGCAGTGCAAAAGATTGATGTTGATAGATTCAGCAGCTGGTCCGCGGTCCATATCCTTCTAGATTTTCTCTACCTCTTCTCCACAAGCACTGCTCTTGGAGTTTCTGTCAGTTTCACAAATCTTTTAACTCCTTACTATGTACTCCAGTGCTAGTATAGCTCATGCTCTTGTTTGTTCGGTCGTTTGTATTGAACTTGAAATGCACCCTAAACATTTAACCTTGTTACTAATAGCGTTGAACAGGGTGTCCTCTTAGAGAATGGACTGAGGATACATTTAGGTATTGGGCATGGACTTTATCAAGCAATCTGAAGAAGTCCGAGATGCAACTAACATAAGCATATAAGAAAGGCGTACATGCGCACACAACACATTTTCGCATATGCTCCGAGGAAATCTGTAGCATATAATTTCATTTGCATCTCATTGTTGCTCATCCATCAATAGAGGATATTCATACCTTTCCAAGGCTGAGATCTGACGAAAATGTGTATCACTGTTTATGTCAGCGAATGCATTTGAGTATTCGGGGTTGGTGTAATTGATAAATTATTGTTTCCTAAACAAGTATACTAATGAACTATTAGGATGCCCATTTCATCAAGCATGAGGTTGAGATCATTGGCACCTAGGTTGCTTGGATGCTTCAAAATCCCTACCGTACCAATGTCCATCTGACATGACTGGGTGTGTGTGTAGGATGCACACTGGATTGGTCAACCTAACATGGGTGTTTCGACACACCTATGGCCAAGAAGTATTTTTAGATGATTGGGCATTTGGTCTGGTTTTGGCCTTTGGGTTTGTTAATTTTTATTCACAAAAAGTACCGGGATACGTTGCTGTATGCAAGATAGCTTATGAATAAGATAGTATGTACAATGATTTTTATAATACTAGCTTGTCCGAAATATATACTTATATTATGATTTATATGTCGTAATGTACATTTATTAGTCATATCCCAGCACCCCGTACCTACACGTCAATCTGTATCGAGTCCTAAAATTTATGTGATGAAGAAGTCGACCTCTAGCTGTACACCCGTATTGGATGGCCACACCCGCATCCAAGCATCACAGTTTGCCACCTATTTGGCATCTACGTGGAGATTACTATTTGTGTACGTTGGGGGTAGAGAAACTCAAATATTATGTCATCCAGATGTATTTCTCAAATTGTTGCCCTAGCTTAGTGGATCCTATAGTAAGTTTATCCACTCAAATGCATAGTTATCTATAGGAAAATGTGTTCTGTATGTGTATGAGTGCCATGAGCAAATAATCTGGCTGAATGTGTTTATTTCTGCTTGCAGGCTGGACTTCTAACATCATATATTCTTAAAGGCTTATACTTTGGGAGGTAAAATTTGTGTTTGGTGCCTCTGTAAGCCTATATGGAGGCTTGGAATATAGGATGAATTGTAAATGTAAATGAGTACTACTAGTGGTTGTGCAATAGTCAGGACTTAGCTGCTCATACATGTGCAGACATTCTTCCGTGCGTGAGATAGCTCTCATGCTTCTGATGGCATATCTGTCCTACATGTTGGCCGAGGTAAAGCAGTTCCTTGTAATCAACTTTCGATTTTGCAGTAGTTTGTTCACAAAATCTTAATTCATCATTGTCACCTGTGGAAACGGCATAAACTGGTTGACTTTCTGTATCTATTTCATCAAGCAACAAAAAGTTCATGCTATGGTTGCTAAAATCTACTTAATTTGGGTAGTTAGAAAGGGTGAAACACAGAGATTATTTCGTCTCTCTGCAATTGGGGGAGGGTACAAACTGGATTCATCTTTGGCGTGTGGTGTGGCTGATGCCCGGTCGGGTAATATCTATCTAAAATATCCATCTTTTTAGCTTGGATGTTATGGCACAACTTATAGAGCCATGCCATTATTTCTTAGGATTCAATCCAAGTAATTTATCTCTGCTATTACGTTTCTTCCTCTTATGATAACATTCTCATTTCCTTTCATTTACTCTTTCTTCTTTTCTTACTTTTTTTTTTCGAGGTCCCATCTTTTGACGATCTCTGAGCCGATGCTATTTTATTCAAACTTTGTTGTCTTAAGCTTTTATGCTTCTATGAGCAGCTTCTGTCCCTTTGCATGTTTGTTTTCATATTTTCAGTTCGCATACCAGTGTCATATTTTTCTTATTTCGTTTTTTTTTCCTTGTAAGTTCTATCATCGTATTTAAAGAGTGGTTCTGTTGTTTATAGCTTTTCAGCCTCAGTGGGATTTTGACCGTCTTCTTTTCCGGAATTTTGATGTCTCACTATGCATGGCATAACTTGGCCGACAGTTCAAGAATCACTACAAGGTAGGATGATTAAATATTTTCTACTGTGTCGAGCAACTTTGGAAATGCTCTCATAAAGTAAGAAGCTTTGGACCACAGGCATGCATTTGAAGCTATGTCTTTTATAGCTGAAACATTCATATTTCTGTATGTGGGGATGGACGCTCTGGACATTGAGAAGTGGAAAATGAGCAAACAAAGGTGAGATATCCACACAACGGTTAGTCAATCAGCTATTCTTTTTGTTACTACTTCACTTTTGAACTTGGGTTGAGGTGTGTCCCCCTTAAAGCATAAGATAGTAACAGTATAGCATTAATATGAACTACCCCTGATTTCTGGTTGTGCCTTTTATTCAAGAATCCATTTGTATGTTTACTGCATTTTAACTTAGTAGAAGTTGACTACTTGCAATTGGATGAGTTGATGAGCAATGACCTTGTGAAAGCTGTTCTCACCAGCGGACTCTATGAACGTTAGAAACAGTGGTACGCCACACCTTTTTTACCATATGGCCACTGAGCTCCCTTGTCTAAGTAGGTAATTTCGATTGATGTGGAACCATTTAGCATCTTGCCTTCAGAATTTGAACTGTATCATTGGACTCCAGTTAAATATGAGAATGACTGCCATACCGTGGATGTCACAGTAGACAATTAATAGACCCATTCTGCTCGAACTCTAGTTTATAATTTGGTTTGGTAGAATCTCCCTTGCATGAACTCTCCTGTGTTCTGCCATGCAAAGCTTGTGAAATTTTGGTGGTTACAATGTGATGGGAAGGTTTCTCTTTTTGTTAACTTCTAGGATGGTTGCAACTAGTAGTAGCTTTTTGTCTAATGCATTACTTCTGGTAATCGTCAGTTTATTGGGATAAGCTCTAAGATCATAAAACTGTATGTACAAAGTGATTGTCGAATATCTATCTTGGTGACTTGAAAGATGTTGCATAGGATGCCATTTGCATTCGTGTATCTCAGTTGTATATATGGTATTTCAGACCTGCCGACATAGACCTGGCTTTGTATCGGAATGTTTAACTACTACTCATTCTTGCTGGCAGTGTTTGGACTTCAATGGAAATATATAGTACCGTGCTCCTGTTGATAGCGGTTGGGCGTGCTGCTTTTGTGTTCCCCCTCTCTGCTCTTTCCAATTTCATGAACCGACATGCTACTAGAGCTCCCTCAATAACGTTCAAACACCAGGTCACATACTAGTTATTCTTGGAGTAATAATGTCGTGTATGCATCCTTGTGTTGATGACCTATTTGTTTATCAGATAGTAATTTGGTGGGCTGGTCTTATGAGGGGAGCTGTCTCCATTGCATTGGCGTTCAAGCAGGTATTTGGAATTTCTCAAAATGTGGCTGTTGGTTTTGAGATGAAATGGAAGGAGTACTTTTGAATATGCGTAGACTAATTTTGAACCTAAAAACTTTTGATGCAGTTCACATATTCTGGTGTTATAGTTGATCCAGTGCATGCTGCTATGGTTACCACTACAGTCATTGTTGTGCTCTTTAGTACATTAGTAAGTTAATTGCCATCAGATGAAAGAACTTCCATTTTCGATATGGCAATATCTGTTAGAATAGCAGAAATTGTGATATTCTTGGTCCTTGTGGAGATTAAAATTTAATATTCCGCTTTATTTGCTTCTAGTAACTCTAGTAGTTCATTGGTTCAATTGCAGGTTTTTGGCTTCTTGACAAAGCCTCTTGTTAACCATCTGCTTCCGCATCACGACCACACGAGGAGGAGTATAGACAGGGAACCAACCATCTCAAAAGATAGTCTTCCTTTGCTTTCATTTGAAGAATCTGCCACAACGAACCTACTACGCGCGAAGGACAATTTGTCCATGCTTTTTGAAAGACCTGTATATACAATCCATTCTTATTGGAGAAGGTTTGATGACGCTTACATGAGGCCAATTTTTGGTGGACCGCGTAGAAATGAGTCTTCAGGATAGGAGCCCTGGCATACTGCTGAGGAAGTGAGGATACTGGAAAATGATCGTCCATGGAGCACAGAAAAGGGGTGATTGTGATTCATTATCTACATAGCGAAATTCTGACATCTGAGCTTCAGTGGAGATGCACACTTTTTCTGACACAAATTTTGATTGGATTTCGGAACGCCGGTTGTGTCGACTCTTTCTTTAATTGGAGAAGGGAAAATTGATCTGCATAAGAACGGGTTGGAGATTCAGACTTTTGTTTTCGTCTTTTAATTGTGTGACGTATGGTGCATTTTTGTTGGAATAATTGTATGATGTGGTCTGACTAGATATATAAGTTAATGGTCATTTTCTTTTGATGAACCAGTAACAGCAAGGTGTGACTGGCGCCAACATCGCGTTTGAATGGTTGTGATCGTGCACTGATTCTGCTTATCGGTTCACTTTTTGAATTACTAGTTTCCATGTATGCGTGCCGCACGTATATATATTGTCCATTATTAATATGACAAAGAGTGATTTTAGTATTATATATTATCTTATTGAATAAATTTTGCAAGAATCATGATATTGTCCATTATTAATATGACAAAGAGTGATTTTAGTATTATATATTATCTTATTGAATAAATTTTGCAAGAATCATGATAAAAGTAGCATAAAATCTATATATGCTAAGTGTAACATATACAGTTTCGGTGTTTCTATAGACTATAAAATTTATTAATATTGCTAAAACTAATGTATGCAGATGTAATATTTTATTCCTCGGAATGGGGTATACATAGGCGTAAAGATTATTCTCTAATTATAAGATGCTTATCTCACTAGTATAGTAGTACACGTTATAATAATATGTATAATTGTTCATAACGAATACTTAATTAATTAAGATCTAATACATGATCCTAAACCAAAACGATCTAGAGAAGAACAAATAATAAAAAAGGAATAATAACTTTCGTGAAGTTTGTCAAATTATTATGTTCTTTACGCAACAGAACCAAAGCTTAAAAAGCGATACTCCTTGAAAAATTTACAAGGAAGAATCTGGAATATAGCTTCTTTGATAGAATTGCCCATATAGTTTAGACAATAAAAATTTAAAGAAATATTGAAGTGTAAGTACTAATAAAAAAAAGTTCTACTTTTATATTTATGTAGAATTGAATTCCTACATTTCTACTTGGAATTTTAATTTAAATTCATAAGAAACTTCATCTTAATCCTCTTAAAGTAATTGTTTTTACTATCTAATAACCTTTATAATGTATAACCAACAAGTCAGTTTAATAGAAAGCAAACGTAATCCATGTTCATAGTTGACTTGGAAAAGGAATGAGCTAGTAATTCCTACGTGGGATAAATTTAGGAATGCAATTTTACTATTATATTAGTTAGTTCCAACTTAAGATAGAAGTAGGATTATTATTATATTAAAATTGAAATTTTAATACAATTTAACAATTTTATCCAATATTATATTTATATTAAGGGGTAAAAAAGTCGTTCACATTTATCCTCCTAACATTGGTGCTTCTATAATAATATAGATAATTAACACTTAATCGTTTCTCTGAAGAACGTGGTTACAAGGGTGCAACAGTAATATTGATAGGATTTTTATTCATTTTCTAGCAGAATGGGGACGGAAACAACCAAAGTTTGAAGGAAGTGATTATTGTTCATGATGCAGGGCAAATCGAGCCAAGACACCAACCATCAAGAGCCAAGCTTGAGGGATGCAAAGGACGGGAGATCAAGAGCTTCAGAGGAGAGGTCGGAAGCAAATTGAAGACTTGTTGTTTGGTTTCAAGTCTTGGCCAGGCGCTCCTCCTCACTGCCTAAGGAGCCAGGCGCACCTCTTAGGTCCAAGCGCTCCTCCTGGTCTGTTTTATAATTTTGGACTTTTGACTAGTTTTCCTATTTTAGTCCTGTGTGGCCTATTATGTGTAACCCAACTTGAGCGATTTTTAGACGTTTCATTAGGAGTGCGGAACATGTATAAATACCACACTTAGTCATTTCATTTCATTAGGTAGAATTTGACATTGAAGAATAGAACATAGAAGTGGTTTGGCCTCTCGTGTTTGAAGCTTGAAGCTTTAAACGGAAGCACAAACAAAAGGAGAGAGAAAAAGTCGAAAAGAAAGGGGGGAAGAAGTCTAGTGCTAGTTCTTACTAACACTTCTTTATCTCTTGACTTGGAATCATGTGGATTTTATCCTAGTATGAAATCCTTGTAAGGTTCGAGTTTCACTTCTCCCTTTTGGATAATCAATTCATGTTTGAATCGTTTATCCATTCTTTCTTCTATTTCTGTTCTTCCTAGTCTCGACTTTCTTGTTATCTCATTTATCTTTAGCTTCCGCTACTTTATTTGCTTCTGCGTCGTTTTTACCCTGCATCAAATCGAGCCAAGACACCAACCATCAAGAGTCAAGCTTGAGGGATGCATAGATGGGAGATCAAGAGCTTCGGAGGAGAGATCGGAAGCAAATTGAAGACTTGTTGTTTGGTTTCAAGTCTTGGGCGCTCCTCCTCAAAATTTCAAACGCTCCTCCTCACTGCCTAAGGAGCCAGGCGCACCTCCTAGATGTCAGGTGCTCCTCCTCAGCTCTTCACTGCCTAAAGAGCCAAGCGCACCTCCTAGGTCCAGGCGCTCCTCCTAGCCTGTTTTATCATTTTGGACTTTTGACTAGTTTTTCTATTTTAGCCCTGTGTGGTCTATTATGTGTAACCCAACTTGAGGAATTTTTAGACATTTCATTAGAAGTGTGGAACATCTATAAATACCACACTTAGTCATTTTATTTCATTAGTTAGAAAAAAAATAAAAAAAAATGAGAAAAAGACAAAAGTTGAAATGAATGGCGGTTAAGAAGATGAGCTTATATAAGCTCATCTTTAATTGAAGCAGCAACAAAAACGTAACATTAGCAGAGAAAAAGGAAAAAATCACAGTGAGGAAAAAATGCCAGAAAATGAAAAAAGGGGCCGGAGAAAAGTAGAATTTTCACCCTGGAACATTCAGGTAATGATCCTAATATATCATTTGAGTTTTCTACGTGTGTTTGAATATGTTTTAACGGTAAAACTTGGAATATTAGACATCGTTTTAATAAGTTCAATTAATAGTTTAAAGGGTCAAATGGACCCCGATAATGAAATTGATTATATATTCGTACTCAGTGAGTTATGTGAAACTTATAAATGTAATTTATTTGGGGTTTGGTTATGTGACCATAAACCCTGTACATAGGCCTGGCCTGCGTATTGCATATGCGAATAGGGTGTCAGGTTCCTACCCGGATTGCCCTAAGATGTGAGGAATGAAGCCTTTATCCCTATTTGATATATTTTTCTGCTCATTGAACACAGTGGGATCGTTTGGCCATGAATCCAAAAGAATAAAGCGGTTGTAGGGTAGCAGTGTTAACTTTGGTAGAGGTAAGTGTTTATATCCATTTCTTTGGAGGCACCTGGCCTCGTGGATTTTCTACCACGTGTTCCTTACGTGTGTAGCTGCCGATAGGCATACTCATTACGCCTTAGCTTTGGATTTATATTCTATATTATATATTATGTCCTGTTATTGGTATTGCATTGAGAATCTGAGTATTGTACTTTGGTTGTGAGTTGGTATATACTTTCCAGCTGTCGATGAGAGTCCCGCATTGGTGATGGGTTATTATTGCATCATGTTGCATTCGTATGCACATTGCATCATATTGAGGGTCGGAGGATTCCGCCCTCGGAGCAGGAGGATTCCGCTCCATTGCATCATATTGAGGGTAGGAGGATTCCGCCCTCGGAGCAGGAGGATTCCGCTCCATTGCATCATATTGAGGGTAGGAGGATTCCGCCCTCGGAGCAGGAGGATTCCGCTCCATTGCATCATATTGAGGGTAGGAGGATTCCGCCCCCGGAGCAGGAGGATTCCGCTCCATCTATTTGGCACATGTGACATCATTGCATCATACTGCATTCATCCCATTTCATTGCACCGCGTGCTGACTATTGTGTGACTATCGTGTTGTGTTTTATATATGCGGTATGTGTATCGTATCTCAGTTTGCCTATATATTTCTGGCTCGTATCTCGGGTTGCACGCCGCAACGGTATAAATATATGGATCGGGTTGCACGCCTCGAGAATATGAATATATGGATCGGGTTGCACGCCTCGACAATATGAATATATGGATCGGGTTGCACGCCGCAACAGGATGGATATATGGATCGGGTTGCACGCCGCAACAGGATGTATTTCTGATTGTTAATATGTTCGGGATACCTCTATGTTCTGGTTATCTTACGTTCCTGGTTGTTAATGACTTTGTCATCCCATACGTGTTTCTAGTTATTATCTCTCTGCGTTTTTATAATTTAAATAACAGGAATTTTGTTTATCTGTTTCTTCTTGCTGGCTAGCTATCCTATTCTTTGAGGTGGCTAGTCTGCCCCACTTATTGAGTCCTTTTGACTCACCCTTGTTTGTTGTTTGTTTCTTGTCTATCTATTTCGTTTCGTCAGGTTCACTCCAGGATTGAGTTCGCCACGTTGTGTAGGAGCGAAGACGACTTCAGCTGTCAGGGTGAGCCAGCTTTTATTCCAGATGGCCACCAGTATATTGGTTATTATTTCAGTTGCATTTTGCTCCCTTCAGGAGGTATCTGTCTTCTTTTGTACTCTTAGATGTCTAGTCTGGATAGCCCTAAACCTAGTATATTGGGTAGTCAGCTGTAATTTCTTTTGTACAGCTTAGAGGTATCAGTATGTCTGTGCTCTTTCTAAGTCTTGTTTTTTATTTAAGAATTGCATTATATTTATTTTCCTAATGTAATTGGTAAGGGTTCGCCCGACGGGTCTAGGGGAGGATGTCGGGTGCCCGCACGGCCTAGCCGGATTCCGGGTCGTGTCAACAAAGATGTACCGTCAACGGTTAGGACTTTTCTCCCGTAGGTTAATCCCCTGATCCACGCTCCATAAAAGAGACCAAAATACAAGAACTTCCCAGTACTAGAAAGCCTCAAATCTGTCCTGCTTCCTGGATTCTTACTCCTAACCATATAAGCATATGCATCTAAAATTTCAATACCTTTCTCATGTGTTCCCCGTGTCAAAGCCTTTGCAAATTGACAGCCCCTAAGACACTTCCAGTAGCTAACCTGACAACCCAAATCGGTGTTGAGGGACTCCCTGATAGCTTTTCTAGTTGGACCTTTTCCTTTTATATATCTATTTTTTATGAACTCACCAATTATTTGGGCAGAGACGTGTGAATTATGACTAGAATGATGTTGGATACCGCATGTGTGCAAGTTATTGTAAACAGTAATGTAAAACCTATCATTACTTTTATACCTCATTGCCCTTATCCATCACTTGCAATTCACATCTACACATCTAGCATTAAAAATCTTTGTCGTATTCTTCAATGCTTTGTAATTAAAATGATTTTTAGCTGCTGCAAGCTTCAATTGGGTGACCAATTCTTTCTTATTAGTGAAAGTCATACCTGTTTAAAAACTTTTGCCATCGAAGAGGTGAATATCGGCTGGCTACTTAGTGTTGGAACCACAAGGGTATGGGTATACATGGCAGGATCCTCCTCTACATATTTTTCTTCTTCTACGCCTCTTCTGTCTTCTTCTACCTCTCCTCTGTCTTCTTCTACCCCTCCTCCTTTGTCTTCTTTTACTTCTTCATGTACGTCATCCAATTGCTGACTAAAATTATGCCATCCACTATTTGGCGTTTCTTAGTCATTAGAGCCAACACATACCTCCGGCTTAGAAACCACAGTTACTCTTAGAGTGGGCCTAGCACCGTTACGATCAACATATATAGATGTACATCATTATCATTAATTCTTATTGTAATGGAATGAGTCATTTGATTTGCGGCAACACTCAGCATGTAAGTAATGCAAATGCCCCTCAGATTATCTCTTATCCCCCAACTTCCGATGATTTTGTTAAGCAGAACATCATACGTAACATCTCTTGGCACAAGAGTGGGTCTTGACTCTTTCACCTTCGGAACCCAAGCATAACATTTAGAACCTCCACCCATTCACTTTGATAATTAACTCCTAATATAACCTCACCCATCGATGGTCACCTGCAATAAATTGGAATGACCAATTATAAGTATCAAATTGACAATATTTATACAAGATGTTTCAAACTTTTACATTTTTCGTTTGGAACATCGTATGTAGAAGTTCTGAACATCTAAATACAATTTTTCATTCATAAAGGCAAGATGTTCCAAATTTCTAAAAAAGATGCTCCAAACATTCTGCTAGGGTGTTCTGAACATTTGATGAGAAAATTTCAATATTTATATACCACGTGCAAAACGCTAACAAGATGTTTGGAATTGCTGTTACGACCATAGGAACGTCTAAAAAGATGTTTGGAATTGCCGGCATAATGTTCGGAGAACCTGCATTCGAATCAACCTCGAATCAAGAAAAAACAGGTAAAACACATATTCTAAAGTTAGTACAGTTACAGGAGATGACTGAGTAGACAAGATTTTACAATTAGAGGAACAAGATTTCACCTTTAATGGATAAGAAACGAGCAGCTTTGGAAGATTTAACTAAATCCCTTATAACCCAAATGCGGGTGGTCTGAGCTTGTATTTCGTAAAAGTGGAGATGATATTGAGTAAATAATGTGGAGGATAAGATTATTTCGATGTAGGAAGAAGCTCCACAATGCATCTATGGTGGAATTTTGAGTGGGAAATGGAATGGTGAAAATGGAGGAAAAAATGGGGGAGAGGAGAGAGGGAAGGGCTGCATAAATCTAGGTTTATGGCCAAATTTGGCCAAAAAACAGCCTTTTATACTTGGACCATTGTGTAACATAAAAAACTTTGGGGTCAGAAGATTAGATAGTTAGAAGATTTTAATGCTATTAATGATTAGAGGACCCTATACTATATAATTAAAACTTAAGCCTTTTTCCATTTAAAAAAAAACTTAAGCTTTGTCATGCCAATGACCCGAGAAAGTCCCCGGGAGCTGATTGCCCATATGGAGAAAGTCATTGGGACTTATACCGGGTACAAGTTTCTGTGCCAGGCACAAGAAAAATAGTAGTAGTCATACTCTGATACGTCAAACGTTAGTAGTTTTAAAAAAGGATATATACGTGTCGAAGAAGAAGATAGGGAACAACTAAGGTTAGCTGATACTAGAAATATCTCTCCAATCACTTGTAAAGCACACGACATTGACAACTGTAACTTTGTTGGATTGTACACGGATAATGACTATATGCTCATTACTCTCAAGATGTCATTCAGATCTATTGGATCGTCATTCAATAATATTACTCGTTCCCTTTACTTCATTATATTTATTGTCGTTATAAACTTACTACTCCCTCTGTCCCATTTTATTTATTATAGTTACTATTTCGAGAGTCAAACTTCTTAAATTTGACCGTAGATTAGGATATAAAATCTTGAACTTTTCTTAAATAAAATTTACATATTTGAAAACTACATGAAAAGTACTATAAGTCACAATAAATTACATCTCAAAATGTTTAAAAGATATATATAAAGATTACGGTCAAAGATAAACTCGTTTGACCCTCGAATTCCGAACTACGACAAACAAAGTGGGACGGAGGGAGTACTTAACTTACGACCTACTTTAATACCACTATAATGCCTATTCCATAAATTTAATAAATTATTTATTGTCGTTATAAACTTATTACTTAAGTCACGACTTTAATACCGCTATAATGCCTATTCTATAAATTTAATAACAAAAACGGTGGGCTAATCTTGATAGTACACATTATTTGTGGCCTTAAAAACATAAAATTAATTGGAAAATCTAACGGGCAATAAAATTGTCGGCCTACGAATGTGGTTTCGATCCTTCTGGTGATGCCAAAAGTCGTTTTGATATAAGATTTTTAGATTGTACATAAACTAAATCTTTTACTACTACTATGATTATTAAAATACATGGCGTTCTTTTCTTTAATGTATTTTTCATGTGGTGTAAAAGATTATCAATGTTAATGGTATAACTAATACAATTTTTAAATAAATGAAAATGTCAAAACAGCAAAAACAAAGAAAGTTTAAACAGATGTTATAGTGTTTGACTACCTGGTCTGAAACATTACTATTTTCTAGGGTCCTCTTGATGAATTTCTTGAATCCCCATCAAAATTAGCTTTGAGCTATTAACCATTTGTAGTAATATCTTTGTAGTTAAATATTCGTGAACGTCAAAATTTGTCCAAAATGCAAATGTGTTAAGAGTCTTGAAAGTCACCAAAGCATCCCAAGGAGAAGACGCAGCATATATTACATCAATCTTAATGTACTACCCATAAAAGTGAAGAGTTGCAGTTGATATTCACTTATGCATGTGTTTCTAAGGATCACAAAAAGCAAGACAACTCAGGTGAAGTGGTGAAGGAAATCATACTGTCACCAAAACATTCAAGGAGAAATGGCAACAAACGTGTGGCATTCAAATCTTCCTTCCAGGCCTGATCAAGAGCAGCTGACAATTTTTGACCTTGCCCACAAGCCATCTCCCTTCTGCTACTGGTTCTCAGCAAATTCTCATTATGCAAACCTTGTGGTGCTGATGATAGACCAGTTTCAGTAACCCCTGGGGCGGTAGCATATCCGCCAGCAGGTCCTTGCATGCTTACTGGCAAAGAATTTGCTGTCGTTGAACCTGGTGGACCATCGGTCATTAATTTCTTGGTTGAAGGCTGCGTCAACATGTTATCCAGGCTTGCTTTGCGTTTATCTACACAGTTTTTTTCTCAAGTGTTTGTTAGAAGAGGCAATGATAGAAGTGCATTAACATTCGAAGATGAAATAAAACATTGCAGGAGACATTCAAGTTAAAGCATTTGGAGAAAGAAGACATCCATAGAAGAGGAGTTCTAACTTCGAATTCGCATGACAGAACACAGATCACTAGCAGGACAAACGCCGCAATAGGTTAGAGGAACTTCAGAGGTTACACGTCATATCACTTCAGGAGTCTAAACCTCAGCATATATTACGGACTCATGAGTTCCTAATAGATTTGTAAATGTTAGAGGAACTACATCCTTGATAAGCGTTTCAACCAGAGATAGACTCAGCCTCCAACATTTAGCATGAAATTTCTTCACATTATTTTGCAAGGAGATGACTCAAGATAATCCAGACAGAAGAATGACGATAATTAAAGAAATCTGTCATACGAATTTTTCTCGTAACCATTTCAATATTGACACTCCAAGAGGCAGAAATATTTAACATACAGCATTACACAAAAGTCCACAAGGAAAAAAGCATCTCCGGGAAGGGATGGAGTAAGTAAAACGATGAACAGGATCATACTCGACAATGTAGTTGAGACTTTCCACTTATTCTTCAGAAATGTTCGAGTAGAAGGAGATAGTGAAGCAGGAAGCAACTTGAGGCGCTCATGAAAGCATAAACCAGCAGCACACTGTGAACCCATTACATAATTAGAAGTTAATTGCAGTAGTGCCAAAATATCTCATAAAAAAAGCTAGAAAAGTCACATATCACTACGTTAACTAACAAAAAAGAACTAATTGGGCAAATCGATGAAGCAACACTCATTAACCATTCAAAACATCTAACCATCAAGGCTCCAAATACACGCCAAGCTTCAAGCCTTTTCATTTCGTTTTTTTTGCTTCTCAAGCTGCATTTCGGGTTCCAGCAATTGCAAATAAGCTTCAAGATTTGGCAGCACAAGTAGGCGAATCTATAAAAATTAGAATGTATCACCAATTGCTTACACTTCAAAATTGAGTAGTGGAGAAGATGGGAAGAAAATACAGAGAGAACAAGGAGATACCACACCAGGTCCAAGAGCTGCTAACCCTTGAATTGCACCATAATGTTGAGGCAGCATCTTAGTTGGATCCAGAAAAGAATGCAGCAAAGTCCTGGTGGCACGTGGCTGGAGATTGTGGTACATATGACCATGTCTGCTTTGTGAACAATACAGTGTCAGTTGATAAAAAAGGAAATATTACCGATATCATGGAAGTGAAATATTAGCTCAAAAGTCTATAAAGCACTGAATAGAAAGATGTGTTGCATTCGCCAACAACCATACATACAGATTAATACATTAGCAGTCACTAACAACCCCCTTCTCATGAGGGCCGCAAAAGGAAAATAGAAAACAAAGGCCACGACATAATCGGAGAATTTAGCCACACATAATAGGTTGACTTTGAAGAGTAAAATGGGAGAATCAACATACGCGCAACAGCCAGTGAAGCAGATGCATACTTTCTGTACATTCCAAAAGTGGGGAACTGAGAGATCCTTACCTCTTGCATATTAAAGCAACCAACTTTGCTGCGAAGTCCCTAAGTTCCCAATGATTGTCAGAGAATCTGTTCCCCAACCTTTTTGCAACAAGACACGTCACTATAGAAGGCATCAACTGGTGCAGCTGGAGATGAACTCAACAGAGAATCTTAGAAGTTATCCTAAACCTGTTTCCAAAAGTAAGCAGCATGTGGCACCAAGAATCAGCAATAGACTCACATATGGTTCAATATGTATTTGTGAATTCTGGAGAAGGCACCAGACCCGCATCAAAGCGAAAAGGAGAGGAAAATTGTTCAAATTCCTACCAACCTGACATGTAATAGACTATCATTACATCATTTTTGCATCACCCACTAATGTGCTTAAATTGGTTTACGATTACCTTGTCAGCAACAAAATATGTAAAGTATGGAACTAAAGGATGAAGACCCAAGTCCGTTGCTAAGCTTGCTAGAGCTTCTTTAAAGAGAAGGGATGTAGATCTATTCAGAGTAATCTCTGTAATTTTGTCATAATAGAGCTGGAAAAAAACCACGTATGCATAAGGATAAAATCATCTAAAAAAGGACACAAACATGTTAATACAGTAATTACCTGGAGCTCACGGGATAGGACATGCTTCACAGGTACTTGAATATCAACAGGAACTCCATCCTCCTTATACTCAGTCTTTCTGTTGTCAGAAGGCATAGCAAAGGCTGCGATTACATTAATATGTCAGACTGGAGTAAAACTCTTGTACTAATACTGAAAATTCGTCATTTGTTAGCCACACATCTTAACTAGATATACAAACTCTTTATGCAGATAACTACCAAATGTTAAAACATGCAGACAAGCTAAGACTGTTGGAAAACGCGGACCTTCAGGGGGAGGGTTTTGAGGAATAGCAGGCTGAACTCCTTCAACAGCTAACCAATGTGAAACAACAGCAGTGTCTAAAGATGCTTTGGGCAAAGGCGCTTTGATCACCTAAACAACAAATAAACAACAGCAACTTACTAAAGAGCATCACTTGAATAAATTTGATGACAAAAAGGCGTTGTGCTTTACATGTTTGAAATCTACATCCTTGTCATCCACGTAGAACAAATCTTTATGTGCAGCGGCTCTCCTGAACCTTAAATTTGGATCTCCTGAGGCAAAACTATATATTGGCTGAACATAAAAAGACGAATCAATTAGATCAAATAACCCATCATGTATAATAAGGTATACACATGAGGTACCTCTACACCTCTGAAGCTGAGGGCAGCATCCACATTATCATCAGTAGATAAGGTAGTTCTTTTTGAATGACGCATACATGTTATAGCTTCCTAAAAGCATCGACACAAAAAGTTAAGATAATTAGCTATTTCCAAAAGAAGGGTGTATGTGTACGTGTATGTGTATGTGTATGTGTATGTGCATGTATACCAACCTGCATAATCTCTCGAATACGGTATTCGACATCGGCAGCTAGAGCAGGCAACACATCAGCTGATAAATTGGTAACACCAACGCTTTGTGCGATCACTTCCATTGTCTCTTTCGGTACTATACTCATCTACCCGACTGGACACATCAGTCTGCTCGCGGTGGAACCTGACCCGACTGCTATGGGTTTGACCCGAACTCGAACCAGTCCAAGTAATGTTCGACTAATGAGCAACAAATGACACCGCGTGTCCCCAGATGTCCCTGCTATTCCAGTTTTGGCCTAGTTAATTGAATCCGGCGTCAAAATGGTGTCTTTTTTAGGTTGTGCAACAAAAATGGGTTGCACGACAATTGATAAACGGTAGAACTTGACGGAGTAATGGAGCATATTTCTCAACAAGTTGACATTTTTTTCGCCGACTTAGTAAGTCGGCAGAACAAATGCCGACTTGCTGTTATGTACACATTTACATATCGGTATTATTAACTCTGACCTACAATTTTAAAATTTTACACTGCATCACAGTAAACTATTCACTTCACCTCAACTCTTTACCCTTTTCGATCTCCACCAGCGCGAACTCCACCACCGACGCAAACTCCACCATCTCCAACCCCAGCAACAGTGCTAACTCCATCATCGCATGTCAACTCATCTAGGTAATTGTTTCGTCTCCCTCCTTTCTTTTCCTTCTCCTTCTAAACCCTAGGTTAATCACGAACTAATTTTTACAATATTGCTGTTATAATAGTTCAATCAATTGAAGATCTATTTTTATGAATCCTTGTTTGTTATTCCATCAATTGGTTTGGCAATTTTGTTTGGCTCGTCTAGTGGTAAACGCTTACAACTTTTTCTTGATTATTCCATTAAATCACCAATCCTAAGAATACCCACTCCTTGCTTTGGATTTTTTTCCCCTATAGATTACAGTCATTTTTAGTTACTTATTGCTATATAAACTTGGAATTGCTTATTAACCGTCTTTCCCATACCTTTCATAAAGAAGTACTCTCTATGATTCCTTAAAAAAAGTACTCTCTGGGGGTGGGAGATAGGTTTTGTGGGAGTAAAGACATTTGTTTCTTGCTCATTTTCATTAGTTGTTTTTCTCCTCTTGGACTATTGGATGTTCCTGGATTTCATTGTATTTTTGATTGCTTCTCTGTTTGGATGTGTATCAAATTGAGAAATAGATTTCCACCAAATGGAAGCAAAGTAGCCTCACTATCGCTGGTTCTTGAGAGCTAATCAAAATGCTCTGATTCAAGCAGCCTCTTATACATTTTTTATGTGTTCAAGCAGCCTCTTATACATTTTTTATGTGTGTAGCATAAGTTTTCTAAATCTTCTATCTTCTGAGTCTTGCTTCGTAGACCATATTCTTATAACTTCTGTAACAGATTTGCTCATGCCTCGATCTTTTCATTTTGTTTATACCTAAGTTCAGTTTTATTTTTTTCATAAATTTTTTTTCTTTACATCCAAATATGTTTGTAGTTTTCTTTAACTTGCTAGCAATGTAAGCGTTTAAAATTGAGTTAAAAGTACAAATTTTTAGTTTTAACTTGTAGTCGAAATCATTCTTATTTTCCTAAAAAGCGGTTTATTATCTTATTTGTGATTTTATATCTAATTCATATTTCTTTCCTTTTAATATTTTTTGTAGGTGCGTATTTATAATGTCTAATGGTGTTATTCATCCTGGGCCCGGAGACTTTAGTGTGTTGTCACTACAGTCTACGCATCGATCTACAGATATTAGGGAGGGACGGGGATTAAAGGACTGTATTTGTCCATGGCGATTAGACTTGAACCTTTGGCATCTCATCGCTGAAAGGCCTTTTCATGATCGTATAATGAATTATTTCAATACATCAGGGTTTGGAATAATAAAGGCTGGATGCATACAGTATGATTGGGCACTGATTACTGCTTTATTGGAGAGATGGCAGCCAGAGACACACACATTTCACCTTCGATGTGGTGAGGTTACTATCACACTGCAGGATGTGGAGGTGATGTACGGTTTTCCTGTGGATGGGCTTCCAACGTTTATTTTAAGTAGAGATCGTAGGCTTGGACAGTGGCAGGATGAGATGCATCGTTTGACTGGCTTTTGACCGCAGGCCTCACACTTCAACGGCAAGAGCAGGCTGAGCATTACGGCTTTTCCGGCTTACATTAGGGAAATACCGGACATTGCGCGAGATGATCCGGATGAGGTTGTACAATAATATTTTAGGGCTTACTTATTATGAATTGTTGGTGGTCTACTCTGCCCTGATAATTCTGGGCATTATATTAGGCTTAATCTGCTACCACTTTTGGATGATGTAGATGCTATTGGTTCTTATAGTTGGGGCTCAGCCGTCTTATCCTACATTTATTGGGCAATGTATCGGTCGGCTGTAAGTGGAGCGAGCAATTTTTGTGGATATGCAGCACTTCTAAAGGTAATGTAATTACGCTTCTATATAAAATAACGATGAAATGTACGTGTAGCATTAATGTGTACGATATGCAGGTATGGGCTTGGGAGCGATTGATACCTTTTCAGCCGATTCCGCATGATCCGCCAAAATCAAATCCACCTGATCCATCGATTGCACTTTTCTTTGAATTTTATGCAGAGAGATGGAAGGCAAGAGTTGATCGTGATGTTGCGCTTGGAGATCTACAAGTATATAGGGACGTACTGGATGACATGGCGTCTGACATGGTATGTCTATATTATTTTTTTTTTCTTGTTTATATAATTGGTTCAGGTTCATAGTAACTTCTATTTAATGGTATTGTTTATGACCCTATTATTATAGTTCATTTGGCAGCCATATGAAGAGCATACTATCAAGCGATTATCTCCTTGGTGTTCTCATGGGAGACACTTGTGGATGGCAGAAGTACCTATGCTTTGCGATGAAATAGTCGAGCATCACCTGCCTGGTCGTATATTGAGACAGTTTGGTTGCCGACAGGGTATCCCATCTGCTGTTTCCTATGACATGAAACACTTTAATAGGGAAGAGAGTGTTGCCTTGTGGGAGAGACGCGCGGAGCATGTTGTGGAGCCAGCCGTTGGTATTATTACTGATAATGATCCGTACATGATATGGTATCGTAGAATTACTCGGAGATTGATAGAAAATTCGGTTCATCAAACCAAACGTGGCTACCAGACGTTTGCAAGAAGGCACGAGGCACTGGTAATTAGCTACTAACCATTGATATACAATTTTAATGTTAATTTTCGTATGCATTTAGTTGTTCAATTTAACTAACTTCTGCGATTTTTAATATTTATAGGGCAGGGGGTTGCATCGTCTCTACCACATGGGAATTGAGATGCAGGAGCCTGACAATAACTCAACCTTACAACAATGGGGTCAGCGGGTGGCTGCAATTGCAGTTGAAGCATTACTTGCGGCTAGTCAGGGTACACGACTGTCGTTTGACCCATCTTATGATCTAGTGGCCTCATATGATGGTGGTCCACCTGTGAACTTACAGAGAGTTGCTCGTGCTCTTAATCAATTACGAGGTCGTGGCCGTGGTCGTGGTGGTAGACTTCCACGTGGCGATGGGGCTGACAGAGAAGCTCCCGTTGGTCATAGACTAGTTGATGAGGCTGTTGACGATCCACCTGCATTTGTCGTACCATCTCCAGCTACCATCACCGCCATGTCAACTTCAGTATCGCTACCTGCTTCATGCCCACCAGTGTCAGAACAAGAAATTTCTGAGTCATCACAGTGGTCAGCTGGCCATTTCAGCACTTTGATTGGTGGGGATAGTTCAGTTTTGAATTTATTGCAGCAGTATGATGAGATTCCTAGTATGACACAAGTATTTATTTTTGGACTCTAAAGACTTTAATTTGTTTGCGATGTCTCAACTTTTTTTATTTTAAAATTATAATGGAAATCTTCTCTGGGACAAGTCAGCCTAAGAGCAACTTATTATTGGGCACTAATGACTTCATTTGTTTCCACCTGCTCTTCTTCATTTATTCAGTTTCTGTTCTCTGGTTGTGATATAGCAATATAAAATTGGTGCCTTGAGGGCCTACTCAGTTGTTATCTTCTCATTAATTTAGCCTAATCTCTTGTGTATGTTCTGACTACACTACATTTTTCTCATTTACATGTTTAGCCTGCAGCTGCGACTACGCTTGCTACACAGATGAGGCGTGTTGAGATATCATCTAGTACAACACAGGTACTTTAGATATATTTTATTTTTATTTAGCTGGCTCTGTCCTTTTTTCATTCAACATTATAATATTATTAAAACGTAAAGGGTTCTCTTAATCAGTCCGGCGATTCTTCAACTAACACATCAAGGGACTACGCCAGTGACGAGGAGCATGGCGAGTCATTGGTAAGTTGCTTCCTGTTAAATGTTATCTCAGCTGATACGCCTATTAAAAGTACATGTGATTTTGGTATTGAGTCAACTAAATAAACACATTAAAAACTGAAGGGGATTGTATTGGATAGATACTTCCACCAGTAATTTGACTATTTTTTGAGCATCTTTTCTTAATTGATCGGTTGGATCTTGCAATAGTTTAGTCTCTATTTGCAGCTGATATTTCTTAATTGAATTTGATGGTTTAAATTTTCAACTTGTTGAAGCAATTTAGACACTTTTTACCTGGCCATGAATTTTTTTTTAAAATGAAAATAGCTGCACTTTTATTCATAGTAAATAAGTAAAGTACAGCAGGAGGGGAAATTGCATCAACTGCTCAGCTAGTGCATCAACTGCTTCATTTGCCTTCCTGTAACAGAAAATGACATTGATGTTTTATTGTTGAATCTTCTCTTGAATTATTTCACTGTAACTTCCATGGGACTTTAGCCCTTCCTTGAATCATGTGGACCACTATCTAGGAATCTAGTTCTAGACAACACCATAGAATTTCGAGTAGAGTTTATTGGGCCTCACTGAAGTTGTTAGTTAAGAACTGCCTTGGCTTGGCAAAGGCCATGACCATAGTTCCATTTCTTTCCTTGACAATTTGTCTTGCCCGTACTATTCTCTGTGACTCCATGTAGCTCCCATCAGTGTTCAGTTACCAAAAATGTTCTCCAGGGTTTTGCGATTTCACCAAAGTGCTCCTGAGCTTAGGCTTAAAATTTTCAGCATCATCACATATCTTATCCCACCTCCAATCCTCTTCCATTCTATTAAACTTCTTAGCTATGGCAATCTTATGAATGAAAAGTAATCTGTTGGCACATTCTAGTAATAGAAGTGACTTTTTGATTGTATCTTCTTAGCTATGACTTTTTGCTCCTGCTTGTTTGCATCTCCTAATTCTAGTTTAGAATTTGTTAAGCAATATGCTTTGGTAGAAATTCTCTCAAAGCTGAGAAGTTCCAGCAATTATTTTGAATGAATTGCTTTACTTTAGTATTCCCTGGCTTGATTAGTGATACAACATAATTTTCCATAGGTCCAATAGTTGTCCAGCCTCTACCTGGGCATGAATTCAAAGCCAAGAAAGTGAGGATATGTTTTTTTGATGGTTTCTGGACTTCAGATTTTTGATGTCTTGGACTTGTTTGTTATATTTTGGTGCAGCTTGTTATGGTAATGTATGTGCTCAAATGTTGATGTCATTATTGAATTAATGTATTTTTCCTGTCGGCTATATAATGCTTACTAATGACAACTAAAAATGAATATCATCCTTTATATAATGTTGCCGAAGATAGTGACACGATTGGTAGACTAAAAAGTTGCAGTATGTAAAATTGAAAGAGAAGTATAATCCTAAGAATTTTGAAAGAGAAGCATAATCCTAAAGACAATGATGAATACTGCATTTCATCTGTAACTCATTTGCTATCGGAAGAAAGGAGTTTTTTCTTTATTTGAAGTAGTACTTTTGATATTTGGATTAAATGTCTGATGTCACTAGAGTCCTTTTGATAAACTTGTTGCCCTGCTGTTATTCTGTGTGAGGAATTTAATGGTTCTTTCTTTGTTTGAAGTAGTAATATTGATATCTGGATTAAGTGTCTAATGTCACTATAGTCCATTTGATAAACTTATTGCCCTGCGGCTATTTTCTGTTAGGAATTCAATGGCAAATGCTTGTTATTTTTCTGAATTGTCTCCTTGAAGCTATTAAATTTAAGTCCTAATAAATGATATTCAGCTGCTAACATGAATAACACTTATAGATTGCTTTAGTTATGCAACTTTTTACTTGCTGCTAGTTGGTTTATAAGTTCAAAGATGTGTACTTTAACCTTTGTTGAATCTTTATTGCTGCAGTTGCTAAGTTCAAAGAATGGAGTTTTTTTGTTCCTATATCAACTTTAGAGTAAGCTTTAGCTAGTTAAATACTTTCTTTAGACTATTTTGTCTGACCTTCATCTTTTTGTAGGGTCATATGGATGTTGGTCAAGATCCGTAAGTTCAACCGGCTACACCTCCAGTGACATCTTTCGTACATGTAATTAATTTATTTTTTATTTTTGTTGGTGATACGCCTTTTCTAATAGTCATTGTATTTTTTCTTGATTAATAATTAATATTAGTGTTCATCAATTATTTGAATTAAAGGATAACTCGATGGATACCGTGAGAGACTTACCGGGTCAAAAAGAGCGTGCACACAAAAAGAATAGGCTTGTTAGGAAGGCGTTCAGTAAAGAACGTGTTGATGGCAGTGCAGATGCTGGAGTACTTAGGCCGAAGTCTAAGATTAGGCGTAAAACTTTTGATTGATGACTATGCTCTCTACTCTTTTATTGGCATTGTTAGCATGTATAGGCCATGTGCAAAAATATTGTAGCCATATTTTGATCATATATATTTGTACAAATTATTGTATTTTGAAGATACCATTATAAAGGATGGGATGAAATTGATGAAGATACCATTCTAGAGGATGGATGTGTTTTTACAGAAAGTTTGATCTCTCCTCTAGGAGTGAATCACTAAATTGCCTTCTTGCTTAGTACTATTCATTAAGTCTGCACTAGTTTTAGATTACGCGTTCTTAAACTAAGAGTTTCTCTTGTATCCACTGACATAACCAACAGTGCAATTAGTACTTTAACATGGTCTCTAGGTGTTCCTTTTCCCCAACTCATCTCCAGAATATAGACCATTGAGGAACCAAGTTCTTTTATCTCTTTTTGTATTTTCAGGATGTGCATATTGCTATTAATATCGATTTAAAAACCTGAACTTGTTCTACTTGATATGATATATAGTTCCTTGTCTTATGGATGGAAGAATCGCTTTTCTTTTGTTCTTTGCTAATGTCTTTTAATCTTAAAAGGTCTATGGATGATCATGATGCTAAATGGCGTGATTACTCGCCCGAAGAAGGATACCAACTAAGGTTGAGAAGACATTAGTAGTTTTGGTACATCTTCTAGACATTAAATGACTTCTTGGTCTCTAATTCAATGTAATGTCAGGCCTTGTTCGTACCTTCCCGGAGATATTTTTCGTACTTATTGATAGCATTATTACTCTCTAGCACGTCAAAAGGAATTGTCAAATCACCCTTCACAAGTGGTGATGCAACCCGACGCTCATCCAAGCCCTTCACAAGGAGCCAAGCTAGGGAGTTGCAACAGCTACATGCAATGTTCACACAGCTGGAGCTAATTGGGCAAGTATTGGAGGTTCCAGGGCAGTTTTGCATGCTTACTGCCTCTGGAACTGAAAATGTTCATCGCGATCGCGCGTGCAAAGGAGAAGAACTTCGCGATCGCGAGAGTCGGACACGATGGCGTGAGTATGAAAATGTAGAGCTGTGCGATCGCGAGAATCCCACAAGAGGCGGGTTGAAGGTTTGCCTACGCGATCGCGTGACCATAGCCGTGATCGCGTGGACATGAATTAAAGCTCAGCGCGATAGTGACCATCATTGCGCGATCGCGCTGAGTCGAGGATCAGAAAGCCCACCAGTGGCTAATGACTTGAAGGCCCAATGTTAAGGGTTAATTAAGGCATTTTGCCAATGTATAAATACTCCTTAAGTCATTAGCAAACCTAGTTTTGATGAATATTGATAATTGTGAGGATCTGGCTAAGCTTGTTTGCTTGAGCTCATTAATGAGCTTGATTTGCAATTAGCTTAGCTAATTGAGGATCAAATAGTAGTGGTTCTTTTAATTAGGTGATTAAGGGGGTAATTAGGTTAATCTTCCCCTAATTAACTTCCTTACTTCTTCTCTAATTCAATTGGGTCTTACTTTTAATTCTTGTCTTTCCATTTGTGTCTTTAATTTTCATATCATTTGGTATCAGAGCTGGATTAGTATTTTTTGTAACAATCACTAAGCCAATTCTTGTTCATCAAGTCAAAAAAAAAAAAAGAGTCAAAAACCCAAAAATATGAGTCTTAGGATTAGGTTTCTATTGAGTGAAATTTTTGGTACCAATTGAAGATTGTGATGCCTAGAAACTAATTCCAAAAAGAATTAGACAAACAACAACATCTTCGTGCTGAATTGAAGAAATCAAAAGTTAGGGTTCTTCATCAAGAATTTGGGGTTTTTGGATTTGGTTGTTGAAATCGAAGAATCAATTACTGGGGTTTGTTGATGGATCAACACGGAGTATACATCTCAAATTTGGAGCAAAATCACGGTGATTTGTGAAGATTCAAGTTGCAAAGTGAGCTTCAAAATCGGGTTCTGCTTCAAACCCAAAAGCTTACGCGATCGAGCCAGTTCCAGCGCTATCGCGCAGGCCACTAATTAAAAGGCCTACGCAATCGCGACCGTCACACGCGATCGCGCCAAGTATCTCCAGCAAAGCTTCGCGAACGCGACCCTAGCTCGCGATCGCGCTGAACATCAATTTCCCAGAAAAACAGATTCTTAGACAGATTGTTCGCAACAGCCCCGTAACAGTTTCCAATCAACCGGAACCCAATTTCAGCATCAAGAATAGTGAGTTTCTAGATCACAAACCAAATTTTATCCAATTCCGAATCCGATTCGTACCAATTCGATTTGTGCCTTTCTTTCTTCCCTTTCTTTAAACTTTCCTAAAGTGCTTTCGTCAGTTTCAATTGTCCGTGTCTTGTGACAACAATTCCTTCCGATCCCGAATTAGTTGAGTTTGATTATCAAGTTGCATTAGAGTGAGTAAAAGCCGGACGTTGAGTGCAAACACGAGTGAATTGAGAGACATCAATTTGAGTGTAAACACTTAGGGAGTGACTTGGTGAGGACTCTTTCTACTAACATTGTTTGTTTACTTGTTTGTAGGTACGATGACTCAAGAGGGTGGCGAAGTGAACATGGAACTTAAAACCATGATGCAAACCATGTTGGCTAAGATGAGCTTCTTGAAAAATAAGATTGATGGGTTGGATGGGACGGTGAAGGAGCTAACAACAAAGGAAAAGCTTCGGGAAAAGGGAAAGCAAGTGGTTGGCACACCTCCAACCGTGGGGGTGCGGGGTGATGGACCAAGCCAAATCTCTCGGGCCAATGACCGCTACTCTCAAATGGTGGTCCAAGATACCTATTCGTCGAATGTCACTCCACAAGCGAGGGACCCTACTCTTGATCTCCCAAGGAATGAGTAACCAAGGAATGATACTCCAAGGCCACTTGATGATGAGGGTCTTCATGAGGATGAGAACTATGATAATGAACCATTTCATTATCCGGGTTAAGCCCAACGAGGGGGAATTCCTTTTGGGGAAGCTAGGGGTCGAGGTGGTCGATTTGGGGGAGGTTACCAAGGGAGGGTGGACAGCGATGGAGACTACTATGACCACGGGGGTTATGGTGGGCAACGGAGGTATCATGATGAAGATAGGGGGTTGAACATTATCAAGGTCAACCTACCTACCTTCCAAGGTGAGAGTGATCTGGATAAATATATGGAGTAGGTGGTCTCGATGGAGAGAATCTTTCAAATCAACAACGTCCAAGATGCTACAAGGGTGAAGTATGCTATCTCCCAATTTGAAAGCTATGCTTCTTCTTCGTGGGAGTCCAAGAGAAGACAAAGGGAAACACAAGTGCTCATTGCCAATGGGGGTTGGGCGGCTTTGAAAGCCATGATGGAGGCTCGGTTTCTACCTCCACACTATGAGGATGAATTGCTCAAAAAGTTCTACAATTTGAGGCAAGGAACCAAGAGCGTGGTGGAGTATTTTGATGAATTTGAAAAGACTAGGATAAGGGCTAATGTGCTAGATGATGACCGGTCTCTCATACCCAAGTTTCGTGGTGGTTTGAATAGGGAGATCTCCTCGCCAATGTGCACCGGTTTGAAAGCTTGATTGAGGCATTCCAAGCGGCTCAAAAAGTGGAGAATGCGATCAAGCTAGACAAGTCTTACAAAACCAAAAATATTCCATCCATTTGGAACAAAGGAAAGGATAATGTGAAGGCTTATACCCGATGGGATAAAGCTAAGGAGCCCAAGCGTGACTTCAAAAACAACTTTGAAAGAACCAAGCCCAAGGAGGAGCCCAAGGTGGGAGGTAATAAAGCTAAACTTGAAAGCTTATCTATCATTCAATGCTACAAGTGTAATGGCCGTGGCCACATGATGTGAGATTGTCCCAATAGGAGGACTATCATTGCTTTGGGTGATGGGGGCTATGAAACGGGTGGAAGTGATGATGATGAGATAGATAGGGGGTATGCCATGTGACGATGATTTTGATGAAGAGGCGATGGGAGATGGGCAACTAGAGGAAAACTATCTTACTCTTGTGGTAAGAAGAATACTGGGGGCACAAGTAAAGGAGGAGTTGGAGTCGAATCAAAGGCAGAGTTTATTCCATGCCTATTGTAAGGTTCAAGGTGCTACTTGTTCTTTGATTATTGATAGTGATAGTTGCGTTAATGTGGTGAGCACCACCTTAATTGAGCAACTTAAACTACCCACTAGAAAGCGCCCACAATCTTACAAACTCTAATGGTTGAACGAGTGTGGTGAACTTAAGGTGACCAAGCAAGCCTTGATTAAATTCAAGATTGGGGACTACCATGATGAACTTTTGTTTGACGTGGTCCCTATGCAAGCTTGCCATATCTTGCTTGGTAGGCCTTGGTAATATGACCGCTTGGCAAAGCATGATGGCAAGACCAATAGGTATGCCTTGGAAGTGGGGGGTCGAAAATTTGTTCTCAATCCATTGACCCCGATGCAAATGAGTGAGGGTTATAGGAAGATGAGGGAGTTAAAGTTGAAAAGAGAGAAAGAAAAGAAAGAGGGAGTTGTGGAGGAAGGGAGAGTGGGAGTTGTTACTCAAAAGAGTGAGGAACCAAAAGAAGGAGTGAACTTGTTCTTGTCTAGGAAGGAATGTTTGAGAGATGTGGAGGAAGGAGCACACATGATTCTCCTCCTACAAAAGGAACATATTTTGCTTACTAATGAACTAACCCCTTCTTTGTCTAGTTCTATTTCTTCTCTTTTGCAAGGTTATGAAGACATCTTCCCCTAGGAGTTGCCTAGTGGATTGCCACCACAAAGAGGCATTGAGCATCAAATAGACCTTGTTCCGGGTTCTCAATTGCCCAACAAGACCGCTTGTAGAAGCAACCCGGAAGCTACCAAAGAACTCCAAAAGCAAGTGGAGGAGTTGCTTGGGAGAGGACTTGTGCAAGAAAGCTTGAGCCCATGTGCGGTCCCGATCATCCTAGTGCCAAAGAAAGATGGGACTTGGCGCATGTGTATGGATTGTAGAGCCATCAACAAGATCACGGTAAAGTATCGTCATCCTATCCCTAGGTTAGACGATATGCTTGATGAATTATGTGGATCTTGTATATTCTCTAAGATTGATTTGAGGAGTGGATACCACCAAATCCAAATGAAATCGGGTCATGAGTGGAAGACGGCTTTTAAGACTAACTTTGGTCTTTATGAGTGGCTTGTCATGCCTTTTGGCTTATCCAATGCTCATTCAACCTTTATGAGGTTGATGAACCATGTGCTCAAATCCTTCATTGAAAAATTTGTTGTGGTTTATTTTGATGACATCCTTATCTATAGCAAATCCATTGATGAGCATGCTAATCATTTGAAACAAGTGTTTGATGTCTTGAGAAAGGAACAACTATCTGCTAATTTGAAAAAGTGTTCTTTTTGTGTTGAAAAAGTTGTTTTCCTTGGTTTTATGGTGAGTGCAAATGGTGTGGAAGTAGATGAGGCTAAGGTGGAGGCCATTAGAGATTGGCCCACTCCTAGAAGTATTGGTGATGTGAGGAGTTTTCACGGGTTGGCTAGCTTCTATAGGAGGTTTGTGAGAGGATTTAGTACTATAGCCGCACCATTGACCGAAGTGATAAGGAAGGATAAGGTGTTTGTGTGGGGGGAAGGAGCAAGAAGAGGCTTTTCAATAAGTCCTTAGTTCCACACCCCATCTCCAATTGTCAAACTTTGATAAGACCTTTGAGATTGAATGTGATGCTAGTGGGGTAGATATTGGGGCTGTGTTGATGCAAGAACAAAAGCCTATTGCCTATTTTAGTGAAAAACTCAAGGGGGCAACCACTAAATATTCCACCTATGACAAAGAGTTGTATGCCCTGGTGAGGGCATTGGCTCATTGGCAACATTATCTTTGGTCCAAAGAGTTTGTCATTAGAAATGACCACCAATCCTTAAAACACCTCAAATCCCAAGAAAAATTGAATGTGAGACATGCCAAATGGGTGGAGTTTCTTGAGACTTTTCCCTATGTCATCCATTACAAAAAGGGGAAGGAGAATGTGGTGGCGGATGCCTTGTCAAAAAGTTTGTGCTTCAATCAAGAAGGCACTTGTTGTTGAGTACTTTGGGGGTCCAAACTCATGGGCTTTGAGAGTATGAAGGAGATGTATGCAAATGATCCGGAGTTTGGAGAACTTTATGCTAATCGTGAAGTGGAAGAAAGGGGTAGAAGAGTCAATCGATTGTGTGGTGAGGAGGAGCCTAGTGGTGATGTGGAGAAAAAGAGGTTTCACAAGTTTGATGGCTTCTTGTTTAGGAATGGGAAGTTATGTGTGCCTAGTTCATCTTGGCGGGAATTGCTAGTGAGAGAGGCCCATAGTGTGGGATTAATGGGGCATTTTGGTGTGGGCAAGACAATGGAGATTCTTAAGGAGCAATTCTGTTGGCCCAAAATGAGAGCGGATGTTGTAAGGGTGTTTGGCCAATGCTTGGAGTGTAGGGAAGCCAAGTCAAAGCTACTTCCACATGGTTTGTACTCACCCCTCCCCATTCCCTTAGGTCCTTGGCTTGACATCTCTATGGACTTTGGCCTTGGGTTGCCTAGAACCAAAAGGGGAAAAGGATTGCATTTTTGTGGTTGTTGATAGATTTTCTAAAATGGCTCATTTTATTCCATGCCACAAGGTTGATGATGCATCTCACATATCTAACTTGTTTGTTGACAATGTGCTTAAATTGAATGGCGTCCCAAAAACTATTGTTAGTGATAGGGATCCCAAGTTCCTTAGTCATTTTTTGAAGGAGCTTTGGGGGAGGCTTGGCACTAAGTTGTTGTTCTCCACTTCTTGCCACCCCCAAACCGATGGCCAAACCGAGGTTGTTAATAGAACCTTAGGTGCCATGCTTAGAGCTATGGTCAACGGGAAACTAGCTTCTTGGGAAGAACATCTACCTTTGATTGAATTTGCTTATAATAGGACCATGCACACATCTACTTGCATGACACCTTTTGAAGTTGTGTATGGATTTAACCCCCTTACCCCCTTGGATCTTACGCCTTTGTCTAATGTTGTTGTCTTAAGCTTAGCTGCCAAGGTGAGAGCTCAAGAGATGAAGCAACTTCATGAGCAAGTAAGGAAACAACTTGAGAAGAAAAATCAAGAAGTTGCCAAGAAGGCAAACAAAGGAAGGAAGAAGATCATCTTTGAGCCCGGTGATTGGGTGTGGGTTCATTTCCGAAAGGATAGGTTCCCAAACAAGAGGACGAGCAAATTGATGCCTAGAGGCGATGGCCCATTCCAAGTCCTTGAACGCCTTAATGACAACGCGTACAAGGTGGACTTGCCAAGTGATTACCAAGTGCACAACACGTTCAATGTGTGTGACTTGTCTCCCTTCGAAGTCAAAGATCAAGTAAATCCGTGGACGGATTCTTCTCAAGACGGGGAGAATGATGCAACCCGACGCTCATCCAAGCCCTTCACAAGGAGCCAAGCTAGGGAGTTGCAACAGCTACAGGCAATGTTCACACAGCTGGAGCTAATTGGGCAAGTATTGGAGGTTCTAGGGCAGTTTTGCATGCTTACTGCCTCTGGAACTGAAAATGTTCATCGCGATCGCGCGTGCACAGACGCGATGGCGGAAGGCAAAGGAGAAGGACTACGCGATCGCAAGAGTCAGACGCGATCGCGTGGGAATGAAAATGTAGAGCTGCGTGATCGCGAGTCCACAGACGCGATCGCGCAAGAGGCGGGTTGAAGGCTTGCTTAGGCGATCGCGTGACCATAGCCGCGATCTCGTGGACTTGAATTAAAGCTCAGCACGATAGCGACCATCATTGCGCGATCGCGCTGAGTCGTGGATCAGAAAGCCCACCAGTGGCTAATGACTTGAAGGCCCAATGTTAAGGGTTAATTAAGGCATTTTTCCAATGTATAAATACTCCTTAAGTCATTAGCAAACCTAGTTTTGATGAATATTGATAATTGTGAGGATTTGGCTAAGCTTGTTTGCTTGAGCTCATTTATGTCCTTGATTTGCAATTAGCTTAGCTTATTGAGGATCAAATAGTAATGGTTCTTTTGATTAGGTGATTAAGGAGGTAATTAGGTTAATCTTTCCCTAATTAACTTCCTTAATTCTTCTCTAATTCAAGTGGGTCTTACTTTTAATTCTTGTATTTCCATTTGTGTCTTTAATTTTCATATCAAGTGGACCCTATTTAATTGGCATACAAACCATTATTTCAACCCCATAAATAAGTACTTAGATATTATATGCACGCGGCTTGGTGCATAGACTCGTCAAATCAGATGTTAAATTATTGTACCCTACTACAAACATTATTATTGAATCTAAAGAGGCGTGTCGGAAATGCCTCGAATGCAACTTTCTATAAAAGCTTGTGAAGTGTCTATACACTTACCCTATCTGATTGGAATGCGGACCTAGGATTTTGTATTCACGTGGGCTGATGTAATTGACTTGTCAAATGGATTAAAAAATATTGGTGACTGCCTACAAATATAAGGGGAACAATTAAGTCACTACTAAGACAAAGAACACGACTACACATTATAAAAGAAATAATAGTAATAACAACACATATATAAATAAAATATAGATTCGTATTTAAATGAATATGGATAGTTCTAAAATAAGAGTTAATACAACAATAAGAAATATAGAAATTTTGCTAAAACAATAATAATAAATTTAGTGCCTAGCACTACTACTTCCGCTTGCACGCGTTGGAAAATTGCGCTTATTGTGGCCTATTTCCTTGCATGATCCGCACTTCCTAACATATCGAGAAGACCCTACATCCATTTGGTTAGGAATTCTGGACCTTCTATTGACACCTGTCCTACGCAAATAACTTTTGTTTAAGACCATCTTGAATGGCTCCTGTGGCCAGTATGCCTCGTGCCCGAGCGGTTGAAACAACCCACTATATGTTTGTAAATAGTTCGCCACAGTGTAATGACTATTTGCTAGAGAATTTGCATTTTTGCCAAAATGTTCACTTACCTTCATTGCATGAGAACATGGTAGATGGTATGACATAAGCTTATTGCAATCACATTTTTTTTCTTGCATGCGAACCTTGTGCAAGTTATTACCTTTGTCACCGTGAATACCCGTGATCACCTCATAAAGTCCAGTTTCCTTATCAAAATGATCACAGACAGTGTGCCATTTTGAACGCTTCTCATACTTCCTTATCAAATCTTTTGGCCGCTTAGGATATCTCTGACCTTTACGAACTAAAGCCTCTGCCAATTTTTTTCTGTCATAAAAGCGCTTAAAAACCTGGCTAAAACACAACCTAACCATTGCAGTGACAAGTAATCCTCGAGCCATTTTTAACACCCCATTGAATGACTCGGACACGTTAGTGGTCAAAATACCCCACCTTTTACCACCATCCATGCATAATGTCCATTTCTCTGCTGGATATTTTGCTAACCAATTATACGCCTCGATATTGCATTTATGAATTTCCGTCATCCTCTCACAATACTTTCTTACTTGATGCTCCGTAGCAGCCAACCACATTAGGTTCTCAAGGTGTTTGTTTTGAAACTTCGACACAAAATTGCTCTTCAAATGCCTAATACAATACCGATGGCTTGCTGCAGGCTCATTCCATTCAGGCAACTTATCCACACTAGAAAGAATGCCTTTATGATGGTCTGATATCCAACAAATACCTGATCTATCCTTGACAACATGCTTCTTCAAAAGTTGCAAAAACCATGTCCATGTCTCAGTGCTCTCGTTTGCAACAATTGCAAAAGCAAGTGGAAACACATTAGTGTTCGCATCAACTGCAACAACAATCAATAATTTGATATCGTATTTCCTGTACACGTGTGTGCCGTCAATTGAAATCAATGGCCTACATTTTTCAAATCCATCAATGCATGGTTTAAATGCCCAAAACACATATTTGAATACTTTAAATGGAATAGAAGCTAGAGTGTTCTCATGCCACCATTCAACAACGGTCCTAGGATTAAATTGTTGTAGTGCAGCCATGTATCTCGGAAGTTGTGCAAATGACTTATCAAAATTATCATACACATTCTCGAAGGCACGCCTACGGCCAAGCCACGCCTTCCTTATTGATGGCTCACTACCATATCTTGTTTTAACAGCAACGATGCAGTCCTTTACCTTGTATTGCGGGTTATTTATGATAAAACCAGTCAAAGCTTTTGCAATTATTTTAGTATCCAAGTTAAAATGATCTCCACGTATTTTTCTTATATCACAAGTGTGCTTGCCCTTGTATTTCCCAATCTTCTACATCCCTCCTTCAACCTTCCTTGCACGCAACATCCAACTACAACCTTCTTGGGACCATCGACAAACAACTTTCCAATAATCACCCTTTGCTTCGTCAACAATGAATTCTCTATTCTTATGAATGCTCCAAATCTTCACCGCCGTTTTTATTTTTTCCTTGGTAGAGAATGACATACCTGACTGAAGATCTGACTTGTTTGCTGACCACATTGATGTGCAGATATGATCATCCTCTCGTGTTAAAGCAAACACATCATCCCCCTCCGGTAGGTCATCTAGGTATGCAATATGGTCGGCGTGATAATTCACATTTCCCTCATCATACACATGTAGGGGGTGCTCATCTTCACTTTCTTCTCCCGAAAATGGCATTTCATCATCTGAATTATCGGCATCATTTGGGATGTCACTCTCCGATTCCTCACTACCTCCATCAGCAACATCAATATTTTTCACCCGATTATTGAGATTTGTAAAAAATGAGTCATCTTCTTGTTGATGCAGCCTAACAAATATTGAATTAATAAAAGATAATTAAAAATAATGAAAATAAAAAATATTTGAATATATCAAGAAAGGTGCATATATTACCAGTCATGATGGGTAGCCAACTCATCAATATGAGCAACTTCGTTTCCTCTCATTGTTTCACTAGGAACCATTTCAGGTTGATAACACCTGCAAGATTAAGAATACATAACTTTTAATTCTACTACAACAGAAATACACTCATATTTTAGCCAATTGATAATAATTTTAAAATAAAAAAATAAATCAATTACCCATCAAAGTAACCGGACTGTTGTGATATGCCATCATAACGTGTTTGTTCATAACCTCTTGACGCATCATACGAGTACGTAGTCTCTAGTGGAGAAAAACTGCATAAATAAATAGTTTAATGTATAAGTTATCGTCACATCAAAAACTAAATGACTAAAACATAATATACCATTAAAAAAATTATATGGACCATTTATTTTTGTTCATAATAATATTTTAAACACGTATCCAGAATTCAGTCCGAACTGATTAGAAGGCCTCTCAGACAGCCTATTTACTTGCAATTGAGTAAATTCACTTGGAACATTAAGATCAACACAATGTTGCTCAGAAAGAACTTCATTCATCATGTGTGGTTCAGTACAGACATAAACTTCAAGCACTCGTATGGACATTTCTTCCAGTAACTTTGAAAATTCCATCAATGTGTCATCGTCATATACATTCCACTCACAATATATTGGTACACCTTGACTAGTAGATGAGCGTGGATACCTACCAAAAATTAAAATATTTTCCCGTGTTGGATCAACATTCATTTCTTATATAAAATACCAACAAACCTATCATACGAAATAGTAGTTAGCACTTTGGAATTACTTTTAGGAGGTAAGCTATATCTGATTGAATTGTTTTCATGTAACACTTCGCCACCCCAATAAAATGATACATTTACTTTGGCCATGACAAAAAAAATGGTTTCTTGTTGTTGATAAGAGATGTGAGAAGAGATAAGAAATGAGAGGTAGTGGAGGATGAAAGATGTGAGGCATGAGTTATATAGATTGGAAAATGCATACAAGTCGGCAGAAGTTTTGCCGACTTGTCTATCGGCAAAACTAATGCCGATAATCGTAAGTTAAGAAAAACCATGGTAAGTCGGCATTTGTTCTGCCGACTTACTAAGTTGGCAGAACAAATGCCGACTTGCGTAAAAATTTGTTCAGTTACTTTCTTCAGCTACGCCGTCTACCAAATGATATAAGTCGGCACTTCTAGTGCCGATATACCATTTTTTGTAACTTTTTAGTTGTGCAACCCATTTTTGTTGCTCAACTAAAAAAACACGCCATTTTGGCGTCGGATTCTTGTTAATTAGACTAGTTTTTTTAACCAACTCACTTCTAGCTCATTTTTTAAATGAGAAAAATAATACTCCAGCCGTCTCAATTTATGTGATATTTTTTACTTTTCGAGATTCAAACTGTATGAATTTTGACTATTATTTTAAGATGTATTTTTTTTTACCAAATAATATGAGAAAAGTTGCAACTTAAAGTACGTTTAAAATAGTTTTTAAATATATAAATTTTAATGTTAAAATATTGAGTTAATTTAATCCAATTTAGCTTCAAAGTTTAATCAAGTTGACTCTCAAAAAGCCAAAAAGTGCCACATAAATTGGGACGGAGGGAGTACTATTTGTTTGCAAGGTTTACTAAGTCCCGGGTTTATTTGAAAAGTCACTCCGTAATTGGATTTAAGCGTAATTGGGTATAATTACACAGTTTTGGTATATTTGGCACACCGAACAATTACTTGGTCAGCATATAATTAGGTGTAATTGAGGCTATGTAATTACACTCTTCATTCGGGGGGGGGGGGGGGGGCTGAGAATTGCTATGTATATAGTGTATTTACAAAGATTGCTTTTTTATTTATCTCTTATTTATTTTTATTTTTATTTTTCTGTTTTATATTAAATATATTATTTCTTTATATTATTTTCTTTTATTTTTTCTTATCTCCTTATCTTTACTTTTTGCTTCCATGTAACCTTTTCCCTTTTTTATTTCTTTTTTTTTTTACTTTGAATATTTATTTTACTTTTGAATATATCATATAATATTTTTATTATTTTTCTTTCATATCTTTTGTTCTCATTTTCTGACCTTTACTTCTTCCAATTATTTTTCTTCCATGGTGATTATCATGTTAGTTTTTTTTTTCTTTTTATTTTTTTAACTTTTTAAAAAATATATCATTTATTTTACGTGATTTTTCTCATTTATTTTCTTCTTAGTTTTTAAGTTCCAACCTTTACTTCTTGTGGTCCCATGTAACTTTTCAAATTTTATTTCTTCATTATTATAGTTGTAAATAATTATTTTTTATCACATAACCACTCCATGACGTTTCTTAAAAAATATGTGCTTCCAATTCGAAATTTAGTAATTAGGTCAATTTTATTATTTACTTAAAAGTTAGAACTTATTTTTTATATTATTAATTAAAAATTTAAATTATTTCGTACCATATTTTCAAGAAATAAATATATCTTGGATAACTAATGGTAAATAAAATTTAATATTGCTTATATAGACATATCTTTATCAAACTTTAATGTTAAATTTTTCATAATTAATTTTTTTAAAAAAATATTAAAAAGATCTAACTGTGTAACTACACTTGTGCAACCAAACGCTATGCTTGTAATTAGTGTAATTATACAATGGCAACCAAACAGGACTTTATAATTACTATGTTGTATAATTACTAGGCTGTGTAATTACTAACATTGTAATTACACTAAATCCAATTGCGAGGTGGCTTTTCAAATAGGCCCAATAAATTGTTAGGATAAGCAGGTTCAATATTACTCAACCCTTTTTTTTTTATTCTTTTTTTTTTTTAAAATAAGAAAGAGACGAGGAACCCTTGAACTGAAATAAATAGTTGTAGATTGGGGTTCAGTAATATTGAACCTAATCTAATTTCGGTAGATTAGATGGTTTTCTACCATAGATTGGTATCAAATGTTATCAATTTTGGTATGTAGACCAAATAATACAAAGCAAGCTAAAGTTCCTAGATTCATGGTTTTCTCAAAATACTCTAATCTTTTTTCAAAATCTGCATAGAAATATGCCACTGATGTGAGAAAAGCGAAAGCAATAGTAGTAATTATATCATTTATGGGTGCGTCTTACTCTCCATGGGGTAATTGTATGATTTTCCAGCTTATGCGAACTCCTCTTCGTAGTTTTCCATTTCACCAGACCCGTGAAATGATTTAACTTTAAAAATTCAATAATATTGAGTATATCAAAAGAAAAGGAGCCTTACTAATTCTTTTATTGTGGATATGAATATGCATTTTACCTTTAAAGGTTAATAACAAAAGGTTTGTTTGTTTATACGCTATTGAAAAAATCAATATCGTTTGGATATTTTCATTTAAGTCAATGAGTTTGCTCAATACTTAATATGTTAGCTGGTGCATTTTTGTGTTTTGCTGATATGATATGCTTTGATGATCCATGAATACTTATAACAATCAAGGTCAGAGCTAAGTTTCGTCTATGAGGCAGAAGTTATAGATTCACTAAGATATGGTTGAAATTTTTTCGTTTAAGTGTTACCTATTCATTAGCAATTCAAAGGCAAATCGATAAAAGGGGTGAGAAAGTTAAAGGTAGGTGTCTCCTATCTGTGGTAAGTTCAAGGCAATTTAATACGATATACTACTTTTGAAAGTGGCTTGGTGTTCCTTATTATTCAGGAGTTCAATTCAATTCAATAAGAGTGTGGAAAGCATTATAGGTAATTCGAAAAAAGTTGCTTGAAATTTTTAATAGTAAGTATTGCCATCTGTCATGACTTGAAATTCAATAAGACATGCTTGAAAAGATTTACCACCAACCTATTTGTCATGATTTTAAAATTGTCTCAGCTATTTTAGGGTTGGAGAGATATTTTTATCCTTTTATTATTCATTAAATTAAGGGAGGTTATTTTTGAAAAAAGAAAATTAAGTGTAGTCAAATTGTACTTTATTTAATTTCTTCTGCACTATTAGGCTTTGGTGGTATTTATCATGCACTTCTGGGACTTGAGACAATTGAAGAATAATTTTCCTTCTTTGGTCATGTCTGGAAAGATCGACATAAAATGTCCACAATTTTAGGTATTCACTTAATCTTGTTAGGTCTAGGTGCTTTTCTTCTAGTATTCAAGTCTCTTTATTTTGGGAGCGTATATGATACCTGGACTCCAAGAGGGGGGAAGGGGTCTCAAAAACTTGTGTCACGCCTTTACATGATGAAATACAACCATCAAGCTTGTGTAGCTTTCCTTTAAAGAGTTTGTATTGGCCAAATTTCGACCGGGCATTCTATGACACATTTCTAGTGATATGGCAGGCACAGAGTGTAAATCGAAGAGAAGTCAGAAAGGAGTTTTCAAAAAACAGTCAACATTGGAAGGGATCATCTGTTTAGATGGAGCAGAGCCTCCAAATAGGAGAAAGTACGCCCTCGAAAGAGATAAGCATCATCCTCAACAAACTCCACTATTCTCGGGGAAGTCGTTAGTAATGGATAAAGACCTTATCAGATCGTGGAGAAATATGTAGGAGCTGGAGTTTACCTAGGGCTAGGTCTCTTTGTCTATAGATAAACCCCTTCCCCCACTTTGTAAAGTTGACGTATTATTATAGACTTAGCATTCTTCACTTAGATATCATCTACTCACATTAATTTTCTGATGCAATGTAAACACGGAAGTGATAAAGTAAAGATAAAAGTGAGACGCAACTTAAACAACTTACAAGGTAGCACCGAAGAACGATGTTTCTATACACCCTCGCTCGAGTCAAGAAGTACCTACACTATGCTGTCAAGAGACACTCGGCCCTTGCAAATAGAATGATCAAGGAGGATTGAAGTTCAACTTGGATTCTTCAAATTGATTTCGAGCCAAAACTTACAAGGTTGATGTGGCCCGAACACGTGCTGATCAAGTGTTCAATCCACCGAGGCTGATGACACGAAGCCAAGCCAAGCTATTGCACGATGTCCACATTCAATTGGCTTGGTCGGGAGAAAGCAACCGCTCCGAAGCTAAGCGGCCGAGCTCAAGAACCGAAGGCTTCATCTATAAGCTTGAGCTCTAAGGGAGTAACCGAACCCAAACCACGCACTCAACCTCGGCGCCGAAGTAAATCGAAGAACGAGCGACCGAAGTCAGCTTAAGCCAAGTCAAAAGCACCAAAGTCAAGAGCTCGAGCTGAAGTGTACGAATTTCAAGTGTTCGGTTGAATGAGTGACCGAACACTCAGAATTCCAGCCTTGCGTGGCTTACTCCCATTGGTCACCTGTGACCATTTACTGTTTTATCCCTAGCGTATTCTATATATACTCCTTTACATTTCATTGTAAGTAGCTAGTTTTTTATGAATATTGATATAGCAGTTGCTATTTTAGTGTCTCCGATGGAGTCCGAACCCCAACGTGGGATTTTTAAAGAACTTGTGTGATTCGGTGTTATCGTTTGAACATTTTCTTCTTGGTCATTCAATTTGCAAAAAGCGTTATTCTTCTTGAGGATTGTTGCTTAGTATAGGTGATTTTTGCCTCCGATTCGATCGAGCTTGAGACTAGTTCCTCAACGTTCCTTTGAATCGAAGCAAGATTTGTCTTGCTTCTATCTTTTATTCATTGTTGTTTCCACATTTCCTTCGTGTTTAGCTCAACTCTAGTTTAGCTTGCACCATCTTGGTATCAGAGCAAGGTTTGAGTTTGTTCTTACAACCTCAAATCCTGTTCGTTTATTCGTGCGATTGTGTCTTCAGTTTCAGCTTTTTTCCTTGTTGTTGATTATTGTTACTGTGGTGTTGTTTTACAAAAAAAAAAAATAGAAAAGAAAAAAATTCAAACATTTTGGTTTGAATGTTGGTTGTTTGAATCAAATAACCATTGATTCTTCTTCACCATTATTTACTGATTCCAACGAGCACCTGTCGTACACGATTGTCGACTAGGGTTTCTCGAAGGATTTTGGACTGTTTTGGACGTGGTGGTGACTGTTACAAAACCCCAGTGTGTTTTGGTTGTACCGTTGAAGACTGGTGGTTCTTGAATTGTTTTGGGTTGTGTTTTGCGTTAAAAATCGAAGTTCTGTGATTTTAGCCACCGTCCGTACACCGGAAAATTGTTACATTGTAACAGTGTACGGACGAAGTTAAGTTTGTTCTTAGCTCGAAAAAAAAATCTTGAACTGATCTCCTCCGTCGATGTTATTACAGGAGTTGGCAACCCAAATTCTGTTACAAATCATGGTCAGTGAACGAAGTTGAGTTTGTCCGTATGCCGGAGTAAAGTTTCACTGTTCCATTGAAGAAGAAAGGGGTAAAGTGTAAAGATCAAAACCCTAGGTGAAAATTTTGTCGGCTAGAAAAGGGAAATTGGATAAGGTAAAACCCTATCCGTACCAAGGAGGAACCACTTTTGTACGAGCAAGAGTTGGTGTGTTCGAAAGGATTCCGAAGAGGAATCGAAGGGTAGATTTTCCTAGGTTTTCACTTTTCTTGTGTTCGATAAATCTAGTTAGTGGATCTCTAGAGTAATTCTTCCTACTCGAGGTCGTACTAACTCATTTGAGCTTATAGGAACTCGTGCGTGGGTGATCGAAGTCCAAATTTTGTAGAAAATTCTTTGACTTCCCGAGCGCAGAGTAAATAGTGTCCGTTCCATCGAGTCATATCAATTCACTCTTTCCGAAGGAGACAGTGTAAGTTGTCAAATTCGAAGGAACTAAGAGAAGTTGATCAACCGAGGAAGCCATTGGCTACAAGTTCTTGAGTGACCAAAAACCGAACTCATAAATTGAGTGGACCCGAGTGCCACCCAACAAAGGTGAGGGAGTGTGTGAGGTGATTTCTAACCTTAACATTTTACTTGGTCTTTGATTTGTGCAGGTACCATGGCTGGGAATGGAGGCGAAGGAAAGGGCATTGAGGCGCCCGAGGTGTCATTAGCCGATCTTATGCTGCGATACAAGGCATCAGTGCCGAAGTAAGAGGGGTGAGTGCTCGAGTAGCTCACCTCGGGCAAGGTAGTGTGTCCGAGGCCTTACCTGGGTCCGGCGCTGGGACTAGCAATTCCACTCCTATAAAACCGGAGCTGTTTGCTGAGCTTGTTCGACAACATCAGTTGAAGAGCGAGGCTGTTCGAAATGAAGCTATGGGCAATCCCCAAGCTACACAACACTTGGGCAATTCCCAAGTACAACAACAAAATTTGGGCAATCCCTAAGCTGGTTATAAACACTTGGGCATTCCCCGAGGTGAAAGAGTACCACTTCCAATGGCCCGAAGACAAGTTGTGGTCGTTGATGAAGGGGTCGATGAGGGAGAATTTCCCGATGCCGAACCTGAATATGAGCCACCATTCGTTCACGAAGATAGGCTCAACGAGGTCGTAGAAATCTCCGAGGTCGAGGCCGAGGCGCAAATATTGATCAAAATATTGAGCGTGAGGCTGATGACTATTATGATGAGTATCCCGAACAGATCCAAGGTGCTCGAGATTTAAACTTGAACAGTATCAAGATCACTATTCCACCCTTCAGAGGAACTAGTGATCCAGACCAATATCTTAATTGGAAGCTTAAATTGGAGTGAATCTTTGAAACCAATTAGATGACCGAAGAGAGAAAAGCTGCACATGCAATTGCTTCGTTCGAGGTATATACATCGACGTGGTGGGAGGATGACAAAAGGTTGATACGAAGAAATGCTTATCCCGAAGTCACCACATGGGCGCAATTGAAGAGAGCAATGGATGCTAAGTATGTGAATGCCAAATATCGGCAGGTGCAACTTTGACAGCTCTTCAAATTGAAACAAGGGTTTAAATCAGTTGAAGAATATCATGATGAGTTCGAAAGGATTCGATTGGCCCTTGACATGGAAGAAGATGACGAGCAAGCCATCATCCGATTCAAAAATGGCTTAGCTCGAGATGTGTCATCCCAGCTAAGGCTGTATGTGTATCAAACTTTGGAAGATGTGTTTCATGCTGCCATCGAAGCTGGGAAATGGGTTAAGGACGACAAAGCAAACCGGTGCCAAGGAGTTACTACTTTGACTCCTTTGAACCAAGGTAAAGAATGGAAAAGTCTGAATCCAACAAGTGCTTCAAGTATTCAGTGTCATAAATGCAAAAGTTATGGTCACATGGCAAAAGAGTGTCCAACTCGTAAAGTTATGCTTGTGCTCGACAATGGAGATGTTTGTGAGCAAGCGAGTGACACCGAGGAAGAAAATTTCAAGGAGATTGACCGAGCTGAAGATGATGATGGTCGTGAAGATTCCGAAGCTGATCATCCAGAAATGTTTCTTGTAGTTCGAAGGAATTTGAGCTGCATGACTCTTGAAGAAGAGGACAACCAAAGAGAAAACCTTTTCCATGCCCGATGTCGAGTAAGGGGGAAAGTTTGTTCGATGATCATTGATTCGGGTAGTTGTGTGAATGTGGTGAGCCAAACCTTGGTTTCACAACTGGGAATACCTACCTCAAACCATCCCCATCCTTACAGATTGCAATGGTTAAATGAGTTTGGAGAATTGAAGGTTCGCAAACAAGTATGGATCAAGTTCAAAATTGGAGACTATCAAGATGAGATGATGTTCGATGTGGTACCGATGCAATCTTGTCATATGTTATTGGGTCGACCATGGCAGTATGATCGGTCATTTATTCATAACGAACGATCCAACACTTATACTGCTAAGCTCGAAGGGAAGAATTTCATACGCAAACCCTTATCTCCGAAGCAAGTCAGCGAGGACTATAAACGGATGAAAGAATTGAAAAAAAAGGCCAAAGCTAAGCTTTTAATGGGAACACAATTGGTGGTCGAAGATAAAAACTCACTGCCCGAGGTAAGAAGTATTTGTACAATCATGCAACTGGGTGAGTATCTACGAAGCAATGACAACGGTCAAATGATAATTTGCCTCGTACACAAGGGTATCTTTCTAAACTCTAATGATGATTTTTCTAACGATAACCCTTTGCCTAGTGCTGTTCAAAGTATTTTGCAGGACTTCAACGACATGTTTTCGGAAGAAATGAAAGGTGGATTGCCTCCATTGAGAGGAATCGAGCACCAAATTGACTTCGTATCAGGGTCTCAAATCCCCAACAAGCCTGCATGCCGGTGTAATCCCGAAGACACCAAAGAGCTCTAAAGGCAGGTTGATTCGTTCGAGAGAGCTTAAGTCCTTGCGCCGTTCCTGTTATCCTTGTCCCGAAGAAATATGGAACATAGCTAATGTGTGTTGATTGTCGAGCAGTCAACAAAATCACAGTAAAGTATCGTCATCCTATCCCTTGATTAGATGACATGCTAGATCAGTTAAGTGGTTCTTCATACTTTTCGAAGATAGACCTCAGGTCCGGTTACCACCAAATCCGAATGAAACCCGGAGACGAGTGGAAAACTGCATTCAAGACCAAATTTGGTGTCTATGAATTGTTAGTGATGCCATTTGGCCTCTCTAATGCACCGAGCACATTCATGCGACTGATGAACCATGTGCTCAAACCGTTCATAAATAAGTTTGTTGTCATTTACTTCGATGACAGACTTGTTTATAGTAAATCTGTGGATGAACATGTCGAACACCTAAGGCTAATGCTTGATAAGCTTAGAGAAGAGAAGTTATATGCTAACTTCAAGAAATGTGCCTTTTGTGTTGAGCGTATAGTCTTTCTTGGATTCGTTGTGAGTGCTAATGGTGTTGAAGTCGATGAGTCAAAAGTCGAAGCCATCAAAGATTGGCCAATTCCAACCTCGGTTTCTCAAGTGCGTAGCTTCCATGGTCTAGCTAGCTTTTATCGAAGGTTTGTTCGTGACTTTAGCACCATGGCAGCTCCTTTAGCCGAGTTGGTAAAGAAAGACCATCCATTTGTGTTTGGAGAGTCCCAACCGAGGGCCTTCCAAGAGTTGAAACGGAGGCTTTGCTCTGCCCCATTATTGCAACTCCCTGACTTCGGCAAAGCATTCGAAGTCGAGTGTGATGCGTCTGGAGTTGGGATAGGAGGAGTGCTGATGCAAGAATCAAAGCGGATCTCTTACTTTAGCGAAAAGCTTAAAGGTGCAACCTTGAATTACTCTATGTATGACAAGGAATTGTATGCCCTCGTTCGAGCACTCAACCATTGGCAGCATTATTTATGGCCTCGAGACTTTGTGATTAAAAGTGATCATGAATCTTTGAAGCATCTCCGAGGTCAGGAGAAATTGAACCGAAGACATGCCAAATGGGTTGAATTCATTGAAAGTTTTCCCTATGTAATTCAGTACAAAAAGGGGAAAGACAATGTTGTGGCCGATGCACTATTAAGGAAATTTGCCTTAGCGACCACTGTCGCCTCGAGGTTCATGGGATTCGAAAGCATCAAGTCGATGTAAGAAGATGATCCCAAGCTGAAAAGCGTTCGTGACGCAATCGTGAGTGGCCGAAGGGTTGAGAAATATCAGTGGCACGATGGCTACCTCTTCAAGAATGGGAGGTTTTGTGTGCCTGTGTCATCATGAAGAGAGCATTTAGTTCGAGAAGCTCACTCTGGAGGCTTGATGGGACACTTCGGTGTCGACAAAACTCTTGGCATCTTGACCGAGCAGTTTCATTAGCCAAAAATGTGAAGAGATATGGAAAAGCTTTGCAATGCTTGTATAGATTGCAAGAAAGCTAAATCGAGGTCCAACCCTCATGGTTTTTACACTCCATTGCCTGTTCCTAATCGACCGTAGGTTGATATATCCATGGATTTTGTTATGGGGTTACCGAGGTCGGGGGGTGGACATGATAGCATCTTTGTCGTAGTCGACCGTTTTTCTAAAATGGCTCACTTTATTCCTTGCAAGAAGTGTGATAATGCACAACATGTAGCTACTTTGTTTATTTCTAATGTGTTGAAATTGCATGGTGTGCCTCGTACTATTGTGAGTGATCGAGACTCAAAATTCTTTAGTCATTTTTGGAAATGTCTATGCGGTGTCCTCGGTACCAAGCTACTATTCTCGACCTCTCACCATCCTCAGACTGATGGACAGACCGAGGTAGTCAACCGAACCTTGGGATCTTTGCTTCGAGCATTGACCAAAGGCAAGGTCGAAAACTGGACAGATCATTTGCCCCTGATGGAATTTGCATGCAATCGAACATTGCATCGAATGATTGGAATGACACCGTTCGAATGTGTTTATGGTTTTAATCCTTTGATTCCACTTGATTTAACCCCATTGCCTCGAGATTCTATTATTGATTTTGAAGGTACTCGGCGAGCCACTGCCTTGATCGAGTTGCATGCAAAGGTGAAAAAGAACCTCGAGGAAGCTTATGCTAAGGTTGCATCGAAGAAAAACAAGGGGCGTAAAAAGGTGGAATTAAAGAAGGGAGATTGGGTTTGGGTTCACATCCGAAAGGAACGCTTCCCGAACCAAAGAAAAGGAAAGTTGGCTCCTCGAGGGGATGGTCCATATCAAGTGCTGAGCAAGATCAACAACAATGCTAATGTGATTGACCTCCCTGGTGAGTATAACGTGTCCAACACCTTTAATGTTGCTGATTTAGTTCCTTGTGTTGTAGGTCAAACTTCAGAGGATGAAGAGGGCTCGATTTCGAGGACGAAATCTTCTCAAGAAGGGGAGCATGATGCAGCCCGAACACGTGCTGATCAAGTGTTCGATCTACCGAGGCCGATGACATGAAGCCAAGCCAAGCTGTTGCACGATGTCCACATTTAATTGGCTAGGTCGGGAGAAAGCAACCGCTCCGAAGCTGAGTGGCTGAGCTCAAGAACCGAAGACTTCATCTATTAGCTTGAGCTCGAAGGGAGTGACCGAACCCAAACCGAGCACTCAACCTCGGCGCCGAAGTAAATCGAAGACAGAGCGACTGAAGTCAGCTTAAGCCAAGTCAAGAGCACCGAAGTCAAGAGCTCGAGCTAAAGTGTTCGAATTTCAAGTGTTCGATTGAAGGAGTGACCGAACACTCATAATTCCAGCCCTGCGTGGCTTACTCCCATTGGTCGCCTGTAACCATTTACTGTTTTATCCCTAGCGTAGTCTATATATACTCCTTTACATTTCATTGTAAGTAGCTTGTTTTTTATGAATATTGATATAGCAGTTGCTATTTGAGTGTCTCCGATGGAGCCCGAACCCTGACGTGGGATTTTTAAAGAACTTGTGTTATTCGGTGTTATCGTTTGAACATTTTCTTCTTGGTCATTCAATTTGCAAGAAACGTTGTTCTTCTTGAGGATTGTTGCTTAGTATAGGTGATTTTTGCCTCCATTTCGATCGAGCTTGAGACTAGTTCCTCAACGTTCCTTAGAATCGAAGCAAGATTTGTCTTGCTTCTATCTTTGATTCATTGTTGTTTCCGTGTTTCCTTTGTGTTTAGCTCAACTCCAGTTTAGCTTGCACCAAAGGTTCATAGAGAGTGTTTCTCTTTAATGTAGTGTATTCAAAGTGAAGTATTGGCAATAAATGATGAAATGGTGTATTTATAGCACCCCTTTACATGTTATGAAAAATCTAAATGGCCCTCAAACTAGGTTAGAATACATTAGAACACTTAGGGCTAGAATAGGAAGTTCACTCAAAAAGTCTAGGAAATCAGCCTTGTTGGCGCTTGGACTGAATCCAGGCGCTCCGCCTGGTTGAGTGGCTGACCAAGGTAGTGTGCTGGGTAGGCGCTCCGCCTCCTTGGTCAGGCGCTCCGCAGCGCCTGGTGTCCCTTGCATCTAGGCGCTCCGCCTGGCTGTTAGGCGCAACTCCTGGGCAGTTCACTGGTCAGGAGCTAGGCGCTCCTCCTAGGTCTAGGCGCACCGCCTAGCCCTGAAGCATAGGGTTCCCTCCTTCAATCGAGCTCCAATGCATGGTCTTCAAATCATCTCGGGAACTCATATCATCAATGCCCTTCCAAACCAAGTGTAAGTGAGCATTTTGGATCTCCTTGGCTTGACATCAAGTGAATGGTCTTGATGCAATTTGGATTGCATCATCCTCCCCTTCTTGAGAAGATTTCGTCCTCGAAATTAAGGCGTCATCCTCTAAGGTATCATCACCTACATCACAAAGAGTCAAGTAAGAAATATTGAATGTGCTAGAAATATTATACTCACCGGGTAGGTCGATCACACATGCATTGTTGTTGATATTAGAAAGCACTTGGAATGGTCCATCTCCTCGGGGTGCCAACTTCCCTTTCTGAATGTTTTGGAATCTCTCCTTGAGGATGTGCGCCCACACATAATCCCTTTTCTTGAGTTCCACTTTCTTCCTTCCCTTGTTCTTTTTAGTTGCAATCTTTTCATAGGTCTCCTCCAAGTTCTTCTTCACCTTGGCATGAAGCTCAAGCAATGCCTTGGCTCGAGTTTTACCTTCAAAATCAACAACCACATTCCTTGGCAAAGGGGTAAGATCAAGTGGAATCAAAGGATTAAAACCATAAACACACTCAAATGGAGTCATGCCAATCATTCTATGTAAAGTGCGGTTATATGCAAACTCCATGAGTGGTAACTTATCATTCCAAGTCCCGGCCTTACCTTTGGTCATGGCTCTAAGTAGAGCTCCCAAAGTTCGGTTCACCACCTCGGTTTGTCTATCGGTTTGAGGGTGGTGGGACGTGGAGAATAATAATTTGGTGCCAAGAGAACCCCACAAACACTTCCAAAATTGGCTAAGGAACTTGGAGTCCCTATCACTAATAATGGTGCGAGGCACCCCATACAACTTTAACACATTATCAATAAATAAAGATGCTACATGTTGTGCATCATGACTCTTTTTGCATGGAATAAAGTGAGCCATTTTGGAGAACCTATCAACGACAACATAGATGCTATCGTGTCCTCCTCTAGTCCGGGGTAAAACCATAACAAAATCCATAGAAATATCAACCCACGGACTAGTAGGTACGGGTAAAGGAGTGTACAAGCCATGAGTGTTGGATCTAGACTTAGCGCTTTTGCAATCTAAACAAGCATTACAAAAGCGTTCCACAAGAGGCCTCATCTTCAGCCAATGGAATTGCTCTTTAAGTATGGCCATAGTCTTATCCACCCCAAAGTGACCCATCAAGCCCTCACAATGTGCTTCTCGTACTAGTAATTCTCTCCAAGAGGACTCGGGGACAGACGCTCTCTCATTCTTGAAAATGTAGCCATTTACCCATTGGTATTTCTCAACCCTCTCCCCACTCACTAGAGCATCATGAATGCTCTTGAACTTTGGGTCATGTTCATACATAAATTTTATAGTTTCAAAACTCCTAAGCCTAGAAGCAAGAGTGGTAGCAAGGGTGAACTTTCTAGAAAGTGCATCCCAACATTGTCCTTTCCCTTGTTGTAATGAATTACATAGTGAAAAAGACTCAATGAATTCCACCTACTTGGCATGTCTCTTGTTCAAATTCTCTTGGCCTCTAAGATGCTTGAGTGACTCATGGTCACTCTTGATCACAAATTCCCTAGGCCATAGATAGTGTTGCCAATGAGCTAGAGCTCTCACAAGGGCATATAACTCCTTGTCATATTTAGAGTAATTCAAGGTTGCGCCCTTCAGCTTTTCACTAAAGTAGGCAACGGGTTTCCCTTCTTGCATGAGAACACCTCCAATACCCACCCCCGAGGCATCACATTCAACCTCAAATGCCTTTTCGAAGTCGGGCAATTGCAACAAAGGGGCGGTACTCAACCTACTTTTCAACTCTTGGAAAGCCTTCTCTTGAGGCTTTTCCCACACAAAGGACTTGTCTTTCTTCACCAACTCGGTGAGTGGTACGGAAATGGTGCTAAAGTCCCTAACAAAGCGCCTAACTAGCCCACAATTTCCTTTTCATGCTCAAATCAATCCAAAGGAGTCCACTTTATGCAAAATAATAAATAATATGAGCAATCTAAGCTACTCGGCTAATTTCTGTAAGGACAAACGGGTCAAAAAGTTAACCCCGATTCCACACACCTGAATACCTATACATTTTTTGGTTACCCATACGTCAACAGGTGAAAAAGTACAATTACTTTCCAAATGGGAGTTCATTTACATAATCAAATCCACAATTTAGGACAAGTTTCGTGTTTATGTCGAAAGCTAACTATTGATGAACACTTCAAATCAAAAATCCAATTATATAATCATATTATCCATTCAAATACGAGTTCAAGCATTGATGTTTTCCAAATCGGACTCTGTTTACCATTTCAAATCCCTAAAATACTCCATTTTAGGCCAATGTTGCAAATTCTCAATTTAGGCTTTAAATTTCATGTTATAACGGATGAAATCATTCTAAATTCAAGTATAATATTGATATTATGAGAGAAAATTATAAACTTTAATCTCAAGAAGAAATTCCACTCCAAAATTCAAGTTATCCAAGCTTCCATAGGCCAACAGTGATGAAAAATAACAGAAAATCGTGAAACTTAACTTTATATAGAAACTCAGATTACTCAGTGCTATTGCATACAAGCTAGCAGTATGGAGATGAAGAAAATTGATTTTACTCAGCACTATCACCCCCATTTGCTCAGTGCGATCACGCAAGCCATTCTCAGGTATCAGAACCAGCCAATACCAGCAATTTCTGAATTTATTTTTTTGGCTCCAAAGACCTCATACCACCTCAGAATTCAACAATTCTTGTTTCTAAGAGCCAAAAATTTCGATATGCATCGAATGGTACCTTTAGAGTTCTATTCAGAACTCATGAGCACAAATTAAGGATGTCAGTTCTATATGTCCGAAAACTACTCCTTTCGCTCAAATGTTAAAATTTGACCAAACAAGCCCGGAATCTAGTTATGAAAGTTGATACAAGTCAAATATGATCATACTTACCTATTGGAATCAACAAATTCTTAATTAGAGCTCTTGTTTACCCAAAATTAGACGTTCAGTTCATATTTGATTTATCGATGATACCGAAAATGAAATCCTCTTGAGACCCAATCAAACGACATCCAAGTGACTTCAAACTTTACGAGCAAGTTATAAATAACCTTTCCAAACTACCAGACCTTTATGCATGAAAAATGGAGCACCGATTCTCAGAACAGCGCATTAAGTCCTTTTTCTTCTTTAGTGGGTGACTAAATCGAAACCAAAACCTTGTTCAAACGCATATCAAATGACCTCCAAATTGATTCAACTTTTATTATCGAGTCATAAATGATCTAACAGAGGTAATGAAACTAGCTATTCACAAAATGGAGCTCTAAGACTCAAAACGACTGTTTAGGTCGTTTTAAGTTTGTTTGTTACTGAACTTTATTTTTTTACTCTCATTCTTGCTTTCACTAATCACTTGTTGTCTAACTTTCTTAACATTAACTTGGTATTGGAGCAGTAGATCAAGAAGTTTAATTCTTGATAATTTTGGGAGTTATTTAGGGGAAAAAAAAAGAGGAAAATGAAATAAAAGGTTGAACAATTGCTAATGAAGAATAGGAAAGAGATTGAGGAGTTGAGGAGGTACGTCTAAACAAAGTTAAACTAGAAATATTTAGGACTTTTTCAAGCCCTGCTTGGTAAAGGTTTAACAAGCGACAACATATTTTAGTACTTTATGGAAACATCTAGTTTCTTAATTTCTTTATTTTCTTAGTCGTACTCTTGCTAACTGTCTTACTTACATTTTTTGTTACTTCCTAGCCATTATTTCAATCACTCAGAATAGCCCGAATGTCCATTATTAAATTTTTTTAATTGTTTTTAAGTATGATGATTGGGGCTAGGGGCGAGGATTAGGAATGTTGGGGAGGTCTCTAGGTTGAGAATTGGATCTTTGATGGGAAAGTCTATAGAGTTAGTTAAGATTCTTAAGAAAAGGAAGATTCTTGTGTCTAGGAGACCAAATGGGTGGGTTCTATGGCGCGCGATGCAGACAGGTATAAGTTGTCGTATTTAGGACTCTTGGGGACTAGGAATGGGGTTGGTATCTTAGTAGAGGGGGTCCTCCTAGAGCAGGTGGTTGAGGTTAGGAGAGTGAATGACAGAATGATGGCTATTAAGCTAGTTGTGGGAGGGAAATATTTTAACATAATTAGTGCTTACGCACCTCAGGCAAGCTTGGGCGAGGAGGTCAAAAAGCACTTTTGAAGGTCCTTAATGAAGTAGTTGAAGTATCCCTACCTACAAAAAGCTATTCATAGAAGGAGATTTCAATGGCCACATTTGGTCAACTTCAAGGGGCTATGACGAGGTTCATGGCGATTTAGGTTTCAGGGATAGAAATGTAGGAAGAGTTTTTTGGATTTTGCAAAAAGCTTTTGATTTGACGATAGCCAGTTCAAATTTTTGAAAAGGGAGGAGTATTTGATCACCTTTTGTAGTATGGTGGCAAACACCCAGATCAATTTCATACTACTTAGGAAGGGTGATAAAGGTTTATGCAGGGATTGTAAGGTTATTCTGAGTGAGAATCTCACAAACCGAATATAAGCTCTTAATCTGGATCTAGACATCGTATGGAAGAGAAAAAAGAGGGCTTTGAAGGATTGACCTGCAATTAAGTGGGGGGCTTTGATTAGTGGAAAAGTTCAGGAGATGGAGGAGAAGTTGGTAGCTATGGGGCTTGGAAGAGTAGGGTAGTGAAAACAATATGCGAATTAGGACAGTAAATTGTATTAGGGAAGGAGCTAGAGAGGTGTTAGATGTATCAAAAGGTAATCCCAATAGACATAGAGGGGACTAGTGGTGGAATGATGAGGTCCAAGGGAAGGAGGAGGCCAAAAAAGCTGCTTACTTGAATTTAGTGGAGAAAAAAAATGTGGAAGAAAAGAGAACGAGTAAGGAACAGTATAAGACATCGATGAAGAAAGAGAATTTAGCAGTTACGGATGCTAAACCGGCAGGTTTTGAACGCATGTATAAGGAAATAGCAGTCGAAGGTGGGAAAAGAAGTTTTATAGGCTTGCTAAGGCAAGGGAGAGGCGATCACGTGACCTAGACCGGATGAGGTACATTAAAGAGGAGGATGGCACAATATTGGTGGAAGAAACTCTTATTAAATAGAGGAGGAAAGTATACTTTCATAAACTCTTAAATGGGGATGAGGGACTGGGTCATTTAGAGCACTCTGACAACATTCGTGATTTTTGATATTGCAAGTGTATAAAATTTTAGAAAGTTAAGGACTCAATTCTTAAGATGGGGGGGGGGGGGGGGGGGAGGGGCAGAGCGACTGGACCCGACAAAATCCCTGTGGACTTTTGGAAAAACGCATGCAGAGTACTTATGGAGTAGCTGACTAGGTCGTCTAATGTCATCCTCAGGACGACAAAGATGCGCGAAGAATGGAAGTGGAGCATCATAATACATATTGTACAAGAACATGGTTGACATTCAAAATTGCAACAACTAAAGGAGTATTAAACTACTAAGCCATACTATAAAAGTTTGGAAGAGGGTGGTAAAGAAGAGGATAAAGAGGGATATAACTATTTCCGAGAATCGATTCAGATTCAGGCCTGAGCAATCAACTACGGAAGCCATCCATCTTTTGAGGAAATTGGTAAATCAATATAGGGACAAGAAAATAGAACTACATATGATTCATTGACCTAGAAAAGGCTTACAACATAGTCACAATGGAGGTTTTGTGGAAATGCTTGGAGTCTAAATGTGTACTTGTGGCATACATTAGAGCGATTAAGGACATGTACGATGGAGCCAAGATCCGAGCGAAAATGGTAGGAAGAGGCTCAGGACACTTTCTAGGCGAGATGGGGTTACATAAGGGATTGATGCTTAGACCATTTTTATTTACCATGGTGATGGATGAATTAACACGACATATTCAAGGAGAGATACCATGGTGTATGTTATTTACAGATGACATAGTTTTGATCGACGATATACGCAATAGAGTTAATGATAAGTTGGAGGTTTGGATACAAACTCTTGAGTCTAAAGGTTTCAGCTAAGTAGAACGAAAATGGAGTACATAGAGTGAAAGTTTAGTGATGCATATGTGTCTGATATGAAAGTGACGCTTGATACACAAGTCATCCCCAAGTAAGGAAGCTTCAAGTATCTTGGGTCAATACTCCAAGGAAATTATGAGATTGACGAGGATGTCATGCATCGTATTGGAGCGGGTTGGATGAAATTGAGCCTCACTTGCAGTGTCCTATGCAATAAGAAAATGTCATCTAGACTTAAATGTAAGTTCTACAGAGTAATTGTTAGACAAGCATTGTTGTACGGGGCTGAGTGTTGGCCGGTCAAAAATACCCGCATTCAGAAATTGCATAGCCAAGATGATGATGCTTAGATAGATGTGTGGGCATAGTAGGAAAGATAAGATTAGGAATGAAGTCATTCGAGACAAGGTGGAAGTGGCCTCAGTGGTGGACAAGATGCGGGAAACGATGATGAGATGGTTCAGGCATGTGAAAATGAGGAACATAGATGTCTCAGTGAGAAAATGCGAGATGTTGGCAGTGCTGAGTTTACGGAGAGGTAGAGGTTGGCGGTGCTGGGTTTACAGAGAGGTAGAGGTAGGCTGAAGAAGTATTGAGGTGAGGTAATTAGGCAGAACATGGCGCAACTCCAGATCACTGAGGATTTGACACTAGAGAGAGAAGCATGGAAGTCGAGAATTATAGTAGGAGGTTAGTATGAAGTATAATGTTTTGCTATTTTAATCTTACTCCTAGCTTATGTACTGTTATTTCATTCACCCTGGTGAGCTCTAATATTTTGATGTCATTGTCTTTCTCTGACTTGGTATTTCTATCTATGTATTGTATTCTTGGATTTTTATTTTCCTTTCCTTTTCTAAATCTGTATTTAAAATTATTTTTCTTGAGCCGAGGGCCTTTTGGAAACAACCTCTCTACTTCTCTCGAGGTAGGGGTAAGGTCTGCGTACACCTCACCCTCCTCAGATCCCCCTTGTGGGATTATACTAGGTATGTTGTTCGTGTCTACGTTGACATTATCAAATAGTGTATCTGCGAGTTACACGTCTAGGAATCTCCTATGTAAGTGTGAAGTGTTAGCCGCTTCAACAAGAATTCTATAAAACCAATTTTCTTGGCATTTATGGAACCATGTAGTGTTCATGGTTGAAACGAACACAACAATGAGGAACAAAGACGGTCAAGGGGTAATTAAGTAACTTATATTTTCTAGGTATTCACCAAAGATCAAAGGTTAAAAGATATAACATCGACTGATTTATTGAGTATATCCGACACATGTTCACTACGAAAAGTTCAAATGAAAATGTACTTATCTAGAGGAAATTAATCCTAAGTCCCGTACGGTACTTTTTTTTTCTTTTTTATGCATAATTTTAAATCATATGGCCATTCTCCATTCATGTGAGAAATTATTGAATTTTTTTTTTTTGGGTGGTGATGAAAAATGAAGAGATTCCTTCAATGAAGGGGCTTTGTTCCACCCAGGTAAAGAATAAGCTCTCTGTTTGGTTTAAAAGAAAATTATTTATGCGAACTTTTGAAAAGAGATGAGAAGAGGGCAAGTTTGCGCTATTGTCGTTGTCTTTCACTCAACTTAGGATTAAGATTAGGAGTCGATCAAAATAACCCGATCAGTTATTTATATATTTTTTTTTCAATAAATCTTATATTAATAATATTAATATTTTTATGTTCTTGAAGAAATTTATTAATTGTTTCCGCCTATTTTCCAAATGATCATTTAATTTTCCTGCTCAGTTTTTTTAAACAGTCGTCAAGATTGACGTTTTTCGTAAATGCACTGGAGAAAGGTTGTAAGTAAAGTTTCACCTTGTTTTTTCACCCTTCATTCGTTGGCTATAAGTACAGAGGTTGTGCCTCAGTTTTGCATCAACTTGTCCAACTCTTTTCTACATCATTTCTTACAAACTAAATAGCGTATTTGTGTGATTTTCGACAGTCTTTGCATTCGCTGATTGATATAGTTTGAAGTACCGCTACTCCAGTGAAGGTAGACCCGTTCTATCCTGAGAGGGAATAATCTAATACTTCAGATAATGTAATATAATTAAAATGCTTTAAGGAGATACTGAAGTTGTGGAATCGAAATTTTTTTCCTCTTCTTCAACTGTTTTTGGTTTATTGTTTCAGATTTATTTTAATATACATAAAGATAACACATATGTATTGTTGGAATATACTAATAACCATGCGGTTTTAGTTAGATTATTCTTTGTTGAACAATTGAGTATTTGTTTATTAAATATTATTTATTTAGATCAATTGTGTCATGTGTGTCTTATTATTTATGTAGCAGTTGATTTAGTGTGTAGAGCCAAGCTTATACATGGAAGATTAAATCATCGGTTCTTATAGATAACAAAGTAATGTTCACAATCTAAGATGAAAATTGGACAAAATCATCGGTATGATTGTAGTACAAGATTATATATAATTTATCTTGATTATGGGAACGATATAGTTCCAACTTCTTGTGCTAGTGCGCTTTGTGTACATAGAACGGACCAAGTAGAAATAAGTGTTTTTATACTGACTTATAAAACAAACTCTCTAGCTCATCAAATGTACTTATACTCTTAACCTTGATATAGCTATTATTAGTGGTGTATATTATTCATTGTGTTGATTTATCAATAGGTGAGGTCCAGGATATTTGGGTCAAATAATTCCTGATAAGTTGGATGATGATAATATGCATTTGCGAAGTGATAGCTAGTTGATAGAATCCACGTCTCGGTATAGAGATTGATGACACTCCTTTATGAAAGCTTATAAGTTTGCATGTGTAAATCTGGCCAGTGGATTTTGTATCCTGCACATGGAATATGTTAAGCGGAAATCTGAAGGATATTCATTTAGTTAATATACTAAATTATCAGTAATTTAATAATATTGATTGGTGTCTGTAATCTTAACGTGGGGAGTTAAATAAAAATTTGATGGAAGAATTCGAAATTCAACAGAGGACTGCAATTACGAATTTCTAGGGGAAATGATTTGTAATTTATTACAAAAAGTTTAATTCTAGAGAAAAAGAATTAATTCCATAATTGGAAGCCTTATTAATTAATTCTGTGATCCCTGTTGTGACCGAATTCAATTAGGACTAGGAAAGAGGCTTCTTTGGGGAAAAGAAATCCTACACAGTTTTGGAAAAGGGTTTACCCAAACCCTTAAAACTATATAAATGGGATTCTTGGCCAAAGGGAAGATATATGAAAAATCTATTGGTTTTCTCTCTCTGAAATATTTGTTCCACCCAAATATTATTGGTCTGGGTATTGTTCGGGCACATGACAGAAGATCATGGAACTGGAGGATGATCTCGTGGATTTAAAGATTCGTTTCGCGATTGAAGTCAAAGAGTTTTTAGTCAGGACGGTGGGGTTTGAAACCAAATACTCAAGGAAAGTGTCAATGTGAGACTTAAAATGCGAACAAGTATACAAGCACATTCCATATTATACACCACTTCCACGGTTAATATGACTTAGAACTATGCAAGCTTTGTACTTGTTATAAGTCGCAAGGATTCCTGAAATTCTTGAGAAGCTCAGGGATGTCGCGCTTTGTACTTGTTATAAGTCGTAAGGATTCCTGAAATTCTTGAGAAGCTCAGGGATGTCGTAGCCAAGCATGTCATCAACAGCTTGTATCAACTTTGGTTTCAACTTTTCAAACTTGTCAATGTTATAACCGCTCAGAACTTCTCTAAAGTGTTCAACATTTGGAAAATCCCCAGCTGGCAGATGATGTTCCTTTTGAATCTGTCAGAAGAACAAGGCATTAACACATAAGGATACTCCATATAAAGTTCCTGTCATGGGAGTTAATGAATAGGATATGAGAGAGACCTTCACAAATTCATCTTCTAAGTTATCAATAAGTCTCTTCTGCTTCTTTGCTTTGCCCATCATAGCAGGCATCTCCTTTTTCAGATGACTTATGATATGAGCATGTATCTTGGCAGCTCTAGCACGTTTTACGAATTCATTTATCTGTACAAAACAACGGCCGCTTTTATCCTTGTTTAAAGTAAATTGGATGCACAATTATTACAATTACTATTTTCAAAAGCACTCCATCTAAAGAATGTGAACTTACACGACGATCACAAGCCTTCTTTGGTATGTTTTTCAAGTCAGTAAGGAGATCATCTTGTTCCTTCTCAAAAAGTTCTTTCCCCATTGGCCCTGTACGAGTCTCATTTATAGGGCTGTCATTAAATGATCTGTAAAAGCCAAAAATGCTCATATGGTTTATCAAAAACGCAGAACTCCAAAAAAGAAAAGACTATTTTGTTTGCCCTCTAACATGAAACATCTTCGAATCTCTCAAAGTTGTACGTTCAAATAGACAGAATGAGGATCTTCACATGTATAATTTAGATAAAGCAAGAGTGTCTTTATAAGAAGTTTCATGAGATGTAACCTAAGCCTACTTGCAGATTTTCAATCCATGAAACTTCATAGCTTAAGGGAAAATGAAGTGCTGGTTCACTATATTTTCAATCCATTATGGTACAACATGGATACACTATCATTTTGTGCAACTTAATCACATTCAGTTCGCTTTAATATTCACTCGCAAATCAGTTATGAACTAATTGAAAATATAGAGATCATACCCTATGTAGACACGTGCCACTTCAGGGGTATTCAGAACTTTCCCCAAAGACCACATCAGTGCTCCATAAACCCTCATAAGCTACAACGGAGAGCAGTTAATAAAATTAAACTATACCATAGTATAGAAAGAGGTCATGTACATGAATGAAAGATCATGTAATATGCCTTACTTGTTGGGTGTCAACTTGGTCAGCCTTGTTCAATACCACCCGTATCTTATCATCATGACCTTGAAGAGATGCAATCACGCGTTTGAATTCATCGCTAATATCAAGTTTGTGTGGATCAAACAATAGCAGAATAAGATCACACTTGGCAGCAAACCAAGATGTCACACCCGTAAAGTCATAGCTTCTCTGCGTTCGTTGCTTTTCCCCTGATAAAACTCCAGGAGTATCCACAATTGTGATATTCTCTAACAGCTTTTTGAACATGAGGGAGAATGAAAGGTTTTAAGGGAAAATGAAGTAGTATCACCGGTTTTTTGTAAAAATAGTTCTCAATATACTGTATGAATAACAAAGAGTCCATAACTTACAGGATGCGGCATTTGGGAACACTCAAACTTTGACAAAAATGTGGTTCCAAAAGTCGTCAGACCACTAAATGGCATATCTGCTTGAACAGCAATCGTATTCCCTGGGATACTTCTTTCATCAGGTCCATTCTGTGTAAACCACAGTTAAAAGTGAAAGATAGTCTAACAAATGATTTAACATACCAATAGCATCAGACAAATATATTTCAAAAAAAGGATGTGTGCTTCTCCAGTTCCTTGAATGTCTCCATTAATCCATAAAACTATAAAAGGCATTCCATTATGAACTCCCTAATGTGATAAATAGGACTATGTGGCACTTTGGAAAGTTAAATATATTATAGTAGCTTATATATGTTCAAAATTAAACTGTGTTAGAATCATAAAATGTCTTTTAAAGTAAGTGGACACCATTTTTGGGACAAATTTTAACTAAAAGATTCAACTCCATTACAGCATAAGTTTTCCTCCACTCAACACCATATTAAGAAGGATGGCAATTGAGTGAACAGAGTGGTCAGTAATTATCAGTTATTAGTTAAAATTACCATGACAACAACAAATCTGTCTGTTGTGGGCTCCGGTCCAATATGAGCACCTATAGACATAAGAGGAACATAAACGTAAATGGAAAGCTGCCGAATGCGCAAGCAAAAGCACATAGACAAGCAATTTTTTTTTTTTTTTAATTTTAAAAACACTAACCAGGATAACTGGTTCGGAGTAAATGTTTGATGAAGGTTGTTTTGCCAGTGGAGTATTGACCCAAAAGCATCACCATTGGTTTGGCATCAAAATCACTATTTGCCTACAATGGTAGCATAATAAAGAAGTTAATTCAGCTCTGTATGAAAAGATAACATAGGTGAAAGGGAAATGATGAAATTAACTCTTTTCCCATTTGTTTGATTTAACTACATGCTACACCTACCAATAAAGGAGAGACAAAATCACTAAAGTGATATGTAACTTCCAGTGGCTTTAGTTTCTTGACATACAACTTCTTCAGTCCATCAATTATTGACGTGACATAGTTTGAAGGGACCTGGAGGGCAGATGAAAAGGACCAGGGATCATCCCAGGAGCAAAAACAGAAGTTAGCATTGAACATAACAATGGAATAGGCTGTGTTTGGAACAATTTTGGGGAAGGACATTCCCATGCAATAACTTCAACAGAGAGTTTAAGACATTAAAGTAAACAATATATTTCACTGACAGACGAGGACAACAGTAATTGTTCACTAGTTAACTTCATAAAGACTGCATGCCGTCATGTTTAACATTCGATTATCAAATGAAGTCCTATTTGAAAACTGTGAGAAGTTAGATAGAATGTAGTACTTTAGAAGTTTGTCAATCATCTCAAGACATCCCATAATAAAAGTATGTCACATAATTTGGAATGCAGATAGTGTGGAAAGGTATTCTTTCTAGGAAAGGATATCACAGTATGAAAGCATGATAATTGATTCAAAACATGAGAAATCATTTGAATAAAGTCAATATTTAGAATTTAACAGGCCAGCATTTGAAAAGTGCTCTATTTTATAGCACACATAGAGGATAAAATGGGAGACAGTTGATTGAGATGGTTTGGTATGCACCTATCCATAGGTGTGAAGATCATTGTAACTAAAGGTGTTAAAAAAGAACAAGGTAGACCTAAAATCACGTGGGCGAAAGTTGTTTGCAAAGACCTATCTTGTCTTGGCCGTTTACATTAATCCCAACGTTCCTTTGAAGTATTTTAGGTTTGTTGGGGACTTGATGGCATCAGAAATATTGCAAACTTTATGGGGCCTTAATGGAGCACATGGTTATTGATGATTCATGTAGCTGACGGCTCAACCTTGGTATAGAGGCTAGGTAGTTGCTGTATATAAAAGAAAAAACGACAATAACCACACTCACCTTCTTTGCAGATTTTGATGATGAAAACCAATTAGCTCGTGAAGATAGCACAAGACTGCCTGCTGCTCAATCCAATTAGTTAGTTACCGAGGCTCCATCCACTTCCCCTTCCCAATTTCCCAAGGACATAAACAAATAAAATAAAAGAAAGATCTTCTTGTAAGTACCGAGGTAACATTACCATTGTTGTCGGGTGCCCATTTAGCCACACGCTTCTTCTTCTGTAAATACTAAGCAGTTAAGCAATGAATGGTAAAAAGAGAGAAATAAAGTGAATCTACTATACTTACAGCAAGAAGTCCATCTAGACCTTCCATTATAGGTAGCTGCAAGTTTTCAAAGTCAACTGCATTGGATTAAAGTTGTTCTAATTATAAGATCAGTATAAGAGAAAAAATTCTGCTTGCAAGAGAAAGCAAATAAAAGGCATGCGAATGAATTGACTAATTTTGTAGAACAACAGTCATGCAAATTAGCAGTGTGCAGATATAGTTGAAGCTACACTACTTACCTTCAGCATTTAAGAGGTCACTTTTCACTGCATGGCCATTTTGAGCCAAAGAGACCAACTACATAGTGAAATGCAAAGAAAGATCTGCATTATAGTGGGAAGAAAATTAACTAAAAGGGTGAAATGGAAGACCACAAAGGACTAATACCTGCATCGCAGTAATAAACTCTTTAAAACCAAGAAATCCTTGCCGTTTGGAATCTGAAATTGCCCAGACCTTCGGAAAACAGAGAAGTAAAACGACTCGTTGATGTTAACCAGTAAAAAGCTACGATCAATTGTAGAACACATAAAGTATAGCCGCTAATTGAGTAACATAGATATCAATATGCATCAAAAGGTACAGTAATAGGATGTTGGCATTTTAGTCCATTCAGCTCCTAGGTTGCACAATGCACATCATCAGATGGTATCAGCATATGATATAGCACTCTCTCAAGTAACTAAAATTGTCAGTGTTAATTTCATTGCAGGTGCAAGCAGAGGAAAGAAGGCTTATTTCGCTCTCCATTTTTTTTCTTGAGTTAGTGGCTTTGCTAATCCACACTTAGTTCTACTTATGACATAATTTGTAATTTATGAGATACTTATAATTTACATCTGGTCAATTTTGTCATACTTAGTCACTGGGAAGTGATGACACGACATGCAAATGATTAACAATAATCAAACTGGCAAATGTACTCTGTTAAGAGGAGGACAAAGGCCTATGGGTTGGGACAGCTTATTTAAGTGTCTTTCATCCTCCGCTGTGCCATTCAGATAGCAGATAGTTTCCAGTTAGTTGGAAAGATAACGCTCACTCAATTACTTTTCGGTGATTAATAAAGCGCTGAGTACCACCATTCTGAAAGGTTTAGATGGAACCAAAACTTAAAAGTTTGGAGGTCCAAGTGTCTAATTAAAATCAGGGAAAATTTGGATGTCCAAGTAAACTGAAAAGGAAACAGAATTCTGTCCAAGAGAATGACTAAACGTGATTCCCTGGATTCACAGAACACAGTGCCTAAAGATCATCTACTCCACATCTGACTTTGATCATGTGAGATACAACTCCAAAGCAGGCCTAAGTACGTTGAACTGCAGATGGAGAAACGACTTTGCAAGAAACTATAAGTAGCCGGTAGTCACCAAAATTGTTCTCAGCATTCAGCTCGAAAATTGAAAGTTCTATATTGTTAAATTAGTTCATCTGTAGAAATGAAGAATGAAGATATGAGGTATTGTGTTAACCAACTGACCACCCAACACTAACACCCATATGGTAAGGTGGTAAAAATGATTTAAGATAGCCAACTATTGGACAACAGATAATCTGTTGGAACACATAAACTATGGAAACAAATAACCGAACTGATACCTTGAAGGGAACACAAATAATGGGATGTATACTCGCCCTATTACAGGGAAACCTAAAAAGGAAACAAGGCGGAAAAAAAGAAGTAGAGATGCACGAAAATCACGAAACCTTTGGTATTCCCCTTTACACGTCAAGTTTTGGCAGAAGATGGTAAGCAAAGAAGTGGATGGATTCATTTAACAATGCTACAAATCCTACATTAGTTTGTTTGTTTGTGTCCACTCTATTTACTTAATTATTACTTGATTCTATATTGGTTAAATGTTACTGACATAGAGTTAAAGAAGTGCAAGGATTAATAATGCTAAAAATGAACATACAAAGAAACTCAGAAGAAGTAATTAAAGGGAAAGAAGCAGAGAAAATGAAAGAACCTGCTTGAGATGTTCACGAGGCAAGTTGGACATTGCAAGGAAATTGGTGGCATCCTTTCCGATGAGACGTCCATCTCCATCTGATATACAAGTTTGTCAACACCCAAATTAATTGCATGCATATCTTAATATACACACGCACAAACGCGAATGATGAGAATGAAACAGCAGACCTGAATCAGCAAAACAAAACCATTCTTGATAAATCTTCTCGTGTTCTTTGGAGCAGCGACTGATGGGAAGCGTATCAAACTCCATTCTTCATAAAACCCAATTGGTTTCCTCTTCTTTTAAGACCCCCCTTAAAACAAATAATTACTATCATGCAAAGGGAAAAATCATATTCTATGAGATGATTGGTAAGATTACAAACTAGTAGCATATAAACACTTCTTTTACTTATCTGCTCCTTTCATAAACATTAAAATCAGCTAAAAACTATTATAAGTTTATCATCCAAATTATAATTTTACAGCTTATAAAATTGGAAAATTTAAGCTGATTGAACAATGGCTAGACCATTTAAACAAAAAATATTTACTTTTTTGTATATTTCATACATATTTTTTGTATCTTATATGCATATATTTTATGCTTACTTATTATGGCAGCTATTTTTTTTTTTAATTTCCCTGGAAAAATAATACCTAAGAGCTAAAAACATAAAATTGTAAACATTATATTACTGGGCTTAACTGTTATGAACCTAAAATGATAATGGAGGTTTACGAAAATACCCATCAAAATCAAAATATTACCCACCTCTTTCATATTTACAAGCCCTACCCATAAACTATTTACATGTCCTACCAATCTAGACTTGTATACTATTATTTATGCAGTATACATTAAAAGTATACACCCATAAAGTATATATAAGATATATAGTAATAAATAGGTAGGTTGGGTAAATACTTTTAATTTCATGGGTAGTATAATTTTTAATAGGTATGACTTGTAAATACTTTAAGTTTCATGGGTATATTGTGTAAAAAAGCCCAAATTATAACCCATTACTATGAAAGAAGATTGATTTAATTTGAAGAGAATAAATCTAGAGTCTGTTAGGTTAGCTGATTTAAAGTAGCTTATATGCATCAACTGATGCGAAACACTTTTAGGTGTTGCAACTACTTTAATAAATAGAGATAATAGTCAAAACCCCCCCTAAACTATCACTTTTTTGTTAGTTTCATACTTAAACTATGGGTTGGTCACGCTACCCCCCTGAACTATCAATTTTCATATTCAAAACCCCTGTGCAGTGCCAAGTGGCATGGAGAGTGACTTCACTCTCTTTGTTGTGTGTGAAAAAATAAAGTAGACCAATAAAAAGCATCCATGTGGCATTTCTTTTCAATTTCTAAAATTTAAATATGCTTTTACTTATTTATTACTTATTTTTGTCTTTTTCCTTTCTTCTTTTCTAATTAATTATTTTCTTCTTCATAACTCTTTTTTTTTGGCCAATAACAATAAACTAATTGAGATTTGAGACCCATTAACCTTAGAATAATAAAAATACTAAAAATAATTTAATCAAATGTGATATATTCTGTTGTAATTTACACCAAATTTTGTCAATAATGGTCATTTTAAGTAAAAAGACATAACCCTTAACATACATTGTATCATTTTAATATTTTAATACGCAAGTTCTCAATTGAGTTTATTATAGTTGAGTAAATTCAGTTCTATATAATAATTAAATTTACTATTGTTGGTTAATATTTATTATTTTAGAAATATGGGTTTTCAAGTAAGGTAAAGATTTTTGATTTTCACGGAAAATTAAAAGAAAAAATTAATAATTTTTTATAAGAAAAAGATCAAATAAGAAATAAGAACAACTACTTTAAAATATTAATTGTATGGATGCTCTACAAAGAGAGTGAAGTCACCTTCCATGCCACTTGGCACTGCAGGGGAGTTTTGAATATGAAAATGAATAGTTCAGGGGGGGTAGCGTGACCAACCCATAGTTTAAGTATGAAACTAACAAAAAAGTGATCGTTTAGGGGGGTTTTTGACTATTATCTCTTATAAATAAGTAGTTACGTGTTTGGATGGAAATGTTGAAACCATTACTTAGCAGTTAGTGTGTTTGATAAAGGTGTTGATAAGTAGATTTTTAATTAAAATGACTAAAATATCCTTCAAGTTATTTATACAAAATATAAATTTAAAAATATTTTACCTTAAAAAAGGACAATTGACGAATAGAATGAGGAGAGAGTTGAAAATTATTGTTCTGAAAATGACATTTCATTGATTACAAAATATTTTAAGGGAAAAATGATAAATACTTGATCAAATTAAAGTGCTTATCAACTATAAAGTCATAAATTGGGATTGTCTGATTTTGACTATCAAGCACTTTTAATACTTGCCAAATGCATAAATAAGCTTAAAAAAAATGCTTATAGGGTGGTTTGCCAACAGCATACTAGACATTTCAAGCTGGATAAGCCCCAACTTTACTTTAAAAATCAAACTTCCCCTCAACTATGCACAATTGTCATTCTCCCCCTTTTATCTCAATTAACTTTTAAAAATGCTTACTTTACCCTTTTGATTATCATGCCTTTATAGTTTTATTTTTTATTATCTTGATATTTTATTTTATGATATGAACTTATCTATATAATAAAACTTATCTATATAATAAATAAATACGTGAGAAATGACAATCGAGCATATAAATAATGATGTTCAATGTAATAAATGAGCAAAATACAAAAGCTAGGATAAATATAATTTACTTGTATCAACATTTTCATTAATTAAAATAAAAACTAAAATATTAATCTATTACACAATAAAAATTAAAATAGAGTGTCCATCATAAGCATATAATTAATGTGCGCAACACAAAAAAGAAAATTAAAAATGTCAGCTGATTCTGTAACAAATTTCAAAATATTATCCATTTACACTTTAAATGAATTTTAAACTAAAACTTATATTTTATTTTATAGTCAAAACTCAAAACTCAAAAATCTTATAGATGCTAGAAAATAAGAGAGTAATTTTTAAAACAAATAGATACACCCCTCCCCCGCCATATAAGTATATATATCACACCCACACATTGATTGAGAGAGAGAGAGAGACAGAGATTACATACATGCTTGATGCACTTAAAACTAAAATAACAATCATGTAATTAAAATTGTGGTAGATTTTGTAATAAATTCATATTATCCTATTTATTATGCCGATGAACATAAATTAGTATGATAAAATAAAATATTATCTCTAATTATTGGTAAAACATCTTTGTTAAAAGAATCATATATAAAAAATATATATTACATAGATGGGGGATAAAAAATATTAAGGGCAAATCAGACATTGTGTTGGGCAAAGGGGGGAGATTGACTATTGTTCATAGTTGAGGGGGGAGTTTGATTTTTAAAGTAAAGTTCGGGGGTGTAAATGATTTTCACCCATATTTAAATAACTAAATATAATTATTAGAAAACATGATTTGGATTGGACTGTACGTCACACACGTATGTCTCGTACGCGTCGGTTCAAATCCACCAATTTCGCTTATCAATACATTTTAATGCGCGTGAGCAAAAAACCTTTCCTTGCCTCTCCACCTTAATCGGTAAGATCTACATATATCTTATCCTCCCTAGATCTTACTTATGCAATAATACCGAGTATGTTGTTGTTATTGAGCCAAATACCATTACTAGCTCTTTACCTACGCAATTACACTTTTCATAGAGTAAATCAAAATTTTATAGCGGATAGTGAATTTTCTCTTTTGAAATACCATTTACTCTTTCTAAAGAATATAGTATGATCTCGATGTATTATCTCATGTAACATAAAAGAAAAAAAAAACAAACTTTACAAAAAGGATAGTTATCATGTGAAAAGCTTGATTATTTTAAAGTTTTCTGTTTGTTTTCGAGAAACAAACTTTGCATTGTAAACCAATAAAAATTATTTCAGTTTTCAATAAAATGTGGTCATCATGGTTATTACAAAACGTAAACATACAAAGCAAGAACATAGGTCGAGATGAAATCATGCATGCAATTGATATGGAATCCTTACAAGTTTTAGTCTTTAGGGTCTCAAAATATGAAAGAACAAAGCGCCATTTTGTGAGTTGCCGTATATTTGTTTTTGCTCTCTATCTGTTTTATCCCCTCCTTGCTGTATTTATTTGTTGCGTGTACAATCCGATGAGATTAACAAGGAGAGGAAAAAAGACAGTTTTTGAAAGAGACAAAAGCCTTTGAGCTTGTTAATTTGTCTCTGAATTCTCCATCTAGAAGAGCCGGAGCTAGAATGATGAAAACAAAAATTAAAATAAATAAATATACATGGCTAAACTTACTGGAAGAGATGGAGGCTGAAGGCGAAAAGCATGGAGGAAAAAGAGTTGAATTGAGGGTGAGATATAAAACAAATTTAAATGCAACCCCCCCCCCCCCCCCCCTCCTCCCCCCAAAAAAAAAAAACAGAGGAACAAAATGATTATAAGGAAACAAAAAAAGATAAAATGTGATAACCATTTTTAAACAAAAATAACCCTAGGCAGGGTGCCTAAAAGCTAACATTATTAATTAGGATATTTTATATAAAAGTACAACTTTTAGAAGACATTTACAAAACATAGTAATATTTTAGAACAATTATCCATTATAGAGGAAAGGAAAAATTAATTACATAACATAGCAAAAACATAGCAATATTTTCTCATAACATAACAAACCCTTACATTCTTCCTCCTATTTCCCCCAATATCAGTTTTCTCCTCTCATTTCCTCCCATTTCACTTTTACTCCTCCAATTTCCCTCAATTTCACTTTTACTCCTCCAATTTCCCCCAATTTCACTTTTCCTCATCCCTTCCTCACTGTATTTCGTTGTATCTCACTGTATCTCAATGTTTCTCAACTACCAACCACCCCGTATCTCGTTGTATCTTTCCGTATCTCAGTGTATCTGCATTGTTCTGCACCGTATCTAACTATTTCTAGACTGTATCTAGCTATTTCTAGACTGTTTTAGCATTTGTTTCATCCCGTTTGTCCGTTGTTTCTCACTGTTTCTAAACTATTTCACATTTTTTGCGTTGTTCACATTATTTTTTATATTTAATTTCGGACTTTTTCACTAGCTGTTTCAGACTGTTTCAGCGCTATATCTCACTGTATCTGCACTATTTCTGCTCTGTATCTCACTGTATCTATGGTGTTTAAGCTCTGTTTCATATTACTTTAGCATCGTTTCAGATGGTTTTGCACCGTATCTAACCATTTCTAGACTGTATCTAGATGTTTCTAGACTATTTTAACATTTGTTTCATCCCGTTTGTGTGTTGTTTCTCACTGTTTCTAAACTATTTCACCTTTTTTGCATTGTTTCACATTATTTTTTACAGTTTGTTTCGGACTTTTTCACTAGCCGTTTCAACTGTATTATATTATTTCAACACCGTTTCAGCTCCATTTCAGACTATATCATAGTGTTTCAATGCCGTTTCAGACTGTATCATATTGTTTCAACATCGTTTCAGACTGTTTCAACTCTATTTCAGACTGTATCATATTGTTTCAACATTGTTTCAGACTGTTTCGACAACACCGTTCCAGACTGTTTTAACTCAATTTCAAACTTTATCATAGTGTTTCACTGTCGTTTCAGACTGTATCATAGTGTTTCAACACCATTTCAGACTGTATCATAGTGTTTCAACACCATTTCAGATTGTTTTAATAGTTGTTTCAGATTGTTTCAACGATGTTTCAGACTGAATCATACTATTTCAATGTTGTTTCGGACTGTGTCTGTTTCAATAGATGTATCTGCACTATTTTTTATCATTAACCAATAACGTAAATAGTAATAAATTTACTCAGTAGATCGGGTTTAATGATTTTCCAGTAAGTGACGGTGGTAGCATCAATAACGAACCAAACAATGTTATTAATCCCAGTAAAGAAGAAACGACAAAGGCAACATGATCAAATCTGTAAAAAAACAGAAAGCAAAAGGAGAAGATTCAGGTGGGATCCCAGTGGTAATACAAAACTAAGCCGCCAACAACTACATTCTCGCGGCGTGCTTCCACTCACGACTGACCCCCCTCTATTCCGATCCGTGTTCTCACCACTTCCCTCGCTTTTCTCTATACCCTGTCGTCAACGGTGGTGGATACTTTTCACCACTGCCTTATTTTCTCAAACCCCGTGTATCAATCTATATATGTATAGCGTGTGTGTGAATTTGATCTGTGTGTGTATAAATCTATCTCCACCGTTGTACCGATTGAAATTGAAGAATTGTTGCTCCACCAGTCTCTGCCGTTGTTTCTGCGGTACTAACGCCACTACTGTTGTTGTTGAAAGATAAAGGGCGGCGAAAGGACAGTTGCCTGTGGATTTTAAGTGTAGAGAAGAGGGTGACGACAGTGGTAGTTTGTGGAGGAAGAAGGGGAAATGGTGGCCGTGGTGGAATAGAGAGAAAGAGTGAAGAAACTGGAACAGTGAAATGGGGAACAGTGAGAATGCCAAAATTTTGAATAGAAATTGGAAATGAGAGAAATGTGCTAAAAAATATATTGTTATGTACTGTAATTTACAAAATATTTCTATATTTATGTAATATAGGGGTGAAGATTTGTATAGATGTGTCAACAAACCTATTAATTAGCTAATATAATATCCATCGTATAATATGTAAGAAATTTGAACAAAAAATTATGAAACCAGTAATTACTATAACCTTTCAACCATAACATTCCAAGATGATATCAAAATAGTATCTAACTACAAGAAATGAAAAATAACTAATACTCTCTCGTTCAATTACACAAAAGTACAATTTAGAGAAATTTTTGTCTTAATCACAAAATATAGAGGAATTGAGGAATTAATAAAATATAAAAACCTACACATAGAAAAATCCTAGCCTCCTCCCATTTCTCCCATTTTCGCTCCCTCCTCTCTCATCCCACCTGCACTCCCAACCTTAGCCGTCATTGCTGCACCCCACAACCACCACTTATGTCATCTCCGGCGTCGCCAAAATAACAGGTTATTTTTATCATTTGGTTTCCGTCAAATCGTCCGCCATCCAAAATAAATCCGGCTACTCCGGCGTTCTCCTCCTGTGTATTTAGTGACTTTTCGTATTTTCCCGTTCAGATCTAGTATTTTCCTATGAGAATTTGGTTTTTCTCGGTTCATACTTGGTGGTTTTTAATAAAAATGGCGTTTGTTCGATTAAGATATGTTTTTTTTGTTCAATAATTATTATTTTCGACTAAATGTTGGTATTTTCGGGCAGATCTAGTGTTTTTCAGCTAGATCTAATGTTTTCCATTCAATCTAGTATTTTTCCAGCCAGATCTGGTATTTTTTTTAATTGTATCTCCTCTGTATGTTACCGTATCTGTACTGTTTCTGCATAATTTCTACTTAATAACATTGTTTCTACTTGTATGTACTGTGTCCGCATTTCTGCACTAATTTTGCATTTTGTTTATCTGCACTGTTTATTCTTGTATCTACATTATTTCTACCTGTATCTATTGTTTCTGCGTTTTTGCACTGTTTATGCACTTTTTTTACATAATGTTTGTACTATTTCTGCACTATTTTGTGCATTGTTTCTATTTGTATCTACACTATTTCTACTTATCTACAATGTTTATATATTGTTTCTACTTATATCTACTACTTCTTGACTGCTACTGCATTACTGCAATGTTTCTAACTGTTTCTGCAGACTAGTGGCTGCGGTGGCAAGCGACAGAGGGGACATGGGGAGAGAAGGGAGATAAAGGCTTGGATTTTTCTTTTTCTTTTAGTTGTTTCTAGCAAATTATATATAAAAATACTGTCATTTTTTTTTGTCACGACCCAACCTAGGGCCGCAACGGATAATCGACACTAAATGCCAATCATCACTAAACCTGCCGATAATGTGCTAACCATGAGTATAACTAATAAACTGAACAACATAAGCCTAGCTGATAAGAACTGTACAATCTGGAAAGCTGACAAGGCTAACATAAACTGACATATAAAGACATACTAACTACACAAGCGTATATATACAAGCCTCTAGGAGTGCTGAATTGAACAATTATTGGACGGGACAGGCACCGTCATACCCAAACTAGCTGACTGTACATATAACAAAAGATATGTAACTTCGAGAGTAAGCGGAGTGACTCCAATAGCTGGTGGATGGCCTATTGATGTGGCCCAAGCGTTGATTTATCTGTACCTACGCGGCATGAAATGCAGCATCCTAGAAAAGTGCGAGTACGATATGTACAAAGTATGTAAGAAATTAGCATATAATATATCATAGTTGAATAAAACAGTAAGGCTGGAATATAATTATGTAAATATGTGCTAAAGTGTAGCAATGTAGCTGGAGATCTGAAACATAATCTCAACATGATCTGATTATAATTTGAAGTCTAACTGAATCTGAAACTGAAGACTGAGCTGAACTATACTGATAACTGGTAACTAGAAACTGGGAACTGATATCTGTCAACTGATACTGTCGCTAAGAACTGGTGGCCAATAACTGAGAACTGATAACTGGTACTGAGCTAAAACTGAACTGTTATTTGAACTGGTCCCTGTCTGGTGTTATGGGCTCTATCCCCCCAAATCAGGTAACTGAACATCTGAACTAGCATCATGTATAGTAATGCAGTGCATACAGTGGCTATATACGCGTATACAACAAACCTAGCGGGTGTTATGGGCTATGTTCCCCCAGCCAGTAGTCTCTCTGTTTAGAGTGAGTGAATGACACCCAGTTACACTAGGTGTTTCAACTCCCGCCTGAACCAGAGGGGCTGTTGATGCAATCCAAATTGGCTTAGTTCCCAACAATCAAGAGCCAAGCTTGAGAGCACAAGGATTGCAAGTCAAGGTCTTCGGGAGCGGCTTGAAGATCATGCATTGGAGCACATAGGAAGGAGGAGCGCCCAGCTCAGCCAGGCGGAGCGCCCAGCTCCTAGGAGGAGCGCCCAGACTCCACATGTTCCAGGCGGAGCGCCCAAACTCCACTTGTTCCAGGAGGAGCACCTGAATTCTAGGCGGAGCGCCCAGACTCCACTTGTTCCAGGCGGAGCGCCTAGCTGTGGCACCATTTTGATCAGTAGGATTTTCAGGTGGAGCGCCCAAGATCTAGGCGGAGCGCCCACATCGTTGAAGACCTCTAGTTTTGGCTTGAACTTCCTATTTTGCCCTTAAGTGGCCTTGTATGTTTTAATTAGCTTTGGGGGTATTTTAGTCATTTTACTAGAGGGATAGGAAGACCTATAAATACTCCCTCATGTCTTCCAATTCATTAGTTAGTCATTACTGGAGATAGAATTGAGAGAGAACGTTGAAGAGGCCGAGCCCTTCGAGTTCGAAGCTTGAAGCTTCGTGAATCTTGTATAACTTGGAACCTATGGAGATTCATCGCTAGTGTGAAATCCTTGTAAGGTTCGAGTTTCTATTTCTCCCTTCGGATGATAAATTCATGTGTTGAATCATTATCCATTCTTTCTTCTATTTCTTGCCTTCCTAGTCTTGAATTTCTCGGTATCTTTTAGATATCATGTTATCTATTTTACCGCTTCCACATATTTGTCTCGTGTTTAGCTTCCGCTAGTTTTGCATTTCATCAGCTGTGTCACCCCAGACGGGTAGTATCACACGTGATCGGACTGTGTGTCCAGTGTCCAGCCTCTTTTGGGGGACACCAAATCATACATAATATGATTACAATATAACCATAAGCATGTATGAGGCATAACACATATGGCAACAATATATATGAAATCAAACGAATGATAAGAAAACCCCAGATGGAATCATAGACACAACCTGAAACTTCGAATTTATCCAACTCTTTGAATTTCTATAAAAATTTCAGTAGAATTTTTCCTAAAACTGGATGATCCGCAAAAACAAAACCAGCACTATAATATAGACGGGAATGGACACCCGGCTAAACTAATAACATGAAAAGATTAAATGGATAACAAGATGAGACGACCAGACGACATAACAAATGTGCGGACAGAATCTTTGGACAGCACCACTACCCTGTTTTGCGACCTAATTTTTAGGGTTTAAATCAAAGTTATAGACTTTATGGTCTTCATGAAAGTTGTCGATATAAGTCTTAGAGTTCCAGGAAATCTTAAATCATCTCAATATCAATTTCATACAAAATGTTATGCTTAAACTACTAACAACTGTCTGTAGTGAAACACAGATTTTCCAGTTTTGAGCCATCTTTCGTACTGCTCTTTGGAGACTGATTTAAGACCCTTATACCTGGATTTTTATCATCAAAATCAACTTATACAAGGGTATAATGATTCTATACATGTTCACCCTGAAATATTTCAATTTTGAATGCAAAACAAGCTTGGAAAGTTACTATAGACATGCCTTATTCGAAAGAAGAAGATAGACCTTACATACTTCACTAGTTTAGCTTTCAAACCTTGTTCCTTTACTTGCTAAGATTCCCCAAGCTTAATTGATCTATGTTCCAAAAAATTCAGTAGTTACTTAGTCATAAAGCATCCTTAAACTTCAAGCTATAGACGAAATTGAAGGTAGCATAACGTTACCTTAATCGTGTAGAGCGTTTTAATTCAATCCGTCTTCAATTTTGCGTTAAGATTGGCGTTTTTCCTTCAAAACCCTAACAATGACTCAAACTTTCATTAAAACTCTATTTCCTAATATGAGTGTTCTTGAAATGAAGAGAAAAGAGATAAGTTTCACTTTATATTCAAAATATTTCACTTCTAACCCTCTTATCCCTTCCTCTGGCCTGACTTCTGACGCTCATATCTCTTTATCCGGACATCGTATAAGTAAAGTGGAAAAAGTGTTGAAAACTACATTCCAAGACCGTAAATTTGGTATATGATATGTCCCCAAAACACCTCATATAATATACATAATTAATTGCTCAAAAAGCTTCATTACAAGCAAATCCTTTAGTCGGTTTTTCCACAACTTAAATAAGATTTTTCCCCAACTTTATATTCAACATATAAACGTCATATATAGTCATATTTTGACTTTAAACTTAAATCATTCTTAACATGTCATTATTTCAACATACGTATGTTTAGAAATACGGGGTGTAACAATCTCCCCCCGTACCTTAGGAACATTTGTCCTCGAATGTTGACTGAGGTATACAGAAGCATTAAGTAAAGATCTGTTACATACATGGAGTAGTGAAGAGATGCAGATATTTAGCCCTTATATCCTTTTCATCTTCCCAAGTAATCTCTTCAACATTATTGAAACGACCTTACTTGAACAAGATCTGTTCTATAGGCTCTGATACCAACTGACACGACCCAGAATCCGGCTAGGCCGTGCGGGCACCCGACATCCTCCCCTAGACCCGTCAGGCAAACCCTTACCAATTAAATTAGGAAAATAAATATAATAATTCATAAATAAGGACAAGACTTTAAAAAAAAATACAGAGATACTGATACCTCTAAGCTGTACAAAAGAAATTACAGCTGCCTACCCAATATACTAGGTTTAGGGCTATCCATACTAGACATCTAAGAGTACAAACGAAGAGAAAAAACTCATGAAGGGAGCAAAATGCAACTGAAATAACAACCAATAAACTGGTGGCCATCCGGAATAAAAGCTGGCTCACCCTGACAGCTGAAGTCGTCTTCGCTCCTTCACAACGTGGCGAACTCAACCCTAGAGCGAACCTGCCGAGACGAAATAGATAGACAAGAAACAAACAAGAAACAAGGGTGAGTCAAAAGGACTCAATAAGTGGGGCAGACTAGCCACCTCAAGGAATAGGATAGCTAGCCAGGGAGAAAAGAAACAGATAAACAAAATTCCTCTTATTTAAATTATGAAAAGGCAGAGCCAAATAATAACTAGAAATACGTATGGAATCACAAGTTCATTAAATCCAGAAACGTAAGATAGCCAGAACATATAGGTATCCCGAACATATCAACAATCAGAAATACATCCTGTTGCGGGGTGCAACCCGATCCATATATTCATTCTGTTGCGGCGTGCAACCCGATCCATATATTCATACTGTCGCGGCGTGCAACCCTATCCATATATTTATACCGTTGCGGCGTGCAACCCGATCCCCGCAACTCAGAATATGAGCCAGAAATACGTAGGCAAACTGAAATATGTCCACTATATGGTATACATACCGCATACACAAAACACAGCATGATAGTCACACAATAGTCAGCACGCGGTGCAATGAAATGGGATGAATGCAGTATGATGCAATGGTGTCACATGTGCCAAATAGATGGAGCGGAATCCTCCTGCTCTGAGGACGGAATCCTCCTACCCTCAATATGATGCAATGGAGTGGAATCCTCCTGATCCGAGGGTGGAATCCTCCTGCTCCGAGGGCGGAATCCTCCTACCCTCAATATGATGCAATGGAGCGGAATCTTCCTGCTCCGAGGGCGGAATCCTCCTACTCTCAATATGATGCAATGGAGCAGAAATCCTCCTGCTCCGAGGGCGAAATCCTCCTACCCTCAATATGATGCAATGGAGCGGAATCCTCCTGCTCCGAGGGCGGAATCCTCCTACCCTCAATATGATGCAATGGAGCGGAATCCTCCTGCTCCGAGGACGGAATCCTCCTACCCTCAATATGATGCAATGGAGCGGAACCCTCCTGCTCCGAGGGTAGAATCCTCCTACCCTCAATATGATACAATGTAATGCATATGAATACAATATGATGCAATAATATCCCTTCACCGGCGCGGGACTCTCGTCGACAGCGGGGAAGTGTATGTCAACTCACAGCCAAAGTACCATGCTCAGATCCTCAATGCAATACCCATAACAGGACATAACATATAGTATACAATGTAAATTCAAAGATAAGGCGTAATGAGTACGCCTATCGGCAGCTACACACGTAAGGAACACGTGGTAGAAAATCCACGAGGCTAGGTGCCTCCAAAGAAATAGATATAAACACTTACCTCTTCCAAAAGTTAGTACGGCTAATCAACAACCGCTTTATCCTTTGGTTTCCTTACCAAACGATCCCACTCTATTCAATAAGCAGAAAAATATATCAATTTAGGCTAAAGGCTTCATTCCTCAAATCTTAGGGCAATCCGGTTAGGAACCTGATACCCACACAATCGGACTGTGTGTCCAATGTCCAACCTCTATGGGGGACTCCAAATCACACATAACATGATCACAATATAAGTATAAGCATGTATGAGGCATAAAACATGTGGAAACAATAGATATGGACTCAAAGGAATGAGAAGAAAACTCTGGATAGAATTATAGACACAACCTAAAACTCAGAATTTGTCCAACTCTTTGTGTATCGAACATGAACTATATATATTGGGTAGAAAACCCCATCACCTCGGTGTAAAGGCTCAAACCACGAGACAACCAAGTTTTACCGAGGACAACTTCCCGCGGGGATGGTTTCCATCTCAACCTCGGATAAGATCAAGCCAAGTACAAGATCCGTACTCGGAAGAATTAAAGAATGATTGATATGACGAACCCCTCGAGGGATTATATCACCTCGGCCAACGACTACCCCTAATTATAATTGTCGACTGTTGTGTGATCGTTGCTCAGGTATTTAAGGATAAGATTATGAGCTGACCACAATCAAATGCAGAGTAAAGGATATAAAGCATAGTTATTATGATTGTAACGCCACTTCTCTTATCAACTATAAATAGGATTCGTTTGTAACCAGGAAAAACATCCAGAAATACACCACTTGACTTATATTCTTTCTTTCAAAGGCTTTGTCTCGTTTTATCAGCTCGTTTATATCTTGCTTCATTTATTTCTTTAAGCATTTGTCTCGTTTAAATTCAACCTTAGTTCGATCACAACTTTAATACAAGTAAATTATCAATCAACCCCAAAACAAATTCGATTCGTTGTCCTATCCCGATTAAGGCCAACACAAATTGTGATAAGACCCAAATAGGCGGAAGCGATAAACTAAGATGCGGAAGCAATAATCACAAGATAACAAGAAAGTAAGGGATGGGGAAAAACAGAAATAGAAGAAAAGAACGAATCAAACTAACAAATAGATTGATTCAAAGGAAAAGAGACTTGAACCATTAAACGGGAGTCACACTAGAGGTGATCCACCATGGATTCAACGTAAGAGATACATGAAGCCAAGCTTCAACAAGAATGGCCAAGCCTATTCTATCTTCTATTCTCTTAATTCAACATTAACTAACTAATGAAATAAATGGCTTGGGGGTGTATTTATAGTGTTTCCTAACCCCTTGCGAAATGACTAAAAGGCCCCCAAAGTGGGCTAAGACATAAAAGACCACGTAGGGTCAAAATAGGAAGTTTACGTAAAAATCCCGCAACACTTAACAGGGGGAGGCGCTCCGCCTCCATGCTGAGGCGCTCCGCCTCCATTCTGAGGCGCTACGCCTTCTCCTGATCAACTCTCTGGATTTTGGTAGGCGCTCCGCCTCAGCTGTGAGGCGCTCCGCCTCATCCTGGAGCTTGTGCATGAGGCTCAAAATGAGCTTGGGGTGGATCCCCTTGGAGCCCAAGTGGTCCTCCATCCATGGTGCTCAAAAGCATGATCTTCAAGTTGCTTCTGGAGGCCTTGACGGTACTCCTTGTGCTCTCAAGCTTGGCTCTTGTGGCGCTTTGGCTCCAATTTGAGGCTTATCATCCTCCCCTTCTTGAAAGGATTTCGTCCTCGAAATCAAACCATCAAGCCTACATTCAAAACAAGCACAACAAAGCTTCCCACTACAAGAGTAAGTTAGTGGTAAAAGTGTGGGAAAACTCACTCTTGTGATAGAGCCAGGCATCAATACCAATGAAAAAGCTCATGTCTCCCAAGGAAACGACAAGTACTTGACTCACAAAGAAAGTGCACCCAACACAAGAACAAACAAAGATATCAATAGGACATGGAACATGCAAGATATAGGAATCCCTATGACCCCTAAGTTTTTGAGCAACACACCAAGCCTTCAAATCAATATTATCACAATGTAACACATCGGCTTTGGCATGCTCAACACCCAAGGTGTGATCAACATGTGGGATGGAGTAAACAAAATAGTACAATTGGCAACTAACATCAAATACTCCACTCCCCTTCTTGGAAACACTCTTACACACACCAAGAGTGACTTCCTCTCCTCCAATTCCAACTCCAAGACAATCTTCCTTACTAGACAAACTCCAAAGGAAGGTCTCCAAAATTGGCCCTTCATCATTATAGTCCACACAATGAAGGTTAGGACTACTAGAAGATGGTTGAACGCAACCAAAATCAAGACCACTCATCCCACTTGGAGCTCCAAATAATGGATCGTCCATAGAGTCTAACCTTTCAAACCATGGAGGTTCTATATGACTACCAACCCTAGTCCGATACAATTCGCTACCACAAATGAGATTATCTTCACACAATGAAAATGTAAAAGCATGCACTTCAAATTCATGGTCAACCAAAAGTATGGTATCAAGACTAGGTTCTTCACTATCACCCGAGGAGTCATTGAAGACAATTCTATCCATCTCATACTCTAGAGGCTCCTCAAGGTCACAACCATCCTCACTACGACACATAGGTCCACCATTATCAAGCAATTCATCAAGAGAAAGAATAGAGCATTCATTCAACTCATCTTCTTCTTTATCAAATATAGGTGGGGTGTCATAACAAGGGTCACAAATAGGGTCAACTACACAATCTTCACTAGAGAGAGGTTCAATGAATATCGAGCTCACATCATGATGTGGCTTATCATTCCTCTCAACTAATGGTACACAATCACACACGAGTTGAGCATTTGACTCTACACTAGTTGCAAACACATTGTATTCATACAAATCATCAACTAGTGTTGAGTTTTCACAAACACCATCACAAGACAAGGGAGTAACATTTTCAAGGGGAGAACTATCACTTACCTTTGAGTGGCCATCTTGCTCACTCAATGCACTTGAAGTATCATGGCTAGTTCCTCCACTTTGAAGCTCACATTGAAGATCTTCTTCACCTTGTCCTTCTTTCTTGGGACATGATTGAGGCTCTATTAGTTTGCCTCCAAGAGTACCTACACGAGCATTCACAAAAGTAGGAGAAAAAGATAAAGGGTTAAGGTTAGAATAAGGGGTGTCCTCACTCTTTTTTCCCTCTTTCTTTTCTCTCATTTTCTTTTCAAGGTTAGGTGTAGATTCGGGTGGTGACATCCCACTCACATCACTCAACACATCCTCTCCTTTTTCCACTCGAGGAATGTCACCGGTCACTCCCTTACTCCTCTCAATCTTTTGTCTCTCAAATTCGGGTGAGTTGGGACGAGGCCCAAGAATACCCATAGCCGGAGTAGGTGGACTTTTTACATCAACCCGGAATCTAGGACTAAGAGACTCATCACTTGAGGTCTCTTTCTTCTTTGTTGGTGAACCACTTGGCTTTGGAGCTTGTGGCTTGGGGTTCACCTTGTTGACAATTGTCAACTCTTTTCTTGCACTAGTCCCACCATTGCTTGTGATTGTAGGACTTCTTGTTTGCTTTCTTGCATCCTTGGATTGAGATACTTGCTCCTTTCCCCTTTTCATAGGCCGAGAGAATGTACTAGGATAGAACTTAAACTTTGCCCGGCAAGGTTCAATGTCATAAGTTCTTTGCCCCTTGCTCACTTTGTACACCTTCACGATATCATACCGCACCCTCTTACCTTGCAACCACGGTTGTCCTAGCCAAACACCATAATGCTCCATGGGACACACATCACACCAAATATATTCCTTGTAACTCCCTTGAGATATGAGTACCCGAGCTTCACTAGTAATCCAAACTCCTTGATACTCATAAGGATATTTTAATTTGTAGCATGGTATCATTAGTTTATTAACCCAAGAGACATTAACAAAATTAGCATAGGCTTCACTAACCTTGAGCAAGCATCCTCCTCTACCATTCACCTCAAAAATGAACCTACACTCACACATGTCTTGTATAGGATCAAGTCCAAGAAAACCATCACCCCCAAGTTGGGTTCTCCTTATCCCTCCACTAGTGGCAACACCACTAGAACAACCTCCACTTCCCGTCACTCTTCCAATATTAGAAGTGTTGTTGAAAGTCGGGGAAGAAATACCACTATGGAACCCATAATTGCGTCTCGCCTTGGTTCCATAGCCCATAGCACCACTCCTACCACCACTACTAGAGCAATGCACCCCCGTAACGGTAAGAGCAATACCATTTCTCCTTCCACCATTCACATGGGAACTAGAAGATGCAAACCTCCCATTTCCCATGGAACAACCACCACCACCTCCCATACTAATGGAAGGTCCTCTACTACTCTCTTGCTCACCATAAGCAACACCAAGAGAAGATGCATATGCACAATTCGTATAATCAACCTCATCATCCATTCTCTCTATGTCACTATCATCATGTTCAAATTCATCACAAGAAGAGTAAGTAGGATCATCATACCTTGAAGCGTCACCTTCTTCAAATTCTTAACTTGGAGCATAAGATTCTTCACATTCATCTTCACAAGCCCCATAGTCTTCTTCATCTTCATAATCAACATAGTGACCCGCTTTACCATCATATGAGCCTTGGTTCCCCGAATCGTCATAGCAATACCCATCATCACCATCATAGGAACCATAGCCTCCATCATCTCCGCATGAGTCATACCCTCCACAATCGTCATCATCCGAAGCCATAGTTGTAATCAAAGAGTCAAGGACCTCACAAATTCACTCCCTCACGTGTATCACTCCAAAGATATCACTCAAGTTTCTTTCCACTCGTGTATACACTCAAGGTCGTTGGCTTTTGTGACCACACTCTATTGTTCTCACCACTCAAGCCTTTTTCCACTCAAGACCTTCTTGTCTCTTAGTAATCACAATGGCAAGATCAATCAACTAATGCACCCAAGTAATGGTTCGGAATGGAGTTTAAGTGACTCGATGTACGAAAGCTATTTAAATGCGCACTTGAAGCAAGCAAGTTCTAAGACTTTAAGTAAAGACTCCAAGACACACAAAACCCTAAAGGAGCAAAGATTAGTGTTAATAAAGTAGGACTAATACCCTAGAAACACTAACCAAGAAGTAAGGAAGCAAGGAACAAGCAAAATCCTACAAGAAAACTACCCGAAAAAGGCTTCAGGAAGTAGGCGCTCCGCCTCAGCAGAGTAGGCGGCCGCCTAGGCAAAGTACCAGTGGGGAGGCGCTCCGCCTCAGCAAATTCCAGAGAGCTAAAAAAATGAGGCGCTCCGCCTCCTGCAACTTTCAGCACAGTTCAACAACGTGTTTTTCGACTTTAACACCCAAAAATCCAACAAATCACACGATGTTTTAGCAATCCGAAGGTACCCAAACGTTGTTCCAATCACAAAGATCAAACCCCAATGATTTTTAACAAACCCCAATCAAAAACAACGAATTCACCATGTTCATCTTCTTCAAAATAAGGGTTTCAACTTTTTCAATTTTTCAAGGGTTTCAAATTTTCAACTCATGGAATACAACTCCAAATCATGTGTTTACGGTACCAAAATAACGGGTTTCCAATAAGGAACAAACCCCAATATCAATCACAATACGAATCATCAAATCCAAGAATCCACAATCAAATTTTTGGTGTTTTTTCAACTTTTCTATTTTTTTTTTTGTGTTTTTCTTCTTTTCAATAACAACAACAAGAAAAATAAGATAGGAATCGACCTAAGGTACCAAGAATCAAGGGTCGGGGGTTTGTAGGAATAAAACCCGAGCCTTGCTCTGATACCAAACTGATAAGACCCAAATAGGCGGAAGCGATAAACTAAGATGCGGAAGCAATAATCACAAGATAACAAGAAAGTAAGGGATGGGGAAGAACAGAAATAGAAGAAAAGAACGAATCAAACTAACAAATAGATTGATTCAAAGGGAGAAGAGACTTGAACCATTAAACGGGAGTCACACTAGCGGTGATCCACCATGGATTCAACGTAAGAGATACATGAAGCCAAGCTTCAACAAGAATGGCCAAGCCTATTCTATCTTCTATTCTTTTAATTCAACATTAACTAACTAATGAAATAAATGGCTTAGGGCTGTATTGATAGTGATTCCTAACCCCTTGCGAAATGACTAAAAGGCCCCCAAAGTGGGCTAAGACATAAAAGACCACGTAGGGTCAAAATAGGAAGTTTACGTAAAAATCCCGCAACACTTAACAGGGGGAGGCGCTCCGCCTCCATTCTGAGGCGCTCCGCCTTCTCCTGATCAACTCTTTGGATTTTGGTAGGCGTTCCGCCTCAGCTGTGAGGCGCTCCGCCTCATCCTAGAGCTTGTGCAAGAGGCTCAAAATGAGCTTGGGGTGGATCCCCTTGGAGCCCAAGTGGTCCTCCATCCATGGTGCTCAAAAGCATGATCTTCAAGTTGCTTCCGGAGGCCTTGACGGTACTCCTTGTGCTCTCAAGCTTGGCTCTTGATGGTTGGCGCTTTGGCTCCAATTTGAGGCTTATCAAATTGGCACCGTCTGTGGGCAGTTGGTAATAATGTTTGTTCCAAAGTCGAACCTTTTTTTTCCAGATCTTAGCAAGATATCGATTATTTCAATGTCACGAAAATCTGTGAACGTCATAACCGGCGGCATGGAAGTAAACAGTGTCAACTTCCCCTTGGTAAGAAAGTCTACAAAATTCTCAACTACTACACAAAGAAGAATCCAAATTGAGGGAAGTGACAATGATATTATTTTTGACGAGGGGGATTGCTACGAAATGATGATCCCACATCACGATGCCCTAGTTATTACCTTAAGAATCAACGACTCAGACATAAAATGAGTCCTAATAGATCCTGGGAGTTCTGTGAATATCATTAATCATAGAGGCATCAAACAAATGTAGTTAAAGGATCTCATCATCCTGAAAACAACCATTTTAGCAGGGTTCAACAACTCAGTAGAAAGAATCCTAGGGGAAATCACCCTTGTAACCACCGCCGAGGGGGTTGACAAGAAAACAACTTTTCAAGTAATAAATAAGGATATGACTTATAACGTCATCCTTGGAAGGCCTTGGATTCATGAAATAGAAGCCATAACGTCAACCCTTCACCAAGTGATTAAGTTTCCTACCCCAAGGGGGATTCGTGCAATCCGAAGTGACCAGCTAACAACTCGGAAATGCTATTCAGTCGTCATAAAAAATGCCCCGATCGGGCACTTGAAATCACAACCCAGCGGCTCGGAGCCCCATAAAAAGGAGAGCTCGATCCAGGAAGTGGCTCACCCGAAGCAAGAAGGAAGGATCCCAACTTTCATCCAAGAACCTCGAAAGCAAAAGGCCGAGGACTCAACAGTGGAAGAGTTAGAATCTTATGCCTTGTCGGAAAAGTTTCCAGACAGAAAAATATTCGTGGGCTCGGAGCTGGATGCTGAATCTAAGAAAGCTCTCATCAAATTATTAAAAGCCAACGATGATTGATTTGCTTGGTATCATGCAGACATGGTGGGGATCGACCTAGAGATCACCGACTTGAATAAAGCTTGCCCCAAAGACTCCAATCCTTTACCCCAAATAGACAGGTTAATAGACTTCACGACTGGACACAAATTCTTAACCTTTTTGGATGCATATTCAGGGTACAATCAGATCCTGATGGACCTCAGTGATGAAGAAAAAACTTCTTTCATCACAAATGAAGGAACTTATTGCTACAAGGTGATGCCCTTCGTTCTAAAAAATGCCGGAGCAACTTATCAAAGGTTGGTATGTCAAATGTTCAAGGATTACATCGGAAAAATGATGGAAGCATATATCGATGATATGTTGGTGAAATCTGCCCGATTGGAAGATTATTTGAAACAACTAAAGGAGGCTTTTTCAATTTTTAGACAATATTGCATGAAGCTTAACCCTAAAAAGTGTGCTTTTGGGGTCAGCTCAGGCAAATTCCTAGGATTTATTGTCTCGGAGAGAGGAATCGAGGCAAACCTCGACAAGATCAAAGCTATACAAGAAATCCTCGAGGAATTGTAGAGCCCAAAGGAAGTCCAACGCTTAACTGGCCGATTAGCCGCCCTGAGTCGATTCATTTCTAGGTCATCTGAGCGGTGCCACAGGTTCTTTTTCTGTCTTGAAAAAGAACACTTCCTTTGAATGGACTCCCGAGTGCAGGGAGGCTCTGAGAGTTGAAACATTATTTGGCCAACACCCCATTGTTGGCCAAACCAAAAGATTGCGAGAAGTTATTGGTATACTTGGCCGTCTCCGAGGTGTCAGTCAGCGCAGTACTGGTTCGAAAGGAAGAAGGAAAACATCAACCAATATACTATGTTAGCAAAGCTCTTCTCGATGCTGAAACAAGGTATCCCCATTTAGAAAAATTAGCGCTTGAATTAGTCATTACTGCTCGAAAATTGTGCCCTTATTTCCAATGCCATTCAGTAGCCGTAGTAACAACCTTCCCCTTGAGAAGTATATTACATAAGCCAGAATTGTCGGGGAGGTTATCTAGATGGGCGGTCTAACTGAGTGAGTATGACATTGTATGCCAACCGCGGACAGCCATAAAATCAAAAGTGTTAGCTGATTTTGTAGCTGATTTTAGTGCTAAACTACTTCCCGAGGCGGAAAAAGAGAATCTAAACTCAAAGGGTCCCACCTATGGGGTATGGAAGCTTTACACATATGGGGCAGTCAATTCTAATAGCTCGGAGCTCGGAATAGTACTCGTAGCTCCCACGGGGGAAAAACTAAGGCACTTGATGAAATCCGACAGGCTAACCAATGACGAAGCTGAGTACGAGGCCGCCATAGCAGGGTTGAAGCTGGCCAAAGAAATGGGAGCTAAGAATATAGAGCTAAGATGTGACTTGCATCTAGTGGTAAATCAAGCCCTCAGTGGATATTCGGCTCGGGAGCCTAGAATGAAGTAGTTCGTGGTAAGAATGCAACGAGCGCTCGGCGCCTTTCAAGAATGGAAGGTTATGCAAATACCGCGAGAAGAAAATGTTGAGGCCGATGCCTTGGAAAACTTGGCCTCGGTATTTTTACATCCGCCATGGGAAAGAGGAAGCTGGAAGTAAATGTGGTGAACTAATATTGGAATTGGCGAACAAAGTTCATCTCTTATCTGGAGTCAGGGATTCTACCACCAGACAAAAAAAGCGGAAAAATTTAGGAAGCAAGTAGTCTCATACACAATAATATATGGATAATTGTAGAAGAAGCTTTATAGCAGCCCAATGGCCAAGTGTCTAGGCCCAGGAGAGTATGAATACGTGATGAAAGAAGTGCACAAAGAAACTTGTGGTAATCACTCTGGAGCTAAAGCTCTCATGCATAAATTCCTCCGAGCTAGCTACTATTGGCCCGAAATGAGCGAGCACGCTAAAGTGTTTGTTAGGAATTGCGACAAGTGTCAAAGGCATGCCTCCATGATTTATCAGCAGGCCGAGCCCTAGCATTCAGTAGTTTCACCATGGCTCTTCATGAAATGGGGAATGGATATCGTGGGACCATTCCCCAAAGCGAAGGGCGGTGTTAAATACATCCTTGTGCTCACTGATTATTTTTTCAAATCGATTGAAGCAGCAGCTTTCGCTAGAGTCAGACAAAAGGAAGTCATCGACTTCATATGGAAAAATATCATATGCCGATTTGGAGTTCCAAGGGAGATTACCTGTGATAACGGCACACAATTCGTTGGCTTGGGGGTCACAGCTTTCTTTGAAAAACAGGGGATCAAAAGGGTGACTTCAACACCCTACCACCCCAGTGCCAATTGACAAGCTGAGTTGTCAAATAGAATAATCATCGACAATCTCAAAAAGAGAATGGATAAGGCAAAAGGCTCATGGCCCGATGAGTTACCAGACATGTTATGGGCAATGAGGACAACAGAGATGAATAGCACTGGCGAAACCCCATTTTCTTTTATTTACAGGGTATATTCGCTAATTCCTGTTGAGGTTGGTGAACCAAGCCTTAGATATGCTCATTCAACCGAGGAATCAAATCAAAAAGTTATGTGAGTGGAATTGGATTTGCTCGAAGGACGACGAGAGATGGCCCTGGTGCGGTTAACAGCTCAAAAACGACAAATCGAGGCCTACTTGAACAAAAAGGCCAAGTTGAGAGAATTTAAGGTTAGCGACTATGTTTTGAGGGCCTCAAATAAAATGACCAAAGAGAAAAATGCAGGGAAATGGCCGCCAATTGGGAAGGCCCTTACCGAGTAAAAGAAATCGTAGGGTAAGGGTCTTATCAACTAGCAAACCTCGAGGGGAAACCAAAGCCATTAAATTGGAATATATCCAATTTGAAGAGATACTATTTCTAACATTGCCCCGAAGTCAACAGTGCTCGTATCCTCATCATTCACACTCAACCACTGGGGGTGCAAGGGGACGAAATCAGTCTGATTAGTTTGCAATCGACTCATAGACTCACAGTTCAGGTTCCTCCTCGAAAATTAACTCGAACTCGAGGACTTGACTCGAGAACTTTAAAACAAGAAGATCTCTCGAGGCCTAGCTGAACCCACACTGGGGACTGATCTTATAGTAATATATTGGATTACTCATATTCATTGCCCCGAATGGCTTTTGTAAATTAATCTTTCCTAAGTACAACTAGGCCCTATGTAAACCGGCTCGATTTTCATCAATAGAATAAAAATTGATTCATTATCTTTTTATCCATTAAGCCTTGTTTAAGCCTTGGCTCGAGGACGAGACGTCGTCCTAAGCTAGCTTCGTAATATATTTAAAGTCTTGCAAGCAAATAAAAATTCAAAAAGATATCGAAACAGCTAGCATGTAGTATTTACATACTCATAAGGCTCAAAAGCCAGAATAATTACAAAGAAAATAACCCGAAGGCCCAAAACAGAACAAACGAGCAGTCACCCGCTAGCCCCGCTATCACTACCCGAAGCTTCTCCCTCGGACGAGCTGTCACTGCTCGAAGGAAGTAGATCTAAAAACTTACGAGCCGTAGCAACATCTACCTTGGTCTTGGCAATCTCATCATTCAAACTAACCCCCTTTTTACATTGTTTGAGGGTTCTCAACTTGGTTTGAATGATTGCCTAATTTTTGTCAACTTTGGCTCGGGTAGCTCTCAAGTCCAGCTTGGCTTTAAACTCCGATTTGTTTAGAAGAGGAGACTGACTTTTTACCCCGAAGGGTCTTCACTTCAACTTCAAGAACCTCGTTCTTTGCTTCAACCTCCTTCATTTTCGAGGCAAGCAACAAAGATTTCTCCTCGAATTGCTCGGTCAGCCTTCTGAGCGCTGTATCTACTACATCAGCCTGCTTTTGAAGCTCGACTCAATGACTCTCTTCTTGAGACCTCTTCTCGGCCCTAAGATTGGCAATTTCTCCACGAGCCTGAGAGAGTTCGACGCTAGACTGCTCAACCTCTTTCTGAGCTCTGCCTGATTTGACTTCTGAGTCAAAGAGTTGTTTTTCAAGCTAAGCAGCACAAGCTTCGTGCACGTTCCTCCTATGATCCCACTCATCCCCGCGATCATTTTCTAAAGGCCCAAGCAACCCCTTGCAGCTGATGGCGATCCCATGCTGTCGTCCAACAGACAAATATCGATTGGAACTGGGATTCGCCTAATCCCTTGAGGAAGGGCTGCCTTAGCTTGAGTTGAATTGGCGCTCGCCCCCTTTGCAGTTGAAATCGCCTCGGCAAGCTTGGCCCTGCTGGACTCAAGCTCCTCGCGAACCTTATCAACAACTTGACTCGGTTCCTTAATGCTCGCCGCCTCGACCTCGCCTCGAACACAGACATCATCTGGCTCATCAATTACTCTTTGGCAAGGGATTTCAGGAAAATCAACCCGAGGGATTTTAGCCTTGGTTAGCTTCTGTGGCGTATCCCCTTTCCTCTTCGAACCTGAAGAGAGAAAATGAGTCATTCAAAGAGAAAGAAAAAGAGGATATACGAAGGCTAAATGAGGATACCTCTCGGGACCTGAGTAAGAGTTTAAACAGACTCCTCTATGGACTGCAAACTAGCCTCGACGTCAGGGATCTCGACGAAATCCTCTCGTTGCCCTGCTTCTTCTTCTTTTTCTTCTTCTTCTTCTCCTTCTTGTCCTCCTCCCTCTCCACCTCGGGGAGCAACTCATTAAAGTCTGAAAAAACAAGAGTAGTAAGAGCAAGAGAGGATGCATTAAGAAAAGGGAGCATTGAATTTGGAGGCATACTAACCAAGTTGTTTACCCGACCAGCTGTTCTCCACACAAGTGGCCAAGACCAGACAATCCCTCTACAGCCTCCCCTCGACACTAATAATGGCTTGCATCCAAGCCTCTAAATCCTTGGGAGGATTGATTGGAAGCTTCCTAGCTTAAAAGTATAATGAAGAATTAGTTTACTCACACTTGTTGGAGTTAAGTAAAAAACGAAACCAGAAGAAAACTTATATGTTCTATTCCACACCTCGGGGAATCCAGGCCTGGTAGAAAGAGAAGAAATAGGAAGAAAAATGAACCAATCACACCAGCTACAATCCTCGGTGTTGTCACTCTTGGTGATGATGGAGAGCTGGCCTCGTTTGTTTAGCTGCACAATGCCATCTTTGTGCAGAGAAAGAGAAAACAAATAAATCAAGTAGTCGTACTCAAATACGACCCCGGCTTTACGACTAATGTAGTCGAGGCACTAAATGACCCTCCAGAAGCTAGGGCCTTGCTGAGCCAAGTAAACGTTGTGAGAGCTACAAAAGGCATACACTACAGGATGAAGGGGAAGAGTAAAACCTATCAAAAATGGGTAAGTGTAAACAAAGGATTGCCTCTAAACACTGTCGCACATGCGGTGCTCGGGGGCAGGAATTAAAATTGGAACCTCGAGTCCCCAATTGCACTCCACTCGTATCAAAGCTATGTGTCCTTCCGAGGCAAGGCTTGGAGAAATTTGAATTGGGAGATTCCTTTTCCCTCTAATATCTGAGGTCGTTTGCCCCCTCATCCTAAAATCCTTGCTGGAATCAAACTTCTTTGGGGTAACCCATTGAGGTTTAAGTTCCCAAGATAAACTTTATTTCATTTCATTAGAGGCGAGGTCTCGATTACTTCGTTATCATCCTCATCATCAATAGCTTCTTCAGTCGCCACCTCATCGTTACCAATAGAAGGATCTTGACTGGCGACGCTATGAATATCATCCGAATGGGAAGAAGTAGCCGATGGAGGAAAATTTATCAAATTATCGATTGATGCCAAAGTACTGGTGATAAGAATCAAAACTAAACGCGGAAATAAAGATAAGGGAGCGAGACACTACTCGAACTCCCTACGAAGTAACTATGGAGAACTCGTTCCATAATACCCTCGTATCGGTGTCAAAGAGGACCTTCACTATGCAACTACCCTGGAGACGACAACGGACTCACAAGTAGAATGATCGGGGGGGGGGGGGGGGGGGGGGTTTGGGGGTCAACTAGAATCCACTAGCAAACTCAAACCAACTCAAAAAGGTTTTCATTCTAAGAGAATCCACTCTTGAACATTGACATTCAATCATTCATCATTATAGCTAACTAAGTAAAAATGCTAAGCTATGGAGTATTTATAGGCCTTTCTTAGACATGAATGAAAAGCCTAAAGTACCCTTAAGTAAGTTCTAAAGTCATAAGCCACGTAGGGGCATAATAGAAATTACATATGCTAAAAACTAGAAAATCCCGCAAGCTTCTCAGCACTAGGCGCCCCGCCTGTTTGTACTAGGCGGTCCGCCTAGTCTTCAGTAGGCACCCCAAGCAGGCCCTCCGCCTCTGCACTAGGCGGACTGAGATCCAGAGAGTGTGCAATAAGTGGGCGGTCTGCCCCTTTGACTAGGCGGTCCGCCAATTCTTGGGCAGCCTTGAAATGCTCCGAAATTGATCCCGAGTGCTCCTCGTTCCATGGCGTTCCAATGCATAAGCTCTTCCTTGGCCTTGGATGGTGTTTTTAGATGGTTGCTCGATTTGGGTCTTATCAACTGGCATCAACGATCTTTTCACGATGAGAAGATGAAGACATGGTCAAATTTTTCAGTAAAAGAGTGGCTGGAAAAGACAAGAATAGCTCAAGGGAAATTATGAAATGATGAAGATGATGACACAAAAATGGCCAATTTATAGCAAGACGCAAGTGGATCGAAGCGCCATAATGACATTTACATGGGGAAGATAAAACGAAAAGTTGCGGCCATTCAAAACAAGGCCAGGTGGCGGGGATGCGACATTGAAGTGACGCTCTCCTTTTAAAATCTCCTGGCCGATAACGCGCCACATCACTCTCCCGCCTAATTTAATTCCACCCCTTGGAAAATTCTGACAATTGTCCAAGGGGTGGGGGAACTATTAGTATTGGGTAGAAAATCCCATTGCCTCGGTGCAAAGGCTCAAACTACGAGACAACCAAGTTTTACAGAGGACAACTTCCCGAGAGGATGGTTTTCATCTCCACCTCTATTAAGATCTAGCCAAGTACAAGATCCGAACTTGGAAGAATTGAAGAATGATCGATATGATGAACTCCTTGAGGGATTATATCTGATAAGACCCAAATCGAGCAACCATCTAAAAACACCATCCAAGGCCAAGGAAGAGCTTATGCATTAGAACGCCATGGAACGAGGAGAACTCGGGATCAATTTCGGAGCGTTTCAAGGCTGCCCATGAAGGGGCGGACCGCCTAGTCAAAGGGGTGGACCGCCCACTTATTGTACACTCTCTGGATCTCAGTCCGCCTAGTGCAGAGGCGGAGGGCCTGCTTGGGGTGCCTACTGAAGACTAGGCGGACCGCCTAGTACAAACAGGCAGGGCGCCTAGTGCTGAGAAGCTTGCGGGATTTTCAAGTTTTTAGCCTATGTAATTTCTATTATGCCCCTACGTGGCTTATGACTTTAGAACTTACTTAAGGGTACTTTAGGCTTTTCATTCATGTCTAAGAAAGGCCTATAAATACTCCATAGCTTAGCATTTTTACATAGTTAGCTATTATGATGAATGATTGAATGTCAATGTTCAAGAGTGGATTCTCTTAGAATGAAAACCTTTTTGAGTTGGTTTGAGTTTGCTAGTGGATTCTAGTTGACCCCAAACCCCCCCGATCATTCTACTTGCGAGTCCGTTGTCGTCTCGAGGGTAGTTGCATAGTGAAGGTCCTCCTTGACACCGATACGAGGGTATTATGGAACGAGTTCTCCATAGTTACTTCGTAGGGAGTTCGAGTAGTGTCCCGCTCTCTTATCTTTATTTCCGCGTTTAGTTTTGATTCTTATCATCTTGGTATCAGAGCAAGGCTCGGGTTTTGTTTCTACAAACCCCCGACCCTTGAATCTTCGTGCCTAGGTCGATTCTATCTTTAGTTTCTTGTTCTTGTTATTGGAAAGGAGAAAACCACAAAAAAATTGAAAAATTGAAAAATACCAAAAATTTGTTCTATCTTGTGTTTTGGATTGATTCTTGTTGTGATTGATATTGGGGTTTGTTCCTTATTGGAAATCCGTTATTTTGGTTCCCAACACACATGATTTGGAGTTGTGTCCCATGAATTGAAAATTTGAAACCCTTGAAAATTTGAAAAAGTTGAAACCCTAGCTATGAATATGATGAACATGGTAGATTGTTGGATTTTGCTTGGGGTTTGATAAAATTGATTGGGGTTTGATCTCTGTGATTGAAACAACGTTTGGGTACCTTCGGATTGATAAAACAACGTGTGATTTGTTGGATTTTTGGGTGCCAAAGGCAAGAAAAATGAGTTTGAACCGTGCTGGAACTTGCAGTAGGCGGGGCGCCTAGTAGAAGAGGCGGACCACCTGATTTTTGTTCACTCTCTGGACTTTCGGGAGGCGGGGCGCCTAGAAAAAGAGGCTGACCGCCTACTTGGAGTAGGCTGACCGCCTACTCTCCTCTGCAGAGAACCAGGCGGACCACCTACTCAAAACAGGTGGGGCGCCTACTTGTTGAAAGTTGGGAATTGGGTAGATTCTTCTAGGATCTCTTGTTTTGTTGATTGCATTACTTCCGGTTAGTGCTATTAGAGTATAATCCTACTCGATTAGTGCTAATTACTTCGAGCTATTAGGACCATCGTGCCTTAGAAAGGAGACTAGAATTCAAAGAAGACCCGTAGTATCTTTTTGATTCAAGTCCTCACTTAAAGTGCTTACCGTTCCAATCGAGTCCCATTAACTCCACTCACCCCGGAGAGCATTGGACTTGAGAAGTTGAGTGATTGAGTTGTGGTTCGTTGGGCAACTACTTGAAGCTTTTAGACTCAAACTTGTGTGAAATATCCCCCACCACGAAACACCAGTGAGCCGAGTGAAACACTTGTGAGGGAGTGGGTGAGGAATTTTACTAACGTTTGTTAATTTTTGTAGGTACCATGGTAACCGAAGTAGATGATCCTATGAAAATTTTCATGTCTACCATTATAGCCAAGTTGGAGGACATAACCTTGAGACTTGAATCCGTCGAGAGGAATCAAGTTGAGACCGGTGAGAGGAGGACCCCGAGTGTCCAAGTTGAATCCGGAGAAGGCACAAGTCATAGCACTCCTATGACTCCCGGACACTTTGTTGAGCTAAGCAAGAGGTATGAACAAAGCAAAGTTGAAGCTCTACAAGAGCGTGGGTTGGGAAATCCCCGACAAGAGGGCAATCCCCTCAACTTGGGCAATCCCCAAGAAAATGCTCCACTACGAAGACCCGTGCGGAATGTCCCACCTCTTGAACAAATTGATGAAGTTCAAGAAGAGGAGGAGGCCGGGTATGGTGATGAAGCCTATGGGTATGATGTTCCTTATCAACCTAGGAGGCAAATGCATTGGGGTCGAAATGTGGATAGGGGTAGAGGCCGAGGTCGAGGGCCACCCATGGGCTATGCGAGAGGGAATGCTAGGAGGGAGTATGTTGCACATGATGACCACTATGGAGGCCAATCGGAGCCTAACTATGGGGTACGTGACAACAACAACAACCTCAATAGTGTCAAGCTCAATCTTCCACCCTTCAAGGGAACTTGTGATCCGGAGGCATACATTGAATGGGTATATCAACCTAGGAGGCAAATGCATTGGGGTCGAAATGTGGATAGGGGTAGAGGCCGAGGTTGAGGGCCACCCATGGGCTATGCGAGAGGGAATGCTAGGAGGGAGTATGTTGCACATGATGACCACTATGGAGGCCAACCGGAGCCTAACTATGGGGTACGTGACAACAACAACAACCTCAATAGTGTCAAGCTCAATCTTCCACCCTTCAAGGGAACTTGTGATCCGGAGGCATACATTGAATGGGTACTACTTATGGAGAGGGTATTTGACACCAATGAGATGACCGAAGAGAGAAAGGGTACCTATGCTATTTCTACCTTTGAGGCCTATGCTTCTACTTGGTGGGAATCCATGAAGAGGTCTAGGAGAAGGATGAATTTGCATTTGAATGTGACTTGGGATGAGTTGAAAGGGCTTATGAATACCAAGTACATAACTCCAAGGTATCGACAAGAGCAACTCAAGAAGCTCTATGATCTAAAACAAGGTGTCAAAACGGTGCATAAGTACAATGATGAATTTGAAAAGACCCGGATGGCATTGGATATGGATACCGAAAGTGAAGAAGAAGCCATGATCCGTTTCAAGAATGGCTTGAGCTATGGTATAGCTTCTCAATTGAGGTTGCATCATTATCTCACACTTCAAGATATGTTTGAAGCTGCAATTGATGCCGAGACTTGGCTTAAAGGAGAGAAGTTCAAAAACAACACTCCTACTACCACAAGCAAGCCAAAAGAGTGGAAGACTCTAAGTGCGAACTTTCCAAGTGCAAGTGCCAACAAAGAAGTGAAGAAGCCTAATGAGAACACTACACCACGCTTGGAAGGTACTTCTAAAACTCGCTTGAGTAATCCTATTTCTACTTCTACTCAATGTTATAAGTGCAAGGGCTTTGGGCATATTGCTAAAGATTGCTCCACAAAACGAACCATGGTTGTGGTTGGCAATTTGGTGTATGAGCAAGAAAGTGAGTCCAAAAAAGAGGAAGTAGAGGAGGATGAGGAAGTTGATTGTGAGGAGGCCGTAGAGGAGGATGATGGTCCTCAAATGTTCTTGGTGGTTAGGAGGAGCTTGAGTACCATTTTCATGGAAGAGGAGGTGGAAAATGATCAAAGAGAAAGCCTCTTTCATGCTAGATGTCGTGTGATGGGGCAATTGTGCTCAATGATTGTTGATTCGGGGAGTTGTACCAACATAGTGAGCCAAACCTTGATTTCCCAATTGAAGTTACCCACTCTAAAGCATCCAAAACCATACCGTTCATAATGGCTTAGGGAGTGTGGTGAACTAAGGGTGGTGAAACAAGCGTTGATTGAGTTTAGCATTGGGAATTATAAGGATAAGATCATGTTTGATGTGGTCCCGATGCAAGCATGCCACTTGTTGTTTGGGAGGCCATGGCAACATGATAGGTGTGTAGTGCATGATGGCCGGACCAACTCTTATACGGTCAAGCAAGATGGGAAGAAGTATGTGCTTAGACCTTTGACTCCAAGGCAAGTGAGGGAAGACTACAAGCGAATGAAGGAGTTGAGGGAAGCGGCTAAAGCAAAGTCACCCATTGCACTTGAGCCCGAGGCAAACAATCTTATTGTTTTGCCATTGCATGATGAAAATGAGAGTCACTCCACTTCAAATGAGAGAGAAAAGATAGAGAGAAGTGAGGGAGTGACCGGTGACAATCCAAGAGAGGAAAAAGGAGAGGATTTGAGGAGTGATGTGAGGGGATTGTCCCCACAAACTACACTTGACCATGAGGTAAAATTGCGAGAGATGAGAGGTGAGGAAGGAAAAATTGAGAGTGAGAGCACCCATTGTTCTAACCCTTCTTTATCCTCTACCTTTTCTTGTGAAAGTTCTTGTGTAGGTACATTTGAAGACAAGCCATTGGAGCCTCAAAGTGAGATTCATGATGGAGGAGTTGCATATGACACTTCAAGCCTTGTGAGTGACCAAGGAAGTACTACAAATGTAAGTGTTGCTTCACCTTTTCATGAACCTACTAGCTACTTGTCTTGTGATGACTCAACACTAGTTGGGAGTTTTGGTGCATCTAGTGAGTATACCACTAGTGAAGAGTCTAGTTGTCAACTTGAATTTGTTTGTGAAACACTAGTTGGGAGGAGCACTATGCCACCTCATGATGTGAGCCCATTGTTCATTGAACCTTTCCCTAGTGTAGATTTGATGGTTGACCATGATTGTGACCTTTGCTATGACACACCACCAACCTTTGACATAGGGAAGGATGAGATAGTTGATCATTCCCTTATTGATATGCTTCTATTTGGTGGACCAATGTGTTGTGGTGAGGATGGTCTTGTCCTTGAGGAGTCCAAATTGCATGAATTGGACAAGGTTGTCTATGATGACTCCCCAAGTGAACCTAGTCTTGATAACTTGTCTATGCTTAATCATGATATTGAGATGCATGCTTACACTAATCCATTGTTTGAAGGCATCCACATTAGTGGTAATGACTTGTATCGAACTAGGGTGAGAAGTCAAGTGGAACCTCCATGGTGTGAAGGGTTTGATTCCTTAGGCAATCTATTGTTTGAGAATTTGGGTGAGGTAGATGGTTCTTTGAGTGACCCTACTATTGTTTGTTGGGGTTATGATGAAGAAGAGTCCATCATCAATACCTTTCTTGAGAGCTTGTCTTTTGAGAAGGATTGCTTAGGTGATGAAATTGGAGGGGAAGAGGAATCTCTTGGTGTAAGTATGCTCTAAAGAAGGGGAGTGGAGTGCTTGATCCTACTTGTAGGTTGGGCTATTTGATTCACTCCACTCTACATGTTGATCACATCTCGAGGATAGATTGGTGTGTTGATCTTGAGCTTAAGGTTCAAGGGGATTTTGGTAGCTTGATCTTGCATTTCCCATCTTCCCATGACCTATTTGCTCATTATCTTGTTGAGTGCATGATGATACTTAACCAAGTGCTTATGGCTCTCTTTGGAGACTTGATATTCATGATTGTTATTGATGCTTGGTTATATCACAAGAGTGTGTTTTCCATACTTCTTGCACTAACCTACTTTCAAAGTAGGATGTTTGCTTGTTTTTGCTTGACGTTGCTTGTAGGTTCTAAGCTCCATGCTAAGGCGGGGGAGATCTTGGAAGAAGCCTATGTCAAAGTGACGATCAAGAAGGAAAAAGGAGGAGATTCTTGGCCACCCCGAGGAGTTGTTAGAGCCATGAGAGACCAAGCCTTGATTTCGAGGACGAAATCTTCTCAAGAAGGGGAGGATGATAAGATCCAGATCGAGCAACCATCTAAAAACACCATCCAAGGCCAAGGAAGAACTTATGCATTGGAACGCCATGGAACGAGGAGCACTCGGGATCAATTTCGGAGCGTTTCAAGGCTGCCCAAGAAGGGGCGGACCGCCTAGTCAAAGGGGAGGACCGCCCACTTATTGCACACTCTCTGGATCTCAATCCACCTAGTGCAGAGGCGGAGGGCCTGCTTGGGGTGCCTACTGAAGACTAGGCGGACCGCCTAGTACAAACAGGCGGGGCGCCTAGTGCTGAGAAGCTTGCGGGATTTTCTAGTTTTTAGCATATGTAATTTCTATTATGCCCCTACGTGGCTTATGACTTTAGAACTTACTTAAGGGTACTTTAGGCTTTTCATTCATGTCTAAGAAAGGCCTATAAATACTCCATAGCTTAGCATTTTTACTTAGCTATTATGATGAATGATTGAATGTCAATGTTCAAGAGTGGATTCTCTTAGAATGGCTCCTATGTTGATGAAGCGGTTCACTATGATGATCGTGAAATTGATGAAGACTATGAGGCTTGTGATGAAGATTGTGATGATTCCTATGCTTCTAGTCAAGAAATCGAAGATGGTGACGCTTCAAGGTACATTGATCCTACTTACTCTACTTGTGATGAACTTGAGCATGATAGTGACATAGATAGAGTTGATGATGACGTTGATTATAGAAATTGTTCATATGCATCTTCTCTTGGTGTTGCTTGTGGAGTACAAGGGAGTAGTAGAGGACCTTCCATTAGTATGGGAGGTGGTGGTGGTTGTTCCATGGGAAATGGGAGATTTGCATCTTCTACTTCCCATGTGAAAGGTGGAATGAGAAGTGTTGCTCTTACCGTTACGGGGGTGCATTGCTCTAGTAGTGGTGGTAGGAGTGGTGCTACGGGCTATGGAACCAAGGCGAGAGGCAATTATGGGTTCCGTAGTGGTGGACCTTCCTCGACTTCCAACAACACTTCTAGTGTTGGGAGAGTGACGGGAAGTGGAGGTTATTCTAGTGGTGTTGCCACTAGTGGAGGGATAAGGAGAACCCAACTTGGGGGTGATGGGTTTCTTGGGGATGATCCTATACGGGACGTGTGTGAGTGTAGGTTCATTTTTGAGGTGAATGGTAGTGGAGGATGCTTGCTCAAGATTAGTGAAGCCTATGCTAATTTTGTTAATGTCTCTTGGGTTAATAGGCTAAAGATACCGTGCTACAAATTGAAATATCCTTATGAGTATCAAGGTGTTTGGATTACTAGTGAAGCTCGGGTACTCATATCTCAAGGGAGTTACAAGGAATATATTTGGTGTGATGTGTGTCCCATGGAGCATTATGGTGTTTGGCTAGGACAACCGTGGTTGCAAGGTAAGAGGGTGCGGTACGATATCGTGAAGGATGTGTACCAAGTGAGCACGAGGCAAAGAACTTATGACATTGAACCTTGCCGGGCAAAGTTTAAGTTCTATCCTAGCAAATCCTCTCGGCCTATGGAAAGGGGAAAGGAGCAAGTACCTCAAACTAAAGATGCAAGAAAGCAAACAAGAAGTCCTACAATCACAAACAACGGTGGGACTAGTGCTACAAAAGAGTTGGCAAATGTCAACAAGGTGAGCCCGAAGCCACTTCCAAAGCCGAGTGGTTCACCAACAAAGAAAAAGGAGACGTCAAGCGATGAGTCTCCAAGTCCTAGATTCCGGGTTGATGTAAAAAGTCCACCTACTCCGGCTATGGGCATTCTCGGGCCTCGTCCCAATTCGCCCGAATTTGAGAGACAAAAGATAGAGAGGAGTAAGGGAGTGACCGGTGACATTCCTCGAGTGAAAAAAGGAGAGGATGTGTTGAGTGAAGTGAGCGGGATGTCACCACCCGAATCTACACCTAGCCTTGAAAGAAAAATGAGGGAAAAGAAAGAGGAAAAAAAGAGTGAGGACACCCCTTATTCTAACCTTAACCCTTTATCTTTTTCTTCTACTTGTTTGAGTACTTGTGTAGGTATTCTTGGAGGCAAACCGATGGAGCCTCAATCATGTCCCGAGATAGAAAGACAAGGTGAAGGCGATGCCAAATGTGAGCTACGAGGTGAAGGAACTACCCATGGCGCTTCATGTACATTGAGTGAGCCCGAATGCGACTCAAGTGTAAGTGTTAGTTCTTCAATCCTTAAGCATGATACTTCCTTGTCTTGTGATGTTGTTAGTGAGAACTCTAGGCTAGTTGATGATTTGCATGACTATAATGTGTTTGCAACTAGTGTAGAGCCTTCGGGTCAACTTGTGCGTGAAATTGAACCACTAGTTGAGAGGGTCGAAAAGCCACATCATGATGTGAGCTCGGTTTTCATTGAACCTCTCTTTAGTGAAGATGTCGTAGTTGACCTTGCTTGTGAACCTTGTTATGACACCCCACCTATATTTGATAAAGGAGAAGATGAATTGCATGATGATCTTATTCTTCCCTTTGATTGCTTAATTGATAATGGTGGTCTCTTGTGTCGTAGTGAGGGTGGGTTTGATCTTGAGGAGTCTCTTGAGTGTGAGATGGATCGATTTATTTTCGATGACTCCTTGAGTGAGAGTGAGGGACCTAGTCTTGATTCTATGCTTTTGTGTAACCATGAATTCGAGGTACATGCTTTTACATTTCTAATGTTTGAAGGCAATCTCCTTTGTGGTGGTGAATTGTATCGGACTAGGGTCGGTAGTAGAGTCAAACCTCCATGGTTTGTCATGTTAGGCTCTATGGATGACCCAACGTTTGGCACTCCGAGTGAGGAGAGTGGTCTTGGTATTGGTCGTGATGACCTACCTTCTAGTAGTCCTAGCCTTCGTTGTGGGGACTATAATGATGAAGGACCTATTTTGGAGACCTTCCTTTGGAGTTTGTCCAATAAGGAGGATTGTCTTGGGGTTGATTTGGGAGGTGAGGAGGTACCTCTCGGTGTGTGTATGAATGCTCTTAAGAAGGGGAGTGGAGTAGTCGATGTTAGTTGTGAATTGAACTACTTTACTTACTCTATCCCATATGTTGAGCACACCTTGAGTGTTGGACATGCCGAAGCCAATGTGTCGCATTGTGATAAAATTGATTTGAAGGCTTGGTGTGTTGATGGTAAGCTTAGGGGTCATAGGACATTTGATTGCTACATGTTGCATGACTTTGATCTCTTTGTTTGTTTTGAGAATGAGTGCTTGTTCTTGTCGAGCCAAGACTTTGTTGTCTCTTTTGGGGACATAAGCTTTTTCATAGGTATTGATGCTTGGCTCTATCACAAGAGTGTGTTTTCCACACCACTTGCACTTATTCTTGCTAAGCTAACCTACTTGCGAAGTAGGAAATTTTGGTTGTGCTTTGCTTTGATTGTAGGTTTTGATGGTTCGATTTCGAGGACGAAATCCTTTCAAGAAGGGGAGGATGATGCGGCCCAAAATGGCCTAAACGACAACCATCAAAAGCCAAGCTCGAGAGCACAAGATATACGAGTCAAGGCCTCCGTAGACATCTTGAAGATCATGCATTGGAGAGCCAACGACGAAGGAAAGCAGTGCAGGAAATAGGGCAGCACAAAACAGGGCAAAACAGGGGAGCACACTGGGAGCTCACTGCCTGCCGAAGAAGATTTGCTCTGCGCGATCGCGACCTCACCTACGCGATCGCGAAGAGTAATTGATTGCCCTGCGCGACAGCGCACCAGTGCACGCGAAGGCGAAGCTGAAGATGCTGGAGATCGTGAGGATGCTGAAGACTTGCGCGATCGCGAGCCCTTGGCGCGATCGCGAAGACTTGGAAAGATACCTGCGCGATCGCGTGACTCCTTTGGCGCGATCGCGATGCCTTGGAATTGAGCAGCGAGGCAGAATCAGCTTCAGGGGCCATTTTTGTCCATTTTCAGTGTAAATGTATATATAGCACATTTTACTCTTCATTTGATTAGTTAGTTTTGAATAGAGAAGAAAGAATATAGAGAGAACATTGAAGAGGCCGAGCCCTTCTTATTTGAGCCCGAGGCTCGTGTATGTCTCGACTTGGAACCTATGGAGATCGACACCTAGTTTGATTCCATTGTAAGGTTCGAGTTTCCCTTCTCCCTTTTGGATTCAATTAACGTTAGTAAATTGAATTCGATTCTTTCTTCTACTTTCTTGCCTTCCTAGTCTCGATTTCTTGCTATCTACATTATTTGCTTCTGCTCGTATAGAATATTTGCTTCCGCGTATTTTGCCCCTTATCAGTGATGATGCGGGGCCGCCCAGCATGGGGCCCACATTGTTAAAGGAGCCGCCCGTCGTGGGGTCCGCCCCCTGGAGGAGTTGCGTTGCTCGGGGTGGTCATGGTGGTGTCAGGGACGGACCTCGATTTGGGGTTGATCCGGCGGTATAAGAGTTGCGTTGCGCCTCTACCAACAGCTATGGCTTTTGGTAGAAATGGTTGCAGTGCACTCTTAAAGTTTGGTATCAGAGCCAACCCGGGTTCGATTCCTGGCTACACCATGCGAAGTTCGGGGACGAACTTGCTTTAAAGAAAGGGGGGATGATGCGGGGCCGCCCAGCGTGGGGCCCACGCTGTTAAAGGAGCCGCCCGTCGTGGGGTCCGCCCCCTGGAGGAGTTGCGTTGCTCGGGGTGGTCATGGTGGTGTCAGGGACGGACCTCGATTTGGGGTTGATCCGGCGGTATAAGAGTTGCGTTGCGCCTCTACCAACAGCTATGGCTTTTGGTAGAAATGGTTGCACTGCAACCATTTCTACCAAAAGCCATAGCTGTTGGTAGAGGCGCAACGCAACTCTTATACCGCCGGATCAACCCCAAATCGAGGTCCGTCCCTGACACCACCATGACCACCCCGAGCAACGCAACTCCTCCAGGGGGCGGACCCCACGACGGGCGGCTCCTTTAACAGCGTGGGCCCCACGCTGGGCGGCCCTGCATCAATTTTGGCGGAAAATTTTATTTGGAAAGTCCAACCTTCATCTGCAACATGATAAGACTCAGTGACGTGCGCATTAAATGCGCGAGGTAAAAAGTTACTGCGCCAGACACGTCCACACGTCCGCCGTCAGTTTCGAAATGACTACTGTGCGTCCCAAGAGAAAAAGTAATGATTTTTAACCGCCTCAGTCACGTGCACACGTCCACTGTCAGTTGCGAGGTGACCACTGTGCTTCAGAGTAATGATGTTGCTTCGAAACTCGCCGAAACCTACTGTCTCGTTTGACGGTTGGACCTGACCGTAATCTCTTCTATGATCTCCACGTGTCTTATAGAAACTTAATGGGCCGGACCTGTTTACTCCTATAAATAGGGGTTTGTCGAATTTTAACCCTTTCGTTTGCTTTTACTCTAAAACTCCCGATTCTTGAAAACCTTTGAATTTTCTTCAATCTTTCTTCTAACTTTCGATTCCTCTCCAACTATGTCTCCAAAAGCTAAAAAGAATTTGAACATGGACGCCGCTGCCAGTAGTTCTTCCACGGCTACCCCTAAATCTAAGGCGCCTCAGGCCACTGCTTCAAAAATTATCCCAAAGAATTGGGGTGAACTGGAGAAGGACTGCCGCGTTAAGGCCTTCAATAATCACGGTGATATACGCATATGGCCAGCGTATAGATTCAAATCTGGGATCACGTCGGCGATGATCCCTCGAGTTAGAGAAGACTGCGGCTGGGACACGAGCGTTCCCATTTTGCCAGTATCCGAGAAAGAGAACATCACTTCTCATAGGGTAGGGTGGATGGCCATGTTGACACGACCCGGAATCCGGCTAGGCCGTGCGGGCACCCGACATCCTCCCCTAGACCCGTCGGGCGAACCCTTACCAATTAAATTAGGAAAATAAATATAATAATACATAAATAAGGACAAGACCTTAAAAAAAACAACACAGAGATACTGATACCTCTAAGCTGTACAAAAGAAATTACAGCTGACTACCCAATATACTAGGTTTAGGGCTATCCAGACTAGACATCTAAGAGTACAAAAAAAGAAAGATACCTCCTGAAGGGAGCAAATGCAACTGAAATGATAACCAATAAACTGGTGGCCATCCGGAATAAAAGCTGGCTCACCCCGACAGCTGAAGTCGTCTTTGCTCCTTCACCACGTGGCGAACTCAATCCTGGAGCGAACCTGCCGAAACGAAATAGACAGACAAAAACAAACAACAAACAAGGGTGAGTCAAAAGGACTCAATAAGTGGGGCAGACTAGCCACCTCAAGGAATAGGATAGCTAGCCAGGGAGAAGAAACAGATAAACAAAATTCCTCTTATTTAAATTATAAAAAGGCAGAGCCAGACAATAACTAGAAACACGTATGGGATGAAAAACTCATCAACAACCCGGAACATAAGATAACCAAAACATATAGGTATCCCGAACACATCAACAATCAGAAATACATCCTGTTGTGGCATGCAACCCGATCCATATATTCATCCTGTTGCGGCGTGCAACCCGATCCATATATTCATCATGTTGCGGCGTGCAACCCTATCCATATATTTATACCGTTGCGGCGTGCAACCCGATCCCCGCAACTCAGAATACGAGCCGGAAATACGTAGGCAAACTAAAATATATCCACTATATGGTATACATACCGCATACACAAAACACAGCATGGTAGTCACACAATAGTCAGCACGCGGTGCAATGAAATGGGATGAATGCAGTATGATGCAATGGTGTCGCATGTGCCAAATAGATGGAGCGGAATCCTCCTGCTCCGAGGGCGGAATCCTCCTACCCTCAATATGATGCAATGGAGCGGAATCCTCCTGCTCCGAGGGCGGAATCCTCCTACCCTCAATATGATGCAATGGAGCGGAATCCTCCTGCTCCGAGGGCGGAATCCTCCTACCCTCAATATGATGCAATGGACCGCATATGAATGACATATAATACATATGAATGCAATGTGATGCAATAATAACCCTTCACCGGCACGGGACTCTCATCGACAGCCGGGAAGTAGATGCCAACTCACAGCCAGGGTACAATGCTCAAATCTCAATGCAATACCAACAATAGGACATAACAGATAATATACAATGTAAATCCAAAGCTAAGGCGTAATGAGTACGCCTATCGGCAGCTACACACGTAAGGAATACGTGGTAGAAAATCCACGAGGCCAGGTGCCTCCAAAGAAATGGATATAAACACTTACCTCTTCCAAAAGTTAGCTCTGCTAATCAACAACCGCTTTATCCTTTGGTTTCCTTGCGAAACGATCCCACTCTATTCAATAAACAGAAAAATATATCAAATTAGGCTAAAGGCTTCATTCCTCACATCTTAGGGCAATCCGGTTAGGAACCTGATACCCTATTCGCACACGCAATACGTAGGCCAGGCCTATATACAGGGTTTAAGGTCACATAACCAAACCCCAAATAAATTACATTTATAAGTTGCCCATAACTCACTGAGTACGAATATATAATCAATTTCATTATCGGGGTCCATTTGACCCTTTAAACTATCAATTTACGTCATTAGGGCGATGTCTAATATCCCTATTTTTACCGTAAAAATATATTCAAACATACGTAATAAACTCAAATAATATATTAGGATCATTACCTGAATGTTTCAGGGTGAAAATTCTACTTTTCTCCGGCCCCCTTTTTTTTTTCTGGCATTTTTCTTCCTCCCCGTCATTTCATTTTCTCTCTGCGTCTGAATCGGTTTTAGTTACTGCTTCTGCTAAGACTTAGCATATATGCTAAGTGCATATATGCCCACCGCCTTTCATTTTATCATTTTTTCTTTTTCCTTTCTTTTTTTTCTTTTATTATATTTTCTTTTCGTGACGAAAATTAAAATGTTACCCTACGATATTCGAAATAATTTCAACTTTTGCATACCAGTTGTACAAAATATATGTAACATACTCGCGAAGGCGGATCTCAAATTGGACTCCCGAAACTCAAGATGCGAATTTAAATAAAAAGAAGTCAAATTATTTAACTTTCGGCATTTTAGCGGAAACTAGCCGAACAACATCGAAATTCACTTCCGAAAGTTCACAAAGGTCATAAATAATCATACGAACCCAACGGCGCTTTCGGATTTCGAATCGGAGCTCATTCGGCAAAACCGAGCTCGAAAATCTCTTTTTAATATTTATCGCCAATAAAAACTGAAACCTTCTTCCGATGCCTACCAAACGAGGTCTGATTTAGCTTAAATTTTACAGACAGGTTCTAATGGATATTACGAATATTTTAAAACTATCAGCACGCCAATCGAAGTCCTAACTTTCGAAACGACTGACCGAGGTCGTTTCATTCTCCTCCACTTAAACTCTCGTTCGTCCTCGAACGAGCCTAAGACTAAAGCAAGATTCACGCAGATTATAAAAGAACTTGCACGACCTTTATGAGCTACTCCACGGGAATTATTTCCTGATTACAGGATCAGAATTATAACACGCATATCGAACTCTTGGATAAAAACATAGTTGGATAATATCATAACGTCGTTGCCCAACTTATTTTGACTAAACCGACCCTTTCTCAATCATGAGAGAGGAGTTTTATATTTTCGAAACAAAGATACACGAAACTTTGAATGGGTTAACATGATTCAGCCGATAATTACCTCTTCGATATGGAACAGGTCGATGGAACTAAGAATTAACTTACGCTTCAGCAACGCCTTAGAGATTTAATATTATGATTCGGTATCAATTGGAGGAAGACTCCTCCACTTAGAGCATTAACTCATACCGCTAACTTGAATAGAAATAGTCATCCACGCACAGTCTACCGGACTAAGGAAGACATAGCTAAAAGCTGAACATAGGCAGACCTAAACTACCAAACTACTCTTTCGAGTTGCCAACTAGCTGCAACTCTCGAGTTCACAACTCCATACCTTTGCCGTAAACACCACCGCCCGATGGATGGTACTTCTATATAAAAATTTCGGCAGAGTTTCCCCTGAAACTGGATGATCCGCAAAAACAGAACCAGCACTATACTATACATGGGAATGGATACCCGGATAAACTGATAACATAAACATGTTAAACGGATAACAAGATGAGGCAACTAGACCAAAATAATAATATGCTTCCAAAACAATAATATGCTTACCCAACTACCTTGACACGCACTCTGGCTCAACATAGGAAACATCACGAGTGGCTACTAACCGCCCAAGCTCACTAGTGCCGGACGAAAAAGAAATGGAAATAGATCGAGGATAGAAATAATTAGAACTTCAGGAAGCTCATCTTCTTATTGCTTGGCTACCAGAGCTAGACTACTTCCGAATCAAGCTAGCCAAAGAATCGCAATCGAAGAAATAAATATCAAATGAGCTTTATGGAACAACATCCATGCTAATTTAATCTCCCAATAGTAAGGAAACTCCGACAATTTACCAGAAAACCCTTTTATACAGAGACAAACTTGTAGAATAACATGACTCTACTAGAGTCTCAAACCAAGAGAAGATACATAGATCGAGCATTACTTACTAGCCACTTTACACCAGAAGAAATAACGACACTTCCTGATGATGACGAATAAGAATCCCATCATCCTACCAATACTGATTTCCGAGGAGAGAGGTAAACTGACTTGACATAATAACACAAGGTGGCATAACAGGATGCCAAGCAGGCAATAGCAATACTCACCGTCAAATCTCTCATATTTAGATCAAATAAACTAGTAGGGTCTCATAAATGCCAGGAACAAATCGTATCAGAAACTCACCCCTCTACAGTAACCGATTCTTAATTACGACAATATCCAAGAAAACCGTCGAAACATGATAAGACACACCATTTCCAGATCGATTAGAAAGATTAATCTTACTTACAGATAAGGGAAGAAGAAACACACGGGTCTACTACATCGGATGCCTCAGCATCCTGCCAGACTAGCAGTTCATAGAACTGCCTCTGCGGCTGAGCCGAGTCGCTACCCTGATAATTACTTCTAGAAGAACCACTACTACCACGCTCTCGACCTCTATCGAATGAGGGCATATCTCTGGCTGATTGAGATCTAAATAAAATCCCCTACGACTATGCAGGTAACTGATGACAAGAGAAAGGACGGCTGCTAACTTATCGGAATAAGGAAAAATCCTCAAAGAATAGCCAGACTCACAACAATGATAACAGGAAAACTCCTCAAAGGATAATCAGACTCATGACAATGATAACACCTTTTCACTGACTATAGGAGCTGGACAGCTTGTGAATAGCTGTAAAGACTGAATCTGATCTTGACGGGCTACCGGTACACTCTAAGAATCATGTGACACAAGCTGAGATAACCTGGAAGGTGACATCCCAGAATAACCAGAACTCCTACCTCCAAATGAGGTACCATGGTTGCCCACTAGGGCCGTGGGATCTCTTACTTTCCCGCTCTAACTCTTCCAGCTCTAATTTATGGTATGCCTCGAACCTTCGGGCAATATTAACAACAACATCAAATAAAATCCAGACCTCAATTTCTCGAGCCATCTGGAATTTCAAGGAAAAAGAAAGGTCATCAATAAATCTTTGAATCTCTCGAAAGGCTCATGGACTAGTTCTAATGCATATTCAGTCATTCTATAGAATTCAATCTCATATTCTGAAACACCAATAGGCTAACCGACAGGCTATCCTGTCCAATCCACTCAAACTGGAAACACTTTTCATCTCGCTCGCTACTCGAAAGGAACTTTTCCACGAATCTAGAAGAAAAACCGAACCAAGTTAGCTAATAAGATAGCGGTCCACCAATCCAGGATTGGACCTTGAAACTGGAAAACAGAATAATCAACACCATACCGCTCGATATAATCAAGAGCCTGAAGGATATGCTGACATCATTTTATTTTAAAAAGAATCACGAGGTTTATCTGATGCATTGCTTAAGAATATCGGAAGGTTCAACCGCGTAAAATAATGCAACCTCTTCGGACGCTCGGACCGAGCCATTGCTCAGGCTAACTAACCATCCAGAATAACTAGAGGCACAACACATGTTGTCTCCGGAATATAATTCACTGCAGCAATATTAAGAACCGGAAAAGGAGCTCCCTGAGACCGAACGTCTGCACATGCGACAACCTGATAGGCTGTCTAGCGAATGATAGGTTTTTCGCGGTATCTGCGTCACCAAGATTCTCGTAAAGCATCGCAGAGAGCGAAGGGAATCACAAGGCCCTGCTCCCTTGCCCATCGCGAGCTCGTACAACTGGGACCTCCATAACTAGATCGTCAGCACTATAAGAAAAACTCTCGAGGCTTCGTCAATGCTAGCCCCTGGCTAGATTGCTTCGTCTTGAACTCATACCATTTGCTGATTTGTCGCACGGGGGTTCACAATTACCACGAAGGAATTAACGAAAATACTTTTGCATCCTTGACCGACGCACGATCAGAAAAGAAGGAAGTGAAACTTCCTAAATGCCATCATAGCCTCTCGTAGATAAGTACGGACGTCTACGTACCCATCAGCGAGACTCTACTAGACACTGTCTTAGTCTGGATAGACTCTAAACTGGGCTCTGATACCAACTGACACGACCCGAAATCCGGCTAGGCCGTGCGGGCACCCGACATCCTCCCCTAGACCCGTCGGGCGAACCCTTACCAATTAAATTAGGAAAATAAATATAATAATACATAAATAAGGACAAGACCTTAAAAAAAACAACACAGAGATACTGATACCTCTAAGCTGTACAAAAGAAATTACAGCTGACTACCCAATATACTAGGTTTAGGGCTATCCAGACTAGACATCTAAGAGTACAAAAAAAGAAAGATACCTCCTGAAGGGAGCAAATGCAACTGAAATGATAACCAATAAACTGGTGGCCATCCGGAATAAAAGCTGGCTCACCCCGACAGCTGAAGTCGTCTTCGCTCCTTCACAACGTGGCGAACTCAATCCTGGAGCGAACCTGCCGAAACGAAATAGACAGACAAAAACAAACAACAAACAAGGGTGAGTCAAAAGGACTCAATAAGTGGGGCAGACTAGCCACCTCAAGGAATAGGATAGCTAGCCAGGGAGAAGAAACAGATAAACAAAATTCCTCTTATTTAAATTATAAAAAGGCAGAGCCAGACAATAACTAGAAACACGTATGGGATGAAAAACTCATCAACAACCCGGAACATAAGATAACCAAAACATATAGGTATCCCGAACACATCAACAATCAGAAATACATCCTGTTGCGGCATGCAACCCGATCCATATATTCATCCTGTTGCGGCGTGCAACCCGATCCATATATTCATCATGTTGCGGCGTGCAACCCTATCCATATATTTATACCGTTGCGGCGTGCAACCCGATCCCCGCAACTCAGAATACGAGCCAGAAATACGTAGGCAAACTAAAATATATCCACTATATGGTATACATACCGCATACACAAAACACAGCATGGTAGTCACACAATAGTCAGCACGCGGTGCAATGAAATGGGATGAATGCAGTATGATGCAATGGTGTCGCATGTGCCAAATAGATGGAGCGGAATCCTCCTGCTCCGAGGGCGGAATCCTCCTACCCTCAATATGATGCAATGGAGCGGAATCCTCCTGCTCCGAGGGCGGAATCCTCCTACCCTCAATATGATGCAATGGAGCGGAATCCTCCTGCTCCGAGGGCGGAATCCTCCTACCCTCAATATGATGCAATGGACCGCATATGAATGACATATAATACATATGAATGCAATGTGATGCAATAATAACCCTTCACCGGCACGGGACTCTCATCGACAGCCGGGAAGTAGATGCCAACTCACAGCCAGGGTACAATGCTCAAATCTCAATGCAATACCAACAATAGGACATAACAGATAATATACAATGTAAATCCAAAGCTAAGGCGTAATGAGTACGCCTATCGGCAGCTACACACGTAAGGAATACGTGGTAGAAAATCCACGAGGCCAGGTGCCTCCAAAGAAATGGATATAAACACTTACCTCTTCCAAAAGTTAGCTCTGCTAATCAACAACCGCTTTATCCTTTGGTTTCCTTGCCAAACGATCCCACTCTATTCAATAAATAGAAAAATATATCAAATTAGGCTAAAGGCTTCATTCCTCACATCTTAGGGCAATCCGGTTAGGAACCTGATACCCTATTCGCACACGCAATACGTAGGCCAGGCCTATATACAGGGTTTAAGGTCACATAACCAAACCCCAAATAAATTACATTTATAAGATGCCCATAACTCACTGAGTACGAATATATAATCAATTTCATTATCGGGGTCCATTTGACCCTTTAAACTATCAATTTACGTCATTAGGGCGATGTCTAATATCCCTATTTTTACCGTAAAAATATATTCAAACATACGTAATAAACTCAAATAATATATTAGGATCATTACCTGAATGTTTCAGGGTGAAAATTCTACTTTTCTCCGGCCCCTTTTTTTTTTTCTGGCATTTTTCTTCCTCCCCGTCATTTCATTTTCTCTCTGCGTCTGAATCGGTTTTAGTTACTGCTTCTGCTAAGACTTAGCATATATGCTAAGTGCATATATGCCCACCGCCTTTCATTTTATCATTTTTTCTTTTTCCTTTCTTTTTTTTCTTTTATTATATTTTCTTTTCGTGACGAAAATTAAAATGTTACCCTACGATATTCGAAATAATTTCAACTTTTGCATACCAGTTGTACAAAATATATGTAACATACTCGCGAAGGCGGATCTCAAATTGGACTCCCGAAACTCAAGATGCGAATTTAAATAAAAAGAAGTCAAATTATTTAACTTTCGGCATTTTAGCGGAAACTAGCCGAACAACATCGAAATTCACTTCCGAAAGTTCACAAAGGTCATAAATAATCATACGAACCCAACGGCGCTTTCGGATTTCGAATCGGAGCTCATTCGGCAAAACCGAGCTCGAAAATCTCTTTTTAATATTTATCGCCAATAAAAACTGAAACCTTCTTCCGATGCCTACCAAACGAGGTCTGATTTAGCTCAAATTTTACAGACAGGTTCTAATAGATATTACGAATATTTTAAAACTATCAGCACGCCAATCGGAGTCCTAACTTTCGAAACGACTGACCGAGGTCGTTTCACATGTCTACCTATCCGTTCACAATTGGTTGCACGTTACCCCTCCATCCTATTCTTGACAGGCTTTGTAGGGAGTATTTTCTCTGTCCAGGACAACTGAGCCCCAGCATGTTTAAAATGATAAGACTTATTGATTGGTTTGCTGAAGAGACAGGTAAAAGTTTTGAGTATGAACACTTCATTTCTTTGTACAGTATTCAAGTTTTTAAGGACGGATTCATCAATGCCAGAATGCGTGGAAGCAAAGGCTTGATACACAGTTCTGAGGACACCAATGACCGGGGATGGTTGCACCGGTACATATTTGTGCGCACTCAGGCATTGTCTCACAACTCCAAGGCTCCTCTCTCCGAAAACTGGAATAAGAGGCGTAAGTCCCCGAGTTTTCCTTTGGAATTTTCATATTTCCCCTTTTCGTTTATTTATTCTTTGGATTCTGCCTCACAGCTACCAAGTTGCCCTATGATAAGCTCATATCGGTTGATGAACTGAGAGCATGGGTTGAGCCCATCCTGGAGAAGTTTCCCGTCGAGCAGAGGGAATGGACGTACTTCGCCACAAAAAAGGGTCTGACCGTAAAGACTCACAGTGAGAACTTTTTGCTGTTGCAGCTACTTCTTCTCTTCATGGCTTTGCTGTATCTGACCGTTTCGCCTTTTACAGGTTTAGGCGCATAAGGATACTTTTTCCCTGCCCCTCCCCCTCAGGCTGTGCCGTCAGGATCTGCTGTTGACCCTGAGGATGAGGTTGCGGCCATACAAAATTGCGGCGGAGGCAATGCGTAAGAGGGAAGGTGGCGAGGAACTATTGTCTAGCGGTATCAGCTCTCTGAAGAGGAAGAAGAAAAGCCAGGGTGAGGGCGGAGCACGGAAGAAGGCTGCTCGTAAGGCTTCTATTGCTACCGAGAAGACCTCAGCTGTTGGAGGTGAGACTCCGCCCGGTGCTAGTGTGCTCGGGCCTGAAAAAGAGAGTGTTAAGACTTCTACTGCAGTCCCCGAGTCTGCACGGGGCTTTGAAACGGAAGTGATCGACGTTTCTGATACTGAAACCATTGAAAACCTTGTGAGAAAGCCCTATCTACGAAGCGACAAGAAGAAGGATAAGGAAAAGACTGCCCGTGCTCCGAAAGGAAGTCCCCGAGTTGATGACGGCGTAAAGGTGGGCTCTTCTCGTGCAGACAAGGGCAAAAGAAAAGTTGGTGAAGAAGAAGAAGGAAAAGATGAGATCCCCCAAGAGGGCAGCCAGAGTCCCCGTGTTTTTTATTTCGAGGATTTAGAGAACGTGGCTGTTGAGGGGGAAGTGCCTGTTTATTTGCATGACTGTGACACAAAACATCCTGAAGTGGCAAATGATTCTGATATGTCAAGCACGAAGCTTACTCGGCAGACTTTCATCAGCGGTCTGACTGGATCAAGGAACATTCGGGGCGTGCGCTATAGATTTGGCCCAAACTTTCCCTCTAAGCAGGCTAGGGAGCCTAAACACTGTGAGAGGGAATGCACCATGAAGCTAGCCCCCAATGTTAACTTCGTGACTAGGCCGGGTAGTTTGGCCAAGGAAGTTTCATCGCTCATTGGTCCCCGCGAAGAATGGACAATGAGGGAGATGAGTGATGAAGATTTGGCCTTTGTTATTGCTGCTGACTCTGCCCGGGTAAGTTCTTTTTAACACTTTTTAAGTCGGAAGTAATTTTGAATTTATACGTCTAACCTTATTTCTTTTGTTGTTTCAGTCAAGTTTGATGGCTGCTAAGTTGATGTTTCGTTCCAGAATCAACAATCCTGATGAGGCGCTTGAACTGAAGAAAGAATTGTTGAAGACTCCGAAGGAGAACAAGGCTCTGGTAGAGAAGTGTGGTTCCTTCGAGGGCGAAGTTAACCGGTTGGCTGAGACCAACAATAAACAAGTTGAACAGATTAACAAGCTCACCGAGGAAAAGGACCTTTTTTCCAAAGAGAAAGAGGGGTTCGCACAATCTGCCCGGGACTTGGAGGCTCTACTCGAAGAAAATAATTCTTTGCTGAACAAGGCACTTGACGAACGTGGATTTTTATAGATGGACCTGCAGAAGGCTAAGGAAGAATCTGTTAATGCTCGAGCTGAACTTCAAGCCGCCAGGGACCAAGTTGCCCAGTCAATGAGCATTCAAGACTCGTTATCCAAAGATTTGGCCAACTTGCGCGATCAGTTCGAGATCAAGGCTAAGCTTACTGCGCTTGAAACCAATCGAACACTACTCGAGTAGGTCCATGCAAGTCAAATCAACGTTGAGGAAACAATGCTAAAAGCGAAGCATGCCGTTCGCGAAGTGAGACAAATGTTGAACCTTTCTCCTGAGGAGTCTGATGAAGATGATGATGAAGATAGTGATGAAGGTAGAGATGAGAGCTCGGGTGATGATGACGGAGCCGATGGAGCTGGTGCATCGGGCTCTGGTCAGAGTCCCCAAAATTAATGCCCCCCCTTTTCAAAAATTGATCAAGTTGTAGGTTCATGTGTCCGGCGAAAGCCGGATGATTGGTTGCAGACAGAGGTCTCTTTGGGACCTTCTAATCCTTGTTTGTTTACGGCCGGTTTCATTGGCCTTTGTCACTCAACGAAAACTTCTGTCAGCTGCTTTGGCATTTTTATTGTTTCGTCAAGACAATTTATATATTTTCAGATCTTTTAATTCAATGGCTGTGTATAGCTTGAATCTTCGATCTTTGTAATTACGTTTGGAGGCATTGTGGCCTTTGTGCCTTTTATTTAAGCGCTTTTAGAAGTTTGAATTTTGCTAAGTTCTGGTCTTTAAAAGCCTGTTCGTATGTCTTAACTTAGCCTTTCTCAAAGAAGATTTCATAAGTTGTGAATGGTCTGCGCAGATGTTTCATTCTGACCGAGTCGCGGTCAATAGGTTCTGGCCGAATCGTTGGCCTTGTGAACAACTTTGCTTACCATTTTTGATAGGTGAAAGTCGACGCAGAAAGTTTGTAGTTTAACTCTGGCCGAGCTGCTGGCCTTGTAAACGACTTCTCTTATTTTCGTGGAAGCTTGTCACATAAAAAGTTTTAAAAACTCGCCTTTTTACAAGGTCTCTTGCCTTTATGAAGGTCTTATCTGGCCTACAGGGGCCTCTTACCACCCTCCTTGTTTTTTTGTTGAAATACGGGAAGTTTTAACATAAAAAAAGTTAAGCCTGGTCGTGGATAAAAGAACACATATAACCAAACAAGGAGTGTGTCCGTTGAGGGATTCGAACCCACAGCCGCGAAGTTGAAGAACATCGAGCTGTACCAGTTGAGCTAAATGGATTTGGCCTTGTTTAGGCCGTTAGTACCATTTAGGAGAAATATAATAAGAGTAAGAATGCCATAAAAGTAAAAGGTAGGAATAAAATAACTGATTGTTTTACCATTCAGAAGTGATACCTTTTGAGGGAATCACATTCCAATTGTTTGGGACGATTGAGCCATCTGGTCGTGCCAAACGGTAAGATCCCTTACCGACTGACGCGACTACCTTGTAAGGACCTTCCCAATTAGGGCCTAATTTTCCCGAGTTTGCTTCTTGTGTGTTTTGGTATACTTTTCTTAATATAAAATCTCCAACCTGGAAACTTCGTGCGCGTAGTCCCCGATTATAGTATTGTTCGATTCGTTCCTTCTGGGCGACTACTCGTACAAGTGCTAGTTCCCTTCGTTCTTCGAGGAGATCTAATTCTTCGGAAAGATTGATTGAGTTGGATTCTTTGGTAGCATGTGCATACCGTAGACTTGGCTCTCCAATTTCAACTGGGATTAGAGCATATGCGCCGTATACCAACGAGTAAGGTGTCTCCCCTGTACTCATTTTTATTGTCGTGCGATAAGCCCATAGTACACCGGGCAGTTCTTCTACCCAACACCCTTTGGCCTGCTCAAGGCGCTTCTTGAGAGACTCAATGATTATTTTGTTTGTTGACTCTGCCTGTCCATTAGCAGCCGGATGGTATGGAGAAGAGGTAATCCTTTTGATGTGCAAGTCGTCGAGGAACCTAGTCACTTTCTGGCCGATGAATTATGGGCCATTATCCATGACTATTTCCTTAGGTGCTCCAAAGCGACATAAGACATACCGCCAAAGGAAGTCAATTACCTCTGTTTGTCGTATCTTTGCATATTCTGCCGCTTCAACCCATTTGGTGAAGTAATCGGTGACGATTAGTAAGAAACATACCCCTCTTGGCGCAGCAGGAAGAGGACCAACTATGTCCATTCCCCATATCAAGAATGGCCACGGGGAGATTATTGAGTGGAGCGGTCCTCCCGGTTGATGGAGAAGATGCGCAAACCTTTGACATTTATCACATTTCTTGACGAAATCATTTGTATCTTTCTCTATCTTATCCCAATAATATCCTGCGCGGATCAATTTGCACGCTAACGCTTTGCCTCCAGAATGATTACCACAACAACCTTCGTGGACCTCTCGCATCACGTAGTTGATCTGGTTTGGTCACAGGCACTTGGCAAGGGGCCCTGCGAACATCCTGCGATAAAGATCGCCGTTGACGACTGTATATCGAGTAGCCTTTATTATGAGTTTGCGAGCAGCTTTCGCGTCATCGGGCAGAGTTCCATGCAGAATATAATTTGTGATTTCATTTCTCCAATCCCAAGTTGTGTTTATAGCATTAACTTCAAACTTTTCTCGATCTATGGTCGTGCAGAGGAGTTGAACGACAGCCGAGGAGCTGGCCGCCCCAATTTTCGCTACTGACCCTAAATTTGCCAGGGCGTCTGCTTCATGGTTTTCTTCTCGTGGAATTTGGAGTACTTCCCATTCGTCGAACTGAGCCAAAAGTTCTTTTACACGAGTAAGGTACACTTGCATTCTGGATTACCGTGCGATGAAACCTCCGGTCACTTGGTTGACTACTAGTTGAGAGTCACTCTTGAGTTTGATAATGATTGCTCCATAGCTTCGGGCTAACTCCAATCCTGCAATTACGGCCTCATATTCGGCCTCATTGTTAGTAATAAACGGGCACTTGATGGCCTGCCTGACGGTCTCTCCAGACGGGGTGATAAGAACCAGTCCAAGACCGGACCCTTTGACGCTCGAGGAGCCATCAGTGAATAGGGTCCATACACCAGGGGCTTGCCCAGCGTAGAGAATTGCATCTTTTTCCGCATCAGGATATATATTAGCACTAAAGTTTGCTACGAAGTCTGCTAGGGCTTGTGACTTAATTGCTACCCGGGGCTGGTAGGTAATATCGAATTCGCTTAATTCTACAGCCCATTTAACCAACCTTCCCGAAAATTTGGGTTTATGCAAAACATTGCGTAAAGGAAAGGTTGTCACTACAGCTATTGAATGACCTTGAAAATAAGGACGTAATTTACGGGCAGCAGTTACGAGTGCTAAAGCAATTTTTTCTAAGGGTTGGTAACGTGTTTCCGCATCAATTAAAGCTTTACTAATGTAATAAATGGGAAGTTGCTTACCTTTTTCTTCTCGAACCAAAACTGCGGTTACCGAAGACTCTGAAACTGCCAAATAGATCAACAATTGCTCCCCGTGCTGAGGCGTAGAGAGTAGTGGTGGATTGGATAGATATTTTTTCAGATCTCTCAGTGCTTGTTGACATTTAGGAGTCCAATTGAATTCCTAGTTCTGCTTTAGAACATCAAAGAAACTTTTGCACCGGTCAGATGAACGGGATATAAACCTGCGCAAGGCTGCCACCTTCCCAGTCAATTTCATGACGTCTTTCCGGTTGTGGAGCATGTCTGGAATTGACTCGATTGCTTTGATTTGAGCGGGATTGACTTCAATTCCACGCTGAGAGACGACGAAGCCTAGGAACTTTCCTGAACCAACTCAAAATGCGCATTTCTCTGGATTAAGCTTCATGTTGTATTGGTCAAGTATTCGGAAGGCTTCCTTCAAGTGTGCCAGATGATCTTCCGCCCGTGTCGACTTGATCAGCATGTCATCAATGTATACTTCCATGTTCTTACCGATATGATCGTGGAACATACGATTGACCAATCGCTGATACGTTGCACCTGCATTCTTTAATCCAAACGGCATGACTTTGTAGCAATACGTCCATCTGCAGGTTATGAATGACGTTTTTTCCTGATCGTTAGGGTCCATCAATATTTGATTGTACCCTGAATATGCATCAAGGAAGGTGAGCACCTCGTGCCCGGCGGTTGCATCAATCAACTGATCTATCCGGGGAAGAGGATATGAGTCATTCGAACAGGCTTTGTTTAAATCAGTGAAGTCAATGCAAACTCGCCATTTCCCATTTTTCTTAGCCATAACGACCACGTTGGCTAACCAGTCTGGATATTTAAATTCTCGTACAGATCCAATCTTCAGCAGTCGATCAACCTCATCGTTTATGATTTGATTCCAAAATGCTCCCTGGGGGCGCTTCTTCTACTTCACCGGATGGTGGTACGGGTCAACATTCAACTTGTGAGAGATAATTTCTGGAGAAATACCCGTCATGTCTGCATGCGACCAAGCGAACGCCGTATGCTGCTCCTTGAGGAATTGAAGGATATCTCCTCGGAGGCGTTCATTTAATTCTGCCCCTAATTAGACCTTCCGCTTTGGCATGTCCGCGAACAGTTCTTCTGGTTCCAAAGCTTCCACGGTCGGTGTATAATTTTCCCGTGCCTCTAGCTTTGTGATAAATTCCGGGACCTCATACTTTGCTTCTTCATTTGCTGCGTCAGATCCCGGTTGCTGTGATTACTATTTATTTTCATCGGGCGGCTTGAGGGCCACCGAATAGCACTCTCGAGCAGAGCGTTGCTCTCCTCGTATCTCGCATATTCCCCATTCTGATGGGAATTTCAATGCCTGATGATATGTGGAGGGAACAGCCTGTATTTCATTGATCCATGGTCTTCCAAGGATAATGTTGTAGGCCATGTCTCCGTTGAAAATTTGGAACACCGTCTCTTTTGCTACCCCCTCGACAAGAGTTGTGAGAGTAATCTCGCCAAGGGTCTTCTCACTTGAGTTGTTAAAGCCGGAGAGAACTCGCGACACTGGCACGATCTTCTCCATTAGTTGCATCTCCTTGACAACTCGTGATTGAATGATATTTGCAGAACTTCCCGCATCAATGAGCACTCTTTTGATACCAAACTCTACCACGCGCAATGTTATGACCAGCGCATCAACATGTGGGAATTGCAAGCCATCTGTATCCGAATCTTCAAACGTTATTATTTCTTCTGGCCGTGGACGCTTGGTCTTTGTAATAGAGACCTTTGCGTATTTCTTTGCTGTGAAAATAATGGAGTCAACTTCGATCCCGCCTGAAATAACGTTGACTGTCTTCTTCGGGGAAGATGCTCGTGGAGGGCCATATTTGTTTTGCTGAGCCTTCGCATGAGTTTGCTTTCCCTTTTCGGTTAGAAGTTCCTTCAAGAATCCTTGTTTTAATAAATGTGCGACCTCGTATCTTAAGGCCTTGCAATCTTCAGTGGTGTGACCGTGGTCACGATGAATTTCACACCAAAGGTCCTGATTTCTCTTACTTGGATCGGTTTTCATGTCCTTTAGCCACTTGACCTTTTCGCCCATATCTTTGAGGGCTGCAATCAATTCAGTCAGTTCTACGTTGAAGTTTGGTAGACTTGGGGCTCCATGAGTACTATACTCTGAATCATCTCCTCGTGCTAGTCCTTTTTTATTGCGACCGCGCCCTTTTGAATTGTTGCGTGATCGGTCAGGGTACGGTTCATAACGTACATCCGAACTTTCTGACTCTATCTTCCCGCCAGAGCCACCGCTTCGTGATTGATTCTTTCCTCGGGCACTAGTTCCTATCAGCTTGTCTTCATCAATGCGTACTTTGGAGTTGTAGCGATTGTAGACATCTGACCAATTGGCTGTTGGGAATTCACGAAGAGATTCGTATATCCTGCGCGTAGCTTCTGAGCTTTTGACATCCAAACTGTTTGTGAACGCAATGGCCGCCCATCTGTCTTGTACCTTGGGCAACAACATGCGCTCCCGTTGGAAACAGTCCATATATCTTCGGAGAGATTCGTCGGGCTTTTGCTTGATCTCAAAGATGTCTTCCATGCGAGTTTCCATCTTCTAGGCGCCTGTGTGGGCTTTTACGAACAATTCAGCCATCTCCGCGAAGGACCCAATAGTGTTTGGTGGCAACATTGAGTACCATGGTAGAGCTCCATCCGCTAGGGTCTCCACGAATTTCTTCCATTGCACTGATTCAATCTCCTCATCGGTGAGATCCCTTGCTTTTATAAAACTGCTAAACATCATGAGATGATCATTAGGGTCAGTTGTCCCACGATATCTCAGAATGTTTGGCATCTTGAACGTTTTTGGTATCGCCTTCGGTGCTGCTTCCTTCTTCCAAGGCCTTTGCGAGTAGCGTTGAACGTCAATTTTTTTTCAATGTGGGTGGAGCGCCTGGTATTTGATCAATTCTCTCGTGGAGAGACTTTTGAAGTGCTTCTTGGCTCTCTTTGAATTGCTTGGTGAGTGCCTCTACGACGACGCTCATTTCAGTGGATACCACAGATCCTCCATTTTGATTTTGATTTGCTTGGGTTGCTGGATCCATGGTTCCTCCGTTGTTGGCCGCATTTTGTTCTCCATCGTGCCTTGAAGTATGTGAAGAAGGAACATCTCGACCTTGGGCTGCAGGATCAGTCCCCGTAACTGATGGGATTTGCCCTCGAAGAGAATTGATCGCCTCATTTATTCCCCTGTTGACCTCCGTTTGTTGATGCATAAACTCAAAGATTGTTTCTTAGAGATTCCTTTGATCTTGGGGTGGCGGACTGGGTCCTACACGGCGCGTGCCAGGGGAGAGACTTCTATGGCGTCGTCTTCTAGGCGGGGTTCTGCTCTGAGAGTGTTTATGCCTGTTCCGTTGCCTACTTGGTCCTTGGGAAGAACGTTCTTGCATGTCGGACGAGAAATCTGAAGAGTAATTAGGGCTTGATGGAGGAGTACTTACTTGACTTCCGCCCACCATAGTTCCTTGTGAATCGCTTTCTGCCATGTTAGTTACAAACAAAAGATCGACAGAAAAAAATACAATGCAGGAAAAAGATAAACTATTAACCTATAGAGGCTATTGACCGACCCCCACTGTGGTCGCCAAATTGTTTAACCTAGATCCGATTTTAGGCCAATTAACAATTTAATTGGTTCACTCGTTGTCCTAGTTCTTCTTTTTCATGTTCGAGATCCCAACCATCTACATTTAAGTCATGAATGCATGCTTCATGGAGTTTCATTTTTCGAGCTTGATCTCGGAGCCAAGCTCGGCTCACAATTTCTTCTTCATCCCAATTGTGCTCTTCTTCAACAATTCTTTCTTGGCATTCAAGCACATCTTCCATAGAGGGTTCTTCTTGGAACTCGAGCTCATCTTCCATATAAAGTCTTTGTTGGGATTTGGCAACATCCTTAGCTTGTTGATCATTGAAAGTGTCAACCAATTGGCTCAATTTAGTCTCCAAGTTGTGAATTGCTAAGCCATTTTGATAGATCGTATCTTTTATCTCATTGAAGGCTTCGGCATTCTCACAATTGTTTTTAAGTATCCGCTCCATCAAATATTCCAATCTTTCATTTTCATTGCATTCATCTTGTGAAGTAGATAGGTCCATCTCTTCTTGAAACTTCTCTTGGATGCCTTGCCATTCGGGTTCAAGTTTCATGTTCATGTTTGCATTTGCCCTATCAAACTCGTAAGAATCATTAGCATCATTATAAAAATCATTGGAAGAAGAATAAGGAATATTAGGACAACCGTCCCAATGGCCATTTTGACCCCCACACTCATGACATATGTCCCACTCAAAGGGTTGAGAAGGTGCGCACAACTCGTCCCCGGAAACAATTTGACAATCTTGCCAATGGTGAGGTCCGCCACAATAAGGACAAGGGTCACTCATGTATGGATTTTCAATATGGGACCAATTTTTGTTCCATGATGCCATTTCAAGATGGTTACCACTAATCTAACCTAACTAATTAATGCAAGTAAACACTACACACAAACAAATATTTACAATTTACAAAGAACATTACTACTATTCACAATTTTAACAAGAACGGTTCACAAAGTTTGGAACTAAGCCAACTTGCTCAACTCCTCAAACTACTCTAATACGCCAATTGTTCCCCGGCAACGGCGCCAATTTTGACAACGCTCAACACACACCTCGAATTAAGGTATGAACGGTCATCGCAATATAATTTACCCAACTAGGAGTCGGGGTTGAATCCACAAGGAACAAAGTGATGCGATCAAAGTAGTGGAGGAACTAAACCTATTTGACAAAGCCAAACTAGGATAACGAGGTGATGGAATGATATTAACAACTAAATACTACACTAGGAAAGCAAGTAAAGGTGATCTATGGCCTTCTCGCAACCAAGGAAAGCAAGTTTTGAGCCAAGGATACAATTATAGCACGAGGTTTATATATTATGGCCGAGTCATTCTAATGTAATCCCTAGAATCCTTCCGGCCTAGAAGGGAGTTACCTCAACGGCGCTTGTCAAAGCCATGGTTGAGCTTATAAAGCACTACCCATTACCCGAGGAAAGAAGACCTCTTCCGAGCGTAACTTTTTTTAGATGAGTTAGTCTATGAAATAGCCTATCAACCCAAATCCTCGCTAGCTTCACTATTCTACGCTAACTAATCTCTCCCGATTCTTTAATTAGCAAAGTAGACGGGCAACTCAAGTGTCGCGATTACAAGAGTCAAGCAATCAAAATAATGGAAGCTAGATAATCAAAACCCAACAATATAAATTCCTAGTCATGACTCATTCATATATTCATGTCCAAAATCATATCAATTAATAACACAACTAGCCATGAAATATATTCACAAAATCAATTCTTCAATAACATCAACAACACCCTAGATATTCAATACAAAACATGAAAGTAAAGAAACGAGTACTAATGGTTGAGAATTTCTCAATGGGTTGCTCCAAATCTTCACCCTCTTGGTGTTCTTGTTGATGGATCCTTGCTCCAAGATTGGAAAAATGGCCAAAAGATGAGCCCTAAGTCGTGCAAGGGCTGAATATATGGTGCAATGCAATACCCGAAGGGGCTGCTAGCACAAACGCGGAAGAACAAACAAGAAGGTAAAGATAGAAGCAAGACAAAACTTGCTTCTTTTGAAAGAACAGTGAGGAACCTGTCTCAAAGCTCGATCAAAAGGAACACAAGAATCACCCTAACTATGCAACAATCCTCAAGAGAACATTGCCTCTTGCAAACTGAATGATCAAAGAGGAATGTTCAATCGGATTTACCGAAAGCCACAAGTCCATAAAAGCCCTCACCGGGGTTTGCTCACGACGGAGACAAGAAATGTGCTCGGCACTTTCATTTAGCTCAATATTCAAAACTAGCTACTTACAATGAAAGGAAATAAGGTTTATATAGGAAATGCTAAGGGTAAACTAGTAAAAGGGTCACAGGTGACCAATAGAAATAAGCCACGTAGGGCTGAGTTAAAATGTGTTCGGCAGTCTTTGACTTCGGTGAGCCTTGGCTTCGGTTCTCAATTTGTCTGCTCGAACACACTTGTCCTCGGGCGCTTGACTTAGCTTCGAACACATGTTGTTGTGTTCGGCTCTGTTGTGTTCGGCCCTGTGCTGCCCGGTGCCAAGAGCTGCTGTTCGGTAACCTTGTCCTCGGGCTCGAATTCAAAGATGTAGCCCTTGGTTTCAACACTTTGCAATTCTCCTTCCGAACACATGCTTCCTCCCGAAATAGCCAATTGGACGTGCATGTCATGGAGCAGCTTGGCTTGGCTTCGAGTGATTGGCCTCCTCGGTTGATCAGTCACTGCCTTCGGTTGAAGTGTCCTCGGTTGATCAGCACTTTGGGCTGCATCAATATATGTTCCCCATTTAGGCTGCTATGAAATTACAAGACTGTCCAGCGCAGTTCAGACGCGAACCTTCTCGATCGCGCTCTTCTTAGCGCTATCGCGCTTCACTTCTTTTTTCCTTCTGCGCGATCGCGTGTGACACTGGCGCTATCGCGAGGCATTGTTTCACTCTTCTACGCGATCGCGTGAGACTCTTGCGCGATCGCGATGCATTGTTTTTCAGCCAGAAACAGAAACTTCACAGATTGCATTGTTTTGACTTGTTTTCATCCATTCATCACTACAGCTTCAATATCCTGTAATATGCAACTTAAACATGATAAGTGCGCGTATTTAATCAATAATGCACAACAAAAGTCAAGTAAATCGAAAGTAATGTGTGGCATTTTGCCCACACATCAACGATGATATGAAAGTAATACGAAATAATTGAAGATAAATAAGATTAAAGCGCGAATTAAATAGGTACAAGGAACCGTATTAGATCGCTTGATCTCGGTGAGGATCCCTTGATATTAATTATGCTTGAAGACTTGAGAACGAAATATGCAGTAATGTAAATGATGAACAGTAGTGAGCGAGAGCAAAGAGAGTATTTTATTGATATTATAGATAGAGAAGAGAATGTATGTTCCAATGATTCAAAAACAAAGGCTATATATAAATTTTGCTAGGCAGCCGTTGGGTATGTAACCACTGGGTAGCCGTTGCCCTTGTAACCATTCATTGAGCAGTTGCGTTTGAACAGGTAACTGTTCATTCAAATCGCATCGATTTGGAGAGGCGTCACGTAACTTCCTTGGTCCTGCTCGTGGTAACCGCCTAACCAGTCATCTGTCTGTTAGATGTCTGTCCGGGGAAACCTCTGCCCGTGCCACATGGCAGACACATGTCCCGTGCCACATGGCAGACACGTGTCACTCTTTTAAGTGACGACGGTTTTATCCAATATAGATAAAATTGTTTAACCTAGATCCGATTTTAGGCCAATTAACAATTAAATTTGTATTTGTGGAGTCACGATCAATAGTTTAGATTGAGAGTTTAGCCGATTTAAATACATGATTGAATTAATTACAAGATTATGAATATATGCGCGATTTTCGATGGAGATGTAATGATAATTAACGATGATATGAAAGTAATAAGAAATAATTGAAGATAAATAAGATTAAAGCGCGAATTAAATAGGTAGAAAGAACCGTATTAGATCGCTTGATCTCGGTGAGGATCCCTTGATATTAATTACGCTTGAAGACTTGAGAACGAAATATGCAATAATGTAAATGATGAAAAGTAGTGAGCGAGAGCAAAGAGAGTATTTTATTGATATTGCAGATAGAGAAGAGACTGTATGTTCCAATGATTCGAAAACAAACGCTATATATAGAATTTGCTAGGCAGCCGTTGGGTATGTAACCGCTGGGTAGCCGTTGCCCTTATAACCATTCATTGAGCAGTTGTGTTTGAACAGGTAACTGTTCATTCAAATCGCATCGATTTGGAGAGGCATCACGTAACTGCCTTGGCCTTGCTCGTGGTAACCGCCTAGCCAGTCATCTGTCTGTTAGATGTCTGTCCGAGGAAACCTCTGCCCGTGCCACATGGAAGACACGTGTCACTCTTTTAAGTGACGATGGTTTTTATCCAATACAGATAGTCCGCACACTTCTCGAGCAGAGTTTTTGCTCGAGGAGTGGATGTGAATTTTGGCGGGAAATTTTATTTGGAAAGTCCAACCTTCATCTGCAACATGATAAGTCTCAGTGACGTGCGCATTAAATGCGCGAGGTAAAAAGTAACTGCGCCAGACACGTCCACACGTCCGCCGTCACTTTCGAAATGACTATTGTGCATCCCAAGAGCAAAAGTAATGATTTTTAACTGCCTCAGTCACGTGCACATGTCCACTGTCAGTTGCGAGGTGCGCTTCAGAGTAATGATGTTGCTTCGAAACTCGGCGAAACCTACTCTCTCTTTTTATGGTTGGATCTGACCGTAATCTCTTATATAATCTCCACGTGTCTTATTGAAACTTAATGGGCCCGATGTCGAGTGAGGGAGAAAGTTTGTTCGATGATCATTGATTCGGGTAGTTGTTCAAATGTGGTGAGCCAAACCTTGGTTTCACAATTGGGACTACCTACCTTGAAACATCCCCATCCTTATAGATTACAATGGTTAAATGAGTGTGGAGAATTGTAGGTTGTCAAGCAAGTGTGGATCAAGTTCAAAGTTGGAGAATATCATGATAAAATGATGTTCGATGTGGTACCGATGCAAGCTTGTCATATGCTATTGGGATGACCATGGCAGTATGATCGGTCGGTTGTTCATAATGGAAGATCCAACACTTACACTGCTAAGCTCAAAGGGAGGACTTTCATACTCAAACCCTTGTCTCCAAAACAAGTTAGCAAGGACTATAAAAGAATGAAAAAATTGAAAGAAGCAGCCAAAGCTATGCTTCCGATTGGAACAAAAATTGTGGCCGAAGACAACTCACCGCCCGAGGTAAGAAACATCTGTGCAATCATGCAACCAGGTGAGTATCTACGAGGCAACGACAACGATCAGATGATGATTTTCCAAATCTAATCTCCATAGTTTGTATACTCCCCTTCCTATTCCTACTAGCCCGTGGATGGATATTTCTATGGATTTTGTTATGGGATTGCCACGGTCTAAGGGGGGACATGATAGTTTGGCTCACCACGTTTGCACAACTACCCAAATCAATAATCATCGAACAAACTTTCCCCCTCACTCGACACCTTGCATGGAAAAGATTTTCTCTTTGGTTGTCCTCTTCTTCGAGAGTCATGCAGCTCAAATTCCTTCGAACCACAGGAAATATTTCTAGATGATCAGCTTCGGCAGCTTCTCGACCATTATCATTTTCAGCTTGGTTAATCTCCTCAATATTTTCCTCCTCGGTGTCACTCGCTTATTCATGGACGGTTCCATCTTCGATCAAAATCATAACTTTGCGAGTTGGACACTTTTTTGCCATGTGACCATAACCCTTGCATTTATGACACTGAATGTTTGAAGCACTAGGAGTATTGAGTTGAACTTAACCTCCCACTTCTCTTGATTGGTTAACGGTCACTCCCCTCTCGAAGGGTTTCTTCGGATCTCGGCCAGTGTTGGCACTTGCTGGATTTGGACTCTTCCATTCTTTACCTCGGTTCAAAGGAGTTGAAGTAATGACTCCTTGATACCGGTTTGCTTTGTCGTCCGTCACCCATTTTTCAGCTTCAATGGCAGTATGGAACACATCTTCCAAAGTTTGATACACATGCAGCATCAATTGGGATGACACATCTCGAGTCAAGACATTTTTTAATCGAATGATGGCTTGCTCGTCATTTTCTTCCAAATCAAGATCCAATCGAATTCTTTCGAACTCATCATAATATGCTTCAACTAATTTGGACCCTTGTTTCAACTCAAAGAGCTTTCGAAGTTGCTCCTGCCGATATTTGGCATCCACATACTTAGCATCCATTGCTCTTTTAAACTGCAACCATGTGGTGACCTCGGCATAAGCATTTCTTCGTCTCAACCTTTTGTCAGCTTCCCACCATGCTGATGCATACGCCTCGAACAAAGCAATAGCATGTGCAGCCTTTCTCTCTTTGGTCATCTCATTCATTTCGAAGATTCGGTCCAATCGAATCTTCCAATCAAGATATTGGTCCGGATCACTAGTTCCTCTGAAAGGTGGAATAGTGATCTTGACACTGTTCAAATTTGAATCACGAGCACCTCGGATCGGCTCCGAATACTCATCATAATAGTCATCAGCCTCACGCTCAAAATATCGATCAACATTTGCAGCTCGGCCTCAACCTCGGAAATTTCCACGACCCCGTTGAACCTGCCTTTGTTGCAAGAACGGTGGCTCATACTCAGCTTCGACCTCGGGAAATTCTCCATCATCAACCCCTTCATCAACGACCACAACTTGTCTTCGGGCCATTGGAAGTGGCAATCTATCACCTCGGAGAATGCCCAAGTGTTGATGACCAGCTTGGGGATTGCCCAAGTGTTGTTGTTTCGCTTGGGGATTGCCCAAGTGTTGTGCAACTTGGGGATTGCCCAAGTGTTGTTCAGCTCGGGGATTGCCCATAGTTTCATCTCGAACAGCCTCGTTCTTCAACCGTTGTTGTCGAACGAGCTCAGCAAATGCTCTGGTTTCATAGAGTAGAGTTGCTAGTACCAGCGCCGGACCCAGGTAAGGCCACGGGCACACTCCCTTCCTCAAGGTTAGCTACTCGAGCACTCACTCCTCTTACGTCGGCACGGATGCCTTGTATTGCAGCCATGAGATCGGCTAACGACACCTCGGGTGCCTCAATGCCCTCTCCATCACCTCCATTCCCAATCATGGTACCTGCACAATTCAAAGACGAAGAAAATGTTAAAGATTAGAAATCACCTCACTCACTCCCTTACCTTTATTGGGTGGTGCTCGGGTCCACTCAATTTATGGGTTTGGTTTTTGGTCACTCAAGAACTTGTAGCCAATGGCTTCCTCGGTTGATTAACTTCTCTCAGTTCCTTCGAATTTGACAAGTTACAATGTCTCCTTTGGGAAGAGTGAATTGATGTTGACTCGATGGAACGGACGCTATTTTAACTGCCCTTGGGAAGTCAGAGAATTTTCTACGAAATTTGAACTTCGGTCACCCCGCGCACGAGTTCTTATAAGCTCAAACAAATTAGTACGACCTCGAGTAGAAAGATTTACTCCAGAGATCCACTAACGAGATTTATCGAACACAAGAAAAGTGAAAACCTAGGAGAATCTACCCCTCGATTCCTCTTTTGGAATTATCGAATACACCAACTCTTGTATGGACAAAAGTGGTCCCTCCTTTGGTACGGATTAGGGTTTCACCTTATCCACTTTCCCTTTTCTAGCCGACAAAATTTCACCTGGGGTTTTCGATTTTAACACTTTACCCCTTTCTTCTTCAATGGAACAGTGAACTCAAACATCCGATGTACGGACAAAATTTTCAACTTTGTTCAGAGTCCACGACATAACAGACCTTGGGTCATTTTCACTCCGGTCACTTTCAACGTTGGAGGAAATCAGTTTCCTGCTAAGAACACAGCTTCACTTCGTCCGTACACTGTTACAATATAACAAGTTTCCGGCGTACGGACGGTGACTATTCGACGGAACTTTGAAAATTATACCTCAAACTTCGACCCAAATCAACAATAACCACCAGTCTTCAACAAAGAACAACTAAAACTCAACTGGGGTTTCAAAAACGCCACCACGATAAAAACAGTCCAAAAGTCATCAAGAAACCCTAGTCGTCAAATATGTACGACAGTAGCTCGCTTGAATCCTCGGACGATAGTGAACACAAATCTATGGTCGTTTAATCCAAACAACCAATCAATCAACCAAAATTTTTGAATTTTTCTTTTTACTTTTTTTTTTTTGGTAATAACAACACAACAGTAACAAAAATCAACAATGGGGATGAAGCAGAAACTGAAAGACACAAACACACGAGATGAACGAACAGGATTGGGGTTGTAAGAACAAGCCCAAACCGTGCTCTGATACCAAGATGGTACAAGCTAAATCAGAGAAGATGAAGCTTAGCAACCGAAGTTAAACAGCAGAAAAATAAAGATAGAAAGCAAGACAAATCTCTTGCTTCGTTGGAATGAATCCAAGGAACATTCATAAAAAACTAGGTGTCTACAAATGAATTGAAATGAGGTTTATATAGACTATACTTAGGGCAGAATAGTAAATCGATCACAGATGACCAATAAGAACAAGCCACGCAGGGCTGAATAAGTCAAGTGTTCGAACACTTGGATTCGAACACTTGAACTCGAGCTCTTGACTTCGGTGCTTGGTTGTTCAGCTCGGTACATTTGACATCGGACGCTCTTCCTTCGGTTGGTGGTTAGCTTTACTCTTTGGCCTCGATAATGAGTGTTCGGTTGGGTATTCGGTCGCTTCCTTCTTCGAGCTCAAGCTTATAGGTGAAGCCTTCGAATCTTGAGCTCGGCCACTCAACTTCAGAACGGTTGCTTTCTCCCGCCCAAGCCAGTTGAATGTGAACATCGTGCAACAACTTGGCTTGGCTTTGAGTCATCGGCTTTGATGGGTTGAATACTTGATCATCACGTGTTCGGGCTGCATCAACTAGTTATTCATCACTTATTGAGTCCTTATGACTCACTCTGTATCTGTTTCTTGTGTTTTTTTTTTGTTTAGGCAGATTTCACTCCAGGACCCAGCTAGTAGCAGGAGTAAGGAACAAGACAATTTCAACTGTCTGTGGTGAGCCAATTTGTTCGTTGAGCCACCATTTTTAGCGACCTTTTGTTAGACTTCATTTTTTCTCCCTTTGGGAGGTGCACATATTCTTTTGACTTCATTCTGATCTCGAACCTCTGGGTTATGTATGGGTAAACAGTTGTGTTTATTCATACAGCTTGTGTATTTGTCCATCTTATATATATATATATATATATATATATAAATCATATACCTTTCTGGGTAGTTAAGTTAGTTTCATATTGTGTTTTAGTCAAGTTTATATTAGTTGATTTGATTTTATCAATAGGGTTCGTCCGACGGGCCTAGGAGAGGTAGTTGGGTGTCTCCACGGCCTAGCCAAAATCTGGGTCGTGTCAGACATCTTTTATCTCATTTATACTGGTTAGTTCATGGATAGCTTTGTGCTTTGCGTGAATGGATTGATTTGTACGACCTATGTGTAATCCAATTGAGTTTTGTGTTTGGAACCAAACTGTAAGGGAGTGAGTTGCCCTGACTTACCAAGATCCCCAACAAGCCCCTCCGTCCTTAACTATTTCCAGAACAAGATTAGAAGATGTCGTGCAATGTCCTATGGTAAACACATCTCAATTCAGAGTGCAACATGAAATTCAAACAAAAATAGAGTATCTAGGTGATATCAAGGAAATAAGAAGAAGACTCTTTTAGTCCACAAAGTACCCTAGTATTCATAGTTGCAAGCATAGAATACGTATGCTACTTCACAATTAGGTCAACAAGCTGAAACAACAGTGAATAAGATATACATGTTGCAAGACATCATAATTACACAAGATATTCATACATCCCATGCCTCCATAGATACTCACAGTATGTATATAAGCAAACAAGACAAAACGTGACAATTATTTAAGCTTCTACAGAGAACTAACAAGTTGTCAAACACTATGCCCCCTGCCGCCACAACCAACTCATATCAAAGACCCCTTATCTAAGAGATCTCATAATCTTAACTATAGTGAATTCAATAACTCCACAATGACATATAAGGAAAAAAAAGTCACAACAAAGAAGTCCATGTAAATAATAATGAACAAACCAATGTAACCCATCACTAGTACCAGGCATAGAAGCAAATTAAACAACACAGATCAAGTAAAACCTACTCACATATATCAAACATGTATCATTTAATGCAACTAGTATCCCGTGCTACTTTTAGCAAATCAAGTAAAACTCATGTCACATAATCTCAATTCCCAAGTTAAGGAGAGAGGTTTTGCAAAGTATTGCGACACATGTATATTTTAGCAAATTAGATAAAAATCATGTTCAGGTATCTTAAATATCTCATTCCAAGCTATAGAAAGCATCAGATTTAGCTTCATGAAAGAGGTGAGCTAAAAAAAATATCAGCTCAAGCTAGCGAGACATGCCCCAATACTCGCTTATTCATCTAACATTTTTAGAAATGTAAGTCAATTAACGCAAGTATCACTTCATGCTCTTAAAAATCAAGAAAGTAAAAGTTCAACCCTCCCTCCCAAAATCAAACACTAACTCAGAGTCCCTCCAAACAACATTTGATTATCTCAAACTATTCAAAATTTTCCTACCAAGTCAATACATCGATTCCAATCTGATTTCAGATCCCGACTATCCATCAACTCCCAAGTCTGATTATATCATTCCTAGTCGAACCTCATTAAGCCCCAAGCTCATCTTCAAATACCATGATATTAATGGTAAAATTAGTCTAAACAAATATAAATATCCAAGAGTACTTGAGAAGTATTACCTCAAAATTTAGGGTCAAAATTCAATAAAACTCAAGTACCGACAAGATCTTTTCAGTCAAAAATTATGAAAAAATACTGAAGATTCTGTAATCTTTCATTTTATATACAGACCCAGTTCAAATTATCACAATCAAAAAGATAAAAAAAGTGTCGCAGTTTCTGAAAACAAGATCTATCCAGATATCGACAAGAACTAGTAATGTTCTAAATCACTTTTTATTGTCTGAAATGCCTTAAACGACTTTGAAATTTAACGAAATCAATTTGTGTAAGCCACAAATGCTTGAATGCATTTGTGTGCCTTCAAACTCAATTCCAACCTCACACACATATATCAAAAGGTCAGTTGTTAAAAATTTACTTAATAACTGAAAATGAATTCTTGTTGCAAAGCAGATCAAATGACAGAACGTTTTCAATTGATAGAAAGTGAACCAGTTCTATTAAACTAATCAAACAAGCTCAAAATTATTTCAAATTTTATGCACGAGCTATAAATAACATAACAGAACTGTAAAAACTTTTTATTCAGAAAAAGGAGCTCAAAAACTCAAACAACCAATCGAATCGTTACAACACCATAGCAAAGTAAGAAATTAAACATAATGTGAAATTTCAATCTAGTGTAGAATCTAAGTATAAAGCTATGGCATAGTAGACATGTGAGATTATGCAGATAGATCATCTTTTGATTGAACTGGAGTGAAACACATTATGCAAGCAACACTCTCCTACGATACCTAAGTTTCCCTTCATATTTACTTTAACTCAGTATATCAAAAAAAATTTGAACATATTGAAGTTGACTGTTGTTTGTGAGAAGATTCAAGAAAATTTTATTTCAGTTATATACATGAAGCCAAGAGAACGACTAACTTATTTGTTCACAAAGACGTTGAATGCTGATTGAGTTTATTATTATCATAAATAGATGGTATGATCAATTTTTACGTTCTAGTTTGATAGTGAGTGTTACAAGAATAGATATACCTATTTCTTAGAAATTTACCATATATAGAGCATATTCGTAGGATTCTTGTTTTGATTATTTCCTTATTTTGACTCAAACTACATGCCATATGTAAAGAGAGATTTCGTTAAAAGAGACAAACAAGTCTCTGAAACAAGAAATTGGGACAAAGGTTTAAAAAATGGATGATATGGACAAGGTTTTAATTAGTGTTTAAGAGGGTATAAGGCTTCCAAAAAAATACCCCCAAAGTTTGGGTAGGTGCAATAAGGCCCTCATTATATATATTGATTTTTAGCCAAAAAAAATGGCTAAAATCCATTTCTCTCACTGCTCTTTCTTCTCCCCCAAATTCTCTCCACCGACCCCCATTCCCGCTCATTATTTCTTCAATCCAGGTCCAAATTTGTCCTCTATTGATGGGTTTTTAAATTTTCCTTATCAATCTCCTTCATCTCTAATTGTTTCCTCACATAAATCGAAAATTATTTTCAGTATTGTTTTTCCCAATTTATTCCCTTTCCAGGTCGATTTGATTTAGGATTTGAAGATTTCTCTTGTTTCTCGCTTGAAAGGAGCTCTGGCATGTATGGAGTGTGGTAGATCATAGAATTCAGCCCTCTTTTGTCCTAAAATATGAGTTTTGTTCCTGTATTTTTGAAGAAATAAGGATGCTTAAAACATATGCAGATATGTACACATCGCCAGGATGTCTGAAAAATCTTTTAGGATGTGTGCACATCTTACATTTCAAAATATGTGAGATGTGTACACATCAAGGGAGATGTATACACATCACGTTAGATGTTGAAACCTTGATTCTGTTTACACAATATGATATGTACACGTCATTTGTTGTGTACACATTTGATGTGTACACATCACTTGTGATGTTGCAATCTCTTTTTTTACACATCATGCATATGTGCAAACATATACGATGATGTGTACTCATTTTAGTTTTTGTTCAAACATCTCAATTGTATTTGCAAGGTCTAATGCATATCAATTCTTCTGATTCCTTTAGACATTTGACCATAAATTGGTGTACTACTGTTAGCAATTGATTTTCTCGGTGAACGGATTGAGAGCCTAGAATGTTTCACTTGGATTTCGAAGACTAGGGAGATGGTACCAGTTATTATGAGTAACGATTTTACATATTCTGAGTTGGTTGACAAGATCATTACTAGATGTTCGGTAAGTCATGCTCCAAATGATCTTTGCATTACCTACATGATTAGCACTTATTCTAAGCAAAAGAGTCATCCTTGTCAATAAATAATGACGACGATCTCCTTATTTACCTTGTCGATGTCAATGGAGCTTAAATAGACCCACTTTAAGGGTATATTTGGCTGATAGGTCAATAGAAGTTTCAAATGAATAGGATATGCCAAATGATAGGCAGTTTAATGATTTTTCTAGTACTAGATGGGATGCATTGGTCTAGAAGATCCGTTGAATATGAAAATTCCAGAAAATGAAGAAGCTGAAGAAGAACATGGTGGAGAAAAGCATGGAAGAGAAGAAGAAGAAGAAGAAGAAGAAGAAGAAGAAGAAGAAGAAGAAGAAGAAGAAGAAGAATTATCTCCTACTCTTGTAGTTGACAGCAATAATGTCAATGTAGCAGCACCAACACCAGGCAGCAGCCGAGATGGGGAGGACAATGGCACCGGGTTTTATAAGGGTTTGACTTTTACAAAGAAGCGCTCCTTAGTTGTGTCTTTGAAGCTTTCTACAATGAAGAAGTAATTTTGTTTCAGGCAAGTGAAGAATACAAAAAAAAAGTTTTTTCTGTCGCATGTGTAAATGTTAACTAAAAGTGGTGGATTTGGGCCACAAAGTACGTAGACAGTGATAGGTTTATCATTATTATTTACAGGAACAAGCATACATGTAGGTTAGAGCATGTTTCAAGTCATCTTCCACGCGCCTCAGCGGAACTCATCGGTGAATATATGAAAAGTAGTTATGAAGAGAAAAAAAGTCTATCTATATAGGATATTAAACAAATAATTCGTAGGAATATGGGTTGTAACATTAGCTATTGGAAGTGTCGGATGGGCAGTATTATTGTAAAGGCTTTGACAAGAGGGACTCCAGATCACGGGTATGAGATCTTGGATGCGTACCATTATATGCTTAGGACTACAAATAAAGGTACCAAGACAACCGTTAAAGGTACCAAGACAACCGTTAAGCTTGATCGCAACTGGAGGATCCATAATTTTTTTATCTGTTGGAGCATGGATTAGGGAATTTGTGCATATGAGGAAAGTCATCGGTATAAATGGAACACATTTGTCGAGCAAGTACGGGGGAGTTTTGTTGTCTGCTGTGGCACAAGACCCGGATACACATATTTTTCCTGTGGCATTTTGTGTTGTAAACGCAGAATCCTATGAATTCTTTTTTGAATAGTTGGTCAGTATAGTCCCAAGCAATGATGAGTTGTGCATTCTTTCTGATAGGCATCCAAGCATCATAAAAGCATTGCAAAAAAAAATTCCTCAAGCTCATTATGGAATTTGCAAGAGGCACTTGGCTGAAAGCATTCGTACAAAGTTTCATTGATGCGAATTAGTTCACTATTTTTTTAAAGCAGCCAACTCATATAAGGTAGATGAGTTGGAGCAACATTCCAACAAAATTTGTAATAAGTGTCCGAGGGTTGCCACAAATCTTGAGCAGCTTGGGTTTGAGCACTGAAGTAGAGCTTTCTTTCCGGGCCACAGGTAATAATGACTACACATATAAAATATGTGTACACATATTTTGTGTACACATATGTATTAATATCTTGATATTTATTGTAATGTATACATATAAGACAAATATGTACACATCTGTCTTGTGTATGCTTGTACATTCATATGTGTACATGCAATAACATATATGCACACACTATAATGTATTTGTACACATAAAATGAATTAAGTATTAATGTTTCCGCGTCACTATAGGTTTGGTGTGATGACCACAAATATTGCTGAGATCATTAACTCAATGGTCAAGGATGAAAGAAAATATTCCATTTCATGAGAGGCATATGACGTACATCAACCATACATAGGCTCGTGTCACGTCAATTGAAGAAATATTAAAGGCGAAAGTTATAGAGGGAGCCAAGCTCTCGGTTTGTCGTATTGGCATGGATGTGTACAATGTCGTATTGGCACGGATGAGTACAATGTCGGTTCGATAGAAACTCAATTGTAGGTGATTTCTCAAGATCAGTTTGTCCTAAGTGATCAGAGAGAAGTAATTCTGAGAGGCTTCGGAAGGGGAAAAAGATTGTTCAGTAGCCGAATTAGCCCTAAACTTGAGGTAAGTGATACCATCATGTTCTTTGATGACCTTTGGCCTTAGGGATGTCCTATACACGTGGTCTTTATGTCTGTAGTTTTCGATAGGGTGTACTTACTACACTATTGCCTCGAATTGTATATACATATTGTATTCCATGTTCTGGACATGGTGTAATAATAGGAGCAAGAGTGTTCTGCTCCCGTTTAAGATTGCATCATGTACCACCCAACACTCGATGGAAGTCTCGCGCCGGTGAGGGTTTATCATTTCAAATATCTCCCGATAGCCGATGAGAGTCTCGTGCCAGAGAGAGGTTTTAGGAACATATGATCCTAAAGCATCATATTGCATCATATCACGTTTAATTTCATTTCATTACATTACATATGTTGCTAAGTTACATGTGACGGTGTGCATTTTGTTTATTGTGCATTAATTATCTATTGTTGGTTGTTGTTGATTACTTGATTCCCTAGTTAGCCTACCTGCTTTTCGAGGTAGCTAGCTATCCCTCACTTATTGAGTCTTTTTGGCTCACTCCCTTTCTGTCTCTTGTTTGTTAATTCGTTTTAGCAGATTCCGCTCCAAGATCCAGCTCGACGCACGATTGAGGAGCAATAGCAATCCATCTGCCATTAGTGAGCCAGCTTTTGTCCGTGATGGCCAACAACTTTAGATTTCTAGTGACCCAGGTAGAAAATGTATATATCTTTTGCACTATTAGGTGTCAGATTTGGAAAGAGTCTAAACCATGTATTTTCGGTAGTCAGCTGGGTTTATTCTTAGCAGCTTATATGTATGTATATTTTATGTCTCTTTCTGAGTTCTTTTATATTTCTTATGCTGGTTAAGTACGATAGGATTCGCCCGACGGGTTTAGGGGAAGACGTCGGGTGCCCACACGACCTATTCGAAAATCCATGTCATGTCAATATATTTTGATTATTAAGAACTTTTTGATTAATTTCATCATAAGCCCAATCTTATATTTAATAAATTATACTAAAGCACTTTATTATTGATTCAACTACATATAATCAAGGATTTCACAATGACTATTAACTATAGCCTAATGTTGGTTAAATTCTAACTAGTTTCTACTCCAACGTTTCTTGAATGAATGAGAACTGAATACTTTACATAAACAAGTTATATTCTAACATAATTTGATTGATTCACCATTAAGTATACTCCAAATGAATCAACTAACCATTATTTGAGAGATTTTACCATCACTATAATAATATATATACACATACAATATAAAGTTTGATTCTTTAAGCAATGTTTGATTGATTTCACTGCCCTAAACTCAATAATATATTGAACGAATGATAATGGAGACCTGTATGATTGATTCAACCCTCATACAGACAAGGATTTCAGCATTACTATTAACTACGACATGTTGTAAAGGTTAAATTCTAACTGCTTGTCACTCCAACTTTTAATGAATCGATGAGAACTGAATACTTCAAATAAACAAGTGAAATTGACCATAAACTAAAATTTTATTTCATAAATAGATAAATAACATATGGGAAAGTACATAAATAAATTCTAATTTTCATTGCCGACGGTCGGAGAGTTGGGCAGTGTGATATATATTTCTCCCATGTCCTTGCCATAGAGTTTTAGGAGAACACGAAAGATCCTTGCAATCCTCTGAATATCCATAAGTTGGCGTGTACTTGCTTATTTTTTAGAAGGGCCTTCACTTCTTAAAGATCATTCTTCAAGTCTTCAACCTTGATAATTCGACATCTTGCCATGATATTGCTATAGTTTTTCTTGTGTGATGAAGAGGAAGTATTTTACTCTATTTATAGTGGTCTGGTGTAGATGATACAGTCTGAAATGAAGGGTTTTGACTTAAGGGTTGCATCCATAAATGAGCAATGAATGGTTGCCTTGGTTTTTTCAAGAGAAATGATGGCTCTTTAAGTTATATATAACATCCCGGTATTTATATAACCACTCACGTATTATAAACACCATCTTCACATCTTCATTTACAAGCTCCACATATTTCAGATGTGTACACATCATTATTATGTGTACATATTATAAAATATATTTACAAAGACTTGTGCCAATACAAACGTACTTCTCAGCACATCATTATTTGTGCATACATAATAAATATACTTCAACGACTTGTGTGATTACAGACGTACTTTTGTACACATAAATATGTGTGCACATAAAAAATATGTTTCAGAGTCTTGTTCAAATACATGTGTAATTCTCTGCACATCTTTAATATGTGTACATATAATAAATATGTTGTAGAGACTTGTGCAAATACATACGTAATTCTCTGCACAAATTTAATATGTGTACACATAATAAGTATATTTCAGAGGCTTGTGCAAATACATACGTAATTTTTTTCACATTTTTAATATATGTAAACATAATAGATATATTTCAGAGACTTGTTACAAATACATACATAAATCACTTTATATGTTTAATATGTGTATACATAATACACAATTGAGCATTTTTTTCATGCAAAATAAGAGACATAAGGTTACTAAACACGACATGAAATTAAAATAAAAAAATTATAATCATCCATACAGACCAAGCAAAAACAAAAAGAAACCATTTTATCCATACAAACTAATCAAATCAAACAACAACCTATGACTCCATTTTCTCGTTAAAGATATCTGTAACAAGTAAATTCGCGTCAAGAAATAAATAAATATCAAGACAAGAAGATATTGTAACTTCCGGTTAGGAGGTGTGAGAGGTTGGCAGTGCTAGGTCTACGGAGAGGGAGAGGTAGAGGTAGACCGAATAAGAACTGGGCCGAGGTAAGAAAACAGGACATGACCCAGCACCAGATCACGGAGGACATGACCCTAGATAGAAAGGCGTAGAGGTCAAGGATTAGGGTAGAAGGTTAGAAAATGGTTGAATTTCTTGATATAATATGCTATATAGATTAGCCCCATCTTAGGTTCCGTATTTCTATCTACTGTTTATCCTGTTTATTTTGAATATCATGTTTATCATTCTTCTCTTTAACATGCTATTTTTATCTTAATTTCAAACAACTTTTTTTCGCACGTATTTTCTAAAATATTTTTCTCTAGCCGAGGGTCTATCAGAAATAACCTCTCCACTTCGGTGGGGGTAAGGACCGTGTACATCTCACTCTCCTCAAACTCCACGTGTGGGATGACATCCATTAGTTTTTTTTAAATAAAGCAGACCTATCATTTATGGCCCAATGAATCAGCTAATCCAATCCAACTAGCCCATTTAACTTATTTGAACTAATAAATCTTGAATTTGACATATAGCTAAATTATTTTATGGATTTAAAATCCGTTAAAATTTATCTGTCTACAAATGCCACCTACTTCAGGGCTTGTCGGGGTCAAATTTATTGACACTTGAATACTAAACTTGAAGTAATTTTTTTGTTCATGTGAGTTATTTCCAATTGACACCCAAAAAGTGATTGTTTGGTTTACCTTGTGCCAACAGCAAGCCATACTTTAATTAGAAGCCCAAAAGGAGGCTACTTGGCAGCAAGTTGTACAAAATAATCAGGTACAATTCAATTAACAGCCCCAAAAGTGGCTATCTACGAAAAGGACCAGCTGCTCTCCAGTTTCCAAGTCGGCGGCAACTCCATTGTTTTGAACAACTAGGACTCAACATGCTCCACTTAGTTTGTAGAAGTCAACTGGAATACAACCTCTTTTCATAAGTCTTCATGTTGGAAACCAATTGATCCGCCACCTCAAACCCCTATAAATACCTTGTAGGAGTGATACTTTTTCCAAAATACAAGTTCTTTCTTTAGCTCTCTTCAAGCTAATTTTTTTTCATCCATTATTTTTTGGTGGACTGAGATATACTCTTTGTTACTTCATTCATGTAAGCGTTCTTTTCTTTCTAGCTTTATGTTGATTTTCGAATAACATCAAATAAATGAAAGATAAAGTTTGAACTCCTAAAGGAGAGAACATTTTGAATGCCCATGAAACAAATCTTGCCACTTACTTGTCCTTTTATACCCCGTCCTTTTTCACAGGTCACGACCATAAATCTTGAGCAATTCGAACAACCTTTGATAGGTAATTTGTTTTATTTCACTTATATTTCCTTTGCTTGTGTTTCCTTTGTTGTCCTCTTATGCACAGGTGAAACAACGGGCAGATTCATTTTAATGGCACTATGAAGACATATTCTTCTATGGCACACGGAGACGAGACCGAGTCTTCTATGGCATGCAAAGACATACTCTTCAATGGCACAGAGGTCTTCTATGGCACGGACACGTAGCCTTTTATGGCATGGAGACATAGTCTCTTATGGCGCGGAGACATTCTTTTACGACGCATGATGATATATCGTTCTATGTCATGGAGATAGTCTTCTGTGGTGCGAGATATCATACTCTTCAATGACACATAGTGACATAATCTGTAAGGAGTGCGGTGATATACTCTTCTATGACACGCAAATGCATACTCTGCTATGGCGTGAGGAGATATACTGGCGTGCAGGGACGTGTCCGAAATTTCGAGTTTGACATGGAACATACCCATCTTGAGACTTGGCGAAGAGGCTTATGGTGTATCCATCCGTCAAGCTTCTGCTGGAACACCTCAATGTGCAATATGGCAAGAAGTTCGTGAAGCATCTCCGAGCCTTGATTCTTTTTCTATGCGCAGCTTTGCGAGAATATTTGTTTCTTGATGCAAGAGTCACGGGATTGCAGAGCCTTGATTCTATATAACAAGAAAACAAAAGGCTACAACATATTTGAAAGTCAGAGCTAAATTCCTTCAGGATTAGCCGGACTAAAAATATTTGCAGTTGACCCAGATGACTGTCACAATTGCTTCACATTTTTGCGCAAGCTCACAGAAAAATAAAATCATATCTCAAGATACAAGTGTCGAAATCACGGGATGTTTATTTCTGCAGAATTGTAACTCAGAAGGCTATAACATATCCAAAATTCGGAGTGAAAGCTCTCCTGGATCAGTGGAAATAATTTTTTGAAGTTGATGCAACTGTTCGCGTATTGGCCTGGCAGCCCTGCACAACTTTGCCGAAAAATTCATATGTCGAGATAGGAGCATCCAAATCACAAGCTGTCTGATTCCTCACAATCTGCACCAAAAGGGTTACAACATAGTTAAAATTCAGAGCGAAATTCCTTCGAGATTAGCTGCAATGAATTTTTTAAAAGTTGAATCAGGTGTCTGCCGTTCTAGCTTTCAAGCTTCGCGCACTCTTGCCAAAAAACTCATATCTTGAGATGGGGGTGTCCAAATCACAAGTTGTCTATGCCATTGAAAAGAAGACTCCTCGGACTACAAAATATTCAAAAAAAAATAAGGTCTTGATTCTATCCGAATTTGCACAGTTTTACTGCTGACATCGCGTTTTGACAGCCAAATTGCGCAGCTTTGAGCATCTTGGCGGAAAAAGTCATATCTTCTTGCGGGAGCGTCTGAATTGCATGTCACTTGATTGTCATGTTACCAAACTCAAAAGATAACGACATATCAAGAAATTGTGGAAAAAACTCTCTCTGTACAATCTCGGGAGATACTTTGAAATCGGGATCAAATTCTGCTAAGTACAATTCTCAGCTTTTATCCCTTCGCTTGAAAATTCATATCTTGACGTGGGAAAGTCTGATTCACGAGCCTCTTAGTTCTGTAGATTTGTGACTTCAAGAACTGAAACATATCCAAAATCATAGCCAAGAGCCTCCTGGATCTTGTGCAAATAATTTTTGAAATTGACTCAACAATATGCACATTATGACTTTAGACAGCATACTTCATGATCCGTCCTTTTTTGTAGGTCTTCAAAGCTGGTCCAATATTGTCAATCGACGAGGAACTATTTGGAGCATCATCTTTCAACCATTGGTGCAGAAGTACATGGAGCATCATGTCAACCAAACTTTTATTTGAAGCAGCCTCTTCGTGAAACTAAATGAGAAGTGCCTGAAGTATGTGTTTTTCCCATATCTTGATGAAGGAAGATATGGATTTTTATTTTCATCTTTCAAGAAGAAGTCAATGGACCATTTCAACCTTCAAACTTTAACATGGAGCAACTTCTTCAAGAAAATTGTGAAGAAGTACATGGAGCTTTATTTTCATCTTTCAAGGAGAAGTCAATGGACCATTTCAACCTTCAAACTTTAACATGGAGCAACTTCTTCGAGAAAGAATTACCTCCTTTTTTGTTGTAGATGACTTAAGCGGATGGATGAGGCCCCCAGCTGCCTCACAAAGACCTTTGATACTTTGGGATGCATTTTTAACCAAGAATATAATGCACGTAGATTTTCCATCCACAATTGGAACATTCATTCAAGACGAGCAACAACAATTCTTGGCTTCACTACTTCAGTCTTGTATAGAATAATGCCTAGTAGCTTTCGTTCTTTTCTTTGATTCATCAATGTATAATATCCATCAACATTGAAGCAATAAAACATCTTTTTTTTCATTTTTATGCAAATTGTCTTCTCATTTTTGGCTTGTATTCATCTACAATTGAAAGAATCAATGTAGAACAACCAACTTAACTTCAATGATCACATAACAATTTGTTTTTAAACTCATGCGACTGAACTTAGAATAAATTTCTAAGTTGCCTACATACCTTGGTGAAGAGGATCTAGTCATCATGTAGTTCCAATTTAAATGAGTTCTTTTTTTTTTTTGGTCCTAACTTTTGTCTAGACCATCTCTTCTGAGATTTTCAACCTAGCGGGCCTTTATTATAATTTTTTTTTGCCATACACAATTTATACTCTTTCGGGCCAGGAGTAACTTGTAGTTTATGCTCATGCGTCAAGGAGCGTCAACTTGTATTTTCTATTTGTTGGAGGTTTCTTCTTCTAATAGGATATGTTTTTGACGGGCCAAATCCATGACTTTCTCTTTGAAGATGAAGCACTTTTCAATGGGGTGGCCAATCAATCGGTGATACTTGCAGTAATTTGGATCATCAATCTTGGCAGCTTCATTGGGTCGCTTCATTTCAGGAAGCTTGATGAGGTCCAGCGTCAAACATAGTTGGAACATCAAAATCCAAGAAGGGATACTCTTTCTCTTGCATTTCTTTCAATGTCATATTTTGTTTTGATTTGTCTCGCATTTGCCCCCTTTCGCAGCTTCTTGTGTGTCTTTTATTTTATGAGGCTCGTAAACAAGCGGACCTTCATTTCCGCTGAAGGCCATGCTTAACTCCATATCATGAGCATGTGTGGCCAATTATTCAAAAGTCTTAGGCTTTATACCTTGCAAGATATAGCGGAGCCCCCAATGCATACCTTGAATGCACATCACTATTCCTGAAGCTTCATTGAGTCTATCTTTACAATTAAGACTTGCATGCCTCCACCAATTGATAAAGTTAATAACTGGTTCTTCCTTTCGCTGGCACGTGTTCGTGAGCTCTAACATGCTCACTGTACGCCTCGTGCTGTAAAAGTGGTTGAGAAATTCATGCTCCAACTCTTCCCAACTATCAATATAATAAGACTCGAGGTCCGTATACCAATCAAAAGCATTTCCTTTAAGGGAATGGACGAACTGCTTGACAAGATAATCACTGTATGTTCCAGCATTGTTGCATGTTTCAAAAAAGTGTACCACATGTTGCTTTGGATTTCCCTTGCCATCAAACTGTTGGAATTTTGGGGGTTGATAACCAGCGGGTATTTTTAAGCTATCAATCCTTGCAGTGTATGACTTCACATATACGGGAGAAGACTTTGAAGAAATTTCGTACTTATCCTTGATTGTCCCCATAATGAGCTCCTTTAATTGATCAACTGGAATCACCCCATCAGCAGAGAGTTGGATTTCCTTAGCAGGCATCACCTACTCTATTGGAGTACCAAACTTTTCTTAAACTTCTGGATGTTTCCCTAGTGCATGCCTGGCTTCTCCTTCCATCATGCCTTCCATTTTGTCAATTCGAGCTTCTTGCTCCTTGACATAGTTTGTTAAGCCTTCAATTTCTTTCATCGAACTTGCAAGTTGTTCTTTAATAATAGAGGCTTCAACTGTCATTGCTTGCATAACAAACGTAGATGAAGAGGAATAATTTGGATCATCACTTGGATAGAGCTTGGATGGAGGAGCGACACCATCAACTTTTTGCATAAAGTAATTTTTTGACTCACGAAGTCTAGCCAGAGTTCCTTAGACCACCTCTGCTATGTTGTTGCCTTGTTCTAGCATATATGAAAGGGATCTCACTTCTTTTGGAGAAGATGGATTAGAATCTTGAGTCGAATTGTATGGTGCTCGAAGCACTTGTTGTCCTAACATTTCGACTTTTCTTCTTTTGATTTGACTAATAATCTCCATGGCGACTTTCAATCTGTTTTTAGAATTAGCAGCACCTAATTTGAAGTTAATCTTCTTTTGAGGCATCATAAAATTCTTTTGATTCGAATAGAAGAGAAGAGAGGTAGAGATTGTCCCACCGGGCGTGCTAAAATATGTAACATGTAAATTCGCGCCAAGAAATAAATAAATATCAAGACAAGAAGATATTGTAACAATTGTAGTATTTGATTTCAATATATTATGAATAGTAGTACAATCTCTATAATTCCTCTGATTCGTCTTTCAACTATAAATATTACAAGTAGAGATCCAAGGGATTTTGAGCTTGATCTTGAATCTTCCTTTTAATGAACTTGTAGAGATAAATCTAAGAGCCTTTGAGCTTGATCTTGAATATTCCTCTTGATGAACTTGTAGAGAAATATATAACTCCTTGAAGATTTATAGTAATTTGCAGCCTTTGATCCACGAACTCCTAATTGCTTCTTGTTATGAGTTTCTTCCTTTAATTTCTGATGATCTCAAATGAGATATTTGACCCCTTTATATAGATGTGGGGTGGAGTAGCCACCAAGAAACCCTAACGGGCAAAGGCCCCTGGACCAGCCAATCAGATTTAAGCAGCGACAAGACTACATTTTATTGGCTAGAATATGTCACTTCTCCACGTGGCACATGTTTATTGGCCTATTGGACTTCACTTAGATTCCCATGTTATTTGGCATATGGCATGATCCTATTGGCTCTTTCATTTGACTTGGCGCCATGTCACTTGACACGTAGAACTGACTTGGGCCTTTAGGATAGGATGATATCCATTAGATTTGGCTAATAAAGCAGGCCTTATATTTTTGGCCTAATGAATTTGGACTTTTATTAGCTAATCCAATCTAATTATACTAGCCCATTTAACTTATTTGGACTAATATATCTTGAATTTAACATATAGCTAAAATTATTTTATGGATTTAAAATTTTCTAAAATTTATCTATCTATAATGTCCACTCCCACATTTTCCTGCAATCTTCCATGGAACTATCATTGAGGTCTGTCAATGGAGTTTTGGTCAAGAAGTGCTCCATCTACATAATTGAAACCCCCTCCCCCTCTACATGCAATGCCAGCGTCGTTGCTTGGAAAATCCCTTATTCTTTCATAAGGCCAAATTTCTATGTTCAGGATCTCTTCTTGCAAATTATTGAATCAATTTTGGCTTCCTCAATCAGGAAAACCACTGTGACATAATACTTTTTTTCAAGGTTCAGGACTACAAAGACCCTCTTCACCCCCATTCCAACAACGGCCACCAAGATAAGGTAGCTTACCACTTGCATAATCCAGGAGGCCTTTCTCTATCTTCCTCACCTTCATCAATTCTTCGAGTAAAACTACCAACTCAAAAGCATCCTTTTTAATATCTCTGTATGCTGCAGTTAAGAGCGTTAAATAATTCAGAACCAAGATGAGATCACTTTTATCATAGAATTTTTGTGCCTCAGCCATATTAAGTTCACGATCTCATCAACGTGCTATAGAATAATGAATAAAAAAACATGTAAGATGGTATTTCAAAAACAAACTGTGTAGATGAGGTCACATATTTAAGATCTGTAAACATATGTCATGATGTGTACACATCTTAAGGATGTGATGTTGCAACCACCTCACTATTGATATTACAACAACCCAAATATGTGTACACATCTTTAATATGTGTACATATCTAAAGGATGTTACAACTTATGAATGATGTTGCAACAACATCAGCGTTTATATTTCAACATCTCAAATATGTACACATCTAAAATATGTTGCAAGAAATTAATGATGTTGCAACACCATCAGTGTTTATATTGCAACATCCCAAATATATTTACATATAATTAGATTATAGATGGACAAATATACTGGACTCTATGACCATCTCTTTATGTTCATTAACATTTTGAACTCCATGTAGTTATATTCATGACCCAGAAAAGGGTGTTTTTCCAGGGATTTCTCTGCCATATATGCATCAAAAACATCATCCTTTTGCGGATCAATGGGTCAATAAATATCAATTGAAAGTCTCACTTGTTCTTGAACATTGGCCACCAAGACAGTAGCCTTCTTGCCCTTCTCGCCCTTTCCTTCTTCAAAGAAGCAATATAAAGAGACACCCGTGACCTGGCAGGGTACACAGTCCTCTTTGGCTTATCCGCTATGCACTTCTTCAAGAAAACAATTGTTTCACTGCACAAATTGCATCTACAACAGCCGTGGCTTCTGGAGGTACCCTCTCCAGCATCACCTCTAAAGCCACCAGACATATGAAATAATCTACAACCATCTCCACTAAATCTTCTTGTTCTTCCACCAACTACCTCATCTCCACCATCTACAAAATCTACATTCTCTTGACCATCTCTAACATCTCGAACATCTCTTCTGCTAACACTTTGCTCTGATAATGATCTTTGAACTCCATCCCTATCTCTAAAATCTCCAGCATCACCCAGTGTCAGTGTCGCCACACCCTCAAACCTTTCCATCAAATGGTCGATCAATTCGTCATGCTCATCAACAAACGGCACCAGCTTTATCATGAACCCCCTCTTCTTCTTCTTCCTTGGAGTAGGCATAAGACATGGGCTCACCACCTGCAACCCTACCCCAACCAAAAAATAAATTAAACAACATACGGAAGTTATAGATAAATGAAACATCAAATAGATATGTACACATATGTAATATGTGTACATATACTCGGACGCGTAAACATCAAATGGACAATAAATAAAAAATCATAATCGGGTTATCAACATGGCAAAGGATATGATCACATTTGCTCTGCTGCTTGGTGGGAATCCACCTTAGCATCCTTGGCTCAATCCACCTGTCATGAAAGTCCTTGTGCCGAAATGATAGAATGGCTTCATATGCCTAGGTAACGAATGACAAGGGAAAGCCATAAAGGTTGTAGCTAGTCATCTTTGCATCCATAGGCTTGAAAAGGTACTGAATTGTCAGCTCAAAGCTCTTTTCCCCCAAAGATAATTGTTGAAATATTTGTTGGGCCTGGAAGCTAAGTAGACAAATTCAAGATCAACACTTGTACGGAAATTCTTTGAACATAAAATTGAGTATGCAAACCAAGTAAAGCATAATCGAAACTTGTTTTTTGAATTTAGAGAACTGGCAGTGATCACTTTTAGAAATTCATTTTCTGAAATAGCCTTCTTCTTTCGTTGTTGGTAGTCATATCCACAATTATTTCCCCCTCTCTTTCACCTCATTCAAATGTTCTTTATCGAGGTACTTATGGCATGATATTTCAGTCATTATTGCAAATTCACTAAGCCCAAATTGAGCTGGCAGTCATAAATTTAACCTATAGTTCCTTCTCTTCTTGCAAGTGATCGTGAGCTGTCGGAGACCATGCACTAATCTTGGAGGAAATATGGCTTGATCACTCAAGTCCAACAGTGCCTAAAATCGAATGTTTAAAACTATCCACAATATTTAAATTGGTCAAGGCTTGGCAGAACTTTTTCATATAGCCTGCAATAAAGGATCTCTGTGTAACCTTTGTCACCATGAACTCACCAAGTTCATCAAAAAATGTCTTGAGGTTTATATCAGGAAGGTAAGTCATAAAGACCTCAGAGACCTCTTCCTCGACCTGCAAATGATTAATAGAAGTTGATTTATTACGTTTCTCCAAACATCGACTATGATTTGTACATATATGTACACATGTGCACACATCCTTTAAATGTTTACATATTATAAATGTGCAAAAGCATTAACAATCCAGCCAAAATGTTTACACATGTGGCTGGTATGTGTACACATCTATTAGATGCGTACACATAAACTTTTACCTCTTCTGGGACAGGTTCTCTTGATTCCATATCAACTCTTTCAACATCATCAATTGCACATCATGTACAATTTTCCTTCTTCTTTCCCCTTCCTCGGCAGCTATTTCTTTAAGAACTTCAGCAACTTCTTCTTCTTCTCCACCCTCACTAACAACAACTACTTCTTCTCCATAATCTTTACTATCTTCTCCACCCCTCCCACTAACAACAGCTTCTTCTTCTCCACTATCTCTGCTAGTTTCTTCACCCCTCCCACCTATATCAACTTCTTCTTCAACAATATTTTTTATGTCTTCTTCTCTCCTCCCCCGTACATCAATTTCTCTCCATCAGCAGCCTCTCTATCTTCTTCTCTACAGAAATGTATTCCTCTCTATGTTCTTCTCCAATCCCACCTTCACCAGCATCAATTTCTTTTTCTCTATCAACATGCTCTGACACAGTAGCTTCTGAACTCATACTATCCCTATTGGCTTTACCATCACCATCCTTATTCGCTTCACCATCACCATCCTTATTGGCTTCTCCGTCACAATCCTCATTTTCCTTTTCATGGCATGAATGAGTTGAGGAACCTTCATGATTTGATCCGCTGTCTATGAGTGCTGCTTGCTGATTAATTTCTCTAATGATTTTATACACCTCTACTGGATGATTCATATCAATGCTTTCTTAGCTTTCCAATTGGACCTCATTAGATAGTGATCTAGCAGCTCTTTTGCTAGCCAGTTGAGACGTCTCGCCTCCATCCCTCTTCCGCAAAAGAATCAGATAAATGACCATAGCTTCCAACAAAAATAAATATGGTATTGTGCCTACATACATAAGAAGATGGGTACACATATAAGAAAATGTGCACACATCTTTGTAGATAAGTACACATTATTACAGATGTGTAAACATCGTCTAATATTTGTAGACAACAGAGGATGTGGAACAAAGCCATCTAGAGAGATGTTTTCAATATAATCATGATGTTTCAAACATCTACCATGATGTTTACACCACTCAAGATGCGTAAACATCATGACCAATGTTTAAACATAACACCGATGATGTTCACAATAACCATTTGTTCTCGGTTCTTTGTGAAATCAAACCACAAAGAATCAAGAAAAAAGCACCAAAAGCACAAGAAAAACTAGAAAAACAAAATTAGAGTTTTCAAACAATCCATAGTGAAATTAGTTCAAAGAAGTAGAAATTTTACCTTGAATACTCAAATAAACTCCACGATGATCGGGAATTTGCAAGAAGTAGCGATGAAAAGCAACAAATCTTGACAAAGATGTGTATGATCGGAGAAAACAAAGAAGAAAATAGAAGAGAAGAGTTGGTTTTGAATTTTAAAGAGAGAGAGAGTGTGTGTGTGGAGACATTTGATGTTTGATGAGAGTTTGATTGAAAAGTGTGTATATATAGTTTTGGCTACTTCTTGGTTCTGACCTCAGCTTTCAAAAATACTAAGCCCCTGCCCGCTTAATCACACGTCTGGAATAAATGAAAAGGAAAAAAAAATCGTGTCCCCTTTTCTTATATGAAGACTTAGGAGGACCTTTTAGCTATTTTTCTCTGTGTATCTTGTACTTCTTGCAATTATATACAAGAGAAATCAATTACCTTGTTAGATTACAGCAATACTAGGTTTTTATTAAAGAAGACTTGGTTAGTTTAAGGATTGGGCTTTTTCCCTTTTTTCTCCATGGTGTTTCTTTTCTTGTAAACGAAGTGTGTTTCCAAAACAAGTCGCCTCCAGCTTTAGTTTGATCTTGATGTGTCCTTGTTAGCACGAATGAGAGAATTTTGTTTTTTCATAAAATAAGATAACTAGTGTGTTTTGCAGCAATTCAGATCTAAAAGCTTTGCCGTGATTTGAAGGGATACAAAGTATTCTTTATTCTGTTATCATGATTTTTTCTAATAGAAATTAGTCAGGGGCTAGAACTAAATTATAATCAATTTATAAACACAAAAGCCAAAGGCCAAAAGTAACATGACACAATATTTCCTCAAATAGATCCAGTAAAGTTTTCATCAGAACTACAACACATACTGAATATTTTAGAAGTTAATTAGCGAGCAGAAATCATAAAAATTAAGAAAGAAAGGATGTGATATCAGAAATTATACAGAAGTTGAATCAACAAGTAGCGCAATGCATGCCCGTCTTCTAAGTAGGGCTAGGACGTATGAATAAAACAACAGAACAAAATAATGAAAGTAAAAAGAATGAACAAGAGACACCAGAAGGAAAGATCGACAAACTTGTAAATTGTGTTGGTTAACCTCCATTTTTCTCTATGGCCAAACGAATCAGACAATCATCTCATATGTTATCCACATCATTTGATATCTTTACACCAGACAATCATCTCATATGTTATCCACATCATTTGATATCTTTACACCAACTGCACAAGTCAAAATTAAGAGGCCTGCTTTTGATTGTGTAGCCGATGATTCAAGAAATGCCAATGGTTTTCCCAAGCAACCAGAGCACCAGTGATAGTTCTAACCCAAAGATGGTGTGAATAGAACTTCTATCTAGCATGAAGCCATAAATTGTTACTCCAGCTCTGTTGTTCTCAAAATATTTCACTGCAACAGTGTATCAAAATAGACTACCATTAGATGATCCTAGCCATGCAGTAATAAAAGAACCTAATGGAAAGGTCAGTGTTCAACTTCTCAAGGGAAGGAATAAGAAAGAAATGGTAACCGGCATACCAAGTGCTTGTCTTTTCTGGAATGAAATTGTGCTATAGGCATAGGCAGGGACAAATTTTGTATTGTCCAATTCATCTTCTTCATCTCCAACATCATCAGCATCAGATGATCCTTCAGAACTTACAGGAAAAACTTGGTCACGGGTCGCTCGAGTAACTGGAGTCTCCCCCTCAGTTGATTCAAATGAGTCTATTGTCGCACATACATGCCACTTGGCTGCCAGGCATGTCACAGATTGAGCCTTGTGAGTTATCCTGGTTGCACTTCGCAACAGTATCATGAGTCCAGCAAGAAGGCTGACAGAGCAGAGCTACATATTAAGACGATAACATTTAGTTACGAGTGACACCAACAAAAAGATGATTAAGGATGACGACCAGCTGGAAGAGCTAGAGAAATAGTTAAGTGATCTAGAATAAAAACCATAATAGGTACAGTAATAGATTTGGTGTATCTGATCTGTTGCTAGAAATACTTAAAACAGTGAAATATAACATTCACTACCACATATTCACTAATAAAATTGTGATCTATGATCAAGTTCAAGATACATGTGCTTGTGCTACATTCTCATTTGTCGACTGACATATATTTATCAAAAGTTTGCCCTAAATAATTTAAAAGTTGGACATGAGAATTTCCGCATATCATTTTGCTGCCACTTATCTCATAGTCAAAATAGAATTTGTAGAACTATTTCTATTGAACATAGGAAGCAATGAGAAAGAAGAATGCTAATAAGGCATACCGCAAGTTCACCACTTTTGTAGATATGAAGATCTGCAGCTGAGCGTGTGGTCATAAGAAGGGATGCAAATTGACTAGCTGTAATGAAGATCAATGCCCACAAGATGAATGCTCGATACCTATGGCTAATGATCCGCAAGTGCCTCCTAATTCTGAGGTGTTCTCTCAACACAGATTCAACATCAGAATCTACATGAAAGACCTGAGCAAAATCTTGTAGTCTGAGAATTTGAAGGTAACATATCAACCGGAAAAGGACACATACTAGAAAGAACACCACCGTCCTGTAGAGCCAAGAACTCAGCTCTAGAATGCAAGCAACAGTGTCGCTCACAATGACATTGCCCAAGTAGCGGATTTGGGTACCATCTGAGCTGTACCACCAAATCTTATACATGCTTTCAGCAGCAAAACATGGGAGTACAAAAATAAATAGGATCTTTAGTGAGCTCTGCAAGTTGAGAAGAAGAGTAATTACTGTTACATCATGTTGTTCAAGACATACAATTTCTACCTAGCACCATATAGTGATGTACATGTCCTATTAACTGATCTGACATATACAAATTAGAATCTTATATTGCATTTTCCCCTGATAGATGCCTAAGGCAACTTTGATAACATCTGGAGATGAGGAGACCTCTGGTTCTTGACCATCTGATATTTTCTTAAAAAAGAAAGAAACATTTGAAATCAAAGTTGAGATCGATACTCCATCCGTTCAAGTTATATAACTCTCTTTTTATCTTGAAGCATCTCGAAAAATTGACACAATTCATTGATAATGTTATTCCACGAAATCATCAAAACATTCATGAATGCATTTAACTATTAAAATTTGATGTTTGATTAGATGTGATCCTCGAAATTTGTTGTATTTTTCTCAAAAATCAAACAATAGTTTCACAATTCCAATGGTATATAAAGTAGTGTAGAGTAAAGCAGAAAATATGGTTAAATCCAAATCAAGGCGTGATTTCACCGACTATTAAGTAAAAGGAGAAGTGAGAGAAGCACAGTTGTAAAAACAAACAACTTCAGGTACATACACTTGGTGTAAGAATTTTTACAGCATCAGTTCAACTTTCAGATTATTATTATTTTTTTTCAAATTACCATATGTGAAGAAGTATGTATTGTTGTAGGTCGACTCAATGACAGTTATGCATATAACTTAAATTTTGAAAAGAGGGAGAGGGGACATACATTGAGCTGATGAGTGTAGCCTTTCCTGACGGTCTCGCTTTCATCACAAAGCTTGTCAAGGAACAAGAACCTCCGAAGTCCATATTTCCTAACGAAGCGAGAGAGACAAATGAAAGAGAGAGCAGCGACACTGCTGAGTGACAACTGAACAACAGTATCGTAAGGCCTAGCATCACATGAATCGCCACTACATGCCACAAGGAAATGGGAGAGACAAGGCACTACGATGGCCAGCAGTATGAAAACGAACCAAGAAAGACATGCAGAATAAGGATCAGATTGATCCACACACATCCACTTGAGCCATGTCCTGAAACTCCGCAACTCATCGTACGCATGGGATTTGCTCCTCCCAAAATCCTTTCTCTTGTTCAGTAATGTTTCATTTATGTCAGCCATTTGCTAAGACTTGTGGGTCTCAGTTTAGAAGAAATTTAGCTGTCTGTGGGTCTCAGAGAACTGAAATGACCTAGGATTATATATAGTATTGAGTTGACAGGGAAGTCAAGATGACAGCAAATGTGGGAAGGGAATGAAGTGTAGAGGACGGAATATATAGATGATTCTATAATGTTTTTTTCTTTTTTCAAAGTCAAAAAAAGAAAGGAAAAATAATAAAAAGCACTGCAGAGGACAGTGAGAAGTATCTTTTGATAATGGGAAGTTAATAATGCATACTGGTTCTGGATTCTTCTAATCAATGCCCAAACTTGACATCTAATTAATTGGGCTTACCTTATAATTCGGTGTTTATACAATACTAATATATTAACTAGATCCGTAGTATCTTTTTCTTTTTAAAATTATTCTGTATTACCAGTGCTAGAAAATACATTAACTTTGTTAAAAGTAAAGAACAATTACTCTTGCTGTTCTTAGCCCTCAAAACTACAGCCTTTCCTATGTATTTCAGAGTGGATAGAACTATTATTTTGTTTCCAGATTGTCAAACCTTTAGTCAGGGACGATAAAACGTGTTTCTATAATTCCATCTAGACAAATATATTTACTGGTAGTTTTAACCAATTGAAATCTAATGGAATAATCAGTAGAAGCACATGGTAATCTAAAAAACACCCCATGGAATATGTAACTTAGGATTTTTGGATGACAAGGACTCCCAAGTTTTTATAATTTATAAGAGACTCAAGTCTCAAAACTAATAACTAATATTTTAAAAGTTCCTCAAATTTTTTTATTTACACAAAGCCCCCACCTCTCATCTCCCCTCCCCTCAGCCCCCACCCCCAATCGGCCCCCACCCCCATCAGCCCCTACCCCCATCAACCCCCCCGCCTATCTACCACCCCACCACCATCCTCCACTACTAACCGTCACCTCCTACCACCCTCCACCACCCACCACCGCCTTCTACCACCCTCACCACCAACCACCACCTTCTACCACCCTCCAACACCACCACCACCACCCCCCCCCCACCCCCACCGCCCTCCACCACTCTAATAAAAGGATGTGTACACATCAGTCGAGATGTGTACACATCAGTCGAGATGTGTACACATATTATTATATGTGTACACATACTATAATATATGTACACATATAATATACGTGTACATATGTGTACACATATATATAATAATATGTGCACACATCAGTCTAGATGTGTACACATATTATTATATATATGTGTACACATATAAGAGATGTGTACACATCTTTTTCAGCAGTGAAAACATCTCCAAAAATTGTATAAACATATAGAAAAATATGTTTACATATCCGAAAAGATGTGTCAAAAGACTAGAATTAAAAAAATAATATATAAAAGAATGAAACGGGGACGAAGAAGAAGAAGAAGAAGAAGAAATAAAATGGATACGAAAAAGAAGAAAGAAAAATAACTTAGATGGTAATGAAATGTAATTTGAAAAGAAATTTAGAAGAAAGAAGGAAAAGGAAGAAGAAAAAAGAGGGAGAAAGAAGAGAAGAGGCAGAAATAAAATTTGAAATGATTTGAATAGGGGGAGAGAGTGATAAAAGTGAGTGGGAGGGGAAAAGGATGAAAATCATTTACACCCCCAACTTTGAGTTAAAAATCAAACTCCCCCTTCAACTATGAAAAATAATCAAACTCCCCCTTTTTCTCAATAAACTTTTAAAAATTCCTACTTTACCCTTAAGACTATCAAACCTTTTAATTTTTTCTTTTTCATTAATATCATAATATATTTTATTCTGTTCTAAACTTATATAACAAAAAAAATTATAATTAAAATAAAAAAAGAGTGAATAATAATTAAAGCATAAAAGTTGATGATTTCATCAATAAAATATATGAGGAGGATAAATTATAGAAATAATTTTACTTGTATTAGTACTTTAAGAATAAAAAAATAAAATCCAAAGTTAATCTATTGCACAATAGAAAATAAAATTTTAATGCATGAAGTACTAGAAGAAATTATTGAAGATAGAAGTATATTTTATATAAAATGAATTTATTTATTTATATGAAACGAATTTTAAATAATAATATAGATTATATTTCATCACAGAGGCAGACCCCACATGGTGGATTAGGTGTACTGGTACTCGCCAGCTTGGCCAAACTTTCTATATTTATGTGTTGATTTTCTTGAAAGTAGACATATGTGTTAAGGTGGCAATCATAGAACATAATTATTTTTTAGTGCATTGGTCAAGTATGCCTGCAATACTTTCATCTTTTTTTAGTATACCCGCCATATTTTGAATTCCTCAGCTCTCTTCTTTATTTTATTTTTATTCATACATTATAAATAGTGGCACCCGTAACTTCCAATTCCTGAGTCCACCTCCATTTCATCAATGATAACTAAAACTCAAAAATCTATATACACGATAGAGAATGAGAGTGAATGTACTTTGTGGCAAATTCATATTTAAACATATTGATAATATTGATGAACTTAAATTATGTCATAAGCTATAAATTATTTAAATTATAGGTAAAATATTTTGATTACTAAAATATATCACATAGATGGGGTTTGAAAATGGAAAGGATAAAATGGACATTGTATAGAATAAACGGGGGAGAATGACTAATTTTAATAGTTGAGGGGGAAGTTTGATTTTTAAACCAAAGTTGGGGGGTCAAAATGATTTTCACCCGAGGGGAAAATAAAATGTTTGAATTTTTTTAAAAAGTGGGACATATTTATAAATATAAAAACTTTTTACTATACCCACAAGTTTTTAAACAATACACTTCAACCCTCACTTAAACTAACCTACCTTTGACTTGGTCTTGTCCTAAATTCTTCTATTGACACTTATGGGGGACCTTTTGCCCCTTTCTTCTCATGTAACTTGAGGTAACCATTTGAGTTATCTTAAATTTACGTGATTAACAGATCATTGACACAATTAGAAGGATGTTTCTTGATAATAAGCATACATTTCAATGACATGATTTTAACTCTTAACGTTTCGCTCAAGATATGAGGTTTTCGTGACCACTTTACGTGGCGATCCCCTTTGGTTACCACAAAAAATAAAAAAATTAAAATCGTGACAAAAAAATAAAAATAAATAAATAAAAACTTAAGAATCTACGGTTGTAACAATTTCACTTGCCACTAAAAGTCCCATTTCTGGTATTGAAATTTGATTCCAATTGCACAAAATAATGAGGTGATTGGAGTTGAGAGAAGATTCTCAGTATGATTTGGCTTGACAAAGAATCTCAGGCTAGTTCCCGTGGCAACATGCTAGCTAACCAAATGCTGTAAATACAGCACTAAACTTGAGTTGGTTGTTAATTTTGTCTATGTGAAAAGCAATGAAAGAGACTCACAGTCTTTAATAAGAAGACAAAATGAGATTATACGCAGAGCAGCTACAGGTGTGATAAGTTTATAGGCAAACATGCGATTATGAAGTTGGCCAACCTGCCCATTTCCCTCCCCCATTTATTTAATTATCACACCACATGTGATGTCTCCACCTTTCTTCTCGATATAAAATTAATTCGAGAATTACAAAAAAATTGGATATGATTATCATAGATGTTTTTCATAAACTTACACTCTTGTCTAGAAAAGAATGACATCAACATTATTTGGGGACATAATTGAAGGAATATAAATACAGCGGAAGCAATTCCAGGATCATGAACTCACATGTAATCTAGACAAACTAGCAGACAATTCAGTTTTACGTAAATATAAAACGGAATACCTCTTGAAGCGTGACTTCAACCACGAATCAAATCTTCAATCACGAGCAGGATCATCTACGGGGTCGTCCTCCAGTTCTATGATCTTCTGTCGTGTGCCCGAACAATACCCAGACTAATAATATTTGGGTGGAACAAATATTTTAGAGAGAGAAAACTATTAGGGTTTTCGTGTCCCTTTCCTTTTGGCCAAGAATCCCCTTTATATAGTTTTAAGGGTAAAACCCTTTTCCAAAACTGTATAGGATTCTTTTCCACTAAGAAACCTCTCTCCTAGTCCTAATTGGATTCGGTCACAACAGGGACCACAGAATTAATTAATGAGGCTTCCAATTATGGAATTAATTCTCTTTCTCTAGAATTAACCTTTCCATAATAAATTACAAATTATTTCCACTAGAAATTCGTAATTGCACTCCTCTGTTGAATTTCGAATTCTTCCATCAAATCTTATTTAACTCTCCACGTTAAGATTACAGACACCAATCAATATTATTAAATTACTGACAATTTAATATATTGACTAAATATATATCCTTTAGAGTTCCGCTTAACTTATTCCATGTGCCGAATGCAAAATCCACTGGCCAGATTTACACATAGAAACTTATAAGCTTTCATAAAGGGGTGTCATCAATCTCTATACCGAGACGTGGATTCTATCAACTAGCTATTACTTCGCAAATGCATATTATCATTATCCAGCTTATCAGGAATTATTTGACCCAAATATCCTGGACCTCACCTATTGATAAATCAAGACAATGAATAATATACACCACTAATAATAGTTATATCAGGATTAAGAGTATAAGTACATTTGATGAGCTAGAGAGTTTGTTTCATATAGTCAGTATAAAAACACTTATCTCTACTTGGTACGTTCAATACACACAAAGCGTACTAGCACAAGAAGTTGGAACTATACCGTTCCCATAATCAAGATAAATTATATATAATCTTGTACTACAATCATACCGATGGCTTTGTCCAATTTCCATCTTAGATTGTGAACATAATTAACTTTATTATTTATAAGAACCGGTGATTTAATCTTCCGTGTATAAGCTTGGCTCTACACACTAAATCAACTCTATATAAATAATAGGACACACATGACACAATTGATCTAAATAAATAATACTTCATTATATTTAATAAATGAATACCAATTGTTCAACTAGGAATAATCCAACTAAAAACCGCATGGTTATTAGTATATTCTAACAATCTCCCACTTATACTTATAACCATGTCATTGTTATAATACATACTATGTCTAAACACATGGTTAATAGTATATATCCCATCGAACTCCCACTTAGACTTTTAACCATGCATCTACAACTTTCATAAGCATTCCTTTTACATGAATACTAAAAGGATCTAGCCAAGTTGTTTCAGATGCAATCATTGTCCAACAGCGGTTTTAGATTATTAATCGGCCGGTCTTAATCTCTGCAGGATCCAGTCATGAAACTATCCAAAGATTGCTAACCGAACCATTTTCATTCTTTTCTCCCACTACGACAAAGTACTACTACTAAGTCACACTACCATGTTCTTGTGGACAAACCACATAACAATCAGAATCTTAAGTCTCAATATTCTTTCCTTACCTTACGGTATTAGAATATGAACGACTTTTTCTTGTAGTATATTAATGACTTATCAAAAAAAATCACACCCACTACTTTGGAGCAGTGGATTTTTCAAGCATCTTTTGTCTATTGACATTTCTCCCACTACTTAAATGCAATGGAACGTCAATTCCGACAAGTGGATTGAATTTCTTGAAGTTTTGGATTTTTAGGTGATCCACTTGTTATTTCTATTTTCAGTCCAGTAAATAAAATTTACTTCTAGGAACATTGTTTATTAAATAGTCATATTCTAGAAATCTGGTATTTATGCTAAACAAATACCTTCTTTTTATTATGACAGGAAAATAAACTTCTTTTCGTCCCCTTTGGATAGCCAATAAACATATACACATTCATCCTTGATTCCAACTAATCAGTTTTCCCTTGTAAAAGGTACTAACATAGAAGGACTACATTTAGAATGTAATTTAAATTTTCTAAGGCATATTCCCAAAACGAAGAAAATAACAAATTTGAACAACTCCAAATTGATCTAGCCATCTCCATAAGAGTCTTGATTCTTCTTTCCACTACACCATTTTGTTATAGTATCTCAAGTGTAGATATAATTCCTTATTCTGATAAATAATGAATGAATTATGCAGAGAGGTATCACCACCACGATCAAATCGCAACGACTTAATATATTTTTCATGACGCTTTTCCTTTTCAATCTTAAACTCCTTGACTTCTCAAAGCAATAAGACTTACAATGCATCAAATAAATATATTCATATTTTGAGTAATCAGTTATGAATGGCATAAAAATACTCAAAACACCTCTTGCATGTATGTTCATTAGGCTATACTAATCAGAACGAATTAATTCTAACTTATCACTTGCTTTATCTCCTTTTAAAAGGGAAGTATCACTTAGTCATATTTCCTTTTAACAAGAATTCACAGGGTTGGTAGTGCCTCTACTTTCAATGAACCTTAAAGATCCATCCATAACCAACCAAAAGTATTCTATTAAAATAAATATGACCTTGATACAGGAGCAACAGATAAGTGTTATTCAATTTCAAAGAATATTTTCTCTTATGGGGCAGATCAATATCGCTAAATTTGGAAGACATATCAAATAAAAAGGGCCTTGCAACATGTACCACAAGAGATAAATATTTATTAACCTCAATAATACCAAAATTATTGGTAAAATAAATTGAATATCCACCTCTTATTAAGCTAGAAACTGAAATCAAATTTCTTTCTAACTTAACGCACATATAATGCATCTTTTAAATTAATGTCTTATCATCACCAAAATAAATCCTAGAATATTTAGTTTTGTGAGAGAATAGCACTTAGGGAATTGAAATAAAGACATATCTAATCAGTGAGATAAAACAATTTAAATAGATCAACTCAGGTCATGTAACATTGAATAATCAAATTCAAAAGACATCACACATATATTTTCATGCAGCTTGAATAGCCAAATTCGTTTGGAAAGTAACTATTTATGCACCATAAATGCAATGTCAGATTCCACTCATTAAACTAAATAATATCAAACTCAGTTGGAGAGTCTACTATCAATTTAATTCAGGTGAATATCAATTATTGAATAGCCCTAGTCTCATTGACTCAACATGCAATTCTCAGTTTGAGAGATATATACAAGTCATCAACAACTAGTGATTAAACCTAGTATACCAATAATACATTTATCCGTTAGGGAGGAAGACCTATTGTCAACACGTAAATATATCATTTATACTAGTATTCAATCATGGATACCATAGGGACTTTTAAGCCAAGTATACTCAACAATAAATTTATCCGTTAGGGAGGAAGAACTATGTAAACACGTAAACTTATTGTTTATACTAGTATATGATCATGGAGACCATATAGAATAATCCCTGTTACCACTGGGTGCCAACCATTAACTTTTCGAAGAAAAGTAATTTCCAGAAAATAGAAAAACGCCAAAAACACCATCTTAACAGCCTTAAACTGCCGAAAAATGACATGGTTCACCGCAATGCAGTGAGTTTTTCTCATTAAGCCGTTTCCGATGAACCTACCAAATTTCAGGTCAATCGGAGTCCGTCAAGTTATCTGATCTCCAAAATTATGACCAAATTCGGACAAACATTGTTTTCACGTTTTTAAAATTTAAATTATCTCTTATACTTGTTCTAATCATATATCAACATATAACATTTTGATATCCATGAATCAAGATCAAACAACATATTTTGAAAACTTCTTTTTCATTAAAACAGTGCAACTCTTAAGTCTCTAAGAATATAAAATATGAACTACATTCTTATCATATATCAATACATATTAAATCATCATACATTATCATGTCCCAAATTTAATATAAACCAAAATTGATATATAGAATGATTTTTCATATTCAATTCACGTTTAAATTCAGCACACTGCCTAAAACTCCATCCAAATGATCTCAAAAGGTTAAACTGACATCACTCAGTCCAAAACAGTGAAAACTGCTTACTTAACCGTTTCTGATGTCTCTACCGAATTTCAGGTCAATTAGAGATCGTAAATTCATGATCGCAAAGCTATGACCAAATTCGATAGATAACCTTTTAGGCGGTTTTTGTGAATTAAATCAAACGTGATTCCGATTTCATTCTCCTTATAATTATCCATAGCACAAGGCACACATTGTGTTACTCTTTTGATTGAGGTACACAAAACCTCATCCTACGTCAAATTGTCCTTTCAATTAATACACGTTAGAATCCAAGATATTATTTTCTCCTTTTGAGTGAAAACCTCAATATCTTATCTCATGAATTAATTTAGTGTTTCTAGTAATTTTGACCACTAGTATACACATATCAAGGGACAATTTATACATAGTACATTCAGAGTATTTAAACGACTCAAATAAATAGATCACTCTAGTGAATCCTATTTATTAATCATAATTCTCAATTCATGTATTAATATAATCACATGTATAAAGCTTTAAGAATTTTCAATGATTCCGAATAAATACTCCACTTTGGAGGAAGCCATTTATCCATCATAAATTCTTAATATATACATAATATCGTTTCTCATGTATAGGAACTTTAAGAATTTTCAAGGATCTCAAATAAATAAATCACTTTAGTGGTAACCATTTATCAACCATAAATTCTTAATCTATGTATTATATAATATCATCTCACATGAATAAAATTTTAAGAATTTTCAATGATCAAAAAAATAATCCACTCATTGCAATCATTTATTTTATCACTAAATTCTTTAATCCATATTCGACATCCTTCCACATGTATAAATTATAAGAATTACTCAATGATTTCAAATTAAATATTTTCATAGAAATTTATTAATCATTAATTCTAAATCCATACACAATGATATGCATGTGAGAATAAATTGCTCATATGATTAAACTAAGCACAGACAAGACTAACAGGATAATTGTCATACCGTTCAGACCACAAGGAAATACTATTGTACAATAACATCATTATTCTAGCAAAATTTTTTTCATTACACAATAGCAGGTCAAAAATTCCACATTACTGAAATTGCTAATTAAATTAGTAATCTCATTAGTTAGCCACTGCCAATAAACCAGGATACTTTGTTCCCTTTAGTTTTGCCTTACCATTCCTTTGCTTTTGTTAATTACCAATTAAAAAAACAAAATTATAATGAATTAAGTCAATACCCACTAATCAAGGCGCTTTCTGAAGTCAAAGACTCAATACTTAATCATAACTAACGCATTCCAACATTGTACTAGTGGACTACAGTTAGATGCTCAACTTAGCATGGAATAAGAGAGTCAAGGGTATATAACAAGGTTAAGTAATTTTAAACCAAGAAATCCTATTTGATAAGAAAAGATTCCAACCCACCCTTTTTTCTTTAAAAAAAAATATCACCATAGCCGCTACCCTTTTATGTGATTCCGAAATCTTTTGCAACCCCTTAATTTAATTGCAAAGCTCAAAACACATCAGGGAGCCCGCTGCTAGTCTTACGGCATCACTATTCATGCAAGTCTATTGCCTTACTGCCAGCGTAAAACAACATGGTAGGTAAACTTCTCTCTTCTCTTTATTATTTTCTTTTGACTAATTGGGGAAACAAACTTTAGAAAAATATTAACAGGTTACTTGATCAAGTTTCCACGATCTTTTCATCGTAACTGATCAACCAGCACCCTTCGTTTTTCTTCCTTATTGTTTTCATGAAACCCTAGTTATCTAGTTAGATATGAGCAGGCTCTGATACGAATTGAAGGAATATAAATACAGCGGAAGCAATTCCAGGATCATGAACTCACATGTAATCTAGACAAACTAGCAGACAATTCAGTTTTACGTAAATATAAAACGGAATACCTCTTGAAGCGTGACTTCAACCGCGAATCAAATCTTCAATCACGAGCAGGATCATCTACGGGGTCGTTCTCCAGTTCCATGATCTTCTGTCGTGTGCCCGAACAATACCCAGACTAATAATATTTGGGTGGAACAAATATTTTAGAGAGAGAAAACTATTAGGGTTTTCGTGTCCCTTTCCTTTTGGCCAAGAATCCCCTTTATATAGTTTTAAGGGTAAAACCCTTTTCCAAAACTGTATAGGATTCTTTTCCACTAAGAAACCTCTCTCCTAGTCCTAATTGGATTCGGTCACAACAGGGACCACAGAATTAATTAATGAGGCTTCCAATTATGGAATTAATTCTCTTTCTCTAGAATTAACCTTTCCATAATAAATTACAAATTATTTCCACTAGAAATTCGTAATTGCACTCCTCAGTTGAATTTCGAATTCTTCCATCAAATCTTATATAACTCTCCACGTTAAGATTACAGACACCAATCAATATTATTAAATTACTGACAATTTAATATATTGACTAAATATATATCCTTTAGAGTTCCGCTTAACTTATTCCATGTGCCGAATGCAAAATCCACTGGCCAGATTTACACATAGAAACTTATAAGCTTTCATAAAGGGGTGTCATCAATCTCTATACCGAGACGTGGATTCTATCAACTAGCTATTACTTCGCAAATGCATATTATCATTATCCAGCTTATCAGGAATTATTTGACCCAAATATCCTGGACCTCACCTATTGATAAATCAAGACAATGAATAATATACACCACTAATAATAGCTATATCAGGATTAAGAGTATAAGTACATTTGATGAGCTAGAGAGTTTGTTTCATATAGTCAGTATAAAAACACTTATCTCTACTTGGTCCGTTCAATACACACAAAGCATACTAGCACAAGAAGTTGGAACTATACCGTTCCCATAATCAAGATAAATTATATATAATCTTGTACTACAATCATACCGATGGCTTTGTCCAATTTCCATCTTAGATTGTGAACATAATTAACTTTATTATTTATAAGAACCGGTGATTTAATCTTCCGTGTATAAGCTTGGCTCTACACACTAAATCAACTCTATATAAATAATAGGACACACATGACACAATTGATCTAAATAAATAATACTTCATTATATTTAATAAATGAATACCAATTGTTCAACTAGGAATAATCCAACTAAAAACCGCATGGTTATTAGTATATTCCAACAATAATGGGTAAAATCTTACACGGCATCATAGCATGACACGTGACATGAAGTATTTGGTGACTCACAAAGATAAGTTGAACTTAGATACAGGAAACCAATTCCCTCGGGGACTCGGTCGTGCCTATTCAATTACGACCATTGCTCTTCTGGATGGCAAACAGTTACTCAGGAATTATTAAATGCATAGTATCATAAAACAATCGTTGCTACTATTTACTTACAATGATGGCTTCAGCAGTTACAATTAGGGCAAGTACATTCTGATTTTCATTAAATGTGCGCCATTAAGGCGCTACTACTATATAAACCCTCATATCCCTCTCATGTAAACCATCTGATAACAATTACTCTAACTTGTACTATTCTCAAAACAATACAAAGACACTCTCTCTCTCTCTCTTGCGGGGTTCGTTTTATTTACTCTTAAAACTCTGTGATCGGAAATTGTGTTCCCCAGGCACACATATAAATTGCTCTATTTACTTAAGTTCAATTGTTCTAACGTTGCTATGTTCTTTATACTATTTTTGTACGAATTTTGATACGATTATATTGCTCGTGCCTAACAAACAAATTTAATTGCTTAAGTGACTTTTTCGGTTAAATAAAATATAACAAATCTTAGACTTTTCAAAGCTTAAATTCACCTTGAAATTTAAATTTGTTGTTCACCCTCACGCTTTGGAACCTCACTATCATTTTGGAACAAAAGAGTAAGCAAAGATCAAGTAATTTCAAGAGGGACTAAATATTTGGTCAATGACTAAATATTCCAAAGATCAACTAGTCACACAAGTATATCTGGCTTTGGTTTTTGACATGCATCAGATATATTGCTGTCACACCTGATATCTCATGTAGATCTTATTGATTCGAAAAGACAGAAAGAAAGACATCTAATTCTCGAAACATTAAAGAAAGAGCTGATAAGATTTAGGGTGAGATCATGAACTAAATGGCTCGATAAATCTGAGTAGTTAATATCATCACAGCAAAGATTTTGAGGGCGGGCATCATGTCAAAATACCAATGCAAAATGTAAAAGCTTCTAGTGATGTCTCTCCTTTTCTTTCTTCCTTGCTTAACCAAGCTAAAATGAAGACCCCTCAATTGAGGTTTTGAATTCGAAGAAAATGAGAACTTAGAATGTAAAAGAAAAGAATCAGGCGAAGACTCTGGAAGAAAACTTAGGAACTGCGAGGAAGAGCAAAAAATTTCTAGAGTATTTAGGAAACCAATTGAAATTTAGTTATCGACCTTATCTCTCCTTTCCTCACTCTTGTTTAACCAATGCAAATCTGAAACTGGAATATGGTCTTTTGCAAACACAGCAAATATGTCGATGCTGGTTGGACATCACCATAGTACAGCTTTCTACAGAAATAAGGTAAAGAAAGGAACGCGCATAAGTGTGTTTATTGTGAAGCACTCCTTCTGTCTTTCTAATAACTTGAGTGCACATCCAAAGTTCAAATGTGAAATCCAGAGATTAAAAAAAATAATAATAATAAAATAAAATAGCGAGTGATCTTTTTTTCCATCCAAGTCTTAGACTTCAGTTGGCAGAATAACCATATGTTGAGCGGAGGTAGCAAACAACCAGTGAATTAAACCTATGTGCACGAGTATTGGGACAATTGTATTACAACTTAGGGATCTTCTCTTCAAAGACACAGCTAGTAGGCATTCATACTCCCAAAACAAAAATGCTCCCATCTTCATAAGTACTTCATGGCGATGTTTTCCATTTTAAATACTTCCACTCAACCTTGCACATCTCTTGGCCTGCATTTGATGATTGTGACATAACTACGAACAACCAAAACATTTGTTTCTCTTTTCTTCAATTTTCCATCAATCCTACAACACTAATATCAACTCCATCACAATTAGTCAATCAGGAATCAAACTTCTACCACAACATTTCTCAGCAATCATACAATAACCAGCTTCAATGTAAATATAAAAGGGTTAAACGTCAGAACCCTTCTACAGTCCAACAAGTTTAGTGGTCGATTAGGACAGAAGATATCAAAGTATTCATGTACAAAGGAAAGTTCAGATCTGAGTTGAATCTATTTTCTTTCTTTTTACATAGCACACAGCAAGATTGATGTTTCAACTCAATCACGCATCAACTTAAGATTTCCACTGCTACTTGCTCCAAATCCTAGCTTTCCTTCCAAGATGAAGCAAGAGAGCTTAGGGGTCGTTTGGTAGCACATGTTGTCATCCCGGGATTAACAATCCCGGGATTATAATCCCGGGATTGTTAATCCCACCTCCTATGTGGGATAGCTAATCCCACATTTTATGTGTAAAAGTGGTACTAGCATTAACTAATACCTCAAACCAAACATGGGATAAGGATAGTCCCAAATTTTATCCCGGGATTATAATCCTTATCCCGGCTACCAAACGACCCCTTAAAGTATAATTTAGCCACCAAGAGGAGCTTACCTTAATCAATAGAAGGAATACATACCCACCCACTATTATGCCCACCCAAACATCTCTTTCACACTGTTGTTAAATGTAAAACTCGGTAAAGGTGCTCTTGAGGTTTGAGCGCAAAGAGCAAACAACTACAAGCTTTAATGAAGAAATGTGCATGTCAAAGAAACAAAATGAGTGGACAAATACATAGACAGCCCCCTGAATTTGTCAAATATTCCACAGACACCTAAACTAACCTATGACCACTTGAACACCTAATCTCTGCTGAAATTGTGTCACTTAATGGGAACAAACAAGAAAATCCAATGCATGTAGTCCACATGTGATAGCATCAAGGACAAGGAAGAAGCTTTGGAAGCACCAAGAAGACCATTGACAAGATCACAAGCTCAAGAATTGCAAGTAGATGTTGATGGACTTCAATTGCACATAAAGAAGCTATTAATTATGGAGGAAGAGCTCCCAAAAGGAGATGAATTAGCTAAGTGTTACAACTATTTCATGGTGCAAGTCCAAGTCCAAGAGGAGGTCGACTGGGGCCCAAAAATCAGTCATTAAATGGGCTGAATAGCCTCCAAAAGGGGGGTAAAATGGCACCCGCGTTTTTGGTCAAAGAGTCAACAAAGAGAAGCTTAAATAAGCCCTAAATTAGGGTGGAGAGGCGTGCAAATCAACCTTGGAGGCTAGTCAACAAGTCAAAGTTAGTTAGGAGGAAACTAGTAAAAGTTATCCTAGTTAGTTGGAGATTTGGTTTTCTATTTTTAGTTGGCTTTAATTCCTTTTTACTTATGACTTAGTTTACCTAATTTGAGTAGGATTTTAAGCCTTATTGGCTGCCCCTTTCTCTATAAATAGGGGAGTCTTTCATTATTATTTTCAGCTAGACATTATTATCAATAAAATTGTGAGGTTCTTTTCTTGCACTTTTGAGTGTGATTGTTCTTGGATTTATTCTTCAACCTTCGAGATTCAATTTAAGGTGGTAAGAACTAAATTCTTCATAACTCTTAGATTACTTTTAGCCATTCAAGAAAGACGGTAATTCTATTGTTGTTCTTGTTACTCTAACGGGGGTCGGGGTTCCATAATCTACTTCTTGCTAAATTCTCTACCAAAGGCGATTAGCTAGTCTAATTGTTGTTGTTAGGAATTCTTTTCAAGAATTAGACTTGTCTCGAATTTCTTGGCTCATCCTCGAGATTCGAGATTCGTGATCCATTCTTGAATTCAAGAAACTCGTCCTTGAATTTATTCTATCTTTCTATTTTGTTCTTTTCCGTTTCTACCGTTTCTTTTTACCTTCCGCAAATTTTTTTAAATTCTTTAATTTTATTATCAAGTTATTGGATCCTTAACGAGTGCGTTATCAAGTGGTATCAGAGCGGGTCTATCAAGGTTACGTTCTTGATAGTCTTGGGTGGTTCTTGAAAAAAAAAAAAAAAAGCGTTACTGTAACACGTGAACAGTAACCAAAAAAAAAAATTACTTTGCTCATTATTTTCAAATTCTTATATTATTTGGTTTCCTAGACAACAAAGGAAACAAGAAGAGGGGATCCTAGTCTTTGAAGAAAAAGGTAATATCTTTTCTTATTATTTTGGGTTTGGTTTTCCTTATTCTTTTCTTTTCTTACCAATCCTATTCTACCTAGGTTTGGTCTTTCACTTTCCTTTTCTTTTTCTAATTCTAATTCTTACCATTTAAGGTTGTGATTAATAGGGTTTAATTATAAATCCTAAGAACATCAACCAAAATTTGATTAAGAGGGAAGAGCTAGATTTTGAGAGATCCACATAACTTTATTTTTTTTAAAGATGTCTAATTCGGGTGATGATATGGATCCAAAGAAACAACAATTCACTATGCAATCTATGTTTGATCAATTCAAGAGGTGGACTATGCAATTTGAGGAGATGAAGGATACCATAGCTGAATTTAAAAGGGAAAATAATCCTAGGCCCCAAGTTAGAAGAAATACAACCAATGATGATTTTGATGATGATGCAAATAGGGTGGAAAATAGAAGGGGGCAAAGAGCTAGGGTGGAAGATGATAATCTAAGTAGCATAAAGATGAAGATGCCAACTTTTAAAGGGACAAGAGATCCAGACTTGTACCTTGAATGGGAGAGAAAAGTAGAAGCTATCTTTGATTGTCATAACTATTCTGAAGGTAAGAAAGTTAAGCTTGCAGTTGTTGAATTTTCTGATTATGCTGCTATTTGGTGGAAAAAGTTTTCTACGGATAGAGAGCAAGATGGAGAACCTCCAATTTCTACATGGGCCGAGATGAAGAGGGTAATGAGGAAGAGGTTCGTGCCATCCTACTTTCAAAGAGATTTACAGCAACGTCTTCAAACTTTGAAGCAAGGATCTATGTCTGTTGATGATTATTTCAAGGCGATGGATATGGCTATGATCCAAGCTAATTGTAATGAAGATGAAGAAGCTACTATGGCTAGGTTTCTTAACGGCTTAAATAGGGAGATTGTAGATGTAGTAGAAATACAACAATATGTAACCCTAGATGAGTTAGTTGATTTAGCTATCAAAGTAGAAAGACAAAATAAAAAGAGGCAGCAAGCTAGCACTTGGAGGAGTCGTCCAACATCTACACCAAAGAAGACATGGCCGAGCAAGGACGAGAAAACCATGTCTAAACCTAATAATGATAAGGGTAAGGGCATAGTAGGAGCCAAAGATGGAGGTAGAGTTCCTAATCCTAAATCTTCTCTTCCTACAAGTTCTGTTGAATGTTATAAATGTAGGGGAAGAGGACATAAGGCATTTGAATGTCCAAATAGGAGAGCTATTCTTATTAGGGACGATGGGGGATTTGAGAATGAAAAAAGTGAAAGTGAGGGAGAAGTAGAAGAGGGTGTTGAAGAAGAAGAGGAAGACATGGCTAATGAGGGCTTGAATTGTGTAGTTAGGAGAATCATGAACATTAATTTGGGAAATTCTCATGAGGAGCAAAGGGAAAATATTTTTCACACTAGATGTGGGATAAAGGGGAAAATTTGTTCGATGATTATAGATAGTGGGAGTTGTGCTAATATTGTGAGCAATTATTTAGTAGAAAAATTAGGGTTGGAGATGAAACATCCCACACCTTATAGATTGCAATGGTTGAATGATAGTGGTGAGCTTAGGGTTAATAAGCAATGCTTGATACCATTCAATGTGGGAAAGTATGTTGATGAAGTTCTTTGTGATGTGATACCCATGCAAGCTTGTCATATCTTGCTTGGACGTCCTTTGGCAATTTGATAGAAGGGTTGTTCATGATGGGGGGAGGAATAGATATTCTCTTGAGCTCAATGGCAAGAACTTTACTCTTGCACCATTAACTCCTTCCCAAGTGTATGAAGATCAAAAGAAATTGAGGGAAACAATGGGAAATAAAGGGGAGGGACAAAAGAGTGAGCTTGAGAGAAAAGCAAAAGATGAAAAAAAGAGAGAAAATCGTGAGGAGAGAGTGGAAAAAAAATTGGGAAGAGTGACAAAAAAGAGAGCTTTGGTGAGAGGCAAGAGGCTAAGCTTGAAAAAAGAGTGAGTCTTGTAAAAGCCAATGAGTGTTTGAGGGCACAAAAAGAGGGGCTGCCCATAATACTTCTTACCTATAGGGAAGTTTTACTTAATGATGAATTACTAACTTCTTCTTTGCCTAGTAGTATCTCTAATCTTTTGCAGGATTTTGAAGATGTCTTTCCGGAGGATGTTCCTAAGGGTTTACCACCTTTAAGAGGAATTGAACATCAAATCGATTTTGTGCCCGGATCTCAACTTCCAAATAGGCCAGCTTATAGGAGTAATCCTGAAGAGACTAAGGAGCTACAAAGACAAGTAGATGAGCTGCTTGAAAAGGGATTTGTGAGAGAAAGTATGAGTCCATGTTGTGTTCCCGTTCTATTGGTACCAAAGAAGGATGGAACTTGGAGGATGTGTGGAGACTGTCGCGCCATTAACAAAATACCGAAGGCAGAGATGATGAAAAAGATCCATGAGCAAACTAAGCTTACAATTGAAAGGAAAAATGAACAAACTGCTCAACGGAGAAACAAGGGACGAAAGCAAGTTATATTTGAGCCCGGCGACTTAGTTTGGGTGCATATGAGGAAAAAAAGGTTTCCTTCCGGGAGGAAGTCAAAACTGAATCCAAGAGGAGATGAACCATTCAAAGTTCTTGAAAGAATTGGGGATAATGCTTATAAGCTTGATTTTCCTAGTGAGTACCAAGTTAGTGCTACTTTTAATGTTGCTGATTTATCTTTTTATGATGTAGGTTTGAATTCGAGGACGAATTCTTCTCAAGAAGAGGGGAATGATAGCATCCAGGACAAGGAAGAAGCTTTGGAAGCACCAAGAAGACCATTAACTAGATCACAAGCTCAAGAATTGCAAGTAGATGTTGATGGACTTCAACTGCACATAAAGAAGATATTAAGTATGGAGGAAGAGCTCCCAAAAGGAGATGAATTAGCTAAGTGTTACAACTATTTCATGGTGCAAGTCCAAGTCCAAGAGGAGGTCGATTGGGGCCCAAAAATCAGCCATTAAATGGGCTAAATAGCCTCCAAAAGGAGGGTAATATGGCACCCGCATTTTTGGTCAAAGAGTCAACAAAGAGAAGCTTAAATAAGCCCTAAATTAGGGTGGAGAGACGTGCAAATCAACCTTGGAGGCTAGTCAACAAGTCAAAGTTAGTTAGGAGGAAACTAGTAAAAGTTATCCTAGTTAGTTGGAGATTTGGTTTTCTATTTTTAGTTGGCTTTAATTCCTTTTTACTTATGACTTAGTTTACCTAATTTGAGTAGGATTTTAAGCTTTATTGGCTGCCCCTTTCTCTATAAATAGGGGAGTCTTTCATTATTATTTTCAGCTAGACATTATTATCAATAAAATTGTGAGGTTCTTTTCTTGCACTTTTGAGTGTGATTGTTCTTGAATTTATTCTTCAACCTTCGAGATTCAACTTAAGGTGGTAAGAACTAAATTCTTCATAACTCTTAGATTACTTTTAGGTATTCAAGAAAGACGGTAATTCTATTGTTGTTCTTGTTACTCTAACGGGGGTCAGGATTCCATAATCTACTTCTTGCTAAATTCTCTACCAAAAGCGATTAGCTAGTCTAATTGTTGTTGTTAGGAATTCTTTTCAAGAATTAGACTTGTCTCGAATTTCTTGGCTCATCCTCGAGATTCGTGATCCATTCTTGAATTCAAGAAACTCGTCCTTGAATTTATTCTATCTTTCTATTTTGTTCTTTTCCGTTTCTACCGTTTCTTTTTAGCTTCCGCAAATTTCTTTAAATTCTTGAATTTTATTATCAAGTTCTTGGATCCTTAACGAGTGCGTTATCAACATGCTGATTACGTAGCAGGGTAGCCAATATAATAAAGCCATGAGTCTTTTGTTTCCGAGTAATCATTAACAAAGCTTTTGAACGCAGAAAAAGAATTTCATTTTAAAATTCTAAGGCCAACATGGAAAAGTTATAAGCCAAACCCAAATTTAACCAAATAACCATCTTCGAACAACTCCTTGGCATTTCTCTGCAATGAATATAATGGGTTAGGATATACCTTTCAACAATATCATAATCTCGAGGCTTTGTGATGTTTGGGCAAATTTCGTATATCTCTGACGTTAACTCCTTATCGCTTTTACCTGGTTTTCATGTCAATATATGCCCGAGAATGCTTAAATCGAAAGATGTTGCTAACTTGGTGTGTTTGGATGTTTCAGAAATGAAATGAATTCAGGCAGGAGCTGAAATTAAACAAAAAAGAGCAGACATCAGAGCATACGGTCCCACATGCTTGGCATGTTTGGCTGTATGCTCTGGGAGGTAACAGTTTTGAAGAAAAATGAAGGCAGAAAGCAGAACAGTCTAGCATGCGACTGGAAACAAAGGAGAAGCTTAGGACGTTGGTTACTTATTCTACTCCATATATAAGTCATTAAAGTCGAATTTTTAGTTGACAGATATACTTTTTAACGCAAGAACATTAGGAGAGGAAGAGTTAGAGTTTGGCATCAAATTTGTAATTTCTTCTCTTCTCATTTTTGTTTGATGATTCTTGGATTATTTTATGAGATAGCTACCATGAATATGAATAGCTAAACCCTATTATTCTAGGGTTGTGGGTTAGCCATGCAAGTTGTTACACAAAAGTTGATTGCAATTAACTTGACTGTTGATGATTCAGACATGAACTGTCTTTGGGGTGAAGAACATGTGAATCTGATGGTGTTGATTCTTCCGAATTGGAGGTCCTTCAATGTGGTTTGGTGGAAGCTGTGGTAATGGAATTTTTTGCTGTGATCCCGTGATTGAATAGGTTAATGGGTTCTCTTGGTCATGATTCTGCATAGGTTCTCTTTAGGTTGAAAAATGTGGCTGAAAATTGCACTTATAAATGGGTTAAGCAAGTACTCATGGAGAAAAAATGGAGGATGGATGACGACATAGAGAATATTTGAAGGAGAGCGAAATAACAAGCTGAGATATCCATATAACCATGTTTGCGTTTCTTTTTTCTTCACATTCATGTGCTCAACAGCTATGATGTCCACACTATGGGACACATCAGCAGCTCGTGTCTAACTGACATAGTTTCAACATAGGTTAGGTGTTCAAATGGTTATAGGTTTAGTTTAGGTGTTGGTATGGATTATCCAGACAAGTTCAAGGTGTTGTCTATGTAATTGGCCAAAATGAGCGTCTGTGATAAACACAAGAACAACTTAAGTACCAGTATGACAGTGTTGGAATGGTAGCAGTTGGAACATCTCATTTAGAAGGAACTGTTTTGACTGGGAGATCCCTAGAATTGTTCTCTTGTTGAAGGACTTAGAGATGGTGTCCCTCGGTGACAGTGTGGAGGACTACATTATATGGAATGGGCAATAGGATGAGATTTTCTCAGTGAAGGCCTGCTACAAGACCCTTAATAGTGGAGGGAATAGCTTTACAAATTGGCCATGGAAACAACTTTGGAAGTCTAAAGCCCCGTACAAAGTTAACTGCGTCATGTGGTGATGTAATCTAAAATACGCGGAAACGAAAAGACGATACAAAATGCGGAAACGAGAATAAGATAGGCGATATCGATAACGATATCGAGATAAAGAGCAAGACGAGGCTTGAAACGTTTACCTAAGTAGCACCGAGGAACTCGTCTCGATACACCCCAGGTGAAGTCAAGGATCACCTATACTATGCAACTACCCTCAAGAGGCACCCGGCTCTTGCAAATAGAATGATCGAAAGAGGTTACGATGTTCAACTTGGAATCCACCAAGTGAAATCATGCCCGTTCACGGGTTCTTCATTGAGATTCACTCAAGAAATATATCATTCTACATTCAAGGTTTGTTAAAAAGCAATAAATGAACAAATGGGGTATTTATAGTTTCCCCTTACAACATTTGCCAAGTTTCTGGTCCGCACTGCTCCACTGGTCTTCGCGATCGCGCACAAGGATATGCGATCGCGCAGGGTATTAATATTTTGAGGCTCGCGACCGCGTCATGGTGAGCGCTATCGCGCAAGGCAGGCAACTGGTCTTCGCGATCGCGTGAGTGTGGTCGCGATCGCGCAGAGAAGATGTCTGGCGCCAGGCAGTAGCTCAGGAAATGCTGCCCTATTTTGCCCTGTTATGGCTCCCCTGTTTCCTGCACTGGTTTCAACCCTGTTTCCACTTTGATTGAGCTTCAATGCATGGTCTTCAAGTCGTCTCCCGAGCTCATATCATCCATGTCGTGACTCTCAGACCAAGTGTAGGTGTCGATGCAATTTGGGCTGCATCATCCTCCCCTTCTTGAGAATATTTCGTCCTCGAAATTAAGGCGTCCTTCTCCAAGGTAGCACCACCTACATCAAAAGGCAACAAAAACAAAAGTTCCTACTACAAGAGTAGGTTAGTGCGCCAAGTGTGGGAAAACACACTCTTATGGTACAACCAAGTATCAATGGCAACAAAGAAGCTCATGCTCCCAAAGGAACTAGCAAGTACTTGGTTCAACAACGGAGTGCTCCCAACACAATAACAAATAAAGAGATCAATAGGGCATGGCATATGCAAGATTAAGCTATCAAATTCCCTACAATCCCTAGGTTCAAGATTAGCACACCAAGACTTTCCACTACACGAGTAGGCAAGTCCAACAAGAGTGAGTGCAAGTGATGTGGAAAATTCACTCTTGTGATAGAGCCAAGTATCAATACAAATCAAAAAGCTTATGTCTCCAAAGGAGACAACAAGTTCTTGGCTCCATAGTAACAAGCACTCGCATCCATCACAAGCAAAGAGACCAATAGGACATCGAACATTCAAGATTAAGCAATCAAAGTTCCTATGACCCCGAAGCTCATGTTCAACATACCAATCCTTCAAGGCAATATTTTCAAAATGCGGCACAATAGTTTTGGCATGCTCAATTCTCAAAGTGTGGTTAACATATGGGAGGGAATAGACAAAGTAGTGCAATACACAATTAGCATCAAATACCCCACTCCCCTTCTTAAAAGCCCTCGTACTCACACTAAGAGGTATCTCCTCACCTCCAATTTCATCCCCGAGACAACCCCTCTCACAAAGCAAGCTCCCTAGGAAGGCATTATTAATGGCCTCTTCATCATCGTAACCCGCACCAAAAAGAGTAGGGTCACTAGAAGAATCATCTACCTCACTCGAAGCTTCCAACAAAGAGTTGTCTATGGGATCAAATCCCTCACACCACGGCGGTTCTATTTCATCCTCAACTCTAGTCCGATACAAATCGCCCTCACAATTAAAGATGCCTCCACACAATGGAAATATAAAAGCATGCACCTCAATTTCATAGTCAAACAAAGGCATAGTATCAAGACTAGGATTTTCACTCTCACTTGAGGAGTCATCATAGACAACCTTGTCCAATTCATGCAATTTGGACTCCTCAAGTTCACCCTCATCCTCACTAAGACACACAAGTCCACCCAAATCAATTATACCAACAAGGGTGGAGTCATATAACTCATCTTCCCCTTTATCAAATATGGGTGGGGTGTCATAACAAGGGTCGCAAGTAAGGTCAACTATCACACTTTCGCTAGAGAGAGGTTCTTTGAATACCGGGCTCACATCATGATGCGGCCTTTCACTCCTCTCTACTAGGTCACATGCAAACACAAGTTGACCATTAGACGCTTCACTAGTTGCAAGGTCAATATAGGCATCACAAGCAACAACTAGTTTTGAGTCTCCACAAGACAAGGGATCAACATGTTCATGAGAAGGAAAGGTAACACTTACATTGGAGTCGCTCCCGTGAGCACTCACATCGTTTGAAGTATCATGTTTGAGTCCTCCTTCATGAAACTCACAATGCCGAGCTCCATCCTCTTGTCTTTCTTTCTCATCAACCGGTTGAGGCTCCACTAGCTCGCCTCCAAGAGTACCTACACACAAGCCAAAACAAATAGAAAGAGAAGAAGATAAATCATGGTTAGAACAAGGTGTGTCCTCACTCTCACTCGAGATTTCCTCTCCCCTCACTTCCTTCATTCTTCGCTCAAGGCCAATTGTAGGTCCGAGTGATGCTTCACTCTCAACTCGCAAGGGCATGACCATAAGATTGTTGGTTCCGGGTTCAAGGACCATGGGGAACTTGGCTTTAGCCGCTTCCCTCAACTCCCTCATAATCCTATAGTCATTACTTACTTGCTTCGGTGTCAAGGGCTTGAGTATATACTTTCTAGAACCGTGCAAGACCGTATAAGAGTTGGTCCTACCATCATGTACTACGCTCCGATCATATTGCCATGGCCTTCCAAACAAAAGATGGCAAGCTTGCATAGGGACTACATCGAACATTACCTTATCTCGGTAGTTGCCAATGCCAAACTCAACCAAAGCTTGCTTCACCACCCTTAACTCTCCACACTCACTCAACCATTGTAAACGGTATGGATGTGGATGTGTTCTAGTAGGCAATTGCAATTGGGAAATCAAGGTCTCACTTACTATGTTAGCGCAACTTCCCGAATCAATGATCATTGAGCACACTTGCCCCATCACTCGACACCTAGCATGGAAGAGATTCTCCCTTTGCACATGCTCCGGATCTTCATGACTCATGGCACCCAAACTCCTCCGTACCACAAGTGTCGTTTTAAGCTCATTACCTTGGTCACTATTACCTTGGGGAACGCCCAAGTTGTGGGGAGTGCCCACTTGTTGGGGATTGCCCAACGGTTGGGGAATGCCCAACATCTCATCACTAGTACCTTCTCCGATACCCTTTTGGACACTCGGGGCCCAATCCTCTTTGAGGTTGTCAAACCTCGAGCTTATAGATCTCACCTCGGCCAAAAGGTAGGCCAAAGTGCTTACCGGGACCTCAACGGTATCATACACGTCTCCGGCCATGTACCTACACAAATCAAAAACAAGAAAGAGGTTAGAGTAAAAGCCCTCACTCGCTCCCTCACCTTTGAAGTGTCACTCGGGTACACTCAATTTAGTGGCGGGGGATTTATCACTCAAGCTTGATCTCAAAGGCTTCCTCGTAGTTGAACAACCACCTCAATAACCACTCAAGTCACAAGAACCAAATACTCTTCGGGGTGAGTGGAATTGATGGGACTCGATGGGCGAACGGCTTTATAAGTGAGCACTTGAGCCAAAAATATACTACGAGTCTTCTTTGAGCTCTACTCTCCTTCTAGGCACGAGTATCCTATTCGCACAAAGGATTAGTACTAATTGGGTAGAAGTGTTACCCTCAAAGTACTAACCGGAAGTGACGCGATCAAATGTTCAAAGATCGAATCATCACCAAACGGATTCGGAATTTGATGAATTTTGGTTTGTGATCTAGGAACTCACCATATTTGATGATGCTATGGGAGTTTTGGTGGTTGGAAAATGTTACGATAGCGTTGTGAACAATCTGTCCCAGTTCAGAATTTTCTGGAATTAAGTATTCTTCGCTATCGCGTGGGTATGCGCGCGATCGCGATGAATTAACTTGGGGAGTTGTCGCGATCGCGTGACGCAGAGCGCGATCGCTCAGGCTTGCAGTCCAGAACCAGAACCCCGACTGTAAACACAGTTTTTGGCACACAAATCACACCAATTCAACTTGTTGTTCAGTTCTAAAGCTTCCAAAGGGTGTTTTCAACTGAAGTAAACAATCCCCAATGGTTTTAACAATCAAACAATCAACGAACAACTTGTTTTCAAGAATTTTGGAGTAAGTTCTTCAAATTTTTCAAGAACTTCAAATTTTCAAAATGCGATTTTCAGTCCGCTACTCCAAATGACGATATGGGGATATCAAAATGACGGGAAAACTATAAGGAACAATCCCCGATACCAAACAACCAAGAATTCACAACACAAAGCAAGTTCTATCAATTTTTGTGAATTCTCAACTTTTGAGATTTGGTTTTCAAGATTTTGATTCACGACTTCAAATCGTGTTTCGTGGGTACCAAATCAACGGGAATATGTTAACAAACAATCCTCAATAACAAACAACAACAAAATCGCAACGAACGACGATTTCTAGCAATTTTTGTGATTTTCAAGTTTTGGATTTTTTTTGCTTTTTCTTTCAAATAAGAACAACAAACAACACAATGATGACAATAACGAGAACAAGACCGAGGATTCGTAAGAATGAAGCCTAGCCGTGCTCTGATACCAACTGATGTAATCTAAAATACGCGGAAACGAAAAGACGATACAAAATGCGGAAACGAGAACAAGATAGGCGATATCGATAACGATATCGAGATAAAGAGCAAGACGAGGCTTGAAACGTTTACCTAAGTAGCACCGAGGAAATCGTCTCGATACACCCCAGGTGAAGTCAAGGATCACCTATACTATGCAACTACCCTCAAGAGGCACCCGGCTCTTGCAAATAGAATGATCGAAAGAGGTTACGATGTTCAACTTGGAATCCACCAAGTGAAATCATGCCCGTTCACGGGTTCTTCATTGAGATTCACTCAAGAAATATATCATTCTACATTCAAGGTTTGTTAAAAAGCAATAAATGAACAAATGGGGTATTTATAGTTTCCCCTTACAACATTTGCCAAGTTTCTGGTCCGCACTGCTCCACTGGTCTTCGCGATCGCGCACAAGGATATGCGATCGCGCAGGGTATTAATATTCAGAGGCTCGCGATCGCGTCATGGTGAGCGCTATCGCGCAAGGCAGGCAACTGGTCTTCGCGATCGCGTGAGTGTGGTCGCGATCGCGCAGAGAAGATGTCTGGCGCCAGGCAGTAGCTCAGGAAATGCTGCCTTGTTTTGCCCTGTTGTGGCTCCCCTGTTTCCTGCACTGGTTTCAACCCTGTTTCCACTTTGATTGAGCTTCAATGCATGGTCTTCAAGTCGTCTCCCGAGCTCATATCATCCATGCCGTGACTCTCAGACCAAGTGTAGGTGTCGATGCAATTTGGGCTGCATCATGTGGCTGGCGACTCATGATTACACACAATAATTTTCAGAGAAGGGGAGTGATGATATGTAGTAGGTGCTTCATGTGTAATACTGAAGCGGAGACTGGTAGTCACCTTTTTTGCGCAGTTGTGTGGATAGACAGATTTGGACATTCTTCTTCAACCTTTTCAACACACCCTAATGTATTGAAATCAATGTATTTTGGTCCTTTATATATGAGCCTTGAGAGATATAGTCCTTGGATTATAGTGTTGTTGTCGGCAGATTTCCTTCTTTTTGTATTGTACAGAAGGACTCCTCACATTTGTACTACCTTAATACCAGCTTGGTGCTAAGGTTTCTCCATATTTATATCTAATGTACTAACCTGTTCAAAAAAATAATAATACTAAGTATACTAGTACCCACTAGTTGCATATATCAAGGACTATATCCCTCAAGGCTCATATATGAAGGACCAAAATACAGTGAACCCAATATATTAGGGACCATTTTGACCATCTCCTCCCCACTATGCTGCCATACACTGTCATAGAGGTACTAAACTGCTGGATCTACAGGGGATTAAGCAAACCACTAAAGAGAAGTTGGAGCACCATCCCTGCTTGCATATGCTGGAGTTTATGGATGGAATGAAATGTCGGATGCTTTGAAGGGAAAAGTGTACAGCAGCTTAAATACAAGTGTTTATGGCATTTGGCTTTTTGGTGTAATTAACAGGATATTAAGGATGAAAATAGTATATTAGATTTCATAGAATCTTTTCAAGTATAGGACATTATCAGCAGATTTTTACTTGCTACTTTTCTTGAGCTGAGGGTCTTTCGGAAACAGCCTCTCTACCGCACTCAAGATAGGGGTAAGGTCTGCGTACACCCCACCCTTCCCAGACTCCACTTGTGGGATTATATTGGGTTTGTTGTTGTTGTTGACATTATCGGCAGATTTCCTTTTTTTTTTTTTTTTTTTGTATTGTACATAAGGACTCCTCACATTTGTACTCCCTTGATACCAGCTTGGTGCTAAGGTTTTTCTTTATTAATATCTAACTAATATACTTACCTGTTCAGAAGAAAAAAAAAATATAAGTACCAGTATGACGAAGAATCTTTTATGTGCATAGAACTAGCAGCATAACTTCAATCAAGTATATTAGATAGAAGTAAGATCATGACAGTGACGTTCAAAATCCAATCTTGAGTTTCTAATGTTAGATTAAATATGAAACTATATATTTTTATTTCAAATTGAGAGACTAGTTTTCTAATATTGAATTTCTAATTTCCTATTCTTATTCACTAAAATATCCATTAATAATATTTGCCTAAAAATTAATATCCCATTTTCAGGATATAGCTCATAGACCTCATAATTAATCTGATTATTTTAAAAGAAAAATATCAGCATCTAAGCAAGCAAAGCTTAGGCCTTAGAGAATTACGTACCTCAGGCAAGGTTTTGACAATTCTGCTTCCTCAACATAGAAACTTCACTTGAAATTTGCAGTACAAACAAGAGCAGAAGCAGAGAAACCTGAGGAAATAACACAGGCACACAAATGAAAGATTGTGGAAACATTAGATAGTTAAAGAACAAGAAGGTACTGTCACCTTCTTATAAAATGTTTACAAATTACTAATCCTAAATTCAGCAGAGACAGGCTATAAGATAATAGGAACAATTTCAGATTACAAAGAATCACAAAGTCCAGAGATCTAATCATTACAAAAAAAAAGCTTTTGCATGTGAATGCATACAATACTCAGATAGAAACATGCATATTGGTTAAGTATGATAATACTTCAATCAGCACTGCAGAAAGTGTGGCAAAATTAAGGAGAGTTTGTAAAAGTACCATGCAACACATTGACTTATCTAAAGAATCCAGCCAGAGTACAAATCTAACAAACACATGAAAACATGCAATGAAAGAACATGAATGCATATAACTTTCAGAAATAGAAACGTGAATACTGGTCAAGTAAAAGTTAGCACTGAGGAATATGTCACCAACTTAAGGAATATATGAAGAGGTACGAAGCATAATTTCTCGATTTAAAGAATCCAACCAGACTGTATAAATCTAAGAAAGACGTAAAAATATGTAGTGAAGGAAATCTTGCGCCAGGAGCATCTCATACAAGTCTTTTATTGATAATGAAGATTGCAAGAAATGATAAAAGTACAAAATAGCTTGACCTCATCTAAACCAGAAACCAGAGTACTAACAGCTACTAATGCTTCAAATGATAGATAAGATGGATCTACAGATTTAAGCGAAAGCAGCAGTTGAAGTTCAAACATCTTATATCTGAAAACAATCCAAACAGTTAGATCATAAATTCCAATGTCAACTTGTACCTGAGGGGACACTCACAAAGAATGATATATAATATCAAATGATTGAATTCTGTTCATAACTCCACAGAACATATGGTTGACATGCATAAGAAGGATCTATTTGCCAAAAGACTGAAGATACTTCTTCTTGTCAAACAATCACTACTTCACAAACTTCCTCGCTCATCATCAAACAACCATAACTCCACAAACATCACAGGAAACTAGTTTCCTTTTGGTGTGTCATGGAAACCTTTGCTGACCAGCTAGGCTTCATATCCCCTCGAGAATGAACACCACTAAACCGCATCAAAATGCTTTGTATTCCAAAAGATCGAATGAAGTATGTAGCTGGCAGACAGTAGATATTTTTTATTGGTAAAGTAATTCATTTACCTTCAGCAACAAGTGCTGTAAGAATACACGCGGAAACTACATCAAATTATGTATTGAGTTCAAAATTATTGTAGAAAGCACATTTTCTAGTTTATCGTCAAACAATCGCCACGTCACCAGATTCCTTGCTTAGCTAAGAGTTCTAAATTTTACAGCTCAATCAAAACCCTTTCTGATGTAGTTGGGCTTAACCCCTCGAGAATGAACCCCCCAAGTCAAAATATTAAATCCCACCATCAGATTATGGAATAATGCTCAACTTCTACCACATCCCTAGCAACAGAGAAGATAAACGTTCAACCAACATACATGTACTCAACCTATTCAAAACCTGGCAAAACGTACTCATGCTGAAAAGTTAGAACATTTAGCTGATTAACGCCAGAACCAAAACACTAACAAGCATAAATGACATATCAACTACTATTTGATTAGAAGAAGTCTTGATTCTTACATAAAGTGATGCGGGAGTAAATATCATCATGCATCAACAATACTAGATCTCCCATCATAATAGTACAGAACAGAACTGAAAGTTCCCTCTAATTTTACATGTCAATGTATATAAATCTGACTTCAATCAACTAACATTAAAGGACTCCATTATCCAAGAACCGGTACATAGTTGAAGACACATAATCAGATCACAAATTAAATATCAGACACTGATCCATCCATGACATTATATTTACTCAAATTGAAGAGTTAAAATCTCCTCCACCAGACTCATCGTAAGGCCGTGGTATTTTTGTCTTTCCAAACGAATTTTGGGTTTCGAACGAAAGAAAGATGGAAACGTTGTAACCATCTTCTTCTTCTTCTTCTGTCAAAGACATAGTGCAGTGCAGTGAAGATCATCAGAATCAGCATCCATAGGTGGAGGAAAGTTGAGATCGAAAGGCAATGGATTTAGAAAAGATGACGAAACAATGTTGTCATCATTGTCACAGTCAGCATCTTCCACAACAGAAGACGACGAGTCGCAATCACTCCTGCAATCATCCGGCTCCAGCGGGGGCGATCGAGGATGTTTTCTAACAGGCAACGTCTGCTGACTTGGCGGCCTGGGCCCACTGAAGGATTCCACAGTACTACTCATGCTACTTGATGTGGGCCTTTGAACAACAATCGGGTTCAAAGGCAATGGCTTGGGGTCGTGATGATAGGGGAAATTAGTTTTGGCTTTGGGTCCACGAAGAGTGCGAGCTGCAGCATCGTATGCTTTAGCGGCATCTTCAGCTGAGTCAAAGGTCCCAAGCCAAACCCTAGTTTTCTTCCATGGGTCTCTAATCTCAGCCGCAAATCTTCCCCATGGTCTTTTCCTGACTCCACGAAATCTAATCTCTTTCAATCCTCCAGATCCATCGGGTTTAGCCGCCGCCGCCGCGGTTGCTCGACCTCTCCGCATGGCCCCAAATAAAAAGAGACAAGATTACCCCTTTATGAACGAATTAATGATAGTAATTCACTTTCTCTCTCTAGAATTCAGCTTCTTCTTTCACTCTCTATTCTGTGTGGTGTGTTTGGAAGAAGAGAGAGAAAGGGGCTCTTTTTTTTTTTGGTTGGGGGGGGGGGGGGGTTTATTTTGATTTTTTCATTATATTGTAAGTTTAATAGTTAAGGGGTTATATAAAAAGTGAATTGGGAGGGAGGAATTGGTAAGGAAAGTGGAAAAAAACGCGGGAGAAGACCAAGAGGGCGGGTGAGTGGGTGATTCTTGCTTTGGATTTCTATTGACCCACAATTCTAAAAACCAAACACAAGTTGCACGAGCTTTAATGGCGTCTTCTTTCTTCCTTCCTTTTTCTTTTTCCCACCCTCATTTCTCTCTTAGTTTACTTCCAATGATAGAATAATCCCTCACATTTTCTTTTAGTATGTTAATAATATTACTACTAGTACTTCTGTTTTTTGTTAACAATTTTATTTAACACTACAGTTAGTAGTCGTCCCATTGACGCAGGGCTACCAATATTACATAGTTTGCACAACATTACGGTTACTAAAATATATAGAGTTAATAGCACAGACATTTCCTATTCAGCTAACTTATTACAAACAGAAGTAGAGACTTGCTTAATTATTAACTACACCATCTTTGTCCTTCATGAGGAGTTCCTGCACGGCGGACACTAGAAAAGATAGAAAATGCTTTGAAGGATGACATGCTAAGCTCCTTGTTTTGCTAGGGTTTGCGCAGCCATATTACCCTCGTGAAGGCTGTGTTGTACTATCAAATTCCCCAGTCTCAGCAAAAAGCCCCTATAGTAAATAAACTATGAGAATAAAGTGGTTGATCTTTCTGAAAAAGTTGGATGATCTCTATGGCATATGTTTCCACCTCTAGAGGCGTAACAGAGTGATCCAAGGCCAACTATACGTCATGCTTTAGCGAAAGTAATTCTGCATATGTATGGTTATAGCCATAGAAACCTTTTATAGAACCACATGATCTAATCACCCTGATAATTTCGAATAACTCCACTAATAAAAACCCCAAACCGCATGCGCGCCCCTTTGGGCGATTTGAACAGTCATGGCGCCACATGTGCCACCCGACCACCATTGGCCACCAGACCAATCAGAAAAGAACGACCGCCCTTCCAATACCCCTTCAACAATTTACTTCCCTCCAATTCATTATTGGTAACCACGAATTTGAATCAAAGTGTGAAGGTTACCGCCGAAGAACTCACGCACACACACCAAATTATTTTCCAATTTAATTGTGGAATGATTCGAGTAATCCCACATATTGGAGATGATTCCCTATCCATTGATTCATCTCCTCACCAAAAATCAACCATTTTTATCTTGCCAATTCAAAGATCAGACAAGGCGATTCCTGCGAGAATTCTTTTGAAATTGCCTTTGAATTGCTTTCCAGAATCAGACCCCTTTGATGTTTTAATGGAGGAATTGAATGTTGTTGATGATTCCTCAGATCCTAAGCTGCCTCCCAAACAATTTTGAGAGAATTTGGCCGGTTAAATTGTCACCGGTGAAGTTAAGACGGTCGAAGATGGAACTACGGTCACCACTTCCGGTAAAGACCAACACCGTACGATGGAGAATTCAGTGGAGAACATCCCAGTATCAAAAGTCCCAATTGTTCAGTACCCTAACTATTTGAATTTAACAGTTAGGCTTTCCCTGTCGCATTCTACCGGCGATCAAATTCTGGCCAACCGGAAAACTCAAAATGAATATCAGTCTATTCAGAACACTGCAGTGGTCCCTACACCTAATGTAAATGGTGGAAGTGAACGAAATATTGTTCAGAATGATAAGAGGAATCTATTAAACTAAAAGGCCCAATTAATTCGTTCATTCCAAAATTGAATTGCAAAAATAGGGTTTTGGACACTGTTTTATCCCTTATTTGCCCATATTATATTTTACCGGGCTCTGGAACAAATAGTAATCAGGGGCTGATAAGTGGTTCCATTGCACTACTTAGTGATCAACCTAAGCCTAAGAATGATCCCAGCACCTCCAGTGAGGATAATAGGGGGGACAGTCCACCTCTTATTGAGGAAATGGGGATCAAGTTGTTGTAGATGATCCCCATAAGACTAAATTGGCTTCAACTTATTTAATTGGATCCCAAGTGACTCAAAGGGGTCTCCACACCAGCAAGGACCAAAGCCAATTCCCTCATTTACCTGTTGTGCAACATAAGAACCCCAAAATTTCTCTATTTGATAAACTCACAATTCCCAACAATAATGTGAGTCATAATCAGCCCATTGATCAGGGAGTTGTCAATCACTTATCACCCCCTATCCCTGAATCCAAAAAACCACTTTTAAACAGTCTCAAATATCCTATTTTTTATCCTATTCCAGGACCTTTACCACCAAGTGTTTATCCTTCTTATGCAACTGAGTTAAGAGTACAGTCTAATGAAGAACCTCAGCTTGAAATTACTCCTCTTTATATCACTACAAAGCAAGATTTCTCTGTTGTATTATTTAACAGGGCAGACTTTATGGAGAAATTAGCTGAGAAATGTAAGTACACTCTATAGGGAAGTTTCTTAGCACTATGTGTAAGATCAAGAGTAGATTTACATGGGTGGGAAGGGGTGCCACGACACCCGCTAGCTTCGGCCAATATTTTGTATATATAGGCATATTTCTATACTATACCTATAAATAGAACAATTGGCACCTACAATACACAAGGTTGCCCTGGTGCCAGTTGCAAGATGTTAATGCTTTCTCCTAACTGACGCGGGTTCGATTCCCCTAGTAGAGACCCTTTTTGTTCTTAAGTGATATAATTTTGCTTAGTGATTATAGCATACATGTACAGTTTATAGGGTCCCACCCTAGACAATGAGCATCTCCTTTCTTTCTTTTTTTTTTTTTTTGATTTTCTATTCCCTTTTTGTTTTTCCTTTATTTGTTAAATCTCCCTCTATTCTTTTTCTTTTTCTTTTCTTCTTTTTTTATTCTTTTAGTTGTTACTTCTTTAATTTGTTTCAACTATTATACCTTATATTATGACCAAATTTTTGGGTAAATAATTTGAATTAATTTTATTAATATATTGTTTGTCTCAATTTGGAGAGTACTTTGAGTAAATTTTTTTTAGTTTTACTTATGAATAATTAAATAGCTTGATTAATAGATCTTTCGAGTAAATTCTCGTAAATTGACCATTTTGAAATTTATGTTATGCAAAGAATTGCTATAAAACTTGACAATTATGATGAAGAGTTTAACATCATATTATTGAAGGTAAATAAGCCTAGTCAATCTAAAAATGTGTAGTAATCAAGCTATTTTTAAACAAATTTTCTAATTAGGACATTCTGTCATGACTCTTTTTGTTTGTTTTTGTTTGTTTGTTTCTTTTTTTCCATTGGTCTTCTATAATATTGAATTACATAGAAAATAGATAATTGAATTAAAGCTAATTTATTTTTCTATTGAGAATAAAAGGCGGCTTAATCAGCGTAGTTGAAGTAATAAAAAACTGATCGACCCAACCCGCTCTTTCTATTTGGTCTTTATTACTAACGGTAAATATAGAAAGTGGCACCTGCAACCTTCGAATCCTGGATCCGCCCCTGCCTAAGATGGAGATTATCAGAAAGAGTTTGATAAGTCAGTTACAAATCAAGGGTGCTTGCAAAGTAAATCACTTCAATGCCACACATGTCTATGTATGTTTAGACAATGCAATGGACCACACAACTATTTTAGATAAAGGGAAGATCTGCATAACAGGAAGACAACTGAGGCTCATTGTCTGGACCCCTACATTTAGACTAGATCAAGAGACTCTTATAGCACCACTGTGGGTTAATTTGCCACACTTACCATGGCACTGATATAGGATGAAAGTTGTCAACAAGCTTCTAGAACCAGTTGGGAGAGTCTTATTCTTTGATGTTGCATCTATTCAGAAAACTAGGGAAAGTATGGCTAAAGTGAATGTAGAAATTGACATCACAAAGCCCAAGCATCCACACATTTGGATGGGGTTCCCACAGAAGAATGCTGATGTTTTTTGGTGATGAAAGATGGCAAGTTTTACCGTTTGAAGAGGTTCCTGAATATTACAACTATTGCAAACATCAAGGACATTCAGAGAGGGTATGTAAAGTCAAATCAAAGGATAAAGAATACACAATTTGGAAGTAGGAAGAAAGAAAGGAAAGGAATCAGAACCAGAGGATTAAAGAATTGACTCCACAAAATATATCAAGCACAAGCAGACCACCCAAAGCAGTAAAAAACAGTTCAACAGACTAAAGAACAGCTTCCCAGCCCCAACAACTAGTTAAACAACAGGAAAAATCAACTTCAGCAAGACCAAGATTAATGATAAGTCCAGAGGTGGGAGAACTTTAACACTACAAGCAGTAACCAAATTGTGCCTCATCAGCAAAATGCTTTTAGACCTTTGGAGCAAACTGATAAGCTCTCAGGTATGCCTATGAACTCTTCTAACCCCATTCCCTCTGAGGCTGTCCCTCCTAATATTTCTCAAGAGGGAAAGGTTGGAACATATATTGATCTTGAGGTTTTTTCTCATATGAAGCAAGGGGAAGCTTCTCTGAGGGGAGTGTTTGGAACTTCTGCAATTAATTATGAGGTTGCCCCTCATAAGAAGCAAGGGAAAGATTCTATGAGGGGATTGGTTGGAACTGGGGATACCAAGGGGAGGGGATCTTCTCTTGTTTGGCAAGAGAACCCAATCAGTGACCCTAGGCTTGACCAGCCCTTAGCCCCTCCTACCACTGATGTTGTTGTTGTTACACCCCGTATGTCTAAAGTGAGGTATATCATTCTAATGATATGTTAAGAATGATTTAAGTGATTTTAAAGTCATAATAGGACCATATACAATGTCTGTATGATGAATATAAAGTTTGGAAAAATCGGATTTAAGTTACGGAAAAACCGACTAAGGATTTGCCTTGTAACGAAGCTTTTTGAGCAATTAATTTTGTGTGTTGTTGCTCCCAAACGCACACGCAAGTATACGCGGTCGCCAAGTAATAAAGTGACTAAGTCGAGTGTCGATCCCACGAGGACTGTGCAGACTAATACTTCGTAAACAATTTCTATCAAACTATCCAGGGGTCTTGTTCTTAATTGGTGAGAGTTTTTGTAATCAAAAAGCAGTAATTAAAGCGCCAGATGTGTAGTCAAGCAATGGTGCAAACTTTGGGTGTTGTCAATATTAAGAGGACGGTCCAGGGTCAGAGTTACGAACAATCCAGTTGATGTATTCAATTGATTCCACTTCTTAAATCCCGGGTTACTAACTGTCAGAGTAATTGTAATTATGAAAACCTTTCAGTTATTCACAATCTATGCAAGCTACTTCAATCCCTATATGTCTATGGGTTAAATCACATGCACGCATTAACGATCTCTATAATGAGTTAAACTAGGCAAGCAAGTATATGTCTATCCTACTCGCGAATTGGTTCCCCGATGCCCGGGTTCACAAACTAGTTCTATTCTTTCTTATTACGTAATTAGATTCTCTCTTTCGAGTTCAACCCAAAAACCATAGATAATGCATAATTATCGAGCTCTTAACAATTATACAAGTGAAATCAAGAAAGAATAAGTAACCCGTTATGGGATTCAATCAATGGGAATCAATCTTCAACAATCAACTTTCATGTAAAACTCTAACCCCAGAACGTAAGGAAATTAGCCACACATATTCATAATCACAAGGCAAATATTTGATGTAATAATGAATTAATTGATGAAATAGATGAAAGATTAAGAATCACCCTTGTTCAATGAAGTATGTAGCTCTCAATATTGCCCAAAGTCAAGAACTCTCTTCAAAAACTAAGTAATAAACTATTTATAATATTTCCAAACCCTTGGTAATAAGTTAGACCCAAAACTAGAAGGAATAGGGAGTAAAATCGCGCACAAGGGGCGCTACAACGGGCGCCCCGCGCCCCGAAAAGCGTGACACCAACCAGAACCCCCCTTCAGCCTTCGTGCTTTAGCCCTGCGGCGCGCCATGAACCGCGCAAGCCTCCTCGCGCTATAGGCTGCGCGGCGCGGGGGCTGTAGCGCTAGGCCAAATTGCTCTTCTTTCGCTCCAAAACTCGGCTTGTGTCGTGCCTTTGTGTGCTCAATCCAACCTTCAAACATCCTTCAACCAATTCATGCTCAATCAAGCTTCGAAACGCTCCAAATGTATCGCGTAACGACCTACACACGAACAACACAACATCAGCGTAAAACCACATTCACAAGCTACCAAACAAGTGCAAAACAAGCTCAAATGTGCGGAAATATTAAGGAAAAGTAGGCATAAAATGCCGAACATCACCACCCCACACTTGAACCTTTGCTCGCCCTCGAGCAAGTCACATCTAACTCCCCAACCTAGGTAAAACAGGTCTGCCTATGACTATGGTTGATACCGATCATTGAACCAATGCGCACATGACTACCATGGATCCACAACATGCCAATAATTTACCAAAACCAAAAACATGCGAACAACCACCCCAAAATAGCTCAAATGCACAAACTCAACTCAATGCAACCATGCTCCCACAAAATTACACCTATCTACTCAATCAAAAGCCATCAACTTTACCTACTTCATGCAAACCACGTGCCCTCACCAATATGAAAGAGAGTGCCCCCCAAAGATCACACACAAACGCAAGTATCATGAATAGAACGGGGCAATAACAAATGAATTCTCTCACTCTCATGAAAGGCTCACATGTCACACACAACGTACCATAGGCTTGCCCGTAGTGTAGGACTCCACTAATGTAGCCTCACTCCAATCGGGATTAACTAGGACTTTAGAAAGGTCGTAATGTAGGCTAAGGTGCGGGTAGGATACATATGGGTAATAGTGACTACCTCCCTAAGCACTTTAATACATCACATTTAATTTCAAGCACAAGTCTCAACAAGCCACCCATTCACAAGTATCACACATACACCTTCTCAATAAGTAGCATATTTTCTTTTCAATCACACACTAGCAAGGAAGGGATATCTTTCTTTTTTTTTTCTTTCTTTTCTTCACAATTTTTCTTTTCAACTTTGCTATTTTTTTTCTTTTCTTTTTCAATTCACTTTTTTTCAATTTCATCAACTTCCAACCTTGCCAATGTTTTTCACTACTTCACACTTTTCACAAATATTCCCCTTCATTAGCTCCACTCAAAAGTCTCCCAACATCCAACCACAACTCCAATCATCTACACAATATCAATAAAGTGCTTAAGGAGTAAGGGCCAAAAGAGTCAATTAAGAACAAATGGGTAGGCTCGGGGTGTGGGTGCCAACAAAAACGGTCAATTCAAATCACAACAACAATTTTTCAAGGTATATATGTAAGGGTAGGCTAACAAAAGAAGGCCTTGTATCATCTCCCGACTAGAGCAAACCTAGGATTTCGCTTTGCACACACACGGGGCAAGTTCTAGACATTAATATGCAACATGGAGCAACAAAAATATGCCTCACAACACACATTGCACATGGTTCACACAAAGAGGCTCCATCAACAACTCTCAACCAAGCTTCTAGAATGCAACTTGTGAAAATTTAAGCACTCATGCACAAAGGTTAACAATCAAGTCAAACAAGTGGACTCAAGCATCTAAAGGGGGTTGTTCCATTTTTTTTCTTTTTCTCTAGGCATGCATCAAATTAAAACCAAGGACACCACAAATAGCACATGCACTCAAGTCCAAGTCCACCGGTATCAACCAAATCAAGGGCACCTAGCATTCTACCTTTTTTCTTAGCCTAGGGTCATCTAAAACTAACTATCCTAATCCTAAAAATGAAAAACTACCCGGTTCAAAGGTCACCCCGTGGAAAAGAACCGCGGCCATAAGAAAAACCACGGGGCGGATGACATGTACCACTAATAAAACTAAAAGGAAAATCTTTTTGGAATTTTTCATTGGTTTTCTAATTTTTTTTCAATTTTCATATATTAAAGCAAGAAATAAATCAAAACAAAGTCAAGTGACAAAATAAAAAGTCCTAAGGTACATGCATCCTAAACCTCAAAAATAAAAACTAGATAAAGGGCAGTACCCCACCCCACACTTAAACTAAGCAATGTCCCAGTGCGACAAAGAAGTAAGTGCAAAAGTAAGAGTACAAGAAAACTGCCCTGAAAGCTGGGTGGTGCACAGGAGTGTGGACCTAGGCCTCCGCCTCATGATCAGTCTCATACTCACTGTCCGGATCATTGGCCACAACATCTGAATCAGTGTTCTCATCCTCCCGCGGATCCACCGTTCCAGCCTCAACCTCGCCCAGCAGGACCTTCGAGGTCTCCGTCAGTGGGACCTTTCGGTCAATAGCAGTCATATCAACGCCCGACTGACGGGCCATAGCCTCCATCATCAAGTACTGACGCGCGGCCAAGTTGGCACTTGTCTCCTGCCAATCGTCCGCCGTCAGCTTCACCGGTGCTGTGGTGATCACCCCCTTGACCGAAGCAATGTCAAAAGGCCTCCCGAAATCAAGGACAATGCGATCCCCAACCTCATCTGCGGGGACGCCCGCCTGCTCTAAGTACCGGGTCAAGAGGTTCCCAAAATACAACCTACTACACGATTTTTCATTCCTCTCTTTTTTCATCATTCTCAACATGTAGTATCCAATGTTCACCGGCCTCCCGGTCATGAAAAAGTACACCATGCACGCCCGAGTCTTAGTGACCTCGGAGTAATGGGAACATGGTAGAATCCGTGCATTGATGAACCTCATCCATACACGTGCCGGCTTGAGAAACTGGGAGAAGTGCATAAACTTATGTCGCCCAGACGCTCCTCGCCCCCACTTATGCGTGGAGCCCTCACCACACAAGGTCTCACGCAAGGCCGTGTAATCCGGTTTCTTGATGTAATTTCTCAACTCATCATAATCGGGGTCAGCTACCCCCAAGAAGGCATTCAATGCTGATGGATCTAATTTCACCTTCACTCCCCTAACCGTCACCATGTCATCATCTCTCCACGCCTCATCGGGCTCCCAGTTAGCATAAAGTTCTTGGACCATGTCCAAGTTGGCGTGCCCCGGACTCTCAAACACTGAGTCCCACTTGAGGGCAATGATCTTCTCGGCCACATCTCTAAACTTTTGTAACACCGGCCGTTTATCAATGGCTTGCTCGGGTATGTACCCCGCAAGCCGCACATTTTTATACCATGTTTGGCAATCTCCCTTCTTTACAAAAGGGAGGCCATACTGGGTCTTGCCTCCGGGACGTGGTATCGGCACCGCGTCCTTTGGAATTTTTGCCTTTGCCTTGGGCTTGGCCGGTGCCTTGCCCTTTTGAGTCGTGGAAGAAGGCCCGGCTTGAGTTGATGCTCTCCTTGGACCCGCAGTGGATGAGGAACTAGCTTTATGCTGGGTAGCGACCATGGTACCTACACAAACACAAGATCAATGTGAGATATATAGCTAATTACCACAAATACAATTCAAGCTCAAGGGTACCACCCCACACTTATCACACACTCAATGTGTCAATCACTCAATTCAATGGCACGAGCAACCCCACACTTGAACAAAACTAGCCTTGGGCAAATATGCCACGGTTTGAATTTTTAAAATCAAGCTAGTGTGGGTGCCTCATGATCAATTCTAGTGTGTATGCAACACCTAATGTTCATAGTAAGCCTAAGGAATGCATTGCTACTCAAGAATTCACAATGTCATTGATATTTCATCTTTGAGGCTTTTTCACAAACACCTAGTGTGCACAACTTTGAACTAGCAATTTCAATGGATTTTGTAATGTATCAACCCTCCCAAATTGTTGGGAGATCTCTTTTTACACGTCACAAGTTCTATACTGATGCAATCGAAAATACGAAAGCGATAAAAGAGATAAAAACGAGACGAGACTCACACTAAGGTTCGAGTAGCAACGAAGAACTTGTTCCGTTACACCCCAAACGATTGGCAAGAATCACCTAACGCTATGCAACTATCCTCAAGAGTCACGTGGCTCGAGCAAATAGAATGATCAGAGACGGATTGAAGAGCAACTTAGATTCATCCAATTGATTCAAGCCAAAATGTTTACAAGGTTCAAGAGCAATGCTCATTAATGTTTTGTGTTCAAAGTAAGCTAAAAAGCAATAAATGAAATGAGGGGTGCATTTGTAACACTCCCTTACAATGTTTTCAACATTCTGGTCCGCTGCTACTCAAGTCCCTATCGCGATCGCGCTAGCTTATATGCGATCGCGCTAGACACTTAAAAGCTGAGGCTCGCGATCGCGTTACTGGTGACGCGACAGCGATGAATAAAATAATACCCTTCGCGATCGCGAAGGTTCTTCACGCGATCGCGAAGAACAAGATTCCAGACTTAGGCAGTAAGCTCAGCAGACTTCCCCTGTTTTTGCCCTGTTTTGCTCCCCTGCTTCCAGCACTGTTTCCTGCCCTGTTTCCACATGGATTGAGCTCCAATGCATTGTCTTTAAGTCCTCCCCCGAGCTCGTATCATCCACGCCTCTCCAAACCAAGTGTAGGTGAGCGTCTTGTATATCCTTGGCTTGACTTCGGGTGAATGGTCTCGATGCAATTTGGGTTGCATCATCCTCCCCTTCTTGAGAAGATTTCGTCCTCGAAATTAAGGCGTCCTCCTCCAAGGTATTATCACCTACATCAAAAGAAGTCAAGTCACTAACATTGAAAGTAGTCGACACATCATACTCACCGGGCAAATCTATCACATATGCATTGTTGTTGATCTTGGACAACACTTGGAATGGGCCATCGCCCCTTGGTGCCAACTTCCCTTTCCGTTGGTTGGGAAACCTTTCCTTGCGGAAATGCACCCAAACCCAATCCCCTTTCTTGAAGTCCACCTTCTTTCTCCCCTTGTTTTTCTTGGTTGCTATCTTCTCATAGGCCTCCTCCAAAGTCTTCCGCACCTTGGCGTGAAGTTCAAGCAATGCCTTGGCCCGAGCTTTTCCTTCAAAATCAACAACCACATCCCTTGGCAAAGGGGTAAGATCAAGAGGAATTAAAGGGTTAAATCCATAAACACACTCGAATGGAGTCATGCCAATCATGCGATGTAAAGTTCGGTTATATGCAAACTCCATGAGTGGTAGCTTATCAATCCAAGTCCCGGCCTTTCCTTTGGTCATAGCTCTAAGTAGAGCTCCCAAAGTCCGGTTCACCACCTCGGTTTGCCCATCGGTTTGAGGGTGGTGGGACGTGGAGAAAAGCAACTTGGTGCCAAGAGCACCCCACAAACACTTCCAAAAATGGCTAAGGAACTTGGAGTCCCTATCACTAACAATGGTGCGAGGCACCCCATGCAATTTCAAGACATTATCAATAAACAAAGAAGCTACATGTTGTGCATCATTAGTCTTTTTGCACGGAATGAAGTGAGCCATTTTGGAGAAACGGTCAACGATAACATAAATGCTATCGTGTCCTTCTCTAGTCCGGGGTAAAGCCATAACAAAATCCATCGAAAGATCAACCCACGGACTAGTAGGTATGGGTAGAGGAGTGTACAACCCATGGTTATTGGATCTAGACTTGGCCTTCTTGCAATCCAAGCAAGAATTGCAAAACTTTTCCACAAGAGGCCTCATCTTTGGCCAATGGAATTGTTCTTTAAGTAGGGCCAAAGTCTTATCCACCCCAAAGTGACCCATCAAGCCCCCGCAATGTGCTTCTTGAACTAGCACATCTCTCCAAGAGGACTCGGGCACACACACTCTCCCATTCTTGAAAATGTAGCCATCTACCCATTGGTACTTTTCCACTCTTTCCCCACTCACTAGAGCATCATGAACACTCTTGAGCTTTGGGTCATGAGCATACAAAGATTTGATGCTTTCAAAACCCATAAGTCTAGAAGCGAGAGTGGTAGCAAGAGCGAATTTTCTCGAAAGCGCATCGGCCACAACATTGTCCTTACCCCTTTTGTAATGAATCACATAAGGGAAGGACTCAATGAACTCCACCCACTTGGCATGTCTCTTGTTCAACCTTTCTTGACCTCTTAGATGTTTGAGTGACTCATGGTCACTCTTGATCACAAATTCCCGAGGCCATAGATAGTGTTGCCAATGGGCTAGAGCTCTCACGAGGGCATACAACTCCTTGTCATACGTGGAGTAATTCAAGGATGCGCCCTTCAACTTTTCACTAAAGTAGGCAACGGGTTTCCCTTCTTGCATGAGAACACCCCCAATACCCACCCCCGAGGCATCACACTCTACCTCAAAAGCCTTCCCGAAGTCGGGCAATTGCAACAATGGGGCGGTACTTAGCCTACTTTTCAATTCTTGGAAAGCCTTTTCTTGCGGCTCTCCCCAAACAAAGGGCTTGTCCTTTTTCACCAACTCGGTGAGTGGTGCGGCAATGGTGCTAAAGTCTCTAACAAAGCGCCTATAGAAACTAGCTAGGCCATGGAAACTCCTCACATGAGAAACAGTGGTAGGAGTAGGCCAATCTCTAATGGCTTCAACTTTGGACTCATCAACTTCTACACCATTGGCACTAAAAACAAAGCCCAAAAAGACAACCTTTTCGACACAAAAGGCACACTTCTTAAAGTTGGCATAGAGCTTTTCGGGTCGTAGCACTTCAAGGACTTGACTCAAGTGGCCCACATGGTCGTCTATTGATTTGCTATATATCAAGATATCATCAAAATAGACAACCACGAATTTGTTGATAAACGGCTTCAAGACATGGTTCATTAACCGCATGAAAGTGCTAGGTGCGTTGGAGAGGCCGAAAGGCATCACCAACCATTCATAAAGACCGAATTTGGTCTTGAATGCAGTTTTCCACTCATCTCCCGGTTTCATCCGGATTTGGTGGTAGCCGGACCTAAGATCTATCTTGGTAAAGACACTTGAACCACTCAATTCATCAAGCATGTCATCAAGTCTAGGAATGGGATGACGATACTTTACCGTTATTTTGTTGACCGCACGGCAATCAACACACATCCTCCATGTCCCGTCCTTCTTTGGCACAAGAATGACCGGGACGGCACACGGGCTCAAGCTTTCTCGAACCAACCCTTTGGTGAGAAACTCATCTACTTGCCTTTGCAATTCCTTTGTATCCTCCGGGTTGCTCCTATAAGCCGGCTTGTTTGGAATTTGGGACCCCGGGACAAAATCAATTTGGTGCTCAATCCCCCTCAAAGGAGGAAGACCACTCGGCATCTCTTCCGGAAACATGTCCTCAAATACCTTCAAAACATTCTCAATAGCACTAGGCAAAGGGTTAGGAGAATATTCAAATTCGGAGGTGAGAATCATACCTTTGTACACTAGGCAAATGAGTAGTTTGTTGCCATCATTTCCTCTCAAAAGTTCACCCGGTTGCATCATGGCACAAATGCCACCGGTAGAAGATGGTGGAGTCACCACCAAGCTCTCGGCCAAAGAGCTAGTCCCAACAACCGACTTAGCCTTTGCCGCTTCCCTCAATTCCCTCATGCGCTTGTAGTCATCACTTACTTGCTTGGGCGATAAGGGCTTGAGTACAAACTTCTTACCTTCATGCTTCACCGTGTAGGTATTGGCACGGCCATCATGAACCACATGTCGATCAAATTGCCATGGCCTTCCAAAGAGGAGGTGGCATGCTTGCATGGGCACAACATCAAACATGTGTTCATCCACATAGTTCCCTATCTTGAACTTGATTAAGCATTGTTTGACCACCCTCAATTCACCACACTCACTAAGCCATTGCAAACGGTAAGGACTTGGGTGTTTTAAGGTGGGTATTTTCAATTGGGAGACTAGTGTTTGGCTAATGACATTGGCACAACTTCCCGAGTCAATAATCATGGAACAAAGGAGACCCATGACTCGGCATTTAGAATGGAAGAGGTTCTCTCTTTGTAAAGTCTCACTATCCTCCACCAACATGGCCCCTAAACTCCTCCTCACAACAAGAAAAGCATGGGCGTCATCATCATCCTCCATTGCAACCTCCCCCTCATCAACCCCCTCATCATCCTCTACTCCCTCTTCTTCCTCGGGCTCACTATCTTGTTCATACACCAAATCACCCACAAGAACCATAGTTTTCTGGGTAGGGCAATCTTTGGAGATATGTCCATAACCCTTACACTTAAAGCATTGAGTAGAAGTAGAAATAGGATTACTTAAGTGAGTTCTAGAATTACCTCCCACTTGTGGTGTAGACTTCTCAAAAGGCTTCTTCACATCCTTGCTAGGGGTTGCACCACTTGAACTTGGGAACTTGGCATTGGGAGTAGGAGTCTTCCACTCCCTTGGCTTGCTCATGGAAGTAGTAGTACCACTCTTGTATCGGAGGGCTCTCTCCTCTTTGAGCCATTTCTCGGCTTCAATGGCATCATCACATAGCTTGTATAGATCATCATATTTGTGGAACTTCAATTGTGAAGCTATGTCTCGGTTCAAACCCCCTTTGAAACGGATCATGGCCGTCTCATTTCTTCCTCATCCAAGTCAAGACTCATGCGGATTTGCTCAAAGTCATTGAAATATTCCCCAACCGTTTTGGGGCCTTGTTTCAACTCATAGAAACGCTTGTGTTGGTCCACACGGTATTGACTAGTCAAGTACTTTTCATCCATCACACGGATCAACTCTTCCCAAGTAAGATTGATAGCCATTCCCATCCTCCTTCTATTCCTCTTTACCGATTCCCACCATGTAGAAGCAAAGGATTCAAAGGAGGATATTGCATACTTGGTCTTCTTCACCTCGGGCATGTCGTTGGTGTCGAATATCCGCTCCATGGACAACTTCCAATCAATATACTCCACCGGGTCACTACTCCCTTTGAAAGAAGGAATAGTAAGCTTCACACTATTAAGGTTGTTATGTTCTCGACCCCCTTGGTGCGGCTCCGGTTGGCCTCCAAAGTTATCTCCATAACCACCATAATCTCTCCTAGCATTCCCGCCAACATACCCTATGGATTGCCCTCGACTCTACCCCTATCCACATTGCGACCCCTAAATGGAAAGTGAGCACCATACCCACCATCACCATAATCATCCTCCTCCCCTTCTTGAGCTTGTGCAACTTGCTCAAAAGGTTGAACATTTCGGATCGGTCCGGGAAGTGGAGCATTCCTTTGGGGATTGCCCATAAGGTTAGGAATGGTCACTCGTTGGGTATTGCCCAACAATTGGTCAATTCGATCACGATCCTCCCTTACCCGTTGTTGGCGATTGAGCAACTCAACAACTTGTTCCGGGGTAAAGGTCGGGCTACTTGTGCCCTCAACACCATCAATTTGGGCACTCGGGGCCCCCTTCTCAACTTGGACACTCGGGGTCCCCTTTTCCGATTGCTCATTGGAAGTCCCTTGCTCAACTAGGGCACTTGAAGCACCCTTTTCAAGAGACTCAATCCTTTGGTTCATGAGGTCCATCTTGGCAAGAAGGTTAGCCAAGGCCTCCTTTATGAAATCTTGTCCTTCGTTGGTCATTGTACCTGCAACAATCAAAAACAAGAAAAGAGATTAGAGTAAAAGTCCTCACTCACTCCCTCACTTTTGTTTGTCGCTCGGGTTCTCTCAAGTTGGGGTTAGGTTCACACAAGCTTGAGATCAATGGCCTCCTCGTAGTTGCGCAACCTCCTCAATGATCAAACCAAAATACAAGAACCAAATGCTCTTCGGGAAGAGTGGATTCAATGGGACTCGATAAACGCTAAGCTATTTGGTGCGCACTTGAACCAAACAATTAACTACGAATCTTCTTTGAATTCTACTCTCCTTTTAGGCACGAGGATCCTATTCGCACAATGGATTAGTACTAATTAGGTAGAAGTGTTACCCTCAAAGTACTAACCGGAAGTGACGCGATCAAATGTCCAAAGATCGAATCGTCACCAAACGGATTCGAAATTGGATGAATTTTGGTTTGTGATCTAGGAACTCACCATATTTGATGATGGTATGGGAGTTTTGGTGGTTGGAAACTGTTACGATAGCTCTGCGAACATTCTGTCCAACTTCAGGAAATTCTGGAAAATGGTACACTTCGCGATCGCGTGCAGAGGGGCGCGATCGCGATGAACAAAAACTCAGAAATGGCGCGACAGTGCGAGACCTTGCGCGATCGCGCAGGTTTGTTCAGCTGAACCAGAAACTCGACAGAAAACTGCAGATTTTGGCACACAAACAACCCAACTTCAATTTGTTTCAGTTTTTCAAGCTTCCACAAGGGTTTTCAACTGTAGTAAACACTTGCCAATGGTTTAAACAAACAAACAACCATCAAACAACCTGTTTTCAATGAATTTTGGTCAAGTTCTTCAAATGTTCAAACCTTCAAGAACTCAAAATTTCGATTTTCACTCCAACACTCCAAATGATGTTATGATGGTATCAAAACAATGGGAAAACTATAGTGAACAATCCCCGATACCAAACATCCACAAAATCATAACATCAAACAAGTTTTGGCAAATTTGCAAAATATTCAACTTAGGGTTCAAATTTTCCCAAACTTTGATTTTCAATTCCAAAACGTGTTTTGTTGGTTCCCAATTGTCGGGATTATATAAACGATCAATCCCCGATAATTAACACCAACAAAATCGTAATAACAAGCGATTTCCTTCAAATTTTTGGGTTTTCAAATTTTTGAATTTTTTTCTTCTTTTCAATATAACAAGAACAAGAACACGAAAATAAACACGAAACAAAGATGACAAGCACGAAGAGTAGGACGAGGGTTCGTAAGAACGTAACCCTAGCCTTGCTCTGATACCAACTGATGCAATCGAAAATACGAAAGCGATAAAAGAGATAAAAACGAGACGAGACTCACACTAAGGTTCGAGTAGCAACGAAGAACTTGTTCCGTTACACCCCAAACGATTGGCAAGAATCACCTAACGCTATGCAACTATCCTCAAGAGTCACGTGGCTCGAGCAAATAGAATGATCAGAGACGGATTGAAGAGCAACTTGGATTCATCCAATTGATTCAAGCCAAAATGTTTACAAGGTTCAAGAGCAATGCTCATTAATGTTTTGTGTTCAAAGTAAGCTAAAAAGCAATAAATGAAATGAGGGGTGCATTTATAACACTCCCTTACAATGTTTTCAACATTCTGGTCCGCTGCTACTCAAGTCCCTATCGCGATCGCGCTAGCTTATATGCGATCGCGCAAGACACTTAAAAGCTGAGGCTCGCGATCGTGTTACTGGTGACGCGACAGCGATGAACAAAATAATACCCTTCGCGATCGCGAAGGTTCTTCACGCGATCGCGAAGAACAAGATTCCAGACTTAGGCAGTAAGCTCAGCAGACTTCCCCTGTTTTTGCCCTGTTTTGCTCCCCTGCTTCCAGCACTGTTTCCTGCCCTGTTTCCACATGGATTGAGCTCCAACGCATTGTCTTTAAGTCCTCCCCCGAGCTCGTATCATCCACGCCTCTCCAAACCAAGTGTAGGTGAGCGTCTTGTATATCCTTGGCTTGACTTCGGGTGAATGGTCTCGATGCAATTTGGGTTGCATCATATACTACGCATCATAGACAATTAAGCATATCAAGATTGAATTTTTATGAAGAAGCTTGCAACTAGTTAAGAGAATCACCCATGAGCAATAATGAAGACAACTTACATGTTATTGAGAAGGAAGAGTAGTAATGTACTTACTTGATGGTGTTAGAAGTGATTGCACAAGATTTGGGATGAGTTCAATAGTTGCTAGTGAATTAGTGTGTGATTAGAGAGAATTTGGAGTGAAAGTAATGAAGAAATAGTGCTAGGAATCGGGGTTATAGGGGTAGGGAATTAAAGAATTTCGGGTCAAACCCGTTGACCCGTTTTTAACCCACAAATTCTGGCCTTGCGCGTTGTGTTCCGCGCCGCAGACCTATAGCGCGCCAATATTTGGAACTTCTGCCAAGCCTCGCGCGGTGGGAGGCGCTGGGCGCTCCCAACCGCGCCTGGCTACTTTGCCTCAGCTTTTTCCTCGCGCTTTGGGAGGCGCTCGGCACTCCCGAACGCGCCCGAGCACGTTTTTTCGCACCGATTTTTAATTCTAAGTACAAACCCAAGCGTGGGACATGTTTCGAGACGTCCCATACCCCTCAACGCATGCATTTCACCTTATTTAGCTCACCCGATTCCTGCAAAACGACACACAAAAACAACAAAAACGTGACACTATAAAATGAAAAAAATCCTAACTATTACAAGTACAAACTCGAGTTGCCTCCTGAGAAGCGCCTTATTTAACGTCGTGGCACGACGGGTATAAATCAAGGGTCTCTCAAAGTAATTGAAGTACGGTGATTCACCGCACCTCCCCAATAATGTTTCACCCGTTGACCATTAACCAAAAATGTGTTTCCCGAATCTTGGGCTCTCAATTCAACCGCTCCATGTGCGGTAACACGAACCACTTCAAAAGGCCCAGACCATCTCGACTTCAACTTGCCCAGAAATAATTTCAACCTCGAGTTGAACAATAATACAAGCTGCCCGGGCTCAAAAGAACGACGCTCAATGTGCTTATCATGCCACTTCTTTGTCCGTTCCTTATACAATTTCGCATTTTCATACGCATGGAAACAGAACTCTTCAAGTTCATGCAATTGGAGCATCCTCTTCTCACCCGCCAAAGCCATATCAAGATTGAGCTTTTGAATTGCCCAATACGCCTTATGCTCTAATTCAACCGGCAAGTGACAAGCCTTACCATAAACAAGCCTATATGGAGAGGTTCCAATAGGTGTTTTGAAAGCAGTTCGGTAGGCCCAGAGAGCATCATCTAACTTCATAGCCCAATCCTTCCTCGAGGCATTCACAGTCTTCTCAAGGATTTGCTTGATCTCTCTGTTAGACACTTCCACTTGGCCACTAGTTTGGGGATGATAAGCAGTAGCCACCTTGTGGCGAACCCCATACTTAGCCAATAACTTATTGAACAACCGGTTACAAAAATGCGTACCTTCATCACTAATGATAGCCCGCGGTGTCCCAAAACGAGTGAAAATATTCTTCTTCACGAACTTCACCACCACACTCGCATCATTTGTAGGAAGTGCAATGGCCTCCACCCATTTAGATACATAATCAACTGCTACAAGGATATATTTATTGCCCATAGACGGTGGGAATGGACCCATGAAATCAATACCCCAACAATCAAACAGCTCAATCTCCAAGATATTGTTCAAAGGCATCTCGTGACGCCTAGTAATGGTACCCGTTCTTTGGCAACGATCACATTGCTTCACTAAGGCATGAGCATCTTTAAATAAAGTGGGCCAAAAGAAACCAGATTGAAGTACCTTTGCAGCTGTTCGATCTCCACCAAGGTGGCCACCATAAGGAGAGGAATGGCAGCTCTGTAGAATCGGCTCTACTTCTTCCCTCGGAACACATCTCCTAGCTAGTTGATCAACTCCTATCTTGTACAAATAGGGCTCATCCCACACATAAAATCTGCTCTCATGAAGGAGTTTACGCTTCTGCTCAGCAGTTGCCCCAGGGGGATACACATTACTCACAAGGAAATTTACCATGTCAGCATACCATGGTACCGCAGCTTCATCTAGAGCGAAGAGCTGCTCATTAGGAAATACCTCTTTAATCTCAGGCCCCTCATCTACATGATCTCTATTCTCCAGCCTTGACAAATGATCAGCTACTTGATTCTCAGTCCCCTTGCGATCTCGAATTTCAACATCAAACTCTTGCAATAGGAGAACCCATCTAATGAGTCTAGGCTTGGAGTCCTTCTTTTCAAACAAATACCGGATTGCGGAATGATCAGTGTAGACAACAACACGAGTGCCAACCAAATAAGATCTGAATTTATCAAAAGCATAAACCACGGCTAGCAACTCCTTCTCAGTGGTAGTATAATTGGACTGGGCTGCATCAAGCGTCTTGCTTGCATAATAGATGGAGTGAAAAATTCTTCCAATTCTTTGGCCTAGAACAGCCCCAATAGCATTATCACTCGCATCACACATCAATTCAAATGGCAAAGACCAGTCAGGGGCAATGATGATTGGTGCGGTCACCAACCTTTTCTTCAACTCTTCAAATGCCTTGAGACAAGCATTATCAAACACAAATTTCACATCCTTCTCCAACAATTTGCACAAGGGAGTGGAAATTTTGAAGAAGTCCTTTATGAAGCGCCTATAGAACCCTGCATGTCCCAAGAAACTACGCACCCCCTTAACAGAGATAGGTGGTGGTAATTTCTCAATAGCCTCTATCTTCGCCTTGCCAATCTCAATCCCTTGCTTTGACACCTTGTGCCCAAGTACTATGCCTTCTTGAACCATAAAGTGACATTTTTCCCAATTCAGCACCAGATTTGTTTCTTCACAACGGCTCAGCACAGCATCAAGATTCTTCAAGCATTCATCAAAAGAGTCACCAACCACTGAGAAATCATCCATAAACACCTCCACAAATTTTTCCACCATATCAGTGAAAATAGCCATCATGCACCGCTGAAAAGTCCCCGGGGCATTACACAACCCAAATGGCATCCTCCTAAATGCATAGGTGCCATATGGACAAGTAAAAGTGGTCTTCTCTTGGTCTTCGGAAGCTATCACAATTTGATTGTAGCCCGAATAACCATCCAAGAAACAATAATACTCATGGCCTGCAAGTCTATCCAACTTCTGATCAATAAAAGGGAGTGGGAAGTGATCTTTCCTGGTGGCCTTGTTCAGCTTCCTATAATCAATGCAAATTCGCCACCCTGTAACAGTTCTTGTAGGAATCAACTCATTGTTCTCATTCTTCACCACTGTCATGCCCCCCTTCTTAGGAACACATTGCACTGGACTCACCCACTTGCTGTCAGAGATGGGAAAAATAATGCCAGCATCCAGCCACTTGATAACTTCTTTCTTCACCACCTCCTTCATGATTGGATTTAGCCTCCTCTGCTGCTCTATGGATGGCTTATGATCTTCCTCCAAGAGAATTTTATGCATGCAGAAAGAAGGACTAATCCCTCTAATATCAGCAATAGTCCAGCCAATAGCTCTCTTGCGCTCTCGCAATACCCGCAACACCTTCTCAACCTGCACATCAGACAACAAAGAAGAAAGGATCACGGGCAAAGTATTACCTTCACCCAAATAAGCATAACGTAAATGTGCGGGTAAAGGCTTGAGCTCAAGATTAGGAGCTTTCTCAATAGACGGTTTAGCAGGATCTAAGGTCAACGGTCTACCAAGCTCCTCAAATTTCTTCCACCCTGGGATGAATCTACTCTGCATATTAAGAACCTCCACATATTCTTCAGTATCTTCATCCTTCAGGATATCATCATCATCACCAAGAGTGCCCTTTCTAAAGAATCAACATTAGAAGCCAAGAATGACCTCTAATCAGCAGTCAACTCATCATCTATCACTTTTACCATGGACAACTCTTCATAATGAGAAGGAAGCTGGGTAGCTCTGAACACATTAAACACAGCTTCTTCCCCATTTACCTTCATGATCATCTTACCAGCTCTGACTCTAATAACAGCATCAGCAGTAGCCAAAAATCCTCTTCCCAAGATGAGAGGAACCTCAGGATCAGCTTCATAATCAAGAATAATAAAATCAACGGGTACTATGAACTGACCCACTTGTACGAGCACATCCTCAATAATCCCCTCGGGGCATGTCAAAGATCTATCAGCAAGCTGCAGAGTCACAGTAGTGGGTCGTGGCTCACCCAGGCCTAGCTTCCTAAAAACTGAAGAAGGCATCAAATTCACACTAGCACCCAAATCACATAAAGCACGACCCACCTCATGTTCCCCAATTTTCAAAGGGATGGTAAAACTGCCAGGGTCCTTCAATTTCTGCGGAAGCTTGCTTCTAACTCTCGAACTGCACTCCTCAGTAAGTGCAACTGTCTCAAAGTCAGTCAATCTTCTCTTGTTAGCAACAATATCCTTGATGTATTTAGCATATTTGGGAACATCCCGCAAAAGCTCCACCAAAGGAATATTTACCTGAATTTGACTCAATATCTCCAAAAATTTCTTGCATGCTGCATCAACTTTCTGCTTCTGAAGTCTCTGCGGGAAAGGTGGTGGTGGTCTAACAATAGTAGACTCGGGCTGCTTTTCAGTTACTTTTTCTGCTTCTTTCTCCGCCTCCCTATCAGCATTTGGCTCTAACTCACCAACAGGCTTCTTTGGCTTTGGGGGAACTTCTTCCAAAGCTCTTCCATTCCTCAAAGTCACAGCTTGCACAAATTCTCTAGGATTCTTCTCTGTATCACTCGGTAAAGCACCCCGAGGTCTATTGTTTTGTGCTTCAGCTAGCTGCCCCAATTGCCTCTCAAGATCTTTCTGCGCATTGCTCAAATCTTTAATTGTCTGTGCCTGAGATGCTGAATCATCCATGAGCTTTTGCTGCCCTGCAAGAATTTTCTTAAGCATATCCTCAACTGAACTCAACTGCTGTGGCTGGCTCTGCGACTGTGACCCCTGCTGTGGTGCATTTTGGGTCCTCTCATTGCCTTGAGGCTGCTCACGACTATCCCTCCAAGAAAAATTTGGGTGACTACGCCAACCCGTATTGTAGCTGTTACCATATTGATTGCGATTCTGACCCTGTGATCTGTTCTGATTACCCACATAGTATACTGACTCTGGATTAGAGGGGCAGACATCAGTAGCATGATCCTCTCCACAAACCTCACAAAAAGTCTGAATTTGTTGCACTGGAGCTGCTGGTTGTTGAGTCTGCGATAAAGTTAGCTTGCTGATTTGATTGGAAATAGCATCCATTTTCGCCCTTAGCTCTGAAACTGCATCCAATTGAAGTACCCCAGCAGACTTCTGCGTAATAGCTCTACCAACACCCTGCCAATCAGGATTGCTCTGCGAAAACTTGTCAAGTAACTCATAAATTTGATCAAAGTTTAAAGCCAGTACTTGACCTCCAGCAGTAGCATCTACCACAATCTTCGTGTGTGCATTCAACCCCTCAACAAAAGTGTGTGCAATAACCTCATTGGATTGGTTGTGGTGTGGACAATCCCTCAATAGAGCCTTAAATCTCTCCCAGGCTGAGTACAAAGATTCTCCGTCTAACTGTCTGAATGACATGATTTCACTCCTCAGCCGGGCTGTCTTAGCAGACGGATAAAACTTAGCCAAGAATTTCTTAGCCAAATCCTCCCAAGTAGTGATAGACCCAGGCTTCTCAGCCTTTAACCACTTCCTTGCTGTCCCTATCAATGAGAATGGGAACAAAGTCAAACGAACATAATCAGTAGGCACACCCGTTGGTGTATAAGTATCACTGATCTCCAGAAAGTTTTGAATGTGTTGCTGTGGATCCTCATGAAGTAATCCAGCATATTGCCCCGTCACATGCAGCAACTGAATCATGCCGGGCTTGATCTCAAAGTTTCCAGTAATAGCAGGCTTCACAATACTAGACTCCACCCCTTTCAGACTAGGGAGAGCCACATCTCGCACTGCTATTGCTTGTTCTTCTGCCATTTCAATAGGTAAAGAAGCAGGTACGATTGCTAGTGCTTCTCGATCTCTTGCTTCCTTTCTTAATTTTCTCAAGGTTCTTTCAGGCTCGGGATCAAAAGGTGCGAGTGATTCGTCCTTCTTATTCCTTTGCATGCAAAACCTGTAGCCTGAAATAGCACAAGACACTCAACAAAAAATTAAACCTGAATAGAAATTAAGTAATCGTTCAAAAGAAATTAGTCCGTAATAGTCCCCGGCAACGGCGCCAAAAACTTGTTGCTCCCAAACGCACACGCAGGTATACGCGGTCGCCAAGTAATAAAGTGACTAAGTCGAGTGTCGATCCCACGAGGACTGTGCAGACTAATACTTCGTAAACAATTTCTATCAAACTATCCAGGGGTCTTGTTCTTAATTGGTGAGAGTTTTTGTAACCAAAAAGCAGTAATTAAAGCGCCAGATGTGTAGTCAAGCAATGGTGCAAACTTCGGGTGTTGTCAATATTAAGAGGACGGTCCAGGGTCAGAGTTACGAACAATCCAGTTGATGTATTCAATTGATTCCACTTCTTAAATCCCGGGTTACTAACTGTCAGAGTAATTGTAATTATGAAAACCTTTCAGTTATTCACAATCTATGCAAGCTACTTCAATCCCTATATGTCTATGGGTTAAATCACATGCACGCATTAACGATCTCTGTAATGAGTTAAACTAGGCAAGCAAGTATATGTCTATCCTACTCGCGAATTGGTTCCCCGATGCCCGGGTTCACAAACTAGTTCTATTCTTTCTTATTACGTAATTAGATTCTCTCTTTCGAGTTCAACCCAAAAACCATAGATAATGCATAATTATCGAGCTCTTAACAATTATACAAGTGAAATCAAGAAAGAATAAGTAACCCGTTATGGGATTCAATCAATGGGAATCAATCTTCAACAATCAACTTTCATGTAAAACTCTAACCCCAGAACGTAAGGAAATTAGCCACACATATTCATAATCACAAGGCAAATATTTGATGTAATAATGAATTAATTGATGAAATAGATGAAAGATTAAGAATCACCCTTGTTCAATGAAGTATGTAGCTCTCAATATTGCCCAAAGTCAAGAACTCTCTTCAAAAACTAAGTAATAAACTATTTATAATGTTTCCAAACCCTTGGTAATAAGTTAGACCCAAAACTAGAAGGAATAGGGAGTAAAATCGCGCACAAGGGGCGCTACAACGGGCGCCCCGCGCCCCGAAAAGCGTGACACCAACCAGAACCCGCCTTCAGCCTTCGTGCTTTAGCCCTGCGGCGCGCCATGAACCGCGCAAGCCTCCTCGCGCTATAGGCTGCGCGGCGCGGGGGCTGTAGCGCTAGGCCAAATTGCTCTTCTTTCGCTCCAAAACTCGGCTTGTGTCGTGCCTTTGTGTGCTCAATCCAACCTTCAAACATCCTTCAACCAATTCATGCTCAATCAAGCTTCGAAATGCTCCAAATGTATCGCGTAACGACCTACACACGAACAACACAACATCAGCGTAAAACCACATTCACAAGCTACCAAACAAGTGCAAAACAAGCTCAAATGTGCGGAAATATTAAGGAAAAGTAGGCATAAAATGCCGAACATCATGTGTTATATGAGGTCTTTTGGGGACATATCATATACCAAGTTGAAGGTCTTGAATTTTAGTTTCTAGCACTTTTGACTGTTTGTTCATACAATATCTGGATAAATATATATGAGCGTCAGAAATTAGGCCAGACGAAGGGACATAAGCGCAAAAGAGGGCTAGAAGTGAAATATTTTTAGTATAAAAGAGAAATTCATCTTCCTTCTCGCCATTTCTAGAAATATCAAGAGAGAAATAGTGCTTTCATAAGTATTGAAGCCATTTTTATAGTTTTGAAGGAAGGACGCCAATCTTAACTCGAAATTGAAGACGGATTGCGTCAAAACGCTCTACGCGATTAAGGTAACGTTATGCTACCTTCAATTTCGTCTATAGCTTGAATTTTAGAATTACTTAATGGCTAAGTAAAGTACCTAAATGTTGTGTTATAGCTTGTTTTAGCTTTAGAAGGTGTTGAATTCAAAGGAAACAAGGTCTAGAAATAAAAAAACATCAAAGGTATGTACGGCTAAACCTTTCTTTCGACAAGGCACCTATCTTATAGCTTTTGAAGCTTTTCTTAGTTCCAAACATGGTGTTTCTTGTTGGGTACTTGTATATAATCAAGGTATCCTTGTATATACTTAATTTGGTACTAAAATCTAAGGTGAAAGATGTCCAAAATAGCAAGATAAAATATTTTAAAATCTGGAAAATTGTTTTATCTTCGAACAGATGTTAGTAGTTTGAGCATAACTCATTGTAAAAAATTTATATTGAGATGTTTTAAGATTCTCCGGAACCCTAAGATATATATCTACAACTTTCATGAAGACCATGAAGTCTATAACTTTGATCTACACCCTAAAAACTATGATGCAATACAGGATAGTAGTACTGTTCAAAAAATTTGTACAGCCGTGGAATTGTTATACCGTCCGATCATCTCATCTTGTTATCCATTAAATTTGTTTATGTTATTATTTCTCCGGGTACCCATTCCCGTGTATATTATAGTGTTGGTTCCGCTTTCACGGATCATCCAGTTTCAGTGGAAACTCTGCCAAAATTTTTATAAAAAGTCAAAGAGTTAGACAAATTCTGAGTTCTAGGATTTGTCTATAATTCCATCCCGGATTTTCTTATCATTCCTTTGAGTCCATATCTATTTGTTTCCACATGTGTTATGCCTCATACAAGCTTATTCTTATATTGTGATCATATTATGCGTGATTTCGAGTCCCCCGTAGAGGCTGGACATTGGACACACAGTCCGGTCGCGTGCGATACTACCCGTCTGGGGGACACAGCCCCTCTGGTTTAGCGGGAGTTGAAACACCTAGTGTGACCGGGTCTCATTCACACACTCTGACCAGAAAGACTAGATATTACTTGCTGGGGGGACATAGCCCATAACACCCGCCGGGTTTGTTATATACGCGTATATAGCCACGCTATGCACTGCACGGCATGCACTACATGACTATACATGAGGCTAGTTCAGATGTTCAGTTACCTGATTTGGGGGGATACAGCCCATAACACCAGACAGGTACCAGTTTAGATAACAGTTTAGTTTTAGCTTAGTACCAGTTATCAGTTCTCAGTTATTAGCCACCAGTTCTTAGTGTCAGTATCAGTTGACAGCTATCAGTTCCAGTTTCTTGTTACCAGTTATCAGTCATATTACAGTCACTTATCAATATAGTTCAACTCAGTCTTCAGTTTCAGATTCAGCTAGACTTCAGTTTATATTCGGATCATGTTTAGTACGTTCTTTTCAGATTTCCAGCTACATTGCTATGCTCCAGCTTATATTTACATATTTATATTCCAGCCTTATAGTTTCATTCAGCTATGATATATTATATGCTCATGCCTTACATACTTTATACATATCGTACTCACGCCGTTTTCTGGGGCGCTGCGTTTCATGCCGCGTAGGTACAGAGAGATCAAACCCGGAGCCACGTTAGTAGGCTATCTACCAGCTGTTGGAGTCACTCTGTCTCCTTCCAGAGTTTACTACTTTTGGTATGTTGTACAGACGTCTAGTAGGTATGGCGGGGCCTTGTCCCGTCCTTTGTATATTCAGTTCAGTACTCTTAGAGGCCTGTAGATATGTCCCTGTGTGGTTCAATCACTATGTTATGTATGTCAGCGTGTGATAACCTTGTCATCTTTGCAAACTTTATGTCTTCAGTAAATATGTATGTGTTTATAACCAGGTTGCCAACTCATCTCTATTATTCATAGATTATTAGTAGGTTTAGCGATGATCGACACTCAGTGTCGGTTATCCGTCGCGGCCCTAGGTTTAGTCGTGACAAAAGTGGTATCAGAGCAGTATAGTCCTAGGGAGTGTATAGGTCGTGTCTAGTAGAGTTTTGTTCCAGAGTATGTTGCGCGCCATACATATGAACAAGAGGCTACAAGGCATTTCAGAATGGATTCTTTCTTTCTTCTCTAGATCGTGCGATAAGTCCATGATTTTAGAATTCACCCTTCTAACCTTAATGTTGTGAATATAGCAATGCCGCTGAAAAAACTAACAGTTGCCCAGAAGGGCAAGGCTATTTCCGGCCATGGTACTAGCAGAGTGCCCCCTGAGGTGGATGAGAGTGAGGAGTCCAGACCTGAGGCTCCATCTGAGGCCTCACAGATCCCCTCAGTTCAGGGTGATATTAGAGGTACTGCAACTACAATACCTCCAGCTCCTCAGCCTGATAGTCAGGGGCAAGAAGTGAGGGATGCCATCAGATTATTGACCAGTGTTGTAGTTGCTCAGACTAGACAGCATAGTGCAGATGCCCAGGGAGATACTGGATCCAAGATCAGGAATTTTATCCGACTAGAGCCTCCAGTCTTTACTGGATCCCATACATGAGAGGACCCTCAAGATTTTCTAGTGAGGATAGCCAGGGTGTTGAGGGTCATGCACGTGTCAGACACAGAGTCAGTAGAGTTGGCTGCATTCAGATTGCATGACTTAGCAGCAGGGTGGTATCAGACATGGGAGCTATCTAGAGGGCCAGATGCTACTCTGGCGACTTGGAAGGAATTCTCGGATGCCTTTTTTCATTAGTATATGCCTATAGAGACACCGAGAGCACGTGCTGATCAGTTCCTTACCTTGAGACAGGGAAGTTTGAGTGTAGAAGAGTATAATTAACGCTTTAATTCTTTAGCAAGGTTTACCCCTATAGTGGTAGCGAGTATGGAGGATAGAATTCAAAGGTATGTAGTGGGACTAGGTCCACCCCTGGTGAACGAGTGTATGACTGTTGCTATGTAGCCAGGTATGAGCATATCACGCATTCAAGCGTTTGCTTTATCACTTTAGGAGAGGAAGCAGAAACAGAGAGCCGATAGGGATAGAGTGTCACATAAGAGGGGAAGATTTTCTGGTTCGTTTGGAGAGACATCTGGAGCGAGTAGGCAACAGAGCGTTAGACAGCCACCAGCTAGTATACCTCCACAGTCCCGTGCCCCGAGATTTGATAGACATCCTCAGTTAAGAGCTAGTCAGGCATCACATACTTTAGGATTTCAATGTCGTGATACTTCTGTATAGGCCGGTCAGACATATCCTAGATGTCTAGATTGTGGTAGACGCCACTTGGGACCATGTCAGTTAGGAGTTGATACTTGTTTTATCTGTCGCGAGGTAGGCCGTTTCATGAGAGATTGCCTGACTAAGGGTGGCAGTGGTGCAGCCCAGCCAGCTAGAACAGTAGTAGCTTCCTCAGCACCAGCACGCCCTCAGGGGCAAGTTCTTCAGGCACTAGCAGGTCGTGGTAGAGGTCGAGCTCCTACAGCAGGCGGTACTCAAAACCGCACCTATCCTCTTATTGGTCGACAGGACCAAGAGGCTTCACCAGATGTAACCACACAGGTACTCTATCGGTAAATTCTCTTGATGTATATGTGTTGATAGATCATGGTTCTACACTATTATATTTTACTCCCTTTGTTGCTGTTAAATTCAAAATAGTACCGGAGGCTATTAGACCTTTTAAGGTAGCCACTCCCGTTGGTGATTCTGTAGTAGCTAGGCGTGTTTATAGAGGTTGCACAGTGATGATTGGCGACTGTAGCACTACAGCTGACTTAGTTGAGCTAGAAATGGTTGATTTTGATGTTATTCTCGATATGGATTGGTTGTCTTTTTGTTATGCTAACGTTGATTGTAGAGCGAAGATAGTCCAGTTTCACTTTCCAGGAGAATTAGCTATAGAGTGGCAGGGTGTTTCTGCATTGCTAAAGGGTCTGTTTATTTCTTACCTTAAGGCAAGGAAGCTAATTGCAAAAGGCTGCTTATATCATATTGTTCATGTTTGAGACTCAGACAAGGAGACGCTGACTCTTGAGTCAGTTTTGGTAGTGAATGAGTTCCCTGATGTATTTACAGATGAGTTACCTGGTCTTCCTCTAGAGATTCCTATTGATGTAGTGCCAGGTACGCAACCCATATTCATTCCTCCCTATAGGATGGCACCAACAAAACTAAAAGAACTTAAGGAGCAACTGAAGGATTTGTTAGATAAAGGCCTCATCAGACCCAACATTTCCCCGTGGGGAGCCCCGGTATTATTTGTGAAAAAGAAAGACGGCTCTCTACGCATGTGCATATATTACAGACAGCTGAATAAAGTCACAATCAAGAATAAATACCCTCTGGCTAGGATTGATGACTTGTTCGACCAACTCCAGGGTGCCAAGTATTTCTCGAAGATAGATTTGCAATCAGGCTACCATTAGGTTAGAGTCAGAGAATGTGATATACCTAAGACTGCATTCAGGACTATGTATGGCCATTATGAGTTTTTATTGATGTCGTTTGGACTCACTAATTGAAGCAGCCCGAACACGTGCTGATCAAGTGTTCGATCTACCGGGGAGACCGATGACACGAAGTCAAGCCAAGCTGCTGCACGATGTGCACATTCACTTAGCCTGGCCGAAGGAAGCCCATTGCTCCGAAGCTGAGTGGCCGGGCTCAAGAACCGAAGGCATTATCTTCAGATTTGAGCCCGAAGGCAAAGTGACCGAGGACATTGAGCTCGAAGACAAGTGAGCGTCCAAAGAGGATCAGAGAGAAGTTCTTGTAAATGAGAAAGCCAGCGCGTATAAAAAAAAAAAATAGAGTGAAATAGAAGACCAGCCGCTTTAAGGCTGGATGCATTATGTAATAAAAGTAAATCCTAACTATTGCCATTTTCTATTATGGAGATGTGTGTGTAGAAGAAACAGTATATTGATAAAGAAAGTTTTTTCCGAAGTCAAAAGAGCGATTAGGTTGAAAAAATAAAGGATTTCTAACCATCTTATTATCCTATAACACTATAACATAGACCAATTAAATGAAACGAAAAACAAAAGAGATGATAGAGAATCCGTTGAGAAGTTTACCTGTATCCAATGAGTTCGAGCAAGCGACCACGCACCGAAGTCAAGGCTGCCGAACACAAACTTAGCTCAGCCCTGCGTGGCTTGTTTTTATTGGTCACTTGTGACTATTTACTACTTTAACCTTAGCATAGTCTATAAATAGTCCATTTTACTTCATTGTAAAGGATCCAGTTTTTAGTTATATGAAAAACATAGCAAGTGCTATTGTGAGTCTCCGATGGAGCCAAACCCCGACGTGGGCTTTTAAAGAACTTGTGTCAATCGGTGTTATTCGTTTGAACAAATTCTTCTTGATCATTCAATTTGCAAGAAGCGGGTCTTTCTTTAGGATTGTTGCTTAGTATAGGTGCGTCTTGAGTTCCCTTCGATCGAGCTTTGAGACAGGTTCCTCACTGTTCTTTCGAATCGAAGCAAGATTTGTCTTGCTTCTATCTTTACTTTTCTTGTTGATTTCTTCCGCGTTTGTGTTTAGAAATTCCCTCGGGTTTGCTTGCACCATCTTGGTATCAGAGCAAGGTTTGAGTTTGTTCTTACAACCTCAAATCCTGTTCATTAAAATCGTACTTGTGTCTTCAGTTTCAGCTTTCTTCCGTGTGTTTGATTGTTGTTGCTGAGCGTTTATAAAAAAAAAAAAGTAGAAAAACAAAAATTCAAAAATTGTGTTTGATTGTTGGTTGTTTGGATTAGACAACCATTGATTCTTGTTCACCATCGAATCCTGATTCCAACAAGTACCCCGACGTACCAATTTTGTGACTAGGGTTTCTTGGTGAAATTTTGGACTGTTTTGAGCTTTAATGGTGACTGGAACTCGAACCCCATCGTGTTTGCTTGAAACCGATGAAGATTGGTGGTTCTTGAGTGAATTGGGTTTGTTTTGTGCTTAAAAATTTGGAGTTCTGTGTTTGAATCGTTGTCCGTACGCCGGAAAATTGTTACAAGTTGTAATAGTGTACGACACGAAGGAGCTGAATCTTAGCTCAAGAACTTTGTTTGATTTCCTCCGTTGTTGTTTGAGGCCGGAGTTGAAAAGGCAACCCATATTCTGTTGTTGTTCGTGGTCAGTGAACGAAGCTAAGTTTGTCCGTACGCCGGAGCAAAGCTTCACTGTTCCATTGAAGAAGAAAGGGGTAAAGTGTGAACATCAAAAACCCCAGGTGAAAATTTGTCGACTGAAAGGGGGAAGTGGATAAGGTAAAACCCTATCCGTACCAAGGAGGGACCACTCTTGTACGGACAAGAGTTGGTGTGTTCAAAAAAGATTCCAAAAGGGAATCAAGGGTAGATTCTCCTAGGTTTTCACTTTCTTCTGTTCGAAAATTCTAGTTAGTGGATCTTTTGAGTAATTCATCCTACTCGAGGTCGTACTAACTCATTTGAACTAATAGGAACTCGTGCGTGGGGTGACCGAAGTCCAACTTCGTAGAAATTTCTTTGACTTCCGAAGCGCAAGAGTAAATAGCTGTCCGTTCCGATCGAGTCAAATCAACTCACTCTTCCCGAAGTAAGACATTGCAACTTGTCAAATACGAAGGAATTGAGAGAAGTTGATCAACCGAGGAAGCCATTGGCTGCAAGTTCTTGAGTGACCAAAACCGAACCCATATATTGAGTGGACCCGAGTGCCACCCATCAAAGGTGAGGGAGTGTGTGAGGTGATTTCTAACCTTAACATTTGTTTGGTCTTTGATTTGTGCAGGTACCATGGTTGGGAATGGAGGCGATGGCAAAGGCATTGAGAAGCCCGAAGTGTCGTTAGCCGATCTCATGGCTGCGATACAAGGCATCAGTGCCGAAGTAAAAGGAGTGAGTGCTCGAGTAGCTAACCTCGAGCAAGGGAGTGCGTCCGTGGCCATGCATGGGTCCGGCGCTGGAACAAGTAGCTCCACTCCGATGAAACCTGAGCTGTATGCTGAGCTTGTTCGACAACATCAGTTGACAAGTGAAGCAATTCGAAGAGAACTAAACTTGGGCAAACCCCAAGCGCAACAAAACTTGGGCAATCCCCAAGCTGATTATCAAAACTTGGGCATTCCCCGAGGAGAGAGATTAAAACTTCCAAAGGCCCGAAGAGACCTTGGAGCTATAGCCGAAGAGGTTGATGAAGAGGAATTTCCCGAGGATGAATATGAGCATGAGCCGCCATTCGCTCAACAAAGGCAAGCTCACCGAGGTCGTGGAAATTTCTGAGGTCGAGGCCGAGGCGCAAATGTTGAAAGGCATATTGAGCGTGAGGCTGATGATCGAAATGATGAGTATCCCGAACAGGTTCGTGGTGTTCGAGACTCAAATTTGAGCAGTGTCAAGATCACTATTCCACTCTTTAAAGGAACTAGTGATCCAGATAAATATCTTGAATGGAAGCTTAAAATGGAGCGAATCTTCGAAACCAATGAGATGACCGATGAGAGAAAAGCTGCCCATGCCATTGCTTCATTCGAAGCCTATGCCTCTACGTGGTGGGAAGCTGACAAAAGGCATAGACGAAGGAATGCCTATCCCGAAGTCACTACTTGGCCACAATTGAAGAGAGCAATGGATGTTAAGTATTTGAGTGCCAAGTACAGGCAAACTCAGATGCAAAAGCTCTATGAGCTAAAGCAAGGGTCCAAGTCAGTCCAAGAGTATCATGATGAGTTCGAAAAAGTTCGATTGAATCTTGATCTGGTTGAAGACGAAGAGCAAGCCATCATCCGATTCAAAAATGGTTTGGCTAGGGATGTGTCATCTCAATTGAGGCTACGTATATCACACGTTGGAAGATTTGTTCGATGCTGCCACCGAAGCTGAAAAATTGGTGAAGGACGATAAGGCAAACCGATATCGAGGGGTCACTACTTCTACTCCCTTGAACCCAGGTAAAGAATGGAAGAGTCCAAACCAAACAAGTGCCAACACTGTTCGAGATTCGAAGAGAGCCTTCGAAAGGGGTGTGACCGGTAACCAATCAAGGGAAGTGGGAGGTAAAGTTCAACTAAACTCTCCTAGTGCTTCAAATATTCAGTGTCATAAATGCAAGGGTTATGGTCACATGGCAAAAGAGTGTCCAACTCGCAAAGTTATGCTTCTGCTCGAAGATGGAACCGTCCATGAGCAAGCGAGTGACACCGAGGAGGAATTTATCGAGGAGGCTGACCGAGCTGAAGGTGAAGATGATCATGAAGCTGCCGAAGCTGATCATCCAGAAATGTTTCTTGTGGTTCGAAGGAATTTGAGCTGCATGACTCTTGAAGAAGAGGACAACCAAAGAGAAAATCTCTTCCATGCCCGATGTCGAGTGAGGGGAAAGGTGTGTTCGATGATCATTGACTCTGGTAGTTGTGCAAATATCGTGAGCCAAACCTTGGTTTCACAAATGGGACTATCTACGATGAAGCATCCCCACCCTTACAAATTACAATGGCTGAATGAGTGTGGAGAGTTGAGGGTTGTCAAACAAGTGTGGATCAAGTTTAGAATTGGCTAGTATCAAGATGAAATGATATTCGACGTGGTGCCAATGCAAGCTTGTCATTTGCTATTGGGAAGACCGTGGCAGTATGACCGGTCAGTTGTTCACAATGGAAGATCCAACACTTACACTGTGAAGCTCGAAGGGAAGAGTTTCATACTCAAACCCTTGTCTCCAAAGCAAGTCACCGAGGACTATAAACGGATGAAGGAATTGAAAGAAGCAGCCAAAGCTAAACTTCCGATGGGAGCAAAATTGGGGGCCGAAGACACCAACTCACTGCCCGAAGTAAAGGGAATCTGTGCAATCATGCAACCGGGTGAGTTTCTTCGAGGCAATGACAACGATCAGATGATGATCTGCCTCATGCACTAGGGTATTTTTCTAAACTCTAATGATGATTTTTCTAACAATAACCCTTTGTCTAGTGCTGTACAAAGTATTTTTGCAGGACTTCGGAGACATGTTTCCCGAGGAAATGCCAGGTGGATTACCTCCGTTGAGAGGAATCGAGCACCAAATTGACTTCGTACCGGGGTCTCAAATCCCCAACAAACCTGCATACCGGTGTAATTCCGAAGACACCAAAGAGCTCCAACGGCAGGTTGATGAGTTGCTGAACAAGTGCCTCGTTCGAGAGAGCTTGAGTCCTTGAGCCGTTCCTGTTAGCCTTTTCCCGAAGAAGGATGGAACATGGCGAATGTGCGTTGACTGTCGAGCAGTCAACAAAATAACGGTAAAGTATCGTCATCCTATTCCTTGACTAGATGACATGCTAGATGAATTAAGTGGTTCTTCATGCTTTACAAAGATTGACCTCAGGTCCGGTTACCATCAGATCCGAATGAAACCCGGAGACGAGTGGAAAACCGCATTCAAGACCAAATTCGGTCTCTATGAATGGTTGGTAATGCCATTTGGCTTATCCAATGCCCCGAGCACATTCATGCGACTGATGAACCATGTGCTCAAACCGTTCATAAACAAGTTCGTTGGCATTTATTTAGATGACATACTTGTTTATAGCCGAACCATGGATGAACATGTCGAACACCTAAGGCTTGTGCTTGATAAGCTTCGAGAAGAGAAGTTATATGCTAACTTCAAGAAGTGTGCCTTTGGTGTCGATCGTGTGGTCTTTCTAGGATTCGTTGTCAGTGCTAATGGTGTCGAAGTCGACGAGTCAAAAGTCGAAGCCATCAAAGATTGGCAAATTCCGACCTCGGTATCACAAGTTCGTAGCTTCCATGGCTTAGCTAGCTTTTACCGAAGGTTTGTTCATGACTTTAGCACCGTGGCAACTCCTTTAACCGAGCTGGTTAAGAAAGATCATCCGTTTGTGTAGGGAGAGTCCCAAGAAAGGGCTTTCCAAGAGTTGAAATGGAGGCTTTGCTCTGCCCCGTTGTTGCAACTCCCTGACTTCGGCAAAGCATTCGAAGTCGAGTGTGATGCATCTGGAGTTGGGATCGGAGGAGTGCTGATGCAAGAATCGAAGCCAATCGCTTACTTTAGCGAAAAGCTTAAGGGTGCAACCTTGAACTACTCTACGTATGACAAGGAGTTGTATGCCCTCGTTCGAGCACTCGCCCATTGGTAGCATTATTTGTGGCCTCGAGAGTTTGTGATCAAAAGTGATCATGAATCCTTGAAGCATCTCCGAGGACAGGAGAAATTGAACCGTAGACATGCCAAGTAGGTTGAATTCATTGAGAGCTTTCCCTATGTAATTCATTACAAAAAGGGTAAAGACAATGTTGTGGCCGATGCGCTATCAAGGAAATTTGCCTTAGCGACCACTCTCGCCTCTAGGCTCATGGGATTTGAAAGCATCAAGTCGATGTACGAAGACGATCCCAAGCTGAAATGCGTTCGTGATGCAATCTTGAGTGGCCGAAGGGTTGAGAAATATCAGTGGCATGATGGCTACCTCTTCAAGAATGGGAGGGTTTGTGTGCCAGTGTCATCGTGGAGAGAGCTCTTAGTTCGAGAAGCTCACTCCGGTGGACTGATGGGGCACTTTGGTGTCGACAAAACTCTTGGTATCTTGACCGAGCAGTTCCATTGGCCCAAAATGCGACGAGATGTGGAAAAGCTTTGCAACGCTTGTCTCGTTTGCAAGAAAGCTAAATCGAAGTCCAACCCTCATAGTTTGTATACCCCGTTGCCTGTGCCTGATTGACCTTGGGTTGATATATCCATGGACTTTGTCTTGGGTTACCGAGATCGGGGGGAGGACATGATAGCATCTTTGTTGTGGTTGATCGTTTTTAAAAAATGGCTCACTTTATTCCTTTCAAAAAGTGTGATGATGCACAGCATGTAGCTACATTGTTTGTTTCTAATGTGTTGAAATTGCATGGTGTACCTCGTACTATTGTGAGTGATCGAGACTCAAAATTCTTGAGTCATTTTTGGAAATGTTTGTGGGGTGCCCTTGGCACCAAGCTACTATTCTCGACGTCTCACCATGCTCAGACTGATGGACAGACAGAGGTAGTTAACCGAACCTTGGGATCGATGCTTCGAGCAATGACCAAAGGCAAGGTTGGAAGCTGGGCTGATCGTTTGCCCATGATGGAGTTTGCATCCAATCCAACGGTGCATAGAATGATCAATATGACCCGTTCGAATGTGTGTATGGTTTTAATCCTTTGATTCCACTTGACTTAACCCCATTGCCTCGAGATTCTGTTCTTGATTTTGAAGGTACGCGCCGAGCAGCTGCTTTGATCGAATTTCATGCCAAGGTGAAGAAGAACCTCGAGGAAGTCTATGCAAAGGTCGCCTTAAAGAAAAACAAGGGGCGTAGCAAGCTGGAATTAAAGAAGGGAGATTGGGTTTGGGTTCACTTCCGAAAGGAGCGTTTTCCGAACCTAAGAAAAGGGAAGTTGACTCCTAGAGGGGATGGTCCATTTCAAGTGTTGACCAAGATAAAAAACAATGCTTACGTGATCGACCTCCCTGGTGATTATAACGTGTCCAACACCTTTAATGTTGCTGACTTAGCTCCTTGTGTTGTAGGTCAAACTTCGGAGGATGAAGAAGGCTCGATTTCGAGGACGAAATCTTCTCAAGAAGGGGAGGATGATGCAGCCCGAACACGTGCTGATCAAGTGTTCGATCTACCGGGGAGACCGATGACACGAAGTCAAGCCAAGCTGCTGCACGATGTGCACATTCACTTAGCCTGGCCGAAGGAAGCCCATTGCTCCGAAGCTGAGTGGCCGGGGTCAAGAACCGAAGGCATTATCTTCAGATTTGAGCCCGAAGGCAAAGTGACTGAGGACATTGAGCTCGAAGACAAGTGAGCGTCCAAGGACAATGAGTTCGAGCAAGCGACCACGCACCGAAGTCAAGGCTGCCGAACATAAACTTAGCTCAGCCCTGCGTGGTTTGTTTTTATTGGTCACTTGTGACTATTTACTACTTTATCCTTAGCATAGTCCATAAATAGTCCATTTTACTTCATTGTAAAGGATCCAGTTTTTAGTTATATGAAAAACATAGCAAGTGCTATTGTGAGTCTCCGATAGAGCCAAACCCCGACGTGGGCTTTTAAAGAACTTGTGTCAATCGGTGTTATTCGTTTGAACAAATTCTTCTTGATCATTCAATTTGCAAGAAGCGGGTCTTTCTTGAGGATTGTTGCATAGTATAGGTGCGTCTTGAGTTCCCTTCGATCGAGCTTTGAGACAGGTTCCTCACTGTTCTTTCGAATCGAAGCAAGATTTGTCTTGCTTCTATCTTTACTTTTCTTGTTGATTTCTTCTGGGTTTGTGTTTAGCAATTCCCTCGGGTTTGCTTGCACCACTAATGCCCCTGCGGTATTTATGGATCTGATGAACAACATATTCAGGCCTTACTTGGATTTATTTGTGATTGTATTTATTGATGATATTCTCATCTATTCAAAGTCTGAATCAGAGCATGCGGAGCATCTACGCCTAGTATTGGGTACCCTTCAAGACCAGCAATTATATGCTATGTTTTCAAAGTGTGAATTCTAGTTAGAATCAGTGGCATTTCTTGGCCATATAGTTTCAGCAAAACGAATTAAAGTAGATGGCCAGAAGATCGAGGATGTGAAGAATTGGCCCTGACCTACGACGCCAACAGAGGTACGTAGTTTTCTTGGTTTGGCAGGTTATTACAGAAGGTTTGTAGAGGGTTTTTCCTCCATTGCAGCTCCACTAAACAAATTGACACCGAAAACAGCCTAATTTTAGTGGTCAGACTCTTGTGAGCACAGCTTCCAAGAACTAAAGAACAAGTTGATAACGGCTCGAGTACTTACACTTCTAGAGGGATCTGAGGGATATGTTATTTTACTGTGATGCTTCTCGAATTGGTCTTGGTTTTGTATTGATGCAGCACGGAAGAGTAATTGCTTATGCTTCCAGGCAGCTGAAAAAGCACGAGCAGAACAACCCTACCCATGATCTGGAGCTTCCAGCAGTCATTCATGCATTAAAGATTTGGAGACATTATTTGTACGGTGTTCATGTTGATATTTATACAAACCACAAGAGCCTCCAGTACATATTTAAGTAGAAGGAGCTAAACCTACGACAGAGGCGGTGGCTAGAGTTATTGAAGGACTATGACGTGGACATTCTTTATCATCCAGGTAAAGCGAATGTTATTGCTGATGCCCTTAGTCGTAAGTCTATGGGCAGTCAATCATATTTATAGCCACAGAAAAGAAAGTTAGCTCATGCACTCCACCAGTTGGCCAGCATAGGAGTCAGATTAATAGATTCAGAGGACGCAAGAGTTACAATTCAGAACACATCCACTACTTGCCTAGTGACATAAATTAAACAGCGCCAGTGTGAGGATCCAGTTCTAGTTGAATACGGACAGATAGCCAGAAAAAACTGAAATCGCCATACAGGGTTACTAGTGACAGGGTTCTCATGTATAAAGATAGACTTTGTGTTCCTGATGTTGCAGATTTATATGGACAGATTATGATAGAGACACATTATTCCAGATACACTGTTCATCCAGGTTCGACTAAAATGTATCATGATCTTAAGCAGATTTACAGGTGGGACGAAATGAAGCGTGACATAGCAGAATTTATGGCTCAGTGTCCTAACTGCCAGCAGGTTAAAGTCGAGCATCAAAAACCTAGTGGCTTGTTGCATTAATTAGAGATTCCATCATGGAAATGGGAAGTAGTGAATATGGACTTCATTATAGGCTTGCCCCGTACGCAGAGCAGGTATGACTCTATCTGGGTTATAGTTGACAGGCTTACTAAATCAGCTCATTTCTTGCCTGTTAGAACTACATATATAGCAGAGGATTATGCTAGACTTTATATAAGAGAGATAGTGCGCCTACATGGTATTCCAGTATCTATCATTTCAGATAGGGGCGCACAGTTTACAACTAATTTCTGGCGATCATTCCAGACAGGTTTAGGGACACAAGTGAATTTAAGTTAAGCATTTCATCCTCAAACAGATGGACAGGCTCAGCGGACCATTCAAATATTAAAGATATGCTTAGAGCTTACGTGTTTGATTTTTGAGGCAGCTGGAGTGATCATTTACCTTGATAGAGTTTGCGTATAATAATAGCTATCTTTCTAGCATACAAATGACACCATATGAATCTTTGTATGGGCACACATGTAGGTCTTCTATAGGATGTTTTGAGGTTGGCGAGTCTCAATTGATAGGTCCAGATTTAATCCAACAAGCAGCTGATAAAGTCAAGTTGATCAGGAAAAGATTATTAGCAGCACAGAGCAGACAGAAGTTCTATGCAGATAACCGATGTCGAGATTTAGAATTTCAGATTGGCGATTGGGTATTCCTGAAAGTGTCACCTATGAAAGGCGTTATGAGATTTGGAAAGAAGGGCAAGCTTAGTCCGAGATTCATTGGTCCATATCAGGTTACCAGGCGAGTTGGGCGTGTTGCCTATGAATTAGACCTTCCAGCAGACCTTTATGAGGTCCATCCAGCATTCCATGTTTCCATGCTCAGAATATGTGTCGGAGATCCTTCCAGAGTTGTACCAGTAGAGGATGTACAGATCACAGAGCATTTGACTTATGAAGATGTGTCAGTTTCAATTTTAGATAGGCAAATTCGTCGACTGAGGAAGATATGAGAGCCAAGTATCCACATCTCTTCACTACTTAAGGTATATAACATATCCTTGCTTATTAATGCTTCTACATACTTCATTTAACATTCGAGGACAAATGCTCCTGGGGGGGTGAGATTGTTACACACCGTATGTCTAAAGTGAGGTATATCATTCTAATGACATGTTAAGAATGATTTATGTGAGTTTAAAGTCATAATAGGACCATATATGACATTTATACGTTGAATATAAAGTTTGGGAAAAATCAGATTTAAATTGCGGAAAAACAGACTAAGGATTTGCCTTATAACGAAGCTTTTTCAGCAATTAATTCTGTGTATTATGTGACGTCTTTTGGGGACATATCATATACCCAGTTGAAGGTCTTGGAGTGTAGTTTCTAACACTTTTGACCGTTTGTTCATACAATAACTAGATAAAAAGATATGAGTGTCAGAAGTTAGGCCAGACGAAGGGACATAAGCGCAAAAGAGGGCTAGAAGTGAAATATTTTTAGTGTAAAAGAGAAATTGGTCTTCCTTCTCGTCATTTCAAGAAATATTGTTATTTTCCAAGATACACCACTTTACTGTTTTAAGGACCAGTTCCTTAAAATGTGTTTCTTTACTAAGTTATGTGCGGAATTCAAACTGTAAGTAAATGAACACCCAATATTTAGCGTGGAAAAACCCCTTGAACTCGGGATCAAAAAACCACGACCTACTCTTCCAAGTAGGATTTCAACTTCACTATGTAAAAGACCCACTTGGTTACAAGACTGCCTTCTTACTAACCTAGGACTAACTCTAATCCTTTAGTGACCTCTTTCACGATCAGTGAAGCTTTGTCAAGCAGTTCCATAAGGACTAGGTCTATGAAACTGGCATCCCTCTTTTTTCCTGCCTTGGCATCACAATCTTGTTCACAAACTCAAATAGCACTTTGTGCTATGGATGCATCTCACTTTTCTGCACAGCTCTTGGTTTCTCTTCCTCTTCATTCTCAGCAAATTTCCTTGTAATTTCCAATCCAGTAGGCAAGTTTGTCAGGTTAGGCCATACTTTCTTGACATAGCTGTCATATCCAACAAATGGAATCCCCAACAGCTCACCAAGTTCTCTAGTGTCAAAAGTAATCACATTGTCATGAACAGAGGTGGTAATCCTGTCCCTCTTTATAGAGCAGTTCTTGTAGAAATCCTGAACCATCCCCTTTGCACACCTTCCAGAAATCTGAAGGACCATGTCCCTCCAGCCCTGAACTTGCAATTTCTGCAGCAACCACAGCATACCCTCTTCTCCCACATCAGAGAGCACTCTTCCTTTCAACACTTTCCTAGTCAGTATGTCATTATGAACACAATGTTGTACTTCATCTCCCTCAGCCTCACTCTCACTGTCATCACCAGCAAAAGGTGCATCACTCTCACTATCATCAGCAGAACTTTCATCCACCAATGTCCTTCTGGAGGACCTGGTCCTCTTAGAAGACTTTTCTGCTGCAGTTTTCATAGAGCTCCTTGTCACACGCCTCTGTGCAACTTTTCTTTTCTTAGACTGAGGCACAACCTCCTCAGCATCTTCCATTTCATCATCTTCATCACCAACAACATCCTTTTCTATCACCTCAACTTCTTCCTCCTCAACAGGATCAGCAACATGTTTCCCTTTCCCTTTTCTGCTTTTTTCTAGAGCAGCAGCTAAGTTCTCATCAGCAGCCTTAACTGTACTCCTTGTCCTCCTAACCCCACTGGCAGGAGTAGAGCCAGAATAAATAGGTCCTTTTGGCTTAGAGGAATTTTCACCTTTTTTCTTGAGCCCTGGCTTATAACTGTCACTTATTTTCTTCAATTTAGCAGTAATTTCAGCAGTCATTTTGTCATCTATGGGTCCTTTCCTAGCAAGTTTTCTTTTTAAACCCCTAATGTTAATCAAATCAATAAGAGGCCTATCACTGTCACTTATTGCTTCCTCAACATTTATCACATCTTCCATGGGTGCTCTAAAAGCAACCTCAGGAGAACCAGATGATTCATGCATGGGTGGTTCCAAACTTTTTATGGTTTCCCCTTCCCCCTCAGGAACAGTTTCAAACCCCTATTCCTTCTCCCCTTCATCCACAACTACATTTAAGGGATAGGCAAAATTTACCTGATACTGATAAATGATCATTGCCCTTGACAAGTCCTCAACTTGTTCAACAATCGATTCAGCCGTGGGAACTGGTCCTTCCCCCTGAATTTCCGGTTCAGGTACTTCTGGGATTGTTTCAGGAATTTCAGGGTTTGGGTCTGTGGTTTCCATGGGTGAAGGAGGGTTGGGAATTTGATCAGAAGTGGGTGCAGATGAAGAATTTTCAGGAGTAAGAGACATTTTTGCAATACGTTTTAGGAGATATGAGATTATTCTTTCTGAAATTTTGAGAGTGAAATTGTAAAACAAAGTGAAAGAATAATAAGGAATAAAGAGTGTATTTATAGAATGGAATAGGTAGTGGAGGTTGAGTGTGAAATGATCACAATTACCTCATTAAAAGACATGCAACCATTACTGGACTCTTGGGAGTCTCCCGGAAAAATGAAGCCGTTAGGCTTTTTAAGTTACCTTTTCTGAATGGGAACTGTTCCTCCGATGGGACTCTTATGCAGTTTGGATATGATTAGGATTCCTAGTGGGATTTATCCTAATTACAAGTTACCTGTAGCCTTAATCTTCTAAGATAAATGAATAATAAGGAGTACATACCTGATTTTAACACGAAGAATCAGTGTCCTTCCAATTTGAAACACTTTTGTTCAATCTGAAATTCTAAGAGCATAAGGGTAACATCATTCAATTTTAGCAACTCTAAACAAAAATTATGGCATAAGAGTATACAATAAAGTATTAAGCTGGACTGAATCTTTCACATTGACTTGAATAAAATTCATTTTAGGTGCAATTTTCTAGCCAATTATGAAGTAAAGCATTGATGATTTTAAGTGAATTTAATCATCCCTATTTCCAACCTATTTCTTTCAAAATCATCTCTTCCTAAAGCTTTTGTAAAGATGTCAGCGATTTGCTTTTCAGTAGGGCAAAATGCTATGGTGATCAAACCCTTTTCATAGTTATCTCTCAGGAAAAGATGTCTTACATCAATATGTTTAGTTCTTTTGTGATGCACTGGATTTTTTGTCATGTTAATGGCACTAGTGTTGTCACAAAAGATAGGAACAGTTCCTACATCAACACCAAAATCCTGTAATTGTTGTTTGATCCATAATAACTGTGAACAACATGAGGCAGCTGCCACATATTCAGCCTCAGCAGTGGAAAGTGCCACTGAATTTTGTTTCTTGGTTCCCCAAGAGACCAAACACTCACCAAGAAAATGTGCCATACCTGAGATACTTTTTCTATCAACAAGGAAACCTGCATAGTCAGCATCAGTATATCCAACAAGATTAAAACTACCACCTTTTGGATACCAAAGTCCCAAGGGACCTGTTCCTTTCAGATACCTCAATATTCTCTTAACAGCTTTCAAATGAGATTCCTTAAGATCTGACTAAAACCTAGCACACAAACCAACACTGAACACAATATCAGGTCTACTAGCAGTTAGATAAAGTAGAGAACCAATCATACCTCTATACAATTTTTGATCAACTGATGTTCCATGTTCATCAAGATCCAATTTTATGGTAGTGGCAATAGGTGTGTCAATTTCTTTAGCATTATCCATATCAAACCCTTTAAGTAATTCCTTAACATATTTTTGTTGATGGATCATAGTTCCATTTGAGGTTTGCTTAATTTGTAAACCCAAAAAGAAATTGAGTTCACCCATCATGCTCATCTCAAACTCACTCCCCATCAAGTTTGCAAATTCTTTACTTAAATTTTAACAAGTAGCACCAAAGATTATATCATCTACATAAATCTGAACAATTAAAAGATGCTTACATTTTTCTTTCAAAAACAGTGTGCTATCAATTTTACCTCTTTTGTATCCATGCTGAAGTAGAAATTTTGATAGCCTTTCATACCATGCTCTTGGTGCCTGCTTGAGTCCATACAAGGCCTTGTCCAACTTGTACACATGTTCAGGGAACTGTTCATTCTCAAAGCCTGGAGGTTGCTTGACATACGCTTCTTCTTTTAAGTAGCCATTCAGAAATGCACTCTTAACATCCATTTGATGTAGAGTAAATTCCATGTATGTAGCAAAGGCTATGAGAAGTCTTATTGCTTCCAATATTGCAACTGGAGCAAAAGTCTCATCATAGTCGATGCCCTCCTCTTGACTATACCCCTGAACAACTAACCTGGCCTTATTTCTTGTTACCATACCATCCTCATCAAGTTTGTTTCTGAAAACCCATTTTGTTCCTATTATGGACCTGTTCCTTGGCTTGGGTTCCAGATGCCAAACTTGACTTCTTTGGAATTGATTCAATTCTTCCTGCATAGCATTGATCCAATCTGCATCCTTCAGTGCTTCTTTCACATTTTTGGGTTCAACAAGAGATAGGAAAGCACTAAAGGCACATAGATTGTGATTTTTGACTGCTGATCTAGTTTGTATTCCAGCAGTTTTATCTGAGATTATTTTGATCCACAGGATGTGACCCTTGATACTTGTAAGGCTTGAGTATCAATTCATTATCAGAGTTCCCTTGCTGAGGAACAGTTCCTGAGGGAGTGGTACTTCCAGTTTGTGAGGTGGAACAAACATTTATTCCCCCTGTTTCTGTGCCACTCTTACCAGTTCTGTCCTGAGGAACAGTTCCTTGCAGTTCACTTCTCACAGTATCCCCATCCAAATGCTGAATTTGTGGATCAAGTTCATTACGTTTCAGCATTCCAATCTCTTCATCCTCCTGTACCTGTTCTTGAGTAAGACAGTCAGTTTCATCAAATTTAACATGCATGCTTTCTTCAATTTTCAATGTTTTCTTGTTAAAAACTCTATAAGATTTACTATTTGAAGAATAACCAACAAAAATTCCTTCATCACTTCTTGGATCAAATTTTCCTAAGGCATCTTTCCCATTGTTGTGTATAAAGCATTTGCAACCAAAAGCCCTAAGATGAGATATATTTGGTTTTCTTCCCTTAAGCAGCTCATATGGAGTCTTTTCTATTAATGGCCTTGTCATACATCTATTTATATGTAGCATGCAATATTAATAGCCTCAGCCCAAAAGTTTTGTGGAAGATTTCCAGAAATTAGCATAGTCCTTACCATTTCCTCTTGAGTCCTATTTTTCCTTTCCACTACACCATTTTGTTGTGGAGTTCTAGGTGAAGAAAAATTGTGATTAATGCTATTTTCATTACAAAAATTGAAAAACATATGATTTTCAAATTCAGTTCCATGATCTGACCTGATGGCAACAATATGACTATCTAGAGTTCTCTGAGCTTTCTTAGCAAAAATTGAAAATGCATTAAATGCTTCTTCTTTAGATGCAAGAAATATAGTCCATGTAAATCTGGAGTAATCATCCCCAATACCATAACATACTTCTTACCTCCACGACTCATTGTTCTTATTGGTCCACATAAATCCATATGGACCAGTTCCAAAGGTTTAGTGGTACTTACCTGTTTCTTTGGTTTGAAGGAGGATTTTACTTGCTTCCCCCTGGCACATGCTTCACATAATTTTTCATGTCTATTTCCCAGCAAAATAGTCTCTCGAGAAGCTTGGTTACTCACAGTGCATCTAGTAGATGAGAAATTAACATTATTACCTTTGTCACACAATTGAGATATACTCAATAAGCAATGCTTCAGCCCATCTACTAAAAACACATTGTCTATACCATGTGAATCAGACCTACCTACCTTTCCAATGCCAATGATTTCCCCTTTCTTACCATTACCGAAGGAAACACTTCCTTCTTGAAAGGCTGAGAGTGAAAGGAACAGTTCCTTATGTCCTGTCATGTGCCTTGAGCAACCACTGTCCATGTACCATTTGTGGTTTTTTTCCTTCACTCTAGCCTGCAAAAGAAAACTAGGGATTAATTTTAAGAACCCAAACTAGTTTGGGTTCCTTTCCTTGAGAAAAAGGATGAATCAGATCTCTCCTAGCCCAGAATGGTAATGGTTTCTTTGTGTGAACAGTTTTCTTTCTTACAGAATTTTGAACAGGTTTATAGGACCTGTTCCTCTGTACAGCCATTTTAAAAGATTTGCAATTTTCTTTCCAGTGACCAGTGTTCCCACAGTGAGTGCATAGCCAGTTTTCAGGAAGTGATAGGTACTTACTCTTTAGATCCCATTTGGATGAAGATTGTGCTTTCATGAATCAAATACCCTTCCTGTTACTGCTATGATTTTCCTGTAACCATTCTAGTGCTTCGGAAGACTTGTTCTATTTTACAGTTTTTCCTAACTCCATTTTTGTTTTAACCAAGTCTTCTTCCAAAGATCTTATCTTCTCATCCTTTTTGCACAATTCATCAACTGTGACTTTCAGTTTCTCTTCAGCAATGATCTGATGAGAATTAGCAATGCCTTTACCCTTTTCGACTGTTTTAATATTTTCTAATTCCTGAACAGTTGATTCAAGTGTGAGGACATGTTCCTTAAGCATGCTAATCATTCTTTTCAGAGTGTCATTTTTAATTACTGCCTTTTTGTATTCTGCTCCTAATCTATCAATTTCATCATGCAGTTGATGTTTGCCATCCCTTAGAGATTTTAACTCATTTAACACAGTATGAAATACTTTAACTAATTTCTCTCTAGGAATGGTTTTCACATCTTGTCTAAGTTTAGAAACAAATACCTCAGCATCTTCTTCATTATCTGAGTCTTCAAGAGCCATTAGAGCAACATCCTCATCCAGATCATCATCAGATACTTCATCCTCACTATCTTGCCATCCTGCAACCATTGCTTTGGGATTTCTACTTTTCTTACGGACATGTTCCCTAGCCTTTTTCCTTTCCTCAATATATCTCTTCCTCCATTCTCCTTCCATGATTGGACATTTGCTGATGTAGTGCTCCATGCTGCCACATTTGAAGCATTCTCCAGCCTGTTTCATGTTAGAAGACCTACCCTGTCCACTAATCCCCTTTTTCTTATTCAAATATTTTTGAACACTTTTAGCTATAAGGACCAGTTCCTTATCATCGATAGGCTTATCAGCAGCAGTCAAGGCTAGATTAGGTTCAATTTTAACTGGTACTCCTATGTTTTTAACCTTTTTCCTTAGTTCATAAGTCTTTAAATTACCTATAAGCTCATCTAAGGATAAGGTGGTCAGATCCTTGCTTTCTATGATAGTACAAGCTTTAATCTCCCAAGAATCTGGAAGAACCCTAGTTAGGATCTTTTCTATTCTATCTTCCATAGTTAAAACCCTTCCCAAAGAAATAAGTTCAGATGCAATGGCATTTAATCTAGTATACATTTCAGAGATTGATTCTTCTTCTTTCACTTTAAAACTTTCATATTCAGCAAAAAGAAGTGTACCTCTAGACCTTTTTACCTGACTTGTGCCTTCATGTGCAACTTGTAGAGCATCCCAAATTTCCTTTGCAGTGGTATACCCTCTAATTCTAATGCACTCGTCAGGACTGAGTCCACCAATATGCCACTTCCTAACTTTTGCATTCTCTTCTGGTTTTGGGAACATCATTTCCCTCAGCATCCTTTTTCATTGGAATCATGGGACCTTCAGTCACTATGTCCCATAATTCATAGTCCTCAGCTTGATGATGATCTCGCATCCTTTCCTTCCACCAAGAATAATATTTTTCATTGAACAAAGGTGCTCTAACCATTGACTGACCCTCACTATTCTCTCGTGATGTACTCATCTAATCCTAGGTGTTAGCCTTTTCAAGGATAACCTGCTCTGATACCAATTGTTATTTCCCAAGATACACCACTTTACTGTTTTAAGGACCAGTTCCTTAAAATATGTTCCTGTACTATGTTATGTGTGGAATTCAAACTGTAAGTAAATGAACACCCAATATTTAGCGTGGAAAAACCCCTTGAACTCGGGATCAAAAAACCACGACTTACTCTTCCAAGTAGGATTTCAACTTCACTATGTAAAACACCCACTTGGTTACAAGACTACCTTCTTACTAACCTAGGACTAACTCTAATCCTTTAGTGACCTCTTTCACGATCAGTGAAGCTTTTTCAAGTACACGACTTGAACTGAAAAGATACAACTCAATAATGCCTACTACGATTGAACTAAGACTGAACTTTTTACAAGACTCAATCTAAGGAACAGGCTCTTACTTAGTTCCTTGTAGCTTACTGAATGACTCTTTTAATGTTTTGCTCGATTCTCTCTATATTTGTGTATATTCAATAGCTGATTTGCTCCTCGTTTTATAGCTTCAGCAGCCAAGAAGTCTTGAGCAATTAGAACTCCAAAGCTCCCAAGAGTTTGAGTCCTAATTGAACTCTTCACTTTAAGCATCCAGATCTTTTGGCCCTTATCCATTATTTATGCAATATTCTCATATCACGTTTAGACCTGCATAATTATCAAGATAAACATTAGTCTAATGATAATTAACAATATCTCAGCTTAAATGATTTTGAATGAATTATCTATTCAGCTGCAGTGATTCAAAAGAACAGGTCCTTTGAATCCGTTCCTTAATCATCATTCAAAACTTCAAGCTTATCCAAGCTAACAAATATCAAGAGAGAAACAATTCTTTCATGAGTATTGAAGCCATTTTTATGGTTTCGAAGGGAGGACGCCAATCTTAACTAGAAATTGAAGACGGATTGTGTCAAAACACTCTACGCGATTAAGGTAACGTTACGCTACCTTCAATTTCGTCTATAGCTTGAGTTTTAGAATTACTTCATGGCTAAGTAAAGTACCTAAATGCTATGTTATAGCTTGTTTAAGCTTTAGAAGGTGTTGAATTCAAGGAAACAAGGTTTGTAAACAAGGTCTAGAAATAAAAAACATCAAAGGTATGTAAGGCTAAACCTTTCTTTCGACAAGGCACCTATCTTATAGCTTTTGAAGCTTTTCTTAGTTCCAAACATGGTGTTTCTTGTTGGGTACTTGTATATCATCAAGAGATCCTTGTTTATACTTAATTTGGTACTAAAATCTAAGGTGAAAGATGTCCAAAATAGCAAGACAAAATGTTTCAAAATCTGGAAAATTATTTTATCTTTGGTCAGCTATTAGTAGTTTGAGCATAACTCACAGTACAAAATAGACATTGAGATGACTTAAGATTCCATGGAACCCTAAGACATATATCTACAACTTTCATGAAAACCATAAAGTCTATAACTTTGATCTACACCCTAAAAACTATGATGCAATACAGGATAGTGGTACTGCCCAGAAATTCTATACAGCCGTGGAATTGTTATGCCGTCCGGTCATCTCATCTTGTTATCCATTTAATTTATTTATGTTATTATTTATCCGGGTACACATTCCCGTTTATACTATAGTGCTGGTTCTATTTTTGCGGATCATCCAGTTTCAACGGAAACTCCGCCGAAATTTTTATAAGAAGTCAAAGAGTTAGACAAATTCTGAGTTCTAGATTTTGTCTATAGATCCATCCCGGATTTTTTTTATCATTCCTTTGAGTCCATATCTATTTGTTGCCACATGTCTTATGCCTCTTACATGCTTATGCTTATATTGTGATCATATTATGTATGATTTGGAGTCCCCCATAGAGGCTGGACATTGGACACACAGTCCGGTCGCGTGTGATACTACCCGTTTGTGGGACACAACCCCTATGGTTTAGGCGGGAGTTGAAACACCTAGTGTGACCGGGTTTCATTCACACACTCTGACCAGAGAGACTAGATATTACTGGCTGGGGGGGACATAGCCCATAACACCCGCCAGGTTTGTTATATATGCGCATATAGCAATGATATACACTGCATGACTATACATGAGGCTAGTTCAGATGTTCAGTTACCTATTTGGGGGGATACAACCCATAACACCAGAGAGGTACTAGTTCGGATAACAGTTTAGTTTTAGCTTAGTATCAGTTGACTGCTATGAGTTCCAGTTTCTTGTTACCAGTTATCAGTCATATTACAGTCACTTATCAGTATAGTTCAGCTCAGTGTTCAGTTATAGATTCAACTAGACTTCAGTTTATATTCGCATCATGTTTAGTACGTTCTTTTTAGATTTCCAGCTACATTGCTATGCTCCAGCTCATATTTACATATTTATATTCCAGCCTTACAGTTTCATTCAGCTATGATAGATTATATGCTCATACCTTACATACTTTGTACATATCGTACTCATGCCCTTTTCTGGGGCGCTGCGATTTATGCCGTGCAGGTACAGAGAGATCAAACCCTAATCCACGTTAGTAGGCTATCTACCAGCTGTTAGAGTCACTCTGTCTCCTTCCAGAGTTTACTACTTTTAGTATGTTGTACAGACGTCGAGTAGGTATGACGGGGCCTTGTCCCGTCCTTTGTATATTTAGTTCAGCACTATTAGAGGCTTGTAGATATTTCCCTGTATAGTTCAGTCACTATGTTATGTATGTCAGCGTGTGATAACCTTGTCATCTTTCCAAACTTTATGTCTTCAGTAAATATGTATGAGTTTATAACCAGGTTGCCAGCTCATCTCTATTATTCATAGATTATTAGTAGGTTTACGATGATCGACACTCAGTGTCGGTTATCCATCGCAGCCCTAGGTTGGGTCGTGACAATTGTATCTGAGAATATAGAGGATAGTAAAAATCAGAGTGTTCAGCCAAATCAAGAGGGTAATCAGGGCACAAATAAGAGGTTTTATCAGCAACATGGTTTAGAGAATAGTGTTACAAAGGGTAGTTCAGCAGAGAGGGTTTGTCAACAGATTGATAAAGCTACAGAGGTATTTCAGATACAGCAGAAGGTAACCCTCTAGTGAGAAAGAACAGAGGAAAAGCTGTTAGGCTTGAAGAAGAACCAGTTCATAGCAACATATCCAAAAAAACTAGAAACATAAGCCTAGCTAAAAGAAGAGAAAAGCACAGAATAATAATTAGTTCAAATAGAAACAACATCCAGTCCAATCACCTTATCCCACTCAAACAGTGTTGTGTCTATTGACCCTTAGTGTATTGCCCCATACTAACACATCCCAATACCCTCAGTGAAGGTAGTTAAGAGAATTCAGATGATACATTTGATGAAACTGATTCTCTTGGTCATAAAAATTTACACAGATTCATCCAAATAGCTGAGGAGGAGAGGCACTATACTATGAACTATCATGTCTTTAAGCTTAATCAGCAAGATGATTATAAAGTCATAAACTCAAAGGATGAATATGCAGAAATTCATCTCTCTGAATCTGATGAAGAGCAACATGTTCAATAGCTTATTCAGGCATTTGGGCCTCAGACTCATGCCCATAATCAACCAGTGGATGATGGCATGGACGAACTCATAGACTAATAGGGTCTTTCTCTAAGATAAAAGTATCATTTCTCTCCTAGAGTCACTAGAGGGAAATTCAAAGCCAACCAAAATCAAAATTCTCCATGATCAGTGCCCTCATATAGAACACTAGGGGAATTAGAACCCTAGGGGCAATCGACAGAATCAAAACACTAAAAAATCTCCACAAACTCTCTTTCATAGCAGTTTTGGAGCCCTTTATTGATAGCAGTCATATTCAAAATTACAAAGTCTTGATTGGGATGAATGAGGCCTGGGAAAATCCAAACAACAAAATTCGGATATTCTAGGACTATGACTATACAGTTAAGATAGTGCCATCTGATGAGCAGCAAATTATAGTGGAATATGCTGGAGTTCTACTTTAAGTATGTACTGCTTATAGTTACTTTGGGGCAGTTCATTGAGCTCTGCTATAAAGCTCATTTATTTGGCCAGCCAGATACACCAAGGATAAGGGGTATGCTCAAACTCTTTGGTGTTCTTGTTATAGGATGTCATTGATTCAGGGGTGAGCTCAAACTCCATGACATCTCTCTTCTCTCAGACTCCATTGCTGCTTACACTTGCCTGCTTACTGCTGTTGCTTTTATCTCATTATTGTTGCCTATACCTATTTTTACTACTGTTGCTTCTACCTGCTTATTGTTGCAGCTTGAATATGTTGTCACATACTGTTTCTGCTTGCAAGCTTTTGATGATGATGATTATGCTTTTGTCACATAGTAGGCCTGCTTCAGAGTCCAATCCTCAGCACTTATCTTTCTTTTTTGTTGATCACATAAGCAAGTCTTCAAGATGGCTTTTCTTGCTTCAAGTTAAATCCTTCCTGAATACTTCACTTGATTCATCATGTACTAGTAAGTTCCACATTGTAAGGGAAGAGTCTCCCTTATTTATGTTTGTACACAATGTTGACACCTAATTTTATCCCTCCTGTTTCAATAGCCAGTTTTTAGACAAAATTGCATTGATAATCATATAATTATCTTCACTCTAACCCCTATTCAAAATCATTATCTCGCACAAGCACGCCAATCAAGCTATTTTAAATAGATTGGAACAAGCTACGGCTATTTACAAAATTCGTACGTTCAATTACAAATTTTTGTTATTACTCATATTTCAGCAAAATTGCACAAATTGTTTTAAAATCAAAAATAATAGTCCTCCTTAGCTATTTAGCCTTCAAAATTAATTTTCTGATTTTTTCTATAATTTTATGAGCATTTTATGGGTATTTATACCCATTTATACACAATATATACACTTTTATACATATATACATATACACCTCAGCATATGTACACCTCACACTCCCACTTATACATATCAGTGCCAAGTCATGCCTACGTGGCTTCATCTCCACCGTCCAATGTTTGATCCAACGGCTCAGAACCTTCTTTCCTTTTTTCTTTACACTCAACCCCCCAAAGCCTAAAGACTTAATGCGGGGCAAACCACCACAAGGCCCTTTACTAGAAGTCAAGCCAAAGAAATCCATGATGCTCACTTATACTTGATTCGGAATGGCATTGATGATATGAGCTCCGGAAATGATTTGAGGATCTTGCATTTGAGCTCAACTGAAAAAGGGACACCCATGCTTCAGGGCCAGGCGGAGCGCCTAGAAGGTAAGGCGGAGCGCCTAGATTGAAGCCAATGACTTACGCTTCAGGGCCAGGAGGAGCGCCAAAAAAGCCAGGCGGACCGCCCAAACTGAAGGCCAACCAGGCAGAGCACCCGACCAACCAGGCGGAGCGCCTAGCCTGATGGTCAGTAGCTCCACTAGGCGGAGCGCCTCAACCTAGGCGGAGCGCCTAGAATGCTGAATTATGCTATCTTTTTGTATGAAGTTCCTAATATAGACCTAAGTGCTCTATTATATTCCAACATAGTTGAGGGCTTTTTAGACCTTTCACAACTTGTAAAGGGGTGCTATAAATAGAACCCTTCATCATTTATTGTCATTAACCTGCCTTTAACACAAAACATTAAAGAGAATTGCTCTAAAAAACCTTGTATTGTTTTGGCTTGAAATCAATTGGAAGAATCCAAGTTGACCTTCAATCCTCTTGATCATTCTATTTGCAAGGGCTGGGTGTCTCTTGAGGATAGTTGCATAGCATAGGTTCTACTTGACTCGAACGAGGGTGTATCAAAATATCGTTCTTTGGTGCTACCTCGTAAGTTGTTTAAGTCGCGTCTCGCTTAATCTTTACTTTTATCATTTCTGTAGTTTACCCCTTATCAGTTGGTATCAGAGCAAGGCTCGGGTGTTGTTTCTACAAACCCTCGATTCCTTATTCATCATGTTTTCTTATTGTTATTGTTATCCTTATCATCTTGGTGTTCTTAGTTTGAAGAAAAACAAAAAAATTCAAAAACTTAAAAATTGCAAAAATTGCTAGATCTTGTTGGTTGTAATGATTTCTTGGATGTTTGATATCAGGGATTATTCTATGATGTTACCCCGTTGTTTTGATACCCCCATTACGTCGATTGGTACTGCGGAATGAAAATCGAAATTTTGAATCTCAAAAATTCTTGAAACCCTTGAAAAATTTGCTCAAAATCTTGAATCAAGTTTGTTGTTGGTTGTTTGTTGTTATAAATCATTGGGGTTTGTTTGTAATAGTTTAAAATACCTTTGGGTATCATTTAAATTGAAAAAAATCTTGAAATCAATCGAAAAATTGGTTGCAAATCGTCAAAAATCGTATTCTTGACGAAGCTGAAGCCCCGTCCAGTCGGACCGCCCACATCCTAGGCAGAGCGCCTGAATTGCATTCTGCCTGATTTTTGCAAAAATCTAGGCAGACCGCCAAACCCTAGGATGGGTTTGGATAGTTTTATTTTTTAGATTTTCGTATTTCTTTGGTTCCCGTTGCTTCCGGCTAGTACTTTGAGAGTAACACTCCTACTTAATAAGTACTAGTTCATTGAGTAATTAGGGTACTCGTGCTTAGAGGAGAGTAGAACTCAAAGAAGCCTCGTACTATAATTTTTGCTTCAAGTGCGCACCTAAATAGCCTAGCGTTCATCGAGTCCCATTAACTCCACTCTTCCCGAAGAGTATTTGGTTCTTATGAATTGGTTTGGTTATCGAGGAGGTTGTTCAACTACGAGGAGGCCATTGAGATCAAGCTTGCGTGAACCTACCACCAACTTGAGTGTACCCGAGTGACATTCAAAAGTGAGGGAGTGCGTGACGACTTATACTCAATCTCTTTTCTTGTTTTTGATTGCTTGTAGGTACATCGTGGAAGAAAAGGGAAAAGATACCGTTCAGGTCCCAACAAGCATCTTGGCTACTCTCTTAGCCGAGGTGCAGTCATTAAACCTCAAAATGGAAATTTTTGAAAGAGAAAGGACCCCGAGTGTCCACGAAGATGCCGGGGAAGGCACAAGTGATGGCTCAACCGTGAAGCCGGAGCAATTTGCCTAGCTAGCTCGTCAACAACGGTTGAGATAAGAAGCTCTTGTTCGTGAGAGAGTGTTGGGCAACACCCAACCCTTGAGCAATCCCCAAGGTGAAGTTCCACTCATATGGCCCCGTAGAAATATTGCACCCCTTGAGCAAGTTGTTGAGGCTCAAGAAGGGGAGGGCCCCGGACTTGGTGACAATTATGATGACTTTGATGCTCCCTATCTAAATAGGAGGGCAATGAATGGAGGCTGGGGGATCGATAGAGGTCGAGGGCAAGGTCGTGGACCTCCAAGGGCTTATGTGGGGAGGAACTTGAGGGGAGAATATGATGAAGTTGATAACTACTACGGGGTCAACCGAAACCAAACCATGGGGGTCGTGACAACAATTTGAATAGTGTGACGATCACTATCCCACCTTTCAAAGGGACTAGTTATACAGAGAAGTTCATAGAGTGGAAGGTTCAATTGAAGCGGGTATTTGATACAAATGACATGTCCGAGGAGAAGAAAGCCACTTATGCCATTGCTTCATTTGAGTCATATGCTTCTACGTGGTGGGAATCCGTCAAGAGGTCAAGACGAAGTGTTAGGATGCCCGTAAACATTGCTTGGGAAGAATTTAAAGAGGTGACGAGCACCAAATATGTGACGCCCAAGTATAGGGAAGAACAACTCAAGAGGCTTTACGAGTTGAGACAAGGCTTCAAGTCGGTTGATGACTACTTCAACGAGTTTGAAAAGAACCGAATGGCCCTTGACATGGAAATGGAAGATGAGGAGCAAGCTATCATCTGATTCAAGAATAGTTTGAGCCGGGAGATTGCTTCTTAGTTGAGGGTACACATCTTTCATTCTCTTCAAGATGTTTGTGATGCCGAGGTTGAAGCGAAAAGTGGTTCAAGGAAGAGAATGCTCCTCGCTATAGGAGTACTACTTCTACTCCAATGACTCGACGCAAAGAATGGAAAAGCCCAAACACAAGTGGTGCTAGTGAAAGTCGTGATGCGAAGAAGCCTTTTGAGAAGGCTACTCCAAGAAGTGACTTCAAAGAATTGGGAGGTAACTCTAAAACTCAATTAAATACTCCTTCTTCTTCTACATTTCGATGTCACAAGTGTAAAGGCTATGGCCACTTTGCCAAAGATTGCCCCACCAAAAAAAAATGATAATCATGGATGATGGGTTGGTGTATGAGGAGGAAAGTGAGCCCGAGGGGAGAGGTTGTTGAGGATGGTGAGATAGTTGAGGGAGAAGAGGATGCGGCGGAGGGTGATGACCCTAGCATGTTCTTGGTGGTACGTCGTAGTTTGAGTGCCATGATGAGTGAGGAGGAGGTGGATGTGGAAAGGGAGAACTTGTTCCATGCTAGGTGTAGTGTTAAGGGACAAGTGTGCTCCATGATTGTTTATTCGGGTAGTTGTGCTAATGTGGTGACCAAACCTTAGTTTCACAATTGAAATTTCCTACCCTTAAGCACCCAAGCACCTACCGACTACAATGGTTGAGTGAATGTAGGGAGTTGAAGGTGGTGAAGCAAGTCTTGATAAAGTTCAACATTGGGAATTATCAAGACGAGCTAATATTTGATGTGGTGCAAATGCAAGCTTGCCATCTCTTGTTTAGTAGGCCTTGGCAATATGATTGGAGTGTGGTAAATGATGGCAGAGCCAACACTTACACGGACAAACATGAGGGTAAGAAACATGTGCTCAAGCCCTTGACGCCTAAAGTAAGTGATGATTATAGGCGCATGAGGGAGTTGACAGAAGCGGCTAAAGCTAAGTCAGTTGTTGGTGCAAGCCAAATCGGCGACGATGAAGCTTAGCAACCGAGGACAAATCAGCTGAAAAATAAAGATAGAAAGCAAGACAAATCTCTTGCTTTGTTAGAATGAATCCGAGGAACTAGTCTCGGTTCAAACAACGGAGAAGACAAGGAGATGCACCTACGCTATGCAACAATCTTCAAGAAGAATGATGCTTCTTGCAAACTGAATGACCAAGAAGAAAAATGTTCAAACGACTAACACCGAATGACACAAGTTCTTTAAAATCCCATGTCGGGGTTCAGCTCCATCGGAGACTCAAATTAGCATTCAGCTAAATCAACATTCATCAAAAACTAGGTATCTACAAATGAAATGAAAGGAGGTTTATATGGACTATTCTAAGGGAAAAATAGTAAAACGGTCACAGACGACCAATAGGAGTAAGCCACACGGGGCTAAATAAGCTGAGTGTTCTGTCACTCCTTCAGCCGAACACTTTATTTCGAACACTTGACCTCGAGCTCTTGACTTCGGTGCTTGGTTTTTCAGTTCTGCACATTTTGACATCAGACGCTCTTCCTTCGGTTGGTTGTCTTTACTCTTCAGCGTCGATGATGAGTGTTCGGTTGGGTGTTCGGTCGCTCCCTTCTTCGAGCTCAAGCTTATAGATGAAGCCTTCGAATCTTGAGCTCGGCCACTCAACTTCGGAATGGTTGCTTTCTCTCGACCACGCCAAACGAATATGAGTATCATGCAGCAACTTGGCTTGGCTTCATGTCATCGGCCTCGATGGAATAAATGCTTGATCAGCACGGAGTTGGGCTGCATCATCCTCCCCTTCTTGAGAAGATTTCATCCTCCAAATCGAGCCCTCCTCAGTCTTTGATGATTGGCCTACAACATAAGGAGTTAAGTGAAAAACATTAAAGGTGTTGGACATGTTATACTCACCAGGGAGGTTGATCACATAAGCATTGCTGTTGATCTTGCTCAGCACTTGAAACGGACCATCCCCTCGAGGAGCCAACTTTCCTTTCCTTCGGTCTGTCCACCAGTCTGAGGATTGTGAGACGTCGAGAATAGTAATTTGGTGCCGAGGGCACCCCATAAAAATTTCCAAAAATGACTCAAGAATTTTGACTCTCGATCACTCAAAATAGTACGAGGCACACCATGCAATTTCAACACATTAGAAATAAATAAAGTAGCTACATGTTGTGCATCATCACACTTCTTGCAAGGAATAAAGTGAGCCATTTTGAAAAAACGGTCGACTACAACAAAGATGCTATCATGTCCATCCTCCGACCTCGGTAATCCCAATATAAAATCCATGGATATATCAACCCACGGTCGATTAGGAACAGATAACGGAGTGTACAAAACGTGAGGGTTGGACTTCTATTTAGCTTTCTTGCAATCTATACAAGCATTGCAAAGTTTTTCCATATCTCTTAGCATTTTTTGCCAATGGAATTGCTCGGTCAAGATACCAAGAGTTTTGTTGACACCAAAGTGTCCCATCAAGCCTCCAGAGTGAGCTTCTCGAACGAAGAGCTCTCTCCATGATGACACAGGCACACAAACCCTCCCATTCTTAAAGAGGTAGCCATCATGCCATTGATATTTCTCAACCCTTCGGCCACTCAAGATTGCGTCATGGACACTTTTCAGCTTGGGATCATCTTCATACATCGACTTGATGCTTTTGAATCCCATGAGCCTCGAGGTGAGAGTGGTCGCTAGGGCAAATTTCCTTGATAACGCATCGGCCACAACATTGTCTTTTCCCTTTTTATAATAAATTACATAGGCAAAGCTCTCAATGAATTCCACCCACTTGGCATGTCTTCGATTTAATTTCTCCTGGCCTCGGAGATGTTTCAAAGACTCATGATCACTTTTAATCACAAACTCTCTCGGCCACAAATAATGCTGCCAATGGCCGAGTGCTCGAACGAGGGCATACAACTCCTTGTCATACGTAGAGTAATTCAAGGTTGCACCATTAAGCTTTTCGTTAAAGTAAGCGATCGGCTTCGATTCATGCATGAGCACTCCTCCGATCCCAACTCTGGACGCATCACATTCAACCTTTAATGCTTTGCCGAAGTCAGGGAGTTGCAACAATGGGGCAGAGCTAAGCCTCCATTTCAACTCTTGAAAAGCCCTCTCTTGAGACTCTCCACACACAAAAGGATGGTCTTTCTTTACCTACTCGGTTAAAGGAGCTGCCACGGTGCTAAAGTCTCGAACAAACCTTCGGTAGAAGCTAGCTAATCCATGGAAGCTACGAACTTGAGATACCGAGGTCGGAGTCGGCCAATCTTTCATAGCCTTGACTCTGGACTCATTGACTTCAACACTATTAGCAATCACAACGAATCTTAGAAAGACTACACGCTCGACGGAAAAGGCACATTTCTTGAAGTGAGCATATAACTTCTCTTCTCTAAGTTTATCAAGCACTAGCCTTAGGTGTTCGACATGTTCATCTACAGATTTACTATAAACAAGTATGTCATCGAATTAAATGACAACAAACTTATTTATGAACAGTTTGAGCACATGGTTCATCAGTCGCATGAATGTGCTCGGTGCATTAGAGAGGCCAAAAGGCATCACTAACCATTCATAGAGACCGAATTTGGTCTTGAATGCAGTTTTCCACTCATCTCCAGGTTTCATTCAGATTTGGTGGTAATGGGACCTGAGCTCTATCTTCGAAAAGCATGAAGAACCACTTAACTCATCTAGCATGTCATCTAATCGAGGGATAGGATGACGATACTTTACCGTGATTTTGTTGACTGCTCAGTAATCAACACACATTCGCCATGTTCCATCTTTCTTCCGGATAAGGATAACAGGAACGACGCAAGGACTCAAGCACTCTCGAACAAGGCCCTTGTTCAGCAATTCATCCAACTAGCCTTTGGAGCTCTTTGGTGTCTTCGGGATTACACCGGTATGCAGGTTTGTTGGGGATTTGAGACCCCAGAACGAAGTCAATTTGGTGCTCGATTCCTCTCAATGAAGGAAATCCACGTGGCATGTCTTCGAGGAAACAGGTCTCCGATGTCCTGCAAAACACTTTGTCCAGCACTAGGCAAAAGGTTATTGTTAGAAAAATCATCATTAGGGTTTAGAAAGATACCCTTGTGCACGAGGCAAATCATTAGTTGACCCTTGTCGTTGCCTCGTAGATATTCACCCGGTTGCATGATTGTACAAATATTTCTTACCTCGGGCAGTGTGTTTTTGTCTTCGGCCATAATTCTTGTTCCCATCGGAAACTTAGCTTTGGCCGCTTCCTTCAATTCTTTCATTCGTTTATAGTCCTCGCTGACTTGTTTCGAAGACAATGGTTTGAGTATGAAACTCTCACCTCCGAGCTTAGCAGTGTAAGTTTTGGATCGTCTGTTATGAATAACCGACCGATCATACTGCCATGGTCGACCCAATAGCAAATGATAAGCTTACATCGGTATCATATCAAACATCATCTCATCTTGATATTCTCCCACTTTGAACTTGATCCACACTTGTTTTACAACCTTCAAATCACCCTCACATTCATTTAACCATTGCAATCGGTAAGGATAATGATGTTTTGAGGTAGGTAATCCCAATTCTGAGACCAAAGTTTGGCTCACCACATTCGCACAACAACCCGAATCAATTATCATCGAACAAACTTTCCCCCTTACTCGACATCTTGCATGGAAAAGATTCTCTCTTTGGTTGTCCTCTTCTTCGAGAGTCATACAGCACAAATTTCTTCGAACCACAAAAAAAATTTCCGGATGATCAGCTTCGGCAGCTTCACGAACATCATCATCTTCAGCTCGGTCAATCTCCTCGATATTTTCCTCCTCGGTGTCACTCGCTTGCTCATGGACGGTTCCATCTTCGAGCAAAATCATAACTTTACGAGTTGGACACTCTTTTGCCATGTGACCATAACCTCTACATTTGTGACACTGAATATTCGAAGCACTAGGAGTATTGAGTTGAACTTTACCTCCTACTTTTCTTGGTTGGTTAATGGTCACTCCCTTTTCGAAGGGTTTGTTCGGATCTTTGCCAGTGTTGGCACTTGCTGAATTTGGACTCTTCCATTATTTACCTTGGTTCAAAGGAGCTAAAGTAGTGACTCCTCGATACCGGATTGCTTTGTCGTCCTTCACCCCATTTTCAGCTTCGATGGCAGCATGAAACACATCTTCAAAAGTTTGATATACATGCAGACTCAATTGAGATGACATATCTCGAGCCAAGCATTTTTGAATCGAATGATGGCTTGCTCATCATCTTCTTCTATATCAAGAGCCAATCGAATTCTTTCAAACTCATAGTATTCTTCAACCGATTTGGACCCTTGTTTCAATTCGAAGAGCTTTCGTAGTTGTTCCTGCCGATATTTGGCATTCACATACTTAGCATCCATTGCTCTCTTCAACTGCATCCATGTTGTGACTTCGGGATAAGCAATCCTTTGTCTCAACCCTTTGTCAGCCTCCCACCTCGTCGATGCATATGCCTCGAACAAAGCAATAACATATGCAGCTTTTCTTTCTTCGGTCATCTCATTTGTTTCAAAGATTCGTTCGAGTCGAATCTTCCAATCAAGATATTGGTCTGGATCACTAGTTCCTCTGAAAGGTGGAATAGTGATCTTGACACTGTTCAAGTTTGAATAACGAGCACCTCAGATCGGCTCCGGATACTCATCATAATAGTCATCAGTTTCACGCTCAAAATATCGATCAACATTTGCAGCTCGGCCATGACCTCAGAAATTTCTACGACCTCGTTGAACCTGCCTTTAGTGAACGAACGGTGGCTCATATTCAGCTTTGACCCCGGGAAATCCTCCTTCATCAACCCCTTCATCAACGACCACAACTTGTCTTCGGGCCATTGGAAGTGGTAATCTTTCACCTCAGGGAATGCCCAAGTATTGATGACCAGCTTGGGGATTGCCCAAGTGTTGTGCAACTTGGGAATTGCCCAAGTGTTGTTCAGCTCGGGGATTGCCCATAGCTTCATTTCGAACAACCTCGTTCTTCAACCGTTGTTGTCAAACTAGCTCAGCAAATTGCTCCGGTTTTATAGGAGTGGAGTTGCTAGTCCCAGCGCCGGACCCAGGCAAGGCCACAGACATACTCCCTTGCTCGAGGTTAGCTACTCGAGCACTCACTCCTCTTACCTCAGCACTGATGCCTTGTATCGCAGCCATGAGATCAGCTAACGACACCTCGGGCGCCTCAATGCCCTTTCCATCACCTCCATTCCCAGCCATGGTACCTGCACAAATCAAAGACCAAAATAAATGATAAGGTTAGAAATCACCTCACACACTCCCTCACCTTTATTGGGTGGCGCTCGAGTCCACCCAATTTATGGGTTTGGTTTTGGTCACTCAAGAACTTGTAGCCAATGGCTTCCTCGGTTGATCAACTTCTCTCAGTTCCTTCGAATTTGACAGGTTACACTGTCTCCTTCGGGAAGAGTGAGTTGATGTTTGACTCGATGGAACATATGCTATTTAACTGCGCTCGGGAAGTCAAAGAATTTTCTACGAAATTCGGGCTTCGTTCACCCCTCGCACGAGTTCCTATAAGCTCAAATAAATTAGTACAGCCTCGAGCAGAAAGACTTACTCCAGAGATCCACTAAGGAGATTTGTCGGACACAAGAAAGTGAAAACCTAGGAGAAAAGTTGTCCCTCCTTGGCACGGATTAGGGTTTAACCTTATCCAGTTTCCCTTTTCTAGCCGACAAAATTTCACCTGGGGTTTTCGTTTTTAACACTTTACCCCTTTCTTCTTCAATTACAGTGAACTCAACTTCCAATGTACGGACAAAATTTTCAACTTCATTCACAGTCCACTGTCTTAACAGACTTTGGGTTGTTTTTCACTCCGGTAATTTCAAACGTCAGAGGAAATCAGCTCCAAGAATTTCGAGCTAAGAACAACTTCACTTCGTCCGTATACTGTTACAATGTAACAAGTTTTCCGCATACGGACGGTGGTTAAGACAGTGGAACTTCGATTTTTAGCTCAAAACTCAACCCAAATCAGGTTACAACAACCAGTTGTTCGATAATAACCACCAAAATACGACTGGGGTTTTGTAACAACACCACCATGTAAAAACTGCCTAACAACCCTCAAGAAACCCTAGTCGTCAACTCGTGTACGATAGGAGCTCGTTGGATGATGCAGGGCATACTACCTCAAGGCCTTTCACTAGAAATCAAGCCAAATTGATTCAAGAGATTCATCTTCATTTGACTTGGAAGGACATGGAAGAAGACTCCGAGAGCGGCTTGAAGATCATGAATTGGAGTGCCATGGAAGGAGGATCGCCGAGGCTACTTGGAAAGGCATCCGGGGCACATTTTGAGGCATTCTAAGGAGCCACAGGAGGAGGCGGACCGCCCACTTTACTAGGCGGACCGCCCCCTCAACTCTCTGAAGTTTCAAGGGGCGGACCGCCCCTGTGCAGAGGCGGGGCGCCTAGTATACAGTGAAGCTCAACCAAGCGGGGCACCTGGTACACTAGGCGGGGAGCCTACTTGGGGCCCCTGGTGCACTAGGCTGGGTGCCTACTTCCTAAAGAGAATGACGGGACAACTTCATTTATTTGTTATGTTTTGACTATTATAGCCCTACGTGGCCTTTGTTATTTAAACTCACTTTGGGGGGTACTTTAGGGCTTCATTATGTCTAGGTGAAGCCTATAAATACTTCACTAGTCTTCATTGAACCTTAGCTTATTTTGATTATTGATGAATGTTGAATAGAGTTGAACTCTTGAGTTATGGAAAGAACCCTTTTGTTGGCTTGAATTCTCCTAGCGGATCCTAGTTGATTGTCGAACCAACACCCGATCATTCTACTTGTGGGTCCCGAGTGCGACTCGAGGGTGGTTGCTTAGCGTTAGGTACTTCTTGACACCGATACGAGGGTTTCACGGAACAAGTTCTCCGTGGATACCTTGTAGGGAGTCCGAGACGTGTCTCGCTCCTTTATCGTTCTTTTTGTCTTTTGATTTCGATCCTTATCATCTTGGTATCAGAGCAAGGCTCAGGTTTTATTTCTACAAACCCCCGACCCTTGATTCTTTGTGCCTAGGTTGGTTTCTATCTTAGTTTCTTGTTTGTTGTTGAGAAAAAGAAGAAAAACACAAAAAATTAGAAAAAGTTGAAAAAACACCAAAAATTTGATCATGTGTTCTTGGATTGATGGACCTGTTGTGTGATTGATATTGGGGTTTAGTCCTTGTTGGAAACCCATCATTTTGGTACCTCGAACTCTTGATTTGAAGTATTATTCCAAGATTTGAAAATTTGAAACCCTTTGAAAATTTGAAAATTTGAAACCCTAGCTATGAACTTGATGAACATGGTGAATTGTTTGTTTTTTATTGGGGTTTGATAAAAGTTATTGGGGTTTGATTATTATGGTTGAAAACACATTTGGGTACCTTCGGATTGCCAAAACATCTTGAAAATTGTTGGATTTTTGGGTGCTTGAACCAAGAAACACGAGTTTGAACTGTGCTAAAGAACACAGCAGGCAGACCGCCCGAATAGTAGGCGGACCGCCCACCCATCTCTCTGAATCTCAGTTGGCGGACCGCCCCTGTGTCTAGGCAGACCGCCCACTCTGAAACAGGTGGGGCGCCTGTTTTTCTGATTTGTGCGTTTGGGTAGTTTTTCGTAGGATCTCTTGTTTCTTTGATTGCATTGCATCTAGCTAGTACTTATTTGAGTAACTTTCCTACTTGATTGGTGCTAGTCCTTTGAAGCTTTTGGGAAACTCAAGCCTAGCTAGGAGCGTAGAATTCAAAGAAGACTCGTAGACTCGTAGCATCTTTTGACTCAAGTCCTCACTTTAAAGAGTTTATCATCCAATAGAGTCACATCAACTCCACTCACCCCGGAGTGCACTTGACTTGTGGATTGAGTGATTGAGTTGAGGTTTGTTGATCAACTTAGTGAAGCTTCTAGTTTTCAAGCTTGAGTGAAATATCCACCACCACTAAATGAGTGAACCGAGTGAAACATAAGTGAGAAAGTGAGTGAGGTGATTTCACTAACGTTTGCTCATTTTGTAGGTACGATGGCCAATGAAGGTGATGATTTCACAAAGAATGCCTTGGCTACTATCCTTGCCAAATTGGATAGTATGAACCTAAGGATTGGAAGTCTTGATATTGTGACCTCAAGTGCCCTAGTTGAGCAAGGGACCTCAAGTGTCCAAGAGGAGAAAGGGACCCTGAGTGTCCAAGTTGAGAAAGGGGCCCCGAGTGTCCAAGTTGAAGCCGTTGAAGGTACAAATAGTTCCACCTTTACCCCGGAACAAGTTGTTGAGTTGCTTAGGCAACAACAACGGGTAAAGGAAGATCGTGGTCGAAATGAACAAGTGTTGGACAATCTCCAACAAATGGGCATTCCCCAACTAATGGGCAATCCCCAAAGAAACATTCCACTTTCCGGACCCATTCGAAATATTCAACCTCTTGAGCAAGTTGATGAAGCTCAAGAAGGGGAGGAGGAAGATTATGGTGGAAGTGACTATGGAGCTCCTAATCCAAATGGGAGAGCCATGAATTGGGGACGTAATGTGGATAGGGGTAGAGGCCAAGGTTGAGGGCCACCCATGGGGTATATTGGAGGGAATGCTAGGAGGGATTATAGTGGTTGTGGAGACAACCTTGGAGGCCAACCGGAGCCTTACCAAGGGGGTCGTGATAACAACAATCTTAATAGTGTGAAGCTCACTATTCCTTCCTTCAAAGGAAGTAGTGACCCGGTAGAGTACATTGATTGGAAGTTGACCATGGAGAGGGTGTTTGACACCAATGACATGGCCGAGGAGAAGAAGGCCAAATATGCTATATCCTCTTTTGAATCCTTTGCTTCTACTTGGTGGGAATCGGTCAAGAGGAATAGAATGAGGAATGGTATGGCTATCAATGTGACTTGGGGTGAATTGATCCATGTGATGGATGAGAAGTATTTGACTCACCAATACTGTGTAGACCAATACAAACGTCTCTATGAGTTGAAGCAAGGTTACAAGACGGTTGGGGAATACTTCAATGAATTTGAGCAAATCCGGATGACCCTAGACATGGATGGGGAAGAGAATGAGCCGGCCGTGATTCGATTTCAGAGTGGTTTGAACCGAGACATAGCTTCACAATTGAAGTTTAGGAGCTATATTTGTGGAGGATAGTGAGACTTTGTAAAGGGAGAATCTCTTCCATGCTAAATGCCGAGTCATGGGTCTTGTTTGTTCCATGATTATTGACTCTGGAAGTTGTGCCAATGTCATTAGCCAAACACTAGTGTCCCAATTGAAGATACCCACCTTGAAACACCCAAATCCTTACCGTTTGCAATGGCTTAGTGAGTGTGGTGAATTGAGGGTGGTAAAGCAAGTCATGATCAAGTTCAAGATAGGGAACTATGTGGATGAACACATGTTTGATGTGGTACCTATGCAAGCATGCCACCTTCTATTTGGAAGGCCATGGCAATTTGATAAACATGTGGTTCATGATGGCCGTGCCAACACCTACACGGTCAAGCATGAAGGGAAGAAGTTTGTGCTCAAACCCTTGTCGCCCAAGCAAGTAAGTGATGACTATAGGCGCATGAGGGAATTGAGGGAAGCGGCAAAGACTAAGTCGGTTGTTGAGACTAGCCCTTTGACCGAGAGTTTGGCGGTGACTCCACCATCTTCTACCGGTAGCATATGTGCCATGATGCAACCGGGTGAGCTTTTGAAAGGAAATGATGGCAACAACCTACTCATTTGCCTAGTGCACAAAGGTATGATTCTTACATCCGAACTTGATTATTCCACTAACCCTTTGTCTAGTGCTTTTGAAAATGTTTTGAAGGATTTTGAGGACATGTTCCCGAATAAAATGGCAATTGGTTTACCTCCCTTGAGGGGTATTGAACACCAAATCGACTTTGTCCCGGGATCCCAAATTCCAAACAAACCAGCTTATAGGAGCAATCCCGAAGATACCAAGGAGCTACAAAAACAAGTGGATGAATTGCTTACTAAAGGCTTGGTGAGGGAGAGCTTGAGTCCTTGTGCCGTGCCCGTGATCCTTGTTCCGAAGAACGATTGCACTTGGAGGATGTGTGTGGATTATCGTGCGGTCAACAAGATCACGGTAAAGTATCGACATCCCATACCTCGCTTAGATGACATGCTTGATGAACTAAGTGGTTCTAGTATCTTTTCGAAGATAGACCTTAGGTCCGGTTACCATCAAATCCGGATGAAAACCGGGGATGAATGGAAAACCGCATTCAAGACCAAGTTTGGTCTATATGAATGGTTGGTGATGCCATTTGGCCTCTCCAACACACCTAGTACTTTCATGAGACTAATGAACCATGTGTTGAAGCCATTCATCAACAAATTTCTGGTCATCTACTTTGATAATATTTTGATTTATAGCAAGTCATTAGACGACCATGTTGATCATTTAAGGCAAGTGCTTGAAGTGCTGAGAGCCGAAAAGCTCTATGCTAATTTTAAGAAATGTGCCTTTGGTGTTGAGAAGGTAGTCTTTCTTGGGTTTGTTGTGATCGCCCAAGGAGTGGAGGTGGATGAGTCTAAGGTAGAGGCCATTCGTGATTGGCCTACTCCTACTACCGTGACTCAAGTGAGGAGCTTTCATGGTCTTGCAAGCTTCTATAGGAGGTTTGTGAAAGACTTTAGCTCCATTGCCGCTCCACTCACCGAATTGGTGAAGAAGGACAAGCCTTTTGTGTGGGGAGAGCCTTAAGAGAAGGCCTTCCAAGAATTGAAAAGTAGGTTGAGTACCGCCCCTCTATTGCAATTGCCCAACTTCAGAAAGGCATTTGAGGTTGAATGTGATGCCTCGGGGGTGGGAATTGGTGGTGTTTTAATGCAAGATGGAAAACCCATAGCCTACTTTAGTGAGAAATTGAAGGGTGCCTCCTTGAATTACTCTACGTATGACAAGGAGATGTATGCCCTAGTGAGAGCTCTTGCTCATTAGCAACATTATCTTTGGCCTAGGGAATTTGTGATTAAGAGTGACCATGAGTCACTCAAACATCTTAGAGGCCAAGAGAAATTGAACAAGTGTCATGCCAAATGGGTAGAGTTCATTGAGTCTTTTCCCTATGTCATTCAATACAAGAAAGGGAAAGACAATGTCGTGGTGGATGCACTTTCTACGAAGTTTGCTCTGGCCAACACTCTTGCCTCCAAGCTCATGGGTTTTAAGAGCATTAAGTTGATGTATGCTCAAGACCCTAAGCTAAAGAGCATTCATGAAGCTCTTGAGAAGGGAGAAAGAGTTGAGAAGTACCAATGAGTTGATGGCTATATCTTTAAAAATGGTAGAGTTTGTGTTCCCGAGTCCTCTTGGAGAGTATTGCTTATTCCTGAAGAACATTGTGGGGGCTTGATGGGACAATTTGAGAGAAACAAGACCTTGACCATTCTCATGGAACAATTCCATTGGCCAAAAATGGGGGTGCAAGTTGAGAAGCTTTGCAAAAATTGCCTTGAGTGCAAGCATTCTAAATCCAAAGCAAACCCCCATGGTTTGTATACTCCTCTCCCCGTACCTACTAGCCCATGGATAGATATTTCTATGGATTTTGTTATGGGATTACCACGGTCTAGGGGGGACATGATAGCATTTATGTTGTCGTGGATAGGTTTTCCAAAATGGATCACTTCATTCCACGTAAAAAGTGTGATGATGCACAACATGTTGCTTCTTTGTTCATTGATAATGTGTTAAAGTTGCATGGTGTGCCTTAAAAAATTGTGAGTGATAGGGACACCAAGTTCCTTAGCCATTTTTGGAGGAGCTTATGGGGTGCTCTTGGCACCAAGCTATTGTTCTCTACGTCCCACCACCCTCAAACGGATGGGCAAACTGAGGTGGTGAACCGAACTTTGGGTGCTCTTCTTAGAGCTATGACCCGAGGTAAGGCCAGGACGTGGGTTGATAAGTTGCCTCTTATGGAGTTTGCATATAACTGTACTTTGCATAGTTCGATTGGCATGACTCCATTTGAGTGTGTTTATGGTTTTAACTCCTTGATTCCCCTTGATCTAACCCCTTTGCCAAGGGAAATAGTTGCTAATTTTGAAGGTAAAAGCCGAGCAAAGGCTATGCTTGAGCTCCATGCTAAAGCTAAGAAGAATTTGGAGGAAGCATATGCAAAGGTGGCTTCCAAAAAGAACAAGGGAAGGAAGAAGCTAGAGCTCAAGAAAGGGGATTGGGTGTGGGTGCACTTCCAAAAAGAGAGGTTTCCAAACCTTAGGAAAGGGAAGTTGGCACCCCGAGGAGTTGGACCCTCCCAAGTGCTTTCCAAGATCAACAACAACGCCTATGTGATTGATCTACCCGGTAAGTATAATGTCTCAAACACTTTTGATGTGACTGACTTGACCCCTTTTGATGTAGAGGATGGTGATGCCGGAGAGGAGGAGGCCATGGTTTCTAGGATGAAACCTTCCCAAGAAGGGGAGGATGATGCGGGGCATACTACCTTAAGGCCTTTCACTAGAAGTCAAGCCAAATTGATTCAAGACATTCATCTTCACTTGACTTGGAAGGACATGAAAGAAGACTCCGAGAGCGGCTTGAAGATCATGAATTGGAGTGCCATGGAAGGAGGATCACCGAGGCTACTTGGAGAGGCATCCGGGGCACATTTTGAGGCATTCGAAGGAGCCACAGGAGGAGGTGGACTGCCCACTTTACTAGGCAGACCGCCCCCTCAACTCCCTGAAGTTTTAAGGGGCGGATCGCCCCTGTGCAGAGGCGGGGCGCCTAGTATACAGTGAAGCTCAACCAGGCGGGGCGCCTGGTACACTAGGCGGGGTGCCTACTTGGGGCACCTGGTACACTAGGCTGGGCGCCTACTTCCTGAAGACAATGACGGGACAACTTCATTTATTTGTTATGTTTTGACTATTATAGTCCTACGTGGCCTTTGTTATTTAAACCCACCTTGGGGGGGTACTTTAGGGCTTTAATTATGTCTAGGTGACGCCTATAAATACTTCACTAGTCTTCATTGAACCTTAGCTTATTTTGATTATTGATGAATGTTGAATAGAGTTGAACTCTTGAGTTATGGAAATAACCCTTTCGTTGGCTTGAATTCTCCTAGCGGATCCTAGTTGATTGTCGAACCAACACCCGATCATTCTACTTGCGGGTCCCGAGTGTGACTCGAGGGTGGTTGCTTAGTGTTAGGTACTTCTTGACACCGATACGAGGGTGTCACGGAACAAGTTCTCCGTTGATACCTTGTAGGGAGTGTCATACCCGATTTTGGACTCAACTTGAGGCGAGTCGGGTTTCGAATTTGACTGGGTGAACTCATTTGTGTTAAGGTGTTGGAGTCGCAACCTAATATAATTTCTAAGGCGTATTAGGTCACCTAATCTCTAAAATTATTTTTTAAAAAAAGGTCTACTAGTCTATTTCAGAGATTCTATGCAGGTAAGAAGTCCAAATGACTCGGGGAAGAAGGTGTTAGGCATTTCCTCGAGTCCCACTAAAAGTGGTTACCGTCCGAGTCTTAATTTTGGTATTTAAACAGTGTATATTGTCATGAATACTAACTTGAGAGTTGATTTAACATTTTGGCTAAGCATACACAAATATTTTACGTTCGACCTATAATTAAGCCTAATCGTAGCGTGGGCTTCTAGCATTATGTGCCTAATCACGAAACAACATATCAAGAAGTGTTATAAATGGGGTTCCAATTCTAGTATAGATAAATTGCACATTTAAAACATTTTGCTTAAATAGCCTACTTTGCGAATAAGATTTGGTTCTTGGCAAAAAATGAAGGGAGAGTTGGTTTAAAACGAAATGTTGGCTCATTCAGGGTCGGTGTGACTCGTCATTAATTGTCGAGCCCTTATCCTGATGGCTTTTTTTGTGTAGGGGTCAAGTTTTGGAAGATATATGCATAGACAGGAAGGCTATGCTCGAAAACGGGATCACAAGAAACACATAAAGGCAAATAATGGGCTGCCGCACGTAATAAATATACATATAGGTGTATTCACGCAAATACATGAACTAGATGATGATTATACTTTCAAAAATATAGTTTTAGATCATATAAATGACCCCTATTACTTTATACACCCCTATACACTATTAGATTAGTGTATAAGGGCGATAGTAAAGGTTAAAAATCAATTTAAACACATAAGAGGCCCCTTTTTGAAAATATTTTTGGGTCTGGACTGTTTATGCAAAAGGAGGAAAGTTTAATTTTCAGAGACAGCTTCAAATAGACAAGTGAAACATCTATAACCTCCTGTTTATCGAAAGTTTAGATAATAACATTAATTGGTCATGCTTTTGGGCTTCTAAAGTGTGCAGATCTTCAGGAAAAATGGTAATTTAACCATGCTATCAGTTTTCACAAGAGAAATAAGTCAAAACCGTTTTAGCTTAGTCCTAGATATGATGCAATGCACATAGAGGTGAGAGAGTTGAGAGAATGGCTCCTGGGTAGCCTATTTGGTACAACATTATTGTTGTACCCCTGTTTTAAAGTGTACAAGCAGGGCTCCTAACAAATATACAAGCTTTAGGGGGCAGTTCCTAAGGGAAAACAGTGAAAAAGAAGGAGCATTGGCCCAAGGAAGAGGGCCCTGTTTCTCAAAGGAGTAACAAGTTTCAAGATTCAGAAGTATCAGTAGTCAGGAATCCCTTTATTTCAAAGCCACCAGAACCAGTTCAGGCAGTTCATATACTAATCTCATTGAACCCTCAGGGTTCATAGCTGCAAGAGATAGGGTTAGTAGGGGTTGAGGAAAAGGGGAAGCTTGACCCCAAAGGAGAGGTCTAGCATGAACCAGTGCAGTCAGTGCATCCTGGTGTTCAGGTTATTCAAAAAAGGGTAATGCAGACCCATATTTCAGGCAGAAACAGAGGTAAGACAAGGAAACATGTCAAGAAATCAACACAGGAGCACTAAGGAAACAGTAAGGGGGTTAGGCATCATGCCTCTAACTATGTATTGGCACAGTTGACTGAATTTTAAACAGAGATGCAAGCACTACCATAGTGTGCCTACCAATGGTTTTAACAGAGCACGGTTGCAATACACACATATATATACAGAAACAAAAGAAAAATAAGGATGAATACCTCTGAGTTGGAATGCAGACAGAAGATGCAAGAATCAATAGCAAGAAACAATCCTCCACAGAATGCAAAGTAAGCAGAGAGAGATGGGTGCCAGGAAAGCTATGCAGGTTTTTTTGTTTTGCTAAGTGTATTAGAGTACTTCTGGATTTTTGTGTCCAGAACTTGTTATTTTAGTTAAAAAGAAAGTAGTTTATATAGGTGAGAGGTAGGGTTTAAAATCAACGGGTAGAAGCTAAAAGTGGTAAGGAAATATGGTCTTCCAAAAATAAAAGGGGACAAACTTTAACCAATCTTCCAAAAATAAAGTAATCGGCATCCTAATCATAAGGTAAATCAGCCTTGGATTATTTTGAAAACCCCTCCCCCACTCTTAACATAGTCTAGATTCAACAATCAATGTATAGGCTTAATAATAATTCAACAAAATCCCGGAAGGACCCTAATTGACATCACATAAATCATAAGAATCAAATCCCTAATTATGTATCAATTGAAGATTCAGTTCTAACAAACCTAATTCTTCTAAACAAGTAAATAAATCAATCAATCAGACTTTTAAGCATGCAATAAGGTAAGAAGATCAGTTCATAACAAACATGAACAAAAAGAAAAAGAGGCAATTCATAATCTGCCCTAGGTTTCGAATTTGCAGGTTATCAGGGATAATCCAGGACACAAGTCACGATCATACTAACCTTAGGCATGTGAGACACCAAAACTCAACTAATGGACTAAGCAAAAAGAATCATCACTCTCGTGAATTTTCCTCTAACAGACAAAACAATCAATCATGCTTAATCACAGAAAAAACTAGGCAAACTTAGGTTTAATATTACCTAATTCCAAGAATGTTCAGAGGGGAAAGGGTTTACCCGATTTGAGCCGGAGCCAGGTCAATTTTGACCCGCTTCAAATTAGGATTACAAGGAAAGAGAGTCACCTCTTTCTCAACGTTTATGTCATTCAAAACAAATGGAGCCCCGCCGAAGGCGTCTCCCGGCGGTGGCGATTCGATCGACACAGAGTTATGCTCTACCTTGTCCAAACTCCATCAAAAGTGAATGGGTTATGTTGCGGACGACGAGGGGATTTCGAAAACACCAGTTTCCCCAAATTTCGCTGGCTAATTTGGCCGAAAAGGCCATCGGCAGTGGTGGCGATTGGAATCGCCAAGAGAGAGAAAGAGAGAGTGAAAATCGGAGCAGACGCGGGGAAAATGGGGAGAGTCGCATGGGTTTTGGGGTTGTGTGGGGTAGATTAGGATATTTGTTTTTTCAACCGTTGGATCAGATCAACGGAGAGTCAGGATTTGGCCACGTGGGGCGCCTACGTGGCAAAATAGGCTGATGTGTGCCTTGTGTGTATATATGCGTGTATATATGTATAAATATTATATAAATAGGTATAAAATGGTATAAAGTGGTGTAAAGTGGATTTAAAAAGGTATAAAAATTATAGAAAAATTAGGAAATTAATTTTAAAATGTTAGGAAGGCTAAAAGGCCAAAAATTGTAATTTTGAGGCTTAAAACAATTTTGAATAATTTTGTTAAAATAGAAACAATTGCAAAAGTTGTCAAAACAGCTATGGTTTGGGATGATGCTCCGAAAATGGCCTCAATTGTCAGGATATTGTGAGAAATCAATTTGAAAAGAATAGACGAGGTGGGAATGAATACATGAGTGTGTGCAAGATTCAAGAGCTGCTAATTTTGAAAATAAGAGGGACAAAATTAGGTGTCAACAGGGAGTTTGAGACGTGTCTCGCTCCTTTATCGTTCTTTTTGTCTTTTGATTTCGATCCTTATCATTGGATTCCTTAGATGATGATGAACAAGAATCCGTGGTTGTTTAATCTAAACAACCAATAATCAAACCAAAAATTTTTGAATTTTTTTCCTTTGTACTTTTTTTTTTTTTGGTAATAACAAACACAACAGTAACAACAACTAAAGAAGATGAAGCTGAAACTGAAAGACAAATGCACGAGATAAAATGAACAGGATTGGGGTTGTAAGGAAAAGCCCAAACGGTACTCTGATACCAAGATGGTGCAAGCTAAATCAGTGACGATGAAGCTTAGCAACCGAGGACAAATCAGCTGAAAAATAAAGATAGAAAGCAAGACAAATGTCTTGCTTTGTTGGAATAAATCCAACGAACTAGTCTCGGTTCAAACAATGGAGAAGGCAAGGAGATGCACCTACACTATGCAACAATCCTCAAGAAGAACGATGCTTCTTACAAACTGAATTACCAAGAAGAAAATGTTCAAACGACTAACACCGAATGACACAAGTTCTTTAAAATCCCACGTCGGGGTTCGGCTCCATCGGAGACTCAAATTAGCATTCAGCTAAATCAACATTCATCAAAAACTAGGTATCTACAAATGAAATGAAAGGAGGTTTATATAGACTATTCTAAGGGGAAAATAGTAAAAAAATAGTCACAGACGACTAATAGGAGTAAGCCACGCAGGGCTGAATAAGTTGAGTGTTCGGTCACTCCTTCAGCCGAACACTTGATTTCGAACACTTGAGCTCGAGCTCTTGACTTCGGTGCTTGGTTCTTCAGCTCTGCACATTTTGACATTGGACGCTATTCCTTCGGTTGGTTGTCTTTACTTTTCAGCGTCGATGATGAGTGTTCGGTTGGGTGTTCGGTCGCTCACTTCTTCGAGCTCAAGCTTATAGATGAAGCCTTCAAATCTTGAGCTCGGCCACTCAACTTCGGAACGGTTGCTTTCTCCCGACCATGCCAAATGAATCTGAGTATCATGCAGCAACTTGGCTTGGGTTCGTGTCATCGTCCTCAATGGAATGAATGCTTGATCAGCACGGAGTTGGGTTGCATCAGTTATGGAGACTAAGCCTTTCACCGAGAGCCCTGCCACTCCACAATCTATCACCGGTGACATTTATGCCATGATGCAACCGGAAAAGTACTTGAGAGGTAATGATGGCTCCAAAATGCTCATTTTCCTAGTGCACAAAGGTATGGTTCTAAATTCCAATTTTAATTATTTTTCTAACCCTAACCTTTTGCCTAGTGCTATTGAGAATGTCTTGAAGGTATTTGAGGACATGTTCCTGGAAGATATGCCAAGTGGTCTTCTTCCATTGAGGGGGATTGAACACCAAATTGATTTTGCCCCGGGGTCCCAAATCTCCAACAAGCCGGTCTATAGGAGCAATCCCAACGATACAAAGGAGTTGCAAAAGCAAGTTGATGAATTGCTCAACAAAGGCTTGGTTCGTGAAAGCTTGAGTCCGTGTGCCGTACCGGTCATTCTTGTGCCAAAGAAGGACGGGACATGGAGGATGTGTGTTGATTGTCTTGCGGTCAACAAGATAATGGTAAAGTATCGTCATCTTATTCCTAGACTTGATGACATGCTTGATGAATTGGGTGGTTCTAGTGTCTTTACCAAGATATATCTTAGGTCCGGCTACTACCAAATCCGAATGAAACCGGGTGATGAGTGAAAGACCGCATTCAAGACCATGTTTGGTCACTATAAATGGTTGGTGATGCCTTTTGGCCTCTCCAACGCACCTAGCACTTTCATGAGGTTGATGAACCATGTCTTGAAACCGTTTATCGAAAAATTTATGGTTGTCTATTTTGATGATATCTTGATATATAGCAAATCAATAGATGATCATATTGGCTCCTTGAAGTGCTAAGAGTCGAAAAGCTCTATGCCAATTTTAAAAAGTGTGTTTTTTGTGTTGAAAAGGTTGTCTTTCTTGGTTTTGTTGTTAGTGCAAATGGTGTAGAGGTTGATGAGTCTAAAGTAGAAGCCATTAGAGATTGGCCTACTCCTACCACCGTGTCTCATGTGAGGAGATTTCATGGCCTTGCTAGTTTCTATAGGCGCTTTGTTAGGGGCTTTAACACCATTGCCGCACCACTCACCGAGTTGCTGAAGAAAGACAAGGCCTTTGTGTGGGGAGAGCCTCGAGAGAAGGCCTTCCAAGAGTTGAAAAGTAGATTGAGTACCGCCCCATTGTTGCAATTGCCCGACTTCGGGAAGGCTTTTGAGGTTGAATGTGATGCCTCGGGGGTGGGGATTGGGGGTGTTCTCATGCAAGAAGGGAAACCCGTTGCCTACTTTAGTGAAAAGTTGAAGGGTGCAACCTTGAATTACTCCACGTATGACAAGGAGTTGTATGCCCTTGTGAGAGCTCTAGCTCATTGGCAACACTATCTATGGCCTTGGGAATTTGTGATCAAGAGTGACCATGAGTCACTCAAGCATCTTAGAGGCCAAGAGAAGTTGAACAAAAGGCATGCCAAATGGGTGGAGTTCATTGAGTCTTTTCCCTGTGTCATTCATTACAAGAAAGGGAAGGACAATGTTATGGCCGATGCACTTTCGCGGAAGTTTGCTCTTGCCACCACTCTTGCTTCCAAGCTCATGGGTTTTGAGAGTATTAAATTGATGTATGCTTAAGACCCTAAGCTAAAGAGGATTCATGAAGCTCTTGAAAAGGGAGAGAGAGTTTAGAAGTACTTAAGAATGGTAGAGTTTGTGTGCCCGAGTCCTCATGGAGGGAGTTGCTTGTTCGTGAAGCATATTGTGGGGGCTTGATGGGTCACTTTGGGAGAAACAAAACCTTGGCCATTCTCATGGAGCAATTCCATTGGCCAAAGATGGGATTGCAAGTCGAGCGACTTTTCAATACTTGCTTGGATTGTAAGTATTGTCATACCCGATTTTAGACTCAACTCGGAGCGAGTCGGGTTTCGGATTTGACTGGGTAACTTGTTTGAGTTCAAGAGGAGTCGCCGCCTAATATAGTTTTCTAAGGTGTATTAGGCCACCTAAGCGTCTAAGGTCGAGTTGATTATTATACTAGTCTGGTTTCAAAGATTCAATGGGTAAGAAGTCCAAATGACTCGGGGAAGAAGGTGTTAGGCACTTCCCCAAGTCCCACGAAAGGTGGTTCCCCCCGAGTCTATATTTTGGGATGTCTTTGCACAGTTGTGAACACTATCATATGCAATACTAACTTGAAGGGTCAATTTCGTAATCAATTTATGAAATTGAATCTATCTATGCAAGTTTAAATAACACACACACAAATGAGCTTTAAGTTTTACATATACGACATATATTTCACGCCTAATCGCGTTTTAAGGCCTATAATACAAATGCCTAGTCGCAAATAAGGTTAAATCTGCATAAGGTATTGTAATTCAGCTTATTTTTGTAATTTCATCCTTTTAATCAATTTTGCACAGATAGGCAGTTTTGCAAAAATAGACACTTTTATAAATAATTTTAGATTTTGGTCAAAACAAAATGGATGTTGTTTTTAAAATAAAATACTAGCCATTTAGGGTCGGTGTGACTCGTCATTAATTATCGAGCCCTAACCTTAATGGTTATTTTGGTGTGGGGGTCAGTTTTGACAATATATATCGGTAAGTGGGCTGTTTTCAAAAGTGGGTTTCACAGAAGCACATAAATGCAAACAAAGGGCTGTCGCACTATTAGATTAGTGTATAGGAGCATCAAGTAATTGAAAATAATCAGTTTAGTACATATAAAGGCCACATTTGAAAATATTTTTGGGCCTGGATTTTTTATGTAAAAAGACATACGATTTTTCAGAAAACAGTCGCAGAATTGACAATTTAGCGCATGTAACCTTCATGCGAAAAGAAATCTCAATTCAAATAAAAAAGAGATGTTGTATACTTTCAGTCGACTAAAGAAGTTGAATTAAGTTCTAAGAAATCACCAGGTTTCATATAACAGTCATAGTCGAGCCCTGTTTACTAGTGTCAAACATTTACAAGCTGATTTTCATTTAGACATGATGATGCAACCACACAAGGATAGAAGGGTGAGAAAGGGCCCCTGGGTTGCCATCTTACACAGTCTAGTAACTGCGTTCCCTGTTTTAAACAAATACATGCAGGGTCCTAATGAATATACACAAATAGGGACGGTTCCTAAGGGGAGAAACATGCAGAAAGGGAGGAGTCTGTCTTTACTAGATTTAGGCAGAATTAGTATTTCAACAGCAGTACTTAAACAAATACTACATAGTGCATTTAGCAGACTTCTCAGAGAACCCCAAACCTGTGACTTAGAACAAGATTGGTATGGCCTTTTATGGTCATCCAAAACAAAGCTGGAGAGAGAGTTTCAGTCGTGTGTGTATTCCTGTATATGTCTATGCAGGGATATCTGTGTGTCTTTGAATGAAATAAAATACATGTTTATATAGGTGTAAGGTGAAGGACTTCCAGTTCAAACAGGTATGCTATACAAGGTAAGAGAATATTGTCTCCAAGAAATAAAAAAGGCACTTCTAGGTGTATCTTCCAAAAATAAGCCAATCAACCCCAAAATCAAAGTAAAATCAGTCCTGAGCTAAATTGGATTCCCTCATTTTAGCAATAACAAGGTCCAAATTCAAGAATCAATTAACAGGGGTTTTCTAAGTTAATTTAGGCTCCCCATATCTTGTCCCACCCTAACAGATTCCAATCAGACTCCTAATGGGATACTTTGTTAATCTTTTAAAACCAATTACCTTTTAGATGCAAATCCTATGTCTCAATTGTCACAAATTAGATTTCCTTTAATTTTGCAAGATAGAATTTCATTCAAATTTCAAATGGAGGCAATTCAAGTCGACTAGGCACACAGGGAGTACTTATAGGAATATAGACAAATTTCAAGAACTTGGAACATGAAAAAAGGGACATCAACTTCATACTTATGAGGATTCAAGTTCACAACAAAGATTTAAAGAGTCAATCCAGTGTTCAATTTGAGTAATGTATCCTTGTAGGCTAGAGTGCAACCAACAACTTATTTTCCTAACTTTCAAATAGCTAGTTAATCGATCAATTAAGCATGCAAACACCTAACAAACTAATAAGATCAATTAGGTTATCGCATAATGAATCAAATAACAAGTAATGATAAAAAGGAAAAAGGAAAAAAAGGAAGAGATTACCCGTTTAGGTTCAGATCGACTTCGACCCGTTTAACCTATGCCTGTGCAAAGATTGCATGTTTCTTAAAGTAGTAATGCTCACACGCTTCATAAAGGCGTCGCCGGAGCCTTTTCCGGTGACAGAGACGACATCGACGAAATGTTGTATTTCTGACCTCCTCGTTTGAGGAAATTTCCATAGGGGTTTTGTAGCAGAGGAGACGAGGTTTACAAATATGTAATTTGTTTCCATTTTCACCTGCTAAATTGACCGGGAATCGCCATAGACGGAGGAGATGGAGAGAGAGAGAGATAGAAACAGTCGCGACGACTGAGGAGGAGAAAATGAATAAGGGGAATAGGGTTTGGCGGGTGTGCGTGTAATTAAAAATGAAAACTCAAATCCTGGCCGTTGGATTGGTGTCGTGGACGGCCAGGATTAAGCCACGTGGGTGGTGAGGTGTAAAATTGGAGCTGATGTGTATAAGTGTGTGGTGTGATGTGTGTGTGTGTGTGTGTGTGTGTGTGTGTGTATATATATATAATGTGTATAATAATATATAAATGCTTATAAAATGTGTTGAAAATTGTATAAAATGCCTATAAAATTATAGAAAAAAATTAAGAAATTAATTTTGAAGGCCAAAGGGCTAATGGGGACCTATTACTTCAAAATTTTGAAACAATTTTGTGAGACTTTCTAAAAATGGGAATAATTACAAAAAAATGTAATTGGACATGTAGACTTTGGAATTAGTCGTGGCTTATGCCGGCGTTTTGAAGAATGGCCTAATTAAGGTGTGTGTGCGAAGTAGTGACTTTCGAATATGAGTGAGGGTATGATACTCGTGCGGCTATCAGTGCAATTTGTACGAATAAGAGGTTATCGGAACGGGAGGGATAAAATTAGGTGTCAACAGCTGCCCTTCTTTGCCCAGGGATGCTGAATGAGTCTTCGGGCAAAGGCGTTGACAGAACGACTAATTTTGTCACGACTCTAGAGGAGTGCCTATGACTTACGGGAATTGTCGAGGCGTTAGGTCGTAATGTTCGCATCGTCTGAGTGTATATCCTGCATTAAAGATGAGTCTGCAAAATGATGTGTGTATAAGCGAATGTGGCACGTACCTTCCCATCGGGCTGGATTGTCTTTCCAGGATTCTTTACCGTACGCAGGTGTGTCTGCTATGCTTGACTATGTGTCCTTTGCTATGCCAAGTGTTAGATTCGACATCGGGGCTGTGTACCCTCAGTCGATGCATTGGGCTGTGTACCCTCCACATGGAATTAAAATGACAGATCGACATCGGGCTGTGTACCCTCAGTCGACGCTTCAGGCTGTGTACCCTCAGCTAATTTAAGTGACTAATCGATATCGAGCTGTGTACCCTCAATCAACGCTTCGGACTCCGTACCCTCAGCTAATTTAAATGACAAATCGACATCGGGTTGTGTACCCTCAATCGACGCCTCGGGCTGTGTACCCTCAGCTAATTTAAATGACAAATCGACATCGGACTGTGTACCCTCAATCGACGCCTCGGGCTGTGAATGTACGCTCAGCTAATGACAAATCGACGTCGGGCTGTGTACCCTTAGTCGGCGCTTCGGGCCGTGTACCCTCATTTGGTGCTTCAAGCTGTGTGCCCTCAGCTAATTTAAATGACTAATCGATATCTGGCTATGTACCCTCAATCGACGCTTCGGGCTGTGTACCCTTAGCTAATTTAAATGAATAATCGACATCAGGCTGTGTACCCTCAGTCGACGCTTCGGGCTGTATACCCTTAGCTAATGACAAATCGACGTCGGGCTGTGTACCCTCAGTCGTCGCTTCGGGCTGTGTACCCTCAGCTAATTTAAATGACAAATCGACGTTGGGCTGCGTACCCTCAATCGACGCTTTGGGCTGTGTACCCTCAGCTAATTTAAATGACTAATCGATATCGGGCTGTGTACCCTCAATCGACGCTTCGAGCTGTGTACCCTCAGCTAATTTAAATGACTAATCGATATCGGGCTGTGTACCCTCAATCAACGCTTCGGACTCTGTACCCTCAGCTAATTTAAATGACTAATCGATATCGGGTTGTGTACCCTCAATCGACGCTTCGGGCTGTGTACCCTCAGCTAATTTAAATGACTAATCGACATCGGGCTGTGTACCCTCAGTCGAAGCTTCGGGCTGTGTACCCTCAGCTAATTTAAACGTAGTAAGAGGAGGTGGATAACCTTTGTCGAAGCATGTGTGTCATGTGTTGTCGGGTTGAGTACTTTTGTGCCTGCATCCAAAGAAAGATACGTGAGTTGTGCGGGGTAGTTTGGTTTGTGCGTTCTTGGCTTGCTTCGCGCTTGCTTCCCCTGAGTGCCGGGACCTTGGCCAGGCTGATAGGGATGTGTATAAAGTAGTAAATAATGCAAGTGTTTTGAAAAACTTTTATGAGAAAGAAATGAAGTGAAATATTTTATCCCATTGAGTCACGAGTCGCGTTGTGTAAAGCCATAGTTGTCGCTCCTCATGGGCGACCTCAAAATTCTGCCCCAGTTTGTGTTTGAAATTTTTTAGAGGGTCTCAAAAATTTCTGCCCCAGTGTCAACTATGTTTGTCCTCTAGGAATTTTTTAGAGTTTCTCAAAAATTCTGCCCCAGTGTTTGCTTTATGCGAAAATAAAATTTTTATATTTATCCAACCGAACCTTGGGGTAGGTTGCCTACGTATCCCACTTGGGGAATCAGGTCGTAACGTAGTTCAGATTACATGATGTATTGCAGAATGACGAAATCACTAACTAGTACAAGCTCTTATACATAGTATCTTTTAACGGCGTCTGAGTTGATTGGTTTCGGCCAAACTTCTCTAGCCATTTCTGCCAGTATCAGTGCTCCTCCATTTAGAACTCGGTGAACCATGTACGGCCCTTGCCAATTTGGTGCAAATTTACCCTTTGCTTCTTCTTGATTAGGAAATATCTTCTTCAGTACTAGTTGTCCAGGTTCGAAGGATCTCTCTCGAACTTTCTTGTTAAATGCTTTAGCCATTCTCGTCTTATATAATTGCCCATGACACACTACATTTAGTCTCTTGCCGTCGATGAGGGCCAATTGCTCTATTCTTCCTTTGATCCATTCAGGGTCTTTCAACTGTGTCTCTTGAATGATTCTCAAGGATGGTATCTCAACTTCTGCTGGTATCACTGCCTCGGTGCCATACACCAGCAAGTAAGGAGTAGCCTTTGTTGATCTTCTCACTGTGGTGCGAAACCCTAACAGAGCATAGGGTAAGTTCTCGTGTCATTGCTTTGAATTGTCTGTCATCTAGCGCAATATCCTCTTGATGTTCTTGTTGGTCGCCTCGACCGCACCATTCATTTAGGGTCTATACGCGGTGGAATTGTGGTGCTTGATCTTGAAAACCTCACAGGTTGCTTTCATTAAGTCACTATTGAGATTGGACCCATTGTCAGTGATGATGGATTCAGGAATTCCAAATCGACAGATCATTTTGTCACGGACAAAGTTTGACACAACTTTCTTTGTCACTGACTTGTATAATGCATCTTCTACCCATTTGGTAAAATAATCAATGGCTACCAATATGAAATGATGTCTATTGGAAGCGACCGGCTCGATAGGTCCTACGACATCCATTCCCCAGGCAGCGAAAGGCTAGGGCGATCCCATGATATTCAATTCATTATGAGGCACTCGAATCATATCTCCGTGGACTTGGCATTGATGACATTTCCTTGTGTGCCTTATGAAATCATGCTCCATTGTCATCCAGAAATAGCCGGTCCTCAAAATCATTTTTGCAAGCATGAAACAGTTCATATGTGGGCCGCACGTCCCAGAGTGTATTTCTTCCAATCACTTAGCAGCTTCTTTGGCGTCCACGCATCTCAGCAATCCCAGATCGGGTGTCCTTTTGTATAAGACTTCTCCGTTGAAAAAGAAACTGTTTGCTAACCTCCTTTACATCTTCTTTTGGAGACTTGTTGCATCCTTTGGGTAGATGCCTTCTTTGAGGAACCCTTTGATGTCGTAGAACCACAGTTGTCTGTCTGATTCTTCTTCTACAAGATAGCAATATGCTGGCTGCTTCCTCACCACAACGGGTATTGAGTCAATGTAGTTTTTGTCAGGGTGTTTGATCATGGAAGATATGGTAGCTAAAGCATCCGCGAACTCATTTTGCAGCCTGTGTACATGCCGGAACTCTATCTTGGTGAATTTTTGCTTCAACTCTTTTATGCACTTGAGGTATGGCAATATCTCAGACTTGGTGAATCAGCAAGTTGGAATCTCAAATTGCCAGCAGCTCTTATATGTTCATGTCTACCACCATTCTAAGACCCAAGATGTAAGCTTCATACTCCGCCATATTGTTGGTGCAAGGAAACCTCAATTTGGCTGTGACAGGATAATGTTGAACGGTCTCCGAAACTAACACTGCCCCAATGCCGACTCCTTTGAAATTCACTGCTCCATCGAAGAATAGCCTCCAACCATCATATTCTTCGGTGATATCTTCTCCTGCGAACATTACTTCTTTGTCGGGAAAATAGGTGTGCAGTGGCTCATAGTTATCTCCCACTAGATTCTCGGCCATATGATCAGCCAGGGCATGAGCTTTCACCGCCTTTTGAGTGACAAAAGTGATGTCAAATTCACAGAGACGCATTTTCCATTTAGCCAGTTTTCCCATAGGCATTGGTTTTTAAAAATATACTTGAGAGGGTCCATCCTCGATATCAGCAGTGTTGAGTAGGATGTCAAGTAGTGCCTCAGCTTTTGTGCTATCTAAGTCAGCGCACAGCACGTGCATTCTAGTAATGTATACTTGGCCTCGTAAGGAGTGAATTTCTTGCTCAGATAGTATATTGCTTGCTCCTTTCTTCCAGTTGAATCATGTTGCTCCAATACACACCCGAATGCCGAATCTACCACAGACAGGTACAAGATAAAAGGTAACCCAGGCTCGGGTGGAACCAGCACAGGCGGGCAAGACAAATACTCTTTTATCCGATCAAATGCTTTTGACAGTCCTCCGTCCACTCGATCGCTGCGTCTTTCTTCAGTAGTTTAATGATTGGCCCGCAGATGACAGTTGATTGTGCTATGAACCGGCTGATGTAGTTGAGCCTTCCCAGGAAGCTCATGACCTCTTTCTTGATTTTTGGCGGCGGCAATTCTTTGATGGCTTTGATCTTGGATGGATCCAGCTCGAAACCCCTTCCACTGACGATGAAACCCAGAAACTTCCCTGCTGGAACACCAAAAGCACACTTCGCTGGATTTAGCTTCAGATTATACTTTCGCAAGCGATTGAAAAAATTGTGCAAGTTGTCAAGGTGCTCTGAACTCTTCTTTGATTTGATGATCACATCATCCACGTAGACTTAAATTTCTTTGTGCATCAAGTCATGGAACATAGCTGTCATTGCCCTCATGTAAGTTGCCCCAGCATTCTTAATCCAAACGGCATAACCTTGTAGTAATAAGTTCCCCAAGATGTGGTGAAAGCTGTCTTCTCGGCATCTTCCTCATCCATGAGCACTTGATGGTAGCCGGCGAAACAATCCACGAAAGACTGTAGTTCGTGTTTCGCGCAATTGTCAATTAGGATGTGTATATTCGGCAGAGAAAAATCATCTTTTGGGCTTGCCCTGTTCAGATCCCTGTAATCCACACAAACTCGGAGTTTCCCATTTTCTTCAGCACTGGGATAATGTTAGCTAACCAAGTTTGGTATTTGACTGTTTTCAAGATTCCTGCAGTGAGCTGCTTGGTTACCTCCTCCCCAATCTTCAACAAAACTGACGACTTGAAAGTTCAGGCTTTTTGTTTGACTGACGGAAAGCTCGGATTGATGGGTAATTTATGAGCTACCACTTTCATGCTTATTCCAGTCATGTAATCATACGACCAAGCAAATAAATCCTCATATTCCTTAAGAAACTCAGTATACCGCTTTTTATCTTCGGTGGTGAGGTGCACACTAATCCTTGTCTCTTTCACCGTTTCTTCATCTCCTAGATTTATCACCTCAGTTTCCTCTAGGTTTGGCTTAGGCTTATTTTCAAATCTTTCAATTTCCTCTTGTATGGTCTCATCAAAATCATCATAATCAAACTCAGTTTCCTCAAGCTCCATTGTTTCATTACACTTTGCGGTTGCGGACTCAATGGGATTATTAGTTTGAATGCTGAAAAATAAAATATTGCAAAATTAAAAGATTAAAACAAAAGTTAAAGGAAATAGTGCGATATTTTATTTATGAATCCTTGCAAAACAAAGTTTGTAGGGAGACATGTGAAACAGAAAAGAAAAATGCAAATTCCACGACTCAAAGTCGGGTTTTATTTTAGGAAATATGCAATAAACTCTATCCCCCAGCTCTACCAAGGTCCACGGTAAGCTCGGGCCCGGTTGCTGATCCAGTTGTTCAATGCAGCTCCAGATCCAGCTCTTATCAGCCCAGGAGGTTTAACATGTTCTTCCAGGATTGCGCAGCAGTCTTCATCAGATATGAACAGATTTTGCACTCCTGCCAGCAGGTTTTCTTCAGCATCAGCTATCTTAAGCTTCACTCCTTGTGCAGCAGATACCTCCCCCTTTCGGCCATCCAAGTATCCAGACGAGAGATGAAAATATGTAGGAGAGTCTAGGTGCTTTTCTTATAGAATTTGAAGTCCAGCGATGCTTTTTCCATGCTCTTCTCATAAGTCATAATGTACCCTACGCCAGCTTTGTCATTGTCGAGCCTCATCACAATTTAAATTGGCTGGATCATGCCATCCAAGTTCTTGCCCAATCTTTTCCCAGGTTCATAGACTTATTTTATCATGATGCCTACAACCCAGTCTCCAGGCCATTTCGCATGTTGTGGGAGTACATATGGCTCTTAAATCACCACTTCTATGGGTTCGGGTGCTTTGGGTAGCCACACTTGCTTTCACTTAGTTTCTTCAGAGATGCGCTTCCAATTGGGACGAGCATTAAGTGAGTACATCGGTCGCTTCTCTGTCTTAGCCGGTAAGGTCTCAAGAAATTCATGTGAGGGCACACCCCAATCAGATAGGACTGGTTCCCAGACTAAGTTTCTCCCTTCATAGCCTTTGACTCGGCCATCCCAGTAGGCGCTATAAAAGTTTCTCTTCCTTTCTTCAATCCCAGGCGGTGTGTTGACCAACTTCATAGCGAAGTGTGCGGTATAACCTCCTTGGACCGCGTCTGTGATGTTCCAACCCTTATTTTAGTTTTTGCGACGTCCCTCTCGAGCACCTTGCACTGCTCCCACGAGCTCTACAGTATAGAAAGTCTGCCCATTAAGAGTATTCCTTTCAATTGTTGGTATGGTTTGTTCATTGTAAATGGAGTTGTTCCCTTAACCGAACACCACCACCTCTTTGTGGTTCTACTCGAACTTCACTGTTTGGTGCAATGCAGAAGGCACTGTTCCAGCCATATAAATCCAAGGTCTTCCCAGCGGCAGGTTATAAGAAGCGGAGATGTCCATGACATGAAATTCGACAATGAACTTCACTGGACCGACCATGATAGTTAAGTCAATTTCCCCAATGGTGCTCCTTTGCGATCCATCAAACGCTTTCACCTTCATGTCGCTTTCTCTTATCTTGCTTTGATCAATTCCCATTTTTTACAGAGTGATGAATGGGCATATGTTCAAGCTGAAACCTCTGTCGATCAAAACTCTTCCTACGAACCAGTCTTTGCATTTCATAGTGACGTGAAAAACCTTGTTGTGGCTCAATCCTTCAGGTGGCAGCTCATCTTCATGAAAAGCGATTCAGTTGGACTCCATGACTTGCCCGACCATGCTAGCCAGGTTTTCAACTGAGGTATCCACTGGAACATGTGCTTCATCCAACACTTTCGACAAAGCATTTCGGTGGCTCTCTGACTTGAGGAGTAAAGCTAAAACAGAGATTTGTGCAGGAATCTTGCCCAAGTTTTCAACCACGGAGTATTCCTTTGCTTGTACTTTCTTCTATAACTCTTCGGACTCCTCATCGCTGATGCCTCATCTTTCTTGAACAAGATGCTCGAGAGTATAAATCCTCCCACTTCTAGTCATTCTTTGTGCACCAACAGTCTCAACTGTTGATTTTTTCTTCTTCTCCATTTCATAGTCCCATGGTACCGCCTTGTCACTATAAGGGGGGGGGGGGGGACTACGTCAACGTAGAATTTTGGAGCCACTTCTACCTCAATGGGCTCTGGCGCTGTAGCGGCTTGAGCAACTGAGGCAAGTGCTGGTGTGTCTCTCTTTGCTTTAACAATGTTTCCCTCCAAGTTGCATTCCTCATCTAACTCGATCAGATTCACCCTATTGTCTCTGTGGTTAGGCAGGGGATTGTTGTACACATTTGGAGTTTTCAAGTGTATCACCTTTTGATCAATCAAGTCTTGTATCTTATCTCTTAGGGCATAGCACTTTTCAGTGTCGTGACCAGGTCCTCCAGAGTGATAGGCACATGTTTTGGTTTGGTCAAAGTAGGGTGTCATCCTATCAGGTATTTTGAATGGCACGGGTTGTATATGGCCGGCTACTTTTAGTCTCTCGAACAATTGGGTGCGGGATTCGGCCAATGGGGTATAGTTTCTTTTGGGTCTTGGGTTGTTGTTGGCGTGAGGCCTTAGTGGATAGGCATTGGTGTTTCGGTAGTTAGGGCTTTGTAGGTATGGTGGTCTTTGTGGTGATGGGTTTTGGAACATGGGCTGGGTATTGTAGACTGGGTAGGTGGATGTGGGTAGAATGTATGGGTATGATGGAGGAGGTGTGTGCAGTAGTGGTTGTGGGTAGGAGAGTGATCGAGTGATGCAGCTACGAAAGAGACATCGTCCTTATTCTTTCTTGATGTGGTGGTGTTTCCAGCTTGTAGGGCTTTGTTAGTGGCTTGTAGTGCAGCCAAACTAACGATCCTACCAGTCTTCAATCCATCTTAAACCATATCTCCAATCTTGACCAAGTCTCCAAACTTCTTGTCTTGCAGATTCAGCATCTTGTCAAAGTAGACGTCTTCTTGTATGCAGATGAAGGTTGCCACTATCTCGGCGTCTTCCATAAGAGGTTGGACTTTAGCTGCTTCAGCTCTCCACCTAGTTGTGAATTCTCTAAAGGTCTCGATGGGCTTCTTCTTCAGTTTCTCTAAATAGAACCGATCGGGCATGGCATCAGTGTTGTTCCCAAAACTGTCAACGAAACCCCAAGCCATTGCTTCCCAGCTCGTCCACTTCTTTGTTTGTTGCTTTGAGTACCATACCAGTGCGTCTCCGGTCAGACTGCTGTTGAACAGTTGCATGCAGATCTTTTCGTCATGTCCAACCCCAACAAACTTGTCATAATAAGATCTCAAATGAGCAATCGGGTCACCACTGCGGTCGAACACATTGAACTTGGGCGTCTTATAGCCTTCGGGCAGCTTCAAGTCAGGGTAAATGCAGAGATCCTCATAAGCTAACCCTCAGGTTCCTTTGGTGCCTAGAAATTGCCTGAACTTCTCTACCAACCATTGGACTTGCTCCTTGGTGTTGTCTGAGTCTTATTTGGTCCATCCGTACATGTCATTATCTTTGGTGGGTGATGCAATGGTTTTTGTGTCAACGGTGAAGGGGGTAAGTTGTTTTGCGGTGTTTTTGGTGGTGCAGTGTAGGTAGGATAAGGGATATCTTTTTTAGGGTATAGTGGATCTTTGCCGTGAGGAGGGGTGGTTTTGTTTGGTTCAATGATCTCATCAGCACGGGTAAGAGGGACCCTATTCTCCAACTCAAACAACCTCTGTTCCAACTTAGCATAGTCTTCATAGGCGACCACACCTTGCTTTTCAGGAGTTCCATTTCCAATTTTGTCAAACTCAACCATGATATTACGTCTCGTCCTTGTCCTCATAGGTAAAGGGGGAGGTATTGGGATTGATCCTCTGGATCTCAACCGGTATCGCGGCGCGGCCAGAATGCCCAAACCAAACTTTAAGGGACTTGGGGACTCTCTAACACATCAAAAACAAAGGAAAGAAATATGAGTATATGTTAGTTTTAATAAAATGACGTCCTATCATGCAGGGGACCTCTTTTGTGCCAGAGGTAGGCCTATCGAAGATTCGACGTAACGTTTGCGCCGATCATGTCATTTCGTTTGCATAAACATAATCAACACAAGCCTAAAAATCCAAAATAATGAAATTTTATTTGATTTACTTGGATTTATTACAACCACTAATTTAAGATAACGACTCGATTAAATGGAAAACAAAATATCTTGGCTTTATTACAACCACTAATTTAAGATAACGACTCGATTAAATGGAAAACAAAACAAAAGACGACTCGACTTAAGACGACCAGACTAAGTGCCAAGCAAAGAGGTCTCGGATCAAGCATCAGTTCCAGCATCTTCTTTCTCTTTCTTCTTTTTGGCTTCTTCCTTAGGCTTGTGAACCAGGCTCATGGGGGGAGGAGTAGCGAAAATCTCTATCAGATCCTTCCCAGCTTGCATGTCTCCTAGAGCCTTTTTGAAGAATTCACAGATTTCTATCCCCATTGATTCCTTCTCTTCTGATGGCACTGACTTGAAATACTCTCCCCATCCCTTGAGCAAATCTTACAGGTTCCCAGCAACTTGCCTTGCTGCCATGACTTTGCTTGTCCAATACTTGAGTTCATCCCCTTTGATCTTGTCCTTGTATTGCCTCCTCATCTCCCTCTCTTGTGTTACCCTTAATTCTTTCTTACTTTGGTCGAATTCGTGTCGCAGCTTCTTGTATTTTTCAGTGACACTCGGATCCTTGGTTTTCCACTTCAGCGTAGTCTTGGATCAGAACCTTTCCCTATCTTCACGGAGCCATTGAGGATAAGCCAGAGTAGCCGTGGGGTTCACCCTACTGTCTCGGCCACGACAAAACTGCATAGTAAGCCTCTTTTCCCATATTGTCAATATAGTCCCTACCGTTGGATGCTCAATGTCTTTCATGTCAACGTTAAAGCTCTTCCTTCAGTCAACTGCAGAGTTTTCTGTGTCTTCCCTACTTGCCGGAGGATCCTTAGAGGAACATAGTGGTGAGTTCTTCGGAATCCAATCAATGTCAAGAAAGTGATGTCTTGACCTTGTATGGAAACAATAAAACCAGCACAGTTCTCGATTACCTATTGCACTCTTTGCAATTTTTCAAGTTTGGCGTACCATCCTTAAATGTTTACAGGGTCCTCCCATGCTGCTGTTCCAGCCATGTGGGTGCTATGTGAGCGGATCCCTCCTTTCCATGACGATTTCGGTGTGACCGGGCTGATAGGGACATTGTGCAAATGCTCTATCAACCGTATTTGCAGCAAAAGATTGCACCCTTAGAAGAAGTCTCCTCCTCTTTTACATTTGGTTAGAGCCCTATAAACTTCCCCCAAAATCAATGCAACGAAACTCACTTGACGCTTGTGAGCGTTCTTGCGTAATCCCTCTACTACTCTTCCCAACCTTATGTCGATCTTTTCTTCTTTCTTGGGGAAAACCATGCTTCCCAAAAAAGCAACGATGAAAGCATTAGATTCAGTCCACTCCCAATCTTCGATTTGCCATGCCCCAGTCCAATCGTGCCTAAGTGTTGGATCTCCAAATCTAGAATGCAAGTACTCCAACGTGACTTTTCCATCAAGCACTCCCTCGACATATGATCATAAGGAGCGCCCAACAGTTCAATGAACTTCTTAGGGTCCACATCTCGAGGATAAATCATAGTCTCGGGCCCAGGCTCTAACCCTGCTAGTCCTCCAAATTCTTCCAACATTGGTGCCAACTCCAAGCCGTTGAAATGAAACACCGCCCTTTTGTAGTTCCAGAAATGTGTAGCAGCTTCGACCAAACCAGGCATGGCAGCGTAGGCCTTGAGAGCCACCAGCTCTCCCAACACCTTTTGAACGTGAGCCTTACTAACAACAGCCAGATCTTCCCACCAGAGTTTGATCAAGTGAGGAGGTCGGGAAACAATCTCGAATTGAAGTGTACCTCTTGCAGCCATAGTCTGAAAACAAAACAAGAAAAGGTAAACACCAAAACATTCTTATAGTCTTCATCATGTTCAAACAAACGATCAATGTCTTGTGCAAACGTTTCTTCGAATCCATGCAAAGATGCAATTTTGTCACTTTTTCGGGTCAAGAACCCTTTCGACATTTGGGCGTAGGTTTACTAATGGACTAGTACGTACCAAGGACGTATAGCCTTCCTAAGTTTGTCATGATGCAAAGAAAATAAATACGCATTTTGTTGCCAATTATTCTCATGAATTACCCAAATCCATTTTGAAATTCAGTACATGATGACCTTTAGAAATAAAAATAAAAAAGAAATGAAATGACACTTCGACTAGGCAGCACGGTCCTACTCCAGCCTGGCTCTCTTTGCTTCTCGTGTAATCTCCTTGACTTCTTCCATAGCTTTGGTTAAGTATCCCTTAGCCGCCTTTAAGTGTAAAATGTCTACCTCAGCACACTCCGAATTCCATTGTTCAAGCTTCGTATCCAACGCCTCTATCTTTTCCTCTAGCTCTAATGTACGTTTTCTCCATACTTCAATCTCTTCTTTGTTTTCTTTGTCCATCTTAATAGCTTTCAGCATGAATTCTCGGTATCGGATTTGAGCATCCAGCTCACGATCTCTTATGTCATTCCCTCGACTCGGCCCCACTACCACATTTCCTTTTATGCTAGAGCGTAACCAGTTTTTGTAGTTTGGTTCGCATCCAGTGTTGTATCTGTCTTATGCTAGCGATTCTTCTCCCATAACTTGTCTCATTACCCAGGATTTTCTGATGCTCTTAACTCTTGGAACAACATCCCCAGTATAATCAAACTGATAGTCCTTCATGTCTGATATCAATGGTGTGATTTGCTTCCTCCCTGCTTGCTTCATCACCCTCGATGGTTGGTAGGGTTGGAGACCTCTCAATCCCCTAAGTATCACAAAGGGTGCCTTCTCAGAGCTAATGATGACGTCTGATGAAGGAAACCAAGTGAACATCCACTGAATTGAGTCCTCCGTTATGTTTTCAAACAACTTTACCCACTTCTCTGTGCTACTTGGCTACTTGAATTTTGGAACCCCGTATCGCTCTCCAGCCAAGTAGTTTGAACCAATTGGCTTAGACAATTTTTGTACACCTCTTGTTTTCCTCAAATGCTCCTTGAACCATGCTTGTAGTAGAAGATTGCAACCTTTGAAATATTTTGCTCATCTCTTGCAACAACCTAAAGCCCGATAAATGTCCGCCATTATCATAGGAACTATAGTATAATGATAACCATCAATTCCATTGAATACTGCATCGGCAACCATGACAAGTCTCGAGCATATGTCGTGACTCGAGCTTTCAGGGAATACCATTACTCCCAAGAAACAAATAGTGAATGCAAGCAGTCTAGCTCTCCTCCAATCAGTGTAGGACTTGAACTCTTTTTTACGGTCGTCGAATGCACTCAAATACCCAAATCGGTTGTAGAAGTAGGAAAAAGGTATTTTCTTTTGTTGTAAAAATTCTACATTCACACTTGCCACCATCCCTAATTTTTTACGAAACTCCTCAGCTGTGGGAACACTAGGTGCTAGCATGCGACCCCCTTGCCAACGATGTTTGTCTAACCCCGAGTGTGACACGAACCCTCCTATTTCTTCCAACAAAGGTGTTAACTCAACATCCCCATATCTAAACACATTCAGTTCTTCATCCCAATACGACACAGACACTTCAATCATCTCTCTACATGGCTCCATTTCTAATAGGGAAATCAAATGTCCCAAATGTTGACGTACTTCGGTTTGCTCACCCAATGACAAATTATTCCACCAACAAGTTAACAAAAGAGGTGCGCCCATAGTCATTCCAAAATGATGAAACTTTTGACTCATTGTGACCTATAAAGAAAAAAATGAAAAAGTAAGGGATTAAAACCCCCTCCCCTTTTTTGAGAATAATTGGGCAAATCAAAAATGTGTTTTTATTCTCGTCTCACTTTTCTTTTCACTCTTTTTTTCTCATTTTTTTTTCTTTTCTCTCAAATGCACATAAGCATGTCCAAACGTCCCTCCGGGGTCGAAAACCCGTGAAGTAATTTGGACAAGTTGAAAACTAGCTGGCTCACAGGGAGCCCTTCCTATGGCATGATGCATGCTCATTACTTTAAAAAAGTGGTGTAATTCTAGACACGGTTCCCCAAGAAGAACGGCCAAGGAGTGGGATCATTTGAAATTGTTGGTTGTACCACGGACCAACTATATTCCAAAATGTCCCTCCTAAAAGGCTTTTTGTGGTGAAGCGACCGAGGGATCCACGTAATCGCCCGTGTGTGTGGAAAGTGTCGTTTCCCAAGAGTTGGAGAGTATGAGTGAAATATGCCAAGTTACATCAAATTCTAATTCATACAAATAAATAAAAGGGAAAAAGAAAAACAAAAAAAAAAGAAACCAAGTTAGTAAAATTATAATAATACGAATAGCAAGATAATAATCAAATAAATCCCAAAATTAAAGACTCTTTGTGGTTAGGACTTTGAATATCCCCAGCGAAGTCGCCATTCTGTCATACCCGATTTTAGACTCAACTCGGAGCGAGTCGGATTTCGGATTTGATTGGGTAACTCGTTTGAGTTCAAGAGTTGGAGACGCCACCTAATATAGTTTTCTAAGGTGTATTAGGCCACCTAAGCGTCTAAGGTCGAGTTGATTATTATACTAGTCTAGTTTCAGAGATTCAATCGGTAAGAAGTCCAAATGACTCGGGGAAGAAGGTGTTAGGCACTTCCCCAAGTCCCACGAAAGGTGGTTCCCGCCCGAGTCTATATTTTGGGATGTCTTTGCAAAGTTGTGAACACTATCATATGCAATACTAACTTGAAGGGTCAATTTCGTAATCAATTAATGAAATCTAATCTATCTATGCAAGTTTAAATAACACACACACAAATGGGCTTTAAGTTTTACACATACGACATATATTTCACGCCTAATCGCGTTTTAAGGCCTCTAATACAAATGCCTAGTCACAAATAAGGTTAAATCTGCAAAAGGTATTGCAATTCAGCTTATTTTTGTAATTTTAGCCTTTTAATCAATTTTGCACAGATAGGTAGTTTTGCAAAAATAGACACTTTTGTAAACAATTTCAGATTTTGGTCAAAACCAAATGGGTGTTGTTTTTAAAATAAAATATTAGCCATTTAGAGTCGGTGTGACTCGTCATTAATTGTCGAGCCCTAACCTTAATGGCTATTTTGGTGTGGGGGTCAGTTTTGGAAATAGATATCGGTAAGTGGACTGTTTTCAAAAGTGAGTTTCACAGAAGCACATAAATGCAAACAAAGGGCTGTCGCACATAGATATAGGTATAGACATTCAAATACATGAGTAATTAATAGTTTTAGGCTTTAGAAAACATCTATATAGTTGTATAGTCGACCCCATTCACTTATACTTAGTGTATAGGAGCTTCAAGTAGTTGAAAATCAGTTTAGCACATATAAAGGCCACATTTGAAAATATTTTCGGGCCTGGATTGTTTATGTAAAAAGACATACTGATTTTTCCAAAAATAGTCGCAGAATTGACAGTTTAGCGCATGTAACCTTCATTCGAAAATAAATCTCAATTCAAATAAAAAAGAGCTGTTGTATACTTTCAGTCGACTAAAGAAGTTGAATTAAGTGCTAAGAAATCACCAGGTTTCATATAACAGTCATACTCGAGCCCTATTTAGTAGTGTCAAACATTTACAAGCTGATTTTCATTTAGACATGATGATGCAACCACACAAGGATAGAAGGGTGAGAAAGGGCCCCTGGGTGGCCATCTTACACAGTCTAGTAACTGTGTTCATTGTTTTAAACAAATACAGGCAGGGTCCTAATGAATATACACAAATAGGGACAGTTCCTAAGGGGAGAAACATGCAGAAAGGGAGGAGTCTGTCTTTACTAAATTTAGGCAGAATTAGTATTTCAACAGTAGTATTTAAACAAATACTGCATAGTGCAGCTTGCAGACTTCTCAGAAAACCCCAAATCTGTGACTAAGAAAAAGATTGGTATGGCCCTTTATAGTCATCCAAAACAAAGCTGCATTCACAATGGTTAGAAGGGCCAAAAGGAGGCCTGAACAAATCATAGCTGACAGGTTTTCTAAGAAGGGAAGCAGGGGAAGGCATAGAACCTCCCAAACAGATTACACACACAAAGAAAATATCTATAAATCATAGAGAGTAGGCATGCTATAGGTCAGAGCCAGTTCAAAACCATTTTACCTTGTTAAGTGCAGTAATTAGCAAAGTGAGATAAACTCAGGCAGTGCTTGATGCTCTCAAGAAACAGTGCAGACAGAAAAATAGGAAAGGCAGAGTCTTTTTCAGAGAATTGAGAGTAGTGGAGAGAGAGTTTCAGTCGTGTGTGTATTCCTGTATGTGTCTATGCAGGGATATCTGTGTGTCTTTGAATGAAATAAAAGACATGTTTATACAGGTGTGAGGTGAAGGACTTCCAGTTCAAGCGGGTATGCTATACAAGGTAAGAGAATATTGTCTCCAAGAAATAAAAAAGGCACTCCTAGGTGTATCTTCCAAAAATAAGCCAATCAACCCCAAAATCAAAGTAAAATCAGTCCTGAACTAAATTGGATTCCCTCTTTTTATCAATAACAAGGTCCAAATTCAAGAATCAATTAACAGGGATTTTCTAAGTTAATTTAGGCTCCCCATATCTTGTCCCACCCTAACAGATTCCAATCAGACTCCTAATGGGATACTTTGTTAATCCTTTAAAACCAATTACCTTTTAGATGAAAATCCTTTCTCAATTATAACAAATTAGATTTCCTTTAATTTTGCAAGATAGAATTTCATTCAAATTTCAAATGGAGGCAATTCAAGTCGATTAGGCACACAGGGAGTACTTATAGGAATATAGATTTTCAAGAACTTGGAACATGAAAATAGGGACATCAACTGCATACTTATGAGGATTCAAGTTCACAGCAAAGATTTAAAGAGTCAATCTAGTGTTCAATTTGAGTAATGTTTCCTTGTAGGCTAGAGTGCAACCAACAGCTTATTTTTCTAACTTTCAAATAGCTAATTAATCGATCAATTAAGCATGCAAACACCTAACAAACTAATAATATCAATTAGGTTATCGCATAATGAATCAAATAACAAGTAATGATAAAAGGGAAAAAGGAAAAAAAAAGGAATACATTACCCGTTTAGGTTCGGATCGACTTCGACTCGTTTAACCTACGCCTGTGCAAAGAGTGCATATTTCTTAAAGTAGTAATGCTCACACGCTTCGTAAAGGCGTCGTCGGAACCTTTTCCGGTGACAGAGACGACATCGACGAAAAGTTGTATTTCTGACCTCCTCGTTTGAGGAAATTTCCATTTGGGTTTTGTAGCGGAGGAGACGAGGTTTACAAATATGTAATTTGTTTCCATTTCACCTGCTAAATTGACCGGGAATCGCCATAGACGGTAGAGATGTAGAAAGAGAGAGAAAGAGAAACAGTCGCGACGGCTGAGGAGGAGAAAATGAATAAGGGGAATAGGGTTTGGCGGGTGTGCGTGTAATTAAAAATGGAAACTCAAATCCTGGCCGTTGGATTGGTGTCGTGGACGGCCAGGATTAAGCCACGTGGGTGGTGAGGTGTAAAATTGGAGCTGATGTATATAAGTGTGAGGTGTGATGTGTGTGTGTGTGTGTGTATATATATATATATATATATTATGTAGTATATATAATGTGTATAATAATAAATGCTTATAAAATATGTAGAAAATTGTATAAAAAATGCCTATAAAATTATAGAAAAAATTAGGAAATTAATTTGAAGGCCAAAGGGCTAATGGGGACCTATAACTTTAAAATTTTGAAATATTTTTGTGAGACTTTCTAAAAATGGGAATAATTACAAAAAAAATGTAATTGGACATGCAGACTTTGGAAATAGATGTGGCTTATGCCGGTGTTTTGAAGAATAGCCTAATTATGTGTGTGTGCGAAGTAGTGACTTTCGAATATGAGTGAGCGTATGATACTCGTGCGGCTATCAGTGCAATTTGTATGAATAAAAACGGGAGGGACAAAATTAGGTGTCTACAAGTATGTTAAGTCCAAATCTAATCCCATGGTTTGTATACTCCACTGCCTATTCCTACTAGCCCGTGGATGGATGTTTCTATGGATTTTGCTATGGGATTTCCACGGTGTAAGGGAGGACATGATAGCATTTATGTTGTCATGGATAGGTTCTCCAGAGTGGCTCACTGTCATACCCGATTTTGGACTCAACTCGAGGCGAGTCGGGTTTCGGATTTGACTGGGTGAACTCGTTTGAGTTAGATGTTGGAGTCGCCACCTAATATAATTTCTAAGGCGTATTAGGTCACCTATGTTTCTAAAATCAAGTTCAATAGGTCAACTAGTCAATTCCAGAGATTCTATAAGGGTAAGAAGTCCAAATGACTCGGGGTAGAAGGTGTTAGGCACTTCCCCGAGTCCCACGAAAAGTGGTTACCGTCCGAGTCTTTAATTTTGGGATATAAATAGTGTATATTGTCAGAAATACTAACTTGGGAATTAATTTGACATTCTAATTCAAGTATGTAATACATTCATGCAATTTCAAACATATATAAACAGTTCTCATATACGACCTACATTTCAAGCCTAATCGTAGTTTACGGCCTTATCAAACACCTAATCGTTGATAAGTGTTAACATACAAATGAGTATTCAATTCCAATTCACATATGCAATCTACACACGAGAAGGTTTTGCACATATAGTCCATTTTCGTAAACAAGTTCAGATTTAGCAAGAAAATCAAAGGGGGTTTGTTTTAAAACAAAATGTTGGCCATTTAGGGTCGGTGTGACTCGTCATTAATTTTCAAGCCCTAACCTTAATGGCCTTTTTTTGTGTAGGGGTCGGATTTTGGAAATATACATAGGTAAAGAGGATGTTTTTTTTTTAAAACGGGTTCACGAAAGCACATAAATGCAAATAAAGGGCTGTCGCACGTAATAATACGTATATATAGATATACACGTGCAATTCTCAGTTTCAATATCAAAGAATGCTTATGCAGGGTCCTAAATGTCATGCTTTGCAACACATAGGAGTAAAGGGTTAAGAAATAAGCCCCTGGATGGCTATGCACATACTGTAAGCCCCTGTTTTAATGTATACAAGCAGGGAATCCTAGAATGTACATGAACTGGGACAGTCTCTAAGGGGAAATCATAAAGATAAAGCAAAGGTCCAGTAGTACTCTGCACTTAATCAGTTCATTCAGGCATAGTTTTAATCAGAGAAGAAAGGAGCTTCTCCCCAGATTTTTAAACACATTAAAGGGGTGTAACTACAACCAAGTTACCTTTGTATAAGCTGCAAAAAAGAAAGGTCAGCAGGGCCATGATCTAAGCCCAGTCATTAAGTAACAGAGAAACACCCTGGTCATTCCAGAGTGGCCTTAGACAGCAGCAGTTCAAGTCAAGGTAAACCATAACCCTTTGTATTGAACTGTCATGATTCTTATAGTTCATAAGGGTGCAGAAGTTCTTTTAGGCTTAGGCAGAATTTCCCAAACCCAAGCAAAGCAAAGTGCCAACAATTTAAACAAAGCAGGGACAGAGTAAGAGCATGCTGGGCAGACACATAGGCACATAGATGTCACAGGTTATCAGTGAGTAGCAGCCTTACCATTTTAACTATATCTCCTTAGTAAACATAGGCATGATTTTAAGTGTGCAGGGATTTCTTAGGATTATTAGAATACTCAGAACCAAAGCAAAACACAAGCACACAAGTAGTTCAAGTAAAGCAGGAAAAAGATAAGCATATACTAGGTAAACACATAGATGTAATAGATGATAGTGAGTGAAAGAATACCTTTGAGTATTGTGAAGCTATTATGAATGCAGACAACAGAAAGGGAAAGAAGGACCAGTACTCAACACAAGCAGTAGTGCTCTTGTCAGGAAAGCAAGTAAACAAGAAGAACTGAATGCCAAAAGCTGTGTAGAATTTTATAAAGTATACCAGTGTGTGTGTGTTTCTGAATTTTTCAGTGTCCAGAAGCTTATTCTTTAGTCGAGAAAGAGAAGAGTTTATATAGGTGAGAAGTAGGGGTTTTGAAGATCAATGGGTAAATGTTAATAATGGTAAGTAAATCTAGTCTTCCAAAAATAATAGGGGACAAACTTGAGTCAATCTTCCAAAAATAAAGTAATTAACCCCCTAGTTATGAGGTAAATCAATTCTAAATTGATTTGAAACCCCCCCTCACACTTAATATAGTCTAGGTTCCCCAAATCTATCCACAAACAGGTTTGAATTTCGACAGGTCTCAAAAGATACAAATATCAGTGATCATGTTAATTTCCTTCTAAATTCTATTCGCAGATTCAGATCAACATCAATCAAAATCCCTTGAATCATGTAAATTAATCCACCGGTTCAGATTTTAATTAGATGAGTCATGAATTTACACAAGCAATGCACAATAAGATGATTCAAACGACTTAAGCAAACCATGGCAATTTCTAAGCTTCAAATTCAAAGAAAATAACAGAGAATTTAGCCTTAAATGTGTCAAAACCAAAGCGTAAATAGGCTCACTACGATGTCCAAACAAATCAACACCAAAGCGTAAATAGGCTCACTATGATGTCCAAACAAATCAACAGTTCATAGAGGTCATAAGTCATACAAATCAATTAATTTAACAATTTAACATTTCATAGCGTCACACAGATTCCACAAAAATAAAAAATGATAAGGTTACCCGTTTACAAGAATCGGGTCTATCGCAACCCGTTATGAATTTAACTTCGCATGGGGGTTTCTTACCCCGTTTAAGCAATAACATCCCTAAATTGACGACCTGAGCCCCGTCGGAGGCGTCTCCCGGCGGTGGTGTCACAGTTATCAAAGGTCGAACCTCGCCCTTGCCCAAACGTCATTAAAATTTTATGGGTTTTGTAGCGGACGTCAAGGGGAATACAATGATGCTATTTTCCCTAATTTTCTCCGGCTAAAATTGCCGGAAAAGTGATCGACAAAGGGTGGCGAATTGTTTCGCCGAAGGAGGAGAGAGAGAAACAGTTCTAGGGTCCGATCGGGGAAATGGGAAAGGTCGTGTGGGTTTAGGGGATCATTTAGGGATCGTTCGATCCTGGCCGTTGGTCAAATCAACTGAGGGTCAAGATTAAGCCACGTAGGCACGAAGGTGGCAAAAATAGGCTGATGTGTACGCATGTGTGTGCATATATATATATATATATATATATATATATATATATATATATATATATATATATATATATAAATAGTGTATAAATAGGTATAAAAATAGTATAAAATGGATTTAAAAATATAGAAAAATTAGGGAATTAATCTTAAAATGTTAGGAAGGCTAAAAATGCATAAAAATTATAATTTTGAGGCTTAAAATAATTTTGGATAATTTTGTCAAAATAGAAGTAACTGCAATGGTTGTAAAAATAGCTATGAGTTGAGACGACACTTTTGAAAATTGCCTCAATTGCCAGGCTATTACGAGAATGTAATTTGAAAGAAATGGATAAGGTAAGAGTGAATACACGATTGTATGCAAAATTCAAGAACTGTTGATTTTGAAAATAGGAGGGACAAAATTGGGTGTCAACACTCACTTTATTCCTTGTAAAAAGAGTCATGATGCACAACATGTAGCTTCTTTGTCCATTGATCATGTGTTAAAATTGCATGGTGTGCCTCAAACAATTGTGAGTGATAGGAACTCTAAGTTCCTTAGTCATTTTTGGAGATGTCTTTGGGGTGCTCTTGGCACCAAGTTGTTGTTCTCTACGTCCCACCATCCTCAAACGGATGGTCAAACCGAGGTGGTGAACTGAACTTTGGGTGCTCTACTTATAGCTATGACCCGAGGTAAAGCCGGGACTTGGGTTGAAAAGTTGCATCTTATGGAGTTTGCATATAACCGTACATTGCATAGCATGATTGGCATGACTCCATTTGAGTGAGTTTATGGTTTTAACCCTTTGATTCCACTTGATCTAACCCCTTTTCCCAAGGTATGGTTGTTAGTTTTGAAGGTAAAAGCCGAGCCAAGGCAATGCTTGAGATCCATGCCAAGGCAAGGAAGAGCTTGGACGAAACCTATGCAAAGGTGGCCTTCAAGAAGAACAAGGGAAGGAAGAAGTTGGAACTCAAGATAGGAGATTGGGTGTGGGTGCACTTCCGCAAATAGAGGTTTCAATACCTTAGGAAAGGGAAGTTGGCACCCCGAGGAGATGGACCATACCAAGTGTTTTCCAAGATCAACAACAATGCCTATGTGATCGATTTACCCGGTGAGTACAATGTTTCAACTACTTTCACTGTTAATGACTTAGCTCCTTTTGATGTAGGTGACGATGCCATGGCCGATGATGCCTTAATTACAAGGACGAAATCTTCTCAAGAAGGGGAGGATGATGCGGGGACAACCACCACAAGGCCCTTTACTAGAAGCCAAGCCAAAGTAATCCATGATGCTCACTCATACTTGATTCGAAAGGGCATTGATGATACGAGCTCCGGAGATGATTTGAAGATCTTGCATTTGAGCTCAATTGAGGGAGGGAAACCCATGCTTCAGGGCCAGGTGGAGCGCCCAGATTGAAGCCAAGGACCTACGCTTCAGAACCAGGCGGAGCGCCCAAAAAGCCAGGCGGACTGCCCAGACTGAAGGCCAACCAGGCGGAGCGCCTGACCAACCAGAACGCTGAATTTTGCTACCTAGAACACTGAATTTTGCTACCTAGAAGTGAGAGGGGTCTTGATAAGGGGTAAACTACGGAAGTGATAAAGTAATGATAAAGCGAGACGCGACTTAAAAAACTTACGAGGTAGCACCAAAGAATGATGTTTTGATACACCCTCGTTCGAGTCAAGTAGAACCTACGCTACGCAACTATCCGTAACAGACACCTGACCCTTGCAAATAGAATGATCAAGAGGATTAAAGGTCAACTTGGATTCTTCCAATTGATTTCAAGCCAAAAAAATACAAGGTTTTTTAGAGCCTCTTTAATATTTTGTGCTCAAGGTAGGTTAATGACAATAAATGCTGAAGAGGTATATTTATAGCACCCCTTTACAAGTTGTGAATGGTCTAAAAAGCTCTCAACTATGTTGGAATACAATAGAGCACTTAGGGCTATATTAGGAACTTCATACAAAAAGATAGCAAAGTTCAGCGTTCTAGGTAGGGGAGCACCTAAAACGCTGAATTTTGCTATCTTTTTTTATGAAGTTCCTAATATAGCCCTAAGTGCTCTATTGTATTACAACATAGTTGAGAGCTTTTTAGACCTTTCACAACTTGTAAAGGGGTGCTAAAAATACACCCCTTCATCATTTATTCTCATTAACCTACCTTGAACACAAAATATTAAAGAGAATTGCTCTAAAAAACCTTGTATTTTTTTTGGCTTGAAATCAATTGGAAGAATCCAAGTTGACCTTCAATCCTCTTGATCATTCTATTTGCAAGGGTCGGGTGTCTCTTGCGGATAGTTGCGTAACGTAGGTTCTACTTAACTCGAACGAGGGTGTATCAAAGCATCATTCTTTGGTGCTACCTTGTAAGTTGTTTAAGTTGCGTCTTGCTTTATCATTACATTTATCGCTTCCGTAGTTTACCCCTTGTCAAGACCCCTCTCACTTCTCACAATATCTGGCCGCCTCTCTCCCTTACTCTCTCTCTCGTCAATACCCTAGCCACCACTGTCATGGCCTTTTCAGGCCATTCCAATCGGCAAAACCGCGAACAAAATACATTTTATTACTCCTCGCATCCTCCACAACAAAACCCCGATGACAATTTGTATAAACCATGAAGGACAAAATCCAACCTCCCCCCGACCCTCGTCTCTGTCACCAGAGGAGAAATTCGGCGGCGCATAAACAAAGTTGAACGTTGTTTCCCTAACGGATGGGAAAAACCCCATGCATACATGATCAGAGTTGGGTCGAGTTTAACCCGACTCCAATTTGAAAACGGGTAATCCTTTTTCTCGTTTAATGTTTTATAACCTATGTGATATTATGCCTAGTTTTTGATAAGGGGTAAACCCTTGAAAGCGATAAAGAGATAAAAGCGAGACGAGACTTACACTAAAGTTCGAGTAGCAACGAAGAACTTGTTCCGTTACACCCCAAACGATTGGAAAGAATCACCTAACACTATGCAACTATCCTCAAGAGACACGAGGCTCTAGCAAATAGAATGATCGAAGAATGGATTGAAGAGCAACTTGGATTCATCCAATTGATTTCAAGCCAAAATGGGTTACAAGTGTTCAAGAGCAATGCTCATTAATGTTCTTTGTTCAAAGTAAGGTAAAAACAATAAATGAAAGAGGGGTGTTATAAATACACCCCTTTACAAGGTTTTCCTAGCTTCTGGTCCGCGTCAGCTCAAGTGTTCTTCGCGATCGCGCATGATTATATGCGATCGCGAGGCACACTTAAATCTCAGTCGCGCGATCGCGCGAGACAAGGCGCGACAGCGAAGGCAAAATAATTCCTCTTCGCGATCGCGAACGTGGTTCACGCGATCGCGAAGGACAAAAGTCCAGCTTCAGGCAGTAAGCTCAGCAGAATTCCCCTGTTTTGGCCCTGTTTTGGTCCCCTGCTTCTTGCACTGTTTCCTGCCCTGTTTCCACATGGATTGAGCTCCAATGCATTGTCTTCAAGTCTTCTCTCGAGCTCATATCGTCCATGCCCCTCCGTATCAAGTGCAAGTGAGCATCATGAAGTGCCTTGGCTTGGCTTCTCGTAAAGGGTCTTGTGGTGGTGGTTTGCCCCGCATCATTCTCCCCTTCTTGAGGAGATTTCGTCCTCGAAATTGTAGCATCAACCTCCACGACATTGTCCTCCACGGCATCATCACCTACATCAAAAGGAGCCAAGTCACTAACATTAAAAGTGTTTGAAATAGTGTACTCACTCGGCAAATCGATCACATATGCGTTGTTGTTGATCTTGGAGAGCACTTGAAAGGGTCCATCCCCTCGGGGTGCCAATTTCCCTTTTCTAAGGTTTGAAAACCTCTCTTTGCGGAAGTGCACCCACACCCAATCCCCTTTCTTGAGTTCCAACTTCTTTCTCCCCTTGTTTTTCTTGAGAGCAACCTTGTCATAGGCTTCCTCCAATCTCTTCCTCGCTTTGGCATGGATTTCAAGCATGGCTTTAGCTCGGCTTTCACCTTCAAAATTGACAACCATTTCTTTGGGCAAAGGGGTTAGATCAAGTGGAATCAAAGGATTAAAACCATAGACGCACTCAAACGGAGTTAAGCCAATCATGCTATGCAATGTACGGTTATAAGCAAACTCCATAAGAGGCAACTTGTCAACCCACGTCCCGGCCTTACCTCGGGTCATGACTCTAAGGAGAGCACCGAAGGTTCGATTCACCACTTCGGTTTGACCATCCGTTTGGGGGTGGTGGGACGTAGAGAATAACAACTTGGTGCCAAGAGCACCCCAAAGACACCTCCAAAAATGGCTAAGGAACTTAGAGTCCCTATCACTCACAATTGTTTGAGGCACACCATGCAACTTTAACACATTATCAATGAACAAAGAAGCTACATGTTGTGCATCATGACTCTTTTTACAAGGAATAAAGTGAGCCATTTTGGAGAACCGATCCACGACAACATAAATGCTATCGTGTCCCCCTTTAGACCGTGGCAAACCCATAACAAAATCCATCGAAATATCCATCCACGGGCTAGTAGGAATAGGGAGGGGAGTATACAAACCATGGGAATTAGATTTGGACTTAGCATACTTGCAATCCAAGCAAGTATTGCAAAGTCTCTCAACTTGCACACCCATCTTTGGCCAATGGAATTGCTCCATGAGAATGGCCAAGGTTTTGTTCCTCCCAAAGTGACCCATCAAGCCCCCACAATGTGCTTCACGAACAAGCAACTCCCTCCATGAGGACTCGGGCACACAAACTCTTCCATTTTTAAAAATGTAGCCATCAACCCATTGGTATTTCTCCACCCGCTTCCCACTCACTAGAGCTTCATGAATGCTCTTGAACTTTGGGTCATGTTCGTACAAAAATTTTATACTCTCAAAACCCATAAGTCTAGAGGCAAGAGTGGTAGCAAGAGCGAACTTCCTAGAAAGCGCGTCGGCTACGACATTGTCCTTGCCCTTCTTGTATTGAATTACATAAGGGAAGGACTCAACAAACTCGACCCACTTGGCATGTCTTTTGTTCAATTTTTCTTGGCCTCTTAGATGCTTGAGTGACTCATGGTCACTCTTGATCACAAATTCCCGAGGCCATAGATAATGTTGCCAATGGGCTAAAGCTCTCACGAGGGCATACAACTCCTTGTCATACGTGGAGTAATTCAAGGTTGCACCCTTCAACTTCTCACTAAAGTAGGCAACGGGTTTCCCTTCTTGCATGAGAACTCCCCCAATACCCACCCCCGAGGCATCACATTCTACTTCAAAAGCCTTCCCGAAGTCGGGCAATTGTAACAAGGGGGCGGTACTTAACCTACTTTTCAATGCTTGGAAAGCCTTTTCTTGCGGCTCTCCCCAAACAAAGGGCTTGTCCTTTTTCACCAACTCGGTGAGTGGTGCGGCAATGGTGCTAAAGTCTCTAACAAAGCGCCTATAGAAACTAGCTAGGCCATGAAAACTCCTTACATGAGAAACGGTGGTAGGAGTAGGCCAATCCCTAATGGCTTCAACTTTGGACTCATCTACTTCCACACCATTGGCACTAACAACAAAGCCCAAAAAGACAACCTTTTCAACGCAAAAGGCACACTTCTTAAAGTTGGCATAGAGCTTTTCGGCTCGTAGCACTTCAAGCACTTGACTCAAGTGGCCAACGTGGTCATCTATTGACTTGCTATAAATCAAGATGTCGTCAAAGTAGACAACCACGAATTTGTTGATGAATGGCTTTAGCACGTGGTTCATTAGTCTCATGAAGGTGCTAGGTGCGTTGGAGAGGCCGAAAGGCATCACCAACCATTCATAAAGACCGAATTTGGTCTTGAATGCGGTTTTCCACTCATCACCCGGTTTCATCCGGATTTGGTGGTAGCCGGACCTAAGGTCTATCTTTGAAAAGACACTAGAACCACTAAGCTCATCCAACATATCATCCAAACGAGGTATGGGATGTCGATACTTTACCGTGATCTTGTTGACCGCTCGACAATCCACACACATCCTCCAAGTGCCATCCTTCTTTGGAACAAGGATCACGGGCACGGCACAAGGACTCAAGCTCTCCCTCACCAAGCCTTTGGTTAGCAACTCATCAATTTGCTTTTGTAACTCCCTTGTGTCCTCGGGATTACTTCTATATGCCGGCTTGTTGGGGATTTGAGATCCCGGGACAAAGTCAATTTGATGCTCAATACCCCTCAAGGGAGGTAATCCATCCGGCATCTCCTCCGGGAACATGTCCTCATAAGCCTTCAAAACATTGTCAATAGCACTAGGCAAAGGGTTAGGGTTAGATAAATAATCACTTTCGGAATTTAAAACCATACCTTTGTGCACTAGGCATATGATCATCTTGGTGCCATCATTACCTTTCAAGACTTCACCCGGTTGCATCATGGCACATATGCGACCGGTGGTTGATGGTGGGGTCTCGGCCAAGGGCTTGGCCACTACCGGGGACTTGGCCTTAGCCGCTTCCCTCAATTCTTTCATCCGCCGATAGTCCTCACTTACTTGCTTTGGGGACAAGGGCGTAAGCACAAATTTCTTCCCCTCATGTCGAACCGTGTAAGTGTTGGCCCGGCCATCATGAATCACTTGTTTGTCGTATTGCCAAGGCCTACCAAAGAGAAGGTGGCAAGCTTGCATAGGCACCACGTCAAACATGTGCTCATCTTGGTAGTTCCCAATCTTGAACCTAATCAAGACTTGCTTCACTACCCTCAACTCCCCACACTCGCTCAACCATTGCAAACGGTAGGGACTAGGGTGCTTTCGGGTAGTCAATTTCAATTGTGAGACCAACGTTTGGCTCACCACATTCGCACAACTACCCGAATCAATGATCATAGAACACACTTGCCCCTTCACCCTACACCGAGCATGGAACAAATTTTCCCTTTGCTCATCTTCCCTCTCCTCACCCACCATGGTTCCCAAAATTCGACGGACCACGAGGAACATATTAGGATCTTCCCCCTCCGTCGCTCTCTCTTCTCCCTCATCCTCAACTTCCTCACTTTCCTCCTCATCATCTCCCTCGGGCTCACTTTCCCCCTCGTAGACCAACCCATCCTCCATCACAATCATCGTTTTCCGGGTAGGACACTCTTTAGCAAAGTGGCCGTAACCCTTGCATTTATGGCATTGGAAAGAAGAAGAAGAAGGAGTATTTAAGGTAGTTTTAGAAATACCTCCAACTTCTTTGTGGTCGTTCTTCGGGGCGGCCTTCTCAAAAGGCTTCTTTGCATCTCGACTCCCACTTGCTCCACTAGCATATGGGCTCTTCCATTCTTTGGCACGAGTTGAAGGAGTGGTAGTGGTAGTACCCCTAAAGCGAGGAGCCTTTTCTTCCTTGAGCCATTTCTCGGCTTCAACCGCGGCATCACAAACATCTTGCAAGGAGTGGAAGATGTGAAGCCTCAATTGGGAGGCAATCTCCCTACTCAAGCCACTTTTGAAACGGATGATGGCTTGTTCCTCATCCTCCGTTTCCAAATCAAGAGCCATCCGGTTTTTCTCAAAGTCGTTGAAATATTCATCAACGGACTTATAGCCTTGTTTCAATTCATAGAGCCGTTTGAGTTGCTCTTGCCGGTACTTGGGAGTCACATATTTGTTGTTCATTACTTCTTTCAACTCTTCCCAAGTGATGTTCATCCGCAACCCAAGTCGTCTCCTTGATCGCTTCATGGATTCCCACCATGTAGAGGCATAAGATTCAAAGGAAGCAATGGCATATGTAGCCTTCTTCTCCTCGGACATGTCATTCGTGTCGAAGACCCGCTCCAATTGAACCTTCCACTCTAAGAAAGCTTCCGGATCACTAGTCCCTTTGAAAGGTGGGATAGTGATCTTCACACTATTGAGGTTAGTGTCACGACCCCCACGATGTGGTCCCGGTTGATCCCCGTAGTAGTCTTCAACCTCATCATAGTCCCGTCTCAAGTCCCTTCCCATAAAAGCCCTTGGAGGTCCTCGACCCCGCCCTCGACCTCCATCCATTCCTCGGCCTCCGTGCATCGCCCTCCTATTCGGATAGTGAGCATAAAAATCATCATCTAGCCCGAGACCCTCCCCTTCTTGAGCTTCATCAACTTGCTCAAGAGGAACCACATTTCTCCGGGGCCTTAAGAGTGGGACATCTCCTTGGGGATTGCCCAAGGGTTGGGGAGTGCCCAACGATCTTTCTCTAGCAAGAGTCTCATCCCTCAACCGTTGTCGACGAACTAACTCCGCATATTGGTCCGGTTTCATGATGGAGTCATCACTCGTGCCTTCATTGGCATCCTTTTGGACACTCGGGGTCCTTTCCTTTTCAAAGGTTTCCATTCTAAGGTTCAAGGTTTTCACCTCGGCCAATAGACTAGCCAAAATGTCAACGGGAACCTCAATGGTATTCTTGGCCTTCTCGTCCGCCATTGTACCTACAACAATCAAAAACAAGTAAAGAGATTAGAGTAAAAATCCTCACTCACTCCCTCACTTTGTTTGTCGCTCGGGTTCACTCAAGTTGGGGTTAGGTTCACACAAGCTCGAAATCAATGGCCTCCTCGTAGTTGCGCAACCTCCTCTATGATCAAACCAAAATACAAGAACCCAATGCTCTTCGGGAAGAGTGGATTCAATGGGACTCGATCATCGCTAAGCTATTTGGTGAGCACTTGAACCAAACAATTAACTACGAATCTTCTTCGAATTCTACTCTCCTTCTAGGCACGAGTATCCTATTCGAACGAGGGATTAGCACTAATTGGGTAGAAGTGTTACCCTCAAAGTACTAACCGGAAGTGACGCGATCAAATGTTCAAAGATCGAATCGCCACTAAACGGATTCGGAATTGGACGAAATTTGGATTGTGATCTAGAAACTCACCATATTTGATGATGCTATGGGAGTTTTGGTGGTTGGAAACTGTTAAGATAGCTTTGCGAACATTCTGTCCAACTTCAGGATTTTCTGGAATTAGGTACCCTTCGCGATCGCGTGCAGATGGGCGCGATCGCGATGAACAATAAATCAGAATGGGCGCGATTGCGCGAGACCTTGCGCGATCGCGCAGGCTTGCTCAGCTGAACCAGAAAGTCGACAGAAATCAGCAGTTTTGGCACACACAACAAACCCAATTCAACTTATTTCAGTTTTCAAGCTTCCCAAAAGGTGTTTTCAGCTGGAACAAACACCTACCAATGGTTCTTACACAAAAACAACCATCAAACAACTTATTTCAAAGATTTTCGACAAGTTTTTCAATATTTTCAAAACCTTCAAGAACCAAATTTTCGATTTTCACTACAATACTCCAAATGATGTTATGTTGGTATCAAAACAACGGGAAAACTATAGTGAACAATCCCCGATACCAAACAATCTCAATAACATAACATCAAGCAAGTTTTGGCAAATTTTGCAATTTCTTCAACCTAGGGTTTAAATTTCCAACCTTTGATTTTCAACTTCAAAACGTGTTTTGTTGGTTCCTAATTGTCGAGAATACGGATACAAACAATCCCCGATAATCAACACCAACAAAATCGTAACAACAAGCGATTTCCTTCAAATTTTTGGGTTTTCAAATTTTTGAATTTTTTTTTTTTCTTTTTCAATAAAACAACAACAAGAACAAGATAACAAATGCGGAACAAAGATGACAAGCACGAAGAGTAGGACGAGGGTTCGTAAGAACGCAACCCTAGCCTTGCTCTGATACCAACTGATAAGGGGTAAACCCTTGAAAGCGATAAAGAGATAAAAGCGAGACGAGACTTACACTAAAGTTCGAGTAGCAACGAAGAACTTGTTCCGTTACACCCCAAACGATTGGAAAGAATCACCTAACACTATGCAACTATCCTCAAGAGACACGAGGCTCTAGCAAATAGAATGATCGAAGAATGGATTGAAGAGCAACTTGGATTCATCCAATTGATTTCAAGCCAAAATGGGTTACAAGTGTTCAAGAGCAATGCTCATTAATGTTCTTTGTTCAAAGTAAGGTAAAAACAATAAATGAAAGAGGGGTGTTATAAATACACCCCTTTACAAGGTTTTCCTAGCTTCTGGTCCGCGTCAGCTCAAGTGTTCTTCGCGATCGCGCATGATTATATGCGATCGCGAGGCACACTTAAATCTCAGTCGCGCGATCGCGCGAGACAAGGCGCGACAGCGAAGGCAAAATAATTCCTCTTCGCGATCGCGAACGTGGTTCACGCGATCGCGAAGGACAAAAGTCCAGCTTCAGGCAGTAAGCTCAGCAGAATTCCCCTGTTTTGGCCCTGTTTTGGTCCCCTGCTTCTTGCACTGTTTCCTGCCCTGTTTCCACATGGATTGAGCTCCAATGCATTGTCTTCAAGTCTTCTCTCGAGCTCATATCGTCCATGCCCCTCCGTATCAAGTGCAAGTGAGCATCATGAAGTGCCTTGGCTTGGCTTCTCGTAAAGGGTCTTGTGGTGGTGGTTTGCCCCGCATCAGTTTTCCTGTGAATCAAGATGAGCATTTGTACTAGTTGATAAGTTAAGGAAAAAGTTCACTCGTAGTCTTTGTCTAAATCACGGATCAACTGAACATTGCCTTTGAACTGTTGTATGCTTGAATGACCATTAGCTTAATTCCTATGCCATCTTTACTAGATTTCGACTTGGGAATCCATGTTTGATTTAGGAATTGATCTCGTGTAGTGTATCTTGTTGGTCATCCTGTTCAATTACATACTCTCTTTGAATAATGTGTTGAATTCTGATTTACATGATATAAGGATTAAGATTGAAACTTGTAATTGATGTCTGAATAGGAAAATTATTTGATTGATCAGTATGGAATTAATTAGGGATTTTGATTGGAATCTGTTAGAACAATCCAGGATTTCAAGCCTAAAATAGTCTAGAACACTCTTGTGCACTGATTTTGAACTTGAAATCCATTACCAGTAAGGATTAGGAGATTTACTTGTCTAGAAATTCTGCTTATGTGATTTACCTAAAATTCAGAGATCCTAATTTGGTCTATATTTTGAAAGGATGCTAGGGAATCTTTGTTAACTCTGGAAGATAATATAATTTTGCCTTTTGTGTATTTTCCCGTTTGAATTTGAGTTTTCACAGCCTTAGTTTTAATGTAATTGATTCCTAATCCTATAACTATAAAAATGGTAGCTTTTCCACCTTGTAACACATGACACAAGCATACACCTATCACACAAAAGAAAATGAGAAGCAAAGGCAAAACACTGTGGTTTCACCTCTGGGACCTCCCCGCACACTTTCTGGATATTCTTCTGGGAAAAAACTTGGCATCACCTGTACCATCACTCTTTTCCTGTTTCTGAAATGATAGTAAGGTAAAAAAACATTGCACACACCCTTAGTTGTCCATATATTTGAACTGGCCATGCTTGAGACTTCCTGGTGTGATCTCTGCCTCCATGTGTTCTTGTTTGGGGCTCTATATTTGCCCTCTGCTAACCTCTTATTACAGCATATATGTGGATAGCCTTAAGTCTATACCAGAGTTTGGTTTACAGGTTCTTTGGGTGTTCGTAAGAGCTTGATAAAGGCTTCTCGTATATTGGAAAATTAGACCTAAACAGGCTATACTTGGAGTGCACATAGGGCACTATCCCCATCCCTTTTCTGATTTTACAGTCGCCCCCTCTATGTTTGTATTTGTTAGGATCTTCCTATCTGTATTTGATCATTTTAAAATAGGTTAGATAGTTGTGAACTATGTATTTGGCTACCCAAGGGCCATCACTGACCTTTCTCCCCTTTATGTGCTTGCATCATGAATTTTGAAACTAGGTTTTGCATGACTGATTGGTGAACTGGTTATCTAAGCATGCAGTAACATTTTAAGTAAAGTATCAAATGGCTCAGTCGTTTGAATTCTGAAAATTTACTGATTTTATGAAATAGGGACCATTTGTGCAATACATGTTAAAATATGTGCTATTTCTACAAAACTGAAACCGTTCCTCTTTGCTTAAACGATACAGGCCCGAAACAGTTTTTAAAATGTGGCCTTTTATGTGTCAAACTTGTTTTTAACCAACTTTAATCTCTTATACACTAATCTCATAGTGTATATGGGAGTATAAGTGTGGGGGTCTACTATACAATCATGTACACGTATTTTTCTAAAAGCTAAAATCATATGATCATGTATTTGCATGCCTATATATATGTATATATATTACGTGTGACAGCCCCCTTATATGAAACTTGGTGTACTTTCATGAACCCATTTAAAAAAACAGCCCCTATATACATATTTTACAAGACTGACCCCTAAAATAAAATAGCCATTAAGGTTAAGGCTCGACAACTAATGTCAAGTCACACCGACCCTAAATGGCTCACATTTTCTTTCAAAAATAACCCCAATTTGATTTGTGTCAAAAGCTGAAAATATTTTCAAAATTGGTTACTTCTGCAAAAGTCTATTAAACAATGAAATTACGTAAATGAACTAATTCGGATTATTACTTGCAATATGGACCTTATTAACTTAATGGTTGTGAAATTTGAGGCCAAATATGCGATTAGGCATTGGGCTTAGGCCGTTTATGCAAAATTCTGAAAGCCCAATACTTAGTCATTTCTGCCCATCAAAATGTTTGCATGACTGAACCTGTTAGCATAATTGATTATGATTTCGCCTCCTAAGTTAGCAATGTAATTTGCAAATGTTGCTAATATCTGTTTATAACCTTTTGACATTCCAAAAAATAATAGCTCGGCCGGGAACCACTTTTTGTGGGACTTGTGGAAGTACCTAACACCTTCTTCCCCGAGTCACTTGGACATCTTACTCTCGAATCTCTATAAATGTACCTTTGTTGAACAAGCCCCGACTTTAGACATTTAGGTGACCTAATACACCTTAGAAAACTTATATTAGGTGGCGATTCCAATTTCAAATTCAAACGAGTTATCCAGTCAAATCCGAGCCTTGACTCACTCCGAGTTACGTAAAAATGTGGGTATGACAGAATGACGACTCCACTGGGGATACTCAAAGTCCTAACCATAACGAGCTTTAATTTTTGGGATTTTATTGTCTTTATCAATGTCTATTTATTTTCTATTATTATTTATTATTGTATACTTACTTGTTTTCTTTTTTTTTCTTTTGTTTATTTCTGCAATTTATTAATATATTGTCTATTTTAATATTGTAAACTATTTGACATTATCGTTCATAACGTCCGCCACTCCTAGCACCCTCTTAAATCATAGAGCCCATAGGAAAGGGACAGTTGCATGGAACCCACGGCCGCCCCTTTTCTCACTCAAATAAAACACTTAAGAGAAAGTCTTGCAAAATTAGCCAAATAGCGAAGCTTTTGGCATTTTGTAAGCTTTCAACTTTCGAGTTGTCCGTTTGAAAGAACCGGTCTAGTTGTACCCAAATCTTAGTGGAGACGTTACTAAAATCATGCATCATATCATTATTAGAAAATTGACTCCGGCCATGCCTAAGTCTTTAGTTCACCATATCTAAATCAAACCCAAACGAGTTACTAACTCAGAGGGGAATTTTGATGTGACTATGTGTGCATATTTTTTAAAATTAAATATGTCAAGTGTACACTATTTATTCTCAAAATTGGGAAGGGGGTCGAGTCTAACGGTTTTCCTTTTTGTAGGATACCATGAGTCACAAAGATTACCATCGGTTCGGCATGATTATTGACATTCCAAGGGAGATAAGGGCCTAGTACAGATATTTGGGAGAAGCTGGTCAATTTGAATTGAGTAAAATATTAGGCCATTTGCCTTCACTAATGGATGTTGAACCCGATAGATTTATTATAGAAGCCGCCACTTGCTTTTGAGATGCTGATAGAAACGTCTTAAGATTTGGAGAATTCGAAATGACACCACTTTTGGAGGAAATAGGAGGGTTCATTAAAGATCTAGGTTTGAGGCGAAAGGAACATAAGTGTTAAGACACTAGAATTATCATACCACGTCAACCTACCGAAGAGGAGTTTTGCGAAGCATTCAGTTTTTAGGCAAATGATGTGTCCGAATTTTTGCAAAGGTCAAAGTTCAGTTGCATGTACTTGTATGGCATGTTCGGTCACGAAAAGAGTTATGAAAATCACAAAGCAGAGTTTGCATCATACTATGATTGGAAGTGCAAGAGGATTTTTGCATTTGCGGTAGTCTTCTTTGGCATTGTTGTGTTCCCACAAGGAATGCACTATGAAATCAACACAAAGATAGTCCACTTCACACATACCTTATTCTATGGTATCAAGAAGAAAACATGCACTATAGTTCCCACAATATTGGCTGACATCCTTAGAGTCTTGGGAAAGTGCAAGAATGGGGCTCGATACTTTGAAGGCTGTAACTTGTTATTACAAGTGTGGCTGACTAAACACCTTCAAAAGAAACCAAATGCAGGCCAAGAGTTCTATGACATGTGCCGTTCAAACCACATATTGGCACAACACTATGGCGTCAAAAGGTTCAAAGCACCCTACACTACTCAGGAGTGCTATATTTTGTTGAAAAATGTGAAAGATGAAGACATATAGTGGATGTATCCTTGGTTCACTTCTCCACGGGTTTTGCTCCGGTCGAAGATGAAGTCATTTGTAGTCCTTATGGGTATATGCGGTCTCCAACCTTATATACATATTAGAGCTTTAAGGCAAGCAGGCAGAAGGCAAGATGTCTCATTGGTAGGAGACACAGTCCGATTTCAAGTAGACTACGAAGAAGATAAAGTTCCATTTGTACCAGAAATTCACAAGATGTGGAATGAAATGCGGGTTGCTGAAGAAAATTCCATTGAACCGAATAGATACCTACAGGCTGTAGAGTTGGCTATTTGGAATGCTTGCGTAATGACATGAAAAATGCTCCTGTTCCTAAAACCGACATACCTGGGGCAGTCAAAGACAAAGAAGCTGAAACCAATATAAGATTAAATGGTTGATAGAAAAACTGAAGATGTCCGAGAAGCTGAGAAAGGAAGAACGAAAAAAGAACAAACATGAGGTATGATGCAATCGAAATTACGAAAGCGATAAAAAGATAAAAGCGAGACGAGACTCACACTAAAGTTCGAGTAGCAACGAAGAACTTGTTCCGTTACACCCCAAACGATTGGAAAGAATCACCTAACGCTATGCAACTATCCTCAAGAGTCACGTGGCTCGAGCAAATAGAATGATTAGAGACGGATTGAAGAGCAACTTGGATTCATCCAATTGATTCAAGCCAAAATATTTACAAGGTTCAAGAGCAATGCTCATTAATGTTTTTGTGTTCAATGGTAAGCTAAAAAGCAATAAATGAAGTGGGGGTGTATTTATAACACCCCAATACAATGCTTACAAGATTCTGGTCCGCTGCTATTCAAGTTCCATTCGCGATCGCGTGGAGAACTTAATGCTGGATCGTGCGATCGCGCGAGACAAGGCGCGACAGCGAAGAACAAAGGAATAGGCATCGCGATCGCGAAGGTGAGGCACGCGATCGCGAAGAACAAGAGTCCAGTCTTAGGCAGTAAGCTCAGCAGATCTCCCCTGTTTTTGCCCTGTTTTGCTCCCCTGCTTCTTGCACTGTTTCCTGCCCTGTTTCCACATGGATTGAGCTCCAATGCATTGTCTTTAAGTCCTCTCCCGAGCTCGTATCATCCACGCCTCTCCAAACCAAGTGTAGGTGAGCGTCTTGTATATTCTTGGCTTGACTTCGAGTGAATGGTCTCGATGCAATTTGGGTTGCATCATCCTCCCCTTCTTGAGAAGATTTCGTCCTCGAATTTAAGGCGTCCTCCTCCAAGGTATCATCACCTACATCAAAAGAAGTCAAGTCACTAACATTGAAAGTAGTCGACACATTATACTCAACGGGAAAATCTATCAGATATGCATTGTTGTTGATCTTTGACAACACTTGGAATGGGCCATCGCCCCTTGGTGCCAACTTTCCCTTCCTTTGGTTGGGAAATCTTTCCTTGCGGAAATGCACCCACACCCAATCTCCCTTCTTGAAGTCCACCTTCTTTCTTCCTTTGTTTTTCTTGGTTGCTATCTTCTCATAGGCCTCCTCCAAAGTCTTCCGTGCCTTGGCGTGAAGTTCAAGTAATGCCTTGGCCCGAGCCTTACCTTCAAAATCAACAACCACATCCCTTGGCAAAGGGGTAAGATCAAGAGGAATCAATGGGTTAAAACCATAAACACACTCAAATGGAGTCATGCCAATCATACGATGCAAAGTGCGGTTATATGCAAACTCCATGAGTGGTAGCTTATCAATCCAAGTCCCGGCCTTTCCTTTGGTCATAGCTCGAAGTAGAGCTCCCAAAGTCCGGTTCACCACCTCGGTTTGCCCATCGGTTTGAGGGTGGTGGGACGTGGAGAAAAGCAACTTGGTGCCAAGAGCACCCCACAAACTCTTCCAAAAATGGCTAAGGAACTTGGAGTCCCTATCACTAACAATGGTGCGAGGCACCCCATGCAATTTCAAAACATTATCAATAAACAAAGAAGCTATATGTTGTGCATCATTAGTCTTTTTGCACGGAATGAAGTGAGCCATTTTGGAGAAACGGTCAACGACAACATAAATGCTATCGTGTCCACCTCTAGTCCAGGGCAAGGCCATAACAAAATCCATCGAAAGATCAACCCACGGACTAGTAGCTATGGGTAGAGGAGTGTACAAACCATGGTTATTGGATCTAGACTTGGCCTTCTTGCAATCCAAGCAAGAATTGCAAAATTTTTCATCAAGATGCCTCATTTTTGGCCAATGGAATTGTTCTTTAAGTATGGCCAAAGTCTTGTCCACCCCAAAGTGACCCATCAAGCCCCCGCAATGTGCTTCTTGAACTAGCACATCTCTCCAAGAGGACTCGGGCACACACACTCTTCCATTCTTGAAAATGTAGCCATCTACCCATTGGTACTTTTCCACTCTTTCCCCACTCACTAGAGCATCATGAATGCTCTTGAGCTTTGGGTCATGAACATACAATGATTTGATGCTCTCAAAACCCATAAGTCTAGAAGCGAGAGTGGTAGCAAGAGCGAATTTTCTTGAAAGCGCATCGGCCACAACATTGTCCTTACCCTTTTTGTAATGAATCACATAAGGGAAAGACTCAATGAACTCCACCCACTTGGCTTGTCTTTGAGTGACTCATGGTCACTCTTGATCACAAATTCCCGAGGCCATAGATGTACAACTCCTTGTCATACGTGGAGTAATTCAAGGTTGCGCCCTTCAACTTCTCGCTAAAGTAGGCAACAGGTTTCCCTTCTTGCATGAGAACACCCCCAATACCCACCCCCGAGGCATCACATTCTACCTCAAAAGCCTTCCCGAAGTCGGGCAATTGTAGCAATGGGGCGGTACTTAGCCTACTTTTCAATTCTTGGAAAGCCCTTTCTTGCGGCTCTCCCCAAACAAAGGATTTGTCTTTCTTTACCAACTCGGTGAGTGGGGCGGCAATGGAGCTAAAGTCTTTCACAAATCGCCTATAAAAGCTAGCAAGACCATGAAAGCTCCGCACTTGAGTCACGGTAGTAGGAGTAGGCCAATCACGAATGGCCTCTACCTTAGACTCATCGACCTCCACTCCTTGGGCACTCACAACAAACCCAAGAAAGACTACCCTTTCAACACCAAAGGCACATTTCTTAAAATTAGCATAGAGCTTTTCGGCTCTCAACACTTCAAGCACTTGCCTTAAGTGATCAACATGGTCGTCTATTGATTTGCTATATATCAATATATCGTCAAAGTAGACGACCACAAACTTGTTGATGAATGGTTTTAGCACATGGTTCATTAGCCTCATGAAAGTGCTAGGTGCGTTGGAGAGGCCAAAGGGCATCACCAACCATTCATATAGAGCAAACTTGGTCTTGAATGCGGTTTTCCATTCATCCCCGGGTTTCATCCGGATTTGATGGTAACCGAACCTAAGGTCTATCTTCGAAAAGATGCTAGAACCACTAAGCTCATCTAACATGTCATCCAAACGAGGTATGGGATGTCGATACTTTACCGTGATCTTGTTGACCGCTCGAAAATCCACACACATCCTCCAAGTGCCATCCTTCTTTGGAACAAGGATCACGGGTACGGCACATGGACTCAAGCTCTCCCGCACCAAGCCCTTGGTAAGCAATTCATCCACTTGCTTTTGCAACTCCCTTGTGTCCTCGGGATTGCTTCTATAGGCCGGCTTGTTTGGGATTTGAGATCCCGGGACAAAGTCAATTTGATGTTCAATACCCCTCAAGGGAGGTAGTCCATCGGGCATCTCTTCCGGGAACATGTCCCCATAATCCTTCAAAACATTCTCAAAAGCACTAGGCAAAGGGTTAGAAGAATAATCAAATTCGGAAGTAAGAATCATACCTTTGTACACTAGGCAAATGAGTAGTTTGTTGCCATCATTTCCTCTCAAAAGCTCACCCGGTTGCATCATGGCACAAATGCCACCGGTAGAAGATGGTGGAGTCACCACCAAGCTCTCGGCCAAAGAGCTAGTCCCAACAACCGACTTAGCCTTTGCCGCTTCCCTCAATTCCCTCATGCGCTTGTAATCATCACTCACTTGCTTGGGCGATAAGGGCTTGAGCACAAACTTTTTACCTTCATGCTTCACCGTGTAGGTGTTGGCACGGCCATCATGAACCACATGTCGATCAAATTGCCATGGCCTTCCAAAGAGAAGGTGGCATGCTTGCATGGGCACCACATCAAACATGTGTTCATCCACATAGTTCCCTATCTTGAACTGGATTAAGCATTGTTTGACCGCCCTCAATTCACCACACTCACTAAGCCATTGCAAATGGTAAGGACTTGGGTGTTTTAAGGTGGGTATTTTCAATTGGGAGACTAGTGTTTGGCTAATGACATTGGCACAACTTCCCGAGTCAATAATCATGGAACAAAGGAGACCCATGACTCGGCATTTAGAATGGAAGAGGTTCTCTCTTTGCAAGGTCTCACTATCCTCCACAACCATGGCTCCTAAACCCCTCCTCACAACAAGGAAAGCATGGGCGTCATCATCATCCTCTACTCCCTCTTCTTCCTCGGGCTCACTATCTTGTTCATACACCAAATCACCCACAAGAACCATAGTTTTCCGGGTAGGGCAATCTTTGGAGATATGTCCATAACCCTTACACTTAAAGCATTGAGTAGAAGTAGAAACAGGATTACTTAAGTGAGTTCTAGAATTACCTCCCACTTGTGGTGTAGACTTCTCAAAAGGCTTCTTCACATCCTTGCTAGGGGTTGCACCACTTGAACTTGGGAACTTGGCATTGGGAGTAGGAGTCTTCCACTCCCTTGGCTTGCTCATGGAAGTAGTAGTACTACTCTTGTATCGGAGGGCTCTCTCCTCTTTGAGCCATTTCTCGGCTTCAATGGCATCATCACATAGCTTGTAAAGATCATCATATTTGTGGAACTTCAATTGTGAAGCTATGTCTCGGTTCAAACCCCCTTTGAAACGGATCATGGCCGTCTCATTGTCTTCCTCATCCAAGTCAAGACTCATGCGGATTTGCTCAAAGTCATTGAAATATTCCCCAACCATTTTGCGGCCTTGTTTCAACTCATAGAAACGCTTGTGTTGGTCCACACGGTATTGACTAGTCAAGTACTTTTCATCCATCACACGGATCAACTCTTCCCAAGTAAGATTGATAGCCATTCCCGTCCTCCTTCTATTCCTCTTTACCGACTCCCACCACGTAGAAGCAAAGGATTCAAAGGAGGATATTGCATACTTGGTCTTCTTCACCTCGGGCATGTCGTTGGTGTCGAATATCCGCTCCATGGACAACTTCCAATCAATATACTCCACCGGGTCACTACTCCCTTTGAAAGAAGGAATAGTAAGCTTCACACTATTAAGGTTGTTATTTTCTAGACCCCCTTGGTGCGGCTCCGGTTGGCCTCCAAAGTTATCTCCATAACCACCATATTCTCTCCTAGCATTCCCTCCAACATACGCTATGGGTGGTCCTCGACCTTGGCCTCTACCCCTATCCACATTGCGACCCCTAAATGGATAGTGAGCACCATACCCACCATCACCATAATCATCCTCCTCCCCTTCTTGAGCTTGTGCAACTTGCTCAAAAGGTTGAACATTTCGGATCGGTCCGGGAAGAGGAGCATTCCTTTGGGGATTGCCCATAAGGTTAGGAATGGTCACTCGTTGGGTATTGCCCAACAATTGGTCAATTCAATCACGATCCTCCCTTACCCATTGTTGGCGATTGAGCAACTCAACAACTTGTTCCGGGGTAAAGGTCGGGCTACTTGTGCCCTCAACACCATCAACTTGGGCACTCGGGGCCCCCTTTTCAACTTGGACACTCGGGGTCCCCTTTTCCGATTGCTCATTGGAAGTCCCTTGCTCAACTAGGGCACTTGAAGCACCCTTTTCAAGAGACTCAATCCTTTAGTTCATGAGGTCCATCTTGGCAAGAAGGTTAGCCAAGGCCTCCTTTATGAAATCTTGTCCTTCGTTGGACATGGTACCTGCAACAATCAAAACAAGAAAAGAGATTAGAGTAAAAGTCCTCACTCACTCCCTCACTTTTGTTTGTCGCTCGGGTTCACTCAAGTTGGGGTTAGGTTCACACAAGCTTGAGATCAATGGCCTCCTCGTAGTTGCGCAACCTCCTCAATGATCAAACTAAAATACAAGAACCAAATGCTCTTCGGGAAGAGTGGATTCAATGGGACTCGATAAACGCTAAGCTATTTGGTGCGCACTTGAACCAAACAATTAACTACGAATCTTCTTTGAATTCTACTCTCCTTCTAGGCACGAGGATCCTATTCGCACAATGGATTAGTACTAATTAGGTAGAAGTGTTACCCTCAAAGTACTAACCGGAAGTGACGCGATCAAATGTCCAAAGATCGAATCGTCACCAAACGGATTCGGAATTGGATAAATTTTGGTTTGTGATCTAGGAACTCACCATATTTGATGATGGTATAGGAGTTTTGGTGGTTGGAAACTGTTACGATAGCTTTGCGAACATTCTGTCCAACTTCAGGAAATTCTGGAAATTTGTACACTTCGCGATCGCGTGAAGTGGGGCGCGATCGCGATGAACAAAACTCAGAAATGGCGCGACAGCGCGAGACCTTGCGCGATCGCGCAGGTTTGTTCAGCTGAACCAGAAACTCGACAGAAAACTGCAGATTTTGGCACACAAACAACCCCAATTCAATTTGTTTCAGTTTTCAAGCTTCCAAATGGGTTTTCAACTGTAGTAGACACTTCTCAATGGTTTAAACAAACAAACGACCATCAAACAACTTGTTTTCAATGAATTTTGGTCAAGTTCTTCCAAATGTTCAAACCTTCAAGAACTCAAAATTTCGATTTTCACGCCAACACTCCAAATGATGTTATGGTGGTATCAAAACAACGGGGAAACTATAGTGAACAATCCCCGATACCAAACAACCACCAAATCATAACATCAAGCAAGCTTTGGCAAATTTTGCAAAATGTTCAACCTAGGGTTTAAATTTTCCAAACTTTGATTTTCAACTCCAAAATGTGTTTTGTTGGTTCCCAATTATCGGGTTTACATAAACAATCAATCCCCGATAATCAACACCAACAAAATCGTAACAACAATCGATTTCCTTCAAATTTTTGGGTTTTCAAGTTTTTGAATTTTTTTCTTCTTTTTCAATATAACAAGAACAAGAACGCGAAAATAAACACGAAACAAAGATGACAAGCACGAAGAGTAGGACGAGGGTTCGTAAGAACGCAACCCTAGCCTTGCTCTGATACCAACTGATGCAATCGAAATTGCGAAAGCGATAAAAAGATAAAAGCGAGACGAGACTCACACTAAAGTTCGAGTAGCAACAAAGAACTTGTTCCGTTACACCCCAAACGATTGGAAAGAATCACCTAACGCTATGCAACTATCCTCAAGAGTCACGTGGCTCGAGCAAATAGAATGATCAGAGACGGATTGAAGAGCAACTTGGATTCATCCAATTGATTCAAGTCAAAATGTTTACAAGGTTCAAGAGCAATGCTCATTAATGTTTTTGTGTTCAATGGTAAGCTAAAAAGCAATAAATGAAGTGGGGTGTATTTATAACACCCCAATACAATGTTTACAAGATTCTGGTCCGCTGCTATTCAAGTTCCATTCGCGATCGCGAGGAGAACTTAATGCTGGATCGCGCGATCGCGCGAGACAAGGCGCGACAGCGAAGAACAAAGGAATAGGCATCGTGATCGCGAAGGTGAGGCACGCGATCGCGAAGAACAAGAGTCCAGTCTTAGGCAGTAAGCTCAGCAGATCTCCCCTATTTTTGCCCTATTTTGCTCCCCTGCTTCTTGCACTGTTTCCTGCCCTGTTTCCACATGGATTGAGCTCCAATGCATTGTCTTTAAGTCCTCTCCCGAGCTCGTATCATCCACGCCTCTCAAAACCAAGTGTAGGTGAGCGTCTTGTATATTCTTGGCTTGACTTCGAGTGAATGGTCTCGATGCAATTTGGGTTGCATCAAGGTAGAAGATTTAGATCGAGAACTGGAAGGTCTGAAAAAAAGAGTTAGAGGAAAAATACAATGAAAGTTACAATCAAAGAGACGGAGGTGGAGGGTTACTAGCTATGACTTACTTGATCGTTGCTCATTTAGACATTGGGAAGATGCAAAAGAAGTTGAAGAAGTCCGATGCCGAATCAAAGATGCCCGAAGATCCAAATTTTTAGTATATATTTCCTTTTTGTGTCTCTGTCTATTGTAATCAAACTTGGCTTATAAAACCACAATGGTTTTGGTGGTCAGTTGAGAATAAATGGCTACCACTTGCGTGTTTAATTTTAAAATCATTCAAGCTTAGGAAGACTATACGTCTTTGGTACGTCATAGTCCATTAGCAAACCTTGTCCAAACGTCAAAATGGGTTTTCGACCCAAAAAAGACAAAGCTGCATCCTCGCCTAGATTCGAAGAAATGTTTGCCCAAAATATTGATCATTTGCTTGGGTGTGATCAAGACTATATGATTATTTTGATCTTTTCCTTTATGTTTTGTTTTCAAATAATGGCTGCAGGAGGTATACTGCACATTGAGACCGTCTTCCAAGCTCCTCACTTGATCAGGCTTTGGTGGGAAGATTTGGCAGCAACCAGTATGTTTCATGTTCAAAAGGTGTCTGGAGAATTGGTGGCCCTTAAGACTTACACTACTACGCCCGGTCTGGTCGAAGCCGCTACACATTTCTGGGATTACAAAAGGGCGGTGTTTCATTTCAATGGTTTGGAGTTGGCACCGATGTTAGAAGAGATTGGAGGTCTTGCAGGGTTAGAACCTGGGCCCGAGACCATGATTTACCCCCCGAGACGTGGAGCCTAAGGAGTTCATTGAGCTGTTGCAAGCTCCTTATGATCCATGTGTCGAAGGGGTGCGTGATGGAAAGGTTACCTTAGAGTTCCTATGTTCTAGATTTGGACATCCAACTCTTAGACATAATTTGATAGGGGCATGAGAAATTCAAGATTGGGAATGGACTGAGTCTACTGCTTTCATCAATGCTTTTTTGGGAAGTGTGGTCTTCCCCAAAAGAGAAGGAAAGATCGGCATAGGGTTGGGAAGGGTAGTTGAAGGATTGCGCAAAGGCGCTCACAAGCACCAAGTTAGTTTGGTTCCAATGATCGTGGGAGAAATCTACAAGGCTCTAACTAAGTATAGAAAAAGAGGGGATTTCTTTGAAGGGTTCAACCTCTTGCTACAAATGTGGTTGATAGAACACTTACACAAGTTCACAATCAGTCCGATAGCACCAAGGGCGACAAGGGTTGGTGGCATCCTCTCGCATAGCTCTCGCATGGCTGGCACGGCAGTATGGGAAGACCCTGCAAACATGCGAGGATGGTGCGCCAAGCTTGAAGAGTTAAAAGAGGTGCAATGGGTGATAGAAAATTGTGCTTGCTTCACCATTTCTATGCAAGGTCAAGAAACCACTTTCTTGACACTGATTGGATTCCGAGAAACTCACCACTATGTTCCTCTAAGAATCCTCTGGAAAGTAGGAATGACACAACAAACCCCTCAGTTGACAAAAGGAAGAAGTTTCAACGTTGACATAAAAGGCATTGAACACCCGATGGTTGGTACAATACTGACGATGTGGGAAGAAAGGGTAACTATGTAGTTTTGCCGTGGCCGAGACAACAGGGTGAACCCCGGCACCACTTTGACTTATCCTCAATGGCTCAGTGAAGAGAGAGGGAAATTTTGATCAAAGACCACATTGAAAAGGAAAGCTGAAGCTCCAAGTGTTGTTGAGAAGTACAAGAGAATACGACACAAGTTCGATCAAAAGAAGAAGAAGTTAAGGATAACACAAGAGAGGGAGATCAGAAGGCAATATAAGGAAATGATAAAAGAGATGAACTCAAGTACTGGATAGGCAAGACAGTGGCGGCCAGACAAGTCGCTGGGCATTTGCAAAACCTGCTCAAAGGATGGGGAGAATACTTCAAATCAGTACCGTCGGCAGAAAAGGAAATAATGGGAGTGGAAATCTGTGAGTTCTTTATAAAAGCCTTGGGTGATATGCAAGTGGGGAAGGACCTTATGGAGATGTTTGTTGCCCCTCTACCGGCAAACTTAGTAAATGGACCTAAAGAAGAGACCGAGGAAAAGGCGGAGGGAGAAGACGTTGGAGCCGATGCTTGATCTGAGAACCTCTTTGCTTGGCACATAGTCCAGTCGTCCTTAGTCGAGTCATTTTTCTTTTCAAGTTGTCCTTTCTGTTTGAACGAGTCCTTGTCTTTTCCTTTTCAAAACTAGTGATTGTAATAAAGCCAAGCAAATCAAATAAAATTTCATTATTTTTGGGTTTTTAGACTTATGTTGATTGTGCTAAAGCAAACGAAACGATGTATTCAGCACAAACATTACTTTGAATCATCGATAGGCCTACATCTGGCATAAAAAAGGCCCCCTTCATAATAGGACGCAAAGTTATGATATTAGTGCTAATGTTTTACTCACATTATTTTCTTTTGTCTTTTAAAGGTTATTTTTGTCCCAAGTCCCTGAAGTTTAGTTTGTGCATTTTGGCCGCGCCGCAGTACCGTCGAGATCTAGAGGATCTATTCCAACACCTTCCCTTTTACCTACAAGAACAAGGACGAGATGCAATATTATGGCTGAGTTTGACAAAGCTGGAAATGTTGGAGGAACCCCTGAAAAATAAGGTGTGGGTGCATACGAGGAATATGCTAAGCTGGAGCAAAGGGTGTTTGACTTGGAGAATAGAATTCCTCTTGTCCATGCTGATGGAACTATCGAACCAAACAAAACTTCCCGCCCTCACGGCAAAGATCCATTGTTCCCTGAGAAAGACATCCCATACTCCACTTACATCGCACCACCAAAAGCGCCACAAAACAATCTCCCTACTTTCACTGTCGAAACAAAGACCGTTTCATCCCCCACCAAAGATCATGACATGTATGCATAGATGGGGGAAGACTCAGACAGCATCGAAGAGAAAGTCAAGTGGCTGGTGGAAAAGTTCAAGCAATTCCAAGGTACCGAGGAAACTAGAGGCCTGGCTTATGAAGACCTCTGCATGTACCCTAACTTGAAGCTGCCTTATGGTTATAAGACACCTAAGTTTAACATGTTCGATGACAGTGGTGATCTGATGGCTCATCTAAGGTCCTACTGTGACAAGCTGGTTTGGCGTTGGACATGATGAGAAGATTCGAATGCAGTTGTTCAACCGTAGCTTGACAGGAAATGCACTGGTGTGGTACTCAAAGTAGCAAACAAAGAAGTGGACAAGCTGGGAAGCAATGGGCTGGAGACTTTGTTGACAGCTTCGGGCACAACACTGACGCCATGCCTGATCGATTATATGTGGAGAAGCTGAAGAAAAAGCCCACTGAAACCTTTAGGGAGTTTGCAACTAGGTGGAGAGCGGAAGCTGCTAAGGTCCAACCTCCTATGGAAGACACAGAGATAGTGGAAATTTTCATCCGCATACAAGAAGATGTCCACTTTGACAAGATGCTGAATATGCAAGACAAAAAGTTTGGGGATTTGATCAAGATTGGCGACATGGTTGAAGATGGATTGAAAACTGGCAGGATTGTTAGTTTGGCTGCACTACAAGCCACCAATAAGGCATTACAACCTGGTAACACAGGGACATCGAAGAAGAAGAAGGATGATGTTTCCTTCTTTACTGCATTACTTGACCACTCTCCAACCCATAACCATTACTACCAAACACCACCTCCATCCTACACATATGTCCCACCATCACCCGCTTATCCAGTCTACAACACACAGCCCATCTTCCAAAATCCACCTCCGCAAAGACCACCATATCCACAAAGCCTAAACAATAGAAATACTAACACCTACCCGCCAAGACCTCACACAGACAACAACCCAAGACCCAAAAGAAACTACAACCCATTAGCCGAATCTCGCACCAACTATTTGAAAGACTCAAAGCAGCAGGCCACATACCACCCGTTCCATTCAAAATTCCCGATAGAATGTCACTCTTCTTTGGCCAAACCAAAACCTGTGCCTACCACTCTTGGGGACCTGGTCACAACACCGAAAAGTGTTATGCTCTAAGAGATAAAATATAAGACCTGATCGATTAAAAGGTGATCCACTTGAAGACACCAAATGTGCACAATAACCCTTTGCCTAATTACAAAGATAATAGGTGAACTTGATCGACTTAGATGAAGAATGCAACTTGGAAGGAACCATTGTAAAAGCAAAGGAGGCTACACCAATATTTGCTTCTGTTGCCCAAGCGGCCAAAGCACCAGAGCCTATCGAAGTAGAGGTGGTTCTAAAATTCTACATTGACGTAGTCCCTCCCTATAATGACAAAGCAGTGCCATGGGTTTATGAAGCAGATAAGAAAGGGAAGTCGGTAGTCGAGACTGTTGCAGCACAAGGAATGACTAAGAGTGGGAGGATCTATACTCCCGAGCATCTTGTTCAAGGTAGACGAGGCACCAGCGAGGAGGAGTCTGAAGAATTATGGAAGAAAGTTCAAGCAAAAGAATACTTCGTGATTGAATATTTTGGCAAGACTCCTGCACAAATCTCTGTTCTGGCTCTACTCCTTAAATCAGAGAGCCTCGAAATTCCTTGATGAAAGTATTTGATGAAGCACATGTCCCGGTGGACACCACAGTTGAGAACTTGGCTAGCATGGTTGGGCAAGTCATGGAATCCAATCGAATCACCTCCCACGACCACCAGAGGGGTTAAGTCATAATAAGGCCCTGCATGTCACCATCAAATGCAAAGATTGGTTTGTAGGAAGAGTTCTGATCGATGGAGGGTCTGGCTTAAATATATGTCCATTCATCACTCTGAAAAGAATGGGAATTGATTAAAGCAAGATTAGGGAAAGCGACATGAAGGTAAAGGCGTTCGATGGCTCATAAAGAAGCACCATTGGAGAGATCGACCTAACTATCATGGCTGGTCCTATGGAATTCACTGCTGAATTTCACGTCATGGACATCTCCGCTTCTTACAACTTTTTGCTGGGAAGACCTTGGATTCACATGGATGGAGCGATGCCTTCTACCCTTCACCAGACAGTGAAGTTCAAGTGGGAAAACAAAGAGGTGGTAGTGTTTGGCGAAGGAAGCAACTTCATTTATAATGAAAAAACCATACCAGCAATTGAGGGGAACACTCCCGACGGACAAACCTTCTATGTTGTGGAGCTTGTGGGAGCAGTGCAGGGTAGCCGAGGAGGATACCGTAAAAACTACAACAAAAGTTAGAATCCCAATAAGAATAATGCTGATACAGTCCAAGGAAGATATATTGCACACTTCACTCCTAAACTTATCAATACACCACCAGGAACTGAGGAGAAGAGGAAAAATTTCTACAGTGCTTAGTGGGACGGCCGAAGCAAAGGCTGGGGTGTGCCTTTACGGGAATTTTGTGAGACCATACCTGCCAAAACAGAGAAGCAACATGTGTACTCACCTAACGCCCGTCCTGACTGGAAGCGCATTTCTAAAGAAACAAGGGGTAAGCAAGTATGGCTACCTAAAATACCCGAACCTGCACCTATGGAGGTTGTGATCGATGAGCCGTACTTACTCCCACAGCCTGTGAAGTGGCTTGCAGACTGGATTATAGGCATTATGATAAGGCAAGGTTATGAACATGGGAAAGGTTTGGGCAAAAACCTAGATGGCATGGTTGAACCAATTCAAATTGTGATGAGGCCTGACAACGAGAAAGCTGGCATAAGGTACATTTTGACTTATGAGAAGAGCATGGAGGAAGCTTCGCTGGACTTCAAATACTACATGAGAAGCACTAAAACTCTCCTACATATTTTCGTCTCGTCTGGGTCTGGCAACTTGGATGGCCGTAAGGGGGAGGTATCTGCAGCTCAAGAGGTTGAGCCGAAGATTGCTGATGCTGAAGAGGATTTACTGGCAAGCGTGCAAAACCTGTTCCTATCTGGCGAAGACTGCTGTGTGATGTTAGAAGAGCATGTTGAACCTCCTGGACTTGCAAAAGCTGAATCTGGAGCTGCACTGAAACACTGGTCAATAACCTGGCTCAAGCTTATCGCGGACCTTGGTAGAGCATGGGGATAGAGCTTATTTATGCTTTCTAAAATAAAACCCGGCCTCGAGTCAAATACCCGACTTGGTTAGCCAACATCGTCCCAGTGCCAAAGAAAGATGAGAAACTCAAAGTTTGTGTAGACTACAGAGATCTGAATAAAGCAAGCCCGAAAGATGATTTTTCTTTGCCAAATATACACATCCTGATTGACAATTGTGCGAAGCATGAACTGCAGTCTTTCGTAGATTGTTTTCGCCGGCCACCATAAGTACTTATGGATGAGGAGGATGCCGAGAAGACAATTTTTACTACATCTTAGGGAACTTACTGTTAAGAGGTGATGCCATTTAGTTTGAAGAATGCTAGGGAAACTTACATGAGGGGAATGACTACGATGTTTCACGATTTGATGCACAAAGAAATTGAAGTATATGTGGATGACGTGATCATTAAATCAAAGAAAAGCTCAGAACATCTGGATAATTTGCAAAAATTTTTCCATATACTGCTGTAGATATAATTTGAAGTCGAATCCAGCGAAATGTGCTTTCGGTGTTCCAGCAGGAAGCTTTTAGGTTTCATTGTCAGCAGAAGGGGCATTGAGTTAGACCCAGCCAAGATCAAAGTATTTGGATGTGTACTGGGACAACATGACTCAACTGGAAGAAATGATCAAGCAATATACTATCTGAGTAAGAAGTTCACTCCCTACGAAGTCAAGTACACACTGCTGGAGCGCACTTGCTGTGCCCTGACTTGGGTAGAGTAAAGGTTGAGACACTACCTGACATCCTATGCAACCTTGCTGATATCAAGGATGGATCCTATCAAGTATATCTTTAAAAATCCAATGCCTACCTGGAAGTTGGCCAAATGGAAAATGCTACTCAGCGAGTTCGACATCACTTTTTTCACTCAAAAGGCGGTAAAAGCTGAAGCCTTAGCAGACCATATGGCCGAGAATCCTGTAGATGATGATTATGAACCTCTGTGCACCTATTTCCCAGATGAAGAAGTCATGTTCATGGGGGAAGACATCACAGAGAAATACGATGGTTAGAGATTATTCTTTGATGGGGCGGTAAACTTCAAAGGATCATTAGAGCGGTACTGGTTTCCGTGACTAGTCAACATTATCCTATCACAGCCAAACTGAGGTTTCCTTGCACCAATAACATGGAAGAATATGAAGCTTGCATCTTGGATCTTAGAATGGCGGTAGACATGAAAATACAAGAGTTGTTGGCAATCGGAGATTCTGATTTGTTGATTCACCAAGTCCAAGGAGAATGGACGGCAAAGAATTCCAAAATATTGTCATACCTCGAGTGCATAAAAGAGCTGAAACAGAGGTTTACCAAAATAGAATTCCGGCACGTGCCTAGACTACAGAACGAGTTCACAGAGGCCTCAGCTACCATATCCTCCATGATCCAGCATCCTGACAAGAACTATATTGATACCATACCTGTAGCAGTAAAAGAACAACCAACATATTTTTTTCATGTAGAAGAAGAGTTCGATGGAAAGTCGTGGTTCCATGGCATCAACAATTTTCTTAAAGACGGCACTTATCCTGAAAATGCTACAAGTCTCCAAAAGAAGACGCTGAGGAGATTGGCAAATGGTTTCTTTCTGAATGGCGAAGTCCTGTACAAAAGGACACCTGATTTGGGTCTGCTGAGATATGTAGATGCTAAAGAAGCGACAAGATTGCTAGAAGAAATACATGCTGGAACGTGCGGCCCGCACATGAACGGCTTCGTGCTCGTAAAGAATATTTTGAGAGCCGGTTATTTTTGGATGACGATGGAGCATGATTGCATAAAACACGCAAAGAGGTGTCATCGATGCCAAGTCCACGGAGACATGATTGGAGTACTACCCAGTGAGTTGAATGTTATGGGATCGCCTTGACCCTTTGCTGCCTGGGGAATGGATGTCATAGGACCTATCGAACTCGCCGCTTCAAACAGATACCGTTTCATATTGGTTGCCATTGACTACTTTACCAAATGGGTGGAGGCTGCATCGTACAAGTCAGTGATGAAGAAAGTGGTAGCAAACTTCGTTCGTGACAAAATGATCTATAGATTCGGCATCCCCGAGTCAATCATCACTGACAATAGTTCTAACCTCAATAGTGACTTGATGAAAGCAACTTGTGAAGATTTCAAGATCAGGCATCGTAATTCCACTGCATACAGTCCTCAGATGAATGGAGCAGTCGAGGCAGCCAACAAGAACATCAAGAAAATACTGCGCAAGATGACAGACAATTCAAAGCAATGGCATGAGAACTTACCTTATGCATTTTTAGGGTATTGCACCACAGTGAGAGCATCAACAGGAGCCACACCCTACCTGTTGGTCTATGGCACTGAAGCAGTAATACCGGCATAGGTCAAGATACCATCATTAAGAATCATTCAAGAAGCACAGTTGAAAGACGCTGAATGGGTCAAAGAGAGGATGGAGCAGTTTGCGATCATTGATGGCAAGAGGATGAATGCAATATGTCATGGACAATTATATCAGAAAGAATGACAAAAGCATTTAACAAGAAAGTTCGTGAAAGGTCCTTCGAACCTGGGCAACTGGTGCTGAAAAAGATATTCCCCAATCAAGAAGAGCTAAGAGGCAAGTTTGCACAAAATTAGCAAGGACCATACATGGTTCACCGAGTTCTGACAGGAGGAGCACTAATATTGGCAGAGATGGACGGAGAAGTTTTGCCGAAACCAATCAACACAGATGCTGTCAAATGAAATAATGTCTAAGAACTGGCATTAGTTAATAGCTTTACTATTCTGCAATATGTCATGTAATATGGAACTACGTGACGACCTGATTCCTCAAGTAGAATACGTAGGCAACCTATCCAAGGTTCGGTCGCATAAATACAAAAATTTACTTTTCCCTGAAGTAGACACTGGGGCAGAATGTTTTAGGAACTCTAAAAAATCCTCAAAAATTCCAAAAGGACAAATGAGAATTGACACTGAGGCAGAAATTTTTGAGACTCTCTCAAAAATTATAAAAAGGAAGCAAAATGAAGGAACTGGGGCAGAATTTTAAGGTCCCCTCAAAATTCATTTAGTGGAGAATCCTGGAACAACCTGAGGAACAATGACCACGATCTTACACAATGACGTTTGCGATTCAATGGAATAAAATACTTTCTTCTTACAAAGGTCTTTTCAAAATATTTGCATTGTTTCTTTATTTCTTTACATATCCCCATTAGCTCGGCCGAGGTCCCGGCATTCGAGATAAGAAGGCGCGAAGCAAGCCAAGAATGCACAAACTAAACCATCCCCCCCGCACAACTCACAAATCTTTCTTTGAATGCAGACACAAGGGTACACATCCTAATACGACAAGCAAACATCTCCTAACAAGAGGTATTTAGCTCCCTTTCACTTTGCTTTTATTTTGTAGGGTAGACAGCCCTGAGGGTAGACAGCCCGTTGAGAAAGTTTTGCATGATAAAAGGTAGAGAACCTGGAGGGTAGACAACCCGATGTGAAAGTTTGGCATGGCAAAGGGTAGAAAGCTCGATGTGAAAAATTGGCATGACAGAGGGTAGACAACCCGATGTGAGAGCTTGGCATGACAGAGGGTAGACAACCCGATGTGAAAGTTTGGCATGGCAGAGGGTAGACAGCCCGATGTGAGAGTTTGGCATGACAGAGGGTAGACAGCCCGATGTAAGAGCTTGGCACAACAGAGGGTAGACAGCCCGATGTGACAGTTTGGCTTGATAAAAGGTAGACAGCCTGGAGGGTAGACAGCCCAGTGAAAGGATTGACATGACAGAGGATAGACAACCCGATGTGTGAGTTTGGCCTGATAAAAGGTAGACAGCCTAGTGAAAAGATTGGCATGACAGAGGGTAGACAGCCCGATGTGAGAGTTTAGCATGACAAAGGGTAGACAGCCTATTGAGAAGTTTGGCATGGCAAAGGGTAGACAACCCTGAGGGTAGACAGCAGTGTGAGAAGGTTTGGCATGACTGAGGGTAGACAGCCCGATGAATATTTGGCATGATAAAAGGGTAGACAGCCCGTTGAGAAAGTTTGGCATGATCAAGGGTAGACATCCCGTTGAGAAGTTTGGCATGGCATAGGGTAGACAGCCCGATGCGAAAGTTTGGCATGACAGAGGGTAGACAGCTCGATGGAAGTTTGGTATAATAAAAGACAGCCTGGAGGGTAGACAACTCGGTGAAAAGATTCGCATGACAAAGGGTAGACAGCCCGAGGAAAAGAATGGCATAGTGTTTGGTGGATAATTTGGCATAATTAAGAGGTATACAGCCCAACATGACGAGCACACATGCAGATGATGAGAAACCTAGGCAAGAAGACCCAACAAACAGGAAAGTCTATTTATACATTTATATATACACTGCTTTTGCAAAACTCACTTCTACTGCAGGATATACAATCCGACGATACAAGGACATTACAATCCGACACTTCTTAAACCCTTACAATCCCTAAAGACACATCTCAAGAGTGATGATAAAATTAGTCGTTTTGTAAACGTCTTTGCCCGAAGACTCTTCCATCATCCCTGGGCAAAGAGCGGCAGCTGTTGACACCTAATTTTGTCCCTTTTGTTTCAATAGCCATTTTTTAGACAAAATTGCACTGATAACCATACAATTATCTTCGCTCTAACCCCTATTCAAAATCATTATCTCGCACAAGCACGCCAATCAAGCTATTTTAAAGACATTGGCACAAGCTATGGCTATTTACAAAATTCGCACGTTCAATTACAAATTTTTGTAATTACTCCTATTTCAGCAAAATTATATAAATTATTTTAAAATTGAAAATAATAGTCCTCCTTAGCCATTTAGCCTTCAAAATTAATTTTTTGATTTTTTCTATAATTTTATGAGCATTTTATACAATTTTCTACACATTTTATAGGTATTTATACCCATTTACACACAATATATACACTTTTATACACATATACATATACACCTCAGCATTTGTACACCTCACACTCCCACTTATACATATCAGTGCCAAATCACGCCTACGTGGCTTCATCTCCACCATCCAATGTTTGATCCAACGGCTCAGAACCCTCTTTCCTTTTTTAATTACACTCAACCCCCCAAAGCCTAAAGACCCCTCTCACTTCTCACAATATCTGGCCCCCCCTCTCCCATACTCTCTCTCTCTCTCTCATCAATACCCTAGCCACCACTGTCATGGCCTTTTCCGGCCATTTCCACCAGTGAAACCGTGAACAAAATACGTTTTATCACTCCTCGCATTCTCTGCAACAAAACCCATATGAAAATTTGTATAAACCATGAAGGACAAAATCCAACCTCCCCTCGACCCTCGTCTCTGTCACCAGAGGAGAAATTTAGGTGGCGCATAAATAAAGCCCGAACGTTGCATCCCTAACGGAGGGGAAAAACCCCCCATGCATACATGATCGGAGTAAGGTCGAGTTTAACCCGATTGAAAACGTGTATTCCTTTTTCTCTTTTGATGTTTTATAACTTATGTGATATTATGTGCAATGACCCGACATTTTTACATAATGTTTCTTAAGTTGTTCCCTTAGTTATGGTACAATTACTTCAATGGGTCATTACAAAAGTTTATTTGTATAAATTGTGTATCGGAGAAAAAGTTACATAAATTACTAAGTATCTATGGGATAAATTCTCAATATAAAAGGTTAGAGGTCATATTTTGCATGACCGTATTATAGGTACGAAAGCCCAAACTTTTGTTTGACATAATAAAACTACATAAATTTCATAAGGGATTGAGGGTTCACACCGCGTATGCGCAACTGGCAGCAGATAGATGGTTTACGAAAGTCAGAGAAGGAAAAGGGGGAAAATGGATACAGGTATTGCCTACGTTACTTCAAAGCATATAAAATGTTGAGTGATTTTTATACATAGACTAGAACTCATAAGTAATGAGAAATTGCTAGGGAACAAAATCATTATCGTAATGATTACAAAAGTGTAATGACGAGGGGACTAAATAGTCATGGTAATGATGATTGATAAATACAAAGTATGAATTCATAGTTTTTCTTTTCAAAGTTAACTAGTGAATCTGCCTTTGGTTGTGCGCCAGGCGAACCAGAAGACGGAACACCGTACATATTATTTTCTTTTCTTTTTATGTTCCATTATTATATATATTTTTCTTATACATTGTATTTTTACTGGACTACTGCTAATATTGGACATGGTAGGATTTGTTATTTTACCTTTAAGAGTGGGATATTTAAGAGGTAGAAAATGAGTATTTAACCATAAGTTAAATATTTAGTAAAATTGAAGTTTGATACAGGAGCATAATTTGTTTCGGAATCTGAAAATAATAGTAGACTCAGGAATTTGAGCCAATATATTAAATTACTTATGTACTTTATACTTTCATTTAGAGCGAGACCATTTGGAGGATGTTCGGCGGGTTAAGACGATAATTGTTGGCTAGTATTTTGCTTCTGCTGATACAGGTAGGTGCTTTCATCCCTTTCTTTGGAGGAACTAGTCCACGCGGGATATTGTACATACGTTCCTTGCATGTGCACTACCCAAGGTGTAACCTTTTACACCTTTTCGTTGTGTTTAAATATTTACTTGGAATATGTGTTGTTTTCCCTGGATTGTGTTTACTCCGTGTTGTTGTTTAAAGTATTGCAAGTTATGCGTATGTTTGACATGAAAATTTATGATTACTTTGATATGTCGAAGTTGGTCCAATTGATAATATTTCGGAGTTTGTCCATTTGATAGCCTCGGAGTTGGTCCACTATCTATCTTAGAGTTGATACATTTGATAGCCTCGGAGTTGGTCCGCTATCACATCTTTTCGGAGTTAGCCCACATATTCTGCTGGTTTATTAATTGAGTTTAATTGTTGGTTCTTGAATGAGATTTATTGATGTTGAATGGTGTGATTGGATGGACTATTTAAATAGCAAATTATGACATGTTTATTTTTCTCCCTCCTCTATTCTGTTAATTTATTGCTCAGACTAGTTTCATGTCTTTCATAGGAACTAGTCTACCCACCTGCTAAGTCCTTTTGACTTACGTTATTTTCTTTTCTTGTTTTGTTTTGTTTTCTTATTATCTGTTCGGGCAGATACGGTTCCGAGCACCAACGAGCCTCGTGGCCAGAGTTGAAGATTTTCCTATTGATCAGCGGTGAGCCAACCATCCTCATTCCGTGGTGGCGCACCTTCCCATTATTTTTATTCCTTTCATTTATTGTTTCAGACATTTGGAATATTTTATTCAGTATTTATCTTATAGATGTTCATGACTTATGGTAGAGGACTAGACCTTTCATTTGTGTTGGGGATATTCCGCGTATCTCAGTAATAAAAATCACAGTTTGAATTTTATTATATTTTTTATTTAATGTTTTTGAGATTAAACGTTAATATAGACAGTGGGTTCGCCCGATGTTGTTTCAGGCATGTGGTCCATCGCTATTCCTCTTTATGGTATAGCTCCTGCAGATTTGAGAGAATTAAAAAGAGCAATTGAAGGATTTGCTTAGTAAGGAATATATCAGACCCAGTGTTTTACCTTAAGGAGCTCCAGTATTATTTGTTAAGAACAAGGACGCCTCAATACAAATGTGCATTGATTATAGGCAACTGAACAAGGTCACGATTAAGAATAAGTATTTGTTGCCTCGTATAGATGACTTATTTGATCAGCTGCAGGGAGCTAAGTTCTTTTCTAAAATTTACTTGAGATTTGTTCAAGCCTAAATTGGATTTATTTGTTATCGTCTTTATTGACGATAAATTGATTTATTTTTGTAGTAGAGAGGAGTATAAATAGCACCTAGCAGCGGTTCTTCAGACACTTCAGGCAGTTCTATACCGAGTTTTGCAAGTACAAATTCTGATTGGATTCTGTGGCATTTTTGGGTAATATTATGTCTAGCAAAGGAATAAATTTTATCCAAAGAAAAATTAAGGCAGTTTAGAGTTGGCCATGACCTACTTCTCCACTAAAGATGCGTAGTTTTCTTGGCTTGGAAGAGTATTACCTTTGATTTTTCAGTGTTTTTCTTCTATTTCAGCCTCGCTGTTTAGTTTGACTCAGAAGGCGGTACCGTTTCGATGGTCAAAGGAGTGCGAGGTGAGCTTTCAGAGGCTCAAATCCTTCTTGACTACTACCCGGTGTTGACACTTCTAGCGAATTTGTAGTATATTGCGATACTCTCATATTGGTTTGGCATGTGTCCTACTGCAGAATAGTAGGGTGATTGCATATGCATCGAGGCTGTTGAAAGTGAGTTATAAGAACTACTCCACCCATGACTTAGAGTTGGCATCAGTTTCATTTGCATTGTACTAGGGAGGCATTATATTTACATTGAGCCTTGTGAGATTTTTATTGATCACAAGAGCTTACAAAATGTATTTAATCAGAAGGACTTAATGGTAGGCATCGGTGATGACTCGAGTTAGTCAAGGATTATGATCCAATAATTGATTATCACCAGGGAAAGGCCAACGTGGTAGCTGAGGCATTGATCAAAAAGTTTATGGCGGGCCTTGCTTATTTTGATGCTAACATGAGGCCATTGGCGATTGAGTTGCAGCCCTTGACTAACCAGATGGTTAGAGTATTTAGCCCAACACCCGACATAGTATTGCTTGTATGGTGACTCAGTCTTCTCTTGCTAATCAGATTAAGGAGAGATAGTATGAGGATCATTATTTTCTCGAGTTGAAAAAAAAAAACAGGCCCTAAGGGGGGGAGTTGGTGATGATGGTGTCCTTCGCCTTAATGGCCATTTTTGTGTTCCTAATGTTGATGACTTGAGGTGACTAGTATTTGATGAGGCTCACAGCTCGCGGTATTCCATTCATCCTCGTACCACAAAGATGTATTAGGACCTTCATGAGTTATATTGGTGGAAGGGGATAAAAAGGATGTTGAGTACGTGTCTCGATGCTGGAACTGTCAGCATGTCTTGTATGAGCATAGAAGACCCACATGTTTAGCCCAGACATTATCTATTCCCGAGTAGAAAGTGGGAGATGATCAATATGAGCTTTGTTCGTTTGCCGAGGACTTTGAGGCATGACAACTCAGTTTGGGATGGAGTTAGGCCCAAGCCGAAGGGGGACCATTGTGATTTTATCTTAGGTGATGGTTGATAGGCTCACCAAGTCTGCTCATTTTATTGCAGTGAATTGTACCTATATTGCAATGAAGTTGACATTAACAATAAGTAGATTATCCGGTTGCATTGTACTCCATTTTCTTTTGTTTCATAGAGGCTATCAATTTTGGGATCTATTTCAGCGAGAGTTGGGTACTAAAGTTCAGCTTTATATTATTTTTAATCCACAGATGGATGGCTAGTCTGAGCAGACTATTCAAATTTTAGAGGATATAATGAGAGTTTTTTTACGTTGGACTTTGGTGGTCATTGGGATAACCGTTTACCCCTAGCAGAATTACATTCAGATGGCGCTGTTCAAGGCTTTCTCCACCGATTGGTTGGTTTGAGTCTGGTGAGGCAATTGCTTTGGGTCCAGATAATGTGCAACAGACTTTTGATAGAGTCCGGATTATTCAGGATCGCTACGGACTGCACAGAGTAGGCAGATATATTATGCAAACCGGAGAAGTCTGGACTTACTGTACATGGAGAGTAATCTATTTTACTTAAAGGCCTTACCGATACGAGGTGTGATGAGATTCAGAAAGAAGAACAAGTTGAGCCCTCAGTTCATTGGACAGTTTGAGATTGTTCAGCGCATTGGTGCTTTGCAAGCTTGCCTTGCCTTTCCTTATCCGATGCCAGTTCATCCTGTTTTTCATGTTTCTGTGCTTCGGAAGTGTGTTCGTGATCTTACTCACGTTGAAGCGAATACATTTCAGTTGGTTGCGTAACTAACTTTTGAGGAGGTTCCAGTCGCTATTGTGAAAAGGGATACTCGCACATGGAGATCAAGGGAAATTCAATTACTAAAGGTGCAGTGGAGAAGCCATCTACAGGATGAGGCTACATGGAAAATAGAGGCGAATATGAGGGAATGATATCCCCACTTTTTCTAGATTTAGGTATGTGTTATGACGTTTGACTTGTTGAGATTTGCTTGTCTCTTTTAATTATTGCCTCTTATGCGGCCATGTGGGGACTAGATTCTTTAAGCATATTTACTTTATGCTTGATGATTTATAGTATGCATCCCAAGGAAATGTTGTTGTTGACTAGTGTTAGATTGGAGCTTATCCGGTTTTCAAAGGAGAGTATGTCAAAATTGTTGGAAATTTGAGAAATTAGTGAATTTCAAGCCCACAAGATGTTATAAATGTAGCAGTGTTAACTGGTTACATATTGTGAAGTGGTCTGAATTAAATCAATGAGAGTCGATTAGTTATAGTCATTAGGACGGACGTTTAGTATCGTTCAAGGACGAACGAGAGTTTAAGTGGGGAGAATGTAATGACCCGATATTTTTACATAATGTTTCTTAAGTTGTTCCCTTAGTTATGGTACAATTACTTCAATGGGTCATTACAAAAGTTTATTTGTATAAATTGTGTATCGGAGAAAAAGTTACATAAATTACTAAGTATCTATGGGATAAATTCTCAATATAAAACGTTAGAGGTCATATTTTGCATGACCGTATTATAGGTACGAAAGCCCAAACTTTTGTTTGACATAATAAAACTACATAAATTTCATAAGTGATTGAGGGTTCACACCGCGTATGCGCAACTGGCAGCAGATAGATGGTTTACGCAAGTCAGAGAAGGAAAAGGGGGAAAATGGATACAGGTATTGCCTACGTTACTTCAAAGCATATAAAATGTTGAGTGAATTTTATACATAGACTAGAACTCATAAGTAATGAGAAATTGCTAGGGAACAAAATCATTATCGTAATGATTACAAAAGTGTAATGACGAGGGGACTAAATAGTCATGGTAATGATGATTGATAAATACAAAGTATGAATTCATAGTTTTTCTTTTCAAAGTTAACTAGTGAATCTGCCTTTGGTTGTGCGCCAGGCGAACCAGAAGACGGAACACCGTACATATTATTTTCTTTTCTTTTTATGTTCCATTATTATATATATTTTTCTTATACATTGTATTTTTACTGGACTACTGCTAATATTGGACATGGTAGGATTTGTTATTTTACCTTTAAGAGTGGGATATTTAAGAGGTAGAAAATGAGTATTTAACCATAAGTTAAATATTTAGTAAAATTGAAGTTTGATACAGGAGCATAATTTGTTTCGGAATCTGAAAATAATAGTAGACTCAGGAATTTGAGCCAATATATTAAATTACTTATGTACTTTATACTTTCATTTAGAGCGAGACCATTTGGAGGATGTTCGGCGGGTTAAGACGATAATTGTTGGCTAGTATTTTGCTTCTGCTGATACAGGTAGGTGGTTCTATCCCTTTCTTTGGAGGAACTAGTCCACGCGGGATATTGTGCATACGTTCCTTGTATGTGCACTGCCCAAAGTGTAACCTTTTACACCTTTTCGTTGTGTTTAAATATTTACTTGGAATATGTGTTGTTTTCCCTGGATTGTGTTTACTCCTGGTTGTTGTTTAAAGCATTGCAAGTTATGCGTATGTTTGACATGAAAATTTATGATTACTTTGATATGTCGGAGTTGGACCAATTGATAATATTTCGGAGTTTGTCCATTTGATAGCCTCGGAGTTGGTCCACTATCTATCTTAGAGTTGATACATTTGATAGCCTCGGAGTTGGTCCGCTATCACATCTTTTCGGAGTTAGCCCACATATTCTGCTGGTTTATTAATTGAGTTTAATTGTTGGTTCTTGAATGAGATTTATTGATGTTGAATGGTGTGATTGGATGGACTATTTAAATAGCAAATTATGACATGTTTATTTTTCTCCCTCCTCTATTCTGTTAATTTATTGCTCAGACTAGTTTCATGTGTTTCATAGGAACTAGTCTACCCACCTACTAAGTCCTTTTGACTTACGTTATTTTCTTTTCTTGTTTTGTTTTGTTTTCTTATTATCTGTTCGGGCAGATACAGTTCCGAGCACCAACGAGCCTCGTGGCCAGAGTTGATGATTTTCCTATTGATCAGCGGTGAGCCAACCATCCTCATTCCGTGGTGGCGCACCTTCCCATTATTTTTATTCCTTTCATTTATTGTTTCAGACATTTGGGATATTTTATTCAGTATTTATCTTATAGATGTTCATGACTTATGGTAGAGGACTAGACCTTTCATTTGTGTTGGGGGGATATTCCGAGTATCTCAGTAATAAAAATCACAGTTTGAATTTTATTATATTTTTTATTTAATGTTTTTGAGATAAAACGTTAATATAGAGAGTGGGTTCGCCAGATGGGGTTAGTTCGGGTGCCCTCACGACTATCCAGGATTTTGGGTCGTGACATTATGCCTAGTTTTTCTGTGAACTAAGATGAGTATTTGTACTTGTTGATTAGTTAAGGCAAAAGTTCACTTGTATTCTTCGTCTAAATCACGGATCAACTGAACATTGCCTTTGAACTGTTGTATGCTTGAATGACCATTAGCTTAATTCCTATGCCATCTTTACTAGCTTTCGACTTAGTAACCCGTGTTTGATTTAGGAATTGATCTCATACAGTGTATCTTGTTGGTCATCTTGTTCAATTGCATAATCTCTTTGAATAATGTGTTGAAATCTGATTTACTTTATTTAAGGATTATAATTGAAACTTGTAATTGATGTTTGAATAGGAAAGTTGTTTGATTGATCAGTATGGCATCAATTAGGGATTTTGATTGGAATCTGTTATAACAATCCAGGATTTCAAGCCTAAAATAGACTAGAACACTCTTGTGCACTGATTTTGAACTTGAACTCCATTACTAGTAAGGGTTAGGAGATTTTCTTGCCTAGAAATTCTGCTTATGTGATTTACCTAGAATTCAGGGATCCTGATTTAGTCTATATTTGGAAAGGATGCTAGGGAATCTTCGTTAATTCTGGAAGACAATATAATTTTGCCTTTTGTGTATTTTTCCATTTGAATTTGAGTTTTCACACCCCTAGTTTTAAGGTAATTGATTCCTACTCTTATAATTATAGAAAGACAGCCTTTCCACCTTTTAACACACGACACAAGCATACACCTATCACACAAAAGAAAACTGAGAAGCAAAGGCAAGACACTGTGGTTTCACCTCTGGGACCTCCCCGCACACTTTCTGGATAATCTTCTAGGAAGAAAACTTGGCATCACCTGCACCATCACTCTTTTCCTGTTTCTGACATGATAGTAAGGTAAAAAAACATGGCACACATCCTTACTTGTCCTTATATTTGAACTGGCCATGCTTGAGACTTCCTGGTGTGATCCCTGCCTCCATGTGTTCTTGTTTGGGACTCTATATTTGCCCTCTGCTAACCTCTTTTTGCAGCATGTATGTGGATAGCCTTAAGGTTATACCTGAGTTTGGTTTACAAGTTCTTTGGATGTTTGTAAGAGCCTGATAAAGGCTTCCCTTATCCTGTAAAATTAGACCTAAACTTGCTATACTCGGAGTGCACACAGGGCACTATCCACATCTCTTTTTTTATTTTACAGTCTCCCCCTCTATGTTTGTATTTGTTAGGATCTTCCCTGTCTGTATTTGATCATTTTAAAATAGGTTACACAGTTGTGAACTGTGTATTTGGCTACCCAGGGGCCATCACTGACCTTTCTCCCCTTTTTGTGCTTGCATTATGAATTTTGAAACTAGGTTTTGCATGACTGATTGGTGAATCGGTTATCTAAACATGCAGTAACAGTTTAAGTAAAGTGTCAAACGGCTCAGTTGTTTAAATTGTGAATATTTATCGATTTTATAAAATAGGGACCATTTGTGCAATGCATGTTAAAGTCTGTGCTATTTCTGCAAAACTGAAACTGTCCCTTTTTGCTTAAACGATATAGGCCCAAAACAGTTTTTAAAATGTGGTCTTTTATGTGTAAAACTTGTTTTTAACCAACTTTAATCTCTTATAGACTAATCTCATAGTGTATAGGGGAGTATAAGTGTGGGGGTCTACTATACAATCATGTATACGTATTTTTCTAAAAGCTAAAATCATATGATCATGTATTTGCATACCTATATATATGTATATATATTACGTGTGACAGCTCCCTTATGTGCAACTTGGTGTATTTTCGGGAACCCATTTTCAAAAACAGCCCTATATACATATTTTACGAGACTGATCCCTAAAACAAAATGGACAATAAGGTTAGGGCTCGACAACTAATGTCAAGTCACACCGACCCTAAATGACTAACATTTTCTTTCAAAAATAATCCCAATTTGGTTTGTGTCAAAAGCTGAAAATAATTTCAAAATTGATTACTTCTGCAAAAGTCTATTGAACACTAAAATTGCGTAAATGAACTAATTTGGATTATTACTTGCAATATGGACCTGGTTAACTTAATGGTTGTGAAATTTGAGGTCAAATGTGCGATTAGGCGTTGGGCTTAGGTCGTTTATGCAAAATTATTAAAGCTTACTACTTAGTCATTTCTGCCCATCAAAATGTTTGCATGACTGCACCTGTTTGCATAATTGATTATGATTTCGCCCCCCTAAGTTAGCAATGTAATTTGCAAATATTGCTAATATCTATTTATAACCTTTTGACATCCCAAAAAATAATAGCTCGGGTGGGAACCACTTTTTATGGGACCTGGGGAAGTGCCTAATACCTTCTTTCCCGAGTCACTTGGATTTCTTACCCTCGAATCTCTAGAAATGTACCTTTATTGAACAAGACCCGACCTTAGACACTTAGGTGACCTAATACACCTTAGAAAACTTATATTAGGTAGCGACTCCAATTTCAAACTCGAACGAGTTATCCAGTCAAATCCGAGTCTTGACTCACTCCGAGTTAGGTAAAAATTTGGGTATGACACACAATTGTATCATGCACTTTGGTAGAGCTAGTTCTAACTTAGCTACTTACCATAGTTTTTGTAAGGGGAGAGTCTCCCTCATTTATATTCTAGGTTCTTTTTGTTCATGGAAGGAGTCCTTCCATCCTAGGTATATGAGGTGCTTTATTGCCCAATCATACTCCCCTTCCCATAGACTTATGGATATAGTTGGCTTTAAAAGCCAACTTGTAAGCCACTGTAGGTTGGAGGTAAGGTGTATGTCCCCCTCCTTTGTACTTTATTTCTTTTATTTGGTTATAAATACATATGTAGGGGTCTATACCAAACTCCACACTGGAATTGAGAAGTGTGTCATAAAAAGCACACTCAGCCTGGTCCAGTGATGTTGATCTATTTTTTTATTTTTAAAAACTCCACCAATACCTCAAACATTGTTTATAGTGTTATACGCTCTTTTTTTGAAAAAATGACCAGCCTTTTAAAATAATGTTGTCAGATAGAAGAATATTTTAAAGGGTTCTACCTATTGTTATATTTTTTAGGAAGTGTACTTGCCTATAGGGCGTGAGAATTTGTATGCAGACATCAAGAAAGATTTGAAAGCAAGGTAAGATTTTTATGCTTTGATTGCCTAATACCAAGACCACCACAATTTTTAGGAAGGGTAGCTATTTCTCAGCACAGATAGTGAATTTTCCTTTGCTGATCGGTTGAGACCCAAATAATATCTCATTGAATTTTGACAATTTGGTGTAAAATATTTTTTGGCAGATAGAAATATTGCATGGTGTGCGAAGGAATAGCACTGAGAGTAACATGAGCTAGAGTAGTTGTACCCACTATATTCAGGAAGTTTGTTTTCTAGGTTGCTAGACGACTTCTCATATTATCAATAATGTAACTGAAGTCAGAATGGGTAGGGCGATAGTGTAGAATAGAAAAACCTAAGTAAGTATCAAAGCTTTTGTAACAGACAAGTTTGATGTATTTTGTATGTTTTCTTGAACTTTTGGACAGCAATTATAGGAAAAAATGATATATATTTTAAATTTTTTATTTTTAGTACATTCAGGGGATAGAAGAAGGAGATGGGGATTCAAACTCTCACCAACAGGGTGAAAGTTTGGAATACTCACCACTTGACAAATCCTACATCCCAATTAAAAGGATCTTGGATTAAGTATAATTAATTTTTTGGCCAGAAAGATCATAGAAAAGAGTTAGGTAATGTTTTATGAATAAAATAGTTCTATCATTCGTGTTTGTCATAACTTCAAGGTCGTCGGCCAAAAAAAATGGGAAAAAGTAGGGTCTTCCAAACTAATTTTAATGAGTTCCCATAATGTAAGATTAACATGATGAGTAATACAGTTGGATAAATTTTCATGCGTAGAATGACAAGTTAAGGGGACATAGGATCACCTTGCCGAAAGCCTCTAGTAGGCGAAAAAAATTAGTCCCTGTACCATTAACTGATATAGCTATGGAATTGCTAGAGATACAATTCATAATAACGCGAGTGATATTTGGCGGGAATGTAAAATAGACCTTGGTATGATAAACAAAAGAATATAAAAGTCTTTCAAATGATTTTTCGAGAGCGATATGAAGTATCATCTTACTTTATCTACCCTTAATCTTCCTGAGTATATGGACAATTTATTTAATAATAATAATAATAATAATAATAATAATAATAATAATAATAATAATAATAATAATAATAATAATAATGATGTTGTCACAGATCCTGCGTTCATTTAAGAAAAGCACTTTGGTTGGGGCCAACTAGATATGTGAGAAAACTTTTTAGCCTGTTGAAAATGATTTTTGTCACAACTTTATATATAATTTTACTAAGGCTAATGGATGAAATATTTTAAAAAATTTGGCATTATGAAATTTAGGAATAAGATAGAGGGAAGTTTCATTAGGTAAACCTAATGTGCCAATAATCCTCTTCTAATTTAAGGATAGTGTTGAATTCATTAATTAGAGTGGATTCGAGGTCCCTCACAAAAGGCTGGTAGGATAATTACTCGAATTCGGAATCTCATGCAGTCTGCCAGATTTATTTTTTTCATGTAATGTAACTCACCAAATGTTTCCTTACTCCGATTTTTAATAGTATCTTTAAATATTTACATAGTATCAACAAGTCTATCATCACTCCAACAGTCATTCACAATATTAATAAAAGCAGGATGCGAACACCAAAAAGGTTTTAAACAAAATGAGTTAGTCCTATAATTTCCTAAGGCCTTAGATGCGGTAATCAATAGGGGGTTATGGTCCAAAGAGGTTTTAGGGAGATGTGTAACAATGGTATGAGGGTTAGTTGCAACCAATCCTCATTTGCAAGACAATGATCGAGCCTTTCTAGGATTTAATTTCTTAGACATATGATGATGATTGAATTACATGTATTTACTACATTTGAAATCTAAATTTATTAGATTATAGTGGTTAATGCAGGAGAGAAATTTAGAAGAGCGATTATGAGCTTCTGGGCTCCCCTACTTATCATTATTTAATGATACGCCATTAAAAACCCCTATAAATTATGGACCAGAGTAATAGTCAAGCAAGTCTTCTAGGTTTTTCCAAACGGTGTAGCGCTTAAGAACTTCAGTGCTAGGTTCTTCAGAAGTGTATCTGGGATCCTTACAAGGTCATTGATTTAGATCTAGCTCAGCTAGATTTGAATCTAGCTTATGAGGAGTTCTGAATTTCCATATATGCTAGAGATGTCCGAACGCTTCGTTCAAAGAAAATTCTAATGGTTAAAATGTAATGGCATAATCGTCCTCACGAGGATGACATTTGGGAGCTCGGGTTTAGCATGCATGAGAGGTATCCACCTCTTCGATGAACCAGGTATGATGTTGATATCATGTTTAAGAGTTCTTATGGTTCGTGTATGATTATGATACAGTAATGATGTCATAGCTTATATTGATTAGTTGTGGAAGGGTCGTTCAAGTATCTTTTTTGGCTTCTGTTATCTACTTTAGACTCCTCGTTTGATGACGAACGAGATCTAAGTGGAGGAGAATGAAATGACCTTGGCTAGTCATTTCGAGAGTTAGGACTCCGATTGGTATGCCGACAATCTTAAAAGCTCTGTTAGTAAAGTCTGAGCTGATTCAGACCTCGTTTAGTAGGTCTTGGAAGAAGGTTTCAATTTCTAATGTTGATAAGGCTGAAAAAAAGGTTTTTGAGCTCAACTTGAGTATTTGAGCTTCGATCAAAAATTCAAAATTGTTGCTAGGTTTGTATGGTCATTTGTGACCTTTGTAAACTTTCGGAAGTAAATCCGAGGTCATTTTGATAGTTTTTGCTAAAGTTCTAAGAGTTGGAACTTAACCTCTTTTTGTTCGATCCTCACTTTGTATTTTGTTGATCTGATCCGAAATCCGTCTTTACGAGTAGGTCATATAACTGTTGTGTAGCTTTTGTGCAAAGTTTGGGGTGATTCTGAGCTTCATACATTCCCGTTCGGATCCAAAATGCAGCACCAGGTACTGATGCTGTGCACTCGCTAGCAGGTTGCCTGCGTGATCGCGCGAAACTGAGAGTGAAAGCACTTTATTTTCTATTTCCTCTGTGCTACGGTGCGCCTAGGGGTGCAACAGCGCAGGCCTGTGGCATGACAGCTCTTGAGTGCACGCGATAGAAAAAGGTCCAGGGGTATTAAAGGACCCGTTGGTCAGCAAACTTCATTTCTAATCTAAATTCTTCAAATCCAAGTCGGTGGGGAGCAATTCTTGAGTACTAATTTCGTCAATCTTATCCAAGTAATAATCCTTAGCTATTTCATTACGTTAATTCATGTTTATGGAGTTAGGTTTTCATGAATTTATCTTTGGGAAGTTGAGTTTGCACCCTAGTGGTATTCACGTGAAACCGAAAAATCGCACAAAACCGAAAACCGACTCAAACCGAAAAAAATTGATATTCTTTAGGTTTGGCTTGGTTTTGGTTTTTAATTTAAAAAATTGATATAATTTGGTTTGGTTTTGGTTTTAAACAAAAAAAAAAAACCGAAAAAAATCGAACCAAATCGACTATATAAATAGTATTTAAAAATTATAATTAGACATACAATTATATGTTTTTTTTATGAATTTACACCATATATTTTTTTTCCTCTTGAATTCTAGTTTAGTTCCCCATATTTTTGTATAATTTTTGTATTTTGTATTTTAGTTTGCATTCTAGTCTTTATTTTGACAAGTCAAATAATCTATTGTATGTTAAAAATAACTTGTCTTGTAGTCTTCCATTGTCGGTTAATTCAATATTAACAAGATATCTTGGCAAATGATATCTCTTCAATTTTTCAAACAGGAAAAAATTCATTGTAAGAAGTTTGATTAAGTTAATTGAAATGGTAAAATGCTTGTATAATCAATTTTTGGATGAACCTACATATATAGATCTTGATTACATAAATAGTTTGTTCTTTTCAAGAGTGTACTTGGTGTGGATGTGCCATGGTAGAATATAGTCGCTGGAATATGTGTTTGATCCTTGGAAGTGTATGTTACAAATTTAGTGAGGAAAAAAACCGATAAAACACCGAACAACCCGAAATAACCGACATAACCGACAAAAATCGAACAAGTGCAAAACCGACTTAATTGGTTTGGTTGTGGTTTAAGTATTTGCAAACCCGAATTAATTGGTTTGGTTATCTTTTAGAGGAAAACCGACCCAATCCGTCCCATGAACACCCCTAGCCTTCATAAATTGGGGAATTCAAATGAATTGAACTCAAGTATGCAATATAATGATATATTTGGAATTGTAGGACTGTGAGGAGTCTGAAAATATATCCTTTATGGGCTTTCGGCTAAGTCAGGCCCAAGGGCAATTTCATAATTTCCTCCTAATCTTCATTTAATAGATAGATAACCCTTCTATGGGTACTTATATGTGCGAATATGCTTCTTTGACTCAGAAAGAGATAGTCTTGAGAGGCATCGAATGGGAAGAAGTCCTTTCAGTATCGATTAGCCCCAGACTTGAGGTAAGTGATGTGATCCTATTCTTTGATGGCCTTTGGCCTTATGGATATTAAACCCACGTGTTTCTTACGTGCATAGCTTCCTTTAGGCGTACTTACTACGCCTTAGCTCCACTTGCATTGTATTATTGTGTTGTATTGCTTTAGGCTCGGTATCGAGCTATGAATGAATGCGTTTTGATATTGATATGAATGTCAATTATTTGGTTATAACGCATATAATGGTAAGTTAAGGATAGAAATCCTATTATTGTTATTGATATCAGTTGTTAGGCTTGAACCATAAGTGTTACGTTGAGGATAAAGGTTTAACATTGCAATGGATATAAAATTTGGGATAGAGAGTTCTATGCTTGTTATAATTATCAACTTAGGAGCTATAAGCTTAATGTTAGTGTGTGGGTACAAAATACGCCACTTGTGATTACGGGGATATGAGTCCAACTGGCGAAGACTAGGCTTAATCTACAAGTCACAGGGCGCAGAAGATACACGTCTGCTCCTAAGTTATAGCCTCTCCGCAGGCACGGGCCTTGGGACGTAACGTATACATCCCACCGCCTTATGGTTTACAGTCTCCTAGTTAGGGTTTCTATATACCAACGCTTTGAGTAAACAGGCCCACGACCTTACTAGTCTTTGTATTTTACCATAACTAGGGCTGGGTAAATCATAGTTATAAATACCTCCCCTTATATTGTATTGTACAAGCAAGCTGTGTGGAAAAAAATACGCCAACCATGATTACGGGGATACGAGTCTAGATTGCGAGACTAGACTTAGCTTACAAGTCATCGGGCACAGAGGATATACGCCTGCTCCTTAAACCACGACTGCACAGCCACTACGGGTGTAGGATTGATACAATCCAAATTGGGGAGTAGGACCCAACCATCAAGATCCAAGCTAAGAGGGTGCGAAGATGCAAGGGAAAGAGCTTCGGAGATGAATCGAGGGTCGCAAGCCACAGATTTCATGAAGGAGGAGCGCCCAAGATACTCCTCAGCTGAGGAGGAGCACCTTAGAGCACCTAGGAGGAGCGCCCAGACATGGCCAGGGCCAGGCGGAGCACCCCAAATCCCAGGCGGAGCGTTTAGCTTTTGCACCATTTTTGACCAGTAGCCTTTTTAGGCGGAGCGCTCAGTACCCTGGACAGGATTTTTGTGTAAAACTTTCCATTTTGACCCTGCGTGGTCTTTTATGTTTTAACCCCACTTGCGGGCATTTTAGACATTTCACAACATGATAGAAGGGGCTCTGAATACACCCCTTAGGCTTTTTATTTTATTAGTTAGATATTATTGAATCTTGTAGAGAGAAGAATTGGAAGAGAGGCTTTGCGTTCTTTGTTGAAGCTAGAAGTTTCATGTATCTCTTTAACTTGGAATCCATGGGGATCATCATAGTATGATCCTTTGATTGGTTCGAGTCTCTTTTCCCCCTTGAATCAACTAACGTATGTGAGTTTGATTCCTTCTTTCTTCTCATTTCTTGCCTTCCCAATCCTTATTTCTTGGCTATCTCGTTTTATTGCTTTCGCTTGTATCATTTTAGCTTCTACATAAAATATATTGCATCAAGGATGCAAGGTATACATCCCGCCGCCTTAGGATTTACAGTCTCCTAGGTAGGGTTTCGTATATACCGCTACCTTGAGTATACAGGCCCATGGCCTTATTAGTCTTTGTATTTTACCATAATTAGGACTGGGTAAATCTTAGCTATAAATACTCCCTGCTTACATTGTATTGTACATCAAGCGATTCACACCGAATCCAGCTATTCTCAACCAATAATACACTTTACTTTCTTGTCTATTATTTTTTTCTCGTTATTTCCTATATTTTGCTTGGCACCCAACGTGGGCCCCAGGAAATTGTAGGTTTCTACGAAGGAAAAAGGCGCAGCCATATCAGACGACAATGACAACATTCCAAAGAACACGACTGACATAGTAGATGATTCTAACAGACATTCGAAGGATCCTAACAAGGAACCGATCTCTGTAGGCAGTGACTGCAAAGACGGTCAACCACATGGAGGCAACCCTAGGTTCAAAGATTTCCTTGTTGATCTCTTCAAGACCCAGGTAAAACGGGCAAAGTAAAAATTTGCCAACATGGTCGAAAGCATGGCCCAGAAGTTAGGAGCGATGTTCACTGGATCGCCTCAGAGTCCATCATCCCCGCAAGGACCACTCCCGTGAACGAATAACCATCATCCATTCCTAGTCGAAGACTTAACATGGAGGCCATCCTTGGAAGCTCCACAGCAGTTAACAATAAAGATCTTAAAGGAACAACTGTCATTTAAGACATCCTGAAGGAGATGAAGGCCATCCACAATCAGATCGATAATGTGCCGGGTGCCCCACCTCAGGTTATCATTGTAGATGAACAAAAGTTTTATAAGCATGCATACAAGGAGAGTGCTGCACCAATCCGGGTACCTAATTACTTCCGCCTGTTTATGCCTAAATTTGGTCGTTTATGTAAAATAGTTAAATTTGTTAGAGAGTCCGAAGCAATACGGTAAATACGCAAGAAAAAGTAAATAAAGCTGAGAGAAAAGTAATAAGCAAGAAAGTAATAATCTTATTCCTTGAGAATAGTCGGATTCTATGTGAATCGCTTAATGTACAATACAATATAAGGAGGAGTATTTATAGTAGAGATTTACCCAGTCTTAATTATGGTAAAACACAAAGACTAATAAGGCTCGTGGGCCTGTAAATTCAAGGCGGTAGTATATACGAAACCCTAACTAGGAGAGTGTAAAACACTAAGGGGCGGGATGTATACCTTGCATCCTATGCCCGTGCTAGCTGAGTGACTTTTATGCTAAATCTAATCTCGCTAGCTGGACTTGTATCCCTGTCATAGTATGTGACATATTTTTCTCACATAGTCAGTCCCCCCATTTTTTTAGTGATGTCGTAAGCAGTCAGAAAGTTGAAGAGGTATGCAAAAGGATGTGAAAATATATCTTATTGACTTTTTGAAGCTTGCAGTCTCTTTGACTGAGATTGACGCCTGATTTCTTTGAGAACTCAATGTGTCTTCATCTGAATTGTTGATGTTGATTCCATGCACCTTTCCAAGAATGCCTTTTATTGTGCCGAATCATTTCATATCTTCAGGCCATAATTATGCTTGATCGTTTCACACTTCATCCTTATCTCATTTCGCCTATAAATAGGGGCTTCTTAATGGATGAAAATCACAAACTTCTCTTCAGAAAAATAAACTACTTCCAAAGCTTCCTTATGAAATAATGGTCTTTCTTCTTCAAGAATGTTTGCCCTTTATCCTTGTTTAACTCCTTCATTTAGAATGGATGGTGCATGAGAATAATGTAGGCAAAAGACCCTCTACAGTTTTCTTCCTCAGTTTCTCCATCCATGATTGGATAAATGGAGTTCCCCGAAACATGAAGTTTGATCGAGATTCTAATGACATTTTTCGGAATGTCTTCATTGTGGAATGTGCATTGATTACGGTGTGCTCACATTCTAACACAGCGGTTGTAGTGATATTCTTCTTATCATACGGAGTCAGGACACTTGGCCTAATTAGCTGTCGTGAGGCTTCTCTTCCAGAATGCCATGGGCGTTCAAATGGCTCCTTCGATGGTGTAGGATTGAAGCCCCGCTTTATGGTAGGCAAGATGATATAGCTTCATTCGATCAGCCGAATAAGGTGTCACCAAGTTCTGAATCTGCTCATAATTCATAGCTTTCACCTTGTTCGTCTAGTTCGGTTAGATTGTTGTTGCAACACCTCATCAGCCGCTGGCTGTGGAATACCCGAGGGAAGAGGCACCCTTGTGGTAGGTTCCTAGATGAAACCCTATCGTCTTCAATAAGCTCCCAATTATGCTCGAAAATCTGCGGGGCTATGTACTCCCGTTTGACCAGCGGGGGTCAAAGCGGATCTTTGAGTTTGCCTGATGGGATGGGAGAAGGTTTCGTCTGTGCTCAGATGCTTTCGACGTCCTTTTATATCAGTGACTGTGCACCGATGATTGCTCGGGCTGACATATCTCCTGATGCCTCGGAGAGCTTCGAGTTGCTTGCCAGCTTGTAGCTACAATCCAGATGAAGAGACTTCGGCGGTGCAAATTCAGAAGAACTTGCAGCATTAACCTTTTTAGTTTCTTTAGAACACCTGTAATGAACAATGTTGTATTCAAAAGGACTTTATTATATACTATGAACCTACGGGCTGTTGATATTAATGAAATGGTCATTCATTAATGTTTTATGCGTACTTGCATAATTACTTGTAGTGTAGTCAAGCAGCATGTGTTTGGGTGCCTTTTTGGGCTAGTGTCTTTTATAGACAGGTGTGTGCACTGTTGGGCGCTTCATTTGCATCAGTATATGATGGGTTATTTTGTGCCTGTGATAGATGGTTGTTTGCGCCCGCAATGGGACTTCTTTAGCCCATGATATGAAATGGGGCATTTTTGCGTTCAAACTTGAACGTTTGCGCAACGTCTGCGCTTGTTTACTCGACTATTTTAAGACTTTCTGGCACTATGCGAGCGGGTGTCCCCACTGACATGTTGGTGCATTTTGTTGAATTGAAAATTTCAACTTACGAATAATGCCTGGTGGCTGAACTAGAAGTGATCTAGCTTTAAGTGAGTAGTGTACTCTACTTTTATAGAGAAAAGTGAGTGTATTACTTCAACTTAAGTTGTGCTAGGGCTATGAATATTTAGATCATAGATAGATCTAATTGTAAAACTTACTAAGTAGAATAGTAGTTTTATTAATAAAAAAGGGCGTGGGGCCAATAAGAACTTGACAAAGACGGGGCTAAGTGCCAGTGTAAAGGGAAAAAAATGAAGAGAAAGAAAGGAGAAAAATACATGTCTCGAGTTTGTAGGCCTAGTTGACCTTCCAAGAGTAGTACTTCCTAAGCCAAGGGATAGCTGAACCTTTCATGTCTTTAGAAGATTCCCCATGTCTGATGGGGGATTACTCTTCTGGAGACCCGGAGGCGTTCTTTGAGGTTTCTCCAGCAACTAGTGCCAAACCTCAAGATGAGACCTATGAGCCGCTGACCACCCAATTATACAACTTACCGTTAATCAAGCAATAGTGAACTGCCTTCGCAGCTGCCTGCTTTCTGTTTTGCCTCTAGGGAGTGTTCCCTTATCCAAGTCCTCCAGTAGTGTACCATGACAACTCAAAATGGATCCTGTGTTTGGAACTTCGAGGTTCATCAGGTCCGTGGGGGTTAATTCGATCTCCGTCAGTTGACCACCCGAGCTGGTATCCGTATATTCTGCTGCTTCATCATTTTCTAAGACTTCCTTCCGATAAATAAACTTCCATTTTTGAAATTTTTTTAGGAGAGCCTAATCTTTGCTTGCCGGTCTGGTGTACAGACGTCTTCGTGGTAAAGATTTGGTTTACCTGATCGACCACTGATCGGGAGCCGCAGTGGAGGCTAACCTCCCTGGCCCCTAATAAGTAGGCTAAGTCAAGATGTTGAATTATGGCTTTATATTCTACTTCGAAGCTTGAGCATTTTGCAGCCTGTCGAAAAACCCTCTCGGTGGGTGTTTTGATCCATAAATCAAGTTCGACCTCCTCTGCTTTGAGATCCACGCCCGTATGAATTACCTAGTGTCCGAATCCAAATGTTTCTGCACTCTTTATTGACTCATCTACCTCTGAAGCTAATTCTTCCACAAAATCTACTATTAGAGCTTGTGCTGACGGCCGTTTGTTTGATATATGATATCATACTTTCCCAATTCTTCGGCCCATTCAGCTTACCTTTTAGAAATCTCGGGTTTAGAAAGAATGATCTGCAACAGTATTGAAGAAACCACGCTGACCGTATGATTAAGAAACTATTGGCGCAACTCCTGTGTTGCCATGACTTTGATCACGACAAACTGAATTAGTAGCGGGAGAAGTCCGTCTTAATCCAAGAGTCCTTTGCTAGTATATTGCACAGGGAGCTGCCTTCCCTCTTCTTCTCGTGCAAGGGCCGCATTCCACGCCACTTCTAAGATTGTGACATACAACAATAGGTGCTCCCCCTGAACTGGTTTCGTTATCGCCGAAAGTTGTAAGAGATGTGCTTTTGCTTGAGTCATCACTAGACAACATTGTATTGGCCACCAGGGCTCTTCATGCTTTACCAATACTTTAGAGAGCTGGTACCATAGTTCTGCCGCCTTAGGAATTAGATGACTCATCTCCGATACCTATTCTCTCAATTCTCCTACCGCTATTCTGGCCCTCCGCTCAATGGATTCATCCCACAGCACCTCTCCCTTGATCATATTCACCTCTATTTTTATCCCTACATCAATATTTCCCCCATTTGTTGTGCATGCTGTGGGTGAGGATTGCTCACTCTGTAAGTCACTGATCCCATACGGGGTCGGGTATTTGAAGACTTGGTGAAGCCTTCAGATCATGTATCCACGGCCACCCCACAATAACATCATATGAGAGATCACAAGTCAGTACCTGAAAAGGTTTTATGCTCGTCACGCACGGGATATGGACCGATAGAGCTAATTCTCCAACAGGTTTCTCACAGATACTGTTAAAGCTTATCTTGCAGTGGCTCAGAGTTATCTGATGATGCTGGCCTATCTTTTGTACTGCCTCCCATTAGATGACGTTGACATCACTCTGTGGATCAATCAAATCTTGCTCCCAATCTGGAGGTCAAGCACCTTGATTAGGATTGTGAGAGCGTCCTAATGCTTCCCTTCTCCTTCTGCTGGGCTGAAAGTAATCGGGCTAGCAAACAGTTCCACCGCTTTAATTATTTTGACCTGGGCGTCGCGGAGATTGCATTGATGCTATGCTTATCCTTAGGGTCGGGCGCTCTTGATCGCCTCGCTCCTTCTTCGATCATGTCCTTGAGATGTCCTTCCTTTATCAAATGCTCAATCTCCAGCATCAGGGCCTTACAGTCGACTGTGGCGTGGCCATTACTTTGATGAAAATCGTAGTAATCTGTAGAATTTCTTCCAACCGCCCCTTTGATAGTAGGGAAGCAAACGCTCCTTTGATCCAAGTTTCCCAAAGTGATTCGCAACCAATTCTACTGCATTTACTCGCAGCCCAAAGTCTCCGAAACTGTGGGGCTCTGTGCTTTTCTCGTCGGATCCGGCTCCCCGAAGATTGCCTTTGTGTGGGCAAAAATACGCCACCTACTACTACGGGGATACGAGTCCAGCTGGCAAGACTAGACTTATCTTACAAGTCACTGGGCCTAGAGGATACACGCCCGCTCCTAAAGCCAATGACCATTTAGGCGGCACGGCCATAGGACGCAGGGTATACATCCCGCCGCCTAGGGTTTACAGTCTCCTAGTTAGGGTTTAGTATATACCACCGCCTTGAGTTATAGGCCCATAGCTTATTAGTCTTTGTATTTTACCTTATCTAGCACTGGGTATCACTACTATAAATACCTCTCCTCACATTGTATTGTACATGAGACGATTCATCACGGAATCCGGCTATTCTCAAGGAATAAGAATTACTCTACCTTTTCTTGCTTATTTCGTCTTGTTTATTTATTACTGTCTTCATCATATTTACATACTTTTCCATCGTAATTACTGTATTGCTTTTGACCCTAGACATAATTAATTGTTTAACCTAGATGTACAATTTTAAGCATAAACAGTTTGGCGCCCACCTTGGGGCCCGGGCAATTGTAGGTATTCTACGAAGGAAAAAACACAATCATGTCAAATCACGACAACAACACCATATGAGATGCCGGTAACGAGATCCAATAGATAATTCATAACTCGATCAATACGACTGAAACTGTGAATTACTATCTAAGATCAAAACCCAGTTACCGTCGTCATGGCTAGGATCTTACCAGAATATCACCCCTCATTATAGAACATTACCGGCGGTCAGAAAGCTAATCAGTACGATCTTCCGGGGGCCCGGGGTCGGGAGCACTGGGACCAAAGCCATCATGGTCTGCGAGGCTCACCAACAGATGACCAAGAAGCCACGCATCAACACCATCGAGTTCAACTACGAGGACTCATGACAAGCCCGTCACCCTATTTATGACGCTCTAATAATCACCTTGTAGGTACATGACGCTCGAGTCAAGAGTGTATTGGTGGTTCCCGGCAACGCAGTCAATATCATTCATTGGAAGGTTGGTTGCTAGATGGAGATACAGAATCAGGTAATCCCCAGCCCGTACACTATAACTAGCTTCAACAGCTCTAGCCAGAAGTCTGTGGAAGAGGTATTCTTTCAGGTACACCTACCAGGAGCAACACGGGTGACCTCTTTCCAGGTAATGACATGTGATCTCTCGTATAACATAATCCTCGGGAGGCACTGGATTTACGAAGTACATGCAGCGCCTTCTACGCTTCATTAAATCCTAAAGTACCCAACTCCTTGGGGGTGAAAGAAATTCGGGAAGGGAGGGGGAACAGAAGTTTATCCCGAAGCAGTTACGTAACTGCGGTGATAGATGCCACCAAAAAGGACACAAAAAATCAGAAGAAAAAGTTGGATAAGTTACTTGGCCCTGGTCTGATCACCAGGGTACCTCTCGGACATGGGGTCCATTAGGCGACCGGGTCTCGGGCCAATCATTACGCCCTCGAACCCGAAAGAAGAAGACAAGACGGCCAATGCCACAGTCAATGATCTTAACCCGGTGATCTTCGACGAGGAGGCTCCAGATAAGAAATTTCATGTGGGGGCTAAGCTTTCAGTCGATGCTAAGCAAGAATACGCTAACATCATGCGCACTCGGTCGAGCACCTTTTCCTAGACACAAACCGACATGCCGGGGATATCAACTAGCGTCATAATACATAATTTGAATGTCGATCCAAACTTCAAACCGGTCAAGCAGAAGAAACGACTGATCAGTCGCGAAAAAGGACAGGCGGTCCATGAAGAGGTCGATAAACTACTAAACAAAGTTTCCATTCGCAAGGTTTAGTACCCCAACTAGTTATCCAATTTTGTGGTGGTTCCCAAGAAAAATGGTAAGTGGAGGATGTGCATCGACTTCACAGATCTTAACAAAGCATGCCCAGAGGATTCCTTCCCGCCGCTCAACATCGATCAACACATCAATTTGACGGCAGGCCATAAAGCATTGAGTTTTTTGGATGTCTACTAAGGGTACAATCAGATCCTCATGAACCAGGATGATCAAGAAAAGACCTCTTTCATCACAAACAGGGAGACTTATTGTTACAAGGTAATGCTTTTTGGACTGAAAAATACAGGAAGAGGTTGGTGAACCTGATGTTCAGGGAGTAGATCGGCAAGACCATGGAAGTTTACATCGATGACATGTTCGTCAAATCAGAGTTTGCCAAGGATCATGTCAGCCATTTGGAGATAGCGTTCAACATCTTTGATAAATTTAGAATGAAGCTTAACTCCGAGAAATGCGCCTTCGGTGTATCCTCTGGGATGTTCCTTGGGTTTATTGCTTCCAATAAGGGCATAGAAGCAAATCCCGTGAAGATCCAAGCAATCGAGGCGATACCAGAAGTCTTAAAAAGCGAAGTTGAATTTAAAAGGCTTAATGGACGAATTGCAGCACTCAGCCAGTTTATCTCACGATCAGCAGAGAAGTGTCATCAGTTTTTCAATGTCCTGAAAAAGAATAAAAGCTTCGAATGGACACAACAATGCAACAAGACACTACGGGAACTAGAGCAATATCTGGAAAATCCCCCATTGCTTACCAAGCCAACCTAGCAGTGTCTGAAGTTGCTGTTAGCATCGTCCTGGTACGAGAAGAGAAGGGAGTGCAATCCCCAGTCTATTATGTCAGCAAGTCTCTTTTGGACGGAACAACTAGGTATCAACACCTGGAAAAACTCGCACTTCCTTTAGTCATGGAGCGAGGAAGTTGCGGCCATCTTTTCAGAGTCACACTATTGTCATGGTTTCCTCTTTTCCCTTATAAACTATTCTGCACAAGCCTGAACTATCAGGTAGGCTGCAAAATGGGGCGTCGAACATGGCGAATATGGCATCATTTATCAGCCACGTACGGCTATCAAGTCGCAGGTACTTATGGACTTTGTCGCCGACTTCAGTACCGATTTGATGTCGGGAGCTGAGGAAGAACGTGGGATGATGGAGGGTGTTACCCTTGGAGAATGGGTGATCCACACCGATGGAGCCTCGAATGTAAAAGGGGTCGGGCTTGGTATAGTGATCAAATCCCCAGCGAAGAACGTGTTCAGGAAAGCTGTCAGCTGCTCCTAGATAAAGAACAACGAGGCATAATATAAAGCAGTAATTCAAGCCTTAGAATTACCTTACATATTGGGGGCCAGGGAGATCAGTATCAATTGCAATTCCCAGCTCGTTGTTAATCAAGTAACTGAGGCTTATGACGCCAAGGACGTCCGCATGCCAGAGTACGTGGCCTAAATAAAAAAATGTCTGAAGAAGTTTAAAAAATAGAAGATTAATCAGATACCGAGAGAAGAAAATGTGGAGGTTGATGCCCTAGCCAGTCTAGCGGCCACTGCAGATTTAAACGCAGAAAGGCCTTTTTCCACCATTGAGCTAACGTACGCGGACGTCAAACGTCGCGAGATCAACACAGTGGGATCATCATGGGACTGGTGGCATCCGATCATTGACTACCCGGATAAAGGAGTACTCTCGCAGACAGAAAGGAGAGCAGAAGGTTGAGAGTCCAAGCGGCTCGTTATGTTTTAATCAATGACGAGTTGTATTGCCGAATGTTTAGTGGAACTCTTGCTAAATGTTTGGGACCCTCTCAAGTGGACCATGTGTGCATCGAAATCTATGAGGGACAATGTGGAAATCACTTCAACGGGCGATTTCTAGCTCGTAAATTAATCCGGGCGAGCTATTTCTGGCCCCGAATGGAAGATGACGCGAGCAAGTTTTCCTTAGCGTGTGATAGCTGCCAAAGATTCTCCTACGTACTTCATCAACCGTCATAATTATTACACTCAATAATAGCCCCTTGGCCTTTCATGAAGTAAGGAATGGACATCGTAGGGCCCATGCCTAAATCATCCGGTGGTGTTAAGTTCTTGCTTATCATGACGAACTATTTCACCAAATGGGTCGAGGCAGCGGCCTATACTCAGATTTGGGAACATGAAGTCATAGAGTTTATCCGGAAGAACATTATGTGTCGATTTGGCATCCCAGCAGAAATCACTAGCGACAACGGTCCTCAGTTCATAGGTGAAAAAATCACTTATTTTTTGAAGGAATGGGAAATCTTGAGAATAACCTCTACTCCCTATCACCCTTCAGCAAATGGTCAAGCTGAATCTTCGAACAAGACAATAGTGGAGAATCTAAAGAAGCAACTCAAGGAAGCTAAGGTAAAGTGGCTGGAAGAACTGCCCGTAGTCCTGTGGGCCTACCAAACCACATCCAAAGCCATCACCGGAGAGATGCCATTTTCACTAACAAATGGAACAAAAGCAATCATTCCATTGGAAATTGGAGAATCCAGCTTGCGACGGTCATTCATCGAGAAAGAACCTAACAATGAAGCTTTGAAGGTTTCCCTTGATAATTTGGACGAGAAAAGAGAAATAGCGGCCATACGCATTGTTGCCCAGAACAACGCATGGAACAGTATTACAATATGAGGGATAATCCACGATCCTTCAACATCGGGGACCTGGTCCTCTGCAAAGTCACTCAGAACACCAGTCAGGTCGGTGCAGGTAAGCTCGCTCTAAATTTGGAAGGGTCCTACAAAGTTCGAGGCATAGCTAGGAAAGGTGCATATGTTTTTGAAGACATGGAAGGAACTGCCATTCCAAATAATTGAAACATCACATGGCTAAAGAAATACTACTCTTGAAAGGCTCAGTTAAGCCCATATACTCGAGATACGTATTTTTCCTCTTCCCGCTTACTGCTATTATCATTATATAAAACGGGCACACATCCTCGTTCTTTATGTTTACAAGGCTTCACGCCTTATCCATCAATAAAACTACTATTTTTAGTCAGTTATAGTTATTTATTCAGATCTATCTATGATCCAACTATTCATAGCCTCGTCCAGACCTAAGTTGAAGTAATACACTAACTTTTCGCTACAAAAAGTAGGGTACACTACTCACTTAGAGTTAGATCATGTCTAGCTCAGCCACCAGGCATTATTCGTGAGTTGAACTCGTTAATTCAACAACTGCACCTACACGCCAATGGGGACGCCTATTCGCTTAGTGCCAGGAAGTGTTAAATACTCGAGTAACTAAGCAGAGACGTATGAAATCGGATGCAAAATGTTATCACACTGGCTAAAGTCGTCCCATTGTGGGCGCAAACAGCTATCTCATACATATGCAACCTAGCCGCCAATTACTGTGCACAACAGACATAATTGCCAAAGCTGGCTCACTGATAAACGTTCTAAGCATTAGGACATTCAGGACGACTGGAAGCCATCTAATCCTTAGGTGCACAAAACATACTACTTGACTACACATTACAAAACATGTAACAACATAAGTACGTAAAAACATATTGATGAACGACCGTTTTATTAACAACAAACAGCCCATAGGCTTATAATATATATTTAGTTCTTCCTAAATACAACATTTGTTTGTAACAACTGTAGAAAAAAAAGGGAAGACTAAATTTGCAGGTTCATTCAAATTTGCACGGTCGGAGACTCTTCATCTGGATTGTAGCTCTTGCATCGAAGTGTCTCCCGGCAATAAGAAGGCGAAACTCACAAGTTAATGCCCATGCAAAAACATCTTTGTGACGCTGCTCCACAAGAATTGGGAAAATTAGCCCAACTGAGGAATCCCTCAGCAGAAAGACAGAGGCAGCAAAACAGGCACCAAAGACTTCACTTGGATTCACTTAGAGAGACTACAATGAGGAACCCTTGTGAATCTTGGAAATGCCTTATACTCCCTCTTCCCCGACAATTGGAAGCTTATGAAAACTCCAAAATCGAGGAAAAGGCCAGAGCTATACAGCCACCCTAAACATTGTTGGTATGGAGAATACTCTCGGGAATCAATCGCTCGAAGAAGGAGAGGATATCCCAAGACGCACTCCTCGTGAAAAAGAAGTTGCTTTCATGATGTATTCCCATACAACTAGAAGATGAACAAACTACAAGAAGCACGAATGGGAGGACATTCCTCTGCTGCTGTGCGCCACATGACAAGAAAACTATCACAGCAATTGTCACGCGTGAAGGCAGGTATACTAAAATCAACGTGTCAGCCAAAAAAGGACATTCCGAAGAACATTATCATTAGAATTCTGGTCAAATTTCACGACTCCGGGGACTGCATTCACTCTTTTGCGGATGAAGAAAGAACGAAAAGTGGCTATAGATGAATTTCCTCCCACTATTTCCTCATGCAACATCCATTCGGAATGAAGAAGGTTTTCTGGGGATATCAAACCAGGATAGAAGGCAAGCATGTTTGAAAGAAAAAGAAGTTCTTTACTATCATAAGAATTTGTTGAGAAAGTAGAGTATTTTTCTGAAGAGGAGTTTGCAATTTTTCAACTATCATGAAGCCCTATTTATAGGCGAGAAAGAGATAAGGATGATATGTTAAACGAACAAACGTCATTGTTACTGGAGATATGAAACGTTTCAGAGCAATTAATAGTAGTTCTTGGAAAGGTGCACAGAATCGGTATCAGCCAATAAGAGGGAAGCACACAGAATTCATGAAGAAATCAACATAATTCTTGGTCAAGAAGACTACGAGTCTCAAGGAGTAAGTGAGATATCTTTTAACATCAACGCCGCTTTCACTTCCTGACTGCTTGCGTCAGTACTGAGCAAGTAGGAGGACTGACTGTGTGGGAAAAAATACGCCGCCTACTATTACGGTGATACGAGTCCAGCTGGCAAGACTAGACTTATCTTACAAGTTATTGGGCGCAGATGATACACACCTGCTCCTGAAGCCAACGATCATTTAGGTGGAACGGCCATAGGACGCAGGGTATATATCCTGCTGCCTAGGGTTTACAGTCTTTTAGTTAGGGTTTAGTATATACCACCACCTTGAGTTACAGGCTCATAGCCTTATTATTCTTTGTATTTTACCTTATTTAGGACTGGGTATTACTACTATAAATACCCATCCCACATTGTATAGTACATGGGACAGTTTATCATGGAATCCGACTATTCTCAAGGAATAAGAATTACTCTACCTTATCTTGCTTATTTCGTCTTATTTATTTATTACTGTCTTCATCATATTTACATACTCTTCCATCGTAATTAATGTATTACTTGTGACCCCAACCATAATTAATTGTTTAACCTAGATGTACAATTTTAGTTATAAACAGCCTTGCTTTTCTGATCTTGCTTGATTCTGGATCCTTCCTTTAGTTCTTCTTCCGTCTCCCTCTCCCTTTAGGGATGGATTGCCAGCTTGCTTCCTACGGGTGTCCCCGCTAGGATCATGAGATTGTTCATGTTCCAGATGGAGCTTTTCAGTGTATCTCTGATCTAGAGCATTCCATGTCGTCACGGGGTTCTGAGTGAGACTCCATTGTAATTCTCGTGTGGCCAATGAACCCCTAGAGTTCAAACTTTTGACAGAAGCTACCACATCGATATTGTCAATAACTGGAGGAAGTTCCATGCATGATGCAGCCCAAACACGTGCTGATCAAGTGTTCAATCCATTGAGGCTGATGACACAAAGCCAAGCCAAGTTGTTGCACGATGTTCACATTCAATTGGCTTGGTCGAGAGAAAGCAACCGTTCCGAATTTGAGTGGCCGAGCTCAAGATTCGAAGGCTTCATCTATAAGCTTGAGCTCGAAGAAGGGAGCGACCGAACACCCAACCGAACACTCAATATCGACGCTGAAGATTAAAGTAAACAACCAACCGAAGGGAGAGCGTCTGAGGTCAAGTGTTTGATATTCAAGTGATCGACTGAAGGAGTGTCCGAACACTCAACTTATTCAGCTCTGAATGGCTTAGTCCTATTGGTCGTCCATGACCGTTTACTATTTTGCCCTTAGTATTATCTATATAAACCTCATTTTATTTCATTTGTAGACATCTAGTTTTTTATAAATGTTGAATGTAGCTGAATGCTAATTGTGTCTCCGTTAGAGCCGAACCCAGTCGTGGGAGAACTTTTGTCATTCGGTGTTATCATTTGAACATTTTCTTCTTGGTCATTCAATTTGCAAGAAGCATTAGTTCTTTTTGAGGATTGTTGCACAGTATAGATGCATCTCCTTGTCTTCTCTGTTGTTTGAACCGAGACTAGTTCCTCGGAGTCATTCCAATATAGCAAGAGATTTGTCTTTCTTTTATCTTTATTTTCCCATTGTTTGTCTTCGTTGTTATGCTTCATCTTCACCGATTTGGCTTGCACCATCTTGGTACCAGAACAAGGTTTGGGTTTGTTCTTACAACCCCAATCTTGTTCGTCTCTATCTCGTGCGTTTGTCTCTTTCAGTTTCAGCTTCATCTTCTTTAGTTGTTGTTGTTATTGTTGTGTTCTTATTACAAAAAAAAAAAGTAAAAGAAGAAAAATCCAAAAAAATTTGGTTTGATTGTTGGTTATTTGAATCAAACAACCATTGATTCTTGTTCACCACTGTCCGAGGGTTCGAATGAGCACCTGTCGTACACTATTTGTCGACTAGGGTTTCTCATCGATTATGGACTGTTCTATCATGTTGTTGGTGATTGGAAAACCCCATTTGAATTTTTGTTGTTATCGTTGAAGACCGGTGGTTCTTGATTGATTTGGGTTGTATTTTGAGCTTAAATTTCGAAGTTCCGTGTTGAGCCACTGTCCGTACGCCGGAAACTTGTTACATTGTAACAGTGTACGGACGAAGTGAAGCTGCTTTTAGCTCGATTTTGGAACTGAGAATTTCTCCGACGTTGAAAGTTACCGAAGTAAAAAGCGACCCAGAATCTGTGTTAGGTCGTGGACTGTGAACAAAGTCGTAAAGTTTGTCCGTACGATGGAATTGTTGAGTTCACTATTCCATTGAAGAAGAAAGGGGTAAAGTGTTAAAATCAAAACTCCAGGTGAAAATTTTTTCGGTTAGAAAAGGGAAAGTGGACAAGATTAAACCCTAATCCGTACCAAGGAGGGACCACTTTTGTCTGTACAAGAGTTGGTGTGTTTGAGGATTTTGAAAGAGGAATCGAAGGGTAGATTCTCCAAGTCTTTCACTTTTTCTTGTGTTCGATAAATCTCGTTAGTGGGTCTCTGGAGTAAATCTTTCTACTCGAGGTCGTACTAACTTGTTTGAGCTTATAGGAACTCGTGCGTGGGGTGACCATGGTCCAATTTTCATAGAAATTTCTTTGACTTTCCCTGCGCAGTTAAATAGCGTCCGTTCTATCGAGTCAATATCAATTCACTCTTCCCGAAGGAGACAGTGTAACTTGTCAAATTCGAAGGAACTGAGAGAAGTTGATCAACCGAGGAAGCCATTGGCTACAGGTTCCTGAGTGACAAAAGCCGAACCCATAAATTGAGTGGACCCGAGCACCACCCAATAAAAGTGAGGGAGTGTGTGAGGAGATTTCTAACCTTAACATTTTTCTTGGTCTTTGATTTGTGCAGGTACCATGGCTGGGAATGGAGGCGATGGAAAAGGCTTTGAGTCGCCCGAAGTGTCGTTAGCCGATCTTATGGCTGCGATACAAGGCATCAGTGTCGAGGTAAGAGGAGTGAGTGCTCGTATAGCTAACCTTAAGCAAGGGAGTGTGTCTGTGGCCTTACCTGGGTCCGGTTCTGGAACTAGCAACTCCATTCCTATGAAACTGGAGCAATTTGCTGAGCTTGTTCGACAACAACGATTGAAGAACGAGGTTGTTCGAAATGAAGTTATGGGCAATCCCCAAGCTGATCATCAAAACTTGGGCATTCCCTGAGGTGAAAGAATACCACTTCCAAGGGCCCAAAGACAAGTCGTGGTCGTTGATGAAGGGGTCGATGATGGAGAATTTTTTGAGGTCGGAGCTGAGTATGAGCCACCGTTCGTTCAACGAAGGCAGGTTCAACGAGGTCGTGGAAATTTCTGAGGTCGTGGCCAAGGCGCAAATGCTGATCGATATTTTGAGCGTGAGGCTGATGACTATTATGATGAGTATTCGGAGCCGATCCGAGGTGCTCGAGATTCAAACTTTAACAGTGTCAAGATCACAATTCCACCCTTCAGAGGAACTAGTTATCCGGACCAATATCTTGATTGGAAGATTCGATTGGAACGAATCTTCGAAACAAATGAGATGATCGAAGAGAGAAAAGCTGCACATGCTATTGCTTCGTTCGAGGCATATGCATCAACATGGTAGGAAGCTGAAAAAAGGTTGAGATGAAGGAATGCTTATCCCGAGGTCACCACATGGATGTAGTTGAAAAGAGCAATGGATTCTAAGTATGTGAATGGGTAGGAGCAACTTTGAAAGCTCTTCGAATTGAAACAAGTGTCCAAATCGGTTGAAGAATACTATGATGAGTTCGAAAGAATTCGATTGACTCTTGATATGGAAGAAGATGATGAGCCAGCTATCATTCGATTCAAAAATGGCTTGGCTCGAGATGTGTCATCTCAATTGAGGCTGCATGTGTATCAAACTTTTGAAGATGTGTTTCATGCTGCCATCGAAGCTGAAAAATGGGTGAAGGACGACAAAGCAAACCGGTACCAAGGAGTCACTACTTCAACTCCTTTGAACTGAGGTAAAGAGTAGAAGAGTCCGAATCCAGCAAGTGCCAACACTGTTCGAGATCCGACGAAACCCTTCCAAAGGTGAGTGACCGTTAACCAACCAAGAGAAGTGGGAGCTAAAGTTCAACTCAATTCTCCTAATGCTTCGAACATTCAGTGTCATAAATGCAAGAGTTATGGTCACATGGCAAAAGAGTGTCCCACTCGCAAAGTTATGCTTTTGCTCGAAGATGGAACCGTCCATGAGCAAGTGAGTGACATCGAGGAAGGAAATGTCGAGGAGATTGACCGAGCTGAAAATGATGATGGTCGTGAAGCTGCCGAAGCTGATCATCCGGAAATGTTTCTTGTGGTTCGAAGAAATTTGAGCTGCATGACTCTCGAAGAAGAGGACAACCAAAGAGAGAATCTTTTCCATGCAAGATGTCGAGTAAGGGGAAAAGTTTATTCGATGATCATTGATTCAGGTAGTTGCGCAAATGTGGTGAGCCAAACCTTGGTTTCTAATGCAGGGAAAATGCGGAAAGTAAAATAAAATAGGAGCGAGACTCGTCTCGAAATCCCTACGGGGTATCCACGAAGAACTTGTTCCGTGAAACCCCCGATTCGGGTCAAGAGATGCCTAACGCTAAGCAACTAACCTCGAGCCACACTTGGGACTCGCAAATAGAATGATCGGGGCGGGGTTGAAGGTCAACTAGCATCCACTAGGAGATTCAAGTCCCAAACAACATTTTTTCCACTAGGAGATTCAAGTCCCAAACAACGTTTTCATTCAACACAAAGAGCATTGCTCAAGTTTCATCATTGTTCAAAATAGACTAAGTAATGAAATATGCTAGGCTTGGGGTATTTATAATGTTTTCCCAAGCTTAGGTAAAAGGTCTAAAATTCCCACATGTTAGGCTTTAAGTAAAGAGACCACACAGGGCCAAAATGGTAAAAGAACAACTAAATTCTCGTCCTTCAACAATCCGGGCTGAGCGCCTGCAATTTTGATAAGTGGGGTGTGCCAGGCGGAGAGCCTGGACTTTGGGCGGAGCGCCTGGCCCCTGTGTTCCTTGGGCAGGGCGCCTAGGCCTCAGGCGGAGTGCCTGGGCCTTCTAGGCGGGGCGCCTGAGCCTTGATCATCCGGAACGGCTTCCAACCGCTTCCATCTTCGAGTCCTTTCCTCTCAAAGTGTAAATGCACCTCTTGGACCTTCTTGGCTTGACTCCGAGTGAACGGTCTCATGATGGATTGCCCGGCATCATCCTCCTCTTCTTGGGAAGATTTCATCCTCGAAATCCCAGCATCATCACCCTCGGCTCCATCATCTCCTACATCAAGAGGAGTCAAGTCAGAAACATTAAAAGTGTTAGAGACATTATACTCACTTGGCAAGTCGACCTCATAAGCGTTGTTGTTGATATTTGAAAGCACTTGGAAGGGTCCATCTCCTCGGGGTGCCAACTTCCCTTTCCTAAGGTTTGGAAACCTCTCTTTGCGGAAGTGCACCCACACATAGTCGCCCTTCTTGAGTTCCACCTTCTTTCGTCCCACCTTCTTTCGTCCCTTGTTTATCTTGGAGGCGACCTTTTCATAAGCTTCCTCCAAGTTCTTCTTTGCCTTAGCATGGAGTTCAACCAAAGCCTTGGCTCGGGTTTTACCTTCAAAATTAACAACCATTTCCCTTGGAAAAGGGGTTAGATCAAGGGGAATCAAGGGGTTAAAACCATAAACACACTCGAATGGAGTCATGCCAATCATTCTATGTAAAGTGCGGTTGTATGCAAACTCCATAAGAGGTAACTTGTAAATCCAAGTCCCACCCTTACCTCGGGTCATAGCTCTAAGAAGAGCACCCAAAGTTCGGTTCACCACCTCAGTTTGCCCATCGGTTTGAGGGTGGTGGGACGTAGAGAACAATAGCTTAGTGCCAAGGGCACCCCACAGGCTCCTCCAAAAATGGCTAAGGAACTTAGTGTCCCTATCACTTACAATGGTTTGAGGCACCCCATGCAACGTTAACACATTTTCAATGAACAAAGAAGCAACATGTTGTGCATCATCACACTTTTTACATGGAATGAAGTGAGCCATCCTGGAGAACCTATCCACGACAACATAAATGCTATCATGTCCCCCCCTAGTCCATGGTAATCCCATAACAAAATCCATAGAAATATCCATCCACGGGCTAGTAGGTACGGGGAGAGGGGTATACAAACCATGGGGGTTCGATTTGGACTTAGCATACTTGCACTCAAGGCAAGAATTGCAAAGTCTCTCAACTTGCGTCCCCATTTTAGGCCAATAGAATTGCTCCATGAGAATGGCCAATGTTTTATCCCTACCAAAATGACCCATGAGTCCTCCACAATGGGCTTCTCGAATAAGCAATTCTCTCCATGAGGACTCGGGTATGCAAACTCTACCATTTTTAAAGATATAGTCATTTACCCATTGGTACTTCTCAACTCTTTCTCCTTTCTCAAGAGCTTCATGCATGCTCTTTAGCTTAGGGTCATGAGCATACATCAACTTGATACTTTCGAAACCTATGAGCTTGGAGGCAAGAGTAGTGGCAAGAGCAAACTTCCTAGAAAGTGCATCCGCCACAACATTGTCTTTCCCTTTTTTATATTGAATGACATAGGAAAAAGACTCAATGAACTCTACCCATTTGGCATGCCTCTTGTTCAACTTCTCCTGGCCCCTAAGATGTTTGAGTGACTCATGATCACTCTTAATCACAAATTCTCTACGCCAAAAGTAATGTTGACAATGAGCAAGAGCTCTCACTGGGGCATATAACTCCTTGTCATACGTAGAGTAGTTCAAGGAGGCACCCTTCAATTTTTCACAAAAGTAGGCTATGGGTTTTCCATCTTGCATTAAAACACCACCAATTCCCACCCCCGAGGCATCACATTTAACCTCAAATACCTTTCCGAAGTCGGGCAATTGCAATAGAGGGGCGGTACTCAACCTACTTTTTAATTCTTGGAAGGCCTTCTCTTGAGGCTCTCCCCACACAAAAGGTTTGTCCTTCTTCACCAATTCAGTGAGTGGAGCGGTAATGGAGCTAAAGTCTTTCACAAATCGTCTATAGAAACTAGCAAGACCATGAAAGCTCCTCACTTGAGTCACGGTAGGCCAATCTCTAATGGCCTCTACCTTGGACTCATCCACTTCCACTCCTTGGGTACTCATAACAAACCCAAGAAAGACTACCCTTTCAACACCAAAGGCACATTTCTTAAAATTAGCATAGAGCTTTTCGGCTCTCAACACTTCAAGCACTTGCCTTAAATGATTCACATGGTCGTCTAATGACTTGCTATATATGAAAATGTCATCAAAGTAGACGACCACGAATTTGTTGATGAATAGCTTCAACACATGATTTATTAGCCTCATGAAAGTACTAGGTGCGTTGGAGAGGCCAAAGGCATCACAAACCATTCATATAGACCAAACTTGGTCTTGAATGCATTTTTCCATTCATCCCCAGGTTTCATCCAGATTTGATGGTAACCGGACCTAAGGTCTATCTTTTAAAAGATACTAGAACCACTAAGCTCATCAAGCATATCATCCAAATGAGGTATGGGACGTCGATACTTTACCGTGATCTTGTTGACCGCTCGGCAATCCACACACATCCTCCATGTGCCATCTTTCTTTGGGACAAGTATGATGGGCACGGCACACGGACTCAAGCTCTCACGAACCAAGCCCTTAATAAGCAATTCATCCACTTGCCTTTGCAACTCTCTTGTATCTTTGGGATTGCTTCTATAGGCCGGCATGTTTGGGATTTGGGCTCCCGGGACAAAATCAATTTGATGTTCAATACCCCTCAAGAGAGGTAAACTATTTGGTATCTCATCCGGGAACATGTCCCCAATAACTTTCAAAACACTTTCAATTTCACTACTCAAAGGGCTAGAAGAATAATCAAATTCGGAAGTAAGAATCATACCTTGTGCACTAGGCAAATGAGTAGTTTGTTGCCATCATTCCCTTTCAAAAGCTCACCCGGTTGCATCATGGCACAAATGCTACCGGTAGAAGATGGTGGAGTCACCACCAAGCTCTCTGCCAAAGAACTAGTCTCAACAACCGACTTAGCCTTTGCCGCTTCTCTCAATTCCCTCATTCGCCTATAATCTTCACTTACTTGCTTGGGCGAAAAGGGTTTGAGCACAAAATTTTTCCCTTCATGCTTGACCGTATAAGTGTTGACACGGCCATCATGAATTAAATGTCGATCAAATTGCCAAGGCCTACCAAACAAGAGATGGCAAGCTTGCATAGGTACCACATCAAATATGTGTTCGTCCACATAGTTCCCTATCTTGAATTTAATCATTACTTGTTTCACCACCTTCAATTCACCACATTCACTAAGCCATTGCAAACGATAAGGATTGGGGTATTTCAAAGTGGGTAACTTCAATTGGGAAACTAGTGTTTGGCTAACAACGTTAGCACAACTTCCCGAGTCAATAATCATGGAACAAATAACACCCACAACTCGGCATCTAGCATGGAAGAGGTTTTCTCTTTGCAAGTTCTCACTATCCTCCACAAACATGACACCTAAACTCCTTCTCACAACAAGGAAGGCATTAGGATCATCATCCTCAATCGCATCCTCCTCCACACCAACCTCTTCATCTCCCTCTACTCCCTCATCCTCCGGTTCACTATCTTGGTCATACACCAATTGACCTACCACAACCATGGTCTTTCGAGTAGGACAATCTTTAGATATATGACCATGCCCTTTACACTTATAGCATTGAGTAGAAGTAGAAGTAGGATTGCTCAAGTGAGTTTTAGAATTACCTCCCACATGTGGTGTAGACTTCTCAAACGGCTTCTTCACATCTTTGCTAGCACTTGCACCACTTGTACTTAGAAATCTTGCATTTGGAGGCTTCCACTCCTTTGGTTTACTCATGGGAGTAGGAGTGCTACTCTTGTAGCGAGTGGATTTCTCTTCCTTGAACCATTTCTCCGCTTCAACCGCATCATTATAGAGATCATAATGATTGTCATACTTGTGAAACTTCAATTGTGATGCTATCTCTCGGTTCAACCCACTCCTAAACCGAATCACGGCCGGTTCATCTTCTTCCGCATCCATGTCTAAGGTCATCCGAATTTGCTCAAACTTATTGAAGTACTCCCCAACCGTCTTGTAGCCTTGTTTCTTCTTCGATTTCTCTTGACCCCAAGTAACATTGATGGCCATAGCATTTCTTCTTCGATTTCTCTTGACCGATTCCCACCAAGTAGAAGCAAAAGATTCAAAGGAATATATAGCATACTTGGCTTTCTTCTCCTCGGTCATGTCATTGGTATCAAACACTCTCTTCATATTCAACTTCCAATCAATGTACTCAACCGGGTCACTACCCCATTTGAAAGTAGGGATAGTCAGCTTCACACTATTGAGATTATTGTTATCACGGCCCCCTTGGTGAGGCTCCGGTTGGCCCCCAAAGTTGTCTCCATAGCCACCATAATCCCTCATAGCATTCCCTCCAATATATCCCATGGGTGGCCCTCGACCTCGGCCTCTACCCCTATCCACATTACGACCCTAATTCATTCCTCGCCTTGGTTGATATGAGCATCATAACATTCGGCTTCATCACCATATTCATCCTCCTCCCCTTCTTGAGCCTCCTCCGCTTGCTCAAGAGGTAGAACATTTTGAATGGGTGTTGGAAGTGTAATATTTCTTTGGGGATTGCCCAAAATGTGGGGAATGCCCACTAGTTGGGGATTGCCCAACACTTGCTCAACTTTAGCATTTTCATTCTTTTCCTTTTGTTGCCTAAGCAACTCAATAACTTGTTTCGGAGTAAAGGTTGAGCTACTCGTACCTTCACCGGCTTCAAGGTGGAAACTCGGGGTCCCCTTCTCAGCTTGGACACTTGTGGTCCCCTTCTCAAGGTTCTCAATCCTTAGATTCATACTATCCAATTTGGCCAAGATAGTACCCAAGGCACTCTTCAAAGGATCTTCTCCTTCGTTAGCCATTGTACCTACAAAATGAACAAACATTAGTGAAATCACCTCACTCACACCCTCACTTGTGTATCACTCGATTCACTCGTTTAGTGGCGGTGGATATTTCACTCAAACTTGAATCTAGAAGCTTCACGTGGTTGAACAACAATCCTCAACTCAATCACTCAATCCACAAGTCAAGTGTACTCCGGGGTGAGTGGAGTTTATGTGACTCAATGTACGATAAGCTCTTTAAAGTGAGGACTTGAGTCAAAAGGAGCTACGAATCTTCTTGGAGTTCTACTCTCCAAACTAGGCACGAATTACCTAAAAGCTTAATGGACTAGTACCAATTAAGTAGGAAAGTTACTTAGAGAAGTACTAGTTAGAGGTTATGCAAGCAAAAGAAACAAGAGAACCTAGGAAAAAAACTACCCAGTGATCTAGGCGGAGCGCCCAGGGTGGGGCGCCTCAAGCAGGCAGGGTGCCTCCCAAAACCAGCAGAAAGATTTTCAGGCAGAGTGCCCAGGTGTTGGGCGGAGCGCCTAGACGTCGGGCCTCTGCTTTTCCAATAACGTTTTTCTTCAATTTCAATCCAAATTTTGGATTGATTTCACCATATTTTGACAAAATTCAAGGTACCCAAAGTTGTATAATGATATTCTCTTCAAACCCCAATGATTTTCACCCACAAACATCCAACAATCAAAGCACAATCATCATTCAAAGATTCAAAGTGGGTTTTCAAATAGGGTTTCAAATTGGGTTTTGATTCTTCAATTTTGATGTTATAACCCTCCAAATCTCACGAAATTTATTTCAGATCGTTGGGTTTTAAATCTAGAACAAACCCCAATACCAAATTCACAACCAAACGATCAATCAAACCCAAGAATCAAATCACAAGCTCAAGAATAAGGGTTTTCAAGGGTTTAAGAAAATTGGGGATTTCAAATTTTCAAAATCCGTAACACCAATCCAAACCACGAGATTTAGGTATCCAAACGATGGGTTTTCAACAAGGATCAATCTCCAATAACACCCATATTAAGAATCAATCACACCAACAAGATATGCCAAAATTTTGGATTTTCAACTTTTTAAATTTTTTTATTTTTTCTTCTTTCTAATAACTTCAAACACAAAAAACTAAAGAGAAAAGATACTAGGCACGATAAACAAGGATCGAGGGTTTGTAAAAACAAATTCCGAGCCTTGCTCTGATACCAAACTGATGCAGGAAAAATGCAGAAAGTAAAATAAAATAGGAGCGAGACTCGTCTCGAACTCCCTACGCGGTATCCATAAGAACTTGTTCCGTGAAACCCCCGATTCGGGTCAAGAGAGGCCTAACGCTAAGCAACTACCCTCGAGTTACACTTGGGACTTGTAAATAGAATGATTGGGGCAGGGTTGAAGGTCAACTAGCATCCACTAGGAGATTCAAGTCCCAAACAAGGTTTTCATTCAACAAAAAGAGCATTGCTCAAGTTTCATCATTGTTCAAAATAGACTAAGTAATGAAATATGCTAGGCTTGGGTATTTATAATGTTTTCCCAAGCTTAGGTAAATAGGTCTAAAATGCCCACATGTTAGGCTTTAAGTAAATAGACCACACAGGGCCAAAACGATAAAAGAACAACTAAATTCTCACCCTTCAACAATCCGGGCGGAGCGCCTGCAATTTTGATCAGTGGGGTATGCCAGGAGGAGTGCCTGGACTTTAGGCGGAGCGCCTGGCCCCTGTGTTCCTTGGGCGGTGCGCCTAGGCCTCAGGCGGAGCGCCTCGGCCTTCTAGGCGGGGCGCCTGAGCCTTGATCATCCAGAACGGCTTCCAATCGCTTCCATCTTCGAGTCCTTTCCTCTCCAAGTGTAAATGCACCTCTTGGACCTTCTTGGCTTGACTCCGAGTGAAGGGTCTCATGACGGATTGCCCAGCATCAGTTTCACAATTGGGATTACCTACCTCAAAGCATCCTCATCCTTACCGATTGCAATGATTAAATGAATGTGGTGAATTGAAGGTTGTTAAGGAAGTGTGGATCAAGTTCAAAGTTGGATAATATTAAGATGAGATGATGTTCGATGTGATACTGATGCCAGCTTGTCATTTTCTATTGGGTCGACCATGGAAGTATGATCGATCGGTTATTCATAACGGACGATCCAACATTTACACTGCTAAGCTCGAAGGTGAGAGTTTCATACTCAAACCATTGTCTCCGAAACAAGTCAGCGAGGACTATAAAAGAATGAAGGAATTGAAAGAAGCGGCCAAAGCTAAGTCTCCGGTTAGGACATAAATTGTGGCCGAAGACAAACACTCACCGCCTGAGGTAAGACATATTTGTGCAGTCATGCAACCGGGTGAGTATCTATGAGGCAACGACAATGGTCAATTGATGATTTACCTCGTGCACAAGGGTATCTTTCTAAACTCTAATGATGAATTTTCTAACGATAATCCTTTGCCTAGTGCTATTCAAAGTGTTTTGCAGGACTTCGGAGACATGTTTCCCGAAGAATTGCTAGGTGGATTGCCTCCGTTGAGAGGAATCGAGCACTAAGTTGACTTCATTCGGGGGTCTCAAATCCCCAACAAGACTGCATATCGGTGTAATCTAGAAGACACCAAAGAGCTCTAAAGGAAGGTGGATGAATTGCCAAACAAGGACCTTGTTCGAGAGAGCTTGAGTCCTTGCGTCGTTCCTGTTATCCTTGTCCGGAAGAAAGATGGAACATGGCGAATGTGTGTTGATTACCGAGCAGTCAACAAAATCACGGTAAAGTATCGTCATCATATCCCTCGATTAGATGACATGCTACATGAGTTGAGTGGTTCTTCATGCTTTTCGAAGATAGACCTCAGGTTCGGTTACCACCAAATCTGAATGAAACTCAGAGACGAGTGGAAAACTGCATTCAAGACCAAATTCAGTCTCTATGAATGGTTAGTGATGCCTTTTGGCCTCTCTAACGCACTAAGCACATTCATGCGACTGATGAACCATGTGCTCAAACCGTTTATAAATAAGTTTGTTTTCGTTTACTTCGATGACATACTTGTTTATAGTAAATCTGTGGATGAACATGTCGAACACTTAAGGCTAGTGCTTGAAACCCTTAGAGAAGAGAAGTTATATGCTAACTTTAAGAAATGTGCCTTTTGTGTTGAGCGTGTAGTCTTTCTAGGATTTGCTGTGAGTGCTAATGGTGTTGAAGTTGATGAGTCGAAAATCGAAGCCATCAAAGATTGGCCGACTCCAACCTCGATATCTAAAGTTCGTAGCTTCCATGGCTTAGCTAGCTTTTACCGAAGGTTTGTTCATGACTTTAGCACTATGGCAGCTCCTTTAACCGAGCTGGTAAAGAATGACCATCCATTTGTGTGGGGAGAATCCCAAGAGAGGGCTTTCCAAGAGTTGAAATGGAGGCTTTGCTCTGCCCCGTTGTTACAACTCCCTAGCATTCGAGGTTGAATGTGATGTATCCGGAGTTGGGATCGGAGGAGTGCTTATGCAAGAATCGAAGCCGATCGCTTACTTCACCGAAAAGCTTAAGGGTGCAACCTTGAATTACTCTACGTATGACAAGGAGTTGTATGCCCTCATTCGAGCACTCGCCCATTGGCAGCATTATTTGTGGCCGAGAAAGTTTGTGATTAAAAGTGATCATGAGTCTTTGAAACATCTCCAAGGCCAGGAGAAATTAAATTGAAAACATGCCAAGTGGGTGGAATTCATTGAGAGCTTTCCCTATGTAATTCATTACAAAAAGGAAAAAGACAATGTTGTGGCCGATGCACTATCAAGGAAATTTGCCTTAGCGACCACTCTCACCTCGAGGCTCATGGGATTCGAAAGCATCAAGTTGATGTACGAAGACGATCCCAAGCTAAAAAGCGTCCGTGACGCAATCTTGAGTGGCTGAAGGGTTGAGAAATATCGGTGGCACGATGGCTACCTCTTCAAGAATGGGAGGGTTTGTGTGCCTGTGTCATCGTGGAGAGAGCTTTTGGTTCGAGAAGCTCACTCCAGAGGCTTGATGGGACACATCGGTGTCGACAAAACTCTTGCTATCTTAACCGAACAGTTCCATTGGCCAAAAATGCGAATAGATATGGGAAAGCTTTGAAATGCTTGTATAGATTGCAAGAAAGCTAAATCGAGGTCCAACCCTCATGGTTTGTACACTCCATTACCTATTCCTAATAAACCATGGGTTGATATATCCATGGATTTTGTAATGGGGTTACCGAGGTCGGGGGTGGACATGATAGCATCTTTGTCGTTGTCGACCGTTTTTCCAAAATGATTCACTTTATTCTTTGCAAGAAATGTGATGATGCACAACATGTAGCTACTTTGTTTATTTCTATTGTGTTGAAATTACATGGTGTACCTCATACTTTTGTGAGTGATCGAGACTCTAAATTCTTGAGTCATTTTTGGAAATGTCTATGGGGTACCCTTGGCACCAAGTTGCTATTCTCGATGTCTCACCATCCTCAGACTGATGGACAGACCGAGGTAGTCAACCGAACCTTGGGAGCTCTGCTTCGAGCTATTACCAAAGGTAAGGTCGAAAACTGGGCTGATCATTTGTCCGTGATGGAATTTCCATACAATCGAACAGTGCATCGAAGGATTGGAATGACTCCGTTCGAATGTGTGTATGGTTTTAACTCTTTGATTCCATTTGATTTAACCCCATTGCCTCGAGATTCTGTTATTGATTTTGAAGGTGCTAAACGAGCCATTGCCTTGATCGAGTTACATGCAACGGTGAAGAAGAACCTCTAAGCTTATGCCAAAGTGGCAACGAAGAAAAACAAGGGGCGCAAGAAGTTGGAGTTAAAGAAGGGAGATTGGGTGTGGGTTCACTTCCAAAAGGAACAATTTCCGAACCGAAGGAAAGGAAAGTTGGCTCCTTGAGGGCATGGTCCTTTTCAAATGCTGAGAAAAATCAACAGCAAATCTTATGTGATAGACCTCCTAGGTGAGTATAATGTGTCCAACACCTTTAATGTTGCTGACTTAACTCCTTGTGTTGTAGGCCAAGCATCGGAGACTGAAGAGGGCTCGATTTTGAGAATGAAATCTTCTCAAGAAGGGGAGGATGATGCAGCCCGAACACGTGCTGATCAAGTGTTCAATCTATCGAGGCCGATGACACGAAGCCAAGCCAAGTTGTTGCACCATGTTCACTTTCAATTGGCTTTGTCGGAAGAAAGCAACCGTTCCGAAGTTGAGAAGCCGAGCTCAAGATTCGAAGCCTTCATCTATAAGCTTGAGCTCGAAGAAGGGAGCGACCGAACACCCAACCGAACACTCAACATCGAAGCTGAAGAGTAAACTAAACAACCAACCGAAGGGAGAGTGTCTGAGGTCAAGTGTTTGATATTCAAGTGATCGACTGAAGGAGTGTCCAAACACTCAACTTATTCAGCTCTGCATGGCTTAGTCCTATTGGTCGTCCATGACTGTTTACTATTTTTCCCTTAGTATTATCTATATAAACCTCATTTTATTTCATTTGTAGACATCTAATTTTTTATAAATGTTGAATTTAGCTGAATGCTAATTGTGTCTCCGTTAGAGCCGAACCCAGTCGTGGGAGAACTTTTGTCATTCGGTGTTATCATTTGAACATTTTCTTCTTGGTTATTCAATTTGCAAGAAGCATTAGTTCTTCTTGAGGATTGTTGCATAGTATAGATGCATCTCCTTGTCTTCTCCGTTGTTTGAACCGAGACTAGTTCCTCTGATTCATTCCAACGATGCAAGAGATTTGTCTTGCTTTTATCTTTATTTTCCCGTTGTTTGTCTTCGGTTGTTAAGCTTCATCTTCACCGATTTAGCTTGTTCTCTCTATGTAGTCTTTCAGCAGCTCGTCGTCGCGTTGTCGGATCTCGAAGATATCCTCCATGCGCTTCTCTCTATTGCGGGCTCCAGAATGCGCTTTCTTGAACAAATCTTGCATCTGAGTGAATGACTCGATTGAACCCATCGGCAGCTGAGTGTACCATGCAAGGGCACCTTTGGTTAAAGTCGAGCCGAACCTCTTCATCAGAGCAGATTTAGTCACTTCTTCAGAAATCTCGTTGCTTTTGACGACCATATAGTAAGTAGCAATATACTCGTCCTGATAAGTGGTTTAGTCGTACTTTAGGTTATCCGGCAGGCGAAAATACTTTGGTACACGGACCGGTGCAGTACTTGCCTTATACGCATGTTTGTAGAACTTCTGCTCATCTACGGTGGTAATCTGAGGTGGAGCACTCGGTATGTCATCGATCCGATTGTGGATGGCCTTCATCTCCTTCAGGATGTCCTGGATAATAGGTGTTCCTTTAAGATATTGGTTATTGACTATTGTCGAGTCTCTAGGGGCGGCATCAATATTGAGCCTGCGATTAGGAACTGATGCTGGTGACTCATTTACGGGCGCTGGTCCTTGCGGGGATGCTGGCCTCTGAGACAATCCAGCAAACATTGCTCCTAACTTATGGGCCATGCCTTCGACCATGTTGGCCGAGTTTTGCTCTTCCCATTTTGATAGGGTTTTGAGGAAATCAACAAGGAAATCTTTGAGCTCAGAATTACCTCCGCATGGTTGATCGTCTTCGTCGTCACTGGCTATGTGGACTGGTTCTTTGGCGGGGTCCTTCAATTGACCATTAGGATCAGTGGGATCCCGTGTAGTCTGCCGTATTGGTGGTGTTCTTTGGAACGTTGTCGTTGGCTTTTGACATGACTGCACCTTTTCCCTTGTAGAAACCTACAATTGTCTGGGCCACACGGTGGGCGCCAAACTGTTTATACCTAAATTTTGTCATTTAAGTAAAATAATTAAATTTGTTGGAGGGTCAAGAGAAATACGGTAAATACGCATAAAAAAGTAAATAAAGCTGAGAGAAAAGTAATAAGCAAGAAAGTAATTATCTTATTCCTTGAGGATAGCCAGATTCTGTGTGAATCGCTTGATGTACAATACAATATAAGGAGGGGTATTTATAGTAGAGATTTACCCAGTCCTAATTATGGTAAAACACACAGACTAATAAGGCTCGTGGTCCTGTAAACTCAAGGCGGTGGTATATACAAAACCCTAACTAGGAGGCTGCAATCCCTAAGGTGGCAGGATGTATACCTTGCATCCTATGCCCGTGATGGCTGAGCGGTCGTGGCTCAAGGAGCAGGCGTGTATCTTCTACACCCGGTGACTTTTATGCTAAGTTTGATCTTGCCAGGTGGACTTGTATCCCCGTAATAGTAGGTGGTATATTTTTGCCCATACACCGCCTGTCGGATAACCTTAAGTATGACAAAACTACTGATCTGGATGAGCATATTGCTACATATTATACAGCCATCAAATGCAACGAGATTACTAAAGAAAAAAAACAATTTGCTTAGTGAAGAGATTCGGCTCGACCTTAACTAAATGCGCCCTCGCATGGTACACTCAATTACCAATTGGTTTAATCGAGTTATTCACCCAGATGCAGGATTTGTTCAAGAAGGCGCATTTCGGAGCCTGCAAGTGAGAGAAGCGTGTGAAAGATATCTTTGAGATCCGACAACGCGACGACGAGTTGCTGAAAGACTATCTGAAGTGGTTTCAGAGGGAACACATGGAGCTCCCTCCAGTTCCTAACAACATTGTTGTGGTAGTTTTTTGCAAGAGTTTGAACTCCAGGGATTCGTTAACCACACGGGAGTTACAGTGGAGTCTTACTCAATACTCGGTGATGACATGGAATGCCTTACACCAGAGCTATACCGAGAACTCCATTTGGAACCTGAAAAACCCTTGGTCTTCAGTGATGGTATTCGGTCAATCACCGAAGACATTAATCGTATATTCGGACGATCACCGAAGACATTAATCGTCAGGGTAAGAAATGGGAATACACTTAAGAATCTCGAGATGGAGATAGAGGGAAGCGAAGTAGGAGAGTTACAGGGCTGACTTCCCAAAACCTGTTGAAAAGTGGGAGAACATCTGAAAAGCAGCGGCGCTTCCTCATAAAGGGTCACTCAGCATCAATAGGATATCCAACAGGTTTGAGGAGTTAGGGCTGTGTGTCAATGCCGTGGAATTTTTAAAGGACCATCTGAAAAACACCCAAGTACGCTGGCCCAGCAACATGAGGGCAGAGCCCGGAAAAAGAGACATGAACCTCTACTGTGATTTTCACAGAGATCACAGGCATGAGACTGCCGGCTACAGGGCTCTGATTCTAGAAGTAATGGGTCTACTCAATAAAGGATATTTGAAGGATCTTTTAACAGATAGGGAAAAGCAGACGTATGCCAAAAATATGGGCTAAGAGGGTCCTCCAGACCTGCCGGAACCAAAAGGGTCCATCAATGTGATAGTTGGTGGCCCAATGCTATTTAATTATCCAAATTAGAGCGAGGCAGTACCAAATTGAGGCTACGCCCGAAATGAGATGATCTTGTTCAGTGACAAGGATAGCACCAGCTGTAAAATTCCTCACCACGACGCCCTGGTTATAACACTAAGGGTAGGAGATACGGATGTCAAACGCGTCTTAGTTGACGTATGTAGCGCCGTAAACTTTATCAAGTGGGATACCCTATGGGCAATAGGAATGAAAGACAAAATAACTCCAAGCATCTATACATTGGTTGGTTTCAACAATTCTTGGGAAAAATCTATTGGAGAAATAAATCTTGCAACACGCATACCAGGAGCAGACCACGTTTCGTCTTTCCAAATAATCAAATGAGGGGTCCTAATAACGCCATCGTATGGCAGCCGTGGATTCACCAGGTCAAAGTTGTGCCTTCCACCTTGCATCAAAAGCTCAAGTACCCTACCGAATGGGGGTTAAAGGAGATCAATGGGTCGTCCCCAACATAGCATCTGAGGCGAACCTCCCTAAAACTGATGATAACCTCGAAACTTCAATCAACCAAGACGACGGCTCTGGCTATTTGGTTGATTGGAAGTTTTAGGGGGAGAAGGAGTAGGGCACTTGGAAGTACAGTTCTTTTCAGTGTTTACTTTAACTAAGTCTCTAGTTTCTTTTGGAAATTTCATAACTGTATTTTCATGCTTATCAATTATGTTATGGGTTCCACCCACAACAGCATGGGCCCAACATCTCTTTTATCAATAAAACTACTATTCTACTTCATAAGTTTTACAATCAGATCCATCTACGATCCAAATATTCATAGCCCCGACACAACTTAAATTGAAGTAATTCACTCACTTTTCACTACAAAAGTAGAATGTACTACTTGTTTAAAGCTAGATCACTTCTAGTTCAGCCACCAGACATTATTCGTAAGTTAAAACTGTCAATTCAACAAATTGCATCAACATGTTGGTGGAGATGTCCGCCCGCATAGTCCCAGTAAATTCTTAAAACACTCGAGTGAACAAGCACAGATGTTCTAGCTTGAATGCAAAAAAGCCCTGTTACATACAACGGGAAAAAGACGTCTCCTTGCGGGTGCGGGCCTTGCCCTAATAAAGCCATCTATCGCAAACACAATCTAAGTCATCAGCCACTGTCGCATAAATCAACGGACGCACATGCCAAAGCAGGATCACTGTCAAACATCCTAAACATTAGGATATACAGGGCGTGCGTTACTTAGCAAAAGCCACCTAATCCCTTGGAGCACACGCCCACGCAGGCATGACTTTGCAAAATCATTATATAAAAACTGTTTACGGAGGAAATTAAAATCATCATAAACAAAGCAATAGATAATTCCAGTCAAAAAGCCTCAAGACGGGCCAAAACATAACAATTACGCCCAAAACACGAGCAAGTGTTCAAACATGGTCACAAAAAGGAATTGGGGGAGGGAACTCTAATTCTCCTCCTGGGACTTCCTTCAGCGGCAATATTTTGCGAAGGTCCTGCTTCACCAACTGCAGGTTCCATAACCAGCATGACATCTTCTCCTTCACCACTAACCTCTTCAGAGCCTTCCTCAAGATCGGATCCTAGCTGAGCATCTATTTGGGCCACGAGCCTGGTCAACGACGCAATCTCAGCAGCTAGGTCCAAGCTAGGGTTGTCATGAACCCGGTGCAATGTAGCAAGTGAAACTGTAAGATTCGCATGGTCTACTTCGGCCATGTGCCGAGCGTTTAGTGCGTTCATCTTTTCCTCCATCTGTTGGAAATCATTGCGAAACTTATTACAGGCTTTCCCCAAGGATGCCACATAATCTCATAGCTTATCATTTCCATTCTGGAGGAATGTGGAAACACCCTTAGCTTTAGAATCGTCTTTATCAGCAGTTTTTACCTTCTCTTCCACCTCTGACAACTTTTGCTGCAAGCCTTCCTCAACTGCTTCTAGGTGGGTCACATTGGAATAATGTACTTGTCCGGCAAGTTTAACTTCCTAAAAGGATGACTGAAGAGTCTCTACGGCCTGTTTGCGTTTGCAGACCTCGTTACTTACTGTTGCATTAAGGTTCTTGTTTTTCATTTGGTCCATGTGGTAGGCCTTGTGTGTGGTTTGGAACTCCCCTTTCAACAGTTCCACCTTTTCCACAAAGGGCTGCAAGCTGGCGACTTGTCCCCACAATGCATCATTCTCCTCCTTTAGAGTTTCATCAGAGCTCCCCGGTGAAGGATTTCGTGGTAGACTATCAACCCCTGAACATACATCAAAAGAGATGTTCAAAAGAGGAAAGGTGAAAATCTAATTCATAGCCTGTAAATGAGTGAGCAAATGAAATGTTCCAGGAGAGAGCATCCTGCGGCAACCTCGAGCAGCTTCTGGTGACTATAGTCAGCAAGGTGTCTCTGCTCAAAAGGATGAATCAATTCAGCAGTATGGTCAGTCACAACACCTGGGCTCTCAAACAGGGAAACTCCAGCAGCAATGGGAATAAAAACCTCACGAGGTCCGCCTATGGTCTTAAAGATGGGAGTCGTATCTACAGCCATACCAGAGCAATGCTGAGGAGAGCTAGTCGGTTTGGGGGTAGGAGCCAATATAGCAGGTTCTGCAAATACTTAGTGGGTAATCATTCATGTGACATGTGAAGAAATTACTCCAGTAAAAGATAGGAAGAGAAGAACCTACCTGATGACGAGGGCTCAAGAGGGAACAGATGGCAGCATGACTTCATCTCCCTCGCTGGCCTCCTCTTCAACCTCAGGAGTTTCATCAATCAGGTGTCTACGCTTTCACGTAAAGGGACCAGACTCAGGAGTAGCAACAAGAGAAGAGGGAGCAGCAGCAGCTTCTGGCTCAGGCACTCGGGGGACTTCTCCCTTGCCATAAGAGATCACCAGAGGCTTGTTGACGACCACTACATTTTTAAATCTGGTGGGCCTTTTTCTCTTTGAGGAATGAGAGCTGCTACCTCTCTCAGCAACCCTACCGCCAGATGCCTACACGTAAGGGAGGGGATCGATATATGGAGCAGCAATCTGGATTTCTTTAAAGTTATGCATCGGACGATGGGAGACCCCTGAAGCGAAGTAAGGTGATGCAAGCTAAATCCGAAGACAAGCTAGCAATAGGAAACAATGAGAACACGACGCGGAAACGATAAAGATAGAGATGCGGAAGCAATAAAGTAACCAAGATAACAAGAAATCAGGGTTGGGGAAGAACAGAAATAGAAGAAAGAATGGATAATCCGAATCAAAACATTGATTGATTATCCAAGGGAGAAAATGAAACTTGAACCTAACAAGGATTCATACTAGGGATGAAATCCATTTCGGTTCCAAGCCTAAGAAGGCATACACGAAGCCTCGGGCTTCAACAAGAATGGCTCGGCCAATTCTATCTCTATTCTCTCAATTCAATATCAACTAAAAACTGTCTCCTAATGAGCTATGCTAGGAGTTTATATAGACAATATAAAGGACAAAATAGTAAAAGGGTCACAGGTGACCAATAAGATAAAGCCACGCAGGGCTGAAGCGGTTTTATGTGTTAGGCAGCTCTGCTCGAAAACATTTGAGTCGGACGCTTGTTTGCCTCGGTCACAATTGGAATCAAACGCTCTCCTGCCTCGGACACGTTTGTAGCCCTTCGGTCGATTCACTGCTCGGCGTCGTTCTTCTTTGGTTCGGTTGCTTTCAGCTTCAGGCTCGAGTTTGTTATTCCCTCCTTCGGGCTCAAACTTGATTGTTGAGCTTTCATAAGTTGTGCTCGGTCTCATAGCTTCCGAAGTCAGTGTCAGCAACGGCCACTTGTTGTCTGCTCGGTGGATTTCCATCATTGTTGCTAGGCGAGGCAGTCTTCGACATCTTCCATTCCGGCCACACTTTGATCGTGGGCGTCATGTGACTCCTCGGTGGACTATCTTGATGAATTGAACAGGTGAGCCTGGTTCGTATTGCATCATCCTCCCCTTCTTGAAAGGATTTCGTCCTCGAAATCAAACCGACAAGACCTGCAAACAAAGCAGAGACAAATAAAGCTTCCTACTTCGAATGTAGGTTAGTGTTTAAAAGTGTGGAAAACACACTCTTATGATAGAGCCAAGCATCAATGCAAATCAAACAGCCTATGTCTCCGAAGGAAACAACAAGTTCTTGGCTCAAATAGGAATTATACCGAACACATGAGTACACGAAGAGATCAATAGGACACTTTATATGCAAGATGTAACGATCAAAGGCCCTATCACCTCTACACTCGTAGTCATCATACCGAGCCCTCAATTCACTTTTATCACCATGGGGCTTATGGACTTCGGTATGCACTATACTCGAGGTGTGATCAACATGTGGAATGGAGCTAGTACAATTGACTCGACAACTAACATCGAATACTCCACTCCCCTTCTTAAAAGCAATCTTATTCACACCAAGAGGTAGCTTTTCACCTCCCAAATGAACTCCAAGACAACCCTTCTCTTTAGACAAACTTCCGAAGAAGGTCTCAAATAATGGATTATCTACGGGGTTAAGCCTTTCAAACCGAGGTGGTTCTCCTCGAGTTGAATGCATATCACCATCTCCTTCGAATAAAGGATTAGTGAAGACAAGTTCACCACCCATCAAAGGTGCATCCGAACCCAGGTCATCGACCACACTTGAGGAGTCATCGAATATGATTCGATCCAACTCATCCACTAAGGACTCCTCAAGGGTATCATCATCCTCACCATAACACAGAGATCCACCATAGGCAATAATTGCAACAAGGGTATGATCAAACAACTCATTTTCCCCTTTATCAAAGATTGGTGGTGTGTCATAACAAGGGTCACAAGTAAGGTCAACTACAACTTCATCACTAAAGAGAGATTCGATGAAGATCGAGCTCACATCATGATGTGGCATATCAATTCTCTCAACTAGTGGTTCACATTCACTCACAAGTTGACCATTCGACTCTACACTAGTTGCAAAAATATTGTAATCATATAAATCATCAACTAGCATAGAGGTTTCTCTAGCAATTTCACAAGACAAGGAAGTATCATGCTCACGGGAAGGAAATCGAACACTCACCTCGGAGTGGCCTTCGGTTTCTCTCACTGCCTCCGGGGTGTCATAAGTTGTTTCTTCACAGTGAAGCTTACAGGAAAGATTTTCTTCACCTTGTCTATCTACTTCGGAACTGGGTTGAGGCTCCTTCGGTTTGCCTCCAAGAGTACCTACACAAGAATTCAAGCAAGTAGAAGAAAAAGATAAAGGGTTAAGGTTAGAACAAGGGGTGTCCTCACTCTCAATGATTCTTTTTCCCTCTTTCTTTTCCCTCATTTTCTTTTCAAGGTCAGGTGTGGGTTCAGGTGGTGACAACTCACTCACATCACTCTCTCAGCCTCTCCTTTTTTCTCTCGAGAGTTGTCACCGGTCACTCCCTTACTCCTCTCGATCTTTTGTCTCTCATATTCGGGTGAGTTGGGTCGAGGCCCAAGAATACCCATAGCTGGAGTAGGTGGACTTTTAACATCAACCCGAAGTCGAGGACTCGAAGACTCATCAACCGAGGTCTCCTTTTTCGTTGTCGGTGAACCACTTCGCTTCGAAGTTTGTGGCTTCGGGCTCACAATATTGACTTCGGTCGACTCTTTTCTTGCACATGTCCACCTGTTCCTCGTATTCGTAGGACTCCTCGATGGCACTCTTTAGATCCTGGATTGGAGTTCTCGCTCTTTTCTCATCTGCAAAATCGAAGCATATGCGCTAATGGACATCTTTCCCTTCATCCCATGAGGCGTAAACTCATAAAGCAGTTGCAACTCTTCGTTGTACACAAGGTATACATCCCTTTCATCCACATATAGCAACTGTTTGTTGTGCATCCAGGGGTCTCCTAGCTAAACATCAAGATCGGGCATGGAATACACGTCACACCAAGCATATTCTCTATAATCCCTATGAGATATGAGTACTCGAGCTTCATATGAAACCCTCACTCCCTTATACGTATAAGGATGCTTCAATTTATAGCATGGTATTTTTAGGGTCCGTACCAAAGAAGCGCTAATGCAATTGACATCGGTACCTCCAATTTTGAGCAAATTCCCTCCATAACCATTCACCTCAACAGCGAACCTGCTTCTACCCAAGTTTCGTATAGGAAGATCCAAATAAGAACTTGAGTGTCCCAATCCATCAAGACCAACACCTTGGGTCCTCCTTATTCCTCCACTAGTGGCAACACCACTAGAATAACTCCCACTTCCTTTCACTCTCCCAACAGTATTAGTGCTGAAAGTCGAGGAAGGAGTCCGAGCGTGGAACCCGTACGAACTTCTCCTCGGAGAGGGAGTTCGGTAGAAACCTCCTCTACCCTCCTCGGGTCCACAACCTCCAGTGCTCCTCGAGCCACCCTTTCCATAGGACTTGGAAGCATTGAATCGTGTGCCACGACTAAAGTTGCAAATCTTCCTCCTCCCATGGAACAACCTCCACCACCTCCTCCCAACCCGATGGAAGGGGTTCTACTACTCCCTTGTTCTCCACACGAGACACCGACGAAAGAAGATATCAAATAGTTTGCTCGGTCAACTTCGTCATCGACTTCCTCGATGTCACATTCGTCGTATTCAAGGTCATCACAATGAGAGTAAGTAGAGTCATCATACCTCGAAGCGTCACTATCTTCGTAATCTTGACCCGAAGCAAAATATTCTTCTCGTTCATCTTCACGAGCTTCGTAGTCTTCTTCGTCTTCGTATTCACCATAGTGACCTGCTTCGTCCTCGTAAGAGCCATAGTCCCCGGTGTCGTTATAACAAATATCACCTCCGTAGGAACCATAGTCTCCATCATCTCCACATGAATCATACCCTCCGTAGTCATCATCATCCGAAGACATAGCTGCAACAAATAAGAGTAAAGGACCTCACAAGTTCACTCCCTCACGTGTATCACTCGAGTAATGTTCGCTCAATTTTATTTCCCCTCGTGTTTACACTCAAGGTCGTTGGCTTTTATGACCTCACTCTATTGTTCTCACCACTCAGCCTTTTTCCACTCAAGTTGGCCTTGCCTTCTTGTTAGGAAACCGAAGTGATAAGTCACAACTAGTACTTTCCAAGTTTAGGTTCGGAAGGAGTTTATACGACTCGATGGAACGGTAGCTATTTAACTGCGCACGGGGAGTCAAAAGAATTATCTACGAAGTTGGACTTCGGTCACCTCACGCACGAGTTCCTATTAAGCTCAAATTCGATAGTACGACCTCGAGTAGAAAGAATTTACTCCAGAGATCCACTATCGGAAATATTCGGACACAAGAAAAGTGAAATCCTAAGAGAATCTACTTCCTCCTCGGTTCCGCTTCTGAATTTTCCGAACGCGTGACCTCGGTACAAGTGTTTCCTCCTCGGTTCAGACAGGGTTTAACCTTATCCATTTTCCCTTTCCTAGCCGACAACTTTTCACCTGGGGTTTTAGATTTTAACAGTTTACCCCTTTCTTCTTCAATGGAACAGTGAACCTTTACTCCTGTGTACGGACAATTCAAAATTCGTTCACAGTCCACTAACAACAGATTAAGCTCCGGTTTTGGGTCGTCTCCGGTTTTATAACGTCGGAGATCACTCCAGTTCCACGCGGAGCTAAGAACACAGCTCACGTCGTCCGTACACTGTTAACAATGTCAACTAGTTTCCGGCGTACGGACAGTGTCTACAAGCAGTGGAACTTCGATTTTAAGCACAAAATCGACCCAAATACATCAACAACCACCAGTTTTCATCGATAAACACCAAAACACAACTGGGGTTCGAATTCAACTTCACCACGTCAAGAACACAGTCCAAAACAACGGAAAAACCCTAGTTACAAATGTTGTACGTCGGGTACTCAATCGATTCCTTAGACAGTGGTGACTCCGAATATGTGATTGTTTAATCCAAACAATCAACAATCAACACAAATTTTTGAATTTTCTTCTTTTTACTTTTTTTTTTTTGTAAAATAAGAACACCAACAGAAAAGTAAAGATAGATTCAACCAGGAACGTGGATTCGTAAGAACGAATTCCAATCCTTGCTCTGATACCAAAACTAATGCAAGCTAAATCCGAAGACAAGCTAGCAATCGGAAACAATGAGATCACGACGCGGAAACGATAAAGATAGAGATGCGGAAGCAATAAAGTAACCAAGATAACAAGAAATCAGGGTTGGGGAAGAACAGAAATAGAAGAAAGAATGGATAATCCGAATCAAAACATTGATTGATTATCCAAGGGAGAAAATGAAACTTGAACCTAACAAGGATTCATACTAGGGATGAAATCCATTTCGGTTCCAAGCCTAAGAAGGCATACACGAAGCCTCGGGCTTCAACAAGAATGGCTCGGCCAATTCTATCTCTATTCTCTCAATTCAATATCAACTAAAAACTATCTCCTAATGAGCTATGCTAGGAGTTTATATAGACAATATAAAGGACAAAATAGTAAAAGGGTCACAGGTGACCAATAAGATAAAGCCACGCAGGGCTGAAGCGGTTTTATGTGTTCGGCAGCTCTGCTCGAACACATTTGAGTCGGACACTTGTTTGCCTCGGTCACAATTGGAATCGAACGCTCTCCTGCCTCGGACACGTTTGTAGCCCTTCGGTCGATTCACTGCTCGGCGTCGTTCTTCTTTGGTTCGGTTGCTTTCAGCTTCGGGCTCGAGCTTGTTATTCCCTCCTTCGGGCTCAAACTTGATCGTTGAGCTTTCATAAGTTGTGCTCGGTCTCATAGCTTCCGAAGTCATTGTTAGCAACGGCCACTTGTTGTCTGCTCGGTGGATTTCCATCGTTGTTGCTCGGCGAGGCAGTCTTCGACGTCTTCCATTCCGGCCACACTTTGATCGTGGGCGTCATGTGACTCCTCGGTGGACTATCTTGATGAATCGAACAGGTGAGCCTGGTTCGTATTGCATTATAAGGTGTCAATAGACGGTAGAAGCATGAAATCAAAAAAAATACTCGGGAGAAATGACATACCATGGTCCTTTGCCCGCCAACCGTTCATACTTGCTAGGGCCGTGAAAATAATTGTGCTAGCAGGATTTCTCGCAAAGATCGCAGTACACATGGTTAACTCATCATGAGTTAGTGGAAGAGCCAAGAGATAAACTCATTATCTAGTGAACAACCAAGAGAATTATTATTTGCTTTATCCTATTTTAGTTATTGCTATAACACAAATAAATTGTCCCAAAAATACCTATTATTTTAGGACTTCAAAACTAAATTTGTTATTTGTTTCCACCTTACCATTGATGTAAAGCAGTAATTTTTTTTAATACTGCACAACTAAAAGTGGTAACTTACTAAACTATACTATCTTATATTTTTCAATAAGCGTGAAAAGAGCTAAAACAACAATTAAATTAGACGGATGGAGTAAGGATAAATACTAAGTAATGGACGGGACATAGTTTGTACATAAACTATTGGTTTGAGACATTTATAAGTAGAACTAATAGTAACTATTTGACTCATAAATGGTACTAACCATTTGTGATATTACTTACTTTATACTTCGATTAAATGTGTAGTATCTTTTCAAATAAAAACCATTAAGGAGATATTCTTAACACTGATACGCATGGCTTATATACAGATTCATAATCTTTCTTGTGTAACGAATTTCTGATGATTTTGACGTTTTAACTTGGAATATCATTGGCATATTGCATCTTCTCATTCTTGCAATTGTGAATGTTTTCCATTCTCTCTTTAGCTACCCCATCTCCTCGAATCTTTCTCACTTCCTTCCTTGCATTCAAACTCCATCTCATGATTCCCTGAATAACAAACATCAAAAGTCAAATTAATGTCAAAAAATCAAGTGATGGAAAATATAAAAAATAATAGATCAAAGATTGAATCACTCACCAAGTTCTTTCGCATACCTATGAATATTCATTGGATCTTTCTTTCATAAATCATAGTATTCAATAACTCGGACAATTATCAAAACCCCATCAAAAAAAGAGAAGGAAATATAAGCATAAGAGGCCGAAGATCAGTTTAGTTTGTAATTTAGTTTAGTTTCCAGAATATCCATTGACGTGCTGCATCTTCATAATGAAACAAAAAATATAAAGCATGGAGAAGGAGATAGTTTTGATGATCAATCAATCATTATAAACAAATAAGAAAGAATAGATGAAACCTAATACGAAAACACACAAAAGGGAACCAAATCATTAGAAGTTGAAGTAGGATGGACTGGTGCAAATTCGTCTTTTGGTAATTATAGTTCTATTTCAAGGGAGAATTTCTAATTTTATTTTGGGTGTAAAAAAGGATGATTGTAAAGAAATAACAAAGCTATCCGTTTTAATTCTTTCATGGACCAATGAGAAGTGAAAAATAAATAAGATATATAATAAAGTTATAAATAAGAAACAATTTTCCTAATGAGATATATAAAGCCTGTTTGGCCAAGCTGTCAAAATCAGCTTATTTTGAGAAGTGTTTTTTTTTATCAAAAGTGCTTTTCAAATAAGCGCTTTGCGAGATAAGCAATTTGTGTTTGGCAAATTTTAGAGAAGTGCTTTTGTTATTAATTTATGTTTGACCAATATTTGAAAAAATGATCAAATTACGAAAATGGATATATAATAATATTAACTTGATTACGTATGGAAGTTTGATATGGGTATTCTTATCCCAAATAATTAAAAGCACATATTTTTTTAAAAAAGCTACTTTTTCAGGTCTTCCCCACAACAGAAAAACAGCTTTTGCTGCCACTCAAAAATACTTATTTTTCCTTAGAAGTTTGGCCAAACACCCCAAATTTTCAAAATAAGCACTTTTTTAACAAAATAAGCGCTTTGGCTCCCCAAAAACTCAGGCCAAACAGGCTCATAGTTTAAGACTTTATAATCACAAAATTTCAAGCTACATTAGAAGCTCTAACTGATATCATATACTCGTATGATTCTTCTCATACAAATTTAAAGAAAATTGAATCTCTCTAAATATGCGCACACACGCGCAGGATTATCAGCCAATCATAGTAAGATATCTATGGTTAATTGCAATAGAAGAAGAGCTTATGGAGACATGAGAAGTGAGAAAATGCAACTAATATGATAATAACTAAACATATACATTTCATAATGATATTTGATTAACCTTATAGAAACATATTTATAATAAAGACAACAAAATTTTATTAAATCATATACATTGTTAACCTAGAATAATGTGTCAAGCTCCACTAATGGTACACTTTATTTATACCAAAATAATAAATGAAACAAAAATATTCTAATATATCTAATAGTATCTCTTTTTCGATACATATAATATCGTCATTATGCTATTATATATAGCTTTCTTCAAGGGACTGATATTATTCCTTCACATAGGTACTTTTATGACTCTATATCATTTCACTTTATGTATGTCTTGCCTCTTCAAGCTAATCATTAATTGATCATCTCCTGCAGTGAATAACATCTTTCATCAATTGTTAATAAAAATCTAACATCTTTCACCAATTTTTGGTAAAAATCTAATATTAATGCACGACTCTTAATTATTAATAGAATGACAAATTTGATTATGAAAATCCTGTAAATGCTCAAAAAAAAAAATTTCATTTTTAGTAAGATAAAGACCATGTTACTACACCTTATAATTTTCTGATGGAACTTCTTATTTAAATGTTAAACTGAAAAATAATTAAAATTATCAAGTCAAATTAAAAACTACATGATATAGTAATAAATGAGGAAATGGTTCATAATCTATTTAGCGGATAATGTAATTAACAAAAATAAAAAGGTACAAATATTATAGTTTTAAAGAAAAAGATAAGACTTACAACAATGACCAAAGAGCCAACATCCATAAATATTGACGGGAAATTTTGATGCGTAGCCATTTTTGGACGCATTTATCCACCGTTTCAAAATTAATTAAGAAATAGCCAAAAATTCGCGCACACACTTACGCTCCATTACGTTGGAAAAACACCCCAGACTAGTCCCACAAAGAAATATTGGGGCTTTGAACAAACTTGTTCAAAGCCCCAGTATTTTATTATGAGATTTCAGCTCTATATATAAAGTCCCATAACAAAATAATGGGACCTTGAACTAACATGTTCAAAGGTCCCATTAACTTGTTCAAAGCCCCAGTATTTTGTTATGAGACTGAAGCTTTATATATAAAGTCTCATAACAAAATAATGGGACCTTGAACTAACATGTTCAAAGATCCCATTATTGACTTTATCCCATAACCAAATAATGGGATTTATCCCATAACAAATGTCTCATCAAAGGGATAAAACCCATTATTTTGTTATGGGACTTTATATATAAAGTTTCAGTCCCATAACAAAATACTGGGGTATTTTATACTGGGGTTAGTTTACTAAAGCTTTATATAAAGTTCCAGTATAAATACTGGGGCTTTGAACAAAACTTGTTCAAAGCCCCAGTATTTATACTGGAATTTGTCCGGAAGGGGCTATTTCTCAACGAATTTATTTTTGACGGCTACAAATCAATTAGCGCGTGCCAAACAGGTCCTTACGCGAATTTTTTACAATATTGACATAACTACTTTCTCCCATCTTCATTCAAATTGGAAATGGTTTGTCTCAAAGCTGGTTGAATTACTTACAGCTTCCAAAACGGTATCCAACAATTGTACTTCAAGTAGTATAGATATATCTGGACAATCATATAATAATGTAAACGTATATATGAGCAGAAATATTACAAATATAAGAACATGTATACGACAATCAAAAGAAAGATCTCTAACATCTAGATAAAATCAATACTATTTTGCAACTTAACTTTAAATATATATTTGTCAAGTAACAACCAAATTACGTTCGAACAATGTAAATACTTCTTTTTAGATAACTACATACATCACAATCAATAAGACAAGAAGAATAATTAGCAAATTAACAACTTCGAAATTTACAAAAATGAATTTGCAGTTAACAAACCTTAACGTTTCTAGTAATACATGCAGGCTGAGCAGAGGGGCACTGATAATTGATATATATAACCTTAAAAAAGTATACATCAAATATATTATTTAAAAGAGATGGAGAAAGAATCTCTTGTACACTTCTGTAACAACCAAAACACAGTACCCATCAAAGGAGTATTATTAAAAAGAAGGTAAAAGTTAAAGATTAGAATGTAAACATACATGATACTATTAGCATAAGTACTATGTCAACATTAATGTCTAAATAAGAGAAACCTCTAAGAGAATAATATAGGGTGCTTGACTATTTGGGGTGAAATTTGATGATCAATGCGAATGGAAAGATGAGCTTTTATAGCAAGTTCTCCCTTAGAAGACTCCATAGTGATCCGAACGTTAAATGTTACGGTTTAAAATTTAAATAGAATACTATCAAAACTATTAGATAATAGTAACTATTATTAAAATTAGATAAGGATTGAGCCCTATTAAAAGGACTCCATCATGTATCAAACACATCAAAAGCTGTTTCAGATCAGACGGGCTTTATAATTCAAAATTTAGATGGTAGCTTTTCTCTTTTTTATGCTTTCAGTTCAAATTCAAACATCAGCCACACAAAGTTAAAAAAATGTTAGATTTAGATAGACTTGTATTCTACTTAGATAAGAATAGATAGCTACTATGGAAGCTTTGAAATTCAAAATGTAAAGATTTAACTTTCAATTTTAAATTTAAATCCTTAGTATAATTCAAATAAAAAAAATACTTATCTTTTAATTTGAATTTGAATCAAATGTTATTACAAAAGTTGTCTTAATGTCCTATTCTAAATTTTGTGCTAAGCATTCTTTGTTTTTAATAATACACTAGTATAGCACCCGCGCGATGCGCGGAAAGTATCAAAAATGATTAAGTTGTATTTGATTTGTTTGAGTACACTAAATCAAAGAATATAAATCGTAGTAAACCGTGAGTTTGCTTTTCTGAGCATATTATATCCTACTGCGTAATAAAATTCCAACATTTTATCCTGTTTCTCAATGCAATGTGCCAAATAGTAAAAATTCCATGAAATTAAAGAAAATAAATCGAACGAACAACCTGAAATGTAACATGATTCTAAACAAATAAAAATACAGTATTTACTACATTTTCAACATCCTTTGAGTATAAAAAATATTAAGTGCTATAGATTACTTCAAAATTGTAAGTAAGGCCATAACAAAGAGTGAAGAAGGACACCATTAATCATAAAGTCCTTCCTGATTCTGAAATTGTTTCCTTGAAACCCATGAGCTCCAAATGCTCAAAAAAGTCATATTAGCTATTAAATGGTTCGTGTGCATTTCAAAACACATATAATTAAGTGAATCTTAGAGTATACTATTTAGTAATGGTGATAGAATTTGATTAGTTGTTAATATATTCTTAGGAAACAACTCTTTGCTGAGTATATAGATCTTCGCATTTTTCATTTTCTAAATGTTGGTCTATTTTACTCTTTAACAGTCTTTCAACAGTGAAGGTAAGCTTGAAAAAAAAACTTTGCATGATCTCCTTCGCACTTCTTCATTTTTGTCCGAAAAATATGGTTGTCTCCCATTTGATACAAATTAATTGGAACTTCCTATATTCAGATAATTTTCTGTAAAATCTAACCTAGAATATTTGTACTCCTAACACCTAGATCATGTCCTAAATTTGCTGGTATCAGTAATTTAATCATGTGATGTAGTGGATTTATAATTAATCTAAATATATAAGTTAAATAGAAACATACGAATGTCTGGCAATAAATAAACTAATGAAAAGAAATAATGTTGTTATAGTGTTTAATTTTAAACTGATATATCAAATAGTTAAGTTAAAACTTATTTTTTGCTCTGACTATTGTAGGTAGTCGATTTAGGAGTATTTATTCATGAATGAAATCTACTCCTCCGTGCAACAATATTTTGAAGAACTTACAAATTCTATTAACATGACTTAACATATAATTATTATTTTCAAATACTATTCCTTTTCAAAAATTTAGCAGATTTGATTTTTTACCTTTTATCTATATTACTCCTACAAAAAGCTTATCCAAGATTGGCCATCTATATATTAAAATTTGGCTTGAACTAATACTCATACTAAGAGTCCTATTATTTTTTAAATTAGATGATATTTGGCTTAATCTAATACTCCTACAATGGATTTAATTTTAGAAAATAAAATAGGCATATCATCATCTACGTTATTGAACATATTTTTGTCATTTAATTAGAAATTTGGGCTTACTCTTTTTAAGACATATTACAAATATAAATAAACTTATACCCTAATACTTCCTCCGAACGATAACCTAAATCTTTCAATTTATATTTAGACAATGGTATCATCAAATTTGAGCCTTGAAATAGTCACTGATACTTGCATTAGGTTAGGCCGTGTACATCATACCCTTTTGAGGGTGGGGCCCTTCCTCAGACCCTGCGTGACTGCGGGGTGCTCTGTGCACTGGAATATCATTAAATCTGAAAATGAAATTACTCCAGGTATCTCCTCACGCCAACATAGCAAAAGAGAGCCCATATGAAATAAGCTCAGTAATCTCCTTCAAAATATAGTGATGGCTATATTAATAACAACTTTTTGCTTGTTTAACTGAAGCATGAAAGAGCATAAACAAAAGATGAAAGGTGTCACAATTGGTTAGTATGTTGAAGTAGATAAGAATTTACAATGATTATGTATACTCCATTTTATTGAATGTAAGACATTAAGGGAGAAGGCCAAAAAGAATCCTACCCTAAGAGATTATATTATTAGAAGCTAACCATCCAAAAGTAATAATTGAAGCATTTATATCATAGGAGTACCAGGTAGCCGAATCCCCAAAACATATATCTGCAAGAAAATTCAATAAAAAACTAAATAGAACACATTTTTTATTTCTTTAGCAAGCAATTCCATATTCCGTGATTTATCACAATCTAAAAATTTACCATAAAGCAATCCTCGAGTACCACCGAATTTAATGTATACCTGTCATCATAAAATATATATACTATAAGATTCTAAACTAAGAAAGACATCTTTCACTGTGTCGCCAAACCAATTTAGCTTTTTTTATCCAATATTTTTTTAATCTAACCTCATATATTTACAACCAATTGAGGTTCTACTTTAACTTTTTTTTTCTCTGAAATAAAATAATAAGAATCTAAAAAGCTATGTGAAGCAACTTGAACCTAATCCGTCTAAATATTCTTCAAAAAACATCATGTACTCAATTACATAGGGTTGCAACTAGATCGAAATTGAAATAAGAGAAAGAAAAGAAAAAGAAACTGGTGAATATTATCAAATATAATCAATCTTCCACTTTTATGTTATTATGTGCCACTTAATTTGTTCATTACCATGAATTTTTCTTACATTTAGCACACAAATCGTTGAATACATGCATTATGCATGCATTCTACATCAAATATTATAAAATCTATATATGAAAAAAAAAATCCAGCTACACACACATACACATATTATATTTATATAAATTATTCAATTAGCAACAAAAAAGAACATGAGAAAGATATAATTTTAAATGTTGCTCAATTAAAGGTTGTTAAATACTAAAATATTTGTCATTCAATTAGAAATTTGATCTTACTCTTTTTTCAAACATATTACCAATATAAATAAACTTATACCCAAATACTTTCTCCGGAAGATAACTTAACTCTTTTAATTTATATTTAGACAACAACATCATTAAATCTGAAATTCAAATTATTCCAATTATCTCCTCGCACCAACATAGCAAAAGAGAGCCATCTAAAATAGCTTTTCGTTCCAGAGAGCATGCATCATGAATAACTAAGTGCCTTGATATTCTTCAGAGGAGTTGTATAATTCCTACACTCAGGTATTTCTATGACTCCATGACGGCGGGTCATTTCACCTTAAATTTTGCCTCTTCACGCTAATTACTAAATGATCTTCTGCATACCTATCATGAAATTTTAACTAAGTTACTGCATGGGTCTTAATTATTGATATAAATATGAAAAATTTGATTCATGTAATCCAATAATTGTGATAAGTTTGTTTTCGCTCTTTTCAGATAAGATAATGACCATGGGACTACGCCTTATATCTTTCTTATGGGACTTTGCATTTGAATGTCATATTAAAAAATAATGAAACTTATCAAATCTAATGAAAAACAACTTAGACATAGTAATAATTGGGGATATATTACAGCTTTAAGAAAAAGCATAAGACTTACAACAAAGAGGCCACATACGTGATATAACTACCTTCTCCATCTCTATACGAATGAAACAAATAAAAAATATGAAAGATGCACCTATTGTTTTAAATGAGATAATGAGAACCCCATCATACTTAAGACACTCCTTTATCTCTATCAGCAGATAGTTACCAATTTTAAATTTTATAATTTACGTTCGATTAAAAAAATTCCTGTAACTACAATGGATAAATGAGATAAGGATAAAGTTATTTAGTTTAAAATTTGTTGTTCTTTTATAGCTGGGGTTATATTTTTTTTTTCTCTTTTCGTTCCTTGTGTATTGTTATTGTGTTATCCGTTAATTAGTATGGTAGATTACCATGTGAATTGTTATTAACTTGTCATTCAGACTTAATATCATTTCCTTGCTACTCAGCATTTCTAATGTACTATAGATGGATATAGTATAATTTGTTTATTACTTTGCTTTAACTTTTTAGATTATTCAAAGTGTGAAAACGGTCACTTAACTGTATTTCCATTTCTATGATATAGTTTTAATCAAACAATGTCTTATTTTATCCTAACTTAGTAACTTTTTTTATTAGCCTTAATATGATAGTATGTCATGTGATTTTTCAATCAATCGATATGTCTAATAACTATTTTTTTTATGTATCTATTAAGATCAACAGAGAATATACTCAACAAAGTTAATGTTATTTAAGGAATCAGCAAGTTCAACATCCGCTGAAAATATGATAGCTACTCTATAGTAATTATAAGAATTCCACAGTTTTTCTAAACATACAATTTGTTAATTCTAGTAAGGTCGATAAATACACAAAAATCTAAAAGAGAACATAAAAAAGGTTTTATTTTCATTACACAAACAAAACTAACCTCAATTAATATTTCCTATAGCAGATCATCTATTAAAATTGTATGCCAAATGGGTTCCATCCAAGCTATCACAACATTAACAATTGATAAATGAATAACCCTGATACAAAAAGTATTTCAATATTAGGTGCGCTAAAGAGTGATTGGAAGTCTATATAAACAAACTCAAAAATCTCCAAATCATGAACACACAAATAAAAAATTTATTAGTAAAACAAAAGAATAGATCTGACCTTAGGAAACATTTGCGATTCTGGTATGTTCCACCAAGGTACATCTAACACTTATTTAACTATAACATAAAAAAAAGACAAAATATTATCAAAGTTGAATTTAGAGGTTAAAAATTATGTTAGAATCTGCACTTTCGAAAATAAACTGAAAATAAAAAAGGAGATGAAGTAGAAAATTCCGAGCCAATAGTGTACATTGTTTGTCCTTAAGAAATCTAATCCCCTCACAGTTACTCAAGGTTGTGGATTAATTTCTCCCAGTATAGAACGGAATTACCCTTACTGTGATAGCGGTAATTCAAATCACAGTAAACAGCGAACTCAAATTCGGTAGCAAATCACACGACTCTAGAGGAGAGGATAAATATTTAGTTGTGTATTTCTAAAATGAGGAAGTGTCTCACTATTTATAGACCAAGGATGGGTGTAATGAAAAGGTGTGATACCTTTTCAACAAAAAGGTGCTTATGGTGCCTTTTCCTATTCACAACTATTCAAAAAAACTCCAACAATCCCCTACATGAATGGGGAATGGCTCTATGATGAAATTGTGCGGAAACTTGTGTGATTTGCAAGTAAGAACTAATTGCATCTGGATAAGTAGGTTTTCTTTGAACTTTCCGTAGTGAACATATATCGAATATACTTGGTCAATCGGTAAATTTGATATCTTTGAACCGTCGAGCTTTGGTGTATACGTAGACAATATATGTCACACAATTAGCCCTTGGCCGTCTTTGGTTCTCATTGTTGTGTTCGTTTCAGCCATGAACGTCACCTGGTTCATGAGTGCGTAGAGAATTGGCCTTGCAGAATTCTCCTTGAAGCGGCTTCCACTTCACACTCATATAGGTGATTTCTAAACGTGTAATCCCGTAGATCTATACTATTTGATAATTCCCGTATCAAACTTAGATAATCATTAAAATAATATCTTTAATATTTTATCCTTGGTACTGAACATTGTCTTATTACGAGAATGGGTTGAGTTGTTTGACAATGTTGGAGCGATCGTACATAACTTTGTTTGAGCTCCTTGAACCTAGATCTTGGGATCTCCAGTCTTCTAGGTAGAGTTACTGCCATGACGACTTGTCCTCGGCCATAGTCCCATTCTCTTCGATGACCTCTACTACCTCTCTAGTTAGCTTTTTGTAAGCGGATCCGACACATTATCACTTAAACTTACAATGTCAATATTGATAATCTCCTAGAGAGTAGTTGTCAAACGGTTTTATGTTTTCGTTGTATGTAACGATTTCCTGTTATATATATATTACTCCCAACCCTTCCTATTGCGCTTGACTATTGCAATGTATGCAAACCGCTGTCAACGGCTAGAGCCAAAATTGAATATCTTCCAAAATTTTTGGAGCCCTTCAGTTTTTTTCCCTGTTTAATATAGCATCACTATCAATAGCTTGGAATGGTTGCATCAGTTGTGGCCACAACCTTTTAATATTTAATATATTTCTCAACCATTTCCGTGTTGATATTTACTTGATGCCTAAATTATAGAACCTTCAATCATTATACAAATCTAAATCAATATGGATTTTATATTTATCATTGGTTGGTTCACCTCTTCAAATCCAACTCAATATGGATTTCATAATTATACTTTGTTCACCATTTAAATCAAACTTGATATGGATTTTATCATTAATATTAATAGTCGATTTATCGTTTAATAGACCAATATTTTAATACATTCGTTCATGAATGGTCATGTCTATACAGAAAGTTATCTATCAACCGACATATCTTTTTCATGAACAATCACAACTTTTTAAGTGACGCTATTTCATGAAATTACACAACCTTTCTTAAAAAGGGCACAACACCAACCATCGTATTGGCAGTTTTACGGACTATTCATCACGAAGATGACCAACTTATAAATACACCGACACAAAGTATCCGTGGATTTTTTAACAACTCGTGTCATCTAGTTCTTCAAACTATTATAGACATTGACGTTTGCCATGGGTAAGTCAAACGCCCCCATATTTCAAATATTTCATGAGCCTTTCTATGACTCATAATGACCAAAGTTTGACTCCAGTAAAGTCACTTTGTTGTCGCAGTAATTGGTACAGCCTTGAAGTGCTATATCATTTAAAACCAAAATGATATATCATTTTTATTTCCCTTAGATGACAACGAAAGAAGAAAACCAAGTATTGTATGACCAATGCGGGCTTTTCACAATATTCTCTTATTAAAGGAGTAACTTTAACCAAGATAAGTTTTTGTCAAAACTAAAACTTACAAGATCATATTATCTCTGCCCCAACACAATACACATCAATAGGAGGCCTTCTAATTTCTCGAAGGACGAATTCCCTTTATTTTCTTTCCCATATGATCCACGAAGTCTCATTGTCATGCTGACTTGAAAATAAAGAAAAGCAAAGTGCTATATTTTACTTCTCCAAGCATCCACAATTTGAAGGTATGCCTAACCTCTGTAAGGAACGCATCCTTTACAATTAGCATACACTTTGGACAAAACCTGTCCTTTCGAACCAATGCCTAAATTTGGCGCCTTATACTTTCACCTTTAACGAATTGACTTTCCACAATCTAACTCATCCAAAATATAAAGAAATTATATGGGTATTAAGATTGTCATGGAAGTCTTTGAATTCTCATCTTTTGCTTATCAAAAAGATGAGCAACGCTAACATGCCTCAAACACTTCAATTTCGGATGAACTTTGAATTCAAATATAATGGTCACCTTTGCAGCCGTGGTCGATTGAACTAGAAATATAACCTGCCTACCACTGTTACAGGCATCGGCTTTCTCTCTTGGTTGGAACAGGACACAACCAAACAATAAATCGGGAAGTTTTTAATCTTCCAACCGATCATACAACGGTGAAATTTTTAATCTTCAAACCGATTTAATACAACGGCAAAATTTTTAATCTTCAAAGTCGATTCAATACAACGGTGAAGTTTTTTTAATCTTCAAACCGAGTAGGAAATAGGAGTAGAAAATCACAAAGATTTTAATCTCCAAACACGAAAGTAGAAAACCACAAAGGTTTTTAATCTCCATAAATAAATAAGGAAACTGTGGCTAAGTTTTGTGTCCATGCCTTCTTCATATTCAATACCAATAATCTCCATATGAGATGCCAAGTTACACAAATATGGTTTGAAAACTCATGGTGCTAAAATGCGACAATATAATTGGCAGAGTAAAAGTTAATACTTCATTTGAATGAATACAAATTAATTTTTAATAGGAGAAAAGGAATCCATAAGGATTTATGCAGAGAGAAGACAACATTCCTTAATCTCATCCGATCCTTTCTTTCTTTTCCTTTTCAACTCTATTAGGAGCAAATATTTATCAAATATTGATATTAAACAAAGAGAGATTTGTTACGTTTGATTTATCCTTTACTGTCTTGGTTATACAAAGAACAAGATCAATTTCGCAAATCCTTTATGTTTGTCAAATATAATTTTTTTTCCCCAAACAATTTATGGGTCTCAACTTTACCCAAAGTCAACCAAAAAATATTTTCCATATGTCAAAGTAACTAGAGAAGAAAGAGGGGAAAGGACCCCCTAACATTTTAAATAAGAATAGGGGACAACTATTTCTTTTTGCTTTTCTTTTATTCCCAAAAAGTGTTAATTTGTCATTATTGGGTTAATTAGTGGGGTCAGGGGTTATTTCGTATGTTTCAAGACTTGTGGGCAGAAAATAACGGGCGAAAGTTGAAATAATTTAAAACTCTCCCTCTCCCATCATATCAGTCTATACACTTGCCCCTCTCATAATTTCTTACACACTTCCCCATTTTCTCTCTCTCTCTCTCTCTCTCTCTCTCTCTCTCTCTCTCTCTCTCTCCAAAACAAAGAACTCAAACGAAAAACAACTTCAAAATCTTCGATTCCAGTCAACATTATTTCAGTTCGTTTTCATTTTAGCGAAATTTCTAATCATCGTTGAGTGGGTAACGTGGTTCCATCAAAATCAAGGTAAATTTTGATATTTTTGATGAAATTTCACTGTGTGTCGATAAAAAGTGTATTTTAGTTTGTTCTGCTTTTGTCTGGTGCTTTTACATTGCTTCGTATCACTGTTTTTCTGGGTTTTTTGATGGTTAACTTCACATGCAAACCAGTAAAACTGGTGGTTGTAAAGAATCATTGTTGTTGTGCACAAACATCGGTGTTATATGTGTGCACATATGGCTTGATGTGTACACATAAGGGTTGATGTGTACATATCTAGATTTATGTTGAACATATCTGCTTAAATGGTTCGTGGTGATGGTGGTCATAAATTTAGCACATAATTTAATATGTGCACACATAAATTAATATGTGTTCACATATTAATTTATGTGTGCACATATTAAATTATGTGTGCACATTATTTAACTAGTATAACATCATTGTCGTCTTTGCACATATTATAATATGTGTGCACATATTATAGTAGTGTGCACATAAAAAGAATATGTGTGCACATCTTAATTTATGTGTGCATCATCTAATCTTTTATGTATTTTATGTTCCTTATATTTTTGTTTAACTTTATTTTGCAGATAAAATGGTTAGTACTCGTAGTGGTGGAGCAAACAAGACACAGTCACAGGGGTCTATTCATCTACGGAATAGTTAGAGGAAGAGGGATGATAAAGAAATCCAGACGTTTCAAGCCGTTAGAAAAAAAAGACCTGCTAGTAAGGAGTGTAACGAGGAGCAGGGCGAAAGCCAAGTTAGCATTGATATGAATCCTCCAGAACAGTTGCATGAACGAGAGCAGGCCATTGCTGATGCAGTAGCAGATGATGAAGTTGGAGTAGCGGAATCACCTGATGATGACAGTGTAGTTAGTAGTACAGCAGAAGAAAGAGGAGAACCACAAATTGAAGGAGGTGCTGGTAGAGATGAAGAAGGAAGAGAAGATGTTCAAATTGGACAAAAAGAAGCAGGTAGTTATGGAGCAGGTGAAAGAGAAGGAGCAAATCAAGCACAAATTGAAGGAGGTGGTATTAGAGAAGAAGAAGCAGGTGAAACTGGGCGTGAAACTGAAGCAAGTGTTGGTAGCGGTAGAGTAGAAGAAGAAAGAGGACAATTAGAAGCAGGTGATGGTAGTTGTGGTGCAGGAGAAAGAGAAAGACAAGTTGAAGCAGGTGATGGTGAAGCAGTAGAAAGTGAACAAGAAAGAGGGGAAGATGTTCAGACTGGAGAAAATGAAGCAGGTGAGGCTGGTGAAGCTGGAGAAGAAAGAGTAGCTATTGAAACTGGAGAAGAAGAAGCTGCAGAAAAAGAAGTTGGTGGTGTAGGAGAAAATTTCAATCCTGATATTGCTGTTGGTAATGTTTTAAGGGAACTAGGTGGTGCTGATCAAGATGAGTCAGCAGAGAAAAGAGGAGAAGAGTATGTTGAAATGGCAATAGGTGAAGACGTCGCTGATCAAGTTGGAGAATTCGTCAAACTAATGTGGCAGATGTGTACACATATTATGAAATGTGTGCACATATTGTAATAGGTGTACACATATTACAATATGTGCACACATATCATGATATGTGCCAACATCTCATTATAGTTGCACATATTATAATATGTGCACACATATCATAATATGTGTGCACATATAATATTATGTGTTCACATAATATTAGATGTGTATATCTCGTTATATGTGTGCACATATTATGAGATGTGCTCATATCTCTCTGTTTGATGATTAATTCATGCAGTCAGTAATGTGTTCTGAATGTGCAGGTTCATGATGAGGTTGCGTTCACTCCTCAGAACAACCTAAGGACGCATATGGACGTACATGGCGAGACGAAAGTGCCTAGATTTGCTGTGAGATCCTCCATCTCTGGTTCCTTTGCCGCTTTTAGAGAAGCCTTGAAAACCCTTAAATTTGAGAACAGTTTCAGAAACAGCATATTTGGTCACCTATTGGAGTTGAATACCAATGCCATTTTCGCTCCAAATTTAGTCCATGGCCTCGGGAACGCGCAATCGTTTGTGGAAAGAATAAGGAATTGTGGGTAAACTTTACCAGATTGCCTGTTCATTTTGGCCTCCGAGAATTTGCATTGATGACTGGTCTGCAGTGTTACTCTTTCCCGTCTGACGAATTTATAACTGGGGAGGTTGCTAAGAGGGGTGAAGCTTTATGGTTCACGATAACCAATGAGGGCAAGTAGAAGTCTGTTACAGCAGAGCAACTACTGGAGCAGATCGAGACAAGCACAACAATTAGTAGACCGCACAAGTTTCGCCTTTGCTTGGCTTGGTTTGCACACGCAATTCTTTGTGCCAAAGATAAGCGTACAAGAATTCCCAAAAAGTACGTCCACCTAGCATCCAGGCCCAACACATACTTCAATGAATATCCATGGGGCAGAGAGAGCTTTAACCAAACAATTAAGTATCTTCTTATACAGTCTGTGGATAAAAAGGATTTCACCCTATATGGCTTTCCTTGGGCATTCATTGCCTGGGCATATGAAGCCATTCCTTCGCTGAGGCACGGTGAATTTCCTAAGTTTCCCACAGAGCCAAGGATGATACGGTGGATGTCAGACAAGCAAGAGCGTGAGTGCGACCAGTTGTTCCACAATGCTGTTAACCCGGTAAGTGTGTAGTTTATATGCAGTCAAAGTCAATTTATGTGTACACATAAATAATATATGTACACATCGTGATTTAAGTGTGCACATATATATTATATGTACACGTTTAATGATTTATGTGTACACATATTTTATATGTGTACACATAATGTTTTATTAGTGCACATAATGCAGCACCACAATTGATGTTGATCCTTCTATAATATGTGTATACATAATGATTTATGTGTGCACATATTGTGAGATGTTTGCACATATTATATACAGCTAAAACTTCTATCTATTCATCTCATTTGTGATGTCATTTTTTCTCTTTTTCTTGGTTGATGGGGGGTGCAGGTGGTGACCCCTTGCCTTGTTCCAACTCCTAGCGAGATGGAGAAGGATTTCATGAAAAAGTTTGTTCCGTATGAAGATGTGGAGGATGAAGTGATTGATAGGCTGATTGAAAAGATGGATGGTGTTAGTAGACTGACTTTGGCAGTTCAAATTCCAGTAGATGGGCAGGAAGATGGTTCAAGAGTTAATGTTGGAGCTTTAAGAGATCGTGGTGATGGTGGAAATTTTAGAGAAGGTGGTTTGAATGATTGTGCAGATGTTGAAGTTCCTGTACAAGATGTTGTTGCAGAGCATGAAGTTGCCAGACGTGTGAGCTTCAGTGCTTTTGGTGGTGATGGTCATAATAGAGGTTTTGAATGATCATTTGGTTATGTAGGTGATGGTGGAGAAGGTACGTCAAGATCCCATTATTGTTGCCAATGTAAATTGTGCCAAGACTGTAAAGAAGAAAGAGATAAAGAGAAATAGATGTTGAATGATATGAAGGAGGTCCTTAATTCCCTTCTACAATGGACAAAGCAGCAGTCCAGGAGGACTGTGTACCCTGCAAGGACACAGATATCTCCTTATGTACATTCTATAAAGAGGAGGGCAAGGATTCTGAAGAACAAAAAGACCACTCCAGTTGCAAAGAAGGTTCGTGAAATTGTCCAGGAAGAGGTTCAGGAACAGGTTGAGGCAGAAGTTGAGGAGCGACTTCCCGTTAATATTTATAGGCGTGTTGATCTGGCAAAGAAAAAAGCTTTTGATGCATACATGCGTTCAAGAAAAAAGCAGAAGATGATTGTTATGGGCCATGAATATGATCAGGCTGAATTTCATTTGATTACAACCATGTCAGAGTGGTTGGAGAGTCAGGTAAATGAGTAACTATAATTGTCATATTTGCACATATTCTTTTTATGTGCACACATTTCTTTTTATGAACACACATATTCATTTTATGTGTGCACATATTCTCTTTATGTGTGCACTTATTCCTTTTATGTGTGCACATATTCCCTTTATATGTGCACTTATTCCTTTTATGTTTGCACATAATCTATTTATGTGTACACATCTCACATTATGTGTGCACATATGCTAAAGCGTATATATAGGCACATTTCTATAACTATGATTACGAAGCTTCCTCTTTTTCATAATGTCTGCAGCACGTTGATGTAATCTTGGGCCTAATGAGAATCAGACACAAGGAATTCACAAGTCACTATGATCCGAGTGATGTCATCCTCGACATGAACTTCTGCTCAGTTATTGCTGGATCGTACATAGACCTTGAAAAGGAGGCTGAGAAGGAGGGGATATCTTTGGAAGCTTATTTGAAGGTGATGCCTACTGCGCAAGGACTTGTGGATTATACGCTTGGTAAGACTCCTTACCCAGGTGGGCGCCGTTGGGATGGGGTCAAGAGGGTATTTGCAGTCATGAACATTATAAAAAAGCATTATGTGACTGTTGTTTTCATGGTCGAGGAAGGGAGGATTGAAGTTTATGACTGTAATATTGGGGTGTTCGATGAAGATACTTTTGCGCCATATATGTTTCCCATCATGGTAATGTTCCCAAGACTGTTGCGAGATTGTGGCAAATTCAACCACTTGCCTGATGAAATCCTGAAGCAAGACATGTGGCCTTATGAGAGGTTGAAGGGTTTGCCACACAATGACACGAGGACAGCATGTGGTGGGTATTCACTGATGTACATCGAGCACCTCCTCACCAACACCCCAATGACGGAACTCAGCGATAATACTATGGAGGACTGCAGGTACAGGTGGGCAGTGGACGTATTTCATGAAAAGATGTCTCCTTAAGTTGTTACAATTTGGTTGAAATTTTTGGATAATCAAAGCCGTGTTTGGCTTTTTATTGGTCTATAAGAATAATTTAAGCCCTGTGTGGCTTTGTTTTTTATTTCCTTTTGTGTATGCCTAATACTTTTGGTAAATATTAGCTATGATAAAATGTAGTTATGTTTGTATGTTATGTTACATTTCTATCGTTATATTTTTCTCCTTTGAATTGACGATATATGTGTGGACACACCGTCAAATATGCGTAACACTTAAAATTAATAAGAGTAAGAAGTAAGCGACTCTTGTGAGGAGTTCGACACATATTATTTTACGTATACACATATAATAATATGTGCAACTATTGGCACTCAGATATGCTAAGTTATCCAATTAGAAAGTTATGTGTACACACGCATATAATATTATGTGTACACCTATTATAATATGTGTAACTATTTCAACAAATCTATGTTTGCTACACATATTACAATAAGTGTGCACATATAAAACTATGTGCACACATATAATAATTTGTGTACACTCGCATATAATATGTGTAACTATTGGCACTCAGATTTGGAAAATACCACATTATGTGTGCACATATTATAATATGTGCACGCATATAATATTATGTGTACACGTATTATATTATGTGTAACTATTTGCACAATGATACGCTTGGTTCCTCTGCACATATTATAATATGTGTACACCTAATATTATATGTGTGCACATATTATAATATGTGCACACATATTATTATATGCGTGCACATATTATAATATGTGTACACCTCTTGTGAGATGTGCAGTCGAACCATGCATATCTTAGTAATGTACTTTGCATTGCGTTAGCTGTCCATTTATGTTAGGTTATATATTCACTTGGTACTATTTTCATATATAATATGTTGCTTTGGTCTAAGCAAAACTCATTCAAGTGTTTTTCTATGTGTTCTTTGGTACTCTTCAAGTCTAGAGTTTATAATGAGTGAGAAATCTCAACAATCCACACAAATTGATATACTTATAGTGCATTTCAATGTGAAACGATCAAAATATGCACCAAAGCACTTGGTTCGTGTCTTTTACACTATTATCATCATTATCCAAAACTAATAATGTAACACTTTGTTTGAATTCAGCCTTCAACCCAAGGTTTACTTGCAGTATCAACAAAGGACGATCAAATAAACCAAGATGGATACAATAAGTGTATATATACTGCAAAACTACGCCCTAAACACTATAATTCAGTGTAGGCAATAGTGGGATCATTCTTTGGCACTCAGATTTGGAAAATACCACATTATGTGTGCACATATTATAATATGTGCACGCATATAATATTATGTGTACACGTATTATATTATGTGTAACTATTTGCACAATGATACGCTTGGTTCCTCTGCACATATTATAATATGTGTACACCTAATATTATATGTGTGCACATATTATAATATGTGCACACATATTATTATATGCGTGCACATATTATAATATGTGTACACCTCTTGTGAGATGTGCAGTCGAACCATGCATATCTTAGTAATGTACTTTGCATTGCGTTAGCTGTCCATTTATGTTAGGTTATATATTCACTTGGTACTATTTTCATATATAATATGTTGCTTTGGTGTAAGAAAAACTCATTCAAGTGTTTTTCTATGTGTTCTTTGGTACTCATTAAGTCTAGAGTTTATAATGAGTGAGAAATCTCAACAATCCACACAAATTGATATACTTATAGTGCATTTCAATGTGAAACGATCAAAATATGCACCAAAGCACTTGGTTCGTGTCTTTTACACTATTATCATCATTATCCAAAACTAATAATGTAACACTTTGTTTGAATTCAGCCTTCAACCCAAGGTTTACTTGCAGTATCAACAAAGAACGATCAAATAGACCAAGATGGATACAATAAGTGCATATATACCGCAAAACTACGCCCTAAACACTATAATTCAGTGTAGGCAATAGTGGGATCATTCTTTGTCACTCAGATTTGAAAAATATCACATTATGTGTGCACATATTATAATATGTGCATGCATATAATATTATGTGTATACCTATTATATTATGTGTAACTATTTGCACAATGATACGCTTGGTTCCTCTGCACATATTATAATAGGTGTACACATAATATTATATGTGTGCACATATTATAATATGTGTACACCTAATATTATATGTGTAACTATTTACACAATGATATGCTTGGTTCCTCTGCACATATTATATTAAGTGCACACATATAATATTATGTGTACACTTATTATAATATGTGTACACCTAAATTTCTAATTGGATGATAACTTAGCATATCATTATGACAAATAGTTACACATATTATAATATGTGTACACGTAATATTATATGCGTGCACATACTGTAATCACCTAATTTTGGCACCAAAAATACGAATTACGTAAAATAGTTGTTTTAATTATTATGTGATTTTTTGCTAGATTCTATCCTTTATTTAGCCGTGTTAATTTAATTTGTTAGATAAAAATATTAAAAAATTACTGAAAAAAAAATAGAATCATGTGTGGTCAGTGTCAATGTGGCATTTTATGTGTTAGCATGTTTTAATTTAGTAATTGATTATTATTCGATGTTGATTTTTGTGTAATTGACAATATGGGTAATGGCTATTGTTAAAAAGAAAATAAGCCCGAAAGGTTAGCCCAATTCCCCAACCTGACCCGGCCCAATGGCTCTTCATATAAAAGCCAAAAGCTTTGCTATTTTTGTCCATTTCCTCTCCCACGCCTTTAGAAACAATGGAACTATTGCCAATTTTTCTCATGGGCGGCCGGAAATCACTCTCCGCCGCTGACCGCCGTAGCTCCACCACCACGCCGTAGCTCCACCACCTCCGGTGGCCGAAAAAATCTTAAATTACACCATTCAACTCGTCTCGACCTCCTCTGTCCATTTCTATGGTTAATTTTTGCAAATTCAAGGCCGTTTGGAGTAGATCGGGTTTTTAAAATCTCGGCTAAACTCAAAATTCCAACAAAGGTGAGTTCTTTTTCCATTTTTTCTTAAACCCATTTTTTCGAAACCTTTCTCCCCTGCCCGTTTTCTGTTTCCGTTTACTGATCATGGTTTCTTTTCTTTCTTCTTCTTCTCATTTTCTCGTTCGTTTTGATTATGGGAGTTTTTGGTTTGGGGAGTTTCGGATGGTGAGGATGATATTGTGAGGGGGCTGCGATGATGATTTTTGTATTGGCAAGACATTAGCAGTGGTGAGTTAGTGTTTGTGCTGCGATGCTTGAATATAGGCTGATTTGAGGCAACGAGGCAGTGGCGACATCGACGCAGTGGCGATGATGTTTGTTGAAAAGGTGCAGCGATGGTGATAATTAGGCTGAGGGGGTAATGTTCTTGTTGGCATTTGCTTTATCTTTAATGTTTAGTCTTAGTGATTCAATAATAGTTTAGCCTTAAGTTTGTGGAAAGCGATTTACGTTCGCCTTTTCCATGGTTTGAAATAATCAAATAAACAAGATCCATTTTTGTTATAATATTAGATAAAGATCATGTCGCCCTAGTATGAAAATGAGCATGTTTTGGATATTCTTAGCTCTTGAAAGTCTCTTCTGAGGTTCTTGTGTATTTCAGCAGGTACCAGGGAATCATGGAGTATTCCAAATGAGTTTTTTAAAAAAAAAAACATGTTTGTTATAGTTCATGTCTAAAATTCACTTTGAGCATGACTTTGACATGAAATAAATCTGTGAGTGAGTTTAGAAGAACCTGGGAATAGTGTTAAAGAGTTTAGTTGTTTCAAGAACTGCATATCTTAGTTTGTTATTGTGTTTGTTAGGCATTATTTTGGTTCTAACTAGTGTTGTCTGGGTATTGTCTGGTCATATTCGGGTATCCATTTTAGGATCAACCATTAGTTAATCTATTTGAGTTGTTAGGATGGGAGTTGAGTTTTAAGTACTTAATAAATAGTTTGTCTAAAATTCAAAATCTGAAAATTGGATACATAAAAAAGGGGAAAAGGTAGAAAGGTAAAAAGTAAAGAGATAGGGATTTTTAGAGTCAAATAGTGGGACAAAATGAAAGCCAAAATGGTATGCTTCAGCCTTTTCTTTTTGGGCTGTTGAAAAACATAGCATGAAAAAAGGGAAACTTTATCCACTTTTATCATGTGCTCTCTTTTACTTTGCTCGAAAAAAGCAAATTGGTCATGTGACTTTTGTCCTTTGACTTACCTATTCATTAAATGTAAGGAATGCTTCCTTTGTCTTGTAGGGGGGCATTTAATGTTTTTGGGGTTTGGGAAAGGGAAAGCTAGCTGAAAATTTCAGCTATAAGAGACACGAAAAAGGAGAGAAAGAGGGGACACAGACACATCTGAATATTGACTACTCCAAATAGAGAGTAGATCTGAGAGAGAAAAATACAAAAAATAGAGAGGAAACATAGTAAGAAAAGAAGGAAAAATAAAAAGAAGGGCTGTGAAAGAGTGAAAAAAAAAAGGGGGAGAGGTTTAAGTTGGCGTGTTTGCTGGTTGTTGCTGTTGTTCGCTTACCGGGTTGGTGTATTCTTTTGGGCTGGTGTGTTTTCTAGCTGAGCATTACCATCGGGTAAACACTTTCTTTCACTTTGTATTTTATTTTTTTTGAAAAAAGCATATTAGCACCTTATATGAGATGTAATCTAGTTCCAAAGGACCAAAGATTTAGTATTTACTTATGCTCATGAATCTCTTCTTTGCGTATGAAAATCTGAAATATTGTTAGTTACGGGCCAGAATTGGATAAGCACCATCTATTTCCATATGTATATGAATGTTAGGCCACAACAAGTATTCTTTAGTTTGCAAATCAGATCTGCATAATAAAATAACTTGCAAATCTGGGACAAAATCTGAAATGGAATAACTTAAGTGGAGTCAATTAAAAATTAAACATGTAGAAACATACTTGAAGCTTATTTTGTGAAAATAGATCAGGTCTTATGATGTGTGAATTGTTTGTGTAAAAGAGGATAAGCTTGAAACTGTTAGGCAAAAATAGGACTCTTAGTGCAAACTGTTTAATTTTAAAAAATGGAACAACAATGCAAACTTTAGTTGTTCACAGATTCAAACAACGAATGGCTAATAACTGTTAGAACTTTGAAAATGTGGGGAACTAACATGGTACAGATATTCGTAAAACAAATGAATTTGCAAAATAGCAATTTATAACAGTTTTTTTTTAGAGAAAGTCGAAATAGGCAAAATGTTAATTGTTCATTTTGAAACTCATTCAAGTCAAAAGATTTCGAACGGGTGAAGTGCCTGCGCAATTTAATTGATTTAAGTCGGAAGATTTCGAACGGATGAAGTGCTCGCGCGATCATATCTCGATTTTGAGTTTCCATTTGAACTGAAATTTTATAAACAAATCAAAGCGTAACACAATCAAGGGAAAATATAACAAATAAATTCAAAGAGTCGAAATGCGTCAATAAAAGCAACTGTGCTTGACACAGGACTCGAGGGTGCCTAACACCTTCCCGCGAGTCAACCGAGATCCTTACCCGGAACTCTGACGCAGACCATTTACGAGTCATAGGTGTTCTAGGTACACCACTTTGGTGACTTGGCACACCTTTAACTTGTCAAGTGGCGACTCCGAAAATCTCTTAAATAATTCGTGTACCTATTAACACCGTCACAGACCTTTTAAAACTAATAAGTTTTTCTCTTTTAAGTTGAAAAAGGGTCGTGACAGCTTGGTGACTCCGCTGGGGAAGAAAATGAAAACTGAGAGTCTCAGGCTTTAAAATTTGTTGCTTTCGGCTTTTGAATATTATTTGTATATATTGCCTTGAATGTTACTGCTTTGATATGTTTGAACTGTATATACACAACTGTCTTCTATCGTACACCTCTGAGTCTTCTGGAACACTGCACACATGCACGCCAGTTTCGCTTCGGCGTCTCGAATTTCTGTCGTGTCTCAGGACACAAAAAGTTAACCCTTCTTAGGAGGAGGTGCGTTGGGTTAGGCCGTTAGACGTTGTCAACCGGTACCCCCGAGGCACTTCCAAATTGCTGAACCACTAGATCATAAACCCAATGAGTCACTGAAACGACCTCGGTCAGTCGTTTCGGAAGTTAGGACTCCGATTGGCGTGTCGATAATTTTAAAATATTTATAATGTCCATTAGGACCTGTCTGTAAAATTTGAGCTAAATCAGACCTCGTTTGTTAGGCATCGGAAGAAGGTTTCAGTTTTTATTGGCGATAAATATTAAAAAGAGATTTTCGAGCTCGGTTTTGCCGAATGAGCTCCGATTCGAAATCCGAAAGCGCCGTTGGGTTCGTATGATTATTTATGACCTTTGTGAACTTTCGAAAGTGAATTTCGATGTTGTTCGGCTAGTTTCCGCTAAAATGCCGAAAGTTAAATAATTTGACTTCTTTTCCATTTAAATTCGCATCTTAAGTTTCGGGAGTCCGATTTGAAATCCGCCTTCGCGAGTATGTTACATATATTTTGTATAATTGCTATGCAAAAGTTGGAATTATTTCGAATATCGTAGGGTACCGTTTTCATTTTTGTCGCGAAAAGTAAATAAAATAAAATAAAATAAAAGATAAAAGAAAGAAAGAAAAGGAATGAAGTCGGTGGTCCTAAGATAAGGACATGACTTCATGAACAGAAACAGAATGTAAATGAGAAAGAGAACAAAAACGAAGTTGAGGAAAATGTAAAGAGAAAATGCCAGAAAATGAGAAAAAGGGGCCGGAGAAAAATAGTATTTTCGCCCCAGAACATTCAGGTAATGATCCTAATATATTATTTGAGTTTATTACGTGTGTTTGAATATTTTTTAACGGTAAAACTTGGAATATTATACATCGTTTTAACAAGTTCAATAAATAGTTTAAAGGGTCAAATGGACCCCGATAACGAAATTGATTATATATTCGTATTCAGTGAGATGTGGGAAACATATAAATGTAATTTATTTGGGGTTTGGTTATGTGACCTTAAACCCCGTACATAGGCCTGGCCTGCGTATTGCGTATGCGAATAGGGTATCAGGTTCCTACCTGGATTGCCCTAAGATGTGAGGAATGAAGCCTTTAGCCTAACATGATATATTTTTCTGCTTATTGAACACAGTGGGATCGTTTGGCAATGAATTCAAAGGATAAAGCGGTTATTGAGTGGCTGTACTAACTTTGTAACAAGGTAAGTGTTTATATCCATTTCTTTGGAGGCACCTGGCCTCGTGGATTTTCTACCACGTGTTCCTTACGTGTGTAGCTGCCGATAGGCGTACTCATTACGCCTTAGCTTTGAATTTACATTGTATATTATATGTTATGCCCTGTGGTTGGTATTGCATTGAGCATATGAGCATTGCACTCTGGTTTTGAGCATTGCATATACTTCCCGGTTGGCGATGAGAGTCCCGCACCGGTGAAGGGTCATTATTGCATATACTTCCCGGTTGGCGATGAGAGTCCCGCACCGGTGAAGGGTCATTATTGCATACACTTCCCGGTAATCGATGAGAGTCCCGAGCCGGTGAAGGTTCATCATTGCATATACTTCCCGGTTGGCGATGAGAGTCCCGCACCGGTGAAGGGTCATTATTGCACATACTTCCCGGTTGGCGATGAGAGTCCCGCACCGGTGAAGGGTCATCATTACATATACTTCCCGGTAATCGATGAGAGTCCCGAGCCGGTGAAAGGTCATTATTGCATATATCTCCTGATAGATGATGAGAGTCCCGCGCCGGAGATAGGTATCAGACATATGTGACTGCATTGCATCATACCGCATTCATCCCATCGCATTGCACTGCATACTGACTATTGTGTGCATTGTGTTGTGTTTTATATATGCGGTATGTATACCATGTTGTGAACGTATCTCAGTTTGCCTATATATTTCTGGCTCTTATCCCGGGTTGCACGTCGCGACAATATAAAAACATGGATCGGATCGGGTTGCACGCCGCAACAGTACGGTTCGGGTTGCAAGCCGCAACAGTATAAATATACGGATCGGGTTGCACGCCGCAACAGTATGAATATATGGATCGGGTTGCACGCCGCAACAGGATGTATTTCTGATTGTCGACATGTTCAGGATATCTATATGTTTTGTCTACCTTATGTCCCTGGCTGTTTATGATTCCATATGTGTTTTCAGTTATTATTTGGCTTTGCTTGTTTATAGTTCAAATAAGATGGATTTATTTTATCTGTTTTTCTTCTCCCTGGCTAGCTATCCTATTCTTTGAGGTGGCTAGTCTGCCCCACTTATTGAGTCCTTTTGACTCACCCTTGTTTGTTGTTTGTTTCTTGTCTATCTATTTCGTTTCGGCAGGTTCGCTCCAGGATTGAGTTCGCCACGTTGTTCAGGAGCGAAGACGACTTCAGCTGTCAGGGTGAGCCAGCTTTATTCCGGATGGCCACCAGTTTATTGTTTATTATTTCAGTTGCATTCTGCTCCCTTCAGGAGGTATCTGTCTTCTTTTGTACTCTTAGATGTCTGGTCTGGATAGCCCTAAACCTAGCATGTTGGGTAGTCAGCTGTAATTTCTTTTGTCTAGCTTAGGGGTATCAGTATGTCTGTGTTTTTATTTTAAGTTTTGTCCTTATTTGTAAATTGTTATATTTATTTTCCTGATTTAATTGGTAAGGGTTCGCCCGACGGGTCTAGGGGAGGATGTCGGGTGCCCGCACGGCCTAACCGGATTCCGGGTCGTGTCAGTTGGTATCAGAGCCCAGTTTAGAGTCTATCCAGACTAAGACAGTGTCTAGTAGAGTCTCGCTTATGGGTACGTAGACGTCCGTACTTATCTACGAGAGGCTATGATGGCATTTAGGAAGTTTCACTTCCTTCTTTTCTGATCGTGCGTCGGTCAAGGATGCAAAAGTATTTTTGTTAATTCTTTCGTGGTAATTGTGAACCTTCATGCGACAAATCAGCAAACGGTATGAGTTCAGGACAAAGTAGTCTAGCTTGAGGCTAGGGCTACTGAAGCCCCGAGAGTTGTGGATCGTGTTGACGATCCAGTTGCGCAGGCCTCAGTTGTACGAACTCGCGATGGGCAAGGAAGCAGGGCCTTGTAGTTCCCTTGGCTCTCTACGATGCTTTACGAGAATCTTGGCGACGCAGATACCGTAAGAACCTATTATTCGCTGGGCAGCGTATCAGGTTGCCACATGTGTAGACGTTCGATCTCAGGGAGCTCTTTTTTTTTGGTTCTTAATATTGCTACAGTAAATTATATTCCGGAGGTAGTATGTGTTGTACCTCTAATTGTTCTGGATGGTTAGCCAGCCGAGGTAACAGTTCGGTCCGAGTGCCCAAAGAGATTATATTATTTTACACGGTTGAACCTTCCGATATTCTTAAGCAATGCATCAGATAAACCTCGTGATTCTTTTTAAAAATAAAATGATGTCAGCGTATCCTTCAGGCTTTTGATTATATCGAGCAGTATGGTGTTGATTATTCTGCTTTCCAGTTTCAGGGTCCAGCCTTGAATTGGTGGGCCGCTCTCTTATTAGCTGACTTGGTTCGGTTTTTCTTCTAGATTCATGGAAAGGTTCCTATCGAGTAGCGAGCGAGATGAAAAGAGTCGCCAATTCGAGTGGATTGGATAGGGTAGCTTGTCAGATTTTAGAATATGAATTAAATTTATTTTTGGATGGCTGGATAAGTATTAGAACTAGTCCATAAGCCTTTCGAGAGATTCAAAGATTTATTGATGACCTTTATTTTTCCTTGAAATCCCAGATGGCTCGAGAAATTGAGGGCTGGATTTTATTTGATATTGTTGTTAATATTGCCCGAAGATTCGAGGCATACCATAAGTTAGAGCGGGAAAGTAAGAGATCCCACGGCCCTGGTAGGTAACCATGGTACCTCATTTGGAGGTAAAAGTTCTGATTATTTTGGGAGGTCACCTTCCAGGTTATCTCAGCTTGTGTCACGTGATTCTTAGAGTGCGCCAATGGCTCGTCAAGATCAGATTCAGTCTTTTCTTTACAGCTATCAACAATCTTTCCAGCTTCCATTTTTAGTCGAAAAGGTGTTATTATTGTCGTGAGTCTGGTTATCTTTTGAGGAGTTTTTCCTTACTCCGGCAAGTAGGCAGTTGTTTTTTCTCCTGTCATCAGGCACCTGCACAGTCGCAGGGAATTTCATTTAGATCTCAATCAGCCAGAGAAACGCCACCATCCAGTAGAGGTTGAGAGCGTGGTGGCAGTTATTCTTCAGAATGTAATTATCAGTGTAGCGGATTAGTTCAGCCGCAGAGGCTGTTTTATGAACCGCCAGTCTGGCAGGATGCTGAAGCATCCGATGTAGTAGACCCATGTGTTTCTTCTTCCCTTATATGTGAGTAAGATTTGACTCTTCCGATCGATCTGGAGATGGTCTGTCATATCATGTTCCATGGTTTCCTTGGATATTGTTTCTATTAAGAATTTGTTGCGGTAGAGGGGTGAACTTCTAGTATGATTTATTCCTGGAATTTGTGAGACCCTACTAATTTATCAGGTTTAAATGTGAGAGATTGGGAGTGAGTGGCAGTATTTTCTGCTTGGCATCTTATTGCGCCACCTTCTATTATTATATCAAATTAGTTTACCTCTGTTCTCGAAAATTCCGTGTTGGTTGGATTATGGGATTCTAATTCTTCCATAAGGGAGTGTCATGGTTTCTTCCGGTGTAAAGTGGTTAGTAAGTAATATTCGATCTACGTGTCTCCTCTTGGTTCGAAACGCTAGTAAAGTCATGTTATCCTATGAGCTTGTCTGGGTTATAAAAAGAGTTTCTGGTAAATTGTCAAAGTTTCCTTCTTATTGGGAGGTCAAATTGGCATGGATGTTGTTCCATAAAGCTCAGTTAATATCTGTTTCTTCAATTGCGATTCTTGGGCTACTTTGACTCGTAAGCAGTCTAGCTTTGGTAGCCAAGAAAATAAGAAGATGAACTTCCTGAAGCTCTAATTATATCTATCCTCGATCTATTTCCACTTCTTCTTCGTCCGGCACTAGTGAGCTTGGGCGATTGGTAGCCGCTTGTGACGTTCCCTGTGTTGAGCCAGAATACGTGTTATTGTGGCCGGGTAAGCATATTATTATTTTGGAAGCATATTATTGTTTTGGTCCAGTTGTCTCATCTTGTTATCCGTTTAACATGTTTATGTTATCAGTTTATCCGGGTATCCATTCCCATGTATAGTATAGTGCTGGTTCTGTTTTTGCGGATCATCTAGTTTCAGGGGAAACTCTGCCGAAATTTTTACATAGAAGTACCATCCATCAGGCGATGGCGTTACGGCAAAGGTATGGAGTTGTGAACTTGAGAGTTGCAGCTGTTTGGCAACTCAAGAGGGTAATTTAGTAGCTCAGGTCTGAGCCGCATTCTGTTTTTAGCTAAATCTTCTTTAATCCAGCAGGTTGTGCGAGGAGGACTATTTCTAATCAAATTAGTTGTATGAGTTTATGCTTTAAGTGGAGGAGTCTTCCTCCAATTGATACAGGATCATAATATTAAATCTCTAAGGCGTTGCTGAAGCGTAAGCTAATTCTTAGTTCCATCGACTTGTTCTATATCGAAAGGTATATCGAAGAGGTAATTATCGACTGAATCATGTTAACCCATTCAAAGTTTCGTGTATCTTTATTTCGAAAATATAGAACTCCTCTCTCATGATCGAGAAAGGGTCGGCTTAGTCCGAATAAGTTGGGCAATGATGTTATCATATTATCAGAATATGTTTTATCCAAGAGTTTGATGTGCGTGTTATAACTCTGATTCTGTAATTATGAGATAATGTCCGTGGAATAGTGAAGGTTGTGCAAGTTCTCTTGTTATCTGCGTAAATCTTGCTTTAGATTTAGGCTCGTTCGAGGACGAACGAGAGTTTAAGTGGAGGAGAATGAAACGACCTCGGTCAGTCGTTTCGGAAGTTAGGACTCCGATTGGCGTGTCGATAATTTTAAAATATTTATAATGTCCATTAGGACCTGTCTGTAAAATTTGAGCTAAATCAGACCTCGTTTGTTAGGCATCGGAAGAAGGTTTCAGTTTTTATTGGCGATAAATATTAAAAAGAGATTTTCGAGCTCGGTTTTGCCGAATGAGCTCCGATTCGAAATCCGAAAGCGCCGTTGGGTTCGTATGATTATTTATGACCTTTGTGAACTTTCGAAAGTGAATTTCGATGTTGTTCGGCTAGTTTCCGCTAAAATGCCGAAAGTTAAATAATTTGACTTCTTTTCCATTTAAATTCGCATCTTAAGTTTCGGGAGTCCGATTTGAAATCCGCCTTCGCGAGTATGTTACATATATTTTGTATAATTGCTATGCAAAAGTTGGAATTATTTCGAATATCGTAGGGTACCGTTTTCATTTTTGTCGCGAAAAGTAAATAAAATAAAATAAAATAAAAGATAAAAGAAAGAAAGAAAAGGAATGAAGTCGGTGGTCCTAAGATAAGGACATAACTTCATGAACAGAAACAGAATGTAAATGAGAAAGAGAACAAAAACGAAGTTGAGGAAAATGTAAAGAGAAAATGCCAGAAAATGAGAAAAAGGGGCCGGAGAAAAATAGTATTTTCGCTCCAGAACATTCAGGTAATGATCCTAATATATTATTTGAGTTTATTACGTGTGTTTGAATATGTTTTAACGGTAAAACTTGGAATATTATACATCGTTTTAACAAGTTCAATAAATAGTTTAAAGGGTCAAATGGACCCCGATAACGAAATTGATTATATATTCGTATTCAGTGAGATGTGGGAAACATATAAATGTAATTTATTTGGGGTTTGGTTATGTGACCTTAAACCCCGTACATAGGCCTGGCCTGCGTATTGCGTATGCGAATAGGGTATCAGGTTCCTACCTGGATTGCCCTAAGATGTGAGGAATGAAGCCTTTAGCCTAACATGATATATTTTTCTGCTTATTGAACACAGTGGGATCGTTTGGCAATGAATTCAAAGGATAAAGCGGTTATTGAGTGGCTGTACTAACTTTGTAACAAGGTAAGTGTTTATATCCATTTCTTTGGAGGCACCTGGCCTCGTGGATTTTCTACCACGTGTTCCTTACGTGTGTAGCTGCCGATAGGCGTACTCATTACGCCTTAGCTTTGAATTTACATTGTATATTATATGTTATGCCCTGTGGTTGGTATTGCATTGAGCATATGAGCATTGCACTCTGGTTTTGAGCATTGCATATACTTCCCGGTTGGCGATGAGAGTCCCGCACCGGTGAAGGGTCATTATTGCATATACTTCCCGGTTGGCGATGAGAGTCCCGCACCGGTGAAGGGTCATTATTGCATACACTTCCCGGTAATCGATGAGAGTCCCGAGCCGGTGAAGGTTCATCATTGCATATACTTCCCGGTTGGCGATGAGAGTCCCGCACCGGTGAAGGGTCATTATTGCATATACTTCCCGGTTGGCGATGAGAGTCCCGCACCGGTGAAGGGTCATCATTACATATACTTCCCGGTAATCGATGAGAGTCCCGAGCCGGTGAAAGGTCATTATTGCATATATCTCCTGATAGATGATGAGAGTCCCGCGCCGGAGATAGGTATCAGACATATGTGACTGCATTGCATCATACCGCATTCATCCCATCGCATTGCACTGCATACTGACTATTGTGTGCATTGTGTTGTGTTTTATATATGCGGTATGTATACCATGTTGTGAACGTATCTCAGTTTGCCTATATATTTCTGGCTCTTATCCCCGGTTGCACGTCGCGACAATATAAAAACATAGATCGGATCGGGTTGCACGCCGCAACAGTACGGATCGGGTTGCAAGCCGCAACAGTATAAATATACGGATCGGGTTGCACGCCGCAACAGTATGAATATATGGATCGGGTTGCACGCCGCAACAGGATGTATTTCTGATTGTCGACATGTTCAGGATATCTATATGTTTTGTCTACCTTATGTCCCTGGCTGTTTATGATTCCATATGTGTTTTCAGTTATTATTTGGCTTTGCTTGTTTATAGTTCAAATAAGATGGATTTATTTTATCTGTTTTTCTTCTCCCTGGCTAGCTATCCTATTCTTTGAGGTGGCTAGTCTGCCCCACTTATTGAGTCCTTTTGACTCACCCTTGTTTGTTGTTTGTTTCTTGTCTATCTATTTCGTTTCGGCAGGTTCGCTCCAGGATTGAGTTCGCCACGTTGTTCAGGAGCGAAGACGACTTCAGCTGTCAGGGTGAGCCAGCTTTATTCCGGATGGCCACCAGTTTATTGTTTATTATTTCAGTTGCATTCTGCTCCCTTCAGGAGGTATCTGTCTTCTTTTGTACTCTTAGATGTCTGGTCTGGATAGCCCTAAACCTAGCATGTTGGGTAGTCAGCTGTAATTTCTTTTGTCTAGCTTAGGGGTATCAGTATGTCTGTGTTTTTATTTTAAGTTTTGTCCTTATTTGTAAATTGTTATATTTATTTTCCTGATTTAATTGGTAAGGGTTCGCCCGACGGGTCTAGGGGAGGATGTCGGGTGCCCGCACGGCCTAACCGGATTCCGGGTCGTGTCAGTTGGTATCAGAGCCCAGTTTAGAGTCTATCCAGACTAAGACAGTGTCTAGTAGAGTCTCGCTTATGGGTACGTAGACGTCCGTACTTATCTACGAGAGGCTATGATGGCATTTAGGAAGTTTCACTTCCTTCTTTTCTGATCGTGCGTAGGTCAAGGATGCAAAAGTATTTTTGTTAATTCTTTCGTGGTAATTGTGAACCTTCATGCGACAAATCAGCAAACGGTATGAGTTCAGGACAAAGTAGTCTAGCTTGAGGCTAGGGCTACTGAAGCCCCGAGAGTTGTGGATCGTGTTGACGATCCAGTTGCGCAGGCCTCAGTTGTACGAACTCGCGATGGGCAAGGAAGCAGGGCCTTGTAGTTCCCTTGGCTCTCTACGATGCTTTACGAGAATCTTGGCGACGCAGATACCGTAAGAACCTATTATTCGCTGGGCAGCGTATCAGGTTGCCACATGTGTAGACGTTCGATCTCAGGGAGCTCTTTTTTTTTGGTTCTTAATATTGCTACAGTAAATTATATTCCGGAGGTAGTATGTGTTGTACCTCTAATTGTTCTGGATGGTTAGCCAGCCGAGGTAACAGTTCGGTCCGAGTGCCCAAAGAGATTATATTATTTTACACGGTTGAACCTTCCGATATTCTTAAGCAATGCATCAGATAAACCTCGTGATTCTTTTTAAAAATAAAATGATGTCAGCGTATCCTTCAGGCTTTTGATTATATCGAGCGGTATGGTGTTGATTATTCTGCTTTCCAGTTTCAGGGTCCAGCCTTGAATTGGTGGGCCGCTCTCTTATTAGCTGACTTGGTTCGGTTTTTCTTCTAGATTCATGGAAAGGTTCCTATCGAGTAGCGAGCGAGATGAAAAGAGTCGCCAATTCGAGTGGATTGGATAGGGTAGCTTGTCAGATTTTAGAATATGAATTAAATTTTTTTTTGGATGGCTGGATAAGTATTAGAACTAGTCCATAAGCCTTTCGAGAGATTCAAAGATTTATTGATGACCTTTATTTTTCCTTGAAATCCCAGATGGCTCGAGAAATTGAGGGCTGGATTTTATTTGATATTGTTGTTAATATTGCCCGAAGATTCGAGGCATACCATAAGTTAGAGCGGGAAAGTAAGAGATCCCACGGCCCTGGTAGGTAACCATGGTACCTCATTTGGAGGTAAAAGTTCTGATTATTTTGGGAGGTCACCTTCCAGGTTATCTCAGCTTGTGTCACGTGATTCTTAGAGTGCGCCAATGGCTCGTCAAGATCAGATTCAGTCTTTTCTTTACAGCTATCAACAATCTTTCCAGCTTCCATTTTTAGTCGAAAAGGTGTTATTATTGTCGTGAGTCTGGTTATCTTTTGAGGAGTTTTTCCTTACTCCGGCAAGTAGGCAGTTGTTCTTTCTCCTGTCATCAGGCACCTGCACAGTCGCAGGGAATTTCATTTAGATCTCAATCAGCCAGAGAAACGCCACCATCCAGTAGAGGTTGAGAGCGTGGTGGCAGTTATTCTTCAGAATGTAATTATCAGTGTAGCGGATTAGTTCAGCCGCAGAGGCTGTTTTATGAACCGCCAGTCTGGCAGGATGCTGAAGCATCCGATGTAGTAGACCCATGTGTTTCTTCTTCCCTTATATGTGAGTAAGATTTGACTCTTCCGATCGATCTGGAGATGGTCTGTCATATCATGTTCCATGGTTTCCTTGGATATTGTTTCTATTAAGAATTTGTTGCGGTAGAGGGGTGAACTTCTAGTATGATTTATTCCTGGAATTTGTGAGACCCTACTAATTTATCAGGTTTAAATGTGAGAGATTGGGAGTGAGTGGCAGTATTTTCTGCTTGGCATCTTATTGCGCCACCTTCTATTATTATATCAAATTAGTTTACCTCTGTTCTCGAAAATTCCGTGTTGGTTGGATTATGGGATTCTAATTCTTCCATAAGGGAGTGTCATGGTTTCTTCCGGTGTAAAGTGGTTAGTAAGTAATATTCGATCTACGTGTCTCCTCTTGGTTCGAAACGCTAGTAAAGTCATGTTATCCTATGAGCTTGTCTGGGTTATAAAAAGAGTTTCTGGTAAATTGTCAAAGTTTCCTTCTTATTGGGAGGTCAAATTGGCATGGATGTTGTTCCATAAAGCTCAGTTAATATCTGTTTCTTCAATTGCGATTCTTGGGCTACTTTGACTCGTAAGCAGTCTAGCTTTGGTAGCCAAGAAAATAAGAAGATGAACTTCCTGAAGCTCTAATTATATCTATCCTCGATCTATTTCCACTTCTTCTTCGTCCGGCACTAGTGAGCTTGGGCGATTGGTAGCCGCTTGTGACGTTCCCTGTGTTGAGCCAGAGTACGTGTTATTGTGGCCGGGTAAGCATATTATTATTTTGGAAGCATATTATTGTTTTGGTCCAGTTGTCTCATCTTGTTATCCGTTTAACATGTTTATGTTATCAGTTTATCCGGGTATCCATTCCCATGTATAGTATAGTGCTGGTTCTGTTTTTGCGGATCATCTAGTTTCAGGGGAAACTCTGCCGAAATTTTTACATAGAAGTACCATCCATCAGGCGATGGCGTTACGGCAAAGGTATGGAGTTGTGAACTTGAGAGTTGCAGCTGTTTGGCAACTCAAGAGGGTAATTTAGTAGCTCAGGTCTGAGCCGCATTCTGTTTTTAGCTAAATCTTCTTTAATCCAGCAGGTTGTGCGAGGAGGACTATTTCTAATCAAATTAGTTGTATGAGTTTATGCTTTAAGTGGAGGAGTCTTCCTCCAATTGATACAGGATCATAATATTAAATCTCTAAGGCGTTGCTGAAGCGTAAGCTAATTCTTAGTTCCATCGACTTGTTCTATATCGAAAGGTATATCGAAGAGGTAATTATCGACTGAATCATGTTAACCCATTCAAAGTTTCGTGTATCTTTATTTCGAAAATATAGAACTCCTCTCTCATGATCGAGAAAGGGTCGGCTTAGTCCGAATAAGTTGGGCAATGATGTTATCATATTATCAGAATATGTTTTATCCAAGAGTTTGATGTGCGTGTTATAACTCTGATTCTGTAATTATGAGATAATGTCCGTGGAATAGTGAAGGTTGTGCAAGTTCTCTTGTTATCTGCGTAAATCTTGCTTTAGATTTAGGCTCGTTCGAGGACGAACGAGAGTTTAAGTGGAGGAGAATGAAACGACCTCGGTCAGTCGTTTCGGAAGTTAGGACTCCGATTGGCGTGTCGATAATTTTAAAATATTTATAATGTCCATTAGGACCTGTCTGTAAAATTTGAGCTAAATCAGACCTCGTTTGTTAGGCATCGGAAGAAGGTTTCAGTTTTTATTGGCGATAAATATTAAAAAGAGATTTTCGAGCTCGGTTTTGCCGAATGAGCTCCGATTCGAAATCCGAAAGCGCCGTTGGGTTCGTATGATTATTTATGACCTTTGTGAACTTTCGAAAGTGAATTTCGATGTTGTTCGGCTAGTTTCCGCTAAAATGCCGAAAGTTAAATAATTTGACTTCTTTTCCATTTAAATTCGCATCTTAAGTTTCGGGAGTCCGATTTGAAATCCGCCTTCGCGAGTATGTTACATATATTTTGTATAATTGCTATGCAAAAGTTGGAATTATTTCGAATATCGTAGGGTACCGTTTTCATTTTTGTCGCGAAAAGTAAATAAAATAAAATAAAATAAAAGATAAAAGAAAGAAAGAAAAGGAATGAAGTCGGTGGTCCTAAGATAAGGACATAACTTCATGAACAGAAACAGAATGTAAATGAGAAAGAGAACAAAAACGAAGTTGAGGAAAATGTAAAGAGAAAATGCCAGAAAATGAGAAAAAGGGGCCGGAGAAAAATAGTATTTTCGCTCCAGAACATTCAGGTAATGATCCTAATATATTATTTGAGTTTATTACGTGTGTTTGAATATGTTTTAACGGTAAAACTTGGAATATTATACATCGTTTTAACAAGTTCAATAAATAGTTTAAAGGGTCAAATGGACCCCGATAACGAAATTGATTATATATTCGTATTCAGTGAGATGTGGGAAACATATAAATGTAATTTATTTGGGGTTTGGTTATGTGACCTTAAACCCCGTACATAGGCCTGGCCTGCGTATTGCGTATGCGAATAGGGTATCAGGTTCCTACCTGGATTGCCCTAAGATGTGAGGAATGAAGCCTTTAGCCTAACATGATATATTTTTCTGCTTATTGAACACAGTGGGATCGTTTGGCAATGAATTCAAAGGATAAAGCAGTTATTGAGTGGCTGTACTAACTTTGTAACAAGGTAAGTGTTTATATCCATTTCTTTGGAGGCACCTGGCCTCGTGGATTTTCTACCACGTGTTCCTTACGTGTGTAGCTGCCGATAGGCGTACTCATTACGCCTTAGCTTTGAATTTACATTGTATATTATATGTTATGCCCTGTGGTTGGTATTGCATTGAGCATATGAGCATTGCACTCTGGTTTTGAGCATTGCATATACTTCCCGGTTGGCGATGAGAGTCCCGCACCGGTGAAGGGTCATTATTGCATATACTTCCCGGTTGGCGATGAGAGTCCCGCACCGGTGAAGGGTCATTATTGCATACACTTCCCGGTAATCGATGAGAGTCCCGAGCCGGTGAAGGTTCATCATTGCATATACTTCCCGGTTGGCGATGAGAGTCCCGCACCGGTGAAGGGTCATTATTGCATATACTTCCCGGTTGGCGATGAGAGTCCCGCACCGGTGAAGGGTCATCATTACATATACTTCCCGGTAATCGATGAGAGTCCCGAGCCGGTGAAAGGTCATTATTGCATATATCTCCTGATAGATGATGAGAGTCCCGCGCCGGAGATAGGTATCAGACATATGTGACTGCATTGCATCATACCGCATTCATCCCATCGCATTGCACTGCATACTGACTATTGTGTGCATTGTGTTGTGTTTTATATATGCGGTATGTATACCATGTTGTGAACGTATCTCAGTTTGCCTATATATTTCTGGCTCTTATCCCGGGTTGCACGTCGCGACAATATAAAAACATAGATCGGATCGGGTTGCACGCCGCAACAGTACGGATCGGGTTGCAAGCCGCAACAGTATAAATATACGGATCGGGTTGCACGCCGCAACAGTATGAATATATGGATCGGGTTGCACGCCGCAACAGGATGTATTTCTGATTGTCGACATGTTCAGGATATCTATATGTTTTGTCTACCTTATGTCCCTGGCTGTTTATGATTCCATATGTGTTTTCAGTTATTATTTGGCTTTGCTTGTTTATAGTTCAAATAAGATGGATTTATTTTATCTGTTTTTCTTCTCCCTGGCTAGCTATCCTATTCTTTGAGGTGGCTAGTCTGCCCCACTTATTGAGTCCTTTTGACTCACCCTTGTTTGTTGTTTGTTTCTTGTCTATCTATTTCGTTTCGGCAGGTTCGCTCCAGGATTGAGTTCGCCACGTTGTTCAGGAGCGAAGACGACTTCAGCTGTCAGGGTGAGCCAGCTTTATTCCGGATGGCCACCAGTTTATTGTTTATTATTTCAGTTGCATTCTGCTCCCTTCAGGAGGTATCTGTCTTCTTTTGTACTCTTAGATGTCTGGTCTGGATAGCCCTAAACCTAGCATGTTGGGTAGTCAGCTGTAATTTCTTTTGTCTAGCTTAGGGGTATCAGTATGTCTGTGTTTTTATTTTAAGTTTTGTCCTTATTTGTAAATTGTTATATTTATTTTCCTGATTTAATTGGTAAGGGTTCGCCCGACGGGTCTAGGGGAGGATGTCGGGTGCCCGTACGGCCTAACCGGATTCCGGGTCGTGTCAGTCACCTAGAGTTGCACCTGTGCTTTTGTCTAGGCCGATTTACCTGCATGTCATTAGACTTAGTGAGGTGCGGTACACCGGTACCGCACTTGTCTAGGCTGACTCACTCGTGTCAGGATTGGGCCCGCATCCCCAAAAGACACATCATGAGCATATAATGTGTTGCATTTGTTCTAGTCGAAGGGTTGTTATGCTGACCGATCACCGGGGCCCGAGAGTCAATTTTTGAAAAGAAAAAAAAAAGGGAAATGATAGAAAACGGGTTTTAGCCTTTGTTTTACGCTGTCATAATGGCAAACATTTTCAATAATTTTTTGAGTCTCATGTTGTGTCCGGGTTTGGTCCCAGATATTAGAAAAATAATTTGTCATAGTTTTGCGCTATTATAATGGCGAAATTTTGAGTTCCTTTTATGTTTGAATCTGTGTCCATCTCTAGTCCATATTTTTTAAAAAGTAATTTATCGGGGTTTTACGTCGTCATAATGGCCAATTTTAGAAACCAATTTTGCGTCTAATTTGTGTAATATTTTGCGTCGTTGTGTCGTCCTAATTGCCGGGTTTTGTAAATACTCTAGGATTCTTTCTCGAATTAGATCAGAGAGTTTGTTTCAAACAAAAAAACAAAACAAAACAAAACAAAAAAAAATTGTGTCCGTCTTTGTGTTGTCGTAATGTCCGATTTTGGAGTCACCTTTCGGATAAGAAAAAATAGTTTGTTTCATAATCCGTTCTTAAGTTTTCATTAAAAAAATAAAAAAATAAAATAAAAATGTTGTTTTAAGGTCCCGCTTTATTTTGTTTTGTTTAAGGTCAAGTCAGGGTACATGCGATAAATTGCAATTAGCTAAGTTGTATTTTGTGTCGATCCTCGTGAAATAATCTGACTCCGCTAAAATGCCGGGTCCCATTATTTTCACCGTATGGGTGTACCCGCCCAATGTGTCAATTTGTATATATCTTTGACTCGTGCATCATGTCAAGCACTTTTATTTTGAGTTTGTCTCGTGTCGTTTGTCTAAATTACGTTTGTTGAGTCAAAAAAAAAAAAAGGGAAAAAATACATTAATCATCCAAGTTCGTCCTTGTGCTGATTATGTATCAGTTACAATTTTGTTCTAATTTTGATCAAGGCACATAAGCAATCTTTCGGGGATACGATCGGTACACTCGGCTTACGCCGTTAACCGTTTCGGGATGACGCATAACAACTCTAGGCTTGCAATATGTGCTTCTTTTGTGCTAACCCGGTTTGTTTGTATAGCTTTTGAATTTGGAGATTTGGTACGGAATTCTGGCATCATTCCACACATACACAACAGGATCAAAGGAACCCATTACCATGTCATTTGATAAGGTAAATTCTGAGATCGGCGTCCATGAACTTCTGGTGCTGGAAAACAAGAGGTTGACTGAAGAGGTCAAAAATCTGAAACAATTGGTGGTTGATATGTATATCGCCATGAACACGGGACAAGCTTGTTCTACCGTGCCAGTTAGTCTTCTAGGGTATGCCTCGACTGTCTTACATCAGGCACAAGGCCCTACAGCTGAGGACCTGCAGTATTCTCCCGACTCTCCCTACTATAGCACAACAGATGTTCTGAGAACCTTCACAGGGTGTCCTCCGGCACCACCACCTCCGCCCGAACAGAGGTGTGCTTCACCCCTGGTCTCTGTTCCACCATTCACAGGCTTAGTTAGGACGGAGAGTCTTGGGAAGAAAGATGAAAGAGAACGAGGTCCAGGAAGGAGGGATGAGGAACGGTACAAATGGCTCCACTCACGCCATCGAGCCTTACAGAAGCAGCATTCGCAACACTACCCTTTACAAAATACAAAACATTCCATTCCTCCACTCCAAAAAGCGCGACCATATGCTCCAAATTTTTCATATCCGCAATGGACCGCGCCAGCTTCACAGCCCACATACCACACTCACCAAGCTCCACATAACCAATATCGGACTCCACCAGAATTTCCATATCGATCAAGGAGACCTTCTACTTTCATCCCAAGACCCGAATACAAGAAGGCGCGAGAAGAGAAAAAGAGAAAGCTCACGCCAATCGGCGAATCTTACACTAGTGTCTTCGAGAAGTTGCAGGCTTTGGATATGTTGAGGCCGATCTATGGGAATATGCATCCCACGGGAAAGGTTGATTATTCTCGCCGATGTACTTACCATTCGGGCGCACCTGGGCATGACACAGAAGATTGCCACTATCTCAAGAAGGCGATCCAAGCTCTGATAGATAATGGTCAGATCCAAGTTGAGGGCTCAGATGTGCCAAATGTCAACCAGAACTCATTGCCCGTCCATGAGGATGTGTATATGGTGGGAATGGTGGGTGTAGAAGATTTGAGAGTTGAATCTGCAATGCCGATAATATCTGTTGGTGAGGTGTCAGATGGGGCCAACAAAATGCTAGTGACAATGAACTGTGTTCCGGAGATTGTGCTTGGGGTGGCAGACAAAGTAAGGGTTGAAGAAATGAAAAGGATGAACATGTCTCTTGAGAAGCCAATTCCATATCTTACCGGGTCATTCATCAGTCCCCAAGAGTGAAGTCTACCCCGATAAGGGTTGGAGAAAGTGAAGAAAAGCAGAAGATGTTGCCAGATTCAGGGAATTTCTTTGATATCAGCATGGTACATCTTGGTGAAGGGCTCAACAATGCATGAAAATCAGGAAACCGGCCCTGACTTGCAATTGAGTGACTGTGAAATGTTGCAGCTGGTTTTGCTAATCTTTCTGTGTACTTGGTTATTCAAGGGTTGTAACCCAAGTGCATTATTTTGCTTGTTTTGATGTTCAAACCCTTCTATCTTTAATTTAATGAAAAGCGAGATCTTTTTCTCGTCTCGACATTATTTCTTTTATTTTCTTTCTTGGTCTTGTTTTCTTAGTATGCTGTTTTATGTTTTGTCGGCCTTAATAACATGACATGCGTGCAGAATTTACGTCTTGATCCAAACACGTGCTCTGACATTGTGAGCTATTTGAGTAGTAAAAAGGGATAAAAGAGGGAACGAAATAAGTTGGGAATTAATCTGTAGTCATCCGATAAGGGAGATCGGTGAGAAGTTAAAATCGTACACGGTCGCTTCGACCGAATTTGAAATACCAGTTTTGAGAACCATCGTTGAAGTAGAAGTCGATGACACGTGTGGATCAGTCCAACTCAATTGATTGAATCATTATTTGTGCGAGGCATTCTCGGGTCGGGATGACGAACGGCTTTCGTTTCTTCTACCCAAATACTATATCCTTTGTCAGCCCTTTTGTTGTTTTCTTTGGCCTACCTTCCCTTGGAATCAATTTGATGTGATTAAAGAAAAGAAAGAAAAAAAAAATCAAAAGAAAACAAAACAAAATCTACCTCAGCGGTAGAGCTACGTCTGACCTGATTCCTCTCGAAAGGATACGTAGGCAACCATTTGGTGCGGTCATCTCAGGGAAAAGTTTATTTTTTTTCCCTGTTCATATTGACGCAAAACTTGCCTCCAAGTTTATGGCCAACGACAAAAGAAATTTTGTTCCCCATTCTATGCTAAACTGGGGCAGAAGTTTGTTTTTATTTTATTTTTTATAAAATAAAATAAAAACAAACTTCTATTTTATCATACCATATATTCGTCTGTTTCATGAGATGTTTGGTATATCAGTCTCGAAGTCGAGGAAAAAACTTAAAGCACCCCAGTTTATCCTAAACTGGGGCCGAAGTTTATTTTAAATAAAAAAAAAAGAGAAGAAAGTCAACATCCCGTTCTTTCATTTTGTTCATCTCGGGGGATAATCTCAATATTCCCTATATTTTTATATTAAAAAATTCAAAAGATAATTCATCGGTTTCACTAAATCGGGGGTACAGTTTGTTGTTATTTTTTAAAGAAATGATTCCAAGGGTTGTATCATTCACCAAGTCATTTCATGAGATGCTTTCATACCGCTTTTCAAACTAAAGAGAAAAACTCAAAAAAAAAAAAAGAGAAAAAGAAAAAGAAAAAAAAAAGAAGAGAAGTAATCCCCAATTTGCCTAAACTGGGGAAACAAGTTTGTTTTATTTTCAAAAGCGGTGATTTCATAGTTTGTGATATTCATCTGATCGTCTCATGAGATATTTCTGAGCTTTTATATTGAACCCCTTTCTTCAGTCTAACCAAATCCAATGTTATAGTCCAAATAAAGACCCTTCCGACCGGTCATTGAGAATGTCAAGCCGAGTAGGGTATCAAGGGATAAGTTCCACGCTGTAAAGTCGCATTCTTATAAGCCGACAATCGCATTTAGGAGCTGGGAGCACCAAGGTCATTAAAGGAGAAATTCTCTGGGAATCAAGATAAATGCCAAAATGAAAGGAAGAAATGAAAGACGGGGTCGAGTAGCAAGGAAAGATGGGAGGTCGATTGGGAAAGAGCGAAAAATGAAAGGAAAAAAAATGAAGTCTTGTCGGTGAAAACCTGAAAAGGCACTGCAAGGCAATAGTGAGTTAAAAGAACAAAGAGAGAGGCTAGTTAGTGAAAACCCCGAGGGGCACTACTAGTCGACTGAGGGTCGTGGAATTCGTCATCAAGTTCGGGCTGAGCGAGTTTGTCAATCTGGGAGAGAGTTCAAGAATACCTCGTGTGAACGGATCAAGTGTTGATTCTAATTGCATGTCATGTTTTACTAAGGTTGTCGTTTCACCTCCAAATAAGTTTCTTCTGTCTATCAGAGACATCTTTCATTCGATGTATCCTTCTGAGTTTCTCCACTTTCCTTTTCATTTATTTCTTTCTCATTATTTTCGGGCATTCAGAAAAGTTCGCAAAACTTGTCTACAAGTTTCAGTTGTACCAGAAAAGTCGGAAATGAGAGGCTAGCACCGAGATTGTACCATGAAGATCACCAGGAAACAGTTTATTATTTCTACAGGGTGTGATCAAAGACCGATATGAGAATTTGAGTTGGGAAGTATGAGAACACAGCTACATCAAGTCAGTTGCTCGTCGGGGACAAACTTGAAAAGCAAAAAAAGAAATAAAAAATAAAAGAAATCAGGGACCATCTGAGCAGGGAGCAGTGGTTTCAACTTTCAAGACAAGAACCATTGGGATAATGGGATAGAATTTTCAACTTTAAACAAAATAGCCATTGGGATGATGGGATTCAAGTTTCAGCGCAAGACCCGTTGGGATAATGGGATTCCTCTTCAAGAACAAGACCCATCAGAGTGGTGGTTTTCAATTTTCAGATGAAGCAAGACCCATCAGAGTGATGGTTTTCAATTTTCAGCAAAAGCAAGGCCCATCAGAGTGATGGTTTTCAATTTCCAGCATAAACAAGACCCATCAGAGTGATGGTTTTCAATTCAGCAAGAACAAGACCCATCAGAGAGATGGTTTTAATTTTCAGCAAAAGCAAGGCCCATCAGAGTGATGGTTTTCAATTTCCAGCATAAGCAAGACCCATCAGAGTGATGGTTTTCAATTCAGCAAGAACAAGACCCATCAGAGAGATGGTTTTAATTTTCAGCAAAAGCAAGACCCATCAGAGTGATGGTTTTCAATTCAGCAAGAACTAGACCCATCAGAGAGATGGTTTTAATTTTCAGCAAAAGCAAGGCCCATCAGAGTGATGGTGTTCAATTCAACAAGAGCAAGACCCACCAGAGTGGTGGTTCCAGTTTTATTTTTTTTTTTTCAAGTCAAAGCCCGTCAAAGCGGCACTTTCAATATTCAAGTCAAAGCCCGTCAAAGCGGCAAATGTCAAAGCCCGTCAAAGCGGCAATTTCAATTTTCAAGTCAAGCCCGTCAAAGCGGCAATTTCAACTTTCAAGTCAAAGCCCGTCAAAGCAGCAATTTTAGCTTTCAAGTCAAAGCCCGTCAAAGCGGCAATTTCAGCATTCAATTTCAAAGCCCGTCAAAGCGGCAATTTCAATTTTCAAGTCAAGCCCGTCAAAGCGGCAATTTCAGCATCCAAGTCAAAGCCCGTCAAAGCGGCAATTTCTACTTTCAAGTCAAAGCGGCAATTTTACTTTCAAGTGAAAGCCCGTCAAAGCGGCAATTTAACTTTCAAGTCAAAGCCCGTCAAGGCAGCAGTTTCAACTTTAGAGGCAAAGCCCGCCCGAGCGGCAATTTCAAGTTTTCAAGACTACTTTGGTAGTAGGAGCTTCGGACCAGTTTATCAGCTTGGGAAGCATGAAGAAGTTAGCTTAGGAATTGTAATTTTACATTTTGTATTTTCATTTTTCCTTTGTAAAGCAGTGACCACCAGCCAGCTAGCCAGCAACCAACGACCAGCAACAACAACTCTAGTGTGTCAGTCCGGGTAAGTCTAGGAGCGTCGAGTCAGTCCCAGTTAGTTCTGAAAGTGTCTGGAGTTAGTCTGCGTATGTCTAAAGAGTACTTAGTGTTAGTCTAGAAGAGTCCAGTGTCGGTTTAAATGCGGTAGCCCCAGCTATCGTACGTGAGGAACTACACTGACCTGATTCCTTAGTCCGGGGATATGTAGGTAGCCTTGTTCTTGGTTGGAACCGAAGAATCAGGGTGCGGTCACCGTTTTGAAAAGCATGCTCTCGGCTAGAACCGAAAAGGCAAAAATTAGCTGTCGATTACGTCTTTGTCCGAAAACTCTTCATGTTCTCGAACAAAGAGGGGCAGCTGTAATCACCTAATTTTGGCACCAAAAATACGAATTACGTAAAATAGTTGTTTTAATTATTATGTGATTTTTTGCTAGATTCTATCCTTTATTTAGCCGTGTTAATTTAATTTGTTAGATAAAAATATTAAAAAATTACTGAAAAAAATAGAATCATGTGTGGTCAGTGTCAATGTGGCATTTTATGTGTTAGCATGTTTTAATTTAGTAATTGATTATTATTCGATGTTGATTTTTGTGTAATTGACAATATGGGTAATGGCTATTGTTAAAAAGAAAATCAGCTCGAAAGGTTAGCCCAATTCCCCAACCTGACCCGGCCCAATGGCTCTTCATATAAAAGCCAAAAGCTTTGCTATTTTTGTCCATTTCCTCTCCCACACCTTTAGAAACAATGGAACTATTGCCAATTTTTCTCATGGGCGGCCGGAAATCACTCTCCGCCGCTGACCGCCGTAGCTCCACCACCACGCCGTAGCTCCACCACCTCCGGTGGCCGAAAAAATCTTAAATTACACCATTCAACTCGTCTCGACCTCCTCTGTCCATTTCTATGGTTAATTTTTGCAAATTCAAGGCCGTTTGGAGTAGATCGGGTTTTTAAAATCTCGGCTAAACTCAAAATTCCAACAAAGGTGAGTTCTTTTTCCATTTTTTCTTAAACCCATTTTTTCGAAACCTTTCTCCCCTGCCCGTTTTCTGTTTCCGTTTACTGATCATGGTTTCTTTTCTTTCTTCTTCTTCTCATTTTCTCGTTCGTTTTGATTATGGGAGTTTTTGGTTTGGGGAGTTTCGGATGGTGAGGATGATATTGTGAGGGGGCTGCGATGATGATTTTTGTATTGGCAAGACATTAGCAGTGGTGAGTTAGTGTTTGTGCTGCGATGCTTGAATATAGGCTGATTTGAGGCAACGAGGCAGTGGCGACATCGACGCAGTGGCGATGATGTTTGTTGAAAAGGTGCAGCGATGGTGATAATTAGGCTGAGGGGGTAATGTTCTTGTTGGCATTTGCTTTATCTTTAATGTTTAGTCTTAGTGATTCAATAATAGTTTAGCCTTAAGTTTGTGGAAAGCGATTTACGTTCGCCTTTTCCATGGTTTGAAATAATCAAATAAACAAGATCCATTTTTGTTATAATATTAGATAAAGATCATGTCGCCCTAGTATGAAAATGAGCATGTTTTGGATATTCTTAGCTCTTGAAAGTCTCTTCTGAGGTTCTTGTGTATTTCAGCAGGTACCAGGGAATCATGGAGTATTCCAAATGAGTTTTTAAAAAAAAAAAACATGTTTGTTATAGTTCATGTCTAAAATTCACTTTGAGCATGACTTTGACATGAAATAAATCTGTGAGTGAGTTTAGAAGAACCTGGGAATAGTGTTAAAGAGTTTAGTTGTTTCAAGAACTGCATATCTTAGTTTGTTATTGTGTTTGTTAGGCATTATTTTGGTTCTAACTAGTGTTGTCTGGGTATTGTCTGGTCATATTCGGGTATCCATTTTAGGATCAACCATTAGTTAATCTATTTGAGTTGTTAGGATGGGAGTTGAGTTTTAAGTACTTAATAAATAGTTTGTCTAAAATTCAAAATCTGAAAATTGGATACATAAAAAAGGGGAAAAGGTAGAAAGGTAAAAAGTAAAGAGATAGGGATTTTTAGAGTCAAATAGTGGGACAAAATGAAAGCCAAAATGGTATGCTTCAGCCTTTTCTTTTTGGGCTGTTGAAAAACATAGCATGAAAAAAGGGAAACTTTATCCACTTTTATCATGTGCTCTCTTTTACTTTGCTGGAAAAAAGCAAATTGGTCATGTGACTTTTGTCCTTTGACTTACCTATTCATTAAATGTAAGGCATGCTTCCTTTGTCTTGTAGGGGGGCATTTAATGTTTTTGGGGTTTGGGAAAGGGAAAGCTAGCTGAAAATTTCAGCTATAAGAGACACGAAAAAGGAGAGAAAGAGGGGACACAGACACATCTGAATATTGACTACTCCAAATAGAGAGTAGATCTGAGAGAGAAAAATACAAAAAATAGAGAGGAAACATAGTAAGAAAAGAAGGAAAAATAAAAAGAAGGGCTGTGAAAGAGTAAAAAAAAAAGGGGGGAGAGGTTTAGGATTAGGAGTTAACTCCACCTTGTCTTCTTTGTCTGCTTCGTCAGCCTCATCTTCTTCTCGTTCACGTTCTTCTTCACCTCCTTCATTCTCTGAGATTTCCATATTGAAAGGATCTTCATCACCAATGTCATCCCATCCGTTACTAGAACAATCATAAGAGCGTCCATGATTTGGCATCACATTGATGTTTGAAACTTCCACTGACCTATCATCCAAATATACCCTTAAAGTCGGTCTATTACCAGCTCCATCAACATCGGCAAGGTAAATAAGGAGATCATCATCGTTCTTTATTCTACAAGGATGACTCTTTTGCTTTGAACAAATGCTGAGCATGTATGTAATGCAAAGATTATTTGGATCGTGACTTACCGAACATCTGGTAATAATCTTTTCAACTAACTCAGAATATGTAACCTCATTATTCACAACAATAGGCACCGTCTCCCTAGACTTCGAAATCCAAGTGAAACAATCACGGCTCTCCACCCATTCACCAAGAAAATCAATTGCTAACAGTAGCATTATTGGAAAAAATACCTGTAAAAAATAAAGATTCTTCATCACTCCATGAAAACACCAGTATATTTGTACACATAATATTATAGGTGTTCACATAATATTATAGGTGTACACATAATATTATATGTGTAAAATAAAATCTGCAAACAAGATGTTATATGTGTACACATAATGTAATATGTGTACACCTAATTTCATATGTGTAAGACGAAAATATGGTATCCTCGTCTTATATGTGTACACATATTTATAAATGTGTGCAAATAATATAATATGTGCAGACATATTAGATGCTACAGCTCGTCGTCCCCACTGTTCAGGCATCGTCGTTTACGAAATGAAACCTAGATTCAGAAATAAAAACCACTTGTATTGTACAATGATAAAACCTTACACTCACCAGAGATGATAAAATGGATTCAGAAACCCGATTCAGAAATGAAAACCCGATTCACAAATGAAATGAAAATATTGATTTTTACAATCGGAATATACTAAAAATGAGTACACTTGATGAGGAAAAACTAATATCAATCTATGGGGGCAAAAATTAGAGCTGATTGAAGCAAAACAAATTGGGCGGGAATGGACGTTGTGCAAATCGGCGGCGAGGGGAAAGAGGAGAAAGAGAGGAGAGAGAATGGGAAGAGGCGTGAGACTTTTTGGCTATTTTTGGCTAAACCAAAAGACTTATATTGGAGAGTCATTTTATATTTTTCAAAAGCTTGGGGTGATGTTTGTTAAATGATTTAGATCATTAAACACCTAATTAACCCCTTGTCCCTCCCACCCATTTTTTAAAACTTGAGTCCTATATAACTATTTAAACACTTGTGAGTCCTTCTAACCCAAAAGCCCCAAGTAACTAATACCATCCCAATTCCACGTGAGATCTCACAAACTGTCACAAAAGTTTTAAAACGCCGCATGAGTCACTCATTCAACCATTCTTATGAGTACTAAACGTCAGGATTCTTCATCATATTATTGATGACATCCATATAACACCAACCTGTACAAACTTAATTTTTCCAACAATCATGAATGAACTACACAGTACGCATGGAAAAGCATAAATTCCTTAGGACAACTGATCTGTATTGGCAAATTTCCACAGACAGAGTAATAACGAACACAGATAAAAAATATTAAGTTCCTTAGATCTACCATCTGCTCAATATCCAATCTCCACAATTAGTTTATTATCGATTAGCAGAACAACATATAAAAATTAGATTTCTTAAGATTGTTAGAATCTGCACTTTCGAAAATAAACTGAAAATAAAAAAGAAGATGAAGCAAAAAATTCCTAGCCAATAGTATACATTGTTTGTCCTTAAGAAATCTAATCCTCTCACAGTTACCCAAGGTTGTGGATTAATTTCTCCCAGAATAGAACGGAATTACCCTTACTGTGATAGCGGTAATTCAAATCACAGTAAACAGCGAACTCAAATTCTGTAGCAAATCACACGACTAGAGGAGAAGATAAATATTTAGTTGTGTATTTCTAAAATGAGGAAGTGTCTCACTATTTATAAACCAAGGATAGGTGTAATGAAAGGATGTGATACTTTTTCAACAAAGAGGTGCTTATAGTGTCTTTTCCTATTCACAACTATTCAAAAAATCCCAACAGATCGTACCTCTACAACATCCAATAAGCCAAAGCTTTTCTTCAACCATAATTGCTATCACACTCCACGTTATAATCACTAGAGCAAATAAACTAAAACCAAAGCCGACTATTTATAGGTGATAGATGAAGCACAAAAATGGTTGAAACTGTGATGCAGTGCAAATCGAGCAACCGTGCCAACCATCAAGAGTCAAATAAGAAGGGTGCGAGGATGCAAGGGCAAGAGCCTCGGAGATGATCCGAAGGACCAAAGAAGCGAGGAGGAGCGCCCAAGACCCTTCCCAGGCTAAGGAGGAGCGCCCAGCTTCTAGGAGGAGCGCCCAGACTCCTCATGTTCCAGGCAGAGCGCCCAGCTTCAAGGCAACCAGGGTGGAGCGCCCAGCTCCAGGCGGAGCGCCCAACTTCAAGGCAATCCAGGCGGAGCGCCCAGATTCCAGGCGGAGCGCCCAAACGCTGAAGCTTTCTTGATTTTTGGAGTGAAGTTCCTATTTTTCCCTTAAGTGGCTTGTATGTATTAATTAGCTTTGGGGGCATTTTAGACATTTCACCTAGCCTTATGAAAAACTATAAATAGGAACACTTAGCCATTTCTTCCATTAGCCAACTTTAAGTATAGAAATTGAGAGAGAATTGGAAGAGGCCGAGCCCTTCGAGTTCGAAGCTTGAAGCTTCGTGAATCTTGTACAACTTTAAACCTATGGAGATTCATCGCTAGTGTGAATTCCTTGTAAGGTTCGAGTTTCATTTCTCCCTTTTGGATAATTAATTCATGTTTTGAATTCATTAATCCGTTCTTTCTTCTTGTTTCTTGACTCCCCAATCCTTGTTTCCCGATATCTTTGATATCATCTATCTTGTATTTTATCGCTTCCGCATTATTTGTATCGTGTTTAGCTTCCGCTCGTTTTAGATTGCATCAAACTGTAGTACAGCTTATAAACCGTATCATTTTATTGATATTAAATTATTGTTTGCAGATAAAGTTTGTTAAAATTTTTAAATAATTGTTTGTAGATAAAGATAAAGATATTTATTTTTAAATTCAATTTAGAAGACTCTTTATCTTTAAGTTCAAACTTGATAACAGTAAATTTTTATATCCTCTTTTTATATATATAAATATAAATAAAGATATTCATGGATAACTTTCAATTCAAATTTTAAAATTGTATAAGATAAGGCAATAGGTTTTTTCTTTCAATTCAAATATAAAAAAAAGCACTTATCTTTTAATTTGAATTTAAATTTGAATAAAATAACATTACAAATGTTGTCCTAATGTCCTATTCTATATTTTGTCCTAAGCGTTCTTTCCTTTTAATAATACTAGTATAGCACCCACGCGATGCGCGGTCAATCAATATTAAAGAAATGTACTGCAAGCAAATTGTGATCTACTCTCTTATTTTTGTAAATTAAATATAATCTAGTTTATTCTATGTTTATTTTATAAAAATCAATATTTTCCAAATTAAATCAATGTTTTTCCTATTTGAATATTCTTACTAATTACAAAATAAAAAAGCTCTTCCATACAAATAAAGTAAGTGAACGATTCTTAGAACTTAAGTGGTATTCCTTAATTTATTGTATATATATCTTCAATCTTCTTTATAATCACCTTAATTTTTTGTAAATACTTAATAAATATACTGAATTTTCAATATTGTAATTTTTACTTGAGACTAAACATATGATTTTTTTAAAAAAAATGAAAAAGGAACACTCATAATCAGAAATAGCATCAATTGTTTTACGACCATATGAATATTCCTCTACATATTTACATATTCAAATTTATTCCATTCTAATCCAGTGATACGTAACTCAGCTACTGGTCAGTTAATTAGTTTGAACAATTTTTTAGCTGCATAACAATATAGAACTAAAAATCCACTATCCATGATCAAGCCATTATAAAAGAATCTATAGTATTTTCTCCCATCCTAATCATATTAGCATAGAAGTTGTTAATTCTAATAGAAGTAAAAAAAGAAATGTTGGTAGCTTCTAAACCATAAAATTATATAAAAGGCGTCCATAAGAAACTTGGATAATTAATTTTACTACATGATAATTCAAATCAACACATGAATTTCTTATATGGCAAAAAAAATAAAATAATAGAACCTCCAAATATTTGGGAAAGAAAATGCATCTTTTCTTTCCTACATATTATATTGTCAAAGAGGCACTCAAACTTGCTTATAGTACTATATATGAATAGAATCACCACAATCGAATTCTAAATTAATTTTATTTTTTGTGATATCAATAATGCTTATTAATTACTCCTATTTTTTTTTTTTAATAATGGTTCTCGATAACTATATCCTTTATCTGCTTCCTCATTATATTGCACGCAACTATCAGTACTTCAAGACAAAAAAGAAGCATCATGAAGATAACATATAAATATTTGTGAGCACATACATGAAGACATAAAGTAAAGAACTTATGTACCTTTAGGGGTCGTTCGGTTCATATATACTTTATGCGGGTATTAGTAATGTGGGTGTTAGCAATGCAGGTATTAGTAATGTGGGAATTATCAATGCGGGTATTAGTAATGCGGGTATTAGCTATGCATGCATTATAATATAGGGATTATTTGTTGAATCATTAATATATTATAAATTAATGCACAATATTATAAGTTAAAAAAAATTTGGTACTCCTTTAATAAATTAAAAAAATATTTTTATTATTATAAGGGTTAATTTATCATTTTAAATTTTAATACCTGCATTACTAATACCCACATTAGTTATTCCATCTTCTACCCAGTATAAAATAATATAGATTTCTATATAATTTATACGTATGTGTATTAGTTATGCAGAAAAGAAAAATAACCAACCAAACGTTGTATTGGTATTGCTGAATTTTGTATAACTATCCAAATTGAAACCAAACAATGTATTAAATTATCCTTGCTCCTATGCGGGTATTAAATACCCATCACTGCCTAGCGAAGGACCCATTAGTATCTTTTATTTTAATGCACTATCACATTATATCATTTACATTCTTCCAGATCAAATATTCCTATATATCTTTTTTGAATAAGATTAATATTTAAATAGCCTTTCACACTCTCTCTAATATAAATTGTACAAAAAAAAAAATTGAAAGAAAGAAGATAAATAGAAAAAACTAAATTACTCTCGAACATTCCAATAATAATGAATCCAAAGAAAAATAGAAAAGTATATATATTTAAAGGGTGAAAATCATTTTGACCCCCCAACTTTGGTTTAAAAAAGTCCCCCCTCAACTATGAACAATGATCAAACTCCCCCCTTTATCCTATACAATGTCCATTTTGTCCTTCCCATTTTTCAAACCTCATCTATGTGATATGTTTTTATATATAATTTTTTAATCAAAATATTTTACCTATAATTTAAATAATTTATAGATTTAGAAAATAATTTAAGTTCATCAATATTATCAATATGTTTAAATATGAATTTGCCACATAGTATATTCTCTCATTCTCTATCGTGTAGATAGATTTTTGAGTTTTAATTATCATTGATGAAATAGAGGCGGACTCAAGAATTGAAAGTTACGGGTGCCACTATTTATAATGTATGAATAAAAATAAAATAAAGAAGAGAGCAGAAGAATTCAAAATATGGCGGGTACACTAAAAAAGATGAAAGTAATGCAACTATAATTGACCAATGCACTCAAAAATAATTATGTTCTATGGTTGCCACCTTAATACATAGGTCTATTTTCAAGGAAATCAACACACAAATACAGAAAGTTTGGCCAAGCTGGCGAGTACCAGTGCACTTAACCCGCTATGTGGGGTCTGCTCTGTGATGAAATATAATCTACATAATTATTTAAAATTCATTTCATATAAATAAATAAATTTATTTTATATAGAATATAATTCTATCTTCAATAATTTCCTCTAATACTTCATGCATTAAAATTTTATTTTCTATTGTGCAATAGATTAACTTTGAGTTTTATTTTTTTATTCGTAAAGTACTAATACAAGTAAAATTATTTCTATAATTTATTCTCCTCATATATTTTATTGATGAAATCATTAAATTTTATGCTTTAATTATTATTCACTCTTTTTTATTTTAATTATAATATTTTTTTGTTATATAAGTTTAGAATAGAATAAAATATATTATGATATTAATGAAATAGAAAAAAATTAAAAGGTTTGATAATCATAAGGGTAAAGTAGGAATTTTTAAAAGTTTATTGAAAAAAGGGGGGAATTTGATCATTGTTCATAGTTGAGGGGGGAGTTTGATTTTTAACTCAAAGTTGGGGGGTGTAAATGATTTTCACCCTATATTTAAATAAGTAAACATCACTGCAAATATTGCTAAATAACATGAATAATATATTCCACTCAAATTTAGAAAGCAATATCACAGGAATATGATAATTTTCAATCATTCTATGGTACAATATTAGTCTCAAATACCTAGCATTTTCTTTGTAATTAAGAGACCATGCCCAAGACTGCCATGATAGCGCAGGATTAAGGAAAACTCAAATAATAAACTTAATAATAAAATGAACATCTCTTGTCGTCATTAATACAATATTAACATCTATCCTATCCATTGAAGAAAGAGAAATATTACTTCTCGACCACTTCACTACCACCTCTTCCTCCACAGTCACAAACCCTCATAAATTCTGATCACAAAAAAAGGAATAAAATAATCCACTTACAAAAGGGAGCAGAAATAACAAAGATTTACACAATATACTGAACAAAAGTATTAAAAATCTACTCAAAAATAATTTTTTTTTACAAATTATTCACACACAAGTTGTTTAAAAAGATACTTCTCAAATGAATTGGTAAAATGTATATTTGTTATTCTTCAAAAATATCTATGAGAACAGTATTGAACTACAATCCTAATTTTCAAAATAAGCAAATTTTTGCAGCCGGCTCTAAGTCATGTACGTAAAAAGGAAATATACCTTTACATGTGGATGCACCAATGGGAACAGCTCCTATAGCTAATAGAGTACATGTACATCATTTGATAGATATATATCAACCTACAAATAAACATCAACCAAATGAGTATATCTAAAATAGCAATAGTTTTACTACTAATATAGCAATATCCATATGCATAAAATACATCTAGCATGTCCCCTTTTTAAAACCTTTGTCATGTGCTGGAATTGAAGCTTAATATATTGGAGTACTTATTAATCAGCAAATCTTTGTCTTTCAAATTCAAATAAGACTTATCATTTTGAAAGATTCCTTCAAACAAAAGGTTCCAAATTAGCTACTTATTACTATCACCAATTGGCCACCAGTCTTTTGCTCCGTTTGGATGTCAACCAAGTATTATTAGGTTTAAACCTTCGCCAAAAAAGCACTCTATGATATCAATGCAAAAATCTAATTTGTGAATTACAATATATGCAACACCGATAGAAAGAGAATTGTAATTTATTAGAGATCATTGACCACAAAAGATATGTGTCTTCTGACAGAAATGATTCATTATTTTTAAAATCTTCATTAATAAGTTGCACATTACTTTGTACACAATTGAACTACTATAAATTAACAAAACTTTTACCTTTTTAAGATTTTTTGAATATAAATTCAGTTGGTAAATAGTTTGAGAACTATAAATGAACAAAAGAAAATATAGAAATATTAAAGTTTTTAAGTGAATACCTATGTATGTTTCTTAAATCCATCGTTGATAAATTCAAACAACACAGATGCTTTCTCGTTGTAGTTGGCTCTGGATTCAAAATTCCTGTATGTGCAATTCAATGCATTATAATTCGCCAAGGAATTCACATATATAAATAGAAACTACGAATTGCGATGCAAAAATAATGAAACAATCAAACGCAATAAGAAGGAAAAAGAGCAAAACCTAAATACTTTATGGAATGATGGTGCTAGAAAAGCCATCGAATATTGTAATATATAATAGACAACACTCAATTCAATTGTTATCTTCCCATTCAAATTCAAATTTAATATGTTTATCTTTAAAAAGATAGTTATCCATTAAAAATTCATAATTTTTTTTTATCATATTTCAAGATGACCACTTAAAATTTGGGAATGACTCGACTCTTTATTAGTTAAGTTCAGAGGAGTACGTTTGGATTTTTTTTCCTGATGAAACAATTTGAATTTTTTGATTCCTTATCTTTCCATTAAAAAATATCATATTTCAAAATTCTGTTTATCTTTCTAATTAAATTAAAAAAATATACCTATAGATTCAAATCTAAGTAATCTTAATCATAACTGGATTTGATTCTTATTCTAGTATATCACGTTAAATTTATGATAGGGGAGTAATTTGATAATGTAAACCTTGAAATCACATCTTTATCTTTTTAATTATCTAAGATAAGGTACTTTTTATATTTCAAAAACTAATCCTAATTAAAGATAAACACTTATCTTTTAATTTGAATTTAAATTTGAATAAATTGTCATTACAATTGTTGTCCTAATATCCTATGCTACATTTTGTCCTAAGCGTTCTTTGTTTTTATATATATATATATAGACTAGTTGTAGCGTACGTGCGTTGCACGTATCACCTTATTTAAATAGTATAAATTTTATATGTTAAGAGAGTGAATATAACATTACAAAGAAGATAATATGCATCATTTGCAAATATTGTATGCTACTGATATTATAGTTCAAACTAAAATGGATCGATCGTCCAAAGTATTCAAAATGTTGGACAAAGTCCCCCTGAAAAATAACTACAATGAAATGAGAAAAGACCTTCATTAAAATGGTCTAATATAGAAACTAAAAAAATGAAAAAAGAGTAGAAAATGGTGAACATGTTTGACATAAGAAGGGGAATTAAGAAGCTTACATAGTATTTCATTGATCATTACTCCAGAAACTGTTCATGGCTTTTGCAAAGGCTCTAGAGGGTCTCTTTAGCCGTGAAATCATTCTTTTTTCACATAATTTACTGCTGAAACTCAAGAATGCACCTTCTAAAACTCTGTTATAAAAAATAAGTGGTTGTGTGTACTTATTGTTTAAACGGCTACTCCTATTGTAGTTATTGTTGTGATATTATCACTGGAATTATTGCTTATCTCCATTTTAAACGTTTCATAAATCAAATTCCTTGTTTTAACCTATTACATTTCTAGCATTATTTCTATTGTTTTATATATACTCTAAACAGTTGATAACATTACTTCCTTCCATTATCCTTTACTTTCAAAAAGTTCTATTCTCTGTCCTTTGATAATATTTAAAATTTATTTTATATTTTTTGCATTTTCCCATTCTAACATCTTAGGGGATGATTTGATATTTAATGTTTCAAAGTCCAACGCTTAACTTGTCTTATGCTTTAACTTTAACAATAACTAATGATAGAAAGGTTTAATGATATGTCGAAGCACCCATCACTTCTCAACTTCTGTGAAAATCGATCAAACTACAATATAAGCTTGTAGATATTTTTAGATGTGTTCCAGCTTTCATAAAGTCTCCATACAATGATATATTAGCATTCTAGATATCAAAATAATAATGGTCTTTCTACTTTCATCCAAATATTGAAATTGGCGCTTTTGACATATTGGTATATATGTCTTTCTCAAATTAATTTTGAACCTTAAATATATTGATTTCCTCTTTTTAAATTTCTTTCACAGGTTTAAACTACAATAAGAACTTTAGTTTTCTCCTATAACTTTTCATTAGAACTCAAATACTTTTTTCAAATTGCTAATTGTAGAAAAGGTATATGTCACGAATCTTTCATAGAAATAAACAAATCCCCAACAGTAAGTTCATTGAGAATGAAATATAAAATGGAAAAAGATAACATAACTTTGATGAGAAAATACAGATGCAGCGTATTTATACATAAATATATAACAAAAATACTGACAATGTATGTAAGTAAAAGATTAATGAGCATAGCACATACCTCCATGTCGATTCTAATCTACTTAAAGTTTCAATACACCGCATAAGTTACCGAAAAAAATAAACACACCAGGTTAATTTTAATTTTCTTTAGATATCTAATTTACCACCATAGCTTCTAGGAGGCATCCATAAATTACCTTGTTCTATCTACATTTAAGATTTTTATACGCGTATACCATATCAATAATTTAGCTATTCCAAAAAACTACTAAACATTAGTACTAAAAAATGTGAATAAATAAAATAACAATCAAAGAAAAAGTATAATTCCTTGAAAATGATTAATAACATCAAATAGAAGTCCAGTCTTACTGTGACTTATCATTTTTCCCCCAATTACCAAATTATCTGATTATATTATATTTGAATTAGTAAAACGTAATTAAGATATAGATACTAAATAAGAATTCTGTAACATTACTCTCTTCGTCTTCACTAAATTAGATTATTGAACATGACGTGCAATTGTCATTCATGTATAAAAGTATGTTTATCACAAATTTTCTCAAAGCAGATCTATCTATTTGACAAAAACATTAATTTGAATTGCGAACCAATATTTATATGATTAGGAGAACGAATAAATGAACTTTCACCTAATTTTAAAGTCCTAACTATTAGAATATCCTACATGGTTCAAATTAAAAAAATAAAATAAAGTTTTAGAGTGTGCATGGAACAATAATAAGTCCATAGTCATCCAAAGTTCGATAGATCCAAAAAAAAAAAAAACATAATGAAAAAGTGTCGAATTACCTCATACTTTAACTACTGCAGGATGGTTCAATTACCACTTTCATTTAACCAACAAATGACCATCAAACAATAATTTAAAAAAAAAAAAAGAGATAACTTACAAAATATTGTGATGAGCCGAATAATTTACCTATGGGTGAAAAATAGGAAAAAAGAACGACACGAGCAAAGGGCTCCTTACCTTCCTTGCTCAGATGCTCCCAACCTGAAATTACATAGCGGTGGGATACAGCAATTGTTTTGTCTTAAATAGAAGTTATAGAGTTGTAGTACACTTCAAATTGATGGAAAGTTCCAATCCAATTGAATTACGTTTGGAATAACACAAAAGTTTGACCGACAAAAGAATGAAAAAAAAGGAAATAATGTAGTAAATATTAAAATTGAGTGAAATTACAATTTTATTCAACATTAAATACACTTATGAAGGGTAAAAAAGGCGAATGATATTTGAATAAGGCCTTCGTATTTTTATAATAGTATAGATATATAGGTAGATATAGATGATTCTTCCTTTTAAAGTCACAAAGTTTCATATTTTGCTGTATTTCATTATGAGAACAATATGAAAGCTGAAAATTTTCAAATCAACATGATCTAAAGAACAAAAGCATACCACAATTTAATGTGATTAATATTCTTCAAATAGTATCAGCACATTGTATGGGTTATAATACTAGAAACTTTTCTAATTTAATAATATGACTAGTATAGTATCTTTCGTACTACTTAAAACAAATATATTCTTATGATTTTATTCTACTGCTCAGATTTTTTCACTATTTAAAATTTATTAATAATATTCTTGAGTACTATTTATATATGAGAATTTGATATATACAATTTGCTACGATTTGTTTATGTTAACATTAACCGGGCATCGCGCGGGTACTATAATAGTTTGATTAAAATATGAGATTAGCCTACCAAGAGGGTTTTTTATACCCAGATTTAGCGTTATCGTGCTCAAATAGGCGTTATAGCGCCCCAGACCTTTGCTAACGCACCCCAAGCACTCTTTCGTGCATAAGGGCAGATTTTCCCTTCGCTATCGCGTGGCCACTAGCGCTATCTCGCATGGCAATTTTCAGCAGTTCTCCGGGAGCCCACAAACATTAGCTGGTGCTGTATTTTTAGTCCGAACAGGGCCATATGAAGCTCAGAATGACCCAAAATTTTTAATACAAGTTATATAATACTTATGTGACATACTCGCAAAGACGAATCTCAAATTGGATCCCTGAAACACAAAATAGGGTTCCCATGGGAAGAGATCAAATTTTGACTTTCGGATCATTAGCAAAAAATATCCGAACGACATCGGATTTCACTTCCGAAAGTTCATACATGTCAAAAATAATTATACAAATCTAACGACGCTTTTGGATTTCAAATCGAAGCTCATTTACTCATATCGAGCTTGAAAACCTCTTTTTGGCTTCGCCGACACCCAGAAATGAAATTGTCTTTCAAGACTATCAAACGAGGTCCAATTCAGCTCAAATTTTACAGATAGATTCTAATGGACCTTACAAAGATATTAAGACTATCAGCATGCCAATCAGAGCCCTAACTTGAAATGACTAACCGAGGTCGTTTCAGCCAAAAAGGGTATAAACGAACTGCTGCACGGAAAATTTTACTTGTGTGCATGTAATTAATTATTCATGTATCCTATATATTATACATATAAAATATCCTATATATCATACATATAAAAATATGTTCACATATGCATTTAAATTTTCTTTTTTCAATAGATAATATAAGCGACTTTTTTCTGTAAAAAACTATAAATAAAAGAAATAAATACTAAACGAAAAAAGGAAACTAACCACATAAACGGAAAAGTCATAAAAAAATAATAATAAGCGGCAATGCGCAGTTGCACTTGCAAGTTCTCTCTGCCGAATTACATTTAATTTCCATTTTATGCATTACTTTTCCAATAATTTTTTCTTTATCAAATTCTATTTTGTTTGGCCTATATCTTGGAAAAACTTCTTATTTTAAACACAATTCTTTTAATTATCTCCCTGGGAAGAGTACGAAAGTCATATCTATAATACATAAGAATTTATTATCACTAGTATAGCACCCGCACGATGTGCGGAGAATAGTAAAAGAAAGTTATTATAGAAAAATTTTATTAGTGATTCTAATCATTCACCCGTAGTAATGGTTTCTTATAGTTCCATAAATGCTCTACATTCACATATTGGTCAAATGTTTTATTAAAACAACACAGAAGAAATTTTTTCCTCTAAAACCAATAGTTTGTGAAATTTTAATTCGGAAAGACTTTGAGACGTCTCCAAAGAAAATCTTTTTTTTTCTCCAAGAGAACTCATTATTCCAATATCTAGATGCAATCAGTACTCAAATATAAAATTTATTTTCTATAGTTAAAAAAGATGTTAATTTATTGATATATCATTTGACCAACATGAACACACAAAATATTTTGTTTTTGAATATGTTTACTTAATTTTCGTCATTCATATAATACTCAACATGTGATTTTAGGCTTGTGGATGGATATTATTGCTTCAATGGTCACATGAGATGATTAGCTTAGAATTCACTTGTAAGGAGTTCGAAATAAAGACACAGTTGCTTTTCATTAAAGGGAAAATATAGAAGTTACAACAATAAAAAAAAGTAGTAAATGATACGTTACTATTTCAAATTTTTATTGAAAAACCTAGCATGAAAAATAGTCATTATGTTAGTAAAACATAGTCCCAACCTCATCTCTCACATCTCAACATCATATCATCTAAACACTATAACTATCTAAAGCAACAACCTTATCTAAGGATAAAAGTTAAAAAATTATATTCTATGAGCTATTCTGGTTTTTATTGAGCCTCGGTAAAATGCTTCTTGAATAATCATCTTAGTAATAGCCTCAATGGTTCTTTGCTTTTGATGAAATAGGCGATGATTCCTTTCATGCCAGACTTTATATATGCAACCTGCAAGCGTTCGTACACTTGAGGCATAAGTGTTGTCCTTTTGGCATTTCTAAGTGCCCACATTAGTTTATCTTCCCAGCACATTACTTGCCTCTTTGTACCAAGCCATTGTAGTAAGCTTGTCCAGATAAGAGTTGATTGCCAATGGCACAACAAAGTTAATCAAGAAAATGTAAAACAAATAAAATTGGCATAGGACATTGTTCTAAAGTAATGAAAAGCTAACAAAATAAAGAAACCTTCCATGGAGTTTATGCCTATAAATTATGTGTCAATCGATAACACTTGATCCCTACCATAACAAAGTTATATATATCATATAATTAATATATTAAATGTATTCATAAACATATAACAACTTGTAGAAGGCTTATGCAACATCCTTTTTATCATGTTGAAACAACTCAAGTAAAAAAATATTGTCTTGTCCTGCTTCTTTGCTATATGGAGTAAGACACAATGACACAACACAAACCGCTAGATTTCATTGCATCTTGGTAATGGATATCTCGCTGATGATGTTAGTTTTTGTGGTTATAGTAAATAATTAATATACTTTTTGCACTCATTTATTTTCAAACTTATATTATATTCTTAGTATAAGAAAAGTCATGAGTTTTTATTTGATAATGATATAGACTTGCTTTGTAAGATGATATTCAGCTATGTAAGATATGGTTTTAGCTATATATAGTACGAGCGAATGTGCAACTGTGAATATTTCTCCGTATTCATTTTATTTATTTATTTATTTTATATTTGAGGTTTGTTTGTTGTTTAAAAAATCTTTATATATGCGTTGTTATATTTGTTAATTGGTGATTATGTCTCTCATGGTTATCACAATGTTAACAGGTTCATATTGATAGTGCAAGTAATTGACCTGCTAATTGGTTTTTAAAGGCGTCCTAAAATTATAATTCTATTAGATCCCTTTTACTTGGCAAGGCATGCACGAAGTTGTTGAGGCTACTAAATGAGTAAAGCAAGGTGGTGTGATGAGAGATGTAGGAAGACGAGTTGGGTGTTTATTCTGTATAAATAAACCATTACTTCTTTATATGTGCGTGACTTAATTTTTCATCTTTGATTATCAGTTTCGCTATTTCCTTTATCCTTGAAAAGATAATAATGATTTCTAATTTATAATATGTTGAAATCCATCTCCAAAGTTAATTAAACTTTTTCTAATGTTATAATTTTTCAAAAAGCTCAACAAAATATGAAAGTCTGCTTAATGAAGAAAACTAACCGTAATCAAGATTACCCAATTCTTTACTTATGGACCAAAGCGCTTCCTCGCTATTCTTTCATCTTCTTCGATAGTTCTGGCTATAGAAGCAACACACATTAACTAAGTTAAATTAATTAACCATCATTCTCAATGCTCAAGCACGGTTCTAAGAAGGCAAAAAACAAACAAAAAATAAAATAAAATTTCAAGCATTGCATGACTAAATTAAGCAATTTCATCCGACAAATTAAACATGATGACATTTAAGAGCTGCAATAATTTTGAAGCAATAATACATCTATACATAACATATAACAATGTAAATAAATGTTGGTCCAAATTGTACAACCATATGAACATATGCATGGGATAATAAAAAATAAGAGGCCTAACACTAAATAAAGAAGAAAGAGAATAATAAGAACTCAATAGCTTTATGAAAAGATGAGACTGTTATTTGTCTGCACTTTCGATAATGACCAAAACAGAAATAAGATGAAGTAGAAAAATTCCAAGCCAACAGTATACACTGCCTGTCCTTAAGAAATCTAATCCCCTCACAGTTACCCAAGGTTTGTGGATTAATTTCTCCCAGGATAGAATGGAATTATCCTCACTGTGATAGCGGTAATTCAAATCACAGTGAACAGCGAACTCAAATAATGGTAGCAAATCACACTGACTCAGAACTTACTTTATTTTGAAAACAAATGCAAAAGTAATGAGAGAGAGAGTATGAAATTTTGGATGAACAAAATGAGGCAAAATGCCTCTCTATTTATAGCCACAAGATTTGGAGTGAAAAGGCATGAAGGTGTCTTTTGGTGAAATGGCTGTTCATGAAAGGCAGCCTTCAAGGTGGCTGTTCAATGAAAAGGCACCTTTTCATTGGAATAACTTTACAGCAGCCCACCTTTGGAATATTTGCATAAATAGTCCACTTTTTAATTTCGTTACGAAAACGGCTCCATATCAAATATTAATATAAAATATTAATATTTATTTCATTTCCCATTCACACCACTTTACCTTAAACCCAACAATCCCCCACATGAATGGGGAATGGCTATATGAAGAAAACATGCAGAAAACTATGTGATTTGCAAGTAAGAATTAATTGCATCTGGATAAGTGGGTTTCCCTTTGAACTTTCCGTAGTGAACATATATCGGATATACTCGGTCAATCGGTAGATTTGATATCTTTGAACCGTCGAACTTTGGTGTATACCTAGACAACATATGTCACACAATTAATCCTTGACCATTTTTGGTTCTCATTGTTGTGTTCGTTTCAGCCATGAACATCGCCTGGTTCATGAGTGCGTAGAGAATTGGCCTTACAGAATTCTCCTTGAAGCGGCTTCCACTTCACACTCACATAGGTGATTTCTAAACGTGTAATCCCGTAGATCTACACTGTTTGACAAACCCCGTATCAAACTTAGATAATCATTAAAAAACGTCTTTAACGTTTTATCCTTGGTACTAAACATTGTCTTATTAAGAGGATGGGTTGAGTTGTTTGACAATGTTGGAGCGGTCGTACACAACTTTGTTTGAGCTCCTTGAACCTAGATCTTGGGATCTCCAGTCTTCTAGGTAGAGTTACCGCCATGACGACTTGTCCTCGGCCATAGTCCCATTCCTCTTGATGATCTCTCAACATCATCTCTAGTTAAACCTTTAGTAAGTGGATCCGATACATTATCCTTTGACTTAACATAGTCAATTGTGATAATTCCTCTAGAGATAAGTTGTCTAATGGTTTTATGTCTTCGTCGTATATGACAATTTTTACCATTATACATAAGGCTCCCAGCCCTCGATATTGCCGATTGACTATCGCAATGTATACATATAGGTGTCAACGGCCTAGGCCAAAATGGAATGTCTTCCAAGAAGTTTCGGAGCCATTCAGCTTCTTCACCGGCTTTGTCCAAAGCTATGAACTCAGCCTCCATTGTAGAGCGAGCAAGCAAGGTTTGTTTGGATGATTTCCAAGTTACCGCTCCTCCACCTATTGTGAAAATATATCCACTTGTGGATTTTGATTCTTTTGAGCCGGTGATCCAATTTGCATCACAATATCCTTCTATAACAGCGGGATACTTATCATAGTGCAAAGCATAGTCTTGGGTGTACTCCAAATAACCCAAAACTCGTTTCATAGCCATCCAGTGATTTTGTCCAGGATTACTTGTGTATCGACTCAGTTTACTTATAGCACAAGCTATATCTGGTCGTGTACAATTCATGATGTACATTAGACTTCCCAACACTCTAGCGTAGTCTCGTTGAGACGTGCTTTGTCCTTTATTCTTTGTAAAGGCAAGATTAACATCAATTGGAGTCTTTGAAGTTTTGAAGTCTAAATACTTGAATTTTTCCAGGACATTTCTGATGTAATGAGTTTGAGATAATGCCAAACCTTGAGGAGTTTTGTGAATTTTAATACCCAAGATTAAATCCGCAACTCCCAAGTCTTTCATATCAAACTTGCTAGTTAGCATACGCTTAGTAGCATTGATGTCAGCAATATCTTTACTCATTATTAACATGTCATCCACATATAGACAAACAATGACTATATGATTTGGAGTGTTCTTAATGTAAACACATTTATCACACTCATTAATTTGGAAGCCATTTGACAACATTGTACTGTCAAATTTCGCATGCCATTGTTTAGGTGCTTGTTTTAGTCCATAAAGAGACTTAACAAGTCGACATACCTTCTTTTCTTTCCCAGGAACCACGAACCCTTCAGGTTGTTCCATGTAGATTTCTTCCTCCAAATCTCCATTTAAGAAGGCTGTCTTTACATCCATTTGATGGATTTGAAGATTATACACGGCGGCCAAAGCTATTAGCATCCGTATGGATGTAATTCTGCTTACCGGAGAGTATGTATCAAAATAATCAAGGCCCTCTTTTTGTCTATAACCTTTAACGACCAGTCTAGCCTTGTATTTGTCAATAGTACCATCAGCTTTCATTTTCCTTTTGAAAATCCATTTGTAACCTAAAGGTTTGTTCCCAGGAGGAAGATCAACCAACTCCCATGTGTGGTTGCTTAAAATGGATTCAATCTCACTATTGACTGCCTCTTTCCAATATGGAGACTCTGAAGAAGCCATTGCTTCTTTATAAGTTTGAGGCTCATTTTCCAATAGGAAAGTCATAAAATCTGGTCCAAAAGAAGTAGATGTCCTTTGACGTTTACTACGTCTTGGATTATCATTATTTGGCATACTTTCTTTTGTACCTTCTCTTGGTCGTTTCGTGCTGACACTTGACGATTCACATTCACTTTTATACGGATATATATTTTCAAAGAATTCAACATTATCTGATTCCATAACCGTATTAATATGAATGTCAGGATTTTCTGATTTATAAACCAGAAAACGATATGCCTTACTATTCTTGGCATATCCTATGAAAACACAATCAACGGTTTTTGGTCCTATCTTTTCCCTTTTAGGTTTAGGAACTTGTACCTTTGCCAAACACCCCCACACTTTGAGGTAATTCAAGCTTGGCTTTCTTCCCTTCCACTTTTCATATGGAATGGATTGTGTTTTGCTGTGGGGTACACGATTAAGTATTCGACTAGCTGTAAGAATAGCTTCCCCCCATAAGTTTTGGGGTAAACCCGAACTTATCAACAAGGCATTCATCATCTCCTTTAAAGTTCTATTTTTCCTTTCCGCAATCCCATTAGATTGTGGCGCGTAAGGGGCAGTAGTTTGGTGAATAATGCCATATTCCAAACATATTTGTTCAAAAGGAGATTCGTATTCACCGCCCCTATCACTTCTTATCATTTTTATTCTTTTGTTAAGTTGTGTTTCAACTTCATTTTTGTATTGCTTGAATGCATCTATAGCCTCGTCTTTACTACTAAGTAAATAAATGTAGCAGTAACGAGTGCTATCGTCAATAAAAGTTATGAAATACTTCTTTCCACCGCGAGATGGTATTGACTTCATATCACAAATATCTGTATGAATTAAGTCTAAAGGTTCGGAATTCCTTTCAAGTGATTTGTAAGGATGTTTCGCAAATTTGGACTCAACACATATTTGACATTTTGATTTATCACATTCAAATTTAGGCAATACTTCCATATTTATCATTTTCCGCAAGGTTTTATAATTAACATGTCCCAAACGTGCATGCCATAATTCATTTGACTCAAGTAAGTAAGAAGAAGCTTGAACTTTATTATTGATAGAAACAGTCATTACATTCAGCTTGAAAAGGCCCTCACATAGGTAACCTTTTCCTACAAAACTATCATTCTTAGTTAATACAACCTTATCAGCAACAAAAACACACTTAAACCCGTTCTTGACGAGAAGTGAAGCTGACACTAAGTTCTTACGTATTTCTGGAACGTGAAGAACATTGTTGAGAGTCACAACCTTGCCCGAGGTCATTTTTAGGCCTATCTTGCCATAACCTTCAATCTTTGCTGTTGCAGAATTTCCCATGAAGAGTGTCTCATTAGGTCCAGCGGGAGCATAGCTAGTAAACGCATCTTTATTTGCACAAACATGACGGGTGGCTCCAGAATCAATCCACCATTCTTTCGGATTTCCTACCAAGTTACACTCAGAAATCATTGCACAAAGATCTATCTCTTGCACTCCTTGGGAAATAGTATCTTCTACCATGTTTGCTTGACCTTTATTATTTTTGGCATTCTTTGGGGCACGACAGTCTACAGCCTTGTGTCCATATTTACCACAGTTGCGGCAATTCCCCTTGAATTTCTTCTTTTTCGGCTGATTGTTTGGTCCAGAAGGTTTCTTCCTTTTGTTGTTCTTTGGTGCATCATTTGTCTCAACGATATTTGCTCCCATTACTGTTGAACTTCCACGAGCAACCTTCTTCTCCGCAATCTTGTTGTCTTCCTCGATCCTCAAACGAACAATGAGATCTTCGAGTGACATCTCCTTGCGCTTGTGTTTCAAGTAATTCTTAAAGTCTTTCCACAAAGGTGGTAACTTTCAATTACCGCAGCTACTTGAAACGCCTCATTGATGACCAAACCTTCAGCAATGAGATCATGAATGATCACTTGCAACTCTTGGACTTGACTTATGACAGTTTTACTGTCCACCATCTTAAAGTCCAGAAATTTGGCGGCTACAAATTTCTTCATCCCAGCATCTTCAGTTTTGTACTTCTTTTCAAGAGCAAGCCAAAGCTCCTTCGAAGTTGCAGCAGTACTGTAGACATTGTATAAGTCGTCCTCCAGTCCATTCAGAATGTAGTTTTTACATAGAAAATCAGAATGCTTCCATGCCTCAATCACAACGAAACGTTCATTTTCAGGAGTATCGTCTGCCGGGACAGGAACATCCTCCTTTGAATCGTTGCAAACTCAGCGTGGTCAGATAAAAGAACATCTTTTGCTGCCACCTTTTGAAGTCAATCCCGCCAAAATTTCCCGGCTTTTCAGCCGGTGCGGGCGCAGGGGCCGGTGCAGATGCCGGGCGGCTGGAGCTTGCACCAATAGAAGCATTTGGTGTACCAGAAACACCGTTGTTATTTTCTGTGTTAGTCATTATTCTGTAACAACAAAATAACGCAGTCAGATTCAAACAATCTGATTTAATGTACAGTGAAGATTTTATATCTTCAAACCGATTTAATGTACAGTGAAGTTTTTATATCTTCAAACTGCAAATAATAATATAAATATTTAATAATCCGGAAGTTTTTAATCCTCTGAACGGATTAAACACACAACAATTTTAATAATCCGTTGAAGTATTTAAATCTTCAAAACTGGAATATTAAATTTGGAGTAGAAAATCTTTTTAGATTTTAGTCTCCACAACAGTTTGGAGTAGAAAATCTTTTCAGATTTTAGTCTCCACAAACAGCCTATTATCGATTAGCAGACCAAAATACAAATTAGATTTCTTAAGATTGTTATTTGTCTGCACTTTCGATAATGACCAAAACAGAAATAAGATGAAGTAGAAAAATTCCAAGCCAACAGTATACACTGCCTGTCCTTAAGAAATCTAATCCCCTCACAGTTACCCAAGGTTTGTGGATTAATTTCTCCCAGGATAGAATGGAATTATCCTCACTGTGATAGCGGTAATTCAAATCACAGTGAACAGCGAACTCAAATAATGGTAGCAAATCACACTGACTCAGAACTTACTTTATTTTGAAAACAAATGCAAAAGTAATGAGAGAGAGAGTATGAAATTTTGGATGAACAAAATGAGGCAAAATGCCTCTCTATTTATAGCCACAAGATTTGGAGTGAAAAGGCATGAAGGTGTCTTTTGGTGAAATGGCTGTTCATGAAAGGCAGCCTTCAAGGTGGCTGTTCAATGAAAAGGCACCTTTTCATTGGAATAACTTTACAGCAGCCCACCTTTGGAATATTTGCATAAATAGTCTACTTTTTAATTTCGTTACGAAAACGGCTCCATATCAAATATTAATATAAAATATTAATATTTATTTCATTTCCCATTCACACCACTTTACCTTAAACCCAACAGAGACTATATAGATGTAAATGTCTAACTGCCACTTTAAAATTGAGGGGATTAAATAGTGAATAAGGGGAAATAGATAAAAGAAACTTTATCTCTAAATTTACACTAATCTGAACTGTGTATAGGATAAGAATAATACTTTAAATTTTAAAAATTGAAGTTGTTACGAAAGGATAATGATCCTAAATGCAATTATTATCTCAATTTACTCTCTAGTTGTCCAACAAAAGAATTCCTTTCTTCGAAGTAATCGAATGTTGCCATTTACGTATGTACATGATCTGCCGAAGTCTTCGTATGTTGATACCTGTGACATTTATCCGCTAATGCAAATGCAAAGCTTTATCTTAGAGTTCAAAATATTTAGTATTTCTAATGGTATTATCTTATTTAAAAAAACAAAAATATATATTTTAAACCTCATCTTGCAATTGATTTAAAATAAATATATGGAGCAAATCACGTGATAGGTTTTATCCGTTGACATTTATCATATGGATAACACTATTATCAATTGTTAACGGAATATTAATTGAGTATTATAAAAAAAAATTGTTAGTTAAGATAGTAGTAGGCTTTATCTTTCAAAGTATTTACTGTTTTCTAATTAAAACTTTATCTCATTTTGGAGTTAAAGTAATGATAACATTATATTAATTAAACACTTATTTTTTAATTTTAATTTCAAATATATATCATTACAATTGTTGTCCTAATGTCTTATTCTACATTTTGTCCTAAGTGTTCTTTGTTTTTATATATACTAGTATAGCACCCGCACGATGTGCGGAGAATATTAAAAGAAAGTTATTATAGAAAATTTCATTAGTGATTCTAATCATTCACCGGTAGTAATGGTTTCTTATAGTTCCACAAACGCTCTACATTCACATATTGGTCAAATGTTTTATTAAAACCACACAAAAGAAATTTTTTCCTCTAAAACCAAGAGTTTGTGAAATTTTAATTCGGAAAGACTTTGAGTTGTCTCCAAGGAAAATTTTTGTTTCTCCAAAAGAACTCATTATTCCAATATCTAGATGCAATCAGTACTCAAATATAAAATTTATTTTCTATAGTTAAAAAAGATGTTAATTTATTGATATATCATTTGACCAACATGAACACACAAAATATTTTGTTTTTGAATATGTTTACTTAATTTTCGTCATTCATATAATACTCAACATGTGATTTTAGGCTATGGATGGATATTATTGCTTCAATGGTCACATGAGATGATTAGCTTAGAATTCACTTGTAAGGAGTTCGAAATAAAGACACAGCTGCTTTTCATTAAAGCGAAAATATAGAAGTTACAACAATAAAAAAAAGTAGTAAATGGTACGTTACTATTTCAAATTTTTATTGAAAAACCTAGCATAAAAAATAGTCATTATGTTAGTAAAACATAGTCCCAATCTCATCTCTCACATCTCAAACATCTTATCATCTAAACACTATAACTATCTAAAGCAACAACCTTATCTAAGGATAAAAGTTAAAAGTTTTCATTCTATGAGCTATTCTGGTTTTTATTGAGCCTCGGTAAAATGCTTCTTGAATAATCATCTTAGTAATAGCCTCAATGGTTCTTTGCTTTTGATGAAATAGGCGATGATTCCTTTCATGCCAGACTTTATATATGCAACCTGCAAGCGTTCGTACACTTGAGGCATAAGTGTTGTCCTTTTGGCATTTCTAAGTGCCCACATTAGTTTATCTTCCCAGCACATTACTTGCCTCTTTGTACCAAGCCATTGTAGTAAGCTTGTCCAGATAAGAGTTGATTGCCAATGGCACAACAAAGTTAATCAAGAAAACGTAAAACAAATAAAATTGGCATAGGACATTGTTCTGAAGTAATGAAAAGCTAGCAACATAAAGAAACCTTCCATGGAGTTTATGCATATAAATTATGTGTCAATCGATAACACTTGATCCCTACCATAACAAAGTTATATATATCATATACAAAATTATATCTACCCCAACTTTACTAATTATTATATTAAATGTATTCATAAGCATATAACAACTTGTAGAAGGCTTATACAACATACTTTTTATCATGTTGAAACAACTCAAGTAAAAATATATTGTCTTGTCCTGCTTCTTTGCTATATGGAGTAAGCCACAATGACACAACACAAACCGCTAGATTTCATTGCATCTTGGTAATGGATATCTCGCTGATGATGTTAGTTTTTGTGGTTATAGTTGAAACGACCTCGGTCAGTCGTTTCGGAAGTTAGGATTCCGATTGGCGTGCCGATAATTTTAAAATATTTTTAATGTCCATTAGGACCTGTCTGTAAAATTTAAGCTAAATCAGACCTCGTTTGGTAGGCATCGGAAGAAGGTTTCAGTTTTTATTGGCGATAAATATCAAAAAGAGATTTTCGAGCTCGGTTTTGCCGAATGAGCTCCGATTCGAAATCCGAAAGCGCCGTTGGGTTCGTATGATTATATATGACTTTTGTGAACTTTCGAAAGTGAATTTTGATGTTGTTCGGCTAGTTTCCGCTAAAATGCTGAAAGTTAAATAATTTGACTTCTTTTCGTTTAAATTCGCATCTTGAGTTTCGGGAGTCTGATTTGAGATCCGCCTTCGCGAGTATGTTACATATATTTTATATAACTTTTATGCAAAAGTTGGAATTATTTTGAATATCGTAGAGTATGATTTTAATTTTTATCGCGAAAAAAAAGTAAAAAAAAAATAAAAAAAAAAGAAAATGAAAAGAAAGAAGAAGAATGCAAAAGTGGGCGGTGGTCCTCATTTTGATGAGGAACGAACAGATGGGGGAAACAGAGCACCGCGAGGGAAATGAAACGCAGTAAGAAAAAATGCCAGAAAATGAGAAAAGGGGCCGGAGAAAAATAGCATTTTCATCCTGAAACATTCAGGTAATGATCCTAATATATTCTTTGAGTTTATTACGTGTATTTGAATATGTTTTAACGGTAAAACTTAGAATATTAGACATCGTTTTAATAAGTTCAATTAATAGTTTAAAGGGTCAAATGGACCCCGATAATGGAATTGATTATATATTCGTACTCAGTGAGTTATGGGCAATATATAAATGTAATTTATTTGGGGTTTGGTTATGTGACCTTAAACCCTGTACATAGGCCTGGCCTGCGTATTGCTTATGCGAATAGGGTATCAGGTTCCTACCTGGATTGCCCTAAGATGTGAGGAATGAAGCCTTTAGCCTAATTTGATATATTTTTCTGCTTATTGAATAGAGTGGGATCGTTTGGCAATGAATCCAAAGGACAAAGCGGTTATTGAGTGGCTGTACTAACTTTGTAACAAGGTAAGTGTTTATATCCATTTCTTTGGAGGCACCTGGCCTCGTGGATTTTCTACCACGTGTTCCTTACGTGTGTAGCTGCCGATAGGCGTACTCCTTACGCCTTAGCTTTGGATTTACATTGTATATTATATGTTATGTCCTATTGTTGGTATTGCATTGAGAATCTGAGCATTGTACCCTGGCTGTAAGTTGGCATCTACTTCCCGGCTGTCGATGAGAGTCCCGCGCCGGTGAAGGGTTATTATGGCATCACATTGCATTCATATGCATTATATGTCATTCATATGCATTACATTGCATATCATATTGGGTGCAGGAGTATTCCGCCCCAGGAGCAGGAGTATTCCGCTCCATTGTATCATATTGAGGGTAGGAGGATTCCGCCCCAGGAGAGCGCAGGAGTATTTCACCTCAGCTTTACATTATATCGGGTGCAGGAGTATTCCGCCCCAAGAGAGTGCAGGAGTATTCCGCCTCTGGTTTATATTATATCGGGTGCAGGAGTATTCCGTCCCAGGAGCAGGAGTATTCCGCTCCAGTTGGTTATCAGATTGGGTTCCCCTCGAATGCAGGAGTATTCCGCTTCGAGATGGGATGACGGGCACATGTGACCCTTTGCATCAGATTTCATTTCATTTCATTTCATCTCATTTCATTTCATTTATTTTCATACCATTGTGTAGACTTGGGGTACATAACTATTGTTCTGCTTATACGTGCATTGCTTATTTGTTGATGTGTTTCTGGCTCGTATTCCTGGCTGAGTTTTTGGTTTCATACGTGTTTTCGATTATTATCTGGCTCCGCCTTTTTAGAATTTAAATAAGAGGAATCTGGTTTATCTGTTTCTTCTCCCTGGCTAGCTATCCAATTCTTTGAGGTGGCTAGTCTGCCCCACTTATTGAGTCATTTTGACTCACCCTTGTTTGTTGTTTGTTTCTTGTCTATCTATTTCGTTTCGGCAGGTTCGCTCCAGGATTGAGTTCGCCACGTTTTTCGGGAGCGAAGACGACTTCAGCTGTCAGGGTGAGCCAGCTTTATTCCGGATGGCCACCAGTTTATTGTTTATTATTTCAGTTGCAGTTTGCTCCCTTTAGGAGGTAGCTGTCTTCTTTTGTACTCTTAGATGTCCAGTCTGGATAGCCCTAAACCTAGTATGTTGGGTAGTCAGCTGTAATTTCTTTTATACAGCTTAGAGGTATCAGTATGTCTGTGTATTTTTTTTAGTCTTATCCTTATTTATGAATCGTTATATTTATTTTCCTAATTTGATCGGTAAGGGTTCGCCCGACGGGTCTAGGGGAGGATGTCGGGTGCCCGCACGGCCTAGCCGAAAATGTGGGTCGTGTCAGTTGGTATCAGAGCCCAGTTTAGAGTCTATCCAGACTAAGACAGTGTCTAGTAGAGTCTCGCTGATGGGTACGTAGACGTCCGTACTTATCTACGAGGGGCTATGATGGCATTTAGGAAGTTTCACTTCCTTCTTTTCTGATCGTGCGTCAGTCTAGGATTCAAAAGTATTTTCGTTAATTCGTTAATTCCTTTGTGGAAATTGTGAACCTTCGTGCGACGAATCAGCAAACGGTATGAGTTCAAGACGAAGCAGTCTAGCCTGGGGCTAGCACTGACGGAGCCCCGAGAGTTTTTGATCGTGCTGACGATCTAGTTACGGATGTACGAGCTCGCGATGGGCTAGGGAGCAGAGCCTTGTGGTTCCCTGGGCTCTCTATGATGCTTTCACGAGAATCTTGACGATGCAGATACCGTAAGAACCTATTATTTGCTAGGAAGCTTATCAGGTTGTCGGAGATGCAAATATTCAGCCTTAGGGAGCTTCTATTCCAGTTCTTAATATTACTGCAGTGAATTATATTCCGGAGACAGCATGTGTTGTACCTCTAGTCATTCTGGCTGGTTAGTTAGCCTGAGTAATGGCTCGGTCCGAGTGTCCGAAGAGGTTGCATTATTTTACGCGGTTGAACCTTCCGATATTCTAAAACAATGCATCAGATAAACCTCGTGATTCTGTTTAAAAAATAAAATGATGTCAACATATCCTTCAAGCTCTTGATTATATCGAGCGGTATGGTGTTGATTATTCTGCTTTCCAGTTTCAGGGGTCCAGCATTGAATTGGTGGACCGCTCTCTTATTAACTAACTTGGTTCGATTTTTCTTCTAGATTCGTGGAAAAGTTCCTTTCGAGTAGTGAACGAGATGAAAAGTGTTGCCAGTTTGAGTGGATTGGACAGGGTAGCCTGTTGGTGTTTCAGAATATGAGATTAAATTCTATAGAATGGCTGGATATGCACTAGAACTAGTCCATGGATCTTCTGAGAATGTTCAAAGATTTATTGATGAACTTTCTTTTTCCTTGAGAGCCCAGATGGCTCGAAAAATTGAGGTTGGGACTTCATTTGACGTCGTTGTTGATATTGCTCAAAGGTATTAGGCATACCATAAGTTAAAACGGGAAAAGTGAGAGGGGGAGAGCAAGAGATCCCGTGGCCCTAGTGGGTAACCATGGTTCCTCATTTGGAGGTACGAGTTCTGATTATTTTGGGAGGTCACTTTCCAGGTTATCTCAGCTTGTGTCACGTGATTCTTAAAGTGCGCCAGTACTTCGTCAAGATCAGACCTAGTTTTTCTTTTTATAGCTATCAACAACCTGTCCAGCTTCCATTTTCACTGAAAAGGGTGTTATCATTATCGTGAGCCTGTCATTTTTGGTGGAGTTCTCCCTTACTCCGGCCAGTAGGCAGTCGTCCTTTCTCTCGTCATCAGACACCTGCACAGTCGCAGGGATTTCATTTAGATCTCAATCAGCCAGAGAAATGCCACCATCCAGTAGAGGTTGAGAGCGTGGTGGCAGTGGCTCTTCAGAAGGTGATTATCAGGGTAGTGGCTTAACTCAGCTGCAGAGGCAGTTCTATGAACTGCTAGTCTGGCAGGATGCTGAGGTATCCGATGTAGTAGACCCTGAGATTTCTTCTTCTCTTAAATATGAGTAAGATTCGATTCGTTCGATCGATATGGAAATGGTTGTCTTATCATGTTTCCATGGTTTTCTTGGATGTCGTTTTTATTAAGAATCGGTTGCGGTAGAGTGGTGAGCTTCTTGTACGATTTATTCCTGGCATTTATGAGACCCTACTAGTTTATCTGATCTAAATATGAGAGATTTGACGGTGAGTATTGCTATTGCCTGCTTGGCATCCTGTTATGCCGCCTTGTGTTATAATGTCAAGTCAGTTTACCTCTCTTCTCGAAATTTCGTGTTGGTAGGATAATGGGATCCTAATTCTTCACCATCAGCAAGTGTATTGTTTCTTCCGGTGTAAAGTGATCAGTAAGTAATACTCGATTTACGTGTCTCCTCTTGGTTCGAGACGCTAGTAGAGTCATGTTATTCCATGAGCTTGTCTCGGCATAAAAGGGTTTTCTGGTAAATTGTCAGAGTTTCCTTTTATAGGAAGGTTAAATTGTTATAGATGTCATTCCATAAAGCTTATTTAATGTCTATTTCTTCAATTTCAATTCTTTGGTTAGCCTGACTCGGAAGTAGTCTAGCTCTGGTAGCCAAGCAAATAAGAAGATGAGCTTCCTAAAGATCTAATTATTTCTATCCTCAGTCCATTTCCATTTCTTCTTCGTCCGGCACTAGTGAGCTTGGGCGATTGGTAGCCGCTTGTGACGTTCCCTGTGTTGAGCCAGAGTACGTGTTATTGTAGCCGGGTAAGCATATTATTGTTTTGGATATCAGTTTATCCGGGTATCCATTCCCATGTATAGTATAGTGTTGGTTCTGTTTTTGTGGATCATCCAGTTTCAGGGGAAACTCTGCCAAAATTTTTATATAGAAGTACCATCCATCAGGCGGTGGTGTTTACGGCAAAGGTATGGTGTTGTGAACTTGAGAGTTGCAGCTGTTTGGCAACTCGAAAAGGTAGTTGGTAGCTTAGGTCTGCCTACGTTCAGCTTTTAGCTAAATCTTCTTTAGTTCAGCAGACTGTGCGAGGATGGTTATTCCTATTCAAATGGCTGCATGAGTTTGTGCTTTAAGTGGAGGAGTCTTCCTCCAAATACTGAATGGTAATATTAAATCTCTGAGGTGTTGATACCACTTTTCTCACGACCCAAAGTAAGGCCACGGTAGAAATCTACAATGAGTGTTTATCATTGCTAAACCCACTAATAATGACAGAGATAAGCTGGCAACCTGATCATATATACGCACCTATCTGCTGAGAGCATAAAGTCTGGAAAGATGACACGACTTTAACTTGCTGGCAATTAGAACAATGTGCCTCTATCATAATCTGTCCACGTAAATTTGCAACATCAGAAACACAAAGTCTATCTTTATACATGAGAACACCGTCAGTAGTAACCCTGTATTGTGACTCCGATTTTCTTCTGACTATTTGTCTGTATTCAACTAAGAACTGGATCCTCATACTGACGCTGTTTTACTTCAGAAAATTTAGAGATAAAGGTCTAGTGCAGCTTGTCGTCCATCCATCATTGGCATATCTCTTTCACACCTCAACTTTTTGAGAAGTTACTTTAGCATTATAAGTGCACATGTAATCAACTTTGTTGTTGGTATTCTGCCTCAGCTCATGGTCCAACTACATGTCTCTTTTATTTTCACTTTTTAAAGTCATAATATTTCCAATTCTAAAGACAATACCCTGAAGTAGATGTTCAGTCTGAAGATCATTCCTGGTCTGCATGATACTATCCAGTAGTATTTGCATGATCTTTTTCCTTATATGATAGACCCTGTTCAGATGAACCTTTGACAGACATTCAAATATGAGTAACTACATTCCCACAAGGAGCTTGCAGAACAATACTAACATCAACTGAGATGTTGCATAGTACGTTCGTAAAAACGATATAGCTTGCATCAAATTTTCTATAGTGTGTAGTGACAAGGTACTTCAAAAGCTCTCCCCTATTGCATCAAGCGAGAGCTAATTCTTAGTTCCATCGACCTATTCTATATTGAAAGGTATATCGAAAAGGTGATTATCGGCTGAATCATGTTAATCCATTCAAAGTTCCGTGCATCTTTGCTTCGAAAATGTAGAACTCTCTTTTCGTGATCGAGAAAGGATCAGCTTAGTCAGAATAAGCTGTGTAATGGTATTATCATATTATCCAGATATATTTTATCCAAGAGTTTGATGTGCGTGTTATAACTCTGATTCTGTAATTATGAAATAATGTCCGTGCAGTAGTTTATGAAGGTTGTGCAAGTTCTCTTGTTATCTGCGTAAATCTTGCTTTAGATTTAGGCTCGTTCGAGGACGAACGAGAGTTTAAGTGGAGGAGAATGAAACGACCTCGGTCAGTCGTTTCGGAAGTTAGGACTCCGATTGGCGTGCCGATAATTTTAAAATATTTTTAATGTCCATTTGGACCTGTCTGTAAAATTTAAGCTAAATCAGACCTCGTTTGGTAGGCATCGGAAGAAGGTTTCAGTTTTTATTGGCGATAAATATCAAAAAGAGATTTTCGAGCTCGGTTTTGCCGAATGAGCTCCGATTCGAAATCCAAAAGCGCCGTTGGGTTCGTATGATTATATATGACTTTTGTGAACTTTCAAAAGTGAATTTTGATGTTGTTCGGCTAGTTTCCGCTAAAATGCTGAAAGTTAAATAATTTGACTTCTTTTCGTTTAAATTCGCATCTTGAGTTTCGGGAGTCTGATTTGAGATCCGCCTTCGCGAGTATGTTACATATATTTTATATAACTTTTATGCAAAAGTTGGAATTATTTTGAATATCGTAGAGTATGATTTTAATTTTTATCGCGAAAAAAAAGTAAAAAAAAATAAAAGAAAAAGAAAATGAAAAGAAAGAAGAAGAATGCAAAAGTGGGCGGTGGTCCTCATTTTGATGAGGAACGAACAGATGGGGAAACAGAGCACCGCGAGGGAAATGAAACGCAGTAAGAAAAAATGCCAGAAAATGAGAAAAGGGGCCGGAAAAAAATAGTATTTTCATCCTGAAACATTCAGGTAATGATCCTAATATATTCTTTGAGTTTATTACGTGTATTTGAATATGTTTTAACGGTAAAACTTGGAATATTAGACATCGTTTTAATAAGTTCAATTAATAGTTTAAAGGGTCAAATGGACCCCGATAATGGAATTGATTATATATTCGTACTTAGTGAGTTATGGGCAATATATAAATGTAATTTATTTGGGGTTTGGTTATGTGACCTTAAACCCTGTACATAGGCCTGGCCTGCGTATTGCGTATGCGAATAGGGTATCAGGTTCCTACCTGGATTGCCCTAAGATGTGAGGAATGAAGCCTTTAGCCTAATTTGATATATTTTTCTGCTTATTGAATAGAGTGGGATCGTTTGGCAATGAATCCAAAGGACAAAGCGGTTATTGAGTGGCTGTACTAACTTTGTAACAAGGTAAGTGTTTATATCCATTTCTTTGGAGGCACCTGGCCTCGTGGATTTTCTACCACGTGTTCCTTACGTGTGTAGCTGCCGATAGGCGTACTCCTTACGCCTTAGCTTTGGATTTACATTGTATATTATATGTTATGTCCTATTGTTGGTATTGCATTGAGAATCTGAGCATTGTACCCTGGCTGTAAGTTGGCATCTACTTCCCGGCTGTCGATGAGAGTCCCGCGCCGGTGAAGGGTTATTATGGCATCACATTGCATTCATATGCATTATATGTCATTCATATGCATTACATTGCATATCATATTGGGTGCAGGAGTATTCCGCCCCAGGAGCAGGAGTATTCCGCTCCATTGTATCATATTGAGGGTAGGAGGATTCCGCCCCAGGAGAGCGCAGGAGTATTTCACCTCAGCTTTACATTATATCGGGTGCAGGAGTATTCCGCCCCAAGAGAGTGCAGGAGTATTCCGCCTCTGGTTTATATTATATCGGGTGCAGGAGTATTCCGCCCCAGGAGCAGGAGTATTCCGCTCCAGTTGGTTATCAGATTGGGTTCCCCTCGAATGCAGGAGTATTCCGCTTCGAGATGGGATGACGGGCACATGTGACCCTTTGCATCAGATTTCATTTCATTTCATTTCATCTCATTTCATTTCATTTATTTTCATACCATTGTGTAGACTTGGGGTACATAACTATTGTTCTGCTTATACGTGCATTGCTTATTTGTTGATGTGTTTCTGGCTCGTATTCCTGGCTGAGTTTTTGGTTTCATACGTGTTTTCGATTATTATCTGGCTCCGCCTTTTTAGAATTTAAATAAGAGGAATCTGGTTTATCTGTTTCTTCTCCCTGGCTAGCTATCCAATTCTTTGAGGTGGCTAGTCTGCCCCACTTATTGAGTCATTTTGACTCACCCTTGTTTGTTGTTTGTTTCTTGTCTATCTATTTCGTTTCGGCAGGTTCGCTCCAGGATTGAGTTCGCCACGTTTTTCGGGAGCGAAGACGACTTCAGCTGTCAGGGTGAGCCAGCTTTATTCCGGATGGCCACCAGTTTATTGTTTATTATTTCAGTTGCAGTTTGCTCCCTTTAGGAGGTAGCTGTCTTCTTTTGTACTCTTAGATATCCAGTCTGGATAGCCCTAAACCTAGTATGTTGGGTAGTCAGCTGTAATTTCTTTTATACAGCTTAGAGGTATCAGTATGTCTGTGTATTTTTTTTAGTCTTATCCTTATTTATGAATCGTTATATTTATTTTCCTAATTTGATCGGTAAGGGTTCGCCCGACGGGTCTAGGGGAGGATGTCGGGTGCCCGCACGGCCTAGCCGAAAATGCGGGTCGTGTCAATAGTAAATAATTAATATACTTTTTGCACTCATTTATTTTCAAACTTATATTATATTCTTAGTATAAGAAAAGTCATGAGTTTCTATTTGATAATGATATAGACTTGCTTTGTAAGATGATATTCAGCTATGTAAGATATGGTTTTAGCTATATATAGTACGAGCGAATGTGCAACTGTGAATATTTCTCCGTATTCATTTTATTTATTTATTTATTTTTTATTTGAGGTTTGTTTGTTGTTTAAAAAATCTTTATATATGAATTGTTATATTTGTTAATTGGTGATTATGTCTCTCACGGTTATCACAATGTTAACAGGTTCATATTGATAGTGCAAGTAATTGACCTGCTAATTGGTTTTTAAAGGCGTCCTAAAATTATAATTCTATTAGATCCCTTTACTTGGCAAGGCATGCACGAAGTTGTTGAGGCTACTAAATGAGTAAAGCAAGGTGGTGTGATGAGAGATGTAGGAAGACGAGTTGGGTGTTTATTCTGTATAAATAAACCATTACTTCTTTATATGTGCGTGACTTAATTTTTCATCTTTGATTATCAGTTTCGCTATTTCCTTTATCCTTGAAAAGATAATAATGATTTCTAATTTATAATATGTTGAAATCCATCTCCAAAGTTAATTAAACTTTTTCTAATGTTATAATTTTTCAAAAAGCTCAACAAAATATGAAAGTCTGCTTAATGAAGAAAACTAACCGTAATCAAAATTATCCAATTCTTCACTTATGGACCAAAGCTCTTCCTCGCTATTCTTTCATCTTCTTCGATAGTTCTGGCTATAGAAGCAACACACATTAACTAAGTTAAATTAATTAACCATCATTCTCAATGCTCAAGCACGATTCTAAGAAGGCAGAAAACAAACAAAAAAAATAAAATTTCAAGCATTACATGACTAAATTAAGCAATTTCATCGGACAAATGAAACATGATGACATTTAAGTGCTGCAATAATTTTGAAGCAATAATACATCTATACATAACATATAACAATGTAAATAAATGTTGGTCCAAATTGTACAACCATATGAACATATGCATGGAATAATAAAAAATAAGAGGCCTAACACTAAATAAAGAAGAAAGAGAATAATAAGAACTCAATAACTTTATGAAAAGATGAGACTATATAGATGTAAATGTCTAACTGCCACTTTAAAATTGAGGGAATTAAATAGCGAATAAGGGGAAATAGATAAAAGAAACTTTATCTCTAAATTTACACTAATCTGAACTGTGTATAGGTTAAGAATAGTCCTTTAAATTTTAAAAATCGAAGTGGTTACGAAAGGATAATGATCATAAATGCAATTATTATCTCAATTTACTCTCTAGTTGTCCAACAAAAGAATTCCTTTCTTCGAAGTATTCGAATGTTGCCATTTAGGTATGTACATGATCTGCCGAAGTCTTCGTATGTTGATACCTGTGACATATTTATCCGCTAATTCAAATGCAAAGCTTTATCTTAGAGTTCAAAATATTTAGTATTTCTAATGGTATTATCTTATTTAAAAAAACAACATATATATTTTAAACCTCATCTTGCAATTGATTTAAAATAAATATATGGAGCAAATCACGTGATAGGTTTTATCCGTTGACATTTATCATATGGATAACACTATTATCCATATGCAGAAGTTAAAGATTTTTCAGACTTCTATCATGCTAACATGGTGACTGAACTGCAGTGGCAAGGAAGTTACTACACCTGGACAAACAACCAAAAGGGAGAAGATAGAGTTTGTAGCAGAATTGATAGGGCACTGGGCAATGATGAATGGATGATGCACTATGGCCATCTTACCTTAGAGTATGGAGAACCTTTGATATCTGATCACACTCCCATGCTGCTTCAAATTCAAACTCACCAGAGAAGTGTTAAGAGCCCATTCCGGTTCTTCAATGTATGGGCTTCCCCCTCACAGTTCATGAGCATAGTAGAGACAGGCTAGAGACACAGAAGAGGGTGTAAAGGAATGCAGAATGTGTGGCTGAGCCTGAAAGAAATCAAACCAATGCTGAAGCACCTGAACAGGGAAGAGTTCCAAAAAGTTACTGAGAACATAAACCAGGCAAGAGAGAATCTAATCACCATTGATAATCAAATCCATGTGGCTTACTCAGATAGTCTAGTTGATCAAAGAAAAGAAGCTTTATGCAACCTTGAAAAATGGTCCTTGATAGAAGAAAGCATTCTCTAACAAAAATCCAGAGCTCAATGGATCAAACTTGGTGATGCAAACAATAGATATTTCATGGCTGTTATTAAGGAAAAGCAACAGAGGAAATAGCTGACACAACTTACCTCACTAGAGGGTGTTCTACTAAGGGACCCTCTGAGCATTCAGAAGGAAGTAGTGAAATTCTATCAATCCCTTATGGGCTCAGCAGCACAGAACCTACCTGCAGTAAATAGACTCATCATGAAGCAAGGACCAGTGCTAGATCATCAGCAACAACTTCAGCTATGTGCAGAAGTTACTGAACAAGAAATATACCAAGGTCTATGTGACATAGGGGATGATAAAGCCCCAGGCATAGATGGATACAATGCAGTCTTCTATAAGACAGCCTGGTGCACCATCAAGAAGGATGTTTGTGATGCAGTTTTGGATTTCTTTCACACTGGCCAAATGTATAAGCCAGTGAATTGTACAACCATCACACTTCTGCCCAAAGTGCCACATCCCAGTACAGTCAAAGATTTCAGACCCATAGCCTGTTGCACAGTCCTGTACAAACTCATCTCTAAGGTTATAGCAAACAGACTACAACAAGTGATGCCTCATGTTATTAGTCAAGCTCAAGCAGGCTTCATACCAGGCAGGAAAATTGCAGATAATATTATTTTAGCACATGAACTGGTACAAGCTTATAGCAGAAAACACATCTCTCCCAGATGTATGATAAAGGTAGATCTACAAAAGGCTTATGACTCTGTAGAGTGGTACTACCTTGAGCAAGCCATGGAGTGCCTGGGATTCCCCACCCCCTTCATCAGATGGATTGGTGCCTGTGTGCACACTGTAAGCTACTCAATTTTCATTAATGGGGAACTTACAAAGCCATTCCTAGCTGCTAAAGGGCTAAGGCAAGGGGACCCTATCTCCCCATTCCTATTTGCCATTGCTATGGAGTATTTGAGTAGAAGCCTCAATGCAATAGCTCACAACAGGGACTTCAGGCATCACCCTAAGTGCAAGAAGCTCAACATCACCCACCTGTGCTTTGCTGATGATCTGCTCCTATTTGCTAGAGGGGATCTTACCTCTATTAAACAAGTGCAGCAGAGCTTTCAAACTTTCACTGCAGCCTCTGGTCTCAAAGCAAACCTGAGCAAAAGCCCAGTCTATTTTGGTGGAGTTGCAAGGGAAGAAAAGGCACAGATTCTCCAGTACCTGGGCTATGAGCAGGGTGATCTTCCCTTTAAGTACCTAGGAGTCCCACTGTCTACCAAAAAGATGTCCATCCTACAATGGCAGCCACTAATAGACAAAATGGTGGCCAAAATATCCAGCTGGACAGCAAAGAAACTCTATTATGCTGGCAGAATTCAATTAGTAAAAACTGTGCTTTTTGGAATCCAATCTTACTGGTCTCAGCTCTTCCTCTTACCTGCAAAGGTCACTAAACTCATAGAAGCTTACTGTAGGAGCTACATCTGGTCTGGGGAGAATGTGATAACCAAAAAGGCCCTAGTGTCCTGGGAAAAACTATGCTTACCCAAATCAACCGGAGGAATGAATCTCACTAATCTCAGATTGTGGAACAAAGCTGCAATAGCTAAACTACACTGGGACCTGGCTCACAAAGAAGATAAGCTCTGGATCCAATGGATTCATGCATACTATATAAAGGGAAATGATCTGACCACTATGCAGGCTCCAAAATCTGCAACATGGATGGTAAGGAAGATCATAGAAGCCAAGACTCTCCCTGATCAACCTACCACTGCAGGGAATCCTAAATGCAGCCAAATTAGGAGGTTGTACTTGACTATGATGGGGATTTTACCCAAACAGGAATGAAGAGGGCTCACTCTGAACAATATGGCAAGGCCAAGAGCCACTTTCTCCCTGTGGCTGACACTACAACAAAGACTGCTAACAGCTGACAGACTCATGTCATGGGGGCTGAGTGTAGACCTGACACGACCCAAAATCCGGTTAGGCCGTGCGGGCACCCGAGATCCGCCCCTAGGCCCGTCGGGCGAACCCTTACCAATAAAATTAGGAAAATAAATATAATAATTCATAAATAAGGACAAGACCAAAAAAACACAGACATACTGATACCTCTAAGCTGTACAAAAGAAATTACAGCTGACTACCCAACATACTAGGTTTAGGGCTATCCAGACTAGACATCTAAGAGTACGAAAGAAGACAGATACCTCCTGAAGGGAGCAAAATGATACTGAAATAATAAACATGAAACTGAGGCCATCCTGAATAAAAGCTGGCTCACCCTGACGGCTGAAGTCGTCTTCGCTCCTTCACAATGTGGCGAACTCAATTCTAGAGCGAACCTGCCGAAACGAAATAAATAGACAAAAACAAACAACAAACAAGGGTGAGTCAAAAGGACTCAATAAGTGGGGGCAGACTAGCCACCTCAAAGAATAGGATAGCTAGCCAGGGAGAAAAGAAATAGATAAACCAAATTCCTCTTACTTAAATTATGAAAAAGCAAAGCCAGATAATAACCAGAAACACGTATGGAATCATAAACTCATTAATAACCAGGAACGTAAGATGGCCAGGACATATAGGTATCCTGTACATATCAACAATCAGAAATACATCCTGTTGCGGCGTGCAACCCGACCCATATATTCATCCTGTCGCGGTGTGCAACCCGAGCCATATATTCATACTATCGCAGCATGCAACCCGATCCATATATTTATACCGTTGCGGCGTGCAACCCGATCCATATATTTACACCGTTGCAGCGTGTAACCCGATCCCCGCAACCAAGAATACGAGCTAGAAATAAATAGGCAAACTGAGATATGTCTACGACATAGTATACATACCGCATACATAAAACACAACACAATACACACAATAGTCAGTATGCGGTGCAATGAGATGGGATGAATGCGGTACGATGCAATGCAGTCACATATGCCTGATACCTATCTCCGGCGCGGGACTCTCATCGTCTACCGGGAGATATATGCAATAATGACCCTTCACCGGCTCGGGTCTCTCATCGATTACGGGGAAGTATATGCAATGATGACCCTTCACCGGTGCGGGACTCTCATCGCCAACCGGGAAGTATATGTAATAATGACCCTTCACTGGTGCGGGACTCTCATCGCCAACCGGGAAGTACATGCAATGATGATCCTTTACCGGCTCGGGACTCTCATCGATTATCGGGAAGTATATGCAATGATGACCCTTCACCGGTGCGGGACTCTCATCGCCAACCGGGAAGTATATGTAATAATGATCCTTCACCGGCTCGGGACTCTCATCGATTACCGGGAAGTATATGCAATGATGAACCTTCACAGGTGCGGGACTCTCATCGCCAACCGGGAAGTATATGCAATACTCAAAACCAGAGTGCAATGCCCATATGCTCAATGCAATACCAACAACAGGGCATAACATATAATATACAATGTAAATTCAAAGCTAAGGCGTAATGAGTACGCCTATCGGCAGCTACACACGCAAGGAACACGTGGCAAAATATCCACAAGGCCAAGGGCCTCCAAAGAAATGGATACAAACACTTACCTCGTTCCGAAGTTAACACTACTACCCAACAACCGCTTTATTCTTTGAATTCATTGCCAAAGGATCCCACTGTGTTCAATAAGCTGAAAAATATATCACATTAGGCTAAAGGCTTCATTCCTCACATTTTAGCGCAATCCAGGTAGGAACCTGATACCCTATTCGCATACGCAATACGCAGGCCAGGCCTATATACAGGGTTTAAGGTCACATAACCAAACCCCAAATAATTTACATTTATATGTTGCCCATAACTCACTCAGTATGAATATATAATCAATTTCATTATCGGGGTCCATTTGACCCTTTAAACTGTTAATTGAACTTATTAAAATGATGTATAATATTCCAAGTTTTACCGCTAAAACATATTCAAACACACGTAATAAACTCAAATAATATATTAGGATCATTACCTGAATGTTTCAGGGTGAAAATTCTACTTTTATTCGGCCCCTTTTCTCATTTCTGGCATTTTTTCTTCTGCGTGTTTCCTATTTTATTTCTCTGTTTCTCGCCAAGTTCATTCTGTTTTTTGCTATCAATTTTGAGCTTCTAAATGAGCTTTAAGCTCATCCAGCCGCCTCCATTCTTTGTTTCTTTCCTTTTTGTCTTTTTCTTTTTTCATTTTTTTTATTTTCTTTTCTTTTCTTTACGCGGTGAAAATTAAAACGGAATCCTATGATATTCGAATTAATTCCAAATTTTGCATACCGGTTATACAAAATATATGTAATATACTCGCAAAGGCGGATCTCAAATTGGACTCCCGAAACTCAAGATGCGAATTTAAATAGAAAAAGTCAAATTATTTAACTTTCGGTATTTTAGCGGAAACTAGCCGAACAACATCGAAAATTCACTTTCGAAAGTTTACAAAAATAAAAAATAATCATACGAACCTAACGGCGCTTTCGGAATTCGAATCGGAGCGCATTCGGCAAAACCGAGCTCGAAAATCTCTTTTTAATATTTATCGCCAATAAAAACTGAAACCTTCTTCCGATGCCTACCAAACGAGGTCTGATTTAGCTCAAATTTTACAGACAGGTCCTAATGGACATTAAGAATATTTTAATATTATCGGCACGCCAATCGGAGTCCTAACTTTCGAAACGACTGACCGAGGTCATTTCATTCTCCTCCGCTTAAACTCTCGTTCGTCCTCGAACGAGCCTAAATCTAAAGAAAAATTCGCACAAATAGCAAAAGAACTTGCACGACCTTCATAAGCTACTCCACGGGTATTATTTTCTGATTACAGGATCAGAATTATAACACGCATATCGAACTTTTGGAATAAAATATATCTAGATAATATGATAATACCATTGCACAGCTTATTCTGACTAAGCTGATCCTTCCTCGATCACGAGAAGAGAGTTCTACATTTTCGAAGCAAAGATACACGAAACTTTGAATGGGTTAACATGATTCAGCCGATAATCCCTCTTCGATAAACCTTTCGATATAGAACAGGTCGATGGAACTAAGAATTAGCTCACGCTTTAGCAACGCTTAGAGATTTAATATTATGATTCGGTATCAATTGGAGGAAGACTCTTCCACTTAGAGCACAAACTCATACAACTAATTTGAATAGAAATAGTCGTCCACGCACAACCTGCTGGATTAAGGAAGGCTTAGCTAAATAGAGAACGCGGCTCAGACCTGAGCTACCAAATTACTCTCTCAAGTGGCCAAACAGCTACAACTCTCGAGTTCACAGCTTCATACATTTTCTATAAGTACCATCGCCTGATGGATCAAATCAAACGTCAAATGACGCCTCTCATTACCCTTAGTAGCCTAGAAAAACAACAATGTGGATACCCGGTTACCTTGACACGCACTCTGGCTCCACACAGACAGAAGAAGAAATGGCAACGGACTGAGGATAGAAATAAGTAGAGCTTTAGGAAGGTCATCTTTTTATTTGCTTGGCTCCCAGAGCTACACTACTTCCGAGTCGGCTAACCAAAGAATCGCAATTAAGGAGATAGACATTAAATAAGCTTTATGGAATGACATCTATGCCAATTTAACCTCCCAATTAGAAGGAAACTCTGACAATTTACCAGAAAACCCTTTTATAATCCAGATAAGCTCATGAGATAACATGACTTTACTAGTGTTTTGAACCAAATGGAGATACGTAGATCGAGTATTACTTAGTAACCACTTTACACCAGTAGAAACAATGACACTTTCTGATGGTGATGAACTAGAATCCCATAATCCAACCAACACGGAATTTTCGAGAACAGAGGTAAACTAATTTGATATAATAATAGAAGGTGGCACTATAAGATGCCAAGCAGAAAATACTGCCCACTCACTCCCAATCTCTCACATTTAAACCTGATAAATTAGTAGGGTCTCACAAATTCCAGGAATAAATCATACTAGATGTTCACCCCTCTACCGCAACCAATTCTTAATAGAAACAATATCCAAGGAAACCATGGAACATGATATGACAGACCATCTCCAGATCGATCGGAAGAGTCAAATCTTACTCACATATAAGGGAAGAAGAAACACATGGGTCTACTACATCGGATGCCTCAGCATCCTGCCAGACTGGCGGTTCATAAAACAGCCTCTGCGGCTGAACTAAGCCGCTACACAGATAATTACATTCTGTAGAATAACTGCCACCACGCTCTCAACCTTTACTGGATCGTGGCATTTCTCTGGCTGATTAAGATCTAAATGAAATCCCTGCGACTGGGCAGGTGCCTGAGGGCAAGAAGAAGGACGACTGCCTACTTGCCGGAGTAAGGGAAAACTCCTCAAAGGATAACCAGACCCACGACAATGATAACACCTTTTCGCTGAAAATAGAAACTAGACCGATTGTTGAAAGCTACAAAGAGAAAGCTGAGTCTAATCTTGATGAACTACCCGTGCACTCTAAGAATCACGTGACACAAACTGAGATAACCTGGAAGGTGACCTCCCAAAATAATTAGAACTCTTACCTCCAAATGAGGTACCATGGTTGCCTACCAGGGCCATGGAATTTCTTGCTCTCCCGCTCTAACTCTTCCCCCTCTAACTTATGGTATGCCTAATACCTTTGAGCAATATCAATAACGACATCAAATAAAGTCACAACCTTAATTTTTCGAGCCATCTGGGATCTCAAGGAAGGAGAAAGGTCACAAATAAATCTCTGAATCTCTCGAAAGGCTCTCATGGACTAGTTCTAATGCATATTCTATAGAATTTAATCTCATATTCTGAAACCAACAGACTAACCGACAGACTACCCTGTCCAATCCACTCAAACTGGAAACACTTTTCATCTCGCTCGCTACTCGAAAGGAACTTTTCCACGAATCTAGAAGAAAAATCGAACCAAGTTAGCTAATATAAGAGCGGCTCACCCATTCAAGGCTAGACCCTAAAACTGGAAATAAGAATAATCAACACCATACCTCTCGATATAATCAAGAGCCTGAAGGATACATTGACATCATTTTATTTTTAAAAAAAATCACGAGGTTTATCTGAAGCATTGCTTAAGAATATCGGAAGGTTCAATTGGGTAAAATAATGTAGCCCTTTCAGATACTCGGACCAAGCCATTACTCGGGCTAGCAAACCAGCCAGAATAACTTGAGGCACAACACATGCTGTCTCCGGAACATAATTCACTGCAGCAATATTAAGAATCGAAAAAGGAGCTCCCTGAGATCGAACGTCTGCACATGCGGCAACCTGATAGGCTGTCCAGCGAATAATAGGTTCTTACGGTATCTGCATCGCCAAGATTCTCGTAAAAACATCGTAGAGAGCCAAGGGAACCACAAGGCCCTGCTTCCTTGCCCATCGCGAGCTCGTACAGCTGGGGCCTACGCAACTGGATCGTCAGCACGATCCACAACTCTCGAGGCTTGTGTAGCTCTAGCCTCAGGCTAGACTACTTCGTCTTGAATTCCTTCCGTTTGCTGATTTGTCGTACGAGGGTTCACAATTACCACGAACGAATTAACGAAAATACTTTTGCATCCTAGACCAACGCACGATCAGAAATGAAGGAAGTGAAACTTCCTAAATGCCATCATAGCCTCTCGTAGATAAGTATGGACGTCTACGTACCCATCACCGAGACTCTACTAGACACTGTCTTAGTCTGGATAGACTCTAAACTGGGCTCTGATACCAACTGACACGACCCAAAATCCGGTTAGGCCGTGCGGGCACCCGACATCCTCCCCTAGGCCCGTCGGGCAAACTCTTACCAATAAAATTAGGAAAATAAATATAATAATTCATAAATAAGGACAAGACCAAATAAACCACAAACATACTGATACCTCTAAGCTGTACAAAAGAAATTACAGCTGACTACCCAACATACTAGGTTTAGGGCTATCCAGACTAGACATCTAAGAGTACGAAAGAAGACAGATACCTCCTGAAGGGAGCAAAATGATACTGAAATAATAAACATGAAACTGTGGCCATCCTGAATAAAAGCTGGCTCACCCTGACGGCTGAAGTCGTCTTCGCTCCTTCACAATGTGGCGAACTCAATTCTAGAGCGAACCTGCCGAAACGAAATAAATAGACAAAAACAAACAACAAACAAGGGTGAGTCAAAAGGACTCAATAAGTGGGGCAGACTAGCCACCTCAAATAATAGGATAGCTAGCCAGGGAGAAAAGAAATAGATAAACCAAATTCCTCTTACTTAAATTATGAAAAAGCAGAGCCAGATAATAACCAGAAACACGTATGGAACCATAAACTCATTAACAACCAGGAACGTAAGATGGCCAGGACATATAGGTATCCTGTACATATCAACAATCAGAAATACATCCTGTTGCGGCGTGCAACCCGACCCATATATTCATCCTGTCGCGGTGCAACCCGAGCCATATATTCATACTATCGCAGCATGCAACCCGATCCATATATTTATACCGTTGCGGCGTGCAGCAAGATCCATATATTTACACCGTTGCAGCGTGCAACCCGATCCCCACAACCCAGAATTAGAGCTAGAAATATATAGGCAAACTGAGATATGTCTACGACATAGTATACATACCGCATACATAAAACACAACACAATACACACAATAGTCAGTATGCGGTGCAATGAGATGGGATGAATGCGGTACGACGCAATGCAGTCACATATGCCTGATACCTATCTCCGGGGCGGGACTCTCATCGTCTACAGGGAGATATATGCAATAATGACCCTTCACTGGCTCGGGACTCTCATCGATTACCGGGAAATATATGTAATAATTACCCTTCACCGATGTGGGACTCTCATCGCCAACCGGGAAGTATATGCAATGATGATCCTTCACCGGCTCGGGACTCTCATCGATTACCGGGAAGTATATGCAATGATGACCCTTCACCGGTGCGGGACTCTCATCGCCAACCGGGAAGTATATGTAATAATGATCCTTCACCGGCTCGGGACTCTCATCGATTACCGGGAAGTATATGCAAGGATGAACCTTCACCGGTGCGGGACTCTCATCGCCAAGCGGGAAGTATATGCAATACTCAAAACCAGAGTGCAATGCTCATATGCTCAATACAATACCAACAACAGGGCATAACATATAATATACAATGTAAATTCAAAGCTAAGGCGTAATGAGTACGCCTATCGGCAGCTAAACACGCAAGGAACACGTGGTAGAATATCCACAAGGCCAAGGGCCTCCAAAGAAATGGATACAAACACTTACCTCGTTTCGAAGTTAACACTGCTACCCAACAACCGCTTTATTCTTTGAATTCATTGCCAAACGATCCCACTGTGTTCAATAAGCAGAAAAATATATCACATTAGGCTAAAGGCTTCATTCCTCACATCTTAGGGCAATCCAGGTAGGAACCTGATACCCTATTCGCATACGCAATACGCAGGCCAGGCCTATATACAGGGTTTAAGGTCACATAACCAAACCCCAAATAATTTACATTTATATGTTGCCCATAACTCACTGAGTACGAATATATAATCAATTTCATTATCGGCGTCCATTTGACCCTTTAAACTGTTAATTGAACTTATTAAAACGATGTATAATATTCCAAGTTTTACCGCTAAAACATATTCAAACACACGTAATAAACTCAAATAATATATTAGGATCATTACCTGAATATTTCAGGGTGAAAATTCTACTTTTTTCCGGCCCCTTTTCTCATTTTCTGGCATTTTTTCTTCTGCGTGTTTCCTATCTTATTTCTCTGTTTCTCGCCAAGTTCATTCTGTTTTTGCTATCAATTTTGAGCTTCTAAATGAGCTTTAAGCTCATCCAGCCGCCTCCATTCTTTGTTTCTTTCCTTTTTGTCTTTTTCCTTTTTCATTTTTTTTATTTTCTTTTCTTTTCTTTTCGCGATGAAAATTAAAACGGAATCCTACGATATTTAAATTAATTCCAACTTTTGCATACCGGTTATACAAAATATATGTAATATACTCGCAAAGGCGGATCTCAAATTGGACTCCCGAAACTCAAGATGCGAATTTAAATAGAAAAAGTCAAATTATTTAACTTTCGGCATTTTAGCGGAAACTAGCGGAACAACATCGAAAATTCACTTTCGAAAGTTTACAAAAATAAAAATAATCATACGAACCTAACGGCGCTTTCGGATTTCAAATCGGAGCTCATTCGGCAAAACCGAGCTCGAAAATCTCTTTTTAATATTTATCGCCAATAAAACTGAAACCTTCTTCCGATGCCTACCAAACGAGGTCTGATTTAGCTCAAATTTTACAGACAGGTCCTAATGGACATTACGAATATTTTAAAATTATCAGCACGCCAATCGGAGTCCTAACTTCCGAAACGACTGACCGAGGTCGTTTCATTCTCCTCCACTTAAACTCTCGTTCGTCCTCGAACGAGCCTAAATCTAAAGAAAAATTCGCACAAATAGCAAAAGAACTTGCACGACCTTCATAAGCTACTCCACGTATATTATTTCCTGATTACAGGATCAGAATTATAACACGCATATCGAACTTTTGGAATAAAATATATCTGGATAATATGATAATACCATTGCACAGCTTATTCTGACTAAGCTGATCCTTCCTCGATCACGAGAAGAGAGTTCTACATTTTCGAAGCAAAGATACACGGAACTTTGAATGGGTTAACATGATTCAGCCGATAATCCCTCTTCGATATACCTTTCGATATAGAACAGGTCGATGGAACTAAGAATTAGTTCACGCTTTAGCAACGCCTTAGAGATTTAATATTATGATTCGCTATCAATTGGAGGAAGACTCCTCCACTTAGAGCACAAACTCATACAACTAATTTGAATAGAAATAGTCGTCCTCGCACAACCTGCTGGATTAAGGAAGGCTTAGCTAAATAGAGAACGCGGCTCAGACCTGAGCTACAAAATTACTCTCTCGAGTGGCCAAACAACTGCAACTCTCGAGGGCACAGCTTCATACATTTTCTATAAGTACCATCGCCTGATGGATCAAATCAAACGTCACATGACGCCTCTCATTACCCTTAGTAGCCTAGAAAAACAACAATGTGGATACCCGGCTACCTTGACGCGCACTCTGGCTCCACACAGACAGAAGAAGAAATGGCAACGGACTGAGGATAGAAATAAGTAGAGCTTTAGGAAGGTCATCTTTTTATTTGCTTGGCTCCCAGAGCTACACTACTTCCGAGTCGGCTAACCAAAGAATCGCAATTAAGGAGATAGACATTAAATAAGCTTTATGGAATGACATCTATGCCAATTTAACCTCCCAATAAGAAGGAAACTCTGACAATTTACCAGAAAACCCTTTTATAATCCAGATAAGCTCATGAGATAACATGACTTTACTAGTGTTTTGAACCAAATGGAGATACGTACATCGAGTATTACTTACTAACCACTTTACACCAGAAGAAACAATGACACTTTCTGATGGTGATGAACTAGAATCCCATAATCCAACCAACACGGAATTTTCGAGAACAGAGGTAAACTAATTTTATATAATAATAGAAGGTGGCACAATAAGATGCCAAGCAGAAAATACTGCGCACTCACTCCCAATCTCTCACATTTAAACCTGATAAATTAGTAGGGTTTCACAAATTTCAGGAATAAATCATACTAGATGTTCACCCCTCTACCGCAACCAATTCTTAATAGAAACAATATCCAAGGAAACCAAGGAACATGATATGACAGACCATCTCCAGATCGATCGGAAGAGTCAAATCTTACTCACATATAAGGGAAGAAGAAACACATGGGTCTACTACATCGGATGCCTCAGCATCCTGCCAGACTGGCGGTTCATAAAACAGCCTCTGCGGCTGAACTAAGCCGCTACACTGATAATTACATTCTGAAGAATAACTGCCACCACGCTCTCAACCTTTACTGGATCGTGGCATTTCTCTGGCTGATTGAGATCTAAATGAAATCCCTGCGACTGGGCAGGTGCCTGAGGGCAAGGAGAAGGACGACTGCCTACTTGCCGGAGTAAGGGAAAACTCCTCAAAGGATAACTAGACCCACGACAACGATAACACCTTTTCGCTGAAAATAGAAACTAGACCGATTGTTGAAAGCTACAAAGAGAAAGCTGAGTCTAATCTTGATGAACTACCCGTGCACTCTAAGAATCACGTGACACAAACTGAGATAACCTGGAAGGTCACCTCCCAAAATAATCAGAACTCTTACCTCCAAATGAGGTACCATGGTTGCCTACCAGTGCCATGGAATTTCTTGCTCTCCCGCTCTAACTCTTCCCCCTCTAACTTATGGTATGCCTAATACCATTGAGCAATATCAGGAACGACATCACATAAAGTCACAACCTCAATTTTTCGAGCCATCTGGGATCTCAAGGAAGGAGAAAGGTCACCAATAAATCTCTGAATCTCTCGAAAGGCTCATGGACTAGTTCTAATGCATATTCTATAGAATTCAATCTCATATTCTGAATCCAACAGACTAACCGACAGACTACCCTTTCCAATCCACTAAAACTGGAAACACTTTTCATCTCGCTCGCTACTCGAAAGGAACATTTCCACGAATCTAGAAGAAAAATCGAACCAAGTTAGCTAATAAAAGAGCGGCCCACCCATTCAAGGCTAGACCCTAAAACTGGAAATAAGAATAATCAACACCATACCTCTCGATATAATCAAGAGCCTGAAGGATACGTTGACATCATTTTATTTTTAAAAAAATCACGAGGTTTATCTTATGCATTACTTAAGAATATCGGAAGGTTCAATTGGGAAAAATAATGTAGCCGTTTCAGATACTCGGACCGAGCCATTACTCGGGCTAGCTAACCATCCAGAATAACTAGAGGCACAACACATGCTGTCTCCGGAACATAATTCACTGCAGCAATATTAAGAACCGAAAAAGGAGCTCCCTGAGATCGAACGTCTGCACATGCGGCAACCTGATAGGCTGTCCAGCGAATAATAGGTTCTTACGGTATCTGCATCGCCAAGATTCTCGTAAAAACATCGTAGAGAGCCAAGGGAACCACAAGGCCCTGCTTCCTTGCCCATCGCGAGCTCGTACAGTTGGGGCCTACGCAACTGGATCGTCAGCACGATCCACAACTCTCGAGGCTTGTGTAGCTCTAGCCTCAGGCTAGACTACTTCGTCTTGAACTCCTTCCGTTTGCTGATTTGTTGTACGAGGGTTCACAATTACCACGAACGAATTAACGAAAATACTTTCGCATCCTAGACCGACGCACAATCAGAAATGAAGGAAGTGAAACTTCCTAAATGCCATCATAGCCTCTCGTAGATAAGTACGGACGTCTACGTACCCATTACCGAGACTCTACTAGACACTGTCTTAGTCTGGATAGACTCTAAACTGGGCTCTGATACCAACTGACACGACCCGAAATCCGGTTAGGCCGTGCGGGCACCCGACATCATCCCCTAGGCCCGTCGGGCGAACCCTTACCAATAAAATTAGGAAAATAAATATAATAATTCATAAATAAGGACAAGACCAAAAAAAAAACAAAGACATACTGATACCTCTAAGCTGTACAAAAGAAATTACACCTGACTACCCAACATACTAGGTTTAGGGCTATCCAGACTAGACATCTAAGAGTACGAAAGAAGACAGATACCTCCTGAAGGGAGCAAAATGATACTGAAATAATAAACATGAAACTGTGGCCATCCTGAATAAAAGCTGGCTCACCCTGACGGCTGAAGTCGTCTTCGTTCCTTCACAATGTGGCGAACTCAATTCTAGAGCGAACCTGCCGAAACGAAATAAATAGACAAAAACAAACAACAAACAAGGGTGAGTCAAAAGGACTCAATAAGTGGGGGCAGACTAACCACCTCAAAGAATAGGATAGCTAGCCAGGGAGAAAGAAATAGATAAACCAAATTCCTCTTACTTAAATTATGAAAAAGCAGAGCCAGATAATAACCAGAAACACGTATGGAACCATAAACTCATTAACAACCAGGAACGTAAGATGGCCAGGACATATAGGTATCCTGTACATATCAACAATCAAAAATACATCCTGTTGCGGCGTGCAACCCGACCCATATATTCATCCTATCGCGGTGTGCAACCCGAGCCATATATTCATACTATCGCAGCATGCAACCCGATCCATATATTTATACCGTTGCGGCGTGCAGCCCGATCCATATATTTACACTGTTGCAGCGTGCAACCCGATCCCCACAACCCAGAATATGAGCTAGAAATATATAGGCAAACTGAGATATGTCTACGACATAGTATACATACCGCATACATAAAACACAACACAATACACACAATAGTCAGTATGCGGTGCAAAGAGATGGGATGAATGCGGTACGATGCAATGCAGTCACATATGCCTGATACCTATCTCCGGCGCGGGACTCTCATCGTCTAGCGGGAGATATATGCAATAATGACCCTTCACCGGCTCCGGACTCTCATCGATTACCGGGAAGTATATGCAATGATGACCCTTCACCGAAGCGGGACTCTCATCGCCAACCGGGAAGTATATGTAATAATGACCCTTCACCGGTGCGGGACTCTCATCGCCAACCGGGAAGTATATGCAATGATGATCCTTCACCGGCTCGGGACTCTCATCGATTACCGGGAAGTATATGCAATGATGACCCTTCACCGGTGCGGGACTCTCATCGCCAACCGGGAAGTATATGCCATACTCAAAACCAGAGTGCAATGCTCATATGCTCAATGCAATACCAACAACAGGGCATAACATATAATATACGATGTAAATTCAAAGCTAAGGCGTAATGAGTACGCCTATCGGCAGCTACACACGCAAGGAACACGTGGTAGAATATCCACAAGGCCAAGGGCCTCCAAAGAAATGGATACAAACACTTACCTCGTTTCGAAGTTAACACTGCTACCCAACAACCGCTTTATTCTTTGAATTCATTGCCAAACGATCCCACTGTGTTCAATAAGCAGAAAAATATATCACATTAGGCTAAAGGCTTCATTCCTCACATCTTAGGGCAATCCAGGTAGGAACCTGATACCCTATTCGCATACGCAATACGCAGGCCAGGCCTATATACAGGGTTTAAGGTTACATAACCAAACCCCAAATAATTTACATTTATATGTTGCCCATAACTCACTGAGTACGAATATATAATCAATTTCATTATCGGCGTCCATTTGACCCTTTAAACTGTTAATTGAACTTATTAAAACGATGTATAATATTCCAAGTTTTACCGCTAAAACATATTCAAACACACGTAATAAACTCAAATAATATATTAGGATCATTACCTGAAAGTTTCAGGGTGAAAATTCTACTTTTTTCCGGCCCCTTTTCTCATTTTCTGGCATTTTTTCTTCTGCGTATTTCCTATTTTATTTCTCTGTTTCTTGCCAAGTTCATTCTGTTTTTGCTATCAATTTTGAGCTTCTAAATGAGCTTTAAGCTCATCCAGCCGCCTCCATTCTTTGTTTCTTTCCTTTTTGTCTTTTTCCTTTTTCATTTTTTTTATTTTCTTTTCTTTTCTTTTCGCGATGAAAATTAAAACGGAATCCTACGATATTTAAATTAATTCCAACTTTTGCATACCGGTTATACAAAATATATGTAATATACTCGCAAAGGCGGATCTCAAATTGGACTCCCGAAACTCAAGATGCGAATTTAAATAGAAAAAGTCAAATTATTTAACTTTCGGCATTTTAGCGGAAACTAGCGGAACAACATCGAAAATTCACTTTCGAAAGTTTACAAAAATAAAAATAATCATACGAACCTAACGGTGCTTTCGGATTTCAAATCGGAGCTCATTCGGCAAAACCGAGCTCGAAAATCTCTTTTTAATATTTATCGCCAATAAAACTGAAACCTTCTTCCGATGCCTACCAAACGAGGTCTGATTTAGCTCAAATTTTACAGACAGGTCCTAATGGACATTACGAATATTTTAAAATTATCAGCACGCCAATCGGAGTCCTAACTTCCGAAACGACTGACCGAGGTCGTTTCATTCTCCTCCACTTAAACTCTCGTTCGTCCTCGAACGAGCCTAAATCTAAAGAAAAATTCGCACAAATAGCAAAAGAACTTGCACGACCTTCATAAGCTACTCCACGTATATTATTTCCTGATTACAGGATCAGAATTATAACACGCATATCGAACTTTTGGAATAAAATATATCTGGATAATATGATAATACCATTGCACAGCTTATTCTGACTAAGCTGATCCTTCCTCGATCACGAGAAGAGAGTTCTACATTTTCGAAGCAAAGATACACGGAACTTTGAATGGGTTAACATGATTCAGCCGATAATCCCTCTTCGATATACCTTTCGATATAGAACAGGTCGATGGAACTAAGAATTAGTTCACGCTTTAGCAACGCCTTAGAGATTTAATATTATGATTCGCTATCAATTGGAGGAAGACTCCTCCACTTAGAGCACAAACTCATACAACTAATTTGAATAGAAATAGTCGTCCTCGCACAACCTGCTGGATTAAGGAAGGCTTAGCTAAATAGAGAACGCGGCTCAGACCTGAGCTACCAAATTACTCTCACTGCAACTCTCGAGGTCACAACTTCATACATTTTCTATAAGTACCATCGCCTGATGGATCAAATCAAACGTCAAATGACGCCTCTCATTACCTTAGTAGCCTAGAAAAACAACAATGTGGATACCCGGCTACCTTGACACGCACTCTGGCTCCACACAGACAGAAGAAGAAATGGCAACGGACTGAGGATAGAAATAAGTAGAGCTTTAGGAAGGTCATCTTTTTATTTGCTTGGCTCCCAGAGCTACACTACTTCCGAGTCGGGCTAACCAAAGAATCCCAATTAAAGAGATAGACATTAAATAAGCTTTATGGAATGACATCTATGCCAATTTAACCTCCCAATAAGAAGGAAACTCTGACAATTTACCAGAAAACCCTTTTATAATCCAGATAAGCTCATGAGATAACATGACTTTACTAGTATTTTGAACCAAATGGAGATACGTAGATCGAGTATTACTTACTAACCACTTTACACCAGAAGAAACAATGACACTTTCTGATGGTGATGAACTAGAATCCCATAATCCAACCAACACGGAATTTTCGAGAACAGATGTAAACTAATTTGATATAATAATAGAAGGTGGCACAATAAGATGCCAAGCAGAAAATACTGCCCACTCACTCCCAATCTCTCACATTTAAACCTGATAAATTAGTAGGGTCTCACAAGTTCCAGGAATAAATCATACTAGATGTTCACCCCTCTACCGCAACCAATTCTTAATAGAAACAATATCCAAGGAAACCATGGAACATGATATGACAGACCATCTCCAGATCGACCGGAAGAGTCAAATCTTACTCACATATAAGGGAAGAAGAAACACATGGGTCTACTACATCGGATGCCTCAGCATCCTGCCAGACTGGCGGTTCATAAAACAGCCTCTGCGGGCTGAACTAATCCGCTACACTGATAATTACATTCTGAAGAATAACTGCCACCACGCTCTTAACCTTTACTGGATCGTGGCATTTCTCTGGCTGATTGAGATCTAAATGAAATCCCTGCGACTGGGCAGTTGCCTGAGGGCAAGAAGAAGGACGACTGCCTACTTGCCGGAGTAAGGAAAAACTCCTCAAAGGATAACCAGACCCACGACAATGATAACACCTTTTTGCTGAAAATAGAAACTAGACCGATTGTTGAAAGCTACAAAGAGAAAGCTGAGTCTAATCTTGATGAACTACCCGTGCACTCTAAGAATCACGTGACACAAACTGAGATAACCTGGAAGGTCACCTCCCAAAATAATTAGAACTCTTACCTCGAAATGAGGTACCATGGTTGCCTACCAGGGCCATGGAATTTCTTGCTCTCCCGCTCTAACTCTTCCCCTTCTAACTTATGGTATGCCTAATACCATTGAGCAATATCAGCAACGACATCACATAAAGTCACAACCTCAATTTTTCGAGCCATCTGGGATCTCAAGGAAGGAGAAAGGTCACCAATAAATCTCTGAATCTCTCGAAAGGCTCATGGACTAGTTCTAATGCATATTCTATAGAATTCAATCTCATATTCTGAAACCAACAGACTAACCGACAGACTACCCTGTCCAATCTACTCAAACTGGAAACACTTTTCATCTCGCTCGCTACTCGAAAGGAACTTTTCCACGAATCTAGAAGAAAAATCGAACCAAGTTAGCTAATAAAAGAGCGGCTCACCCATTCAAGGCTAGACCCTAAAACTGGAAATAAGAATAATCAACACCATACCTCTCGATATAATCAAGAGCCTGAAGGATACATTGACATCATTTTATTTTTAAAAAAATTCACGAGGTTTATCTGATGCATTGCTTAAGAATATCGGAAGGTTCAATTGGGTAAAATAATGTAGCCCTTTCAGATACTCAGACCGAGCCATTACTCGGGCTAGCTAACCAGCCAGAATATCTAGAGGCACAACACATGCTGTCTCCGGAACATAATTCATTGCAGCAATATTAAGAATCGAAAAAGGAGCTCCCTGAGATCGAACGTCTGCACATGCGGCAACCTGATAGGCTGTCCAGCGAATAATAGGTTCTTACGGTATCTGCATCGCCAAGATTCTCGTAAAAACATCGTAGAGAGCCAAGGGAACCACAAGGCCCTGCTTCCTTGCCCATCGCGAGCTCGTACAGCTGGGGCCTACGCAACTGGATCGTCAGCACGATCCACAACTCTCGAGGCTTGTGTAGCTCTAGCCTCAGGCTAGACTACTTCGTCTTGAACTCCTTCTGTTTGTTGATTTGTCGTACGAGGGTTCACAATTACCACGAACGAATTAACGAAAATACTTTTGCATCCTAGACCGACGCACAATCAGAAATGAAGGAAGTGAAACTTCCTAAATGCCATCATAGCCTCTCGTAGATAAGTACGGACGTCTACGTACCCATCACCGAGACTCTACTAGACACTGTCTTAGTCTGGATAGACTCTAAACTGGGCTCTGGTACCAACTGACACGACCCAAAATCCGGTTAGGCCGTGCGGGCACCCGACATCCTCCCCTAGGCCCGTCGGGCGAACCCTTACTAATAAAATTAGGAAAATAAATATAATAATTCATAAATAAGGACAAGACCAAAAAAAATACAGACATACTGATACCTCTAAGCTGTACAAAAGAAATTACACCTGACTACCCAACATACTAGGTTTAGGGCTATCCAGACTAGACATCTAAGAGTACGAAAGAAGACAGATACCTCCTGAAGGGAGCAAAATGATACTGAAATAATAAACATGAAACTGTGGCCATCCTGAATAAAAGCTGGCTCACCCTGACGGCTGAAGTCGTCTTCGCTCCTTCACAATGTGGCGAACTCAATTCTAGAGCGAACCTGCCGAAACGAAATAAATAGACAAAAACAAACAACAAACAAGGGTGAGTCAAAGGACTCAATAAGTGGGGCAGACTAGCCACCTCAAAGAATAGGATAGCTAGCCAGGGAGAAAAGAAATAGATAAACCAAATTCCTCTTACTTAAATTATGAAAAAGCAGAGCCAGATAATAACCAGAAACATGTATGGAACCATAAACTCATTAACAACCAGGAACGTAAGATGGCCAGGACATATAGGTATCCTGTACATATCAACAATCAGAAATACATCCTTTGCGGCGTGCAACCCGACCCATATATTCATCCTGTCGCGGTGTGCAACTCGAGCCATATATTCATACTATCGCAGCATGCAACCCGATCCATATATTTATACCGTTGCGGCGTGCAGCCCGATCCATATATTTACACCCTTGCAGCGTGCAACCCGATCCCCACAACCCAGAATACAAGCTAGAAATATATAGGCAAACTGAGATATGTCTACGACATAGTATACATACCGCATACATAAAACACAACACAATACACACAATAGTCAGTATGCGGTGCAATGAGATGGGATAAATGCGGTACGATGCAATGCAGTCACATATGCCTGATACCTATCTCCGGCGCGGGACTCTCATCGTCTAGCGGGAGATATATGCAATAATGACCCTTCACCGGCTCCGGACTCTCATCGATTACCGGGAAGTATATGCAATGATGACCCTTCACCGAAGCGGGACTCTCATTGCCAACCGGGAAGTATATGTAATAATGACCCTTCACCGGTGCGGGACTCTCATCGCCAACCGGGAAGTATATTCAATGATGATCCTTCACCGGCTCGGGACTCTCATCGATTACCGGGAAGTATATGCAATGATAACCCTTCACCGGTGCGGGACTCTCATCGCCAATCGGGAAGTATATGTAATAATGATCCTTCACCGGCTCGGGACTCTCATCGATTACCGGGAAGTATATGCAATGATGAACCTTCACCGGTGCGGGACTCTCATCGCCAACCGGGAAGTATATGCAATACTCAAAACCAGAGTGCAATGCTCATATGCTCAATGCAATACCAACAACAGGGCATAACATATAATATACAATGTAAATTCAAAGCTAAGGCGTAATGAGTACGCCTATCGGCAGCTACACACGCAAGGAACACGTGGTAGAATATCCACAAGGCCAAGGGCCTCCAAAGAAATAGATACAAACACTTACCTCGTTCCGAAGTTAACACTGCTACCCAACAACCGCTTTATTCTTTGAATTCATTGCCAAACGATCCCACTGTGTTCAATAAGCAGAAAAATATATCACATTAGGCTAAAGGCTTCATTCCTCACATCTTAGGGCAATCCAGGTAGGAACCTGATACCCTATTCGCATACGCAATACGCAGGCCAGGCCTATATACAGGGTTTAAGGTCACATAACCAAACCCCAAATAATTTACATTTATATATTGCCCATAACTCACTGAGTACGAATATATAATCAATTTCATTATCGGCGTCCATTTGACCCTTTAAACTGTTAATTGAACTTATTAAAACGATGTATAATATTCCAAGTTTTACCGCTAAAACATATTCAAACACACGTAATAAACTCAAATAATATATTAGGATCATTACCTGAATGTTTCAGGGTGAAAATTCTACTTTTTTCCGGCCCCTTTTCTCATTTTCTGGCATTTTTTCTTCTGCGTGTTTCCTATTTTATTTCTCTGTTTCTCGCCAAGTTCATTTTGTTTTTGCTATCCATTTTAAGCTTCTAAATGAGCTTTAAGCTCATCCAGCCGCCTCCATTCTTTGTTTCTTTCCTTTTTGTCTTTTTCCTTTTTCATTTTTTTTATTTTCTTTTCTTTTCTTTTCGCGATGAAAATTAAAACGGAATCCTACGATATTCGAATTAATTCCAACTTTTGCATACCGGTTATACAAAATATATGTAATATACTCGCGAAGGCGGATCTCAAATTGGACTCCCGAAACTCAAGATGCGAACTTAAATAGAAAAAGTCAAATTATTTAACTTTCGGCATTTTAGCGGAAACTAGCCGAACAACATCGAAATTCACTTTCGAAAGTTTACAAAAATCACAAATAATCATACGAACCTAACGGCGCTTTCGGATTTCGAATCGGAGCTCATTCGGCAAAACCGAGCTCGAAAATCTCTTTTTAATATTTATCGCCAATAAAAACTGAAACCTTCTTCCGATGCCTACCAAACGAGGTCTGATTTAGCTCAAATTTTACAGACAGGTCCTAATGGACATTACGAATATTTTAAAATTATCAGCACGCCAATCGGAGTCCTAACTTCCAAAACGACTGACCGAGGTCGTTTCAAGACCCAAGCTGTGTATTGTGTAACCAAAGTCCAGAAACTCATGGCCACTTGTTTCATAGCTGTCCCTTTGCAGCTCAAGTCTGGACTAAACTCTGTCACTGGGGGAAAGTAAAGCTTAACAGAGCTGCACATTGGGAGGGTCATGTCCAATGGTTGATCAGGCAAGCCAAGGGTAGAACACCAAGGGCAAAACTGTTTAAAGTAATGCTTGCTGAGTTCATTCATGCTATCTGGAAAGAGAGAAATGCCAGAATTTTTGAGAAGCTGTACAAAACAGTGGACACCCTGGCATAGGAGATAGTCTGCATTTGCAATGTTCGAGCAATCGGGAGGATGCAGCAATATCTACAACTACTGCCATACCTGAAATGATGAACTGCTGGGCAGAAAATTGTGCCAACTTCGAAATGTCTTGAGTCTTTGAGTTTTTTAAAGAATGTAATGAGCTCCTGAGTAGTTTAAGTATAGGCTAGTCAATTTATGTCTCTTGATGCTATTACTTCAGTAATTCACTAGTTAGAGTAGGATAGATTAATGATGAGAAGCAAGCTATGAATGGCTATGCTTAGCTTTGTAATGACACTTTGGTGATTTAATAAAGTTTAATTACCAAAAAAAAAAGATAACACTATTATCAATTGTTAACGGAATATTAATTGAGTATTATAAAAAAAAAATTGTTAGTTAAGATAAGATAGTAGTAGGCTTTATCTTTCAAAGTATTTACTGTTTTCTAATTAAAACTTTATCTCATTTTGGAGATAAAGTAATGATAACATTATATTAATTAAACACTTATCTTTTAATTTGAATTTCAAATATATATCATTACAATTGTTGTCCTAAGTCCTATTCTACATTTTGTCCTAAGTATTCTTTGTTTTTATATATATATAGATATAGATTCTTGAGAATCAAATATTTAAAAAATATTTTCCAAATAATATCTTTCTTTCAACCAAGCAAAAAATAAATATATATCATTCACATATTTTTGTCGGGTAAATAATTTTTCAGAACAATTTATGCATTAATTCCTTTGTGCATTAATTCCTTCCTTTTTATCTCCCTCTGTCTTATTGTTACGTTTATCCTTTTCTTCTTTCCTTTCGTTTTCTTCGAGTTCTTTACAAATGTAGTATGCTGTGTCTCGTGGTTTCCTCCTTATTATTACTTCATAAAATAAGAAATTGTACTCTTTTTTAAGCCTAAAAATCTTCATAATTTTCTTATTCTAATTTTCACCAAAAATTTCAAAAACTTTATTATTACCATCACCCAACAACTGCATTTCCATATACTCGAATTGAAAATTCCGTAAAATATAAAAGCAAATTGACGGATCCTTAGCATTTTCCACCCTTAATCTATGTCCTAATTTTTGTTTTGCATCGTATCCTAGCCTTTTCATTTTCTTGCAAAACAATACATACACTTTTTGAAAAAAAAAAAATTATGAGGACAAATTAGAAAATACAAAAAAAAAAAAGAAAAATAAAAAGAATGGCATAAAAATGAAAATAAAAATAAAAAAAGGAAAAAGATAAGCATTACGTTTTGCTTTAACCACATTTGTTCTCTTAGTGGCTTTGCTTCATAATTTCAGTCACATAGATATTATCGAACACCTTTCCATTTTCTTATCTTATGTTAGCAATTCTTATACTTTAATATACAGTAGGAATTGTTGAAGTTTTTGAAATTTTCCTAAAATCATTTTTACTTCACAATACACAGTACTTTGCATTTGTCTCTGAAACATCTTTGTGATTCCTTTTTGGGATGTCGGTAGGGAGATGGACACTTTAGAATTCTTCAATCGCTACTGAGTTTTAGTTTAGCAAGAATAGGTGCTCTATCAAGAGCTTCGTCATCTTATCATGTGAGATAGTATTACTTCAGGCCTTCAACAGCTGGAAATTGAAAATGATATTTTTTTATTATCAATTTTACTGTTTTTTTAGATTTTCATATTGTCTGTATGTTCTTCAGTTTGCTACCTTTTAACGATACAGTTAGCTAAAGCAGAGATAAGGTTGCTGATGGATGTGATAAGCATTCTTGTTCTTTAAAACACACTGAAACAGACGTTTGTTCTTTCTTCTTGTGTATTAGATTTATGAGTGTTATATTCCAAATACTGTAACAGATTTTTCTTCTTGTTCTTTTATTTTTCTTTATTATATTTTTCTATTTTGCCCTCATGAAATTTATAAAAGATGATGTATTTATTGTTTTGCAAAGAAATGAAAAGGTTAAGGGGTACAACATTAAAAAAAAAAAAATACGGTGCAAAATAAAAATTGAGACATAAATTAGAGGTGCAAAATACTAAGTACCCCAAACTGACCAAACAAATTAGAGAAGCAGAAAAAGCTTTTTGTCCCCAAAACACACAACAATGCAACACATAAGTAAAAAATCTTAGGTACCCTGTATCCAACAACATATGCAACAACCAATTCAGCACATCTATACTCACCATATATTTAAAGAACTGCTTAAGTAGAAGTGAAAAATGACAAAAAAGATGAATACACCTCTTGATTTATGATATGGCCTTTTTGGAATATCCCACAATACAAATAGCAAAGAGTAGCCTATCAGAAAACCAAGGTTTGATCCCATTTAAAAATAACATTATTTATAGTTAATGAATAGTCAGGTCAAAAGTTAATCATTCTTGGTTCGAAAAATGTTGCACTACATTACTACTACTTTAGAAGAGACAGTTGAGTACTCTGCTTACCTTTGGTTAGGGGCAATTTCGGGTTTTCACATATTTTGTGCATTATAATTTTTGTACAGTAGTGGTTGCGTGTTGTACTTTCCCATAGATATGTCAAGAAAACCAAGCTATTTGTGATTATTTTCGTGCTGCCCTCAAAAATAACCAGCTGCTTGAAGGGTATTATAGGTATTTCCTATTTAAATCATCTGCAGCTTTTTGTACATTGTGCAAAAAGCATGGAATAGCCTGATTTAATTCCTGAAAAGCCCTCATTGTTTCTAACTATTTCCGTGTTCTGTAGTCACCATACCAAATTCTCTCACTTTTCTATCGTGTTTCTCCAGACAATTCAGTATCTTCATAGCTGAGCTACTCGAGATCTGGGCTTACGGAGGAGTATAGGATGGACGAAAAAGAAAACTTTTATGGTTTTGTTTATGGATATATGTGTGTCTGCAGCTCACTGTTTAAAAAAGTTTCTCAGAAGGTAAAGACATCACATATGCTGAAACTCTTCAAGTCCATTACTGAAGAATTCGTGGCTTCCATATGCTTCACTGCCAGAAAAGAATATGCATGATTTCTTTTCCCAGTTCTGGTAAATTTTTCTCTATTGTATCTTTTTTTTTTTTTTTTGGTTTATCAACTTACTGCTAATGTAATTTTGATGTGCTCAATTTGCACAATGATGCACCGAAGGTGTTTGACTATGTGCCTAAAATAACTTAACGATGTTCTTCTTTTCTTTTTCGAAGATGTTTCGTTCCACAGTTATATGGAATCAGTAAAATGAGCTTTTTGATGCTATTGTTATAAAAGTTGACAAATTGCTTAGAATGAAGGGATGAAATTGGATTTGTATGGTTAACAATAGCATCTGAGAAAGAAAATGAGAAAGCGGAGTGTTGAATTGGCTTTTCGTTTTTTCCTCTAAATTGAGGTTGTAGTGCTTCTCTGATTTATCCTAATTCTACAATCTTTACTGGTATAATACACTGTGGAAGAATAAGAGGAAAAGCACGAAAATTGGACAATATTTGCAAAGTTTGAATAGGTTTTGGGAGAAGAAAATGAGAGGTAAACAAAGGGAGAGCTACAGGAAAAGTTTAAGGTTATAAAAATTCTACTTCTACTTATACTTGCCTTTCATGTTATAGTTCATGCGTTGTTCTTGTATATAATGTCTTCCAAGCCCTTCATTTTTGGTTTATCTTAGTATTCTGAATGCTAGGTGTTGTCGCTTCAAATAGACCCTCTTGATTCGAGAAATATAGTGGTTCCAGATAATTTATTCCTTTACTTTGCCTTACTGTCTTGGTTTATAGGTAGAAATTTCGGGTTTGCATATGTCTTTTACATTCACAGTCTGTGGACAACAATTAAATGATATGTTAGCTTAGTCAATTGTCCTTCCTTTGAATCACTAAAGGGACCTTTATCTGCATAATATGTTAACAAACACAGGAAATTCTATGTTTATAGTATAAATGATTGAGTTAAGATGTTTATCAACACTTTGACACTTGGTCCTGAAGAGTGTTGACTGACATTTGCTCATTGAATTTCTAAAGGCTGTCCATTTTCGCTCCTGCAATCTTTTTGCTTTTGGCTAAACTGTACCAAAGATAATCTTGATTCCAACAGTTGAGCTGATAACACCTTATCCTATTAAAGGAGGTAAAGAGGCCACTTTCAGTATGCTGCAACTACAGGTAATGCTTGCTTGATCACGCCTTTGTTTTCTATTTTAATCCTTTTTCTCTCTTTCATTAAAGTTAAGATGCGAACCACGAAGAGGACCAGGTCGAAATGAATTTTACTTTTTATAATCGATAAGTATTTCATGGCCGAACAGTTCAAGGTCTGGTGGTCCCTATGTTTAGTCATTTGAAATCCTTAAGAAGTAAAAGTTGATTAGATGGGTTGGTTTTTCCACACTTACATAAATTGGAAATAACCTAATGCTTTTGTTTGCACTAGGACATTCTGTTTGAGTGGAAAATGGTGGCACCAGCACCATGCCTAAAATGATTCTAGCTTATTTGAGATTATTGAGGTGTTGTATCGTTAAACTAAGTTAGGCAAGTAGGAGTGGAGAAATAAAGTTAAGGATACCTTTGAAGGAGAATTGGGGGTCAAGACTCAAGGAACATGTGCTCTTTAGAATTCAGTATTTGGTGCTCCTTATATTACACCTTTCTGTTTTTTCCTTTTATCTTTTAATTACAAAATGCAGTTGCTCGATAAATAAGTAAATTTGTGTACACAAAAGACAAATAGAATTGAGGATGCAGTGGTGATTGCAAGGATGGTTGGTTCTGCTCTGGTGGTTCCCGTTTTGCAAGTTACTATCATTTGGGGTAATGCATTCATCTGAGAAAGAGGTTTGTATTTGCTGCCCAACTTTCTGAGTTAAACAACTTAAAGTAACTGAATATTTGATTCCAGCAATCTAATTTTCAATTTAAATGTCTAATTGTAATAACTTTTACTATTCAGGGTGAAGTTATTTTTGGAATAAAAAACTTATTATCAAAGGGAAAACTGTCACAATGTTATAATCACTGCCATAATCTATTCAAATCTCTATTTCTCTAATTCTTTTCTTTTTTTTAATTATCTGCGACATTTACCATAAGATGCTCCTATCGTATAGCTTATGAACTGTGTTTCATGAACTTTCTTGTTTTCCTTTTCCAGTTGTGGTTAGGAGGCATGCCTCGCTCAGTCAAATTTCCAGAAAATATGAATGCAACTCTATAGTATATGTCCTGATTATGATGACCCTAAAGACGTGTGTCTCTTTCTATTACATTGCAAGACACCTACTCGGCTACCTGGACATATGGAGCATGTTTTTGCAATCTTGGGCATGTTAACATCGCCCTGTTATGGAAATCTTGCATAGCTTGAGAAGAGATGGCCTCAACAAGAAGACATACATGCCTTAGAACGCTATTCCCATGACCATTTCAAAGACAAATTGGATTGAAAGAAACGATAAAATTTATGAAGGCAGAAGAAGCAACAGGAATAACCTAAAACACAAATATATTTATTTATTAGCTTTTTGGGCAGAGTATAGCCTATGTAAATGATGTGGATTTCATGGTAGATATGATTGAGGCTTTGCACAATATGTGAACTTTTAATACACTATCTTACTGCTGTTATTTTAACGACAAGAAGTGATTAAAATGACAAAAGTGTTTAAAGAGGTACATATTCTCCGATCAATGTGGAACTTTGTCCTAGATGAGAAAGATATTCAGAAATATTATAATACTAGGAGAAAAACTTGGATAGCTCAACTAAGCTACATGTTAACAATTCATAGATGTTGATGATTTGCTTGCATCTACTTTTCTTCTATACGTTATTAGATGCCTTATATAACTTATATCTGTCTTATTGCTATAAATACTTTTCATAGGAAAAGAGACAAGTCAATCAATAAAAATAATTACTAAATCAGTCATTGGGCCAATGCTCAGCAGGGGCATTGCCCCACTAGTTAGTCTAAATGGACAGTTGCTCCTTTTTTCCATCTCAATTATTTTCTTAAGATTTATTTAATATTTTTCTTGTCTTAAAAAATTTTAAATCTACTAAATTTTTGTGCTAGTTTTATTGTACTGCTTCATATGTTTTGTTAATAAAAAGGAAAGAAAAAATTATTGTAACTTTTGAAATGAAGAAAAATCGACAACTTCTTTCATTTAATATTGTCACTGCCTTCTTGATACTTCCACAATTTATGAAATTCCCAAAAATCACTCGTGATTAATTTCACACTAATATACACAATAATTTCTTCATAAATTCAAAAGAGAGCAATAATAAATAAAATAAAACACTGCTCTAAAGGTAAATAGCCGCAAGCACACGGAAAAACACATCAAATTTGATAAAGTTGTTGTGGGAGCCTCTCCGAACTCGAAATTGCATTTTCTTGGTTTAGGATTCTTCTTTTCTCCTCCTGTTTGATAATATGCACAAATCAAACCATTGTTATGAGATGAGGAACATAAGCATTTCAAATTACCATTTATATCTCAGTTCATACTATTTGTTCTTAAAAATTGAACTAACTTGTTGCTGATGACGAGAGGAATCATAGCTAGCAGCAAATCAAGAACAAAAAGTATTATAATGCCACCAACTTAACAGAAAACCAAAACCCTATAGTAATTCTAAAAAATCTAAAAAATTACCTTCAAAGAAAAAGCTCCCTTGTTTAGATTATTACATTGTAGCAATGTTTTGGATTCCCTTTCTCTAGACCAAAACAAAAGATTTTGTTTGAATTCTGTTAGTGTTGTAATATATGGTGGAATAGGATTTGCTCCAGTATTGTTAACTAGCAGTAAGTATCAATAGCCTCCTAGTTGTGATACGTGTCCGTTTGTTCTTTTACTTTACTTATAATTCTTATTTCATTTAATTAATATTACTTTAAATGTAAAGGTAATGATACACACCATTCTAGATTGCCGCGCGGTTTGCTGCACCCGACGTGGCCACCGTGTGAAAAGTCCAATTTACACTTCGGCTTCCATCGCTATCCTCCACTCGCCGAGAGTGGGCAAATGTTTTGCTGCTTTGCTTAATTAGGTCTTTTTGTTATTATTTTTTGGGAAATAATTGTATACCACATTTCTCTATTTATTTTTAAAAGTACCACTTCCATTATCACATCCCAACCAATTTTTTTTCAAAGTCACATCCCTCCCCATTTACATAGTTGTCTTATTAATTGAATATAAGGACAAAACAAGTTGATAGAAAATTCAATGTGAATAATATAGCCCATATACTATTTATATTACTGTGATATACTATACATAATATATGGCTATTAATATACCTTCTGTATGTGCATACTATATATTGATATACTATATATTAATAAACTATATATTGATATACTATGTATATTATCATAATTGTACCATATTGTTTATATATGATATTATAGTCATATACTATATATTTGATCACAAATTTTAAATTTGTTGGTTTGATATAACCCAAGGTGCAGAGGTGGCGGTAATAAATTTATTTAAATAACAATATTTTATTTATGAATGCACTAGATAGAAGTTTATGGGAATATTTGTTGAGATTGTAATTGACTAGGATTCCGTTAAAATATGCTTAAATTTAGGAATCCTCTTCTAGGATGGTTTCAGATGTAAAGAGAGGATTTACTGATAACTACCAATAGGGATAATAACAATTGTGGTATATTTACAATTTAATAAATAGTACCATAATTAAATGGCATCGAATGAAATAAAATCTTATAAATTAGGCAGTTGTGAAAGAATCCCTATTTTTTTCCGGTTTCTCTCTCGTCTCTAACTCTCCCTCCTCTCCCTCTCTTTTTATTGAAGTTCATTTACTACTGTTTTTGGCCGTTATAAATTTTTTTTTCACTCAAACTCAGCTCGAAGCATTGTTCACTCAGCTGTAGTGTTTATACTCCTCGTATAGTTTCTCTAAGATTTGGAACAATGCAGAAAGAAAGTAGTAAAATTTTTAAAAAAACTTGATTAAAAATTTCGAAGAAGCCCGAGTACTCACTGAACTCGACCGGAAAACTGAATATTTGTTACTCGCTTACATTTATACGTATTTTTATAGAAGCTACTTTGATACTCACCTCTTACAATTGATCAAAAATTTAGAATCAAAGCGAACATGGGGTAGGTAGAAGAAGATCTTAATTTCATAAATATAGCTCAAGATGGTATGGCATCATTAACTTATAATAAGAGAGATACAAGAACTCTTTTTTTTAAAAAAAAAACTAAGGTGCACCTTTCTTAAGACTGGACATAAACCAAATCCCAAGTGATGATCACAATTTAGCTCTCAGATCAAGAAATAGGTTATTCATTATGAACAATGTGTCACCTTATATATAAGTACAAATTGTAATGAATTTACTCAACTAACCTCTAACAAACTTGGATAAAATCAGCTAACAATTATTCTACTCATCACATTCTAGATTATTCTTCCTAGGATTCTTTACAAATTTACTTATGCTCCAAGAAATAATTCTGAAACTTATTTACAATAATTGTGTAAAATTTTTACAGCTATTTTGTTCCAAATAACGTGGGCCAACAGACTTCTCATAATGAAGACTTTAGATTTTTTCAATTGGCCCAATAGAAAATACCACTTTGAGCCCAAATATCAGACAACCCGGTCCAATAACTTAATGCAGCATAGAGAATGTCAAACACTTTGCTTTGACTGTCGATTTCTTTCTGCTTTGACCGACTCTTCTCTTTCATTTCGTCTTCCAACTTTCCTTCAACAATGGTGGAAATATTTTCACCATCAACACAATGCATCATGTTTAGCCAAAGCATATGCCACAAAATTGGATTCTCTATAACGGTGCCTCGCTTCACCATTTACTGTTGCTATGTTTTGTTGGATCATCTTAATGTGTTCCTGTAGGTTCCATGGTGCTTTATATTTCTTTAAATGCATATCGACAACCAGTGCAGAATCAAGCTCCAGAGTTAAGTTGTTTGTGCCTCTGCTAAGTCGTTTGTGCAGTTGCAGTGACTTAGAAAATGCTAGAATCATGGAAGCTAAATGATCTCTAAGTACTCCCCCTACTCCTACCATCCCTTCTGTGATCACTGTTGAACCCCAAAAATTACCCCCCGAAAAGGATAAATTCCGGAATATCGACAGGATGGACTAACTCTTTTGGAGTTTTTGGAGTCGCCACCCAATTTAAGGAAAACAGGGAACCAAATTAGCAAATGCGTGCAAAAACTCCGTTTTAGGAAAAAGACGGTCTTTCAGAGATTCTAAGTAAGAGGTTTTATTAATCTCGGAAGAAGGTTTTTAAGGCACTTCCGAAATTCCGTAAAATACGGTTAATCCGGCAGGTTTCCAAAATATTTGCAAAATATGCTTTTCTAGAAAATTTATCTAAAATAATTAATTGAAATAAAACTTGTTTATGAAAACTATTTTAATTTGCACGCATTTTGCTAATTTGCCCCAGTTTGCAATAAATTAAATAACGACTTCAAAAATAAAAGGGCAATGCACATAAAGTAAAGCAATATACCAAGCAATCAAATATTATTGACAAATAGAATAATTCATACATTTTATTTACATAAATGTCTAAGGAAAGGAATGCGAAGTTAAAGATAGAACCCGTGATATTGATCAACTCGCGGGAGCCTTGGTTTTTCTAAATTTCTAAGTCTTATTGCTGAATGCTCGAGTCCGACTTCAATCCAAACGACTCCAATGCAACGGACTATCCCCATTCGTGAGTTAGCCAAAATCGTCCATAAATTATTCGTGCCAAAATATACCTCGCAAAACAAACAAGTAAAATTGGATTAGTACGATAATAAGGTATTATAATTAATGAAATAAAGTAAATAATAAAGTAATAATAATAATAATAATAATAATGAAATATATAATAATAATAGAATATATAAAAAATAATAATAATAATAGGATATATAATAATAATAGAATATATAATAATATTAATAATAATAATAATAAAAATAATAATAATAATAAAAATAATAATAATAATAACGGGGTTGTTTTGCAAAATTTAGGCTCAGATTTGTATGACATATCATGTAGAGGCTCGGGATATTGATACGGTTGCAAACACGCCGGCCGGACGTGTTGCCATGCCAGGTACCAATTCCGTTACTCTATTCAACTTGCTTTGCGTTAAAGTGCATACATTCATCATCGCCTTTTGCTTTAGGGACACGGGGATGGGACGGATCAAGTGTAGTATCGTGTTCAAAATCCGTCAATTCATTATCCGTCAATTCCTTGTGTAGAGCTCAATACGTGCAAATGTATTTTTTCATCGGCCCGTAATTAATGTAACATCCGTCAATTTGTTGTATAGGCCAATATAATCCTTTCACCAAAATACACTGCATCAAACAATACTTCAAGTAAAAGGTTAGACGCATAGCAAAATGAGCATAACATATGAACTGGTCCCACATAATTGTAAGCAAAGTCAGTCAACACAAACAAAGTAGAGTCAAAAGTTAACACCACCAGAAACAACAATTAAAAAAAAAACAACGTCGAGACTCAATAGCACTCGTCGACGGCGAAGGTTAAAGATCAGGACCACCGTCAAAACGGCGGAAGGGGAGCGACACCAGCCGAGTGATGGCATCGCTGCTACCCCACCACCGCTGTTTCAATCCCTGTAGATAAACAAGATCTCAGCACCCAATTCCATAGCAGTGTTAGTAACGGGAAAACAGAGAATCGACATCCATTTGTTTAACTAATTGATTCCGCCAGACAGTCCAAAATGATAGGAAAAAAAAAACTATATCACCAGTAACCCCCATCTCCGACCCCTCACTGGTTCCGTTTGGTTCTGTGTGCGAGTTCCCTTCCCCGATCTCCTCTGTTCCTGATCTGTTTTGTGCGTTTGTAACGGCTTCCAAAGGAAAAATGGTGTTTTGTGTCCGTTTTTAGGGAGATCTAGAGTGGAGGAGGCTGATCTTGGTGTTAAAAGGGAGTGAAAATGTGTGGGGGGTCGGATATACTGCGTATTATGTTGACGATGAAGGAGAAATGGGAAAATCGTATATGGGTGTTGATGTGTGTGTGCGGTGTGGTTTCTGTGGGTGGGGGTGATAATGGTGAGAGGGGGTATTGTGAAGAAGACAAAGTGGGGGGTTTTTAGTGAGTGCCGCGGCTGGTGTATGTCTATAGGTGTGTGTAGGGTTTTTTGTTATAAAAAGGGAAGAAGGAAAATGGGTTATGGGTATAGATGTGTATATGTGTGAAATGGGCTTTGCAAAAATAAGCTGGATTTTAAATGAAGGAATGATTTTGACCTCAATTTAGGATTCAAATGAGATAATCGGGTGATTGCACGGGTAGGGTAGAAATTAGGCTATGCATTGCAAAATTTGACCCTTTTACTCAGAAATTAACCAATTATATTTAATTTTCAAAATTATCCTCAATTATAAAATATTGCCATAATTTATTAAATTTGAAAAAAATTCGGGACAAAATTGGGTGTCAACAGCTGCCCCTCTTTACCCGAAAAGGATGAAAGAGTTTTCAGGGTAAAGAAAGTTGACGTGAAACCCAATTTTGTCACGGTAAAGCCAAGACTCTGATTCCTGGGATCAAAATGCGAGGCTTATGGACATGGCCGAGCTGCGGTTTCCGAGTTGCCTACATATCCCGGGCTGAAAGAGAATCTGGCCATATGTAGTTCGACGCGATTTGAAAATCAAAGACGAGATAGTAACAACTACTCGAGTGCGGGAAAAGAGGCTTGTAATCTCCCAAGTTATGAAAATGTGGTCGACGACACACCCATAAAGAGGGGTTTACACGGACATAGCTTCCACTGCATCTCGATAACCGAGCCATCTTGTCTTTAATCTCAAACCTCAGACTCAGGGTTAACAAAAACTTACCTCTAGGGTGGATGGCTTATGCGGGTGCGATTCTTCAGGTCTTCATTGACGAGTATAGCTCATATCAACGATTGGCCCGGTTCATCGCTAAGAAAAGCTCCATATTATGCTCCAAATGCTGCTGCGGTGCTGCTAAAAATCCTGTAATAATCTTAACAAACGGTAAGCGTGCAACTGCTAATAAACTGTAATAATTGGAATAATAAATAAATCAAGTGATAACAAAAATAGTAAACGCGGGTGGTGATATTATCCAAACTTCTTCCTTCGATCAACTGCCAAGACACTCCTCCCGAAGAACCTCTAAGCTGATCCTTATTCTGAAACAGTAAAGCAAAACAATAAGTAAAGTGAGAACGAATTGCAAAATGCCAATATTGCAAGACAACCGACATCGCGAAGCACTCCGAAAGTGGTGCTCCAGCCGACTTGTCTTAAACTATCACTAAATGCCAATATTGCAAGACAACCGACATCGCGAAACACTCCGAAAGCGGTGTTCCAGCCGACTTGTCTAATCTATATCCTACGCAGGTAACATAACGTTCATTTATAAGGCGAACGAGCCCAAACATTCAATTATAAGGCGAATGAGCCTAAAACGTTCAATTATAAGGCGAACGAGCCTAAAACGTTCGATTATAAGGTGAACGAGCCTAAATTTGATAGCATCCTGCAAAACAAAGTTGCAAATTGGATTAATTAAGGCAAGATAATGCAAAACAAATAAGCAAAGTTGGGTCTTGTTGCTGGTATTAATAGTGCTGCAAAGAGTAGAATGCCTTCAGTTTTTATTGAATCTGATGTTAAATTTCTGCAAATTTAAAGTAAATGTGTTAGAAAAATGAGTGAATAATAAAGCAAAAGCTATAATGAAAAAAGGAAGAAATAGATTTGTGTTGCATATGCAACAAGGCGAATGATCTTTGAGGAACTGATGGTTGACGGTAGGAACAATAACGAAAGAGCCTTCAATTGCCTATGATAGGCTTCATAATAATGCCTCCAATTGCTTATGGTAGGCTTCAAATGATAATGATGTCTTCGCCTGCTCACGATAGATTTGATAATAAGACCTCCGATTGCTTACGGTAGGGTCAATAACAAAAGAGCCCTCAATTGCTTATGATAGGCTTCGGAATAATGCCTCCAATTGCTTATGGTAGGCTTCAAATGCTAATGAAGTCTTCGCGTGCTCACGATAGACTTGATAATAAGACCCCCCCGATTGCTTACGGTAGGATCAATGATAAAAGAGCCTTCAATTGCTTATGATAGGCTTCAAAATAAGGCCTCCAATTGCTTATGGTAGGCTTCAATGCTAATGAAGTCTTCGCTTGCTCACGATAGACTTGATAATAAGATCTCCCGATTGCTTACGGTAGGATCAATGATAAAAGAGCCTTCAATTGCTTATGATAGGCTTCAAAATAAGGCCTCCAATTGCTTATGGTAGGCATGACGTAATTTGTAAGTGCAAGCTGCAATATCTTTGATAAATTGTCTTCCCATCCACTGGCGAAGCAATAAAGCAAATGCGAAGGCATAGTGCAAGGCATTTTCAACAATCTTGACAAATCAACTGGCAAGCCGGTCGGGCACGAAGCAAGGAGGGTCTTGGGGTTGATTGTCGAACAAATCAGCTGGCAAACCGGTCCGGCACGAAGCAAGGAGGGTCTCGGGACTGACCTGTTAACCTGCTAAGCTAAAAATAAAGCGGTTCATAATATAAAGCAAGTGCAAAGGCATAATTGAAAGCAAGTGCAAAGCAATTCAGCGTGAAATGTAAAGCAACGCCAAAGCGATTTAGCAAATCAACAGGCGTGAAACTCCACAAGAGAGAAACCCCGCCTGGTGGTCAACCTGAAAGAGTAAAGCAAGGCGTTAGTTTCAAAGCAAGTGCGAAGACATAATTCAAAGCAAGCGCAAAGCAAAGTAGTGCGGAAATGTAGAGCAACGTAAGAGCCATTTGGCGAATCAATAGGCGAGATAGTCCAACAAAGGGAATCCTCGTAGCCGATGGTCAACATAATGTGAATGATCCTTTCGTTGCAAGCTTTCATGTTCCTGCTCTCAAAGATAAACTGTTAGTTTTGGGGAGGGATGGGGAAGCGTTTGATTTGTGCAGACTTCATCTTGATCTTGCTGCTTCTGCTGCTTCCTAATCTTCATTGGACTTGGATTTGCGAATTGCTTTCAGAAACTTGGCTCATGAACTCAAATAGCATAGAATTTGAAAGATAGAGGCAAGATAAATATTTTAATGCAATATAGCGAGCGAAATAAGCATGCAAATGAAGTCAAAGATGCATTTTGAAAATTTTTGCCTTGACTTAAGCTTGTAACATATTTTAAAACAAACTAAACGTCCTTTTGTCTTAGACTTTGCACTGTTTGCTTAACCAATTACAGAATTCTTGTCAACTCATCTTTAATAACCAATGCCGCTTCTTGCAAAATTCTGCCCCAGTTATTATCTTTCGCATCTCCAACTCGCTTTGCAAAATTGCCCCAGTTGTCCTTCTTTGGGGAAAATAAAAATTTAAATGCTAAAGGATCGAGCCCGATGAGGGAGCCTACGTATCCCTCCTTGGGAATCAGACCGTGCGTAGTTCTGCATCACCGCTTCAACGCCACATACCAACAATAAAAGCTGCCCCAGTTGAAGTTCCAACAGATAGTGCGATATCCAAAGAGCGCAAACAATAACTTTTCAGTGCATCGTTTCAAACTGTTCAGTTGTTTTGCCATACGTCACAAGCAAAGCTTTGGCAGGTTTAGCAGTTTTAATTTTGAAATGGAGACAAATGCAAGCGTAAATAATATAATAAGAATGAGATGCATTTTATTTCAACTTTCATAAATTCAAAATGAGTTGATTCATATTAACATAAGCTTTAAAGTATAATGCTTCAGGGCCTCAATCTGAATTAAAATTGAAAATAATGCTACTAAGTTCAATCGCCAAGTTCTTTCAAGCAATGCCATTAGCTTCTGGCACTGCATCGTTCACGAGCTAAAACATCTACCATCAATCATATCTCGAAACCTTTGCATGGTAAATGGTCAGGCACTTCACAAATCCAACATTTGGAGAAATGATCAAAACAAAGAAACCTCACAAAGGGTAACTAAGATAGTTTGCATGTTATTCATAGGATTGCATACAAGCAAGCAACACCTAGTATTTGACGCATTTTGAGCAATTAAAGCAAGCAAACAATTAACATGTGACAATCACAAGTATTTAACACAGCTCATGCTTTCCACAGAATATGCACAAAATTCTAAACCCAAATGCCTAAAACTCGAAACAATCCTCCATAGCTTTTGCAAACATCCACACTCCTCCAAATACGATTCTCAATTGCTTTACAACATCCAGGGAGAAATTTTCAACTGCCTCCACAATACCAGACTGCAAATCACGAAAGGCGCCAATTGGCCTTTCAAAATAAAACCTCACTGGTCCTCGGCTTTAGAAAAGCCTCTCAGCTTCCTAGGTTTTGCAAGGCTCACCGACCTTGTTCATAGGGCTCCTCACTGGTCCTCGGCTTTAATCAAGCCTCTCAGTTTCCTAGGCAGCCAAGACCGCACTGGTCTTCAAGGAGGGACCCCACTGGTCATTCAAAGACACAGGGGCTTCGCTCTCCTAGCATGCGACAAGCATACTTCAATTTTACAAAGTTGCAGCTGGATAATCAACATAGGCCTGCACACACGCAAAGCCATTCACGAGAGGGACCCCACTGATCCTTTTAAAGACACCAGGGGCTTCGCCTCTTAGATCTCACTACACCAAGCCATCTCCAAAACACAAACCAACCAAATCTGCCGAACCTTCCCCCAAACTAAGATGTATATGCATGCATGACCTAATCTCCTTCTAAGAGTGGGTTAACGGTTGAGGCTAACAGGTGAGTGGCAAGCGGCCTCGCAGTCGAATTACTCCCACGACAACCGCCGGTATACCAACTCTTCATAGGGTTCTTTAGTGGAAGAAAGTGCGGGTACGCATGAGCGTACCTCACGGATATTTGGGGTGAAAATGCAAGAGGTTCCCAGGAGTGGGGGAAGTATGAACGGAATGCCAGTTTATATGTGCGCAAATAAGAGTGTAGTGACATGCTTTTCGTGGCACACAAACAAACAGATATAATAAAGCAAAATAAATTAAGCATGCTAGTTGCAAATAATTGGAAACCTTTATGGTCAAAACCTTTATTGCTCCCCAGCGGAGTCGCCATGCTGTTGAACCCCAAAAATTACCCCCCGAAAAGGATAAATTCCGGAATATCGACAGGATGGACTAACTCTTTTGGAGTTTTTGGAGTCGCCACCCAATTTAAGGAAAACAGGGAACCAAATTAGCAAATGCGTGCAAAAACTCCGTTTTAGGAAAAAGACGGTCTTTCAGAGATTCTAAGTAAGAGGTTTTATTAATCTCGGAAGAAGGTTTTTAAGGCACTTCCGAAATTCCGTAAAATACGGTTAATCCGGCAGGTTTCCAAAATATTTGCAAAATATGCTTTTCTAGAAAATTTATCTAAAATAATTAATTGAAATAAAACTTGTTTATGAAAACTATTTTAATTTGCACGCATTTTGCTAATTTGCCCCAGTTTGCAATAAATTAAATAACGACTTCAAAAATAAAAGGGCAATGCACATAAAGTAAAGCAATATACCAAGCAATCAAATATTATTGACAAATAGAATAATTCATACATTTTATTTACATAAATGTCTAAGGAAAGGAATGCGAAGTTAAAGATAGAACCCGTGATATTGATCAACTCGCGGGAGCCTTGGTTTTTCTAAATTTCTAAGTCTTATTGCTGAATGCTCGAGTCCGACTTCAATCCAAACGACTCCAATGCAACGGACTATCCCCATTCGTGAGTTAGCCAAAATCGTCCATAAATTATTCGTGCCAAAATATACCTCGCAAAACAAACAAGTAAAATTGGATTAGTACGATAATAAGGTATTATAATTAATGAAATAAAGTAAATAATAAAGTAATAATAATAATAATAATAATAATGAAATATATAATAATAATAGAATATATAAAAAATAATAATAATAATAGGATATATAATAATAATAGAATATATAATAATATTAATAATAATAATAATAATAGAATATATAATAATAATAATAATAATAAAAATAATAATAATAATAACGGGGTTGTTTTGCAAAATTTAGGCTCAGATTTGTATGACATATCATGTAGAGGCTCGGGATATTGATACGGTTGCAAACACGCCGGCCGGACGTGTTGCCATGCCAGGTACCAATTCCGTTACTCTATTCAACTTGCTTTGCGTTAAAGTGCATACATTCATCATCGCCTTTTGCTTTAGGGACACGGGGACGGGACGGATCAAGTGTAGTATCGTGTTCAAAATCCGTCAATTCATTATCCGTCAATTCCTTGTGTAGAGCTCAATACGTGCAAATGTATTTTTTCATCGGCCCGTAATTAATGTAACATCCGTCAATTTGTTGTATAGGCCAATATAATCCTTTCACCAAAATACACTGCATCAAACAATACTTCAAGTAAAAGGTTAGACGCATAGCAAAATGAGCATAACATATGAACTGGTCCCACATAATTGTAAGCAAAGTCAGTCAACACAAACAAAGTAGAGTCAAAAGTTAACACCACCAGAAACAACAATTAAAAAAAAAACAACGTCGAGACTCAATAGCACTCGTCGACGGCGAAGGTTAAAGATCAGGACCACCGTCAAAACGGCGGAAGGGGAGCGACACCAGCCGAGTGATGGCATCGCTGCTACCCCACCACCGCTGTTTCAATCCCTGTAGATAAACAAGATCTCAGCACCCAATTCCATAGCAGTGTTAGTAACGGGAAAACAGAGAATCGACATCCATTTGTTTAACTAATTGATTCCGCCAGACAGTCCAAAATGATAGGAAAAAAAAAACTATATCACCAGTAACCCCCATCTCCGACCCCTCACTGGTTCCGTTTGGTTCTGTGTGCGAGTTCCCTTCCCCGATCTCCTCTGTTCCTGATCTGTTTTGTGCGTTTGTAACGGCTTCCAAAGGAAAAATGGTGTTTTGTGTCCGTTTTTAGGGAGATCTAGAGTGGAGGAGGCTGATCTTGGTGTTAAAAGGGAGTGAAAATGTGTGGGGGGTCGGATATACTGCGTATTATGTTGACGATGAAGGAGAAATGGGAAAATCGTATATGGGTGTTGATGTGTGTGTGCGGTGTGGTTTCTGTGGGTGGGGGTGATAATGGTGAGAGGGGGTATTGTGAAGAAGACAAAGTGGGGGGTTTTTGGTGAGTGCCGCGGCTGGTGTATGTCTATAGGTGTGTGTAGGGTTTTTTGTTATAAAAAGGGAAGAAGGAAAATGGGTTATGGGTATAGATGTGTATATGTGTGAAATGGGCTTTGCAAAAATAAGCTGGATTTTAAATGAAGGAATGATTTTGACCTCAATTTAGGATTCAAATGAGATAATCGGGTGATTGCACGGGTAGGGTAGAAATTAGGCTATGCATTGCAAAATTTGACCCTTTTACTCAGAAATTAACCAATTATATTTAATTTTCAAAATTATCCTCAATTATAAAATATTGCCATAATTTATTAAATTTGAAAAAAATTCGGGACAAAATTGGGTGTCAACAATCACTGAGTTCCCATCAGAGTTAATCTTGAAGAAGTTTTGATGAGGTTTCTCCCACCCGACAGTCAAATAAGACTATAAGAGAGGGGCATCTTGTATGAATCAGCATATTCAAAGATTTCCTTCCAAGTCGACCTTTCAATTGCTCAAAGTTTTCAGCAACTAAAAATTTAACATGATTAATAAACTGATGAACCACTCTTGATAAAAAATAAAGCTTTTTTGTTGACCATACTTGATAGTACATCTTCTTTTCTCTTAAACCATTTTCATAGTGACAGCCCCACCAACTCCACACAGCAATTCTACTATGTTGGACGTTCTGTGCAACTCCAAGCGAATTTGCAAAGAAATGCCATATTTTCTTATCAAATATTCCACTGTAATGAAATAACGGTCACCTTAATGTTGAAATAGTGCGTGTACTTTTGCATTGAGGCTGCTGAATAGATAAACATGATCAGTTGAAGAATGCATAAAAAATGATCTCGAAAACCAGATACACTGAATTGATAAGATACAACTGTACAAATAAAGGAATTCCAAAACATGCATAGCTACAATGAATGGAACCACAAACTAAATGAATCTACTGGGCCTTCGTGAGTGCTATAATGAAGCAGAGAAGGAAAGAGAATTGTTTCCACCCAAAGTATCGTTAGATTGGACGGGAAACCACACCACGATGCAATCTATCAATATGATATTCGACAAGCCAGACTCCAGTTGTGTTCCTTCACTGCGGTCTCCACAACCATAAATGGCAGTTACATTTGTAGTTGCAACATCTCCCTTGCAGACAGGGCATTCCCTTGTAGCATTCGTTGAAGTTGAATCAACGCAAGGTAACTGATAAAAGCATGGCCAGCAGTACATGTGCCCACAACAAGTCAAGATTGGTTCTCTAGGAACTTCCAAGCAAATTTTGCATTCGAAAGGACCAGCTGGTACCTCACTATCCTCATTGACAGCAGATACATTCCCAGTATCCAAAGTAGTATTCCAAGCCTCAGGGTGCGCTACACCCATTAAATACTCAAGCAGTTCGACCCTCCTTTGCATAAGAGCAACCATATCTGAATGAGGAGATGGGGACTCGGAAGGTTCTTGGTTCCTAGGATCCATAGGACACGGTTGATCTAGTCAAACGAAAAGGAATACTATTACTAACAGATTGAAATGGCAGTGACAAATTGATTACAACATAAAAACTAAGTTTTCTAATCATATCACTAACAACAACAGCTCAAAACAAATAATTTAATAGACGGAAAGGGCCAACAAGCCCCTTCAAAACAAAAAAAAAAAAAACAAAAAAAAAAAAATGGACATTGAAGTAGAGCAGTGACCTTACAATGGTGGAAGTAAACGGCAAATGTAAGGCGTCACCAACAACAAGTATCCTACCTAATGGTTCTTAATAACAGCCTCTTATCCAACAGAAACCCTTGATATTTATTCCCACGAAAATACCTATAGAATGACTAAACGTTTAGAGAGCCTATTTATTTATTTTTTTATTTATTATTATTATTATTATTATTATTATTATTATTATTATAAAAGTGAGAATCCCCTAATCATAAGTCAAAATTCATTTTACTAAAAAATCCTGTAAATTATTAATGTTACCAAAATAACCCTAATAACTATTTTAATCATATGCTAGGGAATTTTCTAACATGCATATGTCGAGGGTAGTCACAAGAACAACTCCTTTTTGTATATTTCTTACGTAAAAGGTACTATCACACACCTAAAATTGTTTTGAGGAGGTAAGGTTCTATGTCCCCCTCCTTAATGTATTTACTTTTTGGATCTTAATATGTATAGTAGGGTTCTAAGCCTAACCCCGCACCAGCATAGGAGATGAAAGCCTAGGTGGATGGACTTTATTTAAAAAAAAAAAAAATCATATGCATGAGAAAAAATATTGAAATTAATTAGCAGCCTTGTATTATATATGCTTACAATACGTTTTTTTAGAATCAAACAAACAGACCTTTCAAATTTCTCACACAATACACCACCAATCTTAATGAGTATCTTAATTTATTCTAAGACAAGGTACATTTAGACATACCATACTAAGGGACTTCCGATTAAAAAACTAGAAAATTTTTCAAGTTATATTCAACCACCAAAATGTGGTCACTTCTTTAATGTAGAATGTGGATGGCCGTGTAGTTATGGTTCATTTATTGAGTATGAATGTGGATAGCTATGGAAAGTAGAGTACTGACTTGGTTTTGTGAGGATGCATGCTGAAATGACTGCGATTGTGGTTTTGCTCGAAATAAGCAACATTTAAATGATAATATTTATACCAAGAACGGTGTGAACATATTAACTTTTGAATTTTTTAAACTTTTGTCATTAATAAAGAGAAACCGAAAAAAAAATATTAGACCGGCTTCGAAAATTAACAGGATTTTTTTTAGTAAAATGACTTATGATTAGGGGATTCCCACTTTAATAATAATAATAAAGAAAGAAATAAATATATAATATGATGTCATAAAATATTCAAAAATATTTTGTTAAAGGTAATTAAATGTAATTTGTATAGAGTAATTAATTTAATTATACTGTAATATCAGTCTAAAATTTGCAATTATAGGGGTCAGAATTTTAAAAAATAAAGTCTTCTTAACATTTATGTTTATAATTTCATGTCATGAAGTGTGCGAAAAATAAAGTGATTGTTACATTGTATAGACATTTGGAAGTGTCTTTAACAGAAAATAGATACATCTTTTGTAATTTACTGCATATAAATATTTACACTTATGTAGGTATCTATTTTTAGCCATTTTCAAAAACAGATTAACTCCCCCTAAGCGTGCCTACTTTTGTGGGAAGTTGGAATTTTCTGTTTGACTGTATTTATTATTATTATTAATTAATCTGAATTAAATACTTATTTACCTTGTGAGTTATCTCCTAATTTTTTGCTCATATCACTTTCGTTCTTTATTTACAGTAGGCACAAAGACATTCTAGGTGTCATTTACTCCATTCTCTTTCAATGAGTATATTTATTCATTATATATATATATATATATATATATATATATATATATATATATATATATAGTATACTACAAGTATTATGAATATGTATGCACTCAGTATTGTTAATATTTACCAAATACACTGGTTATCATTAATTATGTATTTACATATTAGTATGCATAATATATACTACAAGTGTTATGAATATGTATGCACTCAGTATTCCTAATATTTACCAAATATATTGGTTATCATTCGTTATATATTTACAGATTAGTATGCATAAAGTACTACAAAGTGTTATGAATATATATGCACTCAGTATTCCTAATATTCACCAAATACACTGGTTATCATTCATTATATATTTATAGATTAGTATGCATAAAATCTACTACGAGTGTTATGAATATGAATCAAATATTTCAAGTTTATAAACTGTACATAAAAAATATACAATGCATAAGAGAATAAAAGTGTATTGAAAAAATATTCTAATTATTATAGAGCTAGATAATAAAATAAAAAAGGGAAGAAGATTGTGATTTAATACCTTTCAGCGCGATATATGGTAAAGCATAAGATCCCAACTGCTGTTGGGATTCTACCACAATTTACGTTGTTGTTTCCTAGTAGTATTTTTTAGGCTTAGAATTACCAAAATCCTAATTGTTTGTATTTAATAATGTTTTAAGAATTTAGGATATGCATGAACCTATTTTTTAGCATTTTTTTTTGTTAGCGATGTATATTAAATATGTCTATTAAACAGTAGGGTCAACTTTAAACAAACACCTTTTGTGAACAGGTATGTTTGTCTATTTAAGCACCTTAATTAGTGCTTCTCACCCTCATTATCACTGCACTTAATCTTTCTTGCGACTGTTCATTTCTTGCGTCTGTTCACATAACTCATTCATTTGGATTTCTTCTCCTATTTGCTTTCTACGTAACTATCTCTTTTCCCTTTCATTGCCCAATCAATCTCACTAATGGAAAACGTTGCCGATATTTCTACACTCAATGCCAAACAATAGGTTTCGTTCGTTGTTTCACGTACCATCGATTGTGTTGTCTTTAATTATATTTCGTAATTTGGCAAATTTTTTAGTTTTTTATTTTTGATTTTTGATGCAGAAGGACCATGCTTTGTACCTGCAAAAATTAGGACGGTTTACTATAGCTATGTCAAAGGTGAATGCATTGGAGCTCCGACTGAAGGAGGCAATGGTGGAACTAAGGGCAGCGCATACGCTGGTCCAATTGCGCCACCGAAGAATGAAAAGGAAGCCATCCTGAAACCTTTGAATGATGATTGATTTTTCTAGTATTGTATTTTCAATTTTAAGTTGGATATATTTGGATATATTACAAGCTATTTTTGTTGGTTTATGGTGTTTCTTCATGTTGAAAACTTTTATCCACCAGCCGTTGCTATCGATGCATGTCATTAAATTATACTTCAATCAGTCCATATTTCAATATCGATACACTAACTAGATAAGTTATAGTCTGTAATGGGGAAGTCCAAAGGTTAAATGTCCATTCGTGTCTTCAAAATGCGAAAATGATGGACTAAATATCTTAAATTTAACAACTAAAAAATGAAAAATTTATAGAAAAAAACAGCACATATCCCAACTACTCAACCCCTGACATCTAATCAATTTGAACCGGATCACCAAGGGTTCCATCACTATCATAAATAAAAAAATAAAAATAATTTATAATAATAAATATATAATATGATGTCATAAAATATTCAAAAATATTTTATTAAATGTACTTAATTGTAATTTGTATAGAGTAATTAATTTAATTACATTGTAATATCTGTATAAAATTTGCAATTAGGGATCAGAATTTTAAACAACAAAGTCTTCTTAACGTTTACTCCGTATGTTTATAATTTCATGTCATGAAGTGTGCAAAAAACACCCTTTATGAACAGGTATGTTGCTGTAGTGTCGTTTCAAGTGTGCAACAGTAGTGAAAGCTTTATTGAAAACTTTTCTCTCTCTTCGGTTTCCCCCATTATTCGTTCTCTCCTCTACGACAACTTTTCTCTCTCTTCTACGCACCATCTTGACACGACCCGAAATTCGGCTAGGCCATGCGGGCACCCGACATCCTCCCCTAGACCCGTCGGGCGAACCCTTTTCAATTAAATTAGGAAAATAAATATAATTCAATTCATAAACAAGAACAAGACTTAAAAAAATACTGACATACTGATACCTCTAAGCTGTACAAAAGAAATTACAGCTGACTACCCAACATAATAGGTTTAGGGCTATCCAGACTAGACATCTAAGAGTTCAAAAGAAGACGTATACCTCCTGAAGGGAGCAAAATGCAACTGAAATGATAACCAATAAACTGGTGGCCATCCGGAATAAAAGCTGGCTCACCCTGACCGCTGAAGTCGTCTTCGCTCCTTCACAATGCGGCGAACTCAATCCTGGAGCGAACCTGCCGAAACGAAATAGATAGACAAGAAACAAACAACAAACAAGGGTGAGTCAAAAGGACTCAATAAGTGGGGCAGACTAGCCACCTCAAAGAATAGGATAGCTAGCCAGGGAGAAGAAACAGATAAACCAAATTCCTTTTATTTAAATTACAAAAAGGCAGAGTCAATTAGTAACTAGAAACACGTATGGAATCACAAACTCATTAAAACCAGGAACGTAAGATAGCCGGAACATATAGGTATCCCGAACATATCAATAATCAGAAATACTTCCTGTTGCGGCATGCAACCCGATCCATATATTCATCCTGTCGCGGCGTGCAACCCGATCCCCGCAACTCAGAATACAAGCCAGAAATATATAGGCAAACTGAGATATGTCCATAACATAGTATACATACCGCATATATAAAACACAACACAATACACACAATAGTCAGTATGCAGTGCAATGAGATGGGATGAATGCGGTATGATGCAATGCAGTCACATATGTCTGATACCTATCTCCGGCGCGGGACTCTCATCGTCTACCAGGAGATATATGCAATAATGACCCTTCACCGGCTCGGGACTCTCATCGATTACCGGGAAGTATATGTAATGATGACCCTTCACCGGTGCGGGACTCTCATCGCCAACCGGGAAGTATATGCAATAATGACCCTTCGCCGGTGCGGGACTCTCATCGCCAACCGGGAAGTATATGCAATAATGACCCTTCGCCGGTGCGGGACTCTCATCGCTAACCGGGAAGTATATGCAATAATGACCCTTCGCCGGTGCGGGACTCTCATCGCCAACCGGGAAGTGTATGCAATGCTCAAAACCAGAGTGCAATACTCATATGTTCAATGCAATACCAACTACAGGGCTTAACATATAATATACAATGTAAATTCAAAGCTAAGGCGTAATGAGTACGCCTATCGGCAGCCACACACGCAAGGAACACGTGGTAGAAAATCCATGAGGCCAAGGGCCTCCAAAGAAATGGATACAAACACTTACCTTGTTACAAAGTTAGTACATCCACTCAATAACCGCTTGTAGTTTGGTTTCTTGTTTCATTGCCAAACGATCCCACTCTATTCAATAAGCAGAAAAATATATCAAATTAGGCTAAAGGCTTCATTCCTCACATCTTAGGGTAATCCAGGTAGGAACCTGATACCCTATTCGCATACGCAATACGCAGGCCAGGCCTATATACAGGGTTTAAGGTCACATAACCAAACCCCAAATAAATTACATTTATAAGTTGCCCATAACTCACTGAGTACGAATATATAATCAATTTCATTATCGGGGTCCATTTGACCCTTTAAACTATCAATTTACGTCATTAGGGCGATGTCTAACATCCCTATTTTTACCGTAAAAATATATTCAAACATACGTAATAAACTCAAATAATATATTAAGATCATTACCTGAATGTTCTGGGGTGAAAATACTATTTTTCTCCGGCCCCTTTTCTCATTTTCTGGCATTTTTCCACTGCGTACTTTCCATTTTCTTTCTCCTTCGTATACTGCTCATCTCTCTGTTTAAGTTCGTCCTTAGCATATGCTAAGGACCACCGTCTTCATTGTTTTTTTATTTTTTATTTTTTTTTATTTTGTCTTTTATTCTTTTTCTTTTATTTTAATTTCTTTTCGCGATGAAAATTAAAACGGTACCCTGCGATATTCGAAATAATTTCAACTTTTTCATAGCAATTATACAAAATATATGTAACATACTCGCGAAGACGGATCTCAAATTGGACTCCAGAAACTCAAGATGCGAATTTAAATGAAAAGAAGTCAAATTATTTAACTTTCGGCATTTTAGCGGAAACTAGCCGAACAACATCGAAATTCGCTTTCGAAAGTTTACAAAAGTCATAAATAATCATACGAACCTAACGGCACTTTCGGATTTCGAATCGGAGCTGATTCGGCAAAACCGAGCTCGAAAATCTCTTTTTAATATTTATCGCCAATAAAAACTGAAACCTTCTTCCGATGCCTACCAAACGAGGTCTGATTTAGCTCAAATTTTACAGACAGGTCCTAATGGACATTACGAATATTTTAAAATTATCGGCACGCCAATCGGAGTCCTAACTTCCGAAACGACTGACCGAGGTCGTTTCATTCTCCTCCAGTTAAACTCTCGTTCGTCCTCGAACGAGCCTAAATCTAAAGAAAAATTCGCACAGATAGCAAAAGAACTTGCACGACCTTCATAAGCTACTCCACGGGTATTATTTCTTGATTACAGGATCAGAATTATAACACGTATATCGAACTTTTGGAATAAAATATATCTTGATAATATCCTCACATTGTTGCCCAGCTTATTCTGACTAAGCTGATCCTTCTTCGATCACGAGAGGAGAGTTTTACTTTTTCGAAACAAAGATACATGAAACCTTGAATGGGTTAACATGATTCAGCCAATAATCACCCTTTCGATATACCTTTTGATATAGAACAGGTCGATGGAACTAAAAATTAGCTCACGCTTGATGCAATAGGGGAAGCTTTTGAAGTACCTTGTCACTACACACTATAGAAGATTTAATATTACCATTCAGTATTTGGAGGAAGACTCCTCCACTTAAAGCACAAACTCATGCAGCCATTTGAATAGAAATAACCATCCTCGCACAGTCTGCTGGACTAAAAAAAATTTAGCTAAAAGCTGAATGTAGGCAGACCTAAGCTACCAACTACCCTTTCGAGTTGCCAAACAGCTGTAAATCTCAAGTTCACAACTCCATACCTTTGCCGTAAACACCACCGCCTGATGGATGGTACTTCTATATAAAAATTTCGGCAGAGTTTCCCCTGAAACTGGATGATCCGCAAAAACAGAACCAGCACTATACTATACATAGGAATGAATACCCGGATAAACTGATATCCAAAATAATAATATGCTTACCCTGCTACAATAACATGTACTCTGGCTCAACACAGGGAACGTCACAAGCGGCTACCAATTGCCCAAGCTCACTAGTGCCGGATGAAGAAGAAATGGAAATGGATCGAGGATAGAAATAATTAGAGCTTCAGGAAGCTCATCTTATTTTTTTGCTTGGCTACCAAAGCTAGACTACTTACGAGTCAAAGTAGCCCAAGAATCTCAATTGAAGAAACAGATATTAAATGAGTTTTATGGAACAACATCCATGCCAATTTGACCTCCCAATAAGAAGGAAACTCTGACAATTTACCAGAAACCCTTTTATAACATAGACAAGCTCATAGGATAACATAACTTTATTAGCGTTTTGAACCAAGAGGAGATACGTAGATCGAATATTACTTACTAATCACTTTGCACCGAAAGAAATGATAACACTTTCTGATGGTGACGAATTAAGATCCCATTATCCTACCAACACGAAATTCTGAGAGGAGAGGTAAACTGATTTGACATAATAACAGAAGGTAGAACAACAAGATGTCAGGCAGACAATACTGACACTTACTGCCAAATCTCTCATATTTAGACTAGATAACTAGTAAGGTCTCACAAATGCCAGGAATAAATTATACCAGAAGCTCACCGCTCTACCGCAACCGATTCTTAACAGAAGCAATATCCAAGGAAACCATGAAACATGATATGACAGACCATCTCCAGATTGATCGGAAGAATCAAATCTTAAGGGAAAAAGAAATACATGGGTCCACTACATCGGATACCTCAGCATCCCGCCAGACAAGCAGTTCATAGAACTGCCTCTGCAGCTGAGCTGAGCCACTACCATGACAATCACTTTATAAATAACCACTGCCACCACACTCTCAACCTCTACTAGATGGTGGCATTTCTCTAGAGGATTGATATCTAAATAAAATTTCCTGCAACTGTGCAGGTGCCTGAGGCCAAGAGAAAGGACGACGACCTACTTGCCGGAATAAGGAAAAACTCCTCAAAGGATAACCAGACTCACGACAATGATAACACCTTTTCCACTAAAAATGGAAGCTGGAAAGATCGTTGATAGCTGTAAAGAAAAGACTAAATCTGATCTTGATGGGCTACTGGCACACTCTAAGAATCACGTGACACAAGCTGAGATAACCTGGCAGGTGACCTCCCAAAATAATCAGAACTCTTACCTCCAAATGAGGTACCATGTTTGCCCACAAGGGCCACGGGATCTCTTGCTCTCCCGCTCTAACTTATGGTATGCCCCGAACCTTCGAGCAATATAAACAACAATATCAAATGAAATCCCGACCTCAATCTCTCGAGCCATCTGGGATCTCAAGGAAAAAGAAAGATCATCAATAAATCTTTGAATCTCTCGAAAGGCTCATGGACTAGTTCTAATACATATTCAGCCATTCTATAAAATTCAATCTTATATTCTGGAACACCAACAGGCTAACCGACAGGCCACCCTATCCAATCCACTCAAACTGGAAACACTTTTCATCTCGCTCGCTACTCGAAAGGAACTTTTTCCACGAATCTAAAAGAAAAATCGAACCACATTAGCTAATAAAAGAGAGGCCCACCAAATCAAGGCTGGACCCCTGAAACTGGAAAGAAAAATAATCAACACCATACCGCTTGATATAATCAAAAGCCTGAAGGATACGCTGCCATTATTTTATTTTTTTAAAAAAAATCACGAGGTTTATCTGACGCATTGCTTAAGAATGTCAAAAGGTTCAACCGCGTAAAATAATGCAACCTCTTTGGACACTCGGACCGAACCGTTACCTCGGCTGGCTAACCCGCCAGAACAATTGGTGGCGCAACACATGCTACCTCTGGAACATAATTTACTGGGGAAACATCAGGAACTGGAACAAGAGCTCTCTAAGACCGAACATCTCCATCTGCGGCAACTTGATAAGCTGCCTAGCGAATAATAGGTTATTGTAGTATCTGCGTCGCCACGATTCTCGTAAAAGCATCGTAGAGAGCCAAGGGAACCACAAGGCCCTGCTCCCTTGCCCATCGCGAGCTCGTACATCCGTAACTAGATCGTAAGCACGGTAAAAAACTCTCGGGGCTTGAGTAGCTCTAGCCCCATGCTAGGCTACTTCGTCTTAAACTCATACTGTTTGCTGATTTATCGCACGAGGGTTCATAATTACCACGAACGAATTAACGAAAATACTTTTGCATCCTAGACCGACGGAAGATCAGAAAAGAAGGAAGTGAAACTTCCTAAATGCCATCATAGCCCCTCGTACATAAGTACGGACGTCTACGTACCTATCAGCGAGACTCTACTAGACACTGTCTTAGTCTGGATAGACTCTAAACTGGGCTCTGATACCAACTGACACGACCCGAAATTCGGCTAGGCCATGCGGGCACCCGACATCCTCCCCTAGACCCGTCGGGAGAACCCTTTTCAATTAAATTAGGAAAATAAATATAATTCAATTCATAAACAAGAACAAGACTTAAAATAAAAACACAGACATACTGATACCTCTAAGCTGTACAAAAGAAATTACAGCTGACTACCCAACATAATAGGTTTAGGGCTATCCAGACTAGACATCTAAGAGTTCAAAAGAAGAAGTATACCTCCTGAAGGGAGCAAAATGCAACTGAAATGATAACCAATAAACTGGTGGCCATCCGGAATAAAAGCTGGCTCACCCTGACCGCTGAAGTCGTCTTCGCTCCTTCACAATGCGGCGAACTCAATCCTGGAGCGAACCTGCCGAAACGAAATAGATAGACAAGAAACAAACAACAAACAAGGGTGAGTCAAAAGGACTCAATAAGTGGGGTAGACTAGCCACCTCAAAGAATAGGATAGCTAGCCAGGGAGAAGAAACAGATAAACCAAATTCCTTTTATTTAAATTACAAAAAGGCAGAGTCAATTAGTAACTAGAAACACGTATGGAATCACAAACTCATTAAAACCAGGAACGTAAGATAGCCGGAACATATAGGTATCCCGAACATATCAATAATCAGAAATACTTCCTGTTGCGGCATGCAACCCGATCCATATATTCATCCTGTCGCGGCGTGCAACCCGATCCCCGCAACTCAGAATACAAGCCAGAAATATATAGGCAAACTGAGATATGTCCATAACATAGTATACATACCGCATATATAAAACACAACACAATACACACAATAGTCAGTATGCAGTGCAATGAGATGGGATGAATGCGGTATGATGCAATGCAGTCACATATGTCTGATACCTATCTCCGGCGCGGGACTCTCATCGTCTACCAGGAGATATATGCAATAATGACCCTTCACCGGCTCGGGACTCTCATCGATTACCGGGAAGTATATGTAATGATGACCCTTCACCGGTGCGGGACTCTCATCGCCAACCGGGAAGTATATGCAATAATGACCCTTCGCCGGTGCGGGACTCTCATCGCCAACCGGGAAGTATATGCAATAATGACCCTTCGCCGGTGCGGGACTCTCATCGCTAACCGGGAAGTATATGCAATAATGACCCTTCGCCGGTGCGGGACTCTCATCGCCAACCGGGAAGTGTATGCAATGCTCAAAACCAGAGTGCAATACTCATATGTTCAATGCAATACCAACTACAGGGCTTAACATATAATATACAATGTAAATTCAAAGCTAAGGCGTAATGAGTACGCCTATCGGCAGCCACACACGCAAGGAACACGTGGTAGAAAATCCATGAGGCCAAGGGCCTCCAAAGAAATAGATACAAATACTTACCTTGTTACAAAGTTAGTACATCCACTCAATAACCGCTTGTAGTTTGGTTTCTTGTTTCATTGCCAAACGATCCCACTCTATTCAATAAGCAGAAAAATATATCAAATTAGGCTAAAGGCTTCATTCCTCACATCTTAGGGTAATCCAGGTAGGAACCTGATACCCTATTCGCATACGCAATACGCAGGCCAGGCCTATATACAGGGTTTAAGGTCACATAACCAAACCCCAAATAAATTACATTTATAAGTTGCCCATAACTCACTGAGTACGAATATATAATCAATTTCATTATCGGGGTCCATTTGACCCTTTAAACTATCAATTTACGTCATTAGGGCGATGTCTAATATCCCTATTTTTACCGTAAAAATATATTCAAACATACGTAATAAACTCAAATAATATATTAAGATCATTACCTGAATGTTCTGGGGTGAAAATACTATTTTTCTCCGGCCCCTTTTCTCATTTTCTGGCATTTTTCCACTGCGTACTTTCCATTTTCTTTCTCCTTCGTATACTGCTCATCTCTCTGTTTAAGTTCGTCCTTAGCATATGCTAAGGACCACCGTCTTCATTGTTTTTTTTTTTTTTATTTTTTATTTTGTCTTTTATTCTTTTTCTTTTATTTTAATTTCTTTTCGCGATGAAAATTAAAACGGTACCCTGCGATATTCGAAATAATTTCAACTTTTTCATAGCAATTATACAAAATATATGTAACATACTCGCGAAGACGGATCTCAAATTGGACTCCAGAAACTCAAGATGCGAATTTAAATGAAAAGAAGTCAAATTATTTAACTTTCGGCATTTTAGCGGAAACTAGCCGAACAACATCGAAATTCGCTTTCGAAAGTTTACAAAAGTCATAAATAATCATACGAACCTAACGGCACTTTCGGATTTCGAATCGGAGCTGATTCGGCAAAACCGAGCTCGAAAATCTCTTTTTAATATTTATCGCCAATAAAAACTGAAACCTTCTTCCGATGCCTACCAAACGAGGTCTGATTTAGCTCAAATTTTACAGACAGGTCCTAATGGACATTACGAATATTTTAAAATTATCAGCACGCCAATCGGAGTCCTAACTTCCGAAACGACTGACCGAGGTCGTTTCACATCTTTTGTTACTTTTTTTTCTCTTTTCTTTCTCTCTTTTATAGGCTTTGGTATCTGGAAATTATCATCTAGCTTTTTATACTTCCTCACCATAATTCTTCTTCAAGTTTTTCAGCTTCTCATCTTCATCATCTATCGCATTCTGGAAGGAGTAATAACAACAATTTACAAATCGACCACAAATCACAGGGAGGACTCCGAATAAAGGTTCAACTAGAAATTCAGTATTCGTTAACATAAATGTTGCTACCTATAAAAATAGAAGTAGAGCAAAGCAAAGCAAAAAAACCTAGAGTTAGCTGAAATTCAGCAGTCATATATAAAGTTAGTGTTGGGAGAAATTAATTGACAGATATGTGATGTTTAGTTTTGGAGCAGAATATGGGGTTATAAAACATATGCGGGAATTTTTTTGCAAAAAAATAAAATTTAGTTCTTTTATGCCCTCTTGCAAATCCGTATTCTTTGCACAAGAGATGAAGTTTAGTTTGACAGAATATCCTGTCCAAAAGAATATGTGAAGTTCATATTTTTTTGTTCGACTGTTGGGGTGTTTTGTGGTCCCCATGACCATCTTCTTTTCTTATAGAGCTTCTTTATCATAGTTTACCCGATTTGTTCGATAAGCTGCTACTAGAGTTTCATGGCCCTGCTGCTGTTGGTTTTTTTGTGGTGTTGTTACAAGTGCAAATGATTAGAGAACTTAGTTTATATGTAAAGTTAAGTTCTTTTAGTATGTTTAGGGATTAGAAAACTTAGTTTTACATGTGAAGTTTGGTTCTTTTAGTATGTTTAGGGATTAGAAAACTTAGTTTTATATGTGAAGTTTAGTTATTTTAGTATGTTTAGGGATTAGAGACTTAGTTTTATTTGTGGCATTGTTGTGTCTCGTAATCCGAAATCTGAAACACGACAACTAATATGGACCGGAGGGAGTACCACTATGTGTTGCTTTTGGTATTACCATATAAACAGAAAAGACTAACGAGAAATATCAGAGATTCTCTTTAGTCTTTGCCTCTTTGGTGAGTTTGAAGCCAAGAGACACCTGACTGATGTGGTAGTACTTAGTAGTCTTTAGTTGGGCGTTGGTTGTTAATTGTCTGACATTGCTACGTAGGTTTCTCATGTTTATGTGTTTTTTCAAGAACTTTTGTTGTCTATGCATTCTCGTATCTTTATTGAAATCTGGAACATCTAATTGAGAACAGTACTAATCGGTGTGAGATGTTGGTTTGAAATAGAGCGAGGATGTATCATAAGCAGCAACTTCATGAGTTCGTGGTAAGACATGGAAAGCCCTTACCAGTCTATAAAACGACTAGGGATGGGGGTCCGGATCATGCACCGAAGTTCATAACTACCGTCACTTTCAACGGTTTCAGATATAAATCCAAATCAGCTGGACGCTCTGTTAAAGTGGCAGAGCAATAGGCTGCAGGAGAGGTTCTTGCATTACTCCCCAAGGAGGTTCTTGCGTCAATCTCGGGTAAGAAAGTTCTATAATTAAAATATTTGAGATAACTGTACTTGTCGAGTCACATCTCATTTTGTCATGAGGTAGAAGAAGACACTGATGAGGTAGAAGAAGACACTGATGCAGACGAAGACATGGAGGTAGAAGACATCCAAGATAGCCGTGAGGTAAAACACATCCACTTTGCTATTTGCCATATATACTTGTTTTATCTGTTCAGAGAGTGCTCATTTATAACACGTTATGCCGTTTTTTGCTTCAAACCTTGTGTTCGTCTTGACATTGAGGTAGAAGTATTTTGATGACTGCTGACTAATGAACTCAGTTGCATGCAAAGACTCTACTCGTCTCTTTGTAAAGTTGATGATCCAGTGTTTTGTGTTTAATTCCACAGAGTTTGTGGTTATTTCTATTGATTAATATAGAAAAGAACATTCACTGGTATAACTAGGATAACGAAAGAAATAAAATCATGAAAATAGATTGTAATGTTCAAGTCACAGAGGAGTGCAACAGGTTTCTAGGAGTCTCTATATTTAGGCTAGGTTAAGCCTCTGGCTTCTAATCCAAATGAAGGCTCCTGTTACTCTTTTCTGCTCAGTATGGTACTCTTTCCCAATCCTCTTGGATGAGCCTTTCGTAGCTTAAGGATAGATTTGAACACAAAACAGTGCGATATAGAATTTATATATATGTTGGTATAGTTCCAATACTTTCACTGAACTGTACTGAAAGTTAGATAATCACTCCCAAATCATCAAAGAAGCTCTCTACTGCCTATATTTGTTAAAGGTCTAGGTGGGGATTTCGGACCCTAAATGTTTAATATATTTCTATATTACTATATTGTTATATTATCTCTTGGTAACTATCCTCCACAGCAAGCACCAAGAAGTGGATATGGTCAAGGTAGGGAGCAGATGCCCTCGGCATCCATGCAGGGCCCTCAGGGCTGGGAGCAGATGCCATCGGCATCCATGCAGGGCCCTCCACAGCAAGCACCAAGAGGTGGATATGGTCAAGGTTGGGAGAAGATGCCCTCGGCATCCATGCAGGGCCCTCCAGGCTTGGAGCAGATGCCCTCGGCATCCATGCAGGGCCATCCACAGCAAGCACCAAGAGGTGGATATGGTCCAGGCTGGGAGCAGATGCCCTCGGCATCCATGCAGGGCCCTCCTCAGCAAGCACCAAGAGGTGGATATGGTCCAGGTTGGGAGCAGATGCCCTCGGCATCCATGCAGGCCCCTCCATCACAGTTTGCGGGTCATGATTACCATCAAAGAGTACAATACACATCAGATAGCCCACAATATCCACCTCCCTATGGTAATTATCCTCCGCAGCTAGCACCAGGATGCAGCATATATGGTTCAGGTTGGGAGAAAAAGCCTCCGGTATCCATCCAGGGCCCTGCATTACAGGTCGGTTGTTATAATTACAGCAGGCATGTCTATATGGTCGATGCCTCAGCGTCTGCTGTATTCTCTTAAAATCATGCTCACGCTTCTGGCCCTTCTATTGGTCCACCTTCTCAGGAAAACTATAGCTACAAGGTTTTACCTTATCGAGCTTACGATCATCCACAACCTGGTGAAGTGCCATATCAGTCTGTAGTTCCATCAGTTCAAGTTTATGGTCCTCGCATGGCCCTTCCGCAGTAGTACCTCTATGATCGATCCATGCCTCAATCAGGTGGTTGTGTTATTGTACCTGCTGCTATTGTACCTGCTGATGCTAGCTATGTGAACAGTGTGTCACCCCAGCCAGGCTATAAATACTATGATGCTAATCAGATGACTCGTGGCCCTTTGTGAATGAGATTGTTTCAAGGAAATTGTTCGATGTTCTTGTTTGTGTGTTGTAAATTTCCCTTAGTTCTTGTACCATCCTTATACTAGACATATTTGAGTTTTACATTTGAGATACTCTTTTATGTTTTTACAACAAGTTGGAGGTCACTTTACATAATAGTCACCCTCTTTCGCCAATAGATACGTCTCTTCAACTTAAGACCTCCAATTATTACAAACTATTTCCTACATTATCTTGCCTGCATGCGCCCTAAATATTAATAAATAAAAGATTAAAACAAATATTCAATCCATTATAGTGTCTATGTAAGTAAATTTTACCTCATTTCCTTCATCTTGCACATTACTTAACCAAATCGTCTTTATCATTCATCAAACTATCGTCTGATCTCAACCCTAGAGATCTGTCTATTTCAATCCTTAGTTGATCTTTGTTTTTGGGGTTTGTGAAATGGTGTTACTCAAAACGGTAAAGGAATAACAATGATTCTAATATACCATATATTTGGTGGTACTCAAATGCGTATGGTGTAGGAAATGCATTCTTCTCTAATAAATAAAACGTACTTAAAAAAAAGTATGATCAGGCACTATGTACAAAGGTACACGGATTTTCATCTCCCATGCATGACTTTTTCGTATGGTTCAAGGTTTTGGGAATAAGCTGTATTAGTACTAGTTAGTTGGAAAGAAGGTTTTTGAGGGGAAAAATCTATTTGAGTGACCAAACACATATAATGTTATGAATAGATTAAGCATAACATAAGGTTAATTCATACTAATTCATAGTTTCGTGGAAAATTTTCCATTCCATAACTTCAGCAAAACACGACCAAGTCAAGGCAATAAATAAACGACACAACCATAAGCAATTTTAATCGGCCTAGCAATTTTAATTGGGCCTAATTGACTTTAGTTTATAGTTTTAAAAACCAATTGTTCTTCATATAATAATTTAGCAGAGTTTATAATAATCTTTTTGTTCTATCAATATGTATATATTTCTGAATATCTTCTTACAAAAATTGAAGGCTTGCTTGTTGCATTAAAAGCTCGTTGGAAGAAGAACAATAGAGGCTGTTAATGCAAAACTAATAGTTGATTATAGGCTGTTAATGTGTTGCTCCCAAACGCACACGCAAGTATACGTGGTCGCCAAGTAATAAAGTGATAAGATCAAGTATCGTCCCACAGAGACTGTTGTTAACTATTGACTGAATTAACCGATTTTAAATTATCTAAACAAGCAGAGTTGGTTTCGTGGATTAAAGGTGTAACTAAAAATTAAAACTTAAAACTAAAATTGTAACTAAAGCAAGTGATTTGATCAAAACAAACAATAAGGTTTTGGTAATCAAGGGGAGGAACTATTCCAGGGTTATGAGATATCTGCCAATCCTGCTGAATTCTTCAGTTAATTTAAATAATTAATTCATCTGGGTTACTAATCGACAGGGTTAATTTTACTTATAGGAATCTTCCGATTTCCTACTCGTCTATTTAAGTTAATCTAACGCCTATATTCCTATGGAATTAGAACTAACAAAAATGCATTAAGAATTCCTGTAAAAGTGATTAAGCAAGGCAAAAAGGTATATTCCTATCCTAGTTGCGAATCCGTTCCCCGATGCCCAGGTTCAAGAACTTGCCCTATTCAATCCTATTGCAATCTAGAATTCCCTTTCCCAAGCTCAATTCAAGATTCGTAGATAGTATTTAACTGCTGGCCAAACAATCAAATAATTGAGCACAGGATATGAATAAATAACCCAAAACGATAAATTAATTAAATCAAACTAACTTTCAAATATCAACATTCATGGCAAAGAATTTAGCTACACATAGTCATGGTAGAAATCCAACAATTAATTTGAAATAACATAAGTTGTAAGAGAGAAGAAGAATAAGAACCCTGTGTAGAATCCTGGGAAAACTGCTCCTAGCTCCTAGCCTTGAATTGTATGAATTGATAATCTAAAAATTTAAAAAATAGGAGCTTATATAGACATTAAAATTTCCTACTTTACTTGGAATTAGAAAATTCTAATCTAAATTGTAGTTCCAACTTCATCTTGTTGTAGGATCTTCTTTTCCCAGTTCTTGTGGACTTGTATCTTCCGCTTTAGCTTGTGAGGTTGAATTTCTAGTCCCAGTTGGCTTTGGCTCTGTTTAAATCAAGAAGAAGAACTGTCCAGGAGGGGGCACTTTGCACGTTACTTTGGAGCTTGAATCAAAATCACATTCTTGCTTGGATGCCACCTTGGATGCTTAGCCTCAACTTAGCTTCCTTCAACTTTTACACCACAAGCTCCCTTTCACTCTAAAAATTGCTACAAATCATCTGTTTAATCCAAACGAAATCAAGTAGTGATATATCAAATAATCATATAGTGTTGGGCATAATTAATCACTAGAACGACTTCAAATATATTAGAATCCATAGGAATTTGACCTCAAAACATAGGAAAATATGCCCAACATCATAATGCAAGCTGATTGCTTGTTAAAAGAAAAAGAACACGGTAAATGAAAAAACTAAAACGAGTCTATCCATAATCGAAACCTAAACCACCAGGGCCTATCATGACATTCTCCACCGGTTAGCTGGAATACTTTTTCTCAATCTTCTGTTAATTAAAAGCTATGCTACAAATAGGGCCTAACAATTAGCCCAAAAGTACTTTTTGACGATTCAATGCACTTATTTAAGATACAGATCCACTTCCTGCTTAACCTAGTTTTTACACTCTTCTTCCTCCCTTAGTTACTAGTTATACATCTCTCCTGAAACACAATGAGACTCGAAGAGTTGTTTCCATATTTCTATATATATAACGGTTTTCCATGTATTCAATTTCTTCTTTCAAAGTCATACATTGAAACGGACGATTTGGTACTTCACTTTTGCCTTTCTTATTTTAAGTAATTTCTTAGCAATATGTCCATTAATATTTATTATTTTCTTTACACAGATTCTTCCGTCAGGTATATGGGAATATCTTCCGATTAAGGCGAAGTATACATTGGTAGTTGCAACGACGGAAAAATGGGGGGGTGAACGATGTTTTATGAAGCTCAACACATGTACGAAAGGGCGGAAAAGGTTAAATAATGGCTGTGGAGAGTTTGTAAGAGCCAAAAATCTAAAGGCAGGAGATCATGTTTGTTTTCGTCTCATTGAAAGCAGTGAAGAAAGTGTGATGTTTGAATTTGAGTTGTATGGTGTTCCGGCTTCTCATGAACCTCAATGGAGTATCTGTGATTATGCTGGTTATGATGATGATGGTGGTGATGGTGATGATGGTGGTGATGGTGATAATGGTGGTGCTGGTGATGAAGAAGAAGAAGTTGGTGAAGGTACCATTGATGATCCAGTTTGTATTGATTAGTATAATAGCAGTATTTAAATGTATTTTGATGTTGTTTTTGTTAACGTGGACTGATGTTTAGGAGATTTAATGTATTATTATCATGTGTTTTGAATCTTTTGATGTCTTTGACATGGTATTACTTCAATGAGATTTAGAATCTTTTGAGTTGTTTTATTTAACAATTTACTGTTTATTAAAATTTGAACTCACACAACTACAAAGTGCATTACCTCTATAAGCAATATTCACAAATCCGAATGATAGTAGCAATTCTAAGTACTTTCCACCCGGTACATACGTTGTTTGTCATGATCGTATGACATTTAAGTATTTTTTAAGCGCTGCATATGTTACAATGGATGACTTTGTAAGTTTTATTGCTTAATAACACCTTTATTTATTTTAATTTACAGTAGCTTCTAATTTGTTACGAATATAACTAAGATTGAGGACACATTTGGGATGAGGTCAGATTACGTTTGGGACCCCGGGAAAATGTCTATAAATAGAAGAGTAACATAATCAAGGCTGGTAAGACACTACATTTTCATATCATGGATTTTCTAGTCAATGGTCGTTTTGTTTTGATAGTTCACAACTTCACATTATGGGAAGACCTCCGAATCCTGATGCCGATGATTCTGATGATGATTCATTAAGTACATCAAGTGATGGTTCTGATGGGGTGAGAATAGATTATGGTGGTGAAGGAGACTATGCTGATCCTGTCCTAATTGATGAGATGTTAGCGTTAATTAGTTAGTTGGGCTATGTTCGTCTAAGGTTTTTGTTGTTATATATGTAAGGCTTTAATGATTGGTTGTTTCTGCTAAGTTATTGACTTGGCAATGGTCAAGGTCAGTGGATGTGTGTTTTGTTTTCTCGGTTGGATAAAAAAATAATGATTTGTATGGTTAATCTATGTTTAGTATATTGTTTCATCTATGTATAAGTATTGTCTTTTTATTTTATGTTGAATGTATGTTTAATTTATGTTGAATGTGTTTAATTTATGTTGAATATACTGTTTTATCTATGGGTTTGACTATTGTAAAAAACAATGTATCATACTTGTATAAGAACTTAATTCTGTGTAATGTAACAAATAAGTTGCAACTTCTATAAATATTAAGTTAAATTTAAGATAAGCAGTGTGTATAAATATACACGGGTTCATATAATGTGGTGTACTTCCTGCCAAGATGAAACACATTATAAAAGAGAAGTAGTGATGATATTGAAGAAGAATATTCTGCACAATGTCATGTAAGAACTGACATGGAAGAAGAATATATTCTCCACCATGTGGGAGACCCGAATTGTCTTGTAGAGTTAGGATATGATTGATGGACGATACATGAAAAAATTTCTTTTCATGTGATATGGATTATTTGATGTAACAATGCATTCATGCACGCCCAACAAATTGTAGAATAATATTGAGTCCCTGAATGTGCATATGATGACCTTAGGCTTTGCTAAGCTTACATTGGCTATGAATGCATTAGTTTTAAACAAGCGTGTAGAAAATAAGTGATAGGGCAGCTTTCATTATGCCCCTGAAGCCTTACAATCGCTATGCTTTAGAGGCGTTTACAAAGTAGCCTATCACTTGACTAACAGGAGAGATCATTAGCCAGTATAGATACTCTAATCATCTAAACACTGTGTGAGACTCAAAATGCACCAAAGGATGTGCTTTCTACAGTAGACAAATTTACTGTTCAACAAATAAAGTGCTTTCACATTTGTCATGTCAATTTAAATGCTTGGAGTAAAGACATGGGGAAGCTTAAGCAGTGCCTTACTAGTTACTACTGCATCACTAGCTATTCTACCGTCGATTTTATAACCTTCCACATATAAATGCTCTCTGAGCAATTAGTAAATGCAACCACAAAATTACAACTGACAAACGGGCCCTCTTAGTTGCTCCTTGCCACTTTTAATAAGAATAAGAGGCATAACAAATTGGAAAAATTTCATATCTAACCAAATATATAACATGGCCCTACAGTTTAACAGACACAATTAATATACAACAATGGCTAGCCAAAAAGATGCTAATAAATTGGTTTATGTGTATCCTTTATCCTAACAAAGCTGTGTTAATTATGTTCTAAACACACGTAATAAAAGCAAATCCTACATTTAAGGAGTCCCACAAGTCACGTAATCTACAATCTCTTCCAAATATATATCCAATGCTACTGATTTATTTTTTACCAAATATATCGCAAATATATTCCCCATATATATATTCAGCAATTTATTCAATATAATACATATGCAATTGAAAGAGATACTGTTCAATAATATGCAAGGTATACTATATATGGAAGGTAATATGCAACAAATATCTACTGTATATACAAGTATTCACATTATATAAATGAATATCAGTAATATGCAAGGAATACCAGACTGTAGAGAAGAAGATGGAAAGGCTCTGTTCACTGAAGGATTTTTCGGTTTACAATTCCAAGATAAAGTGAGAAAACTATTGTTAGATGAAAAGTCTCATGTATTTGGTTTTGAATTTTTTTAACTTTTCATTTACCACTTGATTGACGTATTACCTTAATATTGGGAGATAAAATCGTGTGTTTTAATTAGTTATTATCATATCACTATTAAATGATATACATTAACAAAAGCTGTCAATCACATATCCCACGAAAATAGGCATTAAATAGGGGAAGTTAATTGAGATTCTGAAAAAATAATAAATGCAGTGAAAAAGAAAAATGCAAGTTTCCACAAAAGGAGGCACGCTTAGAGGGGAGTTAATCAGTTTTTAAAAATGGCTGATAAAAGATATCTACATAAGTCCAAATATCTATATACAATAAATTAGAAAAAATGTACTTTATTACCCTTTCTATTAAAGGTACATCCAAACGTCTATACAATGTTAAAATCACTAAAAAAAATTAGTGAGTCTGAATAGTACACTGTTTTGGGATTAAATAATTTTAGCAGTTTAGACTTTACATAATGTGTGAAATTTGACGTCAATGAGGAAAAGAATTCACAGGTAATGAGGTAGGGCTTAAGTGGCGTCATTCATAACCTAACTGTGCGAAGCACGGGTAAGTTTACTAGTTAGCTTAAAAGAGATAATTAGGTCAAAGGAAATATTACAAAAGATTTTTATGTTCAATTGACATCTAAACATAAGAATTACAGTAAGAATTAAGCAGTGAATAATCCCCTAGGTGCTATAGTCGTAGTTGCAAGTCAAGTAGCTTTTCAGCACAAGTTCATAAAAGGAACTTTTAAAAGTTGGAGCTTATTTTATGAATAACTAATTACGTGTTTGGATAAACAGGCTCAAATTGAAAAAGATGTTGCATTGTTGTTTGGTTTAAAAATGTTTTTTAATTTAAAGATTGAAATAACCTTTTTTAAAAAAAAATGGGAGGATAATCAAGGGCCTTTATTGATGAAGGTATTTGTGGAGCTGGGAAATTTTTTTAAGTATAATCAATTGTTAATTATATAGCCACATATTTCTGAATACACACCTGGTATACATGAAGAGGGTCGATTTTTTCTACACCAAAAAAAAAAGTCCCAAAAAAAATAAAAAAGCATTTCATGAAGCACAAACCTTTAGCAAGGTTCGATCTCGTGACCCTCTCTATGGATGACCCAACAGACGCCGCTGCGCCGGAACAGCTACGACTCCGTGGCCTTTCAGCAGAACTTTGATTATTAGTAAAGTAATAAATTGTTCAAACATCTGTGTTGAGTTTCTAATGCCTTGGTTGACGCATCAGGCTAAAACAATAGTCTGTTTTGTAACCTAAGCCTTGGTAGTTGCATCAACCAAAGGCGCAATCAGGTAATATGGGCGAAAGTGGCTTTGGTTGACGATGCAACCAAACGTTACACCGAGTATGAAGACAAACAGCAAAGAGGCGCTAACAACTTCTCCGACAAAATGTTCAACAATTTTGGACAAGACATGCAAGTTAGGGAAATAACGCTACACATTGCGTAGGGGTTGAATGATAATATCCCGTCACATACATCCTCCCCTTACAAGCGTGCCTTATGCATACGTATCAGAACTGGAGCCAATCAAGTTAACCCCAATATTTGACGAGCGACTCATTTTGAAATCCAACCCGTGTGAGACCAGGATCAGGAGGATAATCAACTCTCTCTTGAGGATCACTATCAGGAATTGTATCTGTTTCATCATCAGAAATAACAATAAGTTCAGGTTTCTCCGCACCACTCGGTGGCCCTCTAGAATTAGGATCCTCCTCCAAACTTGAGAAACAGCTTCTTTTAACACGGTTCTCATCAAAATCAGTGGAAGGCCTGTCATTGGCATAACGAGAGCTCATCAGACTTTGTTTTTCCTCATAGATGTTCACTACCCAAGAAGATCTTGGAACATTAGGAGACTCTCTATTAGTAGCATGATTTCCATTCGAATTGCCAGGCCGCAGAGATGATGTCACATTCTTAGACATCCTGCATTCATCTCTAGTCCCAGGAGGAATTAGAGACAAAACATTTTCTACAGGTTCAGAAGTTGCGGTCCTGCTGTCGTTGATATCATCTGGATTGAGGGGTAAAGAAGCAGGATCAAGTTCACATAATCTCATGGGTACACCATCTTGTTCAGTTCTAGTAATTCTGAGAAAGGGAATAAGTTTGGGTTTTCTAGGACCACCGGATGACAGTCTTGAATTAGGCTCTTCCTCCAAACTTGATGCGTAAACATGAGCAAAACCATTATTAAATTGTAACAGGGTATCGATTGCGCCTTGGTCTCTCAGCCTTATCAGTTCGGACCTATAAAATCTCACTGTAAAATGCAATAACTTATCTAAAGGATCAATGCCTAATCTGTCAAAAACTGCATTGACAAAATCATCATACGATAAGCCCGTCTTTACAATGATCTGTCAGCGATACCTCCCACATATGAAGTGGATCCATCTGGAAGTACCTTATTCTTCCTACCCCAGTGACAGAAACAAAGAAGCGTTTTTTCTCCAGCTCCCATCATGAAGTAATGTACTTGACCACAGATGCTCAAGGTGTAACAATCTTCAAAACCTGACAAGGCTGGTAAGAAATAAAATACCTTTTTAGAGCGAGTTAGTAAGTACTTATCGAGGATGAATATTGTACTATAGTATTACTCCCTCTTCCACTTTAAGTGTCACTTTTGTAGGAACAATGGGGATGTTTGACGAAAATATTGTTGAATGTAAAATAAGTAAAAAAATATAGTTATATTGTCTCAAAGATGTACAATGCTTTGATTTTGGATGGTAGTGAGATGGTGCTCTTGGCTGATGATAGTCTCTATTTATAGGGGGTGTTTGCATGTTGTTCCCTTTCTTATTAATTTAATCAATAATATTTTCTTACAAATTACTATATTATTTAAAATTTTATGGTAATAAAATAATTTTATATTGAATATCAATTATATGCGATGAATATGTAAAAAAGATAGGATTTGTTTAATGAAAATTAGAAAATAAACTAGAGATAAAAGACAATAATATAATATAAAAGAGAGAAGAATACAAAAAAGAATATTCTTTTTTTGGAGGGAAAATGGAGAAATGGTTGGAGTAAACTAGCCTTTTCATCAATATTGTAGAGATTTGGTAGCCACTCACGGGTGAAAGGGGTTTATTATTTTATTTATTTTACTACACACAAAAAGGTTTTTTTAAAAAAAGTACAGTTCTCAAAGTCACGTGCCTTTATCGTGGTTCGATCTCGTGACCCTTATTATGAAAGACACACCAGAAGACGCTGCGCAGAATTAGCCACATCTGTTGGACATTGGGCCAAAATATAATAAAAACTGATTGCTTCTGTCTTGAGTTTCTAATGCCTTGGTTGACGCATCAGACAAAATCAATAGTATTTTTTGTAGAATATCATTGGTTGATGGATCAACTAAAGATAAAATCAGGAAGCAGGGGCCAAAATGGCTTTGGTTGACGATTCAACCAAATGTTAATCTGAGCATGAACACAAAGAGTGGAGAGTCGCTAAAGCCGGTCTTTTACGAAATGTTTATATGATTTAACACGACGACATCAATACAAGTGGAATTATGGACGTATGTATTTTTGAGAATCCACTGTAGAAAAATATTGGTATTGTTTAACTACTATAATAAGTAGTGGAGTATATGTTTAATAAACATTGAAGTGACACTATTCATCACCTCCATTACTATTCATTATTATTTAACTCTTTTAATTTATCTCGTTATATACACTTAATTATGTTTATGTAACAGTTTTATAATATTTATTTTATATCTTAACTGAGGTGTATAATTTTGATAAATAGATCATTTATGCGAGCATACTAGAGGTGGAAATTGAATAGTTATGTAGTATTTCAATTGAATTTTACCGTAATGTAATATGTATTTTATTGTATTGTATCAGAATGATTTCACTTTTTTTTGAATTATTCGTTAATATATTTAATCTATAATATTTGCTTACAAATTACTATATTATTTAAAATTTGATGGTAATAAAATAATTTTGTATTGAATATCAATTATATGTGATGAATATGTAAAAAAAAATAAAATAAAAGATAGAATTTGTAAAAAAAAAAAAATATAAACTAGCATTTTCATCAACATTGTACAGTTTAGGCAGAAATCAAATTAAACAATCAAATATTAATTATATTGGAAAAGAGCCACTCCCGCGTGAAAGGGGTTGATTATTTTATTTATTTTACTACACACAGAAGAGTTTAAAAAAAAACTTCAGTTCACAAGGTCACGCGCCTTTATCGTGGTTCGATCTCGTGACCCTTACTATTGAAAGACACACCAGAAGCCTTGGTTGACGCATTAGGCAAAAGCAATAGTAGTTTTTGTAGAATATCATTGGTTGATGGATCAACCAAAGATAAAATCAGGAACCAGGGGCCAAAATGGCTTTGGTTGATGATTCAACCAAATGTTAATCGGAGTATGAACACAAAGGGTCGAGACTCGCTGAAAACATCTTATACGAAATGTTTGTATGATTTAACACGACAACATCAATACAACTGGAATTATGGACGTATGTACTTTCGAGAATACAGTGTAGAAAAATACTGGTACTGTTTTACTACTAATAAGCAGTCGAGTATATGTTTAATAAACATTGAAGGGAAAAAAACACTGTAGAAAAAATACATACTTAAAGTCTATTATAGGTCGAGTTTTCCAAAATTTTACATGCACCCATCATCACAAAAAAGTATATAAACCATAGCGCGCGCCGCAACATAACAAAGGAATGGAACCGCATATTTATATTTAATTGCAAGTAATATCCAATTATGCGATATATTTAGTCAATATTACCAAATTACTAACTCTTATAACAAAGCGGCAGAGCCAAGTGGATTTTAAAATTTGAAGACATGCCATACCAATTAGTGTTGCAAAAAAGAAACTTCCCTCCAACTGATTAATTAATCTCCCACCCATTTTTTTCGCGGATTTAAGATTTTCCCTCCAAGGAAAATTAAAAAAACGAAATGTATGGCAGTAACTTATACGGAGTACAACCCGGCCCATTATATATTGTCCCATAACCCTAAAAGGAAATTGTCACTCATAAGACCCCCCATTTCTCTAAAAAACCACCCATATCCTCTTCTTTCCGCCGTTTCTAACATAGTGAAGTTAAATTTATATGCCTGCAGAAAGATGTAGACATTTTCCGCGCGTCGTCGTAGATAACCATGTTTTCCACTCTGTAGACACGGTGAGGACTGACGTTAATGTTATGGTCGTGCGGCTCGATCGTGTATCTCGCCAGATGGATCTGCTGATGATGCGTTTGGAAGGCTTCGTGACGACCTTAGAACGAGTTTTGCATAATTTTGGAGGCAATTGTCCTGAAGGAGCGCAAATTGACAGTCCTATAGCCTCACCACGCCAGGATTTGGGTTTGTTCGTTTAAAGCCGTAGTCGCGTTTAATTTGACTGTAATATATATATTTGCCTATGTCTGAATCTGCTGTTCCTTTCTGAATTTGGCTTTGGGTGCTGCTAAATTTCTGATCCTATGCCACTTGCAGCACTAGTTTGTAATTGCACGACCCTTGTTCCTCCACTTTTCGAGGTGATGATCTTCTCTTCGTTTGTTCCCCCTCCCCCCAGTAATTGCTTTAACTCACGCGTATAAGAAGACGATTAATTAAAGAAAATGCTATTTGATGCTGATATAGTTGAGTTGGTATTGCATTTGTCCATGGTGTTTTAGCATCAGGTTTCTTCTAATCGTCTAAACACAAGATTTTTTGTTCTTGCTGCGCTTGTTTGTACCGGAAACTTGTCTAGTTACAGTATTATCTGGTGCAGTATTCCGTACACAATTGTTCCTCTAAATACTCCGCTCTTGACTAATATTGGTCTATGTTCCCCCAAATGTCATACGTTATTAATAAATTTTTATTTTTATTTCTAATTGCCATTGACGAGTATAATTGAAGTCAGAAATCAGTCCATTAGACACGAACTAAATCAAAACCACAAATTAATAAGTACTGCATCAGGATTGAGCATGTACGTTGTCTAGACACCTATTCATCCAAAATAGAAGTAGGGGTTTCATCTGAATCAACAACTTCTGCTTGACACCATCAAAGAGCAGATAAGTTAATGCGAAAGTTTCAATGTCAACAACACGTAGATGACTGTTAACTAACGGGTGCAATATTGCCATGAATTGCATTATAAATTCATGTGTCCTGCTCCGACTTCGCCTCAGAACTTAGAATCCATTAATTTGCTGCAGTTACCATCATTAATGGCAGGTCCTCTACTTTTAACCACCGTACGTATACCGTCGTCCTCAACCAATAGGGCAAGCAACGAAACCAATGTCGTATTAGTTCTAATTTATTCATTCTGTCAACAGGAGCAACGCAAACCCATAATTGGACTATTTGTGGGCCACAGCTGATTAATTAGCGAATTGGGCCTCACCATCAATGAAGGCATGTGCTCGGCCCATGTAGGGTAAGCCCTCCAACACGTTTTCGGTGAGTCCCCAGGAGTTGGGTCGCATAATTTATTCCTGCACGTATGAATCCTGATAGGAATTCAACATTCCCACGCTCGCTGTCGTTTAAGTTTAGCCAACGACAAGTGTAAAAAAAGGACACTTGTTTATTCGAATTTTAGGTACTCTTTAATATTGAGCAGTTATCACATGCCTTGGTACTTGTTTGTTAATCAAGATGGGTAGAACTTGTTTTGGTTAGTAGACAAGTTCTTTGCCCTTGCAACAATACAAATAACGGGAATGTACGAAATCAGCCCAGCGTATGCAAACTTGGTGTATTCTACATGGACAAAAAGGAGAAAGTCAATACTGCTACTAAGTACTAAGTACATTACAACTTCAGACTGGACAATCGTTAGACAAGTAAAAGCGCACGATCAGTCCACAATGAAGTAAGTACTACATATATTGAGCCGAAAAAGGTGATACAAAGTATATATATCCCTAATAATCCAGACTAGAACCAAAGCTACCATCATCCGAACTTAAATCTGAATGACAAGGAGCTCCCATCTCAAAGTCAAACATCGGAAAGGTTAATTTCGTGGTTTCAACGTCAATAAGACATAGATCACAATTGACAAATAATTCACGGCAGCCGTAAATATCTGTCATATATCCGTTCCAGTGCCCCGTCCCCTGAAAGTGACAACACCCAGTCTCTACGACTTTGCTGCAGTTTGTCGAACCAATCATCCTTTTGAGACGTCTTCTGCATTCAATCGTCTTATTTCTTCCGTCGAGCTCCTTCAATAGACTAAGCAGCACTTCCATCCCCGAGTTTATGCTAATTTCATCTTCCCTATCAAACATCAGCAATGCATTCCCGTAATTGTACTTTGCTTAGGCCACAACAGAATTATTAACGAATTGGGCCACAGCTGAATTATTAACGAATTGGGCCTCGCCCGAAGAATTATTAGCGACTTGGGCCATATAGTGTAACCCCTCCTTGTTACCGGCAACAAAAAACATATGAGTCCCGAGAAGTAGGGTAGCATAATCAATTCCTTTGCTGCTCAGTCCATATAGAAATTCAAGATTTCCACGGTCGCAGCATTGTAGTTTATCCAAGATCTTCTCCAGAGGCAGGTATTGTTGAAATTGCCCTGTAAACACCAGCTTACGTGTAAGGTCGCACCTGAAATTGTAAAATGCATGCATGATAACGTCGTGGAAAGTACTAAGGTATAAAAAAGTGCATAAAAGAATCAACAAATCATTCTTGAACTCACACTAAGGTCAGATTTGAGATATCAGCAACAGAAGGGTCGGATTTCATAAATTTATGGATTATTGATTCTACAACTGTTGCTGGAAGGTCCAGTAGACACGGTTCTTGCTTCATCACGTTTGGACAAGTATACGAGAACAACAGTTATTTTTTCAAGATGGAGGGCTGAAACCCCAATATGGTTTGTGAGAAGTATTTAAAAGCTTCACTTGAACTTCATAGACGATGCATTGAAACCATACACAAAACATAAATACTACAACCCCAACTTCCCTTATTAAAAGTCCAACTACACTGGATGCACTAAATACGCCAACTACAGCTTTAGAACGCGTAACGTCAACTCAAATGACTAAATGGAGGTCTGCAACTATATTTTTGGAGAAGTACTATCACAAGTTTCACTTGGATAACTCAATATAAATAAAGGAGCAGTCGCGTATCATTAATGACGCATTTAAATAAAAAACAAACATAATTTTATGTTCTAAATACTCTCATTGAATACTACTCCCCCTCATCAAAACTCATATAGTTAACTACTATTAAAAGTACTTAGACATTGGATGCACCTAAAAATGCAACTGCCTGGTAAAGAAGGAAATTCAATATGTGTTAAAGAAAATTTGAAATGAATTCCTAGTGTATTTGTGATTTTTTATTTATATCCAGCTCATAACGGTCTATCTTGATTGAATGTACAATTCAAAATTGGGTATATGTTCTAAATATTCTCATTGAATACTATAATCCGGCAATATTTAATTTTAAATACAATTTTTCAACGATTTCACCAATTTTATAGAGCCATTTAATAACAAAAATAAATGAAAAGTAAAAATAATATATGTTCTGAATATTATGGCAGCAAAAAAATATTTTTGATACAATTTTTCAACGATTTCTCAAATTTCATAGTAAAAATAAAATTGTGACCGAAAATAAAATAAAAGTAAAACAGAAAGTGAAAGAGTCATTTAATAACAAAATAAATGAAAAGTAAAAATAATATATGTTCTGAATATTATGGCAGCACAAAAATATTTTTGATACAATTTTTCAACGATTACTCAAATTTCATAGTAAAAATAAAATTGTGACCGAAAATAAAATAAAAGTAAAACAGAAAGTGAAAGAGTCGTTTAATAACAAAAATAAATGAAAAGTAAAAATAAAATATGTTCTGAATATTATGGCAGCAAAAAAATATTTTTGATACAATTTTTCAACGATTTCTCAAATTTCATAGTAAAAATAAAATTGTGACCGAAAATAAAACAAAAGTAAAACAGAAAGTGAAAGAGTCGTTTAATAACAAAAATAAATGAATAGTAAAAATAATATATGTTCTGAATATTATGGCACCACAAAAATAATTTTTTATACAATTTTTCAATGATTTCTCTAATTCTAAAATTGTGTCCGAAAATAAAGACATTAATTAAAACAAATATTTGAATATAGGCCCCATTACGATTTCAATAATTTAAACTAAAATAGTTAAAAGTAGGCCCGCGAATATAGGCCCCATTAAGATTTCAATAATTTAAACTAAAATAGTTAAAAGTGGGCTCGCAGCGTCTGAGTGAGAGAGAGAGGCTGAGAGTGTGCAAGCCACGCGCCTAATACGGACAAAATAGGACTCAAGAATATTTCAGTCTTTTCATACGGTGGCCAAGTCTGGTGCGGCAATACGCGCTGCAAATTGGAATGCTATGGTTCTTTTCCGTAAATGTAATAGTAAATAAAAAGGGAAAAACCCCACTAGAATCTCCCGATTTCCTAGGAACTACCTTACCCCCCGCCAAAACTGTACCCTATCTAAGCCCCTAACACGCCAAATGTTTTACCCTATACTGCTATTCTCCCTACCTAAGCCCCTAGCGTGCCAAATGTTTTACCCTACACTGCTATTCTCATCCTAAAGTCAGATTTGGAGGCCATCTCAATAAAATAAAAACTCAACAAAGTTTCATTGGTAAAAGCAAAAGTATTTACCAATAGCTGCAAGGTTAGTGCTGTTACTATCATATTGTATTAATTAATAATCAAATCAAACCATCCCATCATCCAAGAAACAATGAACGTACCCCCTTATTTATATATTTAGATACTTAAGTTTAATTTATTATTATCTATTTAGATGATAATCTAAGTTCATTATGATTCTTATGTGTGCTTTTTTATTTTATTAATGTGTTTAGTATAAGTAGTCTAAAGTATTAATTTTGTATTTATTTGTTGTTCTTTGAAGTTTAATGTATAATTTTGAGGAAAGCATATATAATATTGGATACGACGAAATTCTGCAAAATAAGCCTCAGGTGCATATTGATCTTGAGCCGAAACTTGGACTAGAATTTGAGTGTGATGATGAGGCAATAAACTTTTATAATGAATATGCAAGAAGGATCGGGTTTAGTACTCGCAAGGAGTATGATAACACGAATAAGAAATTTGGTTATGTGACATCAAGAAAGATGACTTGCTTTAAAGAAGGTTTTCGTGGACATGATAAACGAAGAACAGAATTAAAAATCCACGAAAATAAGTTAGAAGTGGTTGTCAAGCTCACATAGTCATTACGCGTCAAATTTCTGGAAAGCATCGTATTACAAAGGTTGACGTGGAGCATAACCACCCTCTAGTTCCACCATTGATGGTTCATATGTTATCGTTGCATAGAAAGATAAATCAAGTACAAGCTGATGAAATTGATCTGGCAGAAGATGCTGGATTGTTATCAAAAGCTACATTTGATTTTATGAGTCTTCAAGCGAATGGTCGAGAAAATTTGGGTTATACTAAGCAGGATCAAAAAAATTATCTTAGAATAAAACGAGAAAAAACTATGAAAAAAGGAGAAGCAGGTAATACATTTTTTTCATAAGTATGTTATAATTTCTTAGTTATATTATAATTTCATTTTAACAGTTTAGAAGATGGTATCTTTTCCTTTTTTGTTCTTATTTTTTGATAATTTTCTTGGTCACTCAGGGGCACTGTTAGAGTATTTCAAGAAGAAGAGAACTGAAGATCATTCTTTTTTGCAGTGCAGTTGGATGTTGATGATATGATTACAAACATCTTTTGGGCTGATTCAAAGATGATAATAGACTACGAAATTTTTAGAGATGTGCTCTCGTTTGATACCACTTATCAAACAAATAGAGAGTATAGACCTCTGGCTAGCTTTGTGGGATGGAATAACCATGGAAAGATTATTATTTTTTGAGGTGCATTAATGTATGATGAGACTTCTGAATCTTTTCAATGGTCATTTGAAACATTTCTTAGAGCAATGTCGGGAAAAAGACCATGTACAATTTTTACAGATCAAGATGCTGCTATGAGTAAGGCATTTTCTCTTGTGATGCCCGAGGTTCATCATAAACTGTGTGTTTGGCATATGGAGCAAAACGCAGCTAAACATCTCAATCAAGTCTACAAAAGGTATGCCTCCTTTCGTGGTGATTTTAGAAAATGCATTTATGAATTAGAGGATGAGGAAGAGTTTATTGGTGCCTGGAATACTATGCTTGATAAATATTGGCTTCGTGAAAATGAATGGTTAGAAGGAATATATGCATTGAGGGAAAAATTAAGTGAGAGTCGGAATGGTGATTTAAAAGATTACTTGCAGTCAGACTATAATTTGGTGCAATTTTTTAAGCATTATGATCGCGCCATTGAGGATAAAAGATATAATGAATTACAAGATACTTGTGATGCATCACAACGGTTGCCTGTACTAAAAGTCGATGTACCTATTTTGGCTCATGCTGGAGAGGTATATACATCTAATATTTTTGTAAAATTTTAAGATGAATATTTTACTTCTTTGTCAATTAGAGTGAATGGGCAAGAAAGAGACAATTCATTTATCTTATACAAGGTTAGCAAGCATGGGTTGAGTTGGGAATATATTGTCAAGATGGGAGAGACAAGTGATATGATATCTTGTTCTTGCATGAAGTTTGAGTCAATGGGTATACTTTGTTGTCATGCAATAAGAATTCTTAATGTAGTAAGAGCAGTTACAAAAATCCCGTCTGAGTATATTTTGAAAAGGTGGATGAAAAATGCAAAGGATGATTACATAAGGGAGATTGATGGGAAAGACATAGAAAAGGATCCGAAATTAATCAGCATAAACCGCTATAAAATCTTTTGTCCTATATTTGTTCGAATAGCAACAAAAGCTTCGAAACTGATGAAGGTTTTAAGCTAGCAATGTCATATGCAAATGAGCTAAGTTCAAAAATGAAACAAATTATGGACATTGCAGCTCCATCTGGTGGTATCCCGATAAGATGCATAAAAAAAGAATATAACAACGAAGAAGTCCTGACACGAGCCCTAAATTTAAAAAAAAATATGGGTTGCGACGTACGAAAAAAAGGATCAAAAGTTCCCTTGAGGTGAATCCAAAGCACAAAAAAGCTTCAGGAAAGAAGTCGAGTTCCACTAATCAAGATGGACCAACACAGATATATCATAGCAGTAGATTTGACAATGTTAATAATTTGCATCAGGTATATCTTATTTGAGTTTTTGATTCAATAGTAGAACAATCAATAATTTCTTATCTAGCTAATTATTTGTTTATTTGATCCATCTTTCGTTTTTATTGCAGGATTTAATGTCAAATAAAAATATTATCTATAATTCTGATATGAGCAATGCTGAAAACATAGCTGGTATTCCATGGTCTCAACATTCACAATCATTTTCTCATCTAATGGCATATCCTAGTTTTACCCAAATGATGATGGTAATTTTAAGGCCTTTCTCTACTATAAAGAAAAGTCGTTGTAATGCAATTTTTTCATTCATTTTTTTTTTGTGTGCGTGTGTTTACAGGAACCTTTTGGTTTTCATACATTTCAACATGTTGAAAATTGTAATTCTCGTCCTAATGACCAGGTTAGTTTTATTTATTTTTTAATTTTTATAATGGATTATATTTTGTTTATTGGTATACTGAGATTACTTATATTTAACAGGCAACCAATTCAAAGACTGTAGAATAACAGAGCTTTCAAAACAATCATCTTTTATGATCCTTTTCAACTTTTTACTTTTCAAATTCTATTTTTGTCATTACTACTTATATTCTGATAAATCCTTTCACGAATATCTCAATATTTGTTAATCTTATCACCAACAATAGTTAGTGCTTTGATTATTGCATCACTTAAATGATCATTGTTAACAATGTTGTGTTTGAATGCGTTAATACGTTTTTGAAGGTTCTATTTTGTAATTTATTTGCAAATAAGTGTCTTTTTTTAATTAAACTCATGTTGATTTCATGAAGATAAAAATTAATGTAATTTAGTTTTATTAAATATTTTAATATAATTGGTAATTTCATCAAGAACTAGTACAAATTGAATAAAAAAGATGAAAAGGAGAAACTTTATAATTGTAGCTTTTGTCCAAGTCAAACAGTAGTTGGGTAGGGTAAAGTTTTGGTGGGGTAAGGTAGTTCCTAGGAAATCAGGAGATTCTAGTGGGGTTTTTCCCTTTTAATTTACTATTACATTTAAAGTAATATTAATTAAATAAAAATAGAATTTTAATTAAAGTAAAGAAACAAACAGACACGTGTCACAACTAAAAGGCTATTGATACTTACTGCTAGTTAAATATACTGGAGCAAATCCAATTCCTAAATAAATGGGTAATCTTCAATGTAATAACTTTGTTGTTTTTATTCTAATATCTATATATCTTCTAATTGAGAAACATAGAAGAGTGATGTGACATAGCTCTATGGCAAGGATTTCACCTTTTTAGGCTTTTTTTCATACTTTCTTTTTAGGCTTCTGCTCTTTACTTGCTAGGAAATCGTCACTTTAATATTTATCCTATTAATTACGTATCATTATCTCTCATTTATCAGTCAATTACGCATATGTTACAGGTAACGCTCCTCCATTTACTTTCCCCACTTAATAATAGGGAGTGGGACAGACGAAGCAAAGAAGGATACATGCTTCTGTAAAAAGATTTAGTTTACTCTTCAATTCTTCTTAATGACCAACATAAACACGTCTTTAGCCATCATTTCTTCCCATTTATTTTACTCATTTCATTTTACTAATTATTAATTAAAGGAGAAGACATGTGAGACATTTAAGAGTACGAAAACAAGAAGACGTCAATTTTTACTCCTTATTGTAAACCAATCCTTCATCAAATGACTCATATTGATTCCACACTGATACAATACTGACGAGGCAATTATTTTGTTTCAGTTACATGTTTAAATTTTACCGATTAGTTGTTGTATTCCATTGTAATAGTTACTGTGTGCAATTAATTTTCTTCAATTAATGTGAACAAAAATTTTGTATTAACTTCCCATTCATATTTATAATGTGTTTTTATGATGCGGGGTAAATCGAGCTAAGTCCATGGCCAAGGAAGAGCATCTCAAGACCATTTTGAGTCGTCACAAGACCTCCCAGGATGAGGCGGACCGCCTACTAGAAGGGGTGGACCGCCTAGTTGAAAATTGGCGAAATTCAGCTAAGTATAGAATTGCATGCTCTCTGAATCTGGACCAGGTGGACCGCCCATTTTACAGAGGCGGACCACCCACTACACTGTGCATCTCCATCAGCTTGTCAAGAGGCGGAGCGCCTGTGATGCAATGTAAACTAGCGGAAGCAAACACGATACAAATAATGCAGAAGCGATAAAAGGATAACAAGAAATCGAGACTAGGAAGGCAAGAAATTAGAAGAAAGAATCGAATTCAACTCACATATGTTGATTGAATTCAAAAGGGAGAAAGAGAAACTTGAACCTTACAATGGGTTCAAACTAGGTGTCGAACTCCATAGGTTCCAGGTGAAGTCATACACGAAGCCTCGGGCTTCAACAAGAAGGGCTCGACCTCTTCAATGTTCTTTCTTCTCTATTCAAGATTTATAAACTAGCTAATGGATGAAATGGCTAAGGGGTGTATTTATAGTGTTTCCTAACCCCTTGCGAAATGACTAAAAGGCCTCCAAAGTGGGCTAAGACATAAAAGACCACGTAGGGTCAAATAGGTAATTTACATAAAATTCCGTGTGCAACTACCAGGGGAGGCGGTCTGCCCACCCCCTCTAGGCGGCCCGCCCCTCTTCAAAATCTAGAGAGTGGCAGCCACCTAGGCAGTCCGCCCAAGGCTTGAGGCGGTCCGCTTCTTGAGTTCCTGAGAGCTGAAGCAATGTAGGTGGTCCGCCCACTTGACTAGGCGCTCCACCTATTCCTGAAGCTCCTTGAAATGCCTCAACATGTACTCCGGACGCTCCTCCTTTGTAGCCTAAGTGGTCCTCCTTCCTTGGCGCTCCAATGCATGATCTTCAAGACGTTTCTGGAGCCCTTGACTTGTAATTTTTGTGCTCTCGAGCTTGGCTCTTGATGGTTGGGAACTAAGCCAATTTGGATTGCATCAGCCTGGTGCTAAGGGCGGACCGCCCAGTGCTGTTTTGACTTGACGAGAATTTTACTTAGGTTGTTATGTAATTCCAATTTTAGCCCTACGTGGCTTATGTCCTTCTGACCTACTTTGGGGGGTACTTTAGACTTTATATTATGTATAGAAGGGCACCTATAAAAGGACCCCTTAGGCTTTTATTTCATTTACCTAGATTTTGAACAATCAAGAACAAATTGAGACTTGGTCTCTTGATTGAATGAAGCCTTTTACCTTTAGCTTGAATCAATTAGTAGCACTAATTGAATCTCATTCCAAACCCGACCGGGCTATTTGCAAGACCCGAGTGCATCTTGAGGACTGTCCGTATAGTATAGGCTATTCTTGACACGATTCGAGGGTGTTACGAGACCGGTTCCTCGTAGCTACCTCGAAGGGAGTTCAAAACTCGTCTTGCTCCTATCTTGTTTTATCTCTTCCATTTTTATCCCGTATCATCTTGGTATCAGAGCAAGGCTCGGGATTTATTTCTACAAACCCTCGATCCTTGTTCATCATGCCTAAGTTTCTATTTTAGTTTCTTATTGTTGTTGTGGAAAAAGAAGAAAATACAAAAAAAAAAAAATTTGAAAAAGTTGAAAAATACAAAAAAATTGGTAGAACTTTGTGATTATGATGACCCATTCGATGATTTGTATTGGAGTTTGTTCCTTGATGTTTAACCGTTGATTTGGTATCAATATCTTGTGATTTGGAGTTGTGAAACAAAATTTGAAGAATGAAATCCCCTCTTTTGCAACCCTAGCTTGAAAGACTTTGAATCATGATCGTGATCTTGTGATTGGATGTTTGATGTTAAAAATTATTGGGTTTTGTTGGGGTTAGTAAAAAACAACTTTGAGTACCTTTCATTTTGAGCAACAAGGTGAAATCATCGAAAATTTTGGGTTGGAAATTGCTAAAACACGTTGTTGAATAAGCTGAAGAACAGTGCCAGGCGGACTGCCTCTGTGCTAGGCGGAGCGCCTCTCAGAGTTCAGCTCTCTGGATTTTTCTCCAGGTGGAGTGCCTACAAGTCTGGGTGGAGAGCCCCATTGGCTGGGCGGAGCTCCCCTGTATCAGGGCGGGGCGCCTCCTCCTGTAGGGTGCTCGGGTAGTTGTTTTTCGTAGGATTTCGTGTTTTATTTGATTGCATTGCTTTGGTTAGTACTATTAGAGTAACATTCCTACTCGATTAGTACTAATTATTTGAGCCTTTAGGATAATCGTGCTTAGTGGAGAGTTGAGCTCAAAGAAGACTCGTAGAACCATTTATTTCAAGTCCGCACTTAAAGAGCTTAGCGTCCATCGAGTCTCATTAATTCCACTCGTCCCGAAGAGTGCTTGTCTTGTGGATTGCTTGGTTGTTGATTAGGAACGTGGTTCAACTACGTGATACCTTTGGTTCAAGCTTGAGTGATAAATCCCCCTCCACTAAACGAGTGTACCTGAGTGACATTCAAGTGAGGTGTATGTATGAGGTTATTTCACTAACCGTTTGCTTGTTTTGTAGGTACCATGGCCGGTGAAGATGATGATCCCATAAAGGGCACCTTGGCTACTATAATGGCCAAGCTGACTGGCATGAGCCTAAGACTTGAAAATCTTGAAAGAAGGACCCCAGTGTCCAACTTGAAGCCGGTGAGGGTACAAGTGGCTCAACCATTACCCCAGAACAATTTGCCGAATTGGTTAAGCAACAAAAACTAAAAGATGATCTTGCTCGAAATGAGCGTGTGTTGGGCAATCCCCAACAAGTGGGCATCCCCCACAACTTGGGCAATCCCTAAGGAAATGTCCAACTCCCTAGAGCCCGTAGAAACATTGCACCTCTTGAGCAAGTTGATGAAGCTCAAGAAGGGGAGGAGGCCGAGTTTGATGTTGATGATTATGAAGCTCCCTATCCGATTAGGAGAGCCATGAATGGAGGCCGGGAAGTAAATAGGGGTAGAGGCCGAGGTCGAGGACCACCCATGGGGAATGTTGGAGGGAATGTTAGAAGGGATTATGATGCTTATGGTGACAACTTTGGGAGCCAACCGGAGCCTTATCGAGGGGGTCATGACAACAATAATCTCAATAGTGTGAAGCTTACTATTCCTACCTTCAGGGGGAGTAGTGATCCGGTAGAGTATCTCGAGTGGAAGGTAACCATAGAAAGAGTGTTTGATACGAATGACATGGCCAAGGAGAAGAAAGCCAAATATGCTATATCATCCTTTGAATCTTTTGCTTCCACTTGGTGGGAGTCAACCAAGAGGTCAAGGAGAAGGAATGCTTTTGCCCGTGAACTTTACTTGTGATAAATTGAAACATGTGATGGATGAAAAGTATGTGACCTAAAAGTATCGTCATGATCAACTCAAACGGCTTTATGAGTTGAAGTAAGGTTCCAAAATGGTTGAAGAGTACTACAATGAATTTGAGCAAATATGTATGGCCTTGGACATGGATGTGGAGGAAGATGAACAAGTCGTCATTCGATTCAACAATGGTTTGAACCGAGAGGTAGCCTCGCAATTAAGGTTTCACAAGTTTGATTCTCATCATGAACTATTTGATGCCGCCGTTGAAGCCGAGAGGTGGCTCAAAGAAGAGAAGTCCAACTGCTACAAGAGTACTACTTCTACTCCCGTAAGTAAGCCAAAGGAATGGAAGAGCCCAAACACAAATGGTGCAGGTGCAAGTCGAGATGTGAAGAAGACTTATGAGAAGTCAACACCAAATGTGGGAGGTAACTCTAAAACTTATTTGAATACCCCTACTTCTACTTCTACTCAATGCTATATGTGTAAGGGATATGGCTACTTTGCAAGAGATTGTCCTATCCGAAAGACCATAATTGTTATGGATGATGGGTTGGTGTATGAGCAGTAAAGTGAGCCCAAAAATGAGGAGAGTGATGTAGTTGCTTGTGAAGAGGCTACGGCGGAAGGGGATGATCCTAACTTGTTCTTAGTGGTTAGGAGGAGTTTGAGTACCATACTCATGGAAGAGGAGGTAGAAAATGAGCAAAGAGAAAACCTTTTTCATGCTAGATGTCGTGTAATGGGGCAAGTGTGCTCAATGGTTATTAATTCGGGAAGTTGTGCTAACATATTGAGCCAAACCTTGATTTCTCAATTGAAATTACCCACTCTAAAGCATCCAAGTCCATACTGTTTACAATTGTTAAGTGAGTGTGGGGAGTTGAAAGTGATGAAACAAGTGTTGATAGAGTTCAACATTGGAAACTATAAAGACAAAATCATATTTGATGTGGTCCCGATGCAAGCTTGCCACCTTTTTTTGGGGAGACCATGGCAATATGATAAGCGTGTGGTACATGATGGCTGGACCAACTTCTATACGGTCAAGCAAGAAGGGAAGAAATATGTGCTCAAGCCTTTGACACCAAGGCAAGTAAGAGAGGACTACAAACGTATGAGGGAGTTGAGGGAAGCGGCTAAAGCTAAGTCACCCATTGTACTTGAGCCCGAAGCCAACAATCTTATTGTCTTGCCATTGCATGTTGAAAGTGAGAGTCACTCCACTCCAAATGAAGACAATTTTGAGTCTCATTCTATTGTACTTGAACATGAGAGACAAAAGAAAGAGAGAAGTGAGGGAATGACCGGTGACAATCCTAGAGAGGAAAAATGAGAGGATGTGAGGAGCGATGTGAGTGGATTGTCACTACAAACTACACTTGACCTTAAGGGAAATTGAGAGAAAAAAGAGGTGAGGAAAGAAAAATTGAGAGTGAGAGCACCCATTGTCCTAACTATTCTTCATCTTCTACATTTTCTTGTGTTAACTCTTGTGTAGGTACATTTGAAGACAATCCATTGGAGCCTCAACCATGTGCTTGGAAGGAAATACAAGAGGAGGAAAATCTTCAATGTGAGCTTCATGAAGGAGGAGTTGCACCTGGCACTTCAAGTGATGTGAGTACTCAAAGAAGTAACTCAATTGTAAGTGTTTCTTCACCTTCTCATGAGCCTACTAGCTACTTGTCTTGTGATGACTCAAATCTAGTTGGTGTTTGTGATGCATCTAATGAACATGCCACTAGCGAAGAGTCTAGTAGTCAACTTGTGTGTTCTTATGTATCACTAGTTGAGAGAAATGCTAAGCCACATCATAATGTGAGCTCATTGTTCAATGAACCTCTCTCTAGTGTAGATGTGATAGTTGACCTTGATTGTGACCTTTACTATGATACACCACCAATTTATGACAAAGAGAAAGATGAGGTAGTTGATCATACCTTTGTTGATATGCTTCTCTTTGGTGGACCTATGTGTTATGGTAAGGATGGTAGTGACCTTGAGGAGTCCAAATTGTATGAATTGGACAAGGTTGTCTATGATGACTCCTCAAGTGTGGGTGATGAACCTAGTCTTGATACCTTGTGTATGTGTGATCATGAAATAAAGATGCATACTTTTATTAATCCATTGTTTGAAGGCATCTTCATTTGTGGTAGTGAATTGTATCGGACTAGGGTTGGTTGTAAAATAGAACCTCTATGGTGTGAAGGGTTTGACCCCTTAAGCAACTTATTGTTTGAGACCTTGAGTGAGGTAAATGACTCTTCGAGTGACCCTACTATTGATTGTTGGGGTTATGAGGAAGAATAAGTCATTATCAACACCTTCCTTAAGAATTTGCTTTATGAGAAGGGTTGCTTAGGTGATGAAATTAGAGGTGAAAGGGAACCTCTTGGTATGAGTAAGTAAGCTCTAAAGAAGGGGAGTGGGGTAGTTGATGCTAGTTGTAGCTTGGGCTATTTGACTTACTCCATTCCATATGTTAATCACACTTTGAGGATGGATTGGCGTGTTGATTGTGAGCTTAAGGATCAAAGGGGATTTGATAGCTTGATCTTACATTTCCCATGTTCCCATGACCTATTTGCTCATTCTTGTGTTGAGTGCATGTTTTCGATAAACCAAGTACTTGATGTTCTCTTTGGAGACTTGATCTTTGTTATTGCTATTGATGCTTGGTTATACCATAAGAGTGTATTTTCCACACTATTTGCACTAACCTACTTTTGTAGTAGGAGGTTTTGTGTTTGCTTGTCGTTTCTTGAAGGTCCTAAGCTCCATACCAAGGCACGGGAGAACTTGGAAGAAGCCTACTTCAAAGTGACGTTCAAGAATGTCAAAGGAGGAGAGCATTGGGCACCCCGAGGAGATGATGATGCCATGGGAGAGAACGCCTTGATTTCGAGGACGAAATCTTCTCAAGAAGGGGAGAATGATGCGGGAGAAATCGAGCTACGTCCAAGGCCAAAAGAGCATCTCAACACCATTTTGAGCCGTCTCAAGACCTCCCAGGATGAGGCGGACCGCCTACTAGAAGGGGCGGACCGCTTAGTTGAAAATTGGTGAAATTCGGCTAAGTATAGAATTGCATGCTCTCTGGATCTGGACCAGGCGGACCACCCCTTTTATAGAGGCGGACCGCCCATTACACTGTGCATCTCCATCAACTTGGCAAGAGACGGAGCGCCTGGTACTATGGGCGGACCGCCCAGTGCTGTTTTGACTTGACGGAAATTTTACTTAAGTTGCTATGTAATTCCTATTTTAGCCCTACATGGCTTATGTCCTTCTAACCTACTTTGGGGGTACTTTAGACTTTATATTATGTGTAGAAGGGCACCTATAAAAGGACCCCTTGGACTTTTATTTCATTTACCTAGATTTTGAACAATGAAGAAAAAATTGAGACTTGGTCTCTTGATTGAATGAAACCTTTTACCTTTGGTTTGAATCAATTGGTAACACTAATTGAATCTCATTCCAAACCCGACCGGGCTATTTGCAAGACCCGAGTGTGTCTTGAGGATTGTCCGTATAGTATAGACTATTCTTGACACGATTCGAGAGTGTTACGAGACCCGTTACGAGACCCGTTCCTCGAAGGGAGTTCAAGGCTCGTCTTGCTCCTATCTTGTTTTGTCGCTTCTATTTTTATCCCATATCATTTTATGTACTATATATATTCCATAAGTCATGACTTGACTATGATGTATCTTGCAATTTGCTCCCTATAAACATGACTTATTATTTTCTTTGTGAGTTGGATAGAGTAGGAATGATCCATTTTGAGGTAGGATTTCATATTTTGGCGATATCAAAGAAATGGAGAGTCGATTAGTTTGGATATAATTTTAATAGATGAAAAGGTAGTTTACTGTATGTTTTACTTTTTAGTTTGTACCCATTTTATTTTTTAAATAAATTATTTTCGTACATTCAATATTTTTTCCCCTTTTGTACCAGAATGATTTGATTCGTACTGTATCAAGAAAATATCAAAAGTAAAAAAATACATGTACATGTTGAATGAAGGATCAATGTTTGTTATATTAAAAAATGCATGTAATTTTTGGAATATCTAACCGAGCTTGGAAGGAGAAAAATTAAGGTTTATTGAAATCTTCCCAAAAGTTGAAATCAATCCTTTTTGAAGGTAATCTTTTAGTAACCCAATTGGTAAGCACGATAAACTTTTATAGATGTTAACCACCTGCTTTTTCAAGGTTTAAAATTTGTTTCTTTCTTTTTTGGTTCAATAATTTTTTTCCTAAGCAACAAGAAGAGTGATATATATTAGGTGTTGATGTGAAGTATATCGGAATGTATATATTTCTAATGTGTATGAATAATGGTTCAGTTTCACGATGCTATGGAGATTTATTTTCTATCTCAAGAGACCTCTATGAAGTGTTTTTTCTAATTAAAATTTTAGGCAGTTCAGGAAGATATAGAGATTTTGAAATTATTCTCTTACATCTAACCAAGTTTCTGAAAGTGGAAAGCGATGATGCTGATTTAGAAGAAAATAAAAAGGAAAAGAGAGATATAGAAGAACCTATTCATTGCTCCTGGCATGGAAGTATTTAGCAAATCTCTAAATAAATAAAATAGAGAAGCATTAGAGTTGTTGTTTAGGTTGACAATGATTTCTTTTAGCATAAAATTTTCTCCTGCAACTTAAATTGTTAATTTGTTCATTGTGGTAATTGCTATGTAGTTAAATGTAATGGAAAAAAGTAAAATGATTTGAAGATTTGTAGTATAGTATATCGAGATAAAATTTTGTCATTCAATTCATGCTATGAGGTTGATGAATATCTTTTCATTTTTTTCCTCTTTCAAATAAAAACTCAATTAGTAATGCCTTTGTACTCTTTGATTTTTTATTTTCTTGGCTTTTCATAAATTCTATCTCAGAAAATTATAACATTGTTAATTGTTAATTTGTTAATTCAAATCAAGCTTGCCAAGGAGGTTACCATTAACTACATAAATATATTTGTTACTCTTTGAGTTTGTTGCATGTTGTAGCTACAGCGAATTTTTCAAATGTAAATATTTTGCCCTTTGTTTGGTGTAGAAAACAACATCTTCTTGGATTTTAGGAATGATGAATAAACAATAGTTCTAAACTAAAATTGAATTTATGTTATTTATTCATTGTTCCGAAAACAAAAAATTGATATGATTTGGTTAAGTCTATCTATACATTTGATCTGAATTAAAATGATATTGCAGGATCTATTGACACCAAGAGAACTCGGTACTTATAAAGTGATCCATTGGTATATATTCTCACGCATACTAAAATAACTTTAAAAATAGTAATCAGCCTAGAAAATACAACTATATATATATATATATATATATATATATATATATATATATATATATATATATATATATATATATATATATATATATATATATATATATATATATATATATTAATGAATAAATGATAGTGTTATGGTCAGAGTATATACATCGTAGATAAAATAATCTAAGAGTAAATATTTGTTATGTTATTATAAAAATTATATCACTGATTATATAATAAATTGTTAATGACCGCGCAGCGCGGTCACATTCACTAGTTGAATAATTAAGTACTATCTAAAAGGAGAAAAAAATTAAATGTGTTTGCTGGTCATATAGATATGCCACATAACCTATCCTAAAGCTCAGTTTTATATAGATAGATATATAGATAGATTGTTGTTATTAGGGGGCTAACTTGGCATATTTGTGAAATGAAAATTACTCATAGATAAGGAATTCAAGGTGGCCCAAGGCCATACGCCAACACCAGCAGGGGCTCCCATAGGATATTACGCATAGACCATTTGTGGCGAGAGAATACCCATTTTGTACAAGAAGAAGTCGTAATAATTACATCCGGCATGGGGTCCACAGCCGACGCCTTTGCCGTCCAGAATTCTCGAATTAGTGCATCTTATAAAAGCAATCGACGACGCCGGCGCGGCCATAACTGATCTATAAAAGCAATCCAAAATTTCCTCTTGGATTTGGAAGAACTCCTCAATCTCCTATCAATGAACGAAGTGCTTACAGCGGCTGATGCATCATCAAGTGCACGATCCTATTTATCGCAGCCGTCCATTTCACCTGCCAATGTCCCACTCGTCTCCGCATTCCTTTCCTGTGCTATTGCTCAGTTTCTCAAGCTCTTCACTACCTGGTAAACGCCGTTTAACTTGCATTTCTAATATTTTAGTTCATTGCTTTCATATTGAGTGAACACTTGAAGTTTAGAATTTATAGTGGAAACTCGGGTGAAGTGCTGATCCTCAAGTAAGTTTGAAGATATTTTGATCGAACTAAAATTTACGGGAAGGTTTTGAAACCATCTAAAAATATATCACAACTGGGAAGGTATAGGTTTGAAGTATAAATGTAGAGAAGTAGAATAATTGATACTGAAACTCCTGTAGAGTTTATAATACAGAGAAAGCAACTAAGTTGTGCTAAACTAACTCCTACAAGATAGGAACAGAAAAACAGTAATGCTAAACCAACTAAGTTAATGATAAAGATAAAGCTAATACAACACTGTAGCCTAAAATAACTGAGGTAAGTTTATCCAAATCTAACAACATGTACTGAGCACTGTTACGCCCCCCTCAAGTTAGGTGTAAAGAGACAACGCCTAACTTGGGAAGCATGCGCTGGAATGCCGGTTTGGGCAATAGTTTGGTCAGCAGATCTGCTAGTGGATCATTCGAATGGATGTGCAATACTCTGACTAGGCCATGATAGACTTGATGGCGAGCAAAGTGAAGATCCACCACAAGATGTTTCATTTTGGTATGATGTACTGGATTCTCAGCAATGTACGTGACCCCAAGGTTATCACAAAGTATTATAGGAGGAGCAGTGAGAGGCACATGAAGATCTTTGAGCGAGTGGGCGATCCAATTTGTTTTAGACAAGGTAGAGGCAACCGCACGAAACTCAGCCTCGGTGGAAGAGTGGGAGACAGTAGGCTGCTTGCAAGAACAACAGGAGATGGTCGTCCTGCCTTGATAAATAATGTAACCGGAGATCGAACGACGATCATTGATATCACCTACCCAATCAGCATCATCATAGGCATATAGGGCAGTTGATTGATGTGGGGAAATATGAATACCATACTGGGATGTTTCCTTAAGATACCGAAGAAGACGTTTAACTGCTTTCCAGTGAACCACAGATGGAGAGGTGTTGAATTGAGTAAGCTTGTTTATCGAATATGTGATATCAGGTCGGGTAAACGAAAGGTACTGGAGCTTACCAAGCACGGTTCTATACTCTCTTCCATTGGTTTTGGGGGCTTCATCATCAACCGGTAGTGTCAGATATGTGCTCATGGGTGACTGAGAAACAGTCTTGCATAAGAGTGTCATTCAACACCTCCTGTATATACTTGGATTGACTGAGAAACAAACCACTGGCATCCCTGTGCACCTCAATGCCCAAAAAATATTGCAATAAACCAAGATACAAAATTTTTCATTACTGCCAGTCAGGATGATGTCTTCCACATATATCAAAATATAAACAGTAACTCCCATATTATGCAAAATAAAGAGAGAATTATCAACTTCAGACATCTTGAGCCCCATTTGAATCAATGAATTTGTGAGTGCATCATACCAGGCCTTAGGAGCTTGTCGAAATCCATAAATAGCATTTTTTAATGACAAACATAGTCAGGATGATTTGGATTTTCATAGCCAGGAGGTTCGGACATATACACGTCTTCATGAAGTTTTCTTTGAAGAAAAGCATTGTTGACATCTATCTGATGCAATGCCCAATTATTCTGGACAGCAAGTGCAAGTACTGTCCGGATTGTGGTGGGTTTAACCACCGGACTGAATGTCTTATGAAAATCAATCCCAGGCCGTTGAGTGAACCCTTTTGCGACTAAACGTGCTTTGTACCTGTCAATTGAGCCGTCAGACTTAGTTTTATGCGAAATAACCACTTACAGGGAACAATATTTCGGGTGTGGTCTGGTGGAACCAATTCCCAAGTATGGTTCTGCATCAATGCATCAATGTGCAGATTTTTGTGCTTGTTTGTGGGTCACAGGTATAGGGTGTGTAGGGTGCGTGATTTGGGCAATGTAGTCAACAATTGTTCGTCATTTGATGATGTTATTTTGTGACCTTGTTACGACACGATTTGGTTTTGTTGTTGGTATGGCCACAATGGGTGCAGTAGGTGGAGGTGTACTTAAAGTGTGAACTCTTTCACCTCTGTTAGCAACTTGGGATTGGGGTGGCATTCTGGGTGATGTGTCTTGGCGACGTCGATGCACATTAGTAATTGGTGGGCGGCGATTTGAGGAGAGGGGACGAGTAGATGGTGGAGGGGGTTGGCTTTGGAAGATAAAGTGGGGTTGTAGGTTATGCTGAGGTGTGGAATAAACCTGCTGGGGGTTGCTCTATTGAGCAGCATGAATTAAGCTCATATCTTGGCGTGTATCTCGCATCAACGTAATGGGAGGAGGTAGCTGGGTGATATTTGGATCAAGCATAGTGTCTTGTTAATAGGAAACACTTAGGATTATCATGAGGTAAAATATTTTCCCAATTCAAAGATGACAACTTCTATTTTAAGTGAGAAAATATTGTGTCAAAGGGGAAAACATCTTCTAAAAATTTTACATCCCATGAAAGAAATTTTTTAAAACTGGTGGGTTCAAAACATTGATGGCAGTGATGAGTGATGGAGAAACCTAGATAGACACAAGGTTTGGAATATGGTTCTAATTTATCTTGTGCATATGGTCGTAGCCATGGATAACACAGACAACTAAATGTACGAAGAGATTCATAACTTGGTTTTTCATTGAAAAAACTTCAAATGGTGATTTATTAGCAAGTGTGGCAGTGGGTAGGCGGTATATGAGATATGAGGCATGGTGGCAGGCAAAACTCCAAAAATTAGATGGTAAACGCGCTTGATGGAGCAGTGTTTTAGTCGTCTCTGTAAGGTGTCCATGGCGCCTTTCAGCCATGGCGACCCTTTGAGGAGTGTAGGGTGGGGAGAGAAGATGTTGTATGCCATTAGAGTTGAGGTACGACTCTAGGGATTTATATTCTCCGCCTACATCAGTGTAAAGTGCAAGTATTTTGTGACCAAAATATTTTTCAAGCATAGGATGTAAACTTTCAAAATTGATTTAACTTCATTTTTATTTTTCTTTGTGTATAACCAAATGTATTTGATATACTGATCAACAAAAAGGCAATAATTTTGCTTTTAATCTACCGATAAAACCGGAGATGGACCCCATAAATCACTATAAATTATCTCTAATGGATTTTTGCTGGACCATAAGTTTGAATAAAAGGGAAATCTGTGTGCTTTATTGCAGCAACATGAATTACAACAACAACATACCCAATATATCCCACATGTGAGGTCTGGGGAGGGTAGGATGTACGCAGACCTTACCTCCACCAAGGTGAAGAGGCTGTTTTCGATAGACCGTCGGCTTTAAAAAAAGGAATTTGTTTTAAAAACAGTTTGAAAATCAAGACAACAATATCATGTTAAATAGAATGTGAAAACTGCATCATATCCAACATAACAAGTACTAGCAATACTAGAGAGAAAAGACAACCGACTACTACCTAACTTTCTACCCTAATCCTCGACCTCCACGCCCCCTATCTAGGTCGTGTCCTCGGTGATTTGAATCTGGGCCATATCCTGTCTAATCACCTCGGCCCAGTTCTTCTTCGGTCTACCTCTACCTCTCCGTAGACCCAGCACTGTCAACCTTTCACACCTCCTTACCGGGGCATCAACACTCCTCCTCACGTGTCCGAACCATCTCAACCTCGTCTCTCGCATTTTCTCAGCTACTGGGGCCACCTCCACCTTGTCACGAATAACTTCATTCTTAATCTTGTCCATCCTAGTGTGACTACACATCTACCTAAGCATTCTCATTTCTGCCACATTCATCTTCTGAATGTGCGAGTTTTTTACTGGCCAGCACTCCGCCACATACAATATAGCTGGTCTAACAACAACTCTATAGAATTTGCCTTTAAGCCTAAGTGACACTCTCTTATCACATAGCACACCGGAAGCAAATCTCCACTTCATCCAACCTACTCCTATACGGTATGCGACATCATCATCAATTTCTCCATTACCTTGAAGGATTGAGCCAAGATATCTGAAGTTTTCTTTCTTAGGAATGACATGGGAATCAAGCGTCACTTCCACATCCGACTGAACAGGTGCGTCACTGAACTTGCATTCCATGTACTTTGTCTTTGTTCTGCTTAGCCTAAAGCCTTTAGACTCTAAAATCTGCCTCCACATCTCCAGCTTCTCATTGACACCTCTGCGCATCTCATCCATCAACACTATATCATCTGCAAATAACATTCACCACGGCACATCTCCCTGGATACTCCGCATCAATTCATCCATCACGAGAGCAAATAAAAAAGAGCTAAGCGTCGACCCCTGATGTAGCCCCATCTTGACTGAAAAGCGGTATGATTCTCCTCCCACTGTTCTCACTCGAGTCTTAGCTCCCTCGTACATATGCTTGATCACCTTGATATATGCCACAAGGACTCCTTTAGATTCCAAGCATCTCCACAGAACCTCCCTAGGGACCTTGTCATAAGCTTTTTCCTGGTCGGTGAACACTATGTGCAAACTCCTTCTCCTGTCCCTATATTGCTCAACCAGCCGCCTCCAAAGGTGGATGGCTTCTGTTGTCGATCTCCCGGGCATGAATCCAAATTGGTTCTCGGAGACTGACACATACCTCCGCATCCTAATCTCCACCACCCTTTCCCAGGCTTCATAGTATGGCTGAGTAACTTGATGCCCCTATAGTTGTTGCAGTTTTGAACATCGCCCTTGTTCTTGTACAAAGGAACCATGCTGCTCCATCTCCATTCCTCGGGCATTTCTACCGTCCTAAGGATGACATTGAACAACATAGTCAGCCATTCCAGCCCTTTCTTGTCCGTACTCTTCCAAAACTCTATTAGGATCTCGTCTGGCCCAGTTGCTCTCCCCTCCCCCCCCCCCCCCCCCCCCCCCCCCCCCCGTATTTTTCAGATAGCTCCCCTGACCTCCTCAACTCTTTTACGCCTACAGTACCCAAAATCTAGGCAACCCTCCGATAGTGCTAACTTACCTCGCACAATATGCCTGTCGCCCTCTGAGTTCAAGAATAAGACAATATGGAATTATTTAGAATGGAAAATAAGACTCTAGAATGGGGGTGACCCAATCTTCGATGCCACAGATGTAAGGAAGGGCTAATAACGACGACGTTGATGGTTGGTGTAGATACTGAAGGCCATTCATAGAGTCCTGCTTTATTCAAGTCGCACATAAGAGTTGTTCCCGTAGTCCGATCCTTCACAACAAATTTATGAGGAAACAATTCAATTGAGGTTAGGTTGTCTTTGCGAAATTGATAAACAGAAATAAGGTTGCGCTTGATAGCAGGAGCACACAAAATGAGAGAGCTTGAAGGAATTATTTGATATATGTAAATGAGTAGTACCAGTTTGAGTAATTAGAATCACATTACCATTTCCCATTATCACTTCCTCGATTGCTTTAAAGTCTTGAACATTCTGGAGAAAGTTGGTGTCAGAGGTGATATGGTGAGAGGCACCGGAGTCGACGATCCATGGGTCATGTGATGTTTGTGCAACAAAGTTGGCTTTTGTTTCCAAGTGGTTATGGGAGCGGCAGACATTTGCGGTATGTCCAACTTTATCACAAAGTTGACAGCGGACTCATTATTGGAGTAATTACGCCATTGGTAATTAGCGTTTGTAGTGGACTGTCTTTGTTGGGGACACCAATTGTAGGTGCTGGTGTTGTTGTTGTTGGGTGGGCGTCGATTGTTGCGGGGATTCTGCTGAGGATGCGGGACTCGTTGAGCAACAGCCGCGGTGACTTGAGTGGTAGCCTTCTTAAGGTGCTCATGTTTGAGAAATAGTTCATGATCAAGTAGCTTATCAAAAAGTTCCTCATATGAGATTGGAGAATCCCATGCGCGTATCGCTACTGAAATCTCACGAAATTCTGGGCCAAGTCCGCTTAAAATTTTCACTACAAGCTCTTTATTGGTGATTGGAGAACCTGCTGTGGTAAGTTCATCAGAGAGAGATCGAATCTCTCTAAGATATTCGGCAACTGATTTGACATCCTTTGTGACACGACTAAGAAGGTGACGGAGACTGAAGATGCGAGTCTGCGATTTGTTAGCAAAGGAGGTGTGAAGTTGATTCCAGGCAGCTTTGGAATTGATTGCAGAAGCGATAGTGGATGCAATGGTGACATCAACAGAGGCCATTAGAGCATTTTGGATTTGTCTTGACGAAACCAATCCTTATATGCCTGGTTTGGCATCTCAAGGCCGTTGGTGGTGACTGTTTTAGGAGGGGACATCGTAGAGCCCTTCAAGATGACCATAGAGGTCGTGGCCTTAGAGCAGCATGGCGATTTGAGCCTTCCATGTGGTGAAATTGTGGCTGCCAGACAATTTGATGGGCAAATGAGGGGATGGGCTAAATTGAACTAAGTATTTGAGGATAGCAGGGGTGTCAGCATTAATGACTGGGGTAGTGGAGGCCATTTTTGTGGAAAAAAAATTTGATCTTGGATGATTTACTCGTTAGTGTTATTTAGGCTCTAATACCATATAAATGCAGAGAAGTAGAATGAAAAGTATGTATTGATAATGAATCTCCTGTAGAGTTTATATACCGAGAAAGCAACTAAGTTGTGCTAAACTAACTCCTACAAGATAGGAACAGAAAAACAGTAATGCTAAACCAACTAAGTTAATGATAAAGATAAAGCTAATACAACACTGTAGCCTAAAATAACTGAGGTATGTTTATCCAAATCTAACAGCATGTACTGAATATAGTACTGCACTGTTATGAAGCACGGCCGATTAAAAAGTATAATGATCCCTCCATATCCTTTTTAATGATTTAGGTGTCCAATCAACATGGCACGTCAACTATTCGATTGTGCAGTGTGCTAGAGTGTACGAGCACGGCTGCTGGGTAAATTTTCCCATCTAAGTTGGGACAAACGATTTTACATGAGTATTATAGCCGGTAGTTGGGGATCTTTATACTTTATAATAATCACTAGGGTGAAGGGCAGGATAATGCCGGTAGACCATATTTCCCAGCACTAGAAATACAGCATGACCTAACCAAAATGAAAGCACTCCATTGGGATGGCAATGGAGCGGGGCGGGGCGGATTCTTAACCTGGAAAAACTTCAACCTGCCCGCACCACTTAATTTTTCTTTTTTTATTTCATTATTAGTGAGTTTGATTTCAAGAACTAAGTGCCCATTTTAATTTTCAATGAGCAGTGCTCTTCTCCCAGTTCAATTTGTTTGAATTTTCTCTTACCAAAATAAAACAAAAAACACACATATCAATCACATATTTCAATATCATCAGTGAAAGCTACCCCCTGTTTCTATAGAAGCTTCCGTAGTAATTAATACATAATAGTTTGCATTATGAAGGTCACATTCTGCCCCACAACCTGCATTAGATATTAAAATATTGAAAAATATTTATAACCGCACCGCCCCGTTGCCTCCCTTATTTTATATATTACATGAGCAGAAGAACTGTTATGCATTCTTTGTGAGGTTAATTGTACCATCTAATATCTTAGAAGATATTTAGGTGCTTTTGTTTAGTACAAATGAAGAAACTCTGATGATAGTCATGATACTGCACTGCAGAATGCAATAATGAAAATTACAGCATTGTAGCAGAAGTTTGTGAACAATCAATTTAGATGTTTGTTGTATTAGTTTATATGAACTTTGATAGGCTGAAAGAAGCTCTCTTAGGATGAATTGCATGTTCAATATAAAAGTAGTTGAATGATTGGGCTAACGACGTACCCATGTGATTATTAGGAGGGTGGATGATTACTGGTTGAATAACTTGAGGTCACAGCTGAGCATATCTGTAAAAGAAAATGTTGACTAGTCCCAGTATCTTTTCTTTTTGCTAAATAAATGATTGAATTTCATATACATAGTAGAACTGCAAAAGAGAAGTTTATAAATCTGAATCAACATTGGCAAACTGCGAAAGGGATATTTTGCGAAGTCTAAATCTCATTTTTGCATTGTTTCTAGTTGAATGGGATAGTTAAGTAGTACTGTTTATATATGACAATGTCTTTAAGAATGCAGCTCCTTTTCAGTTGGAGGGGAATCATAAATGATGCAACACAATCTTTAATGTGAAAATTTATCATAGCTGTCTTTCCTCTAATTGAGAGGAGGGGTTCCTGGAAGAGATATGAAAAATACTTTTCAAAAAGAAAATAAAGGAAGAAGAGACGTAAAAGAGAGTGGTAAGAACTGTTTTCTCTTGATTAGTTAGGTGAAGTAAAGGTGGATTAGCTCTGTGCCACACAATCTTTTCCGAAACCTCTGCAAAGGAGGAATTAGGGTCTTTCACTTTCGTTACAGCTGCACCATACAACAGTAGTGGGAGGTAAACTACTTCCTTGTGAAATTAGGTCAACAAGTCCCCTCCTGCATCACTTTCATCAGAACATAATGTTTAAGTAGCTCAAGTAAAGGGTGGAGTGAATCATATTTTGCTTGTCGTGACAACAGATATTAAAGGGGGAAGTCTTATGGTAATTTTTTCATTCAGGAAGTTGTTATTGACAAAAATAGTTGGAGAAATGTGTACGTGTTGTGGATTGAGCTTTGAAAGTAATACCAAGTTCTCTTATCTTTCCGTTCTACTTTCTCGTTTAACTTTTTATATGCCCTGTTAGAGTTTGCAGGTACAAGGAGAAGAGATGAGATTCAAAAAGGATGCTTAGCTCAGGTGGAATGCCATCTTCACATTCAGCAACTGTTACAGCTCTGGTAATGGCAATTTACTTGCAAGAAGGAGCTGGAGGATCTGACTTTGCGATAGCCGTGGTTTTGGCATGTGTTGTGAGTACTTTCTTAGCCAAGTTTTGTCCTTTTTTCTTCTTAATTTTCTTGGTTGATGTTTGCCTTATAGAGTCATGAATTGATGTAACCCCAACCGGAGGAACAAGAAAAAAGGAAAAAGAGGGCAAGTATTCACTTGATTTTAATTTGTTTCCACTTTGTCCTAATCTTGGTTGAACATTTTTTTTTAATTTTTTTTTTTTTGCGATGGTAACATATGTGTGTGTATATATATATATTAATAAACAGTACATAGGTTGTACTGTAAACCGTATTTATAAGAGGGCTGAAGAAAATAGAAGAAAAGAAAAGAAGAACAGTATTCTGCAGTCCTAGCAAGATTCTAAAACTTCTAAGATTGAGACAGAGTCTTCTGTGTAAATCTGTTTACACCAAAAACAAAAAAGCAAAACACATTTTTGTTTGATCTTCTGCACTGTACTGCTATCATCCTCAAAACATCTGGAGTTCCTCTCTTTCCAGATTGTCCGCCAGATACATGCTGGGACAGTCCTCCATCTATCTCTGTCCCTTGCTCCCACACCAGCTTCATCCCAACTAAAAAGGACTTCAGTAATCTTGTCAAGCATTGTCCAGGATATGCCTCTGAGATTAATAAAGATATTCCATAACTGGTTTGTTGTTTTGCAATGTAAAAATAGATGGCTTACTGTCTCAGCTTCTTCCCCCCATAAATAGAATCTTGAACAAAGTGAAATCCCTCTCTTTATAAGATTGTCTTGGGTCAGGACAGCCTCCTTTGCTAGCAACCACGAAAAAAAAAACAAGCTACCTTATAGGGAATCTTGATTTCCAGATAAGCTTCCATGACCAATTAGTGATCAGCTGGTTAGGTTGATTCAAAGTATTGTATGTTGTCTTCACCTTAAATATACCATTCTTATTTCCTTGCCACCGTAGTATGTCTGCCCGACTCTGTAAACCTTTGAAACCTTCCAGTTGCTTGTAGAATTTAGTTAACCTGATTACCTCCCATCATTCAGCCTTCTTCTGAAGATAAGATCCCAACCTTAAGGAGTCCACACTTCAGCTACTGTCTTTGCCTTATACTGTACCAAACCATATATATCAGGGAAAAGCTCTTGTAAACAACCATCTCCCAGCCAGTTATCTTTCCAAAAAGAAATTTTGTTGCCATTTTGAACTTTAATAGAAGTCTGATTCTTCATGACAGGCCAGAGAGTTCTAATGGACCTCCATAGACTAACTCCATATGTTGTGTTAACTTCTTTTGACTTCCACTTGTCTTCCTTTCCATACTTTACTTTGATCACTGTACCCCATAAAGATTGAGGATCTTGAGAATACCTCCATAGACATTTCATCTTAAGAGCCCTGTTTTGCTTCTTCAGATTCCTAATGCCTAGTCCACCATGAGCTTTGCCAACAATAAGAGATTTCCATTTAACCAAATGAAAACCTCTTTTTTCTTTATTTCCTTGCCATAAAAATGACCTTCTGAGTCTATCAATTCTCTGAATCACCCTGCTGGAATAGAAAAAAGAGACATCATGTATGTAGGAATTGAATCCAAAACCGAGTTGATAAGAATGAGCCTTCCTCCCATAGACAAGTATTGGGCTTTCCACCTTGACAACTTCCTTTCACATTTTTCTACAACAGAATTCCTAATTTCCTTGGATTTTGATTTTGCACCAGTGGCATGCAAGATAAACAGTAGGTAGGGTTCCTACTTTTCCTCCCAAGATCAGCGCCAATTGCTCCGTGTTAGGAACTTCATTAATAGGAAAAAGATGAAAAATTAATATGAAGTCCAGAAATACCTTCAAAAAGTACCAGGATGATTCTCAAAAATCTGAGTTGTTCCTCGTCAGCATCACAGAAAATGAGAGTGTCATCAGCATATTGAAAGCGTGAAACCTCCAAACTGTTGTTTCCATTTCATTAATCTTTGAGCCTTTGAGCCACCCATTAATATTTGCTGTCTTTATTATGTTGTTCAGACCATCCATGGCTATTATGAATAAAAAGGACAAGGGGTCCCCTTGTCTTAAACCTCCGTGTGAAGGAAAAAAACCTTCAGGTGATCCATTTATGAGAATGGATAATTTGACAGTAGAAATGCAATATTTTACCCAGTTGATCCATTTCACCCCAAAACCCATGTCTAACATTTTCAGCAAGAATTTCCAATTGACATGATCATATGCTTTCTCTATGTCTAATTTGCAATGGATTCCCGACTTCTCCTGTTTGATCCTACAATCCACAGCTTCATTAGCTATCAAGGCAGCATCCATTATCTGTCTTCCTTTGATAAATGTCATCTGTTGAACATCTCCAATTTATTTATCACCCTTTTAAGTCTCTTTGTGAGCACCTTCGAAAGCAATTTGTACACACTGCCTATTAAGCTGACAGGCCCGAATTCTCTCAACTCCTTAGCACCTGTCTTCTTAGGGATCAAGGCTATGTATGTTGCATTGAAGCTTTTTTAAAAAATTTCAGTCAATGAAAATTATGGAAGGCATCCATAATGTCTTGCTTCAGCTCATCCCAGCACTTAATAAGAGACAAGCGGAATGTGTAGTAGGTTTTTCCCAGCGGAAAATAACACATTTCACACTCCGCTGGGGAAACCTCTCTTTAACTGCTTTGTTTTGGCAATTTGCTCGTAGAGGCTGTTAGATTGATAGCTTTTCCTTGTGATGCAGGGAAAAACACGCGGAAGCTAACAATACGATACGCGGAAGCAAATAAACGAGATAAACAAGAAATCAAGATTGGGAAGGCAAGAAAGTAGAAGAAAGAATCGAATTCAATTCAATAACGTGGATTGAATTCAAAAGGGAGAAGGGAAACTTGAACCTTACAATGGAATCACACTAGGGGTCGATCACCATAGGTTCCAAGTCGTACAAGATACATGAAGCCTCGGGCTTCAACAAGAAAGGCTCGGCCTTCTCTTAATTCTCTCTTCTCAAATTCTATGTTCAAAGCTAACTAATGAAATAAATGACTAAGGGTCCTATTTATAGTCTTTCATAAGACATGGTGAAATGGCTAAAATGTCCCCAAAGTGAAATAAGACATACAAGGTCACTTAAGGGCAAAATAGGAAAACTACACAAAAACCCGTCAAGCATAACAGGGGGGGAGGCGCCCGCCTCATTGGGGGAGGCGCTCCGCCTCTTCAACTCCTGAGGGCTGCTTCTTGAGGGGCGGTCCGCCTAGGTGTGGGAGGCGGCCGCCTCTGGAGATCCTGAGGCTGCAACTTTGAGGGGCGGTCCGCCTAGTATTGTGGGCGGTCCGCCTCTTCCTGGAACTTCTTGGAATGGCTCAAAATGTGCCCCCGAGCCTCTCCTTTGGTGCCTATGTGCTCTTCCTTCCTTGGCGCTCCAATGTATGATCTTCAAGACGTTTCCGGAGCCCTCGACGCGCAACCTTTGTGCTCTTCAAGCTTGGTTCTTGATGGTTCTCGTTTAGGCCAATTTGCCCGGCATCACCTTGCTACACTTAAAGGGTTTTTCTGTTTTACTTAGTAAACTTCCTATTGATGAAACAGCTTGGCATAATTGTCGTTTGGCAACAGTTCTTGTTTTACTTAGCTTCATCGCTTCTGCACTAAATAGTTTGATTTATGATTACTTAGCTTCATTGCGTCTGCACTAAATAGTTTGATTTATGAACAGAGGAAAGAAAATGCAATCTCATAAATCCTGATTACTTGCTTCTTTGAAAGCGAGCATCTAGCCTGGAAATACATATGGATATACATACATATATTGTATTGCACACGTGCTTCTTTAGAAGAGAGCAGCACCTGCGTATGTGTTTTCTGGGGGTTTTGTTTGGGTAGGTGATTTGTACATATAGCTCTTTGATGTCTACATTTTCTATCAATATACAGTTGCTTCTTGTATCAACTTTCTTATTTGTATTTTTCACAATGAACTTTTGGTTTTGTCCTCATTAATCTAATGAATTTTCTTTATTACAGGTAATGTATGATGCTACTGGTGTTAGGCTTCATGCCGGTCGCCAAGCTGAAGTAATTTTTCTTTCCCATCCTTATTCATCATGTTTTAATAATTTTTCTGATGGACGATTTATCCAATTAGAAAGAACACTGTGTTTAGTTCAATGTCAGTACATATTTATTCTTTGTTATATGCTTAATCAATTTGATGGGTGAATTTTCTGATAAGTTTGCCTTCTGGTTGTAAAATTGTTGTAGTTGATATTGGGACTTGCTGGTTTGTAATTAATTGCATTGAAGTTTCTATGCAATTTCGGTGAGTGATAGAATTTGTTTGTCTAATGCAGTTGTTGAATCAGATAGTGTGTGAATTGCCTCCTGAGCATCCTGTTGCCAATGTTAGACCTCTGCGAGATTCACTTGGTCACACTCCACTGCAGGTATATTTGCAATGATTTTGTAGTTTATGCATTTCTTTTGCCATTGAACAAATTGACTATAAATGTTGCAAACCTATTCTTCATTTCCTTTTGGTGAAGGAAATAATCCGAGAAAATGTATCACTTCTATGCACCTTCTTTTTGACACATTGACACATATAATGTTATGGGAGGAAGTAGTCAAGTGTTCTGGTAAAAATATTCAATATATATATAATAAAATATAAAAAGAAGTACGTAAGATGATAAAAAAGTAAATTATGTTTTCCTTAACTGAGATGAATGCAGGTTCTTGCTGGTGCTTTGTTGGGATGTGTAGTGCCATTTCTATTGCGAAGCTCAGTCTAGAGTTAACTATATCATCTCCCTTCAAAAATAGTAAATATCAAAGGGTTACAAGCGCTATTAAAGTGGGAAGCAACATCACTACGAAGCCACACAAAATAGTGAAGGTTTTCCTGTGTATTTTTACTTTTTTCACCTGGTTGGTGAAAGGGAAACAAATGAAAGGGAACAGTTGGGGATATTGGTTGATGATGCGACTCAGTTAATCGATTTGCTTTATTTATATTCGCAAACTGTTTCTTCGTCCTGTTTGATGAGTATCTTGGTTACTTATGATCAACCTTCAAAATGAATGAGGATTCCAGACGAAATTGATAATGTACTGCTGACATATGTCACAACATTTATTTGTTTGATATTTGATAAGAATCGAAAAGACAAGACAAAAATAAAGATAGGAGAGCGAGACACTTCTCGAACTCCCTACGAAGTAACCCCGGGGAACTTGTCCCGAGATACCCTCGTATCGGCGTCTAGAAGGACCTACACTATGCAACCACCCTCGAGTCGCACCCGGGACTCGTAAATGGAATGATCGGGTTTCGGTTCAAGACTCAACTAGGTTCCACTAGTGAACTCAAGCAACCAAAGAAAGGGTTTCTTCAACAAAGAGATAAACTCTATTCATCATTCAACAATATTCAAAGTAAGCTAATGTTTTCAAGAGGCTATGTGAAGTATTTATAGGTTTCACCTTTACATAATAAAAGCCCAAAATTACCCCTAAAGTGGGTTAAAACAATAAAGGCCACGTAGGGCTATAGTTGTCCAAAACATAGCATAAAACTAAGAATTCCCGCAATTCTTCAGCATACTAGGCGCCCGGCCTACTTAGAGTAGGCGGTCCGCCTCTGCTGAGTAGGTGGTGCGCCTGGTGGAGATCCAGAGAGTGATCATGAAGTGGGCGGTCCGCCCCTTTGACTAGGCGGTCCGCCCCTCCTTGGGCAGCCTTGAAACGCTCCGAAATTGATCCCGAATGCCCCTCGTTCCTTGGCGTTCCAATGCATAAGCTCTTCCTTGGCCTTGGATGGTGTTTTTGGATGGTTGCTCGATTTGGGTCTTATCATCCTCCCCTTCTTAAGAAGATTTCATCCTCGAAATCAAGGCTTGGTCTCTCAAGCTCTATCAACTCCTCGGGGTGGCCAAGAATCTCCTTCTTTGTCCGTCTTGATCGTCACTTTGACATAGGCTTCTTCCAAGATCTCCCCTGCCTTGGCATGGAGCTTAGAACCTACAAGCAACGACAAGCAAAAACAAGCAAACGTCCTACTTTGGAAGTAGGTTAGTGCAAGAAGTGTGGAAAACACACTCTTGTGATATAACCAAGCATCAATAACAATCATGAATATCAAGTCTCCAAAGAGAACCATAAGCACTTGGTTAAGTATCATCATGCACTCAACAAGATAATGAGCAAATAGGTCATGGGAAGATGGGAAATGCAAGATCAAGCTGCCAAAATTCCCTTGAACCTTAAGCTCAATATCAACACACCAATCTATCCTCGAGGTGTGATCAACATGTGGAGTGGAGTGAATCAAATAGCCCAACCTACAAGTAGGATCAAGCACTCCACTCCCCTTCTTTAGAGCATACCTACTCACACCAAGGGATTCCTCTTCCCCTCCAATTTCATCACTTAAGCAACCCTTTCCAATAGACAAACTCTCAAGAAAGGTATTGATGATGGACTCTTCTTCATCATAAGCCCAACAAGCAATAGTAGGGTTACTCAAAGAACCACCTACCTCATCCAAGTTCTCAAACAATGGATTGCCTAAGGGGTCAAACCCTTCACACCATGGGGGTTCCATTTGACCACCCTCCCTAGTCCGATACAAGTTGCTACCACAAATGAGATTATCTTCACACAAGGGAAATGTAAAAACATGCACCTCAAATTCATGGTCACACAAAAGCATGGCATCAAGACTAGGTTCTTTACCCTCACTCGAGGAGTCATTGAAAATAAATCGGTCCATTTCACATGCGAAAGACTCCTCAAGGTCACAATTATCCTCACTACAACACATTGGACCACCAAATAGAAGCATATCAATATGGGAATGATCAACTATCTCGTCTTCCCATTTGTCAAAGGTTGGTGGTGTGTCATAGCAAAGGTCACAATCATGGTCAACCATCAAATCTACACTAGGGAGGGGTTCAACGAACAATGAGCTCACATCGTGATGTGGCATGGTGCTCCTCCCAACTAGTGTTTCACAAACAAACTCAAGTTGACAACTAGACTCTTCACTAGTGGCATATTCACTAGATGCATCACAAATTCTAACTAGTGTTGAGTCATCACAAGACAAGTAGCTAGTAGGTTCATGAGAAGGTGAAGCAACACTTACATTTGTAGTACTCCCTTGGTCACTCACAAGGCTTGAAGTGTCATGTGTGACTCCTTCTTCATGAAGCTCACATTGAGAGTTTTCCTCCTCTTGTCTTTCCTTCCAAACACTTGGTTGAGGCTCCAATGGTTTGTCTTCAAATGTACCTACACAAGATCTTTCACAAGAAAAAGTAGGAGATAAAGAAGGGTTAGAACAATGGGTGCTCTCACTCTCGATTTTTCCTTCCTCACCTCTTATCTCTCTCAATTTTACCTCATGGTCAAGTGTAGTTTGTGGTGACAATCCACTCACATCACTCCTCAAATCCTCTCTTTTTTCCTCTGTTTGATTGTCACCGGTCACTCCCTCACTTCTCTCTATCTTTTCTCTCTCATTTGAAGTGGAGTGACTCCCATTTTTATCATGCAATGGCAAGACAACAATATTGTTTGCTTCGGGTTTAAGTTCAAGGGGTGATTTAGCTTTAGCCGCTTCCCTCAACTCCTTCATTTTCTTGTAGTCCTCACTTACTTGCTTAGGAGTTAGAGGTTTAAGCACAAATCTCCTCCCTTCATGTTTGACCGTGTAAGTGTTGACACGACCATTATGCACCACTTGCCTATCGAATTGCCAAGGCCTCCCTAAGAGTAGGTGGCATGCTTGCATAGGCACAACGTCAAACAAATGCTTATCTACATAACTCCCCATTTTGAATCGAATCATCACTTGCTTTACTACTTTAAGCTCCCCATATTCGCTAAGCCATTGTAGCCGGTAAGGTTTGGGATGCTTCAAGGTAGTCAGCTTCAAGGTAGTCAACTTCAATTGGGACACAAGTGATTGACTCACTACATTTGCACAACTCCCCGAATCAATTATCATAGAGCAAACAACATCTTTGACCCGGCACCTAGCATGGAATAGATTTTCCCTTTGCAAGGTTTCACTATCTGATGCAATCGAAAATACGAAAGCGATAAAAGAGATAAAAACGAGACGAGACTCACACTAAGGTTCGAGTAGCAACGAAGAACTTGTTTCGTTACACCCCAAACGATTGGAGAGAATCACCTAACGCTATGCAACTATCCTCAAGAGTCACGTGGCTCGAGCAAATAGAATGATCAGAGACGGATTGAAGAGCAACTTGGATTCATCCAATTGATTCAAGCCAAAATGTTTACAAGGTTCAAGAGCAATGCTCATTAATGTTTTTGTGTTCAAAGTAAGCTAAAAAGCAATAAATGAAAAGAGGGGTGCATTTATAACACTCCCTTACAATGTTTTCAACATTCTGGTCCGCTGCTACTCAAGTCCCTATCGCGATCGCGCTAGCTTATATGCGATCGCGCAAGACACTTAAAAGCTGAGGCTCGCGATCGCGCTACTGGTGACGCGACAGCGATGAACAAAATAATACCCTTCGCGATCGCGAAGGTTCTTCACGCGATCGCGAAGATCAAGATTCCAGACTTAGGCAGTAAGCTCAGCAGACTTCCCCTATTTTTGCCCTGTTTTGCTCCCCTGCTTCCTGCACTGTTTCCTGCCCTGTTTCCACATGGATTGAGCTCCAATGCATTGTCTTTAAGTCCTCTCCCGAGCTCGTATCATCCACGCCTCTCCAAACCAAGTGTAGGTGAGCGTCTTGTATATCCTTGGCTTGACTTCGAGTGAATGGTCTCGATGCAATTTGGGTTGCATCATCCTCCCCTTCTTGAGAAGATTTCGTCCTCGAAATTAAGGCGTCCTCCTCCAAGGTATTATCACCTACATCAAAAGAAGTCAAGTCACTAACATTGAAAGTAGTCGAAACATTATACTCACCGGGCAAATCTATCACATATGCATTATTGTTGATCTTGGACAACACTTGGAATGGGCCATCGCCCCTTGGTGCCAACTTCCCTTTCCGTTGGTTGGGAAACCTTTCCTTGCGGAAATGCACCCAAACCCAATCCCCTTTCTTGAAGTCCACCTTCTTTCTCCCCTTGTTTTTCTTGGTTGCTATCTTCTCATAGGCCTCCTCCAAAGTCTTCCGCACCTTGGCGTGAAGTTCAAGCAATGCCTTGGCCCGAGCTTTTCCTTCAAAATCAACAACCACATCCCTTGGCAAAGGGGTAAGATCAAGAGGAATTAAAGGGTTAAATCCATAAACACACTCGAATGGAGTCATGCCAATCATGCGATGTAGAGTTCGGTTATATGCAAACTCCATGAGTGGTAGCTTATCAATCCAAGTCCCGGCCTTTCCTTTGGTCATAGCTCTAAGTAGAGCTCCCAAAGTCCGGTTCACCACCTCGGTTTGCCCATTGGTTTGAGGGTGGTGGGACGTGGAGAAGAGCAACTTGGTGCCAAGAGCACCCCACAAACACTTCCAAAAATGGCTAAGGAACTTGGAGTCCCTATCACTAACAATGGTGCGAGGCACCCCATGCAATTTCAAGACATTATCAATAAACAAAGAAGCTACATGTTGTGCATCATTAGTCTTTTTGCACGGAATGAAGTGAGCCATTTTGGAGAAACGGTCAACTACAACGTAAATGCTATCGTTTCCTTCTCTAGTCCGGGGTAAAGCCATAACAAATCCATCGAAAGATCAACCCACGGACTAGTAGGTATGGGTAGAGGAGTGTACAACCCATGGTTATTGGATCTAGACTTGGCCTTCTTGCAATCCAAGCAAGAATTGCAAAACTTTTCCACAAGAGGCCTCATCTTTGGCCAATGGAATTGTTCTTTAAGTAGGGCCAAAGTCTTATCCACCCCAAAGTGACCCATCAAGCCCCCGCAATGTGCTTCTTGAACTAGCACATCTCTCCAAGAGGACTCGGGCACACACACTCTCCCATTCTTGAAAATGTAGCCATCTACCCATTGGTACTTTTCCACTCTTTCCCCACTCACTAGAGCATCATGAACACTCTTGAGCTTTGGGTCATGAGCATACAAAGATTTGATGCTTTCAAAACCCATAAGTCTAGAAGCGAGAGTGGTAGCAAGAGCGAATTTTCTTGAAAGCGCATCGGCCACAACATTGTCCTTACCCCTTTTGTAATGAATCACATAAGGGAAGGACTCAATGAACTCCACCCACTTGGCATGTCTCTTGTTCAACCTTTCTTGACCTCTTAGATGTTTGAGTGACTCATGGTCACTCTTGATCACAAATTCCCGAGGCCATAGATAGTTTGCCAATGGGCTAGAGCTCTCACGAGGGCATACAACTCCTTGTCATATGTGGAGTAATTCAAGGATGCGCCCTTCAACTTCTCACTAAAGTAGGCAACGGGTTTCCCTTCTTGCATGAGAACACCCCCAATACCCACCCCCGAGGCATCACACTCTACCTCAAAAGCCTTCCCGAAGTCGGGCAATTGCAACAATGGGGCGGTACTTAGCCTACTTTTCAATTCTTGGAAAGCCTTTTCTTGCGGCTCTCCCCAAACAAAGGGCTTGTCCTTTTTCACCAACTCGGTGAGTGGTGCGGCAATGGTGCTAAAGTCTCTAACAAAGCGCCTATAGAAACTAGCTAGGCCATGGAAACTCCTCACATGAGAAATGGTGGTAGGAGTAGGCCAATCTCTAATGGCTTCAACTTTGGACTCATCAACTTCTACACCATTGACACTAACAACAAAGCCCAAAAAGACAACCTTTTCGACACAAAAGGCACACTTCTTAAAGTTGGCATAGAGCTTTTCGGCTCGTAGCACTTCAAGGACTTGACTCAAGTGGCCCACATGGTCGTCTATTGATTTGCTATATATCAAGATATCATCAAAATAGACAACCACGAATTTGTTGATAAACGGCTTCAAGACATGGTTCATTAACCGCATGAAAGTGCTAGGTGCGTTGGAGAGGCCGAAAGGCATCACCAACCATTCATAAAGACCAAATTTGGTCTTGAATGCGGTTTTCCACTCATCCCTCTCCCGGTTTCATCCGGATTTGGTGGTAGCCGGACCTAAGATCTATCTTGGTAAAGACACTTGAACCACTCAATTCATCAAGCATGTCATCAAGTCTAGGAATGGGATGACGATACTTTACCGTTATCTTGTTGACCGCACGGCAATCAACACACATCCTCCATGTCCCGTCCTTCTTTGGCACAAGAATGACCGGGACGGCACACGGGCTCAAGCTTTCTCGAACCAACCCTTTGGTGAGCAACTCATCTACTTGCCTTTGCAATTTCTTTGTATCCTCCGGGTTGCTCCTATAAGCCGGCTAGTTTGGAATTTGGGACCCCGGGACAAAATCAATTTGGTGCTCAATCCCCCTCAAGGGAGGAAGACCACTCGGCATCTCTTCCGGAAACATGTCCTCAAATACATTCAAAACATTCTCAATAGCACTAGGCAAAGGGTTAGGAGAATAATTAAATTCGGAGGTGAGAATCATACCTTTGTACACTAGGCAAATGAGTAGTTTGTTGCCATCATTTCCTCTCAAAAGTTCACCCGGTTGCATCATGGCACAAATGCCACCGGTAGAAGATGGTGGAGCCACCACCAAGCTCTCGGCCAAAGGGCTAGTCTCAACAACCGACTTAGCCTTTGCCGCTTCCCTCAATTCCCTCATGCGCTTGTAATCATCACTTACTTGCTTGGGCGTTAAGGGCTTGAGCACAGACTTTTTACCTTCATGCTTCACCGTGTAGGTGTTGGCACGGCCATCATGAACCACATGTCGATCAAATTGCCACGGCCTTCCAAAGAGAAGGTGGCATGCTTGCATGGGCACAACATCAAACATGTGTTCATCCACATAGTTCCCTATCTTGAACTTGATTAAGCATTGTTTGACCACCCTCAATTCACCACACTCACTAAGCCATTGCAAACGGTAAGGACTTGGGTGTTTTAAGGTGGGTATTTTCAATTGAGAGACTAGTGTTTGGCTAATGACATTGGCACAACTTCCCGAGTCAATAATCATGGAACAAAGGAGACCCATGACTCGGCATTTAGAATGGAAGAGGTTCTCCCTTTGCAAAGTTTCACTATCCTCTACACACATAGCTCCTAAACTCCTCCTCACAACAAGGAAGGCATGGGCATCATCATCATCCTCCATTGCAACCTCCCCTTCATCATCCTCCTCATCACCCTCTACTCCCCCATCCTCGGGCTCACTATCTTGTTCATACACCAATTCACCCACTACCACCATAGTTTTCCGGGTTGGGCAATCTTTGGAAAGATGTCCGTAACCCTTACATCTAAAGCATTGAGTAGAAGTAGAAATAGGATTGCTCAAGTGAGTTTTAGAGTTACCTCCCATGTGCGGTGTGGACTTCTCATAAGGCTTCTTCACATCCTTGCTAGCAAGTGCGCCACTTGTGCTTGGGAACCTTGCATTCGGTGTAGGAGTCTTCCATTCCTTTGGTTTACTCATGGGAGTAGTATTACTACTCTTGTACCGGAGGGTTCTCTCCTCTTTGAGCCATTTTTCGGCTTCAAGGGCATCATCACATAGCTTGTAGAGATCATCATATTTGTGGAACTTCAATTGTGAAGCTACGTCTCGGTTCAAGCCCCCTTTGAAACGGATCATGGCCATCTCATTGTCTTCATCATCCAAGTCAAGATTCATGCGGGTTTGCTCAAAGTCGTTGAAATATTCCCCAACCGTTTTGGGGCCTTGTTTCAACTCATAGAAACGTTTGTGTTGGTCCACACGGTATTGATTAGTCAAGTACTTTTCATCCATCACACGGATCAACTCTCCCCAAGTAAGATTGATAGCCATTCCCATCCTCCTTCTATTCCTCTTCACAGTCTCCCACCAAGTAGAAGCAAAGGATTCAAAGGAAGATATTGCATACTTGGTCTTCTTCACCTCGGGCATATCATTGGTGTCAAATATCCGCTCCATGGATAACTTCCAATTAATATACTCCACCGGGTCACTACTCCCTTTGAAGGAAGGAATAGTAATCTTCACACTATTAAGGTTGTTATTCTCTCGATCCCCTTGGTGCGGCTCCGGTTGGCCTCCAAAGTTATCTCCATAACCACCATAATCTCTCCTAGCATTCCCCCCAACATACCCTACGGGTGGCCCTCGACCTCGGCCTCTATCCCTATCCACATTGCGACCCCAATTCATGGCTCTCCCATTCGGATTAGGAGCCCCATACTCACTACCACCATATTCTCCCTCCTCCCCTTCTTGAGCGTGATCAACTTGCTCAATAGGTTGAACATGTCGAATAGGTCCGGGGAGTGGAACATCTCTTTGGGGACTGCCCATTAAGTGAGGAATGCTCACTCGTTGGGTATTGCCCAACACTTGCTCATTTCTTTCTCGATCTTCCTTTACCCGTTGTTGTCTAAGTAACTCAACAACTTGTTCCGGGGTAAAGGTGGAACTTGATGTACCTTCACCGGCAACTTGGGCACTCGGGGCCCCCTTTTCAACTCGGACACTCGGGGTCCCCTTCTCCGATTGCTCATTGGAAGTCCCTTGCTCAACTAGGGTACTTGTGGCACCCTTTTCAAGAGACTCAATCCTTTGGTTCATGAGGTCCATCTTGGCAAGAAGGTTAGCCAAGGCCTCCTTTATGAAGTCTTGTCCTTCGTTGGACATTGTACCTACAACAATCAAAAACAAGAAAAGAGATTAGAGTAAAAGTCCTCACTCACTCCCTCACTTTTGTTTGTCGCTCGGGTTCACTCAAGTTGGGGTTAGGTTCACACAAGCTTGAGATCAATGGCCTCCTCATAGTTGCGCAACCTCCTCAATGATCAAACCAAAATACAAGATCCAAATGCTCTTCGGGAAGAGTGGATTCAATGGGACTCGATAAACGCTAAGCTATTTGGTGCGCACTTGAACCAAACAATTAACTACGAATCTTCTTTGAATTCTATCCTCCTTCTAGGCACGAGTATCCTCTTCGCACAATGGATTAGTACTAATTAGGTAGAAGTGTTACCCTCAAAGTACTAACCGGAAGTGACGCGATCAAATTTTCAAAGATCGAATCGTCACTAAACGGATTCGGAATTGGATGAATTTTGGTTTGTGATCTAGAAACTCACCATATTTGATGACGGTATGGGAGTTTTGGTGGTTGGAAACTGTTACGATAGCTTTGCGAACATTCTGTCCCACTTCAGGATTTTCTGAAATTCAGTGCCCTTCGCGATCGCGTGAGATAGGGCGCGATCGCGATGAAGAAATAAATGTTTTGGGCGCTTTCGCGTGGGACGCTGCTCGATCGCGCAGGTATGTCCAGCAGAACCAGAACTCGACAGAAAAATGCAGTTTTTGGCACACCAACAATCCAAATTCAACTTATTTCAGCTTTCAAGCTTGCAAATGGTGTTCCCAACTGTAGAAGGCAATTCCCAATGGTTCTACCAAAACATACAACCAATAAACAACTTGTTTCAATGATTTTTGACAAGTTCTTCAAAATTTTCAAAACCTTCAAGAATCAAATTTTCGATTTTCACTACACTACTCCAAATGATGTTATGTTGGTATCAAAACGACGGGGTAACTATAAGGAACATTCCCCGATACCAAACATCCACCAAATCATAACATCAAACAAGTTTTGGCAAATTTTGCAAAATATTCAACCTAGGGTTCAAATTTTCCAAACTTTGATTTTCAACTCCAAAACATGTTTTGTTGGTTCCCAATTGTCGGGATTACATAAACAATCAATCCCCGATAATCAATACCAACAAAATCGTAACAACAAGCGATTTCCTTCAAATTTTTGGGTTTTCAAGTTTTTGAATTTTTTTCTTCTTTTTCAATATAACAAGAACAAGAACACGAAAATAAACACGAAACAAAGATGACAAGCACGAAGAGTAGGACGAGGGTTCGTAAGAACGTAACCCTAGCCTTGCTCTGATACCAACTGATGCAATCGAAAATACGAAAGCGATAAAAGAGATAAAAACGAAACGAGACGAGACTCACACTAAGGTTCGAGTAGCAACGAAGAACTTGTTTCGTTACACCCCAAACGATTGGCGAGAATCACCTAACGCTATGCAACTATCCTTAAGAGTCACGTGGCTCGAGCAAATAGAATGATCAGAGACGGATTGAAGAGCAACTTGGATTCATCCAATTGATTCAAGCCAAAATGTTTACAAGGTTCAAGAGCAATGCTCATAAATGTTTTTGTGTTCAAAGTAAGCTAAAAAGCAATAAATGAAAAGAGGGGTGCATTTATAACACTCCCTTACAATGTTTTCAAAATTCTGGTCCGCTGCTACTCAAGTCCCTATCGCGATCGCGCTAGCTTATATGCGATCGCGCAAGATACTTAAAAGCTGAGGCTCGCGATCGCGCTACTGGTGACGCGACAGCGATGAACAAAATAATACCCTTCGCGATCGCGAAGGTTCTTCACGCGATCGCGAAGATCAAGATTCCAGACTTAGGCAGTAAGCTCAGCAGACTTCCCCTGTTTTTGCCCTGTTTTGCTCCCCTGCTTCCTGCACTGTTTCCTGCCCTGTTTCCACATGGATTGAGCTCTAATGCATTGTCTTTAAGTCCTCTCCCGAGCTCGTGTCATCCACGCCTCTCCAAACTAAGTGTAGGTGAGCGTCTTGTATATCCTTGGCTTGACTTCGAGTGAATGGTCTTGATGCAATTTGGGTTGCATCACTATCTTCCACTATCATAGCTCCTAGGCTCCTTCGCACTACTAAGAAAGTATGAGGCTCCTCATCCTCCACCGTGTCTTCCACCACATCCTCCACTACTCCCTCATCTCCCTCTACTCCCTCATCTTCCGATTCACTCTCTTTCTCATATGCATTTTCACCAACAACAATCATGGTCCTCTTCGCAGGACATTCCCTAGCAAAGTGACCATAGCCCTTGCACTTGTGGCATTGTATGGAAGTAGAAGTAGGAGCATGCAATTGAGTTCTAGAGTTACCTCCCACATTGGATGTGTTCTTCTCATATGGCTTCTTCACATCCTTGCTAGCATTTACACCACTTGTTCCACTTGCACTCGGGAATTTTGCACTTGGAGTAGAAGTCTTCCAATCCTTTGGTTGGCTCATGGAAGTGGAAGTGTTGCTCTTGTAACGGTTGGACTTTTCTTTATCAAGCCATTGCTCGACTTGAATAGCGGCATCAAGGACTTCTAGAAGTGAGAGATAAGAATGCAACCTCAATTGTGAAGCTATGCCATAGCTCAAACCATTCATGAAACGGATCACGGCTTGCTCCTCATCTTCGGTGTCCATATCCAAAGCCATTCGAGTTCTTTCAAACTCATCAAAATATTCATGCACCGTCTTGACACCTTGCTTCAACTCATAAAGTTTCTTGAGTTGTTCTTGACGATATCTAGGAGTGATGTACTTGATACTCATGATACCCTTCAAGTCATTCCAACCCACATTCACGGGGACTCCCGCTCTTCTCCTTGACCTCTTGACGGATTCCCACCAAGTAGATGCATAGGATTCAAAGGAGGAAATGGCATAAGTGCCCTTCTTCTCATTGTTCATATCATTGGTGTCAAACAATCTTTCAATTTGTAGCACCCATTCAACGTAAGCCGCCGGATCACAATTCCCCTTAAAACTTGGAAGATTGAGCTTCACACTATTGAGATTGTTGTTGTTGTCACGACTCCCTTGGAAAGGCTCCGGTTGGCCTCCATAGTGGTCTCCATACCCTCTATAATCTCTCCTAACATTCCCTCCAACATACCCCATGGGTGGCCCTCGACCTCGGCCTCTACCCCTATCCACATTCCGTCCCCTAAATGGAAAGTGAGCATCATACCCACCATCACCATAATCATCCTCCTCCCCTTCTTGAGCTTGTGCAACTTGCTCAAGGGGTTGAACATTTCGGATTGGTCCGGGAAGTGGAGCATTCCTTTGGGGATTGCCCATAAGGTTAGGAATAGTCACACGTTGGTATTGCCCAGCAATTGGTCAATTCGATCACGATCCTCCCTTACCCGTTGTTGGCGGTTGAGCAACTCAACAACTTGTTCCGGGGTAAAGGTAGGACTACTTGAGCCCTCTCCGGTCTCAATTTGGACACTCGGGGTCCCTTTCTCAACTTGGACACTCGGGGTCCCTTGTTCACCTTGGGTACTTGAGGCCCCCTTCTCAAGAGACTCAATCCTTTGGTTCATGAGGTCCATTTTGGCAAGAAGATTAGCCAAGGCCTCCTTTATGAAATCTTGTCCTTCGTTGGCCATCGTACCTACACAAGAAACAAACGTTAGCAAAACAACCTCACTCACTCCCTCACAAGTGTTTCACTCGGATCACTCGTTTAATGGGTGGTGGATTTTTCACTCTAGCTTAAATCCAAAGCTTCACTAAGTTGAATAGCAAACCTCAACCTAATCACTCAATTCAAGAGCCCAATGCACTCCGGGGTGAGTGGAGTTGATAGGACTCTATTGGAATGATAAGCTCTTTAAGTGCGGACTTGAGTCAAATGAAACTACGAGTCTTCTTTGAATGCTACTCTCCGGTCTAGGCTTGAGTTTCCTAATAGCTTAGAAGGGCTAGCACAATTCAAGTAGGGAAGATTACTCAAAGAAGTGCTAGCTAGAAGCAATGCAATCAAATAAACAAGAGATCCTACGAAAAACTTCCCGAACCCACGCCCTTCAGAAGTAGGCGCCCCACCTGTTTGGAGTAGGTGGTCCGCCTGGTCCTCAGCAGAGGGAAGTAGGCGCTCAGCCTACTCTAGTAGGCGCCCCGCCTCTGTAAAATCCAGAGAGCTCAACAAAAAGAGGCGGTCCGCCCCTTGCAGTAGGCGCTCCGCCCACTGCAAGCTTCAGCACAGTTTCAAACACGATTTCTTGGTTTTGCACCCCAGAATTCAACAATTTCCAACGTTGTTTTAGCAATTCAAAGGTACCCCGATGTTGTTTCAATCACAAGGAACAAACCCCAATCAAAAACAAGCAATCTACCATGTTCATCAATTCCAAGCTTAGGGTTTCAAATTTTCAATTCTCAAGGGTTATCAAATTTTCAATTCTTGCGTTTCAACTCCAAATCGAGTGTCTAGGGTACCAAAAGAACGGGTTTCCAATAAGGAACAAACCCCAATAACATTCACACAACGGGTCCAACAATCCAAGAATCCACAATCAATTTTTTTTTTTTTTTGGTGTTTTTTTTTCTTCTTTTCTATTTTTTTGTGTTTTTCTTCTTTTCAATAACAATAAACAAGAACCTAAAAGCGAAACTAACCTAGGCACGAAGAATCAAGGATCAGGGGTTTGTAGAAACAAAACCCGAGCCTTGCTCTGATACCAAGATGATAAGAATCGAAAAGACAAGACAAAAATAAAGATAGGAGAGCGAGACACTTCTCGAACTCCCTACGAAGTAATCCCGGGGAACTTGTCCCGAGATACCCTCGTATCGGCGTCTAGAAGGACCTACACTATGCAACCACCCTCGAGTCGCACCCGGGACTCGTAAATGGAATGATCGGGTTTCGGTTCAAGACTCAACTAGGTTCCACTAGTGAACTCAAGCAACCAAAGAAAGGGTTTCTTCAACAAAGAGATAAACTCTATTCATCATTCAACAATATTCAAAGTAAGCTAATGTTTTCAAGAGGCTATGTGAAGTATTTATAGGTTTCACCTTCAAATAATAAAAGCCCAAAATTACCCCTAAAGTGGGTTAAAACAATAAAGGCCACGTAGGGCTATAGTTGTCCAAAACATAGCATAAAACTAAGAATTCCCGCAATTCTTCAGCATACTAGGCGCCCGGCCTACTTAGAGTAGGCGCCCAGCCTTCTTGGGAGTAGGCGCTTAGCCTACTTGGAGTAGGCGGTCCGCCTCTGCTGAGTAGGTGGTACGCCTGGTGGAGATCCAGAGAGTGATCATGAAGTGGGCGGTCCGCCCCTTTGACTTGGCGGTCCGCCCCTCCTTGGGCAGCCTTGAAACGCTCCGAAATTGATCCCGAATGCCCCTCGTTCCATGGCGTTCCAATGCATAAGCTCTTCCTTGGCCTTGGATGGTGTTTTTGGATGGTTGCTTGATATGGGTCTTATCAATATTTGTATTCAGATCTCAAATACAGGGAACTCATAATTAGCTAATAAAATCAGACGAGGCCGAGAGGATGTAAAAAATTTACAAAAATTTGCGCTAGTTGACCTCCCCCGCGGCTGGTATTTGGCCAATTGGTTGGTATTTACATCTCATAATAATATTCTCTATCCCAATTTTTATGGGAATATTTTCTTTTTGCTTTGTTCGAAAAAAAATATCATCTTTTTATAAGTAGATATATTTTAGGAATTTTTATAGAAAAATACACTTTTGATAAGTTATTTACAAAACATAGCAATATTTTAGCAAAACTACCCAATATAGAGGAAATGAAAAGTTAATTACAAAACATAGCAAAAAGTAGCATAACATAGCAAAACCTTACATTCTTCCTCTCATTTTCCCCAATTTCACTTTTTCTCCTCTCTTCCCCAAATTTCACTTCCTTGTAGCTTCTTTTAATGCAGTATTTCGCTGTACCTGAACTTACACCAGAAAACCAACCACATCGTATATCGCTGTATCTCAACTTGCATCAGAAAATCAACCACCTCATATCTCGTTGTATCTGCACTGTCTCTGCATTGTATCTAACTGTTTCAAGACAATTTTTTCCCACATATATGGGCAAAAAATACAACCAGAATAAAATTTTAAAATTTTCATAAAATCAACTTACACAAAAAAATCAACCACCTTGTATCTCGTTGTATCTGCATTGTTTCTGCATTGAATTAAACTACTTCAAGACAACTTTTTTACACATAAATGGGGAAAAATACAACCAGAATAAAATTTCAAAATTTTCATACTATAAATTTCAAAATCCAAGACAGTCAAGTCTTTTCCTAGTTGTTTCATTTCAACAACCCCACCTCACCCCAACTGAAACGACCTCGGTCAGTCGTTTCGGAAGTTAGGACTCCGATTGGCGTGTCGATAATTTTAAAATATTTGTAATATTCATTAGGACCTGTCTGTAAAATTTGAGCTAAATCAGACCTCGTTTGGTAGGTATCGGAAGAAGGTTTCAGTTTTTATTGACGATAAATATTAAAAAGAGATTTTCGAGCTCGGTTTTGCCGAATGAGCTCCGATTCAAAATTTGAAAGCGCCGCTAGGTTCGTATGATTATTTGTGATTTTTGTAAACTTTCGAAAGTGAAATTCGATGTTGTTCGGCTAGTTTCCGCTAAAATGCCGAAGGTTAAATAATTTGACTTCTTTTCATTTAAATTCGTATCTTGAGTTTTGGGAGTCTGATTTGAGATCCGCCTTCGCGAGTATGTTACATATATTTTTTATAACTCGTATGCAAAAGTTGGAATTATTTCAAATATCGTAGGGTACCGTTTTAATTTTTATCATAGCAGCGAATTTTAAAGGAAAAAAGAAAAAAAAAAAAAAAAAAAAAAGAGAAATCATAAAACACAAAAAGACAAAAAAAGGAAAGAAAAGGCAAGGTGAGCAAGTGACATGGGCGGTGGCCCTTATCTAGTTTAGCACTATGGAACAGAAATAAAACGAAACATGCGACACAGAGACGAATTGGAACGGGAAAGTCGAAAAGCAATGGAAAAATATGCCAGAAAATAAGAAAAAGGACCGGAGAAAAGTAGAATTTTCACACTGAAACATTCAGGTAATGATCCTAAAATATTATTTGAGTTTATTACGTATGTTTGAATATATTTTTACGGTAAAAATAAGGATATTAGACATCGCCCTAATGACGTAAATTGATAGTTTAAAGGGTCAAATGGACCCCGATAATGGAATTAATTATATATTCGTACTCAGTGAGTTATGGGCAACATATAAATATAATTTATTTGGGGTTTGGTTATGTGGCCTTAAACCCTGTATATAGGCCTGGCCTGCGTATTGCTTATGCCAATAGGGTATCAGGTTCCTAACCGAATTGCCCTAAATGTGAGGAATAAAGTCTTTAGCCTAATTTGATATATTTTTCTACTTATTGAATAGAGTGGGATCGTTTGGCAATGAATCCAAAAGAATAAAGCGGTTGTTGGGCAGCGGTGTTAACTTTGGAACGAGGTAAGTGTTTATATCCATTTCTTTGGAGGCCCTTGGCCTCTTGGATTTTCTACCACGTGTTTCCTTACGTGTGTAGCTGCCGATAGGCGTACTCATTACGCCTTAGCTTTGGATCTACATTGTATATTATATGTTATGCCCTGTAGTTGGTATTGCATTGAACATATGAGCATTGCACTCTGGTTTTGAGCATTACATACACTTCCCGGTTGGCGATGAGAGTCCCGCACCGGTGAAAGGTCATTATTGCATATACTTCCCGGTTGGCGATGAGAGTCCCGCACCGGTGAAGGGTCATTATTGCATATACTTCCCGGTAATCGATGAGAGTCCCGAGCCGGTGAAGGTTTATTATTGCATATACTTCCCGGTAATCGATGAGAGTCCCAAGCCGGTGAAGGGTCATCATTGCATATACTTCCCGGTAATCGATGAGAGTCCCGAGCCGGTGAAGGGTCGTCATTGCATATACTTCCCGGTAATCGATGAGAGTCCCGAGCCGGTGAAGGGTCGTCATTGCATATACTTCCCGGTAATCGATGAGAGTCCCGAGCCGGTGAAGGGTCGTCATTGCATATACTTTCCGGTAATCGATGAGAGTCCCGAGCCGGTGAAGGGTCATTATTGCATATATCTCCTGGTAGACGATGAGAGTCCCGCGCCGGAGATAGTTATCAGACATATGTGACTGCATTGCATCATACCGCATTCATCCCATCTCATTGCATCGCATACTGACTATTATGTGTATTGTGTTGGGTTTTATATATGCGGTATGTATACCCTGTTGTGAACGTATCTCAGTTTGCCTATATATTTCTGGCTCGTATCCCGGGTTGCACGTCGCGACAATATAAATACATGGATCGGATCGGGTTGCACGCCGCAATAGTATAAATATACGAATTAGGTTGCACGCCGCAACAGTATAAATATATGGATCGGGTTGAACATCGCGACAGTATGATGTACTTCTAATTGTTGATATGTTCGGGATACCTAGATGTTCTGGCTATCTTACATTCCTGGTTGTTAATGAGTTTGTGATTCCATACATATTTCTAGTTATTATCTGGCTCTGCCTTTTCATAATTCAAATAAGAGGAATTTGGTTTATCTGTTTCTTTTCTCCCTGGCTAGCTATCCTATTCTTTGAGGTGGCTAGTCTACCCCACTTATTGAGTCCTTTTGACTCACCCTTGTTTGTTGTTTGTTTCTTGTCTATCTATTTCGTTTCGGCAGGTTCGCTCCAGGATTGAGTTCGCCACGTTGTGAAGGAGCGAAGACGATTTCAGCTATCAGGGTGAGCCAGCTTTTATTCCGGATGGCCACCAGTTTATGGGTTGTTATTTCAGTTGCATTTTGCTCCCTTCAGGAGGTATCTATCTTCTTTTGTACTCTTAGATGTCTAGTCTGGATAACCCTAAACCTAGTATGTTGGGTAGTCAGCTGTAATTTCTTTTGTACAGCTTAGAGGTATCAATATGTCTGTGTTGTTTTTTTTAGTCTAGTCCTTATTTGTGAATTGTTATATTTATTTTCCTGATTTAATTGGTAAGGGTTCGCCCGACGGGTCTAGGGGAGGATGTCGGGTGCCCGCACGGCCTAACCGGATTTCGGGTCGTGTCAGTTGGTATCAGAGCCCGGTTTAGAGTCTATCCAGACTAAGACAGTGTCTAGTAGAGTCTCGCTGATGGGTACGTAGACGTCCGTACTTATCTACGAGAGGCTATGATGGCATTTAGGAAGTTTCACTTCCTTCTTTTCTGATCATGCGTCGGTCTAGGATGCAAAAGTATTTTCGTTAATTCCTTCCTGGTAATTGTGAACCCTCGTGCGATAAATCAGCAAACAGTATGAGTTTAAGACGAAGCAGTCTAGCCTGAGGCTAGTACTGACAAAGCCCCGAGAATTGTCGTGTTGACGATCTAGTTACGAAGGTTCCAGATGTACAAGCTCGCGATGGGCAAGGGAGCAGGGCCTTGTGATTCCCTTTACTCTCTACGATGCTTTTACGAGAATCTTGGTGATGCAGGTACCGTAAGAACTTATGATTCGGTGGACAGCCTATCAGGTTGCCGCATGTGCAGGCGTTCGGTCTCTGGGAGCTCCTATTCCAGTTCTTAATATTGCCGCAGTAAAGTATGTTTCGGAGGCAGCATGTGTTATGCCTCCCGTTGTTCTGGCCGGTTAGCTAGGTAATTGAGGTAATTATTGGGTTCGAGTGTTCAAAGAGGTTGCGTTATTTTATGCGGTTAAACATCCCGATATTCCCAAGCAATGCATTAGATAATCCCTGTGTAAGTTTTTTTAAAAATAAGATGATGTCAGCGTATCCTTCAGGCTCTTGTTATATCGAGCGGTATGGTGTCGATTATTCTGTTTTCCAGTTTCAGGGGTCCAGCCTTGAATTGGTGAACCGCTCTCTTATTAGCTAACTTGGTTTGATTTTTCTTCTAGATTCGCGGAAAAGTTTCTTTCGAGTAGTGAGCGAGATGAGAAGTGTTGCTAGTTTGAGTGGATTGGACAGGGTAGCCTGTCGGATAGCCTGTTGGTGTTTCAGAATATGAGATTAAATTCTATAGAATGGCTAAATATGCATTAGAACTAGTCCATGAGCCTTTCGAGAGATTCAAAGATTTATTAATGACCTTTCTCCTTCTTTGAGATCCCAGATGACTCGAGAGATTGAGGTCGGGATTTCATTTGATGTTGTTGTTGATATTGCCCGAAGGTTCGAGGCGTACCATAAGTTAGAGCGGGAGAGCAAGATATCCCGTGGCCCTAGTGGGCAACCATGGTACCTCATTTGGAGGTAAAAGTTCTGATTATTTTGGGAGGTCACCTTCCAGGTTATCTCAGCTTGTGTCACGTAATTCTTAGAGTGCGCCAGTAGCTCGTCAAGATCAGATTCAGTCTTCTCTTTGCAGCTATCAATAATCTGTCCAGTTTCTATTTTTAGCGAAAAGGGTGTTATCATTGTCATGAGTCCGGTTATCCTTTGAGGAGTTTTTCCTTACTCCGGCAAGTAGACAATCGTCCTTCTTCTTGCCCTCAGGCACCTGCACAGTCGCAGGAGATTTTATTTAGATCTCAATCAACCAGAGAAATACCACGATCCAGTAAAGGTTGAGAGCGTGGTGGCAGTTATACTTCAGAAGGTAATTATCAGTGTAGTGGCTTAGTTCAGCCACAGAGGCAGTTTTATGAACTGCCAGTCTGGTAGGATGCTGAGGCATCCGATGCAGTAGACCCGTGTGTTTCTTCTTCCCTTATCTGTAAGTAAAATTTATCTTTTCGATCGATTTGGAAATGGTGTGTCTTATCATGCTTCGACGGTTTCCTTGGATATTGTCGTAATTAAGAATCGGTTGCGGTAGAGGGGTGAGTTTCTGATACGATTTATTCCTGGCATTTATGAGACCCTACTAGTTTATCTGATCTAAATATGAGAGATTTGACGGTGAGTATTGCTATTGCCTGCTTGGCATCCTTTTATGCCACCTTGTGTTATTATGTCAAGTCATTTTACCTCTCTCCTCGGAAATCAGCGTTGGTAGGATGATGGGATTCTTATCCGTCCCAATCAGGAAGTGTCGTTGTTTCTTCCGGTGTAAAGTGGCTGGTAAGTAATACTCGATCTACGTATCTCCTCTTGGTTCAAAACGCTAGTAAAGTCATGTTATTCTATGAGCTTGTCTTAGTTATAAAAGGGTATTCTGGTAAATTGTCAGAGTTTTCTTCTTATTGGGAGGTTAAATTGGTATGGATGTTTTCCCATAAAGCTTATTTAATGTCTATCTCTTCAATTGCGATTCTCTGGCTCGCCTGACTCGGAAGTAGTCTAGTTTTTGTAGTCAAGCAAATAAGAAGAAGAACTTCCTGAAGCTCTAATTATTTCTATCCTCGATCCATTTCCATTTATTCTTCGTCCGGAACTAGTGAGCTTGGGCGATTGGTAGCCGCTTGTGACGTTCCCTGTGTTGACCCATAGTACGTGTTATTGTAGCAGGGTAAGCATATTATTGTTTTGGATATCAGTTTATCCGGGTATCCATTCCTATGTATAGTATAGTACTGGTTCTGTTTTTGCGGATCATCCAGTTTCAGGGGAAACTCTGCCGAAATTTTTAAATAGAAGTACCATCCATCAGGCGGTGGTGTTTACGGCAAAGGTATAGAGTTGTGAACTTGAGAGTTGCAGCTGTTTGGCAACTCGAAAGGGTAGTTGGTAGCTTAGGTCTGCCTATGTTCAGCTTTTAGCTAAATCTTCTTTAGTCCAGCAGACTGTGTGAGGATGGTTATTCCGATTCAAATGGCTGCATGAGTTTGTGCTCTAAGTGGAGGAGTCTTCCTCCAATTGATATCGAATCATAATATTAAATCACTAAGGCGTTGCTGAAGCGTAAGCTAATTCTTTGTTTCATCGACCTGTTCTATATCGAAAGTATATGGAATCATGTTAGCTCATCAAGAGTTCGGTGTTCGTATTATAGTTTTAATTCTGTAATCATGAGAAAAAATTCCGTGGGATAGTTTATGAAGGTCGTGCAAGTTCTTTTGTTATCAGCGTGAATCTTGCTTTAGACTTAGGCTCGTTCGAGGACGAACGAGAGTTTAAGTGGAGGAGAATGAAACGACCTCGGTCAGTCGTTTCGGAAGTTAGGACTCCGATTGGCGTGTCGATAATTTTAAAATATTTGTAATGTTCATTAGGACCTGTCTGTAAAATTTGAGCTAAATCAGACCTCGTTTGGTAGGTATCGGAAGAAGGTTTCAGTTTTTATTGACGATAAATATTAAAAAGAGATTTTCGAGCTCGGTTTTGCCGAATGAGCTCCGATTCAAAATTTGAAAGCGCCGCTAGGTTCGTATGATTATTTGTGATTTTTGTAAACTTTCGAAAGTGAAATTCGATGTTGTTCGGCTAGTTTCCGCTAAAATGCCGAAGGTTAAATAATTTGACTTCTTTTCATTTAAATTCGTATCTTGAGTTTTGGGAGTCTGATTTGAGATCCGCCTTCGCGAGTATGTTACATATATTTTTTATAACTCGTATGCAAAAGTTGGAATTATTTCGAATATCGTAGGGTACCGTTTTAATTTTTATCATAGCATCGAATTTTAAAGGAAAAAAGAAAAAAAAAAAAAAAAAAAAAGAGAAATCATAAAACACAAAAAGACAAAAAAAGGAAAGAAAAGGCAAGGTGAGCAAGTGACATGGGCGGTGGCCCTTATCTAGTTTAGCACTATGGAACAGAAATAAAACGAAACATGCGACACAGAGACGAATTGGAACGGGAAAGTCGAAAAGCAATGGAAAAATATGCCAGAAAATAAGAAAAAGGACCGGAGAAAAGTAGAATTTTCACACTGAAACATTCAGGTAATGATCCTAAAATATTATTTGAGTTTATTACGTATGTTTGAATATATTTTTACGGTAAAAATAAGGATATTAGACATCGCCCTAATGACGTAAATTGATAGTTTAAAGGGTCAAATGGACCCCGATAATGGAATTAATTATATATTCGTACTCAGTGAGTTATGGGCAACATATAAATATAATTTATTTGGGGTTTGGTTATGTGGCCTTAAACCCTGTATATAGGCCTGGCCTGCGTATTGCTTATGCCAATAGGGTATCAGGTTCCTAACCGAATTGCCCTAAATGTGAGGAATAAAGTCTTTAGCCTAATTTGATATATTTTTCTACTTATTGAATAGAGTGGGATCGTTTGGCAATGAATCCAAAAGAATAAAGCGGTTGTTGGGCAGCGGTGTTAACTTTGGAACGAGGTAAGTGTTTATATCCATTTCTTTGGAGGCCCTTGGCCTCTTGGATTTTCTACCACGTGTTTCCTTACGTGTGTAGCTGCCGATAGGCGTACTCATTACGCCTTAGCTTTGGATCTACATTGTATATTATATGTTATGCCCTGTAGTTGGTATTGCATTGAACATATGAGCATTGCACTCTGGTTTTGAGCATTACATACACTTCCCGGTTGGCGATGAGAGTCCCGCACCGGTGAAAGGTCATTATTGCATATACTTCCCGGTTGGCGATGAGAGTCCCGCACCGGTGAAGGGTCATTATTGCATATACTTCCCGGTAATCGATGAGAGTCCCGAGCCGGTGAAGGTTCATTATTGCATATACTTCCCGGTAATCGATGAGAGTCCCAAGCCGGTGAAGGGTCATCATTGCATATACTTCCCGGTAATCGATGAGAGTCCCGAGCCGGTGAAGGGTCGTCATTGCATATACTTCCCGGTAATCGATGAGAGTCCCGAGCCGGTGAAGGGTCGTCATTGCATATACTTCCCGGTAATCGATGAGAGTCCCGAGCCGGTGAAGGGTCGTCATTGCATATACTTTCCGGTAATCGATGAGAGTCCCGAGCCGGTGAAGGGTCATTATTGCATATATCTCCTGGTAGACGATGAGAGTCCCGCGCCGGAGATAGTTATCAGACATATGTGACTGCATTGCATCATACCGCATTCATCCCATCTCATTGCATCGCATACTGACTATTATGTGTATTGTGTTGGGTTTTATATATGCGGTATGTATACCCTGTTGTGAACGTATCTCAGTTTGCCTATATATTTCTGGCTCGTATCACGGGTTGCACGTCGCGACAATATAAATACATGGATCGGATCAGGTTGCACGCCGCAATAGTATAAATATACGAATTAGGTTGCACGCCGCAACAGTATAAATATATGGATCGGGTTGAACATCGCGACAGTATGATGTACTTCTAATTGTTGATATGTTCGGGATACCTAGATGTTCTGGCTATCTTACATTCCTGGTTGTTAATGAGTTTGTGATTCCATACGTATTTCTAGTTATTATCTGGCTCTGCCTTTTCATAATTCAAATAAGAGGAATTTGGTTTATCTGTTTCTTTTCTCCCTGGCTAGCTATCCTATTCTTTGAGGTGGCTAGTCTACCCCACTTATTGAGTCCTTTTGACTCACCCTTGTTTGTTGTTTGTTTCTTGTCTATCTATTTCGTTTCGGCAGGTTCGCTCCAGGATTGAGTTCGCCACGTTGTGAAGGAGCGAAGACGATTTCAGCTATCAGGGTGAGCCAGCTTTTATTCCGGATGGCCACCAGTTTATGGGTTGTTATTTCAGTTGCATTTTGCTCCCTTCAGGAGGTATCTATCTTCTTTTGTACTCTTAGATGTCTAGTCTGGATAACCCTAAACCTAGTATGTTGGGTAGTCAGCTGTAATTTCTTTTGTACAGCTTAGAGGTATCAATATGTCTGTGTTGTTTTTTTTAGTCTAGTCCTTATTTGTGAATTGTTATATTTATTTTCCTGATTTAATTGGTAAGGGTTCGCCCGACGGGTCTAGGGGAGGATGTCGGGTGCCCGCACGGCCTAACCGGATTTCGGGTCGTGTCACCAACCCCTATATCGTCCCATTTGGGTGTATAGCGTAGATTAGGGTGATGATAGATAGTGGAGATAATTTCGATGATATCATCAACTAGGACGATGTAGATCACCTTTTCCACGATGTTTTAGAGGAACCCGGCCGCAGTCTTTTGGAGATCGAGCAACTTCTCATGAACGATGACGACGTCACTGACGTCAGAGAGTTTGATTCTCAGTTTGCTGCCGAATTTCTCTCCGATGTGCTAGTCGATCCCCCTATTCATTCTCCTTCTGCTGAAGCAGCGAGATTCCCCAATCTTAACACCGGTTCTCCTGTTGACTCGTATCATTCTCCTGAAACAGAGAAGGGGGGAGGGGGGGGGGGCTTTTCCATCCAAATTCAGGTGATGGCGGTATCGTTTTCATATTTGAACTCCGATGGTGGTCTCTTTTTTAGTGATTATGTTTTTGTAATACTCCACCTCTGTTTCTATGGTGTATTTTTCACTCATTGGTGGTGTCCCCTCTCCACCGGTGGTGGCGGAAATGGAGAGAGAATGGTGGATCTGGTGGTGGAGGGGGCGGAGAAAGAAGGTCATGGGTGAAGGTGTAGGGTGGAGAGATTTCAGTTACTATAATTTTTGTGATTGTCCCTATTTGTCTTTGATGGTTGTCAAATGTGCTAGGAAAAATATTGCTATGACTTATAATTTGTGTACTGTTGCTATTTTTTATTTTTTGTAATATAGGAGTGCAAGTTTGTATATTTGGGTTAAAAAACTCTATAATTTTAGGAAAATTTTCAAAAATAAGCAGCCCACTACCCAAAATTACAAATAGGAGGCCATATTTTTTTCATGCATAGCACTCATCCCTAAAATTACAAATTTTAGCACTCCTTCATAAAAAACACCCTAGCTACCAAATTTCCCCCTCCTCAGCCACTAAGCCGCCGGCAGACACCCTGCCCCACCAGTGGTGTCGTTACTTTTTTGTATTTTACTGAATTTATGTTGTTTATTGCGTCTAAATCATTGCTTTGGACAAGTTTATACACATAAATCTCTCCCCCCCCCCCCCTCCAAAAAATAAATTATACATGAATATACATAGATAAATGCGTAGCAATGAGAGAAATACAAAAATATACACAAAAAAAAGTAAAAATTCATATAAACATTCTTAATATATAGATTTATTCACTCACATATACACATTTATACAAATTTATACAATTTTATACACGTATATAAAGTTGTATAAAATTGTATAAACTTGTATAAACTTGCGGCAGACTGCTATATCGGGAAAAGGGTGACAGCTCGGGTATGATTCGAAAATATGAGCCATTTTTTATAATTTTCATCTTTTGCTTGTCTTTTAGTGTAATTATCCCACCTATAAAATGTTTTTTAGCCACGCAAATTTCTAAAATTTATTTTAGACCACAAATTTAAGAAATTTTATTTCTTTCTTAAATTTTGTGCCAAGGCAAAATCTTGAATCATAATGGGATAGAGGGAGCTATATAAGCAGGAACCAATTGTTCTTTTTTTTAAAAAAAGCCAGATTACTTACCAACAGCCCCTGCAATATTTTGAAAAGTCACAGCTTTTGATTGTAACTGTTGATTGAGAGAAAGAAACAAAATAGTGATGCATACATTCTGTTTCACGGCACTAATTTGAAGACGATAAAATCTATTGAAATTCTAGTGGAGTGGTTCCAACATTTCTTGAAGTTACAAATTGAATCTGGTGACATTACAAGACAACGATTTTTATGATGGATTTCCTTCGTATATGGACTACCAAAGAGATACAACATAAAATTATGTTTGACTTGAGTTGTCATATGAATTAATGGTTCTGACAGGTTTTTTCTTTTCCGCTTCTCCTTTTTAGACGAGTAATTTTCTGTACATAGTTGAGAAATCTCTAATCAAAATCTTCATACTGTAAAGTTTAATGTGCTACTGTTGTTTTTGGGTTTTTATTAACTATTTTATGGGTTGTTATTGTTCTAATTTCTGATGGCTTATTGAGAAAAATGAGAAATTGTTCATGCTCCATAGAGTAATCGCCCAAAAACCTTTCACAACCCAAATAGGGTAAGTTCTTGAAAACTTTTATGTTGCAGAGAAATAAATATTGATAGAGAAAGGATATTGTTGCTGGAACAAGCAATGAGAAGCATGGTAGACCTTCGTGGCGTATCAATTTAGCAGTCCATCAGATTGTGCACAAAGATGTAATTACAAAAATTTATTTTACGTGAATTCAGCCACCATACTAACTTGAAGTATTAAATGTTCCACTGATAGGATGAAAAGCAATGTTGTCATTTGTTACTATGGAAATTAAGAATGCTCAATAGGGCGTGATGGTCCACGCACTAACTCATTGTTCGAGAAGTGCCACGACATTGAAAATACACAAATTTTCAAAAAGGAATTGGCAATAAAAAATGGGGTTCAACTTAATTTCTTAATCCTACTCTTTATTCATTAGTTTTCTACCTTTTGATATTTTGTGAAATTTAATTTCCAAATGTGTCGTGGTAGATCTTCATGTGGTGATCTCATTTTCCTTTTGCCAAATGAATTTCCATTAGTTAGCATACATATATGTTAAATGGATGAAATCATGTAGAGTTACACTTTCAAATAGTTGAATTATAAGTATTTTTAGTTAGTCATTATTCTCGGTTTCATTAAAGGTTGAAGACCTCTAAAATTTATGATGTCTTTCCTCTTTTCGAAGGAACACAATAGTTCTTTTTTGTTTTTTTGTTTGTTTGTTTGTTTGTTTTTGTTTTTGTTTTTGTTTTTTGTTTTTGAGTTAAATGGATTCCAGGTTCAACTGAAACATGGTAAATTGCCTCATTTTAGATGTCATGCTAAAATATGCATATCAACATGTCCAAAATACTTAGTGGGTTGCACATATTGATAGTAATTTGTGCTCTTGTGCTTTACGATATGCATAACTTAGATTTTAAGTTCATGTGTAATATAGAAAATATGAGTATTATATTAAATACGTGTGAATAATTTACAGCCCACAAATTATACTAGAACTAGAACATACATGAATTGTTTTAAACTAATGTCTATTTCAAACAAGAATATTAGTCACTACATAAAGTTCAAAACTTCATATTTATTATTATTGTAGAGTATTATGTTCTTTACTTATTTGTATTGTCTTTATTAAAGACATAGATTGCTGGTTAAATCTTTAACAGGGTATAACTGTCATGACCCAACCTAGGGCCGCAACGGATGACCAACATTAAGTGTCGATCATCACTAATCCTGCTGATAATCTGCTAACCATGAATATAACTGATAAACAGAATAAGCATAAACCTAACTGAAGGATTATGCAATGCAAAAAGCTGACAAGGCTAACATAAGCTGACATACATAACATACTGACTGAACCACACAGGGACATATCTACAGGCCTCTAAGAGTGCTGAGCTGAATATACAAAGGACGAGACAAGGCCCGCCATATCCATGCTGGCTGACTGTACACATACCAGAAGATAAGAAACTCCGGGAGTAAGCGGAGTGACTCCAATAGCTTATAGATGGCCTACTAACGTGGTCCATGCATTGATCTATCTGCACCTGCACTGCATGAAATGTAGCGCCCCAGAATAGGGGGTGAGTACGATATGTACCAAGTATGTAAGGCATGAGCATATAATATATCATAGCTGAATGAAACTGTAAGGCTGGAATATAAATATGTAAATATGAGCTGGAGCATAGCAATGTAGCTGGAGATCTGAAGAACGTACTAAAGATGCTCTGAATATAAACTGAAGTCTAGCTGAATCTGAAACTGAAGATTGAGCTGAACTATACTGATAAATAAATGTAATATGACTGATAACTGGTAACTAGAAACTAGAACTGATAACTGGTACTGAGCTTAACCTGAACTGTTATCTGAACTGGTACCTGTCTGGTGTTATGGGCTATATCCCCCCAAATCAGGTAACTGAACACCAGAACTAGCCTCATGTATAATCATGCAGTGCATACTGTGGCTATATACGCGTATATAACAAACCTGGCGGGTGTTATGGGCTATATCCCCCCCAGCCAGTAATATCTAGTCTCTCTGGTCAGAGTGTGTGAATGACACCCGGTCACACTAGGTGTTTCAACTCCCGCCTAAACCAGAGGGACTGTATCCCCCAGACGGGTAGTATCACACGCGATCGGATTGTGTGTCCAATGTCCAGCCTCTATGGGGGACTTCAAATCACACATAACATGATCACAATATAGACATAAGCATGTATGAGGCATAACACATGTGGCAACAATAGATATGGACTCAAAGGAATGATAAGAAAACTCTGGATAGAATTATAGACACAACCTAGAACTCAGAATTTGTCCAACTCTTTGAATTTCTATAAAAATTTCGGCAGAGTTTCCCCTGAAACTGGATGATCCGCAAAAACAGAACCAGCACTATACTATACACGAAAATGGATACCTGGATAAACTGATAACATAAACATGTTAAACGGATAACAAGATGAGACAACTGAATGACATAACAAATCCGCAGATAGAATGTTTGGATTCACTACTATCCTGACGTTCAACCTAATTTTCAGAATGTAGATCAAAGATATAGACTTCATGGTCTCATGAAAGTTTTAGATATATGTCTTAGGGTTCTGGGGATTCTTAGAGCATCTAAATATCAATTTTTGTACAAGGAGTTATGATCAATATACTAACAACTGTCCAAAGATCAAAACAATTTTCCAGATTTTGAAACATTTTGTCTTGCTGATTTGGACGTCTTTCACCTTGGATTTTAGTACAAATTAAGTATATATAAGGTTTCCTTGGTACCATACAAGTTTCTCAGAAGAAATACTAAGTTTAGAATTAAGAAAAGCTTCAAAAGCTAAAAGATACATGTCTTGCCAAAAGAAAGGTTTCGTCTTACATTTCTTTGATGTTTCTTGCTTCTAAACTTTGTTTCCCTTGAATTCCACACCTTCTAAAGCTTAAACAAGCTATAACATAGAATTTGGGTACTTTACTTAGCCATGAAGTAATTCTAAAACTCAAACTATAGACGAAATTGAAGGTAGCATAACATTACCTTAATCGCGTAGAGCGTTTTGACGCAATCCGTCTTCAATTTCGAGCTAAGACCAATGTTCTTTCTTCAAAACCATCAAAATACCTTTAACAACCAAGATTACACTGTTTATATCATGAATTTGCTGGAAATGACGAGAAAATGATGAGTTTCCTCTTTTATACTTCAAACATTTCAGTTTTAGTCCTCTTTTGCGCTTATGGCCCTTTTTCTGGCTTGACTTCTGACGCTCATATCTTTTTATCTATAAGTTATATGAACAAACCGTTAAAAGTGTTGGAAACTAAACTCCAAGACCTTCAATTTGGTATATGATATGTCCCCAAAAGACTTCATATAACACATGAAATTAATTACTGAAAAAGCTTCGTTACAAGGCAATTCCTTAGTCGGTTTTTTTCTCAACTTAAATCCGATTTTTCCCAAACTTTATATTCAACATATAAACATCATATATGGTCATTTTATGACTTTAAACTCACTTAAATCATTCTTAACATGTCATTAGAATGATATACGTCACCTTAGGCATACGGGGTGTAACAATCTTCCCCCGTTAGGAACATTCGTCCTCGAATGTTAAATGAAGTATGTAGAAGCATTAAGCAACGATCTGTTACTTACTTGAAGTAGTGAAGAGATGTGGATATTTGGCTCTCATGTTATTTTCAGCTTTCCAAGTTATTTCTTCTACATTATTGCTTTGATATAGTATCTTATCTAAAGGAATGTCTTTCGTCCTTAGTCGACGAATCTATCTATCTAAAATTGCAACTGACACCTCTTCATAAGTCAACTGCTTTGTGATCTGAACATCATCTATTAGTACAACTCTAGAAGGATCTCCGACATATTTTTCTGAGCATGGAAACATGAAATATTGGATGGACTTCCTGAAGGTCTGCTGGAAGGTCTAATTCATAGGGAACATGCCCAACTCGCCTGATAACCTGATATGGACCAATGAATCTAGGGCTAAGCTTCCCCTTCTTTCCAAATCTCATAACGCCTTTCATAGGTGATACTTTCAGAAATACCCAATCGCCAATCTGAAATTCTAAATCTCGACGTCGGCTATCTGCATAGGACTTCTGTCTACTCGGTGCTATTAATAATCTTTCCCTGATTAACTTGACTTTATCCACTGCTTGCTGGATTAAATCTGGACATATCAATTGAGACTCGCTAACCTCGAACCATCCTATAGGAGACCTGTATTTGCGTCCATACAAAGCTTGATATAGCACCATCTGTATGCTAGAATGATAGCTATTGTTGTATGCAAAGTTTATCCACGGTAGATGTTCACTCCAGCTGCCTTCAAAATCTAACACACAAGCTCTAAGCATATCTTCTAATGTCTGAATGGTCCACTCAGCATGTCTATCTGTCTGGGGATGAAATGCTATACTCAGATTCACCTGTGTCTCTAAACCTGTCTGGAATGATTGCCATAAATTAGTTGTAAACTGTGCGTCCCTGTCCGAAATGATAGATACTGGAATACCATATAGGCGCACTATCTCTCTGATATAAAGTCTAGAATAATCCTCCACTGTATATGTAGTTCTAACATGCAAGAAATGAGTTGATTTAGTAAGTCTGTCAACTATAACTCAAATAGAGTCATACCTGCTCCGCATACGGGGCAAGCGGTTAATGAAGTCCATATTCACTGCTTCCTATTTCCATGATGGAATCTCTATTTCCTGCAACAAGCCGCTAGGTTTTTGATGCTCGACCTTAACCTGCTGGCAGCTAGAACATTGAGCCACAAATTCTGCTATGTCACGCTTCATTCCGTCCCATCAGTAAATCTGCTTAAGGTCATGATACATCTTAGTCGAACCTGGGTGAACAGTGTACCTGGAATAATGTGCCTCTGTCATAATCTGTCCACATAAATCTACAACATCATGAACACAAAGTCTATCTTTATACATGAGAACCCCGTCACTAGTAACCCTGTATGGTGACTCCGATTTTTTTCTGGCTTTTTTTCTGTATTCAACTAGAACTGGATCCTCATACTGATGCTATTTTACTTCTGTAACTAGGCAAGTAGTGGCTGCTTTCTGAACTGTAACTCCTGCGTCCTCTGAATCTATTAATCTGACTCCCATGCTGGCCAACTGGTGGAGTACATGAGCTAACTCTCTTTTCTGGGGCTATAAATAAGATAGACTACCCATAGACTTATGACTAAGGGCATCAGCAACAGCATTCGCTTTACCCTGATGACAAAGAATGTCCACGTCGTAGTCCTTTAGCAACTCTAGTAATCACCTTTGTCGTAGGTTTAGCTCATTCTGATTAAATATGTACTTGAGGCTCTTGTGATCTGTATAAATATCAACATAAACACGGTACAAATAATATCTCCAAATCTTCAATGTATGAATGACTGCTGCAAGCTCGAAATCATGAGTATGGTAGTTCTGCTCGTGCCTTTTCAGCTGCCTAGAAGCATATGCAATAACTCTTCCATGCTGCATCAAAACACAACCAAGACCAATTCGAGAAGCGTCACAGTAAATGACATAGCCCTCAGATCCCTCTGGATGTATAAGTACTGGAGCTGTTATCAACTTCTTCTTTAGTTCTTGGAAGTTGTGCTCGCAAGAGTCACACCACTAAAATTTGGCTATTTTCTGTGTCAATTTGGTCAGTGAAGCTGCAATGGAGGAAAACCCTTTACGAACCTTCTATAATAAGTTTCCAAACCCAGAAAACTACGTACTTCAGTTTTCATCGTAGGTCTGGGCCAATTCTTCACAACCTCAATCTTCTGATCATCTACTTTAATTCCTTCTGCTGAAACTATATGGCCAAGAAATGCCACTGAATCTAACAGAATTCACACTTTGAAACTTAGCATATAACTGCGGGTCTCCAAGAGTACCCACTACTAGGTGTAGATACTCTGCATGCTCTGATTCAGACTTTGAATAGATGAGAATATCATCAATAAATACAATCAGAAATAAATCCAAGTAAGGCCTGAATATGCTGTTCATCAGATTCATAAATAATGCAGGGGCATTAGTGAGTCCAAACGACATCACTAAAAACTCATAATGGCCATACCTAGTCCTGAATGCAGTCTTAGGTGTATCATATTCTCTGACTTTAACCTGATAATAGCCTGATCGCAAATCTATCTTCGAGAAGCACTTGGCACCCTGGAGCTGGTCGAACAAGACATCAATCCTGGGCAGAGGGTATTTATTCTTGATTGTGACTTTATTCAGCTTTCTGTAATCTTTGTACATGCGTAGAGAGCCGTCTTTCTCTTTCACAAACAATACCGGGGCTCCCCACGGGGAAATGCTAGGTCTGATGAGACCTTTATCTAACAAATCCTTCAGTTTCTCCTTAAGTTCTTTCAGTTATGCAGGTGTCATTATGAAGAACATGCCCCTGAAGGCATGCTGGAGCTGAGGAAGCAACTGCTGATCTAGCTAGTTGGGCTACACAACTACCACCCCCAGTCGGGCAACCTCTCATGAAGTGGCCTGCCTTATGACAAATATAACGAGTATCAACTCCTAACTTACATGGACCCAAGTGGCGTCTACTACAATCTGAACATCTGGGATATGTCTGACTGGCCGATATAGAAGTACCACGGTGCTGAAATTCTGAAGTCCGTGATGCCTATCTAGCTCTGGACTGAGGAGGTCTATCAGATCTCAGGCCACGAGACTCTGGAGGTATGCTAGCTGGTGGCTGTCTAACACTCTACTGCCTACTCGCTCCGGATGTCTCTCCGAATGAACCAAACAATCTATCCCTCTTGTGTAACACTCAATCCCTGTCGGCTCTCTGTTTCTACTTCCTCTCCTCAAGTGATAAAGCAAATGCCTGAATGCGTGATATAATACCTGGCTGCATAGCAACGATCATACACTCATTCACCAGGTGTGGACCTAGCCCCACTACATACCTGTGAATTCTATCCTCCATACACGCTACCACAGTGGGGGCAAACCTTGCTAAAGAATTAAAGCGATAATTATACTCTTCTACACTCAAACTTCCCTGTCTCAAGGTCAAGAACTGATCAACACATGCTCTCTATGTCTCTATAGACATATACTGATAAAGGAAGGCATCTGAGAATTCCTTCCAAGTTGCCGGAGTAGCATCTGCCCCTCTAGATAGCTCCCATGTCTGATACCACCCTGCTGCTAAGTCATGCAATCTGAATGCAGCCAACTCTACTAACTTTGTGTCTGACACGTGCATGACCCTCAATACCCTAGTTATCCTCACTAGAAGATCTTGAGGGTCCTCTCATGTACGATATCCAGTAAAGACTGTAGGCTCTAGCCTGATAATATCCTTGATCCTGGATCCAACATCTCCCTGGGCATCTGCACTGTGCTGTCTAGTCTGAGCAACTACAACACTGGTCAATAATCAGATGGCATCCCATATTTCCTGCCCCTGACTGTTGGGCAGAGGAGCTGGAGGTATGGCAGCTGCAGTACCTCTAATATAGCCCTGAACTTAAGGGATCTGTGAAGCCTCAGATGGAACCTCAGGTCTGAACTCCTCACTCTCATCCACCTCAGGTGGCACTCTACTAGTACCCTGACTGGCAATAGCCTTGCCCTTCTGGGCAGCTGTTAGTTTCTTCGGCAGCATCTCTTTGCTAAAACCACTATTGTTAGAGGGATGAATTCTATAATCATTGCTCTATTGCACGATCTAGAGAAGAAAGAAAGACAACTGTCCTGAAGTGCCTTGTAGCCTCCTGTTCAAAAGTATGGCGCGCAACGTACTCCTGAACAAGATTCTACTAGACACGGCCTGTAGACACCCTAGGACTGAACTACTCTGATACCACTTTTTTCGCGACCCAACCTAGGGCCGCGACGGATGACCAACATTAAGTGTCGATCATCACTAATCCTGCTGATAATCTGCTAACCATGAATATAACTGATAAACAGAATAAGCATAAACCTAACTGAAGGATTATGCAATGCAAAAAGCTGACAAGGCTAACATAAGCTGACATACATAACATACTGACTGAACCACACAGGGACATATCTACAGGCCTCAAAGAGTGCTGAGCTGAATATACAAAGGACGAGACAAGGCCCCGCCATATCCAAGCTGGCTGACTGTACACATACCAGAAGATAAGTAACTCCAGGAGTAAGCGGAGTGACTCCAATAGCTTATAGATGGCCTACTAACGTGGTCCAAGCATTGATCTATCTGTACCTGCGCGGCATGAAACGCAGCGCCCCAGAATAGGGGGTGAGTACGATATATACTAAGTATGTAAGGCATGAGCATATCATATATCATAGCTAAATGAAAATGTAAGGCTGGAATATAAATATGTAAATATGAGCTGGAGCATAGCAATGTAGCTGGAGATCTGAAGAACGTACTAAAGATGCTCTGAATATAAACTGAAGTCTAGCTGAATCTGAAACTGAAGATTGAGCTGAACTATACTGATAAATAAATGTAATATGACTGATAACTAGTAACTAGAAACTGGAACTGATAACTGTCAACTGATACTGACTCTAAGAACTGGTGGCTGAAAACTGAGAACTGATAACTGGTACTGAGATTAAACTGAACTGTTATCTGAACTGGTACCTGTCTGGTGTTATGGGCTATATCCCCCCAAATCAGGTAACTGAACACCAAAACTAGCCTCATGTATAATCATGCAGTGCATACTGTGGCTATATACGCGTATATAACAAACCTGGCGGGTGTTATGGGCTATATCCCCCCCCCCCCAGCCAGTAATATCTAGTCTCTCTGGTTAGAGTGTGTGAATGACACCCGGTCACACTAGGTGTTTCAACTCCCGCCTGAACCAGAGGGGCTGTATCCCCCAGACGGGTAGTATCTCACGCGACCGGATTGTGTGTCCAATGTCCAGCCTCTATGGGGGACTCCAAATCACACATAACATAATCACAATATAAGCATAAGCATGTATGAGGCATAACACATGTGGCAACAATAGATATGGACTCAAAGGAATGATAAGAAAACTCTAGATAGAATTATAGACACAACCTAGAATTCAGAATTTGTCCAACTCTTTGAATTTCTATAAAAATTTCGGCAGAGATTCCCCTGAAACTGGATGATCCGCAAAAACAGAACCAGCACTATACTATACACGGAAATGGTTACCCGGATAAACTGATAACATAAACATGTTAAACGGATAACAAGATGAGACAACTGAATGACATAACAAATCCGCAGATAGAATGTTTGGATTCACTACTGTCCTGACGTTCAACCTAATTTTCAGAATGTAGATCAAAGATATAGACTACATGGTCTCATGAAAGTTTTAGATATATGTCTTAGGGTTCTGGGGATTCTTAGAGCATCTAAATATCAATTTTTGTACAAGGAGTTATGATCAATATACTAACAACTGTCCAAAGATCAAAACAATTTTCCAGATTTTGAAACATTTTGTCTTGCTGATTTGGACGTCTTTCACCTTGGATTTTAGTACAAATTAAGTATATATAAGGTTTCCTTGGTACCATACAAGTTTCTCAGAAGAAATACTAAGTTTAGAATTAAGAAAAGCTTCAAAAGCTAAAAGATACATGTCTTGCCAAAAGAAAGGTTTCGTCTTACATTTCATTGATGTTTCTTGCTTCTAAACTTTGTTTCCCTTGAATTCCACACCTTCTAAAGCTTAAACAAGCTATAACATAGAATTTGGGTACTTTACTTAGCCATGAAGTAATTCTAAAACTCAAACTATAGACGAAATTGAAGGTAGCATAACATTACCTTAATCGCGTAGAGCGTTTTGACGCAATCCGTCTTCAATTTCGAGCTAAGACCAATGTTCTTTCTTCAAAACCATCAAAATACCTTTAACAACCAAGAGCACACTGTTTATATCATGAATTTGCTGGAAATGACGAGAAAATGATGAGTTTCCTCTTTTATACTTCAAACATTTCAGCTTTAGTCCTCTTTTGCGCTTATGGCCCTTTTTCTGGCCTGATTCTGACGCTCATATCTTTTTATCTATAAGTTATATGAACAAACCGTTAAAAGTGTTGGAAACTAAACTCCAAGACCTTCAATTTGGTATATGATTTGTTCCCAAAAGACTTCATATAACACATGAAATTAATTACTGAAAAAGCTTCGTTACAAGGCAATTCCTTAGTCGGTTTTTTTCTCAACTTAAATCAGATTTTTCCCAAACTTTATATTCAACATATAAACATCATATATGGTCATTTTATGACTTTAAACTCACTTAAATCATTCTTTACATGTTATTAGAATGATATACGTCACTTTAGGCATACGGGGTGTAACAATAACTATCCAAGTAACACTTTCAATATTCACGTCGAGAAGTGACCGAGTAGATCATGTTAACTCCAACTATATTCTTTGGTGCACAAAGAAGTTACTCAAAGCTTGTACATTATTTTTTCATATATAATTATTTACTCAAAATATTGATTTAATAATACTGCTATTATTTTACAACACCGCGACTATAAAACTCGACATACATGTCAACGCACGTACGGAAAAACAAGTATTCTAAACGTGTTAATTGTTATCCTAATATGAATTTATTGGTAAAAAAAATAATAATAATGCCCTCGATATAGCTTAGCCTAAGTGTTTAACGTTAAACTCACCTTAATAGTTTAACTAATTGAATTTGTTAAATAAGCCACAAATAATATAGTTGTATCAAGATTATAAGAGAACTATGGTAAAGTTGCACTGAGCAGTAAAGTAACAAGAATCTAAATAAGTAGAGTAGCTTATCTGTACTCCCAGAAGATGTGGCTTCCGGCTAGAGAGCTTTTCAAAAGAACAATAAATTGACAGAAAAAATATAGAAGAGAGAGAAAGATAGAGAATTCTTATTGCATTGAGTAATACAAGTGATTGTGATTGTATTCCGATCAATATGATCCACATGAGAGGGGGAATAGTCGGCTCCTGATATTCCACCCTTATCTACTGTTGTGTGTTCAATGAAATTTATCTCTTGTATCCAGCGAGAGGATTGAAGCAGGAAAGATCCGGCTACAAGTGTGCGGTGGTCAGAAGTGTTGGCCTCAGATCTCTTCATGGTAATTTATCTTTGTGTCTTCCAAACTCATACCATCAAGAATTGTCGGATCCTTGCACCATGTGTCGTGCTCTGAATTGATGTGAGATTTTTACCTTATACAGAGAGTCCCTGTACTTTCCAGCTAGATCTCAGGAGCCAGCTAAAAGTGGAAGAGTTTTTTGGCAGGAAAGCTAATGTGACTACCGCCGCCGCTGGCTTTGAATTGGATAAGACATTCGCCTGTTCACTTCCAGGTTGTCCTACATGGCCTAATATGTACCACTCGTGCCTTCGAAGCATTTCCCCAGATCATCATAACGGCTTTTCTTTCACTTCTATAACATATTTTCTTTCTTTCTTATGCTATTGTTGTGGAATTTTGGCATCAATCATCTTGCTAATTTTTTCCTCTTTCGTCTAAACAATGGCTTCTTATAATGTTATCTCTCAATGTGTCTCGAAGCTTTTTCTCCACTGCTCCTGACTTTGATGTCTATCCTTCTATCCTTCTCAACGTCGCCATTTTTGCTTCTACTATAAGAAAATCAAATCTTCATGTGGTGTGGTCTGATTGCCAGTGGGATAAGAACCTTTAAGCTTATTGCATTGATCATTCAATTCGCATAACTGACCGTATCCTCAACTATTCCTTTGTCTATATTTATCTGTTCTTTTTTGGTTTCAATTTTCCAATCGATTCGGTTATTGGTGAGATTTGTCATTGATACCGTATTGATGTATGGTAAAACGCGGAAGCATAAATTAAAGATAAAAGGAAGACGTAGTTTAAAATTTTATCAAGGTAGCACCGAAGAACGAGTTTCGATACACCCTCAACGAAGTCAAAAGACACCTATACTACGAAACTATCCTCAAGAGGTACTCGACTTTGCAAACAAGTTTGATCAAACAAGAATTGATGTTCAATTGGAGGCACCAAGAGAAATCAAGCCAAAGGGTTTCTTCATAGAGAGAATATCTCAAGTTTCATTCAATGTCAAAGATGTCTCATGAAATAAATGACCTAAGGGAGGCTTTTATAGTTCCTCCTCACACAATATGAAATATCATAAAAGCCCACAAGTTGGGTCAAAACATTAAAGACCACGTAAGGTCAAAATAAGAAATAGTCATTAAACTCACTAAAATCCCGTCAAGTCTTGAACAGGGGGAGGCCTCCGCCTCAACTGATGCAAGCAAGATTATGAAAGCAAGAACAATGAAAAAAAGTTAGATACGATTTGAATTCAACAAAGGATTTAGTAGGAACTAGTCTACTCACCCCTTTGTTAGAAATAAAAGAGCAACTAGACTAAATAAACTATCCTCAAGACTAAGATGTGTCTTGTAAATAATTCGATCAAGAGAGGAAAGCGTTCAATTTTGATTTCACTGAAAAGGAACGATTTTCCAAGTGTTTGTAGGAAAAACATAAAGCTGTATTTTATTGTAATGTCTAGGAAGTGCATGAAATAATGCTAAGTGTAAGCTTTTATAGCGGAAGCCCTACACGCCTAATATGTCAAGGAACAACCACAAAAAAAGGTATATTTGAACGACCACGCAAGGCAAAATAAGTGCCATTCACCTAACTATGACAATCTATGCAAAATAACAATTAAGAGCTCCTCATTGAGTACATTAAGTTGCTGCCCGAATATTGAGCTTCCAATGCCCTAAATAATGAGCTCGTTGAGTAGCTCATTGAGCTCTCCAAGTCTCGGCCTCAACTTGCTTCAATCGTCCCTCCTTCTCTAATGCTATTTAACGCCTCTCTTTTCACCTCCAACATGGTGCCCGCTTCTTCCATGCTTGCACAATCTTAGCTCTTCATCACCATCAAGTTGATATCATAAAGCTCTTTAGCTTGACTCCTCGTGAATTGTCCTGAAGGCACGAACATAGCTTGATCAGGTTGGACAACATTATTCTCCCCTTCTTGAGAAGATTTCGTCCTCGAAATCGAGCCATCATCATCTCACAAAGCGGACTACGTACAACACAAGGAGTTAAGTCAGAAACATTGAAAGTATTAGAAAAATTATACTCACCAGGAAGGTCTATAACATAAGCATTATTATTGATCTTTTGTAGAACTTGGAATGGACCATCTCCTCTCGAGGCTAGCTTCCCCTTCCTTTTGCTTGGGAACCTCTCCTTTTGGAAGTGCACCCAAACCCAATCACCTTTCTTCAAATCTAGCTTTTTCCTTCCCCTATTCTTCTTGATCGCCACCTTCTCATAAGCTTCATCCAAGTTCTTCCTTACCTTAGCATGCAACTCAAGCAACGCGGCTTCCCAATTTTTACCATCAACACTAATAGCTGCATCTCTAGGCAAAGGAGTAAGATCAAGTAGAATCAAAGGGTTAAAGCCATAAACACATTCAAATAGAGTCATACTAGTCATCCTATGCACAATTCTATTATAAGCAAACTCCAGAATAGGAAACCTATCCGCTCACGTCGCCGCCTTACTTTTGGTTATAGCCCTAAGAAGAGCCCCTAAGGTTCGGTTAACAACCTCAGTCTGACCATCAGTATGTAGATGATGAGACGTAGAAAACAACAATTTGGTGCTAAGAGCACCCCACAAACACTTCCCAAAGTGACTCAAAAATTTTGAATCCCTATCACTAACAATAGTTCGAGGCACACCATGCAGCTTTAATACATTAGCAATAAACAAGGAAGCAACATGTTGTGCATCATCACATTTTTACAAGGAATGAAATGAACCATCTTAGAGAACCTATCAACAACCACATAGATGCTATCATGACCACCCCTAGAACAAGGCAGCCCCATCACAAAATACATAGAGATGTCTACCCAAGGACTAGTAGGGACGGGTAAGGGAGTGTACAAACCATGATTACTAGACCTAGACTTAGCCCGTTTGCAGTCTAAACAAGCACCATAAACACGCTCAACATCACGCCTCATCTTAGGCCAATGAAACTACTCACCTAGTATAGCCAAGGTCTTATTTACCCCAAAGTGACCCATCAAACCCCCACAATGTGCCTCACGCACCAGCAACTCACGCCATGAAAACTCGGGTTTACAAACTCTCCCCTTCTTAAAAAGATACCCATCATGGCATTGATACTTATTTACTCGCTGCCCACTAGCTATGGCATCAGACACACTCTTAAGGTTAGGGTCATGCATGTACATAGACTTAATACTCTCAAAACTTATCAGCCTAGATGCTAAAGTGGTAGCCAAAGCAAACTTCCTAGAAAGTGCATCAACCACTACATTCTCATTTCCCTTTTGTAATGAATTACGTAAGGGAAACTCTCAATGAACTCAACCCATTTGGCATGCCTCTTATTCAGTTTCTCTTGGCCCCTAAGATTTTTAAGCGATTCATGATCACTCCTAATAACAAACTCCCTTGGCCATAAATAGTGCTGCCAATGAGCTAAAGCTCTCACGAGGGCTTACAACTCCTTGTCATACGTGGAGTAATTCAAGGCAGCTCTTTTCAACTTCTCACTAAAATAAGTAATAAGCTTCCCATCTTGCATTAGGACGCCATCTATCCCAACCCTCGAGGCATCATACTCAATCTCAAATGCCTTGCTAAAGTCAGGAAATTGCAACAATGTGGCAGAACTAAGCCTATGCTTCAACTCTTGGAAAGCCTTCTCTTGAGGCTCTCCCCACACAAATGGTCGATCTTTCTTTACTAACTCAGTGAGTGGTGATGCTATGGTGCTAAATCTCTTACAAAATGTCTATAGAAACTAGCTAAGCCATGGAAACTCCTAACATGCAAAACAGTAGTAGGAGTAGGCCAATCTCAAATAGCCTCAACTTTAGACTCATCTACCTCAACACCATTAGCATTACCTACAAATCCCAGAAAGACAACTCTCTCCACACAAAAGGCACACTTTTTATAATTAGCATAGAGCTTTTCAGCCCTCAACATATCAAGTACTTGCCTTAAGTGATCAACATGGTCATCTAAACTTTTGCTATAAATCAGAATATCATCAAAGTAGACAACCACAAACTTATTATTGAACGGCTTAAGTACATGGTTCATTAGTCTCATAAACATACTAGGTGCATTGGGGAGGGCCAATGGCATCACCAACAATTCATATAGACCAAACTTGGTCTTGAATGCAGTTTTCCACTCATCACCCAATTTCATACTAATTTGGTGGTAACCGGATCTAAGATCAATTTTAGAGAACACACTTGAACTTCTTAACTCATCCAGCATGTCATCTAATCTAGGACTGGGATGGTGATACTTTACCGTTATTTTGTTGACTGTCTGGCAATCAACACATATCCTCCAGGTCCTTCTTTGGCACGAGAATTACTTGTACAGCACAAGGGCTCAAACTCTCACAAACCAAGCCTTTGGTCAGCATCTCATCCACTTGACGCTGCAACTTTTTTGTATCCTCCAGGTTACTTCGATAGGCTAGTTTGTTGGGTATTTGTGAGCCCAGGATGAAGTCTATTTGATGCTCAATTTCCCTCAATGGAGGCAGCCTACTAGGTATCTCCTCGGGAAACATATTTACATACTCCTGCAAGACATCATCAATAACACTAGGCAATGGGTGAATGTTAGTAGAAGCATCTTCATTAGAACTCAAATAAACACCTTTATGTACAAGGCAAATTAACAGTTTAGAACTATCATTACCTCGTAAATACGCATCTGGCTGTATCATAGTACAAACATTACCTGGCAGGGTTGGTGCAATAGCATGATCTATGGACTCGGGCTTAGTTCCTACATGGTACTTTGCCTTAGCCGCTTCTTTTAGCTCTTTCATTCGCCTATAATCTTCACTAACCTGCTTGGGTGACAGGGCTCTAGTGTAAAACTCTTTCCCTCCAACTTGACCGTATAGGTATTGGCCTTGCCATCATGAATCACCCCTCGATCATATTGCCAAGGCTTGCCCAACAAGACATGGCAAGCCTGCATAGGAACTACATCAAACATGAGCTCATCACTATAAGCTCCCACTTTAAACTTAACGAGCACTTGCTTCACCACCCTCAACTCACCACGCTCATTCAACCAATGCAGCCTATAGAGATGGGGATGTTTCAACGTGGGCAGCCTTAGTTGTGACACCAACAATTGTCTCACTACATTTGCACAACTGCCCGAGTCAACTATCAAAGAGCACACCTTCCCCCTCACTTTACATCTAGCATGAAATAAATTTTCTCGCTGTACATTTTCCTCCTCCTCAATGGTCATAACACTCAAATTCCTATGCACCACTAAGAACATGTTCACATCTTCATCCCCCGCTACCTCTTCCTCACACTAAACTAAATCAATCCCTTCATCTCCCTCAATCTCCCATCACTCTCTACCTCTGGGACAGTACCATCATCAAGGATAAGCATAGTTTTTTGCGTAGGACAATTCTTCGCAAAGTGCCCATAGCCTTGACATTTATGACATTTAAAAGAGGAAGCACTAGGAGTATTAAGCTTAGTTTTAGAAGTACCTCCCAACCCTTTAGGATGACTTTTAGGCATCGATTTATCCGCTGGTTTCTTCACTTCACGGCTCACACTTGCTCCCATGGTGCTTGGTGTCCTCCACTCCTTGTCTCGGCTCATAGGAGTAGGAGTAGAGCTTCCTCTATAGCAGGCTGCCTTGTCTTCTCTAAGCACCTTTTTTACTTCAATGGCAGCTAGGAGTGCATCATGAAGTGCCAAGAAAGTGTGAAGCCTCAATTGGTTAGAGATGTCACGATTCAGACCACCCTTGAACCATATGATAGCCCCGTCTTCCCCTTCGTCTTCCATGTCAAGTGATAGCTGAATTTTCTCAAACTCGTCATGATATTCTTTAACAGATTTTAGCCTTTGTTCCAATTCATATAACTCTGGAACTGCTCTTGTTTGTGCTTTGGATTAACATACTTCCGGGTCATTACTTGTTTCAATTCTCTCCAAGTTATGCGTGCGGGCTGATTATTCCTAATTCTAGATCTCTTTTCGGCCTCCCACCAAGTAGAAGCATAGGATTCAAAGGCAGCAATGACATAGGTAGCTTTCTTCTCCTAGGTCATGTCATTTATCTCAAAAATTCTCTCAACTTGGCGCCTCCACTCTAGAAACTTGTCAGGATCACTAGTTCCCTTGAATGCCGAAATAGTAACCTTGACACTATTCAAACCACTCTCACGACCACCACGGGTTGGTTCTGGATACACCTCATAGTAATCAGCATATTTATCAAATTCAAGCTCCAAATTCCTCCCACCAAAGCCCCCTCAAGGACCACGGTCAAACCCACGACGCCTTAAGTTTCCATGACCCCTTGCATTGGTCTATCCCTCGAGTTTTGCTTCCCCAAGGCGTCATCATCATAATCCTCATGCTCAGGTTGGTCATCATCATGGGCTGCTTCTAATTCCCCTGCAGGGACTACATGTCTCCGAGCTTACATTAATGGTGGTACATTACCCTGGCGAATGCCCAAGGTTCTCACGTTTCGAGCACCCCTATGTCTAAACTCTTGTTGACGAGCTATTTCAGCAAATTATTCAGGTCTCACGGTGGAACCATCACTAGTTCCTTCCCCGGTATTTTTCTGAGCACTAGCTAATTTTTCAATGTTCTCAATTCGGGTACTTATCGCCCTCATTTCAGCCAAGAGGTCGGCCAAAGTGATCTAGGGCACATTCACGATCTTGTCTCATTTAGTAGCCATGTACCTGCATACAAACAAAGACTAAAGAACGTGTTAAGGTTAGCAACATACCTCACCCACTCTCTCATGTTTGAATGACACTCGGGTTCACTCAAATTTCAAGGTAGGATCTCATAAACTCGTTCCAAATGGCTTCCTCCAATTGATCAAGTTCCTCAATGACCTTTCAAGTTCACAGGTTCACAAGCTCTCTTCGGGATGAGTGAATTAATGTGACTCTATAGGCAGACAACTTTTAAAGTGAGCAGGAGAAGCCAAAAATTAACTATTTAGTTGGGAAATTCTGATGTTAGCACGAAGTCCTATACCCTCAAACGTTAGTAATAGCTTAAGTAGAAGAAATACCTAAGAATTACTAACTAGAAGTAGTGTTTAAGAAAGAGATAAGGAAATCCTAAGAAAAATCTGATTTCTACTCCCTTAATAGGCGCCAAAGACAAGCCTTAGTTTAGTAGAACAAGTTTTCCCTCTTTTCCCTTGCTTTACAACTCTAATTTGGAGAACTTTTACCAATTTTCCACCTCCTTTTTCACTCCACACCCTTGCTTAATTTTCCCTTCAAAAGTGTAAAACCTATCCCAAAAGCCTAAGGAAAGACTAATTCCCTTAAAAGTGGATAAACTTCTTCCTTTTGAATTGTGATTTGTTTTCCCTCTTGAATTGAGATTTATTTTCCCTCTTGAATTGGGCTTAGGGTTCCTTCTTTAACACCAAATTTCAGCGCCTCTTTCTCCTCAATTCAACCTCAAAATTTCAGTAAATAATCTCATAAATCCAACGTGCAAAGGCTAAGAGTTTTTAAATCAGATCAAGTTATTTTAATTCCTATTCAACAACAAGGAGTTGTTGTTCAAGAACTAACAAATTTCAGCCAATATACACATCTAAAACGTCAAGAACAAGCTGCCTAATTCGTTCTTACAATGATCAAACCCTTTCTTCCAAGAACATCTACGAATTCAAGCAAGAGCAAACTGAAATTAAACAATACGCCAAGAACTTCAAGAAACACTTCAAGAATCGACTAGAACTTCAAAATTAAATCAAAATACTTTTTCAGTCAAGTTTTCTTAACTCCTAGGCGCCCCAAACACAATACACGGATAATTTTTTTTTTATACACATTTTTTTTATTCGAAAATGAAAATTAAAGAAACTAACTAAGAGCCCTAATTCCTAAAGGCACGAAGACAGGATTAGGCTTGTAGAAATAAACCCTTTCCAAGCTCTGATACCAACTGATGCAAGAAAGATTATGAAAGCAAGAACAATGATAAAAAGTTAGACACAATTTGAGTTCAACAAAGGATTTAGTAGGAACTAGTCTACTCACCCCTTTGTTAGGAATCAAAGAGCACCTAGACTATACAAACTATTCTCAAGACTAACATGTGTCTTGTAAATAATTCAATCAAGAGAGGAAAGCGTTCAATTCTGATTTCACTGAAAAGGAACGATTTTCCAAGTGTTTGTACGAAAAGCATAAAGCTGTATTTTTCTGTAATGTCTAGGAACTGCATGAAATAATTCTAAGTGTAGGCTTTTATAGTGGAAGCCCTACATGCCTAATATGTCAAGAAACAGCCATCGGAAAGGTTATATTTGAACGACCACGCAGGGCCAAATAAGTGCCATTCACCTAACTATGAGCGTCTATGCAAAATAACAAATATGAGCTCGTTGAGTACATTAAGTTGCTGCTCGAATATTGAGCTTCCAATGCCCCAAATAATGAGCTCGTTGAGCTCTCCAAGTCTCGGCCTCAACTTGCTTCAATCGTCCCTCCTTCTCCAATGCTAATCAACACCTCTCTTTTCACCTCTAACATGCTGCCCGCTTCTTCCATACTTGCACAATCATAGCTCTTCATCACCATCAAGTGGATATCATGAAGCTCCTTATCTTGACTCCTGGTGAATGGTCCTGAAGGCATGAACATAGCTTGAACAGGCTGGACTGCATCAACAACAAAGTCTAGAGAGAGCAATCCAACAGAGGTAGTCTACCTGGCCTCTGAGGCGCCCCACCTCAGCAAACTTCAGAGAGTTTGTACTTCAACACTTAGCCGATTTTGAGTGATTTTGGAGGTAGGCGGTCCGCCTTGTACTGGAGCCTGTTCTGGAGTGGTTGTGGAGTGTTGAGATGCTCCATGTTGTCTGCCCTCGTATATGCTCAAGCGCATGATCTTCAAATCACTCCTGAAGCTTCCATCTTCCAAGCTCTTTCAAACTAAGTGTAAGTGAGCATCTTGAATCTCTCTAGCTTGACTCCTAGTGAATGGTCTTGAGGTAGTTTGGCCTGCATCATCCTCCCCTTCTTGAGAAGATTTCTTCGAAATCAAGGCGTCTTTCTCCAAGGTATCATCACCTACATCACAAAGAGTCAAGTCAGAAACATTGAATGTGCTAGAGACATTATACTAACCGGGAAAATCAATCACGCATGCATTGTTGTTGACCTTTGATTGCTCTTGGAATGGTCCATCTCCTGTCGATGCCAACTTCTCTTTCCTATGGCTTGAAAACCTCTCTTTGAAGTGCACCCACACCCAATTACCTTTCTTGAGTTCGACCTTCTTTCTTCCCTTATTCTTCTTGAATGCCAACTTTTCATAGGCTTCTTCCAAGTTCTTCCTCACCTTAGCATGAAGCTCAAGCAAAGCCTTAGCCCGGCTCTTATCTTCAAAACTAACAACCGCATCTCTAGGCAAAGGGGTAAGATCAAGTTTAATCAAAGGATTAAAGCCATAAACACACTCATATGGAGTCATGCCAATCATTTTATGCAAAGTGCAGCTATGCAAACTCCATGAGTGGAAACATCTTGACCCATGTCCCTGTCTTACCTCGGTCATAGCTCTAAGTAGATCTCCCAAGGTTTGGTTCACCACCTCGGTTTGCCCATCCGTTTGAGGGTGGTGGGACGTAGAGAACAACAACTTGGTGCCAAGAGCACCCCACAAGCACCTTCAAAAATGGCTAAGGAACTTAGAGTCCCTATTACTCACAATGATTTGAGGCACTCCATGCAACTTTAACACATGATCAATGAATAAAGAAGCAACATGTCGTGCATCATGACTCTTTTTGCACGAAATGAAGTGTGCCATCTTAGAGAACCTATCCACAACAACATAAATGCTATCATGTCCTACTCTAGACCGTGGCAATCCCATAACAAAATCCATAGAAATGTCCAACCACGGTCTAGTAGGAATAGGCAAGGGAGTATACAACCCATAGGAATTGGACTTAGAATTGGCATGCTTGCAATCTAAACAAGCATTGCATAGCCACTCAACTTGCAACCCCATCTTAGGCCAATGAAATTACTCTATAAGAATGGCCAAAGTGTTATCCCTCCCGAAGTGACCCACCAAGCCTCCACAATGTGCCTCATGCACTAGCAATTCTCTCCATGAGGACTCGGGTACACATACTCTCCCATTCTTGAAGATATAGCCATCTACCCATTGGTATTTCTGCACTCTTTCCCCTCTCACTAGAGCATCATGAATTCTCTTTAGCTTTAGGCCATGCTCATACATCAATTTGATGTTTTCAAAACCCATAAGCCTAGAAGCAAGAGTGGTGCTAGAACAAACTTTCTAGAAAGTGCATCGGCCACAACATTCTCCGTTCTCCTTTTGTAATGAATTACATAGGGGAAACTCTCAATGAACTCTACTCACTTGACATGACTCTTGTTCAACTTCTCTTGGCCCTTAAGATGTTTGAGTGACTCATGATCACTCTTAATCACAAATTTCCTAGGCCAAAGATAGTGTTGCTAATGAGCTACAGCTCTTACTAGGGCATACAACTCCTTGTCATACGTGGAGTAATTCAAGGTTTTGCCCTTCAACTTTTCACTAAAGTAGGCAATGGGTTTCCCATCTTTCATGAGAACACCTCTAATACCAACCCCCGAGGCATCACATTCAACCTCAAATGCCTTTCCAAAGTCAGGCAATTGCAACAAAGGGGCGGTACTCAACCTACTTTTCAATTCTTGGAAAGCCTTCTCTTGAGGCTCTCCCCACACAAATAGTTTGTCCTTCTTCACCAACTCGGTGAGTGGTGCGGCAATGGTGCTAAAGTCCTTCACCAATCGCCCATAGAAACTAGCAAGGCCCTGGAAACTCCTCATATGAGACATGGTGGTAGGAGAAGGCCAATCTCTAGTGGCTTCAACTTTGGACTCATCAACCTCAACACTATTGGAACTAACAACAAAATCAAGAAAGACAATATTTTCAACACAAAATGCACACTTCTTGAAGTTTGCATAGAGCTTCTCGGCTCTTAGCACCTCAAGGACTTGCCTCCAGTGGACAACATGATTATCTATTGACTTACTATAGATCAAGATATCATTAAAATAAACAACCACAAACTTGTTGATAAACGGTTTTAAGACATGGTTCATCAATCTCATGAAAGTGCTAGGTGCATTGGAGAGGCCAATGGGCATCACCAACTTGTTCTTGAATGCGGTTTTCCACTCATCACCAGGTTTCATGCGGATTTGGTGGTAACCAAACCTAAGATCTATCTTCGAAAAGATACTAGAACCACTTAATTCATCAAGCATGTCATCAAGTCTAGGAATGGGATGACGATACTTTACCGTTATCTTGTTGACCGTACGACAATCAACACACATCCTCCATGTACCGTCCTTCTTTGGCACAAGAATCACCGGTACGATAGATAGACTCAAGCTTTCACGAACCAAGCCTTTGTTGAGCAACTCATTCACTTGCCTTTGCAAATCTTTGGTATCTTCGAGATTGCTCCTATAGGCTGACTTGTTTGGGATTTGGGACCCCGGGACAAAGTCAATTTGGTGTTCAATCCCCCTCAAAGGAAGAAGACCACTAGGCATATCCTCCGGGAACATGTCCTCAAAAACCTGCAAAACATTCTCAATAGCACTACGCAAAGGGTTAGGGTTAGTAGCATAATCACTATCGGAAGTCAAAATCATACCCTTGTGCACTAGACAAATAAGTAATTTTGTGCCATCATTACCTCTCAAGACTCACCCGGTTGCATCATGGCACAAATATTACCAGTGAGAGATGGTGAAGTCACTTGACTCTCGGCCAAAGGCTTAGTCACCACGGGGGACTTAGCTTTAGCCGCCTCTTTTAATTCTTTCATGCACCTATAGTCATCACTCACTTGCTTAGGCGTTAAGGGCTTAAGTATGTACTTCTTGCCCTCATGCTTAGCCATGTAAGTATTGGCTCGGCCATCATGAACCACACATTTATCATATTGCCAAGGCCTACCAAACAAGAGATGGCAAGCTTGCATTGGCACAACATCAAACATGAGCTCATCTTGATAGTTCCCAATCTTGAACTTGATCAAGACTTGCTTCACCACCTTCAACTCTCCACACTCACTCAACCATTGCAATCGGTACAGATGTGGATGTTTTTGAGTAGGCAACTTCAATTGCGACACCAATGATTGGCTCACCACATTAGCACTACTACCCGAATCAATAATCATTGAGTACACTTGCCCCTTCAGTCTACATCTAACATGGAACAAGTTCTCCTTTTGCACATCCTCCTCTTCATCGATACTCAAGGCACTCAAACTCCGACGTACTACAAGAAACATGTTAGGATCATCACCTTCTGCCGCTTCCTCTTCACCCTCAACTCGCTAATACCCCTCAACTCCCTCATCTTCGGGCTCACTTTCTTGCTCACATATCAACCTATCATCCATGATTATCATTGTTTTACGGGTGGGGAAATATTTAGCAAAGGTCTCATCCCTTGCACCTGTGGCATTGAAAAGAAGAAGCACTAGGAGTATTCAATTGAGTTTTAAAGTTACCTCCCGTGATGCAATATAAAAACACGTGGAAGAAAATAAAGTAGACACGGAAGCAAACAAACAAGATAACAAGAAATTCAAAGATGAGAAGAAAAGAAATAGAAGAAAGAATGGATAAAACGATTCAATACATGAATGATTATCCAAGAGGGAGGAAGGAAACTCAAACCTAATCAAGGATTCATACTTGGATGAAATTCACATAGTTCCAAGCTAGGAGATACATGAAGCTTCAAGCTTCTTCAAGAAGGTCTTGCCTCTCTCTCAATTCTTCTATTCTCAAAATAAGCTAACTAACTAATGAAACCCTAGTGTAAAGTATTTATAGGTCCCTTACACTTAGTATTAAATGTCATAAATGCCCACAAGTTGGGTTAAAACATAAAAGATCATGTAGGGTCATAATAGGGAAATAGTCCTAAAAAGCTATAATCCCGTCATGTCTTGAACAGGGTGAGGTCCTCTATCTTAGCAACTCTTGAGAAGGCCACCAGTCAGAGGCTGTCCGCCTGGTCTTAGGGGCGGTTCACCCGGAGAAGATCTTGCGAGGTTGATTTTCCACACTTAACCGAATTTGGATGGAGTTTGGGGGGAGGTGGTCCGCCCTCCTTATGAGGAGGTCTGCCCACTCCTAAAGCTTGATCCGGAGTAGTTATGGAATTTTGAGACGCTCCACCTTATCCGCCCTCGCATGTGCTCAAGCGCATGATCTTCAAATCGCTTCCGAAGCTAACATCTTCCTCTTCCAACCTCTTCCAAACCCAGTGTAGGTGAGCATCTTGAATCTCCTTAGCTTGACTCCGAATGAATGGTCTTGAGGCAAATTGAATTGCATCATCCTCCCTTTCTTGAGAATATTTCGTCCTCAAAATCAAACCATCAAGACCTACAAGCGCAACCAAAACTTCCTACTACAAGAGTAGGTTAGCTCAACAAGAATGAGTGCAAGTACTGTGGAAAATGCAATCTTATGATAGAGACAAGCATCAATACCAATAGAAAAGCTCATGTCTCTAAAGGAAACAACAAGTACTTGACTCAACAAAGAAGTGCATTCAACACAAGAACAAGCAAAGAGATCAATATGACATGGAACATGTAAGATTAAGCAATCAAAATCCCTACGACCCCTAAGGTCATGACCAACACACCAAGCCTTCAATGCAATACTATCACAATGTGACACAATGGCTTTGGCATGCTCAACACCCAAGGCGTAATCAACATACTGAATGGAGTACGCAAAATATTCAATTGACAACTAACATCAAATACTCCACTCCCCTTCTTGAAAGCACTCTTACACACACCAAGAGTGACTTCCTTAAATCCAAATCCACCTCCAAGACAATCTCCCTCACTTGACAAACTCTAAAGGAAGGTCTCCAAAATAGGTTCTTCATCATTATAGTCCACACAATGAAGGTTAGGACTACTAGAAGATAGTTCAACACAACCAATATCAAGACCACTGATCTTACTTGGAGTTCCAAACAATGGATTGTCCATAGAGTCTAACTTTCCAAACTATAGAGGTTCTATTTTACTACCAACCCTAGTCTGATACAATTCACTACCACAAATGAAATTGTCTTCAAACAATGGAAATGTAAAAGCATGCACCTCAATTTCATGGTCAAACAAAAGCATAGTATTAGGACTAGGTTCTTCACTCTCACTCGAGGAGTCATCATAGACAACCTTGTCCAGTTTATGCAATTCAGACTCCTCAAGGTCATTATCATCCTTACCATAACACATAGGTCCACCAAAGAGAAGCATATCAACAAGGGTAATGGTCAACTATCTCATTTTTTCCTTTGTCAAAGATAGGTGGTGTGTCATAACAAGGCCCACAATCAAGGTCAACTACAGTATCTTCACTAAAGAGAGGTTCAATAAAAACCGAGCTCACATCATGATGTGGCTTATCATCCCTCTCAACTAGTGGTTCACAATCACACACAAGTTGACCAACCGACTCTACACTAGTTGCAAACATATTGTAATCACACAATTCATCAACTAGTATAGAGTTTTCACAAACACTATCATAAGACAAGGAAGTAATATGCTAAGAGAAAGAAGACTTATCACATACCTTTGAGTGGCCATCTTGCTCACTCAATGCACTTGAAGTGTAATGAATTGTCCTTCCACCTTGAAGCTCACATTGAAGATCTTCTTCACCTTGCCCATCCACTTTGGAACATGGTTGAGGCTCCATTGGCTTGTGTTAACACAAGTAGAAGAAAAAGATAAAGAGTAAGTGTTAGAATAAGGGGTGTCCTCACTCTCAACAATTCCCTTTCCCTTTTTCTTTTCCTAATTTTCTTTTTAAGGTCAGGCGTATATTTAGGTGGTGACATCCCACTCACATCACTCAACACATCCTCTCCTTTTTCCATTCGAGGAATGTCACCGGTCACTCCCTTACTCCTCTCAATCTATTGTCTCTCATGTTCGGGTGAGTTGGGACGAGGCCCAAGAACACCCATAGCCGGAATAGGTGGACTCTTAACATCAACCCGGAATCTAGGACTTGGAGACTCATTACTTGAGCTCTCCTTCTTCCTTGTTGGTGAACCACTTAGCTTTGAAGCTTGTGGTTTCGGGTTCACCTTGTTGACACTTGTCAACTCTTTTCTTGCACTAGTCCTACCAATTCTTGTGTTTGTAGGACTTCTCGATTGCACTCTTTCAATCATGGAATGAGATCCTTGCTCCTTTCCCTTTTGCATAGACAAAGAAGGTGTACTAGGAGGTAAGGTCTTTACCCTACAACGTTCAAAGTCATAAGTCGTTTGTCCCTTGCTCACTTTATACTCATCCTTCATGATATCATACCGCACTCTCTTGTCTTGCAACCATGGATCACCTAACTAAATAGCAAGATATTTCATGGGATACACATCACACCAAACATATTCCTTGTAACTCCCATGAGATATGAGTACCCGAGCCTCGCTAGTAACCCGAACACCATGATACTCATAAGGATTCTTCAATTTATAGCATGGTATCTTTAATCTATCAACCAAAGAGGTGTTAATACAATTAGCATCGGTTTCACCAATCTTGAGCAAGCATCCTCCATTACCATTCACCTCAACAACGAACGTACTTTTACCCAAGTCTTGTATAGGATCATCCAAGATAGATCTTGGAAGTCTAAGACTATTACCATCATCAACTTGGGTTTTCCTTATCTCTCCACTAGTGGCAACACCACTAGAATAACCTCCACTTCCCGTCACTCTTCCAACATTAGAAGTGTTGTTGAAAGTCGAGGAAGGAGTACCACTATGGAACCCATAAGTGCCTCCCGCCTTGGTTCCATAGCCCATAGCACCACTCCTACCACTACTACTAGCGCAATACATTCCATTAGTAGCAAGAGCAACACCATTTCTCAATCCACCCTTCACATGAGAATTAGGAGCATTTAACCCTTTAGCACAAGTAGGGTAAGCAGGCTTCCCTTTTCCTATGGAACAACCACCATCTCCTCACATACTAATGGAAGGACTTCTACTACTCCCTTGTACACCACAAGCAACACCAAGAGAAGATGCATATGAACAATTCGTATAATCAACTTCACCATCCTAAGGTCATGACCAACACACCAAGCCTTCAATGCAATACTATCATAATGTGACACAATGGCTTTGGCATGCTCAACACCCAAGGTGTGATCAACATACTGAATGGAGTACGCAAAATATTCAATTGACAAATAACATCAAATACTCCACTCCCCTTCTTGGAAGCACTCTTACACACACCAAGAATTACCTACTCACCTCCATGAAAATCCTCCACACAAGACAAACTCCCAAGGAAGGTCTCCATAATAGGTTCTTCATCATTATAGCCCACACAATCAAGATTAGGACTACTAGAGATGGACCATCACACTCAAGACCAAGGTCTCTCATCTCACTTAGAGTTTCAAACAATGGATTGTCTATAAAGTTAAACTTTCCAATCCATGGAGATTCCAACTCATTCGCTACTATAGCTTGATACAACTTACCACTTCTATTGAAGGTGCTCTCAAACAAAGGATTAGTGTATGCACACTTCTCAAGGTCACCAACTAACAAGGGTGAAGTATCCAAACTAGAGCCAATATCCACACTTGAGGAATCAATAAAGATAATTCTATCCATCTCTTTCACTAAAGATTTCTCAAGGTCATGATTATCCTCACTACGACATATAAGACCACCATTATCAAATAAACCATCAAAGGGAAGAATAGGATATTCATTCAACTCATCTTCTCCTCTATCAAATATGGGTGAGGTGTCATAATAAGGTTCACAAACAAGGTCAAATACAACTTCTTCACTAAAGAGAGGTTCATTGAATACCGGGCTCACATCATAATGTGGCTTATCAACCCTCTCAACTAGTGGTTCACATTCACACACAAGTTGACCAATCGACTCTACACTAGTTGCAAATACATTGTAATCATACAAATCATCAACTAGCATGGAGTTTTCACAAACACTATCACAAGACAAGGAAGTAACATGCTCATGGAAAGAAGAACTAACACTTACACTTGAGTTGCTATCTTGCTCACTCAAAGCACTTGAAGTGTCATGACTAGCTCCTCCACCTTAAAGCTCACAATAGTAATCTTCTTCACCTTGCCTTTCCACTTTGGAACATGATTGAGGCCCCATCGATTTGCCTCCAAGAATACCTACGCAAGAACTCACACAAGTAGAAGAAGAAGATAAAGAGTTAGTATTAGAATAAGGGCGCCCTCACTCTCTGTGATTCTTTTTCCCTCTTTCTTCTCCCTCATTTTTATTTCAAGGTCGGGTGTAGATTCGGGTGGTGACAACTCACTCACATCACTCAACACAACCTCTCATTTTTCCATTCGAGAGTTGTCACTGGTCACTCCCTTATTGTCTATCATATTCGAGCGAGTTGGGACGAGACTCTTTACATCAACCCAGAATCTAGGACTTAGAGAATCACCATTGATGTCTCCCTCTTCTTTTGTGACCCACTTGATTTTGAATCATGCCGTTTCTGGTTCACCTTGTCAACCCTTTTCTTACATTTATCCCACTATCTCTTGTGCCTGTAGGACTTCTTGATTGCACTCTTTCAATCATAGGACTTCTTCCCAATGGTGCCCCACTATTTCTCATGCTCGTGGGCTTTCTTACTTGTACTTCTTCTTTCCTAGGAAGGAGGATTTGTAACTTCCCTTGCGCTTTAACATGATAGATGCCAAGGCCTTTGTCGAACTTGAAGTATCTATGGAGAAGCCAAGGCTTTCTCAACATAACATGCAACATAGCTTTAGCAACTTGTGGCAGTAATAGTTCGTCCTTTTTTCTGTTTTATACTATCTTAATCTTCTTTCATTTACTGAACGAAATTATTATTTGTACTTTATTATGTGTATAAATTTTCAAAATAATATGAACTACTTATCCCATCTTTCTTTAAAAGTTTTACAACGATTATGCATCAATTGTACAATTCTCACAATAATATCATCACTTTTTATGTCATGCAAGTAGTGAATTTATAGAATTTACAAATTAATCATCTTTACAAATCCATTGTCACATACATATAGTATGAATTCTTCTATGCATATGGTTTGCATATTGATATGAATTAGTTTTCACTTTTTTTTCTTTTTATGATCAACCATCGTGGCATATATGATATGCATGGAATATAACTGGTATATCCGGTGAGTCATATGATTTTACAAACTATGATATACATGGAATACGTATATACAGAGAGCAGCAACAAAGTGGGTGGTCCGCCTAGTCACAGGGGCGGTCCGCCTACTGCAACCTTCAGCAGTTTTAAAATCCGCGTTTTTGGTTCTTTTGCACCCAAATCTCCAATGTTTTCAAGGTGTTTTCCCAATCCAAAGGTACCCAATGGTGGTTTAAACTACTACAATCGATCCCGAATGATTTATAACAACACTCAATCCATAACGAATCCAAATCAAGAAATTTCAATCAAATTCAAGGGCTTTTCAATTTTGGCGTTTTTTATTTTTTCAACTTTTAATTCTCAACACCAAATCATGTAACAAGGGTACCAAATCAATGGGTAAACATCATAGATCAATTCCCGATATCAAACAATCAACGGGTAATCAAATCCAATCCACAACATGAATTTTTTTTTTGTATTTTTCAATTTTTTTATTTTCTTCTTTTTCTCAAGAACATAAACAACAATAACAATAAACTAAACTAAAAGATAGGATGAACAAGGAACGTGGATTCGTAAGAACGAAATTCGAGCCTTGCTCTGATATCAAGATGATACAGGGTAAACCTACGGAAGCAAATAACAAGTAACGGAAGCAAATGATAAACACGAGATCAAAGAAATAAGGGACGGGGAAGAACAAAAATAGAAGAAAGAACGAATCAAACTAACCAAATTAGATTGATTCAAGGGAGAAAGAGACTTGAACCACTGACGGGTCACACTAGCGGTGACCCACCATGGATTCCAAGTAAGAGATACACGAAGCCAAGCTTCAACAAGAAGGACCTAGTCTCTTCTAATGTCTATTCTTCAATACTCAAATCTAGCTCCTGAAATAAAATAACTAAGTGTGGTATTTATAGGTTCACCACACTCCTAATATAATGTCTAAAAAGCCCTCAAATGATATAAAAATATTACAAGCCTCGTAGGGCCAAAATAGAGATTATATGTCAAAATCCCATCCAAAACTAGGCAAAACAAGTGCCCCAAATAGCAGAGTAGGCGCCCCACCATGCAGAGTAGGCGCCCAGAGTAGGCGCCCCACCCTTGAAAGTAGGCGGTCCGCCCAAAAAGTGGGCGGCCCAAAGTCCAGAGAGTGTGCAAGTCACTAGGCGGTCCACCTAGTCCAATGGGCGGTCCGCCCCCTTCCTGGGAGGCTTAGAAACGGCTCAAAATGGACTCTAAGTGTTCCTCCTTGGTCCGTAGCCGGTCCTCCCTCGATGGCGCTCAAGTCCATGACTCCAAATCACTCTCGAACCCTCCTCCGGTGCCCTCATCTTGGATCCTTTGTGCTCTCACAGTTGGCTCTTGATGGTTGGCGCTTTGGCTCAAATTTGCCCCGCATCACTTCACATGCTCGGCGTTGACTTGCCCTAACTCTTCTTGCAATTCTCGAGCCTTTCTTGACTGCCTCAAGCTTTCAGCCGCGTGGGGATCCTTAAGAACTTGTATCTGGGCCTCGAGAGCAGAAGAGGCCTCAAATTTCTGTTTAAGCTCGGCATCACTCTCAGTCAGTTGAGCCTTAAGAGCAGAAATCTCAGCCTCTCGCTTTGTCCCTTGGTCCTCCCGGGCAGCTTTCAGTCGTCGAAGCTCCTCAAATTGGAAAGCCTCTCGTTGCATTGACTTGGGAGATTACATGAGGCTTTACAAAAGAGAAGGAAGGGTCAGAACTGAATACTAAGTAAAAAGGAAGTTGCAACCACATGAGCTTACCTGAACCGTATTGACGGTGGAACGAGCCAACATTGTCCCCATCGATAACAACTTGACATAGTCCTCTTCAAGCGGCCCGAGTAGTTGAGTAAGGCTCAAAGGAACATCAGCCAAGATTCAAATCGGAGGGAATCTCAACTCTCCTCATGATTCTGTCTAAAACTGAGGCGTTAGGAGGCTCGGAAGTTGCCCTCGCCATGTTCATAGCCGCTTTTTCTTCGGTAGGAGGGGGCAGGCACGGCCTTGCCAAATTTAGCTTTACCCTTGTCCTTGGAAGTACCGTAATCAGATCCTTCGAGGTTAACTACCTCTAATATTCTCAAGGGCCTTGGGGTCCTCCCCACATGATTCGTCCCTAAGACTGAACTGGATTCAAAAACATTCTTGGTGCCCGAGCCAGATTTTGCCTGAACCCGAAGACGCACCTCTCGAGTCGATTTCTCAGGGGCCCCTCTCTTTCTCTTTGGATATGCAGGAGGATTATTTGGAGGCTTAGAGATGACAGTGGAAGATTTGGTAATTGATTTATGGCGACCGAGGTAAATATCATCCTCACCTCGGGAAGAAGTTCTCTGACCTAGTGAGCCCTCCGAGTCTTTGGACTTTTTAATAGTGCAAGCCAAGCACGACATCTTGGCTAATCTTGCACCGACATCGAGAATCTCTTTCTCTCTTATTTCATTTCCTGCTATTTTTCTCTTTGGGCTTGGCAGTGGCCGCCTTGCAAGGGAAAACTGCGATAGAAAGAATAAAATCAGTGAAAAAGAAACCTCGAGCACTCTCCAAATGGATTAAATTGTGAAGAGTAACTCACAGTGTCTCTTGCATACCCAGTTGTTTTCTTTTATAGCAGCGATGCTCCCCCAAGTACTGTTGGGCCGGGTTCGCATTGCAATTATTGCCTGAACCCAGTCCCTCAAATCAGCTGGGGGTCAATAGGACCTTTGTTGGCTGTAAAGAAAGACAAAGTATGAAAGTGAATGATAATCGAAGAAGTCACAAGCAGCAGTTGAGTAAAGAGTGAAAGGAGGGAAACTTATCTTTGAGGTCTACACTTCGGCGAACCAAGGCTCGACGGATATTTGAGTCGCTAGGGGGAGAACATAATGATCAGCTAGCCTCGGTCCTTGGTTTCCTCACTTTTGGTTATCAAGGAATATTTTCCCCGATTATTTAAAACTACGACCCACCCTTGTGAAAAGTGGGGAAGAAAAGAGAAGTCAAGTGCCGAAAGGTGAAAGGTACCTTAGCTTTTTTACATAGAAAATCAAGGCACCCGACGACCCTCCATAGCCCGGGGCCGAGTTAGGCCAAACATAAGTTGTATGTTCGGAAAAAGGTATCTATCAACTCGTACACTAGGAGGGTGAACCCTACCATGAACGGATAGGTTTAGACAAAAGTAGAGCTTGGACACATGATCAGAGTTGTTGTTGTTTGGGTCCGGGATGACGACTTGAACCTCGGGCCCCATTGGTAATCCTTCTGAACTAGTGGCACATGAGCCTGTGTGATTAATGATGGAGTGGTCTGCACGGGCACGTTTTTGTTCTTTTCTTGTTGAGCAGCAGACCGGCCGTGCACCGTAAAATCCTTTTTGGTGTCAAAGTTCAGGGGATAATATGGTGAGGTTCGAGCTCCCTCTCGGGAGGAATCTCTTTTGATTTCGACGACTCCTCGCCCTCGTTAGCATCACCAATGTCATCTCCTTCACCATCCACTTCTTCAGATTCATCGCGGCGCCTTTACAGTTCCTTGTAATCAAACCACCCGCCTCAGACGTTGCTTCACTGTAAGCTTCCGGCGGCATAACAACGTTCAGTGGATCCATGAAATTGACTATTTCGTCGCTGATATGCATGGCGGTGACATCAGCGCCCTTATCACAGGAATGACCACTGGAATTTTGTGCAAACATTGAGTTTTTCTAAAAGCTCGTGACTTTGATTTTAATTTTGGCTATGAATTCAATGGAAGATGTGAAGATCTTGCTTACTTTGGATTGCTACAGTTGAGTCAAATTGGAAGTGGAAGTGGTGAATAACAAGTGGGGTATTTATAGGGAAGAAGTCATCATTACCTTCGGAAGGAGGACGAAAGGGCATGACCTTTCAACAGTTACCACGTGTAACGGATGGGAAGGCAAAGTGACGATTACTTTTTTGAAATACAGGCACACGTGCGGCCATATCACCTTTCCCGTCTACTCTCATTCCATTCCTCGGGAACTCCGAAAGCTGTCCGAGGAGTGAGAGGACTATCTGTATTGGTTAAAATATAGCCTGCACACGTGGCAGCTCAATCGCAAGTCTAGGGGCATTTTCTACAAAGATTACGAGTCATCTACAAGGTTGATGCAAATGTGCCCGATGCCAGGTTTTGAGGCTAAAGATATTCGAGCTAGTGTGCATGATCGCCTCGGGTGGATGAATGGTTCGAGGTCCCAAGGCGGACAAGAGCAAGCCTCGGGACAGGCGGTTCAGGTTCAGCTTGATAGATGCCCCACGATCTCATCATTTAATTGGAAAGATCGTGGGTCACCCTATGATCTACATGTGGGAAGTGGGCTAATTAATGCCCTTAATTATCTCTAGAAATTTTCTATAAATAGCACCCATGTAATCTTGTATAGACATTTCCAAAATTTATGCAAAATGTTGCCCCATTGTACTCTCAACGATATTCATATTGAAATCATTTATTTTGTGCTCATATTGTTAATCTATTTTCGTCGTTTCCTTGCTTTTAACAACTTTGATATATCTCATTGCTTGTAATCCCTAAACAAATTCAATTATGTCCCTTAATTTGATTTAGGCCTATACACTCACCACTAAAGTTACAAGTTCAGATACTGACAAGTAGGAAATATATTTCCAAGAGACCTTTTGGATTAGAAAAACAACTAAACATGCTTGGCAAAGGTAATTAAAGAAGCAATACCAAATTTTGAGCTTGTAGGGACATTGAGGCAAGCCTAAAATTGAAAATTTCGCACTTAGACTTCAAATTTTTACTTCCCTTCTATACTTTCCTTCTTTTTCTCTTCTCCTTCCTTTTTTCCTCCTTCTTCATCTTATTTTTCATTTGTTTTCAACTTCTCTTTCATTTGTCTTGATTCTCTCCACCCTTGATTCTCTCCACCCGTTTTTTTCATGTATCCCAATTTTTTCATTTTCTGCATTTCTTCTTTGTTTTATTTTTCTTTTTTCATTTTCTTCTTCTTTATTGATTTTGCATTTTTTATAAAAAAATTATGGAGGAAATTTGAGAATTTTTTGAGTTAGTGGAGATGGTTCTACAGACCCTCAAAAATAATCGAGAGTTGTGTCATGTGTGAGACGATATAGAGTTTCTAAAACTCTTTATTAGTTCAAAATAACCTGGAATTGTTTAAAAACTCTTTGTCCTTTCAAAGAACTCTCGATTGTTTAGTTTAGACAACTAAGAGTTATTTCAGGTAACCTCGGTTGTTTAGTTCAAATAATCAGGAGTCATTTTGAAAATTACCAAATTGTTTGGAAGAGGCGGCGTTGAGGAGGAGGAGTTGTGGCAGTGGATGTGGAGGTTGAGGAGGCACAACAACGGTGGAGGAGGAAGTGGGAGAGCGCATCACGGAGGAGAAAAATGGAAGGGGAGGGGTAAGGAGGGAGAAAGGGGGAGCGTTAGGGGGTTCGTGTAAATTAGAAAAGTTGAGGATTTTAAGTTGGCTATGAATTAACTTTAATTTTGGTTAAACATTGAAAAGAATTATCTAGCTAAGTTTTAAGAGCCCATTTGGGTGAGCTTAAAAGTGACTTATAAATTTATAAGTCCATTAGTAAGTATTTGGTAACTCAAAATTTTATGAGCTTATAAGCACTTATGTGCTTACAAAAGCAAAAAGTTCTCAAAAAATGACTTATAAGCCACTTTTAACTTATAAGCTGCTTAAAATAAGTTCACCCAAACAGGCTCTAAGTCTTGGGGATTATTTCTTTGAAAAAACAAAATCAATGGTCCCTTTTAGTCAAGGGGAATTTACAAAAATACACATACATCCTATTTTATTTACATGGCTCTACCCATTACATTTATACCCATAACTTATTTACACTCTATACCCATTAGCTAATTACCTTCTTATTTTGAAGCATAAAACAAGGAACTCAAGTTCCTCTCTCTCCTCATATCTTGTATTATTTTTTTCTCCTTTTTTTTTTGTCGTTTTTTTATTATTCTTTTCTCCTTCTCTGTTTTTACTATTCTTGTTTTTTTTCTTTTTTCCGTTTATTATTCTTTTTTCTTTCTTTTTTCTTTCTTTTGTTTCTAGCACAATTCATGTCTCCCCATGTTTTTATTTTTTAATTTATTTTCTTTCTCCGTAATCTTATTATACTCATTTTTTTTATTTTTTTCTTTCTCCAAAAAGGCATACTTTATTCACAAACACAAAAACTGAAATATTTTATTTGCTCAATAGTATCTCACACTTTTATCCAGACATAACAAGGTATACCGAAAGAGTATACAGTATACCAAAAAGGTATATCCTGTTCAAAATAACAATAATGGAAATACTCATATGCTCGATAGCATCGCACACTTTGATCCAAATACAAAAGGGTATACCAAAAGAGAAAACAATATACCAAAAAGGTATACTTCTTTAAAAATAATAAAAATTCAAATATATATGTTTTCTGAAACATTTTGCACTTCGATTCGAACACAAAAGGGCATATCATAAGAGTAAAGTATACCAAAAGGGTATACTTTGTTCAAAACAACAAAATCTGAAATATTTATTCGCTATGTAGCATCACACACTTGGATCCAAACACAAAAGGGTATACCAGAAGAGTATAAAGTATACCAAAAGGATATACTTTGTTCAAAACAAAACTGAAATATTTATTCGCTCAGTAGCATCGCACACTTGGATACAAACACAAAAGGGTATACCAGAAGAGTATACATTATACCAAAAGGTATACTTTGTTCAAAACAACAAAAACTAAAATATTTATTCGTCCGATAGCATCGCACACTTGAATCCAAACACAAAAGGGTATACCAGAAGAGTATAGAGTATACCAAAAGGGTATACTTTGTTAAAAAATAACAATAACTGAAATATATATTCTCTCGATAGCATCCCACACTTGGATCCAAACACAAAAGGTTATATTAAAAGAGTATACAATATACCAAAAGGGTATACTTTGTTAAAAAAAACAGCAAAAACTGAAATATTTATTTGCTCGATAGCATCGCACACTTTGATCCAAACACAAAAGGTTATATTAAAAGAGTATACAATATACCAAAAGGGTATACTTTGTTAAAAAAACAACAAAAACTGAAATATTTATTTGCTCGATAGCATCGCACACTTTGATCCAAACACAAAAGCGTATATCAAAAGAGTATATAGTATACCAAAAGGGTATACTTTGTTAAAAATAATAAAAAATAAAATATTTATTCCTCGATAGCATCACACACTTTGATCCTAACATAAAAGGATAAGCCAAAAGAGTACACAGTATATCAAAAGGGTATACTTTGTTCAAAGCAATAAAAACTGAAATATTTATTTGCTCGGCAGCATCTCGCACTTCGATCCAAACACAAAAAGGTATACCAGAAGAGTGTGCGATATACCAAAAATATATATTTCGTATAAAATAATAAAAATTGAATATGTATTTGTTCTATAACATCCATTTATTCGATCGCATATCACACTTTGATATAAATACAAAAGGTATAACAAAAGAGTATACAGTATACCAAAAAGGTATACTTTGTTTATATCAACAAAAACTAAAACATTCGTTCGTCCGATCGCATCTCACACTTTGATCTATACACAAAAAGATATACCAAAAAAATATATGATATACCCAATAGATATTCTTTATTTAAAATAATAAAAATCGAAACCTCCATTTGATCGGTATACAAAACCCCAAACTCTATCCCATTCCATTTTTATTAAGTGAAGCGATATTATTGCTTTCGCCGTGTGAAACTTCGTGCCTACAACTTCTTAGGCAATCCTATTAGGCATCCACTCTCCCAAATTTTGGTGTATGTCATCTTGAAGTTCAACACAGTTAATCACTCTATCGTATAAATTTTTGGTTGCAATTGCATAACCGTTAACATAATTTTCAAGGATAAAATAACCTATAATAATACAAACATGTGAAAAACAGGTAGAGAAGATGAATCAAAACGTTTTGCTCAGCAGCCAAGAAGGAACTATAATTGTGCGCGTGGTCACAGAATGCATTGGCCATGTAGCAATTGGCACTCCCAATGAAATACTTTATATACTACAAGAGTCCCATCCACAATGACTCATAAATCCACCCGTGGCTGGATGTCCCAAAAATTCCAAATATGGTGCCCAATCTCTAATAACAAGTCCTCTTTCTGATACTCTTTATTCAAACCCTTCAAGCAATTGATATTTCCTCACATTTTCATCAAATATATCTCCTTTATCTGGATCTTTTAGCACCCATATGAACTTTTACCCACTTTTTTCCAAACCAATTGCTAGTTCTTTGATTTCCTCTTCGAATAACGAAGTTGTTGATCCGAATGAAACAAATATCACTGAATTTAATTGTTGTTTATCGAGCCACTCTAAGCAAACATGGCGTTTGTTGGTGTTATGATAAATTAGTGTGTGTTCAATTTCCACTGGATTAAACAGAGCAAGAGCCCAATCGTTGAATCCGTTAGGATGATTTCTTTCAATAAGATCAAGATATAATTTTTCGACAGCTTTAAATGTACTAAAAATATTTCCAACACCATACATCCTAGCTTGGATTTTCTTATGTATAAATTCTTCCAAATCTGGAGAGTGCACACCTTGAAGAGATGGAAGCTGTTTAAGTACAACTTCAGCTTCAAAAGGTACATGAGGTTTTAGCAGCATCATAAATGTAAGAAACACAACAAAAGTAGAGACTCTGAAAACAAACACAGTAACATTCAATGTCTGGTATTTTAGGAACATCTTGAACCACCCAAGAAGTGAGAAAATCTTGAATCACAACTTTTCTGGCCTTGGATGACAAGTTATTTAATATTTTTGATATTGGTTCGCGTAGTTTGGGTGAGGAGTTAAATGCATGGACTAGTTGAGAAGGGAACTTGATGGATGCATCAGGATTAGGAAGGGACGTCGAATTATACAGGGAATTCAGAGAAATTGTAATTTGGAGTAGTGAGTGGATTCCACCAACAACACGAGACTGAGCTTGACGGACATGAGCAGTGGTGCCAACGTAGTAAACGGGAATGTTGTAAGTGGAAGAAAGGCGATGAGCTAGTTCGATGAACTGGTGTAGATGGAAGAAATGAGTATTTGCGTAAATAAAGTTTACTTAATGGGTATTCGCGTAAATAAAGTTCACTTCTATGCCGTTCACTTAATGGGCATAGAGTGAAATGAAGTTAAAAATGGATAAAAATATGTAATATTTTATAAAATGTGGGTATATGGTGTAAAAACTCCTTTAGTCAATGCACCCGAGTGACTTGTGGAATTAAATTAGCGGAAAAGGGTCAAATTTCTCTTTTACTATTCGAAGTTGTTCACCTTTCCCTCCATCATACTATCGAGCCAAAGGTCATTAAATTATTGATGCAAAAATACGATTATTCACTATGGTCGTCCAATGTGGCAAAAATGACCGACAATATTTCCACATGGACGCCATATGTCAAGTCACGTGGAAAATTGTTTCTAACTCAGATAATTTATGCATCATTTGGGTTAATTTTTTCCTCTATATTATTTAATTTAGAGCAGTTTTACCCTTCTTCTTCTTTTTTGAGCAATTATTCCCTCCAAATTTTTTCTTATTCTTTTCATTTTTTGTTTTACTGGTAAAAATGAAATTATCTATGCCAGACAACTAAAGATTTTAAATCGTATCGAATTCACAATAGCGTTTTCTAGTCATATTTTTTTTTTAAAAAAAAATATCAGTTCTTTAGGTGTTAAGTTTTATTTTTTTTTCATTTCATTAGAGTAGTATTACTTTATTGTTATTAGAGTACTAATGTTGATGTAGTAATAAACTTATATATTTTAGCACTGTCTTTTGAAATAAAAACTAATGATATCTTTGCGACGTTGGAAGACCATTAGTGAATAGGAGTATCTTTGGACAACTAATGTAAAGGTATGAGTTTTTTTTATTCGACAATATAACAAAAGCTAAAGCTAAACATTTAAGATTAGTAAAAGGCAGATTTGATCATTTTTCATTAAATTAAACGAAACTTTTGAGAATCATATAGAAGAAAACACAGTTACAAAATTGAGGTAGGAGAGGCATTATTTTATGGTTAATACAGTTAGGCTCATTTAAAAAAGTAAAAAATTGTACACGCCTAAGTTCTTTTATTTGCACAAAATTAGACTCAATTAGGAAATAAAAATTTTTACGCGCCTAAGTTACTTTATTTAAACAAAAACCGGACATACAAGTAGGGTTTCTTTTAACTAAAATCGAAGAACAAACTCTTCCCACCAATGAAATGGAACACAAACCTCGCTTCTCCTCTTTCTTCTCCAACACCTTCTTCTTCTACCTTATCAATTGGCTTATCTCATATCCCAACTCCTGAAACAAGAAAGTCACCCTCAAAATAGTATTGATTTATCTTTCTTAAACAAAAGTAGAACCTGCAATTGTTTCTTCTTCTACATTCCAACAAGGAAAAATCAAATAAAGTAGATTTGATTGGTTGTTGATGGTATTAAGTCAAGATATTTCTTAGGCATTACTTAAAGGGGATATTCGACACATTCTAGTAATTTAAGGTAAGTAGAGAGTGTATTAATGATTTTTCAGCTGGTATTCTCTTCTGCCAACATTTTTTTAAGTAAACAAAATTTATTTGTTTAAATAATCAACATGGTGTTAGTATACCAAAATATGTACTGATAATCTCCATGTTATCTAAACATTCTTATGTTATTTGTCACACCCTAAATACGATTAGACAAACTAATAGGAGCGAGAAATCAGTAACTTGGATAACATAAGAATAACATAAGAATGTTTAGATAACATGGAGATTATCTGTACATGTTTTGGTATGCTAAACAAAAACTAGGTAAATTTGAAGAAAATGGCATACCTTATCTATTCCTTGATGTAGGAAATTAGTTCTTTACTTTCATTTCCTTCACTACTTCTTCTCTTGATTGGTAGTTATCCTCTAATCGTTTCTGATTTTCAGGCAAAACAGAATGAAATTTGGAGGCGGCTAAACAACTGTCAAATCTTAGCTACTGAGCTAAGATGCAGTGAACCCAGCTAAGAAGAAGAAGAAGCAGCATTGAACTTTCTAGAGAGAGAATATTCACTCTTCAATATATGAAAGGAAACTTGACTAACTGATACAATGCTAACACTATTAACTTTATACAAGTAAAACTAACTTCTATAACTAACTAACTAACCGTCTTAAATTAGGCTAAGCTAGGCTAAGCTAACTAACTATGTTCTAACTAACTATGTTGCTGACTGTACAGCTGACTCAGCAGCTTTAGTGGACTAAGTACACTCAACAGCCCCCCTCAAGCTAGGAGATGAAGATGTTCTTCATTCCTAGCTTGGATACCAAATAAGAATGCTGCAGAATAGTCAAGCCCTTAGTAAAAACATCTGCAGGCTGTTCTGAAGAGGTGATGAAGGAAACATAAACTAGGCCTTGCAAGATCTTTTCTCGGATGAAGTGGCAATCGATATCAATGTGCTTAGTACGTTCATGGAACACTGGATTAGCTGCTATTTGGATAGCAGACTTGCTATCACTGCTGATGGATACAGGCAGCTTGATCAACATATTCAACTCCTTGTATAACCCAGCCAACCATACAAGTTCTGCAACTGTCGATGCTAGGCTTCTATACTCAGCTTCAGCTGAGCTTCTTTATACTGTGGACTGTTTCTTGGACTTCCAAGATATATGAGAATCCCCTAACTTGATTAAGTAACCTGTGACTGAGCGACGTGTATTTGGGCAAGAAGCCCAGTCAGCATCACAAAAAGCATCTAAGTGAGCTGTCCAAGTGGACGACATAAGAACTCCCATTCCTGGTGCTTGTTTAATATATTTCACCACTCGCAAAGCACCTTCCATGTGAGAATTTTTGGATGAATGCATGAACTGACTGAGACATTGCACTGCAAAAGCAATGTCAGGTCTAGTAACTGTGAGATACAACAACCTTCCAATTAATCTCTGATACACTCCAGGATCAGGCAATGGTGGATCATTAGAAATCCCAAAATTCTAATCAAACTCATGAGTAGTGAGTTTCTGATTGAGCTCTAGGGGTGCACCAGCTGGTTTAGTTGCAGTGAGGCCGAAATCTGATATGAGTTCCACAGCATATTTTCTCTAATGCATCAATATCCCTTGTGAACTTCTTGCAAACTCAATCCCAAGAAAATACTTGAGCTCCCCAAGGTCTTTAATCTTGAATGCAGATTGCAGCTTAGTCTTAGTATCATGAATCAGACTAACATCATCCCCTGTAATTAGCAAGTCATCAACATAGACAAGAACTATCACTATCTTCTTACCAGTCTTCTTAGTGAAAAAAGAATAATCCAAATAGCTTTGAACAAACCCGGAGGACTTTAGAGCAGTACACAACTTGATGTTCCATTGCTTGGAAGCCTGTTTGAGGCCATAGAGTGACTTAAGCAGTCTACAAACTTCTGGTTTTCTCCCTGTGCTACTGAATCCTTAAGGGAGGTTCATATACACTTCTTCAAACAGATCTCCTTGAAGGAAAGCATTGTACACATCCATTTAATAGATTGTCCAATGCTTGATTGCAGCTATAGAAACTACAGCCCTGACTGTAACCATTTTCACTACAGGTGAGAATGTTTCTTGGTAATCCACTCCTTCTTTCTGATTGTAACCCTTAGCTACTAGTCGTGCTTTAAATCTTTCTATCTCACCATTAGCTTTATACTTGATTTTGTACACCCACTTGCACCCAATAGCTCTTTTTCCAGGTGGCAAGTGTACTAGTTTCCAAGTATTGTTGTCTTGCAGTGCCTGGATTTCAGCTTTCATGGCATCTATCCATCTTGGATCCTTGGCTGCTTGTGTATAGCTTTGTGGCTCTGTTTCAGTGGAAACTTTGCTGAGGAAGCTTTGATATTTAGCTGACAAGCCTGCATAGTTCAACACTTCTGACAAAGGATAAACACACTTGTTGGCACTGCCTTTGTGACCTGGTCTGACATAATCATTCAACCAGCCTGGTGGTTTGCTAGGTCTTGCTGAATGTCTCTATGGTATAGGAATGACTTCTGGTAAATGACTAGCATCCTGAGGTGGCTCCTCTTCTGGAGAGGCTCCTGGTGGAGGTGCATTAGAGTGAGCAGAGGTGGCATCTTCAGGTAATGGTACAGAAGGAGCACGGCCCCTGGATTCATTGACCAAAGAAGGATCTAGTGTAAATGGATCCTCAGTTGTTGATGATACTGGTCTAAATGTGTCCACAGGTTCATCCTTGAATGGAAAGAAATTCTCATAAAAAACGACATCCCTACTGAAAAAAAAACATTTGTTAGCAATATCACAGAGCTTATAGCCCTTCTGAGAAGAGTTGTATCCAACCAGCACTGTTTTAACTGCTCTTGGACCAAATTTGTCAGTTCTGTTTAACATGATAGCATAACACAATGATCCAATGACTCTCATATGTGTCAAAGAGGGCACTCAATGGTATAGAACCTCAAAAGGAGATTTGTTCTTCAGGACAGTGGAAGGAATTCTATTGAGGATATAGACTGCAGCTTCTACACATTCCCCCTAAAATCTTGATGGCAAGTGGCCTTGGAATTTAATTGCCCTGGCAGTTTCCATAATATGTCTATGTCTCCTCTCCACAACCCCATTCTGCTGTGAGGTATAGGGACAGGAGCTTTGATGCAATATCTCATGTGATGGAAAAAGTGTTGTGCATGTTTGGTTGATGAATTCTGATCCATTGTCAGATCTGAACATTTTTGTCTTGAGGCCAAATTGAGTTGAAATCATTACAATGAAGTTCTTCAGTATCTCAGAAATATCTGATTTTAATCTCATTAAGAAAACCCAGGTCCATCTAGAACAGTTATCCACCAATGTAAGAAAAAATCTCATTCCATTATGAGTAGGGGTCTTGTAAGGACCCCATGCATCCATATGTAACAGATCAAACACCTGAGTTGCTTATTATTGCTAAGTGGAAATGGCAACCTAACTTGTCTTGCTAATGGACATATTTCACAATGATCTAGTTTAAAACTACTGTTGTAAAGAAATGCAGGTATTTTCTTCAGTACTCCCATAAGCACATGACCCATCCTCTTGTGCCATATCTTTGCTTCCACTTCTTGTGCTTGTGCTGCAGCTAGAGATCTGGCAACCTTCTTAGTCATGTCATGATGCTGCATCACATACAGCTCATCTTGTTCCTTACCAATCTGCTTCACTTTCCCAGTGAAGAGATCCTGAAACACACAGAATCCAGGATAGAAGATGACACAGCAATTCAGTTCCTTTGTCACTTTTGACACAGACAAAAGGTTAAATTTGAAGGCTGGTACACATAAGATATTTGAGAGAGTATCTCCATTCAAATTACAACTACCTATGTGTGAAACATCTGCTGAATCTCCATTGGGTAACTGCACTTGGCCTGAGCCTCCTACTGTCATATCAGGTTGTAACAAAGCCTTATTACCAATCATGTGATTAGTAGCACCTGTGTCAACAATCCATCTACTATCATGTGCATTTGCTAGATTAGCAAACAAGTGTTTACCTGCCATATTTACACTGCCTCCATTCATAGATGACTTGTTCAACATTGTCAGAATTTGATTGTACTGGTAGTGAGTAAGCACAGGTGCCATGGGCTTACTGTGTTGTGTATTAGGATTATGATATGGAGAGTATGCAGCTTTACCTTGACTTGTAGCAGGATATGAGGTTGAGACTGGGTAAGACCCATTGTTAAACTGCATTTGTGCATCATTTGAATGAGAAAACCCACCAAACTAATTCATACTTCCTGCAGGTTGCCCTATGTTCCCATGAACACCTGTGAATTGATTCATTCTCCCTGCACTCTGATTCATAGTTCCATATACAGCATTTGCATTCCCACGAGTGGCATTGGTCTTTCTCTTACCTTTGTAGTCATCAGGATATCCAATTAGTTGGTAGCATCCATCTCTACTGTGTCCTGTCAACCCACAGTGATCATACTTCCTTAGATTAAAGCATCCAGCTCTAATGTGTCCCTTCCCATGACAAAAGTCACACTCTAAACTGTAATTCCTCCTTTGCCTTTGTCCATTCCCTTTTGCAGAGTAAAGAGCTGTGGGTTCAGGGTGATTTTGTACTCCATAATTTGTTCCTGATATCATCTTCTGACTCTCATCTTGAATAATCATTGCACATGCCTGATTAACAGTTGGCATTTCTGGCATCATCAAAATCTGGCTCCGGGCCTGACTATAACCATCATTCAAGCCCACTAGAAACTGGTACAAGCGTTGATATTGCAAGTGAGTGGTAAACTCCCTGGAAGTAGCACATTCACAGGATGGAGGAGGTATAATCGAGTCATATTCATCCCACAAGTCTTTCAATTCTGAATAGTAGACTGAGACTGAGCCAACACTTTGTGTCGAGGTAAAAATTTCTTTATGCAGGTGATACATTCGAGATCCATTGACCTTGTCAAAATGTTCCTTTAGATCTGCCCATACCTTTTGGGCATTTGTCCCAAATAATATCCCACTTACATGTTCTCCACTAACATTATGCATCATCCAAGAGATAACCATCTCATTACATCTATCCCATTGGTTCTTATACTCTGGTTCACAACTTTCTTTCGTAAGTGTTCCATCTATAAAACTAACTTTATTTTTGGTTAATAATGCCACTTTCATAGCACGACTCCAAAGTGTATAGTTCTCCATTCCAGTAAGAAGAATCCAAACACATACTGAACTAGGACCATCTGATGGTGCAAGATATAGGAAATGATTGTGATCGATTACGGCAGAAATGTTACCTGAGGTGTTATGTGAATTGATTCCACCACCACCGTTGCTAGTTCCGGCGGCGGGATTTCCTGAAGTTAAGATCGCCATTGATGAAACTATGAAAAACTCTGAAATTGAACGGAAAAATTGAAAATTAGGGTTTCAAAAAACTGAAATTTGGGTTCCAAAATCAAACAAACACTGCAGAATTTCTCGATTTCAGATCAAAAACGTCTACGAATCCCTAAATCATCACAGCGATTGGCTCTGATACCATGTTAAATCTTAGCTACTGAGCTAAGATGCAGTGAACCCAGCTAAGAAGAAGAAGAAGCAGCATTGAACTTTCTAGAGAGAGAATATTCACTCTTCAATATATGAAAGGAAACTTGACTAACTGATACAATGCTAACACTACTAACTTTATACAAGTAAAACTAACTTCTATAACTAACCGACTTAAATTAGGCTAAGCTAGGCTAAGCTAACTAACTATGTTCTAACTAACTGTGTTGCTGACTGTACAGCTGACTCAGCTGCTTTAGTGGACTCAGTACACTCAACAACAACTGAGATATGTAAAGAGTGTAGGTGGACGAGGGGGAGAAATTGCTTCCTCTAATCAATGGATTTCTCATTAATTTTTCCTCTATAACAATGCCGGCGAAGGAGAAGTCCATAATCGTTGAGCTGATTAAAGGAAACAAGAAAATCAAAGTTGTCTTTTATTATGTTTAGGACTATTTTATTAATCCATTAATATTTGGTCTTTTAAGTTGAGTCCCTAAGTTTTAGAGTTAGCAGTTCAGCCTTTTTTGTCTAGAAGTATACTTCTAGAAGGAACAACTGTCATTATTTTAGCATGAATTGGCTAAATTGGCTATATATGCCAAGTTCTAAAAAAATTCAACCAACCAAATGCGTAAGACATTTGCTTCGTTTTATCAATATAAGTTTTGATATTGTGATTTGGGTGAAATGTAATCACATATTTGATTAAGACTATAACTTAACTTTATATTGTTAACAGTTAATTAAATATTAAGATATATATAGTTCTCAAACAAATCACATTAACCAATCACAGGCGTTAGACATTTGTTTTGTTTTATCATTTTAAGTTTAGATATTGTGTATTGGATTAAATGTAATCACATAATTAATTAAGAGTAAAACTTAACTTTATACAGTTAACTGTTAATTAAACATTAAGATATATATAGTTCTCAAATAAATTACATTAACCAATCAAACGCGTTGGACATTTATTTTGTTTTATCAGTATAAGTTAGATATTGTGAATAAGATGAAATGTAATCACATAATTGATTAAGAGTATAACTTAACTTATATAGTTAACTGTTAATTAAACATTTATATAGTTCTCAAACAAATCACAAAAATCAATCACATGTATTATGCACTTGTTTCGTTTTATTATTATAAGTTTAGATATTGTGAATTGGATGAAATGTGATCACATAATTAATTAACAGTACAACTTAACTTTATATAGTTAACTGTTAATTAATCATTATGATATATATACTTCTCAAACAAATCACATTAACCAATCAAACGAATTAGATATTCGTTTCATAATGATTAATCAATCAAATGTGTTTGACATTTGTTTTATTTTATTTGGATGAAATGTAATCACATAATTGATTAAGAGTACAACTTAACCTTATATAGTTAACTGCTAATTAAGCATTAACATATATATAGTTCTCAAACAACTCGTATTAACCAATCAAACGCGTTAGACATTCATTTGCTAAATAGGACCAAAAGTTTAGTACATAAATTTTAAAGTACTTATTTTAATTAATTAAAAATGATTAAATAGTAATAGTTATTATAAAAATTGGTAAGTAAAATTGGAACACTTATAAAATATTTTTTATAAATAAGATTAATTGCTAAAATTTTTTGAAAAACTTATGAAGTATAATTAAAACACTTACTTTAAAAATTGGAAGACTTATAAAAGTATTTCTAAAAGGAATATTAAATGGTAAAAGAACATGGTGCATTAAATGCTTCTGACTAAAGCATTGAATCTACCGTTTGATTTAATTGAAGTAGTACAAAATTTAGCCATTGAAGATTAAATCCACCGTTGGATTTAACTAGAGTAGTACACAATCAGAACTAGCCATAACACCACCTGACTTTCTTTCAAGTGCCTTTTTGACACGATCCGAATTTCTAGCTAGGCCGCGCGGGCACCCAACATTCTCCCCTAAACCCGTCGGGCGAATCCTTACCAATTGGATTAGCAAATAAATATAAATTCAAAGGCAAAATAAGAATAAGACTTAGAAAAAAATACAGGCATAGTGATACCTCTAAGTTGTACAAAAGAAACTACAGCTGACTTCCCAACATGTTAGGTTTAGGGCTATCTAGACTAGACATTTAAGAGTACAAAAGAATACAGACACCTCCTGAAGGGAGCAAAATACAACTGAAATAATAAACATAAAACTGGTGGTCATTCTGAATAAAAGCTGGCTCACCCAGACAGCTGAAGTCGTCTTCGCTCCTTAACAACGTGGCGAGCTCAATCCTGGAGCGAACCTGCCGAAACGAAATAAATAGACAAGAAACAAACAACAAACAAGGGTGAGTAAAAAGGATTCAATAAGTAGGGGCAGACTAGCCACCTCGAAGAATAGGATAGCCAGCCAGGGAGAAGAGCTAAGCAAATACAGATAAGAAATGCATACAACTAAAGCATATAAACCAATTAGGGACACAAGATATCCAGAAACATACAGGCAAACTGAAATATGTCCACAACATAGTATATATACCGCATACGTAAAATACAATACAATAGTCACACAATGCACAGCAACCGGTGTAATGAAATAGAATGAATGCAGTATGATGCAATAGGGTCACATGTGCCCGTAATCCCGTCCCAAAGCGGAATACTCCTGCATTCGAGGGGAATACAATCTAATAACCAACAGGAACAGAATACTCCTACTCCTGGGGCAGAATACTCCTACACCCGAGATAATATAAAGCTGAGGCGGAATACTCCTACACTCAGTATCTGACAAAAGAGCGGAATACTCCTACTCCTGGGGCGGAATACTCTTGTACCCGAGAAAATATACATCTGAGGTGGAATACTCTTGTACCCGAGATAATATAAATCGGAGGCGGAATACTCATGCACTCAGTATCTGACATAAGAGCGGAATACTCCTGCTCCTAGCGCGGAATACTCATGCACCCGAGATAATATAAAGCTGAGGCAGAATACTCCTGCACTCAGTATCTGACATAAGAGCGGAATACTCCTGCTCCTGGGGCGGAATACTCCAGCAGCCGAGATAATATAAAGCTGAGGCGGAATACGCCTGCACTCAGTATCTGACATAAAAGCGGAATACTCCTGCTCCTGGGGTGGAATACTCCTGCACCCGAGATAATATAAAGCTGAGGCGGAATACTCCTTCACTCAGTATCTGACATAGCAGCCCATAACCATAAAATATAATACAAATGAATGCGGTATGATGCAATAACAACCCTTCACCGGCGCAGGACTTTCATCGGCTGCCAGGAAGTATATGTCAAGCTAAGAACCAGAGTACAATGCTCAGATGCTCAATGCAATACCAACAACAGGACATAACATAACATATAATATACAATGCAAATCCAAAGCTAAGGCGTAATGAGTACGCCTATCGGCAGCTACACACGTAAGGAATACGTGGTAGAATATCCACAAGGCCAAGGGCCTCCAAATAAATGGATATAATCACTTACCTTATTCCAAAGTGCTACTCAACAACCGCTTTGTCCTTTGGATTCACTGCCAAACGATCCAACTATATTCAATAAACAGAAAAATATATCAAATAAGGCTAAAATTAAATTGCAACCCTACGAAGCTCGTAATAATCTCAAATTTCTCAATCAAATTATAAAAAATTTATGTAATATACTCGCTAAGACGGATCTCGAATCGGGTTTCCAAAAATCAAGATATGAATTAAACGGGAAAAATCAAATTCTTTAACTTTCGGGACTTTAGCGAAAACTATCTGAACAACCTCGGAATTCACTTCTGAAAGTTCACACATGTCAAAAATAATCATACGAACCTAACGGCGCTTTTGGATTTTGAATCGGAGCTCATTCGCCAAAATCGAGCTCGAAAACCTCTTTTTAAGATTTATCGCCAACGAAAACTGAAACCTTTTTTCGATACCTACCAAACGAAGTCTGATTTAGTTCAAATTTTACAGACATGTCCTAATAGAATTTATGGAGCTTTTAAGACTGTCGACACACCAACAGGAGTCTTAACTTCTGAAACGACTGACCGAGGTCATTTCATTCTCCTCCACTTAGACTCTCGTTCGTCCTCGAACGAGCTCGAGTCTAAATCAAAATTCTGGCGCTCAAGTCCATGACTTCAAATCACTCTCGAACCCTTTTTTGAAGCTCTTGCCTTGTATCCTTTGTGCTCTAGGATCGGCTCTTGATGGTTGGGATCTAAGCCCAATTTGGATTGCATCATCCTCCCCTTCTTGAAAGGATTTCGTCCTCGAAATCAAACCATCAAAGCCTACATCCAAAGACAATCAAAACAAAAAAGTTCCTACTACAAGAGTAGGTTAGTACCAAAAGTGTAGGAAAACACACTCTTATGGTAAAGCCAAGTATCAATAATGATGAAAAAGCTCACGTCTCCCAAAGAAACGATAAGTACTTGACTTAGCAAAGAAATGCACCCAGCACAAGAACGAACAAAAAGATCATTAGGACATGAAACATGCAAGATCAATTTATCAATAATCCTACGATCCTTAAGCTCATTACCAACACACCAAACCTTTAATGAAATTCTTTCACAATGTGGCACAATGGGTTTGGCATGCTCAATTCTCAAAGCGTGGTTAACATGTGGGATGGAATAGGCAAAGTACAATTCACAATTACCATCAAATACCCCACTCCCCTTCTTAAAAGCTCTCATACTCACACTAAGGGATACCTCATCACCTCTAATTTCATCCTCAAGACAACCCCCCTCACAAGGTAAACTTTCAAGGAAGGCATTAATAATGGCCTCTTCATCATCATAACCCAAACCAACAAGAGTAGGGTCACTAGAAGCATCATCGACCTCATTCAAAGCTTCAAACAAAGAGTTGTCTATGGGATCAAATCCCTCACACCATGGAGGTTCCATTTTACTACCAACCCTAGTCCGATACGATTCACTACCACCAATGAAATTGTCTTCAAATAATGGAAATATAAAGGCATGCACCTCAATTTCATGGTCCAACAAAGGCATAGTATCAAGACTAGGTTCTTCACTCTCACTTGAGGAGTCATCATAGACAACCTTGTCCATTTCATGCAATTTGGACTCCTCAAGGTCACTACCATCCTTACCATAACACATTGGCCCACCAAAGGCAATTAAATCAATAAGGGCATGATCAAACAACTCATCTTCGCCTTTATCAAAAATTGGTGGTGTGTCATAACAAGGCTCACAAGTATAGTCAACTACCATTTCCTCTCTAAAGAGAGGTTCATTGAATATCGAGCTCACATCATAATGTGGCTTGTCAATCATCTCAACTAGTGGTTCACATGCACACACAAGTTGACTAATCGACTCTACGCTAGTTGCAATTTCATTAAATGCATTACAAGTACTAACTAGCATTGAGTCTTCACAAGACAAAGGATTAACATGTTCATGAAAGGGTGAAGTAACACTTACATTTGAGTCGCTCCTGTGAGCACTCACATAGCTTATAGTGTCGCATTCAATCCCTCCGTCACGAAGCTCACAATGATGATCTTCATCCTCTTATCTTCCTTCCAAGGCAAAATGGTTGAGGCTCCAATAGCTCGCCTCCAAGAGTACCTACACAAAAGTTATAGCAAGAAGAAGAAGATAACATATGGTTAGGACAAAGGGTGTCCTCACTCTCAATTTGTTTTTCCTCTCCTCTTCTTTCTTTTAATTCGCTCTCATGTGCAAGTGCATGGGGATGAGGTCTAAGAATGTCATCACCTCGCTCACCTCCCCCAACTCCCTCATTTGCCATTGGTTGGCTCATAGGAGTAGTATACTTACTCCTAGAGTGAGTAAATACACCATCTTGGGACCCAAGTTGTGGGGAGTACCCGCTTGTTGGGGAATGCCCAACGGTTGGGGAATGCCCAACTTTCCGTCACTAATGTCTTCTCTGGCATCTTTTTGGACACTCAGGGTCCATTCCTCTTTGAGGCTATCAAGCCTCGAGCTTATGGATCTCACCTCGGCCAAGAGGTAGGCCAAAGTGCTTACCGGGACCTTAATGGTATCGTATACGTCTCCGGCCATGTACCTATAAGAATTAAAGACAAGAGAAAGAGGTTAGAGTTAAAACCCTCACTCGCTCCCTCACCTTTAGAATATCACTCGGGTACACTCAATTTAGTAGGTGGTAGGATCTCTCAAGCTTGATTTCAAAGGCTTCCTCGTAGTTGAACAACCACCTCAATAACCACTCAAGTCACACGAACCAAATACTCTTCGGGGTGAGTGGAATTGATGTGACTCGATGGACGAATGGCTATATGAGTGAGCACTTGAGCCAAAAAAAGTTCTACGAGTCTTGTTCTAATTTTCAATCACAACCACGCACGAGGATCCTAAAAGTTCAATGAACTAGTACAAAATAAGTAGGAGAAATACTCAAGAAGTACTAGCCGGAAGCAATACAAGCAAAGAAAGACCGAAAACCTAGGAAACAAACTACCCAGGAGCCCAAACAGGGAGAGGCGGTCCACCCCTGTGGCTAGGCGGTCCGCTTGCCAAAGTACTGAGGCTGCTGAATTTTTGGGCGGTCTGCCTGAATCTGAAGCTGCAGCAGCGCAAAAACGGGTTTTGAGTTGATTTGCAACCAAAATTCCAACAATTTCAAGGTGTTTTTCCAATCTAATGATACCAAAAGTTTTTTTACACTACTACAAGCAAACCCCAATGATTTTATCCAACAAACAACCAACAACAAGAGTGTTTCAAGATTTGAACAAAAAATTTCAAGGGTTTTCAAGAAATTTTTGGGTTTCAAAATTTCGATTCTCAAACCGCAACACCAAATGATGTTATGGGGGTATCAAAACGACATGTTAACATCATAGAAAATCCTCGATAACAAACATCCAAGAAATCATTACAACAAATCAAATCTAGAAAATTTTGTGATTTTCAACTTTTGAGATTTAATTTTAAAGATTTTTATTCACCACTCTAAATCTTGTTTTGAGGGTACCCAATCAACGGGAATACGTCAACAAATATTTCTCGATAACTAACACCAACAAAATCGATACAACCAACACGATCTAGCAAATTTTTTAATTTTTTCAACTTTTTGAATTTTTTTTCTTCTTTTCTTTTTCTTGAACAAGAACACAATGACAACAACAACAAGAGCAAGACCGAGGATTTGTAAGAACGAAGTATAGCCGTGCTCTAATACCAAACTGATGCAATGTAAAAATGCGGATGCGAAAAGACTATACGAAATACGGAAGCTAAAACAAGATAGGCGATATCTAACAAGATATCGAGATAAAAAGCAAGACGAAGCTTGAAACGATTACATAAGTAGCACCAAGGAACTTGTCTCGATACACCCCGGGTGAATGTCCAGAATCACCTATACTACGCAACTACCCTCAAAAGTCACCCGGTTCTTGCAAATAGAATGATCAAAGAGGTTTCGATGTTCAACTTGGACTCTACCAAGTGAAATCATGACCGCTCACAGGTTCTTCATTGAGATTCACTCAAAGATATCATCATTCTAATATTCAAGGTATGCTAAAATGCAATGAAAGTGTAAGTGTTCTATTTATAGAACTTTCTAAACTAGTGTGAAATGTCTAAAATACCCCACAAGTTGGGTTTAATGAATAAGACCACGCAGGGTCCTAACAGTAATAACTATGCCTCAAAAACCCGGAATAAGCCATGTAGCTTCGGCTTCAGGGGTAGGCGGTCCGTCCTAGAAGAGAGGCGGTCCGCCTCAACATCTTCAAGGCCACTTCAGTGAGGGGCGGTCCGCCTAGTGCCTTTGGGCGGTCCGCCTCAGGCAATCCAGAGAGTGCAACTTTGGTAGGCGGTCCGCCTAGTAGTGTGGGCGGTCCGCCTCTTCCTGGGAGGTGTGGAGACGGCTCAAAATGGACTCTTGGTATTTTTCCTTGGTCCGTAGTCGGTCCTCCCTCAATGGCGCTCAAGTCTATGACTTCAAATCACTCTCGAACCCTTCTTCGAAGCTCTTGCCTTGTATCCTTTGTGCTCTAGGCTCGGCTCTTGATGGTTGGGATCAAGCCCAATTTGGATTGCATCAATATCAAAGCAGTAAATTTCAATATATGGAAACAATACAAACAAACAATACTAAAAAGCTGAAAAGCGACAAATTTCAAAGCTTGAGACTCTAGTTTTCACTATCGTCCCAGCAGAGTCACCAAACTTTCACGCCCTAAAATTTTACAAAAGTGTTCTATTTAAAGGCAGTGACCGGTGTTTTAAGGTACACAAATTATTAAGAGATTCGGACTCACTACTTGACAAATTAAAGGTGTGCCAAGTCACCAAAGAGGTACCTTAGTACACCTATGACTCGTTTAGTGGTTTGCGTCAGAGTTCTGAGTAAGGATCTCGGTTGACTCTCAGGAAAGCGTTAAGCACCCTCGAGTCTTGTGACAAGCACAGTTTCTTTATTAATGTGTTTCGACTCTTGTGTGAATTATGTTTGTTATATTTGCTTCTTTGTTACGGTTTGACTGTTTGAACCAGATATTGTATCAAGAAACCCGTTCGGTATACCTTAACACAATGTACCAAGTCACCCATAGGGTATATCTTAGTACAAATTGGCTCTCTGTTTATTTGCTTTATCTAATAAGTAGATCACATATCATACTTATCTTTAATTCAACTTAGCTTTCTCTATTTATTTTCCTTTTTCCTAATAAGCAAATCACAAAATCATACTTATTTTTGAACAAATTTATTTGTCCTTTTGCCTAATAAGCAGATCACATATCATACTTGTTGTTACGCCTAATCATATTGAATTTCTCGCGCATATTAGTTTGCCTAATCGTATTTAGAGATGATTGTGCCTTGTTAATAATTTTTCCCCATTTTCCATAATGTATTTGAACTAATTTTGTGTATTAGCAGTAACTTTATCTCGGCTTAGCTTCGACCAGGACGTAACTGTACAATTTAAACCATTAACCAACCAGTTTTTAAGTCCAGCTCTACCTAATTCATGACTATCCAAAGTTAACGAAATGTTGTTGCCATTTGGTGTCCTGTTTTTCCCTAGTCATTTAATTTTTGTCCATTCTTTACCAAAATCAACTCATGCTTTAAGATTTAGTTTACTTTTTCAAAATAAACTTCATATTCGGCTAAGCGTTTATGCACGACTCTTTAAGATGATGACCCAAGCGGTACAAACCAGTCAAATTTCAACATTCTTTCAATTTTTAACATACAACAGCAGCAATGTATAACATATGGTCACTAATACAAAATAAATTCTTTTTTGGCCTCAACATTCCATCTCATGCATAAACAATACCAAGAAATTATTCTTACAAGCTTAAAGAGAAAATACGTGTTGCGATTTCCCAAATGGCAAGCCACCTCAGCTTAAGCTAAAGCAAAAACGCAGCAGCGACAGCAACTCAGCAAGACTAAACAAAACATCAACTAGCAGATCCAAGAAAAGCAAGTCAAAGTATCCCAGTAATGGCCCTTTAAAAATAACTTAAAACCTCAAGTGTTTCCACTCTTTTCTTTCTACATGACTCTCACTTTCTTTCAACTTTCTCACTTTTTCACTCAAGTTTCAGAACTTTTTTTTAGAGGATAAATGTGTTTCCTTTAGATTTTGTTGTCTGTGAAAGTGTGAGGAAAATCTTCTCTTAAACAGACCTAGAAGAGGAGTGAAGAAATAGACAAAAGTACAATATCACATGATTTTTCTTCTTACTTTTATAGAAAATTTAATTTCCCTTGGCATGCTAAGCTAAATAACAAAAGAGATGGCTGGAAAGCCTATTCTTAAGCTGCCAGTCCACCCTTGCTTTTTCTTTCGACTTTGGACTCGTTTAGAAAATGACATTTTTTTTTTTTTGAAATATCCAGATTTGAAACCTAATTATTTGGCACAACTTGACCCACTTACCACTAATTCTAAGACCTCAAACCTAAATAATAACTTATTAATTGGGTCAGACTTCTCCCAGAATATACTAGGCCTAAGACACCAAATGGTCTAAGTACATAGACCCTTTAAACTAAACAATCCCTTCTCAAGAGCTTCCTAATGGTTAAGTGACCCCTTTGACTCTATGAACTTACAATTTCTTAAACTAAAAAGTCTCAGGCTTTGCAACATGCTTGAACTAAAAACAAATCACTCAAATTAGACACTAGAAATATGTTTCATGTGCAAGGAGACTCAAAGCATAATAAAGAGACAGGTTCCATGCTTAAAATACTAACAAATTCATTAGTACATACAACTTCCAACGGGTTAACATGCTAGGCATAGAACAAGTACAAGAAAAACTCTTGTATCCTTAAATCAGAACATTCATGTCTGATTCTCACAACCTTACAAACACACACATAAACACAGTTTTCTAAAACTATAAATATTCCAATTTCAACATGTTTAAATGAAATCCATCCCCAACTAATCCATTAAACTTCAACAACAAAGACAATACACATGGTGATAATTTTCTCATGCCAAAAATACTTGAGCTAAACCATGAAAACAAACTACTTAACTCATGAACAAACCTATGGTCAAACAAACTCAATTCCCTAATTCTTCGAACTACAATCACGACTAAGCTTTATTTATATAATGGCTAAACAAGTTACATGATCATAAACACATGGAAATAAAGAACAGAAAGCTTGAGCTTAATCTAACCCCTAGCCAAAGCTAACATAGTAACCTCACCACCACGAGCAGCTAGGCTCCTTGCCATCACGCCACTGCCTTGACATTGTCTCAACATCATAAGAGTTGCATTACCACTACATCATTAAAACCAAACCTGCTTTTCTATGGAAGCATCATCACCCTGAGACAACAGCTTCACCACCACTATCACGGACTCATTTCAACTTTAGCACCTCGCTACGACTCCCTAAGCCATCACCAAGATTGCATAGTGTCATTACCATAGCTGATGCATCATCATCATTTAAATCACCATCATAACACCTTTATGCCATTGCCACGATCAACACAGCCCCGCCATCACCATCAATCGCAGTACCACCACACTTCATTATGAGTCATTATCATCCCGTCACAGCATCATATCAACTCCAAAACACCATCAAAACTCCAAAATCACAGCCTCATAGCCTCGCCATCATTGCTTTGAAACAACAACACGAAACTCCTATTCCAAACACGAACCAACCCACACCATACTTTACCTTTGTAACATCACAACGCCATCAGTTTCAATGGGGAGTACTCCGGGAAAACAAAGTAGAGGAGGCAAAAGAGTAAAGCGAGACAAACCCGTACACATAAGATTCATCAAAGAAAATTGAGGTCGCCGAAGTTAGGGTTCCGGTGAATTTTTGAGTCCCGATCTACGGCAGAGGAAAGGGAGTTTGTTGGAATTGACCTCGTATTTAGAGAGAGGACATCAATGTGATTCTGAATATGTAAAATATTTTTGTCGGGGGAGGTGGTTGGAGGTTTGTCGCTGTCGGTAGCGGTGGTTTCAGGCGATAGAGATAGATTTGAGCAGAGTTACCCTTTCTGATTGTGGAATTCGTAAAAACGAACAAATGGGGAAATTTTTAGTTTTATTCAATGGGATGGATCGGGTCAAGAACGGAATTGGGATGGGATCCTATGCTAATTCTTTTTTTTCTTACTTTATTGAATCGGATTAGGGTGGCCCACATGGAATTAAATTTAACATTCTTAATATAATCAAACATCACAACAAATTGATTAAACTACACAATTAATAAGAAAAACACACAATAAATATTTTAACTAGCACCAAAGGTCAATTAAAAATTACCCACGCAATACAACATTTTGATAATATTTTTGGTATTTTCCTTCTAATTAACTAATTAAATTAGCTTAATAAGGGATAAAATCTAGCAAAATCACATCATAATAACACAACTATTTATACAATTTTTGGTATTTTGTGCCAAAATTAGGTGATTATATTATTTACACAAAGAACCAATACGTGCAGGCTTCATGTTGTTTAAGCAATAACATGTTGTCTAAAGAAATACCCTGCACATGCTAGTTCCATGCATGTTACCCACTATAACTTTAATGTTGACATGTCCTTTTGTGATATCTTTATGTATTGTAACCATTAATGGAAACAAAATACTATTAGGAATTGATTAACATGGTGAATAGAGGAAGGAAAAATAATATTATAATATGCAATCGGGAGGTATGATATTTTCTATACTGTGTGCGGGGATGTGATGTGTAATAAATTTCTTGACACCCTCATTACTGAGTGTCGGTTTGACTCGCTCTCAGTGTGGGTGTCAATTATACCTAAAAAAGCTTGTGATCGAACTCAAGGAGCTAGAACATTGGTTGATGGTGATTTAAAGGTTAAAGCTCAAGTACAATTAGTTTTGTTTCAAAAATCAAGAGAACTCATGTTTAAAACTATATGTTTTGAACTAATGACAATTCTTCGTATAGTATCAGGTTGGATGCAATGGTGGCTTGCTTCTGGTGTCCTATGTGATAAGAAAGTACCACCTAAAATTAAGGGTAAGCTCTAGAGAGTGGTTGTTAGACCAGCTATATTGTATGGAGCTGAGTGTTGGTCAGTCAAAAACAACAATGTTCAGAAGATGCTAGTAGCCGAACTGAGGATGCTATGATGGATGTGTGGGAATACTATGAAAGACAAGATTAGGAACAAAGTCATTCGGGACAAATATAGGAGTGGCCTCAGTGGTGAAAAAGATTCAGGAAGTGAGGCTTAGATGGTTTGGTCATGTGAAAAGGAGTAACACATATGCCCTAGTGAGGAAGTATGAGAGGTTAGCAGTGATGAGCCTACTGAGAGGTAGAGGTAGAACGAGTAAGAACTAGGGTGAGATGATTAGGCAGGACGTGGCACAACTTTAAATCTCTGAGGACTTGATCCTAGGCAGAGGAGCATGGAGGCCGAGGATTACGGTAGAAGGTTAGAAGATATCTAAGTGTTTCCTCTTATTTTTGTGCATTTTTATTAGTATTGTGGTTGCTTTACTTTACATTGGTTTTCTATCTGTGCATTTTATTCTTTCATTTTTCTTTCTGATTTTCCTCTTCCTTTCCCGAACCCATTTTCAAAACTATTCTCGACTATTGGAAACAACCTCTCTACTTCCCTTAAGGTAGGGTATGGTCTGCGTACACCTCACATTCCTCAAACTCCATTTATACGATTATAATGAGTATGTTCTTATACTTTAAATACTAAAATAGTAGTAAGTTATCATTTGGCAGCAACATGTTGCACTCCTTACCTACATGTAATCCTAATGAATCATAAGAATCAGAATCACGTTGATAATTTTGAATTAGATATGGTGCTCGAACTAATTTACTCGAGTGGTCTATTTTGAGAGCCAATCGACCTAACCCACTCAATCATTTCGGATATAAGTGAATCGCATTAGGTTCAAATGATAAGTGTCCAACTAGGGTTTTGTCATTTCTAGCATCGGTCCATTATTCAAGATCAAATGATGTCTCGTTTTTCTTAGATTTGTTGTTGGTTACTTTACTTAACCCATAAACTACCTTTTCAAGCTGGTTTGTAAGTTAAATGGGCAAGAACTTATGTTGGCATGACACGAATTCTCAATACAATCACGAAAGTAACCAACCAGGGACGAAAACGTGCTTGAATTATCCGAAGGCTATCTCATCAAGGCCATTCTGATATCATACCTAGGCCAGTAACAGACTAACCTACCGGAACGATCAGAAGACCGTCGTCGCAACGATATGGTTTATCACGTCCATCATCCACTCTTATCCAACGAGGCATGTTATAATGGAAGTAAGAGGAGAAAATGACGCAAAAGGGTCCTCTCAAGAGTGAAATGAATAAAAGGGTCCTTAAATTTCTTTTTCTTTTTCTTTTCTCTCAAATGGGTGATTAAGTTTAAATGGGGGGTGATTAGATTTTTTTAAAAATTATGGGACATAATTAAAACAACAAAACCTTAAAAATTACCCACTACTCCACTACCTACCCCAACTACTGATTTTTAAAAAATCAAAAACCCAAACATCCCCAAACATTTTCCCAAAGAATACCAAACATCTCTCCAGCGTTTGAGACCCGTTTTAGACCCGGCTTGTTTTCTCGAAATCAGACTGTCAAAACTCATCGATTGTCACTGAATCTCTATTGTAAGTCTTCTCTGACACCAACATTGTAGTTTTCTTCACCCATTTTCATTATTTTACCAAATTTTTTATCCGATTTTGTTGTTAATAAAAAACCCTAGAATTTTATTTTAAAAGTTATGTTTGTTTATGATTCTGTCTGGGTTGGTTTGGGAGTAGGAAATGATGAAGTTTTGACTGAAATTTGTGTGTAGTTGCCGGTGATATGGTTAAACAAAATCCGCTTGCTTCAAACATCCCGTAAGATGTTTAAAACATCTGTGATGTGCTTGGCCATATCATCGAATGTTGAGCCGGAGGAGATTTAAACATCAATAGAGATGTTTAAACATCAGCCCCTGTAGAATACAAACATTCAGCGTGATGTTTAAACATTACTCATGATGTTTTTTCCTTGTATGTATGATGTTTTAAATATCATGAGTTATGTTTGACTCCGAGTGTTTTAACTACCTTTTTCAGTAACACATATATATAAGGCATTTAGAATATTCTTAAAACTTCTGAAGAGTGGTAATAATAAGCCTACACAACCATGATAGCTGGATATGTTGAATAGGAAAAAGGCCCCATGTTTTTTGCACCATGTTCTATTCTTATAAACATGGGAAATATGTGTAAAGAAACTTATTTGTGTATGTAGGCAACATGCCCCCCAAAAAAGGCAACTGGTAAAGGCTACGGCTGTTGCTGCTGCTAAGAAGGTCCAGAAGGTCACAACCAAGGCCAAAAAGAGGCAAATTCCCATGGAATCCAAAAGTGAATCTCCTCGTGCAAAAAGACAAAGAAGCAGGGCAATACCAGATCTTTTACAGGTCCCTTTCGAGAGCCCAAGTGGTAGTCGTGCTAGTCGTGCTAGTCGGGATCCTTAGCAAAAATCAACACGAAGAGAAAAAGGAACAATAAAGATCAAGAAGCAGTAGAAGGTACAGAGGATGCAGAAGCAGAAGCAGAGGCAAGTGATTGTTAGGTAGATGAACAAAGAGGGGAAAGTGGTGCTCTACCTCAAGTTAGTGAGGCAAGGGAAGGAAGAAGAAAAGTCGTTCATGATTTGCCTGCAACAACAGAAGAAACAACACAAGCAACAATAGAAGCAACAACACAAGTAACAACAGCGGATCAATCTGTAGAGGCAACAGAACAGGAGGTAACATCGATGCTTATGTTAACACATCTTGTATGATGTTTTAAACATATACGGATATGTTCAAACATCACTCCGAATGTTTCAAACATTTTGTATTATGTTCCAAACATAATAAACGATGTTTGAATTTGTTTCAAACATTATAGATTATGTTTCAAACATATTATAAGATGTTTGAAATATGTTGGGTGATGTTTAAACACCTTAACGATGTTTAAACCAAGAAAGTGTTTTCTTCATTAGAAATATGACTGTGTAATGATTGTTTTTCTTGTAAAAAAATCAGGTGGAGTTGGCTAATGAGGTTACCCCATGCATAAAGACTGACCTGCCTGATTTAGTCAAATGAAAACGTGGATGGAATATAATAATGCATTCGCAACAAAGAAGGTGACGGTAAGATCGTCAATGCACTCGAAGTTGGAAAATTTTTGTAAAGCTTTAAACCATTTTAAGCTAATGGAAAGATTCAAGGGAAGCTGTTTCGGACACCTAATCGATTTGCACAAGTCTGTATTTGTTCCAAAGCTGGTTCACAATATTTTACTTCGTCGGGTTGTTTGTCAGAAGAAGTTTGAGGCGTGGTTTAAATTCCATGATCTACCTCTTCGTTTTGGGATGCAGGAGTTTGCCCTGATGACAAAATTGAGTTGTGCCCTACCTTCCCCTGATGAATTCATGGATAAAGCCCATAGCAAGGGGAAATATTTGTGGGATTTTGTTTCAAGGAAGGGGAAGAAGGCTGCATGTGGTGATTATATTCTGGAACTGATAGAGAGTGAAGATCTGGTGAAGGATGATGACGTAAGGTTCAGTTTGTGTTTGTGTTGGTTCGAGCACCAAGTGTTGTGTTCAAAGGACACTAATAGTGGTATTGAGGAATGGGTGGTTTGTCTAGCGAGCACCCCTGAAGACTTTTACAAGTACCCATGGGGAAGAAAAAGCTTTGACTTGACTGTGTTTTACATCCTGAAGGATTTTACAAGCTAGAAGGCTCCTGAGAATAGCTATACACTGTATGGATTTCCATGGGCTTTCATGGCATGGGTGTTAGAGGCTATCCCGGCACTTAAGCTAAGGGCGTATCCTGAGCAGAAGACAATACCACGGATGAAGCATTGGTTGGGGGAGAAGGTAGAAAAAGACCCAGACGCAGTGTTCCAGCATGTTGACACCCAGGTAAGAATTTCTTTTAGTCCCCATATCTTTAGCATTCAACACTGCATTAAATGTGTAAACATTAGTGGTGATGTTTAAACATTACACTAAATGTGTAAACATTAGTGGTGATGTTTAAACATTACATTAATTGTTTAAACATTGGTAATGATGTTTAAACATTACAATATATGCTTAAACATTAGTAGTGATGTTTAAACATTACACTAAATGCTTAAACATTAGTGGTGATGTTTCAACATCACATGAAATGTTTAAACATTAGTACTGATGTTTAAACATTACATTAAATATTTTAGGAACATATATACAAACATTTAACATATATAAGAGTTTTAACATTTGTGGTTATTTTATTGCAGGAGGTGCATCTTTACCTCGTACCCACACCCAAAGAGCTGAGGGATGTTCTTAATGACTTTGTGCCATTTGAGAACGTAGAGGACTACAGTTGTATGGCGTGACAATGTTGAGGAAACAAGCTGATGTTCCTAACACCCCTCTAGAACATGTTGTGCTAAGTCGTGGTGCAATGTTGACGGGATACAGTGGGGGCAGGGGTGCTAATCTTTTTGGAGCTAGTGGAAAAGAGTACACTGGAATTGCTGGGGATCTTTTTGGATATGCTAGAAGGCATGATGAGGGTAGAGGAGGAGTTTTTAGAAGAGAAGAAGATGGCAGCAGTAGAGGACCTGCTAGAAGAAAAGAAGATGTTGGCAGTACTAGAGGAGGAGTTGTGAGGAGAGAAGAAGCAGTGGTGGGTACGTCGACTGGAGAGTGTACTTGCAAATGCTTAAAGTGTAAGGAGGACAATGATAAGTTGATGTTGAAGGTTGGTGGGACTGAGACAATGTTAGAACATTTGAAGGAAATGATGAAAGCCCAGGTGCCCAAGAGAACAGGGTTGAGAACAGTGTTCCCTAGTAGAGTTCTGAAATCCCCATTTACTACTTCAGGAAGAAGAAGATGGTGAGGGGGAAGATTGATCTTTACAAGGCTGTGGATAAGAAGCGCAAAGATGCATTGGATGCCTTCTTGGAAGAGAAGAAAGAGAAAAAGAGTCAACTTTTTCTTGGGCATGAGTACAACTACAAGGATCTGGAAAAGATCATCAGAATGGAAGGCAATTTGGAGGAAAAGGTACACGTAATTCATCCTAATTCTTTTTTGTTAGTGCATATATTAGAGCAGATGTTTAAACATGGATTGGGATGTGCAAACATAACAAGCAGTGTTTAAACATCACAAACAAATTATGATATGTGTAAACATAATACATAATATGTAAACATATTAGTTAGTGTTTAAACATTATGCCTTGATGTTTATAAAATATTAAACATCTCTACGATGTTGCAACATATCACAAGATGTTTAGACATTATGTCTGGTGTTTAAACATTTCCAGTGATGTTGACATGTTCTGCCTGGTGTTTATGTGTTTTCTTTTTCCTTTTTTTTCCTTTTCTGCAGCATGTTGAGGAAATCATGAGCCTGATGAGACTTAAAAGAAAGCCCACTCCCAGTTCTATCTCAAATTCGATGTCATTTTGGATTTGAATTTCTCAAAGAAATTGTGTGAGCTCTATAAGAAGAATTGTGTACTCGCTGATGCCTTGGCTGCACCTATAGAAGTACAGCTGGAGACTGTTCAATTCAAGGATGATATGCTGGACTAAGCACAAGGTAAGCAGCCGAACCCAGGGGTTGTGAAGTGGGCAGGTGTGAAGTGGATTTTCTATGTGTTAAAATTAAAAGATGTTCACTTTTTCCACTGTGGAGTTCCTTATAGAGGAAGGTAAGATAAGGGTGTACGACTCCATGTACAGTGACAATATTGATGATGAATTTGACACACTGATCAAGCCCATCACTTCCATGTTCCCCATTTTCATCAGACAGTGCGAGATGTTCAAAAGTTTTCCAGAGGATATCTTGAACAATAAACTGTGGTCATATGAGCGTGTGAAAGACCTCCCAACAAACAACACTCGTACTGCACCAGGTGGTTATGCCCTAGCCTTCATTGAGCATCTTCTTACAAAGACTCCCTGGGACAAGCACAACACCATGGCGGATTTTAGGGTGAAATGGGTTGTGGACATATTTCATGGGAAGATGGTACCGTAGTTTGATAAGTTATGGTCTGACAATTACGTATTTGTTGGCATGTAAGGATAATTAAGTATTTGTTTTGGCTTTTTTGAATTTTATGTTATGTTATGTTTTGTTGTTGGTCATGTAAGGATAATTATATGTTTTATGTTAAATACTTTGGTTGTATGCACTGTACAGATCTCACTGATATGTCTAAACATCGTATGGATGTTTAGACATCTCATCATATGTGTAAACATATTTGACTATGTTGAAATATAATTCAGATGCTTAAAATATTAATTGGAATATGCTGAAACATCATCCAGATGTTTAAACATGTCAATATATGTGTAAACATCTTATCTAAATGTTTAAACATCTGAAACATTTATACAAAAGTTCCAGCATCTCGAAATATGTCTAAACATCACATTTATGTTTAAAAGGTTAGTTTAATGTGCTGCAAACTATCTTTTCTTTCTTTCTTTCCTTTTTGTTTTTCTTTTTGATAAGCTTTCTACCTTTGCAGTTTTGAACCTTTTAATGAAAAGGCATGAATTAATTTCCCTTAACAATACACCCACACACCCCTTGCTATCCACTATGATTGGTGGATGAAGGTGTTGAATGAAGTTTCTAATTGCATATGGTGTTTGATCAAAGAAATTTGTAACAATAACTTAATTTAAATCATATAGAAAAACTTCATACCACTTCATAATTATTCAAAACAATGGAACTGAAAATGAAAGGACAAGACTACAAAACACGATATTCTAAACAAACAGAAAATTAAATGACTAGACTTAAAAGGAGATAATTCAAACTACATTATATCTTCACTTCACATGTGTGCCGCTGGAGGACGTGGTGGTGTAGAGTAGTTCTGGGGGTCAATCTTGAGTTCAACTTGAATACCACGGAACATACGCTTGATAAGATGTATATTTATCTTATAATCCTCAAAGAATTCGTCGAACTTAGTGGTTAATTGCGTCACTTGATCCTCCACATTTCCAATATATGCTGGTAATTGATCCACATCTGCGCTCAAGGTTACAATATCTTCACTGACATATTCGATTTCAGTGGTCCTTAGCACTCTACGATCACATTCAGTTGCTCTTGAGTGCATTACTCGATGAGGCATCTTTGTTGTTGTTAATGTTGTTGCTTGCTGCAGATTCAAATGCCTGGTTTAGTGTTGGTTTGTGTTGTTTTCTTCAAATTTTATTTGGGCTAGATGGAAGTAATTATGGCACAAATATATAGGCTAAATTTAGTGCCTTTTCGGTTGCATATGTGATGATTACAGGAGGTGCTTATTCATATGTAGTTGTGTATGTGCCTATTGACATCCACCCCTTCATAAATTCACGTACACCCCTTCATAAATCCATGTACACCCCTTCATCTTTTCTCTTTCACACATTAAAATAACTGCACATTCACATTAAATACGACTGCTCATTGTCACAAAAAATACTGCACATTCGCTCCAAATAATAGTTTTTGGCGTCAATGCAGTTTATAAAAACATCATCACACATGTTTAAACATCTCAAGAAATGTTTAAACATCTCGAAAGAATGTTAAACTTCGTGTGGGTATGTTTCCAACATCTTGGTCGATACGCAAACATGAATATTGATGTTTAAACATATTATTACAATGTTTAAACATACTACAAGATGTTTAAACATGATGAGGAAATGCTTAAACATAAGTACTAATGTTTAAACATAACATAAGATGTTTGAAACATCTTGTTAGATGTTTAAACTTAAGCTTGAGTTTTCAATAAGAATGAGTTCAATTATCAATATATACTTACTTTAAAGTATTTTTTTTACCGTTTTCACTCCTAAACCCTTCAATTTTCGATGAAAACTTAGATTAACTTTAATCACTTGATAGATCACTACAAACTCCTTTATTAATATTCATATACATGAGTGAACAAGTTAAAATAGAGTTCTCACTCCAATTTTGTTCAAAATCATTCACATGCACATAGGAACGACTAACTATTGGAGTTTAAACTACCAATATGTTCACCTTTCAATAAAAATACATGTAGACGCTTAGTTGTTAGTGTTATCACTCATAACACTAACACCTTTCACTCAAACACCTCCATCTTGATTGATAGAAACACCACTCATCAGTGTTATCATTTCAAACACATTCAATATCGATGGAATTATACTTTGTATACTTAATCATTAAGTTTATCATTCAAAATGTGTAATTATACATCTTACCACTCAACATATGGTTGAATACTTGCAAAAAATAGATTGCTACATGCAAACATAACATGATATGTTTAAACATTTCATGAAATGTGTAAACATACCGTGATATGTTTCACACATCTCTTACGATGTTTAAACATCATGTAAGATGTTTGAAACACCTCGTATGATGTGCAACATCTAACGAAATGTTTAAACATCAACAACTGATGTTTAGAATATCTGGCAGGATCTTAAACATTTGTCATGATTAAACATATCGTATTATGTTTAAACATCTCATATGATGTTTAAACATAATGAGTTATGTTTACACATGACAGATGTTTAAACATAACACATTATGTTTAAGTTCATTAGTGGGATCGTAAACATAACGACATATGTTTAAACATCTTGTTAAATATTTAAGATCTCGCCTGCTTGTTAAACATTGCAATTACTATACTAAAATGAGAGGAAACACATACGAAAAAGAGACAAATCGACTAGTTATTTATAGAAACTGAATGCAATACATTTATACGTTCGATAACCAAAATTACATGATATAAAAAACATAGATGTAATCTAAAGTTTACAACATAATAATACGTTAAATAAGGAAACTAGATTATATGTAACAACTTAAAATATATCATAAACTTCATCCTTCTACAATCTCCAGGTCCAGTTCATCCAAAATTTGTGTAATTATTTGCATGACCCTTCGGTGATCCCTCGCGTGCCTGTACCTTAAACGCCATAAATCTACTCGTTGTGTTTCCATGGCTCGATTCATCTCCGCCATGTCGTCCTTTAGAATTACAACTTCCAAATTTATATCGCCTCATCGTTCTCTTTGTGGCGCATTCTGTATTGATTGGTTTTGACGGAATGCCTGATCACTATTGCCAACCTGTAAGGGGTCGTTTGATCCTGCTTTAGACATATTTATGCTGTTGAAGTTGTTACTGATGGAAAATTTGTATATACTGTTGGTGCATATAGTGTTGGGTATTTATAGGCTGTCAAGGTGGTTTTTAAAAGTCATCGTTTATACTTAAAGAGACACCTTGTGGAATGAATTTGTCTTTTCAGTGTAGTCGTGCAGTTTTGCAATGTGTCTTTTCAGGAGAACCCGTCTTTTCAGTGTAGACGTGAAGTTTTATACAGTTACTGTGAAACATCCGTCGTGATGTTTAAACATCGAGTGGGATGTTTAATATATTCGGTGGAATCTGAAACATTTCATAATATGTTCACATTACACGTGATGTTTAAACATATTAACTTATGTTTAAACATTTGATCAAATGTTTACACATCTCCACTAATGTTTGCACATTGTTCAAGATGTTTAAACATTTTGTTGTATGTTTAAACATTTTGTTGTATGTTTAAACATTCTGCAAGATGTTTAGAACACTTTCAAGTGCGATCAAACATTTTATATGGAACAAATAAGCAGGCAAAGTATGAGAAAATAAGACACAACTTAATAACTTAATACGAACATAAATAAAGGATTGTCTAAACAGAAATTACATATTAAAGGATTGTCTAAAATGAAGTTCAGAAATTAAACAACAAACACCCAAAGAAAAGGATTGTTCAAAGCAGCAGCTAAACACTTGTTTGTTCATTCTGACTTGGTCTTGTAACTATTGGGCAGGTAGTTTTTTTGTGGCCAAGCCTTTTGCATATCCCGCATTTGTTTCTCCTCCTTTTAAATCTCTCCCCAACGGATGGAATTCTCTTCACCCTCCTTCTTCCACGGCCAAGTTTCAAGTAAGGGCAAGGTAATTTCCATTCATTCAGCTCATGAGGACAGTCATGCCAAGATTGTTCATCCGGAACTGAATAGATTATTTTGGCATATGCAAGCAAGTAGGAATCTACATAATAATATGGCGACGTGTATTCGTAGATTTTCCTCCCAAACTCATATGGATACTTCATCCTCATAGCTGTCATAGCATGTGGACAAGGTATCTTGTCCAAATCAAACTGCTTGCAAGTACATGTCCTGTTGTGTAGGTCCACCTCATAAGTCATATTTGTTGGACCTCCTCTTTTGACTTTGAAAAAATGGGTATTTACTCGATGCACCAGAAGCTTGCTGCCCAATGAATTGTTGGCTGATATCACCTCCTCAATTAAGGGGACACAAGTGTTCGAACTGTGCACAAATTCCATGCGCCTCTGAAGAAACTTTCAGCATAGTTCTCATTTATAGCAATTAAAAGCGCATCAATTGGAAATTCTTTGTGATTCTTGAACATTGAGTTAACGGACTCGACAATGTTTGTGGTCATCACATTGAACCTACAATATTAACAAACAATAAAGTTGATATGAACCTGAATCTGAAACCTGAACAATAAATTATGTCACAAGCAATAACAATGCAGTGAACAGACAGAAACATCAATATATATATTTAAACATAAACCAAAATGTTTCAAACATCAACCATAATGTTTCAAACATCTGCTGAATTGTTGTGAACACATATTAAACATTACAAATATGTTTCAAACATCTATTAAAATATTTAGAAATGCAGTCACACATAATGGAACATTCGTTAATATGTTTAAACATCCAAAACTATATTTCAAACATCAACAACAATGTTTCAAACATCAAAATATATGTTTGGTGTAATTCAGGTACCTGTTTCCAGGGAAGTGTGCTCTGCTCCACTTCTCAACCCCAAGATCAACCAGATAGTTGGATACCCTCGGGTCAATATCTTTAATTTCTTTCAAATGCTTATCAAATTGAGCAATCGTATACGCCTCCGCTGCAGTAATGTATTTACCAATTAAATCTCCACAATAAAAAGTCGTGCGGAGGTTCTCACCAAGGTGCCTCATGCAATAACCATAGTTAGCAAATGGGAAAGCCTTAGAAATAGCTTTTTCAATGCTTCTATGCCTGTCAGAGATAATGCATAACTCATCATCGTCAGGGACTATTCCGACCAATTGCTCAAAAAAGAATTTGTAGGCGGCATCGCACTCTTTGTCAACTACACAAAATGCAACAAGAAAGATGTGATTTTGAGCATCCTGACCAACAGCGGACAACAACACTCCCCCATATGGACCCATCAAAAAAGTGCCATCAACAGCCAGCACTTTTCTAATAGTTTTAAACCCCCTGATCCACGCACCATAAGAAACAAAAAAATGCAGAAACCTCCCTTGTTCATCAAGCTGTAATGTTGTCTTGCTTCCTTCATTTAACTGCCGAATCATATAGTTGTATGCACCAAGAATGACATAGCCATGTTCGGGTGACCCCCTTGCCAAACACTTTGCAATGTTAATGCCCTTGAGACACTTCCAATAGCTTATTTTACAACCCAACTCTGCTAGAACTGCATCCTTGATTTCTTTGGTGGATGGTGCTTTTCCATCATGAAATCTGTTCTTCATGTACTCTCCAACAACATTGCACGTGGCATGTGGATGATGTCTTTTAGAATGCTCAGAACCACAAGTGTGCTCGCTGTTGTAGACTGTGATATAAAACATGTCACAACTCTTGTACTTCATGGCTCCAATCCACCAGTGGCAATTCTTGTCCACATATTTAGCACAAAATACATTCTTCTTATTCTTCACATACTGAAAATAGAAAGGCACTGTCACTGCAGCAAGCTTCAATGGCACAACAAACTCGCGCTTGTTCGTGAATGTTTGCCCTTTGTAGAAACCAGTGTCGTCCATCCGAGTATGGCTGCCTTGTGATTGTATTGAATCAGGAAACTGTACCTCATTATCTTCTTGGATTTCTGCTGCTTCTTCATCTTCTTCCTTCTCAGGCACATTCATATTTAATGAATCCTTCTCCCCAATATTATCCAACCCATGATTTTGTTCATTAGAATTTTCAGTCTGAGGAACCACATTTACACGTAGAGTGGCCTAGCACCAGATGCATCTACATCAGCCATAAAAAGAGAGACATCAATGTCATTCCTAATGTGATGCCGGGTGAATTGGCTTAGTTCCCAACCATCGAGAGCCAAGCTTGAAGAGCACAAAGAACACGAGTCAAGGGCCCGGAAGCAACTTGAAGATCATGCATTGGAGCGCCAAGGAAGGAGGACCACCTAGGCTACAAAGGAGGAACATCTGAGGCGCATTTTGAGGCATTTCAAGGAGCTTCAGGAAGAGGCGGACCGCCTACTCAAAAAGGCGGACCGCCTAGAAAATGTGAGCTCTCTGGATTCTTAGCAGGCGGACCGCCTACATGCTAGGGCGGACCACCCACTTTACTGAAGGATGCATGGGGCGGAGCGCCTACTAGGGGTGGGCAGACCGCCTACCCCTGTTACAAGCCCATCCGAGTTTGCTCTATTTTGTTGTGTAATTACATCTGTAGCCCTAAGTGACTTGTATTATTTTTATAACATTTGAGGGCTTTTTAGTCATTTTACTTAGGAGTGTGGGAAAACTATAAAAGCCACACTTAGTCTTTCATTTAAAAACTTACCTTGTATTGAATTGAGAGAAGAGAGAATTAGAGAAGGCCGAGCCTTTCTTCTCGAAGCCCGAGGCTTCATGTATCTCGTTGACTTGGAATCTATGGAGATTCACCACTAGTGTGAATTCCTTGTAAGGTTCGAGTTTCATTCTCCCTTTTGGATAATTAAACTCATGTCTTGAATTCCAATTATCCCTTCTTTCTTCTCGTTTCTTGTCTCCCCAATCCTTGTTTACCGATATCTTCATTGATATCACATATCTTATTTATCGCTTCCATATAGTTTAGCTCGTATTTAGCTTCTGCTCGTTTTACCCTGCATCAGTTGGTATCAGAGCAAGGCTCGGGTTATGTTCTTACAAACCCTCGTTCCTTATTCATCGTGTTAGTATTGTTGTTATTGTTGTGTTTGTTCTTGAAAATTTGAAGAAAAACAAAAAAATTGAAAACGGGGGTTCCTAGTGGTAGGCGGACTGCCTCTCCCTAATCAGCTCTCTTGACTTTTACAGGGCGGACCGCCCCTCTCCTGAGGCGGAGCACCTTTTTGCTGAAGGGTTCCTCGAGTAGTTTTTGCTTAGGTTTTCACTTGTTAATCGCCCATGGGCTTCAAGGTTAGTGTTTCTAAGGTAATTGGCCTACTTGAAAGACACTAATTCTTTAGCGTATTAGGACATTCGTGCGTAGAGAAGACTAGAACTCAAAGAAGAGTCGTAGATTTCTCTTTGGCCTCAAGTGCGCACTTTAAATAGCCGTCCGTACATCGAGTCTCATTAACTCCATTCCAAACTTTAACTTGGACATACTAGTTGTGATCACCTTGGTTCCCAAGTTGATAAGGCCTCGCTCTTGAGTGTTCATAAATTGAGTGATACACGTGAGAGAGTGACTTTTGGGAGGTTTTGTTCTTTTGGTGTTGCAACAATGTCGGATGTTGATTGTGGAGATTATGGCTCATGTGGGGATGATGCGAGTTGCTAGGACTCGTATGGTGATGATGGAGACTATGGTTCCTTTGATGATGAAGATGGCCATTACTGTGATGATGGAAACCATGGCTCCTATGTTAATGAAGCGGTTCACTATGATGATCGTGAGGTTGAAGAAGACTATGAAGCTTGTGATGATGAATTGGATGAATCTAATGCTTCAAGTCAAGAATACGAAGATGGTGACGCTTCAAGGTAAATTGATCCTACTTACTCTTCTTGTGATGATTATGAAAATGTTGGTAGTGACAAAGATAGAGTTGATGATGATGTTGATTATAGAAATTGTTCATATGCATCTTCTGTTGGTGTTGCTTGTGGTGTACAAGGGAGTAGTAGAGGACCTTCCATTAGTATGGGAGGCGGTGGTGGTTGTTCCATGGGAAAGAAGAAGTTTGCATCTTCTAGGTACGCTAAGCGACCTAATGCTTTTAATTCCCATGTGGAGGATGGTTTGAGATATGGTGTTGCTTTTGCTACAAAGGGGTTATATGCCGTGAGGGGCGTGGATGGTTGTAGTAGGAGTAGTACTATGGGCTATGGAACCACAGCGAGAGGCACTTATGGGTTTCATGGCAAGGTTCCTTCCTCGACTTCCAACAACCTTTCTAATATTGGGAGAGTGACGGGAAGTGGAGGTTGTTCTAGTGGTGTTGCCACTAGTGGAGAGATAAGGAAGACCCAAGTTGTTGGTGTTGACACTTGTGGGCGTCCAAGTTCTCATTTGGATGCCAATCTACAAAACTTGGGTAGACGTAGCTTCGTTGTTGAGGTAAATGGTATTGGAGGATACTTGCTCAAGATTGGTGATACCGATGCCAATTGTATTAGCACCTCTTTAGTTGATAGGCTTAGGATACCATGCCATAAGCTAGAGCATCCTTATGAGTATGATGGAGTATGGGTTTCAAGGGAGGCTCGGTTACTCATATCTCATAGGAATTATAAATGCTATGTGTGGTGTGGTGTGTATCCCATGTGTCATATTGATTTTTGGATAGGTGAGCCGTGGTTGGAGGGGAAGAGGGTGCAATATAGTGTGATGAAGGATGCGTATCTTGTGGGCATAGGGCATAGGGCAAAGGGTTTATGACTTTGGCCTTATCAGGCAAAGGGTCAAGTGCCTACTAGTGCACCTTCTTTGGCTATGCAAAGGAGCAAGGGCCAAGAACTTCATTCCATGGGTAACAATGTGCAAACAAGAAGTCCTACAAACACAAGCAATGGTGGGACAAGTGCTAGAAAAGAGTTGATGGATGTCAACAAGGTGAGCCAACCACAAGTTGCAAAACCAAGTGGTTTACCAACAAAGAAGAAGGAGACATCACGTGATGAGTCTCCAAGTCCTAGATTCCGGGTTGATGTAAAATGTCCACCTACTCTGGCTATGGGTATTCTTTGGCCTCGTCCCAATTCATCCGAATTTGAGAGACAAAAGAAATAGAGGAGTAAGGGAGCGACCGGTGACAACTCTCGAGTGGAAAAAGGAGAGGTTGTGTTGAGTGATGTGAGTGGGTTGTCACCACCCGAATCTACACTCGACCTTGGAAAAAAATTGAGGGAAAAGAAAGAGGGAAAAAGAAAAATTGAGAGTGAGGACACCCCTTATTCTAACCTTAACCTTTTATCTTTTTCTTCTATTTGTGTGAATTCTTGTGTAGCGATTCTTGGAGGCAAACCGATGGAGCCTCAACCATGTTCCAAGATGGAAAGACAAGGTGAAGGAGATGCCGAATGTGAGCTACAAGGTGGAGACATTCATGACACTTCAAGTGCGTTGAGTGAGCAAAATGACCACTCAAAAGTATGTGTTAGTTCTTCCTCCCTTGAGCATGATACTTCCTTGTCTTGTGTAGTTGTTTGTAAAAACTCTAGGCTAGTTGATGATTTGCATGAATACAATGTGTTTGCAACTAGTGTAGAGCCTTTGGGTCAACTTGTGTGTGAAAATGAACCACTAGTTGAGAGGATTGAAAAGCCACATCATGATGTGAGCTCGGTTTTCATTGAACCTCTCTTTAGTGAAGATATTATAGTTGACCTTGTATGTGAGCCTTGTTATGACACCCCACCCATATTTGATAAAGGAGAAGATGAATTGCATGATAATCTTATTCTTCCCTTTGAATGCTTAGTTGCTAGTGGTGGTCTCTTGTATCGTAGTGAGGGTGGATGTGACCTTGAGGAGTCTCTAGAGTGTGAGATAGATCGATTTATTTTCGATGACTCCTCCAGTGAGAGTGAAGGACCTAGTCTTGATACTATGCTTTTGTGCAACCATGAATTTGAGGTGCATGCCTTTACATTTCTATTGTTTGAAGTCAATCTCATTTGTGGTAGTGAATTGTATCGGACTAGGGTCGGTAGTAGAGTCGAACCTCTATGGTTTGTAAAGTTAGGCTCTATGGATGATCCATTATTTGGAACTCCAAGTGAGGAGAATGGTCTTGATGTTGGTCGTGTTGACCTTTCTTCTAGTAGTTCTAGCCTTCATTGTGTGGACTATAATGATAAAGAACCTATTTTGGAGACCTTCCTTTGGAGTTTGTCTAGTGAGGAGGATCGTCTTGGAGGTGACTTTGGAGGTGAGAAGGTACCTCTCGGTGTGTGTAAGAGTGCTTCTAAGAAGGGGAGTGGATTAGTCGATGTTAGTTGTGAATTGAAGTATTTTACTTACTCCATCCCATATGTTGAGCACACCTTGAGTGTTGAGCATGCCAAAGCCGATGTGTCACCTTGTGATAAAATTGATTTGAAGGCTTGGTGTGTTGGTCATAAGCTTAGGGGTTGTGGGGAAATTGATTGCTATGTCTTGCATGTTCCTTACCCTATCGATCCCTTTGTTTGTCTTTGTGTTAGACACACTTTCTTCTTGAGTCAAGTACTTGTCGTCTCCTTTGGAGGCATAAGCATTTTAATTGTTATTGATGCTTGGCTCTATCATAAGAGTGTGTTTTCCATACTTTTGGCACTAACCTACTCTTGTAGTGGGAAGTTTGTTGTTTGTGCTTGTTTTGGATGTAGGCGTTGATGGTTTGATTTCGAGGACGAAATCCTTTCAAGAAGGGGAGAATGATGCCGGGCAAATTGGCTTAGTTCCCAACCATCGAGCGCCAAGCTTGAAGAGCACAAAGAACACGAGTCAAGGGCCCGGAAGCGACTTGAAGATCATGCATTGGAGCGCCAAGGAAGGAGGACCACCTAGGCTACAAAGGAGGAACATCCGAGGCGCATTTTGAGGCATTTCAAGGAGCTTCAGGAACAGGCGGACCGCCTAGAAAATGTGAGCTCTCTGGATTCTTGGCAGGCGGACCGCCCACTTTACTGAAGGATGCATGGGGCGGAGCTCCTTCTAGGGGTGGGCGGACCGCCTACCCCTGTTACAAGCCCATCCGAGTTTGCTCTATTTTGTTGTGTAATTACATCTATAGCCCTAAGTGACTTGTATTGTTTTTATAACATTTGAGGGCTTTTTAGTCATTTTACTTAGGAGTGTGGGAAAACTATAAAAGCCACACTTAGTCTTTCATTTCAAAACTTACCTTGTATTGAATTGAGAGAAGAGAGAATTAGAGAAGGCCGAGCCTTTCTTGTAGAAGCCCGAGGCTTCATGTATCTCGTTGACTTGGAATCTATGGAGATTCACCACTAGTGTGAATTCCTTGTAAGGTTCGAGTTTCATTCTCTTTTTGGATAATTAAATTCATGTCTTGAATTCTAATTATCCCTTCTTTCTTCTCGTTTCTTGTCTCCCCAATCCTTATTTCCCGATATCTTCATTGATATCACATATCTTATTTATCGCTTCCACAGCTCATGTTTAGCTTCCGCTCGTTTTACCCTGCATCATAATGTGAGAGGGTGCAGTCTTTTGCTTTGCGATGCTCAACAAGTACGTAATAGAAAGATCCCTCGGATCATCAAGAATTCCCCAACTTTGAATGATATTTTCAACCAGCTGATTATAAGTAACCTGCTTACTAACAAGAATGGGTCAACTCTCTTTCACAACGGGAACCCAAACAAAACTTTTAGCTTTCTCCACCCATTCTCCGATATAGTCAACTACCAATAATACGTGCCCCATTATTTGTCCTGAAGATTCAAAGAGGGTCTACATTAGGTCCTTATAGCATAAATTCCATAATACAGTTGTTTATAGAAGCCATATTCACAAAAAATGAAAGATACTGCTTTAAACATTCTATAAAAAAATTTACAATGTTTACACATCGATATAAATATTTAAATATTTGGAATAATGTTTAAACATCCTGAGTGATGTGTAAATATCATTCAGGACTGTCAAAAAATCGATACAAATGTTTAAACATATATTTATGTATGTTTAAACATTTATTTAAGATGTGTGCATGATGTTTGAATATCATTCAGGATTACTAAACATCATTGAGGATGTTTAAACATAAATGCAAATGTTTAAACATTTGGAATGATGTTTAAACATCCTCGATGTTGTTTAGATATCATTCAGGACTACTAAACATCATTGAGGATGTTTAAACATACGCCCATATGTTTAAACATCCTCAATGATGTTTAGTAATCCTGAATGATATTCAAACATCATGCATGATGTTTTAACATAAGTCCAAATGTTTGATGGTTTAAACATACACTCAGCAGCCACATATGTTTAAACATATGATACGATGTGCACAAAAACATCAACGAGATGTTTAAACATCAAACATCTCGTCGACGGATGTTTGACCAGAAACCAAACCCAGTTCCTGAAATTTGTCAATCCGGTAGCTTTTAGCTTCAAATCAAATTTCTCAACTATAAAGTTAAAGAACAATTACCAGAGACCAAATGTGGCTGAAAATCTACGACGATTAGCTGAGATTCGTGTTGTAAATGGCTGAGCAAATTTTGACAATTCCCAAATTTTTTTAGAACAAATCTGTTGCAAAAACATAATATACTTGGAAATGGTTGTTGAATCTACTTTGGTGAGCTGATAGTGAACCAAAAAATCATACCGGAAACTCGCCGGAACCGGCGGAGCAGTGAGGGGGGGGGGGGATATTTTGGGAGGGAAATTTTTGTTTGCCATTTTTTGGGGGGTAAAATGAGGGTTTTGTAGGGGGTGCAAAGTGTAAACTTAAAAACTTGGGGAATAAGTTTTTATACACATTTTATACCATTAGCACTAATCATAATGGAGGACTCTATACCTATTTTTTTAAAACTTGAGGCCCTTTTCATTATTAAAAGACTTAGTTGGGACTTGTTTTAAACTTACCCAAGTAAGAGACTAGTTAGGGTTAGCCAACTTATAAATACCCCTTGCCTCACTCCCTGTAAACCACTTATTATTTTACTATGCTGATACTCTACTCAAATTATCACGCAAACGACTATTCTAAAGGTTATTTGTTTCCGGATTATTTGCAAACTTTGGGCTCAATCAAGCTTCACTCAATAAGATCTTTTTTGTTTTTTCTGTTTTTTTAATCATATCTTGTTAATTATAAATGTTTAGTCATTTAATCTCAAAGACGTTTCCATAACTGAATTGTCGAAGGAATTATTTCATCTTAATATAACGCTTTGCTTGTGGTCTAATAATACAATTCTAATTTAGTAATCTAAAAAGCTAATTTAGGTTACACTATATAGCAGATAATATTATAAAGAAAATACGGAGTATCAATGACTATATGATTAGTTTGCTCTAATTTCATAGCAATATTGTATTAGGTACATTACATAAAGAAATAAAATGAGAGTTGAAATATCTGTTAAATCAATATAATCTAATGTGTTCAAAGACACCATATTGCAATTTGAGATGATTAATATTTTAAATATTTTCTATGCATCGAGCAGGTTCTACTATATATTAGTATATAGATATAGATATTATTACTATACAAGTTTAGTAATAACAACATCATCTTCATCTTTCTCCCTCTTATTCTCTCTATCAAGGGTGACAGTTTTTGCTTTAGGTAACATATAAAAAGCCTCAAAACAAATGACTAAATGGATCAGAGAAAGTCAAGAAGTAAGGGACACCATCCTGTTGTAAAAGTATGCAATTTAGAAAGAAAAGAAAAACAAAGCATGGAATCCAACCATTCAACAGTAAAACAATTTTGACACAATATAACTTCCTAGTAGGACAGGCTTCAGGTTTAAGACAACGTCATCCTTCTCTTGTCATCCTGCTTCTTTTATCTCCCCAGTTGCGAGTAAATTCAGACCGGCCTCATTCCCTGTTCCTTCCAAGTTTCAGCATCACATGCATGCCATGCAAATGGCTGTATGCAATGAAGTTCATACTGATTTCACTGTCTCTTGGGATATTCCCTTGGTCCAAATATGGTGGATCCAATTCTCACATTGGTGCTGCCCATTTCTATCTGCACCATCACCACAGACAATCAACGACGCATTACACATGTCTATAGTCTCTTAACAGCCAGTTTCCTATGAAGCTTACATATTCCTTGGATGAGCAAACAGCTCATACTTTTTATACTCATTGCTACTTTGAGAACAACACAAACTATACAGATAAGCAACTAATATATTACTTAAGTCCATTGGTGAAAAAGCGCAAAATGAATCCTGTGGCCTCTTGAACAATCGCAACTGATTCACAAACTACTTTCATCATTTTGGTCCACAAAGGAAAATAAGTTGAGGAGGAAAATATATATTTGCATTAGCACCACTAGAGGAAGCCTTAAGTTAAACAACACAAACTTAAGGGCAACCAGGAGTTTGATGGACCGTACATGATAAAAGCAGCAGTAACTAACAGAGGAAAGCAATGAGAAGTCGTTTTTTCAAATTGAAAATCAGATTTGTTTTATGAAAGAGATCAGAGTTTTTTGAACTATGGTAAGAAACACCAACTTACCGCTAGCTCAAAATCACTAGACATGCCCATTGATAGCTCACATTGAGACTCCGCCACACCAAGCACCTTGCAAACTTCAGTTCTACAGTTCAGTAGTGTCTATCCCATCACAACAAGAAAAATAGTAATCAGCAATTCGGAGAACTGGCGAAATTTGATGGGCGTTACAATAAGCATTTTTCCGAGATTCCAAAATACATGACTGAAGTCCATTCATTCGATAACAAACTTCTTAAGAATTCCACATAAAAGAAATTACTTAGCACAAGAAAAGCATCCCTCTATCATACATAAAGATCAAAGAAAAGGGAAGAAACTTCCCATAACTATGAACAAAATTGATGTCATGACCATTATCATCGCTGACAATAGCCTACTTTCAGTAATTTACAAATGTTTCTTCATATCCATCTTTCAGTAAAGGGTGGTAAGAGACGTTGGAATTCTTACATCTCATCTACAACTAAATTCCGGATTCATAACAGAATATACCTTGAAGTTCTCTGGGGTTGAAGTGTAGTCAGGCCTTCCAATTGTCATTAGACCAGAGAACTCAAGGTTCGGGCAATCCAGCTTGACATGTTTGGCAAGCTCTACGCAATTTGATGGATCACAACCAGATTTTGCTGCAGTTAGTAAATTTAACTAATTGGTCAGTTCCGAGGCCTTCCTTCTATGGCCTTTAATGTCATAAAAACAAGCATTGTGCAAAACGATCAAACATGCATTACTAGTAGTGAGAAAGAATAAGCTAACAAGTCAGATTTAAAATTTGATGAGATTTCATCTGCAATGTGCAAGTTAACCGGTAATCTGAGGACTTGAAGCAATGAGTTAAAAACCTGTCATAACCTAAGCCATACTGCTCCAAAGGTACCAAAAACCTAATAGCCTGCAGAACCTGATTGCTACAATCATCATCAACCCCAACTATGTCTCTCAGGATCTGTAAGCAAGAATGAGGAGAAAATATACTCACACTCTTCTCCACTGGTATTTACTTGAACCAAAACCTTCAACGGCTGCCTGCCAATGCTTGAAACCACGCGATCAAGTTGATTTGCAAGCTGCAGATTAGAAAAGGTGTGGTATTACTGATCAACTTTGTTCGGTTCCAACAGTAAGACACATTCAAATAGACTATAATCTTACAATCGAACTTATTATAGTTTCAAGTTGATTTTTATTTGACAGTGACCAGAAGGAACACAGGAGAAAAAAGAATGTAGCAGCACACTCCTTCGAGCTCAGTTTATAAACCGAAAGTGCTTTCACTTAGCTAGCTGTTGATGTTACGATGATAATCAAGTGGATCTAAGTTATGGTGATCTCAATTCTTGTTGTCCTGCTGAACTCTGGAATTAAATTAACAATCATAATGCTACTAGGTTAGTGAATATAGAGCAGTGACATTCTCAAGATTAAACGGACAGACTACTTCGCAACCATTATAAAAACTGGTTTAGTCTTTACCTTCTGGTTATCAACACCCTGAACCATGGCTAGATTGGGAACAGCAGCTGCAATAATGGAGGTAAACTTTAGACGACTTAATATGATATTCTTATCCCATTTACACATACAAGCAGAAATGCTTCCTGAGAGTAAGGAGGGGGGAGGGGTTCTGGTCTTGTCAGGATACTAAAAAGAAAACTTTTATACTCTAGTTAGACACTCCAACACTCATCTATCAGGTCCTTGGCGCTTGGCACTACATAAAAGTTCTTAGTTGAAATGGTAAAAGTAACTTAGAGGATACGTGATAGATTTGAGATAAAATATGCAGGCTTGTGGTTCACCACGTTAAAGCATCGAGAGGCAATTTAGTCCCTATTTGGAGTCCAAAAAGGAAACGCTTCTCTAGTGTAGTTAGACCGTTCAATGTTATCTTACAGGTCCTTAGCACAAGATACAACTTTTCAGTCGAAAATGGTTCGCAGATGTTAAAATAATGCAGACTTGTATCATAGCAAGTTCACAACTAGAGAAGAATCAAATTAACCAAATCTAACATCTTATGTAACATTTAGATAAAAGAGGGGATCCAAAATTTTAAGTCTTTGTTGGATACCAGTGAACTCGCTACTTGTTCAACTCTATCTAATCATAGAGACAACGCGAAAACATAAAAGTAACAAAACTGAAATTCACAACATATATTCGGATGAGGTTAGTACTCAAAAGTTGTTTCACTTTATTGCTCTGCAAATGCCCGATATAATGCCATTCAATGTCCTTCGGAAGCTGCATATATATATCAACATATATAATCACTATTGCACATAAAAGAAAATCGAGTAGCAATCAAATTACGTAATTAATTCCTTTGTATCTATTCAGCTCAGTTACCTCAGGAGCTTTCTGGATAATTTCTTGGACATAGTTTTCACCGAAACATCGGTGACCAGCTTCATAAACTTGGGTAATAAGAGAAATATGCTTAGTTTTGCTAACTGCCACCACTCTCACGTCATCAGCTCGGCGGCCGGACCTTTCAGCAGCCTGCCGGACTCGGTGGAAAACTGACCGCAGCGCCGTAACAGCCAGCCCCTCCGCAGCCGGAGCAGCCATCACTTTGCGCTCTTACGTGTTGGGTTTCTGATTATTTCTCTCGCGCGCTAATCATGGTTTAAAGAAGGGTAGGTGATTGATTGTTTACGTCAACAAATAGAAGCCACATGATAATAGCAGCTAGTGGGAGTACCAATTAGAATCATATAAGAAATGTGTGGCCTACTGTGGTTTAAATAATGGTTATTTTTTTTTTGGGTAATACATAGATAGCCCTCTAAACTTGTCACTAACAATCACTTAAACACCTTAACTCATCCAGTGATCAGATAGACATCTCAACTAATTAAAATTGTGCCTTTTAAACAGTAGGTTCTGACACCAATAGCATAAGTTACAGTCTCCTGACGTGGAAAAGTAAACCACTAACAAATAGCCACGTGTCAAAAGGGGTGAAAAGAATTAAAAAGGAAAAAAGAAAATTTGATTATAACAAAATTAAAAAAAAAGAACGATTATTTATTTCTCTCACAAATGGGTCTCCATTAACAAAATCGATTCACGTCACTTTTTCAATCTTTCATCAAAAATTAGTGGCAATGGTTCCTAAACTTACCTAGAGGTAACATAGAAGGTATAAAATAAGTGTGTTTTATTTGTGTCTCATCAACAGTGGGCTAGGGTTTTTTAAGAAATTGATTTCCTTCAAATTTGCTCAAACTGTTTGAACTGGAGGGGATTTCTCCTTAAAGGTGTGTTCTTTACCATATTTTATCTCATGTTTCTTTAATTTCTTATTTATGAAGGGAATTTTATTATGTTGGTTTCAATATTAGGGTTTATAGTTATTTTTGTAATTTAGGGCTTTTTTGTTAAGGATTATTGAAGAGAATATTCATTGATTTTTAATCACTTCTTTTCAGAGTAAGGTGACATGAGTCATATTCAAGTAACTTTCCATCATGGAGGTAAATCTACGGCTGAATCAACACAGTATGTCGGAGAGCTAAAGGAACAAGTTTACACCATTGATAAAGATCACTTCTCTCTAGTCGAGATGTGTAACTATACAAAGGAAATAGGATATTTAATAACTACAGGTTTCTATGTACAATGCTCTAGTACAAAACAATTTTTTTTAGCAGAAAATGATAGCCAACTGTTAAGTTTAGTTAAACTTTGAAGCATGCGGACCCATTTCATTTGCATGTTAACCATATAGATGGATTGGGAGATACTGAAGAAGGAGTTGTAGAACAACCTGGTGATGACTTAGGTTCTAAAAATGATGGCTTTGGGGAAGATGACTTGGAGGGTATTCCAAGTTAAGATGATAGTGATGTTGATGATGAATTGAAGGTTGTTCACAATGCTGCTAGGCAAGAAAAGAAGAACAAGGAAAAGAGCAAGGCACTTGATGTTGATGAAGAAATGATGATTAGGAAAAGAAAGAAGGCAATTCCTACACGAGCTGTGATTGTTGGGGAAGCTGGAATTAATAAGGGCTTTCAGGATATGTGGAAGAATAAGGCTGAGAAATATGCTGGAAAATTGGGTGGAGATGATGACTACCTTGACAGCTCCGATGAAGGAAGTGAAGACTCCACTGAAAGATTGGATCCACTTGCTGAACCTGGTATTGATTTACCAAATAGAAGAAGTAGCATCAAAGTCAGGTATGATGCATCATGTCAGATTGCTTTCTTTTAGCTATGTATGATATTTAAAAGTGTTGAGTAGTTTAGAAAAATGATTGTTGATTATGCTATTCAAAACAACGTTGAATTAAATTATGGCCTAATAAAAGACATAGAGTAAGAGTTAACTGTTATTTTAAGATTTGTAATTGGGAACTTTTTGCCAGTATTGATACTGATTCAGGGAATTTCAAGGTAGAGAAGTATTATCCAGCCCATAAATGTCTTACAAAAAATAAAAACAAGCTTTGCAATACAAAGTATATTTCTGAGAAGTTGCAAGATGGAATTATATCCCACCCTAATATTAGAGTACATGAGTTGCAAGAAGCTATTATGGAAGAATGAGGCTTGCAGGTTGGGAGGTCATTGTGTCATAGAGAAAAGATGATGGTTATTAGAAAGTTTATGGGTGACTGGAATATGGAGTTTGCAAGCCTGCTAATTATGCTGATAAAATAAGTCTATCTATCTTGAGACTTCTCGTTGGGTAAGGACAGATAATGAAATTGTCCCAGGGATGCATCTATTTAAGTACTTTAATGTATGTTTTGATGCTTTGAAGAGTGGCTGATTAGCATATTGCCGAAGAATTATTGGCTTTGATGGTTATTTTCTAAAGGGAGCTTGCAAAAGAGAAATTTTAGTGGCTATTGAAAAAAATAGAAACCAATATATGTATTCAATTGCTTGGGCTTTAGTGGACCAAGAAATACTTCACTATTGGAGTTGGTTTACCACTTATCTTCTTGCAGAATTGGAACTAGGTGAAGGTGATGGAGTAACTATCATGTCTGATAACCAAAAGGTACCTATTACCTGTTTGATACTAATTTTTTTTCTAATTGTGTTAATAATTTTATGTCTAGTTGAATTACTAATCTATTTTAAAATAGAGACTTGTACCGGCAGTAAGACACATCTGGGCAAACTGTCAGAAAACCTGGAAAGGTGAAGAAAAGAGAAAATAAGTTTGGAGGTGTTCAAAAACTAGTTTTCCCGTATTATTGAAAGAAGAACTAGCACAATTAGGAAAACTTGGGGATGAGATATGTAAGCATTTGTTTAGCTACAATAAAGAATACCGGTGTAGGGCGTACTTTAATGAACATGTTAGGTGTGATGCAGTGGAAAATAACATGTGTGATATATTTAACTCATGGATTGTGGGTCCTAGGCATCGGTCAGTGATTAATATGCTTGAAGAAATTAGGCATAATTTGATGAATAGACATGCTGACATGATTAAGTTTGCTAATTCTTGGGATTATGATATTGCACCTATGGCTAGAAAAGTTTTAGAAGACACAAGAAATTGGGAGGAAATTGAAGGTGATACGGAATGTAGACACTGGTTCAGAGGTGTTTAAAGGGAAATTTTGACACACAGTTGATACAAATAGAAGAACTTGCACCTGTAGGACTTGGATGTTGAGAGGAATTCCTTGTCTACATGCAACTTGTGCATTAGACAAAATTGGTAGAGAATAAGAAGATTACGTGGAACGCTGGTAGAGGAAAGATATTTTTCTACAGGCTTACCGATACCTCATTCAACCAATCCCTAATATGAAGATGTGACCTGAATCTAATAATCCACCAATTAAGCTACCGGAAGTCAAACCAATGCCTGGAAGGCCAAAAAGATGTAGAAGAAAGGACAGGGATGAGCCAAAGAAGAAATGGGAGAAAGCCTCAAAGAAAAGAGTAAAAATGTCTTATTTTATTTGCCATCAAACATGCCACAACAAATCAGGATGCAAGGTATATATTTGTACTTTGTAAATTTCATTTTATTATCATTTTGCATCTTATTTTTACCTTTTATGATTTAATTGATAGGCTGAATTACGGCAAGGACATGGTAACACCTATCCTAGCACTCAAATGGGTCAAGGGAATACCAACAGTAGCACTCAATAGTCGACAACACAAGGTCCAAGTGTGTTAAGTGCTCCAGCTTCTTTATGTGAGGAGACATCAAGGGTTAGAAGGAGTACAAATGGAAGAGGCAGGAGTAGGACACTAGGAGTTGGAGTTGGCATAGGATGAGAAAGGGGAGCTGTCTGAGGAAATATAGCATATACTGCTACTACTGTTGTTGTTTCTGGAAATGCAGCACCCACTACATCTGTAACTGTTGTTGTTAAATCTCTTTCAACAATACTTAATAAGAAAAAAGATGAGAATGTTGGTTTTGGTATTTTACAAACATTCAATCAGGCAAAAAAGTCCTTAATGTGAGTATTATTTCACTTGGTAATAAAAGAGATGGGTTGTACGCTCAATTAATTACTCAATTGTTTTTTTTTCATTTTCAGTCTCGTAGACCTAGTTAAAGAGTTTTTTCAAGTGGAACTAGTGTGAAGGATGCTTCAGAACGTAATGTTGATCTTAGGTTTAGGCCACATGGACAAAACAGAATGGAAAGAAGGCTATCAGCTCGAACCAGCTTCAACAACAAAGAAATATTACAAGGTTTGCCACAAGAGTGCAACAAGCTACCTCAAGTGCAATAGCAGATGTTTAGGACTTTAGGAATTTAGTCTTATTAAATTCAGTTTATACAATGTTCTTTTTAGTCTTATGTATGAACCAATTTTAGATGGTGTGAATGTTTTGGCCACTATTATGCTAGTACTTTGGATGTGTTTTGTGACCTTTGGACAACATTTTTGAAATAGAATGGTCATTTTCACTACAACAAATGTGTCAAGATCACGAATGCTTGGACTTTGCTGCAGGTCATTGACATTGTCTGGTATCACCATGATACTGCTTGTACGTCTAGAATCATGTGCCTCGTATAAATTTGGTGTATTTAAAAGATTCCTCTTGATTGGAAATGGATCAACTCACTGGCCAAATGGGAGTAAAAAAGTTACAAGATTAAACATAATTCCTCTGTTAGCATATTTCAATTTTGATTCCTGCTAAGTAAGCAAGGATATGCTTGTATCACTAACATATTACTTTTGGTGATCCTGCTTCTCAAAAGCTATACTATTACATGGTTATAGAGTATGCCTGCCAAAATGACTATCATGTACATCACTTACAAGGATCTTACAGAAATACACATTCTGCAAATAGGTAGGTAGTACTTATTTTCCTGTAAAACATTTACTTATCCATAGTTGTCGGATTTAAAAGATCAGTATCAAATTTAATATCTCACAAAATTCAAAAATTAAAAGCTCAAGGTAATTATACTTAATGTTGCAATACGTTTTATTAGAGAGCAAAATTTTACCTTTTCATTAAGCAAAAGTACCTCAGTTGATCAATTATATTGTCGCAATAGCCTTCAAAATACAGTAACATCAATGACATAACAAGTTAAACCAAAGAACTAAAGAAACAACACTAACTAGTTCCTACAAAACTCCGTCAAACTCCAAGCTACAAGAAGAACTAACTATAGTTTCATGAAATTCCTCATACTGTTCAACAACTTTTGTTTTTCTTCTTCATGCTCTTTAGTTCTCTTTAATAATCCCCAAATTACTCTTTTAGATTGTTCTCGAATTTCATCATCAAACTTGTAAAAATAGTTGCAGCCTCATACCTATGAAAGAACAACAATGATTAGAAAAAAATAAGGAATAGTTTAAACGAAAGAAAGAATAATGCTGACATGACCTGATTTTTTGGCTAGGCTGTGCGGGCACCCGACATCCTCCCTTAGACCCGTCGGGCGAACCTTTTTGAATTGAATTCATAAAAATACACATAAAATCAACTTATATATAAGAAATAAGACCTATAGAGACACGAACATAATTATGCATAAGCTGTACAGAAGAAGTTACACCTGACTACCCAATGTACTAGGTTTAGGGCTATCCAGAAAGACATCTAAGAATACAAATGAAGTATAAACATCTCCTGAAGGGAGCAAAATACAACTGAGATATTAAACATAAAATTGGTGGCCATCCTAAACAAAATCTGGCTCACCCTGACAGCTGATGTCGTCTTCACTCCTCAACAATGTGGCAAACTCAATCCTAGAGCGAACCTGCCGAAATAAAATAAATAGACTAGAAACAAATAGAGGGTGAGTCGAAAGGACTCAGTAAGTGGGGGCTGGCTAGTCACCTGAAAGAAGCAGATATGCTAGCTAGGGAGAAGAAAAGCAGATAAACCAAATTCACCTTATCTCAATCACAAAAGGCAGAGCCAGATAATAACTGGAAACACGTATGGAACCATAAACTCATAAATAACCAGGGACATAAGATAGATAGAACATATAGGTATCCCGAACATTTCAACAATAAGAAATACATGACACATACACAAAACATCGCACTACGATCACACAATACGCAGCAACCGATGCAATGAAATGGAATGAATTCAGTATGATGCAATGGGGTCACATGTGCCCAAACTCTATCTCCGGCGTGGTACTCTCGTCATCTACCAGGAGATATATGCAATAATAATCCTTCATCGGTGCAGGACTCTCATTGACTACCGGGAAGTATATATAATAATGATTATTCACCGGCGCGGGACTCTCATGGACTACCGGGAAGAATATGCAATAATGGTCCTTCACCGCCGCGGGACTCTCATTGTCTATCGAGAAGTATATGCAATAATGACCCTTCACCGGTGCGGGACTCTCATCGACTACCGGAAAGTATATGCAATATTGATCCTTCACCGTCGCAAGACTCTCATCGACTACCGAGAAGTATATGCAATAATGACCCTTCACTGGCGCGGGACTCTCATCGACTATCGGGAAGTATATGTCAAGCTCACAACCATAGTACAATGCTTCTATGCTCAATGCAATACCAACAACAGGGCATAACATATAATATACAATGTAAATCCAAAGCTAAGGCGTAATAAGTACGCCTATCGGCAGCTACACACGTAAGGAACACGTGGTAAAATATCCATAAGGTCAAAAGCCACCAAAGAAATGGATATAATCACTTACCTTATTTCAAAGTAGTATTGCTATTCAATAACCACTTTTTCCTTTGGATTCATTGCCAAATGATCCTGCTCTATTCAATAAGCAAAAAAATATCTCAAATAAGGCTAAAGGCTTCATTCCTTACGTTTTAGAACAATCCGGGTAGGAACCCGACACCTGATTTGTATACGCAATATGCAGTCTAGGCCTATGTACATGGTTCAAAATCACATAACCAAACTCTTAATAAATTATATTTATGGGTTGCCTATAACTCCTTGAATTTGAATATACAATCAATTCCATTATTGGGGTCCAATTAACCCTTTAAACTATCAATTTAACTTATTAGAATGATGTCTAATATCCTAATTTATACCATTAAAATATATTCAAACACACGTAATAAACTGAAATAATGAATTAATATCATTACCTGGATAATTCGGGGTGAAAATTCTATTTTTTCCTTCTATTTTTTCCTTCTCTTTCTCTATTTTCTGTTTTTTTTTTCATCATTGCATATACTTCCCGGTAGTCTATGAGAGTCCCGCACCGGTGAAGGATTATTATTGCATATATCTCCTAGTAGATGATGAGAGTCCCGCACCGGAGATAGAGTTCGGCCACATGTGACCCCATTGCATCATACTGAATTCATTCCATTTCATTGCATCGGTTGCTGTATATTGTATGATCATAGTGCGATGTTTTGTGTATTTGTCATGTATTTTTTATTGTTGATACGTTCGGGATACCTATATGTTCTGTCTATCTTATGTCTCTTGTTATTTATGAGTGTATGGTTCCACACGTGTTTCCAGTTATTATCTGGCTCTGCTTTTTGTGGTTGAGATAAGGTGAATTTGGTTTATCTGCTTTTCTTCTCCCTGGCTAGCATATCTGCTTCTTCGAGGTGACTAGCCAGCCCCCACTTACTGAGTCCTTTCGACTCACCCTCTATTTATTTCTTGTCTATTTATTTCGTTTCGGCAGGTTCACTCCAAGATTGAGTTCGCCACGTTGTTGAGGAGCGAAGACGACTTCAGCTGTCAGGGTGAGCCAGATTTTATTTAGGATGGCCACCAATTTTATGTTTATTATCTCAGTTTTATTTTGCTCCCTTCAGGAGATTATACTTCATTTGTATTCTTAGATGTCTTTCTGGATAGCCCTAAACCTAGTACATTGGGTAGTCAGGTGTAACTTCTTCTGTACAGCTTATGTATAATTATGTTTGTGTCTCCATAGGTCTTATTTCTTATATATAAGTTGATTTTATGTGTATTTTTATGAAGTCAATTCAAAAGGGTTCGCCCGACGGGTCTAAGGAAGGATGTCGGGTGCCGGCACGGCCTAGCCGAAAAATTGGGTCGTGTCAGTTGGTATTATAGCCCAGTTTAGAGTCTATCCAGATTAAGAAAGTGTCTAGTAGAGTCTCGTTGATGGGTACGTAGACGTCCGTACTTATCTACGAGAGGCTATGATGGCATTTAGGAAGTTTCTCTTCCTTTTTTTCTAATCGTATGTCGGTCTTCTCGTGGGATGCAAAATTTTTTTTCTTTTTTCTTTAATTCCTTCGTAGTAATGTTGAACCCGCATGTGACAAATCAGCATAGGGTGGGAGTTCAAGACGAAGCAGTCTAGCCTTGGGCTAGCGTTGCCCAAGCCCTGAGAGTTTTGGATTGTGCTAATGATCCAGTTACAGAGGCCCTAGCTATGCTAGCTCGTGGTGGGCAATATGAGCAGAGCCTTGTGGTTCCCTCGGCACTCTACGATGCTTTTATGAGAATCTTAACAGTGCAGATACTGCAAGAACCTCCTATTCCCTAGGAAGTTCATCAGGTTGTCGCAGATGCAGATATTCAGACTCAGGAAGCTCCTGTTCCAGTTCCTGATGTTGCCCCAGTAAATTATGTTCCAGAGGCAGCATGTGTTGTGCCTCCAGTTGTTCTGGCTGGTTAGCTAGCCCAGGTAACAGTTCGGCCCGAGCGCCCGAAGAGGCTGCATTATTTTACCCGATTGAACCTTCCGATATTCTCAAGCCATGCATCAGATAATGATATAAACCAAACAACAAGAAAATAGAAACAACAAGAATTTGAAAGATTAAAAGCAAGACTCACTTTTAATTAGAAAGGATTAATGAAGTAGATTAGGGAAATATGCCTAATCACCTCCCCTTAATTGTCTAACAAAAGGAACCTATACTAATTGATCCTCAATTGAATCTAATTGAATTGCAAATAAAGGACTAAGTGTGCTTAAGCAAACAAGCTTACCCAATAACCTCACAATAATCAATGTCATCAAAAATCTAACCCTAATAAATGAGAGTTAAGGACTTTATATAGTGGTTCCTAAAATGGCAACAATGCCTTAATTGCCCTTGAAATGGGCTTGCAATAAGTCATTTAACTGAAGATAGTGTTCTGGTTATCGCCACAGTGCTATCACACGAGGACACACGCGATCGTGTGGCTTGAGTAACCAGAGCTTCTCGATCGCGGCTATGGTCACGCGATCGCAAAGACAATTACCTTCAACCATTAACAGTTTCCTGCGCGATCGCGTCTGATGCCTCGCGATCGCGTTGTTCATCTTTTCCTTCTTGCGCGATTGCAATGAGCAGCTTCTTGACCTTGCGCGATCGCGTCTGACGGCTTGCGATCGCGATGAGCATTTTCTGGTTCTGAGGCAGTAAGCTTGCAAACAGGTCCTGAAGCCTCCAAAATCTACCCCAGTAGCTCCAGTTGTGCAAAAGTGGCCTGCAATTATTGCAACTCCCGTGCTTGGCTTCTTGTAAATGGTTTGCTCACAAGCCGGGTTGCATCATTCTCCCCTTCTTGAAAAGAATTCATCCACGAATTCGCTTATTCATGAACTTTGAAGGGAGATAAGTCGCACACATTGAAAATATTGTGCACTTGGTAGTTGCTTGGCAAATCAACCTTGTATGCATTGTCATTGAGGCGTTCAAGGATTTGGAATGGTCCATCACCTCTTGGCATCAACTTGCTCGTCCGCTTGTTGGAAAATCTATCCTTCCGGAAATGGACCCAAACCCAATCTCCCGGTTTGAAAATAATCTTTTTTCTTTCCTTGTTAGCCTTCTTGGCAACTTCTTGATTCTTCTTTCCAAGTTGCTTCCTCACTTGTTCGTGAAGTTGCTTCATCTCTTGAGCTCTCACCTTGGCATCTAAGCTTAAAACAACATCTTGAGACAATGGCATGAGATCTAAGGGGGTTAGGGGGTTAAAACTTTACACAATCTCGAAAGGCGTCATATAAGTAGAAGTATGCATGGTTCTATTATATGAAAATTCAATCAAAGGTAAGTGATCTTCCCAAGAAGCAAGTTTCCCCTTATCCAAGGCCCTAAGCATGGCTCCCAAGGTTCTATTGACAACCTCGGTTTGGCCATCGGTTTGAGGATGGCAAGAAGTAGAGAACAACAACTTAGTGCCAAGCCTTCCCCATAATTCCTTCCAAAAATGACTAAGGAATTTGGAATCCCTATCACTAACAATAGTTTTAAGGAAACTTAAGTACATGCTCAACAAACAAATTGGCTTTATGGGATGCATCATCAATTTTATGACAAGGAATAAAATGTGCCATTTTGGAAAATCTATCAACTACCACAAAGATGCTATCTTTCTCCCTTTTGGTCCTAGGCAAACCAAGCACAAAGTCCATAGAAATTTCAAGCCAAAGACCTAAGGGAATGGGAAGGGGTGAGTACAAACCATGTGGAAGTAGCTTCAACTTAGCTTGCTTACACTCCAAGCATTGACCACACACTCTTACAACATCCACCTTCATCTTAGGCCAATAAAATTGCTCCTTAAGAATCTCCATGATCTTGACCACTCCAAAATTCCCCATTAGTCCCCCACTATGTGCCTCTCTCACTAACAACTCCCTCCAAGATGAACTAGGCATACACAACTTCCTATTTCTAAACAAGAACCCTTCAAACTTATGAAATATCTTTTTCTCCATATCACCACTAGGTTCCTCCGCACCACATAATCGATTGATCCTTCTCCCCCTTTCCTCCAACTCACAATTAGCATATAGTTCCCCAAACTCCGGGTCATTGGCATACATCTCTTTCATACTTTCAAAACCCATGAGCTTGGACCCCAAAGTATTCAACAACACTTGTCTTCTTGATTGAAGCACAAACTTCCTTGACAAGGCATCCGTCACCACATTTTCTTTTCCCTTTTTTTAATGGATAACATAGGGAAAAGTTTCAAGGAATTCCACCCATTTGGCATGTCTCACATTCAACTTCTCTTGAGATTTGAGGTGTTTCAAAGATTGGTGGTCGGTTCTAATGACAAATTCTTTTGACCAAAGATAGTGTTGCCAATGAGCCAAGGCACTCACCAAGGCATACAATTTTTTATCATAAGTGGAGTATTTAGTGGTTGCTCCTTTAAGCTTTTCACTAAAATAGACAATAGATTTTTGATCTTGCATCAACACGGCTCCAATTCCTACCCCACTAGCATCACACTCAATTTCAAAGGTTTTATCAAAATTAGGTAATTGAAAGAGAGGTGTAGAGCTAAGCACTTCTTTCAATTTTGTAAAAGCCTTTTCTTGCTCCTTCCCCCGCCGCACAAATGCCTTATCCTTCCTTATCACTTCGGTCAATGGTGCGGCTATAGTGCTAAATCTGCTCACAAACCTCCTATAAAAGCTAGCCAACCCATGGAAACTTCTCACATCACCAATGTTTTTAGGAGTGGACCAATCCCTAATGGCCTCTACTTTAGCCTCATCTACTTCCACATCATTTGCACCAAGGAACACAACTTTTTCAACATAAAAGAAGCACTTTTTCAGAGTAGCAAATAATTGCTCCTTTCCCAAAACATCAAACACTTGTTTCAAATGATTAGCATGTTCATCAATGGATTTGCTATAGACAAGGATGTCATCAAAGTAAACTACAACAAATTTTCCAATGAAAGATTTAAGCACATGATTCATCAACCTCATGAAGGTTGAAGAAGTATTGGACAAGTCAAAAGGTATGACAAGCCACTCATAAAGACCAAAGTTAGTCTTAAATGCCGTCTTCCACTCATCACCCAGTTTCATCCGAATTTGGTGGTAGCCACTCCTTAAATCAATTTTAGAGAACACACAAGAACCACACAACTCATCAAGCATATCATCTAACCTAGAAATAGTATGACGATACTTTACCAAATATCTTGTTGACGGCTCTACAATCCACACACATGAACCAAGTCCCATCTTTATTTGGTACTAGGATGACCGAGACCGCACATGGGCTCAAGCTTTCTTGCACAATTCCTCTTTCAAGCAACTCCTCCACTTGCCTTTGGAGCTCTTTGGTGGCCTCCGGGTTGCTTCTATAGGTGGCCTTGTTGGGCAATTGGGAGCCCGGAACAAGGTCAATTTGATGCTCAATGCCTCTTAGTGGTGGCAATCCAATAGGCAAAGAAGTGGTTAGTTCATTAGTAAGAAAAACATGGTCCTTGTGTAGGAGGAGAATCATGGGCATTCCCTCCTTCACATCATTCAAGCACTCCTTCTTTGACAAGAACATGTTCACTCCCTATTTTGTTTCCTCACTCTTTTGTGTGATAACTCTCACTCTTTTCCCCATCAACTCCCTCTTTATTTTCTTTCTCTCTTTTCAACTTCAACTCCCTCATCTTTCTATATCCGTCACCCACTTGAGTCGGAGTCAATGGATTAAGAATATACGTTCGACCTTCCAACTCTAAGGCATACTTGTTAGTCTTGCCATCATACTTTGCTAAACGATCATATTGCCAAGGTCTACCAAGCAAAATGTGACAAGCTTGCATTGGAACTACATCAAATAAGAGCTCATCATGGTAGCACCTAATCTTGAATTTGATCAAAGCTTGCTTGGTCACCTTTAATTCTCCACATTCATTCAACCATTATAGCTTATAAGATTGTGGACATTTTCTAGTGGGAAGCTTGAGTTGATCAATCAAAGTGGTGCTCACTACATTCACACAACTACCACTATCAATGATAAGAGAACAAATGGTTCCTTGGACCTTACAATAAGCATGAAACAAATTCTCTCTTTGATTCGATTCCTCTTTCACTTGTACTCCCATTATTCTCCTTACCACAAGAGTAGTGGCTATGTCTTCCTCAAATTGCTCACCTTCCCCTCTTCCCCCATCAAAGTTACCAACACAAGGAATATCCCCATCTACCTCCTCTACATCACTATCACCCGTTTGATAACCACTATCACCCAAAATAATAATGTTTCTCCTATTTGGACAATCCCTCATCATGTGGCCTCAACCATTACATTTATAACATTGAATGTTAGATAAACTTTCAAGTTTAGCTTTGTTACCTCCCACCTTTGGCTCTTCTTTGGGCTTGGCTTTGTCATATTGGCCCTTGAACTCTCGCTTGGGCTCCTTTGCTTTGTCCCATGGGGAATAGGTCTTCACATTGTCCCTTCCTTTGCTCCAATTGATGGGGATGTTCTTGGACTTGTAGGACTTGTCCAAGTTAAGCCATTTTTCCACCTTAAGCGCCGCTTGAAAAACATCATACAAGGAATCATATTGGTGCAATTCCATGGGAGAAGAGATTTCCCAATTCAAGCCCCCACAAAACCTTGGAATGAGGAGTCAGTCCCTATCATGAATGTTGGCCCTTCTCCTTGTCTTCTCAAACTCGTCAAAGTATTCCGGGACCCCTTTGCTTCCTTGCCTCAAGTTGTAGAACTTCTTGAGCAATTCTTCATCATAATTCTTGGGTAAGAATCGATCTTCCATCATGGCCTTCATGGCTATCCATCCACCCTCCGCAAGTAGCCTATGCGTCTCCCTTTGCCTATGCTTAGATTCCCACCAAGTAGAAGCATAGCCTTCAAATTGAGTGATGACATGCTTGACTTTTGTAGCTTCTTGCACATTGTTGGTTTGGAAGATCCTTTCTATTTTGACAACGCATTCTAGATAATCTTCGAGATCACTACCTCCTTGGAAAGTAGGAAGATTGATCTTGATGGTATTCAATCCCCGATCATCATCATAATGCCTCCGATTTCCACCATAACCTCTATAGTCATAGTAGTCCTCTTTACATTCCGCTCTCCCTTGGTATCCTCTCCCAAATCGACCACCTCGACCTCTATATCCTCTTTGTCGTGCCTCCCCCAGATAGAGAAATGGATCGACATCATAGTTATAATATGCATGAAAGGATTCGTCATCTTATGAACGATCATTTTGTGGATGCACCATTCCTTCACGCCTTGGAGTCTCATTTCTTGGTGGTTCATTTCTCGGAAGATTATGAATGGGATCTTTTGCTTGTGGAGTGTCATTTGGAGAGTAGGTGTCTTGGGCTACCATATGAGAGTAACAGTCATTAGCCCGAAAGAGCCTACTAGGTCCATCACCCCGCACCCCCCACGGTTAGAGGTGTCTCAACCACTTGCTTTCCCATCTCCCAAAGCCTATCTTTTCGGGATAGGTCATCAACTGTATCCTTCATCCCTTTGAATTCATCTTGTATTGAATTAACACTCGCCATCAAGTTTTGCAACATGGTTTTGACCTCCATGTCCGCCTCAACTTCCTTTTGAGCCATCGTACCTATAAATAATTAAACAAACAAAGGTTAGTAGAAAGAGTCCTCACCAATTCACTCCCTAAGTGTTTACACTCGATTTAATTGCAATCAATTCACTCGTGTTTACACTCAATGATTGGCTATTACTCGCTCTAAGACTCTCACCACACTTGCTTTTTACCTCTCCTGGCTAGTGCAAGTTTGTTCTTCGCACACAAGTCCGATTCAACAATCAAACTCAATCAAATTCGGGATGGAAAGGAGTTGTTGTAGCAAAGAACGGACAATTAAAGCTGATGGACAGAATTTAGAAAAGTCAACGAAAAGGAAAAAAGAAAAACACAAATCGAATTGGCACGAAACGGATTCGAATTTGGATGAAATTTTATTTATGATCTAGAAACTCACTGTACTTGATGATGAAATTGGAATTTGGTTGATTGGAAACTGTCCAGGGGCTGTTGCAAGCAATCTGTCTTAGAAATCTATTTTTCCAGAAATTGTTGTTCTATGCGATTGCGTCAAGACTATCGCGATCGCGAAGAAGAAGTTTACAGTTGGGCACTTTCGCCCTAATTGAGGCGCGATCGCGAAGAGTACTTAATTAATTGACCTGCGCTATCGCGCGTGACCTCGCGCGATCACGTAGGCTTCTGAAGCCTGATGCAGAAATCGTTTTTTCAGCTACCCTTTCCACTTGAAGCTTCACAAAACAGCTTTTTTTTATTCCAAATTTGAGATTTATGCTCCTTGTTGGTCCGCTAACAACCCTAATAGTTGATTTTTCAAGAGCAACAACCAAATTGCAAAAGCCCCAATTTCTACTTGATGAACTTGAAGAACCCTATCTTTTTTATTCTTCCAATTGATGTTCCAATCTCTGTTTGTTGTTCAATTCCTTCAAGTTGCAGCTTCTATAATCATCATTCAACAAGTGGTAATAGAAATTTCACCCAAAAGAAGCCTAAACCTATGACTCTATTTTTGGGTTTTTGGATTTTCGATGTTTTTTGTGATTTTCAGATTTTGATATTAAAAAGCTAGATAGTATTTGTAAGAACAAACACAAATCCGTGCTCTGATACCAAATGATATAAACCAAACAACAATAAAATGGAAATAACAAGAATTTGAAAGATTAAAAGAAGGACCCACTTTTAATTAGAAAAGAATTAAAGAAGTAGATTAGGAAAATAGGCCTAATCACCCCCTTAATTGTCTAACAAAAGGAACCTATACTAATTGATCCTCAATTGAATCTAATTCAATTGCAAATCAAGGACAAAGTGTGCTTAATCAAACAAGCTTAGCCAATAACCTCACAATAATATATGTCATCAAAAATCTAACCCTAATAAATGAGAGTTAAGGACTTTATATAGTGGTTCCTAAAATGGCAACAATGCCTTAGTTGCCCTTGAAATGGGCTTTCAATAAGTCACTAAACTGAAGATAGTGTTTTGGTTATCGCCACAACGCTATCGCGTGAGGACAAATTCGATCGTGTAGCTTGAGTAACCAGAGCTTCTTGATCGCGGCTATGGTCACGCGATCGCGAAGACAATTGCCTTCAACCATTGTCAGCTTCCTGCGCGATCGCGTCTGATGCCTTGCAGTCGCGCTGTTCATCTTTTCCTTCTTGCGCGATCACGTCCGATATTTTGCGATCGCGATGAGCAGCTTCTTGACCTTGCACGATCGCGTCTGACGGCTTGCGATCACGATGAGCATTTTTTGGTTCTAAGGCAGTGAGTTTGCAAACAGGTCCTGAAGCCTCCAAAATCTGCCCCAGCAGCTCCAGTTGTGCAAAAGTGGCTTGCAACTGTTGCAACTTCTGTGCTTGGCTTCTTATAAATGGTTTGCTCACGACCCGGGTTTGCATCAGATAATCCTAGTGAATTTTGTTTTTAAAAAAATGAATGATGTCAGCGTATCCTTCAAGCTCTTGGTTATAGAATATACTCAGATTCTCAATGCAATACCAATAACAGGACATAACATATAATATAGAATATAAATCCAAAGCTAAGGCGTAATGAGTATGCCTATCGACAGCTACTCACGTAAGGAACATATGGTAGAAAATCCACGAGGCCAGGTGCCTCCAAAGAAATGGATATAAACACTTACCTTGTTACAAAGTTAGTACCGTTACTCAATAACCGCTTTATCCTTTGGATTCCCTGCCAAACGATCCTGCTGCATTCAATAAGCAGAAAACTATATCAAATAAGGCTAAAGGCTTCATTCCCCACATCTTAGGGTAACCCGGTTAGGAACCTGATACCCAATTGGTATACACAATACGCAGGCCAGGCCTATACACAGGGTTTAAGGTCACATAACCAAACTCTAAATAAATTACATTTATATGTTGCCCATAACTCACTGAGTACGAATATATAATCAATTTCGTTATCGGGGTCCATTTGACCCTTTAAACTATTAATTGAACTTATTAAAATGATGTATAATATTCCAAGTTTTACCGTTAAAACATATTCAAACACACGTAATAAACTCAAATAATATATTAGGATCATTACCTGAATATTTCAGGGTGAAAATTCTACTTTTCTCCAGCCCCTTTTCTCATTTTCTGGCATTTTTTCCAATTTCTACTATGTCATCTCGTTTCTTCTGTTACTGTTTCATTTTTTGTACTCTTTCATACTTAGCATATGCTAAGTAGATATAGTCATATATGTCACCGCCATTCCATTTTAAGTTTGTCTTTTTCTCTTTTTTTTTCTTTAAAAATTTGCTGTTACGGTAAAAATTAAAACGGTACCCTACGATATTCGAAATAATTCCAACTTTTACATACAAGTTATACAAAATATATGTAACATACTCGAGAAGGCAATCTCAAATCCGACTCCCGAAACTCAAGATGCGAATTTAAATGAAAAAAGTCAAATTATTTAACTTTCGGCATTTTAGCGGAAACTAGCCGGACAACATCGAAATTCACTTTCGAAAAAATCACAAAAGTCAAAAATAATCATACGAACCTAACGGCGCTTTCGAATTTCGAATCGGAGCTCATTCGCCAAAACCGAGCTCGAAAATCTCTTTTTAATATTTATCGATAATAAAAATTGAAACCTTCTTCCGATGCCTACCAAACGAGGTCTGATTTAGCTCAAATTTTACAGACAGGTCCTAATGGACATTATGAATATTTTAAAATTATCGACACGCCAATCGGCATCCTAACTTCCGAAACGACTAACCGAGGTCGTTTCATTCTCCTCCACTTATACTCTCGTTCGTCCTCGAACGAGCCTAAATCTAAAGCGAGATTGACGCAGATAACAAGAGAACTTACATAACTTTGATAAACTATTCCATGGACATTATCTCATGATTACAGAATAAGAATTATAACACGAACATCAAACCCTTGGATAAAAAACATAGCTGGATAATATCATAACGCCATTGCCCAGCTTATTCTGACTAAGCTGATCCTTCCTCGATCACGAGAGGATAGTTCTATATTTTCGAAACAAAGATACACGAAACTCTGGATGAGTTAACATGATTCTGCCGGTGAATCACCTCGTCGATATACTTTTCGATATAGAACAAGTCGATGAAACAAAGAATTAGCTTACGCTTCAGCAACGCCTTAGAGATTTAATATTATGATTCGGTATCAATTGGAGCAAGACTTCTCCACTTATAGCATAAACTCATACAACTATTTGAATAGGAATAACCATCCCCACATAGTCTGCTAGACTAAAGAAGATTTAGCTAAAAGCTGAACGCGGCTCAGACCTGAGCTACCAAATTACTCTCTCGAGTTGCCAAACAGCTGCAACCCTCGAGTTCACAACTCCATACATTTTCTATAAGCACCACCGCCTGATGGATCAAATCAAAGGTCAAATGACGCCTCTCATTACCTTTAGTAGCCTTGAAAAATAACAATGTACTTACCCGGCCACCTTGACACACACTCTGGCTCAACACAGGGAACATCACAAGAGGCTACTGACCGCCTAAGCTCACCAGTGCAGAATAAAGAAGAGATGGCAACGGACTGAGGATAAAAATAATTAGAGCTTTAGGAAGCTCTTTTTCTTATTTACTTGGCTACCAGAGCTAGACTACATACGAGTCAAAGTAGCCCAAGAATCGCAATTGAAGAAACAGATATTAACTGAGCTTTATGGAACAACATCCATGCCAATTTGACCTCCCATTAAGAAGGAAACTCTGACAATTTACCAGAAAACCCTTTTATAACTAAGGCAAGCTCATAGAATAACATGACTCTACTAGCGTCTCGAACCAAGAGGAGACACATAGATCGAATATTACTTACCAATCACTTTACACTGGAAGAAACGATACACTTGCTGATGGTGAAGAATTAGGATCCCATTATCCTACCAACACGAAATTCCGAGAAGAGAAGTAAACAAATTTGACATAATAACAGAAGGTGGAACAACAAGATTCCAGATAGACAATACCGACACTTACTGCCAAATCTCTCATATTTAGACTAGAAAAATTAGTAAGGTCTCACAAATACCAGGAATAAATCATACCAAAAGCTCGCCCCTCTACCGCAACAGATTCTTAATAGAAACAATTTCCAATGAAACCATGGTAAGATAAACGAAGTCCAGACCGATCGGAATAATCAAATCTTACTCACATATAATGGAAGAAGGAATACATAGGTGTACTACATCGGATACCTCAGTATCCTGCCAGACTGACAGTTCATCAAACTGCCTCTGCAGCTGAGCTGAGCCACTACCCTAGTAATCACCTTCTGAAGAACCACTGCCACCACGCTCTCAACCTCTACTGGATGGTGGCATTTCTCTGGCTGATTGAGATCTACATGAAATCCCCTGCGACTGCGCAGATGCCTAATAACGAGAGAAAAGACGACTGCCTACTTGTCGGAGTTAGAAAAAATCCTCAAGGAATAGCCAGACTCATGACAATGATACCACCTTTTCGCGGAAAAGTGGAAGCTGGAAAGATTGTTGATAGCTATAAAGAAAAGACTGATTCTGATCTTGACGAGCTACTGGCGCACTCTGAGAATCACGTGACACAAGCTGAGATAACCTGGAAGGTGACCTCCCAAAATAATCAGAACTCTTACCTCCACATGAGGTACCATGGTTGCCCACTCGGGCCACGGGATCTCTTGCTCTCCCGCCCTAACTTATGGTATGCCTCGTACCTTCGGGCAATATCAACAACAACATCAAATGAAATCCCGACCTTAATCTCTCGAAAGGCTCATGGACTAGTTCTAATACATATTCAGCCATTCTATAGAATTCAATCTCATATTCTGAAACACCAACAGGCAAACTGACAGGCTACCCTGTCCAATCCACTCAAACTGGAAACACTTTTCATCTCGCTCGCTACTCGAAAGGGACTTTTCCACGAATCTAGAAGAAAAATCAAACCAAGTTAGCTAATAAGAGAGCGGTCCACCAATCCAGGGCTGGACCTTGAAACTGGAAAGAAGAATAATCAACACCATACCGCTTGATATAATCAAAAGCCTGAAGGATACGCTGGCATTATTTTATTTAAAAAAATCACGAGGTTTATCTGATGCATTACTTAAGAATATGGGAAGGTTCAACCGGCGTAAAATAATGCAACCTCTTTAGGCACTCGGACCGAACTGATACCTCGGCTGGCTAACCAGCCAGAACAATTAGAGGTACAACACATACTACCTCCGGAATATAATTTACTGCAGCAATATTAAGAACCGAAAAAGGAGCTCCCTGAGATCGAACGTCTGCACATGCGGCAACCTGATAGGCTGCCCAGCGAATAATAGGTTCTTACGGTATCTACGTCGTCAAGATTCTCGTAAAGCATCGTAGAGAGCCAAGGGAACTACAAGGCCCTGCTCCCTTGCCCATCGCGAGCTCGTACAGCTGGGACCTCCGTAACTAGATCGCCAGCACGATCAAAACTCTCGGGCCTTCGTCAGTGCTAGCCCCAGGCTAGACTGCTTCGTCTTGAACTCCTTCCATTTGCTAATTTCTCGTATGAGGGTTCACAATGACCACGAACGAATTAACGAAAATACTTTTGCATCCTAGACCGACGCACGATCCGAAATGAAGGAAGTGAAACTCCCTAAATGTCATCATAGCCTCTAATAGATAAGTACGGATGTCAACGTACCCATCAGCGAGACTCTACTAGACACTGTCTTAGTCTGGATAGACTCTAAACCAGGCTCTGATACCAACTGACACGACCCAGAATCCGGTTAGGCCGTGCGGGCACCCGACATCCTCCCCTAAACCCGTCGGGCGGACCCTTACCAATTAAATTAGGAAAATAAATATAACAATTCATAAATAAAGACAGGACTAAACAAAAATACACAGACATATTGACACCTCTAAGCTGTACGAAAGAAAATTACAGTTGACTACCCAACATACTAGGTTTAGGGCTATCCAGACTAGACATCTAAGAGTACAAAAGAAGACAGATACCTCCTGAAGGGAGCAGAATGCAACTGAAATAATAACCAATAAACTGGTGGCCATCCGGAATAAAAGCTGGCTCACCCTGACAGCTGAAGTCGTCTTCGCTGCTTCAAAACGTGGCGAACTCAATCCTGGAGTGAGCCTGCCGAAACGAAATAGATAGACAAAAACAAACAACAAACAAGGGTGAGTCAAAAGGACTCAATAAGTGGGGCAGATTAGCCACCTCAAAGAATAGGATAGCTAGCCAGGAAGAAAAGAAACAGATAAACAAAATTCCTCTTATTTAAATTATGAAAAGACAGAGCCAGATAATAACTAGAAACACGTATGGAATCACAAACTCATTAGAACTAGGAACGTAAGATAGCCAGAACATATAGGTATCCCGAACATATCAACAATCAGAAATACATCCTGTTGCAGCGTGCAAACCGATCCATATATTCATACCGTCGCGGCGTGCAACCAGATCCATATATTTATATCGTTGCGGCGTGCAAATCAATCCGTATATTTATACCGTTGCGGCGTGCAATCCGATCCCCGCAACTCAGAATACGAGCCAGAAATATATAGGCAAACTGAAATATGTCCACAATATGGTATACATACCGCATACACAAAACACAACATGATAGTCACAATATAATCAGCACGCGGTGCAATGAAATGGGATGAATGCAGTATGATGCAGTGGTGTCATATGTGTCAAATAGATGGAGCGGAATCCTCCTACTCCGAGGGCGGAATCCTCCTACCCTCAATATGATGCAATGGAGCGGAATCCTCCTACTCCGAGGGCGGAATCCTCCTACCCTCAATATGATGCAATGGAGCAGAATCCTCCTGCTCCGAGGGCGGAATCCTCCTACCCTCAATATGATGCAATGGAGCGGAATCCTCCTACTCTGAGGACGGAATCCTCCTACCCTCAATATGATGCAATGGAGCGGAATCCTCCTGCTCCGATGGCGGAATCCTCCTACCCTCAATATGATGCAATTTGCATACGAATGCAACATGATGCAATAATAACCCATCACCAGCACGGGACTCTCATCGACAGCTGGAAAGTATATACCAACTCACAGCCAAAGTACAATACTCAGATTCTCAATGCAATACCAATAACAGGACATAACATATAATATAGAATATAAATCCAAAGCTAAGGCGTAATGAGTACGCCTATCGACAGCTACTCACGTAAGGAACACGTGGTAGAAAATCCACGAGGCCAGGTGCCTTCAAAGAAATGGATATAAACACTTACCTTTGGATTCCCTGCCAAACGATCCTGCTGCATTCAATAAGTAGAAAACTATATCAAATAAGGCAAAAGGCTTCATTCCCCACATCTTAGGGTAACCCGGTTAGGAACCTGATACCCTATTGGTATACGCAATACGCAGGCCAGGCCTATATACAGGGTTTAAGGTCACATAACCAAACTCTAAATAAATTACATTTATATGTTGCCCATAACTCACTGAGTACGAATATATAATCAATTTCGTTATCGGGGTCCATTTGACCCTTTAAACTATTAATTGAACTTATTAAAACGATGTATAATATTCCAAGTTTTACCGTTAAAACATATTCAAACACACGTAATAAACTCAAATAATATATTAGGATCATTACCTGAATGTTTCAGGGTGAAAATTCTACTTTTCTCCAGCCCCTTTTCTCATTTTCTGGCATTTTTTCCAATTTCTACTGTGTCATCTCGTTTCTTCTGTTACTGTTTCGTTTTTTGTACTCTTTCATACTTAGCATATGCTTAGTAGATATAGTCATATATGTCACCGCCATTCCATTTTAAGTTTGTATTTTTCTCTTTTTTTTTTCTTTTAAAATTTGCTGTTACGGTAAAAATTAAAACGGTACCCTACGATATTCGAAATAATTCCAAATTTTACATACAAGTTATACAAAATATATGTAACATACTCGAGAAGGCAATCTCAAATCGGACTCCCGAAACTTAAGATGCGAATTTAAATGAAAAAAGTCAAATTATTTAACTTTCGGCATTTTAGCGGAAACTAGCCGAACAACATCGAAATTCACTTTCAAAAAAATCACAAAAGTCACAAATATTCATACGAACCTAACGGCGCTTTCGGATTTCGATCGGAGCTCATTCGCCAAAACCGAGCTCGAAAATCTCTTTTTCATATTTATCGATAATAAAAATTAAAACCTTCTTCCGATGCCTACCAAACGAGGTCTGATTTAGCTCAAATTTTACAGACAGGTCCTAATGGACATTACGAATATGTTAAAATTATCGACACGCCAATCGACATCCTAACTTCCGAAACGACTGACCGAGGTCTTTTCATTTCCAGTTTCAGGGTCCAGCCTTGGATTGGTGGGCCGTCTTTTATTAGCTAGGCAGGACTTGTTTAAGCTGACTTGGTGTGAGTTTTCTTGTAAATTCATGGAAAAATTCCTTTCGCGCAGTGAACGAGATGAAAAGTGTTGCCAGTTTGAGTGGATTGGACAGAGTAGCCTGTCAGTTTCAGAATATGAGATTGAATTTTCTAGGATGGCTGGATATGCACTAGAACTAGTCCATAAGCCTTCCAAGAAGGTTCAAAGATTTATTGATAACCTTTCTCCTTCCTTGAGGTCGCAGATGACTCGAGAGATTGTTGTCGGGACTTCATTTGATGTTGTTGTTAATATTGCTCGGAGGTATGAGGCATACCATAAGTCAGAGCACGAAAAGTCAGAGTGGGAGAGCAAGAAATCTCGTGGCCTTGGTGGGCACTATTGTACCTCTTCTGGAGGTAAGGGTTATGGTGATCACGGAAGGTCACCTGCCAGGTTATCTCAGCTTGTGGCGCGTGATTCTCAGATTGTGCCAGCAGTTCATCAAGATCAGACCCAGTCTTCTCTTTATAGTTATCAGCAGCAGGGTAGACCTCCTGTTAGGCCAGTTCAGCCTTCGGCGCATGGCATTCAGAACGTGCCTGCTCTTTCTCGGGGTCAGTTCTGGTTTCGTCTGCAGATCAGTCTCAGTTTGATCAGCATAGAATTGCTCCAGGGTGCTTTATCTGTCAGGATCCAGGGCATCATAAGTAAGATTGCCCTTATCTTCATCAGCACGGTAATAGTCATCCTTTCTTTTGCCCTCCGGCACCAATGCAACAGCAGCCTCAGGGTGTCCCTTTTGGGTCTCAGCCAGCTAGAGGTGCACCACCGCCTGGCAGAGGTCGTGGGCATGGTTCTGGTGGTCCTTCTAGATGAGGTTCTCAAAGTGGCGGCTCAGCTCAGCCGCAGAGACAACTATATGCACTGCCAGTCTGACAGGATGCTAAGGCATTCGATATAGTAGACCTATGTATTTCTTCTTCCCTTATATATGAGTAGATTTAATTCTTCCAATTGATCTGGAAATGGTTTGTCTTTTCATGTTCTCATGGTTTCCTTGGATGTCATTTCTATTAAGAATTTGTTGCGGTAGAGGGGTGAGCTTCTTGTATGATTGATTCCCGGCATTTGTGAGACCCTACTAGTTTATCTTGTTCAGATGTAAGGGATTTGGGAGTGAGTGTCGGTATTGTCTGCTTGGCACCTTGTTGTGCCACCTTCTGTTATTATGTCACGTCAGTTTACCTCTCTCCTCGGAATTCAGTATTGGTAGGATGATGGGATTCTAATTTGTCACCATTACGAAGTGTCATTGTTTCTTTTGGTGTAGAGTGATTAGTAGATAATAACCGATCTATGTGTCTTGGTTCGAGATGCTAGTAGAGTCATGTTATTCTATGAGATGAGCTTGTCTCGGCTATAAAAGAGTTTTCTGGTAAATTGTCAGAGTTCCCTTCCTATATGAAGGATAAATTGGCATGGATGTTATTCCATAAAGCTTATTTAATATCTATTTCTTCAATTACGATTCTTTGGCTAGCACGATTCGGAAGTAGCCTAGCTCTATTAGCCAAACAAATAAGAAGATGAGCTTCCTGAAGCTCTAATTATTTCTATCTTCAGTCCATTAACATCTCTTCTTCATCCGGCACTAGTGAGCTTGGACGATTAGTAGCCGTTTGTGATGTTCCCTATGTTGAGCCAGAGTGCGTGTCAAGGTAGCCGGATAAACACATTGTCGTGTTTCAAGGCTGCTAAGGGTAGTGAGAGGCGTCATTTGACTCCTGAATTGATGCATCAGACGATAGTGCTTACAGAAAAGATATGGAGTTGTGAACTTGAGAGTTACAGCTGTTTGGAAACTCAAGTGGGTAATTTGGTAGCTCAGGTCTGAGCCGCGTTCTATTTTTAGCTAAGTCTTTCTTAGTCCAGTAGACTATGCAAGGATGGCTATTCCTATTCAAAATAGTTGTATGAGTTTATGCTCTAAGTGGAGGAGTTTTCCTCCAATAATGAATGTTAATATTAAATCTCTAAGGCATTGCTGAAACGTAAGCTAATTCTTAGTTTCATCGACCTGTTCTATATCGAAAAGTATATCGACGAGGTGATTCGTCGGCGGAATCATGTTAACCCATCCAGAGTTCCGTGTATCTTTGTTCCGAAAATGTAGAACTCTCCTCTCATGATAGAAGAAGGGTCAGCTTAGTCAGAATAAGCTGGAATGGTGTTATGATATTATCCAGATATATTTTATTTCAAGAGTTCGATGTGTGTGTTATAATTCTGATTCTATAATCATGAGATAATGTCCGTGGAGTAGTTTATGAAGGTCGTGCAAGTTCTCTTGTTATCTGTGTGAATTTTGCTTTAGACTCATGCTCGTTCGAGGACGAACGAGAGTCTGAGTGGAGGAAAATAAAACGACCTCGGTCAATCATTTCGGGAGTTAAGACTTCAATTAGCGTGCCGACAGTCTTAAAATTTTTGTAAGGTCCATTAGGGCCTGTATGTAAAATTTGAGCTAAATCGAACTTCGTTTGGCAAGTATCGGAAGAAGGTTTCAGTTTCCGTTGTCGGTAAATCTTAAAAAGAGGTTTTCAAGCTCGATTTTGACGAATGAGCTACGATTTGAAATTTAAAAGTGCCGTTAGGTTCGTATGGTCATTTGTGACTTGTGTGAATTTTTGAAAGTGAATTCCGAGCTTGTTTAGATAGCTTCCGCTAAAGTTCCGAAAATTAATAATTTGATTTCTTTCCGTTTAAATCATATCTCGAGTTTCAAAAATTGGATTCGAGATCCATCTTAGCGAGTACGTCACATAAATTTTGTACAACTTACTTGAGAAATTTGGGATTATTTCGAGTTTCGTAGGGTTCCATTTTAATTTTAATCGCAGCAGCAAGCTTTCAAAAGAAAATAAAAGGAAGAAAACAGAAAAGATTAAAAAAAGTAAATGAAATGAAGGCGGTGGCTAGGGGATTAGTGTACCTTAGCTTATAAAACCTCAAAACAAACAGAAACAAAAAAAAAAGGAGAAATAGAGAACGCAGTGGGAAAAAAAACCAGAAAATAGAGAAAGGAAAGCAGAAAGAGAAGGAAAAAATAGAATTATCACCCTGAATTATCCAGAGCGGGATCGTTTGGCAATGAACCCAAAGGAAAAAGCGGTTGAACAACAGTGCTACTTTGGAACAAGGTAAGTAATTATATCCATTTCTTTGGTGGCCTTTGGCCTTATAGATATTCTACCACGTGTTCCTTACGTGTGTAGCTGCCGATAGGCGTACTTATTACGCCTTAGCTTTGAATTTATATTGTATATTATATGTTATGCCCTGTTGTTGGTATTGCATTGAGCATAGAAGCATTGTACTCTGGTTGTGAGCTTGAAATATACTTCCCGGTAGTCGATGAGAGCCCCGCACCAGTGAAGGGTCATTATTGCATATACTTCACGGTAGTCGATAAGAGTCCCGCGCCGGTGAAGGGTCATTATTGCATATACTTCCCGGTAGTCGATGAGAGTCTTGCGCCAGTGAAGGGTCATTATTGCATATATTGATGAGAGTCCCACGCCGGTGAATGGTCATTATTGCATATACTTCCTGATATACGATGAGAGTCCCGCGCCGGTGAAGGGTCATTATTGCATATACTTCCAGGTAGTCGATGAGAGTGTCGCACCAGTGAAGGGTCATTATTGCATATATTTTTGAAACGACCTCGGTCAGTCGTTTCGGAAGTTAGGACTCCGATTGGCGTGCTGATAATTTTAAAATATTCGTAAGGTCCATTAGGACCTGTCTGTAAAATTTGAGCTAAATCAGACCTCGTTTGGTAGGCATCGGAAGAAGGTTTCAGTTTTTATTGTAAATAAGTATTAAAAAGAGATTTTTGAGCTCGATTTTGGCGAATGAGCTTCGATTCGAAATCTGAAAGCGCCGTTAGGTTCGTATGATTATTTGTGACTTTTGTGATTTTTCGAAAGTGAATTTCGATGTTTTTCGGCTAGTTTCCGCTAAAATGCCGAAAGTTAAATAATTTGACCTTTTTCCTTTAAATTCGCATCTTGAGTTTCGGGAGTCCGATTTGAGATCCGTCTTCGCGAGTATGTTACATATATTTTGTATAACTTACTTGAAAAATTTGGGATTATATCGACTCCTCTAGGGTTCTATTTTAATTTTAATCGTCGTAGCGATTTTATTATAAAAAAAAATTAAATTAACTAATCAAGTATGACGGCTATGCTAAGGGATTTAATCCCTTAGCATTAGTAAGGCATACAAAACGCAGAAACATTTCGAACCAAAGCAGAGGAGAAAAATTAGAAAAGAGAGAGGAAAAAAGGGAAAAAGGAGTGGAAAAATAGTGGAATTTCTACCCCAAATCTTCAGGTAATGATGTTAACTCATTATCTTAGCTTATTACGTGTGTTTGAATATATTTTTACGGTAAAAATAGGGATATTAGACATCGCCCTAATGACGTAAATTGATAGTTTAAAGGGTCAATTGGACCCCGATGATGGAAATGATTATATATTCGTACTCAGTGAGTTATGGGCAACATATAAATATAATTTATTTTGGGTTTCGTTATGGGAATTTGAACCCTGTATATAGGCCTGGCCTGCGTATTGCGTATACGAATAGGGTATCAGGTTCCTAACTGGATTGCCCTAAAACATAAGGAATGAAGCCTTTAGCTTTATTTGATATAATTTTTCTACTTATTGAATAGAAAGAGATCGTTTGGCAACTAATACAAAGGAAAAAGCAGTGGTTGAGTAACAGGACTAGCTTCGGAATACGGTAAGTGTTTATATCCATTTTTTTGGAGGCACTTGGCCTCGTGGATTTTCTACCACGTGTTCTTTACGTGTGTAGCTGCCGATAGGCGTACTCATTACGCCTTAGCTTTGGATTTACATTCTATATTATATATTATGTCCTGTTATTGATATTGCATTGAAAATCTGAGTATTGTACTTTGGCTTGGAACTGGCATCTGCTTCCCGGCTGTCGATGAGAGTCCTGTGCCGGTGAAGGGTTATTATTGCATCGCATTGCCTTCATATGCATTACATTGCATATCATATCGGGTGCAGGAGTATTCCGCCCCAGGAGAGCGCATGAGTATTCTGCCTCTGGTTTTGGCTTATATTATATCGGGTGCAGGAGTATTCCGCCCCAGGAGCAGGAGTATTCCGCTCCAGTTGGTTAGCAGATTGGATTTCCTTCGAATGCAGGAGTATTCCGCTTCGGGCTGGGATTATGGGCACATGTGACCCTTTGCATCTCATTTCATTTCATCTCATTTCATTTTATTTCATTTCATCCCATTCCATTTCATTTCATACTATTGTGTAGATTTTCTGTACATGACTACTGTTCTGCTTATATGTGCATTGCATATTTGTTGATTGTTGTCTGGTTCCGTTTCCCTTACTAGCGTATCTATTTTTTTGAGGTTGCTAGTTTGTTCACACTTATTGAGTCCTCATGACTCACCCCCTATTTGTCCTTGTGTTTTCTTTTTTTTCGGCAGATTCTGCACCAGGACCCAGCCAGTCGCGCCGTGATTGAGGAGTAGTACGTTCTCAGCTGTCTACGGTGAGCCATCCTGTTCATTGCGGCCACCAACTTCAGATATTACAGTTTTCCTTACTTTTGCTCCCTTCGGGAGGTGTGTATATCTTTTGGCCTTCTTAGATGTCTGATCTGGAAACCTTTAAAACTGTGTTTTCTGGGTAGTTATTTGTATTGTTCAGACAGCTTGTATATTTGTCTATCCTTGGGAGTTATCTTATGTTGTTAAAGTTTGGTTCATTTTCATTAAAGGTAATTCTTCACAATTTATATCGATTCAGTCAATAGAGTTCGCCCGACAGGTTTAGGGGAGGTGGTCGGGTGCCCGCACGGCCTAACCGAGAATTCGGGTCGTGTCAGTTGGTATCAGAGCGAGGTTTAGAATCTTTCCAGATCATGACAGTGTCTAATAGAGTCTCGCTGATCGGGCGGAGACGTCCGTACCTATCTACGAGAGGCTATGATGGCATTTAGGCAGTTTCCCTTCTTTTTTTCCCTGTCGTGCATGAGTCTTCTTATCTGAAGTTAAATATTTTTAATTTTCCGCAGTAAATGGTGAGAACGCGCGCGAATGTTCGGCGAGAGACGGAGGAGCCAGCGGTCGTCCTTATGCCTGCTGCTCCGCGAGGTGGCGGTGTTGGCCGCAGTAGAGGTCGTGGTCGAGGCAGAGGTAGAGTTGCCCAGGCCGCGAGGAGGGTGGATCGTTATAATCCTGCGGTAGAGGTTTCGGTAGTGCCAGCTTTTGCTGGGCAGGGGGAGCAGGGCTTATTCGTTCCCCCCGCACTTCATGATGCTTTTATGAGATTCTTAGCGACGCAGATGCCCCAGGGACCTCCTATTCCTTAGGCTGCCGTAGATGCTCATATTCTTCAGGCTGCTGTGGATGCTCCTATTCCTCAGGCTACTGTGGATGCTCCTATTCCTCAGGCTGCTCCTCAGGCTGCGGTAGATATTGATTCTCAGGTTCAGGAAGCCCCCATTCCAGCTCCACAGGTAGCCCCAGCAGTTCATGTTCCAGGTGGTCATGTTCCAGAGGTAGCGGGTGTTATACCTCCAGTTGTTCAGGATGGTCAGCCAGTCCAGGTAGCAGCTCAGGTTGATGATCCGGCAAGGTTGCATTATTTAACCCGACTTAGTCCTCCGAAGTTCTCTGGTCAGAAATCAGATAAGCTTAAGCCTCGTGAGTTTCTTGATCAATGTCAGCGTATCTTAGAGGCCCTTGGATATCTTGAGCAGTATGGAGCTGATTATACTGCCTTCCAGCTTGAGGGTCCGGCTTTAGCTTGGTGGACCGCACTCCGATCAGCTAGACAGGGCTTACCTAAGCTGACCTGGAGTGAGTTCTCTCATCGATTCATGGAGAAGTTTTTCCCTCGCAGCCAGCAGGATGAGAAGAGGAGACAGTTTGAGAGGATTGGACAGGGTAACCTGTCAGTCACGGAGTACGAGCTTTTATTTTCAGAGATGTCCAGCTATGCTCCAGATCTTGTGCAGGAGCCCTCTGAGAGGGTCAGACGTTTTATTGATGGACTTTCTCCTCATTTGCGGTCCCAGATGGCTCGTGAGATTGAGGTTGGTACTCTATTTGATGTCGCTGTCGATATTGCTAGGAGGTATGAGGCCTATCATAGATTGGAGATGGAGGAGTTAGAGCGGGAGAGTAAGAGATCTCGCGGTTCAGGGCATTCTAGTACCTCATATGGAGGCAGGAATTATCAGCAGCAGAGTAGGCCTCATGTCAGACCAGCTCAGTTTCCAGCGCGTGGTTCTCAAAACGCGCCTACTTCTTCTAAGGGTCAGTTTTGGTTTCGCCCGCGAGATCAGTCCCAGTTTGATCAGCGTAGATTTGCTCCAGGGTGCTTTATCTGTCAGGATCCAGGGCATCATAAGAAGGATTGCCCTTATCTCCTTCAGCAGGGTAGTAGCCGCCCTTTCCCTCGCCTTCCAGCGCCTATGCAGCAGCAGCCTCAGGGTGCCCCTCCAGGGTCTCAGCCAGCTAGAGGTGCACCACCACCCGGTAGAGGTCGTGAACGTGATCCTAGTGGTCCCTCTAGAGGTGGTCGTCAGGGTAGCGGCTCAGCTCAGCCGCAGAGACAGCTATATGCACTGTCGGCCAGGCAGGATGCCGAGGCATCACCAGCTGTTGTTACAGGTATTTTATCTGTTTGTGGTCGAGATGCATATTCTTTGGTGGATCCAGGATCTACATATTCATATGTATCTCCTTATTTTTCTTTGGGTTTTCATATTGATTATATGTGTCTTCGTGATCCATTCTGTGTTTCTACTCCTATTGGAGACATTATCATCGTGGATCGAGTTTATCCAACTTGTACCATATCTTTTAGGGGTCGTGAGACACTGGTAGATCTTCTAATCCTAGATATGGTTGATTTTGATGTCATTATTGGGATGGATTGGTTAGCATCGTGTCATGCCACATTAGATTGTCATGCCAAGTCTCTTCAGTTGTCTCTTCCTTGTTCAGCACCGGTGGTGTGGCAGGGTTCTTATTTGCCACCCAGGGGGCATGTTATTTCTTTCCTAAAGGCAAAACGGATGATGGATAAAGGTGTTTAGCGTATCTTGCCATGGTTCGAGATACCACTGTGGAGATTCCATCTCATCATTCTATTCCTGTTGTTAGGGAGTTCCCTGATGTGTTTCCAGATGATTTTCCAGGACTTCCTCCTGATCGAGAGATAGAGTTTGGCATTGATACAGTGCCAGGGACTCAGCCTATTTCTATCCCTCCTTATCGTATGGCCCTATCAGAGTTGAAGGAACTGAAGGAGCAGTTGCAAGATTTGCTTGATAAGGGGTTCATCAGGCCGAGTATTTCTCCGTGGGGTGCTCCTGTTCTATTCGTGAAAAAGAAAGACGGGACTATGCGGATGTGTATTGATTATCGTCAGCTAAATAAGGTCACCATCAAGAATAAGTATCCCTTGCCTCGCATTGATGATTTTTTTGATCAGTTGCAGGGTGCCAAATTCTTTTCTAAGATCGATTTGCGATCTGGTTATCATCAGCTAAAGATTCGCGAGTCAGATATCTCGAAGTCTGCTTTTAGGACTCGCTACGGCCATTATGAGTTCCTAGTTATGTCTTTTGGGTTGACTAATGACCCTGCAGCCTTTATGGATCTCATGAACCGGGTGTTTAAGCCATTCCTTAATTTCTTTGTCATTATCTTCATTGATGATATTCTTATTTATTCTCGTAGCCGCGAGGAGCATGATTATCATCTGAGGGTGGTTCTTCAGACCCTTCGTGATCGTAAGTTGTATGCCAAGTTCTCGAAATGTGAGTTTTGGCTTGATTCTGTGGCATTTTTGGGTCATGTGGTATCTAGTGAGGGTATCAAGGTTGATCCGAAGAAGATTGAAGCAGTACAGAAATGGCCTCGTCCTACCACTCCGACGGAGATTCGCAGCTTCCTTGGATTGGCAGGTTATTATCAGAGGTTTGTGGAAAAGTTCTCTACTATTGCAGCTCCCCTGACTCGCCTGACGCAGAAGGCGGTTCAGTTTCGATGGTCTGATGAGTGTGAGGCCAGCTTCCAGAAGCTTAAGGCCTTATTGACTTCAACTCCAGTGTTATCCCTTCCTTCGGGGCACCGGTGGATTCGTAGTTTATTGTGATGCATCTCGTGTGGGCCTTGGTTGTGTTCTTATGCAGCACGGGAAGGTAATTGCTTATGCTTCCAGACAGTTAAAGCCGAATGAGAAGAATTATCCATCTCACGATTTAGAATTGGCAGCTGTGGTCTTTGCTTTGAAGAGATGGAGGCATTACCTTTATGGCGAGCCTTGTGAGGTGTATACGGATCATAAGAGTCTGCAGTATCTTCTCTCTCAGAAAGATCTTAACGGCCGACAGCGGAGGTGGCTTGAATTGATTAAAGATTATGATCTCACTATCCATTATCATCCTAGGAAGGCGAACGTGGTAGCAGATGCTTTGAGCAGGAAGTCCATGGGCAGCATGGCTTTTTTTTATGCTGATATGAGACCATTGGCTCGAGAATTGCAGTCCCTTGGCGACTCTGGCGTGAGATTTCTTCTCCCAGACTCCAGTCGAGTCTTAGCATGTATTGCAGCTCAATCTTCCTTGGTCAATCAGATTAAGGGAAGACAGTTTTCGAGGATCCTCATCTGCAGGAGTTGCGTGGTCGTGTCCTAAGTGGAGGAGTTCCCTCCTTCGAGCTTGATTCAGATGGAATTCTTCGGTTTAATGGTCGACTCTGTGTTCCTGATGCTGGGGATTTGAGGCAGTCAGTGCTCGGTGAAGCTCATAGCTCACGTTATTCCATTCATCCTGGTATTACAAAAATGTATCAGGACCTCCGAGAGCTATACTGGTGGAAGGGGATGAAGAGAGATGTATTTGATTATGTATCTCGTTGCTTGAACTGTCAGCAGGTTAAGATCGATCACCGGAGACCGGCAGGGCTAGCTCAGGCATTGCCCATTCCCTAGTGGAAGTGGGAGCACATCACGATGGATTTTATAGTTGGTCTGCCAAAGACCCTGCGGCGCCATGATTCAGTCTGGGTCATTGTCGACCGACTGACTAAATCAGCTCATTTTATCCTTGTAAAGACTACTGATTCAGCTCAGAGACTGGCGTGGATTTTCATTGAGCAAGTGGTTAGGCTGCATGGTACTCCTGTATCCATTATCTCAGATCGTGGTTCCCAGTTTACTTCTCAGTTTTGGCAGTCTTTTCAGAGAGAGTTGGAGACCCAGGTGCAGCTTAGCACAGCATTCCATCCTCAGACTGACGGTCAGTCCGAGCGGGTTATTCAAATTCTGGAGGACATGTTGAGAGCTTGTGCACTTGACTTCGGGGGTTACTGGGATGATCATTTGGCGTTAGCAGAGTTCTCTTATAATAATAGCTACCAGTCTTCCATTCAGATGGCTCCATTTAAGGCCTTATACGGTCGTCGAATGTCGTTCTCCTATTGGCCGGTTTGAGTCTCGAGATGTCGAGGTGATGAGTTCAGATATGGTTCGTCAGACTCTTGAGGTTGTTCGTGTTATTCAGGATCATTTACGGACCGCCCAGAGTAGGCAGATTTCATATTCGAACCGGAGGAGCCGAGAGTTAGAGTTCGAGGTCGGGGACATGGTATTTCTGAAAGTGTCACCGATGCGAGGTGTAAAGAGATTTGGTAGGAAAGGAAAGCTTAGTCCCAGGTTCATTGGCCCTTTCCGTATCGAGAAGCGTATTGGTAAGGTAGCTTATAGGCTCGACCTGCCAGCTTCTATGCCAGTTCACCCAGTTTTCCATGTGTCAATGCTCCGGAAGTGTATCCGAGATCCTTCTGAAGTGATCGAATTAGACCCTGCTCAGCTAGATGTGAATCTGGCTTATGAGGAGTTCCCAGTTGCTATAGTTGCGCATGATGTCCGGAAACTTCGTTCGAAGCAGATTTCGATGGTTCGAGTACGATGGAATAATCGTCCACGTGAGGAGGACACTTGGGAGCTTGAGTCCAGTATGCGTGAGAGGTATCCTTACCTCTTCGACGATTCAGGTTCGATCTTGATCTTTAAAGCCTAAAAGTTCTTATCATTGCATATGATTTTGGTTTCGTAGTAAATGTCATTGAAAAATTGGTGTAAGCATTCTCATTAGAGGTGTGAAATCTATTTTAGACTCTTGCTCGTTCGAGGACGAACGAGAGTCTAAGTGGAGGAGAATGAAACGACCTCGGTCAGTCGTTTCGGAAGTTAGGACTCCGATTGGCGTGCTGATAATTTTAAAATATTCGTAAGGTCCATTAGGACCTGTCTGTAAAATTTGAGCTAAATTAGACCTCGTTTGGTAGGCATCGGAAGAAGGTTTCAGTTTTTATTGTCAATAAATATTAAAAAGAGATTTTTGAACTCGATTTTGGCGAATGAGCTCCGATTCGAAATCTGAAAGCGCCGTTAGGTTCGTATGATTATTTGTGACTTTTGTGATTTTTCGAAAGTGAATTTCGATGTTGTTCGGCTAGTTTCCGCTAAAATGCCGAAAGTTAAATAATTTGACCTTTTTCCTTTAAATTCGCATCTTGAGTTTCGGGAATCCGATTTGAGATCCGTCTTCGCGAGTATGTTACATATATTTTGTATAACTTACTTGAAAAATTTGGGATTATATCGACTCCTCTAGGGTTCTATTTTAATTTTAATCGTCGTAGCGATTTTATTATAAAAAAAAATTAAATTAACTAATCAAGTATGTCGGCTATGCTAAGGGATTTAATCCCTTAGCATTAGTAAGGCATACAAAACGCAGAAACATTTCGAACCAAAGCAGAGGAGAAAAATTAGAAAAGAGAGAGGAAAAAAGGGAAAAAGGAGTGGAAAATAGTGGAATTTCTACCCCAAATCTTCAGGTAATGATGTTAACTCATTATCTTAGCTTACTACGTGTGTTTGAATATATTTTTACGGTAAAAATAGGGATATTAGACATCGCCCTAATGACGTAAATTGATAGTTTAAAGGGTAAATTGGACCCCGATGATGGAAATGATTATATATTCGTACTCAGTGAGTTATGGGCAACATATAAATATAATTTATTTAGGGTTTGGTTATGGGAATTTGAACCCTGTATATAGGCCTGGCCTGCGTATTGCGTATACGAATAGGGTATCAGGTTCCTTACTGGATTGCCCTAAAACATAAGGAATAAAGCCTTTAGCTTTATTTGATATAATTTTTCTACTTATTGAATAGAAAGAGATCGTTTGGCAACTAATACAAAGGAAAAAGCAGTGGTTGAGTAACAGGACTAGCTTCGGAATACGGTAAGTGTTTATATCCATTTCTTTGGAGGCACTTGGCCTCGTGGATTTTCTACCACTTGTTCTTTACGTGTGTAGCTGCCGATAGGCGTACTCATTACGCCTTAGCTTTGGATTTACATTCTATATTATATATTATGTCCTGTTATTGATATTGCATTGAAAATCTGAGTATTGTACTTTGGCTTGGAACTGGCATCTGCTTCCCGGCTGTCGATGAGAGTCCTGTGCCGGTGAAGGGTTATTATTGCATCGCATTGCCTTCATATGCATTACATTGCATATCATATCGGGTGCAGGAGTATTCCGCCCCAGGAGAGCGCATGAGTATTCCGCCTCTGGTTTTGGCTTATATTATATCGGGTGCAGGAGTATTCCGCCCCAGGAGCAGGAGTATTCCGCTCTAGTTGGTTAGCAGATTGGATTCCCCTCGAATGCAGGAGTATTCCGCTTCGGGCTGGGATTATGGGCACATGTGACCCTTTGCATCTCATTTCATTTCATCTCATTTCATTTTATTTCATTTCATCCCATTCCATTTCATTTCATACTATTGTGTAGATTTTCTGTACATGACTACTGTTCTGCTTATATGTGTATTGCATATTTGTTGATTGTTGTCTGGTTCCGTTTCCCTTACTAGCGTATCTATTTTTTTGAGGTTGCTAGTTTGTTCACACTTATTGAGTCCTCATGACTCACCCCCTATTTTTCCTTGTGTTTTCTTTTCGTTCGGCAGATTCTGCACCAGGACCCAGCCAGTCGCGCCGTGATTGAGGAGTAGTACGTTCTCAGCTGTCAACGGTGAGCCATCCTGTTCATTGCGGCCACCAACTTCAGATATTACAGTTTTCCTAATGATGTAGGAAATCAAACGCGGAAAAATAAAGATAAAAGCGAGACGTATCTCGTACGATAATCTCAAGTAGCAACGGAGAACTAGTTCCGTTACACCCCAAGAAGATGACAAGAACACCTACACTAGGCAACTACCCTCGAGCTAACGCGAGCACGCAAGTAGAATGGTCGGGGGGGATTGGAATTCATCTAGATCCGCTAGAGGAAAAACAAGTCCCATCAAGGGTTTCATTCACCATTCAAAGAGTTCAACTCTTAACACAATTCTATGTTTAATCATCAAAGTTAGCTAATGAAATAAAACAAGCTACTAGCTATTTATAGGTGTTGTTAGGCACCCTTTGAAAGGTCTAAAATGCCCACACTTAGGCTTAGGAAATAAAGGACCACGTAGGGTCAAAATAGTCTTAACATAGCATAAGTTCACGTCCTTCAGCGTCCCCGGGCGGAGCGCCCAAAATCCGGGCGGAGCACCCACGATTTGTTCCATTTTGACCAGTGAGATAGGCCGGGCGGAGCGCCTGGAATTGGGGCGGAGCGCCCAAACCCTGTTGTTTTCAGGTGGAGCGCCCAAGCACTGGGTGGAGCGCCCAAACCCTGTTGTCTTCAGGTGGAGCGCCCAAAACACAGGGTGGAGCGCCCAAAGTGCTGAGGTGCTCTCCTTGTGCTTTGATCACCCGAAATGGCTTTCCAATGCTTCCTTCCTCTAGTCCCCTTCTCACCAAGTGTAAGTGCACTCCTTGAACCTCCTTGGCTTGGCTCCGAGTGAAGGGTCGTCTCGTGGTTTGCCCGGCATCATCCTCCCCTTCTTGAGAGGATTTCGTCCTCGAAATTGAGGCATCATCCACGACCTCTTCATCATCATTCACGACCTCTTCATTACCTACATTCAAAGGAACCAAGTCACAAACATTGAAAGTATTGGAAACTTGATACTCACTTGGCAAGTCGACCACATAGGCATTGTTGTTTATCTTTGAAAGCACTTGGAATGGGCCATCTCCACGGGGTGCCAACTTCCCTTTCCTAAGGTTTGGAAACCTTTCTTTCCGGAAGTGCACCCACACATAGTCACCCTTCTTGAGTTCCACCTTCTTGCGTCCCTTGTTTTTCTTGGAGGCAACCTTAGCATAGGCTTCCTCCAAATTCTTCCTTGCTTTAGCATGAAGCTCCATCAAAGCCTTGGCTCTAGCTTTCCCTTCAAAATTAACAACCATTTCCCTTGGCAAAGGGGTTAGATCAAGGGGAATCAAGGGGTTAAAACCATAAACACATTCAAAAGGAGTCATGCCAATCATTCTATGCACGGTGCGATTGTAGGCAAACTCCATGAGAGGTAGCTTGTCAATCCAAGTCCCACCCTTACCTCGGGTCATGGCTCTAAGAAGAGCACCCAAGGTACGGTTTACCACCTCCGTTTGACCATCGGTTTGGGGGTGGTGGGAAGTGGAAAACAAGAGTTTGGTGCCAAGGGCACCCCATAAACTTCTCCAAAAGTGACTTAGGAACTTAGTGTCCCTATCACTCACTATAGTTTGAGGCACACCATGTAGCTTCAAAACATTTTCAACAAACAAGGAAGCTACATGTTGGGCGTCGTCACATTTCTTGCACGGAATAAAATGAGCCATCTTTGAGAACCTATCCACGACAACAAAGATGCTATCGTGGCCCCCCCCTAGTCCTTGGTAATCCCATGACAAAATCCATTGATATATCCAACCACGGACTAGTAGGCACGGGGAGTGGGGTATATAGGCCATGGGGATTAGACTTGGACTTGGCAATCTTGCACTCAAGACAAGAGTTGCAAAGTCTCTCAACATGGGTCCCCATTTTGGGCCAATGGAATTGCTCCTTAAGGATGGCTAATGTTTTATCCCTACCAAAATGACCCATGAGTCCTCCACAATGTGCCTCTTGCACAAGCAATTCCCTCCATGAGGACTCGGGTATGCACACTTTACCATTTTTAAAGATGAATCCATTAGACCATTGGTATTTTTCGACTCTCTCCCCTTTCTCTAGGGCGTCATAGACACCCTTTAGCTTTGGATCATGAGCATACATCAATTTGATACTCTCGAATCCCATGAGCTTAGAGGTGAGAGTGGTGGCTAATGCGAACTTTCTAGAAAGCGCATCCGCCACAACATTGTCCTTCCCTTTCTTGTATTGAATCACATAGGGAAAGGACTCAATAAATTCAACCCACTTGGCATGTCTCTTATTGAGCTTTTCTTGGCCTCTCAAATGCTTGAGTGACTCATGGTCACTCTTGATTACAAACTCACGAGGCCAAAGGTAATGTTGCCAATGGGCAAGGGCTCTCACAAGGGCATACAACTCCTTGTCATATGTAGAATAATTCAAGGAGGCCCCTTTCAACTTTTCACTAAAGTAGGCGATGGGTTTGCTATCTTGCATTAATACACCACCAATTCCCACCCCCGAGGCATCACATTCAACCTCAAACGCCTTCCCGAAGTCGGGCAATTGCAATAGGGGGGCGGTACTTAACCTATCTTTCAACTCTTGGAAAGCCTTCTCTTGAGGCTCTCCCCAAACAAATGGTTGATCCTTCTTGACCAATTCGGTGAGTGGGGCGGCAATGGAGCTAAAATCTTTCACAAAGCGTCTATAAAAACTAGCAAGACCATGAAAGCTCCTCACTTGAGTCACGGTAGTAGGAGTAGGCCAATCACGTATGGCCTCTACCTTAGACTCATCCACCTCCACTCCTTGGGCACTCACAACAAACCCAAGAAAGACAACCTTTTCCACACCAAAGGCACACTTTTTGAAGTTAGCATAGAGCTTTTTGGCTCTCAAGGCTTCAAGCACTTGCCTAAGGTGGTCAACATGTTCATCAATTGTCCTACTATAGATCAAGATATCATCAAAATACACAACGACAAACTTGTTGATAAAAGACTTCAAAACATGATTCATGAGTCGCATGAAAGTGCTAGGTGCGTTGGATAGCCCGAAGGGCATAACCAACCATTCATAGAGACCGAATTTGGTCTTGAATGCGGTTTTCCATTCATCCCCGGGTTTCATCCGGATTTGATGGTAGCCGGACCTAAGGTCGATTTTGGAGAAAACACACGACCCACTCAATTCATCCAACATATCATCAAGCCCTGGAATAGGGTGACGATACTTGATCGTTATCTTATTCACGGCTCGGCAATCTACGCACATTCTCCAAGTGCCGTCCTTCTTTGGGACAAGAATGACCGGTACGGCACAAGGACTCAAACTTTCCCTCACCAAGCCTTTTGAAAGCAAGTCATCAACTTGTTTTTGCAACTCCCTCGTATCCTCGGGGTTGCTTCTATAAGCCGGCTTGTTCGGGATTTGAGAGCCCGGAATAAAATCAATTTGATGTTCAATACCCCTCAAGGGAGGTAAGCCATCGGGCATCTCATCCGGGAACATGTCCTCAAAGTTCTCCAACACATTTTTCAAAGCACTAGGCAAAGGACTAGAAGAAAAATCACAATTAGAGTTAAGGATCATACCTTTGTGCACTAGGCATAGGAGGAACTTGTTGCCATCATTACCTCTTAGGAGCTCGCCCGGTTGCATCATGGCACATATGCCACCGGTAGATGAAGTAGGTGGGATTGCCACCATGCTTTTGGACAAAGGACTAGTCTCAATGATTGACTTAGCCTTTGCCGCCTCCCTCAACTCCTTCATTTTCTTGTAGTCATCACTCACTTGTTTAGGAGTTTGGGGCTTCAACACAAACTTTCTTCCCTCATGTTGGAGCGTGTAAGTGTTAACACGTCCATTGTGAACCACTTGCCGGTCAAATTGCCAAGGCCTTCCAAAGAGAAGGTGGCAAGCTTGCATGGGCACAACGTCGAACAAGTGTTCATCAACATAACTCCCCATCTTAAACTTGATCATTGCTTGTTTCACTACCTTGAGCTCCCCACATTCACTAAGCCATTGTAACCGGTAGGGCTTGGGATGCTTCATGGTAGGCAATTTCAATTGGGTTATGAGAGATTGACTCACCACATTAGTACAACTCCCGAAATCAATGATCATAGAGCACACAACACCCTTAACACGACACCTAGCATGGAAGAGGTTTTCCCTTTGCAAGGTCTCACCATCCTCCGCAATCATAGCTCCTAGACTTCTCCTCACTACCAAGAAAGTATGAGGTTCCTCATCCTCCACCGTGTCATCTTCACCATCCTCCTCTACTCCCTCATCTCCCTCTACTCCCTCATCTTCCTCCGGCTCACTCTCTTGCTCATATGCATTATCACCCACAACAACCATGTTTCTTTTCGTAGGACACTCCTTAGCAAAGTGTCCATACCCCTTGCATTTGTGGCATTGAATGGAAGAAGAAGTAGGAGCATTCAATTGGGTTTTAGAGTTACCTCCCACATTGGGTGTGAACTTCTCAAATGGCTTCTTCACATCCTTGGTTGCATTGGCACCACTCGTTCCACTTGCACTCGGGAACCTTGCATTTGTGGTAGGAGGCTTCCATCCCTTTGTATTGCTTGTTGGAGTAGTAGTGCTACTCTTGTAGCGAAAGGACTTCTCCTCTTTGAGCCATTTCTCGGCTTCAACCGCATCATCACATAGCTTGTAGAGATCATCATATCGGTGGAACTTCAATTGTGAAGCTATGTCTCGGTTTAAGCCCCCTTTGAATCGGATTATAGCCATCTCATGATCTTCATCATCTAGGTCAAGGTTCATTCGGACTTGCTCAAATTCATTGAAGTATTCCCCAACCGAATTGGAACCTTGTTTCAACTCATAGAGACGCTTTTGTTGCTCAACCCGGTATTGGCTAGTCAAGTACTTCTCATCCATCACCCGGATCAACTCTTCCCAAGTAAGATTAATAGCCATTCCCGTCCTCCTTCTAGTCCTCTTCACCGACTCCCACCAAGTAGAAGCAAAAGATTCGAAGGACGATATTGCATACTTGGTTTTCTTCACCTCGGGCATATCATTGGTTTCAAATATTCGTTCCATAGCCAATTTCCAATTCTTGTACTCCATCGGGTCACTACTTCCTTTGAAAGAAGGAATAGTGAGCTTCACACTATTGAGGTTGTTGTTGTTATCACGACCCCCTTGGAAGGGATCCGGTTGGCCCCCATAGTGATCCCCATAACCACCATAACCTCCATAGTCTCTCCTAACATTCCCTCCATCAAGTCCTAAGGGTGGCCCTCGACCTCGGCCTCTACCCCGATCCACATTCCGACCCCAATTCATACCTCTCCTCGGTTGAAAGTGATCATCAAACCCATACATGTCATCTCCATAATTGGCTTCCTCCCCTTCTTGAGCGTCATCAACTTGCTCAAGAGGTTGCACATTTCGGATGGGTTGTGGTAGTGGAACGTTTCTTGGAGGGTGGTCTAAGATACGGGGAATGCCCGTTCGTTGGGGATTGCCCAACATTTGATCCATTCTCTCTTTATCCTCCTTTACCCGTTGATGCTTGAGCAATTCAACAACTTGCTCCGGGGTAAAGGTAGGACTATTTGATCCCTCCCCAGCCTCCATTGGGACTCTCGGGGTCCCCTTTTCAATTGGGACACTCGGGGTCCCCCTTTCATTGTGGACGCTCGGGGTTCCATGTTCTCCTTGTGTACTCGAGGCTCCTTTTTCAAGAGACTCGATTCTTTGGTTCATGAGGTCCATCTTGGCAAGAAGATTAGCCAAGGCCTCCTTAATGAAATCTTGTCCTTCGTTAGCCATGGTACCTACACAAGTAACAAACGTTAGCAAAAACAACCTCACTCGCTCCCTCACAAAAGATTTCACTCGGTTCTCTCTTTTGAGTGGCGGTGGCTATTTCACTCGACTTGTAATTCCAAAGCTTCACGTAGATGATTAGCAATTCCCAACTCAACCAAAACTATTCACGAGTCACGCACACTCCGGGGTGAGTGGAGTTATTGGGACTCGATGAACGCTAGGCACTTTGAAGTAAAGGACTTGAGTAAAAAGGTTCTACGCTTTTCTTGGAATTCCTACTCTCCTTACTAAGGCACGATTCACCTAAAGCAATGAAGGATTAGTGTTAATTAAGTAGGAGGAATACTTAGATCAACACTAATTAGAGGTTAGGTCACAAAGAACAAGCAAACCTAGAAGAAAACTACCCAATTCAACCTTCAGGAAGTCAGGCGGAGCGCCCAGAGGAATGGGGCGGAGCGCCTAGACTTTTGTCCAGTGAGGACCCTCAGGCGGAGCGCCCAGTGGTCTAGGCGGAGCGCCTGGAACAAGCACAGTTCAGGCGGAGCGCCCAAGGTCTAGGCGGAGCGCCTGGACGAAGAACAACCTGGGTTTCTCAAGAACGTGTTCTTCGATTTCAATCCAACTTTTTGGTCGATTTCAACGTGTTCTTCCCAAATTCGAAGTACCCGAAGTTGTATAATGGTATAACCACCAATCCCCAATGATTTTTACACCCAAACAATCATCAAGCAAGGCACAATCATGATTCAAGTTTCAAATTGGGGGTTTCACAATTTCTTCAAAAGGGGTAAAAAGTGGGTTTTGATTCTTCCAAAATCAATGTTATACAACTCCGATTCACACCAAATTTGTTGCAATGGATTCGTGTTTCAACGTAGATCAATCCCCGATAATCAAATCCAAAACCCCACAAACATACAATCCAAAATCAATCAATTTCCCTCAAGAACAAGGGTTTGGTAGGGTTTAAGGAGAAGTAGGGTTTTGATTTTTCAATCCAATCCAATCCAAGTAAATTTGGTACCAAAACAACGGGAATTCAACCACGATCACAAATCTATAACACCCAATCCAAGAATCGATCCAACCAAAAAGTTATGCCAATTTTTGTATTTTCCAATTTTTCAATTTTTTTGTGTTTTTCTTCAAATAACAACTTGAACAACAAGAAATCTAAACAAACTAACCTAGGCACGAAGAATCAAGGGTCGGGGGTTCGTAGAAACGAGACCCGAGCCTTGCTCTGATACCAAATGATGTAGGAAATCAAACGCGGAAAAATAAAGATAAAAGCGAGACGTATCTCGTACGATAATCTCAAGTAGCAACGGAGAACTAGTTCCGTTACACCCCAAGAAGATGACAAGAACACCTACACTAGGCAACTACCCTCGAGCTAACGCGAGCACGCAAGTAGAATGGTCGGGGGGGGATTGGAATTCATCTAGATCCGCTAGAGGAAAAACAAGTCCCATCAAGGGTTTCATTCACCATTCAAAGAGTTCAACTCTTAACACAATTCTATGTTTAATCATCAAAGTTAGCTAATGAAATAAAACAAGCTACTAGCTATTTATAGGTGTTGTTAGGCACCCTTTGAAAGGTCTAAAATGCCCACACTTAGGCTTAGGAAATAAAGGACCACGTAGGGTCAAAATAGTCTTAACATAGCATAAGTTCACGTCCTTCAGCGTCCCCGGGCGGAGCGCCCAAAATCCGGGCGGAGCACCCACGATTTGTTCCATTTTGACCAGTGAGATAGGCCGGGCGGAGCGCCTGGAATTGGGGCGGAGCGCCCAAACCCTGTTGTTTTCAGGTGGAGCGCCCAAGCACTGGGTGGAGCGCCCAAACCCTGTTGTCTTCAGGTGGAGCGCCCAAAACACAGGGTGGAGCGCCCAAAGTGCTGAGGTGCTCTCCTTGTGCTTTGATCACCCGAAATGGCTTTCCAATGCTTCCTTCCTCTAGTCCCCTTCTCACCAAGTGTAAGTGCACTCCTTGAACCTCCTTGGCTTGGCTCCGAGTGAAGGGTCGTCTCGTGGTTTGCCCGGCATCACCTTACTTTTGCTCCCTTCGGGAGGTGTGTATATCTTTTGGCCTTCTTAGATGTCTGATCTGGAAACCTTTAAAACTGTGTTTTCTGGGTAGTTATTTGTATTGTTCAGACAGCTTGTATATTTGTCTATCCTTGGGAGTTATCTTATGTTGTTAAAGTTTGGTTCATTTTCATTAAAGGTAATTCTTCACAATTTATATCGATTCAGTCAATAGGGTTCGCCCGACAGGTTTAGGGGGGGTGGTCGGGTGCCCGCACGGCCTAACTGAGAATTCGGGTCGTGTCAATTTTCCAGTAGTCGATGAGAGTCCAGTGCCAGTGAAGGATTATTATTGCATATATCCTGGTAGATGATGAGAGTCATGCGCCGGAGATAGAGTTCGGGCACATGTGACCCTATTGCATCATATTGCATTCATTCTATTTCATTGCACCGGTTGTTGTATATTGTGTGATAATAGTGCGATGTTTTGTCTATGTGTCATGTATTTCTTATTATTGATATGTTCGGGATACCTATATGTTCTGTCTATCTTATATCCCTAGTTTTTATGAGTTTATGGTTCCATACGTATTTCTAGTTATTATCTAGCTCTGCCTTTTGTGGTTTGAGATAAGGTGAATTTAGTTTATCTATTTTTCTTCTCCCTGGCTAGCATATCTGCTTCTTCGAGGTGACTAGCCAGCCCCCACTTACTGAGTCCTTTCGACTCACCCTCTATTTGTTTCTTGTCTATTTATTTCGTTTCGGCAGGTTCGCTCCAGGATTGAGTTCGCCACGTTGTTGAGGAGCGAAGACGACTTCAGCTGTCCGCGTGAGCCAGATTTTGTTTAGGATGGCCACCAATTTTATGTTTATTATCTCAGTTGTATTTTGCTTCCTTCATGAGATGTTTATACTTCATTTGTATCCTTAGATATCTTTCTGGATAGCCCTAAACGTAGTACATTGGGTAGTCAGGTGTAACTTCTTCTGTACAACTTATGTATAATTATTTTCGTGTCTCTATAAGTCTTATTTCTTATCTATAAGTTGATTTTATATGTATTTTTATGAATTCAATTCAAAAGGGTTCGCTCGACGGATCTAGAGAGGATGTCGAGTGCCCGCACGACCTAGCCGAAAAATCGGGTCTTGTCAAATGCTTTTAATTACCCTGCCAAGTTTGCATTCAAAAATTCTTCTTACAGGGTTGTGATTGTGACCATGAGACTCTTAGTGCAGCTATTTCTCCACAGTGGCAAAAAAAAAAGACCTGATGTAGAGTGTATCGACCTAAGAGAGACATATATGACCTAACAAGATAGTGAGAAGGAGAGACAAAGAAAAGCTCACCATTAATGGTGATAGCAGACATTGGGGAAGAAAATAGCCAGAGAAGAGGGTCATTATTGAAGATATAAAGCCACTAAGGATATATTGGTTTATTTACCTTTTTTTTTTTTACCGTTGTATGAGCTGTTACTAGATCATACGTGCTGCAAAAGAAGTTATAAGTCCCACAACATGCCATGTCATAACCTAGTGTTTAAAAGACATAGTTTTGACAAATTGAGGTGTCTATTTGGTCACTGGGTGAGTTGAGGTGTTCAAGTGATCATTAGTGGCAAGTTTAAGGAGCTATTGGCTGAACTCCCACATCGGCATAGAAAAGTTGAGCTAAGTTTGCTCATGTGACTTCAACCAACCTATGTGTCCCTTAACTGATTCAGGGCATTTGCTACTCGATTTCTAGCTGGTAGAGATCAAATACCAACTTTAATACTATGAACAAACTTCGGGAAGTTATGTACTTGCTATACTATGGGGTAGATCTCTCGATACCACATAAGGAATATTATTGTTTTGTCCATAAGAAAGAACTTATATTAAAGTACCAAAAAGAAGCACAACATATCATTTTAATAGAGCGAAAAGCTAATTAGTAAAAATTTGGTATGTGACCACTTCTACCAACACTATGATTTATACAAAAGAACTATGACACACTTGTTAATTGGGTTTTGATTTGGATTAGGCAGCTGACTCATATACGTATTCTCCGCTTTGTCAGCTTCTAAGATAGCATGAACAAAAATAGGTGGAGAGTCAAAAACTTCAAAATCGATGTCATTGAGTTGCAGTCATGCTTGGCCAGTAAATGTGCTAGGTGGTTTTGCTCCATCTACTAGTGGTGCACTGGTGGATCACACATCTGCATGAACAAGTACGTGCAATCATTGATAATATTAGTATAATGTGAATTTGGTGATAGTACCTTTTTAGCATCGATGAATATTTCTAGTGAGGTAATGAAATGGCTTTGCGCAAAGCATAAACCCCGTATAAAAAGCAAGTAGTCTGCTTTATTATTTGTAAGGTCATGTAGGTGGCATGAGAACCGAAAATCCAATGCTTTTTGAGTCACATAGGATACCTCCAATCCCATCTTTGCATGAATTTGAGGGGTGACCTTATCAATGTTGAGTTTGAAAGTACGATCATGAGGTGGAGTCCGCTTCAAAGGTTCTAAGAGCTTTGAATTTCAAACTTTAGGATAGTATCTTTGAGCTAGGGGTGGCTCAATACCGTTGGTGCTCTCAAGCCAAAATTTATTGAGAGGCCCTAAACTTAAAAAAGATATTAAGTATATTTTTATTTAAACTCTATTTTATAAGATTTTTTGTGGTGCAAATTTATTTATAATCGCTTTATACGTCTAATCGTTTTAATTTTCTTAAAGACAGAGCTTCCTTTCATGATTGTAATAGAGTTTCTATTTTTTTTTTTCTTATAAGGATCTTATAAAGTACTTTTTTTTACCTAAATATACTACCCTCGTCACTAATAAGTGTCTATTTTTTTTATTTATCTCAAAATAAGTATCATTTAGAAAACTAAAGCAAACTTAAGTTATTCTTTTCTATCTTACGTTCAACTAAAGATGTAAGAAATTATTAGTTGTATTTAAGTTTGGTTATTGAAAAATGTAAATAAAGACAATGCAGTAAAATATATATAATATTTAATATTTACTTAGTGGACGTGAAAAAAAATAAAATGAACACTTATAATGAGACAAAATTAGAACATTTAAAGAAAATAGCCCAAAGCCCTGCCTTGAGATTTCACTTCGAATCTAAGTATGTTGTCCTGGATTTTCATGTGGCTAGTTTTCAACTACTTTCCCGTATTTTTTAAATGTGGTTGTTCTTCTATTTGCACTCTTAAAAGTGGCTACCTAGTAATGTCAATGGCCCATTTGCAGAAATATGACACCATAAGAACCGGTTTACCTTTTTGGGTGAATTATACACTTGAGCATAAATGCAACTGGTCTTGAAATTATAAGCAGTTTTTTTATGGTCTTGAAAACATAAGCACTTTTACATTAAATGAAGTTGAAAGTACTGAAATACCCTTACTAATAGAGAACTTCTCATAATTACAAAAATACCATTGTACCTTTTTGAAGCCGTAATTACAAAAATGCCACCACCGCACCTTTTTAAATTCGAAATTACAAAAAATGTCACTACTTCATACACAACAAAAAATGATATCAATCTGGCTATGTTCACGTCCATTGTGTGAATAACGTCAAATCGTCATTGTTTCGCTCATATACAAGGCAGAAAAAAATGCCAATGCTTCTGTGTTTCACATCCATTTTGTGAATAAATTTAGCCAAAAGGTGAATAAATAAATAAACCCAAAACGTGAATAAATAAAGCCAAATCGTTGTTGTTCCGAATCAAAGCAAAATATAACATTAAATCAATTCGACATCATTTATTCATACAATGAGCAAAAATATTATGTTCATTTTATAAATAAATGATGCCAAATCGGCCTTACTTTATTGATTCATAAAAAATACCTTCAAGTGCTTATATATTTATAAATAACGACAAACCGGCTGTATTTAAGCATATAATTGTGTCCGTTTTGTGAAGAAATGAGGCCAAATCGGTCTCTCTTCACACATCCACAATAAAGACCTTCAAGGGCTTATATATATATTTAGAAATAACGACAATTCGTCTATTTTTATGCATATATTGAACAAAAAATTACGTCTGCTTTGCAAATAAATGAGTCCAAATCGTCTTTACTTTGTTCATCAATAAAAATACATATAAAATTAAAAAATTCAACAAAAATTCAAAGGAAGACATAACTATCTCAATCCGTCATCATTTATTCATAATGTGAGCTAAATATTAAGTACATTTTACAAACAAATGAGTCCAAATCATTTTCGATTCATTTATCCATAAAAATACATATGAAAATATAAAATGAAGACAATCCGGCTGTATTTATTCATAACTAAGCAAAAATGCCCTGTCGATTTTATAAATAAATAATACCAAATCGTCATCACTTAGCCCTTATACAAAAATTCAAAGTAAAAATAAATCAAGACCAAACCGGCATCATTTATTCATAATATGAATCATATAATATGTATATTTTGTAAATAACTAAAGTCAAATTATCATCACTTTCAGCTCTTAATTGGCGTTGTTCCTCTTTGTACTACGCTGATACTCTTTGGAATGATGAAGATACTCGAAGTAGTCTTCTCGGAGAAGGGAATAGTCTGTGGGTTACCGACAACCAAAAAATTCACTACATGTACCCCTTATCCTTGATTATGTTTTTTGTCCCCACTTAATAATGGTTTAGCAAAAATGCCTCGAAGGACAACACTTCTAGTTATAAATTGACAAGTGCTCCCTCGGGGGCAGCACTTCAAGTATAAATTGACAAGTACTGCAAGTGTTGCCTGCAAAGTAGCACTTCAAGTTATTTGTGGAGAATTTTGAAAGAGATAAAAGGTCAAGTGCGACTTAGCCCTTATACAAAAATTCATAGTAAAAATAAAACAAGACCAAACCGGCATCATTTATTCATAATATGAATCATATAATATGTATATTTTATAAATAACTAAAGTCAAATTATCATCACTTTCAGCTCTTAATTGGCGTTGTTCCTCTTTGTACTACGCTGATACTCTTTGGAATGATGAAGATACTCGAAGTAGTCTTCTCGGAGAAGGGAATAGTCTGTGGGTTACCGACAACCAAAAAATTCACTACATGTACCCCTTATCCTTGATTATGTTTTTTGTCCCCACTTAATAATGGTTTAGCAAAAATGCCTCGAAGGACAACACTTCTAGTTATAAATTGACAAGTGCTCCCTCGGGGGCAGCACTTCAAGTATAAATTGACAAGTACTGCAAGTGTTACCTGCAAAGTAGCACTTCAAGTTATTTGTGGAGAATTTTGAAAGAGATAAAAGGTCAAGTGCGACCACGAGGGCAACACTTACAACACTTGTCAATTTATACTTGAAGCGTTGCCCTCGAAGTAGCACTTATCAATTTTATAACTTGAAGTGTTGCCCCCGTGGTAGCACTTACTTAAAGTTAGTAGAGGCCATTCTTGTAAACTATTTTAAGCGAAGTCAGTTAGGCAAACCATTGCCTAAGGTGTCATAGTTGTGTAATTCCCCCACCAACAACGAGACATACACTCACTGAAGTCCATCTAAAAATCATAGCATTTCCCTTTTGTTCCGTGTTATTCCCCATTCTGACACCATACCCAATTCTCTAAACACGATTGATAAGAATCAAAACGCGGAAAAATAAATAGATAAAAGCGAGACGTAACTCGTACGATAATCTCGAGTAGCAACGGAGAACTTGTTCCGTTACACCCCAAGAAGATGACAAGAACACCTACACTAGGCAACTACCCTCGAGCTAACGCGAGCACGCAAGTAGAATGGTCGGGGGGGATTGGAATTCATCTAGATCCGCTAGAAGAAAAACAAGTCCCGTCAAGGGTTTCATTCACCAATCAAAGAGTTCAACTCTTAACACAATTGTATGTTTAATCATCAAAGTTAGCTAATGAAATAAAACAAGCTACTAGCTATTTATAGGTGTTGTTAGACACCCTTTGAAAGGTCTAAAATGCCCACACTTAGGCTTAGGAAATAAAGGACCACGTAGGGTCAAAATAGTCTTAACATAGCTAGGAATCACGTGCTTCAGCAATCCGGGCGGGGCGCCCAAAATCCGGGCGGAGCGCCCAAGATTTGTTCCATTTTGACCAGTAGGGTAGGCCGGGCGGAGCGCCTGGAAATGGGGCGGACCGCCTCAGCCTAGTTGTCTTCAGGAGGTGCGCCTGGAAGCTAGGGCGGAGCGCCCAAGGTGCTGGGCGGAGCGCCCATAACGCTGAGGTGTTCTCCTTGCGCTCTAATCACCCGGAATGGCTTCCAATTGCTTCCTTCTTCTAGTCCCTTCCTCGCCAAGTGTAGGTGTACTCCTTGGATCTCCTTAGCTTGGCTCCGAGTGAAGGGTCTTGTGGGGGTTCGGGTCTTATCATCCTCCCCTTCTTGAGAGGATTTCGTCCTCGAAATTGAAGCATCATTCACGACCTCTTCATCATCATTCACGACCTCTTCATTACCTACATCCAAAGGAACCAAGTCACAAACATTGAAAGTATTAGAAACTTGATACTCACTTGGCAAGTCGACCACATAAGCGTTGTTGTTTATCTTTGAAAGCACTTGGAATGGGCCATCTCCCCGGGGTGCCAACTTCCCTTTCCTAAGGTTTGAAAACCTTTCTTTCCGGAAGTGCACCCACACATAGTCACCCTTCTTGAGTTCCACCTTCTTGCGGTCTTTGTTTTTCTTGGAGGCAACCTTAGCATAAGCTTCCTCCAAATTCTTCTTTGCCTTAGCATGTAGCTCCATCAAAGCCTTAGCTCTAGCTTTCCCTTCAAAATTAACAACCATTTTCCTTGGCAAAGGGGTTAGATCAAGGGGAATCAAGGGGTTAAAACCATACACACATTCAAAAGGAGTCATGCCAATCATGCTATGCAATGTACGATTGTAGGCAAACTCCATTATAGGCAATCTATCAATCCACGTCCCGGCCTTACCTCGGGTCATGGCCCTAAGAAGCGCACCCAAGGTTCGGTTGACCACTTCGGTTTGGCCATCGGTTTGTGGGTGGTGGGACGTGGAAAACAAGAGCTTGGTTCCTAAAGCACCCCATAAACTTCGCCAAAAATGGCTTAGGAACTTAGTGTCCCTATCACTCACTATAGTTTGAGGCACACCATGTAGCTTCAAGACATTTTCAACAAACAAGGAAGCTACATGTTGGGCGTCATCGCATTTCTTGCACGGAATGAAATGAGCCATCTTTGAGAACCTATCTACGACAACAAAGATGCTATCGTGGCCCCCCTAGTCCTTGGTAATCCCATGACAAAGTCCATTGATATATCCAACCACGGACTAGTAGGTACGGGGAGAGGGGTGTATAACCCATGAGGGTGGGTTTTAGATTTGGCACGTTTGCACTCAAGGCAATTAGTGCAAAATTTCTCCACATGCACCCTCATCTTCGGCCAATAGAATTGTTCTTGAAGAACGGCCAAAGTCTTTCTTATCCCAAAGTGACCCATGAGTCCTCCACAATGTGCCTCTTGCACAAGCAATTCCCTCCAAGAGGACTCGGGTATGCACACTCTACCATTTTTAAAGATGAATCCATTAGACCATTGGTATTTTTCAACTCTCTCCCCTTTCTCTAGGGCATCATGGACACCCTTTAGCTTTGGATCATGAGCATACATCAATTTGATACTCTCGAATCCCATGAGCTTAGAGGTGAGAGTGGTGGCTAATGCGAACTTTCTAGAAAGCGCATCCGCCACAACATTGTCCTTCCCTTTCTTGTATTGGATCACATAGGGAAAGGACTCAATAAATTCAACCCACTTGGCATGTCTCTTATTGAGCTTTTCTTGGCCTCTCAAATGCTTGAGTGACTCATGGTCACTCTTGATTACAAACTCACGAGGCCAAAGGTAATGTTGCCAATGGGCAAGGGCTCTCACAAGGGCATACAACTCCTTGTCATATGTAGAATAATTCAAGGAGGCCCCTTTCAACTTTTCACTAAAGTAGGCGATGGGTTTGCTATCTTGTATTAATACACCACCAACTCCCACTCCCGAGGCATCACATTCAACCTCAAACGCCTTCCCGAAGTCGGGCAATTGCAATAGGGGGGCGGTACTTAACCTACCTTTCAACTCTTGGAAAGCCTTCTCTTGAGGCTCTCCCCAAACAAATGGTTGGTCCTTCTTTACCAACTCGGTGAGTGGAGCGGCGATGGAGCTAAAATCTTTCACAAAGCGTCTATAAAAACTTGCAAGACCATGAAAGCTCCTCACTTGAGTCACGGTAGTAGGAGTAGGCCAATCACGTATGGCCTCTACCTTAGACTCATCCACCTCCACTCCTTGGGCACTCACAACAAACCCAAGGAAGACCACCTTCTCCACACCAAAGGCACACTTTTTAAAGTTAGCATAGAGCTTTTCGGCTCTCAAAATATCAAGCACTTGCCTAAGGTGGCCAACATGTTCATCAATTGTCTTACTATAGATCAAGATATCATCGAAATAGACAACAACAAACTTATTGATAAAAGGCTTCAAAACATGGTTCATGAGTCGCATGAAGGTGCTAGGTGCCATGGATAGCCCGAAGGGCATGACCAACCATTCATAGAGACCGAATTTGGTCTTGAATGCGGTTTTCCATTCATCTCCGGGTTTCATCCGGATTTGATGGTAACCGGACCTAAGGTCGATTTTGGAAAAGACACACGACCCACTCAATTCATCCAACATATCATCAAGTCGAGGAATAGGGTGACGGTACTTTACCGTTATCTTATTCACGGCTCGGCAATCTACGCACATTCGCCATGTTCCATCCTTTTTGGGCACAAGAATCACCGGGACGGCACATGGACTTAAACTCTCTCGGACCAAGCCTTTAGAGAGCAAGTCATCAACTTATTTTTGCAATTCTCTTGTGTCCTCCGGATTACTCCTATAAGCCGGCTTGTTGGGGATTTGAGAGCCCGGGATAAAGTCGATTTGATGTTCAATACCCCTCAAGGGAGGTAAGCCATCGGGCATCTCATCCGGGAACATGTCCCCAAAGTCCTTCAAGACATTTTCAAACACACTAGGCAAAGGGTTAGTCGAAAAATCACAAGTAGAGTTAAGGATCATACCTTTGTGCACTAGGCATAGGAGAAACTTGGTGCCATCATTTCCCTTTAAGAGCTCGCCCGGTTGCATCATGGCACATATGCCACCGGTAGATGAAGTAGGTGGGATTGCCACCATGCTTTTGGACAAAGGGCTAGTCTCAATGATTGACTTGGCCTTTGCCACCTCTCTCAACTCCTTCATTTTCTTGTAGTCCTCACTCACTTGTTTAGGAGTGAGAGGTTTAAGCACAAATCTCTTCCCTTCATGCTTGACCGTGTAAGTATTGACACGACCATCATGCACTACTTGCCTATCGAATTGCCATGGCCTCCCTAGAAGTAGGTGGCATGCTTGCATAGGCACAACGTCGAACAAATGCTCATCAACATAACTCCCCATTTTGAATCGAATCATTACTTGTTTGACCACCTTAAGCTCCCCACATTCGCTTAACCATTGAAGCCGGTAAGGCTTAGGATGCTTCATAGTAGTCAACTTCAATTGAGTCACAAGTGATTGACTCACTACATTTGCACAACTCCCGGAATCAATTATCATAGAGCAAACAACATCTTTGACCCGACACCTAGCATGGAAAAGATTTTCCCTTTGCAAGGTTTCGGTGTCTTCAACAATCAAAGCCCATAGACTCCTTCTCACCACCAAGAAAGTATGAGGATCCTCCTCCTACACCGTATCATCAAACAAATCATCCTCTACTCCCTCAACTCCCTCAACTCCTTCTACCCCCTCATCTTCCGATTCACTCTCTTTCTCATAGGCATCATTACCAACAACAATCATGGTCCTCTTTGTAGGACATTCCTTAGCAAAGTGCCCATATCCCTTGCACTTATGGCATTGTATTGAAGAAGAGGTAGGAGATTGTAAATGAGTTTTAGAGTTACCTCCCATATTAGATGTGCCCCTTCCATAAGGCTTCTTCACCTCCTTGCTAGCATTGGCACCACTTGTGCCACTTGCGCTTGGGAACTTGGCATTTGGAGTAGAAGTCTTCCAATCCTTTGGCTTGCTCAAGGAAGTGGAAGTATTGCTCTTGTAATGGTTGGACTTCTCCTTTTCAAGCCATTGCTCGGCTAGAATAGCGGCATCTAGGACTTCTTGAAGTGAAAGATAAGAATGCAATCTCAATTGTGAAGCTATGCCATAGCTCAAACCATTCATGAAACGGATCACGGCTTGCTCCTCATCTTCATTGTCCATATCCAAGGCCATTCGAACTCTTTCAAACTCATCATAGTAATCATGCACCGATTTGACACCTTGTCTCAACTCATAAAGCTTCTTGAGTTGTTCTTGACGATATCTAGGAGTAATGTACTTGGTACTCATGATACCTTTCAAGTCAATCCAACCCACATTCACATGAACTCCCGCTCTCCTCCTTGATCTTTTAACGGACTCCCACCAAGTAGATGCATAGGACTCAAAGGATGAAATAGCATAAGTACCTTTCTTTTCATCGGTCATATCGTTTGTATCAAACATCCTCTCCATGAGTTGCACCCATTGAAGGTAGGCCTCCGGATCACAATTCCCTTTGAAACTTGGAAGGTTGAGCTTGACACTATTGAGGTTGGTATTGTCTCGACCTCCACGGTAAGGCTCCGGTTGGCCCCCATAGTGGTCTTCATTCACACCATACTCCCTTCTAAAATTTCCACCATCATTCCCCATAGGTGGCCCTCGACCTCGGCCCCTACCACGGTCCACATTTCGACCCCAATTCATACCTCGTCTAGGTTGAAAGTGATCATCAAACCCATACACATCATCACCATAGTCGGTTCCCTCCCCTTCTTGAGCTTGTGCAACTTGCTCAAGAGGTCTAACATTCCGGATTGGTCCGGGAAGCGGAGCATTCCTTTGGGGATTGCCCACAAGGTTTGGGATAGTCACACGTTGGGTATTGCCCAACACTTGATCAACTCGATCACGATCCTCCCTTACCCGTTGTTGGTGATTGAGCAACTCAACAACTTGCTCCGGGGTAAAGGTAGGACTATTTGATCCCTCTCCGGCCTCCATTTGGACTCTCGGGGTCCCCTTTTCAATGGGGACACTCGGGGTCCCCCTTTCATTGTGGACACTCGGGGTCCCATGTTCACCTTGAGTACTTGAAGCTCCCTTTTCAAGAGACTCAATTCTTTGATTCATGAGGTCCATCTTGGCAAGAAGGTTAGCCAAGGCCTCCTTAATGAAATCTTGTCCTTCGTTAGCCATGGTACCTACACAAGTAACAAACGTTAGCAAAAAACAACCTCACACGCTCCCTCACAAAAGATTTCACTCGGTTCTCTCTTTTGAGTGGTGGTGGCTATTTCACTCGACTTGTAGTTCCAAAGCTTCACGTAGATGACTAGCAATTCCTCAACTCAACCAAAACTATTCACGAGTCACGCACACTCCGGGGTGAGTGGAATCAATGGGACTCAATGAACGCTAGGCACTTTGAAGTGAAGGACTTGAGTAAAAAAAGGTTCTACGCATTTCTTGGAATTCCTACTCTCCACTATGGCACGAATCACCTAAAGCAATGAAGGATTAGTGTTAATTAAGTAGGAAGAATACTTAGATCAACACTAATTAGAGGTTAGGTCACAAAGAATCAAGCAAACCTAGAAGAAACTACCCGTTTTCCACTCTTCAGCTTTCAGGCGGAGCGCCCAAGGCAATGGGGCGGAGCGCCTGGAAATTTGTCCAGTGAGGTCCCTCAGGCGGAGCGCCCAGTGGTGAGGCGGAGCACCTGGACCAAGAAGAGTTCAGGCGGAGCACCCAAACTTTAGGCGGGGCGCCTGAACGAAGAACACCTGGGTTCTCAAGAACGTGTTCTTCGATTTCAATCCAACTTTTTGGTCGATTTCAACGTGTTCTTCCCAAATTCGAAGTACCCGAAGTTGTATAATGATACTACCACCAATCCCCAATCAATTTCACACCCAACCAAGCAACATACAAGGCAAATTCATGATTCAAGTTCAAGTTGGGTTTTCTTCAAATTTTCAAAAGGGGTCAAAAATGTGGGTTTCAATCTTCCAAAATCAATGTTATACAACTCCGATTCACACCAAATTTGTTGCAATGGATTCATTTTTCAACGTAGATCAATCCCCGGTAATCAAATCCAAAACCCCACAAACATATAACCCAAAATCAAACAATTTCCCTCAAGAACAAGGGTTTGGTAGGGTTTAAGGAGAAGTAGGGTTTCAATTTTTCAATCCAATCCAATCCAAGTAAATTTGGTACCAAAACAACGGGAATTCAACCACGATCACAAATCTATAACACCCAATCCAAGAATCGATCCAACCAAAAAGTTAAGCCAATTTTTGTATTTTCAATTTTTTCAAATTTTTTTTTTTTTTTGTGTTTTTCTTCTACCAACAACTTCAACAACAAGAAATCTAAACAAACTAACCTAGGCACGAAGAATCAAGGGTCGGGGGTTCGTAGAAACGATACCCGAGCCTTGCTCTGATACCAAGATGATAAGAATCAAAATGCGGAAAAATAAATAGATAAAAGCGAGACGTAACTCGTACGATAATCTCGAGTAGCAACGGAGAACTTGTTCCGTTACACCCCAAGAAGATGACAAGAACACCTACACTAGGCAACTACCCTCGAGCTAACGCGAGCACGCAAGTAGAATGGTCGGGGGGGATTGGAATTCATCTAGATCCGCTAGAAGAAAAACAAGTCCCGTCAAGGGTTTCATTCACCAATCAAAGAGTTCAACTCTTAACACAATTGTATGTTTAATCATCAAAGTTAGCTAATGAAATAAGACAAGCTACTAGCTATTTATAGGTGTTGTTAGACACCCTTTGAAAGGTCTAAAATGCCCACACTTAGGCTTAGAAAATAAAGGACCACGTAGGGTCAAAATAGTCTTAACATAGCTAGGAATCACGTGCTTCAGCAATCCGGGCGGGGCGCCCAAAATCCGGGCGGAGCGCCCAAGATTTGTTCCATTTTGACCAGTAGGGTAGGCCGGGCGGAGCGCCTGGAAATGGGGCGGACCGCCTCAGCCTAGTTGTCTTCAGGAGGTGCGCCTGGAAGCTAGGGCGGAGCGCCCAAGGTGCTGGGCGGAGCGCCCATAACGCTGAGGTGTTCTCCTTGCGCTCTAATCACCCGGAATGGCTTCCAATTGCTTCCTTCTTCTAGTCCCTTCCTCGCCAAGTGTAGGTGTACTCCTTGGATCTCCTTAGCTTGGCTCCGAGTGAAGGGTCTTGTGGGGGTTCGGGTCTTATCAACGATCCACTTTAATAAAATAATAACAATAAATGACTTCATTATCCAAGTAATGACACATAGTTGAAGACACATAATTGGATCACGAATTAAATATCAAACAATGACGACTAAAATTACTCAAAGTGAAGAGTTATAATTTCTTCCACCAGACGCATAGCCGTAAAGCCGTGATAACTTTTTCTTTCCAAACCAATTTGGGTAATTTTTTTCCCCCAATTCGATGAAGAACTTAGACCGAGTACCAGCTCCTTATTTTCATGTAAAAATCACTGGCAAAAGACAAAATAGTAGACGGAAAAAGTTTACCCATATTTTTAAAAATCAGAACTACATTAATTTAATGTGATTTTCGAAAAATTAATGGTAGAAACGGAAAGAGAAGGCAAAGACGAATCCGGGGATGTAATTTTTGCAGTATTCCGATGGTGGCCCATGGTGGCCCGGTGGCGGTCAATGTCGGTAAGCTAGAGAGAATGAGGAGAAGTGGGATATGGAGTTTCTTCAGAGAGAAAGTGTGAATGTCAAATAATTGTGGATAAGTGTTTCAAGGGTAGAAGTGAAAATATCTTTAAAAGTGCTTATGCTTTAAAGACCACAAAAAAATAGCTCACCAAATAAAGACCAGGCACTAAAGTGCTCATTCCACATAAAAAAAATGTACATTTTTCCCCGCGCTAACAATGGTTTTGTAAAAATGCCCTTGTTAAATTTAATAAAAAAGTTCTGGACGGAATCACCCCTATCAATCTCTTGGCACGGGGCCAAGACTTGCCTTTGATCCCTCTCTATTTGCCAACACTTGCCAGCATTCAGTCATAAGTGTTGGTAAAAGGCCAAGACTTGCCCCTTCGAATCTTTTCCTTCATTCTCGCCATATAACTTGAAGTGCTGGCAGGACAATACTTGCCCTGGAAGTCTTGGCCCCATGCCAATACCTACAAATTTATATCTTGATATCTTGGCCCCATACCAACATAAGGTTATTTTGTGTAGAATATTATTAAACGGAGTCAATGTTGCAAAACCACTCCAGGGCACCCAATGAAAATAAAGTTTTTTACACAAATATACAAATCTACACCCTTATATTATAAAAAAATAGTAATATTATACAAATTACATTATATAGCAATATTTTTCCTAGCAATATTTGAAAAATTTTCAAATTCCCCAAATCTCAAACAAATGAAACAATGAACAACACTCTGCACAGCTCCAAGATAAACCTATCAAAAAATGCTCTGATCAATTCTCCGATCAACCGTTACAGGACGCACTGCCGCCACCAGTGGTACTGCCTCCGCCATAACTGTCTCTGTTCTCCGGTACTGTTCCTGTTACCCTTTCTTATACTGAAGTGTTCTGCTGCTACCGATCTAATAAGAATCAAGAAGAAAACTGTCTGCATCGGGGACAGTGATTGGAGATGATGACGTGTTGTTAGGTTTTAGTAAATCGTCCCTATGGCTGCTACTTGCCGTTGTTATTACTAAAGGGGTGAAAGTTTTCAACTTTGACCAAATCTTCTTCAGTAGTACCAAAGTAGCAGTAGTCTATTTGAAAATGAATAAGGGTAAAGATCTCTGGGATAGTAAAAATAGTGAAATGTTTTCTTATTATTTTAGTCCGTATGAAGAATTGAAGTAAAGCCATTGAATAGGAACATTGAAGATCTTGTCTCTCCTCAAGCTCTTTCCAAACCTCTCTTGAAGGTAAATAATTAAATAAAGGGGAGAGAAGCTTCGGTGGGATTTGGATTTTAGGGGGGTGGGTTATGTACTATTTAATTCTACTTATTGTATTTAATTCAATCATGATTTTTTCGTATCTGTGCACCTTGAATTTATGTTTTTCTAGGAGTATTATTTTGAACTTTGGGGTGGAAACTCGAAATTTTTAAATTTAATATAAGAGTTTAATTCTATTTTTACTTGTTGTATGGCCCTAAATCAGTTTAGGTGTACAAATAAAATTTGGATTCGGATACAAGCAATTCTTCGTATCAAAGTTGCAATAATGCGAGAAAAAGATATAAATGCGAGAAAATAAACTGTATTTCAATATGTGAACGTTGAGTACAAATTTGGGCAGAGTTTCAGTATAAATATCTAGATGCCCGTTATACAAAATGAACTACTATTTATAGGCCTAGGCTTTGCCCATGATCTCCACTATCTGCTGCCATGTCGTCCCACGATCTTGGTGTTTAGTGGCTGAGTTAGTGGGGTGAAGTAGTGGGCTGCAAAGCCGGGTGAACCGAGAGGAGTCCACCGAGGTGAGAGTTTGACGACCTCGGTGGCTTGGCCCTGTTGCTTGACCGAGGTGATAGTTACCGAAGCTCAGCTCACGGCTCGCCTTCGGTGACGCATCTTCGGTTGTAAGACCTCGGCGATTCGCTCAATCGCCTCGGTGGTTGCTTAGTCGGGACGTGCTCGGTCGTTAAGATTTGCATGACCGGGGCGGATCACCGCGGGTCGATTTTTACCCAATACAGATAGTCCCCCCACTCCTCGGTTAGCTACCGAGGTGACCGAGGAGTGGAATGAAGTTTTAGCGGGAAAGCGAAGTGGCTTGATCCTATCCAAGCATTTCAAAATTCGCCAACGGTTCGCGTCCCATCAGGTCACTTCTCGTGGACACGTGGCATTCATCCACTGGTCGACCGAACTGTCGCGCCGTATTCCTTGCTTCTTCCAACGTTCTAATGATGACGCCGACGTCATCCTCCCTTCGTCTCCCACACCTATAAAAGGGGCGTTTCACTGAACATTTTCCTCACTTCTCTTTGAACGATCAACAGTGCAAAATCAAACAATACTTTTCCAACTTTCTGATTTCATAAAAAAGCTTCCGTTTTCAATATCACCATCATGTCTACTACCATATCAAGGCAAGATTCAAGCGATTCTGGTGAGAGGGCCAAGGCCGACCAGTTTGCTAACATTATTTCCAGCGGCGAGTTCATCACCGCCGTGCCTCCGCTTCAGATGATAGAGGCGGAGGGTGGTGAAGAGGCGACCTCCGACGCCGGAGTCTCTGGGCAACGGGGGGGGGGGGGAGCCAGGCACGACGTCGCAGCTGAAAGTGAGGACGCCGGCTTGGAGGAGGAGGATGCTGCACATGGGGAAGAAAGTGCCGAGGGCAGAGATGCCGAGGGCGGTACCGAAGGTGGTAACGTCGCCGAGGGGGCGTCTTCGGGACCCGTAATTCCACTCGAGCAGGAACTCGAGCCTCATCAAATAATCCCCTCCCATTTCGACAACGACAAGGATTTGAAGCTGCAAGCTCAAACGGTTGACCAGGAGGAGAAGAACAGGAATATTCCCGTGAACACCACCCCGGCCCGCATAACTCAAGCTCACATTGAGCGGGTTCGGAGGGAGTGTCGATTTGAGCCCGAGGTGAAGGTCATCATCCCCGATCCCGCAAGTAGGGTGTGTCACAATATCGAGGGGATGTCCTTCGCTTACACTTACCCTTTCACCCTCGGCTTCTCCCTCCCAGTGCACAGGGTGATCGATGACTTCTGCCGGGCCTACAACTTATGCCTGGCTCAACTTGGCCCCGGCGTCTGGAGGGTGGTCCAATGTATGGATTGGTTGAGCAAAAAGGCTAAAGTGGACTTCACCTTCCAATACCTCATTTCGCTCTATTACCCCTATTTTCACAAGGCCGGGGTTGTGGCGCTGAACAACCGGGGCAAGTTCGCCCTCCTTCACAAGAGTGAAGACCATGGGGACCGAGGCTGGTGTGATCGCTACATCTTGTTGGAAACAAAGGTCCTGTCCGCCGAGCCTGGTTTCCTTGAACGGTGGAACAACACACGTAAGTACACTGCCTTTCTCATCTTACTCCTCGGTAGCTTGCCTGTGCTAACTGACTTCGTTTCTTTGCCATTTCTTCAGCCAACAAGGTGAACATCGTGCCCCCGGCGGGGTTGATTGAGTGGGTGAAGGCGATGACCAAAGCTCGCAAGCCTCCCGAGAGGACGTGGATGAAAATGGCTGCCGACTTCGGTTGGCAGTGCAAGAGGCATGGTAAGTTTTTGATAGGGTTTTGATAGGTGGGTTGTTTTGGAATTTTGATTATTTTTCTGATTTTCCTTCCCTCGGTTTCAGGTTTTCCAAACCGTGCTATTAACACTAAGAAGAGTAAGAAGAAGAAGAAGGAAGAAAAGAAGAAAGATGATGAAGAAACCGAGTCAGATGATGATCTGGCTGCGGTAGCGGAGGAGTACAAAGGGTTGAAGGCTTCCAAGTCTTCAAAAGCTTCCAAGGGAGCCCCCGACCAGGGGACTTCTAAAGGTAACGTTCCTCCTCGGTTGATACTTATCAGATGCTGCTCTTTATTTGTCTCTGTCGTTTTAACTCCTTTCCTTGTTGTAGGCGTGAAGCAGAAGAGGGCTGTCTCAAAAAAGCCATCCCGCTCGGTGACTCCTCGCACTGAGGCGGAGACTCCCCGCCAGCCCGAAGCCGTGGTTGAGAAGCACCGAGGACTGGTGGATGAGCCCGAGGATGATGCAGCCGCCGAAGCATGGGCTCGAGGGGATGTTGATGTCATCGACCTTGAAGGCCAAGAACTAGAGGCCGATGCCGCTGCGGAGAAGGCCAAGGGCAAGGCTAAAGTCACCGAGGCGGGTGCTGCTGTGCTTGAAGAGGAGGTTGGCACCGGGGCGGTAAGGGCACAATCCGAGCCCGCGAGGATTTCGTCCTCGGTGGGGTCTTATCGGAAGCTTGATGTGCCAATCTCTTCAAATCTGTTAGCCTGCAACGCCGAGGATCTTTTGAGTCTCACCCCTTTGCTGGGGCCGACCGAGGATAAGCTTATGCAAGAGTTTACCTCGGGCCAGCTATATAGCACCATGGCCTCCAACGCAGTGAGGGTAAGTTTCAACATATCTGAAGTCAAAGAATTTAATTTTTATCTTTACCTTCGGGCTGTTTCTAACCTCGATTAACTTGATCTTTGTTCAGAGCTTTATCCTCTCATTGAAGGCAATCGAAGTCGAGTCCTCGAGGACTGCCGAGGTTCGGCGCGTATCTCGGCTATGAGACCAGCAAAGGGACAAGTTCAATGCCCAGATAGCTGCGTTGAAAACTGATTTAGCCAAGTCCCAGACCGATCTACGCGAAGCCGAGGCGAATTATGAGGCCAAGATTAGTATGCTCAATGATGACTTTCAAGCCGAACGCTCGAGGCTAGGAGAGGAGGTCGCGAGGCTGGATGGTGAGCTGTCTCGAACCAAGACCGAGGCCGTGAACATGGGCAAAAAGCATCATGAGCAGTTGAAGAGTCATCTGCTCCACATCAAGAAGCTGGAGAGTGAGAACTCCAAGCTTTCAACCAAGGATGCTCAGATTGCCGCCCTTCAAGACGAGATCGCCGATCGGAAGAGTAGGGCGGCACTCAAGGTCAAGAGGGCCGAGCTCGACAAGCGGTGGGCCATCATCAAGTCTAAGCTAAGGTTGCTCAAACGATGCCGCGCCGGGGAGATCAACTTAGATGAGGAGATTGAAAAGGCCGAGGTCAAAGCGGCCGAAGCTCAAACTATCATTGACGAACTCCCATCAAGTGAGGCCTCGAGCGGCGATGATGAGGAAGAAGAGGATGAAGAGGCCGAAGGGGGCTCCGAGGGCGGAGGTGATTCTCCCGAGGCATGAACTGATTTTAACACTTCTTTTGTAAGCCTTTGGGCTTCTAAATTTGTATCTTGGACCTTCGGGTCTTTTTTGAATGTAAATATCCAGCCTTCGGGCTTTTAATGAAAGTACTTGCATCTTTATTTCGTGTGATGGCCTTTTAAATATACCGAACACTTTGATGCAAACCTTTAATTAAACCTTGCAAGATTTAAACAGAATTTGACCGATGCAAACCTAGAACGACGTCTCGCCCTCGGGTCAACGCATTGCGCGGCTTCAAAATGTAAGATTCACACATATAACATGAGTGCAACCGAAGTCATTTTTATTGATATGGACGAGCCAAAAGTCGGCTATGTACATAAAACCAAGCCGAAACGGGCCTTGGGTAAAAAGCGAATTTTCAAATAAAGGTAAACTAACATCATGCCGCTACCGGGCCAATTTACAATGTACTAAATCCTATCCTCGGGCGTTAGTCCCCGGTTGTCGGATAGATAAGCTTTGGTTGGGAGGCTCGATGTCGACCTCGATGCCAACCCTTCTCACTCCCCCCCCAGTGTTCGGTTGTGAATCTTGATGAAGATCCGAGCACTGGAGTCGGTTCGGTTCTCTTCCAGAAAAGGTCAAGCAAAAAGATGGAACGAGGAGTAAGTTAGTACATTTGCTATTGATGCCATGGGAGTGTTGTTCGGCTCGGGGCTGTTTGATTTAAAAAGAGTTGGAAGATATTTTCCTCAGCTAGAAGTAGTATCGCTTCAAGTTGGAGATGTTCCAATTCAGAGGTTCGGGCTCCCCTTGCAAATTCTCGATCTGATAAGAGCCTTTTCCCACAATTGCTTTGACCCTGTAGGGTCCTTCCCAATTTGCGATGAGCTTTCCCCCGTTATTTTCTTTCGTTGATTGATTCACAGTTTTCAGCACATAATCTCCAACCTTGAAGTCCCTGAACTTGGCCTTTCTGTTGAGGTATGCTTCGATTTGCCTCTTTTGAGCAACTAACCGAACCAAGGCTAGTTCCCTTTTCTCCTCGAGCAGATCCAACTCTATACGCATTGCTTCCCGGTTTGCATCCTCGGTCGTGTGGGCGTACCGAAGACTTGGTTCGCCCACCTCTACAGGAATGAGGGAATCCATGCAATAAGCCAGTGAAAAAGGAGTTTCCCCGGTGCTGCTCTTCTCAGTTGTTCGCATGGCCCACAAAACCCCATGCAACTCCTCGAGCCAAGGGCCTTTTTTCTCGTCGAGCCTTTTCTTGAGGTTCTCAATTATGATCCTGTTCGAAGACTCGGCTTGGCCATTGGCACTTGGGTGATAAGGAGTCGAAGCTATTCTCTTGATCCCCCACTGCTTGAAGAAGTTGGTGATAGCAGTCCCCATGAATTGTTTGCCGTTGTCGCAGGCAATTTCTCTTGGTACACCGAACCTGTAGATGATGTTCTTTTTGATGAAGTCGATTACCTGCTTTTGCTTAACCTCGGTGAGAGCCGCCGCTTCCACCCATTTGGTGAAGTAATCAGTCAACACTAAGATGAAACGAACACCACCTTTTCCCTTGGGCAATGGTCCAACAACGTCCATTCCCCATTTCATGAAGGGCCATGGCGATACCACCGAATGAAGAGGCTCGGCCTGTTGGTGGATCATCCGCCCGTGGCGTTGGCACTTGTCACACTTTTGCACGAAGGCTCTCACATCGGCACTGATCGTGGGCCAATAATACCCAGCTCTTAACAACTTACGCACCAATGACTTTGCCCCCGAGTGATTGCCACACTCGCCTTCATGCACTTCGGCCATCGCGTATCTTGCCTCGTCGGGACCCAGACATTTGGCCATCGGGCCGCAATATAACCTTTTGTATAGATTACCCTCGATCATGTGGTACGAGGCCGCTTGGGTCCTTAGCTTCTTTGCTTCTTTCTTATCTTGGGGGACAGTCCCCGAGTCGAAGTAGGAGATGAATTTACTTCGCCAATCCCATCGGTTGTCAACTGAGTTGACTTGCAGCTTCATCTCTCTCATCTGCGCGGACAGTAGCCGAACTACCGAGTCAGTCCCCGAATGAGCTTCATCAATAGCCGAACCAAGATTCGCCAAGGCATCAGCCTCGGTATTCTCCTCCCGAGGCACTTGTTTAACTTGCCATTCTTGGAATTGGGCCAAGATCCTTTGCGCCCGATCCAAGTATAATTGCATCCTGGGCTCACGAGCCGTATAATCACCGAGGAATTGGTTCACCACCAGCTGTGAGTCGCACCTCAGTTCGACTCTTTCAACCCCCATTTCCTTGGCCAGCTCTAAACCCGCTAAAGCCGCCTCATATTCTGCTTCGTTGTTGGTTACTTTGTTGAACCGAACCGAATGCCTAACTTTTTCCCCGGTGGGTGCTTTCAAGACTATGCCCAACCCCGAACCTTTGGAGTTTGTCGCCCCATCGGTATTGAGTATCCTTAATCCCGGGGTTGTTCCTTTGGCCAAGGCGTTTTCTTTTTCAGCCTCGGGCAAGATCCCAATACTAAAATCGGCCACGAAGTCTGCCAAAACTTGAGACTTAATGGCTGTCCGAGGCTGATAGGTGATGTCATATTCACTTAGCTCTACCGTCCATTTGGATAACCTCCCCGATAGCTCCGGTTTATGCAATATATTTCTCAAGGGGAAGGTTGAAACTACGGCTATTGGGTGGTATTGGAAATAGGGTCGTAGTTTCCTAGCGGTAATGAGTAAAGCAAGAGCTAGTTTCTCCAGATGTGGATACCTGGTTTCAGCGTCGAAGAGTGTCTTGCTCACGTAATAGATGGGCTGCTGCTTGCCATCTTCTTCCCGAACCAGCACAACACTCACTGACACCTCGGACACTGCCAAGTAAACTAGCGATGTTTCACCTTCTTTTGGCTTGGCAAGCAACGGTGCGTTAGCCAAGTATTGTTTCAAGTCTTTCAACGCTTGTTTGCACTCCGGTGTCCATTCGAAGTGAGTGTTCTTTCTCAAAATGGAAAAGAACTTGTGGCATCGCTCCGAGGACCTTGAGATGAATCGACTCAAGGCGGCGATTCGGCCAGTCAAGCGTTGAACTTCTTTCACCCCGGTAAGCTCCTCGGGGATTTCTTCAATTGCTCTGATTTTGTCAGGGTTGGCCTCGATGCCCCGCTCGGAGACAATGAAACCCAAGAATTTGCCAGATCCGACACCGAAGGCGCACTTCTCAGGATTCAACTTCATGCCGTATTGTCTCAACACAGCAAAGGCCTCCCTCAAATGATTTAAGTGATCCTCCATTCGGATCGACTTGATGAGCATGTCGTCTATGTAGACCTCCATAGACTTTCCAATATATTCTTTAAACATGCGACATACCAGCCTTTGGTAGGTCGCCCCGGCGTTCTTCAGACCGAAGGGCATGACTTTGTAACAGAAAGTACCTCGGTCAGTGATGAACGAGGTCTTTTCTTCGTCCTTCGGGTCCATGAGGATCTGATTATAGCCCGAATATGCATCCAAGAAGGTCAATAGTTTGTGTCCAGCCGTGGAGTCTATTAACCTGTCGATTTGTGGCAATGGATAAGAATCTTTGGGGCAAGCTTTGTTCAAATCAGTGTAGTCCACACACATTCTCCACTTGCCATTCTTCTTCGGCACAACCACAACGTTGGCTAGCCATTCAGGGTATTTCACCTCTCTGATAAAACCATTTTCTTGCAGCTTGGTGGTTTCATTCTCGATCGCCTTCTTTTTGACCCCGGCATGTGGCCTTTTCTTCTGTTTGACCGGGGTGAATTTTGGGTCCACATTCAGTTTGTGGGTCATGATCTCCGGATCGATACCCTTCATGTCTGAATGGGCCCAGGCAAAACAATCATGGTTGGACCTCAAAACTTCTATTATCGCCTCTTTCGACTTCGGATCCAACTCCGAGCCGATGTGCACCTTTCTTTCCAGAAAATCTTTCAATAAAGTGAAAGAATCCAGCTCTTCGATAGTGGAGTCCTCGGCTTTCTGCTTCCGAGGCTCTTGGACGCATGCCGGGATCTTTTCAATTTCACTTTGGAGGTTCGCCTCGCTTGACCCCGGTTGCGTTGGTTGCTATTTTTTTGGCCCACTCGGGGCGACTCCACTCTTCAGTGCGACCGAGTAGCACTCCCTCGCTACTCGCTGCTCCCCCTTGATTGATCGAACCCCCCAAGGCGTTGGGAATTTAATCACTTGATGTAAGGTGGAGGGAACAGCTTCCATGGAGTGGATCCATGGCCTCCCGAGGATCACATTATAGGCCAGATCCTCGGGCATGACTTGGAACAGTGTCTCTTTGGTGACACCCTCGGCGAATGTCTTTAGCGTGATCTCACCCAACGTCTTCTCTGTTGAGTTGTTAAAACCAGCCAACACTGTTGATTTGGGAATGATTTCCCCTTTTAGCCACATCTGCTTCACGGCCCCGTAGCTGATGATATTTACTGAGCTGCCGGGGTCAATCAAGACTCTCTTGATGTCGGCGTTGTTGATTCTTAGCATGATGACTAGAGCATCGTGGTGGGGGAACATCATCCCATCACAGTCATCTTCATCAAACACTATATCTTTGCCCGAGCCCCCAACTCGGGTCCTCTTCTCCATGGTGATGGAGAGCTTAGCAAATTTCTTGGCCGCGGCGAAGTTCACGCCGTTCACCTCGGACCCCCCGGTGATGACGTTGACTACTCTGTCCGGAGGTGGAGCCCGAGGTGGTTGCCCATCACCTCGGTTCTTTGAAAAATTATCCTTCCCCTTGTCAGTAAGGAATTCAGCCAAAACTCCTTTCTTCAGCAAGTGGGCTACCTCTAGGCGCAAAGCTTTGCAGTCCTCGGTTCTATGGCCGTAATCTGCATGAAATTCGCAGCGCAGATTATGATCTCGTTTGTCCGCCGGGGTCCTCATATCCTTGGGGATCCTTACCCCGGCTGTCCCCTTGACAACATCGACCAGCTCCGAGGTCGATATGTTGAAATTGTAATCTTGGATCCGAGGGAGATCCTTTCTTGGGGCCGAAGCGGAGCTCGAGGGGTTTCTTTGATTCGTGTTGCTGGATTGAACCTTCCCCCCGAGCCTCTGGCTTACGTGAGAAGCGGGGTATGACTTCCCGAGAGTGCTACCCAACCTCTGGCTAACATGTTGCCTCGTCGAAGTGTAGGGTTCATACCTCCCCTTCGAATTACTTCGCGGCGCGTCGGCGCGATTTGAAGACTCACCTCGGTTATGCTGCTGATAACCTCGGTTCTTGAACTCAGCTTCCTCCAATCTGATTTTGGAGTAAGTACGTCTATGCAGATCCTCCCACGTCAGGACCTGATATTGTTGCAACTCTTTGCGCAATTCAGTGGCAGCGCTAGAATTGCGGCTATTGATACCTTTTTCAAATGCCATGATGGCCAAGGTATCATCCATCCGAGGCAGTTCCATGCGCTCGGCGTGGAACCGTTCAAGAAATTCTTTAAGCGGCTCACCGGGCAGCTGCTTTACTTCACATATATCCTCCTTCCTTTGGAGGATCTTTTGCGCCCCGGTGTGAGCTTTGACAAAAGCGCTGGACATTTCTTTGAACGAGGAGATTGACCCCCCTGGTAAGCATAGATACCACCGAAGCGCCCCTTTCTCTAGCGATTGACCAAACTTCTTTAAGAACATCGACTCGAGCTGCGTAGCCGATAAGTCGTTGCTCTTCACCATGGCCATATACTCCCTTATGTGCTCTTTGGGATCAGTTGTCCCATCGTATTTCTTCAGGAAGGTAAGTTTGAAGCCCAGGGGAGTTGGGGCTGGAGACGCCTCGAGCTTGTAGGGCTGCTCCCTGTATTGATCGATGTCGAGGTCGTCCTCCTCCTTTGTTATCCCAGGCACGCCCTCGAGGCGCTTTTCTATGCGCGCCTCGATGCGAGCTTTGATTTCTCTGCTCATTCTTTCAACGTCTACCGAGGACGTTGTCTCTGCCACGGTGGGAACCGTCCCGAAGTGTGGTGTGGTCGTTGGATTGTTCCCCGAGCCCCCAGACGTGGCTCCGTTGTGAGGTCCCCCTGTTATCGCGCCCGGAGGAACGAAGAGCGGGATGCCTCCACCAGGAGCCATGGGCTGGGTGCCATTAGGGGCAGCACTGTCTCTCGCCTCTAGCGAGGCGCGAAATTCAGCGTTGATGCTGGCTTGCTCATCCTGCTTGGCTTGGAGAGCTCTCAGCGTTGTGACAACATACATCTGAAATTCTTCAGTTGTCATTGGGGCAATGGGCTGTTGGTTCAACGGAACGCCAACCCGATCGCCGTTATTACCACTGTTATCGTTATCAGCCATAACGTTGAATCGAAAATTTTGACAAAAACGAATGCGGAACTTTGGAACAAAGCGTTACTGCTTATATCCCCACAGACGGCGCCAATTTGTATGGGCCGAAATCAGTTTAGGTGTACAAATAAAATTTGGATTCGGATACAAGCAATTCTTCGTATCAAAGTTGCAATAATGCGAGAAAAAGATATAAATGCGAGAAAATAAACTGTATTTCAATATGTGAACGTTGAGTACAAATTTGGGCAGAGTTTCAGTATAAATTTCTGGATGCCCGTTATACAAAATGAACTACTATTTATAGGCCTAGGCTTTGCCCATGATCTCCACTATCTGCTGCCATGTCGTCCCACGATCTTGGTGTTTAGTGGCTGAGTTAGTGGGGCGAAGTAGTGGGCTGCAAAGCCGGGTGAACCGAGGGGAGTCCACCGAGGTGAGAGTTTGACGACCTCGGTGGCTTGGCCCTGTTGCTTGACCGAGGTGATAGTTACCGAAGCTCAGCTCACGGCTCGCCTTCGGTGACGCATCTTCGGTTGTAAGACCTCGGCGATTCGCTCAATCGCCTCGGTGGTTGCTTAGTCGGGACGTGTTCGGTCGTTAAGATTTGCATGACCGGGGCGGATCACCGCGGGTCGATTTTTACCCAATACACTTGTTGTAGTAGGTAATTTGTATGTTATGAATGTCTGACTTTTTTTTTTTAAAGAACAAAGATTTGAAACAACGCAGATACAGTGCTGAAACGATGCCGAAACAGCACAGATACAGTGCTGAAACGATGCACAAACAGTTTGAAATAGCGCAGAAACAGTTTTAAACTGCGCAGACACAGTGATGAAACGATGAAAAAACAACGTAGATACAGTGCTGAAACGATGCAGAAATAGTGCTGAAACGATGCAGAAACAGTTTGAAACAGCGCAAAAACGATGTAGAAACAGTTTGAAACAACGCAGATACAGTGCTGTAACGATGCAGAAACAGTTTGAAAAAGTGCAGATACAGTGCTGAAATGATACAGAAACAGTTTGAAATAGATACAGTGAAATTTGGGGAAATAGTGGGAGGAAAAGTGAAATTAGGGGAAATGAGGGGAGGAAAAGTGATATTGGGGGAAATAGGAGGAAAAATATAAGAGTTTCGTATGTTATGGGAAAATTTTGCTTTGTTTTGTAATTAACTTTTCCTTTCCTCTATAATGGGTAACTTTGCTAAAATATTGCTATGTTTTGTAAATAACTTCTAAAATTTGTACTTTTATGTAAAATCTCATGAAAATAAGGGAACATCATTGGGAAAATTAGGCCACATAATCATTGGGAACGAATAATTACTGTTTTTGTCCACCTTTTGTTGTTTCTTTCTTGCCATAACCATTTTCCCTTTTTAAAATATATTTTAAATATTTTGGATATATATTTAATATTATGTATTTCGGAGATATATATATATATTTAATATATTTTAAATATTTTGAATATATATTTATATATTAAATTTTTGCATAGAAAAAATTATGAACAATTAAAAGTAAATATTTGTTGATGAGGGATATTTATATAAAGTTACCCATATCATTTCTACGAGTCCCGACCGACTTGCGTAATCCAACGGGCCCAATCTTGTGGAAGGAAGAATAACAGTCTAAACAATGGACGTCAGTCCCAATTCCCAAATAACTCTGGCTAGGGTTTGTTCGATAATGGATCTAGAGGTGGTGGGGCGGCATGCGCTCCTCTTCGACGACGACGGCATGGCGGCATTCGTCAACTCAGGGGACGCACTTGTAGAATGGAACTCTCTCCAAATTGATCGTTACGATGTCCGCCACCTTCTCTCCGCCCCTCCCTCTCCCCGCAAGCGCTCCCACTCAAGCCTCCTCGATTCTTCTCTTCAGTTCGACCTTGATCTTGAACGTTACCTCGATCTTCCTCCATCCTCTGATGAACCTGGTAAACTTTAAACCTTTTCGTGTTCAATGATATATCCGTTAAGTCTGTTGATTGTGCTAAATAATTTCATTTCTCTTGTGCAATATGGAACACCATATATCTGTAATTGTTTGTTACTAGAGCTATATGTTATGTTTGTAAATATGATTTGCTACCCATCCAGTCACCAGAAAAAAAATACATTCTGCATCTGCGGCACTGATGAACACACCTGATTGACATTGCAAACCATAAAATACTAGTATAATATTAAACAATCTTAGGGCTACCTATCAAAAAATACAACTACAACAATCTTAGCGCATAGTTGAGGCTCCATTCTGCACTAGTCCTTCATATGTGTTCGTGGTGAAAACTATCTCTGACGGTTCCATTGTCTATTTTAAATTATATAATTGCATATTTTCCTTAGATAGCTTTTGACTTGCGGACCACACCTACATGGCTATATTTTATATCCAACTATCACTGGGGTAGTAGGGAATAGAGGTTTGTCATTGAGTGCAAATGTTTTTATAAACAGCCAGTCCTTCCAGAGGGGATATCTTGGTGTTGGATCTGAAAAAGAGGTAGGCTGAGGAAATGCAGTGTGGTTGCTGCCTAGTCTGTGGCTGTAGCGTTATTTTGTGCAACATGTTTTTAGTACTGCAATAGGACCTTTTAATTACACATTTTCTGTATCTCACAACAAGTACGATCATTTTACTTATCGATACTAGCATCACTATTTTAATCTCATCGTGTTCTGTCTGGAGTCATTTTCCTGTTGCTTTTGCATTTTATTACGCTGCTCTTTGTTAATACGTCAATATGAATATGATTTGATGATTTCTTCTTTCAGAGGTAGAAGAAGGTGAAAAGTTGGTGGATGCTGGTTATCGTGCTGTTGGGTTCTCATATGGAAATACTGATGATTCTGCTGACAGAAGTTCTGAGGTGGGCGTAGAAAGCTCCGAGTTTCGTCCCTTCTTTCCAGTGCCTGAAACCCTTCACTGTTTGGTAAGTCCGTGCTCTTCAGTTGGTGTTTTATTCTGCTTTCATAAGACTTGGATATTGCTGTTTACACGCTAATGAGGTTTTCCCCATGTGGTCAATGCTGCTAGTTGTCTAAACTATATTGTTCTAAGGCTCACCATGTCTAAGTTTTCAGATGCTCGGAGCAAGGGTGGAGTTCCTAAGGTTGCCATTCGCAGGCACCTTGTTCCCTTTTGATGCATGACCAAAGGGCAGTGCAGGTGGGATTAGGAATATAAAAAAGTTTTCTTTACAAGGACCATTTGTTGCTAGTTGAGACGGATATGCCCTTTATTCACTTGGTATTGTTATATTACTTTCACTAGTGGACACACATATCTGTGGTTTGGAATGTTTGAAGCTTCTGATTTTTCTAAAGATTCTAGCTTACTTTTTCTATCCAGAACTGTGTATTCTGCATTTTTAATGGAGTCTTTGTTGCTTTTGGTGTTTTCTATCTTTTTGCAGCCACCAACAGAAAAAGTAAATCAGATTATTGCAAGAACTGCTCTGTTTGTGAGCAAACATGGTGGGCAGTCAGAGATAGTTCTGAGGGTAAAGCATGGAGACAATCCAACCTTTGGGTTCTTAATGCCTGATCACGAGCTGCATGCATATTTTAGGTTTCTTGTTGATCACCCCGAACTCTTACAATCTGATAATGATTTCAAAGCTCAAAATGAAGAGGAAAAGGCTTCTAATGAGCACAAAGAACATGATGGTGTTGGAGGTGCTTTATCTTTGCTTGGTTCTGTATATGGGTCTGGAGAGGACGAGGAGCCTGCATTTGGGTATGATCCTGGATCCAGAGTTTCCAGTGAAGCATTGGATGCGTTGGATAGCACTAATATTTCTTGTCCTCTTGAAAGGGCTGAAGCTAGTTCTAAGGCATGTCAAAAAGATGAGAGAGAAAAAGATGAGAAAGTTTCTACGCATTCTCGCCGATCTAGTAAAGATAAAGAAAAACCTCCTACTTTGAAAAAGAATAATTTGATTAATGCTTCGAAGAGCGGAAGTAGTAGTAAACGTGATGACTTTGGTTCTTCTGCTCCACCAGAGAAGACAAAGGCAGAGGGGTCTGGTCTAGGAGCAGTGTCTAAGACTGGACCTTTAGTGGAGCCTCCATCTGATCTGAAGAAATTGATTGATAAGATTGTGGAGTTCATTCTGAAGAATGGGAAGCAGTTTGAGTCAACTCTTATGGAACAGGACACTAGACATGGGAGATTTCCATTTCTCCTTCCTTCAAACCAATATCACCCTTACTATCTAAAAGTACTCCATAAAGCTCAAGAGGTAAAAGATCTTTTTCTGTCTGAAAATGGGTTGTCATGCAGTCTCTTGGCAAAAGTTTTTCCTATGTTAACTTAAATCCGAGTATTACTTTTTTTTACTCCTTGATCTTAGCATTTGCTTCTTTTGCAAATTATTAACAGAAAAACCAATTGGCAGTACTTTTCTCTTTCGTTACAGTATATTGGTGTAGCTGATGAATGTGAACCTGGTTATACTGCTTTCCCCTTCGAGAGAAGTGTGTAGAATTGCTTTTAACATTGTGGGTTTTGCTCCTCTTTGTTGTGCAGTCAAAAGTCCATGGGCCAGAAAAGAGAGTTTCTCTGGAGGAAAGTCACTCTTCTTCCTTGAGATCTGTGGGGTATGATCTGCCATATGTATTTGATAAGAAAGAGAAGTTTACGATGGTGATTGGCAAATCCAAGAAGGACATGGAAGACTCCCTGAATAGAACTTCACAGCAAGAGGGTGGAGTCAATGTGGACGCTGCAGCAGCTGCTGCTATCCTTCAGGCAGCAACTAGAGGCATCAAGAATCCCAATTTGAGTTTCTTCTCAGGCTCATCTAAGAATGGTGATAGTCGGGTTCACAGCAGTGAGGGTGGCCAAGCCTCAAGGGACCAGAGGATGGAACATAGTCTTCTGATTCCAAAGGCAAAGGAAATTGCAAAGTCTGCTGCTGCGGAAGCTGCGAGTGAGGCAGACTCCTCTGAAGCACACTTGAGCAAAGAACAGAAGCTGAAAGCAGATAGGCTGAGAAGGGCAAAGATGTTTGTGGCCTTGTTAAAAAGTGGAGCAGCTCCTGTCAAGAGAGATTCTTCACATGGAGAGTCAGTGGAACAACAAGAATCTGTCTTATCGGGTTCCGGCACAGAGGTTAAAGTTACTAAGGAAAGAGAAGGTAGTGCAGCTCCGTCAGAACTGACAGCTGTGGAGAGAGAAGGAAGTGCAGCTCCACTAAACAATAATATGTCAAATGAAAATGAGAAATCTGAAATGATACATGTTGCTGAAGAGCATGAGCGGCGAGCAAGAAGGAAATACAGGTCCAGGTCTGGTAGACATGAAGAGGAGGATGAAGAGGAGCAACAGCTGCAGCGCTCCAGAAAGAAGCACCGCTCTTCAAGAGCAGATGAAGAAAGTGGAGTGGCAAGGGATGATAAACGATCCAAAAGAAGGAGGCGGTCACACCGCCATACACACAAAGATGGTGACAATGCAGCAGACAAGGACGAAAGTGACCGAGATAATAGACGATCAAGAAAGAAGCACCGCAGAAGGCATTCCTCCCCCCCTGAATATGATGACGATGATGAGCGAGGAGATATAGAGGGACATCATAAGCTTGGAAGAAAGAGGCATTCTAGTCTTCGGTCTTCACGTGGAAATAGGAAAGATGATTATGAGGAGGATTATAAGCATTCCAAGAAGAAACGTAGATCTCCTAGAACCTCCCTATGCAGTAGAGATAGGCATGAAAACAAGACAAAGCATTCTAGTGATGATGAGTCTGACAGATCTCGTAGAACCTCCCATCGGAATAGAGATAGTCATGGACACAGGACAAAGCATTCTAGTGACGATGAATCTGAATGCGAAAATAAGCTTGCAACCTGCTCTAATGTTGAAGAGCAGCACTATGGCAGGGATGATAAGAATGAGAAGGGTATCAAAGAAAGAGAAGAACTGGAGGAAGGTGAGATCCGTACCAAAGTGTCGGATCAGTCAAGAGGAAGTGTGGGAGGTTCTGTCAGCAGAGAAACTTCGGCAGATGTATCTAGTTCCCATCAAAAAGCCCCGACTCAGCCGTCTGAATCTACCGAGGTATCGGATGATCTTAGGGCCAAAATCCGTGCAATGTTAATGGCAACTAGACAGTAGTTGAGGAGCTGTCATTCTTTGTAAGATTACTTGATAATCCTTTGCAGTGTAGAGGGCATTGTAATGTCCTCAAAGAATCTTGATAATTCTGGAATTCTGATTTTTACCCTCCTACTGCTCCTGCTTTTCAAATTTCTGCCTCTTCTTTTTGACCTCCTTATATGGAGATTACTTGAAACGGGTTATCGAAGTTTCTTCATGAAGTTCCTAGGTCTTGTAAAAGATAGGTTTATCCGTTTTTGGTTTCAGGGATCTATCCCTGCACCCCGAAAGACCCGCTGCATAATTTCATCGAGTGATAACTGAGGATAACATCCCTCGGTGTTATTGTTAATTGATAAATAGAGCAAAAAATTGATCTCCTGCCGAACATAGTTGTTTAAAAAAGGTTTTATACACACTGAATATATTGTGTTCGAGAAAGTGAACACCTTTTTAGGCTGAAGTTAAACACGGACATCGTGGTGAAGTAATACAAGCAGCGAAGTCTGTTGGGGTAGGGTTGCCATCGACTGTGGCACTAGAATCAGACTAAAATCTTCGATTTCATTCTAGCCATCTATTCATAGCTCAGTTAGAATGGATCAATCTTCAAACACAAAGGCTCTACCACATACAGGACATTCAAGCACATCGAATGAATACCCATTTGGGTTTCTAATTTTCTTAGCAGTGACCAGTGAATCATATGGTCTCAACTACCACTCTATGGATCAGTTTTCTTTTTTGTTTTTTCCCTTCTATTTTATTCTTGATTCTTTGAACATCAGTTGTTTTTACGGCAAAGGCTTTCTGTTTGTGTTCGAAGAAGCATAAAAGGTCGACTTTAAAAAAAAAGGGCACCTCGGTGCCCAAAGCTCCTGCATTGGGTCCGGGAAAAGGCCGCACCCAAAAGATTGACTTTGATTAGAGTTAATAAAGAGTTGTGGTGAAGTGGTTACATGGATTCGAGGCTCTTGAAAAATACGAACCCAAGACTATTGAAGATGGTGATGACGGGAACGATTTGTTACCTTTCTTTCTCCAAATCACCTGGTATTTAATTTTGTCAGTAGCACCAGTTACTTCATCATTCAAATCATCTGTACTATATGAAAAAGAGAATGAACCCCCAGAAACCTAAGTTGAGCAACATTAATTATTTTCTTATGGAGAAGTAAATCAATTCAATAATTTGAAATTCAAGTTCAAATTGATTTGCCCATATTTGAATACCCTGCTTGCAGCTGGCTGCATCCAATTGAAGTTCTTGTTTCCTAGAAAGCAAGAGTCCAGTTTCTGATCAATGAACAACTAGGCAGTAAATTTCAAGAAAGAGTATAAAACCTCAAAGTCACTGAACTAACGGACATCAATTCAGCTTCTTGAAAGAACTAGGAACCCGATGACTTTAAAACATGCTAACCATGAAAAATGGCGCAATTATAAGAAGACGATCAGCTGCTTCCGTATTATAAATGATGTCTATCCAAGAAGGTAATCACTTCTATTGCAGCAAAACATGGACACGGGAATGTAATCACAATTCACACATACTCATGAAGATGTGAGAGCCAATGCAACTCAAAATATCTAATCCAAGAAGAACGCTCAGAGTCGTCATTTTTTCTGAGGTTAGCATGGGCATGAGTCCTTGATGTAATTGATCTGTCCGAGTTGGCTTTAGAGTATCAAGCGGGGATAGCTCAGTTGGGAGAGCGTCAGACTGAAGATCTGAAGGTCGCGTGTTCGATCCACGCTCACCGCATTTTCAGCCTTTTTTGCATTCATAAATTATAGGGCTGATAACAGCCTGTATGGTCTACCGCAGCCCAAGAATATGATCGCGTAGTTTGAATTAACTTATCCTCGAGCTGGTGTCTTGGAACAGTTTGGGACGAACACACGAAAGCTCTATAAAATTCTTGAAACTATTGGTTTGCTGCCAACTATTTATGCCGTAAATCCGGCACTGTGAATTCTAGTCTATCCAATCACTGTAACGTGTACGACACCACTAGTCCACATTTCCTCTTTTTGTGTTGTCCTATGTTCTTTAAAGTTTCTCGTGTTCTAAGTTAAAAAAAATTAATATATTCCCAAATTTTCCAAAAGAAAAGACACGTCTGTGGAAGTCATTTATAATATTACTAGTATAATACCGCGCTATGCGCCGTCGAAATCAATCAAAACTAATCATAGCCAATAAAAAATTGTAATATGAATTTGGTATCTGCCATTGCAATTTCCTTTTTTTTTTCCCTAAATAATACTACAATAAGAAAATATGGTAGCACTTAATGTAGCATTCATTCAAAATATATAGGATTTGAATACACAAATAATCATTTTGTTTGTGGTACAAATATTTCAAGGACCATATAGTTTGTGATGCAAACTATATGAATTAACTAATTAAAATATATTTTAATAACAAATAATATTTAGATGAACAATAGATTCAAATTAATGTTTAGCTGAGAGATGAAAAACATCTCTTTTTTTTTAAAAAAAAATGAATAAAGAAATAAAATACTCTAGGCATAAAAGTTACTATGCACACTTAACTTTGTCTATAATTGTCGATTGACGTCTTCTCCATTTCGATTCTATTATAGAATTACGTGTGTGTTTTTTCAAACACATATGCTTACATATTTTTCTTATATTGCACCATGAAAAATGTAAATCATAAAATCCTAAAACGTCCAAGTGCCACAGTGCTAATAGCATTACAACTCAAAAATCACCATTACAATAATGAGAAAAAAGTTACTTTATATTGTACTCTAGTCCAAACTTCGATAAAGAAGATTTTGGTAAAGACAACCAATTTCTCAAGTCCCTGTAGAAGAGATCCTCTTGAACAATGATGTGTTCGATTCACTAACCATGGATGTAAGATAATAAAACACAATTTTAATTAGCTTCTATCCAAATAAACAATACAACATCCATTAAATGAATTATTTTTAGTTTTTAAAAAAAATACAAAGTCACAAAATTACTGGCCAACTTTTAAGTTAAACATTAAACACATAACATGCAAATCTATTCCGGAATCAAAACATTGTAGCGGAATCACAGCAATGAGACTTTTTAAACCAAGAATTATTGATAAAAAATAGAAAATTAAAGTAGAACATTAAAAAGACAGAGGTTTAAGTTAGTAATATATGCTTAAACTTTCAGAGTGCCAAAAATGAGTGCATGCCATGGTTTGATTCATTATCCCTGTCCTAGTCAAAATGGCTAAGCCCTTCACCTTATAGATTCCAACTACATTATTGTCTATGTATGAAGGAGCAGAGGCGGACCCAGGATTTCAACTCAGTGGGGGCACAAGATAAAATTGAAGAAAAGAGTAAAAAAAAATTGTAGGAGCCGGGTTTCGAAACCAAGTCTCCAGCTCTGGAGCTAACTTTAAACATCAGCATTACCAGTGGACCCAATTAGCTTTTGTTCTTCTGAGTGCACATTTAAATATATATACACGTTTTCTGTCATACATACATATATATACACAGAAATTTTTCCGACGCCAGCGGGTGCCGGTGCACCCACCCCCACCATGTAGGTCCGCCCCTGTGAAGGAGGGCAGAGTTTTTATCTAAACGATTCAACCTCCCAAAGATTTATGTTTATCCTATCTATACATGAATTCAAATTCTATTAGTTGAGTAAATACCTTTGTAGAATTTTAAATATCGTCAAAACTTTGGTTTATTTTGAAACGATAGTTATCTTCCATTGCAAATATGGTCATGCAGCAATGAACCAAAGACATGCTTGAAATACGATGCTTGCTCCTTGCGCATCCATATTAAAGTTAAAGTATCTTGTAGGTTGTTGAAATTCACCATGTCTGCATTCTTCAATTTATTAATTATTTCTTGACATAATTGAAAGAGTCCCTGAATTATAAGATAAGATGCACACACAAACTTGACCATGGAGTAACAAATAATGGAGAAATACTTGAACAGAGGAAATCCAATAATTAAACAGAATACCATAGTTCACGATATTTTATAATGTCTTCACTTACATGTAGCTTGATAAACCTCCATGGACTTCCATGCATGAGTTCAACATAAAAGGAGTCTTGATACCTTGGAGAGAGTGGTCCAGACGGCATTCTCCCATAGAAACAGAAAATGTGCAGAGGTGACGAAGCATTGTACTTCCCTTTTTTCTACGACTGCTATTTTAAAATCAATGAATACACATTGATTTGAAGAGAAAGCTAAAAAGATCTGAAACTTCCACTATCTAAAATAGGGAAGGAAGTAGTTATCTTTTAAAGAACTGACTATTCAGTAGTGCATCTTATTTTGCAGCGACTCTCATGATTGGTCATAATGTACAATGCAATTTCTACTCCGCTTTTTTCAGTTTTCCATTCTCTTCTTGGCACCCTTATAGAGTTGTTTGGTTTCATTGTCTTTTTTTCTTCTGCCTACCAGAGTGAAAAAGCATCAAATATTACATAGGCTTCTAAAGAGCTTCAATTAAAAGCAAAAGAGCTTCAAAATCGCTACGTGCCGGTAAAATAATATTCACACAAAGATATCAAGAAATTTGACTCTCACTACATAGATATACACACACGGACATACGTACGTGCGCACACATATACCCAAATATACAAAATAGAGTAAGATGCTTATTGTTGGATCCAGTCGAAGTAAAAGTTGAAACAACAATCTTACTGTGCTGTCTTGACCAATTTAATTGTTAAGCTCAACCGAATCCAAAATAACGCATCCTTCTGCAGACAATTTTCATAACAGAAACTTGAATATAACTACTTTATTGTTAACATAGCTTATCATAATAAATAAATAAATACCACCTCAACTTTTCAAATATGTCCTTGACCACAGGAGGGATGATTTCTGGACTAAAGTACCTTCATAGTAAAAGTATCAAAGTGAGTGAATAATGGCTTCCAAATTTATCAATCTCAGGAAAACAAATCCATATACAGAGATAAATAAAGGTGAGAAATAGTTTTCTTTTAAGAAATTCTGGAAAGGGAAAAGATCAATTATACCTCTTTGTAGTCTTCCTCATAATAAAGACCTTCAAATCCGCAAAAAATATTTCTTCATCAAGACCAATGACACCTGTCAAAGATGAAAACAGATTTTCCTGTATGACTTATATATAGCATTGCTAAAAATTAGTGTTGTGTTTTTAAGGTTCAGTAGTTATATTTGTTTTTGTACAAAGTTATAAATGTTGATAAATGACATTTGTATATTAAAAGTTACATATTCATAAAATTTTTATGCTTAAAAAAGCCGATTACAAATGATATACCAAGGAAAACAAAAGTGAGAAAAGAACATCTAACCTTGTGTTGCTAAAAATCCTTGGAACTTTCTCTTATTTATACTTTGAAATATAACTTGAGAAGAAGATTATAAGTTCCACAAAGTACAGGAGATTAGCAGATGAGTGCATCATCTTGAGAGGTCATGTATTAAGCTTATCTATATGTCAGTCCTGCATTCCTTCATTATGCTTCCTAAAAAAAAATGTTTAGCTTCAAAATTTTATCACACGGTTATAACCTGAGTTTTGTGTTTCAATTTAAATGGATAAAATTTCAGTTGATATGGATCAAACTCCCCATAAATTGCAGGTTTCATCTATATCCCTAGACTAAGGATGAAGGAGATGCATATCCCCATAAATTGCATGTTTCATATTGTAGAAGAAAATGCACAAAATGATACGACTGGCCCGACTGGCTATACTGCCTTTTAGAGAGTCATCTCATACATGAGAATTATTTACAATTCAGGTAGGAGATTTTTTAGGAGGATGATTAAGTATAATGATAAAGCACTAAAAAAGAAGTTTATGTTCAATTCAAATTCAAAACATAGTGAACGTACGTAATTATAGAAAACTGCAAATTTAAACGCAACTGTATAAAATTGTATTTTAATAAAACTGCCAGTATATCTAGTTAGAGAATTTTTAGGAGATTTAAAACATGGGTAAAACTGCCTTAATTGTGCAAATAAGGGGTTATCAAATTTGAAAAGTGTTGCTCCCAAACGCACACGCAAGTATACGCGGTCGCCAAGTAATAAAGTGATAAAGTCGAGTATCGTTCCCACGAGGACTGTGCAGACTAATACTTAGTAAACAATTTCTAACAACTATCCAGGGGTCTGGTTCTTTAATGGTGAGAGTTTTTGTAACCAAAAAGCAGTAATTAAAGTGCTAGATGTGTAGTCAAGCAATAGTGCAATACTTTGGGTGTTAACAATATTAAGAGGACGGTCCAGGGTCAGAGTTACGAACAATCCAGTTGATGTATCCAATTGATTCCACTTCTTAAATCCCGGGTTACTTACTAACAGAGTAAATGTAATTATGAAAACCTTTCAGTTCTTCACAATCTATGCAAGCTACTTCAATCCCTATATGTCTATGGGTTAAATCACATGCACGTATTAACGAACTCTGTAATGAGTTAAACTAGGCAAGCAAGTATATGTCTATCCTACTCGCAAATTGGTTCCCCGATGCCCGGGTTCACAAACTAGTTCTATTCTTTCTTATTACGTAATTAGATTCTCTCTTTCGAGTTCAACCCAAAAACCATAGATGATGCATAATTATCGAGCTCTAACAATTAAGCAAGTGAAATCAAGAAAGAATAAGTAACCCGTTATGGGATTTAATCAATGGGAATCAATCTTCAACAATCAATCTTCATGTAATACTCTAACCCTAGAACGTAAAGTTTAGCCACACATATTCATAATCACAAGGCAAAGATTTGATGTAATAATGAAGTAATTGATGTAATAGATGAAAGATTAGGAATAACCCTTGTTCAATGAAGTATGTAGCTCTCAATATTGCTCCAAAGTCAAGAACTCCCTACAAAAACTAAGTAAAGAACCATTTATAATGTTTACAAACCCTTAGTAATAAGTTAGACCCAATGCTAGAAGGAATAGCGAGTAAAAACGCGCACAAGGGGCGCTATAACGGGCGCCCCACGTCTCGTAAAGCGTGACAACAACCAGAGGACGCCACATTCTCCACGCTTTTGCTCCGCAGCGCATGGAGAACCGCGCCTGGCCATTGCGCGCGGTAGAGGGCGCGGCGCGTGACCTATGGCGCCCAGCCAAAAACTGCACTTTCTTGGTCCGAATCCTCGCTCGTGTCGTGCCCTCGTGTGCTCAATCCAATCTTCAATCAACATCCAATCAATTCTTGCTCAATCAAGCTCCTAAAAGCTCCAAATGTACTGCGTAACAACCTACACACGCACGACATTAAATCAGTGTAAAACCACAGTCACGAACTATAAAACGAGCGAATAACAAGCTCAAACATGCGGTAATATTAAGGAAACCTTGGCATAAAATGCCAAACATCAAAAAGCAAAGTAACCACACGGTGGTTCTCACCCTTTATTTTCAATTTTAAAAAATTAATAACAAAATAAGGAGATTATTATCAATTTAAATCAGAACTATTTTGCTAAAATAAAGGAGCAAAACTATTTCTGGATAACTATTGCAATAATTAAGGAGCAACAAAAATGTGTGCTTGCTTGGTTAAAGTTTCTTCTTACCTTTTGTAAATTTAAAAACTAACAAACATATATCAATATTAAAAAGTAATATCAAATTTTAAAAACTAACAACTGATATCCTAACAACTTTATTAACCACCACCTTAACTATTAACTACTGCCCTGCTTTTAATAATAGATAGATAGATATAAATTTATATTTTTTGATAGTTATCTACGTTGTCAAGTTAACCATCGATCTGTCTAGCTCTTTATTATTTATCATTTTTTTCTATTTTTTATTTTTAATTTGAAAAGTAACTAACATTTTAAATTTGAAAAACTAACAATTAAAAATGGTTTAAAAAAATGGTTATTCTAATTAAAATTCAAATAATAACTACTTTGTCCTAAAAAATTACACATGGGTTTTTTCTTGATATGCCACTTGGCTAATTTTTAGTGGCTACTACATGCCTTTTAATATATATATATATATATATATATATATAGATTACGATTGATTCGCTATGTATGTACGTTGTTTATTTGTAAATATACCGGGTATGCCAAATCATAGCCGATTCTATGTTTAGATATAGAGCTAGCAAAGTAAAGTATTAGGTTAACGACATCATAAATGAATAGTTTAACTATATATGACGAATAATAAATTGAGAAGATTCACATAGCTGCTCCGAACACGTAGCGACACGTGTTCGTTGACGTGGCAAGCTCAACGTTAAAATCGGTGACAAGTTAGCCATAGTTGAGGAGAATTAACAATCGAGGAAGACTGTTCGTTTTTCATCAATCGGGCCCGATTTATCCGAAGAAATCGTGGGTAAGCAGATAAAAGTGGTTAACCAAATCCCTTCATTTTTGGGAGCTGTTGGACGTGGATAACTATCTTATCAGATCATGGAGAAACGTGTGAGTAGTGGAGTCCATCTAGGGTTGGGCTCTTAGCTATAAATACAGCTTCCCCTTCCCATTGTAAGATTACGTTCTTTTGAACATAACCTCCCTTTAAGTTGTTACTATCACCACCATCTTTATAATTAGCCACTATTATCGATCGTGTCACCACCAATGCTGTAGTTGTTCTGCTGTAACTTGACTTTGCTGTGGAGGAGGAATCGATCCTTTTCAACGGAGCACAAGCCTTCGATCACTGAATACAATAAGCTTTATCTTTTATTTTCTGTTAATTTATTGCTCGTTTGATTATTTATCTGTTCGTTCATTTATCTCAATCAGTAAATCGTATCTCAATCGGCATCTCATCTAAGTATAGTGTTCGGTTAATTCGTATTATATTCGTTGGATCAGTAGACCGTAGATTGATCACTTGCTTAGTTGTTTAAGTCATTAATCATATTTCCCGTTCACTCAGTTTGGTTTTATTCGAAGTGTCATTGATAATTTGTATGCTCATAATCGGTTGCTTTATCTCTTGAAACCGACAAGTCAATTTGTTCGTTTGCTGTGTTTGAATATTTAGCTGGTCTCCTCGTTATTCTCTTGCCATATTTATCATCGGTTTTAGTACCAGTTACTCGTCGTTTATTTGTCACTGCTCAAGTTTATCTACATTTCGATCTCGTTTAAGCATTCATTAAAATGATCAGTCTTGTGAACATAAAGTTACCGATCAAGCATCCGACTTCGATATAAAACGGTCGCCTAAGACTCAACAAAATATAAATTTAATTGTAATACCTGAAATCGAATTTTAGGATAACGGCCGAGGCAACGTCAGTTGATACGAACACTTTGTTGCGTGAATTCTTAGTTAAGCAAAATCCGCAGATGGAGAGGGTAAGTGAGTACTTACAGCTTCTGTCTGGCTCTACAAGTCATAGAGCATCTGCCTTCCCAGCAACGCCCCCACAGGCACTCCGATCTCTGTTCCTCAGGGCTCAGTAATAGGGGAATCTGAAGTGGGAGTGGAGCTCGGAGGGTTGGGTTCAGCCGCCGTGGCTAAGGGAGCTCTGGCCTTCGTCATGACAGAAGAAAGAATGTTAGCTACGATGCAGACATTGTTGAATGACACAGTGGATAAGAAGTTCAATGAGATGAGATCGTTTATGGAAAAGTTGCCAGGAGTTCCAATGTTAATGGAGGACACCGCTAAAAAGTCGAACTTAAAGTGGCTGTTTCCGCCGACTGCAGCTCCATTGCCAATTCCTAAGACTTTCAAGTTACCGGAGAGTTTGAGGTACAGATCCGAGGGATAACATTGATATGTTTTCGATTACAGTGCAGTCGAATGATTTGACAGCGGATGAGATTAACTCGGTGAGTCTAAAGAAATTTTGTGAAACACTAAGAGGAGGAGTGTTGAAGTGGTATTATGTAGCTGCCCGAAAATAGGATATCAGATTTCGATGACATGTCAGCCAAATTTATTCGGGCACACACTGGAGCTAAAAAGATAGAACGAAGAGTGGAGGATATATTGAATATTAGGCAGCGGTCCAATGAAACGATCAAACGGTTTTTGAAACGGTTTAACGATGAAAAGATAAGCATCCCAAATGTCGAAGAGAGATGGGCTTGTTTGTCCTTTATAAACAATTTGAGTAATGACTCAACAGAGGCATGTAGGAAATTGAAAGATCGGTTGAGGGAAGTCACTCGGTGGACTTTCTACGACCTACATCGTGAATGTGAGCCAAAAATCAGGGCTGAGGAGGAAGAGTTACAGTTAGTTCTTTACAATCGACGATATGAGCGACCGGCTCCACGGAGGGTCGAAAATGATAGGCGAAGCCACAGGGCTCAGCAGCGATTCGAGCCCTACGGTTTTCCTTGTCAAAGTGGGAACAAATATGAAGCTAGCAGTTCGAGATGTCAATCGAGGAAGGAGCAGTCGGGTCCATCTGCGGCTCCGAGGTACCCACTGCCTCCAAAGATTTCAGAGTATAATTTTTGTGTTTCAACAACAAACTTGGTGAATGCATTGAGGGGAATGGGTGATAAAGTGGTAAAATTCCCCAGTCGCATGAAAATGCATCTGAACAGTAGGGACGATAATTTGTACTGCGCTTTCTGTCACGATCATGGGCACACGATCGAAGAATGTAAGGCTCTATGTTATGAGGTAGCGAAATTGCTTGAGAGTGGGCACTTGACGAAATTTTTGATGGAAAGAGGAAAAAAAAACTTTAATAAGAAGAAAGATGACCATCAGCCTCCAAAGCCTCCAGCCCCAAGAAAAATGGTTAATGACATTACCGGTGGAGCAGAAGTCCATGGGGTAACATATACAACGAAGAAGTATGCAAAAGTGTCATTCACCAGAGACAAATGGACAGGAGAGATTATGAATGACGACATTGTGTTCGGGGATTGCGACTTCGACGAAAGGATATTTCCCCATCACGATGCTTTGGTCATCAAAATGAGGGCAGATGGCGCTGATGTAAGATGAGTCTTGATCAATGCAGGCAGTTCGGTCAATATAATACAGTCAAGAGTAGTTGAGCAGCTGCAATTGACTGATAAGATAATACCTAGATCTTCAGTGTTGTTGGGGTTCAATAATTCAAGTGAAACAACGCTAGGTGAAATTATTATTAAGACTTATGTCGAAGGAGTTGAGAATGAAACTTTGTTCCAAGTGATAGGAGGAGATATGGCTTACAACGTGATTTTGGGTCGACCGTGGATCCACGCCATGGGAGCGGTTCTATTGATCTTGCATCAAGTTGTCAAGTTCCCTACCCCATGGGGAATAAGAGAAGTTAGGAGCAAATAACAGACTGCCCGAGAGTGTTATTTAGTAGCCATGAAGAAGGGTGCTAATTCGAATACTTCGAAATAGATATCACAGTCACCAGAATCTTTGGCCGAAGACGATAAAACGGAACCAAGTCCAACGAATAAAGACTTCACCAAAATTCTGGCATGTGTTAGAGAGCCGAACAAACAGAAAGCTAGGGACTCGACGATCGTAGAATTAGAAGAAGTATTCCTTTTCGAAGACAAACCAGAACGGAAAGTGTATGTTGGGGCAGAATTGGACCCCGATGTGAAAATAGAGATAATCACATTTCTCAAGAATAATGCTGATTGCTTTGCTTGGTCCCACGCGAACATAAAAAGAATAGACCCAAAAGTTGTTACTCACAAGTTGAACGTCGATCCATCACATCGGCCAGTAAAACAGAAGAAATGACTTAACGAGGGATTTAAAAGGAAAGTCATCGATGATGAAGTGGACAGGTTGCTGAAGAATGGATTTATAAGAGAAGTAAAATATCTGGAGTGGCTAGCTAATACGACCGCAGTCCTAAAGAAGAGCGGGAAGTGGAGAGTATATGTTGACTACACCAATCTAAATAAGGCATGCCCAAAAGACTCGTTTCCATTGCCTCACATCGACCGACTGATCGATTAAACGGCAGGGCATAAAATGCTAAGTTTTTTGGATGCGTATTCAGGATATAATCAGATATTAATGGAACCAAAGGATCAGGAGAAAATGTCATTCATAATGGACAGCGGGACTTACTGTTATATGGTCATGCCCTTCGGTCTCAAAAATGCCGGGGCTACCTATCAACGGTTAGTCACGACCATGTTTAGAAGTCTGATCGGAAAAACTATGGAAGTCTACATAGATATATGTTAGTAAAGTCGTTGGAAGCGAAGAATCACTTGGATCATTTGAAGGAGACATTCAAAATATTGAAGCAGTTTGACATGAGGCTTAATCCAGAGAAGTGCGCATTCGGGGTCGGATCTGGCAAGTTCTAGGGATTCATCGTATCTCAAAGAGGGATCGAAGCAAATCCGGACAAAATCAAAGCAATCAAAGATATACCAAATGAGCTTACAAAGGTGAAGGACGTTCATTGTTTGACTGGTCGGGTAGCCTATCCCAGCCGGTTCATCTCGAGGTCATCCGAACGATGTCACAAGTTCTTTTTAACGTTAAAGAAAAACACAAGCTTTGAGTGGACGCCGGAATGCAAACAGGCCCTTAAGGAGTTGAAGCAATATTTGTCTAACCCTTTGTTGCTTTCAAAACCAGTGGAAGGGGAAGTGTTGCTGATCTACTAGGCCATTTTAGAAGTTGCTGTAAGTGCCGTCCTCGTTTGTGAGGACGAAGGTAAACAATTCCCTATCTATTACGTTAGTAAAACCTTATTTGATGCAGAAACAAGGTATCCACACTTAGAAAAACTTGCGCTTGTTATAGTTGCACGAAAACTAAGGCCATACTTTAAATGCCATGCTATATCTGTTGTAGCTACATTTCCTTTACGAAGTATTTTACATCGACTGGATTTATCCGACCGATTAATGAAATGGGCGGTCGAGCTAAGTGAGTACGAATCAATTACCAGCCTCGCACCACCATCAAATCACAAGTTTTGGCTGACTTTGTAGCAGTCTTTAGCGCTAACATTCTTCCGGAGGCAAGAAAAGAAGAGCTTATGATGAGAGACCCAGTCCCGAAGTCTGGATGCTTTACACGGACGGAGCATCAAACATAAAGGGAACCGGCCTCGGAGTCTTGTTAATAGCGCCAACGGGTGAAAAGCTAAGGTATGCAATCAAACTACAGTCCAAAACAAGCAATGAGGCCTAATATGAGGCCCTCGCTGCAGGTCTCAAAATTGCCAAAGACTTGAAGATCAAACTTTTAGACATTAAAAGTGATTCTCAGCTGGTGGTAAACCAAGTCCAAGGAGACTTGAGTGTTCGAGATACAAGAATGCAACAAATGCTCAACAAGGTACAAAGTCTTTTAACTTCTTTTACAGGAGTGGAAGATAGCACAAATCCCAAGGAAGAAAATATCGAAGCAGATGCTCTGGCCAACCTCGGCTCTGCAGCAGTCATTGAAGGAGAACCCGATGAAACAATTGTACACAATTGTACACTTATTCGAATCTCCACTCAATCGAAGTTTTAAGGAGGTAAACAATGTGAATCATACTTGGGATTGGAGAAGCAAATATTTGTCTTACTTGTAGGCAGGAATTCTTCCCGAAGACAAGAAGGCTGCCTGATCACTCAAAGCTAAAGCAGCTCGATACTGCCTTGTGGACGACCAACTCTATAGGCGCATGTATACCGGCCCTTTCGCGAAATGCATGGGCCCAGGAGAAAAAATTTATGTAATGAGGGAAATTCACAAAGACGAGTGTGGCAACCACTCCGGAAGCAAATCTTTGGTACGAAAATTGATTAGAGCTGGTTACTATTGGCCAACGATGGGAGAAGATGTCAAATCCCTTATTCAAAAATGTGAGAAGTGCCAACGGCATGGCAACCTTATTCACCAACAAGCAGAGCCCCTTCATTCGGTCACGTCACCGTGGCCGTTCATGAAATGAGGGATGGATTTGGTCGGGCTGCTTCCAACAGCGCCCGATGGGGTAAAGTTTATATTAATTTTAATTGATCATTTTTCTAAGTGGGTAGAAGCAATTGCCTTGGCTAAAATTCGAGAACATGAAGTCATCAAATTCATCCACCAGAATATCATGTCATTTTGGGATCCCGAGAGAGATCACATGTGACAACGACAAACAGTTCGTTGGAAGTCGAATCACAAATTTTTTCAAGAAGTGGGAGATCAAGCGAATTACATCAACTCCATATCACCCCAGCGCAAATGGACAAGCTGAGTCTTCCAACAAGACAATAATCGAGTACTTGAAAAAGAGGATGGACGAATCAAAAGGCAACTGGCCGGATGAACTCCCAGGCGTGTTGTGGGGTCACCGAACAACGGTGAAAATTAGCATTGGAGAGACTCCATTCTCACTTGTCTATGGAGCAGAAGCATTGATCCCGGTGGAAGTCGGTGAACCAAGCCTTCAGTTCGCTCATTCCACCGATGAATCAAACAAAGAGGCCATGTTAGTAGATTTGGATTTGATCGAGACAAAAAGAGATATGGTGTTGGTCCGGATACAAGCACAGAAACAAAGGGCAGAAAACTATCTCAACAAAAAGATCAAGTATCAAACTTTTAATGCATGTGATTATGTACTGAAGATAAGACGACCAAAGAAGGATGAACCCAACGAAGGCAAGCTGGGAGCAAATTGGGAAGGACCCTATCGGGTTAAAGCAACGGTCGGCAAAGGATCTTATCAGCTGGAAACCCTAGACTCGAAGCCGGTCGAATTCAATTGGAATATCACCCAATTGAAAAAGTACCACTTCTAAAAATGTTCGGTATCGTATACCCTCACTCTTTATATTCTCTTTTTATTTACTCCAGCTCAGATATACTTCATTATTGTTCTCGGTACTAACACTTTTAGATGATAGGCATAGTTGGAATCGAGTGATGACATACATCACCCACGAACACAACGAGGTTGAAACGCTTTTAGTCGGGGTCGATATGATGAACACTCTGACGCGGTCTTCATCTTTAAGTCTACCCCATTTCCTCTTTGCATTCTTCGTTTCAGGGAATACAAAGTTTTTATAACGAAGACACTGAATCAGTGTCGGACCCCTCATACGTCGCACTTGAACACTGGGAGGGGGGTGGAGAAGGAGGAACGATGAAGGATTTTTTGCGGTTTGCTATCGATTGTTCTACGACTGGGGACGGCTTGGGTCTGAAGTTGGTGACTGTTTGAAAAGATACAGGGGACTACCCCGAGGTCAAGTTTGCAAGCGTTAAAGATACCGGTGACTGCCCAAATATTAGGGACTGCCCTAAGGTCAAGTTTGCAAGCGTTCGGAAAAAGGTTGGGACTGCTCAAGTCCGTGTAGAATGGATTAACTACAAGATTATCGCCAAACAGACACTCACAGTAGCGACTGTTCGTGACTTTAGTTCAGAGTGAAATGTAAATGGTCCATTAGTGGCCAAATTTTTAGTTCATATTCATAAGTGCCTTAAAACGGCTATGTTCCAAAACCGATTAAAATGATCAATCGGTCAAAATGTACTAAGCGCCCGATAGCGGCCAACATTTCAATTAATACAACACTTCTTGTCAAACATCTGTTGCTATTCGCCGATTCAAAACGACTTAAGTGTTAAAAGAATTTTCCGAACTTGACGTTCGAAGAGTGCACTTGCATGAAAATGAGACGTCATTCTTCATTACGCACTAACTACATTGGGCCCAATTAAATTGCTCTTTCCGATAACCACAACAAAAACATTAAGACTTCGAACGATGAAGACACCACTTGTCTTGGTAAACAATAAAACGTAAGCTTCATCTTCGAAAATCAATACGTAAAGCAATAAATGGAAAGAAAGGCAAGAAAAAGAAATTCATCTTAACAAAAATATTCACATAAGAACGGCCAACGGCCCCATTGTCTTTACAAAAACGACCATCACAACTGGTCGAAAGAACTAGAATAAAAAAAAATCCAAAGTTCTGAAATCTCATTCATTGCCTACATCATTGGAGAAGCTTGGTGGGAGCCCGAGGTCTTCACGAGCCAACCTCACAACTTGAAATACCTCTTCTAATTCAGCAGTGATGTCGACCCTGTGTTCGAACATTTCCCGCAGCACGTCACGCCTATATTCTGAAAGGATTAACTCCCTCATCTCTTTGAATTCTTTCTCCATCGCGCGCTTCTGAGCAGCTGAATCTTGCTGAAGGACTTGATTCCTCTCCGTTAAAGCATTGACTTGAGCATCCAAGTCTTCATTATTGCCTCGAAGAGTGTGAAGCTCCTCGTTCAACCTAGAAAGTTCCAAGTCCCTGTTCTTCAACTCATACTCCAATTTAGAGCATTTGCTACCCATGTTGGCTTCAAATCGCTCGAGTTGACCATTCAGAGCCTGTACTTGAGATTCCAACTCCAATTCACGAAGAGCATGAGCGGTTGCTTTCTTGGCTAAATCAGCCTTAAGTTCAGAATATTTCATCTTCAGAATATTCGAATTATTGTGCCATCCACTGCCAGCCAAAGCAAGGTGAGCAGCTCGCTCGTTCAAATGCACTATTTCGGCTTGGAGCTGGCGAATTCGGTCGGCTGTCTCAATGGCCATGATGGTGTTCTAAAGTGAAACAAAACAAAGTTGAGAGGAAAGAAATAAACAAAGGAGCTCATACGATCAAGAAAGAAAGTTTTAAAATTACCCGAAAGGCACTGAAAGCAATCTGGGAAGGCAAGCTCAAGTCACTATGGCAATTTAGCCGAGCTCTTTCCATCGGACCTGTCGCGTCGAAGAGTTAGTCGACAAGATGCTTTGGACATCTAAGCAAGTCAACATTGCCAAGAACCATCACTGTAAACGATCTTCCCCAGCAGCGTCGGCCCTCTTGAGAGCGGCTAAGGATGCAACCTCTTCACCCCTAAGAAGTGGGATCACAGGCTCTTCGTAATCTGACACAAAAAATGATGAGCCAGAGCTTTCCGCGTGCTTAGACTTCGTTGTCTCCACTTGCCGATCAAGAGGCAACTTACCTTTCCTCGTGCCTCTCTCCCAAGGCACTTGATCCATGGAGATATAGCAGCCCCCCTCACTTCGGGCATGGGCCCCATAGGAACGATGACACCCTCTTTCTTCCGAGACAAACCTCCAGACCCCGAAGTGACCTCAACTCGATCCTATGCTATGGGCGATAGAGGATGTTGCCTCTCAACCCTAAAGTCGGTTAAAGGAGTCCTATCATATTCTTCGGCTGCCCTAAGCTGTTCAGTCGTTTCCAACATCGTTTCCTTCCTTGGCCTCTTTGGGAGCCTCAATGGCTGCTCAGAGCCCGACTCCTCAGCCTCTTCATCTTCGGGGGCGATACGAACAAACGTACCCCCCTCGGCAGCTTTTACCGTCTCGACGACCGAAACTGCATTTGCCATAACATCCTCGATAGGTTTGAGGGTAGCCGATGTGCTTACCTCTTGATTTTTTGAGGCATTCTTAGCAAGTTATCTTGCCTTGAGGTCATGGTAGGATGTCTTCTTTTTCTTCTTCGGGGGAGCTTCATCAACCTTCTCCCCCTCAGCTTCTTCGGCATCGTTCTCCCTTGGCTCGCCACCGACGCTAGTAATGCCTGCAGGAATCTTCATCAATTAACAAGGGAAGTCGAATTTATATAAATTAGGGAAAGAATGAGAGAAAACATACCATGATGTTTGGCTTTCACTTTTACGAGAGCAGCTATCAGTTTCCAGGCTCTCTCGTCATTGGTCGTCTTGTCAAAAACCCTAATTAGCCACCCCTGGATGTCGGGGACCAAGTTGAACAAGATTTTGTTGGCTAAAATATGAAAAAGCATAAGGACAAAAAAAAAAGAACTATAGACATGAAATGAGAATGGAATACTTACGGGTGCAGTTCCATGTGTCAGGAAGCAAGTCTGCCTCCGGAGCAGTAAGCTGATGTGTTGGGATAAAAATAAAATGTTGATCCCACCCCCGAAGATCATCGTTGTTATTCGAAATCAAAGCCCATTGTCCCTGCTTTTTCACGGTGATAATTTCGGCCTTGTAAACTCGAGGGAAATACAGATTGAGAATATGTCGAAGTGTCACCTCCACTTCGGCTTTCTCAGCGATCCAACGATACATGGCCACCAACCGCCATATCATCGGGGAGAGTTGCTAATGCAGAAATTATATATGCGACAGAATTCTTCGATCAGGGGGTCGATCGGAAGGGCGAATCCTATCGTGAAAGGATATGTTAAAACAACTGTATAGCCACCATAAAAGGTAGCCAAAGTTGACCTTTCCAGAGGACACACAATGTCGATCATGCCCTCCTTCCATCCACACTCATCACGAACCCTGGGGATCAGTTCCTGAGTAATGGAAGCAAACACAGAATCGATGGGGATATTCCATTTCCTCCTCACATGTGTAGCGTTTTGATGACTAACCTTGCAGTCATCATCATCATAATTGAATTTCTTTGGAAGAATCTCTGTGTAAAGCTTCTCCGGACCAAAGTTCTTGGGTTTCCGTTTCTTTCCCTTCACCTTGGACTTAGAGGGGCCAGCAATATTTGCCTGTTCAATTTCGACGACAGGCTGCAGCGGCGGAGACAATAATATCGGTGATGGTTGCAGGCGTAGGAGTTTTTTCAGTAGTCATTATGTGAAAACGTGAGTAGAAACAAGATCTGAAACGAAATTTGGGCTTCAAAACAGAAGATTAACAACCAGAAATGGAGAAATCACAGAGAAATTTTCTGAAGATTTGAAGAAAGTAGAAGAGCAAAAGTTTGGAAATGGATTTTTGAAGTGGTATTTATAGGAGTTGGGGTAATGAGTACCTCGGTAACCGGCAAACTGCCACCCGCACGATAGCATACACGTGTCTTGATGGGAAGGCGAAGTGACGATTTGGCCTTTCGAATTGCAAGGTTGAGAAAGTCCCACGTGTCTTCCCGCCTAAAGTTTCATGCCACTTGCCAAGATCACATGAGCACTCACTCGGCAAGTGGGGGGGGACTATCTGTAATGGTCAAAAATCATTCGAATACTTAGTGACACGTGCTCGTTGACGTGGCAAGCTCAGCATTAAAATCGGTGACAAGTCAGCCATCGTTGAGGAGAATTGACAACCGAGGAAGACTGTTCGTTTTTCATCAATCGGGGTCGATTTATCCGAAGACATAGAGGGAAAGCAGATAAACGTGGTTAACAAAATTCCTTTATTTTCGGGAGCCGTTGGAAGTGGATAACGATCTTATCAGATCGTGGAGAAACGTGTGAGTAATGGAGTCCATCTAGGGTTGAGCTCTTAGCTATAAATACAACCCCCTCCCCATTATAAGGTTACGTTCTTTTTAAAAATAACCTCCCTTTAAGTTGTTACTATCGCCGCCATCTTTATAATTAGCCACCATTATCGATCGTTTCACACCAACGTTGTAGTTGTTCTGCTGTAACTTGACTTTGCTGTGGAGGAGGAATCCATCCTTTTCAAAGGAGCACAAGCCTTCGATCACTGAATACAATAAGCTTTATCTTTTATTTTCTGTTCATTTATTGCTCGTTTGATTATTTATCTGTTCGTTCGTTTAACTCAATCATTCATCATTATTGTCTTCGTTAATCAGTAAATCGTATATCAATCGGCATCTCGTCTAAGTATAGTCTTCGGTTGATTATTAATTTGTATTGTATTCGTTGGATTGGTAGACCGTAGAATGATCACTTGCTTAGTTGTTTAAGTCATTAATCATATTGCCCGTTCACTCAGTTTGGTTAAATGCGAAGAGTCATTGATAATTTGTATGCTCATAATTGGTTGCTTTAACTCTTGAAACCGACAAGTCAATTTGTTTGTTTGCTGTGTTCGAATATTTAGCTGGTCTCCTCGTTATTCTCTTGCCATATTTATCATCGGTTTTAATACTAGTTACTCATCGTTTATTTGTCACTGCTCAACTATATCTACATTTCGATCTCGTTGAAGCATTCATTAAAACGATCAGTCTTGTGAACGTAAAATTACCTGTCAAACATCCGACTTCAATATAAAACGGTCGCCTAAGACTGAACGAAATATAAATTTAATTGTATAATACCTGAAATCAAATTTTAGGATATACAGTATGTACGAATTTTAAGATATACAGTATGTACGTTGTTAATTTGTAAATATACTGGGTATGCCAAATCATAGCCGATTCTATGTTTAGATATAGAGCTAGCAAAGTAAAGTATTAGGTTAACGACATCATAAATGAATAGTTTAACTATATATGACGAATAATGAATTGAGAAAGATTCACACAGCTGCTCCAACTCTACTGTGCCACGCCGATGAAATGATCTCATCACCCAGTATTTTACTACGTGAAAGCTGTTCAATGTATACTTACAAGAGTATCTTACTTAAACACACAAGGAAAATTTGGCTTATTCAAGAATCTGAGCCATTTTTTACATAATGAATGTATATATAATGTATATTCGTATAATAGAGCAAGGAATGACAGAGATATTAATGTTCAAGACTTACGCAGAGACACTACAAAAAAATGTCAAAATTGTGACGGAAAAATTGAGATGGACGTGTCTGTCACAAAATTGTAACAGACTTTTAACGGATTTGTTACGGAACATCCTTACCTACACAAAAAGTTTAAAAAAGAAAATTTTTATTTATTAAAGTCCAATCTATGACGGATTTGTGACAATTTTGTAATGGAAAATTTTGTCTCGGCCAATATTCTGTCACTAATTATTGGCGGTAAAATATTTTATTAGATTCTGTCACAATATCTGTCACAAATTTGTGACACAAATGATATTCCGTCACAATATTACTATGAAAAATTACATAAGTACTATTACATTTTTGTGACAGCTTGTTTTGTCATAAATTTGTGACACATAAGCATTTCTATCACAGTTTGTGACAATATATCTGTCATAAAATCCACCTCAATTATTTGGACCAAATTTTAGTTTTCCGCAAAGATTTCATTTTACCTCCAAATGTAAAAACTTCACAAACCCATTCCCACCCCTCCCCCGCCAAGTCTTAAATTTCAAAAAACCTATTCCCACAAATATTTTATATTGCACCCAAATTAAAAAATTTCACAAAACCTTCAATCTAGAAAGTACACTGATTAACATCAAAGACAATGTCCGCTCTCTACTGCCTTAGTCCGCTAAAGGTTTAATCTTTGTTGTAATTTAATTGGTCCTCTTTTTTCCTTGATTTATTTCATTGTTGATGGTGGCATGAAATAATTTTTTTTTCTTTTTTTTTTCAGCTTTGGTACTCTTCGTTGTCGAATCTTTACATCTTCAGTTTTTTCTTACTGGGTTCTTGAATTGAAGCTAAAAAAAACTTCAAGGTAAGCTTAAAAGGTGTTGCATAGAATTATCTAAAATGGGTATTTGCAAGTTCTCTTCTTTTTTGTGTTTTTTTGCCCTATTGCTTTTTTATTTCTCACTCTTATCATTTTTCTGTTGAGGTATTTCAATTGTAAGAGTAGTGGGTCTTCATCAATTTTGATATTATGAAAAAATTGTTGTTCGTATTTACTTTGATGTGAGTTTTTATGTTATAATTTGTGGGAATAATTTTTGTGATAGAACTAATATAATTCTTGGGTGTTGTTTTGGTATTTGAAGAAGTTAAAAAGTCTACTATCACTCGGACAAAGGGTAACAATGTATTCTTGATTGAACATGAAATCTTTTTTTTTTAAGTATGAGATACATATTTACTATGAGATACATATTTACTTTGGCTCAAGTCCACTGTTTTTTCTATAAAATTTCGTTGTTAATCCTTATTTGAGTTTAACATATCTCTTATTATTATCTATGCCAGAGCATACAATATGAATTCTAATCGTGACTGGATGTATGCTAGATTAGAAAATGGTTTCATTAATCCTAGGTTTATTACTGGGGTTGAGGAGTTTGTTGCATTTGCTAAAAGACATCCACAATGTATGGATGGTGAAAAGCTAAGATGTCCGTGTAATCATCGAAAATGTCGAAACAGAAATATTTTGGATGAGGTTACAGTCATGACACATCTTGGGAAGTATGGGTTTCTACCAAACTATTATCGCTGGTATCACCATGGGGAAAGCTATATTCCACCTCCAAGAGAACATAATGTTCATCAGGAAGAAGCAATTGGTGAAACTATGCAACAAGAAAGTGTGAACCCTCAATCTCCTGATGAATTTCAGTCCATGGTGTTTGATGTTGCCGGACCTTCTCATGATTGGAATTTGGAAGAGGATCCAAATCCAACAGCGCAACATCTGTATGATATGCTCAAAGTATCAGAACAGGAAGTTTGGGAGGGCAATCCACACAAACATTCACAATTGTCCGCCGTTGCTAGACTATTAAATCTGAAGGCAGAACATCATTTTTCAGAAAGATTGTATGATGAATTGTGTCAACTGCTATCAGAATTGATGCCACCTGATAATATTATGACAGATAGCTTTTATAATACCAAAAAGCTAATGCGAGGCTGGGGCTTACCAGTAGAGAAGATTGACTGCTGCAAAAAAGGTTGTATGATTTATTGGCGTGAAGATAGTGAACTTGATGGTTGCAATTTTTGTGGCCACCCTCGATTCAAGAGATCACATTCCAAGCAGAAAAATAGAGTGGCTTACAAAAAAATGTATTATTTTCCTCTAACCCCACGTCTGCAAAGGTTGTATGCATCTAATGCTACATCAAAACATATGAGATGGCATTCTGAGCATGAATTTGATGGTGTCATGCGTCAGTGTTCAGACTCTCCTGCTTGGAAATATTTTAATCAGACACATCCATGTTTTGCATCAGAAGTGAGAAACATTAGGTTGAGTTTGTCTACTGATGGCTTTCAGCCGTTTGGTCAATCAGGCCAACAATATTCTTCTTGGCCTGTGATAATTACACCATACAATTTGCCACTGTGGATGTGTATGAAGGATGAATATATGTTCTTATCTGTTATTATACCTGGTCCAAAAAATCCTAAACAGAAAATTGATGTCTTCTTACAACCTCTCAGTGATGAATTGAAAACTTTGTAGGAGGAAGGGGTCCAAACCTATGATATTTCTAGTAAGAATAATTTTCAAATGCGAGCTGCATTGATGTGGACAATAAGTGATTTTTCGGCGTACTCAATGTTGTCAAGTTGGAGTACCGCAGGAAAGTTAGCTTGTCCTTATTGTAGGGGAGACTAGGATGCTTTTAGTCTACCTAATGGTAGAAAGGTTTCATGGTTTGACAATCACATTAAGTTCTTACCACCAGGCCATCCCTTTTGTAGGAACAAAAGGTGGTTCAAAAAAGGAAACACAGTAAGTAAGGTTGTATCAACTGAACAATCAGGCTTAGAAATTCTTAGGGAGATTGAGGATTTTGGACTTCAAAAAGTCACTGAACTTGGTTCTGAGGCGATAAATGCTAGAATTTCAAGGAATCCTTTATGTGGTTGGAAGAAAAGAAGTACATTTTGGGACTTGCCTTACTGGAAAAGAAATCTTGTCAGACATAACCTTGACGTGATGCACATAGAAAAAAATGTGTTTGATAATATTTTCAATACAGTGATGAATGTCAAGTGGAAAATAAAGGATAATGATAAATCTAGAGCAGATCTGAAATTATTTTTCCATCGTCCAGAGTTACATCAAGATGAATATACCAAAGAGTATCCGAAGGCATGTTATATGTTAGGTGATGATGGAAAAGAAGCGCTCTGTAAGTGGTTGGATGACTTGAAATTTCCAAATGGCTATGTGTCTAACATGGGAAGATGTATCGACATGAATAAACTTAAACTCTTCGGTATGAAGAGTCATGATTTCCATGTATTTATGCAACGCTTGCTTCCTATTGCATTTCGCGAACTACTTTCGTTGAATGTGTGGCAACCATTGACAGAGTTTAGTCTTTTCTTTAAAGAGCTCACTTCTACAACAATAAAAGAGGAAGATATGAAACAATTGGAAAAAAATATTGCTGATACTTTGTGTAAGCTTGAGCGTATTTTTCCTCCAAGCTTCTTTGACTCCATGGAACATCTTCCTGTCCATTTAGCTTACGAAGCACGTTTTGCAGGCCCAGTTCAGTAACGTTGAATGTATCCATATGAGAGGTGAGTAAAATTAATTATATACTGTAAGATATATAGATATATTATCAATTACATTAACTAATATTAATAATATCAATGCTTGCAGGTACCTCCGTAGGTTGAAGAATAATGTCAAAAATAAATCCCAAGTTGAAGGTTCAATATGCAATGCATATTTGGTTGAAGAAGCTTCATCATTTTGTGCGCACTACTTCAAGTCGCACGTTTCAACTAGACATAGAAAATTGCCACGAAATTCAGATGGTTTGGCAGCAGAGGATGAACATTCTGAAATGCTGTCCATTTTCAAGCAAGTTGGCCGACCTTTTGATGGGAAGAATTTCAAGTGGTTAGACGATAAGGATTATCATGCAGCTCGAACATATATTTTGTTGAATTGCGATGAAGTAAAACCATATATTTCGTAAGTTAATCATGATTCAAATATCAATTTAATTTACATTCTATATGATGGAATTAATTTAGTTCTCTTCTTTTTAGAATTTATGAAGATACTTTGAGAGAAGCTCAACCACATATTCAAGATAGCGAGATTGACGCTAAAATTGAAACAGAATTTGCATCTTGGTTTGAGAAATATGTAAGTAATAATAGGTTTAAATTGATCTTTTTCTATTAGAAAATATAAGTGTGTTCTTAATCTTAACATCCTTATCCAAAAAAAAAAAAAAAATCTTAACATTTGTTTTACTACTTGTAATGTCAGGCACATGATCCTTTGTCTAATATTACCAATCAAATCATAAAAGATCTTGCAAAAGGGCCGTTGAATAAGTATAAGCCCTTTAATGGATGTGTTGTGAATGGATACAAGTTTCACACTGAAAAACATGGCTCAAGAAGATCTACAATGAATAGTGGAGTATGCATCAAGGGCTCTAGCCACAACGCACATGATATTGACTATTATGGTAGGTTGGTAAAGATTCTGCAGCTAGAGTACCCTGCATTACCAATCAAACAGATTGTGTTATTTAAGTGCTCTTGGTTCGATCCGACACCTAAACATGGTACAAGAGTGCATCCACAATATAATCTTGTTGATGTTAATCGTAGGAGAACCTTTAACAGGTATGAACCATTTATTATGGCAGTACAAGCTGCTCAGGTGTATTATGCTACCTATCCTACTGTAAAAAAGACAATGAATGATTGGTCTGCTATTTGCAAGATAAAAGCACGATCAGTTGTTGATGTATTAGTAATAAGAGAACAACCTAGTGACTCGGCTTTTCAGGAGGATGACATTCAAGTGCATGAAATTGATGTCCATGTAGATGAAACACCTCATTCGCTGGCTCATCCGGATGGTTCATTCATTGACATAGATTCTTTTAATGAAAATAAAACTAATGAAGCAGAAGTGGTGGAGGATGAGGACGAGGATAAGGATGAGGATGATGATGAGGATGAGGATGAGGATGATGATGAGGAGGAGGAGGATGAGGAGGAGGATGAGGATGGGGAGGAAGAAGAAGATGACGAAGATAATGAATAAACTGATGTCACTTGATTTTTTTAAGTTTTTGAACGTATTGTTTTTTGCAGCTGGCCAGTAAGTCTAGTTAGTATTTTAGTAAAAATTTGGATAGTTTAATTAGTTATGTCCTTATATATTTTGTAGTTTGCTTTAGACAGCTTTCTTTTTTATCGATGCTTAGTTGTTTGTGGCTGCAGTTGTAAAGGTTGATTTGGCTAACATCAAAATGCTTTGAATATTTATAATTATTGCTTGGATCAAATTATAATTGTTGCTTGGATCAATGATGATTTACTCACTACTGTGATTTTTTTATTGGTAATTTGTTAAGAATATGAGTAATTTTATTGCTAATGTTCAAGGATATCCTACTAAGAATATGAGTGAGTCGCCATCATCATCTTCTGGCTCTCCTAGAACTCCACTTTCTGGTACTCCTAGTACTCCAGACATATCTGCTGCATCTGGTTCATCTAGCCGGTCTACCATCTCAGTTAATAGTGGAAAGTAAGTAAAGATCTTTCTGCATATAACCTTCAAATTTTTAAGTCTAAATATCATGAAATATGATTTTTTTTTTCAATTTTGCTTCAGGTTTGTCCCTAAAGGTCACACTATCTCGAAGACTATCACATTTACCTTCAGGGAGCGTCAAGACGCTACTGGTTACTCATGGAAGGAAGTATCTCAATCGACTCGTGACTTTTATTGGAATGAATTTGTGGTAAAGTTACTAGTTGCTATAAAAGTTAAAAGTAATTATTTAGTATATTTGTATATGTATCACTGATCGTTTTGTTTTTAGAAAGTGTATCAATGGAATCCAGCTGATAATGCCATAATTAAACGAACTTGGAATAAATTGACATCCAGTTTGTACAATAAGAAGTTATAAGTTTGGCGAAAAGGTCCAGCCAAGCCTGGTTGGATCCGACAGTGGTATGGGTTAGCTGGAATGCTTAGTGGTCCTCCGACAAATGGCTTGAGAAATCTCGTATCGCTACTCAGAACAGGTGCAGCAAGACTGGTGGTCCTGGCACAGGTCCAAGCAAGCACACTGGTGGTTCTAGGTCTGCGGTGGAGCACACTATACAATTGGTATTGCATTTAAACTTTTAATAAAAAAATTATCTATTCTTTTCTTCAATTTCAGCTTTACACTTATTTTTCAGGCAGCAGATCTTCGTCGTCCAGCTTATTCATGGGATCTATTCAAGAAGATTCATAAAAGGAAGGATAACACCTTCGTTGATGCTAGGTCTAAGACCATTCATGTAAGTTCCTGTTGTTGCTAGTTTTCTGTTGGCTTGTTACAACTTTATTGTTGTTTATAGTCCGACACACTTATTTTCTGGTAGTTCTTATACACTATTATTTTCTACTGCTGGTTTTCTTTTGGCTTGATACAAGCTTCTTGAAAGCTTGTTCTTTGTTGTAGTTCACTTTTCTCTAAGTCAAGTAAAATAGCAAAAGTGGATGTTTGAACATATTGAGGCTCATATCTAACAGTTCTCCAGAGTGAGAGTTGTGTTATCACTTCCTCATTCCTCATTTGTTGTAGTATTGGAACTTACATATATTGTCTATAAATGTACTATGTATAATTGTGAATCATACAAAAGCAGTGTTTTATCTTCATACTATTACTTTACATTAATTTGTTATCCTTTTAAAAGATATAGGAACAAATGGAGGCTGCATTGGCTGCAGCTGCTATGGACTCCTCTGATGAATTACAGGAAAGCGAAGTCAATAGATTATACTTGGAGATTGTGGATGGAACAAAGAAACAACGTGTATATGGTTTGGAATCTCAGGCTTTGGCATTGTATTCAGACCTTAACTCTACCACTTCATGTGCTACTGCTGTTCGAGATCATGCTGGTGAAGAGCGTATTAGACTACTTGAAGAGGAGGTGTGTTGAACCCCAAAAATTATTTCATTTATCAGTTTGCTATCTTTGCTTGGCCTGAATTATTTTTTGTGTATGTTAAATTTTGTCAATTGTTTGATATTTAAGATTTCAAGTATGAGACTGAATCATTACCGGTATAGCATACTCTTTCGTTAGTGATTATGTGTGTTAATGAACAAGTTTATCGAGTTGTTGAACAAAGTTTCAGTCTTTATTTTTATCTAAGTTTAATGCCTTAGTTAGGCTCTTGCAAGTTGCGTCTGAACTGAACTAGAAGAGAAATTATTTATATGAAATTTCACAGTAAAGGATGTTTCTGGTCTTAGGAATTAAGCTAAGAGTAGTGTCCAAGATTTGGTTTGTGCATCAATTCTTCTCGGTTTGAATTGTTAATGTTGTTCTGTTTCCTCTGATTGTTGCTGTCTGGTTGTGTGTATGAAAATGTGAGGTGGTGAGTGTTTGGATGGTGGTTGAAGGACTGCGACAAGAGGGCAGGTTCTAGGCAGTGAAGGGGTGTGTTTTTGTTGGTTCTGGTTATTTGTGATATGTAGAAAGGTGAATCAGCTGCATGCTGGAGGTTGTTTCTTCTTTCTGGTTCAGTCCGAGAGTTGTGTAGAGGGGTGTGGTATCCTGAAGGAGTGTGAGGGTGTTCATGTGGCTTGGAAGTGTTCCTGGAGGTTGAAAGGAGTTTGTTTGAGGCTGGTTATTGGTTCTGCAGTTTCAGGTGAATGATTGTTAAGCCTATGACAACTTAAGGAACTAGTCTTAGTTTTTATCTTGTTTAGTATGATTGGTGTGCTTACTTTAGTTTCAATTTCTTCTAGTGGAAATGTTAACTTGCATTTACCTTAATTTGGATCAAACCTGCTTATGCATTTTTACATAAAAAGGTCTTAAAATGTGTGGCAAAAAAAATTAACTTGAAGCATCGAGAGTTTCATGTATTCAATGGGGAGACTGCTGACCTGGGAAACTTCTTAATAAAGCTGAAATTTTGCCTTGTGGTGTGTCTTTGAGGTTTTAATTATCAGTTAGTCTCCTGTAAAATCTCGTCTTGAACTTAAGGTTTTACGAATCAATGAAATAGTAACCTTTTTTTCTTCTCTTGCATATCTTGAAATCATGTTTCTGCCAGGGATAGATCTTGTCCATTTTCTAACTTAGTTCATGAAAAATGTGTTAAATTTCAAACTTTAGACAAAGAAGTGAGCTTGTTAATTGTCACGACCCAACCTAGGGCCGCGACGGATGACCAACACTAAGATTCGATCATCACTAATCCTGCTGATAATCTGCTAACCATGAATATAACTGATAAACAGAATAAGAATAAACCTAACTGATACGAATTATGCAATGCAAAAAAAGCTGACAAGGCTAACATAAGCTGACATACATAACATACTGACTGCACCACACAGGGACATATCTACAGGCCTCTAAGAGTGCTGAACTAAATATAAAAAGGACGGGACAAGGCCCCGCCATACCCAAACTGGCTGACTGTACACATACCAAAAGATAAGTAACTCCGGGAATAAGCGGAGTGACTCCAATAGCTGGTGGATGGCCTACTGACGTGGTCCAAGCATTGATCTATTTGCACCTGCGCGGCATGAAACGCAGCGCCCCAGAAAAGGGCGTGAGTACAATATGTACCAACTATGTAAGGCATGAGCATAGAATATATCATAGCTGAATGAAACTGTAAGGCTGGAATATAAATATGTAAATATGAGCTGGAGCATAACAATATAGCTGGAAATCTGAAGAACGTACTAAATATAATCTGAATATAAACTGAAGTCTAGCTGAATCTGAAACTGAAGACTGAGCTGAACTATACTGATAAATAACTGTAATATGACTGATACCTAGTAACTAGAAACTGGAACTGATAACTGTCAACTGATCCTGACGCTAAGAACTCGTGGCTGATAACTGGTACTGAGCTAAAACTGAACTGTTATCTGAACTGGTACCTGTCTGGTGTTATGGGCTATATCTCCCCAAATCAGGTAACTGAACATCTGAACTAGTACCTGTCTGGTGTTATGGGCTGTATCCCCCCAAATCAGTTAACTGAAAACCTGGACTAGCCTCATGTATAATCATGCAGTGCATACTGTGGCTATATAAGCGTATATAACAAACCTGGTGGGTGTTATGGGCTATATCCCCCCCAGCCAGTAATATCTAGTCTCTCTGGTCAGAGTGTGTGAATGACACCCAGTCACACTAGGTGTTTCAACTCCCGCCTGAACCAGAGGGGCTGTATCCCCCAGACGGGTAGTATCACACGCGACCGGACTGTGTGTCCAATGTCCAGCCTCTATGGGGGACTCCAAATCATACATAACATGATCACAATATAAGCATAAGCATGTATGAGGCATAAGACATGTGGCAACAATAGATATGGACTCAAAAGGAATGATAAGAAAATTCTGGATAGAATTATAGACACAACCTAGAACTCAGAATTTGTCTAACTCTTTGAATTTCTATAAAAATTTCGGCAGAGTTTCCCCTGAAACTGGATGATCCGAAAAAACAGAACCAGCACTATACTATATACGGGAATGGATACCCGGATAAACTGATAACATAAACATGTTAAACGGATAACAAGATGAGACAACTGGATGACAGAACAAATCCGCAGATAGAATGTCTCGATAGCACCACTATCCTTTCTTTTGACCTAATTTTCAGAGTGTAGATCAAAGTTATAGATTTCATAGTCTTCATGAAAATTGTAGATATATGTCTTAGGATTCTGTGGATTCTTAAATCATCTTAATATTAATTTTTTACTAGGAGTTATGATCAATATACTAACAACTGTCCAAAGATGAAAATAATTTTCCAGATTTTGAAACGTTTTGCCTTGCTGATTTGGACGTCTTTCACCTTGGATTTTAGTACTAAATTAAGTATATACAAGATTTCCTTGGTACCATACAAGTTTCTCAGCAGAAACACTAAGTTTAGAACTAAGAAAAGTTTCAAAAGCTAAAAGATACATGCCTTGCCAAAAGAAAGGTTTAGTCTTACATACCTTTGATGTTTCTTGCTTCTAAATCTTGTTTCCCTTGAATTCCACACCTTTTAAATCATAAACAAGCTATAATACAGAATTTAAGTACTTTACTTAGCCATGAAGTAACTCTAAAACTCAAACTACAGACGAAATTGAAGGTAGCATAACGTTACCTTAATCGCGTAGAGCGTTTTGACGTAATCTGTCTTCAATTTCGAGTCAAGATTGATGTTGTTTCTTCAAAATCATAAAAAATGGATTCAAACTCAAGAAAGGTCTGTTTATATCGTGGGGTTTCTGGAAAATTTCGAGAAAGTGAAGCATTTCTCTTTTATAACATAAATATTTCATTTCTAGTCCTCTTTTGCGCTTATGTCCCTTTTTCTGGTCTGACTTCTGATACTCATATCTTTTTATCCAGACATTGTATGAACAAACCGTCAAAAGTTTTGGAAAATAAACTCCAAGACCTTCAATTTGATATATGATAATGTCCCCAAAAGACCTCATATAGCACATGAAATTAATTACTGAAAAAGCTTCGTTACAAGGCAATTCCTTAGTCGGTTTTTCCGCAACTTAAATCCGATTTTCCCCAAACTTTATATTCAACATATAAACATCATATATGGTAATATTATGACTTTAAACTCACTTAAATCATTCTTAACATGTCATTAGAATGATATACGTCACTTTAGACATACGGGGTGTAACATTAATTGAGTTTTCATGTGTACATTTGAGTTGATGATGGATGTTTAGTTTAAACCGAGAAGTTGATCATGTTGTATCTTTCTTTTAAATAAAAAGAAAAGGTTAGGAGTCATAATATTAATCATTTTACTTCCATTTTCAAAGTTAATCCCCTGTTATAAAGTTTGGTACTTGCATTTTGTTTAAGCTTCAAGATTTACAGTATTTAGTCTTTGAGCGATACATTCTTGTAGGATTAGAAAATTGTTAGCATAAAAGATGAGGATGTACTTTCTTAATCTCTCTTTGGTATTACCAAAGACAAGCCTATCAAGTTGTCCTTGTTTCTTGTCAAAGATTGAATCTTTCCTCTGTTTCCTTGTGTATTGCAGCACTAAAATCATGATCTTGTAAAGTAAACTGTTTAACTCAACTTTGTTCCAGAATTTATTTAATGGTTGTTTGCTCCATCTATGGAATTGTTCTGCTGTAATTTACTAGGACTTTTATACAACTTTGTGACTGTTTTGGCTTGCATTTGTTAGAGCAATTTGTTTAGTTCATATGCTGGTTCATGACTTAAAACTTTAGTTAAGTTCTATTTGTCCTTTTTTAAGTTTTCTCTTGGTTTGAGTTTAGCTATTTAGCTTATGTTAAATGGCTAGAAAGTAGTGTCTGCACTACTCTTTGCATTTGAGCCTCAATTAGTTTGGAAAGTTAACCTTAAAATTGATTTTTTGTTACTTCTAAAGTTCATCGATATGCCATTTGTTTTCCTTAAAATTGGGTGTCAACCAGGTGGTTCGTATGAGAGAAAATCAGGAGATGATTATGCAACAACGCTTAGAGCAGGAGGTGCAGCAGCGTGTAGAGCACGAGGTGCAGCAGCGTGTAGAGCAAGAGGTGCATCAACGTGTAGAGCAAGAGGTTCTGCGTTTTAAGCAAGAAAGTGACGAACCGATTTTGTGCTATGGAACGCATGATAAGCGATATGGCACTATCCAGACCATCTACCCATCCTCGATGAGATATTTACTTAACATATTGTTAACTTTTGTTAGTGATAGTGGTTCCTAAAAACTATCATCTGGAGCATATCAGTTAATATTGCTAAACTTTTGTTAACCAAATATGTCTAGTTTGAATGTAAAGTTAATACTTTTGGATAATATTTATAAAATTATGATTATCACAAATTGATTGTCATTATTAGTCTTAGATTATCCTTTCAATGTATTTAATTTTATTATAATTTATTATTAAATATGACCATTGATTTTTCAATTGGTGAAGGAATAGTTCTGTCACAAATTCTAAATCAGGAACCAACATAGTGACGTAAATATTTTGTCACAATATTTTTGTGACTAAAAAATCTGTCACAAATATTTTTGTTAGACAAATAAATTTGTCACGGTACTATTTCTGTCACGAATGTATTACGGAAAAGGATGTCATTAATATGTCACAACTTTGTGACAGAATCAAGCTCCTGTTGAGCTCTATAGTGTAGTGACGGAATTGTCTGTCACAATTCTGTTACAAACTTTTGTCACGGAAATCAGCCTGTCACAAATGATTTGCGACCCAAGATTACGAGACGGCCGTGGTTTGGTGTAAATGTATCAAAATGTAAATGTATAAAAATAGTCAATATTTCGTTTTTGAGAAAATCCTTTTGTTACTAAACGAGCTTTATATTTTTCTATAGAACCATCAGGATTAAATTTCTTTTTGAAAATCCATTTACAACCTATAGGTTTTGCACCAGGAGGTAAATCAATTAAAATCCAAGTTTTATTTTTAAGAATAGAATCAAGTTCAGCTTTAATTGCCTCTTTTCAAAATTTAGCTTCAGAAGAAGAAATAGCTTCAAAATAATCCAATGGTTCATTATTCACAATAAAAGTTTGAAAATAATTTCCATAAGAAAAATAGTCTTTTCTAGGCCTTTTGCTCCTTTTCAGTTCCTCAGCAGAGGTAATGTCTTTATTTCGTTCAACAGGCACATGAGAAACTTTATTAGACAGTAGAAAAATGTGTTCAAAGAACTCAGCATTCTTTGTCTCAATAATGGTGTTGCAATCAAGCACATAAATTTTTAAAACAAGAAATCTATATGCATCACTATGTTCAGCATATCCAATTAACATGCAATCAGCAGTTTTAGAACCAATTTTCCACTTTTTAGGTTCGGGCAAAAGAACTTTTGCAAGACACCCCCACACTTTTAAATATTTCAGGTTGGGCTTATAACCTTTCCACAATTCATAGGGAGTTTTGCCAGTTCTTTTATGAGGTATTCTATTTTATAAGTGACATGCAGATAAAATTACATTTTATGAGGTTTTGCCAGTTCTTTTATGAGGTATTCCATTTTAGGGCAATCCGGGTAGGAACCTGATACCTTATTCGCATACGCAATACGCAGGCCAGACCTATGTACATGGTTTAGGGTCACATGACCAAACCCTAAATAAATTACATTTATATGTTGCCCATAACTCACTGAGTACGAATATATAATCAATTTCGTTATCGGGGTCCATTTGACCCTTTAAACTATTAATTGAACTTATTAAAACGATGTATAATATTCCAAGTTTTACCGTTAAAACATATTCAAACACACGTAATAAAATCAAATAATATATTAGGATCATTACCTGAATGTTTCAGGGTGAAAATTCTACTTTTCTCCGGTCCCTTTTCTTATTTTCTGGCATTTTTCTGTTTCGTTTCTATGTTTTATGTTTCTGTTCGTTCAATGTTGGTGAGGGATATAAATCCCTAATCCCCCACCGCTTGCTTATTCTTTCTTTCATTTTATATTTTATTCTTTGTTTTGTCTTTTTGTATTTTGTCTTTTTCCCTTTTTTTTTCTTTTTCGCGACGAAAATTAAAACGGAACCCTACGATATTCGAAATAATTATAACTTTTGCATACAAGTTAAACAAAATATATGTAACATACTCGCGAAGGCGGATCTCAAATCGGACTCCCGAAACTCAAGATGCGAATTTAAATAGAAAAAGTCAAATTATTTAACTTTCGGCATTTTAGCGGAAACTAGCCGAACAACATCGAAATTCACTTTCGAAAGTTCATAAAGGTCATAAATAATCATACGAACCCAACGGCGCTTTCGGATTTTGAATCGAAGCTCATTCGGCAAAACCGAGCTCGAAAATCTCTTTTTAATATTTATTGCCAATAAAAACTGAAACCTTCTTCCGATGCCTACCAAATGAGGTCTGATTTAGCTCAAATTTTATAGACAGGTCCTAATGGACATTACAAATATTTTAAAATTATCGGCACGCTAATCGGAGTCCTATCTTCTGAAACGACTAACCGAGGTCGTTTCATTCTCCTCCACTTAAACTCTCGTTCGTCCTCGAACGAGCCTAAGTCTAAAGAATGATTCACGCAGATAGCAAGAGAACTTACACAACCTTCATAAACTACTCCACGGACATTATCTCATAATTACAGAATCAGAATTATGACACGCACATCAAACCCTTGGATAAAAACATAGCTGGATAATACCTTCCTCGATCACGAGAGGAGAGTTCTACATTTTCGAAGCAAAGATATACTGAACTTTGAATGAGTTAACATGATGCAGACGATAATCACCTCTTCGATATACTTTTCGATATAGAACCGGTCGATGAAACTAAGAATTAGCTCACACTTGATGCAATAGGGGAAACTTTTGAGGTACCTTGTTACTACACACTATAGAAGATTTGATGCAAGCTATATTATTTTTACGAATTCACTTTGCAACATCACAGTTAATTTTAGTGTTGCTCCGCAAGCTCCTTGTGGGAATATAGTTTCTCACATCCTAATGTATGTCAAAGGTTCATCTGAACAAGGTCTATTGTATAAGGATAAGGATCATATAACTACTACTGGATAGTATGATGTAGACCAAGAATGATCTTCAGACTGAACATCTACCTCAGGGTATTGTCTTTGAATTGGAATTATTATGACTTGAAAAAGTAAACATAAAAGAGACATAGCAGAATTTGTGGCTCAATATTTTAATTGCCAGCAAGTTAAAGTCGTGTGCCCTAGGTTGGATCGTGAGAAAAGTGGTATCAACACCTCAGAGATTTAGTATTACTATTCAGTATTTGGAGGAAGACTCCTCCACTTAAAGCACAAACTCATGCAGCCATTTGAATAGGAATAACCATCCTCGCACAGTCTGCTGGACTAAAGAAGATTTAGCTAAAAGCTGAACGTAGGCAGACCTAAGCTACCAACTACCCTTTCGAGTTGCCAAACAGCTGCAACTGTCAAGTTCACAACTCCATACCTTTGTCGTAAACACCACCACCTGATGGATGGTACTTCTATAAAAATTTCGGCAGAGTTTCCCCTGAAACTGGATGATCCGCAAAAACAGAACCAGCACTATACTATACATGGGAATGGATACCCGGATAAACTGATATCCAAAACAATAATATGCTTACCCGGCTACAATAACACGTACTCTGGCTCAATACAGGGAACGTCACAAACGGCTACCAATCGCCCAAGCTCACTAGTGCCGAACGAAGAAGAAATGGAAATGAATCGAGGATAGAAATAATTAGAGCTTCGAAAATTTCATCTTCTTATTTGCTTGGCTGCCAAAGCTAGACTACTTCCGAGTCAGGCGAGCCAAAGAATCGCAATTGAAGAGATAGACATTAAATAAGCTTTATGAAAAACATCCATACCAATTTAACCTCCCAATAAAAAGAAACTCTGACAATTTACCAGAAACCCTTTAATAACCCAGACAAGCTCATAGGATAACATAACTTTACTAGAGTTTTGAACCAATAGGAGATACGTAGATCGAGTATTACTTACCAGCTACTTTACACCGGAAGAAGCAACGACACTTCTTGATGGGGACGAATAAGAATCCCATCATCCTACCAACGCTAATTTCCGAGGTGCGGTAAACTGAATTGACATAATAACAGAAGGTGGAACAACAAGATGTCCGGCAGACAATACCGCCACTTACTACCAAATTTCTCATATTTAGACCAGATAAATTACTAGGGTGTCACAAATGCCAGGAATAAAGCATACCAGAAGCTCGCCCCTCTACCGCAACCGATTCTTAATAGAAACAATTTCCAATGAAACCATCGAAATATGATAAGACACACCTTTTCCAGATCGATCGAAAGAATCAAATCTTACTCACATTTAAGAGAAGAAGAAATCTCAGGGTCTACTACATCGGATACCTCAGCATCCTGGCGGACTGGCAGTTCATAGAACTGCCTCTGCAGCTGAGTCGAGCCACTACCCTGATAATTACTTCTAGAAGAACCACTACCACCACTCTCTCGACCTCTACTGGATGGCGGCATTTCTCTGATTGATTAAAATTTAAATGAAATTTCTGCGACTGTGCAGGTGCCTGACAAGAGAAAGGATGACTGCCTACTCGCCGGAGTAACGGAAAACTCTTTAAAGGATAGCCAGACTCTTGACAATGATACCACATTTTCGCTGTAAAATGGAAGCTGGAAAGATTGTCGATAGCTGTAAAGAGAAGACTGAATCTGATCTTGATGAGCTACTGGCGCACTCTAAGAATCAAGTGATACAAGCTGAGATAACCTGGAAGGTGACCTCCCAAAATAATCAGAACTTTTACCTCCAAATGAGGTACTATGGTTGCCCACTAGGGCCACGGGATCTCTTGCTCTCCCGCTCTAACTTATAGTATGCCTCGAACCTCCGGGCGATATCAACAATAACAGCAAATGAAATCCCGACCTCAATCTCTCGAGCCATCTGGAATTTCAAGGAAAAAGAAAGGTCATCAATAAATCTTTGAATCTCTCGAAAGGCTCATGAACTAGTTCTACTGCATATCCAGCCGTTCTATAGAATTTAATCTCATATTCTGAAACACCAACAGGCTAACCGACAGGCTACCCTGTCTAATTCACTCAAACTGGCATCAGTTGACATCTCGCTCGCTACTCGAAAGGAACTTTTTCACGAATTTAGAAGGAAAACTGAACCAAGTTAGCTAATAAGATAGCGGTCCACCAATTTAGGGTTGGACCCCCTGAAACTGGAAAGTAGAATAATCAACACCATACCGCTCGATATGATCAAGAGTCTGAAGGATACGCTGAGATCATTTATTTTAAAAAAATCACGTGGTTTATCTGATGCATTGCTTAAGAATATCGGAAGGTTCAACCGCGTAAAATAATGCAACCTCTTCGGACACTCGGACCGAACTGATACATCGGCTGGCTAAACAGCCAGAACAACTAGAGGCACTACACATGCTGTCTCCGAAACATAATTTACTGCAGCAATATTTAGAACCGGAATAGAAGCTCCCTGAGACCGAACGTCTGCACATGCGGCAACCTGATAGGCTGCCCATCGAATAATAGGTTCTCACGGTATAGGCGTCGCCATGATTCTCGTAAAAGCATCGTAGAGAGCCAAGGAACCACAAGGCCCTGCTCTCTTGCCCATCACCAGCTCGTACACCTGGGACCTCCGTAACTAGATTACCATGAAGGAATTAACGAATTAGCGAAAATACTTTTGAATCCTAGACAGACGCACGATCAGAAATGAAGGAAGTGAAATTTCCTAAATGCCATCATAGCCTCTCGTAGATGAGCACGGACGTCTACGTACCCATCAGCGAGACTCTACTAGACACTGTCTTAGTCTGGATAGACTCTAAACCGGGCTCTGATACCAACTGACACGACCCGAAATCCGGTTAGGCCATGCGGGCACCCGACATCCTCCCCTAGACCCGTCGGGCGAACCCTTACCAATTAAATTAGGAAAATAAATATAATAATTCATAAATAAAGACAAGACTTAAAAAAACACAGATATACTGATACCTCTAAGCTGTACAAAAGAAATTACAGCTGTCTACCCAACATGCTAGGTTTAGGGCTATCCAGACTAGACATCTAAGAATACAAAAAAAAGACAGATACCTCCTGAAGGGGAGCAAATGCAACTGAAATGATAACCAATAAACTGGTGGCCATCCGGAATAAAAGCTGGCTCACCCTGACAGCTGAAGTCGTCTTCGCTCCTTCACAACGTGGCTAACTCAATCCTGGAGCGAACCTGCCGAAACGAAATAGATAGACAAAAACAAACAACAAACAAGGGTGAGTCAAAAGGACTCAATAAGTGGGGCAGACTAGCCACCTCAAGGAATAGGATAGCTAGCCAGGGAGAAGAAAGAGATAACCAAAATTCCTCTTATTTAAATTATAAAAAGGCAGAGCCAGACAATAACTAGAAACACGTATGGGATGACAAACTCATCAACAACCCGGAACATAAGATAACCAAAACATATAGGTATCCCGAACACATCAACAATCAGAAATACATCCTGTTGCGGCGTGCAAACCCGATCCATATATTCATCCTGTTGCGGCGTGCAACCCGATCCATATATTCATCATGTTGCGGCGTGCAACCCGATCCCCGCAACTCAGAATACGAGCCAGAAATACGTAGGCAAACTGAAATATGTCCACTATATGGTATACATACCGCATACACAAAATACAGCATGGTAGTCACACAATAGTCAGCACGCGGTGCAATGAAATGGGATGAATGCAGTATGATGCAATGGGTCGCATGTGCCAAATAGATGGAGCGGAATCCTCCTGCTCCGAGGGCGGAATCCTTCTACCCTCAATATGATGCAATGGAGCGGAATCCTCCTGCTCCGAGGGCGGAATCCTCCTACCCTCAATATGATGCAATGGAGCGGAATCCTCCTGCTCCGAGGGCGGAATCCTCCTGCTCCGAGGGCGGAATCCTCCTACCCTCAATATGATGCAATGGAGAGGAATCCTCCTGCTCCGAGGGCGGAATCCTCCTACCCTCAATATGATGCAATGGACCGCATATGAATGACATATAATACATATGAATGCAATGTGATGCAATAATAACCCTTCACCGGCACGGGACTCTCATCGACAGCCGGGAAGTAGACGCCAACTCACAGCCAGGGTACAATGCTCAGATCCTCAATGCAATACCAACAATAGGACATAACATATAATATACAATGTAAATCAAAAGCTAAGGCGTAATGAGTACGCCTATCGGCAGCTACACACGTAAAGAATACGTGGTAGAAAATCCATGAGGCCAGGTGCCTCCAAAGAAATGGATGTAAACACTTACCTCTTCCAAAAGTTAGCTCTGCTAATCAACAACCGCTTTTATCCTTTGGTTCCATTGCCAAACGATCCCACTGTGTTCAATAAGCAGAAAAATATATCACATTAGGCTAAAGGCTTCATTCCTCACATCTTAGGGCAATCCGGGTAGGAACCTGATACCTTATTCGCATACGCAATACGCAGGCCAGACCTATGTACAGGGTTTAGGGTCACATGACCAAACCCTAAATAAATTACATTTATATGTTGCCCATAACTCACTGAGTACGAATATATAATCAATTTCGTTATCGGGGTCCATTTGACCCTTTAAACTATTAATTGAACTTATTAAAACGATGTATAATATTCCAAGTTTTACCGTTAAAACATATTCAAACACACGTAATAAACTTAAATAATATATTAGGATCATTACCTGAATGTTTCAGGGTGAAAATTCTACTTTTCTCCGGTCCTTTTTCTTATTTTCTGGCATTTTTCTGTTTCGTTTCTATGTTTTATGTTTCTGTATGTTTCTGTTCGTTCAATGTTGGTGAGGGATATAAATCCCTAATCCCCCACCGCTTGCTTATTCTTTCTTTCATTTTATATTTTATTCTTTGTTTTGTCTTTTTGTATTTTGTCTTTTTCCCCTTTTTTTTTCTTTTCGCGACGAAAATTATAACGGAACCCTACGATATTCGAAATAATTACAACTTTTGCATACAAGTTATAAAAAATATATGTAACATACTCGCGAAGGCGGATCTCAAATCGGACCCCCGAAACTCAAGATGCGAATTTAAATAGAAAAAGTCAAATTATTTAACTTTCGGCATTTTAGCGGAAACTAGCCGTACAACATCGAAATTCACTTTCGAAAGTTCATAAAGGTCATAAATAATCATACGAACCCAACGACGCTTTCGGATTTCGAATCGAAGCTCATTCGGAAAAACCGAGCTCGAAAATCTCTTTTTAATATTTATTGCTAATAAAAACTGAAACCTTCTTCCGATGCCTACCAAACGAGGTCTGATTTAGCTCAAATTTTACAGACAGGTCCTAATGGACATTACGAATATTTTAAAATTATCGGCACGCCAATCGGAGTCCTATCTTCCGAAAAGACTAACCGAGGTCGTTTCACCTGCTCTGCTGATGTTGTTGAATTCAGTACTGCAGTACTAAACTGCTGTTCTGCTGAAGATTCTGAATGGTGCAACAAGGAAGCTGCTGCTACTACTGATTCTCTGCTCAAGTCTGCTGCTGCTATTCTCTGAAACTGATAGACCAGATCAAAATTCCCTATGCTGAATGAAGTACTGCAGTACCATTAACTGCTTTGGATCCTGATGCTCATTCTTGTTCCTGATACTTACTCTGTTAAGGATCTGCTTTCTACTCAGTTCTTATATGTTCTTCTGGAATGTCAAGATTCTTGAGTGCTCACTCTCTGTCAAGTAGCTACGACATGAAGCTGCTGCTGATACTCCTGTTATGCTAAAGCTGCATCTTTCTGCTACATATTGAAGTTGTAGCTGTTTTTGGTAATCTGCTGATCCCTGGTGTTGACATCCAATTTTGTCCCTCATTTTTCTAAAATTGACTATAATTTAACTTAAAGGTGCAGTTTGGCTATTTGTACAAAATGTGCATTAGAAACCATGCATTTACGTGCGTTATCCCCTACCTATATATTACATACCTAAATGTGGCTATATTACATAATTTTTCATCATTTAGACTATTTGTCAAACTGTGAATATTGTTGCAATTTAATATGTCACATAATTGCATCATTTAGGCTACATGTCAAATTTATTTCAATTTGTGATTGTTTGTGCAAATTAGTAATTATCTGTGATTATCTATATTTAAATAATTTTATTTGAGTTTATTTAATTATTATTTGTGCATTTTATACATATATATTTTTATTTTTATTATTTTGCACCTTTAAGATGAATATTGGCCAATTAAAAAGAAAGCGTCCAAATTCCTTTTTATTATTAATTCTTCCATATTTCAAAATTCCTATCAAAATTCTTCATTTATTTATATTTATCTTATTATACTTTTACTTTGAACCTAGACATGTGTTCGTCTAGATTCATTCATTTGCACCATACAGTTTTCTACATATTTCTTGTATAAATATATTTTTTGCTTTATTTCTTTTAAATTTCATTTTGAACCTAGACATAAAGCCTAACCAAATATATCCTTTACATATCTCTTTTTTCTAAAATCAGTCTAAATCCATTATAACCATAATATTCCCCAATCTTCTCAATCTAATCTCTTTAATCACTCCACCAAAATCCCCTATATCTCTCCTCCCTAATCTTTTCTTCCTAAATTAGTCCTCATTCCCATTTCAAGAAAAACTCTTCATATACATTGATATCTTCACTCAAACTGACACGGATAACAACCCCTCTCCGTGGCTGTCGTCTTCCTTTGCACATACCCACTCCTTCTTCCTCACAGTACCCGACCCTAATTTTTTCTCCACTTTACATACACCCCACACCCTTTTACAAAACAGTACCATACATACATAACACAAATAATCAGCATTCAAGTACACCCCCCTCGTGACTCTTCTTCTCAAACACACCAACACACACTGTGACCCGCCTAATTCCCCTCAAGACAGACATCATCATCAGATACATAAAAGACCCTTCTTGGTCTTCTCCTCCGCATACACCTTATACAAAGTACACTCTTTCTCCCCCATCTACACAGCCACAAATATCTTCACCAACACATATATTCATACGATTAGATACCGCACGCAGACCCCACATTCTCTAATTGAGTTTCCTTCTTCCCCACAAAAGAACAGAGATACATACATCAGACACACCACCACAGACCACATACACTGACCCCAACCCCCTCGTCGTCTCCAAAATCCCTATATACCAACACTACACACACTAAATCAAGACCAGAAACAGGGAATAGGGGATCGGGGGGGTTCACTTTTAGAAGCGGAGAGATGATTGGGGACGGGGGTTATTGATCGAAAACAAGAAATAACATAAAATGGGATGCGAATCGGAAACCCCATCATTGGCTCTTTGTTTCTTGTGTTTATGCAATTTCTGTCTTTCGTGCTAATCTCTTGTTGTTAAGTATCATTGACAAGGAGGGTGAAGCAGAACGAGAAACAAGATCTGGACATTAGGGTTGAGAAAAGGCGGAGCGACAGTGGTTTAGCCTCCACCGGCGGTGATAGTGACGGTGATAATTATTTATTTGAGGCTTACTGATTTGAACGGATAAACAATCCCATTTCCATGTCCCTAAAAAAAAAAACAAAAAAGGCTATGATGACGTGTACGAGATTGCAAAACGAGTCGGTGATGGAATAGTGGGACCGGTATTTGGCATGGCAACACGACCGGCCGGCGTGTTTGCAGCCGTACCGATGTCCCTAACCTCCACCAATTCATACACACCTGAGCCGACACTTTATAAAAACCCCTTTCCCCTTTATTTTAAATTATTAATATTATTATTATTATTATTATTATTATTATTATCACTATTAAAATTATTATTAACATTAACATTATTATTGTTATTATTATCAATTACTTCTTTATTAATACTATCCTTATTTTCTTTATAATTTTTGCGAGGTAAACTTGGATGAGAGACGACGTTTTAGTTTGAAAAAGAGCAAAGAAAAATCATTTTATTACCATTATTATTCTCATAATTAATATTTTTTTACCATTATTATTATGGCTATTAATTACAACACTAACCTGTTTTCTTTATATTTTGCAAGAAAAATTTGGATGAAAAACAATTTGGAAGAAAAAAATTAAAAGAAAATAACCTTTTATTATGATTATCATTAATGTTATTATTATCACTAACATTTTATTTTCATTACTATTATTATCATTATTCTCATCATTATTAATTGTCGCACTAACTCCTTTTTATTTTTATTGCGAGGTACCTTTGGAAAAAGCCAATTAGTGAATTTAAAGATTTTTCATTATTATATGCATATAAATGATTATTTAATTATTCGCCTATTTTTAGTTAGTTATTTATTCTTTTATAATTCTTAGAATCCCAATTATTTAGTCCGGCCGGTAACCACATTTGGTGGATCTCGAGAGGTGCCTAACCCCTTTCTCTCGAGTTAACTTGAACCTCTTACCTAGAATTTCTGGTTCGTAGACTAAGTTTCGGAGTTAATTGTAAAATTAGCTAGAAACAAAATAGTGCCCTAATATGCCTAGTTAAAAATATGTTAGGTGGCGACTCCAACTCTTTACCCGTGAGTTACCCACTAAGTCGAGCCCTATTTCGAACTTTAACCGGTTCGGGTAAAAATAGGATGCGACAGAATGGCAACGAATTTCTCTAACTCCCCTCTACATCAAATTTGGGTATGGAGAAGCATTTCAAGAATCTGAAGGTTATTTCAACATCGACCAGGCAGATTGGCAAGAGCGAAGGGTACTTGCTTTTATCACCAGCTTTTTAGGGACTGTCGTCTTTCCACAACACAAAGGACGAGTTGATGTTTGCATGGTCTCAATTGCTGATGCCCTACTCAAAGACATTAACAAGAAATACACTTTGGTACCGATGATTGTTGCGGAGATGTACCGAGCTTTAGAAAGATGCAAGAAGAGCGCTGGTTTCTTTGAAGGTTGCAATTTGCTGTTACAAATTTGGCTGATGGAGCATTTGCAAAGGATGGCTAACATAGACCAAGCTTTCCATTCCATACCAAAAGAAAACTACATCTTGACTCATACCGGCAGCATGGACAATGCTTTTTGGAAATGGGACCAACCACCAACTACCAGTGGTTGGCACCACATGTTTTGTCAACTGACATCTGAAAACATTCAATGGATGTTTGATTACTTTTCCAGCACAGCAGTAATCACACGGTCCGAAAAAGACTCATTTCTCATCTTAGTGGGCTTTAGAGGAGTTTATCCATACACTTCTTTAAGGACACTTAGACAAGCAGGAAGAAAGCAGACTGTACCCTAAATTGCAGACGTCAGAAATTTCAAAGCAAATATTCTCGAAGGAGTGATACCGTTCAAAGAAAAGATATTAGAACTTTGGAAAGAAAGGCAACGAAGGAATCAAGACTATTGGACGAGACATGTTTAACGCTGGCTATGATGAAGACTATCCGGACTGGCTAAGGAAATGGTGCAAGCAAACCCGAAGGAAGTGCTAAATACAATGCGCGGAAGAAAACAACAAGAAAAGTAAAGATAGAAGCAAGACAAATCTTGCTTCGATTCGAAAGAACAGTGAGGAACCTGTCTCAAAGCTCGATCGAAGGGAAATCAAGACGCACCTATACTATGCAACAATCTTCAAGAAAGACCCGCTTCTTGCAAATTGAATGATCAAGAAGAATTTTTTCAAACGAATAACACCGATTGACACAAGTTCTTTAAAAGCCCACGTCGGGGTTTGGCTCCATCGGAGACTCACAATAGCACTTGCTATGTTTTTCATACACTAAAAGCTGGATACTTACAATGAAATGAAAAGAGAGTATTTATAGGCTATGCTAAGGATAAGGTAGTAAATTGTCACAAGTGACTAATAAAAACAAGCCACGCAGGGCTGAGCTAAGTGTGTGTTCGGCAGCCTTGACTTCGGTGCACGGTTGCTTGCTCGAACTCATTGTCCTAGGGCGCTCACTTGTCTTCGAACACAATTTGTTGGTGTTCGGTCACTTTGTCCTCGGGCTCAAATTTGAAGATGACGCCCTCGGTTCTTGAGCCCGGCCACTCAGCTTCAGAGCAATTGCTTTCCTTCGGCCAGGCCAAGTGAATGTGCACATCGTGCAGCAGCTTGGCTTGGCTTCGTGTCATTGGTCTCCTCGGTGGATCGAACACTTGATCAGCACGTGTTCGGGCTGCATCATCTTCCCCTTCTTGAGAAGATTTCGTCCTCGAAATCGAGCCCTCTTCATCCTCCGAAGTTTGACCTACAACACAAGAAGCTAAGTCAGCAACATTAAAGGTGTTCGACACGTTATACTCACCAGGGAGGTCGATCATGTAAGCATTGTTGTTGATCTTGGTCAACACTTGAAATGGACCATCCCCTCGAGGAGCCAACTTTCCTTTCCTTTGATTCGGGAAGCGTTCCTTTCGGAAGTGAACCCAAACCCAATCCCCCTTCTTTAATTCCAGCTTTTTACGTCCCTTGTTTTTCTTCAATGCAACCTTTGCATAAGCTTCCTCGAGGTTCTGCTTTACCTTTGTATGCAACTCGAGCAGGGCAGTGGCTCGCCGAGTACCTTCAAAATCAATAACAGAATCTCGAGGCAATGGGGTTAAATCAAGTGGAATCAAACGATTAAAACCGTTCACACATTCGAACGGGGTCATATTGATCATTCTATGCACCGTTCGATTGTATGCAAACTCCATCATGGGCAAACGATCAGCCCAGTTTCCAACCTTGCCTTTGGTCATTGCTCGCTGCAAGGATCCCAAGGTTCGGTTAACTACCTCGGTCTGTCCATCAGTCTGAGGATGGTGAGACGTCAAGAATAGTAACTTGGTGCCGAGGGCACCCCACAAACATTTCGAAAAATGACTCAAAAATTTTGAGTCTCGATCACTCACAATAGTACGAGGCACTCCATGCAATTTCAACACATTCGAAACAAACAAGGTAGCTACATGTTGTGCATCATCACTTTTTTTGCAAGGAATAAAATGAGCCATTTTGGAAAAACGATCAACCACAACAAAGATGCTATCATGTCCTTCCCCCGACCTCGGTAACCCCAACACAAAGTCCATGGATATATCAACCCAAGGTCGATCAGGCACAGGCAACGGGGTATACAAACCATGAGGGTTGGACTTCGATTTAGCCTTCTTGCAAACGAGACAAGCGTTGCAAAGCCTTTCCACATCTCGTCGCATCTTGGGCCAATGGAATTGCTCGGTTAAGATACCAAGAGTTTTGTCGACACCGAAGTGTGCCATCAGACCTCCGGAGTGAGCTTCTCGAACTAAGAGCTCTCTCCACGATGACACTGGCACACAAACCCTCCCATTCTTGAAGAGGTATCCATCGTGCCACTGATATTTCTCAACCCTTCGGCCACTCAAGATTGCATCACGAACGCATTTCAGCTTGGGATCGTCTTCGTACATCGACTTGATGCTTTCGAATCCCATGAGCCTTGAGGCGAGAGTGGTTGCTAAGGCAAATTTCCTTGATAGCGCATCGGCCACAATATTATCTTTACCCTTTTTGTAATGAATTGCATAGGGAAAGCTTTCAATGAATTCTACCTACTTGGCATGTCTTCGGTTCAGTTTCTCCTGTCCCCGGAGATGCTTCAAGGACTCGTGATCACTTTTAATCACAAATTCTTGTGGCCACAAATAATGCTGCCAATGGGCGAGTGCTCGAACGAGGGCATACAACTCCTTGTCATACGTTGAGTAGTTCAAGGTTGCACCCTTAAGCTTTTCGCTAAAATAAGCGATTGGCTTCGATTCTTGCATCAGCACTCCTCTGATCCCAACTCCAGATGCATCACACTCGACTTCGAATGCTTTGCCGAAGTCAGGGAGTTGCAACAACGGGGCAGAGCAAAGCCTCCATTTCAACTCTTGGAAGGCCTTTTCTTGAGTCCCCACACAAATAGATGGTCTTTCTTAACCAGCTCAGTTAAAGGAGCTGCCACGGTGCTAAAGTCACGAACAAACCTTCGGTAAAAGCTAGGTAAACCATGGAAGCTATGAACTTGTGATACCGAGGTTGGAGTTGGCCAATCTTTGATGGCGTCGACCTTTGACTCGTCGACTTCGACACCATTAGCACTGACAACGAATCCTAGAAAGACTACACGCTCGATACAAAAGGCACACTTCTTGAAGTTAGCATATAACTTCTCTTCTCGAAGCTTATCAAGCACTAGCCTTAAGTGTGTAACATGTTCATCCACAGATTTGCTATAAATAAGGATGTCATTGAAATAAACGACAACAAACTTATTTATGAACGGTTTGAGCACATTGTTCATCAGTCGCATGAATGTGCTCGGGGCATTGGATAAGCCAAATGGCATTACCAACCATTCATAGAGACCGAATTTGGTCTTGAATGCGGTTTTCCACTCGTCTCCGGGTTTCATTCGGATCTGGTGGTTGCCGGACCTGAGGTCAATCTTTGTAAAGCATGAAAAACCACTCAATTCATCTAGCATGTCATCTAGTCGAGGAATAGGATGACGATACTTTACCGTTATTTTGTTGACTGCTCGACAGTCAACGCACGTTCGCCATGTTCCATCCTTCTTCTGGACAAGGATAACAGGAACTGCGCAAGGACTCAAGCTCTCTCGAACGAGGCCCTTGTTTAGCAACTCATCAACCTGCCGTTGGAGCTCTTTGGTGTCTTCGGGGTTACACCGGTATGCAAGTTTGTTGGGGATTTGAGACCCCGGTACGAAGTCAATTTGGTGCTCGATTCCTCTCAACGGAGGTAATCCACCTGGCATTTCTTCAGGAAACATGTCTCCGAAGTCCTGCAAAACACTTTGTATAGCACTAGGCAAAGGGTTATCATTAGGAAAATCATCATTAGAGTTTAGAAAGATACCCTTGTGCATGAGGCAAATCATCATCTGACTGTTGTCGTTGCCTCGTAGAAACTCACCTGGTTGCATGATTGCACAGATTCCTTTTACTTCGGGCAGTAAGTTTGTATCTTCGGCTCCCAATTTTTCTCCCATCGGAAGCTTAGCTTTGGCCGCTTCTTTCAATTCTTTCATCCATTTATAGTCCTCGGTGACTTGCTTTGGAGACAAGGGTTTGAGTATGAAACTCTTCCCTTCGAGCCTTACAGTGTAAGTGTTGGATCTCCAATTGTGAACAACTGACCGGTCATACTGCCATGGTCTTCCCAATAGCAAATGACAGGCTTGCATCGGCTCGAATATCATTTCATCTTGATACTCGCCAATTCTAAACTTGATCCACACTTGTTTGACAACCCTCAATTCTCCACACTCATTCAGCCATTGTAATTTGTAAGGGTGGGGATGCTTCAATGTAGATAATCCCATTTGTGAAACCAAGGTTTGGCTCACCACATTTGCACAACTACCAGAGTCAATGATCATCGAACACACCTTTTCCCTCACTCGACATCGGGCATGGAAGAGATTTTCTCTTTGGTTGTCCTCTTCTTCAAGAGTCATACAGCTCAAATTCCTTCGAACCACAAGAAACATTTCCGGATGATTAGCTTCGGCAGCCTCATGATCATCATCACCTTCAGCTCGGTCAGCCTCCTCGATAAATTCCTCCTCGGTGTCACTCGCTTGCTCATGGACGGTTCCATCTTCGAGCAAAAACATAACTTTGCGAGTCGGACCCTCCTTTTCCATGTGACCATAACCTTTGCATTTATGACACTGAATATTTGAAGCACTAGGAGAGTTGAGTTGAACTTTACCTCCCACTTCTCTTGGTTGGTTAACGGTCACACCCCTCTCGAAGGGTCTCTTCGAATCTCGAGCAGCGTTGGCACTTGTTTGGTTAGGACTCTTCCATTTTTTACCTCGGTTCAAAGGAGTAGAAGTAGTGACTCCTCGATACCGGTTTGCCTTATCTTCCTTCACCAATTTCTCAGCTTCGGTAGCAGCTTCGAACAGATCTTCCAACGTGTGGTACATGTGTAGTCTCAATTGAGATGACACATCCCGAGCCAAGCCATTTTTGAATCGGATAGTGGCTTGCTCTTCATCTTCGACCAGATCAAGATTCAATCGAACCTTTTCGAGCTCATCATGATACTCTTGGACAGACTTGGACCCTTGCTTTAACTCATAGAGCTTTTGTAATTGAGTCTGCCTGTACTTAGCACTCAAATACTTAGCATCCATTGCTCTTTTCAACTGCGGCCAAGTAATGACTTTGGGATAGGCATTCCTTCGTCTATTCCTCTTGTCAGCTTCCGACCATGTAGATGCATACGCTTCGAACGAAGCAATGGCTTGGGCAGCTTTTCTCTCTTCGGTCATCTCATTGGTTTCGAAGATGCGTTCCATTTTAAGCTTCCATTCAAGATATTCATCTGGATCACTAGTTCCTTTATAGGGTGGAATAGTGATCTTGACACTGCTCTAGTATGAGTCTCGAACACCACGAACCTATTCGGGATACTCATCATAGCGATCATCAGCCTCACGCTCAATATGTCGTTCAATATTTGCGCCTCGGCCTCGACCTCGGAAATTTCCATGACCTTGGTGAGCGTGCCTTCATTGAGCGAATGGCGGCTCATGCTCATATTCATCCTCGGGAAATTCCTCTTCATCAACCTCTTCGACAAAGGCTCCAAAATCTCTTCGGGCCTTTGGAAGTGGTATTCTCTCTCCTCGGGGAATGCCCAAGTTTTGATAGCCAGCTTGGGGGTTCCCAAGTTTTGTTGCGCTTGGGGATTGCCCAAGTTGTGTTCTCTTCGAATTGCTTCACTTGTCAACTGATGTTGTCGAATAAGCTCAGCATACAGCTCAGGTTTCATCGGAGTGGAGCTACTCGTTCCAGCGCCGGACCCATGCATGGCCACGGACACACTCCCTTGCTTGAGGTTGGCTACTTGAGCACTCACTCCTCTTACTTCGGCACTGATGCCTTGTATCGCGGCCATGAGATCGGCTAACGACACTTCGGGCTTCTCAATGCCTTTGCCATCGCCTCCATTCCCAGCCATGGTACCTGCACAAATCAAAGACCAAACAAATGTTAAGGTTAGAATTCACCTCACACACTCCCTCACCTTTTATGGGTGGAACTCGGGTCCACTCAATATAAGGGTTCGGTTTTTTGTCACTCAAGAACTTGGAGCCAATGGCTTTCTCGGCTGATCAACTTCTCTCAATTCCTTCGAATTTGACAAGTTGCAATGTCTTACTTCGGGAAGAGTGAGTTGATTTGACTCGATGGAACGGATAGCTCTTTACTCTTGCGCTTCGGGAAGTCAAAGAAATTTCTACGAAGTTGGACTTCGGTCACCCCACGCACGAGTTCCTATAAGCTCAATTCAGTTAAAACGACCTCGAGTAGGAAGAATTACTCAAAAGATCCACTAACTAGAGTTTCAGACAGAAGAAAAGTGAAAACCTAGGAGAATCTACCCTTTGATTCCCTTTTGGAATCTTTTTCGAACACACCAACTCTTGTCCGTACAAGAGTGGTCCCTCCTTTGTACCCATAGGGTTTTACCTTATCCAATTCCCCTTTTCAGCCGACAAGCTTTTCACCTGGGGTTTTGATCTTTAAACTTTACCCCTTTCTTCTTCAATGGAACAGTGAAGATTTGCTCCGGCGTACGGACAAACTTAGTTTCGTTCACTGACCATGAATTTCAACAGACCTGGGTTGCTTCTTCAACTCCGGTTTCAACAACAACGGAGGAATTTCAGTTCAAAGTTCTTGAGCTAAGATTCAGCTCCTTCGTGACGTACACTGTTACAAATCGTAACAATTTTCCGGCGTACGGACAACGAATTCAAACACAGAACTTCGAATTTAAGCACAAAACAAACCCAAATCACTCAAGAACCACCAATCTTCATCGGTTTCAACCAAAACATGTTGGGGTTCAAAATCATTCATGACCAACTCAAAACAGTCCAAAATTTCACCAAGAAACCCTAGTCACGAAAATTGTACGTCGGGTACTTGTTGGAATCAGGAAACAATGGTGAACAAGAATCAATGGTTGTTTAATCCAAACAACCAACAATCAACACAATTTTTGAATTTTCTTTTTCTACTTTTTTTTTTTTTTGTAAACACCACAGCAATAACAATCAAACACACGGAAGAAAGCTGAAACTGGAGACACAAGCACGATTATATTGAATAGGATTTGAGGTTGTAAGAACAAACTCAACCCTTGCTCTGATACCAAGATGGTGCAAGCAAACCCGAAAGGAAGTGCTAAACACAATACGCGGAAGAAAACAACAAAAAAAGTAAAGATAGAAGCAAGACAAATCTTGCTTTGATTCGAAAGAACAGTGAGGAACCTGTCTCAAAGCTCGATCGAAGGGAAATCAAGACGCACCTATACTATGCAACAATCCTCAAGAAAGACCCGCTTCTTGCAAATTGAATGATCAAGAAGAATATTTTCAAACGAATAACACCGATTGACACAAGTTCTTTAAAAGCCCACGTCGGGGTTTGGCTCCATCGGAGACTCACAATAGCACTTGCTATGTTTTTCATATACTAAAAGCTGGATACTTACAATGAAATGAAAAGAGAGTATTTATAGGCTATGCTAAGGATAAGGTAGTAAATTGTCACAAGTGACTAATAAAAACAAGCCACGCAGGGCTGAGCTAAATGTGTGTTCGGCAGCCTTGACTTCGGTGCACGGTTGCTTGCTCGAACTCATTGTCCTAGGGCGCTCACTTGTCTTCGAACACAATTTGTTGGTGTTCGGTCACTTTGTCCTCAGGCTCAAATTTGAAGATGACGCCCTCGGTTCTTGAGCCCGGCCACTCAGCTTCGGAGCAATTGCTTTCCTTCGGCCAGGCTAAGTGAATATGCACATCGTGCAGCAGCTTGGCTTGGCTTCGTGTCATTGGTCTCCTCGGTGGATCGAACACTTGATCAGCACGTGTTCGGGCTGCATCAGGAAAGACATAGCAAGAGCAATTCAACCAAGTGCGACAACAAAAAGGAAAAGGAATACTGATGAATTAGAATCTGAGTAGAAAATATTACGCAAACAACTGGAAAGGGCACAAGGGAAAATAGATAAGAAGCAAAGTTTAGTCGAAGCAAAGAACGAAGAAAAAGACAAATGGCGCAGTAAGGCAGAACTCCTGACAAAACGCATAGAGTGTATCGGCGTATGGGCTAGCGAGGGGATGAACTCTGTAGCAAACAAAGGAATAGAAGAGAAAGGAAGAAAGGCCTGGGAAATGTTGAAGAACGTCACATTTGACATATCCCGGCTCTTGACTGATGCAGACAACATCATCTTCCAAGGATATTCATCAGAGACAAGTTTGTCCGAGGAGGACTCATCTGAAGAAGAAGAATGAGAACCTTCTGGGGAAGGATCAGCATGAAAGATGTTCGCTTAGCCATGATCTAACCCTCTAGCAATGATTTCCACCTTTGCACTATTTCAATATCAGCCAATGTAACAAAAGTCCAATAAATGCAATATTATGTTTAGATTTTGCATTTTGTTAGCAAGTGAAATGATGCATGTGGCACAAAGCGCTTTTCAAAATCATCGTGCGTAAAACAGTCCTTCATATTATAGGATGCATTTCTTATTTGATATGTGTGCATTGCATGAATTCGTCTATTGTTCTGAGTCTCTTTCTACCTAAGGAATCTCTCCTCAAAATTCAAATCTCCTACCGAGGTACCTCCTCTCCCCACTGTGTCCAAATCCTGGTATCTAAAATCTTTTGCATGTCCAAACTGTCTCTAATTCATTCAAAAGTCTATTACCAAAAGGTTGGCTCGAGTTGAATACAAGGCAAAGGACATGGTTAAGCGAGTGCACTTGTCAAGGATTTTTCAAAATAAGGAAGTTTTCACAGCAGTTCCCACCGGCCCTCTCCTATCTCTACATTACCTCTACTGCACTACAAACTACAAATCCAGTCTGAAAATACCAGCCTTTTCAAAAGAAGAAAGATCAAAGTCTCTTTTGTCGCAATCATTCAAGACCCTACCTTCAACCACTATTATCAAACAGCGCCACTGTTTTATCCCTATCCTCATATACCACCTAAATATCCTGTTTACAACACTCAACCCACTTGACATATATTCCACAGCCCAATACCAAATCGTTCACCATACCAGCAAGACACTTAACCCAACTACCGAAATGCACCATCATATCCCTCCTAGGCCTCGCCTTGACGCAAAACTACATACCAAAAAGAAACTATACTTCACTAGCTGAATCCCACATTCAATTGTTCGTGAGATGGGAAACTGCCAGGCTCATTTTCCCCGGTGCCTCAATTGTTCCAGCAAGCACTATGCACATGGAAAGGAAAATTGACAAAGCAAGAAAATGCTAATCAAACTCAAAGGCACACATGACTCACCTTAAGACCTTTTGACACTAACATCCAAGGATCAGTTTTGTTGCACCTGTCTACATAGTCACACCACTTACAATACATGACTATGACCCAAAACACTTTCCAACTCGAACAAGCATTCAAAGGGCCAGCGAAAGATAATACTGGAAAGACAGAGGTGTAGCAAATACTTGAGCACAACAACCAAAACAAGCACGCCGATTCAACTTGCAAAAGAGAGACAAAATAAAATTACAAAGCCATCATCATATAACCAATCTGGAGACCCCTGGAGCATTTGGAAGCATATCCCTATCCACTAGCAAAGATAAAGCAAGACAATGAGGTTATTCGACACCCTTACTATATCAAGGGTTGAGCTGATACAAAAGCACAGACGAATAGACTTCTTGGAGCAACCTTGGTCGAAGGCCTTACTGGAGTGATATGAAGTCTCATGATGACCACTACAAAAGGACGTAGCAATTTAAGAATGAACATGATACGTAGCAAACATACATCGAGTTCAACGGCTCAGCAATAAGATATTATCCAACAAGGGAAGTTGGTGCAAGGACTATATTGCAGCAATTGGTTGACAAGTATGAAAGACGCTAAGTATCTCTTCGAGGACACATAGCCATCATGACAGACATGTTTGCAAGGAAGGATGACAAATACACTCAAGGTCTTGGTATTCGACAAAAGCCAACATCCCTTTCTGTTATACAACACAATCTATTCTTTACACAACATCCTTTACCACCTTTCATTGACATGCAACTCCTCATCTTCTGCTTAAACAAGCGTCGGTCGTTTGGCCAAAATCCTTGCCTTGACTGCTGCATAAAGTACTTAGGCAATCTCTTGCGATATCTATACGATCTATCACAACCTCCAAATTCAAGCGCTCATCTGTCATCCGAGGTCTAGGCAGTCTCTTAAGCTTATGTGTCATTTTTGCTTTAAGTCTTTGCTAATATGCCCACACTCTTTTGTGCATTTCACCACTTTGTTAGGGTTGCCTTGCTTTTGAACACCGAAATCGGTCAAGAATCTGCATTCGAAAAAGCCGAAACGGCAAACCAAGCTGAAAACACTTTCTCCTATCACAAAGTCCTTTGAACCATTAGCATATGACAATAAGAAAATTCAGACAATCCCAATACTGTATAACCCGCATTATACTCACATGAGAGTCACAACAAAGAAATCCGATCACTATATGATCGAGCTCAGAAAACTCATAACTTACACAGTAAACAACCTCTCATCTGTCAAGAATTTCAACTGCAACCCTATCAGGCTCAACCCAATCATGGATATATAAAAAGATAAAACCTCACGTCTTTGTTCCTTTAGCCCAATCAAATGACATTGCAACCGGCAAACAAACTACCCCCTGGATACCCATTCCTAAACTCGATCCAACAAGATCTATACTCATCACTCGAACATTTAATACCCTAACTGATAAGGATCAAACGTGGAAAGTAAAGACAAGATAAAAAGCGAGACGTGGCTCGAACGAATAACCCAAGTAGCACCGAAGAACTAGTTTCGATACACCCCGGGAGATTGTCAAGGAACACCTACACTAGGCAACTGCCCTAGAGTTAACTAGAACCCGCAAGTAGAATGAATGGGGAGGGGTTGATGTTCAACTAGAATCCACTAGTAGAAGATAAGTCCCAAACATGGTTGGTTCATTAACCCAAGAGTTCAACTCTTACAAAATTCTTCATTCATAAAAAATAAGCTAAGTGTAGAAATAAGCTAGGCTAAGCTATTTTTATAGGTTTCTAGGAATTAATTAAAAGGTCTAAATTGCCCACACACTAGGCTTTAAGCTAAAAGACCATGCAAGGCTAAAATAGTCATTTCACACTCACAATCTCGGGTGTCAAGCGTCTGGGCGGAGCGCCCACAAAATTGATCTATGGGTTGCCTTGGGTGGACCGCCTGGATGTTGGGCGGAGCGCCTAGCTCCTGTTGGTCTTGGGCGGGGCGCCTGGCTTGGGGCCCTTTTGACGCGTCTTCAATTCACCTCCAACACTCTTGACTTCTAGTCCTTTGCATCTTCCAAGCTGGATACATGTTGGAAAGGTGTCTTGGCACGATTTGCCCCTTATCATCCTCCCCTTCTTGAAAAGATTTCGTCCTCGAAATCAATGTGCTCTCGTCCATGGCATCATCTCCTCGGGGTGCCCAATGCTCTCCTCCCTCGTAACTGTCGCACCCCACTTTAAAAAATAATAAGTAAGTAAAGTGTTGTTCGACTTGGGGTAACTCATTTGGAGTTAGAAATTTTGGAGTCGCCACCTAATATAGTTCTAAGGTGTATTAGGTCACCTATTAATTTCTAATTTAATTTTAAAGAATAACTCCGGGTTGGTCTACTAGTCAGAGATTCAAGTAAGTGTTCGAAATAACCTAGAAGGAAGGGGTTAGGCACCTCCTAGATTCCACTAAACGTGGTTCCCGGCCGATTTCTATATTGGGTTTAAATATATTGCTTTAGAAAAGGGACAATAGCTAAATAAGATAAATAAAAGAGATATGGGCTGCAAAACAAGTAAAGTGGGCAATTTAATGTATTTGCATAAACAATTTTAAACAAATAGTCATGTCGCACAAATAACCACTAATTTATCACTTTGAATAAATGACCCTAGGTTTTATTATCCTATTCGGATCAGAACCCGGCTTTCGTAAGGGACGATAGTTTCAAAATCCACTATCAGTATATAGCTCGAGTAATTTCATCACTTCCGTGGGGCTTAATTCCCTTAACCCACATACCCTCTTTAAGTTGTTAACTGAAGCGCATACTAAAATGTATTACGTCCTAAAGTTTTTGCTAGCGTCCCCAACCTATAATCCCGGAGGCCATTGGGACAACTAATTTAAGTATCTAGAAATCTAAGTATATTAAGTGCCCCAGACTAGACCACTAGGCGCCAAATAAATACGATCATGTTTTAAGCAAATAATATCAATGTTATAAACTTAAAAGAAGAATGGGCCTCCAAGTTAAATAAATACGTGAAAAGGATATAAGCTTAAACTCAAATTCAATTGCTGCCTATATCCAGAATATCCAAGTTTGCAGAAATGCACCAACTTTCAACACTAATTATACTTTTAGTCACAAAACATACTTCTACGCAATCAGAGTATACATTTTACAGAAACAGTCCTGTTTCGGATAATATTGCAATTTTAGCCTACTTTCAGGAAATAAATCAATTACAAAGTTTAAATTGCATAAATAGTCTAAATTGACATTAAACTTTCAATTTTAAACCTGTTAACATACTGTTGTAATCCAGAAAATTATTTTGCACAAATAAACCAGTTTTCAGCCTTTATGCAATTTTAGCCCATTTTACCTAATTTCAGCAAAACAGTCCCTAATGTAATCTGGTATTAAATCTGCCATATCAACTTGACATCCAGGTTCTAGCATTGCTAGCATCAAATAATGTAAACATGCTAACAACTAAAGAGAAAAGGATAAGAAGAAGACCCCTGTGTGGCCTGACTTTGCAGCTCTCATACCGCATATTTCGTACCCTTTTTAACAAGACTTTGCATCTCATGATGCACTTAATATACAAGCAGGAGTCCCTAAATAAATACATGATTATAAGGGTCTAAAGGAAGGAGAAAAGGGAGAGAAAATGTGCCCTGAATGCACTGTTCAATGAACTATTACGCTAGCCAAGGCATACTGCATCATGTGCTCTTTTCAACAGAATTGGGCATCAATCTAGCCACTAGGGGGGCTGATTATAACCTGTGGACATTCATTCTGTCTCAATAATGGTATGGCTTGTTAGCCATCCTAATAGAACCTGCAAAAGGGTTAGTAGAGGGGCCAAAAGAAGCCAACAACAAGCAGCTAACACACAGACAATCAGACAAGGATTCAAAGTTAATCTTAGGAACATAAGCCATTTACTCAAGGCTATACATTCAGTCTACCTGGAAGCAGAATATCACAAGCATATGCAGAGTATTATACTTCAGGAACATCCATGAAACTTACAACGAATACCTCAATAATAGCTTCAGCAGGCGGCAATTGAAAAGACAATGATCAGATCAATGGGTATTTGCACAGGGAGTCAGAGAGCAGATTCAAGAGAGCAGGTTCAGTGTAATGTCTAGGGCAAGCAAAGCTGATTCTATCTATGAGTGTAAGTGTAACAGTGTGTGAGAGTGTACTGTGTCTATATTCAGCTTGTAAAGGTGTCTGAAGGTTGTCTGATTCTGTGTATTCAGAGATGTAGAGAAGGAAACAGAGAGAGAGGCCTGAAGATGCTTTCAGTTTGTCTATCTAAGTGTCCTATTTCTGTGTGTGTAGTGCCCTGTAAGTTGTTTAATAGACTGAGGAGGGGCTGGTTTTTATAGTTGCAATGTAGGGTGATCTAAAAGTTAAGATCATCATTGTAAAAGGAAAAGAGAATCAGTGAATATCTCATAAGGAAGCAAACAATCAAATTATCAATTTGCACAGAACCTAAGGGATTCTACAGAAAACTTCCAAAAAATAGTTTTCAGTTTGAATTTCAAAGTTAACAGAAGGTTTCCTTTTATAAGACCTTAGTGAGGAACTAGTGTTCACATACATACAAGGTAAGGATTCATTCATAGCCAAACTAAATCAAGAAAGCCTCTGAATTACTAAGCCATATCAGTTATGCATCATTTACAAGAGGTCTGCCATCCTCCGATAATCATAACTATAATCCTTTGAAAGCATTCAGCAGAAGCATGCATATACATATAATTGCACTAAGATTAATCAAGAAACTTATAGGCTAATAGCAAATGGCTTAAGCACAGTCAAATCCCGAATGGTCGGATACATAGACTAAAATTAATAAGAGCAATACAAGGTTTTACATTCGGCATCGTTGATTGAAAATAGGCAGTAAGCACTGATTCAAGGCAGGAAAAACAAATAAATGAGTAAATAGGCATGGAAAACTGATTTTCAGAACACTAAGTCAAAATCGCCTGATATTTTCATGATTCAGCATATAAAAATAAGAAAAAAGAATAAAAGGAAATGTGTTACCCGTTTGGGATGACGGGTCGGGCCAGAGGGGATCGAACCGGGTCGGGTCGTCCTTGAAATCTGCCCGTTTTTGTTTGACTTGTAACAATTTGTTCCAATCTTTCCTTTTCTTGCTTTGCATACTCCAATCTTGACAAGATTTGCCCGATTTCCTTGTTCCTATTTCGGATTCCACGATGCAAATGAGAGAGAGAAATGGGGATTCGTCCCCGTGTAATCCGAAATAGAAAAGAGGAGAGGGGGGCGTGATTGCGGCGGAAGAGACGGAGTCAACGCGGTGGAGTTATGGTGATGTTGTGGGGTGAACTTGGACGGTTTTTAGGGGTAAAGGGGGGAGAGGATAAAGGAGGGAGGCGGCTGATTTTGTGGGAAGGAGAGAGTGAGTTATGATTTAGGGTTTTAGGGTATGGGGTGTGTGTGTATAGATGTAAGTTGGAGATTTGATATGAGCCGTTGGATTAAACGAGTGGAGGGCTCAGATCTAGCCACGTGGGCACGCGGGTGAGTGAGTGTATAGGTAGTATATGTATAAGTATATGTGCTGAAGTGGATGAGTGGGTGCTTTGAGAGGGTTGTACCACACTCTTTAATGAATTGCACGCGTGCTTTGGAGAGTGGTACCACATGCTTAGGATGAGTTGTACGTGTGGTATAATTGTGTTTTAGTGAGGTGTAGGCTTAGGTGGAGCTTAGGTGGTGTACACGTGGACAACGGGTGACGACGTGGACTGAATATAATAGAAATGGGATTGTAAAATAGCAAAATGGCTAGTATTTAATTAAAATACTTATAAGTATACACAATTAGTATAAAAATAGGAAATTTTGTAAATAATTATAAATAAATATATTTAATTATAAATAAATATAGATGACCACAAATAATACTAATTAGATATAAATAAGTCACAAATAATTATTAAATGATATCATAATGCGTTAAATTAAACAAATAGCACACGTATTTTAGAAAATAGCCTAAATGAATGCAATTACGTAATTATAATCACAATTAAATAAATACTATAAAATAGGGGATTAATAATAATATTACACACGTAAAATGCATGCCATCTAATGCAGTTTTATTTAGAAAATTACTATTATAAATTTTAATTAAATATAGCCAAATTGCAAAAAACAAAGGGACAAAATTGGGTGTCAACAGCTGCCCCTCTTTGCCCGGGGATGATGAAAGAATCGTCGGGCAAAGATAGTTGACGGAATACCCAATTTTGTCACGACTGGTAAGCAAAAAGATTGGAATGGGAGAATGGGAGTTTTGGGGTGTTTTTGGCCGAACCCCGGTCTCTGAGTTGCCTACATATCTCGGGTTTCACGAGAATCAGGCCATGTGTAGTTCTAGAATGGCATGTTGCCTGTGTGAGATGTTTATGACGCACGATTTTTGATGTAAAGTTTAGATTCGTATATGCTTTGCCTTTTGGCAAGATGAATGAAGAATAAAGCAAAGGTATTTTCGGAGACGAAATGACATCGATAGATCGAGCGTGGGAAAAGAGGCTTATAATCGTCCTAGTTATGAAAATGTGGCGCGCTACACACCCATAAAGAGGAGTTTATAGGTACATAGTTTCCACTTCATCTCGATAAATGGGTAATCTCACCTTCGGTATTACCTTGACTGAGCTAGGAAATATTTGGGGAGCGAGTTTTATGAATGCGCACGATTCAAGCAAACGGGCATGATTAAGCACGAAAATACGCACGATTGACGCAGATGGGCATGAATTAGGAGGGAACACGAAACTGACATCCAAGCGACAAGGAAGGATTAGGTAGACCACTGGTGCGAGTATGGAATTGCAGCTTGGAACTTGGCTAGATAGGTAGCTTGCGGGTGTAGCAAAAGGCATTGTTTGTAGGATTGGGCTTTGCTTTGTATGTTTTTGAGGTTTTGCGGTTGCATGATTAGTAGTGATTTTGGGAGCAGGCGTGAGAGTATGGCACATGGATTTGTCGAGAAATCGGGACGTACCCTGCAGCAAAATCATGATAAATGCAATAGATGTAAAGATAAAGTAAAGTAAACTTCCCTGTTGAGCCGAAGGGTCGCTTTGTCTGGTACTTGTTTGATTGATCCAAATGTCTTTCCAATGCTATGCCCACCGATGCGGACATTGCTCTATTGCAAATTGTTGTCATGTTCACCACTGCGAACCTTATATATCTGCCGACACAGATTCTACGCTCCTTCAAATGATATCATGCCCACCGATGCGGACCCTATATATCCACCGACATGGATTCTATATATGTCATGCCCACTGACGCGGACCCTATGTTTGTTTGATTGATATATCGTCCATAAACATGGACTCCTAACTTTTCCATCCAGTGACACAGATCATATGTCTCTTCGATACTTATGTTGCTTTCAATGTTGAATTGTATAGGCACAGATCATGTGTTCCTTCAATGGTTGAACTGCCCACAAACGCGGACCCTATTATCCACAATCGCAGATTCTATGCTTTGATCAATAGTTGGTCAGTCCACAAACGCGGACCTTACTGCTCCAAATTGCTGAACTATGTCCACAAATGCGGACCTTACTCTGCTTCAAATTGTTGAACTATGCCCACAAACGCGGACCCTATACCTTTAATTGCTGAATTATCCATATATGCAAACTTTATATATGTCCATCAACATTGGTTATATGCTTATTTCATTGTTGTCATGTCCACAAACGCGGACCTTATATATCCATCGACATGGATTCAATGCTTCTCAAATTTGAAGTCACGTCCACAGACGGACCTTACACTGTTGTCATTGCTGTCATGTTCACCACTGCGAACCCTATATATCCGCCGACACAGATCCTATGCTTCTCCAATTGATGTAATGTCCACAGACGCGGACCCTATATACCCACCAACATGGATTCTATGCTCTTTAAATTGATGTCGTGTCCACAGACGCGGACCCTATATATCCGCCGACGCAGAATCTATGCTTGTCAAATGTTGTCATGTCCACAGACGTGGACCCTATATATCCACCGACATGGATTCTATGCTTGTCATTGTCTTCAAATTGATGTCATGTCCACCGCTGCGGACCCTATATATCCACCGACATGGATTCTATATGCTTCAAATTGATGTCATGTCCACCGCTGCGGACCCTATATATCCACCGACATGGATCCTATGCTTGTCACGTCCACCGATGCAGACCCTATATATCCACCGACATGGATTCTATACTTCTCAAATTGATGTCGTGTCCACCGCTGCGGACCCTATATATCCACCGACATGGATCCTATGCTTGTCATGTCCACCTATGCAGACCCTATACATCCACCGACATGGATCCTATTCTTCTCAAATTGATGTCATGTCCACCACTGCGGACCCTATATATCCACCGACATGGATCCTATGCTTGTCAAAATGATGTTGTGTCCACCGCTGCGGACCTTATATATCCACCGACATGGATCCTATGCTTGTTCAAATGATGTCATGTCCACAGACGCGGACCCTATATATCCGTCGATGCAGATTCTATGCTTGTCATGTTGATGAATATTGCTTTGCAAGAGTAGTTAGGTATGCTCGGTACCTGTGTAAACCTGCAATCAAAAAGATTTGTGAGTATTTTGGGGGAGGTTGACTTGCGCATCCGCTGTGTCGTACTCTGTTGTTGTCTCTTGTATAATCTCCTCCTTGTAATATCTCCCTTTTTGAACGTCGAACCTTAGTCGAGTTGTGGGCAAAAGGGGTAAGGAAATGGGATATGCATGTGTTTTGTGAAAATTATTTTTAAAGAGTAATGCAAATTTGTTCCACTGAATCATAGACTGCGACGTGTTGTTTGGACATAATCTCCTCTAAATCCATTTGCTGCTCCAAGATCTTTCATCTTGAAATTTTGAGGGAAGCTCAAAATTTCTGCCCCAGTGTGCTGCTTGTATTTTCCTTGAATTTTTGAGGTCCCTCAAAAATTCTGCCCCAGTATGTTGTAATGTACTCTTTGAATTTTTTGAGGTTCCCTCAAAAAATTCTGCCCCAGTGTCTAATAAAAATCTCTTATGATGTGACCGTGCCTTGGGTAGGCTGCCTACGTATCCCCTTTTGGGAATCAGGTCGCTACGTAGTTCAAATCCAATGAAGATGAATGTGGCTCGGTTTGTAGTATCTCTTGATTGTATCTGAGTAAAGGATCTTGTTAATTTTATCTCGATTTAGAGAATTCCACTTTAGGATCAACTGTCTTGCTCTAACTTCCTTGGTAAATGCCTTTTTCATGCTATTGCTTGTTGTGCTCATTCTTGCTATCTATAAGCGTCACTTGCTCGAGTATGCTTTCGATCCGTTCAGGATTGTATAATTCTTCTTCTTATATGTATTTCTATTGTTTCGCCTTGAATTGTAAGTTATCTTCCTCAATATGCTCTTGTCTCAGTTGTCTGCTGTAAGATCTCCACGATTAACTATGAAGTTTCTTAGATATCCTTTGTCGAATCATCATAGCCTGGCTTGTACTCGTCGTTTTGGACTGCTTCCTCACATCACAGTCGCAGATTCAATGGAATTAAAATAATTTTGAAGACAATGAATGATGCATGCTCAAAAAACAGTAAATGCTTTTATTATTGGACTTGAGAAGTAGTATTCGAAAGTCGCAACAAAGTTGAAAAACAAAGAAAGCAAAAGCTAACGACTCGAAGTCGTGTTTTATTTAAGAAAATAACTAATGCCCCAGCTCCACTAAGGTTCTCGGCATGCTCGGAATGTGATGCAGATTCGGTTGTTCAGCTTCAGCTTTCTAGATGTTCAGGGCTTCAGAATGCTCTTCAGGTTCTGCATCATATTCTTTCATGAATTGCTCTTTTAGACCGGTCAGCTCATCTTCTATTCCGTGAACAGCAAATCCTTCTCCCTTGAGAGTTTTCATGTAGCTTGAAAAGATGGATGCTTGTTTCAAAGTTGGAACAAACTGCTCTAGTGAATGATAACCTCTTGTATCTTTTGCTTTGCAAACCAGGATGTACCCCGTGCCAAACTTGTGTTCATCAAACACAGTTTTTGCTTTTATAATCGTGCCTTCCAGATTGCACTCTTCGCCGAAGTCAATCATATTCACCTTCTCATCTCCATGATTAGGTAGCGGGTTTTTGTGCACATTTGGCGCTTTCAAATTAATGACCTTTTCATCTATCAGGTCTTGAATCTTGTCTCTTAGTGCAAAACATCTCTCCGTCTCATGCCCCGGTCCACCTGAGTGATATGCACACCTTTTACTGTAATCAAAGTTAGGTGAAGGGTTGTCTGGCACCTTTTGAGGGATTGGGACAATAAGCCCAGCAGCTCTCAATCTCTCGAACAATTGGGTGCGAGATTCAGCTAATGCAGTGTAGTTTCTTTTTGGTTTTTGGTTTGCCTCGGGGCGAGGCCTGGGAGGGTATGATGGTGCATTTCGGTAGTTGGGTTGAGTATTTTGCTGGTATGGTGGACGGCTTGGTGCTGGGGTGTGAAATATAGGCCGAGTGGGCTGAGTGTTATAGACGGAATATTCAGGCGGTATGTGAGGGTATGGATAGAATGGTGGTGGTGTTTGGTAATAGTGGGTTAAGGCAGGGTCTTGAACGGTTGCTGCAAAAGAGACTTCGTCTTTCTTCTTTTTGGAGAGACTCACATTTCCTGACTGGATAGCCTTATTAGTAGCTTGTAGTGCAGCTAGGCTAATAATCTTTCCACTTTTCAGTCCTTCTTCTACGTCATCTCCCATCAACACTACATCAGCAAACTTCTGATTTTTCATATGCAGCAGCTTATCGTAATAGACGTCCTCTTGAATGCGGATGAATATGTTCACTATTTCCCTTTCATCCATAGCGGGTTGCACCTTGGCAGCTTCTGCTCTCCACCTAGTAGCATATTCTCTAAACGTTTCAGTGGGTTTCTTTTTCAACTTTTCCAGGTAGAAACGATCGGGTACCATTTCAGTGTTGTACCCAAATCGTTCTACGAAATCTGCTGCCATGTCTTCCCAACCGAGCCATGTGCCAGGCTTCTGCTTAGAGAACCAACTCAAAGCCTCTCCGGTCAAGCTTCGACTGAACAGCTTCACTCGTACTTTCTCATCGTCCCCTGCTCCAATCAACATGTCACAATATGTTCTCAGATGTGCCATAGGATCTCCAGTTCCATTGAACAGGTCGAACTTCGGTATCTTGTATCCGTCTGGCAATTTCAAAGTAGGATAGATGCACAAGTCTTCATAAGCTAAACATTTAGTAGTTTTACCTAACTCAAACTTCTTAAAGGCTGCCTCTAGCTTACGAACTTTCTCTTTTGTGCCATCATCATTGGCTTCATCCTCCGCCCATTCATAGTTTTCATGGTTTTTGACTGGCGAAGTGAGTTGTTTGGTTTCAGCAGTGAACATGGGGTTGTAAGGCTGCGGGTATGCGGTGTTGGTGCGAGGTAAGTTTGTGTTTATGTAAGTAGGATGTGCAGGAGGCGGTGCTTGATAACTGGTGGGTAGGGTTGCTTGGTAAGTAGCAGTTGGTGCTGTTTGGTAGATAGCGGGTGGTGCTGTTTGATAAACAATGGGTGGATCAGTTGGGTGTATAGGGTCCTTTCCGTTAGGGCGGGTTGACCCACTTGGATCGACAGGCTCTCCTGAATGGGCGGAGTTAACAACGGGTAAACTGGTCATTGTCAGTTTCTCTTCTAGTTCTTTAATTCTTTGCTCTAAAGTAGCAACATGTTCGTTATACCCAACTGGGGCAAGCTTGCGTGGTGTTCCATTGTTATCATCACTAAGAGCAGCATTATTCAATTCAGACATGATATTTCGCTTTCCTCTTCTTCTAGTTTGTGAAGGGGGAGGAGTTGTAACTGGTCCCTTAGTTCTCGTCCGGTACTGATGCTCGGCCAGAATGCACAAGTCAACCTCGGGAGTGGGAGTAAAACTAACACATGAAAAAACAAGTCAGTGTTGAGATAATAATTTTCATATACAAAACATATCATGTTTTATAATGCAAGGAACCTCTTTTGTGCCAGAGGTAGGCCTAACAAGACAACCACACATATAAGATGCATGATAGGCATCATTTGGACGAAGTTGGCTAATGGACTTTAACATGTCAAGGATGTTAAGTCTTCCTAAGTTTGATTTTGATATTTAAAATTGAACGTGTATCGTGCATCATCCCATTTGTTCTCATAACCCAAAGTCAAAGGAAAAATAATTTTATTGTATAAATGTGAAATAACATTTTTAGGTAAATAGGAATAATAAGTGATCTTGCTACATTAAAAGTAGAAGAAATTAATTTAAAGTCTATGATTGGTTTTCAAAAATAGAAAAATTAATTTCGTTCATAACCCAAAAATAATGTTATAAAATAATTGGTTTTGTATGAATGTAAAAAAAATTCATACGTAAATAGAAATAAATAATTGATTTCCATAACAATTTCCATTTATAGAAATAAATAGTTGACTTTGTTAAACAAAAGTAGAAAGATCAATTTAAAATATATTTTATTTGATCTTCCAAATTTTCACCTTGTGGTATCCTCCAACAAAAATAAATAATTGGATGATCCACACTTTTGAGAACAAATGGTCTACATTAGACACGTTAAATGTTAAATAGATGCACACATAACACATTTAAATGTCCCTTAGGGTTGAAAACCCATTCGGTTCATTCAAATATGGTGAACTAGTAGACTTAGACATGAGCCGAAGTCAAAAATGGTCCTATATATGATATGATGAATGATCCCTAAAAGGAGTCTTCATTAAGAGTTGGCTAATCTAGACAAGGACATGGTTCCCCCAGGCGGACAACCAAGGGGTGGGAACGTTTGGAATTGTTGGTTGTACCACGGACCAACTTATCCCAACCGTCCCCCCTAAAGGGTTTTTTGAGAGTGAAACGACCGTGAGATCCACGTAATCGTTTGTGTGTGTGTAAGTGTCAATTTTCCAGGAGTGGAGGAGTATGAACAAAATGCAACAAATAAATTCAATAATATCACATTATAAAAAAAATAAAAAATGTAAAAGATTACCCACCTGCAAAGATAAAAAGTTAGTATTGAATAAAATAATAAAAGCAATAATAAACCCAATATAAAAAATCGTAATGGTTAGAACATTTAATCCCCAGCGGAGTCGCCATTCTGTCGCACCCCACTTTAAAAAATAATAAGTAAGTAAAGTGTTGTTCGACTTGGGGTAACTCATTTGGAGTTAGAAATTTTGGAGTCGCCACCTAATATAGTTCTAAGGTGTATTAGGTCACCTATTAATTTCTAATTTAATTTTAAAGAATAACTCCGGGTTGGTCTACTAGTCAGAGATTCAAGTAAGTGTTCGAAATAACCTAGAAGGAAGGGGTTAGGCACCTCCTAGATTCCACTAAACGTGGTTCCCGGCCGATTTCTATATTGGGTTTAAATATATTGCTTTAGAAAAGGGACAATAGCTAAATAAGATAAATAAAAGAGATATGGGCTGCAAAACAAGTAAAGTGGGCAATTTAATGTATTTGCATAAACAATTTTAAACAAATAGTCATGTCGCACAAATAACCACTAATTTATCACTTTGAATAAATGACCCTAGGTTTTATTATCCTATTCGGATCAGAACCCGGCTTTCGTAAGGGACGATAGTTTCAAAATCCACTATCAGTATATAGCTCGAGTAATTTCATCACTTCCGTGGGGCTTAATTCCCTTAACCCACATACCCTCTTTAAGTTGTTAACTGAAGCGCATACTAAAATGTATTACGTCCTAAAGTTTTTGCTAGCGTCCCCAACCTATAATCCCGGAGGCCATTGGGACAACTAATTTAAGTATCTAGACATCTAAGTATATTAAGTGCCCCAGACTAGACCACTAGGCGCCAAATAAATACGATCATGTTTTAAGCAAATAATATCAATGTTATAAACTTAAAAGAAGAATGGGCCTCCAAGTTAAATAAATACGTGAAAAGGATATAAGCATAAACTCAAATTCAATTGCTGCCTATATCCAGAATATCCAAGTTTGCAGAAATGCACCAACTTTCAACACTAATTATACTTTTAGTCACAAAACATACTTCTACGCAATCAGAGTATACATTTTACAGAAACAGTCCTGTTTCGGATAATATTGCAATTTTAGCCTACTTTCAGGAAATAAATCAATTACAAAGTTTAAATTGCATAAATAGTCTAAATTGACATTAAACTTTCAATTTTAAACCTGTTAACATACTGTTGTAATCCAGAAAATTATTTTGCACAAATAAACCAGTTTTCAGCCTTTATGCAATTTTAGCCCATTTTACCTAATTTCAGCAAAACAGTCCCTAATGTAATCTGGTATTAAATCTGCCCTATCAACTTGACATCCAGGTTCTAGCATTGCTAGCATCAAATAATGTAAACATGCTAACAACTAAAGAGAAAAGGATAAGAAGAAGGCCCCTGTGTGGCCTGACTTTGCAGCTCTCATACCGCATATTTCGTACCCTTTTTAACAAGACTTTGCATCTCATGATGCACTTAATATACAAGCAGGAGTCCCTAAATAAATACATGATTATAAGGGTCTAAAGGAAGGAGAAAAGGGAGAGAAAATGTGCCCTGAATGCACTGTTCAATGAACTATTACGCTAGCCAAGGCATACTGCATCATGTGCTCTTTTCAACAGAATTGGGCATCAATCTAGCCACTAGGGGGGCTGATTATAACCTGTGGACATTCATTCTGTCTCAATAATGGTATGGCTTGTTAGCCATCCTAATAGAACCTGCAAAAGGGTTAGTAGAGGGGCCAAAAGAAGCCAACAACAAGCAGCTAACACACAGACAATCAGACAAGGATTCAAAGTTAATCTTAGGAACATAAGCCATTTACTCAAGGCTATACATTCAGTCTACCTGGAAGCAGAATATCACAAGCATATGCAGAGTATTATACTTCAGGAACATCCATGAAACTTACAACGAATACCTCAATAATAGCTTCAGCAGGCGGCAATTGAAAAGACAATGATCAGATCAATGAGTATTTGCACAGGGAGTCAGAGAGCAGATTCAAGAGAGCAGGTTCAGTGTAATGTCTAGGGCAAGCAAAGCTGATTCTATCTATGAGTGTAAGTGTAACAGTGTGTGAGAGTGTACTGTGTCTATATTCAGCTTGTAAAGGTGTCTGAAGGTTGTCTGATTCTGTGTATTCAGAGATGTAGAGAAGGAAACAGAGAGAGAGGCCTGAAGATGCTTTCAGTTTGTCTATCTAAGTGTCCTATTTCTGTGTGTGTAGTGCCCTGTAAGTTGTTTAATAGACTGAGGAGGGGCTGGTTTTTATAGTTGCAATGTAGGGTGATCTAAAAGTTAAGATCATCATTGTAAAAGGAAAAGAGAATCAGTGAATATCTCATAAGGAAGCAAACAATCAAATTATCAATTTGCACAGAACCTAAGGGATTCTACAGAAAACTTCCAAAAAATAGTTTTCAGTTTGAATTTCAAAGTTAACAGAAGGTTTCCTTTTATAAGACCTTAGTGAGGAACTAGTGTTCACATACATACAAGGTAAGGATTCATTCATAGCCAAACTAAATCAAGAAAGCCTCTGAATTACTAAGCCATATCAGTTATGCATCATTTACAAGAGGTCTGCCATCCTCCGATAATCATAACTATAATCCTTTGAAAGCATTCAGCAGAAGCATGCATATACATATAATTGCACTAAGATTAATCAAGAAACTTATAGGCTAATAGCAAATGGCTTAAGCACAGTCAAATCCCGAATGGTCGGATACATAGACTAAAATTAATAAGAGCAATACAAGGTTTTACATTCGGCATCGTTGATTGAAAATAGGCAGTAAGCACTGATTCAAGGCAGGAAAAACAAATAAATGAGTAAATAGGCATGGAAAACTGATTTTCAGAACACTAAGTCAAAATCGCCTGATATTTTCATGATTCAGCATATAAAAATAAGAAAAAAGAATAAAAGGAAATGTGTTACCCGTTTGGGATGACGGGTCGGGCCAGAGGGGATCGAACCGGGTCGGGTCGTCCTCGAAATCTGCCCGTTTTTGTTTGACTTGTAACAATTTGTTCCAATCTTTCCTTTTCTTGCTTTGCATACTCCAATCTTGACAAGATTTGCCCGATTTCCTTGTTCCTATTTCGGATTCCACGATGCAAATGAGAGAGAGAAATGGGGATTCGTCCCCGTGTAATCCGAAATAGAAAAGAGGAGAGGGGGGCGTGATTGCGGCGGAAGAGACGGAGTCAACGCGGTGGAGTTATGGTGATGTTGTGGGGTGAACTTGGACGGTTTTTAGGGGTAAAGGGGGGAGAGGATAAAGGAGGGAGGCGGCTGATTTTGTGGGAAGGAGAGAGTGAGTTATGATTTAGGGTTTTAGGGTATGGGGTGTGTGTGTATAGATGTAAGTTGGAGATTTGATATGAGCCGTTGGATTAAACGAGTGGAGGGCTCAGATCTAGCCACGTGGGCACGCGGGTGAGTGAGTGTATAGGTAGTATATGTATAAGTATATGTGCTGAAGTGGATGAGTGGGTGCTTTGAGAGGGTTGTACCACACTCTTTAATGAATTGCACGCGTGCTTTGGAGAGTGGTACCACATGCTTAGGATGAGTTGTACGTGTGGTATAATTGTGTTTTAGTGAGGTGTAGGCTTAGGTGGAGCTTAGGTGGTGTACACGTGGACAACGGGTGACGACGTGGACTGAATATAATAGAAATGGGATTGTAAAATAGCAAAATGGCTAGTATTTAATTAAAATACTTATAAGTATACACAATTAGTATAAAAATAGGAAATTTTGTAAATAATTATAAATAAATATATTTAATTATAAATAAATATAGATGACCACAAATAATACTAATTAGATATAAATAAGTCACAAATAATTATTAAATGATATCATAATGCGTTAAATTAAACAAATAGCACACGTATTTTAGAAAATAGCCTAAATGAATGCAATTACGTAATTATAATCACAATTAAATAAATACTATAAAATAGGGGATTAATAATAATATTACACACGTAAAATGCATGCCATCTAATGCAGTTTTATTTAGAAAATTACTATTATAAATTTTAATTAAATATAGCCAAATTGCAAAAAACAAAGGGACAAAATTGGGTGTCAACAGTAACCCTTGATCGTCACTTTGACATAGGTCTCTTCCAAGATCTCCCTTGCCTTAACATGGAGCTTAGAACCTATAAGCAACGATAAGCAAACACAAGACTTCCTACTTTGAAAGTAGGTTAGCACAAGAAGTGTGGAAAACACACTCTTATGGTATAACCAAGCATCAATAATAAGCACAAATATCAAATCTCCAATGAGATCATCAAGTACTTGGTTCAATGAAAATATGCACTCAACACAATAATGAGCAAATAGGTCATGGGGACATGGAAAATGCAAGATCAAGCTATCAAAATCCCCTTGAACCTTAAGCTCAAGATCAACAAACCAATCCCTCCTCGAGGTGTGATCAACATGTGGAGTGGAGTGAGTCAACTGACCAAACCTACAAGTAGTATAAAGTACTCCACTCCCCTTCTTTAGAGCATACTTACTCACACCAAGGGATTCCTTTTCACCTCCAATTTCATCACCTAAGCAACCCTTCTCAAAAGACAAGCTCTCAAGGAAAGTATTGATAATGGCCTCTTCTTTATTATAACCCCAACAAGTAATAGTAGGGTCACTCAAAGAGTCATTTACCTCATCCAAGTTATCACACAATGGGTTGCCTAAGGAGTCAAACCCTTCACACCATGGAGGTTCCATTTTACTACCCACCCTCGTCCGATACAAGCCATTACCACTAATGAGAATGCCTTCAAACAATGGATTAGTAAAAACATGCATCTTAATATCATGATCAAGCATAGACAAGTTATCAAGATTATGTTTGCTTGAGGAGTCATCATAGACAACTTTGTCCAATTCATGCAATTTGGACTCCTCAAGGTTACTATCCTCATCATAACACATTGGTCCACCAAATAGAAGCATATCAATAAGGGTATGATCAACTATCCCATCATCCCCTTTGTCAAAGATTGGTGGTGTGTCATAGAAAAGGTCACCATTAAAGTCAACTTTCAAATTTACACTAGAGAGAGATTCATTGAACAATGAGCTCACATCATGATGTGTCTTGGCATTTCTCTCAACTAGTGATACACAATCACACACAGGTTGACTACTAGACTCTTCACTAGTGGAATATTCACTAGATGTATCATAACCACCAACTAGTGTTGAGTCATCACAAGACAAATAGCTAGTAAGCTCATGAAAAGGTGAAGTAACACGTACATTTGTAGTACTTCCTTGATCACTCACAAGGCTTGAAGTGTCATATGCAACTCCTCCTTCATGAAGCTTACATTGAGAATTTTCCTCCTCTTGTCTTTCCTTCCAAGCACATGGTTGAGGCCCCAATGGGTTGTCTTCAAATGTACCTATACATGAGCTATCACAAGAAAAAGTAGAAGATGAAGAATTGTTAGAACAATGGGTGCTCTCACTCTCAATTTTTCATTCCTCACCTATCTTCTCTCTCAATTTTACCTCATGGTCAAGTGTAGTTGGTGGTGACAATCCACTCACATCACTCCTCGATTCCTCTCCTTTTTCCTCTCTTAGATTGTCACCGGTCACTCCCTCACTTCTCTCTTTCTTTTCTCTCTCATTTGAAGTGGAGTGACTCTCACTTTCATCGTGGAAGGGCAAGACAACAAGATTGTTTGCTTTGGGTTCATGTTCAATGGGTGACTTTGCTTTAGCCGCTTCCCTTAACTCCTTCATTCGCTTGTAGTCTTTTCTCACTTTTCTTGGAGTCAAAGGTCTAAGCACATACTTCTTCCCATCTTTCTTGACCGTATATGAGTTGGTCCGGCCATTGTGCACCACACATCTATCATATTGTCATGGTCTCCCAAATAATAGATGGCAAACTTGCATCGGGACAACATCTAACATGATCTTGTCTTTATAGTTCCAATGCTAAGCTCAATTAATGCTTGCTTCACCACCTTCAATTCACCACACTCACTTCACCTTTGTAAACGGTATGGGTTGGGATTTTTCAAGGTGGGTAATTTCAATTGAGAAATCAATGTTTGGCTCACTACGTTGGCACAACTTCCCGAGTCAACAATCATGGAACAAACTATACCCATGACTCGGCATCTAGCATGAAAGAGATTCTCTCTTTGCAAGTTCTCCAACTCTTCTTCCATGAATATGGTGCTCAAGTTCCTCCTAACTACCAAGAACAATTGAGGATCTTCTTCGTCCTCTATAGCCTCCTCACAAGCAACCTCCTCATTCTCCTCATTTTTGGGATCACTCTCATACACCAATTCTCCTACCACAACCATGGTTTTTCTTGTATGACAATCTTTAGCAATATGTCCATACCCCTTACACTTATAGCATTGAGTAGAAGTAGAAGTAGGATTGCTCAAGTGAGTTTTAGAATTACCTCCCAATTATGGTGTGGACTTCTCATATGTCCTCTTCACTTCTTTGCTAGCACTTGCACCACTTGCACTTGGAAAGTTTGCATTTGGAGTCTTCCATTCTTTTGGTTGGCTCACGGGAGTAGGAGTGCTACTCTTGTAACGGTTGGACTTTTCTCCCTTAAGCCATTGCTCGGCTTCAATTGCGGCTTCCAAGAGATCTTAAAGTGAAAGATAAGAATGCAACCTCAATTGAGAAGCTATACCATAGCTCAAGCCATTCTTGAATCGGATCATGGCTTGTTCTTCACTCTCGGTCTCCATATCCAATGCCGTCCGGGTCTTCTCAAACTCATCATAATACTCATGAACCGTCTTGACACCTTGCTTTAGATCATAAAGCTTCTTAAGTTGCTCTTGACAATACCTAGGAGTCATGTACTTGGTGTTCATGAGACCTTTCAATTCATTCCAAGTCACATTCACATGGACACCATCTCTCCTTCTTGACCTCTTTATGGACTCCCACCAAGTAGACGCATAGGACTCAAAGGATGAAATAGCATAAGTACCTTTCTTCTCCTCGGTCATCTCGTTTATGTCAAACACCCTCTCCATGAGTAGTACCCATTCCATGTATGCCTCCGGATCTCAAGTTCCCTTAAAAATTGGAAGATTAAGCTTCACACTATTGAGATTGTTATGGTCACGACCTCCATGGTATGTCTCCGGTTGGCCTCCATAGGGGTCACGATAAGCTCCAAAATCCCTCCTAGCATTCCCTCCAACATATCCCATGGGTGGCCTTCGACCTCGGCTTCTACCCCTATCCACATTACGACCCCAATTCATACCTCGCCTCGGTTGATAGTGATCTTCATACCCATAGGCTTCTTTACCATACTCGGCTTCCTCCTCTACTTGAGCTTCATCAACTTGCTCAAGAGGTTGAACATTTCGTATGGGTCTTGGAAGTGGAATGTCTCTTTGGGGATTGCCCGCAATGTGGGGAATGCCCACTCGTTGGGTATTGCCCAACACTTGTTCATTTCTATCACGATCTTCCTTTACCCGTTGTTGATTAAGCAACTCGATGATGCGGGGCAAGTCGAGAAACCATCCAAAAGCACTATCCAAGGCCAAGAAAGGACTTATGCATTGGAACGCCATGGAACGGGGAGCATTCGAGACACATTTCGAGGCGTTTTAAGGAGCCGGAGAAGCAGGCGGACCGCCCATTTGCAGTGGCGGACCGCCCGCTGGGAATCCACTCTCTGGATTCTGGGCCGCCTACTAAAGAGGCGGGGCACCTACTGGGCCGCCCACTCTCCACTGAAACTCAGCAAAATGGCCATTAGGCGGGGCGCCTGGTAGGGTAGGTGCCCCGCCTACTTGACTGAAGACCTTGTGGGATTTTTATTTAAGTTGCTATATTTTGACTATTATAGCCCTGCGTGGCCTTTGGTATTTAGAACCTAATTAAGGGTACTTTAGGCCTTTCATTGATGTCTAGGTGAGGCCTATAAATACTCCATTAGCTTTACAATTTCCTTAGTTAGCTATTATGATGAATGATTGAATGAACAATGTTCAAGAGTGGATTCTCTTTGAATGAAAACCCTTTGAGACTGTTTGAGTTTACTAGTGGATTCTAGTTGACCCCCAAACCCCCCCGATCATTCTACTTGCGAGTTCGTTGTTAACTCGAGGGTAGTTGCTTAACATTGGCTCTTCTTGACACCGATACGAGGGTATCACGGAATAAGTTCTCCGTGGTTACTTCGTAGGGAGTTCGAGACTCGTCTCGTTCCCTTTATATTTACTTTTATCGTCATTTTGGTTTTGATCCTTATCATCTTGGTATCAGAGCAAGGCTCGAGTTTTATTCCTACAAACCCCCGACCCTTGATTCTTCGTGCCTAGGTTAGTTTCTACTTAAGTTTTCTTGTTGTTGTTATTGAAAAGAAGAAAAACACAAAAAAATAGAAAAAGTTTAAAATACCAAAAATTTGGCCTATCTTGTTCGTTTGATTGATTCATGTTGTGATTGATATTGGGGTTTGTTCCTTATTGGAAACCCGTTATTTTGGTACCCAAAGCGCATGATTTGGAGTTGTATTTCATGATTTGAAGATTTGAAACCCTTGAAAAAAATTTGAAAAGTTGAAACCCTAATTTGAAGATGATGAACATGGTGATTTGATTGTTATTGATTGGGGTTTGTTTAAATTCATTGGGGTTTGATCTTTGTGACTCAAACAACATTTGGGTACCTTCGGATTGCTAAAACAACGTGAGATTTGTTGGATTTTTGGGTGCTAAAGCCAAGAAAAACGAGATTGAACTGTGCAGGAAATTGCAGTAGGCCCGCCTAGTATAGGAGGCGGACCGCCCGATTTTTGTTAGCTCTCTGGATTTTGGAGTAGGCGGGGCGCCCATTTGCAGAGGCGAACCGCCCACTCTCTACTGCAGAGCACCAGGCAGACCGCCCACTCTGGGTAGGTGGGGCTCCTGTTTTCCTGAGTTCGTGAATTGGGCAGATTCTTCTAGGATTTCTTGTTTTGTTGATTGCATTGCTTCCGGTTAGTGCTATTAGAGTATAATCCTACTCGATTAGTGCTAATTACTTTGAGCTATTAGGATCATCGTGCCTAGAAAGGAGAGTAGAATTCAAAGAAGATCCATAGTATCTTTTGATTCAAGTCCTCACTTAAAGTGCTTATCGTTCCAATCGAGTCCCATTAACTCCACTCACCCCGAAGTGCATTGGACTTGAGAAGTTGAGTGATTGAGTTGTGGTTCGTTGATCAACTACTTGAAGCTTTTAGACTCAAACTTGTGTGAAATATCCATCACCACTAAACGAGTGAACCGAGTGAAACACTTGTGAGGGAGTGGGTGAGGTATTTTACTAACGTTTGTTGCTTTTGTAGGTACAATGGCAAATGATGGAGATGATCCCATGAAGAACTTCATGGCCACCATTATGGCCATGTTGGATGATGCAGCCCGATGTGCTGATCAACCGAAGGCAGTGACTGATGAACCGAGGAGGCCAATTACCCGAAGTCAAGCTAAGCTGCTCCATGACATGCACGTCCAGTTGACTACGATGGGAAGAAGCATGTGTTCGGAAGAGGAATTGCCAAGTGATGAAACCAAGGGCTACATCTTCAAGTTTGAGCCCGATGACAAAGTTCCCGAACAGCAGCTCTTGACCCCGGGCAGCCCAGAGCCGAACACAACATCATGTGTTCGAAGCTAAGTCAGCGCCCGATGACAAATGTGTTCGAGCAGGCCATAGAGAACCGAAGCCAGGCTCACCGAAGTCAAGAACCGAAGCAAGGCTCACCGAAGTCAAGGTTGCCGAACACATTTTTAACTCAGCCCTGCGTGGCTTATTTTTATTGGTCGACTGTGACCTATTTACTAGTTTACCCTTAGTATTTCCTATATAAACCTTACTTCCTTACATTGTAAGTAGCTAGTTTTTGGATATTGATGAATTGAATGAAAGTGCCGAGCACATTTCTTCTTGTCTCCGTCGTGAGCAAAACCCCCGGTGAGGGCTTTTAAGGACTTGTGGCTTTCGGTTAGTCCGATTGAACATTCCTCTTGATCATTCAGTTTGCAAGAGGCAATGTTCTCTTGAGGATTGTTGCATAGTTAGGGTGATTCTTGTCTCCCTTTTGATCGAGCTTTGGGACAGGTTCCCCTCTGTTCTTTCGAAAGAAGCAAGTTTTGTCTTGCTTTTATCTTCTTCCTTACTTGTTCTTGTTCCGCGTTTGTGCTAAGCAAACCCTTCGGGAATTGCATTGCACCATCTTGGTATCAGAGCACGGTTTGAGTTTCTTCTTACAACCTCAATCCTGTTCATTATCTTCGTGCGTTTTGTCTTTGTTTTCCTTTTCGTGTCCCTGTTTTGTTTGGTTACTGTTGGTGTTCTTACAAAAAAAAAAAAAAAAAAAAGTGATAAAAAGAAAACTCAAAAATTGTGTTTGATTGTTGGTTGTTTGGGAAAAACAATCTTGGATTCTTGTTCACCATCGAATTCTGATTCCAAAGAATACCCGACGTACTAATTCCGTGACTGGGGTTTATTGGTGAACTTTGGGGCTGTTTTGAGCTTTAATGGTGACTGACTCGAACCCCATCGTGTTTGGAAGAAACCGATGAAGGTTGGTGGTTCTTGAGTGATTTGGGTTGTTTTGTTGCTTGAAAAATCGAAGTTCTCAATTTGAATCGTGAACCGTACGCCGGAAACTTGTTACAAAATTTCGTAACAGTGTACGACACGACGAGCAAGTTCTTAGCTCAAGGAACTTCGTTTGATTTTCTCCGTTGTTGCTGAGACCGGAGCTGAAAGGCGACCCAGATCTTGTTAGAAATCGAGGACAGTGGACCGAAGTTGTTGTGTCCGTACGCCGGAGCAAGGGTCACTGTTCCATTGAAGAAGAAGGGGTAAAAGTTGAATGTAAAAACCCCAGGTGAAAAATTGTCGGCTGAAAAAGGAAAGTGGATAAGGTAAAACCCTATCCGTACCAAAAGGGACCACTCTTGTACGGACAGGAGTGGGTGTGATCGAAAAAGATTCCAAAGGGAATCAAAAAGGGTAGATTCTCCTAGGCTCTCACTTTCTTTCGTGTCAAATTCTGGTTGGTGGATCTTTTGAGTAATTGTCCTACTCGAGGTCGTACCAACTCATTTGAGCTGATAGGAACTCGTGCGAAGGGGTGACCGAAGTCCAAACTTTCGTAGAAATTTCTTTTGACTCCCCGAGCTCAGTTAAAAGCGTCCGTTCCATCGAGTCGAACATCACTTCACTCTTCCCGAAGAGACAGTGACTATTGTCGAACTTTAAGGATCTTAGAGGACCGATCAATTGGACGAGCCACTGTTAACAAGTCCTTGAGTGATCAAAAACCGAACCCAAAAATTGAGTGGACCCGAGCGCCACCCATCAAAGGTGAGGGAGAGTGTGAGGTGATTTCTAACCTTAACATTTGTTTGATCTTTGGCTTGTGCAGGTACCATGGCTGGAAACGAAGGCAAAGGCATTGAAAGGCCCGAAGTATCGTTAGCCGATCTCATGGCTGCGATACAAAGTGTCAGTGCCGAAGTGAGAGGAGTGAGTGTTCGAGTAGCTCAACTCGAACAAGGAAGTGCATCCGTGGGCAGAAATGGGTCCGGTGCTGGAACCAGCGAATCCACACCGATGAAGCCAGATCTGTATGCTGAGCTTCTTCGACAACATCAGTTGACGAGTGAAGCAATTCGAAGAGAGCTTAACTTGGGCAATCCCCAAGCACAACAAAACTTGGGCAGTCCCCAAGTTGGAAATCAAGACTTGGGCATTCCCCGAGGAGAGAGGTTACCACTCCCAAGGAACCGAAGAGACCTTGGTGTTGTAACCGAAGAGGCTGATGAAGAGGAATTTCCCGAGGACGAGTATGAACGTGAGCTGCCATTCGCTCAACGAAGGCAAGCTCACCGAGGTCGTGGAAATTTCCGAGGTCGAGGCCGAGGCGCAAATTTTGGAAGAAATATTGAGCGTGAGGCTGATGATCGTGCTGATGAGTATCCCGAACAGATTCGTGGTGTTCGAGACTCCAACTTGAACAGTGTCAAGATCACTATTCCACCCTTCAAAGGAACTAGTGATCCCGATGAGTATCTTGAATGGAAGCTGAAAATGGGGCGCATCTTTGAAACCAATGAGATGACCGAGGAGAGAAAGGCTGCCCATGCCATTGCTTCGTTCGAAGCTTATGCATCTACTTGGTGGGAAGCTGACAAGAGGCATAGACGAAGGAATGACTATCCCGAAGTCACTACCTGGCCACAGTTGATGAGAGCTATGGATAGTAAATATTTGAGTGCCAAGTACAGGCAAACTCAAATGCAAAAGTTATATGAGCTGAAACAAGGATCGAAGTCAGTTCAAGAGTACCACGATGAATTTGAAAAGGTTCGATTGAATCTTGATCTGACCGAAGACGAGGAGCAGGCCATTATCCGGTTTAAGAGTGGCTTGGCCAAGGATGTGTCATCTCAGTTGAGACTCCACGTGTATCACACGTTGGAAGATTTGTTTGAAGCTGCTACCGAAGCTGAAAAATTGGTGAAGGAAGAAAAAGCAAACCGGTATCGAGGAGTCACTACTTCTACTCCCTTGAACCGAGGAAAAGAATGGAAAAGTCCTAACCAAGCAAGTACTAACACTGTTCGAGATTCGAAGAGACCCTTCGAGAAAGGTGTGACCGTTAACCAACCAAGAGAAGTGGGAGGTAAAGTTCAACTAAACTCTCCTAGTGCTTCAAATATTCAGTGTCATAAATGCAGAGGTTATGGTCACATGGCCAAAGAGTGTCCAACCCGCAAAGTTATGCTACTGCTCGAAGATGGAACCGTCCATGAGCAAGCGAGTGACACCGAGGAGGAAATTATCGAGGAAACTGATCGAGCTGAAGTTGATGATGATCATGAGGCTGCCGAAGCTGATCATCCGGAAATGTTTCTTGTGGTTCGAAGGAATTTGAGCTGCATGACTCTTGAAGAAGAGGACAACCAAAGAGAAAACCTCTTTCATGCCCGATGTCGAGTAAGGGGAAAGGTGTGTTCGATGATTATTGATTCTGGCAGCTGTGCCAATGTAGTGAGCCAAACTTTGGTTTCACAAATGGGACTACCAACGATGAAGCATCCCCACCCCTACAAATTACAATGGCTGAATGAGTGTGGAGAATTGAGAGTTGTCAAACAAGTGTGGATCAAGTTTAGAATCGGCGAGTATCAAGATGAAATGGTATTCGATGTGGTGCCGATGCAAGCTTGTCATTTGCTCTTGGGTCGACCATGGCAATATGACCGAACAGCTGTTCACAATGGCAGATCCAACACTTACACCGTAAAGCTCGATGGAAAGAGTTTCATCCTCAAACCATTGTCTCCAAAGCAAGTCTCCGAGGACTATAAACGTATGAAAGAACTGAAAGAAGCGGCCAAAGCTAAGCTTCCGATGGGAGCAAAATTGGGAGCCGATGAGACAAACTCACCGACCGAGGAGAAAGGAATTTGTGCAATCATGCAACCCGGTGAGATCTTACGAGGCAACGACCACGGTCAGATGATGATTTGCCTCGTGCACAAGGGTATCTTTCTAAACTCTAATGAAGATTTTTCTAATGATAACCCATTGCCTTTGTCTGTTCGAAAAGTTTTGCAGGACTTCGAGGACCTGTTTCCCGAGGAAATGCCAGGTGGATTGCCTCCGTTGAGAGGAATCGAGCACCAAATTGACTTCGTGCCGGGATCTCAAATCCCCAACAAACCTGCATACCGGTGTAATCCCGAAGACACCAAAGAGCTCCAAAGGCAGGTTGATGAATTGCTGAACAAGGGCCTCGTTCGAGAGAGCTTAAGTCCTTGTGCCGTTCCAGTTATCCTTGTCCCGAAGAAGGATGGAACATGGCGAATGTGTGTTGACTGTAGAGCAGTCAACAAAATAACGGTAAAGTATCGTCATCCTATCCCTCGATTAGATGACATGCTAGATGAATTGAGTGGTTCTTCATGCTTTTCAAAGATCGACCTCAGGTCCGGTTACCACCAGATCCGAATGAAACCCGGTGACGAGTGGAAAACCGCATTCAAGACAAAATTTGGTCTCTATGAATGGTTGGTAATGCCATTTGGCTTATCCAACGCCCCGAGCACATTCATGCGATTGATGAACCACGTGCTCAAACCGTTCATAAACAAGTTCGTTGTCGTTTATTTCGATGACATCCTTGTTTATAGTCGAACCATGGATGAACATGTCGAACACCTAAGGCTTGTGCTTGAAAAGCTTCGAGAAGAAAAGTTGTATGCCAACTTCAAGAAGTGCGCCTTCGGTGTCGATCGTGTAGTCTTTCTTGGATTTGTAGTCAGTGCTAATGGTGTCGAAGTCGACGAATCAAAAGTCGAAGCCATCAAAGATTGGCCAACTCCGACCTCGGTATCACAAGTTCGTAGCTTCCATGGGTTAGCTAGCTTTTACCGAAGGTTTGTTCGTGACTTTAGCACCGTGGCAGCTCCTCTAACCGAGCTGGTTAAGAAAGACAATCCATTTGTGTGGGGGGAGTCCCAAGAAAGGGCTTTCCACGAGTTGAAACAGAGGCTTTGTTCTGCCCTGTTGTTGCAACTCCCTGACTTCGGCAAAGCATTCGAAGTCGAGTGTGATGCGTCTGGAGTTGGGATCGGAGGAGTGCTGATGCAAGAATCGAAGCCGATCGCTTACTTTAGCGAAAAGCTTAAGGGTGCAACTTTGAATTATTCAACATATGACAAAGAGTTGTATGCCCTCGTTCGAGCACTCGCCCATTGGCAGCATTATTTGTGGCCTCGAGAGTTTGTGATCCGAAGTGATCATGAGTCCTTGAAGCATCTCCGAGGACAGGAGAAGTTGAACCGAAGACATGCCAAATGGGTTGAATTCATTGAGAGCTTTTCCTATGTAATTCATTACAAAAAGGGAAAAGACAATGTTGTAGCCGATGCGCTATCAAGGAAATTTGCTTTAGCGACCACTCTCGCCTCTAGGCTCATGGGATTTGAAAGCATCAAGTCGATGTACGAAGACGATCCCAAGCTTAAATGTGTTCGAGACGCAATTTTGAATGGCCAAAGAGTTGAGAAATATCAGTGGCACGATGGCTACCTCTTCAAGAATGGGAGGGTTTGTGTGCCAGTGTCATCGTGGAGAGAGCTCTTGGTTCGAGAAGCTCACTCCGGTGGACTGATGGGACACTTCGGTGTCGACAAAACTCTTGGTATCTTGACCGAGCAGTTCCATTGGCCCAAAATGCGACGAGATGTGGAAAAGCTTTGCAACGCTTGTCTCGTTTGCAAGAAAGCTAAATCGAAGTCCAACCCTCATGGTTTGTACACCCCGTTACCTGTGCCTGATCGACCTTGGGTTGATATATCCATGGACTTTGTCTTGGGGTTACCGAGGTCGGGGGGAGGACATGATAGCATCTTCGTTGTGGTTGATCGATTTTCGAAAATGGCTCACTTTATTCCTTGCAAGAAGTGTAACGATGCCCAGCATGTAGCTACATTATTTGTTTCCAATGTGTTGAAATTGCATGGTGTCCCTCGTACTATTGTGAGTGATCGGGACACAAAATTCTTGAGTCATTTTTGGAAGTGTCTATGGGGTGCCCTCGGCACCAAACTACTTTTCTCGACGTCTCACCATCCTCAGACTGATGGACAGACCGAAGTAGTTAACAGAACCTTGGGATCTTTGCTTCGGGCAATGACCAAAGGCAAGGTTGGAAACTGGGCTGATCGTTTGCCCATGATGGAGTTTGCATACAATCGCACGGTGCATCGAATGATTAACATGACCCCGTTTGAGTGTGTGTACGGATTTAACCCTTTAATTCCACTTGATCTAACCCCATTGCCTCGAGATGTTGTTATCGACTTTGCAGGTACTCACCGAGCCAAAGCTCTGCTCGAGTTGCATGCGAAGGTGAAGAAGAACCTCGAGGACGCCTATGCAAAGGTTGCCTTAAAGAAAAACAAGGGGCGTAAAAAGTTGGAGTTAAAGAAGGGTGATTGGGTTTGGGTTCACTTCCGAAAGGAACGTTTCCCGAACCTAAGGAAAGGAAAATTGGCTCCTCGAGGGGATGGTCCATTTCAAGTGCTGAGCAAAATAAACAATAATGCTTATGTCATCGACCTCCCCGGTGAGTATAATGTGTCCAACACCTTCAATGTTACTGATTTGACTCCTTGTGTTGTAGGCCAAACATTAGCAGCAGAGGATGACTCGATTTCGAGGACGAAATCCTCTCAAGAAGGGGAGGATGATGCAGCCCGAAGTGCTGATCAACCGAAGGCAGTGACTGATGAACCGAGGAGGCCAATTACCCGAAGTCAAGCTAAGCTGCTCCATGACATGCACGTCCAGTTGACTACGATGGGAAGAAGCATGTGTTCGGAAGAGGAATTGCCAAGTGATGAAACCAAGGGCTACATCTTCAAGTTTGAGCCCGATGACAAAGTTCCCGAACAGCAGCTCTTGACCCCGGGCAGCCCAGAGCCGAACACAACATCATGTGTTCGAAGCTAAGTCAGCGCCCGATGACAAATGTGTTCGAGCAGGCCATAGAGAACCGAAGCCAGGCTCACCGAAGTCAAGAACCGAAGCAAGGCTCACCGAAGTCAAGGTTGCCGAACACATTTTTAACTCAGCCCTGCGTGGCTTATTTTTATTGGTCGACTGTGACCTATTTACTAGTTTACCCTTAGTATTTCCTATATAAACCTTACTTCCTTACATTGTAAGTAGCTAGTTTTTGGATATTGATGAATTGAATGAAAGTGCCGAGCACATTTCTTCTTGTCTCCGTCGTGAGCAAAACCCCCGGTGAGGGCTTTTAAGGACTTGTGGCTTTCGGTTAGTCCGATTGAACATTCCTCTTGATCATTCAGTTTGCAAGAGGCAATGTTCTCTTGAGGATTGTTGCATAGTTAGGGTGATTCTTGTCTCCCTTTTGATCGAGCTTTGGGACAGGTTCCCCTCTGTTCTTTCGAAAGAAGCAAGTTTTGTCTTGCTTTTATCTTCTTCCTTACTTGTTCTTGTTCCGCGTTTGTGCTAAGCAAACCCTTCGGGAATTGCATTGCACCATTGGAGGACATATCGTTGAGACTTGAGACCGTTGAGAGGAATCAAGTTGAGACCGATGAGAGGAGGACCCCGAGTGTCCAAATTGAATCCAGAGAAGGCACAAGTCATAGCTCTCCTATGACTCCCGGACACTTTGTGGAGTTAACCAAGAAGTATGAACAAAGCAAAGTTGAAGCTCTACAAGAGCGTGGGTTGGGCAATCCCCAACAAGAGGGCAATCCCCTCAACTTGGACAGTCCTCAAGGGAATGCTCCACTTCGAAGACCCATTAGATTTGTTCCACCTCTTGACCAAATTGATGAAGTTCATGAAGAGGAGGAAGCCGAGTATGGTGATGAAGCCTATGGGATGCTCATTATCAACCTAGGAGGCCAATGAATTGGGGTCGAAATGTGGATAGGGGTTGATGCCGAGGACGAGGGCCACCCATAGGATATGGTGGGAGGAATGCTAGGAGGGACTATGTTGCTTATGATGATCATTATGGAGGCCAACCGGAGCCTAACCATGGGTTACGTGACAACAACAACCTCAATAGTGTTAAGCACAACCTTCCATCCTTTAAAGGAACTTGTGATCCGGAGGCATACATGGAATGGGTACTACTCATAGAGAGGGTGTTTGATACCAATGAGATGACCGAGGAGAGAAAGGGAACCTATGCTATTTCTACCTTTGAGGCCTATGCTTCTACTTGGTGGGAGTCCATGAAGAGGTCAAGGAGAAGGAAGAATATGCAAGTAAATGTGACTTGGGATGAGTTGAAAGTTCTTATGAATACCAAGTACATAACTCCAAGGTATCGACAAGAGCAACTCAAGAAGCTCTATGATCTAAAACAAGGTGTCAAATCGGTGCATGAGTACTTTGATGAATTTGAGAAGATCCGGATGGCATTGGATATGGATACCGATTATGTAGAAAAAGCAATGATCCGCTTCAAGAATGGTTTGAGCTATGGTATAGCTTCTCAATTGAGGTTGCATACTTATCTTTCACTTCAAGATCTACTTGAAGCCGCCATTGAAGCCGAGAGTTGGCTTAAAAGAGAGAAGTCCAAAAGCAACACTCCTACTACTACAAGCAAGCCAAAAGAGTGGAAGACTCCAAATGCAAGCTTTCCAAGTGCCAATGCTAGCAAAGAAGTGAAGAAGCCTTATGAGAAGACTACTCCACACTTGGAAGGTACTTCTGAAACTCGCTTGAGTAATCCTATTTCTACTTCTACTCAATGCTATAAGTGCAAGGGCTATGGTCACATTGCTAGGGATTGCTCTACAAAACGAACCATGGTTGTCGTTGGTAATTTGGTGTATGAGCAAGATAGTGAGCCCGAAAATGAGGGAGTAGAGGAAGATGAGGAAGTTGATCGTGAGGAGGCCGTAGAAGAGGATGATGGTTCTCATATGTTCTTGGTGGTTAGGAGAAGCTTGAGCACCACTTTTATGGGAGAGGAGGTGGAAAATGACCAAAGGGAAAACCTCTTTCATGCTAGGTGCCGAGCAATGGGCCAAGTATGTTCAATGGTTATTGATTCGGAGAGTTGTACCAACATCGTGAGCCAAACCCTTGATTTCCAAATTGAAGTTACCCACTCTAAAGCATCCAAAACCATATCGTTTACCATGGCTTAGTAAGTGTGGTGAACTAAGGGTGGTGAAACAAGTGATGATTGAATTTAGCATTGGAAACTATAGGGATAAAATCATGTGTGATATGGTCCCGATGCAAGCATGCCATCTATTGTTGGGAAGACCATGGCAACATGATAGGTGTGTAGTGCATGATGGCCGGACCAACTCCTATACGGTCAAGCAAGATGGGAGGAAGTATATGCTTAGACCTTTGACTCCAAGACAAGTGAGGGAAGACTACAAGCGAATGAAGGAGTTGAGGGAAGCGGCTAAAGCAAAGTCACCCATTGTACTTAAGCCCGAGGCAAACAATCTTGCTATTTTGCCATTGCATGATGAAAATGAGAGTCACTCCACTTCAAATGAGAGAGAAAAGATAGAGAGAAGTGAGGGAGTGACCGGTGACAATCCAAGAGAGGAAAAAGGAGAGGAATTGAGGAGTGATGTGAGTGGATTGTCCCCACAAACTACACTTGACCATGAGGTAAAATTGAGAGAGAAGAGAGGTGAGGAAAGAAAAATTGAGAGTGAGAGCACCCATTATGCTAACAATTCTTCATCTTCTACTTTTTCTTATGAAAGTTCTTGTGTAGGTATATTTGAAGACAAGCCATTGGAGCCTCAAAGTGAGCTTCATGAAGGGGGAGTCGCATATGACACTTCAAACCTTGTGTGTGATCAAGGAAGTACTACAAATGTAAGTGTTGCTTCACCTCTTTATGGGCCTACTAGTTGCTACTTGTCTTGTGATGACTCAACACTAGTTGTTTGTGATGCATCTAGTGAATATACCACTAGTGAAGAATCTAGTTGTCAACTTGAGTTTGCTTGTGAAACACTAGTTGGGAGGAACACTATGCCACATCATGATGTGAGCTCATTTGTTCATTGAACCCCTCCCTAGTGTAGATTTGGTAGTTGACCATGATTGTGATCGTTGCTATGACACACCACCAACCTTTGACAAAGGGGAAGATGAGGTAGTTGACCATTCCATAATTGATATGCTTCTATTTGGTGGGCCAATGTGTTGTGGTAGAGGTGGTATTGACCTTGAGGAGTCCAGATTGCATGAATTGGACAAGGTTGTCTATGATGACTCCTCAAGTGAACCTAGTCTTAACAACTTGTCTATGCTTAATCATGATATTGAGATGCATGTTTTCACCAATCCGTTGTTTGAAGGCATTCTCATTAGTGGAAGTGACTTGTATCGGACTAGGGTGGGTGGTCAAATGGTACCCCCATGGTGTGAAGGGTTTGACCCCTTAGGCAACCCATTGTTTGAGAATTTGGGTGAGATAGATGGTTCTTTGAGTGACCCTACTATTGCTTGTTGGGGTTATGATGAAGAAGAATCCATCATCAATACCTTCCTTGAGAGCTTGTCTTTTGAAAAGGGTTGCTTAGGTAATGAAATTGGAGGGAAAGAGGAATCCCTTGGTGTGAGTAAGTATGCTCTAAAGAAGGGGAGTGGAGTACTTGAACCCACTTGTAGGTTGAGTTGTTTGACTCACTCCACCCCATTTGTTGATCACACCTTGAGGATTGATTGGTGTGTTTATTTTGAGCTTAAGGTTCAAGGGGATTTTGATAGCTTGATCTTGCAATTTTCATGTTCCCATGACCTATTTGCTCATTATCGTGTTGAGTGCATGCTTTTAGTGAACCAAGTACGTGACCTATCTGCTCATTATCGTGTTGAGTGCATGCTTTTAGTGAACCAAGTACGTAATGTTCTCTTTGGAGACTTACTATTTTTGCTTCTTATTGATGCTTGGTTATACAACAAGAGTGTGTTTTCCACACTTCTTGCACTAACCTACTTTCAAAGTGGAAAGTTTGCTTGTATTTGCTTGACGTTGCTTGTAGGTTCTAAGCTCCATGCTAAGGTGGGGAAGATCTTGGAAGAAGCCTATGTTAAAGTGACGATCAAGAAGGATGAAGAAGGAGAGTCTTGGCCACCCCGAGGAGTTGATGATGCCATGAGAGACCAAGCCTTGATTTCGAGAACGAAATCTTCTCAAGAAGGGGAGGATGATGCGGGGCAAGTCGAGCAACCATCCAAAAGCACCATCCAAGGCCAAGGAAAGACTTATGCATTGGAACTTCATGGAACGGGGAGCATTCGAGACACATTTCGAGACGTTTCAAGGAGCCGGAGAAGCAGGCGGACCGCCCGTTTGCAGAGGCGGACCGCCCACTTGGAATCCACTCTCTGGATTTTGGGCCGCCTACTAAAGAGGCGGGGCGCCTACTGGGCCGCCCACTCTCCACTGAAACTCAGCAAAATGGTCATTAGGCGGGGCGCCTACTTGACGGAAGACCTTGCAGGATTTTTATTTAAGTTGCTATGTTTTGACTATTATAGCCCTGCGTGGCCTTTGGTATTTAGAACCTAATTAAGGGTACTTTAAGCCTTTCATTGATGTCTAGGTGAGGCCTATAAATACTCCATTAGCTTTACAATTTCTTTAGTTAGCTATTATAATAAATGATTGAATGAACAATGTTCAAGAGTGGATTCTCTTTGAATGAAAACCATTTGAGACGGTTTGAGTTTACTAGTGGATTCTAGTTGACCCCCAAACCCCCCCGATCATTCTACTTGCGAGTTCGTTGTTAACTCGAGGGTAGTTGCTTAACGTTGGCTCTTCTTGACACCGATACGAGGGTATCACGGAACAAGTTCTCCGTGGTTACTTCGTAGGGAGTTCGAGACGCGTCTCGTTCCCTTTATCTTTACTTTTATCATCTTTTTGGTTTTGATCCTTATCACTCAACAACTTGTTCCGGGGTAAAGGTAGGACTACTTGAGCCTTCTCCGGCTTCAACTTGGACACTCGGGGTCCCTTTCTCAACTTGGACACTCGGGGTCCCTTTCTCAACTTGGAGACTTAGAGTCACCTTCTCAAGAGTTTCAATCTTTTGGCCCATGATATCCATTTTAGCAAGGATACTAGCCAAAGCACTCTTCACAAAATCTTCTCCCTCGTTGGCCATTGTACCTACAAGAAGAACAAACGTTAGTGAAATCACCTCACTCACACCCTCACGTGTATAGCACTCGGTTCACTCGTTTAGTTGTGGTAGATATTTCACTCAAACTTGACTTCTAAAGCTTCAAATAGTTGAACAACAATCCTCAACTCAATCACTCAATTCACAAGTCAAATGTACTCCGGGGTGAGTGCAGTTTAAGTGACTCAATAAACAATAAGCTCTTTAAAGTGAGGACTTGAGTCAAAGGATTCTACGATTCTTCTTGGAGTTCTACTCTCCAACTATGGCACGAATTACGTAATAGCTCAATGGACTAGTGCTAATTAAGTAGGAAAGTTACTTAGATAAGCACTAGTTAGAGGTTAAGCAACAAAGAAATAGGAAAACCTAGGAAAACTACCCGATTCACGCCCTTCAGTAAGTAGACGGAGCGCCTGGGGCTGGGCGGAGGGCCCCTAGGTGAGGCGGAGCACCTGCCCCACAACCAGTAGGGGGAGGGGGGGTCAGGCGGGGTGCCCTAGGGCTGGGCGTAGCGCCTGGGGGTCGGGCCCCTGCTCTTCCAACTCCGTTTTTCTTCGATTTCAACCCAATTTTTGGTTCGATTTCACCATGTTTTGCACAAATCCAAGGTACCTAAAGTTGTATATTGCTATAATCTTCAATCCCCAATGATTTTCACCCACAAACAACCAACAATCAAAGCACAATCATGATTCAAAGTTTCAAATTGGGGTTTCAAAAAGGGTTTCAAGGTGGATTTCGATTCTTTGAACTCGATGTTATACAACTCCAAATTGTTTTTCAATGTAGAACAAACCCCTATGATCAAATCAACAATCAACAATTATCCAACCCATGAATCGACCACAAATCATCAAGAACAAGGGTTTAACGATTTTTGGGGTTTTCAAAATTCAAATTTCGTTATTCCAATCCAACCACGTGTTTTTGGAATCAAAACGTCGGGTTTTCAACAAGGATCAATATTCCATAACACCCATAACAAGAATCGAACACACCAAAAAGTTATGACAAATTTTTAAATTTTCAACTTTTTCTATTTTTTTTGTATTTTTCTTCTTTCAATAACTTCAACAACAAAAAAACTAAAAGAAAATATACTAGGCACGAAGAACCAAGGGTCGGGGATTTGTAGAAACAAAATCTGAGCCTTGCTCTGATACCAAACTGATAAGGATCAAACGCAGAAAGTAAAGACAAGATAAAAAGCGAGACGTGGCTCGAACGAATAACCCAAATAGCACCGAAGAACTAGTTTCGATACACCCCGGGAGATTGTCAAGGAACACCTACACTAGGCAACTACCCTCGAGTTAACTAGAACTTGCAAGTAGAATGATCGGGGAGGGGTTGATGTTCAACTAGAATCCACTAGTAGAAGACAAGTCCAAAACATAGTTGGTTCATTAACCCAAGAGTTCAACTCTTACAAAATTCATCATTCATCAAAAACAAGCTAAGTGTAGAAATAAGCTAGGCTAAGCTATTTATAGAGGTTTCTAGGCATTAATTAAAAGGTCTAAATTGCCCACACACTAGGCTTTAAGCTAAAAGACCATGCAAGGCCAAAATAGTCATTTCACACTCAAAATGGGTGTCAAGCGTCTGGGCGGAGCGGCCACAAAATTGATCAGTGGGGTGCCTTGGGCTGACCGCCTGGATGTTGGGCGGAGTGCCTGGCTCCTGTTGGTCTTGGGCGGAACTCCTGCTTTGCCTAGGCAGGGCGCCTGGCCTGGGGCCCTTTTGACGCGTCTTCAATTCACCTCCAACGCTCTTGACTTCTAGTCCTTTGCATCTTCCAAGCTTGATACATGTTGGAAAGGTGTCTTGGCACGATTTGCCCCTTATCAATAACACCGTAAGATATTCGGCACTTAAATGCAATATTCAGAGCCTAATTGATCCAAACCAAACAATGGTACGACAAGAGCCAACAAAAGGGAAAAGTCCAACTCCCAAACCACAAACACACTTTCTACAAAGGCCTATCCATCAAAGTTAGCTCCATTACTTTCGAAAGAACAATCTAAGACAAATACCATTTTTTCACCACCTTCAAATCCGACAAAATCCAAATATCAAACCCCAGTCTCAGTATGCAAAATATCCACATACTCATAGTCATCAATACATCTGATCGTCACACTAACGGACGAATGCGCACTCTAGCCAATACATTGGTGTTCAGTGCAATGCAACCACCCTCTCTCGGTGATATGTCATAAACAATAAACTGGGGCAGAATTTTTGAGGGTCCACTCAAGGCAAAACGCAATTCGTCGAGTTCAATTCAAGGTGCACCTTGCTCTTTTTTCAGGTAGCTTTTTCTTACACCTATTTAGCGAGTGACCCAACTTAACTTGATGGCAAGGTCGACCATTTGGACGGACAAGTGTAGACTATAGCGGAAAGGCAGGGGAATCCGCGGCCACCAGCTTTCCCAAAATAAGGGGAGATCTGCCTTAGATAAGGGGATTCCTCCCATTGACTGAAGTTCAGAGTCAACCTTCCACACAGCCCGATATCGATTTGTCATTTACATTAGCTGAGGGTACACAGCCCGAAGCGTCGATTGGGGGTACACAGCCCGATATCGATTTGTATTTTTATTTTGCGGAGGGTACACAGCCTGGTGCATCGACGGAGGGTACGCACCCCGATGTCGAAACTGACACCGCGGAGGGTACACAGCCCGATGCAAATTTTGACATTGTAACAGGAAGACAGCCTGGAGGGTAGACAGCCCAGGGAGAGGACAACATGACAAAGAGTAGACAGCCCGGCGAAAGGATAGCATAACAAAGGGTGCGCAACCAAGATGAAAGAATGATAGGCAACCCTGCATGAAGAGATACACAACTCAATACGAAAGGAGTATACAGCCTGACGTGACGAGCACACTTTTAAAGGACGAAAAATAATGGACATACAATCCGGCGTCACACTAGCAAGATGATCCAACGACAGTTCAGCACGACAAGGCAACTACCTCCTGACGTGAAGCACTTAGCAAATGGATACCCCCCAGAGGAGAGGCACACATTCCTTAGCACTGGGTACCTGAAAGCGGACCAGACAATGAGAGATCAACCCAACAGAGAAGTTTACTTTATATTTACTTTTATCTCAATTTGCATTTGTCTTGATTTTGCTATAGGGACTCTCCGATCTCTCGACAAACCCCTGAGTCCCACTCTCACACCTGCTCCTAAAATCACTACTAATTGTGCAACCAAAAAACCTCAAACACATACAAAGCATCATCCCAAGACCCAATTCAAAAGGCCTAAGACAATGCTTTTGCTACACCCATAAACTACCTATTTTGCCGAGCTCCAAAGCGCCCAAAGCCACGATTCCATACTCGCACCAGTGATCTACCTAATCCTCCCTTTCCGATTGGGTACCAGCTTCGTATTCCTTTCTATTCGTGCCTATCTGTTTGAATCATGCATATTCATCGAGCTTTACTCCTCAATATTCCTCACTTCATTCAAGATAATGTTAAGGCCAAGATGACTCCTCTATCGAGTTATAGTGAAAAATGTGCCCATCAAACCCCTCTTTATGGGTGTGTCGTGCACCACATCTTCATAACTAGGACGTTTACAAGCCTATTTCACCATATTAGATCTATCGATGTTATCTAACTTCGACAACGCCTTTGTCCTACCTGCAAAATACCTATTCTGTTGAATTCTGACATGCCCAAAAGCCGATCATGAAACGACCTCGGTCAGTCGTTTCTGAAGTTAGGACTCCGATTGGCGTGCTGATAATTTTAAAATATTAGTAAGGTCCATTAGGACTTGTCTGTAAAATTTGAGCTAAATCAGACCTCGTTTGGTAGGCATCGGAAGAAGGTTTCAGTTTTTATTGTCAATAAATATTAAAAAGAGATTTTTGAGCTCTGTTTGGGCGAATGAGCTCCGATTCGAAATCCGAAAGCGCCGTTAGGTTCGTATGATTATTTTTGACTTTTACGATTTTTCGAAAGTGAATTTCGATATTGTTCGGCTAGTTCCGCAAAAATGCCGAAAGTTAAATAATTTGACCTTTTTCCTTTAAATTCGCATCTTGAGTTTCGGGTGTCGGATTTGAGATCCGTCTTCGCGGATATGTTACATATATTTTGTATAACTTACTTGAAAAATTTGGGATTATTTCGACTTCTCTAGGGTTCTATTTTAATTTTAATCGTCGTAACGATTTTTTTTTTTTTAAAAAAAGGAAGAAATCGAAAATTGAAAGTCGGCTAAGGAGATTTACTCCCTTATAAGCAGTATCCATGTATCCATGATACATAATCATCAGAAACATACAACAAATACAGAGAAGGAAAAATTAGAAAAGAGGGAGGAAAAAAGGAAAAAAGGAGTGGAAAAATAGTGGAATTTCTACCCCAAATCTTCAGGTAATGATGTTAACTCATTATCTTAGCTTATTACGTGTGTTTGAATATATTTTTACGGTAAAAATAGGGATATTAGACATCGCCCTAATGACGTAAATTGATAGTTTAACGGGTCAATTCGACCCCGATGATGAAAATGATTATATATTCATACTCAGTGAGTTAGGGGCAACATATAAATATAATTTATTTAGGGTTTGGTTATGGAACTTTGAACCCTGTATATAGGCCTGGCCTGCGTATTGCGTATGCGAATAGGGTATCAGGTTCCTAACTGGATTGCCCTAAAACATAAGGAATGAAGCCTTTAGCTTTATCTAATATAATTTTTCTGCTTATTGAATAGAAAGAGATCGTTTGGCGGTTAATCCAAAGGAAAAAGCAGTGGTTGAGTATCAGGACTAGCTTTGGAATACGGTAAGTGTTTATATCCATTTCTTTGGAGGCACTTGGCCTCGTGGATTTTCTACCACATGTTCCTTACGTGTGTAGCTGCCGATAGGCGTACTCATTACGCCTTAGCTTTGGATTTACATTCTATATTATATATTATGTCCTGTTATTGATATTGCATTGGGAATCTGAGTATTGTACTTTGGCTTGGGATTGGCATCTGCTTCCCGGCTGTCGATGAGAGTCCTGTGCCGGTGAAGGGTTATTATTGCATCACATTGCATTCATATGCATTACATTGCATATCATATCGGGTGCAGGAGTATTCCGCCCCAGGAGAGTGCAGGAGTATTCCGCCTCTGGTTCTGGTTTATATTATATCGGGTGCAGGAGTATTCCGCCCCAGGAGCAGGAGTATTCCGCTCCAGTTGGTTAGCAGATTGGATTCCCCTCGAATGCAGGAGTATTCCGCTTCGGGCTGGGATTATGGGCACATGTGACCCTTTGCATCTCATGTCATTTCATCTCATTTCATTTTATTTCATTCATCCCATTCCATTTCATTTCATTCTATGGAGTAGATTTTTTGTACATGAATACTGTTCTGCTTATATGTGCATTGCTTATTTGTTGATTGTTGTCTGGTTCTGTTTCCCTTACTAGCGTATCTATTTCTCGAGGTTGCTAGTTTGTTCACACTTATTGAGTCCTCATGACTCACCCCCTATTTGTTCTTGTGTTTTCCTTCGTTCGGCAGATTCTGCTCCAGGACCCAGCCATTCGCACCGTGATTGAGGAGTAGTACGTTCTCAGCTGTCTATGGTGAGCCATCCTATTCATTGCGGCCACCCACTTCAGATATTACAGTTCTTTTTACTTTTGCTCCGTTCGAGAGATGTGTATATCTTTTGGCCTTCTTAGATGTCTGATCTGGAAACCTTTAAAATTGTGTATTCTGGGTAGTTAGTTGTATTATTTAGACAGCTTGTATGTTTGTCTATCCTTGAGAGTTATCTTATGTTGTTAAGTTTGGTTCATTTTTATTTCAAGGTAATTTTTCACAATTTATATCGATTCAGTCAATAGGGTTCGCCCGACAGGTTTAGGGGATGGGGTCGGGTGCCCGCACGGCCTAACCGAGAATTCAGGTCGTGTCAGTTGGTATCAGAGCCAAGTTTAGAGTCTTTCCAGATCATGACAGTGTCTAATAGAGTCCCGCTGATCGGGCGGAGACGTCCGTACCTATCAACGAGAGGCTATGATGGCATTTAGGCAGTTTCCCTTCTTTTTTTTCCTTATCGTGCGTGAGTCTTCTTATCTGAAGTTAAATATTTTAATTCTCCGCAGTATGGTGAGAACGCGCGCGAATGTTCTGCGAGAGGCGGAGGAGCCAGCGGTCGTCCCTATACCTGCTGCTCCGCGAGGTCGCGGTGTTGGCCGCGGTAGAGGTCGTGGTCGAGGCAGAGGTAGAGTTGCCCAGGCCGCGAGGATGGTGGATCGTGTTGATCCTGCTGCAGAGGTTCCGGTAGTGCCAGCTTTTGCCGGGCAGGGGGAGCAGGTCTTATTCGTTCCCTCCGCACTTCATGACGCTTTTATGAGATTCTTAGCGACGCAGATGCCCCATGGACCTCCTATTCCTCAGGCTGCCGTAGATGCTCATATTCCTCAGGCTGCTGTGGATGCTCCTATTCCTCAGGCTGTCGTAGATGCTCCTATTCCTCAGGCAGCGGTAGATATTTGTTCTCAGGTTCAGGAAGCCCCCATTCCAGCTCCACAGGTAGCCCCAGCAGTTCATGTTCCAGATGGTCATGTTCCAGAGGTAGCGGGTGTTGTACCTCCAGTTATTCATGTTAGTCAGCCAGTCCAGGTAGCAGGTCAGGTTGATGATCCGGCAAGGTTGCACTATTTTACCCGACTTAATCCTCCGAAGTTCTCTGGTCAGAAATAAGATAAGCTTAAGCCTCGTGAGTTTCTTGATCAATGTCAGCGTATCTTAGAGGCCCTTGGATATCTTGAGCAGTATGGAGCTGATTATACTGCCTTCCAGCTTGAGGGTCCAGCTTTAGCTTGGTGGACCGCGCTCCAATCAGCTAGGCAGGGCTTACCTAAGCTGACCTGGAGTGAGTTCTCTCATCGATTCATGGAGAAGTTTTTCCCTCGCAGTCAGCAGGATGAGAAGAGGAGACAATCTGAGAGGATTGGACAGGGTAACCTGTCAGTCACGGAGTACGAGCTTTTATTTTCAGAGATGTCCAGCTATGCTCCAGATCTTGTGCAGGAGCCCTCTGAGAGGGTCAGACGTTTTATTGATGGGCTTTCTCCTCATTTGCGGTCCCAGATGGCTCGTGAGATTGAGGCTGGTACTCTATTTGATGTTGCTGTTGATATTGCCAGGAGGTATGAGGCCTATCATAGATTGGAGATGGAGGAGTTAGAGTGGGAGAGTAAGAGATCTCGTGGTCCAGGGCATTCTAGTACCTCACATGGAGGTAGGAGTTATCAGCAGCAGAGTAGGCCTCCTGTCAGACCAGCTCAGTTTCCAGCGCGTGGTTCTCAGAACGCGCCTACTTCTTCTCAGGGTCAGTTTTGGTTTCGCCCGCGAGATCAGTCTCAGTTTGATCAGCGTAGATTTGCTCCAGGGTGCTTTATCTGTCAGGATCCAGGGCATCATAAGAAGGATTGCCCTTATCTCCTTCAGCAGGGTAGTAGCCGCCCTTTCCCTCGCCTTCCAGCGCCTATGCAGCAGCAGCCTCAGGGTGCCCCTCCAGGGTCTCAGCCAGCTAGAGGTGCACCACCACCCGTTAGAGGTCGTGGACGTGGTCCTAGTGGTCCCACTAGAGGTGGTCGTCAGGGTAGCGGCTCAGCTCAGCCGCAGAGACAGCTATATGCACTGCCGGCCAGGCAGGATGCCGAGGCATCACCAGCTGTTGTGACAGGTATTTTATCTGTTTGTGGTCGAGATGCATATTCTTTGGTGGATCCAGGATCTACATATTCGTATGTATCTCCTTATTTTGCTTCGGGTTTTCATGTTGATTATATGTGTCTTCGTGATCCATTCTGTGTTTCTACTCCTATTGGAGACATTATCATCGTGGATCGAGTTTATCCAGCTTGTACCATATCTTTTGGGGGTCGTGAGACACTGGTAGATCTTCTAATCCTAGATATGGTTGATTTTGATGTCATTATTGGCATGGATTGGTTGGCGTCGTGTCATGCCACATTAGATTGTCATGCCAAGTCTCTTCAGTTGTCTCTTCCTTGTTCAGCACCGGTAGTGTGGCAGGGTTCTTATTTGCCACCCAGGGGACATGTTATTTCTTTCCTGAAGGCAAAACGGATGATGGATAAAGGGTGTTCAGCGTATCTTGTCATGGTTCGAGATACCACTGCGGAGATTCCATCTCTTGATTCTATTCCTGTCGTTCGGGAGTTCCCTGATGTGTTTCCAGATGATTTGCCAGGACTTCCTCCTGATCGAGAGATCGAGTTTGGCATTGATACAGTGCCAGGGACTCAGCCTATTTCTATCCCTCCTTATCGTATGGCCCCATCAGAGTTGAAGGAGCTGTTGCAAGATTTGCTTGATAAGGGGTTCATCAGGCCGAGTATTTCTCCGTGGGGTGCTCCTGTTCTATTCGTGAAAAAGAAAGATGGGACTATGCGGATGTGTATTGATTATCGTCAGCTAAATAAGGTCACCATCAAGAATAAGTATCCCTTGCCTCGCATTGATGATTTGTTTGATCAGTTGCAGGGTGCCAAGTTCTTTTCGAAGATCGATCTGCGATCTGGTTATCATCAGCTAAAGATTCGTGAATCAGATATCTCGAAGTCTGCTTTTAGGACTCGTTACGGTCATTATGAGTTCCTAGTTATGTCTTTTGGGCTGACTAATGCCCCTGCAGCCTTTATGGATCTCATGAACCGGGTGTTTAAGCCATTCCTTGATTCCTTTGTCATTATCTTCATTGATGATATTCTTATTTATTCTCGTAGCTGCGAGGAGCATGATTATCATCTGAGGGTGGTTCTTCAGACCCTCCGTGATCGTAAGTTGTATGCCAAGTTCTCGAAATGTGAGTTTTGGCTTGATTCTGTAGCATTTTTGGGTCACGTGGTATCTAGTGAGGGTATCAAGGTTGATCCGAAGAAGATTGAAGCAGTGCAGAAATGGCCTCGTCCTACCACTCCGACGGAGATTCGCAGCTTTCTTGGATTGGCAGGTTATTATCGAAGGTTCGTGGAAAAGTTCTCTACTATTGCAGCTCCCCTGACTCGCCTGACGCAGAAGGCGGTTCAGTTTCGATGGTCCGATGAGTGTGAGGCCAGCTTCCAGAAGCTTAAGGCCTTATTGACTTCAGCTCCAGTGTTATCCCTTCCTTCGGGCACCGGTGGATTTGTAGTTTATTGTGACGTATCTCGTGTGGGCCTTGGTTGTGTTCTTATGCAGCACGGGAATGTAATTGCTTATGCTTCCAGACAGTTAAAGCCGAATGAGAAGAATTATCTGACTCATGATTTAGAATTGGCAACTGTGGTCTTCGCTTTGAAGATATGGAGGCATTACCTTTATGGCGAGCCTTGTGAGGTGTATACAGATCATAAGAGTCTGCAGTATCTTCTCTCTCAGAAAGATCTTAACGGCCGACAGCGGAGATGGCTTGAACTGATTAAAGATTATGATCTCACTATCCATTATCATCCTGGGAAGGAGAACGTGGTAGCAGATGCTTTGAGCAGGAAGTCCATGGGCAGCATGGCTTTTCTTTATGCTGACATGAGACCATTGGCCCGAGAATTGCAGTCCCTTGGCGACTTTGGCGTGAGATTTCTTCTTCCAGACTCCAGTAGAGTTTTAGCGTGTATTGCAGCTCAGTCTTCCCTAGTCAGTCAGATTAAGGGAAGACAGTTCGAGGATCCTCATCTGCAGGAGTTGCGTGGTCGTGTCCTAAGTGGAGGAGTTCCCTCCTTCGAGCTTGATTCAGATGGAATTCTTCGGTTTAATGGTCGACTCTGTGTTCCTGATGTTGGGGATTTGAGGCAGTCAGTGCTCAGTGAAGCTCATAGCTCGCGTTATTCTATTCATCCTGGTATCACAAAAATGTATCAGGACCTCCGAGAGCTATACTGGTGGAAGGGGATGAAGAGAGATGTATTTGATTATGTATCTCGTTGCTTGAACTGTCAGCAAGTTAAGTTCGAGCACCGGAGACCAGCAGGGCTGGCTCAGGCATTGGCCATTCCCGAGTGGAAGTGGGAGCACATCACGATGGATTTTATAGTTGGTCTGCCAAAGACCCTGCGGCGCCACGATTCAGTTTGGGTCATTGTCGACAGACTGACTAAATCAGCTCACTTTATCCCTGTAAAGACTACTGATTCAGCTCAGAGACTGGCTCAGATTTTCATTGAGCAGGTGGTTAGATTGCATGGTACTCCTGTATCCATTATCTCAGATCGTGGTTCCCAGTTTACTTCTCAGTTCTGGCAGTCTTTTCAGAGAGAGCTGGGGACCCAGGTGCAGCTTAGCACAGCATTCCATCCTCAGACTGACGGTCAGTCCGAGCGGGTTATTCAAGTTCTGGAGGACATGTTGAGAGCTTGTGCACTTGACTTCGGGGGTTACTGGGATGATCATTTGGCGTCAGCGGAGTTCTCTTATAATAATAGCTATCAGTCTTCTATTCAGATGGCTCCATTTGAGGCCTTATACGGTCGTCGATGTCGTTCTCCTATTGGCTGGTTTGAGTATCGAGATGTCGAGGTGATGAGTTCAGATATGGTTCGTCAGACTCTTGAGGTTGTTCGTGTTATTCAGGATCGTTTACGGACCGCCCAGAGCAGGCAGATTTCATATTCGAACCGGAGGAGCCGAGAGTTAGAGTTCGAGGACGGGGACATGGTATTTTTTGAAAGTGTCACCGATGCGTGGTGTAAAGAGATTTGGTAGGAAAGGAAAGCTTAGTCCCAGGTTCATTGGCCCTTTCCGTATCGAGAAGCGTATTGGTAAGGTAGCTTATCGGCTCGACTTGCCAGCTTCTATGCCAGTTCACCCAGTTTTCCATGTATCGATGCTCCGGAAGTGTATCCGAGATCCTTCCGAAGTGATCGAATTAGACCCTGCTCAGCTAGATGTGAATCTGGCTTACGAGGAGTTCCCAGTTGCTATAGTAGCGCGTGATGTCCGGAAGCTTCGTTCGAAGCAGATTCCGATGGTTCGAGTGCGATGGAATAATCGTCCACATGAGGAGGACACTTGGGAGCTTGAATCCAGTATGCGTGAGAGGTATCCTTACCTCTCCGACGATTCAGGTTCGAACTTGATCTTTAAAGCCTAAAAGTTCTAATTATTGCATATGATTTTGGTTTCGTAGTAAATGTCATTAAAAATTCCTGTAAGCATTCTTATTAGAGGTATGAAATCTATTTTAGACTCTTGCTCGTTCGAGGACGAACGAGAGTCTAAGTGGAGGAGAATGAAACGACCTCGGTCAGTTGTTTCTGAAGTTAGGACTCCGATTGGCGTGCTGATAATTTTAAAATATTCGTAAGGTCCATTAGGACTTGTCTGTAAAATTTGAGCTAAATCAGACCTCGTTTGGTAGGCATCGGAAGAAGGTTTCAGTTTTTATTGTCAATAAATATTAAAAAGAGATTTTTGAGCTCTGTTTGGGCGAATGAGCTCCGATTCGAAATCCGAAAGCGCCGTTAGGTTCGTATGATTATTTTTGACTTTTACGATTTTTCGAAAGTGAATTTCGATATTGTTCGGCTAGTTCCGCAAAAATGCCGAAAGTTAAATAATTTGACCTTTTTCCTTTAAATTCGCATCTTGAGTTTCGGGTGTCGGATTTGAGATCCGTCTTCGCGGATATGTTACATATATTTTGTATAACTTCCTTGAAAAATTTGGGATTATTTCGACTTCTCTAGGGTTCTATTTTAATTTTAATCGTCGTAACAATTTTTTTTTTTTTAAAAAAAAGGAAGAAATCGAAAATTGAAAGTCGGCTAAGGAGATTTACTCCCTTATAAGCAGTATCCATGTATCCATGATATAAAATCATCAGAAACATACAACAAATACAGAGAAGGAAAAATTAGAAAAGAGGGAGGAAAAAAGGAAAAAAGGAGTGGAAAAATAGTGGAATTTCTACCCCAAATCTTCAGGTAATGATGTTAACTCATTATCTTAGCTTATTACGTGTGTTTGAATATATTTTTACGGTAAAAATAGGGATAATAACATCGCCCTAATGACGTAAATTGATAGTTTAACGGGTCAATTCGACCCCGATGATGAAAATGATTATATATTCATTCTCAGTGAGTTAGGGGCAACATATAAATATAATTTATTTAGGGATTGGTTATGGAACTTTGAACCCTGTATATAGGCCTGGCCTGCGTATTGCGTTTGCGAATAGGGTATCAGGTTCCTAACTGGATTGCCCTAAAACATAAGGAATGAAGCCTTTAGCTTTATCTGATATAATTTTTCTGCTTATTGAATAGAAAGAGATCGTTTGGCGGTTAATCCAAAGGAAAAAGCAGTGGTTGAGTATCAGGACTAGCTTTGGAATACGGTAAGTGTTTATATCCATTTCTTTGGAGGCACTTGGCCTCGTGGATTTTCTACCACATGTTCCTTACGTGTGTAGCTGCCGATAGGCGTACTCATTACGCCTTAGCTTTGGATTTACATTCTATATTATATATTATGTCATGTTATTGATATTGCATTGGGAATCTGAGTATTGTACTTTGGCTTGGGATTGGCATCTTCTTCCCGGCTGTCGATGAGAGTCCTGTGCCGGTGAAGGGTTATTATTGCATCACATTGCATTCATATGCATTACATTGCATATCATATCGGGTGCAGGAGTATTCCGCCCCAGGAGAGTGCAGGAGTATTCCGCCTCTGGTTCTGGTTTATATTATATCGGGTGCAGGAGTATTCCGCCCCAGGAGCAGGAGTATTCCGCTCCAGTTGGTTAGCAGATTGGATTCCCCTCGAATGCAGGAGTATTCCGCTTCGGGCTGGGATTATGGGCACATGTGACCCTTTGCATTTCATGTCATTTCATCTCATTTCATTTTATTTCATTCATCCCATTCCATTTCATTTCATTCTATGGAGTAGATTTTTTGTACATGAATACTGTTCTGCTTATATGTGCATTGCTTATTTGTTGATTGTTGTCTGGTTCTGTTTCCCTTACTAGCGTATCTATTTCTCGAGGTTGCTAGTTTGTTCACACTTATTGAGTCCTCATGACTCACCCCCTATTTGTTCTTGTGTTTTCCTTCGTTCGGCAGATTCTGCTCCAGGACCCAGCCAGTCGCACCGTGATTGAGGAGTAGTACGTTCTCAGCTGTCTACGGTGAGCCATCCTATTCATTGCGGCCACCCACTTCAGATATTACAGTTCTTTTTACTTTTGCTCCGTTCGAGAGATGTGTATATCTTTTGGCCTTCTTAGATGTCTGATCTGGAAACCTTTAAAATTGTGTATTCTGGGTAGTTAGTTGTATTATTTAGACAGCTTGTATGTTTGTCTATCCTTGAGAGTTATCTTATATTGTTAAGTTTGGTTCATTTTTATTTCAAGGTAATTTTTCACAATTTATATCGATTCAGTCAATAGGGTTCGCCCGACAGGTTTAGGGGATGGGGTCGGGTGCCCGCACGGCCTAACCGAGAATTCGGGTCGTGTCACATCATCTCATACTCCCACAAGTAATCTGCCTAATCCTTCATTGCAAATTAGGATGCCATGTTGCATTTCCTTCCAACTGAAGTCTACTTCGCCTATCCAAGCCTATCTACGTAAATCGTGCGTGTCTGCATGCTTAATCGTGCCAGTCTGCTTGAGTCGTGCGCATCTATAAAATTCGCTCTCTAAATTCTCCCCAGTTCAATCAAGGGGATATTAGAGGCGAGTTTACACATTTCTCGAGACGAAGTGGAAACTATGTACATATAAACTCCTTTTTTATGGGTGTGTAGCGTACCACATCTTCATAACTAGGATGATTATATGCCTCTTTTCCCACACTCGATCTATTGATGTTATCTCATCTTCGCTAGCGCCTCGGCTTCATTCTTCATTCATCCCGCCGAAAAGGCAAAACATGCACGAATCTAAACTTTACATACTTCGATAAGTTTAGTCTTTACATCCAAAATCGTGCGTCAAAAACATCTCACACAGGCAACATGCAATTCTAGAACTACACACGACCTGATTCTCGCGAAACCCGAGATATGTAGGCAACTCAGAGACCGGGGTTCGGCCAAAAACACTCCCAAAACTCTCATTTTCCCTTTCCAAGTATTTTGCCTACCAGTCGTGACAAAATTGGCTACTCCGTCAACTATCTTTGCCCGAAGACTCTTTCATCATACTCGGGCAAAGAGGGGCAGCTGTTGACACCCAATTTTTCCCTCTTTTTTCTAAAATTGGCTATAATTTAACTTAAAGGAGCAATTTGGCTATTTGTACAAAATGTGCATTAGAAACCATGCATTTATGTGCGTTATCCCCTACCTATAGATTACATACCTAAATATGGCTATATTACATAATTTTGCATCATTTAGGCTTTTCGTCAAACTATGAATATTTGTGCAATTTAATATGTCACATAATTGCATCATTTAGACTACATGTCAAATTTATTTCAATTTGTGGTTGTTTGTGCAAATTAGTAATTATCTGGGATTATCTATATTTAAATAATTTTATTTGAGTTTATTTAATTATTATTTGTGCATTTTATACAAATATATATTTATATTTTTATTTTTTTGCACATTTAAGATGAATATTGGCCAATTAAAAAGAAAGCTTCCAAATTCCTTTTTATTATTAATTCTTCCATGTTGCTCCCAACGCACACGCAAGTATACGTGGTCGACAAGTAATAAAGTGATAAGTAAAGTATCGTTCCCACGAGGACTATTCAGACTGGACTCCTAACAAACAATTTCTTAACAATTATTCAGGGATCTTTTCCAATAGTGAGAATATTATCAACTACAAAAATAGTAATTAAAATGGTAGAAGTGAATTCAAACAATGGAGCAAAAATTGGTTGTTATCAGTAATAAGGAGACGGTCCAGGGTTAGAACTGCGACCAATCCAGATGAGTTGTCCTGTTGATTCCACTTCTTAAGTCCCATGATTGCTAACTAACAGGTTAATTGTACCCGTAAAAACCTGTCGATTCTTCACGGTCTATGCAAGCTACTCTAACGCCTATATGTCTATGGAGTTAAATCACATGCACGCATTAACGAACTCTGTATTTACCTAAGCAAGGTGAATAGGTATATGTCTATCCTACCCACAAATTGATTCCCCGATGCCCAGGTTCACAATCAAGCCCTATTCTTTCTTATGTGCGTTCATAAATTCCCTCTGTCGAGTTCAATCTAAGAACCGTATATAGTGTTCAATCATTCGGCCGTTATAATCAAACAATTATGATCAAGAAAGAATAAACAATTTGTAATTGGAATTCAATTCATGGAAATCAACATTCAAACCTCAACCTTCATGAATTCGCTCTAACCCTAGAACGATATATTTAGCTACGCTTACTCATAATAACAACACAAGAATTTGATGAAATAATGAAATAATGATGTAATAAATTAATGAAAGGAAGAAAAACCCTTGTTCAAGATGTTATGAGCTCTCAAATTTGCTCCAAAGTCTGAACTCCTCTCCAAAACTAAGTAGAAGAGTATTTATAATGTTTACAAAAGCCTAGCAAATAGTTACGCCTAAGCCTAGACGAAATAGGAAATCCAAAAACGCTCCAGAGGCGCTATAGCTGGCGCGCCGTGCCTCAAACCGCGTGGAACCAAGCAGAGGACGTCGAATCTTGCATGTAACGGCCATGCCCCGCGTCCCAAAACGTGGAAGAAAGTTGGGCGCTGCAGTGGGCGCCCCGCGCCACCTATAGCGCCAGGCTAATTTCTCTGCTTTCGTCGTTCGCAGCTTGCTTCGTTCCGTGCCTTCGAGTGCTCGATCCAATCCTCAATCCAAATTCAATCTTTTCTCGCTCGATTATGCTCTTCAAAGCTCCAATTGCACCTCACAACATCCTACAAGTCACACGACACAAAATCAGTGCAAAATCACATTCGTCGACTAGAAAACAGGCGAATAAAGTACTGAAACGTGAGGAAATATTAAGGAAATATAAGCATAACATGCCAAGCATACCCCACACTAGAACCTTTGCTCGCCCTCGAGCAATTACAAATAAATTCCCAACCTAGGTAGAACAGGTCTGCCTATGACTATGGTTGATACCGACCATTGAATAAATACATACATGACTACTATGGGTCCAACAAACATGCCAACAATATATTAAACATCAAAACATGAGAACAACCACCCCAAGACAACTCAAATGCACAAACTCGACTCATTGCAACCATGCTCCCACAAAGTCACACCTATCTGCTCAACCAAAAAAGCCACTACTTCACCTATCTCATGCAAACCATGTGCCCTCACCAAACAATGAAGCAAGAGAGTGTCCCCCAAATATCACACACAAAAATGAATATCAGGAATGGAATGGGGACAATAGCATAGAAAGACTCGCTCACTCTCATGAAAAGTTCCCATGTCACACACGATGTACCATAGGCTTGCCCGTAGTGTAGGACTCCACTAATGTAAGCTCACTCCTGTCCGGATTAACTAGGACTTTACAGAGTTGTAATGTAGGCTAAGGGGCTGGTAGGATAAATATGGGTAATAGTGACTACCTCCCTAAGCATTTTAACACATTACATTCAATTTAAACACATATCTCATCAAAGCCACCCAATTCACCACCCAACAAATTTCACACACACCTTTTTCAACAAGTAGCAATTTTTCTTTTAAGCACAACACTAGCAAGGATGGATATTTATTTCTTTTCTTTTTTCTTTTTTCAGCTTTTTTTTTTCATTTTTTTTTTCTATTCAATTCTTTCCAAACCTTGCCAATGCTCCTTCAACTACTTCACAATTTATCAAGTATTCCCCTCATTGGTTCCACTCAAAAACCTCCCAATAGTTCAACCACAAACTCCACAATAATATAAAATTATCAATTAAATTGCTTAAGGAATAAATGGTCAAAAGAAGGCAAATAGGAACAAGTGGGTAGGCTTGTGGTGTGGGTGCCAACAAAAGGTCAAAGGGATCACAACAATCAAGGGTGCATATAAAGGTAGGCAAATCAAGGTAAAAGGCTTATCCAAGAAGGCCTGTATCATCTCCCGACTAGAGCAAACCTAGGATTTCGCTTTGCACACACATGGGGCAAGTTCTAGACACCAATATGCAACATGGAGTACAATAAGAATATGCCTCACATCACACATTGCACACAGTCCACACAAGATGATTCCATCACAACTCTCAATCAATCAAATAAGGTGCAATTTGTGAAATTTAAGCACTAATGCACAATAGTTCACAAAAGAGTCACATGAGTGGAGTCAAGCATCTCAAGGGGGTCATTCCATTTTTTCTAGGCATGCATCACAATTTAAAACCAAAAGACACCACAAATAGCACATGCTCAAGTCCAAGTACATCGGTATCAAAAAAATCAAAGGCACCTAGCATTCTACCTAATTCTTCGTCTAGGGCCACCTAACAACTAATACTATCCTAATCCTAAAAAATAAAATATAACTCGGTTCAAAGGCCTCCCCGTGGAAAAGAACCGAGGTCATAAGAAAAACCACGGGGTGGATGACATGTACCACTAACAAAGACTAAAGAGAAAATCTTTTTGTAAATTTTTTATATTGAAACAAAAGCAAATACTAAAAAGGAAACAAAAATGTCAAGTGACAAAATAAAACTCCTAACGATACATGCATCAGTAACCTAAAAAATAAAAGGAATTTTCCCCACCCCACACTTAAACAATGCAATGTCCTCAGTGCAAAAATAATAAAGTGCAAGGTAGAAGAAACTTCCCTGTAGTGCGGGCCTCGTTCAAGCTTCCATACTGCATGGGGTACTCAGACTTCCCCTAACAAGTCATCGACAATAAGCAGGGGTGCGGCCAATAACTCAAAAAGGAGTACAGAAATTGCGAAACCACCCCAGCCGCGGTTCCACCCGCGGCGCGCCACCAAGGCGCCTGAAAATTTCTTCCGCACTGAATTCTTGTCCCTTCGCGCGATACCAAGCGCGGGGCATGCTTTAAAGCGCCTAAAATCCCTGACGAGGTCCTCTTCGAATGAGACATAGTACGACGTTAGTTCAAGGTGCAAACCAGACTAAACCACGTCGACTACATCTCGTGTCGCACTCCCAACACCTACAAAAATGACAAAATACAAACAAAAACTACGTGACACTATAAATAAAATAATACAAGTACAAACTCGGGTTGCCTCCCGAGAAGTGCCTCAGTTAACGTCGAGGAACGACGACACTTTTAGCTCACTTCCAGCATTTATGTCTTCTCTTCTTACGACGAACCTTTGCTTTCTTCCTTTCTTTGAGAGAACCCATCTTCAACTTCACATGTGATGTGCCATTGCTATCTTGTTCCATATTCTGCTCACACACGTCATTTGGTTTACTTCCATGTTCTTGTTTGACACATTCGATCATAGAGCACTCTTCAACCTTAGTTATGTGCTCCTTTTCATTATAAACCTTGAAAATAACCTTTTCTCCATGCGCTCTAACAGTCATCTCTCCCAGCTCCATGTCAATAATTGCCTTCGAGGTGACTAAGAATGGTCTCCCCAAAATGATTGGAGCTTCTCGGTCGTCTTCATAATCTAGGATTACAAAATCAGCAGAGAATGTAAACTTACCAACTTTAAGCAACACATCCTCCAACTTACCATCAGGGCGAGTGAGTGATCCATCCACTATCTTAAGAGTAACTGAAGAGGGCTTGATTGCTCCTAGCCCTAACCTTTTGCAAACAGATAGAGGCATGAGATTTATGCTCGCACGCAGATCACACAATGCACCAGTGATATTATGCCCTCCAATGGTGCAAGAAATAGTAAACCTCCTAGGATCTTGAAGTTTTGGAGGTAGCTTGCTCAAGATTGTGCTACACTCCTCGACTAACTCAACTGTATCTATCTCTTGAGGCTTTTTCTTCTTGACTAAAATCTCTTTTAAGAACTTTACAAAGGATGGCCTCAATTCAAACACATCAGTCAAAGGAATGTTAACTTGAAGCTCTTTCAACATACTCACAAAGTTTTGATACTGGGCAACATCCTTCGATGGTATAAGTCTATGCGGGAATGGTGGAGGTGGCAAAGGTGCCTCCTTTTTCTCTTCTTTCTTCTTTACCTTCTGCACTTTTTCAACTTTTTCTATTTCAGCTCTCTCCTCAGACTTGGCCATCAGCTCTCCACCTTCAATTAAAGTCACTGCAAGACATTGCTCAGGCCCTTTGCTAACAGTATTCAATCCAGCATCACTAGGGGATGCTCCATGTTGTCTAGAATTTGTAGCGCCCACCAACTGCCCCAACTGGTGCTCCAGGTTCTTTTGAGCATTGACAAGATCTTGTATGGCATGTGCATGGGCTGCAGTGTCAGCTATCATTCTCTGCTGGCCTGCCATTAGCTGCTTTAGCATATCTTCAACTGAATTGCTAACCTGCTGTGGTGGAGCTGGAAGTGGTTGGTAATTATTTGGGGCTCTCATATTGCCTTGATAATAAGCATTACCAAACTGATTTTGACCCTGCGGCCTGTTTTGATTACCCACATAATAAACTGACTCTAGATTAGAGGAGCAAACCTCTGTAGCATGATCTTGACCACAAACCTCACAAAAACTCTGGAGTTGTTGCACTGGAGCCACTGGTTGCTGAATCTTTAGCTTGCTGATTTGGTTGGCAATGGCGTCCATCTTTGCATTCAATGCTGAGATTTCATCTAGTTGAAGTACACCAGCAGCCTTTTGAGTAGTAGCTCTACCATCACCCTGCCAGTCAGGATTGCTCTGCGAGAATTTATCTAGTAACTCATAAATCTGGTCAAAGTTCAAGGCCAAGACTTGGCCTCCAGCTGCAGCATCTACCACGATCTCAGTGTGAGCAGTCAACCCTTCGACAAAAGTATGTGCCAGAACCTCATTTGATTGGTTATGGTGTGGACAATCTCTCAGTAAAGCTTTAAACCGCTCCCAGGCTGAATACAAAGACTCTCCTTCTCTCTGTCTGAAGGACATAATTTCACTCCTCAGCTTGGCTGTCTTGGCAGATGGATAAAACTTAGCTAAGAACTTCTTAGCTAAATCATCCCAAGTAGTGATAGACCCAGGCTTTTCAGCCTTTAACCACTCCCTTGTTGTCCCAATCAGTGAAAACGAGAACAATGTCAAGCGAACATAATCAGTAGGAACTCCCGTCGGTGTATAAGTATCACTGATCTCCAAGAAATTCTGAATGTGTTGCTGCAGATCTTCATGAAGTAATCCACCATATTGCCCAGTCGCATGCAGCAACTGAATCATGCCGAGCTTAATCTCAAAGTGCCCGGTGATAGTGGGCTTCACAATGCTAGACGCCACTCTCCCCAGGCTGGGAAGAGCAACATCTCGCACCGCTACTGCTCGTTCTTCTGCCATTTCAGTAGGTAAAGATCAAGCAGGACCTAATACCTGAAACAGCAAAAAACTCAAAACAAAAATTAAACCTGAATAGATAATACGTAATCGTTCAAAAAGAAATCAGTTAATTGTTAGTCCCCGGCAACGGCGCTAAAAACTTGTTGCTCCCAACGCACACGCAAGTATACGTGGTCGACAAGTAATAAAGTGATAAGTAGAGTATCGTTCCCACGAGGACTATTCAGACTGGACTCCTAACAAATAATTTCTTAACAATTATTCAGGGATCTTTTCCAATAGTGAGAATATTATCAACTACAAAAATAGTAATTAAAATGGTAGAAGTGAATTCAAACAATGGAGCAAAAATTGGTTGTTATCAGTAATAAGGAGACGGTCCAGGGTTAGAGCTGCGACCAATCCAGTTGAGTTATCCTGTTGATTCCACTTCTTAAGTCCCAAGATTGCTAACTAACAGGTTAATTGTACCCGTAAAAACCTGTCGATTCTTCACGGTCTATGCAAGCTACTCTAACGCCTATATGTCTATGGAGTTAAATCACATGCACGCATTAACGAACTCTGTATTTACCTAAGCAAGGTGAATAGGTATAGGTCTATCCTACCCATAAATTGATTCCCCGATGCCCAGGTTCAAAATCAAGCCCTATTCTTTGTTACGTGCGTTAATAAATTCCCTCTGTCGAGTTCAATCTAAGAACCGTAGATAGTGTTCAATTATTCGGCCGTTATAATCAAACAATTATGATCAAGAAAGAATAAACAATCTGTAATTGGAATTCAATTCATGGAAATCAACATTCAAACCTCAACCTTCATGAATTCGCTCTAGCCCTAGAACGATATATTTAGCTATGCTTACTCATAATAACAACACAAGGATTTGATGAAATAGTGAAATAATGATGTAATAAATTAATGGAAGGAAGAAAAACCCTTGTTTAAGATGTTATGAGCTCTCAAATATGTTCCAAAGTCTGAACTCCTCTCCAAAACTAAGTAGAAGAGTATTTATAGTGTTTACAAAAGCCTAGCAAATAGTTACGCCTAAGCCTAGACGAAATAGGAAATCCAAAAACGCTCCAGAGGCGCTATAGCTGGCGCGCCGTGCCTCAAACCGCGTGGAACCAAGCAGAGGACGTCGAATCTTGCATGTAACGGCCATGCCCCGCGTCCCAAAACGTGGAAGAAAGTTGGGCGCTGCAGTGGGCGCCCCGCGCCACCTATAGCGCCAGGCTAATTTCTCTGCTTTCGTCGTTCGCAGCTTGCTTCGTTCCGTGCCTTCGCATGCTCGATCCAATCCTCAATCCAAATTCAATATTTTCTTGCTCGATTATGCTCTTCAAAGCTCAAATTGCACCTCACAACATCCTACAAGTCACACGACACAAAATCAGTGCAAAATCACATTCGTCAAGTAGAAAACGGGCGAATAAAGTACTCAAACGGGAGGAAATATTAAGGAAATATAAGCATAACATGCCAAACATCATTCCATATTTCAAAATTCCTATCAAAATTCTTCATTTATTTATATTCACTTATTACACTTTTACTTTGAACCTAAACATGTGTTCGTCTAGATTCGTTCATTTGCACCATACAGTTTTCCACATATTTCTTGTATAAAATATATTTTTCGCTTTATTTCTTTTAAATTTCATTTTGAACCTAGACATAAAGCCTAACCAAATACATCCTTTACATATCCCTTTTTCCTAAAATCAGTCTAAATCTATTATCACCATAATATTTCCCAATCTTCTCCATCTAATCTCTTTAATCACTCCACCAATATCCCCCATATCTCTCCTCCTAATCTTTTCTTCCTAAACTAATCCTCAATCCCATTTCAAGAAAAACTCTTCATATACATTGATATCTTCACTCACACTGACACGGATAGCAAACCCTCTCCGTGGCTTTCTTCTTCCTCAGCACATACCCACTCCTTCTTCCTCACAGTACCCGACCCTCATTTTTTCTCTACTTTACATACACCCCACACCCTTTTGCAAAATAGTACCATAGACACATAACACAAATAATCAGCATTCACAGTTTACCCCCTCGTGATTCTTCTTCTCAAACACACCAAACACACACTGTCACCCGCCTAATTCCCCTCCTTCTTATGATGACATCATCATCAGATACACAAAAGACCCTTCTTGGTCTTCTCCTCCGCATACACCTTATACACAGTACACTCTTTCTCCCCCATCTACACAGCCACAAATATCTCCACCAACACACATATTCACACGATTAGATACCCCACGCAGACATCGCATTCTCTAATTGGGTTTCCTTCTTCCCCACAAAAGAACAGAGATACATACATCAGACACACCACCACAGACCACATGCACTGACCCCAACCCCCTCGTCTCCAAAATCCCCATATACCAACACTACACACACTAAATCAAGACCAGAAACAGGTAATAGAGGATCGGGGGAGTTCACTTTCAGAAGCGGAGAGATGATCGGGGACAGGGGTTATTGATCGAAAACAAGAAATAACACAAAATGGGATCCGAGTCGAAATCCCCATCACTGGCTCTTTGTTTCTCTATTTTCATGCAATTTCTGTCTTTCGTGCTACTCTCTTGTTGTTCAGTATCGTTGACAGGAAGGAGGGTAAAGCAGAACAAGAAACAAGATCTGGACATTGGGGTTGAGAAAAGGCGGAGCGACAGTTGTTTTAGCCTCCGCCGGCGGTGATAGTGACGGTAGAAAGTCACCGTCGCCGGTGTCTTTTGTTCTGGCTATCTGAAAACAGAGGAGACAAAGGAGATGAGTCGTAGTGACGCTTGGGTATCCCCCACTAGCAGTCGCTCCCCTTCTCCTCCGCCCCGCGTTGGTGGTGTCGTTCGCCGCTACTGGACTTTTGTTGGAAGATTTGATTCTGGTTTATTCGTCCCTTAACTCTGTTTTGTTTGGTCCTGTGTGTTTTCTGATAATTTTACTTGGCCAGTTGATTTGTAGCATTTTTGTTGACTGCAGTTGACTCTTATCTACGCTGATGGGATATTTCTGATAAAGGAGCTCGTTGCGGATATTTCTGATCAAAACTGGTTTGGAGCATATACTACACAATACACGTTGGCCCGTGAAAATATTTTAATTTGAGGCCTACGCATGGAATTGACGGATATACAACGAATTGGACGGACGCTATATCAATTACGGCCAAGGAAAATAATAATTTATTTGAGGCATACTGATTTGAACGGATAAACAATCCCATTCCCGTGTCGCTAAAACAAAACAAAAAAGGCTATGATGACGTGTACGAGCCGTGATTGCAAAATGAGTCGGTGATGGAATAGTGGGACCGATACTTGGCATGGCAACACTACCGGCCGGCGTGTTTGCAGCCGTACTGACGTCCCTAACCTCCACCCAATTCACACACACCTGAGCCGACACTTTATAAAAACCCCTTTCCCCTTTATTTTAAATTATTATTATTATTATTATCACTATTAACATTATTATTATTAACATTATTATTGTTATTATTATTATCAATTACTTCTTTATTAATACTAACCTTATTTTCTTTATAATTTTTGCGAGGTAAACTTGGATGAGAGACGACGTTTTAGTTTGAAAAAGAGCAAAGAAAAATTATTTTATTACCATTATTATTCTCATCATTAATATTTTCTTACCATTATTATTATGGCTATTAATTACAACACTAACCTGTTTTCTTTATATTTTGCAAGGAAAATTTGGATGGAAGACAATTTGGAAGAAAACAATTAAAAGAAAATAACCTTTTATTATGATTATCATTAATGTTATTATTATCACTAGCATTTTATTTTCATCACTATTATTATCATTATTCTCATCATTATTAATTGTCGCACTAACTCCTTTTCATTTTTATTGCGAGGTACCTTTGGAAAAAGCCAATTAGTGAATTGAAACATTTTTCATTATTATATGCATATAAATGATTATATTATTATTCGCCTATTTTTAGTTAGTTATTTATTCTTTTATAATTCTTAGAATCACAATTATTTAGTCCGCCGATAACCACATTTGGTGGAGCTCGAGAGGTGCCTAACCCCTTCCTTTCGAGTTAACTTGAACCTCTTACCTAGAATTCCTGGTTCGTAGACTAAGTTTTGGAGTTAATTGTAAAATTAGCTAGAAACAAAATAGGTGCCCTAATACGCCTAGTTAAAAATATGTTAGGTGGCGACTCCAACTCTTTACCCGTGAGTTACCCACTAAGTCGAGCCCTATTTCGAACTTTAACCGGTTCGGGTAAAAATAGGATGCGACACCTGGTAAGGGGATGGAGTCTGCTCGAGCTATGGTAAGAGCACCACCACTTTTCAAGATGCTCTAGCACCTTTTGATAGAAAGGTACTCTCTTCAATTTGGCTATCACTACTCTAAAGTGATAGCTAAAATGAAGACGTGTATACCACCATTCTTTAGCTTTTAGATTAGTTCTAACACATGGCCTAACAAATTTTTTTGTACAAAGGGAGAGTCTCGCTCACTTAGCACCCCAGGTTCGTTTTGTATATAGGTGTGAGCACCTATCCTAGGCTAGTGAGTTGATCTTGATGCTATATTTTCTCCCTTTGGTAGGTTACCATCATAGTTAAGGAGGTAAGGTATATGTGCCTATCCATTGTACTTTGTAATTTAATGTTGCTGTTGTTTATATACAAGTTGGAGTCTATGCCTAATCCCACACTGGAACTGGTAGGCGTGTCCTTAAAAACACAACTTACTTGGTCTAGTGAGTTTAAAAAAAAAAAAAAACAAAACCCCAAACCCTAAGTAACTCTGCATGAAGTTGTACATGCAGGGACCTGGGATGAACAAAGTGTGAGGGAGTTACTTCCTGAGGACTTTGTATGTATTACAAAATATTACTCCTCCAAATTGCGCCAATGAAAGGGACAAGCTATTTTGGATGCCAGAGTCAAGAGGTAACTTTACAATGAGTTCTGCTTATCACTTGGTAAGGCATTAAGAGGTAGCTAGAGACCTATACGAGCATATATGGGTTAAAGGTATACCTTTTACGATGTCATTTTTCTTATGGAGATTGTGGAAGTTCAAGTTGCTGCTGGATGAAACTTTAAAAAGATGGGGAGTTCAATTCGCATCAAGATATCATTGTTGTATATCCCCTAGTGTCGAGACGGTTTCTCATGTTTTTTACATGCTCCAGTTGCAAAATATTTGTGGAAATACTTTGCGTGTTCTGTAGGTTTAAATATTGATGGCTTGTGTTAAAGCAACTGCACCGAACAAATAAGCCCGAGGGGCATTTTAGTAATTTCCCACTGGCTTGAAAGTTAGTTACAGTTAGTTGGAAAGTGTCATGTCAGCTCATGCTTTCCTTGTGATCCAACTGATCTGATTTAGTGTATATATATCCCCAAAAATTCCAAAAGACGCAAACTTGACACTGGGGCAGAAATTTTTGAGGTCCCTTCAAAACTTTCAAAAAAAGTCTTTACAACAGCAACGTGATAGCCTCCTTAGCACATCGCATGACGTAATAGTGGAATTCTACTTGTTGCACTTTAATCTTGATGCATCGATTGAGGGTACATAGCCCGATGTCAAATTTTGCACTTTAAATTAGCTGAGGGTACACATCCCGAAGCGTCGATTGAGGGTACACAACCCGATATCGATTTGTCATTTATATTAGCTGAGGGTACACAGCCCGAAGCGTCGATTGAGGGTACACAGCCCGATATCGATTTGTCATTTAAATTAGCTGAGGGTACACAGCCCGAAGCGTCGATTGAGGGTACACAGCTCGATATCAATTTGTCATTTACATTAGTTGAGGGTACACAGCCCGAAGCATCAATTGAGGGTACACAGCCCAATATCGATTTGTCATTTACATTAGCTGAGGATACACAGCCCGAGGCGTCGATTGAGGGTACACAGCCCGATATCGATTTGTCATTTACATTAGCTGAGGTACACAGCCCGAAGCGTCGGTTGAGGGTACATAGCCAGATATCGATTTGCATTTAAATTAGCTGAGGGTACACAGCCCGAAGCGTCGGTTGAGGGTACACAGCCTGATATCGATTTGTATTTAAATTAGCTGAGGGTACACAGCCCGAAGCATCGGTTGAGGGTACACAGCCCGATATCGATTTGTCATTACATTAGCTGAGGGTACACAGCCCGAAGCGTCGGTTGAGGGTACACAGCCCGATATCGATTCGCATTTACATTAGCTGAGGGTACACAGCCCGAAGCGTCGATTGAGGTTACACAGCCCGATATCGATTTGTCATTTACATTAGCTGAGGGTACACAGCCCGATGCGTCGATTGGGGGTACACAGCCCGATATCGATTTGCATTTTTATTTTGCGGAGGGTACACAGCCTGGTGCATCGACGGAGGGTACGCACCCCGATGTCGAAACTGACACCGCGGAGGGTACACAGCCCGATGCAAATTTTGACATTGTAACAGGAAGACAGCCTGGAGGGTAGACAACCCAGGGAGAGGACAACATGACAAAGGGTAGACAGCCTGGCGAAAGGATAGCATAACAAAGGGTGCGCAACCAAGATGAAAGAATGATAGGCAACCCTGTATGAAGAGATACACAACTCAATACGAAAAGAGTATACAGCCTGACGTGACGAGCACACTTTTAAAGGACGAAAAATAATGGACATACAATCCGGCGTCACACTAGCAAGATGATCCAACGACAGTTCAGCACGACAAGGCAACTACCTCCTGACGTGAAGCACTTAGCAAATGGATACCCCCCAGAGGAGAGGCACACATTCCCTAGCACTGGGTACCTGAAAGCGGACCAGACAATGAGAGATCAATCCAACAGAGAAGTTTACTTTATATTTACTTTTATCTCAATTTGCATTTGTCTTGATTTTGCTATAGGGACTCTCCGATCTCTCGAAAAACCCCTGCGTCCCACTCTCACACCTGCTCCTAAAATCACTACTAATTGTGCAACCAAAAAACCTCAAACACATACAAAGCATCATCCCAAGACCCAATTCAAAAGGCCTAAGACAATGCTTTTGCTACACCCATAAACTACCTATTTTGCCGAGCTCCAAAGCGCCCAAAGCCACGATTCCATACTCGCACCAGTGATCTACCTAATCCTCCCTTTCCGATTGGGTACCAGCTTCGGATTCCTTTCTATTCGTGCCTATCTGTTTGAATCATGCATATTCATCGAGCTTTACTCCTCAATATTCCTCAGTTCATTCAAGATAATGTTAAGGCCAAGATGACTCCTCTATCGAGTTATAGTGAAAAATGTACCCATCAAACCCCTCTTTATGGGTGTGTCGTGCACCACATCTTCATAACTAGGACGTTTACAAGCCTATTTCACCATATTAGATCTATCGATGTTATCTCGACTTCGACAACGCCTTTGTCCTACCTGCAAAATACCTATTCTGTCGAATTCTGACATGCCCAAAAGCCGATCTTCTCATACTCCCACAAGTAATCTGCCTAATCCTTCATTGCAAATTAGGATGCCATGTTGCATTTCCTTCCAACTGATGTTTACTTCGCCTATCCAAGCCTATCTACGTCAATCGTGCGTGTCTTCGTGCTTAATCGTGCCAGTCTGCTTGAGTCGTGCGCATCTATAAAATTCGCTCTCTAAATTCTCCCCAGTTCAATCAAGGCGATATTAGAGGCGAGTTTACTCATTTCTCGAGATGAAGTGGAAACTATGTACATATAAACTCCTTTTTTATGGGTGTGTAGCGTACCACATCTTCATAACTAGGATGATTATATGCCTCTTTTCCCACACTCGATCTATTGATGTTATCTCATCTTCGCTAGCGCCTCGGCTTCATTCTTCATTCATCCCGCCGAAAAGGCAAAACATGCACGAATCTAAACTTTACATACTTCGATAAGTTTAGTCTTTACATCCAAAATCGTGCGTCAAAAACATCTCACACAGGCAACATGCAATTCTAGAACTACACACGACCTGATTCTCGCGAAACCCGAGATATGTAGGCAACTCAGAGACCGGGGTTCGGCCAAAAACACCCCCAAAACTCTCATTTTCCCTTTCCAAGTATTTTGCCTACCAGTCGTGACAAAATTGGCTACTCCGTCAACTATCTTTGCCCGAAGACTCTTTCATCATACTCGGGCAAAGAGGGGCAGCTGTTGACACCCAATTTTTCCCTCTTTTTTCTAAAATTGGCTATAATTTAACTTAAAGGAGCAATTTGGCTATTTGTACAAAATGTGCATTAGAAACCATGCATTTATGTGCGTTATCCCCTACCTATAGATTACATACCTAAATATGGCTATATTACATAATTTTGCATCATTTAGGCTTTTCGTCAAACTATGAATATTTGTGCAATTTAATATGTCACATAATTGCATCATTTAGACTACATGTCAAATTTATTTCAATTTGTGGTTGTTTGTGCAAATTAGTAATTATCTGGGATTATCTATATTTAAATAATTTTATTTGAGTTTATTTAATTATTATTTGTGCATTTTATACAAATATATATTTATATTTTTATTTTTTTGCACATTTAAGATGAATATTGGCCAATTAAAAAGAAAGCTTCCAAATTCCTTTTTATTATTAATTCTTCCATGTTGCTCCCAACGCACACGCAAGTATACGTGGTCGACAAGTAATAAAGTGATAAGTAAAGTATCGTTCCCACGAGGACTATTCAGACTGGACTCCTAACAAACAATTTCTTAACAATTATTCAGGGATCTTTTCCAATAGTGAGAATATTATCAACTACAAAATAGTAATTAAAATGGTAGAAGTAAATTCAAACAATGGAGCAAAAATTGGTTGTTATCAGTAATAAGGAGACGGTCCAAGGTTAGAGCTGCGACCAATCCAGATGAGTTGTCCTGTTGATTCCACTTCTTAAGTCCCAAGATTGCTAACTAACAGGTTAATTGTACCCGTAAAAACCTGTCGATTCTTCACGGTCTATGCAAGCTACTCTAACGCCTATATGTCTATGGAGTTAAATCACATGCACGCATTAACGAACTCTGTATTTACCTAAGCAAGGTGAATAGGTATATGTCTATCCTACCCACAAATTGATTCCCCGATGCCCAGGTTCACAATCAAGCCCTATTCTTTCTTATGTGCGTTCATAAATTCCCTCTGTCGAGTTCAATCTAAGAACCGTAGATAGTGTTAAATCATTCGGCCGTTATAATCAAACAATTATGATCAAGAAAGAATAAACAATCTGTAATTGGAATTCAATTCATGGAAATCAACATTCAAACCTCAACCTTCATGAATTCGCTCTAACCCTAGAACAATATATTTAGCTACGCTTACTCATAATAACAACACAAGAATTTGATGAAATAATGAAATAATGATGTAATAAATTAATGGAAGGAAGAAAAACCCTTGTTCAAGATGTTATGAGCTCTCAAATTTGCTCCAAAGTTTGAACTCCTCTCCAAAACTAAGTAGAAGAGTATTTATAATGTTTACAAAAGCCTAGCAAATAGTTACGCCTAAGCCTAGACGAAATAGGAAATCCAAAAACGCTCCAGAGGCGCTATAGCTGGCGCGCCGTGCCTCAAACCGCGTGGAACCAAGCAGAGGACGTCGAATCTTGCATGTAACGGCCATGCCCCGCGTCCCAAAACGTGGAAGAAAGTTGGGCGCTGCAGTGGGCGCCCCGCGCCACCTATAGCGCCAGGCTAATTTCTCTGCTTTCGTCGTTCGCAGCTTGCTTCGTTCCGTGCCTTCGCGTGCTCGATCCAATCCTCAATCCAAATTCAATCTTTTCTCGCTCGATTATGCTCTTCAAAGCTCCAATTGCACCTCACAACATCCTACAAGTCACACGACACAAAATCAGTGCAAAATCACATTTGTCGACTAGAAAACAGGCGAATAAAGTACTGAAACGTGAGGAAATATTAAGGAAATATAAGCATAACATGCCAAGCATACCCTACACTTGAACCTTTGCTCGCCCTCGAGCAATTACAAATAAATTCCCAACCTAGGTAGAACAGGTCTGCCTATGACTATGGTTGATACCGACCATTGAATAAATGCATACATGACTACTATGGGTCCAACAAACATGCCAACAATATATTAAACATCAAAACATGAGAACAACCACCCCAAGACAACTCAAATACACAAACTCGACTCATTGCAACCTTGCTCCCACAAAGTCACACCTATCTGCTCAACCAAAAAGCCACTACTTCACCTATCTCATGCAAACCATGTGCCCTCACCAAACGATGAAGAAAGAGAGTGTCCCCCAAATATCACACACAAAAATGAATATCAAGAATGGAATGGGGACAATAGCATAGAAAGACTTGCTCACTCTCATGAAAAGTTCCCATGTCACACACGATGTACCATAGGCTTGCCCGTAGTGTAGGACTCCACTAATGTAAGCTCACTCCTGTCCGGATTAACTAGGACTTTACAGAGTTGTAATGTAGGCTAAGGGGCTGGTAGGATAAATATGGGTAATAGTGACTACCTCTCTAAGCATTTTAACACATCACATTCAATTTAAACACATATCTCATCAAAGCCACCCAATTCACCACCCAACAAATTTCACACACACCTTTTTCAACAAGTAGCAATTTTTCTTTTAAGCACAACACTAGCAAGGATGGATATTTATTTCTTTTCTTTTTTCTTTTTTCAGCTTTTTTTTTCATTTGTTTTTTTCTATTCAATTCTTTCCAAACCTTGCTAATGCTCCTTCAACTACTTCACAATTTATCAAGTATTCCTCTCATTGGTTCCACTCAAAAACCTCCCAATACTTCAACCACAAACTCCACAATAATATAAAATTATCAATTAAATTGCTTAAGGAGTAAATGGTCAAAAGAAGGCAAATAGGAACAAGTGGGTAGGCTTGTGGTGTGGGTGCCAGCAAAAGGTCAAAGGGATCACAACAATCAAGGGTGCATATAAAGGTAGGCAAATCAAGGTAAAAGGCTTATCCAAGAAGGCCTGTATCATCTCCCGACTAGAGCAAACCTAGGATTTCGCTTTGCACACACATGGGGCAAGTTCTAGACCCCAATATGCATCATGGAGTACAATAAGAATATGCCTCACATCACACATTGCACACAGTCCACACAAGATGATTCCATCACAACTCTCAATCAATCAAATAAGGTGCAATTTGTGAAATTTAAGCACTAATGCACAATAGTTCACAAAAGAGTCACATGAGTGGACTCAAGCATCTCAAGGGGGTCATTCCATTTTTTCTAGGCATGCATCACAATTTAAAACCAAAAGACACCACAAATAGCACATGCTCAAGTCCAAGTACATCGGTATCAAAAAAATCAAAGGCACCTAGCATTCTACCTAATTCTTCGTCTAGGGCCACCTAACAACTAATACTATCCTAATCCTAAAAAATAAAATATAACTCGGTTCAAAGGCCTCCCCGTGGAAAAGAACCGAGATCATAAGAAAAACCACGGGGTGGATGACATGTACCACTAACAAAGACTAAAGAGAAAATATTTTTGTAAATTTTTTATATTGAAACAAAAGCAAATACTAAAAAGGAAACAAAAATGTCAAGTGACAAAATAAAACTCCTAACGATACATGCATCAGTAACCTAAAAAATAAAAGGAATTTTCCCCACCCCACACTTAAACAGTGCAATGTCCTCAGTGCAAAAATAATAAAGTGCAAGGTAGAAGAAACTTCCCTGTAGTGCGGGCCTCGTTCAAGCTTCCATACAGCATGGGGTACTCAGACTTCCCCTAACAAGTCATCGACAATAAGCAGGGGTGCGGCCAATAACTCAAAAAGGAGTACAGAAATTGCGAAACCACCCCAGCCGCGGTTCCACCCGCGGCGCGCCACCAAGGCGCCTGAAAATTTCTTCCGCACTGAATTCTTGTCCCTTCGCGCGATACCAAGCGCGGGGCATGCTTTAAAGCGCCTAAAATCCCTGACGAGGTCCTCTTCGAATGAGACATAGTACGACGTTAGTTCAAGGTGCAAACCAGACTAAACCACGTCGACTACATCTCGTGTCGCACTCCCAACACCTACAAAAATGACAAAATAAAAACAAAAACTACGTGACACTATAAATAAAATAATACAAGTACAAACTCGGGTTGCCTCCCGAGAAGCGCCTTAGTTAACGTCGTGGCACGACGACACTTTTAGCTCACTTCCAGCATTTATGTCTTCTCTTCTTACGACGAACCTTTGCTTTCTTCCTTTCTTTGAGAGAACCCATCTTCAACTTCACATGTGATGTGCCATTGCTATCTTGTTCCATATTCTGCTCACACACGTCATTTGGTTTACTTCCATGTTCTTGTTTGACACATTCGATCATAGAGCACTCTTCAACCTTAGTTATGTGCTCCTTCTCATTATAAACCTTGAAAATAACCTTTTCTCCATGCGCTCTAACAGTCATCTCTCCCAGCTCCATGTCAATAATTGCCTTCGAGGTGACTAAGAATGGTCTCCCCAAAATGATTGGAGCTTCTCGGTCCTCTTCATAATCTAGGACTACAAAATCAGCAGAGAATGTAAACTTACCAACTTTAAGCAACACATCCTCCAACTTACCATCAGGGCGAGTGAGTGATCCATCCACTATCTTAAGAGTAACTGAAGAGGGCTTGATTGCTCCTAGCCCTAACCTTTTGCAAACAGATAGAGGCATGAGATTTATGCTCGCAGCAGATCACACAATGCACCAGTGATATTATGCCCTCCAATGGTGCAAGAAATAGTAAACCTCCCAGGATCTTGAAGTTTTGGAGGTAGCTTGCTCAAGATTGTGCTACACTCCTCGACTAACTCAACAGTATCTATCTCTTGAGGCTTTTTCTTCTTGACTAAAATCTCTTTTAAGAACTTTACAAAGGATGGCATCAATTCAAACACATCAGTCAAAGGAATGTTAACTTGAAGCTCTTTCAACATACTTACAAAGTTTTGATACTGGGCAACATCCTTCGATGGTATAAGTCTATGCGGGAATGGTGGAGGTGGCAAAGGTGCCTCCTTTTTCTCTTCTTTCTTCTTTACCTTCTGCACTTTTTCAACTTTTTCTATTTCAGCTCTCTCCTCAGACTTGGCCATCAGCTCTCCACCTTCAATTAAAGTCACTGCAAGACATTGCTCAGGCCCTTTGCTAACAGTATTCAATCCAGCATCACTAGGGGATGCTCCATGTTGTCTAGAATTTGTAGCGCCCACCAACTGCCCTAACTGGTGCTCCAGGTTCTTTTGAGCATTGACAAGATCTTGTATGGCATGTGCATGGGTTGCAGTGTCAGCTATCATTCTCTGCTGGCCTGCCATTAGCTGCTTTAGCATATCTTCAACTGAATTGCTAACCTGCTGTGGTGGAGCTGGAAGTGGTTGGTAATTATTTGGGGCTCTCATATTGCCTTGATAATAAGCATTACCAAACTGATTTTGACCCTGCGGCCTGTTTTGATTACCCACGTAATAAACTGACTCTAGATTAGAGGAGCAAACCTCTGTAGCATGATCTTGACCACAAACCTCACAAAAACTCTGGAGTTGTTGCACTGGAGCCACTGGTTGCTGTATCTTTAGCTTGCTGATTTGGTTGGCAATGGCGTCCATCTTTGCATTCAATGCTGAGATTTCATCTAGTTGAAGTACCCCAGCAGCCTTTTGAGTAGTAGCTCTACCATCACCCTGCCAGAGAGGATTGCTCTGCGAGAATTTATCTAGTAACTCATAAATCTGGTCAAAGTTCAAGGCCAAGACTTGGCCTCCAGCTGCAGCATCTACCACGATCTCAGTGTGAGCAGTCAACCCTTCCACAAAAGTATGTGCCAGAACCTCATTTGATTGGTTATGGTGTGGACAATATCTCAGTAAAGCTTTAAACCGCTCCCAGGCTGAATACAAAGACTCTCCTTCTCTCTGTCTGAAGGACATAATTTCACTCCTCAGCTGGGCTGTCTTGGCAGATGGATAAAACTTAGCTAAGAACTTCTTAGCCAAATCATCCCAAGTAGTGATAGACCCAGGCTTTTCATCCTTTAACCACTCCCTTGCTGTCCCAATCAGTGAAAACGAGAACAATGTCAAGCGAACATAATCAGTAGGAACACCCGTCGGTGTATAAGTATCACTGATCTCCAAGAAATTCTGAATGTGTTGCTGCAGATCTTCATGAAGTAATCCACCATATTGCCCAGTCGCATGCAGCAACTGAATCATGCCGAGCTTAATCTCAAAGTGCCCGGTGATAGTGGGCTTCACAATGCTAGACGCCACTCTCCCCAGGCTGGAAAGAGCAACATCTCACACCGCTACTGCTCGTTCTTCTGTCATTTCTGTAGGTAAAGATCAAGCAGGACCTAATACCTGAAACAGCAAACTAACAGGTTAATTGTACCCGTAAAAACCTGTCGATTCTTCACGGTCTATGCAAGCTACTCTAACGCCTATATGTCTATGGAGTTAAATCACATGCATGCATAAACGAACTCTGTATTTACCTAAGCAAGGTGAATAGGTATAGGTCTATCCTACCCACAAATTGATTCCCCGATGCCCAGGTTCAAAATCAAGCCCTATTCTTTCTTACGTGCGTTCATAAATTCCCTCTGTCGAGTTCAATCTAAGAACCGTAGATAGTGTTCAATTATTCGGCCGTTATAATCAAACAATTATGATCAAGAAAGAATAAACAATCTGTAATTGGAATTCAATTCATGGAAATCAACATTCAAACCTCAACCTTCATGAATTCGCTCTAACCCTAGAACGATATATTTAGCTATGCTTACTCATAATAACAACACAAGGATTTGATGAAATAATGAAATAATGATGTAATAAATTAATGGAAGGAAGAAAAACCCTTGTTCAAGATGTTATGAGCTCTCAAATATGTTCCAAAGTCTGAACTCCTCTCCAAAACTAAGTAGAAGAGTATTTATAGTGTTTACAAAAGCCTAGCAAATAGTTACGCCTAAGCCTAGACGAAATAGGAAATCCAAAAATGCTCCAGGGGCGCTATAGCTGGTGCCCCGCGCCTCAAACCGCGTGGAACCAAGCAGAGGATGTCGAATCTTGCACGTAACGGCCGTGCCCCGCGTCCCAAAACGCAGAAGAAAGTTGGGCGCTGCAGTGGGCGCCCCGCGCCACCTATAGCGCCAGGCTAATTTCTCTGCTTTCGTCGTTCGCAGCTTGCTTCGTTCCGTGCCTTCGCATGCTCGATCCAATCCTCAATCAAAATTCAATATTTTCTTGCTCGATTATGCTCTTCAAAGCTCAAATTGCACCTCACAACATCCTACAAGTCACACGACACAAAATCAGTGCAAAATCACATTTGTCAAGTAGAAAACGGGCGAATAAAGTACTCAAACGGGAGGAAATATTAAGGAAATATAAGCATAACATGCCAAACATCATTCCATATTTCAAAATTCCTATCAAAATTCTTCATTTATTTATATTCACTTATTACACTTTTACTTTGAACCTAAACATGTGTTCGTCTAGATTCGTTCATTTGCACCATACAGTTTTCTACATATTTCCTGTATAAAATATATTTTTCGCTTTATTTCTTTTAAATTTCATTTTGAACCTAGACATAAAGCCTAACCAAATACATCCTTTACATATCCCTTTTTCCTAAAATCAGTCTAAATCTATTATCACCATAATATTCCCCAATCTTCTCCATCTAATCTCTTTAACTACTCCACCAAAATCCCCCATATCTCTCCTCCTAATCTTTTCTTCCTAAATTAATCCTCAATCCCATTTCAAGAAAAACTCTTCATATACATTGATATCTTCACTCACACTGACACGGATAGCAACCCCTCTCCGTGGCTTTCTTCTTCCTCAGCACATACCCACTCCTTCTTCCTCACAGTACCCGACACTCATTTTTTCTCTACTTTACATACACCCCACACCCTTTTGCAAAATAGTACCATAGACACATAACACAAATAATCAGCATTCAAAGTATACCCCCTCGTGATTCTTCTTCTCAAACACACCAAACACACACTGTCACCCGCCTAATTCCCCTCCTTCTTAAGAGAGACATCATCATCAGATACACAAAAGACCCTTCTTGGTCTTCTCCTCCGCATACACCTTATACACAGTACACTCTTTCTCCCCCATCTACACAACCACAAATATCTCCACCAACATAAATATTCACACGATTAGATACCCCACGCAGACACCGCATTCTCTAATTGAGTTTCCTTCTTCCCCACAAAAGAACAGAGATACATACATCAGACACACCACCACAGACCACATACACTGACCCCAACCCCCTCGTCGTCTCCAAAATCCCCATATACCAACACTACACACACTAAATCAAGACCAGAAACAGGTAATAGAGGATCGGGGGAGTTCACTTTCAGAAGCGGAGAGATGATCGGGGACGGGGGTTATTGATCGAAAATAAGAAATAACACAAAATGGGATCCGAGTCGAAAACCCCATCACTGGCTCTTTGTTTCTCTGTTTTCAGCTAGTTTTATGCTACTCTCTTGTTGTTCAGTATCGTTGACAGGAAGGAGGGTAAAGCAGAACAAGAAACAAGATCTGGACATTGGGGTTGAGAAAAGGCGGAGCGACAGTGGTTTTAGCCTCCGCCGGCGGTGATAGTGACGGTAGAAAGTCACCGTCGCCGGTGTCTTTTGTTCTGGCTATCTGAAAACAGAGGAGACAAAGGAGATGAGTCGTAGTGACGCTTGGGTATCCCCCACTAGCAGTCGCTCCCCTTCTCCTCCGCCCCGCGTCGGTGGTGTCGTTCGCCGCTACTGGACTTTTGTTGGACGATTTGATTCTGGTTTATTCGTCCCTTAACTCTGTTTTGTTTGGTCCTGTGTGTTTTCTGATAATTTTACTTGGCCAGTTGATTTGTAGCATTTTTGTTGACTGCAGTTGACTCTTATCTACGCTGATGGATATTTCTGATAAAGGAGCTCGTTGCGGATATTTCTGATCAAAACTGGTTTGGAGCATATACTACACAATACACGTTGGCCCGTGAAAATATTATAATTTGAGGCCTACGCATGGAATTGACGGATATACAACGAATTGGACGGACGCTATATCAATTACGGCCAAGGAAAATAATAATTTATTTGAGGCATACTGATTTGAACGGATAAACAATCCCATTCCCGTGTCGCTAAAACAAAACAAAAAAGGCTATGATGACGTGTACGAGCCGTGATTGCAAAATGAGTCGGTGATGGAATAGTGGGACCGATACTTGGCAAGGCATCACGACCGGCCGGCGTGTTTGCAGCCGTACTGACGTCCCTAACCTCCACCCAATTCATACACACCTGAGCCGACACTTTATAAAAACCCCTTTCCCCTTTATTTTAAATTATTATTATTATTATTATTATTATTATCACTATTAACATTATTATTATTAACATTATTATTGTTATTATTATTATCAATTACTTCTTTATTAATAATAACCTTATTTTCTTTATAATTTTTGCGAGGTAAACTTGGATGAGAGACGACGTTTTAGTTTGAAAAAGAGCAAAGAAAAATTATTTTATTACCATTATTATTCTCATCATTAATATTTTCTTTCCATTATTATTATGGCTATTAATTACAACACTAACCTGTTTTCTTTATTTTGCAAGGAAAATTCGGATGGAAGACAATTTGGAAGAAAACAATTAAAAGAAAATAACCTTTTATTATGATTATCATTAATGTTATTATTATCACTAGCATTTTATTTTCATCACTATTATTATCATTATTCTCATCATTATTAATTGTCGCACTAACTCCTTTTCATTTTTATTGCGAGGTACCTTTGGAAAAAGCCAATTAGTGAATTGAAACATTTTTCATTATTATATGCATATAAATGATTATATTATTATTCTCCTATTTTTAGTTAGTTATTTATTCTTTTATAATTCTTAGAATCCCAATTATTTAGTCCGGCCGATAACCACATTTGGTGGAGCTCGAGAGGTGCCTAACCCCTTCCTTTCGAGTTAACTTGAACCTCTTACCTAGAATTCCTGGTTCGTAGACTAAGTTTTGGAGTTAATTGTAAAATTAGCTAGAAACAAAATAGGTGCCCTAATACGCCTAGTTAAAAATATGTTAGGTGGCGACTCCAACTCTTTACACGTGAGTTACCCACTAAGTCGAGCCCTATTTCGAACTTTAACCGGTTCGGGTAAAAATATGATGCGACAACTGGTAAGGGGATGGAGTCTGCTCGAGCTATGGTAAGAGCACCACCACTTTTCAAGATGCTCTAGCACCTTTTGATAGAAAGGTACTCTCTTCAATTTGGCTATCACTACTCTAAAGTGATAGCTAAAATGAAGACGTGTATACCACCATTCTTTAGCTTTTAGATTAGTTCTAACACATAGCCAAACAAATTTTTTTGTACAAAGGGAGAGTCTCGCTCACTTAGCACCCCAGGTTCATTTTGTATATAGGTGTGAGCACCTATCCTAGGCTAGTGTGTTGATCTTGATGCTATATTTTCTCCCTTTGGTAGGTTACCATCATAGTTAAGGAGGTAAGGTATATGTGCCTATCCATTGTACTTTGTAATTTAATGTTGCTGTTATTTATATACAAGTTGGAGTCTATGCCTAATCCCACACTGGAACTGGTAGGTGTGTCCTTAAAAACACAACTTACTTGGTCTAGTGAGTTTAAAAAAAAAACAAAACCCTAAACCCTAAGTAACTCTGCATGAAGTTGTACATGCAGGGACCTGGGATGAACAACGTGTGAGGGAGTTACTTCCTGAGGACTTTGTATGTATTACAAAATATTACTCCTCCAAATTGCGCCAATGAAAGGGACAAGCTATTTTGGATGCCAGAGTCAAGAGGTAACTTTACAATGAGTTCTGCTTATCACTTGGTAAGGCATTAAGAGGTAGCTAGAGACCTATACGAGCATATATGGGTTAAAGGTATACCTTTTACGATGTCATTTTTCTTTTGGAGATTGTGGAAGTTCAAGTTGCCGCTGGATGACACTTTAAAAAGATGGGGAGTTCAATTCGCATCAAGATATCATTGTTGTATATCCCCTAGTGTCGAGACGGTTTCTCATGTTTTTTACATGCTCCAGTTGCAAAATATTTGTGGAAATACTTTGCTTGTTCTATAGGTTTAAATATTGATGGCTTGTGTTAAAGCAACTGCACTGAACAAATAAGCCCGAGGGGAATTTTAGTAATTTCCCACTGGCTTGAAAGTTAGTTACAGTTAGTTGGAAAGTGTCATGTCAGCTCATGCTTTCCTTGTGATCTAACTGATCTGATTTAGTGTATATATATCCCCAATGTATTCCCTTGTTACTCAAGATAATGAATTACATTCCATTCTCTCATTCTCTCTCATAACCTAGATTAGTTTTCCTACTGTTCTTCTTCTTCTTCATCGAGCTTCTTCAATCTGCTTCAATGGCTAACAGACTTGCATCAGCTCATGGTATCAGAGCCACTAGCAGATACTGAATCAGTGACTCAATTTTTCTTTTCTGGTAATCTCTTTCCTACTTCTCTGAATTATCTTCTTGGTTCTTGAACTTTTAAGACTTCCGCTAGGGTAACCATGGCACAAATTAATGAATCTACTGTCCAACAAGTACTGGATCACAATCACCCTCTATATCTACACTCGAATGATGTTAGTGGAATTGCATTAGTTTCTATACAGTTAACTGGGAGTGAAAACTACTCACTATGGAGTAGATCTATGAGAATTGCCCTGCTAGGAAGAAATAAATTTGGTCTGGTTGATTGATCTTGCAAGAAAGACCAATATACTGAGAATCTGTGGACCCAGTGGGAGATGTGTAATGCGATTATTTTATTATGGTTGATGAACTCAGTCTCTAGCAGTCTACTAGGTGGAGTAGTGTATGCTTCTAATGCCCAATTAGTGTGGGAAGACTTGAAAGAAAGATTTGATAAAACAAATGACTCAAGAACTTTCCAGTTGCATAAAGAAATTTTAACCCTGATTCAAGGAACTAGTTCTGTTTCTGTGTATTTCACTAAGCTCAAGGATTTATGGGATGAGTTTGAAGCATTGGTACCTACACTTGGGTGTGACTGTGAGAAATCAAAAGATTTCAAGGCATACTTGCAAAGACTGAAATTGTATCAGTTCCTTATGGGACTAAATGAAACTTATCTTCAGGCTAGAAGCCAAATTCTGCTAATGAGTCCCACACCTACAGTAAACCAAGCCTATGCCATGATTATAGGAGATGAAAGCCAAAACAGGGTTAGTTCTCACACTGGTGTTCTTGGAGCTGCACCTGCAATAGGAGGCATGGATCAGGCAGCCATGTATTCTCAGACTAAGGCTCAGCAAACTTATAGAAAGCAGCCAAGGAATTTGTTCTGTGAATTCTGCAAGTTGACTAATCATAATAAGGAGGAATGCTGGAAATTACACCCTGAGAAGAAAAGAAGAAGGACTGGAAACTCAGCATATTGTGTTCAAACTGATGGCAACACTAGCCAAGATAGTGGACAAAGCCTACAGCAGCTGACATTTACTCCAGATCAATATGCACAGATCTTGCAACTTCTGGGAAATCAGCATCCTACCAACTATTCAGCTGCAAACTTAGCCGGTACCGGCACTACTTTCTTAGTGTCTAGTAGCAATCATGACTGGATTATTGACACTGGAGCCACCAATCATATGGTGTCAGATGTATCTCTACTTGATAGCAATTCTACACAGCTAAGTAGTTCCAAATCTGTCTTTCTACCTAATGGGGATGTTGCCTATGTGACACATACTGGTGAATGCACAATTACAGAGGGTAGCACCCTACATAATGTCTTCTACTTGCCCCAGTTCAAGTACAATTTATTGTCAGTCTCTCAAATAACCAAAGACCTTGGGTGCTCAGTCACCTTCTTTCCACATTTCTGTGTATTCCACGAACTCTGCAGTGGGAAGGTGAGGATGATTGGTAAGGAGAGAAATGGCCTATATCTGATGAAAGGCAAAGGGGCACAAAACCAGGAAGCAGTCAGTTTAGCAGCAGGCATGAAAGATACTGAAATAAACCTGTGGCACAAGAGGCTTGGCCACATATCTACAACTGTGTTGAAGAAAGTTCTACCAGCAGATAGTACTAAAATTAGTAAAGTTATAGATGCTTGTTCAGTTTGCCCCTGTGCTAAGCAAACTAGGCTTCCTTTTCCTGTTAGTTCTATTAGTAGCAAAGCCAGCTTTGATTTGTTACATGTTGATGTATGGGGTCCCTACAAAACTCTTACAGTTGATGGCAACAAGTATTTCTTGACTATAGTGGATGATTGGACAAGAATGACCTGGATATTTCTTTTAAAATTAAAGTCTGATGTGTGTGTGGTACTACAGAACTTCTTTACTCTAGTAGTAAATCAATTTAGCTCTTCTGTAAAGACTATTAGAACAGATAATGGTACTGAATTCCTAAATTCAGTGTGACTCTATGTTCAAGAGGTTAGGGATAGTCCACCAGAGATCATGTGCCTACACTCCTAAGCAGAATGGGGTTGCTGAAAGAAAACACAGGCACATACTTGAGGTAACAAGAGCCATCAGGTTTCAAGCCAACGTCCCTCTCAGATTCTGGGGTCACTGTATACAAGCTGCATATCTGATAAACAGAATTCCTTCTTCAGTAATAGGGAATATTTCTCCCTATCAAAAGCTTTACAAAAGGAAACCAGCTCTACATCATCTCAAAATAATAGGTTGTCTATGTTATGCAAAACTGGTCCAGGAGTAAGATAAATTAGCACCTAGGACTAGAGCTACAATACATATGGGATATTCTGAAGTGCAAAAGGGCTACATTCTATATGACCCTGATCAGAAGGTGTTTTTTGTAAACAGAGATGTGTCCTTCAGAGAAGAAGTGTTTCCATTTAAGACACATCAAACTATACCTCCTGTATTTGTGGACAACTGGCCAAAAGATGATGAACACAGTATAGATCAATGGCATCTAGAGGGAGATGAGATGCATGATCAACTTCCTATTGGTACAGCTCACATACAACTACCTGAAATTCCTGACCCTGATGACATACAACCACCTGCACCAGCACAAAATGAAGATGTTGAGCACCTTCAAAATGTGGCACAGCCACCAAATCAACCAGTGCAACCAGTGGTAACCAGACCCCTTAGGACAGAGAATTTACCAATCTGGATGAAGGATTTTGTCTCACTAGGGGTACATAATAATATTACCTATCCTATGAACAAATACATGTCCTATGATCATTTACCAGGAAAATACCAAGCTTATATTGCTGCATTCTCAGCAGAGACTGAACCTACATCTTATGCTCAAGCTGTTAAAGATCCTAGATGGATAGAGGCCATGAAGTTAGAAATTGATGCTCTTGAAAACAACAAGACATGGAAAGTAGTGACTCTGCCTCCTGGAAAAAGGCCAATAGGCTGCAAATGGATATACAAGATTAAGTACAAAGCTTCAAGTGAAATAGAGAGATTCAGAGCAAGACTGGTGGCAAAAGGGTTCAGTCAAAAGGAAGGTATAGACTATCATGAAACCATTTCACCAGTGGTGAAAATGGTCACAGTTAGAACGTCATTTCCATAGCAGCTTCAAAGCATTAGAGTATACATCAGATGGATGTATACAATGCCTTTCTGCAAGGTGACTTAAATGATGAGATTTACATCAATTTGCCACAAGGATTTAAGAGCCAGGGGGAGAACCAAGTGTGTAGGGTCACTAAATCCTTATATGGGCTCAAACAGGCACCAAGACAATGGAATGCAAAATTGACTGAAGCTCTACTAAAAATGTAGTTCAATCAGAGTCAATTAGATCACTCTCTCATCACTAGAAAGACCAGTCTAGGTACTATGATAGTACTAGTCTATGTGGATAACATGCTCATCACTGGAGACAAGTTGGAACTGATTGAGGAGACCAAAAGCAAACTGCAGCAAGCTTTTAAGATGAAAGATCTAGGAGAACTCAAGTATTTCCTGGGTATAGAATTTGCCAGATCAAGCAAAGGAATTCTAATGCATCAAAGAAAGTATGCACTAGAGTTGATCTCTGAAGCTGGTCTGAGTGCAGCTAAACATGCAGACACTCCTATTGATCCTAATATCAAGTTCACTATAAGAGAGTATGATGAACATTTGAAACTGAATTTGGCTACTGACAGGCTACTATCTGATCCTAGTGTATATCAAAGGCTCATTGGGAAGCTACTATATCTAACTGTTACCAGACCAGATATAGCCTATAGTGTGCAAACATTATCTCAGTTTATACATCAACCAAAAGTGTCTCATTTGAATGCAGCTATGAGAGTCATCAGATACATAAAAGCTCAGCCTGGGCAAGGTGTCCTAATGTCAAGTAAACCTATTGATAACATAGTATCCTTCTGTGATGCAGACTGGGCATCTTGTGCAGTCACAAAAAAATCAGTGACTGGATATTTTGTGAAACTAGGTGACTCACTAGTGTCCTGGAAATCAAAGAAACAGTCCACTATCTCAAGAAGTTCAGCTGAAGCTGAATATAGAAGTATGGCATCTTTATCAGCTGAACTAACTTGGCTCTTCTGGTTAGTCACTAAAATAGGACTCAAATGTCAACTACTTATCAGGATTCACTCAGATAGCATAGCAGCCATGCAGATTTTTTCAAATCCAGTGTTCCATGAAAGGACAAAGCACATAGAGATCGATTGTCACTTTGTGAGACAGAAAATAATGGAAGGGCTAATCACTACTCAGTATGTTACTACCAAGAATCAACCAGCTGATGTCCTAACCAAAGGTTTGAATAGAGTGCAGCATGTCTACCTATGTTTCAAGCTAGGTCTGCTAAATGTGTTTGCACCCTCTAGCTTGAGGGGAAGTGTTGAAGCAACTGCACTGAACAATTAAGCCCGAGGGGCATTTTAGTAATTTCCCACTGGTTTGAAAGTTAGTTACAGTTAGTTAGGAAAGTGCCATGTCAGCTCATGCTTTTCTTGTGATCCAACTGATCTGATTTAGTGTATATATATCCCCAATGTATTCCCTTATTACTCAAGATAATGAATTACATTCCATTCCCTCATTCTCTCTCATAACCTAGATTAGTTTTCCTACTGTTCTTCTTCTTCATCGAGCTTCTTCAATCTGCTTCAATGGCTAACAGACTTGCATCAGCTCAGCTTGGGTTTGGTGCAAGTAATTAACATGTGGTGGGACGCTCCGAGCAGCCTTGTGTTAAATATGGTATTTCATGCAGTACCCATTTTTATTGTATGGGAATTATGGAAGAGAAGGAATGCGCTAAGACATGATGGAAAGGTCTCTAATGCAAGGATGGTGTATCAAATAACGCAACATATTCATATGTTTTTTAAAGTGCGTAGGAAAATTTTCAGGTTTGCACCGTCAAATTGGGCTGATTTGTATCAAGTGTTAAGAGATCACACACATAATATAAAGATGACAAAAGTCTCTTGGTGCCCACCCGAGGTGGGATGGATAAAATGCAATATGGATGGGGCTTCTAGAGGCAATCCAGGAAGAAGTTCGTGGAGTTTTTGCGTTAGGGATCATAAAGGGGATTTAATTCAAGCAAGGGTGAATGAGAATGATCTTAGTACCAATACACAAGCAGAAGCCTTGGCAATTGTGATGTCTATGAGATATATTGCTGCTTCTTCCTTTTCTAGAATTATTTTTAGAGACGGATTCATTACTCCTCAAAAATGTGTTGACACGCACTTGGGAAGTACCTTAGCGAATTGTATGGTGGATGAAACTGGAAATTGATGAAGCACAAAGAGGTCCAGGTAATTCATGTTTTCAGAGAAGGAAATAACTTAGCTGATTATCTTGCTAATGTTGCATTACATATTGGTGAAGTTATGGTGGATTCCTTTCAAGGGTTGGAGGTGCAAGGAAGAAAGCTGCTAAATTGTGATAAATAAAATGAACCTTTTTTGCGCGTTAGGCCTGGGAGGTGCTGATCGTGATCAGGGGCGGAGCTACGTTGATCGATGGGTGGTCAGGCGAACAACCTTCGCCGGAAAATTGGACGGGGTAGATAAACAGATGGTACGTGTTTGTTAATATATGTTAACTGTTGAACAACCTTAACAGACGTGGGACTGCAGTGCAACTGGCGAAGGTTGTTCAATAACTCCCTAGGGACGTAGGATCGAATCCCCTCACAGTCCTTGTTTTGCTGGACATATTAAGAAACAGACTCATTTAGTCTTTTGTCTAAAAATAAATACAGTAATAAACAAATAGGTACTTTGCTGCTATATGTCTACAAATGTCTTGTATTCTCTTTTTTCATGGCCATTATAATGTATTTTTTTTAAATTGATGTTTTTGTATGTTTGTGGTTGTGGTATATGTATTTATGAGCCTGAATTTAATTAAATTAAATAAGATTGTGTTGATTGTGCATATGGTGTTGTGTTCTTCTTCTTCTACTTCTTTTTTTTGGGGGGGGGGGTGGGGGGTTAAAAAAAGAAGACCGTTAATATGGTTACCTAGCCATATATTTGTGTGTATTTACTTCTCTTCTAATAAATACTCCATATTCATTGTTATTCCAGTTTAAAATTTAAGTTGATTGTAGTATAGTACAAAAAATAAGTTGAACAAACAAATTTTGACGCTCCGGTACATCGATGAAAATTTATCTGTACTTGTTCATCGAAGAAAATTTTGGTGCACTCGTAGGTTACCAAAAAAATATATATATATTTGCTTTGTCCAAAGTTTGAACAACCTTGTGGAAAATCCTGGCTACGCCACTGATCGTGATATTGGTAAGCAGGGATGTAGGTGGTATTGTTGGGTACTGGAATGGAAGTGCTATAATCGGGAAGATTGGGATTATTGGTGACCATGGTCGAATCTTCGTCGAGGAGATCATGGGAGCTGTTTCTACCAACGTTTGTTACTTTTTTGCAAGTAGTTATAATATGCACATGTGCTATATGTTAATGACCCATCAATGTGTTATATTTGGGGGGGGGAGGGGGGGCTCCTTTCCTATAGTTGTTACATGTGCATACAAGAAATTAAGGAAGAACTTATTCGGTACAATGTTGCTTAGTATGAGCAGCTGGTTCGCCATGGCGATAGCTCATGGGATGAGCTTGTAGATACAAGATTTCAATGAAGCAAGCCGTACAGCTTTGAGTGTTCGCTCGCCAAGGAGCTTGTTGGAGCGACCTATTTTCTGCCCGCTGGGATTAATTTTGTTTATGCTTACAAGGATTAAGCAGCTTGGTACATTGTTAGATCAGCTAGTACAGCGGGAGAAGAGTATATCAATGACGAGATGGAATTTTATTTCTACTGCTACCAGCTGGTCACACAAATTGTTTACCATCCAGCTTTATCTCAAATTATTTCATACATTTGAGAGGGCATCTTTCAAGCTGCTGTGTAAACCTACAAGTATGTTAAATATTTAGAGCAGAGAAAGTAATCTGCAACAAAAGTTCTCTATTAACTTGTTCATACAAAAGTACAGCAGATTGTTTTAATAGATAAAAGTAAAATAACTGAACACCCCATTACTCCTAAATACTCTCAAAATAAAACAGTCACTAACACATGTAGCCTAAAAACTAGGAAACAACTTAACTCCTAAATAATAATTACAAACTAAGCACGGTTTAACAGACTTTGCTAACATTCCCTCCCTTAAACTGAAACATCTTTCAGTTTAATTTGCAAACACCAAGCATGTCTCGCAGCTTCAAGAATGAATCCAGCTTCAGGGGCTTTGTGAACATGTCTGCGACCTGCTCCGCACTTCTGCAATAAACAAGACTAATCTTTGCACCATTTGTGAGATCACGCAAGAAGTGATATCTCACATCTATGTGATTACTCCTTCCATGTAGAACTGGATTTTTTGAAAGACTAATCGCCGATGTATTATCACAATAGATTGGCATAGGTCCTTCCTGCTTAAAATGAATTTCATCAAGAATATTCCTTAACCAAATAGCTTGACAAGCACAAGATGCTGCAGCGACATACTCTGCCTCTGTAGTCGACAAAGTAACAATAGGCTGTTTCTTTGAAGACAAAGAAATAACTCCAGAACCCAACATAAAAACATATCCAGATGTGCTTTTTCTATCATCTAGATCACCAGCATAGTCGCTATCACTGTAACCAAGCAAATATCCAGTAGCTTTCTTATTGTAGAAAATCCCAAAGTCAGTAGTACCTTTCAAGTACTGTAGGATCCTCTTAGCAGCTTGTAAATGCATTCCTTTTGGGCATTCCATGAACCTGCTAATAAGACTTACAGCATGCATTATATCAGGCCTTGTTTCCGTTAAGTACATCAAGCTTCCCACCATTTGCTTGTACAAAGTGCTGTCCACTTTTCTACCTTCAGGTTCTTTGATAAGCTTCAAACCTTTTTCCATTGGTGTGCTCACAGAATTGCAATTTTTCATCTGGAACCTATGTAAAATATCTTGTACATATTTCTTTTGAGAGATAAAAATCCCTTCAGCAGATTGCTTCACTTCTATGCCAAGGAAATAGTGCATCATACCCAAGTCAGACATGTCAAACTCGAGCGTCATATACTTCTTAAAGTTTTCAACCATAGCCATATCACTTCCAGTATAAATCAAGTCATCTACATATAAACATACAATTAAAACACCTGTAGCATTCTTTTTAATTTAAAGAGTATGTTCATATGGACACTTTTGAAATCCCTCCTTTGAAAAATAAGAATCTATACGACTATACCAAGCTCGTGGAGCTTGTTTAGGTCCATATAGAGCCTTTTTCAATCTGTAAACTTTATTCTCAGCACCAGATTTCACATAGCCAGGAGGTTGTTTGATAAATACCTTTTCTTATAGTTCACTATGTAAAAAGGCAGACTTCACGTCTAACTGAAAGATAGGCCATGAATTTTGAGCAGCCAAAGCAACCACCAATCTTATGGTGTCTAGCCGTGCAACAGGAGCAAAAACCTCTTCGTAATCAACACCATATTCTTGCTTATAGCCTTTGGCAACTAAGCGAGCTTTATACTTGTCGACCTCTCCATTTTCATTCAACTTTGTCTTGTAAACCCACTTAGCACCGATGGTCTTCTGATTTTCTGGAAGATCTGTCAACTCCCAAGTGTTATTTCTTTCAATTGCTCTAATCTCCTCATCCATCGCCTGCTGCCACTTTGGATCTTTTACAGCATCAACAAAGGCTATAGGATCACAATCTGAAAGTAAAGCAAAATGACTAGCTGTGCTTCCAGATTTATTAATCCCATATACCTCATAATCATTCATCTAGGCAGGTGCACTTTTGCTACGTTGAGAACGCTCATTGTTGGATTGAGCATTGTCTGCTACATCTTGTATTATTGGACCTGCTTGTTAATTAATCTCCAAAGGCTGTTGATGTTTCTCTTCTCCTTCTTCTTCATCAGCAACTAAAATATGAGATGGCGAACTAACAATTTTCCAGTTCCAAGTCGCTTCTTCATCAAAGATAACATCACGGCTTATAATAATTTTCTTGGAAATAGGATTGAATAAGCGATAAGCTTTTTACGTATCACTAACACCAAGAAAAATACATTTTTGGCCTTTATCATCCAACTTTTTTCTTGTTGCATCTGGAATATGAGCATATGCAATACACCCAAAAATGCGGAAATAATCAACCTTTGGTTTGCACCCGCTCCAAGCTTCATATGGCGTCATATTCTGAATAGAACTTGTGGGACTTCTATTCAATATATGAGTACTCCAAAGAACTGCTTCAGCCCAAAAACCTTTTGGTAAGATGCTTCTTTTCAAAAGACTACGCACCATGTTTAGAATTGTGCGGTTCTTCCTTTCACACACACCATTTTGTTGAGGTGTGTAGGCTGCTGTAAGTTGCCTTCTGATCCCTTGCTTCTCACAAACTTCTTTAAACTCTTGTGAGTTATATTCACTACCTCGATCAGTCCGCAAGCTTTTAATTTTGCAACCAGCTTCATTTTCGACAAGTGCTTTGAACTTCTTAAAAGTATCAAATGCTTCAGATTTTTCTTGCAGAAAATAAACCCATGTGTTTCTGCTATAATCATCAATAAAACTAATGAAATAGCGTTTACCTCCATTAGACATAGGGCTTATCGGACCACAAATATCTTAGTGCACCAACTCCAGTACCTTCTTTGCTCTCCAAGACTTGCTTGACGGAAATGGCTCACGGTGTTGCTTGCTGACAACACACTCTTCACATACTATATCAGGAGCTACAAATTTTGGAAGACCCAACACCATCTCTTTTTGTTGTAAGGATCTCAAGCTACCAAAATTTAAATGCCCATAGCGAAAATGCCACTTCGATGCATCATCCTTCACTTTGGCAGAAAAACAAGATTGCATGGACTTGCAAAGATATAAAGGGAACAAACAATTTGCTGACATATTAATTTGAGCAATTAATCCCAAATGTGAATCTCGTATTTGACAAACTCCACCTTTGATATTAAGCTCATACCCTTTTTCCAAAAGCTGTCCAGCGCTTAGTAAATTTGTCTTTAAAGCTGGTACATAAAAGACATTACTAATAGTATGAATGGAGTTGTCTTTGATTGAGACTTGTACCTTCCCTTTTCCCATGACAGAGACCACAGAATTATCTCCAAATCTCATAGTATCTTGAAAAGTTTCATCCAAATATGAGAATGCCTCTTTCTGCCCACACATGTGATTGCTGCAGCCTGTATCAAGATACCATAAATTAGTAGAGACTTTCTCTTTGGAGTTAAATGCCATCAAAAGTGAAACCTCTTCTTTTGCCTTCATTTCAACATCTTCCTTTGTCTCTGCAAAGTTAGACCTTCCACCATGTTTTTTATTTAAATTGGTACGACACTCAGAGCGATAGTGTCCATACCGATGGCAGCGATAACATTCAACATGAGACTTGTCACGCCGCTTCTCTTTTCCTTGAGAATCACCAACCTTGTTCTGGTCCTTCTTCTGGTGCTTCCATTTGCCTTTCTCATGAATTTCTCCTTTCGAAGACGTCACTGCCTTCAATGCTACCTCCTCCTTGTCTTGTTGGTTTAATTTCTGCTCATGAACCAACAAAAAACTTTGCAATTCATCAATAGAAAGAGTATAAATATCGTTGGATTCTTCAATAGAACAAACAATATAATTGAACTTTGCTGTCATTGACCGAAGTATTTTCTCAATGATGGTAACATCTTCAAGCTTTTCGCCATGAATTCGCATTTATTAGCGATAGCCAACGTCCTTGCGAAATAATCTATTACAGATTCACCACCTTGCATATGTAGAGTTTCAAACTCAGCACGGAGCGCTTGGAGCTGTGCTCGTTTTGCCTTTGCCGTTCCTTGATACTTCTTCTTCATGGAATCCCAAATTTGTTTAGAAGTATCCTTGCAAAGAATGGTTTCCAGTATTGAGCGATCAATAGCTTGGAAAAGGTAATTCTTTGCCTTGAGATCCTTCAACCTTAGACTGTCCAACTCTGCTTTTTGTGCATCCGACAAAGCAGTACCACCTGCTGGCTCTTGTACACCAACACTAACAACTGGCCAAAACTCCTTGGACCTAAGGAAGTTCTCCATCAACATGCTCCAATGATCGTAATGACCATCGAACTGCGGAATGGCAGGCTGAACAAAATTCTCGTTCGCCATTTCTTTTTGTTGCTGCAACAGGACTGCAGAAAGACAACTTACTGTTTGCACTCAACCTCTCTTCCGATCTCACGAGGCTCTCTTTTTCTGGCTCTGATACCAAATGTTAAATAATTAGAGCAGAGAAAGTAATCTGCAACAAAAGTTCTCTATTAACTTGTTCATACAAAAGTACAACAGATTGTTTTAATAGATAAAAGTAAAATAACTGAACACCCCATTACTCCTAAATACTCTCAAAATAAAACAGTCACTAACACATGTAGCCTAAAAACTAGGAAACAACTTAACTCCTAAATAATAATTACAAATTAAGAGCTCCTAAGTCAAACAAGAAGAAGAAAAAGAAGCAGTAAAAGCAACAGAAACAACACATGAGTGGGAGTGCCATAACAGACAAAAGAAAAAGGGTACTAATTATGAGTAACCCATTCATAACACCTCTGCAAGCTCAGAACCCAATTTCGTTCTCATCTGAAGATGATGAATCACGGAATGAAAATGATCCAATAGGCCTGAAGCAGCTTCATAAGGAAGTTCAGGTTGCAGAAGCAAACAACCAATGTGTGTTGAACTCACAAATGCTTGAATTCAGTCAAGATGATGAGTATATAGTTATTAATTTAGAATAAGAGCAGGGTAATCAGGGATACAATTCAGCTCCCAATTATGTTCAGAAGTGGAAGCTTATAGGCATGCCCAGAACCTCATTCAAGCCTTTGGGCCACATCAAGATTCAACACCAATCCAGGATGATATTTACAAGGAGATAGTGGAAGCAGGGTCTATCTCCAAGACAGAGATACAAATTTCCCCTAGACTCACTAGGGGAAAAATCAAAGCCAGAAAAGACACTAACCAATCATGATCATATCTCTAATATGGAATGCAAGAGTATCAAAACCGTTGGTGCCATTGAGAGAATCAAAACCCTAAAGAAAATTCACAAACTTTCTTTCATAGCTGTCCTATAAGCTTTCCTAGATAATAGTCATCTCCAAAACTACAAGCTCCTGATTAGCATGAGTGAGGCCTGGGCTAATTCAAACAGTAAGATTTGAATTTTTTGGGACTCTGAATATGCAGTAAAGGTGGTTGCTGCAGATGATCAACAGATCACATTGGAAATCCAGCATACTGAATTTGGGGAACCTATCTGTTCACTACTGTATATGCTAAGTGTAAACCTATCCTTACAAGACCCTTATGGGATACTATGAGGGAGTTGGTAGACAAGTGTATGCCTTGGTGCATTACTAGAGACTTTAATGTTATTACTTCTATGGAGGAGAAACTAGGAGGTCTTCCATATCAGATCAACAAATGTTTTGACTTCCTGCAAGCTATTGAAGATTCCTGCAAGCTAAGTACACTTGGTCAAATGGTAGATCTATGCAAGACAGGGTGTGGAAAAGACTTGATAGGGTCATGGTAAATGATGAGTGGCTTTCCAAATGCCTAGTGACAACAGTTGAAAATCTCTCTTCTGTGGGATCAGACTATTGCCCAATGTTGATCACCATGAAGACAAGAGTTGAAAACCATTCAAAATACTTTAAATTCCTAGACTGCAGGACAACTCATCCTGATTTCATTATTGTGGTCGTGCAAAGTTGGGGGCAAGAAGTAAAGCGGAATCCTATGTGGGTGGTGCAACAGAAAATAAAAACATTGACCCACACTGTGGTCCAGAAACCAGTTTGATGACATACACTTGAAGACCAAGGAGTTTGAGGACAAACTGAAAGCAACAGAGGTTCAGCTCATTGATCAAGACTCTGATGCAGCAAGAACTGAACTCCAGAGAATTAAAGCTGAGTACATTAAATATCTGAAAATGGAGCAGTCTATTTTGAGGCAAAAAAACTCACATGCAATGGTTTCAGAAGATGATGCCAATACAAAATTCTTTCATAGTCTCATGAGAGGAAGAAGGAGAAAATTGTTTCTTCACAAAATCAAGAGTGACAGTGGTATTTTGGTGGAGGGTGATGATGCAATAGCTCAGGAAGCATATAGCTTCTATCATAATCTGTTTACCAGGGGGAATGAGTCCTTTGTTGAAGAAGATCTAACACGCATTCCTAACTTGGTTGATGATCAAGACAACCATCTCCTCACAGCCATGATAGATCTTGAAGAAGTCAGAGATGTAGTATTTCTCATGAACCCTCATAGTGTAGCAGGACCTGATGGTCTCAATGGAACCTTCTTCCATATATGCTGGGAAAGCATAGGTCCTCACATAACCATAATGTCCAGCAATTTTTCTGTGGCCACACCTTGACAAAATTCATTACTCATGCTTGTCTGGTAATTTTGCCAAAAGTGGAACATCCAACAAAGTTAGCTGAGCTTAGACCTATAAGCCTCTGCAACTTTACAAGTAAAATTATCTCCAAATTGCTGAGCAAAAGATTATCTAACATTCTGCCTAAGCTGATTTCTCTGAACCAGAGTGGCTTCATCAAAGGAAGATCCATATCAGAGAATGTGATGCTTGCTCAAGAGATCATTTTAAGCATCAAAAAACCAAACATAGGTGGAAATGTTGCTTTGAAATTGGATATCGCAAAGGCTTATGACAGGGTTTCTTGGCCTTTCATCTGTGGTGTTCTTAGAAGAATGGGGTTTTTAGAGGTGTTCATAGACATGGTTCTGAGAACTTTGAATAACAATTGGTACTCTGTCACTGTTAATGGGGCAAGGTATGTTTTTTTCAGTTCTACAAGGGGTCTGAAACAAGGAGATCCATTAGCTCCTGTATTGTTTGTTATTGGGGCAGAATTCTTAACTAGGAAGCTCAATGCCTTATATGAAGTGCCTTACTATATGGGTTTTTACATGGATAAGAGAGGCCGAAGAATTAATCATCTCTCATTTGCAGATGGCATCATCATATTTACCTCTGGAAGCAAAAAAATTCTTATCAATCTCATGCAACTTCTGAAGTAATATGAAGAAAAAATAGGGCAGCTGATTAATAGAGACGAGCTTTTTCATCACTTCTCCTCTTGCCTTTCAATCTACAATTGACAGAATAGAGAGTGCCATTTCTTTTTCTCACAAACAGGGGCCAATTGAATACCTGGGTTGCCCCTAATACATTGGGAGGAAAAGAATTCAGTATTTCTCATAAATAACCCAGAAAGTGCTGAATAGAATCAAAGGTTGGCAGGGTAAAATGCTTAGTCCAGGAGGAAAGGGCTACCTTGATCAAATATGTCCTTCACTCTATGCCCATTCACCTATTGTCTGCTGTAACTCCTCCCAAAACTATTTTCAACCACCTCAACAAACACATTGCTGACTTCTTTTGGGGGATAAAAAAGGAGAAGAATAACTATCATTGGGTATCCATGAAAACCCTGTCTGCTCCACACTTAAAAGGTGGCATTGGCTTCAAATCATTGCAGGATGTGTGCACTGCTATGGAATATAAACAGTGGTAGGTTGTAAGGTCTAAGAATATCTTATGAGGTCAATTCTTTAGAGCCAAGTATTGTTAGAGATCTCATCTAATGTCAAAGAAATGGGATACTGGTTAGTCCCAGGCATGGAAAAGGCTTATGATAAACAAACTGAAAGATGATCAATACATAAGGTGGAGAATTCACTCTAATAGTTCATGTTTCTGGGGGGACAATTGGTTGGGAACAGGTTGTCTTGCCAAAATGATGCCTAATGGCTCTAGATTTGGGAAAGTTCAAGTCAAAAACTTCCTCACTAATTGATGCTGGGATAGGAACAAGTTGCTTGTTAAAGTTCCTGAAGCTTTAATTGCAGAATCATGGAGGTTGATATTCACTATGAACCAGCCACTCAGGACCATGCTCTCTGGTCCCCCAACCAACAGGGTCATTTCTCTTGCACTTCTTCCTGGCATATAATTAGGAAAACTAATCCCTCAAGCTTCATTGACACTCAGACATGGCATAAAAGGGTGCCATTTAAGTGCACTTTCTCTCTCTGGAGAGCATTGAGACACAAATTGCCCACAGATGATAGGATTGTCAAAATGGGCATCAAGTAGTATCTTTCTTTGTCTGCTGCCTCAAACCACAATCTGAAACAGCAAATCACATTTTCAGCACTAGAGCACTAGCTGTAAGAGTGTTGACACGACCCGGAATCCGGTTAGGCCGTGCGGGCACCCGACATCCTTCCCTAGACCCGTCGGGCGAACCCTTACGAATTAAATCAGGAAAATAAATATAACAATTCAGAAATAAGGAAAAGACTTTTTTTAAAAAAAACACAGACATACTGATACATCTAAGCTGTACAAAAGAAATTACAGCTGACTACCCAGCATACTAGGTTTAGGACTATCCAGACTAGACATCTAAGAGTACAAAAGAAGACAGATACCTCCTGAAGGGAGCAAAATGCAGCTGAAATAATAACCAATAAACTGGTGGCCATCCGGAATAAAAGCTGGCTCACCCTGACAGCTGAAGTTGTCTTCGCTCCTGAACAACGCGGCGAACTCAATCCTGGAGATAACCTGCCGAAACAAAATAGATAGACAAGAAACAAACAACAAACGAGGGTGAGTCAAAAGGACTCAATAAGTGGGCATACTAGCCACCTCAAAGAATAGGATAGCTAGCCAGGGAGAAAAGAAACAGATAAACCCAATTCCTTTTATTTAAATTACAAAAAGGCAGGGCCAGATAATAACTAGAAACACGTATGAAACCTTAAACTCAGCCAGGAATACGAGCCAGAAACATATCAACAAATAAGCAATGCACGTATGAGCAGAACAGTAGTTATGTACCACCAGTCTACGCAATCGTATGAAAATGAAATGAAATGAGATGAAATGAAATGAAATCTGATGCAAAGGGTCACATGTGCCCGTCCTCCCATCTCGAAGCGGAATACTCCTGCATTCGAGGGGAACCCAATCTGATAACCAACTGGAGCGGAATACTCCTGCTCCTGGGGCGGAATACTCCTGCACCCGATATAATATAAACCAGAGGCGGAATACTCCTGCACTCTCTTGGGGCGGAATACTCCTGCACCCGATATAATACAATGGAGCGGAATACTCCTGCTCCTGGGGCGGAATACTCCTGCCCTCAATATGATGCAATGTAATGCATATGAATGACATATAATGCATATGAATGCAATGTGATGCAATAATAACCCTTCACCGGCGCGGGACTCTCATCGACAGCCGGGAAGTAGATGCCAACTTACAGCCAGGGTACAATGCTCAGATTCTCAATGCAATACCAACAGTAGGACATAACATATAATATACAATATAAATCCAAAGCTAAGGCGTAATGAGTACGCCTATCGGCAGCTACACACGTAAGGAATACGTGGTAGAAAATTCCCGAGGCCAGGTGCCTCCAAAGAAATGGATATAAACACTTACCTCTCTCAAAAGTTAGCATTACGACCAACAACCGCGTTATTTTTTGAATTCATTTCCAAACGATCCCACTGTGATCAATAAGTAGAAAAATATATCACATTAGGCTAAAGGCTTCATTCCTCACATCTTAGGGCAATCCAGGTAGGAACCTGATACCCTATTCGCATACGCAATACGCAGGCCAGCCCCATATACAGGGTTTAAGGCCACATAACCAAACCCCAAATAAATTACATTTATAAGTTGCCCATAACTCACTGAGTACGAATATATAATCAATTTCATTATCGGGGTCCATTTGACCCTTTAAACTATCAATTTACGTCATTAGGGCGATGTCTAAGATCCCTATTTTTACCGTAAAAATATATTCAAACATACGTAATAAACTCAAATAATATATTAGGATCATTACCATAATGTTCCAGGGTAAAAATTCTACTCTTTCCCGGCCCCCTTTCTCATTTTCTGGCATTATTTTATTTGCTGCGTTTTCATATTTTTGATTCTGCTCTCAGTTGCATTTTCTTTTTACTCTGAATCTAATGATATATATGTGTGTCAAACCGCCTAACTTTTTTGTACTTTTCCCCTTTTTTTTAATTTTATTTTATTTTCTTAACGAAAATTAAAACGGTGCCCTACGATACTCGAAATAATTCCAACTTTTTCATACAAGTTATAAAAAATATATGTAACATACTCGCGAAGGCGGATCTCAAATTGGACTCCCGAAACTCAAGATGCAAATTTAAATAGAAAAGAAGTCAAATTATTTAACTTTCGGTATTTTAGCGGAAACTAGCCGAACAACATCGAAATTTACTTTCGAAAGTTTACAAAAACCACACATAATCATACGAACCTAACGGCACTTTCGGATTTCGAATCGGAGCTCATTCGGCAAAAACAGAGCTTGAAAATCTCTTTTTAATATTTATTGCCAATAAAAACTGAAATCTTCTTCCGATGCCTACCGAACGAGGTCTGATTTAGCTCAAATTTTATAGACATGTCCTAATGGACATTACAAATATTTTAAAATTATCGGCACGCCAATCGGAGTCTTAACTTCCGAAACGACTGACCGAGGTCGTTTCATTCTCCTCCACTTAAACTCTCGTTCGTCCTCGAACGAGCCTAAGTCTAAAGCAAGATTCACACAGATAACAAGAGAACTTGCACAACCTTCATGAGCTACTCAGTGGCATTATCTTCCTTATTACAGGATCAGAATCATAACACGCATATCGTACATTTGGAATAAAATATATCTGGATAATATGATAATACCATTGCCCAGCTTATTTTGACTAAACTGACCCTTCCTCGATCACGAGAGGAGAGTTTTACTTTTTTGAAGCAAAGATATACGAAATTCTGGATGGACTAACATGATTCAGCCGAGAATCACCTTTTCGATGTATCTTTCGATATAGAACAGGTCGATGGAACTAGGAATTAGCTCACACTTGATGCAATAGGGGAGCTTTTGAAGTATCTTGTCACTACACACTATAGAAGATTTGATACAAGCTATATTATTTTTACGAAAGCACTATGCAACATCCCAGGTGATGTTAGTGTTGTTCTGCAAGTTCCTTTTGGGAATGTAGTTACTCATATCCTAATGTATGTCAAAGGGTCATCTGAACAGGGTCTATTATATAAGAATAAGGATCCTGAAAATACTTCTGGATAGTATGATGCAGACCAGGAATAATCTTCAGATTGGATATCTACTTCAAGGTATTGTCTTTAAATTGGAAATATATTAACTTGAAAAAAGTAAAAATAAAAGATACATGTAGTTGGACCATGAGCTGAGGCAGAATACCAGCAACAAGGTTGATTACATGTTCACTTATAACACTAAAGTAACTTCTCAAAGAGTTGAGGTGTGAAAGAGATATACATACTAATGATGGATTGACGATAGGCTGCACTAGACCTTTAACTCTAAATTTTCATGAAGTAAAACATCGTCATTATGAGGATCCAGTTCCAGTTAAATACATACAGATAGCCAGAAGAAAACTGAAGTCACCACACAGGGTTACTACTGACGGTGTTCCCATGTATAAAGATAGACTTTATGTCCCTGATGTTACAAATTTACGTGGACAGATTATGATAGAGGCACATTGTTCTAAATACACTGTCCATCCAGGTTCGACTAAGATGTACCATGATCTTACGCGGATTTATTGGTGGGACGGAATGAAGTGTGACATAGTAGAATCTATGGCTCAATGTTCTAATTTCCAACAACTTAAAGTCGTGTCATCTTTCCAGACTTTATGCTTTCAGCAGATAGGTACGTATATATGATCAGGTTGCCAGCTTATCTCTATCATTAATAGATTGTTAGCAGGTTTAGCAATGATCGACACTCATTGTAGGTTTCTGTCGTGGCCTTGCTTTGGGTCGTGAGAAAAGTGGTATCAACACCTCAGAAATTTAATATTACCATTCAGTATTTGGAGGAAGACTCATCCACTTAAAGCACAAACTCATGCAGCCATTTGAATAGGAATAACCATCCTCGCACAGTCTGCTGGACTAAAGAAGATTTAGCTAAAAGCTGAACGTAGGCAGATCTAAGCTACCTACTACCCCTTTTGAGTTGCCAAAAAGCTGTAACTCTCAAGTTCACAACTCCATACCTTTGCCATAAAAACCACCGCCTGATGGATGGTACTTTTATATAAAAATTTCGGCAGAGTTTCCCCTGAAACTGGATGATCCGCAAAAACAGAACCAGCACTATACTATACATGGGAATGGATACCCAGATAAACTGATATCCAAAACAATAATATGCTTACCCGGCTACAATATCACGTGCTCTGGCTCAACACAGGGAACGTCACAAGCGGCTACCAATCGGCCAAGCTCACTAGTGCCGGACGAAGAAGAAATGGAAATGGATCGAGGATAGAAATAATTAGAGCTTCAGGAAGTTCATCTTGTTTTTTTTTTTGGCTTGGCTACCAAAGCTAGACTACTTCCGTGTCAGGCTAGCCAAAGAATCACAATTGAAGAGATAGACATTAAATAAACTTTATGGAAAAACATCCATACCAATTTAACCTCCCAATAAGAAGAAAACTCTGACGATTTACCAGAATACCCTTTTATACCGAGACAAACTTGTAGAATAACATGACTCTACTAGCGTCTTGAAGCAAAAGGAGATACGTAGATCGAATATTACTTACTAATCACTTTACACCGGAAGAAACGATACACTTGCTGATGGTGAAAAATTAGGCTCCCATTATCCTACCAACACTGATTCCGAGAAGAGAGGTAAAATGACTTGGCATAATAATACAAGGTGGCATGACAGGATGCCAAGCAGGCAATATCAATACTCACCGTCAAATCTCTCATATTTAGACCAGATAAATTAGTAGGGTCTCATAAATGCCAGGAATAAATCGTATCAGAAACTCACCCCTCTACCGCAACCGATTCTTAATTACGACAATATCCATGGAAACCGTCGAAACATGATAAGACACACCATTTTCAGATCGATCGGAAAGATGAATCTTACTTACAGATAAGGGAAGAAGAAACACACGGGTCTACTACATCGGATGCCTCAGCATCCTGCCAGACTAGCAGTTCATAGAACTGCCTCTGCGGCTGAGTCGAGCCACTACCCTGATAATTACTTCTAGAAGAACCACTACAACCACGCTCTCGACCTCTACTGGGTGGTGGCACTTCTCTGATTGATTAACATTTAAATGAAATTCCTGCGACTGTGCAGGTGTCTGAGGGCAAGAAGAAGGACGATTGTCTACTTGCTGGAGTAAGGAAAAACTCCTCAAAGGATAACCAGACTCATGACAGTGATAACAGATTTTCATTGATAATGGAAGCTGGACATATTATCGATAGCTATAAAGAGAAAAACTGGGTCTAATCTTGATGAACTACTTGCGCACCTTGAGAATCACGCTCTACAAGCTGAGATAACCTGGAAGGTGACTTTAAAAAATAATCAGAACTTTTACCTCCAAATGAGGTACCATGGTTACCCACCAGGGCCGTGGGATCTCTTACTTTCCCGCTCTAACTCTTCCCGCTCTAACTTACGGTATGCCTCGAACCTTCGAGCAATATCAACAACAACATCAAATGAAATCCCGACCTCAATCTCTCGAGCCATCTGGGATCTCAAGGAAAATGAAAGGTCATCAATAAGTCGTTGAATCTCTCGAAAGGCTCATGAACTAGTTCTAATGCATATCCAGCCATTCTATAGAATTCAATCTCATATTTTGAAACACCAACAGGCTAACCGACAGGCTACCCTGTCCAATCCACTCAAACTGGCAACACTCTCCATTTCGCTTGCTACTCGAAAGGAATTTTTTTTTTCCACGAATCTAGAAGAAAACCGAACCAAGTTAGCTAATAAGAGAGCGGCCCACCAATTCAAGGCTGGACTCTGAAATTGGAAAGCAGAATAATCAACACTATATCGTTCGATATAATCAAGAGCCTGAAGGATACAAATACCCTGGCATTATTTTTTTTTTTAAAAAAAAATCATGGGGTTTATCTGATGCATTGCTTAAGAATATCGGAAGGTTCAACCGCGTAAAATAATGCAACCTCTTCGGACACTATGACCGAACTGATACCTCGGCTGGCTAACAAGTCAGAACAATTAGAGGTACAACACATACTACCTCCGGAATATAATTTACTGCAGCAATATTAAGAACCAGAAAAGGAGCTCCCTGAGATCGAACGCCTGCACATACAGCAACCTGATAGGCTGCCCAACGAATAATAGGTTCTTACGGTATCTGCGTCGCCAAGATTCTCGTAAAGACTCGTAGAGAGCCAAGGGAACTACAAGGCCCTGCTCCCTTGCCCATCGCGAGCTCGTACAACTGGGGCCTCCGTAACTAGGCCGTCAGCACGATAAAAAAAAAACTCTCGGCGCTTCGTCAGTGCTAGCCCCACTCTAGACTGCTTCGTCTTAAACTCATACCGTTTGTTGATTTATCGCACGAGGGTTTCACAATTACCACGAAGGAATTAATGAAAATAATTTTGCATCTTAGACCGAAGCACGATCAGAAAGGAAGGAAGTGAAACTTCCTAAATGCCACCATAGCCCCTCATAGATAAGTACGGACGTCAACGTACCCATCAGCGAGACTCTACTAGACACTGTCTTAGTCTGGATCGACTCTAAACATGGCTCTGATACCAACTGACACGACCCGGAATCCGGTTAGGCCGTGCGGGCACCCGACATCCTTCCCTAGACCCGTCGGGCGAACCCTTACCAATTAAATCAGGAAAATAAATATAACAATTCAGAAATAAGGACAAGACTTTTTTTAAAAAAAAATACAGACATACTGATACATCTAAGCTGTACAAAAGAAATTACAGCTGACTACCCAGCATACTAGGTTTAGGACTATCCAGACTAGACATCTAAGAGTACAAAAGAAGACAGATACCTCCTGAAGGGAGCAAAATGCAGCTGAAATAATAACCAATAAACTGGTGGCCATCCGGAATAAAAGCTGGCTCACCCTGACAGCTGAAGTTGTCTTCGCTCCTGAACAACGCGGCGAACTCAATCCTGGAGCTAACCTGCCGAAACGAAATAGATAGACAAGAAACAAACAACAAACGAGGGTGAGTCAAAAGGACTCAATAAGTGGGGCAGACTAGCCACCTCAAAGAATAGGATAGCTAGCCAGGGAGAAAAGAAACAGATAAACCCAATTCCTTTTATTTAAATTACAAAAAGGCAGGGCCAGATAATAACTAGAAACACATATGAAACCATAAACTCAGCTAGGAATACGAGCCACAAACATATCTGCAAATAAGCAATGCACGTATGAGCAGAACAGTAGTTATGTACCACCAGTCACGCAATGGTATAAAAATGAAATGAAATGAAATCTGATGCAAAGGGTCACATGTGCCCGTCCTCCCGTCTCGAAGCGGAATACTCCTGCATTCGAGGGGAACCCAATCTGATAACCAACTGGAGCGGAATACTCCTGCTCCTGGGGCGGAATACTCCTGCAGCCGATATAATATAAACCAGAGGCGGAATACTCCTGCACTCTCTTGGGGCGGAATACTCCTGCACCCGATATAATACAATGGAGCAGAATACTCCTGCTCCTGGGGCGGAATACTCCTGCCCTCAATATGATACAATGGAGCGGAATACTCCTGCTCCTGGGGCGGAATACTCCTGCCCTCAATATGATGCAATGTAATGCATATGAATGACATATAATGCATATGAATGCAATGTGATGCAATAATAACCCTTCACCGGCGCGGGACTCTCATCGACAGCCGGGAAGTAGATGCCAACTTACAGCCAGGGTACAATGCTCAGATTCTCAATGCAATACCAACAGTAGGACATAACATATAATATACAATATAAATCCAAAGCTAAGGCGTAATGAGTACGCCTATCGGCAGCTACACACGTAAGGAATACGTGGTAGAAAATCCCCGAGGCCAGGTGCCTCCAAAGAAATGGATATAAACACTTACCTCTCTCAAAAGTTAGCATTGGGACCAACAACCGCGTTATTTTTTGAATTCATTGCCAAACGATCCCACTGTGATCAATAAGTAGAAAAATATATCACATTAGGCTAAAGGCTTCATTCCTCACATCTTAGGGCAATCCAGGTAGGAACCTGATACCCTATTCGCATACGCAATACGCAGGCCAGGCCCATATACAGGGTTTAAGGCCACATAACCAAACCCCAAATAAATTACATTTATAAGTTGCCCATAATTCACTGAGTACGAATATATAATCAATTTCATTATCGGGGTCCATTTGACCCTTTAAACTATTAATTTACGTCATTAGGGCGATGTCTAAGATCCCTATTTTTACCGTAAAAATATATTCAAACATATGTAATAAACTCAAATAATATATTAGGATCATTACCTGAATGTTCCAGGGTAAAAATTCTACTCTTTCCCGGCCCCTTTTCTCATTTTCTGGCATTATTTTATTTGCTGCGTTTTCATATTTTTGATTCTGCTCTCAGTTGCATTTTCTTTTTACTCTGAATCTAATGATATATATGTGTGTCAAACCGCCTAACTTTTTTGTACTTTTCCCTTTTTTTTTTAATTTTATTTTATTTTCTTAACGAAAATTAAAACAGTGCCCTACGATATTCGAAATAATTCCAACTTTTTCATACGAGTTATAAAAAATATATGTAACATACTCGCGAAGGCGGATCTCAAATTGGACTCCCGAAACTCAAGATGCAAATTTAAATAGAAAAGAAGTCAAATTATTTAACGTTCGGCATTTTAGCGGAAACTAGCCGAACAACATCAAAATTTACTTTCGAAAGTTTACAAAAATCACACATAATCATACGAACCTAACGGCACTTTCGGATTTCGAATCGAAGCTCATTCGGCAAAAACCGAGCTTGAAAATCTCTTTTTAATATTTATTGCCAATAAAAACTGAAATCTTCTTCCGATGCCTACCAAACGAGGTCTGATTTAGCTCAAATTTTACAGACATGCCCTAATGGACATTACAAATATTTTAAAATTATCGGCACGCCAATCGGAGTCCTAACTTCCGAAACGACTGACCGAGGTCGTTTCAAGTGTGGTCTCAATTTTCTGGACCAATGGCATATCTGTTTCCTCTCTTCAGTCCCTAAGGATGAAATTGATGAATTGGTGGCTCTCTGAATGGAAAAATGATGCAGAAAAGCTTATTCTCCAGTGTGTGCCAATATTAATTACATGGCACCTATGGAAGAACAGATGCAACAAGTAGATGGGCAACAAATCTTCTTGTTTGGCCAGAACAATTTACAGTGTTATGGCAAATCTTAGACTTATTTTGACAAGCACTTACCCAGATCTGAGTTGGCCTTATACTTATGGTTAGACTGTCACCTATGCTCACAACTTGAAGAAGAAAAAAATAAGTGTAGAGGTAAAATGACACCCCCTGATCCCAACTTTCTGAAGCTTAATACTGATGGTAGTGCATTCAGTAATCTTGGGAGTGCTGGAGCTGGAGGAATTTTATGAGATAGAAATGGTGCTTTAGTTGCTGCTTTTGCCATCCCCCTGGGAATTAACACCCAATAATTTTGTTGAGGCATATGCTGTTATGCCTGGCCTAAATCTGTGCCTATCTATGAACAAGAATCATGTCTTGGTGGAGACTGATTCATCTTTGATGGTTCATTGGATTGAAGTCAAATCAGCCCCTCATGGCACCTATAAATGACAATCACCAGCATTAGATAGATGAGGAGCAACTTTAACCTCATCCAGTTCAAACATTGCTTCAAAGAGGGGAATACTGTTCCAGATTCCGTGTCTAAACTGAGTCACAAGCTCATTACTCCTAAAATTTTCCACAGTTCTGAAGAGCTCTCCAATCACATAAGAGGTCAAATCCTATATGACTAAAAGGGAGCTCCAAACTTCAGAATTAGGAAGTCCAAGAAGATGAGACCCCCCTTATCTATGATGATGGAAATTAGCCATCCCCTCAGTCCAAATTACCATATCAGTCCAATGCATCAAGTCCAGAATCTTTCTGCACCTACAGATTCAGAAAACCAAGGATGAAGGCAAATATCCTTGAATTACTATTGTGCTCCATCTTTTCATGTTCTATAAAGCTGCTACTCCATCTGTTAGGGGCAACCTGTTTGGTGCTTAACACTTTTCTTGCTGCTACTGTATATAGTTCTATCTGCTGCAGCTATATGCATTTTTCTTTGAGCTCAATGCCCTGCTGCATCTGTTTCTGTCTGAGCATGTGGTTGTTTGATGGTACAGATCCTTATGTGAGTCAGCTGGAACCACAGAGGATCAGGGGTGTGCTCAAACTCCTCTGGGGTTCTGGTATAGACAGTCATGGATTTAGGGGTGTGCTCAAACTCCATGACTGGTCAAGGCCTCACTATCTTCTGTCAACTGTCACAGATCACTATGACTTCATTTTTTCTGCTGCTGCATTTTTACATCTAGTCTACAAGTCTTCAAGCGGGCTATTTCTAGCTCAGGTTAGAGGTTGCATTTTGTAAAAGAAGAGTATCCCTTGTTTACTTATGCATTCATAGATACTAGGACACTAGAATTAGTTAGGACTAACTTAGAGTTCTATCACATTTTTGTAAGGGGAGAGTCTCCCTCATTTACATACTAGGTTCTTTTTGTACATGGAAAGAGTCCCTCCATCCTAGGTGTATGAGGTATCTTGATTCTATGTCTCACTCCCCTTCCCATAGAATTATGGATCAAGTTGGCTTTAAAAGTCAACTTGTCTGCCATCATAGGTTGGAGGTAAGGTTTATGTCGCCCTACTTTGTACTTTACTTTTATTTGGTTATTAATAAACAAGTAGGGGTCCTTGCTAAACCCCACACTAAAACTAGAAAGTGTGACATGAAAACCACACTTACTTAGTTTGGCGGTGTTTCTTTTAAAAAAAAACCCTAAACTCTAACCCTAACCCTAAACCCAAAAAAAATGCTCTCTTCTCTCTCTACCCCTAGGCGATTTGGAGGAGAATTGGAGGAGAAAGGGGCGCCACCCTCTTGCAACCCCGGCCATGGCCGCCCCACCGGGTGGGCAGCCCCCCCAGGGGTCGTTCAACCCCACCCAACCCCACCCACTACTATAACACCCTAAAATAACAATCAACCCCCTTCATGGTCCCATATTTTGAAACCCCAGGTTCAAAAACTACAAATTGATCAAAGACTATTTCGTACTGTTGTTTATGCTCAAGGAGATGCTCAATTAAATTGGAAAACATCTGAGGTGAAGCAATCTCTTACAAAGGAGCAGTTACAATTTGCAGTTATTGGCAAATTTTCGTATGGGAGGCCTGATTTGGAAAACCTACGTAAAATCATCCCGGGCCAATGTGGAATTAAGAGTGAGTGCAATATTGGTTACTTGGACAGCAGGTATGTTTTGATTAGATTGAGTTCTATGGAGGATTATGTTAATTTCTTGTCAACCCCTGCTTACTGGATTAAGTTTAGAGGTAGATCTTTCCCAATGAGATCATTGAAGTAGACAAGACACTGAAAGCCTGATATTGAGACTTCAATGGCTCTTGCATGGATTAGTATTCCAAATTTACCTCCAAACTTTTTTGCTGCAGAGTTTATTTTTTCCATTGCTTCAGCAGTGGGAACACCATTGAAAGTTGACACTGCGACATTGAATAAGACTAGATCAAGCTGTGCCAGGGTCAAGGTTGAGTTAGATTTGTTGGCAAAACACCCTTCCCGTGTTTTGATTAATGAAGAGGATGATGACACAGGAGATAACCTCTACATGGGTGGATATTATGTATGATCATCTACATTTGTATTTCAAAAATTGTAGGATGCAGGGTCATGATGAAAACAATTGTAAGGTGATTCACCCGGAGCTCTGGGAGAGGCGAAATGATAATGATGCTCGAGATGCAAATGGTAATGTGTCGAAGGATAATGCAGTGATTCCAGCACCTCCTATGCGTATCCTGACTAGTGGGAAGGTTGTAGGCAATGTGAACAATGCAGGTGAATGGAAGAAAGCAACAAACAAGAAGGCTAAGAACGACAATGATAAAAATACAAAAGTTGGTGCGAAAGCTGGTGACAAATTGGCTTTGGTCCAGGCAGGGGCTAACAAATTAGCAGCTTTGCAGGAGGAGGAGAATCAGGAAGTTAGTAATTTGGGCAACAAGGCTATAGTTGAGGCAACAGATGATGGTCAAGCAAGCAATGCTCAGAAAAATTCAGCAAGGCAGGGCGTACAGAAAAATGCACAAAGGATGGTCCTGCAGCTCAAAAATCAGCTGGGAAAGGTAATATCCCTTTGCCTAAATCTACTAAGGACTGGGTATAACATCCATGGGCTGCTAAAACAGGAGGCAATGATGGGAAACAAATGGCTAATCCTCAGCTTCAGCAGCAAAAGCAGGGTGAATTAGTTGATGTAATAACTCCACGGGGAGGTCCTGTTACTGCAGCAAAGCCTGTTTTTGCTGTTCCTGTGCTTGTAAACACCTCCCAGCAGGAAGTTCCATCTAATTCTTTGGTAGTCAAGGTCACTGAAGATGTTGAAATTGATGATGATGATGAGTTGGAAGTAGCAGATTCAGAGGATGACGAAGACTTGGTGGATTACGGGGCTGATAGTGAAAATTATGCTGATCTAGAAAATTATGAAGAAGATCCGACTGATGAATACATAGGGTTAGAGGGTGCTATGTCAAGGGATAGTAGTGTCAAGGATGATAAATTTGACAATGCATAAGATGTTACAAGTCCGAAAAATGCCATTGCTGAAAAATCACAGGGTAGTCCTAAAAAGGCACAGGGAGTTCCTGGCAAGTCGCTGGATGTGGTTAATGCTAGCCCGGTGCTGTCAGGAGGTAGGCCAGCTACTGATAAGGAGTTAGAGGAGTTGAAAGCAGCCTATGATAGTGCCAAACGCAAGAATGCACAGCTGGTTGCAAAAAATTTTAAGCCTATGCCAGCTCTGGCGCATTTTTTTGACAGGCCTGCTGAACAGCAGGTGGATATTGGTGATGATGAGGAGCTGGACACTGAGTCCACTGCTCAGAATTACGTCAATGTTGCTGTTAAGGCTGATTTATCTCCTGAGCAAGTGGCTCAGCAGAATAAGAAGGCAAAGCAGGTTCGGGGAAGGCGACAAAAAATGGTCCCACCGCCTGGTGGGGTGTCAACTAGGAGGACACTGTCCAAAACCTCAGGTCGTCGATGAATACATCACTAGGCCGAGGAGGAGTGTTTAGACACAAGGGAGGTGGAACTCTCCTTCATGCTCGAATCCTTAGGGAGGAGAGCATGGAGGCTTTTTTTGCTAACTCTGTGTTCATTTTTGTAGGTACTTTCATAGTTAAAATTCATGTTACTTGGAATGGATGTGTGCAAGGCTTTGGAATGGACAATTTGCTCACTTGGATGATGGGTTCAAGATGTTTTTGGAACGTTGGAAGTATGGGATTGATCATGGCTTACTTGTTTTTGGTCAAAATCACGTTTTTGCTTCAGCTTTTGGAGGTGCTATGGCCAAGGCGTCGCCCTAGCCATCGCCCCCAGCATAAAACATTGGAAGCCATGCCAGGGCGTCGCCCCTACGATCGCACGACGGACTTCAAGCCAAAATTTTCCCAAGGCCATGGCCAGGGCGTCGCCCCCTCATCGCCCTGGACCAAACAGAATGTGGAAATTCTCGGATGCCATGGCAAGGCGTCACCCCCCCCCCCCCATCGCTCCCAACTTTTCAGAGCCATGGGCTAGGAGACGCCCCAACCATAGCCTTGCCTCGCGCGATGCTTTGTTGGGCGACGCTTTGGGGTATTTTTGTGGCTTGGAAATAGTTGTTTTGGGCATTACTTATCACGGGAGCGAGCTAGGATTTTGGTCCAACAAGTCGAAGAAATGATGGATAGAATTTATGATCGAGACAGAGAGCCACAAGTAGCTTTTTTTCAAATTAGTATAGTTGGGCCGTTCTACATTTTACATTTCATCACTTGTAAAAGAAAGTGTGGATTGCATGATTCCACTTTCTTCTTAGCATTTATATTTTTTCATTATGTTAGTATCATCACATGTAATATCATCACAGAGTGTATTATTAACTCTGTGATGATCAAAGCGTATTTGGTGCTGTCGAGTTCTTATTTTTTGCATTCGTGCTAGGAGCGAGGTTTTACCTCGATAGGATGATGTAAGGTATGGTCTGGCCCTCCTTACTTTGTATTGTCCTCTTGAGGGAATTTTTTTAATTATTAATAAAACTAGCCACTAAGCTATAAGCTTAGTGGATTTTGCTAAAAAAAAAAACCCTAAAAAGAAGGATGGGTCTCATTGCCATTTGACCAAAGAAAAGGAGGTCAAGGAAACAGAAGGTGGGGGTTCCTCAGGTATAGGAATCGCAAGGCAGCCTTCTTATTAAACTTGCTACCGTAACCTCTTTCCCTCTACCAACTCCTTTCAGAGTTGGTGCAACATTTTCAATCCTTCATCTCAACAACTGCGTGGTTTCAACGAGTATGGAAGCTAGGGTTGCTGCAGCTCTTCCCTTGCCTACTCCTGTCACTAAGTTCAAGATTGCACTTTGGCAATTATCTGTAACTACCGACAAGGAAAGAAACATAGCTCATGCTCAGCAGGCAATTGAAGATGCTGCAGACAAGGGTGCTCAGCTTATTCTTCTCCCCGAAATATGGAATAGTCCATACTCCAATGACTGGTTTCCAGTATATGCAGAGGACATTGATACTGGTGGAGATACATCTCCTTCAACTAGGATGTTATCTTAAGTTTCACAGAGTCTAAAGATTACAATTATTGGTGGCTCTATACCTGAACGTAGCGGTGGTAAAATATATAACACTTGTGTGTTTGGCATAGATGGAAAGCTTACGGCCAAGCATAGGAAGATACATCTCTTTGACATTGACATTCCAGGAAAGATGACTTTCAAAGAATCAAAGATTCTTACAGTTGGGGCGAGACCTACTATTGTAGACACAGAGGTTGGTCTTATTGGTATAGGTATATGCTATGATATTCGCTTCCAAGAACTAGCGGCTATCTACGCTGCGAAAGGTGCTCATCTGCTCTGTTATCCTGGCGCTTTTAACATGACCACTGGTCTACTGCATTGGGAATTGTTGCAACGGGCAAGGGCTGCAGATTGCCAGTTGTATGTTGCAACCGGTTCACCCGCCAGAGATAGTGGTTCTAGTTATGTAGCTTGGGGACACTCCACTCTTGTTTGATCACTTGGAGAAGTGCTTGTGACAACAGAACATGATGAGACGACACTTATAGCAGAGGTTGATTATTCATTGATTGAGCAGGGAAGAAGATATATTCCATTTCAAAAACAAAGGCGAGGGGATTTGTACCAGTTAGTTGATGTTGATAGATTGAGCTCCACAAGGGAAAACTAAGGTGCATTCAATACTGCACGAGAATGAAATAATCTTGAAATATTCTGCGATAAGAAAGTGATCCGTAGAACATTTAAATAGCCCGGTTGCATATTGGTGCTTGCAATGCTTGTTCCTCGATTGTATGGCTCATTTCTCTTCTAAAGTGTTTGGTCCCTCTAAATTGCTACACCTTAGATTTTTCCTGGAATGATCCACTCACTGACACATGGATGAAACTACAATAAATGCAATAAAGGCTCATTTTAGTTTTGGAAAAAAAAACCCTAACCCTAGTGAACCCTAAATCCTAAACCCTAACCCACTAACATTCTCTCTCCCCCTAGGCGATTTTTGGGCGATTTTTAGGGAGATTAGCGCGCCACCACTTGTCCCCACCCCACCCATTACTACAATGCCCCATAATGCCAATCCAAAAAGTTCTTATGCTCATATTTTGAAACCTCAAGTTCAAAAAGTTGATATTGATCAACGTCTTTTTCGTATTTTTTTTACAATCAAGGACAAGCTACACTAAAATGGAAGACTTCATAGGTGAAGAAATCACTTGTCATAGAGTAGATGCAGTTTGCAGTGCTTGGGGAATTTTCGTATGGAAGGCCAGATTTGGAGAATTTGCGTAAATTGATCCCGAGCCAATGTGATATTAAAGGTGATTGTAATATTTGTTATCTTGGTCGTTACATGTTGATTAGATTAACTTTGTTGGAAGACTATGTTAATTTTTTATCAACACCTGCTTACTGGATTAAGTTTAGAGGGAGGTCTTACCCTATGAGATCATTGAAATGGACTAGACACTGGAAACCTGAGGAAGAAACTTCAATGGCTCTTGCATGGATAAGTTACCCTAATTTACCACCAAATTGTTTTGCATTGGAATTTATTTTTTCAATAGCATCAGCAATTGGAATGCCTTTGAAAATTGATACAGCTACTCTTAATCAGACAAGACCTAGTTGTACTAAAGTGAAAGTTTAGTTGGATTTGCTGGCTAAGCACCCTACGAGGTTTTTGATTAATAAAGAAGATGATGATACCGGTGAAGTTATATCGACTTTGGCTGAAATTCAATATGACTATCTCCCATTATATTGCAAAACGTGTAAGCTTCAGGGTCACAATTAAACTTCATGCAATGTTGTGCACCCTGAGTTGTGGGAAGAACCAAAAGTTAGTGGAAACAAGGATGAAAGTGTTGTTCATAACAAGCCTTCCCCGCCCTCCCGGCACCCCCATTGTGGATTTTGAAAAGTGGAAAGGTGGTTGGTTATGCTAGAAATGAGGAAGAGTTGAATGATGCAAAGAGTAAGAAAACAAGGAAAGGGAATGACAATGCTCAGGTGAAGAAAAGTGCTACTAAGCCCAATGATAATTTGGCTTTGGTGCAGGCTGGGAATAATCAATTTTCACCTTTGCAAGATGATGATAATCTGGAGGTTGGTGACTTAGGTAACAAGAAACCAGTTGTGGCAAAAGGTGATGTGAAACCCGCTACTGAGAAAGGAGATGTTTCTAGTTCTAAGAAAGGTGCTGTTAAAAATGGTGTTGTAGCTCCAAAATCAGCTGGGAAAGGTAATGCTTCTATGCCTATGTTGACTAAGAACTGGGTGAAACAAACTTAGAAGAAAGGAAAGGATGGGAATCAGCCTGCTAAGTCCCAGACTCAGCCTAAAAATGATGGTGAAACAGTTCCACAGGGAGCTCTTGATACAGCTGCATCGCCCATTACCACTGTGCCTGCAGCGCCTACTGCTGTTGTCCCTGCGACCCAGAATACCTCCCAACAGGAGGTTCCTACTAACTCGTTGGTGGCCAAGGTTACTATAGAGGATGATGATGATGTCAAGGATAATCAGCTGGAGGTAGTTGACCTGGAGGAGGATGATGATGAATTGGTGGATTATGGGGAGGAGAGTGAAAATGATTTTGTTGATCCACAAATGATGCAATGCAAAATAGCGGATGCGATAAGGACACGAAATATGTGGAAGCGAAAACAAGATAAAGTGTTATCAATCAAGATATCGAGATAAAAAGCAAGACGAAGCTTGAAACTATTACCTAAGTAGCACCGAGGAACTTGTCTCGATACACCCCGGGTGAATGTCAAGAATCACCTATACTACGCAACTACCCTCAAGAGGCACCCGACTCTTGCAAATAGAATGATCAAAGAGATTCGATGTTCAACTTGGATTTAACCAAGTGAAATCAAGCCCGCTCACGGGTTCTTTATTGAGATTCACTCAAATGATTCATCATTCTAATATTCAAGGTTTGCTAGTTGCAAATGAAATGGCTAAGCGTTCTATTTATAGACCCTTCTAAGACTAATGTGAAATGTCTAAAGTTTCCTCAAGCTAAGTTAAGACAATATACAACACTTAGGGGCAAAATAGGAAGTTCAAGCCAAAAGTAGAGGTCTTCAGCGTTGGGGCGCTCCGCCTGGATGTTGAGCACTGTGCCTGGATGAGCTTCTAATCAAGAGAGGCCTCAAGCTTGGGCACTCCGCCTGGTGATAAGGCGCTCCACCTGGTTGCCTTTAAAGCTGGGCGCTCCGCCTGGCCCTGATGCGTAGGCTTCCTTCCTTCAATTGAGCTCAAATGCATGATCTTCAAATCATCTCCGAAGCTCTTGCCCTTGCATCCTCGCATCCTCCTAGCTCCAAATCATCGCCGAAGCTCTCACCCTCGCATCCTCGCATCCTCCTAGCTTGGCTCTTGATGGTTAAGATCTAAGCTCAATTTGGATTGCATCATCCTTCCCTTTTTGAAATTTCGTCCTCCAAATCAAACCATCAAAGCCTACATCCAAAGACAAACACAACAAAAATTTCCTACTACAAGAGTAGATTAGTGCCAAAAGTGTGGGAAAACACACTCTTATGGTACAACCAAGTATCAATAGCAATGAAGAATTTAATGTTTCCAAAGGAAACAACACGCAGTTGGTTTATCAAAGAAGTGCACCCAACACAAGAACAAATAAAGGGATTAATAGGGCATGAAAAATGAAAGATCAATCTATCAATAGTCCTATGATCCCTAAGCTCATTGTTAGCACACCAAACCTTCAATGAAATATTTTCACAATGTGGCACAATGGTTTTGGCATGCTCAATTCTCAAAGTGTGGTTAACATGTAGGATGGAGTTGGCAAAATAGTTCATTCTACCACTAGCATCATTTACTCCACTTCCCTTCTTAAGAGCTCTCATACTCACACTAAGAGGTACCTCCTCACCTCTAATTTCATCCTTAAGACAACCCCCCTCACAAGGTAAACTCTCAAGTAAGGCATTAATAAAGGCCTCATCATCATCATAACCCAAACCAAAAAGAGTAGGGTCACTAGAAGAATCATCTACCTCACTTGAAACTTCAAACAAAGAGTTGTCTATGGGATCAAATCCCTCACACCATGGAGGTTCCAACTCATTCCCAACTCTAGTTCGATACAACTCACCTCCACAAATAAAGATGCCCTCAAACAAAGGAATAGTAAAAGTAGACATCTCAACTTCATTTTTAAACATAGGTGATGATGCGGGGCAAATCGAGCCTAAGCACCAACCATCAAGGGCCAAGCTTGAAGGATGCAAAGAAAGGAAGATCAGGAGCTTCGGAGGAGACTTGTTCCTATGCTTCAGCAATCTAGGCGCTCCTCCTCAGCATTTTTGGTGCTCCTCATCAAGCTGAGGCAACCCAGGCACTCCGCTAGAGAGTTAGGCACTCCACCCAGGAAGCCTTTCTGTTGGGCGCTCCGCCCAAGGAACTCACTGCCTCAAAATGAATTAATTTTAGGCGCTCCGCCCAACACACTGCATTCCGGGATTTTTGTCTAGTCTTTTACTACTTTGACCCTGCATGCTCTATTTCATTAAACCAAACTTGTGGGGCATTTTAGACATTATCTAGACTTGGGAAGGACTCTATAAATACCCCAAGTCCTCTCTTATTTCATTCAGATTACCTTGAATATTGATGACAACACTTGAGATGAGATTCTCTTATGAAAGACCCTTTTACTTTTTTGCTTGAATTAATTGGTTGCACTAAGTGACCCTCGATCCAAACCCGACCGGGCTATTTGCAAGAGGGGTGCTCTTGAGGACTGTCTGCATAGCATAGGTTATTCTTGACCCGAATCAAAGGTATCACGAAACCCGTTCTTCGTGGCTACTTCGTAGGGAGTTCAAGATCCGTCTTGCTCCTATCTTATTTTTATTCGCTTCCGTGTTTACCCTGCATCAGTTTGGTATCAGAGAAAGGCTCGAGATTTTTCTCTACAAACCCTCGATCCTTGTTCATCATGCCTATGTTAGTTTCTAGTTTAGATTCTTGTTGCTGGTGTTTGAAAAAGAAGAAAATACAAAAAAATTGAAAAAGTTGAAAATTACAAAAAAAAATGCTCGTGTTTCATGGATTGATTGACCCATTGATTGATTGTGATTGGGGTTTGATCTATATCAAAAACCCATCGATTTGGTACCAATATCTTGTGATTTGGAGTTGTGAAACAAAAGTTTGAAGAATCAAAACCCCTCTTTTTTAAACCCTATTTTTGAACTTTGAATCATGATTGTGCCTTTGTTATTAGGTGTTTGGTAATAAAAACCATTGGGGTTTGTTGGGGTTAGTGAAAAACAACTTTTGGTACCTCTGATTTTGACAAAACACGGTGAAATCGATCCAAAATGTGGGTGAGAAATGAAGAAACACGTTGCTGGAAAATGCTGAAGAACATTAGTGGGATGATAAGGATCGAAATAGAAACAAAGAAAAGACAATAGGAGCGAGACTTGTCTCGAACTCCCTATGGGGTATCCACGAAGAACTCGTTCCGTGAAACCTCCGTATAGTGTCAAGATATGCCTACGCTAAGCAACTACCGTCGAGTCGCACTCGGGACCCGCAAGTAGAATGATCGGGTGTTGGTTCGACAATCAACTAGGATCCGCTAGAAAAATTCAAGCCAACAAAAGGGTTCTTTCCATAACTAAAGAGTTCAACTCTTTTACAATGTCATCAATCATCAAAATTAGCTACCGTTCAAATGAAGACTAATGGCCCTTTTATAGGTGCCAAATAACAAAGATATAAAGTCTAAAAGGCTCCTAAAGTTGGCTTAAATAATATATGCCTTGTAGGGCTAGACTAGGAATTTCATAGCAAAAAAAATAGAATTCCCGTCATATGTTCCAGTAGTAGGCGCCCCGCCCATTTAAGTAGGCGCCCCGCCTAGTTGCTCTTAAGTGGGGAGTAGGCACCCCGCCTCTGCACGGGGGCGGTCCGCCAATCAAACTTCAGAGAGTTGAGGGGGCGGTCCGCCTAGTAAAGTGGGCGGTCTGCCTCCTCCTGTGGCTCCTTGGAATGCCTCAAAATGTATCCCGGATGCCTCTCCAAGTAGCCTAGGCGGTCCTCCTTCCATGGCACTCCAATGTATGATCTTCAAGTCGCTCCCGGAGTCTTTTTCCATGTCCTTCCAAGTCAAGTGAAGATGAATGTCTTGAATTAATTTGGCTTGACTTCTAGTAAAAGACCTTGAGGTAGTATGCCCCGCATCATCCTCCCCTTCTTGGGAAGGTTTCTTCCTCGAAACCATGGCCTCCTCCTCCCCGGCATCACCATCCCTTACATCAAAAGGGGTCAAGTCAGTCACATGAAATGTATTTCAGACATTATAGTTACCGGGAAGATCAATCACATAGGCGTTGTTGTTGATCTTGGAAAGCACTTGGAAGGGTCCATCTCCTCAGGGTGCCAACTTCCCTTTCCTAAGGTTTGGAAACCTTTCTTTTCGGAAGTGCACCCACACTCAATCTCCTTTCTGGAGCTCTAGCTTCTTCCTTCCCTTGTTCTTTTTGGAAGCCACCTTTGAATAGGGTTCCTCCAAGTTCTTCTTTTCTTTAGCATGGAGCTCAACCATAGCCTTTGCTCGGCTTTCACCTTCAAAACTCACAACAAAATCTTTGGACAATGGGGTTAGATCTAGTGGAATCAAAGGGTTAAAGCCATAGACACACTCAAATAGAGTCATACCAATCAAACTATGCACAGTACGGTTATATGCAAACTCCATAAGAGGCAACTTATCAACCCAAGTCCCGGCCTTACCTCAAGTCATAGCTCTAAGAAGAGCACCCAAAGTTTGGTTCACTACCTCGGTTTGCCCATCCGTTTGAGGGTGGTGGGACGTAGAGAACAATAGCTTGGTGCCAAGAGCACCCCACAAGCTCCTCAGAAAATGGCTAAGGAACTTGGTGTCCCTATCACTCATAATGGTTTGAGGCACACCATGCAACTTTAACACATTATCAATGAATAAAGAAGCAACATGTTGTGCATCATCACACTTTTTGCATGGAATAAAGTGAGACATTTTGGAAAACCTATCCACGATAACATAAATGCTATCATGTCCCCCCTAGACCGTGGCAATCCCATAACAAAATCCATAGAAATATCTATCCACGGGCTAGTAGGTACGGGGAGAGGAGTATACAAACCATGTGGGTTCGCTTTGGATTTCGCATGCTTGCACTCAAGGCAATTTTTGCAAAGCTTCTCAACTTGCACCCCCATTTTTGGCGAATGGAATTGTTCCATGAGAATGGCCAAGGTCTTGTTTCTCCCAAAGTGTCCCATCAAGAATGTGCTTCATGAATAAGCAATTCACTCCAAGAGGACTCGGGAACACAAACTCTACCATTTTTAAAGATATAGCCATCAACCCATTGGTACTTCTCAACTCTTTCTCCTTTCTCAAGAGCTTCATGAATGCTCTTTAGCTTAGGGTCTTGAGTATACATAAACTTAATGCTCTCAAAACCCATGAGCTTGGAGGCAAGAGTGGTGGCTAGAGCAAACTTCCTAGAAAGTGCATCCGCCACAACATTGTCTTTCCCTTTTTTATATTGAATGACATAGGGAAAAGACTCAACGACCTCTACCCACTTGGCATGCCTTTTGTTCAACTTCTCTTGGCCTCTAAGATGTTTGAGTGACTCATGATCACTCATAATCACAAATTCCCTAGGCCAAAGATAGTGTTGCCAATGAGCAAGAGTCCTCACTAGGGCATACAACTCCTTGTCATACGTAGAGTAGTTCAAGGTTGCACCCTTCAATTTCTCACTAAAGTAGGCTATGGGTTTTCCATCTTGCATTAAAACACCACCAATTCCCACCCTCGAGGCATCACATTCAACCTCAAATGCCTTTCCAAAGTTGGGCAATTGCAATAGAGGGGCGGTACTCAACCTTCTTTTCAATTCTTGGAAAGCCTTCTCTTGAGGCTCTCCCCACACAAAAGGTTGGTCTTTCTTCACCAATTCGGTGAGTGGAGCGGCAATAGCACTAAAGTCCTTCACAAATCTCCTATAGAAGCTTGCAAGACCATGAAAGATTCTAATTTGAGACACGGTGGTTGGAGTAGGCCAATCACGAATGGTCTCTACCTTGGACTCATCCACTTCCACTCCTTGGGCACTCACAACAAACCCAAGAAAGACTACCCTTTTAACACCAAAGGCACATTTCTTAAAATTAGCATAGAGCTTTTCGGCTCTCAACACTTCAAGCACTTGCCTTAAATGATCAACATGGTCGTCTAATGACTTGATATATATCAAAATATCATCAATGTAGACGACCACAAATTTGTTGATGAATGGCTTCAACACATGATTCATTAGCCTCATGAAAGTACTAGGTCCGTTGGAAAGGCCAAAGGGCATCACCAACCATTCATATAGACCAAACTTGGTCTTGAATGCGGTTTTCCATTCATCCCCGGGTTTCATCCGGATTTGATGGTAACCGGACCTAAGGTCTATCTTTGAAAAGATGCTAGAACCACTTAGCTCATCAAGCATATCATCTAAACGAGGTATGGGATGTCGATACTTTACCGTAATCTTGTTGACCACTCGACAATCCACACACATCCTCCATGTGCCATCCTTCTTTGGAACAAGGATCACGGGCACGGCACACGGACTCAAACTCTCCCTCACCAAGCCTTTGGTAAGCAATTCATCTACTTGCTTTTGCAACTCCCTTGTGTCCTCGGGATTGCTTCTATAGGCCGGCTTGTTTGGGATTTGGGATCCCGGGACAAAGTCAATTTGATGTTCAATACCCCTCAAAGGAGGTAGACTATTTGGCATCTCATCCGGGAACATGTCCCCCAAAACCTTCAAAACACTTTCAAGAGCACTAGGCAAAGGGTTAGAAGAATAATCAAATTCGGAAGTAAGAATCGTACCTTTGTGCACTAGGCAAATGCGTAGTTTGTTGCCATCATTCCCTTTCAAAAGCTCACCCGGTTGCATCATGGCACAAATACTACCGGTAGAAGATGATGGAGTCACCACCAAACATTCAGCCAACGGACTAGTCACAACAACCGACTTAGCCTTTGCCGCTTCCCTCAATTCCCTCATTCGCCTATAGTAACCACTTACTTTCTTGGGCGACAAGGGTTTGAGCACAAACTTTTTCCCTTCATGCTTGACCGTATAGGTGTTGAGACGGCCATCATGAATCACATGTCGATCAAATTGCCATGGCCTACCAAACAATAGATGGCAAGGTTGCATAGATACCATATTAAACATGTGTTCATCCACATAGTTCCCTATCTTGAATTTAACCATTACTTGTTTTACCACCTTCAATTCACCACAGTCACTAAGCCATTGCAAACGATAAGGATTGGGGTGTTTCAAAGTGGGCATTTTCAATTGGGAAACTAGTGTTTGGCTAATAACATTGGCACAACTTCCCGAGTCAATGATCATGTAACAAAAAACACCCATGACTCGGCATCTAGCATGGAACAGGTTTTCTCTTTGCAAGTTCTCACTATCCTCCACAAACATAGCACCTAAACTCCTCCTCACAACTAGGAAAGCATGAGGATCATCATCCTCAATTGCATCTTCTTCCACACCAACCTCTTCATCTCCCTCTACTTCTTCCTCTTCGGGTTCACTATCTTGCTCATACACCAATTCACCTACCACAACCATGGTCTTTCGAGTAGGGCAATGTTTAGCGATATGACCATACCCCTTACACTTATAGCATTGAGTAGAAGTAGAAGTAGGATTTCTCAAGTGAGTTTTAGAATTAGTTCCCACATGTGGTGTAGATTTCTCATATTGCCTCTTCTCATCTTTCCTAGCACTTGCACCACTTGCACTTGGAAATCTTGCATTTGGAGGTTTCCACTCCTTTGGTTTACTCATAGGAGTAGGAGTGCTACTCTTGTAGCGAGTGGATTTCTCTTCCTTGAGCCATTTCTCCGCTTCGACCGCATCATCATAGAGATCATAGTGGTTTTCATACTTGTGAAACTTCAATTGAGAGGCTATGTCTCGGTTCAAACCACTTCTAAATCTAATCACGGCCGATTCATTATCCTCCCCATCCAAGTCTAGGGTCATCCGGATTTGCTCAAACTCATTGAAGTACTCCCCAACCGTCTTGTAGCCTTGCTTCAACTCATAAAGACATTTGTATTGGTCTACACGGTATTGGTGAGTCAAGTAATTTTCATCCATCACACGGATCAATTCACCCCAAGTCACATTGATGGCCAAAGCATTTCTTCTTCGATTCCTCTTGACCGATTCCCACCACGTAGAAGCAAAAGATTCAAAGGAAGATATAGCATACTTGGCTTTCTTCTCCACGGTCATGTCATTGGTGTCAAACACCCTCTCCATATACAACTTCCATTCAATGTACTCAACCGGGTCACTACTCCGTTTGAAGGTAGGAATAGTAAGCTTCACACTATTAAGATTGTTGTTATCACGAACCCCTTGGTAAGGCTCCGGTTGACCTCCAAAGTTGTCTCCATAACCTCCATAATCCCTCCTAGCATTCCCTCCAACATGCCCCATTGGTGGCCTTCGACCTCAGCCTCTACCCCTATCCACATTACGACCCCAATTCATGGCCCTCCCATTCGGAGTAGGCCTCCCATTCGGATTAGGAGCCCCATAGTCACTACCACCATACTCTTCCTCTTCCCCTTCTTGAGCTTCATCAACTTGCTTAAGAGGTTGAACATTTCGAATGGGTCCGGGAAGTAAAATGTTTCTTTGGGGATTGCCCAAAATGTGGGGAATGCCCACTCGTTGGAGATTGCCCAACACTTGTTCATTTCGATCACGATCTTCCTTTACCCGTTGTTGTTGCCTAAGCAACTCAACAACCTGTTCCGGGGTAAAGGTGGAACTACTTGTACATTCAACGACTTCAACTTAGACACTCGGGGTCCCTTTCTCAACTTTGACACTAGAGGTCCCTTTCTCAACTTTGACACTCGGGGTCCCTTGCTCAACTTGTGTACTTGAGGTCACCCTTTCAAGAGTTTCAATCCTTTGGCTCATGATATCCATTTTAGCAAGGATACTAGCCAAGGCATTCTTTACGAAATCTTCTCCTTCGTTGGCCATCGTACCTACAAAATAAGTAAACGTTAGTGAAATCACCTCACGCACTCCCTCACTTATGTTTCACTCGGTTCACTCGTTTAGTGGTGGTGGATATTTCACTCAAGCTTGAAAATTAGAAGCTTCACTAAGTTGATCAACAAACCTCAACTCAATCACTCAATCCACAAGTCAAGTGCACTCCGGGGTGAGTGGAGTTTATGTGACTCTATTGGACGATAAGCTCTTTAAAGTGAGGATTTGAGTCAAAAGATACTACGAGTCTTCTTCGAATTCTACTCTCCTAACTAGGCTTGAGTTTCCTAAAAGCTTCAAAGAACTAGCACCAAATAAGTAGAAAGGTTACTCAAAGAAGTACTAGCTAGATATTATGCAAACAAAGAAACAAGAGATCCTACGAAAAACTACCCAAACACACAATTCAGCAAAACAGGCACTCCACCTGTTTCAGAGTGGGCGGTCCGCCTAGACACAGGGGCGGTCCGCCTACTGAGATTCAGAGAGATTGGTGGGCGGTCCGCCTACTATTTGGGAGGTCCGCCTACTGTGTTCTTCAGCACAGTTCAAACTCGTGTTTCTTGGTTAAAGCACCTAAAAATCGAACAATTTTCAAGATGTTTTGGCAATCCGAAGGTACCAAAATGTGTTTTCAACCACATAAGCAAAACTCAATGATTTTTATCAAACCCCAATAAAACAATCAAATCACCATGTTCATCAAGTTCATAGCTAGGGTTTCAATTTTTCAAATCTTCAAAGGGTTTCAAATTTTCAAATCTTGGAATACCACTTCAAATCAAGAGTTCTAGATACCAAAATGACGGGTTTCCAACAACGAACAAACCCCAATATCAATCTAACAACTGGTCATCAAATCCAAGAGCGCATGATCAAATTTTTGGTGTTTTTCAACTTTTTCTATTTTTTTTTTTGTGTTTTTCTTCTTTTCAACAGTAATAAATAAGAAACTAAGATAGAAACCAACCTAGGCACGAAGAATCAAGGGTCGGGGGTTTGTAGAAACAAAACCTGAGCCTTGCTCTGATACCAAGATGATAAGGATCGAAATAGAAAAAAAGAAAAGACGATAGGAGCGAGACTTGTCTCGAACTCCCTACGGGGTATCCACGAAGAACTCGTTCCGTGAAACCCCGTATCATGTCAAGATACGCCTATGCTAAGCAACTACCCTTGAGTTGCACTCGGGACTCCCAAGTAGAATGATCGGGTGTTGGTTCGACAATCAACTAGGATCCGCTAGAAGAATTCAAGACAACAAATGGGTTCTTTCAATAACTCAAGAGTTCAACTCTTTTACAATGTCATCAATCACCAAAATTCGCTACCGTTCAAATGAAGACTAATGGCCCTTTTATAGGTGCCAAATAACAAAGGTATAAAGTCTTAATGTCCCCTTAAAGTGGGCTTAACTGATATATGCCACGTAGGGCTAGACTAGGAATTTCATAGCAAACAAAATAGAATTCCCGTCATATGTTCCAGTAGTAGGCGCCTCGCCCATTTAAGTAGGTGCCCCTCCTAGTTGCTCTATAGTGGGAAGTAGGTGCCCCGCCTCTACACAGGGGCGGTCCGCCCATCAAACTTCAGAGAGTTGAGGGGGCGGTCCGCCTAGTAAAGGGGGCGGTCCGCCTCCTCATGTGGCTCCTTGGAATGCCTGAAAATATGTCCCGAATGCCTCTCCAAGTAGCCTAGGCGGTCCTCCTTTCATGGAACTCCAATGTATAATCCTCAAGTCGCTCCCGGAGTCTTCTTCTATGTCTTTCCATGTCAAGTGAAGATGAATGTCTTGAATCAATTTGGCTTGACTTATAGTGAAAGGCCTTGAGGTAGTATGCCCCGCATCATGGGCGCTCTTCCTGAATTGGAGGCTCTCCACCTGATTGTGCATTGGTTTAGGCACTCCGCCTGACTTGATCACTGCTCCAAAAGTTGGGCGCTATGACTGACCCTGTAGCATGGTTTTGGGTAGTTCTCTTCTAGGTTTTCGTATTTTATTTGATTGCATTGAAACCAATTAGTACTATTAGAGTAACATTCTTACTCGATTAGTACTGATCATTTGAGCCTTTAGGATTATCGTGCTTAGTGGAGAGTAGAGCTCAAAGAAGAATTCGTAGAACCATTTGTTTCAACTCCGTACTTAAAGAGCTTAGCGTCCATCGAGTCCTATCAATTCCACTCGTCCCGAAGAGTGCTTGATCATGTGGATTGTTTGGTTGTTGATTAGGAATGTGGTTCAACTACGTGTTCACCTTTGGTTCAAGCTTGAGTGATATATCCCCCACCACTAAACGAGTTACCCGAGTGACATTCAAGTGAGGTATGTGTGTGAGGTTATTTCACTAACCGTTTGCTTATTTTGTAGGTACCATGGCTAGTGAAGGTGATGATCTCATTAAGGGAGTGTTGGCTACCATCATGGCCAAATTGGATGGTATGAGCCTAAGACTTGAGAATCTTAAAAGAAGGACCCCGAGTGTCCAACTTGAAACCGTTGAGGGTACAAGTGGCTCAACCATTGCCTCGAAACAATTTGCTGAGTTGGTTAGGCAACAAAAGCTAAAGGATGATCTTACTAGAAATGAGCATGTTTTGGGCAATCCCCAACAAGTGGGCATTCTCCACCTTTTGGGAAATCCCCAAGGAAATGTCCTACTCCCGAGAGCCCGTAGAAACATTGCACCTCTTGAGCAAGTTGATAAAGCTCAAGAAGGGGAGGAGGCCCAGTTTGATGTTGATAATTATGAGGCTCCCTATCTGATTAGGAGAGCTATGAATGGAGGTCGGGATGTGAATAGGGGTAGAGGCCGCGGTCGAGGGCCACCCATGGGAAATGTTAGAGGTAATGGTAGAAGGGATTACGATGCTTATGGTGACAACTTTGGGCGCCAACCGGAGCCTTACCAAGGGGGTTGTGACAACAATAATCTCAATAGTGTGAAGCTTGCTATTCCTACATTCAAAGGGGGGTAGTGACCCGGTTGAATATCTTGAGTGGAAGTTAACCATGGAAAGAGTGTTTGATACCAATGACATGACCGAAGTGAAGAAAGCCAAATATGCTATATCTTCCTTTGAATCTTTTTCTTCTACTTGGTGGGAGGCAACCAAGAGGTAAAAAAGAAGGAATGCTTTGGCCGTGAACCTTACTTGGGGTGAATTGACTCGTGTGATGGATGAAAAATATGTGACTCACCAATATCGTCAAGACCAACTTAAAAGGCTTTATGAGTTGAAACAAGGCTAGAAGACGGTTGGCGAGTACTACAATGAGTTTGAGCAAATCCGAATGGCCTTTGACATGGATGTGGAGGAAGATGAACAAGTCGTGATTCGATTTAAGAATCGCTTGAACCGAGAGATAGTCTCTTAATTGAGGTTTCAAAAGTATCATTCTCATTATGATCTATTTGATGCCGCGGTTGAAGCCGAGAAATGGCTTAAGGAAGAGAAGTCCACCCACTACAAGAGTGCTACTTCTACTCCCGTGAGTAAGCCCAAGGAATGGAAGACAGCAAACACAAATGGTGCAAGTGCAAGTCGATATGTGAAGAAGACTTATGAGAAGCCAACACCAAATGTGGGAGGTAATTCTAAAACTCCATTGAATACTTCTACTTCTTCTTCTACTCAATGCTATAAGTGTAAGGGGTATGACCACTTTGCTAGAGATTTTCCCACCCGTAAAGTAATTGTTGCACTTGGTACAGCTTCGTAAGACACTGGGGGGGGGGGAGTGAATAGTATCCTTACCCAATTTTTGAATCCTAAAACTTGCCTTTAAATTTTAATGCCTAACTTACAAAGAACCAGGTTCCTTGCAAGTTTCACCTATCTCTGAAACTAAACAAATTACGGAAACGTAAAGAACACAGAGATTTTTACGTGGAAAAATCCTTGCTCAAGGGATTAAAAACCACGACCCGTACTCTTGGGATTTAACTCTTCCACTAAAGGAAAACCCGAGCAAGTTTTAGACTACAACGTAATGTAATCAAGGAACAAGAACCCCCTAGTACCTAGAACCTTCACAGCCACACGTTAGCTGGTAAGGTCACCTCTACTTAACCTCAAAAAGTAATCTCTACTTAATGCTTCTAAACAAGCTGATAGATTACAACTCAATAGCCTATGACAAAGAAACTAAAACAACAGACTTAACTATGAAACTGCTCCTTCAGAAGGTTCTGCTGCTCAGCCTTTGTTCTTGCACACAAAGCTTCTCAGGATCTGATTGTACTTGATATGCTCTGTTGAGATGTCTTTTGTGCGTTGTGATTCTGGCCAAATTAACTTGTATTTATAGGAGCTAGACTTAGCCGGATCCAACTAAGTTTAGGAATCCTTATCCTCTTTGAAATCAGTTTTAAACAAGGTTACCCATATTTCCTTATTTAAAACCTAAGTTAAATTGCCTTAGTTCCCAATCCATTTACGTTTAGGAACCGCGTCCTTCTCAGCACAGCTTCTTACTTCTTCTTCTTCCGGTAGGATTGGAACTTTGACTCCACCTATTCACTTCTTTCCTTCTTCAACTCTGACTAGATTAACTCATTGAATAGCTGGTCTTCTTACTTCGATTGTGAACCTTTTCGCGGTCCACTTAGCACCAGGTCCTTTGTCATCTTCAAAACTTCTCCTTCAACAAATTCCCCCCTTTTGATGATGACAAACAATGTTGTCTCACCAAGGGTTTATACTCTAGAACCTGTAAAAATCAAACACTAACCACGAACCAGGGTAATAATAGTTAGGCAAAAATTAGGTCACAAACATATAATGAACTAACAACAACTAACTTCCCCCTTTTGGCATCATCGAAAAGTTTCACAGTTAATTTAAGTCTAGTTGACTCTAGCTCCAAAGGCAGCATGCCAACCTTTTAAACGCCAGGAACCTATTTCAGACAATAAAAACTAGCAAGATACGATATTTATATCAGCAAAAAGTACCAAACCGGCATAAAACATCCAAACATCATCCAAAATATTACAAACCAAAATATAACATTGTCTTAAAAACAGGCCATAAAAAGAACCAAGAGGGAATATCCGGGATGTTAAAGTGCGCAAGCAACAAGGTGAGGTGACGCACGTTTCCTTCTCTTTCACGCTCCAGCTCTGCATCCAGCCTTGTGTTTTCAGCATTCATCCAGGCCAGCTCATCATTTTGCCTTTCAAGCTGCCTCCTGAACCCTTCAATTCTCCTGTCCATTCTATTGTTCCTCCTTTCATCTGCATCCTCCTCCATATGCTCTGGTTCATCAGCAAGTTCACCATCCAACACATAGTCACAGGACTTAAGAATGTTCCTCCCGAACAAGTCATTGTGGTCCGGCTTAGTCCACGTACCAACAGGCACTCAAATACCTTCCCCAGAAGAAACCCATAGACCAGCGTATGTTTGCCTAACCCCATGTCAGCTACCCTACCAATGTGCTTGATCATCAATTCAGGTAGATTAATACGAACCTCTCGATCTAGCAGGTGCATATAGGTCATATCAAGAAAGTTGGCCTCACTCCTCCTTTCCGACCTCTGCAGTAGGTTCTTCAGCACAAATTCAAAGAGAACCTGGTAGAAGGGTTGCATTTCCTTTTTCTTAACTTGTGTAGCCCTTGCCACTCTTGGTCTCCCTGCAAATTTCTGGGTCACCTCCAAAGCAGACACACCATCTCCTCTAGTCGGCCACGAGTTCCTCATGCACTCGCTGTAGCCCTGAGAGGGAAAACCTAAAATCTCACCCAGTTCCATACTATCAAACTGGATTACCAGCCCCTTGACTATGGTCGTCACAATACCGTCACTCACTGTGCAATTGGAATAAAATTCTCGAACCTCTTGCTCCCTGAGCTGTCTAGCACGTTCACTGAACAGGTTCAACCAACCCTGAGCCCTCAACTTAGCACCAAGTTGTGTCATTCCCTCTAGCTCCAGGTCAGTGAGAATTTTACCCTTTCACCATTGGCAGACCTCTAAAATAGGCCACCCTTCTTTCTTGTCTTCCTTTTCATCTCCAATCACCAGCTTTAATTTGGAACCTCTCCTGCGAACCTCAGGTTCCTCCGCCATCCTCTCCTGCTGCTCTCTCACAGAACCTCAAGTAACAGATCTCCTAGCATGACTCACTGTCTTTCTGCTGCTTTCTACCATACCCTCTGCATCTCCAGAACTTCCAATTTTGGAACTACCTACAAATTCACCTCCCTTTACCAACCTTCGTTTCTTCATAGTTTTTTTTTTCCTAAACCACAGGCCTCTTTCCCAATCTCCTCTGTTCCTCCACCACCACAACATCAGTCTCACTGGAGGAACCTTCACTAGCTTGAGGAGTGGGATTGGCCTCAGGCAACACAGCATCTAAAGGTTCAGTAAAACCTACACCTTCTACATTCTCTTCCACATAATCATCAATCTCTCTCAGATCTGCATCATCACCTGCCACAGAACCAGAGAACGAACCAGGTTCTTTCTCAGGTCCTTTAGCAGGTTCAACAGATTTTTTCTCTCCTTTGTCACTAACAGTCTTTTCTACCCCAGGAACTGTCTCGGGAATAGGTTCCTCAATAGTGTTCTCAGTTTCTTTTGCAGCAACTTCCACAACCTCTGTTTTGTCAAATTTTTCAGGATTTTCTACAACTATCTCCTCCTTATGTCCTACTTCATTCACATCATGTACTTCTAAATCTACAGGCATAGAGGATACACTAGTATCGACAACTACAGTACCAGTAGGAGAACTAGGGTTTACCTTCTCAGTTTCTTGAACATTTTCTTGAACCGTTTCAATGACTCCTTCCTCCGTACCAGCATCTGGAACACTTTTCCCCTTATTAGTTGCTTCCTCTGTCAACTTTTTCTGTCTCAATTTTGTAAACTTTCTCGCCATAGCCACAGAACGACTCGCAGCCAGTTGCTTTGCCTTTTGATTTAGTTTTGAAATTTTGAGTTTTGGAGAAGAGAGTTGAGAATCTACTTTGGAACAGGTCGATATTTTATTTTACAGAAAATTGTGTTTTAGAGAGAGAAAATATTTTGAGAGAGTTTTAATGTTTCAGTCTATAGAAACAATGTTTCTTAATCAAATGGTGGAATAATGAAGGGTTTAGGTTTATCGGGAAGGGGAACGGGTTGATGGGTTTGGAAAAAGCTGCGACTTCATTATGACGCATAGAAGCTGACGCCAGCATGGTTCAAAGTATTTGAATTTTAAAAGCTTACACTAATCCGGCACCAAGTGAGGGTGATTGGTAAAAATTAGGCCACGCAAGACAACACTTATATTCAGTAAGTAACATAGAATGTGTACCTGAATGTCCATGCACCAGTTTCTTCAATCATATCCTCTATTTTCAAAAATTTGCCAATATCTAAGTCATGAAAATAGGTTCCAAACAGGTTAGCAAGCAAAACAATTAAGTTTTCATTTGTAGAGTCAACTAAGCAGAGTTAAGCTAAGTAAAACAAGGAAACTTCACTAGCCAATCATTGGGAGAACCAGGTGCTGCTTCGTTCACTGTATCTTGGTCATCCCTAGCTCAAGCCTGTTCTTTTCAAATTGTACCATGTTCAATGCCTTTGTGAAGATATCAGCAATTTGGTCCTCAGTGCTGCAAAAGTTCATAGTAATTAGGCATTTCTCAACATTGTCCCTTAAAAAGTGGTGCCTAATATCAATGTGCTTTGTTCTCTTGTGCTGGACCGGGTTCTTGGCAATATTGACTGCACTGGTGTTGTCACAAAAGATTGGAACTGGTCCACACTTGATTCCAAAGTCCTCCAGCTGTTGCTTGATCCATAATAATTGTGAACAACATAAAGCAGCTGGTACATATTCAGCTTCAGCTGTGGATAATGCCACTGAATTTTGCTTCTTTGTAGCCCATGAAACTAAACAAGGACCTAGGAAGTGTGCCATCCCAGATGTACTTTTCCTATCAACCAAGTGACCAGTATAGTCAGCATCTGCATATCCAATTAGATCAAAACTTCCAACTTTTGGGTACCATAAACCAAGATCTTGAGTTCCTTTCAAATATCTCAAGATTCTCTTGACTGCAGTTAAGTGTGACTCCTTTAGTTTTGACTGGAACCTCGCACACAACCCCACACTATAAACAATATCTGGACGACTTGCAGTTAAATACAACAAGGAACCAATCATTCCTCTGTACTTAGTTTCATCAATTGCAGCACCTATTTCATCCAGATCTATCTTCGTTCCAGGAGCAATGGGTGTGTTCATATCCTTAGCAGACTTCATATCATACTTCCTTAACAGCTCTTTGATGTACTTCTGCTGGTGGATCATTGTACCTTCATGAGATTGCTTGATTTGTAAGCCTAAGAAGAAATTTAGCTCGCCCATCATACTCATCTCAAATTCACTTCCCATCAGGTCGGCAAACTCCTTGCAAAGGTTCTCATTTGTAGCACCAAAGATGATGTCGTCTACATACACTTGAACAATTAGAAGGTCCTTGGCTTTCTTCCTTAAAAACAAAGTATTTTCTATTTTACCTCTTGTAAACTCATTCTTCAATAAGAACCCAGACAATCTTTCATACCAAACCCTAGGAGCCTGTTTCAATCCATACAGTGCCTTGTCAAGTTTGTAGACATGATCAGGAAATTCTGTACTTTCAAAGCCAGGTGGTTGAACCACATACACCTCTTCATTCAAATAACCATTAAGAAATGCACTCTTCACATCCATCTGATACAACTTAAACTCCATGTAAGCTGCAAAGGCAATAAGCATCCTAATGGCCTCAATTCTAGCAATAGGTGCAAAGGTTTCATCATAATCGATTCATTCTTCTTGACTATAACCTTGAACCACCAGTCTTGCCTTGTTCATTGTTACAATGCCATGTTCATCCAGCTTGTTTCTAAACACCTATTTAGTACCAATGATGGACCTGTCCGTTGGTCGAGGGACCAGGTGCCATACCTTACTTCGTTCAAACTGATGAAATTCCTCTTGCATAGCAATCACCCAGTCTGGATCCTCAAGTGCTTCACGTACATTCTTTGGTTCGATTGAGGGCAGAAACGCAAAGAATGCACAGAAGTTCTTCAAAGCTCTTCTGGTAACAACTCCAGTGTTAAGATAAGATATGAGGTTCTCCAGTGGATGAGAACTTTGATATCTCCAATGTTTAGGCTGAATCTGCCGAGTGTCGTTTCCAGGAGGATCCAGGAGGAACTTTGATATTCCCTCTTCTTCATCTTGCTCTTCAGTTCCCCTTGTCTGATTGCCTTATAGTTCCCCCTGAGTTTGATCCTTATCATCCTGATTACTTTTAACTCCATTCAAATTCTCAAGGTCTTCAGCAGGTTCATCTCTTGCAAGACCGATCTCCTGATCATCATCTTCTTGTCTGTTTGTAACACTTTTAGATTCATCAAATACCACATGCAAACTTTCTTCTACAGTCATGGTTCTTTTGCTGAACACTTTATAAGCTTTGCTTTGTGAACAATATCCCAAGAAGATGGCTTCATCACTTCTAGCATACAACTTCCAAAGAGGTTCTTTCCTGTTGTTATGCACGAAACACTTGCACCCAAAAGCTCTGAGATGTGCAATATTAGGTTTCCTACCTCTAATCAGCTCGTAGGGAGTTTTCTCTAACAAAGGACGGATAGAACAGCGATTTAACAAGTAGCAAGCGGTATTGACTGCTTCAGCCTAAAAATTCTTCGATAGACCGCTTGACAACAACATAGTTCTAGCCATGTCCTCCAAGGACCCGTTCTTCCTTTCCACTACACCATTCTGCTGAGGGGTCCTTGGTGCAGAGAAGTTGTGATCCCTACCATGTTTATTACAATATTCAGCAAACTAGCATTCTCAAATTCTGTACCATGGTCGGACCTTATACTCACTAGTTGAAGCCCCAGTTTCTTCTGATTAACTCTAACCCAGTCCTCGAACATATCATATGCTTCATCTTTAGATCTGAGGAACAAGGTCCATGTGTATCTGGAGTAGTCATCAACTATTACCAATACGAACCTCTTACCTCCTCTGCTCCTTACGCTCATTGGTCCACACAAGTCCATGTGAACCAGCTCAAGTGGTTTACACGTACTAACCACTTTCTTTGACTGTAATAAAGATCTTACATGTTTCCCCCTCACACAAGCATCACAAATCTTGATGTCATTGAACCTCTTGCTTGGCACGAACCAGGTCCTTTGACACCAACTTATTCAATTGAGTCAGGCTTGCATGTCCTAGTCTCTTGTGCCACAACTAACTATCATTCTCCAGCACATTCAGACAAGTCAAATTATTCTCAAGAAGAGAACCTAATGTAGCCTTGTAAACATTATTGGCTCGTTTCCCTTCCATTATCACTTCACCAGTCTGCAGGTTCTTTAAAGTGAACTCACTGAATTTCCTCTATCACATAATTGAGAGATACTTAGAAGATTGTGCCTCAATCCATCCACGCAGAGTACATTGTCAATAGCATGATTGAGGGATCTCCCAACTTTTCCAATACCAACAATTTCACCGCTCTTGCCTCCTCCAAAAGCCACACTACCCCCCTTGAAACGCTGCGAGTGAGAGAAAGTTTCTTCTATCTCCTGTCATGTGCCTGGAACACGCACTATCAAGAATCCAGCTTGGGTTGTTCCATCTCACTCCAGCCTTCAAAAGAAAATCAAGGGTTAGTAACAGGAACCCAGACAAGCTTGGGTCCCTTTTTGTTATCGAATGGATGAATTAAATCTTTTCTAGCCCAATAAGGTAAAACTGATTTTTTATTCTTTTTCACTGCTCCTTTTGCAACACTGCATCCATTCATAATATGTCCAGTCTTACCACACAAGAAGCAGAGTTTGTTGCAAGGGAGTCCTACATATTTACTATTAGGGTTCCAAGCAGGTAAAGGTTTCCTATGTCCTAATCCAGTTTTACCTCTATCATGATTTTCATGCAACCAATTCAAGGCTTCAGAAGACTTGTTCCATTTAGTGAGTCTAGTGAGCTCAGAGTTAGCTTTTTCAACCTTTTCCTGAATATGTAGAACCTGGTTTTTCTTTTGAAGCTCAGCTTCAAGGTTGATTTGAGCCTCACTAACTCCTTGCTTACTAGACACTTCTTTCAATTTTTGATTTTTAAGTTCAAGTGCTGAAACTAGTTTCTTCTCACAAAGCACCTGTTCCTTTAATTGAAGACTTTCTAATTCAAGGTCTGACACTTTCTGTTTTAGTTCAAAAACTTGAGTTTCACTAGCAGTTAATTCCTTTTTAAGATCAGATCTAGCTTTTTCCAAGTTTTTATTTCTCATTGAAAAATCAGACACAACTGACATTAGTTGGTCCTTCTCAGAAAGTGCTTGGTCCTTCTCAGACCTCAGATTTTCAATCTCTTCAATTAAAGACAGTGCAAGCAATTCAATTCCATGGGAGAACAATTATGAAGTCTAGGTTTTAGTTCATCGAGACTTACCTCAGGTGTATCACCAATCAAAGATTCATTATCCGCCATCAGTGCCAACGGAGAATCATCTTCTGGTTCTTCTTTTTCTTCATCACTTTCGCTTTTAGAAGGTCCCCATGTTGAATAGAACGCCTCTTTCTTCTTTCTCCTTAATGCTCTGAAGTTGGGAGGATGTTTGGTCTTCTTCGGTTCATTCTCCTTTGAACATCCAGACCTTTTCCACTCAATATCCCACAATGGGCAGTCCTTTATAGCATGATCCTTCTTGTTACACTTAAAATACCTTGAGTAGTCAGGATTTTCAATTATGTTGTTCTTGGCAGGAGTGGCTTTGGTTCTTCTTCTTTTGAAGCCTAAGGATTTTCGTACTACATTGACTAAAGCCATCTCATGCTCAGATACTTCATACTTAGACCTCCAGTTGCCTCTAGAGCTAGGTTCTTCTCCTTCTTGGGTTCCACCTTCATCCTTGACTGTTTCATAAGCTCATGGGTTTTCAGACTACCAACGAGTTCATCTAGTTCAATCTTGTCCAGTTCCTTGGACTCAATGATAGCTATAACCTTTGATTCCCATGAATCAGGTAGAATCCTGATCACTTTTTCTACCAAATCTTCATTAGTTAGAACCATACCTAGTGACTTCATCTCGTTTGTTATGATTGTGAACCTGGTCATCATATCCTGGATGGACTCAAATTCACCCATAGCAAACAACTCAAACTTTCTTTTTAGTATCTGGATCCTTGACTTCTTTACGCGTGAAGTTCCTTCATGAGCAATTTGTAGAGCATCCCAAATTTCTTTGGCAGTCTTGTATGAAGAAACTCTGTTGTATTTATCAGGACCAAGTCCACATATGATAAGCCTCTTAGCTATTGCATTCTTCTCCACCATCTTGAAATCAGCATCAGTATACTCAGATATCTCTTTGGGAACAGTTTGCTGATTGGGTGGCTGTCCAACAGTTTTGCTTGGAATAAGAGGTCCATCCTTGGTAAAGATCAATAGCTGGAAGTCTTCAGCTTGAATAAAGTCTTCCATTCTGCCTTTCCACCATCCATAGTATTGTCCATTGAATTGAGGAGGCCTGTTGACAAATTGTCCTCCGTTGATTATCGGTGGTGCACTCATTGTTCAGATCCTTCACAAGATGTTAATCTTTCTTCGAGAGAAACTGCTCTGATACCACTTGGTGCACCTTCGTAAGACACTAGAAGGGGGGGTGAATAGTGTCCTTACCCGATTTTTGAATCCAAAAACTTGCCTTTAAATTTTAACGCCTAACTTACAAAGAACCAGGTTCCTTGCAAGTTGCATCTATCTCTGAAACTAAACAAATTGCGGAAACGTAAAAACCACAGATATATTTACGTGGAAAAATCCTTGCTCAAGGGATAAGAAACCACGACCCAAACTCTTGGGATTTAACTCTTCCACTAAAGGAAAACCCGAGCAAGGTTTAGACTACAACGTAATGTAATTAAGGAACTAGAACCCCCTAGTACCTAGAACCTTCACAGCCACACGTTAGCTAGTAAGGTCACCACTACTTAACCTCAAAAAGTAATCTCTATTTAATGCTTCTAAATAAGCTGATAGATTACAACTCAATAGCCAATAACAAAGAAACTAAAACAACAGACTTAACTATGAAACTGCTCCTTCAGAAGGTTCTGCTGCTCAGCCTTTGTTCTTGCACACAAAGCTTCTCACGATCTGATTGTACTTGATATGCTCTGTTGAGATGTCTTTTGTGCGTTGTGATTCTGGCCAAATTAACTTGTATTTATAGGAGCTAGACTTAGCCGGATCCAACTAAGTTTAGGAATCCTTTTCCTCTTTGAAATCAGTTTTAAACAAGGTTACCCATATTTTCTTATTTAAAACCTAAGTTAATTTGCCTTAGTTCCCAATCCATTTACGTTTAGGAACCGCGTCCTTCTCAGCACAGCTTCTTACATCGTATTCTTCCGGTAGGATTGGAACTTTGACTCCAGCTGTTCACTTCTTTCCTTCTTCAACTCTGATTAGATTAACTCATTGAACAGTTGGTCTTCTTACTTCGACTGTGAACCTTTTCGCGATCTACTTAGCACCAGGTCCTTTGTCATCTTCAAAACTTCTCCTTCAACAGTCATGATTTTGATGGAAGATGGGTTGTTTTATGAACAAGAGAGTGAGCCCGAAAATGAGGAGGGTGATGTATTTGCTTGTGAAGAGGCTATAGAGCAAGGAGAAGATTCTAACTTGTTCTTAGTGGTTAGGAGGAGTTTGAGTACTATATTCTTTGAGGAGGATAAAGAAAATATGCAAAGAGACAATCTCTTTCATTCTAGATGTCGTGTAATGGAGCAAGTGTGCTCAATGATTGTTCACTCGGGAAGTTGTGCTAATATAGTGAGTCAAACATTGATTTCCCAATTGAAATTGCCCACTCTAAAGCATCCAAGCCCATACCGTTTACAATGATTGAGCGAGTGTGGAGAGTTAAAAGTGGTGAAGCAAGTTTTGATCGAGTTTAGCATTGGGGAGTTTAGCATTGGGAACTATAAAGATAAAATGATGTTTGATGTGGCCCTGATGCAAGCTTGCCATCTTCTATTTGGGAGACCATGGCAATATGATAGGTGTGTGGTACATGATGGTCGAACCAACTCCTATACGGTTAAGCAAGAGGGAAGGAAATATGTGCTCAAGCCTTTGACTCCGAGGCAAGTTAGAGAAGACAATAAGTGTATGAGGGAGTTGAGGGAAGCGGCTAGAGCTAAGTTGCCTATGGTACTTGAGCCCGAAGCCAACAATATTATTGTCTTGCTATTGCATGTTGAAAAGGAGAGTCACTTTACTCAAAATGAAGACAATCTTGAGTCTCATTCCATTGTACTTGAACTTGAGAGAGAAAAGAAAAAGAGAAGTGAGGGAGTGACCAGTGATAATCCAACAGAAGAAAAAGGAGAGGATGTGAGGAGTGATGTGAGTGGATTATCACCAAAAACTACACTTGACCTTGAGGGAAAAATGAGAGAAAAGAGAGGTGAGGAAAGAAAAATTGAGAGTGAGAGCACCCATTGTTCTAACCATTCTTCATCTTCTACCTTTTCTTGTATTAGCTCTTATGTAGGTACCTTTGAAGACAAGCCATCGGAACCTCAACAATGTGCTTGGGAGGAAAGACAAGGGGATGAAAATCTTCAATGTGAGCTTCTTGAAGGAGGAGTTGAACATAACACTTCAAGAAATGTGAGTGCTCAAGGAAGTAACTCAAGTGTAAGTGTTTCTTCACCTTCTCATGAGCCTACTAGTTACTTATCTTGTGATGACTCAATGCTAGTTGGTGTTTGTGATGCATCAAGTGAATATACCACTAGTGAAGAGTCTAGTAGTCAACTTGTGTGTGCTTGTGTATCACTACTTGAGAGGGAAGCTAAGCCACATCTTGATGTGAGCTCATTGTTCAATGAACCTCTCTCTAGTGTAGATGTGATAGTTGACCTTGATTGTGACCTTTACTATGACACACCACCAATTTTTGACAAAGGAGAAGATGAGGAAGTTGATCATATCCTTGTTGATATGCTTCTCTTTGGTGGACCTATGTGTTATGGTAAGGATGGTAATGACCTTGAGGAGTCCAAATTACATGAGTTGGATAGGGTTGTCTATGATGACTCCTCAAGTGTGAGTGATGAACCTAGTCTTGATATCTTGCCTTTGTATGGTCATGAAATTGAGATGCATGCTTTTAATAATCCATTGTTTGAAGGCTTTTTTATTTGTGGTAGTGAATTGTATCGAACTACGGTTGGTAGTAAGGTAGAGCCTCCATGGTGTGAAGGATTTGACTCCTTAAGCAACCCATTGTTTGAGAGCTTGAGTGAGGTAAATGACTCTTTGAGTGACCCTACTATTGATTGTTTGGGTTATGATGAAGAAGAAGCCATTATCAATACCTTTCTTGAGAGTTTGTCTTATGGGAAGGGTTGCTTAGGTGATGAACTTGGAGGTGAAAAGAAAACCCTTTCTGTGAGTGAGTATGCTCTAAAGAAGGGGAGTGGAGTAATGTATGTTAGTTGTAGTTTGGGCTATTTGACTTACTCCACTCCACATGTTAATCACACTTTGAGGATGAATTGGTGTGTTGATTGTGAGCTTAAGGATCAAGGGCATTTTGATAGCTTGATCTTACATTTCCCATGTCCCCATAACCTATTTGCTCATTCTTGTGTTTAGTACATGTTTTCATTAAACCAAGTACTTGTTGTTCTCCTTGGAGACTTGATCTTTGTAATTATTATTGATGCTTGGTTATACCATAAGAGTGTGTTTTCCACACTTCTTGCACTAACCTGCTTTCGAAGTAGGAGGTTTTGTGTTTGCTTGTCATTGCTTGTAGGTCCTAAGCTCCATGTTAAGGCAAGGGAGATCTTGGAAGAAGCCTATGTCAAAGTGACGTTAAAAAAATACAAAGGAGGAGAGCATTGGGCACCCCGAGTAGATGATGATGCCATGGATGAGGACGCCTTGATTTCGAGAATGAAATCCCTTCAAGAAGGGGAGGATGATGCGGGGCAAATCGAGCCTAAGCACCAACCATCAAGAGCCAAGCTTTAAGGGGTGGAGCCAAGCTTGAAGGATCCAAAGGAAGGAAGATCAAGAGCTTCGGAGGAGACTGTTTCCTATGCTTCAGCAATCTAGGCGCTCCTCCTCAGCATTTTGGGCGCTCCTCCTCAAGCTGAGGCAATCCAGGCGCTCCGCCTGAGAGTTAGGCGCTCTACCCAGGAAGCCTTACTGTTGGGCGGTCCGCCCAGAGTTCTAGGTGCTCCGCCCAAGGAACTCACTCCCTCAAAATGAATTAATTTAGGCGCTCCGCCCAACACACTGCATTCCGAGATTTTTGTGTAAACTTTTACTACTTTGACCCTGCGTGGACTATTTCATTATTTAGACATTATTTAGACTTGGGAAGGACTCTATAAATACCCCAAGTCCTCTTTTATTTCATTCAGATTACCTTGAATATTGATGACAACACTTGAGATGAGATTCTCTTATGAAAGACCCTTTTAATTTTTGGCTTGAATCAATTGGTTGCACTAACTGACCCTCGATCCAAACCAGACCGGGCTATTTGCAAGAGCCGAGTGCTCTTGAGGACTATCTACATGGCATAGGTAGTTCTTGACCCGAATCGAAGGTGTCACGAAACCTGTTCTTCGTGTCTACTTCGTAGGGAGTTCAAGATCCATCTTGCTCCTATCTTATTTTCATTCACTTCCGTGTTTACCTTGTGATGCAGCCCGAACACGTGCTGATAAAGTGTTCGATCTACCGAGGAGACCGATGACACGAAGTCAAGCCAAGCTGCTGCACGATGTGCACATTCACTTAGCCTGGCCGAAGGAAAACCATTTCCCCGAAGCTGAGTAGCCGGGCTCAAGAACCGAAGGCATTATCTTCAGATTTGAGCCCGAAGGCAAAGTGACCGAGGACATTGAGCTCGAAGACAAGTGAGCGTCCGAGGACAATGAGTTCGAGCACGCAACCACGCACCGAAGCCAAGGCTGCCGAACACAAACTTAGCTCAGCCCTGCGTGGCTTGTTTTTATTGGTCACTTGTGACTATTTACTACTTTATCCTTAGTATAGTCTATAAATAGTCCATTTTACTTCATTGCAAAGGATCCAGTTTTTGATATATGAAACATAGCAAGTGCTATTAAAAGTCTCCGATGGAGTCCTTCCCCGACGTGGGTTTTTAAGAACTTGTGTCAACCGGTGGTATTCGTTTGAACAAATTCTTCTTGATCATTCAATTTGCAAGAAGCGGGTCTTTCTTGAGGATTGTTACATAGTATAGGTGCGTCTTCATTTCCCTTCGATCGAGCTTTGAGACAGGTTCCTCACTGTTCTTTCGAATCGAAGCAAGATTTGTCTTGCTTCTATCTTTATTTTCTTGTCATTTTCTTCCGCGTTTGTGTTTAACACTTCCCCTCGAGTTTGCTTGCACCATCGTGGTATCAAAGCCAAGGTTTGAGTTTGTTCTTACAACCTCAAATCCTGTTCACTTAAATCGTGCTTTTGTCTTCAGTTTCAGCTTTCTTCCGTGTGTTTGATTGTTGTTGCTGAGTGTTTACAAAAAAAAAAAAAGGGTAGAAAAATAAAAATTCAAAAATTGTGTTTGATTGTTGGTTGTTTGGATTAAGCAACCATTGATTCTTGTTCACCATCGATTCCTGATTCCAACAAGTACCCGACGTACCATTTTCGTGACTAGGGTTTCTTGGTTAAATTTTGGACTGTTTTGAGCTTTAATGGTGACTGGAACTTGAACCCATCATGTTTGGTTGAAACCGATGAAGATTGGTGGTTCTTGAGTGATTTGGGTATGTTTTGTGCTTAAAATTCGAAGTTCGGTGATTGAATCGTTGTCCGTACGCCGGAAAATTGTTACAAGTTGTAACAGTGTACGACTCGAAGGAGCTGAAATCTTAGCTCAAGAACTTTGGTTGAATTCCTCTGTTGTTGTTTGAAACCGGAGTCGAGAAAGCAACCCAGATTCTGTTGAAGTTCGTGGTCAGTGAAAAAAGCTAAGTTTGTCCGTACACCGGAGCAAGGTTTCACTGTTCCATTGAAGAAGAAGGGGGTAAGGTATAAACATTAAACCCCAGGTAAAAGGTTGTCGGCTGAAAAGAGGAAATTGGATAAGGTAAAACCCTATCCGTACCAAGGAGGGACCACTCTTGTACGGACAAGAGTTGGTGTGTTCGAAAGAGATTCCAAAAGAGAATCAACGGGTAGATTCTCCTAGGTTTTCACTTTTCTTCTGTCCGAAATTCTAGTTAGTGGATCTTTTGAGTAATTGTCCTACTCGAGGTCGTACTAACCTATTTGAGCTTATAGGAACTCGTGCGTTGGTGACCGAAGTCCAACTTCGTAGAAATTCTTTGACTTCCCAAGCGCAAGAGTAAATAGCTGTCCGTTCCGATCGAGTCAAATCAACTCACTCTTCCCGAAGTAAGACATTGCAATTTGTCAAATTCGAAGGAATTGAGAGAAGTTGATCAACCGAGGAAGCCATTGGCTACAAGTTCTTGAGTGACCAAAAACCGAACCCATAAATTGAGTGGACCCGAGTGCCACCCATTAAAGGTGAGGGAGTGTATGAGGTGATTTCTAACCTTAACATTTGTTTGGTCTTTGATTTGTGCAGGTACCATGGCTGGGAATGGAGGCGATGGCAAAGGCATTGAGTAGCCGGAAGTGTCGTTAGCCGATCTCATGGCTGCGATACAAGGCATCAGTGCCGAAGTAAGAGGAGTGAGTGCTCGAGTGGCTAACCTCGAGCAAGGAAGCGCGTCCGTGGCCATGCATGGGTCCGGCGCTGGAACGAGTAGCTCCACTCCGATGAAACCTGAGCTGTATGCTGAGCTTGTTCGACAACATCAGTTGACGAGTGAAGCAATTCGAAGAGAACTAAACTTGGGCAATCCCCAAGCGCAACAAAACTTGGGCCATCCCCAAGCTGGAAATCAAAACTTGGGCATTCCCCGAGGAGAGGGGTTACCACTTCCAAAGGCTCGAAGAGATCTTGGAGCTGTTGTCGAAGAGGTAGATGAAGAGGAATTTCCCGAGGACGAATATGAGCATGAGCCGCCATTCGCTCAACGAAGGCAAGCTCGCCGAGGTCGTGGAAATTTCCGAGGTCGAGGCCGAGGAGCAAATGTTGAAAGGCATATTGAGCGCGAGGCTGATGATCGTGAAAATGAGTATCCCGAACAGGTTCGTGGTGTTCGAGATTCAAATTTGAGCAGTGTCAAGATCACTATTCCACCCTTTAAAGGAACTAGTGATCCAGATGAATATCTTGAATAGAAGCTTAAAATGGAGCGCATCTTTGAAACCAATGAGATGACCGATGAGAGAAGAGCTGCCCATGCCATTGCTTAGTTCGAAGCTTATGCATCTACGTGGTGGGAAGCTGACAAAAGGCATAGACGAAGGAATGCCTATCCCGAAGTCACTACTTGGCCGCAATTGAAGAGAGCAACGGATGCTAAGTATTTGAGTGCCAAGTACAGGCAAACTCAGATGCAAAAGCTCTATGAGCTGAAGCGAGGGTCCAAGTCCGTCCAAGAGTATCATGATGAGTTCGAAAAGGTTCGATTGAATCTTGATCTGGTTGAAGACAAAGAGCAAGCCATCATCCGATTCAAAAATGGTTTGGCTAGGGATGTGTCATCTCAATTAAGACTCCACGTGTACCACACATTGGAAGATTTGTTCGATGCTGCCACCGAAGCTGAAAAATTGGTGAAGGACGAAACGGCAAACCGGTATCGAGGAGTCACTACTACTACTCCCTTGAACCGAGGTAAAGAATGGAAGAGTCCAAACCAAACAAGTGTCAACACTGTTCGAGATTCGAAGAGACCCTTCGAAAGGGGTGTGACCGGTAACCAAGCAAGAGAAGTGGGAGGTAAAGTTCAACTAAACTCTCCTAGTGCTTCAAATATTCAGTGTCACAAATGCAAGGGTTATGGTCACATGGCAAAAGAGTGTCCAACTCGCAAAGTTATGCTTCTGCTCGAAGATGGAACCGTCCATGAGCAAGCGAGTGACACCGAGGAGGAATTAATCAAGGAGGCTGACCGAGCAGAAGGTGATGATGATCATGAGGCTGCCGAAGCTGATCATCCGGAAATGTTTCTTGTGGTTCGAAGAAATTTGAGCTGCATGACCCTTGAAGAAGAGGACAACCAAAGAGAAAATCTCTTCCATGCCCGATGTCGAGTGAGGGGAAAGGTGTGTTCGATGATCATTGACTCTAGTAGTTGTGCAAATGTGGTGAGCCAAACCTGTGTTTCACAAATGGGACTATCTACGATGAAGCATCCCCACCCTTACAAACTACAGTGGCTGAACGAGTGTGGAGAGTTGAGGGTTGTCAAACAAGTGTGGATCAAGTTTAGAATTGGCGAGTATCAAGATGAAATGATATTCGATGTGGTGCCAATGCAAGCTTGTCATTTGCTATTGGGGAGACCGTGGCAATATGACCGGTCAGTTGTTCACAATGGGAGATCTAACACTTACACTGTCAAGCTCGAAGGGAAGAGCTTCATACTCAAGCCCTTGTCTCCAAAGCAAGTCGCCGAGGACTATAAACGGATGAAAGAATTGAAAGAAGCGGCCAAAGCTAAGCTTCCGATGGGAGCGAAATTGGGGGCCGGAGAGACAAACTCCCTGCCCGAAGGAAAAGGAATCTGTGCAATCATGCAGCCGGGTGAGTTTCTACGAGGCAACGACAACGGTCAAATGATGATCTGCCTCGTGCACAAGGGTATTTTTCTAAACTCTAATGATGATTTTTCTAACAATAACCCTTTGCCTAGTGCTGTACAAAGTGTTTTGCAGGACTTCGGAGACATGGTTCCCGAGGAAATGCCAGGTGGATTACCTCCGTTGAGAGGAATCGAGCACCAAATTGACTTCGTACCGGGGTCTCAAATCCCCAACAAACCTGCATACCGGTGTAATCCCGAAGACACAACAGAGCTCCAACGGCAGGTTGATGAGTTGCTGAACAAGGGCCTCGTTCTAGAGAGCTTGAGTCCTTCCGCCGTTCCTGTTATCCTTGTCCCGAAGAAGGATGGAACATGGTGAATGTGCGTTGACTGTCGAGCAGTCAACAAAATAACGGTAAAGTATCGTCATCCTATTCCTCGACTAGATGACATGCTAGATGAATTAAGTGGTTCTTCATGCTTTACAAAGATTGACCTCAGGTCCGGTTACCATCAGATCCAAATGAAACCTGGAGACGAGTGGATAATCGCATTCAAGACCAAATTCGGTCTCTATGAATGGTTGGTAATTCCATTTGGCATATCCAATGCCCAGAGCACATTCATGCGATTGATGAACCATGTGCTCAAACCGTTCATAAACAAGTTCGTTGTCGTTTATTTCGATAACATACTTGTTTATAGCCGAACCATGGATGAACATGTCGAACACCTAAGGCTTGTACTCGATAAGCTTCGAGAAGAGAAGTTATATGCTAACTTCAAGAAGTGTGCCTTTGGTGTCGATCGTGTAGTCTTTCTAGGATTCGTTGTCAGTACTAATGGTGTCGAAGTCGACGAATCAAAAGTCGAAGCCATCAAAGATTGGCCAACTCCAACCTCGGTATCACAAGTTTGTAGCTTCCATGGCTTAGCTAGCTTTTACCGAAGGTTTGTTCGAGACTTTAGCACCGTGGCAGCCCCTTTAACCGAGCTGGTTAAGAAAGACCATCCATTTGTGTGGGGAGAGTCCCAAGAAAGGGCTTTCCAAGAGTTGAAACGGAGGCTTTGCTCTGCCCCATTGTTGCAACTCCCTGACTTCGGCAAAGCATTCAAAGTCGAGTGCGATGCATCTGGAGTTGGGATCGGAGAAGTGTTGATGCAAGAATCGAAGCCGATCGCTTACTTTAGTGAAAAGCTTAAGGGTGCAACTTTGAATTACTCAACGTATGACAAAGAGTTGTATGCCCTCGTTCGAGCACTCGCCCATTGGCAGCATTATTTGTGGCCTCGAGAATTTGTGATCAAAAGCGATCATAAGTCCTTGAAGCATCTCCGAGGACAGGAGAAATTGAACCGAAGACATTCCAAGTGGGTTGAATTCATTGAGAGCTTTCCGTATGTAATTCATTACAAAAAGGGGAAAGAGAATGTTGTGGCCGATGCGCTATCAAGGAAATTTGCCTTAGAGACCACTCTCGTCTCTAGGCTCATGGGATTTGAAAGCATCAAGTCGATGTACGAAGACGATCCCAAGCTGAAAAGCGTTCGTGACGCAATCTTGAGTGGCCGAAGGGTTGAGAAATATCAGTGGCACGATGGCTACCTCTTCAAGAATGGGAGGGTTTGTGTGCCAGTGTCATCGTTGAGAGAGCTCTTAGTTCGAGAAGCTCACTCCGGTGGACTGATGGGGCACTTCGGTGTCGACAAAACTCTTGGTATCTTGACCGAGCAATTCCATTGGCCCAAAATGCGACGAGATGTGGAAAGGCTTTGCAACGCTTGTCTCGTTTGCAAGAAAGCTAAATCAAAGTCCAACCCTCATGGTTTCTATACCCCGTTGCCTGTGCCTGATCGACCTTGGGTTGATATATCCATGGACTTTGTCTTGGGGTTACCGAGGTCGGGGGGAGGACATGATAGCATCTTCGTTGTGGTTGATCGTTTTTCAAAAATGGCTCACTTTATTCCTTGCAAAAAGTGTGATGATGCACAGCATGTAGCTACATTGTTTGTTTCTAATGTGTTGAAATTGCATGGTGTACCTCGTACTATCGTGAGTGATCGGGACTCAAAATTCTTGAGTCATTTTTGGAAATGTTTGTGGGGTGCCCTCGGCACCAAGCTCCTATTCTCGACGTCTCACCATCCTCAGACTGATGGACTGACCGAGGTAGTTAACCGAACTTTGGGATCTTTGCTTCGAGCAATGACCAAAGGCAAGGTTGGGAACTAGGCTGATCGTTTGCCCATGATGGAGTTTCAATACAATCGAACGGTGCATAGAATGATCAATATGACCCCGTTCGAATGTGTGTATGGTTTTAATCCTTTGATTCCGCTAGATTTAACCCCATTGCCTCGAGATTCTGTTCTTGATTTTGAAGGTACTCAACGAGCAGCTGCTTTGATCGAATTGCATGCGAAGGTGAAGAAGAACCTCGAGGAAGCCTATGCAAAGGTTGCCTTAAAGAAAAACAAGGGCCGTAAAAAGCTGGAATGAAAGAAGGGAGATTGGGTTTCGGTTCACTTCCGAAAGGAACGTTTTCCGAACCTAAGGAAAGGGAAGTTGGCTCCTCGAGGGGATGGTCCATTTCAAGTGTTGACCAAGATCAACAACAATGCTTACGTGATCGACCTCACTGGTGGGTATAACGTGTCCAACACCTTTAATGTTGCTGACTTAGCTCCTTGTGTTGTAGGTCAAACTTCGGAGGATGAAGAAGGCTCGATTTCGAGGATGAAATCTTCTCAAGAAGGGGAGGATGATGCAGCCCGAATACGTGCTGATAAAGTGTTTGATCTACCGAGGAGACCGATGACACGAAGTCAAGCCAAGCTGCTGCACGATGTGCACATTCACTTAGCCTGGCCGAAGGAAAACCATTTCCCCGAAGCTGAATGGCCGGGCTCAAGAACCGAAGGCATTATCTTCAGATTTGAGCCCGAAGGCAAAGTGACCGAGGACATTGAGCTCGAAGACAAGTGAGCGTCCGAGGACAATGAGTTCGAGCACGCAACCACGCACCGAAGCCAAGGCTGCCGAACACAAACTTAGCTCAGCCCTGCGTGGCTTGTTTTTATTGGTCACTTGTGACTATTTACTACTTTATCCTTAGCATAGTCTATAAATAGTCCATTTTACTTCATTGTAAAGGATCCAGTTTTTGATATATGAAACATAGCAAGTGCTATTAACAGTCTCCGATGGAGTCCTTCCCCGACGTGGGTTTTTAAGAACTTGTGTCAACCGGTGGTATTCGTTTGAACAAATTCTTCTGGATCATTCAATTTGCAAGAAGCGGGTCTTTCTTGAGGATTGTTGCATAGTATAGGTGCGTCTTGATTTCCCTTCGATCGAGCTTTGAGACAGGTTCCTCACTGTTCTTTCGAATCGAAGCAAGATTTGTCTTGCTTCTATCTTTATTTTCTTGTCATTTTCTTCCGCGTTTGTGTTTAGCACTTCCCCTCGGGTTTGCTTGCACCACCCTGCATAAGGTGAAGTATCTAAACTAAGTTCATCACCCACGCTTGACGAGTCATCATAGACAACCTTGTCCAACTCATGCAATTTGGACTCCTCAAGGTCACTATCATCCTTACTACGACACACAAATCCACTAAAATCAATTATATCAACAAGGGTAGAATCAAATAACTCATCTTCCCCTTTATGAAATATGGGTGGGGTGTCATAACAAGGGTCACAAGCAAGGTCAACTACCACTTTTTCACTAAAGAGAGGTTCTTTGAATATCAGGTTCACATCATGATGTCGCTTTTCAATCCTCTCGACTAGCAGTTCACATGCACACACAAGTTGACCATTAGACTCTTCACTTGTTGCAAGTCCAATAGATGCATTACAATTATCAACTAGCATTGAGTCCTCACAAGACAAGGAACTAACATGTTCATAAAAAGGTGAAGAAACACTTACACTAGAGTGGCTTCCTTGAGCACTCATAGCACTTGAAGTATCATGTTTAACCTCCTCTTCATGAAGCTCACAATGAATATCTTCATTTCCTTTCCTTCCTTCCAAAGCACATGGTTGAGGCTCCGTTAGCTTGCCTCCAAGAGTACCTACACAAAAGCCAATACAAGAAGAAGAAGAAGAAGATGTAGCATAGTTAGAACAAAGGGTGTCCTCACTCTCATTTTGTCTTTCCTCTCCTCTCCTTTATTTCACTTTTCTTTCAAGGCCAAGTGTAGATTCGGGTGACAATCCACTCACATCACTCCTCACTTCCTCTCATTTTCCACTCTAGGATTGTCACCGGACACTCCCTTACTCCTCTCCATCTTTTGTCTCTCATTTTCAAGAACCTTAGGATGAGGTTCAAGAATTTCCTCATTTGGAGTAGAGTGACTCTTAACTTGTTGTTCATCACCTTGGGGATTGCCCAAGTTTTGGGGAATGCCCACTTGTTGGGGAATGCCCAACATTCCATCATTAGTGCCTTCTCGGGCATCTTTTTGGACACTCGGGGTCCATTCTTGTTCAAGGCTCTCAAGCCTCAAGCTTATGGATCTCACCTCGGCCAAGAGGTAGGCCAAAGTTCTTACCGGGACCTTAATGGTCTCATCAATGTCTCCGGCCATGTACCTACAAAAGCAAAGACTAAAGAAAGAGGTTAGAGTAAAACCTCACATGCTCCTTCACTTTTGAATGTTACTCAGGTACACTCAATTTAGTGGTGGTGTAGGATCACTCAAGCTTGATTTCAAAGGCTTCCTCATAGTTGAAAAACCTCCTCAATAACCACTCAAGTTCACACGAACCAAATACTCTTCGGGGTGAGTGGAATTGATGTGACTCGATGGATGAACAGCTATATGAGTGAGCACTTAAAGCAACAAAGTTCTACGAGTCTTCTTTGAGTTCTAATCTCTGCTAAGCACAATTGATCCTAAAGGCTCAAAGAACCAGTACGAATCAAGTAGGAATGTACTCTACAAGTACTAGTCGGAAGCAATTCAATCAAAGCAACACGAAACCCTACGAAGAAAAACTACCTGCGGCTAAAACAGGGTTCAAGTGCAGCTCCCAGAGGTTAGGCGCTCCGCCCTGTGCATTCAGGCGCTCCACCTAGTGTCAGGCGCACCACCTGGGCTATGAGGCAGTGGCTTGGCTAGGCGCTCTGCCTAGTGGATAGGCACTCCGCCCAGCGCTGTGTTTCAGCTTTTCCCACAACGTGTTCTTGGTCGATTTTGACCCAAATACGTCAATGATTTCAAGTTGTTTCTCAAATAAAAGGATATCCAAAGGTGTTTTCAACTATTACAAACAATCCGTAATGATTCATATTAACAAACAACCAACAACAAAATCGAATCAAGCTTTGAAGCAAAATTTTCAAGGGTTTCTAGAATTTTGGGATTTCAAAATTTCGATGTTCAATCCGTAACACCAAAACATGTTATAAAGGTACCAAATCAATGGGATAACAAAATAGAACAATTCCCAATAACTTTCAACTATTGGGTGTTCATAACAAACAAGATTTAGCAAATTTTTGTTTTTTGCTATTTTCAAGTTTTTGAATTTTTTTGTTTTTCTTCTTTTCAAGAACAACAAGAACACTAACACAACAACAACAAGGATAAAATGGCACGATCAAGAGTTTGTAAGAATAAAACCTATCCATGCTCTGATACCAACTGATGCAATACAAAATAGCAGAAGCGATAACGACAAAAAATGTGCGGAAGCGAAAACAAGATAAAGTAATATCTATCAAGATATCGTGATAAAAAGCAGACAAAGCTTGAAACGATTACCTAAGTAGCACCGACGAACTTGTCTCGATACACCCCGGGTGAATGTCAAGAATCACCTATACTATGCAACTACCCTCAAGAGGCACCCGGCTCTTGCAAATTGAATGATCAAAGAGATTCGATGTTCAACTTGGATTCGACCAAGTGAAATCAAGCCCGGTAACGGGTTCTTCATTGAGATTCACTCAAATGATTCATCATTCTAATATTCAAGGTTTGCTAGTTGCAAATAAAATGACTAAGGGTTCTATTTATAGACCCTTATAAGACTAATGTGAAATGTCTAAAGTGCCCTCAAGCTAAGTTAAGATAATATACAACACTTAGGGGCAAAATAGAAAGTTCAAGCCAAAAGTAGAGGTCTTCAGCGTTGGGGCGCTCCGCCCGGATGTTGGGCGCTCCGTCTGGATGAGCTTCTGATCAAGAGAGGCCTCAGGCTTGGGCGCTCTGCTTGGTGATCAGGAGCTCCACCTGGTTGCCCTTGAAGCTGGGCGCTCCACCTGGCCCTGATGTATCCTTCCTTCAATTGAGCTCAAATGCATGATCTTCAAATCATCTCCGAAGCTCTTTCCCTCCCATCCTCACATCCTCCTAGCAGTAAATCATCGCCGAAGCTCTCGCCCTCATATCCTCGCATCCTCCTAGCTTGGCTCTTGATGGCTAGGACCTAAGCCCAATTTGGATTGCATCAACAAAATTTTGAAGATGATCCTTCTGATGAATACATGGGTTTGGAGTGTGATATGTCAAGGGATAATAGTGGCAAGGAAGATAAGGAAGACAAATATCAAGGTGATTTAAGTCAGAAAAATACAAGTGCTGAAAAGTCACAGGGTGGTGCTGAAAAGCCACAGGGTGGTGCTGACATACAGATTGATATGGTTAATGCCAGTTTTGTGCTATCAAGGGGTAGGCCAGCCACTGATAAGGAGTTGGAGGAGTTGAAAGCAGCATATGATAGTGCTAAAAAGAAGAATACACAGCTGGTTGCAAAGAATTTTGAGCCCACACCAGCTTTAGTGCATGTTTTTGACAAACCGGCTGAAAAGCATGTAGAAATTGGTGATGATGAAGAGCTTGATACTTAGTCTACTACTAAGAACTATGTTAATGTTGCTGAGAAGGGTGATATATCACCTAGACAGATGGAACCACAAAAAGAGAAAACTAAGCAGGCACGGGTGAAAAGAGGCGCAAGCGTTCCTCCAGCAACTGGAGGGGTGTCAACAAGGAGGACGGTTTCCAAAGCCTCTGTTTTGCAATGAATAGCTTAGTCATATGAAATATAAGGTCTGTCAACACTCAGCAGGCCTTTGATAGAGTGCTCACAATGCATAGACCGAAGAACTTTTCATTTATTGCACTAATGGAGCCGTTTCAGCACTATAGACATATTGACAAGTACCGTCTATGGCTAGGTATGGGTTCTTCTTGGCATAATTTTGATGGTAAAATATGGGCTTTTGTTGATGATGAATATCAGGTGGAGGTGGTGTATGATACATCACAAATGTTGTCTTTGAAGCTGACACACTCAGATGGTTTGCTAGAATTTATAGTGTCGCTTGTTTATCCTAGTACTGATCACTTCAGTCGGGTAGAACTGTGGGACCTTTTGTATGTTCAGGCTAGTGACATAATATCCCCGTGGCTGGTGGGGGTGACTTAAATTTCATTGTTGATGAACTTGAAAAGTTTGGGGGACTGCCAGTTTATTACCCGAAGGTTGAAGATTTTGTGCACTGTATAAACACTTGTCAGTTGTCAGACTTCGGTTTCAAGGGCAGCATGTACACTTGGTGGAATGGTAGATCGAATGATGAATGCATATTCAAAAGGCTTGATAGGTGTCTTGTGAATCAAGCATTTCAGGAATTATTTCCTCAGTTTGAAGTGGAGCACTTGATTAGGTAGGGTTCAAACAATGCACCGTTATTGATTACCACTAAGATAGCCCTACTGTGAAGAAGTAATTTAGATGTTTGAACTTTTGGGTGCAGCATGAGTCATTCCAGGCTGTTGTCAGAGAAAACTGGGCTGAAAACTTTAGCAGGGATACTTTTTATAATTTTCAGTGCAAGCTAAAAAAATTGAGAATGACATTGTCTGTTTGGAGTAGGGAGAGGTATGGTGATATTTTCAGGCAGATTTCTATGCTAGAGGAGGTGGTCCGGCTATATGAATAGGTGTTCGAGGAGCATCCCATTGGTTACAATAGAGAGAGACTTTAGTGAGTGAATGCAGAGTTGATTCGATTTTATTCTCTAGAGGAACATTTTTGGAAGCAGAAAGCTGGTATGCAGTGGTTCAAAGACTGGGATAGAGATACAAAAATTTTTCATGCTCATGTAAATGGAAAAAGGAAGGTGTTGCCGGTTAGAAGTATTCAGGATGCTACTAGTTCTTGGCTTGAGAATGATACAGACATAGCCAGAAGGCAATCAGATTTTTTCAGGCTCAGTTTTCTAATGACCCAGTGCCATAAGATTTTTCTATACTTGATCACCTGCCTAGTCTAGTTACACAGAACCAGAATGTTGCTATTGTTGCTGAGCCAGATGAACATGAGGTTAAGAAGGCGGTTTTTAGCCTCAATACTAACTCTCCAGGGGCCCCTGATGGTTATACGGGTGCCTTATACCATTCTTGCTGGGATATTATTAGTGTTGATGTGGTTAAAATGGTACATGCATTCTTTCGGGGTCACTTTCTGCCTTGTTACATCACTGCTACTAACTTGGTTCTCCTGCCTAAAAGGAAAGATTTTGCTACCTTTTCAGACATGAGACCAATTAGTCTGAGCAACTTCAGCAATAAGGTGTTTTCCAGGGTAATTCATGATAGGCTTTCTATTTTATTGCCTGGTATTATTTCACCGCAATAGTTTGGTTTTGTGAAGGGGAGGACCATTTTTGAGAATATTCTGCTAGTGCAAGAAATTGTGCATGACATTTTTGACTGGGGGAAACCGGCTAATACAGTAATCAAGCTAGACATGGCTAAGGCGTATGATAGGGTATCATTGGTTTTTCTGACAAAGGCCCTGAGGAGGATGGGATTTTGTGAGGTATTCATTGACATGGTCTAAAGGACCCTGTGTAATAACTGGTATTATATGCTAGTTAATAGCCAAGCATATGGGTTTTTCCAGTCTTCGAGGGGGTGAAACAAGGTGATCCTTTGTCGCCTACCTTATTTTTGCTTGCTGCTGAATGCCTTTCTAGAGCTCTGAATGCACTGCATAGAGATGATAACATTCAGTCTCGCTTGACTATTCTTAATGATCATGAGCCCCTAGTTTATCGCTAGTATTCTCCAATAACAAGCACTAATTATCCGAAGTTACTTTTTCAAGTTAACACACGATGATAAGATGGACTACCCACGTGACCACAATAAGGGTTCGGTTTTTCTAAACTCACCCCGCTCTTCTTCCCGAAACAATTCCTTATTTGAGTTAAAGTATCGTTATTCAATTAACTCTAACTCAAATCCCTCTTCGAAGGGTTTACAAGAATAAATGACACATTCAATTGTGAGCTCTACAATTGAAAGCAATCATAACATAATTGAATAATCAGGAATAAAAATGTTAAGCTTGATAAATTTATAAAATTATTCAGTACATCATCAAATAATGGTTCCGTCAAATCCTAGAAGGGGTGACTTAGCCACTCATGTTCACAAGATTCATGACATAAAGAACCATAATCAGTAAATTAAAATAAACTATTGAAAGAGTTAAGAAAAACTGGATAGATTCTCGTTCTTCACTGCTCCAGCCTTTAGCTTGTTCTTTCTAGCTTAAGTACTGCTCTTAAATTCGACTTTTAGGCCTTTAAATCATGTTCCTGAGCCAAATGACCGAGCTGTCCCTCTTTACAAAACTTCTTTATGCTATAGCTGTGCGAAGTACAACTGTAGTACATATTTTCTGGAACTTCTCCAACGGTCTTGTGTGACTCACAGCCACTCCAAGATACCCCAGGATCATTTTTCTCTTCTCCCTCGTGATGACTATGCGATAGGGAGTTACCTCACTGCTTCAGCAATATTTTTCTTCATCAAAATTACATCTAAAGGTTGTGCTATGGTCATGCGACACACAACACCCTTATATTTTTTCAAATTTTGTTTTTTGGCTTCGTTTTTTTAATTAACTTCCTTTGGCACCATTAGCCTCCTATACATCAACATACAACTAATTATCTCAATTCATCAAAATTTTAACATCAAATGTCACTAGAATACCCCAAAGTATGGGTAAAGCACATCCAATTATGTATAAATTTGGCCTGTTATCACAACCTCACACTTGAAATACGAGCAAAACCTGGACTTAGTTAGGAATGGTGACACTACCTATGGCCATGGATAATAGAAAATTTTGTAATGGCACATATGCACTTTTTCACGCTAGTCTTCACAAATATATTAATTCCAAGAACATTTGAAACAATCAAGTTCCCTATCCTAACTTCCTAACCTCAAGAACCGACTCATTAGCACCAACCCTCCTACTACCCGCATGCTCTAACTGAGAAGCCTAATAAATTCACCAATGCCTCATAAACCAGGTGCCTCATAACAAGAAAATTGTCCCATTCATACAAACTGCTTCAAGAAACAATGGTACTCACTAATGAAAAACTCGCTCACTCTCAGAAAGAAGTCATGTACCACACTAGACGTACCATAGGCTTGCCTGTGGTCTAGGACTCAACTAATATAAGCTCGCTCGGTCGGTCTAAGATCAAGTAGGACTTTCATATGTTGTAATGTAGGCTGCAAGACAAGTATGATACATTTAGTTTATAATGAGTAATCTCCCTTGAGCATTTTATGCATCACATAGTTCAATCACTTTATTTTTCGCCCAACTCTTCCTAATTTTTCAATTCTTTTATCATCCCAAGTTTCCCTTTTCTTTAAGCTTTCAAGAGTCACCACCGGTAGGACTATATTTTATTCCTTTTTTTTCTTTTCTTTTATCATTTTTTTTCAAGTCCTTACTAGTAGTTTCTCCCAAGTAAAGCACCTTTATTCCTTTCATGCGTCAAATACAACTAATTCTTGTAACTTTAGCTATCAAAGCTCTCAAGAACCATAAATACTCAAAAAAGATAACAGGGTTCAAACATGATCAATTCATAACGAAGGGACTCGGCTTGTAATATGACTACAAAAAAAAAAAGGTTCCAGGCTCAAAGTGGCTAACTAGGGTCAACTTTCATTGGATAGTAAAAATAATTTATAGGCTAACAAAGAAATGCCTATATCACTTTCTGGTGCAAGCAAACCCGAAGGAGATGCTAAACACAATACGCGGAAGAAAACAACAAGAAAAGTAAAGTTACAAGCAAGACAAATCTTGCTTCAATTCGAAAGAACAGTGAGGAACCTGTCTCAAAGCTCGATCGAAAGGAAATCAAGACGCACCTATACTATGCAACAATTCTCAAGAAAGACCCGCTTCTTGCAAATTGAATGATCAAGAAGAATTTGTTCAAACGAATAACACCGATTGACACAAGTTCTTTAAAAGCCCACGTCGGGGTTTGGCTCCATCGGAGACTCACAATAGCACTTGCTATATTTTTCATATAACTAAAACTGGATCCTTTACAATGAAGTAAAATGGACTATTTATAGACTATGCTAAGGTTAAAGTAGTAAATAGTCACAAGTGACCAATAAAAACAAGCCACGCAAGGCTGAGCTAAGTTTGTGTTCGGCAGCCTTGACTTTGGTGCATGGTTGCTTGCTCGAACTCATTGTCCTCAAATGCTCATTTGTCTTCGAGCTCAATATCCTCGGTCACTTTGTCTTCGGGCTCAAATCTGAAGATAATGCCTTCAGTTCGTGAGCCCGGCCACTCAGCTACGGAGCAATGGTTTTCCTTCGGCCAGGCTAAGTGAATGTGCACATCGTGCAGCAACTTGGCTTGACTTCGTGTCATCGGTCTCCTCGGTGGATCGAACACTTGATCAGCACGTGTTTGGGCTGCATCATCCTCCCCTTCTTGAGAAGATTTCGTCCTCGAAATCGAGCCTTCTTCATCCTCCGAAGTTTGACCTACAACACAAGGAGCAGTCAGCAACATTAAAGGTGTTGGACACGTTATACTCACCAGTGAGGTCGATCACGTAAGCATTATTGTTGATCTTGGTCAACACTTGAAATGGACCATCCCTTCGAGGAGCCAACTTCCCTTTTCTTAGGTTCGGAAAACGCTCCTTTCGGAAGTGAACCCAAACCCAATCTCCCTTCTTTAATTCCAGCTTTTTACGCCCCTTGTTTTTCTTTAAGGCGACCTTTGCATAGGCTTCCTCGAGGTTCTTCTTCACATTGGAATGCAATTCGATCAAAGCAGCTGCTCGGCGCGTACCTTCAAAATCAAGAACAGAATCACGAGGCAATGGGGTTAAATCAAGTGGAATCAAAGGATTAAAACCATACACACATTCGAACGGGGTCATATTGATCATTCTATGCACCGTTCGATTGTATACAAACTCCATCATGGGCAAACGATCAGCCCAGCTTCCAACCTTGCCTTTGGTCATTGCTCGAAGCATCGATCCCAAGGTTCGGTTAACTACCTCGGCTGTCCATCAGTCTGAGGATGGTGAGACGTCGAGAATAGTAGCTTGGTGCCGAGGGCACCCCACAAACACTTTCAAAAATGACTCAAGAATTTTGAGTCTCGATCACTCACAATAGTACGAGGTACACCATGCAATTTCAACACATTAGAAACGAACAATGTAGCTACATGCTGTGCATCATCACACTTTTTGCAAGGAATAAAGTGAGCCATTTTTGAAAAACGATCAACCACAGTAAAGATGCTATCATGTACTCCCCCCGACCTCGGTAACCCCAAGACAAAGTCCATGGATATACCAACCCAAGGTCGATCAGGCACAGGCAACGGGGTGTACAAACCATGAGGGTTGGACTTCGATTTAGCTTTCTTGCGAGACAAGTTCCACATCTTGTCGCATTTTGGGCCAATAGAACTGCTCGGTCAAGATACCAAGAGTTTTGTCGACACCGAAGTTCCCCATCAGTCCACCGGAGTGAGCTCTCTCCACGATGACACTGGCACAAAAACCCTCCCATTCATGAAGAGGTAGCCATCGTGCCACTGATATTTCTCAACCCTTCGGCCACTCAAGATTTCGTCACGAACGTATTTCAGCTTGGGATCGTCTTCGTACATCGACTTGATGCTTTCAAATCCCATGAGCCTAGAGGTGAGAGTGGTTGCTAAGGCAAATTTCCTTGATAGCGCATCGGCCACAACATTGTCTTTACCCTTTTTGTAATGAATTACATAGGGGAAGCTCTCAATGAATTCAACCCACTTGGCATGTCTTCGGTTCAACTTCTCCTGTCCTCGGAGATGCTTCAAGGACTCATGATCACTTTTGATCACAAACTCTCGAGGCCACAGATAATGCTGCCAATGGGCGAGTGCTCGAACGAGGGCATACAACTCTTTGTCATACATAGAGTAATTCAAAGTTGCACCCTTAAGCTTTTCGCTAAAGTAAGCGATCGGCTTCGACTCTTGCATCAGCATTCCTCCGATCCCAACTCCAGATGCATCGCACTCGACTTCGAATGCTTTGCCGAAGTCAGGGAGTTGCAAATACGGGGCAGAGCAAAGCCTCCGTTTCAACTCTTGGAAAGCCCTTTCTTAGGACTCTCCCCCACACAAATGGATGATCTTTCTTAACCAGCTCGGTTAAAGGAGGTGCTAAAGTCACGAATAAACCTTCGGTAAAAGCTAGCTAAGCCATGGAAGCTACGAACTTGTGATACCGAGATTGGAGTTGGCCAATCTTTGATGGCTTCGACTTTTGACTCGTCGACTTCGACACCATTAGCACTGACAACGAATCCTAGAAAGACCACACGCTCGACACCAAAGGCACACTTCTTGAAGTTAGCATATAACTTCTCTTATCGAAGCTTATCAAGCACAAGCCTTAGGTGTTCGACATGTTCATCCATGGTTCGGCTATAAACAAGTATGTCATCGAAATAAACGACAACGAACTTGTTTATGAACGGTTTGAGCACATGGTTCATCAATCGCATGAATGTGCTCGGGGCATTGGATAAGCCAAATAGCATTACCAACCATTCATAGAGACCGAATTTGGTCTTGAATGCGGTTTTCCACTCGTCTCCGGGTTTCATTCGGATCTGATGGTAACCGGACCTGAGGTCAATCTTTGTAAAGCATGAAGAACCACTTAATTCATCTAGCATGTCATCTAGTCGAGGAATAGGATGACGATACTTTACCGTTATTTTATTGACTGCTCGACAGTGAACGCACATTCGCCATGTTCCATCCTTCTTCGGGACAAGGATAACAGGAACGACGGAAGTACTCAAGCTCTCTCGAACGAGGCCCTTGTTCAGCAACTCATCAACCTGCCGTTGGAGCTCTTTGGTGTCTTCGGGATTACACCGGTATGCAGGTTTGTTGGGGATTTGAGACCCCGGTACGAAGTCAATTTGGTGCTCGATTCCTCTCAACGGAGGTAATCCACCTGGCATTTCTTCGGGAAACATGTCTCCGAAGTCCTGCAAAACACTTTGTACAGCACTAGGCAAAGGGTTATTGTTAGAAAAATCATCATTAGAGTTTAGAAAAATACCCTTGTGCACGAGGCAAATCATCATCTGATGGTTGTCGTTGCCTCGAAGGAACTCACCCGGTTGCATGATTGCACAGATTCCTTTCACTTCGGGCGGTGAGTTTGTGTCTTCGGCCCCCAATTTTGCTCCCATCGGAAGTTTAGCTTTTGCCACTTCTTTCAATTCTTTCATCCGTTTATAGTGCTCGGTGACTTGCTTTGGAGACAAGGGTTTGAGTATGAAACTCTTCCCTTCGAGCTTGACAGTGTAAGTGTTGGATCTCCCATTGTGAACAACTGACCGGTCATACTGCCACGGCCTTCCCAATAGCAAATGAAAAGCTTGCATTGGCACCACATCGAATATCATCTCATCTTGATACTCGCCAATTCTAAACTTGATCCACACTTGTTTGACAACCCTCAACTCTCCACACTCATTCAGCCATTGTAACTTGTAAGGGTGGAGATGCTTCATCGTAGATAGTCCCATTTGTGAAACCAAGGTTTGGCTCACCACATTTGCACAACTACCAGAGTCAATGATCATCGAACACACCTTTCCCCTCACTCGACAACGGGCATGGAAGAGATTTTCTCTTTGGTTGTCCTCTTCTTCAAGAGTCATGCAACTCAAATTTCTTCGAACAACAAGAAACATTTCTGGATGATCAGCTTCGGCAGCTTCATGATCATCATCACCTTCAGCTCGGTCAGCCTCCTCGATAAATTCCTCCTCGGTGTCACTCGCTTGCTCATGGACGGTTCCATCATCGAGCAGAAGCATAACTTTTCGAGTTGGACACTCTTTTGCCATGTGACCATAACCCTTGCATTTATGACACTGAATATTTGAAGCACTAGGAGAGTTTAGATGAACTTTACCTCCCACTTCTCTTGGCTGGTTAACGGTCACACCCCTCTCGAAGGGTCTCTTCGAATCTCGAACAGTGTTGGCACTTGTTTGGTTTGGACTCTTCCATTCTTTACCTCGGTTCAAGGGAGTAGAAGTAGTGACTCCTCGATACCGGTTTGCTTTATCGTCCTTCACCAATTTTTCAGCTTCGGTGGCAGCATCGATACCACGTGTAGCCTCAATTGAGATGACTCATCCCTAGCCAAACCATTTTTGAATCGGATGATGGCTTGCTCTTCGTCTTCAACCAGATCAAGATTCAATCGAACCTTTTCGAGCTCATCATGGTATTCTTGGACGGACTTGGACCCTTGCTTTAGCTCAGAGAGCTTTTGCATCTGAGTTTGCCGGTACTTGGCACTCAAATACTTAGCATCCATTGCTCTCTTCAACTGTGGCCAAGTAGTGACTTCGGGATAGGCATTCCTTCGTCTATGCCTTTTATCAGCTTCCCACCACGTAGATGCATAAGCTTCGAACGAAGCAATGGCATGGGCAGCTTTTCTCTCATCAGTCATCTCATTGGTTTCAAAGATGCACTCCATTTTAAGCTTCCATTCAAGATATTCATCTGGATCACTAGTTCCTTTAAAGGGTGGAATAGTGATCTTAACATTGTTCAAGTTTGAGTCTCGAACACCACGAACCTGTTCAGGATACTCATTATTTCGATCATCAGCCTTACGCTCAATATGCCTTTCAACATTTGCGCCTCGGCCATGACCTCGGAAATTTCCACGTCCTCGGTGAGCTTGCCTTCGTTGAGCGAATGGCGGCTCATGCTCATATTCGTCCTCGGGAAATTCCTCTTCATCAACCTCTTCAGCTACAGCTCCAAGGCCTCTTCGGGCCTTTGGAGGTGGTAACCTCTCTCCTCTGGGAATGCCCAAGTTTTGATAACCAGCTTGGGGATTGCCCAAGTTTTGTTGCGCTTGGGGATTGCCCAAGTTTAGCTCTCTTCGAATTGCTTCACTTGTCAACTGATGTTGTCGAACAAGCTCAGCATACAGCTCAGGTTTCATCGGAGTGGAGCTACTCGTTCCCGCGCCGGACCCATGCATGGCCACGGACGCACTCCCTTGTTCGAGTTGAGCTACTCGAACACTCACTCCTCTTACTTCGGTACAGATGCCTTGTATCGCAGCCATGAGATCAGCTAACGACACTTCGGGCTTCTCAATGCCTTTGCCATCGCCTCCATTCCCAGCCATGGTACCTGCACAAATCAAAGACCAAACAAATGTTAAAGGTTAGAAACCACCTCAGACACTCCCTCACCTTTGATGGGTGGCACTCGGGTCCACTCAATATATTGGTTCGGTTTTGGTCACTAAAGAACTTGCAGCCAATGGCTTCCTCGGTTGATCAACTTCTCTCAATTCCTTCGAAATTGACAAGTTACGATGTCTTACTTCGGGAAGAGTGAGTTGATTTGACTCGATCGGAACGGACAGCTATTTACTCTTGCGCTTTGGGAAGTCAAAGAAATTTCTACGAAGTTGGACTTCGGTCACCCACGCACGAGTTCCTATAAGTTCAAATGAGTTAGTACGACCTCGAGTAGGATGAATTACTCAAAAGATCCACTAACTAGAATTTTCGGACAGAAGAAAAGTGAAAACCTAGGAGAATCTACCCTTTGATTCCTTTTTGGAATCTTTTTTGAACACACCAACTCTTGTCCGTACAAGAGTGGTCCCTCCTTGGTACGGATAGGGTTTTACCTTATCCAGTTTTCCTTTCTCAGCCGACAACTTTTCACCTGGGGTTTTGATGTTCACACTTTACCCCTTTCTTCTTCAATGGAACAGTGAAGTTTTAGCTCCGGTGTACGGACAATCTCTACTTCGTTCACTGACCAGGAATAAAAACAGAATCTGGGTGGCTTTTCGACTCCGGTTTCAAACAACAACGGAGGAAATCAAACAAAGTTCTTGAGCTAAGATTTCAGCTTCTTTGTCTCGTACACTGTTACAGCTTGTAACAATTTTCCGGCGTACGGACAACAATTTCAAACACAGAACTTCGAATTTTAAGCACAAAACAAACCCAAATCACTCAAGAACCACCAATCTTCATCGGTTTCAACCTAACACGACGGGGTTAGAGCTCCAGTCACCAACAAACTCCAAAACAGTCCAAATTTTTCCAAGAAACCATAGTCACGAAAATGGTACGTCGGGTACTTGTTGGAATCAGGAATCGATGGAGAACAAGAATCTATGGTTGTTTAATGCAAACAACCAACAATCAAACACAATTTTTGGATTTTTGTTTTTCTATATATATTTTTTTTTTTGTAAACACTCAGCAACAACAATCAAACACACGGAAGAAAGCTGAAACTGAAGACACAAGCACGATTTTAATGAACAGGATTTGAGGTTGTAAGAGCAAACTCAAACCTTGCTCTGATACCAAGATGGTGCAAGCAAACCCGAAGGAGATGCTAAACACAATACGCGGAAGAAAACAACAAGAAAAGTAAAGTTAGAAGCAAGACAATTCTTGCTTCGATTCGAAAGAACAGTGAGGAACCTGTCTCAAAGCTCGATCGAAAGGAAATCAAGACGCACCTATACTATGCAACAATCCTCAAGAAAGACCCGCTTCTTGCAAATTGAATGATCAAAAAGAATTTGTTCAAACGAATAACACCGATTGACACAAGTTCTTTAAAAGCCCACGTCGGGGTTTGGCTCCATCATAGACTCACAATAGCACTTGCTATGTTTTTCATATAACTAAAACTGGATCCTTTACAATGAAGTAAAATGGACTATTTATAGACTATGCTATGGCTAAAGTAGTAAATAGTCACAAGTGACCAATAAAAACATGCCACGCAGGGCTGAGCTAAGTTTGTGTTCGGCAGCCTTGACTTCGGTGTATGGTTGCTTGCTCGAACTCATTGTCCTCAAATGCTCATTTGTCTTCGAGCTCAATGTCCTCGGTCACATTGTCTTCGAGCTCAAATCATAAGATAATGCCTTCGGTTCTTGAGTTCGGCCACTCAGCTTCGGGAAAATGGTTTTCCTTCGGCCAGGCTAAGTGAATGTGCACATCGTGCAGCAGCTTGGCTTGACTTCGTGTCATCGGTCTCTTCGGTGGATCGAACACTTGATCAGCACGTGTCCAGGCTGCATCACTTCCTAAACCAAACAAGACTCATTATTTTGCTTAGCACACATTCGGGGTAAGTTCTAGACATCATAGTGTAAGCACAGAGCAATAACAAATCTTACACACACATGGCACCTAGTCTACTTAGAAAAGGTCAACTCTAGCTCTCAAATTAAACCAAGCGAGCATGCATTCAAGTATAGTGCATAAAAGAGTAGAGACCTGAGCCTAGGCATCACACAAGGGCACTCAACAATTATCAAGGTATAACAATACCAAAACATGAAGAATTCATGTAGTCCACATATTCCAGCCTAAGTATTCATATAAAACACACCATAAATAGCAGATCACACAAGATACTCTTCTTACTATTCTAATTCTTTAAAAAAATATTTTTTATCCTACACCAGGTTCAAACTACATCCCTTGAAAAATAACCAAGGCACTAAGATAAACCAAAGGGGATTATTAATACATATTGGAATACTTCCACCCCACACTTAAAATCATAAATTGCCCTCAATGCATTAAAATAAAATAAGAGTGATAGCAAACTTCATAGCGCTATAAGCTCGAAGAACATCTTTGTGAGCTTGCTTAGGGCACTGATAATCAGACTTCTCCCACCCTAAGCGTATCTTCAGAAAAGAGGCTGCAAGTACCCCACACTGAAATACACACTATTCAAAACCTGTAAAACAAAATGATCATCAAGTAACATCCTTCAAAATAAGAAAAATGAAATTAAGCAGGAAAATTGGGTTGCTCCCCAATCAGCGCATTATTTAACGTCATGGCACGATGCATCCCAATATCAACACTTTTTCCTCCACCTCGAGCTTATGAATCGGAAACCTAATTCTGATTCAAGTTTTTGGTTGTGCTCCTGTGGTGGCGAGAAGAATCTGAATGGGCCAAGCACTAAATATCCTATTTTGTACTTCTTGACCTTTAGTCGAGGAATGTTTTCTTCCTTAGACGGCATTGCAACTTCTAGAATGTAAGCACCATACACCTCTTCCTTTGACTTTTCTACTAGCTTGGAAGGATAAACTATTTTTATGTCTTCACCCAAACACAATGTTGAGAAGTGTCTGGAATGAGGTGCAACACGCTCAGAGCTCAATTCATTACTGACATCCTCTTTTTTGCACAAATCAGAGTCAACTAAAATTTCATCTTCTATGTTCATCTCCGACTCTAGTACCACTTCTTCAACATGAACATCTTTAAAATGCCTTTGGCTAGGTGGTTGGCATTCATATCTTAACTCCACTATAGGGACTTCTACTTTTTCCTCCATCTTAAGTTTACCTTGATCACTATCCAGAACAGCCGCTTCCTGAGCATTAAAAACCTCAACTAATTGGCTCAATTAAACTTCAAGGTTGCAAATAGTCAATTCATGACTTTGTATCTGGAGTTGTTGCTCATTGAACATATCTTGAATCTTCTGCATGTCAGCCTTGTGTTTCTTGTCAACATCCTCAACTTCATTGCACCTATTAATCTCACTAGGAAAAGTAGAACCATCATAGTAGGGGCTCGGGAAAGGATAAGATAAACAAGCACAACCAATAAAATGACCACCAATACAACCACACATATTGCATCTATTCAACAAATAAGGTTGACAATGCAATGGAAAATACGCGGAAGCTAAACACGACACAAACAAGGCGGAAGCGATAAAAACAAGATACGAGATATCTAAGATATCGAGAAATTCAAGACTAGGAAGGCAAGAAATAGAAGAAAGAAGAATCGAATTCAATTCATTAACATTAATTGAATTCAAAAGGGAGAAGGGAGACTTGAACCTTACAATGGAATCTAACTAGGTGTCGATCTTCATAGGTTCCAAGTGAAGACATACACGAGCCTCGGGCTCAAACAAGAAGGGCTCGGCCTCTTCAATGTTCTCTCTCAAGATTCTTTCTTCAATATTGGCTAAACTAATGAAATGAAAAGCTAATGTGATATATATACATTTTCATTGAATATTGGACAAAAATAGCCCCAGAAGCTGATTCTGCCTCGCTGCTCAATTCCAAGGCTTCGCGATCGCGCCAAGGAGTCAAGCGATCGCGCAGGTATCTTTCCAAGTCATCGCGATCGCGCAAGTCTTCAGCATCCTCACGATCTCCAGCATCTTCAGCTTCGCCTTCGCGTGTAATGGTGCGCTGTCGCGCAGGGCAATCAACTACGCTTCGCGATCGCGCAGGTAGTGACGCGATCGCGAAGAACAAATGTTCTTCGTTAGGCAGTGAGCTCCCAGTTTGCTCCCCTGTTTTGCCCTGTTTTGGGCTGCCCAGTTTCCTGCCCTGTTTTCCTCCGTCCTTGGCGCTCCAATGCATGATCTTCAATATGTTTCCGGAGGCCTTGACTCGTATCCCTTGTGCTCTCGAGCTTGGCTTTTGATGGTTGTCGTTTAGGCCATTTTGGGCTGCATCAGTAAGCTACATGGAAGTAAGTAAGAACCTGTTCCTTAGATTGAGTCTTGTAAAAGTTCAGTCTTAGTTCAACTGTAGTAGGTACTATCGAGTTGTATCATTTCAGTTCAAGTTGTGTACTTGAAGAAACTTCACTGTTCGTGAAAGAGGTCACTAGTGGATTAGAGTTAGTCCTAGGTTAGTAAGAAGGTAGTCTTGTAACCAAGTGAGTCTTTTACATAGTGAAGTTGAAATCCTACTTGGAAGAGTAGGTCGTGGTTTTTTGATCCCTAGCTAAAGGGGATTTTCCACGCTAATATTGGGTGTTCATTTACTTACAGTTTTAATTCCGCATATAATACAGTAAAGGAACACATTTAAGGAACTGGTCCTTAAAACAGTAAAGTGGTGTATCTTGAGAAATAACAATTGGTATCAGAGCAGGTTATCCTTGAAAAGGCTAACACCTAGGATTAGAATGAGTACATCACAGGAAAATGGTGAGTGTCAGTCAACTGTTAGGGCACCTTTGTTCAATGGAAAATACTACTCATGGTGGAAGAAAAGGATGAGAGACCATCTTCAGGCTGAAGACTATGAGTTATGGGACATAGTGACTGAAGGTCCCATGATGCCAATGAAAAAGGATGCTGAAGGAAATGATGTACCCAAAACTAGAAGGGAATGCAATGCTGAAGACTTAAGGTAGTGGGAAAAGAATGTCAAATCTAGGAAGTGGCTTGTCTGTGGACTCAGTCCTTATGAGTGCACTAGAATTAGAGGGTATACCACTGCAAAGGAAATTTGGGATGCTCTACAGGTTGCACATGAAGGAACAAGTCAGGTCAAAAGATGTAGAGGTACACTCCTTTTTGCTGAATATGAAAGCTTTAAATTAAAAGAAGGAGAATCAATTTCTGAAATGTACACTAGATTTAATGCTATTTCATCTGAACTTATTTCTTTGGGAAGGGTTTTAACTATTGAAGATAGAGTAGAAAAAATCCTAACTAGCGTTCTTCCAGATTCTTGGGAGATTAAAGCTTGTGCTATCATTGAAAGCAAGGATCTGACCACCTTATCCTTAGATGAGCTTATAGGTAATTTAAAAACTTATGAACTAAGGAAAAAGGTTAAAAACATAGGTGAACTGGTTAAAACTGGACCTAACCTAGCCTTAACTGCTACTGATAAGCCTATTGATGATAAAGAACTGGTCCTTATCGCTAAAAGTGTTCAAAGATATTTGAATAAGAAAAAGGGGGCTAGTGGACAGGGTAGGTCTTCTAACATGAAACAGGCTGGAGAATGCTTCAAATGTGGAAGCATGGAGCACGATATCAGCAAGTGTCCAGTTATGGAAGGAGAATGGAGGAAGAGATACGTGGAAGAAAGGAAAAAAGGCTAGGGAACTGGCCCGGAAGAAAAGTGGAAATCCCAAAGCAATGGTTGCTGGTTGGCAAGACAGTGAGGATGAACAATCTGATGATGATCTGGATGAGGATCTTGCTCTAATGCTCTTGAAGACTCAGATAATGAAGAAGATGCTGAGGTATTTATTTCTAAACTTAGACAAGATGTGAAAAGCATGCCTAGAGAGAAATTAGTTAAAGTATTTCATACTGTGCTAAATGAGTTTAAATCTCTAAGGGATGGCAAAAATCAATTGCATGATGAAATTAAAAGTCTAGGAACAAAATATAAAAAGGCAGTAATTAAAAATGACTCTCTGAAAAGGAAAATTAGCATGCTTGAGGAACAGGTCCTCACACTTGAATCAACTGTTCAGGAACTGGAAAATGTTAAAACAATTGAAAATGGTAAAGATATTGCTGATTCTCATCAGATCATTGCTGAAGAGAAACTGAAAGTCACAGTTGATGCACTGTGCAAGAAAGATGAAAAGATAAGGTCTTTGGAAAAGGACTTAGTTAAAACAAAAATGGAGTTAAGAAAAACTGTAAAATGGAACAAGTCCTCTGAAGTACTAGAATGGTTACAGGAAAATTATAGTAGTAAAAGGAAGGGTATTGGATTCATGAAATCACAGTCTTCACCCTAACTAGGCAAAGAAGTGCTTAGTTCATTAATGGTCAGGTCAGAATCTTTATAGAAAACAAGGACTAGTGGCAGCCCCTCATGTATAGCACTCAAACACCCTTTGTCTTTTATAAATAGACTCACTCGTTCTCCTTTTGCCTCAGCCTCTTTCCTTTCATCATTGCTCACCTTCTTTCCACTCTTGGTATTTTTTCAGCTCACTTGTACACTCTTTCTTCTCACAATCCTCTTTTCTTTCCACTCCCTTACTATTCCGATCCTCAATTTTTTATTTTACCACTCGACCCTCTAGCTCTCTTTTTTCAGCACTTACCTTTCCGCCATAGTTTTATTATGCCTTCTTTGGTCTCATAGACTTAGGAAGGAATTAAGGGCACAAAAGTGTGCTTCTTGTCATTCAATTCAAGGTTGTATCAATTTTTTGCCATCATGCATAACATCCCTATTATACTGCCACGGACGCCCAAGAACTACATGACAATCTTGCATGGGAACCTCAACACATACCACCTCATCAACATACCTCCCACTTAAAAGAGACTCATATATCTCGTTCTCCCTTTGTTCTACCACATCCTCACATATTGAGAGACTCATATATCTCGTAACAATATAAACCAGCCCATCATTAGGCAACTCCAACTCCTCTTCATCACTAGAAGAATCATTCTCCCTATCTTCATTTTCTTCACTCTCATAGCCTCCATCATCCCTCAAGAGAATAGCTCTTCTATTGGAGCACTCATGCATCATATCACCCCTACCATGACACTTTAAACATTCAATTGAACTAGAAGATTTCTGAATTTTACGATTAGTCAGTTTACCTCCCCCTTTGACTTCCACTGTGCCCTTGACTTTATAATCTTTTCCCTTGGTTGATGATTTATTATTGCTGCCTTGGCCAAGAACTCTTAGTTGTAGTATCACTTACCTCCCTATTTTTGCCCCATGAAGTGTTCGGTTGCTGCCTACTCTTGTACTTTTGTTACCTTTCCACTTTCATTGCTAAATGCATTAATTTTTCCAGTTCAATATAAGTTTGTAGCTCTACTACATTGCAATCTCTCTATTAAGGCCATTGAGAAACCTGGACATAGTAGCTACATTATCTTCAACACTATTAGCTCTAATCATGCCCACTTCCATGGCTTTATGATAATCTTCCACACTCATACATCCTTGCTTTAACGTTTGAAGCCTATGTAGTATGTCTCTATAGTAGTGGTTAGGAACAAATCTCTTCCTCATAATTGTCTTCATCTCAGCCCATGTACCGACAGAAGGTTCACTATTCATCCTCTGGTCCAACTTATACTTGTCCCACCAAAATAAGGCCTAATTCGAGAACTCTACCACTACAAGCTTTATCTTTTTCCCTTTGGAGTAGCTATGGCAGTCAAATATGGTGTCCACCTTCTTCTCCCATTAAAGATATAAATTTATGTCATTCTTCTCTTGGAAAGACGACATCTTCATCTTAATGCAACCAATATTAAGGTCTACATCATCATCTTCTTGTTATGCTGCCCTATTTCCCTTTCTTTGTCTTCCGTCTCTAAAACCTCCTCTATTTCCTTGCTACTCGAGCTCTATGTAATATTCATCATCTTTATCCTCAAGATCAACAAATGGGTCTTCCAGTTCTAATGATGGTGTTTTTTGCCTCCCTCTTCTTACCGCGAGTTGAGGATTTTGGGGTGCAGAAGGGCTTGTTGATTTCCACCAGCCATGGCTTCTATCCTTGCATCTTGTCTATCCATCCTATCTAACACAGTCTCAAACCTCATGTACATCCATGCAAGTTCTTGTTGCATAGCTTAGAGAGTGAAAGCATCTTTAGCTTGGCTGCTTTCTCTACTTGAATGGTCTTTCTTACCTGCATTCACCATCTTAACAACAAAAATTAGTAGTAAAATATCCTCACCTCACTCCCTCACATGTTTACGCAAGTGATTATCACTCACCTTCGTTTTTTCACACAAGTATTGTTCTTTTCTTCTCTCTGAACTCACTAATCTCTTGCCTTTTTTCCACTCAAAGAACCTCTTTATAGTTCTTAGTGAACTCACTCAAATTCACCACAATATGAGAAAAGAAAACAATAACAACAACATACCCAGTATATCCCACAAGTAAGGTCTGGGGAGAGTAAGATGTAAGCAGACCTTACCCCCACCAAGGTGGAGAGGTTGTTTCCCATAGACCCTTGGCTAGGAAACACATATTAGAAATAGTTTTGAAAATCAAGTCAGTATTATCATGCTGAAGAGAATGTTAAAACTAAAGCATATCCAAAGCAAACAAATAATAAAAAAAGATATAAAGGCAAAGACTAAAATGGAAATCATCTATATATGCATAATACTACATCTACTAAGGGAAAAGAAACTCGACTACTACATAGATTTCAACCCTAATCCTCGACCTTCACTTCCCCTATCTAGGGTCGTGTTCTCGGCGATCTGGATCTGGGTCATGTCCTGTCTAATCACCTCGGCCCAGTTCTTCTTTGGTCTACCTCTACCTCTCTTTAGACCCAACACTGCCAACCTCTCATACCTCCTTACTGGAGCTTCTATACTTCTCTTCTCACGTGCCCGAACAACCGCAGCCTTGCTTCTCGTATCTTCTCAGCCATTGGGACCACACCAACCTTATCACGAATGAGTTCATTCCTAATCTTATCCATCCTAGTGAGCCCACATATCCATCTAAGCATTCTCATTTCTACTACATTCATCTTCTGAATGTGAGATTTCTTGACTGGCCAACACTCTGCCCCATATAACATAGATGGTCTAATGACCACTCCATAAAATTTACCTTTAAGCCTAAATGGCACTCTTTTAACACATAGTGCACCGGAAGCGAGCCTCCACTTCATCCAACCTACTCCTATATAGTGTGTGACATCATATCAATTTCACCATTTCCTTTGAGGATTGAGCCAAGATATTTGAAGCTTCCTTTCTTAGGAATGACTGGAGAATCAAGCGTCACTTCCACATCTGACTCATATGGAGCATCACTAAACTTGCACTCCATATACTCTATTTTCATCCTGTTTAGTCTAAAACCTTTAGACTCAACGCTTGCCTCCACACCTCCAGTATTTTATTGACACCTCTGCGTGTCTCATCCACCAATACTATATCATTTGCAAATAACATACACCACGGCACCACTCCTTGAATACTCTGAGTCAATTCATCCATCACCAGTTCAAATAGAAATGGGCTAAGCGCTGACCCTTGATGAAGCCGCATCTCGACCGAGAAGTTCTATGAGTCTTAGAAACTCTAAGAAACTAAGAAAACTACGTGCCTGGACTAATGGAAATGAAGTAACAACATATAATGGAAGTACTATACTTAGGAATGGTGACAATTACTAAAAAAAAGAAGGAAATTAAGAAACGAGATGTTTCTCCAAAGATTAAGAAAAGTTGTCCACTTGTTAAACTTTTTCCTAGTAGCACTTGGAAAAGTCTTAGCTTTTCTTAGTAAGTTTAGTTTAGCTTAACTTTTCCAACAAGGCTTAAGTCTCCCACTGGTAGTGGGGTTGCTTCTCTATAAAAATACTAACTTCTCAATTCCTCATTCTTTTTTTTTCTTCTTCTTCTTCTTCTTCAGCAAGGTACTATTCACATTATTTACGGTTCACATTTTTTTTCTTTTTCTTTTCATTTTCTATCCACACCTAAGATTATCAAGAACTAAGATGCTTGATCACCGCTCTGTGACACGACCCGGAAACCGGTTAGGCCGTGCGGGCACCCGACATCCTCCTCTAGACCCGCTGGGCGAACCCTTACCAATTAAATTAGGAAAATAAATATAACAATTCATAAATAAGGACAACACTTTAAAAAAAATACAGACATACTGATACCTCTAAGCTGTACAAAGGAATTACAGCTAACTACCCAACATACTAGGTTTAGGGCTATCTAGACTAGATATCTAAGAGTACAAAAGAAGACAGATACCTCCTGAAGGGAGCAAAATGCACCTGAAATAATAAACAATAAACTGGTGGCCATTCGAAATAAAAGCTGACTCACACTGACAGCTGAAGTTGTCTTCGCTCCTGAACAATGTGGCAGACTCAACCCTGGGGCGAACCAGCCGAAACAAAATAGATAGAAAAAAACAAACAACAAACAAGGGTGAGTCAAAAGAACTCAATAAGTGGGGCAGACTAGCCACCTCAAAGAATAGGATAGCTAGCGAGGGAGAAAAGAAATAGATAGACCAAATTCCTCTTATTTAAATTATAAAAAGGCAGAGCAAGATAATAACCGGAAACACGTATGAAACCATAAACTCAGCAAGGAATACGAGCCAGAAATATATCAACAAATAAGCAACGCACGTAGAAGCAGAACAGTAGTTATGTACCACAAGTCTACACAATAGTATGAAATGAAATGAAATGAGATGAAATGAAATGAAATATGATGCAAAGGGTCACATGTGCCCGTCATCCCATCCCGAAGCGGAATACTCCTGCATTCGAGGGGAATCCAATCTGATAACCAACTAGAGCGGAATACTCCTGCTCCTGGGGCGGAATACTCCTGCACCCGATATAATATAAGCCAGAGGCGGAATACTCCTGCACTCTCCAGGGGCGAAATACTCCTGTACCTGATATAATGTGAATCAGAGGCGGAATACTCCTGCACTCTCCAGGGGCAGAATACTCCTGCACCCGATATAATATAAACCAGAGGCGGAATACTCCTACACTCTCCTGGGGCGGAATACCCCTGCACCCGATAAAATGTAAACCAGAGGCGAAATACTCCTGCACTCTCCTGGGGAGGAATACTCCTGCACCCAATATGTTATGCAATGTAATGCATATGAATGACATATAATGCATATGAATGCAATGTGATGCAATAATAACCCTTCACCGGTGCGGGACTCTCATCGTTAGCCGGAAAGTAGATGCCAACTTACAGCCAGAGTACAATGCTCAGATCCTCAATGAAATACCTGTTGACACCTAATTTTGTCCCGGAAATTTTAATGAATGTTAATTATCTAAATAAAAATTAATTTCAAAATTTTAAAAGTGAATTAATGAAATTTAGAAGAATATGCTAAGTTTCGCAAAGCATAACCCAATCTCGGCCTACCCTGTGCAAACCTCTCAATTTCCTAAATAAATCCTAAGAAAGGGCTAATTTCGTTCTGGCATCTTAAAATTAGACCATCTGCGTAAAACAATACATATACATCATATAAGCCATTTCTCTTTTTCAGTATCCCTTTCAGCCCACCAGATTGACCCGTTAATCCCTTTCCCCAACCCGTTTCTCCCTCTACCCGATTCCCATTCTGATTTCCCCCCAAAACTTGATCGAATCAGTCCAAAAATCGTACCTGCTGGTCCCCCATATCCTCCACATCATCTTCCCGTACTAGATATAGCTGTATCGATCGTGGCCTTCATTTTTCGCGGATCAAATCTGGAGCGTCGATTTGGTTTCAAAACGGGCAAATCTGTGGGGATAAGAAGAAAAAAGGTACAATCTTTGTGAGAATGGACTGTTTTCTCCCTTATCCCACATGAGAAATGTCCATTTTAACCAAATTTGAATTTCAAAATGAAGATCCGAAACCCTAGCCTAGCAGGTATATATATCTCTTATTCAGTTCATTTTTAGGGGGGTTCTGATTTTGGACATTAGAAAAAAAAAACGGCACAGCATAATACATAAGTTTTTGAGTTTTTTTTTTAAAAAAAAGTTCATAGCCTTACTGTTTCGGGTTTTTCTGGATTTTGTTTGTGTTGTCGCTTTATCGTTCGAGTCGTCAACTTCGCTCGAGTCGTTTTTGTTCGAGTCGCGCATTTCTTCAGATTCAACGCCGTAGCTCGCTGCGCCGCAAGAGGTAAACGCCTTAACCTCTTATTTATATGCTTACTTTTGGCACTGCACGATTAACTTATTAATAGCGTTAAGTTTCTGATATATTTCTGCTAGAGTCATTTACTTGGTTTCTTATGGTGTATAATCTTAAAACTTAGTATAAAGCTCAAGTCTTTGTGACAAATGAAGTAACTTGTTTTGTGTTTTTGTTTGCTTATGTGACTGTGATCCTGGTTGAGCCTATAGCTTAAATAAGCAGTTTGATTCTAAGATTGTAAAGTTTTACTCTTTAGCTAGTTAAGGTTAAAAGAACATGTTTTTTTTTATCTTGAAATTTAACTGTCAAGCTTAAGTTTTTTTTTTGTTTGTTGTTGATACTGATTTAAGTTAAAGTACTTCTCTTTTCGCGACTTCGCTTTCCTATGATAAAAATGTAAGCCTTTTTCCTTGGTTCACTTTTAATGTTGTCTCTGTTTGCTCTTGCTTTTGTCTAGTTGTGATGTGTGTGAGTGAAGGAGTCAGGCAGGAGTGTTTAAGTAGAGTGAGGTATGTCTGGTTGGGTGAGTTTGAGGGATGTCTGGTGGTTCTGTTAGTCTGTTAGTTTGGTGCTGCAGATTCAGGGAGGACCTGCAGTTTGTAGGGATTTTTGGTCAGGTAAGTGAAGTTGTTTTATGGTGCGAGAAGAAGTGTAGTAGTCTGTTAAGCTGAAGGGTTGAGAGGGTGTTTGTTTGTTTCTTCTGTTTGCTGCAGTTTGCTGGGGAGTATGCAGGGTGTGTCTTAGTGGTTTGTAGGTTTGTTAAGGTTAGTTTTAGTGGCCTTAAGATGGTGCAGGTGTGTGAATATGTAAGGGTGTAAGCTAGAGGTTCAGGGCAGTTAAAGGGGGGTGTTTTAAGTTTGCAGGAGGAGTTTAGGCGTGTTAGCTTGGTTTGTTCACTTCAAAATGAGATGTTTTGTTATTATTTAGCTGCCTTAGTATTATCTCTTCACTGTGTCTTTTGATATTGGCATTGCTTATCTGAGGATGATGTCTAGCTCACATAATCTGATTTAACTATCTTATGTGAATAGTATTATTTACAATATCATTTTATATGAGTTAGCTTGCCAAAATGAAGAGGTCATTAATCTGCATTTTTCTTGCTATGTCTTCTGTTAAAACATGCTTCATTCATTTTACTGAAATTGTGAGTTAAAATTTCTGTGATTAGTTAGAAAATTCTGAAATCTGTAACATTTTGTATACGAGTTATGAATAGAAGGTTTTCTCCCTTAAAAGGAGTAACTCTCGCGTGTATAAGTATTTTCAAGACCTGGGTCTGAAATGTAGCCAACGGTATTGCTATAAAAATAGTGGACTTTGAAATCTAGTCTAAAATTTCTACTGGTCGAAACTATAGCATGTGCAGTTTGTCCTAGTTTGCTTATTCCTTGAAATGAGAGCGAAATAGTATTTCGTCCAAAATATGAGATTTATTTAGTGGCTGAAATGTCAAGCTTCGTTTGTTCTTGGACTATATAAACATGGAGTTCTGGTTTGCTCTCTTCGCATTAAATTGATAGCTGAAGTTATTAAATTGGTTTGGCTATTTGCTTCCCTTCATTCTTCTAATTAGCTTTTGAAATTTTATCTAATTCTTGAGTAGTTTCTAATTTTCTCTCCTTGTCTTCAATTTTCTCTGCATAATACACACTTGGGGACGAGTTTGGCTAAAACTCAATTGGGATTGACTCATTTGGCTTGGAGTTGCATTGGGGTCGAGTCCGGGCTCAAGATTCAAGACCTATAGAAATTCAAAAAATGCTTTGTTGAGCCGCCTATTCTAACTTAGGCTCATGGGCATATAATTGTATAAATTAAATAAATTCAAGGCTCCCGTGAGTTTGTCAATTTTCGGGTTCTTCCTCTAAACCTCCTCTTTTCCCATCCTTAGAAATTGCATGTCTATAGGAATTCCCCGTAGATAATTATTTATTTGATTGATTATGAATGAATGTTTAGTTATTTATTGAGTTATTTTGTGAATATTTTATTTCTTTAGAATCTCCATCTTATTTACGAATTGTGCATCTTTTAGTTAAATAATGCGTGCAATTAAAATTCGAAATTAATAAAAAGTAACTCATTTTTATCCATGAAAGTGCAACTTCTTTCCAATTAATTGGTTTTCCTATTTTAGCAAAAAGTTTATTTATTTATTTATTTTCCTTTCTTTCTTTCTTTTTCAAGTCTAAGTTTATTTAAATTTATATTTCTTTAAAGTATAATTTATTATAATCTTAGATTTTTAATATTAATTTGAAACCATTTTATCGACATATTGAAAGTTAATATTTTGAGCTATTTTGTGAAAACCGAAGGATTAACCGTAATTTTACGGATTTTCGAAAGTGCTTTCAAATCGAAACCTTCTTTCGAAAATAACTGAACCTCTTACTTCAGAATCTCTGAAAAGACCATTTTTCTTAAAACGGAGTGCTTGCACGCACTATTTAATTAATTGGTTCCTAATAATCCTTAAATTAGGTGGCGACTCCAAAGAAAGCCCTTTGGAGTCCCATATTGTTGAACATTATACCCGAAACCTATCTTTTCTTAAAAGAAAGGGTAATTTTTTTGGGGTTCAACAGCGTGGCGACTCCGCTGGGGATACCTTAAGGTTCTAACCGCAAGGTTTTCACAAGATAACTCTTTATTTGTTTATTATTTGCAAAATAGCATGTTTAGTTAATTTGATTATTTGCAATTGTTTGTCACTGAAAGCATGTCACTACACTTTTATTTGCGCACATATTAAACTGGCATTCCGTTCATATTTCCCCCACTCCTGGGAGCTTCTTCATGGTTACTTATACCCGCGAGGTGTATGCATATACACCCGCAACTCACAAAAAACCCTTTAAGAAAGAGTGCGCGTACCTGCGGGGTGAGCGGATAGTTTTACTACCGTGTGACCGCTTGCCACTCAAAATAGCCTTGTGTCTAGTAAACCCACTCTAGAGTTTTCGTTAGGAACATGCATGCATAAGCCTTAGATTGGACCCGGTCCTTGGTACCGTCTCCATAGTTAGGAAAACCGCCCTTTTTCTTTGACGGGTTTAAACCCAACAACAGTGCATATTACGTGTTTATGTGATAACGGAACTTCCAGTCCAAGCCAAGTTTTGCAATTAATTAAATTTAGAATACTTTTATTAATTTTGTAGACTAGAGGACGCTTGAATTCAAGAGGTATTTCAAATAGTCATCAAGTTGAAATTGAGAAGATACTTGCAAGAAGATAATAAGTTGGGGCAAGAGACGTCGAAAGGACGATAAGACGTTCGATCCATTTGATTGATGTTTGATTCAAGCAAGTCTTTGGATGTAAACCACATTTGGGACCGGATGTCAGGAATAACACCGATTGTGCAAGCAAAGATTGATCGAAACAGGCCCGCACTTCAGTTCCATTGCCTCCTCGAGCCTGATGCAGCATAGTTATAGTAGTTGTTTTTATTTTCATTATACTCAAAACGATGTATTATATCCGATACTTTCTATTTTTTTATGTAATAATGATGTACTCAAAATCAAGTTATAGTGAAAGAAAATTATTATTACTGTTATTGTCTCTTACTCTAAATTCGATTATTGCAAAATCGGCTTGGACTACTTTTCATTATCACCTATTTGGCGTCTTAGGCCCACCTCTGGCACAAAGAGGCACCTTACAGGGTAGGACGCATTCGCATTTTATTTACGCTCGATTACGTGTGATTGCTACATGCCAATTTATTGTTATATCTTCCATGTTCAAACTGCCAAAGCGCTACCAGACGCGCGCTATGTGCTTGTGTGCAACCTTGTAAATAACATGCAAACTAACATAGTTACCTTTGAACTTTTTGTTTTGTTGTGTTTACTCCCTTCCCCGCAGAAGTTTGATTTGTGTTGACTTTGAAATGGCTGACTTCGCAAAATCCAAAGCAAGAAAAGGAGATTCTCTTCCAGTCGCGATCATCAAAAAGGAAAAGACAGTGTCTGGTCCAACTTTAGAAGAAAGTACAAAGAATGATGAAAAGACTCTCATTAATCTTACCATGGAAGATGAACAATCAGAAACAAAACAAACATCTAATCTGAATGAGTGGTACCATTGGCAAAAACAGGATAAGTCTAACAGATATCAGGTGTCGAATTTGAAAAAGATGCCAACTGAGACCTTTAGGGAATATGCGGTACGTTGGACAGATGAAGCTGCTAAGGTCCAACCACCTTACACAGAAAATGAGGCAATTGCATGTTTCGTATCATCTCTGGACAGTGAGCTCTATTACCAAATCTGTCACCAGATAATGGACACATCAGAAGCAACATTTGCCAACGTTGTAAAGATGGGGGAAACCATTGAAATTAAAATGATGCTTGAATCAACTGCTCCAAAAGCCGCTAATGTAAAGGCCCAGTTTACCAATGATGAAAAGAAAGGAAAAGAAGTGCATGCCCTGAGTCGTCCAAACCAACTTCATAAGCTTCCTAGCCAAAGCACATCAACTTCCAATCATAATAGTCACTACCAAGCTCCTATTGCACCAAAGCCCGATCTTAACCCTTCCTACAACACGCATGGTTTTCAGCCTTACCCACCACCGCATGTTTATCAGGCACCCCCAAGCTATTTACCCCCCTCAAAGTACTACCCATCTCTAAGTCATCAGCCTGAGACTTCCGCTCGCCACAATCGCCCAATCATGGCAAGGCCCTACCCCAAAGTGGTCAAAACTTTCACACATTTGCCTGAGCCTATTGGCCAATTATTTGAAAAACTGAAATTAGCTGGGTTGATCCATCCTATTGCGGATAGGACACCTTATCCTCGTCCTGCTTGGTTTGACATAACAAAGAATTGTGCGTATCATTCTGAAGCTCCAGGGCACGACACTGCAAATTGCCATTCGTTGAAGGAAAAAATTGAAGCATTGATCAAAGCAAGGGTGATTCAAATCCCAATGATTCCTCCCTATTCCCAATCTGTCAAAGGGGTTGAATTTAACTCCAACAATCAAGAGGAGCAAACCCGAAAGTTCACATTTCCAATAGAATCTCAAGAGCATTTGTTTGAAAGGTTAAAAGTTGCAAAAGTTTTAAAGCCTTTGGTAGGAGATGGGACATCTGATCCTCCTCCAAGATTGATTCATGGGGTCAAATATTGTGCTTACCATGGAGAATATTGTCAACATGACACTAAGAGCTGCATTACTCTGAGGCACAAAATTCAAGATTTGATTGATGATGGAGTGCTCCAGCTTGCTTATGACGATGCGACTCAAAATGAAGATGATGATCTCTGAGTTGATGTCCTTCTGAAAGGAACTTGGAAATTGAGCTCAATAGTTTCTTTTGCATCACAATTCAAATTGAGGCCCTGAATTGTGTTTTGCCTTTAAATTATATCTTTTGAGAATAACCTTTTAATTTCTGACTTTGCATGTCTGTCACATTATGCCTCCTTAAGTTAGAATTTGAATAAATAATACATTGCATTCTCATTGTGTTATTATACTTTATTTACTTTATGGTATGCTTTTGACTAAATATTTCAATTTTATAATTATCAAACCTGCCTAAGCATTGCTTGTGACTAACAACTGAACAATTTGGGAATGATGCACTGAAAAGCGATATTTTGCACCCTTGAGGTGTCAGACTGTCGTTCGGACTTCAACTGGGGCAGATCTTATTTGTTGGCATATGGTGTGGAAGTAGTTTTATCTACATTCTTTATTTGAGGATTGTTGAAAGTTGACAAAGTCTTTACCTGGTTCATCGTGTCCTATTTGGAGGAACACTGGTGTTTACAAAGCGGATGTTCAAGTTTGGCTGAAAATTGAACACAAATGTCTTCACAAGACGCTATATTTGAAGCAGCCGCAAGTTAGAATTGTTGAATGTAATCTTTGATGTAATGCGAACTACGCGTAACCTGATTCCCGAGGCGGGATACGTAGGCAACTCATATAGAGTTCGGTTGCGCTAGCACAGGAATCCCCTATTTCCTCTTTTATGTATTTTTGAACTACTTCTGACCTGATTCCTGGAATGGCAACAGGATAAGTAGGCAATCCTTATCGAATTCGGGCAAAATATTGTAACACTTTAGGCTTGTTTATCTTTTATGATGTAATTCCGAACTATGCATCTGGGCAGATGTGTAGGTTTTCCAATTCGGATGCGGCTTCGTACTTAGATTGTCATATTTTCCCAAAAAAAAATCTTTATGTAAGCAGAACTACGCACAGTCTGATTCCCGTGGAGGGATACGTAGGCGCTCTTAACGGGCTCGACTCTATAATATTAAAATTTTCAGTTTTCCCTAAGGCATGCAACATGGGCAATTTTTGCAAGATGATTTGAAGATACGGAAGATGATAACTGGGGCAAATTTTGCAAAAATAAGTTGAAGATTCAGAAGATCGTAAATGGGGCAAATTCTGCGAGGCAAGTTGAAGATTTAGATGGTCATAACTGGAGCAAAATTTTGCAAGAATCAACGTTGACTATCAAAAGACGAGCTGGGAAGATCTTGGGAATTGGCTAGATGGATAGTGCCAACTCTAAGAAAAGAATGTTCAGTTTGTTTTAAGATATGTCACAAGCTTATGTCAAGGCAGAAATTTCATAAAATGCATCTTACTTTCATGAAATATTTGCATGGTTACTTTATTTACTTTATTACCAAAACTACTTTTACTTTGCCTCTATTATCAAAACATCCATGCCATTGAGTTCATGAGCCAAGTCTCCGAGTATGATTCACAAATCCAAGTCCGAGGAAAACATGGGAGCAGAAGCGACGTCAAGAAGATCGAGATCAAGTCAGCACAAATCAAACGCTCCCCCCTCCCTCCCAAAACTAACAATTTTCTTTGAGAGCAGGGACATTAACGCCCGCATCAGAAGATAAAAGTCTTAGAAAGACAATCTTGAAGATTCTCATCGCTTGGATTGAAATTACATTTGGGATAAAAGCTCGATGCTTTCTCACTTTGCCGAAAAGGCGGCATTTCTATTTTCCATAACTTTTGCAAATTGTTAAGCATATCTGTTTCATTTCTCTTTCTCCATATAAGGACACTTACTAAAGTTCTGCTTTATAACTTGCAGATATTGCCAAATCTGGGAGAATCCATGTGCATTGTGGCCAAGACCATTCCTCCATAGAAGGATTCAGAAATATAAACTTATTTGGCAATAGGACTACTTTGGATGGGTTCCTACCTTCTAGTTAGGGTACAACCCAAGACTGCATTGGAAGACATCCTTTTCATGATCTGGAGCATTGTGCTCTTTCATGGTTTATTGCTGAAAAGGCGGCATTTCTATCTTCTATAATTCTTGCAAATTGTTATACATATCCGTTTCATCTCTATTTTGCTTTATGCGAACACTTACTAAAATTCTATTGTTGTGATTTGCAGATATTGCTAAGTTCGAAGAAGTACCGACTTTAATGAGTTTTATATTTTTCGCCTTATCTTATGCATTTTGGGCTCGTTCGCCTTATAAATGAACGTTTTTAGGCTCGTTCGCCTTATAATCGAACGTTTTAGGCTCGTTCGCCTTATAATCGAACGTTTTAGGCTCGTTCGCCTTATAATTGAACGTTTTAGGCTCGTTCACCTTATAATTGAGCGTTTAGGCTCGTTCGCCTTATAAATGAACGTTTTGGGCTCGTTCGCCTTATAAATGAACGTTTTAGGCTCGTCCACCTTATAAATGAACAATTCGGGTTAACCCACCCATAAATGGGATATGCAGGTTTTCAAGTTGCACTAGGACGTTGGATGCTTCGAGACCCGACGCCTCATTGCTTCATCAATAGAATGGAGCACATTCCGAGATTGCATTGTGGACTACCTATTCATGATCTAAAGCATTATGCTTTATCATGGTTTATTGCTGAAAGGCGACATTTCTATTTCCTACATTCCTTGCAAATTGTTAAGCCTATCCGTTTCATTTCTATTTCGCTTTATGGGAACGTTTACTAAAATTTCATTAATGAATTTTGCCTCTTTTGCTTGCCTAATGGTCTAGGCTCGTTCGCCTTATAATTGAACGTTCTAGGCTCGTTCGCCTTATAATTGAACGTTCTAGGCTCGTTCGCCTTATAATTGAACGTTCTAGGCTCGTTCGCCTTATAATTGAACGTTTTAGGCTCGTTCGCCTTATAATTGGACGTTTTAGGCTCGTTCGCCTTATAATTGGACGTTCTAGGCTCGTTCGCCTTATAATTGAACGTTTTAGGCTCGTTCGCCTTATAATTGAACGTTTTAGGCTCGTTCGCCTTATAATTGGACGTTTTGGGCTCGTTTGCCTTACAAATGAACGTTATGTTACCTGCGTAGGATGTAGATTAGCCAAGTCGACTTGAGGCATTATGTCTTGTTAGTCGACTTATTTTTTAACAGCCTTGTTTCTGCAATTCATACCCGCTTTACTTATTGTTTTGCTTTACTGTTTCAGAATAATGATCGGCCTAGAGGTTCCCCGGGCGGAGCACCTTGTCAGTTGATCGAAGGAAGAACTTATTGATGATATCACAACCCGCATTTACAACTTTATGTTATCACTTTTTATTTCTCATTCCAATTATTACAGTTTATTAGCAGTTGCTCGCTTACCGTTTGTCAAGTTTATTACAGGACTTTGGCAGTACCGCAGCAGCATTTGGAGCATTTGGAGCATAACGTGGAACTTTTTCTTAGCAGTGAACTGGGGCAATCGTTGATATGAGCTAGACTCGTCAACAAGGATCTGAAGAATCGCACTCGAACAAGCAAGTCCTTTCCTAATCTTTCATTTCAGATTAGGCGTCAGTTTGAATTCTTTCCTATTCGTGCGTCTTTCCTATCAATCGTGCGAGTCTTTATATCTAAGTGTCGTTGAACTACATATGGCCTGATTCTCTTTCAAGCCCGAGATATGTAGGCAACTCGGAAACCGGAGTTCGGCCATGTCTATAAGCCTCGCATTTCGGTTCTTGGAATCGAAGTCTTGGCTTTACCGTGACAAAATTGGTTTTCACGTCAACTTTCTTTACCCTGAAAACTCTTTCATCCTTTTCGGGTAAAGAGGGGCAGCTGTTGACACCTAATTTTGTCCCGGAAATTTTAATTAATGTTAATTATCTGAATAAAAATTAATTTCAAAATTTTAAAAGTGAATTAATGAAATTTAGAAGAATATGCTAAGTTTCGCAAAGCATAACCCAATCTCGGCCTACCCTGTGCAAACCTCTCAATTTCCTAAATAAATCCTAAGAAAGGGCTAATTTCGTTCTGGCATCTTAAAATTAGACCATCTGCGTAAAACAATACATATACATCATATAAGCCATTTCTCTTTTTCAGTATCCCTTTCAGCCCACCAGATTGACCCGTTAATCCCTTTCCCCAACCAGTTTCTCCCTCTACCCGATTCCCATTCTGATTTCCCCCCAAAACTTGATCGAATCAGTCCAAAAATCGTACCTGCTGGTCCCCCATATCCTCCACATCATCTTCCCGTACTAGATATAGCTGTATCGATCGTGGCCTTCATTTTTCGCGGATCAAATCTGGAGCGTCGATTTGGTTTCAAAACGGGCAAATCTGTGGGGATAAGAAGAAAAAAGGTACAATCTTTGTGAGAATGGACTGTTTTCTCCCTTATCCCACATGAGAAATGTCCATTTTAACCAAATTTGAATTTCAAAATGAAGATCCGAAACCCTAGCCTAGCAGGTATATATATCTCTTATTCAGTTCATTTTTAGGGGGGTTCTGATTTTGGACATTAGAAAAAAAAAACGGCACAGCATAATACATAAGTTTTTGAGTTTTTTTTTTTAAAAAAAGTTCATAGCCTTACTGTTTCGGGTTTTTCTGGATTTTGTTTGTGTTGTCGCTTTATCGTTCGAGTCGTCAACTTCGCTCGAGTCGTTTTTGTTCGAGTTGCGCATTTCTTCAGATTCAACGCCTTAGCTCGCTGCGCCGCAAGAGGTAAATGCCTTAACCTCTTATTTATATGCTTACTTTTGGCACTGCACGATTAACTTATTAATAGCGTTAAGTTTCTGATATATTTCTGCTAGAGTCATTTACTTGGTTTCTTATGGTGTATAATCTTAAAACTTAGTATAAAGCTCAAGTCTTTGTGACAAATGAAGTAACTTGTTTTGTGTTTCTGTTTGCTTATGTGACTGTGATCCTGGTTGAGCCTATAGCTTAAATAAGCAGTTTGATTCTAAGATTGTAAAGTTTTACTCTTTAGCTAGTTAAGGTTAAAAGAACATGTTTTTTTTTATCTTGAAATTTAACTGTCAAGCTTAAGTTTTTTTTTTGTTTGTTGTTGATACTGATTTAAGTTAAAGTACTTCTCTTTTCGCGACTTCGCTTTCCTATGATAAAAATGTAAGCCTTTTTCCATGGTTCACTTTTAATGTTGTCTCTGTTTGCTCTTGCTTTTGTCTGGTTGTGATGTGTGTGAGTGAAGGAGTCAGGCAGGAGTGTTTAAGTAGAGTGAGGTATGTCTGGTTGGGTGAGTTTGAGGGATGTCTGGTGGTTCTGTTAGTCTGTTAGTTTGGTGCTGCAGATTCAGGGAGGACCTGCAGTTTGTAGGGATTTTTGGTCAGGTAAGTGAAGTTGTTTTATGGTGCGAGAAGAAGTGTAGTAGTCTGTTAAGCTGAAGGGTTGAGAGGGTGTTTGTTTGTTTCTTCTGTTTGCTGCAGTTTGCTGGGGAGTATGCAGGGTGTGTCTTAGTGGTTTGTAGGTTTGTTAAGGTTAGTTTTAGTGGCCTTAAGATGGTGCAGGTGTGTGAATATGTAAGGGTGTAAGCTAGAGGTTCAGGGCAGTTAAAGGGGGGTGTTTTAAGTTTGCAGGAGGAGTTTAGGCGTGTTAGCTTGGTTTGTTCACTTCAAAATGAGATGTTTTGTTATTATTTAGCTGCCTTAGTATTATCTCTTCACTGTGTCTTTTGATATTGGCATTGCTTATCTGAGGATGATGTCTAGCTCACATAATCTGATTTAACTATCTTATGTGAATAGTATTATTTACAATATCATTTTATATGAGTTAGCTTGCCAAAATGAAGAGGTCATTAATCTGCATTTTTCTTGCTATGTCTTCTGTTAAAACATGCTTCATTCATTTTACTGAAATTGTGAGTTAAAATTTCTGTGATTAGTTAGAAAATTCTGAAATCTGTAACATTTTGTATACGAGTTATGAATAGAAGGTTTTCTCCCTTAAAAGGAGTAACTCTCGCGTGTATAAGTATTTTCAAGACCTGGGTCTGAAATGTAGCCAACGGTATTGCTATAAAAATAGTGGACTTTGAAATCTAGTCTAAAATTTCTACTGGTCGAAACTATAGCATGTGCAGTTTGTCCTAGTTTGCTTATTCCTTGAAATGATAGCGAAATAGTATTTCGTCCAAAATATGAGATTTATTTAGTGGCTGAAATGTCAAGCTTCGTTTGTTCTTGGACTATATAAACATGGAGTTCTGGTTTGCTCTCTTCGCATTAAATTGATAGCTGAAGTTATTAAATTGGTTTGGCTATTTGCTTCCCTTCGTTCTTCTAATTAGCTTGTGAAATTTTATCTAATTCTTGAGTAGTTTCTAATTTTCTCTCCTTGTCTTCAATTTTCTCTGCATAATACACACTTGGGGACGAGTTTGGCTAAAACTCAATTGGGATTGACTCATTTGGCTTGGAGTTGCATTGGGGTCGAGTCCGGGCTCAAGATTCAAGACCTATAGAAATTCAAAAAATGCTTTGTTGAGCCGCCTATTCTAACTTAGGCTCATGGGCATATAATTGTATAAATTAAATAAATTCAAGGCTCCCGTGAGTTTGTCAATTTTCGGGTTCTTCCTCTAAACCTCCTCTTTTCCCATCCTTAGAAATTGCATGTCTATAGGAATTCCCCGTAGATAATTATTTATTTGATTGATTATGAATGAATGTTTAGTTATTTATTGAGTTATTTTGTGAATATTTTATTTCTTTAGAATCTCCATCTTATTTACGAATTGTGCATCTTTTAGTTAAATAATGCGTGCAATTAAAATTCGAAATTAATAAAAAGTAACTCATTTTTATCCATGAAAGTGCAACTTCTTTCCAATTAATTGGTTTTCCTATTTTAGCAAAAAGTTTATTTATTTATTTATTTTCCTTTCTTTCTTTCTTTTTCAAGTCTAAGTTTATTTAAATTTATATTTCTTTAAAGTATAATTTATTATAATCTTAGATTTTTAATATTAATTTGAAACCATTTTATCGACATATTGAAAGTTAATATTTTGAGCTATTTTGTGAAAACCGAAGCATTAACCGTAATTTTACGGATTTTCGAAAGTGCTTTCAAATCGAAACCTTCTTTCGAAAATAACTGAACCTCTTACTTCAGAATCTCTGAAAAGACCATTTTTCTTAAAACGGAGTGCTTGCACGCACTATTTAATTAATTGGTTCCTAATAATCCTTAAATTAGGTGGCGACTCCAAAGAAAGCCCTTTGGAGTCCCATATTGTTGAACATTATACCCGAAACCTATCTTTTCTTAAAAGAAAGGGTAATTTTTTGGGGTTCAACAATACCAACAACAGGACATAATATATAATATATAATGTAAATCCAAAGCTAAGGCGTAATGAGTACGCCTATTGGCAGCTACACACGTAAGGAACACGTGGTAGAAAATCCACGATGCCAGGTGCCTCCAAACAAATGGATATAAACACTTACCTTGTTACCAAGTTAGCACAGCCACTCAATAACCGCTTTGTCCTTTGGATTCATTGCCAAACGATCCCACTGTGTTCAATAACCAGAAAAATATATCACATAAGGCTAACGGCTTTATTCCTTACGTCTTAGCGCAATCCAGTTAGGAACCTGATGCCCTATTCGCATACGCAATACGCAGGCCAGGCCTATGTACAGAGTTTATGGTCACATAACTAAACCCTAAATAAATTACATTTATATGTTGCCCATAACTTACTGAGTACGAATATAATATCAATTCTAAAATGATATATAATATCCCAATTTTTACCGTCAAAATATATTCAAACACACATAATAAACTCAAATAATATATTAGGATCATTACCTGAATGTTTCAGGGTGAAAATTCTACTTTTCTCCAACGCCTTTTATCATTTTCTGGCATTTTTCTCTTCCTCCTCGTCATTTCATTTTCTTTCTAGCGTCATTTTCTCTCTATACATTCTATGTTTCCGTTTTCTGTTCATTATACTGTGAGGCTAAGTGATAAGTCCTTAGCCCCACCGCCCAACTTTTAATTTTTCTTTCCTTTGTCGTTTTCTCTTTTTCTTTTCTTTTATTTTCTTTTCTTTTCGTGACGAAAATTCAAACGGCACCCTACGATATTCGAAATAATCCCAACTTTTGTATACAAGTTATAAAAAATATTTGTAGCATACTCGCTAAGGCAGATCTCAAATCGGGTTCCCAAAACTCAAGTTGCGAATTTAAATGGAAAAGGTCAAATTATTTAACTTTCGGCATTTTAGCGGAAACTAGCCGAACAATATCGAAATTCACTTTCGAAAGTTCATAAAAGTCACAAATAATCATAGGAACCTAACGGTGATTTCGGATTTCGAATCGGAACTCATTCGCCAAAACCGAGCTCGAAAATCTCTTTTTAATATTTATCAACAATAAAAACTGAAACCTTCTTCCGATGCCTACCAAACGAGATCTGATTTAGCTCAAATTTTACAGACAGGTCCTAATGGACATTACGAATATTTTTAAAATTATCGGCACGTCAATCGGAGTCCTAACTTCCAAAACGACTGACCGAGGTCGTTTCACTCTGATACCAAGTTGATAGCAGACCGTTATTGACAACAACAATTGAATTGGAAAAGAACAAGACTAAGATTGAAGGAATATGAGAAAAAATCCTAAAGATTAAAGAAGATACAAAAGTGACAACAAGATTGTTTAAGAACTTGCAAGATTCAACCAAGATAACAAGAACAAACAAGAAACACAAGAATCACGGAAACAAAAGAAGGAATATGGAAGAACACAACCATATCATCAACAGAAAGAAACACAAGAATCACAGAAAAAAAAAGAAGGAATACGGAATAATACAACCTAATTATGAACAGAATCAAGAACACTTCAAGAAAGGTTATCTTGACCCTATACTGAGAAACTACTGATGTAAAGTGTATATAAACACTATACTTTTTGATAGATTGACAAGATAGACCCGAAGATATCAATAAACATAAAGGAAATCCAGATTACCACAAGGAATCTCTTGAATGGATAATCTAAGGAGTTTTCCAAGAACAAAAAGGTTTCTGCCCTCACCAAGTTATTTCCACGTTCTCAACTAATCCCTCTTCTAAAAGATATGTTACTTATACTAAAACTAACCATAGTCATTCCCAAAAGAGGCTTACATGCCTATTAATAAGTATGTCCCTTAAAATTAATAAAAATAAGGTTTAAAGATACTAAAACCAATCATGTGGAAGGTGCCTAACATGTGCCACTTATTTAAATTAAATTTAATAAAATAACTAATCCCTAAAGCTCCAAATTATCTTGCTTGGTCATGCTAAACACCACACTAACCAAGCTTCCTGGTCATGACGTGAAAATGCCTCTATCGAGCAGTTAAACGCTATCTATTGTTTTGTCATCTTCTATCTCCATAAGTTGCCCTTCAAATATATTGTAGCTCTTGTGGATCTCCTCCATAGCTGACACGACCCAGAATCAGGTTAGGCCGTGCGAGCACCCGACATCCTCCCCTAGACCCGTCAGGCGAACCCTTACCAATTAAATTAGGAAAATAAACATAACAATTTATAAATAAGGACAAGAGTTTAAAAAAACACAGACATACTCATACCTCTAAGCTGTACAAAAGAAATTACCGCTGACTACCCAACATACTAGGTTTAGGGCTATCCAGACTAGACATCTAAGAGTAAAAAAGAAGACAGATACCTCCTGAAGGGAGAAAAATGCAACTGAAATAATAAACATAAAACTGGTGGCCATCCGGAATAAAAGCTGGCTCACCCTGACGGCTGAAGTTGTCTTCGCTCCTTCACAACATGGCGAATTCAATCCTGGAGCGAACCTGCTGAAACGAAATAGATAGACAAGAAACAAACAACAAATAAGGGTGAGTCAAAAGGACTCAATAAGTGGGGCAGACTAGCCACCTCAAAGAATAGGATAGCTAGCCAGGGAGAAAAGAAACAGATAGACTAAATTCCTTTTATTTAAATTATAAAAAGGCAGAGCCAGATAACAACCGGAAACACGTAAGAAACTTCTAAACTCAACCAAGGATGCGAGCCAGAAATATATCAACAAATAAGCAATGCACATATATGCAAAACAGTAGTCATGTACCGCAAGACTACACAATGGTATAAATTGAGATGAAATGAAATGAAGTGAGATGAAATGAATTGAAATATAATGCAAAGGGTCACATGTGCCAAATGAATAGAGCGGAATCCTCCTGCTCCGAGGGCGGAATCCTCCTACCCTCAATATGATGCAATGGAGCGGAATCCTCCTGCTCCTAGGGCGGAATCCTCCTACCCTCAATATGATGCAATGGAGCGGAATCCTCCTGCTCCGGGAGCGGAATCCTCCTACCCCTTCATATATGCAATGGAGCGGAATCCTCCTGCTCCTAGGGTGGAATCCTCCTACCCCTCAATATATGCAATGGAGCGGAATCCTCCTGCTCCTAGGGCAGAATCCTCCTACCCTCAATATAATAGAATGGAGCGGAATCCTCCTGCTACTGGGGCGGAATCCTCCTACCCCTCAATATGTGCAATGGAATGCATATGAATGAAATATGATGCCATGCAGTCACATATGCCTGATACCTATCTCCGGCGCGAGACTCTCATCGTCTACCAGGAGATATATGCAATAATGACCCTTCACCAGCTCGGGACTCTCATCGATTACCGGGAAGTATATGTAATAATGACCATTCACCGGCTCTGGACTCTCATCGATTACCGGGAAGTATATGCGATAATGACCCTTCACTGGTGCGGGACTCTCATCGCCAACCGGGAAGTATATGCAATAATGACCCTTCACCGGCTCGGGACTCTCATCGATTACCGGGAAGTATATGCAATGCTCAAAATCTCATCGATTACCGGGAAGTATATGCAATGCTCAAAACTAGAGTGCAATACTCATATGCTCAATGCAATACCAACAACAGGGCTTAACATATAATATACAATGTAAATTCAAAGCTAAGGCGTAATGAGTGTGCCTATCGACAGCTACACACGTAAGGAACACGTGGTAGAAAATCCATGAGGCCAAGTGCCTCCAAAGAAATGGATATAAACACTTACCTTGTCACAAAGTTAGCACAGCTACTCAACAACCGCTTTGTCCTTTGGATTCATTGCCAAACGATCCTACTGTGTTCAATAAGCCGTAAAATATATCACATAAGGCTAAAGGCTTCGTTCCTCACATCTTAGGGCAATCCAGGTAGGAACCTGATACCCTATTCGCATACAAAATACGCAGGCCAGGCCTATGTACAGAGTTTAAGGTCACATAACCAAACCCCAAATAAATTATATTTATATGTTGCCCATAACTCACTGAATATGAATATATAATCATTTCCATCATCGGGGTCCAATTGACCCTTTAAATTATCAGTTGAACTTATTAAAATGATGTCTAATATCTCAACTTTTACCGTCAAAATATATTCAAACACACGTAATAAACTCAAATAATATATTAAGATCATTACCTGAATATTTCGAGGTGAAAATACTATTTTTCTCAGGCTGTTTTCGCATTTTCTGGCATTTTTTTCTCACTGCGTCATTTCATTTTCTCTGTTTCGTTTCTTGTTCATGTTGTTTACTGTTGCTAATACCATCCTTAACTTATAGCTAAGGAACCGCCATTGTCTAGGGGAGGATGTCGGGTGCCCGCACGGCCTAACCGGATTTCGGATCGTGTCAATAGCCTTGAACTCATCTTCCATCATCAAGCACCTTTTTATCTATATTTGGACTCCATGAATCTTTTCTTGGATTGCATTAGTTTGTGATCTAGTGAATGATCTTCTTGGTGATCCAATGATAGCTTCTTCTTGATGTTGTGATGGTTGGCTTCTTTGGCTGCTATCATTATATATATAATTTTAATTATGTTTTCGTTTTAGTTTCCTTTGTATTTCATGTTGGTTAAAAGTTAATAGGGTTTGCCCGACGGGTCTAGGGGAAGTTGTCGGATGAACGCACGACCTAGTTGGAATTTGGATCGTGTCATCAACCCTCTTCAGACCCCACATGCGCGATTGTACATGGTATGTTATTGTTGTGTTAAGCAGTTGTTAAGAAAAAATCATAGCTTTTAAGTTAATTGATTAAATCATTTAGTTAGTTTAATTGCTAGAAATAACATGTTCTATGTGGGATTCGACCTAGGTATTTTAAGTATCTAGCTATATTTGCATGACTGTTTAGTTATTTTTTAGGACTTAGTTGGACGTGATTAGATAGCCACAAACATGTCCAATAATGCTCTCTTCCTTGATAGGAAACCTGCATATATGGTAGTAAGTTACGAGCACTAATTCATAGTAAATACGTGATGAGCTCTACTGTTTTGCCTATTGCAACAACTCTTTAAAATAATATTAAATGAATTTTTGCAATATTCATTATAACTTAATACAAGGCATAATCAAATGCAAATTTAGTAAACTCAATCCTACAGCATAATCAAATGCAGAGTCAGTGAATCATGACACGCCATAATCACGTCCATAGTTCCCCTGATAAGCACAAGTAATGTACACCTGTCACCTCAATGTCTGTAGGGTGGTAGTAGTTAGCTTAGTGCCCATAAGATGCAACCATAGTCATAGTATATATATAGAATATCAATATGTATCATTCACCTCATATGTCTATAGGATACATTCAAAATCAGAGTATATATATAGAATATCAAATGTATCATCACTTCATATGTCTATATTATACAATAATAATAAGTATATATGGAATATCAATATATATTTGTTATAAGAGAACAATAGCGTTGTGCCCTCACAAAATTAACGGATAGACCAAGTGTTGGAACAATGTAGCATAGCAACTTCGTCATTTCAAACCGCTTGACAAGGTCCTCAACTCATCTCATTAGCATGGGAACTCACTAAATAGATTTGTCACTATCAAATATTCAAGGTCATGATGAGTACCCAACCGTCACTTGGTCAGGCTAACCAACACTTAAGACATACTGTTCTCAAAATTTAATAACGGAATAACAATAACGAGATAAAGATTTTTATCCAGTACTTAATATTAATCCAATAAAGATAAAAATGTAGAGAATATAACTTAGATAGGCTTATGTTCTCAACCATAGGCCATGATCATCTAAAGATAATAAAAATTTATACAAGTCCCCAAATGTACATAGAAATAAAATACTAGAAAGATAAGTAAATAGTAAGGTGCGCCTCAAAGAATTAGGTGGATGGATCACCGTTGATCAATCAAAGAACGCCTCACCTTAACCATGAAAGTACTGGATAAGTAAATAGTCACGACGACCAGAAGCCATCTAATTCTTAGGTGCAAAAGCTCACAGAGGCATAACTTAGCATTACTTATTGTTTACGGCGGAAATTAAAGAACGTCACGAACAAAAACAAGTGATTTAAGTTAGTACGCCATGAAACAGGCCCAAAATTACATTAAACATCCGCATACGCGGATAAATGTCTAAATCACCAGATGCATAAAAAAAGAGCATCAAACGGGGGGAGGGGATTCTCATTCCTCTCTCGAGAGACTTCCTTCATCGGCAACACTACCGTGAAGGTCCTGCTTCACCAGTACAGGTTTCCCAGTCGGCGTCTCCTCTCTTTCACCACTCATCTCTTCTGAGCCTTCCTCGAGGTCATGACCAAGTTGAGCATCTACCTGGGAAACATGGCTAGTATGTGAGGCAATCTCAGCAGCAAGGTCAAGATTAGGGTCGTCACGGACCCGGAGAAGAGTGGCAAGAGTGGCAGCAATGTTGGTACGATCAACTTCTGCTATGCGACGAGCATTCAGAGCCTCTCTCTGTTGATCTTTCAGGAGGCACTTCTCACAAAATTCGTCACGAATTCGTTCAAGTGACACCACTTTACCTTTCAGCCTGTCATTCTCATTTTGAAGGAAGGCGGAGAGACCCTGAGCATCTGCGGAATATTTCTCAGTGGCATTCATTCTCTCCCCCGTACCGGATAGTTGCTGCTGCAGATCTCTCACGATCCCCTCCAGACAACTCACATTGCTGAGATGGAGCTCTCCGTTATGCCATATTGATTTCTGCAGCTTCTCATCCCTTCACCAAATCGCTCATAACTTGATGTAGAAGCGTTCAAATAACATGTCGTTTGTTTCTGAAGATTTGGAACTCTAGGGAATGAAATACCTAAAACATTCAGATCCAAATTCCTTTAGTATCGGTGAAATACACACTGTAGTTTAAAGAAATCCATAACTTCAGCTAGGAGCTTCCAAATCATGAAGTGTTCATTTTTATTAAAAACTAGACATCCAGTGTTTCATCACACTAAACGTTTGCGACAGATCCTTATCGATTGATCAGAATGAATTTTTCAAGTCAATCTTGACAACAGCCATGTTTGTTCAAGCTTTTGTGCACTTTTGCTAGAAAATTCATATCTTGAGCTAGGAGTTTCCAAATCACACAGAGCTTGATTCTATAGAACACAAACTACAAGTACTACAACTAGGATGAAGATGGAGGCATAACTCATGTTGTATTCACCTACCACATTCTTGGAGCAAACTTGACAGAGGTAAACAAGACGAGTTGGCGACGATCCTTGGCTTTAAATGCACTCATGACCTAGATTCATTGTATAGGATGATGTGTAGATATAGGATGATATGTAGTTATTTTCATTCCCCCTATTCATCATTGATGTATCATGTAAATTAAGATCTAAAGTAATAAAATTGATCCTTTAAAATTCTTTGCAAATTATTTTGTCTCTCAATTTATTGAGGACTTCTAGACTTTGTGTTCTTTTTTTTATGTGTGTCTGAACTTAGAATGAAAATCTAAGTTGCCTACGTACCTGGGTGAAGAGGATTAAGTCATTAAGTAGTTTTAAATATATGATTTTTCTTGTATATGCAGTTTATACTCATGCAGGCATGGAGTAATATACAGTTTAAGCTCGTATATTAAGGAGCGTAGAAACATGCAATTTAGGCTCATGCGTCAAGGAGCATCACTGCTAAAATGTCTTTGTCTTTGCATCCTCGACATTTTCAGCTATATGATTGAACGAACAACAGGCGATGGAAACTTGCATTATGCTAGCCTTTTCTTCTTCCAACAAGATTTTTCCTTCACGAGCCAAGTCCATGACTTTTTCTTTGAGGATGAAGAGCTTTCTAATGGGGTGGACAATCAACTGATGATACTTGCAGTAATTTGGGTCATCAGCCTTTCCACCTTCATTCAATCGCTTCATATCAAGTAATTCAATTAGTTTTAACTCAAGGAGTTCTTGAAAGATGGAAGGAACATCAGAGTCGAGGAATGGATATTCCTTTTCTTGCATTTCTTTCAATGTTAAATTTTGACTTGCTTTGTCTCACATGAAAGTTGAATCAACACTTTTCTTCCTACTCATCTTTGCGATGACTTTCAATGGAAAAGTGTTGACATTCATGAATTCTTTGATTTCAACGTCAGGTTCAAACATGTCCATATTTTCTATTTCTTGCATGTCTTCACCTTTACTAGGATTGTAAGCGGGACGCCCTTAGTTTCCACTCACAACCATGCTCAGTTCAATGCATGTGCATGAGTGGCCAACTCTTCAAATGTTTTGGGCTTTATTCCTTGAAAGATACAGCAGAGGCCCCAATTCATGTCTTGGATGCACATTTCAATGCCAGATGGTTCACTATGGCGATCTTTGCAGTTGAAGGTTAAGCTTCTCCAATGATTGATGAAGTTGGTGACTTGTTCATCCTTCAAGTGGTGGGCAATTGTAAGTTCAACCATACTAACAACGCGCCTTGTGCTATAAAAGCAGCTGAGGAATTCACGCTCCAAGGGGCGATGACCCTATTCAAGTCCTTGCGTGCTTTAATGATAATGCATACAAGATTGATTTGCCTCATGAATATAAATTACATAACACTTTCAACGTTTACGACTTGTCTCCTTTTGATTTAAATGAACAATCAAATTCATGGATGAATTCTTCTCAAGAAGGGTAGAATGATGCAACCCGAGCCACGTCAAGGCCATTCACAAGGAGCGAAGCGAGAAAGTTGAAGGAGCTACAAGGCTTGTTACTGAAGATGTAGGTGTTGGAGTTGATTTTTTATGACACGATACCAATTTGTGCACTCTATGCACTCTATGGAGGTCCTAGGATGCGATCGCGTGTCTGCTTAAGTCCTTCAATGCGATAGCGACACCACTGGCACGACTGCGCTGAAGGTGAGCCTGAGCCACTTTTAGCATAATTAGGCACTTTATGCCAATTTAGGAAACAATTTAGGAAAACACTACACAATCTTTTTATCATTCATTCGCTAGGGTCAGACTTTGTTGATGAGACTTGATGCTTGTAATCATTTGGCAAAGATAGTTGCTTAAACACTTTTTCCATGATTTTAAATTTGAGATTCTTTCTAATTGAGGGTCATATAGTGTTGGTGCGTGAAACGACCTCGGCCAGTCGTTTCGGAAGTTAGGACTCCGATTGGCGTGCCGATAATTTTAAAATATTCGTAAGGTCCATTAGGACCTGTCTGTAAAATTTGAGCTAAATCAGAACTCGTTTAGTAGGCATCGAAAAAAGGTGTCAATTTTTATTGTCGATAAATACTAAAAAGAGATTTTCGAACTCGGTTTTGGCGAATGAGCTACGATTCAAAATTCGAAAGCGCCGTTAGGTTCGTATGATTATTTGCGACTTTTGTGAACCTTCGAAAGTGAATTTCGATGTTGTTCGGCTAGTTTTCGCTAAAGTGCCGAAAGTTAAATAATTTGATCTTTTTTCCATTTAATTTGCATATTGAGTTTCGAGAGTCCAATTTGAGATCCGCCTTCGCCAGTATGTTACATATATTTTGTATAACTGGTATGCAAAAGTTGGGATTATTTCGAATAATATAGGGTACCGTTTTAATTTTCGTCGCGAAAAGAAAATCAAAAAAAAAAGGGAAAACATAAAATATATAATGTTAGTCGGTGGGTCCTTAGCTAAGGACCAGATAGTAGTAGTACGAGGAAAACAGAAGCAAATGAGCGAAATGGAACAGAATTAGAGAAAACGAGAAACACAAAAAATTATCAGGAAAAAATGCCAGAAAATAAGAAAAGGGGTCGGAGAATAGTAGAATTTTTACCCCGAAATATTCAGGTAATGATCTTATTATATTATTTGAGTTTACTACGTATGTTTGAATATATTTATACAGTAAAAATAGGGATCTTAGACATCGCCCTAATGACGTAAATTGATAGTTTAAAGGGTCAAATGGACCCCGATAATGAAATTGATTATATATTCGTACTCAGTGAGTTATGGGCAATGTGGCCTTAAACCATGTATATAGGCCTGGCCTGTGTATTGCGTATGCGAATAGGGTATCAGGTTCCTAACCGGATTGCCCTAAGATGTGAGGAATGAAGTCTTTAGCCTTATGTGATATATTTTTCTGGTTATTGAACACAGCGGGATCGTTTGGCAAGGAAACCAAAGGATTAAGCAGTTGTTGATTAGCCGTACTAACTTTTGGAAGAGGTAAGTGTTTATATCCATTTCTTTGGAGGCACCTGGCCTCGTGGATTTTCTACCACGTGTTCCTTACGTGTGTAGCTGCCAATAGGCGTACTCATAACGCCTTAGCTTTGGAATTATATTGTGTATTATATGTTATGCCCTGTTGTTGGTATTGCATTGAGCATATGAGCATTGCACTCTGGTTTTGAGTATCGCATATACTTCCCGGTAATCGATGAGAGTCCCGGGCCGGTGAAGGATCATCATTGCATATACTTCCCGGTTGGCGATGAGAGTCCCGCACCGGTGAAGGGTCATCATTGCATATACTTCCCGGTTGGCGATGAGAGTCCCGCACCGGTGAAGGGTCATTATTGCATATACTTCCCGGTTGGCGATGAGAGTCCCGCACCGGTGAAGGGTCATTATTACATATACTTCCCGGTTGGCGATGAGAGTCTCGAACTGGTGATGGATCATCATTGCATATACTTCCCGGTTGGCGATGAGAGTCCCGCACCGGTGAAGGATCATCATTGCATATACTTCCCGGTAATCGATGAGAGTCCCGAGCCAGTGAAGGGTCATTATTGTATATATCTCGCGGTAGACGATGTGAGTCCCGCGCCGGAGATAGGTATAAGGCATATGTGACTGCATTGCATCGTACCGCATTCATCCCATCTCATTGCCCCGCATACTGACTATTGTGTGTATTGTGTTGTGATTTATGTATGCGGTATGTATACTATGTCGTAGACACATCTCATTTTGCCTATATATTTCTTTCTCGTATTCTGGGTTGCGGGGATCGGGTTGCACGCCACAACGGTATAAATATGTGGATCGGGTTGCACGCCGCAACGGTATAAATATATGGATTGGGTTGCAAGTCGCAACTGTATAAATATATGGATCAGGTTGCACGCCGCGACAGTATGAATATATGGATCGGGTTGCACGCCGCAACAGGATGAATATATGGATCGGGTTGCACGCCGCAACAGGATGTATTTCCGATTGTTGATGTGTTCGGGATACCTATATGTTTTGGTTATCTTATGTTTCTGGTTGTTGATGAGTTTGTCATTCCATAAGTGTTTCTAGTTATTATCTGGCTCTAACAAGAGGAATTTTGTTTATCTGTTTCTTCTCCCTGGCTAGCTATCCTATTCTTTGAGGTGGCTAGTCTGCCCCACTTATTTAGACCTTTTGACTCGCCCTTGTTTGTTGTTTGTTTTTGTCTATCTGTTTCGTTTCGGCAGGTTCGCTCCAGGATTGAGTTTGCCACGTTGTGAAGGAGCGAAGACGACTTCAGCTGTCAGGGTGAGCCAGCTTTTATTCCGGATGGCCACCAGTTTATTGGTTGCTATTTCAGTTGCATTTTGCTCCCTTCAGGAGGTATCTGTCTTCTTTTGTCCTCTTAGATGTCTAGTCTGGATAGCCCTAAACCTAGTATGTTGGGTAGTTAGCTGTAATTTCTTTTGTACAGCTTAGAGGTATCAGTATGTTTGTATTTTTTTAAAAGTCTTGTCCTTATTTATGAACTATTATATTTATTTTCCTAATTTAATTGGTAAGGGTTCGCCCGACGGGTCTAGGGGAGGATGTCGGGTGCCCGCACGACCTAACCGAATTTCGGGGTCGTGTCAGTGCATTTTGGTTTATTGTGTTCAAGTAGGTGATTAGGCCACACCTCCTAATTATTGTCTTAATCCATATCCAATTTGTGTCTAGCTTTTCGTAATTTTACTTTGTTCTTGTTATTTTCAATTCTTAGGATCTAGGATCATATCATTTGGTATCAGAGCTTGGATTAGTATTTGTTTTACAAGCATATATATATATATATATATGTGTGTGTGTGTGTGTGTGTGTGTGAAACGACTTCGGTTAGTCGTTTCGGAAGTTAGGACTCCGATTGGCGTGCCGATAATTATAAAATATTTGTAATGTCCATTAGGACCTGTCTGTAAAATTTGAGCTAAATCAGACCTCGTTTGTTACATATCGGAAGAAGGTTTCAGTTTTTATTGTCGATAAATATTAAAAAGAGATTTTCGAGCTCGGTTTTGGCGAACGAGCTCCGATTCGAAATTCGAAAGCGCCGTTAGGTTCATATGATTATTTTTTATTTTTGTAAACTTTCGAAAGTGAATTTCGATGTTGTTCGGCTAGTTTCCGCTAAATTGCCGAAAGTTAAATAATTTGATTTCTTTTCATTTAAATTCGCATCTTGAGTTCGGGAGTCTGATTTGAGATCCGCCTTCGCGAGTATGTTACATATATTTTGTACACCTTGTATGCGAAAGTTGGAATTATTTCGAATATCGTAGGACACCGTTTTAATTTTCGTTAAGAAAAGAAAAGAAAATAAAAGAAAATTAAAAAAAAAAAGAAAAAGACAAAAAGTTAAAATGAATGGCGGTAGACCTTAGCTCCTTAGCCTTTCAATTGAACAGAAGAAAATAGAGAGATATAGAACGAAAATTGCAGAAGGAAAAACAGAGAAAATTTTCAGAAAAAAATGCCAGAAAATGAGAAAAGAGCCGGGAAAATAGTAGAAATTTTACCCCGAAACATTCAGGTAATGATCCTAATATATTATTTGAGTTTATTACGTATGTTTGAATATATTTTGACGGTAGAAATTGAGATATTAGACATCATCCTAATAAGTTCAATTAATAGTTTAAAGGGTCAAATGGACCCCGATAATGGGATTGAATATATGTTCGTACTCAGTGAGTTATGGGCAACATAAAAATGTAATTTATTTGGGGTTTGGTTATGTGACCTTAAACCCTGTGCATAGGCCTGGCCTGCGTATTGCGTATGCGAATAGGGTATCAGATTCCTACCTGGATTGCCCTAAGATGTGAGGAATGAAGCCTTTAGCCTAATTTGATATATTTTTCAGTTTATTGAATAGAGTGGGATCGTTTGGCAATGAAACCAAAGGATAAAGCGGATGTTGATTAGCAATGCCAACTTTTGGAAGAGGTAAGTGTTTATATCCATTTCTTTGGAGGCCCTTGGCCTTGTGTATATTCTACCACGTGTTCCTTACGTGTGTAGCTGCCGATAGACGTACTCATTACACCTTAGCTTTGGATTTACATTGTATATTACATGTTATGAACTGTTGTTGGTATTGCATTGAGTATATGAGCATTGCACTCTAGTTTTGTGCATTGCATATACTTCCCGGTTGGCGATGAGAGTCCCGCACCGGTGAAGGGTTATTATTGCATATACTTCCCGGTTGGCGATGAGAGTCCCGCACCGGTGAACGGTCATCATTGCATATACTTCCCGGTAATCAATGAGAGTCCCGAGCCGGTGAACGGTCATCATTGCATATACTTCACGGTAATCGATGAGAGTTGCAAGCCGGTGAAGGGTCATCATTGCATATATTTCCCGGTAATCGATGAGAGTCCCGGGCCGGTGAAGGATCATTATTGCATATATCTCCTGGTAGACGATGAGAGTCCCGCGCCGGAGATAGGTATCAGGCATTTGTGACTGCATTGCATCGTACCACATTCATCTCATCTCATTGCACCGCATACTGACTATTGTGTGTATTGTGTTGTGTTTTATGTATGCGGTATGTATACTATGTTGTAGACATATCTCAGTTTGCCTATATGGATCGGGTTGCACGCCGCAACTCTATAAATATATGGATCGGGTTGCACGCCGCAACAGGATGAATGTATGGATCGGGTTGCACGCCGCAACAGGATGTATTTCTGATTGTTGATGTGTTCGGGATACCTATATGTTCTGGCTATCTTACGTGCCTGGTTGTTGACGAGTTTGTGATTCCATACGTGTTTCTAGTTATTATCTGGCTCTGCCTTTTCATAATTTAAATAAGAGGAATTTGGTTTATTTGTTTCTTTTCTCCCTGGCTAGCTATCCTATTCTTTGAGGTGGCTAGTCTGCCCCACTTATTGAGTCCTTTTGACTCACCCTTGTTTGTTGTTTGTTTCTTGTCTATCTATTTTGTTTCGGCAGGTTCGCTCCAGGATTGAGTTCGCCAAGTTGTGAAGGAGCAAAGACGACTTCAGCTGTCAGGGTGAGCCAGCTTTTATTCTGGATGGCCACCAGTTTATTGGTTATCATTTCAGTTGCATTTTGCTCCCTTCAGGAGGTATCTGTCTTCTTTTGTACTCTTAGATGTCTAGTCTGGATAGCCCTAAACCTAGTATGTTGGGTAGTCAGCTGTAATTTCTTTTGTACAGCTTAGAGGTATATATATGTCTGTGTATTTTTTTTAGCACTGTCTTTATTTAATGAATTTGTGACTGACACGACCCGTAATCCGGTTAGGCCGTGCGGATGCCCGACATCCCCCCTAGACCCGTCGGGCGAACCCTTACCAATTAAATCAGGAAGATGAATATAAAAATTTACAAATAAGGACAAGACTTAAAAGAAATCACTTTTGTATGTTAAAATATTATATAATTTGTAATATTATGATAAATTTAATAACATTAAGAATTATAATATTTTGTAAATTTAATATGATGAATACGTAGGTCAGGCCTATGCACAGGGTTTAAGGTCACATAACCAAACCCCAAATAAATTACATTTATATGTTGCCCATAACTTACTGAAAATGTGTTATCAGGCGGTGGTGCTTATAGAAAATGTATGGAGTTGTGAACTCGAGAGTTGCAGCTGTTTGGCAACTCGAGAGAGTAATTTGGTAGCTCAGGTCTGACCCGCGTTCTCTATTTAGCTAAGTCTTCCTTAATCCAGCAGGTTGTGCGAGGATGACTATTTTTATTCATCTTAGCTGTATGAGCTGAAGCTCTAAGTGGAGGAGTCTTCCTCCAATAATGAATATAAATATTAAATCTCTAAGGCGTTGTGAGAGCGTAAGCTAATTCTTAGTTCCATCGACCTATTCTATATCGAAAGGTACATCGAAGAGGTGATTATCGGCTGAATCATGTTATCCATCCAAAGTTCCGTGTATCTTTGTTTCGAAAATGTAGAACTCTCCTCTCGTGATCGAGGAAGGATCGTATTAGTCAGAATAATCCGGGCAATGGTGTTATCATATTATCCAGATATGTTTTATTCCAAGATTTCGGTATTCGTGTTATAATTCTGATTCTGCAATCATGAGATAATGTCCGTGGAGTAGCTTATGAAGGTCGTGAAAGTTCTTTTGTTATCTGTGCGGAATTTTCTTTAAACTTAGGCTCGTTCGAGGACGAACGAGAGTTAAAGTGGAGGAGAATGAAACGACTTCGGTTAGTCGTTTCAGAAGTTAGGACTCCGATTGGCGTGCCGATAATTTTAAAATATTCGTAATGTCTATTAGGGCCTGTTTGTAAAATTTGAGCTAAATCAGACCTCGTTTGTTACGTATTGGAAGAGAGTTTCAGTTTTTATTGTCGATAAATATTAAAAAGAGATTTTCGAGCTCAGTTTTGGCGAACGAGCTCCGATTCGAAATAGATAGACAAGAAACAAACAACAAACAAAGGTGAGTCAAAAGGACTCAATAAGTAGGGCAGACTAGCCACCTCAAAGAATAGGATAGCTAGCCAGGGAGAAAAGAAACAGATAAACCAAATTCCTCTTATTTAAATTATGAAAAGGCAGAGCCAGATAATAACTAGAAATACGTATGGAATCACAAACTCGTCAACAACCAGACACGTAAGATAGTCAGAACATATAGGTATCCCGAACACATCAACAATCAGAAATACATCCTGTTGCGGCGTGCAACTCGATCCATACATTCATCCTGTTGCGGCGTGCAACCCGATCCATATATTTATACCGCTGCGACGTGCAACCCTATCCATATATTTATACAGTTGCGGCATGCAACCCGATCCATATAGGCAAACTGAGATATGTCCACAACATAGTATACATACCGCATACATAAAACACAACAGAATACACACAATAGTCAGTATGCGGTGCAATGAGATGGATGAATGTGGTACGATGCAATTCAGTCACATATGCCTGATACCTATCTCCGGCGCGGGACTCTCATCGTCTACCAGGAGATATATGCAATAATGATCCTTCACCGGCTCGGGACTCTCATCGATTACCGGGAAGTATATGCAATGATGACCCTTCACCGGCTCGGAACTCTCATCGATTACCGTGAAGTATATGCAATGATGACCCTTCACCGGCTCGGGACTCTCATCGATTACCGGGAAGTATATGCAATGATGACCCTTCACCGGCTCGGGACTCTCATCGATTACCGTAAAGTATATGCAATGATGACCCTTCACCGGCTCGGGACTCTCATCGATTACCGGGAAGTATATGCAATGACGACCCTTCACTGGTGCGGGACTCTCATCGCCAACCGGGAAGTATATGCAATAATGACCCAAAATAGCATGATAGTCACACAATAGTCAGCACGATCAAAACATTCGGGGCTTCGTCAGTGCTAACCCCAAGCCAGACTGCTTCGTCTTGACCTCATACCGTTTACTGATTTTTCGCACGAGGTTTCACGATTACCACAAAGGAATTAACGAAAATACTTTTGCATCCTAGACCGATGCACGATCAGAAAAGAAGAAAGTGAAACTTCCTAAATGCCATCATAGCCTCTCGTAGATAAGTACGGACGTCTACATACCCATCAGCGAGACTCTACTAGACACTGTCTTAGTCTGGATAGACTCTGAGTGTTATCATTGTGGTTCCCTTGGCTCTCTATGATGCTTTACGGGATTCTTGGCGACGCAGATACCGCAAGAACCTATTATTCGCTAGGCAGCTTATCAGGTTGCCACAGATGCAGATGTTCGGTCTCAGGGAGATCCTATTCTAGTTCTTAATATTACCCCAGTAAATTATGTTCCAGAGGTAGTATGTGTTGTACCTCTAATTGTTCTGGCTGGTTAGCCAGCCGAGGTAAAGGTTAGATCTGAGTGCCCAAAGAGGTTGCATTATTTTACGCGGTTGAACCTTTCGATATTCTTAAGCAATGCATCAGATAAACCTCGTGATTTTTTTAAATAAAATGATGTCAGCGTATCCTTCAGGCTCTTGATTATATCGAGCGGTATGGTGTTGATTATTCTTCTGTCAAGTTTCAGGGTCCAACCTTGAATTGGTGGGCCGCTCTCTTATTAGCTAACTTGGTTCAATTTTTCTTCTAGATTCGTGGAAAAGTTCCTCTCGAGTAGCGAGCGAGATGAAGAGTGTTGCCCGTTTGAATGTATTAGACAGGGTAGCCTGTCGGTTAGCGTGTTGATTTCAGAATATGAGATTGAATTCTATAGAATGGCATGGATGTTGTTCCATAAAACTCATTTAATGTCTATTTCTTCAATTGTGATTCTTCGGTTAGCCTGACTTGTAAGTAGTCTACCTTCGGTAGCCAAGCAAACAAGAAGATGAGATTCCTAAAGCTCTAATAATTTCTATCCTCAGTCTATTTCCATCTCTTCTTTGTTCGGTACTGGTGAGCTTAGGCGGTCAGTAGCCTCTTGTGATGTTCCCTGTGTTGAGCCAGAGTGCGTGTCAAGGTGGCCGGGTAAGTACATTGTCATTTTTAAGGCTACTAACGGTAATGAGAGGCGTCATTTGACCTTTGATTTGATCTATCAGGCGGTGGTGCTTATAGAAAATGTATGGAATTGTGAACTCGAGAGTTGCAGCTGTTTGGCAACTCGAGAGAGTAATTTTGTAGCTCAGGTCTGACACGCGTTCTCTATTTAGCTAAGTCTTCCTTAATCCAGCAGGTTGTGCGAGGATGACTATTTTTATTCATCTTAGCTGTATGAGCTGAAGCTCTAAGTGGAGGAGTCTTCCTCCAATAATGAATATAAATATTAAATCTCTAAGGCGTTGTGAGAGCGTAAGCTAATTCTTAGTACCATCAACCTATTCTTTATCGAAAGGTACATCAAAGAGGTGATTATCGGCTGAATCATGTTATCCATCCAAAGTTCCGTGTATCTTTGTTTCGAAAATGTCGAACTCTCCTCTCGTGATCGAGGAAGGATCGTCTTAGTCAGAATAATCCGGGCAATGGTGTTATCATATTATCCAGATATGTTTTATTCCAAGAGTTCGGTGTTCGTGTTATAATTCTGATTCTGCAATCATGAGATAATGTCCGTGGAGTAGCTTATGAAGGTCGTGAAAGTTCTTTTGTTATCTGTGCGGAATTTTCTTTAAACTTAGGTTCGTTCGAGGACGAACGAGAGTTCAAGTGGAGGAGAATGAAACGACTTCGGTTAGTCGTTTAGGAAGTTAGGACTCCGATTGGCGTGCCGATAATTATAAAATATTGGTAATGTCCATTAGGACCTGTCTGTAAAATTTGAGCTAAATCAGACCTCGTTTGTTACGTATCGGAAGAAGGTTTCAGTTTTTATTGTCGATAATATTAAAAAAAGATTTTCGAGCTCAGTTTTGACGTACGAGCTCCGATTCGAAATCCGAAAGCGCCGTTAGGTTCGTATGATTATTTTTTATTTTTGTAAACTTTCAAAAGTGAATTTCGATGTTGTTAGGCTAGTTTCCGCTAAAATGCCGAAAGTTAAATAATTTGACTTCTTTTCATTTAAATTCGCATCTTGAGTTTCGGGAGTCTGATTTGAGATCCGCCTTCGCGAGTATGTTACATATTTTTTTGTACAACTTGTATGCGAAAGTTGGAATTATTTCGAATATCGTTGGACACCGTTTTAATTTTCGTTAAGAAAAGAAAATAAAATAAAAGAAAACAAAAAAAAAAAAGGAAAAAGACAAAAAGTTAAAATGAATGGCGGTGTACCTTAGGTCCTTAGCCTTTGAATTGAACAGAAGAAAACAGAGAGATATAGAACGAAAATTGCAGAAGGAAAAACAGAGAAAATTTTCAGAAAAAAATGCCAAAAAATGAGAAAAGAGCCTGGAAAATAGTAGAATTTTTACCCCGAAACATTCAGGTAATGATCCTAATATATTATTTGAGTTTATTACGTATGTTTGAATATATTTTGACGGTAGAAATTGAGATATTAGACATCGTCCTAATAAGTTCAATTAATAGTTTAAAGGGTCAAATGGACCCCGATAATGGGATTGAATATATGTTCGTATTCAGTGAGTTATGGGCAACATATAAATGTAATTTATTTGGGGTTTGGTTATGTGACCTTAAACCCTGTGCATAGGCCTGGCCTGCGTATTGCGTATGCGAATAGGGTATCAGATTCCTACCTGGATTGCCCTAAGAAGTGAGGAATGAAGCCTTTAGCTTAATTTGATATATTTTTCTGCTTATTGAATAGAGTGGGATCGTTTGGCAATGAAACCAAAGGATAAAGCGGATGTTGATTAGCAATGCCAACTTTTGGAAGAGGTAAGTGTTTATATCCATTTCTTTGGAGGCCCTTGGCCTTGTGGATATTCTACCACGTGTTCCTTACGTGTGTAGTTGCCGATAGGCGTACTCATTATGCCTTAGCTTTGGATTTACATTGTATATTATATGTTATGCACTGTTGTTGGTATTGCATTGAGCATATGAGCATTGCACTCTGGTTTTGAGCATTGCATATACTTCCCGGTTGGCGATGAGAGTCCCGCACCGGTGAAGGGTCATTATTTCATATACTTCCCGGTTGGCGATGAGAGACCCGCACCGGTGAAGGGTCATCATTGCATATACTTCCCGGTAATCGATGAGAGTCCCGAGCCGGTGAAGGGTCATCATTGCATATACTTCCCAGTAATCGATGAAAGTCCCGAGCCGGTGAAGGCTCATCATTGCATATACTTCCCGGTAATCGATGAGAGTCCCGAGCCGGTGAAGGGTCATCATTGCATATACTTCACGGTAATCGATGAGAGTTCCGAGCTGGTGAAGGGTCATCATTGCATATACTTCCCGGTAATCGATGAGAGTCCCGGGCCGGTGAAAGATCATTATTGCATATATCTCCTGGTAGACGATGAGAGTCCCGCGCCAGAGATAGGTATCAGGCATATGTGACTGCATTGCATCGTACCACATTCATCCCATCTCATTGCACCGCATACTTACTATTGTGTGTATTGTGTTGTGTTTTATGTATGCGGTATGTATACTATGTTGTGGACATATCTCAGTTTGCCTATATGGATCGGGTTGCACGCCACAACTGTATAAATATATGGATCGGGTTGCACGTCACAGCGGTATAAATATATGTATCGGGTTGCACGCCGCAACAGGATGAATGTATGGATCGGGTTGCACGCCGCAACAGGACGTATTTCTGATTGTTGATGTGTTCGGGACACCTATATGTTCTGGCTATCTTACGTGCCTGGTTGTTGACGAGTTTGTGATTCCATACGCGTTTCTAGTTATTATCTGGCTCTGCCTTTTCATAATTTAAATAAGAGGAATTTGGTTTATTTGTTTCTTTTCTCCCAGGCTAGCTATCCTATTCTTTGAGGTGGCTAGTCTGCCCCACTTATTGAGTCTTTTTGACTCACCCTTGTTTGTTGTTTGTTTCTTGTCTATCTATTTATTTTCTACAGGTTCGCTCTAGGATTGAGTTCGCCACGTTGTGAAGGAGCGAAGACGACTTCAGCTGTCAGGGTGAGCCAGCTTTTATTCCGAATGGCTACCAGTTTATTGGTTATCATTTCAGTTGCATTTTGCTCCCTTCAGGAGGTATCTGTCTTCTTTTGTACTCTTAGATGTCTAGTCTAGATAGCCCTAAACCTAGTATGTTTGGTAGTCAGCTGTAATTTCTTTTGTACAACTTAGAGGTATCAATATGTCTGTATATTTTTTTTAGTCCTGTCTTTATTTATGAATTGTTATCTTTATTTTCCTAATTTAATTTGTAAGGGTTCGCCCGACGGGTCTAGGGGAGGATGTCGGGTGCCCGCACGGCTTAACCGGATTCCGGATCGTGTCAGTGTGTGTGTGTGTGTGTGTGTGTGTGTGTGTTCAAAAATTCAAAAACTGACTCATAGGTTTAGGGTTTCTTTGGATGAAATTTTTGTTGCAAGTTGTTTATTGTTGATACTAGAAGCTAAATCTTGAAGTATTTCAAAGACAAACATCATTTGGTACTTCAAATCAAAGGTACAAAAGTTAGGGTTCTACAAGCTCCAGAACAAGAGATTTGGGATTTTGATTTTGAGTGTTTGGTTTTGAAATTGAAGTGTTGGGGTTTGTTAGTGCACTGATAAGGAACATATATCTCAAATTTGGAACAAAAATAAGATGGTTTGTGAAAATTGAAAGGAATAAAATTTGTAGAAATGAGGTTCTTCAACCCAACAAGAACACGTGATCGCGCGCCTGCAGTCGTAAACGTGCCATTTCTTTTAAGTTACTCTCCACGAAGGGAGAATGATGCAACCCGAGCCACGTCAAGGCCATTCACGATGAGCCAAGCGAGAGAGTTGCATGAGTTGCAAGGCTAATTCTTAAAGATGGAGGTGTTGGAGCTGATTTTGGATGGCACAGTACCAACTTGTGCACTCTCTGCTTCTGGAGTTTCAGTTGCTTAGCGTGACCATGACAAGCGAAGTGCGATCGCGAGCCTCTCAAAGGTTCAAGTCAGTGCGACCGCATCTAATTAGAGCGCGACCACGCAGGAACCTGGCTGAATAATAGTTCTCTTTGACCGCGTGACCTAGGACGCGATCACGTGTCAACTTGAGTCCTTCAGCGCGATAGGGACACCACTGCAGTGACCACACGGAAGGCGAGCCTGAGCTCTTTTTAGTATAAGTACTTTGTTTGTAGCCCACTTTAGGGGAAATTAAGGCATTTTATGCCAATTTAGGGAAACACTATAAAAACTCTTTATCCTTCAATAGCTAGGGTTAGACTTTGTTGATGAGATTTAATTCTTATAAGAATTTATCTAGGCTTGTTGCTTAAACGGCTTTTCAATGATTTGAAATTTGGAATTCTTTCTAATTGAGGGTCATATAGTGTAGGTGCTTTTTAGTTTATTGAGTTTTAGGAGGTAATTAGGTCTCACCTCCTAATTATTGCCTTAATCTATATCCAATTTGTGTCTAGCTTTTATTAATTTTTCTTTGTTCTTATAATTTTCAATTCTTGGGATCTAGGATCATATCAATAGGAAGAAGATATTTTCAAGTTGTCAATCCTTTGCGTGTATGGCTTTGCATATGTGAAGGAAGATTTAGTTGAAGGCTCAAATTTATCTTGGATTGCCCCCATGATGAAGTTCATCAATTGATCAACAAGGATGAGACCTTCAGAAGAAACTTGGATTTCTTTGGCCGTAACCACCTGTGTATCAGATGGTTCTTCCTTCTCTTGTGCTTAAGGAAGATTCTAGGTATTTGGGTTGATTCTTCTTTGCCATGCTCTCCACCTTATTAGTCAACTTAGCAATTTGAGCGCCTTGATCTTTTATGTGGTTTGTAAGGCCTTTGACTAATTTAGTCAACTTTGCAAGTTATTCTTCTATAGTGGAAGATTCTATCACCATTGCTTGTGTGACCACCATGGAGGAAGTAGAATGATATAAATCATCACTTGAATAGAACTTGGATGGATGAGCGCAATGAGAGAAGACTAAAGTAGATCTAGTGCTGAAGATATCATCACCTTTTTGCATGTAGCGTTTTTTTACTGGCTAAGTTGACTAGGAGTTGTTTCCACAACCTCAGCTATGTTGTTCCCTTCTTTTAGCATGAAGAACAGGATCTCACTTCTTTCTTAGAATATTAATCAGGGGCATGAATTGATTTTAGCGGTACTCGATGTACTTGTTAGCCCAACTTATCAGCTTTGCTCTTCTTTACTTGACTAATAATCTCCATGATGGCATCCAATCCATTATTGGGGTTTGAAGTATCAACATCGGGATTGATCATCTTTTGAGACGTCTTTGTGCTTTTTACTTCAAAGAGAAGAGATAAGAGGTAGAGAAAGTCTCAATGAGCGTGCCAAATTTGTAGACAATTAAATTTATGCTTGAAAATAATCAAGACAAAAAGGATATCAAGAGTATATTTGATTTGTAAGAAAATGAGCAGAATACAATCTCTAAAGATCTTCAAATGAAATATGTAATTAATCCTCTGATTCTTCTCTTTAAGGATTTGATTCGAGGGCATTTGAGCTTGATCTCGAACTTGATGGATTTGATTTGATTCAAAGGTTTTTGAGCTTTATCTTAAATTTCAGGAATTTAATTTTGTTCAAAGGATTGAGAGTTTGTTCTTGAATATATGCAGTTGACTTGATTCAAGAGCTTTTGAGCTTGATCTTGAATATATGGATTTGACTTGATCAAAAGCGTGGAGGCAGTCTTTGATCACGAACGTGAAGTGGACTTTGATGTATGGAAGGCTTTTGATCATCACCATATAGGAAGGTTTCTTGATTTATAAAAGACTTCTTAGTCACAGCCAGGAGGAAAAAGCTTTGTGATTTTATAGAAGTCTACTTGATCACAACCTGGAGGAATAGGCTTGTGATTCATATATTGCTAGCCTTCTTTATGATGCTCAATTAATATTCTCCTTGATTCTTCGTCTTTTTGACTTATGGAGGACCTTTATTTATAGTTGTGGAGAAGGGAGTTTGTGATAATTACAAACTTTCTTCCTTCAATTAGATTGGTCCACTTGAGTCATCAAAGAAATCTCAAAAGTCATGTCATTTTGAACACTTAGCGACATGTAATTGGCTAAAACTTTGTTATTTGTACACTTGGATAATTTTAATTGGCTGTCAATTTGACTAGGCATGTTAATCATTTATACATGTCATGATTTTATTGGTCCTAGATTTGACTTGGCGCCACGTCATTTGACATTTGTATTTCTATTAAATCTAAGTATATTGGACTTAATCAATATTGTCAATTATATTAATCCATTATATTTGTTTGGACTAATATTTCTTGAACTTAAAATATAACCCACAAAACTTTGTGGATCTAAATCCAACAAAATTTACTTGTCTACAGCCCTATATGATGTGTGACATCATCTTAAATTTCTCCATTACCTCGGAAGGTTGTGCCAAGATACATGAAGCTTATTTTCTTAGGGATAACTTTTGTATGGAGTGTCACTTCCACCTCTAACTCATGAGATGCATCATTAAACTTGCACTCCATGTGATGTAGGGAAAACTACGGAAGCGATAAAGAGATAAAAACGAGACGAGACTCACACGATTGTTCAAGTAGCAACGAAGAACGATGTTTCGTTACACCCCGAACGAAGGTGAAGAATCACCTACACTATGCAACTATCTTCAAGAATCACGAGGTCGTTGCAAATAGAATGATCGGAGAGGTTTGAAATTCAACTTGGAATCATCCAATTGAAATCAAGCCAAAATTCATAGGTTTCAATAGAGAGAATTCTCTTGTGTTTTGTACTCAAAGATATGTAAAATGAATTTAAGACCTAATGAAGACTCTTATAGTCATCTATAACATGTAATAAAAGGTCTAAAATATCCCTAAAGTGAGCAAAAACAATAGAAGCCACTTAGGGCTAAAGTTGGAATTACATGCAAAATATCACAAAAACTCGGATTGGCTTGCATCAAGGGTAGGTAGTCCGCCCAGTCCCTCTAGGCGCTCCGCCCCCATGACTTCTTCAGTGGAGTAGGTGGTCCGCCTCTGCAGAGGGGCGTTCGGCCAACTCAAAATCCAGAGAGCAAGCAGTTTGACTCTTAGCCGATTTTTGGCCCTTTTTCAGGTAGGCCCTCCGCCCACTTCAAGAGGCGCTCCGCCTCCTCCTGGGATGTGGTGCTTCAAAATGAGCTTGGGGTGGCTCCCCTTGTAGCCTAAGCGTTCCTCCTTTCATGGCGCTCCAATGCATGATCTTCAAGGTGGTTCCAGAGCTCTCATCTTCCACGTCCAAGCCTATTCATACCAAGTGAAGGTGACCATCATAGATTTCCTTGGCTTGACTTCTAGTAAAGGGTCTTGTGGTGGTTTGCCCCACATCATCTTCCCCTTCTTGAGAAGATTTCGTCCTCGAAATTAAGGCGTCATCCTCCACTGCATAATCACATACATCACAAGGAGCCAAGTCACTAACATTGAAAGTATTTGAAACATTGTCCTCACCGGGTAAATCAATCGCATAAGCATTGTTGTTGATCTTGGATAGCACTTGGAATGGGCCATCTTCTCGGGGTGCCAACTTCCCCTTCCTAAGGTTGGAAATTTTTCCTTCCGGAAGTGACTCCACACCCAATCTCCCTTCTTGAGTTCCACTTTCTTTCTCCCCTGGTTCTTCTTGGAGGCCACCTTTTCATAAGCTTCCTCCAAGTTCTTCTCCTTAGCATGGAGTTCAATCAAAGCCTTATCTCAGTTTTTTACCTTCAAAATTAACAACCATCTCCCTTGGCAAAGAGGTAAGATCAAGTGGAATCAAAGGATTAAAACCATAAATGCACTCAAATGGAGTCATGCCAATCATTCTATGCAAAGTGCGGTTATATGCAAACTTTATGAGAGGTAATTTCTCCACCCAAGTCCCGGCCTTACCTCGGGTCATAGCTCTAAGAAGAGACCCCAAGGTTCGGTTCACCACCTTGGTTTGACCATCCGTTTGAGGGTGGTGGGACGTAGAGAACAACAATTTGGTGCCAAGGGCACCCCATAAGCACCTCCAAAAATGGCTTAGGAACTTAGTGTCCCTATCACTTACAATGGTTTGAGGCACTCCATGTAAATTTAACACATTATCAATGAACAAAGAAGCTACATGTTAAGCATCACTAATCTTTTTGCAAGGAATAAAGTGAGCCATTTTGGAGAATCGATCCACGACAACATAAATGCTATCATGTCCTCCTCTAGACTGTGGCAATCCCATAACGAAATCCGTAGAAATATCCATCCACGGGCTAGTAGGAATAGGCAAAGGAGTATAAAAGCCATAGGGATTCGACTTAGACTTGGCGTACTTGCAATCTAAACAAGCATTGCATAGCCTCTCAATATGAAACCCCATCTTAGGCCAATGGAATTGCTCCATAAGGATGGCCAAAGTCTTATCCCTCCCAAAGTGACCCATCAAGCCTCCACAATGTGCTTCACGCACTAGCAATTCTCGCCAAGAGGACTAGGTGACACACACTCTCCCATTCTTGAAAATGTAGCCGTCTACCCATTGGTATTTCTCCACCTTTTTCCCACTCACTAGAGCATCATGAATGCTCTTGAGCTTTGGGTCATGTTCATATAATGATTTTATACTTTTAAAATCTATAAGCCTAGAACCAAGAGTGGTAGCAAGAGCGAACTTCCTAGAAAGTGCATCGGCTACAACATTGTCCTTTTCATTCTTGTAATGGATTACATAGAAAAAAAACTCAATGAACTCCACCCACTTGGCATGCCTCTTGTTCAACTTCTCTTGGCCTCTAAGATGTTTGAGTGACTCATGATCACTCTTAATCACAAATTCCCTAGGCCAAAGATAATGTTGCCAATGAGCTAGAGCTCTCACTAGGGCATACAACTCCTTGTCATACATAGAATAATTCAAGGTTGCACTCTTCACCTTTTCACTAAAGTAGACAATGGGTTTCCCTTCTTGCATGAGAATACACCCAATACCCACCCCCGAGGCATCACATTCAACCTCAAATGCCTTTCCGAAGTCGGGCAATTGCAACAAAGAGGTGGTACTCAACCTACTTTTCAATTCTTGGAAAGCCTTCTCTTGAGGCTATCCCCACTTAAAGGGCTTGTCTTTCTTCACCAACTCGGTGAGTGGTGCGGAAATGGTGCTAAAGTCACTAACAAAGCGCCTATAGAAACTAGCAAGGCCATGGAAACTCCTCACATGAGACAAGTTGGTAGGAGTAGGCCAATCTCTAATGGCTTTAACTTTGGACTGATCAACCTCTACACCATTTACACTAACAACAAATCCCAAAAAGACAACCTTTTCAACACAAAAGGCACACTTCTTAAAATTAGCATAGAGCTTTTCGGCTCTTAACATTTCAAGGACTTGACTTAAGTGGCCAACATGATCATCTATTGATTTGCTATATATCAAGATATCATCAAAATAGACAACCACAAATTTGTTGATATATGGTTTCAAGACATGGTTCATCAACCTCATGAAAGTGCTAGGTGCGTTGGAGAGGTCAAAAGGCATCACCAACCATTCATAGAGACCAAACTTGGTCTTGAATGCGGTTTTCCACTGATCACCCGGTTTCATCCAGATTTGGTGGTAGCCGGACCTAAGATATATCTTAGAGAAGACACTAGAACCACTCAATTCATCAAGCATGTCATCAAGACGAGGTATGGGATGACGATACTTTATCGTTATCTTGTTGATTGCCATGACCGCATGGCAATCAACACACATCCTCCATGTCCCGTCCTTCTTTGGCACAAGAATGACCGGTACGACACACGGACTCAAGCCTTTATTGAGCAAGTCATCCACTTGCTTTTTCAATTCCTTTGTATCTTCGAGGTTGCTCCTATAGGCCGGCTTGTTTAGGATTTGGAACCCCGGGACAAAATCAATTTGGTGCTCAATTACCCTCAATGGAGGAAGGCCACTCGGCATCTCTTCCGGGAATATGTCCTCAAAAATCTTCAAGACATTCCCAATGGCACTAGGTAAAGGGTTAGGTTTAGAAAAATAATCACTATCGGAATTTAGAACCATACCTTTGTCAAATGAGCATTTTGGTGCCATCATTACCTCTCAAGTACTCACCATGTTGCATCATGGCACAAATGCCACCGGTAGAAGATGGTGGAGTCTCGGCCAAAGGCTTAGTCACCATGGGGGACATAGCTTTAGCCACTTCCTTCAACTACCTCATGCGCCTATAGTCATCACTCACTTGCTTCAGCGTCAAGGGCGTAAGCACATACTTCTTACCCTCATGTTTGACCGTGTAAGTGTTGGCTCGGCCATCATGAACCACATGCTTGTCATAATGCCAAGGCCTACCAAACAAGAGGTGGCAAGCTTGCATTAGCACCACATCAAACATGTGCTCATCTTGATAGTTCCCAATCTTGAACTTTATCAAGACTTACTTTACCACCTTCAATTCCCCACACTCGCTCAACCATAGCAAATGATAGGGGCTTGGGTGTTTAAGGGTAGGAAATTTCAATTGTGAGACCAAAGATTGGCTCACCATATTTGCACAACTACCCGAGTCAATAATCATGGAGTACACTTGTCCCCTCACTCTACACCTAGCATGGAACAAGTTCTCCCTTTGCATATCTACTTCCTCCTCCCTCACTATGGCACTCAAACTACGACGGGCCACTAGAAACATATTAGGATCGTCAACCTCTGCCGCTCTCTCTTCACCCTCTACTACCTCACTATTCTCAACAACCTCACCCTCGGGCTCACTTTCTTCCTCATACACCAACCCATCATCCATTACTATCATTGTTTTTGGGTGGTGCATTCTTTGGCAAAGTGGCCATAACCCTTGCACTTGTGGCATTGGAAAGAAAAAGAATGAGTATTTAATTGAGTTTTAGAGTTACCTCCCACTTCTTTGAAGTCACTTCTCGGGGTAGCCTTCTCAAAAGGCTTCTTCATATCACGACTTCCACTTGCACCACTTGTGTTTGGGCTCTTCCATTCTTTGGGTCGAGTCATGAGAGTAGTAATAGTACTCCTAAAGTGAGGAGCTTTCTCTTCCTTGAGCCACTTTCTGGCTTCAACCGCGGCATCACAAACATCTTGAAGAGAATGAAAGATGTGTAACCTCAATTGAGAAGCAATCTCCCGGTTTAAACAATTCTTGAACCGGATGATAGCTTGATCTTCATCTTCGGTCTCCATGTCAAGGGCCATTCGGTTCTTCTCAAACTCGTTGAAATACTCATCAACCGACTTGAAGCCTTGTTTCAACTCATATAGCCTCTTGAGTTGTTCTTGCCGATACTTGGGTGTTACATATTTGGTGCTCATCACCTCTTTCAATTCTTCCCAAGTAATATTCATTGGCATCCCAACTCTTCTTCTTGACCTCTTGACGGATTCCCACCAAGTAGAAGCATATGACTCAAATGAAGCAATGGCATAAGTAGCTTTCTTCTCTTCGAACATGTCATTTGTATCAAACGCCCGCTCCAATTGAACCTTCCAGTCTAAGAACTTTTCCGGATCACTAGTCCCTTTGAAAGGTGGGATAGTGATCTTCACACTATTTAGGTTGTTGACACGACCCCCACAGTTTGGTTCCGGTTGACCCCCGTAGTAGTCATCAACTTCATCATAATCCCGCCTCAAGTTCCTCCGCAAATAAGCCCTTGGAGGTCCACGACCTTGTCCACGACCTCTATCCATTCCCCGACCTCCATTCATTGCCCTCCTATTTGGATAGGGAGTATCAAAATCAGCATAGTTGTGACCAAGTCCAGGGCCCTCCCCTTCTTGAGCCTCAACAACTTGCTCAAGGGGTGTTATGTTTCTTCAGGGCCGCATGAGTGGAACTTCACCTTGGGGATTGCCCAAGGGTTGGGGATTGCCCAACAATCTTTCACGAACAAGAGTTTCTTCTTTCAACTGTTGTTGACGAGCTAGTTCGGCAAATTGTTCCGGCCTCGCGGTTGAGCCATCAGTTGTGCCTTCCCCGGCATCTTTGTGGACACGGGGTCCTTTCTCTTTCAAAGGTCTCCATTTTTAGGTTTAGAGCCTTCACCTCGGCCAAGAGATTAGCCAAGATGTTTGTTGGAATCTCAATGGTATCCTTTCCTTTCTCTTCCGCCATATACCTACAAGCAAATAAAAATAAGAAAAGAGATTAGAGTATAAGTCCTCACGCACTCCCTCACTTTTGAATGTTACTCGGGTACACTCAAGTTTGGGGTAGGTTCATTCGTGCTTGATTCAAGAGGCTTCCTCGGAGTTGAACAACCTCCTCAACAACCAAACAATTCCACAAGTTCCAAATTCTCTTCGGGAAGAGTGGAGTTAGTAGGACTCTATGGGCGTTCGGCTTTATAAGTAAGCACTTGAGCCAAAGAGATTCTACGAGTCTTCTGGGAATTTTCAACCACCAACACGCACGAATATCCTAAGCGCTCAATGAATTAATCCTAATCGAGTAGGAGAATTACTCTCAAAGTACTAACCGGAAGTAATGGAAGCAAACAAAATACAAAAACCTACGAATTTCAACTACCCGGACACCTCCCAGCAGTAGGCGCCCCGCCATGTCTCAGGGGCGGTCCGGCCAGAGAAATTCCAGAGAGCAGCACACCAAGGAGGCGGTTCGCCTTAGCAGTAGGCGCTCCGCCCACTGGGTTTTTCAGCAAGTTTCAAGATCGTGTTCTTGGTTCTTGGCACCCGATTTTCCAATGTTTTCAAGGTTTTTTTCCAATCCAAAGGTACCCAATGTGTTTTATACTACTACAAACAAACCCCAATGATTTATAACAACAAACAACCAACAACAAACTTGATTCAAGATTTGAGCAAGTTTTTCCAAGGGTTTCAAGAAACTTGAGATTTCAAAATTTTGATTTTCACTCCGCAACATCAATCGACGTAATGGGGGTATCAAACAACGGGTTAACATCATAGAACATTCCCCGATAACAAACAACCAAGAAATTACTACAACCAACAAGATCTAGCAATTTTGTTTTTCAATTTTTAAGTTTTTGAAATTTTTTTCTTCAAACTAAGAACACCAAGATGATAAAAATAATAATAACAACAAGAAAACACAATGAACAAGGAATCGAGGGTTTGTAGAAACAACACCTGAGCCTTACTCTGATACCAACTAATGTAGGAAAAACTACGGAAGTGATAAAAAGACAAAAACGAGACGAGACTCACACGATTGTTCAAGTAGCAACGAAGAACGATGTTTCGTTACACCCCAACGAAGGTCAAAAATCACCTATGCTATGCAACTATCCTCAAGAATCATGAGGTCCTTGCAAATAGAATGATATGAGAGGTATGAAATTCAACTTGGAATCATCCAATTGAAATCAAGCCAAAATTCATAGGTTTCAATAGAGAGAATTCTCTTGTGATTTTGTATTCAAAGATAGGTAAAATGAATTCAAGACCTAATGAAGACTCTTATAGTCTTCTACAACGTGTAATGAAAGGTCTAAAATATCCCTAAAGTGAGTAAAAATAATAAGAGCCACTTAGGGCTAAAGTTGAAATTACATGTAAAATATCACAAAAACTCGGATCGGCTTGCATCAGGGGTAGGCGGTCTGCCCACTCCCTTTAGGCACTCCGCCCCATGACTTCTTTAGTGGAGTAGGTGGTCTTCCTCTGCAGAGGGGCGGTCCGCCCACTCAAAATCCAGAGAGCAAGCAGTTTGACACTTAGCCGATTTTTGGCCCTTTTTCAGGTAGGCGCTCCGCCTCCTCCTAAGATGTGTTGGGTGGCTTCAAAATAAGCTTGGTGTGGCTCCCCTTGTAGCCTAAGAGGTCCTCCTTCCATGGTTCTCCAATGCATGATCTTCAAGGTGGTTCCGGAGCTCTCATCTTCCACGTCCAAGCCTTTCCATACCTAAGTGAAGGTGAGCATTATGGATTGCCTTGGCGTGACTTCTAGTAAAGGGTCTTGTGGTGGTTTGCCCCGCATCACAATGTATAGTATTTTCATCCTGCTCGGCGTGAAACCTTCAGACTCTAGATTATGGATCCAAAACCTCCAACTTACTAATAATCTCATCAACCAAAACTATATCATCAGCAAATAACACACACCATAGTACCTTCCCTTAGATACTCTATGTTAGTTCATCCATCACCAGAGCAAATAAAAATAGACTAAGCGCTGACCCTGATGTAACATTATCTAAACACAAATACCCAATTGAAACGAGCGCGGAAAATCAAATAGACATGAAATACGTATTATAAGATGTCAAGTCCCAAATTGTCCAAAATAACATTCCTTCTCCAAATCCTATCAAACGACCTTGGCATCAATCCAAATTACATATCATCATACTACTATAAAAGCATGTCCTCAAAAAGAGTAAAAATCAGATTACCAATTTAACGTCTAAAAATCTAAAAATTCCTACTCTAAGCCAAAGACCTACTTTGAAACAAGATCCCAATGGTTGCCTTAGAAGCAAAAGGCCGACCGGTTGCAATCCTTCATTACACATTCACTAAATAATACTCCCTCCGTTCCAAAATTGCTGTCATAGTTTGGATTTCGAGAGTCAAACGAGTTTAACTTTGACCGTAATAATTTCATATGTCTTTTAAATATTTTGAATTATTAATTACTGTGACATATAGTACTTTTTATGTAGTTTCTAAATATATAAACATCATTACAAAAAATTTAAAAATTATATGTTTAAATTCACGGTCAAAATGAACTCGTTTGACTCTCAAAATCCGAACTATGACAACCATTTTGGAACGGAGGGAGTATTATAATACATGGGCAATAAGATTTTCGAAAAGGAGAAAGAAAGTAAGAGTAATATATAGTGCCGTATCCTAAAGGTTGCGTTCTTAGTTTGTAATTTACGTTTATATTTATAAGGTGAGTGGTAATAATTACTCATTATAAGTAGCAATAGAGGAAGAGAGTGGTGTCGCATTTCTTTACTCTACCCAATTGAATTTTCTACCATATTATCATATATGAAATTTAGTTTCTACAAGTACTATTACAACAGATGATTGTGATCTCATTGTATATGTTGTGTTTGAAAGAACATATATGCAGCGGAAGCAGTTCAAACATCATACTCACATGTATTCTAGACAAACTAGTAGCACGCATTCAGTTTTGCAATAATATAAAAATGGAATACCTGTAAAAGCCCTCCCAAAGACCTTCAATAACCTTGTTGTCCAGTTGCTCCAGCTTTCCACGGTCTTTTGTTGTGTACCCGATCAATTCCCGGACCAACAGTACTTGGGTGGAAAAAGTGCTTCACAGAAAGAGGGTGAAAAATATGTATTTTTCGTGTGTCTACCGTGGAGGCCGAAATCCTCCTTTTATAGGTTATGTTTTGAGGGTTAAAACCCTTCTCCAAAACCTGTTAGGATTTTTCTTTTCCACCAAACAACTTTCTCCCAGTCCAAATTGGATTCGGTCACAACAGGGACCACAGAATCAATTAATAAGGCTTTCAATTATGGAATTAATTCTTTTTCTCTAGAATTAACCTTTCCATAATAAATTACAAATTATTTCCACTAGAAATTCGTAATTGCACTCCTTAGATGAATTTCGAATTCTTCCATCAGATCTTATTTAACTCCCCACATTAAGATTACAGACACCAATCAATAATATTAAATTACTGACAACTTAATATATTGATTAAATGAATATCCTTTAGACTTCCGCTTAACTTATTCCATGTGCCGGATACAAAATCCACTAGCTAGGTTACACATAGAAGCTTATAAGCTTTCATAAAGGGATGTCATCAATCTCTATCGCGAGACATAGATTCTATCAACTAGCTATCACTTCGCAAATGCATATTATCATTATCCAACTTATCAGGAATTATTTAACCCAAATATCCTGGACCTCACCTATTGATAAATCAAGACAATGAATAATATACACCGCTCATAATAGCTATATCAAGATTAAGAGTATAAGTACATCTGATGAGCTAGAGAGTTTGTTTTATATAGTCAGTATAAAAATACTTATCTCTACTTGGTCCATTCAATAGACAGAAAGTGTACTAGCACAAGAAGTTGGAACTATACCGTTCCCATAATCAAGATAAATTATATATAATCTTGTACTACAATCATACCGATGGTTTTGTCCAATTTCCATCTTAGATTGCGAACACTACTTCATTATTTATAAGAACCGATGATTTAATCTTCCGTGTATAAGCTTGGCTCTACACACTAAATCAACTACTGTATAAATAGTAGGACACACATGACACAATTGATCTAAATAAATAATACTTTATTATATTTAATAAATGTATAAAGCAACAATTGTTTAACAAGAAATAATCTAACTAACAACTGCATGGTTATTAATATATTATCCAACAATCTCCCACTTAGACTTATAACCATGCGTCTACAACTCTAAGACCAAAACCCTCTACATGCCTATCAAAAACCTCTTTTGGCAATGTCTTGGTAAAAGGGTCTGCCAGGTTGTCCGCCGACGCAATCTTTAAAACCTTCACCTTCCTCTTCTTCACGAACTTCCTTATCACATGATATTTGCGATCAATGTGCTTTGCACCTCTGTGGTTTCGTGGTTCCTTCGAATTTCTGACCGCACCAGTATTATCACACTAAAGTGCAATAGGCGCCTTGGGAGAAGGAACCACTCTTAACTCTCGTAGAAAGTTTCTGAGCCAAACGGCCTCTTTGGATGCCTTACAGGCAGCCACATACTCGGCTTCCATGGCTGAATCAGCAATACAACTTTGCTTGACACTCCTCCAACTTATGGCTCCACCTCTCAAGGTGAACACATATCCAGAGGTAGATTTTCTGGCATCCTTATCATTCGAGAAGTCCGAATCCGTGTACCCATTAGGCACTAGATCATCCGAATGATAGACCAGCATATAGTCTCTAGTCCTTTTCAAATACTTGAATATATGCTTGACCGCAGTCCAATGCTCTTGCCCAGGATTAGACTGATATCTGCTAACCATGCCAACGGCAAAGCAAATGTCAGGTCTAGTACACAACATCGCATACATAAGACTCCCTACAGCAGATGCATAAGGGACCGCCTTCATGCTCTCCTTCTCTCTTTCAGTCTTAGGAGACTGTTTCTTAGAAAGAGAAATTCCATGTCTGAAAGGTAGAAAACCTTTCTTGGAATCCTGCATAGCGAATCTGGCAAGAATGGTATCAATATAAAGAGCCTGAGATAAGCCTAACATCCTTTTCTTACGATCTCGCAGAAGCTTGATCCCAAGAACATGAGCCGCTTCTCCCAAATCTTTCATATCGAAATGCATGGACAACCACTCCTTAACTTTTATCAACATGCTTACATTATTTCCAATGAGCAAGATGTCATCCACATATAATATCAAGAATGCCACTTTGTTACCCTCCCACTTTCTGTAAACACAAGACTCGTTAAAGCACTCCTTAAAACCAAAGGTCTTAATTGCTTTATCAAAATAAGTGTTCCATGCCCTAGATGCTTGCTTAAGTCCATAGATGGACCTATTAAGCTTACATAATAGGTGTTCTTTGCCATTTTCTTTGAAACCATCTGGTTGCCTCATATAGATGCATTCTTCAAGACTTGTATTAAGGAAAGTTGTCTTGACATCCATTTGCCAAATCTCATAATCATAATGAGCAGCAATGGATAAGAGAATCCGAATAGAGTTAAGCATGGCTACCGGCGAAAAAGTGTCCTCATAATCGATACCTTCTTTTTGAGTAAACCCTTTCGCAACAAGCCTAGCTTTATAAGTTTCCACTTTTCCGTCTACTCCTCTCTTCTTCTTATAGATCCACTTACAGCCAACGGGTTTGACTCCCTTAGGTGGTTCTACAAGATCCCAGACTTTATTAGAGTACATGGACTCCATTTCAGATTTCATAGCAACAACCCATTTGTCAGCATCTTGATCACGTAGTGCCTCGGCGTAACTTCTCGGCTCGTTATCCAGCTCTTCTTTCGGGAATTCAAGACTTTCGTTATGAAATTCACCCAAGAGCGTTAACTTTGCCGGTACATTTCTAATTCTCCCACTACGACGTGGCACTACTGTATCAGCATCAATATTTTCAGGTTCTTGTGGCTGAGCCACAACCTGATTGGGAAGAACAACATCGATATTTTCTTCATCACCTTGCGGGATGACCATATCAATAGCTTCTTCGTCTACAATGTCTTGCTCAATAGCACTCCCACTACTTTGGGGTAATGGAGCGTCAGGCACTACATGTCTATTAACGTTTCTCCCACTACTCAAATGCAATGGAACATCAACATCATCTTGTGGGGTAGTATTTTCTTGATTATTTTCAGTTGGATTTTCTGTTAATTCTTTGCTCAATTCCTGTAAAACTAGTTTACTTCTAGGAACTCGGTCTACTATAAAGTCCTCCTCAAGAAATCTAGCATTTGTTCTAACAATCACCTTTTTCTCTTTAGGACTATAAAATAGACCACCATTCGTCCCTTTTGGATAGCCAACAAAGATGCACACTTCTGTTCTTGGTTCCAATTTGTCAGTTTTCGCTTTTAGCACATGCGCCGAACATCCCCAGATATGAATATGCCGTAAACTAGGCTTACGCCCAGTCCACAATTCAATAGGTGTCAAAGGTACTGACTTAGAAGGAACAAAATTCAGAAGATAACATGCAGTTTCTAAGGCTAGTCCCCAAAATGAAGGAGGCAAATCTGAATAACTCATCATTGATCTCACCATTTCCGTAAGAGTCCTATTTCTTCTCTCCGCTACACCATTTTGTTGTGGTGTCCCAGGTGCAGACAATTGAGACACAATCCCTTTTTCTGATAAGTAACTAATGAACTCCGTAGAGAGGTACTCACCACCACGATCAGATCGCAATGTCTTGATATATTTTCCATGTCGCTTCTCCACTTCTGCCTTAAATTCTTTGAATTTCTCAAAGCATTCAGACTTACGGCGCAACAAATAAATATATCCATACTTTGAGTAATCATCAGTGAAAGTCACGAAATACTCAAAACCACCTCTTGCTCGTATGTTCATTGGACCACACAAATCAGAATGGATTAATTCAAGTTTATCACTGGCTCTATTTCCTTTTGAAGGGAACGGTCTCTTGGTCATTTTACCTTCTAAACAAGATTCACAGGTTGGTAGCGCCTCCACTTTCAATGAACTCAAAAGTCCATCCTTGACCAACCTTGAAATCCTATTCAGATTAATATGACCTAGACGCAAGTGCCACAAATATGTCTCATTTAAATCAGAAGAACGCTTTCTCTTACTAGGTAGATTAATGTTGTTAAGTTCAGGAGATATATCAACAACAAAAAGGCCATGCAACAATGTACCAGAAGAGATAAAACGTTTATTAAATTCAATATTTGTAAAATAAACTGAATATCCATCTCTTATTAAGCTAGAAACTGAAATTAAATTTCTTCTAACGGAAGGCACTTATAAAGCATTCTTTAAGACTAAAACTCTATCACTACTGAACGAAATACTAATATCTCCTACTGCTAAAACTTGAACTCTAGTGCCATCCGTGAGATAAATGCAAGCTTCATCTTTACTTAGCCTCCGTGTTTCCTGAAACCCCTGCAAAGAATTGCAGATATGATTAGTAGCTCCCGAATCTACACACCATTGAATGGTAGATAACGCCGCCAAACATGTTTCAACAACTAGTAAATTTGAATTACCTTGCTTTTTTAGCTTTGCGAGATATTCAGGACACTGTCTCTTATAATGCCCTCGCTGCTTGCAGTGAAAACACTAACCCTTGGGCTTTTTCATGCCACCAGCAGCACTACCAACAACAGCCTTAAAATGATGAGACTTTTTCTTCTTCTGACCACCTCTCAGCTTAGAAGACGAACCTTTCTCAACATTAAGTGCAACAGGTGGAGCTTGTTCTTTTATTATAGACTCAGCCGCGTGCAGCTCATTCAACAACTTCGCCAAATTAAAATCCAATTGATTCATATTGTAATTCAGGCAAAATTGCTGAAAACTGTCTGGCAGAGACTGTAAGATCATCTCCACTTGTGTCTCTTTGTCAATGGCTGCTCCAAGGACCTCTATTTTATTCAGAAGACTCATCATCTTCAAAACGTGGTCCCTAACAGAAGCACCTTCAGCCATTTTGGTATTCATAAGGGTCCTCATGGCTGTCTGCTTCTGTGCACGATTCTGAGCCCCAAACATCTCTTTGAGACTCTCCAGAATGTCATAAGCAGACTCCATGTTCTGATGCTGATGTTGCAGAACATTCGACATGGAAGCCAGAATGTAACACCGCGCCATCCCATCAGCTTTAACCCATTTAGCATAGACTGTTTTTACCTCATCAGTAGCATCCTCAGCAGTTTGTGGAGGGCACTCAATTTCTAGCACAAACTTGTACTCCTCAGCAGTAAGAAGGATATCAAGGTTTCGTTTCCAGTCAACATAGTTAGGACCCTCAAGTTTGTTTTGGGAGAGGATAGCACTTAGGGGGCTGAATGAAGACATAGCTAATCTGTGGGATATAATAATATAATTAGATCAACTCAGGTCACGTAACATTGAATAATGAAATTCAAATCACATTACACATATATTTTCATGCATCTTGAATAGCCAAATTCGTTGGAAAAAATAACTATCCATGCACCACATACATACAATGTCAGATTTCACTCATTAAACTTAATAGATCTAACTCAGTTGGAGAGTCTACTATCAATTTAATTCAAGTGAATATCAATTATCTAACAGCCCTAGTCTCATTGACACAACATGTAATTCTCAGTTGGAGAGATATATACAAGTCGTCAAAAACTAGTGATTAAACCTAGCGTACCAATAGTATATTTATCTGTTGGGGAGGAAGACCATATTGTCAACACGTAAATATATTATTTATACTAAAATTTAATCATAGAGAACTCAGGGATTGATCCCTGACACTATAGGATTATCACATATACGTAATCTCTTAAAATTAAATTTCAAAAAACAGAAAAACGTCAAAAACACCATCTTAACGACCTCAAACGGCGAAAAAATGACCTTAGTCATAGCAAAGCAATGTGTATTGCTAAGAAGATCATTTCCGATGGACCCACCAAATTTCAGGTCAATCAGAGTCTGACAATTTTCAAACTCCAAATCTGTGACCAAATCAGTTAGGAAAAATCGTTTTTCATGTTTCAGGATTCAAAATATTTTTAGTTTACAATCTTATCATGTAGCAACATATTATAAACTGATATCCATGAATCAAGATCAACCACATATTTTGAAATTTCCGTCTTCATAAAAATACTGCTTTTTTTTCAGAAAAACAAACAATACAAGTTCATGTTTTTCAAAAAACTGCATGCATGCAAGTAAGTGTTTTTATGAAACACTAGCCATCTAGTTAGACGTGAGTAGGCTCTGATACTAATTGAAAGAACATATATGCAGCGGAAGCAGTTCAAACATCATACTCACATGTATTCTAGACAAACTAGTAACACGCATTCAGTTTTGCAATAATATAAAAACGGAATACCTGTAAAAGCCCTCACAAAGACCTTCAATAACCTTGTTGTCCAGTTGCTCCAGCTTTCCACGGTCTTCTGTTGTGTACCCGATCAATTCCCGGATCAACAGTACTTGGGTGGAACAAGTGCTTCAGAGAAAGAGGGTGAAAAATATGTATTTTTCGAGGCCGAAATCCTCCTTTTATAGGTTAAGTTTTTAGGGTTAAAACCCTTCTCCAAAACCTGTTAGGATTTTCCTTTTCCACCAAACAACTTTCTCCCGGTCCAAATTAGATTCGATCACAACAGGGACCACAGAATCAATTAATAAGGCTTCCAATTATGGAATTAATTTTTTTTCTTTAGAATTAATCTTTCCATAATAAATTATAAATTATTTCCATTAGAAATTCGTAATTGCACTCCTTAGATGAATTTCGAATTCTTCCATCAGATCTTATTTAACTCCCCATGTTAAGATTACAGACACCAATCAATAATATTAAATTACTGACAACTTAATATATTGATTAAATGAATATCCTTTAGACTTCCGCTTAACTTATTCCATGTGCCGGATACAAAATCCACTAGCTAGGTTTACACATAGAAGCTTATGAGCTTTCATAAAGGGATGTCATCAATCTCTATAGCGAGACGTGGATTCTATCAACTAGCTATCACTTCGCAAATGCATATTATCATTATCCAACTTATCGGGAATTATTTGACCCAAATATCCTGGACCTACCTATTGATAAATCAAGACAATGAATAATATACATCGCTCATAATAGCTATATCAAGATTAAGAGTATAAGTACATCTGATGAGCTAGAGAGTTTGTTTTATATAGTCAGTATAAAAATACTTATCTCTACTTGGTCCGTTCAATACACAGAAAGTGTACTAGCACAAGAAGTTGGAACTATACCGTTCCCATAATCAAGATAAATTATATATAATCTTGTACTACAACCATACCGATGGTTTTGTCCAATTTCCATCTTAGATTGCGAACACTACTTCATTATTTATAAGAACCGATGATTTAATCTTCCGTGTATAAGCTTGGCTCTACACACTAAATCAACTACTGTATAAATAGTAGGACACACATGACACAATTGATCTAAATAAATAATACTTTATTATATTTAATAAATGTATAAAGCAACAATTGTTTAACAAGAAATAATCTAACTAACAACTGCATGGTTATTAATATATTTTCCAATAGTGTTGCATGCATATATTATGATAACGACTAACTAATTTAGTTACGGAGTAATTATTAGTTGTACTTCTTTGGCGACGTGAAAGTTGTGCTCCATGCATATTAGTATTACTTCTTTGGCTGACATTAAATCGATTAGTTGGTATACTTATTGGTAACATGGTCTTGGAAATTAGATTCTACAGGGACACTAACACGTACAGCCTGGATCAAGCATATAAGTCTAGCATGTGTTCACACTATAAACATTACACTAACCATATTTATCAACTAGGCTCATGAACTTATGTATTTCATTACTGTTAGACCTCGCATTACACTATATACAAAAGAGAAATGTATTTTGAAAGATGGTACTTTGTGAACACAAGTGAGTCTCAATGACAGTAGTCATACCATTAGAAAAAGTTAATTTAGGTAGTGGCCTTGCGCTAGAATATTGGTTCCTTATTTTCCTAGGTAAATACAATTCCTTAAGTTTTGCATATGGTAGTGTCATGGAATATGATGCGTATCACGCAGTTTCTTATCTCCATGTTTTTTTAAGGCTATGGTGAGAACGAAATACGACATATCTTTGTTGTAGGATTGACTGACACGCTGTAGAAGAAATGAATTTTTTTTTTATAATTTGATAAAGTACAGAGGTACGTGAATATTGTCTACTAGACGTTGGTTGTTTTTAAATTTTCGAAGCAATGATAGTCAAATAAGTATATTTGATGAGTATGTATCAGTTCAATTTACATATTGTTTATTTAATATAATCTAAAGCTTTGATTCAAAAGGCGCTCTTAGGAAAATGTCGAGAAATGTATAGTATAGAAGCAGGTTGTAGACTCAATAGTATAATATGTTGCTTTCATTGGTGCTAATAATCATTTAATTGGCTCCTATATAGGTGGTGCAATTCTTATAATCGTTTGCGTTTGTATTATAGATGTGAAATTATATATTAATCGATACATCACCTGCTTTATTTGATTGAAATTTTGAAAAATGCACAACATACTGAAAATGAGGCAGCTGTAACCTTGCTTGTGAACAGAGAAAGCTGATCCATAATCCTATTTTTCCATTTCTTAGATTCAAACGTCCAAACATTTTGAGCTCGACTAACTATACAATGGTTCAAATTGAACATTCACAAAAGTTTGCAATTTATACTTTCATGTATAATTATTTTGTCTTCATTTTAACTAATAAACTTGATATTATGTTACATAAATATATACTACATAACTCGACATACACATGTAACGTACGTGCCGAGAAACTAGTACTAAAATATATATATATAATATAATGAAGCTATCAGAACTGTTGATTCGTAAAAGTGAGCCCAAATATTCAAAGCTATCGGTCAGATCAATACTAGGTTGCTATTAATTAAAGGATCCTTTCTTTTTATTTAATCGAGTATTAATTTATCTTGGCTCTAGAAATATAAGTTGATCAAGTGTGGGATTTAAATATGCTAAAACTTATTTAACTCTTCAGTTTTTATTGATGGGTGTACCCTCTTCCTAAGATTTATCTTTAAAGAGTTGTCCGACTTTATTTATACGATTATGGTCCATGTGTCTTTCATGTTACTTTTCACCTCTATCCATTTAAGAGAAGAACATCAAAACAAGAATGTGTATAAGGCTCATAAGATCATTGACTTATTTATCAAAATTTATAAACAATTTCCCTCTTGATTAAGGTTAGTGTTCATCACTGTTTAATAAATTATTTGAAATCCTGATTAGAAGACTTTAAGAAGGATAGGTAAAAGCTTTGATCCCGTAGTCAGTTTGCACCGCGCGAAATGAGAACTAGAGAAAACTTTTAGTAAACTAGCCACGTTTAAGAAACACGAAAAATTTCAGTATATTTTATTGGGATTTTTGAACCAAAATTTTCAAAGTCCCAGTAAATTTACTTGGACTTGCTAAATATGAAGTCTTAGGAAATTTTATGGGACTTTAAAAATTTTAGTTCAAAAGTCCAGTAAAAATATTGGGAATTCAAATATGAAGCTCCAAGAAAATTTCCTGGAGCACTGAACTAAATCCTGAAAATTTCCTGGAGCACTGAACTAAATCCTGAAAATTTTACTAGAGTTTTATTCAAATTGTTAGAATTTTTTCCTGTGGCTAGTCTTCAAAAAGGAAAAAGTAGATACATATTTTTAAAATATGACTACTTTTCTAAAAGTTTGTAATTATTGGTTGTGTCTCTTTAAAGGGTTCAAAAATTGAATAGTCATCAAAATCACCCTAAGGGGTTATTTTGGATATCGTCTTGATTTGCGGAACACTTTTTTCATGGTCTTGAATTTTTTAGCACTTTTAAAAATATTTTCACTTCTATCCCTTAATCACTTTTTCTACTATTATTTCATATTCACACTTTCTCTCTCTAGAAAACCCATCTCCCACTACTTCTCATTCTCTCTAGTTAACCGGCGTTGACAGCCGCCGCTGGAATATTGCAAAAACTACATCCCCGGATTCATCTTGGCCTCTTTTTTTTTTTTTCTGTTTCTACCATTGGTGTTCCAAAATTCACATTAAATTGGCGTAGATCTGATTTTGAAAACACGTGAATATTTTTCCCGATGACTCTTTCGGTTTTTGATTTGATATTTTCTACATCTACATCTAGATTTTCTTGGGACTTTTCGTCTTGCTCTGAATCTGTTGCTGGAACATACCATGTAGTACACATTAATTGATTTTAAAATATTTAAAGCTCGTCAACAGTTGGGTTCTCCTATTGCTAAACCAATTGAGTATGATGATTCTGAATGGAAACAAATAGCTTTAGTTTGTTACTTTGGTTTTATTCCAATGGAAACAAATAGCTGTAACTATTGAAACATATCTCTAGTTGCCTAGCAGGTCCAAAGATCATTGGGATCTCTAAGAAATTAAGAGAAAGTACATATTGGTCCCGCTTCAAATCTTGAGTTTTCTTAATACAGAGTCAGACATAATTCTATGGAAGAACCAAGAGTAAGAAGCAGAAGAAGAATCCCGTAAAAATCGTTTACTTTATCTATGTTTGATGCTGGATGCTTTTTTTGTAAGCTTTTTTTTAATTTTTATATATAATTTGATAACATTTTGTATTCAAAGTTGAATTGTAATTGATGCAATATAATCTAAGGAAAGGAAGAAACAAGATAAAAAGAAAGACACTCAATGATCTACCAAGAATTGCAAGTAGGAACTAGTCTACTTACCTTCTTGATGAAGCCAAGGAGGACCTATTCTATGCAACAACCCTCAAGACAACTAGGAATTGAAAGTTGAATGATCAAGAATTGAAACAAGTTCAATTTTGATTTCACCAAATTGGACAAGTTCACAAGGTTTTGTTTTGAGAGCATAAAGCTGCGTTTTTCTAATATCAAAGGTGCTGAATGAAAATAAAGTCTAAGTGGGGCTTATATAGGTTAACCCTTAAGCCTAAAACAACTAGGAAAAGAATAACTAAGAAAAGGCCAATAATTTGGCTAAATTTAAAGTGACCACGCAGGGCCAAATAAGTGCCATCAAACTAAATTAAGTCTAGCTATACAAAAGCATCAAAATGCTGAAAAATACTAAGTATTTAAGCGCCTAGCATAATCAGCTTGTTGAGGTGCTCGACGAGCTCCAAAGCTCACGGCCTCAACCATCAACCAATGCCCCTCTTCTCCAAAGCTCTCACGAACGTGCATCGAGGATTCACTAACATGCTGCCTGGATAGCCAATTTGGCTTGCATCATCCTCCCCTTCTTGGAAGGATTTCGTCGTCGAAATCACAGCATCAACATCACGACATATATGGCTCATCATCAAGGTCTCTCCTTTATGGATTACATCTGCATCAGTAATTGATGACGATTTGGCTTTAGTTATTTCTAAAATGTACATATTATATGGTTCACACAATGAACAAATGATGCCGGATTGGCCTTGTTTTATTTTTACTTTAAAATTTTGTCTGTGGAAAAAGTGATGATGATTTGGTATCATTTATTTATAAAATAGATAGAATAGTTTGGTTCACTTTTAAGTAAATGCAGACGGATTGTTTTGATTTTATTTTTACTTTGGATTTGTATATATGTAGGCAAAGTGCTGACGATTTGGCTTCATTTCTTCACAAAATGGATACAATTATATACATAAACACAGACGAATTGTTGTTATATCGAAATATATAGGCATTTGAAAGTATTTTTGCGAATGAATAAAGTAAGATCAATTTGCCATCATTTATTTACAAAATGAATATGATATTTGGCTCATTGTATGAAAATGATGCTGGATTGGTCTTATGCTATGTTTTGTTTTGATTTTTGTATATGAGCGAAACGATGTCGATTTGGCTTTATTTATTCACTATATAGATGTGAACACAGATGGATTGACTACCTTGTATATGATCGAAACGATGACGATTTAGCGTTATTTAATCAGAAAATGGACTTGAAACACAACCCAATTGACATTATTTTTTATGTGTAGGATGTAGTGGCATTTTTTGTAATTTTAGATTTAAAAATGTGTGGTGGCATTTTTGTAGTTATCAAAAAGGTGCGATGTCGTTTTTATAATTAAGGGAAATTCTCTACTAGTAAGGGTATTTATGTACTTTCAGCTTCATTTAATGTAAAAGTGCTCAATTCTATAAGACCACAAAAAAATAGCTCAACTTATTAAGACCATGGACAAAAGTGCTCATTCGTGTAATTCACCCTTATTTCTACGATTATGGTCCATGAGTCTCTCATGTTACCTTTCATCCATCGATTTCCAGAAATATGACACCATAAGCAATTGTTTGCCTTTTTGCCCGCCCTAACATTGGTTGTGCAAAATGTCCCCATTAAGTTTAATGAAAATATCTGAATAAAAACGCCCATGTCAAACTTTTGGGTCGGGGCCAAGACTTGCCTTTAACCCCTCTTTGCTTTTCAACACTTATCCTTTCAAGTATTGGCAAAAGGCAATTCTTGCCAGTACTTGGTCGTACGTCTTGGCAAAAGGCCAAGACTTGCCTTTGACCCCCTTTCTATTTGCCAACACTTGCCCTTCAAGTGTTGGCAAAAGGCAACACTTGCCGCACTTGGTCGTAAGTCTTGGCAAAAGGTCAAGACTTGCCCTTTCCATTCTCTTCAGCATTATCGGCATATAACTTGAAGTATTGTCAAAACAACACTTGCCCTTGAAGTCTTTAACTCGTGCCAATACTTACAAATTTTTGCCTTGAAGTCTTGGCTCCAGACTAAATAAGGGTATTTTAGTAAAACATTGTTTAATGCAGGCAATTTTGCAAAACCATTCCTTTTGAAGGGCGCCCAGTGAAATTTTTTGCCTTTTCATCTCTATCCATTTAAGAGAAGAACGTAAAAACAAGAATGTTATAAGGCTCATAAGATCATTGACTTATTTATCAAAAATTTTAAACAATTTCCCTCTTGACTAAGGTTAGTGCTCATCACTTTTAATAAATTATTTGCAATCCCGGTTATATTGATTGTTAAAATCATTCTACGAATCATGTTTTTCTAACAAATGGTCCTTAAATAAAATCATCTCTAATTTTCTTGACATTGCGACTAAGTACACTAATTAATTGAATTTCTGCAAAGAGCCAAAAGAAGCTTATGAAAATATGCTTTTAGTAATTTATAGAAGGGAAAGTTGGTGGAACATCTCTCTCTTTTCTCATTGTTATCTGTAATCCCACTTGCAAACATCTTTTTATATAACCCTTCGCAATGAAAAATTTACGGATCAACTAAATCAGACTCGTGCTGTGTAGTACTACCTCCGTTTCAAAAAGGATGAACCTATTACTATTTGAAGGGTCAAACAAGATTATGTTTGACCACATGTCTTACAAATATTTTCTAACTATTTTGAATTGTTAACTATTGTGACTTATAGTATTTTTCATGTAGTTTCTAAATATGTAAATTTTATTTCAAAAAAATTAAAAATTCGATGTGCAAATTCCCGGTCAAAATTAGTCAATTTGACCCTCGTACTCCGCAAAGGTTCATCCTTTTTGAAACGGAGGGAGTACCAATTAAAGGATGCAGGGTTCCAATATGTCCCACAACATCCTTGGTTATTTAGGTTTATTTTTAGACTTATCTGGTCCTTCATTCACCTCGTCTTAAAGGAAAAGGAAACAGAAATAAGATGAAGAAATTGATGCTTAACATAAGCTTAAAAGACTGGATAAAAATATTTGGAGACAAATTGTTAATTTCAAGAATTATGTTTTACAAAAGAAGATCATTTCATTTGCTAGTCTATTTTTGAGTCAGTTAAGATTTATGTCATTGATGTGTTGATAAAGATTGCAGAGAAAGGTCACCCAAAACATTATAAATAAAGTTGCATTACCCTGAAGCAATATCAATCAATTGTGTAGTGATTTTATATTTATATTTATAAGAGACATGAACCTAGAGAATAGTTGGTATATTCAGGATAACCAAATCTTGCCGGCACATAGCAAAGGATATACTGACTTGTTTCAGTGAGCTTCCTAAAACTAATATAGCAATTATTGCCCCCATATATGAATAGCGGAGACAGAGTCTTTTTGTGAAGAATTCTGACGTGCTCTTAAACAGATTAATCATTTAAAAAGATGAGAAGAATATTTTATTGACACCATCAATAGGTGCAGTGTGATAATTGGAATTTTTGTATAGATATATATTAGAGGACTTGTGATGGTGCTCTGTAAACGAAGAATTTTTTGATAAAAACTCTTATACTCCTTTTGCAAATTTATTCAACGTGAAGCAAATTAGCTAACCAGTAAATTTCAAATATTGAATGAGTAAATCGGAAGAAATATCTCCAGGACGTGATATTTAAATTATTTCTCCAGCCACAAACGGCTTATGACAGCAAAAAAGATACAATTGTGAACCATATTTGGAACTTCAAAATTCACGCTTTCCATTATCATGCCCACCTGATACAAGGACATGACTTAAATCATTGTTTCAATGCTGTACAAAAAGATCATTATTCTCCACCTTTGGCACTAAGTCACCAAGATAATTACAGTACACGATGAGACTTCTCTTATCAGTTTTCAACTTAACTCGGTCCCATTTATACGAGACCTAAAACATTATTGGTAGTCCTAGTACTTATATGAAAACAAAAGGAAAAGAGGAAAATAAGAAACCAAAAAGAAGCCAATTAGAGATGTTCAATCATCATGATTCATTTGGGACCCAATTCCACCTTTTTCCATTACTAATCAAATCCTACTGCTGATGCGTTATGATCATGATTCATGTATCATGATCATCACCACCATCTGAATGAATGTTATTTGTTGGGACGCTATTCAAGAAATCCAGTTCTGGTTAAGACAGCATTTCTTACCCTGCTTAGATCTCTTCCTTTGAGAGTCCTTCCAACACCTTCACACACTGAGAAAGAAGATATTTGGTTTCTCCCTAGCCTTTTAGCAAGCCATTCATGAGGAGGCATCATATTTCCTTCATCATCTCCTACTTCTGCTTCATCATCACTTCCCCAACTATTATTATTCGTCACAAAACCATCCTTTTTCAAACTTGTCCCATATATTTTTGACCAATCAGGTATTTTCACAGGTGCTGAGTGCTGAACTATTTTGAATTCTTGCATAGTATTATTCTTATTTGACTTTGGGATCATCTTCGCTGCTGTGGGAAGCCGCTTTATATTCATGTTAGAGGATGCAGGCCCTTTAGTTGTGCTGAACTTGGAACTAATTTCGTTTTTATCATTAACAATATTGCTACCCCAAATGTCGTCTTCTTGAAATTCTTCGTTCCTGAGGGTTGTCAAATTATATGTCCCTTCATTGGATGAAGACATTTCTGCAAACCAAAATTCAATATATCATCAGTCAACTCAGCTGCATATGCACTAACTAAAACAAAACAAAGAATTATGTAAACATGGAATATTTTGTTCAAATCTTTCTCAATAGGGAGATTGTCAAGACAATCAAGAATAGGAACAAGACATGTATGTACTCCGATCAAGACTTACCAAAATGTACCTTTCTCTTCAAATGAAACAGATAGCTTCCTTGAGATTTGATATCTGCAAAATGAAAGGATATAGGATAAATAATTATAGTTTGCCGGCGTGATATTATTGGCTCATAGAAGGGGAAATTAACAAGGAAAAACAAGATGAGAAAAGAAGAAGCAGATTGTTTTCTTCTACTACATCTAAAAATATTAACATCACGTGGAGACTTTTTCTCTTACTTCCAATCCTTTGAAGGCTAAGCAAAGCAATCCACGACAAAGAAGACCCGACTTTCGTCCTAGCTAGAGAGATGTCCTAAATAATAGACTTATGTGCCTTTTACTTTTTCCTTTTGTCTTCAACAAATGATTGACTGTACATCTGATAGGAAAGGTTAGTGAGCATAAAATATGTATCAGAATACTGTTTCGTTTAAATTAAGAATCTAATGATTGTAAATTCATTTTAGGAATATTTTTTAAACCAGAATGCATGAACATCTATTATTGTTACTGTCAATAAAGTTTGTGAAAATAATAAAAGATCATATAATTTTTTATATTTGTCTAAAATTTCATCAAAAAATTTATTCGATAAGTGTGCTTTGGCAAAGCTGTCTCACTCGACACTGCTTGGTCCAGAAATTTTACTAATATATGTATACAATTAACATGCTAAAACGTGCAAATAATAATTATTGACACCACTCGGCTAATAATATCTTCTGATCAAATCGTTATGCGCTTGATCTTTATGTGCAGCCACGAGATCAATCCTTAGCTAGAGCTGCTTTGTGCAAAATCTTATCTTTCGTTTGGAAAAAGTGAGGTTGTTCAGGATTGTAGCACTGGTCTTCTCTGAGTTTAGTTTAAATATAAGATGAAATCAAATCTATACAATTTATTTGTTATCTCCCTCTAAATCTTGACAATAATTACAAAAGGCTCTGCATACGTTACTGAATAAATGACCCTGTAAAATAACTAAAATGAGTGAAGATCACCTCGAAACCTCGAACACCAACATTCTGAAAAAGGTGAAAATAGACAAAGGAACATCATAGTGATTAATTGGTGCCTTTACAGGAGAGACTGACAAGTAAATTCACTGCAAATTACAAGTGAAACTAGCTACTATACTTTATAAGAAGCTCGCACATGCTAAATTGCATAGGATATAGAAAAAGTTGTTCAAGTTTCTGTATATGGCTTCTTCCTTAAATTGACTTCTTTTATTCAGAATTCGTTTTTTAACCATTGAAATAGTCTATGATGTTGAGTGTAAATGAATACTAAGTTTTGATTATGACAAAAAGGACACATAACTTATGTATAACATACATTGCAGGACTATCAAGGAAGATTCCTTTGGAAGATCTAAAATGGAAAGGAAGATTGCCGATTGATGTTAGAGGAGTTAGCTATGGAAAGTCAATCTCTAAGCGCGCTAATTGTGTGGGACTTGTCCGAATCAGCACTTGCCCTATTCTTTATGAAGATATTTATATCTTCTAGAGAATCAAATCTCTTGGGTCAATCTCTTTATTCCTCAATCCCAGTCAATCAAATCTCAGTCATCCTCTGATTGATCCTGATTGCAGATCTGCCGTACCTTGTCTTCAACGGGCAACTCTGATTGTTCACCATTTATACTAGGAGTCTACTGGAGATTAACTCACGCTTCTACTTACAATCTACTTTCTCTCTAAATCTTTTACTTACTACACTGTATTCCTAAGAGTCTACGAGTGATCAATAGAAATGAAAGAGAGTTCTTGTAGTGAGGTAATAATTATGTCACAGAAGTTGGTCTGAATATCTATAAATCAGACAAGATCGTTGGTGGTGAGCGAAGGGATAAAACCATCTGTGAAAGGATGTTTTTGGTTACCGATAAACCATACGTGTACTTGTGTTCTCAAAAGAGCTTGAAGAGAGATAACTCCCTTGAGACCCAAGGGGACTGGATTAGGAACCAATTGGTTCCGAACCAGTATAAAATCACTGTGTCAGTTACTCTTTACTGTTGCTTTTATTTCTGCAAAAGTATTTTAATTATCACCTAAGTCAACTAATAACTTGATAAGTCGACTAAATTTATAAGTCTGAACAATTCACCCCCCTCCTCCTCTTGTATTCATCAACTGGTTTCAGAGCTTAGACTCACAATATTTTGTTTTGCCTTATAGCAAGTGAGAAAAGATCATATCTTCACACGTTGTTAATGGAGCTCTTCTACAAGAGGAAACTTCTGCCACCCGACCTCCTTACTTCAATGGTAAGCATTATGGTCATTGGAAGATTCGTATGGAAACATACGTAAAATCGGTTGACTATAAGGTCTGGCGTGTTATCAAGAAGGGACCCTATGATATTCCTACTACCAAGCCAACAAAGAAAGAAGGAGATCCTCAAAATGTTCCAGCTGATCTTGATATGGACGATTATACTGACAAACAGAGAGAGGTTATCCAGCTCAACTACAAAGCTGTGAATATTCTTTACAGCGGCCATCAGTGGTGAAGAATATGAAAAAATATCCAGTTGTGGAACTGCTAAAGAAGTATAGGATAAACTGGAAGTTACTTATGAAGGAACTAGCAAAGTCAAAGAAACTAGAATCAATCTTCTGGTATATGAGTATGAATTATTTCAAATGAAGGATGGAGAGTCTATGGAAGAAATATTTGCTAGGTTTAGCAAATTCATTGGAGAACTCAAAGCCCTTGGAAAGATTTATACTAGTGGTGAGAAAATAAGAAAAATTCTGAGAAGTCTTCCCACCACTTGGCAGCCAAAGGTCATAAATATAGAGAATGGAGATTTGAACAAAATTTCATATGATGAACTCAGAGGTGATCTGATTGCCTTTGAGAAAACTCATCTGAAATGCAATGCATTGGAAGAGAAAAAGAAAACTGTGGCTTTCAACACTACAGTGGAAGAAGTCGACTATGACCAGGAAGTTGAAGAGGATGATATTCAAGAACAGCTTGCTATGATGTCAAGGAACCTGAATGGTCTAGTTAACCGAATGAGACAGTTCATAAAGGGGAAGGTTCCCTTCAAGAAAGATCAATCAAGTTACAAAAATGAAGGACATTGCTTTGAATGTGGCAAACAAGGTCACATTGCAAATAACTGCCCCGATGCTAAAAGAAAAGGAAGGAACAGATCCTACGAAACATGGAGTGATGAGGATGTAACTGACACTGAGCAGGAAGAAGCAGCAAACATTTATTTCATGGCCTCAGACAACTCCACCAGCAGTGGAATTCCATCAAATGACTCAAGTGAGGTATGCTGTGAATTCTGCATTGAAAACTCTAGAAATCTAGATGAAGTACTAGATGAACTTGAACAGGAACTTAAGAAAATTAAGAGATTGAGTGAAGAGAAAGAGGAATGGGAAATGAAGTCGGAAGCTGTTGAAACAGAAAATGAATTCGTAAAGGAAGAAATCAATCAACTTAAGTTCAAACTTAACAGTCATCGAAAATTCACTAGTCATAGCTCGGTAAGATCTAATAGTTTCTACAGATCAGCTAGATCTTCCACATCCAACTCATCTATCACTAAAACTAAAAATATACCTATTTGCTATCATTGTAGAGAACCAGGACATGTGTTTAGAAGATGTCAAAAGAGAAATCCTGGAAAATGGATCTTGAGACCAAAGGTCAAAAGTGAGGCTAGCACCTCTAAAGCTAACCTGCAAGGACCCAAGCAAGCTTGGGTACCTAAAAATACTTGAAATCTTTGTTTTGCAGGGACACCACAAAAAGACAATGAAAATGGGAAAATGGTTTCTTGATAGTGGATGCTCCCGACATATGCTGGTGACAAACAGCTGTTCAAATCTATAACAAGGATCGATGGAGGATCTGTGAAATTTGGAGGAGATGGCAAAGGAAAGATCGTTGGTATAGGTATTATCTCTTTAAGCCCCTCCTGTGACATCAAAGAAGCCTTTCTGGTTGATGGACTCAAGCATAATCTTCTGAGCACTAGTCAACTATGCGATGGTGGGTATAAGGTAAAGTTTGAATCTAGCAGATATATCATTCATGATAACAAAGGTAAAGTTGTTCTTTCTGGTTCTAGAGAAAACAATATTTATATTCTGAACAATGGTAAAACATCGTCAGGTAAGCATTTATGTCTTGCATCCATTACAAATGATCCCTGGACATGGCATAGAAAGTTAGGGCATGCTAGTATGTCTTTAATTGAGAAATTGTCAAAGCATGATTTAGTCATTGGTTTACCTTAACTAAATTTTTCTAAAGACCATATTTGCGATGCATGCCAGTTAGGAAAACAAACTAGAACCTCGTTTAAAGGAAAAGATATTGTTTCTACCTCTAACCGCTTGAACTACTGCATATGGATCTGTTTGGACCAACCAGAACCACTAGTATAAGAGGAAAGAGATATGCATTTGTAATTGTTGATGATTACTCTCGTTTTACTTGGGGTTATATTCTTGTCTCATAAAGATAATGCATTTAAAAGTTTTGAAGTGTTTTGCAAGAAAGTTCAAAGAGAATAGGGATATTTCATCTCTACCCTCAGAAGTGATCATGGAGAAGAATTTGAAAGTAAGGTGTTTGAAGAATACTGTAATTCTCAAGGGTTCACTTACAACTTCTCCTCACCTCGAACTCCTCAGCAAAATGGAGTTGTAGAAAGAAAGAATCGAACTCTCCAAGACATGGCAAGAACCATGTTGGTCCAATACTCCCTCCCAAACCAGTTTTGGGCTGAAGCTGTAAGTGATGCAACCCAAAACGAGCGGAAGCTAAACACGATACAAATAATGCGGAAGCGATAAAACACAAGATAGATGATATCAAAGATATCGGGAAACAAGGATTGGGGAGTCAAGAAACGAGAAGAAAGAACGGATAATTGGAATTCAAGACATGAATTAAATTATCCAAAAGGGAGAATGAAACTCGAACCTTACAAGGAATTCACGCTAGTGGTGAATCTCCATAGATTCCAAGTCAACGAGATACATGAAGCCTCGGGCTTCGACAATAAAGGCTAGGCCTTCTCTCAGTTCTTTGTACTCTCAAATGTTCATACAATCTAAACTAATGAAATGAAGATCAAATGTGCTATATATACATTTACACTGAAAATGGACAAAAATGGCCCTACAGCTGATTCTGGTTCGCTGATCAACCTCTCTTCATCGCGATCGCACCAGGGAGGCTCGCGATTGCGCAGGAAACAACTTTAGTCTTCGCGATCGCGCAAATGGCTCGCGATCGCGTAGGTCTCTAGCATCTTCACGATCTTCAGCATCCTCAGCTTTCGCCTTCGCGCTCAAAGGCACGCTGTCGGGCAGGCCAATTCAATACTCTTCGCGATTTCGTGAGAAGGTGTCGCGATCGCGAAGAACAAAAGTTCTTCCTTAGGCAGTGAGCTCCCAGTGTGCTCCCCTGTTTTGCCCTGTTTTGGGCTTCCTGTTTTCCTACCCTATTTCCTCCATCCTCGGCGCTCCAATGCGTGATCTTCCAAGACGTTCCCGGAGGCCTTGACTCGTATCCGTTGTGCTCTCAAGCTTGGCTTTTGATGGTTGTCGTTTTAGGCCATTTTATATTGCATCATCCTCCCCTTCTTGAAAGGATTTCGTCCTCGAAATCGAACCATCAAAACCTACAATCAAAACAAGCACAACCAAAACTTCCTACTTCACAAGTAGGTTAGCTTAACAAGAATAAGTGCAAGTGGTGTGGAAAACACACTCTTTTGATAGAGCCAAGCATCAATACCTATTAAAAAGCTTATGTCCCCAAAGGAGACAACATAGTCTTGGCTCGGCAAGAACTAGCACTCATTTTCAAAACAAGCAAAGAGATCAAAGTCATGCAACATGTAGCATTCAAATGTTCTATGACCCCTAAGCTTACTATCAACACACCAAGCCTTCAAATCAATTTTATCACAATGTGACACATCGGCTTTGGCATGCTCATCACTCAAGGTGTGCTCAACATATGGAATGAAGTAAGTAAAATAGTTCAATTCACAACTAACATCGACTACTCCACTCCCCTTCTTAAGAGCATTCTTACACACACCGAGAGGTACCTCCTCACCTCCCAAATCAACCCCAAGACAATCCTCCTTATTGGACAAGCTCCAAAGGAAGGTCTCCAAAATAGGTCCTTCATCATTATAGTCCCCACAACGAAGGCTAGGACTACTAGAAGATAGGTCGACACGACCAACACCAAGACCACTCTCCTCACTCGGAGTTCCAAACGTTGGATCATCCATAGAGCCTAACTTGACAAACCATGGAGGTTCGACTCTACTACCGACCCTAGTCCGATACAATTCACTACCACAAATGAGATTGCCTTCAAACAATAGAAATGTAAAGGCATGTACCTCAAATTCATGGTTACACAAAAGCATGGAATCAAGACTAGGTCCTTCACTCTCACTCGAGGAGTCATCGAAAATAAATCGATCCATCTCACACACGAGAGACTCCTCAAGGTCACATCCATCCTCACTACGACACAAGGAACCACCACTATCAATTAAGCAATCAAAGGGAAGAATAAGATTATCATGCAATTCATCTTCTCCTTTATCAAATATAGGTGGGGTGTCATAACAAGGTTCACAAGCAAGGTCAACTACGACATCTTCACTAAAGAGAGGTTCAATGAAAACCGAGCTCACATCATGATGTGGTTTTTCAACCCTCTTAACTAGTGGTTTAATTTCACACACAAGTTGACCCGAAGGCTCTACACTAGTTGCAAACACATTATACTCATGCAAATCATCAACTAGCATAGAGTTGTTACAAACAAGATCACAAGACAAGGAAGTGTCATGCTCAAGGGAGGAAGAACTAACACATACCTTTGAAGTGTCATGAACTTCTCCACCTCGTAGCTCACATTCGGCATCTCCTTCACCTTGTCTTCCTATCTCGGAACATGATTGAGGCTCCATCGGTTTGCCTCCAAGAAAACACAAGAATTCAAACACATAGAAGAAAAAGATAAAGGGTTAAGGTTAGAATACGGGGTACCCTCACTCTCAATTTTTCTTTTTCCCTCTTTCTTTTCCCTCATTTTTTTCCTAGGTTGGGTGTAAATTCGGGTGGCGACAACTCACTCACGTCACTCAACACAACCTCTCCTTTTTCCACTCGAGAGTTGTCACCGGTCGCTCCCTTACTCCTCTCTATCTTTTGTCTCTCAAATTCGGGCGAATTGGGACGAGGCCCAAGAATACCCATAGCCGGAGTAGGTGGACTTTTTACGTCAACCCAGAATCTAGGACTAGGAGACTCATCACTTGATGTCTCCTTCTTCTTTGTTGGTGAACCACTCGGCTTTGAAAGTGGCTTTGGGCTCACCTTGTTGACATTTGCCAACTCTTTTGTAGAACTAGTCCCACCATTGCTTGTGTTTGTTGGATCTCTTGTTTGCACATTGTTGAGCATGGAATGAAGTTCCCGATCCTTGCTCCTTTGCCTAGCCAAAGAAGGGGTACTAGTAGGCACTCGGCTCTTCGCCCGGTAAGACACAAAGTCATAGACTCTTTGCCCCACGCCCACAAGATATGCACCCTTCACCACACTATATTGCACCCTCTTCCCCTCCAACCACGGCTCACCCATCCACACATCAACATGACGCATGGGATACACGTCACACCACACATAGCATTTATAATTCCCATGAGATATGAGTACCCGAGCCTCCTTAGAAACCCACACTCCATCATACTCATAAGGATGCTCTAGCTTATTGCATGGTATCCTAAGCCTATCAACCAAAGAGGTGCTAATACAATGGGCATCGGTATCACCAATCTTGAGCAAGTATCCTCCAATACCATCTATCCCAACAACGAACCTACATCTACCCAAGATTTGTAGATTGGCATCCAAGTGAGATCTTGAATGCCCAAAAGTGTCAACTCCGACAACTTGGGTCTTCCTTATCCCTCCACTAGTGGCAACACCACTAGAACAATCTCCACTTCCCGTCACTCTCCCAACATTAAAATTGTTGTTGGAAGGAGCCTTGCCATGGAACCCATAAGTGCCTCTCACCTTAGTTCCATAGCCCATAGTACTACTCCTACTACAACCATCCACGCCCCTCACGGCACATAACCCCTTTGTAGCAAAAGCAACACCATCTATCATACCACCCTCCACATGGGAATTAGAAGCATTAGGTCGCTTAGCGTACCTAGAAGGTGCAAGCTTCTTCCTTCCCACGGAACAACCACCACCACCTCCCATGCTAATGGAAGGTCCTCTACTACTCCCTTGTACACCGTTAGCAACACTAAGAGAAGATGCATAAGAATAACCCACATGCTCAACATCACCATCAACTCTACCTATGTCACTTTCATCAATATCAAATTCTTCACAAGAAGAGTAAGTAGGATCATCATACCTTGAAGCGTCACTATCCTCGGGTTCTTGACTAGAAGCATAAGTATCATCACATTCTTCATCACAAGCTTCATAGTCTTCACCAATCTCACGATCATCATAGTGAACCGCTTCATCAATATAGGAGCCATGGTTTCCATCATCATAGTAATGGCCATCATCACCCTCATAGGAACCATAGTCTCCATCATCACCATACGAGTCATAGCACCTCGCATCATCGCCACATGAGCCATAATCTACTCCATCATCATTATCCGACATTGTTGCAATCACCAAAGAACAAAACCTCCCAAAAGTCACTCCCTCACGTGTATCACTCAATATATGCCCACTCAAGAGCGAGGCCTTATCAACTTGGGAACCAAGGTAATCACAACTAGCATGTCCAAGTTAAAGTTCGGAATAGAATTAATGAGACTCGATGTACGGACGGCTATTTAAAGTGCGCACTTGAGGCCAAAAGGAGTTCTACGACTCTTCTTTGAATTCTAATCTCCTCTACGCACGAATACCTAATACGCTAAAGGATTAGTGTCTTTCAAGTAGGCCAATTACCTTCAAAACACTAACCAAGAGGTATAGTAGAAAACGGGACACAAAAGATTTGACTCGAATTGGCACCAAACGGATTTGGAATCGGATGAAATTTCGTTTGTGATCTAGAAACTCATCATATTTAATGAACCAATTGGAGTCATGATGTTTGGAAACTATTCGGAAGCCGTTGCGAACATTCTGTCCCAAAACTGGAAATCTGGAATTTTTTTGTTCTTCGCTATCGCGACTAGACGCGCGTGATTGCGAAGGGTTAAATTTTAAAAAAATAATTTTGCTCTTCGCTATCGGAGAATTGCTCTTCGCGATCGCGAAGGGTTAATTCCTGCAACTTTCACAGCAGCTCAAAAACGGGTTTTGGCGATTTTTGGCCAACTTTTTGGCTCGATTTCAACCCGATACACAAAACCAACGATACCCAAAGGTGTATACAACTAATATCATCAATCCCCAATAGTTTTTCAACCCCAAACAACAACAACAAGCTTCGATTCAAGATTGAAGCATTTTCAAGAATTTTTAAACTTTTTGATTTTGATTTTCGAAATTTTTGAATCGTAACACAAAAATACGAGATATGGGTATCAAAACGACGGGAATACAATAAGGAAAAAACCCCACTACTTTTTATCACTCGGGGATTCGTATCCAACCCGCTCGACCAAATTTTGTCAAGTTTTCTAGTTTTTCAATTTTTTTGTTTTTCTTCAATTTTCAAGAACAAACAACAACACAATAACGATACTAACACGTTGAACAAGGAACGGGGGTTTGTAAGAACATAACCCGAGCCTTGCTCTGATACCAACTGATGCAACCCAAAACGAGCGGAAGCTAAACACGATACAAATAATGCGGAAGCGATATAGATGATATCAAAGATATCGGGAAACAAGGATTGGGGAGTCAAGAAACGAGAAGAAAGAACGGATAATTGGAATTCAAGACATGAATTAAATTATCCAAAAGGGAGAATGAAACTTGAACCTTACAAGGAATTCACGCTAGTGGTGAATCTCCATAGATTCCAAGTCAACGAGATACATGAAGCCTCGGGCTTCGACAATAAAGGCTCGGCCTTCTCTCAGTTCTTTCTACACTCAAATGTTCATACAATCTAAACTAATGAAATGAAGATCAAATGTGCTATATATACATTTACATTGAAAATGGACAAAAATGGCCCTGTAGCTGATTCTGGTTCGCTGATCAACCTCTCTTCATCGCGATCACTCCAGGGAGGCTCGCGATCGCGCAGGCAAGAACTCTAGTCTTCGCGATCGCGCAAATGGCTCACGATCGCGCAGGTCTCCAGCATCTTCACGATCTTCAGCATTCTCAGCTTTCGCCTTCGCGCTCAAAGGCACGCTGTCGCGTAGGCCAATTCAATACTCTTCGTGATCGCGTGAGAAGGTGTCGCATCGTGAAGAACAAAAGTTCTTCCTTAGGCAGTGAGCTCCCAGTGTGCTCCCCTGTTTTGCCCTGTTTTGGGCTGCCTGTTTTCCTGCCCTGTTTCCTCCATCCTCGGCGCTCCAATGCGTGATCTTCCAAGACGTTCCCGAAGGCCTTGACTCGTATCCGTTGTGCTCTTGAACTTGGCTTTTGATGGTTGTCGTTTTAGGCCATTTTATATTGCATCAGTAAGTACTGCTTGTCATATCCTAAACAGGTGCCTTATTCGCCCTATACTTAATAAGACCCCCTATGAACTCTGGAAAGGATATTCTACCACTAGTAGGTCCTATAGGGTTTTTAATAAAAGGACACTATCTGTTGAAGAGTCAATGCATGTAGTTTTTGATGATTCTTTAACCAGTGTCGAGAAGGTTAGTGATGCAGATGAAGAAGAAGTTCTCAGGACTCAGCCGACTGCTCCAGAAATTTCAGCAACAACCACTGAGCCTCCAAATACAAAATCTCAAGGAATTGAAGAGTCAGCTCCTATCTCAGAACAGTCTGAGTCGACTACACTTGCAAACCTCAAAGATTTGGAAGTCGTGGTACCCAATGAATGGAGAAGTGATCCTGACTATCCTCAGAAACACATCATTGGAGACCCACGGGAAGGTATGAAGACAAGAAACTCTTATAAATCTAACCTGGCTTTCATCTCACAGATTGAGCCCAAGAAAATAAACGAAGCCCTTTAAGATGAATCATGGGTTCGCCATGAAAGAAGAACTTGATCAGTTTGAGAAAAATCAAGTATGGAAGCTGGTTCCCAAGCCTAAAGGGAAATCCATCATTAGTATAAAATGGGTCTTTCGAAACAAACTGAATGAAGAAGGTAAGCTGGTAGGAAACAAGGCTTGTCTAGTTGCTCAAGGATACTCTCAGATAGAGGGAGTCGACTATGACGAGACATTTGCCCCTTTTGCAAGACTCGAATCTATTCGAATGCTTTTAGCTTATGCATCTTTCAAAAGGTTTAAACTGTTTCAAATGGATGTAAAAAGTGCTTTTTTAAATAGTTTTATAAAAGAGGAAGTTTATGTTAGACAACCTCCAGGTTTCGAAAACTCCGAGATACCTCATCATGTTTTCAAATTATCAAAAGCTCTTTACGGTCTCAAGCAAGTTCCTAGAGCTTGGTATGAAAGACTTAGCTCCTTTTTGCTATCGCATGGATTTTCAAGAGGAAAAAGTGACAAAACTCTATTTATTCAAAAATCCTCTGTTGACATCCTCATTATACAGATATATGTGGATGATATTATCTTTGGCAGCACTAATCCTACTCTATGCAAGAATTTTACAGCACTAATGTAGGGAGAGTTTGAGATGAGCATGATGGGCGAACTCATGTTCTTCCTAGGACTGCAAATCAAACAGTACGAAGATGGCATCTTTGTTTGTCAAGCTAAGTACACTAAGGAGCTTATTCTTAAGTATGGCATGAATGAAGCAAATTTTGCTAAAACTCCCATGAGTGCTGCCACTCATCTAGTAAGTGACACCAAAGGTATGAGTATCAATGTCTCTCTTTATCGAGGTATGATTGGATCATTACTCCACTTAACTGATTGTCGGCCAGATATTATACTCTCAGTATGTAAGTGTGATCGCTTTCAGTCAGCTCCTAAAGTGTCTCACGTAACTGCTGTCAAAAGAATTCTTAGATATCTTGTTGGAACAGTGAATTATGGCTTATGGTATCCATGTACGAATTATTTTGATCTCATTGGATTCTCAGATGCTGATTATGCAGGTGATAGAGTAGATCGTAAAAGCACCAGCGGTGCAAGTTTCTTTCTTGGAAAATCTCTTGTCTCGTGGCACAGCAAGAAAAAAGATTGTACAGCCCTTTCCACAGCTGAATCAGAATATGTTGCATTAGGACATTGTTGTACACAACTTCTTTGGATGGGCAAGCAATTATCTTATTATGATTTATTCTTTAAGCCTATTCCTATGTTATGTGATAATACCAGTGCTATCGAATTGTCCTATAATCATGTTGATAACCCTAGGAAAAAACATATAGACGTTCGTTATCACTTCATTAGAGATCATGTTCAAGATGGTGATGTTGATATTGCATTTGTGAGTACAGATTTTCAATTAGCTAATATTTTTACTAAACCTCTTTTAGAAAAAAGATTTTGTGGTTTACATGATTTGCTTGGAATAATTCCTGACCCCTATTAGCAGATTGTGTCCTAAAATATCACTTGGCTTTAATTATTTCCGTTGTGTTATAGTAATATATATATACACTAATAAGTATAGGTTCTCTCGCCTGTGATAATTTACTTGCCATTATTACTCTCACCTTTTATCTTGTCATTATTACTTTTATATGTTGTCTTGAGTTTGAAAAGGTGTCAGGCGGCGTGGCATCGGTTTCCAAGGCTCTGCACCCCCTCACTTCACATCACGTCTCTTCACTTGTGCACCCCTTCACCTCACACGAAACCTTCCCTCTTCCTCTACCCACCTTTAAATCACTCACAAATCCTACACCCTTCACATTCCAACCTTTCCCTTTTAACCTACACCATTAAAATGGCCAGAAAAACTTCCTTCTCGGCTCGTCACAGTCAGCGCACAAAATCCAAACTACCCAAAAACTCCACCACTCTGGTTCCAATGGATTCAGACCAATCATAAAACACAATGTCAAACTATGGAACCCCTGACGAAAACCCTAATCTTTCAAAGAAATCTGGTAAACGACCCATGGAAAGTGATGATGGCAATTGTGTGAAAAGACTCAAGAAGGAGTTTTCTCTTGCTGATTTAGACGAAACCTTGGATTTCTAGGATAACTCTGCTCATGATAAACCTGATGCTATCAAAGACAAGCCTCTGGCCCACGGGAGACTTGTTGATTTGGACGCCATGGAATCCCTAAATTGTGATCTCAAACCTTGATTCCATGCTCAGGACTGGTCAAATTTCTTCTCCACTGACTCTGCTGACATTCCTGAGGATCTGGTAGGACTTTTCTATGCAAATCTTCGACCCTGCTCTTCTGAGGGTTTTGAGACAATGGTTCTGAACACTAGAATTGTGGTCACCAAGTCTATTCTGTGTCGCATCTTGGGGTGTAAGTTTTCTGGTTACTCTGAATTCTTTAAAATTTCATGGCCATCTGATTTTGAAGTATCTTTTGAACAAGCCAAGACGTTTTATGTGAAAAGTATGATATTCCTGAAGGCCAACTTGGGCCCATAGACTTGTCCTTTGAAATTCGTGTTCTTGCACATATTGTTGGTACTACCTTGTTACCTAGGACAGGTTCACTTGGTTCTCTTTCACAACGTGATACTTTGATAGTCTATTGTTTAGTTACTAAGAAGAAACTAGACTTGGCTACCTGGATTATTGAGTACATGCTTGAAAGTGTTGCTGAATGTGCATCTCTACCATATGGGTTAATCATTACTCGAATTCTGCATTTTTATCGCGTTGACATATCTGCCTGGAAAACCTGTTCTTTGACTGCTTGCTACAATTCTCGCACTTTTGCATCTATGGGTTATGCTCGCATTGATGGTATTTAGGTTCGCAAGGAAACCAAGACCTCTAAACCTGTCACTGACCATGCTGGTCCCTCCAAATCCTCTATTCCTTGTGCTATGGATGAACCCTCTGTAAAACTTAAAGATGCAATAACTGATTTAAATGACCTGATGCTTAGTCTGCACTTCAAGAGTGAAAAAGCCTCGGAAGACATCAATGAACTCAAACTGGATGTTGGTAGGTTCTCTCTTAAGTTAGACACTGTTGCGACTGACTCTGCTGCTGCTATTAGACAGGTACATGCCAGGATTGATGCTGTCTCTACAGATGTTCAGGCTCGGATTGATGCTATGTCTAGAGATGTTCAGACAAAGCTGGACAGGATGACTGACAATGCTGTGAACACTCTTACATATTTCCTTGCTCCTCGCTAACTATTTCTCTGGTTCTGTAATATTTTGAATGATTTAGACATTTATTTTGCTCCTTTTTGCTGATGCCAAAGGGGGAGAACAGACCTATGCCCTCTAGCATTCATGTAAATTAAGTATCTATGTGATTATGGTAATTATGGTTGCTCATTGTTGCTCCCAACGCACACGCAAGTATACGTGGTCGACAAGTAATAAAGTGATAAGTAGAGTATCGTTCCCACGAGGACTATTCAGACTGGACTCCTAATAAAAAATTCCTTAACAACTATTCAGGGATCATTTCCAATAGTGAGAATATTATCAACTACAAAAATAGTAATTAAAATGGTAGAAGTGAATTCAAAGAATGGAGCAAAAACTGGTTGTTATCAGTAATAAGGAGACGGTCCAGGGTTAGAGCCGCGACCAATCCAGTTGAGTTATCCTGTTGATTCCACTTCTTAAGTCCCAAGATTGCTAACTAACAGGTTAATTGTACCCGTAAAAACCTGTCGATTCTTCACGGTCTATGCAAGCTACTCTAACGCCTATATTTTTATGGAGTTAAATCACATGCACGCATTAACGAACTCTGTATTTAGCTAAGCAAGGTGAATAGGTATATGTCTATCCTACCCACAAATTGATTCCCCGATGCCCAGGTTCGCAATCAAGCCCTATTCTTTCTTATGTGCGTTCATAAATTCCCTCTGTCGAGTTCAATCTAAGAACCGTAGATAGTGTTCAATTATTCGGCCGTTATAATCAAACAATTATGATCAAGAAAGAATAAACAATCTGTAATTGGAATTCAATTCATGGAAATCAACATTCAAACCTCAACCTTCATGAATTCGCTCTAACCCTAGAACGATATATTTAGCTACGCTTACTCATAATAACAACACAAGGATTTGATGAAATAATGAAATAATGATGTAATAAATTAATGGAAGGAAGAAAAACCCTTGTTCAAGATGTTATGAGCTCTCAAATTTGCTCCAAAGTCTGAACTTCTCTCCAAAACTAAGTAGAAGAGTATTTATAATGTTTACAAAAGCTTAGCAATTAGTTACGCGTAAACCTAGACGAAATAGGACGTCCAAAAAAGCTCCAGGGGTGCTATAGGGGGCGCCCCGCGCCTCAAAACGCGCGCAACCAAGCAGAGTCCGTCGAATCTCGCACGCAACGGCCTCGCCCCGCGCCACAAAACGCGCCAGAAAGTGTGCGCTATAAGGGGCGCTCCGCGCCCTAAACTGCGCCAGGCTATTTTCCTGCTTTCGTCGTTCGCAGCTTGCTTCATTCCGTGCCTTCGCGTGCTCGATCCAATCCTCAATACAAATTCAATATTTTCTTGCTCGATTATGCTCTTCAAAGCTCCAATTGCACTTCATAACAACCTACAATCATACGACATACAATAAGTGCAAAATCACATTCATCAACTAGAAAATGTGCGAATAAAGTATCCAAACGTGAGGAAATATTAAGGAAATATAGGCATAAAATGCCAAACATCACCACTCCACACTTGAACCTTTGCTCGCCCTCGAGCAATCACAAATGACTCCCCAACCTAGGTAGAACAGGTCTGCCTATGACTATGGTTGATACCGACCATTGAACAAATGCATACATGACTACTATGGGTCCAACAAACATGCCAATAATATAACAACTCAAAAAAACGAGACCAACCACCCCAAGACAACTCAAATGCACAAACTCGACTCATTGCAACCATGCTCCCACAAAGTCACCCCTACCTACTCCACCAAGAAGCCACGACTTCACCTCTCTCATGTAAACCGTGTGCCCTCACCAACAATGAAGCAAGAGAGTGTCCCCCAAATATCACACACAACAATGAATATCAAGAATAGAACGGGGACAATAGCATAGAAAGAATTCACTCACTCTCATGAAAAGCTCACATGTCACACATGATGTACCATAGGCTTGCCCGTAGTGTAGGACTCCACTAATATATGCTCACTCCAATCGGGATTAACTAGGACTTTAAAGGGTTGTAATGTAGGCAAAGGGGCTGGTAGGATACATATGGATACTAGTGACTACCTCCCTAAGCACTTTAATACATCACATTCAATTTAAGCACATATCTCATCAAAGCCAACAATTTCACCAAACCAACAAATTTTTTCACACACCTCTTTCAACAAGTAGCAATTTTTCTTTTAAGCACACACTAGCAAGGATGGATATTCTTTTCTCTTTTTTTTTTTTTTTCAATTTTTTCAGCTTTTTTTTTTTTTCATTTGTTTTTTTCTATCCAATTCTTTCCAAACCTTGCCAATGCTCCTTCAACTACTTCACAATTTATCAAGTTTTCCCTCATTGGTTCCACTCAAATACCTCCCAATACTTCAAACACAAACTCCACAATACTATAAAATTATCAATTAAAGTGCTTAAGGAGTAAAGGGTCAAAAGAAAGAAATTAGGAACAAGTGGGTAGGACTGCGGTGTGGGCTCCAACAAAAAGTCAAAGGGGTCACAACAATCAAGGGTGCATATAAAGAAAGGCAAATCAAGGTAAAAGGCTTATCCAAGAAGGCCTGTATCATCTCCCGACTAGAGCAAACCTAGGATTTCGCTTTGCACACACACGAGCAAGTTCTAGACACCAATATGCAAACATGGAGTACAATAAGGATATGCCTCACAACACACATTGCACACAGTCCACACAAAATAATTTCATCACAACTCTCAATCAAACAAATAAGGTGCAATTTCTGGGAATTTAAGCACTAATGCACAACGGTTCACAACAAAGTCAAGTGTGTGGACTCAAGCGTCTCAAGGGGGTCATTCCATTTTTTCTAGGCATGAATCACAATTTAAAACCAAAAGACACCCCAAATAGCACATGCTCAAGTGCAACTACATCGGTATCAAATAATTCAAAGGCACCTAGCATTCTACCTATTCCTTTCGTCTAGGGCCACCTATAACTAACTACTCTATTCTTAAAAAAAAAAATAAATAAATAAAAACTACCCGGTTCAAAGGCCTCCCCGTGGAAAAGAACCGAGGCCATAAGAAAAACTACGGGGTGGATGACTGTACCACTAATTAAAATTAAAAATAAAATCTTTTTGGAATTTTTCATTAGTTTTCTAATTTTTTTTCATTTTTTATATATTAAAGCAAGAAACAAATAAAAATAAAGTCAAGTGACAAAAATAAAAATTTCTAAAACTAAATTCCTAAGGGTACAATCATCCATAACCTCAAAAACTTGGGAAGTCCCCCACCCCACACTTAAAACTAAGCAATGTCCTCAGTGCGACAAAAAATAAAGTACAAGAGGTAAAAGAACTTCCCTGAAGGCTCTAGTTTCCCTGAAGACTCTAGTCCTTGGTGCTAGCATCCTCCAAGCTTCGGTATAGTATGAGGTACTCGGACTTCCCCAATCAGGTCAACAATATTAGGCAGGGGTGAGGACACCACACACTTAAACTCGACATTACATGAACCTGCAATCCAAAGACAAAAAAAAACTACGTGACACTATAAATAAAATAATACAAGTACAAATTCGGGTTGCCTCCATGTCAATAATTGCCTTCGAGGTGACTAAGAATGGTATCCCCAAAATGATTGGAGCTTCTCGGTCCTCTTCATAATCTAGGACTACAAAATCAGCAGAGAATGTAAACTTTCCAACTTTAAGCAACACATCCTCCAACTTACCATCAGGGTGAGTGAGTGATCCATCCGCCATCTTAAGAGTAACTGAATAGGGCTTGATTGCTCCTAGCCCTAACCTTTTGCAAACAGATAGAGGCATGAGATTTATGCTCACACCCAGATCACACAATGCACCAGTGATATTATGCCCTCCAAGGGTGCAAGGAATAGTAAACCTCCCAGGATCTTGAAGTTTTGGAGGTAGCATGCTCAAGATTGTGCTACACTTCTCGACTAACTCAACTGTATCTATCTCTTGAGGCTTTTTCTTCTTGATTAAAATCTCTTTTAAGAACTTCACAAAGGACGGCATCAATTCAAACACATCAGTCAAAGGAATGTTAACTTGAAGCTCTTTCAACATACTCAAAAATTTTTGATACTGGGCCACATCCTTCGATGGTATAAGTCTCTGCGGGAATGGTGGAGGCGGCAGAGGTGCCTCCTTTTTCTCTTCTTTCTTCTTTACCTTCTCCACTTTTCAACTTTTTCTATTTCAGCTTTCTCCTCAGACTTGGCCATCAGCTCTCCACCTTCAATTAAAGTCACTGCAAGACATTGCTCAGGCCCTTTTCTAACAGTACTCGATCCAGCATCACCAGGGGGTGCTCCCTGTTGTCTAGAATTTGTAGCGCCCACCAACTGCCCCAACTGGTGCTCCAGGTTCTTTTGAGCATTGACAAGATCTTCTATGGCATGTGCATAGTCTGCAGTGTCAGCTATCATTCTCTGTTGGCCTGCCATTATCTGCTTTAGCATATCTTCAACTGAATTGCTAACCTGCTGTGGTGGAGCTGGAAGTGGTTGGTAATTATTAGGGGCTCTCATATTGGCTTGATAATAAGCATTACCAAACTGATTTTGACCCTACGTCCTGTTTTGATTACCCACGTAATAAATTGACTCTGGATTAGAAGAGCAAACCTCTGTAGCATCATCTTGACCATAAACCTCACAAACACTCTGGAGTTGTTGCACTGGAGCCACAGGTTGCTGGGTCTTTGGCAGAGCTAGCTTGCTAATTTGGTTGGAAATAGCATCCATCTTCGCCCTCAGCTCTGAAACTGCATCTAACTGAAGTACCCAAGCAGATTTCTGCGTAGTAGCTCTACTATCTCCCTGCCAATCAGGATTGCTCTGCGAAAACTTATCTAGTAATTCATAGATCTGGTTAAAGTTTAAGGCCAGTACTTGGCCTCCAGCAGCAGCATCTACCACGATCTTAGTATGCGCAGTCAACCCCTCAACAAAAGTATGTGCCAGAACCTCGTTTGATTGGTTATGATGTGGACAATCTCTCAATAAAGCTTTAAACCGCTCCCAGGCCGAATACAAAGACTCTCCTTCTCTCTGTCTGAAGGACATAATATCACTCCTCAGCCGGGCTGTCTTGGCAGATGGATATAATTTAGCTAAGAACTACTTAGCCAAATCATCCCAAGTAGTGATAGACCCAGGCTTTTCAGCCTTAAACCACTTCCTTGCTGCCCCAATCAGTGAAAACGGGAACAATGTCAAGCGAACATAATTAATAGGAACTCCCGTCGGTGTATATGTATCACTGATCTCCAAGAAATTCTGAATGTGTTGCTGCGGATCTTCACTAAATAATCCAGCAAATTGTCCAGTCGCATGTAACAGTTGTATCATGCCGGACTTAATCTCAAAGTCTCCAGTAATTTCAGGCTTAACCATGCTCGAGGGTACTCCCTCCAGGCTGGGGAGAGTAACATCTCGCACAGCTAAGGTGCGTTCTTCAGCCATTCCTGTAGGTAAAGATCAAGCAGGACCTAATACCTGAAACAGCACAAACTCAAAACAAAAATTAAACCTGAATAGATAATAAGTAATCGTTCAAAAAGAAATCTGTCAATTGTTACTCCCCGGCAACGGCGCAAAAACCTTGTTGCTCCCAACGCACACGCAAGTATACGTGGTCGAAATATAATTTAATTAAAATTTATAAATATAATTTTCCAAATAAAACTGCATTAGACAACATGCATTTACGTGTGTAATATTATTGTTAATCCCCTATTTATATAGTATTTATTTAATTGTGATTATAATTACGTAATTGCATTCATTTAGGCAGAAGACTTGTGCATCTATCCTACTTTGAAATTGCCAGACGGATACAAGATACCAAAGTTCGACCTGTTCAATGGAACTAGAGATCCTATGGCACATCTGAGAACATATTGCGACAAGTTGATTGGAGCAGGGGAAGATGAGAAAGTACGAGTGAAGCTGTTCAGTCGAAGCTTGGCCGGAGAGGCTTTGAGTTGGTTCTCTAAGCAGAAGCCTGGCACATGGCTCGGTTGGGAAGATATGGCAGCAGATTTCGTAGAACGATTTGGGTACAACACTGAAATGGTACCAGATCGTTTCTACTTGGAAAAGTTGAAAAAGAAACCCACAGAGACGTTTAGAGAATATGCTACAAGGTGGAGAGCAGAAGCTGCCAAGGTGCAACCCGCTATGGATGAAAGGGAAATAGTGAACATATTCATCCGCATTCAAGAGGACGTCTATTACGATAAGCTGCTGCATATGAAAAATCAGAAGTTTGCTGATGTAGTGTTGATGGGAGATGACGTAGAAGAAGGGCTGAAAAGTGGAAAGATTATTAGCCTAGCTGCACTACAGGCTACTAATAAGGCTCTCCAGTCAGGAAATGTGAGTCTCTCCAAAAAGAAGAAAGATGAAGTCTCTTTTGCGGCAACCATTCAAGACCCTGTTTTCAATCACTATTATCAAACACTGCCACCATTCCATCCCTACCATCACATACCACATGAATATTCCGTTTACAACACTCAGCCCACTCGGCCTATATTTCACACCCCAGCACCAAGCCGTCCCCCATACCAGCAAAATACTCAACCCAACTACCGAAATGCACCATCATACCCTCCCAGGCCTCGCCCCGAGGCAAACCAAAGACCTAAAAGAAACTACACTGCATTAGCTGAATCTCGCACCCAATTGTTCGAGAGATTAAGAGCTGCTGGGCTTATTGTCCCAATCCCTCAAAAGGTGCCAGACAATCCTTCACCACACTTTGATTACAGCAAAAGGTGTGCATACCACTCAGGTGGACCGGGGCATGAGACGGAGAGATGTTTTGCACTAAGAGATAAGATTCAAGACCTAATAGATGAAAAGATCATTAATTTGAAAGCGCCAAATGTGCACAAAAACCCGCTACCTAATTATGGAGATGAGAAGGTGAATATGATTGACTTTGGCGAAGAGTGCAATCTGGAAGGCACGATTATAAAAGCAAAAACTGTGTTTGATGAACACAAGTTTAGCACGGGGTACATCCTGGTTTGCAAAGCAAAAGATACAAGAGGTTATCATTCACTAGAGCAGTTTGTTCCAACTCTGAAACAAGCATCCATCTTTTCAAGCTACATGAAAACTCTCGAAGGAGAAAGACTTGCCGAAGGTGTTCATGATATAGAAGATGAGCTGACCGGTCTAAAGGAGCTATTCATGGAAGAATATGATGCAGCTCTTGAAAAGCATACTGAAGCCCCGAACATCTAGAAAGCTGAAGCTGAACAACTGAATCTGCAGCACATTCCAAGCATGCCGAGAACCTTAGTGGAGCTGGGGCATTAGTTATTTTCTTAAATAAAACACGACTCCGAGTCGTTAACTTTTATTTTCTTTGTTTTTCAACTTTGTTACATCGTTGTTTCCTTTCGAAGACTTTTTCTCAAGTCCAATAATAAAATCATTTCCATTTTTATTTTAAGTATGCATCATTCACTATCAGCAAAATTATTTTAATTCCATTGAATCTGCGACTGCGATGTGAGAATGCAGTCCAAGACAAGGAGTAGAAGCCAGACTATGACGATTCAACAAAGGACATTTTAAGGAACTTCATCGCTAATCGTGGAGATCTTACATCAGACAACTGAGACAAGAGCATATTGATGAAGATGACTTACAATTCAACGGAAAACAATAGAAATACATATAAGGAGAAGAATTAGACAATCTCAAACGGACTAAAAGCATACTCAAGCAATTGGCACTCATAGATAGCGAAGTATGAATACAACGAGCAATAGAATGACGAAGGCATTTACCAAAAGTTGGAGCAAGAGAGTTTATCCTAAAGTGGAATTCTCTAAATCGGATCCTTTACTCAGATGCAATCAAGAGATACTACAAATTGAGCAACATCCATTTTTATTGGATTTGAACTACGTAGCGACCTGATTCCCAAAAGGGGATACGTAGGCAGCCTACCCAAGGCACGGTCACATCATAAGAGATTTTTATTAGACACTGGGGCAGAATTTTTTGAGTTTCCCTCAAAAAATTCAAAGAGTGCATTACAACACACTGGGGCAGAATTTTTGAGGGACCTCAAAAATTCAAGGAAAATACAAGCAGCACACTGGGGCAGAAATTTTGAGCTTCACTCAAAATTTCAAGATGAAAGATCTTTGAACAGCAAATGGACATAGAGGAGATTATGTCCAAACAACACGTCACAGTCTATGATTCAATGGAATAAATTCGCATTACTCTTTAAACATCATTTTTCTCAAAACACATGCATATTCCTTTTTGTTCTCCCTTTTTGCCCACAGCTCGACTAAGGTTTGACGCTCGAAAAGAGGGATATGGCAAGAAAACAATTATGCAAGATGCAGCAGCAGAGTACGACACAACAAATGCGCAAGTAAACCTCCCCCCAGAATACTCACAAATTTTCTTTGATCGCAGGTTTACACATGTACCGAGCATACCTAACTACTCTTGCAAAGCAATATTCATCAACATGACAAGCATAAGATCCATGTCGGTGGATATATAGGGTCCGCAGCGGTGGGCATAACATCAATTTGAGAAATATAGAATCCATGTCGGTGGATGTATAGGGTCCGCAGCGGTGGACATGACATCAATTTGAGAAGTGTAGAATCCCTGTCGGTGGATATATAGGGTCTGCATCGGTGGACATGACAAGCATAGAATCCATGTCGGTGGATATATAGGGTCCGCAGTGGTGGACACGACATCAATTTGACAAGCATAGAATCCATGTCGGTGGATATATAGGGTCCGCAGCGGTGGACACGACATCAATTTGAGAAGTACAGAATCCATGTCGGTGGATATATAGGGTCCGCAGCGGTGGACATGACATCAATTTGAGAAGTATAGGATCCATGTCGGTGGATATATAGGGTCCGCAGCGGTGGGCATGACATCAATTTGAGAAGCATAGAATCCATGTCGGTGGATATATAGGGTCCACGTCTGTGGACATGACAACATTTGACAAGCATAGATTCTGCGTCGGCGGATATATAGGGTCCGCGTCTGTGGACACGACAAAAATTTGACAAGCATAGGATCCATGTCGGTGGATATATAGGGTCCGCAGCGGTGGACATGACATCAATTTGACAAGTGTTAAATCCATGTCGATGGATATATAGGGTCTGCATCGGTAGACATGACAAGCATAGGATCCATGTCGGTGGATATACAGGGTCCGCAGCGGTGGACGTGCCATCAATTTGAGAAGTATAGGATCCATGTCGGTGGATATACAGGGTCCGCAGCGGTGGACGTGCCATCAATTTGAGAAGTATAGAATCCATGTCAGTGGATATATAGGGTCTGCATCGGTGGACATGACGAGCATATGATCCGTGTCGGTGGATATATAGGGTCCGCAGCGGTGGACATGACATCAATTTGAGAAGTATTAAATCCATGTCGATGGATATATAAGGTCCGCGTTTGTGGACATGACAACAATGAAATAAACATATAACCCATGTCGATGGACATATATAAAGTTTGCATATATGGATAATTCAGCAATCAGAGGTATAGGGTCCGCGTTTGTGGGCAGTTCAACAAGTAAAGGAACACAGGATCCGTGCCTGTGGATACAGTTCAGCATTGAAAGCAACATAAGATGGAAAGTTTGGAGTCCATGTTTATGGACGATATATCAATCAAACAAACATAGGGTCCGCGTCAGTAGGCATGACATATATAGAATCCATGTCGATGGATATATAGGGTCCGCATCAGTGGACATGATATCATTTGAAGGAGCATAGAATCTGCGTCGGCAGATATATAAGGTTCGCAGTGGTGAACATGACAACAATTTGCAATAGAGCAAGGTCCGCCTCGGTGGGCATACTATTGGTAATACATTTGGATGAGACATCAATCAAATAAGTATCAGACAAAACAACCCCCTCGGCTCAACAGGAAAGTTTACTTTACTTTATCTTTACATCTATTGCATTTATCATGATTTTGCTGCAGGGTACGCCCCGATTTCTCGACAAATCCCTGTGTCATACTCTCACGCCTGCTCCCAAACATCACGGCCAACCATGCAACCTCAAAATCTCTAACACATACAAAGCAAAGCCTAATCCTACAGACAATGCCTTTTGCAACACCCGCCAGCTACCTATTTTGCCAAGTTCCAAGCTACAATTCCATACTCACACCAGTGGTCTACCTAATCCTTCCTTGTCGATTGGGTGTCAGTTTCGTGTTCCTTCCTAACTCGTGCTCGTCTACGTCAATCGTGCGTATTTTCGTGCTTAATCGCGTCCATCCATTTGAATCGTGCGCATTTATAAAACTCGTTTATTCAAGGTAGTATTGAAGATGAGGTCACCCATTTACCGAGATGAAGTGGAAACTATGTACCTATAAACTCCTCTTTATGGGTGTGTAGCGCGCCACATTTTCATAACTAGGACGATTATAAGCCTCTTTTCCCACGCTCGATTTGTTGAGGATACCTCACCTTCGCCAGTACCTTTACTTCATTCTTCATTTATCTCGCCAAAAGGCAAAGCACACATGAACCTAAACTTTACATACTCCGACAAGTTTACTCCTGACATCTAAAATCGTGCGTCATAAACATCTCACACAGGCAACATGCCATCCTAGAACTACACACGGCCTGATTCTCGTGAAACCCGAGATATGTAGGCAACTCAGAGAACAGGGTTCGGCCAAAAACTCCCCAAAATTTCCATTTGCCCTTTTCAATTGTTTTGCCTTCAAGTCGTGACAAAATTGGTTATTCCGTCAACTATCTTTGCCCGAATACTCTTTCATCGTCCCCGGGCAAAGAGGGGCAGCTGTTGACACCCAATTTTGTCCCTCCATTTTTCGCAATTTGGCTATATTTAATTAAAATTTATAAATATAATTTTCCAAATAAAACTGCATTAGACAACATGCATTTACATGTGTAATATTATTGTTAATCCCCTATTTATATAGTATTTATTTAATTGTGATTATAATTACGTAATTGCATTCATTTAGGCCATTTTCTAAAATATGTGTACTATTCGTGTATTTTTAACGCATTACAATATCATGTAATAATTATTTTTTGGCTATTTATATCTAATTAATATTATTTGTGGTCATCTATATTTATTCGTCATTAAATATATTTATTTATAATTATTTACAAAATTTCCTATTTTTATACTAATTATTTATATTTATAAGTATTTTAATTAAATACTAGCCAATTGCTAATTTACACCTATATTTCTACCACACTTAGTCCTCGTCATCACCTTTTGTCCATGTGTATGCCACCTAAGCCTACATCTCACTAAAACACAATTATACTACACGTACAACTCATCATGAGCATAGTACTACTATCCAAAGAACGCGTACAACTCATTTCTGCACGCAGTACAACCCCTCAAAGCCCCCCACTCTCCTTATCCACTTCAGCATATATACTTATACATATACTGCTCATATATACCCGCGTGCCTACGTGGCACAATCCTGGCCCTTCATCCCTTCAATCCGACGGCCCAAAATAAATCTTCCCATTTGATATTACAACCCCACCCCAATTCTTAAAACCCTAAAACATTACCCCATCTCATCCTAAACTCAGCATCCCCGATCCCATTTCCCTCTCTCCCCCTTTGCTCATAATCCGACTCGATACACCTCCAAATCTCCACCATATCTCCGTCGGCTCCTCCGCCATTAACGCCGCTATCTCCTCCGCGACCCTTCTCCTCCTTCCTATCCCTGATTACACGGGGACAAATCTCCCTCCCTATTTCTCGTTTATCTCGTGGAATTCGGAATAGGAACAAGGAATTGGGTGCGAATCTCGGGCATGACACACGCTTATTCATCACACACAAGGCAAGTAATTAAGGATTCGAATCTGAAATGTTGAAAGCGAACAAGAACTGAATCGGGTCAGTCGTGACCCGACCCTACGCCGAAATGGTATCGTCTTTCCTTTTTCTGTTTCTATTTTACTTTCGAATCACATGTCTATCCTTAGTTTTGTTCCATGATTATGTGCTCAAGTTGATTAAAATTAATTAAAGACGAGAATTGAGATAGTTTAAGTTACATTGGTTGGTTGAAGCTGATAAAATTTTAGTCATATGCTTGAACTGTTAGAAGCCATTATAGTTTGAATCGAGTCCTAAAAGCATCAGTCCGCTTAGTGAATTTGATATTATAGTCGTACTCTCTGCATATATAAATTTTTTACTTGATTTCTGAAAAGTAAAGGAGAAAGAATCACTTGAATCCTTTTAAATTTATAATGCTTTCCATATATATAATATCAGTTTTTGATTGAATATATTTTCCTTAGTTTAGTTAACAGTTTGACCATATCTATAGGCATCTTAAATTCAAATGGGAAAAACTATTTTGGGAAGTTCATATGCTGTAGAATCCCTTTGATTTGGCAGAGATTGATAGCTTAATGGTCTGACATTTGACTGATCTTGGAATGAGAATGTGAAATTCATACAACCCTCTCCCTAGCCCTATATAAACAGGGATATATATAGACCTTAGACAGAACCTTTCAGAGGCAGAAAAACATGAACAGACACTGATACAACTTTGAATACACCTTCAGACCTCCTCTACACTGAACACAGGCTCTTCCCCTGCACTTTCTCACCACCTCTGCCACTTCTCTACTCACCCCTGACACACACTTTACACTCTCTACCCCTCTCACATAATTTGATACACTGGAAACACTTTCTACTTCTCCTCTTCTTATTCCTTGAAGCATACAGATTGTTTTCCCCTCCATTGAAGTGACAGAAGTTGTTTGCTCATTTGTTCTGGTTCTTGTCCTGCTAGTTGAGAATTTTTGGCTTGCTTAATGGCTTCATTGCTACAACATCTTTCTGGTTGCCTCACTATCCTTTTAAATCTTTAAGGTATCTCTAAAACTGATTGAATGAACTCATTGGTGTTGCATATCTGTTATAAATCAATTTCTGGCTGCTGCTTGTTACTGTGCTGTTTGCTTGTCATTGGCCTCTTTTGGCCCCTCTACTAACCCTTATTATGCAGTTTTGGATAGCCTCTAAAGGGGTTATACCATTTGTTAGTCACATACAGGTTTTAACAGTCATATAAACCTTGCAAGAGGTTATAATGCTAAAGGTTTTCTCTCTTGGTGAGAGGCAGGGAGTTCTGGAAAAAAACTTCTCAGGATCCAAGGGACAAGGCCCTTCTCTCTTCTCTCTTTTTCCTAAAAGTTGTTATATAAGTAGACTTGAATGTTTAAATTATGTATTTGTTAGGAATTAAGGGTTTGTATAAGCACCATGAGGTGCCTCTAGTTATTTAGGACATGTGAAGCAGTGAATCGGCTATCCGGGGCCATTTCTAACCCTCTACTTGTTTGTTGTATGATTAGAAGGACTAAAATCATAAGGCAGGTTTAAAATTGGCTTAGTCATGCAATTTCTGCTTTTACAGTGGGTTTATATCTGAAATTCGAATCCAAAAATAGATCATTTATGCAAAGTAGAATGCTACAATCTGCACTTTATTCTCTTGAAAATTGCCCAAAACTGAAACTAGTGTTGAAGAATGGACTGTTTCTGCAAAGTTTAAGCTTCGAAATTAGATTGTTGAGGCTAAAATTGCAAGTCTGTGCGAAAACTAGACTGTTTCTGTAAGTCTGCAATTCTTAAAACGTCACAGCATATTTCACTTTCTTTAAAATGGTTAAAACTGAGACATCGCTGAAAACTGGATCATTCTTGCAAATATAATATTCTGTAACGTGATAGTTTGTTTAACAGTTTGAAATCCTTTTTATCCAATTACCCATTTAACTTGGAGGCTCACTTTTTTCTTAAAGTTTACAATATTGTCATTACTTGTTTTGTGTGATTAACATGACCGTATCATTGTTTGACGCCTAGTGGTCTAGATTGGGGCACCAATTAAACTTAGGGGTCTAGTTATTTTTACATTTTAAATAGTTATCCCAATAGCCTCCGGGATTTAAGTTGGGACGTATGTAAAATCTTTAGGACGTTTTAAAAACACTAGGAACTCGTTCTAGTTAAAAACATAAAGAGGGTATGGGGGTTAAGGGTAATTTAAGCCCCTCGGAAGTGATGAAATTACCCGAGCTATATATTGATAGTAGATTTTGAAACTATCGTCCCTTACGAAAGCCGGGTTCTGATCCGAATAGGGTAACAAAACCTAGGGTTGTTTATTTAAATATTTAAATAATTATATACTATTTAGTTTTGTGGCTGTTTGTGCAACATGACTATTTGTTTAAAATTATTTATGCAAATATATTAAATTGCTTATTTTACTTTGCATCCTATATCTCTTTTGTTTATTTTTTTAGTTTTTGTCCTTTTTTAAAGCAATATATATAACCCAATATAGAAAATCGGCCGGGAGCCACGTTTAGTGGAACTTAGGAGGTGCCTAATCCCTTCTTTCTAAGTTAATTTGAACACTTACCTAAATCTCTGATTAGTAGACCAACCCGGAGTTATTATTTGAATTAGAAATTAATAGGTGACCTAATACGCCTAGAATAATTTATTAGGTGGCGACTCCAAACTATCAACTCCAAACGAGTTATCCAAGTCGAACAACACCTTACTTTATTATTGAAAGTGGGGTGCGACAGAATGGCGACTCCACTGGGGATTAAATGTTCTAACCATTACGATTTTTTATATTGGGTTTATTATTGCTTTTATTACTTTGTTCAATACTAACTTTTTCTCTTTGCAGGTGGGCAATCTTTTACATTTTGCATTTTTTTATTATATGATATTCAGTATATTATTGAATTTATTTGTTGCATTTCGTTCATATTCCTCCACTCCTGGAAAATTGACACTTACACACACACAAACGATTACGTGGATCTCACGGTCGTTTCACTCTCAAAAAACCCTTTAGGAGGGACGGTTGGGATAAGTTGGTCCGTGGTACAACCAACAATTCCAAACGTTCCCACCCCTTGGTTGTCCGCCTGGGGGAACCATGTCCTTGTCTAGATTAGCCAACTCTTAATGAAGACTCCTTTTAGGGATCATTCATCATAGCATATCTAGGACCATTTTTTACTTCGGCTCATGTCTAAGTCTACTAGTTCACCATATTTGAATGAACCGAATGGGTTTTCAACCCTAAGGGACATTTAAATGTGTTATGTGTGCATCTATTTAACATTTAACGTGTCTAATGTAGACCATTTGTTCTCAAAAGTGTGGATCATCCTTTAAATTGATTTTTCTATTTTTGCATAACAAAATCAATTATTTATTTCTATAGATGGAAATCGTTATAGAAATCAATTATTTATTTCTATTTACATACGAAATTTTTTATTTCTACATTTATACAAAACCAATTATTTTATAAAATTATTTTTTGGGTTATGAAAGAAATTAATTTTTCTACTTTTATGAAAACGAAATCATAGACTTTAAATTAATTTCTTCTACTTTTAATGTAGCAAGATCACTTATTATTCCTATTTACCTAAAAATGTTATTTCACATTTATACAATAAAATTATTTTTCCGTTAACTTTGGGTTATGAGAACAAATGGGATGATGCATGATACACGTTAATATCAAAATCAAACTTAGGAAGACTTAACATCCTTGGCATGTTAAAGTCCATTAGCCAACTTCGTCCAAATGACGCCTATCATGCATCTTATATGTGTGGTTGTCTTGTTAGGCCTACCTCTGGCACAAAAGAGGTTCCTTGCATTATAAAACATGATATGTTTTGTATATGAAAATTATTATCTCAACACTGACTTATTTTATTTCATGTGTAAGTTTTACTCCCACTCCCGAGGTTGACTTGTGCATTCTGGCCGAGTATCAGTACCGGACGAGAACCAAGGGACCGGTTACAACTCCTCCCCCCTCACAAACTAGAAGAAGAGGAAAGGAAACATCATGTCTGAGTTGAATAATGCTGCTTTTAGTGACGATAACATTGGGAACAATGGAACACCACGCAAGCTTGCCCCAGTTGGGTATAACGAACATGTTGCTACTTTAGAGCAAAGAATTAAAGAACTTGAAGAGAAACTGACAATGGCCAGTTTACCCGTTGGTAACTCCGCCCATTCAGGAGAGTCTGTCGATCCGAGTGGGTCAGCCCGCCTTAACGGAAAGGACCCTATACACCCAACTGATCCACCCGTTGTTTATCAAACAGTACTACCAGCCACATACCAAACAGCACTCCCTGCTACTTGCGAGACAGCACCACCCGCTATCTACCAAACAACACCAGCTGCTACTTACCAAGCAACCCTACCCACCAGTTATCAAGCACCACCTCCTGCACATCCTACTTACATAAACACAAACTTACCTCGCACCGACACCGCATACCCGCAGCCTTACAACCCCATGTTCACTGCTGAAACCAAACAACTCACTTCGCCAGTCAAAAACCATGAAAACTATGAATGGGCGGAGGATGAAGCCAATGATGATGCGACAAAAGAGAAAGTTCGTAAGCTAGAGGCAGCCTTTAAGAAGTTTGAGTTAGGTAAAACTACTAAAGGTTTAGCTTATGAAGACTTGTGCATCTATCCTACTTTGAAATTGCCAGACGGATACAAGATACCAAAGTTCGGCCTGTTCAATGGAACTGGAGATCCTATGGCACATCTGAGAACATATTGCGACAAGTTGATTGGAGCAGGGGAAGATGAGAAAGTACGAGTGAAGCTGTTCAGTCGAAGCTTGGCCGGAGAGGCTTTGAGTTGGTTCTCTAAGCAGAAGCCTGGCACATGGCTCGGTTGGGAAGATATGGCAGCAGATTTCGTAGAACGATTTGGGTACAACACTGAAATGGTACCAGATCGTTTCTACTTGGAAAAGTTGAAAAAAAAACCCACAGAGACGTTTAGAGAATATGCTACAAGGTGGAGAGCAGAAGCTGCCAAGGTGCAACCCGCTATGGATGAAAGGGAAATAGTGAACATATTCATCCGCATTCAAGAGGACGTCTATTACGATAAGCTGCTGCATATGAAAAATCAAAAGTTTGCTGATGTAGTGTTGATGGGAGATGACGTAGAAGAAGGGATGAAAAGTGGAAAGATTATTAGCCTAGCTGCACTACAGGCTACTAATAAGGCTCTCCAGTCAGGAAATGTGAGTCTCTCCAAAAAGAAGAAAGATGAAGTCTCTTTTGCGGCAACCATTCAAGACCCTGTTTTCAATCACTATTATCAAACACCGCCACCATTCCATCCCTACCATCACATACCACATGAATATTCCGTTTAAAACACTCAGCCCACTCGGCCTATATTTCACACCCCAGCACCAAGCCGTCCCCCATACCAGCAAAATACTCAACCCAACTACCGAAATGCACCATCATACCCTCCCAGGCCTCGCCCCGAGGCAAACCAAAGACCTAAAAGAAACTACACTACATTAGCTGAATCTCGCACCCAATTGTTCGAGAGATTGAGAGCTGCTGGGCTTATTGTCCCAATCCCTCAAAAGGTGCCAGACAATCCTTCACCACACTTTGATTACAGCAAAAGGTGTGCATACCACTCAGGTGGACCGGGGCATGAGACGGAGAGATGTTTTGCACTAAGAGATAAGATTCAAGACCTAATAGATGAAAAGGTCATTAATTTGAAAGCGCCAAATGTGCACAAAAACCCGCTACCTAATCATGGAGATGAGAAGGTGAATATGATTGACTTCGGCGAAGAGTGCAATCTGGAAGGCACGATTATAAAAGCAAAAACTGTGTTTGATGAACACAAGTTTGGCACGGGGTACATCCTGGTTTGCAAAGCAAAAGATACAAGAGGTTATCATTCACTAGAGCAGTTTGTTCCAACTCTGAAACAAGCATCCATCTTTTCAAGCTACATGAAAACTCTCGAAGGAGAAAGACTTGCCGAAGGTGTTCATGATATAGAAGATGAGCTGACCGGTCTAAAGGAGCTATTCATGGAAGAATATGATGCAGCTCTTGAAAAGCATACTGAAGCCCCGAACATCTAGAAAGTTGAAGCTGAACAATTGAATCTGCAGCACATTCCAAGCATGCCGAGAACCTTAGTGGAGCTGGGGCATTAGTTATTTTCTTAAATAAAACACGACTCCGAGTCGTTAACTTTTATTTTCTTTGTTTTTCAACTTTGTTACATCGTTGTTTCCTTTCGAAGACTTTTTTTCAAGTCCAATAATAAAATCATTTCCATTTTTATTTTAAGTATGCATCATTCACTATCAGCAAAATTATTTTAATTCCATTGAATCTGCGACTGCGATGTGAGAAGGCAGTCCAAGATAAGGAGTAGAAGCCAGACTATGACGATTCAACAAAGGACATTTTAAGGAACTTCATCGCTAATCGTGGAGATCTTACATCAGACAACTGAGACAAGAGCATATTGATGAAGATGACTTACAATTCAACGCAAAACAATAGAAATACATATAAGGAGAAGAATTAGACAATCTCAAACGGACTAAAAGCATACTCAAGCAATTGGCACTCATAGATAGCGAAGTATGAATACAACGAGCAATAGAATGACGAAGGCATTTACCAAAAGTTGGAGCAAGAGAGTTTATCCTAAAGTGGAATTCTCTAAATCGGATCTTTTACTCAGATGCAATCAAGAGATACTACAAATTGAGCAACATCCATTTTTATTGGATTTGAACTACGTAGCGACCTGATTCCCAAAAGGGGATACGTAGGCAGCCTACCCAAGGCACGGTCACATCATAAGAGATTTTTATTAGACACTGGGGCAGAATTTTTTGAGTTTCCCTCAAAAAATTCAAAGAGTGCATTACAACACACTGGGGCAGAATTTTTGAGGGACCTCAAAAATTCAAGGAAAATACAAGCAGCACACTGGGGCAGAAATTTTGAGCTTCACTCAAAATTTCAAGAAGAAAGATCTTTGAACAGCAAATGGACATAAAGGAGATTATGTCCAAACAACACGTCACAGTCTATGATTCAATGGAATAAATTCGCATTACTCTTTAAACATCATTTTTCTCAAAACACATGCATATTCCTTTTTGTTCTCCCTTTTTGCCCACAGCTCGACTAAGGTTTGACGCTCGAAAAGAGGGATATGGCAAGAAAACAATTATGCAAGATGCAGCAGCAGAGTACGCCACAACAAATGCGCAAGTAAACCTCCCCCCAGAATACTCACAAATTTTCTTTGATCGCAGGTTTACACAGGTACCGAGCATACCTAACTACTCTTGCAAAGCAATATTCATCAACATGACAAGCATAAGATCCATGTCGGTGGATATATAGGGTCCGCAGCGGTGGGCATAACATCAATTTGAGAAATATAGAATCCATGTCGGTGGATGTATAGGGTCCGCAGCGGTGGACATGACATCAATTTGAGAAGTGTAGAATCCCTGTCGGTGGATATATAGGGTCTGCATCGGTGGACATGACAAGCATAGAATCCATGTCGGTGGATATATAGGGTCCGCAGTGGTGGACACGACATCAATTTGACAAGCATAGAATCCATGTCGGTGGATATATAGGGTCCGCATCGGTGGACACGACATCAATTTGAGAAGTACAGAATCCATGTTGGTGGATATATAGGGTCCGCAGCGGTGGACATGACATCAATTTGAGAAGTATAGGATCCATGTCGGTGGATATATAGGGTCCGCAGCGGTGGGCATGACATCAATTTGAGAAGCATAGAATCCATGTCGGTGGATATATAGGGTCCACGTCTGTGGACATGACAACATTTGACAAGCATAGATTCTGCGTCGGCGGATATATAGGGTCCGCATCTGTGGACACGACATAAATTTGACAAGCATAGGATCCATGTCGGTGGATATATAGGGTCTGCAGCGGTGGACATGACATCAATTTGACAAGTGTTAAATCCATGTCGGTGGATATATAGGGTCTGCATCGGTAGACATGACAAGCATAGGATCCATGTCGGTGGATATACAGGGTCCGCAGCGGTGGACGTGCCATCAATTTGAGAAGTATAGGATCCATGTCGGTGGATATACAGGGTCCGCAACGGTGGACGTGCCATCAATTTGAGAAGTATAGAATCCATGTCGGTGGATATATAGGGTCTGCATCGGTGGACATGACGAGCATATGATCCGTGTCGGTGGATATATAGGGTCCGCAGCGGTGGACATGACATCAATTTGAGAAGTATTAAATCCATGTCGATGGATATATAAGGTCCGCGTTTGTGGACATGACAACAATGAAATAAACATATAACCCATGTCGATGGACATATATAAAGTTTGCATATATGGATAATTCAGCAATCAGAGGTATAGGGTCCGCGTTTGTGGGCAGTTCAACAAGTAAAGGAACACAGGATCCGTGCCTGTGGATACAGTTCAGCATTGAAAGCAACATAAGATGGAAAGTTTGGAGTCCATGTTTATGGACGATATATCAATCAAACAAACATAGGGTCCGCGTCAGTAGGCATGACATATATAGAATCCATGTCGATGGGTATATAGGGTCCGCATCGGTGGACATGATATCATTTGAAGGAGCATAGAATCTGCGTCGGCAGATATATAAGGTTCGCAGTGGTGAACATGACAACAATTTGCAATAGAGCAAGGTCCGCCTCGGTGGGCATACTATTGGAAAGACATTTGGATGAGATATCAATCAAATAAGTATCAGACAAAACAACCCCCTCGGCTCAACAGGAAAGTTTACTTTACTTTATCTTTACATCTATTGCATTTATCATGATTTTGCTGCAGGGTACGCCCCGATTTCTCGACAAATCCCTGTGTCATACTCTCACGCCTGCTCCCAAACATCACGGCCAACCATGCAACCTCAAAATCTCTAACACATACAAAGCAAAGCCTAATCCTACAGACAATGCCTTTTGCAACACCCGCCAGCTACCTATTTTGCCAAGTTCCAAGCTACAATTCCATACTCACACCAGTGGTCTACCTAATCCTTCCTTGTCGATTGGGTGTCAGTTTCGTGTTCCTTCCTAACTCGTGCTCGTCTACGTCAATCGTGCGTGTTTTCGTGCTTAATCGCGTCCATCCATTTGAATCGTGCGCATTTATAAAACTCGTTTATTCAAGGTAGTATTGAAGATGAGGTCACCCATTTACCGAGATGAAGTGGAAACTATGTACCTATAAACTCCTCTTTATGGGTGTGTAGCGCGCCACATTTTCATAACTAGGACGATTATAAGCCTCTTTTCCCACGCTCGATTTGTTGAGGATACCTCACCTTCGCCAGTACCTTTACTTCATTCTTCATTTATCTCGCCAAAAGGCAAAGCACACATGAACCTAAACTTTACATACTCCGACAAGTTTACTCCTGACATCTAAAATCGTACGTCATAAACATCTCACACAGGCAACATGCCATCCTAGAACTACACACGGCCTGATTCTCGTGAAACCCGAGATATGTAGGCAACTCAGAGAACAGGGTTCGGCCAAAAACTCCCCAAAATTTCCATTTGCCCTTTTCAATTGTTTTGCCTTCCAGTCGTGACAAAATTGGTTATTCCGTCAACTATCTTTGCCCGAATACTCTTTCATCGTCCCCGGGCAAAGAGGGGCAGCTGTTGACACCCAATTTTGTCCCTCCATTTTTCGCAATTTGGCTATATTTAATTAAAATTTATAAATATAATTTTCCAAATAAAACTGCATTAGACAACATGCATTTACGTGTGTAATATTATTGTTAATCCCCTATTTATATAGTATTTATTTAATTGTGATTATAATTACGTAATTGCATTCATTTAGGCCATTTTCTAAAATATGTGTACTATTCGTGTATTTTTAACGCATTACGATATCATGTAATAATTATTTTTTGGCTATTTATATCTAATTAATATTATTTGTGGTCATCTATATTTATTCGTCATTAAATATATTTATTTATAATTATTTACAAAATTTCCTATTTTTATACTAATTATTTATATTTATAAGTATTTTAATTAAATACTAGCCAATTGCTAATTTACACCTATATTTCTACCACACTTAGTCCTCGTCATCACCTTTTGTCCATGTGTATGCCACCTAAGCCTACATCTCACTAAAACACAATTATACTACACGTACAACTCATCATGAGCATAGTACTACTATCCAAAGAACGCGTACAACTCATTTCTGCACGCAGTACAACCCCTCAAAGCCCCCCCACTCTCCTTATCCACTTCAGCATATATACTTATACATATACTGCTCATATACCCGCGTGCCTACGTGGCACAATCCTGGCCCTTCATCCCTTCAATCCGACGGCCCAAAATAAATCTTCCCATTTGATATTACAACCCCACCCCAATTCTTAAAACCCTAAAACATTACCCCATCTCATCCTAAACTCAGCATCCCCGATCCCATTTCCCTCTCTCCCCCTTTGCTCATAATCCGACTCGATACACCTCCAAATCTCCACCATATCTCCGTCGGCTCCTCCGCCATTAACGCCGCTATCTCCTCCGCGACCCTTCTCCTCCTTCCTATCCCTGATTACACGGGGACAAATCTCCCTCCCTATTTCTCGTTTATCTCGTGGAATTCGGAATAGGAACAAGGAATTGGGTGCGAATCTCGGGCATGACACACGCTTATTCATCACACACAAGGCAAGTAATTAAGGATTCGAATCTGAAATGTTGAAAGCGAACAAGAACTGAATCGGGTCAGTCGTGACCCGACCCTACGCCGAAATGGTATCATCTTTCCTTTTTCTATTTCTGTTTTATTTTCGAATCACATGTCTATCCTTAGTTTTGTTCCATGATTATGTGCTCAAGTTGATTAAAATTAATTAAAGACGAGAATTGAGATAGTTTAAGTTACATTGGTTGGTTGAAGCTGATAAAATTTTAGTCATATGCTTGAACTGTTAGAAGCCATTATAGTTTGAATCGAGTCCTAAAAGCATCAGTCCGCTTAGTGAATTTGATATTATAGTCGTACTCTCTGCATATATAAATTTTTTACTTGATTTCTGAAAAGTAAAGGAGAAAGAATCACTTGAATCCTTTTAAATTTATAATGCTTTCCATATATATAATATCAGTTTTTGATTGAATATATTTTCCTTAGTTTAGTTAACAGTTTGACCATATCTATAGGCATCTTAAATTCAAATGGGAAAAACTATTTTGGGAAGTTCATATGCTGTAGAATCCCTTTGATTTGGCAGAGATTGATAGCTTAATGGTCTGACATTTGACTGATCTTGGAATGAGAATGTGAAATTCATACAACCCTCTCCCTAGCCCTATATAAACAGGGATATATATAGACCTTAGACAGAACCTTTCAGAGGCAGAAAAACATGAACAGACACTGATACAACTTTGAATACACCTTCAGACCTCCTCTACACTGAACACAGGCTCTTCCCCTGCACTTTCTCACCACCTCTGCCACTTCTCTACTCACCCCTGACACACACTTTACACTCTCTACCCCTCTCACATAATTTGATACACTGGAAACACTTTCTACTTCTCCTCTTCTTATTCCTTGAAGCATACAGATTGTTTTCCCCTCCATTGAAGTGACAGAAGTTGTTTGCTCATTTGTTCTGGTTCTTGTCCTGCTAGTTGAGAATTTTTGGCTTGCTTAATGGCTTCATTGCTACAACATCTTTCTGGTTGCCTCACTATCCTTTTAAATCTTTAAGGTATCTCTAAAACTGATTGAATGAACTCATTGGTGTTGCATATCTGTTATAAATCAATTTCTGGCTGCTGCTTGTTACTGTGCTGTTTGCTTGTCATTGGCCTCTTTTGGCCCCTCTACTAACCCTTATTATGCAGTTTTGGATAGCCTCTAAAGGGGTTATACCATTTGTTAGTCACATACAGGTTTTAACAGTCATATAAACCTTGCAAGAGGTTATAATGCTAAAGGTTTTCTCTCTTGGTGAGAGGCAGGGAGTTCTGGAAAAAAACTTCTCAGGATCCAAGGGACAAGGCCCTTCTCTCTTCTCTCTTTTTCCTAAAAGTTGTTATATAAGTAGACTTGAATGTTTAAATTATGTATTTGTTAGGAATTAAGGGTTTGTATAAGCACCATGAGGTGCCTCTAGTTATTTAGGACATGTGAAGCAGTGAATCGGCTATCCGGGGCCATTTCTAACCCTCTACTTGTTTGTTGTATGATTAGAAGGACTAAAATCATAAGGCAGGTTTAAAATTGGCTTAGTCATGCAATTTCTGCTTTTACAGTGGGTTTATATCTGAAATTCGAATCCAAAAATAGATCATTTATGCAAAGTAGAATGCTACAATCTGCACTTTATTCTCTTGAAAATTGCCCAAAACTGAAACTAGTGTTGAAGAATGGACTGTTTCTGCAAAGTTTAAGCTTCGAAATTAGATTGTTGAGGCTAAAATTGCAAGTCTATGCGAAAACTAGACTGTTTCTGTAAGTCTGCAATTCTTAAAACGTCACAGCATATTTCACTTTCTTTAAAATGGTTAAAACTGAGACATCGCTGAAAACTGGATCATTCTTGCAAATATAATATTCTGTAACGTGATAGTTTGTTTAACAGTTTGAAATCCTTTTTATCCAATTACCCATTTAACTTGGAGGCTCACTTTTTTCTTAAAGTTTACAATATTGTCATTACTTGTTTTGTGTGATTAACATGACCGTATCATTGTTTGACGCCTAGTGGTCTAGATTGGGGCACCAATTAAACTTAGGGGTCTAGTTATTTTTACATTTTAAATAGTTATCCCAATAGCCTCCGGGATTTAAGTTGGGACGTATGTAAAATCTTTAGGACGTTTTAAAAACACTAGGAACTCGTTCTAGTTAAAAACATAAAGAGGGTATGGGGGTTAAGGGTAATTTAAGCCCCTCGGAAGTGATGAAATTACCCGAGCTATATATTGATAGTAGATTTTGAAACTATCGTCCCTTACGAAAGCCGGGTTCTGATCCGAATAGGGTAACAAAACCTAGGGTTGTTTATTTAAATATTTAAATAATTATATACTATTTAGTTTTGTGGCTGTTTGTGCAACATGACTATTTGTTTAAAATTATTTATGCAAATATATTAAATTGCTTATTTTACTTTGCATCCTATATCTCTTTTGTTTATTTTTTTAGTTTTTATCCTTTTTTAAAGCAATATATATAACCCAATATAGAAAATCGGCCGGGAACCACGTTTAGTGGAACTTAGGAGGTGCCTAATCCCTTCCTTCTAAGTTAATTTGAACACTTACCTAAATCTCTGATTAGTAGACCAACCCGGAGTTATTATTTGAATTAGAAATTAATAGGTGACCTAATACACCTAGAATAATTTATTAGGTGGCGACTCCAAACTATCAACTCCAAACGAGTTATCCAAGTCGAACAACACCTTACTTTATTATTGAAAGTGGGGTGCGACAGTTCCCACGAGGACTATTCAGACTGGACTCCTAACAAATAATTCCTTAACAACTATTTAGGAATCTCTTCCAAGAGTGAGAATATTATCAACTACAAAAATAGTAATTAAAATGGTAGAAGTGAATTCAAACAATGGAGCAAAAATTGGTTGTTATCAGTAATAAGGAGACGGTCCAGGGTTAGAGCCGCGACCAATCCAATTGAGTTATCCTGTTGATTCCACTTCTTAAGTCCCAAGATTTCTAACTAACAGGTTAATTGTACCAATAAAAACCTGTCGATTCTTCACGGTCTATGCAAGCTACTCTAACGTCTATATGTCTATGGAGTTAAATCACATGCACGCACTAACGAACTCTGTATTTAGCTAAGCAAGGTGAATAGGTATATATCTATCCTACCCACAAATTGATTTCCCGATGCCCAGGTTCACAATCAAGCCCTATTCTTTCTTATGTGCGTTCATAAATTCCCTCTGTCGAGTTCAATCTAAGAACCGTAGATAGTGTTCAATTATTCGGCCATTATAATCAAACAATTATGATCAAGAAAGAATAAACAATCTGTAATTGGAATTCAATTCATTGAAATCAACACTCAAACCTCAACCTTCATGAATTCGCTCTAACCCTAGAACGATATATTTAGCTACGCTTACTCATAATAACAACACAAGGATTTGATGAAATAATGAAATAATGATGTAATAAATTAATGGAATAGAGAAAAACCCTTGTTCAAGATGTTATGAGCTCTCAAATTTGCTCCAAAGTCTGAACTTCTCTCCAAAACTAAGTAGAAGAGTATTTATAATGTTTACAAAAGCCTAACAATTAGTTACGCCATAGCCTAGACGAAATAGGACTTCCAAAAACGCTCCAAGGGCGCTATAGGAAGCGCCCCGCACCTCAAAATGCGCACAACCAAGCAGAGTCCGTCGAATCTCGCACGCAACGGCCACGTCCCGCGCCACAAAACGCGCCACAAAGTGGGTGCTATAAGGGGCGCGCCGCGCCCTAAACCGTGCCAGGCTATTTTCCTACTTTCGTCGTTCGCAGCTTTCTTCGTTCCGTGCCTTCACGTGCTCGATCCAATCCTCAATCCAAATTCAATCTTTTCTTGCTCGATTATGCTCTTCAAAGCTCCAATTGCACTTCATAACAACCTACAATCATACGACAAACAATCAGTGCAAAATCACATTCATCAATTAGAAGACGTGCGAATAAAGTATCCAAACGTGAGGAAATATTAAGGAAATATAGGCATAAAATGCCAAACATCACCACCCCACACTTGAACCTTTGCTCGCCCTCGAGCAATCACAAATGACTCCCCAACCTAGGTAGAACAGGTCTGCCTATGACTATGGTTGATACCGACCATTGAACAAATGCATACATGACTACTATGGGTCCAACAAACATGCCAATAATATAACAATGCAAAAAAACGAAACCAACCACCCCAAGACAACTCAAATGCACAAACTCGACTCATTGCAACCATGCTCCCACAAAGTCACCCCTACCTACTCCACCAAGAAGCTACGACTTCACCTCTCTCATGTAAACCGTGTGCCCTCACCAACAATGAAGCAAGAGAGTGTCCCCCAAATATCACACACAACAATGAATATCAAGAATAGAACGGGGACAATAGCATAGAAAGAATTCACTCACTCTCATGAAAAGCTCACATGTCACACATGATGTACCATAGGCTTGCCCGTAGTGTAGGACTCCACTAATATAGGCTAACTCCAATCGGGATTAACTAGGACTTTAAAGGTTTGTAATGTAGGCTAAGCGGCTGGTAGGATACATATGGATACTAGTGACTACCTCCCTAAGCACTTTAATACATCACATTCAATTTAAGCACATATCTCATCAAAGCCAACCAATTCACCAAACCAACAAATTTTTTCACACACCTCTTTCAACGAGTAGCAATTTTTCTTTTAAGCACACACTAGCAAGGATGGATATTCTTTTCTCTTTTTTTTTTTTTCAATTTTTTTCAGCTTTTTTTTTTCATTTGTTTTTTTCTATCCAATTCCTTCCAAACCTTGCCTATGCTCCTTCAACTACTTCACAATTTATCAAGTATTCCCCTCATTGGTTCCACTCAAAAACCTCCCAATACTTCAACCACAAACTCCACAATACTATAAAATTATCAATTAAAGTGCTTAAGGAGTAAAGGGTCAAAAGAAAGCAATTAGGAACAAGTGGGTAGGCTTGCGGTGTGGGTGCCAACAAAAAGTCAAAGGGGTCACAACAATCAAGGGTGCATATAAGGATAGACAAATCAAGGTAAAAGGCTTATCCAAGAAGGCCTGTATCATCTCCCGACTTGAGCAAACCTAGGATTTCGCTTTGCACACACACGGGGCAAGTTCTAGACACCAATATGCAAATATGGAGTACAATAAGGATATGCCTGACAACACACATTGCACACAGTCCACACAAAATGATTTCATCACAACTCTCAATCAAACAAATAAGGTGCAATTTGTGGGAATTTAAGCACTAATGCACAACGGTTCACAACAAAGTCAAGTGTGTGGACTCAAGCGTCTCAAGGGGGTCATTCCATTTTTTTCTAGGCATGAATCACAATTTAAAACGAAAAGACACCACAAATAGCACATGCTCAAGTCCAAGTACATCGGTATCAAATAAATCAAAGGCACCTAGCATTCTACCTATTCCTTTCGTCTAGGGCCACCTATAACTAACTACTCTAATCCTAAAAAAAAAAAAACTACCCCGTGGAAAAGAACCGAGGCCATAAGAAAAACCACGGGGAGGATGACTGTACCACTAACTAAAACTAAAAATAAAATCTTTTTGGAATTTTTCATTAGTTTTCTAATTTTTTTTTCATTTTTTATATATTAAAGCAAGAAACAAATAAAAATAAAGTCAAGTGACAAAAATAAAAAATTTTAAACTAAATTCCTAAGGGTACAATCATCCATAACCTCAAAAACTTGGGAAGTCCCCCACCCCACACTTAAAACTAAGCAATGTCCTCAGTGCGACTAAAAATAAAGTACAAGAGGTAAAAGAACTTCCCTGAAGGCTCTAGTCTTTGGTGCTAGCATCCTCCAAGCTTCGGTATAGTATGAGGTACTCGGACTTCCCCCATCAGGTCAGCAATATTAGGCAGGAGTGAGGACACCCCACACTTAAACTCGACATTACATGAACCTGCAATCCAAAGACAAACAAAAACTACGTGACACTATAAATAAAATAATACAAGTACAAACTCGGGTTGCCTCCCGAGAAGCGCCTTTGTTAACGTCGTGGCACGACGACACTTTCAGCTCACTTCCAGCATTTTGTTTTTTCGGTCCTCTTCATAATCTAGGACTACAAAATCAGCAGAGAATGTAAACTTACCAACTTTAAGCAACACATCCTCCAACTTACCATCGGGGTGAGTGAGTGATCCATCCGCCATCTTAAGATTAACTAAAGAGGGCTTGATTGCTCCTGGCCCTAACATTTTGCAAATAGATAGAGGCATGAGATTTATGCTCGCACCCAGATCACACAATGCACCAGTGATATTATGCCCTCCAAGGGTGCAAGGAATAGTAAACCTCCAGGATCTTGAAGTTTTTGAGGTAGCTTGCTCAAGATTGTGCTACACTACTCGACTAACTCAACTGTATCTATCTCTTGAGGCTTTTTCTTCTTGATTAAAATCTCTTTTAAGAACTTCACAAAGGACGGCATCAATTCAATCTCATCAGTCAAAGGAATGTTAACTTGAAGCTCTTTCAACATACTCATAAATTTTTGATACTGGGCCACATCCTTCGATGGTATAAGTCTCTGCGGGAATGGTGGAGGCTGCAGAGGTGCCTCCTTTTTCTCTTCTTTCTTCTTTACCCTCTCCACTTTTTCAACTTTTTCTATTTCAGCTCTCTCCTCAGACTTGGCCATCAGCTCTCCACCTTCAATTAAAGTCACTGCAAGACATTGCTCAAGCCCTTTTCTAACAGTACTCGATCCAGCATCACCAGGGGGTGCTCCCTGTTGTCTAGAATTTGTAGCGCCCACCAACTGCCCCAACTGGTGCTCCAGGTTCTTTTGAGCATTGACAAGATCTTCTATGACATGTGCATGGGCTGCAGTGTCAGCTATCATTCTCTGCTGGCCTGCCATTATCCGCTTTAGTATATCTTCAACTGAATTGCTAACCTGCTGTGGTGGAGCTGGAAGTGGTTGGTAATTATTTGGGGCTCTCATATTGCCTTGATAATAAGCATTACCAAACTGATTTTGACCCTACGTCCTGTTTTGATTACCCACGTAATAAACTGACTCTGGATTAGAAGAGCAAACCTCTGTAGCATGATCTTGACCATAAACCTCACAAAAACTCTGGAGTTGTTGCACTGGAGCCACTGGTTGCTGGGTCTTTGGCAGAGCTAGCTTGCTAATTTTATTGGAAATAGCATCCATCTTCGCCCTCAGGTCTGAAACTGTATCTAACTGAAGTACCCCTGCAGATTTCTGCGTAGTAGCTCTACCGTCTCCCTGCCAATCAGGATTGCTCTGCGAAAACTTATCTAGTAATTCATAGATCTGGTCAAAGTTTAAGGCCAGTACTTGGCCTCCAGCAACAGCATCTACCACGATCTTAGTATGCGCAGTCAACCCCTCAACAAAAGTATGTGCCAGAACTTCGTTTGATTGGTTATGATGTGGACAATCTCTCAATAAAGCTTTAAACCGCTCCCAGGCTGAATACAAAGACTCTCCTTCTCTCTGTCTGAAGGACATAATTTCACTCCTCAGCCGGTGATGCAATCGAAACTATGAAAGCGATAAAAGATAAGAAACGAGACGAAGACTCACACAATTGTTCGAGTAGCAACGAAGAACAATGTTTCGTTACACCCCAAATGATGGCAAGGATCACCTACGCTATGCAACTATCCTCAAGAGACACGAGGCTCGAGCAAATAGAATGATCAAATAGGATTGAAGAGCAACATGGATTCATCCAATTGATTTCAAGCCAAAAGTGTTACAAAGGTTCAAGAGCAATGCTCATTAATGTTTTTGTGTTCAAAGTAAGCTAAAAAGACAATAAATGAAGGAGGGGTGTATTTATAGCACCCCTTTACAATGTTTAATCAGATTCTAGCCTGCTGTCCACCAAGTCCTCTGCGCGATCGCGCCACAGGTAATGCGATCGCGATGAACACTTGAACTGAGGCGCGCGATCGCGCCATTGCTAGCGCTGTCGCAAAGACCAAACAAAGTCTCTTCGCGATCGCGAAGGTGAGCACGCGATCGCGTAGAGCAAAACTTCTTCTTCAGGCAGTGAGCTCAGAAAGTGCTCCCCTATTTTGCCCTATTTTGCTCTCCTGCTTCCTGCACTGTTTCCTGCCCTGTTTCCTCTTTGATTGAGCTCCAATGCATTGTCTTCAAGTCATCCCCCAAGCTCATATCATCCATGCCTTTCCAAACCAAGTGTAAGTGAGCGTCTTGTATATCCTTGGCTTGACTTCGAGTGAATGGCCTCTATGCAATGTGGGTTGCATCATCCTCCCTTTCTTGAGAACATTTCGTCCTCGAAATTAAGGCGTCCTCCTCCAAGGTATCATCACCTACATCAAAAGAAGTCAAGTCACTAACATTGAAAGTAGTCGATACATTATACTCACCGGGCAAATCTATCACACATGCATTGTTGTTGATCTTGGATAACACTTGGAATGGGTCGTCGCCCCTCGGTGCCAACATCCCCTTCCTTTGGTTGGGAAACCTTTCCTTGCGGAAATGCACCCACACCCAATCTCCCTTCTTAAAATCCACCTTCTTTCTTCCTTTTTTTTTTCTTGGTTGCTATCTTCTCATAGGCCTCCTCCAAAGTCTTCTTCACCTTGGCATGAAGTTCAAGCAATGCCTTGGCCCGAGCTTTACCTTCAAAATCAAAAACCACATCCCTTGGCAAAGGGGTAAGATCAAGAGGAATCAAAGGGTTAAAACCATAAACACACTCAAATGGAGTCATGCCAATCATACGATGCAAAGTGCGGTTATATGCAAACTCCATGAGTGGTAGCTTATCAATCCAAGTCCCGGCCTTACCTTTGGTCATAGCCCTAAGTAGAGCTCCCAAAGTCCGGTTCACCACCTCGGTTTGCCCATCGGTTTGAGGGTGGTGGGACGTAGAGAATAGCAACTTGGTGCCAAGAGCACCCCACAAACACTTCCAAAAATGGCTAAGGAACTTGGAGTCCCTATCACTAACAATGGTGCGAGGCACCCCATGCAACTTCAAGACATTATCAATAAATAAGGAAGCTAGATGTTGTGCATCATTAGTCTTTTTGCACGGAATAAAGTGAGCCATTTTGGAGAAACGATCAACGACAATATAAATGCTATCGTGTCCTCCTCTAGTCCGGGGCAAAGCCATAACAAAATCCATAGAGATATCAACCCATGGACTAGTAGGTATGGGCAAAGGAGTGTATAAGCCATGGTTGTTGGATCTAGACTTGGCCTTCTTGCAATCCAAGCAAGCATTGCAAAACCGTTCCACAAGAGGCCTCATTTTTGGCCAATGGAATTGTTCTTTAAGTATGGCCATAGTCTTGTCCACCCCAAAGTGGCCCATCAAGCCCCCACAATGTGCTTCTTGAACTAGCACATCTCTCCAAGAGGACTCGGGGACACACACTCTCCCATTCTTGAAAAATGTAGTCATCAACCCATTGATATTTTTCCACCCTCTCCCCACTCACTAGAGCATCATGAATGCTATTTAGCTTTGGGTCATGTTCATACATCAACTTTATACTTTCAAAACCCATAAGTCTATAAGCAAGAGTGGTAGCAAGTGCGAATTTTCTAGAAAGCGCATCGGCTACAACATTGTCCGTACCCTTTTTGTAATGAATTACATAAGGGAAGGACTCAATGAACTCCACCCACTTGGAATGTCTCTTGTTCAACTTCTCTGGACCTCTTAGATTCTTGAGTGACTCATGGTCACTCTTGATCACAAATTCCCGAGGCCATAGATAGTGTTGCCAATGGGCTAAAGCTCTCACTAGGGCATACAACTCCTTGTCATACGTAGAGTAATTCAAGGTTGCGCCCTTCAACTTCTCACTAAAGTAGGCAACGGGTTTCCCTTCTTGCATGAGAACTCCCCCGATTCCCACCCCCGAGGCATCATACTCAACCTCAAAAGCCTTCCCGAAGTCGGGCAATTGTAACAATGGGGCAGTACTCAACCTACTTTTCAATTCTTGGAAAGCCCTCTCTTGCGGCTCTCCCCACACAAAGGATTTGTCCTTTTTCACCAACTCGGTGAGTGGTGCGGCAATGGTGCTAACATCTCTAACAAAGCGCCTATAGAAACTAGCAAGGCCATGGAAGCTCCTCACATGAGAGACGGTGGTAGGAGTAGGCCAATCTCTAATGGCTTCAACTTTGGACTCATCAACTTCTACACCATTGACACTAACAACAAAGCCCAAAAAAACAACCTTTTCAACACAAAAGGCACACTTCTTAAAGTTGGCATAGAGCTTTTCGGCTCGTAGCACTTCAAGGACTTGACTCAAGTAGCCAACATGGTCGCCTATTGACTTGCTATAAATCAATATGTCATCAAAGTAGACGACCGCAAACTTGTTGATGAATGGTTTTAGCACGTGGTTCATTAGCCTCATGAAAGTACTAGGTGCGTTGGAGAGGCCAAAGGGCATCACCAACCATTCATATAGACCAAACTTGGTCTTGAATGCGGTTTTCCATTCATCCCCGGGTTTCATCCGGATTTGATGGTAACCGGACCTAAGGTCTATCTTTGAAAAGATGCTTGAACCACTAAGCTCATCTAACATATCATCCAAACGAGGTATGGGATGTCGATACTTTACCGTGATCTTGTTGACCGCTCGACAATCCACACATATCCTCCAAGTGCCATCCTTCTTTGGAACAAGGATCACGGGCACGGCACAAGGACTCAAGCTCTCCCTCACCAAGCCTTTGGTAAGCAATTCATCAATTTGCTTTTGCAACTCCCTTGTGTCCTCGGGATTGTTTCTACATGCCGGCTTGTTTGGAATTTGAGATCCCGGGACAAAGTCAATTTGATGCTCAATACCCCTCAAGGGAGGTAATCCATCCGGCATCTCCTCCGGGAACATGTCCTCATAGACCTTCAAAACATTTTCAATGGCACTAGGCAAAGGGTTAGGGTTAGATAAATAATCACTTTCGGAATTTAAAACCATACCTTTGTGCACTAGGTATATGAGCATCTTGGTGCCATCATTACCTTTCAAATACTCACCCGGTTGCATCATGGCACACATGCGACCGATAGAAGATGGTGGAGTCTCGGCCAAAGGTTTGGCCACAACCGGGGACTTGGCCTTAGCCGCTTCCCTCAACTCCTTCATGCGCCGATAGTCTTCACTTACTTTCTTTGGGGTCAAGGGTGTAAGCACAAATTTCTTCCCCTCATGCCTAACCGTGTAAGTGTTGGCCCGGCCATCATGAACCACTTGTTTGTTGTATTGCCAAGGCCTACCAAACAAGAGGTGGCAAGCTTGCATTGGCACCACGTCAGACATGTGTTCATCTTGATAATTCCCAATCTTGAACCTAATCAAGACTTGTTTCACTACCCTCAACTCCCCACACTCACTCAACCATTGCAAACGGTAGGGGCTTGGGTGTTTAATGGTAGGTAACTTCAATTGTGAAACCAAAGATTGGCTCACCACATTTGCACAACTACCCGAGTCAATGATCATGGAACACACTTGTCCCTTCACTCTACACCGGGCATGGAACAAGTTTTCCCTTTGTTCATCTTCCCTCTCCTCACTCACCATGGTTCCCAAAATACGACGCACCGCAAGGAACATATTAGGATCATCCCCCTCCGTCGCTCTCTCTTCACCCTCAACTTCCTCACTCGCCTCCTCAACTTCACCCTCGGACTCACTTTCCCCCTCATAGACCAACCCATCATCCATCACAATCATTGTTTTTCGGGTAGGGCACTCTTTGGCAAAGTGGCCATAACCCTTGCATTTGTGACATTGGAAAGAAGAAGGAGAAGGAGTATTTAAAGTAGTTTTAGAATTACCTCCAACCTCTTTGTGGTCGCTTCTCGGGGTAGCCTTTTCAAAAGGCTTCTTCGTATCTCGACTCCCACTTGCACCACTTGTGTACGGGCTCTTCCATTCTTTGGGGCGAGTTATTGGAGTGGTAGTGGTGGTAGTACTCCTATAACGAGGAGCCTTCTCTTCTTTGAGCCACTTTTCGGCTTCAACCGCGGCATCACAAACATCTTATAGAGAGTGGAAGATATGTAGCCTCAATTGGGAAGCAATCTCCCGACTCAAGCCACTCTTGAAACGGATGATAGCTTGTTCCTCATCCTCCGTCTCCATATCAAGAGCCATCCAGTTTTTCTCAAAGTCGTTGAAATATTCATCAACGGGCTTGTAGCCTTGTTTCAATTCATAGAGCCTTTTGAGTTGTTCTTGTCGGTACTTGGGAATCACATATTTGTTGTTCATTACCTCTTTCAACTCTTCCCAAGTAATGTTCATTCTCAACCCAAGTCGTCTCCTTGATCGCTTGATGGATTCCCACTATGTAGAGGCATAGGACTCAAATGAAGCTATGGCATAAGTGGCTTTCTTCTCCTCGGACATATCATTTGTGTCAAAGACCCGCTCCAATTGGACCTTCCATTCTAAAGATGCTTCCGGATCACTAGTCCCTTTGAAAGGTGGGATAGTGATCTTCACACTATTGAGATTAGTGTCACGACCCCCATGGTGTTGTTCCGGTTGACCCTCATAGTTATCACCAACATCCTCATATTCCCTTCCCAAGTTCCTCCCAAAATAAGCTCTTGGAGGTCCTTGACCTCGCCCACGACCTCTATCTACACCTCGGCCTCCATTCATCGCCCTCCTATTTGGATAGGGAGCATCAAAGTAATCATCATCAAGTCTGAGACCCTCCCCTTCTTGAGCTTCATCAACTTGCTCAAGGGGTGCTATGTTTCTCCGGGGCCTTAGGAATGGAACATCTCCTTGGGGATTGCCCAAGGGTTGGGGGTTGCCCATCAATCTTTCTCTAGCAAGAGCCTCATCCCTCAACCGTTGTCGACGAACTAGCTCCGCATATTGATCCGGTTTCACGATTGAATCATCACTAGTGCCTTCACCGGTATCTTTTGGGACGCTCTGGGTCCTCTCCTTTTCAAGAGCTTCTATCTTAAGGTTTAGGGCCTTCTCCTCGGCCAACAAACTAGCCAAGACGTCGGTTGGAACCTCAATGATACTCTTTGCTTTCTCCTCCTCCATGTACCTACAACAATCAAAAATAAGAAAAAGAGATTAGAGTAAAAGTCCTCACTCACTCCCTCACTTTTGTTTGTCGCTCGGGTTCACTCAAGTTGGGGGTTAGGTTCACACAAACTTGAGATCAATGGCCTCCTCATAGTTGCGCAACCTCCTCAATAATCAATCCAAGTCACAAGAACCAAATGCTCTTCGGGAAGAGTGGATTCAATGGGACTCGACGAACGCTAAGCTATTTGGTGCGCACTTGAAGCAAACAATTATCTACGAATCTTCTTTGAAGTCTACTCTCCTTCTAGGCACGAGTATCCTATTCGCACAATAGATTAGTACATTTTAGGTAGGAGTGTTACCCTCAAAGTACTAACTGGAAGTGACGCGATCAAATGTTCAAAGATCGAATCGTCACGAAACGGATTCGGAATTGGATGAATTTTGGTTTGTGATCTAGAAACTCACCATATTTGATAAAGCAATTGGAGTTTTGGTGGTTGGAAACTGTTACGATGCCTTTGTGAACGTTCTGTCCCAATTCAGGAATTTCTGGAAATTGGTACCCTTCGCGATCACATGAGGTTGGGCGCGATCGCGATGACTTAAAATGTGAAGTTGTCGCGATCGCGTGAAGCAATGCGCGATCGTGCAGGCTTGAGCTTCAGAACCAGAACCCCGACTGTAAACTTCAGTTTTGGCACACAAACAACCCCAATTCAACTTGTTTTTCAGTTTTCAAGCTTCCAAATGGTGTTTTCAACTGTAGTAAACAATTCCCAATGGTTTTACCAAACAAACAACCATCAAACAACTTGTTTCAATATTTTTGGACAAGTTCTTCAAAAATTTTCAAAACCTTCAAGACCCAAAATTTTGATTTTCATTCCACTACTCCAAGTGATGTTATAGGGGTATCAAAACGACGGGAAAACTATAAGGAATAAATCCCGATACCAAACAACCAAGAATTCATAACATCAATCAAGTTCTAGCAAATTTTGTGAAATCTTCAACCTAGGGTTTAAATTTTCCAAACTTTGATTCTCAACTTGAAATGGTGTTTTGTTGGTTCCCAATCAAAGAGAATACGTATTCAAACAAACCCCGATAGTGAACAACAACAAAATTGCAACAACAAATGATTTCTAGCAATTTGTTTGGTGTTTTTCCAATTTTTGAATTTTTTTTCCTCTTTTTCAAATAGCAAGAACAAGAACAAGAAAATAAATAAGAAACAAAGATGACAAGCACGAAGAGTAGGACGAGGGTTCGTAAGAACATAACCCTAGCCTTGCTCTGATACCAACTGATGCAATCGAAACAACAAAAGAGATAAAAGATAAGAAACGAGACGAAGACTCACACAATTGTTCGAGTAGCAACGAAGAACAATATTTCGTTACACCCCAAACGATGGAAAGGATCACCTACGCTATGCAACTATCCTCAAGAGACACGAGGCTCGAGCAAATAGAATGATCAAATAGGATTGAAGAGCAACTTGGATTCATCCAATTGATTTCAAGCCAAAAGTGTTACAATGGTTCAAGAGCAATGCTCATTAATGTTTTTGTGTTCAAAGTAAGCTAAAAAGACAATAAATGAAGGAGGGGTGTATTTATAGCACCCCTTTACAATGTTTAATCAGATTCTGGCCCACTGTCCACCAAGTCCTCTGCGCGATCGCGCCACAGGTAATGCGATCGCGATGAACACTTGAACTGAGGCGCGCGATCGCGCCATTGCTAGCGCTGTCGTGAAGACCAAACAAAGTCTCTTCGCGATCGCGTAGAGCAAAAATTCTTCTTCAGGCAGTGAGCTCAGAAAGTGCTCCCCTATGTTGCCCTGTTTTGCTCTCCTACTTCCTGCACTGTTTCCTGCCCTGTTTCCTCTTTGATTGAGCTCCAATGCATTGTCTTCAAGTCGTCCCCCGGGCTCATATTATCCATGCCTTTCCAAACCAAGTGTAAGTGAGTGTCTTGTATATCCTTGGCTTGACTTCGAGTGAATGGCTTCGATGCAATGTGGGTTGCATCAGCCGGGATGTCTTGGCAGATGGATAAAACTTAGCTAAGAACTTCTTAGCCAAATCATCCCAAGTAGTGATAGACCCAGGCTTTTTAGCCTTTAACCACTTCCTTGCTGCCCCAATCAATGAAAACGGGAACAATGTCAAGCGAACATAATCAATAGGAACTCCCGTCGGTGTCTAAGTATCACTGATCTCAGAGAAATTCTGAATGTGTTGCTGCGGATCCTCATTAAGTAATCCAGCAAATTGTCCAGTCGCATGTAACAGTTGTATCATGCCGGACTTAATCTCAAAGTTTCCAGTAATTTCAGGCTTAACTATGCTCGAGGCTACTCCCTCCAGGCTGGGGAGAGCAACATCTCGCACAGCTAAGGTGCGTTCTTCTGCCATTCCTGTTGGTAAAGATCAAGCAGGACCTAATACCTGAAACAACACAAACTCAAAACAAAAATTAAACCTGAATAGATAATAAGTAATCGTTCAAAAAGAAATCAGTCAATTGTAACTCCCCGGCAATGGCGCCAAAAACATGTTGCTCCCAACGCACACGCAAGTATACGTGGTCGACAAGTAATAAAGTGATAAGTAGAGTATCGTTCCCACGAGGATTATTCAGACTGGACTCCTAACAAATAATTCCTTAACAACTATTCAGGGATATTTTCCAATAGTGAGAATATTATCAACTACAAAAATAGTAATTAAAATTGTAGAAGTGAATTCAAACAATGAAGCAAAAATTGGTTGTTATCAGTAATAAGGAGACGGTCCAGGGTTAGAGCCGCGACCAATCCAGTTGAGTTATCCTGTTGATTCCATTTCTTAAGTCCCAAGATTTCTAACTAACAGGTTAATTGTACTCGTAAAAACCTGTCGATTCTTCACGGTCTATGCAAGCTACTCTAACGCCTATATGTCTATGGAGTTAAATCACATGCACGCATTAACGAACTCTGTATTTAGCAAAGCAAGGTGAATAGGTATATATCAATCCTACCCACAAATTGATTCCCCGATGCCCAGGTTCACAATCAAGCCCTATTCTTTCTTATGTGCGTTCATAAATTCCCTCTGTCGAGTTCAATCTATGAACCGTAGATAGTGTTCAATTATTCGGCCATTATAATCAAACAATTATGATCAAGAAAGAATAAACAATCTGTAATTGGAATTCAATTCATAGAAATCAACATTCAAACCTCAACCTTCATGAAGTCGCTCTAACCCTAGAACGATATATTTAGCTACACTTACTCATAATAACAACACAAGAATTTGATGAAATAATGAAATAATGATGTAATAAATTAATGGAAGAAAGAAAAACCCTTGTTCAAGATGTTTTGAGCTCTCAAATTTGCTCCAAAGTCTGAACTTCTCTCCAAAACTAAGTAGAAGAGTATTTATAATGTTTACAAAAGCCTAGCAATTAGTTACGCCTAAGCTTAGACGAAAAAGGACTTCCAAAAACGCTCCAGGGGCGCTATAGGGGGCGCCCCGCGCCTCAAATTGCGCACAACCAAGCAGAGTCCGTCGAATCTCGCACGCAACGGCCACGCCCCGCGCCACAAAATGCTCCAGAAAGTTGGCGCTATATGGGGCGCGCCGCGCCCTAAACCGCGCCAGGCTATTTTCCTACTTTCGTCGTTCGCAGCTTGCTTCGTTCCGTGCCTTCGCGTGCTCGATCCAATCCTCAATCCAAATTCAATCTTTTCTTGCTCGATTATGCTCTTCAAAGCTCCAATTGCACTTCATAACAACCTACAATCATACGACATACAATCAGTGCAAAATCACATTCATCAATTAGAAAACGTGCGAATAAAGTATCCAAACGTGAGGAAATATTAAGGAAATATAGGCATAAAATGCCAAACATCACCACCCCACACTTGAACCTTTGCTCGCCCTCGAGCAATCACAAATGACTCCCCAACCTAGGTAGAACAAGTCTGCCTATGACTATGGTTGATACCGACCATTGAACAAATGCATACATGACTACTATGGGTCCAACAAACATGCCAATAATATAACAACTCAAAAAAACGAGAACAACCACCCCAAGATAACTCAAATGCACAAACTCGACTCATTGCAACCATGCTCCCACAAAGTCACCCCTACCTACTCAACCAAGAAGCCACGACTTTACCTCTCTCATGTAAACCGTGTGCCCTCACCAACAATGAAGCAAGAGAGTGTCCCCTAAATATCACACACAACAATGAATATCAAGAATAGTACGAGGACAATAGCATAGAAAGAATTCACTCACTCTCATGAAAGCTCACATGTCATACATGATGTACCATAGGCTTGCCCGTAGTATAGGAAATCACTAATATAGGCTCACTCCAATCGGGATTAACTAGGACTTTAAAGGGTTGTAATGTAGGCTAAGGGGCTGGTAGGATACATATGGATACTAGTGACTACCTCCCTAAGCACTTTAATACATCACATTGCCAATGCTCCTTCAACTACTTCACAATTTATCAAGTATTCCCCTCATTGGTTCCACTCAAAAACCTCCCAATACTTCAACCAAAAACTCCACAATACTATAAAATTATCAATTAAAGTGCTTAAGGAGTAAAGGGTCAAAAGAAAGCAATTAGGAACAAGTGGGTAGGCTTGCGGTGTGGGTGCCAACAAAAAGTCAAAGGGGTCACAACAATCAAGGGTGTATATAAGGATAGGCAAATCAATGTAAAAGGCTTATCCAAGAAGGCCTGTATCATCTCCCGACTAGAGCAAACCTAGGATTTCGCTTTGAACACACACGGGGCAAGTTTTAGACACCAATATGCAAACATGGAGTACAATAAGGATATGCCTCACAACACACATTGCACACAGTCCACACAAAATGATTTCATCACAACTCTCAATCAAACAAATAAGGTGCAATTTGTGGGAATTTAAGCACTAATGCACAACGGTTCACAACAAAGTCAAGTGTGTGGGCTCAAGCATCTCAAGGGGGTCATTCCATTTTTTCTAGGCATGAATCACAATTTAAAATCAAAAGACACCACAAATAGCACATGCTCAAGTCCAAGTACATCGGTATCAAATAAATCAAAGGCACCTAGCATTCTACCTATTCCTTTCGTCTAGGGCCACCTATAACTAACTACTCTAATCCTAACAAAAAAAAAAAAACTACCCGATTCAAAGGCCTCCCCGTGGAAAAGAACCAAGGCCATAAGAAAAACCACGGGGCGGATGACTGTAACACTAACTAAAACTAAAAATAAAATCTTTTTGAAATTTTTCTTTAGTTTTCTAATTTTTTTTCATTTTTTATATATTAAAGCAAGAAACAAATAAAAATAAAGTCAAGTGACAAAAATGAAAATTGCTAAAACTAAATTCCTAAGGGTACAATCATCCATAACCTCAAAAACTTGGGAAGTCCCCCACCCCACACTTAAAACTAAGCAATGTCCTCAGTGCGACAAAAAATAAAGTACAAGAGGTAAAAGAACTTCCCTGAAGGCTCTAGTCTTTGGTGCTAGCATCCTCCAAGCTTCAGTATAGTATGAGGTACTCGAACTTCCCCTATCAGGTCAACAATATTAGGTAGGAGTGAGGACACCCCACACTTAAACTCGACATTACATGAACCTGCAATCCTAAGACAAACAAAAACTACGTGACACTATAAATAAAATAATACAAGTACAAACTCAGGTTGCCTCCCGAGAAGCGCCTTAGTTAACGTCGTGGCACGACGACACTTTCAGCTCACTTCCAGTATTTATTTCTTCTCTTCTTACGACGAACCTTTGCTTTCATCCTTTCTTTGAGAGAACCCCTCTTCACGTCATTTGGTTTACTTCCATGTTCTTGTTTGACACATTCAATCATAGAGCACTCTTCAACCTTTGTTTTGTGCTCCTTCTCATTATAAACCTTGAAAGTAACCTTTTCTCCATGCGCTCTAACAGTCATCTCTACTAGCTCCATGTCAATAATTGCCTTCGAGGTGACTAAGAATGGTCTCTCCAAAATGGAGTTTTTCGGTCCTCTTCATAATCTAGGACTACAAAATCAGCAGAGAATGTAAACTTACCAACTTTAAGCAACACATCCTCCAACTTACCATCAGGGTGAGTGAGTGATCCATCCGCCATCTTAAGAGTAACTGAAGAGGGCTTGATTGCTCCTAGCCCTAACCTTTTACAAACTGATAGAGGCATGAGATTTATGCTCGCACCCAGATCACACAATGCACCAGTGATATTATGCCCTCCAAGGGTGCAAGGAATAGTAAACCTCCCAGGATCTTGAAGTTTTGGAGGTAGCTTGCTCAAGATTGTGCTACACTCCTTGACTAACTCAACTGTATTTATCTCTTGAGGCTTTTTCTTCTTGATTAAAATCTCTTTTAAGAACTTCACAAAGGACTGCATCAATTCAAACACATCAGTCAAAGGAATGTTAACTTGAAGCTCTTTCAACATACTCACAAATTTTTGATACTAGGCCACATCCTTCGATGGTATAAGTCTCTGCGGGAATGGTGAATGTGTTGCTGCGGATCTTCACTAAGTAATCCAGCAAATTGTCCAGTCACATGTAACAGTTGTATCATGCCAGACTTAATCTCAAAGTTTCCAGTAATTTCAGGCTTAACTATGCTCGAGGCTACTCCCTCCAGGCAGGGGAGAGCAACATCACGCACAGCTAAGGTGCGTTCTTCTGCCATTCCTGTAGGTAAATATCAAGCAGGACCTAATACTTGAAACAGCACAAACTCAAAATAAAGATTAAACCTGAATAGATAATAAGTAATCGTTCAAAAAAAAATCAGTCAATTGTTACTCCCCGGCAACGGCGCCAAAAACTTGTTGCTCCCAACGCACACGAAAGTATACGTGGTCGACAAGTAATAAAGTGATAAGTAGAGTATCGTTCCCACGAGGACTATTCAGACTAGACTCCTAATAAACAATTCCTTAAAAACTATTCAGGGAACTTTTCCAATAGTGAGAATATTATCAACTACAAAAATAGTAATTAAAATGGTAGAAATGAATTCAAACAATGGAGCAAAAATTAGTTGTTATCAGTAATAAGGAGACAGTCCAGGGTTAGAGCCGCGACCAATCTAGTTGAGTTATCCTGTTGATTCCACTTCTTAAGTCCCAAGATTGCTAACTAACAGGTTAATTGTACCCGTAAAAACCTGTCGATTCTTCACGGTCTATGCAAGCTACTCTAACGCCTATATGTCTATGGAGTTAAATCACATGCACGCATTAACGAACTCTGTATTTAGCTAAGCAAGGTGAATAGCTATATGTCTATCCTACCCACAAATTGATTTCCCGATGCCCAGGTTCACAATCAAGCCCTATTCTTTTTTATGTGCGTTCATAAATTCCCTCTGTCGAGTTCAATCTAAGAACCGTAGATAGTGTTCAATTATTCAGCTGTTATAATCAAACAATTATGATCAAGAAAGAATAAACAATCTGTAATTGGAATTCAATTCATGGAAATCAACATTCAAACCTCAACTTTCATGAATTCGCTCTAACCCTAGACCGATATATTTAGCTACGCTTACTCATAATAACAACACAAGGATTTGGTGAAATAATGAAATAATGATGTAATAAATTAATGGAAGGAAGAAAAACCCTTGTTCCAGATGTTATGAGCTCTCAAATTTGCTCCAAAGTCTGAACTTTTCTCCAAAACTAAGTAGTAGAGTATTTATAATGTTTACAAAAGCCTAGCAATTAGCTACGCCTAAGCCTAGACAAAATAGGACTTTCAAAAACGCTCCAGGGGCGCTATAGGGGGCGCCCCGCACCTCAAAACGCACGCAACGGCCACGCCCCGCGCCACAAAACGCGCCAGAAAGTGTGCGCTATTGGGGGCGCGCCGCGCCCTATACCGCGCCTGGCTATTTTCCTGCTTCCGTCGTTCGCAGCTTGCTTCGTTCCGTGCCTTCCGTGCTCGATCCAATCCTCAATCCAAATTCAATATTTTCTTGCTCGATTATGCTCTTCAAAGCTCCAATTACACTTCATAACAACCTACAATCATACGACATACAATCAGTGCAAAATCACATTCATCAACTAGAAAACTTGCGAATAAAGTATCCCAACGTGAGGAAATATTAAGGAAATATAGGCATAAAATGCCAAATATCACTGATACTCAGGGTAAGTCAACTAACTTTCTAGTCCCTGGAGTCTTCTATTTTTTTCTTTTGATGCAGGTGGCATATACTCAGGGGGAGCCGACTATCAAAATTCAATAGTCGACTATGCTAAAAAGGGAAGTACCTTGTCATATCCTCCTTTACTTTTTGTCATCATCAAAAAGGGGGAGATTGTTGAGTGTAAATGAATACTAAGTTTTGATTATGACAATAAGGACACATAACTTATGTATAACATACATTGCAGGACTATCAAGGAAGATTCCTTTGGAAGATCTAAAATGGAAAGGAAGATTGCCAATTGAGTTAGAGGAGCTATGGAAAGTCAATCTCTAAGCGCGCTAATTGTGTGGGACTTATCCCAATCAGCTCTTGCCTATTCTTTATTAAGATATTAATTATATCTTCTCGAAAATCAAATCTCTTGGGTCAATCTCTCTATTCCTCAATCCCAGTCAATCAAATCTCCGTCATCCTCCGATTGATCCTGATTGCAGATCGGCCGTATCTTGTCTTCAACGGGCAACTCTGATTGTTCACTATTTATACTTGGAGTCTACTCGAGATTAACTCACGCTTCTACTTAGAATCTACTTTCTCTCTAAATCTTTTACTTACTACACTGTATTCCTAAGAGTCTACAAGTGATCAATAGAAAAGAAATAGAGTTCTTGTAGTGAGGTAATAGTTGTGTCACAGAAGTTGGTCTGATTATCTATAAATCAGACAAGATCGTTGGTGGTGAGCGAAGGGATAAAACCATCCATGAAAGGACGTTTTTGGTTAACGATAAACCATAAGTGTACTTGTGTTCTCAAAAGATCTTGAAGAGAGATAACTCCCTTGAGACCCAAGGGGACTGGATTAGGAACCAATTAGTTCTGAACCAGTATAAAATTACTGTGTCACTTACTCTTTACTGTTGCTTTTATTTCTGCAAAAGTATTTTAATTATCACCTAAATCAACTAATAACTTGATAACTCGACTAAATTTATAAGTCTGAACAATTCATCGCTCTTGTATTCCTCATATGAGCACCTATATATAAGTTTGAAAAATTCACCGCTCTTGCAATGCACGTGTATCGTTTTTCTTTTCATAATTTACATTATTATGTTTATCTTACCTTGTTTATATCATAAGTTACCCCCAGTCAACAAATAGAAAACCAAAATCTCCAAGGTGACTACGATGAAGCTCTGATGATAACGACTTCGCTTCGACAGAATAATCTAGTCACCCTGATTAACTTTATCTATATAGACAACCTTTTAAGAAATCAAAAAAGAAGTGTTCAACAATTTATGTTTCTAGTCCAAAAGCAAAAAGATTCTGGGAAGACGTGATAGCACGTTCTCTAGGCTTTTGCAAAATGACATCATTCTATTTATTTGACTAATCTTAAGATGTTGAAGTATTTGCTGATTGTCAAAATGGCATTCCAATAGTCAACATTACATGCTAATACTAGTACTGTAGCAACACTAAACCGCGAAGTATTTAGAATGATTACATCACCATTTCTTAACGTAGAGAGAATTATTTTATATAGGAGGATGGGAAATAATTTCTAAGCTTGGTGGGTAAAAAGAAAGTGTTTCTCAATATTGCTACGGTTCACTTCATTTGAGATGATTCGGAATACGAGGATCGAATTATTTACTTTTCACTGTAAATTCGGATATAAAATTTTTATTTTTGTTTTGATGTTAATAAATGAGTTAATACCGTAAGCAAATTTAACATTTCATTGATTGAAAAGAGAAATTTTAATTCTTTAACCTAATTTCAAATTAACACCATTAACTTTTGTGTCAGCCAAATTGCGAGCTCGTCATGGGCATCTAACTATGAGTTAGACAGGCGAACACAAAACTCAATCACCATTTTCCTAAACTTTAGATCAAAAAGGAGAAAAGGAAATCGTATCTTAAATACTAACCCAAAGTTCAATAAATTGAATGAATGTGGATTATAACTTCAGCAAATATATTTATGTCTCATTCTAGTCTTGATCAACTAAGAGTAATCAATAAGAGTTTATATAATTATCCAAACTATTTAAAAAGGATATAGAAAAGCAAATATGATAAGGAGCTAGACTCGCCATCAAGAACTAGATGATTAGCTCACCGTTGAATAAATCCAAAGTCTGCCACACGAGATCTGAAATGACCCGACCTATGCTATTAAGTTTGAATTCAAACTGGAGTAATATAGGGATTTGGGATTTTAGTGATGTACTTAATAGTAGTGCTCATGCCACTACTTCTACTACTACTATCAGTTCCGTAACTACTAGTGTTCCAAGCACATCTATTTTCTAGTATATAATATATCTTTCAATTTACCAAAAAAAAAAACAGTATAGCATGTTTGAACTCATTGTCGAATTGGTAACATTATACACACCCCGTCCCAAAATAAGTGTCTAGCTTTTTTTTTTATTTGTCCCAAAATGAGTGCCTCTTTCCTTTTATGGCCATTCTATAAATCTTAGATTTGTTTTGGACCACAGGATATAAAGACATTGGCCCACATTACACACACCTTTCATTTTAAACCCCAGAATTTAAAGTCTTACTTATTTTCTTAAATTTTGTGCCAAGTCAAACCTAGACACTCATTTTAGGACGGAGAGAGCATATATTATCAGAAGCAATTTCTGAGACCTATCAAATGTTTAGTCCACTTATGGGTTTTGAATTTTGACCTATATAAGCTTTGAATAGGTAATGGATCATACTTTTGGACTCATGAGGTTATGGATAACCTAAAAAATATAAAGTATTTTGATATTTGGATTTGTGGGCTCCGAAGCGACTATTTACTGGTATTACTTTATTTGGTTGGTTTGGGGCTTGGGTTATTTAGCATGACACCTATGTGATGATCCATTTTCTATCTACTTGAATAGTGCGGGATTATTTGGAGAGGATTCGGGAAGAGAAAGCGATATGTCGAGTAACTAGGGTAGCTCGGGACAAAGATAAGTGGTTTTTATTCATTTCTTTAGTGTTCTTTCACCACCTAGAAGTCTATTCATGTTCTTTTTCATTTGTAGATGCTAGTTTTTGAATACTTGTATTAATTCCCAAGATACACCACTTTACTATTTTAAGGACCAGTTCCTTAAATGTGTTCCTTTACTGTATTATATGCGGAATTAAAACTGTAAGTAAATGAACACCCAATATTAGCGTGGAAAAATCCCTTTAGCTAGGGATCAGAAAACCACGACCTACTCTTACAAGTAGGATTTCAACTTCACTATGTAAAAGACTCACTTGGTTACAAGACTACCTTCTTACTAACCTAGGACTAACTCTAATCCACTAGTGACCTCTTTCACGAACAGTGAAGTTTCTTCAAGTAAACGACTTGAACTGAAATGATACAACTCGATAGTACCTACTACAGTTTAACTAAGACTGAACTTTTTCAAGACTCAGTCTAAGGAACAGGTTCTTACTTAGTTCCCTGTAGCTTACTGATTACATAAATACGATTAAAACTCTTTCAATGCTAAGACTCGATTCTGTCTATATTTGTACTCTCTTCAATAGCTAAAATGCTCCTGGCTTTATAGCTTACATAACCCAAGAGGTCTTGATCAATTAGAACTCCAAAGCTTCCAAGAGTTTGAGTCCTATTTGAAATATTCACTAGATCATCCGAAATCCTTTAGCCTTATCCACTCTTTATACAATCTTTTCATATCACGTTTAGACCTGCATAATTATCAAGATAAATATTAGACTTAGGATAATTGATAATATTTCAGCTTAAATAATTTTGCGTGAATTATCTATTTAGCTGTAGTGATTCAAAGGAACATGTCCTTTGGGGCTGTTCCTTAGTCATCAGTCAAAACTTCAAGCTTATCCAAGCTAACATTTTCCCCCTTTTTGATGATGACAAACTCATAAGCGTAGCTGCATGTCCTTAATGTCCTGAAGCACAACTTGAAACTCAAAAGAAATCAGTAGAGACTTATTTTATCATTAAGGATCAGATTTTCAAGTAGGTATAAAGTTCACGCAAAATTAACTTACTCTTCCCCCTTTTGGCATCATTGAAAAGGTTGCATGAAAAATAATTCAAGTGTTAGAAAAATCAGCACATGGCCATTAAGGCAACTCAATAAGCAAACACAATTCAGACTAAAGCAACTGCAAAATAATGATATTAGCCATCCAAGACAAGTCATCATTAACAAAAGGTTAAACCAGGGGATACAAGCAAGTACTACTAAATTATTCAAAAACTAGAAAAGGAAAAGACTAAGGTACTAGAACTAGTCTAAATCCCACTAGACAAAAGATGGCTTATGGCTAAGGTGATCAGGATGTTGAAGGACCAGGTCCCTGAGACTTGTTCAGCAACTCAAACATTTGCTTGAGCATTCCCTCATTTGTCTCCTTTGCTTTTGTAGCCTCTGCCTTCCAGTAGTTCTTCTCCTCCTCAAACCTTTCTATCTCAGCAGCTTGTATGGCAACTTGTTGCCTCAATGCCCTTACTTTATTGTTCAAGGGTTATTTGCCAAACCCAGCCAGTGGAGGATCAGGTTGAACAGTCATATCACAGTTGATCAGGGTAGCACAACCAAATTTCTCCTTATTTGTAGCATTGACTACCCCCTCCAATGGAATTCTCAAATTTTGCAAACAAATCAGTCAGAATAAACCCAAAGGGCAATGAGTGCTTCTTCTTCCCAGTGACCACCCTCTTAATCAAGTGAATCATGAACCTGGGCCAATTGATCTGCTTATCACTATCCAGCAGTTCCATAAGGACCAAGTCCATAAAACTGGCAATCACTCTCTTCTCCTGCCTTGGCAGCATAATTTTGTTCACAAATTCAAACAACACTTGGTGCTGAGGGTGCATTTCACTCTTCTGCACAGCCCTTGGTTTCTCCACATCATCATTTTCAGCAAACTTCCTAGTGATTTCCAGTCCATTGGGCAAATTGGTCAAATCAGGCCACACCTTCTTGATGTAGCTTTCATACCCCACAGATGGAATCCCTAGCAGTTCACCCAGTTCCTTAGTGTCATAGATGATTTTATGGTCATGGACATAGGTAGTGATCCTGTCCCTTCCTATGGAACAATTCTTGTAGAATTCCTGAACCATCACAGTTGCACACTTACCCTTTATCTGAAGGACCATGTCCCTACAACCTTGAACCTGCAGTTTCTGCAACAACCATACCATACCCTCTTCCTCAACATCAGAGAGTACCCTTCCTTTCAGAACTTTCCTGGACATAATGTCATCATGAACATAGTGTTGAACCTCATCTCCCTCATCCTCACTCTCACTGTCCTCACCAACAAATGATTCATCAGAACTTGAATCAGAACTCTCATCAACTAAAGTTCTTTTTGAGGACCTGGTCCTCTTGGAAGATTTTACTGCAGCATCTTTCACGGAGCTCCTTGTCACACACCCCTGTGCAACTTTTCTTTTCTTAGACTGAGGCACAACTACCTCAACTTCTTCCATATCATCATCTTCATCATCCATAGCATCCCTCTCTTTTTCTACAAACTCAATTTCTTCTTCCTCAACAGGATCAGCGACCTATTTTCCCTTCCTTTTTCTGCTTCTTTCCATAGCAGCAGCTAAGTTCTCATCAGCAGCCTTGACTGCACTCCTTGTCCTCCTAACACCACTAGCAGGAGTGGAGACAGAAGGAACAGGTCCTTTTGCCTTAGAGGAACTTTCACATTTTTTCTTAATTCCTGGCTTATAACTATCACTAATCTTCTTCAACTTTGCAGCAATCTCAGCAGTCATTTGGTCATCAATGGGTCCCTTCCTAGCAAGTTTTCTCTTAAAACTCCTAATATTAATCAAATCAATAATAGGCCTATCACTATCACTCATAGCATCATCAACATTTATCACATCCTCCATGGGTGCTCTAAAAGAAACCTCTGGAGACCTAGATGACTCATGCATGTGTGCTTCCAAACGTTTAACAGTTTCCCCTTCCCCCTCAGGAACAGTTCCAGACCCCTCTTCCTTTTCCCCTTCATCCTCTACTACATTTAAGGGAGAGTCATAGTTTACCTGTTATTGATAAATGATCATAGCCCTTGACAAGTCCTCAACCTGTTCTTGATGTAGGAAATCAAACGCGGAAAGTAAAGATAAAAAGCGAGACGTAACTCGATCGATAATCTCAAGTAGCAACGGAGAACTTGTTCCATTACACCCCGAGAGAATGTCAACAACACCTACACTAGGCAACTACCCTCGAGCTAACGTGAGCACGCAAGTAGAATGATCGGGGGGATTGGAATTCATCTAGATCCGCTAGAGGAAGAACAAGTCCCATCAAGGTTTCATTTATTCAATCAAAGAGTTCAACTCTCAACACAAGTGTTTGTTTAATCATCAAAGTAAGCTAATGAAATAAACTAGCAATCTAGCTATTTATAGGTGTTTTTAGACACCATTTGAAAGGTCTAAAATGCCCACACTTAGACTTAGGAATAAAGGACCACGTAGGGTCAAAATAGTCTTAACATAGCTAAGAATCACGGGCTTCAGCATTCCGGGCGGAGCGCCCGAGTTTTGGACCAGTGGGGTGGCCTAGGCGGGGCGCCCAGAGTTGGGGCGGAGCGCCTGGGCCAAGGCATCCTCAGGCGGAGCGCCTGGATCACTGGGCGGAGCGCCTGGGCCAAGGCATCCTCAGGCGGAGCGCCTGGATCACTGGGCGGAGCGCCTGGATCACTGGGCTGCTCCCCTTGCGCTTTGAGCACTCGGAACGGCTTCCAATCGCTTCCTTCTTCTAGGTCCTTCCTCACCAAGTGTAAGTGTACTCCTTGGATCTCCCTAGCTTGGCTCCGAGTGAAGGGTCTCGTATTTTTCCCGGCATCATCCTCCCCTTCTTGAGAAGATTTCGTCCTCGAAATCATTGCATTCACGTCCATGGCATCATCTCTTCGGGGTGCCCAATGCTCTCCTCCCTTGTAACCCTTGATCGTCACTTTGACATAGGTCTCTTCCAAGATCTCCCTTGCCTTAACATGGAGCTTAGAACCTACAAGCAACGACAAGCAAACACAAGATTTCCTACTTTGAAAGTAGGTTAGTACAAGAAGTGTGGAAAACACACTCTTGTGATATAACCAAGCATCAATGTTAAGAACAAATATCAAGTCTCCAAAGAGAACGATAAGTGCTTGGTTAAAGATCAACATGCACTCATCACAATAATGAGCAAGTAGGTCATGGGGACATGGAAAATGCAAGACCAAGCTATCAAAATTCCCTTGAACCTTAAGCTCAAGATCAACAAACCAATCCCTCCTTAAAGGGTGATCAACATGTGGAGTGGAGTGAGTCAAATAACCCATCATGCAAGTAACATCAAGCACTCCACTCCCCTTCTTTAGAGCACCCTTACTCACACCAAGGGGTTCACCTCCCATTTCATCACCCAAGCAACCCTTTTCAAAGGACAAACTATCAAGAAAGGTATTGATAATGGTCTCTTCTTCATCATAACCCAAACAAGCAATAGTAGGGTCACTCAAAGAGTCATTTACCTCATTCAAATTCTCACACAATGGGTTGCCTAAGAAGTCAAATCCTTCATACCATAGGAGTTCCAATCGACTAACCACCCTAGCCCGATACAAGTCTTTACCACTAATGAGATTATCTTCAAACAATGGAAATGTAAAAACATGCATCTCAACATCATGATCAAGCATAGACAAGTTATCAAGACTAGGTTCACTTGAGGAGTCATCATAGAAAATTTTATCCAATTCATGCAATTTGGACTCCTCAATGCCACTAACATCCTCACCACAACACATAGACCCACCAAATAGAAACATATCAACAAGGGTATGATCAACTATATCATCTACCCCTTCATCAAAGGTTGGCGGTGTGTCATAGCAAAGGTCAAATTCGTTGTCAACCATCAAGTCTACACTAGTGAGAGATTCATTGAACAATGAGCTCACATCATGATGTGGCTTAGCAAGGCTCTCAACTAATGTCTCACAAGCACACACAAGTTGACTTTGAGACTCTTCACTAGTGGCATATTCACTAGATGCAACACAAGCACCAACTCGTGTTGAGTCACCACAAGACAAATAGCTAGTAGATTCATGAAAAGGTGGAGCAACACTTACATTGAGGCTCACAAGGCTTGGAGTGTCATGTGTAACTCCTTCTTCATGAAGCTCACATTGGGAACTTTCCTCCTCTTGTCTTTCCTTCCAAGCACATGGTTGAGACTCCAATGGCTTGTCTTCATTTGTATCTACACAATAACTAACACAAGAAAGAGTAGAAGATGAAGAATTGTTAGAACAATTGGTGCGCTCACTCTCAATTTTTCTTTCCTCACCTCTCTTCTCTCTCAATTTTACCTCATGGTCAAGTGTAGTTGGTGGTGACAACCTACTCACATCACTCCTCAATTCCTCCCCTTTTTCCTCTCTTAGATTGTCACCGGTCACTTCCTCACTTCTCTCTATCTTTTCCCTCTCATTTGAAGTGAAGTGACTCTCATTTTCATCAAGCTTTGGCAAGACAACAAGATTGCTTGCCTCGGATTCAAGTACAATGGGCGACTTGGCTTTAGCCACTTCCCTCAACTCCCTCATCCGATTGTAGTCATCACTCACTTGTTTGGGAGTTAGGGGCTTCAACACAAATTTCCTTCCTTCATGTTGGAGCGTGTAAATGTTGACACGTCAGTCGTGAACCGCTTGTCGATCAAATTGCCAAGGCCTCCCCAAGAGTAGGTGGCACGCTTGCATGGGCACAACATCAAACAAATGCTCATCTACATAACTCCCCATTTTGAATTGAATCATCACTTGCTTTACTACTTTAAGCTCCCCACATTCGCTTAGCCATTGTAGCCGGTAAGGTTTAGGATGCTTCATGGTAGTCAACTTCAATTGGGATACAAGTGATTGACTCACTACATTTGCACAACTCTCGGAATCAATTATCATAGAGCAAACAACATCTTTGACCCGGCACCTAGCATGGAAAAGATTTTCCCTTTGCAAGGTTTCACTATCTTCTACAATCATAGCCCCTAGGCTCCTTCTCACAACCAAGAAAGTATGAGGATCCTCCTCCTCCACCGTGTCATCAAACAAATCATCCTCTACTCCCTCATCTCCCTCTACTCCCTCTACTCCTTCATCTTCCGATTCACTCTCTTTCTCATATGCATCAATACCAACAACAATCATGGTCCTCTTCGTAGGACATTCCCTAGCAAAGTGCCCATAGCCCTTGCACTTGTGGCATTGTATGGAAGTAGAAGTAGGAGCATGCAATTGAGTTTTAGAGTTACCTCCCACATTAGATGTGTTCTTCTCATATGGCTTCTTCACATCCTTGCTAACATTGGCACCACTTGTGCCACTTGCACTTGGGAATTTGACATTTGGAGTAGAAGTCTTCCAATCCTTTGGTTTGCTCACGGAAGTGGAAGTGTTGCTCTTGTAACGGTTGGACTTTTCTTTATCAAGCCATTGCTCGGCTTGAATAGCGGCATCAAGGACTTCTTGAAGTGAGAGATAAGAATGCAACCTCAATTGTGAAGCTATACCATAGCTCAAACCATTCATGAAACGGATCACGGCTTGCTCCTCATCTTCGGTGTCCATATCTAAGGCCATTCGAGTTCTTTCAAACTCATCAAAATATTCATGCGCCGTCTTGACACCTTGCTTCAACTCATAAAGTTTCTTGAGTTGTTCTTGCGATATCTAGGAGTGACGTACTTGATACTCATGATACCCTTCAAGTCATTCTAACCCACATTCACGGGGACTCCCGCTCTCCTCCTTGATCTCTTGACGGACTCCCACCAAGTAGATGCGTAGGATTCAAAAGATGAGATAGCATAAGTACCTTTCTTTTCATCGGTCATATCATTGGTGTCAAACAATCTTTCAATTTGTAGCAACCAATCAATGTAAGCCGCCGGATCACAATTCCCCTTAAAACTTGGAAGATTGAGCTTCACACTATTGAGATTGTTGTTGTTGTCACGACCCCCTTGGAAAGGCTCCGGTTGGCCTCCATAGTGACCTCCATAACCTCCATAATCTCTCTTAACATTCCCTCCAACATACCCCATGGGTGGCCCTCGACCTAGGCCTCTACCCCTATCCACATTTCGACCCCAATTCATACGTCGCCTTGGTTGAAAGTGATCATCATACCCATAAGCCTCATCAACATACTCGGCTTCCTCCCCTTCTTGAGCTTCAATAGGTTGCTCAAGAGCTTGGACATTGCGGACGGGTGTTGGAAGTGGAATGTTTCTTTGGGGGTTGTCTAAAATATGGGGAATGCCCGCTCGTTGGGTATTTCCCAACACTTGATCAATCCTCTCACGATCTTCCTTTACCCGTTGTTGTTTAAGCAACCGAACAACTTGTTTCGGGGTAAAGGTAGGACTACTTGAGCCCTCTCCAGTCTCAATATGGACACTCGGGGTCCCTTTCTCAACTTGGACACTCGGGGTCCCTTATTCGCCTTGGGTACTTGAGGCCCCCTTTTCAAGAGACTCCATCCTTTGGTTCATGAGGTCCATCTTGGCAAGAAGATTAGCCAAGGCCTCCTTTATGAAATCTTGTCCTTCGTTGGCCATCGTACCTACACAAGTAACAAACGTTAGCAAAACAACCTCACTCACTCCCTCACAAGTGTTTCACTCTGTTCACTCGTATAAGGACGGTGGATTTTTTCACTCGACTTGTAGTTCCAAAGCTTGACGTAGATGACTAGCAATTCCTCAACTCAACTAAACTATTCATGAGTCACGCACACTCCGGGGTGAGTGGAATTAATAGGACTCAATGAACGCTAGGCTCTTTGAAGTAGGGACTTGAACCAAAAGAAACTACGATTCTTATTTGGATTCTACTCTCCAACTATGGCACGAATCACCTAAAGCAATGAAGGATTAGTGTTAATTAAGTAGAAAGATTACTTAGATCAATACTAATTAGAGGTTAGGCAACAAAGAAACAAGCAAACCTAGAAGGAACTACCCGTTTCCCAAGCTTCAGTGCTCAGGCGGAGCGCCCAGTGAAGTGGGGCGGAGCGCCTGCACAATTGTCCAGTGGGGTTAGGCAGGCGGGGCGCCTAAAGGGTAGGCGGAGCGCCTGGAGCAAGAGCAGTTCAGGCGGGGCGCCCAAAGTCTAGGTGGAGCGCCTGGACGAAGAACAACCTGGGTTTTCAACAACGTGTTCTTCGATTTCAATCCAACTTTTTGGTCGATTCCAACGTGTTTTCCCAAAATTCGAAGTACCCAAAGTTGTATATAGATATAACCACCAATCCCCAATGATTTTCACACCCAACCAAGCAACAAACAAGGCACAATCATGATTCAAGTTTCAAGTTGGGGTTTTCCAATTTTTCAAAAAGGGTCAAAAGGTGGATTTCAATCTTTCAAAAACAATGTTATACAACTCCGATTCACACCAAATTTGTTTCAAACGATTCTTTTATCAAATTAGATCAATCCCCGGTAATCAAATCCAAAACCCTACAATCACACAACCCAAAATCATTCAAATTCCTCAAGAACAAGGGTTTGGTAGGGTTTAAGGAAAATTAGGGTTTCAAATTTTCGAACTTCACCAATCCAAGCAAATTTGGTACCCAAACAACGGAAATTCAATCACGATCACAAATCTATCACACCCACTTCAAGAATCGATCATACCAAAAAGTTACACCAATTTTTGTATTTTTCAATTTTTCTATTTTTTTGTGTTTTTCTTCTAACAACAACTTCAACAACAAGAAATCTAAAGAAACTAACGTAGGCACGAAGAATCAAGGGTCGGGGGTTCGTAGAAATGAGACCCGAGCCTTGCTCTGATACCAAATGATGTAGGAAATCAAACGCGGAAAGTAAAGATAAAAAGCGAGACGTAACTCGATCGATAATCTCAAGTAGCAACGGAGAACTTGTTCCGTTACACCCCGAGAGAATGTCAAGAACACCTACACTAGGCAACTACCCTCGAGCTAACGTGAGCACGCAAGTAGAATGATCGGGGGGATTGGAATTGATAAGACCCAAACGGCCTCAAGACCTTTCACTCGGAGTCAAGCAAAGTTAATCCAAGATACCCATCTTCACTTGACATGGAAGAGCATAGAAGAAGGCCCCAAGAGCAACTTGAAGACCATGCTTTGGTGTGCCATGGATGGAGGACCCTCGAGGACACTTGGAGAGGCTCAAGAGGCTCAAAATGAGACACCCCAAGGGGCTTCAGAACAAGGCGGAGCGCCTCCCAGCTGAGGCGGGGCGCCTCCCAAAATCCAGAGGCTTGGAAGTCAGGAGGCGGAGCGCCTCAGACAAGAGGCGGAGCGCCTCAGGAAAAATCCAGAGTGCAAGCTGCAGCTAGGCGGCCGCCTCCCCACCCTAGGCGGACCGCCTCCCCCTGTTACCCACATGCGGGATTTTTAAGACTTTTGCTTGAACTTCCAATTTTAGCCCTGCGCGGCCTTTATTTGTTTAAGCCCACTTTGGGGGTATTTTAGACCTTTTATTAGTCCTAAGTGAAGCCTATAAATACTTCACTTAGCCTCTTTCAAACATTACCTTACTTTGATTATTGATGAATGAAAATTGAGTTGAACTCTTGGAAGAAACCTTTGTCTCTTGGTTGCTTGAATTCACTAGTGGAACCTAGTTGAGTCTTGAACCGAAAACCCGACCATTCGACTTGCGAGTCCGTTGTTGTCTCGAGGGTCGTTGCATAGTGTAGGTCCTTCTTGACGCCGATTCGAGGGTATCTCGGGACAAGTTCCCCGTGGTTACTTCGAAGGGAGTTCGAGTTGTGTCTCGCTCTCCTATCTTTATCTTTATTTCCGCGTTTCGTATTTGATTCCTATCATCTTGGTATCAGAGCAAGGTTCGGGTTTTGTTTCTACAAACCCCCGACCCTTGATTCTTCGTGCCTAGGTTAGTTTCGACTTTAGGTTCTTGTTTATTGTTGTTAAAAGAAGAAAACTACAAAAAAATTGGAAAATTGAAAATCTAAAAATTTGGTGTATCTTGTTGGTTTGGATGATTCTTCGTATGGGTGTTATAGATTCTTGATCGTGGTTGAAACCCCGTCGTGTGGATACCAAAAACACTTGGATTGGTGGAGTTTGAAAATCAAAACCCCAAAACCCCTTAAACCCTTGATGAACTTGTTCTTGATGATTTTTGATTGATTCATGGGTTGGATTGAAGTGGAATTGAGAACTTGATAGTGGGGTTTGATCCTTGTGTGATTCCCATTCTTTTGGTACCTTAAACACCCAATTTGGAGTTGTATTACATGAATTGAGAATTTGAAACCCTTTGAAAATTTTGAAAATTCTTAAACCCTAGCTTTGAAGATGATGATCATGGTGGATTGTTCGATATTGACTGGGGTTTGATGAAAGTTGTTGGGGTTTGTTCTTTGTGACTGATACAACATTTGGGTGCCTTTGAATTGCTAAAACAACGCTTGATTAGTTGGATTCTTGGGTGCAAAACCAACAAAAATGCGAACTGAACTGTGCTGGAACACAGCAGGAGGCGGAGCGCCTAACAAAGAGGCGGAGCGCCTCCCACTGGTGAGCTTGCAGGATTTGTCTGAGGCGGAGCGCCTCCCTTAAGAAGGCAGAGCGCCTCTCTCCTGAACCTGCACTGGGCGGTCGCCTCCTATCCTGAGGCGGGGCGCCTACTTCCTGAAGGTTGGGAATTGGGTAGTTTCTTCTAGGATTCCTTGTTTTGTTGATTGTATTGCTTCTGGTTAGTGCTATTAGAGTATAATTCTACTCGATTAGTGCTAATCACTTTGAGCTATTAGGATCATCGTGCCTTAGAAAGGAGACTAGAAATCAAAGAAGATCCGTAGTATCTTTTGATTCAAGTCCTCATTTAAAGAGCTAACCGTTCCGATAGAGTCCTATCAACTCCACTCACCCCGGAGCTCATTGGACTTTTGAATTGAGTGGTTAAGTTGAGGTTTACTATTCAACTTCGTGAAGCTTTTGGTTCGAGCAAGAGTGAAAAATCCACCACCCACTATACGAGTGATCCGAGTGAACACAAGTGAGGGAGCGAGTGAGGTGTTTTGACTAACTCTTGTTTTCTTTTCTTGTAGGTACAATGGCCAACGAAGGTCAAGATTTCATTAAGGAGGCCTTGGCTAATCTTCTTGCCAAGATGGACCTCATGAACCAAAGAATCGAGTCTCTTGAAAAAGGAGCCTCGAGTACACAAGGAGAACATGGGACCCCGAGTGTCCAAAATGACAAAAGGACCCCGAGTGTCCAAATTGAAGCCGGAGAAGGCTCAAGTAGCCCTACCTTTACCCCGGAGCAAGTTGTTGAATTGCTCAAACAACAACGGGTAAAGGAAGATAAAGAGCGGATGGATCAAGTGTTGGGCAATACCCAACGAACGGGCATTCCCCGTATCTTAGACAACCCTCCAAGGAACATTCCACTACCACAACCCATCCGAAATGTGCAACCTCTTGAGCAAGTTGATGAAGCTCAAGAAGGGGAGGAAGCCAATTATGGAGATGACATGTATGGGTTTGATGATCACTTTCAACCGAGGCGAGGTATGAATTGGGGTCGGAATGTGGATCGGGGTAGAGGCCGAGGTTGAGGGCCACCCATGGGGCATGATGGAGGGAATGTTAGGAGAGATTATGGAGGTTATGGGGGTTATGGGGATCACTATGGAGGCCAACCGGAGCCATTCCAAGGGGGTCGTGATAACAACAACAACCTCAATAATGTGAAGCTCACTATTCCTTCTTTCAAGGGAAGTAGTGACCCGGTGGAGTACAAAAATTGGAAATTGGCTATGGAACGAATATTTGAGACCAATGATATGCCCGAGGTGAAGAAAACCAAGTATGCAATATCTTCCTTCGAATCTTTTGCTTCTACTTGGTGGGAGTCGGTGAAGAGGAATAGAAGGAGGACGGGGATGGCTATTAATCTTACTTGGGAAGAGTTGATCCGGGTGATGGATGAGAAGTACTTGACTAGCCAATACCGGGTTGAGCAACAAAAGCGTCTCTATGAGTTGAAACAAGGTTCCAATTCGGTTGGGGAATACTTCAATGAATTTGAGCAAGTCCGAATGAACCTTGACCTAGATGATGAAGATCATGAAATGGCCATAATCCGTTTCAAAGGGGGCTTAAACCGAGACATAGCTTCACAATTGAAGTTCCACAAATATGATGATCTCTACATGCTATGTGAAGATGCGGTTGAAGCCGAGAAATGGCTCAAAGATGAGAAATCCTTTCGCTACAAGAGTAGCACTACTACTCCAACAAGCAATACAAAGGGTTGGAAGCCTCCTACCACAAATGCAAGGTTCCCGAGTGCTAGTGGGACGAGTGGTGCCAATGCAACCAAGGATGTGAAGAAGCCATTTGAGAAGTACACACCCAATGTGGGAGGTAACTCTAAAACCCAATTGAATACTCCTACTTCTTCTTCCATTCAATGTCACAAATGCAAGGGGTATGGGCACTTTGCCAAAGAGTGTCCTACGAAAAGAAACATGGTTGTTGTTGGTGACAATGCATATGAACAAGAGAGTGAGCCGGAGGAAGATGAGGGAGTAGAGGGAGATGAGGGAGTAGAGGAGGATGGTGAAGATGACACGGTGGAGGATGAGGAACCTCATACTTTCTTGGTAGTGAGGAGAAGTCTAGGAGCTATGATTGCGGAGGATGGTGAAACCTTGCAAAGGGAAAACCTCTTCCATGCTAGGTGTCGTGTTAAGGGTGTTGTGTGTTCTATGATCATTGATTCCGGGAGTTGTACTAATGTGGTGAGTCAATCTCTCATAACCCAATTGAAGTTGCCTACCATGAAGCATCCCAAGCCGTACCGGTTACAATGGCTTAGTGAATGTGGGGAACTCAAGGTAGTGAAACAAGCAATGATCAAGTTTAAAATGGGAAGTTATGTTGATGAACACTTGTTCGACGTTGTGCCCATGCAAGCTTGCCACCTTCTCTTTGGAAGGCCTTGGCAATTTGACCGGCAAGTGGTTCACAATGGACGTGTTAACACCTACACGCTCCAACATGAGGGAAGAAAGTTTGTGTTGAAGCCCCTAACTCCTAAACAAGTGAGTGATGACTACAATCAAATGAAGGAGTTGAGGGAGGCGGCAAAGGCCAAGTCAATCATTGAGACTAGCCCTTTGTCCAAAAACATGGTGGCAATCCCACCTACTTCATCCACCGGTGGCATATGTGCCATGATGCAACCGAGCGAGCTCCTAAGAGGTAATGATGGCAACAAGTTTCTCCTATGCTTAGTGCACAAAGGTATGATCCTTAACTCTAATTGTGATGTTTCTTCTATCCCTTTACCTAGTGCTTTGAAAAATGTTTTGGAGAACTTTGGGGACATGTTCCCGGATGAGATGCCCGATGGCTTACCTCCCTTGAGGGGTATTGAACATCAAATCGATTTTATTCCGGGTTCTCAAATCCCGAACAAGCCGGCCTATAGAAGCAATCCCGAGGATACGAGGGAGTTGCAAAAACAAGTTGATGACTTGCTTTCAAAAGGCTTGGTAAGGGAAAGTTTGAGTCCTTGTGCCGTACCGGTCATTCTTGTCCCAAAGAAGGACGACACTTGGAGAATGTGCATAGATTGCCGAGCCGTGAATAAGATAACGATCAAGTATCGTCACCCTATTCCACGGCTTGATGATATGTTGGATGAATTGAGTGGGTCGTGTGTCTTTTCCAAAATTGACCTTAGGTCCGGCTACCATCAAATCCGGATGAAACCCGAGGATGAATGGAAAACCGCATTCAAGACCAAATTCGGTCTCTATGAATGGTTGGTAATGCCCTTCGGGCTTTCCAATGCACCTAGCATTTTCATGCGACTCATGAATCATGTTTTGAAGTCTTTTATCAACAAGTTCGTCGTTGTCTATTTTGATGATATCTTGATCTATAGTAGGACAATTGATGAACATGTTGACCACCTTAGGCAAGTGCTTGAAGCTTTGAGAGCCGAAAAGCTCTATGCAAACTTCAAAAAGTGTGCCTTTGGTGTGGAGAAGGTTTTCTTTCTTGGGTTTGTTGTGAGTGCCCAAGGAGTGGAGGTGGATGAGTCTAAGGTAGAGGCCATACGTGATTGGCCTACTCCTACTACCGTGACTCAAGTGAGGAGCTTTCATGGTCTTGCTAGCTTTTATAGGCGATTTGTGAAAGACTTTAGCTCCATAGCCGCTCCACTCACCGAATTGGTCAAGAAGGACCAACCCTTTGTTTGGGGAGAGCCTCAAGAGAAGGCTTTCCAAGAGTTGAAAGGTAGGTTGAGTACCGCCCCCCTATTGCAACTGCCCGACTTTGGGAAAGCATTTGAGGTTGAGTGTGATGCCTCGGGGGTGGGAAATGGTGGTGTATTAATGCAAGATAGCAAACCCATCGCCTACTTTAGTGAAAAGTTGAAAGGGGCCTCCTTGAATTATTCCACATATGACAAGGAGTTGTATGCCCTTGTGAGAGCCCTTGCCCATTGGCAACATTATCTTTGGCCTCGTGAGTTTGTAATCAAGAGTGACCATGAGTCACTCAAGCATTTGAGAGGCAAAGAGAAGCTCAATAAGCGGCATGCCAAGTGGGTTGAATTTATTGAGTCCTTTCCCTATGTGATCCAATACAAGAAAGGGAAGGACAATGTTGTGGCGGATGCGCTTTCTAGAAAGTTCGCATTAGCCACCACTCTCACCTTTAAGCTCATGGGATTCGAGAGTATCAAATTGATGTATGCTCATGATCCAAAGCTAAAGAGTGTCTATGATGCTCTAGAGAAAGGTGAGAGAGTTGAAAAATACCAATGGTCTAATGGATTCATCTTTATAAATGGTAGAGTGTGCATACCCGAGTCCTCATGGAGGGAGTTGCTTGTGCAAGAGGCACATTGTGGAGGACTCATGGGTCACTTTGGGATAAGAAAGACTTTGGCCGTTCTTCAAGAACAATTCTATTGGCCGAAGATGAGGGTGCATGTGGAGAAGTTTTGCACTAATTGCCTTGAGTGCAAGCGTGCCAAATCTAAATCCCACCCTCATGGGTTATACACCCCACTCCCCGTACCTACTAGTCCATGGTTGGATATATCAATGGACTTTGTCATGGGATTACCAAGGACTAAGGGGGGCCACGATAGCATCTTTGTTGTCGTAGATAGGTTCTCAAAGATGGCTCATTTCATTCCGTGCAAGAAATGCGATGACGCCCAACATGTAGCTTCCTTGTTTGTTGAAAATGTCTTGAAGCTACATGGTGTGCCTCAAACTATAGTGAGTGATAGGGACACTAAGTTCCTAAGCCATTTTTGGCGAAGTCTATGGGGTGCTTTAGGCACCAAGCTCTTGTTTTCCACGTCCCACCACCCACAAACCGATGGTCAAACCGAAGTGGTAAACCGAACCTTGGGTGCTCTTCTAAGGGCCATGACCCGAGGTAAGGCCGGGACGTGGATTGATAGATTGCCTATGATGGAGTTTGCCTACAATCGCACATTGCATAGCGCGATTGGCATGACTCCTTTTGAATGTGTTTATGGTTTTAACCCCTTGATTCCCCTTGATCTAACCCCTTTGCCAAGGGAAATGGTTGTTAATTTTGAAGGGAAAGCTCGAGCTAAGGCTTTGATGGAGCTACATACTAAGGCAAAGAAGAATTTGGAGGAATCTTATGCTAAGGTTGCCTCCAAGAAGAACAAAGGACGCAAGAAGGTGGAACTCAAGAAGGGTGACTATGTGTGGGTGCACTTCCGGAAAGAAAGGTTTCCAAACCTTAGGAAAGGGAAGTTGGCACCCCGGGGAGATGGACCATTCCAAGTGCTCTCGAAGATAAACAACAATGCCTATGTGGTCGACTTGCCAAGTGAGTATCAAGTTTCTAATACTTTCAATGTTAGTGACTTGGTTCCTTTGAATGTAGGTAATGAAGAGGTCGTGAATGATGATGAAGAGGTCGTGAATGATGCTTCGATTTCGAGGACGAAATCCTCTCAAGAAGGGGAGGATGATAAGACCCAAAAGGCCTCAAGACCTTTCACTCGGAGTCAAGCCAAGTTAATCCAAGATACCCATCTTCACTTGACATGGAAGAGCATAGAAGAAGGCCCCAAGAGCAACTTGAAGACCATGCTTTGGTGTGCCATGGATGGAGGACCCTCGAGGACACTTAGAGAGGCTCAAGAGGCTCAAAATGAGACACCCCAAGGGGCTTCAGAACAAGGCGGAGCGCCTCCCAGCTGAGGCGGGGCGCCTCCCAAAATCCAGAGGCTTGGAAGTCAGGAGGCGGAGCGCCTCAGACAAGAGGCGGAGCGCCTCAGGAAAAATCCAGAGAGCAAGCTGCAGCTAGGCGGCCGCCTCCCCCACCCTAGGCGGACCGCCTCCCCCTGTTACCCACATGCGGGATTTTTAAGACTTTTGCTTGAACTTCCAATTTTAGCCCTGCGCGGCCTTTATTTGTTTAAGCCCACTTTGGGGGTATTTTAGACCTTTTATTAGTCCTAAGTGAAGCCTATAAATACTTCACTTAGCCTCTTTCAAACATTACCTTACTTTGATTATTGATGAATGAAAATAGAGTTGAACTCTTGGAAGAAACCTTTGTCTCTTGGTTGCTTGAATTCACTAGTGGAACCTAGTTGAGTCTTGAACCGAAAACCCGACCATTCGACTTGCGAGTCCGTTGTTGTCTCGAGGGTCGTTGCATAGTGTAGGTCCTTCTTGACGCCGATTCGAGGGTATCTCGGGACAAGTTCCCCGTGGTTACTTCGAAGGGAGTTCGAGTTGTGTCTCGCTCTCCTATCTTTATCTTTATTTCCGCGTTTCGTATTTGATTCCTATCAGGAATTCATCTAGATCCGCTAGAGGAAGAACAAGTCCCATCAATTTTTCATTCATTCAATCAAAGAGTTCAACTCTCAACACAAGTGTTTGTTTAATCATCAAAGTAAGCTAATGAAACAAACTAGCAATCTAGCTATTTATAGGTGTTTTTAGACACCATTTGAAAGGTCTAAAATGCCCACACTTAGGCTTAGGAATAAAGGACCACGTAGGGTCAAAATAGTCTTAACATAGCTAAGAATCACGGGCTTCAGCATTCCAGGCGGAGCGCCCGAGTTTTGGACCAGTGGGGTGGCCTAGGCGGGGCGCCCAGAGTTGGGGCGGAGCGCCTGGGCCAAGGTATCCTCAGGCGGAGCGCCTGGATCACTGGGCGGAGCGCCTGGATCACTGGGCTGCTCCCCTTGCGCTTTGAGCACTGGGAACGGCTTCCAATCGCTTCCTTCTTCTAGGTCCTTCCTCACCAAGTGTAAGTGTACTCCTTGGATCTCCCTAGCTTGACTCCGAGTGAAGGGTCCCGTGGTTTGCCCGGCATCAGTTCTACAATCGACTCAGCAGTGGGAACTGGTCCTTCCCCCTGAATTTCTAGTTCAAGCACTTCAGGGTTATTCTTAGGAACTTCAGGGTTTGGTGTTGTGGTATCCATGGGTTAAGGAGGGTTTGGAATTTCTGGTTGATCAGAGGTGGGTAGCGATGATGAATTTTCAGGTGAGAGAGACATTTTAGCAATACTATTCAAGAGATATTTCACTATTTTTTCTGAAATTTTTAGAATTCAATTGTGAGCAAAGTAAAAATAATGAAGAAGTAGAAGTGTATTTATAGAGTGAAATAGGTAGTGGAGGTTGAGTGCAAGTCGATCAATATTACCTCATTGAAAGAAATTCAGTCGTTAAAGGACTCTTGGGAGTCTCTCGGAAAAAGAGCCGTTAGGCGTTCAAGTTACCTATTATGATTGGGAACTGGTTCCTCCGATGGGACTCATATGCAGTTTGGATATGATTAGGATTCCTAGTGGGATTTATCTTAATTACAAGTTACCTACAGCCTTACTCTTCTAAGATATATGAATAATAAAGAGTACATACCTGAGTTTAACACGAAAATCAGTGTCCTTCCAATTTGAATCACTTTTGCTCAATCTGAAATTCTAAGAGCATAAGGGTAACATCATTCAATTTTAGCAACTCTAAAAAGAAATCATGGCACAAGAGTATACAATGAAGTATTAAACTGGACTGAATATTTCAAATTGACTTGAATAAAATTCATCTTTAAGTGCAATTTTCAGCCAATTTTGAAGTAAGGTATTGCTGAATTTAGGTAAATTTAATCATCCCTAATTCCAACCTGTTTCTTTCAAAATGATCTCTTCTTAAAGCTTTTGTAAAAATGTCAGCAATTTACTTTTCAGTAGGACAAAATGCTATGGTGATCAATCTTTTTTCATAGTTATCTCTCAAGAAATGGTGTCTTATATCAATATGTTTGGTTCTTTTGTGATGCTCTAGATTTTTTGTCATGTTAATAGCACTAGTGTTGTCACAAAAGATAGGAACAATTCCTACATCTACACCAAAATCTTTTAATTGTTGTTTAATCCATAACAATTGCGAACAACATGAGGCTGCTGCCACATATTCAGCCTCAGCAGTGGAAAGTGCCACTGAATTTTGTTTCTTGGTTCCCCAAGACACCAAACACTCACCAAGAAAATGTGCCATACCTGAGGTACTTTTTCTATCAACAAGGAAACCTGCATAGTCAGCATCAGTATATCCAACAAGATTAAAATTACCACCTTTTGGATACCAAAGTCCCAAGGAACCTGTTCCTTTCAAGTACTTTAATATTCTTTTAACAGCTTTCAAGTGAGATTCCTTAGGATCTGACTGAAACCTAGCACACAAACCCACACTAAACACAATATCAGGTCTACTAGAAGTTAAATAAGATAAGGAACCAATCATGACCCTATACAATTTTTGATCAACTGAAATTTCATGTTCATAAAGATCCAATTTTGTGGCAGTGGCAATAGGTGTATCAATTTCCTTAGTTTTGTCCATATCAAACCTTTTAAGTAATTCCTTAACATATTTTTGTTGATGGATCATAGTTCCATTTGAGGTTTACTTAATTTGTAAACCCAAAAAGAAATTGAGTTCACCCATCATGCTCATCTCAAACTCACTCCCCATCAGATTTGCAAACTCCTTACTTAAATTTTCACAAGTGGCTACAAAGATTATATCATCTACATAAATTTGAAAAATTAAGAGATGCTTACCTTTTTTCTTTCAAGAACAATGTGCTATCAATTTTATCTCTTTTATACCCATGCTGAAGTAGAAATTTTGATAGACGTTCATACCATGCTCTTTGTGCCTGCTTGAGTCCATAGAAGGCCTTGTCCAGCTTGTACACATGTTCAGGGAACTGTTCATTCTCAAAACCTGGAGGTTGCTTAACATAGACTTCTTCTTTTAAGTAACCATTCAGAAATTCACTCTTAACATCCATTTGATGTAAAGTAAATTTCATGTATGTAGCAAAGGCTATAAGGAGTCTTATTGCTTCCAATCTTGCAACTGGAGCAAAGTCTCATCATAGTCAATGCCCTCCTCTTGAATATACCCCTGAACAACTAACCTAGCCTTATTTTTGGTTACCATGCCTTCCTCATCAAGTTTGTTTCTGATGACCCATTTTGTTCCTATTATGGACTTGTTCCTTGGCTTGGGTTCCAGATGCCAAACCTGACTTCTTTGGAATTGATTCAATTCTTCCTGCATAGCATTGATCCAATCTGCATCCTTCAGTGCTTCTTTCACATTTTTGGGTTCAACAAGAGGCAGGAAAGCATTAAAGGCACAGAGATTGTGATTTTTAACTGCTGATCTTATTTGTATTCCAGCAGTCTTATCTGAGATTATTTGATCCACAGGATGTGAACCTTGATACTTGTAAGGCTTGAGTATCAAACTATTTTCAGAAGTCCCTTGTTGAGGAACAGTTCCTGAGGGAGTAGCATTGCCAGTTTGTGAGGTGGATTCAACATTTGTTCCCCCTGTTTCTGTGCTACTCTTCTCAGTTCTGTCCTGAGGAACAATTCCTTGCAATTCACTTCTCACAGTCTCCCCATCCAATGTCTGCATTTGTGGATCAATTTCACCATGCTTCAGCATTCCAATCTCTTCATCTTCTTGTACCTGTTCTTGAGTCAGACTGTCAGTTTCATCAAATTTAACATGCATGCTTTCTTCAATTTTCAATATTTTCTTGTTTAAGACTCTATAAGATTACTATTTGAAGAATAACCAACAAAGATTCCCTCATCACTTCTAGGATCAAATTTTCCTAAGGCATCATTCCCATTGTTATGTATGAAACATTTGCAACCAAAAGCCCTAAGATGAGAAATATTTGGTTTTCTTCCCTTAAGAAACTCATATGGTGTCTTTTCTATTAATAGCCTTGTCATACATCTATTGATTATGTAGCATGTAGTATTGATGGCCTCAGCCCAAAGTTTTGTGGAAGATTTCCAGATATTAGCATAGTCCTTGCCATTTCCTCTAGGGTCCTATTTTTCCTTTCCACTACACCATTTTGTTGTGGAGTTCTAGGTGAAGAAAAATTGTGATTAATGCCATTTTCATTACAAAAATTAAAAAAAATATGATTTTCAAATTCAGTTCCATGATCAGACCTAATGGCAATAATGTGGCTATCTAGAGTCCTTTGAGCTTTCTTAGATAAAATTGAAAATGCATTAAAAGCTTCTTCTTTAGATGCAAGAAATATAGTCCATGTAAATCTGGAGTAATCATCAACCAACACCATAACATACTTCTTACCTCCATGACTCATTGTTTTGACTGGTCCACACAAGTCCATATGGACCAGTTCCAAAGGTTTGGTAGTACTTACCTGTTTTTTTTGTTTGAAGGAGGATTTTACCTGCTTCCCCCTGACACAAGCTTCACATACCTTATCATCCTTAAACTTGATGTTAGGAAGACCTATCACCAAATCCTTGGACACAAGTTTGTTCAGTTGTGAAAGACTAGCATGGCCAAGTATTTTGTGCCATAGGAGGGGATCATTTTGCACAACACTTAAGCAACTCAAGCTTCTATCAGATAGTGTCAACAGATCTACCTTGTAGATATTTCCATGTCTATTTCCCTGCAAAATAATCTCTCCAGAGGTTTGATTAGTCACAGTGCACCGAGTAGATGAGAAATTAACATTATTACCATTGTCACTCAATTGAGATATACTCAATAAACAATGCTTCAGCCCATCTACTAGAAACACATTGTCTATACTATGCGAATCAGACCTACCAACCTTTCCAATGCAAATGACTTCCCTTTTCTTACCATTACCGACGGAAACACTTCTTCCTTGAAAGGCTGAGAGTGAAAGGAACAGTTCCTTATGTCCGGTCATATACCTTGAGCAACCACTGTTCATGTACCATTTGCGGTTCTTCTCCTTCACTCTAGCCTGCAAAAGAAAACTAGGGGTTAATTTTAAGAACCCAAACTAGTTTGGGTTCCTTTCCTTGAGAAAAAGGATGAATCAGATCTCTCCTAGCCCAGAATGGTAATGGTTTTTTTGTGTGAACAGTTTTCTTTCTCACAGAATTTTGAACTGGTTTATAGGACCTGTTCCTCTGTGCAGCCATTTTTAGAGATTGGCAATTTTCTTTCAAGTGACCAGTGTTCCCACAATGAGTGCATAGCCAGTTTTCAGGAAGTGATAGGTACTTACTCTTTGGATCCCATTAATGTCTTCCCGGGAGATATTCCCGAAGGGCTGCCACCATTGAGGGGGATAGAACATCAGTTTGATTTTGTTCCTGGTGCTGAAATCCCAAATAGACCAGCCTATAGGAGAAACCAGGAAGAGACCAAAGATTTTCAACGTCAAGTAGAAGATTTACTCGCAAAACGGCATATGAGAGAGAGAGCATGAGTCCTTGCTCTATTCTGGTACTACTAGTTCCAAACAAGGATGTGATATGGAGGATGTGTGTGGACTACTGCACCGTCAACAAAATAATGGTAAAGAATCGTTATCCTATCCCTTGACTTGATGACATGTTGGATGGGTTGAATGATTCTTGTTTCTTTTTTAATATTGATTTGAAAAGTGGCTACCATCAAATAAAAATGAAATTTGGACATGAAAGGAAAATCGTTTTAAAACTAAGTATGGATTGTATGAGTGACTAGTCATACTATTTGGCTTGACTAATGCCCCTAGTATATTCATGAGATTAATAAACCATGTGCTTAGGGCTTTTATTAGTAAATTCTTCGTAGTATACTTTGATGACATCCTTGTATATAGTAAATCTTTGATCATCATCTAGTTCATTTGAAACAAGTCTTTATGCCCTTAGGAAAGAGATGTTGTATGCTAACTCAAAAAGTGTGATTTTTATGTTGAACGTGTTAATATTTTTGGGGTATGTGATTAGTAGTAAGGGTGTAGAGGTAGATGAAGAAAAGGTTAAGGCCATAAGGGATTGGTCCACACTTAAAACTGTTACTAAGGTAAGAATTTTTCATGGCTTAGCTAGCCTCTATCGACGTTTCATTAGAGGTTTTAGTTCCATTACAGAACCTCTTACCGAAGTAATAAAAAAGTATAAAGGATTCACATGGGGTAAAGAATAATAAAGCTTATTTAACTTGTTAAAAGAAGAGCTTAGTTCTGCTCCTTTGCTGCAATTACCTGACTTTGACAAAACTTTTGGGATTGATTGTGATGCCTCATGCATAGGGATTGGTGTTATTTTGATGATTCAATAAAATCTTATTGCGTAATTTAGTTAGAAGGTGAATGGAGCCACCTTGAATTACTCAAAATATGACAAGGAACTCTATGCATTGGTAAGAGCCTTGGCAACATGGCAGCATTACCTTTTGGCCTAAAGAGTTCGTAATACAAACTAATCATGAATCTCTAATACATTTGAAGTGTCAAGCAAAACTTAACCAAAGACATACAGGGTGGGTGGAGTTTGTTGAGACATTTCCTTACGCCATACACTATAAACATGGTAAGAAAAATATGGTAGCTAAAGCACTATCAAGAAGGTATACATTTTGATATACATTACTTACTACTCTTACTTCAAAGTTAATGGAGTTTTAATGCATTAAAGAGTTGTATGAAAATGACAAAATATTTTTGCCAATTTTAAGATGTATGTACTTTTGGTTCTTTTAAAAAGAATTATTAGTTGGATGGCTTCTTGTTTAAGAATGGAATGTTATGTGTTCCTTGAGAGAGTTGTTAGTGAGGGAGGTATATTGTGGGGGTTTGATGGGTCATTTTGGAGTGCCAAAGACCTTATATATATTATGTGAGAAATTTTATTGGCATCGCATGAGGAGAGATGTGGAGAGGATATGCTCCCAATGTATTGAGTGCCGGCAAGCTAAATCCAAGGTCTTACCGCATGGGTTGTATGCACCTATGCCGGTACCTAATGGAACTTGGGTAGGAATCTCTATGGACTTTTTGTTAGGACTACCTAAGACAAAGAGAGGTGTGGATAGCATCTTTGTAGTAGTAGAAGATAGATTTTTCAAAATGGCTCACTTCATCCCATGTCATAAAAGTAATGACGCCACTAATGTAGCTCATATGTTCATTAGGGATGTGGTAAAATTGCATAGAATTCTTAAAACTATTGTTAGCAATAGGGATACCAAGTTTTGAGTCATTTTTGGAAGGTGTTTTGGGGAAGCTAGGCACGAAGTTACTGTTTTCTACTTCTTGTAATCCTCAAACGGATTAACAAACTGAGGTGGTCAATAGAACTTTAGGAACTTTGCTTAGGGATGTAATCAAAGGAAAACTAAATTCTTGGGACTATTATATACTTTTGGTTGAATTAGCATACAATAGGACTATACATTCTTCTACAGGTATGTCTCTTTTTGAGGTTGTTTATGGTTTTAGTCCCCTTACCCCTTTAGATCTAATATCTTTTCCAGTTGATAAAATTACTAATCTAGATGGAAAAAAGAAGGCTAAAACAATGAAGAAGATCCATAAGCTAGCTAGGCTCCATCTTGAAAAGAAAAACTTGCAAGACGCCAAGCATGCTAACGAGGGAATAAAGCAAGTGTTGTTTGAGCTCGGATATTGTGTTTGAGAAAGGAAAGATTTCATGGAAAGAGGAAAACAAAGTTTCACCCAAGAGGAGATGATCCTTTTCAAGTTCTGGAGAGGATTGAGGATAACACACAAAATTGATTTTCCATGTGAGTATCAAGTAAGTGATAACTTCAATGCTGCTGATCTTTCTCCTTTTGATATAGGTATGAATTCGAGGGCGAATTCTTTCAATTTAAAGGGAGGATGATAACAACAAAGGAAGCCAACCATCACAACATCAAGAAAAAATAATATTATTTACTAGGAAGCTTGGGTAGTATGGTGTTTAGCACGACCAAGCAAGATAATTTGGAGCTTTGGAACTTAGTTCTTTTATTAAATTTAAGTTAAATAAGTGGCACATGTTAGGCACATTCAACATGACTGATTAAGTTAATAGGCATGTAAGCCTTTTTTGGGAATGACTATGGTTATATTTAGTATAAATAACACATTTTTTAGAAGAGGGATCACTTGACAACGTGGAAATAACTTGGTGAGGGAATAAACTTTTTTTGTTCTTGGAAAACACCTTAGATTATCCATTCAAGTGAGAGATTTCTTGAGGTAATCTGAAGTTTCTTTATGTTTATTGATATCTTCGGGTCTATTTTGTTAATTTATCGAAAAGTATAGTGTTTATATACACTTTACAATCACTAGTTGCTCAATATGGGGCCAAGATAACCTTTATTGATGTGTTCTTGATCGTTCATAATCTGGTTGTATTATTCCGTATTCTTTCTTTTGTTTCCGTGATTCTTCTGCATCTTGTTTATTCTTAGTTATCTTGGTTGAATCTTGTAAGTTCTAGAAATAATCTGGTTGTCACTTTTTTATCTTCTTGAATCTTTAGTATTGTTGTTCAAGTCCTTCATTCTTAGTCTTGTTCTTTTCCAATTGAATTGCTGATATGCATAACATCCTGTTATCATATAAGTTGTACAGATAGAAATACAGCAACCTATCCAATCCATAGGGTTCACATCTATCAAAACGAAATATACTGAAATGACCATAGGCAGTCGGTTCAGGAGTTAGAACTTTGATTAGTGTGCCGACAGTCTTAAAATCTCTGTAAGGTCCATTAAGACATGTCTGTAAAATTTGAGCTGATTCGGACATCGTTTAGTAGGACTTTTAAGAAGGTTTCCATTTAAGTTTTCGGTAAAGATTAAAAGAAGCTCCGATTTGAAATCTGAAAGTTACGTTAGGTTCATATGGCCATTCGTGACCTGCAGGAACTTTTGGAAGTGAATTTCGAGGTCGTTCGGTCAGTTTCGCTAAAATTCAGAAAGTTAAAAAAGCGGCTTCTTTCTATGGAAGCTCTATCTTGAGTTTTGGAGATCCGATTCGAGTTCTGTCTTTGCGAGCATGTCACACAAGTCTTGTATAATTTTCTTGCAAAATTTGGGATCATTTCTAGCTTTGTAGCATCCCGTTTTGACCTAAAAATAGCACAATAAATGCTGGTGCGAAAATAGCCTAGTAAGCTGCTATTTTTCTGTATAAAAAACAGATTTTTTCCTCATTTCGGGAAAAAGTTCAATTCAATCTATTGAAGTCAGTTCCAAGGCTAAATTTAAGTGCGAGGTTGTTAGAAATCATCAGGTATCAATCCTATAACATTCAATCGTGTTAATTCATGATTCTTGCGCTAGAATATCTTGGAATTGAATTTGAACATTGGGTTAGGACCCTAAAAATTATGAAATTAAGAAATTTTATAAAATTGAATTTAGATATGAAAACTAATGATACCATTAAACTCGTGGGATTATGAAGAGTCCGAAAATATATATTTTATGAATTTTCGGCTAAGCCCGACCTAGGGGTATATTGGTAATTTTTCTTCTTTCATTATCTAAAGGCTAAATACTCTGTCTTCGGGCACTTATAAGTGCGAATATGTTTCTTTCCCTCAGAAAGAAGTTATTCTAAGGGACATCGGGCAGGAAAGAAAGTTATTCAGTAGCTATCATGACCCAGGACTCGAGGTAGCTGATTTTATCCACTTCTTTGACGGCCTTTGGCCTTCTGGATAATCTATTCACGTATTCTTTACGTGAATAGCTGCTGACATGGCGTACTTATAACGCCACAACGTTGTTATGTAATTTTCTAGTTATGTTGCTTGATTTCTGGCCTGTTATGTCATCTGAGGGCAGGAGGATTCCGCCCTAGGAGTAGGAGGATTCTGTTCCTTACATAATATTGAGGGTAAGAGGATTCCGCCTCGGAGTACGAGGATACCGCTCCATTCATTGGGCCTCAGTTTCTATATAATATGCATCTTATATGTGTTACTATATTATTTAGATTGATTCTCTAATAGTTTCAAGTAAAGTGTATGTTATCTAAATTGTTTCAAATATATGTCTTGGCTTAAGCTTATAGTGTTCGCCCGACGGGTCTAGGGAGGTAGTCGGGTGCCCGCACGGCCTATCCGGATGTTTGGGTCGTGTCATATACACCTTCCAAAGGGAGCAAAACTAGACTATCAATATAGGACTAAAGCTGGTGACCATCATGAACAAAGCTGGCTCACCCCTGATAGCTGGAACATCTTCGCTTCTCAATCTTGCGCCATACTTGGTTCTGGAGTGAAACTTTCAGAAACGAAATAAATAGACAATAAACAAATAAAGGGTGAGTCGAAAGGACTCTGTAAGCGGGGGTGAGCTAGCTACCTCGCGAAATAGGTGAGGTAATCAGGGAGAAAAAAGATTTAGATACACAACTAACCAGTAGTAAATACAGAATACATGTCTATATCACTAAAGCAGCACACTTTGAAGCCATATATGAAGTGAACAATTATCACAACCACATGTACATATTCTTCCAACACAAAAAAAAATTGATTAGCTATGATGTTGCAGCGAACAACCAGATCGAGATGATCATAGTGTTGCGGCGTTCAACCCGATCCTTAATTAACTATGACTATTGTGGCGTACAACCCGATCCCTAAGCCATAGCGTCTCAGCGTGTGACTTTGCCATCATACGCAATCAATCAGAACCATAACTAACAAACATGACATGTATGTACGCATATAAACAAAAAACCCCTCTATCAATACTCATAACCACCTCAAAACATCTTTGTGCTTATCACAACACAACGTATATGCAAAGTAACCACAAATATCAAGTTTATAAGCTGGAGTACAATACTCTTGTTTTCATTGTAACAACCAAGACTTAACAATATAATATACAACTATAGCCCAAAGCTTCAACATAGTAAGTATGCCTTATCAGTAGCTATTCACGTAAAGAATGCATGAATAGAACATCCATAAGGCCGAAGCCTGTCAAAGAGTATGATTAAACCACTTACCTTAAGTGCTAGGTCATATAGCTACTTTTCCTTTCCGGAGCTTTTCAGAACTATTCCTTTTGAGCTAAACAAAAGTAGCCACACATATAAGGGCCCATAGAAGGGATATTTAACTATTAGATGGGAAAAAAAAGAAGTTCCTACATTACCCCTAGGCCTAGCTTAGCCGAAATCCCACAAATGATACATTTCAAGACTCCTCACGGTCGTACGATTAAAACATGCTATCAGTTTGCATATTTGAGTTTAATTCATTTGAATTCCCTATTACATGAAGTTGAGGGTTCAAACTCAACTTCCCCAAGTTAAATTCATGATATTCTAACTCCATAAACATGAATTAACGTGATAGAATAGCTTGAGATTGTTAGCTAGACAAGATTGATGATTTGGTGCCTTGACTTTACTCCCAACCGACTTGGAAATGAGGGATTTGATCAGAAGATTAGAATAGCCGACCAAAAGGGTCTTTTTATATCCCAACTCAGCGCTATCGTGCTCAAGGCGCTAATGCACCATATGCCTTTGTTATCATGCCCATACGCACACTGTCGCGCAGAAAGAACAAAATACACAGTGCTATCATGCTAGGCTTGGCGCGATCGTGTAGAATGAGTTGTCAGGAAGTCCACCATCTACAGCTGGTGCTGCAATTTGGGTCAAAACGAGACCTTATGAAGCTCAAAATCACCCAAAACTTTGCTCTCAAGTTATACAACACATATATGACCTACCAAAAATTTGGATTTCGAATCGGATCCTTGAAACACAAAGCAAGGGTCAAACAGAAAGTGGTTAAGTTAAAATTTTGGGAACATTTGCAAAAGCTATTCGAACGACCTCGGATTTCAGTTTTTAAAATTCACACAAGTAACAAATTACCATCAAAACCTAATAACATTTCTAGATTATGAATCGGAGCTCATTTATTCAAATCTAGCTCGAAAATCATAATTTAGCTTTACCAACACTAAAACCCAAAAATGTCTTCCAAGACCTACCAAATGAGGTCTAATTAAGCTCAAACTTTACAAACAGGTCCTAATAGGACATATGGAGCTTTTCAAACTATCGGCTTGCCAATCAGAGTCCTAACTCTTGAAACAGCTGGCTAAGATCATTTTAGTTGAGGTGCACGCAAACCGAGAGATAGAGAGATTATTTTCGATAGAACTTCAACTTAAGATAAACAGTTTTGAAAATAGGTTAGGAGAAGGTGGAGTGAAATAGAAAGAAAAATGCAAGATTTAAATACAAATATGGAAATACCGACGTAACGAAACACTGAAACATCCAAATACTTAAGCTAGCAGGGTAGATGCAACCACAATACTAACAAAAATGCAGAAAAATATAGAACTAGAAAGACTCTACAATTCTAGAAAGTTTCTCTAAAACCCTCTAGTAGAACAATGATCCCCTCACGGAAAGGAGAGAAAGCACTTAGCTTGACCTCGTTTCTCCCCTATCTAGGGTCAAGTCTTTAGAGATCTGAAGTTGTGTCATGTCTGTTGGCACCCATTTTTCCCGAACCACTATGAGTTCGAAACAGGTTTCGACTTATTGGAACTTACTGGTAAGACTTGGAGTCGCCACCTAATAAATTATTTAACTAAGTGTATTAGGGCACCTACTTTGTTTCTGGCCAATTTTAATGTTAATGCTGAAAACTTAGTCTACGAATTAGCAATTTTGCGTAAGGTTTCTAAATAACACAAGAGGAAGGTGTTAGGCACCTCTCGAGTTCCACCAAATGTGGTTCCCGATCAGACTATATAATTGGGATTCGAATAATAAATTAAAGTAAAAAAACAAACAATTTCCACTAATATTTTACAACACAGATAATTTGCGTTAACAATCGATGTTCGTCTTCTCTAGTGTCTTCATCCTTAGTAAGTTTCATCCCAAATGTACCTTGAAAGAAAATGAATAGGTTAGTATATCAATATACGTAAACACATTAATGAAATAAAGTAAAAGTATAGAAAATGATATTATTTAAAATGTTCATCTTTTTCAATAGTATCCCCTTTAACGAATTTCACCGAGAATTACCTCGCAAAAAATATGAGAATGAATTAGTACAATAATAAAGTAAATAAAATAATAATAATAAAGTGAATAACATAATAATAATAATAATAATAATAATAATAATAGTAATAATAATAATAATAATAATAATAATAATAATAATAATAATAATAATAATAATAATAATAATAAAAGGGAAAACGATTTGTAAAGATTTTGGCTCAAATTTGTATGGCGTATCGGGTAGAGGTTTTGGATGTTGGTACGGCTGCAAACATGGTGGCCGGCCAGTTGCCATGACAAGTACCAATTCCACACTCTATGCTTATTTTGTAAAAATAGATACTCATTATCATTGCCTTTTGTTTTTGAGGCTACGGGGTAGCAAGTATGTAACAGGATGAGACTGTTTAGCCCTCCAAACATCATTGGCCATGTAGTAGCTGCTCAAATCAGTCCGTAGCCTCAAAATTAATATTTTCATAGGCTAGCAAACAGTATTGTATTGTTCATATCAGTAGTAACCAGCAAAATTTAACGCCACAAGAGATATAACTTTCTGAAGAGAGGTCGCTTATAGTTCATTAAAATCCAAACGAGAAGCTGAAATGTGTAGCAGCAGCAGCACTAAGTGCAATATATCACCAAGAGAACATCAGAAAGTCCATAGAATTAAACCAAGCGACAATCGATCAAAAGCAGTAAAAATCGTGAAGCCACACCACTGATTCAATCAACCATAGCAGCAGAGACTCTGCTAAGACAACAACCAACACAACGAGTGGGATAGCAGCAAAACAGAGGAGGAGCGACTGCCCATTGGCGGCGTCGCTACAACTCCCCACTATCATTTTCCAATTTCAGTAGAGGCCAACGATAACAGAGGAGGACCGAAAAAGGGATCTACGGGGATGGTGTTTCTCGACAAATGGAGGCAGCAGTGAAGCAAAGGGAAGGGAAGAGCGATGGCTAATCAGTTGTGTCGCTTCCACTCTGTCCTCTAATTCGTATCGTTTCAATAATAGACATATAAAAGGATAGAACCAAACAACAAAGAAAACACAGATAGTGGGGCATGTTCGGTCAGATTCCGATGAAGCCGCTACTAGTGGTGGATGGTGCATCCACCATTGATACCCCTCTTGTTTTCCATTTTCTCTATAAATCGTATGTGTGTGTGTATTCATCTCTGATTCGTTTGTGTATATTGAAGTGTGTATGTAATGATCTGCGTATGGTCTGTACCGGTGTGTATACACCCTCACTGGTTTTCGTGTTCCCGAGGTAGAGGGAGATCTTAAATCAGTAAATTCACAAAAGGCTCCAAATACTTAGTAGTTGGATTTCTCGAAAAAAAAATTCTTTAGAATTTAGAATCCTCACATACTTGCATATTTTTATTTTACATTGTAATCACTAATCAGTAAATATAAATATTGTATGGACTGTCCTTTATTTTTTTTAATTTATTTTTCTATCTCTGTTGAGGTGGCTTAGAGTTCTAACATGTTACCAACTATTTTAACAAGGTTAAGAAAAAAAAGGTTGAAGATGATGTGTGTATTTGCTGGTCTTGTATTGGAAGGTGTGTGGATGTGGATGTGTATGTGTATGTATCTGTGATGGTTCTCTGATCTTCCTCCTGTGTGTTGATGATACTGTGTGTATATAAAAGAATTACGAATGAAAGAGAGCCGCAGAGAGATGAGTAGATTAAGGGATTTGAGCGTCAATTTGAGATTTTTGGGAGAGAAATGTGAGGGATTGAAGAGACCATAGAATGATTTAGGGGAAATATGGGGGGTTTGTCCAAAATATGGGGAAGATGAGGGGGATATGGGAGTGATTATAGAGGTTGGGGACTTGACAAAAGACTGGACAACTGTATTTGGTCAAAGCATTCAATCAATGAATATTGTACTTGGACTACTTGTGTGTCAAGGTTCAAAGTAAAATTAGGAAGATTTGTAACAATTAAAAGAATTTGAATTTTAAAGTAATAGGGTAAATTATGATAAAAATGAATTGAACTATTTTAGTTGGATTAATAATTAATTAAAAGATGCTAAAAATATAAGTGTATATTATATAATAAGTAAAAATGCACACATAAAATAAATGAGGTTAGATTGAGTTAATTAAATAAAAATAGCCACAAATAATTACTAAAATATTATAAATATAGTAATTTAACATAAATGATCACAATTTGACATGTATTTAACAAATAGCCTTAGTGATACAATTACGTAATATAGCCACAATTAGGTACATAATGTATAAGTAGGGGATAATACACGTAAATGCGTGTCTTCTAATGCAAGTTTTCTCAAACAGTTATCACCTTTAAATTATAGCAGATTATGTAAAATGGAGGGACAAAATTGGGTGTCAACAGCTGCCCCTCTTTGCCCTGGGATGATGAAAGAATCTTCGGGCAATGATAGTTGACGGAATAGCCAATTTTGTCACGACTGGCAGGTGAAATGGTGGAAAGGAAAAATGAATGTTTTGGGGTGTTTTAGGCCAAACCCCGGTCTCTGAGTTGCCTTCATATCTCGGGTTCCACGAGAATCAGGCCGAGTGTAGTTCTAGAATGGCATGTTGACTGTGCGAGATGTTTATGACGCACGATTTAGGGGTCGAAATTAAACGTGTTCAAGTATGCAAAGTTTAGATTTGAGTGTGCTTTGAGATTTGGTGAGATAAATGGTTGGTGAATATGACAAAGGTATTGTTGTAGATGAGATAACATCAATAGATCGAGCGTGAGAAAAGAGGCTTTTAATCATCCTAGTTATGAAAATGTGGTGCACGACACACCCATAAAGAGGAGTTTACATGGACACAGTTTCCACTACATCTCGATAAATGAGCCCCCTTATCTTCAAATATTGAACCTCAACTAAGCTGGAGAATACTGAGGAGTAAAGCACAATATGTACGCACGATTCAAACAGATGAGCACGATTGGGCATGAAAACACGGACGATTGACACAGATAGGCCTGAATAGGAAGGAATACAAACTAACATACAGTCAGGAATGAAAGATTTTGTAGATTACTGGTGTGGGTATGGAAATTGAAATTTGAGCGCTTCAGAACTCGGCAAAATAGATAGTTCAGGTGTAGCAAAAACATTGTCTGTAGGATTAAGCTTCTTTATGTATTTAAGATTTTGTGATCGTACGATTCTTGCATGGGGGTAGTGATTTTTCGGGAGCAAGGGGGGGGGGGGGGATGGTTGTCAAAAGATCGGAGAGTGCCTGCAGTAAAATCAAGATAAGTGCAAATAGAGATAAAGATAAAGTAATCTTTACTGTTGAGCTGATCTCTCTTTTGTATCCGAGAACGATATATAAAAAATAATATTTTGTGATGTCGCTGAGATGCCAGATCATTTCATGCAATAAAAGTGAGCTTGTTGCAAATAATATTTATGAACATAAAGTTGACTTTTCTGTCATTGGATTGTCTTTCAAGTGCCTCTCGTTAGGATATATCTATTTGCTCGTTAGGAGCACCTAAGTACCTCTCGTCAAGAGATGTCTTTATGCTTGTCAGGAGCTGCTAAATGCCTCTTATCAGGATATATCTATTTTCTCGTCAGGAGCTGCTAAGTATCTCTCGTCAGGAGATATCTATATGCTCGTCAGCAGCTACTAAGTGACTCTCATCAGGAGATATTTATTTGCTCATCGGGAGCTACTAAGTGCCTATCGTCAGGAGATGTTTGCCTGTCGCGTCGGGCTTTATACCCTGTGTACAATGAGTAAAGTGAAGTGCTAAAAGAAATAGAATGATGTTACCGTGCTTGTCGGATTGCCTAAAACACTGTCACAGTGATTGTCATCTTTATTGCCTTTTCGAGCCTTTGATGAATTTTTAGGTTTCCTCAAAATTCTGCCCCAGTGTCAGCTTGCTTCTTTTTGGAATTTTTTAGGGAATCTTCAAAAATTCTGCCCCAATTTATTGCCTTCAAAACAAAACATATGTGTATGTCCAATTCTAAGGTGGACAGGCCTATTACAAAAGCGCCTACAAAATAAAATAAAATATATATGTATATCCAATTCTAAGGCGGACGGGTTTATTATAGTAGTGCCTGGAAATTAAAATATATGTAAATGTCCAATTCTAAGGCGGATGGGCCTATTATAGTAGTGCATGTAAAACAAAATATATGTGAATGTCCAATTCTAAGGAGGACAGACCTATTATAGTAGTGCCTGCAAAAGATAATATATGTGAATGTCCAATTCTAAAGCGGACAGGCCTATTGCCTGCAAAACAAAATATATGTGTATGTCCAATTCTAAGGCGGACGAACCTAATTGTCATATTCTAAGCCTGAGGGGGCTAATCATTATATTTTAAGCCTGACTAGGCTAATCGTCATATTATAAGCCTGACGAGGCCAATCTTCATATTTTAAGTCTTACGAGGCTAATCGACATATTTTAAGTCTGACGAGGCTAATCGTCATATTTTAAGCCTGATGTGTCTCGTCGTCATATTTTAAGCCTGACGAGACTAGCATGCTATCATGTTCGTTATGATTTCCTGCAAATCTTGTGTTTTTGCTAAAGGATCTGCTCTCAAAGAAAGATTCGTTAGTTGAAACAAGGTAGTTGTATTGCATTAAACACCAAAGTATTGACTTGAATCTGCATTTTTCCTTTTAGTGTGGCGATTGGGTATCTCGATGACTATGATTATATGGATACTTGCATTCTTATACTAAGGTCTAGTGTTTGGATTTGCCGGATTTGATGGTTTTCCAAAATCTTGTTTGTCTTGGATTGTGATGGGTTTTCTTCATGTTTCGTGCTTTTCTTTTCAAAGGTCTTGAAACTAGCTTTGATGGATTGGTCTGTTTAGAAAATGTATTTGTGGTTTGGGAGTTGCAATTTTCATTTGGTGGTTCTTGTTGCACCATTATTTTGCCTTGGTCAATTAGACTCTGAATTTTGTATTTTAGTGCTGGGTATTTTGTTGTTTCATGGTCTAGAATATTTGAGTGATGGGTGTAGATCTTTGTTGGATCAAAATTTGGAATGGGTATCTAAGGGATCATTTGTTTATTGGTTGCAACATTTTTTGATTCAACTGAATGAGTAAAGGTGTGAGGTTTTATCCTTTTTTGTGTGTTGATATGGTGTTGAGCCTGATAAGGTTGTTTTTGAAAGTCTTGACAGAGGGGAGGTTGTTTTTTTTTTTTTTTTGTGTAAGTTGGGTGCGGTGTGAGATTATGAGTTTTGCTGATTCTGGTTGTATAGTGATTGGATTTCTTTCTTGCGACTCGTGTGTGGGTATATTTCTAGCTGATTTTATTCGTCCATACTACAAGTTGTACGATAGTGGAATTGGGATTGTCTGAATTCTCTCGGTGTCATATGTTGTGGTTCGTAAGACTTTGTTCTAGAAGGTAAATGTTTTGACCAATTTCAGTGTTCGCATGCAAAGCAACCATAATAAAGCGAAAACATGCACAAAATAGAGTTAGGACATTTGCCAGGATTTGGAGCAATAACACATGGAGCTTAAAAGAATGCCTAGACTGCGGATGATAGATTATCCCTTAGGTTGAAGACTATGATAGAGTATCTAGATATCATAAAAGATTGCCTGAGTGCTTTATAAAGTAACCAAGGCAAGGATTTTGGTCAAATGGCCGATGCTCGCTTATGTAGGGGATATGTCTAGTTAACTCTTGCTGAAAAGGTGGCAAAGATATTGTGTAAAAGATATATTGAACGTTGTGTGACTGAAAGGGAGGTCCGCTTTTGTTGAACACCAAGGACATCGGAGCAACCACCATTTTCTTTGCAATTTTTTCTGTTGTGATGTATGTGCATCATTGGAAGAGATACTCAATGTCTTTCATACTTGCCAACCAACTGCTGCAATTCAATCTTTGCAACAACTTTTCTTGTTGGGTAAGATTTTATTGCAAAAAGAACGAACCTGATGTAGGTTGCCCACGTACCATGTACATTCTTAGATTGCTGCTTTAGTCAAGACAATTTTAGAGATTGTCATATTGTATTTTTCTTGTACAATGTAGTTGTTGTCACGAGAATTCATATCACTGCAATAAAGCTTTTGACCAAAACCACTCCAAGAAGTCTATTTGCCTATGTCTTTATATCAAATCAATGCTTAGTCTTGCAAGTGTCTCAACATACAATTTCATTGCCATGTCCCCCATAGGCTAGTCGGTGGAATCTTCGTCACTACGTCTTTACATTCCTTTTCAAGTTGAATCAGCCTGCTAATTTTGGTTGTTGTGCATAAACCTTTGTAACATCAAACGGGTTCCCCTTATTTCTCAACCTCCTTATTACCTTCTGATTACCATTTGAACGCCTTTTTGACCATGAATAGGTGCAAGTTTAAAATTGTTTTTGATCGCCTTCAATGTATTGTAGGGCGGACTAGAGAAACAAAATGATCCTCGAACATTGGTGTCAAAAGATACTATGGTAAGTCAGGTGTGCCTTTGAGTTTGACCAACATATCTTCTGCCTTGTCAATTTTCCGCTCTGTGTGTACAAACTTTTCTTGTTTTTGACAAATCAGTTACAAGTGCACTTTGCTTAACCATATCTTCTGCATTGGTATTCAACTTGAGCAAACTTTTTGGATAATATGTTTTTGGGTAAGTGGTGAATTGGAGATAATTTTGACATTCAAAAAGATTTCAAATGTCAAGGTTTGAGTATGGAGTTGGGAGTGGAGGTGCATTGATAGGAGATTAGACTCAAGAAGGGATTCACTTAAGTAGGAAGAGACCATGAACAACAAATTAATGCTTGACAATGCACACATAGCAAATAAAAATGTGTCCTATAATGCAAAGGATGATTTTATGCACGAGGATTTGAAAAGCGCTCCGTGCCACATGTATCATTTCGTTTGTTAATAAAATGCGAAGCCTAAAAGAAAATATTGCATTTATTGGTCTTTATTACATTGGTTGTCAGGAGTTCTGCTTTATTGCTCCATTTGTCTTTTCTTTGCTTTTTGCTTTGACCAAACAGTGCTTTTCTGCTATTTTCTCTCGTGCCTTTGCCAGTTGTTTGCGTAACCTCTTACACTTAGATTCTAATTCCTCAGCATTTCTTTTCCTTTTTGTTGTTGCTCTTGGTTGAAATGCCCATGCTATGTGTTTCATGAGCCAATTCGGGTAATCTTCATCATAGCCTGCATCAAACTTGTCTCGTCCAATGGTGTCGAACCCCATTCGATGCCTTGCTTTCCAAAGTTTTAATATCTTGTTTTCGAATGGCATCATTCCTTCGAAAATACCTACTTTGAAACTTCTGATGTCTACCATTTGGAGTACAATCTGCTTTCTCCCTAAACCCAACCAAGATAAGAAATGAAGCTCCTTCCGACCGTGTGATCACTCTGATATTGGGAAAGTAGTCAAACATCCATTATATATTTTCAGATGTCAACTGATAAAATATGTGGTGCCAGCCTTCGACTGTTGTTGGCCGGTCCCACTTTTCAAGAGCACTGTCCTGCGAGTGGTATGAGTCAAGATGTACTTTTCAAGAGCACTGTCCTAGAATTCTGCATGTATACAAACGATTAACATGTGACACGAGTTTTTTCAAAAGACAATGTAGTCTAGAATATGAAAAGTGTGTCATTTCAGGTTGAGAACCCTTTGGACACTTTGGACAACGGTTTGCTAATGGACTTTTGACATACCAGGGATGTAAAGTCCTTATATAATGCCTAAATGAATACGCATTAAGTGTCATCCCATCTATCAAGCGGCCATTTCTGCTTCAAATTGGGCTTTTAATGCCTCTTCGGATTTCTGCTTCAAGTTGGGGTTTTAATGCCTCTTTGGATACGTTTTGCACCTTTGAATGACATTGAATACAAAATAATTCTGACCGTTCGAAAATAAACAATCGTTTTTGCTTCAGTTTGGGCTTTTGATGCCTCTTTGGTTACCTTTTATGCCTTTGAATAGTATTGAATACAGAATGATTCCGACCGTTTGGAAACAAACAATCGTTTCTGCTTCAATTTGGGAACTTTGATGCCTTTCCTTTTACCTTTTGTGCCTTTGAATGACATTGAATACAGAATAATTTCAATCGCTTGAAAATAAACAGTCCACATTTGCACGTTTGGTCCTTAAATAAATGCAAATAATCATAATCAACGCTCTTTGGGGGTTAGAAAACCCGTTCGGATTGTTGAACAAGTTGACCTATTTGACTTGAAGGTAAGTCAACTAATGATATGTCATAATGCACGACCCTAGCACTTCCACTAAGAAATGAGTTCAGTAGACCAGATAGAGCCAAGCGTGAATATCAATTAAAAATCTCATGTCTCCCAAGGAACCAACAAGTACTTGACTCGACAAGAAAGTGCATCCAACACAAAGACAAACAAAGAGATCAATAGGACATGGAACATGCAAGATATAGCTATTAAATTCCCTATGACCCTTAAGCTTATGACCAACACACCAAGCCTTTAAATTAATATTATCACAATGTGACACTTCGGATTTACCTTAAGAGCACTGTTACATCCACCAAGAGGTACCTCCTCACCTCAAAATTTACCTCCAAGACAATCCTCCTTGCTAGACAAACTCCCAAGGGACGTCTCAAACAATGGATTATCTATAGAGTTAAGCATTCAGATCCATGGAGGTTCAAACTCACACTCTACTCTAGTTTGATACAAATCACCATTTCCATTAAAGTTGCCCTCAAATAAAGGATTAGTATAGGCACACTTCTCAAGCTCATTAGCAAGCATATGTGAAGTTCTCAAACTAGAGACAACATCTACACTTGAGGAGTCATCGAATATAATTCGAATACATCTCATACACTAGAGACTCCTCAAGATCACGACCGCCCTCACTATGACACAAGAGACCACCACTATCAAGTAAGCAATCAAAAGGAAGAGTAGGATATTCATGCAATTCATATTCGCCTTTATCAAATATGGGTGGGGTGTCATAACAAGGTTCATAAACAAGGTCAACCACAATATTTTCACTAAAAAGAGGTTCAATAAAAACCGAGCTCACATCATGATGTGGCTTTTCATCCCTCTCAACCAGTGGTTCACATTTACACACAAGTTTACTATTCGACTCTACACTAGTTGCAAACACGTTGTAATTATACATATCATCAACTAGCATAGAGTTTTCACAAACAATATCACAAGACAATAAAGTAACATGCTCAAGGGAAGAAGATCTAACACATACCTTTGAGTGGCCATCTTGCTCACTCAATGCACTTGAAGTGTCATGAATAGTTTCTCCACCTTGTAGCTCATATTTGGAATTACTTTCACCTTGTCTTTCCATCTTTGAACATGGTTGAGGCTCCATCGATTTGCCTCCAAGAATTCCTACACAAGAATTAAAACAAGTGGAAGAAAAAGATAAAAGGTTAAGGTTAGAATAAGGGGTGCCCTCACTCTCAATGATTCTTTTTTCCTCTCTCTTTTCCCTCATTTTTTCTTCAAGGTCGGGTATAGATTTGGATGGTGACAACCCACTCACTTCACTCAACACAACCTCTCCTTTTTCCACTCGAGAGTTGTCACCGGTCGCTCCCTTACTCCTCTCTATCCTTTGTCTCTCATATTCGGGCGAGTTGGGACGAGGCCCAAGAATACCCATAGCCGGAGTAGGTGGACTCTTTATATCAACTCAGAATCTAGGACTTGGAGAGTCATCACTTGATGTTTCCTTCTTCTTTGTTGGTGAACCACTTAGCTTTGAAACTTGTGGTTTTGGGTTCACCTTGTTAACACTTGTCAACCCTTTCAATCTTGGAATGAAGTTCTCGCTCCTTGCTCCTTTGCATAGCAAAAAGAAGGTGCACTAGTAGGCAATTGGCCTCTCGCCCGATAAGGTACAAAATCATAAACTCTTTGCCCTATGCCCACAAGATACGCATCCTTCATAGCACTATATTGCACCCTCTTGTCTTCCATCCATGGCTCACCTAGCCACACATCAACATGTTGCATGAGATACACATCACACCATACATAGCATTTGTAATTCCTATGAGTTATAAGTACTCGGGCTTCCTTGGAAACCCACACTCCATTATACTCATAAGGATTCTTTAGCTCACGGCATGGTATCCTTAGCCTATCAACCAAAGAGGTGCTAATACAATTGGCATTGGTCTCTTCAATTTTGAGCAATTTTCCTCCATAACCATTCACCTCAACAACGAACCTACTTGTACCCAAGTTTCGTAGAAATGCATCCAAGTGAGAACTTGAATGCCCATGAGCATCAACACCAACACCAACAACTTGGGTCTCCCTTATCCCTCCTCTCCTAGCAGCATTGCTAGGGTCACGTCCACTTCCCGTCACTCTTCCAACATTCGAAGTGTTGTTGAATGTCGAGGAAGGAGTCTCACTATGGAACCCATAAGTGCCTCTCACCTTGGTTCCATAGCCACTAGCACTACTCCTGCCCTTCACGGCATTGATAGAACAATACAAGCCTTTTGTAGCAAGAGCAACACCATCTCTCAAACCACCCTCCACATGGGAATTAAAAGCATTAAGTCGCTTAGCACACCTAGAAGATGCAAGCTTCTTCTTTCCCATGGAACAACCACCACCTCCTCCCACACTAATGGAAGGACCTCTACGACTCCCTTGTACATTTGTAGAAACATTAAGAGAAGATGCAAATGAAACATTTCTATGATCAACCTCATCATCAATTCCCTCTATGTCACTATCAACATTATCAAATTCATCACAAGTAGAATAAGTAAGAACATTGTACCTTGAAGCGTCAGCATCTTCATATTCTTGACTAGAAGCATAAGGATCAATACATTCATCTTCATGAGCTTCATAGTCTTCATTATACTCTTGATCATCATAGTGAACCGCTTCATCACCATAGGAGCCATGGTTTCCCGAGTCATCATAGTAATGCCTATCATCATCATCATAGAAACCATAGTCTCTACCATCATCACACGAGTCATAACAACCCGCATCATTCTTAAATGAGTCATAACCTCCACAATCTTCATCCAACGTAGTTGCACCAATAAAAGAAAAAAAAATTCACTCCCTCACGTGTATCACTCAATATGTGAACACTAAAGGGCAAGGCCTTCAATCTCTTAGAAACCACGGTGATCACAACTAGTATGTCCAAGTATTAGTTTAGAATGGAGTTAATGCGACTCGATGTACGGACGACTATTTAAAGTGCGCACTTGGGGCCAAAGAAAGTTCTACGACTCTTCTTTGAATTCTAATCTCCTCTACGCACGAGTTTCCTATCACGCTAAAGAGAGTGTCTTTTTGAGTAGGCTAATTACCCTATAAACACTAACCAAAAAGTTAGGAAGCAAAGGAAACACAAAAAACAACGAAACAAAAAACTCCTAGACCCGTTACAGGGCTAGGCGCTCCGCCTAGTAGGAGAGGCACTCTGCCAGGAGGGGAGGTGCTCCGCCTACCTTTCACACTGCCCAGGTAGTTAGGCGGTCTGCCGGGATTGAGGCGCTCTGCCTGGAGTGCGTTTCAGCAGCTTCCAAGAACGAATTTTCGGTAATTTTGACCCAATTTTTCGCTCGATTTCAACCCGTAATTCAAATCCAACGATACCCAATGATGTATTCAACTATTTTAGCCAATCCCAATGGTTTTCAACCTCAAACAAACAACAAGAAGCTTCGATCCAAGTTTGAAGCGTTTTCGAGTAATTTTCAAACTTTGGGATTTTGATTTTCGAAATTTTGATTCGTAACACCAAAACATGTTATCAGGGTATCAAATCAATGGGAATACATAATAGAACAATCCCCGATACTTTTTAACACTTGGGGATTCGAATCCAACCCGTACCAATTTTTTTCTAGTTTTCAATTTTTTCAATTTTTTTTGTTTTTCTTATTTTCTTCAAGAACAAGAACAACAATAACAAGATACTAACACGATGAACAAAGAACAGGGGTTTGTAAGAATATAACCTGAGCCTTGCTCTGATACCAACTGATACGGGGTAAAATACGAAGAAGCAAATAACGATAAACGAGCGGAAGCAAGTAAAACTAGATAACATGATATCAAAAAGATATCGAGAAAATCAAGACTAGGAAGGCAAGAAATAGAAGAAAGAACAGATAAATGATTCACAACATGAATTGAATATCCAAAAGAGAGAATTGAAAGTCGAACCTTACAATGGTTTCATACTAGCGATGAATCTCCATAGGTTCCAAGTCGAGACATACACGAAGCTTCAAGCTTTGAACTAGAAAGGCTCAGCCTCTTCTACGTTCTCTCTTCTCTATTAAAGACTAAATCAAAGTTAAAATGAAATGAAATGGTTAAGGGGTGTATTTATAGTTTCTCCTAACCCTTTGTGAAATGACTAAAATACCCTCAAAGTGGGCTAAGACATAAAAGACCACGCAGGGTCAAAATAGGAAGAAATGCACAAAATTCCCATCTGAATCTTCAAGTGCTCCGCCTGGCTCGTTCACTGATTAAGATTGCAGGCGCTCCGCCTAGATTGGAGGTGCTCCGCCTGGCTATGCTTAGGTTTAAGCGCTCCGCCTGGCCTTTAGGCGCTCCACCTGGCTGTGTTGTGCCTCAGCTTAGGCGCTCATCCTAGGAGCTGGGCGCTCGGCCTGACTGAGCTAGGCACTCCTCCTTCATTGGTGCTCCGATGCATGATCTTTAAGTCGCTTCCGGAGCCCTTGACTTGTATCCTTTGTGCTCTCAAGCTTGGCTCTTGATTGTTGGTGTCTTGGCTTGATTTTCCCCACATCAGTGTCGCTGCCACTCCATCCTCAAATTTATATCATTTGAATAATAGACATATAAAAGGATAGAACAGAACAACAGAGAAAAAGCCGGTGGTGGAGCTTTTCCGGTCAGATTCCAATGAAGCTGCTACTGGTGGTGGATGGCGCTTCCACCGTTGATACCCCTGTTTTTTCCCTTTTCTCTGTAAATCGTATGGGTGTGTATATTCCTCTCTGATCTATTTGTGTATATTGAAGTATGTATGTAATGATCTGTGTATGGTCTGTATCTGTGTGTATATACCCTCACTGGTTTCGTGTTCCTGAGGTAGAGGGAGGAGAGAGATTGAAGATGATGTGTGTATTTGCTGGTCTTGTATTGTAAGGTGTGTGGATGTGTATGTATCTATGATGGTTTTATGATCTTCCACCAGTGTGTTGATGATACTGTGTGTATATAAAAGAATTATGAATCAAAGAGAGCTGTTGCGATATGAGTAGATTAAGGGATTTGAGCGTCAATTTGAGATTTTGGGGAGAGAAATGTGAGGGATTGAAGAGATCATAAAATGATTTAGGGGAGATATGGGGGATTTGTCCAAAATATGGGAAAGATTAGGGGGATACGGGAGAGATTAGAGGGGTTGGGGATTTGACAAAAGATTGGGCAAATGTATTTGGTCAAAGCATTCAAACAATAAATATTGTACTTGGACTACTTTTGTGTCAAGGTTCAAAGTAAAATTAGGATGATTTGTAACAATTAAAAGAATTGAATTTCAAAGTACCAGGGTAAATTATTAAAAAAAATGAAATGAACTATATTAATTGGATTAATAATTAATTAAAAGGTGCTAAAAATATAAGTATATATATTATATAATAAGTAAAAATGCACACATAAAACAATTGGGTTAGATTAAATTAATTAAATATAAATAGCCACAAATAGTTACTAAAATATTATAAATGTAGTAATTTAACATAAATGATCACAACTGGACATGTATTTAACAAATAACCTAAGTGATGCAATTACATAATAAAGCCACAATTAGGTACATAATGTATAAGTAGGGGATAACACACGTAAATGCATGTCTTCTACTGCAAGTTTGCTCAACCAGTTATCACCTTTAAATTATTGTCGATTATGTAAAAAGGAGGGACAAAATTGGGTGTCAACAATGTCCTGCCTAATCACCTCACTCCAATTCTTCCTCGGTCAATCTTTACCTCTTCATAGATCCATCACTGCCAACCTTCCGCAGCTCCTCACTGGGGGATCTATGTTCATCCTTTTTACATGCCCGAACTATCTAAGCCTCGCTTCCTGTATCTTGTTCACTTCTGAGGCCACTCCTAGTTTGTTCCAAATGACTTCATGACTAATCTTATCATTCCTAGTATGCCCACATATTTATCTCAGCATCCTCATTTTGGCTACTTGCATCCTCTAAACATGGATGTTCTTAACTGTGTACAACACTCAGCTCCACACAACATAGCTCGTCTAGCAACCACACTCTTAAATCTAGGTGGAACTTTCTTATCGAATAGGATACAGGAAGCGAGCCTCTATTTTATTTAACCTGCTCATATACGATGTGTGACATCATTGTCAATATCTCCATTGTCTTGGAGGATCGAGCCAAGAGACTTGAAGTTTCCTTTCTTGAGGATGACTTATGCATCAAATGTCACTTTCACATCTGATTCATGAGATACATGACCAAATTTGCACTCCACGTACTTTGTTATTGTCCTGCTCGTTCAGCCTGAAACCTTTAGACACTAGAGTCTGTCTCCAAATCTGTAGCTTATCTTAAAATCCGTCGCATGTCTCTTACACAAAAATTATATCATCAGCAAATAACATACAACATAGAACATTCCCTTGAATACTCGTTAATTAATCCATCACCAGGACAAATAAAAACGGGCTAAGTGCTGACCCTTAATGAAACATCATCTCGAATAGGAGTGATTTTAGTCTCCCCCTACTATTCTTAGTCGAGTTTTGGCTCAATCTTACATGTCCTTTATCGTTTGATGTATGCGACAGTTATACCTCTAGACTCCAAGCATCTCCACAAAACCTCCCTTGAGACTTTGTCATAAGTCTTTATAGGTCAATGAACATCATATGTAAGTCTTTTTTCTTGTCCATGTACTTCTCAACTAACCTCCAGAAGATGGACGCCTTTTGCGGTCGATCGTCCATACATGAATCTGAATTAGTTCTCAAAAATAGTTACATCACCTATAATTCTCTTTTCTACTACCCTTTTCCAAACTTTCATAGTATGGTTTAGAAGTTTGATTCCCCTATAGTTATTGTATTTTTGAATATCACTCTTATTCTTGTACAAAGATACCCTGGTACTCTACCTCCATTTTTCGAGCACTTTTGTCGTCCTAAGGATGTCATTAGACAACCCAATAAGCCACTTTGTACCTGCTCTGCTTGCAGTATTCCAGAATTTCATTGGGATCTCGTCCGACCCTATCGCTCTTCCCTCTCCCATCTTGCTAATTGCCTCCTTAATCTCTTCAAACTTTATACACTTGTCGTATCCAAAATCACGACGCCTCCGGGGTGCTCTAAATGACTTAGCACAATATTCCTATCCCCTCCCCATCCTTATTTAAAAGTTTATGGAAGTATGCATGTCATCTCCATTTACTGAGAGCCTCTTCCACCAACACTGTGCCATCCTACTTATGTGATAGAACAACTACTTAACACAAGATTATATAACAAGCAAATAAAGATAATATTGATTCAAGAGATTAAAAGCCTATAACTAATTTCCCCAACGCTTACTTATGTCATGAAACAATGCATTGGCAATTCCATTTTCTTCTTCCTATTGAATAAATGCTCCAAGTTTACAACTATCCACTTCTGTTAAGTAACTCCACTAACTAACTTTCCAGTCAATTAATAAAGAACGTTAGAACTAGACTTATTGTTCATAATAGGGATCAATAGTCATAATTTACCTTTTCGACACTTGAGCAATTTGAAATATTGTAAGTGTTTAATCTTAACTCATGAATCTATCCCATAGACACACAAAAAAAAAAGGAACAATTAATTGGTAGCTCTATCAATTAATAGCTATCAAAAGACAAACACTTAGACAGAAAAAATAATCAAGTTTCATTAATCATTGCAAATATTCATTTCACAAAAGCATTTGGAGTGGTTCAATCAACCCTAGATGGGAGATTTAGCCACTCATAGTGATAATAAAATACATGAATAACTATAAGCATGTAAAATACAAGAGAATTGGTAGGTGATGAAGTAAACTCTTGAATCTTGTAGCTTTTGATTCCTTGCCTTCCTTTGGTGTGTTTTCATCCAAAAGTCCCGTCCTTTAGGGATTAGGGACGTATTTATACGGTAAGGAATCAACTTGTACTAAACCGCTCTCGTTCGAAATCTGTTTCAGCTTTGGATTAACTAGAAAAGTAGTGTGCTACAAGTCTTGTAGCATGTCATTCCTTCCTATTTTGTCTAAATCTCTGATTTTTTCAACACTCAGTATTTTCCCGACATGGTGCACGTCGCACACTTTTTACACTGGGCATGGTGCGCTGCATGTAGTGCCCATGTTTCGTGCCTTCTATTTTCTAGCAGTTTCTTCACTTTATTTCTGGTCAATCTTCATGCAACCCTCGAGCTTCTACTCAGACTTCAAACCCCTTGAATATCACTATTTTTCTCTAAAAAAGCTTCACATCATAACTTTAAGTCCTACAAAGCGAAACACATCAGATAAGTATAATTCGTTTCAAAATAATAGAAAAAAAAAGCATAGAAAGCATGAACATGAGGCAAGAAAACTGGTAATATCACTACATCTAGCCTCATATCAACACCCAACACTTAAATCTTTGTTCGTCCTTGAGCAACATGTACCTTGAACTCAAGAATCAAAATCTTCAATCAATGACTTTGGTTTATACAGATAGTTAGAACTTGCATATGAACTGCCATGTAGTTATTCACACAAGTCCATGCCAAGAATATTTAAAAACGTGTCAGGTAAATAATTTCAACATCTCAAGATTACAAAACGACTCTAAAAGCACCATAAAAGTTGTGCATTCCAGAATGATCAAGTGCTTTCATGACCGTTCATGCGGAGTCAAGCAAATGAGCTTCAAGATGTCCACCTACACTTGATACGGAAGAGCATGGATGGAGAGAGCCTCGAAGAAGAGTTGAACGCGCGCAACTTCAGCTACAATGAGGGGCGGACTGCCCTACTGTTCATGCCTAAATTTATACATCTAGGTTAAACAATTAATAATGAATGAGGTCACAAGCAATATGGTAAATTGCGATGGAAAAGTAAGTAAATAAAATAAAAATAAAGACAAGTAAATAAGCAGGAAATAATGGAGAAAACAAAGTAAATATTATTCCTTATGAGCAGCCGAAGTTGATGGCGAATCATGTCCTCTCAGTACTCTCGTGGGGAATCGATCCCTTGTCTCTTGTCTGTAGAATGTTATCCTGTAGAAATTACCAGTTGCGCTAGATGACGGTGGTATAATAAACCCTAACTAGGAGACTTTTAACCCTAGGCGACGGGATGTGTGCCCTGTGCCCTATGGCCAAACCACCTTAACGATTGTTCGCTCTAGGAGCGTGCGTATATCCTCAGTGCCCGGTAACTTGTAAGATAAGTCTAGTCTCGCCAGCTGGACTAGTATTCCCATAATAATAGGACCGCATTTTTTCCCACACAGTCAGTCCCCCCTCTTGCTGAGTGCTGATGCAAGCAGTTAGGAAGTGAAAGCAGCGTGAGGTGAAAAGATATCTCACTGACTCCTTGAAACTCGCAGTCTCTTTGACCAATAATGATATTGAACTCTTCATGAACATCGCGTGCTTCCTTCTGATTGGCTGACACTGATCTCACCACCTTTTAAGGAACTGCCATTAACTGCTCCAAATCATTTCATATCTCTAACCATAGTGACGCATGACCGTTTTGTGCCTCAACCTTATCCCTTTCCGCATATAAATAGTGACTTCATGGCAGTGGGTAAATCACAACTCTTCTTCAGAAAATAATCCACTATTTCAGCAACTTCTTATGATAGTGAGAAGCTTCTTTAAGAATGTACGCCTTTGGTCCTGGTTTGATATTCCCAGGAAACTCATCTGCAGTTATCTTCTTTTCTCTCTTCGTTCATGAAGGAATGAATGAGTCCCCCGAGCTATGAAGTTTTATCGGGATTCTAATGATGTCCTTCGGGATGTCTTCAATGTTTTATGTGCACTAATTACGGTGCGCTCATTTTCTAACAATGGTTGTTGTGATATTCTTCTTGTCATGCGGGGTCTGGACGCTTAGCCCTTTCAGCTGTCTTGAGGCTTCTCCACTTTAGGTTGCTTCTTTGATGGAGTAGGGTTGAAGCCGACTTTTCTGAATCCATTTAATGTCAGGAGAGAAGATGAAGCTCTAGGACGTGAGCGGATTAATGAATCACCAAGTTATAACTCCGCCTGCGGTCCTAGGACGTCTCTTGGTTCTGCTGGTACGGTCTTGTCAGTGTTGCAATGCCTCATCTGCCATTGGCTGTGGGATACTCGAGGGAAGAGGCTCCCCTGTGATAGGTTCCAAGCTCAAGCCTTCCTGCTCTCGGCGAACTTCCGTTTGTGCTTGAAGATCTGCAAGGCTGTGCACTCTGGTTTTGCAAGTTGAGGTTGAAGCAGATGGCCAAGCTTCACTGCTAGTCTTCTAGTTTCTATTCGAGTTCAACGGACGAGATGGGGGAAGGTCAGGTATATACTCAGGTGCTTCCGAGATCCCTTGCTTTGATCAAGCAGACGGTCTTTGATTGCACCAACGGCCATATACCTTGAAAGAGTGATCGAGCCGACATATCTCGGGCAGTCAGAAGAAAAGAAGAACTCCGAACTCTTTACGGTATATAGCTACAATCTAGATAAAGGATTTTTCAGCCATGTTAATCCTAAGAAGCTCTTTCATTTTAGTCTTCCATTTCTTTTTTTTTTTCTACAATTGTTATAAACAAATGTTGTATTCAGGAAGAAGTTAATGTATATTATGAGCCTACGGGCTGTTTGTTATTAATGAAACAATGTTCATCAATATTTCATACGTACTTGTGTTATTACGCATTTCGTGATTTGTAACCAAGTAGTTTGTTATTGCACCTAGATATTAGATGGCTTCCGGTCGTCCTGACTGTTCTAGTTGATTAAGAACGTGTGTTAGTATGCCTTCCTTGAGAAATTACGTCCGTTGTGCACCGATAGATGGCTGCTAGGTTGCATCCGTAGTAGATGGCTGGCTGCACCCACAGTGGGACGACTTTAGCCCGTGTGGAAACGGTCCTTTTGTGTTTTGAGATAAAACCTCTTCGCTTAGTACTCGAGTATTTAAGAATTTCTGGCACTACACGGACAGGCATCCCCATCAGCGTGTAGGTGTAGTTATTGATTTAACGAGATCAACGCTCGATTAATTTCTGGTGGCTGAGCTAGACGGGGTCTAGGTCGAAGCGAGCACTGTACTATACTTTTTGTAGGGAAAAGTGGGTGTATTACTTCAACTTAGGTCTGGCCGGGGCTATAAATAGTTGGATCGTATATGGATCTAAATAAATGAATAAAATTAACTAAGTAAGATAGTAGTTTTATTGATAGAGAAGGCACAGGGCCTGTGATGCTGCGGGTGAAAACCCGTAACATGTCTGATAAATATCATAACCAAAAGGAAATAACACAAACAAAGTAAATTCTTTCCTAAGCAAAGGTACATCATGTTTGATCCTTAAAATATTCGAGGTCATTTAGTTGGGCTTCCCTGTTTAAGGGTGCTGAGCCTTGAAAGTTATCCCCGGGTCATTGATGACCCTGTGGTACAGTTGCTCACCGATCAGGCAATAGTGAACCGCGTTTTTCTGCAAGTAAATGCTTTCTGACTTGTCTTCGAGAATATCTCCTTTGCTCATATAGTTGACCAGCGCATAACGCTACCCTGCGAAGGATCCTGTGTCTGGAACCTCAAGGTTCATCAGGCCTGTGGGGGTTAGTTCAACTATCGTCTGCCAATCGTCTTGGTCTTCGGATGCTTCGGCATCTCCTGAGATTTCTCCTTGGTGGATGAATTCCCACACATAAATTTTTTTCAAGATTGCCCTGATTTTCTTCTTTCGACATGGCTCGCAGATGTCCTCAGCTACGAAGATTTCCCTTAGTTGATTGATCATCACTTAAGATTATTTGTATAGGCTGATCTCTCTGGCCCCAAGTTTGTAGGCTAAGTCAAGAGCTTGAATTATGGCTTCACACCCTGCTTTATTGTCATCAGCCTTCATGGCTTAGAGGTAGACCATTCTAGATGGCGTTCTGATCCATAGGTCGATTGATAAGAATCAAAACGCGGAAAGTAAAAGATAACGAGCGAGACGTAACTCGTACGATAATCTCAAGTAGCAACGGAGAACTAGTTCCGTTACACCCCGAGAAGATGACAAGAACACCTACACTAGGCAACTACCCTCGAGCTAACGCGAGCACGCAAGTAGAATGATCGGGGGGGATTGGAATTCATCTAGATCCGCTAGAGGAAGACAAGTCCCATCAAAGGTTTCATTCACTCAATCAAAGAGTTCAACTCTCAACACAATTGTTTGTTTAATCATCAAAGTTAGCTAATGAAATAAGACAAGCTACTAGCTATTTATAGGTGTTGTTAGACACCCTTTGAAAGGTCTAAAATGCCCACACTTAGGCTTAGGAAATAAAGGACCTCGTAGGGTCAAAATAGTCTTAACATAGCTAGAATTCTCGTGCTTCAGTATCCCGGGCGGAGCGCCCAAAGTTGGGGCGGAGCGCCTCAAAATTGTGCAAGTTAGGCAGTAGAGTGGCTCGGGCGGTCCACCTGGAATTGGGGCGGAGCGCCTCAGCTCAGCCTTCTTCAGGTGGAGCGCCTGGGAGATGGGGCGGAGCGCCCAAGATGCTGGGCGGAGCGCCCAGGGTGCTGAGTGGTCCTTCTTGTGCTCTAATCACCCGGAATGGTTTCCCAATGCTTCCTTCCTCTAGTCCCCTCCTCACCAAGTGTAAGTGTACTCCTTGGATCTCCCTTGCTTGGCTCCGAGTGAAGGGTCTAGTAGGGGTTTGGGTCTTATCATCCTCCCCTTCTTGAGAGGATTTCGTCCTCGAAATTGAAGCATCATTCACGATCTCTTCATCTTCCTTCACGACCTCTTCATTACCTACATCCAAAGGAACCAAGTCACAAACATTGAAAGTATTAGAAACTTGATACTCACTTGGCAAGTCGACCACATAAGCATTGTTGTTTATCTTAGAAAGCACTTGGAATGGGCCATCTCCCCGGGGTGCCAACTTCCCTTTCCTAATGTTGGGGAACCTTTCTTTCCGGAAGTGCACCCACACATAGTCACCCTTCTTGAGTTCCACCTTCTTGCGGCCTTTGCTTTTCTTGGAGGCAACCTTAGCATAAGCTTCCTCCAAATTCTTCTTTGCCTTAGCATGTAGCTCCATCAAAGCCTTAGCTCTAGCTTTTCCTTCAAAATTAACAACCATTTCCCTTGGTAAAGGGGTTAGATCAAGGGGAATCAAGGGATTAAAACCATACACGCATTCAAAAGGAGTCATGCCAATCATGCTATGCAATGTACGATTGTAGGCAAACTCCATTATAGGCAATCTATCAATCCACGTCCCGGCCTTACCTCGGGTCATGGCCCTAAGGAGAGCACCTAAGGTTCGGTTGACCACTTCGGTTTGGCCATCGGTTTGTGGGTGGTGGGACGTGGAAAACAAGAGCTTGGTGCCTAAAGCACCCCATAAACTTCGCCAAAAATGGCTTAGGAACTTAGTGTCCCTATCACTCACTATAGTTTGAGGCACACCATGTAGCTTCAAGACATTTTTAACAAACAAGGAAGCTACATGTTGGGCGTCATCGCATTTCTTGCACGGAATGAAATGAGCCATCTTTGAGAACCTATCTACGACAACAAAGATGCTATCGTGGCCCCCCCTAGTCCTTGGTAATCCCATGACAAAGTGCATTGATATATCCAACCACGGACTAGTAGGTACGGGGAGAGGGGTGTATAACCCATGAGGGTGGGCTTTAGATTTGGCACGTTTGCACTCAAGGCAATTAGTGCAAAATTTCTCCACATGCACCCTCATCTTCGGCCAATAGAATTGTTCTTGAAGAACGGCCAAAGTCTTTCTTATCCCAAAGTGACCCATGAGTCCTCCACAATGTGCCTCTTGCACAAGCAATTCCCTCCATGAGGACTCGGGTATGCACACTCTACCATTTTTAAAGATGAATCCATTAGACCATTGGTATTTTTCAACTCTCTCCCCTTTCTCTAGGGCATCATGGACACCCTTTAGCTTTGGATCATGAGCATACATCAATTTGATACTCTCGAATCCCATGAGCTTAGAGGTGAGAGTGGTGGCCAATGCGAACTTTCTAGAAAGCGCATCCGCCACAACATTGTCCTTCCCTTTCTTGTATTGGATAACATAGGGAAAGGACTCAATAAATTCAACCCACTTGGCATGTCTCTTATTGAGCTTTTCTTGGCCTCTCAAATGCTTGAGTGACTCATGGTCACTCTTGATTACAAACTCACGAGGCCAAAGGTAATGTTGCCAATGGGCAAGGGCTCTCACAAGGGCATACAACTCCTTGTCATATGTAGAATAATTCAAGGAGGCCCCTTTCAACTTTTCACTAAAGTAGGCGATGGGTTTGCTATCTTGCATTAATACACCACCAATTCCCACCCCCGAGGCATCACATTCAACCTCAAATGCCTTCCCGAAGTCGGGCAATTGCAATAGGGGGGCGGTACTTAACCTACCTTTCAACTCTTGGAAAGCCTTCTCTTGAGGCTCTCCCCAAACAAATGGTTGGTCCTTCTTCACCAACTCGGTGAGTGGAGCGGCGATGGAGCTAAAATCTTTCACAAAGCGTCTATAAAAACTTGCAAGACCATGAAAGCTCCTCACTTGAGTCACGGTAGTAGGAGTAGGCCAATCACGTATGGCCTCTACCTTAGACTCATCCACCTCCACTCCTTGGGCACTCACAACAAACCCAAGGAAGACAACCTTCTCCACACAAAAGGCACACTTTTTCAAATTGACATAGAGCTTTTCGGCTCGTAGTGCCTCAAGAACTTGGCTCAAGTGGCCAACATGCTCATCGATTGTCTTACTATAGATCAAGATATCATCAAAATAGACAACGACAAACTTGTTAATAAAAGGCTTCAAAACATGGTTCATGAGTCGCATAAAAGTGCTAGGTGCGTTGGAAAGCCCGAAGGGCATTACCAACCATTCATAGAGACCAAATTTGGTCTTGAATGCGATTTTCCATTCATCTCCGGGTTTCATCCGAATTTGATGGTAACCGGACCTAAGGTCGATTTTGGAAAAGACACACGACCCACTCAATTCATCCAACATATCATCAAGTCGTGGAATAGGGTGACGGTATTTTACCGTTATCTTATTCACGGCTCGGCAATCCACGCACATTCTCCACGATCCATCCTTCTTGGGTACAAGAATAACCGGTACGGCACATGGACTTAAACTCTCCCGGACCAAGCCTTTAGAGAGCAAGTCATCTACTTGCTTTTGCAATTCTCTTGTATCCTCCGGATTACTCCTATAAGCCGGTTTGTTTGGGATTTGAGACCCCGGGATGAAATCAATTTGATGTTCAATCCCTCTCAAGGGAGGGAGTCCACTTGGCATTTCCTCCGGGAACAAGTCTTCAAACACCTTCAAAACACTTTCAATGGCACTAGGTAATGGGTTAGAAGAATAATCAAATTCGGAAGAAAGAACTATACCTTTGTGCACAATGCATAGAAGAAACTTGTTGCCATAATTTCCCTTTAAGAGCTCGCCCGGTTGCATCATGGCACACATGCCACCGGTAGATGAAGTAGGTGGGATTGCCACCATGCTTTTGGACAAAGGGCTAGTCTCAATGATAGACTTAGCCTTTGCCACCTCCCTCAACTCCTTCATTTTCTTGTAGTCATCACTCACTTGCTTAGGAGTGAGAGGTTTAAGCACAAATCTCTTCCCTTCATGCTTGACCGTGTAAGTATTGACACGACCGTCATGCACCACTTGCCTATCGAATTGCCAAGGCCTCCCTAAAGGTAGGTGGCACGCTTGCATGGGCACAACGTCAAACAAATGCTCATCAACATAACTCCCCATTTTGAATCGAATCATCACTTGCTTGACTACATTAAGCTCCCCACATTCGCTTAACCATTGTAGCCGGTAAGGTTTAGGATGCTTCATAGTAGTCAATTTCAATTGAGACACGAGTGATTGACTCACTACATTTGCACAACTCCCGGAATCAATTATCATAGAGCAAACAAGATCTTTGACCCGGCACCTAGCATGGAACAAATTTTCCCTTTGCAAGGTTTCACTATCTTCAACAATCATAGCCCCTAGGCTCCTCCTCACAACCAAGAAAGTATGAGGATCCTCCTCCTCCACCGTGTCATCAAGCAAATCATCCTCCTCTACTCCCTCATCTCCCTCTACTCCTTCTACTTCCTCATATTCCGATTCACTCTCTTTCTCATATGCATGATTATCAACAACCATGGTCCTCTTTGTAGGACAATCCCTAGCAAAGTGCCCATATCCCTTGCACTTGTGGCATTGGATTGAAGAAGAAGTAGGAGCATTCAATTGAGTTTTAGAGTTACCGCCCACATTAGATGTGTTCTTCTCATATGGCTTCTTCACATCCTTGCTAGCATTTGCACCACTTGTTCCACTTGCACTTGGAAACCTTGCATTTGTAGTAGGAGGCTTCCAATCCTTTGATTTGCTTGTTGGAGTAGTAGTGCTACTCTTGTAGCGAAGGGATTTCTCCTCTTTTAACCACTTCTCGGCCTCAACCGCATCGTCACATAGCTTGTAATGATCATCATATTTGTGGAACTTCAATTGTGAAGCTATGTCTCGGTTCAAGCCCCCTTTGAAACGGATCATGGACGTCTCATTGTCTTCATCATCTAAGTCAAGGATCATTCGGATTTGCTCAAATTCATTGAAGTATTCACCAACCGATTTGTAACCTTGCTTCAACTCATAAAGACGCCTTTGTTGTTCAACCCGGTATTGGTTAGTCAAGTACTTCTCATCCATCACACGGATCAACTCTTCCCAAGTAAGATTAATAGCCATACCCGTCCTCCTTCTATTCCTCTTCACCGACTCCCACCAAGTGGACGCAAAAGATTCAAAGGAGGATATTGCATCCTTGGTCTTCTTCACTTCGGGCATATCATTAGTGTCAAAGATACGTTCCATAGCCAATTTCCAACCAATGTACTCCACCGGGTCACTACTTCCTTTGAAAGAAGGAATAGTGAGCTTCACACTATTGAGGTTGTTGTTGTTGTCACGACCCCCTTGGAATGGCTCCGGTTGGCCTCCATAGTGATCATCATAAGCATTATATTCCCTCCTTGCATTCCTCCCTCCATATCCTAAGGGTGGCCCTCGACCTCGGCCTCTACCCCGATCCACATTTCGACCCCAATTCATACCTTGCCGGGATTGAAAGTAATCATCATACCCATAAGCCTCATCAACTTGCTCGGCTTCCTCCCCTTCTTGAGCTTCAACGGGTTGCTCAAGAATTTGGACATTGCTGATGGCTCTTGGAAGTGGAATGTTGCCTTGGGGGTTGTCTAGAATTCGGGGAATGCCCGTTCGTTGGGTATTGCCCAACACTTGATCCATTCTCTCTCGGTCTTCCTTTACCCGTTATTGTCTAAGAAATTCAACAACTTGTTCCGGGGTAAAGGTAGGACTATTGGAGCCTTCTCCGGTTTCAATTTGGACACTCGGGGTCCTTTTCTCATTTTGGACACTCGGGGTCCCATGTTCTCCTTGTGTACTCGAGGCTCCCTTTTCAAGAGACTCGATTCTTTGGTTCATAAGGTCCATCTTGGCAAGAAGATTAGCCAAGGCCTCCTTAATGAAATCTTGTCCTTCGTTAGCCATGGTACCTACAAAGAAAAGAAACAAGAGTTAGTTAAAACACCTCACTCGCTCCCTCACTTGTGTTCACTCGGATCACTCTTTTGGGTAACGGTGGATATTTCACTCGACTTGTAATTCCAAAGCTTCACGTAGATGATTAGCAATTCCCAACTCAACCAAAACTATTCACCAGTCACGCACACTCCGGGGTGAGTGGAATCAATGGGACTCAATGAACGCTAGGCACTTTGAGGTGAAGGACTTGAGTAAAAAGGTTCTACGCTTTTCTTGGAATTCCTACTCTCCACTATGGCACGAATCACCTAAAGCAATGAAGGATTAGTGTTAATTAAGTAGAAAGAATACTTAGATCAACACTAATTAGAGGTTAGGCAACAAAGAAACAAGCAAACCTAGAAGAAAACTACCAAATTCAACCTTCAGGAAATCAGGCGGAGCGCCCAGAGGAATGGGGCGGAGCGCCTGCCAAGTTGTCCAGTGAGGGTGGTCAGGCGGAGCGCCTGAAGCAAAGGCAGTTCAGGCGGAGCGCCCAAAGCTTAGGCGGAGCGCCTGGACGAAGAACACCTGGGTTTCCAAGCACGTGTTCTTCGATTTCAATCCAACTTTTTGGTCGATTTCAACGTGTTCTTCCCAAATTCGAAGTACCCGAAGTTGTATAAAGATATAACCACCAATCCCCAATGGTTTTTACACCCAAACAATCATCAAGCAGAGCACAATCATGATTCAAGTTTCAAATTGGGGTTTCACAATTTCATCAAAAGGGGTAAAAGGTGGGTTTCAATCTTCCAAAACCAATGTTATACAACTCCGATTCACACCAAATTTGTTTCAAATGGTTCGTTTTCAAGAGTAGATCAATCCCCGGTAATCAAATCCAAAACCCCACAATCACACAATCCCAAATCATCCAATTTTTCTCAAGAACAAGGGTTCGGTAGGGTTTAAGGACAATTGGGGTTTCAAATTTTCAAACTCCACCAATCCAAGCAAATTTGGTATCAAAACGACGGGGATTCAATCACGATCACAAACCTATAACACCCACTTCAAGAATCACAAACACAAAAAAGTTACGCTAATTTTTGTATTTTCAATTTTTCAATTTTTTTTGTGTTTTTTTCTTCTACCAACAACTTGAACAACAAGAAATCTAAACAAACTAACCTAGGCATGAAGAATCAAGGGTCGGGGGTTCGTAGAAACGATACCCGAGCCTTGCTCTGATACAAAGATGATAAGAATCAAAACTCGGAAAGTAAAAGATAACAAGCGAGACATAACTCGTACGATAATCTCAAGTAGCAACGGAGAACTAGTTCCGTTACACCCCGAGAAGATGACAAGAACACCTACACTAGGCAACTACCCTCGAGCTAACGCGAGCACGCAAGTAGAATGATCGGGGGGATTGGAATTCATCTAGATCCGCTAGAGGAAGACAAGTCCCATCAAAGGTTTCATTCACTCAATCAAAGAGTTCAACTCTCAACAAAATTGTTTGTTTAATCATCAAAGTTAGCTAATGAAATAAGACAAGCTACTAGCTATTTATAGGTGTTGTTAGACACCCTTTGAAAGGTCTAAAATGCCCACACTTAGGCTTAGGAAATAAAGGACCTCGTAGGGTCAAAATAGTCTTAACATAGCTAGAATTCTCGTGCTTCAGTATCCCGGGCGGAGCGCCTCAAAATTGTGCAAGTTAGGCAGTGGAGTGGCCCGGGCGGTCCGCCTGGAATTGGGGCGGAGCGCCTCAGCTCAGTCTTCTTCAGGTGGAGCGCCTTGGAGATGGGGCGGAGCGCCCAAGATGCTGGGCGGAGCGCCCAGGGTGTTGAGTGGTCCTTCTTGTGCTCTAATCACCCGGAATGGTTTCCCAATGCTTCCTTCCTCTAGTCCCCTCCTCACCAAATGTAAGTGTACTCCTTGGATCTCCCTTGCTTGGCTCCGAGTGAAGGGTCTAGTAGGGGTTTGGTAGACCATTCTAGATGGCGTTCTGATCCATAGGTCGATCTTCTCTACATTGGGGTTCCTTTCTGTGCAGATTTCCCTACGGCCGTACTCGATTAATACTTTATCCCTGAGTGATTCTTCAGCCTTCAGTTCCAATTCTTCTGCAAAATCTAAGGTAAAACCTTCCAATGCATGTGACTTGACATTTGTACGGGATTGATAGGTGATGTCATACTCTCTTAACTCTTCTGCCCACTTTGCCATATCTTTCGACAGGCCGGGCTTACAAAATGGCTCGCACCCTTGCCGAAGAGACTATATTGACTGAATGCTCCTGAAAGTATGAGCGCAACTCTCGTGTGGCCATTACCACGATTGCTATGAACAGGAGCTGTAAAAGCAAGAATTACTCTATGCATTTCAGCATCCTGCTGGCATACTTCACGGGTAGGGATGGCAATTGGGGCGGGGCGGGGCGGGGCAGGGCGAGGTAAAACACTAAATAGGGCAAGGCAGGTGAAATGTTAAATGGGGCGGGGTGGGGCGGGGCAGGGCAAAAATTGTTTTAACATTGTTGGGGCGGGGCGGGGCAACATAGAGGCCCAATAATTTTACTTGCTCTTTTCCCATTGTTTTCTTGTTTCGCAATTAAGTTGAGGAAATAATTGAAATATTGTTCCATTATTGGCTACTTAAGCTATTGATTAGTATAGTTAATACTTAATACTTTTGAAAGACTAATTTTTTTTTTTAAAGCTTCAATTTCTTGAGTAAACTACAAAATCATCAAATTTGAAAATTTCAATAGAAAAGAAGCTAAAAATATGTTAAATGGATTAAAAGTTGAAGAAATGTTCAATTTTGATAATAAAAAAAATAATGACTTAAAGAGTGATTTAAGTGGGGCGGGGCGAGGCGGGTCAAAAATGGGCAGGGCAGGGCGGGTCAAACGGGGCAGGGCGGGGTGGGGTTGAAACTGGACAGAGACCAATATGGGGCGGGGCGAGGCAGGGCAAAACTTTGGCAGGGGAAGGGCTCAACCCGCCCTGCCCTGCCCCATCTCTCCCCATTGCCACTCCTATTCACGGGAAATTACTGCTTGTTCTTTTCTCGTAAAAGGACCGCATTGCAAGCTATCTCAGATATAGAAACGTATAACAGTAGGTGCTCACCTGTCTCTGGCTCGAATATGACTGGAATCTGCAGGAGTTGGATGTTCGTCTGAGCCATCGTCAAATAACATTGTATCAGCCAGAGGAATCCTCCTTGCTTCCGTAGCACCTCAGAGAGACGACACACCAATTCAGTTGCTCTCGGGACTAGTTGATCCATTAGCACCAATTGATCTCGCAGCTTGCTGAGTTCATCCCTAACCTCTCGCACTAAGGCCTCAATAACTTTCGACTCGTAAGATGTAAACCCGTCTGAAGCAAGGTGACATTCCTCGAGGAGAGGCCGTTCACCTCGGGTCGGTGACCCCGTGAAAGGTTGGGTACTTGAAGACCTGATGTAGTGTTGAGGGTACTTCCCTGATGTCGTGTATCTACGGCCGTCCTAGGATTACATCATACGGGAGATTGCAATTCATCACCTGGAAAATGATTATGCTCGACACACCCGGTATATAGACCGGTAGAGCTAGTTCTCCAGCGGATGCTTCCCGGATTCCGTTGAAACCCATTATGTTTTGAGTACTCGAGGATATTTGAGGACAATGCCTGCATTTACGTAACACCTTCCCCCAGATAATATTGGCACTTCTTCCCGTGTCGATAAGTGCCTGCTGGATTTGTACGCGGGATACTTCCATAGGTACAACGAGGTCTTCTTGTTGGTTTTCTTTATCCTCCAGGTCGAATGGGATGGGCTCAAATGTTATCCCGGTCATTGCAGTCCCTCGGGTCGTGTCCAGCCGCTCATCCACAAAGATCGCATTGATGGTCTTCAAGTTTTCAGACTCTGAACCTTTAAAGTGGCTGGGTCCGTATTCCAGCAGCTCTTTGAGATGTCCTTCCTTTAGCAAGTGTTCAATCTCGATAATCAAGGCTTTGCAATCGACCGTTGCATAGCCCCCGCTGCGATGAAAGTCGCAATAGGGCGTTGTGTTTCTTCCTGTAGATCCTTTCGTGTTAGGTGGCCATCAACCCTGGGGCCCAATTTACCAAAGTAATTGGCGACTAGGTCCACAGCATTGACACGAAGACCAAAGTCCCTGAAATTTTGAGGTTCTATTCGCTTAACCTAGGATCCGGATGCTTGAGAATTATTTTGCCGACCAGCATCCGCTTGATTTTGAACCTTCAGCTTCATCCTTCTACCTTTCCCCTCACATTTTAGGGACAGGCTTCTCGGTCTCTTCCTTCGATCATCCTCGGGGTTATGAGAATGGTCTGGTTCCAAACGAAGTTTCTTAGTATACCTCTGATGTAGCGCACTCCATGTGGATACTGGGTGTTGAGTTAAACTCCACTGCGATTCTCAGGTAGCTAAAGACCCCTTTGAATTCAGGCTTTTGCCGAAGGCTACCACAGCGATATTAACAGGGACTAGAGGGAACTCCATGCGTTCCTTATGAAATCTATCGAGGTAACCCTTCAGCAATTCGTTGTCACGTTGTCGTATTTCGAAGATGTCTTCCATGCGCTCCTCCCACTTGTAGGCACCAGAGTACGCTTTCTTGAAAAGGTCTTGCATCTAAGTGAATGATTCAATGGATCCCATTGGTAGCTGAGTGTACCAAGCAAGGGCTCCTTTGGTCAAGGTTTAGTCAAATCTCTTCACCAGAGCAGACTGGATTTCTTCTTCAGTAATCTCATTACTCTTCACAACCGCATAGTAAGCAGTGATGTGCTTGTCCGGATCGATCGTTACGTCATACTTCAAGTTATCCGACAAGCGAAAGTGCTTTGGTATGCAGAGCGGCGCTGCGCTTGCTTTATAAGCATGTTTGTAGAACTTCTGCTCATCTACCGTGGTAACTTAGGGTGGAGCACCCGGCATGTTACCGATTCGGTCATGGATGGCCTTCATATCCTTTATGAGATCCTAATTGACAGGGGTTCCCTTAAGGTCTTGATTGTTGATCGTCGTTGATCCTCCTGGGGCAGCATCCAGGTTGAGCCTGTGATTGGTAACTGATGTTGGCGAGTTGTCCACATGCGTCGGTCTTCGTGGGGATAATGGCCTTTGAGATGAGCCAGCAAACATTGCTCCCAATCTCTAGGATATCACTTCAGCTATCCTGTTTGAGTTCCGCTCGGATGCGGTTTTGAAAATATCCAAGAGGAATCCTCTGAACTCTGAATTATCTCCGGGCGGTTGATTGCCTTTAGCATCGCTAGTAATAGAGATTGGCTCATGAGAAGAATCCTTTGGCTGCTCGATGGGATCCTTTTGTTGTATGCTAGGATCGGTGAGATCCTTTGTAGATTCATCTGCTGTATCTGTGGTGTTCTTCGGAATGCTGCTACCGTTGTCCGACATTATTGCGCTTTTTGCTTCGTAGAATACCAACAATTGCTTGGGTCTCACGGTGGGCGCCAAACTATTTATAACTAAATTTGTACGTCTAGTTTAAATAATCAACAATGAATGAGGTCACAAGAAATACGATAAATTATGATAGAAAAGTAAGTAAATACGATGAAAATAAAGACAAGTAAATACGCAGGAAATAATGGAGAAAGCAAAGTAAATCTTATTCCTTGAGAGTAGTCGAAGTTAATGGCGAATCGTGTCCTCTCAGTACTCTCGTGGGGAATCGATCCCTTATCTCTTGTCTGTAGGATGTTACCTGTAGACTTTACCAGTTGCGCTAGATGGCGGTGCTATACTAAACCCTAACTAGGAGACTTTAAAACCTAGGCAACGGAATGTGTGCTCTATGCCTTGTGGACAAACCGCTTAAACGGTCATTAGTTCTAGGAGCGGGCGTATATCCTCAATGCCCGGTTACTTGTAAGATAAGTCTAGTCTCTCCAGTTGGACTCGTATTCCCGTAACAATAGGTAGCGTAATTTTATCCACACACCCACATGCTAGGAGGAGCACCTCAAACCCTTCCAGACTTGATAGCTCTCTACTTCTCTCAGGGCGACGCCCAAGATTTAGGGCGGGGCGCCCAGACCTCAAGTCTCTCAGAAAATCAGCTAAGTGTAGAAATAGGAGGCTCACTGTTTCTCACAGGGCGGGGCGCCTAGGATTTTATGCAGAGTGCCATTTCTTCTGTCAGGATGAAGACGTTCCAGGAAGATTCCCAAGGATGGAGCACCTCCACCCAGGGTAGAGCGACCACCTTAAGATAGCCATGACGGGAAGTGTTCTAGTTTATGAGACTTTGGTATTTTAATGACCCTGTGTGGTCTTGCTTATCTAGCCAACCTATGGCTAGTTTTAAAACACTTTGACATGTGGGGTAAACTTATATAACCCACACTTAGATGTTGTTTTCATTACCTTACAATATTTAGAACATAAAAACTTGAGCTTTCTCTCGAAAACACAAACCTTGGAAACTTGTTCCTTTTGGTTAATTCAAATTGAACTTCTTTCCTTTTGATCAAACCTTTTGCAAGATTCATTGTATTTTTGAGGATTGTTTGGATAACATAGGTGTCTCTTGACTCCAACGAGAAGGTAACTATACTAGTTCCTAGTTGCAATTCTTGTTCTTGTTCAAATTATGTCTTGCTTTTATCTTAATTTTTGCTTCCGGAATTTAGTCCTACATTCTTGTATCTAAACAAAATTTTGCTCATATTGATTTAGACGAGTTCTTTAACCAAATACACTCTCTTGTAGTTAAGATTTGGAAAGAAAATTATCAAAGATCATTACTCCAAGTTTTTTGGTCTTGATTCATTTCCCCAAGTTCACTCAATCCTCTATAATCACTTCTAAATCCCACTCAAACCAACTTCCAAAATCAGATTGCTCAATCTTCCTTTTAACTAACCAAAATCACTCTAAATCTTTCCAAATTATCTCCATTTATCCTCTCCATCAATCCCTCTCAATTATCAGAAAATCCCCTCAAAATTGGGGTCACCCCAACGTCTCAATTCTATTTTTTTCTTTAAAAGAACCCAAGGACCATCACACACGGTACGCTCACTTTCCCTCACCCCCTCTCGTCTTCCTCACACACAGCATCATCATCTACACTATCAGATATACAAAAATCAGGAACAAAATCCCATCATCTTCTTCTTTATCCACATACATACACCATCATATACAATCTCAAAAACACACACAGACGCGTACACCAAGCAGAAACAAAGGAGATCGAAACAAAGAGGGCTTTGGGGGGTTCACAAAATCCAAAACGGGGAAGGGGAGATCGAAAAAGCGGAGATTGGGTAGCAACAGTACAAGCACCACCAGATTCCGTCGTCGGTGACATATCGACTCTTCTTCCCTTGTTCTGTTTTGGTTTGTTACTAAAATTAAAAAGAAAAGAAGTAGGAACGGAGGCGGGGTTGCAGCGGTGCCGCTGTTCGAAAACCCAATTGGCAGTCGCTCCTCCTCCACTTGGCTGTGATTCCAATTGGTGCCACCATCTATGTTCTTGCCTGTGAATTTGGACTGCTGGCTACACGTTCTGTCGTTCCCGTTACCTTCACTATCGATTTGTCTTGGCTGGGAATGTCTCACTGGCGATCCTTAGTTGTTGGTCTCTGTTGGTCTTTAGTAATATTGATTGTTCAGTTGTTCTTGATTATTACAGTACAGATTGGTGGGCCCGTTATTTACATTGATGATAACGTATTGGTTTGGTTGGAATTGTTTACTGCGTAACCGTTTACTATTGTTAATATGATCCTTTCATTAATTTCGATTATGTATCTAACTTGTATATTATAGTAAACATTGTTTAGTTAGATTTAATTTAAATTATTTGAATCCTGATATTTAGTCCGGTCGGTAACTACATTTGGTGTAACCCGAGAGGTGCCTAACACCTTCCTTTCGGGTTAACTTGAACCCTCATCTAGAATCTTTAGTTCGCAAGATCACGTTTTCGGAGTTAACTATAAAAAATTTGCTAGAAACAAAGTAGGTGCCCTAATACGTCTAGTTAAAAAAATATGTTAGGTGGCGACTCCAAGTCTTACCCGTGAGTTCCAATAAGCCGAGCCTTATTTCGAACCATAACCGGTTCGGAAAAAAATGGGTGTCGACAAAATGGCAACTCCGCTGGGGATATCGAGGTTCAAACCATAACAGACTTTTATTGGGATTCTTTGCTTTTATTTCATTATCATTTTCTCAAGACGAACTTTTTCCTTTCCTTTTTGCAGGATGGAAGTTTAGTTTTCTTGGTTCCTCTTTTAACTTTTGTTGGGTCGTTTCCCTATATTTCCTCCACTCCTGAAAATTTATACATACACACACTATGAACGATTACGTGGATCTCACGGTCGTTCTACTCTCAAAACACCCTTTAGGGGGAACGGTTGGAATCTAGTTGGTCCGTGGTACAACCAACAATTTTAAACGTTCCCACCCCTTGGTTGAACGCCTGGGGGAAGTATAACCTAGTCTAGAAACCCACTCTTAGAAGCTTCTATTAGGGAAGACATCACATCCCACACTTCAACTGTTTTCAAATCTTCCACAAATTTGCTAAATTTTTTTTCTTTAAAACGGTTTCACCTGATGATTCTTTTTGCATTTTCAATATTGTCTAGTTTCTATTATCCTATTTTTTGAAACTAACTTGTTTGTTGTGTTTTTATTTTTACTCCTCCTGTTTCAAAGTTATTTTGTAAAATGTGCATCCTTTTACAATACCTACGCATTTTTAGAAAATATGTGCATTTTCTTACAAAACATGTACATTTTTAAACGTATGCATATTGCTCGTACCTCCTGCCACTCCTGGCAACTTCAAAATCGTGCGTCGAAAATACTGTGGTTACGACCGCCTCTTTCCTCATAGGACCATGCATCATGACATATCATTAGCCGACTTGTTCTCAAGTTCAATAGGCCAGCATGTTCAACAATCCGAACGGGTTTTACGACCCCAAAGAGCGTTGAATATGATTATTTGCATTTACTTAAAGAATCGAGCGTGCAAATGTAGACTGTTTATTGGAGTTATTCTGCATTCAATGCCATTCAAAGGTAGAAAAGCTAACCGAAGAGGCGTCAAAGCCCAAATTGAGTCAGAAACGACCGTTTATTCCTAAGTGGTCGAAATTATTCTGCATTTAATGCCATTCAAAGAAAGAAAGGTAACTGAAGGGGCGTCAAATCCCAAATTGAATCAGAAACGACCATTTATTCCTAAGTGGTCAGAATTATTCTGTATTCAATGCCGTTCAAAGGTATAAAAGGGTTGTCGAAGAGGCATCAAAAGCCCAAATTGAATTAGAAAAGACCATTTATTCCTAGACGGTTGCAATCATTCTGTATTTATTGCTATTCAAAGGCACAAAAGGTAACTGAAAAGGCATTAAAAGCCCGATTTGAAGCAGACACGACCACTTGATAGACGGGATGACACATAATGCGCGTGTATCCTTTAGGCAGTATATAAAGACTTGACATCCCCGGTATGTCAAAAGTCCATTAGCAACCTTCTTCTAAAAGTGTCCAAAGGATTCTCAATCCACAATGACACATCTCTTCATATTCCATGTTGCATTGTTTTCAAAAACCCGTGCCGCACATTAATCATTTGCTTACAAGTGGAATTTAGGCATCTTCCTTCCCTTTGTTCTCCTTCCTTCATCTTTTCCAGAGATCATGGCCACTAGAACATTCGACATGGTTATGGAGTCCCTCAGTTGCTCAAAGATTGGTGGGGAAACCTAAGCACAGATCAACAAGACCGAGTCAAAATGATGTTGGGGAGTATGATTTCACTAATGGAACATACTGCAGAGAAAAGGATAGTAGAAGCAGCAGTACACTATTGGGATGCAGACCAGGCGGTTTTCTATTTTAGAGGTGTAAAGTTGACACCGTTTCCGGAAGAAATAGGCAGATTGACTCAACCCCCATTTGAAAGTGATAAGATATTGATACCTAAAAACATCACACCTGAGGAGTTCTTCGAAATGGTAGGGTTTAAACCTGAATTATGCACAGACAACGTGATACAGTCAAGAATTTCTTTAACTTTCCTCTATGTTAAGTTTGGGTACGGAGAAACATTTTAATAATTCCAAGATAATTTCAGCATTAACTAGGCGGATTGGCAAGAGCGAACGGTACTCGCCTTTGTCACCGGCTTTATAGGGACTGTCGTGTTTCCATAACACAAAAGACGTGTTGATGTTTGAGTGATATCAATTGTGGATGCTTTACTTAAAGACTTTTATAAGAAATACACTTTGATACCTATGATTGTTGCAGAAATATACCGAGCTTTAGAGAGATGCAAGAAGGGTGCTGGCTTCTTCAAAGGTTGCAATTTGCGTCTACAAATTTAGTTGATAGAATATTTGCGAAAGATGAACAGCACAGACCAAGCCTTCCACTCCATACCAAGAGAAAACTACATCTTGATTCATACCGCCCGCATGGAAAACGCTCTCGAGAAATGGGAGAAGCCAACAACTGCCAAAGGCTGGCACCACATGCTTTCTCAATTGACATCCAAAAATATACAATGGATCCCAGTACTACAGTGATCACTCGACCGGAAGGAGCTTCATTTCTTATCTTGGTTGGGTTTAGAGAAGTTTACCTATACACTCCTTTAAGGTCACTTAGACAAGAAGGGAGAAAAGAGATTGTACCCCAAATTGCAGACATCAAAAGTTTCAAAGCAGATATTTTTTGTAGGAATGATACCATTCAAAGACAAGATATTAGAACTTTGGAAAGCAATGAATCGAATGGAATTCGAGACTAGTGGATGAGACAGGTTTGATGTAGGCTATGATGAAGATTACTCGGAATGGCTTGGGAAAGACATAGCAGGGCAGTTCAACCAAGAGCCACAACAAAAAGGAAAAGACATGCTGATGAGTTTGAATCTGAGTGCAAGAGGCTACACAAACAACTGCCGAGGGCCCGAGAGAAAATAGCAAGAAAGCAAAGTTTGGTCGAAGCAAAGAACAAAGAAAAAGACAAATGCCGCAATAAGGTAGAATTGTTGACAAAGCGCATAGAGTCTATGGGTGTATGGGCGAGCGAAGGAATGGACTCCATGGCTGGCAAAGGAATGGAAGAGAAAGGAAAGAAGGCTTGGGGAATGTTGAAGAATCTCATATTTGACATCTCACGGCTCTTAAATGATACAGACAATGTCATTTTCCAGAAAGACTCCTCAGAGGCAAGTTCGTCCGAGGAGGACTCCTTCGAAGAGGAAGAGAAAGAATCTTTTGAGGATGGATCAAAATGAAAGGTGTTCACATGGCCATGATCTAGTTTTCTACCAATGTCTTTTCCTTCTCTCACATTATTTCAATATCCGTCAATGTAATAAAGATCGTTTTCATGCAAATCAATAGTCTCTTTTAAGAGTAATTCCGTATTTTGTTAGCAAACGAAATGATACATGTGGCATGAAGCACTTTTCAAATCGTCAAGCAGTCCTTGGCATTATAGGATGTATTCCCTATTTGATATGTGTGCATTGAATGAATTTTTTTGTTGCTCTAGGTCTCTTTCTACCTAATTCAATCCTTTCCTAAATCCAATCTCCTACAAAGGCACCTCATCTCCCTACTACATGCCCTAATCCTGATATCAGAAATCTTTCACATGTCTTGATAATCCTCTATCCCTTACCAACTCAAAAATCTATTATCCAAAAGGTTGGCTCAAGTTGAATACCAAGGGAAAGATATGGTTAAGAAAAGTGCACTTGTTAGCGATTTGTCAAAATAAGAAAATTTTATTACATCGAGCACTATGCACATATAGCGGAAAATTGACAGGGCAAGAGATATGTTGGTCAAACTCAAAGGCACACATGACTTACCATAATGCCTTTTGACATCAATGTTCGAGGATCGCTTTGTTGCTCTGGTCTACATTGTTTCACCACCCGCATGAATGTGATCCGAAGCATTTTCCAAATTCACACCCGTTCATGGTTGAAAAAGCATTCAAAGGATTATCAGAAGGCAATAAGGAGGTGAAAAACAAGGGGGACCCGCTTGATGTTACAAAGGTTTATGAACAACAACCGAAATTAGCTGGCTGATTCAACTTGGAAAGGAATGCAAAGATTCAGTGACAAAAGCTCTAATTACATGACGGAAATAAAAATCCCATGGGTATATAGAACATGTCTTGACCGACTAAACCAAGACAAGATGGTGAACATAAGATGGAGTTATTTGAGACACTTACAAGACCAAGCACTGATTTGATACAAAAGCTCATGCAAATAGACTTCTTGGAACAATTTTGGTCGAAGGATTTATTGGAGTGATACGAATTCTCATGACAACAACTACAATATGAAGCAGCAATCTAAGAATATACATGATACATGGGCAACCTATATCGGGTTTGGTCTCTCCGCAATAAAGTACTATCAAATAAAGGAAAGTTGGTGCAAAGATTGAATCGCAGCAGTTGTTGGCAAGTATGAAAACATTGAGTATCTCTTTCAAAGACACACGGGGATCATGACACACAAATTTGCAAAGAAAGATGTCTAATGTACTTAAAGTCTTGGTGTTCGACAAAAGCCGACCTCCCACTCTGTCGCACAACACAACCTATTCCTTATACAACATCTTTATTACTTTTCATTGACATTCAGCTCCTCATCTCTTGCTTAAACAAGCATCGGTCATTTGACCAAAATCCTTGTCTTGACTGCTACATAAACCACTTAGGCAATCTTTTGTGATATCTATGCGTTCTATCATAATCTCCAAATTCAAGTGCTAATCTATCATCCGCGGTCTAGGCATCCTCTTAAGCTTATGTGTCATTTTTGCTTTAAACTTACTAATGTGCAAACTCTGTTATGTGGATGCTGTCACTTTATTAAGGTTGCTTTGCATTCGAGAACTGAAATTGGTCAAGAATCTACATTAAAAAGAAGCCGAAATGGCTGTTGAACCTCCCAAAATACATATAAATATATTTCGGGTGTATTTTCAACAAAATGGGACTCCAAAGGGCTTCTTTGGAGTCGCCACCTAATTTAGGATAATTAGGAACCAATTGTTAATTAATGAGTGCATTTCTTCCTTATTTAAAAGAAAAATATTTTTCAGAGATTCTTAGGTAAGTGGTTCTTTTAAATTTGAAAAAGGATCCCTATTATGGGAGCACTTTAGAAAATCTGCTAAAAGCGGTTAATCCGGCGGTTTCAAGAATTTTAATAAAATAAATAACTTAGAGATTTTAGGAAAAATATAGGATAGGTAAATAAAGAAGTAAATAAATAAATAAGTAAACAAATAGGTAAATAGCTAATAAATAAATAAATAGATAAATAAATAAATAACTGATTATTTAACAAAATAAGTAAATTGATGAATAAATAATTTAAATATAAATAATGATAAAATAAAGATACAAATTTAATTGAACTTTAATTTGCGCTCATTAGTTGACAATCGGTTCTTAATACTTTAAATTAAATGGCGAATCCCAAAGAAATGGGAATAGGTAGTTGCATAAAACAATTCTAAACATCCGACAAGATAACAATTTATAATAAAGCAGCTACCCTACCAGGCTTCTATCATGCAAAGCTCCTAGTCCTGTCTACAAGGATCCTATGACATGGATTCTAACGGGAATAGGAAAAGAGGGAGTTTTAGAAGATAGAACCCGAAAGTGCAACTCATAATTGAGCATTGAATTTTCTAAAATTTTCATTTATTTCGGGGAACTTTGATGCGGCCCAAAATGGCCTAAACGACAACCATCAAAAGCCAAGCTCGAGAGCACAAGAGATACGAGTCAAGGCCTCCGTAGACATCTTGAAGATCATGCATTGGAGCGCCAACGACGAAGGAAAGCAGTGCAGGAAACAGGGCAGGACAAAACAGGGCAAAACAGGGGAGCACACTGGGAGCTCACTGCCTGCCGAAGAAGATTTGCTCTGCGCGATCGCGACCTCACCTACGCGATCGCGAAGAGTAATTGATTGCCCTGCGCGACAGCGCACCAGTGCACGCGAAGGCGAAGCTGAAGATGCTGGAGATCGTGAGGATGCTGAAGACTTGCGCGATCGCGAGCCCTTGTCGCGATCGCGAAGGCTTGGAAAGATACCTGCGCGATCGCGTGACTCCTTGGCGCGATCGCGATGCCTTGGAATTGAGCAGCGAGGCAGAATCAGCTTCAGGGGCCATTTTTGTCCATTTTCAGTGTAAAAGTATATATAGCACATTTTACTCTTCATTTCATTAGTTAGCCATTGATAGAAGATAGAATTTGTGAGAGAACATTGAAGAGGCCGAGCCCTTCTTGTTTGAGCCCGAGGCTCGTGTATGTCTCGACTTGGAACCTATGGAGATCGACACCTAGTTTGATTCCATTGTAAGGTTCGAGTTTCACTTCTCCCTTTGAATTCAATCAACGTATGTGAATTGAATTCGTTTCTTTCTTCTCATTTCTTGCCTTCCTAGTCTCGATTTCTTGTTATCTATATTATTTGCTTCCGCTCGTATAGATTATTGCTTCCGCGTAGTTTTGCCCCTTATCAGTTGGTATCAGAGCAAGGCTCGGGTTATGTTCTTACAAACCCCCGTTCCTTGTTCAACGTGTTAGTATCGTTATCGTGTTGTTGTTTGTTCTTGAAAATTGAAGAAAAACAAAAAAATTGAAAAAAAACTAGAAAAGTTGAAAAAAATTGGTGGAGCGGGTTGGATACGAATCCCCGAGTGTTAAAAAGTAGTGGGGTTTGTTCCTTATTGCATTCCCGTCGTTTTGATACCCATATCTCGTGTTTTGGTGTTACGATTCAAAATTTTCGAAAATCAAAATCCAAAGTTTGAAATTTTCTTGAAAACGCTTCAATCTTGATTCGAAGCTTGTTGTTGTTTTTTTGGAGTTGAAAACTATTGGGGATTGGTTGTTATAGTTGTATACACCTTTGGGTATCGTTGGTTTTGTGTATCGGGTTGAAATCGAGCCAAAAAATTTGGCCAAAATCGCCCAAAAACCCGTTTTTGAGCTACTGTGTAAGTGCAGGGATTAACCCTTCGCGATCGCGAAGAGCAATTCGCGATAGCGAAGAGAAAAATATTGTTTTGAAAAAAATAACCCTTCGCGATCGCGCGCGTCTGGTCGCGATAGCGAAGAACAAAAAATTTCAGAATTCCAGTTTTGGGACAGAACGTTCGCAACGGCTTCCGAACAGTTTCCAAACATCTAAACTCCAATTGGACCATTAAATATGATGAGTTTGTAGATCACAAACAAATTTTCATCCGATTCCAAATCCGTTTGGTTCCAATTCGAGTCAAATCTTTTGTGTCCCGTTTTCTACCATACCTCTTGGTTAGTGTTTTGAAGGTAATTGGCCTACTTGAAAGACACTAATCCTTTAGCGTATAGGGTATTCGTGCGTAGAGGAGATTAGAATTCAAAGAAGAGTCGTAGAACTCCTTTTGGCCTCAAGTGCGCACTTTAAATAGCCGTCCGTACATCGAGTCTCATTAATTCCACTCCGAACTTTAACTTGGACATGCTAGTTGTGATTACCTTGGTTCCCAAGTTGATAAGGCCTCGCTCTTGAGTGTACATATATTGAGTGATACACGTGAGGGAGTGACTTTTGGGAGGTTTTGTTCTTTGGTGATTGCAACAATGTCGGACAATGATGATGGAGTAGATTGTGGCTCATGTGGTGATGATGCGAGTTGTTATGACTCGTATGGTGATGATGGAGACTATGGCTCCTATGAGGGTGATGATGGCCATTACTATGATGATGGAAGCCATGGCTCCTATGATGATGAAGCGGTTCACTACGATGATCGTGAGAGTGGTGAAGACTATGAAGCTTGTGACGAAGAATGTGAAGATACTTATGCTTCTAGTCAAGAACCCGAGGATAGTGACGCTTCAAGGTATGATGATCCTACTTACTCTTCTTGTGAAGAATTTGAGCATGATGGTGACATAGATAGAGTTGATGATGATGTTGAACATTTGAGTTATTCTTATGCATCTTCTCTTAGTGTTGCTAACGGTGTACAAGGGAGTAGTAGAGGACCTTCCATTAGTATGGGAGGTGGTGGTGGTTGTTCCGTGGGAAAGAAGAAGCTTGCACCTTCTAGGTACGCTAAGCGACCTAATGTTTCTAATTCCCATGTGGAGGGTGGTATGATAGATGGTGTTGCCTTTGCTACAAAGGGGTTATGTGCCGTGAGGGGCGTGGATGATTGTAGTAGGGGTAGTACTATGGGCTATGAAACCAAGGCGAGAGGCACTTACGGGTTTCATGGCAAGGCTCCTTCCTCGATTTCCAACAACATTTCTAATGTTGGAGAAGTGACGGGAAGTGGAGGTTGTTCTAGTGGTGTTGCCACTAGTGGAGGGATAAGGAAGACCCAAGTTGTCGGAGTTGACACTAGTAGGCAATCAAGTTCCCACTTGGATGCCAATCTACAAAACTTGGGTAGATGTAGGTTCGTTGTTGGGGTAGATGGAATTGATGGATACTTGCTCAAGATTGGTGGTACCGATGCCAATTGTATTAGCACCTCTTTGGTTGATAGGCTTAGGATACCATGCCATAAGCTAGCGCATCCTTATGAGTATGATGGAGTGTGGGTTTCTAAGGAGGCTCGGGTACTCATATCTCATGGGAGTTATAGATGCTATGTGTGGTGTGACGTGTATCCCATGCGTCATGTTGATGTGTGGATAGGTGACCGGTGGTTGGAGGGGAAGAGGGTGCAATATAGTGTGGTGAAGGGTGCATATCTTATGGGCGTGGGGCAAAGAGTCTATGACTTTGTGCCTTACCGGGCAAAGAGCCGAGTGCCTACTAGTACCCCTTCTTTGGCTAGGCAAAGGAGCAAGGATCGGGAACTTCATTCCATGGGCAATAAGGTGCAAACAAGAAGGAAGTCCTACAATGACAAGAAGTGGTGGGACTAGTTCAAGTGGAGGGTTGATAAAAATCAACAAGGTGAACCAACCACAAATTGCAAAATCAAGTGGTTCACCAACAAAGAAGAAGGAGACCTCAAGTGATGAGTCTCCAAGTCCTAGATTCCGGGTTGACGTGAAGAGTCCCCCTACTCCGGCTATGGGTATTCTTGGGCCTCGTCCCAATTCACCCGAATTTGAGAGACAAAAGATAGAGAGGAGTAAGGGAGTGACCGGTGACAACTCTCGAGTGGAAAAAGGAGAGGTTGTGATGAGTGATGTGAGTGGGTTGTCACCACCCGAATCTACACCCGACCATGAAAAGAAAATGAGGGAAAAGAAAGAGGGAAAAAGAAAAATTGAGAGTGAGGACACCCCTTATTCTAACCTTAACCCTTTTGCTTTTTCTTCTACTTGTTTGAATTCTTGTGTAGGGATTCTTGGAGGCAAACCGATGGAGCCTCAACCATGTCCCGTGATGGAAAGACAAGGTAAAGGAGATGCCGAATGTGAGCTACAAGGTGGAGACGTTCATGACACTTCAAAGGTATGTGTTAGTTCCTCTTCCCATGAGCCTATTACTTCCTTGTCTTGTGTTAGTATTTGTGATGACTCCACACTAGTTGATGATATGTATGATTACAATGTGTTTGCAACTAGTGTAGAGCCTTCGGGTCAACTTGTGAGCGAAATTGAACCACTAGTTGAGAGGATTGAAAAGCCACATCATGATGTGAGCTCGGTTTTCATTGAACCTCTCTTTAGTGAAGATGTCGTAGTTGACCTTGCTTGTGAACCTTGTTATGACACCCCACCTATATTTGATAAAGGAGAAGATGAATTGCATGATGATCTTATTCTTCCCTTTGATTGCTTAATTGATAATGGTGGTCTCTTGTGTCGTAGTGAGGGTGGGTTTGATCTTGAGGAGTCTCTTGAGTGTGAGGTGGATCGATTTATTTTCGATGACTCCTTGAGTGATAGAGAGGGACCTAGTCTTGATTCTATGCTTTTGTGTAACCATGAATTCGAGGTACATGCTTTTACATTTCTAATGTTTGAAGGCAATCTCCTTTGTGGTGGTGAATTGTATCGGACTAGGGTCGGTAGTAGAGTCAAACCTCCATGGTTTGTCAAGTTAGGCTCTATGGATGACCCAACGTTTGGCACTCCGAGTGAGGAGAGTGGTCTTGGTATTGGTCGTGGTGACCTACCTTCTAGTAGTCCTAGCCTTCGTTGTGGGGACTATAATGATGAAGGACCTATTTTGGAGACCTTCCTTTGGAGTTTGTCCAATAAGGAGGATTGTCTTGGGGTTGATTTGGGAGGTGAGGAGGTACCTCTCGGTGTGTGTATGAATGCTCTTAAGAAGGGGAGTGGAGTAGTCGATGTTAGTTGTGAATTGAACTACTTTACTTACTCCATCCCATATGTTGAGCACACCTTGAGTGTTGGACATGCCGAAGCCAATGTGCCGCATTGTGATAAAATTGATTTGAAGGCTTGGTGTGTTGATGGTAAGCTTAGGGGTCATAGGACATTTGATTGCTACATGTTGCATGACTTTGATCTCTTTGCTTGTTTTGAGAATGAGTGCTTGTTCTTGTCGAGCCAAGACTTTGTTGTCTCTTTTGGGGACATAAGCTTTTTCATAGGTATTGATGCTTGGCTCTATCACAAGAGTGTGTTTTCCACACCACTTGCACTTATTCTTGCTAAGCTAACCTACTTGCGAAGTAGGAAATTTTGGTTGTGCTTTGCTTTGATTGTAGGTGTTGATGGTTCGATTTCGAGGACGAAATCCTTTCAAGAAGGGGAGGATGATGCGGCCCAAAATGGCCTAAACGACAACCATCAAAAGCCAAGCTCGAGAGCACAAGAGATACGAGTCAAGGCCTCCGTAGACATCTTGAAGATCATGCATTGGAGCGCCAACGACGAAGGAAAGCAGTGCAGGAAACAGGGCAGCACAAAACAGGGCAAAACAGGGGAGCACACTGGGAGCTCACTGCCTGCCGAAGAAGATTTGCTCTGCGCGATCGCGACCTCACCTACGCGATCGCGAAGAGTAATTGATTGCCCTGCGCGACAGCGCACCAGTGCACGCGAAGGCGAAGCTGAAGATGCTGGAGATCGTGAGGATGCTGAAGACTTGCGCGATCGCGAGCCCTTGTCGCGATCGCGAAGGCTTGGAAAGATACCTGCGCGATCGCGTGACTCCTTGGCGCGATCGCGATGCCTTGGAATTGAGCAGCGAGGCAGAATCAGCTTCAGGGGCCATTTTTGTCCATTTTCAGTGTAAAAGTATATATAGCACATTTTACTCTTCATTTCATTAGTTAGCCATTGATAGAAGATAGAATTTGTGAGAGAACATTGAAGAGGCCGAGCCCTTCTTGTTTGAGCCCGAGGCTCGTGTATGTCTCGACTTGGAACCTATGGAGATCGACACCTAGTTTGATTCCATTGTAAGGTTCGAGTTTCACTTCTCCCTTTGAATTCAATCAACGTATGTGAATTGAATTCGTTTCTTTCTTCTCATTTCTTGCCTTCCTAGTCTCGATTTCTTGTTATCTATATTATTTGCTTCCGCTCGTATAGATTATTGCTTCCGCGTAGTTTTGCCCCTTATCAAACTTAAGCCCGAAAATGCAATGCGGCTCCAAATAACTCCAATGCAGATAGCCATCCCAGTTTGTGTATTTTTTACCAACTCGTTCCCAAGATTTCATGTCATGGAAAGAAAAGGGAAGAAGGATTAGTTTCTATAAGAGCAGACTATCAAATGAATAGAACTAATACTTATTCAAATAGCAAAGTACATAACAATGACACTGACAAATTAGTTAACCCATTCGGGTAGGTTCAAACACAAGTTAGGACAGATTATGGCATTACCATTGGCACACAGAGACACACAACTGAACACATACACTAGCTTACTTGCACCTACTGACATACCTCTAACCTACAGATAACACACTCTGCATCTATCACTGCACACACCTTATAGACAAAACACACACAAGCAGAAACTACATACACTCACATACAGAGTCTGCACATACACACAAGGAAGACATACACACAAGCAAATAGATTTGAATGCATAACACCTACTTGAATACATACACGCACAGGGAACTTGCACACATACACACTCAAAAGAGCCTGCAAACATATACTCACAGCTAGGCACATACTCATTTCACATACACACACTGCACCCTCATATAGACATAGCCCTTGCATCTCCCTCAACTCATCTGAACACTTCTAAACTCATACAAACACCTGGACATTTTCAGACACAAACAGCAAATACACCTTGCATCTTCAGCACATCTCCCTGACTCACTCACAAAGACCTCCAGAAACTCCAGGACATCAACTAAACTATAACTATGACTCCTTTGAAATCCCTATACTTTCACAGAAGGTAAAGAAACAGGGCAGCCTCCCTCTCCACCTTCCTCACTCACAAGACTTGATAACAGACCCTCCTGAAACAATCATCCCTACCAAGCATCTCTCTGACCCCAGGAATTTCCCATTGCATAAACATACACTGATACATTCACACACATTCCAGCCGAAACACACACAATCAGATACACACACACATATGCACACATTCACATATAAGCACACACTCACATACAAGCATACGCTCACACACACATGCACACTTCTGCAGCCCCAACTCTCTCAAGACTTCATCAGATCCCTTCACACTGTCAGCCACATTTCACAAGACCCAAAAACAACTAAAATACTATCTCAAACCCTCACTAGCCAACCTGAACATCTGCACACTCTTATGACTCCCTAGAACACTTCCTTCCAAATTCCCTGCTAACAAACATGCATTTGCAACAACCTCATACACCCCTGAGACTCCCTGCTAATAGCAGACCTCCTTTTTCAACCTAAAACACCTCACAGATCCCTATACCAACTCTAGACAGCACCTTAGACAACTGAACAACCAGGCACTCTTACAGAGGTGAAAACAAAAAGAGAAGCAGGCCCTTTTTTAAAAACCCTGCACTCCCTCATACTCGCACCATAAAAACTATGGAATACAACTAGAACCCTCTGATCCTATTGGCTTAATACCAACTAGAATGGACTTAGAAAAAACATTGAATTTATCTAAGGGAAATGCTATAAATGCTGGAAATAAGAAAAGTAGCTTTAAGAGCTCCCAGAGAACTGACTGAAACTGTAGACAATAGCTTTCTCTTACCAAACCCAGGATCAGACCTTCACACCCTAAGAAACTCTCATGTGCGCACACACTGAATAGCCATCCTTACTGCTGCAATCCAGAACTAAAGACTCTCTACAAGATATCCTAACATCACCTCCAGACCTATCTACACACAGAAACAACCTTCTAAAAACTAGGAAGCAACTCCTTGCCACTCCTACTCCCTCCTGAACTATTCTCAAACACTCACAAACACTGCACACTCCCATTGCATCTACAAACAACTACAAATAGCCCCCTAAATCAACTCTCTGCTACCTCCAAACCTGATCCCATCACCCACTGCTGCCTGAAACAACTCCCCAGCCTGCAATACACACAGAAACAAACTACCTAAGCTCCCCAGCAACCTTGCACACCCCCATACAATACCTGCACACAACCCTGCATCCCTCCAAAACACCCTGAACTTCTCTTCAAACTCAAAACATTAGCACACTGCCTGGAAACGAAACCAGAGCCCAGGAACAAACAAAGAACACCCCTATATTTTCTATACACTCCAATCCACGCGCAGAACACCTATGCTCCTTCTAACCAAAATGCAACAAACCAGAAAAGAACAAAGCTACAAATCCTCTACTCTTGAACAGACCTCACACACACACTTGAAAAAGATGAAACAGAACTCAGCACAAGTTTTCAGGGACTTACCATTAACAGGGGAAACTAGACAAAGAAGAAACAAACTGAGCGACTCTTTCTATTTCATTCTTCTCTTTAGGAAACAACTTACAAAAGCATAAATGAAACACACACTAATGCATAATGATCGACTAAAACTGGGTTCCAAACATAAATGATGTTATAGTAATCGTTAACCAGGAGGGGGTGAGATTTGCAAGCTGCTTTCGGTTCATAAAGATTGAACTTTTAACTTTTTTAACAAAGAACAAGTTGTAAATTTACATACACATAATCACAGAAAAAATAAAGCCTTAATACCATGTTAATTTTCCAGAACCAAAACAAAGAAACTAGAAAATATTGAATGTTACCTGCTGCAGGGCAGTGAACGAGGGCTATGAACTGAAGAAAAATGACTCTAACCAGCGACGACAATGAAGATTAAGAAAACTATTATATATTCAGAAGAACCAGATTCCAATCTTCATTATATTGACTTGATAGTATATATTTTCTAAGGAAAAATCAGTTTAAATGCAAAAATTTGCTGCTGTTATTTTATGATCTCCAAAATCTGAAACCCCCTTTTCTAAAATCCTAAAATGATAATTTATAGTAAAAAAATTAGAGTTTAACCTTAGCTATAAAATTCCGAGAATGCCTCTCCCTTTTTGATCCATCTCTTGTGAGATAAAGGTGAGAAGGGTAAAAACTTACACCTCTCTCATCCTTATCTCCAAGAAACCGATCAAAAGCTTGGATTCAACTAAATTTGAAATGAATGAATGAGATTAAGTGCCCGTTGTACTTATGGTGAGGTGGGGGGACCATCAAGTACAAGTTTTGGACTGATTATATGGTTTTGAGGGGAAAGTATGGAGGGAAATGCTCGGGATTCGGTTAGGGATTAGGGCAATCGGGTTTTTGGGTTAGGGTAAATGGGAATGGGTCGTGGGTTTTACTGAAATGAGGAGTAGAGTATGCGTGTAATGTGTGTGCTGTATAATATGAGTTTTGGGAAGGTAGGCTATGATCAAGCGTGCATTGCATGTTTGGCCCTTTTTACGAAAATTTTCAAAATGCTTATTTTTTCAATTGCAAAGTTAGCCTAATTTCAAACTTTTTTAACAAATCGTTAATTTTAAAACAATTCGGGACAAAATTGGGTGTCAACAGCCGCCCCTCTTTACCCGAAAAGGATGAAAGAGTTTTCAGGGTAAAGAAGTTGACGGGAAACCAATTTTGTCACGATAAAGCCAAGGATTTTGATTCCAAGGACCAAAGTGCGAGGCTTATGGACATGGCCAAACTCCTGTTTCTGATTTGCCTACATATCTTAGGCTGAAAGAGAATCAGGCCATATCTAGCTCGACACGATTTGAGGAGTGAAAACGAGATAACAAAGACTATCTTGTTCTTTAATCCCGAACCTCGGACTTAAGCTAGAGATACGGGAAAGGCAGACATAAAAGCTGACGCAAGAAGGGGTTGACACAAGATAGACCTCTAGGATTGACAAACTTGTTCGAGTTCGATTCTTCAGATCCTTGTTGACGAGTCTAGCTCATATCAACGATTGCCCCAGTTCACTTCTGAGAAAAAGTTCCACGTTATGCTCCAAATGCTGCTGCAGTGCTGCTAAAATCCTGTAATAAACTCGGTAAATGGTGAGCGAGTAACTGCAAATAAAGCTTAACGAATGAAGCAAAAACTTGTAGATGCTGGTTGCAATATCAATGATAAGCTTGTCACCAATCAACTGACGAAGAAATCTGGCTTTATGAGGCAAGATGACTTCGGGGCCGTTGGTACACTGAAAATAAAGCAATAAAAAAGCTTCAAATAATAGGAACATAAAGTGAAATTTAAATATAATCATAAGGGTAAAAAAATGCCGCCTTTTCGGCAATAAACCATGATAAAGCATAATGCTTTAAATCATGAAGAGTCAATTTGAATGCAATCTTGGATTGTACTCTAACCAAAAGTAAGAATACGTCCGAAGTATTCACATTATCCTGCATGTCTTAACAAACTTATTAGCAACATAATGTCATGAAAATAGGTATAAGCAAATATATAAACGCCTCAGGAGGATACAAAACATACTTAAGAAAGTGTAAAATATTAAAACACCTATCGAGGTCATAAAATTTACGAATTAGAGGTATTTAAACAATTGACACCTTCGAGGTGACACAAAGACACTTATTGAAAGTATGAATACATAAAGACGCTTCTCAAAAGTGTGAACACATAAAGACGCTTCTCGAAAGCGTGAAATATAGAGACGCTTCTCGAAAGTGTGAACATAAAGACGTTTATCGAAAGCGTGAAATATAAAGATGCTTATCGAAAGTGTGACATAAAGACGCTTATCGAAAGCATGAAATTTAAAGACGCTTCTCGAAAGCGTGAAATATAAAGATGCTTATCGAAAATGTGAACACATAAAGACGCTTCTTGAAAGCGTAAACATAAAGACGCTTATCGAAAGCGTGAAATATAGAGACGCTTCTCGAAAGCGTGAACATAAAGACGCTTATCGAAAGCATGAAACATAAAGACGCTTATCGAAAGCGTGAAATATAAAGAAGCTTCTCGAAAGTGTGAACATAAAGACGCTTCTCGAAAGCGTGAACATAAAGACGCTTCTCGAAAGCGTGAAATATAAAGACGCTTCTCGAAAGCGTGAAATATAAAGACGCTTCTCGAAAGCGTTAAATATAAAGACGGTTCTCGAATGCGTGAACACATAAAGGCGCTTCTCGAAAGTGTTAACATAAAGATGCTTATCGAAAGCGTGAAATATAAAGACGCTTCTCGAAAGCGTGAAATATAAAGACGCTTATTGAAAGAGTGAACACATAAAGACGCTTCTCGAAAGCATGAACATAAAGACGCTTATCGAAAGCGTGAAATATAGAGACGCTTCTCGAATGCGTGAACACGTGAATACGTTATACTCTCTAAACTCTTCCACGGAGGAATATTCTTGAGTATAAAACAAAGGGAGCCCCAATGATGCAATGCAAATTGAGCCAAAGCGCCAACCATCAAGAGCCAAGCTTGAGAGCACAAAGAAGACAAGTCAAGGGCTCCGGAGGAGGGTTCGAGAGTGGTTTGAAGCCGCATGCTATCATTGGTGTGGAGGGTGGAGCACCCCACGAAGAGGGTGGAGCACCCCAAGATGAGGGCGGAGCACCCTGAGCTTGAGGCGGGCACCCCAAGCACATCTTAAAGGAAAAGGGCGGGCGCCCTGCAGGGAGGGTGGAGCGCCTTCCCCTGTTGGAAGCATTATGGGATTTTTTTTACATTTTGGGTGTATTTCCTAATATAGCCCTATGTGGCCTTTAGTGTTTTAAACCCAACTTGTGGGCTTTTAGTCATCTCATAACATGTGACTTACACGCCCTATGATTTTTTGTTTGGTTGTCTTAAAAGAATTCTAGAGACACTGTTTTAACATAAGAACAAGTAGCCAAAAGGTATATGGGGCAGTTGAGGTAGCTATGTGGCTTTTGTTGCCAACTTTAGGGAGCTGGACACCTATTATGCAGACATAAACACACTCAAATTGAGTCATACTTATTATTCTATGAAAAGTATTGTTTTATGCAAACTCCATGATTGGCAACTTATCAACCCATGTCCCCGCCTTACCTCTAGTCATAGCTCGAAGTAGATCTCCCAAGGTACAATTCACAACCTCAGTTTGTCCATCCGTCTGAGGGTGGTGGGACGTAGAAAACAACAACTTGGTGCCAAGAGCACCCCACAAACACTTAAAAAAATGGCTAAGAAACTTAGAGTCCCTATCACTAATAATGGTACGAGGCACACCATTTTGCTTTAACACATTATCAATAAAAAAAGAAGCAACATGTTGCGCATCATCACAATTTTTACATGGAATGAAGAGTGCCATCTTGGAAAACCTATCAAAGTCAACATAAATACAGTCATGCCCCCCTCTAGACATTGGTAACCCCATAACAAAGTCCACAGAAATATCCACCCACGGGCTAGTAGGAACAGGCAAGGGTGTGTACAAACCATGGGAATTCATCCTAGACTTAGCCTTCTTGCGATCTAAACAAGTATTGTAAAAGCGCTCAACATGAAGCCCCATATTAAGCGAATGAAATATCTCCATTAGAATAGCTAAAGTCTTGTCTCTTCCAAAGTGACCCATCAAGCCCCCACTATGTGCCTCTCGCACTAGCAACTCTCTCCACGAGGACTCAGGTACACACACTCTTCCTTTCCTAGAAATGTAGCCATCTACCCATTGGTATTTTTCCACCCGCTCCCCTCACATAAGAGCATCATAAATGCCCTTAAGCTTAGGGTCATGCTCATAAATCAACTTAATACTCTCAAAACCCATCAACCAAGAAGCAAGAGTGGTAGCTAAGGCAAACTTCCTAGAAAGTGCATTGGCTACAACATTCTTCTTTCCCTTCTTGTAATGAATTATGTATGGAAGACTCTTAATGAACTCTACCCACTTGGCATGCCTCTTATTCAGCTTCTTTTGACCTCTAAGAGGCTTGAGTAACTTATGATCACTCCTAATGAAAAACTCCGTAGGCCAAAGATAAAAATGCCAATGGGAAAAAGCTCTCACTAGGGCATACAGCTCCTTGTCATACGTAGATTAATTCAAGGTCGCACCCTTCCACTTCTTACTAAAGTAGGCAACAGGCTTCCCATCTTGCATGACAACACCTCCAATCCTAACCCCCGAGGCATCACACTCAATCTCAAATGCCTTGCTAAAGTCAGGCAATTGCAATAATGGTGCACTACTAAGCCTACGGTTCAGCTCTTGGAAAGCCTTCTATTGAGGCTCTCCCCAGACGAATGGTTGGTCTTTCTTCAGCAACTTAGTGAGTGGTGCTACAACAGTGCTAAAGTTCTTTACAAAACGCCTATAAAAATTAGCAAGACCATGTAAACTCCTTACATGAGACATAGTAGTAGGAGTTGGCGAATCTCTAATGGCTTCAACCTTAGACTCATCAACCTCTACACCATTAGCACTAACAACAAAACCTAGAAAGACAACTCTTTAGATACAAAAAGCGCATTTCTTAAAGTTAGCCTGCTTCTCGGCCCTTAGCACTTCAAGCACTTGCCTTAAGTGTCCCACAAGATCATCTAAAGACTTGTTATAGATCAAGATATTATCAAAATAGAAGACCACAAACTTATCGGTAAATGGTTTGAGAACATGGTTCATTAACCTCACGAAACTACTAGGTGCGTTGGAGAGACTAAAAGGCATCACCAACTATTCATATAGACCAAACTTGGTCTTGAATGCGGTTTTCCACTCATCGCCCGATTTCATACGGACTTGCTGGTAACCGGACCTAAGATATATCTTAGAAAAGACACTAGAACCACTTAATTCATCTACTATGTCATCCAGTCTAGGAATGGGATGATGATAATTTACCATTATCTTGTTGACTGCCCAACAATCAACACATATCCTCCATGTCCCGTCCTTCTTTGGCATAAGTATCACCGGCTCGGCACACGGGCTTAAACTCACAAACCAAGCCTTTATTGAGCTGCTCATCCACTTGACACTGCAACTCTTTGGTATCCTCAGGATTGCTCTGATAGGCTAGTTTGTTAGGTATTTGAGACTCCAGGACAAAATCAATTTGGTGCTCAATCCCCCTCAAGGGAGGAAGACCACTAGGCATCTCTTCAGGAACGTGTCCTCAAAATCCGGCAAAACATGCTCAATAACACTAGGCACAGGGTTAGCATTAGAAACAATATCACTATCAGCAGTAAAAAACATACCCTTATGCACTAGACAAATAAGCAATTTCGTACCATCATTACCTCTCAAATACTCACCAGGCTGTATCATGGCACATATATTACCTGACAGAGATAGGGTGATAACTTGATTCACGGCTGCACGCTTGGTCTCCATGAGAGACTTAGCTTTAGCCGCCTCTTTCAGCTGCTTCATGCGCCTATAGCCATCACTCACTTGCTTAGGCGACAAGGGCTTAAGTGTGTAACTCTTGCCCTCATGTTTGGCTGTGTAAGTATTGGCTCGGCCATCATGCATCACTGATCTATCATATTGCCAAGGCTTTCTCAATAAGAGATGGCAAGCCTGCATAGGCGCAACATCAAACATAAGCTCATCTTGATAAGCTCCCACTTGGAACTTAATCAAGACTTGCTTCACTACTTTCAACTCCCCATACTCCCTCAACCACTACAAACTGTATAGATGTGGATGTTTAAGAGTAGACAATTTCAACTGTGACACCAATGACTGGCTCACTACATTGGTACAACTACCAGAGTCAACTATCAAAGAACACACTTGTCCCCTCACTCTACAACTAGCATGGAACAAGTTCTCGCTCTGCACATCTTCCTCCTCCTTAATACTCATAGTACTCAAGTTTCTCCGCACCACAAGAAACATATTAGGCTCGTCATCCTCCACCACTTCCTCTTCACCCTCAACTCGCTCATCTCCATTATCTACCTCCTTTTCGGGATCACTCTCTTACTCACGCACTGTCCCATCATTCATTATTATCATTGTTTTACGAGTAGGATAATCTTTAGCAAAGTGCCCATAGCCTATACACTTGTGACACTGAAAAGAAGAAGCACTAAGAGTACTTGATTGAGTTTTAGAGTTACCTCCCGACTCCTTAGAGTCACTCCTAGGTGTACCCTTCCAAAAGGACTTCTTCACCTCTCGACTTCCACTAGCGCCAGCGGTACTCGAGTTCTTCCATTCCTTAGTTCGACTCACAGGGGTAGATGTATTATTACCTCTATAGCGAGTGGCTTTCTCTTCTTTACTCCACTTTTCAGCTTCAATGGCAGCATGAAATGCATGTTGGAGTGAATGGAATATATGCAGTCTCAATTGTAAATCCAACTCTCGGTTTAGGCCACCCTTGAACCAAATAATAGCTTGCTCCTCATCTTCCCTCTCCATAACAAGGGACATCCGGCTCTTCTCAAACTCATCAAAATATTCCTCAAATGACTTGAGGCCTTGCTTCAATTCATAAAGCTTCTTGAGTTGTTCTTGATGGTGCTTAGTAGTGACATACTTATCACCCATCACTTTCTTCGACTCATCCCAAGTAATACCCTCAAGCAACCCAAGTCTATGTCTAGACCTCTTAATTGACTCCCACCAAGTGGAAGCATAAGCCTCGGATGATGTAATGGTATATGTAGCCTTCTTCTCGTCTGACATGTCATTGGTCTCAAAGATCCGCTCCAAGCAAACCTTCCACTCTAAGAACTTTTCTGGATCATTAGTCCCTTTGAAGGTTGGGATTGTGATCTTCACACTGCTGAGGTTGTTGTCACCACCTCCACAGGCTGGTTTCGGGTAACCCTCATAGTAGTCACCATAATCATCATACTCTCCCTCCAAGTTCCTTCCCACATATCCTCCTTACGGTTCACGACCTTGCCCACGACCTCTATAGTTACCTCGACCTCCTTGTATTTGCCTCATATTCGGGTAAGGTGGCTAAGGTAGCTCATGATCATCAAAGTCATCAACATGTCTGGTTAACTCCTCTTCTTGAACTACAACATCATTCTTAAGAGGTGCTATATATTGTTGGACTCTCATAAGTGGTGGGACATTGCCTTAGGGAATGCCCAACGCCGTTTCATTTCAAGCAGCTTCTTCTCTCAACCATTGTTGACGAGCTACCTCAGCAAATTGATCCAGCTTCATGGTTGAACCATCACTAGTCCTTTCCTCGGCATCCATTTGATCACTAGCTATTCTTTCCCTTTCAAGATTCTCGACTCGGGCTCCCACGCCCTTAAATTTTGTAGTCATGATCATTATCTCGGCCAAAAGGTTTGTTAAGACCTCGTCAATCTCATTTCCGAACTTATCTTCTTCCCCAGCCATGTACCTGCAAGTATCAAAGATAAAGAAAAGATTAGTATACTAAATCCTCACACACTCCCTTAATTTTGGGTATCACCCGGGTACACTCAATTTAGCAAGGTAGGATCACTCAAACTTGTTTCAAGAGGCTCCTCGAATTAAACAACTTCTTCAATAATCTACCAAGCCCACAAGAATCACTAGTACTCTTCAGGAAGAGTGAGTTGATGTCACTCTATAGATCGACGACTATTTAACTGAGCACTTGAAGCCAAAGAACTTCTACGAATACTTCTTTGAAACAATTTCAATACGCACGAGTTATCCTAAGAGCTGAAAGAACTAGTACTAAGTGAGTAGAAAGATTACTCAAAGAATACTAGCTAGAAGTATGTAAATAAAGAACAAATGAAAACCTACACAATACCTACCCTACTGCAGATTTTGGTCTAGGGCGCCTCACCCTGGGATTTGGGCGCTCCGTCGTAGGATGAGGCGGTCCGCCTTCAAATGGGGCGCTCAGCCCTGGTCCAACTTCTACAACCTACAACTTTTTCCAGGTCTCGTTTTTCCTCATTTTTCAGCACTTTTCCAATTGTTTTCCACTTGTTTTCCTTTACTAATTATGCAAAAAGGTGTTCTTGATGGTTTCTAACAGTACCCAATAATTTCTAACCCTAATCAATCAATAACAACACTCAAATTTCAGAATTTTTTATCAATCTTTCCATTAGGGTTCTTAAGGAGGGTTTCAATCCACTAAGAACTTCACCCACTACACCAAATCGAGTTTCAAGGGATTCAATCGACTGGGAAACTTTAGTACAAAGATCCCCAGTAACAATATCTAGTTGGGGAACGAAAATCAATCCGTTTTTATTCTTCTTTTTTTAGGTCAAAAATGATAAATCAAGAAAACTAAAAGATGAAACTAACCTAGGCAAGAAGAACGTGATTGGGATTATTGAAACAAACCTTTTTCTTACTCTGATACCAACTGATGCAGGGTAAAATGCGGAAGCAAAATAAAGATAAAGAATGAGACGCAAATTGAACAAGACCAAGGATTCAACTAAGAACTAGTCTAGTTACGCCTTTGTTTGAGTCAATGGACACCTACGTTATACGAACTATCCTCAAGAATATACCCTCAAGAATATAGAGATTCTTGCGAACAAGTTCGATCAAGAGGAATTGAAGGTCAGTTGGATTCACCAAAATAAATCAAGTCCCAAAGGGTTCTTTCTATAGAGAGGAAACTCAAGTTTTGATATTTTGAATTTTAAGGTGTCTCATGAAGTAAAGACCTAAATTTGGTATTTATAGGATTTCATTGGGCACACAAATATAATAAAAGTAGCCAATAGTTGGCTAATTAAATAAGACCACGCAGGGCCAATAAAATAAAAAAGTCTCAAAACTAGTCAGAATTCCCATCGCTTCAGGTAGCAGGTGGGCAGTCCGCCTAGGCATGGAGGCGGTTTGCCTCTGAACTTCAGAGAGTGGTCTTGTGAGGGGCGCTCCGCCTTAGGTGAAGGGCGCTCTACCCTAGAAACTTCAGAAAGTTTACAATTCGAAACTTAGTCGATTTTCGAAGGAACAAGTGAGAGGCGCTCAGCCTTAGATCTGGGGCGGTCCGCCCTGGGCCTTCTAATGTGCACAAGATATTGGTAAGATCTGGTGCGCTATCCCCTGGCTTTGGGGTGGTCCACCCTCAAGGGTTCTGCAACGAACAATCTTGAAATCGTCCCCGAAGCTTTCTTCATCCAAACCCTTCCATACCAAGTGTAGATGCACATCTTGAATCTCCTTTGCTTGACTTCGTGTGAATGGTCTCGAGGTCACATGAGTAGTTTGGACTGCATCAGGAGAGGTGATTAAGCAAAACATGGTACACCTCCAGATTACAGAGGACATGACCCTAGATAGAAAAGAGTGGAGGACGAGGATTAAGGTAAAAGGTTAGATAGTAGTCGAGCAATTTCTGTAGTAGTAGTATCACTCCTATATATTCTAATTTTATCTTACTCATTTTCTTTATTGATATTGGTATTTTCTGTGTACCTGAGGTATTCTTTAGTGTTTATGTCAGTATTTTTATTTATTATGGTATGTTCATAATGTTATTTTTCAATCATATTTTCAAAAATAGTTTTTAAAAATATGATTGCTTGAAGTGTTGCCTACCGACAAAGAGGAGGGCATTTGTCTAAAATTATAGTATTAAACGGAGGAAAACTTAACAATTAATTTTGGGGACACCGAGTGGAATTTTTTGTCAAAAAAGTGACAAAATAGGGGGTTTTGGTTCAGTTAGCCGAGAAGAAATAATCAAAAGACCTCTGCAAGCCACAAATTAATTAAATAACCTCCGCTTTCTTTTTCTTTTCTTTTCGGCACAGAAAATACTAAATATGGGGTTAAAGTAGCTCGGGGGTCTTTTTAGAATATTAAGAAGTTGGGGGTTTTAAAAAAATAAAGAAAAGTTAAATGAAACTTGAGAAAGTTGTGCCTGTTACGAATCAATCCGATGATTCCTAACGGATCCCACTTTTCAAATCAATTCTTACACAACTTCCAATATATCGACTCCTCTTCTCCCTTCTGCCATCACTTTTCTCCCGCTCTCTTTATTTTTTCTCTAGTTTCTTCATATTTTCACTCTTTTTCCGTGTAAAAAGATCACTTCATTGCAGTGAACATATTCATCAAAAAAAGGGGAGTTTGTTTGTTGGTGTCTAAGATTTAATTAGGCCAAACACATTCAGGTACCTTTTAACCAAACCCTAATGCATGTTGAATTTTGTATTTATCAGTGTTTTGTTAGGTATCATGTTTAATATTTTGATGATTTATAGTGTTTAGATGTTGGTTTCTTAGATTTTAGACAATAGGTAGATATATTTTATGATTTATGTTTTCAAGGATGTCAATTGGTAGATATATTGTATGATTTATGCTGTTAAGGATGTCAATTTTCAAGATTTTAATTTTTAGGGTATCATCTTTAGAGCGTTTATAATGTTTTGAAGGTCATAAATATGTGTTAGAGAACAATAGGTGTTTTGAGTGTTTTAGTGTTGTTATTGTTTGTTTATAGATAAAATGACTACAAAGATGAAGGTAAAGAGTGGACCTCCGACTCCCAAGGTGTAATATTCCAGTACATCTAAAAGATTGAGAGATGAAAGTTGTGTGGGAAAAAATACGCCACCTACTATTACGGGGATACAAGTCCAGCAGGTGAGACTAGACTCATCTTATAAGTCACCAGGCAGAAAGGATACACGCCTGTTCTACGAGTTACGACTGTTCAGGCGATACGAGCGTAGGACAAAGGGCATACCTCCTGTCGCATTAGGGTTATAGTCTCCTAGTTAGAGTTTCGTATATACCGTCGCCTTGAGTTATAGGCCCATAGCCTTATTAGTCTTTTTACATTTATTAGGACAGAGTATCCACTACTATAAATACCCCTCCTTTCAATGTATTGTACAACATAGCAATTCACTACGGAATCCGGCTATTCTCAAGGAATAAGAATACTTTACTCTTCTTTCTCATTATTTCTCTTCTTTACTGATTTACTTTTCCATTGTATTTACTATATTTCTTGTGACCTCATTCTAAATTAATTGTTTAACCTAGGAGATTGATCTTAGGCATAAACAGTTTGCCACCACCGTGGGGCCTAGGCACTTATAGGTATTCTACGAAGGAAAAGGCGCAAACATGTCTGATGATAGTAGCAACGTTCCGAAGAAGACTACCAACGCAGTGGATAAATCCGTGAAGGATCCCAGTGTGCGGCCTAAGGATCCCGTTAAGCAACTGAAGGACCCTTCCCAAGAGCCGATCCATGTCGCCAGCGATGGGGAAGGCGACCAACCGCCGGAAGGTAATACTAAATTCTGAGGTTTTCTTGTTAATCTCCGCTACACTATGTTAGAACAACAGTATCGGAACTCGAACATGGGTGAAGGGATATCTCAAAAGTTAGGAGTGATGTTTGCTGGATCGTCTCAGAGGCTAGCATCCCCCAAAGGACCAGCACCCACGAACCATTCACCAACATCCGTCCCTAACCGCAGGCTAAACATAGATGCAACCCCTGAAGGATCATCAACAATCAACAATCAAGACCTTCAGGGAGCACCTGTCATCCAAGACCTCATAAAGTAGATGAAGGCCATCCACAGCCGGATAAGTAATGTGCCGGGTGCTCCACCCCAGGTTACCACGGTCGATGAGCAGAAGCTTTAAAAGCACGCTTACAAAGCAAGCGCAGCACCAGTCCGCATAACAAAGCACTTCTATCTGCCGGATAATTTGAAGTATGACGGAACAACTTATCCAGATGAGCATATTGTTGCGTATCAGACGGCTGTAAAGAGCAACGAGATCACCAAGGAAGAAATTCAATATGCTCTACTGAAAAGGTTTGGCTCAACTCCTACCAAAGGTGCCCTTGCTTTGTACACCCAACTACCAAGGGGCTCCACCGAATCATTCACTCAGATGTAGGACATATTCATGAAAGCGCATTCTGGTGCCCGCAAGCGAGAGAAGCACATGGAGGACATCTTCGATATCCGTCAGCGTGACGACGAACTGCTGAAGGACTACCTTGATAGATTCCAGCAGGAACGCATGGAGCTTCTTCTAGTCTCTGATAATATTTCCATGGTAGCCTTTGGCAAAAGTTTGAACTCAAAAGGATCGTTAGCTACCAGGGGATTACAATGGACTTTGACTCAGCATCCTGTGACAATATGGAGCGCATTGTATCAGAGGTACACTGAAAAGCTTCGGTTGGAGCCAGACCTTTCCCAGAATCACAAAGCTGAACGAAAAAAGAGAGCAGGAAGTCCCTCTATAGAAAGTGAGAGGGACGAAATGAGAACAAAAGCAAAGGCCCAGGAGGGAAGCGAGAAGCAGAGCATTTCCCAGAGCTCTGGATCCCAAGAAAAGCGGGCAGAGTCCCGTAGCTTCAGAGATTTTGGTTGTGAGTCAACGCCGTGGATTTAGTTACCATTCATTTTGGAAAACTAGGTCAGAGGGTCTGATGGTCGCCTACCATAAAAGGAGCAACGGGGAGAAATGCAACGCCCTATTGTGATTTTTATCTCATAGGTGGCCATGGAACAGTCGATTGCAAGGCCCTGATGATTGAAAATCGAGCATCTATTAAAAGAAGGACACCTCAAGGACTTGACTGAATGAGGACCACGACGTTCGAGAGCGTTAGATTCTGAAAACTTGAGGACCATAGAGTCTAAATTTTCAAACCATGGAGGTCCTACTTTACTACCAACCCTAGTCCGATACAATTCACTACCACAAATGAGATTGTCTTCAAACAATGGAAATGTAAAAGCATGCACCTCAATTTCATGGTCCAATAAAAGCATAGTATCAAGACTAGGTTCTTCACTCTTACTCGAGGAGTCATTATAGATAACCTTGTCCAATTCATGCAATTCGGACTCTTTAAGGTCATTATCATCCTTCCAATAACACATAGGTCCACCATTATCAAGCAATTCATCAAGGGAAAGAATAGGATATTCATTCAACTCATCTTCCCCTTTATCAAATATAGGTGGGGTGTCATAACAAGGTCCACAATCAAGGTCAACTACAATATCTTCACTAAAGAGAGGTTCAATAAAAACTGAGCTCACATCATGATGTGGCTTATCATTCCTCTCAACTAGTGATTCGTATTCACACATAAGTTGACCCAAAGACTCTACACTAGTTGCAAACACATTATAATCACACATATCATCAACTAGCATAGCGTTTTCAGAAGCACTCTCACATGACAAGGAGGTAACATGCTCAAGGGATGAATTATCACATACCTTTGAGTGGCCATCTTGCTTACTCAATGCACTTCAGCAGAATTCCCATCGCTTCAGGTAGTAGGTGGGCAGTCCGCCTAGGCATGTAGGCTGTTTGCCTCTGAACTTCAGAGAGTGGTCTTTTGAGGGGTGCTCCGCCTTAGGTGAAGGGCGCTCTACCCTAGAAACTTCAGAAAGTTCACAATTCGAAACTTACTCGATTTTCGAAGGAAAAAGTGAAAGGCGCTCCGCCTTAGATTTGGGGCGGTCCGCCCTGGGCCTTCTAATGTGCACAAGATATTGGTAAGATCTGGGGCGCTATCCCCTGTCTTTGGGGTGGTCCACCCTTACGGGTTCTGCAACGAACAATCTTGAAATCGTCCCCGAAGCTTTCTTCATCCAAACTCTTCCATACCAAGTGTAGATGCACATCTTGAATCTCCTTTGCTTGACTTTGTGTGAATGGTCTCGAGGTCACATGAGTAGTTTGGACTGCATCAGGAGAGGTGATTAAACAAAACATGGTCCACCTCCAGATTACAGAGGACATGACCCTAGATAGAAAAGAGTGGAGGACGAGGATTAAGGTAGAAGGTTAGATAGTAGTCGAGCAATTTCTGTAGTAGTAGTATCACTCCTATATATTCTAATTTTATCTTACTCATTTTTTTTATTGATATTGGTATTTTCTGTGTACCTAAGGTATTCTTAAGTGTTTATGTCAGTATTTTTCTTTATTATGGTATTTTCATCATGTTATTTTTCATACATATTTTCAAAAATAGTTTTTAAAAATATGATTGCTTGAAGTGTTGCCTACCGACAAAGAGGAGAGCATTTGTCTAAAATTATAGTATTAAACGGAGGCAAACTTAACAATTAATTTTGGGGACACCGAGCGGAATTTTTTGTCAAAAAAGTGACAAAATAGGGGGTTTTGGTTCAGTTAGCCGAGAAGAATTAATCAAAAGACCTCTGCAAGCCACAAATTAATTAAATAACCTCCGCTTTCTTTTTCTTTTCTTTTCGGCACAGAAAATACTAAATATGGGGTTAAAGTAGCTCGGGGGTCTTTTTAGAATATTAAGAAGTTGGGGGTTTTAAAAAATAAAGAAAAGTTAAATGAAACTTGAGAAAGTTGTGCCTGTTACGAATCAATCTGATGATTCCTAATGGATCCCACTTTTCAAATCAATTCTTACACAACTTCCAATATATCGACTCCTCTTCTCCCTTCTGCCATCACTTTTCTCCCGCTCTCTTTATTTTTTCTCTAGTTTCTTCATATTTTCACTCTTTTTTCGTGTAAAAAGATCACTTCATTGCAGTGAACATAATCATCAGAAAAAGGGGAGTTTGTTTGTTGGTGTCTAAGATTTAATTAGGCCAAACACATTCAGGTACCTTTTAACCAAACCCTAATGCATGTTGAATTTTGTATTTATCAGTGTTATGTTAGGTATCATGTTTAATATTTTGATGATTTATAGTGTTTAGATGTTGGTTTCTTAGATTTTAGACAATAGGTAGATATATTATATGATTTATGCTGTCAAGGGTGTCAATAGGTAGATATATTGTATGATTTATGCTGTTAAGGATGTCAATTTTCATGATTTTAATTTTTAGGGTATCATCTTTCGAGCGTTTATAATGTTTTGAAGGTCATAAATATGTGTTAGAGAACAATAGGTGTTTTTAGTGTTTTAGTGTTTTTATTGTTTGTTTATAGATAAAATGACTACAAAGATGAAGGTAAAGAGTGGACCTCCGACTCCCAAGGTGTAATATTCCAGTACATCTAAAAGATTGAGAGATGAAAGTTGTGTGGAAAAAAATACGCCACCTACTATTACGGGGATACAAGTCCAGCTGGTGAGACTATACTCATCTTATAAGTGACCAGGCAGAAAGGATACACGCCTGTTCTACGAGTTACGACTGTTCAGGCGATACGAGCGTAGGACAAAGGGCATACCTCCTGCTGCATTAGGGTTACAGTCTCCTAGTTAGAGTTTCGTATATACCGTCGCCTTGAGTTATAGGCCCATAGCCTTATTAGTCTTTTTATATTTATTAGGACAGAGTATCCACTACTACAAATACCCCTCCTTTCATTGTATTGTACAACATAGCAATTCACTACGGAATCCAGCTATGCTCAAGGAATAAGAATACTTTACTCTTCTTTCTCATTATTTCTCTTCTTTACTGATTTACTTTTCCACTGTATTTACTATATTTCTTGTGACCTCATTCTAAATTAATTGTTTAACCTAGGAGATTGATCTTAGGCATAAACAGTTTGCGCCCACCTTGGGGCCTAGGCACTTATAGGTATTCTACGAAGGAAAAGGCGCAAACATGTCTGATGATAGTAGCAACGTTCCGAAGAAGACAACCAACGCAGTGGATGAATCCGTGAAGGATCCCAGTGTGCGGCCTAAGGATCCCGTTGAGCAACCGAAGGACCCTTCCCAAGAGCCGATCCATGTCGCCAGCGATGGGGAAGGCGACCAACCGCCGGAAGGTAATACTAAATTCTGAAGTTTTCTTGTTAATCTCCGCTACACTATGTTAGAACAACAGTATCGGAACTCGAACATGGGCGAAGGGATATCTCAAAAGTTAGGAGTGATGTTTGCTGGATCGTCTCAGAGGCTAGTATCCCCGCAAGGACCAGCACCCACGAACCATTCACCAGCATCCGCCCCTAACCGCAGGCTAAACATAGATGCAACCCCTGAAGGATCATCAACAATCAACAATCAAGACCTTCAGGGAGCACCTGTCATCCAAGACCTCATAAAGGAGATGAAGGCCATCCACAACCGGATAAGTAATGTGCCGGGTGCTCCACCCCATGTTACCACGGTCGATGAGCAGAAGTTTTAAAAGCACGCTTACAAAGCAAGCGCAGCACCAGTCCGCATAACAAAGCACTTCTATCTGCCGGATAATTTGAAGTATGACGGAACAACTTATCCAGATGAGCATATTGTTGCATATCACACGGCTGTAAAGAGCAACGAGATCACCAAGGAAGAAATTCAATATGCTCTACTAAAGAGGTTTGGCTCAACTCTGACCAAAGGTGCCCTTGCTTTGTACACCCAACTACCAAGGGGCTCCACCGAATCATTCACTCAGATGTAGGACATATTCATGAAAGCGCATTCTGGTTCCCGCAAGTGAGAGAAGCACATGGAGGACATCTTCGAGATCCGTTAGCGTGACGACGAACTGCTGAAGAACTGCCTTGATAGATTCCAGTAGGAACGCATGGAGCTTCCTCTAGTCTCTGATAATATTTCGATGGTAGCCTTTGGCAAAAGTTTGAACTCAAAAGGATCGTTAGCTACCAGGGGATTACAGTGGACTTTGACTCAGCATCCTGTGACAACATGGAGCGCATTGTATCAGAGGTACACTGAAAAGCTTCGGTTGGAGCCAGACCATTCCAAGAATCACAAAGCTGAACGAAGAAAGAGAGCAGGAAGTCCCTCGATAGAAAGTGAGAGGGACGAAATGAGAACAAAAGCAAAGGCCCAGGAGGGAAGCAAGAAGCAGAGCATTTCCTAGAGCTCTGGATCCCAAGAAAAGCGGGTAGAGTCCCGTAGCTTCAGAGATTTTGGTTGTGAGTCAACGCCGTGGATTTAGTTACCATTCATTTTGGAAAACTAGGTCAGAGGGTCTGATGGTCGCCTACCATAAAAGGAGCAACGGGGAGAAATGCAACGCCCTATTGTGATTTTTATCTCATCGGTGGCCATGGAACAGTCGATTGCAAGGCACTGATGATTGAAATCGAGCATCAATTAAAAGAAGGACACCTCAAGGACTGAGCGTTAGATTCTGAAAACATGAGGACCATAGAGTCTAAATTTTCAAACCATGGAGGTCCTACTTTACTACCAACCCTAGTCCGATACAATTCACTACCACAAATGAGATTGTCTTCAAACAATGGAAATGTAGAAGCATGCACCTCAATTTCATGGTCCAATAAAAACATAGTATCAAGACTAGGTTCTTCACTCTTACTCGAGGAGTCATTATAGATAACCTTGTCCAATTCATGCAATTCGGACTCTTTAAGGTCATTATCATCCTTCCAATAACACATAGGTCCACCATTATCAAGCAATTCATCAAGGGAAAGAATAGGATATTCATTCAACTCATCTTCCCCTTTATCAAATATAGGTGGGGTGTCATAACAAGGTCCACAATCAAGGTCAACTACAATATCTTCACTAAAGAGAGGTTCAATAAAAACAGAGCTCACATCATGATGTGGCTTATCATTCCTCTGAACTAGTGATTCGCATTCACACATAAGTTGACCCAAAGACTCTACACTAGTTGCAAACACATTATAATCACACATATCATCAACTAGCATAGCGTTTTCAGAAGCACTCTCACATGACAAGGAGGTAACATGCTCAAGGGATGAATTATCACATACCTTTGAGTGGCCATCTTGCTCACTCAATGCACTTCAGCAGAATTCCCATCACTTCAGGTAGCAGGTGGGCAGTCCGCCTAGGCATGGAGGCGGTTTGCCTCTGAACTTCAGAGAGTGGTCTTGTGAGGGGCGCTCCGCCTTAGGTGAAGGGCGCTCTACCCTAGAAACTTCAGAAAGTTCACAATTCGAAACTTAGTCGATTTTCGAAGGAAAAAGTGAGAGGCGCTACGCCTTAGATCTGGGGCGGTCCTCCCTGGGCCTTCTAATGTGCACAAGATATTGGTAAGAGCTGGGGCGCTATCCCCTGGCTTTGGGGTGGGCCACCCTCAAGGGTTCTGCAACGAACAATCTTGAAATCTTCCCCGAAGCTTTCTTCATCCAAACCCTTCCATACCAAGTGTAGATGCACATCTTGAATCTCCTTTGCTTGACTTCGTGTGAATGGTCTCGAGGTCACATGAGTAGTTTGGACTGCATCAGGAGAGGTGATTAAGCAAAACATGGTCCACCTCCAGATTACAGAGGACATGACCCTAGATAGAAAAGAGTGGAGGACGAGGATTAAGGTAGAAGGTTAGATAGTAGTCGAGCAATTTTCTGTAGTAGTAGTATCACTCCTATATATTCTAATTTTATCTTACTCATTTTCTTTATTGATATTGGTATTTTCTGTGTACCTAAGGTATTCTTAAGTGTTTATGTTAGTATTTTTCTTAATTATGGTATTTTCAGCATGTTATTTTTCAAACATATTTTCAAAAATAGTTTTTAAAAATATGATTGCTTGAAGTGTTGCCTACCGACAAAGAGGAGGGCATTTGTCTAAAATTATAGTATTAAACGGAGGAAAACTTAACAATTAATTTTGGGGACACCGAGTGGAATTTTTTGTCAAAAAAGTGACAAAATAGGGGGTTTTGGTTCAGTTAGCCGAGAAGAAATAATCAAAAGACCTCTGCAAGCCACAAATTAATTAAATAACCTCCGCTTTCTTTTTCTTTTCTTTTCGGCACAGAAAATACTAAATATGGGGTTAAAGTAGCTCGGGGGTCTTTTTAGAATATTAAGAAGTTGGGGGTTTTAAAAAAATAAAGAAAAGTTAAATGAAACTTGAGAAAGTTGTGCCTGTTACGAATCAATCCGATGATTCCTAACGGATCCCACTTTTCAAATCAATTCTTACACAACTTCCAATATATCGACTCCTCTTCTCCCTTCTGCCATCACTTTTCTCCCGCTCTCTTTATTTTTTCTCTAGTTTCTTCATATTTTCACTCTTTTTTCGTGTAAAAAGATCACTTCATTGCAGTGAACATATTCATCAGAAAAAGGGGATTTTATTTGTTGGTGTCTAAGATTTAATTAGGCCAAACACATTCAGGTACCTTTTAACCAAACCCTAATGCATGTTGAAGTTTGTATTTATCAGTGTTTTGTTAGGTATCATGTTTAATATTTTGATGATTTATAGTGTTTAGATGTTGGTTTCTTAGATTTTAGACAATAGGTAGATATATTTTATGATTTATGTTTTCAAGGATGTCAATTGGTAGATATATTGTATGATTTATGCTGTTAAGGATGTCAATTTTCAAGATTTTAGTTTTTAGGGTATCATCTTTAGAGCGTTTATAATGTTTTGAAGGTCATAAATATGTGTTAGAGAACAATAGGTGTTTTGAGTGTTTTAGTGTTGTTATTGTTTGTTTATAGATAAAATGACTACAAAGATGAAGGTAAAGAGTGGACCTCCGACTCCCAAGGTGCAATATTCCAGTACATCTAAAAGATTGAGAGATGAAAGTTGTGTAGGAAAAAATACGCCACCTACTATTACGGGGATACAAGTCCAACTGGTGAGACTAGACTTATCTTATAAGTCACCAGGCAGAAAGGATACACGCCTGTTCTACGAGTTACGACTGTTCAGGCGATACGAGCGTAGGACAAAGGGCATACCTCCTGCTGCATTAGGGTTACAGTCTCCTAGTTAGAGTTTCGCATATACCGTCGCCTTGAGTTATAGGCCCATAGCCTTATTAGTCTTTTTACATTTATTAGGACAGAGTATCCACTACTATAAATAGCCCTCCTTTCATTGTATTGTACAACATAGCAATTCACTACGGAATCCGGCTATTCTCAAGGAATAAGAATTCTTTTCTCTTCTTTTTCATTATTTCTCTTCTTTACTGATTTACTTTACCATTGTATTTACTATATTTTTTGTGACCTCATTCTAAATTAATTATTTAACCTATGAGATTGATCTTAGGCATAAACAGTTTGCGCCCACCGTGGGGCCTAGGCAATTATAGGTATTCTACGAAGGAAAAGGCGCAAACATGTCTGATAATAGTAGCAACGTTCCGAAGAACACTACCAACGCAGTGGACGAATCCGTGAAGGATCCCAGTGTGCGGCCTTAGGATCCCGTTGAGCAGCCGAAGGACCCTTCCCAAGAACCAATCCATGTCGCCAGCGATGGGGAAGGCGACCAACCGCCGGAAAGTAATACTAAAATCTGAGGTTTTCTTGTTAATCTCCGCTACACTATGTTAGAACCACAGTATCGGAACTCGAACATGGGTGAAAGGATATCTCAAAAGTTAGGAGTGATGTTTGCTGGATCGTCTCAGAGGCTAGCATCCCCGCAAGGACCAGCACCCACGAACCATTCACCAGCATCCGTCCCTAACCGCAGGCTAAACATAGATGCAACCCCTGAAGGATCATCAACAATCAACAATCAAGACTTTCAGGGAGCACCTGTCATCCAAGACCTCATAAAGGAGATGAAGGCCATCCACAGCCGGATAAGTAATGTGCCGGGTGCTCCACCCCAGGTTGCCACGGTAGATGAGCAGAAGTTTTAAAATCACTCTTACAAAGCAAGCGCAGCACCAGTCCGCATAACAAAGCACTTCTATCTGCCGGATAATTTGAAGTATGACGGATCAACTTATCCAGATGAGCATATTGTTGCGTTTCACGCGGCTGTAAAGAGCAACGAGATCACCAAGGAAGAAATTCAATATGCTCTACTGAAGAGGTTTGGCTCAACTCTGACCAAAGGTGCCCCTGCTTTGTACACCCAACTACCAAGAGGCTCCACCGAATCATTCACTCAGATGTAGGACATATTCATGAAAGCGCATTCTGGTGCCCGCAAGCGAGAGAAGCACATGGAGGACATCTTCGAGATCCGTCAGCGTGACGACGAACTGTTGAAGGACTACCTTGATAGATTCCAGCAGGAACGCATGGAGCTTCCTCTAGTCTCTGATAATATTTCCATGGTAGCCTTTGGCAAAAGTTTGAACTCAAAAGGATCGTTAGCTACCAGGGGATTACAGTGGACTTTGACTCAGCATCCTGTGACAACATGGAGCGCATTGTATCAGAGGTACACTGAAAAGCTTCGGTTGGAGCCAGACCATTCCCAGAATCACAAAGCTGAACGAAGAAAGGGAGCAGGACGTCCCTCGATAGAAAGTGAGAGGGACGAAATGAGAACAAAAGCAAAGGCCCAGGAGGGAAGCGAGAAGCAGAGCATTTCCCAGAGCTCTGGATCCCGAGAAAAGCGGGTAGAGTCCCGTAGCTTCAGAGATTTTGGTTGTGAGTCAACGGCGTGGATTTAGTTACCATTCATTTTGGAAAACTAGGTCAGAGGGTCTGATGGTCGCCTACTATAAAAGGAGCAACGGGGAGAAATGCAACGCCCTATTGTGATTTTTATCTCATCGGTGGCCATGCAACAGTCGATTGCAAGGCCCTGATGATTAAAATCGAGCATCTATTAAAAGAAAGACACCTCAAGGACTTGATTGAATGAGGACCACGGCGTTCGAGAGCGCTAGATTCTGAAAACTTGAGGACCATCAACGCAATCTTCACGATTTTGGAACCAGCCACAGCCTAGGGGACTACAGAATCGGGGGAAGTGCTCAGTCCAATGTTGATGCAATCATAATTGAGCTCAAGCACCAACCATCAAGAGTCAAGCTTAGAAGATGTGAAGGATGCAAAGGCAAGAACATCGGGGATGAGTTGAAAGTCGCATGCTACAGTTTCTGTGAAAGGCGCAGCGCCCCAAGACCAAGGTGGAGCACCCCAGGAGCAGCACAAGAAGATGCGGAGCACCTCCTACAATGGGTGGACCGCCCAAACTTCACAAGACTCAAAATTCTCCGAAACGCGGCTAAGTATAGAAATCTGAAACTCTAGGAAGTTGCTGAGGCAGCGCGTCCCTGAGACAGGACGGACCGCCCACCTCTAAGCCAAGCTAGGGTGGTCGCCTCCCTTCATAGGGCCGAGCACCTCCTCCTGGGAGCAGATAAGATGGGATTCTTTTGTTGTTTTTAGACTATTTACTAGTTTGACCCTGTGTGGTCTTTATTTCATGGAGCAAACTTGTGGGCTATTTTGACATTAGTTTGAGTAAGGGAAAACCTATAAATACCTTACACTAGGGTTTTATTTCATTAGCTAGTTTTGAACATTAAAGAATAGACATAGGAAAGGCCTTTCTTGTAGAAGCTTGAAGCTTCCGATTGTCTCTTGATGCTTGGAACCTCGTGGGTTTCATCAGTAGTATGAATCCTTGATTAGGTTCGAGTTTCCTTCCTTCCTCTTGGATAATCATTCATGCATTGACTCGTTTTATCCATTCTTTCTTCTATTTTTGTTTTTCCCATCCTTGAATTTCTTGTTATCTTGTTGTTTTCTATTTTATTTGCTTTTGCGTATTTTATATTGCATCAAATTCAATTCAACCCGAAGGAAGAAGGAGAGCACCAGAGCGACCTCGTCGTTTCTGTAGACGTGTCCGACCTGGGCATCCAGCAAGCTCTGATCGATCCGGGAAATAGCATGAACATCATTCAGATGGAGATGTTGCAGAATTCACGTCAACGTCACCAGGTAACGTCAAGTCCTCCTAACATAGTTAGCTTCAATGGCTGTCGAGAAAAACCTTTTAGGAAATTAGCACTACCGGTCCATATACCGGGCGTGACGAGCAGTACTCCATTCTAGGTGTTGGATAATGACATGTCTTATGACATCATCTTGGGACGGCCTTGGATACATAGCGTTAAGGGAATACCGTCAACACTTTATCAAGTCTTCAGATACCCGACTTTACTAGGTTAATGACTTACGGGGTGAGCGATCCTCACTTGGAGAATATTATCCTTGTAGTGGGGATCTTTGTCGTCTGCCAGTAGCCAAATTAAATATGACTGAAGATGAGTCCATCGAGTTCGAGGCCATGTGATATTTCCCACGATTACACCACTTTATTGTTTTAAGGACCAGTTCCTTAAAATGTGTTCCTTTACTCTACGATATGCGGAATTAAAACTGTAAGTAATTGAACACCAGATATTAGCGTGGAAAAACCCCTTGACTCGGGATCGAAACACCACGACCTACTTCTCAAGTAGGATTTCAACTTCACTATGTAAAAAGACCCACTTGGTTACAAGACTCACTCTTACTAACCTAGGACTAACTCTAATCCTTTAGTGATCTTTCTCACGATCAGTGAAGTTGTGTCACGTCCACGACTTGAACCAGAAAGTTACAACTCGATTTTTGCTTACTACAGTTGAACTAAGACTTGAACTTTTACAAGACACAATCTTAAGGAACAGGTTCTAACTTAGTTCCACTGTAGCTAACTGATTACACAAATAAGCTAATGACTCTTTTAAGCTTTGCTCGATGCTCTCTGTATTTGTGCATACTTCTATGGCTAATATGCTCCACGTTTTATAGCTCCAGCAGCCAAGAAGTCTTGATCAATTAGAACTCCAAAGCTCCCTTGAGTTTGAGTCCTAATTGGATTCTACTCTTTAGAATCCGGATCTTCTATCCTTTATCCTTTGTTTATGCAATCTTTTCATATCCGTTTAGACCTGCATAATTATCAAGATAAACATTAGTTTTAGGATAATTAATAATATCTCAACTTAAACGATTTTGCATGAATTATCTATTTAGCTGCAGTGATTCAAAGGAATAGGTCCTTTGAATCCGTTCCTCAGTCATCAGTCAAAACTCCAAGCTTATCCAAGCTAACATTTCCCCCCTTTTTGATGATGACAAATTCATAAGCATAGCTTCATATCTTTAATGTCCTGAAGTACAACTTAAGCTCAAAAACAATCAGTAGAGACTTTATTCATCATTAAGGAACAAATTTTCAATTAGGTATAAGTTCACGCAAAATCAGACTTACTCTTCCCCCTTTTGGCATCATTGAAAAGGTTGCATAAAAAATATAACTCAAGTGTTAGAATTAATCAGCACATGGCCATTGAGGCAACTCAAAATGCAAACATAAATCATATTAAAGTAACTGCAAAACAATGATATTAGCCATCAAAGACAATTCATTTAATCAAAAGGTGAAACCAGGGGATACAAGCAAGTACTACAGAATTATTCAAAGACTAAAGAAGGAAAAGACTAAGGCACTAAACTAGGCTAAATCCCACTGGACAAAAGATGGCTAAAGGCTAAGGTGGTCAGGATGTGGAAGGACCAGGTCCCTGAGACTTGTTAAGCAACTCAAACATCTGCTTGAGCATTCCCTCATTGGTCTCCTTTGCCTTTGTGGCCTCTGCCTTCCAGTAATTCTTCTCCTCTTCCAACCTTGCTATCTCAGCAGCTTGAATAGCAACCTGTTGCCTAAGTGCCCTCACTTTGTTGTTCAATGGCTGCCTCCCAACACCAGCCTGTGGAGGATCAGCCTGAACTGGCAAATCACAACTTATCAATGTGGCATAGTCAAATTTTTCCTTCTTTGTAGCCTTCACTACCCCTTCCAAGGGAATCTTCAGTTTTGCAAACACATCAGTTAAAATAAAGCCAAACGGCAAGGAATGCTTTCTCTTCCCAGCAATCACCCTTTTTATCAGGTGGATCATAAAGCTGGGCCAATTGATCTGCTTTTCAGTGTCCAACAGTTCCATAAGGACCAGGTCCATGAAACTGGCAATTCCTCTTTTCTCCTGCCTTGGCATCACAACCTTGTTCACAAACTCGAATATCACTTGGTGCTGTGGGTGTGATAAGAACCAAATAGGCGAAAGCAAGCAAAATAGATGCGGATGCAATTAAGACACGATAACCAAGAAATAAGGGATTGGGGAGAATAGAAAGTAGAAGAAAAGAATGAATTAAACTAAACACATAGATTGATTCAAAAGGGAGAAGAGACTCGAACCATTAAACGGGACTCACACTAGCGGTGATCCACCATGGATTCAACGTAAGAGATACATGAAGTCAACGCTTCAACAAGAAAGGCCAAGCCTATTCTATCTTCTCAATTCTATCTTCCAAACTAGCTAATGTTTGAAATGGCTAAGTGAAGTATTTATAGGCTTCACTTAGGGCTAATAAAAGGTCTAAAATACCCCCAAAGTGGGCTAAAATAACTAAGGCCACGCAAGGCTATAATTGAAAGTTCAAGCAAAAAGCAATAAAATTCCGCATGTGGGTTCCAGGGGGAGGCGGTCCGCCTAGTAGGGGGAGGCGGCCGCCTGGAAGTCTTCAAGCCTCTGGATCTGGGGGAGGCGGTCTGCCTAGGTGGGGAGGCGGTCCGCCTAGCAACCTTCAAGTCTCTGGATTTTGGGAGGCGCCCCGCCTCAGCTGGGAGGCGCTCCGCCTCTTTCTGGAGCTACTTGGGGTGTCTCATTTTGTGTCTCTGGAGCCTCTCCAAGTGTCCTAGAGGGTCCTCCATCCATGGCACACCCAAGCATGCTCTTTAAGTCGCTTTCGGGGGCCTTGGCTTGTTTCCTTTGTGCTCTCACGCTTAGCTCTTGATGGTTGGCGTTTTGGCTCGATTTGGGTCTTATCGTCCTCCCCTTCTTGAAAGGATTTCGTCCTCGAAATCAAACCATCAAGCCTACATTCAAAACAAGCACAAACAAAGTTTCCCACTACAAGAGTAGGTTAGTAACAAAAGTGTGGAAAAACACACTCTTGTGATAGAGCCAAGCATCAATAACAATGATAAAGCACATGTTTCCAAAGAAAACAATAATCACTTGGCTTCCCCAATGGGTACCATTAACACATGATTCATCAAGGAGATCAATAGGATAGAGAATATGCAAGATCAAGCCATTAAAATTCCTATGATCCCTAAGGCCAATAAGGACACACCAAAACTTCCCACTACAAGAGTAGGAAAGTCCACCAAGAGTGAGTACAAGTGATGTGAAAATCACACTTTTATGATAGAGCCAAGTATCAATACTAATCAAAAAGCTTATGTCTCCAAAGGAAACAACAAGTTCTTGGCTCAACAATGACAAGTACTCACTACCATAACAAGCAAAGAGATCAATAAGATAAGGAACACGCAAGATTAAGCAACTAAGTTCCTTATGACCTCCAAGCTTATGGTCATCGCATCGAGCTTTGGCATGCTCAACACCCAAGGTGGGATTAACGTGTGGGGTGGAGTAAACAAAATAGTTCAATCGGCAACTAATATCAAATACTCCACTCCCCTTCTTGGAAGCACTCTTACACACACCAAGAGTGACTTCCTCACCCCCAATTCCATCTCTAAGACAATCTCCCTCACTAGAAGTTCCAAACAATGGATTGTCTATAGAGCTCAACTTTCCAAACCATAGAGGTTTAAATCCAAACTCTTCTCTAGTTTGATACTCACCATCACCCTTTTGAGAATCCTCTTTAAACAAAGGGTTTGTGGAAACAAGCCCACTACCCATCAAAGGTAAGGCATCAAAACTAGAGTCCTCATCCACACTTGAGGAGTCATCGAATACAATTCGGTCCATCTCATCCACTAGGGACTCCTCAAGGTCGCTACCAACCTCACTACAACACATAGGTCCACCAGTACTAAGCAATTCATCAAGGGAAAGGATAGGGTATTCATTCAACTCATCTTCCCCTTTGTCAAATATGGGTGGGGTGTCATAACAAGGTTCACAAGCAAGGTCAAGTACACATTCCTCACTAATGAGAGGTTCAATGAAAATCGAGCTCACATCATGATGTTGCTTATCCTCCCTCTCAACTAGTGGTTCACAATCAAACACAAGTTGACCATTCGACTCTACACTAGTTGCAAACACATTGTAATCATACAAATCATCAACTAGTGTTGAGTTAGCACAAACACTACCATGAGACAAGGAAGTAACATGTTCAAGGGACGAGCTATCACTTACCTTTGAGTGGCCATCTTGCTCACTCAATGTATTTGAAGTGTCATGAATTGTCTCTTCACCTTGAAGCTCACATTGAAGAGTTTTTTCACCTTGTCTATTCTTCTTGGAGCGTGATTGAGGCTCCATTGATTGGCCTCCAAGAGTACCTACACAAGCATTCACAAAAGTAGGAGAAAAAGATAAAGGGTTAAGGTTAGAATAAGGGGTGTCCTCAATCTTTTTTCCCTCTTTCTTTTCTCTCATTTTCTTTTCAAGGTTAGGTGTAGATTCGGGTGGTGACATCCCACTCACATCACTCAACACATCCTCTCCTTTTTCCACTCGAGGAATGTCACCGGTCACTCCCTTACTCCTCTCAATCTTTTGTCTCTCAAATTCGGGTGAATTGGGACGAGGCCCAAGAATACCCATAGCCGGAGTAGGTGGAGTTTTAACATCAACCCGAAATCTAGGACTAAGAGACTCATCACTTGAGATCTCTTTCTTCTTTGTTGGTGAACCATTTAGCTTTGGGGCTTGGGGTTTGGGGTTCACCTTGTTGACAATTGCCAACTCTTTTCTTGCACTAGTCCCACCATTGCTTGTGATTGTAGGACTTCTTGTTTGCACTCTTTCAACCATAGGATGAGGTTCTTGCTCCTTTTCCCTTTGCATAGGCCTAGAAGGTACACTAGGAGGTGATTTGATCTTTATCCCAATAGGCTCAAAGTCATACATCGTTGGGCATTGGCCGAGGTAATACTTATCACTCACATTACTATATCGCACCTTCTTGCTTTGCAACCATGACTCGCCAAACCACACATGACAATGTTGCATGGGGTACACATGACACCAAATATAATTCCAATATCCCCTATGCGATATACACACCCGAGCTTGCTTGGAAACCCACACTCCGTAGTAGTCATAAGGATGCTCTAGGGCATAGCAAGGTAACCTTAACTCATCAACCACCGAGGTATTAATGCAATTGGCATCGGTGCCACCAATCTTGAGCAAGTACCCTCCATAACCTTCCACCTCAACAGGGAACCTCCGTAGACCCAAGTGTAGTATAGGATCATCCAAGTAAGATCTTGGAACCTCTTGATACCCATCACTATCAAATCGAAGCTTACTTATCCCACTTCCCCTAGCAACAAAACTAGAACAACTTCCACTTCCCGTCACTCTTCCAACACTAGAAGTGTAGTTGAAAGTCGAGGAAGGAGCACCACTATGGAACCCATAATTGCCTCTCGCCTTGGTTCCATAGCTCCTAACACCACTCCAACCACCACGACTAGAGCAATGCACTCCAACCACGGTAAGAGCAACTTTTCTCATTCCACCCTTCACATGGGAACTAGAAGGTGTTACTCTCCCATTTCCCATGGAACTACCACCACCACCTCCCATACTAATGGAAGGCCTTCTACTACTCTCTTGCTCACCACAAGCAACATCAAGAGAAGATGCATATGAACCATCCTTATAATCAATCTCCTCATCAATTCTCTCTACGTCGCTATCATCATGTTCAAATTCATCACAAGAAGAGTAAGTAGGATCATCATACCTTGAAGCGTCACCATCTTCATACTCTTGACTTGGAGCATAAGATTCTTTATACTCATCTTCGCAAGCCCCATAGTCTTCTTCATCTTCATAATCATCATAGTGACCCGCTTCATCATCATATGAGCCTTGGTTCCCGGAATCGTCATAGCAATACCCATCATAATCACCATAGGAACCATAGTCTCCATCATCTCCGCATGAGTCATATCCTCCACAATCATCATCATCCGAAGCCATAATTGTAATCAAAGAGTTAAGGACCTCACAAATTCACTCCCTCACGTGTATCACTCAAAAGATGTCACTCAATTTTCTTTCCACTCGTGTATACACTCAAGGTCATTGGCTTTTGTGACCACACTCTATTGTTCTCACCACTCAAGCCTTTTTCCACTCAAGGCCCTCTTGTCTCTTAGTAATCACAATGGCAAGATCAATCAACTAATGCGCCCAAGTAATGGTTCGGAATGGAGTTTTAAGGGACTCGATGTACGGAAGCAAATTTAGTGCGCACTTGAAGCAAGCAAATTCTACGACTTTAAGTAAAGACTCCAAGACACACAAACAACCTAAGAGATCAAAGATTAGTGTTAATAAGATAGGACAATTACCCTAGAAATACTAACCAAGAAGCCCGGAGGCAAACAACAAGTGAAAACCTACGAAAAAACTACCCGGAAACAAGTAACAGAGGGAGGCGCTCCGCCCTGAAGGGGAGGCGCTCCGCCTACCAAAGTCCAGAGAAGGACTTTTGCTGAGGCGGTCCGCCTAGATCCTGAGGCGGTCCGCCTAGGCCAATTTCCTGCAACTTTGCACAGCGCGTTTTGGCTCGTTTCGCTCCCAAAAATCCAATGTTTCCAAGGTGTTTTTCCAATCCAAAGGTACCCAAATGTTGTTTCAATCAAAAAGATCAAACCCCAATGATTTTTAACAAACCCCAATCAAAAACAACGAATTCACCATGTTCATCTTCTTCAAAGACTAGGGTTTATCAAAAGGGTTTCAACAAGGATTGTGATTCTTCAAAATAGGTGTTATATATGTCCAAATCCCACAAAATTGGTACCGATTCGTTTGTTTTTAAATGAAATTCAATCCCCAATATCAAGTTTCCAATAGAACATCAATCCAACCCAAGAATCAAGCCAAAATCATCAAGAACATGTTCATCAAGGGTTTAAGGACAATTGGGGTTTCAATTTTTCAAACTTCACCAATCCAAGTAATTTTGGTACCCAAGCAACGGGAATTCAACCACAATCAAGAATCTATAACACCCATAACATAAATCATCCAATCCAACAAGATACACCAATTTTTATATTTTTCAATTTTTTCAATTTTTTTGTGTTTTTCTTCTTTCAATAACAAGACAAGGAAACTAAAGATAGAATGAACAAGGAACGAGGGTTTGCAAGAACAAATCCCGACCCTTGCTCTGATACCAAGATGATAAGAACCAAATAGGCGGAAGCAAGCAAAATAGATGCGGAAGCAATTAAGACACGATAACCAAGAAATAAGGGATTGGGGAGAATAGAAAGTAGAAGAAAAGAATGAATCAAACTAAACACATAGATTGATTCAAAAGGGAGAAGAGACTCGAACCATTAAACGGGACTCACACTAGCGGTGATCCACCATGGATTCAACGTAAGAGATACATGAAGTCAACGCTTCAACAAGAAAGGCCAAGCCTATTCTATCTTCTCAATTCTATCTTCCAAACTAGCTAATGTTTGAAATGGCTAAGTGAAGTATTTATAGGCTTCACTTAGGGCTAATAAAAGGTCTAAAATACCCCCAAAGTGGGCTAAAATAACTAAGGCCACGCAGGGCTATAATTGGAAGTTCAAGTAAAAAGCAATAAAATCCCGCATGTGGGTTCCAGGGGGAGGCGGTCCGCCTAGTAGGGGGAGGCGGCCGCCTGGAAGTCTTCAAGCCTCTGGATCTGGGGGAGGCGGTCCGCCTAGGTGGGGAGGCGGTCCGCCTAGCAACCTTCAAGTCTCTGGATTTTGGGAGGCGCCCCGCCTCAGCTGGGAGGCGCTCCGCCTCTTTCTGGAGCTACTTGGGGTGTCTCATTTTGTGTCTCTTGAGCCTTTCCAAGTGTCCTAGAGGGTCCTCCATCCATGGCACACCCAAGCATGCTCTTTAAGTCGCTTTCGGGGGCCTTGGCTTGTTTCCTTTGTGCTCTCATGCTTAGCTCTTGATGGTTGGCGTTTTGGCTCGATTTGGGTCTTATCAGGGTGCATCTCACTCTTCTGCACAGCCCTGGGTTTCTCTTCCCCATCATTCTCAGCAAACTTCCTAATGATCTCCAGATCAGTTGGCAAGTTTGTCAAGTCAGGCCAAACCTTCTGGACATAGCTGTCATACCCAGTAAAAGGAATCCCCAACAGCTCACCAAGTTCCCTGGTATCAAATATAATTACGTTTTCATTGACAGAGGTAGTAATTTGGTCACCTCTGATGGAGCAGTTCTTGTAGAACTCCTGCACCATTCCCTTTGCACATCGACTAGAAATCTGAAGGACCATGTCCCTCCAGCCCTGAGAATGCAGTTTTTGCAGCAGCCATAACATCCCTTCTTCTTGCACATCAGACAATACTCTACCTTTCAACACCTTCCTGGTAAGCAAGTCATCATGAACATAGTGTACAGACTCATCACCTTCAGCTTCACTATCACTCTCATCTCCAGCAAAAGACTCATCACTGTCACTAGCAAAACTTTCAGACACAACAACTCTTTTGGAGGACCTGGTCCTCTTAGCCGACTTTTCTGCAGCCTTAGAAGAACTTCTTGTTACCCGTCCTTGAACAACTTTTCTTTTCTTAGATTTAGGAGCAACCTCCTCAGCATCTGCCATCTCATCATCCTCACCAAAATCATCAAATTCAATATCCTCCACTTCTTCTTCTTCAACCACCTGTTTTCCTTTCCCTTTTCTGCTCCTTTCTAAAGCAGCAGCTAATTGTTCATCAGCAGCTTTAGCAGCACTTCTTGTCCTCCTAACCCCAGAAGCAGGGGTTGAGGCAGAAGGAACAGGTCCTTTTGCCTTGGAGGAACTTTCAACTTTCTTCTTATTTCCGGGCTTGTAACTATCACCTACTTTCTTCAACTTAGCAGCAAATCCCTTTCTAGCTAATTTTCTTTTCAAACTCCTAATGTTGATCAAATCCACCAAGGGCCTATCACTATCACTAATAGCCTCATCAACATCTATAACATCCTCCATGGGATCTCTAAAAGCAGCCTCTGGAGACCCTGATGACCCATGCATGGGTGCTTCCAACTTTTTAATAGTTTCCCCCTCAGGAACATCCTTAGACCCCTCTTTCTTTTCTTTCTCATCTACCACTACATTCAGGGGATAAGCAAAGTTTACCTGATACTGAAACAGAACCATAGCTCTTGACAAATCCTCAACCTGCTCAGCAATTGATTCAACAGTGGGAACTGGTCCTTCCCCCTAAATTTCAGGTTCAGGTACTTTTGGGATTATTTCAGGTATTTCAGGGTTTAGGGCAGTGGTGTCCATGGGTGAAGGAGGGTTGAGATTTTGTGGTTGATCAGAGGTGGGTGCAGTTGAAGAATTTTCAGGAGAAAGAGACATCTTAGAAATCCGAATTAAAAGATAATTGATTATTCTTTCTGAAATTTTGTGAATTCAGTTTATGAGCAAGTGAAAGAATAATGGGAGAGAAGGAGTGTATTTATAGGATGATCTAGGTAGTAGAGATTGAGTGTGAGACTATCAGTATTACCTCATCAATACATGCAACCGTTATGGACTCTTGGGAGTCTCCCGGAGAAATAGAGCCGTTGGGCTGCAGGTTACCTTTTCAGAGTAGGAACTGTTCCTCCGATGGGACTCTTATGCAATTTGGATATGGTTAGGAAACTTAGTGCGATTTATCCTAATTACAAGTTACCTATAGCCTTTGCACTTCTAAATTAACTGAATAATAACGAGTACATACCTGATTTTAACACAAAAATTCAGTGTCCTTCCAATTTGCAACATTTTTGATCATCTGAAATTCTAAGAGCATAAGGGTAACATCATTCAATTTTAGCAACTCTAAATAAGAAATATGGCATAAGAGTATACATTTAAGTATTAAACTGGACTGAATTATTCATAAAGCCTGGAATAAAATTCATTTTGAGTGCAATTTCCTACCCAATTATGAATTAAAGCATTGATGATTTTATGTGAATTTAATCATCCCTAATTCCAATCTATTTCTTTCAAAATCATCTCTACCTAGAGCTTTTGTAAAGATGTCAGCAATTTCCTTTTCAGTGGGACAAAATGCTATGGTGATCAAACCTTTTTCATAGTTGTCTCTTAGGAAATGATGTCTTATATCAATGTGTTTAGTCCTTTTGTGATGCACTGGATTCTTTGTCATGTTAATAGCACTAGTGTTATCACAATAGATAGGAACAGTTCCTACATCAACACCAAAATCCTGTAATTGTTGTTTGATCCATAACAACTGTGAACAACATTAAGCAGCTGCCACATATTCAGCCTCAGCAGTGGAAAGTGCCACTGAATTTTGTTTCTTAGTTCCCCAAGAAACCAAACACTCACCAAGAAAATGTGCCATACCTGAGGTACTTTTTCTATCAACAAGGAAACCTGCATAATCACCATCAGTATATCCAACAAGATTAAAACTACCACCTTTTGGATACCAAAGTCCCAAGGGACCTGTTCCCTTCAGATACCTCAATATTCTCTTAACAGCTTTCAAATGAGATTCCTTAGGATCTGATTGAAACCTAGCACATAAACCAACACTGAACACAATATCAGGTCTACTAGCAGTTAGATAAAGTAGAGAACCTATCATACCCCTATACAATTTTTGATCAACTGATATTCCATGTTCATCGAGATCTAATTTTGTAGCAGTGGCAATAGGTGTGTCAATTCCCTTAGCATTGTCCATATCAAACCTTTTAAGTAATTCCTTAACATACTTTTGTTGATGGATCATAGTTCCATTTGAGGTTTGCTTAATTTGTAAACCCAAAAAGAAATTGAGTTTACCCATCATGCTCATCTCAAACTCACTCCCTATCAAGTTTGCAAATTCCTTACTTAAGTTTTCACAAGTAGCACCAAAGATTATATCATCTACATAAATTTGAACAATTAAGAGATGCTTACCTTTTTCTTTCAAAAACAATGTGCTATCAATTTTACCTCTTTTGTATCCATGCTGGAGTAGAAATTTTGATAGCCTTTCATACCATGCTCTTGGTGCCTGCTTGAGCCCATACAAGGCCTTGTCCAACTTATACACATGGTCAGGGAGCTGTTCACTTTCAAAACCTGGAGGTTGCTTGACATGCACTTCTTCTTTCAAGTAACCATTCAGAAATGCACTCTTAACATCCATTTGATGTAGAGTAAATTCTATGTATGTAGCAAAGGCTATAAGAAGTCTTATTGCTTCCAGTCTTGCAACTGGAGCAAAAGTCTCATCATAGTCGATGCCCTCCTCTTGACTATATCCCTGAACAACTAGCCTGCCCTTATTTCTTGTTACCATGCCGTCCTCAACAAGTTTGTTTCTAAAAACCCATTTTGTTCTAATTATGGACCTGTTCCTTGGCTTGGGTTCCAGATGCCAAACTTGACTTCTTTGGAATTGATTCAATTCCTCCTGCATAGCATTTATCCAATCTGCATCCTTCAGTGCTTCTTTCACATTTTTGGGTTCAACAAGAGATAGGAAAGCACTAAAGGCACACAGATTGTGATTTTTGACTGCTGATCTAGTTTGAATCCCAGCATTCTTGTCTGAGATTATTTGATCCACAGGATGTGACCCTTGATACTTGTAAGGCTTGGGTGTCAATCCATTATCAGAAGTCCTCTGCTGAGGAACAGTTCCTGATAGAGTAGCACTACCAGTTTGTGAGGTGGAACCAACATTTGTTCCCCCTGTATCTGTGCCACTCTTCTTAGTTCTGTCCTGAGGAACAGTTCCTTGCAGTTCACTTCTCATATCCAGACACTGCATTTGTGGATCAAGTTCATATGCTTTCAGCAGTCTAATTTCTTCATCCTCCTGTACCTGTTCTTGAGTGAGACTGTCAGTTTCATCAAATTTAACATGCATACTTTCTTCAATTTTCAATGTTTTCTTGTTAAATACCCTATAAGACTTACTATTTAAAGAATAACCAACAAAGATTCCCTCATCACTTCTAGGATCAAATTTTTCTAAGGCATCCTTTCCATTGTTGTGTATAAAACACTTGCAACCAAAAGTCCTAAGATGAGAGATATTTGGTTTTCTTCCCTGAAGCAACTCATATGGGGTCTTTTCTATTAATGGCCTTATCATACATCTATTTATTATGTAGCATGCAGTATTAATAGCCTCAGCCCAAAAGTTTTGTGGAAGATTTCCAGATATTAACATAGTTCTTGCCATTTCCTCTAGAGTCCTATTTTTCCTTTCCACTACACCATTTTGTTGTGGAGTTCTAGGTGAAGAAAAATTGTGATTGATGCCATTTTCATTGCAAAAATTGAAAAACATATGATTTTCAAATTCAGTTCCATGATCTGACCTAATGGCAACAATATGACTATCTAGAGTTCTTTGAGCTTTCTTAGCAAAAATTGAAAATGCATTAAATGCTTCTTCTTTAGATGCAAGAATTATAGTCCATGTAAATCTAGAGTAATCATCCACCAATACCATAACATACATCTTACCTCCACGACTCATTGTTCTCATTGGACCACATAAATCCATATGGACCAGTTCCAAAGGTTTAGTGGTACTTACCTGTTTCTTCGATTTGAAGGAGGATTTTACCTGCTTCCCCCTGGCACAAGCTTCACATACTTTTTCATCACTAAACTTGAAGTTAGGAAGACCTATCACCAAATCCTTGGACACAAGTTTGTTCAATTGTGAAAGACTAGCATGTCCTAGTCTTTTGTGCCATAGGAGGGGATCATTTTGCACCACACTTAAGCAACTCAAGCTTCCATCAGAAAGTGTCAGCAAGTCTACTTTGTAGATGTTTCCATGCCTATTTCCCTGCAAAATAATCTCTCCAGAAGTTTTGTTAGTCACAGTGCATCCAGTAGATGAGAAATTAACATTATTACCTTTGTCACACAATTGAGATATACTCAATAAGCAATGTTTCAGCCCATCTACTAGAAACACATTATCTATATAGTGTGAATCAGACCTACCTACCTTTCCAATTCCTATGATTTCCCCTTTCTTACCATTACCGAAGGAAACACTTCCTCCTTGGAAGGCTGAAAGTGAAAGGAACAGTTCCTTATGTCCTGTCATGTGCCTTGAGCAACCACTGTCCATATACCATTTGTGGTTTATCTCCTTCACTCTTGCCTGCAAAAGAAAACTAGGGGTTAATTTTAAGAACCCAAACTAGTTTGGGTTCCTTTCCTTTAGAAAAAGGATGAATCAGATCTTTCTTAGCCCAAAATGGTAATGGTTTCTTTGTATGAACAGTTTCCCTTTTTACAGAATGTTGAACAGGTTTATAGGACCTATTCTTCTGTTTCACAGGATTTTGAATAGGTTTATAGGACTTGTTCCTCTGGGCAGCCCTTTTTAAAGATTGAAAATTTTCTTTCCGGTGACCAGTGTTCCCACAATGAGTTCATAGCCAGTTTTCAGGAAATGATAAGTACTTACTCTTTGAATCCTATTTGGATGAACTCTGTGCTTTCATTAATCCAATACCTTTCCTGTTACTACTATGATTTTCCTGTAACCATTCTAGTGCTTCAGAAGACTTGTTCCATTCTACAGTTTTTCTTAGTTCCATTTTTGTTTTAACCAAGTCTTCTTCTAAGGATCTTATCTTCTCATCTTTTTTACACAGTTCATCAACTGTGACTTTCAGTTTCTCTTCAGCAATGATCTGATGAAAATTAGCAATACCTTTACCTTTTTCAACTGTTTTAACATTTTCTAATTCCTGAGCAGTTGATTTAAGTGTGAGGACCTGTTCCTCAAGCATGCTAATTTTCCTTTCCAGAAAATCATTTTTAATTACTTCCTCTTTGCATTCTGCTTCTAAACAATCAATTTCATCATGCAGTTGATGATTGCCATCCCTTAGAGATTTAAATTCATTTAGCACAATATGGAATACTTTAACCAATTTTTCTCGAGAGATGCTTTTTACATCTTCTTTAAGTTTAGAAACAAATACCTCAACATATTCTTCATTTTCTGAATCTCCAAGAGCCATTAGAGCAAGATCCTCATCCAGATCATCATCAGTTATTTCTTCTTCACTGTCTTGCCAACCTGCAAGCATTGCTTTGGGATTTCCACTTTTCTTATGGACATGTTCCCTAGCCTTTTTCCTTTCCTCAATGAATCTCTTCCTCCATTCTCCTTCCATTATTAGACATTTGCTGATGTAGTGCTCCGAGCTTCCACATTTGTGGCATTCTCCAGCCTGTTTCATGTTAGTAGACCTACCCTGTCCACTAATTGCCTTTTTCTTAATCAAATATTTCTGAACACTTTTAGCGATAAGGACCAGTTCCTTATCATCAATGATCTTATCACCAACAGTCAAGGCTAGGTTAGGTTCAGTTTTAACTGGTGCTCCTATGTTTTTAACCTTTTTACTTAGTTCATAAGTCTTTAAATTGCCTATAAGTTCATCTAAGGATAGAGTGGTTAAATCTTTGCTTTCTATGATAGCACAAGCTTTGATCTCCCAAGAATCTGGAAGAACCCTAGTTAAAATCTTTTCTACCCTATCTTCCACAGTTAAAACCCTTCCCAAAGAGATAAGTTCAGAAGCAATGGAATTATATCTAGTATACATTTCAGAGATTGACTCTTCTTCTTTCATTTTAAAGCTTTCATATTCAGCATAAAGAAGTGTACCTCTGGACCTTTTTACCTGACTTGTTCCTTTATGTGCAACTTGTAGAGCATCCCAAATCTCCTTTGCAGTGGCATACCCTCTGATTCTAGTGCATTCGTCAGGACTAAGTCCACCAACCAGCCACTTCCTTGCCTTTGCATTCTTTTCCCATTTCTTTATGTCTTCAGCATTGCATTCCTTCCTGGTTTTGGGAACATCATTTCCCTCAGCATCCTTCTTCATTGGGATCATGGGACCTTCAGTTACTATGCCCCACAATTCATAGTCCTCTGCTTGAAGGTGATCACGCATCCTCTCTTTCCATCATGAATAGTATTTCCCATTTAAATAAGGAGCTCTAACCATTTACTGACCCTCACTGTTCTCTCGTAATGTACTCATCTAATCCTAGGTGTTAGCCTTTTCAAGGATAACCTGCTCTGATACCAATTGATACTTCCCACGATTACACTACTTTACTGTTTTAAGGACCAGTTCCTTAAAATGTGTTCCTTTACTCTACGATATGAGGAATTAAAACTGTAAGTAATTGAACACCAGATATTAGCGTGGAAAAACTTGACTCGGGATCAAAAAACCACGACCTACTTCTCAAGTAGGATTTCAACTTCACTATGTAAAAAGACCCACTTGGTTACAAGACTCACTCTTACTAACCTAGGACTAACTCTAATCCTTTAGTGATCTTTCTCACGATCAGTGAAGTTGTGTCACGTCCACGACTTGAACCAGAAAGTTACAACTCGATTTTTGCTTACTACAGTTGAACTAAGACTTGAACTTTTACAAGACACAATCTTAAGGAACGGGTTCTAACTTAGTTCCACTGTAGCTAACTGATTACACAAATAAGCTAATGACTCTTTTAAGCTTTGCTCGATGCTCTCTGTATTTGTGCATACTTCTATGGCTGATATGGTCCACGTTTTATAGCTCCAGCAGCCAAGAAGTCTTGATCAATTAGAACTCCAAAGCTCCCTTGAGTTTGAGTCCTAATTGGATTCTACTCTTTAGAATCCGGATCTTCTATCCTTTATCCTTTGTTTATGCAATCTTTTCATATCCGTTTAGACCTGCATAATTATCAAGATAAACATTAGTTTTAGGATAATTAATAATATCTCAACTTAAACGATTTTGCATGAATTATCTATTTAGCTGCAGTGATTCAAAGGAACAGGTCCTTTGAATTCGTTCCTCAGTCATCAGTCAAAACTCCAAGCTTATCCAAGCAAACACCATGCAATGAGAAGTCAGAGAAGAGATCAGCGAACTACGGGATCGATTGGCGGTGATGGATCAGCTAGTCCCCAAAGCCACATAATTGGTATGTCAGTTCTCTGAGCTGCTATGGAGATAAGGGGGGCCCCTATGGCTGATATAGAGTAACCTAACCAAAGCACAAGCGAAGATGCAACTTCTAAAGCTTCCAGTGATAACCGAGCCAAAGCCAGGTGAGTATCTCTTACTGTATGTCTCAATCTCAGAAATAGCATCGAATGCGGTCCTTGTGCGAGAAGAGAATAAGAGGCAATTTCCCGTGAAGCACGCCAGCAAAACACCTTCGCACCGAGACAGGTTTTTGATCACGCCCAACTACGCCCTATAAAAAAGGGCTAAGCGGTCCCAACAAATATAGCTCAGTACTTAATGTCACGAGGTCGAATCCCATAGAGAATACATGAAATCTAGTTGCTAATCAAACTAATTTATCTAACCAATTAACTTCGAAGGTTTGTATTTCTATAATGGCTCCAATGTAACAAAAGTAAATAGAAAATTATTAAGAAATAAATTAATCAAGGGTTTAGAAGTCTAGGATTGATCTACCCAACTCCTACCCATGTGTTAGAATAATACTTTAACAAATTCAACTTGGTTCTTCCTATTGAACACTTGCTCCAAATTCACAACTATTCACTCCCATATAATAATTATAACTTTCACTAACCAATTTCTCAATTTATTAATTATTTAACTTACCAAATAATTTGCAATATCAGCATACCATGGAATTTCTTCTAGTGTAGTAGCTAATAATTGCTCATCTAGAAAATTCTCCCAAATCTCGCCTTCTTCAACTCGCTTCGCATCTCCTTCAAATCTTGACAAGTGGTCTGCAACCTGGTTCTCAGTACCTTTACGATCAGGGATCTCCAAATCGAACTCTTGTAACAACAAGACCCACAATGATTGGTGCTGACACCAACCTCTTCATTAGCTCCTTGAAAGCTAACCTGCACTCATCAGAAAAAATAAAAGGGTGATCTTTTTCAAGAAATTTACATAAGGGATGAGAGATCTTAGAAAAGTCCTTAATGAACCTCCTATAGAAGCCAGGATGGCCTAAAAAGCTACGAATTGCCCTCACTTAGCTGGCTCAGGCAACTCCTTAATTACCTCTACTTTGGCTTTATCAACGTCAATCCCCCTGCTTGACACTTGGTGTCCTAAGACTATCACTTCTTATACCATAAAATGGTATTTCTCCCAATTCAGCATATGGTTAGTTTGAATGCACCTTTTCAACAGTCTCTCTAAATTAATCAAATACTCACCAAAGGAATTACCTACCATAGAAAAGTCATCCGTAAAAACATCCATGACATCTTCCACCATATCAATAAAAATAGCCATCATACACCTTTGAAAGGTGACAGGCGCATTACATAAACCAAATGGCATCCTTCAAAAATCAAAGGTGCAATAGGGATATGTGCAGGTAGTTTTCTCTTGATCCTCATGGGCAATGTGAATCTGGTTATACCCCAAATAACCATCTAAGAAGCAAATATGGGACCTCCCTGTCAATCTGTCAAGCATCTGATCTATAAAGGGAAGAGGGAAGTTATCTTTCCTAGTGGTTTTTATTTAACTTCCCATAGTCCATACAAATTTGCCAGCCAGTCACAGTTCTAGTGGGGATTAGATCATTATTCTCATTTTTAACCACAGTTATCCCACATTTCTTTGGCACACACTGGACTGGACTTACCCATTTGCTATTAGAAATTGCAAAGATAATACCTGCATCCAGCCACTTTATTATTTCTTTTTGACTACCTCTTTCATGTTTGGGACAAGCCTTCTTTGATGCTCTATTGAAGGTTTGGCATGTTCCTCCAACAGAATTTTGTGCATGCAAAAATCTGGGATTATTCCCTTGATAACAGCAATAATCCATCCAATCACCTGCTTACACTCCTTCAAAACTTGCATTAACCGTTTTACCTTCACAATTGACAAACTAGATGAACTAATAACAGGCAAGGTAGAGTTAGGTCCCAAGAAAACATATTTGAGGTGCTCAGGCAATGGTTTGAGCTCCAACTGAGAGGGCTCCTCTATAGATTGTTTTGCGGGTGGCATTATCCTATTAGCCAAATCAAGTGGCTCAAATTGTGGTTCTCTATGACAAAACCCGCGCCCTTTTAAGGCCAATATAATCTCCTTTCATTCCTCACCATCAAGGATGTCCATATTCATTAGACAAGCCTCTAGTGGGTCATTAGGATAGTAAGACTCATCCTCCTCAAAGTTCTCCACCTCTAAGACATTAGCCATGGAACAATTAGCAAACTCACTAGGTCTCTTCATGGATTTTTGGACATTAAAGGTCACCTCCTCATCATTCAACCTCATCTTCATCTCACCAACCTCACAATCTATAATAGCCTTCCCCGTAGCAAGAAATGACCTCCCTAAATTAATAAGGGTCTTCTCATTAAGTGCACAATCAAGAATTACAAAGTCTGAAGGGAATACAAATTTATCTATTTTCACAAGCACATCATCTAAAATTCCTGCAGGTCTCTTAACACTCCTATCAGCTAACTGAAGACTCATAGAGGTGGGTCTAGCCCTACGAATACCAAGCTTTTTATAGATAGAAAAAGGCATCAAATTTATACTAGCTCCTAAATCAAGTAAGATTCTAGCAAAAGTGTGCTTACCAATCGTGCAAGGTATGGTAAAACTACCTGGATCTAATAGCTTTTGAGCAATATGCTTAGTCACCACAACACTACAAGTGTGAGTTAGAGTTACTGTCGCAAGATCCAAAAAATCAAATTTTTTAGACAAAAGATCTTTCATCATTTTAGCATAACCAGGCACATTTTTAATTGCTTCAAGTAAAGGAATGTTAACATGTAATTATTTAAGCATATCAATGAATTTCTTGTACTGGCTCTTTTTTTGGTGTTTTACGAGCCTTTAGGGATAAGTGGGTGGTGGTGTCTTACGCTTTACACTTACCTCTTCACTTACCGTTTCAGCCGGCTTAGCCACAGAGTCAGGTGTTGTCTCTTTTTCAGCTTCCTCTGTGTCTGCAACTTTAGCTAGAACATCCACAGGGTCAGCTGTTGGACATTAGGCACCGCTCCCTTAGCCAATTCTTGCTCTTTATCTAAATCTCTACCATTCCTCAAGCTAACTACCATCAATTGATTAGGATTTGCATCCTTTGGATTCACCACTATATCGCCTGGCAATTCACGTTGAGGTCTATTATTTAAAGCAATGGCTAGTTGTCCCAACATAGTCTCTATTCCCTTAATGGCAGTGTCATGGGCTATTACTTGATCTTATAATTTTTTACTAACTCCCATCATAGACTGCACCATGCTCTTAATCTGAGCTATGTTATTAGCCTGATGCGTAGGTAATACCATTTGATGCAGATTATTGTAAGCTGTTTGTCTTTGGTAAGGAACTGGCTGACCTGTGATCTGGCATTGTTGTATGGAACTGGTTGTTGTGCCTACCTAACAGGACCTGCTAATTGTATTGCGGTATCTACCCATAATTTAGAAAATTCACATCTTCAGTATAACCCAATAAATCAGAGTCAGTAAAACTACTGGGATCGGGTGTGTCCACTTGGTTAACAAGCTTCAACATGTTCTCATTGAATTGTTATAGGGCCACATCCGACGTAGTTTGAAGCTTTGACATTTGTTCTTCAACCCATGATCAATTCCAGTAGCTAATACCTTTGAACTTGAGCCAGTAGATGCATCGCTAGTCAACCATCCTGAATATAGAGCCATCACATCAAGTAGAGCCTTCGCTTCAGCAAATGTTTTGCTGAAGAATGCTCCTCCAGCTGCTGCATCCAAATTTCCCTTAATTTGATCACTCATTCCTATGTAGATTCTTTGTTCCAACATCTGATTAGGAATTCCATGTTGGGGATACTTTCGTAAGCAACCTCAACCTCTCCCAGGCTTTTGGCATAGTCTCGAGCGGGTTCTGCCTGAACATGAGTATCTCGTCAACCATCTTTGCATTTTTGTTTGGTTGAAATTTTTTTTCATAAATTGATCACCAACTAATCCCATGAAGTTATAGAATTGACTGGCAAAGAATCGAACCAGTCACTAGCATCATCCGTCAATGAGAATGGGAATAGCATCAGTCACACGACCTCAGCCAGAACTCGAGCATGCTTCTGAGTTTCACACACCCTCATGAACTTTTTCAAATGCTTCTGAGGGTCATTAGTAGATTTACCCACGAAAAGTCCAGCGTTGGACAACAAACTGACCATAGTTTGGTGATGTAAAAACTCTCAGCTTCAAATTCCAGAAGCCGAATAGCAGAAGCCAAGTTTCCAGCCACATGCTGAGCAACAAATCTTCAGCCATCTTAATTTCTTTAGTTTCTGATTTTCTAAGTGTACTGTCAACAGTATTTTCCCTTCTCAAGGCGTGTAATGTCCTCTCAATCTCTGGGTCAAACGGTTTCAACTCTACAGACTGAGATATTGTCTTCGCATACACCTGAAGCGCACCAATTCCAAAAAGTTAGTTCAACATGACAAAAGTGATGTCAATTGATAAATAAAACTAGCTATTTTACAACTAAAATAACACCGTGTTCCCCGGCAATGGCGCCAAAATTTGATCACGCCCAAGTACGCCGCATAAAAAGGGGCTAAGCGGTCACAACAAATATAGCTCGGTACTTAAAGTCCCGAGGTCGATTCCCACAGAGAACACTGGAAATCTAGTTGCTAATCAAACTAATTTGTCGAACCAATTAACTTCGAAGGTTTGTATTTGTATGATGGTTTCAATGTAACAAAAGTAAATAGCAAATTATTAAGAAATAAATTAATCAAGGGTTTAGAGGTCTAAGATTGATCTACATAACTCCTACCCATGTGTTAGAATAATACTTTAACAAATTCAACTTGGTTCTTCCTATTGAACACTTGCTCCAAATTCACAATTATTCACTCCCATATAATAATTATAACTTTCACTAACCAATTTCCCAATTTATTAATTATTTCACTCACCAAATAATTTGCAATATCAGCATACCATGAAATTTCTTCTAGTGTAGTAGCTAATAATTGCTCATCCAGAAAAATCTCCCAAATCTCGCCTTCCTCAACTCGCTTCGCAACTCCTTCAAGTCTAGACAAGTTGTCTGCAACCTGGTTCTCAGTACCTTTACGATCAGTGATCTCCAAATCGAACTCTTGTAACAACAAGACCCACCATATCAAATGGGCCTTGGAGTCCTTTTTCTCAACTAGATGCCGGATTGCACCATGGTCTGTGTACACCACCACCTTCGAACCAAGTAGGTATGACCCGAACTTGTCAAAGGCGAATACTACAGCTATCATCTCCTTCTCAGTAGTGGTGTAATTCAATTGTGCTCCATTCAGCGTGCAACTGGCATAGTAGACTGGGTGCATTGTTTTATCTTTCCTTTGTCCAATCACTGCACCTACAACATAGTCACTTCCATCACACATCAACTCAAAGGGCTCCTCCCAATTAGGTGCTACAATGATTGGTGCTGACACCAACCTCTTCATTAGCTCCTTGAAAACTAACCTGCACTCATCAGAAAAAACAAAATGGTGATCCTTTTCAAGAAATTTACATAAGGGATGAGAGATCTTAGAAAAGTCCTTAATGAACCTCCTATAGAAGCCAGCATGGCCTAAAAAGCTACGAATTGCCTTCACAAAGGTGGGCTCAGGCAACTCCTTAATTACCTCTACTTTGGCTTTATCAACCTCAATCCCCCTGCTTGACACTTGGTGTCCTAAGACTATCCCTTCTTATACCATAAAGTGGTATTTCTCCCAATTCAGCACAAGGTTAGTTTCAATGCACCTTTTCAACACTCTCTCTAAATTAATCAGACACTCACAAAAGGAATTGCCTACCATAGAAAAGTCATCCATAAAAACTTCCATGATATCTTCCACCATATCCATAAAAATAGCCATCATACACCTTTGAAAGGTGACAGGCTCATTACATAACCCAAATGGCATCCTTCAAAAATCAAAGGTGCCATAGGGATATGTGCAGGTAGTTTTCTCTTGATCCTCATGGGCAATGTGAATCTGTTTATACCCCCAAATAACCATCTAAGAAGCAAATATGGGACCTCCCTGCCAATCTGTCAAGCATCTGATCTATAAAGGGAAGAGGGAAGCGATCTTTCCTAGGGGTTTTATTTAACTTCCCATAGTCCATACAAATTTGCCAGCCAGTCACAGTTCTAGTGGGCATTAGATCATTATTCTCATTTTTAACCACAATTATCCCACATTTCTTTGGCACACACTGGACTGAACTTACCCATTTACTATAAAAAATTGCAAAGATAATACCTGCATCCAGCCATTTTATTATTTCTTTCTTGACTACCTCTTTCGTGTTCGGGACTAGCCTCCTTTGATGCTCTATTGAATGTTTGGCACCTTCCTCCAACAGAATTTTGTGCATGCAAAAAGCTGGGATTATTCCCTTGATGTCAGGAATAATCCATCCAATCACCTGCTTGCACTCCTTCAAAACATGCATTAACCGTTTTACCTGCACAATTGACAAACTAGATGAAATAATAACAGGCAAGGTAGAGTTAGGTCCCAAGAAAACATATTTGACGTGCTCAGGCAATGGTTTGAGCTCCAACTAAGGGGGCTCCTTTATAGATGGTTTTGCAGGTGGCATTATTCTATTAGCCAAATCAAGTGGCTCAAATTGTGGTACTCTATGACAAAACCCGCGCCCTTCTAAGGCAAATATAATCTCCTCCCATTCCTCACCATCAAGGATGTCCATATTCATAAGACAAGCCTCTAGTGGGTCATTAGGATAGTAAGACTCATCCTCCTCAAAGTTATCCACCTCTAAGACATTAGCCATGGAACAATTAGCAAACTCACTAGGTCTCTTCATGGATTTTTGGACATTAAAGGTCACCTCCTCATCATTCAACGTCATCTTCATCTCACCAACCTCACAATCTATAATAGCCTTCCCCGTAGCAAGAAATGACCTCCCTAAATTAATAAGGGTCTTCTCATTAAGTGCACAATCAAGAATTACAAAGTCTGAAGGAAATACAAATTTATCTATTTTCACAAGCACATCATCCAAAATTCCTGCAGGTCTCTTAACACTCCTATCAGCTAACTGAAGACTCATAGAGGTGGGTCTAGCCCTACCAATACCAAGCTTTTTATAGATAGAAAAAGGCATCAAATTTATACTAGCTCCTAAATCAAGTAAGGCTTCAGCAAAAGTGTGCTTACCAATCGTGCAAGGTATGGTAAAACTAGCTGGATCTAATAGCTTTTGAGCAATATGCTTAGTCACCACAGCACTACAAGTGTGAGTTAGAGTGACTGTCGCAAGATCCAAAAAATCAAATTTTTTAGACAAAAGATCTTTCATCATTTTAGCATAACCAGGCACATATCTAATTGCTTCAAGTAAAGGAATGTTAACATGTAATTATTTAAGCATATCAATGAATTTCTTGTACCAGCTCTTTTTTTTTTGTTTTACGAGCCTTTAGGGATAAGTTGGTGGTTGTGTCTTACGCGTTACACTTACCTCTTCACTAACCTTTTCAGTTGGCTTAGCCACAGAGTCAGGTGTTGTCTCTTTTTCAGCTTCCTCTGTGTCACCAACTTTAGCTGGAACATCCACAGGGTCAGTTGTTGGCACATTAGGCACCGCTCCCTTAGCCAATTCTTTCTCTTTATCTAAATCTCTACCATTCCTCAAGCTAACTGCCATCAATTGATTAGGATTTGCATCCTTTGGATTCACCACTATATCTCCTGGCAAGGCACGATGTGGTCCATTATTTAAAGCTATGGCTGGTTGTCCCAACTTAGTCTCTATTCCCTTAATGGCAGTGTCATGGGCTATTTGTCACTACCCAACCTAGGGTCGCGACGGAAGACCAACACTAAGTGTCGATCTTCACTAATTCTTCTGATAATCTGCTAACCATGAATATAACTGATAAACGGAATAAGCATAAACCTAACTGATAAGAATTATGCAATGCAAAAAGCTGACAAGGCAAACATAAGCTAACATACATAACATACTGACATACCACACAAGAACATATCTACAGGCCTCTAAGAGTGCTGAACTTGATATACAAAGGAAGGGACAAGGCCCACCCAAACTGGCTGACTGTACACACACCAAAAGATAAGTAACTCCGGGAGTAATCAGAGTGACTCCAATAGCTGATAGATGGCCTACTAACGTGGTCCAAGCATTGGTCTATTTGCACCTGCGCGGCATGAAAACACAGCGCCCCAGAGAAGGGCGTGAGTACGATATGTACCAAGTATGTAAGGCATGAGCATATAATATATCATAGCTGAATGAAACTGTAAGGCTGGAATATAAATATGTTAATATGAGCTGGATCATAGCAATATAGCTAGAAATCTGAAGAACGTACTAAACATGCTCTGAATATAAACTGAAGTCTAGCTGAATCTGAAACTGAAGACTGAGCTGAACTATACTGATAAATAACTGTAATATGACTGATAACTGGTAACTAGTAACTAGAAACTGGAACTGATAACTGTCAACTGATCCTGACGCTAAGAACTGGTGGCTGATAACTGATAACTGGTACTGAGCTAAAACTGAACTATTATCTGAACTGGTACCTGTCTGGTGTTATGGGCTATATCCCCCCAAATCAGGTAACTGAACATCTGAACTAGTACCTGTCTGGTGTTATGGGCTGTATCCCCCCAAATCAGGTAACTGAAAACCTGAACTAGCCTCATGTATAATCATGCAGTGCATACTGTGGCTATATACGCGTATATAACAAACCTGGCGGGTGTTATGGGCTATATCCCCCCCAGCCAGTAATATCTAGTCTCTCTGGTCAGAGTGTGTGAATGACACCTGGTCACACTAGGTGTTTCAACTCCTGCTTGAACAAGAGGGGCTGTGTCCCCCAGACGGGTAGTATCACACGCGACCAGATTGTGTGTCCAATGTCCAGCCTCTATGGGGTCTCCAAATCACACATAACATGATCACAATATAAGCATAAGCATGTATGAGGCATAACACATGTGGCAACAATAGATATGGACTCAAAGAAATGAGAAAAAAACTCTGGATAGAATTATAGACACAACCTAGAACTCAGAATTTGTCCAACTCTTTGAATTTTCATAAAATTTTCGGCAAAGTTTCCCCTGAAACTGGATGATCCGCAAAAACAAAACCAACACTATACTATACACGGGAATGGATACCCGGATAAACTGATAAAATAATAACAAGATGAGACGACTGGATGACATAACAAATCCGCAGATAGAATGTCTGGACAGCACCACTTTCCTGCCTTTCAACCTAATTTACAGAGTGTACATCAAAGTTATAGACTTCGTGGTCTTCATGAAAGTTGTAGATATTTATATCTTAGGATTCTGGGGATTCTTAAAGCATCTAAATATCAAATTTTCACAAGGAGTTATAATAAATATACTAACAGCTGTCCAAAGATCAAAATGATTTTCCAGATTTTGAAACGTTTTGTCTTGCTGATTCGGACATCTTTCACCTTGGATTTTAGTACTAAATTAAGTATATACAAGGTTTCCTTGATACCATTCAAGTTTATCACAAGAAACACTAAGTTTAGAATTAAGAAAAACATCAAAAGCTAAAAGATACATGCCTTGCCAAAAGAAAGGTTTAGCCTTACATACCTTTGATGTTTCTTGCTTCTCAACCTTGTTTCCCTTGAATTCAACACCTTCTAAAGCTTAAACAAGCTATAATACAACATTTAGGTTCTTTACTTAGCCATGAAGTAATTCTAAAACTCAAACTATAGACGAGATTGAAGGTAGCATAACGTTACCTTAATTGCGTAGAGCGTTTTGACGCAATTTGTCTTCAATTTCGAGTTAAGATTGGCGTCCTTCCTTCAAAATCATAAAAGTTGATTAAAACTTAATGAGAGTACTGTTTCTCTCTTTAGATTTCTAGAAATAACGAGATATGAGAGGATTTTTCCTTTTATACTTGAAACATTTTAGTTTTAGTCCTCTTTTGCGCTTATGTCCCTTTTTCTAGCCTAAGTTTTGATGCTCATATCTTTTTATCTTTATATTGTATGAATAAACCGTCAAAAGTTTTGGAAACTACACTCCAAGACCTTCAATTTGGTATATGATATGTCCCCAAAAGGCATCATATAACATACATAATTAATTCCTGAAAAAGCTCCATTACAAGGCAATTCCTTAGTCGGTTTTTCCGCAACTTAAATCCGATTTTTCCCAAACCTTATATTCAACATATAAACATCATATATGGTCATTTTATGACTTTAAAATCACTTAAATCAATCTTAACATATCATTAGAATGATATACGTCACTTTAGGCATACAGGGTGTAACAATCTTCCCCCGTTAGGAACATTCGTCCTCGAATGTTAAATGAAGTATGTAGAAGCATTAAACAACGATCTGTTACATACTTGAAGTAGTAAAGAGATGTGGATATTTGGCTTTCATGTCATTTTCATCTTTTCAAGTTATTTCTTCTACATTATTGCTTTGTTATAGCATCTTAACTAAAGGAATGTGTTTCTCGTCCTTAGTCGACGAATCTGCCTATCTAAAATTGAAACTGGCACCATCTTCATAAGTTAATTGCTCTGTGATCTGAACATCATCTACTGGTACAACTCTAGAAGGATCTCCGACATATTTTTCTGAGCATGGAAACATGAAATACTGGACGGACTTCCTGAAGGTCTACTGGAAGGTCTAATTTGTAGGCAACACGCCCAACTCGCCTGATAACCTAATATAGACCAATGAATCTAGCGCTAAGCTTGCCATTCTTTCCAAATATCATAACGCCTTTCACATGTGATACTTTTAGGAATACCCAATCGTCAATCTGATGTTCTAAATCTCGACGTCGGTTATCTGCATAGGACTTTTGTCTGCTCTGCGCTGCTAATAATTTTTCCCTGATCAACTTGACTTTATCAACTTCTTGTTGGATTTAATCTTGACCTATCAATTGTGACTTTCCAACCTCAAATTATCCTATAGGAGACCTGTATTTGCGCTCATACAAAGCTTAATTTGGCGTCATCTGTATGCTAGAATGATAGCTATTATTATACGCAAACTCTATCAATGATAGATGATAACTCTAGTTGTCTCCAAAATCTAACACACAAGCTCTAAGTATATCTTCTAACGTCTGAATGGTCTGCTCAGCCTGTCCATCTGTATGGGGATAAAATGTTGTACTCAGATTCACCTGTGTCCCTAAACTTGTCTGGAACAATCGCCAAAGATTAGCTGTAAACTGTGCGCCCCTGTCTGAAATGATAGATACTGGAATACCATGTAGGCGCACTATCTCTTTGATATAAAGTCTAGCATAATCCTCCGCTTTATATGTAGTTCTAACAGGCAAGAAATGAGCTGATTTAGTAAGCCTGTTAACTATAACCCAAATAGAGTCATACCTACTCCGTGTACGGGGCAAGCCTGTAATGAAGTACATATTCACTGATTCCCATTTCTATGGTGGAATCTCGATTTCCTGTAACAAGCCACTAAGTTTTTGATGCTCGACTTTAACCTACTGGAAGTTAGGACACTGAGCCACAAACTCTGCTATGTCACGCTTCATTTAGTCCCAATAATAAATCTGCTTAAGATCATGGTACATCTTAGTCGAACCTGGATGAACAGTGTATCTGCAATAATATGCCTCAGACATAATCTATCCACGCAAATCTACAACATCAGGAACACAAAGTCTATCTTAATACATGAGAACCCCATCACTAGTAACTCTGTATTGTGACTCCGGTTTTCTTCTGGCTATCTGTCTGTATTCAACTAGAACTGGATCCTCATACTGATGCTGTTTTACTTCTGTCACTAGGCAAATAGTGGCTGCGTTCTGAACTGTAACTCATGCATCCTCTGAATCTATTAAACTGACTCCCATGCTGGCCAAGTGGTGGAGCGTATGAGCTAACTCTCTTTTCTGTGGCTGTAAATAAGACATACTACCCATAGACTTACGATTAAGGCATCAGCAACAACATTTGCTTTACCCGGATGATAAGGTATGTCTACGTGATAGTCCTTCAGCAACTCTAGCTACCGTTTCTGTCGTAGGTTTAGCTCCTTCTGCTTAAATATTTACTGGAGGCTCTTGTAGTCTGTATAAATATCAACATGAACCCCATACAAATAATGACTCCAAATTTTTAATGCATGAACGACTACTGCAAGCTCCAGATCATGGGTAGGGTAGTTCTGCTCGTGCTTTTTCAGCTGCCTAGAAGCATAGGCAATTACTCTTCCGTGCTGCATCAAAACACAAGCAAGACCAATTCAAGAAGCATCACAGTAAATGACATAGTCCTCAGATCTCTCTGGAAGTGTAAGTACTGGAGCTGTTATAAACCTGTTCTTTTGTTCTTGGAAGCTGTGCTCGCAAGAATCAGACCACTCAAATTTAGCTATTTTCTGTGTCAATTTGGTCAGTGGATCTATAATGGAGGAAAAACCCTCTACGAACCTTCTGCAAATAACCTGCCAAACCCAGAAAACTACGTACTTCAGTTGGCGTCGTAGGTCTGGGCCAATTCTTCACGGTCTCGATCTTCTGGCCATCTACTTTAATTCTATCTGCTGAAACTATATGGCCAAAAAATGCCACTAAATCTATCCAGAATTCACACTTTAAGAACTTAGCATATAATTGCTGGTCCCGAAGAGTACCCAATACTGTGTGTAGGTGCTCTGCATGCTCTGATTCAGACTTTGAATAGATGAGAATATCATCAATAAATATAATCACATATAAATCTAGATAAGGCCTGAATACGCTGTTCATTAGATCCATAAATACTGCAGAGGCATTAGTGAGTCCAAACGACATCACTAAAAACTCATAATGACCATACCTAATACTGAATGTTGTCTTAGGTGTATCATATTCTCTGACTCTAACCTGATAATAGCCTGATCGCAAATCTATCTTCGAGAAGCACTTGGCACCCTGGGGCTGGTCGAACAAGACATCAATCCTGGGTAGAGGGTATTTATTCTTGATTGTGACTTTATTCAGCTGTCTGTAATCTATGCACATCCGTAGAGAGCCGTCTTTCTTTTTCACAAACAATACCGGGGCTCCCCACAGGGAAATGCTGGGTCTGATGAGGCCTTTATCTAACAAATCCTTCAGTTGCTCCTTAAGTTCTTTCAGTTATGCAGGTGCCATTTTTAAGAACATGCCCCTGATGGTGTGCTGGTGCTGAGGAAGCAACTACTGATCTAGCTGGCTGGGCTACACAACTACCACCCCCAGTCGGGCAACCTCTCCTAAATTGCCTGCTTTTAGACAAATATAACGAGTATCAAATCCTAACTTACATGGTCCCAAGTGGCGTCTACCACAATCTAGACATCTAGGATATGTCTGACCGGCCTGTACAGAAGTACCACGATGCTTAAATCCTGAAGTCTGTGATGCGTGACTAGATCTGGACTTAGGAGGTCTATCAGATCTCAGGCCACGGGACTCTGGAGGTATACTAGTTGGTGGCTGTCTAACACTTTGCTGTCTACTCACTCCAGATATCTCTTTAAATGAACAAGACAATTTTCCCCTCTTATGTAACCCTCTATCCTGTCGGCTCTCTGTTTCTACTTCCTATACTCAAGTGATAAAGCAAACGCCTGAATGCGTGATATGATTATACTTGGCTGCATAGCGACAGTCATACACTCATTCACGAGGTGTACACCTAGTCAGAGTACATACCTGTGAAGTCTATCCTCCATACTGGCTACCACAGTAGGGTCAAACCTTGCTAAGAAATTAAAGCGATAATTATACTCTTCTACACTCAAACTTCCCCGTCTCAAGGTTAGGAACTGATCAGCACGAGCTCTCTGTGTCTCAATAGGCATATATAGAGGAAAGAAGGTATCAGAGAATTCCTACCAAGTCGCCGGAGTAGCATCAGGCCCTCTAGATAGCTCCCATGTCTGATATCACCCTGCTGCTAGGTCATGCAATCTTAATGCAGCCAACTCTACTAACTCTGTGTCTGACACGTGCATGATCCTCAATACCCTAGTTACCCTCACTAGAAAATATTGAGGGTCCTCTCCTGTACGATATCCAGTAAAGACTGTAGGCTCTAGCCTGATAAAATCATTGATCCTGGATCCAACATCTCTCTGGGCATCTGCACTGTGCTGTCTAGTCTGAGCAACTACAACACTGGTCAATAATCTGATGGCATCCCTCATTTACTGCCCCTTAATGTTGGGTAGAGGAGTTGGAGGTACAGTAGCTGCGGTACCTCTAATATCGCCCTGAACTGAAGGGATCTGTAAGGCCTCAGATGGAGCCTCAAGTCTGAACTCCTCACTCTCATCCACCTCAGGTGGCACTCTACTAGTACCCTGGCCGGCAATAGCCTTGCCCTTCTGGGCAGCTATTAGTTTCTTCGGCGACATCTCTTTGCTGAAAACACTATTGTTAGAGGGCTGAATTCTATAATCATGGCTCTATCGCATGATCTAGAGAAGAAAGAAAGACAGCTGTCCTGAAGTGCCTTGTAGCCTCTTGTTCAAAAGTATGGCGTGCAACATACTCCTGAGCAAGACTCTAATAGACACGGACTATAGACACCCTAGGACTGAACTGCTCTGATACCAATTTTGTCACGACCCAACCTAGGGTCGCAACGGAACACCAACACTAAGTGTCGATCTTCACTAATCCTTCTGATAATCTGCTAACCATGAATATAACTGATAAACAGAATAAGCATAAACCTAACTGATAAGAATTATGCAATGCAAAAAGCTGATAAGGCCAACATAAACTGACATACATAACATACTGACATACCACACAGGGACATATTTACAGGCCTCTAAGAGTGCTGAACTGGATATACAAAGGACGGGACAAGGCCCCACCATACCCAAACTGGCTTATTGTACAAATACCTAAAGATAAGTAACTCTAGGAGTAAGCGGAGTGACTCCAATAGCTGATAGATGACCTACAAACGTGGTCCAAGCATTGATCTATCTACACCTGCGCGGCATGAAAATGCAGCGCCCCAGAAAAGGGCGTGAGTACAATATGTACCAAGTATGTAAGGCATGAGCATATAATATATCATAGCTGAATGAAACTGTAAGGCTGGAATATAAATATATAAATATGAGCTGGAGCATAGCAATGTAGCTGGGAATCTGAAGAACGTACTAGACATGCTCTGAATATAAACTGAAGTCTAGCAGAATCTAAAACTGAAGACTGAGCTGAACTATACTGATAAATAACTGTAATATGACTGATAACTGGTAACTAGAAACTGGAACTGATAACTGTCAACTGATCCTGACGCTAAGAACTGGTGGCTGATAACTGATAACTGGTACTGAGCTAAAACTGAACTATTATCTGAACTGGTACATGTCTGGTGTTATGGGCTATATCCCCCCAAATCAGGTAACTGAACATCTGAACTAGTACCTGTCTGCTGTTATGGGCTGTATCCCCCCAAATCAGGTAACTGAAAACCTGAACTAGCCTCATGTATAATCATGCAGTGCATATTGTGGCTATATACGCGTATATAAAAAACTTGGCGGCTGTTATGGGCTATATCCCCCCCAGCCAGTAATATCTAGTCTCTCTAGTCAGAATGTGTGAATAACACCCGATCACACTAGGTATTTCAACTCCCTCCTGAACCAGAGGGGCTGTGTCCCCTAGGCGGGTAGTATTACATGCGACCGGACTGTGTGTCCAATGTCTAGCCTCTATGGGGGACTCCAAATCACACATAACATGTTCACAATATAAGCATAAGCATGTATGAGGAATAACACATGTGGCAACAATAGATATGGATTCAAAGGAATGAGAAGAAAACTCTGGATAAAATTATAGACACAACGTAGAACTCAGAATTTGTCCAACTCTTTGAATATTCATAAACTTTTCGGCAGAGCTTCCCCCTGAAACTGGATGATCCGCAAAAACAGAACCAACACTATACTATACACGAGAATGGATACCCAGATAAACTGATAACATAATAACAAGATGAGACGACTGGATGACATAACAAATCCGCAGATAGAATGCCTGGACAGCACCACTGTCCTGCCTTTCGACCTAATGTTCAGAGTGTAGATCAAAGTTATAAACTTCATGGTCTTCATAAAAGTTTTAGATATATATCTTAGGATTCTGGGGATTCTTAAAGCATCTAAATATCAATTTTGTACAAGGAGTTATGATCAATATACTAACCGCTGTCAAAAGATCAAAATGATTTTCCAGATTTTAAAACGGTTGATCTTGCTGATTCGGACGTCTTTCACCTTGGATTTTAGTACCAAATTAAGTATATACAAGGTTTCCTTGATACCATTCAAGTTTATCACAAGAAACACTAAGTTTAGAACTAAGAAAAGCTTCAAAAGCTAAAAGATACATGCCTTGCTAAAAAAAAAAAGTTTAGCCTTACATACCTTTGATGTTTCTTGCTTCTCAACCTTGTTTCCCTTGAATTCAACCCCTTCTAAAGCTTAAACAACCTATAATACAGCATTTAGGTGCTTTACTTAGCCACGAAGTAATTCTAAAAACTATAGACGAAATTGAAGGTAGCATAACTTCACCTTAATCGGGTAGAGAGTTTTGACGCAATCCGTCTTCAATTTCGAGTTAAGATTGGCGTCCTTCCTTCAAAATCATAAAAGTTACTTAAAACTTAATGAGACCACTTGTTAACAGGCTTCAGTATGTTCTCATTGAATTGTTTTAGGGCCACATCCAACGTAGTTTGAAGCTTTGACATTTGTTCTTCAACCCATGATCAATTCCAGTAGCTAATACCTTTGAACTTGAGCTAGTAGATTCATCGCTAGTCAACCATCCTGAATGTAGAGCCATCACATCAAGTAGAGCCTTCGCTTCAGCAAATGTTTTACTGAAGAATGCTCCTCCAGCTGCTGCATCCAAATTTCCCTTAATTTGATCACTCATTCCCATGTAGATTCTTTGTCCCAACATCTGATCAGGAATTCCATGTTGGGGACACTTTCGTAAGCAACCTTGAACCTCTCCCAGGCTTCTGGCAAAGTCTCGAGCGGGTTCTGCCTGAACATGAGTATCTCGTCAACCATCTTCGCATTTTTGTTTGGTTGAAATTTTTTTTCATAAACTTGATCACCAACTAATCCCATGAAGTTATAGAATTGACTGGTAAAGAATCGAACCAGTCACTAGCATCATCCGTCAATGAGAATAGGAATAGCATCAGTCACACGACCTCAGCCGGAACTCGAGCATGCTTCTGAGTTTCACACACCCTCATGAACTTTTTCAAATGCTTCTGAGGGTCATTAGTAGATTTACCCACGAAAAGTACAGCGTTGGACAACAAACTGACCATAGTTTGGATGATGTAAAAACTCTCAGCTTCAAATTCCAGAAGCCGAATAGCAGAAGCCAAGTTTCCAGCCACATGCTGAGCAACAAATCTTCAGCCATCTTAATTTCTTTAGTTTTTGATTTTCTAAGTGTATTGTCAACAGTATTTTCCCTTCTCAAGGCATGTAATGTCCTCTCAATCTCTAGGCCAAATGGTTTCAACTCTACAGACTGAGATATTGTCTTTCGCATACACCTGAAGCACACCAATTCCAAAAAGTTAGTTCAACATGACAAAAGTGAAGTCAATTGAGAAATAAAACTAGTTATTTTACAACTAAAATAACACCGTGTTCCCCGGCAATGGCGCCAAACTTTGATCACGCCTAAGTACGCCGTATAAAAAGGGGCTAAGCGGTCACAACAAATATAGCTCGGTACTTAAAGTCCCGAGGTCGAATCCCATAGAGAACACTCGAAATCTAGTTGCTAATCAAACTAATTTATCTAACCAATTAACTACAAAAGGTTTATATTTGTATGATGGTTTCAATGTAACAAATGTAAATAGCAAATTATTAAAAAATAAATTAATCAAGGGTTTGGAAGTCTAGGTTTGATCTATTCAACTCCTACCCATGTGTTAGAATAATACTTTAACAAATTCAACTTGGTGTGAACACTTGTTCCAAATTCACAACTATTCACTCCCATATAATAATTATAACTTTCACTAACTAATTTCCCAATTAATTACTACACGTATCGTTCACAATCAGGGTCAATGGTCACAAATCACCGTATTGACAACCTAAATAATACCTTGGTTTTAGGTTAAAATATTGATAAGTGTTTAACCCTAACATATTAATCTATCCCTAGATACACCAGAATAATGGGAACAACCAATTGGGGGCCCTTCCAATCAATAGCAATCAAAACATAAACACTTAAACTGGAAGAATTCACAAGTTTCAATCATTAAAATAAATATTCATAGCACATAAGTAGTGAATTGGTTCAATCAACCCTAGAGTGGGTGAATTAGCCACTCATGTTCATGATAATCATATCAATATAATTCATGAATGAATAAATTACAAAAAAAGATAGAATTTAGGAAAAACTCTGTTCTTGAAGTCTCCAAAGCTCTAGCCTCTTTTTTTGCTTCTTTCCAAGTGCAAAATTCATAAAGGAGGCAAGAGAAGCTTTTATACCCTGTAGGAAACTAAGCAAATGTCCCAAAAAGCCCTTAAATTTTGAAAGAATTTCTGCTCTGCGTGGTGGCCGCTTGCCACGCGGACTCTTTTTCTTCAGCTAATTCAGCTTGCGTGGTGGTCGTGTATTCGGCCTAAAAGAGCTGAAATTTTTTTCTCCACTCCTAACAAAATACTCTATTTCTTCCCGTGTCACTCGCGTGGCACACGAATCACTTGAAATCTTTAATATCTTCACTTTTAAATCCAAAACTAGCACTTTCTTGCTCAATTCACCTCGTTCAAGTCCTACAACACCAAACAACTCAATTATTATCAACTCTTGATAATTTTGCATATAAACTCTTAAAATAACTATCATAACATGGTAAAAACACCTAAAATTATAGGTAAAATAGCCAAATATCAGTTTTTGCCTTTACTCTTTCAGTTTATTGCGGCCGTGATCATGGCAACCCATGAGCTGCGCTCGTATTTTCTTGACCATACGGTCAGCATGGTCTCCTCGACACCGGTACGGACCATATTGTCTAAACGCAGACTCTCAGAGGAGATGGCAGAATGGGCTAATATACTGGAAGAGTATGACAGTATCTACCAACCCAAAAAAGTTATCGAGTCACAGGAGCTGGAAGGTTTTACCTCAGACTTCGTAGAGAAACTAAAGCCTTTGGCAGAGGAGTCAATCAAAAGCGTAGAAACGATCAAGCCCGAATGTTAGGAGATTAGCATTGAAGTAGATCTAAAAGGGGAAGGAGCTGACCTCGATCTGTAGATCAGGACACCCACTGGGATGGTCTTCCGTATGACCGCAAGACCTCAAAGTGATGAAACAGATTATGAAGCCATAATTCAAGCTCTAGGCTAAAGCTCTTGACTTAGTCTACATACTAGGGGCCAAGAAGATAACCCTATTCAGCAGCTCCCAACTGGTCGTTGGTCAAGTCAAGGATGTTTTTACCACAGAAGGCATCTTCACGCCAGATCGCCAGGAGAGAATGAAAGCACTCTTCAAAAATTTTCAGGCATGGGAGTTTGTCTATCAGGAAGGAAGCTCAAGCGATAGCGAAGCATCCAAGGATTCATACGACCAGCAGATAGTGGTTTAGTTAACCTCCATGGACCCGATGAACCTTGAACTTTGAAGCATAGGATCCATCGCAGGCCAGCGTCACGCGCTGATCAACTACCGAAGCAAAGGAATCCTCCCTGGAGACAAATCAGAAAGCAGGCAGCTGCAAAAGTAAGTCGTTCATTATTGTTTGATTGGCACAGAGTTATACCAACGGGTTGTCAGCGGCCCAGAGGTAACATCTCCAGGCCCAGCACCCTCGAACAGGGAAGCCCAAGCACATGCCCCCGAACCTTCCGAGGATCGAGAATAAAGTATCTTTCGCTTTTTAAAAGTATTTATTTTTATGTGTAAGTTCTTTTTAAATTTGATCATAGTATTTTCATACTTATCAGGCATGTTACGGGTTTTCACCCACAGCATCTCAGGCCTAATGCCCCTTTTAAACTATTATTTCTACTTAATCAGTTTTTCTTATTCAGATCTATCCATGATCCAACTATTCATAGCCCCATCCAGACCTAGGTTGAAGTAATACACTCACTTTTCGCTACAAAAAGTAGGTACACTACTTGTTATAGCAACATCACATCTAACTCAGCCACCAGGTATTACTCATATGTTGAACTCATCAATTCGAAAACTACACCTACATGCCAACGGGGACGCCCGTTCGCATAGTGATGCGGGGCAAATTGCATCGACACCCACACTTGGTCCGGAAGTCAAGGCATGGAAGATATGAGCTCGGGCACAACTTGAAGACCATGCATTAGAGCTCAATCAAAGTGGAGGCAGGGCTGAAACCAGTGCAGGAAACAGGGGAGCCAAAGCAGGGCAAAACAGGGCAGCACTTTCTGAGCTTACTGCCTGACGAGGGAGATCTGTTCTTCGCGATCGCGTGCATGTCTGCGCGATCGCGATGAGGAAATCTCTGCTCTTCACCTTCGCGCCACCCTCCGCACGATCGCGCGCCTCAGCCACCAAGTGCTCACGCGATCGCTATTCCATTCACGCGATCGCGAAGACCAGTGGAGCAGTGCGGACCAGAAACTTGGCAAATGTTGTAATGGGAAACAATAAATAGACCCCTTAGTCATTTATTGCTTTTTAGCTAACTTTGAATGTAGAATGATATTTTCTTTGAGTGAATCTCAATGTTGAACCTGTGAACGGGTATGATTTCACTTGGTGGATTCCAAGTTGAACATCGTAACCTCTCCGATCATTCTATTTGCAAGAGCCGGGTGCCTCTTGAGGGTAGTTGCGTAGTATAGGTGATCCTTGACTTCACCCGGGGTGTATCGAGACGAGTTCCTCGGTGCTACTTAGGTAAACGTTCAAGCCTCTTCTTGCTTTTATCTCGATATCGTCATCGATATCGCCTATCTTGTTCTCATTTCCGCATTTAGTATCGTCTTTTCGTTTCCGCGTATTTTAGATTACATCAGTTGGTATCAGAGCACGGCTAGGCTTCGTTCTTACGAATCCTTGGTCTTGTTCTTGTTGTTGTTATCGTCGTGTTGTTTGTTGTTCTTATTTGAAGAAAAACAAAAAAATCCAAAAATTTGAAATCACCAAAAAAATTGCTAGAAATCGTCGTTCGTTACGATTTTGTTGTTGTTTGTTATTGGGGATTGTTTGTTATCATATTCTCATTGATTTGGTACCCTCGAAACACGATTTGAAGTCGTGAATCAAAAGCTTGAAAACCAAATCTCAAAAGTTGAGAATTCACAAAATTTAATAGAACTTGTTTTGTGTTGTGAATTCTTGGTTGTTTGGTATCGGGGATTGTTCTATATAGTTTTTCCGTCATTTTGATATCCCCATATCATCATTCGGAGTAGCGGAATGAAAATCGAACTTTGAAAATTTTAAAGTTCTTGAAAATTTGAAGAACTTACTCCGAATTCTTGGAAACGAGTTGTTTGTTCGTTGTTTGATTGGAAAAACCATTGGGGATTGTTCACTTCAGTTGAAAACACCATTTGGAAGCTTTAAAACTGAACAACAAGTTGAATTGGGGTGATTTGTGTGCCATAAATCGAGTTTGCAGTCGAGGTTCTGGTTCTGAAACGCAGGCCTGCGCGATCGCGCCCTGCTGCACGTGAACGCGCCACTTTTGCCAATTTGTTCATCGCGATCGCGCCTTACCTCACGCGATCGTGAAGGGTTCTCAATTTTGCAGAAATCCTGAATTGGGACAGATTGTTCGCAAAGCGTTCGTAACACTTTCCGCTCACCAAAACTTCAATTGTATCATCAAATATGGTGAGTTTGTAGATCACTAACCGAAAATCATCCAATTCCGAATCCATTTAGTGGCGATTCGATCTTTTACCATTTGATCGCGTCACTTCCGGTTAGTACTTTGAGGGTAACACTCCTACCCAATTAGTGCTAATTCATTGTGCGTTTAGGATCTTCGTGCCTAGAAGGAGAGTAGAGCTCAAAGAAGACTCGTAGTATATTTTTGGCTCAAGTGCTCACTTATAAAGCCGTTCGCCCATCGAGTCCCATCGATTCCACTCACCCCGAAGAGTATTTGGTTCTTGTGACTTGAGTGGTTATTGAGGTGGTTTTTCAACTACGAGGAAGCCTTTGAGATCAAGCTTGAGTGATAAATCCACCACCACTAAACGAGTGTACCCGAGTGACATTCAAAAGTGAGTGAGCGAGTGAGGACTTTTACTCTAACCTCTTTCTTGTCTTTGATTTTTGTAGGTACATGGCCGGAGACGTGTATGATACCGATGAGGTCCCGGTAAGCACTTTGGCCTACATATTGGCCAAGGTGAGATCTTTAGACCAAAGGCTTGAGAGCCTTGAAAGAGAATAGGCCCCGAGTGTCCAAAGGAGTACCGAAGGAGGTACTAATGATGAAATGTTGGGCATTCCCCAACCGTTGGGCATTCCCCAACAAGTGGGCACTCCCCACAACTTGGGCATTCCCCAAGATGGTGTAGTTACTCACTCTAAGAGTAAGTATACTACCCCTATGAGCCAACCAATGGCAAATGGGGAAGTTGGGGAGAGTGAGCGAGGTGATAACATTATTGGACCTCATCCCCACACACTTGCACATGAGAGTGGATTGAAAGAAAGAAGAGGAGAGGAAAAAAGAATTGAGAGTGAGGACACCCTTTGTCCTAACCGAATGTTATCTTTTTCTTCTTGCCATAGCTTTTGTGTAGGTACTCTTGGAGGCGAGCTAGTGGAGCCTCAACCGTTTGCCTTGGAAGGAAGACAAGAGGATGGAGAGCATCATTGTGAGCTTCGTGATGAAGGAAATGAATCCAACACTTCAAGCTATGTGAGTGCTCACGGGAGCGACTCAAATGTAAGTGTTACCTTCCCTTCTCATGAACATATTGATCCCTTGTCTTGTAGAGACTCAAAGCTAGTTGTTGCTTGTGATGCCTATATTAACCTTGCAACTAGTGAAGAGTCTAATGGTCAACTTGTGTTTGCGTGTGACCTAGTAGAGAGGAATGAAACGTCACATCATGATGTGAGCCCGGTATTCCGAGAACCTCTCTCTAGTGAAAATGTGTTAGTTGACCTTGCTTGTGGACCTTGTTATGACACACCACCAATTTTTGATAAAAAGGAGGGTGAGATATGTGATCACACCCTTATTGGTTTACTTGCCATTAGTGGGTCTATGTGTCGTAGTGGGGAAGGTAGTGACCTTGAGGAGTCTCTAGAGTATGAGATGGATCGATTTATTTTCGATGACTCCTCAAGTGCGGATGATGAACCTAGCTATGATACTATGCTTTTGCTTGACCATGAAATTGAGGTGCATGCTTTTACATTCCCATTGTTTGAGAGCATCCTTATTTGTGGTGGTGAGATGTATCGTGCTAGAATTAGGGATGAGTTGGAACCTCCGTGGTGTGAGGGATTTGATCCCATATACAACTCTTCGTTTGAAGCTTCAAGTGAGGTAGATGATTCTTCTAGTGACCCTACTCTTGTTAGTGCGGGTTATGATGATGAAGAGGCCATTGATAATGCCTTCCTTGAGAGTTTACCTTGTGAGGGGGGTTGTCTCGAGGATGAAATTGGAGGTGAGGATGTATCTCTTAGTGTGAGTATGAGAGCTTTTAAGAAGGGGAGTGGGGTAATTGCTTCGAATTGTGATTTGACTTACCTTGTCTATCCCATCCCACATGTTAACCACACTATGAGAATTGAGCATGCCAAAACCGTTGTGCCGCATTGTGAAAATATTGCATTAAAGGTTTGGTATGTTGATCATGAGCTTAGGGGTCATAGGAACTTTGATTGCTTAATCTTGAATGTTCCATGTCCTATTGGTCTCTTTGCTTGTCTTGTTGGTGAGTGCTTGTCACTAGGGAGCCAAGAACTTGTTGTCTCCTTTGGAGACATATGCTTTTTGATTTGCATTGATACTTGGCTCTATCACAAGAGTGAATTTTCCACACCACTTACCTTCACTCTCGAACGTAGGGATTGTAGGGATTTTGATAGATAAATCTTGCATGTGCCATACCCTATTGATCTCTTTATTTGTTCTTGTGTTGGGAGAACTTTGTTGTTGAACCAAGTACTTGCTAGATCCTTTGGGAGCGTGAGCTTCTTTGTTGCCATTGATACTTGGTTGTACCACAAGAGTGTGTTTTTCCACACTTGGTGCACTAAGCTACTCTTGTAGTAGGAACTTTTGTTTTTGTTGCCTTTTGATGTAGGTGATGCTACCTTGGAGGAGGACGCCTTAATTTCGAGGACGAAATCTTCTCAAGAAGGGGAGGATGATGCGGGGCAAATTGCATCGACACCCACACTTGGTCCGGAAGTCAAGGCATGGAAGATATGAGCTCGGGCACAACTTGAAGACCATGCATTAGAGCTCAATCAAAGTGGAGGCAGGGCTGAAACCAGTGCAGGAAACAGGGCAGCACTTTCTGAGCTTACTGCCTGACGAGGGAGATCTGTTCTTCGCGATCGCGTGCATGTCTGGGCGATCGCGATGAGGAAATCTCTGCTCTTCGCCTTCGCGCCACCCTCCGCGCGATCGCGCGCCTCAGCCACCAAGTGCCCACACGATCACTATTCCATTCACGCGATCGCGAAGACCAGTGGAGCAGTGCGGACCAGAAACTTGGCAAATATTGTAATGGGAAACTATAAATAGACCCTTAGTCATTTATTGCTTTTTAGCTAACTTTGAATGTAGAATGATATTTTCTTTGAGTGAATCTCAATGTTGAACCCGTGAACGGGCATGATTTCACTTGGTGGATTCCAAGTTGAACATCGTAACCTCTCCGATCATTCTATTTGCAAGAGCCGGGTGCCTCTTGAGGGTAGTTGCGTAGTATAGGTGATCCTTGACTTCACCCGGGGTGTATCGAGACGAGTTCCTCGGTGCTACTTAGGTAAACGTTCAAGCCTCGTCTTGCTTTTATCTCGATATCTTCATCGATATCGCCTATCTTGTTCTCATTTCCGCATTTAGTATCGTCTTTTCATTTCCGCGTATTTTAGATTACATCACATAGTGCCAGAAAGTCTTAAATACTCGAGTTACTAAGCAGAGACGTTCGAAGTTGGACGCAAAATTTCCCGTTTCCACACGAGCTAAAGTCGTCCCACTGTGGGCGCAACTTAAGCCGTCACCTACTGACACAAATGAAGCAGCCTTCAATGCACACACCCATCTCTTGAAGACACTAGCCCAGAAAGGCACAGAAAACACTGCTTGGCTACGCATTACACCATATGTAATTACACAAGTATAAAACTATTGATGAACGATCCTTTTATTAATAACAAACAGCCCATAGGCTCAAATATATAATTAGTTCTTCCTGAATACAACATTTGTTCATAACAATTGTAGGAAACAAAAGAAAAGGTAAGATAAAAACAAAGAGCTCCTCAAGTTTAACATGGCTGAAAATCCTCCATCTGGATTGTAGCTACAGGCCATAAACAGTCCGGAGTTCTTCCTCTAGCAGCCCAAGATATGTCGGCCTGAGCATTCCTTAAAAGCACACAGTCGTTGGTGCAACGAATGCCTGCATGCTAGATCAAAGCAAGGGACCTCGGAAGCGTCTGAGTATAGGCCTAACCTCCTCCATCTTGCCCGCTGAACTCGAAGAGAAACTTGAACTCGCCGCATAGCTTAGAAAGAAAACTTGACCATCTGAGTCAACCTCAATTGGTCAACCCAGAGTGTACAGCCCAATAGATCTTCAAGCACAAATAGGAGCTCACCAGGGATGGAGAGGTTTGAGCTGGGAACCTACCACAAGGGAGCCTCTTCCCTCATGTATCCCACAACCAACATCCGATGAGGCGTTACAACAGCGATACGACTGAACCAGCAGAACCAAGAGACAGCCCAGAGCCGTGAGCGAAGTTAAAGCTTGGTGACTCATTAATCAGCTCATAACCCAGAGCTCTGTCCTCTTGCCTGCCATGAAATGGAGTCAGACAAGTAGCCTTCAACCCTACTCCATCAAAGAGCCAACCTAAGAACCAGAGAAATCTTGGCGGAGAAGTCGCATGACAGCTGAAAGGGAAAAGCGTCCTGATCTCGTATGACAAGAAGAATATCACAGCAACCGTTGTGTTAGAAGATGAGCACACTGTAATTAGTTCATATGACACAACGAAAACATCCCAAAGGATGTCGTTACAATCCCGATCAAACTTGATGACTCGGGGACTTCATTCGTTTCTTCGTGGACGAAAAAGGAAAGGAAGATAACTAGAAGAGCTTACTCCTACGGTTCCCTTATGAATCATCCATTTGGAATGGGGAAGGTTTTCTTGGAATATCAAACTAGGATCGAAGGCAAACATTTTTGAAGGAAGAAAAGTTTCTCACTATCATAAGAAATTGTTGAAGAAGTGAAGTATTTTCTGAGAAGGAGTTTGTAATTTTTCTACTGTCATGAAAACCCTATTTATAGGGAGAAAAGAGATAAGAATGACATATAAAACGGTCAAGCGTTATTATTGCTGGAGATATAAAATGATTCAGAGTAGTTACTGGCAGTTCTTGGAAAGGTGCATGGATTCGGTATCAATTAATCAGATGAAAGAACGTGGAGTTTTTGAAGAAATCAGCATCATTCTTTGTCAAAGAGACTCCGAGTCTCAAGGAGTCGGTGAGATATATTTTCACATCCGTTTTGCACACCGTTTTCACTTCCTGACTGCTTACGTCAGCACTAAGCAAGTGGGGGGACTGACTGTGTGAGCAAAAATATGCTACCTACTATTACGGGGATACAAGTCCAGCTGGCGAGACTAGACTTATCTTATAAGTCACCGGGCACAAAGGATACACACCTGTTCTACGAGTTATGACCGTTCAGGCAGTACGGGCATAGAACGAAGGGCATACATCCTGCTGTCTTAGGTTACAGTCTCTTAGTTAGGGTTTTGTATATACCACTGCCTTGAGTTATTGGCCCATAGCCTAATTAGTGTTTGTATTTTACCTTAATTAGGACAGGATATCCACTACTATAAATACCATCCCATACATTGTATTGTACAACTTAGCGATTCACCACGGAATCCGGACATTCTCAAGGAATAAGACTACTTTACTCTTCTTGCTCATTGTCGACACCCATTTTTCCCCGAACCTGGTTAGAGTTCGAAACATGGCTCGACTTATTGGGACTCGCGGGTAAAGACTTGGAGTCGCCACCTAATAATTTATTTAACTAGGCGTATTAGGGCACCTACTTTATTTCTAGTCAATTTTAATGTTAACTCCGTAACTTGATCTACGAACCGGAAATTCTGAGTAAGGGTTCAAATTAACCCAAGAGGAAGGTGTTAGGCACCTCTCAGATTCCACCAAGTGTGGTTCCCGGCCGGACTAAATAATTGGGATTTAAAATAAATTAAACTTAATAAAATTGAACAGTTTTCACTAGAATATACAAGTACACAAAATTGAATTTAAAGTAAAGGATTCAACTTCTCGAATTGTTTTCTTCCTTAGCAAACTTCAATTAAATAGACCTTGCAAAATAAACGAAATTAGTTAGTGTGCCGAAAATTGAACAATAAGCCGAAAATACAATAGTAAATATTTTGAAACATTTGTCTCCTCCAATGATGTCGCTTTTAATGAATCTCGTCAGGAAGTACCTCGCAAAAATATAAAAGTGAATTAGTAAAGTAACAAACGACAAAAATAAGTAAAGTAGTAGTAGTAGTAGTAGTAGTAGTAGTAATAATAATAATAATAATAATAATAATAATAATAATAATAATAGTAAAGGTAATAGAATAATAATAACGATAATAATAAAAAATAAAAATGTTATTAATAATAAAAATAACAGTAATTATAATCATAATAATAATAGTAATAAAAGGAAAATAAAAGGAAAAAGGGAATTTTTGAAAGTTTAGGCTCAGAATATGTATTGCGTCAAGAAGAGCTTAGGGATGTCAATACGGCTGCAAACACGGAGCCGGTCGTGTTGCCATGCCAAGCACTTCCAATCCCACTACTCCGCTATCGCTTACTTTGCAAAATGATATGCATCGTCATCGCCTATTTGTTTTTCGTAGGGGCAAAAATCGTAGGGGCATTTGTGTGGGACGGGACGTGTATTAGGCCTCCAAATTGTCATCGGCCTAAGTGTAGTATCATGTCCAAGACTAGTCCCGAATTTATGCTCAAAATGTACATGCTAAACTGCATCACCAATAAACGAATCAACTGCATAACAAGAGAAATAAACGAGTCAACCGTTCAACAAGATAAGTAAATGAATCAACTTAGACCAAAAAAAGCAGAACCATTCAGCTGCAGCAATTAAGAAACAAACATACAAAATTGCTTATGCAGATAACAAAACAAACGAAGCCCAAAACCCATAACCACTATAAATCAATTTCGCAAAGCAAAATGAGATCAAGGTCACCCTTGCTCACAACCAGAGATTCTTCAGTGCAGTCACAGTGTAGCAGTGACCGGGAACAAACAACCAAGTGCGGCGGAGACCCAAGACGATTTTTGACTCCACATCCAAATTGTGATGGAGATTTCAATAGGTCATGCGAGAGCCTCAGAGCACCGCAGCGACAGTGACAACGACCAGAAATGGAGGAGCGACAGCCCGGCAGACCTTGGTAAACTCCGGCGACCCCATCGGCGTCGCTACTACTCCGAATCTTTTCTCGCTTAGTTCCTCTTCCTGTCGACAAATATTCAATAACAAGAGCCATAATGAAAAGGGAAAATCGAATAAATATAGAGAAATAGCGAATATGCGATGGGGTTCCCGATCCGGGTCCCGTTTTGTACTACTCCCTGCTTCTGATTGTTTTCCGTCGGAATTAATGGTGGCTTCCCCGTGAGGTGTGGGTGTTGTATTGTATCTGTGCGTTTGGGGTGTACGTGAGATGTATGGGTGTTGATGGCTTTGAAAGAGGTCTGTGTGTGGTGAGTCTTGGGATGGGTATTGAAGACGATGGTCCTGTGAGGAGAGGGGAGGAAGAAGGTGAGGGAGATGGGTCTGCTGTATTGATGTGTTGTGCGTGTGGGAGAGGGAAGCTGTCCGTCCTCAAAATGAAGGAGACAACATGGTTTTATAGGTGAAAATAGAAAAGAGACGTTGGGAGAAGAAACATAAATATGGAAAAGAATGATTGTGAAATATGAGAATTATTTGGTGAAATTGGTACGTAAAAATAGAGAATGATTCAAATGAATTCTTGGAAAAATTCAAAAAGTTGCCGTAGGAATACTTTTGGTAGATATGGTAACCGACAATTAAGGCTAGGAATTTCAGCTAGGTGATTAGAATTTGGCCACCTATTTACTGTGATCAAATAAACAAATAATAAAACTAGTTGCTTAAAACAAATGTAAATGGACATAAACAATTGCATATGACCGTAATGTAGCACAAATAAACATAAATGATTAGAATGGATAAGTATCAATCACCGCAATAATTAGGTAAATTTAATAATACGGCAAGTAGTTGGACAATTAGCCTCTGACGATGACTAGAGCAGTACAATTGTATAATAGTCTCAATTAAGTAAACATTTTACTTAAAGGAAATTAATAATAGGGAGATATGCAAATAATGCGTGATAACTAATGCCAAAGGCAAGGAAAATTACTATTGTATCTTAAAGATAAATATAGCCATGAGACAGAGTAGATTGACACAGGAGGGACAAAATTGGGTGTCAACAGCTGCCCCTCTTTGCTCGAGGATGATGAAAGAGTCTTCGGGCAAAGATAGTTGACGGAGTAGCCAATTTTGTCACGACTGGCATGCAAAATGATTGAAAAGGGAAAATTGGAGTTTTGGGGGGTATTTTTTTGCCGAACCCCGGTCTCTGAGTTGCCTACATATCTCGGGTTTCACGAGAATCAGGCCGTGTGTTGTTCTAGAATGGCATGTTGCCTGTGTGAGATGTTTATGACGCACGATTTTAGATGTCAGGAGTAAACTTGTCGGAGTATGTAAAGTTTACATTGGTGTATGCTTTGCCTTTTGGCAGGATGAATGAAGAATAAAGTAAAGGTATTGTCGGAGATGAAATAGCATCGGTAGATCGAGCGTGGAAAAAGGGGCTTATAATCATCCTAGTTATGAAGATGTGGTGCACGACACACCCATAAAGAGGAGTTTACAAGGACATGTTTTCCACTTCATCTCGATAAATGAGCAATCTCGCCTTCGATGTTGCCTTGACCGAGCTGGGAACATTTGGGGAGCGAGTTTTATGAATGCGCACGATTCAAGCTGACGGGCACGATTAAGCACAAAAAATACGCACGATTGACGCGACTGGATATTGATAGGGAGGAATACAAAACTGACATCCCATTGACAAGGAAGGATTAGGTAGGCTACTGGTACGAGTATGGCATTGTTTGTAGGGTTAAACTTTGCTTTGTATGTGTTTGAGGTTTTGTGGTTGCATGATTGGTAGTGATATTGGGAACAGGCGTGAGAGTATGGCAGAGGGGCTTGTCGAGAAATCAGGGAGTACCCTGCAGCAAAATTATGACAAATGCAATAGATACAAAGATAAAGATAAAGTAAACTTCCCTGTTGAGTCGGCGTGGATGTTTTGTCTCATGCTTGTTTGATTGGTGTCTCATCCAAATGTCTTTCCAATGCTATGCCCACCGATGCGGACTTTACTCTGTTGCAAATTATTGTCATGTTCACCACTGTGAACCTTATATATCTTATGTTGCTTTCAATGTTGAACTGTATACATAGGCACTGATCCTGTGTTCCTTCAATGGTTGAACTGCCCACAAACGCGGACCCTATTATCTACAATCGCAGATTCTATGCTTGATCAATAGTTGGTTTGTCCACGAACGCGGACCTTACTGCTCCAAATTGCTGAACTATGTCCATATATGCAAACTTTATATATGTCCATCGACATGGGTTATATGCTTCTTTCATTGTTGTCATGTCCACAAACGCGGACCTTATATATCCATCGACATGGATTCAATGCTTCTTTCATTGTTGTCGTGTCCACAGACGCGGACCCTATATATCCGCCGACGCAGAATCTATGCTTGTCAAATGTTGTCATGTCCACCAGACGTGCACCCTATATATCCACCGACATGGATTCTATGCTTCTCAAATTTGAAGTCACGTCCACAGACGGACCTTACACTATTGTCATTGCTGTCATGTTCACCACTGCGAACCCTATATATCCGCCGACGCAGATCCTATGCTTTTCCAATTGATGTAATGTCCACAGACGCGGACCCTATATACCCACCAACATGGATTCTATGCTCTTCAAATTGATGTCGTGTCCACAGACGCGGACCCTATATATCCGCCGACGCAGAATCTATGCTTGTCAAATGTTGTCATGTACACAAACGCGAGCCCCAGATCATTTTCATTGTTGAATGTGTCCACCGATGCAGACCAAATATGCTTCCTCAAATTAATGTCATGTCCACAGACGCGGACCCTATATATCCACCGACATGGATCTATGCTTGTCAAAATGATGTTGTGTCCACAGACGCGGACCATACATATCCGCCGACGCAGATTCTATATTCTTCAAATTGATGTCATGTACACCGCTGCGGACCATATATCCACCGACATGGATCCTATGCTTGTCATGTCCACCGATGCAGACCCTCTACATCCACCGACATGGATTCTATACTTCTCAAATTGATGTTATGTCCACCGCTGCGGACCCTATATATCCACCGACATGGATTCTATGCTTGTCATATTTATGTCGTGTCCACAGACGCGGACCCTATATATCCACCGACATGGATCTATGCTTGTCAAAGTGATGTTGCTTTGCAGGAGTTGTTAGGTATACTCGGTACCTGTGTGAACCTACGATCAAAGAAAAATTTGTGAGTTATCGGGGGAAGTCAACTTGCGTATTTGTTGTGTTGCATTCTGCTGCTATATATCGTATAATTGTCCCCTTGTCATGTTGTTTCTTCATCGGGCTGTCCACCCTTCAGGCTGTATACCCTACAAACAAAAGTAAAGTATAGCAAAGAAAAACTGAATGCTTATCATTGTTAGGTCGGGTTGCATATCCTGCAAGCAAAAAGTAAAGCAATGTGCGACAAATAGAATGCTTTTGTTAAATCATGCAATGCACTAAGGAGGCTATTGTGTTGCTATTGTGAGGACTTTCTTGAAATTTTTGAGGGGATCTCAAAAATTTCTGCCCCAGTGTCGGTTTGCGTCTTTTGGAATTTTTGAGGGGATCCTCAAAAATTCTGCCCCAGTTAATTGTTCAGGACATATCACCGAGAAAAGGTGGTTGTATGGTACTGAACACCAAATGTATTGGCTAGAAATCTGCACTCGTCCTTTAGTGTGACGATTGGGTGTGTTGATGACTATGAGTATGTAGATATTTGCATACTTAGATTGAGGTTTGATATTTATATTTTGCCGGATTTGGAGATTGTCCAAAATTGTATTTGTCTTAGGTTGTGACGAGGTGTCTTCATGTTTTGTGCTTTCGAAGGTCATGGAGCCAAATTGATGAATCAGCTTGTGCAAAGGTTTTTTTGTGGTTTGGGAGTTGCAATTTTCCCTTGTTGGTTTTTTGTTGTACCACTGTTTTGCTTTGGGTCAACCAGACTCTGAACTTTGTGTCCTAGTATTGGATGTCTTTGCGGTGTCGTAGTGTTAAATGTATTGACGACGAGTGTAGATCATGTTGGAATCGAATTGAGAAATGGGTATCTATGGGGTCGTTTGTATGTTGGGTGCAATATCTTTTGATTGGGCTAAGGAGTAAAGGTGCGGGGTCTTGTATGTTGAGCTTGCTAAAATTGTCGTTGAAACTCTTGCAGATGGGAGGTTGTTTATTATGTGAATTGGGTGTGGTGTGAGGTTATGAGCTCGGTCGTATAGGAATATGATTTCCTTGTTGTGACTCTCGTGTAATGCAGGTTGTACGCTCTTGGTGTTATATGCTGGTGGTTCAAAGGGCTATATTACCGGAGAAAATGTTTTCAGTTTGGCTTGCCGTTTCGGCTTTCTATATGCAAATTCTTGACCAACTTCGGTGTTCAAGTACAACGCAACCGTAACAGAGCGGTGAAATGTACAAAACTGTGTGGGCACATTAGCAAAGACTTGAAGCAAAAATGACACGTAAGCTTAAGAGAGTGCCTAGACCGCAGATGATGAAATAGCGCTTGAATTTGGAGGCTGTGATAGAATGCACATGTATCACAAGAGATTGTCTAAGTGCTTTATGTAGCGATCAAGTCAGGAATTTTGATCAAACGACCGATGCTTGTTCAAACGGGAGATGAGGAGTTGGTGTTAATGTAGAATGGTAAAGATGTTGTGTAAGGAATAGACTGTGTTGTGCGACAGAGAATATCTTTTGTCTTGGTATTCGACTTAACCCAACCTTTGGATAATAGGTTTTGAGTTGGGTAGTGAGTTAGAGATAGTTTGGACATGTGAAATATTTTAGATATCAGAATCTGGGTGTAGAGTAGGGAGATGAGATGCCTGCCCAAAGAGGAGATAGGATTTGGGAAGAGATTCCTTTGGAGATCTAGAGTAACACACAAGTTCATGCAATGCGCACACACATCAAATAAGGAAATGCATCCTATAATGTAAAGGATCGTTTTACGCACGATGAATTTGAGAAATCGCTTTGTGCCACATGCGTCATTTCGTTTGCTGCAAAATGCGCAGTCTAAAAGAGAATATTGCATTGATCTTTATTATAATGGTTGATATTTAAACAACGTAAGGGAAGGAAAAAACTAAATATTGCTAGAAAATCAGATCATGGCCTGAGCGAGCATTCTTCATGTTGCTCTATTCTCAGAAGATTCATCTTCTTCCTCTTCGGATGAATCTTCGCTAGACGAACTTGCCCCTGACGAGTCTCCTTGGAAGATGATATTGTCTGCATCGGTTAGGAGCCGGGATATGTCGAAGGTGAAGTTTTTCAACATTTCCCAAGCTTTCCTTCCTTTCTCTTCTATTCCTTTATCAGCCACAGAGTCCATTCCTTCGCTAGCCCATACACCGATAGACTCTATGCGTTTTGTCAGGAGTTCTGCCTTATTGCGCCATTTGTCTTTTTCTTTGTTCTTTGCTTCGACCAAACTTTGCTTCTTCACTATTTTCTCTCGTGCCTTCGCCAGTTGTTTGTGTAGCCTCTTGCATTCAGATTCTAATTCATCAGCACTTCTTTTCCTTTTTCTTGTTGCTTTTGGTTGAACTGCCTTTGCTATGTCTTTCCTTAGCCAGTCTGGATAATCTTCATCATAGCCTACGTCAAACCTGTCTCGTCCAATAGTCTCGATTCCCATTCGTTGCCTTTCTTTCCAAAGTTCTATTATCCTATCTTTGAATGGTACCACTCCTCCGAAAATATCAGCTTTGAAACTTCTGATGTCCGCAATTTGGGGTACAATCTGCTTTCTCCCCGCTTGTCTAAGTGCCCTCAAAGGAGTGTATGGGTAAACTCCTCTAAAGCCCACTAAGATGAGAAATGAGTCTCTTTCGGATCGTGTGATTACTGTTGTGCCGGGAAAGTAATCAAACATCCATTGTATGTTTTCAGATGTCAATTGAGAGAGTTTGTGGTGCCAGCCTTCGATTGTTGTTGGCCGGTCCCACTTTTCAAGAGCAGTGTCCATGCGGGCGGTATGAGTCAAGACGTAGTTTTCTCTTGGTATGGAGTGGAAGCCTTGGTCTGTGAAGTTCTTCTTGTGCAAATGCTCCATCAACCAAATTTGTAAAAGCAAATTGCAACCTTCAAAGAAAACAGCTCCCTTCTTGCATCTTTCTAAAGCTCGGTACATCTCTGCAACAATCATCGGTACCAAAGTGTATGTCTTGTTAATGTCTTTGAGTAAGGTGTCAGCAATTGAGACCATGCAAACATCAACTCGTCCTTTGTGCTGTGGAAAGACGACGATCCCTAAAAAGCTGGTGAGAAAAGCAAGTATCCTTCGCTCTTGCCAATCTGCCTGGTCAATGTTGAAATAGCCTTCCGATTCCTGAAATGTTTCTTCATACCCAAATTTGATGTAGAGGGAAGTCAGAGAAATTCCCGACTGCCTTATATTGTCTGTTCATAACTCGGGCTTAAACCCTACCATTTCGAAGAACTCCTCGGGTGCAATGTTCTTAGGCATCAAGACTTCTTCACTTTCAAATGGTAATTGGGTTAACCCGCCTATTTCTTCCAGTAATGGTGTCAACTCTACGCTCCCAAAGTGAAAAATTGCTTGGTCCGCATCCCAATAGTGTACTGCTGCTTCTACTATCCCTTTTATTGCCGTGTGCTCCATTAGTGAAATCAGGTTCCCCAATACTACTTTAACTCGGTCTTGTTGATCTATGCTTAAGTTTTTCCACCAATCTCTTAGCAACTGAGGGACTTCAGCAACCATGTCAAATGTTCTAGTGGCCATGATCTTTTGGAAAAGGTGAAGGAAGGAGAAGAAAAGGAAGGAATATTCCTAAATTTTGGTTGTAAGCAAACGATTAACGTATGGCACGAGCTTTTGAAAATGATGCAGTATGAAATATGAAGGGAAGTGTCGTTATAGATTGAGAACCCTTTAGACACTTTAGAAGGAAATTGCTAATGGACTTTTAACAAACCACGGGTGGCAAGTCTTTATATAATGCCTAAAGGATAGATGCGCACTATGTGTCATCCCGTCTATCGAACGGTCAATTCTGCTTCATATTGGGCCTTTAATGCCTTTTCGGTTACCCTTTGTGCGTTTGAATAGCATTGAATGCAGAATAATTCCAACCGCTTAGGAATAAACAGTCGTTTCTGATTCAGTTTCGGCTTTGATGCCTCTTGGGTTACTATTTGTGCCTTTGAATGGCATTGAATGCAGAATAATTCTCATAAACGGTCTACATTTGCACGTTCAATCCTTTAAGTATATGACAATAAATCATGTTTAACACTTTTTTTAAAGCCAAAAAACCCGTTCAGATTATTTGAACAAGTTGGCCTATTAGACTTGAGAACAAGTCGACTAATGATATGTCATGATGCATGATTCCTAGCATTGCTACTAAAGAATGAAGTTGGCTAGATCGAATTTTATTATCCTCCTAAGCGGACAACTCAGGAGTGGGAACGTCTTGGGCCAAATAGGTTCCAAGTTGTTCCCCCTAAAAGGAGATTTTTGCGAGGGAAGAGGTGGTCGTAACCAACGCACGATTTAGAAACTTGCCAGGAGCGGCGGAAGGTATGCATGATATGTACAATTTTTTTTTTTTTTTTTTTTTTAAAATGCACAAGTTTTGAAAGAAATGCATATGTCTTGTAAAATGATGCACACATATTGAAATATTTCGTAAAATGATTTTAGAAGGATAAGAACAAAACAAATGCGTTAGTTTCAAAAGATATGATTAATATAAACTAGACAATATTAAAAATCATGAAAAAAGAAAAAATGCACATATTGATATTTTACAAAATAAGTTTTAAAAGAGATAACAAAACGAACACACATTAGTTTTGAAAAATAGAGTTAATAGAAACTAGACAATATTAAAATGAAAAAAGAATTAAATAAAGTGAAATTGTTTTTAAAAAGATTTATCAATTTTATAGAAAGGGTGCACATATTGAAGCATTTCAAAAATGATTTTAAAAAATGAGTAAAAAGAGAAAACGAAACAAACAAGTTAGTTTTAAAAAATAGGATCATGGAAACTAGACAAAAGAATTATGAAGTGAAATTGTATAAAAGAAAAAGATTTTGCAAAATTTATGAAAGATTAGAAAATAGTAGAAGTGTTGGACGCTTTGTAAGAACCTTCCAAGAGTGGGTTTACTAGACAAGAACATGGTTCCCCTAGGCGGACAACCAAGGGGTGGGAACGTTTGGAGTTGTTGGTTGTACCACGGACCAACTTACCCCAACCGTTCCCCCTAAAGGGTTTTTTGAGAGTGAAACGGCCGTGAGATCCACGTAACTGTTTAATGTGTGTGCAAGTGTAAAAAGAATTCCAGGAGTGGAGGAAATATAAACGAAATAACAATTACAAATAATTAATAAAACGCAAATGAAATAGAATACTAAACTTCATACCTGCAAAAGGAAAAGAAAGAAATATTAGTTTTGAGAAATAACGAAAATAAGAAAATACATGCAAAGAATCCCAATTAAAAGTCCGTTATGGTTTGAACCTTGATTTCCCCAGCGGAGTCGCCATTCTGTCGACACCCATTTTTCCCCGAACCTGGTTAGAGTTCGAAACATGGCTCGACTTATTGGGACTCGCGGGTAAAGACTTGGAGTCGCCACCTAATAATTTATTTAACTAGGCGTATTAGGGCACCTACTTTATTTCTAGTCAATTTTAATGTTAACTCCGTAACTTGATCTACGAACCGGAAATTCTGAGTAAGGGTTCAAATTAACCCAAGAGGAAGGTGTTAGGCACCTCTCAGATTCCACCAAGTGTGGTTCCCGGCCGGACTAAATAATTGGGATTTAAAATAAATTAAACTTAATAAAATTGAACAGTTTTCACTAGAATATACAAGTACACAAAATTGAATTTAAAGTAAAGGATTCAACTTCTCGAATTGTTTTCTTCCTTAGCAAACTTCAATTAAATAGACCTTGCAAAATAAACGAAATTAGTTAGTGTGCCGAAAATTGAACAATAAGCCGAAAATACAATAGTAAATATTTTGAAACATTTGTCTCCTCCAATGATGTCGCTTTTAATGAATCTCGTCAGGAAGTACCTCGCAAAAATATAAAAGTGAATTAGTAAAGTAACAGACGACAAAAATAAGTAAAGTAGTAGTAGTAGTAATAATAATAATAATAATAATAATAATAATAATAATAATAATAATAATAATAATAATAATAATAATAATAATAGTAAAGGTAATAGAATAATAATAACGATAATAATAAAAAATAAAAATGTTATTAATAATAAAAAATAACAGTAATTATAATCATAATAATAATAGTAATAAAAGGAAAATAAAAGGAAAAAGGGAATTTTTGAAAGTTTAGGCTCAGAATATGTATTGCGTCAAGAAGAGCTTAGGGATGTCAATACGGCTGCAAACACGGAGCCGGTCGTGTTGCCATGCCAAGCACATCCAATCCCACTACTCCGCTATCGCTTACTTTGCAAAATGATATGCATCGTCATCGCCTATTTGTTTTTCGTAGGGGCAAAAATCGTAGGGGCATTTGTGTGGGACGGGACGTGTATTAGGCCTCCAAATTGTCATCGGCCTAAGTGTAGTATCATGTCCAAGACTAGTCCCGAATTTATGCTCAAAATGTACATGCTAAACTGCATCACCAATAAACGAATCAACTGCATAACAAGAGAAATAAACGAGTCAACCGTTCAACAAGATAAGTAAATGAATCAACTTAGACCAAAAAAAGCAGAACCATTCAGCTGCAGCAATTAAGAAACAAACATACAAAATTGCTTATGCAGATAACAAAACAAACGAAGCCCAAAACCCATAACCACTATAAATCAATTTCGCAAAGCAAAATGAGATCAAGGTCACCCTTGCTCACAACCAGAGATTCTTCAGTGCAGTCACAGTGTAGCAGTGACCGGGAACAAACAACCAAGTGCGGCGGAGACCCAAGACGATTTTTGACTCCACATCCAAATTGTGATGGAGATTTCAATAGGTCATGCGAGAGCCTCAGAGCACCGCAGCGACAGTGACAACGACCAGAAACGGAGGAGCGACAGCCCGGCAGACCTTGGTAAACTCCGGCGACCCCATCGGCGTCGCTACTACTCCGAATCTTTTCTCGCTTAGTTCCTCTTCCTGTCGACAAATATTCAATAACAAGAGCCATAATGAAAAGGGAAAATCGAATAAATATAGAGAAATAGCGAATATGCGATGGGGTTCCCGATCCGGGTCCCGTTTTGTACTACTCCCTGCTTCTGATTGTTTTCCATCGGAATTAATGGTGGCTTCCCCGTGAGATATGGGTGTTGTATTGTATCTGTGCGTTTGGGGTGTACGTGAGATGTATGGGTGTTGATGGCTTTGAAAGAGGTCTGTGTGTGGTGTGTCTTGGGATGGGTATTGAAGACGATGGTCCTGTGAGGAGAGGGGAGGAAGAAGGTGAGGGAGATGGGTCTGCTGTATTGATGTGTTGTGCGTGTGGGAGAGGGAAGCTGTCCGTCCTCAAAATGAAGGAGACAACATGGTTTTATAGGTGAAAATAGAAAAGAGACGTTGGGAGAAGAAACATAAATATGGAAAAGAATGATTGTGAAATATGAGAATTATTTGGTGAAATTGGTACGTAAAAATAGAGAATGATTCAAATGAATTCTTGGAAAAATTCAAAAAGTTGCCGTAGGAATACTTTTGGTAGATATGGTAACCGACAATTAAGGCTAGGAATTTCAGCTAGGTGATTAGAATTTGGCCACCTATTTACTGTGATCAAATAAACAAATAATAAAACTAGTTGCTTAAAACAAATGTAAATGGACATAAACAATTGCATATGACCGTAATGTAGCACAAATAAACATAAATGATTAGAATGGATAAGTATCAATCACCGCAATAATTAGGTAAATTTAATAATATGGCAAGTAGTTGGACAATTAGCCTCTGACGATGACTAGAGCAGTACAATTGTATAATAGTCTCAATTAAGTAAACATTTTACTTAAAGGAAATTAATAATAGGGAGATATGCAAATAATGCGTGATAACTAATGCCAAAGGCAAGGAAAATTACTATTGTATCTTAAAGATAAATATAGCCATGAGACAGAGTAGATTGACACAGGAGGGACAAAATTGGGTGTCAACACTCATTATTTCTCTCTTTTACTTATTTACTTTTCTATCGTATTTACGTATTGTTTGTGACCTTCTTCTAAATTAATTGTTAAACCTAGGCGACCGATTTTAGGCATAAACAAAAGTCAGTCAAAAATGAGTTTCCAACAGGACGAGACAAAGTTGAAAGAGTACAAAAGAATAAAAAACAAAGAGGTGAACCCAGTCGAGTCGAACCCCAAGTAGTCAAACCCCATATAGTCGAACCCCAAGTGTTTGTTAATGAACTCATGGTGCTGGTATGCATACAGCCTGAGAGAGAAGACACTCAACGCATAGCGCTAGTACGTAGAGAGACTGAGAGAGAAGACACTCAACCCTTGGCGCTGGTACGTATAGAGCCTGATATAGAAGACACTCAATCCATGGCTTTGGTATGTATAGAGCATGTGAGGAGGGAAGACAAGTGGGAAGACACTGATGATTTATTTGCGCAAATAGATGCTTTTGACGATGATAATGAGGTCACACGGCCTTAGAGAGATGACATGGGGGATTTTTTGAATAACTGGATTGATGCTGATTTAGGTGTTGATCTTGATAGTGTGAATGGGAATGAGGGTGACATTGGTGAAGGTTGCCATAATGATATTGGTGCTGATGATGATGGGAATGAGGGTGACATTGGTCAAGGTTTCTGCAATGATATTGGTGCTGGTGATAACGGGAATAAAGGTGATGATGAATTGTAGGTTCAGTCTAATGAATTGGATGGTTCTAAGGATGCTTATTCTGATGAAATTGAAGAAGAAGAGGGTGATTACAATGAAGAAGATGATTCTGATTATAATGAAGAAGAGGATGTAGATTCTAATGAAGACAATGATGATAATTTTAATGATTTTATGGACAAAGAAGTGGATGTTGATGCTGAAGCTAGTCTGGAAGAAGAAGTGGGAGTGGATGGGGATGTGGATGCTGAAGGTAGTATGGAGGAAGTTTCAGGTGATTTTGGTGCCGATATGGACCGCTTGTCGGTGGATGAGTGCACTTATCTACTTGGCCTGATAATATTAAAGCCTTCCCTTCAAAAATATGTATTCGATCCAGTATTTCTTGAGTTTTTAAGTTCAAAGTGTTGTTGGAATAGTTGGACTTAATGACGTTTAAGCAAAGTGTGTGTGGGTTTTTATTGAAAAGGTCTGATAATTGGAAGTTTAATGGTAAGCTTGTGCACTGATTTCTTATGCGTCTTGTGATTTGTATCAGTTTAGTTCAGCTCAGTCTTCAGTTTCAGATTCAGCAAGACTTCAGTTTATATTCGGATCAGGTTTAGTACGTTCTTCAGATTTTCAGCTACATTGCTATGCTCCTGCTCGTATTTACATATTTATATTCCAGCCTTACAATTTCATTCAGCTATGATATAATATTTATTCATGCCTTACATACTTTGTACATATCGTAATCACGCCCTTTTCTGGGGCGCTGCATTTCATGTCGTGCAGGTACAGAGAGATCAGACCCTGAGCCACGTTAGTAGGCTATCTACCAGCTGTTGAAGTCACTCCGTCTTTTTCCAGAGTTTACTACTTTTTGTATGTTGTACAGATATCGAGTAGGTATGGCGGGGCCTTGTCCCGTCCTTTGTATATTCAGTTCAGCACTCTTAGAAGCCTGTAGATATGTCCCTGCATTGTTGTGTCAGCATGTTATGTATGTCAGCCTGTGTTAGTCGTGTCATCCTTCCAGACTTTATGCTTTCAGCAGATATGTATGTATATATGACTAAGTTGCCAGCTTATCTCTATTATTAATAGATTATTAGTGGGTTTAGCGATGATCGGCACTCAGTGTAGGTTTCTATCACAGCCCTAGGTTGGGTCTCGACAAAAGTGGTATCAGAGCAGTTCAGTCCTAGGGTGTCTACAGGCCGTGTCTAATAGAGTCTTGTTCAGGAGTATGTTGCACGCCATACTTATGAAAAGGAGGCTACAAGGCATTTCAAAATAGTTGTCTTTCTTTCTTCTCTAGATCGTGCGATAGGGCCATGATTTTAGAATTCACCCTTCTAACCAATGTTTTGAATACAGTGATGCCGCCGATGAAACTAACACCTGCCCAGAAGGGCAAGGCTATTGCCGGCTAAGGTACTAGTAGAGTGCCACCTGAGGTGGATGAGAGTGAAGAGTCCAGACCTGAGGCTCCATCTAAGGCCTTACATATCCCTTCAGTTCAAGGTGATATTAGAGGTACTGCAGCTACCATACCTCCAGCTCCTCAGCCTGATAGTCAGGGGTAGGAAGTGAGGGATGCCATCAGATTATTGGCCAGTGTTGTAGTTGCTCAGATTAGACGACATAGTGCAGATGCCCAGGGAAATACTGGATCCAGGATCAGGGATTTTATCCTACTAGAGCCTCAAGTCTTTACTGAATCCCATACAGGAGAGGACCCTCAGGATTATCTAGTGAGGATAGCCAGGCTGTTGAGGGTCATGCACGTGTCAGAGACAGAGTCAATAGAGTTGGCTGCATTCAGATTGCATGACCTAGCAGCAGGATGGTATCAGACATGGGAGCTATCTAGAGGGCCAGATGCTACTACGGCGACTTGGAAGGAATTCTTGGATGCCTTCCTTAATCAGTATATGCCTTTAGAGACACAGAGAGTACATGCTGATCAGTTCCTGACCTTGAGACAAGGAAGTTTGAGTGTAGAAGAGTATAGTTATAGCTTTAATTCTTTAGCAAGGTTTGCCCCCACTGTGGTAGCAAGTATGGAGGATAGAATTCATAGGTATGTAGTGGGACTAGGTCCACACCTGGTGAATGAGTGTATGACTATTGCTATGTAGCCATGTATGAGCATATCACGCATTCAGGCGTTTGCTTTATCACTTGAGGAGAGGAAGCAGAAACAGAGAGCCGACAGGGATAGAGTGTCACATAAGAGGGACAGATTTTCTGGTTCGTTTTGAGAGACGTCTGGAGCGAGTAGATAGCAGAGTGTTAGATAGCCACCAGCTAGTATACCTCCACAGTCCCGTGTCCCGAGATCTGATAGACCTCCTCAGTTTAGAGCTAGTCAGGCATCACGGACTTCAGGATTTCAGCACTGTGGTACTTCTATACCGGCTAGTCAGACATATCCCAGATGTTCAGATTGTGGTAGATGCGACTTGGGCCCATGTCAATTAAGAGTTGATACTTGTTATATTTGTCGCGAGGCAGGCCATTTCATGAGAGATTGCCCGACTAGGGTTGGTACTGGTGCAGCCCAGCCAGCTAGATCAGCAGTAGCTTCCTCAGCACCAGCACGCCCTCAGGGGCTAGTTCCTTAGGCACCACCAGGTCGTGGTAGAGGTCGAGCTCCTACAGCAGGCGGTACTCAAAACCGCAACTATTCTCTTATTGGTCGACAGGACCAAGAGGCTTCACCAGATGTAGTCACAGGTATTCTGTCAATAAATTCTCTCAATGTATATGTGTTGATAGATCCTCGTTCTACACTATCATATGTTACTCTCTTTGTTGCTATTAAATTCAAAATAGAACCAGAGGCTATTAGACCTTTCGAGGTAGCCACTCTCGTTGGTGATTCTGTAGTAGCTAGGCGTGTTTATAGAGGTTGCACAGTGATGATTGGTGAATGTAGCACTACAGGTGACTTAATTGAGCTAGAAATGGTTGATTTTGATGTTATTCTCGGTATGGATTAGTTGTCTTCTTGTTACGCTAACGTTGACTATAGAGCGAAGGCAGTCCAGTTTCACTTTCCAGGAGAATTAGCTATACAGCGGCAGGGTGTTTCTGCATCGCCAAAGGGTCTGTTTATTTCTTACCTTAAGGCAAGGAAGCTAATCACAAAAGGCTGCTTATATCATATTATTCATGTTCGAGACTCAGAGAATGAGACGTCGACTCTTGAGTCAGTTCCGGTAGTGAATAGGTTCCCTGATGTGTTTCCAGATAAGTTACCTGGTCTTTCTCCAGAGCGCGAGATTGATTTTCCTATTGATGTAGTACCAGGTACGCAACCCATATCCATTCCACCCTATAGGATGGCACCAGCAGAATTGAAAGAACTTAAGGAGAAACTGAAGGATTTGTTAGATAAAGGCCTCATCAGACCCAGCATTTCCCCGTGGGGAGCCCCGGTATTATTTGTGAAAAAGAAAGATGGCTCTGTACGCATGTTCATAGATTACAGACAGCTGAATAAAGTCACAATCAAGAATAAATACCCTCTGCGTAAGATTGACGACTTGTTCTACCAGCTTCAGGGTGCCAAGTGTTTCTCGAAGATAGATTTGTGATTAGGCTATCATCAGGTTAGAGTCAGAGAATGTGATATACCTAAGACTGCAATGAGGACTAGGTATGGCCATTATGAATTTTTAGTGATGCCGTTTGGACTAACTAATGCCCCTGCAGTATTTATGGATCTGATGAATAGCGTATAAAGGCCTTATCTAGATTTTTATTTGTGATTATATTTATTGACGATATTCTCCTCTATTCAAAGTCTGACTCGGAACATGCAGAGCATTTACGCATAGTATTGGGTACTTTTGGGGACCAACAATTATACGCTAAGTTCTCGAAGTGTGAATTCTGGTTAGATTCAGTGGAATTTCTTGGCCACATAGTTTTAGCAGAAAGAATTAAAGTAGATGGCCAGAAGATCGAGGCTCTGAAGAATTGGCCCAGACCTACGATGCCAACAGAGGTACGTAGTTTTTGGGTTTGGCAGGTTATTACAGAAGGTTCGTGGAGGGGTTTTCCTCCCTTGCAGCTCCACTGACCAAATTGACACAGAAAGCAGCCAAATTTCAGTGGTCAGACTCTTGTGAGCACAACTTCAAAGAACTAAAGAACATGTTGATAACGGCTCCAGTACTTACACTTCTAGAGGGATCTAAGGGCTATGTCACTTACTGTGATGCTTCTTGAATTGGTCTTGGTTGTGTTTTGATGCAGCACGGAAGAGTAATTGCTTATGCTCCTACGCAGCTGAAAAAGCACGAGCAGAACTAACCTACCTATGATCTGGAGCTTGCAGCAGTCATTCATGCGTTAAAGATTTGGAGACATTATTTGTGCAGGGTTCATGTTGATATTTATACAGACCACAAGAGCCTCCAGTACATATTTAAGCAGAAGGAGCTAAACCTACGACAGAGGCGGTGGCTAGAGTTGCTGAAGGACTATGACGTGGACATTCTTTATCATCCGGGTAAAGCGAATGTTGTTGTTGATGCCCTTAGTTGTAATTCTATGGGTAATCTATCCTATTTACAGCAACAGAAAAGAGAGTTAGCTCATGCACTCCACCAGTTGGCCAGCATAGGAGTTAGATTAATAGATTCAGAAGACGTAGGAGTTACAGTTCAGAACGCAGCCACTACTTGCCTAGTGACAGAAGTAAAATAGCATCAGTATGAGGATCCTGGTCTAGTTGAATACATACAGATAGCCAGAAGAAAACTGGAGTCACCATACAAGGTTACTACTGAAGGGGTTCTCATGTATAAAGATAGACTTTGTGTTCGTGATGTTGCAGATTTACGTGGACAGATTATGAAAGAGGCACATTATTCCAGATACACTGTTCATCCAGGTTCGACTAAGATGTACCATGATCTTAAGCAGATTTACTGGTGGGATGGAATGAAGCGTGATATAGAAGAATTTTTGGCTCGCTGTCCTAACTGCCAGCAGGTTAAAGTCGAGCATCAAAAACCTAGTGGCTTGTTGCAGGAAATAGAGATTCCATCATGGAAATAGGAAGCAGTGAATATGGACTTCATTACAGGCTTGCCCCGTACGCGGAGCAGGTATGACTCTATCTGGGTTATAGTTGACAGGCTTACAAAATCAGCTCATTTCTTGCCTCTTAGAGCTACATATACCGCAGAGGATTATGCCAGACTTTATATTAGAGAGATAGTGCACCTACATGGTATTCTAGTATCTATCATTTCAGTTTACAGCTAATCTCTGGCGATCGTTCCAGAAAAGTTTAGGGACACAGGTGAATCTGAGTACGACATTTCATCTACAGACAGACGGACAGGCTGAGCGGACCATTCAGACATTAGAAGATATGCTTAGAGCTTGCGTGTTAGATTTTGGAGGCAACTGGAGTGATCATCTACCATTGATAGAGTTTTCATATAATAATAGCTATCATTTTAGCATACAGATGGCGCCATATGAAGCTTTGTATGGGCGAAAATGCAGGTCTCCTATAGGATGGTTCGAGGTTGGCGAGTCTCAATTGATAGGTCCAGATTTAATCCAACAAGCAGTTGATAAAGTCAAATTAATCAGGGAAAGATTATTAGCAGCTCAGAGCAGACAAAAGTCCTATGCAGATGACCGACGTCGAGATTTAGAATTCATATTGGCGATTGGGTATTCCTGAAAGTATCACCTATGAAACGCGTTATGAGATTTAGAAAGAAGGGAAAGGTTAGCCCTAGATTTCTTGGTCCATATCAGGTTATCAAGCGAGTTAGACCTTCCAGCAGACCTTCAGGAGGTATATCCAGTATTCCATGTTTCTATGCTCAGAAAATGTGTCGAACATCCTTCTAGAGTTGTAATAGTAGATGATGTACAGATCACATAGCAATTGACTTATGAAGAGGAGCCAGTTGCAATTTTAGATAGGTAGATTCGTCGACTAAGGACGAAAGACATTCCTTCAGTTAAGGTGTTATGGCGAAGCAATAACGTAAAAGAAATGACTTGGGAAGCTGAGGGAGGTATTAGAGCCAAGTATCCACATCTCATCACTACTTCAGGTATATAACAGATCCTTGCTTAGTGCTTTTACATACTTCATTTAACATTCGAGGACGAATGTTCCTAAGGGGGGAGATTATTAAGCCCCATATGTCTAAGTGACGTATATCATCTTAATAACATGCTAAGTATGATTTAAGTAACTTTAAAGTTATAATAGGACCATATATGACGTTTATATGTTGAATATAAAGTTTGGAAAAAATCAGATTTAAGTTGCGGAAAAACCGACTAAAGATTTGCCTTGTAACGAAGCTTTTTGAGCAATTAATTTTGTGTGTTATATGAGGTCTTTTGGGGACATATAACATACCAAATTGAAGGTCTTGGAGTGTAGTTTCCAAATCGTTTGACGGTTTATTCATAAAATATCTGAATAAAATGATATGAGCGTCAGAAGTCAGGCTAGAAGAAGGGACATAAGCGCAAAAGAGGACTAGAAGTGAAATGTTTTGAATATAAAAGGAAATCATCTCTTTTTTCGTTATTTCTAGAATATACACGATAGTAACAGAGCTCTGATGATGTTTTAAGAAATTTTTATGGTTTTGAAGATAGAACATCAATCTAAACTCGAAATTGAAGACGGGTTGTGTCAAAACGCTCTACGAGATTAAGGTAACGTTATGCTAGCTTCAATTTCGTCTATAGTTTGAGTTTTAGAATTACTTCATGGCTAAGTAAAGTACCTAAATTCTATGTTATAGCTTTTTTAGGATTTAGAAGGTGTGGAATTCAAAGGAAAAAGGTTTAGAAACAAAAAAAAAATCAAAGGTATGTAAGGCTAAACCTTTCTTTCGACAAGGCATTTGTTTTGTAGCTTTTGAAGCTTTTCTTAGTTCTAAACTTGATGGTTCTTATCGGAAACTTGTATGGAATAAAGGTAACCGTGTATGTGCTTAATTTGGTGCTAAGAACCACGGTGAAAGATGTCCAAAACAGAAGTACGAAATGTTTCAAAATCTGAAAAATTATTTTTATCTTCGGACAGTTGTTAGTAGTTTGAGCATAACTCGTTGTAAAAAATTGATATTGACATACTTTAAGATTCCTTGGAACCCAAGACATATATCTAATACTTTCATAAAGACTATGAAGTCTATAACTTTGATCTACACCCTGAAAACTATGATGTAATACAGGACAGTGGTACTGCCCAGAAATTATATACAGTCGTGGAATTGTTATGCCGTCCGGTCATCTCATATTGTTATACATTTAATTTATTTATGTTATCAGTTTTTTTGGGTACCCATTCCCGTGTATAATATAGTGCTGGTTCTATTTTTGTGGATCATCCAGTTTCAGGGGAAACTCTGCCGAAATTTTTATAAAAAGTCAAAGAGTTAGACAAATTCTGAGTTCTAAGTTTTGTCTATAATTCCATCCCGGGTTTTCATACAATTCCTTTGAGTCCATATCAACATGTGTTATGCCTCATACATGCTTATGCTTATATTGTCATCATATTATGTGTGATTTGGAGTGCCCCATAGAGGCTGGACATTGGACACACAGTCCGGTCGCGTGTGATACTACCTGTCTGAGGGACACAGCCCCTCTAGTTTATGCGGGAGTTGAAACACCTAGTCTGACCGGGTGTCATTCACACACCCTGACTAAAGAGACAAGATATTACTGGCTGAGGGGGACATAGCCCATCACACCTGCCAGGTTTGTTATATACGCGTATATAGCCACAGCATACACCGCATGACTATACATGAGGCTAGTTCAAATGTTCAGTTACCTGATTTGAGGGGATATAGCCTATAACACCAGACAGGTACCAGTTCAGATAATAGTTTAGTTTTAACTCAGTACCAGCTATCAATTCTCAATTATCAGCCACCAGTTCATAGTGTCAGTATCAATTGACAGCTATCAGTTCTAATTTCTAGTTACAAGTTATCAATCATACTACAGTCATTTATCAGTATAGTTTTGCTTAGTCTTCAATTTCAGATTCAGCTAGACTTCAGTTTATATTCTAATCATGTTTAGTACGTTCTTCAGATTTCCAGCTACATTGCTATGCTCCAGCTCATATTTACATATTTATATTCCAGCCATACAGTTTCATTCAACTATGATATATTATATGTTCATTCCTTATATACTTTGTACATATCGTACTCACGCCCTTTTCTAGGGCGCTGCATTTCATGCCATGCAGGTACAGAGAGATCAGACCCTGAGCCACGTTAGTAGGCTATCTACCAGCTGTTGGAGTCACTCTGTCTCCTTCTTGAGTTACTACTTATTGGTATGTTTTACAGATATCGAGTAGGTATGGCGGGGCCTTGTCCCTTTGTATATTCAGTTCAGCACTCTTAGAGGCCTGTAGATATGTCTCTGTGTGGTTCTGTCAGTATGTTATGTATGTCAGCGTGTGTTAGTCGTGTCATCTTTCCAGACTTTATGCTTTCAGCAGATATGTATGTATATATTACCAGGTTGCCAACTTATCTCTATTATTAATAGATTATTAATGGGTTTAGTGATGATCGGCACTCAGTGTAGGTTTCTGTCGCGGCCCTAGATTGGGTCGTGACATAAGCACATAGCTTAGTGGTTAATTTTATTAATAATAATAATAAACAAAAAATAAATAAAGTATTTACATCCTTGAATGAAATATAAACCTGCTAAAACTAAATAATGCCTAGATTGTGGTGAAATAGCAACATATCCAAGCATTGCATCTACCTCATTGGATATAGCATCATACAATGCTAATATCACCAATATAAGCAAATTTAATACTTAGATAATGTGCTTTATATGAAGTACCACACTAGTTACGAATAAATTTGATTCAAAATTAATGAAATACTTAGCTAAGTATATGAGTAATGCTAATAAACATATAAGAGAAAATCTTGAATATGATCCTTGATGTTTTTGAACAGCATCCAAGATGTAGCATCCAACATGAAAATAGGTCGTTAAGGAGCACGTTGAGCTCGTCCAGTTTCTGCCCTTGTTTAAGCCTTCAAAGGGGCGCTCGCTAGGGGCGCTTGTTAAGCTCTCCAAAAATCTGCCCGCTTCCCAAGAACGCTCGCTAACTGAGCTCGTTGAGCTTGGGTAAATTCTTCCCGCCTTCCAGCTTTCCAAGCAGCGCTCGTTAAGGTTGCTTACTGACCCCTCATGGAGTCTGCCTGCTTCCAAAAAAAGCTTCCACCTGCGCTCACCAAGTTTGCTCCCTAAGCAAGCAAAAATTCTGCCCGCCTGCTTGTTCCATGGCGTCGCTGCCCTTGTTTGCTTGCTGGCCCGCTCGTTGAACGAGCTGAAATTCTGCCCTTCCATCAACAATACAACGTCGCACTCGCCTATGAGCTTGTTGAGTGAATTAAAATTCTGCCCAGGCAAACGACCAAGCAAAACATCACACAGCAACACCTATAAGCAATTTGAAACAAAGTACAAGCAAATTTCTTGATTCTAACCTTGTAATATTCCCATGGGTATGCATTCACAAGAACTATAATGAATAAACACCATGACATAATTTTTGAAAGTACCTACAAAAAAAATAAAGTTAGTAGTAAAAGCCTCCATGCTCTCCTCTACATAGATTCGAGCATGAAGGAAAGTTCAACCTCTCGGCCTAGTACAAATGTATGGCTCATTACACTTATCCCCATTAACCAACCTCATTCCCATGCTATTGATGCAGGAAAAACGCGGAAAGTAAAATAAGATAGGAGCGAGACTCGTCTGGAACTCCCTACGGGGTATCCACGACGAGCTTGTTCCGTGAAACCCCTGATTCGGGTCAAGAGTGGCCTAACGCTAAGCAACTACCCTCGAGTCACACTTGGTACTCGCAAATAGAGTGAACGGGGCGAGATTGAAGGTCAACTCACATCCACTAGGAGATTCAAGTCCCAAATAAAGGTTTTCATTCAACAAAGGAGAAATGCTCTCAATTCTTCAACATTCAAAATAGACTAACTAATGAAATATGCTAGAATTGTGGTATTTATAATGTTTTTCCAAGCTTTAGTAAAAGGTCTAAAATGCCCACATGTTAGCCTTTAAGTAAATAGACCACACAGGGCCAAAATAGTAAAAGAACAACTAAAATCTTGTCCTTCAGCAATTTGAGCGTAGCGCGCAACCCTTAGGCGGAGCACCTGCAATTTTGATCAGTGGGGTGTGCCAGGCGGAGCGCTTGGACCTTGGGCGGAGCACCTGGCCCCTGTGTTACTTGGGTGGGTGCCTGAGCGTTGATCACCCAGAACGGCTTCCGATTACTTCCATCTTCGAGTCCTTTCCTCTCCAAGTATAAATGCACCTCTTGGACCTTCTTTGCTTGACTCCGAGTGAAGGGCCTCGTGACGGATTGCCCGGCATCATCCTCCCCTTCTTGGGAAGATTTCGTCCTCGAAATCCAAGCATCATCACCCTCGGCTCCATCATCTCCTACATCAAGAGGAGTCAAGTCAGAAACATTAAAAGTGTTAGAGACATTATACTCACTTGGCAAGTCGACCACATAAGCGTTCTTGTTGATCTTCGAAAGCACTTGGAAGGGTCCATCTCCTCGGGGTGCCAACTTTCCTTTCCTAAGGTTTGGAAACCTTTCTTTGCCGAAGTGCACCCACACATAGTCGCGCTTCTTGAGTTCCACCTTCTTTCGTCCCTTGTTTCTCTTGGAGGCCACCTTTTCATAAGCTTCCTCCAAGTTCTTCTTCGCCTTAGCATGGAGTTCAACTAAAGCCTTGGATCGGGTTTTACCTTCAAAATTAACAACCATTTCCCTTGGCAAAGGGGTTAGATCAAGGGGAATCAAGGGGTTAAAACCATAAACACACTCAAATGGAGTCATGCCAATCATTCTATCCAAGTCCCACCCTTACCTCGGGTCATAGCTCTAAGAAGAGCACCCAAAGTTCGGTTCACCACCTCGGTTTGCCCATCGGTTTGAGGGTGGTGGGACGTAGAGAACAAAAGCTTGGTGCCAAGGGCACCCCACAAACTCCTCCAAAAATGGCTAAGGAACATAGTGTCCCTATCACTTACAATGGTTTGAGGCACACCATGCAACTTTAACACATTATCAATGAAAAAAGAAGCAACAAGTTGTGCATCATCACACTTTTTACATGGAATGAAGTGAGCCATCTTGGAGAACCTATCCACGACAACATAAATGCTGTCATGACCCCCCCCCCCAGACCGTGCTAATCTCATAATAAAATCCATAGATATGTCCATCCACGGGCTAGTAGGTACGGGGAGAGGGGTATACAAACCATGGGGGTTCGATTTGGACTTAGCATACTTGCACTCAAGGCAAGAATTGCAAAGTCTCTCAACTTGTGTCCCCATTTTTGACCAATGGAATTGCTCCATAAGAATGGCCAAGATTTTATCCCTACCAAAGTGGCCCATTAGTCCTCCACAATGTGCTTCTTGAACAAGCAATTCTCTCTATGAGGACTCGGGTATGCAAACTCTACTATTTTTAAAGATATAGCCATTTACCCATTGGTACTTCTCAACTCTTTCTCCCTTCTCAAGAGCTTCATGAATGCTCTTTAGCTTACGGCCATCAGCATACATCAACATGATACTCTCAAAACCCATGAGCTTGGAGGCAAGAGTGGTGGCAAGAGCAAACTTCCTAGAAAGTGCATCCGCCACAACATTGTCTTTCCCTTTTTGTATTGAATGACATAGCGAAAAGACTCAATGAACTCTACCCATTTGGCATGCCTCCTGTTCAACTTCTCTTGGCCTCTATGTTGTTTGAGTGACTCATGATCAGTCTTATTCACAAATTCCCTAGGCCAATGATAATGTTGCCAATGAGCAAGAGCTCTCACTAGGGCATAAAACTCCTTGTCATACGTAGAGTAGTTCAAGGAGACACCCTTAAATGTTTCACTAAAGTAGTCTATGGGTTTTCCATCTTGCATTAAAACACCACCAATTCCCACCCCGAGGCATCACATTCAACCTCAAATGCCTTTCTGAAGTCGGGCAATTGCAATAGAGGGGCGGTACTCAACCTACATTTCAATTCTTGGAAGGCCTTCTCTTGAGGCTCTCCCCACACAAAAGGTTTGTCCTTCTTCACCAATTCAGTGAGTGGAGCGGCAATGGAGCTAAAGTCTTTCACAAATCATCTATAGAAACTAGCAAGACCATGAAAGCTCCTAACTTGAGTCACGGTAGTGGGGGTAGGCCAATCTCTAATGGCCTCTACCTTGGACTCATCCACTTCCACTCCTTCGGCACTCACAACAAACCCAAGAAATACTATCCTTTCAACACCAAAGGCACATTTCTTATAATTAGCAAAGAGATTTTCGGCTCTCAACACTTCAAGCACTTGTCTTAAATGATTCACATGGTCATCTAATGACTTGCTATATATCAAAATATCATCAAAGTAGACGACCACGAATTTGTTGATGAATAGCTTCAACACATGATTCATTAGCCTCATGAAAGTACTAGGTGCGTTAGAGAGGCCAAAGGGCATCACCAACCATTCATATAGACCAAACTTGGTCTTGAATGCGATTTTCGATTCATCCTCGGGTTTCATCCTGATTTGATGGTAACCGGACCTAAGGTCTATCTTTGAAAAGATGCTAGAACCACTAAGCTCATCAAGCATATCATCTAAACGAGGTATGGGATGTCGATACTTTACCGTGATCTTGTTGACCGCTCGGCAATCCACACACATCCTCCATGTGCCATCTTTCTTTGGGACAAGTATGACGGGCACTGCACACAGACTCAAGCTCTCACGAACCAAGCCCTTAGTAAGCACTTAATCCATTTGTCTTTGCAATTCCCTTGTATCTTCAGGATTGCTTCTATAGGCCGGCTTGTTTGGGATTTGGGCTCCTGGGATAAAGTCAATTTGATGTTCAATACCCCTCAAGAGAGGGAAACTATTTGGCATTTCATCCGGGAACATGTCCCCAAAAACCTTCAAAACACTTTCAAGAGCACTAGGCAAAGGGTTAGAAGAATAATCAAATTCGGAAGTAAGAATCATACCTTTGTGCACTAGGCAAATGATTAGTTTGTTGCCATCATTCCCTTTCAAAAGCTCACCCTGTTGCATCATAGAACAAATACTATCGGTAGAAGATGGTGGAGTCACCACCAAGCTCTCGACCAAAGGACTAGTCTCAACAACTGACTTAGCCTTTGCCGCTTCTCTCAATTCCCTCATTCGCCTATAGTCATCACTTACTTACTTGGGCGATAAGGGTTTGAGCAAAAACTTTTTCCCTTCATGCTTGACCTTATAAGTGTTGACACGGCCATCATGAATCACATGTCGATCAAATTGCCAAGGTCTACCAAACAATAGATGGCAAGCTTGCATAGGTACCACATCAAACATGTGTTCATCTACATAGTTCCCTATCTTGAACTTAATCATTACTTCTTTCACCACCTTCAATTCACCACATTCACTAAGCCATTGCAAACGATAAGCATTGGGGTGTTTCAAAGTGGGTAACTTCAATTAGGAAACTAGTGCTTGACTAACAACATTGGTACAACTTCCCGAGTCAATAATCATGGAACAAACAACACCCATGACTCGGCATCTAGCATGGAAGAGGTTTTCTCTTTGAAAGTTCTCGCTATCCTCCACAAACATGGCACCTAAACTCCTCCTTACAACAAGGAAGGCATAAGGGTCATCATCCTCAATCGCATCCTCCTCCACACCAACCTCTCCATCTCCCTCTACTCCCTCATCCTCCGGTTCACTATCTTGTTCATACACCAATTCACCTACCACAACCATGGTCTTTTGAGTAGGGCAATCTTTAGCAATATGACCATACCCCTTACACTTATAACATTGAGTAGAAGTAGAAGTAGGATTGCTCAAGTGAGTTTTAGAATTACCTCCCACATGTGGTGTAAACCTCTCATAAGGCTTCTTCACATCTTTGCTAGCACTTGTACCACTTGTACTTGGAAATCTTGCATTTGGAGGCTTCCACTCCTTTGGTTTACTCATGGGAGTAGGAGTGCTACTCTTGTAGCGAGTGGATTTCTCTTCCTTGAGCCATTTCTCGGCTTCAACCGCATCATCATAGAGATCATAATGATTGTCATACTTGTGAAACTTCAATTTAGAAGCTATCTCTGGATTCAACCCACTCCTAAACCGAATCACGGCTGGTTCATCTTCTTCCGCATCCATGTCTAAGGTCATCCGGATTTTCTCAAACTCATTGAAGTACTCCCCAACCGTCATGTAGCCTTGTTCACCCAAAAGATATTTGGGTGAACAAGTACTTCTCATCCATCACACGAATCAATTCACCCAAAGTAACATTGATGGCCATAGCATTTATTCTTCGATTCCTCTTGACCGATTCCCACCAACTAGAAGAAAAAGATTCAAAGGAAGATATAGCATACTTGGCTTTCTTCTCCTCGGTCATGTCATTGGTGTCAACCACTCTCTCCATAGTCCACATTCAATTAATGTACTCAACAAGGTCACTACTCCCTTTGAAAGTAGGGATAGTGAGCTTCACACTATTGAGATTATTGTTTTCACGACCCCCTTGGTGAGGCTCCGGTTGGCCCCCAAAGTTGTCTCCATAACCTCCATAATCCCTCCTAGCATTCCCTCCAACATTCCCCAGGGGTGGCCCTCCACCTCAGCCTCAGCCTCTGCCCCTATCCATATTACGACCCCAATTCATTCCTCGCCTAGGTTGATAGTGAGCATCATACCCTTCGGCTTCATCACCATACTCATCCTCTTCCCCTTCTTGAGCTTGCTAAACTTGCTCAAGAGGTATAACATTTCGAATGGGTCTTGGAAGTGTAATATTTCTTTGGGGATTGCCCAAAATGTGGGGAATGCCCACTCGTTGGGGATTGCCCAACACTTGCTCAACTTTCGCACTTTCATTTTTTCTCCTTTTGTTGCCTAAGCAACTCAATAACTTGATTCGGGGTAAAGGTTGAGCTACTTGTACCTTCACCGGCTTCAAGGTGGACACTCAGGGTCCTCTTCTCAACTTGGATACTCGTGGTCCCCTTCTCAAGGTTCTCGATCCGTAGATTCATACATTCCAATTTGGCAAAGATAGTAGCTAAGGCACTCTTCAAAGGATCTTCCCCTTCGTTAGCCATTGTACCTACAAAATGAACAAACGTTAGTGAAATCACCTCACACACACCCTCACTTGTGTATCACTCGGTTCACTCGTTTAGTGGTAGTGGATATTTCACTCGAACTTGAATCTAGAAGCTTAACGTGGTTGAACAACAATCCTCTACTCAATCACGCAATCCACAAGTCAAGTGTACTACTGGGTGAGTGGAGTTTATGTGACTCAATGGACGATAAACTCTTTAAAGTGAGGACTTGAGTCAAAGGATCTATGAATCTTCTTGGAGTTCTACTCTCCAATCTAGGCAAGTGTTGCCTAAAAGCTCAATGGACTAGTACCACTTAAGTAGGAAAGTTACTTAGAGAAGTACTAGTTAGATGTTATGCAAGTAAAGAAGTAAGAGAACGTAGGAAAAAGTACCCGAACCACACCCTTCAGCAACTAGGCGGAGCGCCCAGTGGGTAAGCAGAGCGCATAGGGCGGAGCGCCTCAAGCAGGCAGAGCGCCTCCCAACATCACCAGAATAAAATTGACGCGGAGCGCCTGGAACTCGGGCTTCAGCTTTTCCCAACAACGTTTTCTTCAATTTCAACCAAAATTTGGATTGATTTCACCATGATTTGTCAAAATCCGAGGTACCCAAAGTTGTATGATGTTATTATCTTCAAACCCTAATGATTTTCACCCATAAACATCCAACAATCAAAGCACAATCATCATTCAAAGATTCAAGGTGGGTTTTCAAAAGGGTTTCAAATTGGATTTTAATTCTTCAATTTTAATGTTATACAACTCCAAATCTCAAGAAATTTGTTTCAAATCGTTGAGTTTTCAAACTAGAACAAACCCCGATATCAAATTCACACCCAACAATCAATCAAACCCACGAATCAAATCACAAGCTAAAGAACAAGGGTTTTCAAGGGTTCAAGAAAAATTGGGGATTTCAAATTTTTAAAATCCGTAACACCAATCCAAACCACGAGATTTAGGTATCAAAACGACGGGTTTTCAATAAGGATCAATCTCCAATAACACCCATATCAAGATTCAATCACACCAACAAGATTTGCCAAATTTTTGGATTTTCAACTTTTTCTATTTTTTTGTTTTTTTCTTCTTTCTAATAACTTCACACACAAGAAACTAAAGAGAAAAGATACTAGGCACGATGAACAAGGATCAAGGGTTTGTAAAAACAAATCCTGAAACTTGCTCTGATACCAAACTGATGCAGGAAAAATGAGGAAAGTAAAATAAGATAGGAGCGAGACTCGTCTCGAACTCCCTACGGGGTATCCACGAAGAACTTTTTCCGTGAAACCCCCGATTCGGGTCAAGAGTGGCCTAACGCTAAGAAACTACCCTAGAGTCACACTTGGAACTCGGAAATAGAGTGATCGGGGTGGGGTTGAAGGTCAACTAGCATCCACTAAGAGATTCAAGTCCCAAACAAAGGTTTTCATTCAACAAAGGAGCAATGCTCTCAATTCTCCAACATTCAAAATAGACTAACTAATGAAATATGCTAGACTTGGGGTATTTATAATGTTTTCCCAAGCTTTGCTAAAAGGTCTAAAAATTCCCATATGTTAGGCTTTAAGTAAATAGACCACGCAGAGCCAAAATAGTAAAAGAACAACTAAACTCTCGTCCTTCAGCAATTTGGGCGGAGCGCCTGCAATTTTGATCAGTGAGGTGTGCCAGGCGGAGCGCCTGGACCTTGGGCAGAGCACCTGCCCCTGTGTTCCTTGGGCGGGGCGCCTAGGCCTCAGGCGGAGTGCCTAGGCCTTCTAGGCAGGGCGCCTGAGCATAGATCACCCGGAACGGCTTCCAATTGCTTCCATCTTCGAGTCCTGTCCTCTCCAAGTATAAATGCACCTCTTGGACCTTCTTGGCTTGACTCCGAGTGAAGGGTCTCGTGACGGACTGCCCGGCATCAGCTATCCAATACATGAAATGAATTCACCACGACATCTCCTTGATCAATCGCCAAGTTTGCCAAGTTATCCGCCAATTTATTACCTTCTCTAAACACATGCATCACCACTTCCTCTGTGTCCTCCATCAAATTCCAAACCTCCTCTATTATTTGTACAATTTGCCAAGGTACCTCCCAAGTCTTAGTCACTACATTTTTGAGCAACATTGAGTATGTTTCAACTATAATTTGTGAATAAGGAGTAGAAACCACATACCTCAATGCCATAAGAATTGTTGTTGCCTCCGCTTGAGTATTTGTGGTCATGCAATCCTCCATCTCCTTAGCACAAGCATAAAAAAATATCCCCCTTGTCGTCCCGAACACCAAAAGCCCAAGAACTAACACCTAGATAACCTCTAAAAGCTCCATTCGTACTACATTTGATCCACCCCACCTGAGGTGGACTCCAAGCAATCTTTGTTATCACAAGCTTAGGCGTATGTTCCCTTAACACCGGCAACAAGTCCTCCCACCTACCAGGCACATACTGAAAGTTCCTCCTGCGAACTCTCAACAACATGATAATATGATGAGTGACAAGATACACCAACCTATGAGCTGAGGCCGACCCACCATGCTCAAATTATTCCTCTGTTTCCACAACTCCCACAAGATAAAAATGGGAATAACATGGTAAATCAACCTTAAGACCGGGCTACCAAGAGCATCCCACCACAAATTAATAACTTGTGTCAAGTGCAACCCATCAAAACTAAGACCTACAGGACCTCCAAAATATTTCCAGACATAACGTGCTACAGGCGCATTCAGAAACACATGTGAAATAGTCTCCACATCATGGTTCACAAAACAATGACACCTAGAGGGCAATTGAATTCCCCAGCATACATCTAAGGGCAGCATAAATTTCCACAACTTCCATAAGAAAAATGACATCTTAAAAGGAATACCTTTAATCCAGATGTGCTTGTAAAGGTCACTTGCTTTCTTCCTTTGCCTCACCAAATGATAAGCAGACCGAACTGAAAATCTACCCCGAGGCTCTTGTAACCAAAAAGGCATGTCCCTCTGCTCAGGACAAGTAAGAGGCTTGACATTATGAATCACGTGCTCAGTAATGTCTTCAGGCAGTAGCTCCCTAATGCGCTGCTCCATCCATACTCCACCCTCAGCAAGTTCATAGACACACACTACGGTCTTATCACATGGAAACTCAAGAGAAACGACATGATACAACGGACCAAGTCCAGTCCAATTATCAAGCCAAAATGACGAATTTCCCTTTTTCAGCTGCCAGACTATCTCATGATCCATCTCAGGCCTAGTCTGCAACATTTTCTTCCATGCATAAGTCCCCTCCTTCTATGGCACCACTACAGAGTGGTGCTTTTTCAAGTATTTGTTGCTCATATAATCCCTCCACAAACACTGCTTCGAACAAAAATTCCACCAAGGCTTTGTGAATAAAGCCAACTCCACCTTCATTCAGAGGGTGACACAGAGTCTTCCAAGAAGCCCAGTGCCTGCTATCCTAACCTATAGAGTTACTCCAGATGAACTTGGCAAACATCCTGTGAAGCTGAGCTACCACCCCAGCAGGGAGGTCACAAGTAGATAACAAGTGAATAGGCATACTCTGAAGTACTAATGAAATCATGGTCGTCCGTCAACCTATGGAAAGCAATTTACCAATCCAGGAGTCAAGCTTTTTCTTCACCTTCTCCACCAGCTCATTGTAGTGACAGTTCTTCCTCCTAGCATAGTAAATAGGCACGCCAAGATACTTGAAAAGAAATCCCCCCCTCGGTATCTCAGTGACATCAAGCACCCTGTCAACTATCACCTGCAGGACCTAGCTATGCATATACATATTACTCTTCTCCTTATTGATTTTCTGACCGCTGGACAACTCATAATTAGCAAGAGTCTCCATCACCAATTTCAATGATCCCTCCTTAGCAGATGAAAAAATAATCATATCATCCGCGTACACCAGGTGATTAAGATAGGGACTCCACTTTGGCATCCCATACGACACAAATGCGCTCGTGTGAAATCCCTCCCCCGAGTTCGGATCACGAACCATAAATAAAGTTCAACTATCTGTCAGATAATTAAACAATTAAGCGCAAGAAAGAGTAAATAACCCAATATGATAAATTAATAAATTAAACTCACACTCGATTATCAATATTTAGTTAGATTCTACACCCCTAGAACATACAAACTTATAGAATTAAAGAGAATAATAAGAGAAAGAGGGAAAGAACTCGTTTAAAAGACATCTACGACTCATTTTCTCTCCTCCACGTTCAACTACGACAAAAGATTAAGTTATAATATATTTATAATATTTACAAAGTATTAGGATAAGTTAGACCAAAGCCACAAAAATGAGGTCGGCAAAGGAAAGCCATAATGTGAGAGCTGCATGTAAGGCCGCATGGGCAAAACATAGGCAAAACATAAACATCAAACAATCTCCAAACAAGCGCCTTCAGAACGCTAAAAATTTTTCTTGAGATTTTTTCAAAAATAGTACGGGAAATTATAAATGAAGGACTTTATTTTTTTTCTTACATGGCATAGCACAGCCCCTATATTTGAAGTTTGGGCTCTCCCTCAAAATACAAAACTCTAGCTGCCACTTCCCCCTCATCCCGCCACTAACCCGTCGCGGTGGTGGGTAGATGAAAAATTTAAAAATGCCGCAATTTCATTAGAAATGTTTTATTTCTACACTGGGAGTTAATTTTTTTTGGTTACATCATGACTTTGGATAAGTTTATACACATAAATCTACCAAAAAAATAAATTTTATATATATACACACACACACACACACATATATAAGTGTATACAAGGAGAGAAATATATAAAAATACACAAAAAGATTAAAAATCCATATAATTATCCATAATAGTACACAAATCTGTAAATTTACGCACTTTAATTATAGTATTTTATATACATATTTATACACGTTTTTACAAACTTACACTTTTTTGACGGTGTTCACCGGTATATAAATTAATATAAACATGTATAAAAATAAATGTATTTATACAGTGCATTTTGGTAGATATACATGGAACCTCAAAAAAATAGCACTAGATCTAAACAAATTTTAAAGAAGAACACTATATCTCTACAAAAGTTTTAAAGAAAAATATAGGTCTACAAATAAAATATACATATCTCAACATAACAATCATGGATCCAATATAATAAAAAGAAAAAAGGGAGAAGAAAAGATTTATGCCGGAGTTTTTGAAAAAAAAAAAAAGAAAAAAATAGAAGAAGAATAGAAGCAGCGATGGGAGGCGGTAGAGGCGACGGAGAAGTAGCGCCAACAGTGGTTGGGAGGTTTTTCGCCGAAAAAAGAGTTAAGGGAGGCAGTGGAACGATATGGTTTTTTTCTTTGAAGTCAAATGGAGAAAGGAGGAAGGGAGGCTAGGATTTTTTTTTTCTTTGGATGAGAAGGAGACACTGATGGGGTAGTAGGGTTGTAATTTTTGTTTCAAAAAATGATACAAGTGGGCCATTTTGGGAAAGGCTTAAAGATAAGGGCGCATATTGGTAATTTTTGTAGGCTTCTTGCCTCTTAGTTTAAGAATCCCATTTTTCTTTACAAATTGTCGCAAATAGCCGCTTGTGCAAATTTTCTTCAATGACTAGTCACTTTTCTACATGTTTGATCTTTGACAACTAGCCAACACTTATATAAGCCATACCTCTTCAACTTGTGCTTTGATTGTCTATTTTCGCCTCGTTTGACCACGAATACCACATACAAGCATTTTACACAATAAGTGTCGCACCCCCCCCCCCCCCCCTTTTTTCCCTAACTCTGAGTGAGTCAAGGTTGGGTTTGACTAGGTAACTCAGTTGAGTTGATTTTGGAGTCGCCACCTAATAAAATATTCTAAGGTGTATTAGGTGATGCAGGGCAAATCGAGCCTAAGGCACTTACCATCAAGAGCCGGGATTGGAGGATGCAAAGGACGAGAGGTCAAGAGCATCGGAGAAGAGTTCGGGAGCATTTTGAAGATCGATTTGTTGGCTCCAGGCGCCCCGCCCAGGCAAAGCAGGCGCTCCGTCCAAGCAAGGAGCAGCCCAGGCGCTCCGCCTCCATGGAGGGCGCTCCGCCCAGCTCACTTCACTGACCAAAATAGGACAAGCATTCCGAGATTTTAGCCTAGTTATTTACTACTTTAGCCCTACATGGCCTATTATGTGTAATAAACTTGTAGGGGCTTTTATGTCATTTCATTAGGAGTGTGGAACATCTATAAATACCACACTTAGTCATTATATTTCATAAGCTAGATTTTGAGATTGAAGAATAGAATTTAGAAGAGACTTGGTCCTTCTTGTTGAAGCTTGGCTTCATGTATCTCTTACTTGGAATCCATGGCGGATCAACCTAGTGTGATCCCATGATTGGTTCAAGTTTTTATTTCTCTCATGGATATTCAAATCATGGTTTGATTCGATTATCCTTTCTTTCTTCTATTTCTGTTCTTCCCCGTCCCTTATTTCTTGGTTATCGTGTTTTACTTCTTGCTTCCGCTATCTTAGTTGCTTCCGCTCGTTTACCCTACATCAGTTTGGTATCAGAGCAAGGCTCACGATTTGTTTCTATAAACCCTCGATCCTTGTTCATCATGCCTAGTTTATTTTTTCTTTAGTTTCTTGTGTTTGAAGTTATTGGAAAGAAGAAAATACAAAAAAATTGAAAAAGTTGAAAATCCAAAAATTTGGCATATCTTGTTGGTGTGATTGAATCTTGATATGGGTGATATTGGAGATTGATCCTTATTGAAAAACCGTCGTTTTGGTACCTAAAACACGTGGTTTGAAGTGGTATTACGGATTTTTGAAGATTTGAATCCCAATTTTTTTAAACCCTTGAAAAAACCCTTGTTCTTGAGTTCATGACTTGATTCTTTGATTGATTGATTATTTGCGTGTGAAATTGATATCGGGGATTGTTCTATATCATTTACCCGTTGATTTGGTACCAATTTTACATGATTTGGAGTTGTGAATCAAAAGTTCAAAAAAATTGAAACCCAACTTGAAACCCAGCTGAAGCGTGGCCCAGGCGAACCGCCCACCCCTTAGGCGCCCCGCCTACCTTACTCACTGCCTACCTAGGCAGGCGGACCACCCACCCACCCAGGCGGACCACCCAAATCACTGGTTGCTTCGTTTTGCTTCGTTTCATGGTTTTTTGTGTTTGTTTCCCTTCCGTACTTCTTAGTTAGTGTTTCTAAGGTATTTGTCCTACTTTATTAGCACTAATCTTTGAGCTTTTAGGGTATTGTGTGTCTTGGAGTCTGACTTAAAGTTGTAGAACTTGTTTGCTTCAAGTGCACATTTAAATAGCTTCCGTACATCGAGCCACATAAACTCCATTCCGAACCATTACTTGGGTGTACTAGTTGTTGATCTTGCCATTGTGGTTACTAAGAGAACAAGAAGGTCTTGAGTGGAAAAAGGCTTGAGTGGTGAGAACAATAGAGTGTGGTTACAAAAGCCAACGACCTTGAGTGTATACACTAGTGGAAAGAAAATTGAGTGACATCTTTTAAGTGATACACGTGAGGGAGTGAATTTGTGAGGTCCTTTACTCTTTGGTTACAATTATGGCTTTGGATGATGATTGTGGAGGGTACGACTCGTGTGGGGATGATGGAGACTATGGTTCCTATGATGATGATGATGGGTATTGCTATGACGATTCGGGGAACCAAGGCTCGTATGAAGATGAAGCGGGTCACTATGATGATTATGAAGATGAAGAAGACTATGAGGCTTGCAAAGATGAATGCGAAGAGCCTTATGCTTCTAGTCAAGAAAATGAAGATGGTGACGCTTCAAGGTATGATGAACCTACTTACTCTTCTTGTGATGAATTTGAACATGATGATAGTGGTATAGAGAGAACGGATGGTGAAGATGATTATACGAATTTTTCATATGCATCTTCTCTTGGCGTTGCTTGTGGTGTACAAGGGAGTAGTAGAGGTCCTTCCATTAGTATGGGAGAAGGTGGTGGTTGTTCCATGGGAAAAGGGAAGCTTGCCTACCCTACTTGTGCTAAAGAGTTAAATGCTCCTAATTCCCATGTGAAGGATGGAAGTGGGAATGGTGAGAAAAGTGTAAATAGGACCGAGTTATATCAAGCTTACCTTTGGGACATTATGGCCAAGGTAGACGCAATAAGCACTCGAATCCAACACTTAGAAGATAATTTGGATGAGAATGAGACCGAGGGAAGGGATGGTATGAGTAGTTCTATGAATTGTGGAACCAAGGAGGGTAGAGGAGATTTCTACCAAACTCCTACTTCAAGGAGCTCCAATGGGTTCCATAGTGGTACTCTGATAAGAATCAAAAAGACAAGACAAAAGTAAGATAGGAGAGCGAGACATTTCTCGAACTCCCTACGAAGTAACCCCGGGGAACTTGTCCCGAGATACCCTCGTATCGGCGTCTAGAAGGACCTACACTATGCAACCACCCTCGAGTTGCACCCGAGACTCGTAAATGGAATGATCGAGCGTCGGTTTGGAATTCAACTAGGATCCGCTAGTGAGTTCAAGCCAACAAGAAAGGGTTTCTTCATAAACAAGAGATGAACTCTATTCTTCATTCAATAATATTCAAAGTGAGCTAATGTTTTGAAGAGGCTAAGTGAAGTATTTATAGGCTTCACTTAAGGATAATAAAAGGTCTAAAGTACCCCCAAAGTGAGCTAAAAACAAATAAGGCCACGCAGGGCTATAATTGGAAGTTCAAGCAAAAAGTAGTAAAATCCTGCATGCTTGTCACAGGGGGAGGCGGCCGCCTAGGGTGGGGGAGGCGGGCGCCTGATGAACTTCAAGCCTCTGGATTTTTGGGAGGCGCTCCGCCTCTTGTCTGAGGCGCTCCGCCTTCTGAAATTCAACTCTCTGGATTTTTGGAGGCACCCCGCCTCAGTTGGGAGGCGCTCCGCCTCTTCCTGAAGCCCCTTGGGGTGTCTCATTTTGTGTCTCTTGAGCCTCTCCAAGTGTCCTAGAGGGTCCTCCATCCATGGCACACCAAAGCATGATCTTCAAGTCGCTCTTGGGGCCTTCTTCCATACCCTTCCAAGTCAAGTGAAGATGGGTGTCTTGGATCAACTTGGCTTGACTCCGAGTGAAGGGTCTTGTGGGGGTTTGGGTCTTATCATCCTCCCCTTCTTGAGAGGATTTCGTCCTCAAAATTGAAGCATCATTCACGACCTCTTCATCGCCATTCACGACCTCTTCATTCCCTACATCCAAAGGAACCAAGTCACAAACATTGAAAGTATTAGAAACTTGATACTCACTTGGCAAGTCGACCACATAGGCATTGTTGTTTATCTTCGAGAGCACTTGGAATGGGCCATCTCCCCGGGGTGCCAACTTCCCTTTCCTAAGGTTTGGAAACCTTTCTTTCCGGAAGTGCACCCACACATAGTCACCCTTCTTGAGTTCCACCTTCTTGCGTCCTTTGTTCTTCTTGGAGGCAACCTTAGCATAAGCTTCCTCCAAATTCTTCTTCGCCTTTGCATGGAGTTCAACCAAAGCCTTGGCTCTAGCTTTACTTTCAAAATTAACAACCATTTTCCTTGGCAAAGGGGTTAGATCAAGGGGAATCAAGGGGTTAAAACCATAAACACATTCAAAAGGAGTCATGCCAATCATGCTATGCAATGTGCGATTGTCGGCAAACTCCATTAGAGGCAATCTATCAATCCACGTCCCGGCCTTACCTCGGGTCATGGCCCTAAGAAGAGCACCCAAGGTTCGGTTTACCACTTCGATTTGGCCATCGGTTTGTGGGTGGTGGGACGTAGAAAACAAGAGCTTGGTGCCTAAAGCACCCCATAAACTTCGCCAAAAATGGCTTAGAAACTTAGTGTCCCTATCCCTCACTATAGTTTGAGGCACACCATGTAACTTCAAAACATTTTCAATAAACAAGGAAGCTACATGTTGGGCATCATCACATTTCTTGCATGGAATGAAATGAGCCATCTTTGAGAACCTATCCACGACAACAAAAATGCTATCGTGGCCCCCCTAGTCCTTGGTAATCCCATGACAAAGTCCATTGATATATCCAACCACGGACTAGTAGGTGCGGGGAGAGGGGTGTATAACCCATGAGGGTGGGCTTTAGATTTGGCACGTTTGCACTCAAGGCAATTAGTGCAAAATTTTTCCACATGCACCCTCATCTTCGGCAAATGGAATTGTTCTTGAAGAACGGCCAAAGTCTTTCTTATCCCAAAGTGACCCATGAGTCCTCCACAATGTGCCTCTTGCACAAGCAATTCCCTCCATGAGGACTCGGGTATGCACACTCTACCATTTTTATAGATGAATCCATTAACCCATTGGTATTTTTAAACTCTCTCCCCTTTCTCTAGAGCATCATGGACACTCTTTAGCTTTGGATCATGAGCATACATCAATTTAATGCTCTCGAATCCCATGAGCTTAGAGGTGAGAGTGGTGACAAGACCGAACTTTCTAGAAAGCGCGTCCGCCACAACATTGTCTTTCCCCTTTTTGTATTGGATAATATAGGGAAAAGACTCAATGAATTCAACCCACTTGGCATGTCTCTTATTGAGCTTCTCTTGGCCTCTTAAATGCTTGAGTGACTCATGGTCACTCTTGATTACAAACTCTCGAGGCCAAAGGTAGTGTTTCCAATGGGCAAGGGCTCTCACAAGGGCATACAACTCCTTGTCATATGTAGAATAGTTCAAGGAGGCCCCTTTCAACTTCTCACTAAAGTAGGCGATGGGTTTGCTATCTTGCATTAATACACCACCAATTCCCACCCCCGAGGCATCACATTCAACCTCAAATGCCTTTCCGAAGTCGGGCAATTGCAATAGGGAGGCGGTACTCAACCTACCTTTCAACTCTTGGAAGGCCTTCTCTTGAGGCTCTCCCCAAACAAAGGGTTGGTCCTACTTCGCCAATTCGGTGAGTGGAGCGGCAATGGAGCTAAAGTCTTTCACAAATCGTCTATAAAAGCTAGCAAGACCATGAAAGCTCCTCACTTGAGTCACGGTAGTAGGAGTAGGCCAATCACGTATGGCCTCTACCTTAGACTCATCCACCTCCACTCCTTGGGCACTCACAACAAACCCAAGGAAGACAACCTTCTCCACACAAAAGGCACACTTTTTCAAATTGGCATAGAGCTTTTCGGCTCGTAGCGCTTCAAGAACTTGACTAAAGTGGCCTACATGCTCATCTATTGTCTTACTATAGATCAAGATATCATCAAAATAGACAACGACAAACTTGTTGATAAAAGGCTTCAAAACATGGTTCATGAGTCGCATAAAAGTACTAGGTGCGTTGGAAAGCCCGAAGGGCATTATCAACCATTCATAGAGACCGAATTTGGTCTTGAATGCGGTTTTCCATTCATCTCCGGGTTTCATCCGGATTTGATGGTAACCGGACCTAAGGTCAATTTTGGAAAAGACACACGACCCACTCAATTCATCCAACATATCATCAAGTCGTGGAATAGGGTGACGGTACTTTACCATTATCTTATTCACGGCTCGACAATCCACGCACATTCTCCAAGATCCATCCTTCTTGGGCACAAGAATAACCGGTACGGCACATGGACTTAAACTCTCCCGGACCAAGCCTTTAGAGAGCAAGTCATCTACTTGCTTTTGCAATTCCCTTGTATCCTCCGGATTACTTCTATAAGTCGGTTTGTTTGGGATTTGAGACCCCTGGATAAAATCAATTTGATGTTCAATCCCTCTCAAGGGAGGGAGTCCACTTGGCATTTCATCCGGGAACATGTCTTCAAACACATTCAAAACACTTTCAATGGCACTAGGTAATGGGTTAGAAGAATAATCAAATTCGGAAGTGAGAACCATACCTTTGTGCACTAGGCATAGAAGAAGCTTGTTGCCATCATTCCCTTTTAAGAGCTCGCGCGGTTGCATCATGGCACATATGCCACCGGTGGAAGATGGTGGGATTGCCACCACACTTTCGGCCAAAGGACTAGTCTTCACCACCGACTTAGCCTTGGCCACCTCCCTCAACTCCTTCATTTTCTTGTAGTCCTCACTTACTTGCTTAGGAGTGAGAGGTTTAAGCACAAATCTCTTCCCTTCATGTTTGACCGTGTAAGTGTTGACACGACCATCATGCGCCACTTGCCTATCGAATTGCCAAGGCCTCCCTAAGAGTAGGTGGCATGCTTGCATAGGCACAACGTCAAACAAATGCTCATCTACATAACTCCCCATTTTGAATCGAATCATCACTTGCTTGACTACTTTAAGCTCACCACATTCGCTAAGCCATTGTAGCCGGTAAGGTTTGGGATGCTTCATGGTAGTCAACTTCAATTGGGACACAAGTGAGTGACTCACTACATTTGCACAACTCCCCGAATCAATTATCATAGAGCAAACAACATCTTTGACCCGGCACCTAGCATGGAATAGATTTTCCCTTTGCAAGGTTTCACTATCTTCCACAATCATAGCTCCTAGGCTCCTTCTCACTACTAAGAAAGTATGAGGATCCTCATCCTCCACCGTGTCTTCCACTACATCCTCCTCTACTCCCTCATCTCCCTCTACTCCCTCTACTCCCTCATCTTCCGGGTCACTCTCTTGCTCATATGCATTTTCACCAACAACAATCATGGTCCTTTTCGTAGGACATTCCCTAGCAAAGTGACCATAGCCCTTGCACTTGTGGCATTGGATGGAAGTAGAAGTAGGAGCATGCAATTGAGTTTTAGAGTTACCTCCCACATTAGGTGTGTTCCTCTCATACGGCTTCTTCACATCCTTGCTAGCATTTGCACCACTTGTCCCACTTGTACTTGGGAATCTTGTATTTGTAGTAGGAGGCTTCCAATCCTTTGGTTTGCTTATTGGAGTAGTAGTGCTACTCTTGTAGCGAAGGGATTTCTCCTCTTTGAGCCATTTCTCGGCCTCAACCGCATCTTCACATAGCTTGTAAAGATCATCATATTTGTGGAACTTCAATTGTGAAGCTATGTCTCGGTTCAAGCCCCCTTTGAAACGGATCATGGCCGTCTCATTGTCTTCATCATCTAAGTCAAGGTTCATTCGGATTTGCTCAAATTCATTGAAATATTCCCCAACCGATTTGTAACCTTGCTTCAACTCATAGAGACGCATTTGTTGTTCAACCCGGTATTAGTTAGTCAAGTACTTCTCGTCCATCACACGGATCAACTCTTCCCAAGTGAGATTAATAGCCATTCCCGTCCTCCTTCTATTCCTCTTCACCGACTCCCACCAAGTAGAAGCAAAAGATTCGAAGGAAGATATTGCATACTTGGTTTTCTTCACCTCGGGCATATCATTGGTTTCAAATATTCGCTCCATGGTCAACTTCCATTCAATGTACTCCACCGGGTCACTACTTCCTTTGAAAGAAGGAATAGTGAGCTTCACACTATTGAGGTTGTTGTTGTTGTCACGACCCCCTTGGAAAGGCTCTGGTTGGCCTCCATAGTGATCTCCATAACCTCCATAATCCCTCCTAACATTCCCTCCAACATACCCCATGGGTTGCCCTCGACCTCGGCCTCTACCCCTATCTACATTCCGACCCCTAAATGGAAAGTGAGCATCATACCCACCATCACCATAATCATCCTCCTCCCCTTCTTGAGCTTGTGCAACTTGCTCAAGAGGTTGAACATTCCGGATTGGTCTGGGAAGTGGAGCATTCCTTTGGGGATTGCCCATAAGGTTTGGAATAGTCACACGCTGGGTATTGCCCAACAATTGGTCAATTCTCTCTCGATCCTCCTTTACCCGTTGTTGATTGAGCAATTCAATGACATGGCTAACTTGCTCCGGGGTAAAGTTAGGAGTACTTGTGACTTCAACTTGGACACTCGGGGTCCCTTTCTCAACTTAGACACTCGGGGTCCCTTTCTCCGATTGGACATTGGAAGTCCCTTGCTCCACTAGAGCACTAGAGTTCACCCTCTCAAGGCTTTCAATCCTCAAGTTCATACTATCCAATTTGGCAAGGATAGTAGCAACGGCACTCTTAGCAAAATCTTCTCCTTCGGTGGACATCGTACCTACACAAGAAACAAACGTTAGCAAAACAACCTCACTAACTCCCTCACAAGTGTTTCACTCGGATCACTCGTACAGTGGGTGGTGGATTTTTCACTCTAGCTTGAACCCAAAGCTTCACTAAGGTTATTAACAAACCTCAACCTAATCACTCAACTCAAGAGCCCAATGCGCTCCGGGGCGAGTGGATTTGATAGGACTCTATTGGAACGATAAGCTCTTTAAGTGCGGACGTGAGCCAAATGAGACTACGAGTCTTCTTTGAATTCTACTCTCCGGTCTAGGCTTGAGTTTCCTAATAGCTTAGAAGGGCTAGCACAATTCAAGTAGGAAAGATTACTCAAAGGAGTACTAGCTAGATGCAATGGAATCAAAGAAACAAGAGGTTCTACGAAAAACTACCCGAAACGAACACTTTCAGGATCAGGCGCCCCGCCTCAGCAGAGTAGGCGGCCGCCCAGTGCAGGGTTCAGGGGGAGGCACTCCGCCTCTTTGGTGGAGGCGCTCCGCTTCAGCAAAGTCCAGAGTGGTATCAGACTTTAGGCGGTCCGCCTCAGGTCTTAGGCGCTCCGCCTCCTGCAACTTTCAGCACAGTTTCACTTCGTGTTTTCTTGGTTTTGCACCCAAAATTCCAACTAATCAAGCGTTGTTTTAGCAATTCAAAGGTACCCCAATGTTGTATCAATCACAAAGAACAAACCCCAACAACTTTTATCAAACCCCAATCAATAACAAACAATCCACCATGATCATCATCTTCAAAACTAGGGTTTCTAAATTTTCAAAGGGTTTCAAATTTTCAATTCTTGCAATACAACTCCAAATTGGGTGTTTAAGGTACCAAAAGAACGGGTTTCCAACAAGGAACAAACCCCACTAACAATCACACAACGGGTCCAACAATCCAAGAATCCATGATCAAAAATTTTTTTGGTGTTCTTTTCTTCTTTTCTATTTTTTTGTGTTTTTCTTCTGTTCAATAACAATAAACAAGAACCTAAAGTCGTAACTAACCTAGGCACGAAGAATCAAGGGTCGGGGGTTTGTAGAAATAAAACCCGAGCCTTGCTCTGATACCAAGATGATAAGAATCGAAAAGACAAGACAAAAGTAAGATAGGAGAGCGAGACACTTCTCGAACTCCCTACGAAGTAACCCCGGGGAACTTGTCCCGAGATACCCTCGTATCGGCGTCTAGAAGGACCTACACTATGCAACCACCCTCGAGTCGCACCCGGGACTCGTAAATGGAATGATCGAGTGTCGGTTTGGAATTCAACTAGGATCCGCTAGTGAGTTCAAGCCAACAAGAAAGGGTTTCTTCATAAACATGAGATGAACTCTATTCTTCATTCAATAATATTCAAAGTGAGCTAATGTTTTGAAGAGGCTAAGTGAAGTATTTTTAGGCTTTACTTAGGGATAATAAAAGGTCTAAAATACCCCCAAAGTGGGCTAAAAATAAATAAGGCCACGCAGGGCTATAATTGGAAGTTCAAGCAAAAAGTAGTAAAATCCCGCATGCTTGTCACAGGGGGAGGCGGTCGCCTAGGGTGGGGGAGGCGGGCGCCTGATGAACTTCAAGCCTCTGGATTTTTGGGAGGCGCTCCGCCTCTTGTCTGAGGCGCTCCGCCTTCTGAAATTCAACTATCTGGATTTTGGGAGGTGCCCCGCCTCAGCTGGGAGGCGCTCCGCCTCTTCCTGAAGCCCCTTGGGGTGTCTCATTTTGTGTCTCTTGAGCCTCTCCAAGTGTCCTAGAGGGTCCTCCATCCATGGCACACCAAAGCATGATCTTCAAGTCGCTCTTGGGGCCTTCTTCCATACCCTTCCAAGTCAAGTGAAGATGGGTGTCTTGGATCAACTTGGCTTGATTCCGAGTGAAGGGTCTTGTGGGGGTTTGGGTCTTATCATACTCCTTTCTCAACTTTCAAAAACACTTCTAATGTTGGAAGAGTGACGGGAAGTGGAGGATATTCTAGTGGTGTTGCCACTAGTGGAGGGATAAGGAAAACCCGAGTTGATGGTGATGCTAGTCTTGCACATTCAAGCTCTTCTTTAGATGTGCCTATACGAAACTTGGGTAGAAGTAGGTTTGTTATTGGGGTAAATGGTTTTGGAAGAAACTTGCTCCAAATTGGTGAATCTGATGCCAATTGCATTAGCCCTTCTATAGTTGATATGCTAAGGATACCATGCTATGCTTTAAAGCATCCCTATGACTACAAAGGATTTTGGGTTTCCAAGGAGGTGCGGGTACTCATATCTCATAAGGGTTACAATGAATATGTTTGGTGTGATGTGTATCCCGTACCAAATGTGGGTATTTAGCTAGGTGAACTATGGTTGCACAACAAGGAGGTTCAATATAATGCTAAGCAGGATATATATCTAGTGGCCACGGGTCAAGAGGTTTATGAGTTTGCACCCTACGGATTGAGGAGCAAGATGTCCGCTCAATTACATGCTTGGGTTGTGCAAAAGAGAAGGGAGCGAGAACTTCAATCCATGGTTGAAATTGAGCAATCAAGAAGTCCTACAATCACAAGGATTGGTGGGACTAGTGCAAGAAAAGAGTTGACAAATGTCAATAAGGTGAACCCAAAACCAGAAGCTTCAAAGCCAAGTGGTTCACTAACAAAGAAGAAGGAGAGCTCAAGTGATGAGTCTCCAAGTCCTAGATTCCGGGTTGATGTTAAGAGTCCAGCTACTCCGGCTATAGCTATTCTTGGGCCTCGTCCCAACTCACCCAAATTTGAGAGACAAGAGATTGAGAGGAGTAAGGAAGTGACCGGTGACATTCCTCGAGTGGAAAAAGGAGAGGATGTGTTGAGTGATGTGAGTGGGATATCACCACCCGAATCTACACCCGACCTTGAAAGAAAAATGAGGGAAAAAAAAGAGGGAAAAAGAACCATTGAGAGTGAGGACACCCCTTATTCTAACCTTAACCCTTTATCTTTTTCTTCTACTTGTGTGAGTACTTGTGTAGGTATTCTTGGAGGCAAGCTAATGGAGCCTCAATCATGTTCCAAGGTGGAAGGACAAGGTGAAGAAGATCTTCAATGTAAGCTTCAAGGTGAAGGAACAATTCATGACACTTCAAGTGCATTGAGTGAGCAAGATGGCCACTCAAAGGTATGTGATAATTCATCCCTTGAGCATGTTACCTCCTTGTCATGTGAGAGTGCTTCTGAAAATGCTATGCTAGTTGATGATATGTGTGATTATAATGTGTTTACAACTAGTGTAGAGTCTTTGGGTCAACTTATGTGTGAATGCGAATCACTAGTTGAGAGGAATGATAAGCCACATCATGATGTGTTATTGGAAGGATGATAATGACCTTGAAGAGTCCGAATTGCATGAATTGGACAAGGTTATCTATAATAACTCCTCGAGTAAGAGTGAAGAACCTAGTCTTGATACTATGCTTTAGTTGGACCATGAAATTGAGGTGCATGCTTTTACATTTCCATTGTTTGAAGACAATCTCATTTACTACCAACCCTAGTCTGATACAATTCACTACCACAAATGAGATTGTCTTCAAACAATGGAAATGTAAAAGCATGCACCTCAATTTCATGGTCCAACAAAAGCATAGTATCAAGACTAGGTTCTTCACTCTTACTCGAGGAGTCATTATAGATAACCTTGTCCAATTCATGCAATTCGGACTCTTCAAGGTCATTATCATCCTTACTATAACACATAGGTCCACCATATCCTAATCACCTATATCAGATCATCCTTCGAATTTCGAAGTAGGCAAATCATGTGAAAATGTATTCTATTGAAATAAAAGACAAGATATACTGTAAAATAGGGATGAGCGCACTGGAATGGATTCTAAATCCTAAACAACATGGAACATAAGCCTAGAATGCATCAACACCACGCATACCAACAGTTCCAAACAATGTTCAACTTTAATCAGTGAATTAAAATAGGAATTACTAATCATGTGGTCTTTCACCTTAATTAATTAATAAGTAATAGACAAACACACTAATGCATAGAATAATTAGGCAAATTTAGGCGTAGATATCGCATAGGTTCAAGAACATCAAAAGGGAAAGGGTTACCCATTTTTGGATTGAAATCGGGTCAATCTTGACCCGCTTCGATCATGTATGCACAAAGGTGTTCCCCTCCACTAGGATCTTAAAGCTCAGGTTTTACTTAGACGTCACCAGAGTTCCTTTTCTGGTGGCAGAGGTAGGGTCGACGAGAGGTTGGATTTTGACCTCGTCATATGGGAAAATCATCATAGGGGCTTTGTTGCAGACGATGAGATGAGAAAGAAAATGTATTTCGTTCAGCGTTTCGCCGGTGGGGATGGCTGGAAATTTCCATAACGTGTTAGGGTATTAGACGAGTGATAGAATTAAGGGAGGAGGGCGGCGTGAGCTTTGGTGGAAATATGAGGGGAATTAGGGTTTCGGGGGGGTGAATGGGTAATTAAAAATAGAAATTATGTTTTCAGCCATTGGATCAAGTGTTTCAACGACTAGGATGAGGCCACTTGTGCCCATGTGGGTGTATGTGGCATGTGGAGTGTATAAGTGTGCAAATATGTATATATTGTGTATAAAATGGTATAAAAGTGTGTGTGCGTATATATATATATATATATATATATATATATATATAAAATGCTTATAAAATTGTAGAAAATTGTAAATTTAATTTTTAAAATGATAAAATGATTAAAGAAATGCAGAAAATGTCGTTATGCTATTTAAAATAATTTTGAGCAATTTCGTCGAAAATAGGAGTAATTGAAAATTTTGAAATTGAACGTGCACATTTTTTAAAATAGTCGTAATTCGTGATGGTGCCTTTAAAAATAGCCTGATTGGCGTGATTGTGTGAAATAAGGATCTTGAATAGGAGTCAGAGTGAAGATAGTTGTGCGGTTATTTGCGCAATTTTGTCTAAAAATGACTATTGAGACAGGGGGAAAAAAATTGGGTGTCAATAGCTGCCCCTCTTTGCCCGGGGATGATGAAAGAGTCTTCGGGCAAAGCCGTTGACAGAGCGGCCAATTTTGTCATGACTCTTGGAGGGTGTACTTGGAAATTGTGAGGATTTGTGTAAAATGGTAGTTTGTAGTGTTGTTGCGCTGCCAGATTGTGTCCTGCAATAAAAGTGAGCTTTTGCAAGTAATATTAGAAACTGTAAATTAGACTTTCCTGTCGTTGGATCATCTTGCCAGTGCCTCTCGTAAAGAGACCTATGTACTCGTCAGCACTGCTACTGCCTCCTCGTAAAGAGAACCTACTGCTACTGCCTCTCGTTTTGAAATGTCTTCTTCCTCGTAAAGAGAACCTACTGCTCGTCAGCGCTGCTACTGCCTCCTCGTAAAGAAAACCTACTGCTTGCCACGAAAGAGAAACACTGCTACTGCCTCCTCGTAACGAGAACCTACTGCTACTGCCTCTCGTCATGAGATGTTTGCCTGTCGCGTCGGGCGGTGTACCCTGCGAACAAAAGTAAAGTAAAGTTCGAAAAAGAAAAGAGAAATGTCTCTCGTCGGGAGATGTTTTGCCATTCGCGTCGGGCTGTGTACCCTGCAAAAAAAAAAAATTGAGGTGCAAAATAGGGCTCCATTTTTGTGTTTGCCATATTGTAAGAAGATTGTCTTTCCTCCATTTTTATAGTGCCTGCGCTCAAAGAAAAGTTTATGAGTTGTGCGGGAGGAAGGTTTGATTGCACTCTTCAGCTGCTCCGTACCTTCTTCTTGTAGTGTCTTTTGCGAATGCTAGGAACTTGGTCAAGCTAATGGGGGATATAAAAAAACTAACAAAAATAATGCAAATATTTGAAAAGGATTTGTAAGAAAAATTTGTTTTATTCCATTGAATTGCAGACTGCATTGTGTAGTACGGGCACAATATTGTAGCTGCTTGCTCCTTTGACCATACTAGAATCTTCCCTTGGTGAATTTTGAGGAGACCTTAAAATTCTGCTCCAGTTTCTGCACTTTGCTTTCTGTGGATCTCAAAAATTTCTGCCCCAGTGTCAATTTCTGTCTGTCCTTTTGAATTTTTGAGAGGTCGTCAAAAATTCTGCCCCAATGTTTACTTCATAGGGAAAATAAAGTTTTTGTATTGATGCGACCGAACCTTGGGTAGGTTCCCTACGTATCCCAGCTTGGGGAATCAGGTCGTAACGTAGTTCCAGATTACAAGAGATATTTCATAAACAGTAAGGCTATTATCTAGTGCAGGTATTCAGACATAGTCTCTCTTGACGACGTCTGCATTGATTGGTTTCGGCCAAATCTCTCCATCCATCTCTGCCAGTACCAACGCTCCTCCGGTCAGGACTCGATGAACCATGTATGGCCCTTGCAAATTCAGTGCGAACTTGCCTTTTGCCTTTTCTTGATTAGAGAATATCTTCTTCGGCACTAGCTACCCTGATTCGAAGGGTCTTACCCAGACTTTCTTGTTAAATGCCTTTGCCATTCTTTTCTGATACAACTGCCCGTGACATATTGCGTTCATTCTCTTGCCATCAATGAGTGCTAATTGCTCCATTCTTCTTTTAATCTATTCAGTGTCTCTCAATTCTGCTTCCTGAATGATTCTTAGAGAAGGTATCTCGAGCTCTGCTGGTATTACTGCTTCAGTGTCGTAGACTAACAGGTAAGGAGTGGCTCCGCTTGATGTACTCACAGTGGTGCGGTACCCTAGTAGTGCATATGGTAGACTCTCATGCCATTGCTTCGAGTTGTCAATCATCTTGCACAGTATTTTCTTCATATTCTTGTTGGCTGCCTTAACTGCTCCATTCATCTAAGGTCTATATGCAGTAAAATTACGGTGCTTGATCTTGAAAGTATCATAGGTTGCTTCCATCAAGTCACTATTGAGATTGGACCCATTGTTAGTGATGATTGGCTCGGGAATGCCAAACTGACAGATCATTTTGTCACGGACGAAATCTGCTACCAAATTCTTTGTTACTGACTTGTACGATGCGGCTTCTACCTATTTGGTAAAGAAGTCAATAGCTACCAATATGAATCAATGCCCATTTGATGCAGCAGGTTCAATTGGCCCTATAACATCCATTCTCCAGGCGGCGAAAGGCCAAGGTGATCCCATAACCTTCAGCTCACTCAGAGGTACCCGAATCATGTCTTCGTGGACTTGGCATTAATGACATCTCTTCGCGTGCTTTATGCAATCGTTCTCCATAGTCATCCAGAAATATCCTACTCTTAAGATCTTCTTTCCAAGCACGAAACGTTCATGTGTGGGCCACATGTTCCAGCATTTACTTCTTCTAACAGTCTCGCTGCTTCTTTAGCATCTAAACATCTCAACAAACCCAAATCAGGCGTTCTTTTGTACAGGACTTCACCATTTAGGAAGAAACCATTCGCCAATCTCCTCAATGTCTTCTTTTGGAGGCTTGTAGTATTTTCTGGATAAATGCTGTCCTTGAGGAAATTCCTGATGTCGTGGAACCATAGCTTTCCGTCCAACTCTTCTTCTACATGAAAATAGTATGCTGGTTGTTCTTTCACTGCTACAGGTATTGCATCAATGTAGTTCTTGTTAGGATGCTGGATCATAGAGGATATGGTAGCCAAGGCTTCTGCGAACTCATTCTGTAGCCTAGGCACGTGATGAAATTCTATCTTGGTGAACCTCTGCTTCAGTTCTTTTATGCACTCCAAGTATGGAAATATCTTGAAATTCTTCGCTGTCCATTCACCTAAAACCTGATGGACTAACAGATCAGAATCTTCGATTGCTAACAATTCTTGTATGTTCATGTCTACCGCCATTCTAAGCCCCAAGATGCAAGCTTCATACTCCGCCATGTTATTAGTGCAAGGAAAACTGAGTTTGGCTGTGACGGGATAATGTGGACCTATATCGAAAACCAAAACTGCTCCAATGCCGACTCCCTTGAAGTTTACCGCTCCATCAAAGAATAGTCTCTAACCATCATACTCTTCTGAAATGTCTTCTCCAACGAACATGACCTCCTCGTCTGGGAAGTAAGTATGCAAAGGCTCATAGTCGTCATCTATAGAATTCTCGGCCATGTGATCTTCTAAGGCTTGAGCTTTAATCGCCTTTTGAGTAACAAAGGTGATGTCAAATTCACTCAGTAGCATTTACCATTTGGCCAATTTCCCGGTAGGCATTGGCTTCTGAAAGATATACTTGAGAGGGTCCATTCTTTATATAAACAATGTTGCATAGGATGTCAGGTAGTGTCTCAGCTTTTGTGCTACCCAAGTCAATGCACAACAGGTGCACTCCAGTAGTGTGTACTTGGCCTCGTAAAGAGTGAACTTCTTACTCATATAATATATCGCCTTCTCCTTTCTTCCTGTTGTGTCCTGCTGCCCCAATACACATCTGAATGCTGAATCTACCACAGATAAGTACAGTATTAAAGGTCGCAAAGGTTCGAGTGGAACCAGCACGGGCGGGCAAGACATATACTTCTTTATTCTGTCAAATGCCTTCTGGCAATCTTCTGTCCACTCAATCGCTGCATCTTTCTTCACTAATTTGATAATTGGCTCACATATGATGGTAGATCAAGCTATGAATCGGCTAATATAGTTAAGGCATCCCAAGAAACTCATGACCTCCTTCTTGCTCTTTGGTGGTGGCAATTCTCTGATGGCTTTGATCTTAGCTAGATCTAACTCAATGCCTCTTCTGCTGACTATGAAACCCAATAACTTTCCTGCTGGAACACCGAATGGATTCAGGTTCAAATTGTATCTACGCAAGTGATTGAAGAACTTGGGCAGATTATCCAAATGCTCTGAGCTTCTTCTCGACTTGATAATCACGTCATCCACATATACCTCGATCTCTTTGTGAATAAAATCATGGAACATAGTGGTCATTGCCCTCATGTAAGTAGCTCCAGCATTCTTTAGACCGAACGACATCACTTTGTAGCAGTAGGTTCCCTAAAAAGTAGTTAAAGATGTCTTTTCTGCATCCTCTTCATACATGAGCACTTGATGATAGCCTGCGAAGCAATCTACGAAAGATTATAGCTCATGCTTTGCACAATTATCAATCAAGATGTGTATATTTGGCAAAGGAAAGTCATCCTTTGGGCTTGCTTTGTTCAGTTCCCAATAATCTACACAAACTCTGATTTTCCCATCTTTCTTTGGCACAGGGATGATGTTGGCTAACCAAGTCGGGTATTTGACTGTCTTCAAGATCCCTGCATTGAGCTGTTGGGTCACTTCTTCTCCAATTTTCACTAGAGCAGATGATTTGAAAGTTCGAGCCTTTTGCTTGACTGGCGAAAAGCCTGGATTAATGGGTAATTTGTGTGCCACAACATCCATGCTTATGTCGGTCATGTCATCATACGATCATGCAAATACGTCCTCATACTCCTTAAGGAAATCAATGTATTTCTCTCTTACTTCTGGTGTGAGATGCACAGTAATTCTTATTTCTTTTACTATTTTATCATCCCCCAGATTTACCACTTCTGTTTCTTCTAAATTCGGTTTAGGCTTATTTTTAAGTCTCTCAATTTCTTCTTGTGTTGCCTCATCAAACTCATCAATCCAGATCAGACTCCTTAAACTCATTTGTTTCATTACACGTTGCAGTCGCGGATTAAATGGAATTATTAGTTTGAATGCTGAAAAATAAAATAATGCGTAATTAAAAGGTTAAAAATAAAATAAAGAGAGAAAAAGACCAATGCTTTTATTTATGAATCCTTGCAAAACTATGTTTGTAGGGAGACATGTCAAAAAGGAAAATGCAAATTTCATGACTCGGGGTCGAGTTTTATTTTAGGAAGCATGAAAAAAAAAAACCGATCCCCCCAGCTCTACCAAGGTCCAGATATGCTCGGGCCAGGTTGCTGGTCCAATTGTTTAGTGCAACTCCAGATTCAACTTTTGTACAGGAGGTTCAACGTGCTCTTCCAGGATCACACAGTAGTCTTCATCAGATAGGAACAATTTCTGCAAGCCTTCCAGTAAATCCTCTTCTCAACGGCCTTTGATTCATCCTTCTGTATTGCAGACACCTCCCCCTTACGACCGTCCAAGTAGCTAGAAGAAACAAAAATATGTAGCAGAGATTTGACACATCTTTTGTAGTACTTGAAATCCAACTAGGCTTCTTCCATACCCTTCTCGTAAGTCATGAAGTATCCTATACCTGATTTTTCCTCGTCAGGTCTCATCATGATTCGAATGGGCTCTGCCATGCCATCCAAGTTCTTGCCCAAACCTTTTCCCGGTTCATAACCTTACTTCAACATGATGCCTATCACCCAATCTCCAGGCCACTTTGCAGGTTGCAGGAGTATGTATGGTTCCTCGGTTTCCTCGGGCTCAGGCTTGGGTATTTTAGGTATCCACACTTTGCCTTTCTCTTATTTTTTAGAAATGCGTTTCCAATCAGGACGCGCATTGGTTGGGTACACAGGCTGTGCCTTGGCAGGTATGGTTTCATGAAACTCCCTTGAAGGTACACCCCAAACAAATATCAGAGATTCCCAGACCAAGTCTCTTCCTTCATAGCCTTTGCCTCGACCATCCCAGTAAGTACTGTAAAATTTCTGTTCTTTTCAGTCCCTTCCGGTGCATTGACGAGCTTAGGAGCGAAATGTGCGGAATACCCTCCTTAAACTTTGTCAATGTTCCTCCTATAACCATTATGGCTCCACTTTTTGTTGCAATTCTTGTGACATTCTCCTTGACTACCGTGCACTGCTCCCACTAGCTCTACAGTGTAGAAAGTTTGCCCATCGAGAGCGATTCCCTCAATTGCTGGTATCATTTTCTCATTGTAGATGGAGTTGCTCCCTTTACCGAATACTACAACCTCTTTATTGTCCCACTCGAACTTCACTGTCTGGTGCAGGGTGGAAAGTATTGCCCCAACTATGTGAATCCAAGGTCTTCCTAATAGCAGGTTGTATGAAGCCGAAATATCCATGACATGGAATTCATCAGTGAATTCAACTTGACAAACCATGATGGTCAAGTCGATATCTCCAATAGCTTCTTTGTGAACCATTAAACGCCTTCACCTTCACGTCACTTTCTCTAATCTCGCTTTGGCCAATTTCCTTTCTTTTCAAAGTTATGAACGGGCATATGTTCAAACCAGATCCTCCGCCAATCAAGACTCTTCCTACAAACCAATCCTTGCACTTGATAGTAACATGCAAAGCCTTGTTATGCCCGAGTCTTTCTGGTGGCAGCTCATCTTCGTGGTAAATGATTCGGTTGGATTCCATGACTTTCCCGACCATGCTAGCTAGATTCTCGACAGTGGTGTCTACTGGTACATGTGCTTCGTCCAACATCGTCATCAAAGCGTGCATATGACTTTTTAATTTCAACAGTAGAGCCAGAACAGAGATTTGTGCCGGAGTTTTGCCCAATTGTTTTATCATAGAGTACTCTTTTGCCTGAACCTTCTTCCACAACTCTTCGGATTCCTCTTCGTTGATCCGTCTTCTACCTTGCACAAGGTACTTAGGAGTGTAGATCCTTTCACTTCTTGTCATTCCTTGTGCTGCAGCGGTCTCGACCGCTGTCTTTCCTTTCTTCTATGCTTCGTAGTGCTATGGTACTACTATGTTATTATGGGGAGGGACTACATCTACAAAGAACCTTAGAGCCATTTCTACTTCGACAGGACCAGGTGCCTTGGTAACTTGGGCAACGAAAGCAAATGATGGTACAGCTTCTTTTGCCTTGACAATGGTTCCTTCTAAGTTGCAATCCCCATCAAGTTCGATCAAATTTACCATGTTGTCTCCACGATCGAGTAGAGGATTGTTGTGCGCATTTGGTGCGTTTAAGTGTATCACCTTCTAATCGATCAAGTATTGTATTTTGTCCCTTAAAGTAAATCATCTCTCAGTTTCAGGGCCAGGTCCTCCAGAATGGTAGACACAGGTTTTTGGTTGATCAAAGAACGGTGAAATCTTGTCACGCATCTTAAATGAAATGGGATGTATGTGGCCTGCTGCCTTGAGTCTTTCGAATAATTGAGTTTGGGATTCAGCCAAAAGAGTGTAGTTTCTTCTGGGTTTTTGGTTGTTATCTGGGCGAGTCTTGGTGAGTAGGTGTTGGTATTTCTGTAGTTTAGGTTTGGTGAGTATTGTAGTCTTTGTAGAGGTGGATTTTGGAAGGTAGGTTGTGTGTTGTATACTGGGTATGTGTGTAATAATAGAGCATATGGGTATGGAGGAACTAGTGTTTGGTAATAGTGGTTGTGGATAAGAGCATGGTCGAGGGAGGCAGTGACGAAAGAGACATCGTCTTTCTTTTTCTTGGTTATTCCTATGCTACCAGTTTGCAGTGCCATATTAGTAGCTTGCAATGCGGCCAAGCTAACAATCTTTCTAGTTTTCAGCCCATCTTCAGCAATGTCACCGATCTTGATCAAATCTCCAAACTTTTATACGCGGATAAAGGTAGCCACTATCTCCGCGTCATCCATGGGTGGTTGGACTTTCTCAGCTTAAGCTGTCCATCTTGTGGCGAATTCCCTAAAGGTTTCAGTAGGCTTTATCTTCAACTTCTCCAGATAAAATAGATCGGGCATGGCATCAGTGTTGTGCCTAAAATTGTCAACAAAATCTCCAGCCATTGCTTCCCATCTGGTCCACTTCTTCGACTATTGTTTAGAATACCACGTCAGTGCATCACCTGTCAAATTGCAATTGAACAACTACATCCTCATCTTCTCATCATGTCCAACTCCAACCAGCTTGTCACAGTAAAACCTCAAATGAGCCATCAGGTCACCGCTGCCATCGAACAGATTGAACTTGGGTGTCTTTTATCCATCGGACAACTCCAAATTAGGATAAAGGCACAGATCTTCGTAATCCAAGACCCGAGTCTCCTTGGTCACTCGAAACTGCTTGAACTTTTCTACCAACCATTTCACTTGTTCTTTAGTGTTGTTTGCATCCTCCCTGTCCATGCATACACGTTGTTATCTTTGGTGGGCGAGGTAACAGGTTTGGTTTCAGCAGTGAAAGTAGGGAATTAAGTAGGGAGGCTGTTTTGTGGTGCTTTTGGTGGTGCGACATAGGTAGGGTATGGGATATCCTTTTCGGAAAATAAAGGATCTTCCCTCATGTAGGCTTGTTTAGATCGGTAGTTCCATCAGCATAGACAGGGGGAACTTTGTTCTCTAGTTCAAATAACCTTTGCTCCAGCTTCACATACTCCTCGTATGCAACCATACCCTGCTTTCCAGGAGCCCCTCTAATGATGGAATTGGTAGCAGTTCCATCAACTTTGTCAAACTCAGCCATGATATTTCGTCTCATTCTTGTCCTTGTAGGTAAAGGGGGAGGTGTTGAAATTGACCCTCTGGATCTCAATTGGTACTGCGGCGCGGCCAGAATGCACAAACCAACCTTCGGGGATTGGGAGAAAAATGACCTTTAAAAACAGCCAAAGACAAAAGTGAGTAGAGCATTAGAGAATAAAATACGAAAATTAATATCGTGCGATCGCGTCCTATTATGCAGGAGGCTTCTTTTATGCCAGAGGTAGGCCTATCGATGATTTGAAGTAGTATTTGTGTCGAGTACATCGTTTTGTTTGCTTGAAAATAATCAAAACAAGTCTATAAACCCCAAAATAACGAGATTTTATTTAATTTGCTTGGCTTTATTACAAACACCAATATTAAAAAGACAACAACTCGACTAAGACAAAAGGGAACAACTTGAGTGGAAAGGGAAAACAACTCGACTAAAGACGACTCGACTACGTACCAAGCAAAGAGGTGCTCTGATCAAACATCATCTTTGACATCTTCTTCCTCCTCTATTTACATTTCCAAGATCTCGGGTGGGGGGATGACAAATATTTCCATAAGATCCTTCCCATCTCGCATGTCCCCCAAAGCTTTTGTAAAGAATTGGCAAATCTCTATTCCCATTGTTCCCTTCACTTCCAAGGGTACCATTTTAAAATGCTTCCCCCGACCTTTGATGAGATCTTGCAAACTTCCTGCGACTTGTCTAGCCGTCAGTGTCTTGTTTAACCAAAATTTACCTTCGTCCCCTTTAATCTTGACTTTGTGTTGCCTTCTCATTTCCCTCTCTCTTGTTGCTCTTAGTTCTTTCCTCTTTTGTTCAAGCTTATTTCACATCCTTTTGTACTTTTCCTCGGGACTTGGAGCTTCAGGTTTCCTTTTCTAGGTGGTCTTTGATCGAAATCTTTTTCTATCTTTTTCGAGCCAATGACGATAGGTCAGTGCGGTGCCAGGATTCACCCTATTGTCTCGACCAGGATAAAATTGCATCGTTTCTCTCTTTTCCTATATTATTAGTATTGCATCAACCATTGGGCGTTCAATGTCACTCATGTCAAAGTCCTTTCCTTTGTCAATTGAGGGAGCTACTGTGTCATCCCCACTTGCCTGAGGATTCTTAAGAGAACATAGTGGTGAGTCCCTCGGAACCCGATCAGTGTCAAGAATGTAGCGTCTTGACCCTGCACAGAGACGGTAAAACGGGCATAATTTTCTATCACTCACTGCACACTTTTCAACTCCTCGAACTTGGTGTACCACCCATGCATGTATGTAGGTTTTGTCCATGGTATAGCATCCATCATGCGAATACCGTGTGTAATGATGCCATCGATCCTTAGCGCCACTAGTGCGAATGGGCTTATTGTGATCTTATGTAGATGTTCCATCAACCATATCTATAGCAAGAAGTTGCACCCTTCGAAGAAGTCTGCTCCCTTTCTACACTTGGTTAAAGCTCTATAAATGTCTCCCACGATCATCGGAACCAAACTTACTTGACGCCTGTGATCACCTCTATGCAAACCTTCAAATACCCATTCCATCCTTATGTCGACCTTTCCTTCCTTTTCAGGGAAAAGGACGCTTCCCAGAAAAGCAATGGTGAAAGCTATAGATTCGGTCCATTCCCAATCCTAGATTCTTGATGCCCCTGGCATATTGTGCCGAAGAGTCAAGTCTCCAACTTAGAATACAAGAACTCCATAGTAGCCTTTGCATCTTGAACACTTTTGAAATATGGTGTATAGGGAACTTGTAGAAGTTCGAAGAATTCCCTTAGTTTCATTTCTTAGGGATAAATCATAGTCTCGGGTCCAGGTGTCAACCCTGCTAAACCTCCAATTTCTTCCAACATTGGTGCCAGTTCTATGTCATTAAAGTGAAACACTGCCTTTTTGTAGTCCCAGAAATGAGTAGCCGCTTCAACCAAACGCAGTATTGATGTGTGCCCCATAAGGGATACCAAGTCTCCTAACATATTTCTGACACGCACTAGGTTGTCCACAGCTAAGTCATCCCACCAAAGCCTGATCAGATAAGGAGTTTGGAAAACAATGTCAAAATGGAGTGTACCTCTTCCAGCCATAGTCTGAAAACAAAACAAGATAAAAATATCAAAATAATCCTATTGTTTTAACCACATCATAGCAAATGGTCAATGTTTGGCGCAAACATTTCTTCAAATCCATGCAGGGATTCAAATTTGTCGTTTTCGAGTTATGGACCCTTTCGATGTTTAGACGAGGTTTACTAATGGACTATGACGTGCCAAGGACGTCTAGCCTTCCTAGGTTTATCATTATGCAAAAGAGAATAAGTACGCATTTTGTTGCCAATTGTTCTCATAATTTTCCCAAAAATAACTTTGAAATTCAATACATGAAGAATCTTTTGAAAATATAAAAATATAAAAAAAATGGCAATGACACTAGACTAAGCAGCATGCTCCTTCTCCATCCTGGCTCTCTTGTCTCCTCATGCAACCTCCTTGATTTCTTCCATAGCTTTGGTTAAGTATCTCATTGTTGTAACCAGACGCAAGATGTCCACCGTATCAAATTCAGAGTTCCATTGTTCAAGTTTTGTCCCCAATGCCTCCACCTTTTTCTTCTAATTCCAATGCACGTTTTTTCCAAGTCTCGATCTCTTCCTTGTTTTCCTTGTCTATTTTTATGACTTTCAACATGAACTCAAGATATCGAATTTGAGCCACCGCTTCTCAATCCCTTATATCATTCCATAGGCACGGTCCAACCACAACATTCCCCTTTATGCTGGAACGCAACCAACTAATGTAATTTGGTTCGCAACCAGCATTATATCTGTCCGGCACTATTGACTTCTCCCCCATGACTTGTCTACCTTCCCAAGATTTTCTGATGCTTTTGACTCTCGGGACAATGTCTTCAATGTAGTCAAACTGGTACGCATTTGTGTCTGGTATAAGTGGCACGATCTGCTTTATTCCCGCCTGCCTCATTACCCTTAGTGGTTGATAGGGTTGGAGGCCTCTCAATCCCATAAGTATCAAAAAGGACGCCTATTCCGAGCTAATGATAAAATCTGGTGAAGGAAACCAAGTGAAGATCCATTGAATTGAGTCGTCTGTCATGTTTTCAAATAACTTCACCTAATTTTCTGTGCTTCTTGGTTGCTTAAGTTTGGACCCCCATAGCGATCTCCAACTAAGTAGTTTGAATAGGTTGGCTTGGATAATACTTGCAAACCTCCAGCTTTCTTCAAATGTTCCTTGAACCACGCATGAAATAGAAGATTACACCCTTGAAAATATTTAGTTCCCCTCTTACAACAACCCAAAGCTCGATAGATATATGCTACGATCATAGGGACGATAGTGTACTGATAACCGCCGATCTCGTTGAATACTGCATCAATAACAAAGACAAGCCTCGAACATATGTTGTGATCTGAACTCTCGGGAAACACCATAATTCCTATGAAACAGATAGCGAATGCAAATGGTCTAGCTCTCCTCCAATCACCATGGGATTTGAACTCCTTTATACGATCATCAAAAGCACTTAAATACCCGAACCTGTTGTAGAGATAAGAAAAGAGTATTTTCTTTTGTTGCAAAAATTCCACATGAAAACTTGCTACCATCCCAAATTAAGTGTAGGGACGTCGGGAGCTAATATGAGACTCATTTGCCACCGATGCTTATCTAAGCCCGAATTTGATATAAATCCCCTATTTCCTCCAACAAAGGTGTTAACTCGATGGCCCAAAATCTAAAAATATTTTGTTTATCGTCCAAAAATGATACTGACGCTTCGATCATTTCTCGACAAGGCTCCATTTTAAACAATGACACCAAATGTCCCAAGTGTTTACGTACTTTCGTTTGTTCACCCAATGATAAACTACTCCACCAACGTGTGATACAGGGAAAATCGAGCCATGACTCCAATCAACGAGTGCCAAGCTTGAATGATGCAAAGGACAGGAAGCCAAGGGCTTTAGGAGTGATTTGGAGAAGTATCGATCGGATAAGCACCTAGGTGCACCACCCAGGCACCCAGGCGGTCCGCCCAAGCACCTAGGCGGTCCACCCAAGATGCTGCACAAGTGGGCGCTCCGCCCACCATTTGGGCACTCCGCCTCCTTGAGGCACTGTCAAAGAAGGCTCCAATTTCAGGCGCTCCGCCCACTACGCTGAAGAAGCTAGAATTTTGTGTGAACTTCCTATTTTGCCCCTCAGTGTTGTATATTTTTTTAACTTAGTTGAGGGCTTTTTAGTCATCTCACATTGGTCTTGAAACGGGTCTATAAATAGAGCCCTTAGCCATTTCATTTGAGGACACCCTCAATGAAGAACCCGTGAGTGGGCATGATTTCACTTGGTCGAATCCAAGTTGAACATCAAACCTCTTTGATCATTCTATTTGCAAGAGCCGAGTGCCTCTTGAGGGTAGTTGCGTAGTATAGGTGATCCTTGACTTCACCCGGGGTGTATCGAGACAAGTTCCTCAGTACTACTTAGGTAAACGTTTCAAGCCTCGTCTTGCTTTTTATCTCGATATCTTGTTAGATATCGCTTTATCTTGTTTTCGCTTCCGCATATTTGTTTCATATTTGCTTTCTCCTATTTTACTCCTTATCAGTTGGTATCAGAGCACGGCTAGGCTTCGTTCTTACGACTCCTCGTTCTTGTTCTTGTTGTTGTTGTTATTGTATTGTTGTTCTTGAGAAAAGAAGAAAACAAAAAAATTGAATAAAACTTGAAAACTTCCAAAATAATTCATAGATCGGGTTGAACTCGAATCCCCAAGCGTTAAAAAGTATCGGAGATTGTTCTATTATGTTTTTTTGTTGATTTGATATCCTCATAACATGTTTTGGTGTTACGGATTGAAAACCCAAGAAAATTTGAAAACCCTTGAAATTTTGCTTCAAAGCTTGAATCGATCTTGTTTTTGGTTGTTTGAAGTTAAAAATCATTGGGGATTGTTGGGTATAGTTGAAAACACCTTTGGGTATCCTTGGATTTGGGTAACGGGTTGAAAATGTTGGAATTTTTGGTGCAAAAACACCAAAAACCCGTTCGTGGTGAAGCTGTGAACAGGCCTGGGCGTAGCGCCCACTCCCTAGGTGGAGTGCCCACCCTGGCTACTGCCCAAAACTTGCAAAATTCTTGGCGGAGCGCCTCCTTTTCTGGGTGGACCGCCCACCACTGAAGCGTGTCCGGAGTGGTTTGTTTCCTAGGTTTTCGGTATTTATTTGCTTGTATTGCTTCCGGCTAGTACTTCTTGAGTATTTCTCCTACTTACTTGGTACTAGTTCATTAAGCTTTTAGGATCCTCGTGTGTGGTTGTGATTGAAAATTCAAAGAAGCCTCGTAGAACATTTATTGCTCAAGTGCTCACTCATATAGCCGTTCGTCCATAGAGTCACATCAATTCTACTCACCCCGAAGAGTATTTGGTTCGTATGAACTTGAGTGGTTATTGAGGAGGTTGTTTAACTATGAGGAAGCCTTTGGAATCAATCTTGAGTGATCCTACCCACTAAATTGAGTGTACCGGTGTAACATTCAAAAGGTGAGGGAGCGAGTGAGGTTTTACTCTAACCCTTTTCTTTAGCTTTTGATTTTTGTAGGTACATGGCCGGAGACGTCGATGATACCATTAAGGTCCCGGTAAGTACTTTGGCCTACCTCTTGGCCGAGGTGAGATCCATAAGCTTGAGGCTTGAGAGCCTTGAAAAAGAATGGACCCCAAGTGTCCAAAAAGATGCCGGAGAAGGCACTAATGATGGAATGTTGGGCATTCCCCACAACTTGGGCAATCCCCAAGGTGATGAAAAACAAGTTAAGATTCACTCTACTCCAAATGAGGAAATTCTTGAACCTCATCCTAATGTTCTTGAAAATGCGAGACAAAAGATGGAGAGGAGTAAGGGAGTGACCGGTGACAATCCTAGTGTGGAAAAAGGAGAGGAAGTGAGGAGTGATGTGAGTTGATTGTCACCCGAATATACAGTTGCACATGAGAGCGAATTCAAAGAAAGAAGAGGAGAGGAAAAACAAATTGAGAGTGAGGACACCCTTTGTCCTAACCATATGTTATCTTCTTCTTCTTGCTATAGCTTTTGTGTAGGTACTCTTGGAGGCGAGCTATTGGAGCCTCAACCATGCGCCTTGGAAAGAAGACAAGATGATGGAGATCATCATTGTGAATTTCATAACGGAGGGATTGAACGCGACACTTCCAGCGATGTGAGTGCTCACGGGAGCGACTCAAATGTAAGTGTTACTTCACCCTTTCATGAACATGTTAATCCCTTGTCTTGTGAAGACTCAATGCTAGTTGGTACTTGTGATGCATTTAATGAATTTGCAACTATCGTAGAGCCGATTAGTCAACTTGTATGTGCATGTGAACCACTAGTTGAGAGGATTGATAAGCCACATCATGATGTGAGCTCGATATTCAATGAACCTCTCTTTAGTGAAGAATTGATAGTTGACTATACTTGTGAGCCTTGTTATGACACACCACCAATTTTTTATAAAGGGGAAGATGAGTTGTTTGACTATACCCTTATTGATATACTTTCCTTTGGTGGAACAATGTGCCGTAGTAAGGATGGTAGTGACCTTGAGGAGTCCCTGGTGGATGAGATGGATCGGATTATATTCGATGACTTCTCAAGTGTGGGTGATGAACCTAGTTATGATACTTCACCTTTGCTTGACCTTGAGAATGAGATGCGTACTTTTACTAATCCTTTGTTTGAGTGCATCTTTATTTGTGGTGGTGATTTGTATCGAACTAGAGTTGGGAATGAGTTGGAACCTCCATGGTGTGAGGGATTTGATCCCATAGACAACTCTTTGTTTGAAGCTTTGAGTAAGGTAGATGATTCTTCTGGTGACCCTACTCTTGTTGGTTTGGGTTATGATGATGAAGAGGCCATTAATAATGCCTTCCTTGAGAGTTTACCTTGTGAGGGGGGTTGTCTTGAGGATGAAATTAGAGGTGAGGAGGTATCTCTTAGTCTGAGTATGAGAGCTTTTAAGAAGGGGAGTGGGGTATTTGATGCTAATTGTGAATTGAACTACTTTGCCTATCCCATCCCACATGTTAACCACGCTTTGAGAATTGAGCATGTCGAACCCATTGTGCCACATTGTGAAAGTATTGCATTGAAGGTTTGGTGTATTTGTAATGAGCTTAGAGATCGTAGGATTATTGATAAATTGATCTTGCATATTCCATGTCCTAATGATCTTTTTGCTTGTTCTTGTGTTGAGTGCATTGCTTTGCTAAGTCAAGTACTTATCGTTTCCTTGAGAGACATGAGCTTTTTCATCATTATTGATACTTCGCTTTACCATAAGAGTGTATTTTCGACACTATTTGCACTAACCTACTTTCAGAGTAGGAGTTTTTGGTTTTGCTTGTCGTTGCTTGTAGGCCCTAGATTCTATGCTAAGGCAAATGAGGACTTGGAAGAAGCCTATTCCAAAGTGGCATTCAAGAAGAACAAGGGAGGAGAGCATTGGGCAACCCGAGGAGATGAAGATGACATGAAAGATGACGCCTTGATTTCGAGGACGAAATCTTCTCAAGAAGGGGAGGATGATACGGGATAAATCGAGCCAAGATTCCAGTCAATGAGTGCCAAGCTTGAAGGATGCAAATGATGGGAAGCCAAGGACTTTAGGAGCGATTTGGAGAAGTATCGATCGGATAAGCACCTAGGCGCACAACCCAGGCGGTCCTCCAAGATGCTGCACAAGTAGGCGCTCCGCCCACCATTTGGGCGCTCCGCCTCCCTGAGCCACTGTCCAAGAAGGCTCCAATTTGAGGCGCTCCGCCCACTACGCTGAAGAAGCTAGAATTTTGTGTGAACTTCCTATTTTGTCCCTCAGTGTTGTATATTTTTTTAACTTAGTTGAGGGCTTTTTAGTCATTTCACATTGGTCTTAGAAAGGGTCTATAAATAGAGCCCTTAGCCATTTCATTTGAGGACACAACTTTGAATATATAATGATGTATCATTTGAGTGAATCTCAATGAAGAACCCGTGAGCGGGCATGATTTCACTTGGTTGAATCCAAGTTGAACATCGAACCTCTTTGATCATTCTATTTACAAAAGCCAAGTGTCTCTTGAGGGTAGTTGCGTAGTATAGGTGATCCTTGACTTCATCCGGGGTGCATCGAGACAAGTTCCTCGGTGCTACTTAGGTAAACTTTTCAAGCCTCGTCTTACTTTTTATATCGATATCTTGTTAGATATCGCTTTATCTTTTTTTCCCTTCCGCATATTTGTATCGTATTTGCTTCCGCCTATTTTACCCCTTATCAACGTGTCAACATAGGAGGTGCACTCAAAGTCATCCCGAACCGGTGAAACTTTTGACTCATGACAACCTATAAAAAAAGAAAATGAATGAATAAAAATTCCTGACCCTCTTTAAGAACAATTGGACAATCAAAATTTTTACTCATTTTCGCCTTTCTTTTTCTTTTCTTTCTCTCTCTCTTTTTTTTTGGTTTCTTTTCTCTCGAATGCACACAGACATGTTCAAACATCCTTTCTTGGTTAAAAACCCGTCGAGTTGTTTGAACAAGTTGAAAACTAGCCGGCTTACGGGAAGCCCCTCCTACGGCATGATGCATGCATATTACATTACAAGAGTGGGGTAATTCTAGACACGGTTCCCCCAGGCAGACGACCAAGGGGTGGGGACGTTTAGAATTGTTGGCTGTACCACGGACCAAATATATTCCAACCGTTCCCCCTAAAGGGACTTTTGAGGGTGAAACGATCGTGAGATCCACATAATCGTTTGTGTGTGTGCAAAGTGTCGGTAGTGTCAGTGTTCCAGGAGTGGAGGAGTATGAGTGAGGAATGCCACAAATATTACAAAATATTTTATACAAGAAAATAATAATAAAAAAATAAAGAAAAACAAAAAAAATAAACAAGTTAATCCAGTAATAATGATAATAATAAGCAAAATAAAGAAATTAGTCCAATATAAATAATAGCCATAAAATTTAAAAATAAAACCCGTTGTGGTTAGGACTTTGATTATCCCCGGCGGAGTCACCATTCTGTCGCACCCCCCTTTTTTCCCTAACTCGGAGTGAGTCAAGGTTGGGTTTGACTAGGTAACTCGGTTGAGTTGATTTTGGAGTCCCCACCTAATAAAGTATTCTAAGGTCTATTAGGTCACCTAAATGTCTAAGAGTCTTGAGTTAACTCTGGGAGTCACACTTACAGATATTCTAAGGGTAAGAAGTCCAAATGACTTAAGGAAGAAGGAATTAAGTACTTCCCCAAGTCCGTGGTTCCTGCCCGAGTTTTAATTTTAGGATATAACAAGACAAGAAGCAACTAATTTATGAAAGGTAAGTTCAATTCTAAGGTTATCTTTCTAGATTGAATGCTAAAATCAAAATCAGTCATGTAATTGCGCAAACAATTTAACATAGGCAGTAATATGTATAGCTAAATCAAATTTGGTCCTTTCTAGATTTGCAAAGATGACCTAAGCCCTATACCTAATCGCACGTTTAGCCACAGATTTAATATTTTAGTTTCAACAGAGAGCTAAATTCGCAAGAAGCATTTAAAACAGTTTACTTGTGCAATTTCGGTACTTGGACCAATTGCAGAAACGGGCAGGTTTTAAAAAAATAGTTTTCAAATGACACAAAAACCAACTTGTGGTTAAGATGTCAAAGAAATGTTAGCCATTCCGGGTCGGCGTGTTTTGACATTAAATTGTCAAACACTAATGTTAATGGCTATTTGCTTTTGGGGTCAGTTTTCGAAAGATATGCATATATATAGGCTGTATTCGAAATTGGGGGACACAAAGCACATAAATACAAACAAAGGCTTTCACACATAGATATATACATATATAGGCATGCAATAACATATTAGGAGATATGAAGAAGTTTTAGAAGTCATATTTGTAATGTATAATTGACCCCTAAACTTATACTCCCTTATACACTATTAGATTAGTGTATAAGAAATGTAAGTTTTGAAAAATGTGTTTAACACATAAAATAGGCCAGATTTTAAAAACAGGAGTTGGGCCTGTACTATAAATGCATAGAGGGGCAGTTTTGCTTTACAAAAATAGTTCGATTTCAGGCTGTCAATACACGAAAGGCCCCTGTTTTAACATGTCTATATTTTAAAATTCACGTAAACATTGTCAAATATTTTATCTAAAGTTGTTATACACCTTTAATCAATAAACCTTTTCAACTTAACATGCAGGGATCCCATTTTTATATAATGATGCACACACATAAAGATTAAGGAGATCAGAGAGGCCCCTGAATAGCCATGTACATAGCTCACTGCTATGTAACTAAACTAAAAACCTGCTTCAGTGTAGTTTAGGTACAATAGGGAATCCTAACAAATACAAATATATAGGGAGTCTAATAGAGTAAGGTAGAAACAAGAAGCAGTGCCCGGTTAGCACTTAGTACAAGGGGGTGAACTGCCTATACGTATGCCAACAGGAACCATAGTTAAACTTTTATGAATGATCATGAAGCACCTGCGTATTAGAAACTGGTATAGCCTGGAAGGTTATCCAAAATAGATTGCAATAAAAGGTTAGTAGGGGAGGCTTGGAAGGCCTAAAACAAGCATGCACACAGTTCACAAAAGGAGGGATATCATGCTTCAGAGAAGGGAAAAGAGATGAGGTTACTACCTTAAGACTTTTTGAACAAGTGCACTGAGTAAGAGTGTAAACAGTATGAATGCAGATAAAGAAACTTCCACCAGTGAGGGTGAAGGTCTCCTATTTTCAGTAGAGCAATAAGTGATCAAGAGAGAGAGAGAGCAGAGAGGATGCCTTTTGTGTGTGTATTCTCTGTATTCCAGTGTTTTTTTTTTAGTGTGAATGTTGTGTGTCGAGAGAAGAATAGGACTCGTTTATATAGGTGTGAGGGGCGAGGGTTTAAATTCAAATAAGTAAAGTAAAGAAGGCAAGATATAGTATTCCATAATTAAAGGGGTTCACTTAGGTACTCTTTTCAAGTATGGATCAATCAAAGCCCCAAACTTAAGGCAAAATAGGATCCTAAACAAGTATGATTCCCTCCCCTTAAACATAACGAAGTCCAAGTTCAAAAATCAGTGCATAAGCATGTTCTAGACTAATTTTAGGTTCGAAATCGTTGATTGCTTTAACAAGTTTCTAATTGATGCTATATCAATCACCATAACAAACTTCCATTCAAGCATCAATCAAAGAATTTCAATTGGACAAAACAGGATCTCCTAATCACCTATATAAGATCATCCTTCAAATTTCGAAGTAGGCAAATCATGTAAACACATATATTATTGAAATAAAAGACTAGATGCACTATAAATAGGGATGAGCTCACTGATATGGATGCTAAATCCTAAACAACATGGAACATAAGCTATGAATGCATCAACTCCAGGCATACCAACCGTTCCAAACTATGTTCAACTTTAATCAGTGAATTAGAACAGGAATTACTAATCATATGGTCTTTAACCTTAATTAATTGACGAGTAACAAACAAACACATTAATGCACTGAAGAATTAGGCAAATTTAGGTGTAGATATCACATAGGATCAAGAACAGCAAAAGGGAAAGGGTTACCTATTTTTGGATTGGAATCGGGTCAATCTTGACCCGCTTCGATCATGTATGCACAAAGGTGTTCCCCTCCACTCGGATTGTAAAGCTCAGGTTTCACTTAGACGTCGCCGGAGTTCCTTTTCCGGGGGCAGAGGGAGGGTCGACGAGAGGTTGTATTTTGACCTTCACCATATGGGAAAATCATCATAGGGGTTTTGTTGCGGATGATGAGAGGAGTAAGAAAATGTATTTTGTTCGGGGTTTCGCCGGCGGGGATGGCTGGAAATTGCCATAACGTGTTAGGGTTTGAGACGAGAGAGAGAATTTAGGGAGGAGGGCGGCGTGAGCTTTGGTGGAAAAATGAGGGGAATTAGGGTTTCGGGGGGGGGGGGGGGGGGTGAATGGGTATTTAAAATGGAATTATGTTGTCAGCCATTGGATCAAGTGTTTGAACGGCTAAGATGAGGCCACGTGCCCACGTGGATCTGACGTGGGTGTATGTGGCATGTGGGGTGCATAAGTGTGCAAGTGTGTATATATTGTGTATAAAATGGTATAAAAGTGTGTATAAATATATATAAAATGCGTATAAAATTGTAGAAAATTTTATAATTAATTTTAAAAATGCTAAAATGATTAAAGAAATAAAAAAAAATGTCATTATGAGATTTAAAATAATAGAGCAATTTTTTCGAAAATAGGAGTAATTGCAAAATTTGAAATTGAACGTGCACATTTTGTAAAATAGATGTAATTCGTGATGGTGCCTTTAAAAATAGTCTGATTGGCGTGCTTGTGTGAAATAAGAATCTTGAATAGGAGTCAGAGTGAAGATAGTTGTACAGTTATTAGCACAATTTTGTCTAAAAATGACTATTGAAACAGGAGGGACAAAATTGGGTGTGAACAATAAGTACGTACAAACTATAATTTATACATATAAAGGACGAATGAAGTTCTAAAAATGCGAGGAATTTTTAAGGAAAAATATGTGATTCACAACAAATATCACCACTCCACACTTCAACTTTGCTTGCCTTCGAGGAACCACTAAAAACTAACTTTAACTTCCCAACACAATAATGATACTCAATAGAACAGGTCTACCTATGGTTATGGTTGATACCGAACGTTGGAAAAATTCAGATTGCATCTGATTTCATCCCAATTGATTTATTGATGAGTTGTACATGACTTATATGCAATGTGATGTTATGCATTCATTATCTGGTTCTTGATATTACTTGATTTATGTAACTCAATAGCTGGACTACCTGTTGTTAGGGGTAGCTAGCTAGCCCTCATTTACTGAGTCTTTCGACTTACTGCCTGTTTGTTCTTTGTGTTGTTTATTTATTTCGGCAGATTCTGCTCCAGGGAAGAGTTCAACGCGTGGCTGAGAAGTGAGGACCATCCATCTGTTAGTGGTGAGCCAACCCTCTGTCTAAGGTGGCCTCCAGTCATTTGTTCACGTTTGTCTGACTTGTTCTGTCCCTTGCAAGAGTCGTATATATATATATATATCTATTTTTTTGTACTCTTAGATGTCTGATCTGGATTGCACCTAGACCTTATCTTTTGGGTTGTTGGCTTCACATTCTTTGTCCGCAACTTGTATCTATGTGTATGTATATATATAAGCCCATCATTCTGGATATTTCTCCTGTTTATGAGTTATGTATGTTTGATATGGTTCGTCCGATCTGTCTAGGAGAAGGCGTTAGGTGCCGGCACGATCTATTTGGAAATCTGAGCCGTATAATACAAATACCAAGAAACCAAAGAAAAGAATGAAAGAATAGGAATAAGGAACTATTAAATGAGTTAGAAGTATCTGAACTAACAGATGATTTGCCAAAAGTTAGTATGGCCACATGAAGGTTTCAAGTACCAAATAATACCCGTAAGAATGGGTTCGAGCACAAGGAGCTTACTATGAATCATTTTTTTAGTTTAAATGGGTAGAATTCAAGTTGTTAGTTTTTTATCCCTAAATTGAGTGTAATTTTTTCTAAGACTCTAAGCTAGAGATTGCTAACTATAGTTGTTTTCTGATTATTTAAAATGCTAAGATTGTATTTGCTTACTAGATACGCCCCTAATAGAATTTAACTACCAAACCCATAAGGTTTTTGGGTTACACTTTGAAAACCACACACATACACCCTACCTATCCCTTCCGGTAATATGATGGACTATCACTTTTTGACCCTTTCTGTACCAAAAGTTGATGCATAAATCATTAGTGGTTGTGATGCGGGGCAAATCGAGCCAAGATACCAACCATCAGGACCAAGCTTGAGAGCACAAAGAATACAAGTTAAGGACTCCGGAAGAGGGTTCGAGAGTGGTTTGAAGCCATGGACTTCAGCACCATCGAGGGAGGACCGACTACGGACCAAGGAGGAGCGCCTAGAGTTCATTTTGATGACCTCCCAGGTGGAGGCGGACCGCCCACAGTACCAGGCGGACCGCCTAGTTGATGGCCAACTCTCTGAAGTTCAAGGAAGCGGAGTGCCTCTGTAAATGGGCGGACCGCCCACTTTCTCACCCTCTGCACTGGGCGGACCGCCCACTCTGCTAGGTGGGGCTCCTACTCTGCTAGGTGGGGTGCCTAGTTTTGCTAGTTTTGGATGGGAATTTGAAGTGTAATCCTTATTTTAGCCCTACATGGCTTGTATTATTTTTTACCCCTCTTATGGGCTTCTATACATTTCACTTAAGAGTGTGGCACACCTATAAATGCCACACTTAGCCATTTCATTCATTAGTTAATTTTGGATTGAATCTTGTAGAGAGAAGAATTGGAAGAGAGGCTTTGCCTTCTTTGTTGAAGCTTGAATGCTTCTTGTATCTCTTAACTTGGAATCCATGGAAGATCATCCTAGTATGATTTAGTGAGTGGTTCGAATCTCTTTTCCCCTTGAATCAACTAACTTATCTGAGTTTGATTTGTTCTTTCTTCTTATTTCTTCCCTTCCCAATTCTTATTTCTTGTTATCTTGTGATTTGCTTCCACGTTTTTATCCTGCATAAGTTGGTATCGGCTAGGTTTTGTTCTTATAAACCCTCGATCGTGCTATTTTATCTTTGTGTTTGTTGTTTCATTGTTCTTGTTCTTAAAGAAAGGAGAAAAAGAAACAAAAAGTGAAAATTGAAAATTACAAAAAATTCATAGAACGAATTGGATTTGATTCCCTAAATGTTAAAAATTAATTGGGAATGATATATATTGTATACCCGTTGATTTGGTACCCTCAAAACATATTTTGGTGTTATGAATCGAAATTTGAAGAACCAAAATCCCAAAGTTTGTAAAACCCTAGAAATTGCTTCAAATTCATAAATTTAAGCTTGTTGTTGATTGGGTGGTGTTAAAATTCATTGTGGATTGTTGGGGATAGTAGAAAACACCATTGGGTACCTTTATATTGCAAAACAACTTGAAAACGTTGGAAATTTGGGTAAAATAGAGCCAAAAACCCATTGTTGAAGGTTGCAGGAACAAAGAACAGGTGGGGCGCCTACTTTTCAGGTGGGGCACCTATTTTCTGCCAGCTCTCTGGATACTGCACTGGTCGGACCACCCCTTTACAGAGGCGGGGCGCCTCTTTTGCTGAGGGTGTCCAGGTAGTTTTATTTCCTAGGTTTCCATTGCTCTTTGCTTCCGAACTTCTTGGTTAGTGTTTCTAGGGTAATTGGCCTACTCGAAAGACACTAACTCTTGAGCGTATTAGGACATTCGTGCGTAGAAGAGATTAGAATTCAAAGAAGTGTCATGAACATTCTTTGGCCTCAAGTACGCACTTAAAATAGCTGTCCGTCCATAGAGTCACATTAACTCCATTCTGAACCAATACTCGGACATATTAGTTTTTGACCTTCATCGTGGTTCCTAAGATATTGACGCATCTACCTTGAATGTTCATATATTGAGTGAATTTGTGAGGTCCTTTTCTCTTATTGTTGCAACTATGTCAGATGATGATTGTGGAGGTTATGACTCGTGTGGGGATGATGCGAATTGTTATGACTCGCGTGGGGATGATGGAGACTATGGTTCCTATGATTATGATGATTGGTATTACTATGATGACTCGGGAAACCATGGCTCCTATGGTGATGAAGCGGTTCACTATGATGTTCATGAGGTTGATGAAGACTATGAAGCTTATGAAGATGAATGTGTGGATCCTTATGCTTCTAGTAAAGAATACAAAGATGGTGACGCTTCAAGGTACAACGTTCCTACTTACTCTTCTTGTGATGAATTTGAAAATATGTATAGTTACATAGAAAGAGTTGATGATGGAGTTGCTTATAGAGATTATTCATGTGCATCCTCATCTCTTAATGTTGCTCCATGTGAACAAGGGAGTAGTAGAGGGGTCCTTCCATTGGGTTGGGAGGAGGTGGTGGTTGTTCCATGGGAAGGGGAAGGTTTACATCTTCCACTTGTGCTAAAGGGCTCAATGCTCCTAATTCCCATGTAAAGGGTGACTTGAGAAGTGGTGTTGCTCTTGCTACAAAAGGCTTTTATTTTTCTATCAATACTGTAAGGGGTATGGGTAGCTGTAGTAGGAGTAGTGCTATTGGCTATGGAACCAAGACGAGAGGATCTTATGGGTTCCATGGTGAGACTCCTTCCTCGACTTTCAACAACACATATAATGTTGGAAGAGTGACGGAAAGTGGAAGTTACTCTAGCAATGTTGTTAGGAGATGAAGGATAAGGAAGACCCAAGTTGATGGTGTTCCTACTCTTAAGCATTCAAGTCCTTGTATGGATGTATATCTACAATACTTGGGTAGACGTAGGTTCGTTGTTGAGGTAAATGGGTATGAGGGAAACTTGCTCAAAATTGAGGAGACCGATACCAATTGCATTAGCACCTCTTTGGTTGATAGGCTAAGGATACCATGCAATGAGCTAGAACATCCTTAAGAGTATAATAGAGTGTGGGTTTTTAAGGAAGTTCAGGTGCTCATATCTCATAAGAATTATAAGGGTTATGTTTGGTGTGATGTGTATCCCATGTGGTATAGTGATATATGGCTAGGTGAGTCGTGGTTGCATGACAAGAAGGTGCGATATAATGTTATGAATGATGCGTATTTTGTGAAAGTGGGTCAAAAGGACTATAACTTTACACCTTGTCGGGCAAGAGACAAGTTGCTTGCTAGTGCACATTCTTTGGCTATTCAAAAGGGCAAGGAGCGAGAACTTCATTGCATAGTTGAAATAGTACAATCAAGAAGTCCTACAATCACAAGAAATGGTGGGACAACTGCAAGAAAAGAGTTGACAAGTGTCAACGAGGTGAACCCAAAGCCACAAGATCTGAAGCCAAGTGGTTCACCAACAAAGAAGAAGGAGACATCAAGTGATGATTCTCCAAGTTCTAGATTTTGGGTTGATGTAAAGGGTCAACCTACTCCTGCTATGGGTATTCTTGGGCCTCGTCCCAGCTCACCTGAATATGAGAGATAAAAGATTGAGAGGAGTAAGGGAGTGACCGGTGACGACTCTCGAGTGGAAAAAAGAGAGGTTGTGTTGAGTGATGCGAGTGAGTTGTCACCACCCGACCTTGAAAAGAAAATGAGGGAGAAGAGAGAGGGAAAGAGAATCATTGAGAGTGAGGGCACCCCTTATTCTAACACTTACTCTTTATCTTCTTCTTCTACTTGTGTGAATTCTTGCGGAGGTATTCTTGGAGACAAACCGATTGAGCCTCAACCATGTTCTAAGATAGAAAGACAAGGTGAAGAAGATCTTCAATGTGAGCATCAAGGTGAAGAAACTAGCCATGATACTTCAAGTGCATTGAGTGAGCAAGATAGCAACTCAAATGTAAGTGTTAGTTCTTCTTTCTATGAGCATATTACATCCTTGTCTTGTGATAGTCTTTGTGATAACTCAACATTAGTTGATGATTTCTATGATTACAATGTGTTTGCAACTAGTGTAGAGTCGGTTGGTCAACTTGTATGTGAATGTGAGCCACTAGTTGAGACGGATTCAAAGCCACATCATGATGTGAGCCTGGTTATCATTGAACCTATCTTTAGTGAAGATATTGTAGTTGACATTATTTGTGAACCTTGTTATGACACACCACCAAAGTTTGATATTAGGAAAGATGAGTTGAATGAATATCCTATTCTTTCCCTTGATGGTTTGCTTGATAATGGTGATCTTATGTGTCGTAGTGAGGGTGATCATGTCCTTGAGGAGTCTCTAGTAAAGGAGATGGATAAAATTGTATTTCATGACTTCTCAAGTGTGGATGTTGTCTTTAGTTTGGATACTTCACCTTTGTTGGGTAATGAACTTGAAAATTGTGCCTATACTAATCCTTTGTATGAAAGCATCTTCAATAGTGATGGTGATTTGCGTCAAACTAGAGTAGACTGTGAATTTGAACCTCCATGGATAGGAAAGATTAACTCTATAGATAATCCATTATTTGAAACCCCAAGTATTGTGAGAGACCTTGGTCTTGAGTGTGATGGTCCATCGTCTAGTAGTCTCAATCTTGATTGTGTGGGCTATAATGATGAAGAAGCTATTATGAGGACCTCCCTTGGAAGTTTATCTAGTGAGGGGGATTGTCTTGGAGGTGAATGTTTAGGTGAGGAGGTACCTCTTAGTGTGTGTAAGAGTGCTTCCAAGAAGGGAGTGGAGTATTTGATGTTAGTTGTCAAATGAGCTATTTTGTTTACTCCACCCTATATGTAGATCACACCTTGAGTGTTGAGCATGCCAAAGCCATTATGTCACCTTGTGATAAAAATGCATTGAAGGCTTGGTATGTTGGTCATGAGCTTAGGGGTCGTAGGGAATTTGATTGCTACATCTTGCATGTCCCATGTCCTATTGATCTCTTTGTTTGTTTTTGTGTTGGGTGCATTTCATTTGTGAGTCAAGCACTTGTTGTTTCCTTAGGAGACTTGAGCCTTTTTATTGATATTGATGCTTGGCTCTATCATATAAGTGTGTTTTCCACACTTTTAGCACTAACCTACTCTTGTAGTGGGAAGCTTTATTTGTAATTGTTTTTGAATGTAGGCTTTGATGGTTTGATTTCGAGGACGAAATCTTCTCAAGAAGGGGAGGATGATGCAGGGAAAATCGAGTCAAGGCACCAACCATCAGGAGCCAAGCTTGAGAGCACAAAGAATACAAGTCAAGCGCTCCGAAGGAGGGTTCGAGAGTGGTTTAAAGCCATGGACTTGAGCACTATCGAGGGAGGACCGACTACGGACCAAGGAGGAGTGTTTATTTTGAGGACCTCGCAGGAAGAGGCGGATCGCCCACAGCACCAGGCTGACCGCCTAGTTGATGGCCAACTCTCTGAAGTTCAAGGAAGTGGAGTGCCTCTGTAAATGTGCGGACCGCCCACTTTCTCACCCTCTGCACTGGGCGGACCGCCCACTCTGCTAGGTGGGGCGCCTAGTTTTGCTAGTTTTGGACGGGAATTTGACGTGTAATCCCTATTTTAGCCCTACGTTGCTTGTATTATTTTTACCCCTCTTATGGGCTTTTAGACATTTCACTTAGGAGTGTGACACACCTATAAATACCACACTTAGCCATTTCATTCATTAGTTAATTTTGGATTGAATCTTGTAGAGAGAAGAATTGGAGAGAGGCTTTGCCTTCTTTGTTGAACCTTGAATGCTTCTTGTATTTCTTAAATTAGAATTCATGGAAGATCATCCTAGTATGATTGTGAGTGGTTCGAGTCTCTTTTCCCTCTTGAATCAACTAACTTATGTGAGTTTGATTCGTTCTTTCATCTTATTTCTTGCCTTCCCAATCCTTATTTCTTATTATCTTGTGATTTTCTTCAACATCTATCATTGTTTAGCTTCCGCGTTTTAACCCTGCATCAGGTTGTTTTCGGGTAAAGCTATTAAGCTTTCGGTGTTCAATCCTGTTAACCCAAAGTTGCTGCTACTACACCTACTTCGGGTAACCGTCATCACTTTATCCATTCTCCAAACCACTCTATCTATTTAGTATAGGTACTTCTAGGGTTAGAACCTATGTTGATCACCAGAAGTTAATAAGTTTTTCCAAACATGTTTTTAAAATATTTTTCTTTAGCCCTTTACTTATAATAAGTATTTTCTTGTTTTTTTTTTCAAACAAGTTTCCAAAGTATTTTCTTTGGTCGAAGGTATATTGAAAACAGAATTTCTACCTTGGTAGGGGTAAGGCTTGCTTAAATCTCACCCTTCCTATACACTAGTTGTGGGATTACATTGGTATGTCTTTGTTGTTGTTGTAGTTAGACCCATTAAGTTTGGACCTAGGTTTTGAATACAACCCTAGGTTTAATTTAGTTACTCATGCTTTGTAAAACTACTCATACATATGATGAAAGACACTTGAATTAGGAACAAGAATTGGCAGATTCTTCACCAATTAGCGAAACTTGCTAAAGAAGACAAGAGTACTCTCTAACTTGCTCTCAAAGACAAAGAATGCAGCCCCACATATGGGATTACTCAAGATTTAAAACTCATATCTTTAGTTGTGCAACAAATACTTGTTATACCTGCGCCTTCTCATTAAGCTTCAAGATCATGCGACCTACACTTTGATTGGCTGCACATTCCTCTTCTTCCTTGATTGTGCTTAGGCTCTTTTCCTTGATATGCTGCACTTGGAGTTGTCCTAGTTTTTGTCACTTTAAGGATGGTAGTTGCCTTATGGTTGCGCGACGGCGTCTTCTCAATAAAATTGTTGCTGCACAACTATTCGGTGGTAGCATACTGAGAATTTTTGGACTTAGCATAGTTTCATCTATTGGGATTGTGCGACTGCAAAGCAGTAAGGGCGTGCACTTTTGCAAGATTGTGCGTTTCCTTAACTGTTGTGTTGTCGCACTTTCTCCTCTTTTGCTTCTTCTTCCATTTTTCAACTCAACTTGGGCTCTTTTGATTCTTGTGGCTTCATTCACTCCATTATGTAATTTAAGACCTGAAACTAAGCACAAACTCATTATTTCTATACTGACTGGATGCTTTTGGATTAATAAACAAAACTAAGTGAGTCTTGTGTAGGCAAAATGTCCGCATATGAGTTATCAAGCTTCATATCGATGCAAGTTTCCATCATAGTAGAGAAATCTTGCTAGATGGTATATTAGTTGAATTTTCCTGGATTGAGATCTCAAGTTTATTCTCAGCTATGGTAATTCCGTTATTATTAATGACACAGTGTGCTGAATTCTACTCAGCTTTGTTCGGTAAGACAAGTAGCCAGTTTAATGCAAGTCATGCTGATATTAGAGGAATCATTAGGACCACATGGGATTGACCTTGGAGTTCATGAAGGTGGTTACATGTTTCTTGCAAAGTGTGGTTATGACTTGTGTTATCAATTGTGCGCTCAGATAGCATAGTTGGCCGTCTTAGTTGTCATCAATGTATTTTTCCTATTGATTAGTTTTGTAGACCTTAGAGAGTGTCTGGGTTACCCTAGATTGGATTGTTTAGAGTAGGCATCTTCGATTCTCAATGAATTGAGGTTGACACCATACTTTAATGGGAGATCAAAACCGCTTAGAATTCTCCTTATGAGAGGTGTCTGTATGATACGGGGCAAATTGAGCCAAGACACCGACCATCAAGAGCCAAGCTCGAGAGCACAAAGAATACAAGTCAAGGGCTCCGGAAGCGACTTGAAGATCATGCATTGGAGCACCATGGAAGGAGGAGCGCCTAGCTCAGTCAGGCCGAGCGCCCAGCTCCAGGAGGAGGGCCTAGGAGGAGCGTCCAAGCTTGGGCATAGCACAGCCAGGCGGAGCGCATAAACCTGAGCACAGCCAGGCAGAGCGCCTACGGCCAGGCGGAGCGCCTAAGCCTGAGGCCAATCTTGATCAGAAGCTCATCCAGGCGGAGCGCCTGACGCTGAAGTTGCTAGATTTTTGTGTGAAGTTCCTTTTTTGACCCTTCGTGATCTTTTATGTCTTAACCCACTTTGAGGGCATTTTATTCATTTCACATTGCCTTAGGAAAGACTATAAATAGGAACCTTAGGCTTTTCATTTCATGAGCTTAGTTTTGATCATAAAATTGAGAGGAAAGAACATCGAGAGGCTTGGCCTTCGTGTTTGGAGCTTGAAGCTCATGTATCCCTTACGACTTGGGAACCTGAGGATTTCATCCTAGTATGAATCGGGGATTTGGTTCAAGGTTCTCGTTCTCCCATCGAATTCAATCCACGTATGTGGTTGATTCGTTTCTTTCTTCTTATTTCTTGCCTTCCCAATTTATATTTCTTGTTATTTCATGTTTTACTTGCTTCTGCGTATTATTTTATTGCTTCAGCATGTTTTACCCCATATCAGTTTAGTATCAGAGCAAGGCTTGGGATTTGTTCTCACAAAGCCTCGTTCCTTGTCCATCATGTTTGTTATTGTTGTTCTTGTTTGTCGTTGTTCTTGAGAAAAGAAGAAAACAAAAAAATTGAAAAAGTTGAAAAACTTCAAAAGAATTCATAGATCGGGTTGGATTTGATTCTCCAAGTGTTTAAAAGTATTGAGGATTGTTCTATATTGTATTCCCGTTGTTTTGGTATACTCATATCACAATCTGGTGTTACGAATTGAAAGCTCGAAAATCAAAATCCCAAAATTTTGAAAACCCCTGAAATCGTTTCAAACTTGAATCGAAGCTTCTTGTTGTTTGTGTGGGGCTAAAAACCATTGGGGATTGTTTATAATAGTTGAATACACTATTGGATATCATTGGATTTGAGTATCGGGTTGGAATCGATCGAAAAATTTGGTGAAAACACCAAAACCCATTTTTGAAAGCTTTCGAAACAGCCCTGGGCGGAGCACCCAAGTTGGCTACTGATCAAGTAGCCAGGGGGAGCGCCTAACCACCTAGGCGGACCGCCAAACCCTGTGATGGGCCCAGGAAATTTTGTTTCTTAGTTTTTTGTGTTTTCGTTGCTTCCGTACTTCTTGGTTAGTGTTTCTAAGGTAATTGTCCTACTTTATTGACACTAATCCTTGAGCTTTTAAGGTGTCGTGTGTCTTGAATCTAATCCTAAAGTCATAGAACTTCTTTGGCCTCAAGTGCGCAATTAAATTGTCGTACGTACATAGAGTCTCATTAACTCCATTCCAAACCAATACTTGGACATACTAGTTGTGATCACCGTAGTTTCTACAAGACTAAGGCCTTGCCCTTGAGTGTTCATATATTGAGTGATACACGCGAGGGAGTCATTTTGTGAGGTTCTTTCTCTTATTGTTCCAGCTATGTCGGATGATGATTGTGGAGGTTTTACTCATGTGGGGATGATGCGAGTTGCCATAATGATTGTGGAGACTATGGTTCTTACGAGGGTGATGATGGATATTGCTATGATGATTCGGGGAACTATGGCTCATATGATGATGAAGCGGGTTACTATGATGATCATGAGACTCATGAAGACTATGAAGCTTGTGAAGACGAATGTGATAACTCTTATGCTTCTAGTAAAGAAGTCGAAGATGGTGATGCTTCAAGGTTTGATGTTCCTACTTACTCTTCTTGTGATGAATTGGAATATGAAAATAGTGACATAGGGAATGTTGATGAAGATTATTATAGCGATTATTCATGTACATCTTCTTCTCTTTGTATTGCTCCATATAAACAAGAGAATAGTAGAAGTCCTTCCATTAGTGTGGGAGGAGGTGGTGGTTGTTCCATGGGAAAGAAGAAGCTAGCATCTTCTAGGTATGCTAAGCGACCTAATGCTTCTAATTCCCATGTGGAGGGTGGTTTGAGAGATGGTGTTGTTCTTGCTACAAGGGGATTGTATTATTCTATCAACACTGTGAAGGGCTTGGATAATAGTAGTAGGAGTAGTGCTATTGCCAATGGAACCAAGGCGAGGGGTTCTTATAGGTTCCATTGCAAGGTTCCTTCCTCGACTTTCAACAACACTTTTAATGTTGGAAGAGTGACGGGAAGTTGATGTTACCCTAGCCATGCTGCTAGGAGATGAGGGATAAGGGAGACCCAAGTTGTTGGTGTTGACACTCGTGGGCATTCAAGTTCTCTCTTGGATGCATCTCTACAAAACTTGGGTAGACGAAGGTTCGTTGTTGAGGTAAATGGTATTGGAGGATACTTGCTCAAAATTGATGAGACCGATGCCAATTGTATTAGCTCCTCTTTGGTTGATAAGTTAAGGATACCATGCCGTGCACTAGAGCATCCTTATGAGTATGATGGAATGTGGGTTTCCAAGGAAGCTAGGGTGCTTCTATCTCATAGGAATTATAAATGTTGTGTGTGGTGTAATGTGTATCCCATGCGACATGTTGATCTGTGGTTAGGTGAGCCATGGTTGGAAGACAAGAGGTTGCAATATATTGCTATGAAGGATTCGTATCTTGTGGGCATGGGGCAAAGGGTTTATGACTTTGTACCTTATCAGTGTTGACACCCAATTTCGTCCCGAAATTTAATTAATGTCTAATTATTTAAATAAAAATCAATTATTAAAATTTAAAAAAAAAATTAATTAATTAAAGTTAAAAAGAAATTAATTTAAATTTGAAGAGAAAAGGCTAAATTACATTGTACGCCTTAAAATCCAGCTCATTCGTGTAATAATTATATTTAATTAGCTTAAATAAAAAGGGTTAATTTCGTTCTAAGCCTAAAAGATAGCCTGTTTCCACAAACATACATAAAAGATAGCCTATTTCCGCAAACATACATATACAATACATTACACATACACACCCGCGTATCCCAATTCCCTAAACCCGACTTCACCCCATCGCGACTCGTTTCCCTCAAAACTCGACCCCAATCGATCGTCTTCTACGTACAGGAGCCTTGCTGGACGAGTAACACTGTTCCAGCTGTGGCTTTTGGCATTTTCTCACTTATCCCCAATGGATGTTTAATCTCGTTTCTTCATTTCGAATCCAAGAAATCCAAGCCGTTGATCCTCTTCCTTAGAGATAAGGACGAGAGGGGCACAAATTTGACCCTCTCACCCTTATCTCATGAGGGAAGGGATCAAAAATCAGAGGGTGTATCTCAGAATTTCATAACCAAAGGTGAACCCCAAATTTTACTATATATTTGTCATTTTCAGGGTTTTAGGGGGTTCTAGGTATTTGATATCATAAGAAACGGCGGAATATAGAACAAACATAAGGTTTATTTTCTGGGTTTATGTTTTAAGCATAGTGTTACTGTTCCTTTGCATTTTGGAGTGATATCGCTTCATTTTTCGAGTCGCTTCCTCATCGCTCGAGTCATCGTCTTGTTCGAGTTGTAGTCTCGGATCGCTCGCCCTAGGTCGCTCCTTCTAAAGAGGTAATGACTTCAACTTTTCACTTAATCTTCCTGTTCTAAGTGACATTTTTTTTATGTTGTTATTGGATTAAAACATTTAGTTTCGCCTCTTGACATTTCAGCATGTATTAGATGTAGTGTAGTAAAGTTCGTATCTTTTAGGTTACAATGGTGTTGCTATGGTTTAAATCAGTCTATGGATGTTAAGATTAACGATTTGCCTTATCTAGTGAAAAGATGAGTTCTTCTTGTGCAATAAATAGAGGTTTCAGTTTGAGCTGAAAAACTTCATGTGTGTGTGTGCATTTGTTTGAGAAAATGAAACCTGTTTTGCTGATTGAAAATGGTTAAGGCTGGGATCATATTTGAGCTGAATGTCGAATCTTGTTAACAATATAAAAGGTCGGCTTTTGAATGAAAATTAGAGTCTTTCATGTTAGCTCTCCTTGTTTCTATTTTACTTCTGTTATGGAGTCTGGTTGAAAGGGGGAGTAGTTTAGGCAGGGGAATAGGTTCAGGGGTGTGGTTATGATGTCTGGTGTGTGCCCATCAGAGGTTGGTTCAGGCTGGTTCTGTAGGTCTTGTGAAGAGTCCTTGGTTAGCAGGTTGTGTTCAGAAGTGATAGTGGTGTTGTTTTGCAAGTCTGCAGTTAGTAGAGTTGTTTCTTGCTTGATTTAATTGGTGTTTTGTTGTCTTGGAGGCTGCTAGAGTGTGAGGGAGTATACAAGTGCTGCAGTTAGTAGGAGAGAGTTCTTGATAATTGCAGGTTAGTTAGAAATGAGTTGTTCAGGTCTTGTGTGATGCTACAGGTTCAGGGAGTTTTTCCAGGAGGATAGGGCTATTTTTTTGTAGTTGTTGTTTGCTTATGGATGTCTGCAGGTGTGATTTTCTTTCCCCTGTTTGCTATGGGTTTATATTGGAGTTCAGGGATGGTGTCTGTGTGTTTGAAGGGGATCTGTACTGAAGCAGACAATACAGTGGAGTGTGTATGCTGTGGTTTGAGTTATGAGGTGTGTGCAAGTGAGGAGAAGTTGTTGATTGGGCCAGCTTATCTTGCATTGATAGGGTGAAGCCCCTTGTCTTGAAAAGACTAGTGGGGTCTCCCTTGAGAAGACCAGTGAGGTCTTATGATTGCCCAGGATCTGCGAGGCCTTTATTGGGCCGAGGACCAGTGAGGTATCTTTGAACAAAGCCGGTAAGGTTTTTGTTGTGCCTAGGACCTGCGAGGCTTTATATTTGGCCGAGGACCAGTGAGGTATCCTTTGTGAAAGGTCAGTGGAACCTTTTTATTATTTGCAGCCTGGTATGGTGAAAACAGGTTGAAATTTGTCTATTGACACTGTTCAAGACAATTTTAAGTTTGTATGGAGGAGGCAGGGGTGCTTGGAAGAAGTGTGAAGGTTGTGTTAAGGGTGGTGCAGGGTGTGTATGCAGATGTGTGTGTTGTGTGTATAGGCAGAAGAGTGTGAGTAGGAGCAGAGAGGTATGTATGTGAGGGTGTATGCACAGGCAGTTTTGGAGGCTGATCATTGTTGCTGTGAAAGACTTTCTGTAGTATTTGTCTTATGAGTTACAAGTTTAACTTATGGAATTTGGCTCTATTTACATAAGTACTAAACAATTATGTGTTAGTATGGTCCTGGTAAGTGTTAGTGATGCTTCAGGTTGGAAGTCTATTTCCTTACAGTGAAAACCTCTTCTTCTTTTGAAATATTGATGTAAGCAAGCATACCTTGAATACTGAAATCACTTTATTTATAAGTTTAAGTAGTTGAAATATTTAGTTTAAGTTCCTTTTGTCGCTTTGTTTAGCCAATCTCTCCTTTATTTGATTTGCCTGACAATTACCATTGTAGTTGTTAATTAGTACTTTCTTTTATACATGAAATGCATTTGAATCATAACCTTTGATTAGTCACAGTAATATGCATGTGGTTTGGTAGTATAATAGGCTTTTCTTCTGGCATCTGTCTCAAATATTTGTTCTTACTTACTGTATAACGCTTTATGTTACCATTGTGTAGTTACTAATCTTTATCTCCTCGCTTCTTTGACATGAACACTCTTAGGAATGAGTTGATAAAACTCACAAACTGGAATTGGCTATTACATTGGAGTTATTTGGATCCGCATTGCATTTTAGGGCTCAAATTTCCCGAGAAAATTAAAAATTTTAGAAAATTCAGGGTTCAGATTATGAGTTGCTATATCCGGGTTCTACCTTCTAAACTCCTTCTTTCCCTATTCCCGTTAGAATCCATGTTATAGGATCCCTGAAAAGCGGACTAGGACTTTGCATGATAGAAGCTTAATAGGATAGCCGCTTTATTATAAATTGTTATCTTATCGCATGTTTAGAACTGTTTATATAATTGCTTATCCCATTTTTTTGGGACGCGCCAATTAGTTTAAGGTATTAAGAACCGTTTGTCAATTAATGAGTGCAAATTAAAATTTAATTAAATTTGTATCTTTATTTTATCATTATTTACATTTAAATTATTTATTTATCAATTTACTTATTTTATTAAATATTCAGTTATTTATTTATTTATTGTCTATTTACTTATTTATTTATTTACTTATTGTTTACTTCTTTATTTATTTATCCTATATTTTTTCTAAAATATCTAAGTTATTTATTTTATTAAAATTCGTGAAAACCGCCGGATTAATCGCTTTTAATGGATTTTCGAAAGTGCTTCCATAATAAGAACCTTCTTTCGAATTTAAAAGAACCACTTACTCAGAATCTTTGAAAAATTATTTTCCATTTAAATAAGGAAGAATTTATACTCGTTAATTAACATTTGGTTCCAAATAATCCTAAATTAGGTGGCGACTCCAAAGAAGCCCTTTGGAGTCCCCATTTTGTTGAAAATACACCCGATGCATATTTATATGTATTTTAGGAGGGTTCAACAATCGGGCAAGAGGCCAATTGCCTACTAGTGCACCTTCTTTGGCTATGCAAAGGAGCGAGGAGCGAGAACTTCATTCCATGGTTGAAAAAGAGCAATCAAGGAGTCCTACAAACATAAGAAATGGTGGGACTAGTGCAAGAAAAGAGTTGGAAAGTGTCAACAAGGTGAACCCGAAACCATAAATTTCAAAGCCAAATGGTTCACCAACAAAGAAGAAGGAGACATCAAGTGATGAGTCTCCAAGTCCTAGATTCTGGGTTGATGTTAAAAGTCCACCTACTCCGGCTATGGATATTCTTGGGCCTCGCCCCAACTCACCCGAATATGAGAGACAAAAGATTGAGAGGAGTAAGGGAGTGACCGGTGACATTCTTTGAGTGGAAAAAGGAGAGCTTGTGATGAGTGATGTGAGTGGGATGTCACCACCCGAATCTACACCGACCTTGAAGAAAAAATGAGGTAAAAGAGAGAGGAAAAAAGAATCAGTGAGAGCGAGGGCACCCCTTATTCTAACCTTAACCCTTTATCTTTTTCTTCTGCTTGTTTGAAATCTTGTGTAGGAATTCTCGGAGGCAAGCCGATGGAGCCTCAACCATGTTCCAAGATGGGAAAACATGTTGAAGGTGATTCCAAATGTGAGCTACAAGGTGGAGAAACTATTCATGACACTTCAAGTACATTGAGTGAGCGAGATGGCCACTCAAAGGTATGTGTTAGTTCTTCTTCCCTTGAGCATGTTACTTCCTTGTTTTGTGATATTGTTTGTGAAAACTCTATGCTAGTTGATGATTTGTATGATTACAATGTGTTTGCAACTAGTGTAGAGTCGAATGGTCAACTTGTGTGTGAATGTGAACAAGTAGTTGAGAGGGTTGAAAAGTCACGTCATGATGTGAGCTCGATTTTCATTGAACCTCTCTTTAGTGAAAATATTGTGGTTGACCTTGTTTGTGAACCTTGTTATGACACCCCACCCATATTTGATAAAGGAGAAGATGAATTGCATGAATATCCTACTCTTCCCTTTGATTGTTTACTTGGTAGTGGTGGTCTCTTGTGTCGTAGTAAGGATGGTTGTGACCTTGAGGTGTCTCTAGTGTATGAGATAGATCAGATTGTTTTCTATGGCTCCTCAAGTGTAGATGTTGTCTCTAATTTGAGAACTTCACCTTTGCTTGCTAATGAGCTTGAGAAGTGTGCCTATACTAATCCTTTGTATGAGGGCAACTTCAATGAAAGTGGTAAATTGTATCAAACTAGAGTAGAGTATGAGTTTGAACCTCCATGGATTGAAAAGCTTAACTCTATTGACAATCCATTGTTTGATTGTGATAGTGCATCTTCTAGTAGTCCTAATCTTTCTTGTGTGGACTATAATGATGAAGAAGCTATGACAAGGACCTTCCTTGGTAGCTTTTCTAGTGAGGAGGATTGTCTTGGAGGCAAAAGTGGAGGTGAGAAGGTATCTCTTGGTGTGTCTAAGAGCGCTTCTAAGAAAGGGAGTGGAGTATTTGATGTTAGTTGTAGATTGAACCATTTTTGCTTACTCCATCCCATATGTTGATCACACCTTGAGTGTTAAGCATGCTAAAGTTAATGTGTCACATTGTGATAATATTGATTTGAAGGCTTGGTGTATTGGTAATAAGCTTAGGGATCATAGGGAATTTGATTGCTATATCTTGCATGTTCTATGTCCTATTGATCTCTTTGTTTGTCTTTGTGTTGGATGCACTTTCTTGTCAAGTCAAGTATTTGTTGTTTCCTTGGGAGACCTGAATTTTTTAATTATTATTGACGCTTGGCTCTATCATAAGAGTGTGTTTTCCACACTTTTGACACTAACCTACTCTTGTAGTGGGAAGCTTTGTTTGTGCTTGTTTTTTAATGTAAGCTTTGATGGTATGATTTCAAGGACGACATCTTCTCAAGAAGGGGAGGATGATGCGGGGAAAATCGAGCCAACACACCGACCATCAAGAGCCAAGCTCGAGAGCACGAACAATACAAGTAAAAGGCTCTGGAAGCGACTTGAAAATCATGCACCGGAGCACCATGAAAGGAGGAGCGCCTAGCTCAGTCAGGCCTCCCAGCTCCAGGTGGAGGGCCTAGGAGGAGCGCCGAAGCTTGGGCACAACACAGCCAGGCAGAGCACCTAAAGGCCAGACGGAGCGCCTAAAGGCCAGGCAGATGATGCAATGCAAACCAAGCCAAGACCTTTTACTAGAAGTCAAGCCAAAGCAATCCATGATGCTCACATTCACTTGGTATGGCAAGGCGTGGACATGGAAGATGGGAGCTCCGGAACCACCTTGAAGATCATATATTGGAGCACCATGGAAGGAGGATCATCTAGACCACAAGGAGAGGCTCAAGAGACACAAAGTGAGGCACCTCAAAAGACTTCAGGAAGGGGCGGACCGCCTCCTAGAATGGGCGGGCCGCCTAAGTGATGATCAGCTCTCTGGATCTCATAGGGGCGGACCGCCCCTGTGCAATGGGCGGACTGCCCACTATACTGTGCAATCCCACCAAGCTTTGCAGAGGCGGACCGCCTCCCTAAGTCGGCGGGGTGCCTAGTTTGCTGAGGATCCATCCGAGATTCCTACTATTTTGTGGTGTAATTCCAAGTATAGCCCTAGCTTACTTCTATTGTTTTGAACCACTTTAAGGGTATCCTAGACATTTCATTTATGTTTGTAGAAGACTATAAGAGTCTTCAACTAGTCTTGAATTCATTACACAACCTTGAATACACAAACATATGAGATAAACTCTCTCTTTGAAACCTATGAATTTTAGCTTGATTTCAATGGAAGAATTCGAGTTGAACGTCAAACCTTTCTGATCATTCTATTTAGAAGGACCTCGTAATTCTTGAAGATAGTTGCATAACGTTGGTGATTCTTGACCTTCTTTCAGGGTGTAACGAAACATTGTTCTTCGTTGCTACTTGAACAATCGTGTGAGTCTCGTCTCGTTTTTATCTCTTTATTGCTTTCGTAATTTCGATTGCATCAGTTAGTATCAGAGCGAGGCTAGGGTTACGCTCCTACGAACCTTCGTCCTACTCTTCATGCTTGTTATCCTTGTTTCTTGTTGTTTTTCATGTTCTTGTTCTTGTTAAATTGAAAAGAAAAAAAAATCAAAAACAAAAAATCACAAAAAAATTACTAGTTGTTTTTGGTTATGATGTTTCCTTTGATGTTTGTTATCGGGGATTATTTGTTATCACATTCCCGTTGATTGGGTACCCACGAAACACGTTTTAAGGTTGTGAATTGAAATCTTGAAAATCAAATCCCCAAAAATTGAAAAACCCTAGAATTTATTTAAAATTTCTTGATTTGGATTTGTATTGATTGAATGTTGTTATAAATCTTTGGTATTTGCTTGTAGTAGTTGAATACACATTGGGGAACCTTTGAATTGGGTAAACACCTTGAAAACCTTGGAAAAATTGGGTGAAAAAGCCAAGAACACGAAATTTGGACTGTGCTGAAAACACAGTAGGCGGACCGCCCACTCCTATAGGCAGACCGCCCACAAATTTTTTGCTCTCTGGATTTTGCATAGACGGACCGCCCACCTTGCAGAGGCGGACCGCCCAGTCCTGAAGAGGTGTTCGGGTAGTTGTTTTGTAGGTTTTCGTGTCTTTTTTGTTTCTGTTACTTCCGGTTAGTACTTTGAGAGTAATTCTCCTACTCAATTAGTACTAATTCATTGAGCGCTTAGGATATTCGTGCGTGTTGGTGGTTGAAATTTCCAAGAAGACTCGTAGAATTTCTTTGGCTCAAGTGTTCACCTAAAAAGCCGAACGTCCATAGAGTCCCATTAACTCCACTCTTCCCGAAGAGCATTTGGAACTTGTGGAATTGTTTGGTCGTTGAGGTGGTTGTTCAACTCCGAGGAAGACTTTTGAATCAAGCACGAGTGAACCTACCCCAAACTTGAGTGAACCTACCCCAAACATGAGTGAACCTGAGCGACAATCAAAAGTGAGGGAGTGCTTGAGGACTTTTACTCTAATCTCTTTTCTTGTTTTTGATTGTTTGTAGGTACATTGCGGAAGAGAAAGTAAAGGATATCATTGATGTTCCAACCCACGTCTTGGCTAGTCTATTAGCCGAGGTGAAGGCTCTAAATCTCAAAATGGAGGTTTTTGAAAGAGAAAGGACCCCGAGTGTCCACAAAGATGAAGCTCGTCGACAAAGATGAAGCTCGTCCCCGGAGAAGGCACAAGTGATGGACTCAACCGTGAGATCGGATCAATTTGCGGAGCTAGCTCGTCGACAACGGTTGAAAGAGGAAGCTTTCTTTCGAGAAATATTGTTGGGCAATGCCCAACCCTTGGGCAATCCCCAAGGTGATGTTCTACTCATGAGGCCCCGAAGAAACATAGCACCCCTTGAGCAAGTTATTGAAGCTCAAGAAGGGGAGGGCCCCGGACTTGGTGACAACTATGATGATTTTGACGCTCCCTATCCAAATAGGAGGGAAATGAATGGAGGCCGGGGAATGGATAGAGGTCGTGGGCAAGATCGTGGACCTCCAAGGGCTTTTGTGGGAAGGAACTTGAGATGTGAGTATGATGAAGTTGATGACTACTACGGGGGTCAACCGGAACCAAACCGTGGGGGTCGTGACAACAACTTAAATAGTGTGAGGATCACTATCCCACCTTTTAAAGGGACTAGTGATCCGAAAAAGTTCTTAGAGTGGAAGGTTCAATTAGAGCGGGTCTTTGACACAAATGATATGTCCGAGGAGAAGAAAGCTACTTTTGCCATTGCTTCATTTGAGTCATATGCTTCCACTTGGTGGAAATCTGTCAAGAGGTCAAGAAGAAGAGTTGGGATGCCAATGAACATTACTTGGGAAGAATTGAAAGAGGTGATGAGTACCAAATATGTGGCACCCAAGTATAGGCAAGAACAACTCAAGAGGCTTTATGAGTTGAAACAAGGCTTCAAGTCGGTTGATGAGCACTTCAATGAGTTTGAGAAGAACCGAATGGCTCTTGACATGGAAACGGAAGATGAGGAGCAAGCTGTCATCCGATTCAAGAATGGTTTGAGCCGGGAGATTGCTTCTCAATTGAGGCTACACATCTTTCATTCTCTTCAAGATGTTTGTGATGCCGCAGTTGAAGTCGAAAAGTGGCTCAAGAAAGAGAAAACTCCTCGCTTTAGGAGTACTACTTCTACTCCAATGACACGGCCCAAAGAATAAAAGAGCCCAAACACAAGTGGTGCAAGTGGGAGTCATTATGTGAAGAAGCCTTTTGAGAAGGCTACCCCGAGAAGTGACTTCAAAGAAGTGGGAGGTAACTCTAAAACTCAATTAAATACTCCTTCTTCTTCTTCTTTCCGATGCCACAAGTGCAAGGGTTATGGCCACTTTGCCAAAGATTGCCCCACCCGAAAAATAATGATAGTTATGGATGATAGGTTGGTGTATCAGGAGGAAAGTGAGCCTGAGGGTGATGTTGTTGAGGAAAGTGAGGTAGTTGAGGGAGAAGAGAAAGCAGCGGAGGGTGATGGTCCTAATATGTTTCTAGTGGTACATCATAGTTTGAGTGCCATGGTGAGTGAGGAGAAGGAGGATGAGCAAAGGGAGAACTTGTTCCATGCTAGGTGTAGAGTGAAGGGACAAGTGTGCTCCATGATTATTGACTCGGGTCGTTGTGCGAATATGGTGAGCCAAGCTTTGGTTTCACAATTAAAGTTACCTACCCTTAAACACCCAAGCCCCTACCGTTTACAGTGGTTGAGTGAGTGTGGGGAATTGAAGGTGGTGAAGCAAGTCTTGATAAAGTTCAAGATTGGGAACTATCAAGATGAGCACATGTTTGATGTGGTGCTAATGCAAGCTTGCCACCTCTATTTTGGTAGGCTTTGGCAATATGACAAACATGTGATTCATGATAACTGAGCCAACACTTACACGGTTAAACATGAGGGCAAGAAGTATGTGCTTACGCCCTTGACGCTGAAGCAAGTGAGTGATGACTATAGGCGCATGAGGGAGTTGAGAGAAGAGGCTAAAGCTAAGTCCCCTGTGGTGGCTAAGCCTTTGGCTGAGACTCCACCATCTTCTACCGGTCGCATTTGTGCCATGATGCAACCGGGTGAGTACTTGAGAGGTAATGATGGCACTAAAATGCTCATTTGCCTAGTGCACCAAGGTATGGTTCTAAACTCCGATTGTGATTATTCTTCTAACCCTAACCCTTTGCATAGTGCTATTGAGAATGTTTTGAAGGTATTTGAGGACATGTTCCCGGAAGAGATGCCGAGTGGTCTTCCTCTATTGAGGGGGATTGAGCACCAAATTGATTTTATCCCGGGGTTCCAAATCCCAAACAAGCCAGCCTATAGGAACAATCCCGAGGATACAAAAGAGTGACAAAAGCAAGTGGATGAGTTGCTCAACAAAGGCTTGATTCGTGAGAGTTTGAGCCCGTGTGCCGTACCAGTCATTCTTGTGCCAAAGAAGGACGGGACATGGAGGATGTGTGTTGATTGTCATGCGGTCAACAAGATTATGATAAAGTATCGTCATCCCATTCCTAGACTTGATGACATGCTTGATGAGTTGAGTGGTTCTAGTATCTTTTCTAAGATAGATCTTAGGTCCGGCTACCACCAAATCCAGAAGAAACCGAGTGATGAGTGGAAAACTGCATTCAAGATCAAATTTGGTCTATATGAATGGTTGGTGATGCCTTTTGGCCTCTCCAATGCACCTAGAACTTTTATGAGGTTGATGAACCATGTCTTGAAGCCGTTTGATGATATTTTTATATATAGCAAATCAATAGATGATCATGTTGGCCACTTGAGTTAAGTCCTTGAAATGCTAAGTGATGTTTGGCATTTTATGCCTATAATTCCTTAATATTTCCTCACGTTTGGATACTTTATTCGTACGTTTTCTAGTTGATGAACGTGATTTTGCACTGATTTTATGTCGTATGATTGTAGGTTGTTATGAAGTGCAATTGGAGCGTTAAAGAGCATGATCGAGTAAGAAAAGATTGAATTTGGATTGAGGATTGAATCGAGCACACGAAGGCACGACACGAAGCAAGCTGCGAACGACGAAAGCAGCCAAAATGGCCTGGCGCAGTTACTGGCGCGGGGCGCCCCTAAAGCGCCCACTTTTCTGGCGCATTTTTTAGCGTGGGGCATGGCTATTGCGGGCGAGATTCGATGGGTTCTGCCAGGTGCGCGCGTTCGGGGGCGCGGGGCACCAGCTATAGCGCCCCTGGAGCGTTTTTGGACTTCCTATTTCGTCTAGGCTTAGGCGTAACTTATTACTAGGCTTTTGTAAACACTATAAATACTCTTTTACTTAGTTTTTGATAGAAGTTGAGACTTTGGAGCAAGTTTTGGAGGAGAGGGGAGGAGCCCTAAATGTCTTCTAAACAAGTTCTTTCTCTTTTTCTCTTATTCTTCTCCTTAATTCTATAATTTGTTCGTTCTAGGGTTAGAGTAAATACATAAAGGTTGATGTTTGAAAGTTGATTTCTACCTATTGATTTACCATTACAGATAGTTTATTCTTTCCCGATCCTAATTGTTTGGTTATTGAGGCCTGATAATTGAACACTATCTACGGTTTACAAGTTGAACTCGACAGAGGGAACTTGTAAACGCAAATAAGAAATAGTAGGGCTAGATTGTGAACCTGGGCATCGGGGAACCAATTTGCGATTAGGATAGACATATACTTGCTCGCCTAGCTTAACTAATCATAGAATTTGTTAATGCGTGCACGTGATTCAACCTATAGACATATAGGGTTTGGAGTAGCCTACATAGACCGTGAAGAATCGAAAGGTTTTCACGAGTACAATTAACCTGTTAGTTAGCGATCTAGGAAATCAAGAAGTAGAATCAACTGGAAAATTCAACTGGATTGTTCGTAGCTCTGACCCTGGACCGTTTTTCTTTTATTGATAACAACCTAGAATTGGCTCTATTACTTGATCTCAATTACTTGTCTTTAGTTATTTTCTTTAGTTAGTAACTTCCACAACCATCATTGAAAAAGATCCCTGAATAGTTTTTAAGAAATTGTTTGCTAGGATTCAGTCTGAATAGTCCTCGTGGGAACGATACTCTACTTATCACTTTATTACTTGTCGACCACGTATACTTGCGTGTGCGTTGGGAGAAACAAGTTTTTGGCGCCGTTGCCGGGGACTAAATAATTAACTGATTTCTTTTTGAACGTTACTTATTTTCTATTCAGGTTTAATTTTTGTTTAGTTTAGTATTGTGTTACTTGTCTTATCATGGCATCTTTTAATGAAAATTGGTCGAATGATGATTGCTCAAATTTTAATGATCTCTGTCTACTTTGCGGAGGAACCCACTTGTGGGAAAATTGTCCAACTCTTTCAACCCTACGAGACTGGTTATGTGAATTTTCTACCACTTTTGATTGGAACTTTTGTAAATTGTGTGGTGGTCGGTGGAATGATTGTCCTAAGTGTCATGCTCCTTCTCCCAATAATTTTTGTGATGATTCTAATGATGTTTGTGAGTTTGACAGGAGCGATAAAGTGCAGGTTGTTAGCGAAACTTGGCTAATGGAGCAAGCCAAACTCTTAGAAGCTTATGGGGATTTCAAGAGTGGAGCTCAGACAAGAGATTGATCAATTTGGCCTGGCTATTCATGATCTAGAGGCAAATTTGAGTGATATAATTGAGGTGTCTGAAGCCCAATTATCAATTGTCGTGGATAGTAGATTTGAGATAGAAGAGCTTAGAAGCCAATTTGAGGAGCAAAAAGTAGAATTCCTACCATTCGACCTAATATTAGTTGATGATGTCGAAGTTGAGGAAATCACATTAGAGTCAAGTGAGAAAATAGAAAACATCATATTTGAGGACTCTAGTGTTTGTGCAGGTGAGGGTGTCAAAAGTAATGCAATTTTAGAATTAAAGCGCATTGGACCTCATTCCAATCATTTTTCAACATTGTGTTTGGATGGTGACATGAATGTTGAGCCACCCGAGCTTATGAAGAAACCAAAGGAGGAGGAACAAGGTGCCTATATTTTAAAGTTTGTGATGCCGAGGAGACAAAATGACATCCCTCATTTAAAGGCTTAGAAGTGTAAAATGTGACATTGGTTACTTGGTCCTTTTGTATTTTTGCCACCACCCCAATACCATAGTCGTAAGCTTGAGGCAAAGTTGGGGATTCAATTCATTAGTTCAAGGTGGAGGAAAAAGTGATGAAGTTGTTTTCGTCGTGCCGCGACGTTAAACCAAGCGCTTCTTGGGAGGCAACCCAATTTGCTTGCTTTACTTTTACTTATTTTTATTAGTATTTTTATGGTTGTATATTACTTTGGTGATTCTTTGGATTGCAGGTTCATGTAATGTCGAGTTTAAGTGTGGGGTGTCCTCACCCCTGCCCAATATTAATGACCTGTTGGGGGAAGTCTGAGTACCTCATACTATACGGAAGCTTGGAGGATGCTAGCACCAAGGACTAGAGCCTTCAGGGAAGTTCCTTTACCTCTTGTACTTTATTTTGTTATCGAACTGAGGACATTGCTTAGATTTAAGTGTGGGGTGGGGGACTTCCCGAGTTTGTGAGGTTAGGGATGCATGTACCGTTAGGATTTTTCCTTTGTCACTTGACTTTATTTTTATTTGTTTCTTGCTTTCATATACCAAAAATGAAAAAAAAAAAATTAGAAAACAAATGAAAAACTTGCAAAAAGATTTTCCTTTTAGTCTTTATTAGTGGTACATGTCATCCATCCCGTGGTTTTTCTTATGGCCTCGGTTCTTTTCCACAGGGAGGCCTTTGAACTGGGTATTTTTTTATTTTTATTAGGATTAGAGTAGTTAGTTATAGGTGGCCCTAGACGAAGGAGATAGGTGGAATGCTAGGTGCCTTTGATTTGTTTGATACCGGTGGACTTGAACTTATTGCATATGCTATTTGTGGTGTCTTTTGGTTTTAAATTGTGATGCATGCCTAGAAAAAAAATGGAACGAACCCCTTGAGATGATTGAGTCCACTCACTTGACTTTGTTGTGAACCTTTGTGCATTAGTGCTTAAATTCCCACAAGTTGCACCCTATTTACTTGATTGAGAGTTGTGATGGAATCATCTTGTGTGGACTGTGTGCAATGTGTGTTGTGAGGCATATCCTTATTGTGTTCCATGTTTGCATATTGGTGTCTAGAACTTGCCCCGTGTGTGTGCAAAGTGAAATCCTAAGTTTGCTCTAGTCGGGAGATGATACAGGCCTTCTTAAATAAGCCTTTTACCTTGATTTGCCTACCTTTATATGCACCCTTGATTGTTGTGATCCATATTGACCTTTTGATTGGCACCCACACCGCAAGCCTACCCACTTGTTCTAAATTGCTTTCTTTTGACCCTTTACTCCTTAAGCACTTTAATTGACATTTGTGTAGTATTGTGGAGTTTGTGGTTGAGCTATTGGGAGGTTTTTGAGTGGAACCAATGAGGAAAATACTTGATAAATTGTGAAGTAGTTGAAGGAGCATTGGCAAGGTTTGGAAAGAATTGAATAGAAAAAAAACAAATGAAAAGAAAAAAAAAACCTGAAAAATTTTTGGAAAAAGAAATAAAAAGAAGAAAAATGAATATCCATCCTTGCTAGTGTTGTGCTTAAAAGATAAAAATTGCTACTTGTTGAAAAAAGTGTGAAAATTGTTAGTTGGGTGAAATGGGTGGCTTTGATGAGATTTGTGCTTAATTTGAATGTGATGTATTAAAGTGCTTAGAGAGGTAGTCACTATTACCCATATGTATCCTACAAGCCCTTTAGCCTACATTACAACCTTTTTAAAGTCTTAGTTAATCCCGATTGGAGTGAGCTTACATTAGTGGAGTCCTACACTACGGGCAAGCCTATGGTACATCGTGTGTGACATGTGAGTCTTTCATGAGAGTGAGTGAATTCTTTCTTTGCTATTGTCCCCGTTCTATTCTTGATATTCATTTTTGTGTCTGATATTTGGGGGACACTCTCTTGCTTCATTTTGGTGAGGGCACATGGTTTGCATGAGGTAGGTGAAGTCGTGGCTTCTTGGTTGAGTAGATAGGTGTGACTTTGTGGGAGCATGGTTGCAATGAGTTTAGTTTGTGCATTTGAGTTGTCTTGGGGTGGTTGTTCTCATGTTTTGAGGTTTGTTATATTGTTGGCATGTTTGTTGTACCCATAGTAGTCATGTGTGCACTCGTTCAATGGTAGGTATCAACCATAGTCATAGGCAGACCTGTTCTACCTAGGTTGGGAAGTTATTTGTGATTGCTCGAGGGCAAGCAAAGGTTCAAGTGTGGGGTAGTGCTGTTTGGCATTTTATGCCTATAATTCCTTAATATTTCCTCACGTTTGGATACTTTATTCGTACGTTTTCTAGTTGATGAACGTGATTTTGCACTGATATTATGTCGTATGATTGTAGGTTGTTATGAAGTGCAATTGGAGCGTTAAAGAGCGTGATCGAGCAAGAAAAGATTGAATTTGGATTGAGGATTGAATCGAGCACACGAAGGCACGACACGAAGCAAGCTGCGAACGACGAAAGCAGCCAAAATGGCCTGGCGAAGTTACTGGCGCAGGGCGCCCCTAAAGCGCCCACTTTTCTGGCACTTTTTTGAGCGTGGGGCATGGCTATTGCGGGCGAGATTCGACGGGTTCTGCCTAGGTGCGCGCGTTCGGGGGCGCGGGGCGCCAGCTATAGCGCCCCTGGAGCGTTTTTGGACTTCCTATTTCGTCTAGGCTTAGGCGTAACTTATTACTAGGCTTTTGTAAACACTATAAACACTCTTTTACTTAGTTTTTGATAGAAGTTGAGACTTTGGAGCAAGTTTTGGAGGAGAGGGGAGGAGCCCTAAATGTCTTCTAAACAAGTTCTTTCTCTTTTTCTCTTATTCTTCTCCTTAATTCTATAGTTTGTTCGTTCTAGGGTTAGAGTAAATACATAAAGGTTGATGTTTGAAAGTTGATTTCTACCTATTGATTTACCATTACAGATAGTTTATTCTTTCCCGATCCTAATTGTTTGGTTATTGAGGCCTGATAATTGAACACTATCTACGGTTTACAAGTTGAACTCGACAGAGGGAACTTGTAAACGCAAATAAGAAATAGTAGGGCTAGATTGTGAACCTGGGCATCGGGGAACCAATTTGCGAGTAGGATAGACATATACTTGCTCGCCTAGCTTAACTAATCATAGAATTTGTTAATGCGTGCACGTGATTCAACCTATAGACATATAGGGTTTGGAGTAGCCTGCATAGACCGTGAAGAATCGAAAGGTTTTCACGGGTACAATTAACCTGTTAGTTAGCGATCTAGGAAATCAAGAAGTAGAATCAACTGGAAAATTCAACTGGATTGTTCGTAGCTCTGACCCTGGACCTTTTTTCTTTTATTGATAACAACCTAGAATTGGTTCTATTACTTGATCTCAATTACTTGTCTTTAGTTATTTTCTTTAGTTAGTAACTTTCACAACCATCATTGAAAAAGATCCCTGAATAGTTTTTAAGAAATTGTTTGCTAGGATTCAGTCTGAATAGTCCTCGTGGGAACGATACTCTACTTATCACTTTATTACTTGTCGACCACGTATACTTGCGTGTGCGTTGGGAGCAACAAGTTTTTGGCGCCGTTGCCGGGGACTAAATAATTGACTGATTTCTTTTTGAACGTTACTTATTTTCTATTCAGGTTTAATTTTTGTTTAGTTTAGTATTGTGTTACTTGTCTTATCATGGCATCTTTTAATGAAAATTGGTCGAATGATGATTGCTCAAATTTTAATGATCTCTGTCTACTTTGCGGAGGAACCCACTTGTGGGAAAATTGTCCAACTCTTTCAACCCTACGAGACTGGTTATGTGAATTTTCTACCACCTTTGATTGGAACTTTTGTAAATTGTGTGGTGGTCGGTGGAATGATTGTCCTAAGTGTCATGCTCCTTCCCCCAATAATTTTTGTGATGATTCTAATGATGTTTGTGAGTTTGACAGGAGCGATAAAGTGCAGGTAGTTAGCGAAACTTGGCTAATGGAGCAAGCCAAACTCTTAGAAGCTTATGGGGATTTCAAGAGTGACATCACAAATATGACGAGACAGTTTATGGAAGAAAGAGTGGAGCTCAGACAAGAGATTGATCAATTTGGCCTGGCTATTCATGATCTAGAGGCAAATTTGAGTGATATAATTGAGGTGTCTGAAGCCCAATTATCAATTGTCGTGGATAGTAGATTTGAGATAGAAGAGCTTAGAAGCCAATTTGAGGAGCAAAAAGTAGAATTCCTACCATTCGACCTAATATTAGTTGATGATGTCGAAGTTGAGGATATCACATTAGAGTCAAGTGAGAAAATAGAAAACATCATATTTGAGGACTCTAGTGTTTGTGCAAGTGAGGGTGTCAAAAGTAATGCAATTTTAGAATTAAAGCGCATTGGACCTCATTCCAATCATTTTTCAACATTGTGTTTGGATGGTGACATGAAAGTTGAGCCACCCGAGCCTATGAAGAAACCAAAGGAGGAGGAACAAGGTGCCTATATTTTAAAGTTTGTGATGCCGAGGAGACAAAACGACATCCCTCATTTAAAGGCTTAGAAGTGTAAAATGTGACATTGGTTACTTGGTCCTTTTGTATTTTTGCCACCACCCCAATACCATAGTCGTAAGCTTAAGGCAAAGTTGGGGATTCAATTCATTAGTTCAAGGTGGAGGAAAAAGTGATGAAGTTGTCTTCGTCGTGCCGCGACGTTAAATCAAGCGCTTCTTGGGAGGCAACCCAATTTGCTTGCTTTACTTTTATTTATTTTTATTAGTATTTTTATGGTTGTATATTACTTTGGGTGATTCTTTGGATTGCAGGTTCATGTAATGTCGAGTTTAAGTGTGGGGTGTCCTCACCCCTGCCCAATATTAATGACCTGTTGGGGGAAGTCTGAGTACCTCATACTTTACGGAAGCTTGGAGGATGCTAGCACCAAGGACTAGAGCCTTCAGGGAAGTTCCTTTACCTCTTGTACTTTATATTGTTATCGCACTGAGGACATTGCTTAGATTTAAGTGTGGGGTGGGGGACTTCTCGAGTTTGTGAGGTTAGGGATTCATGTACCGTTAGGATTTTTCCTTTGTCACTTGACTTTATTTTTATTTGTTTCTTGCTTTAATATACCAAAAATGAAAAAAAAAATTAGAAAACAAATGAAAAACTTGTAAAAAGATTTTCCTTTTAGTCTTTATTAGTGGTACATGTCATCCACCCCGTGGTTTTTCTTATGGCCTCGGTTCTTTTCCACAGGGAGGCCTTTGAACTGGGTAGTTTTTTATTTTTATTAGGATTAGAGTAGTTAGTTATAGGTGGCCCTAGACGAAGGAGATAGGTGGAATGCTAGGTGCCTTTGATTTGTTTGATACCGGTGGACTTGAACTTATTGCATATGCTATTTGTGGTGTCTTTTGGTTTTAAATTGTGATGCATGCCTAGAAAAAAAATGGAACGACCCCCTTGAGATGATTGAGTCCACTCACTTGACTTTGTTGTGAACCTTTGTGCATTAGTGCTTAAATTCCCACAAGTTGCACCCTATTTGCTTGATTGAGAGTTGTGATGGAATCATCTTGTGTGGACTGTGTGCAATGTGTGTTGTGAGGCATATCCTTATTGTGTTCCATATTTGCATATTGGTGTCTAGAACTTGCCCCGTGTGTCTGCAAAGTGAAATCCTAAGTTTGCTCTAGTCGGGAGATGATACAGGCCTTCTTAGATAAGCCTTTTACCTTGATTTGCCTACCTTTATATGCACCCTTGATTGTTGTGATACATATTGACCTTTCGATTGGCACCCACACCGCAAGCCTACCCCCTTGTTCTAAATTGCTTTCTTTTGACCCTTTACTCCTTAAGCACTTTAATTGACATTTGTGTAGTATTGTGGAGTTTGTGGTTGAGCTATTGGGAGGTTTTTGAGTGGAACCAATGAGGGAAATACTTGATAAATTGTGAAGTAGTTGAAGGAGCATTGGCAAGGTTTGGAAAGAATTGAATAGAAAAAAAACAAATGAAAAGAAAAAAAAAAGCTGAAAAATTTTTGAAAAAATAAATAAAAAGAGGAAAAATGAATATCCATCCTTGCTAGTGTTGTGCTTAAAAGATAAAAATTGCTACTTGTTGAAAAAGGTGTGAAAATTGTTGGTTGGGTGAAATGGGTGGCTTTGATGAGATTTGTGCGTAATTTGAATGTGATGTATTAAAGTGCTTAGGGAGGTAGTCACTATTACCCATATGTATCCTACAAGCCCTTTAGCCCACATTACAACCTTTTTAAAGTCCTAGTTAATCCCGATTGGAGTGAGCTTATATTAGTGGAGTCCTACACTACAGGCAAGCCTATGGTACATCGTGTGTGACATGTGAGTCTTTCATGAGAGTGAGTGAATTCTTTCTATTCTATTGTCCCCGTTCTATTCTTGATATTCATTTTTGTGTGTGATATTTGGGGGACACTCTCTTGCTTCATTTTGGTGAGGGCACATGGTTTGCATGAGGTAGGTGAAGTCGTGGCTTCTTGGTTGAGTAGATAGGTGTGACTTTGTGGGAGCATGGTTGCAATGAGTTGAGTTTGTGCATTTGAGTTGTCTGGGGGTTGTTGTTCTCATGTTTTGAGGTTTGTTATATTGTTGGCATGTTTGTTGTACCCATAGTAGTCATGTGTGCACTCGTTCAATGGTCGGTATCAACCATAGTCATAGGCAGACCTGTTCTACCTAGGTTGGGAAGTTATTTTTGATTGCTCGAGGGCAAGCAAAAGTTCAAGTGTAGGGTGCTGATGTTTGGCATTTTATTCCTATAATGCCTTAATATTTCCTCACGTTTGGATACTTTATTCGTACGTTTTCTAGTTGATGAACGTGATTTTGCACTGATTTTATGTCGTATGATTGTAGGTTGTTATGAAGTGCAATTGGAGCGTTAAAGAGCATGATCGAGCAAGAAAAGATTGAATTTTGATTGAGGATTGAATCGAGCACACGAAGGCACGACACGAAGCAAGCTGCGAACGACGAAAGCAGCAAAAATGGCCTGGCGCAGTTACTGGCGCGGGGCGCTCCTAAAGCGCCCACTTTTCTGGCGCGTTTTTGAGCGTGGGGCATGGCTATTGCGGGCAAGATTCGACGGGTTCTGCCTAGGTGCGCGCGTTCGGGGGCGCGGGGCGCCAGCTATAGCGCCCCTGGAGCGTTTTTGGACTTCCTATTTCATATAGGCTTAGGCGTAACTTATTACTAGGCTTTTGTAAACACTATAAATACTCTTTTACTTAGTTTTTGATAGAAGTTGAGACTTTGGAGCAAGGTTTGGAGGAGAGGGGAGGAGCCCTAAATGTCTTCTAAACAAGTTCTTTCTCTTTTTCTCTTATTCTTCTCCTTAATTCTATAGTTTGTTCGTTCTAGGGTTAGAGTAAATACATAAAGGTTGATGTTTGAAAGTTGATTTCTACCTATTGATTTACCATTACAGATTGTTTATTCTTTCTCGATCCTGATTGTTTGGTTATTGAGGCCTGATAATTGAACACTATCTACGGTTTACAAGTTGAACTCGACAGAGGGAACTTGTAAACGCAAATAAGAAATAGTAGGGCTAGATTGTGAACCTGGGCATTGGGGAACCAATTTGCGAGTAGGATAGACATATACTTGCTCGCCTAGCTTAACTAATCACAGAATTCGTTAATGCGTGCACGTGATTCAACCCATAGACATATAGGGTTTGGAGTAGCCTGCATAGACCGTGAAGAATCGAAAGGCTTTCACGGGTACAATTAACCTGTTAGTTAGCAATCTAGGAAATCAAGAAGTAGAATCAATAACTGGATTGTTCGTAGCTCTAACCCTGGACCGTTTCTCTTTTATTGAGAACAACCTAGAATTGGCTCTATTACTTGATCTCAATTACTTGTCTTTAGTTATTTCCTTTAGTTAGTACCTTTCACAACCATCATTGAAAGAGATCCCTGAATCATTTTAAGAAATTGTTTGCTAGGATTCAGTCTGAATAGTCCTCGTGGGAACGATACTCTACTTATCACTTTATTACTTGTCGACCACGTATACTTGCGTGTGTGTTGGGAGCAACACTAAGAGCCGAAAAACTCTATGCCAATTTTAAGAAGTGCGCCTTTTGTGTTGAAAAGGTTGTCTTTTTGGGCTTTGTTGTTAGTGCAAATGGTGTAGAGGTTGATGAGTCCAAATTTGAAGCCATTAGAGATATGCCTACTCCTACCACCGTGTCTTATGTGAGGAGTTTCCATGGCCTTACTAGTTTCTATAGGCACTTTGTTAGGGACTTTAGCACCATTGTCGCACCACTCACCGAGTTGGTGAAGAAAGACAAGCCCTTTGGGTGGGGGGAGCCTCAAGAGAAGGCTTTCCAAGAGTTAAAAGGTAGGTTGAGTACCGCCCCTTTGTTGTAATTGCCCGACTTCGCGAAGGCTTTTGAGGTTGAATGTGATGCCCCGAGGGTGGGTGTTGGGGGTGTTCTCATGCAAGAAGGGAAACCCGTTGCCTACTTTAGTGAAAAGTTGAAGTGTGCAACCTTGAATTACTCCACGTATGACAAGGAGTTGTATGCCCTTGTAAGAGCTCTTGCTCGTTGGCAACACTATCTATCGCCTAGGGAATTTGTGATCAAGAGTGACCATGAGTCACTCAAGCATCATAGAGGCAAAGAGAAGTTGAACAACAGGCATGCTAAATGGGTGGAGTTTATTGAGTCTTTTTCCTATGTAATTCATTACAAGAAGGGTAAGGACAATGTTGTAGCCGATGCGCTTTCTAGAAAGCTCACCCTTGCTACCACTCTTGCTTCTAGGCTTATGGGTTTTGAAAGTATAAAGTTGATGTATGAACATGACCCAAAGTTCAAGAGCATTCATGATGCTCTAGTGAGTGGGGAGAGGGTGGAGAAATACCAATGGGTAGATGGTTACAATTCAAGAATGGGAGAGTGTGTGTCCCCGAGTCCTCATGGCGAGAATTGCTAGTGCGTGAAGCACATTGTGGAGGCTTGATGGGTCACTTTAGGGTGGATAAGACTATGGCCATACTTAAAGAGCAATTCTATTGGCCAAAAATAAGACCTCTTGTGGAACGTTTTTGCAATGCTTGTTTAGATTACAAGAAGGCCAAGTCTAGGTCCAACACCCATGGCCTGTACACTCATTTGCCCGTACCTACTAGTCCGTGGGTTGATATCTCTATGGACTTTGTTACGGCTTTACCCCGGATTAGAGGAGGACACGATAGCATTTATGTTGTCGTTGATAGGTTCTCCAAAATGGCTCACTTCATTCCGTGCAAAAAGAATCACGATGCACAACATGCAGCTTCTTTGTTTATTGATAATGTGTTAAAGTTGCATGAGGTGCCTCGCACCATTGTTAGTGATAGGCAAGTTCCTTAGCCATTTTTGGAAGTGTTTGTGCAGTGCTCTTGGCACCAAATTGCTATTCTCTAAGTCCCACCACCCTCAAACTGATGGTCAAACCAAGGTGTTGAACCGAACCTTAGGAGCTCTACTTAGAGCCATGACCAAGGGTAAGGCCGGGACTTGGATTGATAAGCTACCACTCATGGAGTTTGCATATAACTGCACTTTACATCAAATGATTGGCATGACTCCATTTGAGTGTGTTTATGGTTTTAACCCTTTAATTCCTCTTGATCCAACCCCTTTGCCAAGGGATGTGGTTGTTGATTTTGAAGGTAAAACTCGGGTCAAGGCATTGCTTGAACTTCATGCCAAGGTGAAGAAGACCTTGGAGGAGACCTATGAGAAGATCGCAACCAAGAAAAACAAAGGAAGGAAGAAGGTGGATTTCAAGAAGGGAGATTAGGTGTGGGTGCACTTCCGCAAGGAGAGATTTCCAAACCATAGGAAGGGGAAGTTGGCACCAAGGGGAGATGGACCATTCCAAGTGTTGTCCAAGATCAACAACAATGCATATATGATAGACTTACCGGGTGATTATAATGTTTCGACTACTTTCAGTGTTTCTGACTTGACTTTTTTTGATATAGGTGATGATACCTTGGAGGATCACGCCTTAATTTCGAGGACGAAATCTTCTCAAGAAGGGGAGGATGATGATAATGCAATGCAAACCAATCCAAGACCCTTTATTAGAAGTCAAGCCAAAGCAATCCATGATGCACACATTCACTTGGTATGGCAAGGCGTGGACGTGGAAGATGGGAGCTCCGGAACCACCTTGAAGATCATGCATTGGAGGACCATGGAAGGAGGACAATCTAGACCACAAGGAGAGGCTCAAGAGACACAAAGTGAGGCGCCTCAAAAGGCTTCAGGAAGGGGCGAACTGCCTCCCAGAACGGGCGGACCGCCTAGTGGATGATCAGCTCTCTGGATCTCATAGAGGCAAACCGCCCCTGTGCAATGGGTGGACCGCCCACTACACTGTGCAATCCCACCAAGCCTTGCAGAGGCGGACCGCCTCCCTAAGTGGGCGGGGCGCCGAGTTTGCTGAGGATCCATCCGAGATTCCTACTATTTTGTGGTGTAATTCCAAGTATAGCCCTAGCTTACTTCCATTATTTTGAACCACTTTAAGGGTATTCTAGAGATTTCATTTATGTTTGTCACTGCCCTTTTTTTGCACAAAACTAAATTAAAGAATTGTATATTTAAAAGGTTATGACAGTGTTGACAGGTACACAAATTGTTAAGAGATTTTCGGAGTCACCACTTGACAAGCTAAGGGTGTGCCAATTCACCAAAGTGGTGTACCTAGAACACCTATGACTCGTCTAATGGTCTGCGTCAGAATTCCGGGTAAGGTTCTCGGTTGACTTTCTGGAAGGGGTTAGGCACCCTCGAGTCCTGTACCAAGTACAGTTGCTTTATTGACGCGTTTTGACTCTTGAAAAATTGTTTGTTGTTAACTTGCATTTTTAATGAATTTTGTTGCGCTTTGACTGTTTGAACCAAAAAAAATTGTATCAAGTAACCCACGGGGTATACTTCAGAATTAATTGGCTATTTCAATTTAGTTTCTTTTTACCTAATAAGTAGATCACAAATCATACTTATAATTGCCTAATCGAGTTTAAAACAAAATTTTTAACACAAGCTTCATCATTGGCTTCTCTCATTTTTACTTTTCATTATTTCTTTTCACCTAATAAGTAGATCGCAAATCATACTTATCATTTATCAATGCCTAATCGTATGGATATTCACACCCCAATTAATTTGTTGAACCGTATGTCTGCATTGTTTCAATTTATTTATATTTGAGGATACGCTTTGCCACGTGAATAGATTATATGCCTATCCTCATTCGCCTTAACTTAGCTAAAATTTTTTACTTGCCAAAGCCAATTATACGTTTCCTCCATTTCCAATTTTAGTTAGTGTTGCAATACTCTTATCTGACTACTGATTGAGTTACGCTTCTTTGCTAACAGAGATTTGCATTTGGCGTCACAATTTGCAGTTTTATTTATGATTTGTCCCTTTACACAAGTTGCACATATTTGCGGATCTAGTATATCTTGAACATGGTTGACCTCAAAACAAATTGTAAAAGAGAACGATCCAAAACATTGCTTAACTTACGGCAGCTATTTTAACATAACGTGGTCTAAAGTTCTAAATTTATGATTTCCCTTTAGGGTTCAAAACTAAAAAAAAAAAGACCAAAATCACAGCCCATCAATTTTAACATTTTTTCTTGCAAATTCTCGGCATTCCCACAAAGTTGTATAAACAGAAATGATAAAATAGCTGTAAAACTTGACATATCTCATTTATAATCATGTTTCTAACATACTTAGGCCCTGATTATGGCCAATATTTAAAGTACAATATCGAAAAAGGCTAGAAGAAATACCTATTGAAGTGAACTTCCCAAGCTCATCAATGATCCCACCAACCAAGCACACACGGCAACAAAAAACAGCAGGAACACCAACTAACTAAAACCTTCTTTAAACTATAACCTCAAACTCACATACTCATAAATTTTCTCTACTAACTTCAAGTACTTTTTTTTTACAATAGTAACTGTACTAACTCTACTTATTTTTGCTCTCTACCTTTTATATTAGAGAGAATTTCAGATCTAAAATCCTTTAGATGTAGAAAAAGACCCTCTTTAAATAGAAAAGGGGAAGGGTGTAAAGTTGGGTCAAAGTACAAACCCATGTGCTCTCTTTTACTTTTTAGAAAAAGTACACAAACCCAATTTGGGAACCCCTCTTTTCGACTGACACTATGTTCTACTACTTTTCTTTTGACACTCCTTTCTTCCCAAGACAAAATATCATATTTTAGATTTTAACTAAATATCAAACTCCAAACTCTGACTAAAAGTTCAAGGCTCAACTAAATGAACTAAAAAACTTTAACTCCCAGTTACTAACTAGACTTTCAAACATGGATTTATAGACAAAATTCAACTCCTAACTAGACAACAATCCACAAACGCCCTAATCAACTACCAATTAGTTTAAGAGACTAAACTGAGCAAGATTAGCAGGGGATTCAATTTTTACTCCATCCTTATTTAACTTCAAAAGCCAACTTGAACATGAGAAATAAACATAGCAAGTACTAACATATTAAACTGTTCATGTGATTAACAAGCTAAAAAAGCACTATCTTTTACCGAAACTTTGAGCTCTAATATGTGAAAAACGGCTGTGATTTTGGATAAAATAGTTGCAGAAACGGATAGAGGATCTCAAGAGCTTTCCGAAAAGGTATAATTTTATATTTTTTGACCACCGGAAGGCGGTGGTCCGGTGGTTTGACTGGCGGTCAAAGGCGGAGGAGAGGTGGAAGGGCAGTGGGGAACGGTGGCTCAGGTTTTATGATGGGAGAGGCAAAATTTTGGCAAAGTTCCATTAGTCATATGTGACTCAAGGTGTATGTGCGGAAAAAAGAGAAAAATTAAGTATATATACTCACAAAGAGAAGAGATGAGAACCATTGGATCAAGAGGAGATCAATGGATAAGATTAAATCTCCTTTGGACCAGGTCAAATAAAGAGTGGGCTGACGGGCCGGCAGGATTGGGCTTCCCTTCTCTATCATTTCTGAATTTTCATAAGCCCATTATCCGATTACTAAAACAAATCCAACGACAATTAATTAATTAAGCCAAACAATTAAAGAAACCACTTATGAAAATATAAGAAGACCAATTAATTGTCACAAGAAAATGTCAACTAAACATTGTTCACAGAATGAAATATTTTTGGTAATTTTCACATTTTCCTAATTAACGACAATTTTAGTTAAAATGAAACACTACAAATTCCGAAAAATTTGACAGAAATCCTATAAAATTAGCAAGCTAGTTTGACAAAACTTGTATTCTCGTGCCAAAATTAGGTGATTACAGCTGCCCCTCTTTGCTTGGAAATACGAAGAGTTTTCGGACAAAGACGTAATCAACAGCTAATTTTGGCTTTGCGGTTCTAACCAAAATCATGCTTTGTAAAATGGTGACCGTACCCTGACTACAAGGCTACCTACATATTCCTGGACTAAGTGATCAGGTCAGCGTAGTTCCTCACGTGCGGCAGCTAGGACTACCGCATACAAACAGACACTAGACTTTCCTAGACTCTCTAAGCACCCTAAGCACTTTCAAGACACACTGAATTAGACACCTGACGCTTCTAGACTAACTGGACTGACATAAAACACTTCTAATATATTGAGGTTGTTGTTGCTGGTCACTTGTTGCTGGTCACTGCTTGCTAGCTGGTGGTCATTGCTTATACAAAGGAAATGAAAATACAACTTTGAAATGTAAAATTACAATTTTCCTAAACTAAGTCTTCATGCTCCCTAAGCTGATGCACTGGTCCGAAACATCCACTACCCAAGTGGGTCTTCTAACATGAAATTGCCACTCAGGCAGACTTTGACTTGAATATTGAAATTGCCGCTTTGACGGGCTTTGACTTGAAAGATAAAACTGGCACCACCACTCTGGTAGGTCTTGCTTTTGCTGAAAATTAAAACCATCTCTCTGATGGGTCTTGTTCTTGCTAAATTGAAAACCATCACTCTGATGGGTCTTGCTTTTTGCTAAAAATTAAAACCATCTCTCTGATGGGTCTTGTTCTTGCTGAATTGAAAACCCTCACTCTGATGGGTCTTGCTTCTTCTGAAAATTGAAAACCATCACTCTGATGGGCCTTGGTTTTACTGGAAATTAAAAACCATCACTCTGATGGGTCTTGCTCTGATTGGACCCATCACTCTGATGGGTCTTGTTTCTGCTGGAAATTGAAAACCATCACTCTGATGGGTCTTGCTTCTGCTGGAAATTGAAAAACATCACTCTAATGGGTCTTGCTTTTTACTGGAAATTAAAAACCATCACTCTGATAGGTCTTGCTCTAATTGGAACCATCACTCTGATGGGTCTTGCTTCTTCTTGAAATTGAAAACCATCACTCGATGGGTCTTGTTTTTCTTACTGAATTGAAAACCCTTATCCCGATGGGTCTTGCTTTTGCTGAAAATTGAAAATCATCACTCTGATGGGTCTTGTTCTTGCCGAAAATTAAAACCACTACTCTAGTGGGTCTTGTTCTAAAAGCTGAAAAATTGTAACCCATTATCCCAATAGGTCTTGACAGAATGCTGAAATTGTAAACCATAACTCTAATGGGTCTTATTCTGAAAATTGAATTCCATTATCCCAATGGGCCTTGTGTTTAAAGTCGAAAATTTTATCCCATTATCCCAATGGTTCTGTTACACCCCGTATGTCTAAAGTGACGTATATCATTCTGAAAACATGTTCAGAATGATTTAAGTGAGTTTAAAGTCATAATATGATCATATATGATGTTTATATGTTGAATATAAAGTTTGGGAAAAATCAGATTTAAGTTGCGGAAAACCGACTAAGGAATTGCCTTGTAACGGAGCTTTTTCAGTAATTACTTTCATATATTATATGAGGTCTTTTGGGAACATATCATATAACAAATTGAAGGTCTTGGAGTGTAGTTTCCAAAACTTTTGACGGTTTGTTCATACAAAATACAGATAAAAAGATATGAGCATCAGAAATCAGGCCAGAAGAAGGGACATAAGCGCAAAAGAGGGCTAGAACTGAAATGTTTCAAGTATAAAAGGAAAAACATGTCTTCTTTTCGTCATTTTCCAAAAAAATACACCATAGAAACAGTTCTCTCTTGAGTTTGAAGCTAATTTTTATGATTTTGAAGAAACAACATCAATCTTAACTCGAAATTGAAGAGAGATTGCGTCAAAACGCTCTACGCGATTAAGGTAACGTTATGCTACCTTCAATTTCGTCTATAGCTTGAGTTATAGAATTACTTCATGGCTAAGTAAAGTACCTAAATGCTGTATTATAGTTTTTTTAAGCTTTAGAGGTGTGGAATTCAAAGGAAACATGGTTTAGAAGCAAGAAACATCAAAGGTATGTAAGGCTAAACCTTTCTTTTTGCAAGGCATGTATCTTTTAGCTTTTGAAGCTTTTCTTAGTTCTAAACTTAGTGTTTCTTATGAGAAACTTGTATGGTATCAAGAAAATCTTGTATATACTTAATTTGGTACTAAAATCCAAGGTGAAAGACGTCCGAATCAGCAAGACAAAATATTTCAAAATCTGGAAAAATCATTTTGATCTTTGGACAGCTGTTAGTATATTGATCATACCTCCTTGTACAAAATTGATATTTAGATGCTTTAAGAATCCCCAGAATTCTAAGACATATATCTACAACTTTTATGAAGACCATGAAGTCTATATCTTTGATCTACACTCTGAAAATTAGGTCGAAAGGCAGGACAATGGTGCTGTCCAGACATTCTATCTGCGAATTTGTTATGTCATCCAGTCGTCTCATCTTGTAATCTGTTTAACATGTTTATGTTATCAGTTTATCCGGGTATCCATTCCCGTGTATAGTATAGTACTGGTTCTGTTTTTGCGGATCATCCAGTTTCAGGGGAAACTCTGCCGAAATTTTTATAAAAGTCATAAAGTTGGACAAATTTTAAGTTTCAGGTTGTGTCTATAATTCTATCCAGAGTTTCCTTATCATTCCTTTGGGTCCATATCTATTGTTGCCACATGTGTTATGCCTCATACATGCTTATGCTTATATTCTGATCATATTATGTGTGATTTGGAGTCCCCCATAGAGGCTGGACATTGGACACAGTCCGGTCGCGTGTGATACTACCCGTCTAGGGGATACAGCCCCTCTGGTTCAGGCGGGAGTTGAAACACCTAGTGTGACCGGGTGTCATTCACACACTCTGATCAGAGAGACTAGATATTACTGGCTGGGGGGGACATAGCCCATAACACCCGCCAGGTTTGTTATATACGCGTATATAGCCACAGTATGCACTGCATGATTATACATGAGGCTAGTTCAGTTTTTCAGTTACCTGATTTGGGAGGATACAGCCCATAACACCAAACAGGTACTAGTTCAGATGTTCAGTTACCTGATTTGGGGGGATATAGCCCATAACACCCGACAGGTATCAGTTCAGATAACAATTCAGTTTTAGCTCAGTACCAGTTATCAGTTCTCAATTATCAGCCACCAGTTCTTAGTGCCAGGATCAGTTGACAGTTATCAGTTCGAGTTTCTAGTTATCAGTCATATTACAGTTATTTATCAGTATAGTTCATCTCAGTCTTCAGTTTCAGATTTAGCTAGACTTCAGTTTATATTCAGATCATGTTTAGTACGTTCTTCAGATTTCCAGCTATATTGCTATGCTCCAGCTCATATTTACATATTTATATTCCAGCCTTACAGTTTCATTCAGCTATGATATATTATATGCTCATGCCTTACATACTTGGTACATACCGTACTCACGCCCTTTTTTGGGGCGTTGCATTTCATGCCGCGCAGGTGCAGATAGATCAATGCTTGGACCATGTTAGTAGGCCATCTATCAGCTATTAGAGTCACTCCGCTTACTCCCGGAGTTACTTATCTTTTGGTATGTGTACAGTCAGCCAGCTTGAGTATGGTGGGGCCTTGTCCCGTCCTTTGTATATTCAGTTCAGCACTCTTAGAGGCATGCAGCTATGTCCTTGTGTGGTTCTATCAGTATGTTAGCTTGTTAGTTTTTTTTCCATTGCATAATTCTTATCAGTAAAGTTTATGCTTATTCTGTTTATCAGTTATATTCATGGTTAGCAGATTATCAGCAGGATTAGTGATGATCGACACTTAGTGTTGGTCATCCGTCGCGGCCCTAAGTTTGGTCGTTACAAAAGTGGTATCAGATCAGTTCAGTCCTAGGGTATCTACAGGCCGTGTCTGGTAGAGTCTTGTTTAGGAGTATGTTGTGCGCCATACTTTTGAACAGGAGGCTACAAGGCACTTCAGGATAGTTGTCTTTCTTTCTTCTCTAGATCATGCGATAGAGCCATGATTATAGAATTCAGCCCTCTAACAATAGTGTTTTCAGCAAAGCGATGCCGCCGAAGAAACTAACAGCTGCCCAGAAGGGCAAGGCTATTGCCGGCCAGGGTACTAGTAGAGTGCCACCTAAGGTGGATGAGAGTGAGGAGTTCAGATCTGAGGCTCCATCTGAGGCCTCACAGATCTCTTCAGTTCAGGGTGATATTAGAGGTACTACAGCTACCGTAGCTACTGTACCTCCAGCTCCTCAACCCAACAGTCAGGGGCAGGAAATGAGGGATGCCATCAGATTATTGACCAGTGTTGTAGTTGCTCAGACTAGACAGCACAGTGCAGATGCCCAGGGAGATGCTGGATCCAGGATTAGGGATTTTATCCGACTAGAGCCTCCAGTCTTTATTGGATCCCGTACAGGAGGGGACCCTCAGGATTCTCTAGTGAGGATAGCCAGAGTGTTGAGGGTTATGCACGTGTCAGCCACAGAGTTAGTAGAGTTGGCTGCATTCAGATTGCATGACCTAGCAGCAGGGTGATATCAGACATCGGAGCTATCTAGAGGGCCAGATGCTACTCCCGCGACTTGGAAGGAATTCTCAGATGCCTTTCTTCATCAGTATATGCCTATAGAGGCACAGAGAGCCGTGCTAATCAGTTCCTGACCTTGAGACATGGAAGTTTGAGCGTAGAAGAGTATAGTTATTGCTTTAATTTCTTAGTAAGGTTTGACCCTACTGTGGTAGCTAGTATGGAGGATAGAATTCACAGGTATGTAGTGTGACTAGGTCCACGCCTGGTGAATGAGTGCATGATTGGTTCTATGAAGCCAGGTATGATCCTATTACGCATTCAGGCGTTTTCTTTATCACTTGAGAAGAATAAGCAGAAAGAGAGAACCGACAGGGATAGAGTGTTACACAGGAGATGAAGTAGAAACAGAGAGCTGACAGGGATAGAGTGTTACATAAGAGGAGCCAATTTTCTGGTTCGTTTGGAGAGACGTCTGGAGCGAGTAGACAGCAGAGTGTTAGACAGCCACCAGCTAGTATACCTCCAAAGTCTCGTGGCCTGAGATCTGATAGATCTCCTCAGTCTAGATCTAGTCACGCATCACAGACTTCAGGATTTAAGCATCGTGGTACTTCTATACCGGCCAGTCAGATATATCCCAGATGTCCAGATTGTAGTAGATTCCACTTGGGACCATGTAAGTTAGGAGTTGATACTAGTTGTATTTGTCAAAAGGCAGGCCATTTCAGGAGAGGTTGCCCGACTGGGGGTGGTAGTGGTGCAGCCCAGCCAGCTAGATCAGCAGTTGCCTCCTTAGCACCAGTACGCCATCAGGGGCATGTTCATCAGGATGGCACCTGCATAACAGAAATAACTTAAGGAGCAACTGAAGGATTTGTTAGATAAAGGCCTCATCAGACCCAACATTTCCTCGTGGAGAGCCTCGGTATTATTTGTGAAAAAGAAAGATGGCTCTCTACGCATGTGCATAGATTATAGACAACTAAATAAAGTCATAATATGGAATAAATACCCTCTGCCCGAGATTGATGACTTGTTCGACCAGCTTCAGGGAGCCAAGTGCTTCTCGAAGATAGATTTGCGATTAGGCTACTATCAGGTTAGAGTCAGAGAATCTGATATACCTAACACTGCATTCAGGACTAGGTATGGCCATTATGAGTTTTTAGTGATGTCGTTTGGACTCACTAATGCCCCTGTAGTATTTATGGATCTGATGAACAGGGTATTCAAACCTTATCTAGATTTATTTGTGATTATATTTATTGATGATACTCTCATCTATTCAAAGTCTGAATCAGAGCATGCAGAGCACCTACGCACAGTATTGGGTACTCTTCGGGACCAGCAATTATATGCTAAGTTCTCAAAGTGTGAATTCTAGATAGATTCAGTGGCATTTTTTGGCCATATAGTTTCAGTAGAAGGAATTAAAGTAGATGGCCAGAAGATCGAGACGACGAAGAATTGGCCCAGACCTACGACACCAAATGAAGTACGTAGTTTTCTGGGTTTGGCAGGTTATTACAGAAGGTTTCGTAGAGGGTTTTTCCTCCATTGTAGCTCCACTGACCAATTGACACATAAAATAGCTAAATTTGAGTGGTCTGATTCTTGCGAGCACAGCTTCCAAGAACTAAAGAACAGGTTGATAACAGCTCCAGTACTTACACTTCTAGAGGGATTTGAGGGCTATGCCATTTACTGTGACGCTTCTCGAATTGGTCTTGGTTGTGTTTGATGAAGCACGGAAGAGTAATTGCCTATGCTTCCAGGCAGCTGAAAAAGCACGAGAACTACCCTACCCATGATCTAGAGCTTGCAGCAGTCATTCATGCATTAAAGATTTGGAGACATTATTTGTACGGGGTTCATGTTGATATTTATACAGACTACAAGAGCCTCCAGTACATATTTAAGCAGAAGGAGCTAAACCTGCGACAAAGGCGATGGCTAGAGTTGCTAAAGGACTATGACATGGAAATTCTTTATCATCCAGGTAAAGCGAATGTTGTAGTTGATGCCCTTAATCATAAGTCCATGTGTAGTTTATCTTACTTACAGCCACAAAAAAAAGAGTTAGCTCATGCACTCCACTAGTTAGCCAGCATTGGAGTCAGATTAATAGATTCAGAGGATGTAGGAGTTACAGTTCAGAACGCAGCCACTACTTGCCTAGTGACAGAAGTTAAAAAACGTCAGTATGAAGATCCAGTTGTAGTTGAATACAGACAAACAGCCAGAAGAAAACCAGAGTCACCATACAGGGTTACTAGTGACGGGGTTCTCATGTATAAAGATAGACTTTGTGTTCCTAATGTTGCAGATTTACGTGGACGGATTATGACAGAGGCACATTATTCTACATACACTTTTCATCCAGGTTCAACTAAGATGTACTATGATCTTAAGCAGATATATTGGTGGGACGGAATGAAGTGTGACATAGCAAAATTTGTGGCTCAGTGTCCTAACTGCCAGCAGGTTAAGGTCGAGCATCAAAAACCTAGTGGCTTGTTATCGGAAATCGAGATTCCATCATAGAAATGGGAAGCAGTGAATATGGACTTCATTACAGGCTTGCCCCGTATGCGGAGCAGGTATGACTCTATTTGGGTTATAGTTGACAGGCTTACTAAATCAGCTCATTTCTTGCCTGTTAGAACTACATATGCAGCGAAGGATTATGCTAGACTTTATATCAGAGAGTGCGCCTACATGGTATTCCAGTATCTATTATTTCAGACAGTGGCGCACAAGTTTACAACTAATTTCTAGCGATCGTTCCAGACAGGTTTGGGGACACATGTGAATCTGAGTACAACATTTCATCCCCAGACAGATGGACAGACTGAATAGACTATTCAGACGTTAGAAGATATGCTTAGATCCTGTGTAATAGATTTTGGAGGCAGCTGGAGTGATAACCTACTGTTGATAGAGTTTGCATATAATAATAGCTATCATTCTAGCATACAGATGGTGCCATATGAAGCTTTGTATGGGCACAAATGCAGGTCTCCTATAGGATGTTCGAGGTTAGCGAGTCCCAATTGATAGGTCCAGATTTAATCCAACAGGTAGTTGATAAAGTCAAGTTGATCAGAGAAAGATTATTAGCAGCGCAGAGCAGACAGAAGTCCTATGCAGATAACCGACGTCGAGATTTAAAACTTCAGATTGGCGATTGGGTATACATGAAAGTATCACCTATGAAAGGCGTTATCAGATTTGGAAAGAAGGGGAACCTTAGCCCTAGATTTATTGGTCCATATCAGGTTATCAGGCGAGTTGGGCGTGTAGCCTACGAGTTAGACCTTCCAGCAGACCTTCAGGAGGTACATCCAGTATTTCAAGTTTCCATGCTCAGAAAAATATGTCGGAGATCCTTCTAGAGTTGTACTTGTAGATAATGTTCAGATCACAGAGCAGTTGACTTATGAAGAGGTGCCAGTTGCAATTTTAGATAGTCAGATTCGTCGACTAAGGACGAAAGACATTCCTTTAGTTAAGATGCTATAGCAAAGCAATAATGTAGAAGAAATAACTCGAGAAGCTGAAAATGACATGAGAGCCAAATATCCACATCTCTTCACTACTTCAGGTATATACAGATCGTTGCTTAATGCTTCTACATACTTTATTTAACATTCGAGGACGAATGTTCCTAATGGGGGAAGATTGTTACACCCCGTATGTCTAAAGTGACGTATATCATTCTAAAGATACGTTAAGAATGATTTAAGTGAGTTTAAAGTCATAATATGATCATATATGATGTTTATATGTTGAATATAAAGTTTGGGAAAAATCAGATTTAAGTTGCGGAAAAACTGACTAAGGAATTGCCTTGTAACGGAGCTTTTTCAGCAATTAATTTCATGTATTATATGAGATCTTTTGGGGACATATCATATATCAAATTGAAGGTCTTGGAGTTTAGTTTCCAAAACTTTTGACGGTTTTTTCATACAATATATAAATAAAAAGATATGAGCATTAGAAGTCAGGCCAGAAGAAGGGATATAAGCGCAAAAGAGGGCTAGAACTGAAATGTTTCGAGTATAAAGGAAAAACATGTCTTCTTTTCGTCATTTTCCAGAACATACACCATAGAAACAGTTCTCTCTTGAGTTTGAAGCTAATTTTTATGATTTTGAAGAAACAACATCAATCTTAACTCGAAATTGAAGAGAGATTGCGTCAAAACGCTCTACGCGATTAAGGTAACGTTATACTACCTTCAATTGCGCCTATAGCTTGAGTTTTAGAATTACTTCATGGCTAAGTAAAGTACCTAAATGCTGTATTATAGCTTGTTTAAGCTTTAGAGGTGTGGAATTCAAAGGAAACATGGTTTAGAAGCAAAAAACATCAAAGGTATGTAAGGCTAAACCTTTCTTTTCGCAAGGCATGTATCTTTTAGCTTTTGAAGCTTTTCTTAGTTCTAAACTTAGTGTTTCTGGTGAGAAACTTGTATGGTATCAAGAAAATCTTGTATATACTTAATTTGGTACTAAAATCCAAGGTGAAAGACGTCCGAATCAGCAAGACAAGACATTTCAAAATCTGGAAAATCATTTTGATCTTTGGACAGCTGTTAGTATATTGATCATAACTCCTTGTACAAAATTGATATTTATATTCTTTAAGAATCCCCAGAATTCTAAGACATATATCTACAACTTTCATGAAGAGCATGAAGTCTATATCTTTGATCTACACTCTGAAAATTAGGTCGAAAGGCAGGACAACGATGCTGTCCAGACATTCTATCTGCGAATTTGTTATGTCATCCAGTCGTCTCATCTTGTAATCTGTTTAACATGTTTGTGTTATCAGTTTATCCGGGTATCCATTCCCGTGTATAGTATAGTACCGGTTCTGTTTTTGCGGATCATCCAGTTTCAGGGGAAACTCTGCCGAAATTTTTATAAAAGTCATAAAGTTGGACAAATTTTAAGTTTCAGGTTGTGTCTATAATTCTATCCAGAGTTTGCTTATCATTCCTTTCGGTCCATATCTATTGTTGCTGAAACGACCTCCGTCAGTCGTTTTGGAAGTTAGGACTCCGATTGGTATGCCGATAATTTTAAAATATTCGTAAGGTCTATTGGGACTTGTCTTTAAAATTTTAGTTAAATCAAGCCTCGTTTGGTAGGCATCGGAAGAAGGCTTCAGTTGTTATTCTCGATAAATACAAAAAAGAGATTTCCGTGCTCGGTTTGTGTGAACGAGCTCCGATACAAAATTCGAAAGCGCCGTTAGGTTTGTATGATTATTTGTGACTTTTGTGCTTTTTCGAAAGTGAATTTCGAGGTTGTTCGGCTAGCTTCCGTAATAATTTGACCTTTCACATCTCTTAACTACTACAAGTATGTAACAGATCATTGCTTAATGCTTCTACGTACTTCATTTAACATTCGAGGACGAATGTTCCTAACGGTGGAAGATTGTTACACCCCGTATGTCCAAAGTGACGCATATCATTCTAAAGATATGTTAAGAATAATTTAAGTGAGTTTAAAGTCATAATATGACCATATATGATATTTATATATTGAATATAAAGTTTGGGAAAAATCGGATTTAAGTTGCGGAAAAACCGACTAAGGAATTGCCTTGCAACGAAGCTTTTTCAGCAATTAATTTCATGTGTTATATGAAGTCTTTTGGGGACATATTATATACCACATTGAAGCTCTTGGAGTGTAGTTTCCAATACTTTTTACGATTTGCTCATACAACATATAGATAAAAAGATATGAGCATCCGAATTCAGGACAGAAAGAGGGACATAAGCGCAAAGAGGACTAAAACTGAAATGTTTCAAGTATAAAAGAGAAAATTCATCGTTTTCTCGTCATTTCCAGCAACTTAAAGATATAAACAGTGCTCTAATGAATAGTGAAGAAATTTTGAAGTTTTTGAAGGAAGGACGCCAATCGTAACTCAAAATTAAAGACAGATTGCGTCAAAATGCTCTACGCGATTAAGGTAACGTTATGCTACCTTCAATTTCGTCTATAGGTTGTGTTTTAGAATTATTTCATGGCTAAGTAAAGTACCTAAATGTTGTATTATAGCTTGTTTAAGCTTTAGAAGGTGTGGAATTCAAAGAAAACAAGGTTTAGAAGCAAGAAACATCAAAGGTATGTAAGGCTAAACCTTTCTTCTGGCAAGACATGTATCTTTTAGCTTTTGAAGCTTTTATTAGTTCTAAATTTAGTGTTTCTTGTGAGAAACTGGTATGGTATCAAGAAAACCTTGTATATAGTTAATTTGGTACCAAAATCAAAGGTGAAAGACGTCCGAATCAGTAGCACAAAATGTTTCAAAATCTGGAAAATTGTTTTTATCTTCGGACAACTGTTAGTAGTTTGAGCATACCTCCTTGTACAAAATTGATAGATGATTCAAGATTCCCTGGAACCCTAAGACATATATATAAAACTTTCACAAAGACCGTTAAGTCTATATCTTTAATCTACACTCTGAAAATCAGGTCGAAAGGCAGGACAGTGGTGCTATCCAGACATTCTATCAGCGGATTTGTTATGTCATCCAGTTGTCTCATCTTGTTATCCATTTAACATGTTTTTGTTATCAGTTTATCCGGGTAACCATTCCCGTGTGTAGTATAGTGCTGGTTCTGTTTTGCGGATCATCCAGTTTCAGGGGAAACTCTGCCGAAAATTTTATGAAAATTCAAAGAGTTGGACAAATTCTGAGTTCTAGATTGTGTCCATAATTCTATCCAGAGTTCTCTTCTCATTCCTTTGAGTCCATATCTATTGTTGCCACATGTGTTGTGCCTCATACATGCTTATGCTTATATTGTGATCATGTTATGTGTGATTTGGAGTCCCCCATAGAGGCTGGACATTGGACACACAGTCCGGTCTCGTGGGTATCAGGTTCCTAACCGGATTGCCCTAAGATGTGAGGAATGAAGCTTTTAGCCTTATTTGATATAGTTTTCTTCTTATTAAATACAGCAGGATCGTTTGGCAATGAATCCAAAGGATAAAGCGGTTGTTGAGTAACTGTGCTAACTTTGTAACAAGGTAAGTGCTTATATCCATTTCTTTGGAGGCACTTGGCCTCGTGGATTTTCTACCACGTTTTCCTTACGTGTGTAGCTGCCGATAGGCGTACTCATTACGCTTTTTCTTTGAATTTACATCGTATATTATATGTTATGCCCTATTGTTGGTATTGCATTGAGGATCTGAGCATGGTACTCTTGCTGTGAATGGGCATCTACTTCCCGGCTGTCGACGAGAGTCCCGCACCGGTGAAGGGTTATTATTGCATCATATTACATTCACATGCATTACATCGCATATCACATTGAGGGTAGGAGGATTCCGCCCATGGAGCAGGAGGATTCCGCTCCATTGCATCGCATTGAGGGTAGGAGGATTCCGCCCTCGGAGCAGGAAGATTCCGCTCCATTGCATCATATTGAGGATAGGAGGATTCCGCCCTCGGAGCAGGAGGATTCCGCTCCATTGCATCACATTGAGGGTAGGAGGATTCCGCCCTCAGAGCAGGAGGATTCCGCTCCATTGCATCACATTGAGGGTAGGAGGATTCCGCCCTCGGAGCAGGAGGATTCCGCTCCATTGCATCATATTGAGGGTAAGAGGATTCCGCCCTCGGAGCAGGAGGATTCCGCTCCATTGTATCATATTGAGGGTAGGAGGATTCCGCCCTCGGAGCAGGAGGATTCTGCTCCATTCATTTTACACATGTGATCCTTTGCATCATATTTCATTTCATTTCATTTCATCTCATTTTATTTCATTTCATACCATTGTGTAGACTTGTAGTACATAACTACTGTTCTGCTTCTACGTGCATTGCTTATTTGCCTATATATTTCTGGCCCGTATTCTGGGTTGCGGGGATCGGGTTGCACGCCACAACGGTATAAATATATGGATCGGGTTGCACACCGCAACGGTATAAATATATGGATTGGGTTGCACGCAACGGTATAAAAATATGGATCGGGTTGCACGCCGCAACAGGATGAATATATGGATCGGGTTGCAAGCCGGAATAGGATGAATATATGGATCAGGTTGCACGCCGCAACAGGATGTATTTCTTATTTTTGATGTGTTCGGGATACCTATATGTTTTGGTTATCTTACGTTCCTAGTTGTTGATGAGTTTTCCATTCCATACGTGTTTCTAGTTATTATCTGGCTCTGCCTTTATATAATTTAAATAAGAGGAATTTTGTTTATCTGTTTTTCCTCCCTTGCTAGCTATCCTATTCTTTGAGGTGGCTAGTCTGCCCCACTTATTGAGTCCTTTTGACTCACCCTTGTTTGTTGTTTGTTTCTTGTCTATCTCTTTCGTTTCGGCAGGTTCGCTCCAGGATTGAGTTCGCCACGTTGTTCAGGAGCGAAGACGACTTCGGCTGTCAGGGTAAGCCAGCATTTATTCCGGATGACCACCAGTTTATTGGTTATTATTTCAGTTGCATTTTGCTCCCTTCAGGAGGTATCTGTCTTCTTTAATACTCTTGATGTCTAGTCTGGATAGCCCTAAACCTAGCATGTTGGGTACAGCTGTAATTTCTTTTGTACAGCTTAGAGGTATCGGTATGTCTGTGTTTTTTTAAGTCTTGTTCTTATTTATGAATTGAATTATATTTATTTTCCTAATTTAATTGGTAAAGGTTCGCCCGACGGGTCTAGGGGAGGATGTCGGGTTCCCGCATGGCCTAGCCGGATTCTGGGTCATGTCAGTTGGTATCAGAGCCCGATTTAGAGTCTATCCAGACTAAGACAATGTCTAAATCCAGACTAAGACAATGTCTAGTAGAGTCTCGCTGATGGGTACATAGACGTCCGTACTTATCTACGAGAGGCTATGATGGCATCTAGGAAGTTTCACTTCCTTCTTTTATAATCGTGCGTCGGTCTAGGATGAAAAAGTATTTTCGTTAATTCGTTCGTGGTAATTGTGAATCCTCGTGTGACAAATCAGAAAACGGTATGAGTTCAAGATAAAGCAGTCTAGCCTGGGGTTAGCGCTAACGAAGCCCCGAAAGTTTTTAATCATGCTGACGATTTAATTACGGAGGTGCCAGCTGTACGAGCTCGCATTAGGCAAGGGAGCAGGGCCTTGTAATTCTCTTGGCTCTCTATGATGCTTTACGAGAATCTTGGCAACGCAGATACCGCAATAACCTATTATTCGCTAGGTAGCTTATCAGGTTGCCGCAGATGCAGATGCAGATGTTCGGTCTCAGGGAGCTCCTATTCCAGTTCTTAATATTGCCGCATTAAAGTATGTTCTGGAGGCAGCATGTGTATGCCTCCAGTTGTTCTGGTTGGTTAGGTAACTGAGGTAATTATTGGGTCCGAGTGCTCAAAGAGGTTGCATTATTTTACGCGGTTGAACATCCCGATATTCCCAAGCAATGCATTCGATAATCCCTACGTAAGTTTATTTTAAAATAAAATGATGTCAGCATATCCTTCATGCTCTTGATTATATCAAGCGGTATGGTGTTGATTATTCTGCTTTCCAGTTTCAGGGTCCAGCCTTGAATTGGTGTACCGCTCTTTTATTAGCTAACTTGGTTCGATTTTTCTTCTAGATTCGTGGAAAAATGTTGCCAGTTTGAGTGGATTGGACAGGGTAGCCTGTCGGTTAGCCTGTTGGTGCTTCAGAATAAGAGATTGAATTCTATGGAATGGCTGAATATGCATTAGAACTAGTCCATGAGCCTTTCGAGAGATTCAAAGATTTATTGGTGACCTTTCTCCTTCCTTGAGATCCCAGATGGCTCAAAAAATTGAGGTTGGGACTTCATTTGATGTCGTTGTTGATATTTCTCAAAGGAATTAGGCATACCATAGGTTAGAGCGGGAGAGCAAGAGATCCCGTGGCCCTAGTGGGTAACCATTCTACCTCATTTGGAGGTAAGAGTTCTGATTATTTTTAGAGGTCGATTCTCAGAGTGCGCCAGTAGCTCGTCAAGATCAAAATCAGTCTTTTCTTTATAGCTATCAACAATCTTTCCGGCTTCCATTTTCTGCGAAAAGGTGTTATCATTGTCGTGAGTCTGATATCCTTTGAGGAGTTTTCCTGTTATCATTGTCGTGATTCTGGTTATCCTTTGAGGAGTTTTCCCTTACTCCGACAAGTAGGTAGTTGTCTTTTCTCTCATCATCAGGCATCTGCGCAGTCGCAGGGGATTTCATTTAGTTCTTAATCAGCCAGAGAAATGCCACCATCCAGTAGAGGTCGAGAGCGTGGTGGCAGTAGTTTTTCAGAAGGTGATTGCCAGGGTAGTGGCTCAGCTCAGCTGCAAAGGCAGTTCAATGAACTGCCATTTTGGCAGGATGCAGAGGTATCTGATATAGTAGACCCTGGGATTTCTTCTTCTCTTAAATGTAAGTAAGATTTGATTCTTTCGATCGATCTAGAAATGGTGTGTCTTATCATGTTTCGATGGTTTCTTTTGATGTCGTTTCTATTAAGAATCGGTTGCGGTAGAGGAGTGAGCTTCTGATATGATTTATTCCTGACATTTATGATGATCCTACTAGTTTATCTGGTTTAAATGTGAGAGATTTATGAGTGAGTATCAGTATTGTTTGCTTGGCATCTTGTTGTGCCTCATTCTGTTACAATGTCAAGTTTGTCTACCGCTCTTTGGAATTCAGTGTTGGTAGGATGATAGGATTCTTATTCATCACCAACAGAAAATGTCATTGTTTCTCCCAATGTAAAGTCTTTAATAAATAATACTCGATCTATGTGTCTCCTCTTGGTTCAAGACGCTAGTAGAGTCATGTTATTCCATGAGCTTGTCTCGGCATAAAAGGGTTTTCTAGTAAATTGTCGGAGTTTCCTTTTATAGGAAGGCTAAATTGATCTAGATGTTATTCCATAAAGCTTATTTAATGTCTATCTCTTCAATTGCGATTCTCTAGTTAGCCTGACTCGGAGGTAGTATAGCTCTGGGAGCCAAGCAAATAAAAAGATGAGCTTCCTGAAGCTCTAATTATTTCTATCCTCAGTCCATTACCATCTCTTCTTTGTTCGGCACTGGTGAGCTTAGGCGGTCAGTAGCCTTTATGATATACCCTGTGTGGAGCCAGAGTGCGTGTCAAGGTAGTTGGGTAAGCGCATTGTTGTGTTTAGGACTACCAAAGGCAATGAGGGGCATCATTTGACCTCTGATTTGATCCATCAGGCGGTAGTGCTTATGACAAAGATATAGAGTTGTTAACTCGGGAGTTGCAGTCGTTTGGCAACTCGAGAGGGTAATTTGGTAGCAAGGGTCTGAGCCGCATTCTATTTTTTGCTATGTCTTCCTTAGGCTGGTAGACTGTGCGAGGATGACTATTTCTATTCAAGTTAGCGGTATGAGTTAATGCTCTAAGTGGAGGAGTCTTCCTCCAATTGATACCGAATCATAATATTAAATCTCTAAGGCGTTGCTGAAGCGTAAGCTAATTTTTAGTTCCATCGACTTGTTCTATATCGTAAAGTATATCGACGAGGTGATTTGTCAGCAGAATCATGTTAATCCATCCAGTGTTTTGTGTATCTTTGTTTCGAAAATATCAGAACTCTCCTCTCGTGATCAAAGAAGGATCAGCTTAGTCAGAATAAGCTGGGCAACGATGTGAGGATATTATCAAGATATATTTTATTCCAAGAGTTCGGTGTGCGTGTATTCTATAATCAGGAAATAATGCTCGTGGAGTAGCTCATGAAGGTCATGCAAGTTCTCTTATTATCTGCGTGAATCTTGCTTTACACTTAGGCTCGTTCGAGGACGAACGAGAGTTTAAGTGGAGGAGAATGAAACGACCTCCGTCAGTCGTTTCAGAAGTTAGGACACCGATTGGCGTGCCGATAATTTTAAAATATTCATAAGGTCTATTGGGACTTGTCTTTAAAATTTGAGTTAAATCAGACCTCATTTGGTAGGCATCGGAAGAACGCTTCAGTTCTTATTGTCGATAAATACAAAAAAGAGCTTTCATAGCTCGGTTTTGGTGAACGAGCTCCGATTCAAAATTCGAAAGCACCGTTAGGTTTGTACGATTATTTGTGACTTTTGTGCTTTTTCGAAAGTAAATTTCGAGGTTGTTTGGCTAGCTTCCGTAATAATTTGACCTTTCACATCTCTTAACTACTACAAGTATGTAACAGATCGTTGCTTAATGCTTCTATGTACTTTATTTAACATTCGACGACGAATGTTCCTAACGGTCGAAGATTGTTACACCCCGTATGTCCAAAGTGACGCATATCATTCTAAAGATATGTTAAGAATGATTTAAGTGAGTTTAAAATCATAATATGACCATATATGATATTTATATATTGAATATAAAGTTTGGGAAAAATCGGATTTGCGTTGCGAAAAAACCGACTAAGGAATTGCCTTGTAACGAAGCTTTTTCAGCAATTAATTTCATGTATAAGAAGTCTTTTGGGGACATATCATATACTAAATTTAAGCTCTCGGAGTGTAGTTTCCAACACTTTTGACAATTTGCTCATACAACATATAGATAAAAAGATATGAACATCCGAAGTCAGGACAGAAAGAGGGACATAAGCGCAAAGAGGACTAAACCTGAAATGTTTCAAGTATAAAAGAGAAAATTCATCGTTTTCTCGTCATTTCCAGCAACTTCAAGATATAAACAGTGCTCTAATGAATAGTGATGAAATTTTCAAGTTTTTGAAGGAAGGACGCCAATCGTAACTCAAAATTAAAGACAGATTGCGTCAAAATGCTCTACGCGATTAAGGTAACGTTATGCTACCTTCAATTTCGTCTATAGCTTGAGTTTTAGAATTATTCATGGCTAATTAAAGTACCTAAATGTTGTATTATAGCTTGTTTAAGCTTTAGAAGGTGTGGAATTCAAAGGAAACAAGGTTTAGAAGCAAGAAACATCAAAGGTATATAAGGCTAAACCTTTCTTCTGGCAAGGCATGTATCTTTTAGCTTTTGAAGCTTTTTTAGTTCTAAATTTAGAGTTTCTTGTGAGAAACTGGTATGGTATCAAGGAAACCTTGTATATAGTTAATTTGGTACCAAAATCCAAGGTGAAAGACGTCCGAATAAGCAGCACAAAATGTTTCAAAATCTGAAAAATTGTTTTTATCTTCGGACAACTGTTAGTAGTTTGAGCATACCTCCTTGAACAAAATTGATAGATTATTCAAGATTCCCTGAAACCCTAAGACATATATATAAAAACTTTCATAAAGACCGTTAAGTCTATATCTTTAATCTATACTCTGAAAATCAGGTCGAAAGGTAGGACAGTGGTGCTATCCAGACATTCTATCAGCGGATTTGTTATGTCATCCAGTCGTCTCATCTTGTTATCCATTTAACATGTTTTTGTTATCAGTTTATCCGGGTATCCATTCCCGTGTGTAGTATAGTGCTGGTTCTGTTTTGCGGATCATCCAGTTTCAGAGGAAACTCTGCCGAAAATTTTATGAAAATTCAAAGAGTTGGACAAATTCTGAGTTCTAGATTGTGTCCATAATTCTATCCAGAGTTCTCTTCTCACTCCTTTGAGTCCATATCTATTGTTGCCACATGTGTTGTGCCTCATACATGCTTATGCTTATATTGTGATCATGTTATGTGTGATTTGGAGTCCCCCATAGAGGCTGGACATTGGACACACAGTCCGGTCGCGTGGGTATCAGGTTCCTAACTGGATTGCCCTAAGATGTGAGGAATGAAGCCTTTAGCCTTATTTGATATATTTTTCTTCTTATTAAATACAGCAGGATCGTTTGGCAATGAATCCAAAGGATAAAACGGTTGTTGAGTAACTGTGCTAACTTTGTAACAAGCTAAGTGCTTATATCCATTTCATTGAAGGCACTTGGCCTCGTGGATTTTATACCACGTTTTCCTTACGTGTGTAGCTGCCGATAGGCGTACTCATTACGCCTTCGCTTTGAATTTACATCGTATATTATATGTTATGCCCTATTGTTGGTATTGCATTAAGGATCTGAGCGTGGTAATCTTGCTGTGAATTGGCATCTACTTCCCGGCTATCGACGAGAGTCCCGAACCGGTGAAGGGTTATTATTGCGTCATAGTACATTCATATGCATTACATCGCATATCACATTGAGGGTAGGAGGATTCCGCCCTCGGAGCAGGAGGATTCCGCTCCATTGCATCGCATTGAGGGTAGGAGGATTCCGCCCTCGGAGCAGAAGTGATGCAATCGAAACTACGAAAGCGGTAAAAGATAAGAAACGAGACGAGACTCACACGAAAGTCCAAGTAGCAACGGAGAACTTGTTCCGTTACACCCCGAACGATTGGAAAGAATTACCTACGCTAGGAAACTATCCTCAAGAATCACGAGGTCCTTGCAAATAGAATGACCGAAATGGTTTTGAAGTTCAATTCGAATTCTTCCAATTGAAATCACGCTAAAATTCATATGTTTCAAAGAGAGTATTCAACTCATATGTTTTGTGTTCAAAGTTGTCTAATGAAAATAAAGACTAAGGGAAGACTTTATAGTCTTCTACAAGCATAAATGAAAAGCCTAGAATACCCTTAAGGTGGTTCAAAACAATAGAAGTAAACTAGGGCTATACTTGGAATTACACCCCAAAATAGTGGGAATCTCAGATGAATGCTCAGGGAACTAGGCGCCCCGCCTACTAGGGGAGGCGGTCCGCCTCTGCATGGCGTGGAGGAGCAGCACAGGGGAGTGGGCGGTCCGCCCATTGCACTAGGCGGTCCGCCCATTGAGAGATCCAGAGAGTTGACAATATGTAGGCGGTCCGCCCACTTGGGGAGGCGGTCCGCCCCTTGCTGAAACCTCTTGAGGCGCCTCACTTTGTGTCTCTTGAGCCTCTCCTTTGGGTCTAAGCGGTCCTCCTTCCATGGTGCTCCAATGCATGATCTTCAAGGTTGTTCCGGAGCTCCCATCGTCCACGTCTATGCCTTGCCATACCAAGTGAATGTGTGCATCATGGATAGTTTTGGCTTGACTTCTAGTAAAGGGTCTTGGCTTGGTTTGCATTGCATCATCCTCCCCTTCTTGAGAAGATTTCGTCCTCGAAATTAAGGCGTCATCCTCCAAGGTATCATCACCTACATCAAAAGGAGTCAAGTCACTAACATTGAAAGTAGTCGACACATTATACGCACCCGGTAAGTCTATCACATATGCATTATTGTTGAGCTTTGACAACACTTGGAATGGTCCATCTCCTCTTGGTGCAAACTTCCCCTTCCTATGGTTTGGAAATCTTTCCTTGCGGAAGTGCACCCACACCCAATCTCCCTTCTTGAAATCCACCTTCTTTCTTCCTTTGTTCTTCTTGGTTGCTATCTTCTCATAGGCCTCCTCCAAAGTCTTCTTCACCTTGGCATGAAGTTCAAGCAATGCCCTGGCTCGAGCTTTACCTTCAAAATCAACAACCATTTCCCTTGGCAAAGGGGTAAGATCAAGAGGAATTAAAGGGTTAAAACCATACACACACTCAAATGGAGTCATGCCAATCATACGATGCAAAGTGCGGTTATATGCAAACTCCATGAGTGGTAGCTTATCAATCCAAGTCCCGGCCTTTCCTTTGGTCATAGCTCTAAGTAGAGCTCCCAAAGTCCGGTTCACCACCTCGGTTTGACCATTGGTTTGAGGGTGGTGGGACGTGGAGAAGAGCAACTTGGTGCCAAGAGCACCCCACAAACACTTCCAAAAATGGCTAAGGAACTTGGAGTCCCTATCACTAACAATGGTGCGAGGCACCCTATGCAATTTCAAGACATTTTCAATAAACAAAGAAGCTACATGTTGTGCATCATTAGTCTTTTTGCACGGAATGAAGTGAGCCATTTTGGAGAAACGGTCAACGACAACATAAATGCTATCGTGTCCTCCTCTAGTCCGGGGTAAGGCCATAACAAAATCCATAGAAAGATCAACCCACGGACTAGTAGGTACGGGCAAAGGAGTTTACAAGCCATGGTTGTTGGACTTAGACTTGGCCTTCTTGCAATCAAAGCAAGCATTGCAAAAACGTTCCACAAGAGGCCTCATTTTTTGCCAATGGAATTGTTCTTTAAGTATGGCCATCGTCTTGTCCACCCCAAAGTGACCCATCAAGCCCCCGCAATGTGCTTCTTGAACTAGCACATCTCTCCAAGAGGACTCGGGAACACACACTCGCCCATGCTTGAAAATGTAGCCATCTACCCATTGGTACTTTTCCACTCTTTCTCTACTCACTAGAGCATCATGAATGCTCTTGAGCTTTGGGTCATGAGCATACAATGATTTGATGCTTTCAAAACCCATAAGTCGAGAAGCGAGAGTGGTAGCAAGAGCGAACTTTCTTGAAAGCGCATCGGCCACAACATTGTCCTTACCCTTTTTGTAATGAATTACATAAGGAAAGGACTCAATGAACTCCACCCACTTGGCATGTCTCTTGTTCAACTTTTCTTGGCCTCTTAGATGCTTGAGTGACTCATGGTCACTCTTGATCACAAATTCCCGAGGCCATAGATAGTGTTGCCAATGGGCTAAAGCTCTCACGAGGGCGTACAACTCCTTGTCATACGTGGAGTAATTCAAGGTTGCGCCCTTCAACTTCTCACTAAAGTAGGCAGCGGCTTTCCCTTCTTGCATGAGAACACCCCCAATTCCCACCCCCGAGGCATCAAATTCAACCTCAAAAGCCTTCCCGAAGTCGGGCAATTGTAACAAGGGGGCGGTACTCAACCTACTTTTCAATTCAAGCTCTCTCTTGAGGCTCCCCCCACACAAAAGGTTTATCTTTCTTCACCAACTCGGTGAGTGGTGCGGCAATGGTGCTAAAGTCTCTAACAAAGCGCCTATAGAAACTTGCTAGGCCATGGAAACTCCTCACATGAGAAACGGTGGTAGGAGTAGGCCAATCTCTAATGGCTTCAACTTTGGACTCATCAACTTCTACACCATTGACACTAACAACAAAGCCCAAAAAGACAACCTTTTCAACACAAAAGGCACACTTCTTAAAGTTGGCATAGAGCTTTTCGGCTCGTAGCACTTCAAGCACTTGACTCAAGTGGCCTACATGGTCATCTATTGACTTGCTATAAATCAATATGTCGTCAAAATAGACAACCACGAATTTGTTGATGAATGGCTTTAGCACATGGTTCATTAGCCTCATGAAGGTACTAGGTGCGTTGGAGAGGCCGAAAGGCATCACCAACCATTCATAAAGACCAAATTTGGTCTTGAATGCGGTTTTCCACTCATCACCCGGTTTCATCCGGATTTGGTGGTAGCCGGACCTAAGGTCATCCAAACGAGGTATGGGATGTCGATACTTTACCGTGATCTTGTTGACCGCTCGACAATCCACACACATCCTCCAAGTGCCATCCTTCTTTGGAACAAGGATCACGGGCACGGCACAAGGACTCAAGCTTTCCCTCACCAAGCCTTTGGTAAGCAATTCATCAATTTGCTTTTGTAACTCCTTTGTGTCCTCGGGATTACTTCTATATGCCGGCTTGTTTGGAATTTGAGATCCCGGGACAAAGTCAATTTGATGTTCAATACCTCTCAAGGGAGGTAATCCATCCGGCATCTCATCGGGGAACATGTCCTCATAGACCTTCAAAACATTGTCAATAGCACTAGGCAAAGGGTTAGGGTTAGGCAAATAATCACTTTCGAAATTTAAAACCATACCTTTGTGCACTAGGCATATGAACATCTTGGTGCCATCATTACCTCTCAAATACTCACTCGGTTGCATCATGGCACACATGCGGCCGGTGGAAGATGGTGGAGTCTCGGCCAAAGATTTGGCCACAATCGGGGATTTGGCCTTAGCCGCTTTCCTCAACTCTTTCATGCGCCGATAGTCTTCACTTACTTGTTTTGGAGTCAAAGGGGTAAGTACAAATCTCTTTCCCTCATGCTTCACCGTGTAAGTGTTGGCCCGGCCATCATGAACCACTTGTTTGTCGTATTGCCAAGGTCTTCCAAACAAAAGGTGGCAAGCTTGCATTGGCACCACGTCAAACATGTGTTCATCTTGATAGTTCCCAATCTTGAATCTAATCAAGACTTGCTTCACTACCCTCAATTCTCCACACTCACTTAGCCATTGCAAACGGTAGGGGCTCGGGTATTTAATGGTAGTCAACTTCAATTGTGAGACAAAGGATTGGCTCACCACATTTGCACAACTACCCGAGTCAACTATCATGGAACAAACTTGTCCCTTCACTCTACACCGGGCATGGAACAAGTTTTCCCTTTGTTCATCCTCCCTCTCTTCATTCACCAAGGCACCCAAAATACGACGTACCACAAGGAACATATTAGGATCATCCCCCTCCGTCGCTCTCTCTTCACCCTCAACTTCCTCACTTTCCTCCTCAACTTCACCCTCGGACTCACTTTCCCCCTCATAGACCAACCCATCCTCCATCACAATCATCGTTTTTCGGGTAGGGCACTCTTTGGCAAAGTGGCCATAACCCTTGCATTTGTGACATTGGAAAGAAGAAGGAGAAGGAGTATTTAAAGTAGTTTTAGAATTACCTCCAACCTCTTTGTGGTCGCTTCTCGGGGTAGCCTTTTCAAAAGGCTTCTTCACATCTCGACTCCCACTTGCACTACTTTGGTATGGGCTCTTCCATTCTTTAGGGTGAGTTGTTGGAGTGGTAGTGGTGGTAGTACTCCTATAGCGAGGAGCCTTCTCTTCCTTTAGCCACTTTTCGGCTTCAACCGCGGCATCACAAACATCCTGAAGAGAATGAAAGATGTGTAGCCTCAATTGAGAAGCAATCTCCCGATTCAAACCATTCTTGAAACGGATGATAGCTTGCTCTTCATCTTCGATTTCCATGTCAAGGGCCATTCTATTCTTCTCAAAGTCATTGAAGTACTCATCAACGGCCTTGGAGCCTTGTTTCAATTCATAGAGCCTCTTGAGTTGTTCTTGTCTATACTTGGGTGTCACATATTTGGTGCTCATGATCTCTTTCGACAATTCCCAAGTAACGTTCATCCGCAACCCAACTCGTCTCCTTGACCTCTTGACGGATTCCCACCATGTGGATGCATAGGACTAAAATGAAGCGATGGCATAGGTAGCTTTCTTCTCCTCGGACATGTCATTTGTATCAAAGACCCGCTCCAATTGAACCTTCCACTCTAAGAATGTTTCCGGATCACTAGTCCCTTTGAAAAGTGGGATAGTGATCTTCACACTATTGAGGTTTGTGTCACGACCCCCACGGTTTGGTTCTGGTTGACCCCCATAGTAGTCTTCAACATCCTCATATTCCCTTCCCAAGTTCCTCCCAACATAAGCTCTTGGTGGTCCTCGACCTCGACCACGACCTCTATCTACACCTCGGCCTCCATTCATCGCCCTCCTATTTGGATAGGGAGCATCAAAGTAATCATCATCAAGTCCGAGGCCCACCCCTTCTTGAGCTTCATCAACTTGCTCAAGGGGTGCAACATGCCTCCGAGGCCTTGGGAGTGGAGCATCTCCTTGGGGATTGCCCAACAATCTTTCTCTAGCAAGAGCCTCATCCCTCAACCGTTGTCGACGAACTAGCTCCGCATATTTGGTGCAATGCAATACCCGAAGGGGTTGCTAGCACAAACGCGGAAGAACAAACAAGAAGATAAAGATAGAAGCAAGACAAAACTTGCTTCTTTTGAAAGAACAGTGAGGAACCTGTCTCAAAGCTCGATCAAAAGGGACACAAGGATCACTTAAACTAGGCAACAATCCTCAAGAGAACATTGCCTCTTGCAAACTGAATGATCAAAGAGGAATGTTCAATCGGATTTACCGAAAGCCACAAGTCCATAAAAGCCCTCACCGGGGTTTGCTCACGACGGAGACAAGAAATGTGCTCGGCACTTTCATTCAATTTTAATATCCAAAAACTAATGTTTTACAATGAAAGGAGACAAGGTTTATATAGGAAATACTAAGGGTAAACTAGTAAAAGGGTCACAGGTGACCAATAGAAATAAGCCACGTAGGGCTGAGTTAAAATGTGTTCTGCAGTCCTTGACTTCGGTGAGCCTTGGCTTCGGTTCTTGATTGTCTGCTCGAACACATTTGTCATCGGGCGCTGTCTTAGCTTCGAACACATGATGTTGTGTTCAGTTCTGAGCTGCTCGGTGCCAAGAGCTGCTGTTCGGTAACTTTGTCCTCGGGCTCAAACTTGAAGATGTAGCCCTCGGTTTCAACACTTTGGAATTCCTCTTCCGAACACATGCTTCTTCCCGACATAGCCAGCTGGATGTGCATGTCATGGAGCAGCTTAGCTTGGCTTCGAGTAATTGGTCTCCTCGGTAGATCATTCACTGCCTTCGGTTGAAGTCTCCTCGGTTGATTGTTGAGTCCGTGATCAGCACTTTGGGCTGCATCATCCTCCCCTTCTTGAGAAGATTTCGTCCTCGAAATCGATTCATCCTCTGTCTCCGATACTTGGCCTACAACACAAGGAGTGAGATCAGTAACATTGAAGGTGTTGGACACATTATACTCACCTGGGAGGTCGATAACATAAGCATTGTTGTTTATTTTGCTCAGCACTTGAAATGGACCATCCCCTCGACGAGCCAATTTTCCTTTCCTTAGGTTCGGGAATCGTTCCTTTCGGAAGTGAACCCAAACCCAATCTCCCTTCTTTAATTCCAACTTTTTTCGCCCCTTGTTTTTCTTCAAGGCAACCTTTGCATAGGCTTCCTCGAGGTTCTTCTTTGTCTTGGCATGCAACTCGAGCAGAGCTTTGGCTCGGTGAGTACCTACAAAATCAATAACAACTTCTCGAGGCAGTGGGGTTAGATCAAGTGGAATTAAAGGGTTAAATCCATACACACACTCGAACGGGGTCATGTTAATCATTCGATGCACCGTTTGATTGTATGCAAACTCCATCATGGGCAAACGATCAGCCCAGTTTCCAACCTTTCCTTTGGTCATTGCCCGAAGCAAGGATCCCAAGGTTCGGTTAACTACTTCGGTCTGTCCATCAGTCTGAGGATGGTGAGACGTTGAGAAAAGTAGTTTTGTGCCGAGGGCACCCCATAGACATTTCCAAAAATGACTCAAGAACTTTGTGTCTCGATCACTCACAATAGTACGAGGTACACCATGCAATTTCAATACATTAGAAACAAACAATGTAGCTACATGCTGTGCATCATCACATTTCTTGCAAGGAATAAAGTGAGCCATTTTCGAAAATCGATCAACCACAACGAAGATGCTATCATATCCTCCCCCCGACCTCGGTAACCCCAAGACAAAGTCCATGGATATATCAACCCAAGGTCGATCAGGCACAGGTAACGGGGTGTACAAACCATGAGGGTTGGACTTCGATTTAGCTTTCTTGCAAACGAGGCAGGCGTTGCAAAGCTTTTCCACATCTCGTCGCATTTTGGGCCAATGGAACTGCTCGGTTAAGATACACAGAGTTTTGTCGACACCGAAGTGTCCCATCAGTCCACCGGAGTGAGCTTCTCGAACTAAGAGCTCCCTCCACGATGACACTGGCACACAAACCCTCCCATTCTTGAAGAGGTAGCCATCGTGCCACTGATATTTCTCAACTCTTCGGCCACTCAAGATTGCGTCTCGAACGCATTTCAGCTTGGGATCGTCTTCGTACATCGACTTGATGCTTTCAAATCCCATGAGCCTAGAGGCGAGAGTGGTCGCTAAGGCAAATTTCCTTGATAGCGCATCGGCCACTACATTGTCTTTTCCCTTTTTGTAATGAATTACATAGGGAAAGCTCTCAATAAATTCAACCCACTTGGCATGTCTTCGGTTCAACTTTTCCTGACCTCGGAGATGCTTCAAGGACTCATGATCGCTTTTGATCACAAATTCTCGAGGCCACAAATAATGCTGCCAATGGGCGAGTGCTCGAACGAGGGCATACAACTCTTTATCATAGGTTGAGTAATTCAAAGTTGCACCCTTAAGCTTTTCGCTAAAGTAAGCGATCGGCTTTAATTCTTGCATCAGCACTCCTCCGATCCCAACTCCAGACGCATCACACTCGACTTCGAATGCCTTGCCGAAGTCAGGGAGTTGCAACAACGGGGCAGAACAAAGCCTCCATTTCAACTCTTGGAAAGCCCTTTCTTGGGACTCTCCCCACACAAATGGATTGTCTTTCATAACCAGCTCGGTTAAAGGAGCTGCCACGGTGCTAAAGTCACGAACAAACCTTCGGTAAAAGCTAGCTAAGCCATGGAAGCTACGAACTTGTGATACCGAGGTTGGAGTTGGCCAATCTTTGATGGCTTCGACTTTTGATTCGTCGACTTTGTTGCTCCCAAACGCACACGCAAGTATACGTGGTCGACAAGTAATAAAGTGATAAATCGAGTATCGTTCCCACGAGGACTATTCAGACCGAGTTCTAACAAACAATTCCTTGACAACTACTCAGGGATCTTTTTCCAATAATGAGGATTTTTATTAACTAAAGAGCAGTAATTTAAATGGTGGAGATTCAGTCAAACAATGGAGCAAACTTTGGTTGTAAACAATATTAAGGAGACGGTCCAGGGTCAGAGTTACGAACAATCCAGTTGAGTTTTCCAATTGATTCCACTTCTCAAATCCCGGGTTACTAACTAACAGATTAAATGTACCCGTGAAAACCTTTCGGTTCTTCACGGTCTATGCAGGCTACTCCAATCCCTATATGTCTATGGGTTGAATCACGTGCACGCATTAACGATTTCTGCAATTAGTTAAACTAGGCGAGCAAGTATATGTCTATCCTACTCACGAATTGGTTCCCCGATGCCCGGGTTCACAAACTAGTCCTATTCTTTCTTATTACGTAATTAAATTCCCTCTGTCGAGTTCAATCTAAAAACCATAGATAATGCGTAATAATCGGGCCCTGACAATTACATAAGTGAAATCAAGAAAGAATAAGTAACCCGTAATGGGATTCAATTAATGGAAATCAATCTTCAAACATCAACCTTCATGAAATAATCTAACCCTAGAACGATAGAATTAGCTACGCATACTCATAATAACAATACAAGGATTTGATGAAATAATGAAATAATGATGTAATAGATTAATGGAAGGAAGAAAAACCCTTGTTCTTGATGTTATGAGCTCTCAAATTGCTCCAAAGTCTGAACTCCTATGAAAAACGAAGTAAAAGAGTATTTATAGAGTTTACAAACACCTAGTAATAAGTTAGACCCAAGCCTAGACGAAATAGGAAGTCAAAATTCGCTCCAGGGGCGCCATAGCGGGCGCCCCGCGCCCACGATCGCGTGACCCAAGGCAGAGGACGCCAGATGATTCACGCCATGCCCCCGCGGCGCGGAAGGAAACGCGCCAGCCCCTGCGCGCTATGGCCTGCGCGGCGCGTGGGGTATGGCACCAGGCCAATTTCCTGATCCGTTTGCTCTTTTGCTCGCTCATGTCGTGCCTTCGTGTGCTCGATCCAATCCTCAATCAAAATCCAATCTTTTCTTGCTCAATCACGCTCCTAACAGCTCCAATTATACTGCATAACAACCTACATACACACGACATAAAATTAGTGTAAAACCACATTCATAAACTATAGAACGAGCGAATAACAAGCTCAATCGTGAGGAAATATTAAGGAAATATAGGCATAAAATGCCAAACATCAGACTTCGACACTATTAGCACTGACAACGAATCCTAGAAAGACTACACGATCGACATCAAAGGCACACTTTTTGAAGTTAGCATACAACTTTTCTTCTCGAAGCTTTTCGAGCACAAGCCTTAGGTGTTCGACATGTTCATCCATGGTTCGACTGTAAACAAGTATGTCATCGAAATAAACGACAACGAACTTGTTTATGAACGGTTTGAGCACATGGTTCATCAATCGCATGAATGTGCTCGGGGCATTGGATAAGCCAAATGGCATTACCAACCATTCATAGAGACCGAATTTGGTCTTGAATGCGGTTTTCCACTCGTCTCCGGGTTTCATTCGGATCTGATGGTAACCGGACCTGAGATCAATCTTTGTAAAGCATGAAGAACCACTTAATTCATCTAGCATGTCATCTAATCGAGGGATAGGATGACGATACTTTACCGTTATTTTGTTGACTGCTCTACAGTCAACGCACATTCGCCATGTTCCATCTTTCTTTGGGACAAGGATAACTGGAACGGCGCAAGGACTCAAGCTCTCTCGAACGAGGCCCTTGTTCAGCAACTCATCAACCTGCCTTTGGAGCTCTTTGGTGTCTTCGGGATTACACCGGTATGCAGGTTTGTTGGGGATTTGAGATCCCGGCACGAAGTCAATTTGGTGCTCGATTCCTCTCAATGGAGGTAATCCACCTGGCGTTTCCTCGGGAAACATGTCCTCGAAGTCCTGCAAAACACTTTGTACAGCGGGTTATTGTTAGAAAAATCATCATTAGAGTTTAGAAGAATACCCTTGTGCACGAGGCAAATCATCATCTGACCGTGGTCGTTGCCTCGTAAAATCTCACCGGGTTGCATGATTGCACAAATCCCTTTCTCTTCGGTCGGTGAGTTTGTCTCCTTGGCCATCAATTTTGTTCCCATCGGAAGCTTAGCTTTGGCCGCTTCTTTCAATTCTTTCATCCGTTTATAGTCCTCGGTGACTTGCTTCGGAGACAAGGGCTTGAGTATGAAACTCTTCCCATCGAGCTTTACAGTGTAAGTGTTGGATCTGCCATTGTGAACAGTTGTTCGGTCATATTGCCACGGTCGACCCAATAGCAAATGACAGGCTTGCATCGGCACCACATCGAATATCATTTCATCTTGATACTCGCCGATTCTGAACTTGATCCACACCTGTTTGACAACTCTCAATTCTCCACACTCGTTCAGCCATTGTAGTTTGTAAGGGTGGGGATGCTTCATCGTAGGTAATCCCATTTGTGAGACCAAAGTTTGGCTCACCACATTTGCACAACTACCAGAATCAATGATCATCGAACACACCTTCCCCCTTACTCGACATCGGGCATGAAAGAGGTTTTCTCTTTGGTTATCCTCTTCTTCAAGAGTCATGCAGCTCAAATTCCTTCGAACCACAAGAAACATTTCCGGATGATCAGCTTCGGCAGCCTCATGATCATCATCACCTTCAGCTCGGTCAGTCTCCTCGATTAATTCCTCCTCGGTGTCACTCGCTTGCTCATGGACGGTTCCATCTTTGAGCAGAAGCATAACTTTGCGAGTTGGACACTCTTTTGCCATGTGACCATAACCTTTGCATTTGTGACACTGAATATTTGAAGCACTAGGAGAGTTTAGTTGCACTTTACCTCCCGCTTCTCTTGGTTGGTTAACGATCACACCTCTTTCGAAGGGTCTCTTCGAATCTCGAACAGCGTTGGCACTTGTTTGGTTAGGATTCTTCCATTCTTTTCCTCGGTTCAAGGGAGTAGAAGTAGTAGTGACTCCTCGATACCGGTTTGCCTTTTCTTCCTTCACCAATTTTTCAGCCTCGGTAGCAGCATCAAACAAATCTGCCAACGTATGGTACACGTGGAGTCTCAACTGAGATGATACTTCCCTAGCCAAGCTACTTTTAAACCGGATAATGGCTTGCTCTTCGTCTTCGACCAGATCAAGGTTCAATCGAACCTTTTCAAATTCATCATGGTACTCTTGAACTGACTTAGATCCTTGTTTTAGCTCATATAACTTTTGCATTTGAGTTTGCCTGTACTTGGCGCTCAAATACTTAGCATCCATCGCTCTCATCAACTGTGGCCAAGTAGTGACTTCGGGATAGTCATTCCTTCGTCTATGCCTCTTGTCAGATTCCCACCAAGTAGATGCATAAGCTTCGAACGAAGCAATGGCATGGGCAGCTTTTCTCTCATCGGTCATCTCACTGGTTTCAGAAATGCGCTCCATTTTCAGCTTCCATTCAAGATACTCATCGGGATCACTAGTTCCTTTAAAGGATGGAATAGTGATCTTGACACAGTTCAAGTTTGAATCTCGAACACCACGAACCTGTTCGGGATACTCATCATTTCGATCATCAACCTCTCGCTCAATATTTCTTTCAGCATGGGCTCCTTGGCCTCGACCTCGGAAATTTCCACGACCTCGGTGAGCTAGCCTTCGTTGAGCGAATGCCGGCTCACGTTCATACTCGTCCTCGGGAAATTCCTCTTCATCAGCCTCTTCGGTTACAGCACCAAGGTCTCTTCGGGCCCTTGGAGGTGGTAACCTCTCTCCTCGGGGAATGCCCAAGTTTTGATTTCCAGCTTGGGGATTGCCCAAGTTTTGTTGCGCTTGGGGATTGCCCAAGTTAAGTTCTCTTCGAATTGCTTCACTCGTCAACTGATGTTGTCGAACAAGCTCAGCATACAGCTCAGGTTTCATCGGAGTGGATTGGCTCGTTCCGGCGCCGGCCACGGACCCGCTTCCTTGTTCGAGTTGAGCTACTCGAACACTCACTCCTCTCACTTCGGCACTGACACTTTGTATCGCAGCTATGAGATCGGCTAACGACACTTCGGGCCTTTCAATGCCTTTTCCATCGCCTCCATTTCCAGCCATGGTACCTGCACAAGTCAAAGACCAAACAAATGTTAAGGTTAGAAATCACCTCACACACTCCCTCACCTTTGATGGGTGGCACTCGGGTCCACTCAATTTATGGGTTCGGTTTTGGTCACTCAAGGACTTGTTAACAGTGGCTCGTCCAATTGATCGGTCCTCTAAGATCCTTCAAGTTCGACAATAGTCACTGTCTCTTCGGGAAGAGTGAAGTGATGTTAGACTCGATGGAACGGACGCTTTTTAATTGAGCTCGGGGAGTCAAAAGAATTTCTACGGAAGTTGGACTTCGGTCACCCCTTCGCACGAGTTCCTATCAGCTCAAATGAGTTAGTACGACCTCGAGTAGGACAATTACTCAAAAGATCCACCAACTAGAATTTTGACACGAAAGAAGGTGAGAACCTAGGAGAATCTACCCTTTAATTCCCTTTTTGGAATCTTTTCGATCACACCAACTCTTGTCCGTACAAGAGTGGTCCCTCCTTGGTACGGATAGGGTTTTACCTTATCCACTTTCCCTTTTCAGCCGACAAATTTCACCTGGGGGTTTTGATGTTTTAAATTTTTCCCCTTTCTTCTTCAATGGAACAGTAACCTTTGCTCCGGCGTACGGACAAATAACTTCGGTTCACTGATCCCAAATTTTCAACAGATCTGGGTTGCTCTTTCGACTCCGGTTCCAAACATCATCGGAGGAAAGTCAAAGTTCTTCGAGCCAAGAACCAGCTCGACGTGTCGTACACTGTTACCATTTTGTAACAATTTTCCGGCGTACGGACAACGTTTTCAAACTTAGAACTTCGATTTTTAGGCAACAAACAAACCCAAATCACTCAAGAACCACCAATCTTCATCGGTTTCTTCCAAACACAATGGGGTTCGAGTTTCCAGTCACCATTAAAGCTCAAAAACAGTCCAAAAATTCACCAAGAAACCCTAGTCACGAAATTGGTACGTCGGGCACTGGTTGGATTTAGAGAACAATGGTGATCAAGAATCAATGATTGTTTTTCCCAAACAACCAACAATCAAACACAATTTTTGAATTTTTCTTTTAACACTTTTTTTTTTTTGTAAAATAACAACACCAACAGTAACAATACCAAATCAAGAACACGAAACGGAAAACAAACACACAAACGCACGAAAATAAAGATAACTCGAACAGGATTTGGGGTTGTAGAAACAAGCCCAAACCGTGCTCTGATACCAAGATGGTGCAATGCAATACCCGAAGGGGTTGCTAGCACAAACGCGGAAGAACAAACAAGAAGATAAAGATAGAAGCAAGACAAAACTTGCTTCTTTTGAAAGAACAGTGAGGAACCTGTCTCAAAGCTCGATCAAAAGGGACACAAGGATCACCTAAACTATGCAACAATCCTCAAGAGAACATTGCCTCTTGCAAACTGAATGATCAAAGAGGAATGTTCAATCGGATTTACCGAAAGCCACAAGTCCAGTAAAGCCCTCACCGGGGTTTGCTCACGAGGGAGACAAGAAATGTGCTCGGCACTTTCATTCAATTTTAATATCCAAAAACTAATGTTTTACAATGAAAGGAGACAAGGTTTATATAGGAAATACTAAGGGTAAACTAGTAAAAGGGTCACAGGTGACCAATAGAAATAAGCCACGTAGGTCTGAGTTAAAATATGTTCGGCAGTCCTTGACTTCGGTGAGCCTTGGCTTCGGTTCTTGATTGTCTGCTCGAACACATTTGTCATCGGGCGCTGTCTTAGCTTCGAACACATGATGTTGTGTTCGGTTCTGAGCTGCCCGGTGCCAAGAGCTGCTGTTCGGTAACTTTGTCCTCGGGCTCAAACTTGAAGATGTAGCCCTCGGTTTCAACACTTTGCAATTCCTCTTCCGAACACATGCTTCTTCCCGACATGGCCAGCTGGATGTGCATGTCATGGAGCAGCTTAGCTTGGCTTCGAGTAATTGGTCTCCTCGGTAGATCATTCACTGCCTTCGGTTGAAGTCTCCTCGGTTGATTGTCGAGTCCGTGATCAGCACTTTGGGCTGCATCAATATTGATCCGGTTTCATGATTGAATCATCACTTGTGCCTTCATTGGCATCCTTTTGGACACTCGGGGTCCTTTCCCTTTCAAAAACTTCCATTCGAAGGTTCAAAGTCTTCACCTCGGCCAATAGGCTAGCCAAGATGTCGGTTGGAACCTCAATGGTATTTTTGGCTTTCTCGTCCGCCATTGTACCTACGAACAATCAAAGACAAACAAAGAGATTAGATTAAAAGTCCTCACTCGCTCCCTCACTTTTGATTGTCTCTCGGGTTCACTCAAGTTGGGGTGGTTTCACTCAAGCTTGAATTCAAAGTCTTCCTCGGAGTTGAACAACTACCTCAACAACCAAACAATTTAACAAGTTCCCAATGCTCTTCGGGAAGAGTGGATTCAATGGGACTCTATGGACGTTCGGCTTTTAAGTGAGCACTTGAGCCAAAGAAATTCTACGAGTCTTCTTTGAAGTTATCTAACACCAACACGCACGAATATCCTAAGCGCTCAATGAATTAGTACTAGTTGAGTAGGAGAATTACTCGCAAAGTACTAACCGGAAGTAACGGAAGCAAAGAAAACACGAAAGCCTACAAAACAAACTACCCGGACACCCTTCAGGGAGTGGGCGCCCCGCCTCTGCAAGGTGGGCGGTCCGCCTACTCCAAAATCCAGAGAGCTGAAGAAAAACGGGCGGTCCGCCTATATGAGTGGGCGGTCCGCCTACCGAACTTCACAGCACAGTCCCAACTTCGTGTTCTTGGTTTTTGGCACCCAATTTTCCAAGGTTTTCAAGGTGTTTACCCAATTCAAAGGTTCTCCAATGTATGTTCAACTATTATAAGTAAACCCCAATGGTTTATAACAACAACCAACAACTTGTTTCAAGAGTTTTGGAGCAAGTTCTTCAATTTTCTCAAAAACTTCAAGACTTTAAAATTTCGATTTTCACTCCACTACTTCAAATGATGTTATAGGGGTATTAAAACGACCGGGTAACTATAAGGAACAATCCCCGATACCAAGCAACCACAAAATCATAACATCAAACAAGTTTTTAGCAAATTTGCAAAATACCCAACCTAGGGTTCAAATTTTCCAACTTTTGATTCTCAACTCCAAAACGTGTTTTGTTGGTACCCAATTGTCGAGATTACGTAAACAAACAATCCCCGATAATCAACACCAACAAAATCATAACAACCAACAATTTCAAGTAAATTTTTGGGTTTTCTAGTTTTTGAATTTTTTTTTCTTCTTTTTCAATAAAACAAGAACAAGAACAAGAAAACAAACAAGAAACAAAGATGACAAGTACGAAGAGTAGGACGAGGGTTCGTAAGAACGTAACCCTAGCCTTGCTCTGATACCAACTGATGCAATCGAAACTACGAAAGCGGTAAAAGATAAGAAACGGGACGAGACTCACACGAAAGTCCAAGTAGCAACGGAGAACTTGTTCCGTTACACCCCGAACGATTGGAAAGAATCACCTACGCTAGGCAAATATCCTCAAGAATCACGAGGTCCTTGCAAATAGAATGATCGAAATGGTTTTGAAGTTCAACTCGAATTCTTCCAATTGAAATCAAGCTAAAATTCATATGTTTCAAAGAGAGTATTCAACTCATATGTTTTGTGTTCAAAGTTGTCTAATGAAAATAAAGACTAAGGGAAGACTTTATAGTCTTCTACAAGCATAAATGAAAAGCCTAGAATACCCTTAAGGTGGTTCAAAACAATAGAAGTAAACTAGGGCTATACTTGGAATTACACCCCAAAATAGTGGGAATCTCGGATGAAGGCTCAGGGAACTAGGAGCCCCGCCTACTAGGGGAGGCGGTCCGCCTCTGCATGGCGTGGAGGAGCAGCACAGGGGAGTGGGCGGTCCGCCCATTGTACTAGGCGGTCCGCCCATTAAGAGATCCAGAGAGTTGACAATATGTAGGCGGTCCGCCCACTTGGGGAGGTGGTCCGCCCCTTGCTGAAACCTCTTGAGGCGCCTCACTTTGTGTCTCTTAAGCCTCTCCTTTGGGTCTAAGCGGTCCTCCTTCCATGGTGCTCCAATGCATGATCTTCAAGGTTGTTCCGGAGCTCCCATCAACCACGTCTATGCCTTGCCATACCAAGTGAATGTGTGCATCATGGATAGTTTTTGCTCGACTTCTAGTAAAGGGTCTTGGCTTGGTTTGCATTGCATCAAGAAGGATTCCGCTCCATTGGATCGCATTGAGGGTAGGAGGATTCCGCCCTCGGAGCAGGAGGATTCCGCTCCATTGCATCATATTGAGGATAGGAGGATTCCGCCGTCGGAGCAAGAGGATTCCGCTCCATTGCATCACATTGAGGGTAGGAGGATTCCGCTCCATTGCATCACATTGAGGGTAGGAGGATTCCGCCCTCGGAGCAGGAGGATTCCGCTCCATTGCATCATATTGAGGGTAGGAGGATTCCGCCCTCGGAGCAGGAGGATTCCACTCCATTGTATCATATTGAGGGTAGGAGGATTCCACCCTCGGAGCAGGAGGATTCCGCCCTCGGAGCAGGAGGATTTCGCTCCATTCATTTTACACATGTGACCCTTTGCATCATATTTCATTTCATTTCATACCATTGTGTAGACTTGTAGTACATAACTACTGTTCTGCTTCTACGTGCATTGCTTATTTGCCTATATATTTCTGGCTCGTATTCTGGGTTGCGGGGATCGGGTTGCACGCCGCAACGGTATAAATATATGGATCGGGTTGCACACCGCAATGGTATAAATATATGGATCGGGTTTCACGCCACAACGGTATAAATATATGGATCGGGTTGCACACCGCAACAGGATGAATATATGGATCGGGTTGCACGCCGCAATAGGATGAATATATGGATCGGGTTGCACGCCGCAACAGGATGTATTTCTTATTGTTGATGTGTTCGGGATACCTATATGTTTTGGTTATCTTACGTTCCTGGTTGTTGATGAGTTTGCCATTCCATACGTGTTTCTAGTTACTATCTGGCTCTGCCTTTTTATAATTTAAATAAGAGGAATTTTGTTTATCTGTTTTTCCTCCCTGGCTAGCTATCCTATTCTTTGAGGTGGCTAGTCTGCCCCACTTATTGAGTCCTTTTGACTCACCCTTGTTTGTTGTTTATTTCTTGTTTATCTATTTCGTTTCGGCAGGTTCGCTCCAGGATTTAGTTCGCCATGTTGTTCAGGAGCGAAGACGACTTCGGCTGTCAGGGTGAGCCAGCTTTTATTTCGGATGGCCACCAGTTTATTGGTTATTATTTCAGTTGCATTTTGCTCCCTTCAGGAGGTATCTGTCTTCTTTGGTACTCTTAGATGTCTAGTCTGGATAGCCCTAAACCTAGCATGTTGGGTAGTCAGCTGTAATTTCTTTTGTACAGCTTAGAGGTATCGGTATGTCTGTGTTTTTTTAAGTCTTGTTCTTATTTATGAATTGAATTATATTTATTTTCCTAATTTAATTGGTAAAGGTTCGCCCGACGGGTCTAGGGGAGGATGTCGGGTGCCCGAACGGCCTAGCCGGATTCCGGGTCGTGTCAGTTGCCACATGTGTTATGCCTCATACATGCTTATGCTTATATTGTGATCATATTATATGTGATTTGGAGTCCCCTATAGAGGCTGGACATTGGACACACAGTCTGGTCGCGTGTGATACTACCCGTCTGGGGATAAAGCCCCTCTGGTTCAGGCGGGAGTTGAAACACCTAGTGTGACCGGGTGTCATTCACACACTCTGATCAGAGAGACTAGATATTACTGGCTGGGGGGGGACATAGCCCATAACACCCGCCAGGTTTGTTATATACGCGTATATAGCCACAGTATGCACTGCATGATTATACATGAGGCTAGTTCAGTTTTTTAGTTACCTGATTTGGGAGGATACAGCCCTTAACACCAAACAGGTACTAGTTCAGATGTTCAGTTACCTGATTTGGGGGGATATAGCCCATAACACCCGACAGGTATCAGTTCGGATAACAATTCAGTTTTAGCTCAGTACCAGTTATCAGTTCTCAATTATCAGCCACCAGTTCTTAGTGCCAGAATCAGTTGACAGTTATCAGTTTGAGTTTCTAGTTATCAGTCATATAACAGTTATTTATCAGTATAGTTCATCTCAGTCTTTAGTTTCAGATTTAGCTAGACTTCAGTTTATATTCAGATCATGTTTAGTACGTTCTTCAGATTTCCAGCTATATTGCTATGCTCCAGCTCATATTTACATATTTATATTCCAGCCTTACAGCTTCATTCAGCTATGATATATTATATGCTCATGCCTTACATACTTGGTACATACCGTACTCACGCCCTTTTTTGGGGCGCTGCATTTCATGCCGCGCAGGTGCAGATAGATAAATGCTTGGACCATGTTAGTAGGCCATCTATCAGCTATTAGAGTCACTCCGCTTACTCCCGGAGTTACTTATCTTTTGGTATGTGTACAGTCAGCTAGCTTGAGTATGGTGGGGCCTTGTCCCGTCCTTTGTATATTCAGTTCAGCGCTCTTAGAGGCCTGTAGATATGTCCTTGTGTGGTTCTGTCAGTATGTTAGCTTGTTAGTTTTTTTTCCATTGCATAATTCTTATCAGTAAAGTTTATGCTTATTCTGTTTATCAGTTATATTCATGGTTCGCAGATTATCAGTAGGATTAGTGATGATCGACACTTAGTGTTGGTCATCCGTCGTGGCCCTAAGTTTGGTCGTGATAGGTTCTTTTGACAGAAAGCTGAAATTCGCGACCCATTATCCCAATGGGATCTTTTCTTAAAAGTTGAAAACCGATGCTCCCGGTTCAAATGGTCCTTGATTTCTTTTCCTACTCTTCAAGTTTGTCCCCGACGAGCAACTGACTTGATGTAGTTGTGTTCTCACACTTCCCAGCTCAAATTCTCATCTCTGTCTATGGTCACACCTTTGTAGAAATAACAAATCATTCCCTAGTGATCTTCATGGTACAATCTCGGTGTTGGGCTCCCGTTCCCGACTTTGTTCCAAATCAACTGAACTTATAAACAAGGTTTGCGAAACTTTCTATTGCTCGGAAAAAAATGAGAAAAATAAAATGAAATGTGAAGTGAAGAATTTCAAGACGAGACATTGAACGAAATATGTCTCTAGAAAAAAGAAGAAACTTATCTGGTGGTGAAATGACGACCTTATTAAACATGACATGCATTTTGGAATCAACTCTTAATCCGCTCACACAGTATATCCCTGATTTTGCTCCCATTTTTTTTTCAATCTTGCTTGATGGCAAATATAACGGCCCTCATTCGACTAGTAGTGCCCATCGGAGTTTTCACTGACTAGCCTCTCTCTTTGTTCTTTTACCTCACCATTGTCTTACAGCGCCCATTCAGGTTTTCACTGACAAGACTTCATTTTCTTTTTCTTTTTTTTTCTTTTCTTTCATTTTTCGCTCTTTTCCCATCGACCTCCCATCTTTCCTTGCTGGTCGACCCCCTATTTCTCCATTTGTCTGCTTTCATCTCGGTTCCCCCAGAGATTTCCTTTCAATGACTTGTATGCTCCTATCTCCTGATTGTGATTGATGACAATAAAATACGACTTTACAGTGTGAAACTTGTCCCTTGATACCCACTTGGCTTGGCATTCTCAATGATCGGTCAGAAGGATCTTCATTTGGACTGTAAAAATGGGATTTGGTTAGGCTAGAAAGAAAATATTTAACATAAAAGTTCAGAAACATCTCATGAGACGACTAGATGAACATTGAAAACTTTGAAATCACAGCTTTTTGAAAATAAAACAAACCTTTTTCCTCCAGTTTTAGGCAAATTGGGGATTCTATCTTTTTTTTCTTTTTTTCTTTTTTTTTTCTATTTTTGTTTTTTGAGTTTCTCTTTGATTTGCAAAGCGGTATGAAAGCATCTCATGAAACGACTTGGTGAATGATACAACCCTTGAAATAATAATAACAAACTGTAGCCCCAGTTTAGTTAAAATCGAGGAATTATCTTTTGAATTTTTCCGATATGAAAATATAGGGGATATTAAGTCTTTCCCCCGAGATGAACACAAAGAAAGCAAAAGGAATTGACTTTCTTTTTCTTTTAAAAATAAGATAAACTTGGGGCGCTTTAAGTTTCGTCCCCGATTTCAAGACTGATATCTCATGAAACATATGAATAGACGGTACAAAAATAGAAGTTTGTTTTTATTTTATTTTATATAAAATAAAATAAAATAAAATAAAAACAAACTTCTGCCCCAATTTAGCATAAAATGGGGATCTGAATTTCTTTTGACGTTGGCAGCAAACTTGGAGGCAAGTTTTGCGTCAATATGACAGGGAAAAAATGAGCTTTTCCCTGTGATGACCACACCCGAATGGTTGCCTACGTATCCTTTTGAAAGGAATCAGGTCAGACGTAGCTCTACCACTGAGGTAGATTTTGTTTTTATATTCTGTTTTTTTTCATTCTTTTCCTCTTCTTCTTTTTTTTTTTTTTCCTTCTCTTTAGTTATATCAAATTGATTCCAAGGGAGGGTAGGCAAAGAAAACACATAACATGGCTCAAAAGGGCTGACAGAGGATATATTGTTTGGGTAGAAGAAATGAAAGTCGTTCGTCATCTCGACCGGAGAATGCCTCGCACAAATAATGATTCAATGAATTGACCTGGATTGATCCACACATGTCCTCTACTTCTGCTTCAACGATGGTTCTCAAAACTGGTATTTCAAATTCGGTCGAAGCGACCGTGCACGATTTTGAACTTCTCACCGATCTCCCTTATCGGATGACTACTGATTAATTCCCAACATATTTTGCTCCCTCTTTTATCCCTCTTTACTACTCAAATAGCTCACAATGCCAGAGCGCGTGTTTAGATCAAGACGTAAATTCCGCACGCATATCATGTTATTGAGGTCGACAAAACATAAAACAGAAAAAAAAGGAGGTAAGAACAGGAAACATAAAAGACCGAATATTAGGACGAGGTGGATCTCTCTTTCATTGAATTGAAGATATAATGGTTTGAACAAACAAAACAAGCAAAATAATGCACTTGGTTGTAACCAAGTAAACAGAAAGATTAGCAAAACAAGCTACAGCATTTCACAGTCACTCAATTGCAAGTCAGGGCCAGTTTCCTGCTTTTCATGCATTGTTGAGCCCTTCACAAGGATGCACCATGCTGATACCAAAGAAATTTCATGAATCAGGCAATTTCTTCTTCTTTTCCTTATTTTCTCCAAGTCTCATCAGGGTGGACTTCACTTCTTTGGGCCTGATGAATGACCGGTTAAGATATGGAATTGGCTTCTCAAGAGACATGTTCATCTTCTTCATTTCTTCAACCCTTACTCTGTCTGCCACCCGTGGCACAATCTCAGGAACACAGTTCATTGTCACTAGCATTTTGTTGGCCCCAACTGACATATCACAAACTGATATTATCGGCATTGCAGATTCAATTCTCAAATCTTCTATACCCACCATGCCCACCATATGCACATCATCACAGACAGGCAATGAGTTCTTATTTATACCTGGTGCATCTGAACCCTCAACTTGAATCTGACCATTATCGATCAAAGCTTGGATATCCTTCTTAAGAAAATGGCAATCCTCAGTGTCATGCCTCGGTGCACCTAAATGGTAAGCACATTGATGAGAGTCCTCAACCCTATCCCGAGGATGCATTCCTCCATTGATCGGTTTCAGTATGTCCAAAGCTTGCAACTTCTGAAAAAGTTCGACATAAGATTCTCCAATTGGCGTGAACTCATTCTTTTTCGCTTGATGAACCTTTTTATACTCAACTTTTGGGCGAAAACCTGAAGGACCTCTTGGTCGGTGAGGAAGGTTCGGTGGAGGCTGGAATTGGTTATGTGGAGCTTGGTGAATGTGATATATAGGATGTGGGGCTGGAGCGCGCCATTGCGGATAAAACGATATTGGAGCATATGGCTGCACTGTATGGATTGAGTATTGGGGTGGAGGGATGGAATACTGCGAATTTTGTGGGGTGTAGTAGTGTTGTGGAGGGTATATTTATGGAGCTTGATATGAGTGGGTTTGATTGTATCTTTCCTCGCTCCACTTCTGTGAACCCGAACCAACCATGGCTACATCATCTTGATTTTTCTTCCCCAAGGCTCCTGCCTGGGCTCGCAAAGCTGTTTGGCTGACAATCTTGCCTGCCTTGATTCCTCTCTCAATCATCTCCCCAATTCTCACTGCTTCACTGAATTGTTTCCCTATGGCGGAGGCCATTGCTTAGTAGTAGGTCTCATCAAGCACCTCAATGAACTCTTCGACCATTTTATCATCGGGTATCAAAGGGCTCACACGCGCTGCCTGCTCGCGCCATCTATAGGCATACTCCCTGAAACTTTCACTTGGTTTCTTTGTGATCGTCTTCAAGGAAGAACGATCAGGAGCAGCCTCCATTTTGTAACCATAATTGTTTAGGAAAGCGCTGGCCATGTTATCAAAGGTGACCCACTTCGAAACATCTTGTTGTACAAACCATTCTGTTGCCGGTCTTCCCAAACTGTCAGCAAAGTATGCCATCAACAATTCATCCTTCTCAATGCCCCTCATTTTGTTAAGGTAGATCTTTATGTGGATCCTTGGATCACTTTGTCCAATGTACAGATCAAATTTGGGCACAACAAAACCTTCAGGCAATGGCACATGAGGGAACAAACACAGGTCTTTGTATGAAATATTGGTTTCACCCCCTTGCCCTTGTATGTTTTTCACAGTTTGCTCCAAGCTTTTCAATTTCCAAGCAAAATCATTCTCTTCTGTTTTTCCCAACCTCTCGATGTCAGCATGTGATTATGGGTGGTGTCCCTGATCATACGACTCGATTTGGCGGAAGACATTACCCTGAGCTTGCTCAAATTGTTGATCATAGGCCCTTAACTGTGGGTCACTGTTCGATCTTTGCAAAGTGTGTCCTGCAGGAACGGTGAATGTTGCGGCAGGAACCTTGGGTTGGCCATGTTGTCCTTGTTGTGGGAATTGTGCCCCAGGTTGTATAGTAGAGGGTCCGGCTGCATTGTCAGTTGCCGGATGTGGACCAAATCCCGGAGGGTAACGAGGGTCTCCTGCCACTGTGGATTGCCCTTGCCCTTGTGGCTGAGTATTTGCCATGAAACCAGCAGCACCTGGCGGACCAGAAGGTACCTGAACTATTGTCAAGTTACGAGTTAGCTGCGTCATCATTTCTTTCATGGCTGCAAAGTCCTCGGCCATCTTGGCTTGTTGCTCAGCTATGCGAACCAGCTCAGTGCTCTCAATTTCCTCAGCCATCGTTGTTTGAGTGCTTTCCTGAAGAAGAGCTTCAACCACTTCTGGTACAGGCGATGGTCCCTTGATTCTGGTGGAGTAGGAATGTGGGGCCAGCACCGCAGTTGCTCAAGCAATTAAACCAAACATGTTAGCACAAAAGAAGCACAGATTGCAGCCTAAGGTTGTTATGTGTTATCCCGAAACGGTTAACGGCGTAAGCAGAGTGTACCGATCGTATCCCCGAAAGATTGCTTATATGCCTTGATCAAAATTAGAACAAAATTGTAACTGATACGTAATCAGCACAAGGACGAACTTGGATGATTATTATTTTTTTTCCTTTCCTATTTTTCTGACTCAACAAACGTAATTTAGACAAACGACACGAGACAAACTCAAAATAAAATGCTTGACATGATGCACGAGTCAAAGATATATACAAACTGACACATTGGGCGGGTACACCCAGACGGTGAAAATAATGGGACTCGACATTTTAGCGGAGTCAGATTATTCCACGAGGATCGACACAAAATACAACTTAGCTAGCTACCATTTATCGTCTGTACCCTGACTTGACCTTAAACAAAACAAAATAAAGCGGGACCCTAAAATAATATTTTTTTTAATAAAAAATTAAGACCCAACCGGAGATTCGAAACGGAACTTAAGAACGGATTATGAAAAAAACTATTTTTTTTATCCGAACGGTGACTCCAAAATCGGACGTTACGGCAATACAAAGATGGACACATTTTTTTTTGAAACAAACTCTTTGAGAAAAAACCCGCGGCCAGGACTAGAACCAGGAACTTCTTTCTATCTATTCTTCTTTTTTTTTTCTCCTTTCTTTCTTATCTTCTCCCCGTTTCCGTTATCTTTTTTCGAGAACCGCCTAAAATTATAACTACAACTAAAAAGATCCCCAATAATAGGGCCTTCCCTTGCTTTCGAGCCGGAGTATTTAATTCGAAAAAGAATCTTAGAGTATTTACAAAATTTGGCCATTATGTCGACACAACGACACAAAATATTACACGATTTAGATGCAGAATTGGTTTATAAAAATTGGCCATTATGATGGCGTAAAACTCCGATAAATTACTTTAAAAAATATGGACTTGACTTGGACACAGACTCAAAGATAAAAGGGTCCCAAAATTTCGCCATTATACCGGTGCAAAACTATAATGATGCAAAACTATGACAAATTATTTTCTAATACTTGAGACCAAACCCGGACACAAAATTAGACTCTAAAAGTTCTTGAAAAAAAAAATTCACCATTATAATGGCGTAAAATGACAACTAAAGATATTTTGAGACACGGGACTAAACCAGTTTTTTTTCATTTTGCTCATTTTTTTTTTCAAAATTTGACACCCACCCTCGGTGATCGGTCAGCATAACAACCTCTTTTTAATAAAAATGCAACACACAAGATGCCAATAATGTATCTTTTCGGGACACATGCCCATTTTGATACAAAGGGGTCAACCTAGACATGTGCAGTACCGGTGTACCGCACCTCAGTAAGTCAGATATGATGCAAATAATTGGGCCTAAAGGTTTAACTCTAGGTGACGCAACTGACTCGGTGTCTAGACTGGCTGAAGAACCCGGTGGACTAACCGAACAGAAAGCGCATCAGGGCCGTCCGGCAACAGTGTGTCCGGCCTAAAACCCTGTCATGCCTTCCTCCTAAATCATGGGCAATTTTGTAAGAAGTCCCAGATGCCACAACCAATCTGGTAAGTGCACGTGTGGGTGTGTTTCAGAGACTCAGAGGGTTGCGGAAGAAGATAGTTTTATATACAGTTCAACAATATCAAAGAAGTAACATTCAAGATATGGCAATATAACAATAAAAAATATTTACAAGCCGAAAGGCGACAATTTTTTTTAAGCCTGAGATTCTCAGTTTTCACTTTTGTCCCCAGCGGAGTCGCCAAGCTGTCACGACCCTTTTTTTGCACAAAACTAAATTAAAGAATTATATATTTAAAAGGTTATGACGGTGTTGACAGGTACACAAATTATTAAGAAATTTTTGGAGTCGCCACTTGACAAGTTAAGGGTGTGCCAAGTTACCAAAGTGGTGTACCTAGAACACCTATGACTCGTCTAATGGTCTGCGTCAGAGTTCAGGGTAAGGATCTCGGTTGACTCTCGGGAAGGGGTTAGGCACCCTCGAGTCCTGTACCAAGTACAATTGCTTTATTGACGCGTTTCGACTCTTGAAAAATTGTTTGTTGTTAATTTGCCTTCTTAATGAATTTTGTTGCGCTTTGACTGTTTGAACAAAAAAAAATTGTATCAAGTAACTCACAGGGTATACTTCAGAATTAATTGGCTATTTCAATTTAGTTTCTTTTTACCTAATAAGTAGATCACAAATCATACTTATAATTGCCTAATCGAGTTTAAAATAAAATTATTAACACAAGCTTCATCATTGGCTTCTCTCATTTTTAGTTTTCATTATTTCTTTTCACCTAATAAGTAGATCGAAAATCATACTTATCATTTATCAATGCCTAATCGTATGAATCTTCACACCCCAATTAATTTGTGGAACCGTATGTCTGCATTGTTTCAATTTATTTGTATTTGAGGATACACTTTGTCACGTGAATAGATTATATGCCTATCCTCATTCGCCTTAACTTAGCTAAAATCTTTTACTTGCCAAAGCCAACTATACGTTTCCTCCATTTCCAATTTTAGTTAGTGTTGCACTACTCTTATTTGACTACTGATTGAGTTACGCTTCTTTGCTAACAGAGTTTTGCATTTGGCGTCATAATTTGCAGTTTCATTTATGATTTGTCCCTTTACACAAGTTGTACATATTTGCAGATCTAGCATATCTTGAACATGGTTGACCTCAAAACAAATTGTAAAAGAGAACGATCCAAAACATTGCTTAACTTACGGCAGCTATTTTAACATAACGTGGTCTAAAGTTCTAAATTTATGATTTCCCTTTAGGGTTCAAAACTAAAAAAAAAAAGACCAAAATCACAGCCCATCAATTTTAACATTTTTTCTTGCAAATTCTCGGCATTCCCACAAAGTTGTATAAACAGAAATGACAAAATAGCTGTAAAACTTGACATATCTCATTTATAATCATGTTTCTAACATATTTAGGCCCTGATTATGGCCAATATTTAAAGTACAATATCGGAAAAGGCTAGAAGAAATACCTATTAAAGTGAACTTCCCAAGCGCATCAATGATCCCACCAATCGAGCACACACGGCAACAAAAAACAGCAGGAACACCAACTAACTAAAACCTTCTTTAAACTATAACCTCAAACTCACATACTCATAATTTTCTCTACTAACTTCAAGTACTTTTTTTTTTTTACAATGGTAACAGTACTAACTCTACTTATTTTTTCTCTCTACCTTTTATATTAGAGAGAATTTCAGATCTAAAATCCTTTAGATGTAGAAAAAGATCCTCTTTAAATAGAAAAGGGGAAGGGTGTAAAGTTGGGTCAAAGTACACACCCATGTGCTCTCTTTTACTTTTCAGAAAAAGTACACAAACTCATGTGGGAACCCCTCTTTTCGGCTGACACTATGTACTACCACTTGACTTTTGACACTCTTTTCTTCCCAAGACAAAATATCATATTTTAGATTTTAACTAAATCTCAAACTCCAAACTCTGACTAAAAGTTCAAGGCTCAACTAAATGAACTAAAAAACTTTAACTCCCAGTTACTAACTAGACTTTCAAACATGGATTTATAGACAAAATTCAACTCCTAACTAGACAACAATCCACAAACGCCCTAATCAACTACCAATTAGTTTAAGAGACTAAACTGAGCAAGATTAGCAGGGGATTCAATTTTTACTCCATCCTTATTTAACTTCAAAAGCCAACTTGAACATGAGAAATAAACATAGCAAGTACTAACATATTAAACTGTTCATGTGATTAACAAGCTAAAAAAGCACTATCTTTTACCAACATGATCTAACTAAATAAGAACAAATAGAATCAAAGACTGATTTTATTTCACCCGTCGAGCCAACCCTGCAACAACAACACTGTTATAGCGTCGCCTCGATTCACCAATATCTTAACAGAAACATCACCACCGCAGCTAGTTCATATCGTCCAACAACCAGTGAATCATCACAACCCGACACTAACACCCCGAGCACGACTGAGCAGCCTCGTAACAATCCCATTGCTACAACATCAACATCAACATCAACATATTTGTCATGGATCCAATAGTTTTTCCATTACAACAGCCCCCCAAAGTTAAAAATTCAGCACCCTATCACCATTGCCCTCATCAAAAATCATCATCATAGCAACGTCTCCTCGCCGAATCACAGATTCAAAAGAAGAAAAGAGGAAAACTATTACAACCAAGAAGAAGAAACGGGCAAAGAGAAGAAGGGGATTTGAGGAACGGGGTACAAGATGTACAAGAGGAGAGAGGGGATGAGAATGAACCAAGAAACTTACCGGAAAAAGAAAAGGTCCCCGGAGTTAAGCTTTAACCGAAACTTTGAGCTCTAATATGTGAAAAACGGCTGTGATTTTGGATAAAATAGTTGCAGAAACGGATAGAATATCTCAAGAGCTTTCCGAAAAGGTATAATTTTATATTTTTTGACCACCGGAAGGCGGTGGTCCGGTGGTTTGACAGGCGGTCAAAGGCGGAGGAGAGGTGGAAGGGCAGTGGGGAACGGTGGCTCAAGTTTTATGGTGGGAGAGGCAAAATTTTGGCAAAGTTCCATTAGTCATATGTGACGCAAGGTGTATGTGGGGAAAAAAGAGAAAAATTATGTATATATACTCATAAAGAGAAGAGATGAGAACCATTGGATCAAGAGGAGATCAATGGATAAGAATGAATATCCTTTGGACCGGGTCAAATAAAGAGTGGGCTGACGGGCTGGCAGGATTCGGCTACCCTTCTCTGTCATTTCTGAATTTTCATAAGCCCATTATCCGATTACTAAAACAAATCCAACGACAATTAATTAATTAAGCCAAATAATTAAAGAAACCACTTATGAAAATATAAGAAGACCAATTAATTGTCACAAGAAAAAGTCAACTAAACATTGTTCACAGAATGAAATATTTTTGGTAATTTTCACATTTTCCTAATTAACGACAATTTTAGTAAAATGAAACACTACAAATTCCCGGAAAATTTGATAGAAATCCTATAAAATTAGCAGGCTAGTTTGACAAAACTTATATTCTCGTGCCAAAATTAGGTGATTACAATATTTGTAGTAGACTATAAGAGTCTTCAACTAGTCTTTAATTCATTACACAACTTTGAATACACAAACATATAAGATAAACTCTCTCTTTGAAACCTATGAATTTTAGCTTGATTTCAATTGGAAGAATTCGAGTTTAACTTCAAACCTTTCTGATCATTCTATAAGCAAGGACCTCGTGATTCTTGAGGATAGTTGCATAACGTTAGTGATTCTTGACCTTCGTTCGGGGTGTAACGAAACATTGTTCTTCGTTGCAACTTGAACAATCGTGTGAGTCTCGTCTCGTTTTTATCTCTTTATCTCTTTCGTAGTTTCGATTGCATCAGCGGAGCGCCTAAGCCTGAGGCCAATTTCGATCAGAAGCTCATCCAGGCGGAGCGCCCAGATTCCAGGCGGAGCGCCTGACGCTGAAGTTGCTAGATTTTTGTGTGAAGTTCCTATTTTAACCCTGCGAGGTCTTTTATGTCTTAACCCACTTTGAGGGCATTTTAGTCATTTCACATTGCCTTAGGAAAGACTATAAATAGGAACCTTAGGCTTTTCATTTCATGAGCTTAGTTTTGATCATAGAATTGAGAGGAAAAAACATCAAGAGGCTTGGCCTTCGTGTTTGGAGCTTGAAGCTCATGTATCCCTTACGACTTGGGAACCCGAGGATTTCATCCTAGTATGAATCCGGGATTTGATTCAAGTTTCTCGTTCTCCCATTGAATTCAATCCATATATGTGAGTTGATTCGTTTCTTTCTTCTTATTTCTTACCTTCCCAATCTATATTTCTTGTTATTTCGTGTTTTACTTACTTCCGCATATTATTTTATTGCTTCCGCGTATTTTACCCCATATCACTGTAGTCGACATGTCGGGCCTAAGGTTTATTATTCCAGATAAATCCTGCAGTGTGTTAGAGCGGTTTCTTTTATTGTTGTGCTTCCAGTTATATCATCACATTTGATTTCCAAATATGTCGAAGTTGAAACATGTGGATGGTTGCATGCAAGTTGCACAAGCTGGGGGAGCCTGATTGGACAGGAATCCAGAATATAGGAAGTTTTCTTATAGCTATTTTGGTTGAATGAGTCCCCAAATTTGAAATTAAAAGTAGACTTCCTTTGGTGGACATGTGGTTAATTTTAGCTTCTTTTTTTTTTTCCTTAAGTATGTGATTTGTGAGTTTACAACAAATATGCATATAATATTTTCTAGCAGGAGTGATGCTCCTGGTATGAGCTTTGTTTGTATCAGGTTCTCATATAAACAACTTGTTGGATGAAACTGAAATTTGCCTCTTAGTTGTTTTATGTTGCTTATTTCCTATATGGTCATATGGGGTTTGGTTACGCTGTTGGCACTTTTGTTGAAATGTTATCGTAAAATTGGCTGGGTATGAATCAATGGATATGTTGTTGCTTGGTTATGGATTTTTTTAGCTATGTTCGATGCGATATTACTTTGGATGAATTCCTATTAGTTATTTTTCACTTGGAAAATTAGAAACTGATTGGGTTGTTAACAAGTAACAAGAACTCGAGTTTATAGAGGGATTAACATAACTCGTTTCATGAAATCAAACAAGGGATAGTGTGATTTCTACTTAAGCCATTCAACTTGATCATAATGTTCCTATTCAAATTTATGAAAACTTATTTTGGTAAGCTTTCTATGATTAGAAAATTATAGAAAGTAGTTAACAATTGTACTATATACAACTCCAACCATTGCAAGTTTTTCGATAAAATAGTCACAAGTGCGTGCGATTTACAAAAATAAGATACTTTTAACACTCCGTCACAAATTGGACCTCGTAATGAAATTCTTATAAATTTATCCCTTGTAAGAAAGTTTCTGGTGATCACCGGCAACTTTTTCTGATAGAGGCTATTTTTGTAAGACTTATGTTATAGGGGTCAAAACTATAATAGCAGTGCCAAATCTGTAGGGCGAAGTGCACCAAAGGCCACTTTTGGCAGTGGTCTTTTGTTTGAGGCCACTTTTTTTCTTGATTTTACATGAGAGGCCATTTTTTGGAACTTCAATTCTTTTGGGTGGAACTTCACACAAGTTCAGTCCACAAGGATTGAAGTTCAACTTCAGCCCACAAGGGTTGAAGTTTACGCATCTATACCTAAAAGTTCAGCCCTTACAGATTGAAGTTGAAACTTCATAATTTAGGCATGAAGTTCAACCCACAAGGTTTGAACTTCAGCCTACAAATATTGAAGTTCTAAAAAGTGGTCTCTCATGTAAGACCAATAAAAAAAAGGCTTCAAACTAAATACCAGTAATAAAAGTGGCTTGTGGGTGAAAATTTTACAAATCTGTAGTGTCCAGAAAAACAGTTGGGCCTATATGGTTAGCCTGTGCCTAACATTTGGAAATTAGGCAGCTGGAAATGCAATAAAAGGAAGGGAAGGTAACAGAAAGGAAAAGGTCAAAGAATATAGACTAGCAGGAAAATGACGTGGGCCGCCGCAGCAAGTCGCTTCCAAATGCCGGCGATGGACGCCGCAGCACTACGCAGCCGAGCTCCAGTAGCATTGGGAGTGGGCTGTGCCTCACTTGCGTTTCGTGGGTCTTCTTCACCAGCTCGATCAAACCCCTTCGCTTGCTTATCTACTTCCACTGGTACCACTTACTCACTCACCTTTTACAATAAAATTGGAATGTAACTTGCTTTTAATTTACTCTTTAAACCGTACTTAACTTGTGTTCCACAAGACATTACTTGGAATTATTGTTAATATCGATGGTGTTTACCTATTTCTTCAATGAGTTGTTCACCTTATGTATGTGAGTAGGTGTAAAGGAGGCTGTTCAAACTGATAAGGCTCCAGCAGCACTGGGCCCATACTCTCAAGCCATCAAAGCCAATAATCTTCTTTTCGTCTCTGGGGTTCTCGGTCTTATTCCTGAGGTTTGTCGTATTATCGCATCAGCTTACAAATACTTATTATGATCATAAGCTTGAAACCTAATTCCATCCACCTGACTTTGCTTTATGCCATGTTTAACTAACTCATGACTGAATGCAGACTGGGAAATTTGTCTCAGACAGTGTGGAGGATCAAACTGAGCAGGTATTTTAGTACTCGCCTCTCATCTTTGCAGTTGTTTATGCATTTTTGTCTCGTGATTAGAATCTCTATGTCGGTAGTTGAAAGTTGTGGCTCCCACTAAGTCATATGCATACAGAAACTTAACTAGGAAGCCCATGTTTTGTAATGTGGTATGGCTCTCTTTCCTCTTGGGCTGTGAAGATCTCTGTTTCATATCATCTGGTAGAAGATTTTTGCCTACAGCTACCAAGCACCCAATAGTAGACTTGCTTAATCGAATATTTATAGTTCAAAATTTGACCATGCAACTCTTTCTCCAGCTTTAACAATGTATCCATACTGTTATTTTTCCGAATCAACTGACATCATTCTCACGACAGGGTAGATTCTTTCTTTTTATAATCTATGTGATATTAAGAGGTAGTGAAAGCCATCATCATGTTGAATACTCTGACCTTTGAAATTCTCAGGATACGACATTACTTAGAGCTGGTTTAAAATTTTAATCAAGAATAGTGTATATCCTTCAAATAATAGCTCTTGATTTTAGATACTCCGATTTTTTTGTTTCAAAATGCTGACTCAGAGATATTTGAGCTTACTATTGATATCCAGGTTCTCAAGAATATGGGGGAGATACTTAAAGCAAGTGGGCTTAGCTACTCTTCAGTTGTTAAGACAACTATCATGTATGATCTTTTGTCATTTCTTCTATCAACCCCCTAGTTTCGTGCTCCGATTATAGTCTTGATTAGTGGTTTTGAATAACTCTCTCTACAGGTTAGCTGATCTGAAGGACTTCAAGAAAGTGAATGAGATTTATGCTAAATGTAAGTAACGATACTGTGAAAACTAGTTTTGATTTTTGTATAGTGTTTTAAAATTCAACATTCCATCACAAATTAGTTTCTTTCCACTATTTCTCACAAGCTAGATCATCTTGAATACCGAATAAGAAACAAAGTTTAACCTCCTTTCAAAAAAGAAAAAAGATAAAATAAATAAATAAATAACCTGTTCAAACCACCTGAACTCTGATGACGTAATAGCCTGTAATAGTGCATTGTGTTCAACACTTCGAACGCTATTTGTATAGCCTGTTTGTTTGTGTTTGTTCCCTGTTACTTGGTATTTAGACTATGCTAAGAACCTTGAACTAAAAATAAAAGCAAAAGTGCCAGTATAGTGATATAAACTTTCGGAGTCAAGTCACATTATTTTGACATGTTAGAGTTCTGGGGTTGTAAGATCAGAATGTACTGCCCTTTTGGTACTATATTGGTACTTTGATTAATAAAATTTACCCTTATCAAAAAGAAAAAAGTTTCGGAATCAAAATGCATGTGATAGTTGTTAGCGAGTATGGTCGCTTAGTTGATAGTTGGAATTGTTATTTGTTAGAAAAACTACATTGAAGCAAGGAAGAGCAGAAAATACTCTATGGTTTTTGCATGCAACAGCAAGAATTCACTGTTGAATCTTTCTCCAGTTTATTTAAGAACTAGAGTAGTCACCATCAGAGAGTTGATGTGGAGAGCTGGGAAGTATCTGTTTCATTTGGTTTTGAAGAAAATTTGGAAAGTGGAGTATATGTTGAGGTTCTTTGTTATTGCTTTATAAAGAATGTCTACTTTAGAATGCCGCTTCGTATACTCTATGTGATTTAAGATGATATAATCTAACTTAGCTATCTTGCAGATTTTCCATCTCCTGCACCAGCTCGTGCCACTTATCAGGTGGCAGCACTGCCAATGGATGCAAGGGTTGAAATTGAGTGTATAGCAGCATTATGATCCCTCCTTAATTATTGCGTTCAACTTCTGATTACAACCTCAAAAGGAGAAAGTCTGAGACTTCCTAGCTATGATTTTAGATTTAATAAGCCGAAAGTTAGCTTGTAGTTCATGAGCTCTGTTTAATCTACTTGTTGCTCCAACTTCCTCGAGCTGACAAAAAACGCTATTTAATAACATATTCCAACTTAGCGCCCATGAAAGTTGCACGTGATTTTTGTTCACAGTTGCAAAAAACGGAAACTAAGGGAAGTTAAATTATTTCTCTACAGTTCAATGTTAGTCTTTATAGCTAAGGTTCACAAGTGCAAACACGGTAGAGCTTAGAAGGCCGTTTGTTTTTAGTAAGATTAAATATTGGAATATGATTATTAAGATGTTATTTTCAAATTTAAACACTAAATAATTGAAATTGTAGCATGTTTTACTATCGTCCAAATGTGTAGAGTATCTTTCTTTCTTTTTTTTTTTTTAAATATAGCTAATAGGTATAAATTGTATATACATTAATAATTAAAATACGTAGCAATAACATATTAGAAACTTATATCGACTCACATATTATATCAATAACATAATGAGTCTTAAAAACTTTTTGTTTGATGGAACACGCTCTTAAAAGAGAGTGGGAGTGGCAGTGTGAATATGATCAAAGAAACAATTATATATCCCCATCTAAATTATGTACTTTCTCTAATATTTTTAACATATGATATTTATTTGTTTATTTAAATTTTAGATAAATACATATTATTCACATTTAGATACTAAAAAGACAAACAATCTCATTATGCTTGCAAGTTGCAATAGTCTAATCATCCGACAACAATTGTAGTGCCTACAAAAGGAGGAAAGCTGGACCAAAAGAAAAACTCTACAAACAAGTTCAACCTATCTTAATTCATATGGGTAAAACTTCCAAAAATTTCCCACGTAGGGCCTTGCACTGCACATACAAAATCACATTCCTAACCAAGCTATGAAGTAACCATAGTGTCAAAAAACCAGAGTAATACACCAATAGTACTGCAAAAGAAAGCCAATCCAACCAATTACTCCGGGTACCTGCAGCATGCATTGGCAAAAAGGTGGAGCAATACCACAAACACAACCCTACCGGGCGACGTTGAGCAACTGAAACGACAAAATTACCCCTTTCAAATCCTTCACCAAATAAGCACTTCTACGCAAAGGCTCATAACAGCTTTTACCTTCTACAAACACAATTACATTTGCTAACATCCACTTCATGTCTAAATAAATTCCTACTACAATCATGATTGAAAAATTGAAAATAACAAAGTAAAATGATTTCAAATTCATGTCAAACCCCATGAGTAGAATTCCTTTGAAGATCAAAACCAAGACAAGGCCAAGACATGTGAAAATTAACGTTAAAATGATTAGTAAAACGCTGAAAGTTGACAGAAAGGGAAGACACAAGGGGAACATCGAAGAAATACTCGAGAAAAGATCGATGGATTGATCGTTATAACCATGAAAGCTACTGTGTGTTATGGTAGCTATGGCACAAAAAGAAAAAATTATGGCAAAGAGAGTGAAGAGGAACGAAATGATAATTGTTTTTTCAAAAGCAAGGAAGAGGATGGTGAAGATAGACAAAGGGAACAAGAAGAAAAGTGAGAGGGTTGAGAAATGACGTTTTTGTGAATTGACGATTCTCTTTGACTCTGAAATGACTTGACAAAAGTCTAAGTTAGGGTTTTGGAGATTGGAAGCCATGGATGATAGGAGGAAAGATTTGGAAGAAATGACTTTTACAGAGCAAATGGAACAAGTCTGCAGAGAGGACAAAAAAGTACTACTAGTACTATAGGTCCATGCATGCTTATTTTCTATTATATATAATACTACTGCAGTTCTAAAAATTGACTTGTTCAACAAAGAAGAGCCAATTGTTCCTCAAGTCAAGTCTAGTCTTAATTAGAGATAGTAGACAGACCTTGTAAATATTGGCGTTTGGACAGATTCTTGGCATTTACTCCTTAAATGTTGCCGACGAAGCTGGCTCGTTTGTTTCATATTTACATTGTTGCTTCGAATCATGTAGTTGGATCAGTGGTGTTTATTTATTCCTACATGTTTAATCACTTTGGAATGAGGTAATCTGTCCAACTTTAGAAATAGACAGCTGCTCCTACTAGTGGCATAATTAGAAATTTTTTCGAGGTGTTCAAGCATCAAGAAATAATAGTCCAACTTTAGAAATAGACAGCTGCTCCTAGCCTCCTACTCGATTAAATTACTTGTATTAAGTAAAATTCATAAAAATGCTCAATCTTTTGAAGGTTTTTGAAGACTCATTAGTACAAAAGAAACATTGGGTATTAAGAACTTTGACTTTGTCTCTGAAAAGTCACCATAGGGTGGGTTTGAGATGTGATGAATATATATAGCGCTTTGACTTTGTCTGTAAACTCATCCATCATAAGTATCTTGAGAATTTCAAATGAACAATAAGCATAGCTAAAATTAAGGATTTTGTTAACTCTTCCAGATTAAGATAACTGTTAATAATGGCTCTTAACTCTTTCTAATAAATCTCATTGTGAGATGTTGAGAAAATAATATGGACTGAAACAATTTGAGATGAAAAGATCTGATGACAAATTAAGGATCACTAGCTTGCAGTTAGCACTCATAATATTAGATGGAGGCCAAACATCGAGTAACATTTTCATTACTATTTTTTTTTTTTTTGGGATAAATGAACAGCAGTTGTAACTTGTACATATATGAAAAGGCAGATTTTTTGCTTTTGGAAAAGCTTTCTGAAAATAAATCAAGAAACAGATATTCAAAACCAGTTTGTTTCTCAGATAAATTTCAACTTTTTTGTATTAATTACTGATTTAGACTCTCAAATGTTTTAGCTTGTTCCCTTATATGAAACTCAATTTACATCTTCACTAAAGATGAGAGGAAAAAGGGAAAGGAGAAAAATATTTTGGTGCTTGTCATTTGATTGTGAATACATTCCAACGAGTGCTTTTGTTATGTTATCCGTAAATTCTTACAGATCTTTCATATATATGCTAATTCGGTGGAAGCTTGTCGATGATGATTGTTGTGAGGTGGTGGTTATGGTTGGTCAAGGATATTTCCGGTGGTGGGTGGTGCTTGTGTAGGGTTGCAAGAGGTGTGTTTGTGTGTTGGTAGTTGACTAGAGGTGGTTACAGGTTGTGGTTGACAATATTGATGGTGGAGATGGTTGGTCGTAGACGAGGGTGGTTTAGGTTATTGGTGGTAGTGGTTAGTAGAGTAGGTGATTAGTGGTGGAGGTAGTTAGCGATGGAAGTGTTTGGCAGCGAGAAAGGTGCTTGGAGGTGGAGGTGGTTTATAACACCCGTATGTCTAAAGTGACGTATATCATTCTAATAAAATATTAAGAATGATTTAATTGAGTTTAAAGTCATAATATGACCATATATGACGTTTATATGTTGAATATAAAGTTTGGGAAAAATCGGATTTAAGTTGTGGAAAAACCGACTAAGGATTTACCTTGTAACAAAGCTTTTTGAGCAATTAATTCCGTGTATTATATGAGATTTTTTGGGGATATATCATATACTAAATTGAACGTATTGGAGTGTAGTTTCCAATGCTTTTGACCGTTTGTTCATACAATATCTGGATAAAAAGATATGAGCATCAGAAGTCACGCCAGAAGAAGGGACATAAGCTCAAAAAAGGACTATAAGTAAAATATTGTTATTATAAAAGAGAAATTCATCTCTTTCTCGTCATTTCCAGAAACCTCATGATATAAACAGTGCTTTCTTGAGTGTTTAAGTTATTTTTATGATTTTGAAGGAAGGAAGCCAATCTTAACTCGAAATTGAAGACGAATTGTGTCAAAATGCTCTACGCGGCTAAATTAACGTTGTGCTACCTTCAATTTCGTCTATAGCTTGAGTTTTAGAATTACTTCATGGCCAAGAAAAATATCTAAATACTGTGTTATAGCTTATTTAAGCTTTGGAAGGCTTGGAATACAAGGGAAACAAGCTTTAGAAGCAAAAATATCAAAGGTAGTTCAGCTCAGTCTTCAGTTTCAAATTCAGTTAGACTTCCGTTTATATTCAGATCATGTTTAGTTCATGTTTCAGATTTCTAGCTTCATTTCTATACTTCAGCTCATATTTTCATATTTATATTCCAGTCTTACAGTTTCATTCAGCTATGCTATATATTATATGCTCATGCCTTACTTACTTTGTACATATCGTACTCACGCCCTTTTCTGGGCCGCTGCATTTCATGCCGCGCAGGTACAGATAGATCAGCACTTGGGCTACGTTAGTAGGCCATCTACCAGCTATTGGAGTCACTTCGCTTACTCCCGGAGTTACTTATCTTTTGGTATATGTACAGTCAACTAGTTTGGGTATAGCGGGGCCTCGTCCCGTCTTTTGTATATTCAGTTCAGCACTTTTAGAGGCCGGTAGATATGTCCCTGTGTTGTTCATTCAGTATGTTATGTATGTTAGCGTGTGATAGCCTTGTCGTCTTTCCAGACTTAATGTTTTAGTAATATATATATATATATATATATATATATATATATATATATATATATATATATATATATATATATATATATATATATATATATATATATATATATATATATATATAAAACCAGGTTGCCAGCTCATCTCTATTATTCATAGATTATTAGTAAGTTTAGCGATGATCGACATTCAGTGTCGGTTATCCGTCGCAGCCCTAGGTTGGGTCGTGACATGGTTGGTCGTTATAGCACTACGTACAATCTCAAATACGTTTAAGCTTAATTAATGCTCAAATTACGTGCTAAATAAATGATTTAATGTATTGAAATGATGACAATATGTTGAAGTGTAGATTTTGATGATTGACAAAAGAAAGTGAACCTAGTTCAAGTACAAGTCATGAAAAGATAAACAGTTGGAGAGTTGGAGTTGGCGAAGTCCAATTGAAGTCGGTGTTCTAGTTTGAGTAGGAAAAGAGAATGACTGAAGTCAACAAAATCTTCCAATCCAAGGTGGAGAAGGAAAAGAAGAAAGGCGTCGTTGAAACCTCTCCTAGGCAAAATAGAATTGAAGACTCAAAGCAAAAACAACTTAGATTCAATTATGGAAAGAATTGAAATAAACAAGGAAACAAGTTTCAAAGAGGAAAAAGAGTTCGAAACCAAAGTGAGAAAGGTTTTCTTGGAGCTCTATATATACAAGTTGTTTTAAGCCAGAATATTAATGCATTCAAGAAATTCTGAAAGAAAAACTGAGAGCAAATTCTTGTAAGAACAATTGAGTGCAAGACAGAGGCAAGACAGTAGAACCTGGAAGACATCGATTTTCTTATTGAGTCTGCTTGTCTAGTTTTCTATATTAGGAATTGAGTTGTAATTCTACCTGCTTACTTAGAAGCGTCATAGTAGAATACATTTGTAAGGGACATTGTATTCATATAAGCTAGAGTTTTAGCTTAGAAGAATCTAGGTATTAGAGTTTAGTTCCTTGGTTATAGAGTTGTAATCTAAAACTTACTCGTTTTCATAGTGGAAGAGTTTCTTAAACCCTAGAGCTTGGGTCGTAGTTTTTCTTCATTAAGTAAAGAGTTTTCCACGTAAAAATATCTTTGCAAGTTGAATTTTACAAAGTTTCTTTAGTACAGATATTTAGTTGAACCTCATCGAGAACCTGGTTCTTTGTAAGTAGTTCAACTTAAGAACAACTTAAGAACAAGGTTTTTAGGTAAAACGAAAATTGGGAAAGACACTATTAACTCCCCTCTAGTGTCTAATAAAGGTAACCAAGTACAACAAGCAGTATCAGAGCAGGTTCTCTCTATTAAGATCTTGAGAAGGATCTGAATTATGAGTGAACCACCGATTATAACCAAAGAACAATCAATTTCAAGGCCCCTCAACCAATGGCCAATACTATGGTTGGTAGAAGGGAAGGATGGAGGACTTTATTCAGGCAGAAGATTACCAGCTTTGGATTATCACATCTGAAGGACTTCTAATTCCCACCACTATTATTAGAGAAGGAATTGCTCAACAGACTGTTCCAAAGGAGAGAGCTGCATACACAGATGCTGACTATTGCATGATTGAGAAGAATGCTAAAGCCAAGAGGATTCTCAATTGTGGACTTGGTCCTAATGAGTACAACTGATTTTCTTCATATAAAACTGCTAAGGAGATATGTGATGTATTACAAATTGCTCATGGAGGAACTACTCAAGTTAAAAAGTCAAGGATTGAGCTATTAAAAATGAAATTTGAGTTGTTTTGCTCTAACCAAAACTGAATCCATCCAGGACATGATGACTAGGTTCATTATTATTACTAATGAGATGAAGTCCTTGGGAATCACTCTCGCCAATGAGGACCTAGCTACCAAAATCATCAGGATTCTTCATGATTTTTAGGAAGCCAAAGTTACAGCTATCATAAAAGCTAAGGAACTGAACAAGATCCAATTGGATGACCTTCTTGGTAGTTCGAAGACTCTTGAACTTATGAAGAAGTCAAGGATCAAGGGGGAACCTAAGATGAAAAAGAACCTAACACTAGAAGCTACTGGAGGACTAAAGTCTGAGATGATTGAGCAAGAGTTGGCTATACTTAGTAAATTCATAAGAGACTTGAATACTTAAAATTTTTAGGATGCTAACAAATATTCAAAAGACACTCTTACTAAAATAAACATTGTTGACAATCCAAACTACTCCTGGTGTTTCAAGTTTAAGCATATGGATCATGCAGCAAAAGACTGCCCTGAGTAAGAGATTGAGTGGAAAAAGAACAAAGCCCCAAAAGACAAGGAACCAAAGAAGACACGACAAATAGCAAATTTCAGAGCCCTAAAGAAGAAGCAGAAGCAGGCATTCATTGCCACCTGGGGTTCATCTGAAGAAGGCACTAGTCTTGAAGTAGAAGCTGAAGATGTATCACCACTTGCCCTGATGGCTATAGTAGACGGAGAGAAGGGAATATACATTAAAGAACCTCCAATATTCAAAGCGAAGTACTGCTACCAGTGGAATGAACAAAAAAATATGTTTCTCCAAGCTATTGACAACGTCTTGTGGATGATTACTAATCATGGACCCAACACACCTTGCAAGATGATCCAAATAAGACTCGAGTTCCTAAGGAGGTTCATGAACTAAATTCAAGGGATTTTGAATGGCTTCAAGCAAATGCTAGGGCAACAGTTGTGCTAAAGTCAGATTGGATGTTGAGGTTCAAAGTCAAGTTGCGAATTGCATGAATGCAAAAGAAACATGGGATTATGTGAAAGAACTTTACAAGGACCAACCTCGAAAAAATCAAGATATTGACCTATCAGATGTTCCTCCGAACAAGAAACTCAAAGGACGAGTTTGCAATAATAGCACTTGGAGAAGAGGAACCTAACAATGACCAAGCTGAGGTAAGTGTTGCTGACTTAAATGCAAACCTTCACACATACTTTCATAGGAAACTAACTCTGCTCGTACATACTTTAATCGAAGGATATGAAAGTTTAAAAGCTAAGAAGAATCAACTTCTTTTAGTTGTGTTTTATTTAAAAATTAATTGTAAAATAAAACTAAACTAAACTTGAAGAAAATTTAGCATCTTGTAAGGCTCAGGTTCATCAGGAAGGAACAAAAAACTCAGCTCTTGAACTTGAAAATGTGAAGTTAGAGGAAGCTAATGGTAAGCAAATAGTTATTGAAGTTCAAACTAAGCTTGAAGATGAGCTTAAAAAGAAAAATGAGGTTCTTTACTAGGAAACTAAGAAGAACTGATTGCTTCAAGAAAATTTGAAAAAGCAAACTGTAAATTCACCAGACTCACTAAGTGGAACAAGTCCTCTGAAGCCACGAATTGGTTTCTTGATAATCAAAATAAAGGTAAAAGAGGCTTAGGCTATAAGAAACCACTACCTGCCTAGAATCCTAAAAGTAAATATGCAGGATTTTCATAACATGCTTTGTATATTTTATGGAAAGAATGGCACTATAAAGAATCCGGTATGGCTGTTAAAAAGGTAGTAGTAAAAAATTTGAAGTCTGTTTTACCTAGTTGGGATAAAAGCTTCATTTATTTTATCATAAGAAGAGATCCAAGCCAGTTAGGGTTCCTAAACCTAATCCCTGATCTCTTTTTAAAGAATGGAATATGAGTGAACAACCCAAGCTGCATTCTTAATAGTGGTTGTTCAAGGCACATGACTAGAGATAGAAGAAACTTTTTCTCACTCGCAGAATTTCAAGGGGGGTAGTGTGGCCTTTGAAGGAGGTAAAAGTGGTGAAATAGTTGGTATTAGAAAGGTTGGGAGGTCTCTCAATCATGCCATTAATAATGTGTACTATGTGGATGGATTAAGGCATAACTTATTGAGTATCTCTCAATTGTATGATAGGGGAAACCAAGTGAGTTTCACTTCTGTGGGTTGCATTGTGAAGAACCTGCAGACTGGTCAAGTTGTAATGTAAGGGAAAAAAGTGAATAATGTGTATAAAGCTTCACTAGGTTCTCTCCCGAAGAAATTTTTTTACTTGTTTGAATGTACTTGAAAATGATACATTGTTATGGCACAAAATGTTAGGACATACGAGTCTAACTCAATTGAACAAGTTAGTGTCTGAGGAACTGGTTCTGGAATGCCAAAGACACAGTTCAAAGACATTAAAATCTATGATGCATGTGTAAGGGGAAATATGAGAGATTATCGTTCAAGTCAAGGAAAGTGGTGAGCACTTCTAAACCACTAGAGTTGGTTCACAAGGACTTTTGTGGACCAATGAGGGTAAGGAGTGTTGGCACCCAATTTTGTCACTCCTTTTTCAATAATAGGTCATATTTAACTTAAAGGCAATATTAATTGTTTGAACAAATTTGTATTAGAAGACATGCATTTACTTGTGTAATCCCCTATCTATAAAGTATCTATTTAACTGTGGCTATATCATCCAATTTTATCATGTTAGGCTATTTATTAAATACATGTCAAATTTTGATCGTTTGTGAAAACTATTGCATTTATAACATATAGTAATTATCTGTCTTCGATCCCAATTATCTTTGTATGTGAATTTTTTTAATATAATATACATGTAGATTTTATTTATTCAACACCTTTAATTAAATATCAGTCCGATTAAATATAATCGATCCAAATATTTACTCTATATCCTTCCAAAATTTGAATAGTTATCCAGATCTTATCACATAGTTATCTACCATATTTTTTTCTTATTTTTATCTATATTTTCCTCATTATGTATCTAAACAAAGGGTATCTTAAAAAACATTATCTAAATTTTCACCATATATTAATCTCTCTCCCTAAAATATTTTGACAAAAAAAAAACGCCCCCCAATGTTTAGAAAATCCCAGTGTATAGCCTTCATCCTCCCATTTTTGGTAAAACATCACCACCACTTTTAGTTGCGGATCTTCACAGCTGATTCCGCAATATGACTATTTGGACCTATTTAGCTTGATTTTCAAGTTCAAATCTATTTATTTAAACCCACTGTAGGGTTGAACGAAAAGGACAAAGAGTAATAGATCAGAGAACATAATCACCACCAGAGAAAAGAGAGGACTAGTAGGGGGCCACCACCGAGACTGGACGGAGAGCCACCTCTATCCTCTCTATCTTCCTTTCATTCCCATTCTCGTCTTTTTTATATATCCAGAGAAACACCAGTAGCAGCGATGCTGAATATTTGGCCGTGAAACCCATCACCGTGGACTTATTTTTCCTTCTCTCCTCTTTTCTTGTTTAATATGCTACTGGAAGTAAGAAAATAAGGAAAAGGGGACAGTGGCAGTGACGCCGCGTGATGGCACCTGAGCCTCTCGCCGGTGGTCATTTTTCCATCACCTTTATTCCACTGTTGTGTCGCTCGTTGTTATTACAGGTGTTCTTACCAGAAAATTTGCTCCCTAGTAGATCCACACTGTTTCTTTGTCGTGGCCGTTGTTTCTCGCTTGAAAATTTGATCAGTATATTGGTCCCTTTACGTCTGGTTTATTTGATCCTCTGTTGGAATTGAATTTTGGTGAGTTGTCCCTTTATCTTTCTATTATTTTATTCTATTTTTTAATATTTTTATTTATATCGTCGCACTAATTATTTGTTTTGTTTACAAGGTATATTCAGGAGAAGCTCGTTTAGAGAAGAAGTTATTGGCGAAGAGAAATATTTATTTGTTTCATATGCAACTATTTGTATCTAAGTTGTACATCATAGTAGAAATTGTTTGCTAGATTTACTTTAATTTATTTTTGGAATCTCAATTGTTTAGTTTGGCCGGAAACTACTTTTGGTGAAATCTGAGAGGTGCCTAACACCTTCCTCCTTGGTTACCCTTACCTGTAATCTCTTGTTCTAAGACTATGCTTCGGAGTCAACTTTAAAAATTGGCTAGAAGTAAAGTAGGTAGCTTAATACGCCTAGTTAAATAATTTATGAGGTGTCGACTCTAATTTTCACCAGTGAGTCCATAAGTCGAGTGCTGTTTTAAACATTAGGTGTTTGAAATAGGGGGTCGACAGAATGGCGACTCTGTTGGGGAAATCAAGGTTCTGGCTTAACGGACCTTAAATTAGGATACTTGCACTTATTTTTTTTTTATTTTCCATTTTTCAAGACTAACTTTTCTTCATTTCCTTTTTGTAGGATTGAAGTTTATCTTTATTTTCAGCACTCATTTTCTAAGACTAACTTTTCTTCCTTTTCTTTTTTGCAGGATTGAAGTTTAGTTTTCTCGGCTTTTCTTTTTGTTGGGTTGTTTTCTCTTTGTAGTTGATGTTTTATTCATCATTCCTCTACTCCTAGAAAATTTATACTTTCACACACAAAGAACGATTACGTGGATCTTGCGGTCGTTCAACTATCAAAGCACCCTTTAGGGAAAGTTTGCAAGGTTAGCCAACTAGCAAGGTTGCTGGCGGTTTGTGTGCTTTCAACTTCCAAGCTGTCCTCTTAGGAGAAAACCTCGTCTAGAAACCATTCTTGAAAAACATGGTCTACTCGTTGCATTTTCACCCATACTCCACTTTGGAAAACTTTTGAGAAAGAAACCACATCGGCGCGAGGTTTCCCGGCCTTCGCCCTTTCTCTTTCACAATTATTCTGGAAAAAACTCCTGGGGTCAAGTCATTCAGCGAGGAAGACGACATCCTCGTATAAAAGGACTTGACATCCTTGGTATGTCAAAAATCTTATAGAAACTTTCCCAAGTGTCCAAAGGGTTCTCAACCTTGAAATAACACATTTTTTTGTGCTGTATTCTTATTAGGAAAGCTTGTGTCACACGTTGATAATTTGCTCGCAATTAAGCATAATTTTAGGCATTTTCTTCCCTTTTTCTCCTCTCTTTTCCCTCTTTCAAAGATTATGGCTATAATAATATTCGATATGGTCGTCAAATTACCTCAGTTTCTCAAACATTGGTGGGGATCTTAAGGAGAAATCAACAAAATCAAGCCAAAATAGTGTTGAAAAATTTGATCTCACTAATGGAGCACACCGCGTTGAAAGAAATGATAGAAGATAGGGTGCACTTTTGGAATGCATACCGAGTAGTGTTTCATTTTGTAAATATAGAATTGATACCGTTGCTGGAAGAAATAGGTGGATTGATTTAACTCCCATTAGATAGTGATGATATGTTGATACTTAAAAGCATTGCACCCAAAGAGTTCTGCGAAATGGTAGGACTCAAGCACGAGATGTACACCAATACTGCCAGGCAGTCATATATTTCATTGACTTCCCTCTACATCAAATTTGGATACGAGAGGCATTCCGAGAATTCCAGGACGATTTCAGCATTAGCCAGGCAATTTGGCAAGAAAGAATGGTACTCACTTTTATCACCACCTTTTTTAGAACATTTGTGTTTCTTGAACAAAAAGAAAGGGTTAATATTTGCATGGTATCAATTGGTGACACCCAATTCAAGAACCTCAACAAAAAGTACTCTGGTGCCCATGATAGTAGAAATATATCGAGCCTTGGAAAGATGCAAGAAAGGCACCAGCTTTTTCGAAGGCTGCAATCTGCTCTTACAAATTTGGTTAATGAAATATTTGTAAAATGTGAATAGCACAGACCAAGGCCTTCACTCCAGGCCAAGAGAAGAATACATCTTAACTGATGTTGCACGTATGAACAATTCTCCGAAAAAGTGGGACTGGCCAACAAGTTCCAAAGGCTGGCACGTGTTTTGTCAATTGATATCCGAAAGGTAAAATGGATGTTTGACTACTTTCCCAGCACTACAACGATCACACGGTCCGACGAAACCTCATTTCTTATCTTGGTGGGGTTCAGAGGAGTTTACCCTTACGATCCTTTAAGGGCAATCAAACAAGTAGGAAGAAAGAAAATTGCACCCTAAATCGCAGACATTGGAAGTCTCAAGGCAGACATTCTCGGTGGCATAATATCATTTGAAGACAAAATATTAGAACTTTAGAAAGAAAGGCACCGAATAGAATTTAAGAGCATTGGACGAGATATATTTGATGCTGGCCTTGGCGAAGACTACCCGGATTGGCTCCAGAAAGACATGGCAAGAGCAACAACAAAAAGAAAAATGGATGTTGCAGAGATAGAATCTGAGTGGAAGAAGTTAAGCAGACAACTTGCAAAGGCACGAGAACAAATAGCAGAAAAGTAGAATTTGGCCAAGGCAAAGGAAAAAGATAAAGACAAATGGCACAATAACGCATAACTATTGGAAAAATTCTTAGAGTCTATAGCTGTATGGTCTAGTGAAGGAATGAAATCCGTGGCTAACAAAGGGACATGAGAGAAGGTAAAGAAGGCTTGGGAGATATTGAAAAATATCATATTCGACATATTACGACTCTTTACTGATGCAGACAATATCATTTCAAGAATGACTCATCATAAGCAAGTTCGTCTAGCGAAGACTGCTTTGAAGAAGGAGAAGGTGAACCTTCTAGGGTTTGAATCAGCTTGAAGGATGTTTTATTGGCCATGATCTAGTTTCTTAGCAATATTTTTCCATCTCGTACTTGTCTTAGTATCAGTAATTGTAATAAAGGCCAAGATTCCACCTATGCAAATTTACCTTTTTAATGATTCCACATCTTTTGTTAGCAAATGAAATGATATATCTTGCACGAAGCGACTTTTAAATCATCTTTATGCCTAACTCTGTGCATAAAGTGGTCCCTTGCATAATAGGACACATTTTTTTTTAATATGTGAATTGCCCAAAAGTGGATTTTGATTGTTGCTCTAGGTTTCCTTCTACTTAAGTGAAAACTTTCTTAAATCCAACCTCTTACCAATGCACCATCGCTCCCAATTCTATGCTCAAATCTTGAAATTCAGAATTTTCACATGTCCACATTATTTCCTATCCTTACTAACTCAAAGACCTGACTTCCAAAAGGTTAATGCAAGTTGAACACCAAGGCAAAAGATACAGCCAAGCGAAGTGCACTTGTTGGTGGTTTGTCAAAACAAGATAAGTTTGTTGCAACAAGCATTATGCTTATGAAGCAGAAACTCGAGATAGTCACAAATTTGATGGCCAACCTCTAAGGTACCTCTAACATGCCACGAGACTTTCAAGAACCAGTGTCCCAAGAACACTTTGTTGCTCTAGTTTACACTGTCGCACCACCCGCAATATATGAGTGCGACCCAATGCATTTTTCGAATTTTCACCAATTCATAGTCTAAAAGGGCATTCAAAGGTTTAGCAAAAGGTAATAAAGAAGTGGGAACCGAGGAGAACCCAACTAATGTCCCAAGGGTTTATGCACAATAACCTGAAACTGGCAGATTGATTCAACTTGGAAAAGAATGCAAAGATGCGGTGACAAAGCTCCCATTATATAACGGAACCGGAAACCTATGGACATTTGAAGCATATCTCCACCAAGTATCAACCATGGGACAAGACGATGAATTCAAGATGAAAATATTTGTTAAGATACTTATTGGGTCAGCACTGATTTGATACATAAAGCGAGACACGAGCGACTGGACTTCTTGGAGCTATTTGTCCAAAGATTTATCAAGCGATTTGGGATCTCAAAACAACCATGCATACAGTAGCATATTGAAAAGGAAATGTGCAATATGACCAATCTCTAAAATGGTCTTAAGCGACAATTTGACTGCAGTACAATCTAAGGATATACATGTTGCAAAAAACAAAAAAGGGAAAGCTACCACTGTCGAAGCACAGGCCCTGTCCTACCTTATTTATTTTGACCTACACCTAAGTTGATTCCTAGAAGTAGCAGGATACATAGGCAACCCACACCGCGTTCGGTCCCTTCATAATAAAATTTTTTTGGCCACCAAGGGAAGTTGGTGAAAAGCTTGAAATGTAGTTGCTGGTTAGCACAAAGTATGAAAGGCATCGATGAGTATCTTCCTCAAGAACGTACATGCATCACGGTAGACAAATTTGCAATGGAAACAGGGATTACACTCAAGACCTCGATGTTCGACAAGAGTCTACCTCACTTTTGGTCTCACAACGTCCAACCTTTACCTTAACCTTGCATGGTTCATTACGGCATCTTCATCACTTTTTTATCAACATTTAATCAAACTCATCTCCTGCGTAATCAAGCACCAATCATTTGATTAAAATTTTTGCTTTGAATGCTACATAAAGCACTCAAGAAATCCTTTGTGATCTCTATGTGATTTATCGTAGTCTCTAATCCAAGAGCTAGTTTTATCATCCGTGATCTAGGCATTCTTTTTAGCTATATGTTTGAAATTTATGTTTTATTTTGCTCCAAATTTTATAATGTGCTAACTCTGTTCTGCGTATTTTTTCGCTCTATAAAGGTCACCTAGCATTTGGACGCCAAAATTGGCATAGAATCTGTATTAAGAAAAGTTGAGATAACAAGCCAAGTTAAAGCATTTACTTTTAGAACGAAGTCCTTCTAGCCACAGACATATCACACCGAGAAATATAACGGAACAGAATATTTTAGACAATTTAGGTAATCCTAATCCCACTTCTGTGCAAGTCATGGTGATGGACAAGCAAAATCAGCTAGCAGTACCTGCACAAGAGACATAGCAGAGAAATCTAACCTGATAGATCTGAGGATGAAAAGCTCCAGAATTTTGGAAATAGTCGGGAAAGAGGAGATGAGCTTAAGGAACATTCAACGTTTGAGGGTAAAGAAGAAGACATCATATTGTTCATCATGACCGAGCACCACTATTATATAACCAGAATCAGGAAAAATTCCATTGGGGAAGACGATGATGGCGATAATGATGTCATGAGTGATGGCTGTGCTGGCGACAAGAATGATGTGGAAGGTGAGGGTTGATTTTGTGACGGAACTGAGGAAGGGGCGATTTGGAAGAAGATGGAACGGGGTGGGTGTTGGATTTAACTGGAAATATCCCAAAGTGAGCGAATTGCATGTAGAGATCAATAGGAACCTTCCTTCCAAGCAACTATGACATAGATAGACAGATGCGAGTGTACTTCAGGAAACTAGCAAGCCCCTACACCTTATCTCAGCACTCCACCAGGTCCTCCTGTATTTTCGTCACTGCTCCAACCTGCTGCCGTGCCATTCAGAACTTCTCCAGCCACATCTCACGCTGCTCCCAACTTACATATTAAACAACCTTCCCACTATCATGACTTTCAACAACAATCTTATCAGGCCCAAAAAAGATAAAGCCTCGCACCTTTACTCCTCTAGCTGAATCAAAGTATACTGCAACCCACAAATGGATGGATCCCTAGATACCCATTCCAAATTTTGATCCAATAAAGACTTGCACCTATCACTTAAACATTCAAGGTCATGACATTGATAAATGTCTAGCACTCAGGCAATCCATCGAATAAAGCTCCAAGACATCCGAAGAGAAAATTAAAAATATGAGGATAACCCATTTCAATCCAAGATAAACAAAATTTTTGGACATCCTCTAAATCCAGCAAGTTCAACAGGGGCAGAAATTTTTGAGGTACCCTAAAATACTTAAAAGACCAGGCACCATAGGCAAAGAGAGGGAATCTCAAGAGACAAGATGAAGTTCATAATTCAATACGCAGCTATTCAGAATTTTTGAGGTTTCCCTCAAAAATTCTAAGAATGTAATAAATTAATATTGGGGCAGAATTTTGAGGTCATCAAAGATTGATACTCATAAGTTTGAGAAGTAGCATCCAAGAAATTATATTTTCACAACACAGCAGAGAACGAGCCACTGGTTCCAAGGAGAATGCGCAAATCAAGTCTTCCCCTTCCCCCACAACTCACAAATCTTTTTTTGAATGCATGCACAAAATATGAGCTGCGTAACAACAAACTGATGGTTGTTTCTTGTGTTGTACATTTAGACATTGATTTATAGCCTATGCAAAATACTTATTTTGAGGCATATTGACTGATTTGAATAGATACTACTAGCCAATGACATTTTTTAGGGCCTCACAATCCGTTGCATGTTTACTGTCCTTTCACGCATCCCCAAAAGCAAAACAGGAGATGACGCTAGACCCCACTGGAGAAACCTGATAAGGATCAAAACGACAAGACAAAAAGAAACTGGTCCCTCGCAAGACCCCACTGGAGAAACCTGATAAGGATCAAAACGACAAGACAAAAAGAAAGATAGGAGAGCGAGACACTTCTCGAACTCCCTACGAAGTAACCCCGGGGAACTTGTCCTGAGATACCCTCGTATCGGCGTCTAGAAGGCCCTACACTATGCAACCACCCTTGAGTCGCACCCGGGACTCGTAAATGGAATGATCGGGCGTCGGTTTGGAATTCAACTAGGATCCGCTAGTGAGTTCAAACCAACAAAAAGGGTTTCTTCATAAACAAGAGATGAACTCTATTCTTCATTCAACAATATTCAAGGTAAGCTAAGGTTTAATGAAGACAAGTTAAGTATTTATAGGCTTCACTTAAACATAATAAAAGCCCTAAAGTACCCCCAAAGTGGGTTAAAACAACAAAGGCCACGTAGGGCTAAAGTAGTCAAAACATAGCAATTTAATGTGGTGTCCCGTCTTGGGTTTCAGCAGACCAGGCGCCCCAAGTAGGCGCCCCTCCAGTGCAGCAGGCGCCCCAAGTAGGCGGCCAGAGTAGGCGGTTGAAAATCCAGAGAGTGGATTTTAAGTAGGCGGTCCGCCCGTTTGCAGAGGCGGTCCGCCCACTCCTGGGACTTCTTGAATTGCTTCCAAACGTGCCCCGGATGCCTCTCCAAGTGGCCTATGTGGTCCTCCATCCATAGCACTTCAAAGCATGATCTTTAAGTCGCTCTCGGAGCCTTCTTCCATGTCCGTCCAAGTCAAGTAGAGATGAGTATCTTGGATCAACTTGGCTTGACTTCTAGTGAATGACCTTGAGGTAGTATGCCCCGCATCAAAACCTCTCAGCAAATTCAGCCTAAACCTTAGAAACATCAAAGTTCATATCCACTAGAGGACCTCATATCTGACTTAAACTTTGGAATTGTCACAAGAGGAGCTTTGAAGAACTTCTATGAATTCTATGTGTTTCTCTCATCTATGGAACTAAAGAATGTACTTGAAGCACTTGAGGATCCAGATTGAGTGATTTCTATGAATGAGGAGTTACATCAGTTTGAAAGAAGCAAAGTTTGGCACTGGTTCCAAAATCTAAGGACTTGTCCATCATTGGGACAAAGTGGGTGTTTTGAAACAAGTTGGACGAGTATGTCATAGTTATAAGGAACAAGGCTAGAGTGGTGATTCAAGGCTACAATCAAGAAGAAGATATTGACTATGATGAAACCTTTTCATCTATTGCTAGAATGGAAGCTATTATGATTCTGATTACCGTTGCTACATATATAGAATTCACATTGTATTAGATGGATGTGAAAAGTGCATTTTTGAGTGGCTATCTAAATGAACGGTTGTATATGGTTCAACACCCAGGATTTGAAAGCACTGAGTTTTCTAATCATGTCTACAAACTTGACAAGGCATTGCATGGATTAAAACAGGCTCCAAGCGCTTGGTATGAAGGATTGTATGTGTCCTTATTGGAGAATGGTTTTATTAGAGGAAAAACAGACAACACCTTGTTTCTAAAGAAGAAAGCCAAAGACCTATTCATTGTGCAAGTCTATGTGGACGATATTATATTTGGGGCTACTAATTGATGCAATATAAATTAGCCTAAATGACAACCATCAAGAACCAAGCTTGAGAGCACAAGGATTGCAAGTTAAGGTCTCCGGGAGCGGCTTGAAGATCATGCATCGGAGCACGAAGGAATGGAGAAGGACAGAGCAGTGGGCGGAGCGCCCAGCACCACAGGGCGGAGCGCCCCACGACACAGGCCACCAGGCGGACCGCCTCACCCTGGGGCGGAGCGCCCAGCCAACCCCACTGATGGTTAGATGGGGCGGAGCGCCTACTCCACGGGCTGAGCGCCCGAATTGCTGAAGCTTCCAACTTTTGGCTTGAACTTCCTATTTTGCCCTCAGTGTTATGTATGGCCTTAACTTGGCTTGAGGGTATTTTAGTCATTTCACTATGTCTTGTGAAAAACTATAAATAGAACACTTAGTCTTCATTTTTGATTAGCTAGATTTGAAAGATAGAAATTGAGAGAGAGTTAGCAAGGCCGAGCCTTCTAGTCCGAAGTGGATCGCTTCGTGAATCTTGTACGACTTGGAACCTATGGAGATTCATCGCTAGTGTGAAATCCTTGTAAGGTTCGAGTTTCACTTTCCCCCTTTGGATAATTAAATTCATGTTGTGAATCGTTTATCCAATTCTTTCTTCTATTTCTTGCCTTCCTCGTCTTGAATTTCTCGATATCTTATAGATATCTCGTATCTTGTTTCATCGCTTCCGCATCATTGTATCGTGTTTAGCTTCAGCGTATTTTTCCATTGCATCACTAATGAAACTCTATGCAAGGTGTTTGCCAACCTGATGGAAAGTGAATTTGAGATGAGCATGATGGGTGAGCTGAATTTCTTAGGCTTACAAATAAAGCAGACTCAGTAAGGAATTATGATTCATCAGCAAAAATACATAAAGGAACTATTGAAGAAATTTGAGATGGAAAGTACAAAGGACATGAGCACACCCAAAACGCCTGCAACAAAGCTAGACCTACACGAAACTAGTTCTCCTATTGATGAAACTAAATACAGAGGAATAATTGGTTCTCTCTTGTAGCTTACATCAAGTCGTCCAGTTATTGTTTATAACGTGGGTTTGTGTGCAAGGTTCTAGTCGCAAAGGAATCACACTTGTCTGCAGTCAAGAGAATCTTGAGATATTTGAAGGGAACTCAAGATTTTTGTTTATGGTATCCAAGAGGTGGAAATTTTTATCCAATTGGATTTGCAGATGCTAACTATACTGGTCATTTGGTAGACAAAAAAAGTACATCTATGATAGCATACTTCCTAGGTCTTTGTCTTGTATCTTGGGCTACAAAGAAGCAAAATTCAGTTGCTTTGTCCACAGTTGAAGATGAATATGTAGCAGCTGCTTCATGTTGCTCACAACTTTTGTGGATCAAGTAGCAGTTGGAGGATTTTGGAATAAAATGTGGACTTGTTCTAATGTATTGTGACAATACCAGTGCAGTCAACATTGCAAAGAACCATGTCCAATACGAGAGAACAAAACATATTGACATTAGGCATCAATTTATGATGAATTTTCGTGGACTAAGGATTAAATAGAAGATATTACTAAAGCTTTGAACATGTACATTTCAAAAGGAATAGGCTGGAGATAGGGATGATCAAGATACACTGAATGTCCTAGCACTTGGTTCTCTCGATGATCCACTAAAAAAAGTTTCTATCTTCACCTGTTTTAATCGAAAGCTTTTTGTTGACTCTACATTCAAAACTCTAAAAAGTTCGCTTGTTGACTTTGTTTAGAACCTGTTTCTATGTTGTAGATTCTAGCAAGATAAATCAAGATGGGATTATGTGTTATGCATAAGGGCATATACCTTCAGGTACGCATCTATTAACATAAACGTAATATATAATTGTCCTACGTGGCCTAGTCTCTCTCTAACCGCCGTAACTTAACGCCTGATCATTAGTCAACTTAAAATTTTGAATTCCTTGAATCAAGTGGCGTCAGTTCCTATAAGTGTAATCAATATTAACAACTTTTGCACATCTCATCAATCTGTTCCACTTCCCGATTTGGACGTTAACCCTTCATCTTCACCTTTAAGAAATCAAGAGGGGTTTGTTTACATTCATTGTTCACATTGCTAAAAACCCTAAACCTTATTCTGAAATTCTTTCTTCTCTATTTAAAAAAAAAATAAAAAATGCCGATTGCACCGAAAAGCTCTGTCACTACTACTTCACCAAAACCCAAAATAACTAAATCCAAACGAACATTGGGCTCGAAGCAAGTAGCAGCGAGTCGTTCAGTGGCAATGGCCAAAAGATTTGCAATGTTGAGAAAACGAAAGGTCGCTGATGAGGCTACAAGTCAGGGGGAACCGTTATAATAAATGACTGATACAAATCTGGTTGATGATTAAGTTTGATGATGAGGACTTGGGTAAAATATTGGGAATACCTTATGAAGGGTATTGCGAGTACTTGAGAAACTCGTGGCCGGTAAGTTTTGATGGTGTGTCGGCGTTGGAGGTCACTCTCAAGTTTGCAGGGAAGCCTGGGTTGTCCAGAGAAACCCAGGTAAAAAAGAAGGCTATTGTCCTATTCCATCAGCTGTTATTTTAGTTCGTGCCGAAGAAACTATTGCAGAGATCTGAACGCAAGAGTGAAGCCAATTTCATGGACCTGTTGGATAGAGATGTGCCTCTTAGTCTGCAAGGTTCAAAGATTCAGCATATTGGACGTGTGGGTGATGTGGCATTGGGAAAATATGCTATTGTATATGGGTTTCTTCTAGAAAAGGTCTTTGAGAACTTTGGGGTTCTTGCTGATAAGTACGCTAAACCTGACCACACTGATTGGTTTGAAAAGAACATCTTGAAGTTGTGTGACTATCAGATGGAAGGTGAACCTGCCAAAGAATCTATTAATCTTAATGATGATGCTGGGGAAGTTCTTGTTCTAGGGGTGGACAGAAGGATGGAGATCTATAGGAGGCAATTGGAGAGACAAGCAGAGGTTGCATGGCTGAATGCTGAGAATACTAGGCTTGACATGGAGTTAGAGAGAGCGAGGCAATACAACTCATAGAACATCATCAAGTTGCTTACTCACTTCAATATTACTATTGCTTCTTCGTCCCAAGCCTGAACAGTCCCTTTTAGATATATTCCCTCGTTCCTGCTTTGGTGGCATGTTAAGAAAATTGATATATTTTGTTTTATGCTTTGGATGCTTGCTTTAACGGTTTTCTAGTTTTGCATTATTAATCCCCGGTTTTAATATAATTTGACACATTTGTGCTAGCATCTTTGACCTGTGACAGATTCTTTAATTGTGAAGTTGACTGGCTACCCATTTGGCTCTAGAGTCGACTTAAAGTTTTTGTTGTTCAAGTTTTGAACTGTGATCGTTTTGATGATGCCAAAAATGGGAAGATGGAAATGTTGGGAAGTGTAGATTTGTGGCCTACTTTCTGTTTAACTATTTTTACCTGGTTTTTTTGTTTATTACTCCCCCCATCCCACTTTTTTTGTCATACTTTCCTTATTAGCCCGTACCAAAAAAATTATCATACTTCTAAATTTGGAAACAATTTAACTCCAAACTTACTGTTTGACTTATTTATAGCCACACAAATATCTATGACTCATTTTAGACCACAAGTTTCAAAAGTCTTCATTTTTTTATTAAATTTTGTGCCAAGTCAAACTACGACAAACAAAATGGGACGGAGGGAGTAGTAATTATGTACATGTTCTTCACCCATTGAAAATATTTACTTGTCATTATTGAAAATGGGGAATTTGTTAAAGTGTAGGTTTTGATGATTGACAAAAGAACGGTGAACCTGATTTGAGTACGAGTCATGAAAATATACACAGTTGGAGAGTTGGAGTTGATGAAGTCCAATTGATGTCATTGTTCTAGTTTGAGTAGGAAAAGAGAATGACTAAAGTCAAAAAATTCTTTTAATCCAAGACGGAGAAGGAAAGAAGAAAGGGAGCTGAAGCCTCTCCTAGACAAAATATGATTGAAGACTTAGGCAAAACAACTTAGACTCAATTATGGAAAGAATTGAAATAAACAAGGAAACGAGTACCAAAGTGGAAAAGGAGTTCGAACCCAAAGTGATAAAGGTTTTCTTGGAGCTCTATTGTACAAGTTCGTTTAAGCCAGACTATTAACGCATTCAAGAAATCTCTGAAAACAAAATTGAGAGCAAGTTCTTGTGAGAACAATTGAGTACAAGACAGAGGCAAGGCAGTAGAACCTGGAAGACATCGACTTTCTTATTGAGTCTGTTTGTCTAGTTTTTGTATTAGGAATTGAGTAGTAATTCAACCTGCTTATTTAGAAGCGTCATAGTAAAATACATTTGTAAGGAAAATTGTGTTTTTATAAGCTAGAGTTTTTGCTTAGAGGAATCTAGGTACTAGAGTATAGTTCCTTGGTTATAGAGTTGTAACCTAAAACATGCTCGTTTTCATAGTGGAAGAGTTTCTTAAATCCCAGAACTTGGGTCATGGTTTTTCTCCCTTGACCAAGGAATTTTTCACTTAAAAATATCTGTGCAAGTTGAATTCCGCAAAGTTTATTTTGTACGGATATTTAGTTGAACCTCATCGAGAACCTGGTTCTTTGTTAAAAGTTCAACTTAAGAGCAAGGTTCTTCGATAAAACGAAAGTCGTATAAGACACTATTCACCCCCTCTAGTATCTAGTAAAGGTGCACCAAGTACAACACAATATGATTGGGGGTAAATATAATAAAATGAAAATATTTTAGGGTTAAATAAGAAGCTAAATTAAATGCTGGAAAATAGCACAAGGAACGATGACTCTAACAAGTGAAGTGAGCACGCGCACACACACGTTGTAACAGCCCAAAGCCCGCCTGTGATAATGTCCGCTTTGGGCCTTGGCCCATATGGATTTAAAACGCGCCACTAGGATCTAAGGCATATATTCTTATATTCCTAGCATCTCTCCTGTGTTATGCCGATGTGAGATACTTAATCCTTAGTTGGGGTGTCACATACACCTCCTCTTATGGACTCAGCGTCCTCGCTGAGGTTTGCCCCCGCGTACCCGAGATTCGCCTAGACTCAGCACTGAAGTTTGCCACGCGTACCCGGGATTCGCCTAAACTCAATTGAACTCTAACCCACATCGACAAGGCTGACGCAGAGTGGCTCTGATACCATCTGTAACAACCCAGCCCACTAGTGATGCTGTCTGCTTTGGGTCCAGGCCCACACAGCTTTAAAATGCGTCGCTAGGGTCTAAGGCATGTATACTTATATACCCAGCATCTCTCATGTGTTGTGCCGATGTGGGATACTTAACCCTTAGCTGGCCCCAACTAAGGGTTAAGTCATCGGCACAACACATGAGAGATGCTGGGTATATAAGTATACATGCCTTAGACCCTAGCGACGCGTTTTAAAACCGTGTAGGCCTAGGCTCAAAGCGGACAGTATCACTAGCGGACTTGAGCTGTGACACACCCAATCACTCAGTCACTCTCTCTCTCTCTCACACACACACATATATATAATTGACTACTGTTTCTGAACAAAAATTATGGATCTTGAGGTCTAGCTTCCACGCTTCGACCCATTAATCATTGTTACTATTTAAAAAGAAGTTATCGTCATTTTACCAAAATCATGTCAATTGAAGTAAGCCAACTCTATAGAGTGGTTGGTGCTGGCAACTAGAAACACTCTTGGGCATTAATTTATAGATTTCAGGGCAGGTTTATAAATATATCGTTTGAGATTCAAGACTCTTTATTTTTTATTTCACTTCTCAAGGTCATGGTACGAGCCAAGAGAAGAGTTTCACCCAAATCGCTTTCCAACCCTCAAGATTCTCAAATCTCTCAAGAATGCATATCCTAGAAAATGAGATTTTCCTACCAAGAGATTGACGTTGTTGGAACATATTGATCATTTGACGTCGTTTGTAATATAAATTTGTCATAAATAAATAGTAGTAGTAATAAATAAAACATGTATAAGTGTGAGTGAAACGACCTTACGTAGTCGTTTCGGGAGTTAGGACTCCGATTGACGTGCCGATAATTTTAAAATCTTCGTAAGGTCTATTAGGACCTGTCTGTAAAATTTAAGCTAAATCAGACCTCGTTTGGTACGTATCGGAAGAAGATTTCAGTTTTTATTGTCGATAAATATTAAAAAGAGATTTTCGAGCTCGATGTTGGCGAATGAACTCCGATTCGAAATCCAAAAGCGCCGTTAGGTTCGTATGATTATTTGTGACTTTTGCGAACTTTTGAAAGTGAATTTCGAGGTTGTTCGGCTAGTTTCCGCTAAAATACCGAAAGTTAAATAATTTGACCTTTTTACATTTAATTTGCATATTGAGTTTCGGGAATCCGATTTGAGATCCGCCTTAGCAAGTGTGTTGCATAAATTTCGTAAAACTTGTATGTAAAAGTTCGAATTATTTTGAGTATCATAGGGTACCGTTTTAATTTTCGATTAAAAAAGAAAATATAAAAGTAAAAGAAAATAAAAGAAAAGAAAAAGTCAAAAAAAAGAAAAACAAGAAGGGCGGTGGGTGGCTAAGGGATATAAAATCCCTTAGCTTATCGTGAAGGAACAGAAACAAAACGAGAAACAAGGAACAGAAACGAAGCAGAAAAGAAGAATGCCAGAAAATGAGAAAATAGCCGGAGAAAGATAGAATTTTCACCCCGAAACATTCAGGTAATGATCTTAATGCATTATTTGAGTTTATTACATGTGTTTGAATATATTTTTACGGTAGGAATTGGGATATTAGACATCGTTTTAATAAGTTCAATTAATAGTTTAAAGGGTCAATTGGACCCCGATAATGGAATTGATTATATATTCGTACTCAGTGAGTTATGGGCAATATATAAATGCAATTTATTTAGGGTATGGTTATGTGACCTTAAACCCTGTACATAGGTCTGGCCTGCGTATTGCGTATGCGAATAGGGTATCAGGTTCCTAACCGGATTGCCCTAAGATGTGAGGAATGAAGCTTTTAACCTAATTTGATATATTTTATGCTTATTGAATAAGCAGGATCGTTTGGCAATGAACCCAAAAGATAATGAGGTTGTTTAGTAGCAATGCTAGCTTTGGAACAAGGTATGTGTTTATATCCATTTCTTTGGAGGCACCTGGCCTCGTGGATTTTCTACCACGTGTTCCTTACGTGTGTAGCTGCCGATAGGCGTACTCATTACGGCTTAGCTTTGGATTTAATTGTATATTATATGTTATGTCCTGTTGTCGGTATTGCATTGAGGATCTGAGCATTGTACTCTGGCTGTGAGTTGGTATCTACTTCCCGGCTGTCGATGAGAGTCCCGCGCCGTGTGAAGGGTTATTATTGTATCATATTGCATTCATATGCATTATATGTCATTCATATGCATTACATTGCATATCATATTGGGTGCAGGAGTATTCCGCCCAGGAGAGTGCAGGAGTATTCCGCCTCTGGTTTACATTATATCGGGTGCAGGAGTATTCCGCCACAGGAGAGTGCATGAGTATTCCGCCTCTGATTTACATTATATCGGGTGCAGGGGTATTCCGCCCCAGGAGCAGGAGTATTCCGCTCTTATGTTAGATACTGAGTGCAGGAGTATTCCGCCTCAGCTTTACATTATATTGGGTACAGGAGTATTCCGCCTCAGGAGCAGGAGTATTCCACTCTTATGTCAGATACTGAGTGCAGGAGTATTCTGCCTCAGCTTTATATTATATCGGGTGCAGGAGTATTCCGCCCCAGGAGCAGGAGTATTCCGCTCTTATATCAGATACTGAGTGCAGGAGTATTCCGCCTCAACTTTATATTATATCGGGTGCAGGACTGTTCCGCCCCAGAGTGCAGCAGTATTCCACCTCTAGTTTATATCATATTAGGTGCAGGAGTATTCCGCGCCAGGAGCATGAGTATTCCGCTCTAGTTGGTTATCAGATTGGATTCCCCTCGAATGCAGGAGTATTCCGCTTCGGGATGGGGTTATGGGCACATGTGACCTTTTGCATCATATTTCATTTCATTTCATACCATTGTGTAGACTTGTGGTACATAATTACTGTTCTGCTTATACGTGCATTGCTTATTTGTTGATATGTTTTTGGCTCGTATTCCTGGTTGAGTTTATGGTTTCATACGTGTTTCCGGTTATTATCTGGCTCTGCCTTTTTATAATTTAAATAAGAGAAATTTGGTTTATCTGTTTCTTCTCCCTGGCTAGCTATCCTATTCTTTGAGATGGCTAGTCTGCCCCACTTATTGAGTCCTTTTGAGTCACACTTGTTTGTTGTTTGTTTCTTGTCTATCTATTTCATTTCGGTAGGTTCGCTCCAGGATTGAGTTCGCCACGTTGTGAAGGAGCGAAGACGACTTCAGCTGTCAGGGTGAGCCAGCTTTTATTCAGGATGGCCACCAGTTTTGTGTTTATTATTTCAGTTGCATTTTTCTCCTTTCAGGAGGTATCTGTCTTCTTTCTTACTCTTAGATGTCTAGTCTGGATAGACCTAAACCTAGTATGTTGGGCAGTCAGCTGTAATTTCTTTTGTACAGCTTAGAGGTATCAGTATGTCGTTGGTTTTTCTAAGTCTTATTCTTATTTATGAGTTAGATTTATATTCATTTTCCTAATTCAGTTGTTAAGGGTTCGCCTGACGGGTCTAGGGGAGGATGTCGGGAGCCCGCACGGCCTAGCCAAAAATTCGGGTCGTGTCAGTTGGTATCAGAGCCTGGTTTAGAGTCTATCCAGACTAAAACAGTGTCTAGTAGAGTCTCGCTGATGGGTACTCCGTACTTATCTACGAGAGGCTATGATGGTATTTAGGAAGTTTCACTTCCTTTATTTCTGATCGTGCATCGGTCTAGGATTCAAAAGTATTTTCGTTAATTCGTTAATTCCTTCATGGTAATTGTGAACCCTCGTGCGACAAATCAGCAAACGGAATGAAATCAAGACGAAGCAGTCTAGCCCGGGGCTAGCACTGACGAAGCCCCGAGAGTTTTGATCGTGCTGACGATCTAGTCACGGAGGTCCTAGCCGTACGAGCTCGCGATGGGCAAGGGAGCAGGGCCTTGTGGTTCCCTTAACTCTCTACGATGCTTTCACGAGAATCTTGGTGACGCAGATACCGCCAAAACCTATTATTCGCTAGGCAGCTTATTAGGTTGCTGCAGATGCAGATGTTCGGTGTCAAGGAGCTCCTATTCCAGTTCTTAATATTGCCGTAGTACAGTATGTTCCGGAGGCAGCATGTGTTGTGCCTCTAGTTATTCTGGCTGGTTAGCTAGCCCAAGTAATGGCTCGGTCCGAGTATTTGAAAAGGCTGCATTATTTTACCCAATTGAACCTTCCGATATTCTTAAGCCATGCATCAGATAATCCATGTTTAAATTTTAAAATACAATGATGTCAGTGTATCCTTCAGGCTCTTTATTATATCGAGCGGTATGGTGTTGATTATTCTGCTTTCTAATTTCAAGGTCCAGCCCTGGATTGGTTGACCGCTCTCTTATTAGCTAACTTGGTTCGATTTTTCTTCTAGATTCGTGAAAAAGTTCCTTTCGAGTAGCGAGCGAGATGAAGAGTGTTGCCAGTTTGAGTGGATTAGACAAGGTAGCCTGTCGGTTTGCCTGTTGGTTTCAAAATATGAGATTGAATTCTATAGAATGGCTGAATATGCATTAGAACTAGTCCATGAGCCGTTCGAGAGATTGAAAGATTTATTGATGATATTTTTTTTTCCTTGAGATCCCAGATGGCTCTAGAGATTGAGGTCGGGATTTCATTTGATGTTGTTGTTGATATTGCCTGAAGGTATGAGGCATACCATAACTTAGAGCGGGAGAGCAAGAGATCTCGGGGCCCTAGTGGGCAACCATGGCACCTCATTTGGAGGTAAGAGTTCTGATTATTTGGGAGGTCACCTTCCAGATTATCTCTGCTTGTGTCACGCGATTCTTAGAGTGCGCCAGTAGTTCGTCAATATCAGACCCAGATTTTCTCTTGGTAGCTATCAACAATCTGTCCAGCTTCCATTTTCACTGAAAAGGTATTACCATTGTCGCGAGCCTGTCATCTTTGGTGGAGTTCTCCATTACTCCAGCAAGTAGGCAGTCATCCTTTCTCTTGTCATCAGGCACTTGCACAGTCGCAGGCAATTTCATTTAGATCTCAATCAGCCGGAGAAATGCCACCATCCAGTAGAGGTTGAGAGCGTGGTGGCAGTGGTTCTTCAGAAGATGATTATCAGGGTAGTGGCTCAGCTCCGCTGCAGAGGCAGTTCTATGAACTGCTAGTCTGGCAGGATGCTGAGACATCCGATGTAGTAGACCCAAGTATTTCTTCTTCCCTTAAATGTGAGTAAGATTTGATTCTTCCGGTCGATCTACAAATGGGGTGTCCTATCATATTTCCATGGTTTCTTTTGATGTCGTTTCTATTAAGAATTAGTTGCGGTAGAGGGGTGAGCTTCTGATATGATATATTCCTGGCATTTATGATGACCCTGCTAGATTATCTGGTTTAAATATGAGAGATTTGTGAGTGAGTATCGGTATTATTTGCTTGGCATCTTGTTGTCCCTCATTCTGTTATAATGTCAAGTCAGTCTACCTCTTTTTGGAACTTAGTGTCGGTAGGATGATGGGATTCTTATTCGTCACATTCAGAAATTGTCATTGTTTCTTCCGGTGTAAAGTGGTTAGTAAGTAATACTCGATCTATGTGTCTCCTCTTGGTTCAAGACGCTAGTAGAGTCATGTTGTTCTACAAGTTTGTTTCGGTATAAAATGGTTTTCTTGTAAATTATCAGAGTTTCCTTTTTATAGGAAGGTTAAGTTGACATAGATTTTGTTCCATAAAGCTCATTTAATATCTATTTCTTCAATTGCGATTCTTCGATTAGCCTGATTCGTAAGTAGTCTAGCTTTAGTAGCCAAATAAATAAGAAGAAGAGCTTCATAAAGCTCTAATTATTTCTATCCTCAGTCCGTTTCCATCTCTTCTTTATTCGGCACTAGTGAACTTAGGCGGTCAGTGACCTATTGTGATGTTCCCTGCTTTGAGCCAGAGTGCGTCCCAAGGTAGCCGGGTAAGCACATTGTCATTTTTCAAGGCTACTAAGGTAATGAGAGGCGTCATTTGACCTTTGATTTGATCCATCAGGTGTTGGTTCTTATAGAAAATGTATGGAGTTGTGACTCGAGAGTTGCGACTGTTTGGCAACTCGAAAAGGTAGTTGGTAGCTTAGGTCTGCCTACGTTCAGCCTTTAACTAAATCTTCTTTAGTCCAGCTGACTGTGCGGGGATGGTTATTCCTATTCAAATAGCTGCATGAGTTTGTGCTTTAAGTGGAGGAGTCTTCTTCCAAATACTGAATGGTAATACTAAATCTCTAAGGCGTTGATACCACTTTTGTCACGACCCAACCTGTGGCCATGACAGAAACCTACAATGAGTGTCAATCATTGCTAAACCCACTAATAATCTATTAATGATAGAGATAAGCTGGCAACCTGATCATATATACATACCTGTCTGCTGAAAGTATAAGGTCTGGAAAGATGACACGACTTTAACTTGCTGGCAATTAGAACACTGAGCCACAAATTCTGCTATGTCACACTTCATTCCGTCCCACCAATAAATCTGCTCAAGATCATGGTACATCTTAGTCAAACCTGGATGAACAATGTATTTGGAATAATATGCCTCTATCATAATCTGTCCACGTAAATCTGCAACATCAGGAACACAAAGTCTATCTTTATACATGAGAACACCGTTAGTAGTAACCCTGTATGGTCACTCCGGTTTTCTTCTGGTTATCTATCTGTACTGATGCAGGGAAAAAAACGAGCGGAAGCTAATAACGAGATGAAAATGCGGAAGCTAAAACAAGATAGGCGATATCGATGAAGATATCGAGATAAAAAGCAAGACGAGGCTTGAACGTTTACCTAAGTAGCACCGAGGAACTCGTCTCGATACACCCCGGGTGAAGTCAAGGATCACCTATACTACGCAACTACCCTCAAGAGGCACTCGCCTCTCGCAAATAGAATGATCAAAGAGGTTTCGATGTTCAACTTGGATTCTACCAAGTGAAATCATGCCCGCTCACGGGTTCTTCATTGAGATTCACTCAAGAAATTCATCATTCTAAATTCAAAGTTGTGTAAATGAAATGAAATGCCTAAGGCTCTATTTATAGGCCCTTTCTAAGACTAAAGTAAATGACTAAAGTGCCCTCAAGTGAGGTTAATACATAAAAGGCCACTTAGGGCTAAAATAGGAAATACACCCAAAACTAGTAAAATCCCGCATTGGTGTCACAGGGGGTAGGCGGTCCGCCTCCCCCAGCTAGGCGGCCGCCCCTTGTAAATCTTCAGTGGGTGGGCGGTCGCCCCAAATGCTGAGGTGCTCCGCCTCTCCGAGATCCAGAGAGCTGACTTTTGGTAGGCGCTCCGCCTCCTCTGTGAGGCGCTCCGCCTCATCCTGGGACTTGTGAAAGAGGCTCAAAATGAGCTTGGGATGGCTCCCCTTGGAGCCCAAGTGGTCCTCCTTCCATGGTGCCCCAATGCATGATCTTCAATGTGGTTTCGGAGCCCTTCACTTGCATCCTTTGTGCTCTCGAGCTTGGCTCTTGATGGTTGGCGCTATGGCTCTAATTTGCCCGGCATCATCCTCCCCTTCTTGAAAGGATTTCGTCCTCGAAATCGAACCATCAAGTCCTACAATCAAAGACAAGCACAACAAAAGTTTCCTACTTCACAAGTAGGTTAGCTTAACAAGAATGAGTGCAAATGGTGTGGAAAACACACTCTTGTGATAGAGCCAAGTATCAATAATGATGAAAAAGCTCACGTCTCCCAAGGAGACGACAAGTACTTGACTTAGAAAAGAAATGCACTCAACACAAGAACGAGCAAAAAGATCATTAGGACATGGAATATGCAAGATCAATTTATCACTAATCCTATGATCCCTAAGCTCATATCCAACACACCAAACCTTCAATGCAATACTTTCACAATGGGGCATAATGGTTTTGGCATGCTCAATTCTCAAAGTGTGGTTAACATGTGGGATGGGATAGTCAAAGTAGTGCAATTCACAATTAGCATCAAATACCCCCACTCCCCTTCTTAAAAGCTCTCATACTCACACTATGAGATTCCTCCTCACCTCTAATTTCATCCTCAAGACAACCCTCCTCACAAGGTAAACTCTCAAGGAAGGCATTAATAATGGCCTCTTCATCATCATAACCCGAACCAACAAGAGTAGGGTCACTAGAAGAATCATCTACTTCACTCGAAGCTTCAAACAAAGAGTTGTCTATGGGATCAAATCCCTCACACCATGGAGGTTCCAACTCATTCCCAACTCTAGCTCGATACAACTCACCACCACAAATAAGGATGCTCTCAAACAATGGAAATATAAAAGCATGCACCTCAATTTCATGGTCAAGCAAAAGCATAGTATCATAGCTAGGTTCATCACCCGCACTTGAGGAGTCATCAAATATAATTCGATCCATCTCATCCACTAGGGACTCCTCAAGGTCAATACTTTCCCCACTACAACACATAGGTCCACCAAAGGCAATAAAATCAATAAGGGCATGGTCAAACAACTCATCTTCCCCTCTATCAAAAATTGGTGGTGTGTCATAACAAGGCTCACAAGTATAGTCAACTACCATTTCCTCGCTAAAGAGAGGTTCATTGAATATCGAGCTCACATCACGATGTGGCTTATCAATCCTCTCAACTAGCGGTTCACGTGCACACACAAGTTGACTATTCGACTCTACGCTAGTTGCAATTTCATAAAATGCAACACAAGTATCAACTAGCATTGAGTCTTCACAAGACAAGGAATGATCATGTTCATAAGAAGGTGAAGAAACACTTACACTTGAGTAGCTCCCGTGAGTACTCACATCGCGTGACGTGTCATGTTCAAGTCCTCCTTCATCAAACTCACAATCAAGATCTCCATCCTCTTGTCTTCCTCCCAAGGCAAACGGTTGAGGCTCCAATAGTTCGCCTCCAAGAGTACCTACACAAAAGCTATAGCAAGAAGGAGAAGAGAACATATGGTTAGGACAAAGGGTGCCCTCACTCTCAATTTGTTTTTCCTCTCCTCTTCTTTCTTTTAATCCGCTCTCATGTGCAAGTGCATAGGGGTGAGATCTAAGAATGTCATCACCTCGCTCACCTCCCCCAACTCCCTCATTTGCCATTGGTTGGCTCATAGGAGTAGTATACTTACTCTTAGAGTGAGTAACTACACCATCTTGGGGAATGCCCAAGTTGTGGGGAATGCCCACTTGTTGGGGAATGCCCAACGGTTGGGGAATGCCCAACTTTCCTTCACTAATGCCTTTTTTGGCATCTTTTTGGACACTCGGGGTCCATTCCTCTTCGAGGCGATCAAACCTCGAGCTTATGGATCTCACCTCGGCCAAGAGGTAGGCCAAAGTGCTTACTGGGACCTTGATGGTATCGTATACGTCTCCGGCCATGTACCTACAAAAATTAAAGACAAGAGAAAGAGATTAGAGTAAAAACCTCACTCGCTCCCTCACCTTTGGAATGTCACTCGGGTACACTCGATTTAGTGGGTGGTAGGATCACTCAAGCTTGATTTCAAAGGCTTCCTCGTAGTTGAACAACCACCTCAATAACCACTCAAGTCACATGAACCAAATACTCTTCGGGGTGAGTGGAATCGATGGGACTCGATGGACGAACGGCTATATGAGTGAGCACTTGAAGCAAAAATTTTCTACGAGGCTTCATTGAGTTCTACTCTCCTCTACGCTCAAGAGTTAGTGTCTTTCGAGTAGGCCAATTACCCTAGAAACACTAACCAAGAAGCCCGGAGGCAAACAACAAGTGAAAACCTAGGAAAAAACTACCCGGAAACAAGTAACAGGGGGAGGCGCTCCGCCCAGAGGGGGAGGCGCTCCGCCTACCAAAGTCCAGAGAAGGACTTTTGCTGAGGCGGTCCGCCTAAATCGTGAGGCGGTCCGCCTAAAGCTGAAGTTGCAGCTTTTCAACTACGGGTTTTTGGCTTTTTGCACCCAAATTTTCCAACGATTTCAACCCGTTACTCAATTCCAATGATACCCAATGGTGTATTCAACTATGATAAATAATCCCCAATAGTTTTTAACTTCAAACAACCAACAACAAGATTGATTCAAGTTTTGAAGCAAAATTTTCAAAGTTTTCAAGAATTTGGGATTTCAAGAATCTCGATTTTCAATCCGTAACACCAAAACATGTTATAAGGGTATCAAATCAACGGGTTAACAATATAGAACAATCCCCAATAACTTTAAACACTTGGGGAATCAAATCCAACCCGATCTACCAATTTTTTCAACTTTTCAACTTTTTCACTTTTTTTGTTTTTTCTTCAAATCTTCAAGAACAAAAACATAAACACAACAACAATAAGAACAAGACCGAGGATTCGTAAGAATGAAGCCTAGCCGTGCTCTGATACAACCTGATGCAGGGAAAAAAACGAGCGGAAGCTAATAACGAGATGAAAATGCGGAAGCTAAAACAAGATAGACGATATGGATGAAGATATCGAGATAAAAAGCAAGACGAGGCTTGAACGTTTACCTAAGTAGCACCGAGGAACTCGTCTCGATACACCTCGGGTGAAGTCAAGGATCACCTATACTACGCAACTACCCTCAAGAGGCACTCTGCTCTCGCAAATGGAATGATCAAAGAGGTTTCGATGTTCAACTTGGATTCTACCAAGTGAAATCATGCCCGCTCACAGGTTCTTCATTGAGATTCACTCAAGAAATTCATCATTCTATATTCAAAGTTGTGTAAATGAAATAAAATGCCTAAGGCTCTATTTATAGGCCCTTTCTAAGACTAAAGTAAATGACTAAAGTGCCCTCAAGTGAGGTTAATACATAAAAGGCCACTTAGGGCTAAAATAGGAAATACACCCAAAACTAGTAAAATCCCGCATTGGTGTCACAGGGGGTAGGCGGTCCGCCTCCCCCAGCTAGGCGGCCGCCCCTTGTAAATCTTCAGTGGGTGGGCGGTCGCCCCAAATGCTGAGGCGCTCCGCCTCTCCGAGATCCAGAGAGCTGACTTTTGGTAGGCGCTCCGCCTCCTCTGTGAGGCGCTCCGCCTCATCCTGGGACTTGTGAAAGAGGCTCAAAATGAGCTTGGGATGGCTCCCCTTGGAGCCCAAGTGGTCCTCCATCCATGGTGCCCCAATGCATGATCTTCAATGTGGTTTCGGAGCCCTTCACTTGCATCCTTTGTGCTCTCGAGCTTGGCTCTTGATGGTTGGCGCTATGGCTCTAATTTGCCTGGCATCATCCTCCCCTTCTTGAAAGGATTTCATCCTCGAAATCAAACCATCAAGTCCTACAATCAAAGACAAGCACAACAAAAGTTTCCTACTTCACAAGTAGGTTCGCTTAACAAGAATGAGTGCAACTGGTGTGGAAAACACACTCTTGTGATAGAGCCAAGTATCAATAATGATGAAAAAGCTCACGTCTCCCAAGGAGACGACAAGTACTTGACTTAGCAAAGAAATGCACTCAACACAAGAACGAGCAAAAAGATCATTAGGACATGGAATATGCAAGATCAATTTATCACTAATCCTATGATCCCTAAGCTCATAGCCAACACACCAAACCTTCAATGCAATACTTTCACAATGGGGCATAATGGTTTTGGCATGCTCAATTCTCAAAGTGTGGTTAACATGTGGGATGAGATAGTCAAAGTAGTGCAATTCACAATTAGCATCAAATACCCCCACTCCCCTTCTTAAAAGCTCTCATACTCACACTATGAGATTCCTCCTCACCTCTAATTTCATCCTCAAGACAACCCTCCTCACAAGGTAAACTCTCAAGGAAGGCATTAATAATGGCCTCTTCATCATCATAACCCGAACCAACAAGAGTAGGGTCACTAGAAGAATCATCTACCTCACTCGAAGCTTCAAACAAAGAGTTGTCTATGGGATCAAATCCCTCACACCATGGAGGTTCCAACTCATTCCCAACTCTAGCTCGATACAACTCACCACCACAAATAAGGATGCTCTCAAACAATGGAAATATAAAAGCATGCACCTCAATTTCATGGTCAAGCAAAAGCATAGTATCATAGCTAGGTTCATCACCCGCACTTGAGGAGTCATCAAATATAATTCGATCCATCTCATCCACTAGGGACTCCTCAAGGTCAATACTTTCCCCACTACAACACATAGGTCCACCAAAGGCAATAAAATCAATAAGGGCATGGTCAAACAACTCATCTTCCCCTCTATCAAAAATTGGTGGTGTGTCATAACAAGGCTCACAAGTATAGTCAACTACCATTTCCTCGCTAAAGAGAGGTTCATTGAATATCGAGCTCACATCACGATGTGGCTTATCAATCCTCTCAACTAGCGGTTCACGTGCACACACAAGTTGACTATTCGACTCTACGCTAGTTGCGATTTCATAAAATGCAACACAAGTATCAACTAGTATTGAGTCTTCACAAGACAAGGAATGATCATGTTCATAAGAAGGTGAAGAAACACTTACACCTGAGTGGCTCCCGTGAGTACTCACATCGCGTGAAGTGTCATGTTCAAGTCCTCCTTCATCAAACTCACAATCAAGATCTCCATCCTCTTGTCTTCCTCCCAAGGCAAACGGTTGAGGCTCCAATAGTTCGCCTCCAAGAGTACCTACACAAAAGCTATAGCAAGAAGGAGAAGAGAACATATGGTTAGGACAAAGGGTGCCCTCACTCTCAATTTGTTTTTCCTCTCCTCTTCTTTCTTTTAATCCGCTCTCATGTGCAAGTGCATAGGGGTGAGATCTAAGAATGTCATCACCTCGCTCACCTCCCCCAACTCCCTCATTTGCCATTGGTTGGCTCATAGGAGTAGTATACTTACTCTTAGAGTGAGTAACTACACCATCTTGGGGAATGCCCAAGTTGTGGGGAATGCCCACTTGTTGGGGAATGCCCAACGGTTGGGGAATGCCCAACTTTCCTTCACTAATGCCTTTTTTGGCATCTTTTTGGACACTCGGGGTCCATTCCTCTTCGAGGCGATCAAACCTCGAGCTTATGGATCTCACCTTGGCCAAGAGGTAGGCCAAAGTGCTTACCGGGACCTTGATGGTATCGTATACGTCTCCGGCCATGTACCTACAAAAATTAAAGACAAGAGAAAGAGATTAGAGTAAAAACCTCACTCGCTCCCTCACCTTTGGAATGTCACTCGGGTACACTCGATTTAGTGGGTGGTAGGATCACTCAAGCTTGATTTCAAAGGCTTCCTCGTAGTTGAACAACCACCTCAATAACCACTCAAGTCACATGAACCAAATACTCTTCGGGGTGAGTGGAATCGATGGGACTCGATGGACGAACGGCTATATGAGTGAGCATTTGAAGCAAAAATTTTCTACGAGGCTTCTTTGAGTTCTACTCTCCTCTAGGCACGAATGTCCTAATACGCTCAAGAGTTAGTGTCTTTCGAGTAGGCCAATTACCCTAGAAACACTAACCAAGAAGCCCGGAGGCAAACAACAAGTGAAAACCTAGGAAAAAACTACCCGAAAACAAGTAACAGGGGGAGGCGCTCCGCCCAGAGGGGGAGGCGCTCCGCCTACCAAAGTCCAGAGAAGGACTTTTGCTGAGGCGGTCCGCCTAAATCGTGAGGCGGTCTGCCTAAAGCTGAAGCTGCAGCTTTTCAACTACGGGTTTTTGGCTTTTTGCACCCAAATTTTCCAACGATTTCAACCCGTTACTCAATTCCAAAGATACCCAATGGTGTATTCAACTATGATAAACAATCCCCAATAGTTTTTAACTTCAAACAACCAACAACAAGATTGATTCAAGTTTTGAAGCAAAATTTTCAAAGTTTTCAAGAATTTGGGATTTCAAGAATCTGGATTTTCAATCCGTAACACCAAAACATGTTAGGGTATCAAATCAACGGGTTAATAATATAGAACAATCCTCAATAACTTTAAACACTTGGGGAATCAAATCCAACCCGATCTACCAATTTTTTTCAACTTTTCAACTTTTTCACTTTTTTTGTTTTTTTTTCAAATCTACAAGAACAAAAACATAAACACAACAACAATAAGAACAAGACCGAGGATTCGTAAGAATGAAACCTAGCCGTGCTCTGATACCAACTGATGCAGGGAAAAAAACGAGCGGAAGCTAATAACGAGATGAAAATGCGGAAGCTAAAACAAGATAGGCGATATCGATGAAGATATCGAGATAAAAAGCAAGACGAGGCTTGAACGTTTACCTAAGTAGCACCGAGGAACTCGTCTCGATACACCCCGGGTGAAGTCAAGGATCACTTATACTACGCAACTACCCTCAAGAGGCACTCTGCTCTCGCAAATGGAATGATCAAAGAGGTTTCGATGTTCAACTTGGATTCTACCAAGTGAAATCATGCCCGCTCACGGGTTCTTCATTGAGATTCACTCAAGAAATTCATCATTCTATATTCAAAGTTGTGTAAATGAAATGAAATGCCTAAGGCTCTATTTATAGGCCCTTTCTAAGACTAAAGTAAATGACTAAAGTGCCCTCAAGTGAGGTTAATACATAAAAGGCCACTTAGGGCTAAAATAGGAAATACACCCAAAACTAGTAAAATCCCGCATTGGTGTCACAGGGGGTAGGCGGTCCGCCTCCCCCAGCTAGGCGGCCGCCCCTTGTAAATCTTCAGTGGGTGGGCGGTCGCCCCAAATGCTGAGGCGCTCCGCCTCTCCGAGATCCAGAGAGCTGACTTTTGGTAGGCGCTCCGCCTCCTCTGTGAGGCGCTCCGCCTCATCCTGGGACTTGTGAAAGAGGCTCAAAATGAGCTTGGGATGGCTCCCCTTGGAGCCCAAGTGGTCCTCCATCCATGGTGCCCCAATGCATGATCTTCAATGTGGTTTCGGAGCCCTTCACTTGCATCCTTTGTGCTCTCGAGCTTGGCTCTTGATGGTTGGCGCTATGGCTCTAATTTGCCCGGCATCATGTACTCAACTAGAACTGGATCCTCATACTGATGCTGTTTTACTTCATGAAAATTTAGAGTTAAAGGTCTAGTGCAGCTTGTCGTCCATCCATCATTGGCATATCTCCTTCACACCTCAACTCTTTGAGAAGTTACTTTAGCATTATAAGTGCACATGTAATCAACTTTGTTCCTGGTATTCTGCCTCAGCTCATGGTCCAACTACATGCCTCTTTTATTTTCACTTTTTCAAGTCATAATATTTTCAATTCAAAGACAATACCCTGAAGTAGATGTTCAGTCTAAAGATCATTCTGGGTCTACATCATACTATCCAGTAGTATTTGCATGATCCTTATCCTTATATGATAGACCCTGTTCAGATGAACCTTTGACATACATTAGGATATGAGTAACTACATTCCCACAAGGAGCTTGCGGAACAACACTAACATCAACTGAGATGTTGCATAGTGCGTTCGTAAAAATAATATAGCTTGCATCAAATCTTCTATAGTGTGTAGTGACAAGGTACTTCAAAAGCTCCCCTATTGCATCAAGCGTAAGTTAATTCTTAGTTCCATCGACATGTTCTATATCGAAAGGTATATCGAAGAGGTGATTATCGACTGAATCACGTTAACTCATTCAAAGTTCCGTGCATCTTTACTTAAAAAATGTAGAACTCTCTTCTCGTGATCGAGGAAGGATCAGCTTAGTCAGAATAAGCTGTGCAATGGTATTATCATATTATCCAGATATATTTTATTTCAAAAGTACGATGTGCGATTCTGATCTTGTAATCAGGAGATAAGGCTCGTGGAGTAGCTTATGAAGGTCCTGTAGGCTCGTTCGAGGACGAACGAGAGTCTAAGTGGAGGAGAATGAAACGGCCTTAGGTAGTCGTTTCGGAAGAAGATTTCAGTTTTTATTGTCGATAAATATTAAAAAGAGATTTTCGAGCTCGATTTTGGCGAATGAACTCCGATTCGAAATCCGAAAGCGCCGTTAGGTTCGTATGATTATTTGTGACTTTTGTGAACTTTCGAAAGTGAATTTCGAGGTTGTTCGGCTAGTTTCCGCTAAAATGCCGAAAGATAAATAATTTGACATTTTTCCATTTAATTTGCATATTGAGTTTTGGGAGTCCGATTTGAGATCCGCCTTAGCAAGTGTGTTCATAAATTTCATATAACTTGTATGTAAATGTTGGAATTATTTCGAGTATCATAGGGTACCGTTTTAATTTTCGATTAAGAAAAGAAAATATAAAAGTAAAAGAAAATAAAAGAAAAGAAAAAGACAAAAAAAAAAAAAGCAAGAAGGGCTGTGGATGGCTAAGGGATATAAAATCCCTTAGCTTATCATGAAGGAACAAAAACGAAGCAGAAACAAAAAATGCCAGAAAATGAGAAAAGAGCCGGAGAAAGATAGAATTTTCACCCCGAAACATTCAGGTAATGATCTTAATGCATAATTTGAGTTTATTACGTGTGTTTGAATATATTTTTACGGTAGTAATTGGGATATTAGACATCGTTTTAATAAGTTCAGTTAATAGTTTAAAGGGTCAATTGGACCCCGATAATGGAATTGATTATATATTCGTACTCAGTGAGTTATGGGCAACATATAAATGAAATTTATTTAGGGTTTGGTTATGTGACCTTAAACCCTGTACATAGGCCTGGCCTGCGTATTGCGTATGCAAATAGGGTATCAGGTTCCTAACCGGATTGTCCTAAGATGTGAGGAATGAAGCTTTTAACCTAATTTCATATATTTTATGCTTATTGAATAAGCAGGATCGTTTGGAAATGAACCCAAAAGATAATGAGGTTGTTGAGTAGCAATGCTAGCTTTGGAATAAGGTATGTGTTTATATCCATTTCTTTGGAGGCACCTGGCCTCGTGGATTTTCGACCACGTGTTCCTTACGTGTATAGCTGCCGATAGGCGTACTCATTACGCATTAGCTTTGGATTTACATTGTATATTATATGTTATGTCCTGTTGTTGGTATTGCATTGAAGATCTAAGCATTGTACTCTGGCTGTGAGTTGGCATCTACTTCCCGGCTGTCGATGAGAGTCCCGCGCTGGTGAAGGGTTATTATTACATCATATTGCATTCATATGCATTATACGTCATTCATATGCATTACATTGCATATCATATTGGGTGCAGGAGTATTCCGCCCCAGGAGTGATGCCGGGCAATCCACCACGAGGAGGCCATTCACTCGGAGCCAAGTCAAGGATGTCCAAGAGGTGCATTTATACTTGGTGAGGAGACCATTGGGAAAACGTTCCGGATGATCTCAGCTCTAGGCCTCACGCCTAAGGAAGAGGAGGGCCTCCCAGCACAGCCAGGCACCCCGCCTAGCCCAGGCGCCCCGCCTGGGAAGCTCACTGCCTAAGAGTGCAAAAGTGCACAGGCGGACCGCCCAGCTAGGCGCCCCTGCCCAGGTGCCCGCCTACCCAGGCCTTCCTCCAGGCGCCCCTCCCAGACCCAGCACAAGTCAGGCGCCCCTCCCAGCTTCAGGCGCCCCTCACAGCTGCTGGACTTATGTTTCTTTTTACTGTTTTGCCCTACGTGGCTTATGTGTTGAACCTTATTAGTAAGGGTATTTATATCATTGTGTAAGCTTGGGAAACACTATAAAAACCCAAGTATAGCTACTTTGGACACTTAGCTTATTATTGATGAATGTGAAACTCTCTTTGAGATTGAATGAAAAGAACCTATGTTTGGGACTTGTTACTATTAGTGGATTCTAGTTGCCTAACGACCCCGCCCTGATCATTCTACTTGCGAGTTCTAGTTGACTCGAGGGTAGTTGCATAGCATAGGTGATCCTTGACATCCACCCGGGGTGTATCAGAACTAGTTCTCCGGTGCTACTTGGGTCTTTGTTCAAGCCTCGTCTCGTTTTTATCGTGTTTTATCTTTTTCCACATTTTTCCTGCATCATTTGGTATCAGAGCAAGGCTCAAGTTTTGTTCTTACAAACCCCTGACCCTTGATTCTTCGTGCCTACGTTAGTTTCTTTAGTTTTCTTGTGTTTGAAGTTATTGAAAGAGGAAAATTACAAAAAAATAGAAAAATTGAAAAATCCAAAAATTTGGTGTAACTTGTTGGTTTGATGGATTCATGATATGGGTGTTATAGATTCTTGATCCTAGTTGAAACCCCGTTGTTTGGGTACCAAAAACACTTGGTTTGGATTAGATTTGTGAAATTGAAGAATTGAAACCCCAAATTTTCCTAAAACCCTTGATAAACTTTGTTCTTGAAGATTTTGGCTTGATTCTTGGGTTGGATGGATGTTTGATTGAGAACTTGATATTGGGGATTGATCTTCATTGAAAGACAAACGAATCGGTACCAGTTTTGTGAAATTTGAACATGTATAACACAAAATTTGATGAATCACAATCCTCGTTGAACCCCTTTGAAAACCCCTTGTGTTCTTGAGTTTCTTGGTGTCGAATCTTGAAATTGATTGATTGTTTGGTTGATAATTTGACTGGGTTTTGTTAGAGAGAATCAAAAACAACTTTGGGTATCCTTGGATTATGAAAACAAGTTGAAAACATCGGATTTGTGGATTGAAAATCGGATTGAAACAAGTTTGGAACGAGTTGGGACTGCTTCAGAGCTAGGCGCCCCGCCTGACTTGGTCACTGCCTAAGACCTCAGGCACCCCGCCTAGGTCCCAGGCGCCCCGCCTGAAATCCTGGACAACACTGGGCGCCCCTCCTGCCTTCAGGCGCCCCTCCTGCTTGCTGAAAGTGTTGTTTCGGGTAGTTTTTCCTAAGTTTTCCCATTTCTTTGTTTACATCACATCTAGTTAGTACTACTTTGAGTATCCTTTCTACTTAACTAGTACTAATCCTTGAAGCTTTTAGGTCACTCGTGCATTAGTGGAGAGTAGAATTCGAAGAAGACTCGTAGAATCCTTTAACTCAAGTCCTCACTTCAAAGTGCTTAGCGTTCATTGAGTCATATCAACTCCACTCACCCCGGAGTACGATTGGCTTGTGAATAGTTGGTTGAGTTGAGGATTGTTGGTCAACTACTTGAAGCTTTTGGTATTCAAGTCCGAGTGAAAAATCCACCACCACTAAACGAGTGAACCGAGTGAAACACTTGTGAGGGAGTGAGTGAGGTTATTTGCTAACGTTTTCTCATTTTATAGGTACGATGGCCAATGAAGGAGAAGATTTTGCTAAGAGTGCCCTTGCTACTATCCTTGCCAAATTGGATAGTATGAACTTGAGGATTGAAAGCCTTGAGAGGGTGACATCAAGTGCCCTAGTTCAGCAAGGGACTTCCAATGTCCAATCGGAGAAAAGGACCCTGAGTGTCCAAGTTGAGAAAGGGGCCCCGAGTGCCCAAGTTGAAGCCGTGGAAGGCACAAGTGGTTCGAACTTTACCCCGGAACAAGTTGTCGAGTTGCTCAATCGCCAATAACGGGTAAGGGAGGATCGTGACCGAATTGACCAATTGTTGGGCAATACCCAACGAGTGACCATTCCTAACCGTATGGGCAATCCCCAAAGGAATGCTCCACTACCCGGACCAATCCGGAATGTTCAACCCTTTGAGCAAGTTGCACAAGCTCAAGAAGGGGAGGAGGATGATTATGGTGATGGTGGGTATGATGCTCATTATCTATTTAGGGGACGAAATGTGGATAGGGGTAGAGGCCGAGGTCGAGGGCCACCCATGGGGTATGTTGGAGGGAATGTTAGGAGAGATTATGGAGGTTATGGAGATCACTTTGGAGGCCAACCAGAGCCTTTCCAAGGAGGTCGTGACAACAACAACAATCTTAATAGTGTGAAGCTCACTATTCCTTCTTTCAAAGGAAGTAGTGAGCCGGTTGAGTATATTGATTGGAAGTTGTCCATGGAGCGAATATTTGACACCAATGATATGCCCGAAGTGAAGAAGACCAAGTATGCAATATCTTCCTTTGAGTCCTTTGCTTCTACTTGGTGGGAGTCGGTGAAGAGGAATAGAAGGAGGACGGGAATGGCTATCAATCTTACTTGGGAATAGTTGATCCGTGTGATGGATGAGAAGTACTTGACTAACCAATACCGGGTTGAACAACAAAAGCATCTCTATGAGTTGAAGCAAGGTTACAAATCGGTTGGGGAATATTTCAATGAATTTGAGCAAGTCTGAATGAATCTTGACTTGGATGAGGAAGATAATGAGACGGCCATGATCCGTTTCAAAGGAGGCTTGAACCGATACATAGCTTCACTATTGAAGTTTCACAAGTACAATGACCACAACAAGCTATGTTATGATGCGGTTGATGCGTAAAAATGGCTCAAAGAGGAGAAATCCCTTCGCTACAAGAGTAGTACTACTACTCCAATGAACAAGCCAAAGGAGTGGAAGACTCCCACAACAAATGCCAAATTTCCAAATGCAAGTGGTGCAAGTGCTAGCAAGGATGTGAAGAAGCCTTATGAGAAGTCTACACAACATGTGGGAGGTAACCCTAAAACTCACTTGAGCAATCCTATCTCTACTTCTACTCAATGCTATAAGTGTAAGGGTTATGGACATATCTCCAAAGATTGCCCTACCCAAAAAACTATGGTTCTTGTAGGTGACTTAGTGTATGAACAAGATAGTGAGCCCGAGGATGGAGAGGGAGTAGAGGGTGATGAGGAGGTTGATGATGGGGAGGTTGCAATGGAGGATGATGATGATGCCCATGCCTTCCTTGTTGTGATGAGGAGTTTAGGAGCCATGTTTGTGGAGGATGGTGAGACTTTGCAAAGGGAGAACCTTTTCCATTCTAAATGCTGAGTCATGGGTCTCCTTTGTTCCATGATTATTGACTCGGGAAGTTGTTCCAATGTCATTAGCCAAACACATCCCAATTGAAGATACCCACCTTAAAACACCCAAGTCCTTACCGTTTGCAATGGCTTAGCGAGTGTGGTGAATTGAGGGTGGTAAAGCAAGCCATGATTAAATTTAAGATAGGGAACTATGTGGATGAACATATGTTTGATGTTGTGCCTATGCAAGCATGCCACCTTCTCTTCGAAAGGCCTTGGCAATTCGATAGACATGTGGTTCATGACGGCCATGCCAACACCTACACGGTTAAGCTTGAGGGAAAGAAGTTTGTGCTTAAACCCTTAACTCCTAAACAAGTGAGTGATGATTACAAGCGGATGAGGGAGTTGAGAGAAGCGGCAAAGGCTAAGTCGGTTGTTGAGACTAGACCTTTGGCCGAAAGCTTGGTGGCAATCCCACCATCTTCTACCGGTAGCATGTGTGCCATGATGCAACTGGGTGAACTCTTGAGAGGCAATGATGGCAACAAACTACTCATATGCCTAGTGCACAAAGGTATGGTTCTTACCTCCGAATTTGATTATTCTTCTAACCCTTTGCCTAGTGCTTTTGAAAATGTCTTGAAGGACTTTGGGGACATGTTCCCGGATGAGATGCCCGATGGCTTACCTCCCTTGAGGGGTATTGAACATCAAATCGACTTTGTCCCGGGATCTCAAATCCCAAACAAGCCGGCATATAGAAGCAAGCCCGAGGACACAAGGGAGTTACAAAAGCAAGTAGATGATTTGCTTTCCAAAGGCTTGGTGAGGGAGAGCTTGAGTCCTTGTGCCGTGCCCGTGATTCTTGTCCCAAAGAAGGACGGCACTTGGAGAATGTGTGTGGATTGCCGAGCCGTGAATAAGATAACGGTAAAGTACCATCATCCCATTCCACGACTTGATGATATGTTGGATGAATTGAGTGGGTCATGTGTCTTTTCCAAAATAGACCTTAGGTCCGGTTACCATCAAATCCGGATGAAACCCGGGGACGAATGGAAAACCGCATTCAAGACCAAATTTGGTCTCTATGAATGGTTGGTAATGCCCTTTGGGCTTTCCAACGCACCTAGCACTTTTATGAGGCTCATGAACCATGTTTTGAAACCATTTATTAATAAATTTGTGGTTGTCTATTTTGATGATATCTTGATATATAGTAAGTCGATAGATGATCATATTGGCCACCTTAGGCAAGTCCTTGAAGTGTTGAGAGCCGAAAAGCTTTATGCTAACTTTAAAAAGTGTGCCTTTGGTGTTAAGAAGGTTGTCTTCCTTGGGTTTGTTGTGAGTGCCTAAGGAGTGGAGGTGGATGAGTCCAAGGTGGAGGCCATTCGTGATTGGCCAACTTCTACCACCGTGACTCAAGTGAGGAGCTTTCATGGTCTTTCTAGTTTTTATAGACGATTTGTGAAAGACTTTAGCTCCATTGCCGCTCCACTCACCGAATTGGTGAAGGAGGACAAACCTTTTGTTTGGGGAGAGCCTTAAGAGAAGGCCTTCCAAGAATTGAAAAGTAGGTTGAGTACCGCCCCTCTATTGCAATTGCCCGACTTTGGAAAGGCATTTAAGGTTGAATGTGATGCCTCAGGGGTGGGAATTGGTGGTGTTTTAATGCAAGATGGAAAACCCATAGCCTACTTTAGTGAGAAATTGAAGGGTGCATCCTTGAACTAGTCTACGTATGGCAAGGAAATGTACGCCTTGGTGAGAGCTCTTGCTCATTGGCAACACTACCTGTGGCCTAGAGAATTTGTGATTAAGAGTGATCATGAGTCACTCAAGCATCTTAGGGGCCAAGAGAAATTGCACAAGCATCATGCCAAGTGGGTAGAGTTCATTGAGTCTTTTCCCTATGTTATCCAATACAAGAAAGGGAAAGACAATGTTGTGGCGGATGCACTCTCTAGGAAGTTCGCTCTTGCCACTACTCTTGCCTCCAAGCTCATGGGTTTTGAGAGCATTAAGTTGATGTATGCTCATGACCCTAAGCTAAAGAGCATCCATGAAGCTCTAGAGAAAGGAGAAAGAGTTGAGAAGTACCAATGGGTTAATGGCTATATATTTAAAAATGGTAGAGTGTGCATACCCGAGTCCTCATGGAGAGAATTGCTTGTGCAAGAGGCACATTGTGGAGGACTCATGGGCCACTTTGGTAGGGATAAAACCTTGGCCATTCTCATGGAGCAATTCCATTGGCCTAAAATGGGGTCACTAGTTGAGAGACTTTGCAATTCTTGCCTTGAGTGCAAGCGTGCCAAGTCCAAATCGAACCCCCATGGTTTGTATACCCCTCTCCCCATACCTACTAGCCCGTGGATGGATATATCTATGGATTTTATCATGGGGTTGCCACGGACTAGGGGGGACATGATAGCATTTATGTTGTCGTGGATAGGTTCTCCAAGATGGCTCACTTCATTCCATGTAAAAAGTGTGATGATGCGCAACATGTTGCTTCTTTGTTCATTGAAAATGTGTTAAAGTTGCATGGTGTGCCTCAAACCATTGTAAGTGATAGGGACACCAAGTTCCTAAGCCATTTTTGGAGGAGTTTGTGGGGTGCCCTTGGCACCAAACTCTTGTTCTCTACGTCCCGCCACCCGCAAACCGATGGGCAAACCGAGGTGGTGAATCGAACTTTGGGTGCTCTCCTTAGAGCCATGACCCGAGGTAAGGGTGGGACTTGGATTGATAAGTTACCTCTTATGGAGTTTGCCTACAATCGCACTTTGCATAGAATGATTGGCATGACTCCATTCGAATGTGTTTATGGTTTTAACCCCTTGATTCCCCTTGATCTAACCCCTTTGCCAAGGGAAATGGTTGTTAATTTTGAAGGTAAAACTAGAGCCAAGGCTTTGGTTGAACTACATGCTAAGGCGAAGAAGAATTTGGAGAAAGCTTATGCAAAGGTGGCCTCCAAGAAAAACAAAGGACGCAAGAAGGTGGAACTCAAGAAGGGTGACTATGTATGGGTGCACTTCCGCAAAGAAATGTTTCCAAACATTAGGAAAGGGAAGTTGGCACCCCGAGGAGATGGACCATTCCAAGTGCTTTCAAAGATCAACAACAACGCTTATGTGGTCGACTTGCCAAGTGAGTATAATGTCTCTAATACTTTCAATATTTCTGACTTGACTCCTCCTGATGTAGGAGATGATGGAGCCGAGGGTGAGGACATTGCGATTTCGAGGATGAAATCTTCCCAAGCAGGGGAGGATGATGCCGGGCAATCCACCACGAGGAGGCCATTCACTCGGAGCCAAGTCAAGGATGTCCAAGAGGTGTATTTATACTTGGTGAGGAGAGGACTCGATGAACAAAGCATTGGGAAAACGTTCCGGATGATCTCAGCTCTAGGCCTCACGCCTAAGGAAGAGGAGGGCCTCCCAGCACAGCCAGGTGCCCCGCCTAGCCCAGGCGCCCCGCCTGGGAAGCTCACTGCCTAAGGGTGCAAAAGTGCACAGGCGGGCCGCCCAGCTAGGCGCCCCTGCCAGGCGCCCGCCTACCCAGGCCTTCCTCCAGGCGCCCCTCCCAGACCCAGCACAAGTCAGGCGCCCCTCCCAGCTTCAGGCGCCCCTCACAGCTGCTGGACTTATGTTTCTTTTTACTGTTTTGCCCTACGTGGCTTATGTGTTGAACCTTATTAGTAAGGGTATTTATGTCATTGTGTAAGCTTGGGAAACACTATAAAAACCCAAGTATAGCTACTTTGGACACTTAGCTTATTATTGATAAATGTGAAACTCTCTTTGAGATTGAATGAAAAGAACCTATCTTTGGGACTTGTTACTACTAGTGGATTCTAGTTGCCTAACGACCCCGCCCCGATCATTCTACTTGCGAGTTCTAGTTGACTCGAGAGTAGTTGCATAGCGTAGGTGATCCTTGAAATCCACCCGGAGTGTATCGGAACTAGTTCTCCGGTGCTACTTGGGTCTTTGTTCGAGCCTCGTCTCGTTTTTATCGTGTTTTATCTTTTTCCGCATTTTCCCTGCATCAAGGAGAGTGCAGGAGTATTCCGCCTCTTGTTTACATTATATCGGGTGCAGGAGTATTCCGCCACCAGAGAGTGCAGGAGTGTTCCGCCTCTGATTTACATTATATCGGGTGCAGGAGTATTCCGCCCCAGGAGCAGGAGTATTCCGCTCTTATGTCAGATACTGAGTGCAGGAGTATTCCGCCTCAGCTTTACATTATATCGGGTACAGGATTATTCCGCCGCAGGAGCAGGAGTATTCCGCTCTTATGTCAGATACTGAGTTCAGGAGTATTCCGCCTCAGCTTTATATTATATCGGGTGCAGGAGTATTCCGCCCCAGGAGCAGCATTATTCCGCTCTTATGTCAGATACTGAGTGCAGGAGTATTCTGCCTCAGCTTTACATTATATCGGGTGCAGGAGTATTCCGCCTCAGGAGAGTGCAGAAGTATTCCCCCTAGTTTATATCATATCGGGTGCAGGAGTATTCCGCCTCTAGTTTATATTATATCGGGTGCAGGAGTATTCCGCTCCAGTTGGGTATCAGATTGGATTCCCCTCGAATGCAGGAGTATTCCGCTTCGGGATGGGATTATGGGCACATGTGACCCTTTGCATCATATTTCACTTCATTTCATTTCATCTCATTTCATGTCATTTCATTTCATACCATTGTGTAGACTTGTGGTACATAACTACTGTTCTGCTTATACGTGCATTGCTTATTTGTTGATATGTTTCTGGCTCGTATTCCTGGTTGAGTTTATGGTTTCATACATTTTTCCGGTTATTATCTAGCTCTGCCTTTTTATAATTTAAATAAGAGGAATTTGGTTTATCTGTTTCTTCTCCCTGGCCAGCTATCCTATTCTTTGAGGTGGCTAGTCTGCCCCACTTATTGAGTCCTTTTGACTAACCATTGTTTGTTGTTTGTTTCTTGTCTATCTATTTCGTTTCGGCAGGTTCGCTCCAGGATTGACTTTGCCACGCTGTGAAGGAGCGAAGACGACTTCAGCTGTCAGCGTGAGCCAGCTTTTATTCTGGATGGCCACCAGTTTTGTATTTATTATTTCAATTGCATTTTGCCCCCTTCAGGAGGTATCTGTCTTCTTTCTTACTCTTAGATGTCTAGTCTGGATAGTCCTAAACCTAGTATGTTGGGTAGTCAGCTGTAATTTCTTTTGTACAGCTTAGAGGTATCGGTATATCTGTAGTTTTTCTAAGTCTTATTCTTATTTATGAGTTGGATTTATATTCATTTTCCTAATTCAGTTGTTAAGGGTTCGTCCGATGGGTCTAGGAGAGGATGTCGGGTGCCGCATGGCCTTGTCGAAAATTGGGGTCGTGTCAGTGAGGTCCTAATTGAATGGAATTAGTTATGTTAAAGCCTGTTTAAAAATTCATAGAATGTTCGGAAATAGATTATATGTTTTTAGCTAATGCAAAATTTAGGTTGTTCAAAAATTGTAGTATGTTATATTGCTTATAAACTTAGATGACGCAAACCATGATACTTGCTATCATTTTCTGTTTGTGGAGAGTTTATTATCAAAATCATTAATTCATTCACTGTTATAAAAGGCTTGATCGGTGAGGGAAGAGGTGGCGATGGAGTTTCCTCTTTGAACACGTAGAAAGGGAAGTCCCTCGCCAAAATTTAACTTTCACTCGCCAAGATTTTTTTTTAAAAAAAAGTTTAAAACTGGCTAGGGAATTCCCTCGCCAGTTTAAAAAAGAAAATTATTTTCTCTCTCCTACTCGGCGAGGGAATTCCCTCTCTGAAAAAACAACATAAAAATTATTTTCTCTCTCCTATTTGGCGAGGGAACTCCCCCTCTAAGGTCAAAACTAAATTGATATTCTTCACATTGTTCACAACAACAGCGTTTTCACAACAACAGCAGCATAAACATCCAAGTCCAAAAAAAACTCCCTTTTCTCGAACAACAACTTCTCCACCGGCGACTGCTCCCTTCAAAAAGCGAGTTCCACCGGTACTTTCACAAGCTTCGATTCAGATAACCTTCTCAGTTTTGTTTCATCTTTTTCATCTTTCACATTATATAGAATTCCCTCTCTTAGATCTGTGCTTGTAAGCTTAATTGATAGCTATGTTTTGTGGAGTTCTGATTAAAAAAAAACCTGTTACAATTTTAGCATAATTATATTAATGAAATCTTGAGGTATTTTGATGGAAGAATTTAAAGAAAAATATTGAAAATTTCATGCTCATGGGTGAAGATATTCAGTCAAATTTTGGTGTTTTTGATTGGAATGCTGAGTTACCGAATCATTGTTCTAATATGTATTTAACCTGTTTGGGTGAATTAGATCTCGTTTAACTACTGGTTTAAGAAAGAGATGGGAGGAGACGAACTCCATTGTTGAAGAAATCGAGTCTGATTTGAGTGTGTTTATTTGAAGTTTGAGATACTAAATAATTGTTAATTTGTTGAAAAGAGAAGTTTTTAATCTGTTTCATTCTTCAAATCGTGGAGATAGACTGATTTTATGTTTAAAATGGTTACGGAAGGAACAAGATAAACAGTAGACATTGAACATTGTTCTTCAATATTAACCTTTGAAATTTTACCATTAATCGAGCAAAGCTTAATCGTGGACCATTAATCCAAAGTTTAATCGTATAAAAAAATTTATTTTCTATGTTTGGAGAAGGAATTGCCTCGCCTAACGTAAAAATAAAAAATATTTTATAAGTTTGGAGAGGAAATTCCCTCGCCAGAAGAAAAATATAAAAAAATATTTTTTAAATTGGAGAGGGAATTCCCTCGCCAAACTACATCTGACACAAGGGATCCATTAGCTAGTTGGCGAGGGAATTCCTTCTCCAATTTGAATTTGTTATGAAAAATATGTGACGCGTGTGCAGCGAGAGAATTCCCTCTCTACTGGGCGTTTAGAGAGGGAACTCCCTCGCCAAACTCCCTTGCTGAACGTGTATTTTCTACTAGTGATTTTTCACTCCTTCAATTAGTTGTTGCTACCTGTACTATTGGATAAAAGAGACGACACCCCACCATCTGAAAGGCATCAAATATCATACTATCACATACGTTTTGAAGATGACAAAGGACTTGGTGCTAAGTGGACTACGAAAAGGTTCACAGTTGACTAAGAAGACTGAGTTGTTCGTTGGATCGTTCGAGTTAGAGTTGAAGAAGGAAAACAAGAACAACAGGAGTCGAAGTTTCAATCCTACCGGGAAAAGAAGAAGCTTGAGGTGGTGCTGAAGTAGAACTTTGTTCCAAGGTGAAAAAAGATTGAAGACTTAGGCAAATTAACTTGAGTTTCAAATAAAACAATATGGGTAAGCCTTGTTTGAAATGGAATTCAAAGTGAAAAAGGAGTTCTAAGCTTAATTGGAATTGGATATGTTAAACTCTATAAATACAAGTTAATTTGGCCAAAATTCTTTACGCACTCAAGTAGTCTCAACAGAGCAAATCAAGAACAAAACTGATCGTGAGAAGCATTGTGTGCAAGAACAAAGGCTGGGCAGCAGAACCTGACGAAGGAGCAGTTTCGTAGTTTTGTCTGTTGTTTTAGTTCTTTGTTATAGGCTATCGTGTTGTAATCTATCAGCTTGTTAAGAAGCAATTAGTAGACGTTACTCTTTGGTGTGATAGGATCAACCTGACAAGCTAATGCGTGGCTTGGAAGGTTTTAGGTACCAGGGAGGTCTAGTTCCTTTATTGCATTATGTTGTAGTCTAAAACTTGCTTGGTTTTCCTTTTGTCCAGGTTGAAATCCCAAGAGTTTGGGTCGTGGTTTTTGATCCCTTGAGCAAGGATTTTTCCACGTAAAAATCTCTGTGTTCTTTACGTTTCCACGTTGTGTTTAAGTTTCAGAAATAGGTGAAACTTGCAAGGAACTTGGTTTTGTGTAAGTTAGGCGATCAAAATTAAAAGCAAGTTTTAGAAGTTTGAAAATCGGGTAAGGACACTATTCACTCCCCCCTCTAGTGTCTTATATAGGTGCACCAAGTGCAACAAGTTGTATCTGAGAAGGTTGTCTCACATAAAGATTAACATCTTAAGAAGGATCTGAACAATGAGTGGACCACCGATCATAATCGAAGGACAATCTATCAACAGGCCTCCTCAGTTCAATGGCCAGTACTATGGATGGTGGAAAGGCAGAATGGAGGATTTCATTCAAGCGTAAGATTTTCAGCTATGGATCATTACTAAGGATGGACCTCTTATTCCCAGTAAAACTGTTGGTCAGCCACCTAATCAGCAAACTATTCCCAAAGAGTTATCTGAGTATACTGATGCTGATTTTAAGATGGTTGAGAAGAATTCAAAAGCTAAGAGGGTCATCATATGTGGACTTGGTCCTGATGAATACAATAGAGTTTCTTCATACAAGACCGCCAAAGAAATTTGAGATGCGCTACAAATTGCTCATGAAGGAACCTCACGAGTGAAGAATTCAAGGATTCAGATGCTGAAGAGAAAGTTCGAGTTATTTGCTATAGGAGAATCTGAGTCCATCCAAGATATGATGACCAGGTTCACAGTCATAACAAATGAGATGAAGTCCCTGGGTATGGTTCTGACCAATAAAGATTTAGTGGAGAAGATTATCAGGATTCTACCTGATTCATGGGAATCAAAGGTTACAACTATCATTAAGTCAAAAGAACTTGATAAGATTGAGTTGGATGAACTTGTTGGTAGTCTGAAAACCTACGAACTGATGAAACAGTCAAGAATCAAGGTGGAACCCAAGAAGGAGAAGAACCTAGCTCTAGAGGCAACTGGAGGTTCTAAGTATGAAGTTTCTAAACATGAGATGGCTTTGGTAAATGCTGTAAGGAGGTCCTTAAGTCTTGAGAAAAGAAGAACCAGAGCTACTCCTGCGAAGAACAACATAGTTGATAGTTCTGACTCTCAAGGTGTTTCAAGTGTAACAAGAAGGATCATGCCATAAAGGACTGCCCTTTGTGGGAGATGGAGTGGAAAAAGACTGGGGCTACAAAGGAGAATGAACCTAAGAAGACCAAATGACCACCCAATTTCAGAGCTTTAAGGAGAAAGAAGAAAGAAGAAAGAAGCTTTCTATGCCACGTGGGGACCATCTGAAAGGAAAAGTTATGAAGAAGAAGAGGAACCTGAAGATAACTCTCCATTAGCACTTATGGCTCTTGATGATGAACCTTCCACTGACGAACCACCTGAGGTAAGTCTCGATGAACTGAAAACTAGACTTCATACTTGCTCTCCTAGGGAATTAAATTTGATTGCTCTGACTTTAATTGAAGGCATTGAAAATTGGAGGACTGAGAAGGAACTATTGCTTTCTGAGAAGGACCAACTAATTTTAGTTTTGTCTGAATACTCAATGAAAAATAAAAACTTGGAAAAGGCTAAAACTGATCTTAAAAAAGAACTAACTGCTAGTAAAGCTCAAATTTTGGAACTAAATCAGAAAGTCTCAACCCTTGAATTTGAAAGTTGTCAATTAAAGGAACAAGTGCTTAGTGAGCAAAACAAAGTTTCTGCACTCGAACTTGAAAATAAAAAACTGAAAGAAATGTCTGGTAAGCAAGTAGTTAGTGAGGCTCAAATCAACCTTGAAACTGAGCTTAAAAAGAAAAACCAGGTTCTCTTTCAGGAAACTGAGAAGAATCGGGTTCTTCAGGAAAAGGTTGAGAAATCTAACTATGAGCTCACCAGACTCACTAAATAGAACAAGTATTTTGAAGCTTTGAATTGGCTGCATGAAAATCATAATAGAGGTAAAACTGGTTTAGGGCATAGAAAACCTTTACCTGCTTGGAACTCTAATAGTAAATATGTAGGATTTCCTTGCAACAAACTCTGTTTTCTGTGTGGTAAAACTGGTCATATCAAGAATGAATGCAATGTTGCAAAAGGAGCACTGCAAAAGAATAAAAAGTCAGTTTTACCTTATTGGGCTAGAAAAGATTTGATTCATCCATTCTATAATAAAAAGGGACCCAAGCTAGTCAGGGTTTCTGTTACTAACCCTTGATTTTCTTTTGCAGGCTGGGGTGAGACAGAACAACCCAAGCTGGATTCTTGATAGTAGGTGTTCCAGTCACATGACCGGAGACAGACGAAACTTTCTCTGACTCGCAGCATTTCAAGGGGGTAGTGTGGCTTTTGGAGGAGGCACGAGCGGTGAAATTGTTTGTATTGGAAAGGTTGGGAGATCCCTCAATCATACTATTGAAAATGTACTCTGTGTGGATGGATTAAGACACAATCTTCTAAGTATCTCTCAACTATGTGATAGAGGAAATCTAGTGAGTTTCACATCTGTAGGTTGCACTGTAAAGAACCTGCAAACTGGTGAAGTGATAATGGATGGGAAATGCACAAATAATGTGTACAAGGCTACATTAGGTTCTCTTCCTGAGAATAATTTGACTTGTATGAATGTGCTGGAGAATGATAGTCAGTTGTGGCACAAGATATTATCAAATGCAAGTTTGACTCAGCTAAATAAGTTGGTGTCAAAGGATCTGGTTCGTGGAATGCCAAGCAAGAGGATCAGTGACATCAAGATCTGTGATGCGTGTGTGAGGGGGAAACATGTAAGATCTTCATTCAAGTAAAAGAAAGTGGTTAGTACTTCTAAACCACATGAGCTGGTTCACATGGACTTGTGTGGACCAATGAGGGTAAGGAGCAGAGGAGGTAAGAGGTTCGTAATGGTAATTGTTGATGACTACTCCAGATACACATGCTGTTCCTCAGATCTAAGAATGAAGCATATGATGTGTTCGAGGACTGGGTCAGAGTTATTCAGAAAAAACTAGGCTTTCAACTAGTGAGTATCAGGTCCGACCATGGAACGGAGTTTGAGAATACTAAGTTTGCAGAGTATTGTAACAAACATGGTGTGGATCACAACTTCTCTGCACCAAGGACCCCTCAGCAGAATGGTGTAGTTGAAAGGAAGAACATGTCCTTAGAGGACATGGCTAGAACTATGTTGTTGTCAAGCGGTCTGTCAAAGAGTTTCTGGGCTGAAGCAGTTAACACCGCTTGCTGCTTACTGAATCGTTGTTCTATCCGTCCTATATTAGAGAAAACTCCATATGAACTGATTAGAGGCAGGAAACCAAATATTGCACATCTCAGAGCTTTTGGGTGTAAGTGTTTCGTGCATAACAATGGAAAAGAACCTCTAGAAAAGTTTGATACTAGAAGTGATGAGGCCATCTTTTTGGGATACTCTTCACAAAGTAAAGCTTATAAAGTGTTTAACAAGAGGACCATGACTGTAGAAGAAAGTGTGCATGTGGTATTTGATGAATCTGAAGTTATTTCAAATAGACAAGGAGATGATGATTAGGAGATTGGTCTTGCTAAAGATGAACCTGCTGAAAACCCTGAGAACCTGAATGGGAATAAAAATGATCATGCTGATAAGGATTAGACTTAGGGGGAACTAGAAGGCAATCAAACGGGGGGAACTGAAGAGCAAGATGAAGACGACCCAAATGACACCGCTCCTCCTGAAAACACTACTCAGCAGATTCAACCTAAACCTTGGAAGTATCAAAGTTCTCATCCACTGGAGAACCCCATCTTTGATTTGAATACTGGAATTGTTACTAGAACAGCTCTAAATAACTTCTGTGCATTCTTTGCGTTTCTGTCCTCAATAGAACCTAAGAATGTACGAGAAATACTTGAGGATCCAGATTGGGTGATTGCTATGCAAGAGGAACTTCATCAGTTTGAACAGACTAAGGTATGACACGTGGTCCCTCGACCAGCGGACATGTCCATCATTGGTACTAAATGGGTTTTCAGAAACAAGCTGGATGAACATGGCATAGTAACAAGGAACAAGGCAAGACTGGTGGTTCAAGGTTACAGTCAAGAAGAGGAAATCGATTATGATGAAATCTTTGCACCTGTTGCTAGAATGGAAGCCATTAGAATGCTGATTTCTTTTGCAGCTTACATGGAGTTTAGGCTGTATCAGATGGATGTGAAGAGTGCATTCCTTAATGGTTATCTGAATGAAGAGGTATATGTGGTTCAACCACCTGGCTTTGAAAGTACAGAGTTTTCTGATCATGTCTACAAACTTGACAACGCACTGTATGGGTTGAAACAGGCTCCTAGGGCATGGTATGAAAGGTTGTCAGGGTTCTTATTCAAGAATAGTTTTACAAGAGGTAAAATTGACAATACTTTGTTTCTAAGGATGAAAGCCAAGGACCTGTTAATTGTTCAAGTGTATGTAGACGACATCATATTTGGAGCTACTAATGAGAACCTTTGCAAGGAGTTTGCCGACCTGATGGGAAGTGAATTTGAGATGAGTATGATGGGTGAGCTGAATTTCTTCTTAGGCTTACAAATCAAGCAAACTCAGGAAGGCACCATGATCCATCAACAGAAGTACATCAAGGAGCTTTTAAGAAAGTATGATATGAAGTCTGCTAAGGACATGAACACACCCATTGCTCCTAGAACGAAGATAGATCTGGATGAAACTGGTGCTTCAATTGATGAAACTAAGTACAGAGGGATGATTTGTTCTCTGATGTATTTAACTGCAAGTCGTCCAGACATTGTTTATAGTGTGGAGTTATGTGCAAGGTTCCAGTCAAAGCCAAAGGAGTCGCACTTGTCTGCAGTCAAGAGAATCTTGAGATATTTGAAAGGAACTCAAGATCTAGGTTTATGGTATCAAAAAGGTGGAAGTTTTAATCTGATTGGTTATGCTGATGCTGACTACACTGGTCACTTGGTTGATAGGAAAAGTACATCTGGGATGGCACACTGGTCACTTGGTTGATAGGCATTATCTACAGCTGAGGCTGAATATGTAGCAGCTGCTTTGTGTTGTTCACAGCTATTATGGATCAAGCAGCAGTTGGAGGACTTTGGAATCAAGTGTGGACTAGTTCCAATCTTTTGTGACAATGCTAGTGTAGTCAATATAGCCAAGAACCCGGTCCAGCACAAGAGAACAAAGCATATTGATATTAGGCATCACTTTTTAAGGAAAAATAATGAAAAAGACCTAATTACTATGAATTTTTGCAGGACTGAGGATCAAATTGCTGATATCTTCACTAAGGCATTGAACAGGGTACAATTTGAGAAGAACAGGCTTGAGTTAGGGATGACCAAGATACAGTGAACAAGGCAGCACCTGGTTCTTCCAATGATTGGCCAGAGAAGTTTTTTTGTTTTACCTAGCTTAACTCTGTTTAGTTGATTCTATATTTGAAACTTAATTATTTTACTTGCTAACCTATTTGGAACCTGTTTTAATAACTTAGATGCTGGCAAATTTTTTGAATAAAAGATATCATTGCAGAACCCGGTGCATGGACATTCAGGTTCACATTCTATATTACTTACTGAGTGTAATACTTGTCTTACGTGGCCAATTTGTTACCAATTGACCTTACTTGGCGCTGGATTAGTGGTGATTGTTTAAAATTCAGCTCCCATGCATCATAATGATATAAACAGCTTTTTCACATCCCATCACCCGTTCCCCTTCCTGATACGACCTAAAACCTTCTCTATTCCATTAAGTCATCAGACGTTGAGAGTGAAATACATTGTTTCTATCGCTGTAAAGAACTAAACTTTTCTCTGAAATTTTTTCTCTCATTCTCTCTGTAAAAAACCTCTGTTATCATGTCTACCAGTTCTAAAATTGACTCAAAATTCTCTTCTCCTAAACTCAAGATTTCCAAACTAAATCAAAAGGCTAAGAAACTGGCATCGAGTCGCTCCATAGAAATAGCAAGCAAGTTCACTAAACTAAGGCAGAAGAAGTTGTCGGAAGAGGCTACTAGCAAGGGGGAAAGTGCTTCAATAACTGGTACAGAAGAAAGAGTTGAAACGGTTCAAGAAAGTGTTCAAGAAACTAAAAAGGTAAACTCAAGTTCCCTGCTACTGTTATTGTAGAAACTAGTTTGCATTCTGAGCCTGTAGATTTAGGAAAAGAAGTAGTGTCTGAAGTTAGTGAGAAACAGAGGGAGGTAGTTAAAATTCTTGAAAAAGAAAAGACAGACAATGCAGAGGGTGGTTTAATTGAAAAACTGACTCAGGAAGCTATCAAGGAACCTGTTCCTGTGACAGTTTCTGTGGTGGAAAAACCCAGTAGTGATAAGGGAGAAGAAAAATCTGCTGAACCTTCCAAGGAACCCGAGAAAGGACCTAGTTCGTTCTCTGGTTCTATGGCGGGTGATGATGCAGGTCTGAGAGAAATAGATGACTATGTGGAAGAGAATGTAGAAGGCATAGGCTTTACTGAACCTTTGGATACTGTGTTTCCTGAGGAAAATCCAACTCCTCAAGCTAGTAAAGGTTCCTCCAGTGAAACTGATGTTGTAGTTGTGGAGGAACAGAGGAGGTTGGATAAAAGGTCTATGATTCAGGATCAGGGCAAAGTTGTGAAGAAACGAAGAGTGGTAAAGGGAGGTGAGATTGTGGGTAGTTCCAAAATTGATAGTTCTGGTGATGTTGAAGGTATGGGAGAAAACAGTAGGAAGACTGTAAGTAATGCTAGGAGGCCTGCTACTCGAGGTTCTGTTAGAGAGCAGCATGAGAAGGTTGTGGAGGAACCTGAGGATCGTAGGAGAGGTTCCAAAATTAAGTTGGTGGTTGGCGATGACAAGGATGAAAAAAAGAGGAGACTAGCTTACTTTAGGAGTTTGCCACTGGTGAAGGGTAAAATTCTCACTGACCTGAAGTTAGAGGGTATGACATAGCTTGGTGCAAAGCTGAGTGCTCAGGATTGGTTGAACCTATTTCGTGATAGAACCAGACAGTTGAGAGAGCAGGAGGTTCGAGAATTTTACTAAAACAGCACAGTGAGTGAGGGAATTGTGACGACCATAGTGAAAGGGTTGGTGATCCAATTCGACTGTACAGAGCTTGGTGAGATTTTAGGTGTTCCTTCTCATGGCTACAGTGAGTAAATGCAAAATTCGTGGCCGGCAAGAAGAGATGGTCTGTCAGCATTGGAGGTGACCCAAAAGTTTGCAGGGAGACCTAGGCTAGCAAGGGCAACTCAAGTGAAGAAAAAGGCGATGCAACCCTTCTATTAGTTGTTATTTGAATTTGTGCTGAAGAACCTGTTGCAGAGGTCAGAAAGGCGCAGTGAGGCTAACTTTCTAGATCTGATATGGGGTAGGTAAATATGCCTTAGTCTATGGGTTTCTGCTGAGCAAAGTATTTGATTTCTTTGGGGTGGCTGTTATGAAGTGGACTGAACCGGATCACAATGATGTAATTTGGAGGAATATTATGAAATCCTGTGATTATGTGTTGGATGGTGAACCTGCTGATGAACCAGAGCATGTGGAGGAGGAAGCTGAGGAGAGGCGAACCGCTAGAATGGACAGAAGGATTGAGGGGTTCAGGAGGCAGCTTGAGAGGCAAAATGATGAGCTGGCTTGGATGAATGTAGAGAATACCAGTCTGGATGTTGAGCTGGAGCGTGAACGTGAAGGAAACTCGCGTCGCCTTGCCTTGTTGCTTGCTCACTTTAATATCCCTGACATTCCCCAATTCTGAACCAGTTCCTTTCCCAAGTCCCCTTGTTGGTTCTTCCTATGGCCTGTTTTAAGACAATTATTATGTTTGGTTTATAATATTTGAATGATGTTTTGAATGTTTAAGCCGGTTTGGCGCTTTTGTTGATTAATATCCTTGCTATTTCCTTGTATTTATTGTCTGAAACAGGTTCCTGACATGAAAAGGTTGGCTAGTTGCCTATGGCACTAGAGTCAACTAGGCTTAATTTAAGTTGAGCAGGTTCATACAACTGTGAAACATTTCGATGATGCCAAAAGGGGGAAGTTAGATGTTGTTTAGTTCATTGTATGTTTTGTGACCTATTTTTTGTCTAACTCCTGGTTCTTGATTAGTGCTTGTTATTATACAGGTTCTTGTGCTTACATACCCTAGGTGAGACAACATTGTTTGTCATCATCAAAAAGGGGGAATTTATTTAAGTATAAGTTTTGAAGATGACAAAGGACCTGGTGCTGAGTAGTCTAAAACTTGCTCAGTTTTTCTTTAGTGGAAGGTTGAAATCCCAAGAGTTCGGGTCGTGGTTGTTGATCCTTTGAGAAAGGATTTTTCCACATAAAAATCTCTGTGTTCTTTACGTTTCCGCATTGTGTTTAACTTTCAGAGATAGGTGAAACTTGCAAGGAACCTAGTTCTGTGTAAGTTAGGCGATCAAAATTAAGAGCAAGTTTTAGAAGTTTGAAAATTGGGTAAGGACACTATTCACCCCTGGTGTCTTACATAGGTGACCAAGTGCAACAATTATAACATCATTAAGTTTTACGAGTTAATATTTTTTTCTTAATATTGATCTACATTATTAGTCTTTTTTGTTAAAGACTAAATCATGCTAAAAGATATACTAAACCACTTAATTACAAAATATACCTATACTTTTAAATAATTACCCTACATAACAACACTTTTAAATATTTATACTACATAAAAAATTCTACGTTTCCCTCATACCTTACACAAAATCCTAATTTCTCTCTCTTTCTCTCCACTCCACCCACCAGTCCGCCGCCCTTCCATCTTCTCCGGCGACCAGCCGGTGTCTTTTTCGGTAAGGAAGATCATGTTTTGCTGTGCGCTGCTACTGTTGGTGCATATCTGTTGTTGCGATGTCGCCGGAGAGGCGGTGTTGCCGCTGCTGCTCTGGGCGGTGCCAGATCTGTTGCTTATGGCGGTGGCCGGAGCTTCTAAGCTGCCGGTCTGTTTCTCTCATTTTTTTATTTTTATTTTTTTTTGTTTTGAATGTGTATTGATGTGTATATACGTATATACTCTTTTTGTATTAATGTGTATTTGTATTAGTTGTTATTAAATACATTTTCAAATCTTTTTGAATGGCTAGTTTAATCTTTTATATTTTATTGTATATTTTGTATTTCAATTGTATGTTTGTGAATCTTTTGGTTTTGTATTTGTATATTTTTGTATATACGCGTATTTAAGTGTATGTGGTTTTCATATGTATGTGAATAAATCCTTTGTATATCCAAAAGTACATTTGTATGTCTTTGTATGTTGTGAGTGTATATAAGAGTATGTTTTTTATATTTTAAAGTTTATGAATGTTTATGTATTTTCATTGGTTAAATATACTCTTTCTTAAAGTATGAATGTGTATTTTTTGTATGTTTTAGCTTGTTTTTCAGATTTTAAAAAAAAAGTTCCGGCAACCTGCCGCCGCCGGCCGGCGACTGACCGCCGGAGACCGGCCGGTGGCAGAAAACCTGAAACTGGAGCTGTGGGCTTGGGGAGGAAGAAAACTTCATTTACCTTGTTTTGTTGAAACTTGTATATGCTTTGTAAAAAAAGTATTGCTATATTTTGCAAAATGAAAAAGTATCGGTATTTTTCGTAAATTTGGTGTTAGAGTTGTATATTTTTATAAATCTCCCTTTGTTAAACATCTCATAATTCTATCTACTTGAAGCTTATCAATAATCATCATTAAAAACTTTACAATCTTTTTACTAGTTTTCTTTTACACGGTTAATGCTCTTTATTTGGGATTTATGATTTCTGAACAAAATTATGGATCTTCAAGTCTAGCTTCCACGCTTCGACCCATTAATAATTTGTGACTATGTAAAAAGAAGTTATGGCCATTTTACCAAAAGCATGCCGATTGAAGTAAACCAACTCTATAGAGGGCCCGGTGCTAGGCACTAGGATCAATGATGGTGCTAAGGGCATTCCGGGAAGCAACCAAGTTACTGATGTGGTTGGAGCTTGAAACTAGACACGTTGTAGGGCATTAACTTACAGATTTTAGGGTGGGTTTATAAGTATCTCATTTGAGATCCAAGGCTCTTTATTTTCGGTTGCACTTCTTCAAGTCCATGTACGGGCCAAGAAGGGAGTATCACCCAAAGTCTCTTTCCAACCCTCAAGATTCTCAAATCTCGAATGAATGGAAAAGTTAGAAAGTGAGATTCTCGTACAAAGAGATTGACTTTGTTGGAACATATTGATCATTCTACGTAGTTTGTGCATTAAGATTGAATAAGTGGAGATTTGACCTTTAAAATGTGATTTCCATGAAATAAATAATTGTTGGATTTATCTGAATAGAAGAGTCCACCTATAAAGGGGTGCTCTTAATGTCTATCCAGGTAAAAAAGATAAGTTACCTGATAGAGTCCTACAAGAGGACAACTACTGTATTATACAGTTATAAATACAGTAGTAATAGGCTCAGATAAAGATATTGATTTCTCTACTACTCTTCCTATCTCTCTCTCAAATAAACTAGTGTTTAGACTGTGGATAATGGGGTTGATCCGTCAAGCATGTGACAACCACTGACGGCCAGTAATTCCAGCCACGGTTCAAGATCCTACCGCTTCCGCTTACGAGAACGACAAGTAAGTTCTCGGTTTATATTTAAACAATCTATTTAGTATAGATTTGTGATAATATGCATAAATGAATTCTTCATTGGTATCAGATGTCATTAGGCTGGTTTTTTGGTCAGTAAATTATGAAATAGTTACAACGATTATCACTGTTAATCTAGAACTATGAATATTTTTATTGATTGCAGTCAGACTGTCAACGTACTGTAGTGCGTCTTCCATGCCTATTTTTCTTTTCTTTTTTGCTCGGTTCATATATGTGTAAACGGACATATAACAGAAGCAATTTTTTCCCAAAAAAAAAAAAATATATTAAAGGAAAGCCTTCAAGGTAGCACTAACAGTTAGTAAAGAGGAGGAGAAATTAGGGTTCCCCCTCCATTTTCATAACCTTTTGTTTTTTTGAAATTAGTTTCAAATCTGCTTCAAGCTAAATGATAAATTAAAAAAAAAAAGAATCGAATCAGTTGTTTTAACTCCCACCACTCACCACCGGAAAAGGCTTCGGTGATCTACTGTGGCTGCCTTCACGCTGTCTCACGGTCCATAGCCAGCGACGCTAGCCACGTCCGGTCCCTGTCACATAGACGGTGACTGTATTAATTTTTTTGGTCCGCCAGAAACATGGCTATACAACAGAATAAAGGAGTAGAAGATGAAGTTTTGTACTTCATAATTGTGGCACAAAGGGAAAGAAGAAAGCTTCCCTTATTATTTTGTTTGATCCATAAGTTAGAGACGGCTGTGAGTTGAAGAGAATGTAAGATCCCTAATTTTTATTATATGAGCAACTTTCAGAGAATAGGCTACAGGACCGTTTTGGAAATTCTTTATTAACTTGGATGATTAAACCCCCAAAAAAAATTGGACCACATGTCCTCTGAAAGTTTATTTGCGGCAGAATATTAGCAGAATTGGATAAATGGCACATTTCGGGATTTTTTTAAGAGATGGTACTCTATTTTTTTGTGGCTAATGGCCTAATTTGTAAAATATTATAGGGATGATTCTGAGTTTTTTTTTTTATAACTTCAGAATATTTTTTTTTAAAAAAAAAAATATATATATATATATATATATATATATATATATATATATATATATATATAAATTTAGTATTTATATTTGATAAAAGTCATAATTCTTATTATCCCAATTGCATAAACAACTATATTTGTTTATTAGTTTAGCAAATTGCATGAAATGCTAATTTGTTTAACGTTAATGTTAATTAGTTTAACAATTACATGATTTGCTAATTAGTTTAGTTTAAACATGCCTAAAATGTTGATTAGTTTAACGTTAATTAGTATTGTTAATTTCTTTAACATGTTTATAAATATTAATTTGTTTAATATTTAATCTATTTGTTAATTAGTTTAATGAGTACATAAATGTTAATTAGTTTAACATTTGACTTATTTTATTTAATATGTTAAATAAAATTTATGATTAAGTTTAAGTTAATTTGTTAACTTAGATCCATATGGGATTATAAAATCATGAAAACAAAATGTTGTTTTTAAATATGATTAGACATTAAGCTAAGTAGTTGACTAGGTTAATTTACATGTAGTTAATTTTTGGACGATGACTGGGAACATAGTGAACTTTCGACTCCATTATTAATATATGTGTTTATTAACTTTATCAACTTAGTAGCTAATTATTCGAATATGTATCTTGAACATAGTACTTGCGTTTAGAAATTCCTTCTTTAGATCCTCACTATATATATATTTTTTATTTTGTTAAAAGAATGTCTACTGTTGCTAAGAACATTGTTGCTGAGCTCAACAAAGGGTTGAAACTCAATGGTGACAACTATGAGACCTGGAGCTTAAAAGTCCAATATGTGCTTGAAGAGCAAGAGGCTCTGGAGGCAATTAACATCGTCATGGATGAGCCTGAGGAAGGCATCACGGCTCAGCATAGGCGTGACACGTGCGGCTTATAACGCTTGGAAAAAGAAAGACTCCTTGGCTCGTATTACGTTGCTGAGCACCTTAGATGATGATATCTTAAGGGAATTTAAGGATCACCAAAGAGCTATGGGTCTTTGGGTTGCTTTGAAGAATAGGTTTGGTACCTGTTCTGTTGCAAGGCTTCGATCCTTAACAATCAAGTTTGATTCATACAAGAAGCGCCCAGACCATTCAGTGAGAACACATCTGAGGCATATAACAAACATGATTGGGGAGTTAAAAGATGTTGGTCATGTGTTGACCGATGAGCAACAAATTCAAGCTGTCATACGGTCCTTACCTAATTCTTGGGATCATATGAAGATGTATTTGACCCACAATCAGCTAATCAAGACTCTGGAAGATGTCCGGAGATCTCTTGAGCTTGAAGAGGATCGGCTTGAGGCTGCTAAGCCAACAGCTGAGTTGCATATGGCAACATCCTCTAAGGCCAAAGGTGGCTCAAAGAAAAAGAATTGGGTTAAGAAAAGAGGACCAACTCAGTCTCAGCCTGCTAAAAGAGCAAGAACAGAACAACAAGGTAATAACAAATGTCCCAAACGTGTCAATGTTGCAAAGGTGAAATGCTTTAACTGTGACAAAAAGGGTCACTATGCTAAGGATTGCACTGAACCTCCTAGAAAGGTATTTAAAAACTCAAACTAGTGAACTTTTTGTTTCTAGTTTAGTGTTTTTGACTGAATCTAATCCTTTGTGGATTGTAGACTCGGGAGCAACGGACCACATAACGAGGGAACGCAATTCTTTTGTGGAGTTTCGGCGTATTTCACGTGGAACAAAGTGGATTTATGTGGGCAACAACAATAAGGTTGCTGTTGAAGGGATCGGTACATGCAAGTTAGTCTTGCGTGGTGGTCGACACCTACTACTACATGATGTCCTCTATGCTCCAGGAATTCGCCGGAATATTATTTCTGTTACTGTTTTGCTTAGGCTTTGAAACGACCTCGGTCAGTCGTTTCGGAAGTTAGAACTCCGATTGGCGTGCCGATAATTTTAAAATATTCGTAATGTCCATTAGGACCTGTCTGTAAAATTTGAGCTAAATCAGACCTCGTTTGGTAGGCATCGGAAGAAGGTTTCAGTTTTTATTGGCGATAAATATTAAAAAGAGATTTTCGAGCTCGGTTTTGCCGAATGAGCTCCGATTCGAAATCCGAAAGCGCCGTTAGGTTCGTATGATTATTTTTTATTTTTGTAAACTTTCGAAAGTGAATTTTCGATGTTGTTCGGCTAGTTTCCGCTAAAATGCCGAAAGTTAAATAATTTGACTTTTTCTATTTAAATTCGCATCTTGAGTTTCGGGAGTCCAATTTGAGATCCGCCTTTGCGAGTATATTACATATATTTTGTATAACCGGTATGAAAAAGTTGGAATTAATTCATATATCGTAGGATTCCGTATTAATTTTCATCGCGAAAAGAAAAAAAAATAAAAGAAAAAAAAATAAAAAAAGGAAAAAGACAAAAAGGAAAGAAACAAAGAATGGAGGCGGCTGGATGAGCTTAAAGCTCATTTAGAAGCTCAAAATTGATAGCAAAAACAGAATGAACTTGGCGAGAAACAGAGAAATAAAATAGGAAACACGCAGAAGAAAAAATGCCAGAAAATGAGAAAAGGGGCCGGAAAAAAGTGGAATTTTCACCCTGAAACATTCAGGTAATGATCCTAATATATTATTTGAGTTTATTACGTGTGTTTGAATATGTTTTAGCGGTAAAACTTGGAATATTATACATCATTTTAATAAGTTCAATTAACAGTTTAAAGGGTCAAATGGACGCCGATAATGAAATTGATTATATATTCGTACTCAGTGAGTTATGGGCAACATATAAATGTAAATTATTTGGGGTTTGGTTATGTGACCTTAAACCCTGTATATAGGCCTGGCCTGCGTATTGCGTATGTGAATAGGGTATCAGGTTCCTACCTGGATTGCCCTAAGATGTGAGGAATGAAGCCTTTAGCCTAATGTGATATATTTTTCTGCTTATTGAACACAGTGGGATCGTTTGGCAATGAATTCAAAGAATAAAGCGGTTGTTGGGTAGCAGTGTTAACTTCGAAACGAGGTAAGTGTTTGTATCCATTTCTTTAGAGGCCCTTGGCCTTGTGGATATTCTACCACGTGTTCCTTGCGTGTGTAGCTGCCGATAGGCGTACTCATTACGCCTTAGCTTTGAATTTACATTGTATATTATATGTTATGCCCTGTTGTTGGTATTGCATTGAGCATATGAGCATTGCACTCTGGTTTTGAGTATTGCATATACTTCCCGGTTGGCGATGAGAGTCCCGCACCGGTGAAGGTTCATCATTGCATATACTTCCCGGTAATCGATGAGAGTGCCGAGCCGGTGAAGGATCATTATTACATATACTTCCTTGTTGGCGATGAGAGTCCCGCACCGGTGAAGGGTCATCATTGCATATACTTCCCGGTAATCGATGAGAGTCCCGAGCCGGTGAAGGATCATCAATGCATATACTTCCCGGTTGGCGATCAGAGTCCCGCATCGATGAAGGGTCATTATTACATATACTTCTCGGTTGGCGATGAGAGTCCCGCACCGGTGAAGGGTCATCATTGCATATACTTCCCGGTAATCGATGAAAGTCCCGAGCCGGTGAAGGGTCATTATTGCATATATCTCCCGGTAGACGATGAGAGTCCCGCGCCGGAGATAGGTATCAGGCATATGTGACTGCATTGCATCGTACCGCATTCATCCCATCTCATTGCACCGCATACTGACTATTGTGTGTATTGCGTTCTGTTTTATCTATGCGGTATGTATACTATGTCGTAGACATATCTCAGTTTGCCTATATATTTCTAGATCGTATTCTGGGTTGCGGGGATCGGGGTGCACGCTGCAACGGTGTAAATATATGGATCGGGCTGCACGCCGCAACGGTATAAATATATGGATCGGGTTGCATGCTGCGATAGTATGAATATATGGCTCGGGTTGCACACCGCGACAGGATGAATATATGGGTCGGGTTGCACGCCGCAACAGGATGTATTTCTGATTGTTGATATGTACAGGATACCTATATGTCCTGGCCATCTTACGTTCCTGATTGTTAATGAGTTTATGGTTCCATACGTGTTTCTGGTTATTATCTGGCTCTGCTTTTTCATAATTTAAGTAAGAGGAATTTGGTTTATCTATTTCTTTTCTCCCTGGCTAGCTATCCTATTCTTTGAGGTGGCTAGTCTGCCCCACTTATTGAGTCCTTTTGACTCACCCTTGTTTGTTGTTTGTTTTTGTCTATTTATTTCGTTTCGACAGGTTCGCTCTAGAATTGAGTTCGCCACATTGTGAAGGAGCGAAGACGACTTCAGCCGTCAGGGTGAGCCAGCTTTTATTCAGGATGGCCACAGTTTCATGTTTATTATTTCAGTATCATTTTGCTCCCTTCAAGAGGTATTTGTCTTCTTTCGTACTCTTAGATGTCTAGTCTGGATAGCCCTAAACCTAGTATGTTGGGTAGTCAGCTGTAATTTCTTTTGTACAGCTTAGAGGTATCAGTATGTCTGTGTTTTTTTTGGTCTTGTCCTTATTTATGAATTATTATATTTATTTTCCTAATTTTATTGGTAAGGGTTCGCCCGACGGGCCTAGGAGAGGATGTCGGGTGCCCGCACGGCCTAACCGGATTTTGGGTCGTGTCAGTTGGTATCAGAGCCCAGTTTAGAGTCTATCCAGACTAAGACAGTGTCTAGTAGAGTCTCGGTGATGGGTACGTAGACGTCCGTACTTATCTACGAGAGGCTATGATGGCATTTAGGAAGTTTCACTTCCTTCATTTCTGATCGTGCGTCGGTCTAGGATGCAAAAGTATTTTCGTTAATTCGTTCGTGGTAATTGTGAACCCTCGTACGACAAATCAGAAAACGGAAGGAGTTCAAGACGAAGTAGTCTAGGCTGAGGCTAGAGCTACACAAGCCTCGAGAGTTGTGGATCGTGCTGATGATCCAGTTGCATAGGCCCCAGCTGTACGAGCTCGCGATGGGCAAGGAAGCAAGGCCTTGTATTTCCCTTGGCTCTCTACGATGTTTTTACGAGAATCTTGGTGATGCAGATACCGTAAGAACCTATTATTCACTGGACAGCCTATCAGGTTGCCGCATGTGCAGACGTTCGATCTCAGGGAGCTCCTTTTTCGGTTCTTAATATTGCTGCAGTGAATTATATTCCGGAGACAGCATGTGTTGTGCCTCTAGTTATTCTGGCTGGTTAGCTAGCCCGAATAATGGCTCGGTCCGAGTATCTGAAAGGGCTACATTATTTTACCCAATTGAAACTTCCGATATTCTTAAGCAATGCATCAGATAAACCTCGTGATTTTTTTTAAAAATAAAATGATGTCAATGTATCCTTCAGGCTCTTGATTATATCGAGAGGTATGGTGTTGATTATTCTTCTTTCCAGTTTTAGGGTCTAGCCTTGAATGGGTGGGCTGCTCTTTTATTAGCTAACTTGGTTCGATTTTTCTTCTAGATTCGTGGAAAAGTTCCTTTCGAGTAGCGAGCGAGATGAAAAGTGTTTCCAGTTTGAGTGGATTGGACAGGGTAGTCTGTCGGTTAGTCTGTTGGTTTCAGAATATGAGATTGAATTCTATAGAATATGCATTAGAACTAGTCCATGAGCCTTTCGAGAGATTCAGAGATTTACTGGTGACCTTTCTCCTTCCTTGAGATCCCAGATGGCTCGAAAAATTGAGGTTGTGACTTTATTTGATGTCGTTGTTGATATTGCTCAAAGGTATTAGGCATACCATAAGTTAGAGGGGGAAGAGTTAGAGCGGGAGAGCAAGAAATTTCATGGCCCTGGTAGGCTACCATGGTACCTCATTTGGAGGTAAGAGTTCTGATTATTTTGGGAGGTCACCTTCCAGGTTATCTCAGTTTGTGTCACGTGATTCTTAGAGTGCACGGGTAGTTCATCAAGATTAGACTCAGCTTTCTCTTTGTAGCTTTCAACAATCGGTCTAGTTTCTATTTTCAGCGAAAAGGTGTTATCATTGTCGTGGGTCTAGTTATCCTTTGAGGAGTTTTCCCTTACTCCGGCAAGTAGGCAGTCGTCCTTCTTCTTGCCCTCAGGCACCTGCCCAGTCGCAGGGATTTCATTTAGATCTCAATCAGCCAGAGAAATGCCACGATCCAGTAAAGGTTGAGAGCGTGGTGGCAGTTATTCTACAGAATGTAATTATCTGTGTAGCGGCTTAGTTCAGCCGCAGAGGCTGTTTTATGAACCGCCAGTCTGGCAGGATGCTGAGGCATCCGATGTAGTAGACCCATGTGTTTCTTCTTTCCTTATATGTGAGTAAGATTTGACTCTTCCGATCGATCTGGAGATGGCCTGTCATATCATGTTCCATGGTTTCCTTGGATATTGTTTCTATTAAGAATTGGTTGCGGTAGAGGGGTGAACATCTAGTATGATTTATTCCTGGAATTTGTGAGACCCTACTAATTTATCAGGTTTAAATGTGAGAGATTGGGAGTGAGTGGGCAGTATTTTCTGCTTGGCATCTTATTGTGCCACCTTCTATTATTATATCAAATTAGTTTACCTCTGTTCTCGGAAATTCCGTGTTGGTTGGATTATGGGATTCTAGTTCATCACCATCAGAAAGTGTCATTGTTTCTTTTGGTGTAAAGTGGTTAGTAAGTAATACTCGATCTACGTATCTCCATTTGGTTCAAAACACTAGTAAAGTCATGTTATCTCATGAGCTTATCTGGATTATAAAAGGGTTTTCTGGTAAATTGTCAGAGTTTCCTTCTTATTGGGAGGTTAAATTGGCATAGATGTCATTCCATAAACCTTATTTAATGTCTATCTCTTTAATTGCGATTCTTTGGTTAGCCTGACTCGGAAGTAGTGTAGCTCTGGGAGCCAAGCAAATAAAAAGATGACCTTCCTAAAGCTCTACTTATTTCTATCCTCAGTCCGTTGCCATTTCTTCTTCTGTCTGTGTGGAGCCAGAGTGCGTGTCAAGGTAGCCGGGTATCCACATTGTTGTTTTTCAAGGCTACTAAGGGTAATGAGAGGCGTCATTTGACGTTTGATTTGATCCATCAGGCGATGGTACTTATAGAAAATGTATGAAGCTGTGACCTCGAGAGTTGCAGCTGTTTGGCCACTCGAGAGAGTAATTTGGTAGCTCAAGTCTGAGCCGCGTTCTCTATTTAGCTAAGCCTTCCTTAATCCAGCAGGTTGTGCAAGGACGACTATTTCTATTCAAATTAGTTGTATGAGTTTGTGCTCTAAGTGGAGGAGTCTTCCTCCAATTGATACCGAATCATAATATTAAATCTCTAAGGCGTTGCTAAAGCGTGAGCTAATTCTTAGTTCCATCGACCTGTTCTATATCGAAAGGTATATCGAAGAGGGATTATCGGCTGAATCATGTTAACCCATTCAAAGTTCCGTGTATCTTTGCTTCGAAAATGTAGAACTCTCTTCTCGTGATCGAGGAAGGATCAGCTTAGTCAGAATAAGCTGTGCAATGGTATTATCATATTATCCAGATATATTTTATTCCAAAAGTTCGATATGCGTGTTATAATTCTGATCCTATAATCAGGAAATAATACACGTGGAGTAGCTTATGAAGGTCGTTCAAGTTCTTTTGCTATTTGTGCGAATTTTTCTTTAGATTTAGGCTCTTTCGAGGACGAACGAGAGTTTAAGTGGTGGAGAATGAAACGACCTCGGTCAGTTGTTTCGGAAGTTAGGACTCCGATTGGCGTGTCGATAATTTTAAAATATTCGTAATGTCCATTAGGACCTGTCTGTAAAATTTGAGCTAAATCAGACCTCGTTTGGTAGGCATCGGAAGAAAGTTTCAGTTTTTATTGGCGATAAATATTAAAAAGAGATTTTCGAGCTCGGTTTTGCCGAATGAGCTCCGATTCGAAATCCGAAAGCGCCGTTAGGTTCGTATGATTATTTTTTTATTTTTGTAAACTTTCGAAAGTGAATTTTCGATGTTGTTCGGCTAGTTTCCGCTAAAATACCGAAAGTTAAATAATTTGATTTTTTCTATTTAAATTCACATCTTGAGTTTCGGGAGTCCAATTTGAGATCCACCTTTGCGAGTATATTACATATATTTTGTATAACCGGTATGCAAAAGTTGGAATTAATTCAAATATCGTAGGATTCCGTTTTAATTTTCATCGCGAAAAGAAAAGAAAAGAAAATAAAAAAAATGAAAAAGGAAAAAGACAAAAAGGAAAGAAACAAAGAATGGAGGCGGCTGGATGAGCTTAAATCTCATTTAGAAGCTCAAAATTGATAGCAAAAATAGAATGAACTTGGCGAGAAACAGAGAAATAAAATAGGAAACACGCAGAAGAAAAAATACCAGAAAATGAGAAAAGGGGCCGGAAAAAAGTAGAATTTTCACCCTGAAACATTCAGGTAATGATCCTAATATATTATTTGAGTTTATTACGTGTGTTTGAATATGTTTTAGCGGTAAAACTTGGAATATTATGCATCGTTTTAATAAGTTCAATTAACAGTTTAAAGGGTCAAATAGACGCCGATAATGAAATTGATTATATATTCGTACTTAGTGAGTTATGGGCAACATATAAATGTAAATTATTTGGAGTTTGGTTATGTGACCTTAAACCCTGTATATAGGCCTGGCGTGCGTATTGCGTATGCGAATAGGGTATCAGGTTCCTACCTGGATTGCCCTAAGATGTGATGAATGAAGCCTTTAGCCTAATGTGATATATTTTTCTTCTTATTGAACACAGTGGGATCGTTTGACAATGAATTCAAAGAATAAAGCGGTTGTTGGGTAGCAGTGTTAACTTCGAAACGAGGTAAGTGTTTGTATCCATTTCTTTGGAGGCCCTTGGCCTTGTGGATATTCTACCACGTGTTTCTTGAGTGTGTAGCTGCCGATAGGCATACTCATTACGCCTTAGCTTTTAATTTACATTGTATATTATATGTTATGCCCTGTTGTTGGTATTGCATTGAGCATATGAGCATTGCACTCTGGTTTTGAGTATTGCATATACTTCCCAGTTGGCGATGAGAGTCCCGCACCTGTGAAGGTTCATCATTGCATATACTTCCCGGTAATCGATGAGAGTCCCGAGCCGGTGAAGGATCATTATTACATATACTTCCTGGTTGGCGATGAGAGTCCCGCACCGGTGAAGGGTCATCATTGCATATACTTCCCGGTAATCGATGAGAGTCCCGAGCCGGTGAAGGATCATCAATGCATATACTTCCCGGTTGGCGATCAGAGTCCCGCATCGGTGAAGGGTCATTATTACATATACTTCTCGGTTGGCGATGAGAGTCCCGCACCGGTGAAGGGTCATCATTGCATATACTTCCCGGTAATCGATGAAAGTCCCGAGCCGGTGAAGGGTCATTATTGCATATATCTCCCGGTAGACGATGAGAGTCCCGCGCCGGAGATAGGTATCAGGCATATGTGACTGCATTGCATCGTACCGCATTCATCCCATCTCATTGCACCGCATACTGACTATTGTGTGTATTGCGTTCTGTTTTATCTATGCGGTATGTATACTATGTCGTAGACATATCTCAGTTTGCCTATATATTTCTAGATCGTATTCTGGGTTGCGGGGATCGGGGTGCACGCTGCAACGGTGTAAATATATGGATCGGGCTGCACGCCGCAACGGTATAAATATATGGATCGGGTTGCATGCTGCGATAGCATGAATATATGGCTCGGGTTGCACACCGCGACAGGATGAATATATGGGTCGGGTTGCACGCCGCAACAGGATGTATTTCTGATTGTTGATATGTACAGGATACCTATATGTCCTGGCCATCTTACGTTCCTGATTGTTAATGAGTTTATGGTTCCATACGTGTTTCTGGTTATTATCTGGCTCTGCTTTTTCATAATTTAAGTAAGAGGAATTTGGTTTATCTATTTCTTTTCTCCCTGGCTAGCTATCCTATTCTTTGAGGTGGCTAGTCTGCCCCACTTATTGAGTCCTTTTGACTCACCCTTGTTTGTTGTTTGTTTTTGTCTATTTATTTCGTTTCGACAGGTTCGCTCTAGAATTGAGTTCGCCACATTGTGAAGGAGCGAAGACGACTTCAGCCGTCAGGGTGAGCCAGCTTTTATTCAGGATGGCCACAGTTTCATGTTTATTATTTCAGTATCATTTTGCTCCCTTCAGGAGGTATTTGTCTTCTTTCGTACTCTTAGATGTCTAGTCTGGATAGCCCTAAACCTAGTATGTTGGGTAGTCAGCTGTAATTTCTTTTGTACAGCTTAGAGGTATTAGTATGTCTGTGTTTTTTTTGGTCTTGTCCTTATTTATGAATTATTATATTTATTTTCCTAATTTTATTGGTAAGGGTTCGCCGGACGGGCCTAGGGGAGGATGTCGGGTGCCCGCACGGCCTAACCGGATTTTGGGTCGTGTCAAGCTTGGCTTTAGCTTGTTTTTCCATGACAATTCTGTCAAATTGACTTTAGGTTCAACTTTATTCGGTTTTGATCATGTGACCGGAGGTTTTATTATTATGGATTTGGATTATGATTCATTTAATAATAATGCTAGTTTTTCTATGTTTGCTTCCTCACATAAATATGATAGTGATGTAAACATATGGCATGCTAGACTTGGTCATATTTGCCAACAAAGAATGCAAAGGTTGGCAAAACAAGGTTTGCTTACTGGCATTGAACATGTGGAATTGTCTACTTGTGAAAGTTGTCTAGCAGGAAAATCTGCAAGAAAACCCTTCAGTAAAGTGACTAGAGCTGAATATCCCTTGCAATTAGTCCATTCGGACATCTGTGGGCCTATGAATGTCAGGGCTAGGCATGGAGCGTACTATTTCATCACATTTATAGATGACTACACTCGTTTCGGTTATGTCTATTTAATTTCTCATAAATCAGAAGCAATAAGTTGTTTCCAATGCTATATGAGCTTTGTAGAAAATCAATTAGACAAGAAGATAAAAGTTCTTTGAACTGAGCGAGGTAGAGAGTACTTGTCAACCCAATTTAATGAATTATGTGATGAAAAGGGGATAGTTCATCAGTTGACTATCCCAAATACTCCACCACAAAATGGCGTGCCGGAGAGAAGAAATAGGACGCTTCTAGAAATGGTTAGGTCAATGATGGCACAAGCTAACCTCCCAATTAGTTATTGGGGTGATGCATTGCTTACTGCTACCTATGTACTTAACCGAATGCCTACAAAGTCAGTTGCAACCACTCCATATGAGTTATGGACTGGAAGAGCACCCAACTTAAGTGTATTAAGACCTTGGGGTTGCGCTGCCTATACACATGATTCTTCTCACAAACATGGCAAAATAGGCCCGAGAGGAAAGAAAAGTATTTTCATAAGATACTCAGAAACCTCTAAGGGTTATGTGTTTATAGGTCAGCAAGACAGTGGGAGCGTAACTGAGTTTGAATCACGAGATGTCACATTCTTAGAGGATGAGTTTCCTAAAAAGGGAGAGGTAGGTCAAGACCTAACCTTGTTTGAGATAGAGGATCAAGATATACAAAGATCACTTCATTCGAGTGGGAGAAATTTAACTGATGATGATTTAGTCTCACATCAACAACCTCCTTCGTCATCGGATGCGAATGTAAGTAATCATTTGACATCAAACAGTGACCAAATGGATCTTGTTCCAAGTGGGAGTGAGATGGTCAATGATCTTGTTCCAAGTGGGAGCAGAATAGATGTTCTTGATCCAAGTGGGAGCAACGTTGATCCAAATGGGAACAACGAAGAAGAATCACAAAAAGGACATGGTTTACGTAAAAAGATTCCCTGTCGACGATTTGATGTCGAAGGTGCTGAACTTTTTATGTTGTTCTTACAAGTAGAAAACGAGCCTAGAAATACAAAAAAAGGCTCTCTCATGCCCTTCTAAGGAAAAATGGATAAAGGCAATGGAAGATGAAATGGAGTCAATGAGAGTCGATAAAGTCTGGGAACTAGTTGATCTCCCAAAAGAACGCAGAGCTATTGGGAGCAAATGGGTTCTCAAGATTAAGCTCAAGGCTGATGGGACAGTTGAGAGATATAAGGCTCGACTGGTGGTGAAAGGTTATACATAACAGGAAGGAATAGACTACGAAGAGACATTCTCACCTGCTGTGCGATTTAACTCAATTCGCCTGATTCTAGCTATAGTAGCAAGTTTAGATCTTGAATTACATCAGATGGATGTAAAGACTGCCTTTCTCAATAGAGAATTAGATGAAGAAATTTATATGGAACAACCTGAATGTTTCATTGAAAAAGGCCACGAACAAAACGTTTGTAGTCTATTTATGGCCTCAAATAATCTTCAAGGCAATGGTATATACACTTTCAAAATGTGATCATATCCAATGGTTTTACTATGGTTGATGAAGACCATTGTGTTTATACCAAGAGATCAAGAAATAAGCTTGTTATTCTGACATTGTATGTCGATGATATACTTATAGCTGGAAATGATAAGGAGTTATTAAACGAGGTAAAGGCCTGGTTGTCGTCTCAATTTGAGATGAAAGATATGGGTGAAGCTGCATATATTCTTGGAATCAAGATTTCAAGAGATCGTCCTAAGAAACTATTGTATCATTCTCAGGAGAATTACATTAAGAAAATTCTTGAATGATTTAATATGCAGAATAGAAACCCAATTGACACTCCTATCCGCAAAGGACATAACTTGGGAAATCATTTGTGTCCTCAGGCTCCTGAAGAGATAGAAAAGATGAAGCGAGTGCCTTATAGAAGCGCAGTCGGATGTCTAATGTATGTTATGGTGTGTACTAGACCTGATATTTGTCAAGCAGTTGGCTTGGTAAGTAGATATCAATCCGATCCAGGTCCAGCACATTGGCAAGCAGTAAAGAGGATCATGAGATATCTGAGAGGAACAGCTGACTACGCACTTTGTTATCAAGGCAGCAAAGATTTGCGATTAGTTGGATACACTGATGCTGATCATGGAGGAGATTTAGACGAGAGGAAGTCTACCTCAGGATATGTCTTCTTACTTAGTAATGGTGCCATATCATGGAAGAGTAAGAAGCAATCATGTGTAGCACTATCCACGATGGAAGCCGAATATGTGGCTCTGTCAAAAGCAACACAAGAAGCTGTTTGGTTGAATAGGCTCTTCAAAAGCTTGTTGGGTAATACTGATGATGAACCAGTGTTGGTCTACTGTGATAGTAAGGCTACAGTTGATGCAACCAAGAATCCTAAGCATCATTGTGATACTAAGCACATAGATATCAAGTATAACTATGCAAGAGACATGTATAAATGCAAGAGGTTGAACCTGGTGAAAATATCTACAGAAGATATGGTAGCAGACCCATTGACCAAGCCTTTAGCTAGAGATGCATTTGTGAGACACACTAGGTCTCAAGGCTTGCGTAGACTTTGAGTGATTTTGTATTATTCTTTATTTTCCCAGTTGTTCACAAAACTATGTTCTTTGATAATCAATAAAGTTGATTTACTTACATACATATTCATGATTTATTCAGTGTTTAGTACATTCTTCAATTATATTTTAGTATGCCGGGTAGACAAGAGGTTGGCCTTCTCACACAGGCAACCGCCTCCTTATCTTAGTGATAAGTGGAGATGAGACTTGATTTTAAGAAAAAATTATCAAATGGATAATTTGAGAGCTATATGCTTAAAATCAGTAGAATCGCTTAAATAATGACATAAGGTTATTAAGGTGAAAGGATGTTCACCTAGTCTACTTTGTGAGCTAGATGTGAGTTTAAGGAACTCGATTTTAGATACGTATGGTGTCTGAATTTCATCTATACAACATTATTTATAAAGACATACATTCCTTAAGGAAAGGAGAAAAATGTTGTAGCACGTGTTTCATACCATGTGTGCTAATGTCGACCATGGGTTAACATAAGTTTAATCTCAACTTACTGTTGCGTAAGACCCAGAACATTATGATGGCTCAAAATGTGTACCCTCAGTGACTATGATCAGATACTTGAGACTTAGTTTAATGTTAGCTATCTTAGTGTATTTCCAAAAGACCATGAAAATGGATGCGGCCTGGCCGGACATATCTAGAAAAGCAGTTGAGCTAATATTAAAAGAATCGTGAGAAGAGGAAGATCATTAAAGGAATCTCATTAATTTGTGTTCACAGGTGCACCAGTTATAACTTATGAGTTATAATTGTGAATACAAAGAATAATGATATTTGAGATTTTGAGAGAGTATCAAAATGTGATTCATATGATCTAGGGTATTGCATACTTTATAATCTACTTGCAGGTTTGCACTCGACGAGAGGCTATATACTCCTAACAGATGTATAGCACGTAGCTCTCACAGTATGCTGGTCGCACGGTCTATTTCACTGTATGAATATTTGTAGAGATGAGATGAGAATATGTTTCTCATATTGTAAGAGCACTCCCATTATGTGTGAGTGGGAGATGTTGGATTTATCTGAATAAAAGAGTCCACCCATAAAGGGGTGCTCTTAATGTCTATCCAGGTAAAAAAGATAAGTTATCTGATAGAGTCCTACAAGAGGACAACTAATGTATTATACAGTTATAAATACATTAGTAATAGGCTCAGATAAAGATACTGATTTCTCTACTACTCTTCCTATCTCTCTCTCAAATAAACTAGTGTTTAGACTGTGGATAAAGAGGTTGATCTGTCAAGCACGTGACAACCACCGACGGCCAGTAATTTCAGCCACGGTTCAAGATCCTACCGCTTCCGCTTACGAGAACGACAAGTAAGTTCTCGATTTATGTTTAAACAATCTATTTAGTATAGATTTGTGATAATATGCATAAATGAATTCTTCAATAATTTTTAAATATTTGATAAAATAATTAAAAGTGTTTGATATAGGTTCATGACCTTGTGCATGTGGGGATGAACATGTGCTTGGGTTGCTAGGTTAAAAAATTTATCAAATGATATAATTGTTATGCAAAAGAAGTACGCTTAAAACTAAGTGATATTTTAATATCACTTGAGTTTCGAAAGTATCTCTTGACATATGCATACATGACTTTGATAAAGATGATGACATCTATGTATAAATGAGCTGCCTTATGCTAAATGAATATTATGACAGCTTAAAAGTCTAACGATGACAAAACCATATATAAACGAGATGACCAATGTTGAGAAAATGTCTAGTTGGCTTGAAAACGTTATGAGGAGTGAACTTGCGCTAATTGTTGGTTGATCCTCTTGAAATTGAAAATACCTAGATTTTATCGAGATAAAGTACAGTTAGCATACATAGATACAGGTTCCACTTAAAAATTATGGACCGATCTAAGCTCATCAATATCTCATCAGACTCCAGGCTAAAATAAAAAGCAACAACCCAACTTTTGTATATTTCAACAGCTCACTGAATATACTGATAAATAGACAACCATGCAAAACTTGTTGCTAAAATAAATAGAAAAAAAAAGTGAACCTCCCTTTAACTAGCTGCTCCACACACTAGGTGATCTTCTGTAGCATCTCCTTTTTGTCGTAGCTATAAAATTCCAAATGAAACTTACTATTAAACTAAATAGTAAGAACCCAATAACGAATGTACCAATTGAATTGCAAAGACCCAACTCACAAAGAGTAGCAACCTCAACCAGCTCACTGAATTAAGCTTAACTCTTTTGTAACTTAATATGTGGTATATATTCAGAACAAAAACTTTGAGGGATATACAAAGTTTATTGCTAAGATATAGCAGGAAACTAAAACGCCATTGCTTCCTGACTTTGTATCACCATCTAAAAAATTGAATTAATAATAATTAAACCACCTAGACTCGGACCAAAATTTTCCAATGAGTCAGTATGAACTTTGGTCATCACTATCTCATAAAAACATTATGAGAAAGAAGAATTTATGGCCTTGGCCTTCCCGATTTATTTTTCAAAAATTAGAAATAGAGTCTACATAGTTAAATTGAATGTGTTATTCGATAATTTGTGTAGTTTAGAGTGATTGGAGGGCAGAATATATAACTTCCTCCTACACTTGTTCCAATTTATATCACTTATACACTTTATCTCCATGCCCCCCTTAAAAAAAATTTAGTGATATTTATTCCACCTTAAAAGATGACGTGGCAAAATATTTAAAAAAGTAAAAGAAAAAATGTGTAAGCAAAATGAAACCATAAAAAAAAAAAAAAGCAAAAACATAATTCTCTCTCTCCCACCCCACTCCTTCAATGGTAGTAGAATTTGGTGTTGACTGGAAACAAACTTGAATCTGTGGAAGTGAGACAAGAGAAATAACAAAGTATTCACCTACAAACTAGATATGTAGCTTTTCTTGCACAAACTGAGTCTGCAGCTCTCGTTCAAACTTCAAAGTTAATTTATCAATCTGCATTACTTTTATTATTTGCCTTACTGTAGTTTAACAACTCGTATAATGCCACCATTCTCTACTTGATGGTCTTATTAGAGCCACTAATATTTTTATTGTGGGTATGGAGATGTGGGTGGTGTGATAAAGAGGACTTAATCAATTTTTATGATAGTGGTGAAATAGGTAGTGATAGGGATGACTTGGAGGGTGACTATGTGGTGTTAAAATGGTGGGTTTGGGTGGTTATGGGGTTCAATGATGGAGAAAGATTAGAAACCTAAACAAAATTGTGGATGATGGCAATGGAGTTTTACAGTGGTGGTTGCGATAGTGGACTTGAAAATTAAAGAAAAGTGTAATTGCCCAAAAAGCTAAAATGATGTGACAACAATGTGTCAATGAAGTAGCCCTCAGGTGCTGCGTACATTGTGCGAGTGTAGTACACTCTCCAATATGTAACTAGGAGCATTGGCATGGCAGAATTTTACAATATTTTTTTTTTCTGAGATAATAGTCAAAAACCCTCCTAAACTATCACTTTTTTGTTAGTTTCATACTTAAACTATGGGTTGGTCACGCTACCCCCTGAACTATCCATTTTCATATTCAAAACCTCCCTGCAGTGCCAAGTGGCATGGAAGGTGACTTCACTCTCTTTGTAGAGCATCCATACAATTAATTTTTTAAAGTAGTTGTTCTTATTTCTTATTTGATCTTTTTTTAAAAAAAAAATTATTAATTTTTTCTTTTAATTTTTCGTGAAAATCAAAAATCTTTACCTTACTTGAAAACCCATATTTCTAAAATAATAAATATTAACCAACAATAGTAAATTTAATTATTATATAGAACTGAATTTACTCAACTATAATAAACTCAATTGAGAACTTGCGTATTAAAATATTAAAATGATACAATGTATGTTAAGGGTTATGTCTTTTTAATTAAAATGACCATTATTGACAAAATTTGGTTGTAAATTACAACAGAATATATCACATTTGATTAAATTATTTTTAGTATTCTTATTATTCTAAGGTTAATGGGTCTCAATTAGTTTATTGTTATTGGCCAAAAAAAAGAATTATGAAGAAGAAAATAATTAATTAGAAAAGAAGAAAGGAAAAAGACAAAAATAAGTAATAAATAAGTAAAAGCATATTTAAATTTTAGAAATTGAAAAGAAATGCCACATGGATGCTTTTTATTGGTCTACTTTATTTTTCCACACACAACAAAGAGAGTGAAGTCACTCTCCATGCCACTTGGCACTGCAGGGGGGTTTTGAATATGAAAATTAATAGTTCAGGGGGTAGCGTGACCAACCCATAGTTTAAGTATGAAACTAACAAAAAATTGATAGTTTAGGGAGGTTTTTGACTATTATCTCTCTTTTTTTTTTAATAAACAAAGGCTCAAGTTTTAATTGTGTAGTATAGGGTCCTCTAATCATTAATGGTATTAAAAGATGTTAACTACCTAACCTTCTCACCCCAAAGTTTTTTATGTTACACAATAGTCCATGTATGAAAGGTAGTTTTTTGCCAAATTTGGCCATAACCTAGATCTACCCGCTGCTCTTCCCTCTCTCCTCTCCCCCGTTTTCCCTCCATTTTTTCCCCATTCCATTTCCCGCTCAAAATTCAACCATAGTTGCACTGCTGAGCTTCTTCCTACATCAAAATAATCTCATCCTCCATATTATTTACTGAATATCATCTCCAGTTTTACACAATACAAGCTGAGGCCACCCACATTTGGGTTATATGGCATTTCATTAAATTTGCCAAAGCTGCTCGTTTATTATCCATTAAAGGAAAAATCTTGTTCCTCTAATTGTAATCGTATCAATTCAGTCATCTCCTGTTAGTACACTTTAGAACATATTTTTAGCTTTTTTTTGTTGATTCGAGATTGTTACGGATTCAATTTCTCCGAACATCCCGCCAGAAATTTCAAACATCCTTTTTGACGTTCCTATGGTCATAACTATAATTCCAAACATATTTCTAGCATTTTACATGTCGTATGTAAATATTAGAATTTTCTCAGATAATATTCGGAACATCCTACTAGGATGTTGGAGCGTTCTGTTAGCAGTTTGGAACATCTTGCATTAAGCAATGAAGATCATTATCACTAGAAATGTCCAATTATGCTTGTTAAAGTGAGAAATGATGTTGATTATCACTAGAAATGACCAATTATACTTGTAAGAGTGACAAATAATGATGTGTATCACTAGAAAAGACCAATTATACTAGTTTAGAGTGATAAATGATGATCATTTTCACTTGAAATGACCAATTATACTTGTTAGAGATGATGATGATTATCACTATACATGACCCATTATACATGTAAGAGTGGCAAATGATGATCATTTTCACTAGAAATGACCAATTATACTTGTAAGAGTGATAAATGATGACGATTATCACTATACATGACCACTTATACTTGTTAGAGTGACAAATTATGATGATAATCACTAGAAATGACCAATTATACTTGTTAGAGTGATAAATGATACAAGAGAAGCAAAAGAGAAAACACAGCCGAAAAAAATACCAGAAAATGAGAAAAGAGCCGGAGAACGATAGAATTTTCACCCCGAAACATTCTGGTAATGATCTTAATGCATTATTTTAGTTTATTATGTGTGTTTGAATATATTTTGACGATAAAAATTGGGACATTAGACATCATTTTAATAAGTTCAATTAATAGCTTAAAGGATTAATTGGACCCTGATAATGGAATTGAGTATATATTCGTACTCAGTGAGTTACGGGCAACATGTAAATATAATTTATTTAGGGTATGGTTATGTGACCTTAAACCCTGTACATAGGCATGGCCTGTGTATTGCGTATGCGAATAGGATATCAGGTTCCGAACTTGATTGCCCTAAGACGTAAGGAATGAAGCCTTTAGCCTTATGTAATATATATTTCTTCTTATTGAACACAATGGGATCGTCTGGCAATGAATCCAAAGGACAAAACGGTTGTTGAGTAGCTGTGCTAACTTTGTAACAAGGTAAGTATTTATATCCATTTCTTTGGAGGCACCTGGCCTCGTGGATTTTCTACCACGTGTTCCTTACATGAGTAGCTGTCGATAGGCGTACTCATTACGCCTTTGCTTTGGATTTACATTGTATATTATATGTTATGTCCTGTTGTTGGTATTACATTGAGGATCTGAGCATTGTACTCCGGCTGTGAGTTGGCATCTACTTTCCGGCTGTCGATGAGAGTCCCGCACCGGTGAAGGGTTATTATTGCATCACATTGCATTCATATGAATTATATATCATTCATATGCATTACATTGGGTTCAGGAGTGTTCCGTCCCCAGGAGAGTGCAGGAGTATTCTGCCTCTGTTTCATATCATATTGGGTGCAGGAGTATTCCGTCCCAGGAGAGTGCAGGAGTATTCCGCCTCTGATTTATATCATATCGAGTGCAGGAGTATTCCGCCCCAGGAGTGCAGGAATCTTCCGCCTCTGATTCATATCATATTGGGTGCAGGAGTATTCCGCCCCAGGAAAGTGCAGGAGTATTCTGCCTCTAATTTATATCATATCGGGTACAGGAGTATTCCGCCGCAGGAGAGTGTAGGAGTATTCCGCCTCATATTTATATTATATCGGGTGCAGGAGTATTCCGCCCCAGGAGAGTGCGGGAGTATTCTGCCTCTGATTCATATCATATTGGGTACAGGAGTATTCCGCCCCAAGAGAGTGCATGAGTATTCCGCCTCTGGTTCATATCATATCGGGTACAGGAGTATTCCGCTCCTGGAGTAGGAGTATTCCGCTCTAGTTGGTTACTATATTGCATTCCCCTCGAATGCAGGAGTATTCCGCTTCGGGACGAGATTACGGGAACATGTGACCCCATTGCATCATACTGCATTCATCCCATCTCATTGCACCGCATACTGACTATTGTGTAACTATTTTGCTATATTTTGTGTATACGGTATACCATATTGTGGACATATTTTAATTTGCCTATATATTTCTGGCTCATATTCTGGGTTTCGGGGATCGGGTTTCTCGCTGCAACAGTATAGATACATGGATCGAGTTACACGCTGCAACGGTATAAATATATGGATCGGATTGCACGCCGCAACAGTATAAATACATGGATCGGGTTGCACGCCGCAACAATATTTGCATACAATAAGATGTATTTCTGATTGTTGATATGTTCGGTCTATCTTATGTTCCTGGTTGTTTATGAGTTTTTGGTTCCATACATATTTCCAATTATTATCTGGCATTGTTTTTTTTTATAATTTAAATAAGAGGAATTTGGTTTATCTGCTTCTCTTATCCCTGGTTAGCTATCTTATTCTTTGAGGTGGCTAGTCTGCTCCATTTATTGAGTCCTTTTGACTCACCCTTGTTTGTTGTTTGTTTCTTGTCTATTTATTTCGTTTCGGCAGGTTCGATCTAGGATTGAGTTCGCCACATTATTCAGGAGCGAAGATGACTTCAGCTTTCAGGGCGAGACAGCTTTTATTCCGGATGGCCACCAGTTTATTGTTTATTACTCCCTCCATCCCAATTTATGTGGCACCATTTGACCGGGCATGTAGTTTAAGAAAATAGAGGCTAACCTTGTTAAGTATCAATTTTACCCTTGAAAAAGTAAGAGAGAGAAGATTTGAGTAATAAAAAAGTTGTTGGTAGGTTTAAAAGTATGTAGGGCCCAACAAGGGTAAAATAGAGATGATGCATTAAATAGTTGTCACATAAGGAAAAGTGCCACTTATTTTGGGACAAACAAAAAAGGAAAAGGTGCCACATAAATTGGGAAAGAGGGAGTATTTCAGTTGCATTGTGCTCCCTTCAGGAGGTATCTGTCTTCTTTTGTACTCTTAGATGTCTAGTCTGGATAGCCCTAAATCTAGTATGTTGGGTAATCAGCTGTAATTTCGTTTGTACAGCTTAGAGGTATCAGTACGTCTGTGCTTTTTCCAAGTCTTGTTCTTATTTATGAAGTTAATTACATTTATTTCCTAATTTAATTGGTAAGGGTTCGCCTGACGGGTCAAGGGAGGATGTCGGGTGCCTGCACGGCCTCGCGGGTCGTGTCATGTTAGAGTGACAAATGATGATGATTATCACTATACATGACCCATTATTCTTGTAAGTCTGACAAATGATGATTCCTTTAACTAGAACTAACCAATTATACGTGTAAGAGCGACAAATTATGATGATTATCACTATACATGACCACTTATACTTGTTAGAGTGACAAATTATGTTGATAATCACTAGAAATGTCCAGTTATACTTGTTAGAGTGAAAAATGATGATAATTATCACTAGACATGACCCATTATACTTGTAAGAGTGACAAATTATGATGATAATCACTAGAAATGATCAATTATACTTGTAAGAGTGACAAATGATGATCATTTTCACCACAAAAGACCACTTATACTTGTTAGAGTGACAAATTATGATGAAAATCACTAGAAATGACCCATTATACTTGTTAGAGTGACAAATGATGATCCATCCAGCATAATGTTATTTCGAACATCCTATAGATGTTTGTCACAGTTACGAAGTTATTTCGAGCGCGATCTTTAATTGTTTCTATCTTCATCATATTGTTTCCCAATTAGAGTAGTTAGAGTGACAAATTATGATGGGGTTATCACTATATGTGATAAATTATACTTGTAAGAGTGTCAAATTCATCAACTTTCAAGACAAAAGACCATAGATTTTTGTCATATTTAAGAAGTTGTTCCAAGCAGGATTTTTAATTATATTGTTTCTATCTTCATCATATTGTTTTCCAATTAGAGTAGTTGGAGTGACAAATTATGATGGGGTTATCACTATATGTGACCAATTTTACTTGTAAGAGTGTCAAATTCATCAACTTTCAAGACAAAAGACCACTTAGAGTAGTTGGAGTGAGAAATGATGATCATTATCCCTAGAAATGAAAAATTATGCTTGTTAGAGTGAGAAATGATCTTGATCATCACTAGAAATGACCGATTCCCTTCTAAGAGTGACAAATGATGATGATTATTACTAGAAATGACCACTTACACTTTTTAGAGTGACAAATGATGATGATTATCACTAGAAATGACCAATTATACTTGTAAGAGTTTCAAAAGATGATGATTATCACTAGAAATGACCACTTATACTTGTTAGAGTGACAAATGATGATCATTTTCACTAGAAATGGCCAATTATACTTGTTATGAAACGATCTTAGGTAGTCGTTTCGGGAATTAGGACCCCGATGGGTGTGCCGATAATTTGAAAATCTTCATAAGGTCTTTTAGGACCTGTCAGTAAAATTTGAGCTAAATCAGACCTCGTTTGGTACGTATCGGAAGAAGATTTCAGTTTTTATTGTCGATAAATATTAAAAAGAGATTTTCGAGCTCGATTTTGGCGAATGAACTCCGATTCGAAATCTGAAAGCGCCGTTAGATTCATATGATTATTTTTGATTTTTTTGAACTTTCGAAAGTGAATTTCGAGGTTGTTCGGCTAGTTTTCGCTAAAATGTCGAAAGTTAAATAATTTTACCTTTTTTCTATTTAATTTGCATATTGTGTTTCGGGAGTCCGATTTGAGATCCGCCTTAGCAAGTGTATTACATATATTTTTTATAACTTACTTGAGAAATTTGGAATCGTTTCGAATTTCGTAGAGTTCCGTTTTAATTTTGGTGGCGAAAAGAAAAGAAAAGAAAATAAAATAAAATAAAATAAAAGAGAAAAGAAAAAGGAAAAGATAGAAAAAGGAACAAAGGTCCAGGCGGTGGTGCTAAGGGATATATATATCCCATAGCTTATAACTAAAGGGGGTAAAGCAAAACAGAAACGATACATGAGAAGCAAAAGAGAAAACACAGCAGAAAAAAATACCAAAAAATGAGAAAAGAGCCGGAGAAAGATAAAATTTTCACCCCAAAATATTCAGGTAATAATCTTAATGCATTATTTTAGTTTATTACGTGTGTTTGAATATATTTTGACCGTAAAAATTGGGATATTAGACATCATTTTAATAAGTTCAATCAATAGTTAAAGGGTTAATTGAACCCTGATAATGGAATTGAATATATATTCGTACTTACTGAGTTATGGGCAACATATAAATGTAATTTATTTAGGCTTTGGTAATGTGACCTGAAACCCTGTAAATAGGCCTGGCTTGCGTATTGTGTATGCGATTAGGGTATCAGGTTCCTAACAAGATTGCCCTAAGACGTAAAGAATGAAGCCTTTAGCCTTATGTAATATATTTTTCTTCTTATTGAACACAGTGAGATCGTTTGGCAATGAATCCAAAGAACAAAGCGGTTGTTGAGTAGCTGTGCTAAATTTGTTACAAGTGTTTATATCTATTTTTTTGGAGGCACTTCGCCTCGTGGATTTTCTACCACGTGTTCCTTACGTGTGTAGCTGCCGATAGGCGTACTCATTACGCCTTAGCTTTGGATTTACATTGTATATTGTATGTTATGTCCTGTTGTTGGTACTTCATTGAGGATCTGAGCATTGTACTCTAGCTGTGAGTTGGCATCTACTTCCCGGCTGTCGATGATAGTCCCGCACCGGTGAAGGGTTAATATTGCATCATATTGCATTCATATGCATTATATGTCATTCATATGCATTACGTTGAATATCATATTAGGTGCAGGAGTATTCCGCCCCAGGAGAGTGCAGGAGTATTCCATCTCTGATTCATATCATATCGGGTGCAGAAGTATTCCGCCCCCAGGAGAGTGCAGGAGTATTCCGCCTCTGATTCATATCATATTGGGTGCAGAAAATATTCCGCCCTAGGAGAGTGCAGGAGTATTCCGCCTCTGATTTATATCATATCGAGTGCAGGAGTATTCCGCCCCATGAGAGTGCAGGAATATTCCGCCTCTAATTCATATCATATTGCGCGCAGGAGTATACCGCTCCAAGAGAGTGCAGGTGTATTCCGCCTCTAATTTATATCATATCGGGTGCAGGAGTATTCCGCCCCAGGAGAGTACAGGAGTATTTCGCCTCTGATTCATATCATACTGGGTGCAGGAGTATTCCTCCCCAGGAGAGTGCAGGAGTATTATGCCTCTGGTTCATATCATATCGGGTGCAGGAGTATTCCGCCCCAAGAGTAGGAGTATTCTGCTCCAGTTGGTAACTATATTGCATTCATTCCGCTCCTGTTGGTTACTATATTTCATTCCCCTCGAATGCAGGAGTATTCTGCTTCGGGACGGGATTACTGGCACATGTGACCCCATTGCATCATACTGCATTCATCCCATTTCATTGCACCGCATACTGACTATTGTGCTGTATTTTGTGTATACGGTATGAATACCATATTGTGGACATATTTCAATTTTTCTATATATTTCTGGCTCATATTCTGGGTTGCGGGGATCGGGTTGCTCGCATCAACAGTATAGATACATGGATCGGGTTGCACGCCGCAACGGTATAAATATATAGATCGGGTTGCAAGCCGCAACAGTATAAATACATGGATCGGGTTGCACGCCGCAACAATATTTGCATATAGTAAGATGTATTTCTGATTGTTGATATGTTCGGGATACCTATATATTCTGTCTATCTTATGTTCCTGGTTGTTTATGAGTTTTTTGTTCCATAGGTATTTCCAGTTATTATCTGGCTTTGTTTTTTTATAATTTAAATAAGAGGAATTTTGTTTATCTGCTTCTCTTCTCCCTGGCTAACAATCCTATTCTTTGAGGTGGCTAGTCTGCCCCACTTATTGAGTCCTTTTGACTCACCCTTATTTGTTGTTTTTTTCTTGTCTATTTATTTTGTTTCGCCAGGTTCGCTTCAGGATTGAGTTCCCCACGTTATTCAGGAGCGACGACGACTTCAGCTGTCAGGTTGAGCCAGCTTTTATTCTGGATGGCCACCAGTTTATTATTTATTATTTCAGTTGCATATGTCTCCCTTCAGGAGGTATCTGTCTTCTTTTGTACTCTTAGATGTCTAGTCTGGATAGCCCTAAACCTAGTATGTTGGGTAGTCAACTGTAATTTTGTTTCTACAGCTTAGAGGTATCAGTATGTCTATGATTTTTATAAGTCTTGTTCTTATTTATGAATTGAATTACATTTATTTTCCTAATTTAATTGGTAAGGATTTGCCTGACGGGTCTAGGGGAGGATGTCGGGTGCCCGCACGGCCTAGCCGGATTTTGGGTCGTGTCATTGGTATCAGAGCCCGGTTTAGAGTCTATCCAGACTAAGACAGTGTTTAGTAGAGTCTCGCTGATGGGTACGTAGACGTCCGTACTTATCTACGAGAGGCTATGATGGCATTTAGGAAGTTTCACTTCCTTCTTTTCTGATTGTGCGTCGGTCTAGGATGCAAAAGTATTTTCATTAGTTTATTCGTGGTAACTGTGAACCCTCGTGCGACAAATCAGCAAACGGTAGGAGTTCGGGACGAAGTAGTCTAGTCTGGGGATAGAGCTACTCAAGCCCCGAGAGTTGTGGAGTGTGCTGACGATGCAGTCGCGCAGGTCTTAGCTGTACGAGCTCGCGATAGGCAAGGGAGCAGGGCCTTGTGGTTCCCTTGGCTCTCTACGATGTTTTTACGAGAATTTTGGCGACTCAGATACCGCAAAAACCTATTATTCGCTAGGCAGCTTATCAGGTCGCCGCATATGCAGATGTTCGGACTTAGAGAGCTCTTGTTCCGGTTCCTGATGTTGCCCCAGTAAATTATGTTCCAGAGGCAGCATGTGTTGCGCCACCAATTGTTCCGGCTGGTTAGCCAGCCGAGGTAACAGTTCGGTCTGAGTGCCCAAAGAGGTTGCTTGCATGGTTGAACCTTCCGATATTCTTAAATAATGCATCTGATAAACCTCGTGATTCTTTTTAAAATAAAATAATGTCAGCGTATCCTTTAGGCTCTATCCGGCTTTCAAGTTTCAGGGTCCAGCCTTGGATTGGTGGACTGCTTTTTTATCAGCTAGGCAAGGCTTGCCTAAGCTGACTTGGTGCGATTTTTCTTGTCGACATGAAAAAGTTTCTTTCGTACAGCAAGCAAGATGAAAAGTGTCGCTAGCTTTGAGTGGATTGGATAGGGTAGCCTATTGGTTTCATAATATGAGATTGAATTCTCTATAATGGTTAGGTATGCACAAGAGTTAGTCCATGAGCCTTTAGAGAATGTTCAAAGATTTATTGGTGACCTTTCTCCTTCCTTGAGATCCCAGATAGCTCGAGAAATTTAGGTTGGGACTTCATTTGATGTTGTTGTTGATATTGCTCAGAGGTATTAGGCATACCATAAGCTAGATATGGAAGAGTTAAAGCAGAAGAGCAAGAGATCCCACGGCCCTGGTGGGCACCATACCTCCTTTGGAGGTAAGAGTTCTGATTATTTGGAGGTTACTTGCCAAGTTATCTCAGCTTGTAGAGCGTGATTCTCAGAGTGCGCGAGTAGTTTTTCAAGATTAAACTCAGTTTTCTCTTTGTAGCTTTCAACAATCTGTCCAGCTTCCATTTTCAGCGAAAAGGTGTTATCATTGTCATGAGTCTGGTTATCCTTTGAGGAGTTTTCCTTTACTTCGGCAAGTAGGCAGTCGTCCTTTCTCTCATCATCAGACACCTGCACAGTTGCAGGGGATTTCATTTAGATCTTAATCAGCCAGAGAAATGCCACCATCCAGTAGAGGTTGAGAGCGTGGTGGTTTTGGTTCTTCTGGAAGTAATTATCAAGGTACCGGCTCAACTCAGCCGCAGAGGTAGTTCTATGAACTGCTAGTCTGCCAGGATGTTGAGGCATCCAATGTAGTAGACCAAAATATTTTTTCCTCCCTTATATGTGAGTAAGATTTGATTCTTCCAATCGATCAGGAAATGGTTTGTCTTATCATATTTCCATAGATTCTTTGAATATTGTTTCCATTAAGAATCGGTTGTGGTTGAGGGGCGAGCTTCTGGTATGATTTATTCAGGTTATTTGTGAGACCCTACTAGTTTATCTTGTTTAAATGTGAGATTTTGAGTGAGTATCGGTATGGTCTGCTTGGCATCTTGTTGTGCCACCTTCTCTTATTATGTCGAGTCAGTTTACCTCTCTCTTTGGACTTCAGTGTTGGTAGGATGATGAGATCCTTATTCGTCACCATCAGAAAGTGTCATTATTTCTTCCGGTGTAAAGTGGTTAGTGAGTAATATTCGATCTACGTGTCTCTTCTTGGTTCGAGACGCTAGTAGGGTCATGTTATTCTATGAGCTTGTCTCGGCTATAAAAGGGTTTTCTGGTAAATTGTCGGAGTTCCTTTCTTTATAGGAAGGTTAAATTGGCATAGATGTCATTCCATAAAGCTTATTTAATGTCTATTTTTTCAATTGCGATTCTTTAGCTAGCCTGAATCGGAAGTAGTCTAGCTCTGGTAGCCAAGCAATAATAAGATGAGTTTCCTAAAGATCTAATTATTTCTATCCTCAATTTATTGCCATATCTTCTTCTTCTTCCGACACTAGTGAGCTTGGGCGGTTAGTAGCCACTTCTGATGTTTCCCCTCTTGAGCCAAAATGTGTATCAAGATAGCCGGGTATGCAATTTGCTGTGTTATAAGGCTACTAAAGGTAATAGAGAGTGTCGTCCGACCTGTGAATTGAGCTATCGAGCGGTGGTGCTTGTAGAAAAAGGTCGGGAGCTGTGAACTTAAGAGTTGCAGCTGTTTGGCAACTTGAGAGAGTAATTTGGTAGCTCAGGTCTGAGCTGCGTTATGTTTTAGCTAAGTCTTCCTTAATCCAGCACGTTGTGCTAGGATGGCTATTCTTATTCAAATTAGTTGTATGAGTTTACGCTCTAAGTGGAGGAATCTTCCTCTAATACAGAATGCTAATATTAAATCTCTGAGGCGTTAAGCTAATTCTTAATTTCATCGACCTGTTCTATATTGAAAGGCATATCAAAGAGGGATTCGTCGACAGAATCATGTTGATTCATCCAGAGTTCCATATATCTTTTTTTGAAAATGTAGAACTCTCCTCTCGTGATCGTGCAGGTCGTGCAGGTTCTCTAGTTATATGAGAGAATTTTTCTTTAGACATGGGCTCGTTCGAGGACGAACGAGAGTATAAGTGGAGAAGAATGAAACGATCTTAGGTAGTCGTCTCGGGAATTAGGACCCCGATGGGCGTGCCGATAATTTTAAAATCTTCGTAAGGTCTATTAGGACCTGTCTGGAAAATTTGAGCTAAATTAGACCTCGTTTGGTACGTATCGGAAGGAGATTTTAGGTTTTATTGTCGATAAATATTTAAAAGAGATTTTCGAGCTCGATTTTGGCGAATAAACTCCGATTTGAAATCCAAAAGCGCCGTTAGCTTCGTATGATTATTTGTTACTTTTGTGAACTTTCGAAAGTGAATTTTGAGGTTGTTCGGCTAGTTTTCGCTAAAATGCGAAAGTTAAATAATTTGATATTTTTTATTTAATTTACATATTGAGTTTCGGGAGTCCGATTTGAGATCTGCCTTAGTAAGTGTGTTACATATATTTTATATAACTTACTTGAGAAATTTGAGATCATTTCGAATTTCGTAGAGTTCCGTTTTAATTTTCGTCGCGAAAAGAAAAAAAAATAAAAAAAAGAAAAGAGAAAAGAAAAAGGAAAAGAAAGAAAAAGGAACAAAGGTCCAGGCGGTGGTGCTAAGGGATAACTAAAGCGGAGAAAGAAAAACAGAAACGATACAAGAGAAGCAAAAGAGAAAACACAGCCGAAAAAAATACCAGAAAATGAGAAAAGAGCCGGCGAAAGATAGAATTTTCACCCCGAAATATTCAGGTAATGATCTTAATACATTATCTTAGTTTATTACGTACGTGTGGTTGAATATATTTTGACGGTAAATATTGGGATATTAGACATCGTTTTAATAAGTTCAATGAAACGACCTTAGGTAGTCGTTTCGGGAATTAGGACCTCGATGGGCGTGCCGATAATTTAACAATCTTCGTAAGGTCTATTAGGACCTGTCTGTAAAATTTGAGCTAAATCAGACCTCGTTTGGTACGTATCGGAAGAAGATTTCAGTTTTTATTGTCGATAAATATTAAAAAGAGATTTTCAAACTCGATTTTGGCGAATGAACTCCGATTTAAAATCCAAAAGCGCCGTTAGGTTCGTATGATTATTTGTGATTTTTTTGAAGTTTCGAAAGTGAATTTTGAGGTTGTTCGGCTAATTTCCGCTAAAATGCCGAAAGTTAAATAATTTAACCTTTTTCCATTTAATTTGCATTTTGAGTTTCTGGAATCCAATTTGAGATCCGCCTTAGCAAGTACGTCACATAAATTTGGTATAACTTGTATGCAAAAGTTGGAATTATTTTGAATATCGTAGGGTACCGTTTTAATTTTCTTTAAAAAAAGAAAAGAAAATATAAAAGTAAAAAAAAAGGAAAAGAAAACAAAAATGATAGGCGGTGGTATAGGGATTTTAACCCCATTTGCGCAACTTTTCCAGTAACAACAAAATAGAGAAAAGGAAACAAACAGAGAACGAGAGACGAGAAACGCGAAAAGAAAAAAAATACCAGAAAATGAGAAAAGCTCTGGAAAAAGATAGAATTTTCACCCCGAAACATTCAGGTAATGATCTTAATGCATTATTTGAGTTTATTACGTGTGTTTGAATATATTTTAACGGTAAACATCGGGATATTAGACATCGTCCTAACGAGTTAAATTGAAGCTTAAAAGGGTCAACTGGACCCCGATAATGGAATTGATTATATGTTCGTACTCAGTGAGTTATGGGCAACATATATATGTAATTTATTTAGAGTTTGGTTATGTGACTTTGAACCCTGTAGATAGGCTTGGCCTGGGTATTGCGTATGCGAATAGGGTATCAGGTTCCTAACTGGATTGCCCTAAGACGTAAGGAATGAAGTCTTTAGCCTTATTTGATATATTTTTCTGCTTATTGAACACAATGGGATCGTGTGGCAATGAATCCAAAGGACAAAGCAGTTCTTGAGCAGCTGTGCTAACTTGGTAACAAGGTAAGTGTTTGTATCCATTATTTTGGAGGCCCTTGGCCTCGTGGATAATCTACAACGTGTTCCTTACGTGTGTAGCTGCCGATAGGCGTACTCATTACGCCTTAGCTTTGGATTTACATTGTATATTATATGTTATGTCCTGTTGTTGGTATTGCATTGAGGATCTGAGCATTGTACTCTGGCTGTGAGTTGGCATATACTTTCCGGCTGTCGATGAGAGTCTCGCGCTGGTGATGGGTTATTATTGCATCATGTTTCATTCATATGCATTATGTTGCATTCATATGCATTACATTGCATACATATTGGGAGTATGAGGATTCCGACCCAGGAGTAGGAGGATTCCGCTCCATTGCATTCATATTGGGTGCAGGAGGATTCCGCTCCATTGCATACATATTCGGTTTAGGAGGATTCCGCCCCAGGAGCAGGAGGATTCCGCTCCATTGCATTCATATTGGGTGCAGGAGGATTTCACCCAAGGAGCAGGAGGATTCCGCACCATTGCATACATATTGGGTGCAGGAATATTCCACCCCAGGAGAGTGCAGCAGTATTCCGCCTCTGATTCAAATTATATTGGGTGCAGGAGTATTCTGCCCCAGGAGAGTGCAGGAGTATTCCGCCTCTGATGCATATTATATTGGGTGCAGGAGTATTCCGCCCCAAGAGAGTGCAGGAGTATTCCGCCTCTGATTTATATCATATCGGGTGCAGGAGTATTCCGCCCCAGGAGCAGGAGTATTCCGCTCCAAATGGTTACTATATTGCATTCCCCTTGAATACAGGAGTATTCCGCTTCGGGACGGGATTACGGGCACATGTGACCCCATTGCATCATACTGCATTCATCCCATTTCATTGCGCCGCATAATGACTATTGTGTGACTATCATGCTGTGTTTTATGTATGCGGTATGTATATCATGTCGTGGACATATTTCAGTTTGCCTATATATTTCTGGCTCATATCCTGGGTTGCACGCCGCAACAGTATAAATATATGGATCGGGTTGCTCGCTGCAACAGTATAGATACATGGATCGGGTTGCACGCCGCAACGATATAAATATATGGATCGGGTTGCACGCCGCAACAGTATAAATACATGGATCGGGTTGCACGCGGGAACTATATTTGCATATAATAAGATGTATTTCTGATTGTTGATATGTTCGTGATACTTATATGTTCTGTCTATCTTATGTTCCTGGTTGTTTATGAGAGTTTTGGTTCCGTACGTATTTCCAGTTATTATTTGGCTCTATTTTTTTATAGTTTAAATAAGATGGATTTGGTTTACCTGTTTTTCTTCTCCCTGGCTAGCTATCCTATTCTTTGAGGTGGCTAGTCTGCTCCACATTTTGAGTCCTTTTGACTCACCTTGATAAGAATCAAAAGCGAAACGCGGAAATAAAGATAAAGAGCGAGACACTGCTCGAACTCCCTACGAAGTAACTATGGAGAACTCGTTCCATAATACCCTCGTATCGGTGTCAAGGAGGACCTACACTATGCAACTACCCTCGAGACGACAACGGACTCGCAAGTAGAATGGTCGGGGGTGGTTTGGGGTTCAACTAGAATCCACTAGTAAACTCAAACCGTCTCAAAAGGTTTTCATTCAAAGAGAATCCACTCTTGAACATTGTCATTGACATTCAATCATTCATCATAATAGCTAACTTAGGAATAATGCTAAGCTATGGAGTATTTATAGGCCTCATTTAAGACATAATGAAAGGCCTAAAGTACGCTTAAGTAGATTCTAAAGTCATAAGCCACGTAGGGGCATAATAGAAATTACATAGGATAAAAACTAGCAAATCCCGCAAGCTTCCAGAACTAGGCGCCCCGCCTGTTTGTACTAGGCGGTCCGCCTAGTCTTCAGTAGGTGGTCCGCCTCTGCACTAGGCGGCCAGGAATCCAGAGAGTGGTCATGAAGTGGGCGGTCCACCCCTTTGACTAGGCGGTCCGCCCCTTCTTGGGCAGCCTTGAAACGCTCCGAAATCGATCCCGAATGCTCCTCGTTCCATGGCGTTCCAATGCATAAGCTCTTCCTTGGCTTTGGATGGTGTTTTTGGATGGTTGCTCGGTTTGGGTCTTATCATCCTCCCCTTCTTGAGAAGATTTCGTCGTCGAAATCAAGGCTTGGTCTCTCATGGCTCTATCAACTCCTCGGGGTAGCCAAGAAGCTCCTTCTTTGTCCTTCTTGATCGTCACTTTGACATAGGCTTCTTCCAAGATCTCGTCCGCCTTAGCATGGAGCTTAGAACCTACAAGCAACGTCAAGCAAAAACAAGCAAACGTCCTACTTTGGAAGTAGGTTAGTGCAAGAAGTGTGGAAAACACACTCTTGTGATATAACCAAGCATCAATAACAATCATAAATATCAAGTCTCCAAAGAGAACCATAAGCACTTGGTTAAAGATCAACATGCACTCAACAGGATAATGAGCAAATAGGTCATGTGGGCATGAAAAATGCAAGATCAAGCTATCAAAACCCTCTTGAACCTTAAGCTCAAAATCAACATACCAATCAATCCTCAAGGTGTGACCAACATGTGGAGTGGAGTGAATCAAATAGCCCAACCTACAAGTAGGATCAAGCACTCCACTCCCCTTCTTTAGAGCATACTTACTCACACCAAGAGATTCCTCTTCCCCTCCAATTTCATCACCTAAGCAATCCTTCTCGAAAGACAAGCTCTCAAGGAAGGTATGGATGATGGACTCTTCTTCATCATAACCCCAACAAACAATAGTGTCACTCAAAGAACCATCTACCTCACCCAAATTCTCAAACAATGGATTGCCTAGGGAATCAAACCCTTCACACCATGGAGGTTCCATTTGACTTCCCACCCTAGTTCGATACAAGTCATTTCCACTAATGAGGATGCCTTCAAACAATGGATTAGTATAAGCATGCATCTCAATATCATGATTAAGCGTAGACAAGTTATCAAAACTAGGTTCACTTGAGGAGTCATCATAGACAACCTTGTCCAATTCATGCATTTTGGACTCCTCAAGGTCAAGACCATCCTCACCACAACACATTGGCCCACCAAATAGAAGCATATCAATTAGGGAATGGTCAACTACCTCATCTCCCTCTTTGTCAAAGGTTGGTGGTGTGTCATAGCAAAGGTCACATTCATGGTCAACTTTTAAATCTACACTAGGGAGGGGTTCAATGAACAATGAGCTCACATCATGACGTGGCATAGTGCTCCTCCCAACTAGTGTTTCACAAACAAATCCAAGTTGACAACTAGACTCTTCACTAGTGGCATATTCACTAGATGCATCACAAGCGCCAACTAGTGTTAAGTCATCACAAGACAAGTAGCTAGTAGGTTCATGAAAAGGTGAAGCAACACTTATATTTGTAGTACTTCCTTGGTCACTCACAAGGTTTGAAGTGTCATATGCAACTTCCCCTTCATGAAGCTCACATTGAGGCTCCAATTGCTTGTCTTCAAATGTACCTACACAAGAACTTTCACAAGAAAAGGTAGAAGATAAAGAAGGGTTAGAACATTGGGTGCTCTCACTCTCAAATTTTCCTTCCTCACCTCTCATCTCTCTCAATTTTACCTCATGGTCAAGTGTAGTTTGTGGTGACAATCCCCTCACATCTCTCCTCAAATCCTCTCCTTTTTCCTCTCTTGGATTGTCACCGGTCACTCCCTCACTTCTCTCTATCTTTTCTCTCTCATTTGAAGTGGAGTGACTCTCATTTTCATCATGCAATGGCAAAACAATGAGATTGTTTGCCTCGGGTTCAAGTACCATGGGTGACTTTGCTTTAGCCACTTCCCTTAACTCCTTCATTCGTTTGTAGTCTTCCCTTACTTGCCTTGGAGTCAAAGGTCTAAGCACATACTTCCTCCCATCTTGCTTGACCGTATAGGAGTTGGTCCGGCCATCATGCACTACAAACCTATCATGTTGCCATGGTCTCCCGAACAATAAATGACATGCTTGCATCGGGACCACATCAAACATGATCTTATCCTTATAGCTCCCAATGCTAAATTCAATCAACGCTTGTTTCACCACCCTTAGTTCACCGCACTCGCTAAGCCATTGTAAACGATATGGTTTTGGATGCTTTAGAGTGGGTAACTTCAATTGGGAAATCAAGGTTTGGCTCACTATGTTGGTACAACTCCCCGAATCAACAACCATTGAACATACTTGGCCCATCACCCGGCACCTAGCATGAAAGAGGTTCTCCCGTTGATCATTTTCCACCTCCTCTTCCATAAAAATGGTACTCAAGCTTCTCCTAACCACCAAGAACATTTGAGGACCATCATCCTCCTCTACGGCCTCCTCACATTCAACTTCCTCATCCTCCTCTACTTCCTCTTTTTCGGACTCACTTTCTTGCTCATACACTAAATTGCCAACCACAACCATGGTTCGTTTTGTGGAGCATTCTTTAGCAATATGCCCAAAGCCCTTGCACTTATAACATTGAGTAGAAGTAGAAATTGAATTACTCAAGCGAGTTTTAGAAGTACCTTCCAAGCGTGGTGTAGTGTTCTCATGAGGCTTCTTCACTTCTTTGTTGGCACTTGCACTTGGAAAGTTTGCATTTGGAGTCGTCCACTCTTTTGACTTGCTTGTGGTAGTAGGAGTGTGGTTTTTGAACTTCTCTCCTTTAAGCCAATGCTCGGCTTCAATGGCGGCTTCAAGTAGATCTTGAAGTGAAAGATAAGTATGCAATCTCAATTGAGAAGCTATACCATAGCTCAAACCATTTTTGAAGCGGATCATTGCTTGTTCCACACATTCGGTATCCATATCCAATGCCATCCAGATCTTCTCAAATTCATCATGGTACTCATGCACCGATTTGACACCTTGCTTTATGATGTTTGGCATTTTATGCCTATATTTCCTTAATATTTCCTCACGTTTTAGTACCTTATTCGCTCGTTTTATAGCTTGTGACTGTGGTTTTACACTGATTTTATGTCGTGTGTATGTAGGTTGTTATGCAGTGTAATTGGAGCTTTTAAGAGCATGATTGAGCAAGAAAAGATTGGATTTTGATTGAGGATTGGATCGAGCACACGAAGGCACGACACGAGCGAGCAAAAGAGCGGACGAAACAGGAATTTGGCTGGGCGCTATGGGGCATGCCCCGCGCCCCCCAAAGCGCCAGCCACCCCAGCGCGTTTTTCCATGCGGCGCAGGCCCAAAGCGGGCTGATTTCGACGTCCTCTGTCCAAGCTCACGCATTTCGAGGCGCGGGGCTCCCGTTATAGCGCCCCTTGTGCGCGATTTTATGTCCTATTTCGTCTAGGCTTGGGTCTAACTTATTACTAGGTGTTTGTAAACTCTATAAATACTCTTTTACTTAGTTTTTGAAGGGAGTTCAGACTTTGGAGCAAGTTTTGGAGGAGAGGGGAGGAGCCCTAGATGTCTTCTAACCAAGTTCTTTCTCTCTTTCTCTTATTCTTCTCTTTAATTCTATAGTTTGTTCGTTCTAGGGTTAGAGTAAATACATGAAGGTTGATGTTTGAAAGTTGATTTCTTCCTATTGATTTACCATTACGGATTGTTTATTCTTTCTTGATCATAATTGTTTGATTATAACGGCCGTATAATTGAACACTATCTACGGTTCTTAGATTGAACTCGACAGAGGGAATTTATGAACGCAAATAAGAAAGAATAGAACTAGTTTGTGAACCCGGGCATCGGGGAACCAATTCGCGGGTAGGATAGACATATACTTGCTTGCCTAGTTTAACTCATTACAGGATCGTTAATGCGTGCACGTGATTCAACCCATAGACATATAGGGATTGGAGTAGCCTGCATAGACCGTGAAGAATCGAAAGGTTTTCACGGGTACAATTAACCTGTTAGTTAGCAGTCTAGGAAATCAAGAAGTAGAATCAACTGGAAAACTCAACTGGATTGTTTGTAACTCTGACCCTGGACCGTTTCTCCATTATTGATAACAACCCATAAATTGCTCTATTACTTGACTTCAGTTAATTGTTTTAATTATTGCATTTAGTTAGTAAAATCTCAACCATTGGAAAAGATCCCTGAATAGTTTCTAAGAAATTGCTTGCTAAGATTCAATCTGAATAGTCCTCGTGGGAACGATACTCGATTTATCACTTTATTACTTGTCGACCGCGTATACTTGCGTGTGCGTTGGGAGCAACAAGTTTTTGGCGCCGTTGCCGGGGACTAAATTGACTGTTTTCTTTTTGAACAATTTATTATTTTCTATTCAGGTTTAATTATTTTATTTAATTTTTAGTTTATTATTTTATTACTAGTTTACATGGCATCTTTTAATGAAAGTGGGTTGAATGTTGATTCGTGTCTACTTTGTGGAGGACATCACTTGTGGGAAAATTGTCCAACTCTTTCAACCCTGCGAGATTGGTTATGTGAATTTTCTACCACCTTTGATTGGAATTTTTGTAAATTGTGTGGTGGTCGGTGGAATGATTGTCCTAAGTGTCATGCTCCTTCCCCCAATAATTTTTGTGATGATTCTAATGATGTTTGTGAGTTTGACAGGAGCGATAAAGTGCAGGTTGTTAGCGAAACTTGGCTAATGGAGCAAGCCAAACTCTTAGAAGCTTATGGGGATTTCAGGAGTGAACTTACAAATATGACGAGGCGATTTATGGAAGAAAGGGTTGTGCTCGGGCAAGAGATCGACGAATTTGGCTTGACTATTCACGACTTGGAGGAGAATTTGAGTGATATGGTTGAGGTGTCTGAAGCTCAATTATCAGTTGTCGTGCTTAGTAGATTTGAGATAGAAGAGCTTAGAAGCCAATTTGAGGAGCAAAAAGTGGAAGTCCTACCATTCGACCCAATAGCAGTTGATGATGCCAAGGTTGAGGAAATTACATTAGAGTCAAGTGAAGAAATAGAAAACATCATATTTGAGGACTCTAGTGTTTGTGCAAGCGAGGGTGTCAAAAGTAATGCAACTTTAGAATTGAAGCGCATTGGACCTCATTCCAATCATTTTTCAACATTGTGTTTGGATGGTGACATGAAAATTGAGCCACCCGAGCCTATGAAGAAACCAAGGGAGGAGGAACAAGGTGCCTATATTTTAGAGTTTGTGATGCCGAGGAAACAAAATGACATCCCTCATTTAAAGGCCAAGAAGTGCAAAATGCGACAATGGTTACTTGGTCCTTTTGTATTTTTGCCACCACCCCAATACCATAGTTGTAAACTTGAGGCAAAGTTGGGGATTCAATTCATAAGTTCAAGGTGGAGGAAAAAGTGATGAAGTGTTTTCGTCGTGCCACGACGTTAACTAAGGCGCTTCTCGGGAGGCAACCCGAGTTTGTACTTGTATTATTTATTTATAGTGTCACGTAGTTTTTGTTTTTCCTTGGATTGCAGGTTCATGTAATGTCGAGTCTAAGTGTGGGGTGTCCTCACCCTTGCCTAATAGTGATGACCTGATGAGGGAAGTCTGAGTACCTCATACTATATGGAAGCTTGGAGGATGCTAGCACCAAGGACTAGAATCTTCAGGGAAGTTTTCTTTACCTTGCACTTTCTTATTTTTAGCACTGAGGACATTGCTAGTTTTAAGTGTGGGGTGGGGGAACTACCTTTTATTTATTTTTGAGGTTAGGATGCATGTACCATAGGATTTTTCTTTTGTCACTTGACTTTATTTTGATTTATTTCTTGCTTTAATGTATGGAAAAATTGAAAAAAATTAGAAAACCAATGAAAAATTCCACAAAGATTTTCCTTTTAGTTTTATTAGTGGTACATGTCATCCGCCCCGTGGTTTTTCTTATGGCCACGGTTCTTTTCCACGGGGAGACCTTTGAACCGGGTAGTTTTTTATTTTTAGGATTAGGATAGTTAGTTATAGATGACCCTAGGCGTAGGAACTAGGTGGAATGCTAGGTGCCTTTGATTTGTTTGATACCGGTGGACTTGAATTGATTGCATGTGCTATTTGTGGTGTCCTTGGTTTTAATTGTGATGCATGCCTAGAAAAAGGAAAAAATGGAACAACCCCCTTGAGATGCTTGAGTCCGCTTGCTTGACTTGTGTTAACCTTTGTGCATGAGTGCTTAAATTTCCACAAGTTGCATTCTAGAAGCTTAGTTGAGAGTTGTTGATGAAGCCTTTTTGTGTGGGTCATGTGCAATGTGTGTGTGAGGCATAAATTTGTTTGCTCCTTGTTTGCATATTAATGTCTAGAACTTGCCCCGTGTGTGTGCAAAGCGAAATCCTAGGTTTGCTCTAGTCGGGAAATGATACAAGGCCTTCTTTTGATTTGCCTACCCTCACATATATACCTTGGAAAAAATTATTGTTGTGATTTCTTTGACCCTTTTTGTTGGCACCCACACCCCGAGCCTACCCATTTGTTCTTAATTGACTCTTTTGGCCCTTTACTCCTTAAGCACTTTATTGATATTGTGTAGTTACTTTGGAGTTGTGGTTGGATTTTGGGGGGTTCTTGAGTGGAGCTAATGAAGGGGAATAAATGTGAAAATTTTGAAGTAGTGGAAAGCATTGGCAAGGTTGGGAGTTAATGAAATTGAGAAAAAAAAAAGAAAAAAAATAGCAAAGTTGAAAAAATTTGTGGAAAAGAAAAAAAAAAAAAAGAGAAAAAGATATCCCTTCCTTGCTAGTGTGTAATTAAAGAAATATGCTACTTGTTGAGAAGGTGTATGTGTGATTGTTGTTGATTGGGTGGCTTGTTGAGAATTGTGATGAATTAATTGTGATGTATTAAAGTGCTTAGGGAGGTAGTCACTATTACCATATGTATCCTACCCGCCCCGTAGCCTACATTACAACCTTTCTAAAGTCCTAGTTAATCCCGATTGGAGTGAGCTTACATTAGTGGAGTCCTACACTACGGGCAAGCCTATGGTACGTTGTGTGTGACATGTGAGCCTTTCATGAGAGTGAGTGAATTCTTTCTATGCTATTGTCCCCATTCTATTCTTGATATTCATTGTTGTGTGTGATATTTGGGGGATACTCTCTTGCTTCATATTGGTGAGGGCACGTGGTTTGCATGAAATAGGTAAAGTTGATGGTTCTTGGTTGAGTAGATAGGTGTGATTTTGTGGAAGCATGGTTGCAATAAGTTGAGTTTGTGCATTTGAGCTATTTTGGGGTGGTTGTTCTTATATTTTTGGTTTTGGTAAATTATTGGCATGTTGTGGATCCATAGTAGTCATGTGTGCATTGGTTCAATGGTCGGTATCAACCATAGTCATAGGCAGACCTGTTTTACCTAGGCTGGAAAGTGATTTGTGATTGCTCGAGGGCGAGCAAAGGTTCAAGTGTGGGGTGGTGATGTTTGGCATTTTATGCCTATATTTCCTTAATATTTCCTCACGTTTTAGTACCTTATTCGCTCGTTTTATAGCTTGTGACTGTGGTTTTACACTGATTTTATGTCGTGTGTATGTAGGTTGTTATGCAGTGTAATTGGAGCTTTTAAGAGCATGATTGAGCAAGAAAAGATTGGATTTTGATTGAGGATTGGATCGAGCACACGAAGGCACGACACGAGCGAGCAAAAGAGCGGACGAAACAGGAATTTGGCTGGGCGCTGTGGGGCATGCCCCGCGCCCCCCAAAGCGCCAGCCACCCCAGCGCGTTTTTCCATGCGGCGCAGGCCTAAAGCGGGCTGATTTTGACGTCCTCTGTCCAAGCTCACGCATTTCGAGGCGCGGGGCGCCCGTTATAGCGCCCCTTGTGCGCGATTTTATGTCCTATTTCGTCTAGGCTTGGGTCTAACTTATTACTAGGTGTTTGTAAACTCTATAAATACTCTTTTACTTAGTTTTTGAAGGGAGTTCAGACTTTGGAGCAAGTTTTGGAGGAGAGGGGAGGAGCCCTAGATGTCTTCTAACCAAGTTCTTTCTCTCTTTCTCTTATTCTTCTCTTTAATTCTATAGTTTGTTCGTTCTAGGGTTAGAGTAAATACATGAAGGTTGATGTTTGAAAGTTGATTTCTTCCTATTGATTTACCATTACGGATTGTTTATTCTTTCTTGATCATAATTGTTTGATTATAACGGCCGTATAATTGAACACTATCTACGGTTCTTAGATTGAACTCGACAGAGGGAATTTATGAACGCAAATAAGAAAGAATAGAACTAGTTTGTGAACCCGGGCATCGGGGAACCAATTCGCGGGTAGGATAGACATATACTTGCTTGCCTAGTTTAACTCATTACAGGATCGTTAATGCGTGCACGTGATTCAACCCATAGACATATAGGGATTGGAGTAGCCTGCATAGACCGTGAAGAATCGAAAGGTTTTCACGGGTACAATTAACCTGTTAGTTAGCAGTCTAGGAAATCAAGAAGTAGAATCAACTGGAAAACTCAACTGGATTGTTTGTAACTCTGACCCTGGACCGTTTCTCCATTATTGATAACAACCCATAAATTGCTCTATTACTTGACTTCAGTTAATTGTTTTAATTATTGCATTTAGTTAGTAAAATCTCAACCATTGGAAAAGATCCCTGAATAGTTTCTAAGAAATTGCTAGCTAAGATTCAGTCTGAATAGTCCTCGTGGGAACGATACTCGATTTATCACTTTATTACTTGTCGACCGCGTATACTTGCGTGTGCGTTGGGAGCAACACTTTAGATCATAGAGCTTTTTGAGTTGCTCTTGCCGATACCTTGAAGTTATGTACTTGGTATTCATAAGTCCTTTCAAATCATCCCAAGTCACATTCAAATGCAAATTCATCCTTCTCCTAGACCTCTTCATAGACTCCCACCACGTAGAAGCATAGGCCTCAAAGGTAGAAATAGCATAGGTGCCCTTTCGCTCCTCGGTCATCTCATTGGTATCAAACACCCTCTCCATTTGTAGTACCCATTCCATGTATGCCTCCGGATCACAAGTCCCCTTGAAGGGTGGAAGATTGAGCTTGACACTATTGAGGTTGTTGTTGTTGTCACGTAACCCATAGTTAGGCTCTGGTTGGCCTCCATAATGATCATTATAAGCAACATAATCCCTCCTAGCATTCCTCCCTCAATATCCCATGGGTGGCCCTCGACCTCGGCCTCGACCCCTATCCACATTTCGACCCCAATTCATTGGCCTCCTAGGTTGATAATGAGCATGATACCCACAGGCCTCATCACCATACCCGGCCTCCTCCTCTTCTTGAACTTCTTCAATTTGTTCAAGAGGTGGGACATTCCGCACGGGTGTTCGAAGTGGAGCATTTCCTTGGGGATTGCCCAAGTTGAGAGGATTGCTCTCTTGTTGGGGATTGCCCAACCCACGCTCTCGTAGAGCTTCAACTTTGCTTTGTTCATACTTCTTGGTTAGCTCAACAAAGTGTCCGGGGGTCATAGGAGTGCTATGACTCGTGCCCTCTCCGGATTCAATTTGGACACTCAGGGTCCTCCTCTCACCGGACTCAACTTGATTCCTCTCGACGGTTTCAAGTCTCAATGAGATATCCTCTAATTTAGCCATAATGGTGGCCATGAAGTTCTTCATAGGATCATCCCCATCATTTGCCATTGTTCCTACAAAAAGCAACAAACGTTAGTAAAACACCTCACTCGCTCCCTCACAAGTATTTCACTCGGCTCACTCGTGTTTGGGAGGTGGATATTTCACACAAGTTTGAGTTTAAAAGCTTCAAGTAGTTGATCAACGAACCACAACTCAATCACTCAACTTCTCAAGTCCAATGCACTCCGGGGTGAGTGGAGTTAATGGGACTCGATTGGAACGATAAGCACTTTAAGTGAGGACCGGAATCAAAAGATACTACGGATCTTCTTCGAATTCTAGTCTCCTTTCTAAGGCACGATGATCCTAATAGCTCAAAGTAATTAGCACTAATCGAGTAGGATTATACTCTAATAGCACTAACCGGAAGCAATGCAATCAACAAAACACGAAAACCTAGAAGAAACTACCCAATTCCCAACTTGTAGGAAGTAGGCGCCCCACCTGTTTTGAGTAGGTGGTCCGCCTGGTTCCCTGTAGAGGGGAGTAGGCGGTCAGCCTACTTGAAGTAGGCGGTCAGCCTCTTCTACTAGGCGGTCCGCCTCTGCAAAGTCCAGAGAGTGACCAAAAATCAGGCGGTCCGCCCCTTCTACTAGGCGCCCCGCCTAGTGCAACTTCCAGCACTGTTCAAACTCATTTTTCTTGCCTTTGGCACCCAAAAATCCAACTAATCACACGTTGTTTTAGCGATCCGAAGGTACCCAAATGTTGTTTCAAGCACAGAGATCAAACCCCAATCGCTTTTATCAAACCCCAATCAAAATTCAACAATCCACCATGTTCATCATGTTCATAGCTAGGGTTTCAAATTTTCAAATTTTTCAAAGGGTTTCAAATCTCAAATCATGGAATACAACTCCAAATCATGTGTATTGGGTACCAAAATAACGAGTTTCCAATAAGGAACAAACCCCAATATCAATCACAACAAGAATCAATCCAAAACACAAGATAGAACAAATTTTTGGTATTTTCAATTTTTCAATTTTTTTGTGGTCTTCTCCTTTCCAATAACAAAAACAAGGAAACTAAAGATAGAATCGACCTAGGCACGAAGAATCAAGGGTCGGGGGTTTGTAGAAACAAAACCCCAGCCTTGCTCTGATACCAAGATGATAAGAATCAAAAACGAAACGCGGAAATAAAGATAAAGAGCGAGACACTACTCGAACTCCCTACGAAGTAACTATGGAGAACTCGTTCCATAATACCCTCGTATCGGTGTCTAGGAGGACCTACACTATGCAACTACCCTCGAGACGACAACGGACTCGTAAGTAGAATGGTCGGGGGTGGTTTGGGGTTCAACTAGAATCCACTAGTAAACTCAAACCGTCTCAAAAGGTTTTCATTCAAAGAGAATCCACTCTTGAACATTGTCATTGACATTCAATCATTCATCATAATAGCTAACTTAGGAATAATGCTAAGCTATGGAGTATTTATAGGCCTCATTTAAGACATAATGAAAGGCCTAAAGTACGCTTAAGTAGATTCTAAAGTCATAAGCCACGTAGGGGCATAATAGAAATTACATAGGATAAAAACTAGCAAATCCCGCAAGCTTCCAGAACTAGGCGCCCCGCCTGTTTGTACTAGGCGGTCCGCCTAGTCTTCAGTAGGTGGTCCGCCTCTGCACTAGGCGGCCAGGAATCCAGAGAGTGGTCATGAAGTGGGCGGTCCGCCCCTTTGACTAGGTGGTCCGCCCCTTCTTGGGCAGCCTTGAAACGCTCTGAAATCGATCACGAATGCTCCTCGTTCCATGGCGTTCCAATGCATAAGCTCTTCCTTGGTTTTGGATGGTGTTTTTGGATGGTTGCTCGGTTTGGGTCTTATCACACCTTTGTTTGTTGTTTGTTGTTTGTTTTTGTCTATCTATTTTGTTTCAGCAGGTTCGCTCCAGGATTGAGTTCGCCACGCTGTGAAGGAGCGAAGACGACTTCAGCTGTCAGGGTGAGCCACCTTTTATTTCGGATGGCCACCAGTAGTATGTTTACTATTTCAGTTGTATTTTGCTCCCTTCAGGAGGTAGCTGTCTTCTTTTGTACTCTTAGATGTCTAGTCTGGATAGCCCTAAACCTATTATGTTGGGTAGTCAGCTGTAATTTCGTTTGTACAGCTTGGAGGTATCAGTATGTTTGTGCTTTTTCTAAGTCTTGTTCTTATTTATTTATGAATTATATTTATTTTCCTAATTTAATTGGTAAGGGTTCGTCCGACGGGTCTAGGGGAGGATATCAGGTACGCGCACGGCCTAGCCGGATTTTGGGTCGTGTCATTCAATTAATAGCTTAAAGGGTTAATTAGACCCTGATTATTGAATTGAGTATATATTTGTACTCAGTGAGTTATGGGAAACATATAAATATAATTTATTTAGGGTTTGGTTATGTGGCCTTAAACCCTGTACATAGGCCTGGCCTGCGTATTGCGTATGCGAATAGGGTGTCAGGTTCCTAACTGAATTGCCCTAAGACATAAGGAATAAAGCCTTTAGCCTTATGTGATATATTTTTTCTGCTTATTGAACACAATGGGATTGTTTGGCAATGAATCCAAAGGACAAAGCGGTTGTTGAGTAGCTATGCTAACTTTGTAACAAGGTAAGTATTTATATCCATTTCTTTGGAGGCACTTGGCCTCGTTGATTTTCTACCACGTGTATGTGAATAGGGTGTCAGGTTCCTAACTGAATTGCCCTAAGACGTAAGGAATAAAGCCTTTAGCCTTATGTGATATATTTTTTCTGCTTATTGAACACAATGGGATTGTTTGGCAATGAATCCAAAGGACAAAGCGGTTGTTAAGTAGCTATGCTAACTTTGTAACAAGGTAAATATTTATATCCATTTCTTTGGAGGCACTTGGCCTCGTTGATTTTCTACCACGTGTTCCTTACGTGTGTAGCTGCAGAGCCGATAGGCGTACTCATTACGCCTTAGCTTTGGATTTACATTGTATATTATATGTTATGTCCTGTTGTTGGTATTGCACTGAGGATCTGAGCATTGTACTCTGGCTGTGAGTTGGCTTCTACTTCCCGGCTGTCGATGAGAATCCCGCACCGGTGAAGGGTTATTATTGCATCACATTTCATTCATATGCATTACATTGCATATCATATTGGGTGTAGGAGTATTCCGCCCCCAGGAGAGTGCAGGAGTATTCCGCCCCCAGGAGAGTGCAGGAGTATTCCGCCCCCAGGAGAGTGCAGGAGTATTCCGCCCCCAGGAGAGTGCAGGAGTATTCCGCCTCTGATTCATATCATATTGGGTGCAGGAGTATTCTGCCCCAAGAGAGTGCAGGAGTATTCCGCCTCTGATTTATATCATATCGATTGCAAGAGTATTCCACCACAAGAGAGTGCAGGAATCTTCTGCCTCTTATTCATATCATATTGGGTGCAGGAGTATTCCACCCCAGGAGAGTGCAGGAGTATTCTGCCTCTAATTTATATCATATCGGGTGCAGGAGTATTCCGCCTCAGGAGAGTGCAGGAGTATTTCGCCTCTGATTCATATCATATCGGGTGCAGGAGTATTCCTCCCCAGGAGAGTGCAGGAGTATTCTGCTTCTAGTTCATATCATATCGGGTGCAGGAGTATTCCGCCCCAGGAGTAGGAGTATTCCGCTCCAGTTGGTTACTATATTGAATTCCCCTCGAATGCAGGAGTATTCCGCCCCAGGAGTAGGAGTATTCTGCTCCAGTTGGTTACTATATTTCATTCCCCTCGAATGCAGGAGTATTCCGCTTTGGGACGGGATTACGGGCACATATGACACCATTGCATCATACTGCATTCTTCCAATTTCATTGCACCGCATACTGACTATTGCGTGACTATTGTGCTGTATTTTGTGTATACGGTATGAATACCATATTGTTGACATATTTAAATTTGCCTATATATTTCTAGCTCATATTTTGGGTTGCGGGGATCAGGTTGCTCGCTGCAATAGTATAGATACATGGATCGGGTTGCACGCCGCAACGGTATAAATATATGGATCGGGTTGCACGCCGCAACAGTATAAATACATGGATCGGGTTAAACGCCGGAACAATATTTGCATATAATAAGATGTATTTCTGATTGTTGATATGTTCGTGATACCTATATATTCTGTCTATCTTATGTTCCTGGTTGTTTATGAGTTTTTTGGTTCCATACGTATTTTCAGCTATTATCTGGCTCTATTTTTTTTATAATTTAAATAAGAGAAATTTGGTTTATCTGTTTCTCTTCTCCCTGGCTAGCTATCCTATTCTTTGAGGTGGCTAGTCTGCCCTACTTATTGAGTCCTTTTGACTCTCCTTTGTTTGTTGTTTGTTTCTTGTCTATTTATTTCGTTTCGGCAGGTTCGCTCCAGGATTGAGTACGCCACGTTGTTCAGGAGCGAAGACGACTTTAGCTATCAGGGTGAGCCAGCTTTTATTCCGGATGGCCACCAGTTTATTGTTGATTATTTTAGTTGCATTTTGCTCCCTTCAAGAGGTATCTGTCTTTTTTTGTACTCTTAGATGTCTAGTCTGGATAGCCCTAAACCTAGTATGTTGGGTAGTCAGCTGTAATTTCGTTTGTACAGCTTAGAGATATCAGTATGTATGTGCTTTTTCTAAGTCTTGTTCTTATTTATGAAGTGAATTACATTTATTTTCCTAATTTAATTGGTAAGGGTTAGCTTGACGGGTCTAGGGGAGGATATCGGGTGCCCGTACGGCCTAGCTGGATTTTGGGCCGTGTCATGTTAAACTGACAAATGATGATGATTATTACTATACATGAGCCATTATACTTGTAAGAGTGATAAGTGATAATTCCTTTCACTAGAACTGACCAATTATACATGTAAGAGTGACAAATGACGATGATTATCACTATACATGACCACTTATACTTGTTAGAGTGACATATTATGATGATAATCACTAGATATGATCAATTATACTTGTTAGAGTGAAAAATGATGATGATTATCACTAGACATGACCCATTATACTTGTAAGAGTGACAAATTATGATGATAATCACTAGAAATGTTCATTATACTTGTAAGAGTGACAAATGATGATCATTTTCACCACAAAAGACCACTTATACTTGTTAGAGTGACAAATTATGATGATAATCACTAGAAATGACCCATTATACTTGTTAGAGTGACAAATGATGATCCATCCAGCATAGTGTTATTTCGAACATCCTATAGATCTTTGTCACAGTTACAAAGTCGTTCCGAGCCCGATCTTTAATTGTTTCTATCTTCATCATCTTGTTTCCCAATTAGAGTAGTTCGAGTGAGAAATTATGATGGGGTTATCACTATAAGTGACCAATTATACTTGTAAGAGCGTCAAATTCATCAACTTTCACTACAAAAGACCACTTAGAGTAGTTAGAGTGAGAAATGATGAAGATAATCACTAGAAATGACCAATTATACTCTTTCGAGTGACAAATGATGTTGATTATCCCTAGACATGACCCATTATACTTGTAAGAGTGACAAATGATGATGATTATCACTATACATGATCCATATACTTGTTAGAGTGACAAATGATGATTATTTTTACCACAAAAGACCATTTATACTTGTTAGAGTGACAAATTATGATGATAATCACTAGAAATGACCCATTATATTTGTTAAAGTGACAAATGATGATCCATCCAGCATAGTGTTGTTTCGAACATCCTATAGATGTTTGTCGTAGTTACGGAGTCTTTCTGAGCGCGATCTTTAATTGTTTCTATCCTTATCATATTGTTTCCCAATTAGAGTAGTTAGAGTGACAAATTATGGTGGGGTTATCACTATAAGTGACCAATTATACTAGTAAGAGCGTCAAATTCATTAACTTTCACTACAAAAGACCACTTAGAGTAGTTAGAGTGAGAAATGATGATCATTATCACTAGAAATGACCAATTATGCTTGTTAGAGTGAGAAATGATGTTGATTATCACTAGAAATGACCAATTATACTTGTATGAGTAAATGATAATGATTATCACTAGAAATGACAAATTATACTTTTTTAGAGTGACAAATGATTATCATTTTCACTTTAAATGACCAATTATACTTGTTAGAGTGACAAATGATGATCATTTTCACTACAAAAGACCACTTATACTTGTTAGAGAGACAAATTATGATGATAATCACTAGAAATTACCCATTATACTGGTCAGAGTGACAAATGATGATCCATCCATCATAGTGTTGTTTCGAACATCCTATAGATTTTTGTCATATTTAAGGAGTCGTTCCAAGCACGATCTTTAATTGTTTCTATCTTCAAAGTATTGTTTCTCAAGTAGAGTAGTTAGAGTGACAAATTTTTATGGTGTTATCACTATAAATGACCAATATACTTGTAAGAGTATCAAATTCATCAACTTTAACTACAAAAGACCACTTAGAGTAGTTAGAGTGAGAAATGATGATCATTATCCCTAGATATGTAAAATTTTGCTTGTTAGAGTGAGAAATAATGTTGATTATTACTAGAAATGACCAATTATACTTGTAAGAGTGACAAATGATGATGAATATTACTAGAACTGACCACTTACACTTGTTAGAGTGACAAATGATGATGATTATCACTAGAATTAACCAATTATACTTGTAAGAGTTACAAATGATTATGATTATCACTAGAAATGACCAATTATACTTGTCAGAGTGACAAAGGGTGATGATTATCACAATACATGACCCATTATACTTGTAAGAGTGACAAATGATGATTCCTTTTAATAGAAATGATCAATTATACGTGTAAGAGTGACAAATGATGATTATTATCATTATACATGACCACTTATACTTGTTAGAGTGACAAATTATGATGATAATCACTAGAATTGACCAATTATGCTTGTTAGAGTAACAAATGATGATGATTATCACCAGACATGACCCATTATACTTGTAAGAGTGACAAATTATGATGATAATCACTAGAAATGATCAATTATACTTGTAAGAGTGACAAATGATGATCATTTTCACCCCAAAAGACCACTTATACTTGTTAGAGTTACAAATTATGATGATAATCACAAGAAATGACTCATTATACTTGTTAGAGTGACAAATGATGATCCATCCAGCATAGTATTGTTTCGAACATCCTATAGATGTTTGTCACAGATACGGATTCGTTCCGAGCGCGATCTTTAATGTTTTCTATCTTCTTCGTATTGTTTCCCAATTATAGTAGTTAGAGTGACAAATTATGATGAGGTTTTCACTAGAAGTAACCACTTATACTTGTAAGAGCGTCAAATTCACCAACTTTCACTACAAAAGACCACTTAGAGTAGTTAGAGTGAGAAATGATGATGACAATAACTAGAAATGACCAATTATACTTGTTAGAGTGACAAATTATGATGATAATCACTAGAAATGACCCATTATACTTGTTAGAATGACAAATGATGATCCATCCAGCATAGTGTTGTGTCGAACATCCTATAGATGTTTGTCACAGTTGCGGAATCATTCCAAGCGCGATCTTTAATTGTTTCTATCTTCATCGTGTTTTTTCCTAATTAGAGTAGTTAGTGTGACAAATTATGATAGGGTTATCACTATAAGTGGCCAATTATACTCGTAAGACCGTCAAATTCATCAACTTTCACTACAAAAGACCACTTAGAGTAGTTAGTTTGAGAAATGATGATCATTATCACAAGAAATGACCAATTATGCTTGTTAGAGTGAGAAATGATGTTGATTATCACTAGAAATGACCAATTATACTTTTTTAGAGTGACAAATGATTATCACTATAAATGACCAATTATACTTTTTAGAGTGACAACTGATTATGATTATCACTAGACATGACCCTTATACATGTAAAAGTGACAAATTATGATGATAATCACTAGAAATGACCAATTATACTAGTAATAGTGACAAATGATGATCATTTTCACTACAAAAGACCACTTATAGTTGTTAGAGTGACAAATTATGATGATAATCAATATAAATGACCCATTATACTTGTTAGAGTGACAAAAGGTGATCCATCCAGCATAGTATTGTTTCGAACATCCTATAGTTGTTTTTCACAGTTACAGAGTCGTTCCGAGCGCGATCTTTAATTGTTTCTATCTTCATCGTATTGTTTCCCAATTAGAGTAGTTAGAGTGACAAATTATGATGGGGTTATCACTATAAGTGACCAACTATACTTGTAAGAGTGTCAAATTCATTAACTTTCTGTACAAAAGACCACTTAGAGTAGTTAGAGTGAGAAATGATGATCATTATCCCTAGAAATGACAAATTATGCTTGTTAGAGTGAGAAGTGATGTTGATTATCACTAGAAATGACCAATTATACTTGTAAGAGTAACAAATGATGATGATTATCACTAGAAATGACCAATTATACTTTTTTTAGTGTGACAAATGCTGATCATTTTCACAATAAATGACCAATTATACTTGTTAGAATGACAAATGATGATCATTTTCACTACAAAAGACCACTTATACTTGTTAGAGTGACAAATTATAATGATAATCACTAGAAATGACCCATTATACTTGTTAGAGTGACAAATGATGATCCATCCATCATAGTGTTATTTCAAACATCCTATAGATGTTTTTCACAGTTACGGAGTCGTTCCAAGCGCGATCCTTAATTATTTCTATCTTCATCGTATTGTTTCCCCATTAGAGTAGTTAGAGTGACAAATTATGATGGGGTTATCACTATAAGTGACCAACTCTACTTGTAAGAGTGTCAAATTCATCAACTTTTTGTACGAAAGACCACTTAGAGTAGTTAGAGTGAGAAATGATGATCATTATCCCTAGAAATGACAAACTATGCTTGTTAGAGTGAGAAATGTTGTTGATTGTCACTAGAAATGACCAATTATACTTGTAAAAGTAACAAATGATGATGATTTTTTTCACTAGAAATGACCAATTATACTTTTTTAGAGTGACAAATGACGATCATTTTCACTATAAATGACAAATTATACTTGTTAGAGTGACAAATGATGATCATTATCACTTTACATGACCACTTATACTTGTTAGAGTGACAAATTATGATGATAATGACTAGAAATGACCAATTATACTTTTTATAGTGACAACTGATTATGATTATCGCTAGACATGACCCGTTATACTTGTAAAAGTGACAAATTATGATGATAATCACTAGAAATGACCAATTATACTTGTAAGAGTGACAAATGATGATCATTTTCAATACAAAAGACCACTTATACTTGTTAGAGTGACAAATTATGATGATAATCACTATAAATGACCCATTATACTTGTTAGAGTGACAAAAGATGATCCATCCAGCATAGTATTGTTTCGAACATCCTATAGATGTTTGTCACAGTTACGGAGTCGTTTCGAGCGCGATCATCAATTGTTTCTATCTTCATCATATTGTTTCCCAATTTGAGTAGTTAGAGTGATGAATTATGATGGGGTTATCACTATAAGTGACCAATTATACTTGTAAGAGCGTCAAATTCATCAACTTTCACTACATAAGACAACTTAGAGTAGTAAGAGTGAGAAATGATCATCATTATCCCTAAAAATGAAAAATTATGCTTGTTAGAGTGAGAAATGATGTTGATTATCACTAGAAATGACCAATTATACTTGTAAGTGTAACAAATGATGATGATGATTATCACTAGAAATGACCAATTATACTTTTTTAGAGTGACATATGATGATCATTTTCACTATAAATGACAAATTATACTTCTTAGAGTGACAAATGATGATCATTTTCACTACAAAAGACCACTTATACTTGTTAGAGTGACAAATTATGATGATAATCACTTGAAATGACCCATTATACTTGTTAGAATTACAAATGATGATCCATCCATCATACTGTTGTTTCGAACATCCTATAGATTTTTGTCAAATTACAGAGTCATTCCAAGCGCGATCTTTAATTGTTTCTACCTTCATCGTGTTGTTTCCTAATTAGAGTAGTTTGAGTGACAAATTATGATGGGGTTATCACTATAATTGACCAACTATACTTGTAAGAGTGTCAAATTCATCAACTTTCTATACAAAAGACCACTTAGAGTAGTTAGAGTGAGAAATGATGATCATTATCCCTATAAATGACAAATTATGCTTGTTAGAGTGAGAAATGATGTTGATTATCACTATAACTGACCAATTATACTTGTAAGAGTTACAAATGATAATGATTATCACTAGAAATGACAAATTATACTTTTTTAGAGTGACAAATGATGATCATAATCACTATAAATGATTAATTATACTTGTTAGAGTGACAAATGATGATCATTTTCACTACAAAAGACCACTTATACTTGTTAGAGTGACAAATTATTATGATAATCACTAGAAATGACCCATTATACTTGTTAGAGTGACAAATGATGACCCATCCATCATAGCTTTGTTTCGAACATCCTATATATTTTTGTCATATTTAAGGAATTGTTCCAAGCACCATCTTTAATTGTTTCTATCTTCAAAGTATTGTTTCCCAATTAGAGTAGTTCGAGTGACAAACTTTTATGGTGTTATCACTATAAATGACCAATATACTTGTAACGGTGACAAATTCATCAACTTTCACTACAAAAGACCACTTAGAGTAGTTAGAGTGAGAAATGATGATAATTATCCCTAGAAATGTAAAATTATGCTTGTTAGAGTGAGATATAACGTTGATTATCACTAGAAATGACCAATTATACTTGTTAGAGTGACAAATGATGATGATTATTACTTGAAATGACCACTTACACTTGTTAGAGTGACAAATGATGATTATTATCACTAGAAATAACCAATTATACTTGTAAGAGTTACAAATGATGATGATGATTATTATCACTAGAAATGACCACTTATACTTGTTAGAGTGACAAATGATGATCATTTTCACTAGAAATGACCAATTATACTTGTCAGAGTGAAAAATGGTGATGATTATCACTATACATGACCCATTATACATGTAAGAGTGACAAAAGATGATCATTTTAACTAGAAATGACCAATTAAACTTGTAAGAGTGACAAATGATGATGATGATTATCACTATACATGACCACTTATACTTGTTAGAGTGACAAATTATGATGATAATCACTAGAAATGACCAATTATACTTTTTAGAGTGACAACTGATTATGATTATCACTAGACATGACCCTTATACATGTAAAAGTGACAAATTATGATGATAATCACTAGAAATGACCAATTATACAAGTAATAGTGACAAATGATGATCATTTTCACTACAAAAGACCACTTATACTTGTTAGAGTGACAATTATGACGATAATCACTATAAATGACCCATTATACTTGTTAGAGTGACAAAAGGTGATCCATCCAGCATAGTATTGTTTCGAACATCCTATAGATGTTTTTCACAGCTACAAAGTCGTTCCGAGTGCGATCTTTAATTTTTTCTATCTTCATCGTATTGTTTCCCAATTAGAGTAGTTAGAGTGACAAATTATGATGGTGTTATCACTATAAGTGACAAACTATACTTGTAAGAGTGTCAAATTCATTAACTTTCTGTATAAAGACCACTTAGAGTAGTTAGAGTGAGAAATGATGATCATTATCCCTAGAAATGACAAATTATGCTTGTTAGAGTAAGAAATGATGTTGATTATCACTAGAAATGACCAATTATACTTGTAAGAGTAACAAATGATGATGATTATCACTAGAAATGACCAATTATACTTTTTTAGTGTGACAAATGATGATCATTTTCACTATAAATGACCAATTATACTTGTTAGAGTGACAAATGATGATCATTATCACTACAAAAGACCACTTATACTTGTTAGAGTGAAAATTATGATGATAATCACTAGAAATGACCCATTATACTTGTTAGAGTGACAAATGATGATCCATCCATCGTAGTGTTGTTTCAAACATCCTATAGATGTTTTTCACAGTTATGGAGTCGTTCCAAGCGCGATCCTTAATTATTTCTATCTTCATCGTATTGTTTCCCAATTAGAGTAGTTAGAGTGACAAATTATGATGGGGTTATCACTATAAGTGACCAACTATACTTGTAAGAGTGTCAAATTCATCAACTTTTTGTACAAAAGACCACTTAGAGTAGTTAGAGTGAGAAATGATGATCATTATCCCTAGAAATGACAAATTATGCTTGTTAGAGTGAAAAATGATGTTGATTATCACTAGAAATGACCAATTATACTTGTAAGAGTAACAAATGATGATGATTTGTTTCACTAGAAATGACCAATTATACTTTTTTAGAGTGACAAATGATGATCATTTTCACTATAAATGACAAATTATACTTGTTAGAGTGACAAATGATGATCATTATAACTTTACATGACCACTTATACTTGTTAGAGTGACAAATTATGATAATAATCACTAGAATTGACCAATTATACTTTTTATAGTGACAACTGATTATCATTATCGCTAGACATGACCCGTTATACTTGTAAGAGTAACAAATGATGATCATTTTCACTACAAAAGAGCACTTATACTTGTTAGAGTGACATATTATGATGATAATCACTGTAAATGACCCATTATACTTGTTAGAGTGACAAAAGATGATCCATCCAGCATAGTATTGTTTCGAACATGCTATAGATATTTGTCACAGTTACGGAGTCGTTTCGAGCGCGATCATCAATTGTTTCTATTTTCATAGTATTGTTTCCCAATTTGAGTAGTTAGAGTGATGAATTATGATGGGGTTATCACTATAAGTGACCAATTATACTTTTAAGAGCGTCAAATTCATCAACTTTCACTACATAAGACAACTTAGAGTAGTTAGAGTGAGAAATGATCATCATTATCCCTAAAAATGTAAAATTATGCTTGTTAGAGTGAGAAATGATGTTGATTATCACTAGAAATGACCAATTATACTTGTAAGAGTAACAAATGATGATGATGATTATCATTAGAAATGACCAATTATACTTTTTTAGAGTGACAAATGATGATCATTTTCACTATAAATGACAAATTATACTTGTTAGAGAGACAAATTATGATGATAATCACTAGAAATGATCCGTTATACTTGTTAGAGTGACAAATGATGATCCATCCATCATAGTGTTGTTTCGAACATCCTATATATTTTTGTCATATATAAGGAATTGTTCCAAGCACCATCTTTAATTGTTTCTATCTTCAAAGTATTGTTTCCTTATTAGAGTAGTTCGAGTGACAAACTTTTATGGTGTTATCACTATAAATGACCAATATACTTGTAAGAGTGACAAATTCATCAACTTTCACTACAAAAGACCACTTAGAGTAGTTAGAGTGAGAAATGATGATAATTATCCCTAGATATGTAAAATTATGCATGTTACAGTGAGAAATAATGTTGATTATCACTATAAATGTCCAATTATACTTGTAAGAGTGACAAATGATGATGATTATTTCATGACCAATATACTTGTAAGAGTGACAAATTCATCAACTTTCACTACAAAAGACCACTTAGAGTAGTTAGAGTGAGAAATGATGATAATTATCCCTAGATATGTAAAATTATGCTTGTTACAGTGAGAAATAATGTTGATTATCAGTATAAATGACAATTTATACTTGTAAGAGTGACAAATGATGATGATTATTACTAGAAATTACCACTTACACTTGTTAGAGTGACAAATGATGATTATTATCACTAGAAATAACCAATTATACTTGTAAGAGTTACAAATGATGATGATTATCACTAGAAATGACCACTTATACCTGTTAGAGTGATAATTAATGATCATTTTCACTAGAAATGACCAATTATACTTGTCAGAGTGACAAATGATGATGATTATCACTATACATGACCCATTATACATGTAAGAGTGACAAATGATGATCATTTTTTTCACTAGAAATGATTAATTGTACTTGTAAGAGTGACAAATGATGATCATTATCACTTTACATGACCACTTATACTTGTTAGAGTGACAAATTATGATGATAATCACTAGAAATGACCAATTATACTTTTTAGAGTGACAACTGATTATGATTATCACTAGACATGACCCATTATACTTGTAAGAGTGACAAATTATGATGATAATCACTAGAAATGACCAATTATACTAGTAATAGTGACAAATGATGATCATTTTCACTACAAAAGACCACTTATACTTGTTAGAGTGACAAATTATGATGATAATCACTATAAATGACCCATTATACTTGTTAGAGTGACAAAAGGTGATCCATCCAGCATAGTATTGTTTCGAACATCCTATAGATGTTTTTCACAGTTACAAAGTCGTTCCGAGTGCGATCTTTAATTTTTTCTATCTTCATCGTATTGTTTCCAAATTAGAGTAGTTAGAGTGACAAATTATGATGGTGTTTTCGCTATAAGTGACCAACTATACTTGTAAGAGTGTCAAATTCATTAACTTTCTGTATAAAGACCACTTAGAGTAGTTAGAGTGAGAAATGATGATCATTATCCCTAGAAATGACAAATTATGCTTGTTAGAGTAAGAAATGATGTTGATTATCACTAGAAATGACCAATTATACTTGTAAGAGTAACAAATGATGATGATTATCACTAGAAATGACCAATTATACTTTTTTAGTGTGACAAATGATGATCATTTTCACTATAAATGACCAATTATACTTGTTAGAGTGACAAATGATGATCATTTTCACTACAAAAGACCACTTATACTTGTTAGAGTGACAAATTATGATGATAATCACTAGAAATGACCCATTATACTTGTTAGAGTGACAAATTATGATCCATCCATCGTAGTGTTGTTTCAAACATCCTATAGATGTTTTTCACAGTTACGGAGTCGTTCCAAGCGCGATCCTTAATTATTTCTATCTTCATCGTGTTGTTTCCCAATTAGAGTAGTTAGAGTGACAAATTATGATGGGGTTATCACTATAAGTGACCAACTATACTTGTAAGAGTGTCAAATTCATCAACTTTTTGGACAAAAGACCACTTAGAGTAGTTAGAGTGAGAAATGATGATCATTATCCCTAGAAATGACAAATTATGCTTGTTAGAGTGAGAAATGATGTTGATTATCACTAGAAATGACCAATTATACTTGTAAGAGTAACAAATGATGATGATTTTTTTCACTAGAAATGACCAATTATACTTTTTTAGAGTGACAAATGATGATCATTTTCACTATAAATGACAAATTATACTTGTTAGAGTGACAAATGATGATCATTATAACTTTACAAGACCACTTATACTTGTTAGAGTGACAAATTATGATGATAATCACTAGAATTGACCAATTATACTTTTTATAGTGACAACTGATTATCATTATCGCTAGACATGACCCGTTATACTTGTAAGAGTAACAAATGATGATCATTTTCACTACAAAAGAGCACTTATACTTGTTAGAGTGACAAATTATGATGATAATCACTGTAAATGACCCATTATACTTGTTAGAGTGACAAAAGATGATCCATCCAGCATAGTATTGTTTCGAACATGCTATAGATATTTGTCACAGTTACGGAGTCGTTTCGAGCGCGATCATCAATTGTTTCTATCTTCATAGTATTGTTTCCCAATTTGAGTAGTTAGAGTGATGAATTATGATGGGGTTATCACTATAAGTGACCAATTATACTTTTAAGAGCGTCAAATTCATCAACTTTCACTACATAAGACAACTTAGAGTAGTTAGAGTGAGAAATGATCATCATTATCCCTAAAAATGTAAAATTATGCTTGTTAGAGTGAGAAATGATGTTGATTATCACTAGAAATGACCAATTATACTTGTATGAGTAACAAATGATGATGATGATTATCACTAGAAATGACCAATTATACTTTTTTAGAGTGACAAATGATGATCATTTTCACTATAAATGACAAATTATACTTGTTAGAGAGACAAATTATGATGATAATCACTAGAAATGATCCGTTGTACTTGTTAGAGTGACAAATGATGATCCATCCATCATAGTGTTGTTTCGAACATCCTATATATTTTTGTCATATATAAGGAATTGTTCCAAGCACCATCTTTAATTGTTTCTATCTTCAAAGTATTGTTTCCTTATTAGAGTAGTTCGAGTGACAAACTTTTATGGTGTTATCACTATAAATGACCAATATACTTGTAAGAGTGACAAATTCATCAACTTTCACTACAAAAGACCACTTAGAGTAGTTAGAGTGAGAAATGATGATAATTATCCCTAGATATGTAAAATTATGCATGTTACAGTGAGAAATAATGTTGATTATCACTATAAATGTCCAATTATACTTGTAAGAGTGACAAATGATGATGATTATTTCATGACCAATATACTTGTAAGAGTGACAAATTCATCAACTTTCACTACAAAAGACCACTTAGAGTAGTTAGAGTGAGAAATGATGATAATTATCCCTAGATATGTAAAATTATGCTTGTTACAGTGAGAAATAATGTTGATTATCAGTATAAATGACAATTTATACTTGTAAGAGTGACAAATGATGATGATTATTACTAGAAATTACCACTTACACTTGTTAGAGTGACAAATGATGATTATTATCACTAGAAATAACCAATTATACTTGTAAGAGTTACAAATGATGATGATTATCACTAGAAATGACCACTTATACCTGTTAGAGTGATAATTAATGATCATTTTCACTAGAAATGACCAATTATACTTGTCAGAGTGACAAATGATGATGATTATCACTATACATGACCCATTATACATGTAAGAGTGACAAATGATGATCATTTTTTTCACTAGAAATGATTAATTGTACTTGTAAGAGTGAAAAATGATGATCATTATCACTTTACATGACCACTTATACTTGTTAGAGTGACAAATTATGATGATAATCACTAGAAATGACCAATTATACTTTTTAGAGTGACAACTGATTATGATTATCACTAGACATGACCCATTATACTTGTAAGAGTGACAAATTATGATGATAATCACTAGAAATGACCAATTATACTAGTAATAGTGACAAATGATGATCATTTTCACTACAAAAGACCACTTATACTTGTTAGAGTGACAAATTATGATGATAATCACTATAAATGACCCATTATACTTGTTAGAGTGACAAAAGGTGATCCATCCAGCATAGTATTGTTTCGAACATCCTATAGATGTTTTTCACAGTTACAAAGTCGTTCCGAGTGCGATCTTTAATTTTTTCTATCTTCATCGTATTGTTTCCAAATTAGAGTAGTTAGAGTGACAAATTATGATGGTGTTTTCGCTATAAGTGACCAACTATACTTGTAAGAGTGTCAAATTCATTAACTTTCTGTATAAAGACCACTTAGAGTAGTTAGAGTGAGAAATGATGATCATTATCCCTAGAAATGACAAATTATGCTTGTTAGAGTAAGAAATGATGTTGATTATCACTAGAAATGACCAATTATACTTGTAAGAGTAACAAATGATGATGATTATCACTAGAAATGACCAATTATACTTTTTTAGTGTGACAAATGATGATCATTTTCACTATAAATGACCAATTATACTTGTTAGAGTGACAAATGATGATCATTTTCACTACAAAAGACCACTTATACTTGTTAGAGTGACAAATTATGATGATAATCACTAGAATTGACCAATTATACTTTTTATAGTGACAACTGATTATCATTATCGCTAGACATGACCCGTTATACTTGTAAGAGTAACAAATGATGATCATTTTCACTACAAAAGAGCACTTATACTTGTTAGAGTGACAAATTATGATGATAATCACTGTAAATGACCCATTATACTTGTTAGAGTGACAAAAGATGATCCATCCAGCATAGTATTGTTTCGAACATGCTATAGATATTTGTCACAGTTACGGAGTCGTTTCGAGCGCGATCATCAATTGTTTCTATCTTCATAGTATTGTTTCCCAATTTGAGTAGTTAGAGTGATGAATTATGATGGGGTTATCACTATAAGTGACCAATTATACTTTTAAGAGCGTCAAATTCATCAACTTTCACTACATAAGACAACTTAGAGTAGTTAGAGTGAGAAATGATCATCATTATCCCTAAAAATGTAAAATTATGCTTGTTAGAGTGAGAAATGATGTTGATTATCACTAGAAATGACCAATTATACTTGTAAGAGTAACAAATGATGATGATGATTATCACTAGAAATGACCAATTATACTTTTTTAGAGTGACAAATGATGATCATTTTCACTATAAATGACAAATTATACTTGTTAGAGAGACAAATTATGATGATAATCACTAGAAATGATCCGTTGTACTTGTTAGAGTGACAAATGATGATCCATCCATCATAGTGTTGTTTCGAACATCCTATATATTTTTGTCATATATAAGGAATTGTTCCAAGCACCATCTTTAATTGTTTCTATCTTCAAAGTATTGTTTCCTTATTAGAGTAGTTCGAGTGACAAACTTTTATGGTGTTATCACTATAAATGACCAATATACTTGTAAGAGTGACAAATTCATCAACTTTCACTACAAAAGACCACTTAGAGTAGTTAGAGTGAGAAATGATGATAATTATCCCTAGATATGTAAAATTATGCATGTTACAGTGAGAAATAATGTTGATTATCACTATAAATGTCCAATTATACTTGTAAGAGTGACAAATGATGATGATTATTTCATGACCAATATACTTGTAAGAGTGACAAATTCATCAACTTTCACTACAAAAGACCACTTAGAGTAGTTAGAGTGAGAAATGATGATAATTATCCCTAGATATGTAAAATTATGCTTGTTACAGTGAGAAATAATGTTGATTATCAGTATAAATGACAATTTATACTTGTAAGAGTGACAAATGATGATGATTATTACTAGAAATTACCACTTACACTTGTTAGAGTGACAAATGATGATTATTATCACTAGAAATAACCAATTATACTTGTAAGAGTTACAAATGATGATGATTATCACTAGAAATGACCACTTATACCTGTTAGAGTGATAATTAATGATCATTTTCACTAGAAATGACCAATTATACTTGTCAGAGTGACAAATGATGATGATTATCACTATACATGACCCATTATACATGTAAGAGTGACAAATGATGATCATTTTTTTCACTAGAAATGATTAATTATACTTGTAAGAGTGACAAATGATGATCATTATCACTTTACATGACCACTTATACTTGTTAGAGTGACAAATTATGATGATAATCACTAGAAATGACCAATTATACTTTTTAGAGTGACAACTGATTATGATTATCACTAGACATGACCCATTATACTTGTAAGAGTGACAAATTATGATGATAATCACTAGAAATGACTAATTATACTAGTAATAGTGACAAATGATGATCATTTTCACTACAAAAGACCACTTATACTTGTTAGAGTGACAAATTATGATGATAATCACTATAAATGACCCATTATACTTGTTAGAGTGACAAAAGGTGATCCATCCAGCATAGTATTGTTTCGAACATCCTATAGATGTTTTTCACAGTTACAAAGTCGTTCCGAGTGCGATCTTTAATTTTTTCTATCTTCATCGTATTGTTTCCAAATTAGAGTAGTTAGAGTGACAAATTATGATGGTGTTTTCACTATAAGTGACCAACTATACTTGTAAGAGTGTCAAATTCATTAACTTTCTGTATAAAGACCACTTAGAGTAGTTAGAGTGAGAAATGATGATCATTATCCCTAGAAATGACAAATTATGCTTGTTAGAGTAAGAAATGATGTTGATTATCACTAGAAATGACCAATTATACTTGTAAGAGTAACAAATGATGATGATTATCACTAGAAATGACCAATTATACTTTTTTAGTGTGACAAATGATGATCATTTTCACTATAAATGACCAATTATACTTGTTAGAGTGACAAATGATGATCATTTTCACTACAAAAGACCACTTATACTTGTTAGAGTGACAAATTATGATGATAATCACTAGAAATGACCCATTATACTTGTTAGAGTGACAAATTATGATCCATCCATCGTAGTGTTGTTTCAAACATCCTATAGATGTTTTTCACAGTTACGGAGTCGTTCCAAGCGCGATCCTTAATTATTTCTATCTTCATCGTGTTGTTTCCCAATTAGAGTAGTTAGAGTGACAAATTATGATGGGGTTATCACTATAAGTGACCAACTATACTTGTAAGAGTGTCAAATTCATCAACTTTTTGGACAAAAGACCACTTAGAGTAGTTAGAGTGAGAAATGATGATCATTATCCCTAGAAATGACAAATTATGCTTGTTAGAGTGAGAAATGATGTTGATTATCACTAGAAATGACCAATTATACTTGTAAGAGTAACAAATGATGATGATTTTTTTCACTAGAAATGACCAATTATACTTTTTTAGAGTGACAAATGATGATCATTTTCACTATAAATGACAAATTATACTTGTTAGAGTGACAAATGATGATTATTATAACTTTACAAGACCACTTATACTTGTTAGAGTGACAAATTATGATGATAATCACTAGAATTGACCAATTATACTTTTTATAGTGACAACTGATTATCATTATCGCTAGACATGACCCGTTATACTTCTAAGAGTAACAAATGATGATCATTTTCACTACAAAAGAGCACTTATACTTGTTAGAGTGACAAATTATGATGATAATCACTGTAAATGACCCATTATACTTGTTAGAGTGACAAAAGATGATCCATCCAGCATAGTATTGTTTCGAACATGCTATAGATATTTGTCACAGTTACGGAGTCGTTTCGAGCGCGATCATCAATTGTTTCTATCTTCATAGTATTGTTTCCCAATTTGAGTAGTTAGAGTGATGAATTATGATGGGGTTATCACTATAAGTGACCAATTATACTTTTAAGAGCGTCAAATTCATCAACTTTCACTACATAAGACAACTTAGAGTAGTTAGAGTGAGAAATGATCATCATTATCCCTAAAAATGTAAAATTATGCTTGTTAGAGTGAGAAATGATGTTGATTATCACTAGAAATGACCAATTATACTTGTAAGAGTAACAAATGATGATGATGATTATCACTAGAAATGACCAATTATACTTTTTTAGAGTGACAAATGATGATCATTTTCACTATAAATGACAAATTATACTTGTTAGAGAGACAAATTATGATGATAATCACTAGAAATGATCCGTTGTACTTGTTAGAGTGACAAATGATGATCCATCCATCATAGTGTTGTTTCGAACATCCTATATATTTTTGTCATATATAAGGAATTGTTCCAAGCACCATCTTTAATTGTTTCTATCTTCAAAGTATTGTTTCCTTATTAGAGTAGTTCGAGTGACAAACTTTTATGGTGTTATCACTATAAATGACCAATATACTTGTAAGAGTGACAAATTCATCAACTTTCACTACAAAAGACCACTTAGAGTAGTTAGAGTGAGAAATGATGATAATTATCCCTAGATATGTAAAATTATGCATGTTACAGTGAGAAATAATGTTGATTATCACTATAAATGTCCAATTATACTTGTAAGAGTGACAAATGATGATGATTATTTCATGACCAATATACTTGTAAGAGTGACAAATTCATCAACTTTCACTACAAAAGACCACTTAGAGTAGTTAGAGTGAGAAATGATGATAATTATCCCTAGATATGTAAAATTATGCTTGTTACAGTGAGAAATAATGTTGATTATCAGTATAAATGACAATTTATACTTGTAAGAGTGACAAATGATGATGATTATTACTAGAAATTACCACTTACACTTGTTAGAGTGACAAATGATGATTATTATCACTAGAAATAACCAATTATACTTGTAAGAGTTACAAATGATGATGATTATCACTAGAAATGACCACTTATACCTGTTAGAGTGATAATTAATGATCATTTTCACTAGAAATGACCAATTATACTTGTCAGAGTGACAAATGATGATGATTATCACTATACATGACCCATTATACATGTAAGAGTGACAAATGATGATCATTTTTTTCACTAGAAATGATTAATTATACTTGTAAGAGTGACAAATGATGATCATTATCACTTTACATGACCACTTATACTTGTTAGAGTGACAAATTATGATGATAATCACTAGAAATGACCAATTATACTTTTTAGAGTGACAACTGATTATGATTATCACTAGACATGACCCATTATACTTGTAAGAGTGACAAATTATGATGATAATCACTAGAAATGACTAATTATACTAGTAATAGTGACAAATGATGATCATTTTCACTACAAAAGACCACTTATACTTGTTAGAGTGACAAATTATGATGATAATCACTATAAATGACCCATTATACTTGTTAGAGTGACAAAAGGTGATCCATCCAGCATAGTATTGTTTCGAACATCCTATAGATGTTTTTCACAGTTACAAAGTCGTTCCGAGTGCGATCTTTAATTTTTTCTATCTTCATCGTATTGTTTCCAAATTAGAGTAGTTAGAGTGACAAATTATGATGGTGTTTTCACTATAAGTGACCAACTATACTTGTAAGAGTGTCAAATTCATTAACTTTCTGTATAAAGACCACTTAGAGTAGTTAGAGTGAGAAATGATGATCATTATCCCTAGAAATGACAAATTATGCTTGTTAGAGTAAGAAATGATGTTGATTATCACTAGAAATGACCAATTATACTTGTAAGAGTAACAAATGATGATGATTATCACTAGAAATGACCAATTATACTTTTTTAGTGTGACAAATGATGATCATTTTCACTATAAATGACCAATTATACTTGTTAGAGTGACAAATGATGATCATTTTCACTACAAAAGACCACTTATACTTGTTAGAGTGACAAATTATGATGATAATCACTAGAAATGACCCATTATACTTGTTAGAGTGACAAATTATGATCCATCCATCGTAGTGTTGTTTCAAACATCCTATAGATGTTTTTCACAGTTACGGAGTCGTTCCAAGCGCGATCCTTAATTATTTCTATCTTCATCGTGTTGTTTCCCAATTAGAGTAGTTAGAGTGACAAATTATGATGGGGTTATCACTATAAGTGACCAACTATACTTGTAAGAGTGTCAAATTCATCAACTTTTTGGACAAAAGACCACTTAGAGTAGTTAGAGTGAGAAATGATGATCATTATCCCTAGAAATGACAAATTATGCTTGTTAGAGTGAGAAATGATGTTGATTATCACTAGAAATGACCAATTATACTTGTAAGAGTAACAAATGATGATGATTTTTTTCACTAGAAATGACCAATTATACTTTTTTAGAGTGACAAATGATGATCATTTTCACTATAAATGACAAATTATACTTGTTAGAGTGACAAATGATGATTATTATAACTTTACAAGACCACTTATACTTGTTAGAGTGACAAATTATGATGATAATCACTAGAATTGACCAATTATACTTTTTATAGTGACAACTGATTATCATTATCGCTAGACATGACCCGTTATACTTCTAAGAGTAACAAATGATGATCATTTTCACTACAAAAGAGCACTTATACTTGTTAGAGTGACAAATTATGATGATAATCACTGTAAATGACCCATTATACTTGTTAGAGTGACAAAAGATGATCCATCCAGCATAGTATTGTTTCGAACATGCTATAGATATTTGTCACAGTTACGGAGTCGTTTCGAGCGCGATCATCAATTGTTTCTATCTTCATAGTATTGTTTCCCAATTTGAGTAGTTAGAGTGATGAATTATGATGGGGTTATCACTATAAGTGACCAATTATACTTTTAAGAGCGTCAAATTCATCAACTTTCACTACATAAGACAACTTAGAGTAGTTAGAGTGAGAAATGATCATCATTATCCCTAAAAATGTAAAATTATGCTTGTTAGAGTGAGAAATGATGTTGATTATCACTAGAAATGACCAATTATACTTGTAAGAGTAACAAATGATGATGATGATTATCACTAGAAATGACCAATTATACTTTTTTAGAGTGACAAATGATGATCATTTTCACTATAAATGACAAATTATACTTGTTAGAGAGACAAATTATGATGATAATCACTAGAAATGATCCGTTGTACTTGTTAGAGTGACAAATGATGATCCATCCATCATAGTGTTGTTTCGAACATCCTATATATTTTTGTCATATATAAGGAATTGTTCCAAGCACCATCTTTAATTGTTTCTATCTTCAAAGTATTGTTTCCTTATTAGAGTAGTTCGAGTGACAAACTTTTATGGTGTTATCACTATAAATGACCAATATACTTGTAAGAGTGACAAATTCATCAACTTTCACTACAAAAGACCACTTAGAGTAGTTAGAGTGAGAAATGATGATAATTATCCCTAGATAAGTAAAATTATGCATGTTAGAGTGAGAAATAATGTTGATTATCACTATAAATGTCCAATTATACTTGTAAGAGTGACAAATGATGATGATTATTTCATGACCAATATACTTGTAAGAGTGACAAATTCATCAACTTTCACTACAAAAGACCTCTTAGAGTAGTTAGAGTGAGAAATGATGATAATTATCCCTAGATATGTAAAATTATGCTTGTTACAGTGAGAAATAATGTTGATTATCAGTATAAATGACAATTTATACTTGTAAGAGTGACAAATGATGATGATTATTACTAGAAATTACCACTTACACTTGTTAGAGTGACAAATGATGATTATTATCACTAGAAATAACCAATTATACTTGTAAGAGTTACAAATGATGATGATTATCACTAGAAATGACCACTTATACCTGTTAGAGTGATAAATAATGATAATTTTCACTAGAAATGACCAATTATACTTGTCAGAGTGACAAATGATGATGATTATCACTATACATGACCCATTATACATGTAAGAGTGACAAATGATGATCATTTTTTTCACTAGAAATGATTAATTATACTTGTAAGAGTGACAAATGATGATCATTATCACTTTACATGACCACTTATACTTGTTAGAGTGACAAATTATGATGATAATCACTAGAAATGACCAATTATACTTTTTAGAGTGACAACTGATTATGATTATCACTAGACATGACCCATTATACTTGTAAGAGTGACAAATTATGATGATAATCACTAGAAATGACCAATTATACTAGTAATAGTGACAAATGATGATCATTTTCACTACAAAAGACCACTTATACTTGTTAGAGTGACAAATTATGATGATAATCACTATAAATGACCCATTATACTTGTTAGAGTGACAAAAGGTGATCCATCCAGCATAGTATTGTTTCGAACATCCTATAGATGTTTTTCACAGTTACAAAGTCGTTCCGAGTGCGATCTTTAATTTTTTCTATCTTCATCGTATTGTTTCCCAATTAGAGTAGTTAGAGTGACAAATTATGATGGTGTTATCACTATAAGTGACCAACTATACTTGTAAGAGTGTCAAATTCATTAACTTTCTGTATAAAGACCACTTAGAGTAGTTAGAGTGAGAAATGATGATCATTATCCCTAGAAATGACAAATTATGCTTGTTAGAGTATGGAATGATGTTGATTATCACTAGAAATGACCAATTATACTTGTAAGAGTAACAAATGATGATGATTATCACTAGAAATGACCAATTATACTTTTTTAGTGTGACAAATGATGATCATTTTCACTATAAATGACCAATTATACTTGTTAGAGTGACAAATGATGATCATTTTCACTACAAAAGACCACTTATACTTGTTAGAGTGACAAATTATGATGATAATCACTAGAAATGACCCATTATACTTGTTAGAGTGACAAATGATGATCCATCCATCGTAGTGTTGTTTCAAACATCCTATAGATGTTTTTCACAGTTACGGAGTCGTTCCAAGCGCGATCCTTAATTATTTCTATCTTCATCGTGTTGTTTCCCAATTAGAGTAGTTAGAGTGACAAATTATGATGGGGTTATCACTATAAGTGACCAACTATACTTGTAAGAGTGTCAAATTCATCAACTTTTTGGACAAAAGACCACTTAGAGTAGTTAGAGTGAGAAATGATGATCATTATCCCTAGAAATGACAAATTATGCTTGTTAGAGTGAGAAATGATGTTGATTATCACTAGAAATGACCAATTATACTTGTAAGAGTAACAAATGATGATGATTTTTTTCACTAGAAATGACCAATTATACTTTTTTAGAGTGACAAATGATGATCATTTTCACTATAAATGACAAATTATACTTGTTAGAGTGACAAATGATGATCATTATAACATTACATCACCACTTATACTTGTTAGAGTGACAAATTATGATGATAATCACTAGAATTGACCAATTATACTTTTTATAGTGACAACTGATTATCATTATCGCTAGACATGACCCGTTATACTTGTAAGAGTAACAAATGATGATCATTTTAACTACAAAAGAGCACTTATACTTGTTAGAGTTACAAATTATGATGATAATCACTATAAATGACTCATTATACTTGTTAGAGTGACAAAAGATGATCCATCCAGCATAGTATTGTTTCGAACATGCTATAGATATTTGTCACAGTTACGGAGTCGTTTCGAGCGCGATCATCAATTGTTTCTATCTTCATAGTATTGTTTCCCAATTTGAGTAGTTAGAGTGATGAATTATGATGGGGTTATCACTATAAGTGACCAATTATACTTTTAAGAGCGTCAAATTCATCAACTTTCACTACATAAGACAACTTAGAGTAGTTAGAGTGAGAAATGATCATCATTATCCCTAAAAATGTAAAATTATGCTTGTTAGAGTGAGAAATGATGTTGATTATCACTAGAAATGACCAATTATACTTGTAAGAGTAACAAATGATGATGATGATTATCACTAGAAATGACCAATTATACTTTTTTAGAGTGACAAATGATGATCATTTTCACTATAAATGACAAATTATACTTGTTAGAGAGACAAATTATGATGATAATCACTAGAAATGATCCGTTGTACTTGTTAGAGTGACAAATGATGATCCATCCATCATAGTGTTGTTTCGAACATCCTATATATTTTTGTCATATATAAGGAATTGTTCCAAGCACCATCTTTAATTGTTTCTATCTTCAAAGTATTGTTTCCTTATTAGAGTAGTTCGAGTGACAAACTTTTATGGTGTTATCACTATAAATGACCAATATACTTGTAAGAGTGACAAATTCATCAACTTTCACTACAAAAGACCACTTAGAGTAGTTAGAGTGAGAAATGATGATAATTATCCCTAGATAAGTAAAATTATGCATGTTAGAGTGAGAAATAATGTTGATTATCACTATAAATGTCCAATTATACTTGTAAGAGTGACAAATGATGATGATTATTTCATGACCAATATACTTGTAAGAGTGACAAATTCATCAACTTTCACTACAAAAGACCTCTTAGAGTAGTTAGAGTGAGAAATGATGATAATTATCCCTAGATATGTAAAATTATGCTTGTTACAGTGAGAAATAATGTTGATTATCAGTATAAATGACAATTTATACTTGTAAGAGTGACAAATGATGATGATTATTACTAGAAATTACCACTTACACTTGTTAGAGTGACAAATGATGATTATTATCACTAGAAATAACCAATTATACTTGTAAGAGTTACAAATGATGATGATTATCACTATAAATGACCACTTATACCTGTTAGAGTGATAAATAATGATAATTTTCACTAGAAATGACCAATTATACTTGTCAGAGTGACAAATGATGATGATTATCACTATACATGACCCATTATACATGTAAGAGTGACAAATGATGATCATTTTTTTCACTAGAAATGATTAATTATACTTGTAAGAGTGACAAATGATGATCATTATCACTTTACATGACCACTTATACTTGTTAGAGTGACAAATTATGATGATAATCACTAGAAATGACCAATTATACTTTTTAGAGTGACAACTGATTATGATTATCACTAGACATGACCCATTATACTTGTAAGAGTGACAAATTATGATGATAATCACTAGAAATGACCAATTATACTAGTAATAGTGACAAATGATGATCATTTTCACTACAAAAGACCACTTATACTTGTTAGAGTGACAAATTATGATGATAATCACTATAAATGACCCATTATACTTGTTAGAGTGACAAAAGGTGATCCATCCAGCATAGTATTGTTTCGAACATCCTATAGATGTTTTTCACAGTTACAAAGTCGTTCCGAGTGCGATCTTTAATTTTTTCTATCTTCATCGTATTGTTTCCCAATTAGAGTAGTTAGAGTGACAAATTATGATGGTGTTATCACTATAAGTGACCAACTATACTTGTAAGAGTGTCAAATTCATTAACTTTCTGTATAAAGACCACTTAGAGTAGTTAGAGTGAGAAATGATGATCATTATCCCTAGAAATGACAAATTATGCTTGTTAGAGTATGAAATGATGTTGATTATCACTAGAAATGACCAATTATACTTGTAAGAGTAACAAATGATGATGATTATCACTAGAAATGACCAATTATACTTTTTTAGTGTGACAAATGATGATCATTTTCACTATAAATGACCAATTATACTTGTTAGAGTGACAAATGATGATCATTTTCACTACAAAAGACCACTTATACTTGTTAGAGTGACAAATTATGATGATAATCACTAGAAATGACCCATTATACTTGTTAGAGTGACAAATGATGATCCATCCATCGTAGTGTTGTTTCAAACATCCTATAGATGTTTTTCACAGTTACGGAGTCGTTCCAAGCGCGATCCTTAATTATTTCTATCTTCATCGTATTGTTTCCCAATTAGAGTAGTTAGAGTGACAAATTATGATGGGGTTATCACTATAAGTGACCAACTATACTTGTAAGAGTGTCAAATTCATCAACTTTTTGGACAAAAGACCACTTAGAGTAGTTAGAGTGAGAAATGATGATCATTATCCCTAGAAATGACAAATTATGCTTGTTAGAGTGAGAAATGATGTTGATTATCACTAGAAATGACCAATTATACTTGTAAGAGTAACAAATGATGATGATTTTTTTCACTAGAAATGACCAATTATACTTTTTTAGAGTGACAAATGATGATCATTTTCACTATAAATGACAAATTATACTTGTTAGAGTGACAAATGATGATCATTATAACTTTACATGACCACTTATACTTGTTAGAGTGACAAATTATGATGAAGATTTCGAGTGCTGATGGGGGAAAGATGTCTTTTTTCTTTTTGTACGCAGGGGACCCAACAATAGCTTTAGCTTTAACGGGAGCTAGCTGTACTGATCTATCTGGCAGTTCACTACGCGCCGAATGATTCTTTGCTATTTCCTCTTTCTCCTCCCTATTATTTGATTAGGGCTGCTCGCCTTTATACGGCTTGGCTTCGCTATCGCTCGTAATGGTCGACAGTATTCCTGCCATACCAGAATTCCTATTATTTAGAGCTAGAAGATAATCACTAGAATTGACCAATTATACTTTTTATAGTGACAACTGATTATCATTATCGCTAGACATGACCCGTTATACTTGTAAGAGTAACAAATGATGATCATTTTAACTACAAAAGAGCACTTATACTTGTTAGAGTGACAAATTATGATGATAATCACTATAAATGACCCATTATACTTGTTAGAGTGACAAAAGATGATCCATCCAGCATAGTATTGTTTCGAACATGCTATAGATATTTGTCACAGTTACGGAGTCGTTTCTAGCGCGATCATCAATTGTTTCTATCTTCATAGTATTGTTTCCCAATTTGAGTAGTTAGAGTGATGAATTATGATGGGGTTATCACTATAAGTGACCAATTATACTTTTAAGAGCGTCAAATTCATCAACTTTCACTACATAAGACAACTTAGAGTAGTTAGAGTGAGAAATGATCATCATTATCCCTAAAAATGTAAAATTATGCTTGTTAGAGTGAGAAATGATGTTGATTATCACTAGAAATGACCAATTATACTTGTAAGAGTAACAAATGATGATGATGATTATCACTAGAAATGACCAATTATACTTTTTTAGAGTGACAAATGATGATCATTTTCACTATAAATGACAAATTATACTTGTTAGAGAGACAAATTATGATGATAATCACTAGAAATGATCCGTTGTACTTGTTAGAGTGACAAATGATGATCCATCCATCATAGTGTTGTTTCGAACATCCTATATATTTTTGTCATATATAAGGAATTGTTCCAAGCACCATCTTTAATTGTTTCTATCTTCAAAGTATTGTTTCCTTATTAGAGTAGTTCGAGTGACAAACTTTTATGGTGTTATCACTATAAATGACCAATATACTTGTAAGAGTGACAAATTCATCAACTTTCACTACAAAAGACTACTTAGAGTAGTTAGAGTGAGAAATGATGATAATTATCCCTAGATATGTAAAATTATGCATGTTAGAGTGAGAAATAATGTTGATTATCACTATAAATGTCTAATTATACTTGTAAGAGTGACAAATGATGTTGATTGTCACTAGAAATTACCCATTATACTTGTAAGAGTGACAAATGATGATGATTTTCACTATACATGATCCATTATACTTGTTAGAGTAACAAATGATGATTATTTTCACCACAAAAGACCACTTATACTTGTTAGAGTGACAAATTATGATGATAATCACTAAAAATGACCCATTATACTTGTTAGAATGATAAATGATGATCCATCCAGCAAAGTGTTGTTTCGAACATCCTATTGATGTTTGTCACAGTTGCGGAGTCATTCCAAGCGCGATCTTTAATTTTTTCTATCTTCATCGTGTTGTTTCCTAATTAGAGTAGTTAGTGTGACAAATTATGATAGGGTTATCACTATAAGTGACCAATTATACTCGTAAGAGCGTCAAATTCATCAACTTTCACTACAAAAGACCACTTAGAGTAGTTAGTTTGAGAAATGATGATCATTATCACTAGAAATGACCAATTATGCTTGTTAGAGTGAGAAATGATGTTGATTATCACTAGAAATGACCAATTATATTATACTTTTTTAGAGTGACAAATGATGATCATTTTAACTAGAAATGACCAATTATCCTTGTTAGAGTGACAAATGATGATGATTATCACTATACATGACCCATTATACATGTAAAAGTAACAAATGATGATCATTTTAACTAGAAGTGACCAATTATGCTTGTTAGAGTGAGAAATGATGTTGATTATCACAAGAAATGACCAATTATACTTGTAAGAGTGAAAACTTTGTTAGAGTGACAAATGATGATGATTATCACTATACATGACCCATAATACATGTAAGAGTGACAAATGATGATCATTTTCACAAGAAATGACCAATTATGCTTGTTAGACTGAGAAATGATGTTGATTATCCCTAGAAATGACCAATTATAATTGTAAGAGTGATTAATGATGATGATTGTCACTATACATGATCCATTATACTTGTTAGAGTGACAAATGATGATGATTATCACTATACATGATCCATTATACTAGTTAGAGTGACAAATGATGATTATTTTTACCACAAAAGACCACTTATGCTTGTTAGAGTGACAAATTATGATGATAATCACTAGAAATGACCCATTATACTTTTTAGAATGACAAATGATGATCCATCCAGCATAGTGTTATTTCGAACATCCTATAGATGTTTGTCACAGTTGCGGAGTCATTCCAAGCGCGATCTTTCATTGTTTCTATCTTCATCGTGTTGTTTCCTAATTAGAGTAGTTAGTGTGACAAATTATGATGGGATTATCACTATAAGTGACCAATTATACTCGTAAGAGCGTCAAATTCATCAACTTTCACTACATAAGACCACTTAGAGTAGTTAGAGTGAGAGATGATGATCATTATCACTAGAAATGACCAATTATGCTTGTTAGAGTGAGAAATGATGTTGATTATCACTAGAAATGACCAATTATACTTTTTTAGAGTGACAAATGATTATCATTTTCACTAGAAATGACCAATTATACTTGTTAGAGTTACAAATGATGATGATTATCACTATACATGACCCATTATACATGTAAGAGTGACAAATGATGATCATTTTTTTCACTAGAAATGACCAATTATACTTGTAAGAGTGACAAATGATGATCATTATCACTTTACATGACCACTTATACTTGTTAGAGTGACAAATTATGATGATAATCATTAGAAATGACCAATTATACTTTTTATAGTGACAACTGATGATGATTATCGCTAGGAATCACTCGTTATACTTGTAAAATTTACAAATTATGATGATAATCACTAGAAATGACCAATTATACTTGTAAGAGTGACAAATGATGATCATTTTCACTACAAAAGACCACTTATACTTGTTAGAGTGAAAAATTATGATGATAATCACTATAAATGACCCATTATACTTGTTGGAGTGACAAAAGATGATCCATCCAGCATAGTATTGTTTCGAACATCCTATAGATGTTTGTCACAGTTACGGAGTCGTTTCGAGCGCGATCTTCAATTGTTTCTATCTTCATCGTATTGTTTCCCAATTAGAGTAGTTAGAGTAACGAATTATGATGGGGTTATCACTATAAGTGACCAATTATACTTGTAAGAGCGTTAAATTCATCAACTTTCACTACAAAAGACAACTTAGAGTAGTTAGAGTGAGAAATGATGATCATTATCCCTAAAAATGAAAAATTATGCTTGTTAGAGTGAGAAATGATGTTGATTATCACTAGAAATTACCAATTATACTTTTTTAGAGTGACAAATTATACTTGTTAGAGTGACAAATGATGATCATTTTCACTACTAAAGACCACTTATACTTGTTAGAGTGAAAAATTATGATGATAATCACTTGAAATGACCCATTATACTTGTTAGAGTTACAAAATATGATCCATCCATCATACTGTTGTTTCGAACATCCTATAGATTTTTGTCACAGTTACAGAGTCATTCCAAGCGCGATCTTTAATTGTTTCTATCTTCATCGTGTTGTTTCCTAATTAGAGTAGTTAGAGTGACAAATTATGATGGGGTTATCACTATAAGTGACCAACTATACTTGTAAGAGTTTCAAATTCATCAACTTTCTATACAAAAGACCACTTAGAGTAGTTAGAGTGAGAAATGATGATCATTATCCCTAGAAATGACAAATTATGCTTGTTAGAGTGAGAAATGATGTTAATTATCACTAGAAATGACCAATTATACTTGTAAGAGTTACAAATGATGATGATTATCACTAGAAATGACAAATTATACTTTTTTAGAGTGACAAATGATGATCATAATCACTATAAATGACCAATTATACTTGTTAGAGTGACAAATGATGATCATTTTCACTACAAAAGACCACTTATACTTGTTAGAGTGACAAATTATTATGATAATCACTAGAAATGACCCATTATACTTGTTAGAGTGACAAATGATGACCCATCCATCATAGCGTTGTTTCGAACATCCTATATATTTTTTTCATATTTAAGGAATTGTTCCAAGCACCATCTTTAATTGTTTCTATCTTCAAAGTATTGTTTCCCAATTAGAGTAGTTCGAGTGACAAACTTTTATGGTGTTATCACTATAAATGACCAATATACTTGTAACGGTGACAAATTCATCAACTTTCACTACAAAAGACCACTTAGAGTAGTTAGAGTGAGAAATGATGATAATTATCCCTAGAAATGTGAAATTATGCTTGTTAGAGTGAGATATAACGTTGATTATCACTAGAAATGACCAATTATACTTGTTAGAGTGACAAATGATGATGATTATTACTAGAAATGACCACTTACACTTGTTAGAGTGACAAATGATGATTATTATCACTAGAAATAACCAATTATACTTGTAAGAGTTACAAATGATGATGATGATTATTATCACTAGAAATGACCACTTATACTTGTTAGAGTGACAAATGATGATCATTTTCACTAGAAATGACCAATTATACTTGTCAGAGTGAAAAATGGTGATGATTATCACTATACATGACCCATTATAAATGTAAGAGTGACAAAAGATGATCATTTTAACTAGAAATGACCAATTAAACTTGTAAGAGTGACAAATGATGATGATGATTATCACTATACATGACCACTTATACTTGTTAGAGTGACAAATTATGATGATAATCACTAGAAATGACCAATTATACTTTTTAGAGTGACAACTGATTATGATTATCACTAGACATGACCCTTATACATGTAAAAGTGACAAATTATGATGATAATCACTAGAAATGACCAATTATACTAGTAATAGTGACAAATGATGATCATTTTCACTACAAAAGACCACTTATACTTGTTAGAGTGACAAATTATGATGATAATCACTATAAATGACCCATTATACTTGTTAGAGTGACAAAAGGTGATCCATCCAGCATAGTATTGTTTCGAACATCCTATAGATGTTTTTCACAGTTACAGAGTCGTTCCGAGTGCGATCTTTAATTTTTTCTATCTTCATCGTATTGTTTCTCAATTAGAGTAGTTAGAGTGACAAATTATGATGGTGTTATCACTATAAGTGACCAACTATACTTGTAAGAGTGTCAAATTCATTAACTTTCTGTATAAAGACCACTTAGAGTAGTTAGAGTTAGAAATGATGATCATTATCCCTAGAAATGACAAATTATGCTTGTTAGAGTGAGAAATGATGTTGATTATCAATAGAAATGACCAATTATACTTGTAAGAGTAACAAATGATGATGATTATCACTAGAAATAACCAATTATACTTTTTTAGTGTGACAAATGATGATCATTTTCACTATAAATGACCAATTATACTTGTTAGAGTGACAAATGTTGATCATTTTCTCTACAAAAGACTACTTATACTTGTTACAGTGACAAATTATGATGATAATCACTAGAAATGACCCATTATACTTGTTAGAATGACAAATGATGATCCATCCATCATAGTGTTGTTTCAAACATCCTATAGATGTTTTCACAGTTACGGAGTCGTTCCAAGCGCGATCCTTAATTATTTCTATCTTCATCGTATTGTTTCCCAATTAGAGTAGTTAGAGTGACAAATTATGATGGGGTTATCACTATAAGTGACCAACTATACTTCTAAGAGTGTCAAATTCCTCAACTTTTTGTACAAAAGACTGCTTAGAGTAGTTAGAGTGAGAAATGATGATCTTTATCCCTAGAAATGACAAATTATGCTTGTTAGAGTGAGAAATGATGTTGATTATCACTAGAAATGACCAATTATACTTGTAAGAGTAACAAATGATGATGATTTTTTTCACTAGAAATGACTAATTATACTTTTTTAGAGTGACAAATGATGGTCATTTTCACTATAAATGACAAATTATACTTGTTAGAGTAACAAAAAAAGATCATTATAACTTTACATGACCACTTATACTTGTTAGAGTGACAAATAATGATGATAATCACTAGAAATGACCAATTATACTTTTTATAGTGACAACTGATTATGATTATCGCTAGACATGACCCGTTATACTTGTAAAAGTGACAAATTATGATGATAATCACTAGAAATCACCAATTATACTTGTAAGAGTGACAAATGATGATCATTTTCACTACAAAAGACCACTTATACTTGTTAGAGTGACAAATTATGATGATAATCACTATAAATGACCCATTATACTTGTTAGAGTGACAAAAGATGATCCATCCAGCATAGTATTGTTTCGAACATCCTATAGATGTTTGTCACAGCTACGGAGTCGTTTCGAGCGCGATCTTCAATTGTTTCTATCTTTATCGTATTGTTTCCCAATTTGAGTAGTTAGAGTGATGAATTATGATGGGGTTATCACTATAAGTGACCAATTATACTTTTAAGAGCGTCAAATTCATCAACTTTCACTACATAAGACAACTTAGAGTAATTAGAGTGAGAAATTATCATCATTATCCCTAAAAATGTAAAATTATGCTTGTTAGGGTGAGAAATGATGTTGATTATCACTAGAAATGACCAATTATACTTGTAAGAGTAACAAATGATGATGATGATTATCACTAGAAATGACCAATTATACTTTTTTAGAGTGAGAAATGATGATCATTTTCACTATAAATGACAAATTATACTTGTTAGAGAGACAAATTATGATGATAATCACTAGAAATGATCCGTTATACTTGTTAGAGTGACAAATGATGATCCATCCATCATAGTGTTGTTTCGAACATCCTATATATTTTTGTCATATATAAGGAATTGTTCCAAGCACCATCTTTAATTGTTTCTATCTTCAAAGTATTGTTTCCTTATTAGAGTAGTTCGAGTGAAAAACTTTTATGGTGTTATCACTATAAATGACCAATATACTTGTAAGAGTGACAAATTCATCAACTTTCACTACAAAAGACCACTTAGAGTAGTTAGAGTGAGAAATGATGATAATTATCCCTAGATATGTAAAATTATGCATGTTAGAGTGAGAAATAATGTTGATTATCACTATAAATGACCAATTATACTTGTAAGAGTGATAAATGATGATGATTATTTCATGACCAATATACTTGTAAGAGTGACAAATTCATCAACTTTCACTACAAAAGACCACTTAGAGTAGTTAGAGTGAGAAATGATGATAATTATCCCTAGATATGTAAAATTATGCTTGTTAGAGTGAGAAATAATGTTGATTATCACTATAAATGACCAATTATACTTGTAAGAGTGACAAATGATGATGATTATTACTAGAAATGACCACTTACACTTGTTAGAGTGACAAATGATGATTATTATCACTAGAAATAACCAATTATACTTGTAAGAGTTACAAATGATGATGATTATCACTAGAAATGACCACTTATACTTGTAAGAGTGACAAATGATGATCATTTTCACTAGAAATGACCAATTATACTTGTCAGAGTGCAAAATGGTGATGATTATCACTATACATGACCCATTATACATGTAAGAGTGACAAATGATGATCATTTTCACTAGACATGACCAATTAAACTTGTAAGAGTGACAAATGACGATGATGATTATCACTATACATGACCACTTATACTTGTTAGAGTGACACATTATGATGATAATCACTAGAAATGACCAATTATACTTTTTAGAGTGACAACTGATTATGATTATCACTAGACATGACCCATTATACATGTAAAAGTGACAAATTATGATGATAATCACTAGAAATGACCAATTATACTAGTAATAGTGATAAATGATGATCATTTTCACTACAAAAGACCACTTATACTTGTTAGAGTGACAAATTATGATGATAATCACTATAAATGACCCATTATACTTGTTAGAGTGACAAAAGATGATCCATCCAGCATAGTATTGTTTCGAACATCCTATAGATGTTTTTCACAGTTACGGAGTCGTTCCGAGCGCGATCTTTAATTGTTTCTATCTTCATCGTATTGTTTCCCAATTAGAGTAGTTAGAGTGACAAATTATGATGGGGTTATTACTATAAGTGACCAACTATACTTGTAAGAGTGTCAAATTCATTAACTTTTTGTACAAAAGACCACTTAGAGTAGTTAGAGTGAGAAATGATGATCATTATCCCTAGAAATGACAAATTATGCTTGTTAGAGTGAGAAATGATGCTGATTATCACTAGAAATGACCAATTATACTTGTAAGAGTAACAAATGATGATGATTATCACTAGAAATGACAAATTATACTTTTTTAGAGTGACAAATGATGATCATTTTCACTATAAATGACCAATTATACTTGTTAGAGTGACAAATGATGATCATTTTCACTACAAAAGACCACTTATACTTGTTAGAATGACAAATTATGATGATAATCACTAGAAATGACCCATTATACTTGTTAGAGTGACAAATGATGATCCATCCATCATAGTGTTGTTTTGAACATCCTATAGATTTTTGTCATATTTAAGGAATTGTTCCAAGCACCATCTTTAATTGTTTCTATCTTCAAAGTATTGTTTCCCTATTAGAGTAGTTCGAATGATAAATTTTTATGGTGTTATCACTATAAATGACCAATATATTTGTAAGGGTGAAAAATTCATCAACTTTCACTACAAAAGACCACTTAGAGTAGTTAGAGTGAGAAATGATGATAATTATCCCTAGAAATGTAAAATTATGCTTGTTAGAGTAAGATATAACGTTGATTATCACTAGAAATGACCAATTATACTTGTTAGAGTGACAAATGATGATGATTATTACTAGAACTGACCACTTACACTTGTTAGAGTGACAAATGATGATGATTATCACTAGAAATAACCAATTATACTTGTAAGAGTTACAAATGATGATGTTTATCACTAGAAATGACCACTTATACTTGTTAGAGTGACAAATGATGATCATTTTCACTAGAAATGACCAATTATACGTGTAAGAGTGACAAATGATAGTGATTATCATTATACATGACCACTTATACTTGTTAGAGTGACAAATTATGATGATAATCACTAGATTTGACCAATTATACTTGTTAGAGTAACAAATGATGATGATTATCACTAGACATGACCCATTAGAATTGTAAGAGTGAAAAATTCTGATGATAATCACTAGAAATAATCAATTCTACTTGTAAGGGTGACAAATGATGATCACTTTCACCACAAAAGACCACTTATACTTGTTAGAGTTACAAGTTATGATGATAATCACTAGAAATGACCCATTATACTTGTTAGAGTGACAAATGATGATCCATCCAGCATAGTATTGTTTCGAACATCCTATAGATTTTTGTCACAGTTACGGATTCGTTCCGAGCACGATCTTTAATGTTTTCTATCTTCATCGTACTGTTTCCCAATTATAGTAGTTAGAGTGACAAATTATGATGAGGCCTTCACTAGAAGTGACCAGTTATACTTGTAAGAGCGTCAAATTCATCAACTTTCATTACAAAAGACCACTTAGAGTAGTTAGATTGAGAATCACTAGAAATGAGCAATTATACTTGTTAGAGAGACAAATGATGTTGATAATCACTAGACATTACTCATTATACTTGTGAGAGTGACAAATGATGATGATTATCACTCTACATGATCCATTATACTTGTTAGAGTGACAAATGATGATTTTTTTCACCACAAAAGACCACTTATACTTGTTAGAGTGACAAATTGTGATGATAATCACTAGAAATGACCCATTATACTTGTTAGAGTGACAAATGTTGATCCATCCAGCATAGTGTTGTTTCGAACATCCTATAGATTTTTGTCACAGTTACGGAGTCATTCCAAGCGCGATCTTTAATTGTTTCTATCTTCATCGTGTTGTTTCCTAATTAGAGTAGTTAGAGTGACAAATTATGATGGGGTTATCACTATAAGTGGCCAATTATACTCGTAAGAGCGTCAAATTCATCAACTTTCACTACAAAAGACCACTTAGAGTAGTTAGAGTGAGAAATGATGATCATTGTCACTAGAAATGACCAATTATGCTTGTTAGAGTGAGAAATGAGGTTGATTATCACTAGAAATGACCAATTATACTTTTTTAGAGTGACAAATGTTGATCATTTTCACTAGAAATGAACAATTATCCTTGTTAGAGTGACAAATGATGATGATTATCACTATACATGACCCATTATACATGTAAGAGTGACAAATGATGATCATTTTCACTAGAAGTGACCAATTATGCTTGTTAGAGTGAGAAATGATGTTGATTATCACTAGAAATGATGAATTATACTTGTAAGAGTGACAAATTTGTTAGAGTGATTAATGATGATGATTATCACTATACAGGACCCATTATACATGTAAGAGTGACAAATGATGATCATTTTCACTTGAAGTGACCAATTATGCTTGTTAGAGTGAGAAATGATGTTGATTATCACTAGAAATGACCAATTATACTTATAAGAGTGTAAAATTTGTTAGAGTGACAAATGATGATGATTATCACTATACATGACCCATTATACATGTAAGAGTGACAAATGATGATCATTTTCACTAGAAGTGACCAATTATGCTTGTTATAGTGAGAATTGGAACGACCTCGATTAGTCGTTTCAGAAGTTAGGAGTCTGATTGGTGTGCCGATAATTTTAAAATATTCGTAAGGACCATTGAGACTTATCTGTAAAATTTGAGCTAAAGCAGACCTTGTTTGGTAAGGTTTCAGTTTTTATTGTCGATAAATATTAAAGAAAAGATTTTCGAGCTCGGTTTCGGAGAATGAGCGCTGATTCGAAATCCGAAAGTGCCGTTAGGTTCGTATGATTATTTGTGACTTTTGTGAACTTTCGAAAGTGAATTTCGATGTTGTTCAACTAGTTTCCGCTAAAATGCCGAAAGTAAATAATTTGACTTTTTTCTATTTAAATTCGCATCTTGAGTTTCAGGAACCCGATTTGAGATCCGCCTTAGCGAGTATGCTATATATATTTTTTATAACTTGTATGCAAAAGTTGGAATTATTTCGAATATCGTAGGGTTCCATTTTAATTTTCATCGCGAAAAGAAAAGAAAAGAAAAGAAAAAAAATGAAAAAGGAAAAAGACAAAATGAAAGAAAGAGAAAGAAAGGATCAGTGGCGGGGGCCCGACGGGTCTTGGGGAGGATGTCGGGTGCCCGCACGTCCTAGCCGAATTTCGGGTCGTGTCAGTTGGTATCAGAGCCCGATTTAGAGTCTATCCGGACTAAGACAGTGTCTAGTGGAGTCTCGCTGATGGGTACGTAGACGTCCGTACTTATCTACGAGAGGCTATGATGGCATTTAGGAAGTTTCACTTCCTTCTTTTCGGATCGTGCGTCGGTCTAGGATGCAAAAGTATTTTTGTTAATTCCTTCGTGGTAATTGTGAATCCTCGTGCGACAAATCAGCAAATGGTATGAGTTTAAGACGAAGCGGTCTAGCCTGGGGCTAGCACTGACGAAACCCCGAGAGTTTTTTATCGTGTTGACGATCTAGTTACGGAGGTCCCAGCTGTGCCAGCTCGTGATGGACAAGGGAGCAGGGCCTTGTGGTTCCCTTGGCTCTCTACGATGCTTTTACAATGAAACGACCTCGGTCAGTCGTTTCGGAAGTTAGGACTCCGATTGGCGTGCCGATAATTTTAAAATATTCGTAATGTCCATTAGAACCTGTCTGTAAAATTTGAGCTAAATCAGACCTCGTTTGGTAGGCATCGGAGGAAGGTTTTAGTTTTTATTGGCAATAAATATTAAAAATAGATTTTCGAGCTCGGTTTTTGCCGAATGAGCTCCGATTCGAAATCCGAAAGCGCCATTAGGTTCGTATGATTATTTGTGATTTTTGTAAGCTTTCGAAATTGAATTTCGATGTTGTTCGGCTAGTTTCCGCTAAAATGCCGAAAGTTAAATAATTTGATTTCTTTTCATCTAAATTCGCATCTTGAGTTTCGGGAGTCTGATTTGAGATCCGTCTTCGCGAGTATGTTACATATATTTTGTATAACTTACTTGAAAAATTTGGGATTATTTCGACTTCTCTAGGGTTCTATTTTAATTTTAATTGTCGTAGCGATTTAAAAGAAAATAAAAAAATAAAAAAAAAATAAAAATAAAAACTTAAGGTCGGTTGGCTAAGGTAATCCTTAGCCATCAGCTGCATGAGATTTTCAACGAGAAACATTACAATAAATGCACAGAAAGAAAAAATTAGAAAAGAGAGAGGGAAAAAGGGAAAAAGGAGTGGAAAAATAGTGGAATTTCTACCCCAAATCTTCAGGTAATGATACTAACTCATTATCTTAGTTTATTACGTGTGTTTAAATATATTTTTACGGTAAAAATAGGGATATTAGACATCGCCCTAATGACGTAAATTGATAGTTTAAAGGGTCAAATGGACCCCGATAATGAAATTGATTATATATTCGTACTCAGTGAGTTATGGGCAACGTATAAATGTAATTTATTTGGAGTTTGGTTATGTGGCCTTAAACCCTGTATATAGGCCTGGCCTGCGTATTGCGTATGCGAATAGGGTATCAGGTTCTTAATCGGTTTGCCCTAAGATGTGAGGAATGAAGTCTTTAGCCTAATGTGATATATTTTTCTGCTTATTGAACACAGTGGGATCGTTTGGCAATGGAACCAAAGGATAAAAGCGGTTATTGATTAGCAATGCTAACTTTTGGAAGAGGTAAGTGTTTATATCCATTTCTTTGGAGGCACCTGGCCTCGTGGATTTTCTACCACGTATTCCTTACGTGTGTAGCTGCCGATAGGCGTACTCATTACGCCTTAGCTTTGGATTTACATTGTATATTATCTGTTATGTCCTATTGTTGGTATTGCATTGAGGATTTGAGTATTGTACCCTGGCTGTAAGTTGGCATCTACTTCCCGGTTGTCGATGAGAGTCCCGCGCCGGTGAAGGGTTATTATTGCATAACATTGCACTCATATGCATTATATGTCATTCATATGCATTACATTGCATATCATATTGAGGGCAGGAGTATTCCGCCCCAGGAGCAGGAGTATTCCGCTCCATTGTATCATATTGAGGGCAGGAGTATTCCGCCCCAGGAGCAGGAGTATTCCGCTCCATTGTATTATATCGGGTGCAGGAGTATTCCGCCCCAAGAGAGTGCAGGAGTATTCCGCCTCTGGTTTTGGTTTATATTATATCGGGTGCAGGAGTATTCCGCCCCAGGAGCAGGAGTATTCCGCTCCAGTTGGTTATCAGATTGGGTTCCCCTCGAGTGCAGGAGTATTCCGCTTCGAGATGGGAGGACGGGCACATGTGACCCTTTGCATCATATTTCATTTCATCTCACTTCATTTCATTTCATCTTAATTCATACCATTGTGTTGACTTGCGGTACATAACTACTGTTCTGCTCATACGTGCATTGCTTATTTGTTGATATGTTTCTGGCTCGTATTCCTGGCTGAGTTTAAGGTTTCATACGTGCTTCTAGTTATTATCTGGCTCTGCCTTTTTGTAATTTGAATAAAAGGAATTTGGTTTATCTGTTTCTTCTCCCTGGCTAGCTATCCTATTCTTTGAGGTGGCTAGTCTGCCCCGCTTATTGAGTCCTTTTGACTCACCCTTGTTTGTTGTTTGTTTCTTGTCTATCTATTTCGTTTCGGCAGGTTCGCTCCAGGGTTGAGTTCGCCGCGTTGTTCAGGAGCGAAGACGACTTCAGCTGTCAGGGTGAGCCAGATTTATTCCGGATGGCCACCAGTTTATTGTTCATTATTTCAGTTGCATTTTGCTCCCTTCAGGAGGTATCTGTCTTCTTTTGTATTCTTAGATGTCTGGTCTGGATAGCCCTAAACCTAGCATGTTGGGTAGTCAGCTGTAATTTCTTTTGTACAGCTTAGAGGTATCAGTATGTCTGTGTTTTTATTTTAAGTCTTGTCCTTATTTGTAAATTGTTATATTTATTTTCCTGATTTAATTGGTAAGGGTTCGCCCGACGGGTCTAGGGGAGGATGTCGGGTGCCCGCACGGCCTAACTGGATTCCGGGTCGTGTCAGTTGGTATCAGAGCCTAGTTTAGAGTCTATCCAGACCAAGACAGTGTCTAGTAGAGTCTCGCTGATGGGTACGTAGACGTCCGTACTTATCTACGAGGGGCTATGATGGCATTTAGGAAGTTTCACTTCCTTCTTTTCTGATCGTGCGTCAGTCCAGGATACAAAAGTATTTTCGCTAATTCCTTCGTGGTAATTGTGAAACCCTCGTGCGATAAATCAGGAAACGGTATGAGTTCAAGACGAAGCAGTCTAGCCTGGGGCTAGCACCAACGAAGCCCTGTGAGTTTTTGATCGTGCTGACAATCTAGTTACGGAGGTCCCAGCTGTACGAGCTCGCGATGGGCAAGGGAGCAGGGCCTTGTAGTTCCCTTGGCTCTCTACGATGCTTTTACGAGAATTTTTGCGATGCAGATACCGTAAAAACCTATTATTCGCTAGGCAGCTTATTAGGTCGCCGCATAGGCAGATGTTCGGACTTACAGAACTCTTGTTCCAGTTCCTGATATTGCCTCAGTAAATTATGTTCTAGAGGCAGCATGTGTTGCGTCATCAATTGTTCTGGCTGGTTAGCTAGCCTGAGTAATGGTTCGGTCCGAGTGTCCGAAGAGGTTGCATTATTTTACGCGGTTGAACCTTCCGATATTATTAAGCCATGCATCAGATAATCCCTGTGTAAGTGATTCTTTTTAAAATAAAATAATGTCAGCATATCCTTCAGGTTCCTTATTATATCGAGCGGTATGGTGTTGATTATTCTTCTTTCCAGTTTTAGGTCCATCGTTGAATTGGTGGGCCGCTCTCTTATTAGTTGACTTGGTTCGGTTTTTCTTTTAGATTCGCGGAAAAGTTCCTTTCGAGTAGCGAGCGAGATGAAAAGTGTTGTCAATTTGAGTGAATTAGACAGGGTAGCCTGTCGGTTAGCCTGTTGGCATTTCAGAATATGAGATTGAATTCTATAAAACGGCTGAATATGCATTTGAACTAGTCCATGAGCCTTTCGAGAGATTCAAAGATTTATTGATGATCTTTCTTTTTCCTTCAGATCCCAGATGGCTCGAGAGATTGAGGTCGGGATTTTATTTGATATTGTTGTTGATATTGCTCGAAGGTTCGGGGCATACCATAAGTTAGAGCAGGAGAGCAAGAGATCCCGTGGCCCTGGTGGGCAAACATGGTACCTCATTTGGAGGTAAGAGTTATGATTATTTTGGGAGGTCACCTTCCAGGTCATCTCAGCTTGTAGAGCGTGATTCTCAAAGTGCGCAAGTAGTTCATCAAGATTAGACCCAGTTTTTCTCTTTATAGCTATCGAAAATCTGTCCAGCTTGCATTTTCAGCGGAAAGGTGTTATCATTGCCATGAGTCTGGTTATCCTTTGAGGAGTTTTCCCTTACTCCGACAAGTTAGCAGTTGTCTTTTCTCTTGTCATCAGAAATCTGCACAGTCGCAGGGGATTTCCTTTTGATCTCAATCAGCTAGAGAAATACCACCATCCAGTAAAGGTTGAGATTGTGGGGGCAGTGGTTCTCCAGAAAGTGCTTGTCAGGGTAGTGGCTCAGCTCAGCTGCAGAGGCAGTTCTATGAACTGCTAGTCTGGCAGGATGCTGAGGCATCCGATGTAGTAGACCCGTGTGTTTCTTCTTCCCTTATCTGTAAGTAAGATTTATCTTTTCGATCGATCTGGAAGTGGTGTGTCTTATCATATTTCGACGGTTTCCTTGGATATTGTCGTAATTAAGAATCGGTTGCGGTAGAGGGGTGAGTTTCTGATACGATTTATTCCTGACATTTATGAGACCCTACTAGTTTATCTGATCTAAATATGAGAGATTTGATGGTGAGTATTGCTATTGCTTGCTTGGCATCCTGTTATGCCACCTTGTGATATTATGTCAAGTCATTTTACCTCTCTCCTCGGAAATCAGTGTTAGTAGGATGATGGGATTCTTATTCGTCATCATCAGAAAGTGTCGTTGTTTCTTCCGGTGCAAAGTGGTTGGTAAGTAATGCTCGATCTATGTGTCTCCTCTTGGTTCGAGATTCTAGTAGAGTCATGTTATTCTATGAGCTTGTCTTAGTTATAAAAGGGTGTTTTGGTAAATTGTCAGAGTTTCCTTCTTATGGGGAGATTAAATTGACATAGATTTTGTTTCATAAAGCTCATTTAATGTCTATTTCTTCAATTGCGGTTCTTTGGCTAGCCTAACTTGGAAGTAAACTAGCTCTGGTAGCCAAGTAAATAAGAAGATGAACTTCCTGAAGCTCTAATTATTTCTATCCTCGATCTATTTCCATTTCTTCTTCGTCCGGCACTAGTGAGCTTGGGCGATTGGTAGCCGCTTGTGATGTTCCCTGTGTTGAGCCAGAGTACGTGTTATTGTGGCCGGGTAAGCATATTATTGTTTTGGAAGCATATTATTGTTTTGGTCCAGTTGTCTCATCTTGTTATCCGTTTAACATGTTTATGTTATCAGTTTATCCGGATATCCATTCCCATGTATAGTATAGTGCTGGTTCTGTTTTTGCGGATAATCCAGTTTCAGGGGAAACTCTGCCGAAATTTTTATATAGAAGTACCATCCTTCGGGCGATGGTGTTTACGGCAAAGGTATGGAGTTGTAAACTTGAGAGTTGCAACTGTTTGGCAACTCGAAAGGGTAGTTGGTAGCTTAGGTCTGCCTACGTTCAGCTTTTAGCTAAATCTTCTTTAGTCCAGCAGACTGTGCGGGGATGATTATTCCTATTCAAATAGCGGTATGAGTTTGTGCTTTAAGTGGAGGAGTCTTCCTCCAAATACTGAATCATAATATTAAATCTCTAAGACGTTGCTGAAGCGTAAGCTAATTCTTAGTTCCATCGACCTGTCCTATATTGAAAGGTATATCGAAGAGGTAATTATCGGCTGAATCATGTTAACCCATTCAAAGTTTCGTGTATCTTTGTTTCAAAAATTTAGAACTCTCCTCACGTGATCGAGGAAGGATCAGCTTAGTCAGAATAAGCTGGGCGATGACGTTATCATATTATCCAGTTATGTTTTTATCCAAGAATTTGATGTGCGTGTTATAACTCTGATTCTGTAATTATGAGATAATGTCCGTGGAGTGGTTTATGAAGTTTGTGCAAGTTATCTTTTTATCTGCGTAAATCTTGCTTTAGATTTAGGCTCGTTCGAGGACGAACGAGAGTTTAAGTGGAGGAGAATGAAACGACCTCGGTCAGTCGTTTCGGAAGTTAGGACTCCGATTGGCGTGCCGATAATTTTAAAATATTCGTAATGTCCATTAGAACCTGTCTGTAAAATTTGAGCTAAATCAGACCTCGTTTGGTAGGCATCGGAGGAAGGTTTTAGTTTTTATTGGCAATAAATATTAAAAATAGATTTTCGAGCTCGGTTTTTGCCGAATGAGCTCCGATTCGAAATCCGAAAGCGCCATTAGGTTCGTATGATTATTTGTGATTTTTGTAAGCTTTCGAAATTGAATTTCGATGTTGTTCGGCTAGTTTCCGCTAAAATGCCGAAAGTTAAATAATTTGATTTCTTTTCATCTAAATTCGCATCTTGAGTTTCGGGAGTCTGATTTGAGATCCGTCTTCGCGAGTATGTTACATATATTTTGTATAACTTACTTGAAAAATTTGGGATTATTTCGACTTCTCTAGGGTTCTATTTTAATTTTAATTGTCGTAGCGATTTAAAAGAAAATAAAAAAATAAAAAAAAAATAAAAATAAAAACTTAAGGTCGGTTGGCTAAGGTAATCCTTAGCCATCAGCTGCATGAGATTTTCAACGAGAAACATTACAATAAATGCACAGAAAGAAAAAATTAGAAAAGAGAGAGGGAAAAAGGGAAAAAGGAGTGGAAAAATAGTGGAATTTCTACCCCAAATCTTCAGGTAATGATACTAACTCATTATCTTAGTTTATTACGTGTGTTTAAATATATTTTTACGGTAAAAATAGGGATATTAGACATCGCCCTAATGACGTAAATTGATAGTTTAAAGGGTCAAATGGACCCCGATAATGAAATTGATTATATATTCGTACTCAGTGAGTTATGGGCAACGTATAAATGTAATTTATTTGGAGTTTGGTTATGTGGCCTTAAACCCTGTATATAGGCCTGGCCTGCGTATTGCGTATGCGAATAGGGTATCAGGTTCTTAATCGGTTTGCCCTAAGATGTGAGGAATGAAGTCTTTAGCCTAATGTGATATATTTTTCTGCTTATTGAACACAGTGGGATCGTTTGGCAATGGAACCAAAGGATAAAAGCGGTTATTGATTAGCAATGCTAACTTTTGGAAGAGGTAAGTGTTTATATCCATTTCTTTGGAGGCACCTGGCCTCGTGGATTTTCTACCACGTATTCCTTACGTGTGTAGCTGCCGATAGGCGTACTCATTACGCCTTAGCTTTGGATTTACATTGTATATTATCTGTTATGTCCTATTGTTGGTATTGCATTGAGGATTTGAGTATTGTACCCTGGCTGTAAGTTGGCATCTACTTCCCGGTTGTCGATGAGAGTCCCGCGCCGGTGAAGGGTTATTATTGCATAACATTGCACTCATATGCATTATATGTCATTCATATGCATTACATTGCATATCATATTGAGGGCAGGAGTATTCCGCCCCAGGAGCAGGAGTATTCCGCTCCATTGTATCATATTGAGGGCAGGAGTATTCCGCCCCAGGAGCAGGAGTATTCCGCTCCATTGTATTATATCGGGTGCAGGAGTATTCCGCCCCAAGAGAGTGCAGGAGTATTCCGCCTCTGGTTTTGGTTTATATTATATCGGGTGCAGGAGTATTCCGCCCCAGGAGCAGGAGTATTCCGCTCCAGTTGGTTATCAGATTGGGTTCCCCTCGAGTGCAGGAGTATTCCGCTTCGAGATGGGAGGACGGGCACATGTGACCCTTTGCATCATATTTCATTTCATCTCACTTCATTTCATTTCATCTTAATTCATACCATTGTGTTGACTTGCGGTACATAACTACTGTTCTGCTCATACGTGCATTGCTTATTTGTTGATATGTTTCTGGCTCGTATTCCTGGCTGAGTTTAAGGTTTCATACGTGCTTCTAGTTATTATCTGGCTCTGCCTTTTTGTAATTTGAATAAAAGGAATTTGGTTTATCTGTTTCTTCTCCCTGGCTAGCTATCCTATTCTTTGAGGTGGCTAGTCTGCCCCGCTTATTGAGTCCTTTTGACTCACCCTTGTTTGTTGTTTGTTTCTTGTCTATCTATTTCGTTTCGGCAGGTTCGCTCCAGGGTTGAGTTCGCCGCGTTGTTCAGGAGCGAAGACGACTTCAGCTGTCAGGGTGAGCCAGATTTATTCCGGATGGCCACCAGTTTATTGTTCATTATTTCAGTTGCATTTTGCTCCCTTCAGGAGGTATCTGTCTTCTTTTGTATTCTTAGATGTCTGGTCTGGATAGCCCTAAACCTAGCATGTTGGGTAGTCAGCTGTAATTTCTTTTGTACAGCTTAGAGGTATCAGTATGTCTGTGTTTTTATTTTAAGTCTTGTCCTTATTTGTAAATTGTTATATTTATTTTCCTGATTTAATTGGTAAGGGTTCGCCCGACGGGTCTAGGGGAGGATGTCGGGTGCCCGCACGGCCTAACTGGATTCCGGGTCGTGTCATACAAGAATCTTGGCGACGCAGATACCGCAAGAGTCTATTATTCACTAGGCAGCCTATCAGGTTGCCGCAGATGGAGATGTTCGGTCTCAACGATCCCCTGTTCCAGTCCCTGATGTTGCCCCAGTAAATTATGTTCTAGAAGCAGCATGTGTTGCGCCACCAATTGTTCTGGCTGGTTAGCCAGCCGAGGTAACAGTTAGATCTAAGTGCCCAAAGAGGTTGCATTATTTTACGCGGTTGAACCTTCCGATATTCTTAAGCAATGCATCAGATAAACCTCGTGATTTCTTTAAAATAAAATGATGTCTGTGTATCCTTCAGGCTCTTGATTATATCGAGCGGTATGGTGTTGAGAATTTCTTTCCATTTTCAGGGGTCCAGCCTTTTCATTGGTGGGCCGCTCTCTTATTAGCTAACTTGGTTCGATTTTTCTTCTAGATTCATGGAAAAGTTTCTTTCGGGTAGCGAGCGAGATGAAAAGTGTTGCCAGTTTGAGTGGATTGGATAGGGTAGCCTGTCGGATAGCCGGTTGGTGTTTTAGAATATGAGATTTAATTCTATAAAATGGCTGAATATGCATTAGAACGAGTCCATGAACCTTCCGAGAATGTTCAAAGATTTATTGCTAACCTTTCTGCTTACTTGAGATCCCGGATGGCTCGAGAAATTGAGGTTGGGACTTCATTTGATATCGTTGTTGATATTGCTCAAAGGTATTAGGCATACCATAAGTTAGAGGGGGAAGAGTTAGAGCTGGAGAGCAAGAAATCCCGTGGCCCTAGTGGGCAACCGTGGTACCTCATTTGGAGGTAAGAGTTCTGATTATTTTGGGAGGTCACCTTCTAGGTTATCTCAGCTTGTGTTATGTGATTCTTAGAGTGCGCCAGTAGCTCGTCAAGATCAGAATCAGTCTTTTCTTTACAGCTATCAACAATCTTTTCAGCTTCCACTTTTCAGCGAAAAGGTGGTATCATTGTCGTGAATCTGGCTATTCTTTGAGGATTTTTCCTTACTCCGACAAGTAGGCAGTCGTCTTTTCTCTCATTATTAGGCATCTGCGCAGTCGCAGGGGATTTCATTTAGATCTTAATCAACCAGAGATATGCCCTCATTTGGTAGAGGTTGAGAGCGTGGTGGCAGTGGTTCTTCAGAAGGTGATTACTAGGGTAGTGGCTCAGCTCAGCTGCAGAGGCAGTTTGATGAACTGTCAGTCTGGCAGGATGCTGAGGTATCCGATGTAGTACATCCATGTATTTCTTCTTCCATTATATGTGAGTAAGATTTCATTCTTCTGATCGGTTTGGACTTCGTTTATTTTACCATATTTCCATGACCTCTTTGGATATTGTTTCTATTAAGAATTGATTGCGGTAGAGGGGTGAGCTTCTAGTATGATTTATTCAGGGAATTTGTGAGACCCTACTAGTTTGTTTGGTTTATGTGTGAGAGATTTGGGAGTGAGGGTTAGTATTGTCTGCGTGGCATCTTGTTGTGCTACCTTCTATTATTATGTCAGATTAGTTTACCTCTCTTCTCAGAATTCTGTATTGGTTGGATGATGGGATTCTGGTTCCTCACCATCAGAGAGTGTCATTGTTTCTTCCGGTGTAAAATTGTTAGTAAGTAATATTCAATGTACGTGTCTCCTCTTGGTTCGAAACGCTAGTAAAGTCATGTTATCCTATGAGCTTGTCTGGGTTATAAAAAGAGTTTCTGGTAAATTGTTAGAGTTTCCTTCTTATTGGGAGGTCAAATTGGCATGGATATTGTTCCATAAAGCTCAGTTAATATCTGTTTCTTCAATTGCGATTCTTGGGCTACTTTGATTCGTAAGTAGTCTAGCTTTGATAGCCAAGCAAATAAGAAGATGAGCTTCCTGAAGCTCTAATTATTTCTATCCTCGATCCATTTCCATTTCTTCTTTGTCCGGCAAGTGAGCTTGGGCAATTGGTAGCCGCTTGTGACGTTCCCTGTGTTGAGCCAGAGTATGTGTTATTGAAACGACCTCGGTCAGTCGTTTCGGAAGTTAGGACTCCGATTGGCGTGCCGATAATTTTAAAATATTTTTAATGTCCATTTGGACCTGTCTGTAAAATTTAAGCTAAATCAGACCTCGTTTGGTAGGCATCGGAAGAAGGTTTCAGTTTTTATTGGCGATAAATATCAAAAAGAGATTTTCGAGCTCGGTTTTGCCGAATGAGCTCCGATTCGAAATCCAAAAGCGCCGTTCGGTTCGTATGATTATATATGACTTTTGTGAACTTTCAAAAGTGAATTTTGATGTTGTTCTGCTAGTTTCCGCTAAAATGCTGAAAGTTAAATAATTTGACTTCTTTTCGTTTAAATTCGCATCTTGAGTTTCGGGAGTCTGATTTGAGATCCGCCTTCGCGAGTATGTTACATATATTTTATATAACTTTTATGCAAAAGTTGGAATTATTTTGAATATCGTAGAGTATGATTTTAATTTTTATCGCGAAAAAAAAGTAAAAAAAAATAAAAGAAAAAGAAAATGAAAAGAAAGAAGAAGAATGCAAAAGTGGGCGGTGGTCCTCATTTTGATGAGGAACGAACAGATGGGGAAACAGAGCACCGCGAGGGAAATGAAACGCAGTAAGAAAAAATGCCAGAAAATGAGAAAAGGGGCCGGAAAAAAATAGTATTTTCATCCTGAAACATTCAGGTAATGATCCTAATATATTCTTTGAGTTTATTACGTGTATTTGAATATGTTTTAACGGTAAAACTTGGAATATTAGACATCGTTTTAATAAGTTCAATTAATAGTTTAAAGGGTCAAATGGACCCCGATAATGGAATTGATTATATATTCGTACTTAGTGAGTTATGGGCAATATATAAATGTAATTTATTTGGGGTTTGGTTATGTGACCTTAAACCCTGTACATAGGCCTGGCCTGCGTATTGCGTATGCGAATAGGGTATCAGGTTCCTACCTGGATTGCCCTAAGATGTGAGGAATGAAGCCTTTAGCCTAATTTGATATATTTTTCTGCTTATTGAATAGAGTGGGATCGTTTGGCAATGAATCCAAAGGACAAAGCGGTTATTGAGTGGCTGTACTAACTTTGTAACAAGGTAAGTGTTTATATCCATTTCTTTGGAGGCACCTGGCCTCGTGGATTTTCTACCACGTGTTCCTTACATGTGTAGCTGCCGATAGGCGTACTCCTTACGCCTTAGCTTTGGATTTACATTGTATATTATATGTTATGTCCTATTGTTGGTATTGCATTGAGAATCTGAGCATTGTACCCTGGCTGTAAGTTGGCATCTACTTCCCGGCTGTCGATGAGAGTCCCGCGCCGGTGAAGGGTTATTATGGCATCACATTGCATTCATATGCATTATATGTCATTCATATGCATTACATTGCATATCATATTGGGTGCAGGAGTATTCCGCCCCAGGAGCAGGAGTATTCCGCTCCATTGTATCATATTGAGGGTAGGAGGATTCCGCCCCAGGAGAGCGCAGGAGTATTTCACCTCAGCTTTACATTATATCGGGTGCAGGAGTATTCCGCCCCAAGAGAGTGCAGGAGTATTCCGCCTCTGGTTTATATTATATCGGGTGCAGGAGTATTCCGCCCCAGGAGCAGGAGTATTCCGCTCCAGTTGGTTATCAGATTGGGTTCCCCTCGAGTGCAGGAGTATTCCGCTTCGAGATGGGATGACGGGCACATGTGACCCTTTGCATCAGATTTCATTTCATTTCATTTCATCTCATTTCATTTCATTTATTTTCATACCATTGTGTAGACTTGGGGTACATAACTATTGTTCTGCTTATACGTGCATTGCTTATTTGTTGATGTGTTTCTGGCTCGTATTCCTGGCTGAGTTTTTGGTTTCATACGTGTTTTCGATTATTATCTGGCTCCGCCTTTTTAGAATTTAAATAAGAGGAATCTGGTTTATCTGTTTCTTCTCCCTGGCTAGCTATCCAATTCTTTGAGGTGGCTAGTCTGCCCCACTTATTGAGTCATTTTGACTCACCCTTGTTTGTTGTTTGTTTCTTGTCTATCTATTTCGTTTCGGCAGGTTCGCTCCAGGATTGAGTTCGCCACGTTTTTCGGGAGCGAAGACGACTTCAGCTGTCAGGGTGAGCCAGCTTTATTCCGGATGGCCACCAGTTTATTGTTTATTATTTCAGTTGCAGTTTGCTCCCTTTAGGAGGTAGCTGTCTTCTTTTGTACTCTTAGATGTCCAGTCTGGATAGCCCTAAACCTAGTATGTTGGGTAGTCAGCTGTAATTTCTTTTATACAGCTTAGAGGTATCAGTATGTCTGTGTATTTTTTTTAGTCTTATCCTTATTTATGAATCGTTATATTTATTTTCCTAATTTGATCGGTAAGGGTTCGCCCGACGGGTCTAGGGGAGGATGTCGGGTGCCCGCACGGCCTAGCCGAAAATGTGGGTCGTGTCAGTTGGTATCAGAGCCCAGTTTAGAGTCTATCCAGACTAAGACAGTGTCTAGTAGAGTCTCGCTGATGGGTATGTAGACGTCCGTACTTATCTACGAGAGGCTATGATGGCATTTAGGAAGTTTCACTTCCTTCATTTCTGATCGTGCGTCGGTCTAGGATTCAAAAGTATTTTCATTAATTCGTTAATTCCTTCGTGGTATTTGTGAAACCCTCGTGCGACAAATCAGCAAATGGTATGAGTTCAAGACGAAGCAGCCTAGCCTGGGGTTAGCACTGACGAAGCCTTGAGTGTTTTTTATCGTGCTGACGATCTAGTTACGGAGGTCCCAGTTGTACGCGCTCGCGATGGGCAAGGGAGCAGGGCCTTGTGGTTCCCTTGGCTCTCTACGATGCTTTTACGAGAATCTTGACGATGCAGATACCGTAAGAACCTATTATTTGCTAGGAAGCTTATCAGGTTGTCGGAGATGCAAATATTCAGCCTTAGGGAACTTCTATTCCAGTTCTTAATATTACTGCAGTGAATTATATTCCGGAGACAGCATGTGTTGTACCTCTAGTCATTCTGGCTGGTTAGTTAGCCTGAGTAATGGCTCGGTCCGAGTGTCCGAAGAGGTTGCATTATTTTACGCGGTTGAACCTTCCGATATTCTAAAACAATGCATCAGATAAACCTCGTGATTCTGTTTAAAAAATAAAATGATGTCAACATATCCTTCAAGCTCTTGATTATATCGAGCGGTATGGTGTTGATTATTCTGCTTTCCAGTTTCAGGGGTCCAGCATTGAATTGGTGGACCGCTCTCTTATTAACTAACTTGGTTCGATTTTTCTTCTAGATTCGTGGAAAAGTTCCTTTCGAGTAGTGAACGAGATGAAAAGTGTTGCCAGTTTGAGTGGATTGGACAGGGTAGCCTGTTGGTGTTTCAGAATATGAGATTAAATTCTATAGAATGGCTGGATATGCACTAGAACTAGTCCATGGATCTTCTGAGAATGTTCAAAGATTTATTGATGAACTTTCTTTTTCCTTGAGAGCCCAGATGGCTCGAAAAATTGAGGTTGGGACTTCATTTGACGTCGTTGTTGATATTGCTCAAAGGTATTAGGCATACCATAAGTTAAAACGGGAAAAGTGAGAGGGGGAGAGCAAGAGATCCCGTGGCCCTAGTGGGTAACCATGGTTCCTCATTTGGAGGTACGAGTTCTGATTATTTTGGGAGGTCACTTTCCAGGTTATCTCAGCTTGTGTCACGTGATTCTTAAAGTGCGCCAGTACTTCGTCAAGATCAGACCTAGTTTTTCTTTTTATAGCTATCAACAACCTGTCCAGCTTCCATTTTCACTGAAAAGGGTGTTATCATTATCGTGAGCCTGTCATTTTTGGTGGAGTTCTCCCTTACTCCGGCCAGTAGGCAGTCGTCCTTTCTCTCGTCATCAGACACCTGCACAGTCGCAGGGATTTCATTTAGATCTCAATCAGCCAGAGAAATGCCACCATCCAGTAGAGGTTGAGAGCGTGGTGGCAGTGGCTCTTCAGAAGGTGATTATCAGGGTAGTGGCTTAACTCAGCTGCAGAGGCAGTTCTATGAACTGCTAGTCTGGCAGGATGCTGAGGTATCCGATGTAGTAGACCCTGAGATTTCTTCTTCTCTTAAATATGAGTAAGATTCGATTCGTTCGATCGATATGGAAATGGTTGTCTTATCATGTTTCCATGGTTTTCTTGGATGTCGTTTTTATTAAGAATCGGTTGCGGTAGAGTGGTGAGCTTCTTGTACGATTTATTCCTGGCATTTATGAGACCCTACTAGTTTATCTGATCTAAATATGAGAGATTTGACGGTGAGTATTGCTATTGCCTGCTTGGCATCCTGTTATGCCGCCTTGTGTTATAATGTCAAGTCAGTTTACCTCTCTTCTCGAAATTTCGTGTTGGTAGGATAATGGGATCCTAATTCTTCACCATCAGCAAGTGTATTGTTTCTTCCGGTGTAAAGTGATCAGTAAGTAATACTCGATTTACGTGTCTCCTCTTGGTTCGAGACGCTAGTAGAGTCATGTTATTCCATGAGCTTGTCTCGGCATAAAAGGGTTTTCTGGTAAATTGTCAGAGTTTCCTTTTATAGGAAGGTTAAATTGTTATAGATGTCATTCCATAAAGCTTATTTAATGTCTATTTCTTCAATTTCAATTCTTTGGTTAGCCTGACTCGGAAGTAGTCTAGCTCTGGTAGCCAAGCAAATAAGAAGATGAGCTTCCTAAAGATCTAATTATTTCTATCCTCAGTCCATTTCCATTTCTTCTTCGTCCGGCACTAGTGAGCTTGGGCGATTGGTAGCCGCTTGTGACGTTCCCTGTGTTGAGCCAGAGTACGTGTTATTGTAGCCGGGTAAGCATATTATTGTTTTGGATATCAGTTTATCCGGGTATCCATTCCCATGTATAGTATAGTGTTGGTTCTGTTTTTGTGGATCATCCAGTTTCAGGGGAAACTCTGCCAAAATTTTTATATAGAAGTACCATCCATCAGGCGGTGGTGTTTACGGCAAAGGTATGGTGTTGTGAACTTGAGAGTTGCAGCTGTTTGGCAACTCGAAAAGGTAGTTGGTAGCTTAGGTCTGCCTACGTTCAGCTTTTAGCTAAATCTTCTTTAGTTCAGCAGACTGTGCGAGGATGGTTATTCCTATTCAAATGGCTGCATGAGTTTGTGCTTTAAGTGGAGGAGTCTTCCTCCAAATACTGAATGGTAATATTAAATCTCTGAGGTGTTGATACCACTTTTCTCACGACCCAAAGTAAGGCCACGGTAGAAATCTACAATGAGTGTTTATCATTGCTAAACCCACTAATAATGACAGAGATAAGCTGGCAACCTGATCATATACACGCACCTATCTGCTGAGAGCATAAAGTCTGGAAAGATGACACGACTTTAACTTGCTGGCAATTAGAACAATGTGCCTCTATCATAATCTGTCCACGTAAATTTGCAACATCAGAAACACAAAGTCTATCTTTATACATGAGAACACCGTCAGTAGTAACCCTGTATTGTGACTCCGATTTTCTTCTGACTATTTGTCTGTATTCAACTAAGAACTGGATCCTCATACTGACGCTGTTTTACTTCAGAAAATTTAGAGATAAAGGTCTAGTGCAGCTTGTCGTCCATCCATCATTGGCATATCTCTTTCACACCTCAACTTTTTGAGAAGTTACTTTAGCATTATAAGTGCACATGTAATCAACTTTGTTGTTGGTATTCTGCCTCAGCTCATGGTCCAACTACATGTCTCTTTTATTTTCACTTTTTAAAGTCATAATATTTCCAATTCTAAAGACAATACCCTGAAGTAGATGTTCAGTCTGAAGATCATTCCTGGTCTGCATGATACTATCCAGTAGTATTTGCATGATCTTTTTCCTTATATGATAGACCCTGTTCAGATGAACCTTTGACAGACATTCAAATATGAGTAACTACATTCCCACAAGGAGCTTGCAGAACAATACTAACATCAACTGAGATGTTGCATAGTACGTTCGTAAAAACGATATAGCTTGCATCAAATTTTCTATAGTGTGTAGTGACAGGGTACTTCAAAAGCTCTCCCCTATTGCATCAAGCGAGAGCTAATTCTTAGTTCCATCGACCTATTCTATATTGAAAGGTATATCGAAAATGTGATTATCGGCTGAATCATGTTAATCCATTCAAAGTTCCGTGCATCTTTGCTTCGAAAATGTAGAACTCTCTTTTCGTGATCGAGAAAGGATCAGCTTAGTCAGAATAAGCTGTGTAATGGTATTATCATATTATCCAGATATATTTTATCCAAGAGTTTGATGTGCGTGTTATAACTCTGATTCTGTAATTATGAAATAATGTCCGTGCAGTAGTTTATGAAGGTTGTGCAAGTTCTCTTGTTATCTGCGTAAATCTTGCTTTAGATTTAGGCTCGTTCGAGGACGAACGAGAGTTTAAGTGGAGGAGAATGAAACGACCTCGGTCAGTCGTTTCGGAAGTTAGGACTCCGATTGGCGTGCCGATAATTTTAAAATATTTTTAATGTCCATTTGGACCTGTCTGTAAAATTTAAGCTAAATCAGACCTCGTTTGGTAGGCATCGGAAGAAGGTTTCAGTTTTTATTGGCGATAAATATCAAAAAGAGATTTTCGAGCTCGGTTTTGCCGAATGAGCTCCGATTCGAAATCCAAAAGCGCCGTTGGGTTCGTATGATTATATATGACTTTTGTGAACTTTCAAAAGTGAATTTTGATGTTGTTCGGCTAGTTTCCGCTAAAATGCTGAAAGTTAAATAATTTGACTTCTTTTCGTTTAAATTCGCATCTTGAGTTTCGGGAGTCTGATTTGAGATCCGCCTTCGCGAGTATGTTACATATATTTTATATAACTTTTATGCAAAAGTTGGAATTATTTTGAATATCGTAGAGTATGATTTTAATTTTTATCGCGAAAAAAAAGTAAAAAAAATAAAAGAAAAAGAAAATGAAAAGAAAGAAGAAGAATGCAAAAGTGGGCGGTGGTCCTCATTTTGATGAGGAACGAACAGATGGGGAAACAGAGCACCGCGAGGGAAATGAAACGCAGTAAGAAAAAATGCCAGAAAATGAGAAAAGGGGCCGGAAAAAAATAGTATTTTCATCCTGAAACATTCAGGTAATGATCCTAATATATTCTTTGAGTTTATTACGTGTATTTGAATATGTTTTAACGGTAAAACTTGGAATATTAGACATCGTTTTAATAAGTTCAATTAATAGTTTAAAGGGTCAAATGGACCCCGATAATGGAATTGATTATATATTCGTACTTAGTGAGTTATGGGCAATATATAAATGTAATTTATTTGGGGTTTGGTTATGTGACCTTAAACCCTGTACATAGGCCTGGCCTGCGTATTGCGTATGCGAATAGGGTATCAGGTTCCTACCTGGATTGCCCTAAGATGTGAGGAATGAAGCCTTTAGCCTAATTTGATATATTTTTCTGCTTATTGAATAGAGTGGGATCGTTTGGCAATGAATCCAAAGGACAAAGCGGTTATTGAGTGGCTGTACTAACTTTGTAACAAGGTAAGTGTTTATATCCATTTCTTTGGAGGCACCTGGCCTCGTGGATTTTCTACCACGTGTTCCTTACGTGTGTAGCTGCCGATAGGCGTACTCCTTACGCCTTAACTTTGGATTTACATTGTATATTATATGTTATGTCCTATTGTTGGTATTGCATTGAGAATCTGAGCATTGTACCCTGGCTGTAAGTTGGCATCTACTTCCCGGCTGTCGATGAGAGTCCCGCGCCGGTGAAGGGTTATTATGGCATCACATTGCATTCATATGCATTATATGTCATTCATATGCATTACATTGCATATCATATTGGGTGCAGGAGTATTCCGCCCCAGGAGCAGGAGTATTCCGCTCCATTGTATCATATTGAGGGTAGGAGGATTCCGCCCCAGGAGAGCGCAGGAGTATTTCACCTCAGCTTTACATTATATCGGGTGCAGGAGTATTCCGCCCCAAGAGAGTGCAGGAGTATTCCGCCTCTGGTTTATATTATATCGGGTGCAGGAGTATTCCGCCCCAGGAGCAGGAGTATTCCGCTCCAGTTGGTTATCAGATTGGGTTCCCCTCGAGTGCAGGAGTATTCCGCTTCGAGATGGGATGACGGGCACATGTGACCCTTTGCATCAGATTTCATTTCATTTCATTTCATCTCATTTCATTTCATTTATTTTCATACCATTGTGTAGACTTGGGGTACATAACTATTGTTCTGCTTATACGTGCATTGCTTATTTGTTGATGTGTTTCTGGCTCGTATTCCTGGCTGAGTTTTTGGTTTCATACGTGTTTTCGATTATTATCTGGCTCCGCCTTTTTAGAATTTAAATAAGAGGAATCTGGTTTATCTGTTTCTTCTCCCTGGCTAGCTATCCAATTCTTTGAGGTGGCTAGTCTGCCCCACTTATTGAGTCATTTTGACTCACCCTTGTTTGTTGTTTGTTTCTTGTCTATCTATTTCGTTTCGGCAGGTTCGCTCCAGGATTGAGTTCGCCACGTTTTTCGGGAGCGAAGACGACTTCAGCTGTCAGGGTGAGCCAGCTTTATTCCGGATGGCCACCAGTTTATTGTTTATTATTTCAGTTGCAGTTTGCTCCCTTTAGGAGGTAGCTGTCTTCTTTTGTACTCTTAGATGTCCAGTCTGGATAGCCCTAAACCTAGTATGTTGGGTAGTCAGCTGTAATTTCTTTTATACAGCTTAGAGGTATCAGTATGTCTGTGTATTTTTTTTAGTCTTATCCTTATTTATGAATCGTTATATTTATTTTCCTAATTTGATCGGTAAGGGTTCGCCCGACGGGTCTAGGGGAGGATGTCGGGTGCCCGCACGGCCTAGCCGAAAATGTGGGTCGTGTCAGTTATGGTAGCCGGGTAAGCATATTATTGTTTTGGATACAAACACTTACCTCTTTCGAAAGATAGCACTGCTAAGAACCACGTTAAAGATGTCCAAAATAGTAGCACAAAATATTTCAAAATCTGAAAAATTGTTTTTATCTTCGGACAGTTGTTAGTAGTTTACGCATAACTGCTTGTACAAAATTGATATTGAGATGCTTCAAGATTCCCTGGAACCCTAAGACATATATCTAAAATTTGTATGAAGACTATGAAGTCTATAACTTTGATCTACACTCTGAAAATTAAGTTGAAAATCAGGACAGCGGTGCTGTCCAGACATTCTATCTGCGGATTTGTTATGTCATCTAGTTGTCTCATCTTGTTATCCGTTTAACATGTTTATGTTATCAGTTTATCCGGGTATCCATTCCCATGTATAGTATAGTGCTGGTTCTGTTTTTGCTGATCATCCAGTTTTAGGGGAAACTCTGCCGAAATTTTTATATAAAAGTACCATCCATCAGGCGGCGGTATTTACGGCAAAGGTATGGAGTTGTGAACTCGAGAGTTGCAGCTGTTTGGCAACTCGAAAGGGTAGTTGGTAGCTTAGGTCTGCCTACGTTCAGCTTTTAGCTAAATCTTCTTTAGTCCAGCAGACTGTGCGAGGATGGTTATTCCTATTCAATTAGTTGTATGAGTTTATGCTCTAAGTGGAGGAGTCTTCCTCCAATTGATATCGAATCCTAATATTAAATCCCAAAGGCATTGTTCAAGCGTGAGCTAATTCTTAGTTCCATCGACTTGTTCTATATCGTAAAGAATATCAACGAGGTGATTTGTCGGCAGAATCATGTTAATCCATCCAAAGTTTCGTGTATCTTTGTTTCGAAAATGTAGAACTCTCCTCTCGTGATCGAGGAAGGATCAGCTTAATCAGAATAAGTTGTGCAATGGTGTCATCATATTATCCAGATATATTGTATTACAAAAGTTCGATATGCGTGTTATTATTCTGATCCTGTAATCAGAAAATAATGCCCGTGGAGTTGTTCATGAAGGTCGTGCAAGTTCTCTTGTTATCTGTGCGAATTTTTCTTTAGATTTAGGCTCGTTCGAGGACGAACGAGAGTTTAAGTGGAGGAGAATGAAACGACCTCAGTTAGTCGTTTCGGAAGTTAGGACTCCGATTGGCGTGCCGATAATTTTAAAATATTTGTAAGGACCATTGAGACTTATCTGTAAAATTTGAGCTAAATCAGACCTCGTTTGGTAGCCATCGGAAGAAGGTTTCAGTTTTTATTGTCGATAAATATTAAAAAAGAGATTTTTGAGCTCGATTTTGGCGAATGAGCTCCGATTCGAAATCCGAAAGCGCCGTTAGGTTAGTATGATTATTTGTGACTTTTATGAACTTTCGAAAGTGAATTTCGATGTTGTTCGGCTAGTTTTCGCTAAAATGCCGAAAGTTAAATAATTTGACCTTTTTCTATTTAAATTCGCATCTTGAGTTTCAGGAACCCGATTTGAGATCCGCCTTAGCGATTATGCTATATATATTTTGTATAACTTGTATGCAAAAGTTGGGATTATTTCGAATATCGTAGGGTTCCGTTTTAATTTTCATCGCGAAAAGAAAAGAAAAAAAATGAAAAAGGAAAAAGACAAAATGAAAGAAAGAGAAAGAAAGGATCAGTGGTGGTGGGCATATATGCTACTTAGCATATATGCTAAGTACAAAGAAACAGAAACCAAAAACGATTCAGAAGCAGGCAAAGAGAAAACGCGCAGAAATGGAAAAAAATGCCAGAAAATGAGAAAAGAGCCGGGAAAATAGTAGAATTTTTACCCCGAAACATTCAGGTAATGATCTTAATGCATTATTTTAGTTTATTACGTGTGTTTAAATATATTTTGATGGTAAAAATTTGAATATTAGACATCGTTTTAATAAGTTCAATTAATAGTTTAAAGGGTCAATTGGACCCCGATAATGGAATTGATTATATATTCGTACTCAGTGAGCTATGGGCAACTTATAAATGTAATTTATTTAGGGTTTGGTTATGTGACCTTAAACCCTGTACATAGGCCTGGCCTGCGTATTGCGTATGCGAATAGGGTATCAGGTTCCTAACCGGATTACCCTAAGACGTAAGGAATGAAGCCTTTAGCCTAATTTGATATATTTTTCTGCTTATTGAATAGAGTGGGATCGTTCGGCAATGAATTCAAAGGACAAAGCGGTTGCTGAGTAATTGTGCTAACTTTGTAACAAGGTAAGTGATTATATCCATTTCTTTGGAGGCATTTGGCCTAGTGGATTTTCTACCACGTGTTCTTTACGTGTGTAGCTGCCGATAGGCGTACTCAATACGCCTTAGCTTTGAATTTACATTGTATATTATATGTTATGCCCTGTTGTTGGTATTGCATTGAGCATATGAGCATTGCACCCTGGTTTTGTGCATTGCATATACTTTCCGGTTGGTGATGAGAGTCCCGCACCGGTGAAGGGTCATTATTGCATATACTTCCCGGTAATCGATGAGAGTCCCGAGCCGGTGAAGGGTCATCACTGCATATACTTCTCGGTAATCGATGGAGTCCCGAGCCGGTGAAGGGTCATCATTGCATATACTTCCCGGTAATCGATGAGAGTCCCGAGCCGGTGAAGGGTCATCATTTCATATACTTCCCGGTAATCGATGAGAGTCCCGAGCCTGTGAAGGGTCATTATTGCATATATCTCCTGGTAGACGATGAGAGTCCCGCGCCGGAGATAGGTATCAGTCATATGTGACTGCATTGCATCGTACCGCATTCATCCCATCTCATTGCACCGCATACTGGCTATTGTGTGTATTGTTTTGTGTTTTATGTATACGGTATGTATACTATATTGTGGACGTATCTCAGTTTGCCTATATATTTCTGACTCGTATCCCGGGTTGCACGTCACGACAATATAAATACATGGATCAGATCGGGTTGCACGCCGCAACAGTATAAATATACGGATCGAGTTGCACGCCGCAACAGTATAATTATACGGATCGGGTTGCACGTCGCGACAGTATAAATATATGGATCGGGTTGCAAGCCGCAACAGGATTTATTTCTGATTGTCGACATGCTCGGGATATCTATATGTTCCGTCTACCTTATGTCCCTGGTTGTTTATGATTCCATACGTGTTTTCAGTTATTATCTGGCTCTGCCTGTTTATAGTTCAAATAAGATAGATTTGGTTTACCTGTTTATTCTTCTCCCTGACTAGCAATCCTATTCTTTGAGGTGGCTAGTCTGCCCCACTTATTGAGTCCTTTTGACTCACCCTTGTTTGTTGTTTTTTTCTTGTCCATCTATTTCGTTTCGGCAGGTTTGCTCCAGGATTGAGTTCGCCACGTTGTGAAGGAGCGAAGACGACTTCAGCTGTCAGGGTGAGCCAGCTTTTATTCAGGATGGCAATCAGTTTTGTGTTTATTATTCCAGTTGTATTTTGCTCCCTTCAGGAGGTATCTGTCTTCTTTCTTACTCTTAGATGTCTAGTCTGGATGGCCCTAAACCTAGTATGTTGGGTAGTCAGCTGTAATTTCTTTTGTACAGCTTAGAGGTATCAGTATGTCTGTGTTTTTTTTTTTAAGTCTTGTTCTTATTTATGAGCAGGATTTATATTCATTTTCCTAATTTTATTGATAAGGGTTCGCCCGACGGGTCTAGGGGAGGATGTCGATTGCCCGCACGACCTAGCCGGATTTCGGGTCGTGTCAGAAATGATGTTGATTATCACTAGAAATGACTAATTATACTTGTAAGAGTGACAAATGATGATGATTATCACTATACAAGATCCATTATACTTGTTACAGTGACAAATGAAGATGATTATCACTATACATGATCCATTATACTTGTTAGAGTGACAAATGATGATTATTCTCACCACAAAAGACCACTTATACTTGTTAGAGTGAAAAATTATGATGATAATCACTAGAAATGACCCATTATACTTGTTAGAATGACAAATGATGATCCATCCAGCATAGTGTTGTTTCGAACATCCTAAAGATGTTTGTCACAGTTACGGAGTCATTCCAAGCGCGATCTTTAATTGTTTCTATCTTCATCGTGTTGTTTCCTAGATAGAGTAGTTAGAGTGACAAATTATGATGGGGTTATCACTATAAGTGACCAATTATACTCGTAAGAGCGTCAAATTCATCAACTTTCACTACAAAAGACCACTTAGAGTAGTTAGAATGAGAAATGATGATCATTATCACTAGAAATGACCAATTATGCTTGTTAGAGTGAGAAATGATGTTGATTATCACTAGAAATGACAAATTATACTTTTTTAGAGTGACAAATGATGATCATTTTCACTAGAAATGACAAATTATCCTTGTTAGAGTGACAAATGATGGTGATTAACGCTATACATGACCCATTATACATGTAGGAGTGACAAATGATGATCATTTTCACTAGAAGTGACCAATTATGCTTGTTAGAGTGAGAAATGATGTTGATTATCACTAGAAATGACCAATTATACTTGTAAGAGTGACAAATTTGTTAGAGTGACAAATGATGATGATTATCACTATACATGACCCATTATACATGTAAGAGTGACAAATGATGATCATTTTCACTAGAAGTGACCAATTATGCTTGTTAGAGTGAGAAATGATGTTGATTATCACTAGAAATGACCAATTATACTTGTAAGAGTGATAAATGATGATGATTATCACTATACATGATCCATTATACTTGTTAAAGTGACAAATCATGATGATTATCGCTATACTTGATCCATTATACTTGTTAGAGTGACAAATGATGATTATTCTCACCACAAAAGACCACTTATGCTTGTTAGAGTGACAAATTATGATGATAATCACTAGAAATGACGCATTATACTTGTTAGAATGACAAATGATGATCCATCCAGCATAGTGTTGTTTTGAACATCCTATAGATGTTGTCACAGTTACGGAGTTATTCCAAGCGCTCACTATAAATGAAAAATTGTACTTGTTAGAGTGACAAATGATGATCATTTTCACCACAAAAGACCACTTATACTTGTTAGAGTGACAAATTATGATGATAATCACTAGAAATGACCCATTATACTTGTTAGAGTGACAAATGATGATCCATCCATCATAGTGTTGTTTCGAACATCCTATAGATTTTTGTCATACTTAAGGAGTCATTCCGAGCACCATCTTTAATTGTTTCTATCTTCAAAGTATTGTTTCCCAATTAGAGTAGTTAGAGTGATAAATTTTTATGGGGTTATCACTATAAATGACCAATATACTTGTAAGAGTGTCAAATTCATCAACTTTCACTACAAAAGACCACTTAGAGTAGTTAGAGTGAGAAATGACGATCATTGTCCCTAGATATGTAAAATTATGCTTGTTAGAGTGACAAATAATGTTAATTATCACTAGAAATTACCAATTATGCATGTAAGAGTGACAAATGATGATGATTATTACTAGAAATGACCACTTACACTTGTTAGAGTGACAAATTATGATGATTATCACTAGAAATAACCAATTATACTTGTAAGAGTTATAAATGATGATGATTATCACTAGAAATGACCACTTATACTTGTTAGAGTGACAAATTATGATCATTTTCACTATAAATGACCAATTATACTTGTCAGAGTGACAAATGGTGATGATTATCACTATACATGACCCATTATACTTGTAAGAGTGACAAATGATGATTCCTTTCACTATAAATGACCAATTATACTTGTAAGAGTGACAAATGATGATGATTATCAGTATACATGACCACTTATACTTGTTAGAGTGACAAATTATGATGATAATCACTAGAAATGAGCAATTATACTTTTTAGAGTGAGAACTGTTTATGATAATCGCTAGACATGACCCGTTACACTAGTAAAAGTGACAAATTATGATGATAATCACTAGAAATGACCAATTATACTTGTAAGAGGTACAAATGATGATTATTTTCACTACAAAAGACCACTTATACTTGTTAGAGTGACAAATTATGATGATAATCACTATAAATGACCTATTATACTTGTTAGAGTGACAAAAGATGATCCATCCAGCATAGTATTGTTTCGAACATCCTATAGATGTTTGTCACAATTACGGAGTCGTTCCGAGCGCGATCTTTAATTGTTTATATCTTCATCGTATTGTTTCCCAATTAGAGTAGTTAGAGTGACAAATTATGATGGGGTTATCACTATAAGTGACCAACTATACTTGTAAGAGTGTCAAATTCATTAACTTTCTTTACAAAAGAACACTTAGAGTAGTTAGAGTGAGAAATGATTATCATTATCCCTAGAAATGACAAATTATGCTTGTTAGAGTGAGAAATGATGTTGATTATCACTAGAAATGACCAATTATACTTTTTTAGACTGACAAATGATGATCATTTTCACTATAAATGACTAATTATACTTGTTAGAGTGATAAATGATGATCATTTTCACTACAAAAGACCACTTATACTTGTTAGAGTGACAAATTATGATGATAATCACTAGAAATGACCCATTATACTTGTTAGAGTGATAAATGATGATCCATCCATCATAGTGTTGTTTCGAACATCCTATAGATTTTTGTCATATTTAAGGAGTCGTTCCAAGCACCATCTTTAATTGTTTCTATCTTCAAAGTATTGTGTCCCAATTAGAGTAGTTAGAGTGATAAATTTTTATGGGGTTATCACTATAAATGACCAATATACTTGTAAGAGTGTCAAATTCATCAACTTTCACTACAAAAGACCAGTTAGAGTAGTTAGAGTGAGAAATGATGATCATTGTCCCTAGATATGTAAAATTATGCCTGTTAGAGTGACAAATAATGTTGATTATCACTAGAAATGACCAATTATACTTGTAAGAGTGACAAATGATGATGATTATTACTAGAAATGACCACTTACACTTGTTAGAGTGACAAATGATGATAATTATCACTTGAAATAACCAATTATACTTGTAAGAGTTACAAATGATGATGATTATCACTAGAAATGACCACTTATACTTGTTAGAGTGATAAATGATGATCATTTTCATTAGAAATGACCAATTATACTTGTCAGAGTGACGAATGGTGATGATTATCACTATACATGACCCATTATACTTTTAAGAGTGATAAATGATGATTCCTTTCACTAGAAATGACCAATTATACGTGTAAGAGTGACAAATGATGATGATTATCCTTATACATGACCACTTATACTTGTTAGAGTGACAAATTATGATGATAATCACTAAAATTGACCAATTATACTTGTTAGAGTAACAAATGATGATGATTATCACTAGCCATGACCCATTATACTTGTAAGAGTTATAAATTATGATGATAATCACTAGAAATGATCAATTATACTTGTAAGAGTGACAAATGATGATCATTTTTACCACAAAAGGCCACTTATACTTGTTAGAGTTAGAAATTATGATGATAACCACTAGAAATGACCCATTATACTTGTTATAGTGACAAATGATGATCCATCCAGCATAGTATTATTTCGAACATCCTATAGATGTTTGTCACAGTACGGATTCGTTCCGAGCACGATCTTTAATATTTTTTATCTTCATCGTATTGTTTCGCAATTATATTAGTTAGAGTGACAAATTATGATGGGGTTTTCACTAGAAGTGACCACTTATTTTTGTAAGAGCGTCAAATTCATCAACTTTCACTATAAAAGACCACTTAGAGTAGTTAGAGTGAGAAATGATGATGATAATCACTAGAAATGACCAATTAAACTTGTTAGAGTGACAAATGATGTTGATTATCACTAGACATTACCCATTATACTTGTAAGAGTGACAAATGATGATGATTATCATTATACAGGATCCATTATACTTGTTGAAGAAACAAATGATGATTATTTTCACCACAAAAGACCACTTATACTTATTAGAGTCACAAATTATGATGATAATTACTAGAAATGACCCATTGTACTTGTTAGAGTGACAAATGGTGATCCATCCAGCAAATTATGATGATAATCACTAGAAATGACCCATTCTACTTGTTAGAGTGACAAATGATGATCCATCCAGCATAGTGTTTTTCCAAACATTCTATAGATGTTTGTCACAGTTACAGAGTCATTCCAAGCGCGATATTTAATTGTTTCTATCTTCATCGTGTTGTTTCCTTTTTAGAGTAATTAGAGTGACAAATTATGATAGGGTTATCACTATATGTGACCAATTATACTTGTAAGAGCGTCAAATTCATCAACTTTCACTACAAAAGACCACTTAGAGTAGTTAGTGTGAGAAATAATACGATCATTATCACTAGAAATGACCAATTATGCTTGTTAGAGTGAGAAATGATGTTGCTTATCACTAGAAATGACCAATTATACTTTTTTAGAGTGACAAATGATGATCATTTTCAATAGAAATGACCAATTATACTTTTTAGAGTGACAAATGATGACAATTATCACTATACATGACCCATTATACATGTAAGAGTGACAAATGATGATCATTTTCACTAGAAGTGACCAATTATGCTTGTTAGAGTGAGAAATGATGTTGATTATCACTAGAAATGACCAATTATACTTGTAAGATTGACAAATAATGATGATTATCCCTATACATGATCCATTATACTTGTTAGAGTGACAAATGATGATGATTATCACTATACATGATCCATTATACTTGTTACAGTGACAAATGATGATTATTTTCACCACAAAAGACCACTTATACTTGTTAGAGTGACAAATTATGAAGATAACCACTAGAAATGACCCATTATACTTGTTAGAGTGACAAATGATGATCCATCCAGCATAGTGTTGTTTCGAACATCCTATAGATGTTTGTCACAGTTATAGAGTCATTCCAAGCACGTTCTTTAATTGTTTCTATCTTCATCGTGTTGTTTCCTAATTAGAGTAGTTAGAGTGAAAAATTATGATGGGGTTATCACTATAAGTGACCAATTATACTCGTAAGAGCGTCAAATTCATCAACTTTCACAACAAAAGACCACTTAGAGTAGTTAGAGTGAGAAATGATGATCATTATCACTAGAAGTGACCAATTATGCTTGTAAGAGTGAGAAATGATGTTGATTATCACTATAAATGACCAATTAAACTTTTTTAGAGTTACAAATGATGATCATTTACACTAGAAATGACCAATTATACTTGTCAGAGTGACAAATGGTGATGATTATCACTATAAATGACCCATTATACATGTAAAAGTGACAAATGATGATCATTTTCACTAGAAATGACCAATTATACTTGTAAGAGTGACAAATGATGATGATTATCACTATACATGATCCATTATACTTGTTAGAGTGACAAATGATGATTATTTTCACCACAAAAGACCACGTATACTTGTTAGAGTGACAAATTATGATGATAATCACTAGAAATGACCCATTGTACTTTTTAGAGTGACAAATGATGATCCATCCAGCATAGTGTTGTTTCAAACATTCTATAGATGTTTGTCACAGTTACGGAGTCATTCCAAGCGCGATATTTAATTGTTTCTATCTTCATCTTCTTGTTTCCTATTTAGAGTAGTTAGAGTGAAAATTATCATGGGGTTATCACTATATGTGACCAATTATACTTGTAAGAGCGTCAAATTCATCAACTTTCACTATAAAAGACCACTTAGAGTAGTTAGAGTGAGAAATGATGATGATAATCACTAGAAATGACCAATTAAACTTGTTAGAGTGACAAATGATGTTGATTATCACTAGACATTACCCATTATACTTGTAAGAGTGACAAATGATGATGATTATCATTATACAGGATCCATTATACTTGTGGAAGAAACAAATGATGATTATTTTCAACACAAAAGACCACTTATACTTGTTAGAGTGACAAATTATGATGATAATTACTAGAAATGATAATCATCATCATTTGTCACTCTTACAAGTATAATGGGTAATGTCTAGTGATAATCAACATCATTTGTCACTCTAACAAGTTCAAATTATGATGATAATTACTAGAAATGACCAATTGTACTTGTTAGAGTGACAAATGATGATCCATCCAGCAAATTAATATGATAATCACTACAAATGACCCATTGTACTTGTTAGAGTGACAAATGAGGATCCATCCAGCATAGTGTTTTTTCCGAACATTCTATAGATGTTTGTCACAGTTACAGAGTCATTCCAAGCGCGATATTTAATTGTTTCTATCTTCATCGTGTTGTTTCCTTTTTAGAGTAGTTAGAGTGACAAATTATGATGGGGTTATCACTATATGTGACCAATTATACTTGTAAGAGCGTCAAATTCGTCAACTTTCACTACAAAAGACCACTTAGAGTAGTTAGTGTGAGAAATGATGATCATTATCACTAGAAATGACCAATTATGCTTGTTAGAGAGAGAAATGATGTTGATTATCACTAGAAATGACCAATTATACTTTTTTAGAGTGACAAATGATGATCATTTTCAATAAAAATGACCAATTATACTTTTTAGAGTGACAAATGATGATGATTATCACTATACATGACCCATTATACATGTAAGAGTGACAAATGATGATCATTTTCACTAGAAGTGACCAATTATGCTTGTTAGAGTGAGAAATGATGTTGATTATCACTAGAAATGACCAATTATACTTGTAAGATTGACAAATAATGATGATTATAACTATACATGATCCATTATACTTGTTAGAGTGACAAATGATGATGATTATCACTATACATGATCCATTATACTTGTTAGAGTGACAAATGATGATTATTTTCACCACAAAAGACCACTTATACTTGTTAGAGTGACAAATTATGAAGATAACCACTAGAAATGACCCATTATACTTGTTAGAGTGACAAATGATGATCCATCCAGCATAGTGTTGTTTCGAACATCCTATAGATGTTTGTCACAGTTATAGAGTCATTCCAAGCGCGTTCTTTAATTGTTTCTATCTTCATCGTGTTGTTTCCTAATTAGAGTAGTTAGAGTGACAAATTATGATGGGGTTATCACTATAAGTTACCAATTATACTCGTAAGAGCGTCAAATTTATCAACTTTCACAACAAAAGACCACTTAGAGTAGTTAGAGTGAGAAATGATGATCATTATCACTAGAAGTGACCAATTATGCTTGTAAGAGTGAGAAATGATGTTGATTATCACTATAAATGACCAATTAAACTTTTTTAGAGTGACAAATGATGATCATTTTCACTAGAAATGACCAATTATACTTGTCAGAGTGACAAATGGTGATGATTATCACTATAAATTACCCATTATACTTGTTAGAGTGACAAATGATGATCCATCCAGCATAGTGTTGTTTCGAACATCCTATAGATGTTTGTCACAGTTATAGAGTCATTCCAAGCGCGTTCTTTAATTGTTTCTATCTTCATCGTGTTGTTTCCAAATTAGAGTAGTTAGAGTGACAAATTATGATGGGGTTATCACTATAAGTGACCAATTATACTCGTAAGAGCGTCAAATTTATCAACTTTCACAACAAAAGACCACTTAGAGTAGTTAGAGTGAGAAATGATGATCATTATCACTAGAAGTGACCAATTATGCTTGTAAGAGTGAGAAATGATGTTGATTATCACTATAAATGACCAATTAAACTTTTTTAGAGTGACAAATGATGATCATTTTCACTAGAAATGACCAATTATACTTGTCAGAGTGACAAATGGTGATGATTATCACTATAAATTACCCATTATACATGTAAGAGTGACAAATGATGATCATTTTCACTAGAAATGACCAATTATACTTGTAAGAGTGACAAATGATGATGATTATCACTATACATGATCCATTATACTTGTTAGAGTGACAAATGATGATTATTTTAACCACAAAAGACCACGTATACTTGTTAGAGTGACAAATTATGATGATAATCACTAGAAATGACCCATTGTACTTTTTAGAGTGACAAATGATGATCCATCCAGCATAGTGTTGTTTCAAACATTCTATAGATGTTTGTCACAGTTACGGAGTCATTCCAAGCTCGATATTTAATTGTTTCTATCTTCATCGTCTTGTTTCCTATTTAGAGTAGTTAGAGTGACAAATTATCATGGGGTTATCACTATATGTGACCAATTATACTTGTAAGAGCGTCAAATTCATCAACTTTCACTATAAAAGACCACTTAGAGTAGTTAGAGTGAGAAATGATGATGATAATCACTAGAAATGACCAATTAAACTTGTTAGAGTGACAAATGATGTTGATTATCACTAGACATTACCCATTATACTTGTAAGAGTGACAAATGATGATGATTATCATTATACAGGATCCATTATACTTGTTGAAGAAACAAATGATGATTATTTTCACCACAAAAGACCATTTATACTTGTTAGAGTGACAAATTATGATGATAATTACTAGAAATGACCCGTTGTACTCGTTAGAGTGACAAATGATGATCCATCCAGCAAATTATGATGATAATCACTAGAAATGACCCATTGTACTTGTTAGAGTGACAAATGATGATCCATCCAGCATAGTGTTTTTCCGAACATTCTATAGATGTTTGTCACAGTTACAGAGTCATTCCAAGCGCGATATTTAATTGTTTCTAACTTCATCGTGTTGTTTCCTTTTTAGAGTAATTAGAGTGACAAATTATGATAGGGTTATCACTATATGTGACCAATTATACTTGTAAGAGCGTCAAATTCATCAACTTTCACTACAAAAGACCACTTAGAGTAGTTAGTGTGAGAAATGATACGATCATTATCACTAGAAATGACCAATTATGCTTGTTAGAGTGAGAAATGATGTTGCTTATCACTAGAAATGACCAATTATACTTTTTTAGAGTGACAAATGATGATCATTTTCAATAGAAATGACCAATTATACTTTTTAGAGTGACAAATGATGATGATTATCACTATACATGACCCATTATACATGTAAGAGTGACAAATGATGATCATTTTCACTAGAAGTCACCAATTATGATTGTTAGAGTGAGAAATGATGTTGATTATCACTAGAAATGACCAATTATACTTGTAAGATTGACAAATAATGATGATTATCACTATACATGATCCATTATACTTGTTAGAGTGACAAATGATGATGATTATCACTATACATGATCCATTATACTTGTTAGAGTGACAAATGATGATTATTTTCACCACAAAAGACCACTTATACTTGTTAGAGTGACAAATTATGAAGATAACCACTAGAAATGACCCATTATACTTGTTAGACTGACAAATGATGATCAATCCAGCATAGTGTTGTTTCGAACATCCTATAGATGTTTGTCACAGTTATAGAGTCATTCCAAGCGCGTTCTTTAATTGTTTCTATCTTCATCGTGTTGTTTCCTAATTAGAGTAGTTAGAGTGACAAATTATGATGGGGTTATCACTATAAGTGACCAATTATACTCGTAAGAGCGTCAAATTCATCAACTTTCACAACAAAAGACCACTTAGAGTAGTTAGAGTGAGAAATGATGATCATTATCACTAGAAGTGACCAATTATGCTTGTAAGAGTGAGAAATGATGTTGATTATCACTATAAATGACCAATTAAACTTTTTTAGAGTGACAAATGATGATCATTTTCACTATAAATGACCAATTATACTTGTCAGAGTGAGAAATGGTGATGATTATCACTATAAATGACCAATTATAATTGTAAGAGTGATTAATGATGATGATTGTCACTATACATGATCCATTATACTTGTTAGAGTGACAAATGATGATGATTATCACTATACATGATCCATTATACTAGTTAGAGTGACAAATGATGATTATTTTCACCACAAAAGACCACGTATACTTGTTAGAGTGACAAATTATGATGATAATCACTAGAAATGACCCATTGTACTTTTTAGAGTGACAAATGATGATCCATCCATCATAATGTTGTTTCAAACATTCTATAGATGTTTGTCAAAGTTACGGAGTCATTCCAAGCGCGATATTTAATTGTTTCTATCTTCATTGTGTTGTTTCCTATTTAGAGTAGTTAGAGTGACAAATTATCATGGGGTTATCACTATATGTGACTAATTATACTTGTAAGAGCGTCAAATTCATCAACTTTGACTATAAAAGACCACTTAGAGTAGTTAGAGTGAGAAATGATGATGATAATCACTAGAAATGACCAATTAAACTTGTTAGAGTGACAAATGATGTTGATTATCACTAGACATTACCCATTATACTTGTAAGAGTGACAAATGATGATGATTATCATTATACAGGATCCATTATACTTGTTGAAGAAACAAATGATGATTATTTTCACCACAAAAGACCACTTATACTTGTTAGAGTGACAAATTATGATGATAATTAGTAGAAATGACCCATTGTACTTGTTAGAGTGACAAATGATGATCCATCCAGCAAATTATGATGATAATCACTAGAAATGACCCATTGTACTTGTTAGAGTGACAAATGATGATCCATCCAGCATAGTGTTTTTCCGAACATTCTATAGATGTTTGTCACAGTTACAGAGTCATTCCAAGCGTGATATTTAATTGTTTCTATCTTCATCGTGTTGTTTCCTTTTTAGAGTAGTTAGAGTGACAAATTATGATGGGGTTATCACTATATGTGACCAATTATACTTGTAAGAGCGTCAAATTCATCAACTTTCACTACAAAAGACCACTTAGAGTAGTTAGTGTGAGAAATGATAATCATTATCACTAGAAATGACCAATTATGCTTGTTAGAGTGAGAAATGATGTTGATTATCACTAGAAATGACCAATTATACTTTTTTAGAGTGACAAATGATGATCATTTTCAATAGAAATGACCAATTATACTTTTTAGAGTGACAAATGATGATGATTATCACTATACATGACCCATTATACATGTAAGAGTGACAAATGATGATCATTTTCACTAGAAGTGACCAATTATGCTTGTTAGAGTGAGAAATGATGTTGATTATCACTAGAAATGACCAATTATACTTGTAAGATTGACAAATAATTATGATTATCACTATACATGATCCATTATACTTGTTAGTGTGACAAATGATGATGATTATCACTATACATGATCCATTATACTTGTTAGAGTGACAAATGATGATTATTTTCACCACAAAAGACCACTTATACTTGTTAGAGTGACAAATTATGAAGATAACCACTAGAAATGACCCATTATACTTGTTAGAGTGACAAATGATGATCAATCCAGCATAGTGTTGTTTCGAACATCCTATAGATGTTTGTCACAGTTATAGAGTCATTCCAAGCGCGTTCTTTAATTATTTCTATCTTCATCGTGTTGTTTCCTAATTAGAGTAGTTAGAGTGACAAATTATGATGGGATTATCACTATAAGTGACCAATTATACTCGTGAGAGCGTCAAATTCATCAACTTTCACAACAAAAGACCACTTAGAGTAGTTAGAGTGAGAAATGATGATCATTATCACTAGAAGTGACCAATTATGCTTGTAAGAGTGAGAAATGATGTTGATTATCTCTATAAATGACCAATTAAACTTTTTTAGAGTGACAAATGATGATCATTTTCACTAGAAATGACCAATTATACTTGTCAGAGTGACAAATGGTGATGATTATCACTATAAATGTCCCATTATACATGTAAGAGTGACAAATGATGATCATTTTCACTAGAAATGACCAATTATACTTGTAAGAGTGACAAATGATGATGATTATCACTATACATGATCCATTATACTTGTTAGAGTGACAAATGATGATTATTTTCACCACAAAAGACCACGTATACTTGTTAGAGTGACAAATTATGATGATAATCACTAGAAATGACCCATTGTACTTTTTAGAGTGACAAATGATGATCCATCCAGCATAGTGTTGTTTCAAACATTCTATAGATGTTTGTCACAGTTACGGAGTCATTCCAAGCGCGATATTTAATTGTTTCTATCTTCATCGTCTTGTTTCCTATTTAGAGTAGTTAGAGTGACAAATTATCATGGGGTTATCACTATATGTGACCAATTATACTTGTAAGAGCGTCAAATTCATCAACTTTCACTACAAAAGACCACTTAGAGTAGTTAGTGTGAGAAATGATGATCATTATCACTAGAAATGACCAATTATGCTTGTTAGACTGAGAAATGATGTTGATTATCACTAGAAATGACCAATTATACTTTTTTAGAGTGACAAGTGATGATTATTTTCAATAGAAATGACCAATTATACCTTTTAGAGTGACAAATGATGATGATTATTACTATACATGACCCATTATACATGTAATAGTGACAAATGATGATCATTTTCACTAGAAGTGACCAATTATGCATGTTAGAGTGAGAAATGATGTTGATTATCCCTAGAAATTACCAATTATACTTGTAAGATTGACAAATGATGATGATTATCACTATACATGATCCATTATACTTGTTAGAGTGACAAATGATGATGATTATCACTATACACGATCCATTATACTTGTTAGAGTGACAAATGATGATTATTTTCACCACAAAAGACCACTTATACTTGTTAGAGTGACAAATTATGATGATAATCACTAGAAATGACCCATTATACTTGTTAGAGTGACAAATGATGATCCATCCAGCATAGTGTTGTTTCGAACATCCTATAGATGTTTGTCACAGTTACAGAGTCATTCCAAGCGTAATCTTTAATTGTTTCTATCTTCATCGTTTCGCTTCCTAATTAGAGTAGTTATAGTGACAAATTATTATGGGGTTATCACTATAAGTGACCAATTATGCTCGTAAGAGCGTCAAATTCATCAACTTTCACTACAAAAGACCACTTAGAGTAGTTAGAGTGAGAAATGATGATCATTTCACTAGAAATGACCAATTATGCTTGTTACAGTGAGAAATGATGTTGATTATCCCTATAAATGACCAATTATACTTTTTTAGAGTGACAAATGATGATCATTTTCAATAGAAATGACCAATTATACTTGTTAGAGTTATAAATGATGATGATGATTATCACTATACATGACCTATTATACATGTAAGAGTGACAAATGATGATCATTTTCACTAGAAATGACCAATTATACTTGTTAGAGTGAGAAATGATGTTGATTATCACTATACATAACCACTTATACTCTTGAGAGTGAAAAATTATGATGATAATCACTAGAAATGACCAATTATACCTTTTAGAGTGACAACTGATTATGATTATCACTAGACATGACCCGTTATACTTGTAAAAGTGACAAATTATGATGATAATCACTAGAAATGACAAATTATACTAGTAACAGTGACAAATGATGATCTTTTTCACTACAAAAGACCACTTATACTTGTTAGAGTGACAAATTATGATGATAATCACTATAAATGACCCATTATACTTGTTAGAGTGACAAAAGATGATCTATCCAGCATAGTATTGTTTCGAACATCCAATAGATGTTTGTCACAGTTACGGAGTCGTTCCAAGCGCGATCTTTAATTGTTTCTATCTTTATCGTATTGTTTCCCAATTAGAGTAGTTAGAGTGACAAATTATGATAGGGATATCACTATAAGTGACCAACTATACTTGTAAGAGTGTCAACTTCATCAACTTTCTGTACAAAAGACCACTTAGAGTAGTTAGAGTGAGAAATGATGATCATTATCCCTAGAAATGATAAATTATGCTTGCTAGAGTGACAAAATGATGTTGATTATCACTAGAAATGACCAATTATACTTTTTTAGAGTGACAAATAATGATCATTTTCACTACAAAAAGACTACTTATACTTGTTAGAGTGAAAAATTATGATGATAATCAATAGAAATGACCCATTATACTTGTTCGAGTGATAAATGATGATCCATCCATCATAGTGTTGTTTCGAACATCCTATAGATTTTTGTCATATTTAAGGAATAGTTCCAATCACCATCTTTAATTGTTTCTATCTTCAAAGTATTGTTTCCCAATTAGAGTAGTTAGAGTGACAAATTTTTATGGGATTATCAGTATAAATAACCAATATACTTGCAAGAGTGTCAAATTCATCAACTTTCACTACAAAAGACCACTTAGAGTAGTTAGAGTGAGAAATGATGATAATTATCCCTAGATATGTAAAATTATGCTTGTTAGAGTGAGAAATAATGTTGATTATCACTAGAAATGACCAATTATACTTGTAAGAGTGACAAATGATGATGATTATTACTAGAAATGACCACTTCACTTTAGAGTGACAAATGATGATGATTATCACTAGAAATGACCAATTATACTTGTAAGAGTTACAAATGCTGATGATTATCACTAGAAATGACCACTTATACTTGTTAGAGTGACAAATGATGATCATTTTCACTAGAAATGACCAATTATACTTCTCAGAGTGACAAATGGTGATGATTATCACTATACATGACCCATTATACATGTAAGAGTAACAAATGATGATCATTTTCACTAGAGATGACCAATTATACTTGTAAGAGTGGCAATTTATGATGATTATCACTATACATGACCACTTATACTTGTTAGAGTGACAAATTATGATGATAATCACTAGAAATGACCAATTATACTTTTTAGAGTTACAACTGATTATGATTATCACTAGACATGACCCGTTATACTTGTAAAAGTTACAAATTATGATGATAATCACTAGAAATGACCAATTATACTTGTAAAAGTGACAAATGATGATCATTTTCACTACAAAAGACCACTTATACTTGTTAGAGTGACAAATTATGATGATAATCACTATAAATGACACATTATACTTGTTAGAGTGACAAAAGATGATCCATCCATCATAGTATTGTGTCGAACATCCTATAGATATTTTTCACAGTTACGGAGTCGTTCCGAGCATGATCTTTAATTGTTTCTATCTTCATCGTATTGTTTCCCAATTAGAGTAGTTAGAGTGACAAATTATGATGGGGTTATCACTATAAGTGACCAACTATACTTGTAAGAGTGTCAAATTCATTAACTTTCTGTACAAAAGACCACTTAGAGTAGTTAGAGTGAGAAATGATGATCATTATCCCTAGAAATGATAAATTATGCTTGTTAGAGTGAGAAATGATGTTGATTATCACTAGAAATGCCCAATTATATACTTGTAAGAGTAACAAATGATGATGATTATCACTAGAAATGACCAATTATACTTTTTTAAAGTAACAAATGATGATCATTTTCACTATAAATGACCAATTATACTTGTTAGAGTGACAAATGATGATCATTTTCACTACAAAAGACCACTTATACTTGTTAGAGTGAAAAATTATGATGATAATCACTCGAAATGACCCATTATACTTGTTAGAGTGACAAATGATGATCCATCCATCATAGTGTTGTTTCGAACATCCTATAGATTTTTGTCATATTTATGGAATTGTTCCAATCACCATCTTTAATTGTTTCTATCTTCAAAGTATTGTTTCCCAATTAGAGTTGTTAGAGTGACAAATTTTTATGGGGTTATCACTATGAATGACCAATATACTTGTAAGAGTGTCAAATTCATCAACTTTCACTACAAAAGACCACTTAGAGTAGTTAGAGTGAGAAATGATGATCATTATCCCTAGATATGTAAAATTATGCTTGTTAGAGTGAGAAACAATGTTAATTATCACTAGAAATGACCAATTATACTTATAAGAGTGACAAATGATGATGATTATTACTAGAAATGACCACTTACACTTGTTAGAGTGAAAAATGATGATGATTATCACTAGAAATAACCAATTATACTTGTAAGAGTTACAAACGATGATGATTATCACTAGAAATAACCACTCATACTTGTTAGAGTGACAAATGATGATCATTTTCACTAGAAATGACCAATTATACTTGTCAGAGTGACAAATGGTGATGATTATCACTATAAATGACCCATTATACATGTAAGAGTGACAAATGATGATCATTTTCACTAGAAATGACCAATTATACTTGTAAGAGTGACAAATGATGATGATTATCACTATACATGATCCATTATTCTTGTTAGAGTGACAAATGATGATTATTTTCACCACAAAAGACCACGTATACTTGTTAGAGTGACAAATTATGATGATAATCACTAGAAATGACCCATTGTACTTTTTAGAGTGACAAATGATGATCCTTCCAGCATAGTGTTGTTTCAAACATTCTATAGATGTTTGTCACAGTTACGGAGTCATTCCAAGCGCGATATTTAATTATTTCTATCTTCATCGTCTTGTTTCCTATTTAGAGTAGTTAGAGTGACAAATTATCATGGGGTTATCACTATATGTGACCAATTATACTTGTAAGAGCGTCAAATTCATCAACTTTCACTACAAAAGACCACTTAGAGTAGTTAGTGTGAGAAATGATGATCATTATCACTAGAAATGACCAATTATGCTTGTTAGACTGAGAAATGATGTTGATTATCACTAGAAATGACCAATTATACTTTTTTAGAGTGACAAGTGATGATTATTTTCAATAGAAATGACCAATTATACCTTTTAGAGTGACAAATGATGATGATTATTACTATACATGACCCATTATACATGTAATAGATGATGATTATCACTATACATGACCCATTATACATGTAAGAGTGACAAATGATGATCATTTTCACTAGAAGTGACCAATTATGCTTGTTAGAGTGAGAAATGATGTTGATTATCACTAGAAATGACCAATTATACTTGTAAGATTGACAAATAATGATGATTATAACTATACATGATCCATTATACTTGTTAGAGTGACAAATGATGATGATTATCACTATACATGATCCATTATACTTGTTAGAGTGACAAATGATGATTATTTTCACCACAAAAGACCACTTATACTTGTTAGAGTGACAAATTATGAAGATAACCACTAGAAATGACCCATTATACTTGTTAGAGTGACAAATGATGATCCATCCAGCATAGTGTTGTTTCGAACATCCTATAGATGTTTGTCACAGTTATAGAGTCATTCCAAGCGCGTTCTTTAATTGTTTCTATCTTCATCGTGTTGTTTCCTAATTAGAGTAGTTAGAGTGACAAATTATGATGGGGTTATCACTATAAGTGACCAATTATACTCGTAAGAGCGTCAAATTTATCAACTTTCACAACAAAAGACCACTTAGAGTAGTTAGAGTGAGAAATGATGATCATTATCACTAGAAGTGACCAATTATGCTTGTAAGAGTGAGAAATGATGTTGATTATCACTATAAATGACCAATTAAACTTTTTTAGAGTGACAAATGATGATCATTTTCACTAGAAATGACCACTTATACTTGTTAGAGTGACAAATTATGAAGATAACCACTAGAAATGACCCATTATACTTGTTAGAGTGACAAATGATGATCCATCCAGCATAGTGTTGTTTCGAACATCCTATAGATGTTTGTCACAGTTATAGAGTCATTCCAAGCGCGTTCTTTAATTGTTTCTATCTTCATCGTGTTGTTTCCTAATTAGAGTAGTTAGAGTGACAAATTATGATGGGGTTATCACTATAAGTGACCAATTATACTCGTAAGAGCGTCAAATTTATCAACTTTCACAACAAAAGACCACTTAGAGTAGTTAGAGTGAGAAATGATGATCATTATCACTAGAAGTGACCAATTATGCTTGTAAGAGTGAGAAATGATGTTGATTATCACTATAAATGACCAATTAAACTTTTTTAGAGTGACAAATGATGATCATTTTCACTAGAAATGACCAATTATACTTGTCAGAGTGACAAATGGTGATGATTATCACTATAAATTACCCATTATACATGTAAGAGTGACAAATGATGATCATTTTCACTAGAAATGACCAATTATACTTGTAAGAGTGACAAATGATGATGATTATCACTATACATGATCCATTATACTTGTTAGAGTGACAAATGATGATTATTTTAACCACAAAAGACCACGTATACTTGTTAGAGTGACAAATTATGATGATAATCACTAGAAATGACCCATTGTACTTTTTAGAGTGACAAATGATGATCCATCCAGCATAGTGTTGTTTCAAACATTCTATAGATGTTTGTCACAGTTACGGAGTCATTCCAAGCTCGATATTTAATTGTTTCTATCTTCATCGTCTTGTTTCCTATTTAGAGTAGTTAGAGTGACAAATTATCATGGGGTTATCACTATATGTGACCAATTATACTTGTAAGAGCGTCAAATTCATCAACTTTCACTATAAAAGACCACTTAGAGTAGTTAGAGTGAGAAATGATGATGATAATCACTAGAAATGACCAATTAAACTTGTTAGAGTGACAAATGATGTTGATTATCACTAGACATTACCCATTATACTTGTAAGAGTGACAAATGATGATGATTATCATTATACAGGATCTATTATACTTGTTGAAGAAACAAATGATGATTATTTTCACCACAAAAGACCATTTATACTTGTTAGAGTGACAAATTATGATGATAATTACTAGAAATGACCCGTTGTACTCGTTAGAGTGACAAATGATGATCCATCCAGCAAATTATGATGATAATCACTAGAAATGACCCATTGTACTTGTTAGAGTGACAAATGATGATCCATCCAGCATAGTGTTTTTCCGAACATTCTATAGATGTTTGTCACAGTTACAGAGTCATTCCAAGCGCGATATTTAATTGTTTCTATCTTCATCGTGTTGTTTCCTTTTTAGAGTAATTAGAGTGACAAATTATGATAGGGTTATCACTATATGTGACCAATTATACTTGTAAGAGCGTCAAATTCATCAACTTTCACTACAAAAGACCACTTAGAGTAGTTAGTGTGAGAAATGATACGATCATTATCACTAGAAATGACCAATTATGCTTGTTAGAGTGAGAAATGATGTTGCTTATCACTAGAAATGACCAATTATACTTTTTTAGAGTGACAAATGATGATCATTTTCAATAGAAATGACCAATTATACTTTTTAGAGTGACAAATGATGATGATTATCACTATACATGACCCATTATACATGTAAGAGTGACAAATGATGATCATTTTCACTAGAAGTCACCAATTATGATTGTTAGAGTGAGAAATGATGTTGATTATCACTAGAAATGACCAATTATACTTGTAAGATTGACAAATAATGATGATTATCACTATACATGATCCATTATACTTGTTAGAGTGACAAATGATGATGATTATCACTATACATGATCCATTATACTTGTTAGAGTGACAAATGATGATTATTTTCACCACAAAAGACCACTTATACTTGTTAGAGTGACAAATTATGAAGATAACCACTAGAAATGACCCATTATACTTGTTAGACTGACAAATGATGATCAATCCAGCATAGTGTTGTTTCGAACATCCTATAGATGTTTGTCACAGTTATAGAGTCATTCCAAGCGCGTTCTTTAATTGTTTCTATCTTCATCGTGTTGTTTCCTAATTAGAGTAGTTAGAGTGACAAATTATGATGGGGTTATCACTATAAGTGACCAATTATACTCGTAAGAGCGTCAAATTCATCAACTTTCACAACAAAAGACCACTTAGAGTAGTTAGAGTGAGAAATGATGATCATTATCACTAGAAGTGACCAATTATGCTTGTAAGAGTGAGAAATGATGTTGATTATCACTATAAATGACCAATTAAACTTTTTAGAGTGACAAATGATGATCATTTTCACTATAAATGACCAATTATACTTGTCAGAGTGAGAAATGGTGATGATTATCACTATAAATGACCAATTATAATTGTAAGAGTGATTAATGATGATGATTGTCACTATACATGATCCATTATACTTGTTAGAGTGACAAATGATGATGATTATCACTATACATGATCCATTATACTAGTTAGAGTGACAAATGATGATTATTTTCACCACAAAAGACCACGTATACTTGTTAGAGTGACAAATTATGATGATAATCACTAGAAATGACCCATTGTACTTTTTAGAGTGACAAATGATGATCCATCCATCATAGTGTTGTTTCAAACATTCTATAGATGTTTGTCAAAGTTACGGAGTCATTCCAAGCGCGATATTTAATTGTTTCTATCTTCATTGTGTTGTTTCCTATTTAGAGTAGTTAGAGTGACAAATTATCATGGGGTTATCACTATATGTGACTAATTATACTTGTAAGAGCGTCAAATTCATCAACTTTGACTATAAAAGACCACTTAGAGTAGTTAGAGTGAGAAATGATGATGATAATCACTAGAAATGACCAATTAAACTTGTTAGAGTGACAAATGATGTTGATTATCACTAGACATTACCCATTATACTTGTAAGAGTGACAAATGATGATGATTATCATTATACAGGATCCATTATACTTGTTGAAGAAACAAATGATGATTATTTTCACCACAAAAGACCACTTATACTTGTTAGAGTGACAAATTATGATGATAATTAGTAGAAATGACCCATTGTACTTGTTAGAGTGACAAATGATGATCCATCCAGCAAATTATGATGATAATCACTAGAAATGACCCATTGTACTTGTTAGAGTGATAAATGATGATCCATCCAGCATAGTGTTTTTCCGAACATTCTATAGATGTTTGTCACAGTTACAGAGTCATTCCAAGCGTGATATTTAATTGTTTCTATCTTCATCGTGTTGTTTCCTTTTTAGAGTAGTTAGAGTGACAAATTATGATGGGGTTATCACTATATGTGACCAATTATACTTGTAAGAGCGTCAAATTCATCAACTTTCACTACAAAAGACCACTTAGAGTAGTTAGTGTGAGAAATGATAATCATTATCACTAGAAATGACCAATTATGCTTGTTAGAGTGAGAAATGATGTTGATTATCACTAGAAATGACCAATTATACTTTTTTAGAGTGACAAATGATGATCATTTTCAATAGAAATGACCAATTATACTTTTTAGAGTGACAAATGATGATGATTATCACTATACATGACCCATTATACATGTAAGAGTGACAAATGATGATCATTTTCACTAGAAGTGACCAATTATGCTTGTTAGAGTGAGAAATGATGTTGATTATCACTAGAAATGACCAATTATACTTGTAAGATTGACAAATAATTATGATTATCACTATACATGATCCATTATACTTGTTAGAGTGACAAATGAAGATGATTATCACTATACATGATCCATTATACTTGTTAGAGTGACAAATGATGATGATTATTACTAGAAATGACCACTTACACTTGTTAGAGTGAAAAATGATGATGATTATCACTAGAAATAACCAATTATACTTGTAAGAGTTACAAACGATGATGATTATCACTAGAAATAACCACTCATACTTGTTAGAGTGACAAATGATGATCATTTTCACTAGAAATGACCAATTATACTTGTCAGAGTGACAAATGGTGATGATTATCACTATAAATGACCCATTATACATGTAAGAGTGACAAATGATGATCATTTTCACTAGAAATGACCAATTATACTTGTAAGAGTGACAAATGATGATGATTATCACTATACATGATCCATTATACTTGTTAGAGTGACAAATGATGATTATTTTCACCACAAAAGACCACGTATACTTGTTAGAGTGACAAATTATGATGATAATCACTAGAAATGACCCATTGTTCTTTTTAGAGTGACAAATGATGATCCATCCAGCATAGTGTTGTTTCAAACATTCTATAGATGTTTGTCACAGTTACGGAGTCATTCCAAGCGCGATATTTAATTGTTTCTATCTTCATCGTCTTGTTTCCTATTTAGAGTAGTTAGAGTGACAAATTATCATGGGGTTATCACTATATGTGACCAATTATACTTGTAAGAGCGTCAAATTCATCAACTTTCACTACAAAAGACCACTTAGAGTAGTTAGTGTGAGAAATGATGATCATTATCACTAGAAATGACCAATTCTGCTTGTTAGACTGAGAAATGATGTTGATTATCACTAGAAATGACCAATTATACTTTTTTAGAGTGACAAGTGATGATTATTTTCAATAGAAATGACCAATTATACCTTTTAGAGTGACAAATGATGATGATTATTACTATACATGACCCATTATACATGTAATAGTGACAAATGATGATCATTTTCACTAGAAGTGACCAATTATGCTTGTTAGAGTGAGAAATGATGTTGATTATCACTAGAAATTACCAATTATACTTGTAAGATTGACAAATGATGATGATTATCACTATATATGATCCATTATACTTGTTAGAGTGACAAATGATGATGATTATCACTATACACGATCCATTATACTTGTTAGAGTGACAAATGATGATTATTTTCACCACAAAAGACCACTTATACTTGTTAGAGTGACAAATTATGATGATAATCACTAGAAATGACCCATTATACTTGTTAGAGTGACAAATGATGATCCGTCCAGCATAGTGTTGTTTCGAACATCCTATAGATGTTTGTCACAGTTACAGAGTCATTCCAAGCGTAATCTTTAATTGTTTCTATCTTCATCGTTTCGCTTCCTAATTAGAGTAGTTAGAGTGACAAATTATTATGGGGTTATCACTATAAGTGACCAATTATACTCGTAAGAGCGTCAAATTCATCAACTTTCACTACAAAAGACCACTTAGAGTAGTTAGAGTGAGAAATGATGATCATTTCACTAGAAATGACCAATTATGCTTGTTACAGTGAGAAATGATGTTGATTATCCCTATAAATGACCAATTATACTTTTTTAGAGTGACAAATGATGATCATTTTCAATAGAAATGACCAATTATACTTGTTAGAGTTATAAATGATGATGATGATTATCACTATACATGACCCATTATACATGTAAGAGTGACAAATGATGATCATTTTCACTAGAAATGACCAATTATACTTGTTAGAGTGAGAAATGATGTTGATTATCACTATACATAACCACTTATACTCTTGAGAGTGACAAATTATGATGATAATCACTAGAAATGACCAATTATACCTTTTAGAGTGACAACTGATTATGATTATCACTAGACATGACCCGTTATACTTGTAAAAGTGACAAATTATGATGATAATCACTAGAAATGACAAATTATACTAGTAACAGTGACAAATGATGATCTTTTTCACTACAAAAGACCACTTATACTTGTTAGAGTGACAAATTATGATGATAATCACTATAAATGACCCATTATACTTGTTAGAGTGACAAAAGATGATCCATCCAGCATAGTATTGTTTCGAACATCCAATAGATGTTTGTCACAGTTACGGAGTCGTTCCAAGCGCGATCTTTAATTGTTTCTATCTTTATCGTATTGTTTCCCAATTAGAGTAGTTAGAGTGACAAATTATGATAGGGATATCACTATAAGTGACCAACTATACTTGTAAGAGTGTCAACTTCATCAACTTTCTGTACAAAAGACCACTTAGAGTAGTTAGAGTGAGAAATGATGATCATTATCCCTAGAAATGATAAATTATGCTTGCTAGAGTGACAAAATGATGTTGATCATCACTAGAAATGACCAATTATACTTTTTTAGAGTGACAAATGATGATCATTTTCACTACAAAAGACTACTTATACTTGTTAGAGTGAAAAATTATGATGATAATCAATAGAAATGACCCATTATACTTGTTCGAGTGATAAATGATGATCCATCCATCATAGTGTTGTTTCGAACATCCTATAGATTTTTGTCATATTTAAGGAATAGTTCCAATCACCATCTTTAATTGTTTCTATCTTCAAGTATTGTTTCCCAATTAGAGTAGTTAGAGTGACAAATTTTTATGGGATTATCAGTATAAATAACCAATATACTTGCAAGAGTGTCAAATTCATCAACTTTCACTACAAAAGACCACTTAGAGTAGTTAGAGTGAGAAATGATGATAATTATCCCTAGATATGTAAAATTATGCTTGTTAGAGTGAGAAATAATGTTGATTATCACTAGAAATGACCAATTATACTTGTAAGAGTGACAAATGATGATGATTATTACTAGAAATGACCACTTCACTTTAGAGTGACAAATGATGATGATTATCACTAGAAATGACCAATTATACTTGTAAGAGTTACAAATGCTGATGATTATCACTAGAAATGACCACTTATACTTGTTAGAGTGACAAATGATGATCATTTTCACTAGAAATGACCAATTATACTTCTCAGAGTGACAAATGGTGATGATTATCACTATACATGACCCATTATACATGTAAGAGTAACAAATGATGATCATTTTCACTAGAGATGACCAATTATACTTGTAAGAGTGGCAATTTATGATGATTATCACTATACATGACCACTTATACTTGTTAGAGTGACAAATTATGATGATAATCACTAGAAATGACCAATTATACTTTTTAGAGTTACAACTGATTATGATTATCACTAGACATGACCCGTTATACTTATAAAAGTTACAAATTATGATGATAATCACTAGAAATGACCAATTATACTTGTAAAAGTGACAAATGATGATCATTTTCACTACAAAAGACCACTTATACTTGTTAGAGTGACAAATTATGATGATAATCACTATAAATGACACATTATACTTGTTAGAGTGACAAAAGATGATCCATCCATCATAGTATTGTGTCGAACATCCTATAGATATTTTTCACAGTTACGGAGTCGTTCCGAGCATGATCTTTAATTGTTTCTATCTTCATCGTATTGTTTCCCAATTAGAGTAGTTAGAGTGACAAATTATGATGGGGTTATCACTATAAGTGACCAACTATACTTGTAAGAGTGTCAAATTCATTAACTTTCTGTACAAAAGACCACTTAGAGTAGTTAGAGTGAGAAATGATGATCATTATCCCTAGAAATGATAAATTATGCTTGTTAGAGTGAGAAATGATGTTGATTATCTCTAGAAATGCCCAATTATATACTTGTAAGAGTAACAAATGATGATGATTATCACTAGAAATGACCAATTATACTTTTTTAAAGTAACAAATGATGATCATTTTCACTATAAATGACCAATTATACTTGTTAGAGTGACAAATGATGATCATTTTCACTACAAAATACCACTTATACTTGTTAGAGTGAAAAATTATGATGATAATCACTCGAAATGACCCATTATACTTGTTAGAGTGACAAATGATGATCCATCCATCATAGTGTTGTTTCGAACATCCTATAGATTTTTGTCATATTTATGGAATTGTTCCAATCACCATCTTTAATTGTTTCTATCTTCAAAGTATTGTTTCCCAATTAGAGTTGTTAGAGTGACAAATTTTTATGGGGTTATCACTATGAATGACCAATATACTTGTAAGAGTGTCAAATTCATCAACTTTCACTACAAAAGACCACTTAGAGTAGTTAGAGTGAGAAATGATGATCATTCTCCCTAGATATGTAAAATTATGCTTGTTAGAGTGAGAAACAATGTTAATTATCACTAGAAATGACCAATTATACTTATAAGAGTGACAAATGATGATGATTATTACTAGAAATGACCACTTACACTTGTTAGAGTGAAAAATGATGATGATTATCACTAGAAATAACCAATTATACTTGTAAGAGTTACAAACGATGATGATTATCACTAGAAATAACCACTCATACTTGTTAGAGTGACAAATGATGATCATTTTCACTAGAAATGACCAATTATACTTGTCAGAGTGACAAATGGTGATGATTATCACTATAAATGACCCATTATACATGTAAGAGTGACAAATGATGATCATTTTCACTAGAAATGACCAATTATACTTGTAAGAGTGACAAATGATGATGATTATCACTATACATGACCACTTATACTTGTTAGAATGACAAATTATGATGATAATCACTAGAAATGACCAATTATACTTTTTAGAGTGACAACTTGTCATGATTATCACTAGACATGACCCGTTATACTTGTAAAAGTGACAAATTATAATGATAATCACTAGAAATGACCAATTATACTTGTAAGAGTGACAAATGATGATCATTTTCACTACAAAAGACCACTTATACTTGTTAGAGTGACAAATTATGATGATATCTACTATAAATGACCCATTATACTTGTTAGAGTGACAAAAGATAATCCATGCAGCATAGTATTGTTTCGAACATCCTATAGATGTTTGTCACAGTTACGGAGTCGTTCCGAGCACGATCTTTAATTGTTTCTATCTTTATCGTATTGTTTCCCAATTAGAGTAGTTAGAGTGACAAATTATGATGGGTTTATCACTATAAGTGACTAACTATACTTGTAAGAGTGTCAAATTCATTAACTTTCTGTACAAAAGACCACTTAGAGTAGTTAGAGTGAGAAATGATGATCATTATCCCTAGAAATGACAAATTATGCTTGTTAGAGTGAGAAATGATGTTGATTATCACTAAAAATGCCCAATTATACTTGTAAGAGTAACAAATGATGATGATTATCACTAGAAATGACCAATTATACTTTTTTAAAGTGACAAATGATGATTATTTTCACTATAAATGACCAATTATACTTGTTAGAGTGACAAATGATGATCATTTTCACTATAAAAGACCACTTATACTTGTTAGAGTGAAAAATTATGATGATAATCACTAGAAATGACCCATTATACTTGGGTTCGGATTTTGTCCATTACTTTTTTGTTCAATATTGCTCAATGCATTATTGGATTAACGCCACGTGTCCTATCAAGCATTTAATGGTTGAGATATTTTTGTGCAATATATAATTAAATGATAGCACAATTTTTGTAAGAAAAATAATTAAAAAAAAAAAATACTCAAAGTAACTTTTAATCCTTATGACACAAGTATATGAAAGCAGTACATTTTATTTTATTTAGTATGTTATTTGTAAATTAATGTTTACAAAAGATTCACACAATTTTTTTTAAAAGAAAATAATTAGAGCATGTCTAAAATCTTGCTGACACATTTAGTTACATATGAGGCATATAGCACAAAAAGCTGCTAAAATACTCAAAAGTGACGTTCGCCAATTATAAGACGTCAATGTTAGCAGATTTTTGTGGGGTAATTCACAAAACTATACAAACTAACATTTTTTCTTACACTAAAATGTCAACATTTTCCCATTTTCAAAACATAGCAACATTTTTTTTCAAAACATAGCAAAACACAAACAAAAGGATGATAAAAGCCTAGATCCACCTCCTACCACCCCTGCCCCCAGCCCCCATCACTGCCACCACCGCCGCCCATCAACCACCGCCCGCAATGTATGGACAGTGTATGGACAGTGTATATTTTTGTAATTTCACTGTATGAACAGTGTATGGACAATGTATACATTGTATATATAGTGAAAATACGGTGGATACACACACATACACTTATTGTATGTGTGTATATTCTCTGTATAGACACTGTATGGTCATTGTATGCACGTTCATTCACCGTACATACACACAAACAACAAAATCGAATCTGATTGTATATTTATTGTATGACAAGTATATATTCATTGTATGGCCGGTGTATATTCACTGTATATACAGTGCATACACCGGGCATACAATGAAAATACACACGGCATACATTCCATACAGTCCCAAAACACCAAATATACACCACAACCACCGTGGTTCCGCCGTGTCCCGCCGGAAAATTCAAAAAACCAAAAAAGAAATGAGCAACGCAGCAGCCCCACCTACACAGCTGCTATACAGTCCATATACACCTAATAAACCACCATACACAGCCGACGGCGCACAAAAACCGTAGCCACAGATCTACCAACATCGCCGTGTACCATCAGAAAAACAAAAATAAAAAATAAAAAAACGAACATCAATCAAATCTATCTCACCGGATCTGCTTTGCACTAGCAGATCCGGCGTTGCCGGAGCAATATCAGCTGCACACGACGGGGATCGGGGTGGGGAAGGGAGGAAGACGACGGGATCGGGGCGGAGGAAGAGAGAAAGACGACGGGGATGGGGGATGGGTGGGGATGGGTTGCCTGCGACGGGGGAGGGGTGGTGGCAGCGGTATAAACAGTGGGGGTGGTGGTGGTGGTGAGGGAGAGAAGAGAGAGGGAAGAGAGAGAAAGGGAGAGGAAAGGTAGGTGTAGGGTTCTTTTAAAAAATGCTATGTTTGGTAGCATTGGGAAAAGTATTGCTACGTTTGGTAAATGTGTAAAATGTTGCTATGTTTTTAAAAAAAGATCCCTAATTTGATATACAGTGTAATTTACCCATTTTTGTGCTAGTAGGCCTCATAAACAACTAAATGTTTCAGTGAGATTTTAGATATACTCTAATTGTTTTCTTTTTTTAAAAAAAAAATTTTATGTGAATCTTTGTAAACATTAATTTACAAATAACATACTAAATAAAATAAATTGTACTGGTTTCATATACTTGTGTCATAAGGATTTAAAGTTACCTGGAGTTTTTTTTAAAATTATTTTTCGTACAAAAATTGTGCTGCTATTTAATTATACATTGTACAAAAATATCTCAACCATTAAATACTTGATAGGACACGTGGAATGAATCCAATGATGCATTGAGCAATATTGAACAAAAAAGTAATGGACAAAATCCGGACCCATTATACTTGTTAGAGTGACAAATGATGATCCATCCATCATAGTGTTGTTTCGAACATCCTATAGATTTTTGTCATATTTAAGGAGTCGTTCCAAGCACCATCTTTAATTGTTTCTATCTTCAAAGTATTGTTTCCCAATTAGAGTAGTTAGAATGACAAATTTTTATGGGGTTATCACTATAAATGACCAATATACTTGTAAGAGTGTCAAATTCATCAACTTTCACTACAAAGGACCACTTAGAGTAGTTAGAGTGAGAAATGATGATCATTATCCCTAGATATGTAAAATTATGCTTGTTAGAGTGAGAAATAATGTTTGATTATCACTAGAAATGACCAATTATACTTCTAAGAGTGACAAATGATGATGATTATTACTAGAAATGACCACTTACACTTGTTAGAGTGACAAATATGATGATTATCACAACAAATAACCAATTATACTTGTAAGAGTTACAAATGATGATGATTATCACTAGAAATGACCACTTATACTTGTTAGAGTGACAAATGATGATCATTTTCACTAGAAATGACCAATTATGCTTGTTAGAGTGAGAAATGATGTTGATTATCACTAGAAATGACCAATTATACTTGTAAGAGTGACAAATTTGTTAGAGTGACAAATGATGATGATTATCACTATACATGACCCATTATACATGTAAGAGTGACAAATGATAATTATTTTCACTAGAAGTGACCAATTATGCTTGTTAGAGTGAGAAATGATGTTGATTATCACTAGAAATGACCAATTATACTTGTAAGAGTGACAAATTTGTTAGAGTGACAAATGGTGATGATTATCACTATACATGACCCATTATACTTGTAAGAGTGACAAATGATGATTCCTTGGACCGCCTAGTGGGGCGCCTACTCTCTCCTTCAGCATTGAAACAACCAGGCGGGGCGCCTAGTGCAATGTGGCGGACCGCCCAGTTCCTGTAGCATTGCGGGATTTCTAGTTTTTATGCTATGCTCTGACTATTATAGCCCTACGTGGCCTTTGTTATTTTAACCCACTTTGGGGGTAATTTAGGGCTTTCATTATGTTTAAGTGAAGCCTATAAATAATTCACTTGTCTTCATTAAACCTTAGCTCACATTGAATATTGTTGAATGATGAATAGAGTTGAACTCTTGTTTATGAAGAAATCCTTTTGGTTGGCTTGAATTCACTAGCGGATCCTGGTTGACTTCCAAACTGACACCCGATCATTCTACTTGCGAGTCCCGGGTGCGACTCGAGGGTGGTTGCATAGCGTAGGCCCTTCTTGACACCGATACGAGGGTATCACGGAACAAGTTCTCCGTGGTTACCTTGTAGGGAGTTCGAGACGTGTCTCGTTCTCTTATCGTTCTTTTTGTCTTTGATTTTGATCCTTATCACCTTGGTATCAGAGCAAGGCTCGGGTTTTATTTCTACAAACCTCCGACCCTTGATTCTTCGTGCTTCGGTTAGTTTCTACGTTAGTTTCTTGTTTGTTGTTGAAGAAAAACACAAAAAAATAGAAAAAGTTGAAAACACCAAAAAAAAAATTAATTGTGGATTCTTGGATTTGATGACCCATTGTTAGATTGTTATTGGGGTTTGTTCCTTGTTGGAAATCCATTATTTTGGTACCCTAAACACGTGATTTGAAGTTGTGAATCAAGATTTGAAAATTTGAAACCCTTTGAAAATTTGAAAGTTTGAAACCCTAAGCTTGAAATTGATGAACATGGTGGATTGCTTGTTTTTGATTGGGGTTTGATAAAAGTTTTTGGGGTTTGAACTTTGTGATTGAAACAACATTGGGGTACCTTTGAATTGCTAAAACAATGTGAGAATTGTTGGATTTTGGGGTGCAAAACCAAGAAAATCGAGCTTGAACTTTGCTGGAAACCGCACCAGGCGGACCGCCCATATAGTAGGCGGACCTCCCCTCCCACTCTCTGAAGTTCAGAGGCAGACCGCCCCTGTGTCTAGGCGGACCGCCCACTGAGCAATAGGTGGGGCGCCTGTTTTGCTGAATTTTGCGAACGGGTAGATTTTCGTAGGATCTCCTGTTTCTTTGATTGCATTGCATCTAGCTAGTACTTCTTTGAGTAATCTTTCCTACTTGAATTGTGCTAGCCCTTCGAAGCCTTTAGGAAACTCAAGCCTAGATAGGAGAGTAGAATTCGAAGAAGACTCGTAGTACCATTTGACTCAAGTCCTCACTTAAAAAGCTTATCGTTCCAATAGAGTCACAACAACTCCACTCACCCCGGAGTGCATTTGGCTTGTGAATTGAGTGATTAAGTTGAGGTTTGTTGATCAACTTTGTGAAGCTTTGAGTCTTCAAGCTTGTGTGAAATATCCACCACCACTAAACGAGTGACCCGAGTAAAACACTTGTGAGGGAGTGAGTGAGGATATTACACTAACGTTTGCTTGTTTTGTAGTACAATGGCTACCGAAGGCGATGATTTCACTAAGAATGTCTTTGCTACTATCCTTGCCAAGTTGGATAGTATGAACTTGAGGATTGAGAATCTTGAGAGGGTGATATCAAGTACCCTAGTTGAACAAGGGACTTCTAATGTCCAATCGGAGAAAGGGACCCCGAGTGTCCAAGTTGAGAAAGGGGCCCCAAGTGCCCAAGTTGAAGTAGTTCGACCTTTACCCCAGAACAAGTTGTTGAGTTGCTTAATCAACAACGGGTAAAGGAGGATCGTGATCGAATTGAACAATTATTGGGCAATACCCAATGAGTGACCATTCCTAACCCTATGGGCAATCCCTAAAGGAATGTTCCACTTCCCGGGCCTATTCAAAATGTTCAACCCCTTGAGCAAGTTGCACAAGCTCAAGAAGGGGAGGAGGATGATTATGGTGATGGTGGGTATGATGCTCATTATCAATTTAGGGGTCGGAATGTGGATAGGGGTAGAGGCCGAGGTCGAGGGCCACCCATGGGGTATGTTGGAGGGCATGTTAGGAGGGATCTTGGTGGTTATGGAGATCACTTTGGGGGCCAACCGGAGCCTTACCAAGGGGGTCGTGACAACAACAATCTTAATAGTGTGAAGCTCACTATTCCTTCTTTCAAAGGAAGTAGTGACCCGGTGGAGTATATTGAATGGAAGTTGTCCATGGAGTGGATATTTGACACCAATGATATGCCCGAGGTGAAGAAGACCAAGTATGCAATATCTTCCTTTAAATCCTTTGCTTCTACTTGGTGGGAGTCGGTCAAGAGGAATAGAAGGAGGACGGGAATGGCTATCAATCTTACTTGGGAGGAGTTGATCCAATAGAATGATATACGTGAGTTTAAAGTCATAATATGACCATATATGATGTTTATATGTTGAATATAAAGTTTGGGAAAAATCGGATTTAAGTTGCGGAAAAACCGACTAAGGAATTGCCTTGTAACGGAGCTTTTTCAGTAATTAATTTCGTGTATTATATGAGGTCTTTTGGGGACATATCATATACCAAATTGAAGATCTTGGAGTGTAGTTTCCAAAACTTTTGTCGGTTTGTTCATTCAATATCTGAATAAAAATATATGAGTATTAGAAGTCAGACTAGAAAAAGGGACATAAGCGCAAAAGAGGGCTAGAAATGAAATATTTTTGTTATAAAAGAGAAATTATTCATTTTCTCTAAATGTTCCAGAAAAGCCACGATATAAACAGACCACTCTGGAGTTGAATCCATTTTTTTTTAATTTTGAAGAAACCACATCAATTTTGACTCGAAACGGAAGACGGATTGCGTCAAAACGCTCTACGCGATTAGGGTAACATTATGCTACCTTCAATTTCGTCTATAGTTTGAGTTTTAGAATTACTTCTTGGCTAAGTAAAGTACCTAAATTCTATTTTATAGCTTATTTAAGCTTTAGAAGGTGTGGAATTCAAAGGAAACAAGGTTTAGAAGTGAGAAACATCAAAGGTATGTAAGACTAAACCTTTCTTTTGGCAAGGCATGTATCTTTTAGCTTTTGAAGCTTTTCTTAGTTCTAAACTTAGTATTTCTTGTGATAAACTTGTATGGTACCAAGGGAACCTTGTATATACTTAATTTGGTACTAAAATCCAAGGTGAAAGACGTCCGAATCAGCAAGACAAAACGTTTCAAAATCTGGAAAGTCATTTTGATCTTTGGACAGCTGTTAGTATATTGATCATAACTCCTCGTACAAAATTGATATTTAGATGCTTTAAGAATCCCCAGAACCCTAAGACATATATCTAAAACTTTTATGAAGACCATGAAGTCTATATCTTTGATCTACACTCTGAAAATTAGGTCGAAGGGCAGGATAGTGGTGCTGTCCAGATATTCTATCTGCGGATTTGTTATGTCATCCAGTTGTCTCATCTTGTTATCCGTTTAACATGTTTATATTATCAGATTATCTGGGTATCCATTCCCGTGTATAGTATAGTGCTGGTTCTGTTTTGCGGATCATCCAGTTTCAGAGGAAACTCTGCCGAAATTTTATAAAAGTCAAAGAGTTGGACAAATTCTAAGTTTCAGGTTGTGTCTATAATTCCATCCAGAGTTTTTTTTATCATTCCTTCGAGTCCATATATATTGTTGCCACATGTGTTATGCCTCATATATGCTTATGCTTATATTGTGATCATGTTATATGTGATTTGGAGTCCCCCATAGAGGCTGGACATTGGACACACAGTCCGGTCGCGTGTGATACTACCCGTCTGGGGGATACAGCCCCTCTGGTTCAGGCGGGAGTTGAAACACCTAGTGTGACCGGGTGTCATTCACACACTCTGACCAGAGAGACTAGATATTACTGGCTGGGGGGGATATAGCCCATAACACCCACCAGATTTGTTATATACGCGTATATAGCCACAGTATGCACTGCATGATTATATGTGAGGCTAGTTCAAATGTTCAGTTACCTGATTTAGGCGGATATAGCCCATAACACTAGGCAGGTACCAGTTCAGATAACAGTTCAGTTTTAGCTTAGTACCAGTTATCAGTTCTCAGTTATCAGCCACCAGTTCTTAGCGTCAGGATCAGTTGACAGTTATCAGTTCCAGTTTCTAGTTACAAGTTATCAGTCATATTACAGTTATTTATCAGTATAGTTCAGCTCAGTCTTCAGTTTCAGATTCAGCTAGACTTCAGTTTATATTCAGATCATGTTTAGTATGTTCTTCAGATTTCCAGCTATATTACTATGGTCCAGCTCATATTTACATATTTATATTCCAGCCTTACAGTTTCATTCAGCTATGATATATTATATGCTCATGCCTTACATACTTGGTACATATCGTACTCACGCCCTTTTCTGGGGCGCTGCGTTTCATGCCGCGCAGGTGGAGATAGATCAACGCTTGGACCACGTTAGTAGGCCATCTATCAGCTATTGGAGTCACTCCGCTTACTTCCGGAGTTACTTATCTTTTGGTATGTATACAGTCAGCCTGTTTGGGTATGGCGGGGCCTTGTCCCATCCTTTGTATATTCAGTTCAGCACTCTTAGAGGCCTGTAGACATGTCCCTGTGTGGTGCAGTCAGTATGTTATGTATGTCAGCTTATGTTAGCCTTGTCAGCTTTTTGCATTGCATAATTCTTATCAGTTAGGTTTATGCTTATTATGTTTATCAGTTATTTTCATGGTTAGCAGATTATCAGCAGGATTAGTGATGATCGACACCTAGTGTCGGTTATCCGTAAGTACTTGACTAACCAATACCGTGTGGACCAACACAAGCGACTCTATGAGTTGAAACAAGGTTCCAAAACGGTTGGGGAATACTTCAATGAATTTGAGCAAGTCCGGATGAATCTAGACTTGGATGAGGAAGATAATGAAACGGCCATGATTCGATTTAAAGGAGGCTTGAACCGAGACATAGCTTCACAATTGAAGTTCCACAAATATGATGATCACTACAAGCTATGTGATGATGCGGTTGAAGCCGAGAAATGGCTCAAAAAGGAGAAATCCCTTCGCTACAAGAGTAGTACTACTACTCCCATGAGCAAGCCAAAGGAGTGGAAGACTCCTACTCCAAATGCCAAATTCCCAAACGCAAGTGGTGCAATTGCTAGCAAGGATGTGAAGAAGCCTTATGAGAAGTCTACACAACATGTGGGAGGTAACTCTAAAACTCACTTGAGTAATCCTATCTCTACTTCTACTCAATGCTATAAATGTAAGGGTAATGGACATATTTCCAAAGATTGCCCTACCCGGAAAACTATGGTTCTTATGGGTGACTTGGTGTATGAACAAAATAGTGAACCCGAGGATGATGAAGTAGAGTGTGATGAGAAGGTTGATGATGGGGAGGATGCAATGGAGGATGATGATCCTCATGCCTTCCTTGTTGTGAGGAGGAGTTTAGGAGCCATGTTTGTAGAGGATAGTGAGACTTTGCAAAGAGAGAACCTCTTCCATGCTAGATGCCGAGTCATGGGTATTTTTTGTTCCATGATTATTGACTCGGGAAGTTGTGCCAATGTCATTAGCCAAACACTAGTTTCTCAATTGAAGATACCCACCTTGAAACACCCAAATCCTTACCGTTTGCAATGGCTTAGTGAGTGTGGTGAATTGAAGGTGGTAAAGCAAGTCATGATTAAATTTAAGATAGGGAACTATGTGGATGAACACATGTTTGATGTTGTGCCTATGCAAGCTTGCCACCTTCTCTTTGGAAGGCCTTGGCAATTTGATAGACATGTGATTCATGATGGTCGTGCCAACACCTACACGGTGAAGCATGAGGGAAAGAAGTTTGTGCTTAGACCCTTGACTCCCAAGCAAGTTAGTGAAGATTACAAGCGGATGAGGGAGTTGAGAGAGGCGGCAAAGGCTAAGTCGGTTGTTGAGACTAGTCCTTTGGCCGAGAGCTTGGTGGTGGCTCCACCATCTTCTACCGATAGCATATGTGCCATGATGCAACCGGACGATCTTTTGAGAGGAAATGATGGCAACAAACTACTCATTTGCCTAGTGCACAAAGGTATGATCCTTACATCCGAATTTGATTATTCTTCTAGCCCTTTGTCTAGTGCTTTTGAAAATGTCTTGAAGGATTTTGGGGACATGTTCCCAGATGAGATGCCCGATGGCTTACCTCCCTTGAGGGGTATTGAACATCAAATCGACTTTGTCCCGGGATCTCAAATCCCAAACAAGCCGGCATATAGAAGCAATCCCGAGGACACAAGGGAGTTGCAAAAGCAAGTAGATTATTTGCTTTCCAAAGGCTTGGTGAGGGAGAGCTTGAGTCCTTGTGCCGTGCCCGTGATTCTTGTTCCAAAGAAGGACGACACTTGGAGAATGTGTGTGGATTGCCGAGCCATGAACAAGATAACGGTAAAGTACCGTCATCCTATTCCACGACTTGATGATATGTTGGATTAATTGAGTGGGTCATGTGTCTTTTCCAAAATAGACCTTAGGTTCGGTTACCATCAAATCCGGATGAAACCCGGGGACGAATGGAAAACCGCATTCAAGACCAAATTTGGTCTCTATGAATGGTTGGTAATGCCCTTTGGGCTTTCCAACGCACCTAGCACTTTTATGAGGCTCATGAACCATGTTTTGAAACCGTTTATTAATAAATTTGTGGTTGTCTATTTCGATGATATCTTGATATATAGTAAGTCGATAGATGATCATATTGACCACCTTAGGAAAGTCCTTGAAGTGTTAAGGGCCGAAAAGCTCTATGCTAACTTTAAAAAGTGTGCCTTTGGTGTTGAGAAGGTTGTCTTCCTTGGGTTTGTTGTGAGTGCCCAAGGAGTGGAGGTGGATGAGTCTAAGGTGGAGGCCATACGTGATTGGCCAACTCCTACCACCGTGACTCAAGTGAGGAGCTTTCATGGTCTTGCTAGTTTCAATAGACGATTTGTGAAAGACTTTAGCTCCATTGCCGCTCCACTCACCGAATTGGTGAAGAAAGGCAAACCTTTTGTTTGGGGAGAGCCTCAAGAGAAGGCCTTCCAAGAATTGAAAAGTAGGTTGAGTACCGCCCCGCTATTGCAATTGCCCGACTTCAGAAAGGCATTTGAGGTTGAATGTGATGCCTCGGGGGTGGGAATTGGTGGTGTTTTAATGCAAGATGGAAAACCCATAGCCTACTTTAGTGAGAAATTGAAGGGTGCATCCTTGAACTACTCTACGTATGACAAGGAGATGCACGCCTTAGTGAGAGCTCTTGCTCATTGGCAACACTACCTTTGGCCTAGAGAATTTGTGATTAAGAGTGATCATGAGTCACTCAAATATCTTAGGGGCCAAGAGAAATTGAACAAGCGTCATGCCAAGTGGGTAGAGTTCATTGAGTCTTTTCCATATGTTATCCAATACAAGAAAGGGAAAGACAATGTTGTGGCGGATGCACTTTCTAGGAAGTTTGCTCTAGCCACCACTCTTGCCTCCAAGCTCATGGGATTCGAGAGCATTAAGTTGATGTATGCTCAAGACCCTACGCTAAAGAACATTCATGAAGCTCTTGAGAAAGGAGAAAGAGTTGAGAAGTACCAATGGGTTGATGGCTATATCTTTAAGAATGGTAGAGTGTGTGTTCCCGAGTCCTCTTGGAGGGAATTGCTTATTGGTGAAGCTCATTGTGGGGGCTTGATGGGATACTTTGAGAGAAACAAGACCTTGGCCATTCTCATGGAACAATTCCATTGGCCAAAGATGGGGGTACAAGTTAAAAAGCTTTGCAAAAATTGCCTTGAGTGCAAGCATGCTAAATCTAAAGCTAACCCCCATGGTTTGTATACTCCCCTCCCCATACCTACTAGCCCTTAGATGGATATCTCAATGGACTTTGTTATGGGGTTGCCACTGTCTAGAGGGGACATGATAGCATTTATGTTCTCGTGGATAGGTTTTCCAAAATAGCTCACTTCATTCCATGTAAAAAGTGTGATGATGCACAACATGTTGCTTCTTTGTTCATTGACAATGTGTTGAAGTTGCATGGTGTGCCTCAAACTATAGTGAGTGATAGAGACACCAAGTTCCTTAGCCATTTTTGGAGGAGTTTGTGGGGTGCTCTTGGCACCAAGCTTTTGTTCTCTACGTCCCACCACCCTCAAACGGATGGGCAAACCGAGGTGGTGAACCGAACTTTGGGTGCTCTTCTTAGAGCTATGACCCGAGGTAAGGCCGGGATATGGGTTGATAAGTTGCCTCTTATGGAGTTTGCATATAACCATACTTTGCATAGTTTGATTGGTATGACTCCGTTTGAGTGTGTCTATGGCTTTAATCCTTTGATTCCACTTGATCTAACCCCATTGCCCAAAGATTTTGTTGTGAGTTTTGAAGGTAAAAGCTGAGCCAAGGCTATGGTTGAGCTTCATGCTAAAGCAAAGAAGAACTTGGAGGAAGCCTATGCAAAGGTTGCTTCCAAGAAGAACAAAGGAAGGAAGAAGCTTGAGCTCAAAAAGAGAGATTGGGTGTGGGTGCACTTCCGCAAAGAAAGGTTCCCAAACCTTAGGAAAGGGAAGTTGGCACCCCATGGAGATGGACCGTTCCAAGTGCTTTCCAAGATCAACAACAACGCCTATGTGATAGACCTACTCGGTAAGTACAATGTGTCTGACACTTTTAATGTGACTGACTTGTCTCTTTGTGATGTAGGGGATGGTGATACCGGAGAGGAGGAGGCCATGGTTTCGAGGATGAAACCTTCCCAAGAAGGGGAGGATGATGCGAGGTATACGACCTCAAGGCCATTCACTAGAAGTCAAGCCAAGTTGATTCAAGACACTCACCTCCACTTGACTTGGAAGGACATGGAAGGAGGCTCCGAGAGCGATTTAAAGATCATGCTTTGGAGTGCTATGGATGGAGGACCACATAGGCCACTTGGAGAGGCATCCGGGGCACTTTTGGAAGCAATTCAAGAAGTTCCAGGAGTGGGCGGACCGCCTCTGCAAACGGGCTGACCGCCTAGCCAATTTCAGCTCTCTGGATTTTCGGCCGCCCACTAAAGGGGCGGACCGCCTAGTGGGGCGCCTACTCTCTCCTTCAGCATTGAAACAACCAGGCGGGGCGCCTAGTGCAAGGGGGCGGACCGCCCAGTTCCTGTAGCATTGCGGGATTTTTAGTTTTTATGCTATACTTTGACTATTATAGCCCTACGTGGCCTTTGTTATTTTAACCCACTTTGGGGGTAATTTAGGGCTTTCATTATGTTTAAGTGAAGCCTATAAATACTTCACTTGTCTTCATTAAACCTTAGCTTACATTGAATATTGTTGAATGATGAATAGAGTTGAACTCTTGTTTATGAAGAAACCCTTTTGGTTGGCTTGAATTCACTAGCGGATCCTGGTGGACTTCCAAACCGACACCCGATCATTCTACTTACGAGTCCCGGGTGCGACTCGAGGGTGGCTGCATAGCGTAGGCCCTTCTTGACACCGATACGAGGGTATCACGGAACAAGTTCTCCGTGGTTACCTTGTAGGGAGTTCGAGACGTGTCTCGTTCTCTTATCGTTCTTTTTGTCTTTGATTTTGATCCTTATCACATATTGCGTATGCAAATAGGGTATCAGGTTCCTAACTGGATTGCCCTAAGATGTGAGGAATGAAGTCTTTAGCCTAATTTGATATATTTTTCTGCTTATTGAATAGAGTGGGATCGTTTGGCAATGAAACCAATGGATAAAGCGGTTGTTGATTAACAGAGTTAACTTTTGGAAGAGGTAAGTGTTTGTATCCATTTCTTTGGAGGCACCTGGCCGCGTGGATTTTCTACCACGTGTTCCTTACGTGTGTAGCTGCCGATAGGCGTACTCATTACGCCTTCGCTTTAGATTTACATTGTATATTATATGTTATATCCTGTTGTTGGTATTGCATTGAGGGTTTGAGCATTGTACTCTGACTGTGAGTTGGCATCTACTTCCCGGCTGTCGATGAGAGTCCCGCGCCGGTGAAGGGTTATTATTGCATCACATTGCATTCATATGCATTATATGTCATTCATATGCATTACATTGCATATCATATTGGGTGCAGGAGTATTCCGCCCCAGGAGTAGGAGGATTCCGCTCCATTATATCATATTGAGGGTAGGAGGATTCCGCCCCAGGAGCAGGAGTATTCCGCTCTTATGTCAGATATTGAGTGCAGGAGTATTCCGCCTCAGCTTTACATTATATCGGGTGCGGGAGTATTCCGCCCTAGGAGAGTGCATGAGTATTCTGCCTCTGGTTTATATTATATCGGGTGCAGGAGTATTCCGCCCCAGGAGCAGGAGTATTCCGCTCCAGTTGGTTATCAGATTGGATTCCCCTCGAATGCAGGAGTATTCCGCTTCGGGATGGGATTACGGGCACATGCGACCCTTTGTATCATATTTCATTTCATTTCATACCATTGTGTAGTCTTGCGGTACATGACTACTGTTCTGCTTATATGTGCATTGCTTATTTGTTAATATGTTTCTGGCTCGCATCCTTGGTTGAGTTCATAAGTTTCTTACGTGTTTCTGGTTGTTATCTGGCTCTGCCTTTTTATAATTTAAATAAAAAGTATTTGGTCTATCTGTTTCTTTTCTCCCTGGCTAGCTATCATATTCTTTGAGGTGGCTAGTCTGCCCCACTTATTGAGTCCTTTTGACTCACGCTTGTTTGTTGTTTGTTTCTTGTCTATCTATTTCGTTTCGGCAGGTTCGCTCCAGGATTGAGTTCGCCACGTTGTGAAGGAGCGAAGACGACTTCAGCTGTCAGGGTGAGCCAGCTTTTATTCCGGATGACCACCAGTTTATTGATTATTATTTCAGCTGCATTTTGCTCCCTTCAGGAGGTATCTGTCTTCTTTTGTACTCTTAGATGTCTAGTCTAGATAGCCCTAAACCTAGTATGTTGGGTAGTCAGCTGTAATTTCTTTTGTACAGTTTAGAGGTATCAGTATGTCAGTGATTTCTTTTTAGTCTTGTCCTTACTTATGAATTGTTATATTTATTTTCCTAATTTAATTGGTAAGGGTTCGCCCGACGGGTCTAGGGGAGGATGTCGGGTGCCCGCACGGCCTAACCGGATTCTGAGTCGTGTCATGTTGTTTGAAGAAGAGCCATTTGTTGGCAATAGGGTTGTATTACAAATGGCTCAGGATGAGCTCAAAAAATACTATAGCATGGAGGAGCAATATTGGAAGCAGAAAGCAGGCTTTGATTGGTTTTCAGAAGGGGACAAGAATACTAAATTTTTTCATAATATTTTGAATGGAAAGCGGAGAAAACTTCAGCTTACAAGAATATAAGATGGACTGGATTGACAATCAAGAATTGATCTCTGGAGCTGCTTGTCAATTTTACCAAAATAAGTTTGCACAGGGGGCGGATCCTGTTGATTTTGAGCTACTCTAACATGTTCTTCTTATGGTATCAGATGACCAAAACCAAGATCTTTGTAGGTACCCAACGATTGAAGAAGTAAAACAGGTTGTTTTTGCGTTGAGTGGTGCTAGTGCTAGTGGTCCGGATGGTTTTACTGGTATATTCTTTCAGGCGTGCTGGTATGTAGTTGGTATTGATGTATGCAACATGGTTCTGGCCTTCTTTGATGGTGCTTCGCTGCCTAAATTTATCACTCATACCAATCTTGTGCTTTTGCCTAAGAAGCCGGTGGTTCAAACATTTTCGGACTTGAGGCCTATAAGTTTGAGCAACATTACAAATAAGGTGATTTCTAGGGTAGTGCATGATAGACTGGAGAAAATGCTTCCTTTGTTGATATCTTCTAATCAGTCGGGCTTTGTGAAGGGTAGGAGTATTTTTGAAAATAATCTTCTTATACAGGAAATAATCACAGATATTAGGAAGAGAGGTAAACCAGCTAATGTGGTCATTAAGCTGGATATGGCCAAGGCATACGACAGGGTGTCTTGGAAATTTCTTTTGCATGTGCTGAGAAAGATGGGATTTGCATAACACTTTAGCAATATGATTTGGAGACTTCTGTCGAATAACTGGTATTCAGTACTAGTTAATGGTCAGGCTTCGGGTTTCTTTCATTCTACTAGATGTGTTAAGAAGGGTGATCCACTGTCACCAGCGTTGTTCATTTTATCAGCCGAGGTGTTGTCAAGGGCTTTGATAGTTTGTTTGAGGATAAGAAATTCATTGGGTATGGCATGCCTAAGTGGTCTACGCCTTTGAACCATCTTGATTATGCTGATGACACGATAATATTTGCTTCTGCTGAGCCATATTCGTTGAAGAGAGTGATGGATGTGTTGAAAAAATATGAGCAGGTTTCGGGACAAATGATTAACAAAGGCAAGAGTTCATTCTATATGCATTCTAAAGTATCAGGTGCCTTAGTCCAGTCTGTGTGTGATATTACAGGTTTTGCAAAGGGAGTATTCCCTTTTACTTACTTGGGGTGCTCAATTTTTCTATACAAGGAGGAAGAAGTGCTACTATGATGATTTGATCAAGAAGGTGAACTCTAAATTGTATTCTTGGAAAGGGAAATTTTTGCCCTATGGAGGTAAGGCAACACTGATTTTCAGTGTATTACGAAGCATGCCCATTCATATGCTTTCAGTGTTGGATCCTCCAAAATATGTACTGGAATATTTGCATAAAATATTTGCAAGGTTTTTCTAAAGTAACAAGGAAGAAGGGAGGAGTAGACACTGGGTTTCATGGAAAAATCTTTGCTTGCCCACAGAAGAGGGTGGTCTAGGCTTCAGATCATTATTTGATGTGTCTAAGGCTCTTTTTGCTACGCATTGGTGGAAATTTCGAACTTTTAGGTCCTTATGAGCTGATTTCATGTGGAACAAGTATTGTAAAAAGGAGTCTCCAACTGTGGTAGAAAATAAAGGTGGTTCTCTTGTGTGGAAAAAGATGCTGGAAGTAAGGAAAGGGGTGAATCATGAAATTTGGTGGCAACTGAAAGGAGGCACTTCTAGTGTCTGGCATGAAAACTGGACTAAGCTAGGTGCCTTATATCATGTTGTACCATATGACTTTATTATCAATGAGAACATTGAAGATGTGTCAGAGTTGATGGCTAATAGGAGCTGGAACGATCAACTATTGAATGAAACATTCCCGAAGGATATTGCCGATCATATTAGGCAAGATATTCACTTTGCTGGAAATGGAGATATCTGCGATAAGCCATGGTGGATGCCTACTTCTTCTGGTAGGTTCTCTGTGAGTAGTGCTTTTGGCTTCCTTAGATGGAGAGTTGATCCACAACTAGAGTACAAATTCATGTGGGTTAAGGGTTTGCCATTTAAGATTTCTTTTTTCATATGGAGGCTTCGGCAGTCTAAGGTGCTAACTGATGATATGTTAAGGAAAATAGGGATCTCAATAGTCTCTAGGTGTTATTGTTGTGTGAATAACCAGCATGAGACTTTGACTCATGTGTTTCTAACAAGTCCGGCTACTTTAAGAGTATGGAGATTTTTTCTAGATGCTGCAAGTATTCAGACACATTTGGTTCAGCTGAGGCAGGCTATTAGAGTTTGGTGGAATTATGACCCATGCTCGAAACTGAAGCCAATATATCAGGCTATGCCTACAATAATTACATGGAGCTATGGAAGAGAAGGAATGTTGTGAAGCATGGAGGTACAGTTTCTGTTAATAGAGTTATTCATGAGGTAAATAAAACTGTATTCTTTCTTGCTAGGGTGAGGTATCCATGGTTGATAGGGATGCCACCTTTAGGGCCGGACATGATCAAGTTCCTAGAGGAGTATAGACCGATACTTGTTACTAAGAGGGTGGCGTGGTAGTCTCCTTTCGAAGGCTGGTTCAAGTGCAATAATGATGGGCTTTCTAAGGGTAACCCAGGTCCTAGTTCTTTTGGTTTCTGTGTGAGAGACTGTGTAGGTGATTTGGTATATGTTAGAAACTACCGACATAGTAGCAGAGGCGAAGGGCATTTTGGAGGGGTTGACATATTGTGTAGAGGAGGAGATTTATCCGTTGATTTTGGAGACAGACTCTCTTGTGATGAAGAAGTTTATAGAAGGAGAATGGGATCCTCCTTCGTGTATTTTGAAGGAAGTTGAGAAGATCAAGGAGTTGAAAGATAACTTTAATGTTATTTTTCAACATGTGCTAAGGGAGGGGAACTTAATGGCAGATTTTTTAGCTAACCTTGTTTTTTCTTTTGCAGGTGAGAGTACATTACTTTCATTCTATGATTTGCCTAGTGCAGGGAGAAAGCTCATTAATATGGACAAAGCTCATATTTCTAATCTTAGGATTAGGATGGCAAATAGGAGAGCTCCGGATTGATAATTATACTCAAGTTGCTTTATGAGTCTTGCTTGCTTAAGGGCTATACATTATCACTCTCCTTCTCAGTGGTATTAGTGTGGTTTCATGCTCATTCTAGGGAGGAATTGATAGTGCATAAGTGCTTGAGTGTAAGTAAGATGATGTTCATTGATTTGCATAGTGTAGTAAATGTTTGTTGGTGGACATCCATAAACTTATCATGGACAACGAGCAACCAGGCGAGACATTTGAGAAGGAGGAGTTGCTAGCCAGAATGTGCTTCAGAACAACGAGCATCGCAGCGAGCTCATGGCCAGGCAGAATTTTGGCTGTTTCAGTCAAGTGTTAGCGGGCAGATTTTGCTCGCTGAAAGCGAGCTTCCCAGCGAGAGCATCTTTGTGTTAGGCAGAATTCGCTCGCTGCCAGCGAGCTCCCCAGCGAGCAGGCGACAAGCAGGCGAGAGTCTTTCTTTGGGCGGGCAGATTTTGCTCGCTCCCAGCGAGCTTCTCATGGAGAGGCGTTTGTTTTGGAGTGAATGGGCAGAAATTTCAAGACCTCAACGAGCTCCCTAGCGAGCTTAGTTGAGGTATTTTGCAGCGGAAAAATTTAAAGGGAGTTAGTACGAGTTTATGCTTGGTTTTATCTCTTGGAGTAGTTGAATGGAAGTGTGTCTCAACATTCATAGTCGCTTTGTTTGGTCTTGAAATTATAGCACCTGGTGAGAGCTAGCTTTGAGGTACTTTCTCGATTTCGACCCTTGGCATGTTAATGTTTATTGACGCGTATTTTCTGAATGCATTCCATAGCTAGTTTGTTAATTATATTAGACATTTAGGTAGCTGGCTTCATCTTTGATTTGCATCTTCGAAGGTGCAACAATGTAATGACTTTGTGAATTTCTTTATAATTATTAATATATTAGCTACTAGGCTCTCTGCCTAGTGGTATATTTGCTTTAAAAAAAAGTTCCTTTAGTTTTTCAAGTGTTATATTCTTTCATTCATGTTACGGGTTTCACACCCACAACAATGCGGGCCCAGCGCTCTCTCTTATTCAATAAAACTACTATTCTACTTTAGTCAGTTTTATATTCAAATCCATCAACGATCCAACTATTCAAAGCCCTATCCATATTTGAGTTGAAGTAGTATCACTTTTATTACAAAGTAGAGTAAACTACTCACTCAAAGCTAGATCACTTCTACTTAAGCCAATAGGCATTATCGTAAGTTAAAATCGTCAGTACAACAATTGCACCAATATGTCGGTGGGGATGCCCGCCCGCATAGTGTTAAGAAAGACTTAAGCACCCGAGTGGACAAGCACATTCACTCTAGCTTGAACGCAAAAATGCCCCTGTTGAATATAACTGGCTAAAGTTATCCCTTTGAGGGTGCGGGCCTTGCCCTAATCGAAAGATGTCTATTATAGATGCAATATAATCCACCACCTACTGGTGCAAACTGGTAATCAGCAGACATACACGCCTGAGCAGGCTCATAATAATACGCTGACATTCTAAGCATTAGAATAAACCAGAGCATCTGTTACCAACTTAATAAAAGCCGCTAACTCTGGGGCGCACATATGTCTCTATAGGCATAACATTATGAAAGCTTAAGTTTTCAAAGGCTATTATTTTAACTACTTACGGCAAGAAAAGCTAAGATCATCACAAGCAAACAACAAATGATGGAAAAAACATTAGAGTGAAAGTTAAAGCCACAAAACGGGCAGACTTCATTCAAATATGACGCCCAAAAACACGAGCAGGAGTTCAAGGCATTGTCGTAAAAAAGGGGGAACTAGTTCTCTCTCAGGGGACTTCCCTCCGTGGCAACACTCTGCGAAGGTCCTGCTTCATCAACTACAGGCTCCCCAGTTGGTAGGTCATCTACTCCTTCACCATTGGCTTCTTCAGAACCATCCTCATCGTCAGATCCTAACTGAGTATCTGCTTGAGCCACCAGCCTGGTCATAGAAGTGATCTCGACAGCTAGGTCCAGGTCAGGGTTTATATGGACCCTATGAAGAGTACCAAGTACAGCAGCCAAGTTCGCACAGTCCATTTTAGCCACATACCTGGCACGCATGGCACTCATTTGTTTAGTCAGCTGGTGGGAGCCGTCCCAGAGTTTATCACGGACCTTCCCTAAGGACGTCACATTGCCTCATAATTTGGCATTCTCATCCTGAAGAAAAGCTGAAAGGCTCCTAGCATCACAGGCTTCCTTCTCGGTAACTTTGGCTCTCTCTTTCATTGCAGAAAACTGTTGCCGGAAACCAACCTCAATTTCCTCCAAGCGAGTCGCCTGGGAAAAATACACTTGTCCCACGACTTTGTCTTTCTGGAGAGATGATGACAAGGCCTCTACTTCCTCCTTGAGAAAAATTTGTACCAACGGCGAGTAACCAAAGATAATCCAAGGTAACATGGCATAAAAAAAGACACAATCGAATGAATAGAGACCACACACAAGGTAAAAACATCCCCAGCCACGTGCACCTCAAGTTAGTCCCGAACATAAGAGTTCAATTCACTGTGAAGACCGCAGCCGACCATGGACTCAAGTTTACATTGTATCACTCACTCAGGGACTAAAAACATTCCAACTATGCCAGTACATTATTACGAGGAACATTATTAGATCGTACATGGACACTCATGTTTACAATTGATAAATAGACAAAACCTTATCCGAGTAGGAGCACATATCAGAATATGTATGGAAAACTTTAGGGTTAGGGAGTGGCATAAAAACACCTTGTATCAATACTTGTGCGATTTCATGCCTCATCGCTTGCTCACTATTGTAAAACAACAGCTTTGTAAAGATTAAGAAGTTATCAAACTTCTTTTGGCTCTCTTTGACTCTCTTGGATCTTCATTCAATCATACTAGCTCTGCTATTTATTCATCTAGTTATTGATTACTCGTGTTATTTGTTTCATATTACGGCTACAACTTGATCAAACGGTCTTAGACTAAATCGTAGATCTAATCGATTAAACCATAACTAATGCTAATATTATTAATTTCTTTTGACTCATATAAATATAAAATCGATTGTTATTTTCTAAATTTATTTTAAGCACATAAAATATTCATGATAAATTGATTGATAAAGAAAGATTTAAGAATTATGTGATTTAACAATTTATTATAGAAATAAAGATGAAAATTGTTAAGCCAATATATAATATAAAAAGATTGTCTAGTTAAACAATAAGATCAAGAAATTATTACGAGATAATAATACTAACATCATAAAATTTAATATCACAAGATTTATACTACTGTAAAATTTACCTTGTTAATAATTTAAATTCTTAACTTTGAAACCTTTAATTGCATCTGACAACTACTTAGAGCCTGTTTGGCCAAGCTTCTGGGGAGCCAAAAGTGTTTATTTTGAAAAATTGAGGTGTTTGGCCAAGCTTCTAGGAGGAAAATAAGTGCTTTTTAGTGGCAGTAGAAGCTATTTTTCTGCTGCGGGGAAGAAGCTGAAAAAATAATTTTTTTTTTCAAAAAGCAAAAGCAGAAGCTGTTTTAAAATTTCTAGCACGTCAAAAATACCCTTACCAAAAATACTTATTTACCTAATTACTACTATTTATTTTTGACCTAATGATTATGATATAAATAATACATTAGTATTTTTTTTCTTTTATGCACACCTACATTATTATTGTTGGAAGTTTTGAATTGAATTGCATCTTTTTTTAAGGTATGAATTTAGAATATTCAATAATAGCTCTACTTAAAAAAATTAAATTAAATATAGAAATTTAATTTATATTTTGGTAAAAATGACACTTACGTCATATGAATAAGTATAGAACTTATTTATCAATTGTTAAATATTACATAAACATATTATATATTTACGTTGATTTATATTTTACTTAGTAATTGAATATAATAAATAAATATTATTTTTAAATAATAATTACACGATCAATGAAGCTAACGAAAGCAAGTCGAGCTAGCTCATTCGAGTCCGAGCTTTGACCGAGTCAAGCTAAATTTTGAATGAAATCTTGCCGAGCTGATATGCCTAGCCTATGCACGCCATTGCAAATATGCATAGTAAATTTGTATTCCCACGTCTGAATTTATGTGACATATTTTTCTTTTTTGTCTTTATATTTATTGAAGTAATAATTTAACTTTATAAAATAATTCATATTCATACAAATTTTTAAAGTTGGTTTTAAACCACAAATTTTGAAAGCCTTATATTTTATTAGTTAAGCTTGGTGTCCAGTCAACCACAAGTGAAATTGAGAGGGTGAGAGTAATATTCTTAGAAAATAATGACTTTTGTTTGTTCGGGGTTGTAGGGTGATTTTTGATGGTTTGATACTCCATTTAGGAAGGGAAACAAGAATTAGCAAGATCAGGGGAGTGGGAGATTCCAAAAATCAGCCATGGGATTTTACAAGACAAGAGTATTATTAGTCTTTTTATTAGTGGGTGGAAAGGTAATTGCAGGTGATTATATCCGTCCTCCGCCCCGCAAAACCTTTCATTTGCCATGGGATTCAAAGCCTTCTTCGCAGGTACAAATATCTTTACCTTGTCAATTAAAGTTGTTTTACACAGTGGTTTTGGGAAATGAATGATGCTAAAATGTACCAAGTAAGGGCACTAACAGCTTAAAGTTGAATTAAAGTGTGCAGTATGACTGTTAGTTGATGATCTATTTGAGTCGAGTACGGTGGTATGGGCAATCTCCGATTGTATCATTAAATCCAAGATGCGTCATTCGTGTAAATAAATAGAAACAGGCGTTGGACTGAGTTTGTCCAGGTTAGCCAATCGCAGACAAATGCTAATTTCGGCCACTTTGTCCTACCAAATTTAATTAAGACTAATAGTTATACTATCAACTTATATCATTGCATTTAAGACTAATAGTTATACTCTGCAGAGGTAACATGGGTTGACTGCTTCCATCTTACTACAACAACAACATACCCAGTATAACCTGGAGTATATATATTCTTTCTTACAGAAAGTTCAGATTGACAATCAATGTATGGATTGATGTGTTGCTTTGTATGACAATTACTGTAATTTAAATACCCTTCCCATGCCCTGGGTTCATTTGATAATGTTGCTAAACCTTGTAAGCTGTATAAATAAAATATAGTTTTTGAATTGTGTTAGTTCAAATTTTTTTAATGTTAACTTAACTTGTCAAGAAACAGTTGGTTTATTGTGGTTCCTTAAGTCATATATTTGTCTTTTGGGTTCACCATTTGAGCATGGACTTCATCAAGGAAATTGGTTTTCCCATTGCAGGTTCACATCTCATTAGCTGGGGACGAACACATGCGGGTCACATGGATCACCATTGATACATCTACTCCTTCTATTGTTGAGTACGGAACATCCCCTGGGAAATACAGTGCTATAGCTCAAGGAGAGAGTACCAAGTATAGTTATCTATTATATAGTTCGGGGAAGATACATCACACTGTGATTGGACCATTGCAAGAGAATACCACATATTTCTACAGATGTGGAGGAGAAGGTCCTGAATTTCAGCTTAAAACTCCACCCTCTAAGTTTCCAGTTACTTTTGCTGTGGCCGGTGATTTGGGCCAGACTGGATGGACTAAATCAACTTTGGACCACATAGGCCAATGCAAATACGATGTTCATTTGCTTCCTGGTGACCTTTCTTATGCTGATTATCTACAATATAAGTGGGATACATTTGGTCAACTGGTTCAGCCGCTTGCTAGTGCTAGGCCATGGATGGTGACAGAAGGGAATCATGAAAAAGAAAGCATACCATTTCTAAAGGATGGGTTTGTCTCTTATAACTCAAGGTGGAAGATGCCATTTGAGGAGAGTGATTCCACTTCAAATCTCTACTATTCATTTGATGTTGCTGGCGTTCATATCATTATGCTCGGTTCATATACTTCTTATGATGAGTACTCTGATCAGTATAGCTGGCTGAAGGTTAGATGAGCTCTCATTTATTCCTAAAATGGAAAACTCTGTATGCATGAAGAAATATATGATAAAATCAGAGTAACCATGAGAGAAGTAATTTTCTTTGTTTTACACTTTCACTTATGACATTTGAGGAATTTCCAAACCTTAGGAAGTGCCACCGTGAAGCTGAAAATAATTCGTTTGCGTATACATTCAGATTCATAGATATTTTTTCCCCCATTGTTATATTAAGACTCTTTAGGACTTGCATAGATGTAGTGATGAGTGAATGACGTGAAGTATGTAGCATTTTTAAGTGGTCGGACTAAGAATCTGAATTCAGGATTAGAGGCCAACACGTTGATTATGCTCTACATTTTCCTGGCCAAAGCTGCGTAGTTACATTACTATGAGTGAATACATGTTGATTATCCTCTACATTTTCCTGGCACAAAAAACACCTAGAAGTCATGTTTATTCCCCTCTTCTTGATATTCTCATGAGTAAGGCAAGCTTTCCTAGATACCAACCAGCTGAAGCAATTGATGTTAAAAGGTGTATTGGCTTTCCATATACCTTCCATGGTCAAGAAAGCTATTGTTGACGAATCAAGAAAAGCATGATAAGCAGAAGCTAACTGTAAACTTCCCTTTGCAATCACTACTCCACTTTAAGGTGTCAGCCTCATTTGATAAACTCTGAAATGGTTCCCTCTTAAGTAACTCTGCAACTCTTTCCACCTCCCAGTCATTCAAATATATCCTAAAGAAAAGATCCCATCTCTGTGTCGTCTATACCTGTTCATTAGAACTCCTGGTATTGTGAATTGGGAGGAATGATCAGGAAACGTTTCTTTCAGAGGTCCATGGCCCAACCAAATGTCCCTCCAAAAGGAAGCTTTCTTCTATTTCCTCCTCGAATCTTCACATTGTTGTGAAAATCTGCCCAAAAGGAACTACTGGACTTCCAAACACTTACTCATATCTGGAAAAACTGGTCTTGTGATCCAGTGCCCCTGATTTCCATATTTATGAGATACTACGTCCTTCCATAAAGATGGTTCCTTATTACTGAATCTCGATAGCCACTTCATTAGGAGAATTTGTTGTGTACTCTCTAAGTTTTTGATTCCCAAGCCTCCTACTTTCTTTCTAAAAATGCAGCTTTTCCAGTTCACTATATGGAAACATTTACCTTCCTTATTTCCTTCCCAAAGAAAGTTTCTCCTCTGCGAGTCTAATCAGAGCTTCTTTATGTAATCTTTCTAAATCTACAGCTTAGGATACAGGAAAACTTTTTTCTATTTGCATTCAATATTACCACTAGAAGTTTCCCGACATTATCAAAGTTGACTTGCTGGCTGATCTTAATTACTTCCATGATCAGGAGCACTTCATGAAGAGTTTGAATGCCACCTTTGTGGCACTGATTCCTAAGAAAAACGGGGCCAAAAAGTTGAAGGATTTCAAACCAATTAGCTTAGTAGGAAGCTTTTACAAAATCCTTTCAAAAGTGTTAGCTGGAAGATTGAAAAAAATCATGGGAAAACTCATATGTCACATCAGTTAGCTTTTATTTCGGGAAGGCAGATTACTGATGCATCGTTAATTGCTAATGAATGCGTCGATACAAGATTGAAACAGGGTTCCCGGGGAATTCTTTGCAAATTGGATATTGAAAAAGCCTTTGATTCATGTTCATTGGAATTTCTTGGTTAATATGCTCAAAGAGTTGGGCATCGGTTCTAAATGGATTAATTGGATTCACTTCATGATCTCCACGGTCAAATTTTCTGTGCTCGTCAATGGCTCTCCACAAGGATTTTTCTCATCACATAGAGGTCTTAGACAAGGGGATTCGCTTTCTCCTTTTCTATTCCTCTTAGTTATGGAGGGGTTGAGTTCAATGTTGAAAAAAGCAACTAATTTGGGTTGGATCAAGGGCTTTGTAGCGAATCATCGGAGTTCTAGTTCCCTGAAAATATCTCATATATTATTTGCAGATGATGCCCTTATAATGTGTGATGCTAAGGTTGAACAAGTGCTCTATTTGAGAATTATTCTGTCGGCTTTCGAATTGGTTTCTGGGCTCCATGTGAATTTTGCAAAGAGCTAGCTTTTCCCTATCAATGAGGTCCCCGATCTTCAGTTCTTTGCTGATATTTTAGGTTGTGGCGTCGATTCTCTTCCGAATTCATACCTAGGCCTTCCTTTGGGTGCTAAGGCAAGCTCTATTACAATATGGGATGGTGTTCTGGAAAAATGTGAGAGGAAGCTTTCTGCTTGGAAGAGACAATACTTATCTCTTGGGGGTCGTGTGGTTCTTATCAACAGTGTTCTCAGTGCTTTACCTACCTATACCATGTCTCTCTTCCCTATCCCTTCTAAAATCGCAAAAAAGATTGGATAAAATTCGGAGTGACCGCCTGGCTTCAGGCGCCCGGAGCTAGGCGCTCCTCCTCAGTCGAGGCGCTCCGCCTGGCCCTGAAGCGTGGGGTTTCCTCCTTCAATTGAACTCCAATGCATGATCTTCAAATTATCTCCAGAGCTCGTATCATCAAGGCCCTTCCAAATCAAGTATAAGTGAACATCATGGATTGCTTTGGCTTGGCTTGGCTTGGCTTCGAGTAAAGGGCCTTGTGGTGGTTTGCCCCGCATCATCCTACCCTTCTTGAGAAGATTTCGTCCTCGAAATTAAGACATCATCCTCCACGGCATCATTACGTACATCAAAAGGAACCAAGTCACTAACATTGAAAGTATTTGAAACATTGTGCTCACCGGGTAAATCGATCGCATAGGCATTGTTGTTGATCTTGGAGAGCACTTAGAAGGGTCCATCTCCTCGGGGTGCTAACTTCCCTTTCCTAAGGTTTGGAAATCTCTTTGCGGAAGTGCACCTACACCCAATCCCCTTTCTTGAGTTCCGATTTCTTCCTTCCCTTGTTCTTCTTGAAGGCAACCTTTGCATAGGCTTCCTCCAATCGCTTCCTTGCCTTGGCATGGATTTCAAGCATTGCCTTAGCTTGGCTTTCACCTTCAAAACTAACAACCATTTCCTTGGGCAAAGGGGTTAGATCAAGTGGAATCAAAGAATTAAAACCATAAAAGCACTCAAATGGAGTCAAGCCAATCATGCTATGCAATGTACGGTTATATGCAAACTCCATAAGAGGCAATTTTTCAACCCAAGTCCCGGCCTTACCTCGGGTCATGGCTCTAAGTAGAGCACCCAAAGTTCGGTCCACCACCTCGGTTTGACCATCCGTTTGAGGGTGGTGGGACGTAGAAAACAACAACTTGGTGCCAAGAACACCCCAAAGACATCTCCAAAAATGACTAAGGAACTTAGAGTCCCTATCACTCACAATTGTTTGAGGCACACCATGCAATTTTAACACATTATCAATGAACAAAGAAGCTACATATTGTGCATCATGACTCTTTTTACAAGGGATAAAGTGAGCCATTTTGGAGAACCTATCCACGACAACATAAATGCTATCATGTTCCTCCTCAGACCGTGGCAACCCAATAACAAAATCCATAGAAATATCTATCCACGGGCTAGTAGGAATAGGAAGAGGAGTATACAAACCATGGGGATTAGATTTGGACTTAGCATACTTGCAATCCAAGCAAGTTTTGCAAAGTCTCTCCACTTGCAATCCCATCTTTGGCCAATGGAATTGCTCCATGAGAATGGCCAATGTTTTGTTTCTCCCAAAGTGACCCATTAAGCCCCACAATGTGCTTCACGAACAAGCAACTCCCTCCATGAGGACTCGGGCACACAGACTCTACCATTTTTAAAGATATAGCCGTCAACCCATTGGTACTTCTCAACTTTTTCTCCCTTCTCAAGAGCTTCATGAATGCTCTTTAGCTTAGGGTCTTTAGTATACATCAACTTAATACTCTCAAAACCCATGAGCTTGGAAGCAAGAGTGGTGGCAAGAACAAACTTTCGAGAAAGTGCATCGGCCACAACATTGTCTTTTCCTTTCTTGTAATGAATCGCATAGGGAAAAGACTCAATGAACTCTACCCATTTGGCATGACTCTTGTTCAATTTTTGAAGATATTCAGAGAGAAGGAAAATTCTTCTATTATTTCTGAATGAATATTACAACCTATGAAAAGGTATATTTATACAATGAGTCCTAGGGCTAAACAAGGAAACATAACTAATTACAATACAATAAGGAAGAAGATAATTCTATAATAACTATCAACACTCCCCCTCAAGTTGGTGCAAAGATGTTGCGCATGCCCAACTTGCAAACCAAAGTATGAAAATCCTTTTTGCTGAGACATTTTGTGAGCACATCTGCCAGTTGTTGTTCTGATGGAACATACAACAAATTCAAGGTACCATTAGCAACCTTTTCTTTAATGAAGTGTCGATCAATCTCAACATGCTTTGTTCGATCATGCTGGACAGGATTTTGAGCAATACTGATTGCAGCCTTGTTATCACAATACAAGGAAAGTTTTCCTTTTCCAAACATTCTCAATTCCTTTAGTAACCTTCGTAGCCAAAGAAGTTCACAAACCCCTTGGGCCATAGCTCTATATTCAGCTTCAGCATTGGATCTAGCAACAACACTTTGCTTCTTACTTCTCCAAGTAACTAAGTTCCCTCCTACGAAAGTACAGTAGCCAGTGGTAGATCTTCTATCATCTAAAGATCCAGCCCAATCCGCGTCTGTAAAGGCTTCTATTAGGAGGTGACCATGCTTAGAGAAAAGCAAACCTCCATGGAGCAGACGTCAGATATTGTAAGATGTGGAAGACAGCTTGCATATGAGGATCTCGGGGATCATGCATATACTGACTAACCAAACTAACTGAATAGGCTATGTCTGGTCTAGTGTGAGAGAGATAAATAAGTCTCCCAACCAACCTCTGATATCTCCCTTTGTCAACTGACTCTCCAATCCCTGCTTGTAACTTGTGATTACTTTCAATGGGCGATTCAGCTGGCTTACAACCTAGCATACCAGTTTCTTTCAAGAGATCCATAATATACTTCCTTTGGGAAATAAAGATCCCTTTATTTGATCTAGCCACCTCGATTCTCAAGAAGTATTGGAGTTTTCCTAGATCCTTGATTTCAAATTCCTTTGCCAACAGCTTCTTCAATCGGGTCATCTCCTCTTTGTCATCTCCTGTCATTACAATGTCATCAACATAAACTATGAGAAGAGTGAGTTTACCCTTTTTATGCCTTATGAAGAGGGTATGATCAGCAATACTTTGTCTGTAGCCAAAGGAGATCATAGCTTTGCGGAATCTGTCAAACCACGCTCTAGGCGATTGCTTCAACCCATACAAGGCTTTCTTCAGTTTGCACACCTTTCCTCAACTCTGTTCAGTATTAAATTCGGGAGGGATCTCCATATACACTTCTTCTTTTAAATCTCCATGAAGAAATACATTCTTTACATCAAACTGCTGTAAGTCCCAATCCAGATTAGCTGCACAAGATAAAAGGATTCTTATGGTGTTCATTTTTGCAACTGGAGCAAATGTCTCTTGATAATCCACTCCATAAGTTTGAGTGAATCCCTTAGCCACCAATCTTGCCTTGAATCGCTCAATCGAGCCATCAGCTTTATGCTTCACAGTAAAGACCCATCTGCAACCAACCAGCTTCTTGGCCAGTGGTTTAGTGACAAGTTCCGAAGTGTTATTTTTTGACAAAGCCTTCATTTCTTCAATCATAGCCTGCTTCCATTTAGGATCTGCAAACGCTTCCCTCCAATTCTGGGGAATAGACACAAAAGAAATAGACAAGACAAAAGCTCTATAGGAGGGAGATAAGGGATGTTTGGTAGTGCAAGTTCTGACACCTTTTCTGTGAGCAACAGGCAAGTTTAACTCATTAGGAAAAGTAGGTAACTCACCAGTAGAAGAGGATTCAGCTTCAGCAGATTGCATGATGGCTTCTTCTGCTTCTTGAGCTGCTTTCTTTTTCCTCGAGTAAGTTTTCAAACCAGGTACATCCAAAAGGCCATGTAAACGCCCAACAGTCTCCCCATCAATAGTCTCCCCCTCAACAGTCTCACCCTGAACTCTATCTGCGGTATCAACCTCAAGAGGTTGAACAAAACTTGGGAGGATCATCTCTTCTTCCTTATTATTCTCCCCCTGAAGAGGTGATTGTGCAGAACTGAAATAGGGCTCAAATTCTCGAAAGGTAACATCCATGTTGACAAAGACTTTCCTAGAAGGAGGATGATAGTATTTGTACCCTTTTTGAGTAGGAGAATACCCAATAAACACACATTTAAGGGCTCTAGGATCAAGTTTTTCAGACTTCCTAGAGTGAACAAAGCAGACACATCCAAAAACCTTTGGAGGAATAGTGTATTCATTTTTTCCTTTCAAAGCTTCAAGTGGACTTAGAAAATTGAGGGTTTTAAGTGGCATTCTATTGATAAGATAGGCAGCTGCTAGTATGGCATCCCCCAATAAGTTTTTGGTAAATTCATTGTAAACATAAGAGATCGTGCCGCTTCTAACAAATGTCTATTCTTTCTTTCAGCAACCCCATTTTGAGCACTAGTGTAAGGACAACTAGTTTGATGAATTATCCCATTAGATTCCAAATAATCACCAAACGTTTTATTCATATACTCTGTTCCATCGTCAGTTCGCAAGATTTTTACCTTAGCATCAAATTGAGTGCATATCATCTTATGAAACGACTGAAAGCAAGAGAAAACTTCACTTTTGGCTTTTAGCAAATATACCCAAGTCAACCTAGTAGAACAATCAATAAAAGTAACAAACCATTGACTCCCAGACAAAGAAACTGTTTGAGTTGGACCCCATACGTCAGAATGAATAGTCGAGAAAGGAATTGTACTTTTATTATCACTCAAAGGGTAAGAGTTTCTAGTATGCTTGGAAAATTCACAAGCATCACAAGACAAAGACTCAAAGTCAGTCTTAGAAAACAAACTAGGATATAACTTCTTTAAAACAAAAAAAGATGGGTGCCCCAACCGCTATGCCACTGAACTATTTCTTGGTTGACAACCTTATTTCCTCCAAAAAATGCTTTACCAGAGTCTCTACTTCCCTCAATCATGTATAAGCCATCATGCAATCTACCACTGCCAATCGTCTTCCCTGTTTGAAGATCCTGAAAAACACAATGATCAGGGAAGAACTCGATTTTACAGTTTAGGTCTTTGGTGATGGAACTAATAGATAACAAATTAACAGGAAACTCAGGTACATGGAGAACAGATGATAAGGTAATATTGGGTGTACACATAATAGAACCTGTTCCAGAGATAGGAGCTAAAGACCCATTGGCTATTCTGACATAATCGTTTTTGAGACATGGAGAGTAGTTTTGAAAGCTTCTAGAGGACCCTGTCATGTGTCTATTCGCACCAGAATCAATAATCCAAGAATTTAAGTGAGCAGTAAAGACAGTACTTGATTGCACATAATTGGATGTTGCCACAGATGGAGAGTAAAGTTTGGACAGACTGTTCATCTTTATGTCTCCAATAAGTCAAAAATATCACACCAACTAAAAAGTATACCTTGAACCAACTAGATCTTTAGAAACAGTGGCCGGAAAGTTAAAAAACAAAAACTCGCCGGAAAGTGACTGACTTGTCGGAAAGATCTGAAAACTGTATGGGTAAGCTCGGAATGGTCCAGCGACCCCAACCCAACAAAAAAATTCTGGAAAAAACTCGCCGGAGATGGCTCACGCGCCGGCGCGTGGTCGCCGGAGCTGGAGGTTCCGGTGGCTCGTGAGGGCGCATGAAGGGTGTTTTCCGGCAGGGGTTAGCTGGGGTTTGTTCGCAGGTACAAGCGGAAGCTTTTGGTACTTTTAGATTTTTCAGAAACCAACGAATAAATTAATTTAAGCGGACAGCCACCGGAGGAAGAAAAAACTTGACCTCTTAGAGTGACACGTGAAATCCTAGGCTGCAAAAGGCAGCGGGCTCTGATACCATGAAGATTTTCAGAGAGAAGAAAAATTCTTCTATTATTTCTGAATGAATATTACAACCTATGAAAAGGTATATTTATACAATGAGTCCTAGGGCTAAACAAGGAAACATAACTAATTACAATACAATAAGGAAAAGGATAATTCTATAATAACTATCAACAATTTCTCTTGGCCTCTAAGATGCTTGAGTGACTCATGGTCACTCTTGATCACAAATTCCCTAGGCCATAGATAGTGTTGCCAATGAGCTAGAGCTCTCACAAGGCCATACAACTCCTTGTCATACGTGGAGTAATTCAAGGTTGCGCCCTTCAACTTTTCACTAAAGTAGGCAACGGGTTTCCCTTCTTGCATGAGAACACCCCAAATACCCACCCCCGAGGCATCACATTCAACCTCAAATGCCTTTCCGAAGTCGGACAATTGCAACAAAGGGGCGGTACTCAACCTACTTTTCAACTCTTGGAAAGCCTTCTCTTTGAGGCTCTCCCGACACAAAGGCCTTGTCTTTCTTCACCAACTCGGTGAGTGGTGCGGCAATGGTACTAAAGTCCCTCACAAAGCGCCTATAGAAACTAGCAAGGCCATGGAAACTCCTAACAGAAACGGTAGTAGGAGTTGGCCGATCTCTAATAGCTTCGACTTTGGACTCATCGACCTCTACGCCATTGGCACTAACAACAAAGCCAAGAAAGACAACCTTTTCAACACAAAAGGCACACTTCTTAAAATTGGCATAGAGCTTTACGGCTCTTAGCACTTCAAGAACTTGACTCAAGTGGCCCACATGGTCATCTATTGATTTGCTATATATCAAGATATCATCAAAATAGACGACCACAAACTTGTTGATAAACGGCTTTAAGACATGGTTCATTAACCGCATGAAAGTGCTAGGTGCGTTGGAGAGGCCGAAAGGCATCACTAACCATTCATAGAGACCAAACTTGGTCATGAATGCGGTTTTCCACTCATCACCCGGTTTCATCTGGATTTGGTGGTAGCCGGACCTAAGATCTATTTTGGTAAAGACACTAGAACCACTCAATTCATCAAGCATGTCATCAAGTCTAGGAATGGGATGAAGATACTTTACCGTTATCTTGTTGACCGCACGACAATCAACACATATCCTCCATGTCCCGTCCTTCTTTTGCACAAGAATGACCGGTACGGCACACAGACTCAAGCTTTCGCGAACCAAGCCTTTGTTGAGCAACTCATCCACTTGCTTTTGCAATGCCTTTGTATCCTCGGGATTGCTCCTATAGGCCGGCTTATTTGGGATTTGGGACCCGGGGACAAAATCAATTTGGTGTTCAATCCCCCTCAAAGGAGGAAGTCCACTTGGCATCTCTTCCGCGAACATGTCCTAAAAAACCTTCAAGATATTCTCAATAGCACGCAAAGGGTTAGGGTTAGAAAAATAATCACTATCCGAATTTAGAACCATACCTTTGTGCACTAGGCAAATGAGCATTTTGGTGCCATCATTTCCTCTCAAATACTCACCCGATTGCATCATGGCACAAATGCTACCGGTCATAGAAGATGGAGTGGTAAGGCCCTCGGCCAAAGGCTTAGTCTCCACTACGGACTTAGCCTTAGCCGCTTCTCTCAACTCTTTCATGCGCCTATAGTCATCACTCAATTGTTTAGGCGTCAAGGGCATGAGCACATATTTCTTACCCTCATGTATGACCATGTAAGTGTTGGCTCGGCCATCATGTACCACACTCCTATCATATTGCCAAGGCCTACCAAACAATAAGTGGCAAGCTTGCATTGGCACCACATCAAACATAAGCTCGTCTTGATAGTTCCCAATCTTGAATTTTATCAAGACTTGCTTCACCACCTTCAACTCCCCACATTCACTCAACTATTATAATCGGTAGGGGCTTGGGTGTTTAAGGGTAGGCAATTTCAATTGTGAGACCAAAGTTTGGCTCACCACATTAGCACAACTACCCGAATCTACAATCATGGAGCACACTTGTCCCTTCACCCTACACCTAGCAGGGAACAAATTCTCCCTTTGCACATCTACCTCCTCCTCGCTCATCATGGCACTCAAACTACGACGTACCACTAAGAACATGCTAGGGTCATCACCCTCCGCCACATCCTCTTCTCCCTCAACTACCTCACCATCCTCAACAACCTCTCTCTCGGGCTCACTTTCCTCCTCATACACCAACCCATCATCCATGATTATCATTGTTTTTTGGGTGGGGCAATTTTTGGCCAAGTGGTCATATCCTTTACACTTGTGACATTGAAAAGAAGAAGAAGAAGGAGTATTTAATTGAGTTTTAGAGGTACCTCCCACTTCTTTGAAGTCGCTTCTGGGAGTGGCCTTCTCAAAAGGCTTTTCACATCACGGCTTCCACTAGCACCACTTGTGTTCGGGCTTTTCCATTCCTTGGGTCGAGTCATTGGAGTAGATTTAGTACTCCTATAGCGAGGAGCTTTCTCTTCCCTGAGCCACTTTTCGGCTTCAACCGCGGCATCACAAACATCTTGAAGAGAATGAAAGATGTGTAGCCTCAATTGAAAAGCAATCTTCCGGCTCAAACCATTCTTGAATCGGATGATAGCTTGCTCCTCATCTTCCGTTTCCATGTCAAGGGCCATTCGGTTCTTTTCAAATTCATTGAAGTATTCATCAACCGATTTGAAGCCTTGTTTCAACTCGTAAAGCCTCTTGAGTTGCTTTTGCCTATACTTGGGTGTCACATATTTGGTGCTCATCACTTCTTTCAATTCCTCCCAAGCAATATTCATGGGCATTCCAACTCGTCTTCTTGACCTCTTGACGGATTCTCATCATGTGGAAGCATACGACTCAAATGAAGCAATGGCATATGTGGCTTTCTTTTCCTCGGACATGTCGTTTGAATCAAATTACGGCTCCAATTGGACCTTCAACTTAAGAACTTTTCTGGATCACTAGTCCTTTTGAAAGGTGGGATAGTGATCTTCACACTATTAAGGTCTGGCGGTCCGCCTGGAATTTGTCAAAATTTGGACAGGAAGTTTCTTGGGCGGAGCGCCTAGGGCTTGGGCGGTCTGGCTGAGCCTGGTGCTTCAGCTTGTCAAGAACACGAAATGTGATGATTTGCAACCATTTTTTCAAACGATTTCAAGGCGTTTTTCGATTTAAATGATACCCAAAGGTGTTTTACACTACTACAAACAAACCCAAATGATTTTTAACAACAATCAACCAACAACGATCTTGATTCAAGATTTTTGAGCAAATTTTTCAAGGGTTTTCAAAAATTTTGAGATTCAAAAATTTCGATTCTCAAACCGCAACACCAAATGATGTTATGGGGGTATCAAAACTACGGGTTAACATCATAGAACAATCTCCGATATCAAACATCCAAGAAATCATTACAACAAACTAAATTTTTGTGATTTTCAACTTTTTGAATTTTGTTTCTTTTTCAATTTTTCAAGAACAAACACATGTATAACAACAAGAACAAGATAAAAACACTTCGAACAAGGAACGAGGGTTTGTAGAAACAACACCCGAGCTCGAGCCTTGCTCTGATACCAACTGATAAGGAGGGGAACTACGGAAGCGATAAATAAAGATAAAAGCGAGACGCAACTTACGAGGTAGCACCAAGGAACGATGTCTTGATACACCCTCGTTCGGGTCAAGTAGTTACTACGCTATGCAACTATCCTCAAGAGACACCTGGGCCTTGCTAATAGAATGATCAAGGAGGATTGAAGATTAACTTGGATTCTTCCAATTGATTCAAGCCAGAACATTACAAGGTTTAGAGAGAGTATTTCTCATCAATGTTATAATTCAAGGTAGGTTAAAATGACATAAATGAGCTAAGAGAGTATTTATAGCTCTCAATACAATGTTATGGAATGTCTAAAATGCCCTCAGCTATGTTGAAACACATTAGAACACTTAGGGCTAATTTAGGTAGTTCACACAAAATGTTGGAGGCTTCAGCGTGTTGGGCGCTCCGCCTGGTGGAGTTGCTGACCAAAAGGCTGGGCGCTCCGTCTAGTTGGTCAGGCGCTCCGCCTGGTTTGCCTTACTTCTGGGCGGTCCGCCTGGCTTCAGGCGCACCTCCTGGGCGCCAAGGAGCTAGGCGCTCCTCCTCAGTCTGGGCGCTCCTGCGCTCCTCCTGGCCCTGAAGCGTGGGGTTTCTTACTTCAATTGAACTCCAATGCATGGTCTTCAAATCATCTCCGGAGCTCGCATCATCAAGGCGCTTCCAATTCAAGTATAAGTGAGCATCATGGATTGCTTTGACTTGGCTTCGAGTAAAGGGCCTTGTGGTGGTTTGCCCCGCATCAAACCAGCACTTACTTTATGCTGGTTTTTCTAATATAATACTACTCTACTATTACTTATCAAAAAAAAAAAAAAAAGCTCTAGCATTGTCAGTATATTATATGAGGAAACTAAGAATCTCTTCACAATTCATACTTACTTGAAAATCACAGTGACCTACTTTCTAATTTTAGTTCAATTACTGGACCTTGAAATGCAGGCTGATCTTCTAAAAGTGGATCGTAAAAGAACACCTTGGTTAGTTGTGTTATTCCATGTGCCCTGGTATAATAGTAATAAAGCCCATCAAGGTGAAGGTGATGACATGATGGCAGCTATGGAGCCTTTGCTGTATGCTGCTGGTGCAGATTTAGTGCTCACTGGACATGTTCATGCTTATGAGCGCACAGTATGCCTGCATTACTTGTACTGTTTCAGTGTTTCTCCTTGATTCTTAACCTAATTGCGTGCTTCTTCGTCAACAGAGACGAGTTTACAATGGTAAACCTGATTCTTGCGGTGCTGTCCACATAACAATTGGTGATGGAGGAAACAGAGAAGGTCTAGCACACAAGTAAGTATTCCTTGTAGTAATTCTCCTTTCAGGTTGAGCACAATGCACATTAACCATATAATGTAGCATCAGCTGGTTAATTCTTAAACAATCATGTGTATTCTCTGTGGAGTGGAATTTTTTCTGTTCCTGGATTTAGCTCAAGAGGTTTTCCACTGTAGTTGAGCAACTTTGAAACAAAGAGAAAGTAAAAGTGAAAAGGCAAGCACTCATACCAGGGTTTGTGAAGCCGAAGGCTCACTTTAAACTCTTATGTAAACTTAATCAAGTACAACCCCATAGGAAAGAGAAGTTTCTCTCTCCTCTTTAATTTTGAGTTCCAGAAGTTTGAAGGTGCTAGTATAGTTACCCTTTTCCTGTTCTGTGTTGATAACTGTAGTTAAATATAAGTGTGTGTTAGGATATGACATGAAGTTTACTCTTGGCACCTTCAACAGGTACAAACAACCTCCACCCGAATGGTCAGTCTTCCGTGAAGCAAGCTTTGGTCATGGTGAACTTAAGATGGTTAATTCAACTCATGCCTTTTGGAGTTGGCACAGGAATGATGATGATGAACCAGTGAGGTCTGATGAGGTTTGGATAACCTCATTGATTGGTTCAGGATGCAATAGTGGAGACAGCCATGAACTAAGAAAGATTCTCATGGCCTCTTAGACCCTGCATTCAGCTAAATTCTATAGGCATGTGGATATGTAGTCAGGTGATTGTTTGTACTACTGTTACCTTTTGGTGCTCGAATTGGTCTAATATCCTGGTCCATTTTGACCCCGGCAACCACATACGAAAACCCAGCACCTGCATCAAGATTAGGTGACTTATTTTTCAGTTATCTGGAGAAAGGACCATACGGAATGTGTTGACAAGTCCAGGCTCTTATTTCCGAACAATACCTGATTTTGGCTGTAAATAATTTATACAACAGTACCTGTTGCTTCTCAGTGATTTCCTCAGGACAAATAATACAATTCAATTGTATATTTACATGTTAACCAACCTCTTTGCTGACCATGTTGCAGTAATTGCGAGTGTTCTTTGCTTGTATTATGTTTGTCAATATTTCTACAATATGTTTCAAGGGGGTGACATACATGTCACAAGACATACTTGATGCACATTATATAAACATCTAAAGAGCGAACGCTAGTTACGCTATTGCTCTGGGAAGTAGCATATAATCATAAGATTAATTCAATTTAACAGTTGTTATTGAACAATCATATAGAAATAGCAGTAGTTGGAGAATCATCGTTGATCCCCCCACTTTGCCCCAATCTCTTATTTATGCATAGCTTAATAGTTTGAGGGTAACAATTGCGCCATCCTTTTCAATACTAAGAGCAATAGCGGCCATTACATAATCACCCAGAACCACTATTCTCATTTGCTTTCTATCTTGTGCACTATAGAAACTCTTATTGAAACGTGTCTAGATGGGGTAAAGCTGATATTAAAAATTCATGACTAGTACAACCGTGCAGGATTAATAGGTGTTGTTATATCATATCCACACCCAAGTTGCAATTTTCTTTTGTAATATTTGTGCTATCATTGGTCTCACATGGACAATCTTCACCTTCCACATTCAAATTGTCAGAACCCACTTCAACATTTAATATGTATGCTACAATTGGGAGTCGGACATACCATTATTATTATTATTTTTTTTTTATTGTTAACAAAAGTACAAATGGCGTGTGGGCTGCCCACAGGAGCACAGTGGGTCAAGTGTCAACTAGGACCAGATGTGTGTCTTTACAATATTACCCTCGCATAGTGACACGACCCAGAATCTGGCTAGGCCGTGCGGGCACCCGACATCCTCCCCTAAACCCGTCGGGCAAATCCTTACCAATTAAATTAGGAAAATGAATATAAATCCAACTCATAAATAAGAACAAGACTTGAAAAAAAACACAGACATATTGATACCTCTAAGCTGTATAAAAGAAATTACAGCTGACTACCCAACATACTAGGTTTAGGGCTATCCAGACTAGACATCTAAGAGTAGGAAAGAAGACAGATACTTCCTGAAGGGAGCAAAATGCAACTGAAATAATAAACACAAAACTGGTGGCCATCCTGAATAAAAGCTGGCTCACCCTGACAGCTGAAGTCGTCTTCGCTCTTTCACAACGTGGCAAACTCAATCCTGGAGCGAACCTGCCGAAACGAAATAGATAGACAAAAACAAACAACAAATAAGGGTGAGTCAAAAGGACTCAATAAGTGGGGCAGACTAGCCACCTCAAAGAATAGGATAGCTAGCCAGGGAGAAGAAACAGATAAACGAAATTTCTCTTATTTAAATTATAAAAAGGCAGAGCCAGATAATAACCGGAAACACGTATGAAACCATAAACTCAACCAGGAATACTAGCCAGAAACATATCAACAAATAAGCAATGCACGTATAAGCAGAACAGTAGTTATGTACCACAAGTCTACACAATGGTATGAAATGAAATGAAATGAGATGAAATGAAATACGATGCAAAGGGTCATATGTGCCCGTAATCCCATCCCCAAGCGGAATACTCCTGCATTCGAGGGGAATCCAATCTGATAACCAACTGGAACGGAATACTCCTGCACCCGATATAATATAAGCCAGAGGCGGAATACTCTTGCACTCTCTTGGGTCGGAATACTCCTGCACCCGATATAATGTAAAGGTGAGGCGGAATACTCCTGCACTCAGTATCTGACATAAGAGCTGAATACTCATGCTCCTGGGTCGGAATACTCTTGCACCCAAAATGATATAAACCAGAGGCGGATTACTCCTGCACTCTCCCGGGGCGGAATATTCATGCACCCGATAAAATGTAAACTAGAGGCGGAATACTCCTGCACTCTCCTGGGGCGGAATACTTCTACACCCAATATGATATGCAATGTAATGCATATGAATGACATATAATGCATATGAATGCAATGTGATGCAATAATAACCCTTCACTGGCGCGGGACTCTCATCGACAGCCGGGAAGTAGATGCCAACTCACATCCAGAGTAAAATGCTAAGATACTCAATGCAATACCAACAACAGGACATAACATATAATATACAATGTAAATCCAAAGCTAAGGCGTAATGAGTACGCCTATCTATAGCTACACACGTAAGAAACACGTGGTAGAAAATCCACGAGGCCAGGTGCCTCCAAAGAAATGGATATAAACACTACCTTGTTCCAAAGCTAGCACTGCTACTCAACAACCGCATTCTCTTTTGGATTCATTTCCAAACGATCCTGCTTATTCAATAAGCAGAAAATATATCAAATTAGGCTAAATGCTTCATTCCTCACATCTTAGGGCAATCCGGTTAGGAACCTGATACCCTATTCGCATACGCAATACGTAGGCCAGGCCTATGTACAGGGTTTAAGGTCACATAACCAAACCCTAAATAAATTACATTTATATGTTGCCCATAACTCACTGAGTACGAATATATAATCAATTCCATTATCGGGGTCCAATTGACCCTTTAAACTATTAATTGAATTTATTAAACTGATGTCTAATATCCCAATTTTTACCGTCAAAATATATTCAAACACACGCAATAAACTAAAATAATGCATTAAGATCATTACCTGAATGTTTCGGGGCGAAAATTCTATCTTTTTCCGGCTCTTTTCTCATTTTCTGGTATTTTTTCGTTGTGGCATCTCTGTTTCTCGTTCATGTTCCTTTCTCTGTTTCTGATATCGTCCTTAGCTAACCGCCTATTTATATTTCTTTCTTTCCTTTATTGTTTTGTCTTTTCCTTTTATATTTTCTCTTTTCTTTTATTTCATTTTCTTTTCTTTTCTTTTATTTTCTCGACGAAAATTAAAACGGAACTCTACAAAATTCGAAATAATTCCAAATTTCTCAAGCAAGTTATAAAAAATATATATAGCATATTCACTAAGGCGGATCTCAAATCGGATTTCCGAAACTCAAGATGCGAATTTAAATGGAAAAAAGGTCAAATTATTTAACTTTCGGCATTTTAGTGGAAACTAGCCGAACAACCTCGAAATTCACTTTCGAAAAATCACAAAAGTCATAAATAATCATACGAAACTAACGGCGCCTTCGGATTTCGAATCGGAGCTCATTCGCCAAAACCGAGCTCGAAAATCTCTTTTTAATATTTATCGACAATAAAAATTGAAACCTTCTTCCGATGCCTACCAAACGAGGTCTGATTTAGCTCAAATTTTACAGATAAGTCCCAATGGACCTTACGAAGATTTTAAAATTATCGGCACGCTAATCGGAGCCCTAACTTCCGAAACGACTGCCTAAGGTCGTTTCATTCTCCTCCACTTAAACTCTCGTTCGTCCTCGAACGAGCCTAAGTCTTAAAAAAAATTCGCACAGATAACAAGAGAACTTGCACGCCCTTCATAAGCTACTCCACGGGCCTTACCTCCTGATTACAGGATCAGAATTATACTACGCACATCGTACTTTTGGAATAAAATATATCTGGATAATATGATAATACCGTTGCACAGCTTATTCTGACTAAGCTAATCCTTCCTCGATCACGAGAAGAGAGTTTTACATTTTCGACGCAAATATACACGGAACTTTGAATGAGTTAACATGATTCAGCCGATAATCACCTCTTTGATATACTTTTCGATATAGAACAGGTCGATGGAACTAAGAATTAGCTCACTCTTGATGCAATAGGGGGAGCTTTTGAAGTACCTTGTCACTACACACTATAGAAGATTTGATGCAAGCTATATTATTTTTACGAACGCACTGTGCAACATCTCAGTTGATGTTAGTGTTGTTCCGCAAGCTCCTTGTGGGAATGTAGTTACTCATATCCTAATGTATGTCAAAGGTTCATCTGAACAGGGTCTATCACATAAAGATAAGGATCATGCAAATACTACTGGATAGTATGATGCAGACCAGGAATGATCTTGAGACTGAACATCTACTTCAGGGTATTATCTTTGAATTGGAAATATTATGACTTGAAAAAGTAAAAATAAAAGAGACATGTAGTTGGACCATGAGCTGAGGCAGAATACCAGCAACAAAGTTGATTACATGTGCACTTATAACGCTAAAGTAACTTCTCAAAGAGTTGAGGTGTGAAGGAGATATGCCAATGATGGATGGACGACAAGCTGCACTAGACGTTTAACTCTAAATTTTCATGAAGTAAAACAGCGTCAGTATGAGGATCCAGTTCTAGTTGAATACAGACAAATAGTGATGCAGCCCGAACACGTGCTAATCAAGTGTTCGATCCACCAAGGCCAATGACACGAAGCCAAGCCAAGCTGCTGCACGACGTTCACATTCACTTTGCTTGGTCGAGGGAAAGCAATTGTTCCGAAGCTGAGTAGCCGGGCTCAAGAACCGAAGGCGTCATCTTCAAATTTGAGCCCAAGGACAAAGTGACCGAACACCAACTCTTGGCTCCGAGCAGCACAACACAACAAATTGTGTTCGAAGTCAAGTGAGCGCCCGATGACAATGAGTTCGAGCAAGCAACCGAGCATCGATGTCAAGGCTGCCGAACACACACTTAGCTTAGTCCTGCGTGGCTTGTTGATATTGGTCACTTGTGACTGTTTACTGTATTACCCTTAGCCTAGTCTATAAAATCTCCATTTACATTTTATTGTAAGAAAGTTATTGTTGAATTATCAAATATAGCAAATGCTATTGTGAGTCTCCGATGGAGCCAAACCCCAACGTGGGATTTTAAAGAACTTGTGTCATTCGGTGTCTTCGATTGAACATTTTCTTCTTGGTCATTCAGTTTGCAAGAAGCTTGTTCTTCTTGAGGATTGTTGCATAACATAGGTGCGTCTTGACCTTCATTCGGTTGAGCTTTGAGACAGGTTCCTCACTGTTCTTTCGAATCGAAGCAAGATTTGTCTTGCTTCTATCTCTTATTCTTGTTTTCTTCCGCGTTTGTTTCGTGTTTAGCTAAACCCACGGGTTTTCTTGCACCATCTTGGTATCAGAGCAAGGTTTGGCTTGTTTCTACAACCCCAAATCCTGTTCAAGTTATCTTTAAATTTCGTGCGTTTGTGTCTTTGTTTCCATTTCGTGTTCTTGTTTTGTTTGGATACTGTTGGTGTTGTTATTTTACAAAAAAAAAGTGTTAAGAGAAAAATTCAAAAATTTGGATTGATTGTTGGTTGTTTGGATTAAACAACCATTGATTCGTGTTCACCACTGTCCGAGGAGTGATTTGAGCACCGGTCGTACACTGTCTGCGACTAGGGTTTCTCGACAAAATTTTGGACTGTTTGAGCTTAGTGGTGACTGTTTACGAACCCCAGCGTGTATTGGTTGTTACAGATGAAGACTGGTGGTTCTTGATTGATTTGGGTGTGTTTTGTGCTTAAATTTCGAAGTTCTATGTGTTTGAGCCGTCGTTCGCACACCGAAAAATTGTTACTATTGTAATAGTGTACGAACGCGAAGAGCTGGTCTTAGCTCAAGGAATTTGAACTGAATTTCCTCCGTTGTTGTTGTTACCGGAGTTGAAAGAAGCCACCCAAATTCTGTTGAAAGTCTTGGTCAGTGAACGAAGTAAAAGTTGTTCGTACGCCGGAGCTAAAGCTTCACTGTTCCATTAAAGAAGGGGTAAAATTTTAAATCCAAAAACCCCAAGTGAAAATGTGTCGGCTTGAAAAGGGAAAGCGGATAAGGTAAAACCCTATCCGTACCAAGGAGGGACCACTCTTGTACGAACAAGAGTTGGTGAGTTCGAAGAAGATTCCGAAGAGGAATCGAAGGGTAGATTCTCCTAGGGTTTCACTTTTCTTGTGAACGATAAATCTAGTTAGTGGATCTTTTGAGTAATTCTTCCTACTCGAGGTCATACTAACTCATTTTGAGCTTATAGGAACTCGTGCGTGGGGTGACCGAAGTCCAACTTCGTAGAATTTCTTTTGATTTCCCAAAGCGCAGGTGTAAATAGCGTCCGTTCCATCGAGTCACATCAACTCACTCATCCCGAAGGAGACATTGTAGCTTGTCAAATTCGAAGGAACTGAGAGAAGTTGATCAACCGAGGAAGCCATTGGCTACAAGTTCTTGAGTGACCAAAATCGAACCCATAAAGTGAGTGGACCCGAGTGCCACCCAACAAAGGTGAGGGAGTGAGTGAGGTGATTTCTAACCTTAACACTTTGATTGGTCTTTGATTTGTGCAGGTACCATGGCTGGGAATGGAGGTGAAGGTAAGGGCATTGAGAAGCCCGAGGTGTCGTTAGCCGATCTCATGGCTGCGATACAAGGCATCAGTGCCGAAGTAAGAGGAGTGAGTGCTCGAGTAGCTAACCTCGAGCAAGGGAGTGTGTCCGTGGCCATGCATGGGTCCGGCGCTGGAACGAGCAGCTCCACTCCGATGAAACCTGAGTTGTATGCCGAGCTTGTTCGACAACATCAGTTGACGAGTGAGTCAATTCGAAGAGAACTCAACTTGGGCAATCCCCAAGCTCAACAAAACTTGGTCAATCCCCAAGCACAACAAAACTTGGGCATTCCCCGAGGATAGAGGTTACCACTTCCAAAGGCCCGAAGAATGGTGTCGAAGAGGTTGACGAAGAGGGATTTCCCGAAGATGAATATGAGTATGAGCCACCGTTTGGTCAATGAAGGCAGGCTCAACGAGGTCATGGAAATTTCCGAGGTCGAGGCCGAGGTGCAAATGTTGAACGACATATTGAGCGTGAGGCTGATGATCACTATGATGAGTATCCCGAACCGATTCGAGGTGCTCGAGATTCAAACTTGAACAGTGGCAAGATCACTATTCCACCCTTCAAAGGAACTAGTGATCCAGATGAATATCTTGAATGGAAGCTTAAAATGGAGCGAATCTTCGAAACCAATGAGATGACCGAAGAGAGGAAAGCTGCCCATGCCATTGCTTCGTTTGAAGCGTATGCATCTGCATGGTGGGAAGCTGACAAGAGGCTTAGACGAAGGAATGTCTATCCCGAAGTCACTACGTGGACACAGTTGAAGAGAGCAATGGATGCTAAGTACTTGAGTGCCAAGTATAGGCAAACTCAATTTCAAAAGCTCTATGAGTTAAAGCAAGGGTCCAAGTCAGTTCAAGAGTATCGTGATGAGTTCGTGAGAATTCGATTGAACCTTGATCTGGATGAAGATGAAGAGCAGGCCACTATTCGGTTCAAAAATGGCTTGGCTCGGGATGTGTCATCTCAATTGAGGCTACACGTGTATCACACGTTGGAAGATTTGTTCGAAGCTGCTACCGAAGCTGAGAAATGGGTGAAGGATGATAAAGCAAACCGGTATCGAGGAGTCACTACTTCTACTCCCTTGAACCGAGGTAAAGAATGGAAGAGTCCAAATCCAACAAGTGCAAACACTGTCCGAGATTCGAAGAAGCCCTTCGAAAGGGGTGTGACCGTGAACCAACAAAGAGAAGTGGGAGGTAAAGTTCAACTTAACTCTCCTAGTGCTTCAAATATCCAATGTCATAAGTGTAAAGGTTATGGTCACATGGCGAAAGAATGTCCAACTCGCAAAGTTATGCTTTTGCTCGAAGATGGAACCGTCCATGAGCAAGCGAGTGACACCGAGGAGGATAATTTCGAGGAGATTGACCGAGCTGAAAATGATTGTGATCGTGAAGCTACCGAAGCTGATCATCCGGAAATGTTCCTTGTAGTTCGAAGGAATTTGAGTTGCATGACTCTTGCAGAAGAGGACAACCAAAGAGAAAATCTTTTCCATGCCCGATGTCGAGTGAGGGTGAAGGTGTGTTTGATGATTATCAACTCAGGTAGTTGTGCAAATGTAGTGAGCCAAACCTTGGTCTCGCAAATGGGACTACCTACTTTGAAGCATCCCCATCCTTACAAATTGCAATGGTTAAATGAGTGTGGAGAATTGAGGGTTGTCAAACAAGTGTGGATCAAGTTTAGAGTTGGAGAATATCAAGATGAGATGATGTTCGATGTGGTGCCGATGCAAGCTTGTCATGTGCTATTGGGTCGACCATGGCAGTATGATCGGTCGGTTGTACACAATGGGAGATCCAACACTTACACTGCAAAGCTCGAAGGGAAGAGTTTCATACTCAAACCCTTGTCTCCGAAACAAGTCACCGAGGACTATAAAAGAATGAAAGAATTGAAAGAAGCGGCCAAAGCTAAGCTTCCGATGGGAACAAAAATTGTGGCCGAAGACATTCATCCACCGCCCGAAGTAAGAGGTATTTGTGCAATCATGCAACCGGGTGAGTATCAGATGATGATTTGCCTCGTGCACAAGGGTATCTTTCTAAACTCTAATGATGATTTTTCTAACGATAACCCTTTGTCTAGTGCTGTACAAAGTGTTTTGCAGGACTTCGAAGACATGTTTTCCGAAGAAATGCCAGGTGAATTGCCTCCGTTGAGAGGAATCGAGCACCAAATTGATTTTGTACCGGGGTCACAAATCCCCAACAAACCTGCATACTGGTGCAATCCCGAAGACACCAAAGAGCTCCAAAGGCAGGTTGATGAGTTGCTAAACAAGGGCCTCGTTCGAGAGAGCTTGAGTCCTTGCGCCGTTCCTGTTATCCTTGTCCCGAAGAAAGATGGAACATGGCGAATGTGCATTAATTGCCGAGCAGTCAACAGAATAACGGTAAAGTATCGTTATCATATCCCTCGATTAGATGACATGCTCGATGAATTAAGTGGTTCTTCATGCTTTTCGAAGATCGACCTCAGGTCCGGTTACCACCGAATCCGAATGAAACCCGGAGACGAGTGGAAAACCGCATTCAAGACCAAGTTCGGTCTCTATGAATGGCTGGTGATGCCTTTTGGCTTATCCAATGCACCGAGCACATTCATGCGACTGATGAACCATATGCTCAAACCGTTCATAAATAAGTTTGTTGTCGTTTATTTCGATGACATCCTTATTTATAGCAAATCTGTGGATGAACATGTTGAACACCTAAGACTAGTGCTTGATAAGCTTAGAGAAGAGAAGTTATATGCTAACTTCAAGAAATGTGCCTTTTGTGTTGAACGTGTAGTCTTTCTAGGATTCGTTATCGTGCTAATATTGTCGAAGTCGACGAATCAAAAGTCGAAGCCATCAAAGATTGGCCAACTCCGACCTCGGTATCACAAGTTCGTAGCTTCCATGGCTTAGCTAGCTTTTACCGAAGGTTTGTTCGTGACTTTAGCACCGTGGCAGCTCCTTTAACCGAGCTGATTAAGAAAGACCATCCATTTGTGTGGGAAGAGTCCCAAGAGAGGGCTTTCCAAGAGTTAAAACGGAGGCTATGCTCTGCCCCGTTGTTGCAACTCCCTGACTTCGGCAAAGCATTCGAAGTCGAGTGTGATGCGTCCGGGGTTGGGATCGGAGGAGTACTGATGCAAGAATCGAAGCCAATCGCGTACTTTAGCGAAAAGCTAAAGGGTGCAACCTTGAACTACTCTACGTATGACAAGGAGTTGTATGCCCTCGTTCGAGCACTCGCCCATTGGCAGCATTATTTGTGGCCTCGAGAGTTTGTGATTAAAAGTGATCATGAATCTTTGAAACATCTCCGAGGTCAGGAGAAATTGAACCGAAGGCATGCCAAGTGGGTTGAAGTCATTGAAAGTTTTCCCTATGTAATTCATTACAAAAAGGGAAAAGACAATGTCGTGGCCGATGCACTATCAAGAAAATTTACCTTAGCGACCACTCTCGCCTCTAGGCTTATGGGATTCGAAAGCATCAAGCTGATATACAACGACGATCCCAAATTAAAATGCGTTCGAGACGCAATTTGAGTGGCCGAAGTGTTAAGAAATATCAGTGGCACGATGGCTACCTCTTCAAGAATGGGAGGGTTTATGTGCCAGTGTCATCGTGGAGAGAGCTCTTAGTTCGAGAAGCTCACTCCGGAGGCTTGATGGGAGACTTCGGTGTCGACAAAACTCTTGGTATCTTAACCGAGCAGTTCCATTGGCCAAAAATGCGACGAGATGTGGAAAAGCTTTGCAACGCTTGTCTCATTTGCAAGAAAGCTAAATCGAAGTCCAACCCTCATGGATTGTATACCCCGTTGCCTGTACCTGATCGACCTTGGGTTGATATATCCATGGACTTTTTCTTGGGGTTACCAAGATCGGGGGGAGGACATGATAGCATCTTCGTTGTCGTGGATCGATTTTCCAAAATGGCTCACTTTATTCCTTGCAAGAAGTGTGATGATGCACAACATGTAGCTACATTGTTTATTTCTCATGTGTTAAAATTGCATGGTGTGCCTCGTACTATTGTGAGTGATCGAGACTCGAAGTTCTTGAGTTATTTTTGGAAATGTTTGTGGGGTGCCCTCGGTACCAAGCTACTATTCTCGACGTCTCACCATCCCCAGACTGATGGACAGACCGAGGTAGTTAACCGAACCTTGGGATCTTTGCTTCGTGCAATGAGTAAAAGTAAGGTCGGAAACTGGGCTGATCGTTTGCCCATGATGGAGTTTGTATACAATCGAACGGTGCATCGAATGATAAATATGACCCCGTTCGAATGTGTGTATGGTTTTAATCCTTTGATTCCACTTGATTTAACCCCATTGCCTCGAGATTCTGTTAATAATTTTGAAGGTACTCGGAGAGCCGCTGCCTTGATCGAGTTGCATGCAAAGGTGAAGAATAACCTCGAGGAAGCTTATGCAAAGGTCGCATCAAAGAAAAACAAAGGGCGTAAAAAGTTGGAATTAAAGAAGGGAGATTGGGTTTGGGTTCACTTCCGAAAGGAACGCTTCCCGAACCAAAGGAAAGGAAAGTTGGCTCCTCGAGGGGATGGCCCATTCCAAGTGCTCAGCAAAATCAACAACAATGCTTATGTGATCGACCTCCCTGGTGAGTATAATGTGTCCAACACCTTTAATGTTGCTGACTTAGTTCCTTGTGTTGTAGGTCAAACTTTGGAGGAAGAAGAAGGCTCGATTTCGAGGACGAAATCTTCTCAAGAAGGGGAGGATGATGCAGCCCGAACACGTGCTGATCAAGTGTTCGATCCACCAAGGCCAATGACACGAAGCCAAGCCAAGCTGCTGCACGACGTTCACATTCACTTGGCTTGGTCGAGGGAAAGCAATTGTTCCGAAGCTGAGTGGCCGGGCTCAAGAACCGAAGGCGTCATCTTCAAATTTGAGCCCGAGGACAAAGTGACCGAACACCAACTCTTGGCTCCGAGCAGCACAACACAACAAATTGTGTTCGAAGTCAAGTGAGCGCCCGATGACAATGAGTTCGAGCAAGCAACCGAGCATCGATGTCAAGGCTGCCGAACACACACTTAGCTTAGTCCTGCGTGGCTTGTTGATATTGGTCACTTGTGACTGTTTACTGTATTACCCTTAGCCTAGTCTATAAATACTCTATTTACATTTTATTGTAAGAAAGTTATTGTTGAATTATCAAATATAGCAAATGCTATTGTGAGTCTCCGATGGAGCCAAACCCCGACGTGTGATTTTAAAGAACTTGTGTCATTCGGTGTCTTCGATTGAACATTTTCTTCTTGGTCATTCTGTTTGCAAGAAACTTGTTCTTCTTGAGGATTGTTGCATAGCATAGGTACATCTTGACCTTCATTCGGTTGAGCTTTGAGACAGGTTCCTCACTGTTCTTTCGAATCGAAGCAAGATTTGTCTTGCTTCTATCTCTTATTCTTGTTTTCTTCCGCATTTGTTTCGTGTTTAGCTAAACCCATGGGTTTGCTTGCACCAGATAGCCAGAAGAAACTGGAGTCACCATACAGTGTTACTACTGACGGTATTCTCATGTATAAAGATAGACTTTGTGTTCCTGATGTTGCAGATTTATGTGGACAGATTATGATAGAGGCACATTATTCCAAATATACTATTCATCTAGGTTCGACTAAGATGTACCATGATCTTGAGCAGATTTATTGGTGGGACGGAATGAAGTGTGACATAACAAAATTTCTGGCTCAGTGTTCTAAATGCCAGAGAGTTAAAGTCGTGTCATCTTTTCAGACTTTATGCTTTCAGTAGATGGTACGTATATATGATCAGGTTGCCAGCTTATCTCTAGTATTAATAGATTATTAGTGGGTTTAGCAATGATCGACACTCATTGTAGGTTTCCGTCGTGGCCCTAGGTTGGGTCGTGACAAAAGTGGTATCAACGCCTTAGAGATTTAGTATTATCATTCAGTATTTGGAGGAAGACTCCTCTACTTAAAGCACAAACTCATGCAGCTATTTGAATAGGAATAACCATCCCCGCACAGTCTGCTGGACTAAAGAAGATTTAGCTAAAAGCTGAACGTAGGCAGACCTAAGCTACCAACTACCCTTTCGAGTTGCCAAACAGCTGCAACTCTCGAGTCACAACTCCATACATTTTCTATAAGCACCACTGCCTGATGGATCAAATCAAAGGTTAAATGACGCCTCTCAATACCCTTAGTAGCCTTGAAAAACGACAATGTGCTTATCCGGCTACCTTGGCACGCACTCTGGCTCAACGCAGGGAATATCACAATAGGTTACTGACAAGCTCACCAGTGCCGAATAAAGAAGAGATGGCCACGGGCTGAGGATAGAAATAATTAGAGTTTTAAGAAGCTCTTCTTCTTATTTATTTGGCTACCAGAGCTAGACTACTTACGAGTCAGGCTAACCGAAGAATCGCAATTGAAGAAATAGAAATTAAATGAGCTTTATGGAACAAAATGTATGTCAATTTAACCTTCCTAAAAAAAGGAAACTCCGACAATTTACCAGAAAACCCTTTTATACCGAGACAAACTTGTAGAATAACATGACTCTACTAGCGTCTCGAACCAAGAGGAGACACATAGATCAAGTATTACTTACTAACCACTTTACACCGGAAGAAACAATGACACTTTCTGATGGTGACGAATAAGAATCCCATCATCCTACCGACACTGAGTTCCAAAGAGAGGTAGACTGACTTGACATTATAACAGAATGAGGCACAACAAGATGCCAAGCAAACAATATCGATACTCACTCACAAATCTCTCACATTTAAACTAGATAAACTAGTAGGGTCATCATAAATACCATGAATAAATCATATCAGAAGCTCACCCCTCTACCACAACTGATTCTTAACAGAAACGACATCCAAGGAAACCATCGAAACATGATAAGACACACCATTTCCAGATCGATTGAAAGAATCAAATCTTACTCACATTTAAGAGAAGAAGAAATACATGGGTCTACTACATCGGATGCCACAGCATTCTGCCAGACTAGCAGTTAATAGAACTATCTCTGCGGCTGAACTCAGCCGCTACCCTAGTAATCACCTTATGAAGAACCACTGCCACCATGCTCTCGACCTCTACTAGATCGTGGAATTTCTTATTTTGATTGAGATCTAAATGAAATCCCCTGCGACCGTGCAAGTGCCTGATGATGAGAGAAAAGACGACTGCCTACTTGCCGGAGTAACGGAAAACTCCTCAAAGGATAACCAGACTCACGACAATGATAACACCTTTTCGGCTAGACAGATTGTTGAAAGCTACAAAGAGAAAGCTGAGTCTAATCTTGATGAACTACTCACACACTCTGAGAGTCACGCTCTACAAGCTGAGATAACCTGGCAAGTAACCTCCCAAAATAATCAGAACTCTTACCTCCAAAGGAGGTATGGTACCCACCAGGGCCATGGGATCTCTTGCTCTCCCGCTCTAACTTATGGTATGCCTCGTACCTTCGAGCAATATCAACAACAACATCAAATGAAATCCCCGACCTCAATCTCTCGAGCCATCTGGGATCTCAAGGAAAAAGAAAGGTCATCAATAAATCTTTGAATCTCTCGAAAGGCTCATGGACTAGTTCTAATGCATATCCAGCCATTCTATAGAATTCAATCTCATATTCTGAAACCAACAGGCTAACCGACAGGCTACCCTATCTAATCCACTCAAACTGGCAACACTCTTCATCTTGCTACTCGAAAGGAAATTTTCCACGAATCTAGAAGAAAAATCAAACCAAGTTAGCTAATAAGAGAGCGACCCACTAATTCAAGGCTGGACCCCTGAAACTAGAAAGCAGAATAATCAACACCATATCGCTCGATATAATCAAGAGCCTGAAGGATACACTGGCATCTTTTTATTTTAAAAAGAATCACGAGGTTTATCTGATACATTGCTTAAGAATATTGGAAGGTTCAACCGCGTAAAATAATGCAACCTCTTCGGACACTCGGACCGAGCCATTACTCAGGCTAACTAACCAGCCAGAATAACTAGAGGCACAACACATGTTGTCTCCGGAACATAATTCACTGCAGTAATATTAAGAACCGGAATAGGAGCTCCCGGAGACCGAACGTCTGCACATGTGGCAACCTGATAGCTGCCCAGCGAATAATAGGTTCTTACGGAATTTGCATCACCAAGATTCTCGTAAAAGAATCGTAGAGAGCCAAGGGAACCACAAGGCCCTGCTCCCTTGCCCATCGCGAGCTCGTACAGCTGGGACCTCCATAACTAGATCGTCAGCACGATCAAAACACTCGGGGCTTCGTCAGTGCTAACCCCAGGCCAGACTGCTTCGTCTTGAATTCATACCATTTGCTGATTTGTCGCACGAGGGTTCACAATTACCACGAAGGAATTAACGAAAATACCTTTGCATCCTAGACCGACGCACGATCAGAAAAGAAGGAAGTGAAACTTCCTAAATGCCATCATAGCCTCTCATAGATAAGTACGGACGTCTACGTACCCATCAGCGAGACTCTACTAGACACTGTCTTAGTCTGGATAGACCCTAAATCGGGCTCTGATACCACCTGAAATGATCCGGAATCCAGCTAGGCTGTGCGGGCACCCGACATCCTCTCCTAGACCCGTCGGCCGAATCCTTACCAATTAAATTATAAAAATGAATATAAATCCAACTCATAAATAAGAACAAGACTTAAAAAAAAATACAGACATACTGATACCTCTAAGCTGTATAAAAGAAATTACAGCTGACTACCCAACATACTAGGTTTAGGGCTATCCAGACTAGACATCTAAGAGTAGGAAAGAAGACAGATACCTCCTGAAGGGAGCAAAATACAACTGAAATAATAAACACAAAACTGGTGGCCATCCTGAATAAAAGCTGGCTTACCCTAACAGCTGAAGTCGTCTTCGCTCTTTCACAACGTGGCGAAATCAATCCTGGAGCGAACCTGCCGAAACGAAACAGATAGACAAAAACAAACAACAAACAAGGGTGAGTCAAAAGGACTCAATAAGTGGGGCAGACTAGCCACCTTAAAGAATAGGATAACTAGCCAGGGAGAAGAAACAGATAAACGAAATTCCTCTTATTTAAATTATAAAAAGGCAGAGCCAGATAATAACCGGAAACACGTATGAAACCATAAACTCAACCAGGAATACAAGCCAGAAACATATCAACAAATAAGCAATGCACGTATAAGCTGAACAGTAGTTATGTACCACAAGTCTACACAATGGTATGAAATGAAATGAGATGAAATGAAATACGATGCAAAGGGTCACATGTGCCCGTAATCCCATCCCGAAGCGGAATACTCCTGCATTCAAGGGGAATCCAATCTGATAACCAACTGGAGCGGAATAATCCTGCTCCTGGGGCGGAATACTCCCGCACCCGATATAATGTAAAGCTGAGGCGGAATATTCCTGCACTCAGTATCTGACATAAGAGAGGAATACTCCTGCTCCTGGGGCGGAATACTCCTACACCCAATATGATATAAACTAGAGGCGAAATACTCCTGCACTCTCCTGGGGCGGAATACTCCTGCACCAATATGATATGCAATGTAATGCATATGAATGACATATAATGCATATGAATGCAATGTGATGCAATAATAACCCTTCACCGGCGCGGGACTCTCATCGACAGCCGGGAAGTAGATGCCAACTCACAGCCAGAGTACAATGCTCAGATCCTCAATAAAATACCAACAACAGGACATAACATATAATATACAATGTAAATCCAAAGCTAAGGCGTAATGAGTACACATATCGGCAGCTACACACGTAAGGAACACGTGGTAGAAAATCCACGAGGCCAGGTGCCTCCCAAGAAATGGATATAAACATTTACCTTGTTCCAAAGCTAGCACTGCTACTCAACAACCGCATTCTCTTTTGGATTCATTGTCAAACGATACTGCTTATTCAATAAGCAGAAAATATATCAAATTAGGATAAAGGCTTCATTCCTCACATCTTAGGGCAATCCGGTTAGGAACCTGATACCCTATTCGCATACGAATACGGGCCAGGCCTATGTACAGGGTTTAAGGTCACCTAACCAAACCGTAAATAAATTACATTTATATGTTGCCCATAACTCACTGAGTATGAATATATAATCAATTCCATTATCGGGGTCCAATTGACCCTTTAAACTATTAATTGAATTTATTAAAACGATGTCTAATATCCCAATTTTCACTGTCAAAATATATTCAAACACACGCAATAAACTAAAATAATGAATTAAGATCAATACCTGAATGTTTCGGGGTGAAAATTCTATCTTTTTCTGGCTCTTTTCTCATTTTCTGATATTTTTTTCGTTGTGTCATCTCTGTTTCTCGTTCATGTTCCTTTCTCTGCTTCTGAAATCGTCCTTAGCTCACCACCTATCTATATTTCTTTCTTTCCTTTATTGTTTTATCTTTTCCTTTTATATTTTCTCTTTTCTTTTATTTTATTTTCTTTTCTTTTCGCGACGAAAATTAAAACGGAACTCTACGAAATTTGAAATAATTCTAAATTTCTCAAACAAGTTATACTAAATGTATATAGCATACTCCCTAAGGCGGATCTCAAATCGGGTTTCCGAAACTCAAGATGCGAATTTAAATGGAAAAAATATCAAATTATTTAACTTTCGGTATTTTTGTTGAAACTAGCCGAACAACCTCGAAATTCACTTTTGAAAAATCACAAAAGTCACAAATAATCATACGAACATAACGGCGCTTACGGATTTCGAATCGGAGCTCATTCGCCAAAACCGAGATCGAAAATCTCTTTTTAATATTTATCGACAATAAAAATTGAAACCTTCTTCCGATGTTTACCAAACGAGGTTTGATTTAGCTCAAATTTTACAGATAAGTCCCAATGGACCTTACGAAGATTTTAAAATTATCGGTACGCCAATCGGAGCTCTAACTTTCGAAACGACTACCTAAGGTCGTTTCACATAGTGCCTGTAATTCTAAAAAGGGTGGCTTCCATTTAGTAACAATAAGGAGGACAATTTAGGCCCAGTGAATCAGAAAAAGTTGGAGGTTAGGTAACGACAGACTTTGACCAATTATTTTCACATTATAATATATGACATGGCCACCTTAATGTCCAAAATTGAATATTTTCTTGCTTGATCTTTGCTAAATTCAATCAGAATATCAATCTTTCCTTGTTCGTTAAAAAAAGATGCATAATTTTTGGCTTTACAATCTCATATGGGTTAGTTCTTGTGTGTGGTGGTATTATAGGATATGTCAAGAAAGGAAGCACAGCTCCACTGGCTGGAGGTTTAGGTACTGGATTTTTGCTCATCCTAACTGGTTACTTGAGCCTTCATGCATTCCACAAACGCAAAAACTCTTACTTTGCCTTCATTCTTGAAACAGGTGTATATCCTTAAATTTAGTTGCATGTATAAATATATGGAACATCTTCTCGTGGTTTTCTTTTTTTTTTTTCAATGATATGCTGATACACTAGTGAGACCTGATTCTATATACTGTACAAGGTCTGGTGTTTGCTGCTCTGTTTAACTAAATCTAAAGGGGAATCTCTCTGTTTTATAAAGTTTATGTGAGTAGAGGATAGACATTGGTAATGGATTGTTTTTATTCCTCTTCTGATACTTTTATAGTGTGGTCTAATTGTTTGTATTCCTCTTCTGTGCTACGATTTCTCAATTCTAATTCTTTACTAAGTAGATAGAATGGAAATGTTGGTCATGCTACATCCATGGTAAAAGTGGACCAAGTCACATAACACATACATTTTGTGTTTCTGTTAGAGAGAGTGTATGCCCATGCTAGAGAGCTAACATGAAAAACCCAATAACCATAGAGAGATAAAAGGCAAGTTTTTGAATACCAATTTAAACATTAACTCTTAGTATAGTGATAAGCCTTGGAGCAACTGGTAAAGTTGTCTTTGTGTGACCTATAGGTCATGGGTTCAAACCTTTTGAAAACAACCACTGATGATTGCATTAGGTTAGGTTGCATATATCATACCCCTTGGGGTGGGGCCCTTCCCCGGACCCTGCATGAACGGGGATGCTTTGTGCACTGGGCTGCCCTTTTTTATAGCGATAATGAATGCTTAAATAAGGTTCAATTATCTGAATTAGAAAATGCTTCAATTACTTTAGCATCCCTTCAAGAATGACTCATCACCTCGCCGTCTCCCAGCCCAATGTCACTTTCTCTCGCTGCATAGGTTTGGAATGTCTTAAGAACTCACTGGCCACTGCTTTAAGCATTCCTCTTTACATCCCTAATTTATTTTTCAATTTTGTCCAGCATATCACTTTAGACAAAAAGTATGAACAGGAAGCGTTGAAACCATGAAGAGTCACAACATCCTTGGTGTAGATCCCTCTGATAGTCTTGGATGTCCAGCACTCGGAAGTATCAAGTTCAGTCTTAATATCATAACCAAAAAATTTGATCTTAGCATTACTAGTTCCTAGCTCAGAGCACTATGTCACCAAATTCAATTTGATTCATGTCTGAAGCTTATGCACCGTTAATTAGGACTTCAATCAACTATTTCCACATGCTATTAAAAGAAATTAGACAAGTAACTCAATATTTCAGAGCGATGAAAATAAAAATCGTTTGCATGTCCAGATTTCTGAACTTTTCTACCTCTGTTGTAGCTTATCATGCTGTTTTTTCGTAATTCCTAGCTGTTTCTTCAGTTCATTTTCTTGCAATCACATTGAGTTTCTTGTCTTCGATTGAAAAGTTATCTCAACTCACTTTATTTTTTTGTAATAGCCTGTGCTGCTGTGTTAACATGGGTCATGGGACAGCGGTACATGCAAACTTCAAAGACAATGCCAGCTGGCATCGTTGCTGGTATCAGGTAACTGCAATTAGAAAGTATGCCATATTGTTATTGTATTAACTTCTTGTTTCTGCACTTCGTCCACCTTTTTTTGTTTCATCAATAAATTATATTTAGGTGACATGATTCATTTGATCACTATAAGAAAACGGGCAATTAACAGCGGTTTCAAAAACCGCCGCTAATATTAATTTTGCGACGGTATAGGCGGCGGTGGTATAAACTGTCACTAAAATATGAATATAACGGCGGTTACTTTCCATTTAGCGGCGGTTTTGGCCATCTTTTTGTTTTGCGACGGTTCTGCAGCTTTTCCCAGCGGTTTTACTGAGTGTTTTTTTTTTTTTTTTTTGTGATGATAAAAGTTAGGACTTTAAATACCTATCATTGGAAAGTTTGAGAAAATAATATTAAAAAAGTCCTAAGTAGTACTGACCCAATTTTTGTATACTCATTTTATCAAAACAATAAATCATATATTTTAAATAACTAAAAAATAATAAGCAAAATATATATTACAATTTAAAATAAATATAATAACTTATGTACGCATGACGGTCAGCAAATTGAAAAAATATATACTAATGAATTTACATAACTTGGAAAAGAACAAAACGAAATGAAAGAAAAGGGAGCTAAAAACAAAAAACTAAGAAAAAAGAAGAACGGCTGAGAGCCTTAGCAATGTTAAGCCTAAGCAATTTGTCCCACATCGGATACAGAGAACAACTCTTTCTACTTTATATACAAAGTTAGGCCACTTAGTCAGCAAATTGCAATGTCATCCACTTCTCACTCACGCGGGCTCCACGCCAGGTGTGGCCAATGGAATCTCACCATGTGGGTGGTAAAACCAACGTGAAACAGTAGCGTGCGATGTGCTACTATTTACTCCCATCTATTGGTGAGTGAGGGGAAAAATTGGTATAGATAGGGGGGGGGGGGGGGTGTGGATGCGATGTGCTATGATTTACTCCCCCATCAATTTTGGAGGGTGAGGGGAAAAACTGGTATAGATAATGTGGGTGTAGGTGCGATGTGCTATGAATGATATTATGATATTTACTCCCATCGAAAAACTGATATCGATAGGAGGGGGGGGGGGTGTGGATGCGATGTGCTATGATTTACTCCCCCCATCAATTGAAGGGTGAGGGTCAATTGGAGGGTGAGGGGAAAAAAAAACTGATATCGATAGGGGGGGGGGGGTGTTGGATGCTGGAGGGTGTGGGGAAAAACTGGTATTAGATAATGTGGGTGTAGGTGCGATGGGTGAGGGTCAATTGGAGGGTGAGGGGAAAAAAAAACTGATATCGATAGGGGGGGTGTTGGATGCTGGAGGGTGTGGGGAAAAACTGGTATTAGATAATGTGGGTGTAGGTGCGATGTGCTATGGTTGTACTATATATATAATAAACAGGCAGGCAGAACAAAGCATATATTGAGAAGATCACGTTATATCTTTTCTTGGAGAGTCAAAGATTTTTATAAAACAAATTGATTTCTTCTTATTCTAATAAGCTCTTTAGGAACCAGCCCACTGGATTTGAAACAAAATAAACAAGAGTTTAAGAATAATTTTTCTTTACACTTCAAGAGTGTGTAGTACGTAGCAATTTTTCACACCATTATCTACGGAGTAATATCTATGCTGGGGTGTGGATGCGATGTGCTATGATTTACTCCCCCCATCAATTGGAGGGTGAGGGGAAAAACTGGTATAGATAATGTGGGTGTAGGTGCGATGTGCTATGAATGATATTTACTCCCATCGATTGGTGGGTGAGAAGAAAAACTGATATCGATAGGAGGGGGGTGTGGGTGGTGGTATATGTACACAACAATTAATAAATACCAGTGATGAATATTAATAATGCCAAACTGAAAACCGCCGAGATTTATCCAAAAACCGTCACCAAATACCTACAGAGCAGTTGTGTAAACTGCTGGGATTTGCATTTTACATAAAACCGTCGCTAATTTTCAAATAAACCGCCGTGAATGAATTGCTCATTTTCTTGTAGTGATACGTAGGACAAGTCATAGTATGTGAAGTTGCGTTATCACTGTCTAATTCATTTTCTTGTAGTGATACGTAGGACAAGTCATAGTATGTGAAGTTGCGTTATCACTGTCTCTAATTCTCTCTGTCTATATGGTACTACTTGAGGTGTCAAACTGACCATTATGGTTGCCATGCACAGTGATGTCAATTTTCCTAGAGCGTTAACGTTACCTTTCGTTTTGTATTTCTTTCTTCATTTTATAGGGACACATTATAGCTTCAAGTAGCATTAAACTCTCCATTAGTTAGATTAAGTTTTGGCCTAGACCTCTTGACCCAAGTTAACCATTTCACTCCAAGTTCACCGATTTCCTCTAATTTATTTATTCATTTATTTGGTAGATTTTGTCTAATTTATAATTTTAAAAGAATAAGAAGATTACTTAGATTTCATCTTAGGCGGATATTGTTATAGCTTTATAGTAGCATGAACCTTCAATTCTGTCCTTTTGGGATTGCATGTGTCCCTTTCTCATTTTTAGGTGAATAAAGAGGACCATAGGTTGGCAAATATTAATCAATATGAAGTACAAAGCAAATGAGGGAAGAAGTGATTTGGCAAGCCGATTGCATTATGTCCCAAAACATCCTTTAGGAGTTTAGGTTGGTCATAAAACAAGTGATTGTGTACTTTAGAAGTTGGAAAACACATCATGCTTGGTTTCGGATCTCATTAATGATTCGTGGGTGTTCTGATTGTTCATAGAGAAGAACCTTGCCAAAAATTAAAAAAAAATGCTTGCCTGGGGAATCTAAATGCTGATCTGATGATTGAAGCTTTTATCTAATGATGAGTTCGATAGTTCATTTTGTTTTCTCTTTTGCAGTGTCTTAGTGACTGGATTTTACCTGTATAAGATCGCCACTGGTGGAAACCATTTCCCATTTAAGACTGAGCAATGGCATTTGACGACTCCTATTCCATACTCTGTGTACTGAGAAGAGCTGGATTATTATCACGAGTTTTCTGAATGTTTATTTTTAAACAGAGGCCGACTCAATCAGTAGAAATTAGTTACTGCATTTTACTTGTCATTTGTCCTTGATTCAGCGTTTGACTTTGTGGCTGTGGCTCTGGCTGTAGAATCAATTATAACCAACAACTAGTAACTTTACTCCGATGGAACTTGGCATTAAACAACCTACTCCCTGATCTTCAATTAAAACATGCACCAGAAGCAACTCAATGGGCTAATCCTATTTATGAATCCGCAAAACCCACTTCAAAAGAAAAAATGGATATCTAAACGAATAAGACTGCAGATATGTGCATCAGTGGTTTAATAACCGAGCGACTTTTGATAGATTCAGAAGATCTATGTCAGTTGTCCATTTTTCCATGTTTTTTTTTTCAGATTCATGTAGCAACTAATTTGAAATTGAGACACAGTTGATTGATTAAAACACTTGCCTTTTTGACATTTTGTGGGGGTAGAGAATATACTGTCCTTGATTACTATATATGCAGTGTCACTCACTTCCAGCATACCTATTAGAAGTAGAGACGTCTTGTTGGAATAACCCTTTTGTTCGCAACTCTAAAGTGCTAAGCAGAAGTTTAGTTGCCGCGTCAGGAATCTTAGCACATCGAGGACATGGAAAAAGGCACCATTGCGGCTCCATCTCATCTAATTCTACTGTTTCTATTTGACGATGAATCTTCGAAAATGATAAGATCCACATTTATCCCTCCGCAGATTACCTAAAGAGAATACCAAAGCATTTATAAATTCAACTTATCTTTCATCCGCCGTCAGGCTACTCAGCTATCAAACGAATTCATTGAATTGTCAATTAATGTTACTTCTTCAACACAATCAACAATTTATAACCTTATAGCACCAAGTTGACCACATTGTTTTGGAGGGAAACTCATATCAACAAAATAATTTGAAAGGGCAGGATGTCACTCTCTCTTTGCATTTTGTACACCACAATGATATACTAGTTTCAGAAATATGAAACAAGCTTCATACAACAATCAACGATTCAACACTGCCATTTCCCTGTACGGATTACACAAACAAGGCAACATGCTCACATAAGCCATAGGGAAACAGAAAAAGAGTGCATCTCCACCACTGGCAATACAGCCTCCAAGTTCTGGTTATGGAACAACAAAAGAAACAGTAGGGGTAAAGCGAACTTCCAACGAAATGCTAAAGAGTGTCTGCCCCTACATAGGAGGAGACAGAAGACACACAAGGGAACCAATATCGACGTCTGCCGTCTTTGTGACCATCATCAATCATGGCAAGCCCTTCCTGCATGATACATGCAGGCCATTTGTTAGCTCCAATCACAAAGCATCTAAAAAGAGATATTTAGAGTACTGTTGGAAAAGATGGGAGGAAAGAAGTAGAAGAATGACATCGATAACTTACTTCTAACAGTGTCTCAAGTGCATCAGTCGCACGACCTGAAGACCACTTTAGCCGTCTTTGTACTTCATCAACAGTCACAAAGCCTTGAGCCTGTGACAGAGGCACCATACAACAATCATATGAGGTTTTGTTTATCAATATGCACAATGATACCGCAAGCGCAGTTGCACATAATAGGCAACTTTTCCAGGTCAGAGACACTGACAATCTGGGGAAAACTCTCAAGCTAAATGAATAGCCATTAACATACATGGATCCAAAAGGAACGTGAGCCCGTGAAAACCTATTGGCGACTAAGTGATACTAATTACTAAGCAATGATGCTAAAAGAACATATTTCCTTCATGTGACCAAAACAGATTTGATGGTTGCTTAGAGAAACCAAACCTCCTTAAAAACATTACTCCATTACCTAAAATGACAATATAAGCTGAATGGCAATAACCTACTAACAAACTACCCAGAAAAATAAATTGTATAACTACATGAATCTGGAGGAAACATTATAAAGGATATACCTGGGCTAGTTCTAAAATTTCATTGTGATCCTTATTCAGTTCGGTAGGGACAGATCTAACAAGCTTTCTCTTTCCCACTGTAATCACTTCAAAACCACTGCCTAATACCTGCAAGATGCAATTAGATGTTAGTTTAGAGTCTGTTGCAATAGTAGGAGTAAAAGACCCAGCAAAAAGAAGTGCTTAGTACCTACACATTTATGAGAAATGAAAAACTTCAAGTAATTTTTTATATAGCGTGTTGTTCTATCCTCCGTCTAAATGAGGGGCATTGCATAAGCAATAATGGATTACACCAGATATATTCAGCATTCTCTTGGGTTCTTTGCATGCTAAGGACATAAAATCTTAAGAAAGCAGAAAGAATAATTGTTCCCTACAGAAGTCTGAATCCTTCAGTTTATCATTTTCTCTGACAAGGGTGGTTTATAAAATGTAATACAGATTCTTCATCTATTTATTTTGCTAAGTGAAGTGCTCGAAATTCATGAATCCTGGTATTAGAAGGTGAAACATGAAGAATGTTCATAACCTAAATGTCAAACACACTGAAATATTCTCCTCAAATTATATGGAAAGGATGATTCGAAATACTTAGCACCAACAACTCAATGTATTATTTAGCTGCTGCCAAAATGAAAAATAACAGTACCTTCAGCTTGCTTATAGCACGCAAGCAGTCATCCTCAGATATTGCTTCACGAGCTGCTTTCCGTCTTTGACCAAGCAGTTTACAAAGATCATCCAAGCTTATCAAACCTCCATTATGGGGTCTAGTAGCCAAGCAAATATCAATAATCTGTACCCCTGCCTAGACAGGCAGCTTCATTAAGTCCAGCTCTTGTAGATATTATCCAAAAATAATACTCCCTCAAGTTTCAATTTATGTGGCAAAGCTTGAATGGGCACATAGTTTATAAGAAATAAAGACATTTGACTTGTGGTTATAAACATTGCCCTAACATTCATGTGGTTATAAAAGCATCTCATTAAGTGTAAACGGGAAAATTTAAGTTGTTTCTAAACCAAGAAAGTTGTCATTCTTTTCAGAACGGACTATAAAGAAATGTTGCCACATAAACTGGATCATAGTGAGTAGTGCTAGCTACTATAGATACTCAATAGAAAGTTGTCAAGAATTAAAATAATCTACAGACTACATATCACAGTACAGATTAGATATCCATTCATCATAAAGCAAAGAAAAGCAGAAGTGCCATGTTGTAGTTGGCAACTGCAGCGTGAAGTATGTGATAGAAGGTTGATACCAACCAAGTTCATAATAGAAGTCACCGATCCCCAACAGTTCTGCCCAGAAACCCTTGTTTGATGCTAGAGGGTCCACTCCGACTTTAGCACACATCTCGTGGAACTGTGCTCTGAACGCAGGATTCTTACGAATGTCATTCTGCAAAACAAAAGAACAAGTGACCACAAACTTTCTTCTTTTATTTTTTTTCCTAAATATAGTGTTTTGTTATAAAAGTACTAAAAGCATGTAGATAAATTGCTGTTAGGAAACAGCAAAGAAGCACAATGTACAAATGACATTTTCCAACGATGGACTTTGACAGAAAAGATAATTGACAATATCCATCAAGGTCTGATCGCCGCAATCTTTAGAAACATCACGCAGTTGAGATTGACAATATTACTCCATCTTATCTTGTAATAGTGTCCGATACTATGATTGTTGGTAAAAATGCAATTAGTGGAGTGCAATTGCATATCCTTTGCTGAGATAATCTCACAGCAACCCCAAGTAAACCACAGATAACTGAAAATTCACCTTTTTCACGGTCATTATCTTATCAACCGAAGGTGAAATATAAGATATGTTAGAGAGACACATGCTTCCTCAAAACTTGATTCTAACAGGAATATGTGATTCCCAAAAAAAAAATCAGATGCTTTAATCCTAACCGATGATTCAACAAGGGACGGAGGGAGTAAGTAATTAGGTTAAAAACGAAAAGTAGGTTGGAAAAGGAAAAGAAGTAAGTAGTATGAGTGAAAAAACCTTGTGTTTGCGGGCAAAGTCTTCAAGCTGAGATCGAAAGGTAGAGAGCTGCTCTTTCATAAGATCTGTCCTCAATTTCGCCACATTTTCCCCTAGCAATCGATATTGATCCTTCAATCAAAATCACATACCTATTATTACACAACAACCAACAAACAAAACAAAACAAAAAAGTAAGGTCACAAACCCTAGCCGCCGCGGCGTTCTGCAAACCTCCTATGCCCGGTCTCCGCTTCATTCTTCAGCTCCTCTTCTCTCGACTATTCCTATCTCCTCTTATTACTCTCTCGTTTCCCTCGTTAAACATAAATCAGATAACCACATTGACTTTCAATATCTATTTTTTCTTTTTTCTTTTCGGAAAAATACATACTTGCATCCTTAATTTATCCCAAAAATAAGGTAGGGATAGGTTCAGGTACACCCCATTACGGGTGCTTATTGGCCAGTTCGATTCGATTTTCAACCTCATGATTTTGACTATGGATTTTTAGTTTTTAAAAGTGTTAAACCAATAAACGAATTAATAAGATATCGGTTTTAAGTTCTTATCGGTTCTGCTTTCGTTTAACTGTTAAGTAACTTAGGCCTACCAATTGTAGTATTTTTTTTTTTTCGTTTTGCTGCAAACAATACTACAATTGGTCTAGAAGTCGAGACTGCAACCTAGGAGAGAGGCATAATTTTTTGAGAAAATGGCGTCAACAAGTGCTCTCTCAGCTGGGATTTCAAATCTCCATAATTTCTCCTCACTATCCTTCTGCAAACCAAGTCCAAATATAAATCAAGTTGCCATGTGGACTTTATCAAGATCTGGCTTTAGAAAGGTTTTAGATAATCCCACACCTCTACAAATATGTGCTCTGTTTGGAGGAAAAAAAGATAATAATGATTCTTCTTCAAAGGCAAGTCTTGAGGGCAACATGCAAAACTTATACGAGACGGTGAAGAAGGCATAAAATGCAGTTCAAGTTGAGGTAGTGCGAGTACAAAAGGAGCTCACTGCAGCAGAATTTGATGGTTATTGTGAAGGTGAACTGATCAAGGTAACACTGTCTGGCAATCAACAACCTATACGTACTGAAATTACAGAGGCTGCCATGGAATTGGGGCCAGAAAAACTCACTTTTGATTACGGAGGCATACAAGGATGCACATCAGAAAAGTGTATTAGCAATGAAGGAAAGAATGGGTGATCTCGCGCAGAGCTTGGGAATGCCAGCAGGCCTCGGTGAAGGATTCAAGCGCAAAATTGTCTCATGAGGACAGGGACGCATGCTTCACTGAATTTCAATTTTGTACACTAGCAGACATTAGTATATTTGCATTAACCTCATGAATACAACTTTATTAGATTGTAATTTATCAATAAGAATATGTATTCAAAGCTTTTGAATTGAATTTGCAAATTCTTAACACGATGAATAGAATTTTTCAATGAATCATCTATCCAACAACTCTTGAAAATAAAAACATTAAAGAAAATTAGTACTACTACAATTGGTCTGAGATTCAAAGCAGCAGAATGATAACAGTCTTTGGTGCTCCATTTGAAGTATTTGAATAGGCAGACAGGTTCTGAAGACAATAAGTAACTTAGACCTACTTTGTTTTCTATCAAACATTCAAATTGCTACAATTTTAGACTACTACAATACTCTTTGCTGCTCTATTGGTATGTTATTGGCAACCAGCTCAATGAACTTACAAACATCAAACTGCTTCTTTAAGTAATAATAATCATAAACTTGACTTCGGACCACCCCAAAACATTTAACCACCTCCATCCAACAATTCAAGTAATCATAAACTAGTACTAAATATTACCAGACTTCTAACATTCAGACTTTGAAGTACTGCCTAAATCCAACATTTCAGACTTCTATATTAATATTACCAGCTAACTATATCTTTTCAGACTTCTATAAACTAGTACTGGCCTGGCCTATAACATTTGAAGCAAACTCACGGAGATCCAAAGCAGGGTGCTAGTCTTTAAAACAAGCTGCACTGCTGCAGCATTTGAAGTACTGCCTGCAAATATTCAAAGAAGCAGCCTAAAATACAAAGCTGCAGTAACAGTCTTTAAAACAAGCAGCAGCAGTTTGAATGTTTGAAAGAAAACTGATGCAACCCAAATTGCATCGAGACCATTCACTCGAAGTCAAGTCAAGGAGATCCAAGACACTCACTTACACTGGGTTTAGAAGGGCATGGATGATACGAGCTCGGAGGATGACTTGAAGACCATGCATTGGAGCTCGATCGAAGGAGGAAACCATATGCTTCAGGGCCAGGCGAAGTGCCCAGAAAGCCAGGCGGACCGCCCAGCATGAAGGCCAACCAGGCGGAGCGCCTGACCAAGGGCGGAGCACCTAGCTGCCTTGGTCAGACCATCCACCAGGCGGAGCGCCTCACCCAAGGCGGAGCGCCTAGATGTGCTGAATTTTGACTTCTTTTTGTATGAAATTTCTATTCTAGCCTTAAGTGCTACATTGTGTTCCATGCTAGTTGAGGGCTTATTAGACCTTTCACATCTTGTAAAGGGATGTTATAAATACACCCCTTCATCATTTATTGCCATTAGCTTACACATTGAATACACACATTGATGAGAAACACTCTCAAACCTTGTAATTATTTTGGCTTGAAATCAATTGGAAGAATCCAAGTTGACCTTCAATCCTCCTTGATCATTCTATTTGCGAGGGCCGGGTGTCTCTTGAGGATAGTTGCATAGTGTAGGTTCCACTTGACTCGAATCGAGGGTGTATCAAGACATCGTTCCTTGGTGCTACCTCATAAGTGTTTAAGTCGCGTCTCACTTTATCGTTACTTTTATAGTTTCCATGTTTACATTGCATCAGTTGGTATCAGAGCAAGGTTCCGGTGTTGTTTCTACAAACCATCGTTCCTTGTTCGTAGTGTTTTTATCTTGTCTTAGTGTTATTGTTGTTATTGTTCTTGAAAATTTGAAGAGAAACAAAAAAATTCAAAAACTAGAAAATTACAAAAAAATTTGCTAGAAATTGTTGGTTGAATCGATTTCGTTGGTGTTAGTTATCGGGGATTGTTTGTTTAAGTATTCTCATTGATTGGGTACCATCAAAACACGATTTGAAGTTGTGAATCAAAATTGTGAAAATCAAATCTTCAAAAGTTGAAATTCACAAAAAAATTGCTAGAACTTGTTTGTTGTTATGATTTCTTGGATGTTTGATATCGGGGATTGTTCTATATAGTTAACCCATCGTTTTGATACCCCCATAACATCAATTGGTGTAGCGTAATGAAAATCGAAGTTTTTTAATCTTGAAAATTTTGAAAAACCTTGAAGAACTTGCTCAAAAATCTTAGAACAAACTTGTTGTTGGTTGTTTGTTGGATTAAATCATTGAGGTTTGTTTGTTATCGCATAAAACTACTTTGGGTATCATCAAAAGTGAAAAACACCTTGAAATCGTTGGAAAAATTGCTTGAAAAACGTCAAAAAATGTGTTCTTGACGAGATGAAACGCCAAGCCTAGGCGGACCGCCCAGGCGCTCCGCCCAGAAATCTTTCTGTCCATTTTGTGCCAAAATCCAGGCGGACCGCCCAGATTCCTGAAGGAGTGCGGGTAGTTGTTTCCCTTAGGCTTTCGTGTTTGTTTGTTCCAGTTGCTTCCGGTTAGTACTTTGAGAGTAACACTCTTACTTAATTAGTACTAATTCATTGAGCGATTAGGGTACTCGTGCCTAGGGGAGAGTAGACCTCAAAGAAGACTCGTAGTTTAATTTTTGCTTCAAGTGCGCACTAAATAGCCTAACGTTCATCGAGTCCCATTAACTCCACTCTTTCCGAAGAGTATTTGGTTCTTGTGAATTTGTTTTGTTATCGAGGAAGTTGATCAACTACAAGGAGGCCATTGATCTCAAGCTTGTGTGAACCTACCCCAACTTTAGTGAACCCGAGCGACAATCAAAAGTGAGGGAGTGCGTGAGGACTTTTACTCTAATCTCTTTTCTTGTTTTTGATTGCTTGTAGGTACATGGCGGAAGAGAAGGTAAAGGATACCATTGAGGTTCTAACCGACGTCTTGGCTAGTCTATTGGCCGAGGTGAAGGCTTTAAATCTCAACATTGAGGTTATTGAAAGAGAAAGGACCCAGAGTGTCCACAAAGATGCCGGAGAAGGCACAAGTGATGGCTCAACCGTGAGACCAGATCAATTTGCGGAGCTAGCCTGTCGACAACGGTTGAAAGAGGAGGCTCTTGTTCGAGAGAGATTGTTGGGCAATCCCCAAGGTGAAGTTCTACTCATGCGGCCCCGAAGAAATGTTGTACCCCTTGAGCAAGTTGATGAAGCTCAAGAAGGGGAGAGCCTCGGACTTGATGATGATTATGATGCTCCTTATCCAAATAGGAGGGCAATGAATGGAGGCCGGGGTATAGATGGAGGTCGTGGGCAAGGTCGAGGACCTCCAAGGGCTTATGTTGGGAGGAACATGGGATGAGAATATGAGGATGTTGATGACTACTATGGGGGCCAACCGGAGCCAAACCGTGGAGGTTGGGACAACAACCTCAATAGTGTGAAGATCACTATCCCACCTTTTAAAGGGACTAGTGATCCGGAAAAGTTTTTAGAGTGGAAGGTTCAATTGGAGCGGGTATTTGATACAAATGACATGTCCGAGGAGAAGAAAGCCACTTATGCCATTGCTTCATTTGAGTCATATGCTTCCACGTGGTGGGAATCCGTCAAGAGGTCAAGGAGAAGAGTTGGGATGCGAATGAACATTACTTGGGAGGAATTGAAAGAGGTAATGAGTACCAAATATGTGACACCCAAGTATAGGCAAGAACAACTCAAGAGGCTCTATGAGTTGAAACAAGGCTTCAAGCCTGTTGATGAGTATTTCAACGAATTTGAAAAGAATCGAATGACCCTTGACATGGAGACGGAAGATGAAGAACAAGCTATCATCCGATTCAAGAATGGTTTGAACCGGAAGATTGCTTCTCCATTGAGGTTACACATCTTTCATTCTCTTCAAGATATTTGTGATGTCGCGGTTGAAGCCGAAAAGTGGCTCAAGAAAGAGAAAGCTCCTCGCTATATGAGTACTACTTCTACTCCAATGACTCGACCCAAAGAATGGAAAAGCCCGAACACAAGTGGTGCTAGTGGAGGTCATGATATCAAGAAGCCTTTTGAGAAGGCCACTCCAAGAAGCGACTTCAAAGAAGTGGGAGGTAACTTTAAAACTCAATTATATACTCTTTCTTCTTCTTCTTTCCAATGTCACAAGTGTAAAAGCTATGGCCACTTCGCCAAAGATTGTCCCACCCGAAAAACAATGATAATCATGGATGATAGGATGGTATATGAGGAGGAGAGTGAGCCCGAGGGAGAGGTCGTTGCGGATGGTGAGGTAGTTGAGGGAGAAGAGGATGTGGCGGATGGTGATGACCCTAGCATGTTCTTAGTGGTACGTCGTAGTTTGAGTGCTATGATGAGCGAGGAGGATGTGGATGTGCAAAGGGAGAACTTGTTCCATGCTAGGTGTAGAGTGAAGGGACAAGTGTGCTCCATGATTGTAGATTCGGGTAGTTGTGCTAATGTGGTGAGCCAAACTTTGGTCTCACAATTGAAATTGTCTACCCTTAAACACCCAAGCCCCTACCGATTACAATGGTTGAGTGAATGTGGGGAGTTGAAGGTGGTGAAGCAAGTCTTGATAAAATTCAAAATTGGGAATTATCAAGATGAGCTCATGTTTGATGTAGTGCCAATGCAAGCTTGCCACCTCTTGTTTGGTAGGCCTTCGCAATATGATAGGAGTGTGGTACATGATGGCTGAGCCAACACATACACGGCCAAACATGAGGGCAAGAAATATGTGCTCAAACCTTTGATGCCAAAGCAAGTGAGTGATGATTATAGGCGTATGAGGGAGTTGAGAGAAGCGGCTAAGGCAAAGTTCGTTGTGGAGACTAAGCCTTTGGCCGAGGGCCCTACCACTCCATCTTCTATGACCGGTAGAATTTGTGCCATGATGCAACCAGGTGAGTACTTGAGAGGTAATGATGGCACCAAAATGCTCATTTGCCTAGTGCACAAAGGTATAGTTTTAAATTCAGAAAGTGAATATTTGCCTAACCCTAACCCTTTGCCTAGTGCCATTGAGAATGTTTTGAAGATTTTTGAGGACATGTTCCCGAAAGAGATGCCAAGTGGGCTTCCTCCTTTGAGGGGGATAGAACACCAAATTGATTTTGTCCTGGGGTCCCAAATCCCAAACAAGTCGGCGTATAGGAGCAATCTCGAGGATACAATGGAATTGCAAAGGCAAGTAGATGAGTTGCTCAACAAAGGCTTGGTTCGTGAAAGCTTGAGTCTGTGTGCCGTACCGGTCATTCTTGTGCCAAAGAAGGACGGGACATGGAGGATGTGTGTTGATTGCCGTGCGGTCAACAAGATAACGGTAAAGTATCATCATCCCATTTCTAGACTTGATGACATGCTTGATGAATTAAGTGATTCAAGTGTCTTTACCAAGATAGATCTTAGGTCCGACTACCACCAAATCGAATGAAACCGGGTGATGAGTGGAAAACCGCATTCAAGACTAAGTTTGGTCTTTATGAATGGTTGGTGATGCCTTTTGGCCTCTCCAACGCACCTAGCACCTTCATGCGGTTAATGAACCATGTCTTAAAGCCGTTTATCAACAAGTTTGTGGTCGTCTATTTTGATGATATCTTGATATATAGCAAATCAATAGACGACCATGTGGGCCACTTGAGTCAAGTTCTTGAAGTGCTAAGAGCCGAAAAGCTCTATGCCAATTTCAAAAAGTGTGCCTTTTATGTTGAAAAGGTTGTCTTTCTTGGCTTTGTTGTTAGTGCTAATGGCGAAAAGGTCGATGAGTCCAAAGTCGAAGCCATTAGAGATTTGCCAACTCCTGCTAAAGTTTCTCATGTTAGCAGTTTCCATGGCCTTGCTAGTTTCTTTAGGCACTTCGTGAGAGGCTTTAGCACCCTTGCCGCACCACTCACCGAGTTGGTGAAGAAAGACAAGGCCTTTGTGTGAGGGGAGCCTCAAGAAAAGGCTTTCCAAGAATTGAAAAGTAGGTTGAGTACCGCCCCATTGTTGCAATTGTCCGACTTCGGGAAGGCTTTTGAGGTAGAATGTGATGCCTCGTGGGTGGGAATTGGGGGTGTTCTCATGTAAGAAGGGAAATTCGTTGCCTACTTTAGTAAAAAGTTGAAGGGTGCAACCTTGAATTACTCCACGTATGACAAGGAGTTGTATGCTCTTGTGAGAGCTCTAGCTCATTGGCAACATTATCTTTGGCCTAGGGAATTTGTGATCAAGAGTGACCATGAGTCACTCAAGCATCTTAGAGGCCAAGAGAAACTGAACAAGAGGCATGCCAAGTGGGTGGAGATCATTGAGTCTTTTCCCTATGTAATTCATTATAAGAAGGGAAAGGACAATGTTGTAGCCGATGCAATTTCTCGGAAGTTCGCCCTTGCTACCACTCTTGCTTCTAGATTTATGGGTTTTGAAAGCTTAAATTGTATGAACATGACCCAAAGCTCAAGAGCATTCATGATGCTCTAGTGAGTAGGGAGAGGGTGGAGAAATACCAATGGGTAAATGGCTACATTTTCAAGAATGGGAGAGTGTGTGTCCCCGAGTCCTCTTGGAGAGAATTGCTAGTGCGAGAAGCACATTGCGGGGTGGTGCAAGCAAACCCGAGGGAAAGCTAAACACGAAGAAAATGCGGAAGAAAATAGGAATTAAAAGATAGAAGCAAGACAAATCTTGCTTCGATTCAAAAGAACAATGAGGAACCTGTCTCAAAGCTCGATTGAATAAAAATCAAGACGCACATATGCTATGCAACAATCCTCAAGAAGAACAAGCTTCTTGCAAACTGAATGACCAAGAAGAAAATGTTCAATCGAAGACAGCGAATGACACAAGTTCTTTAAAAGCCTTCGTCGGGGTTCGGCTCCATCGGAGACTCATAATAGCACTTTCTATGTTTGATCATTCAACAACAACTAACTTACAATGAAACGTAAATGGAGTATTTATAGACTAGGCTAAGGGTAAAACAGTAAATTGTCACAAGTGACCAATAAAAACAAGCCACGCAGGGCTGAGCTAAGTGTGTGTTCGGCAGCCTTGACTTCGGTGCTTGGTTGCTTGCTCGAACTCATTTGTCATCGGGCGCTCACTTGACTTTGAACACAATTTGTCGTGTTCGGCTCTGTGCTGCTCGGCGCCAAGAGATGGTGTTCGGTCACTCTGTCCTCGGGCTCAAATTTGAAGATGACGCCTTCGGTTCTTGAGCCCGGCCACTCAGCTTCGGGGCAATTGCTTTCCTTCAACCAAGCCAAGTGAATGTGAACATCGTGCAACAGCTTGGCTTGGCTTCGTGTCATTGGCCTCGGTGGGTCGAACACTTGATCAGCACGTGTTCGGGCTGCATCATCCTCCCCTTCCTGAGAAGGTTTCGTCCTCGAAATCGAGCCTTCTTCTTCCTCCGAAGTTTGACCTACAACACAAGGAACTAAGTCAGCAACATTAAAGGTGTTGGACACGTTATACTCACCAGGGAGGTCGATCACATAAGCATTGTTGTTGATTTTGCTCAGCACTTGGAATGGACCATCCCCTCGAGGAGCCAACTTTCCTTTCCTTTGGTTCGGGAAGCTCTCCTTTCGGAAGTGAACCCAAACCCAATCTCCCTTCTTTAATTCCAACTTTTTACGCCCTTTATTTTTCTTTGATGCGACCTTTGCATAAGCTTCCTCGAGGTTCTTCTTCACCTTTGCATGCAACTCGATCAAGGCAGCGGCTCTCCGAGTACCTTCAAAATCAATAACAGAATCTCGAGGCAATGGGGTTAAATCAAGTGGAATTAAAGGATTAAAACCATACACACATTTGAACGGGGTCATATTTATCATTCGATGCACCGTTCGATTGTATGCAAACTCCATCATGGGCAAACGATCTGCCCAGTTGCCAACCTTACCTTTGGTCATTGCACGAAGCAAAGATCCCAAGGTTCGGTTAACTACCTCGGTCTGTCCATCAGTCTGAGGATGGTGAGACGTCGAGAATAGTAATTTGGTGCCGAGGGCACCCCACAAAGACTTCCAAAAATGACTCAAGAACTTTGAGTCTCGATCACTCACGATAGTACGAGGCACACCATGCAATTTTAACACATGAGAGATAAACAATGTAGCTACATGTTGTGCATCATCACATTTCTTGCAAGGAATAAAGTGAGCTATTTTGGAAAATCGATCCACGACAACGAAGATGCTATCATGTCCTCCCCCCGATCTTGGTAAGCCCAAGACAAAGTCCATGGATATATCAACCCAAGTTCGACCTGGCACCGGCAACGGGGTGTACAATCCATGAGGGTTGGACTTCGATTTAGCTTTCTTGCAAACGAGACAAGCGTTGCAAAGCTTTTCCACATCTCGTCGCATTTTTGGCCAATGGAACTGCTCGGTCAAGATACCAAGAGTTTTGTTGACACCGAAGTGCCCCATCAAGCCTCTGGAGTGAGCTTCTTGAACTAAGAGCTCTCTCCACGATGACACTGGCACACAAACCCTCCTATTCTTGAAGAGGTAGCCATCGTGCCACTGATATTTCTCAACTCTTCGGCCACTCAAGATTGCGTCTCGAACGCATTTTAACTTGGGATCGTCATCGTACAGTAGCTTGATGCTTTCGAATCCCATAAGCCTAGAGGCGAGAGTGGTCGCTAAGGCAAATTTCCTTGATAGCGCATCGGCCACGACATTGTCTTTTCCCTTTTTGTAATGAATTACATAGGGAAAACTTTCAATGAATTCAACCCACTTGGCATGCCTTCGGTTCAATTTCTCCTGACCTCGGAGATGTTTCAAAGATTCATGATCACTTTTAATCATAAACTCTCGAGGCCACAAATAATGTTGCCAATGGGCGAGTGCTCGAACGAGGGCATACAATTCCTTGTCATACGTAGAGTAGTTCAAGGTTGCACCCTTAAGCTTTTCGCTAAAGTAAGCGAAAGGCTTCGATTCTTGCATAAGCACTCCTCCGATCCCAACTCCGAACGCATCACACTCGACTTCGAATGCTTTGCCGAAGTCAGGGAGTTGCAACAACGGGGCAGAGCATAGCCTCCGTTTCAACTCTTGGAAAGCCCTCTCTTGGGACTCTTCCCACACAAATGGATGGTCTTTCTTAATCAGCTCGGTTAAAGGAGCTGCCACGGTGCTAAAGTCACGCACAAACCTTCGGTAAAAGCTAGCTAAGCCATGGAAGCTACGAACTTGTGATACCGAGGTTGGAGTTGGCCAATCTTTGATGGCTTCGACTTTTGATTCGTCGACTTCGACACCATTAGCACTGACAACGAATCCTAGAAAGACTACACGTTCGACATAAAAGGCACATTTCTTGAAGTTAGCATATAACTTCTCTTCTCTAAGCTTATCGAGCACTAGCCTAAGGTGTTCGACATGTTCATCCACAGATTTGCTATAAATAAGGATGTCATCGAAATAAACGACAACAAACTTATTTATGAACGGTTTTAGCACATGGTTCATCAGTCGCATGAATGTGCTCGGTGCATTGGATAAGCCAAAAGGCATCACCAACCATTCATAGAGACCGAATTTGGTCTTGAATGCGGTTTTCCACTCGTCTCCGGGTTTCATTCGGATTTGGTGGTAACCGGACCTGATAAGACCCAAATCGAGCAACCATCTAAAAACATCATCCAAGGCCAAGGAAGAGCTTATGCATTGGAACGCCATGGAACGAGGAGCCTTAGAGACACATTTCAAGACGTTTCAAGCATGCAGGGAAGCAGGCGGACCGCCTAGTGAAAAGGGGCGGACCACCCACTTCATGATCACTCTCTGGATTTTGATCCAGGCGGACCGCCTCTGCAGAATACATTTATCCAGGCGGACCGCCTACTCTAAGTGGGCTGAGCGCCTACTCCTAGAAGGCTGGGCGCCTAGTGCTGTGAAGAGCTGCGGGATTTTCTAGTTATTAGCCTATGTAATTTCTATTATGCCCCTACGTGGCTTATGACTTTAGAATCTACTTAAGGGTACTTTAGGCCTTTCATTATGTCTTAAATGAGGCCTATAAATACTCCATAGCTTAGCATTATTCCGAAGTTAGCTATTATGATGAATGATTGAATGTCAATGACAATGTTCAAGAGTGGATTCTCTTTGAATGAAAACCTTTTGAGACGGTTTGAGTTTACTAGTGGATTCTAGTTGAACCCCAAACCACCCCCGACCATTCTACTTGGGAGTCCGTTGTCGTCTCGAGGGTAGTTGCATAGTGTAGGTCCTCCTTGACACCGATACGAGGGTATTATGGAACGAGTTCTCCATAGTTACTTCGTAGGGAGTTCGAGTAGTGTCTCGCTCTTTATCTTTATTTCCGCGTTTCGTTTTTGATTCTTATCATCTTGGTATCAGAGCAAGGCTCGGGTTTTATTTCTACAAACCCCCGACCCTTGATTCTTCGTGCCTAGGTCGATTCTATCTTTAGTTTTCGTGTTCTTGCTATTGGAAAGGAGAAAACAACAAAAAAATTGAAAAATTAAAAAATACCAAAAATTTGTTCTATCTTGTGTTTTGGATTGATTCTTGTTGTGATTGATATTGGGGTTTGTTCCTTATTTGAAATCCGTTATTTTGGTACCCAACACACATGATTTGGAGTTGTATCCCATGAATTGAAAATTTGAAACCCTTGAAAAATTGAAAAAGTTGAAACCCTAGCTATGAACATGATGAACATGGTAGATTGTTGGATTTGATTGGGGTTTGATAAAATTGATTGGTTGGTTTGATCTCTGTGCTTGAAACAGCATTTGGGTACCTTCGGATTGCTAAAACAACGTGTGATTTGTTGGATTTTTGGGTGCCAAAGCCAAGAAAAACGAGTTTGAACAGTGCTGGAAGTTGCATTAGGCGGGGCGCCTAGTAGAAGGGGCGGACCGCCTGATTTTTGCTCACTCTCTGGACTTTGCAGAGGCGGACCGCCTGTTTAAGTAGGCTGACCGCCTACTTCAAGTAGGCTGACCGCCTACTCCTCTCTGCAGAGGACCAGGCGGACCACCTACTCAAAACAGGTGGGGCGCCTACTTCCTACAAGTTGGGAATTGGATAGTTTCTTCTAGGTTTTCGTGTTTTGTTGATTGCATTGCTTCCGGTTAGTGCTATTAGAGTATAACCCTACTCGATTAGTGCTAATTACTTTGAGCTATTAGGATCATCGTGCCTTAGAAAGGAGACTAGAATTCAAAGAAGATCCGTAGTATCTTTTGATTCAAGTCCTCACTTAAAGTGCTTATCGTTCCAATCGAGTCCCATTAACTCCACTCACCCCGGAGCGCATTGGACTTGATAAGTTGAGTGATTGAGACGTGGTTCGTTGATCAACTACTTGAAGCTTTTAGACTCAAACTTGTGTGAAATATCCATCCCCCACTAAACACGAGCGAGCCGAGTGAAACGCTTGTGAGGGAGTGGGTGAGGTATTTTGCTAACGTTGTTGCCTTTTTGTAGGTACGATGGCCGACGAAGGACAAGATTTCATAAAGGAGGCCTTGGCTAACCTTCTTGCCAAGATGGACCTCATGAGTCAAAGGATTGAGTCTCTTGAAAAGGGTGCCTCAAGTGCCCTAGTTGAGCAAGGGACTTCCAATGTCCAATCCGAGAAAGGGATCCCGAGTGTCCTAGTTGAGAAAGGGGCCCCGAGTGCCCAAGTTGACGGTGTTGAGGGCACAAGTAGTCCAACCTTTACCCCGGAACAAGTTGTTGAGTTGCTCAATCGCCAACAACGGGTAAGGGAGGATCGTGATCGACTTGACCAATTGTTGGGCAATACCCAACGTGTGGTTATTCCAAACCTTATGGGCAATCCCCAAAGGAATGTTCCACTTCCCGGACCAATTCGGAATGTTCAACCCCTTGAGCAAGTTGCACAAGCTCAAGAAGGGGAGGAGGATGATTATGGTGATGGTGGGTATGATGCTCGCTTTCCATTTAGGGGTCGGAATGTGGATCGGGGTAGAGGCCGAGGTCGAGGGCCACCCATGGGGTATGTTGGAGGGAATGTGAGGAGAGATTATGGAGGTTATGGAGATCACTATGGGGGCCAACCGGAGCCTTTCCAAGGGGGTCGTGACAACAACTACAACCTAAATAGTGTGAAGCTCACTATTCCTTATTTCAAAGGAAGTAGTGACCCGTTGGAGTACATTGATTGGAAATTGACTATGGAGCGAATATTTGAAACCAATGATATGCCCGAGGTGAAGAAAACCAAGTATGCAATATCTTCCTTCGAATCCTTTGCTTCTACTTGGTGGGAGTCGGTGAAGAGGAATAGGAGGAGGACGGGAATGCCTATCAATCTTACTTGGGAAGAGATGATCCGTGTGATGGATGAGAAGTACTTGACTAATCAATACCGGGTTGAGCAACAAAAGCGTCTCTATGATTTGAAGCACGGTTCCAAATCGGTTGGGGAATATTTCAATGAATTTGAGCAAACCTGATGAACCTTGACTTAGATGATGAAGACCATGAGACGGCCATGATCCGTTTCAAAGGGGGCTTGAACCGAGACATAGCTTCACAATTGAAGTTCCACAAGTATGATGATCTCTACAAGCTATGTGAAGATGCGGTTGAAGCCAAGAAATGGCTCAAAGAGGAGAAATCCCTTCGCTACAAGAGTAGCACTCCTACTCCAACAAGCAATACAAAGGATTGGAAGCCTCCTACCACAAATTCAAGGTTCCCAAGTGCAAGTGGAACGAGTGGTGCCAATGCAAGCAAGGATGTAAAGAAGCCGTTTGAGAAGCACACACCTAATGTGGGAGGTAACTCTAAAACTCAATTGCATGCTCCTACTTCTACTTCCATACAATGCCACAAGTGCAAAGGCTATGGTCACTTTGCTAGGGAATGTCCTACGAAGAGGACCATGATTGTTGTTGGTGAAAATGCATATGAGAAAGAGAGTGATTCGGAAGATGAGGGAGTAGAGGGAGATGAGGTAGTAGAGGAGGATGTGGTGGAAGACACAGTGGAGGATGAGGAGCCTCGTACTTTCTTAGTAGTGAGGAGGAGCCTAGGAGCTATGATTGTAGAAGATAGTGAAACCTTGCAACGGGAAAATCTTTTCCATGCTAGGTGCCGGGTCAAAGATGTTGTTTGCTCTATGATAATTGATTCCGGGAGTTGTGCAAATGTAGTGAGTCAATCACTTGTGACCCAATTGAAGTTGACTACCTTGAAGCATCCCAAACCATACCGGCTACAATGGCTTAGCGAATATGGGGAGCTTAAAGTGGTAGAGTAAGTGATGATTCGATTCAAAATGGGGAGTTATGTAGATGAGCATTTGTTTGACGTTGTGCCCATGCAAGCGTGCCACCTACTTTTAGGGAGGCCTTGGCAATTCGATAGGCAAGTGGTGCATGACGGTCGTGTCAATACTTACACGGTCAAACATGAAGGGAAGAGATTTGTGCTTAAACCTCTCACTCCTAAACAAGTGAGTGAGGACTACAAGAAAATGAAGGAGTTGAGGGAAGAGGCTAAAGCCAAATCACCCATTGTACTTGAACCCGAGGCAAACAATTTTATTGTTTTGCCATTACATGATGAAAATGAGAGTCACTCCACTTCAAATGAGAGAGAAAAGATAGAGAGAAGTGAGGGAGTGACCGGTGACAATCCAAGAGAGGAAAAAGGAGAGGATTTGAGGAGTGATGTGAGTGGATTGTCACCACAAACTACACTTGACCATGAGGTAAAATTGAGAGAGATGAGAGGTGAGGAAGGAAAAATCGAGAGTGAGAGCACCCATTGTTCTAACCCTTCTTTATCTTCTACTTTTTCTTGTGAAGGTTCTTGTGTAGGTACACTTGAAGACAAGCAATTGGAGCCTCAATGTGAGCTTCATGAAGGAGGAGTTGCATGTGACACTTCAAACCTTGTGAGTGATCAAGAAAGTACTACAAATGTAAGTGTTGCTTCACCTTCTCATGAACCTACTAGTTACTTGTCTTGTGATGACTCAACACTAGTTGGAACTTGTGATATATCTAGTGAATGTGCCACTAGTGAAGAGTCTAGTTGTCAACTTGAGCTTGTTTGTGAAACACTAGTTGGGAGGAGCGCTATGCCACATCATGATGTGAGCTCATTGTTTGTTGAACCCCTCCCTAGTGTAGATTTGTTAGTTGACCATGATTGTGACCTTTGCTATGACACACCACCAATCTTTGACATAGGGAAGGATGAGGTAGTTGACCATTCCCTAATTGATATGCTTCTATTTGGTGGCCCAACGTGTTGTGGTAGGGATGGTATTTACCTTGAGGAGTCCAAATTGCATGAATTGGATAAGCCTTTCTATGATGACTCCTCAAGTGAACCTAGTCTTGATAACTTGTCTATGCTTGATCATGATGTTGAGATGCATGCTTTCATATTTCCTTTGTTTGAAGATAATCTCAATAGTGGTAAAGACTTGTATCGGGCTAGGGTGGTTAGTCGATTGGAACTTCCATGGTATGAGGGAGTTGACCACTTCGGCAATCCCTTGTGTGAGAATTTGAATGAGGCAAATGACTCTTTGAGTGACCCTACTATTGCTTGTTTGGGTTATGATGAAGAAGAGTCTATCATCAATACCTTTCTTGAGAGTTTGTCTATTGGGAGGGGTTGTTTAGGTGATGAATTTGGAGGGGAAGAGGAATCCCTTGGTGTGAGTAGGTATGCTCTAAAGAAGGGGAGTGGAGTGCTTGATCCTACTTGTAGGTTGGGCTATTTGATTCACCCCACTCCACATGTTGATCACACCTCGAGGATCGGTTGGTGTGTTGATCTTGAGCTTAAAGTTCAAGGGGATTTTGGTAGCTTGATCTTGCATTTCCCATCTTCCCATGACCTATTTGCTCATTATCTTGTTGAGTGCATGATGATTCTTAACCAAGTGCTTATGGTTCTCTTTGGAGACTTGATATTCATGATTGTTATTGATGCTTGGTTATATCACAAGAGTGTGTTTTCCACACTTCTTGCACTAATCTACTTCCAAAGTAGGACGTTTGTTTGTTTTTGCTTATCGTTGCTTGTAGGTTCTAAGCTACATGCCCAGGCGAGGAAGTTCTTGGAAGAAGCCTATGACAAAGTAACGATCAAGAGGAACAAAGGAGGAGATTCTTGGCCACCCCGAGGAGTTGTTAGAGCCATGAGAGACCAAGCCTTGATTTCGAGGACGAAATCTTCTCAAGAAGGGGAGGATGATAAGACCCAAATCGAGCAACCACCTAATAACATCATCCAAGGCCAAGGAAGAGCTTATGCATTGGAACGCCATGGAACGAGGAGCCTTAGAGACACATTTCAAGACGTTTCAAGCATGCAGGGAAGCAGGCGGACCGCCTAGTGAAAAGGGGCGGACCACCCACTTCATGATCACTCTCTGGATTTTGATCCAGGCGGACCGCCTCTGCAGAATACATTGATCCAGGCGGACCGCCTACTCTAAGTGGGCTGAGCGCCTACTCCTAGAAGGCTGGGCGCCTAGTGCTGTGAAGAGCTGCGGGATTTTCTAGTTTTTAGCCTATGTAATTTCTATTATACCCCTACGTGGCTTATGACTTTAGAATCTACTTAAGGGTACTTTAGGCCTTTAATTATGTCTTAAATGAGGCCTATAAATACTCCATAGCTTAGCATTATTCCGAAGTTAGCTATTATGATGAATGATTGAATGTCAATGACAATGTTCAAGAGTGGATTCTCTTTGAATGAAAACTTTTTCAGACGGTTTGAGTTTACTAGTGGATTCTAGTTGAACCCCAAACCACCCCCGACCATTCTACTTGCGAGTCCGTTGTCATCTCGAGGGTAGTTGCATAGTGTAGGTCCTCCTTGACACCGATACGAGGGTATTATGGAACGAGTTCTCCATAGTTACTTCGTAGGGAGTTCGAGTAGTGTCTCGCTCTTTATCTTTATTTCCGCGTTTCGTTTTTAATTCTTATCAGGACCTGAGGTCTATCTTCGTAAAGCATGAAGAACCACTTAATTCGTCTAGCATGTCATCTAATCGAGGGATGGGATTACGATACTTTACCGTTATTTTGTTGACTGCTCTGCAATCAACACACATTCGCCATGTTCTATCTTTCTTCGGGACAAGGATAACAGGAATGACGCAAGGACTCAAGCTCTCTCGAGCGAGGCCCTTGTTCAGCAATTCATCAACCTGCCGTTGGAGCTCTTTGGTGTCCTCGGGATTACACCGGTATGCAGGTTTGTTGAAAATTTGTGACCCTGGTACGAAGTCAATTTGGTGCTCGATTCCTCTTAACGGAGGCAATCCACCTGGCATTTCTTTGGGAAACATGTCTCCGAAGTCCTGTAAAACACTTTGTACAACACTAGGCATAGGGTTATCTTTAGAAAAATCATCATTAGAATTTAGAAACATACCCTTGTGCACGAGGCAAATCATCATCTGATCGTTGTCGTTGCCTCGTAGATACTCACCCGGTTGCATGATTGCACAAATACCTCTTACTTCGGCCGGTGAATGATTGTCTTCGGCCACAATTTTTGTTCCCATCGGAAGCTTAGCTTTGGCTGCTTCTTTCAATTCTTTCATTCTTTTATAGTCCTCGGTGACTTGTTTCGGAGACAAGGGTTCGAGCTTTGCAGTGTAAGTGTTAGATCTCCCATTGTGAACAACCGACCGATCATACTGCCATGGTCGACCCAATAGTATATGACAAGCTTGCATCGGCACCACACCGAACATCATCTCATCTTGATATTCTTCAACTATAAACTTGATCCACACTTGTTTGACAACCCTCAATTCTCCACACTCATTTAACCATTGCAATTTGTAAGGATGGGGATGCTTCAAGGTAGGTAGTCCCATTTGTGAGACCAAGGTTTGGCTCACTACATTTGCACAACTACCTGAGTCGATAATCATCGAACACACCTTCCCCCTTACTCGACATCGGGCATGGAAAAGATTCTCTATCTGGTTGTCCTCTTCTTCAAGAGTCATGCAGCTCAAATTCCTTCAAACTACAAGGAACATTTCTGGATGATCAGCTTCGGTAGCTTCACGATCATCATCATCTTCAGCTCGGTCAATCTCCTCGAAATTATCCTCCTCGGTGTCACTCGCTTGCTCATGGACGGTTCCATCTTCGAGCAAAAGCATAACTTTGCGAGTTGGACACTCTTTTGCCATGTGACCATAACCTTTGCATTTATGACACTGAATATTTGAAGCACTAAGAGAATTAAGTTGAACTTTACCTCCCACTTCTCTTGGTTGGTTCACGGTCACACCCCTTTCGAAGGGCTTCTTCGAATCTCGGACAGTGTTTGCACTTGTTGGATTTGGACTTTTCCATTCTTTACCTCGGTTCAAGTGAGTAGAAGAAGTGACTCCTCGATACCGGTTTGCTTTATCATCCTTCACCCATTTCTCAACTTCGGTAGCAGCTTCGAACAAATCTTCCAACGTGTGATACACGTGGAGTCTCAATTGAGATGACACCTCCCGAGCCAAGCCATTTTTTAACCGAATAGTGGCCTGCTCTTCATCTTCGTCCAGATCAAGGTTCAATTGAATTCTCACGAACTCATCATGATACTCTTGAACTGACTTGGACCCTTGTTTCCACTCATAGAGCTTTTGAAATTGAGTTTGTCTATACTTGGCACTCAAGTACTTAGCATCCATTGTTCTCTTCAACTGTGTCCACGTAGTGACTTCGGGATAGACATTCCTTCGTCTAAACCTCTTGTCAGCTTCCCACCATGTAGATCCATACGCTTCGAACGAAGTAATTGCATGGGCAGCTTTCCTCTCTTCGGTCATCTCATTGGTTTCGAAGATGCACTCCATTTTAAGCTTCCATTCAAGATATTCATCTGGATCACTAGTTCCTTTGAACGGTGGAATAGTGATCTTGACACTGTTCAAGTTTGAATCTCGAGCACCTCGAATCGGTTCGGGATACTCATCATAGTGATCATTAGCCTCACGCTCAATATATCTTTCAACATTTGCGCCTCGGCCTCGACCTCAAAAATTTCCTCGACCTCGTTGAGCTTGCCTTCATTGAACGAACGGTTGCTCATATTCAGGTTCGGTGTCAAGAAATTCTCCATCCTCGACCTCTTTATCAATGACCTCAACTTGCCTTCGGGCCATCGGAAGTGGTACTCTATCACCTCGGGGAATGCCCAAGTGTTGATATCCTGCTTGGGGATTGCCCAAGTTTTGTTGTTACGCTTGGGGATTGCCCAAGACTTCCTTTCGTACAGCCTCACTCTTCAACTGATGTTGGCGAACGAGCTCAGCAAACAGCTCCGGTTTCATAGGAGTGGAGTTGCTAGTTCCAGCGCCGGACCCTAGTATGGCCACGGACACACTCCCTTGCTCGAGGTTAGCCATTCGAGCACTCACTCCTTTCACCTCGGCACTGATGCCTTGTATCGCAGCCATGAAATCGGCTAACGACACCTCGGGCTTCTCAATGCCCTTTCCTTTGCCTCCATTCCCAGCCATGGTACCTGCACAAATCAAAGACCAATCAAAGTGTTAAGGTTAGAAATCACCTCTCACTCTCCCTCACCTTTGATGGGTGGCACTCAGGTCCACTCAATTTATGGGTTCGGTTTTGGTCACTCAAGAACTTGTAGCCAGTGGCTTCCTCGGTTGATCAACTTCTCTCAATTCCTTCGAATTTGACAAGTTACGTCTCCTTCGGGATGAGTGAATTGATACGACTCGATAGAACGGACGCTATTTACTCTTGCGCTTTGGGAAATCAAAAGAAATTCTATGAAGTTGGACTTCGGTCACCCCACGCACGAATTCCTATAAGCTCAAAATAAGTTAGTACGACCTCGAGTAGGAAAGATTTACTCCAAAGATCCACTAACTAGACTTATCGAACACAAGAAAAGTGAAAACCTAGGAGAATCTACCCTTCGATTCCTCTTCGGAATCTTTTTCGAACACACCAACTCTTGTCCGTACAAGAGTGGTCCCTCCTTGGTACGGATAGGGTTTTACCTTTTCCGCTTTCCCTTTTCAAGCCGACACGTTTTCACCTGGGGTTTTTGGATTTAAAATTTTACCACCCCTTCTTCTTCAATGGAACAGTGAAGCTTTTAGCTCCGGCGTACGGACACTTAACTTCGTTCACTGACCAAGACTTTCAACAGAATTTGGGTTACTTCTTCAACTCCGGTAACAACAACAACGGAGGAAATTCCGTTCAAAGTTCCTTGAGCTGAGTCAGCTCCTCGTATCCGTTCACTGTTACAACAGTAACAATTTTCCGACGTACGGACACGGCTTAATTCATAGAACTTTGAAATTTTAAGCGCGAATCACACCCAAATCAGTCAAGAACCACCAGTCTTCATCGGTAACAACCAATACACGCTGGGGTTGTGAAATCAGTCACCACTAATGCTCAAAACAGTCCAAAATTTCGTCGAGAAACCCTAGTCACGAACGTTGTACGTCGGGTACTCAAATTGGTCCTTGGACAGTGGTGAACTCCAATCAATGGTTGTTTAATCCAAACAACTAACAATCATTCCAAATTTTTGAATTTTTCTTTTAACACTTTTTTTTTTTTTTTGTAAAATAACAACACCAACAATATCCAAACACAACAAGAACACGAAACGGAAAACAAAGACACAATCGCACGAAATTTAAAGATAACTTGAACAGGATTTGGGGTTGTAGAAACAAGCCCAAACCTTGCTCTGATACCAAGATGGTGCAAGCAAACCCGAGGGAAAGCTAAACACGAAGAAAACGCGGAAGAAAACAGGAATTAAAAGATAGAAGCAAGACAAATCTTGATTCGATTCAAAAGAACAGTGAGGAACTTGTCTCAAAGCTCGATTGAATGGAAATCAAGACGCACCTATGCTATGCAACAATCCTCAAGAAGAACAAGCTTCTTGCAAACTGAATGACCAAGAAAAATGTTCAATCGAAGACACCGAATGACACAAGTTCTTTAAAAGCCCTCGTCGGGGTTCGGCTCCATCGGAGACTCATAATAGCACTTGCTATGTTTGATCATTCAACAACAACTAACTTACAATGAAACGTAAATGGAGTATTTATAGACTATGCTAAGGGTAAAACAGTAAAGTGTCACAAGTGACCAGTAAAAACAAGCCACGCTTGGCTGAGCTAAGTGTGTGTTCGGCAGCCTTGACTTCGGTACTTGGTTGCTTGCTCGAACTCATTTGTCATCGGGCGCTCACTTGACTTCGAACACAATTTGTCGTGTTCGGCTCTGTGCTGCTCGGCGCCAAGAGTTGGTGTTCGGTCACTTTGTCCTCGAGCTCAAATTTGAAGATGACGCCTTCGGTTCTTGAGCCCGACCACTCAGCTTCGGAGCAATTGCTTTCCTTCGACCAAGCCAAGTGAATGTGAACATCGTGCAGCAGCTTGGCTTGGCTTCGTGTCATTGGCCTCGGTGGGTCGAACACTTGATCAGCACGTGTTCGGGCTGCATCACGGGGGCTTGATGGGTCACTTTGGGGTTGATAAGACTATGGCCATTCTTAAAGAGCAATTCTATTGGCCTAAGATGAGGCCTCTTGTGGAACGCTTTTGTAATGCTTGTTTAGATTGCAAAAGGGCTAAGTCTAGATCCAACACTCATGGCTTGTACACTCCTTTGCCCGTACCTAGTAGTCCGTGGGTTGATATTTCTATGGATTTTGTTATGGCGTTGCCACGGACTAGGGGAGGACACGATAGCATTTATGTTGTCGTTGATAGGTTCTCCAAAATGGCTCACTTTATTCCTTGCAAAAAGAGTAGTGATGCACAACATGTAGCTTCTTTGTTCATTGATAATGTGTTAAAGTTTCATGGGGTGCCTCGCACCATTGTTAGTGATAGGGACTCTAAGTTCCTTAGCCATTTTTGGAAATGCTTGTGGGGTGCTCTTGGCACCAAGTTGTTCTCTATGTCCCACCACCCTCAAACCGATGGGCAAACCGAGATGGTGAACCGAACCTTGGGAGCTCTACTTAGAGCTATGACCAAAGGTAAGGCTGGGACTTGGATTGATAAGCTACCACTCATGGAGTTTGCATATAACCGAACTTTGCATAGAATGAGTGGCATGACTCTATTTGAGTGTGTTTGTGGTTTTAATCCTTTGATTCCACTTGATCTTACCCCTTTGCCGAGGGATGCAGTTGTTGATTTTGAAGGTAAAACTCGGGCCAAGGCATTGATTGAACTTCATGCCAAGGTCAAGAAGAACTTGGAGGAGGCCTATGAAAAGATTGCAACCAAGAAGAACAAGGGATGAAAGAAAATGGAACTCTAGAAAGGAGACTATGTGTGGGTGCACTTCCACAAGGAGAGATTTCCCAACATTCAGAAAGGGAAGTTGGCACCCCGAGGGGATGGACCATTCCAAGTGCTCTCTAAGATCAACAACAAAGCATATGTGATCGACTTGCCCGGTGAGTATAACGTCTCTAGTACATTCAATATTTCTGACTTGACTCTTTGTGATGTAGGTGATGATACCTTGGAGGATGACACCTTAATTTCGAGGACGAAATCTTCTCAAGAAGGGGAGGATGATGCAACCCAAATTGCATCGAGACCATTCACTCGAAGTCAAGCCAAGGAGATCCAAGACACTCACTTACACTTGGTTTGGAAGGGCATGGATGATACGAGCTCGAGGGATGATTTGAAGACCATGCATTGGAGCTCGATCGAAGGAGGAAACCCTATGCTTCAGGGCCAGGCGGAGTGCCCAGAAAGCCAGGCGGACCGCCCAGCATGAAGGCCAACCAGGCGGAGCGCCTGACCAAGGGCGGAGCGCCTAGCTGCCTTGGTCAGACCATCCACCAGGCGGAGCGCCTAGATGTGCCAGGCGGAGCGCCTCACCCAAGGCAGAGTGCCTAGATGTGCTGAATTTTGACTTCTTTTTGTATGAAATTCCTATTCTAGCCTTCAGTGCTACATTGTGTTCCAAGCTAATTGAGGGCTTATTAGACCTTTCACATCTTGTAAAGGGGTGCTATAAATACACCCCTTCATCATTTATTGCCATTAGCTTACACATTGAATACACACATTGATGAGAAACACTCTCAAACCTTGTAACTATTTTGGCTTGAAATAAATTGGAAGAATCCAAGTTGACCTTCAATCCTCCTTGATCATTCTATTTGCGAGGGCTAGGTGTCTCTTGAGGATAGTTGCATAATATAGGTTCCAATTTACTCGAATCGAGGGTATATCAAGACATCGTTCCTTGGTGCTACCTCGTAAGTGTTTAAGTCGCGTCTAACTTTATCGTTACTTTTATCGCTTCTGTATTTACATTGCATCAAAAACAGAGCAAGCCAGACATTTGAACAAAGCAGTAGCCTAAAAAACTTAACAAGCCATCCTAATAAATTCAAACAGAAAGCAGCAGTAGATCTGTACAGAAAATAGCAGCAAATCCGCATAGAAAATAGTAGCAGATTCCAATAGAAAGCAGTAGAAAATTTGAATATTAAACCAGCCGAACAAACCTAAGCAACATTAGCAAACTAGCAGGTTCAAAACAAAGTAGAACAAGCAGTTTAATCCCAAAATTGATGATTAATTAAGCTCAATCCTTACACGCTCCATGCGCTCCTAGCAACGGTTATAATGACGCAACAAAGGTTGTGTGCCGTTGAGTCGCAGATTATAATGAAAATGAGAGCCACAATAAATGCATTTCACATTGCACCATTCATTATCCTGAATACAACTCTTTCAAAATAAATCCAAATATGTGATCGACGTTATTGTTCACGACGAACAAGAAGTCTTAGTCAAGGCATGGCTCCACCTATTTAATATAACAAGAAACAGGTTACAACTAGGAAATCAATTCTAGAAACCAACTAGACAAAACAATTAGACAAACCAATTAAACAAAATAATTAAACAACTAAGAGTACCAAGTTATTCATGTATTTAGTATAACCAGGAAACCAATTCAAGAATCCAATAGTTGTTGAAGTTAACTAGGAAATCAAAGATTCTTTACGTACCAAGGTTCCAACTCATAACTACACATCACTGATCATGCCCAACTATGCCCTATAAATAGGATTAAGCAGTCGCGGTAAATATATCTCGGTATTTGAAGTCCCAAGGTCGAATCCCACAGAGAACACTCGAAATCTAGTTGCTAATCTAACTAACTTATCTAATCAATTAACTTCGAAAGTTTATATTTTTATGATGGTTTCAATGTAACAACTAATTAACAATAAATTAAATAGCAAGTAGTAAGAAATAAATTAATTCAAGGGTTTAGAAGCCTAGAATTGATCTACCCAACTCCTACTCATGTGTTAGAAAAATACATTAATAGATTCAACTTGCTTCTTCTTGTTGAACACTTGCTCCAAAATCACAACTATTCACACCCGTGTAATAATTGCAACTTTCACTAACCAATTTTCCAATTAATTAATGAAGATTTGTAAGACTACAAGTATGCTTCATAATCGGGATCAATGTCACAAATCACCTTTTTTTACAACCTAAGTAATGCCTTTGTTTTAGGTTGAAATATTGCTAAGTATTTAATCCTAACTCATGAATCTATTCCTAGATGCACAAGAATAAAAAGTACAATCAATTGGGAGCTCTACCAATCAATAGCATACAAATCATAAACACTTAGATAGGAAGGTTAACAAGTTTCATTCATTAAAGCAGTAATTCACAACACATAAGTATTGGAGTGGTTCAATCAACCCTAGAATGAGTGATTTAGCCACTCATAGTCATAATCAAATTAATGAAATATCTATATGCATAAAAAACCACAAGAATATGGATGAATGGATGAAGTAGAGCGTTGAATCTTCTCTCTCCTTGCCTCCTTTTGATGTAGAGTAAGCCAAAAGTCCCGTTCTAGAGGGTTTCAATGTGTATTTATAGTGTTATGAAAAACCTAGGTAAAAATAGTATTTTCCCGCTCAAGCTAGGACTTCTCAAGTTAAGTGCTACTTCCGTTGATTCTTGGTTGTGTGCTGGCTGCGCACTGGCACAAGCTGGGCACAAGCTTTGCTTTGTGAGTTGGGTAGATGCTGGTGCAAACCTGGCACAAGGTGCTGAAAGTATTCTCTGCAGGCTGGAGTTGTGCTGGCACGACTTTCGCACAAGGTACTGAGAGTTAATTTCCTGTGCTCAAGTTGTGCTGGCATGACTTTGGCACAACTTAACTCCAACTTCAAAATTCATTCATGTAACACTCCAAATCATTAATTCTTTTGCTACTTCCGTCAAAATCAACACCTACACATTCAAATACCATTATTAAGCTAAATCCGCTATCATAATCAATTTAAGCGCATATAGATCACTAAGATACGGGCTAAAGATCACCAAAATATATATCTTTTTAGCCCAATATCACCACCCCACACTTAGACATTTACTCGTCCTCGAGCAACTTACACCTTAAATCAAGATACACCAAAACAACTTACACAATGACTTGGGTTTATATAGGCACTTAACAAGTTGCATATGCACTCATTATGCTTTATTCGCACAAAATACATGCCAAGAATATTTAAAAACAATCAAGTGTACCAAATCAACCTCTCAATTCCATATCAACTATAGACTCACTTAATAAGTCATGCAAGTACTCACTCTATTCAAGAGACTAATAAAAGAGCTCGCTTATCGTAAATCATGTGCCTTCACAGTCAAATAAAAGATTAGAGCAGGAATTCACTCAAAAGAATGATCATGAATAAACAGTTCACATATAGATAAAACACTCACTCTCAAAACAGAACTCACATGCAACACCAAACGTACCATAAGCTTGCCCTTAGTGTAGGACTCAACTAATGTCCATCTACTCGGCTAAGATCAACTATGACTTCTTTTGGTTGTAATGTAGGCAATGGGACGGGTAGGATACATATAGATAATAGTGACTAACCATCCCAAGCAATTTAATACACCACAATTAATTTAAGTATTTTTCCTGCCAACCAATCTTTCTTTTACCAGCACAGAGTCAACCTTTACTAACCCTCTTCTTTAAGCAAAGTAGGAGCTAATGATAGGGACTACTCTTTATTTTCTTCAATCTTTCAAATAATTTTTTTCTTAATACATTTTTCAATTATTGAACAATACTCTAAGCTTTCACTTTTTTTCTCTCTCTTTTTTTTAGTAAATCCCTCCAATAGCATCCTCCTACGCACATTTTATCTTCCTCTAACAAACATAATTTTCCTGCTTTATTAACTAGTCTTTTAGGCTCATAACACCACAAGTAAAACTCACAGATATTTAGCACAAGAAATAGGAATCCCAATGGCCATCAAAGAAAAGGCTACAGGCTCAAAAGGGTCAGCTAAGGTCAAATTTCACTTGTAAACATCTAACTCTGAGGCTTCAAATAAATTGGCTATGAAAGGAAAGCCTATATCACTTCCTAGCCGAGCAAACTTCTCATTTCACTTTGCACACACACCAAGCAAGTTCTAGATATCAAGTATTAAACACGGAGAAAACAAAATTCTCACTCACACATGGCACATAACCTACTCAAAACGGCTCAATTCACGCTCTCAAACAAAGCAATGACAAGCAAACTCTCAAACAAATCTAGAGTCAACATCATGGTCATAGGCTTCAACGAATGCACTCAACGTTTCTCAAGGCAAGTGGATCATGGTAGAATATATGCATGAAGTTCACATACCCCAAATTAAGTATCCATATAAAACTAGTTAAATCATGGAGCCAAGACTCACCCATCAATTACTACACTCTAATCCTTAAAAAAAATCTACCTATACCGGTTCAAACTACCTCCTTTGAAAAAAAATCGATGCACAAAGAAAAACTAAATGGAATTATTAGCACAAAGAAGAAGAATCCCTCACCCCACACTTAGAATCATGCATTGCCCTCAATGCATTAAAAATAAAACTAAGGGTGATAGAGAAACTCCCTGAGGCTCAAAGCCCAAAGAACATCCTTGTGAGCTTCCTTAGAAGACGAGGTACTCAGACTTCCCCAAGCAGGACATCATCATATAATCGTACGAGGTTACAAGCACCTCACACTTAGACTTCAAACCAGTCGAACCTACAAAACAAAGAAACTCACCAAGTAATATTATTCAAAGATAACAATTTTTTTTTTTGTATTTTTTCTCATGTTATTTTTAATTGTATACAATTTCAATCACGGGTTGCCTCCCGAGAAGCGCCTTAGTTATAATCATAGCATGACTTCAATCAGCTCAACTTATGGCTCATTGGTGCAATGCGAACTCGAAGGAGTTGCTAAGCACAAAACGCAGAATTTTAACAAGAAGGTAAAGATAGAAGCAAGACAAAATTTGCTTCTTTTGAAAGAACAGTGAGGAACCTGTCTCAAAGCTCGATCGAAAGGGGCACAAGAATCACCTAAACTATGCAACAATCCTCAAGAGAACATTGCCTCTTGCAAACTGAATGATCAAAGAAGAATGTTCAATCGGATTCACCGAAAGCCACAAGCCCATAAAAGCCCTCACAGGGGTTTGCTCACGACTGAGACAAAAGAAATGTGCTCGGCACTTTCATTCAATTCATTAATGTTGAAAAAACTAGGTACTTACAATGAAAGGAAATAAGGTTTATATAGGAAATACTAAGGGTAAACTAGTAAAAGGGTCACAGGTGACCAATAGAAATGCCACGCAGGGCTGAGTTAAAATGTGTTCGGTAGCCTTGACTTCGGTAAGCCTGACTTCGGTAAGCCTTGGCTTCGGTTCTCGATTGTCTGCTCGAACACACTCGTCCTCGCGCGCTGACTTAGTTTCGAACACATGTTGTTGTGTTCGAGTCTGTGCTGCCCGGTGCCAAGAGCTGGTGTTCGGTAACCTTGTCCTCGGGCTCAAATTTGAAGATGTGGCCCTCGGTTTCAACACTTTGCAATTTTCCTTCTGAACACATGCTCCCTCCCGACCAAGCCAGCTGGATGTGCATGTCATGAAGCAGCTTGGCTTGGCTTCGTGTGATTGGCCTCCTCGGGTGATCAGTCATTGACTTCAGTTGATTGTCGAGTCCTTGATCAGCACTTTGGGCTGCATCATCCTCCCCTTCTTGAGAAGATTTCGTCCTCGAAATCATTTCATCCTCTGTCTCCGAGACTTGGCCTACAACACAAGGAGTTAAATCAGCAACATTGAAGGTGTTGGACACATTATACTCACCTGGGAGGTCGATAACATAAGCATTGTTGTTTATTTTGCTCAGCACTTGAAATGGACCATCCCCTCGAGGAGCCAACTTTCCTTTCCTTTGGGTCGGGAAGCGTTCCTTTCGAAAGTGAACCCAAACCCAATCTCCCTTCTTCAATTCCAGCTTTTTTCGCCCCTTGTTTTTCTTCATGGCAACCTTTGCATAGGCTTCCTCGAGGTTCTTCTTCGCCTTGGCATGCAACTCGAGCAGAGCTTTGGCTCGGTGAGTACCTTCAAAATCAATAATAACATCTCGAGGCAATGGGGTTAGATCAAGTGGAATTAAAGGGTTAAATCCATACACACTCTCGAACGGGGTCATGTTAATCATTCGATGCACCGTTCGATTGTATGCAAACTCCATCATGGGCAAACGATCAGCCCAGTTCCCAACCTTGCCTTTGGTCATTGCTCGAAGCAAAGATCCCAAGGTTTGGTTAACTACCCCGGTCTGTCCATCCGTCTGAGGATGGTGAGACGTCGAGAATAGTACCTTGGTGCCGAGGGCACCCCACAAACACTTCCAAAAATGACTCAAGAACTTTGAGTCTCGATCACTCACAATAGTACGAGGTACACCATGCAATTTTAACACGTTAGAAACAAACAATGTAGCTACATGCTGTGCATCATCACACTTTTTGCAAGGAATAAAGTGAGCCATTTTGGAAAAAACGGTCAACCACAATGAAGATGCTATCATGTCCTCCCCCCCGACCTCGGTAACCCCAAGACAAAGTCCATGGATATATCAACCCAAGGTCGATCAGGCACAGGCAATGGGGTATACAAACCATGAGGGTTGGACTTCGATTTAGCTTTCTTGCAAACGAGACAAGCGTTGCAAAGCTTTTCCACATCTCGTCGCATTTTGGGCCAATGGAACTGCTCAAGATACCAAGAGTTTTGTCGACACCGAAGTGCCCCATCAGTCCACCGGAGTGAGCTTCTCGAACTAAGAGCTCTCTCCACGATGACACTGGCACACAAACCCTCCCATTCTTGAAGAGGTAGCCATCGTGCCACTGATATTTCTCAACCCTTCGGCCACTCAAGATTGCGTCACGAACGCATTTCAGCTTGGGATCGTCTTCGTACATCGACTTGATGCTTTCAAATCCCATGAGCCTAGAGGCGAGAGTGGTCGCTAAGGCAAATTTCCTTGATAGCGCATCGGCCACAACATTGTCTTTCCCCTTTTTGTAATGAATTACATAGGGAAAGCTCTCAATGAATTCAACCCACTTGGCATGTCTTCGGTTCAATTTCTCCTATCCTCGGAGATGCTTCAAGGACTCATGATCGCTTTTGATCACAAATTCTCGAGGCCACAAATAATGCTGCCAATGGGCGAGTGCTCGAACGAGGGCATACAACTCCTTGTCATACGTAGAGTAGTTCAAGGTTGCACCCTTAAGCTTTTCGCTAAAGTAAGCGATCGGCTTCGATTCTTGCATCAGCACTCCTCCGATCCCAACTCCAGATGCATCGCACTCGACTTCGAATGCTTTGCCGAAGTCAGGGAGTTGTAACAACGGGGCAGAGCAAAGCCTCCGTTTCAACTCTTGGAAAGCCCTTTCTTGGGACTCTCCCCACACAAATGGATGGTCTTTCTTAACCAGCTCGGTTAAAGGAGCTGCCACGGTGCTAAAGTCAGGAACAAACCTTCGGTAAAAGCTAGCTAAGCCATGGAAGCTACGAACCTGTGATACCGAGGTTGGAGTTGGCCAATCTTTGATGGCTTCGACTTTTGACTCGTCGACTTCGACACCATTAGCACTGACAACGAATCCTAGTAAGACTACACGATCGACACCAAAGGCACACTTCTTGAAGTTAGCATATAACTTCTCTTCTCGAAGCTTTTCAAGCACAAGCCTTAGGTGTTCGACATGTTCATCCATGGTTCGACTATAAACAAGTATGTCATCGAAATAAACGACAACGAACTTGTTTATGAACGGTTTGAGCACATGGTTCATCAATCGCATGAATGTGCTCGGGGCATTAGATAAGCCAAATGGCATTACCAACCATTCATAGAGACCGAATTTGGTCTTGAATGCGGTTTTCCACTCATCTCCGGGTTTCATTCGGATCTGATGGTAACCGGACCTGAGGTCAATCTTTGTAAAGCATGAAGAACCACTTAATTCATCTAGCATGTCATCTAGTCGAGGAATATGATGACGATACTTTACCGTTATTTTGTTGACTGCTCGACAGTCAACGCACATTCGCCATGTTCCATCCTTCTTCTGGACAAGGATAACAGGAACGGCGCAAGGACTCAAGCTCTCTCGAACGAGGCCCTTGTTCAGCAACTCATCAACCTGCCGTTGGAGCTCTTTGGTGTCTTTGGGATTACACCGGTATGCAGGTTTGTTGGGGATTTGAGACCCCGGTACGAAGTCAATTTGGTGCTCGATTCCTCTCAACGGAGGTAATCCACCTGGCATTTCCTCGGGAAACATGTCCTCGAAGTCCTGCAAAACTTTACGAACAAACAAAGGCAGAGGGTTATCGTTAGAAAAATCATCATTAGAGTTTAGAAAGATACCCTTGTGCACGAGGCAAATCATCACTTGATTGTTGGCGTTGCCTCGTAGAATCTCACCCGGTTGCATGATTGCACAAATTCCTTTCACTTCGGGCGGTGAGTTTGTCTCTTCGGGCCCAAAATTTGCTCCCATCAGAAGCTTAGCTTTGGCCGCTTCTTTCAATTCTTTCATCCGTTTATAGTCCTCGGTGACTTGTTTCGGAGACAAGGGTTTGAGTATTAAACTCTTCCCATCGAGCTTTACAGTGTAAGTGTTGGATCTGCCATTGTGAACAACTGCCTGGTCATATTGCCATGGTCTCCCCAATAGCAAATGACAAGCTTGCATTGGCACCACATCGAATATCATTTCATCTTGATACTCGCCAATTCTAAACTTGATCCACACTTGTTTGACAACCCTCAACTCTCCACACTCGTTCAGCCACTGTAGTTTGTAAGGGTGGGGATGCTTCATCGTAGATAGTCCCATTTGTGAAACCAAGGTTTGGCCCACCACATTTGCACAACTACCAGAGTCAATGATCATCGAACACACCTTTCCCCTCACTCGACATCGGGCATGGAAGAGATTTTCTCTTTGGTTGTCCTCTTCTTCAAGAGTCATGCAGCTCAAATTCCTTCGAACCACAAGAAAAATTTCCGGATGATCAGCTTCGGCAGCCTCATGATCATCATCACCTTCAGCTCGGTCAGCCTCCTCGATTAATTCCTCCTCGGTGTCACTCGCTTGCTCATGGACGGTTCCATCTTCGAGCAGAAGCATAACTTTGCGAGTTGGACACTCTTTTGCCATGTGACCATAACCTTTGCATTTGTGACACTGAATATTTGAAGCACTAGGAGAGTTTAGTTGCACTTTACCCCCCACTTCTCTTGATTGGTTAACAGTCACACCCCTCTCGAAGGGTCTCTTCGAATCTCGAACAGCGTTGGCACTTGTTTGGTTAGGATTCTTCCATTCTTTTCCTCGGTTCAAGGGAGTAGAAGTAGTGACTCCTCGATACCGGTTTGCCTTTTCTTCCTTCACCAATTTTTCAGCTTCGGTAGCAGCATCAAACAAATCTTCCAACGTGTGGTACACGTGGAGTCTCAACTAAGATGACACATCCTTAGCCAAGCCATTTTTAAACCGGATAATGGCTCGTTCCTCATCTTCGGTCAGATCAAGATTCAGTCGAACCTTTTCAAATTCATCATGGTACTCTTGAACTGACTTGGACCCTTGTTTTAGCTCATATAGCTTTTGCATTTGAGTTTGCCTGTACTTGGCACTCAAATACTTAGCATCCATTGCTCTCTTCAATTGTGGCCAGGTAGTGACTTCGGGATCGTCATTCCTTCGTCTATGCCTCTTTTCAAATTCCCACCAAGTAGATGCATAAGCTTCGAACGAAGCAATAGCATGGGCAGCTTTTCTCTCATCGGTCATCTCATTGGTTTCAAAAATGCGCTCCATTTTAAGCTTCCATTCAAGATACTCATCGGGATCACTAGTTCCTTTAAAGGGTGGAATAGTGATCTTAACACTATTCAGATTTGAGTCTCGAACACCACGAACCTGTTCGGGATACTCATCAGCACGATCATCAGCCTCACGCTCAATATTGCTTCCAACATTTGCGCCTCGGCCTCGACCTCGGAAATTTCCACGTCCTCGGTGAGCTTGCCTTCGTTGAGCAAATGGCGGCTCACGCTCATATTCGTCCTCGAGAAATTCCTCATCATCAACCTCTTCGGCAACGGCTCCAAGATCTCCTCGGGCCTTTGGAAGTGGTATCCTTTCTCCTCGGGGAATGCCCAAGTTTTGATATGAAGCTTGGGGATTGCCCAAGTTGAGTTCTCTTCGAATTGCTTCACTTGTCAACTGATGTTGTCGTACAAGCTCAGCATACAGCTCAGGTTTCATTGGAGTGGATTGGCTCGTCCCAGCGCCGGACCCATGCACGGCCACGGACGCACTTCCTTGTTCGAGTTGAGCTACTCGAACACTCACTCCTCTCACTTCGGCACTGACACCTTGTATCGCAGCCATGAGATCGGCTAACGACACTTCGGGCCTTTCAATGCCTTTTCCTTCGCCTCCATTCCCAGCCATGGTACCTGCACAAGTCAAAGACCAAACAAATGTTAGGGTTAGAAATCACCTCACACTCTCCCTCACCTTTGATGGGTGGCACTCGGGTCCACTCAATTTATGGGTTCGGTTTTGGTCACTCAAAGACTTGTTAACAGTGGCTCGTCTGATTGATCTGTCCTCTAAGATCCTTCAAGTTTGACAATAGTCACTGTCTCTTCGGGAAGAGTGAAGTGATGTTCGACTCGATGGAATAGACGCTTTTAACTGAGCTTGGGGAGTCAAAAGAAATTTCTACGAAAGTTTGGACTTCGGCCACCCCTTCGCACGAGTTCCTATCAGCTCAAATGAGTTAGTACGACCTCGAGTAGGACGATTACTCAAAAGATCCACCAACTAGAATTTTTGTCACAAAAGAAAGTGAAAACCTAGGAGAATCTACCCTTTGATTCCCTTTTGGAATCTTTTTCGATCACACCAACTCTTGTCCGTACAAGAGTGGTCCCTCCTTGGTACGAATAGGGTTTTACCTTATCCGCTTTCCTTTTCTCAGCCGACAATTTTCACCTGGGGTTTTGATATTCAAAATTTTACCCCTTTCTTCTCCAATGGAACAGTGACCTTTGCTCCGGCGTACGGATACACGGACTTTGGTGCACTGACCACGAATTCAACAAGATTTGGGTTGCCTTCGTTTCTGGTTTCAACAGCATCGGAGGAATTCAGTTCAAGTTCTTCGAGCTATGAGTCAGCTCGTTCGTGTCGTACACTGTTACGATTTGTAACAATTTTCCGGCGTACGGACAACGATTCAAACTTTAAAACTTCGATTTTCAAGCAACAAATAAACCCAAATCACTCAAGAACCACCAATGTTCATCGGTTTCATCCAAACACGATGGGGTTCGAGTTCCAGCCACCATTAAAGCTCAAAACAGTCCAAAATTTCACCAAGAAACCCTAGTCACAAAATCAGTACGTCGGGTACTTGTTGGAATCAGGAAACAATGGTGAACAAGAATCAATTGTTGTTTATCCCAAACAACCAACAATCAAACACAATTTTTAAATTTTCTTTAACACCCCTTTTTTTTTTTTGTAAAGTAATAACACCAACAGTAACACAACCAAATCAAGAACACGAAATGGAAAACAAAGACACAAACGCACAAAGATAAAGATAACTCGAACAGGATTTGGGGTTGTAGAAACAAGCCCAAACCGTGCTCTGATACCAAGATGGTGCAATGCGAACTCGAAGGAGTTGCTAAGCACAAAACTCGGAATTTTAACAAGAAGGTAATGATAGAAGCAAGACAAAACTTGCTTCTTTCGAAAGAACAGTGAGGAACCTGTCTCAAAGCTCGATCGAAAGGGGCACAAGAATCACCTAAACTATGCAAAAATCCTCAAGAGAACATTGCCTCTTGCAAACTGAATGATCAAAGAGGAATGTTCAATCGGATTCACCGAAAGCCACAAGCCTATAAAAGCCCTCACCGGGGTTTGCTCACGACTGAGACAAAAGAAATGTGCTCGGCACTTTCATTCAATTCATTAATGTTGAAAAAACTAGGTACTTACAATGAAAGGAAATAAGGTTTATATAGGAAATACTAAGGGTAAACTAGTAAAAGGGTCACAGGTGACCAATAGAAATGCCACGCAGGGCTGAGTTAAAATGTGTTCGGCAGCCTTGACTTCGGTAAGCCTGACTTCGGTAAGCCTTGGCTTCGGTTCTCGATTGTCTGCTCGAACACACTCGTCCTCGCGCGCTGACTTAGTTTCGAACACATGTTGTTGTGTTCGAGTCTGTGCTGCCCGGTGCCAAGAGCTGGTGTTCGGTAACCTTGTCCTCGGGCTCAAATTTGAAGATGTGGCCCTCGGTTTCAACACTTTGCAATTCTCCTTCCGAACACATGCTCCCTCCCGACCAAGCCAGCTGGATGTGCATGTCATGAAGCAGCTTGGCTTGGCTTCGTGTGATTGGCCTCCTCGGGTGATCAGTCATTGACTTCGGTTGATTGTCGAGTCCTTGATCAGCACTTTGGGCTGCATCACTCATCCAGGCTCGCATGTATGTGCACACGAACAATTCAAACCATCACAATGCCCCTTCAGCATTTCACTAATGTCAACAACTATTTCTTCATCATTCATCTTCAAGGTCATCTTCCCCTCATCAACATCAATCACTGCTCTACCAGTAGCTAAGAATGGACGGCCTAAGATAATTGGAACATCTTTATCAACAGGACAGTCAAGAACCACAAAATCTACTGGAACCATGAAACTACCCACATGCACAAGTACATCCTCAACTATTCCAACATGGTGCTTTTGTCTCCTATCTGCCAGCTGGATTCACTTAGAAGTCTCTCTCATGCCAGCCAGACCCAACTTGTTGTATACTTCTAGTGGCATCAAATTAATGCTTATACCACAATCTCATAAGGCATTACCAATTGTGAGATCACCAATAGAATACGGGACTGTAAAACTACCAGGATCTTGCTTCTTTTTAGCTACAGGCTTTGTGATGACAACGCTACAAACCTTATTCAACTCAACCATCTCTACCTCATTAAAGTCAACCTTCTTAGACAGAAGATCTTTTAACAATTTTGCATAGCTTGGCACCTATCACATAACCTCCATGAAAGGCATAGTAAGCTTCAATTGTTTCAACAAATCGAAAAGCTTATTAAACTTCAAACATTTTTGTTGCTTTGCTAACTTTTGAGGAAAATGAGGTGGTGGTGTTTTCGCCTTGGAGTTCTGCTCCCTCGACACTTTAGCTTGTTCAATCACCTTCTCAGCTTCTTTAACAGGTTCTTTGGCAATTTTCTTCTCAGTACAACGATCAGGAATTGGAGTAGTCTCTTTCTCAGCATGATCACTGCCAGCCAGTTTGGCAGAGTCACAGGCTCAATGTTTGGCATAGTAGGTAGTGCACCTTTACCTAATTCTTGCTCCTTGTCCAAGTCTCTACCATTACTGTTCTCCCAACTTGGTCTCTATACCTTTTATTACAGTGTCAAGTACTGTCACTTGGTCTTGAAGCTGCTTATTAAATTCCATCATAGCATGCACCATAGTCTTGATCTCAGTTATATCATTCGCTTGTTGTAGGAGTAAAGTTGCTTGTTGTTGCACTGGCATAAATTGACCCTGTTGATTGTGTTGCTGGCGCTGCCCATAATTCATGAAGTTCACATCTTCAGTACCAACAAGCAAATTAGCATTAAAAAAATTACCAGGATCGAGGACTTGAGCCTGAGCTCGTGAATCCACTTGGTTAACAGGTTTCAGCATCTTCTCATTTAGTTGTTTCGACACAACATCAAGTTTAGTCTGCAACTTTGACATCTGTTCTTCCATTGCATAAGTAGTACCAATAGTTAAAGCCCCCGTACCTAGGCCAGTAGATGCATCTCTTCTAAGCCAGCCTGAGTTTTGAGCCATCACATCAAGCAGGGCCTTCGCTTCAGCAAATATTTTACTAAAAAATGCTCCTCCAGCTGCTGCATCCAAAGTGCCCTTAATTTGAACTCTCATGGCCATGTAGATCATTTGCCCCAGCATTTGGTCAGGAATACCATGATGATGACACTTTCTCAAAAACCTTTAAATCTCTCCCCAAGCTTCTGGCAAAGTCTCTAGCGGGTTCTGCCTGAATATAAGTATCTGATCAACTAGCCTGGCAGTCTTATTGGGTGGAAATAACTTCTTTATTAAATTTATCACCAAGTCATCCCACGACGTAATAGAATTAACTGGCAACGAGTCCAACCAATCACTGTTATCTTCCGCTAGCGAGAACGGGAACAATATCAATTTTAGAACCTCTGCCGACACTCGAGCCTATTTTTGAGTTTCACAAACCCTTATGAACTTTTTCAAATGCTTTTGAGGATCATCAAAAGTTCTACCTGCAAATAAACTAGCATTAGCAAGCAAATCCACCATCGTTTGGGTGATGTAAAATTTTTCTGCCTCGAATGTTGGGAGCAGAATAGCAAACGCCAGATTCCCAGCCACAGGTTGCGAGAAAGCATTAAGAGCCAAATCTTGAGCCATTCTGAATTCTTTGGGATCTGAACTTTCAATTTTAAACACCAAATAAATGAAATCTAGATGACAAGAGTGAAGTTAATAGAAAAATAAAATAGATATCTTAACAACTAAATAACACTGTGTTCTCCGGCAACGGCGCTAAAATTTGATCACGTCCAACTATGCCCTATAAAAGGGACTAAGCGGTTGCTGCAAATATAGCTCGGTATTTGAAGCCCCGAGGTCGAATCCCACAGATAACACTCGAAATCTAGTTGCTAATCTAACTAACTTATCTAATCAATTAACTTCGAAAGTTCATATTTTTATGATGGTTTCAATGTAGCAACTAATTAACAATAAAGTAAATAGCAAGTAGTAAGAACTAAATTAATTCAAGGGTTTAGAAGCCTAAGATTGATCTACCTAACTCCTACTCATGTGTTAGAAAAATGCATTAATGGATTCAACTTGCTTCTTCCTATTGAACACTTGCTCTAAATTCACAACGATTCACTCCCGTGTAATAATTGTAACTTTCACTAACCAATTTTTCAATTAATTAGTGAAGATATGTAGGACTACAAGTATGGTTCACAATCGGAATCAATGGTCACAAATCACCTTTGTGACAACCTAAGTAATGCTTTTGTTTTAGGTTGAAATATTGCTAAGTGTTTAACGTTAACTCATGAATCTATTCCTAGATGCACAAGAATAAAAGGCACAATCAATTGGGAGCTCTACCAATCAATAGCATACAAATCATAAACACTTAGATAGGAAGGTTAACAAGTTTCATTCATTAAAGCAATAATTCACAACACATAAGTATTGGAATGGTTCAATCAACCCTAGAATGGGTGATTTAGCTACTCATAGACATAATCAAATTAATGAAATATCTATAAGCATACAAAACCACAAGAATATGGATGAATGGATGAAGTAGAGCCTTGAATCTTCTCTCTTCCTTGCCTCCTTTTGATGTAGAGTAAGCCAAAAGTCTCGTTCTAGAGGGTTTCAATGTGTATTTATAGTGTTATGAAAAACCTAGGTAAAAATAGTATTTTCCCGCTCAAGCTAGGACTTCTCAAGTTAAGTGCTACTTCCGTTGATTCTTGGTTGTGTGCTGGCTGTGCGCTGGCACAAGCTTTGCTTTGTGAGCTGGGTAGATGCTGGCGCAAAGCTGGCACAAGCTGCTGAATGTATTCTCTGCAGGCTGGAGGTTTGCTAGCATGACTTTCGCACAAAGTACTGAGAGTTAATTTCCTGTGCTCAAGTTGTGCTAGCATGACTTTGGCACAACTTAACTCCAACTTCAAAATTCATTCATGTAACGCTCCGAATCATCAATTCTCTTGCTACTTTCATCAAAATCAACACCTACACATTCCAACACCATTATTAAGCTAAATCCGCTATGATAATCAATTTATGCGCATATAGATCACTAATATACGGGGCAAAAGATCACCAAAATATATATCGTTTTAGCCCAATATCAATCACCAGTGCAAGGTTCGTTCCCAAGTTTGGAAAAATCTAATAAAATGTATATTAACATCAAACAACAAATATATAAAATAAACTACTTGAAAATAAAAAACACCAAAAAATCAATCACATACCTTCTTCTAGTTTTCTAGAAAATCTAAGTCTTCTTCAATACTTATGAAAAGTGATTCACTCCGAAGCCAATCTTGAAGGTACACTAGAGCTTGAACTAATTTAGGAGCTAATGAACTCCTAAATGAATCAAGAATGCACCCCACCGGTACATTCGGATGCCACACTTAAAATAGGAATAGCAAGCACATCTCGAGCCATCTCCGCAAGAATGGGGAATCTAGATGAGTTTACTTTCCACCAATGTAATATATTAAAGTTTTCTCTTTCAATTTCAACATCTTCTGCAAGATACTTTTCCAATTCTATTTTAGTATCTACACCTCCACTACCTTCTTTATGTCTCCTTATTTTATCAAAAAATTCTCCTAAATCAGGATCTCCCGAACTAAAAGTTTCCACCGTGTCTAATGAAGAACTTGACAAAGATGAAGTAACTTGAATACCTTTGTCTGTTGAAGCGGAGCTTGCATACTCATTAAACAACGAAGTCATGTATGTATGCACTCCCTTTTCAACAGTTGGCCCTTTGTCTCCAAACATCATCCCAAGTGTAAAAGTAACAGTAGTATGTTCATCATATCCAATAAGCATGCAATATGTAGTTTTAGAACATATTTTCTTCTTTTTAGGTTCAGGCAAAAGAACTTTAGCAAGACACCCCCACGCTTTTAAATATTTCAGGTTAGGTTTATAACTTTTTCACAATTCATAAGTGATTTTGCCAGTTCTTTTATGCGGTACTCTATTTTTTAAGTGGCACGTAGATAAAATTGCTTCACCCCACAAGTTATAAGGTGCATTGGCACTAAGTAACATGGAGTTCATCATTTCTTTTTATGTTCTATTTTTTCTTTCAGCTACTCCATTAGACTTCGGTGAATATGGAGGAGTTACTTCATGAAATATTTCACAAAAAATCATTCAAGGAAAATATTCTCCCCCTCTATCAGATTTAATTCTCTTGATTTTTCTACTAAGTTGATTTTCAACCTCAGTTTTACAAGAAATAAATGTATCAAAGGTATCATCTTTATTTCTAAGTAAATACAACTTAGTATATCTTGAAAAATCATTGATAAAAGTCACATAATATCTTTTACCATCTCTAGTCATAGCTTGTTTTGAATCACCCAAGTTAGTGTGAATCAAGGATAATAATTCAGTTTATATATTTATAGAAAAACACGACTTTTTAGTAATTTTAGCTTCGACATATATTTCGTATTTATCAATCTTATTTGAGTCTAACCCAGATATTTAACCTATTGTTTGCATTTTCTATATGTATGACACATTACCTTGTCCTAGTCTAGCATGCCACAAAGAAATAGACTCAACCATATAAGCAGATGCAGATGCATTTTCATATATAATATCAGAAACATCAGGTTCAAAGAGTCCATGGTTACAATAACCCTTTCCAACCAAAATATTATTTTTGGTCAGTAGAATCTAATCAAATTCAATAGTCACTTTAACCCCGACTTTTATTAATAAGGCTACAGAAATCAGGTTTATCCTAATATCAGGAACATGTAGCACATCCATAAAGGTTAAAAAATATTTTGAAGTAAGTTTCAGGAGCACTTTACCCTTACCCAGGACTTTAGCAGTTCTCGAGTTTCCAAGGTAGACTACTGATGCAGGGCAACCTAGCACAAGACCATTCACTAGGAGTCAAGCTAAGGAGATACAAGAGGCTCAGCTACACTTGGTGTGGAAGGGACTTGAAGATGGGAGCTTCAGAAGCCATTAGAAGATGTTTCACTTGAACGCGGCTTTGAGCGGACCACCCCAACACATTGCAGGAGCACCTAGCCTTAATTTGAAGACTTCTCCACATGCTACATGAGTGGGCGGACCGCCTCAAGGGGTGGGCGGACCGCTTCCCCCAAATAGGTCGAAATTTGGCTAAGTCCGGAAATGAAGCTCGCAGGATCTCCCTCCAGGCGGACCGCCCAAGCACCTAGGCGCTTCGTCTCAGCACCTAGGCGGTCCACCCCAGCAGAGGCACCCCGCCTGTGACTCAGTCTTGATCCTACGGGATTTCTTAGTTGATTACTATTTTAGCCATGCGTAGCTTAGCATGTTATCACCCAAACTTGTGGGTTTTTATGTCTTTATTCCCAAGTAAGGTGAACCTATAAATGCCTACTAGAGTTTTTATTCTCATTAGACAACCTTGACATTACATGAAACTTGAGATATTCTCTCTTTTGAATTAAAACCCCTTTTGGCTTGAATTCTCATGGTGTGCCCATTTGAACCTCATTCCAAATCCGATCAAACTCGTTTGCAAGATCCAAGTGTGTCTTGAGGATAGTTTGTATAGTCTTGGTGTCTCTTGACTCTACCCGAGTGTGTTTCGAAACAAGTTCTTCGAGGCTATCTTGGTGGTTGTTTAAGTTACGGCATACTTGTATCTCTTTTCTTTACTTCCGCATTTTTATCCGTATCAACTACTTCATTATCATCCCCTATAGTACTATAGGAGGTAAATGTTTCTCAATTTGCACAGATGCGTCGAGTAGCCCCATAGTCTATCACCCACTTTTTCATAGTGCTTACAATGTTCACTCGAGAAATGACAGCCGTAATAATTTCATCTCCTTTAGTTAAATTAGCTTTGAGAGGATTTCTATTTCTTTGTCATGTCTTGCCATTTTGATATACTTTAGGACTTGATAAACTGTTTTTTCATAATTAAAATATAGGATTTCTCCTCTTTAAAATTAGGGTTATCAGGCTTGTAACCTTGAGACTTATTAACATACCTCGTATTGTCTCTATTATGGCTAGATACATTTGGAGGAACGACCAGATCTGAAGCAGTGGGAGCAGTGCCGATATTTCCAGCATCAACAATAATTTTGCCAACATTATTGCTTGCCATAGTTTGTTAGATTGTAGGTGTTGACACCCAATTTTGTTCCTCCATTTTTCATAATTGGCTATAGTTTAACTTAAGGGTGAAATTTGACTATTTGTGCATAATTTGCATTAGAAGGCATGCATTTACGTGTGTTATTCTCTACTTATATATTCCATACTTAAATGTGGCTATGTTACGTAATTTTACATCATTTAGGCTATTTGTCAAAATGTAGTTATTTGTGCAATTTTAGTGCATTTATAGCATTTAGTAATAATTTGTGGCTATATATACTTAATTAATTTAATTTGTATTCCAATTTCCTCATATGTGTGCATATTACTTTTTGTTCATTTAATACAATATATAGATATACATATATTTTTTATTTATTTAGCACCTTTAAGTAAAATATTAGCCGAATAAATAACTAGTCCATTTCTATTCCTTGATTTGTCATATTTATTCGAATTTAAGTTCTTTTGAATTTAGATATATACAAATCTTTCTTTTAAAACACTTATCTTGAAATCTTTCCTATGAACCTAGACAAGAGTCTGTCTAGATACGTCCGTTCTGCTAGGGACTAGTTGCTATTTTCTTCTAATTATTTTTGAATAAAATCTAAAATTATTCAATTTTTCTTTTCTAGACAATCCTTCAAATCTCCTTTTCTAGAACTTCTGTCAATCTCGTACCCATCCATCAATACCCCTGTCCTAATTCGTATTTTTATTTTTGTTTTCTTGTTAAAACTCTTTCTTAATTCTTTATCAACCTTACTTTTGCTTATTATCTATTAAGCCAACTTAGCTCCTGCTTTTTCTTAATACCAAGTATATAATCCATAATTAGCAGCTTGCCTCGCACTCTCCGCTGAGAATCTAGACGCTTTCCTAGTTGAAGTGCACAATCCCTTATCTTTATCACAATATATTCCTAAAAATCAGTCCATCACCAAGGTCTCTTCCTTAACCAATCCTCAATCTCGCTAATTATTCCCTCCAACTCCCAACGTCTCTTTCTCTTGAAAGAATTATATATACAGAACAAGTACAAACGAAGAAAAAACACACAGGACACCATCATCCCCGTCTCAATCTCTCACACACACCATACACAGTAAAATACATCGCCAACACACCTACAGATACACACATCTTCTTCTTCCTTCAAGCACAGCAAGTAATACATACACCAGCAGAACCCCCTTCTCTTCGATGCCATCATCTTCTATACTCGATATCTTTCTGTGAAATACACACAGCCACCACACAATTTACAGTCCAAAAAACTATTACATACACACCACCACCACCATACACCCATTACACAAACACACATCAATGAGCATAAGGAGATCGGGGAGGGATAGTATGAAACAGGGGAGGCAGAGGGGAAATGGTGAGACCATTAGCAGAAACACTATCGGGGCGATGCCGGGTCGCGAGATCTGGCCGGAAATATTGAACGCCGGCAATCAGATTTTTTTCTCTGCTCATTTACGTCCGAACAGTTCCTGGAAATAAAAATAAGAAAAAGGGTCGTGGCAGCGACGCCGCGTAACGCCACCGGAGCCTCTCGCTGGTGTCGCTCCTTCCCTACGTTTGGGCGTTGGTCTTCTGTTCCACCTGTTCCACTATGGTTTTACCCGCTGTTTGTTACTGGTGATCCTTGCTCTTCATCACTACTAATCGTTGTAAACTCTGCAGATCTGTTACAATTCTTGGAATTGCTCTGAGTTTTGAAATGTTCTCTCCGCCACTGTTCCCATTGTAATCTGATTAAGCTATTGGTTTGACCAACGAGTGTTTTGTTGTTTGAATGGCTTTTGTACTTATGCTTGGCTATAACTTCTTGTTGGCTCTTACCATATATTTATTCTCTAACTCCTTGGATTTACTAGTCTTTTGAAGTGCAGATGATGGAACATATATTATACTATGAATTTTGGACAGATAATATACAGTACGCTGGCCAATGAAAATATTTTATTTGAGGCTTACTGACTGATTATGAACGAATACTGCGTCCGTTTGGCCAATGACAATTTAGAGGCCAACGTAACTGTCCCGTCCCGATACGTATACAATTCCCCGTCCCATTACGTATACGGTCCCTTACGTGTCCCTCCAAAAACAAAAATAGGCGATGATGACATGTATGAGCTTTATTGCAAAACAAGCCGGCAACGGAGTAGTGGGATCGGTGCTTGGCATGAAAACCGGCTGGCCACCGTGTTTGCAGCCGTACCGACATCCCTAACCTCTACCCGATACACCATACAAACTTGAGCCTAAACTTTTACAAAATTCATTTATTCTTTATTTTATTACTATTATTATTATTATTATTATTATTATTATTATTATTATTATTATTATTATTATTATTATTATTATTATTATTATTATTATTAATTGTCGCACTAACTCCTTTTTCATATTTTTTGTGAGGTACTTCTCGGCAAAATTGTTAAAGAGGATGCTATTGGAAATGACGAATAATTTAACATTATTAATATTTTCTATACCTTTTACTTTATTTCATTACTATATATATATATATATATATATATATATATATATATATATATATATATATATATATATATATATATATATATATATATTATTTGAACCTTTTTTGGTTTAATCTTAATTATTATATGCATATTATAGTAGACATTTAATTATTTTGTCTATTTTTAGTTAGTTAGTTTATTTACTTAGTTATTTTTAATCGCTTAGAATTATAATCATATTATCCGGTCGGTAATCATATTTGGTGGAATCCGAGAGGTGCTTAACACCTTCCTTTTGGGTTGACTTGAACCCTTACCTAGAATCTTTAAATTCGCCTGACCATATTTCAAAGTTAATTATAAAATTGGCTAGAAACAAAAGTAGGTGCCCTAATACGCCTAGTTAAAAAATAGGGTTTTTTACATATATATATACAAATATACATCCCTAATTACACAAAAATAGCAATATTTTTAAAATTACTATACATAGCAATATTTTTTTAGCACATTTCTTCAATAATCAATCATTTCATTTTTGATAACTACACTTACACCCCACTCTCCAAAAAACCCTAAAACACTTTCTCCCACTTCTTCCCAAACAAATAGCCGCCACCCCCACCCCCACCACCGATCCTAACAGAAACAGTGCAACCACCCCCCACGCAGACCCATAACCCCATTCCCACCACAAGCACTCCAGCGCCATCACCCTCACCTCACCCCCACCACTCCAGAGATCGAAAGAGTGAGGCATGCTGAGGATAGACAGAAACAGAGGAATGCAGTAGCTGTCGCCGGATCTATGGCTAGAAACAACGAAGAAGACACAGTACGCTTAAGAGCTAAGCAAACACCAAAATACAATTTGTAAAAAGTGTCCGGCCAGTTCTAAGTTCAGAAACTTCATTGTATCTGGATCTAAGTTCGCTTATGCTCTCCTTGCTAATACTTTCGTCATTTAGGCCAGAGGAATGTGGATCTAAACCTCTTGCAGCACCGATGGGGATTTTTCAACCGTTTCTGTTTCTTTAGATTTTTTTTATTTTTGTTCCATTTCTGTTTCTTCAAAATTGTTCAGATTTCGTTTATGTTCCGTTTCTATTCATGTTTCTTCATATTTGTTCCATTTCTGTTTCTGTTTGTACAGATTTGTTATAGTGGTTTAATAAATTTAAACTCTTGTTTTCTATTTATTATTGAAACGGTATGCTACAGTTTGAAAATGGCGTTGAAACAATATGATACAGTTTGAAACATCATTGAAACATTGAAACAGTTGTTGCAATAGTTTGATACAGTCTGAAACGATGTTGAAACAGTATGATACGGTCTGAAACGGAGTTAATATAGTCTGAAATGAGAGTTGATACAGTTTAAAACAGGTTGATACAGTCTAAAATGATGTTGAAACAGTATGATACGGTCTGAAACGGTGTTGAAACAATCTGAAACAACTATTGAAACAGTCTGATACGGTCTAAAACGGCGTTGAAACAGTATGATACGGTCTGAAACGGTGCTAAAATAATTTGAAACAGTGCAGAAACAGTTGAAACGGTGCAGAAACACAGTTAGATACGGTGCTGCAGAAACAGTTAGATACGGTGCTGCAGAAACAGTTGAAACGGTGCAGAAACAGTTAGATACGGTGCAGAAATAGTTGATACGGTGCAGAAATAGTGAGATTCAACGAGATACATTGAGGATGGATGAAGAAAAGTGAAATTGAGGAAAATGAGAGGAGTAAAACTAAAATTGGAGGGAAATGATAGGAGGAAAAGTGAAAAATGGGGGAAATTGGAGGAGCAAAAGTGATAGGGGGGAAATAGAAGGAAGAATGTAAGGGTTTGATATGTTATGGAAAAATATTGCTATGTTTTTGCTATGTTTGTAATTATCTTGTGTTTTCCTCTATATAGGGTAATTTTACTAAAATGTTGCTATGTTTGGTAATTAAGCTCTAAAACTTGTACTTTTATGTAAAAAATCCTAAAAAATATGTTAGGTGGCAATTCTAAATCTTTACCAGTGAGTTACAATAAGTCGAGACCTGTTTCGAACCCTAACCAGTTCGGGAAAAAATGGGTGTCGACAGTAGGTGCAATGGGAAAAATAACAACAAGAACAACAACAACAATAATAATAATAATAATAATAATAATAATAATAATAATAATAATAATAATAATAATAATAATAATAATAATAATATGCAACGAAAATTTTGTTGAATACAACAAAAGAAAAAAGATATAATTATATTGTCTCGGAGTAGATGTACGGTACTTGAGTCCCGCTGAGCACTGTCCTAAGAAACTATTTCAAAACCTTAAATATTTCCGCAGAATAAAACAAGTCTTACTCTACAGTAATAGAGGAATTAAGAATCACCAAAATTAATAATATATTAATCCAGCAAGTCAAATAAAGGGTGACAAAAAGAATTTTGTGTAGGAAATTATCAGTAATAGAGGATAAGACAAAACTAGGAGTGGGAGAAGGTATTTGCAATGATTTTTATTGAGAAAGCAATGATTATAAGAAAGCAATGATTGCTTAGAAGGAAAAAAGAGTTTCTTATTGATACTTTCGGACAAAGACATGGTAGTATGTAATGACCATTGCATGGATATGTTCTTTCAACCATTTTGACACATAAGACAAAAGGTTTTGACACTTCTTCCACTTGCTATTGCCACTTGGCACTAACTTTGCCACTTTTCAAATATGTATTTACACATTTTCATAACTCTTCAGGCATATTAACACTTGTGATAAAGCTTTTGAAACACCAATAACTATATGCCACATGTTGTGCGTAGTTCTTAATTATAAGTTACATTATTATAGGAAGTCAAAACTGTAGACAAGTAGAATCATTAGTCTGATTCCGAATAAGCCCGCCGTATAGGGGTAGTATATAACTATAAGGAGATTTTACTGGAAGTTACTTACCAGAATTTTCATTGGGATGATACGTTGTCTTATATACTATCCTCTCTTGTTGAGATTCAAGAATGGCGTTAGAAGGTCATGAGCAGCAAGTTCCAAGGAAAAAAAGGATTCCAAATCACAGTAAGAATTGCAAATTGCTCCATGCACATATGTATGAAACAGGATGTGATGTTACCAACCCCGTTTTCTGAAATATTCACTCAAGATTGGCCTTTCAAGCATTCTTCTCAAACTTGGGGACATCGGTATCAACAATCTAGCTGCCATCTGCTATGCTACCATGACTAATTTGGACCAAGTACAATCATATGATACTTTCTCTTTTTACATTCGGGAGAAGCCACCATCACGCTTGATGTTTGTTAAGATAAATTAAGAGAAATGTTTGGCTATAAATTAGTCCCAAGCAGATAATGAAATATTGAGACTATCAGCTATGCTACTTAACCACATGGTAACAGAAATATATTGTGTCCAAGGAGATCTGTAGTGGCATAAATTACATTAGAATCAAATTATTTTGAAATTTTGGAGAGAATGTTCAAATTATTCATCCTTTTAATCAAGTTCAGAGAATTAAGATGAAAATTAGCTTGCTTTCGCTCAAAAAAGCTTTTTGTAATTAACGTAGGTTATCAAGAAAAGAAATGCTAGGTAGTTGTAAGCCAATGACTTTTGGTGCTCCAATATTTTTGTGTTTTTTTTGCAGCCTAATTTATTTGTAAAAAAGTCGTACAAGAATGTCTTTACCTGTTTCTCGGAGAAAAATCTCTCTGACAAGTGTTATATTCTCCAACGAAGGAATAAAATGCATTTAGTATATTCCTGCCCTATACCAGAAATTGTTTCATCTGTAGGGCGAGGAAGAAAAAACTAAAGCATTTTCGATAGCGGAAAAAGAAAGAAGGAAGAAAAAAAAATATTGAATCCCTGAAAGGCCAGAAAGAAGACTGGCTCTTTCTGGGATAAAAAAGGTTTTAATTTTCATATCTTCATGTGGATTATCAAATTTGTGAACGTGTTCCTATTCAAGTCCTATCTGGAAATATTCATCATTAAATTTGGAAACAATAAAGACATACTTGGCCCAATTCCAGATAACATAAACCAAAAAGACGAATTTAGTGGTGTTCTGACAATGGCAGATCAATGAGTGAAATGCGCTGACAAAAAGGAACAACATTCTTGATGATTGTTGTGAATAATAGGTATGACATTGGGTAGCAAGAAGAAAATGAAGCTGAACTGCTTTACATGTTGTGTATCAAAGGAGGAAAAAGTTAATAAAAGGTCTTCGAAAAAGAGCATTCAGGAAAATAAAAACACCAAATCTCAATCTTCCTTTGACAACCTTTCTTTTAGAACTGGTAATTTTTCTGCCCTTTGGTTTCATCTATTATATCATCCAATTTTGTCAACTCAAAAGGAATTGTATTGTTGTATTTACAACTACATGCCTGCCTTTTATGATAAATTGGAATTTGCCTTTTGGTATATTTTAGATGCTAAGAGGAAAAAACCATTCAAATAAATATAGTTGTTGAATAAAACTCAAAGGTGGGGCCTGATAAGAGATTCAATAGCATTTGATTTGGGCGACATCCAACATAACTTGATCATATTAGTTTCTGTATTATAAAACTAGGCTTATGTGAGCTTAGCTGATAAGCCTGTCCAAGTCCGGATAAAAGATTAAAGGTTAATAGGTTGGCAACCATTATAAAAGTAACTGAACCACCACAATGAAGTGTTTGTGCTGGAATGTTCATGAAATAAACTTTTCTTGCAATAATAATTCTAAGACCTATTAATTACCCTCTACCGAAACACATCATGTGTTAAGGGACCTGAATTTTCTCCCGTTTTCATATCATTAGCTTCCCTACAATTCACATTTTTGAAAAATTAAAATTGTAAACATGATACATGCAGATAGCAGCAGAAGGAGGTACATAGCAGAAGAAATAGCAAAACTTGGAAAAGGGAACATTTCTGCTGAAATCTTCACATTCCAAGAGTTGAAGCTTGCCACTCAAAACTTTGACTGCCATCGTTTGCTTGGTGAAGGTGGTTTCGGGAGAGTGTACAAGGGCCACATTGAAAGCAAAAATTTAGTACTCTTCATGCATCTCTCAGTCTCTCCATTATCATATACTTTATTCAAACATCAGAATTATTAAAAAAAAAAAAAAAAAAGGATGATTTTTAAGGGACAAAATGACTATTCTAACTACAGGTTAAACTTCTTTTTTTTATTTGTAGGATGTTGCTGTGAAGCAACTTGACAGAAATGGTTTCCAAGGAACTAGAGAGTTTCTTGTGGAGGTTCTGATATTAAGTCTTCTTCATCACCCTAACCTTGTCAATTTGGTAGGATACTGTTCAGATGGTGACCAGAGAATATTAGTATATGAATACATGCCAAATGGTTCACTAGAAGATCACCTTCTTGGTATGCCACCACTTCTCTCTTTCCTTAAAGATATGACTGTCCATCTAATTAACATTAGTCTCCAACAAATAGATTTGAGTAATGATAATAACACTAACATGAGCCTGCGTCCTATTTTGCTTATTTACTAATTTGAATCACCTTGTTTGGCAGAACTTAGTCCAGATAAAAAACCCCTTGATTGGGATACAAGGATGAAAATTGCAGAAGGAGCAGCAAAAGGACTTGAATACTTGCATGAAACAGCTAAACCTCCGGTGATTTACCGTGATTTTAAAGCATCAAACATACTTTTAGATGAGAACTTCAATCCCAAACTTTCTGATTTTGGACTTGCCAAGTTAGGTCCAACTGGTGATAAGAGTCATGTGTCCACCAGGGTCATGGGAACTTATGGTTATTGTGCACCTGAGTACGTTTCCACAGGTCAATTGACTGCAAAGTCTGATGTCTACAGCTTTGGGGTTGTATTTTTGGAAATGATCACAGGAAGAAGAGTCATTGACACCTCAAAACCAAGTGAAGAACAGAATCTCGTCCTGTGGGTAAGTTCCAACTATTCAATATGTCACTAAGAAATGCTTAAGCAATGAGTTTCCACTATTTTCCAACCAAAGTATTGTGGTAACACTAGGAACCATTCTTTAGTTAGAAGGTTGCTACTGTTACACAGGATTTTTCAGGTTACCAATCCACTTCTACTGGAGGGTTACATTGTCGATGTATAGACGTTACACTCTTAACACAAATTGCTTGGCAGGCACAACCACTGTTCAAGGACAAGAAAAAGTTTCACTTAATGGCAGACCCATTGTTGGAAGGGAACTATCCAAGGAAGGGACTGTACCAAGCTCTAGCAATTGCTGCAATGTGCTTGCAAGAGGAAGCCAGTGTTCGTCCTTTGATCAGTGATGTAGTGACTGCTTTGGCATTTCTATCAGGGAACAAGAAAAAAGTCGAGGAGCCGCCGATTGCAGAAGATACTTCCAAATCACCATCTCCATTACAAACTAATACAAATAACATTGAAAGTAATGAAGCTAATGTTGATACTGAAAAAGACTAACCATCAACCATAACAGACTTTTTCTTGTGCAGTTTAATCAGATTTTGTACATTGTGTTAGAAAAATATATAGCCTCATGACCAAATATATGTATTTACACATGTACTTAAAATTTTAAGAGACTAATGTACATACAATGCATAAAGATCATTAATGGTACATTATCAAAATCATGTAGCTTATCCAGTTTATTCAAATATACATAAATAAAGTTCCATCTATCAATGTTAAATGGACGATCTATCTATCTGTAAAAAGATTTATACGGTATCTATAAAAGATTAATTGTGTACATTTTTTTATATGGATCATTTAAGTTACATCGATCAAAGTCAACAACTATTTGGATATATTTCACAGATTCTTAATGAATGGATATCCATACAAATGTATTCTGGAATTATGTAGTTGAATATTCACTATTTTAATTTGGAGGAAGAATTAGTCTTGATGGTAAATCTAAACACTATGTAAAGGGTTTCCATCCAACAAAAATTTGTACAAAATAGGGAATGAGAGGATTTGAAATGATAATTGGAAAGTTATGCTTAGAAAAAGAATTTACGGGGAAAGAGAAGCATATAATTTCATAAATCCCTCTATATAAATTTCATAGCTTCCTATAGGTTAGAGCGGTTAAATAGCTCCCTATTGTTAGAAATAACCCAGAATTCTCAGAACTCCATTTCTAATAGAAATAAAAGAAAAGCACATGAAAAACATGTTAATTACTTGATACTAACGGATGCAATCCAAATTGCCTCAAGACCATTCACGCGGAGTCAAGCTAAAGAGATCCAAGATGCTCATCTACACTTGGAATGAAAAGGCCTGGAAGATAGGAGCTCCGGAAGTGATTTGAAGATCATGCACTTGAGCACCATTGAGGGAGGACCGCCTAGGCACCAAGGAGGAGCGCCCCAAGCTGTTTTTGACACTCCTCCACATGCTCCAGGATGAGGCACGCCGCCTCTTAGGGTGGCCTACTTCATTTTGGCCCGAAATTTGGCTAAGTATAGAATTTTCAAGTCTCTAAAGTTTCAACAGGCGGACCGCCTCTACAAAATAGGCGGACCGCCTCTTCTCTGCACCACTCTCTGGACTTCTCTACTGGGCGGACTGCCTAGAGGAGTGGGCGGACCGCCTACTCTTGTTCCAAGCTTGACGGGATTTTGCTAGTTTTTATGTCTATTTTCTATTTTAGCCCTATGTGGCCTTTAATGTATTGACCCAACTTAAGGGCTTTTTAGACCTTTCACAACATGTAAAGGGAGACTTGTTTAACCGTAATTCCGTTTATTAGGTTAAGTTACAATTAAATTTATAAAGCGGAGTCACGATCAATAATCAAGATTAAATGCTTGAAATAAATGACTGCAATAAAGATAAGGAAATAAAGGCACAATAAATGCGATGCAATAAATGAAGATTTAAATAGAAGGAACCGTGTTCAGGCCGTATGGATCCGATCGAATTCCTTCCTCGTACTATTTAGGATACTTTGAACAGCGATACAATAAATGAGATCAATTAACAGTGTGCAATAATAATAGAATGTTGGCGGAAGATAAAGGATTGGATATTAATTGATCAGTAGAGTACAGCTGATTGTTCAGAGAGAGAGAGAGAGTTAGATAAAAAAGATGATACAAGACTTGTGACTTGAATTACAATATATAGATAACTAAGCGTCCGCTCACGAGCAGTTGTAACTCCTTGATTGAGCGGTTACGTTGCTTAAGGATAAGGCTTCTATTTTGAATTGGCTTCGACGATGAGTTGCGACTGTTCTGGCCGTGGTGACTGTTCATCTATCCGTTATAACTGCCCATCCTTGATTCTATCCGTTGTCTTTGCGCCCCTTCATAGCCACGTGTCATCTGTGCGTCGTCCTACGTGGATGCTTGATGCCGGGCAAACTAGCTCGAGACCCTTTACGAGAAGCCAAGCCAAAGCTATCCATGATGCTCATCTTCACTTGGTATGGAAAGGCTTGGACGTGGAAGATGGAAGCTCCGGAACAACTTTGAAGATCATGCATTGGAGCACTATGGAGGGAGGACCACTTAGACCACATGGAGAGGCTCAAGAGACACAAAATGAGGCATTGCAAGAAGCTCCAGGAAGAGGCGCCCCGCCTACCAAAGGAGGCGCCCCGCCTAGAAGTTGCTAGCCCTCAGGATTTGGGGAGACGGACCGCCTAGCCAATAGAGGCGGCCGCCTACTGCATGATTGGTCTCTGGATTTCTCTGAGGCGCTCCGCCTCCTAGGGGTGGGCGGACCGCCTACCCCTGTTACGTGCCAATCCGAGTTTTTGCTACTTTTCGCGTGTATTTCCTATTTTAGCCCTAAGTGGCCTTTTATGTATTAAACTCACTTGAGGGCACTTTAGTCATTTACTTTAGTCTTAGAAAGGGCCTATAAATAGAGCCCTTAGGTCTTCATTTCATTTTAGCAAACCTTGAATGTAGAATGATGAATTTCTTGAGTGAATCTCAATGAAGAACCCGTGAGCGGGCATGATTTCACTTGGTGGATTCCAAGTTGAACATCGAAACCTCTTTGATCATTCTATTTGCAAGAGCCGGGTGCCTCTTGAGGGTAGTTGCTTAGCGTAGGTGATTCTTGCCAATCGTTCGGGGTGTAACGGAACAAGTTCTTCGTTGCTACTTGGACTTTCGTGTGAGTCTCGTCTCGTTCCTTGGCATAGGTGATTCTTGACATTCACCCGGGGTGTATCGAGACAAGTTCCTCGGTGCTACTTAGGTAATCGTTTCAAGCCTCGTCTTGCTTTTTATCTCGATATCTTCATCGATATAGCCTATCTTGTTTTAGCTTCCGCATTTCCATATCGTTTCTAGCTTCCGCTCGTTTTTCCCTGCATCAGTTGGTATCAGAGCACGGCTAGGCTTCGTTCTTACGAATCCTCGGTCTTGTTCTTATTGTTGTTGTGTTTATGTTTTTGTTCTTGAAGATTTGAAGAAAAAAACAAAAAAATTGAAAAAGTTGAAAAGTTGAAAAAAATTGGTAGATCGGGTTGGATTTGATTCCCTAAGTATTTAAAGTTATTTGGGATTGTTCTATATTGTTAACCCGTTGATTTGATACCCTCATAACATGTTTTGGTGTTACGATTCAAAATTTCCAAAAATCAAAATCCAAAAAGTTTGAAAATTCTTGAAAACGCTTCAAATTCGAATCGAAGCTTGTTGTTGTTTGTTTGGAGTTGAAAATCATTGGGGATTGGTTAATATAGTTGTATACACCTTTGGGTATCGTTGGTTTTGTGAATCGGGTTGAAATCGATCGAAAAATTTGGCCAAAATCACCAAAAAACTCGTAGTTGAAAAAGCTGCAGAATCAGCCTTAGGCGGACCGCCTCAGCAAAAGTCCTTCTCTGGACTTTGGTAGGCGGAGCGCCTCCCCCTCAGGGTGGAGCGCTTCCCCCTGTTACATGTTTTCGGGTAGTTTTTTCGTAGGTTTTCACTTGTTGTTTGCCTCCGGGCTTCTTGGTTAGTGTTTCTAGAGTAATTGGCCTACTCGAAAGACACTAACTCTTGAGCGTATTAGGACATTCGTGCCTAGAGGAGAGTAGAACTCAAAGAAGTCTCGTAGAACATTTTTGCTTCAAGTGCTCACTCATATAGCCATTCGCCCATAGAGTCACATCAATTCCACTCACCCCGAAGAGTATTTGGTTCTTGTGACTTGAGTGGTTATTGAGGTGGTTGTTCAACTACGAGGAAGCCTTTGAGATCAAGCTTGAGTGATAAATCCCCCGCCACTAAATTGAGTGTACCCGAGTGACACTTCAAAGGTGAGGGAGCGAGTGAGGGCTTTTACTCTAACCTCTTTCTTGTTTTTGATTTGTGTAGGTACATGGCCGGAGATGTGTATGATATCGATGAAGATACGTTAAGTACTTTGGCCTACATCTTGGCCGAGGTAGAGTCTTTGGACCGGCGGCTTGAGCGCCTTGAAAGAAAAGGGACCCCGAGTGTCCAAAAGGGTACCGAGGGAGGTACTAGTGATGAAGTGTTGGGCAATCCCCAACCGTTGGGCATTCCCCAACAAGTGGGCATTCTCCACAACTTGGGCATTCCCCAACAAGTGGGCATTCCCCACAACTTGGGCATTCCCCAAGATGGTGTAGTTACTCACTCTAAGAGTAAGTCTACTACCCCTATGAGCCAACCAAAGGCAACTGAGGGAGTTGGGGAAAGTGAGCGAGGTGATAACATTATTGGACCTCATCCCCACACACTTGCACATGAGAGCGAGTTGAAAGAAAGAAGAGGAGAGGAAAAACAAATTGAGAGTGAGGGCACCCTTTGTCCTAACCACATGTTATCTTCTTCTTCTTGCCATAGCTTTTGTGTAGGTACTCTTGGAGGCGAGCTATTAGAGCCTCAATCGTTTGCCTTGGAAGGAAGACAAGAGGATGGAGGGCATCATTGTGAACTTCGTGATGGAGGAATTGAACGCGACACTACAAGCTATGTGAGTGCTCACGGGAGCGACTCAAATGTAAGTGTTACCTTCCCTTCTCATGAACATGTTAATCCCTTGTCTTGTGGGGACTCAAAGCTAGTTGTTGCTTGTGATGCCTATATTGACCTTGCAACTAGTGAAGAGTCTAATGGTCAACTTGTGTTTGCATGTGACCTAGTAGAGAGGAATGAAAAGCCACATTACGATGTGAGCCCGATATTCAAAGAACCTCTCTCTAGTAAAAATGTGTTAGTTGACCTTGCTTGTGAACCTTGTTATGACACACCACCAAGTTTTGATAAAGGGGAGGATGAGACGTGTGATCACACCCTTATTGATCTACTTGCCATTGGTGGACCTATGTGTTGTAGTGGGGGAGGTAGTGACCTTGAGGAGTCTCTAGAGTATGAGATGGATCGATTTGTTTTCGATGACTCCTCAAGTGCGGATGATGAACCTAGCTATGATACTATGCTTTTGCTTGACCATGAAATTGAGGTGCATGCTTTTACATTCCCATTGTTTGAGAGCATCCTTAATTGTGGTGGTGAGTTGTATCGAGCTAGAGTTAGGGATGAGTTGGAACCTCCGTGGTGTGAGGAATTTGATCCCATAGACAACTCTTCGTTTGAAGCTTCAAGTGAGGAAGATGATTCTTCTAGTGACCCTACTCTTGTTAGTGCGGGTTATGATGATGAAGAGGCCATTGATAATGCCTTCCTCGAGAGCTTACCTTGTGAGGGGGGTTGTCTCGAGGATGAAATTGGAGGTGAGGAGGTATCTCTTAGTGTGAGTATGAGAGCTCTTAAGAAGGGGAGTGGGGTAATTGCTTCTAATTGTGATTTGACTTACCTTGTCTATTCCCTCCCATATGTTAACCACACTTTGAGACTTGAGCATGCCGAAACCGTTGTGCCGCATTGTGAAAATATTGCATTAAAGGTTTGGTGTGTTGATCATGAGCTTAGGGGTCATAGGAACTTTGATTGCTTAATCTTGAATGTTGCATGTCCTATTGGTCTCTTTGCTTGTCATGTTGGTGAGTGCTTGTCACTACGGAGCCAAGAACTTGTTGTCTCCTTTGGAGACATAAGCTTTTTGATTTGCATTGATACTTGGCTCTATCACAAGAGTGAATTTTCCACACCACTTACCTTCACTCTTGTTGGACTTGCCTACTCGCATTGTGGGAAGCCTTGGTGCACTACTCTTGAACGTAGGGATTGTAGGGATTTTGATAGCTTAATCTTGCATGTGCCATGCCCTATTGATCTCTTTATTTGTTCTTGTGTTGGGAGCATTTTATTGTTGAACCAAGTACTTGCTAGTTCCTTTGGGAGCATGAGCTTCTTCATTACCATTGATACTTGGTTGTACCACAAGAGTGTGTTTTCCCACACTTGGTGCACTAACCTACTCTTGTAGTAGGAACTTTTATTTTTGTTGCCTTTTGATGTAGGTGAAGCTACCTTGGAGGAGGACGCCTTAATTTCGAGGTCGAAATTTTCTCAAGAAGGGGAGGATGATGCCGGGCAAACTAGCTCGAGACCCTTTATGAGAAGCCAAGCCAAAGCTATCCATGATGCTCATCTTCACTTGGTATGGAAAGGCTTGGACGTGGAAGATGGAAGCTCCGGAACAACTTTGAAGATCATGCATTGGAGCACTATGGAGGGAGGACCACTTAGACCACATGGAGAGGCTCAAGAGACACAAAATGAGGCATTGCAAGAAGCTCCAGGAAGAGGCGCCCCGCCTACCAAAGGAGGCGCCCCGCCTAGAAGTTGCTAGCCCTCAGGATTTGGGGAGGCGGACCGCCTAGCCAATAGAGGCGGCCGCCTACTGCATGATTGGTCTCTGGATTTCTCTGAGGCGCTCCGCCTCCTAGGGGTGGGCGGACCGCCTACCCCTGTTACGTGCCAATCCGAGTTTTTGCTACTTTTCGCGTGTATTTCCTATTTTAGCCCTAAGTGGCCTTTTATGTATTAAACTCACTTGAGGGCACTTTAGTCATTTACTTTAGTCTTAGAAAGGGCCTATAAATAGAGCCCTTAGGTCTTCATTTCATTTTAGCAAACCTTGAATGTAGAATGATGAATTTCTTGAGTGAATCTCAATGAAGAACCCGTGAGCGGGCATGATTTCACTTGGTGGATTCCAAGTTGAACATCGAAACCTCTTTGATCATTCTATTTGCAAGAGCCGGGTGCCTCTTGAGGGTAGTTGCTTAGCGTAGGTGATTCTTGCCAATCGTTCGGGGTGTAACAGATTGCTACTTGGACTTTCGTGTGAGTCTCGTCTCGTTCCTTGGCATAGGTGATTCTTGACATTCACCCGGGGTGTATCGAGACAAGTTCGTCGGTGCTACTTAGGTAATCGTTTCAAGCCTCGTCTTGCTTTTTATCTCGATATCTTCATCGATATCGCCTATCTTGTTTTAGCTTCCGCATTTCCATATCGTTTCTAGCTTCCGCTCGTTTTTCCCTGCATCAATGCTTAGTCACCAACTTTGGTGACGACGGATTTAACCCAATACAGATAGTCCCCGCACTTCTCGGGCAGAGAATCTGGTCGAGGAGTGGAGAACAAATTTTGAGCGGGAACGAACTCTTTTGAACTTTCCTTGAGTAGTAAGCATGAGTTCTTGCAAAATGCTGCCCGTTGAGTTGATCGTCATCTCCTCAGTATAAGCATTGAATGCTTTCTCAAGAGCTTTTGACTGATTGGCGTCCTATTAATGCAGGCATTAAATGCTCTGCTAAAGGCAAAACGTGCAATCTGTCAATTCCGCTCCACTTTTTACTGAAAAGTGACTGTTGCGTGTTCCGAGACTGCAGGAATGATGATTGAACTGCGCCTACTCACGTCTTGCACGTCCCAAGGCAAAAACCGTCACTTCAATTTTCTATTACTTTATATTTTTGTGGCTGGGTTTAACTCTTGCACGAATGCTTGACACGTGTATGCGCGGGTCGGGTTTTGCCAACCCTATAAATATGACATCCCCCATCTGAGAACCTTTTCACTTTTACTCCCAATTTCGTCTGATTCACCAGAGCTTCCAAGACGACTTTCAACAAATCTTGAAACGTACAAAACCCTTCCAACCTTCTAATCAAAATGTCTCCAAAAGCTAAGAAAAGTTTGAATATGGACGCCGCGGCTAGCACTTCTTCAGCAGTAGGTGGTCAATCCACGAGTTCCTCAACTTCGGTGGCCGATGTGATTCCGAAAGTTTGGGGAAACCTTGAAAATGACTGCTCAGTCGGCTCATTCAACCACTATGGCAATATAAGGGCGTGGCCTTCAAGCCGGTTCAAGAGTTCAATTACTCCTGACCTTTTGCCTAGGGTCAAGGCAGATTGCGGCTGGAATGATGATGTTATGGTGTCTTGCCCCCTTCCAACGGAGAACATCACGTCTGCAAGAATTGGATGGACAGCCATATCCACGTATCCATTCACGATAGGTCATACGCTCCCGTTGCATCCTGTTATAGAGGATATCTGCAAATACTATCTTATCTGCCCGGGGCAGCTGTGCCCGAGCATTTATAGAATCATTTCCCTGCTAGAATGGTTCGCCGATGAGACCGAGCAGGACTTCGAGTTTAAGCATTTCATCTCTTTGTACAGCCTTCAGGTTGCGAGAGATGGATACATCAATGCCCGTATGAGGGGGAGAAAAGCCCTAGTGAGCAAGTCTGAGGACACAGGAGATAGGGGTTGGATGCACAGGTATGTTTATGTGCCGTCCAGACTCCTCACACGTGGCAGCAAAACTAATCTCCGCGAGGTGTGGAATAAAACTCGTACGTCCCCGAGTCCTCGTACTGACTACTCCTTGACTTATGTATCTGCATCCTCTAACCTTTATCCTTTGTTGACTAGCTGACAAGATTCCCTACGACGGCCTGATCTCCGAGGAGGAATTATCCGCCTGGGTTGGGCCTATCTTGGCAGGCTTTACCCACGAGAAGAGACAGTGGTCTTACTATGCCACTAAAACAGGTTTATCAAACCCCAGCACCCATGGTAAGCCGGTTATTTAAGTCCCTGCTAATTTGTACAGAACTCTTCGTAGTATTAATATGACTTTACCCTCAGGTCTAGGTACTGGTGGTGATTACTTTCCTGCTCCTCCTCCTGTGAAGGAGATTGTTGACCCTATGGCTGAGATAAATGAGGAGGCAGCTGCCATCCTTCAAACTGCTGCGGCTGTTAAAGCCAGGGAGGGTGGTGAGGAGGTCCTTGCGAGCTTGAAGAGAAAGCAAACTGACTCTGAAAAGAGTAAACCCAAAAAGAAGACAAGGACAGCTCGTAAGACCCCTCAATCTTCTGAAAAAACAGTTGAAGCCACTGTTGATGCTGCTGAGATGCCCAAGGCTGGGCAGGAGAGTGTCAAAAGCTCGGCGGCTGCCTCTGAATCTGCTGAGCCTGTGGTGGTTGTCCTTTCAGATTCAGAGGCTCCCGATGTGAGCTTGACTCAGAGGAGGAGGGCATATCTTCGGAGTGATAAGAGGAGGGCCGTAGAGACTTCTTCTTATGCCTTTGAGGAGAGTCCCCGAGTTGATGGTGGGGAAGAAGATAAGGCTGGGGAGATGGGGGAAGAAAGGATGCACGAAGGTTTTGCATTTTTTCCTGAGGCCTCTCAACCGAACGAGCCTGAACGGGTTGGTAGCCAACAAGGCGAGCCTGAGCAGGCTAGCCACAGGCGTCCAGGCAAGGAGCCGATGAGAGAGGCGGAAGAGGAGAAGGACGAGGAGGTTGCTGGCGATCAGAGGAAGGCTGGGGGGGGAGGCTGAACCCCAGGTCTTTTACTACAAAGACATGATGAACTTGGCTGCTGACGGGGTGGCGCCAGTTTATCTGCAAGAGTGCGACACCCTGGGCCTCGACAAGACAGGCGACGTCGAGGTTTCTCGCACTAGGCTTACCAGGCGGATATCTTTAGGAGGTATGATTGGGGCGCACTCTGTTAAAGGTATTCGCCACAAATTTGGCCCCAATTATCCTACTGAACAAGCGAGGGAGCCCAGGCCGTGCATGAGGGAATGTGATTTCATCATCCCTCCAGACACGGATTTTTTGACGAAGCCTGGCCATCTGGTTAAGGTGACGTCCAATCTGATTGGCCCTCGCGAGGAGTGGAACATGCGCAGCATGAGCGACGAGCAGCTGGCCTACGCAGTCGCTGAAGACACTGCTCGGGTATTGTTTTCTTCCTTACTCCTTTTATTTTTATCAAAAATCCTTAGTTCTGAGTACTCACGTGTTTTTACTTATTGCCAGGCGAGTATGATGGCTACCGAGCTGATGTTCCGCTCCAGATTGAATAATCAGGAACAGGTTCTTGGCCGGAAGAGAGATCTTTTGAGGGCTCTCCGAGATAGGCATGCCCTAGAAGAGGAGAACCGGGTTCTGGTCGGGGAGAAGCGGGTCCTGGAGGGGAGACGTGGCTTCTTTGAGGATAAAATAGATAGGTTGGAGAAATCCAACGCTGAAGCTAACGACAAGATTACCACGCTCCTCGAGGAGAGGGACCGTCTTCTGGCTGAGAAGGAAGGGTTTACACTATCCTTTGAAGATCTGAAAGCCAAGATGGATGAGCAGGGTCGTCAGATTTCCCAGCTTGCCCATGAACTTAACATGAAGGAAGTTACTCTGGAGAGCATTCGTAGCGCTTCTGACCTGATGTTGAGAAACTTAAACAAGGCTGAAGCTGAATCTCGGGCTGCTCGAGGAGAACTTCAAGAAGCTAAGAATCGGGCTGAGGAATCTAAGAGGACCCAAGAGCAACTGACGATGGATTTGGCAAATTTGAGGGATCGCTATACAATTGAGTCTAAACTGGAAGCCCTCGAAGCCAAGAAGAAGTTGCTCATCCAACTGCAGCGCGGCCAGATTAACGTCGACTCAGTCCTCGACCAGACCATGGCGGCTATTATCAGTGTCAAGCAGGCCTTGGGCATGGAAGTGGGAGCCGACGATGACGATGATGAAGAGGACGATGAAGGCGGTGAGGACAACGAAGATGAAGATTTGGGTGGGGACCCGACTGATGGGGCTAGTGCATCAGGTCGAGAGCCTGGCCCAAATGATGACTGAAGCCTTATCTGATTTTCTTTGTAAATTTACTGGATGCTGTTAAAATATTGCTAATTCTGTGGACAGATGCACATTTTGACTATTTCTGTTTTTGCCTGACTGATGAAGGCTTGATGACCATTTTTGGTCTCAAGTCTTGTTTATATGAATGACGTTGGTATTCGCTGTTTTAACGAGGTTTTCAGAAGTCTGAATTATATTTCAAATCCTAGTGTCTGAGTTCCTTTTTCGGTGTTAATCTGCGCAGATGTTCAAAATAAAATTTGATCATAACTAGGTTAAGTTACCCTTAGTTAAGATAAATGAAGTCAGACCTTCTGGGCTAGACGAAACTAGGCCGTTTAGGTTGACTGAAGTCTGGCCGTACAAGATGGCCTTGCGATAAAATTTGCTTATCATATTTGACAATTGAAAGTTTTCGCAGAAAAATTTTGTTAGCTGGGGTTTTACCTTGTTATTTCTATTGAAAAGAATAGGCAACCCAATGATCAAGACACAAGATTGTTTGGTCGTAAAGTGGTAAAATTTGGGGGAATACTGGCCGCAAAAAATAACGTTAACGTTAGCGCAAATAAGATAGTTCTATTGAACTTACTTGATTCCGCTTAGTTATGGGCTTGGCGAATGAATACGACCTTGCTCTGCTCGAAGATCACTCATGTTAGCCTGGATTTTGGCCTACTGGGCCCTCGCCACCCCCCTGTTTTTATGTTGAAATCTCGTAATTTCAGACATAAAAAGATAATGGGAGAAACGCTGAATCAAGGAACACATACAACCAAGAGAGGAGCGTGTCCGTTGCGGGATTTGAACCCACAGCCGCGAAGTACGGGGACTTCGAGCTCTACCAGTTGAGCTAAACGGATCTGGCCTTTTGAAGACCGTTAGTACCATTTAGACAGAGATAGGAAGACAAAATAACTTAAAAGAAAACGATAACAAGTAAGCAACGGAAAAAGGGACAGAGACACTAACCAACGTACTACTTAAAAGTAGTTCCTCTTTAGGTGAGTCACGTTCCAACTGCTAGGTAGAAGCGATCCATCTGGTCGTGCCAAACGATATGAGCCCTTACCAACGGATGCCACCAACTTGTAAGGACCTTCCCAGTTCGGACCAAGTTTGCCAACGTTTGCTTCTTGCGTGTTTTGGGAGACTCTACGCAATACAAAGTCCCCGACTTCAAAGTTGCGTAGTCTAAGTCCCCGATTATAATATTGTTCTATCCTTTCTTTCTGAGCTACTACTCGTATAAGTGCTAATTCTCTTCGCTCTTCTAGAAAATCCAATCCCTCGGAGAGGTTGAGTGAGTTAGATTCTTCAGTTGCATGAGCATATCGCAGACTTGGCTCGCCGATTTCGACTGGAATCAATGCATCAGCACCATATACTAAGGAATAAGGCGTCTCTCCGGTGCTCATTTTTGTGGTTGTTCTGTATGCCCAAAGAACCCCGGGGAGTTCTTCTACCCAGCATCCTTTGGCCTGCTCGAGACGTTTTTTGAGAGAATCCACTATTATCTTGTTGGTCGATTCTGCCTGCCCGTTTGCCACTGGGTGATACGGGGAAGAAGTGATCCTTTTAATACGCAGGTCTTCTAGGAACCTTGTGATCTTCTGACCAACGAACTGAGGACCATTATCCATGACAATCTCTTTTGGTGCTCCGAAACGGCAAATGACATATCGCCAAAGGAAATCAACTACTTCCGTTTGACGTATCTTTGAATATGCTGCTGCTTCAACCCACTTTGTAAAATAGTCAGTAATAATTAGCAAGAAACGTACCCCTCTAGGTGCAGTGGGTAGTGGCCCAACGATATCCATTCCCCATTTCATAAATGGCCACGGGGAGATGATTGAATGCAAGGGTTCTGCTGGCTGATGGAGGAGATGTGCAAACCTTTGGCACTTGTCGCATTTTTTGACAAATTCGTTGGTGTCTTTCTCCATTTTGTCCCAATAATAGCCTGCCCGTATCAGCTTTCGCGCAAGCGCCTTTCCTCCCAAGTGATTTCCACAGCAACCCTCGTGAACTTCTCTCATCACATACTCAATTTGGCTGGGACCTAGGCACTTGGCGAGCGGGCCTGCAAAAGTTTTACGATAAAGGGTGCCATCTATAATTGTATACATGGCAGCTTTTATCCTTAGTTTTCGAGCAGCCTTAACGTCTGATGGCGGAGTCCCATGTAGTATATAATTGATTATCTCATTCCTCCAATCCCAAGTCAGGCTGGTCGTGTTGACCTCCATTGCGTCTTTATCGACTGTCGTACATAGAAGATGAGCCACGGCCACTGAGCCCGCTGCTCCAATCTCTGCCACTGAACCCAGATTTGCCAAGGCATCAGCCTCGTGATTCTCTTCTGGTGGAATCTGTGTGGCCTCCCAATTGTCGAATTATGCCAGCAAACCAGTGACTCGGGCAAGGTACCTCTGCATACGAGACTCCCTTGCTACGAAGCCACCGTTTATTTGATTGACAACTAGGGCAGAGTCACTCTTAAGGTGAATTCTGTCTGCTCCGTATTCTCGAGCCAATTTTAAACCTGCAATTGCGGCCTCATACTCGGCCTCATTATTTGTAATAAAAGGACATTTTATGGCCTGTCTAATGGTTTCCCCCGAGGGAGTGGTAAGAACCAAACCTAATCCTGATCCTTTCACACTCGAGGACCCGTCAGTGTGTAAGGTCCATGTCCCAGACTCCGATCCGGCGAAAAGAACCGCCTCACGCTGAGCATCAGGGTACATAGCAGCACTAAAATCTGCAAGAAAATCTGCCAGGGCCTGAGATTTTATGGCTACTCGGGGTTGATAAGATATATCAAACTTTCTTAATTCTACTGCCCATTTTACTAACCTGCCCGAGAATTCAGGTTTGTGCAAGATATTGCGTAAGGGGAAGGTGGTAACGACAGCTATTGAGTGACTTTGAAAATAAGGTCTTAATTTTCGGGCAGCGATTACCAGGGCTAGTGCTAATTTTTCCAAAGGTTGATAGCGAGTTTCAGCATCTAATAAGGATTTGCTAATGTAATAAATTGGAAGTTGCTTACCTTTGTCTTCTCGAACCAGTACTGCACTCACTGCAGACTCAGACACGGCCAGATAAAGTAATAGTTGTTCACCTGGTTGGGGCGTTGAGAGTAAAGGCGGGTTCGACAGGTACCGCTTCAATTCCTTAAGTGCTTGCTGACATTCAGGTGTCCAATCGAACTCCTTGTTTTGTTTCAGCACGTCGAAGAAGCTTTTGCATCGATCAGATGAGCGAGAAATGAATCTCCTCAGCGCTGCCACCCTTCCGGTTAGCCGCATTACGTCTTTTCTGTTATGAAGTACGTCAAGGATGGCTTCAATTGCTTTTATTTGGGCGGGGTTCACCTCAATCCCTCGCTGCGAGACGATGAAACCAAGAAATTTCCCTGAACCTACTCCAAATGCGCATTTCTCCGGGTTGAGTTTCATGTTGTATTGATCAAGGATTCAAAAGGCCTCCTTCAAATGTGTTAAATGATCCTCTGCCCGTCTGGACTTGATCAGCATGTCATCGATGTAGACCTCCATGGTCTTGCCAATGTGGTCGTGAAACATCCGGTTGACTAATCGTTGGTAAGTCGCACCTGCATTTTTAAGTCCAAAAGGCATCACTTTATAGCAGTACGTACCTCGGCAAGTAATGAAGGAAGTTTTCTCCTGGTCGTCGGGATCCATTAAGATCTGGTTATAGCCTGAATATGCATCAAGGAATGTAAGCACTTCGTGCCCGGCCGTCGCATCGACCAGTTGGTCAATCTGAGGTAGTGGGTAAGAATCTTTCGGGCAGGCTTTGTTTAGATCGGTGAAGTCGATGCAGACCCTCCACTTGCCATTTTTCTTTGCCACTACGACCACATTGGCCAGCCAATCTGGATATTTGACTTCTCGGACGGAGCCAATCTTGAGTAAGCGGTCAACTTCGTCATTTATAATCTGGTTTCTGAATGCTCCTTGTTGGCGCTTCTTCTGCTTCACCGGGCGATGGTAAGGGTCCACGTTCAACTTATGACAAATAATCTCCGGGGAGACTCCCGTCATATCCGCATGTGACCATGCGAAAGTGGTGTGTTGCTCCTTGAGGAAGTGCAAGATATCTTTGCGTAAGTCTTCGTTTAGCTCTGCTCCCAGATATACTTTTCTTTCAGGCATGTTATCGAAAAGTACTTCTGGTTCCAAAGCTTCAATAGTTGGTGCATGCTCTTCACGTGCATCCAATTTTGATATGAACTTCGGGACTTGGTAGTCTGATGCCTCATTGTTTGACTCCGATCCCGGGTTCTTTAATTGCTATTTTGCCTCCTCGGGGAGCTTGACTGCAACTGAGTAGCAATCGCTAGCGCAGCGCTGCTCTCCCCGAACTTCTCGTATTCCCCATTCTGAAGGGAATTTCATTACTTGATGATATGTCGATGGGACTGCTTGCATGTCGTGTATCCATGGTCTTCCAAGGATTATGTTGTAAGCCATATCCCCATCAACGACATGAAACGTTGTCCGCCTCATAACGCCTTCGACCAGGGTCGTCAGAGTAATTTCTCCTAACGTCTTCTCGCTGGAATTGTTAAAGCCTGAGAGGACACGAGAGATTGGTATGATCCCGTCGTATAGTTTCAACTCCTGCACGACCCGGGATAATATGATGTTCGCCGAACTGCCTGGATCGACGAGTACTCTTCTGACATCGAACTCTTCTACTCGTAATGTTATCACTAGAGCGTCCATATGAGGGAATTGCAAGCCATCTGCATCTGTTTCTTCAAAGGTTATCGTATCCTCAAGTCGTGGTCGTTTGGTCTTTGTAATAGATACTTTGGCGTATTTCTTTGCCGTGTATGTGACTGCGTCAACCTCAATACCTCCAGAGATGACGTTGACTGTCATTTTCGGAGATGATGCTCGGGGAGGCTCTGACTTATTTTGTTGGGCCTTTGCGTGAGTTTGCTTTCCTTTTTCTGTCAAGAACTCCTTGAGATAGCCCTTTTTCAATAAGTTAGCGACCTCGTACCTTAGAGCCTTGCAATCATCCGTTGTGTGGCCGTGATCGCGATGAAATTCACACCACAGGTTTTTGCTGCGCTTGCTGGGGTCACCCTTCATATCCTTAGGCCATTTGACTTTTTCGCTCATCCCCTCGAGCACTGCTACAAGTTCAACTGCTCCGATATTGAAAACGGGCAGGGTTGGAAGTCCACTAGAAGTGGAAGCGGAATCATTGCCCCTTGCAAGGCCTTTGTTGTTACGACCGCGTCCGTTTGAGTTGTTACGCGACCGATTGGGATATGGCTCGTGCCGTGCGTCTGGTTTATCTGTCTCGATCTTTCCCCCAGCGCCACTGGTGCGAGCCTGGCTCCGTCCCCGGGCACCTGTGCCAATCAATTTATCTTCGTCTATACGTACCTTTGAGTTATAACGATTGTAGACATCCGACCAGTTTGCTGCAGGATATTCTCGCAAGGATTCATACAATCGTCTGGTCGCTTCAGAGCTCTTGACGTCCAAGCTGTTAGTGAACGCAATAGACGCCCACCGATCTGGTACTTTGGGTAGCAACATACGCTCACGCTGGAAGCGATCCACATACTTCCGGAGAGACTCCCCGGGTAGTTGTTTGATTTCAAAGATGTCTTCAACTCTTGTTTCGGTTTTCTGAGCGCCTGTGTGTGCTTTGACAAACAATTCCGCCATCTCGGCGAAAGATCCTATTGAATTTGGTGGCAACATTGAGTACCATCGTAGAGCGCCATCTGCCAAGGTCTCTACGAACTTCTTCAATTGTACTGACTCGATCTCCTCGTCGGTGAGATCGCTTGCCTTTATGAAGTTGCTAAACATCATTAAGTGGTCGTTGGGGTCAGTTGTTCCCCGGTATCTTGGTATGTTTGGCATTTTGAATGTTTTGGGTATTGCCTTTGGTGCTGCTTCTTTCTTCCAAGGCCTTTGAGTGTACCGTTGAACGTCAACTTTCTTCAAAGTGGGTGGTGCACCAGGGATCTGATCAATCCTCTCATGAAGGGAGCGCTGCAGGGCCTCCTGGCTTTCTTTGAACTGCCGGGTGAGGGCTTCCATCACCTCGCTCATTTCTGTTGGCACCGCTGACCCTGCATTTTGATTTTCAGCGTTTTCAGCGCGTCTCGAGGCATGAGACGGTGAGGCGTTCCTTGGACGTCCAGTGGGTGGATTTCCTGCGTTTGGCAAGTTTTGTCGTAGGCCGTCGATAGCCTCCCGTATCTGCCTATTGCCGTATGAACTCAAGGACAGCGTCCCGAGAATTCCTCGAATTTCCAGGACTGTTGGGTCCTCTAGGTCCTCTAGGCCCTTGACCAGAGTTTCCTCGGCCGGGAGGGCGGCTGTTTCTGCTACCTTGCTGGCTGTGCTCGTTTTCCTGTTCGTCTGGGAGCACGTTCTCGTCCTCTGCAACGGGGATTGCGTCGTCATCCGCAGGAATGTTGTCTTGCTGCTCGTTCTCGGCCAGATTCAAGTCCACTTGCTCCGCCGCGTTAAGGTCTTGTTGCCCGTCAATGAGAGCGTTGTTGTGAGAGTTGTTATCTGCCATTTCAAAAAGAAAACGAGGAGAGCCAACGGGCAGGAAAAAAGCGAATAAAGAATAAAATACGATAAGCAATTAACCTACGGAAGTTATTGACCGGCTCCCACTGTGGTCGCCAAATTGTTTAACCGTAATTCCGTTTATTAGGTTAAGTTACAATTAAATTTATAAAGCGGAGTCACGATCAATAATCAAGATTAAATGCTTGAAATAAATGACTGCAATAAAGATAAGGAAATAAAGGCACAATAAATGCGATGCAATAAATGAAGATTTAAATAGAAGGAACTGTGTTCAGGCCGTATGGATCCGATCGAATTCCTTCCTCGTACTATTTAGGATACTTTGAACAGCGATACAATAAATGAGATCAATTAACAGTGTGCAATAATAATAGAATGTTGGCGGAAGATAAAGGATTGGATATTAATTGATCAGTAGAGTACAGATGATTGTTCAGAGAGAGAGAGAGAGTTAGATAAAAAAGATGATACAAGACTTGTGACTTGAATTACAATATATAGATAACTAAGCGTCCGCTTACGAGCAGTTGTAACTCCTTGATTGAGCGGTTACGTTGCTTAAGGATAAGGCTTCTATTTTGAATTGGCTTCGACGATGAGTTGCGACTGTTCTGGCCGTGGTGACTGTTCATCTATCCGTTATAACTGCCCATCCTTGATTCTATCCGTTGCCTTTGCGCTCCTTCATAGCCACGTGTCATCTGTGCGTCGTCCTACGTGGATGCTTAGTCACCAACTTTGGTGACGACGGATTTAACCCAATACAAGACTATAAATAGTCTCCCTTAGGCATTTATTTCATTTACACACTCTTGATATTAAAAACTACATGAGATTGCTCTCTAATGAAACCCTTGTTCTTGGCTTGATTTTATTTGGTAGAATCCAAATTGAACTTCATCCTACGTACTTTGATCATTCTATTTGCAAAAGCCGTGTGTCTTTTGAGGATAGTTGTGCAGTGTAGATGTTCCTTGACTCGTTCAAAGGTATATTGAAACATTGTTCTTATGTGCTACTTTGATAGTTATTCGAGATACGTCTCACTTTTATCTTTACTTTATTGCTTCCGCATTTTACATTGCATCACTGACACTACCCTTTGGTAAATAATCAAATGATAAAAGTTAATATCATCTGCAGGAAATACTTGTTACTACTGTTGATAATATGTCATTACTGTTGCTATCCTGTGAAGGGATATGTTTAATCTAAATAGTATTCCTAATAATTAAGAAAAATAATATGAACCTGATACAAATAGAATACATCCGGTGGAAAAGAGTTGCTTTGTTGAGTCTATACGAGGTGCATTGAGAAAGCATATGAACTTTATGACACAAAGGTCAATCACCATTTACTGGAATGTTCTTTTGAAGTGTTGCAAAGAAATGAAAAGATCAAGTTGTAAATTAAAAAATATAAAAGAAAATGCCGCAAATCAATCAACAGTGTCATTGAGGGTGCAAAATACAAAAATATATATATATATATATATATATATATATATATATATATATATATATATATATATATATATATATATATATATATATATATATATATATATATTATTAAAAGCAAAGAACGCTCAGGACAAAATCAAGCTAAGACATTAGGACAATTTTTGTAATAATACTTAATTTAAATTCAAATTGAAACATAAATGGTTTTGAGATAAAAGTTCAGTAAAACATCTTGAATCAATGATTGGAAGATAAAGTTTTCAAATTTGAAATTGGAGATAACAGATTATCTAAAATACTGTATCTTCAAACAACTATTCAAAATGTTGCCTCAAAAGAGAAGGACATCTATTCAAATTCATCTTCCGAGAAAAATGAAGTCCATCTATTCAATAGTTATACGAGATTATTTCAAATACATCTTCAACCTAAAAAGGATAACAATCATGCCATACTACTCAGCGTAACAATCACTTCTAAGAATAAATTTTAAAAATGAGCTAATGATAAGTATGAAGATGAAGGAGTCCTATCTATTAGTAAAGAAGGTTAAGAGGACTCTTAATTATTAAATATAGAAATAAATAAATTTCCTGTTTAAATTGAATGTGACCAGAAAGTCAAATTCAAATTCTCTTTGGGATTATCCAACAAAGCGATAACCTCTGTTACTATAGTCTTTTCAAATTCTTAGATATGTATACATCCAAGCTAATCACTTCTAAACTAATGCATAGATATTCTACCCGTTCTTATATTCTTAGCGATAACTCCTACAGGTTCTTGGATCAAATCTATTCTCTAAATTTGAATTCACATATATATTCTAGCCACTATAAATAAGACCTGATTGTTTGCAGTTTTGCAGTACATCATAACCATCAGAATATAAATCTTTAATCTGAACCTCATAGGCAATTTGCAGTATGTCTTCACAGATTGACCTTATTAGCGACATTACGGGTACGAAAATGCAGTGGAGCTTAAAAGTACGGGTTGTGCGGTTGTATTATGTTCAAGATCGCGATAACATTGACAATACCTATTCATTAGATATGGTGCTGCAGGATAAAGAGGTATGATTTCATGTTCTCACTTATAAATAAATATAGATTTGTAAATGCATATTAAATAATGCTCCATATTCAGTCTTAAGAATATATTTTTTTCTAGGGAAATCGTATTCATGCGACCATATCAAGGAAACATATCAACATGTTTAACACAAAAGTGAGGGAGCACAGCTTATACTTCATGAAGAACTTCGTTGTTGGACCCAATAATCTGAAGTTTAAGACCAATAAACATAAGCTAAAGCTTACCTTCACTCATAGGACGTTTGTGGAGGAAACAAATGATCCACAATTTGGCATGAGCATATTTGACCTTAGACCCTATGATGAATTGATTAATGGGCTTGATGTTGATGACACTGAACTTTTTGGTAATTATTCCTTCTCATTTTGAATTCATTATGTATAATTATCAACTTTCCTATACTTATTTTTTTTTGAGTTGTGATAGATATAATTGGAGAGGTTACAAGCTATGGTGATGTACAAACACATATGAGTTCTGGGAGAACAAGTATGTTTATGGATATTGAACTTCATGATCACGAGTATAGTTTACGACCTTACTATTAATTTATTATTTAATTAAATTTGACTACTCTTCTGATGAATTTGTTTTTGTCAAAACAAATAGGCAAAACAAAATTAAAGCTACTTTCTGGGGAGATTTTGTTGAGCAGATCGTGCCACACTTAGTCGGATCTACCAATCAGCGTGTGATTGTAGTTATGCAGCTTATGAGAGCTCATAAATTTCAAGGTAACTAAAAATATCTCTTAAAAGATATTCAAATTGAATGTACTGCATATGCTGATAAAAAACTGAAACGGATGTAGCTTTATGTTTATCGATAATGTATTTTGTATACACAACAGATCGTGTTTAATTTTTTCTCCTCAAGTTTTAATTTAGCGCAAATTCATATCATGAACATAACATATTCGAAAAGGTTTATAAACCTTATTTAATTAGTTTTCAGTAGATGAATTTAAATTGAAACAAATGTACAATCTAGAAGTAATGTATAGTATCAACATATCAAAGAGGGAAAGACTGGAATAGTAATTATTGGCGAAAACATCAGCAAATGATGGAGTTTGAATTGAGATCGTTCATTGCATATCTTAAATCTGCTTATTTGTGCAGGGCAACATTCTGTTCGCAATACTTGGCATGCCTCTAAGCTTTTTATCAGTGCAGAATTCTCTCAAGTTGCCGAGTTCAAATCCAGGTTTTCAATACAATATATTACATTTATATGCTAAAGATTATAAATAAATAAATGTTTGTTCTTATAGATTGAACTATATGCAGATTGATTGATGTTCGTGGCGATACCCCTATTGCGATTAGTCAAGTTTCTTCTCAATAAAGTTTGGGTACTTCCGATGAGTTGGCTTCTGGGAATGTAGCCTTAAAAAGTATATGCCAATTGGTTGCGTGTCACCATGTCAGTATATTAGCTTAGAATTTTTTTTAATTTGATATTGGTTTTTTTTAAGGTAACTTAATCGTTTCTTTTTCTATATTTTCTTCCTAATTACCAGGAAGAAAGTGTTTGGATTTTTGCGACCAATGTGCTCATTGAAATTAAACAAAAGTGGTCATATCTGGGATGCAAAAGGTGCTCTAAAAAAGTTGATAAAATGGGAGGCAAATTTTATTGCCCCAAATGTGATCGCCTCGATCATTCTGACGTTCATAGGTTGGACTATAATCTATACTTCCTCAAAGACTTATTAATATGCGGCTTTAAAGATTCTAATCATGATTCAATTTCAGGTATAGATTTTCAGTGCGTGTAATGGATGGCACTGGCTTTATTAGTTTGTTGCTTTTTTATCGTGAAGCTGCTAAGCTTATCGGGAAGTCAGCAAATGATCTAAAAGTTTAGTGGAGGTATATAGTTTATATTTACATTATTTTGAGGTTTTTATCATACTGATTTATTCAAACTTTTACAGACTTCTTGTGATGCAAAATGCATCTACATATCCAATGGATATTGATGTTATTCTTGAGAAAAAAGTCCTCTTCAAGGTATTGATTCAAAGCAAAAACATTAACGAAGAGAATGAGGTTTATAATGTCAAGGCTCTTTGCGATGATGACGATATTATAAAACAATGCAACCATTCTTCAAGTGAAGACACATTCAGTGTAAGTTCTAATACCAACACCTATCAATATTTTTTGACTCTTTTATTGTTTATAGTGTTTGAATTTTGTTTATCCTGAATATATTATGACAATATTAGTATTATTTTTTAATAGGATTCAGATTTCACAAATGGTGAAGTTGCAGATGGAGAGAATGATTTAATGGTGATTTCTGTGGTGATTGTTTTTTTCTTTTAATAAGCTAATGGATTCAATTGTTTAAACATGTGCTTAGATATAATTTTATACCTTCGTTACCTTCTCATCATACCGTTCATATTTATATTTTGTAGGATTCCGTAGCTGATAATGACACCAATTCTCCTGCAAAGACCCCTGCCAAGAGATGTAGATCACAGAATGAACTCGATGTAGTAGAAGTTGATGATCTTAATGCACAATTCTCAAGCAACAAGGCCAAGCCAGTGGTGGTTAAAAAGGAAAAGAAATAAATAATGTCGAATTGTAAGGAAGACATAATCTTCTGGAAGTTTCTATCTTGTTGGATGTCCTTGCTGTGTCTTTTTTTTTGCTGCTTTATTTCTGATGCAATATAAAATGGCCTAAACGACAACCATCAAAAAAGCCAAGCTCGAGAGCACAAGGGATACGAGTCAAGGCCTCCGGGAACGTCTTGAAAGATCATGCATTGGAGCGCCGAGGACGGAGGAAACAGGGCAGCTGACACGACCCGGAATCCGGTTAGGCCGTGCGGGCACCCGACATCCTCTCCTAGACCCGTCGGGCGAACCCTTACCAATTAATTTAGGAAAATAAATACAATTCAATTCATAAATAAGAAGAAGACTTAAAAAAATACTGACATACTGATACCTCTAAGCTGTACAAAAGAAATTACAGCTGACTACCCAACATGCTAGGTTTAGGGCTATCCAGACCAGACATCTAAGAGTACAACAAAAAATAAATACCTCCTGAAGGGAGCAAAATGCAACTGAAATAATGAACAATAAACTGGTGGCCATCCGGAATAAAAGCTGGCTCACCCTGACAGCTGAAGTCGTCTTCGCTCCTTCACAACGTGACGAACTCAATCCTGGAGCGAACCTGCCGAAACGAAATAGATAGACAAGAAAAAAACAAACAAGGGTGAGTCAAAAGGACTCAATAAGTGGGGCAGACTAGCCACCTCAAAGAATAGGATAGCTAGCCGGGGAGAAGAAACAGTTAAACCAAATTCTTTTTTTTTAAATTATAAAAGGCAGAGCCAGATAACAACCGAAAACACGTAAGAAACTTCTAAACTCAACCAAGGGTGCGTGGCAGAAACATATCAACAAATAAGCGATGCACATATAAGCAGAACAATAGTCATGTACCGCAAGTCTACACAATGGTATGAATTGAGATGAAATGAAATGAAGTGAGATGAAATGAAATGAAATGAAATATGATGCAAAGGGTCACATGTGCCCGTCGTCCCATCTCGAAGCGGAATACTCCTGCATTCGAGGGGAATCCAATCTGATAACCAACTGGAGCGGAATACTCCTTCTCCTGGGGCGGAATACTCCTGCACCCGATATAATATAAACCAGAGGTGGAATACTCCTGCACTCTCTTGGGGCGGAATACTCCTGCACCCGATATAATACAATGGAGCGGAATACTCCTTCTCCTGGGGCAGAATACTCCTGCCCTCAATATGATACAATGGAGCGGAATACTCCTGCTCCTGGGGCGGAATACTCCTGCCCTCAATATGATATGCAATGTAATGCATATGAATGACATATAATGTATATGAGTGCAATGTGATGCAATAATAACCCTTCACCGGCGCGGGACTCTCATCGACAACCAGGAAGTAGATACCAACTCACAGCCAGGGTACCATGCTCAGATCGTCATTGCAATACCAACAATAGGACATAACATATAATATACAATGTAAATCCAAAATTAAGGCGTAATGAGTACGCCTATCGGCAGCTACACACGTAAGGAACACGTGGTAGAAAATCCACGAGGCCAGGTGCCTCCAAAGAAATGGATATAAACACTTACCTCTTCCAAAAGTTAACACAGCCTCTCAATAACAACTTTGTCCTTTGGTTTCATTGCCAAACGATCCCACTCTATTCAATAAGTAGAAAAATATATCAAATTAGGCTAAAGACTTCATTCCTCACATCTTAGGGCAAACCGATTAAGAACCTGATACCCTATTCACATACGCAATACGCAGGCCAGGCCTATATACAGGGTTTAGGGTCACATGACCAAACCCTAAATAAATTATATTTATATGTTGCCCATAACTTACTGAGTACGAATATATAATCAATTTCATTATCGGGGTCCATTTGACCCTTTAAACTATCAATTTACGTCATTAGAGCGATGTCTAAGATCCCTATTTTTACCGTAAAAATATATTCAAACATACGTAATAAACTCAAATAATATATTAGGATCATTACCTGAATGTTCCAGGGTGAAAATTCTACTTTTCTCCGGCCCCTTTTCCCATTTTCTGGCATTTTTTCCCAGCCTCTGCGTCATTTTTTTGCTTCTGTTCTAAATGAATCTGTACCTTAGCATATCATGTTTCTGTTCTAATGTTTCGTTCTTAGCATATAATGACACCGCCACTCATTTCTTTCTCTTTCTCCTATTTTGTCTTTTTCTCTTTTTTCTTTTTTTATTTTCTTTTATTTTCTTTTCTTTTCGTGACAAAAATTAAAACGGTACCCTACGATATTCGAAATAATTCCAACTTTTGCATACAAGTTATACAAAAAATATGTAACATACTCGCGAAGACGGATCTCAAATCGGACTCTCGAAACTTAAGATGCGAATTTAAATGAAAAGAAGTCAAATTATTTAACTTTCGGCATTTTAGCGGAAACTAGCCGAACAACATCGAAATTCACTTTCGAAAGTTCATAAAAGTCACAAATAATCATACGAACCTAACGGTGCTTTCGAATTTCGAATCAGAGCTCATTCGCCCAAAACCGAGCTCAAAAATCCCTTTTTAATATTTATCGCCAATGAAAACTGAAACCTTCTTCCGATGCCTACCAAACGAGGCCTGATTTAGCTCAAATTTTACAGACAGGTCCTAATAGACATTACGAATATTTTAAAATTATCGGCACGCCAATCGGAGTCCTAACTTCTGAAACGACTAACCGAGGTCGTTTCATTCTCCTCCACTTAAACTCTCGTTCGTCCTCGAACGAGCCTGAGTGTAAAGAAAAATTCGCACAGATAGCAAAAGAACTTGCACGACCGTTATAAGCTACTCCACGGGTATTATTTTCTGATTATAGGATTAGAATTATAACACGCATATCGAACTTTTGGAACAAAATATATCTGGATAATATGATAACACCATTGCCCAACTTATTTTGACGAAACTGACCCTTCCTCGATCACGAGAGGAGATTTTTACTTTTTCGAAACAAAGATACATGAAACCTTGAATGGGTTAACACGATTCAGTCGATAATCATCTCTTCGATATACCTTTCAATATAGAACAAGTCGATGAAACAAAGAATTAGCTTACGCTTCAGCAACGCCTTAGAGATTTAATATTACGATTCGGTATTTTGGAGGAAGACTCCTCCACTTAAAGCACAAACTCATGCAGCTACTTGAATAGGAATAATCATCCCCGCACAACCTGCTGGACTAAAGAAGATTTAGCTAAAAGCTGAACGTAGGCAGACCCAAGCTACCAACTACCCTTTCGAGTTGCCAAACAGCTGCAACTCTCAAGTTCACAACTCCATACCTTTGTCGTAAACACCACCGCCTGATGGATGGTACTTCTATATAAAAATTTCGGCAGAGTTTCCCCTGAAACTGGATGATCCGCAAAACAGAACCAGCACTATACTATACATTAGAATGGTTACCCGGATAAACTGATATCCAAAACAATAATATACCTACCCGGCTGCAATAACACGTACTCTGGCTCAACACAGGGAACGTCACAAGCGGGTACCAATCGCCCAAGCTCACTAGTGCTGGACGAAGAAGAAATGGAAATGGATCGAGGATAGAAATAATTAGAGCTTCAGGAAGTTCATCTTCTTTTCTTTTCGTGACAAAAATTAAAACGGTACCCTACGATATTCGAAATAATTCCAACTTTTGCATACAAGTTATACAAAAAATATGTAACATACTCGCGAAGACGGATCTCAAATCGGACTCTCGAAACTCAAGATGCGAATTTAAAAGAAAAGAAGTCAAATTATTTAACTTTCGGCATTTTAGCGGAAACTAGCCGAACAACATCGAAATTCACTTTCGAAAGTTTATAAAAGTCACAAATAATCATACGAACCTAACGGTGCTTTCGGATTTCGAATCAGAGCTCATTCGCCCAAAACCGAGCTCAAAAATCCCTTTTTAATATTTATCGCCAATGAAAACTGAAACCTTGTTCCGATGCCTACCAAACGAGGCCTGATTTAGCTCAAATTTTACAGACAGGTCCTAATGGACATTACGAATATTTTAAAATTATCGGCACGCCAATCGGAGTCCTAACTTCTGAAACGACTAACCGAGGTCGTTTCAGCAGCCCAAAACAGGGGAGCACACTGGGAGCTCACTGCCTGCCGGAGGACAAATGGTCTTCGCGATCGCGACAATGCCTCACGCGATCGCGATGAGGACTTGACTGGTCTGCGCGATAGCGTGCCTTCTGCGCGTTCGCGATGGGGAAATTAAGGTGCTGCGCGATCGCGTGCTTCTAGGCGCGATCGCGATGAATCAGAGATGAGCACCGGACCAGAATCAGCTTCAGGGGCAATTTTTGTCCATTTAACATTGTAAATGTTTAAATAGCATTTCAGCTCTTCATTTTCTTTAGTTAGCCATTGAATATAGAAGATAGAATTGAGAGAGAACGTTGAAGAGGCCGAGCCCTTGGAGCTCGAAGCCCGAGGCTTCGTTTATCTATGTACTTGGAACCTATGGGGATCGACACCTAGTTGGATTCCATTGCAAGGTTCAAGTTTCCCTTCTCCCTCTTGAATTCAATTAACGTGAATGAATTGAATTCGATTCTTTCTTCTACTTTCTTGCCTTCCTAGTCTCGATTTCTTGTTATATCATTAAACTTGCTTCCGCGTATCGTATTTGTATCGTATTGTTTGCTTCCGCTATTTTCCCGTTGCATCAGTTGGTATCAGAGAAAGGCTCGGGTTATGTTCTTACAAACCCCCGTTCCTTGTTCCATATGTTAGTATTATTGTTGTTGTTGTGTTGTTCTTGAAGAATTGAAGAAAAACAAAAAAAATTGAAAAACTAGAAAACTTGACAAAATTTGGTCGAGCGGGTTGGATACGAATCCCCAAGTGTTAAAAAATAGTGGGGTTTGCTCCTTGTTGTATTCCCGTCGTTTTGATACCTATGTCTCGTGTTTTGGTGTTGCGATTCAAAAACTCGAAAATCAAAACCAAAAGTTGAAAATTTCTTGAAAACGCTTCAAACTTGAATCGAAGCTTTGTTGTTGTTTGTTAGGGGTTTAAAACCATTGGGAATTGGTTGTTATAGTTGAAAACACCACTGGGTATCGTTGGAACTAAGTAAAAGTCGAGTCGGGGTTGTTTTGTGTGCCAAAAACTGAAATTGCAGTCGGATTCTGGTTCTGCACTGCAGACCTGCGCGATCGCGTGAGGTCTGGCGCAATCGCGCTGAGGGAGATTTTGGCCTTCGCGATCGCGACATATAGCACGCGATAGCGAAGAACAAGTTTTTCCAGAAAATTCCAGTTTTGGACAGAATGTCCGTAATGACTTCTGCACAGTTTCCAAACATCTAACTCTAATTGGACCATTAAATATGATGAGTTTCTAGATCACAAACGAAATTTCATCCGATTTCAAATCCGTTTGGTGCCAATTCGAGTCGAATATTTTGTGTCCCATTTTCTAATGTACCTCTTGGTTAGTGTTTTGAAGGTAATTGGCCTACTTGAAAGACACTAATCCTTTAGCGTATTGGGTATTCGTGCGTAGAGGAGATTAGAATTCAAAGAAGAGTCGTAGAACTCCTTTTGGCCTCAAGTGCACACTTTAAATAGCCGTCCGTACATCGAGTCTCATTAATTCCATTCCGAACTTTAACTTGGACATGCTAGTTGTGATTACCTTGGTTCCCAAGTTGATAAGGCCTCGCTCTTGAGTGTACATATATTGAGTGATACACGTGAGGGAGTGACTTTTGGGAGGTTTTGTTCTTTGGTGATTGCAACAATGTCGGACAATGATGATGGAGTAGATTATGACTCATGTGGCGATGATGCGAGTTGCTATGACTCGTATGGTGATGATGGAGACTATGGTTCCTATGAGGGTGATGATGGCCATTACTATGATGATGGAAACCATGGCTCCTATGTTGATGAAGCGGTTCACTATGATGATCGTGAGATTGATGAAGACTATGAGGCTTGTGATGATGAATGTGTTGATGCTTATGCTTCTAGTCAAGAAATCGAAGATGGTGACGCTTCAAGGTATGATGATCCTACTTACTCTTCTTGTGAAGAATTTGATATTGATGATAGTGACATAAATAGAGTTGATGATGATGTTGAGTATATGAATTGTTCTTATGTATCTTCTCTTGGTGTTGCTAATGGAGTACAAGGGAGTAGTGGAGGACCTTCCATTAGTATGGGAGGTGGTGGTGGTTGTTCCATGGGGAAGGAGAAGCTTGCATCTTCTAGGTACGCTAAGCGGCCTAATGCTTCTAATTCCCATGTTGAGGTTGGTTTGAGAAATGGTGTTGCTTTTGCTACAAAGGGGATGTATGCCTTGAGGGACGTGGATGGTTGTAGTAGGAGTAGTACTATGGGCTATGGAACCACGGCGAGAGGCACTTATGGGTTCCATGGCAAGATTCCTTCCTTGACTTCCAACAACATTTCTAATGTTGGGAGAGTGACGGGAAGTGGAGATTGTTCTAGTGGTGTTACCACTAGTGGAGGGATAAGGAAGACCCAAGTTGTCGGAATTGACACTTGTGGGCATTCAAGTTCTCACGTGGATGCTAATCTACAAAACTTGGGTAGATGTAGGTTCGTTGTTGGGGTAGATGGTATTGGAGGATACTTGCTCAAGATTGGTGATACTGATGCCAATTGTATTAGCACCTCTTTGGTTGATAGGCTTAGGATACCATGCCATAAGCTAGAGCATCCTTATGAATATGAGGGAGTGTGGGTTTCTAAGGAGGCTCGGGTACTCATATCTCATGGGAGTTATAAATGCTATGTGTGGTGTGACGTGTATCCCATGCGTCATGTTGATGTGTGGATGGGTGAGCCGTGGTTGGAGGGGAAGAGGGTGCAATATAGTGTGGTGAAGGGTGCGTATCTTGTGGGCGTAGGGCAAAGAGTCTATGACTTTGTGCCTTACCGGGCGAAGAGCCGAGTGCCTACTAGTGCCCCTTCTTTGGCTAGGCAAAGGAGCAAGGATCTGGAACTTCATTCCATGGGCAACAATGTGCAAACAAGAAGTCCTACAAACACATGCAATGGTGGGACTAGTGCTATAAAAGAGTTGGCAAATGTCAACAAGGTGAGCCCGAAGCCACTTCCAAAGCCGAGTGGTTCACCAACAAAGAAAAAGGAGGCATCAAGTGATGAGTCTCCTAGTCCTAGATTCCGGGTTGACGTGAAAAGTCCACCTACTCCGGCTATGGGTATTCTTGGGCCTCGTCCCAATTCGCCCGAATTTGAGAGACAAAAGATAGAGAGGAGTAAGGGAGCGACCGGTGACAACTCTCGAGTGGAAAAAGGAGAGGTTGTGTTGAGTGATGTGAGTGAGTTGTCGCCACCCGAATCTACACCCAACCTTGGAAAAAAATGAGGGAAAAGAAAGAGGGAAAAAGAAAAATTGAGAGTGAGGGCACCCCTTATTCTAACCTTAACCCTTTATCTTTTTCTTCTATGTGTTTGAATTCTTGTGTAGGGATTCTTGGAGGCAAACCGATGGAGCCTCGACCATGTTACGAGATGGAAAGACAAGGTGAAGGAGATGCCGAATGTGAGCTACAAGGTGGAGACGTTCATGACGCTTCAAAGGTATGTGTTAGTCCTTCCTCCCTTGAGCATGATACTTCCTTGTCTTGTGATCTTGTTTGTAACAACTCTATGCTAGTTGATGATTTGCATGAGTATAATGTGTTTGCAACTAGTGTAGAGCCTTCGGGTCAACTTGTGCGTGAAATTGAACCACTAGTTGAGAGGGTTGAAAAGCCACATCATGAGGTGAGCTCGGTTTTCATTGAACCTCTCTTTAGTGAAGATGTCGTAGTTGACCTTGTTTGTGAACCTTGTTATGACACCCCACCTATATTTGATAAAGGAGAAGATGAATTGCATGATAATCTTATTCTTCCCTTTGATTGCTTAATTGATAGTGGTGGTCTCTTGTGTCGTAGTGAGGGTGGACTTGATCTTGAGGAGTCTCTCGTGTGTGAGATGGATCGATTTATGTTCGATGACTCCTCGAGTGATAGTGAAGGACCTAGTCTTGATACTATGCTCTTATGTGACCATGAATTTGAGGTATATGCTTTTACATTTCTAATGTTTGAAGGCAAACTCATTTGTGGTGGTGAATCGTATCGGACTAGGGTCGGTAGTAGAGTCGAACCTCCATGGTTTGTCAAGTTAGGCTCTATGGATGATCCAACGTTTGGAACTCCGAGTGAGGAGAGTGGTCTTGGTATTGGTCGTGTTGACCTATCTTCTAGTAGTCCTAGCCTTCGTTGTGGGGACTATAATGATGAAGGACCTATTTTGGAGACCTTCCTTTGGAGCTTGTCCAATAAGGAGGATTGTCTTGGGGTTGATTTGGGAGGTGAGGAAGTACCTCTCGGTGTGTGTAAGAATGCTCTTAAGAAGGGGAGTAGAGTAGTCGAAGTTAGTTGTGAATTGAACTATTTTACTTACTCCATTCCATATGTTGAGCACACCTTGAGTGATGAGCATGCCAAAGCCAATGTGTCACATTGTGATAAAATTGATTTGAAGGCTTGGTGTGTTGATAGTAAGCTTAGGGGTCATAGAACATTTGATTGCTACATGTTGCATGACTTTGATCTCTTTGCTTGTTTTGAAAATGAGTGCTTGTTCTTGTCGAGCCAAGACTATGTTGTCTCCTTTGGGGACATAAGCTTTTTAATAGGTATTGATGCTTGGCTCTATCACAAGAGTGTGTTTTCCACACACCTTCCGCTCTTTCTTGTTAAGCTAACCTACTTGTGAAGTAGGAAGTTTTGGTTGTGCTTGCTTTGATTGTAGGTTTTGATGGTTCGATTTCGAGGGCGAAATCCTTTCAAGAAGGGGAGGATGATGCAACATAAAATGGCCTAAATGACAACCATCAAAAAAGCCAAGCTCGAGAGCACAAGGGATACGAGTCAAGCCCTCCGGGAACGTCTTGAAAGATCATGCATTGGAGCGCCGAGGACGGAGGAAACAGGGCAGGAAACAGGGCAGCCCAAAACAGGGCAAAACAGGGGAGCACACTGGGAGCTCACTGCCTGCCGGAGGACAAATGGTCTTCGCGATCGCGATGAGGACTTGACTGGTCTGCGCGATAGCGTGCCTTCTGCGCGTTCGCGATGGGGAAATTAAGGTGCTGCGCGATCGCGTGCTTCTAGGCGCGATCGCGATGAATCAGAGATGAGCAGCGGACCAGAATCAGCTTCAGGGGCAATTTTTGTCCATTTAACATTGTAAATGTTTAAATAGCATTTCAGCTCTTCATTTTCTTTAGTTAGCCATTGAATATAGAAGATAGAATTGAGAGAGAACGTTGAAGAGGCCGAGCCCTTCGAGCTCGAAGCCCGAGGCTTCGTTTATCTATGTACTTGGAACCTATGGGGATCGACACCTAGTTGGATTCCATTGTAAGGTTCAAGTTTCCCTTCTCCCTCTTGAATTCAATTAACGTGAATGAATTGAATTCGATTCTTTCTTCTACTTTCTTGCCTTCCTAGTCTCGATTTCTTGTTATATCGTTTTACTTGCTTCCGCGTATCGTATTTGTATCGTATTGTTTGCTTCCGCTATTTTCCCGTTGCATCAATTTCCGTAGAAGTACTTATTTATTTTCAGAGTACAATTGAAATAAATTTTTCTGGTGACAGTTCTTCTATCTTGACGTGCGAATTGCGATATATGCTTTCATGATCAAGTTTTTCTTTTTCAAACTATATCTGTCTCACGTACTGATCTTTTGTATATTCAATATTCACAATTTAGAGTACTTGCAATAAAGTAATCATCTTTCAATTTTGGAAATAAGATTTATGTAGAATTCCATGCGGCTTGGATTAGTTTGTCGTTATAAGATATTGGCAGCTTGACTCTCAGGCTAGCTAAATTGATTCCAGTACAGAAAAAGTATGTGTTATTTTCGGCGAACTTCACAAAACTAATTTTGTTTTGCAATAAAGTCACTTAATTTGTGTTTGTCACACAAATTAAAGTCGGGGTACTTCAATCATTATGACCAAAATCACACGTCAAAAAGTGTTCAATGCCACACATATATTTTTCTGTCAACATTAGTATTTGTAATACATTTTAAAACAAATTAAAGTCAAGCTGCCAATTCTGATAACACTCCGTAACAAACTAACCCAAGTCGCTTGGAGTTCTACACAAATAGTATTCCCAAATTTGAAGGATGATAACTTTATTGCACTCCATGCAAAAAAGACGGGTGGTATATAGATGATCGATTTATTCAAAAATAGGTTAATATGATGATGTTGGCCTAAAAACGTTGAAGCCATCTGTGGAACCTTGGTATTATCAGATATTTTTTGTATAATAGTAGGAGTAATCTGACTTTTTTATGTAGACACAACTAACAATCATTTGATCTTAGCTCTTTCTGCAACTTGGAGTCCTCCTCTACATATGTTTAAATTTTGGTCTTACCCCCAAAATGTAAAGCTCCAATGTGCCGAACAAATTATTCATTAAAAATTTAATATAAAATTTCAAGTTTTGTATTACAACGGATTTTCTCTAATGTTAGGTTGCAAAAGCACCTTATCAAGAATGGATCCTTCTTAAACATCAACTCCGACTAATTAATGATGTTAAACAAATCCAAAGACTGCAGCTAAAGATGAACTGTCAATATGAAAATTGTGCAGCCCCAAATACCAACCATATAATGTCGAAACAAGCAGCAATGTGATCCTATATCTATAGTTACGCTTAAGTTAGTAGCTGTGTTCAACGATAACATTTAATGTACTCGGTCTTTCTGTACATGTGATTTGATTTAAAAGATTGAAAATAGATGTCTAATTCAAAAATAGATGTCGAGTGCCAATCAACTCTTTAAAGTGAAGTACGTAATTCCAGCACTACTTCTTGCCAACTTCAATCTTTTAGTTATACATATTACTCCATCCGTTCCATTTTAGTAGTCACTTTAGCAAAAAATATCTTTCTCAATTAGTCATCACTTTAGGATTTCAAGATTAAAATTATTAGTCCTTTCCAACTATACCCTTAATCATTAAAATAATTTTCAACAAAATTTAATAGTCAAACATTAATAGGGAAAACATAGTAAAATACACGCTCTATTTAAAGGTGACAACTAATTTTGGGATGGAGTGAGTATATCAGACAAAGCTTCTTTATAAATAATATTTTGAAGTATAGCTGTTAGTAGATAATAAGAAATCAAAAATATAAAGAAAAAAACAACTCCGGGGTAAAAATTAATGAATACTACAACTCTCATATGAAATACTTAAATATTTAAAATTAAAGCTCATAATTATATTTAACTATCCATATAAAACATAATAATAGCTCTTAAAAACAATGGTCAATTTTAGTGTAACGCAATAAATTATACGTTATGTTTATATTTTTGAATGTTTTAATCATCGGAAATCTAATGAAAATACTACAGTAGATAAAATATACAAAGTGGGTGATAGCGATAATATTAGGAGTCTAATACTTTGTCTTAAAATTTAAAAATTAAAAAAAAATGGTAAATATTAATGTTGAAAATAACAATAAAGTTGGAACTGTATATGGTTGGCAATAGAATTTCCGATTTGTAGAATTATAGAGTAATGCTGAAAATAACAATATACTCAAAACTTGAACAGGAAGGTTTTTCTTTTTACAAACTAAAAAGTCAAATACTGAAAAGACTTTCCAGTACCTTATGTAAAATCTGCTCGCTCTCTCTCTCTCTCCGCTCGCGCTCTCTTAGTTCTCCTCATATGAAATCAGCTTCACAACAATTTGCAATGGAAAATCAAACGAAGAAGATAAAGACGATAAAGGATATATGCAGGCGAAATCAAAAAAGGACTAAATATTCTTTTGATAGTAATGGTATGAACTATGATTACCAAACTTCAAATTTCATAGATTTATACTTTTTTGGGATATTTTTTTTTTTCAAGTGTCGTATTGATTAATATGTAATAGAAATATCTTAGTGCACCTATTAGCTTTGAATCCATCCCTATTTTGAATGTTGTTGTTTACATAGATAGATTAATACGGAAGATGGTGAATTCAACTCTATTTATCAATGGATATAAATTTTCAAAATTCTGGGTAGCCGCAATTTTGTTTCTTTTGTTTGAGATTAGGCATTGAATACTTCTTCATATGTTAGTCTATTGAACTTCATGAATATATAACAAATTACTGAACAAACCTCTGCTAGGTCCGGTGTACAAAATATTTTTCAAGTACTACCTTAGCATGGACAACTTTATGTTGCTCTTTCACGGGTGACAAATAGAAAGGGGTTGAAGATTTTAGTTTATGATGATGATGAAAAAATCACAAATGAAGCTAGAAATGTAGTGTATAAAGAAGTTTTTCGTAATTTAATTTGAGATGTTACTGATAATATAATTTATCTATTTATTATTATGTGATATGATATTATTTCTTTGAGATGCTACTGAATTTATTTTTCGTCTAATTCATGGTTCAATTGTTATGTCCTGGATCACAATCTGCTTTGGCCATTGGAATTAGAAATCATGGAACTAAAAAATATCCAAAAATTAGGTATTATTATAGTTTAATATTTTATGTTTGCTCGCAATTATAGCATTCTATTTGACACAGCTATAGGCATCCTAATGAAACAAAGTGTATCTCACTTAAGGTGCTTCCAAATTACAATCCGCATTTTCCTCTCAAAGTAAGACCCCTTAAACTATAACATATTGAATATTCAGGTACTTATTCAATTCCATCCCGATTAATACAAGTTAATATTTGAAGTTGGTCGTGTGTCTCAAGATACAAATATCGAACAATCTGTTTAGAAACAGATTAAAAACCACCCAAAAAATCAAATAATGAAGCAGCGGAAAACTGCATTTTGTATTTTGAATTCTTGATCAAGTAATAGACACTAAACATGCTAATAAAATGATAACAAAGGCGCATAGAAAATATTTTTTCAGGAAAAATATAACTGATACGAATTGACACTACTACTAACTATCTAGCTAAAAAATAAGCTGATGCAATTTGGTGAATTGAATGACCCTATCTTAACTAATTAAAAGATAATGGTAACATCCCACTACAATATTATGTGATAATAAAGCTAGCGTATTTAATACTTTAACAATGTTGGCTTATTTTTGTTATAAAATGATAGGTAGATATAGACAGGGGCGGATCCAGGATTTTAAGGTTGCGGGTGCCAGTTTAGTGTCTACTTTTAGGTACAAAAGCCGAATAAGAAAAGCGGGTCTGATCGAGACGGTTTTTGTTACTTCAGTTAGGTTTATTAAGCCTTTTTATTTTTCAATAGACAAATAAATCAAGTTTAATTTAGTTATATATATAATGTCCCTTAGTAATTTTACTTAATAGTAGCTTCGTTACTATATATTTTTTGTTTGACTAAATTAATTTTTTTCAACAAAACTTCATCTTAAATATCACGTTTTATAGCAATTCTCCGAACAAAAATTTATAAGAATTAACTAAAAAGATCTATTAAATGGTTATTAAATTTTTTAAAAGTCGGTAAGAAATATTGTCCAAATTATTTTATTACATATATAGATTAATGTAGTATCATCAAAAATTAATTCAAAATTATTATTAAAATAAATTCCTCATGGAATAAGATCTAGTGGAAATACTTAAAAAAAACAAAAACAACAACAAAAAGAAACAATAAGAGAGAAGGAGGGATTATTATAAAATAAAAGGGGAAAAGTAAAGGAGAAGCCCACGTGGAAAAGTACACAGTCTGTGACTTTGCAAATTGTCTGTACTTGCTATAAGAGAAACAAAGTTAAAAAAGATGATTGAAGGGGGATTCGAACACCAGACACTAGGAAGATAAAATGCACCCTTAACCAGTGGCACCATTTTGCTTATGTTTACTGCTGGTGCCAATTGTAATACTTGAACCATTTTGCTGAAAAATATACGTATATATCCAAAATCCCGCCGAAGCTTGCGGGTACCGTGGCACCCGGTAGGTACCACGTAAATCCGCCCCTGGATATAGAGGGCAAGGATTCAAATGTTTTAAAAACCAGTCATTCATTTTCAATGTTTCAAAGCTTCCTAATTCTGTTATAATAAAAAATTATTTTAAGACTATAATTTGGTGAAGTTAAACGGTCGGCTAGATAGAGTTACAATTTACAATAAAATCTTTTATCTCACAATTGAATTTTAAACCAAATCAACTTAACCCTTATCTAATATTTGTATTTGAAATATTACTATAGGATAGTCTGAGAGTGTACATCAATATCTAATGAGTTTGTATCATTATAGAGTCTTCTCTATCATTGCTATAAAAGTTCCATTTTTCCATTAATCAGCACAAGTGCCTACTACGTAAGTCAATCATCTACTTCTATTCTTTTATTGGTTTTTCTTATTTTCTTTAAGTCTTATTTAACCCCAAATGTACTAATAGTACTTACATAGATGTGTTATAGATGTGTTAAAATTTGTTGATGTATATCTCATTTTCTTATGTTAGGAATAAAAAGAACAAAACATTAACTTTGCATACTTCTGCTTTTGGAACAGCGGTAAGGATTTGGGGAATGACTGATGTTACGATGGAATTAGGACGTGCACAATTTTCACGTAATGCTTGGATCGAATTCTTTGGGTAGTTCTCTATTCAAAATGCTTTATGACTTAATACTGTGAGTTGTGAGTATACATTAATATTAAATATATATTTTCAGAAAAATATAGTAAATTAACTCATGTTCAAATACAAATTTTTTTACTTCGTGTTATTGCTCCATCTTATTTGTCATGGATGCGGTATTGAAAAGGTTGGTTCTGTAGTTAGTTGTAATTTAACCACAGAAAGAATCTAAGAATTATTCTGTTTCATGAATTTTCCAATTTAATGAAATTATGCCACTAGAAAATTAGATGTCTATTGAGTGTCCATTGGGTGAACTTTTTTTTAAAATAAATTGTTATGAAGTGCCTCATCTCTCTGGATTTGCTTCTTCATTTTGTTGGTGTGCTTTGCACCAAAGAGTATTTGTATATAATTTTATTCTGGATAAACATCATCTTTGGAAGGACATTAGTTATTTTATCCATCACATACAATTACTTTTATTTGCAGGTGTACATCGTGAAACTGACAATGATCTACTGACCTTCCTAAGAAATGCATATGTTAAAAGAATCTATGTACAACTTCTACAAAATACTAATTTCATTCGGCAACAACTTCTCGATATGTTTGCAGCAGTAAGAAGAATGAGGCTACAATTTTTTTTAAAAAAGGGTAGAAAATTTAAGACGTGAATCATTTGCAACAATACCAGATGTTGCTCAGATTCATATTTAATTGCGTCGTTGAAATATCAAAAACTAAGAGAACAATCAAGTTGAATAATTGATATATTCACAAACGAACCAGTTCATAGTACATACGATTTGTTTGGAAATTTGGAGCTCATGGCTTTCAAGGAAACAATTCTAGAATCAAGGAGGTATTTATGATTAATAATGTACTTCTTTAATCTCTGTTATGAATAACCAGATCAAAGTGCACAAAGCATGTAATAAATAACGTATTCTTATTTATTTTGAATCATGTTATATTTCAAGTTGTTTGTGCAATTTATTTCCTTTAATTTCATTGGGCTATACTATGGGGTACATTATATTAGGAGCATAATAGAAAGTTGAGATTTTATTAACGTAATATGATATACACAAACAAGATAACTCACAGATTAATAATATTAATATTCTTCGATTTAATATACTATAACAAACAAGATACAATTTAATTATTTTTTGATACTGGCCGCGCATTGCGGGGTGCTATACTAGTATATATATAAAAGGAGGATAGTAGTTATAATAGTTAGAGAAGTAGTTAGGAAAAAAATTAGCACAAAACACTGTCCATTGTCTTAAATTGAAAGATGAATTTTTAAATTGAAAACAAATATTTAAAAGTAAAAATATATTATTTGAATTTAAATTTATCTTATCCAATCTTAGCTAATAATAATAATAATAATAATAATAATAATAATAATAATAATAATAATAATAATAATAATAATAATAATAATAATAATAATAATAATAGATTATGTAATAATATTGAAAGATACAAAGTTGGATTTAAAGGACAAAGTTTGAATCTGTATTATATGTTTGAAATACTCCAATTGAATTGGATATTTGATATTCCTAATAAGTTAGCAAATTAATTATAAAAACATTTATTAAATAATAATTGCAAATTTTTTCAAATATAAATTATGAAATCCTAAAACTTAAGAACTAAAAATATGTTTAATTAATATTTATGTTTCACAAATAAATTAATATGAATATTCCATAACTAATATGGTAATTTTAAAATTTATCTACCAAAAAATATTCATGCTTCAGTCAAAAAAAATTAAATTATTATATAATTCAAATTCAAAAACTCACCATACTCAATTTCAAATTTGTATTTCTAATATTTAGGACTACTTTGAAGAGTTCGAACGTTCCGATATAATTTTTATTTTGTTGTCCTGATTTACTATACCACTCATGCTTTGCATTGAAAATGCTAAAATATCAAAATAAAATATTGCTTGAGCATAGTACAATGCATGGACTGTTCGGTTGCACTTTCCATAAACAAATTCTTTAAGTTTAACCATTGTTGGGAAGATAAATTTATGCTAATTAACACTGAGAAAAGTGAACTGAAAAAAAAAATATTAACCATAAAGAAAATTGCATAAAGTCATTTACGTAACTACCTTGTTAGTAGGACAATTTCAGAGAAAAGAGCACAACTAATAATCACATAAATTGCACGAATGATTTGACGAAAGCTACCCTGACCATTTCAGTTTCTCTTATCATGCAAATAAGATTTGCTAATTATTTTCCCTTTTTAGAATGTGAGACATTTGAATTATTGAAACGGTCTAGAACATTGAGAAATATTTTGATTTAATAGTAACTCAATTATAATCATTGTGCAATTCAACTTATGCCGACATAGATGAAGGAGAAACATTATTCCTTGTCATATATATTGAGGAAAATTCATACCAAAGAATTGAACATTGTAAAAAATATTATAGAAATAATCCATTTTCATAATACCAAAAAACTAATTCATCAAAGCTTATATACACAATAAAGCCCATTTTATGAAATTAATTCTTCAGCCATAACACTTTTAATTTTTCAGCTACAACACTTTAGCTTTTCTTCATCATTTTCATCTCCTTCTATTAAGTGGCGGATTTAGAAGGTTAAGGACAGGTTTGGTTGAAGCCGGTAACTTTTGCCAAGATCTTGTATTTTTGTTAAAAGTTTACTTATATGTAGAACGTAACCTAGTGAATAAAAGATGTTATATTCTAGAACACATAAGCATGAAATTCCAGATCCGCTTTTAATTATGTTTATTCTTCACTTTTAGTTGATGCACTCTTCATGTAGGTTGACACCTTGGCCTTTATTAGGTCCTTGATTTTGTATTGGTACTTGGCCATGTCTGATTACATCAAGAGCATGCTGAAATGCAAGAAAACCAAAGTAAAAAAGCATAAAAATATACACAAAAGAATACATTACTGTAATCACATAAAACAAATACATATATATACAGTTATAAAATAAATTACTTGCAGAAGATCCCAGTCTATGCATCAAAGAGAATACGAATGATTAATTCAAATAACCAAAGAGTAGATGAGAAGATGAAGATACTAATTTTAGAAAAAGAGAAAAAAAATATATTAAAATTTTATAGTATAAGCTAGCAATAGCAAAATTTTAGTAAAACTTACTGATCATAAGTGCCGCATAAGATCTGCTTCATGATTATTTCCTGTAAAAATATTCATATTTAGTCAGCTTATACTTCAAATTGGCTTGTGTGCTTTCCAATAGCATATATGTTCAGATGTGTCCAATACACCTCCTTTGATTTTTTTTTTTTTTTGTTAAATAGATTCACTTCTGCCCAAACAAATTGTGTAATAATTTATTGAGTAAACCAAATGACAAAAAACATCTTATAAAATATGAGCTCTATAGATGCATATTAACATTTTAGAAAGAATAAAATATAAAGATTAAATAAACATAACACAAATTAATGTTTGGAACTTTTACCTAAATTAAACTTCTAATTTTTTCCATGTTGCTTTCAGTATTTCTTTCCTGTACATCAACACCATCTTCAATTCTCAGTATAGAGTAAATTGAACGCAGCACTCACTTGTATACTCTATATTCGAAAATACTTACATAACTTTTTGAAGTAATGTGCAGATTCTCAAATGTAAGTGCTCACAAAATGTAGGGAGGAGTAAATATAAGAAATTAAGAAGTTGAAATTTTATTTCCCCCTCAAAGTTAGTTAAACTCAAATGATAAACCTTATCAATTTGCTAGGTATAAGACTATATTTTTATAAACAACAAAAAAAATGCGTATTTGATAAGATAAGAATCTAAGATCATAACAATTATCCCTGATATGTTATTTGGATATATTATCCCTTCAATTACGATTTCTTTTTCCAGATATGTTATTTGGATATATTCCAATTCTAGTAAAGATAAAACAACGTGAAGGGTGTAGGATAATGATAAACACTAAAGAAATAATTATCTTATTTCAAACATTATCTTTATCCATGATTGTTGAATTGTTGTAATATAGAGATAATGTAGGACATATACGAATTCACACAATTATCATTGTTTATTTTTTTATTCATATTAGTTATACTTTTCTACAATAACGCATATTTACTACCTTTAATATATTATTACTTTGAATTGTATATTGTATTAGTGATAATAACAGTAAAATCCCGACATACAATTAAATGAATTGTCTATAAAAAATATTTACTTATAAATACAGATTTATAAAGAATACATAACCTTCCATTCAAATACAAAATTGACCACATTAACTATATCTTTTAACAGATTCAACTTTCAGATAAAATCATTATAGTTACTGTAACAAGTAAATTCGCGTCAAGAAAATAAATATCGAGACAGGAAAATATTGTAACAAGTGTAGTATTTGATTTCAATATATGAGTAGTACAATCTCTATAATTCCTCTGATTCACCTTTTCAAATACAAGTTTTAAGTAATGATCCAAGGGCTTTTGAGCTTGATCTTGAATCTTCCTTTTAATGCTTGAATCCTTAGAACTTGTAGAAATTCCTTGCGGCTTTTAAGAAACTCGTAGCGTTTGATCCATGAGCTCCTTGTTGCTTCTTGTTATGAATTCCTCTTGCTCTTGATTTCTCCTCTCAAATGAGAGGTTTGATCCCTTTATATAGATATGGGATGGAGTGGGCTCTAAGAAGACCTAACGGGCTTTGGCCCGTAGACCGACCAATCAGATTTAAGCAGCGACGAAGCCATATTTGATTGGCCAGAACATGTCACTTGTACATATGGCACATTTTTATTGGCCATTGGAATTTGACTAGGATTGCCACGTCATTGGCATATGGCATAATTCTATTGGCTCTTTGATTTGATTTGGCGCCACATCGCTTGCACATGTGGCACCGATTTGGGGCCTTTAGGATAAGATGATATCCATTAGCTTTGGGCTAATAAAGTGGGCTTATCATTTGTAGCCCAATGAATTTGGACTTTTATTAAACCCATGGATATTGGACTTAAATAGTTAATCCAATTATACTAGCCCATTTAATTTATGAGGACTAATATATCTTGAATTTAACATATAGCTAAATTGCTTTATGGATTTAAATCCAATAAAATTTATTTGTCTACAAATGCCCCCTACTTCAAGGCTTGTCGATGTCGAATTTGTAGATATTTGAAGACTAGACTTGAAATAATCTCTTTATTCATGTGGCTCATATCCGATTAATGCCTGCAAAGTGGCTACTTGATTTAGCTTGTGCCAACTTCTAGCTAACGACAGAAAGCTGCTATTTGATAAAGAAAACTATGCAAAAGTTAGCTATTTTCCTGTTAACAGCCCACAAAAGTCGCTACTTTATCATTATGCCAAAAGTGGCTATTTGGCGTCAAAAACTGGTTGTGTTCCAGTTAGCACCCTAGAAAGTAGCTATGTGATCAAATTGAGGCGGCATATTTATAAAGTTGGCGCCGCTACATTGTAATACAAGCTGATTCTTTGGTCTTTAGAGTCCTACGAGGATACAATTTATTTATTAAGTATCCATGTTGGAGTTAAATTGTGAATACCCAAGCTCTATATAAAGAGACTTTTCTACACCAAAAAGTCATAATGAAATCCTTTTTTTATCCCACACAGCAAGGAATAAGAATTTAACACACGTTATTCCTTAAGAGGTAACACTGCTATCTTTCCCTTTGTGTTTTGCATTAGATTGCTAAGAAAGCATGTGCCATATTGTAGCCATTCTGTCTGAGAATTTCTCCTATTAATGATAAGAGAATTAGACCACGTTATTTCTCTGTGAATTGGAACAAACTTGCCAATATGTCAACTCAAGAGCACTTTTATTCTTTCTTTTTTTTTCGGCCCCTTAATGTGTCAAACAATTGTTCTTAATTGTGTATGTCAGATAAATGATTTCTGTTATCCATATTGATCATCAAGCCTTCACGGTAGCTTTTACTTTCTTCTGTCTGGTTAATGACTTAGAAGGTTCAACTTGCACCCCTAGTAGTCTTTTTATCTAAGTCCTTGTTTGCACGGCCTCTTTTTTATTTCCTGAAATTTCTTAGTTAACAAACTTATATTTTCCTTGTTTGTTTCCTCAATTGCACCAGTCAAACTCCTTGGATGTGACACACCAAAAAAAAAAAAAAATTAGCGACCTCGAATGCCACTCACAGGTAACTTATTTTTTCCTCGTTTTCATTTCCCTTTTTCCATTGCCTTTTCTCAGGTTTGTGCAGCGGACACAATTTGATGAACCAATCTCGGCGGATTTTGGAAAGTTCGAGACGAAAGTATTTAAAAATTTCACTTGAAGCTTTTAAAAGTTTGAGACAGAAGTCCCTAAAAATTTGAGACGAATATTTAAAAGTTCATGATGAAGAGCTTTAAAATTTACAATGGAAGCTTTTAAAAGTTCGAAGTGGAAGCTCATAAAAGTTCAAGATGAATCCCATATAAAAGTTCGCGATGAAGGCCTTTTAAAATTCACCATGGAAGCTTTTAAGATTTCGACGAGGAAGCTCTTAAAAGTTGGAGATGAACGCCTTTTAAACTCACAGTGGAAGCTTTTAAAAGTTTGGAGTGGAAGGCCTTTAAAATTTACCATGGAAGCTTTTAAAAGTGCAGCAAGGAAGTTCTTAAAAGTTCGAGAGAGACACCTTTAAAAGTTCATGACGATGTCCTTTTAAAATTCACCATGGAAGCTTTTAAAAGTTCGGCATGGAAGATCTTAAAAGTTCGAGGTGGTCACCTTTAAAAGTTCGCGGTGAAGACCTTTAAAATTCACCATGGAAGCTTTTAAAAGTTCGACGAGGATGCTCTTAAAAGTTCAGGAGGGACACCTTTAAAAGTTACCTTTAAAAGTTTACGATGAAGACCTTTAAAATTCACTATGGAAGCTTTTAAAAGTTCAAGGAGGAAGCTATTAAAAATTGGAGATGGACACTTTTAAAAGCTCGTGACGAAGGCCTTTTAAAATTCACAACAGAAGTTTTTAAAATAGTGCGACACCCTTAAAATTCCACGATGAATGCCTTTAATATTCACACGGGAAGCTTTTAAAAGCTCTGGGCATGGTCTTCTATGGCGCTGAAACAATCTTCTTCAATGGTATACAATGACATACTCTTCAATGCCGCGCATTACTATATTCTTCCATTACGCGGGGATATTCTTCTACGGCACGCAGAGGTGTATCCTTATATGGCGCATGGTGACACCCGGCAATGGCGCTCGGAGACATATTTCTATTTTCTTTTATTGAGCGGCAAACAAAATGTACATGTAGTGGCGAATGCACAATTTATATAGAGCAGCGAAGGCACACTTAATATGGAGCACTCTACATATAAAAGCCTAAGACGGAGACCTTTAAGAGATCACCGAGGCTTAAGAGGGAAGCATTTAAAAGCTCGTGGTAGAGAACTTTAAAAGTCCGTGATAGAGACCTTCAGAGATCGTGGAGGGGACCCTTAAAAGCTTGTGATAGAGACGCTTAAAGGATCGTTGCGGACACCTTTAAAAGCTCATGCCAGCTTTGGCGGAGAAGTATCAGGAGCGACTTATACCAAGCTTTGTGAAGTACACAAAGATCCTCATTACTGATTGGCTAGAAAAAATACTTGGATTCTCTTTATGCAACCTTGGCATGACAGACATCAGGGGCACCTCACTCTAAACTTGGCAAAGTACATGGATATCTTCATTATAACTTGGCGAACATGCTCATGGTGTATCACATTCTTCCGAGATTCGCGGTATAATAACCACTTCTTGCTCTAGGAATGTTCGAATCAAGAGCTTCTTAATTTTGTAGAAACACCACTTCAAGAGCTTCAACATATCAAGAAATTATATCAAAATACCTTCACGATAGATGAAAATTAATTTTTAAATTTGTTCCAGGCGTCTGACATGGTAGACTTTCAGCTTTGAGCGCTCAGGCTAAAAGAATCATATCTCAAGATGGGAACATCTAAATCAATTTCTGTTTGTTTCTAAAAACTTATAACTCAGAAGACTGCAACATATCCAAAATTCAGTATCAAAGTCTTCTTAGATAAGTGGGCATAAATTTACGAAGTTGACAGAACTTTTCCCGTGTTGGTCTGGGCAGCTCTGTGCAACTCTGTCGCAAAATTCATATCTCAAGATAGGAGCGTCCAAATTACGTGCCGCTTGATCCTCCAGAAACTAGACTCCAAAATTTAACACATATCTTAAATTTGGAATAAAGTAGCTTCAGGATTGCTCTAGGTGAATTTTTTTTTGAAATCAACCTTTGAAATCTGTCACGTTCAGGCTTATAGACTAGCTCCTGAATATCCACCTTTCTCCTTGGGGTTGCAAGTTTTGATAATAAAAACTTGATATTAAAGTAGAGTTGTGGAGACAGAGAAACGAAAACACTCTCCTACTTCTCCTTTAATCACATCGTGCCAAATCCACCATTTTTATTTTATGCGACTGAACTTAGAATGACACTCTAAGCTGCCTACGTACCTCGGTGAAGAGGATCAAGTCATTACGTAGTTCGGTGCAGGTGATTTTTTTTTTCTTTTTAAATTTTTTCTTTTGGTGTCCTAACTTTTGCCTAGGCCGCCTCTTTCGAGGTTTTCAACCTAGCGTACTTTTTTTTTTTGTGTCCTAACTTTTGCCTAGGCCGTCTCTTTCGAGGTTTTCAACCTAGCGAACTTTTTTTTTTTGTGTCCTAACTTTTGCCTAGGCCTCCTCTTCCGAGATTTTCAACCTAGCGGACTTTTTTTTTTTTTTTTCGGTGCCGTGCACAGTTTATACTCTTGTGGGCCAGGAGTAACTTGCAGTTTATGCTCGGACGTCAAGGAGCGATCTTCTTCATGGATAGTACTTCTTCAAAAATTTCCCGTTAATGGGACCGATCCTTTTTCCTTTAGCATCAACAAGCTTATAAGCACCACTTGAATAGGCTTCTTGTACGACATATGGCCCATCCCATTTTGCAGTGAACTTGCCCCCAGATTTGTGGGAGGTGATGATGGGTCTTCTTAATGCAAGAACTTGATCACCAACTTGGAAGGACCTTTGGCGAACCTTTTTATTGAAGGCACGAGATAACCGAGCTTGGTAACATTCGAGACTTTGCTGAGCTTCAAGTCTTTTTTCATCAAGAGCCTCCAACTCTTCAAGGCGCAAGCGAGCATTTTCTTCATCAGTGAGCCCTTCTTGGATAGCAAGTCGCAGCGATGGTATTTGACGCTCTAGTGGTAGGACTGCTTCAACCCCATAAACGAGTGAGTAAGGAGTTGCCTGCGTTGGCGTACGATGAGTCGTCCTATATGCCCATAAAGCTTCTTCCATCCTATTATGCCAATCTCGCTTGGACTTGGAAACAACTTTACTCAGCAGGTTGCACAAAGTTTTGTTGAATGCTTCAGCTAGACCATTAGCGGCAGCATTGTACATAGAAGACTTACGCTGTTTGAAGCCAAAGAGATCACAAATACTATTCATCAACCTATTGTCGAATGGCTTGCCAATATCCGTTATTATATAAGGAGGAATACCAAAGCGGTAGATGATGTTTACTCGGATGAAGTTTGCGACCTTCTCCTTCTTCACTTCCTTAAGAGCGACAGCTTCTGCCCATTTTGAGAAGTAATCAGTTGCAGCCAAAATGAACAAGTGTCCTTCAGAAGATTTCGGCAATGGTCCGACAATGTCTAGCCCCCAAGCGTCAAATGGCCAAGATGCGTTGGTCGGGTGTAACACTTCTGGTGGTTGATGTATAAAATTTGCATGGAGCTGGCAAGCTTTGGATCTTCGAGCATAATCTAAGCAATCCTTTACCATCGTCGGCCAATAGTATCCCATCCTTTTTATGTGGAAGTGGAGTTTCGGTCCAGACTGGTGTGATCCACACACCCATTATGCGCTTCTTGCATAGCTTGAAGTGTTTCATCATCCCCTAAACATCGCAGGAGCACTCCTTCAAATGATCGTCTATATAGAGTATCCTTATAGTACAGGAAGCGCGGAGCTCGGCGACGAATTTCAGTTCTTCTTTTTGGGCTTTCTGGCAGTATCCCATGACTCAAGTAGTTAATGATAGGTTGCCGCCAGTCTTCTTCGTCGACTTCAGAAACAGCAACAAGATGTTGGACGTCATTCATTTCAACCTCGTCATTGTCTAAAGGTGGCACTATCCATTTTCGACAGATAGTAACTTTCATCTGATCAGGCAGGGTAAGTGTTGAAGCTAGAGAAGCCAAGGCATCAGCTTTCTTATTTTCCCCTCTCGGCACATGCTGAAGAGTTACGTCACCAAGCCATTCTATCAATTTCTGTGCATAGTCGTGGTACGGACGCAACTCAGGTTTCTTTACTTCATAGCTACCCAGAAGCTGATTAATCACCAACTTAGAGTCCCCATAGACCTGCAACTGCAATTGCTTCATATCGACGGCCATTTCGAGCCCAAGTATGAGCGCTTGGTACTCAGCGACATTATTGGAGCAATGTTGAGTCAAGGTGAAAGAATATGGTAATACCTCTCCTTGGGGAGTTACAAAAACCACTCCAGCACCAGCTCCATCGCGATGTGAAGCACCATCAAAGTACATCTTCCAAGACAGTTGAACTTCGACGAACATTGCATCTTCATCAGGTAACTCGTCGGTTAGCTCCCAACCATCAGGTATAGGGTGATCTGCCAAAAAATCTGCCAGTGCTTGTCCTTTGACCGCCTTTTGAGGGATGTATATGATCTCAAATTGTTGAAACTGGAGATACCATCTCGCCAATCGATCGCTGAGGACTGGTTTTGATATTACGAACTTGATAGGGTTTGCTCGAGAAACCAGCCGTACAACATGAGCTTGAAAGTAATGTTTCAACTTTTGAATGGAGAAGACTAGTGCTAAACACAACTTTTCAATTGGCGAGTACTTCAACTCATTTGGCGTCATCATTCTACTCAAATAGTAAAGTGAATTTTCTTTTCCTTCACTATTTTCTTGAGCCAAAAGTGCCCCAACTGATTTTTCTTGTGCCGCAATATATAATATCAACGGCTTTCCAGGGATCGGAGCTGCCAAAACAGGAGGTTTCATCAAATAGGATTTGATGCTCTCGAAGGCATTGCTGCAGGCTTGATCCCATTCAAAAGGAGTGCCCTTTTTCATGAGACGGCTGAACGGCTGACACCTCCCAGCTAGATTTGAGATGAATCTCCTAAGGTAGGCCAACTTTCCTTGCAGACATTTCAATTCATGGAGATTTCTGGGTTTAGGCATCTTTAAAATTGCATCTACTTTTGCTTGATCAATTTCAATGCCTCGATGTCGAACAATAAAACCGAGGAATTTCCCAGAAGTAACTCCAAATGCACACTTCAAAGGGTTCATTCGATGTTGGTACCTTCGCAGCAATTCGAACACCGTTCTCAAGTCACGCAAGTGGTCCTCTCTTCTCTTGGATTTTACCACCAAGTCATCAACATAGCACTCTACATTCTTGTGAAGCAAGTTGTCAAAGATATTTTGCATGGCCCTTTGGTAAGTGGCACCAGCATTTTTCAAACCAAACGGCATCACCTTGTAGCAATAAATACCCTTAGGAGTTCGGAATGCTGTGAATTCTTCATCCTTAGGTGACATGCGAATTTGATTATAGCCAGGGGAGCCATCCATGAAAGACATAGCCTCGTAACCAGTAGTGGCATCAATCATAAGTTTTGGAATAGGAAGCGGGAACTCATCTTTGGGACATGCATTATTGAGATCCCTAAAATCAACACAAACTCGAATTTGACCATTCTTCTTCCTTACATGCACTATGCTTGATATCCATGTGGGGTACTTGACTTCATGGATAAAACCAGCCTCGATGAGTTTGTTGACTTCCGCTTCAATCAAGGGGACCAAATCTGGCCTAAAGTGACGTTGGGCTTGTTTTACAGGACGAGTACCACTCTTGACTGCCAAATGATGAACCGCCACTTTCGGGTCTAAGCCAGGCATCTCTTTGTAACTCCAAGCGAAGACATCCTTATACTTTTTTAGTAGATCTACATAAGCACATTCTTCACCCGCTGCTAGCAGAGCACTAATATATGTAGGCCTTGGATCTTCATTCGTGCTAAGGTTGATCTCTTTCAATGCATCAACTGTTGCCTTCACACCTTCTTCCAATTCCGGTGGAGCATCTGTAGCATCTTCTTCTTCATGAGGATCGTCATTGTTGAAAGATATGTGGTGACAACCAGAAATATCATCTACCTTACTTACAATCCCATCCTCTTCTTGTGCAATGATGTGATAAGAAGATTCCATGATTTTTTCATCTTCATCACGCTCCTTCGTGTGGACTATAATGTGAGTCTTGGCCTTTAACACATCTTCACATGAGACTATCAATTTTTCTTCGCGCCTCATTCTTGAAGGGATAAGACTTTGACCACATTTAGAAGGGGCATGCACCTTCACACTTTTGAATTTTCTCAGAGGCTTGTTTTTCTTATTCAATGGTCCCAACCTATCAAAGACAAAAGTCCTTGAAGATGGTTTTTCGAACCGATCAAAGACAGAAGTTCTTGGAGATGTTTCTCCCAGCCGATCAAATACAGAAGTTCTTGGAGATGGTTCTCCCAGCCGATCAAATACAGAAGACCTCTTGCTCGAAGCCTCAGAGTCATCTTCAGCAGTAATGTAGTTGTTGCTTGCCCTTCTTATAGAGATACGAACCGGTGGAGGTTTCTCATAACCCAAGCCTTCGTGTGATTTCTTCATGGTACCTTCAGGTAAGAGCTTCCCTAGTGTAGATGGTTCACTGGGGTCATATCCGGCCTTTGCAAACAATTTGTAAGCATTCGGATCAAATCCCTCATTCGTGCGCTTCGTAGGGAGTTCTTTATTCAGCGGTAGATTTTTAGCCACAAAACTACCAAGTAACTTCGAGGTCAGCCTCATCGCATCAATTCGATTGACGGGGAGAGTTAATCCCTTGAGTTGATCATTTTGAAGATTAGAAGACTGGCTTTCTTCTTTCTTCAATTTTGGAACGTAGCGAAGTGTAGGACTTATTTTCTTGCTCGAAGCTGCAACATTTGCCTTGTGTACGTTACTTTGATTAAAGAGAACCTGACCTCCATCAGCCACAACGTTTGCTTTACCAGCTGCCACCTCAGTCCTTTTAGCTGCAAGCTCGGCATCTTTGGTTGTTGCTTTATTATCGGCTTTTACTCCTCCCACGACATTCTTCAAGTAGAATTTTGCATCGGCGAAGTGTGCCTCTACTTCAGTAAATGGCTTGTCATCAGCAATGACCGTCTTTTCGACTCCACCCTCATGATATTTTAGGCATTGGTGGTAAGTGGATTGAACCACTTTGTTCTCATGTATCCAAGGCCTACCAAGCAAGATATTATATGAAGTCCTTGCGTCGATCACATGCATCCATGCACTTGAAGTCATCTCTCTAATGGTGAGATCCATTTTTAAGGCATCTATAGCTCTTTGCCCCCCTTGGTTGAATCCTTGAATCAACAAGCGACTTTGCGTTAGTTCTTCAGTAGAGATGCCAAGTTCTTTCAGCGTGCGGATAGGCAAGATGTTGACTCCAGATCCTCCATCAATTAAGATTCTATTCACTCTTTGCTCATCAACATAGCCAACCACAAATAAGGGACGATTATGAAGAGTCTCACCAAGTAGAATGTCATCATTTGTGAAGGTGATCTTTGCTTCGCAAGTATTTGCTTCTTGGGAGATAGGCTCGATAACTTCTTCTAATTGTGCCGGTGGCAACAACTGTGAAGTTTCACTCTTCTCTTCTTCTTTATCAGCATTACAACATGAAGCCTTAATATCACCCTTAGGAATCTCCGTGCGAAACCAACTTGGAAAGAACTCTTCCAGAGTAACTGGATGGCGCGGTTTTTGATAGTGGTAAACCTCTACCCTTGCCTTTTGTGGACGTCGAAAGGCGTTTTTCTTTCTTGCCTTTTTCACCATCTTTTGCCTTATTGGTTGCTCAGCTGATTCATTTCGCGACCTCGTTTTGTAACGTCTACGCCGAGTCACTAGTATCCAACCTTCATCATCCCCTTGATCAGTTTGAGCTTCACCTTCTTCCGATGATGCTTGCTCCAAGCTCTGCATATTTAGTTTGGCGAGTTGTAGCGATTGATTTACTAAGATAGGTTCGAAGTCGCCAAACTTGATCATGACGTCGTTCTCTTCAAATCCTACAACGAAGTTGCAGATCACCACAGGGTCGTGCGAGTCAAACATGATGGAAACCTGGTTTGCCTCTTCCTTTTCATCTTGCAGTACAATCTTTCCTTCATTGGCCAATTCCATTATTTTGTCTTTGAAGACGAAACATTTTTCGAGCGAGTGCCCCACAAGTCGGTGATACTTGCAATAATTTGGATCATTCGTCTTTCCAGCTTCATTGGGACGCTTCATCTCTGGTAGCTCAATGAACTTTAACTCCAGAAGTTCATCAAAAATTGCGGGAACGTCGGAATCTAGGAATGGATATTCCCTTTCTTGCATTTCCTTTAAAGTCAACTTTCGACTTGGCTTATCCTTAAAGGAAGTTGCCTTCACGCTTTGCTTCTTGCTTACCTTTGTGGTGAACTTCAAAGGTGCAGTATCAACATTCATAGATTCTTTATTTTCAGCCTTGGGTGCCACCTTGCTCCATTTCTTGACTTCTTGCTTGTCTTTTCCTCTGCGAGATTCATAGACAGGCGGTCCTTCACTTCCACTGGCAGCAATGCTTAGCTCCATATCATGAGCGCGTGTGGCCAACTCTTCAAAAGTCCTAGGCTTTTTTCCTTGCAGGATGTAGCGAAGCCCCCAATGCATGCCTTGAATGCTCATCTCTATTCCCGACGCTTCACTTAGCCTATCTTTACAATTAAGACTTGCATTCCTCCATCGATTGATGAAGTCAATAACTGGTTCTTCTTTTCGTTGGCGAGTATTTGTGAGCTCTATCATGCTCACAGTTCCCCTTGTGCTATAAAAGCGGTTGAGAAACTCGTACTCCAGATCCTCCCAACTATCAATAGAACAAGACTCGAGGTCCGTATACCAATCAAAGGCATTTCCCTTAAGTGAGCGAACGAACTGCTTGACAAGATAGTCTCCATATGTTCCAGCATTATTGCATGTTTCAACGAAGTGAGCCACATGTTGCTTTGGATTTCCCTTGCCGTCAAACTGTTGGAATTTTGGGGGTTGATAACCAGCGGGCATCTTTAAGCTATCAATCCTTGCCGTGTACGGCTTCGCGTATGCGAGAGAAGACTTGGAGGCAACCTCGTACTTATCCTTAATCGTCCCCATAATAATCTCCTTTAGCTGATCAATTGGAATCACTCCATTAGCAGAAACTTGGATCTCCTTAGCAGGTGTCGCTTGCTTCGCTGGAGTATTAATTATTTCTTGAACTTCTGGACGCTTCCCTGGCGCATGGCTAGATTCGCCCTCCATCATGCCTTCCATTTTGTTGATGTGAGCGTCTTGATCTTTGACATAGTTTGTCAAGCTATCAATCGCCTTTGCCAAGCTTGCAAGTTGTTCCTCCATCGTTAAAGTATTAGTCGCCATCGCTTGCACGGCTATTGGAGATGATGGAGAGTAGCATGAATTTTCCCACAGATTAATCCTTGATTTGCCTATGTCCGGCGATGCGGTTGGAGATGATCCAGCACTCGAATCATCATCGCGTCCTTTCATGATTTTCTTCTTAGATCCAGAAACGCTAAGCCGAGCTAAAGTTCTTTCAACAATTTCAGCAACATTGCTTTCTTCCTCCAATCCACCAGTAGAGGATCCAGCGCCTTTCGAAGATGAAAAATTAAATGTTGGAGTCAATGTGGACGGCACTTGGAGTGCTTGTTGTCCAAACAAATTTGCTTTGTTCCTCGTAACAGGTCCAAAGCTTCCCTTAGTAGCATTCATGACGCTTTCAACTTCAGAGGAGAACTTAGAGTTGGCATCAAGATCATGAGGCCAAGCAGATTTTGCAGCAGCATCAGCAAATTTTGAGTTGGTGTTCTTAGAAGCCATCTCAATGTTATTGAACTTTGCGAGTTGAAAAGTTGAGATGAGAGGTAGTGATTGTCCCACCGGGCGTGCCAAAATTTGTGACAAGTAAATTCGCGTCAAGAAAATAAATATCGAGACAGGAAAATATTGTAACAAGTGTAGTATTTGATTTCAATATATGATGCGGGGCAAATCGAGCCAAGACACTAACCATCAAGAACCAAGCTTGAGAGCACAACGGATACGAGTCAAGGCCTCCGGAAACAACTTGAAGATCATGCATTGGAGCGCTAACGGATGGAGGAAACAGGGCAGGAAACTGAGCAGCCCAAAACAGGGCAAAACAGGGGAGCAAACTGGGAGCTCACTGCCTAAGGAAGAACTTTTGTTCTTCGCGATCGCGAACCCTTCTCACGCGATCGCGAAGAGTATTGGACTGGCCTGCGCGATCGCGTGCACTTGAACGCAAAGGCGAAGCTGAGGATGCTGAGGATCGTGAAGATGGTGGAGACCTGCGCGATCGCGAGCCATTCGCGCGATCGCGATGCCTAGAGTTGATGCCTGCGCGATCGCGAGCCTCCCTGGCGCGATCGCGATGAAGAGATGTTGATCAGCGAACCAGAATCAGCTGCAGGGCCATTTTTGTCCATTTTGAGTGTAAATGTATATATAGCACATTGCTCTTCATTTTCATTAGTTTAGTTTTAGCTTGAATTGAATTGAGAGAAGAGAGAATTAGAGAAGAGGCCGAGCCCTTCTAGTCCGAAGGCTTCATGTATCTCGTTAACTTGGAACCTATGGCGATCGACACCTAGTTGAGTCCATTGTAAGGTTCGAGTTTCACTTTCTCCCTTTTGGATTATTAATTCATGTCTTGAATTCATTAATCCGTTCTTTCTTCTCGTTTCTTGACTCCCCAATCCTTGTTTCCCGATATCTTTGATATCATCTATCTTGTTATTTATCGCTTCCGCATAGTTTATATCGTTGTTTAGCTTCCGCGTATTTTGCCCCTTATCAGTTGGTATCAGAGCAAGGCTCGGGTTATGTTCTTACAAACCCCCGTTCCTTGTTCCATATGTTAGTATCGTTATTGTGTTGTTGTTTGTTCTTGAAAATTGAAGAAAAACAAAAAAATTGAAAAACTAGAAAACTTGAACAAAATTTGGTCGAGCAGGTTGGATACAAGTTCCCGAGTGTTAAAAAGTAGTGGGGATTGTTCCTTGTTGTATTCCCGTCGTTTTGATACCTATATCCCGTGTTTTGGTGTTGCGATTCAAAAACTCGAAAATCAAATCCAAAAGTTGAAGATTTCTTGAAAACGCTTCAAACTTGAATCGAAGCTTTGTTAGAAGTTTAAACCTATTGGGGATTGGTTGTTATAGTTGAAAACACCATTGGGTATCGTTGGAACTGAGTAAAAGTCGAGTCGGGGTTGTTTTGGGTGCCAAAAACTGAAGTTGCAGTCGGGGTTCTGGTTCTGCTCTGCAGACCTGCGCGATCGCGCATCAGCTAACGCAATCGCGCTGAGTAAAAAAATTTTGCCTTCGCGATCGCGACACCTTGCACGCGATAGCGAAGAACAGTTTTCCCAGAAAATTCCAGTTTTGGACAGAATGTTCGCAACGACTTCTAAACAGTTTCCAAACATCTAAACCCCAATTGGACCATTAAATATGATGAGTTTGTAGATCACAAACAAATTTTCATCCGATTCCAAATCCGTTTGGTCCCAATTCGAGTCGAATCTTTTGTGTCCCGTTTTCTACCGTACCTCTTGGTTAGTGTTTCGAAGGTAATTGGCCTACTTGAACGACACTAATCCTTTAGCGTATAGGGTATTCGTGCGTAGAGGAGATTAGAATTCAAAGAAGAGTCGTAGAACTCCTTTTGGCCTCAAGTGCGCACTTTAAATAGCCGTCCGTACATCGAGTCTCATTAATTCCACTCCGAACTTTAACTTGGACATGCTAGTTGTGATTACCTTGGTTCCCAAGTTGATAAGGCCTCGCTCTTGAGTGTACATATATTGAGTGATACACGTGAGGGAGTGACTTTCGGGAGGTTTTGTTCTTTGGTGATTGCAACAATGTCGGATAATGATGAATGTGGGGATTATGGCTCATGTGGCGATGATGCGAGTTGCTATGACTCGTATGGTGATGATGGAGACTATGGTTCCTACGAGGGTGATGATGGCCATTACTATGATGACGGAAGCCATGGCTCCTATGATGATGAAGCGGTTCACTATGATGAACGTGAGATTGATGATGACTATGAGGCTCATGATGAATTTGTTGATCCTTATGCTTCTAGTCAAGAACCCGAGGATGGTGACGCTTCAAGGTATGATGATCCTACTTACTCTTCTTGTGAAGAATTTGAGCATGATAGTGACATAGATAGAGTTGATGATGATGTTGAATATATGAATTGTTCTTATGCATCTTCTCTTGGTGTTGCTAATGGAGTACAAGGGAGTAGTGGTGGACCTTCCATTAGTATGGGAGGTGGTGGTGGTTGTTCCGTGGGAAAGAAGAAGCTTGCCTCTTCTAGGTACGCTAAGCGGCCTAATGCTTCTAATTCCCATGTTGAGGTTGGTATGATAGATGGTGTTGCTTTTGCTACAAAGGGGTTGTATGCCGTGAGGGGCGTGGATGGTTGTAGTAGGAGTAGTACTATGGGCTATGGAACCAAGGCGAGAGGCACTTATGGGTTCCATGGCGAGGTTCCTTCCTTGACTTCCAACAACATTTCTAATGTTGGGAGAGTGACGGGGAGTGGAGATTGTTCTAGTGGTGTTGCCACTAGTGGAGGGATAAGGAAGACCCAAGTTGTCGGAGTTGACACTTGTAGGCAATCAAGTTCCCACTTGGATGCCAATCTACAAAACTTGGGTAGATGTAGGTTCGTTGTTGGGGTAGATGGAATTGATGGATACTTGCTCAAGATTGGTGGTACCGATGCCAATTGTATTAGCACCTCTTTGGTTGATAGGCTTAGGATACCATGCCATAAGCTAGCGCATCCTTATGAGTATGATGGAGTGTGGGTTTCTAAGGAGGCTCGGGTACTCATATCTCATGGGACTTATAGATGCTATGTGTGGTGTGACGTGTATCCCATGCGTCATGTTGATGTGTGGATAGGTGACCGGTGGTTGGAGGGGAAGAGGGTGCAATATAGTGTGGTGAAGGGTGCATATCTTGTGGGCGTGGGGCAAAGAGTCTATGACTTTGTGCCTTACCGGGCGAAGAGCCGAGTGCCTACTAGTACCCCTTCTTTGGCTAGGCAAAGGAGCAAGGATCGGGAACTTCATTCCATGGGCAATAATGTGCAAACAAGAAGTCCTACAATGACAAGAAGTGGTGGGACTAGTTCAAGTGAAGGGTTGATAAAAATCAACAAGGTGAACCAACCACAAATTGCAAAATCAAGTGGTTCACCAACAAAGAAGAAGGAGACCTCAAGTGATGAGTCTCCAAGTCCTAGATTCCGGGTTGACGTGAAGAGTCCCCCTACTCCGGCTATGGGTATTCTTGGGCCTCGTCCCAATTCACCCGAATTTGAGAGACAAAAGATAGAGAGGAGTAAGGAAGTGACCGGTGACAACTCTCGAGTGGAAAAAGGAGAGGTTGTGATGAGTGATGTGAGTGGGTTGTCACCACCCGAATCTACACCCGACCATGAAAAGAAAATGAGGGAAAAGAAAGAGGGAAAAAGAAAAATTGAGAGTGAGGACACCCCTTATTCTAACCTTAACCCTTTTGCTTTTTCTTCTACTTGTTTGAATTCTTGTGTAGGGATTCTTGGAGGCAAACCAATGGAGCCTCAACCATGTCCCGTGAGGGAAAGACAAGGTGAAGGAGATGCCGAATGTGAGCTACAAGGTGGAGACGTTCATGACACTTCAAAGGTATGTGTTAGTTCCTCTTCCCATGAGCCTATTACTTCCTTGTCTTGTGTTAGTGTTTGTGATGACTCCACACTAGTTGATGATATGTATGATTACAATGTGTTTGCAACTAGTGTAGAGCCTTCGGGTCAACTTGTGAGTGAGATTGAACCACTAGTTGAGAGGATTGAAAAGCCACATCATGATGTGAGCTCGGTTTTCATTGAACCTCTCTTTAGTGAAGATGTCGTAGTTGACCTTGCTTGTGAACCTTGTTATGACACCCCACCTATATTTGATAAAGGAGAAGATGAATTGCATGATGATCTTATTCTTCCCTTTGATTGCTTAATTGATAATGGTGGTCTCTTGTGTCGTAGTGAGGGTGGGTTCGATCTTGAGGAGTCTCTTGAGTGTGAGATGGATCGATTTATTTTCGATGACTCCTTGAGTGAGAGTGAGGGACCTAGTCTTGATTCTATGCTTTTGTGTAACCATGAATTTGAGGTGCATGCCTTTACATTTCTATTGTTTGAAGGCAATCTCATTTGTGGTGGTGAATTGTATCGGACTAGGGTCGGTAGTAGAGTCAAACCTCCATGGTTTGTCAAGTTAGGCTCTATGGATGATCCAACGTTTGGCACTCCGAGTGAGGAGAGTGGTCTTGGTATTGGTCGTGATGACCTACCTTCTAGTAGTCCTAGCCTTCGTTGTGAGGACTATAATGATGAAGGACCTATTTTGGAGACCTTCCTTTGGAGTTTGTCCAATAAGGAGGATTGTCTTGGGGTTGATTTGGGAGGTAAGGAGGTATCTCTTGGTGTGTGCAAGAATGCTCTTAAGAAGGGGAGTGGAGTAGTCGATGTTAGTTTTGAGTTGAACTATTTTACTTACTCCATTCCACATGTTGAGCACACCTTGAGTGTTGGACATACCAAAGCCAATGTGTCACATTGTGATAAAATTGATTTGAAGGCTTGGTGTGTTGATAGTAAGCTTAGGGGTCATAAGACATTTGATTGCTACATGTTTCATGACTTTGATCTCTTTGCTTGTTTTGATGATGAGTGCTTGTTCTTTGTGAGCCAAGAATTTATTGTTTCCTTTGGGAACATACGCTTTTTAATTGGTATTGATGCTTGGCTCTATCACAAGAGTGTGTTTTCCACACTACTTGCACTTATTCTTGTTAAGCTAACCTACTTGTGAAGTAGGAAATTTTGGTTGTGCTTGCTTTGATTGTAGGTTTTGATGGTGTGATTTCGAGGACGAAATCCTTTCAAGAAGGGGAGGATGATGCGGGGCAAATCGAGCCAAGACACTAACCATCAAGAACCAAGCTTGAGAGCACAACGGATACGAGTCAAGGCCTCCGGAAACAACTTGAAGATCATGCATTGGAGCGCTAACGGATGGAGGAAACAGGGCAGGAAACTGAGCAGCCCAAAACAGGGCAAAACAGGGGAGCAAACTGGGAGCTCACTGCCTAAGGAAGAACTTTTGTTCTTCGCGATCGCGAACCCTTCTCACGCGATCGCGAAGAGTATTGGACTGGCCTGCGCGATCGCGTGCACTTGAACGCAAAGGCGAAGCTGAGGATGCTGAGGATCGTGAAGATGGTGGAGACCTGCGCGATCGCGAGCCATTCGCGCGATCGCGATGCCTAGAGTTGATGCCTGCGCGATCGCGAGCCTCCCTGGCGCGATCGCGATGAAGAGATGTTGATCAGCGAACCAGAATCAGCTGCAGGGCCATTTTTGTCCATTTTGAGTGTAAATGTATATATAGCACATTGCTCTTCATTTTCATTAGTTTAGTTTTAGCTTGAATTGAATTGAGAGAAGAGAGAATTAGAGAAGAGGCCGAGCCCTTCTAGTCCGAAGGCTTCATGTATCTCGTTAACTTGGAACCTATGGCGATCGACACCTAGTTGAGTCCATTGTAAGGTTCGAGTTTCACTTTCTCCCTTTTGGATTATTAATTCATGTCTTGAATTCATTAATCCGTTCTTTCTTCTCGTTTCTTGACTCCCCAATCCTTGTTTCCCGATATCTTTGATATCATCTATCTTGTTATTTATCGCTTCCGCATAGTTTATATCGTTGTTTAGCTTCCGCGTATTTTGCCCCTTATCAATATATGAGTAGTACAATCTCTATAATTCCTCTGATTCGCCTTTTCAAATACAAATTTTAAGTAATGATCCAAGGGCTTTTGAGCTTGATCTTGAATCTTCATTTTAATGCTTGAATCTTCCTTTTAATGCTTGAATCCTTAGAACTTGTAGAAATTCCTTGCGGCTTTTAAGAAACTTGTAGCGTTTGATCCACGAGCTCCTTGTTGCTTCTTGTTATGAATTCCTCTTGCTCTTGATTTCTCCTCTCAAATGAGAGGTTTGATCCCTTTATATAGATATGGGATGGAGTGGGCTCTAAGAAGACCTAACGGACTTTGGCCCGTAGACCGACCAATCAGATTTAAGCAGTGACGAAGCCATATTTGATTGGCCAGAACATGTCACTTGTACATATGGCACATTTTTATTGGCCATTGGAATTTGACTAGGATTGCCACGTCATTGGCATATGGCATAATTCTATTGGCTCTTTGATTTGATTTGGCGCCACGTCGCTTGCACATGTGGCACCGATTTGGGGCCTTTAGGATAAGATGATATCCATTAGCTTTGGGCTAATAAAGTGGGTTTATCATTTGTAGCCCAATGAATTTAGACTTTTATTAAACCCATGGATATTGGACTTAAATAGTTAATCCAATTATACTAGCCCATTTAATTTATGAGGACTAATATATCTTGAATTTAACATATAGCCAAATTGCTTTATGAATTTAAATTCAATAAAATTTATTTGTCTACAGTTACAATCACTAAATTTTAAATAAGCTAAGGATAAAGTTGTTTAGTTTTAACTTGAGAACTCCATTGTATTCTCTATGTCTCTAATTATCTCCATCTACATACAGTTACCTTTCATTTAAATTTTATAATTTTCCTTTCAATTATAAAATCATGTAATTTAAATTTATATTTCAGTTTAAGACAATGGATAAATATTTTGTCCTAAGTATTTTCATAACTACTATCCTAACTAATATAACTACTACTCTCCTTTTATATATATATATATATATATAGATATTAGTGCTAGTTAAACTTCTATTTCATTCCAACGGTATGTCACTGATACACATCAATATTGATTATTAAGAGGACATCGATTTTGTCTATCAAAACTAACTGTGCCTTGCTCTAATTAGAATATTTACTAGTGTCATGGAAAAATTCCAAGTAGCACTTTTTACGATAATAATGCTAAATAGCTTTAGCAAAGGCCCGTTAAGTTTGTAGCCACCGAAGAAGCTGGGAGTAATTAAATCCTAGAAATTAACTATTCGCTTTTTATGACAATTTTTTTGTGGTTGTTATGTTGTGCCTTTTTCTCTGTCATTTGTTTATGATCACTGCGGTAAATTATTTCTTTTCTTTCAATTTATGAAGGTTGATAGCCTATAACAGTACATATATGTAAGGTCTGGGAAATTAGGAATTAGATACGAGTAGCTGAATTGGAAAGGGGGAAATGAGACAAAGGAAGAGACAACTTGGTAATTGGTCAGTCAAAGCGTCAGTCAAAACGTCGGTCAAAGGAGAGCTGAGTTGGCGCTGAGGTGGAGGACACGTAAGACTATTGCATAGCTGAAAGGAGTCCATTTCATTAATGGGTTGTACGGTGGAGATTAGAAGTTAATCAACGGATCAGATTAGTCTAGAGTTAGTTAAATACACAGCTCAGCTGTGGGCAGTTAGTTAGTTAGAATCTGGATATTTTTCCAACTTCCGTTTCTCTCTCTCTCTTCAATCTCTCCCTACCTTCTTCCCCAACCTCCATTCTCTCTATTTCCCTGTATTTCTTTACTGTAATTTGCACTTATCAATAAAACTTCAAGTCTTTACTCTCAGAATTCATTACAAATTGTAATTCAATACTTGGTGTATTACAATTGGTATCAGAGCCAAATCTTGGGCCCACAAACATGGTTGAATCAAGGCAAAAAAGTAATGAAGAACATATCAACAAACTCGAAAATCAACTACAGGATTACATGGCTACAACTAATCAGAAATTGGAAGATACAAATGCTAGACTGAACGACACAAATGGGAAATTAGGTGACTTGAGCAACAAGATAGAGATGTTGCTGGGTCAATTCTTGAACTCTAATGGGCCTCATCCATCCACTTCTTCAGGAGCAGTGCAAGGGGGTGTTTTGGGCCCTGTTCCAAATCAGGAAAATGGGTCAGGAAGAGCAAGATCTGCAGAAATTCAGGAATGCAATAACAGAGATCAGGTAGATCAATTTTTCCCAAGGCTTAAATTTCCAGAATTTGATGGTACAAGTGATCCTAGAGTTTGGTTAAGAAAATGTGATAAGTACTTCCAATATTATCACATTAATGATCCAAGAAAGAAATTAGAGATGGCAACTATACATTTAAATGATAAGGCAGAATCTTGGTTTTATTCAATACAAATAAGTAGAGGAGTTGTCAAGTGGGGTGAATTCACTGTAGAGGTTTGCCAGAGATTTGCAGACATAGAAAATGATGCGATTGTAGAAAAATTTAACAAAATCACTCAGAGGGGTACTGTAGGAGATTACCTAAGTGAGTTTGAAGACTTAAAAACTTGGGTGCTTATCAAGAATCCCACAATTACAGAGGAATTCTTCATGGAAACATTTGTGGGAGGACTTAGGGAAGACATTAAACATGCTGTAAGATTCAGCAACCCTTATTCTCTATTGGAAGCTGTGGATAAGGCTAAACATCAAGAAAGGTTAATTGAGGCAACTAACAGGAGGAACAAGCAATATTGGTCCAGGATGGGACAATCTGCAGGTGCTACAACCACCAATACTACCAAGATCAATGGGGGGTGGCTAAGGGAAGGTGGTGGAAGTAGTGGGCATAACAGCAAGTTGATGGATTATAGAAGGGCAAATGGCCTTTGCTTTAAGTGTGGGGATAAGTACTCTTACAACCACCAGTGTAAAGGGAAACAACTTAATGCCATAGAAGGAGTAGAAATAGAAGGAGTAGAAATAGAGGAAGCACACCAGGAAGGAGAGGAGTATGCTATTGGAGCTGACCTAGAAGGGGTAGAGGATGGAGCTATTAGCCTGAATGCATTATCAGGGACCTCAATTCCAAATACTATAAGACTGAAAGGGAAAGCTAAGAAGGTACCTCTCACTATACTAGTGGACTCAGGAAGCACCCATAGCTTCCTGGATTATGACACAGCTAAGAGGATTGGATGCTTAAGTGAGGAGGATATACCCATGAGGGTAACTGTGGCAGATGGAAACCATTTAATAAGCCTTCACTCCTGTCCTAAATTCAAGTGGGAGGTGCAAGGAGTGGAGTTTGAGAATAAGATGAGGCTGATTAAGTTGGGGGGATGTGAGATGGTATTGGGTGTTGACTGGATGAAGCTCTACAATCCAATCAAGTTTGATTTCGAAAATTATAAGATACAAGTAAATGTTAAAGGAAAGAAAGTACAGTTGAAAGGGATAACAGAACAAGGGATGGTGCACAGCATGTCTGGGGGATCTATGAAACAACTTTTCAAAAAAGGGCAGATCTTATGGGCCCATCTATTCACTGTCATTGCCACAGAAACTACAACACAGCAAGAGGGGTTACCTGTAGCAATAGATGAACTTCTGCAGCAATATGCTGATGTGTTTGCTGAGCCAAAATCCTTGCCACCAAAAAGAGAGCATGACCACTTTATTCCATTGAAACCTGAGGCATCACCAGTCAGCATTAGACCTTACAGGTACAATTACTTTCAAAAGAATGAAATAGAGAAACAAGTCAAAGAAATGCTGTCTAGTGGAGTAATACAACCCAGCCATTCACCCTTCTCCTCACCAGTGCTGTTGGTAAAAAAGAAGGATGGAACTTGGAGATTTTGTGTTGACTACAGGGAGCTAAACAAACTCACTATTAAGGACAAGTTTCCAATACCCCTGGTAGATGATCTATTGGATGAGCTTAGTGGCTCTACAGTTTTCTCTAAGATAGACTTGAGGGCAGGGTACCATCAAATCAGAATGTTTGAAGGTGATATACATAAAACCAGCTTTAGGACTCATGTTGGGCATTATGAATTCAGGGTCATGCCTTTTGGCCTGACCAATGCCCCTGCTACTTTTCAAGGGTTGATGAACCATGTGTTTCAGGACTATCTCAGACAGTTTGTGCTAGTCTTCTTTGATGACATCCTAATCTACAGCCCCACAGTGGAGTCACATGTAGTGCATCTCAGGAAGGTGCTGGATATCCTCAGGAAGGAACAGTTGTATGCTAAGAGGTCTAAATGTGAATTTGCACAAAACAAAGTGGAGTATCTGGGCCATATTATCACTGGTGAAGGGGTGTCCACAGATCCAAAAAAGATTGAGGCCATGGTAACTTGGCCAACTCCCAAATCTGTAAAGGCACTAAGAGGCTTCCTGGGGCTCACAGGGTATTACAGGAGGTTTATTCAGTCCTATGGAATCATCAGCAGACCCCTAACTAACTTGCTAAAGAAGAATAATTTCCAGTGGGGAGATGAGGCTGACACTGCCTTTCAACAACTCAAGAAGGCCATGACAACAGCCCCTGTGTTGGCATTGACTGATTTTACAAAGACTTTTGTCATAGAAACAGATGCCTGCTCAACAGGGATGGGAGCAGTACTCATGCAGGAAGGCAGACCTATTGCATATTTCAGCCAAGCCTTAGCACCCAAACATAGAGGTCTTTCTACTTATGAAAAGGAATATATGGCACTACTGGCTGCTGTTGACAGATGGAGACATTACTTGCAGGGAGGACACTTTATTGTCAAGACTGATCATCACAGCCTAAAATACTTGTTGGAATAGAAAATTACCACTACCCTATAGCAAAAGGGGTTGACCAAACTGTTGGGACTGGACTATGAAGTCCAGTACAAGAAAGGATGTGAGAACAGAGTAGCAGATGCCCTCTCAAGAAGGCAGGAAGATACAGGACAGAATGCTGAGAAACTGGAAGAAGCAGGAGACTTATGTGCCATATCTGCAGTTGAACCTACATGGATTCAAGAGGTCCTAAATAGCTATGAACAAGATCCTGATTCTTGTCAACTACTGGCTGCACTCATATCAGATCCTAATGGCAGGCCACACTATTCATTGCATCAAGGACTCATCAGACATGATAACAAGATATTTGTGGGCAGTTCAACCAACCTCAGAAGGAGAATAATTGAAGCAATGCATCAATCACCATTGGGAGGTCATTCAGGCCAGTTAGGGACATTTATAAGGGTTAGCACAGTATTCTACTAGCCAGGAATGAAGGCAGAAATTTGCAGACAAGTGGCTGAGTGTGATGTTTGTCAAAGGGTGAAAGTAGAAAATATTCATCCCCCTGGCCTACTTCAACCCCTCCCCATCCCTGACAGCCCATGGCAGGATATAGCTATGGATTTCATAGAAGGATTACCTTCCTCAGGGACAAGAAATGCCATTTTAGTGGTGGTAGACAGACTCACTAAGTATGGCCATTTCATACCCCTTAAACACCCTTACACTGCACAAGAGGTGGCAGAGGTGTTTTTGAAGGAGATATACAAGCTGCATGGCCTACCAAGAACCATCATTACAGACAGAGACCCTTTGTTTACTAGTCATTTCTGGCAACAAATGTTCAAGACTATGGGGGTCAAGCTGAACTTGTCGACAGCATATCACCCCCAAACAGATGGTCAGACTGAGAGGCTTAATCGTTGTTTGGAGGGGTACCTAAGGGCTATGGTGTACCCAAACCCCAACAAATGGTGCCAATGGCTACCCTTAGCCGAGTGGTGGTACAATACCAACCACCACTGTTCATTAAAGTCAACACCTTTTGAGGCTTTGTACGGTTATCCACCCCCTCAAATTCCCTTGGGCTCACTGCCTTACTCAACACATACTACAGTGGGGGTGTGTCTAGCCCAGAGGCAACAAATGTTGCAGAACCTAAAAGACAACCTAATTCAAGCCCAAGCCCGAATGAAGTTTTACGCTGACCAAAATAGGACAGAAAGGGTGCTTGAAGAAGGGGATTATGTGTACCTTAAGCTACAGCCCTATCGCCAGAGTTCAGTTGCCGTTCGTAGGAATTTAAAGCTAAGTGCTAGATATTATGGCCCTTACAAAATATTACAGAAAGTGGGGAAAGTGGCTTACCGTTTAGATCTGCCACCGGGGTCTCAGATTCACCCGGTCTTCCATGTCTCGCAACTGAAACGCCGGATAGGTCCAAGCATCGTGGTGCAACAGCAAGCGCCTATCTGTGATGGGGAAGGCGAGATCTTGATCCAACCTTTAGCCATTTTACAACGCCGGATGGTTAAGCAGGGCAATGGAGTCGCAGTTAAAGTTCTGGTACACTGGGCTAATTTTGGACCGGAGGATGCAACCTGGGAGGATTGGGGTTACATCAAGGGTCAATTTCCAGATTTTGTTGCTCAATTGCGACCTTGAGGACAAGGTCGATTTGAAGGGGAAGGAATTGTAAGGTCTGGGAAATTAGGAATTAGATACGAGTAGCTGAATTGGAAAGGGGGAAATGAGACAAAGGAAGAGACAACTTGGTAATTGGTCAGTCAAAGCGTCAGTCAAAACGTCGGTCAAAGGAGAGCTGAGTTGGCGCTGAGGTGGAGGACACGTAAGACTATTGCATAGCTGAAAGGAGTCCATTTCATTAATGGGTTGTACGGTGGAGATTAGAAGTTAATCAACGGATCAGATTAGTCTAGAGTTAGTTAAATACACAGCTCAGCTGTGGGCAGTTAGTTAGTTAGAATCTGGATATTTTCCCAACTTCCCTTTCTCTCTCTCTCTTCAATCTCTCCCTACCTTCTTCCCCAACCTCCATTCTCTCTATTTCCCTGTATTTCTTTACTGTAATTTGCACTTATCAATAAAACTTCAAGTCTTTACTCTCAGAATTCATTACAAATTGTAATTCAATACTTGGTGTATTACAATATAGGTGAGTCTTTTTATTAAACCAAAACAGATCTGCTGGTTCGTTATAGAATGTTCGAGCTCGTATCCTGACTGTCTCGTAGAAGTTGACATTGGACGCAGCTCCTCTCCAGTTTGTACCTCCATTAACTTCAAGGATATAAGACTTTCTATTACCTAAAGACTGATCAGTAATAAACTTACAATCCCTTTTTCTACAATTTCATCAACCCCAAACAAAAGACCATTGTAGAGTGATGAAGCATCGAACCCAATTTGGTCTTTTGAGAGTGAAAAAGTTTTTAATACATATAATATGAATAAGATTTTCATAACAAAAAGATATATTTGTGGATAAAATGATGTGTAGCTAGATTGTGGGATAAATTCTTTTGGGAGAAATGGATGAAAATATTGTTAAACTAACCATAGATAGGGTCCTAAATTAATTGATTCAATCCCTACTACTCCATTAATTTTATACCACCACATATACCCTCCGCCCTAGTAAGAATTTGGGAAATGAAGCCAAGATAAACATAAAACTAATTTTCTTTTTAGACTACCACATGACAAAATCCAGTCAAACAGTGAATCTGCTATTCATGTAGATGATACTTCAATATCAGTAAAGAGACCTAGATATTATCGTTGTTACACAAGACAGGCAGCGAGAATTACAACAAGAATGGGCACGCAAATATGGGCAATCCATATATGTGTAATGTGATGTGATTTGGTGTGGTGCTCTGAGATAATTCGCTATCACCAGTACAATTCTCGCAAAACTGTGATTTGAGCAGACTGCTCAAGTACACAAATTCAAATAATAAAGCATTGCATCTTACATCAAATCTCAAAATATTAAAATCAATCGGTGTAGAATTGTTTCCAAGTGAACTATAAAACAGGGAAAAGTGTTGCTTCCAACTAAATTGGAGGAGACAGTAACTTCCTGCAACACGCCAATCAGCTACTTCTCCAGCTCTTGCAGATCAATATCCCAAGCAGATGCCAACTGCAACAACACTTGCTCAGGTGTTGCACCTTCCCAGTCCTCAGGCATGTCTACTGATGATGAAATTTCATTTAAATTCAACAGCAGCTCCTTTTTCACTTCCTCAGGAATGTCCATTACATCAGGTCCATTATCTACAGTAATATCTACCAACTGAAAATACAATAGAAAACAGGACATGACAAAGTCAGGATAAAAACTTAATTCCATTATATCAAACTTCAGCTAAAGTGGTTCACACTTCACGGATGCAACTGAGAATTTCAACACAGATTATGAGGGGGGAGAGAGAGAGAGGGGGGGGGGGGGGAAAGTGTGGGAAATATTCAAATTTAAGGAACAAAACAGTAGTTCTCTGGAAAATTGTTATGTTGCTTCAGATAACATGTACCCTGGAAATTGTTCTCCGAGAACAAAATGCAACCGAAAGGCACATCCAAGAAGAGTTCTTCCAGCACACAAAAACAAAGCCTTACATAACTTTATTCAAACACTCAATTTTTCCCCCAAAAAAAAGAACAAAGAAATAAAAGACAAACTAAACACATAACCTTTGCAGTCTAAATGCAACTTTCCTAAATGAATAATTCACCCGTGCAATGCATTTAAAAGAATAAGTGGATGACAGGAGGCTAAGTTACTCGGACTCGGGTACGGGTATCCGACCGGGACACGGATACGGGTGCGGGGATCCGGCTAAAAAAATTTTAAAATTCTAAAACTAAAGTCAATCCTTAATTTCAATTTTTCCCACAGAAGCCCTCTTCCCCAAAATCTCTACTTCTCCATTAATGTCTTCTTCCCCAAATTACCCTCAAAACATAAAATCAAAAAATCAGAGAAATGTTGACAGAAGATGAAATAGAAACAAAAAGACTATAAATTTCTGCATAATTTTGAAGGTATGTCATTTTCAATGTCTTCCAATTTGTAATAACCTTATCTTGAGAGTCTATTTGTCCCAAAGAAAAAAATCTTCAATTTTTCTATGGATTTTGGTCAAAGTATCCATTTTTGTTTGACCACATCCGGTGTGAATCTCGCGTCGTATCCGTGCCGTGTCGTGTCCGACACAGGTACACCGGCAATTTTAAAGAGTCTGAGTAACTTAGATAGGAGGTTTATATATTTAGTTTTGAGATGGTTAAGCACCATGTGGTAATACTTAAAGGAATACCTCATTAATAATAACATTCAATACACAAAAAAAAGGGGCAACCTAATGCACTAAGCTCCCAGAGTGACCAGGGTCGGTCCTGGGAAGGGTCAAATGATGCAATATAAAATGGCGTAGTTCCCAACCATCAAGAGCCAAGCTCGAGAGCACAAGGAGTACGAGTCAAGGCCTCCGGAAACGTCTTGAAGATCATGCATTGGAGCGCCAAGGACAGAGGAGCACATAGGCACCAAAGGAGAAGCTCTGGTAGACACATTTTGAGTCGTTTCAAGAGATGACCAAAATGACCACATTGTGAGCTTACTGGTCTGCTGGAAAATGCACACCTGCGCGATCGCGCAACACCCTTTGCGACCGCAATGGTGTTTCCGTTGCTCTGCGCGTTCGAGTCTTCTTCTGCGCGATGGCGATGTGTATTTGCAAGGTGCTTCGAGATCGCGTGTCTCCTTGCGCGATCGTGATGAAGAGGAGCTGAACAGCGAGCCAGAATCAGCTGCAGGGCCATTTTTTGTCCATTTATCATTGTAAATGTTTAAATAGCACATTAGCTCTTTCATTTCTCAGTTTTAGCTTGTATGAACATTTGAGAAGAGAGAATTAGAGAAGGCAGAACCTTTCTAGTCCGAAGCCCGAGGCTTTAAGAATCTTGTACGACTTGGAATCTATGGAGATTCACCACTAGCGTGAATTCCTTGTAAGGTTCGAGTTTCATTCTCCCTTTTTGGATAATTAAATTCATGTCTTGAATTCCAATTATCCGTTCTTTCTTCTCGTTTCTTGACTCCCCAATCCTTGTTTCCCGATATCATTGATATCATCTATCTTGTGTTTTATCGCTTCCGCATTGTTCTTATCGTGTTTAGCTTCCGCTCGTTTTTCCGTTGCGGAAGAAAGAACATTGTGAGCTTACTGGTCTGCTGGAAAATGCACACCTGCGCGATCGCGCAACACCCTTTGCGACCGCAATGGTGTTTCCGTTGCTCTGCGCGTTCGAGTCTTCTTCTGCGCGATGGCGATGTGTATTTGCAAGGTGCTTCGAGATCGCGTGTCTCCTTGCGCGATCGTGATGAAGAGGAGCTGAACAGCGAGCCAGAATCAGCTGCAGGGGCATTTTTTGTCCATTTATCATTGTAAATGTTTAAATAGCACATTAGCTCTTTCATTTCTCAGTTTTAGCTTGTATGAACATTTGAGAAGAGAGAATTAGAGAAGGCAGAACCTTTCTCAGTTGGTATCAGAGCAAGGCTCGGGTTATGTTCTTACAAACCCCCGTTCCTTGTTCAACGTGTTAGTATCTTTAATGTGTTGTTCTTGTTGTTCTTGAAAAAGAAGAAAAACAAAAAAAAAAATAGAAAAACTAGAAAAGTCGAAAAAAATTTGGTTGATCGGGTTGGATTCGAATCCCCGGGTGTTAAAAAGTATTGGGGTTTGTTCCTTATTGTATACCCGTCGTTTTGAAACCCATATCTCGTGTTTTGGTGTTACGATTCAAAACTTCGAAAATCAAAATCCAAAAGTTGAAAATTTCTTGAAAACGCTTCAAACTTGAATCAAAGCTTTGTTGTTGTTTGTTAGAGGTTTAAGACCATTGGGAATTGGTTGCTATAGTCGAAAACACCATTGGGTATCGTTGGAACTGAGTAATAAGTCGAATCGGGGTGGTTTGTGTGCCAAAAACCATCAATATAAAATGGCGTAGTTCCCAACCATCAAGAGCCAAGCCCGAGAGCACAAGGAGTACGAGTCAAGGCCTCCGGAAACGTCTTGAAGATCATGCATTGGAGCGCCAAGGACGGAGGAGCACATAGGCACCAAAGGAGAAGCTCGGGAAGACACATTTTGAGCCGTTTCAAGAGATGGCCAAAATGACCACATTGTGAGCTTACTGGTCTGCTGGAAAATGCACACCTGCGCGATCGTGCAACACCCTTCGCGACCGCGATGGTGTTTCCGTTGCTCTGCACGTTCGCGTCTTCTTCTGCGCGATGGCGATGTGTATTTGCAAGGTGCTTCGAGATCGCGTGTCTCCTTGCGCGATCGCGATGAAGAGGAGCTGAGCAGCGAGCCAGAATCAGCTACAGGGGCAATTTTTGTCCATTTATCATTCTAAATGTTTAAATAGCACATTAGCTCTTTCATTTCTCAGTTTTAGCTTGTATGAACATTTGAGAAGAGAGAATTAGAGAAGGCCGAGCCTTTCTAGTCCGAAGCCCGAGGCTTCAAGAATCTTGTACGACTTGGAATCTATGGAGATTCACCACTAGCGTGAATTCCTTGTAAGGTTCGAGTTTCATTCTTCCTTTTTGGATAATTAAATTCATGTCTTGAATTCCAATTATCCGTTCTTTCTTCTCGTTTCTTGACTCCCCAATCCTTGTTTCCCGATATCATTGATATCATCTATCTTGTGTTTTATCGCTTCCGCATTGTTCGTATCGTGTTTAGCTTCCGCTCGTTTTTCCGTTGCATCAGTTGGTATCAGAGCAAGGCTCAGGTTATGTTCTTACAAACCCCCGTTCCTTGTTCAACGTGTTAGTATCATTATTGTGTTGTTCTTGTTGTTCTTGAAAAAGAAGAAAAACAAAAAAAAAAAAATAGAAAAATTAGAAAAGTTGAAAAAAATTTGGTTGATCGGGTTGGATTCGAATCCCCGGGTGTTAAAAAGTATTGGGGTTTGTTCCTTATTGTATTCCCGTCGTTTTGATACCCATATCTCGTGTTTTGGTGTTACGATTCAAAACTTCGAAAATCAAAATCCAAAAGTTGAAAATTTCTTGAAAACGCTTCAAACTTGAATCGAAGCTTTGTTGTTGTTTGTTAGAGGTTTAAGACCATTGGGAATTGGTAGATATAGTCGAAAACACCATTGGGTATCGTTGGAACTGAGTAATAAGTCGAATCGGGGTGGTTTGTGTGCCAAAAACTGAAGTTGCAGTCGGAAGTCGGAATTCTGGTTCTGCACAGCAGACCTGCGCGATCGCGCAGCTGCTCACGCGATAGCGTTGAGGGAATTCTAACCCTTCGCGATCGCGAAGAGTAATGCTCCGACAGAGAAGAGAAAAATAAAATTTGGAAATTTTTTGTTCTTCGCGATAGCGCTGTGTTGCACGCGATAGCGAATAAGAACCAATTTTCCAGAATTCCAGTTTTGGGACAGAACGTTCGCAACGGCTTCCGAACAGTTTCCAAACATCAAGACTCCAATTGGTTCATTAAATATGATGAGTTTCTAGATCACAAACGAAATTTCATCCGATTACGAATCCGTTTAGTGCCAATTCGAGTCGTGTCTTTTGTGTCCCGTTTGCTACCATATCTCTTGGTTAGTGTTCTAAGGTAATTGGCCTACTTGAAAGACACTAATCCTTTAGCGTATTAGGGTATTCGTGCGTAGAGGAGACTAGAATTCAAAGAAGAGTTGTCGAACTCCTTTTGGCCTCAAGTGCGCACTTAAAATAGCCGTCCGTACATCGAGTCTCATTAATTCCATTCCGAACTTTAACTTGGACATGCTAGTTGTGATTACCTTGGTTCCCAAGTTGTTAAGGCCTCGCTCTTGAGTGTACATATATTGAGTGATACATGTGAGGGAGTGACTTTCGGGAGGTTTTGTTCTTTGGTGGTGCAACAATGTCGGATGATGATTGTGGGGATTATGGCTCATGTGGGGATGATGCGAGTTGCTATGGCTCGTATGGCGATGATGGAGACTATGGTTCCTACGAGGGTGATGATGGCCATTGCTATGATGATGGAAACCATGGCTCCTATGTTGATGAAGCGGTTCACTATGATGATCGTGAGATTGATGAAGACTATGAGGCTTGTGATGATGAATGTGTTGATGCTTATGCTTCTAGTCAAGAAATCGAAGATGGTGACGCTTCAAGGTATGATGATCCTACTTACTCTTCTTGTGAAGAATTTGATATTGATGATAGTGACATAAATAGAGTTGATGATGTTGAGTATATGAATTGTTCTTATGCATCTTCTCTTGGTGTTGCTAATGGAGTACAAGGGAGCAGTGGAGGACCTTCCATTAGTATGGGAGGTGGTGGTGGTTGTTCCGTGGGAAAGAAGAAGCTTGCATCTTCTAGGTACGCTAAGCGACCTAATGCTTCTAATTCCCATGAGGTTGGTTTGAGAGATGGTGTTGCTTTTGCTACAAAGGGGTTATATGCCGTGAGGGGCGTGGATGGTTGTAGTAGGGGTAGTACTATGGGCTATGGAACCAAGGCGAGAGGCACTTATGGGTTTCATGGCAAGGTTCCTTCCTCGACTTCCAACAACATTTCTAATATTGGGAGAGTGACGGGAAGTGGAGATTGTTCTAGTGGTGTTGCCACTAGTGGAGGGATAAGGAAGACCCAAGTTGTTGGTGTTGACACTTGTGGACGTCCAAATTCTCATTTGGATGCCAATGTACAAAACTTGGGTAGACGTAGGTTCGTTGTTTATTGGAGGATACTTGCTCAAGATTGGTGATACCGATGCCAATTGTATTAGCACCTCTTTGGTTGATAGGCTTAGGATACCATGCCATAAGCTAGAGCATCCTTATGAGTATGATGGAGTGTGGGTTTCTAAGGAGGCTCGGGTACTCATATCTCATAGGAATTATAAATGCTATGTGTGGTGTGATGTGTATTCCCTGCGTCATGTTGATGTGTGGGTAGGTGAGCCGTGGTTGGAGGGGAAGAGAGTGCAATATAGTGTGGTGAAGGATGCGTATCTTGTGGGCATGGGGCAAAGGGTTTATGACTTTGTGCCTTATCGGGCAAGAGGCCGATTGCCTACTAGTGCACCTTCTTTGGCAATGCAAAGGAGCAAGGAGCAAGGACTTCATTCCATGGGCAACAATGTGCAAACAAGAAATCCTACAAGCACAAGCAATGGTGGGACTAGTTGATGCAGCCCAAAGTGCTGATCAACCGAAGACACTTCAACCGAAGGCAGTGACTGATCAACCGAGGAGGCCAATCACTCGAAGCCAAGCCAAGCTGCTCCATGACATGCACGTCCAGCTGGCTATATCGGGAGGAAGCATATGTTCGGAAGAAGAATTGCAAAGTGTTGAAACCAAGGGCTACATCGTTGAATTCAAGCCCGAGGACAAGGTTACCGAACAGCAGCTCTTGGCACCGGGCAGCACAAAGTCGAACACGACAACATGTGTTCGAAGCTAAGTCAAGCGCCCGAGGACAAGTGTGTTCGAGCAGACAAATTGAGAACCGAAGCCAAGGCTCACCGAAGTCAAAGACTGCCGAACATATTTTAACTTAGCCCTACGTGGCTTATTTCTATTGGTCGACTGTGACCTATTTACTAGTTTACCCTTAGTATTTCCTATATAACCATTGTTTTCTTTCATTGTAAGCAGCTAAGTTTTGATTATTGAAATTGAATGAAAGTGCCGAGCACATTTCTTTTGTCTCCGTCGTGAGCAAACCCCGGTGAGGGCTTTTATGGACTTGTGGCTTTCGGTTAATCCGATTGAACATTCCTCTTTGATCATTCAGTTTGCAAGAGGCAATGTTCTCTTGAGGATTGTTGCATAGTCTAGGTGATTCTTGTGTCCCTTTTGATCGAGCTTTGAGACAGGTTCCTCACTGTTCTTTCAAAAGAAGCAAGTTTTGTCTTGCTTCTATCCCTTTTTTATTCTTGTTTGTCTTCCGCGTTGTGCTTAGCAATCCCTTCGGGTTTGCCTTGCACCATCTTGGTATCAGAGCACGGTTTGGGCTTGTTTCTACAACCCCAAATTCTGTTCACGTTATCTTTATTTTCGTGCGTTGTGTCTTTGTTTCCCGTTTCGTGTTCTTGTTTGGGTATTGTTACTGTTGGTGTTGTTATTTTACAAAAAAAAAAAAAAAAAAAAAAGTGTTAAAAGAAAAAAATTCAAAAATTGTGTTTGATTGTTGATTGTTTGGGAAAAACAATCATTGATTCTTGTTCACCATCGAGTTCTGAATCCAACCAGTGTCCGACGTACCAATTTCGTGACTAGGGCTTCTTGGTGAATTTTTGGACTGTTTTTGAGCTTTAATGGTGAATGGAAACTCGAACCCCATTGTGTTTGGAAGAAACCGATGAAGATTGGTGGTTCTTAAGTGATTTGGGTTTGTTTGTTGCTTGAAAATCGAAGTTCTAAGTTGAAAACGTTGTCCGTACGCCAGAAAATTGTTACAATCGTAACAGTGTACGACACGACGAGCTGGGTTTTAGCTCGAAGAACTTTGAATTCCTCCGTCGTTGAAACCGGAGCTGAAAGGCGACCCAGATCCTGTTGAAATTCTTGGTCAGTGAACCGAAGTTGAGCATCCGTAGGTCACTGTTCCATTGGAGAAGAAGGGGGTAAATTTAAAACATCAAAACCCCCAGGTGAAATTTGTCGGCTGAAAAGGGAAAGTGGATAAGGTAAAACCCTATCTGTACCAAAAGGGGACCACTCTTGTACGGACAAGAGTTGGTGTGATCGAAAGAAATTCCAAAAGGGAATCAAAAGGGTAGATTCTCCTAGGTTCTCACTTTCTTTGTTCCAAAATTCTGGTTAGTGGATCTTTTGAGTAATTGTCCTACTCGAGGTCTACTAACTCTTTTGAGCGGATAAGAATTCGTGCGAAGGGGTGACCGAAGTCCAATCTTTCGTAGAAATTTCTTTTGACTCCTCGAGCTCAGTTGAAAAGCGTCCGTTCCATCAAGTCGAACATCACTTCACTCTTCCCGAAGAGGCAGTGACTATTGTCGAACTTGAAGGATCTTAGAGGACCGATCAATTGGACGAGCCACTGTTAACAAGTCCTTGAGTGATCAAAAACCGAACCCATAAATTGAGTGGACCCGAGTGCCACCCATCAAAGGTGAGGGAGAGTGTGAGGTGATTTCTAACCTTAACATTGTTTGGTCTTTGACTTGTGCAGGTACCATGGCTGGGAATGGAGGTGATGGAAAAGGCATTGAAAGGCCAGAAGTGTCGTTAGCCGATCTCATGGCTGCGATACAAAGTGTCAGTGCCGAAGTGAGAGGAGTGAGTGTTCGAGTAGCTCAACTCGAACAAGGAAGCGCGTCCGTGGCCGTGCATGGGTCCGGCGCTGGAACGAGCCAATCCACTCCGATGAAACCTGAGCTGTATGCTGAGCTTGTTCGACAACATCAGTTGACGAGTGAAGCAATTCGAAGAGAACTTAACTTGGGCAATCCCCAAGCGCAACAAAACTTGGGCAATCCCCAAGCTGGAAATCAAAACTTGGGCATTCCCCGAGGAGAGAGGTTACCACTTCCAAGGGCCCGAAGAGACCTTGGTGCTGTAACCGAAGAGGCTGATGAAGAGGAATTTCCCGAGGACGAGTATGAACGTGAGCCGCCATTTGCTCAACGAAGGCAAGCTCACCGAGGTCGTGGAAATTTCCGAGGTCGAGGCTGAGGAGCCCATGTTGAGAGAAATATTGAGCGTGAGGCTGATGATCGAAATGATGAGTACCCCGAACAGGTTCGTGGTGTTCGAGACTCAAACTTGAACAGTGTCAAGATCACTATTCCATCCTTTAAAGGAACTAGTGATCCCGATGAGTATCTTGAATGGAAGCTGAAAATGGAGCGCATTTTTGACACCAATGAGATGACCGATGAGAGAAAAGCTGCCCATGCCATTGCTTCGTTCGAAGCTTATGCATCTACTTGGTGGGAATCTGACAAGAGGCATAGACGAAGGAATGACTATCCCGAAGTCACTACCTGGCCACAGTTGATGAGAGCAATGGATGCTAAATATTTGAGCGCCAAGTACAGGCAAACTCAAATGCAAAAGTTGTATGAGCTAAAACAAGGATCTAAGTCAGTTCAAGAGTACCATGATGAATTTGAAAAGGTTCGATTGAATCTTGATCTGGTCGAAGACGAGGAGCAAGCCATTATCCGGTTTAAAAGTGGCTTGGCTAGGGAAGTGTCATCTCAGTTGAGACTCCACGTGTACCACACGTTGGCAGATTTGTTTGATGCTGCTACCGAAGCTGAAAAATTGGTGAAGGAAGAAAAGGCAAACCGGTATCGAGGAGTCACTACTACTTCTACTCCCTTGAACCGAGGAAAAGAATGGAAGAGTCCTAACCAAACAAATGCCAACGCTGTTCGAGATTCGAAGAGACCCTTCGAGAGAGGTGTGACCGTTAACCAACCAAGAGAAGTGGGAGGTAAAGTTCAACTAAACTCTCCTAGTGCTTCAAATATTCAGTGTCATAAATGCAGAGGTTATGGTCACATGGCAAAAGAGTGTCCAACTCGCAAAGTTATGCTTCTGCTCGAAGATGGAACCGTCCATGAGCAAGCGAGTGACACCGAGGAGGAATTAATCGAGGAGACTGACCGAGCTGAAGGTGATGATGATCATGAGGCTGCCGAAGCTGATCATCCGGAAATGTTTCTTGTGGTTCGAAGGAATTTGAGCTGCATGACTCTTGAAGAAGAGGACAACCAAAGAGAAAACCTCTTTCATGCCCGATGTCGAGTAAGGGGGAAGGTGTGTTCGATGATCATTGATTCTGGTAGTTGTGCAAATGTGGTGAGCCAAACTTTGGTTTCACAAATGGGATTACCTACGATGAAGCATCCCCACCCTTACAAATTACAATGGCTGAACGAGTGTGGAGAATTGAGAGTTGTCAAACAGGTGTGGATCAAGTTCAGAATCGGCGAGTATCAAGATGAAATGATACTCGATGTGGTGCCGATGCAAGCCTGTCATTTGCTATTGGGTCGACCGTGGCAATATGACCGAACAGCTGTTCACAATGGCAGATCCAACACTTACACTGTAAAGCTCGATGGGAAGAGTTTCATACTCAAGCCCTTGTCTCCGAAGCAAGTCACCGAGGACTATAAACGGATGAAAGAATTGAAAGAAGCGGCCAAAGCTAAGCTTCCGATGGGAGCAAAATTGATGACCGAGGAGACAAACTCACCAACCGAAGGGAAAGGGATTTGTGCAATCATGCAACCCGGCGAGATTTTACGAGGCAACGACCACGGTCAGATGATGATTTGCCTCGTGCACAAGGGTATTCTTCTAAACTCTAATGATGATTTTTCTAACAATAACCCTTTGCCTAGTGCTGTACAAAGTGTTTTGCAGGACTTCGAGGACATGTTTCCCGAGGAAATGCCAGGTGGATTACCTCCGTTGAGAGGAATCGAGCACCAAATTGACTTCGTGCCGGGATCCCAAATCCCTAACAAACCTGCATACCGGTGCAATCCCGAAGACACCAAAGAGCTCCAAAGGCAGGTTGATGAATTGCTGAACAAGGGCCTCGTTCGTGAGAGCTTGAGTCCTTGCGCCGTTCCAGTTATCCTTGTCCCGAAGAAAGATGGAACATGGCGAATGTGCGTTGACTGTAGAGCAGTCAATAAAATAACGGTAAAGTATCGTCATCCTATTCCTCGACTAGATGACATGCTAGATGAATTAAGTGGTTCTTCATGCTTTTCAAAGATTGACCTCAGGTCCGGTTACCATCAGATCCGAATGAAACCCGGAGACGAGTGGAAAATCGCATTCAAGACCAAATTCGGTCTCTATGAATGGTTGGTAATGCCATTTGGCTTATCCAACGCCCCGAGCACATTCATGCGATTGATGAACCATGTGCTCAAACCGTTCATAAACAAGTTCGTTGTCGTTTATTTCGATGACATACTTGTTTATAGTCGAACCATGGATGAACATGTCGAACACCTAAGGCTTGTGCTTGAAAAGCTTCGAGAAGAGAAGTTATATGCTAACTTCAAAAAGTGTGCCTTCGGTGTCGATCGTGTAGTCTTTCTAGGATCCGTTGTCAGTGCTAATGGTGTCGAAGTCGACGAATCAAAAGTCGAAGCCATCAAAGATTGGCCAACTCCAACCTCGGTATCACAAGTTCGTAGCTTCCATGGCTTAGCTAGCTTTTACCGAAGGTTTGTTCGTGACTTTAGCACCGTGGCAGCTCCTTTAACCGAGCTGGTTAAGAAAGACAATCCATTTGTGTGGGAAGAGTCCCAAGAAAGGGCTTTCCAAGAGTTGAAACGGAGGCTTTGTTCTGCCCCGTTGTTGCAACTCCCTGACTTCGGCAAAGCATTCGAAGTCGAGTGTGATGCGTCTGGAGTTGGGATCGGAGGAGTGCTGATGCAAGAATCGAAGCCGATCGCTTACTTTAGCGAAAAGCTTAAGGGTGCAACTTTGAATTACTCAACCTATGATAAAGAGTTGTATGCCCTCGTTCGAGCACTCGCCCATTGGCAGCTTATTTGTGGCCTCGAGAATTTGTGATCAAAAGCGATCATGAGTCCTTGAAGCATCTCCGAGGACAGGAGAAATTGAACCGAAGACATGCCAAGTGGGTTGAATTCATTGAGAGCTTTCCCTATGTAATTTATTACAAAAAGGGAAAAGACAATGTTGTGGCCGATGCGCTATCAAGGAAATTTGCCTTAGCGACCACTCTCGCCTCTAGGCTCATGGGATTTGAAAGCATCAAGTCGATGTACGAAGACGATCCCAAGCTAAAATGCGTTCGAGACGCAATCTTGAGTGGCCGAAGGGTTGAGAAATATCAGTGGCACGATGGCTACCTCTTCAAGAATGGGAGGGTTTGTGTGCCAGTGTCATCGTGGAGAGAGCTCTTAGTTCGAGAAGCTCACTCCGGTGGACTGATGGGACACTTCGGTGTCGACAAAACTCTTGGTATCTTGACCGAGCAGTTCCATTGGCCCAAAATGCGACGAGATGTGGAAAAGCTTTGCAACACTTGTTTCGTTTGCAAGAAAGCTAAATCGAAGTCCAACCCTCATGGTTTGTACACCCCGTTGCCTGTGCCTGATCGACCTTGGGTTGATATATCCATGGACTTTGTCTTAGGGTTACCGAGGTCGGGGGGAGGACATTATAGCATCTTCGTTGTGGTTGATCGATTTTCGAAAATGGCTCACTTTATTCCTTGCAAGAAGTGTGATGATGCACAGCATGTAGCTACATTGTTTGTTTCTAATGTGTTGAAATTGCATGGTGTCCCTCGTACTATTGTGAGTGATCGAGACACAAAATTCTTGAGTCATTTTTGGAAGTGTCTATGGGGTGCCCTCGGCACCAGACTACTTTTCTCGATGTCTCACCATCCTCAGATGGACAGACCGAAGTAGTTAACCGAACCTTGGGATCTTTGCTTCGGGTAATGACCAAAGGAAAGGTTGGAAACTCGGCTGATCGTTTGCCCATGATGGAGTTTGCATACAATCGAACGGTGCATCGAATGATTAACATGACCCCGTTCGAGTGTGTGTATGGATTTAACCCTTTAATTCCACTTGATCTAACCCCATTGCCTCGAGAAGTTGTTATTGATTTTGTAGGTACTCACCGAGCCAAAGCTCTGCTCGAGTTGCATGCCAAGACAAAGAAGAACCTCGAGGAAGTCTATGCAAAGGTTGCCTTGAAGAAAAACAAGGGGCGAAAGAAGCTGGAATTAAGGAAAGGAGATTGGGTTTGGGTTCACTTCCGAAAGGAACGATTCCCGAACCTAAGAAAGGGGAAATTGGCTCCTCGAGGGGATGGTCCATTTCAAGTGCTGAGCAAAATTAACAACAATGCTTATGTCATCGACCTCCCAGGTGAGTATAATGTGTCCAACACCTTCAATGTTACTGATTTGACTCCTTGTGTTGTAGGCCAAATATCAGAGGCAGAGGATGAATCGATTTCGAGGACGAAATCCTCTCAAGAAGGGGAGGATGATGCAGCCCAAAGTGCTGATCAACCGAAGACACTTCAACCGAAGGCAGTGACTGATCAACCGAGGAGGCCAATCACTCGAAGCCAAGCCAAGCTGCTCCATGACATGCACGTCCAGCTGGCTATATCGGGAGGAAGCATATGTTCGGAAGAAGAATTGCAAAGTGTTGAAACCAAGGGCTACATCGTTGAATTCGAGCCCGAGGACAAGGTTACCGAACAGCAGCTCTTGGCACCGGGCAGCACAAAGCCGAACACGACAACATGTGTTCGAAGCTAAGTCAAGCGCCCGAGGACAAGTGTGTTCGAGCAGACAAATTGAGAACCGAAGCCAAGGCTCACCGAAGTCAAAGACTGCCGAACATATTTTAACTTAGCCCTACGTGGCTTATTTCTATTGGTCGACTGTGACCTATTTACTAGTTTACCCTTAGTATTTCCTATATAACCATTGTTTCCTTTCATTGTAAGCAGCTAAGTTTTGATTATTGAAATTGAATGAAAGTGCCGAGCACATTTCTTTTGTCTCCGTCGTGAGCAAACCCCGGTGAGGGCTTTTATGGACTTGTGGCTTTCGGTTAATCCGATTGAACATTCCTCTTTGATCATTCAGTTTGCAAGAGGCAATGTTCTCTTGAGGATTGTTGCATAGTCTAGGTGATTCTTGTGTCCCTTTTGATCGAGCTTTGAGACAGGTTCCTCACTGTTCTTTCAAAAGAAGCAAGTTTTGTCTTGCTTCTATCCCTTTTTTATTCTTGTTTGTCTTCCGCGTTGTGCTTAGCAATCCCTTCGGATTTGCCTTGCACCACTAGTGCTACAAAAGGGTTGACAAATGTCAACAAGGTGAGCCCGAAGCCACTCTCGAGTGGTTCACCAACGAAGAAGAAGGAGACATCAAGTGATGAGTCTCCAAGTCCTAGATTCCGGGTTGATGTAAAAAGCCCACCTACTCCGGCTATGGGTATTCTTGGGCCTCATCCCAATTCACCCGAATTTGAGAGACAAAAGATAGAGAGGAGTAAGGGAGCGACCGGTGACAACTCTCGAGTGGAAAAAGGAGAGGTTGTGTTGAGTGATGTGAGTGGGTTGTCACCACCCGAATCTACACCCGACCTTGGAAAAAAAATGAGGGAAAAGAAAGAGGGAAAAAGAAAAATTGAGAGAGAGGGCACCCATTATTCTAACCTTAACCCTTTATCTTTTTCTTCTATGTGTTTGAATTCTTGTGTAGGGATTCTTAGAGGCAAACCAATGGAGCCTCAACCATGTTCCGAGATGGAAAAACAAGGTGAAGGAGATGCCGAATGTGAGCTACAAGGTGGAGACGTTCATGACACCTCAAAGGTATATGTTAGTTCTTCCTCCCTTGAGCATGCTACTTCCTTGTCTTGTGATCTTGTTTATGAAAACTCTATGCTAGTTGATGATTTGCATGAGTATAATGTGTTTGCAACTAGTGTAGAACCTTTGGGTCAACTTGTGTGTGCAAATGAACCACTAGTTGAGAGGGTTGAAAAGCCACATCATGATGTGAGCTCGGTTTTCATTGAACCTCTCTTTAGTGAAAATGTTGAAGTTGACCTTATTTGTGAACCTTGTTATGACGCCCCACCCATGTTTGATAAAGGAGAGGAAGAATTGCATGATTATCCTATTCTTCCCTTTGATTGCTTAATTGATAGTGGTGGTATCTTGTGTCGTAGTGAGGAAGGTTGTAACCTTGAGGAGTCTCTTGAGAATGAGATAGATCGACTTGTGTTCGATGACTCCTCAAGTGTAGATGTTGTCTCTAGTTTGAGAACTTCACCTTTGATGGCTAATGAGCTTGAGAAGTGTGCCTATACTAATCCTTTGTATGAGGGCAACTTCAATGGAAATGGTGAAATGTATCAAACTAGAGTAGAGTATGAGTTTGAACCTCCGTGGATTGGAATGCCTAACTCTATAGATAATCCGTTGTTTGAGACCTCCCTTGGGAGTTTGTCTAGTGGCGAGGGTTGTCTTGGAGGAAAACTTGGAGGTGAGGAGGAACCTCTTGGGGTGTGTGAGAGTGCTCTTAAGAAGGGGAGTGGGGTATTTGATGTGAGTTGTCGTTTGGACTATCTTACTTACTCCATTCCATATGTTGAGCACACCTTGAGTGTTGAGCATGCCAAAGCCGATGTGTCACTTTGTGATAACATTGATTTGAAGGCTTGGTGTGTTAGATAGTAAGCTTAGGAGTCATAGGACATTTGATTGCTACATGTTGCATGACTTTGATCTCTTTGCTCGTTTTGAAAATGAGTGCTTGTTCTTGTCGAGCCAAGAATTTGTTGTCTCTTTTGGGGACATAAGCTTTTTTATAGGTATTGATGCTTGGCTATATCACAAGAATGTGTTTTCCACACACCTTGCACTCTTTCTTGTTAAGCTAACCTACTTGTGAAGTAGGAAAATTTTGGTTGTGCTTGCTTTGATGGTAGGTTTTGATGGTTCGATTTCGAGGACGAAATCCTTTCAAGAAGGGGAGGATGATGCAGTATAAAATGGCGTAGTTCCCAACCATCAAGAGCCAAGCTCGAGAGCACAAGGAGTACGAGTCAAGGCCTCCGGAAACGTCTTGAAGATCATGTATTGGAGCGCCAAGGACGGAGGAGCACATAGGCACCAAAGGAGAAGCTCGGGAAGACACATTTTGAGCCGTTTCAAGAGATGGCCAAAATGACCACATTGTGAGCTTATTGGTCTTGCTGGAAAATGCACACCTGCGCGATCGCGCAACACCCTTCGCGACCGCGATGGTGTTTCCGTTGCTCTGCACGTTCGCGTCTTCTTCTGCGCGATGGCGATGTGTATTTGCAAGGTGCTTCGCGATCGCGTGTTTCCTTGAGCGATCGCGATGAAGAGGAGCTGAGCAGCGAGCCAGAATTAGCTGCATGGGCAATTTTTGTCCATTTATCATTGTAAATGTTTAAATACCACATTAGCTCTTTCATTTCTCAGTTTTAGCTTGTATGAACATTTGAGAAGAGAGAATTAGAGAAGGCCGAGCCTTTCTAGTCCGAAGCCCGAGGCTTCAAGAATCTTGTACGACTTGGAATCTATGGAGATTCACCACTAGCGTGAATTCCTTGTAAGGTTCGAGTTTCATTCTCCCTTTTTGGATAATTAAATTCATGTCTTGAATTCCAATTATCCGTTCTTTCTTCTCGTTTCTTGACTCCCCAGTCCTTGTTTCCCGATATCATTGATATCATCTATCTTGTGTTTTATCGCTTCCGCATTGTTCGTATCGTGTTTAGCTTCCGCTCGTTTTTCCGTTGCATCATCAAACCACATTGAGTCTATTGTACGTAGCCTTACCTTGCATTTCTTAAATAGGCTGTTTCCATGGCTTGAACAGTGACCTCTTGGTCATCTGACAATACCTCAATACCTCATTAATACCGTTTCGATACATAATGCCCCAAAAGTAAGTACATGAATGAAAGCAAAGAGTATAAGCCACGCTAACCGCTAATCAGAATGCAAAATAAGCAACTGCCTTTCTAGGTTGTGCAAGACAAAAGCATTTCAAGACAATGAGTTTAATAAAAGCAGAGCAAGAACAACAAATATCAAAACAACACACCCTCCCAGTTATAAACATTTACTGCAAATCTTTAAATTTTAAATTTTTATAGTCCTTGTGAAATTCTTTAGTTATAAGGGAATGTACATGTTTCCATGTGATTTTCAGTAGTGTAAGAAATGTAATCAAATGCCCATGATCAAATAACATGTTTCGAAAGGATCACTTTAAGCGTGCATAATCTGAAGCTAGGTGAAATCCAGGTATGGTGCTTTGCTCACTTCAGTGGCACATTAGTGCATGCATCAAGACACTAAAGTATGGTCTCATTGCCAGTGAATGTTGTCTTTAGTAGCACAACAGTAATAAGAAATTAAACTATGCAAAGATACATAAGTTAACACCAAAACTCGTCCAGAAAATCACTTTTAAACCTCAACATTTCGGGCGATCTATCACCACCCTTCCCTAAAACATTCAAAGATTGGTAAATGGTGCACGTGTAAAACACACTCTCACAATGGAAAATTCCGGTGACCAAGAAGCCGATTAATGAAGGATTTTATCCATGGAAGTGACAGCGGTCCATGAGATCTGGAGAGTGATTTCAAACTAGGAAAAGGAACCTTCATACACACGTCATATTTGCGTAAATGGCATTAGCATTGCTGATTTCTCTCACCCCATCTCACCCTATTTACAAAAAAAGCGGATTCTTTCGCTTTTCAACAATCAAATCAGCCATTCCCCATCGCTGTTGTCGGCAACGACTGAGTTACAATGCCGATGCCGGCGACCAAATTGCCGGAAAACCCCAGGATTAGATAAAGGGGAAAAGGATCCATGAAAGCCGACAAGTCCCAGAATGTTGTAAAACAGTATTCGAGTAATTGAAAAGTTGTTCACCAAGGAAAATGCTTGACTGGCCAGACGTCGTACCTGGATCCCCTATCCCACTCTCTTTCATTCACTGCCTTACAAAAGCCAAAAGAACCAAGTTCTCCTATCAACCCCACTGGAAAAACGATGCCGATGAGGAGCCAATGTTAATGAAGTTCGTTTTGCAAGCTGGTGCCGGTGGTTTCTTTTCAGTGAATGAGGTGTTTGGTGTGAATGGAAACGAGGTTGTCATGAGTCTTGTTATGGAAGAGAAAAGAGGACTGTAGTGGGATGGAGTGGTGGAGGACGGCAAAGTTGGTGGTCGCTCATACATGATTTGGTGAAGAAGAAAGAGAAATAAAAAGAAAGAAAAAGTACAAGAAAAGAAAAAAAATTTAATATTAAGTATAATTAGTTGCATAGTGTCCAACCGGAACACCATCTCTCCAATTTAACTCGTTTTAAACATTTTTTCCCGTCTCAAGCGCGTGTAGGAGGGTGGAAAATATTCTTTGTCAGGTCATCTCTTGGTGGAAGAGGGTGGGGGGGGGGGGTTAATATTCTTGCACTTTGAAGAAGATAAGGGGGGTGATAGGTCAACCATAAAGTTAACGTGTGAAAGTGGCTTTTCCTGACAAGTTTAGCTGTCAACTTATGTATTTTCCCTTTGATTTTTATATTGAACTTAAAAGTGCACCTCTATATCTCTGTAAGAATTTTAAAATGGATTTTGAACTTGACTGACATCATTTTAGTTCATTTACTCTCTTAATATAGTTTTCTAAACTTTTGTTTAAATAAATTGTTTGTTTTGTTTAACATCTGGTATCCAAAGTCAATTGGCCCTACTAAATACTAATAGAAATGGCATTGGGTAGGCCCATTATGCAAACTACTCCTTACCAAGAAGTTCTCCGTTCCCGAGTCTCAAACCTGAGATCTCTTGTTAAGAGTGGAGCGATCCCAACCATCCCGCCATATCGATAGGTGGTTTTGTCAAAATAATTATTGTTTGTGTTTGCGTCTTTTTTTTATTTTTTATTTGCATTGCATATATCTTTCCTATTATTTTTTGATGAAGATCTTTCCTCTTATATTTTTTTTCTCCGGCTACCCCATGCTTTTAAATTGCTTCACACGCTTAAAGCCACAATAGAACTTTGGAAACTCTAAAGGTAGTTCCTTTTCCATTGATGTTAGGGCAATTGGTGTCCTAGCAATCAAAATCGCTGTGAACTCGTACAATGAACAAACCTATAGTCTTTCATAGCATGCATTCCATTCATGTGAGACGAGACCAGAGGTCCAGAGCTGTTAGTAGTTCAATCAGTCACAGTTTCCTTAGTTCTTCAGGTATGGTAAACTCAACAGTTTAGCTTTTTGAGGTATGGTAAATGCAATGACTCATAACAATCAGTTCACACCCACTCTGCAGTCCTTTCTAGAGCTTTAGAAACTAGATAACAAAAACAATCTCTCTGGCTATGTGTTATTAAAGTGCAAAAAGTACAGATTCTGTAATGTCCGACGAAGGCTAGGTACTTGACTAACTGCAATAATCCCACGCAACACTTGACTCATCAGACTGCTTGTATCGGGTGAGAGGAGGTTGAGGTGCTAGTGGTCGTGTCAGTGGTTCTACTAGGCAGCACTAGGTTCCCAAAAAAAAAAAAAGTTAATGTGGAGAATCAACACCGTATTCCACATATATCTCCATGACGGTCAAACAAGAGCAAACTGCAAGGCATCTCTACCCATAGAGTTAGTTCCTTCACTCATGATACTTTAATCTTTTAGACGAATTAGAAATTCAGTGCTGAACAATACTTCCAGAATGTTTTCCCCCAAACCAACAAAGGAATATTAACCAAAATAAGTAATTAATCAGAGTCAATCATACTACATGTTTCTTAGGGAAACTTTATGATGTCTATCTCCTTACCCTAGAAGAACTGAAACTACAAGAAATTTTAGCAATTATCTGAACAGATTCTCTACTTTCACAACTTACTCTGGAAGAAGAAAATTCTATTAGCAAAACGTCAAGAAAACTGTTACCAGGACGGTAGAGAAATTTGTACCTGCTGGAGCCAAGATAAACAGATGTCTGTCAAGTTTGCCTCCAGAAGAAACTGTGCAATAGCATGCAAAACCTCACTTGCCACCTCATTTGAGAGCTGATCAATCACAGGGCCTGATCTATCCATTAGCTTCACAAGCAAGAAATCGTCTCCAGTAGACAAAACTTCGGAAAAAGCTGAATCAATATCACCCACTGAAAGTGCATCCATTGCATTGGTCCAGGAAGTCCAAACTGGATCGCGCTCTTGCATATTGTTATCATCTGTTAGTGCTTCAGCCTCTAATTCTGGAATTGCTACTCTAGTACCTCGAACAGTTCCATTGTCTTCACCAGCCACACGGATTGCCTCCAAGGTTGCTTCATCCTTCGAAGCTTGCCAGATACTTCTGGCAGAAGGTCCCTCACCAAACCTAACAGGTCCTGCTCCTTTGGCCCATCCTCTCCTGGTGCCAACCTGATCTATCTCGTTTTCTGGTTTAGATGACCTAGCATCCATGGGGCCACCACCAATACCTCTCCTAGAACCCAATTGCCCACTCTTACCATATGCATGAAAGTCCCAAGCATCAGGATTATCAGATCTCCGTGGTGGGCTCCTTCCCCTCATACCCGAAGAAGTACCATCAGATGGCACAAACCTCTCTCCAAATGGGATGCTCCCTTCACTACCTCTACCTAGCTTGGTACTCGAGTAATCATGGAAGCCATTATACTTCCCAAGAGGCCTATTAGAAGATTCATCAAATCTCGCCGTAAAAGTAGTACCTCTTCGATCCGTTGAAAGCGACAAATCACGTGCCATGTCTTCAACGACTCTTTCAAGGCCACGTACTCTGTTCTCAAGAGCCACCATGCTACCATGAGATCCACCCATGAAATCCTGCAATTGGGGGGGAGAACTGTTGGTATAAAGTGACTACTGAAACCATCTTTTTAAAACTTAAGAACTTATGCAAACCTGCAACATGTTCGTCAGATGAGCCTGTTGCCTCTCCAGAAGTAATAATTGCCTTTGAATAGCTAGCCAGTTTCCTTTGTGAGCGATAAACCCCTCAGATTGACCAGCATTTTTTGCAAAACCAGTACGGTAACTGGATAATTCCCTCTGATTCAAATCTCCCTCATTACCAGTATCATGTTCTCTGCCGCTTACCCCAGAAGTTCGACTCTCCACATTACTGCACCTAGCATCAAGCTGGCTCTTCCTCATTGTTCTCTGTCCTGTTTCTGCATTGTCTGGCTCAGACCCTACTTCAGCTGGTGCATTTGATGAATTAAGACATTGACGAGGAACAACCACTTCGACAGGCAAGTCGCCTGAACTCCTTTCTTCAAGTTTCTGAAAGAATTCTGGGTTCAGTTTTCTGTCTGACAAAGCTGGAGCTCTCTTTTTTAACATCCCCACTGTTTTATCAGAAATATTGATAGCCTTAGTTTTAGAAATAAAATCATTGGGAAAAAAATTCCATGGAATGAGTCCTTGACCAAAGCATCATTCCACTCACCAGCATTTCGGAGGTCCTTCTTTTCTGACGATCCAGCAGATTCAGAAGATTCACCATCTGAAAAATAGTCCTGTTAAAACAGGAAGGAAATCCTTTACGCCATATATAAAAGCCATGCTTCCGTGCTTACCATGACAAGAAGCTTTCTGATCATCTGTGGCTCCATCTTCTTTCCCTGCAACTTTCTTCCAGTGCTGCAAAGCTTCCAGCATACTATCTCTGACGGGTTTTATCTGGAAAAGCCAATTACATTTAGATTTACTACACAAAAAGGAACACCTATTATACATTTTCTGAAGTCAAGAATAGCCACAAGTTGCCTCTGTTCGCAAACTTCAAGATATGGATAAATATTTTTCTTTGAATCGGTCAAAAGTCAATTCTCTAATAATAATACAACAACTACTACTCTTCAATCCTAAACAAATAGGGGTCGGCTATAATTATATGAATCCTCACTACCATGTTTAACTCTGTATTAATTTTTTTTTTTTTTTAATAAGGTAAAGTTTATACAATAAATGTATAACCAGCAAAAATGATGCTGGGATTTACAATCAGGGAACAAAAAGAACATTACAGATCGTGTAATATATCAATGAAAAACTATCATGGCTTAGGGATCCGAGACAATTGCAGCAGCCATGTTACACCAAAATCTAAGCAAAATTACTTGTGTTTAATGTTTATAATTGTGTCCTTTCTATCTTCAAACAGTCCAGCATTCCTTTCTTTCCACAAACACCAACATACAGCAGCTGGTACAGTGTACAAAATGGGATTTGAAGCTCTTTGAATAAATATCTTGCGCCATCCTTGCAAAAACTGAGATGTATGTTCTAGGCATACACCAGCCTATGCCCAGGATATTCAAAATAAAATCCGAATTTTGAGAAGTGAAATTACAATGAAGTTAGAGATGGTTGTTATCCTCCAGCTGCTCTTCACATAAAACAAACCTATTGCACAGTTTAATTTCCCTCCTTTGCAGATTACTTTGTATCAGCAACGGTTCAAAATATGGATAAATCTAAATCTCCTTCATTTTTTAAATTTTGGTTCATCAGATCCAGTTATTATAGATTCCAGTTTGGAGATGCTGCATAAAAATTGTGTAAACAGAGATGTGATTATTGCATTACATGACATAATAAAAGTACAACAAATTACAGATCACCCACTAACTTTAGCACCTTCTACTTTGGCCTTTGAGCACCAAACTTATACCAGATTTCAACCATTCCAGCTCTCTTAAGGACAACATTGGCTAGACTTGTTGACTAAGCTTTTATCAAAGTAGGACTATAATTATTCCTCAAACGAACAGGAGAAATTGCCCTAATACTACGTTACAGAATTACTACAAAAAGGTACCTTATCAAACCTAGAAGCTTCAAGCACGGTTAGAGTGGAAGTGGCTCCCCCTGCTACTAAGTTGCTTGACTTCAACGCCAAGGTGCTTAATGTATCAGCTGCAGCCTTGCGAGTTGTCCAATCTGAATTGCTGAGGCATTCGTGAATGGTCTGCAGTAAAGGTTCCAGATTTTGTGGTGCTATTGCCCCTGCCTGCAATAGTAAGTTTTCTAAAGGCTTTAAATATCACCATCCGCTTTAAAAACGACATTTACGTTTTCATTATATGTGATGCCAAATTGTATGCACAAGAAGAAAGACAAATTTGAAGGCATGCATTATCTCAGTGTAGTTCATATATTTTATATGGTTTTGCCAATAGAAGGGCAATAAATCAAATATAAAGAAATGAGTCCACGGCCGCTGTTACCATATAAGCAAAAGTTATCACTGAAGAATAATTTCCAAGCATCCAAATATAAAATTAAAGAACTAAAGAAATATCAAGTTTAACGAACCTCACACTTAATGAAATATCTTTCCTTTTTAATAAGTATGCTTAACGAAATATCATTAGTAAAACAAATTACCTTTCTCGCATCAGTATACTTAGTAAACTAATGCCCACTTAACCATGGTCAAACTATGGGATAAGTCAAATTCAGTTATACCTACAAAGATATAGCATTGTCAGATTTCAAAAACTCTTTGAGCTTAGCTTACGGCGGTAAATGTACAACGTTGATTCAGCTTCTGCTATTACTCTGCAAAAACGCCAGTGAATTATGACCGGGCTACACTTGTCTTTTTTAGATACACAGAACACGGGCACCTTGCTCCATTCACTTTTCTTTTTCTTGACGAAGAAAGGTGATTCATTGATAGGCATCAAGAAGGCAAGTACAACATTATCTCTCCACTTTGGAGACTCAAGTGTTATAGAATGGTCCTAATAGTCATGAATTAAGAGCTTTGGGAACAGCATAGAGTTCAGTATTAACAAGTAGAGAGTGCTTGTTCTGTTGTGATGTTATTGCAAAACTAAGAAAAGAATAAAGAAGCCCTTTAACATAACTTGATTTGATTGATATAGTATCAGGAGCATATTTGATTTATTAATAAAGAATTCACAAATTCGGGGCCCTCTATTTTTACACCATCTTAATTAGGCGTTTCTTTTTAGGAAACTACGGGACACACATACGTATGCCTGTTCATCGCCTACATGTTCAAATGATGCTAAGTGCAGACAATTTCATAATAGAATGCAGTCGTAGAGGTACATGCAGGTTGAGTATGAGTGCTTCTAGAACCAAGAAAGACAAATTATTAGCAGAATACAAATATCAGTTCCTGTATATCATAAACTGACTAGCGGCTGCTCCCTCAAGCAAAGAAGCATTTGACCTCAATGATAATTACAGGAAATAATCCCTGAAACGTAGAATCATGAAGCAGGCACATTGGGCGCGGCCATCGCCATTTCCTCACGGAACATTAAATGCACACTACATAGGAATGCCATACAACCTTAAGTCATTCGCAAGACTCCAGTTTGGCTTTCATTATTTCCTCCCAAAAAGCCAATAGTCAATCTCTTAAATATTCTACTGAAGGGATTGATTAGGTAATGGTATTTCATTTCTCATTTCGTAATGTAAAACAATGTCAAGGTAAACAAATAGCGAACCTGCGATAAGCTAGAAACAAGAGGCAACAAAGAAGCCTTTGCCAAGAAATTAGGATTGTTAAGGTACTTGCAGATCCTCGGGCAAAGCTTTTGAAAAGAGGATAAAGGCGGGTCTGAAGCACATTCCACCATCTTAGCCATACACATAGCAGCACCACTTTGAACAGTCTTATTATTCTCATTCATTGCTTCAAACAATGGCTTGACAAACACAGAAGCAAGTTCAGCCTCTCCTTTCAAGTAGAGACTTGACAACGAGCCAATGGCATCGCGACACGCGTCCCTAACACCAGAATCAGAATCCTTAAGCCTCTTGACAATGTGGGCAATGATTTTGGTCAAATGAGTGGCGGCAGGTTCAGGGTGGGAAGCGCATAGGGTGGGGAGAAGGCGGAGAGCCTCTTTTTTAACGGCGGGTTTAGGGTCGTTGGAGGCGTCGTAGAGGCAGTTGAGGAGCATTGAAACGCCGTCGTTAGAGAGGGTTTGGATGATATTTTGAAGGTCCTCAACGGCGATCTGATGAGTGTCTCTGTCGGAGAGTTTAGAAAGAGATGTGAGGATTCTTTGCTTTAACTCAATCATGGCCAAATGTGAAGAGACTGATGATGATGATGACTTTGAAGGGGTGGGTGTTGATTGGTTTGGAGGTTTTGTGGGCTTAGAAGATTTGGGTACTTGACAAGCCATTTTTTTGAGAATCTTGAGGATTGGATTTTTTTGACAATCTGGGTGTCACATAGTAGGAGAAAAGAAGATTATTCTTTGGAAATGTGAGAGTGAGGGCACAAGTTTGGGTTAGAAGCAAGGAGGTATGATGGAGCACATGGAAATTTTGAAAGGTAAACGAGATCTGCTCTGACTGAACTCTGAACAGTGTTGGGAGGGTGAACCCGGTTCTCTTTCTCCTATTACATTAGACTCCGATTCGATTACTAGAGAAAGATTGTTTTTCCTTGTCGTCTAGAAGAATGATTAATTGTCGTGTAGAAGAATGATCAACTCATTAATTGACTAGTCACATGCATATATTATGTGTTTATATGGAATTATATTAGTTTATTATGGTTAAGCAAAGAAAAAAATTTGTGCCCAAATATATGTCATACATCCATTAGTTCGGATGTAAACATTCGATGCTGCTAAGTTTTATCCTAAAGAGACTTCTCTATATCAGTCATTCGTTATTATAATATTTCACTATAACAATTAAGTCTTTTTTTTCTGAAATCGAGTTTCATGTTATATTTTACCTATCTATATACCTATAACAGCAGTGACATTAAACACCTCAGAGAAGTCCTTTTGTTGTAATGCCTTAACAGATCTTGGCAAATCAGCATGTTATGGTGAGCTGGGAGTTTCTGAAGGAAGTCCTCCGGGTATATAGATTTACACAAAATTTGTTAAGCTGATCACGATGTGTGTAACCACCACCACTTTCACAATAAAATAAATGGGGTTGGACATGAATACTTTGAAGGGAGCAGAGGACTGAGGCAAGTAAATCTCATGTCCCCCTTGTTATTCCTGTTAATAATGGAGTATTTCTAGAATGATGAGAGTTGTAAGGGGTTGCCTGACTTTAGGTATCATCCTACGTACAAGTAGTTTAAACTAAATCACCTAATTTTTGCAGATGATCTTATTGTATTCTGCAAGGCACTTTGGCCTCTATAAAAATAGTGATGGAAGCATTGGATTATTTCTCAAGTGTAATTGATAGCAAATGTAGACTAATCCTGTATTTACCTAGTTGGAGTATCTAATGAGCTAACGGCCCAAATTCTAGCTGAAACGGGCTTCACTGAAGGCACATTTTCTATGAGATACTTAGGACTACCACTCTCACCAAACAAGTTGAGTAAAGTGGAGTATTTTCAGCTGAAATCACCTAATTTTAGCACCAAATTAAAAAAAAATGTCAAAAATAGTTGTGTGAAGTTTCTTAGAATTTTGTCATTTTTGTCCTAGATGTTCTCATTCGAATTAGTTGTTTTTAACTAATTAACTAGGAGAAAAAAAAAAGAAAAAACATATAAATATTTTGTGACTAATGTTTCATGACATATGCTAATTAAAATAGTTCTTATATGTGTTTTCTTTTAGTTGTGTACTATTTAATTATTGTGATGTTATATTTAGTTACTTACTTAATTAGGCTTAGTTTAGTGTTGAAATTGATTAAAAATGGTAAAAATTTCGCCCAGAGGCCCCTTTTAATACCGGTATTTAGTTTGAGGCCACTATTTTCAGTGGCATTACACTAGAGGCCACTTTTGTGCCACTACACTTAACACAGGTATATATAAAAGACCAAATTACCCCTCATCTTTTCTGAATTGACAGGGTTTTTCAAAACTCTTTTCCTTCATTTAACCGTTCTTCTTCATGCATTTTTACCTTCTCCTTCATTTAACAGTTTTTCATATACCTCTTCAAGTTGCATTACGTACGTTGAATCACATTTCTTCTTCACCTTTGCAGTCTGAAATTTGTATTTGGCAGGTATGACGTTTGTTTTTTTTTTTTGTTTTTTTTTTTTTTTTTTTGTATTTTTTTGTGAAATATGTGGTTGTTAAGTTAAGTAACGTTATTTAAGTTTAAATTTGTATATTTTTTCTGTATTTAGTAGTTACTTTTTATTGAAGTTCAAGTGTGTGTGTGTGTACTAAACTTGTGTGTGTGTGTGTGTGTGTGTATGTGTGTTGTCTCCAAGGATGGAAGTTCATCCTAGTCCACTGAAGTTCCATCCCCCACACGTTGTGTGTGTTCTCAGTCCACTAGGATTGAACATCTGTCTCTAAGGATGGAAGTTCATTCCTAGTGGACTGAAGTCTACCCCTCCCCCCATGTGTGTGTGTGTGTGTGTTCAGTCTTAATGAGAATGTCAATAAGTAATCACAAAGTCTTTAGGTTGCTTCTTTCAGTCCTTAAGCACTGAAGTTCAGTCTTAATGGATTTAAATTCTATGAATAAGGATTGGAGTAAGTTATATCCATAAGACCATTGAAAGCTCCACCCCATGTGGATTGAAGTTCAGTTCATGTGGACTTAAGTTCTATCCATAAGGATTGAACTAATGAACTTTCAGCCCTTAAGCACTGAAGTTCAGTCCTAATGAACTGAATTTTTTGTTCAAACTTATCTGTGTGTGTGTGTTCTCAGTCCATTAGGGAATGAACTTATGTGTGTGTGTATGCTCAGTCCACTAGGACAGAAGTTCATTCCTAGAAAAAGACAGAAGTTCAATCAATACTTAGAGACAAAAAGTTCAAACTCATTGTTGCAGTATTGGTGAACTTGAAAACAAAAAATTCTGAAAAATTCACAATTTATTACCAACAAAACATAAGAGACAACACATAGATATTATCTTATCAGGCATCTTCAACAACAGACCCACTACTAGAACTAGAACTGAAACTTAAAGGTTCTGTAACATCCTGCCAAATAGTAGCACTTAAAACCACACGATCTGAGGATTCAACAACTCCAAAAAGTATCCTACTTCCTACTCCTAGATTATTACTACGGACAAACTCCCTCCATCCATTAGAAAACCACCTTTCCCTTCCCATTTTTAGGTAGTTCATCCGGAAATGAGTACCATGGCAAATTACAATTGCTGGAACATTACGTCTGGGAAGCATAATTGCCAACAATGCTGGCAAAACCTTTGCAACAAAAAGAAAAATAAACAGTGTTATTTTATAATAACAAATAACAAAAATAATACTTTTGAAAGACAAAAATGTTATGAATGGACTGAAGTTCTGTCCATGAGGATTTTAAGTTTCTAGCCACTTGCAAATTGAAATAACTGAAGTAGAAGCTCTGTCTTTAAGTAAACACAAATCATCATGGACAGAACTCCTATTATCATGGACTGAAGTCTCTAGCCACTTGCATTTGATTCTCTTCTTTCACAGAATTAAAAAAAAGACTATGTAAATCTAAAAAATTAACAATATACATGAATAACTGCTGTTACATATATATTCGCACAACGTATAAAAAACTCTACATATTCAGTTATGGAGATGGTGGTGGAAGAGCAGAAAGATCAAAACGAACATGTGCTGCTATAGCTTCAATACCCTGGGTGATAATTCGCACTTGTCGCCTTTGGACGTTACACATATGCAAAATATCATTTTGCATTCTCCTGGTCCTGCATCTGACGCCTTAGGACTGCAATCTCTCATTGTATATTATTTGGAATCCCTCCTGGTACTGGGGCAAATCCTGGTGCTGATGGTGGTGCACCTGATTGTTCTACTTGTGGTGGTTGATTCACACTACTTTCAAACATTCTTGCACCTGAAGTTTAGAAATCTCAAAATAGATAATCCTAAATAATAAGATGATAAGAATTAATAATCAGTTATGTATTTATAGAAAAAAAATCAATAAAATAGTAACAGTTGCAACTTATAGTTCAAAAAGAACAATAAAATACTAACAGTTGCAACTTATAGTTCAAAAGGCACAATAACATTTTAAAAGTTGCAACTTATAGTTCAAAAGTCACCAATCCATAATAGGTATAATAAAAATTGAACAGTCACAATGAGGGTAATGAAGTTCAGTGCATCCATGTGGATAAAACTTTTGTCCCTAAGGATAAAACTTCAGTCCATCCAGTAGATGGAAGTTGAGGGCATTTAAATTGAAGTCCAATCAATGTGGGGTAGAAATTCAGTCCATGTGGTTTGAACTTCAATCCTTGGAGACAGACATTGATCCCTAGTGGACTTGACACACACACACACACACACACACACAGAGTTGATACAAAAGAAGTCCAATCCATATGGCGTAGAAGTTCAGTCCTTGTGGTTTGAACTTCCATCCTTGGACACAGACATTCATCCCCCTAGTGGACTGAACACACACACACACAGACACACACAGACACACACACACACACACATACATACACACACACATAGGGAGATAAAAAAAGGTTCACTCCATGAGAATAAAACTTAAGTCCTTAACAGTAAAAAAAGTCACTACAACAAAATGGCATTCACATAAATTTGTGCATAATAATTTGTTCATCTGTACATAATATCTGTTTCACCATATATTACCAAAAAACTTTACAAAAAATACTACTAGGAATTCTCCATATCTATAACTGGCACATGTCTTCATTATGTTCTCCATAATCATGCTCAACAAATTCAGGTGGAGTCTCAAATCCATCCCTAGCCTTTGCACGACCATGAGCACAAAGCTGACAACCAAACCGCTCCCTGTAATGATGAATTTGATCTGGTTTAACATTTTCAACACTTTTACCTCTGGTCAGTAGATCAGCATACCATATTGCAAAAGCGCCACAACTAGTCCTAAAAAATGAGGCACCAAAATAAAGAGTAAGACATATAAGTAGGCAGGGGGTTATAAGTTCAGTCAATTATATCTAATTTGCACTAAAACTTGCACAAAAAGAGACAAGACTTACGAATCTAGTTGATTCGGTGATAGTACCCACTGGGTTTTATAGGCTGCATTGAACTTATCGTTTTTAAAAGAATCATGTAGGTCCCCAAAGTTGACATACTTGAAAAGATGTGGGAGCACAACAGCATAACCCCTGACGTGGTCGAATTTGTCTGCTGGTGGCCTCTTTGTTTTGACCATCGAATCATATACACGTATTTTCTTCTCGTGCATATCAAAGACTGCCAAAAAGTAATGTGTCACCGTTTGACCAGGTGCTGCTTGCAATCGGCATGGAAAATAGAGTTTATCAACTCCACTCCAGGGAATTGAACACCTCCGTTCTAGGCCATGAAGGTAATTGCAGATATACTGTCCAAAACCATCAAGCCAGATTTCATTACCTGGTCTTTTCATTTTCTCTTTGAATTCTGACTTATAAATAGAGCACATATAACTATCAAAATCGATATCAGTAATTGACAGTGTATGAGGAAATCGGAACAAATGGTAGCATGCCCTCTTCCTAAGATAATACATAGCAACATCGATATGCTGCAAAAAAAAAAAAAGGAACCTGTTTAGTCAATACACAGAAAAGTAATAACGAACACAGAACAAACCAAAGAACAGAATATGCACTAACATTATCAGTCATAGGGTAGGCAACATCTACAAACTCCAAAAACCACTGCTTGTCTGGCTTGATTGTTTCCAACTGATATGGATTACTGTCGTAATCATTGATGCAATCCAAAATGGGATTAGGACCTAACCATCAAGAGCCAAGCAAGAAGGGTGCGAGGACGCAAGGGCAAGTGCTTCGGAGATGAGTCGAGGGACCAAAGAAGCGAGGAGGAACGCCCAAGACCCTTCCCAGGCTTAGGAGGAGCGCCCAGGCATCCAGGCGGAGCGCCCAGGCAACACCTTGCCCAGGCGGAGCGCCTAGCACACTAGGCTGTGTGCTCACCACCAGGCGGAGCGCCTCCCACCCAGGCGGGGCGCCTGAAATGCTGAAGAGGCCAACATTTGGCTTGAACTTCCTATTTTGCCCCTCAGTGTTATGTATGGCCTTAGTTTGGCTTGAGGGTATTTTAGTCATTTCACTTAGTCTTGTGAAAAACTATAAATAGGAGAATTAGCATTTCATTTCATAACTTACCTTGTATTGAATATTGAGAAGAGAGAATTAGAGAAGAGGCCGAGCCCTTCTAGTCCGAAGCCCGAGGCTTCATGTATCTCGTTAACTTGGAACCTATGGCGATCGACACCTAGTTGAGTCCATTGTAAGGTTCGAGTTTCCCTTTCTCCCTTTTGAATTCAATTAACGTTAGTGAATTGGATTCGATTCTTTCTTCTATTTCTTGCCTTCCTAGTCTTGAATTTCTAGATATCTTTTAGATATCTCGTATCTTGTTTATCGCTTCCGCATATTTGTGTCGTATTTAGCTTCCGCGTATTTTCCATTGCATCAATCATTATCGCGTATATAACAAGCACGGTTGTTCCTAATTAAAAAGATACAAAATACAAAACACATGTTACTTTTCCATAAGGAATGAACTTAAGAATATCATAGGCAATGAAGTTCAATCCTATAGGGACAGAACTTTCCACATCCTTGTGGACAAAAAGTCCATGGCCTTTTGACTGAAGTTCAATTCTTATAGATAGAACTTACTCCATATGCACAGACTTCAATCCATAGGCGCAGAACTCATGGGATAAGAAGTTCAGTCCATAGGGGATTGAACTATAGGTTTCCAAATTCATCCACTATGCACTGAACTTTAAAAACTACAGACAAGAAATCATAAAAAAATACAAATAGACTTACTATTCAAGTTCAGTGTCATTTCTTTGAAATAGCAAAACAGATTTAAACTCATCCAACACTGCTGGACTAATCTTCAAGTGGTGGAATGGACAACTACGTCTATAATTACCCTTCCAGTCAGTTATCTTCTTTTTAGTCCTTGTGGTATCATATGGAGATAGCAACCACTGACTAGGCTTTTAGTCCCTTTTCCCCAGAAGACCTTGCTGCTCTGACTGTTCTACCTTAGTACTTTCAGGGGCTTGGTCACTTGCCTTGGCAATCTCCCTAACAATCGGAACAGGCCTCTCCTGTTCCTTTGTAAGCATCTCTTGTTTACCTGCTTCATCGACCGGCTGACCTTTGCCCACAACAATTCTGTCAGCCTGTTGTTCTTCATTCAGCTCCTCTTTCTCCTGTTCTTGAGTCATTACTTCTTCTTTACCCACTATACCGACTGACTGTTGTTTGTCCACAAGACTTTCAAAATTCTGTTGTTCAGTCAAATCAACTTCTCTTCTTGTTTGCTCAATAGCCTGGCCATTCTCCATAACAATCACAAGAGGCATCTCCTGTTCCTGTGTCGTAACCTCTTCTTTGGGTGCTTCATCAATTGACTGACAGGCAAGAGCCTGCTGATCTTCAGTCATATCCCCATCTCTTTCAACTTGGTTACTTCTATCAGCATTCTCCATAACGACATCAACAGGCATCTCCTTTCCTTGCGAAATCACCTCTTCTTCTACTGTTTCGTTGACCGACTGCCCTTTGTCCAAGAGAATTTTGAATGCCTCTCCTGGTTCTTCTCTTGCTGCTTGATAACTCACATCAACATTATCCATTTCAACGTCATCGGTCCTCTCCTGTTGCAGAATTATGCCTTGTTCTTTTCCAAGTTCACCCTGCTGCTGATTTTTTGACATATCTTGCTGAATTTCTTCAGTCCTTGGTGTATCTTCAGCATCAGATGAATCCCCGCTACCACTTTCTTGAGTCGGTGGCAGTATATTAAAATTAGGCATATCATCATGTGAACTATTTTTCTTCAACTTCTTCCTTTTCCTTTCATAGGTTTTTGGTTGGATGGGTGCAGAAGTTGCACCTGATTTCTCCACAATCATATCCTGAGGGACCAAGCGTGGTGTTGACAGATCAAGGTCTCCACTTATAAATTGCAATTGAATTTCAAGCACCTCCTTCCGTGCCACAGTCAACTCACAAACATGTCTAATTCACTGTCATTTCGTTCATGCATTTGTCTAGGCGTTTCATTGACAAACACACCTTGCGACGCTCCATGCAATTGTATAGCTGAATTTATACCTGCACCACCACCACTAACTTCTTTTCTTACATCTGAACAGCTTTTTGATTTCCTAACTACACTGCCTTCACTGGAGTCTTGTCTGTCATCTGAAGGAGATTTTGATTTTCCGGATACAGCGCCATGACTGAACTCTTTTCTTACATCTGGAGGAGACTTTCTCTTCCTTCCATCACTAGCATTGCCTCCACATGAATACAAGTTTAAGGAATTATGAAAGCTGCCAGATTGTTCCTTGCCCCTTCTTCCACTAACATCTTTCCTCCAACTTACTTCCTTTTCGTCAAAATTTTTAGCAAACTTCTTCATAAAATCAAGAACACAGTCAACCTTCTTATCTACACCACGAATATACTCCATAATATACTCCATATTATACTTCCTAATATCCTCCCTTATGCGTCGTCGCTGACTACGCAACCTCTTCCGGAATTTCATATTCACCTTCTGCAAAAATAAAAAAACCGATAGAACTGATAAAAATATTCAATTAAAATAAAAACACAAAAATATGAATGCACATGATACTTGAAAACTCACTTTAACAATTGCATTAACTAAATCTTGATCAAGCTCTACACTATGTCGAGCATCCTGCCTATCATCACCAGCACCCTGACCCACATGATCATCATCCTCAGTCTCAGCACCATCATCCTCAGTCTCAGCACCAATATCATCACTCTCAGCACCACCATGATCAGTCTGAGAATCACTCTCACCACCACCATGATCAGTCTGAGCACCACCAACCTCACTCTCATCACAGGTATCCTCACTCTCTTCAACAACTTCTTTTCCTTTTAAATGTTTAAATACAACAACAGATACAACAGGACCTGCTTCTGTCACATTCAATTCTACCGACCTTTTTTCTTCCTCAGACAGTACAATTGGAACCATTTTAAATTTGTCAAAACTCTGTAAAAAAAAAAGAAACCATGAGAAATATATTAGCACCGCAGTAAAATAAGAATAAAACTTTTATATGCAGAGATAGAAGTTCAGTCCATGAGGACAGAACTTCAATTGGTACTATTTTAGAAGTTCAGTCCATGAGGACAGACACAGAGATGGAAAAGAAGTTCAGTCCATAAGGATAGAACTTCAGTAAGGCTGAAGAAGTTCTGTACATTAGGATAGAATTCAGTCCATGAGGGTAAAGAACTTAAGCAACCACACACACACACACAGAGACAGATATAGAAACTTACATTTACATTATGAAAATACTGCTCAACCAAAGTGTTATACTGAGGATTTTTGAAACTAATAAACCTAACCATCCTTGGGAAGCCATCACTATTAAATTTACAAAAGTTAGAACGAACTGTTGGAAATAAATCAAGAAACCAAGTGCATAACACAAATGGGAATCCCAGCACATAATAATTTACACCACTTTTAAGAGGTCTCATTGCAGAGTTAACAAGTGCTTCAAAACCCGCACTCCCCCAAGGATAAGCACCACAAAGATCCTCGTTGTCAATGATATCCAAGTAATACACTTCAACCAAGCTTGTTTTTTTGTTAGAACACAAAATGATTGACTGAAAAATATAAAACTCTGCAATCTTCACTGCATCTTCTTCATCGACCAGAGATGCCGTGGTCATTGATACTAAAAATTTACGAACATCTGACAACTGAAGATTGCTTTTACCACCAAAGTACTGCTTCAGAAGCCTCTGACCCATATTCATAGCAGGTCCATCAAACAATTCCTTACGGTTTGCAGAAAACCTCAAACCAGTGTAAAGATGATATTCTTCAGGACCAAAATGGATGAGATGACCAAAAATATTAAAACTTAATCTATTCGGATCACTGCTCACAATACGTGACAATAATAAACAATGCAGTAACCTCATAGAAGTTTTGTACGGCTGCAACTTCAGAAAGCTTCCAAACACACCATCTGAAAGCTTCTTATACTGTGCTACACTGAACATTGAAATGATATTATCCAAATTGTGCTCCCCTTGCCAATATGCATTCATGTTGAACCAGCGGTCAAATGGTAACACTAGATTCCCTTCCATTCCAGCATCCATATTGCAAAAAGCTAACAATAAAAACAAACTATCAGTCACACATACAAAATAAACAAATACAGGTTTGAGAATACACACAGACACACACACATGTGGGGGGGGGGGTGTCCACTAGGAATGAACTTCCATCCTTGGAGACAGAAGTTCAACCCCCTAGTGGGCTGAGAACACACACATGTGGGGGAATAGACTTCAGTCCACTAGGAATGAACTTCTGTCCTAGTAGACTGAGCGCGCGCGCGCACACACACACACACACAATGAACTTTTAGCCCTTAAGCACTGAAGTTCAGTCCTAATGAACTGAATTTTTAGTTCAATCCTTATGGATAGAACTTAAGTCCACATGAACTGAACTTCAATCCACATGGGGTGGAGCTTTCAATGGTCTTATGGATATAACTTACTCCAATCCTTATGCATAGAACTTAAGTCCATTAAGACTGAACTTCAGTGCTTAAGGACTGAAAGTTTATTTTATAAACTGAAAGAAGCAACCTAAAGACTTTGTGATTACTTATTGACAATCTCATTAAGACTGAACACACACACACACACACACACACACACACACAGAGTCACACACATAAGGGGGGTGGACTTCAGTCAACTAGGAATGAACTTCCATCCTTGGAGACAGAAGTACAATCCTAGTGGACTGAGAACACACACACAGTCACACACATGTGGGGGAATAGACTTCAGTCCACTAGGAATGAATTTCTGTCCTAGTGGACTGAGCATACACACACACACATAAGTTCATTTGAACTTCAGTGAGCATACACACACACATAAGTTCATTTGAACTTCAGTGCTTAAGGACTGAAAGTTCATTTTATAAACTGAAAGAAGCAACCTAAAGACTTTGTGATTACTTATTGACATTCTCATTAAGACTGAACACACACACACACAGAGACAGAGTCACACACATGGGGCGGGAGGGGGGGGGGTGGACTTCAGTCAACTAGGAATGAACTTCCATCCTTGGAGACAGAAGTACAATCCTAGTGGACTGAGAACACACACAGAGTCACACACATATGGGGGATAGACTTTAGAATATAGTTTGAGCTTTCTATCCACTAGGAATAAACTTCTGTTGCCAAGGATGGAAGTTCAAACCACATGGACTGAAGTTCTACCCCCACATGGATTGAACTTCTTCTTACGTCCATTGACTGAATTTCTATCCTCATCTCATGGACTGAACTTTTTTTATCCACATGGATTGAACTTCTTTTTATTAACCCTGTGTGTGTGTGTGTGACTTGTGTGTGTGATAGAATTTTAAGTTTAACTTCTATCCCTGAGGACAGAAGTTAAAGGTGCACATTCCTCCATAAGTACTGAAGTTCAATTAAAAAAATGTAAATTCAGGAATCGTAAGGATTGAAGTTTTTCATATTGAAAGGCTGAAGTACACTCCATAAGTATCTACAAATTCAGTCTTATATGGACTGAAAGTACTTCAAATTCAAATACTAGTATCAAACAAATAAAAAAATAAACTGCAATGCATTCAGAGTTTGAATATCTTCATTATCTTGAATGTTGGATAAGAAACTATCAGCAATTTGAATATCTTCATGTATTTATGCACCATCATTCACAGCCAAGTAGTTTCATGAAACAAAAAGAAGTTAAAAAATCAAATTAGTAGGAGTGAAATATTTAGTAAAAAAAAGTTTATGGATAATGAAGGAAGTAGCAGTACCTATATATCCTTGAATAGGGTCGTACTACTGGAGTATTTATGCATGAGGTTCTATCATGTCCTCTGATTTTGCATCGACTAAATTTATTTGATTTGACTCGTACAGCCTCAGCAATCGAGATGTATCTCTTTGTTTTCCTTCTTCCTCGTTGTATTTTGACATTAGGAGTTTCTATCCTCTGGCTTTTTACGGTATCTGGTACAGTCCAAGAGCTTTTGTGCCCTATCATATTCACCTCACCTTGATATGCGTTTAACCAAAACTCTCGTGAATACCATTTTGAGCAGAACATAGATTTCACCAGGCGTCTTTTCTCAATGCATGCTATTGCATGTACACATGGGAGTTCATCAGTCTGGAATTGAAGACAGTCACAGGTCCTCTTCTTTAAGTCGACGTTGAAGCTTTTTCCTTCATCTTGCACATTGAATGTTGTTGTACCTGTGGGGAATACCTATTTGAAATGAAAAATAATAACTTTTGTCAGTCAGTACAGATGGTATTTAAAATCGGCTATTACTAAGTCAGAGCAAGAGTTCATGAGTACAGTTGTAATGGACTGATTGAAGTTCAGATCATATGGACTGAAGTTCAATCCCACAAGGATTGAACTCTCCCTACTTGAACTTCCTTACTGTTATGGACTGAAGTTGTATCAACAAGTATTGAACTCTACCCCCCGGTGCCTTATGTACAGAAGTTCTATCCTCAAAAGGTTGAACCCCCTCTCCCCTTTTTTACTGAAGTTCTATCCACAGTCCTGAATTTTCAGTCTGCGTGGACTGATCTTCACACATCTTTATCTGTATTTTTTAGAAACTATTAGGATTGCATATTTCTAGCGCTGTATACTTACATTTATTGTGAAGGCCAGTTGAATCTTCTTGTTCATTTCATCTTCTGCCCACCTTGATAAGCTATGAAAAGTCTCTTGAGCAGTAGTTCTTCTTTCACAAAACCATTTCTGCTTCTTAACAATGATTAAATCCAAAAGGCTTAAAATGGGCAACTCTCTTGCTTCAAGTAATGCAGAATTCATCGACTCAACTATATTTGTTGTAAGCATATCATATCGTCGCCTCGGTGAGTAAGATCTAGCCCATCTTTCAGGTTGTTCTTCCATTATGTAGTTGAACGTGTTTCTATCCATTCCCTCTAATTGGGACATGAAATAATGAAACTCTTCCCGCTTATAAGCTCTTGCAGTAGTTTGAAACAGACTTATCATTGTGGTTCTCACGTTCTTTTGGTTTAGATTCTTTTCAAAGTGGTAGATGCATATACCATGGTGGCTATCAGGATAAATTTGTGCAATTGCATGCGCGATTGATTTGTCTCTGTCTGATAGAAACACCAGTTTAGGACGAGTACCTATTGTCCTTCGCAGCTCAGTGAAGAACCAAGTGTAAGCTTCATTATTTTCAGAGTCTGCAATCCCATAAGCTAGAGGGAAGATTTGATTATTTGCATCTTTTGCTACAACAATGATGAGAACACCTAGATATTTCGCCTTCAAAAATGTCGCGTCTACTGCTATCACTGGTCTACAATACCTCCAACCGTCTATTGATGGCTTGAAAGCAACAAACATATACATAAACCTGAAACATTTTAAAATAGGACAAATTTAATTCTTAGAAAGTTTTGAATTTCCGTATAGCAATCGAACTCTCTTTTGAGAAATGCTTACCGATTAAGACTGTCTATCTTTAGATTTGTGTGAGCGCCTGGATTTCTCTCTTTCAGCACATGCAAGTATGAAAGGAGTAGATGATAATGCTCATCAGGCCGTCCCCTAATTAATGTGTTTGCTGCTTGAATTGAACGCCATGCCTTGTGATATCTTATTTCAACCCCGTGTATCCTTCTCATTTCGTTGACAATAAATGTTGGTCTAACTTCTGTTCTGTTGTCGCGGATGTTTTCAAGAAAGTATTCACTTATCAATGTTGACGTGGCATGTTTTTGATCAGCCTTCTTAACGTCAACGGAGCATTTATGTGTATTCTGAAACTTAATTACCTTAAACAGTGAGGAATCTTTTATCCTTATTGCTCTAATGTTCCAATCACAGTTTGGATCGATGCATTTCAGTTCATATCTCGTTCTATTTGATCTGATAACCTTGAACTCAAAATGCTCCTTGATTGCCATCTTGACAAAACACTTCATCATGGTTTCCTTGGTGTCAAATGTTGAGTATGCTGCTACATCTTTCGATGATACATCTCCTGTGAATATCATCGCTGGAGATTGTTTCTGTTTTACCCTGGACCTTTTCCGTTTGCTCTTGGCAGCTGGTGTGCTACTAGGGCATTCAATTGTTGGCGCTGGTGACTGAAATTGAGTATTGTTTGGTTGCAGTGTCTCAGCAATGCCAGGTGTTTCAAGTGCTAGGTTGGAGTCGATCTGCATTATCAAGCCTCCCTCTTGTTGTGGAAGCTCTGTGCATGGAGTATGATTATTTTCAATTGTTTGAATGCAGTCGATCTGCATTATCAGGGTCCCCTCCTGGGGTGAAACTTCTGTACGAGGAGTTTGATTCTCTAGCTTCTCAATCACGAAACGGCTATTCTTGAAAGTCGGATCATTCTTCAACAAGTGCATGCATGTCCTGAGTTCTTCTTCTGTAGTTACAAGCATTCCTCTGCTCGAGTCCATTCTAATATCAAACCATATATTGACAGTGCCAGTGAAATGTGTTGCTTCATAAATCTTGTGTATGAAAGTTCTGAATTCGATCATTTCATTAACAAGTAGAAGTTTTGTTTCATGATCCAAGTACTTGTAATCTTTTGTCCAATTCCCATTGAAAGCAATAACCAAACAAATTGTAGCCATTCTGCATTGAATAAGTAAACCAGAGAAAGAATTTTGTTAGTATGAAGTTCAGTCTTAATGAGAATGTCAATAAGTAATCACAAAGTCTTTAGGTTGCTTCTTTCAGTTTATAAAATAAACTTTCAGTCCTTAAGCACTGAAGTTCAGTCTTAATGGACTTAAGTTCTATGCATAAGGATTGGAGTAAGTTATATACATAAGACCATTGAAAGCTCCACCCCATGTGGATTGAAGTTCAGTTCATGTGGACTTAAGTTCTATCCATAAGGATTGAACTAATGAACTTTCAGCCCTTAAGCACTGAAGTTCAGTCCTAATAAACTGAATTTTTAGTTCAAACTTCAGTGCTAGTATGCTGATACTTAACACGACAATGGCGATACTTAAGTTCAGTCATTAACGGCACATCGAGGTATTAAAACTAGTAAATTTTAAACTAATTTCTCTGAATTCAGTTCACATGGATTGAACTTAGTTGAAACTCAGTCTTAATGCAGCATAACGTAAAATTCAAACGTAGAATACTTAACACTGAAGTTTAGTCATAATGAACTGAATTTTAGTTCAAACTTCAGTGCTAGTGTGCTGATATTTAACACGACAACGGCGATACTGATGTTCAGTCATCAACGACATATCGAGGTATTAAAACTAGTAAATTTTAAACGAATTTCTCTGAATTCAGTTCACATTGATTGAACTTAATTCAAATTCAGTCTTAAAGCAGCATAACGTAAAATTGAAACATAGAATACTTAACACTGAAGTTTAGTCATAACGAACTGAATTTTAGTTCAAACTTCAGTGCTAGTGTGATGATACATGACAATGGCGATACTGAAGTTCAGTCATCAACGGCACATCGAGGTATTAAAACTATTAAATTTTAAACGAATTTCTCTGAATTCAGTTCACATTGATTGAACTTAATTCAAATTCAGTCTTAAAGCAACATAACGTAAAATTGAAACATAGAATACTTACAATTTCTAAACGAAACTTGTGAAGAAATTTGAAAAGTGAGATTGGTGAAGAATTGGTGAAGAGATTGGTGAAGAGAATTCAGCAGCAGCAGCCACAAAGTAACGAAACAGAAAATAACGAACTGGTTGTTTATATATACTACGAGGGGTAATTTAGTCTTTTTCATTTTTCATTTATGGTGGGTGTAATGTAAGTGGCCACAAAGTAAATGTTTTGGTTTTAGTGGCCTTTGCCCTAAGACCAGTGGCAAAACTGGCCTTTTGTGCACTTCGCCCTTAAAAATGTTCAGTTGGGCTAACCTAGAAAGGGGCTGGCTATTGTAAAAATTTCACATAGGGGCCACTTTAACCCCTGCTATTTAGTTTGAAGCCACTTTCTTTTGTTGCGTAAAAGAAGCCACTTTTGGCTCTTTAGTAGTAAAACACTCAAGCTAAAATGACTATTGGACATCTAGGTTAAACACTTAAATTTATGAATGGATCACAAGCAATACAGTAAATACGATGGAAAAGTAAGTAAATTGAGAGGGAAATAATAGACAAGAAAGTAGAGAGTTTTATTCCTTGAGAATAGCCGGATTCAGTGGTGAATCACTTGATGTATAATACAATATAAGGAGGGGTATTTATAGTAGTGATTACCCAGTCCTAATTATGATAAAATACAAAGACTAATGAAGCTCATGGGCTATAAACTCAAGACGATGGCATATACAAAATCCTAACTAGGAGACTGTAATCCTAAGGCGGCGGGATGTATGTCTTATGTCCTACGCCCGTAGTACTTGAACGGTCGTAACTCATAGAATATGCGTTTATTCTCTATGCCAGGTGACTTGTAGGATAAGTCTAATCTTGCCAGCTGGACTCGTATCCCCGTAATAATAGGTGGTATATTTTTGCCCACATAATAAGTCTCCCTGCTTGTTGAGTGCTGAAGCAAGCAGTTAGGAAGTGAAAGCTGTATACAAGACAGATGTGAAAGATATCTCACTGACTCCTTAGAACTTGTAGTCTCTTTGACCAAGAATGATGTTGATTTATTCGAGAACTCCGCGTGTCTTCATCTGATTGGTTGATGACTATTCCACATACCTTTCCGAGAATGCTTTTTGTTGCGCCGAATCATTTCATATCTCAGGCCATAATTACGCTTGACCGTTTCATGATTTGTTCTTATCTCTTCAAACCTATAAATAGGAGCTTCGTGATAGTGGCAGAATCACAAACCCTCTTCAGGAAAATACTTCATCTTCATTTTCTTCAAAGTCTCTTATGAAAGAATGGCTCTTCCACCTTCAAAAATATTTTCCTTTGATCCTGGTCTGATGTTCCCTGAAAAACTCCTTCATTCTGAATGGATGGCGTATGAGAAAATTATAGGAAAAAGACCCTCTACAGTTTTCTTCTTGTTTTCCTATTTGATCAGATGAACAGAGTCCCCTGAGTCATAAAGTTTGATCGGAATTCTAACGATGTTCTTCGGAATGTCTTCATCGCGGCATGGGCACTGATTACGGTGTGCTCTGGTTGTTGTGATATTTCTCTTGTCATGCGGGGTTTGCCAGCAGAAGAATGCCATCCCAACGGGGCTCCTGCAACTGCTCGTCTTTTGGTTGCCGAGGGCCATAGTCTCAGAAGCACCTCTATTTGCACGAGAAGTGAGTCTCTGGGATATCTTCTCCTTCTTCAAGTGGTTGATTTCCAAGAACATTCTCCATACCTGCGGCGTTCAGGGTGGCCGTATAGCTCTACCCTATTCTGCGATTTCGGGGATTGTCTCTGCTTCCAATCGCCCAGGAAGTGGTGAAGACATGGTGTTCCTTCGGTCGCTTAGGGTTCCTTATTGGAGTCTCTCCAAGTGAATCCAAGTATATTTTCAGACCGCTTTCTTCTTCCTCCGCCTTTCTACTTAGGGATTCCTCAGTTGGACTGATTTTTCCAACTCCCGTGGTGCAGCGTCACAAAGATATTGCTACTTGAGTTATCAAGTTGGAAATTTCGCCTCCTGAGTGCCGAGAGAGACTTCGATGCAAGAGCTACAATCCAGACGAAGAGTCTCTGGCCATGTAAATTTAGAGGAACTTGCAAATTTTAGTCTTCCCTTTCCGATTTTTTTACAATTGTTATGAACAATGTTATATTCAGGAAGAACTAATTGTATATTATGAGCCTACAGGCTGTTTGTTATTCATGAAAGGAATGTTCATTAATGTTTTTATGCGTACTTATATAGTTAAGCAGTATGTTTTGTGTGTTTTTCTGGGCTAGTGTCTTTAAAAGATGAGCGTGCGCACTGAAGGGCTCTTCATTTGCATCAATGGTTGACGGCTTATATTGCGCCTGTGATAGACGGTTGTTTTGCGCCCACAATGGGATGACTTGATGCAGCCCGAACACGTGCTGATCAAGTGGTCAATCCATCGAGGCCGATGACACAAAGCCAAGCCAAGTTGTTGCACAATGTTCACATTCAATTGGCATGGTCGGGAGAAAGCAATCGTTCCGAAGTTGATAGGCCGAGCTCAAGATTCAAAGGCTTCATCTACAAGCTTGAGCCCAAAGAAGAAAGTGACCGAACACCCAACCGAACACCCAACAGCGACGCTGAAGAGTAAAGCAAACAAACAACCGAAGGGAGAGCGTCCAAGTTCAAGAGTTCGAATTCAAGTGTTCAGCCCTGTGTGGCTTACTCTTATTGGTCGTCTGTGACCGATTTACTATTTTTCCCTTAGTATTGCCTATGTAAACCTCCTTTCATTTCATTTGTAGACACTTAGTTTTTGAATGAATATTAAACATAGCTGATGCTATTGAGACTCCGATGAGAGCCAAACCCCGACGTGGGATTTTATAAGAACTTGTGTCATTCAGTGTAATCGTTTGAACAAATTCTTCTTTGGTCATTCAATTTTCAAGAAGCATGAGTTCTTCTTGAGGATTGCTGCTTAGCATAGGTGCATCTCCTTATTGTTCCGTTGTTTGAACCGAGACCAGTTCCTCGGATTCATTCTAACAAAGCAAGAGATTTGTCTTGCTTCTATCTTTATTTTCCGCTGATTTTGTCTTCGGTTGCTAAGCTTAATCTTCACCGATTTAGCTTGCACCATTTTGGTATCAGAGCACTGTTTAGGTTTGTTTTTATAACCCCAATTCTGTTCGTCTTTATCTCGTGCATTTGTGTCTTTCAGTTTCAGCTTCATCTTTGTTTGTTGTTGATGTTACTGTTGAGTTGTTATTTACAAAAAAAAAAGTAGAAAAGAAAAATTCAAAAATTTTGGTTTGATCGTTGGTTGTTTGGATCAAACAACCATTGGTTCTTGTTCACTACTGTCCGAGGTTTCAAATGAGCACCTGTCGTACACTGTTTGTCGACTAGGGTTTCTCGTCGATTTTGGACTGTTTTATCATGGTGTTGGTGTTTGAAAACCCCAGTTTGAATTTTGGTTGTTCTTTGTTGAATACTGGGGGTTCTTGTTGATTTGGGTTGAGTTTTTGAGCTGAAAATCGAAGTTCCACTGTTTGAGCCACCGTCCGTACGCCGGAAACTTGTTACATTGTAACAGTGTACAGACGAAATGAAGCTGTTCTTAGCTCAATTTTTGGAACTGAGATTTCCTCCGACGTTAAAAGTTACCGGAGTGAAAAACGACCCAGAATCTGTGTTAAATCGTGGAATGTGAACCAAAGTTGAAAGTTGTCCGTACACCAGAGTAAGATATTCAATGTTCCATTGAAGGAGAAAGGGTTAAAGTGTTAAAATCAAAACCCCAGGTAAAAATTTTGTCGGCTAGAAAAGGGAAAGTGGATAAGGATAAACCCTAATTCGTACGAAGGATGGACCACTTTTTGTCCGTACAAAGAGGTGACATGACCGGGGATTCTAAAAGAGGAATCGAAGGGTAGATTCTCCTAGGTTTTCACCTTTTCTTGTGTTCGATAAATTCTCGTTAGTGGATTTCTGGAGTAAATCTTTCTACTCGAGGTCGTACTAACTTGTTGAGCTTATAAGAACTCGTGCGTGGGGTGGCCGAAGTCCAAATATCGTAGAAAATTCTTTGATTCCCCGTGCGCAGTTAAATAGCGTCTGCTCCATCGAATCAACATTAATTCACTCATCCCGAAGGAGACAGTGTAACTTGTCAAATTCGAAGGAACTGAGAGAAGTTGATCAACCGAGAAAGCTATTGGCTACAAGTTCTTGAGTGACCGAACCTACAAATTGAGTGGAACCGATCGCCACCCAATAAAAGTGAGGGAGTGTGTGATGTTATTTCTAACCTTAACATTTTCTTGGTCTTTCATTTGTGCAGGTACCATGGCTGGGAATGGAGGCGATGGAAAGGGTATTGCAGCGCCCGAGGTGTCGTTAGCCGATCTTATGGCTGCGATACAAGGCATCAGTCCCGAGGTAAGAGGAGTGAGTGCCCGAGTAGCTAACCTCGAGCAAGGGAGTGTGTCCATGGTCTTACCTGGGTCCGGCGCTAGAACTAGCAACTCCACTCCTATGAAACCGGAGCAATTTCCTAAGCTTGTTCGACAACAACGGTTGAAGAACGAGGCTGTTCGAAATGAAGCTATGGGCAATCCCCGAGCTGAACAACATAACTTGGGCAATCCCCAAGTGGAACAACAAAACTTGGGCAATTCCCAAGCTGATCGTTAAAACTTGGGCATTCCCCGAGGTGATAGACTACCACTTCCTAGGGCCCGAAGACAAGTCGTAGTCATTGATGAAGGGGTCGATGAAGGAGAGTTTCCCGAGGTTGAAGCTGAGTATGAGCCACCGTTCGCTCAACGAAGGCAGGTTCAACGAGGTCATGGAAATTTCCGAGGTTAAGGTCGAGGCGCAAATGTTGATCGATATTTTGAGCGTGAGGCTGATGACTATTATGATAAGTATCCGGAGCCGATCCAAGGTGCTCGTGATTCAAACTTGAACAGTGTCAAGATCACTATTCCACCCTTCAGAGGAACTAGTGATCCGGACCAATATCTTGATTGGAAGATTCGATTGGAACGAAACTTCGAAACAAATGAGATGACCGAAGAGAGAAAAGTTGTACATGTTATTGCTTCATTCGAGGCATATGCATCAACATGGTGGGAAGCTGAAAAAAGGTTGAGACAAAGGAATGCTTATCCCGAGGTCACCACATAGTTGCAGTTGAAGAGAGCAATGGATGCTAAGTATGTGAATGCCAAATATCGGCAAGAACAACTTCGAAAGCCCTTCGAGTTGAAACAAGGGTCCAAATCGGTTGAAGAATACTATGATGAGTTCGAAAGAATTCGATTGGCTCCTGATATGGAAGAAGATGATGAGCAAACCATCATTCGGTTCAAAAATGGCTTGGCTCTAGATGTATAATCTCAATTGAGATTGCATGTGTATCAAACTTTGGAAAATGTGTTTCATGCAGCCATCAAAGCTGAAAAATGGGTGAAGGACAACAAAGCAAACCGGTACCGAGGAGTCACTACTTCGACTTCTTTGAACCGAGGTAAAGATTGGAAGAGTCCGAATCCAACAAGTGCCAACACTGGCTGAGATCCGAAGAAACCCTTCGAAAGGGGAGTGACCGTTAACCAACCAAGAGATGTGGGAGGTAAAGTCCAGCTCAATATTCCTAGTGCTTCGAATATTCAGTGTCATAAATGCAAAGGTTATGGTCACATGGAAAAAAAGTGTCCAACTCGCAAAGTTATGATTTTGCTCGAAGATGGAATCTTCCATGAGCAAGCGAGTGACACCGAGGAAGAAAATGTCGAGGAGATTGACCGAGCTGAAAATGATGATGGTCGTGAAGCTGTCGAAGCTGATCATCTGGAAATGTTTCTTGTGGTTCAAAGAAATTTGAGCTGCATGACTCTTGAAGAAGAGGACAACCAAAGGAAAAATCTTTTCCATGCAAGGTGTCGAGTGAGGGGGAATGTTTGTTCGATGATAATTGATTCGGGTAGTAGTGCATATGTGGTGGCCAAACCTTGGTTTCACAATTAGGATTACCTACCTCAATACATCCTCATCCTTACCGATTGCTATGGTTAAACAAATATGGTGAATTGAAGGTTGTCAAACAAGTGTGGATCAAGTTCAAAGCGGGAGATTATCAAGATGAGAGGATGTTCGATGTGATACCGATGCAAGCTTGTCATTTGCTATTGGGTCGACCATGGCAGTATGATCGGTCGGTAATTCATAACGGGCAATCCAACACTTACACTGCTAAGCTCGGAGGAGAGAGTTTCATACTCAAACCATAGTCTCCGAAACAAGTCAGCGAGGACTATAAAAGAATGAAGGAATTGAAAGATACGGCCAAAACTAAGTCTCCGGTTGGGACAAAAATTGTGGCCGAAGACAGACCTTCACCGCCCAAGGTAAACAATATTTGTGCAATCATGCAACCGGGTGAGTATCTACGAGTCAAAGACAACGGTCAGTTGATGATTTGCCTCGTGCACAAGGGTATCTTTTTAAGCTCCAATGATGATTTTTCTAACGATAACCCTTTGCCTAGTGCTGTACAAAGTATTTTACAGGACTTCGGAGACATGTTTCCTAAAGAAATGCCAGGTGGATTACCTCCATTGAGAGGAATCGAGCATCAAATTGACTTCGTATCGGGGTCTCAAATCCCCAACAAACCTGCATACCGGTGTAATCCCGAAGACACAAAAGAACTCTAAAGGCAGGTGGATGAATTGCTGAACAAGGGTCTTGTTCAAGAGAGCTTGAGTCCTTGCACCATTCCTATTATCCTTGTCCCGTAGAAAGATGGAACATGGTGAATGTGTGTTGATTGCCGAGCAGTCAACAAAATCACGGTAAAGTATCGTCATCCTATCCCTCGATTAGATGACATGCTAGATGAGTTAAGTGGTTCTTCATGCTTTTCGAAGATAGATCTTCGGTCCGGTTACCATCAGATCCGAATAAAATCTGGAGATGAGTGGAAAACCGCATTCAAGACCAAATTCGGTCTCTATGAATGGTTATTTATGCCTTTTGGCCTCTCTAACGCACTGAGCACATTCATGCGCTTGATGAACCATGTGCTAACACGTTCATAAATAAATTTGTTGTTCTGTACTTTGACGACATACTTGTTTATAGTAAATCTGTGGATGAACATGTCGAACACTTAAGGCTAGTGCTTGAAACCCTTAGAGTAGAGAAGTTATATACTAACTTCAAGAAGTGTGCCTTCTGTGTTGAGCGTGTAGTCTTTCTAGGATTTGTTGTGAGTGCTAATGGTGTTGAAGTCGATGAGTCAAAAGTCGAGGCTATAAAAGATTGGCCGACTCCAACCTCGGTATCTCAAGTTCGTAGCTTCCATGGGTTAGCTAGCTTTTTTACTGAAGGTTTGTTCGTGACTTTAGCACCGTGGCAGCTCCGTTAACCGAGCTGGTAAAAAAAGACCATCCATTTGTGTGGGGAGAGTCCCAAGAGAGGGCTTTCCAAGAGTTGAAATGAAGGCTTAGCTCTGCCCCGTTGTTACAACTCCCTGACTTCGGCAACGCATTCGAGGTTGAATGTGATGCGTCCGGAATTGGGATCGGAGGAGTGCTTATGCAAGAATCGAAGCCGATTGCTTACTTCAGCGAAAAGCTTAAGGGTGCAACCTTGAATTACTCGACGTATGACAATGAGTTGTATGCCCTCGTTCAAGCACTCGCCCATTGGCAACATTATTTGTGGCCGAGAGAGTTTGTGATTAAAAGCAATCATTAGTCTTTGAAACATCTCCGAGGCCAGGAGAAGAAGACATGCCAAGTGGGTGCAATTCATTGAGAGCTTTCCCAATGTAATTCATTATAAAAAGGGAAAAGACAAGTTGTGGCCGATGCGCTATCAAGGAAATTTGCCTTAGCGACTACTCTCGCCTCGAGGCTCATGGGATTCAAAAGCATCAAGTCGATGTATGAAGATGATCCCAAGCTGAAAAGCGTCCATGACACAATCTTGAGTGGCCGAATGGTTGAGAAATATCAGTGGCACGACGGCTACCTCTTCAAGAATTGGAGGGTTTGTGTGCTTGTGTCATCGTGGAGAGAGCTTTTGGTTCGTGAAGCTTACTCAGGAGGCTCGATGGGACACTTCGGTGTCGACAAAACTCTTGGGATCTTGACCGAGCAGTTCCATTGGCCAAAAATACGAAGAGATATGGAAAAGCTTTGCAATGCTTGTATAGATTGCAAGAAAGCTAAATCGAGGTCCAACCCTCATGGTTTGTACACTCTGTTACCTGTTCCTAATAGACTGTGGGTTGATATATGCATGGATTTTGTTATGGGGTTACCGAGGTCGGGGGGTGGACATGATAGCATCTTTGTCGTAGTCGATCGTTTTTCCAAAATGGCTCACTTCATTTCTTGCAAGAAATATGATGATGCACAATATGTAGCTACTTTATTTATTGCTAATGTGTTGAAATTACATGGTGTGCCTCGTACTATTGTGAGTGATTGAGATTCTAAATTCTTGAGTCATTTTTGGAAATATCTATGGGGTGCCCTTGGCAGCAAGTTACTATTCTCGACGTCTCACCATCCTCAGACTAATAGACAGACCAAGGTAGTCAACCAAACCTTGGGAGCTATGCTTCAAGCTATGACCAAAGGTAAGGTCGGAAACTGGGCTGATCGTTTTCCTGTGATGGAATTTGCATACAATCGAACAGTGCATCGAATGATTGGAATGACTCAGTTTGAATATGTGTATGGTTTTAATGCTTTAATTCCACTTGATTTACCCTCATTGCCTTGAGATTCTATTATTGATTTTGAAGGTACTTGCCAAGCCATTGCTTTGATCGAGTTGCATGCCAAGGTGAAGAAGAACCTCGAGGAAGCTTATGCCAAAGTGGAAACGAAGAAAAACAAGGGGCGCAAGAAGTTGGAATTAAAGAGGGGAGATTGGGTGTGGGTTCACTTCCGAAAGGAACGATTTCCGAACCAAAGGAAAGGAAAGATGGCTCCTCGAGGGGATGGTCCGTTTTAAGTGCTGAGCAAAATCAACAGCAATGCTTATGTGGTCGACCTCCCAAGTGAGTATAATGTGTCCAACACCTTTAATGTCGCTGACTTAACTCCTTGTGTTGTAGGCCAAGCATCGAAGATTGAGGAAGGCTCGATTTTGAGAATGAAATCTTCTCAAGAAGGGGAGGATGATGCAGCCCGAACACGTGCTAATCAAGTGTTCAATCCATCGAGGCTGATGACACGAAGCCACGCCAAGTTATTGCACGATGTTCACATTCAATTGGCGTGGTCGAGAGAAAGCAACCGTTTCGAAGTTGATAAGCAACCGTTTCGAAGTTGATTGGCCGAGCTCAACATTCGAAGGCTTCATCTACAAGCTTGAGCTCGAAGAAGGGAGCGACCGAACACCCAACCGAACACTCAAAATCGACGCTGAAGAGTAAAGCAAACAAACAACCGAAGGGAGAGCGTCCGAGTTCAAGTGTTCGAATTCAAGTGTTCGACTGAAGGAGTGTCCGAACACTCAGCTTATTCAGCCCTGCGTGGCTTACTCTTATTGGTCGTCTGAGACCGATTTACTATTTTGCCCTTAGTATTGCCTATATAAACCTCATTTCATTTCATTTGTAGACACCTAGTTTTTGAATGAATGTTAAACATAGTTGATGCTATTGAGACTCCGATGAGAGCCAAACCTGGGATTTTATAAGAACTTGTGTCATTCGGTGTAATCATTTAAACAAATTCTACTTTGGTCATTCAATTTGTAAGAAGCATGAGTTCTTCTTGAGGTTTGTTGCTTAGCATAGGTGCATCTCCTTGTTCTTCCGTTGTTTGAACCAAGACCAGTTCCTCGAATTCATTCTAACGAAGCAAGAGATTTGTCTTGCTTCTATCTTTATTTTCCGCTGATTTTGTCTTCGGTTGCTAAGCTTAATTTTCACCGATTTAGCTTGCACCACGATTTTAGCCCGTATGAGAACGGGTATTTTTGCGCTCCGATACAGAATGTCGTTGCTTGTTTGCTCGAGTATTTTAAGATTTTCTAGCACTATGAGAGCTGGCATCCCCACCGACATGTAGGTGCAAATTTGTTGATTGACGAATTCAACTTACGAATAATGCCTGATGGCTGAGCTAGACGTTATCTAGCTCTAAGCGAGTAGTTTACCCTGCTTTTGTAGCAAAAAGTGGGTGTATTACTTCAACTTAAGTCTGGTCGGGGCTATGAATAGTTGGATCGTAGATGGATCTGAATTGTAATAGTATAAATAACTAAGTAAAATAGTAGTTTTATTGATAAATAGGGCGCTGAGCCGTATGAAACATAAAGAACGGACCTAAGGGCCCGTTATGAGATAATGACAATTATTAAAGAAACAATAGAGGAGAAAATACATGTCTCAAGTATGTTGGCTTTGTTGGCCTTTCAAGAGTAGTACTTTTAAAGTTATGTGATTTTCCAATTGTTTGGAATGGATGTCCCCTTCATGTCTTCAAGAACATACGCACCTTTTCCAGCTATGCCTAGGACTATGTAAGGTCCTTCCTAGTTTGGAGCTAATTTGCCTGCGCTAGCCTCCTTGGTGCTTTGAGTAAATTTGCGAAGGACGAGATCTTCTATGTTGAAAGAACATAGGTTAGCCCTCGCATTGTAATACTGCTCCACCCGTTGCTTCTGTGCTGCGAGGCGTATAGCCGCTATCTCCCGTTGTTCGTCCAAGGTGTCAAGTAAAGCCTTCAAAGCCCCGTTGTTTGACTCTTCCTCGGCAAGCGGACGTTGTAGGCTGCATTCTCCGATTTCTAATGGAATCATTACTTCCGTTCCATATGTTAACAAGAATGGAGTTTCCCCCGTACTGGCTTTGGGCATAGTGCGGTAGGCCCATAAAACTCCTGGTAGTTCCTCCGGCCACTTTCCCTTGGTTTTCTTGAGTCGCTTCTTCAGGCTTTCAACGATTGTTTTGTTTGAAGATTCGGCTTAACCATTGGACAAATGATGATAGGGCGTTGAGGTTATTCTCTTTATCTCCTATTCCTCTAGGAAAGCAGTAATCTTGTCGCCCACAAATTGAGGTCCATTATCGCAAGTGATCTCTGCTGGGATGCCGAAACGGCACATGGTGTTCTTCCATATAAATTGTATCACCTCATTTTCTGGATTCTAGCATAGGCCACGGCTTCGACCTACTTGGTGAAATAGTATGTCATAATAAGCAAATACTTGACACCGCCGGGTGCTTTGGGCATGGGACTTACGATATCCATTCCCCATTTCATGAACGACTAAGGGGCTATTATCGAATGTAACAGCTTCGCTGGCTGATGAAGTATATGGGAAAATCGACTGTCACATGAACGGATGAACTTGCTCGCGTCGTCTTCCATTCGGGGGCAGAAGTAGCTCGCCCTAATTCAAGCTAGAGATCGTCCGCCGGAGTGGTTTCCGCATTGCCCCTCATGAATTTTCCTTAGCGTGTAATCAATTTGAGAAGGTCCTAGACATTTAGCCAAAGGGCCGCTAAACATCCAGCGATGCAACTCCCCGTTGATCATGCAATATCAAGCTGCTTGGACTCTCAGCTTTCTGCTTTCCTTTTTGTCCCCTCGGAGTATTCCCTTGTCGAGGTATTCAATGTTCGAGTGTCGCCAATTGATGTGTGAGTATTTTTTTTTTACTTTAACTCGCTTAAACTTTTGTCTTTGAATCCAAAAGCGACCAATCTATAGGAAAGATTGATGTATTTTGCTTGGTTTCAGACGTTAAAGCCTTACAAAGGGAGAAGAAACCAAAAAGAGCAAGAAACCCAAGAAAAGTGATCAAGTTCAAGAAAAGCTACAGAAACAATCAAGTGGCGGCCGCCCATGCTAAGGGCGACCGCCCCTTCCTTGGATGGGAACACCATGCCAAGCTAGGCGATAAAAGAGGCCCCTGCCCTCTAGAGAGAAGTTGAGTGCATGGGAACCTTGTCAGGATGCGACCGCCTATGCAAGGGGCGGGCGCGCCGCTGTATCTTGCAAGGAAAAGATGCTGAAGAAGAGGCGGCCACATGCTCTTGCTGCTCACTGCCCTCTCATGGAAAGGAAAAAAAGGCAGTTTCCCAATCAAGGACAATCTCCCTCTCATACAACTTCAAAAAAGGGCGTTAGGCCATGTCCAAGAGGCCGTAGCCCTTTCGCCTGGTCCAGCTCCAAGAATGCAGCCTTCTACCAAAAGGGCTACAGCGCAACCTGCAAATGACAATTTTATAATTACTTTTAGCAAACAATATATATAGCTAGAAGTAGGTTTTTCAAAGGATCTTACATTTTACTTTACGTGAGAGGCAAGATAGAGACAAAAACACCATTACTTCTTGGTCAAGCCTTCTTGTATTGTGAAAAACAACATCATTGTTTGTAAGAACCATTTCTACTTTACTAATTTAATGCATATTCCATTACTTTCAAGTCTTGAATCATTACTTAGTATGAGTAGCTAAATCAACCACTAGGGTGCTAACAAAACTCTAGTCCAATAATCGAATGAGTATAGCAAAATAAGCTTCTAAGTTCTTAGGAATACCCCATTTCGCTACTTTTGATTCCATTACAACAAATTGAGGTGTACAACTCAAGTTGAGCCCAATAGTACTAGATTTAGACCGAGAGAGTTAATCTAGGAATGGGAAGTATAGTAACGGGGTACCGGGTGTAGGCGTGTTGCATTTACCCCGGGTTAACGTGTTGAACACCGAGAAGGGGATACCTTACTTGGGACTAGTTGCTAGCGCTTAAAGCATCAACTCTTAGCACCGAGAGGGCAAGAGTTGGTAGTCTCCACTCACCACCGAGAGGGGTGAGTTGAGTATATGCGAGAAAGGTCCATTGGGTGACCTTGGTGTGAAGAAGCTTAGAACTACATCCATTTGGTTAGAGGGCCAGGGGAAGTTAGTATCCTAGTATTTCTCTCATTGTCAACTTAGCTTTAATTTACCATTACTTAGGAATAGTTTCAATTACTCTAAATTTTAGGATTAACTTACTAAAACCATTGAACTCGAGCAAATCCAACTATATAGAGTCTCCTGCAAGTCCCGGTGTTCGATCCTTACAATTGACTAGGGCAATTGTGACCCCTCACCCTTAATCGGGTCGTGCCACGATTTGGCACCGTTGTCGGGCACTTCGGTAGACCATTTAGTTGACTTAGTTTAAGTTCTTGTTGTTAGTTAGCTTAATCTGAGCACTTTTTACTTTTGGTTTTGGTTTCTTTGACTTTGTAGGTATTTATCAAAAATGCCGCCAAGACAAGCAATTCCACCTAATCAAGTGGGAGGTGGGGTTAACCCACAATGAGATGACTCACCACCTCATTCTCCCCCAGTTAATGAAAATGTGGAGGATGTTGGTGTTGAAGACAATGTTGAAATGCTTGATGGAGAGCATGGAGATGGAGCATAACTGAATGCTCAAGCTTAAGGAGGTCGAGGAGCTAGAAGAAATGCAAGAAGGGAGCAAGTCAATGTTGATGGTTTTTGTGGAGCCATCGTGCCTCCACCCATCAGAACCACGACTAACTTCTAAATGCCATCGGCTGCTATGAATTCACTTGACAATCGAGGGTTGTTTGGAGGAGAAGAAGAAGAGGAGAATCCTAATAAACACCTCCAAACTTTTCATGAAATTTGCACTCTTAACAAGCATGTCAGTGTAACCGATAATGCTTTTCGCCTTAAGCTTTTCCAATTCTCTCTAAAAGGAAAAGCTAAGGCTTGGTTTGATGGATTGCCAAAGAGGAGTATTCACACTTGGGATGAGTTGGTGAAGGTTTTTCTTGATGAGTATTTTCCACCGGGTACATTTTTGGACTTGAGAGATGATATATATTATTTCCAACAACAAGTGGGTGAGCCATTCCACAAAGGATGGGATAGATTTCTCAAGCTCATTCATTCTCTTCCCGGTCATAGTTTTTAGGATAGAGTTTTATTGGAGACTTTATATAGAGGTCTTGATGACAACAACCAAACAACCATAAACCATGTTGCTCAAGGAGTCTTAATGGAGGGTACTTTTCAACAAGCAATCGACCTCATCAACAAGGTCACAAAGCAATCAAGAGCACGAAAGTCAAGAGTAAGAAGGTTGGGTACATATGATCCCAACAATGATGCAATGACAAAGGCAATTGAATCTCAAGAAGAAAGAATTGCTCAACTTGTCACAACGGTTGAGTTGCTTGCAAAGAGCCAATTGAAGAAAAATCAAGAACCCGCAAAGCAAGTGAATGCCGCTGATATTCTTCCTAAAGAAGTTCATCATGGTGCAAATTATTCATATCAACCATATCCTATGAGTTATGCTCCATCGGGATATGTTCCTATGGGTTATGCTCTGCCGGGATATGTCCCTTTGGGGTTTGTGCCTCAAGGATAAGAAGGGAAAATGCCAACCCAAGGTGGCCAAGAGCAAGATGAGGAGACAAATTATGTTAATTCTTATCAAGGCCAAAGACCTCCATACAATCAATAAGGCTATCAAGCTCAAGGCCAATGGAAGCCTTATAATCAATGGGGCAACACTCGTAAGTGGAATGGTACCAATCAAGGGAGAGAGCAAAATGAAAATCCAAGAGGCCCTAATGAATCTCAACAAAATTCAAGCAATCCAAAAGAATTCAAGGTTGAAAGGAATGATGGAGAAGATGTTGAAGCTCCAAGAAGACAATTCAGGTGGCATAAAGGATATCAAGCAAATCATGCAATCACATTCGACTTCTATCAAGTCTCTTGAATCTCAATATAACTAATTGTCTCATCAAGTGAATCAAAGACAACAAGGAGCATTTTTGAGTTATATGATGGTGAATCCTAAGAGGCATGGTAAAGATCAAGTAATGGCTATCATTACTAGAAGTGGAAAAACTTGGGATGATCCCAAGATGTTCGGTGATAGTATAAGAATTGGGCTTGAAGAGGTAGAGGAAGAAGCGGAGATCTTGAGTGATGAAGTAGATGATGAGAATGGAATTGAAGAAGAGGTGGAGCCCCAAAATGTCCAAGAAAAAGAAGTTCCTTTTGAAGAGGAAACTCCACTACCAAAACCCACAACTACCGAAAAAGCCACCAAAGAAACCCCAATACCCAAAGAAGCCATTCCTACTAAAACCACTATACCAAACCCACTACACCATTCCCTCAAAGAAATGAAAGATTGAGAAGAGCCGATCATGCCAAGAAAGTTTGGGAGAAGATTGTTTCTACATCTATCAACCTTTCTTTGGTTGATGCTTTAGGGCAAATGCCGGATGTGGCAAAGTTTATGAGAGATTTGGTGACAAAGAAGAGATTTTCAAAATTTGAAATCGTCAAAGTCACTCACTGATGTAGTGCAATTATGTCTCATGTGATACCAATGAAGATGGAAGACCCTGGTGCATTCACTATACCATGTACTATTGGGGGAAGACACTTTGAGAAAGCATTATGTGATTTGGGGGCAAGCATCAATCTTATGCCCTATGCCATTTACAAAACATTGGGAGGAAAAGAACCAATACCAACCTCAACAAATCTTCAAATGGCCGATCGTTCTATGAAAAGGCCGATTGGGGTGGTTGATAATGTGTTTGTGAAGGTAGATCGTTTTATCTTCCCGGAGGATTTTGTTATCTTGGATTGTGCCATTGATTATGACATCTCAATTATTCTTGGGAGACCATTCTAGGCTACGGGAAGAGCATTGTGTGATATGGAGAAGGGGTAGTTGACATTTAGATTCAATGGAGAGAAAGTGGTGTTTCTTATTTGAAAGTCAGTGAGGCAATCGGTTGAGGATGCATCATGTTCTTATGTTGATGTAGTCGTGGATGCATTGGTCGAAAAGGAGAGCTTAACAAGGGAATTTGATGCATTGGCATCAGCGTTATGGAATATGGATGTTGATGATGAAGAAAGTGTGAAGCAATGTGTCCTAGCATTGGAAGGATTTTGTACTATGCAAGAAGTTGAAAACCTTCGGTTGAGCATCAATGATTGTTGAACCCAGCCATGTAAGAAGTTGTTAAGAAGGAGATCATAAAGTGGTTGGATGCGGGTGTTGTAGAATCTTTATCCGATAGTGAATAGGTATCACTGGTCCAATGTGTGCCCAAGAAGGGAGGTATGACGGTTGTGCATAATAAGAAGGGTGAAGCCATTTCCACTAGGACCGTGTCCGGGTGGAGAGTTTGCATGGACTATCGCAAGCTCAACAAAGCTACAAGAAATAATCATTTTTCCATTTCGTTTATAGATCAAATATTGTATAGGTTGTCCGGGAAGGCTTATTATTGTTTCCTTGATGGGTATTCCAGGTACTACCAAATCTCTATTGAAGCGGAAGATCAAGAGAAAACAACCTTCACTTGTCCTTATGGGACATTTGCTTTCAAGAAGATGCCCTTTGGTCTTTGTAATGCACCCGCCATATTCCAACGGTGCATTCTTGCTTTATTCCATGATATGATGGAAAACTTTTTAGAAGTATTAATGGATGACTTTTCCGTAGTTGGTGATTCATTAAATAATTGTTTACAAAACCTAGATTTGGTACTTGAAAGATGTGAAGAAACGAAGTTGGTGCTTAATTGGGAAAAAAGCCACTTCTTGGTGGAAGAAGGAATTTTTTTGGGACAAAAGGTGTCCAAGCGGGTAATAGAGGTGGATCAAGCCAAAATTGATGTGATTTCCAAACTTCCACCTCCCACTACCGTGAAGGGAGTGAAAAGTTTCCTTGGTCATGCGAGCTTTTATAGAAGATTCATCAAGGACTTCTCGAAGATTGCCCATCCCCTATGCAAGTTGCTTGAAAAATAGGCTAAATTTGTATTTGATGATGATTGCCTCAAAGCATTTGAAGAATTGAGAAGAAGGTTCACTACCGCACCCATTATTGTGAGTCCTAATTAGGAATTGCTCTTTGAATTGATGTGTGATGCAATTGATATGGCTCTTGGTGCCGTGTTGGGTCATAAGGTTGAAAAGATTTTTCACCCTATTTACTATGCTAGTAAAACCACGAATGAAGCCTAACTGAACTACAGGGTCACCGAGAAAGAGTTTTCAGCGGTGGTGTATGCATTTGAGAAATTTCGAGCTTATTTAATGGGGTCCAAGGTGGTTGTTCATACCGACCACTCAACCATTCGCTACTTGATGAGTAAGAACGACTCCAAACCCCGCTTGATCCGGTGGATACTATTGTTTCAAGAGTTTGATGTTAAAGTGAAGGAGAGAAAAGGCACCGAAAATCAACTGGCCAGCAACTTGTCAAGATTGGAAGAATGGGGAGACCTCACGAAGATGGAGAAATTAATGATTGTTTCACGGATAAAAGGGTACTTGCAGTAGGTTTGGAGAAAATACCATGGTATGTGGAGATTGCCAATTTTGTGATTTGTGGAGATTTGCCCGATGACTATTCGTACAATCAAAGGAAGAAGCTCATGAAGGATGCTCGTCATTACTATTGGATGAACGTTATTTGTTTATAATTTGTGCGGATGGGATGATTCAGAGATGTGTTCCGGATGTTGAGCAATAGGAGACTATAAACGGATGCCACTCTTCATCATATAGTGGGCATCATGGTGGCATTAGAACTGCCTCAAAGATCTTGGAGTGTGGATTCTATTGGCCTACAATCTATAAGGATGCTCATGCATTTGTGAAAGGTTGTGATAGATGCCAAAGAGTCGGGGGTGCGTCAAGGAAACATGAAATGCCTCAAAATCCTATCATGGAAGTAGAATTATTTGATGTATGGGGTATTGATTTTATGGGTCCATTCGTAAGCTCAGATGGAATAAAGTACTGATAAGGATCAAAACGCGGAAAGTAAAAGATAAAGAGCGAGACGTAACTCGATCGATAATCTCAAGTAGCAACGGAGAACTTGTTCCGTTACACCCCGAGAGAATGTCAAGAACACCTACACTAGGCAACTACCCTCGAGCTAATGTGAGCACGCAAGTAGAATGATCGGGGGGGATTGGAATTCATCTAGATCCGCTAGAGGAAGAACAAGTCCCATCAAGGTTTCATTCATTCAATCAAAGAGTTCAACTCTCAATACAAATATTTGTTTAATCATCAAAGTTAGCTAATGAAATAAACTAGCAATCTAGCTATTTATAGGTGTTGTTAGACACCCTTTGAAAGGTCTAAAATGCCCACACTTAGGCTTAGGAATTAAAGGACCACGTAGGGTCAAAATAGTCATAACATAGCTAGAAATCTCGTGCTTCAGCATCCCGGGCGGAGCGCCCAAAATTGGGGTGGAGCGCCCGCAATTTGCAAAAGTTAGGCAGTGGGGTGGCCCGGGCGGTCCGCCTTGAATTGGGGCGGAGCGCCTCAGCTTAGCCTTCTTCAGGTGGAGCGCCTAGAATGCCAGGCGGGGCGCCCAAAGCACTGGGCTGCTCCTCTTGTGCCCTAATCACCCGGTATGGCTTCCAATTGCTTCCTTCTTCTAGTCCCTTCCTCACCAAGTGTAGGTGTACTCCTTGGATCTCCTTAGCTTGGCTCCGAGTGAAGGGTCTTGTAGGGGTTGGGGTCTTATCATCCTCCCCTTCTTGAGAGGATTTCGTCCTCGAAATTGAAGCATCATTCACGATCTCTTCATCTTCATTCACGACCTCTTCATTACCTACACCCAAAGGAACCAAGTCACAAACATTGAAAGTATTAGAAACTTGATACTCACTTGGCAAGTCGACCACATAAGCATTGTTGTTTATCTTGGAAAGCACTTGGAATGGGCCATCTCCACGGGGTGCCAACTTCCCTTTCCTAAGGTTTGGAAACCTTTCTTTCCGGAAGTGCACCCACACATAGTCACCCTTCTTGAGTTCCACCTTCTTGCGACCTTTGTTCTTCTTGGAGGCAACCTTAGCATAAGCTTCCTCCAAATTCTTCTTGGCCTTAGCATGTAACTCCATCAAAGCCTTGGCTCTAGCTTTACCTTCAAAATCAACAACCTTTTCCCTTGGAAAAGGGGTTAGATCAAGGGGAATCAAGGGGTTAAAACCATAAACACATTCAAAAGGAGTCATACCAATCATGCTATGCAATGTACGATTGTAGGCAAACTCCATTAGAGGCAATCTATCAATCCACGTCCCGGCCTTACCTCGGGTCATGGCCCTAAGAAGAGCACCCAAGGTTCGGTTGACCACTTCGGTTTGGCCATCGGTTTGTGGGTGGTGGGACGTGGAAAACAAGAGCTTGGTGCCTAAAGCACCCCATAAACTTCGCCAAAAATGGCTTAGGAACTTAGTGTCCCTATCACTCACTATAGTTTGAGGCACACCATGTAGCTACGTGTGCTAACCATTGTATCTACATAGCAAATAAAAGGAATAACATAGTTAGGTGAAATGAAAACAGCTTCTAAGAGAATTACACATGGTAAGGTGCAGATACATTGTTATATGTGTAGACATATAATAATATGTGTACACATATAACAATATGTGTACACATCAAGAATATGTGTAAAATAGTAGTGCATTTTTTAAACTTGTGTTCACACGTCAAGAATATGTGTACACATAAAATAATATGTGTACATATATAACATTATGTGTACACGTTTGGAATATGTGTAAAATTAATAAACCCTTTTTTTAACTTCTGTGTACACACATCAAGAATATGTGTACACATAAGGATATATGCGTACACATAAACAATATGTGTACAGATCAAGAATATGTGTACAGATCTTGCAGATCTATGCCCATTTTTTTAGATATACACTCATCTTTTGTTTACACATATGCAAAGATGTGTACACATTTGCAAATATGTTTACACATATTTCTGATGTTTACACATAATTTTTTTGTTCGAATCGAAGTCGCGATATAATTCAGTGTATTCTGAGTTTTCAAAACGAACTTGCACCAGAAAATCCATATACAAACTCAGAAAATGCACCAGAAAATGAACTCAGACCAGAAAACGAAACAAGATTTTTTAAACGAACTATATTCTTATTTTTTCTTTAAAAAAGTTCAAAAACTACCTGTTTTTACTTGATGAATGGAAATATGCAACAATCGGTTTAATTCCACCACAAATTTGACGGAATCAAAGAAAAAACGAACAAATTTTGACGATGAACAGTGGGTTTTTTGAAAACTGAAGAGAGAGAAATGGGTGTAGTTGAAGAGCTTTTGTGAGAAATGGGGAAATGGGATTTGCAGAAGAGAGTGAGTGTATATATATATTGTACAAGTTTGCCCCACCTGTTGCCCCACCTGTTGCCCCACTCTTGTACTTCTCGGCCAGCTGTTTGCCCCACTTGTGTGATTATCAAGTTTTAATATTTGCAAAATAGTCCCTCCCCCTCTTAATCAGCCCCTTAATGATGCCAAGACAATAAAAGAAAGTGAAAAAGAAATTTGTGTCCCCTTTTATTCTTTAAAGACTTGAGAGGTCCCTTCACCTCTTTCTTCACAAATAACTTGATATTTTTAAGTATAAAACTTAACTAATTACATATTAAAAAAATGTCCTATTGTCTTATGTCATATCAATATAGACAACTTAAATCGTTGGAAACAGAGGGCCTCATTTAGTGGGATAAGTTGAGGAATAACCAATTTTGTACATGTTAAGAAATTAATATTCATTATTTTAAAGTTAATTGAAATTTAGCCACTTATAGCAAGTGGGATGAAAATTCACCAAGAGCCTGTTTCAGTGAGCTGATGAGAAGTAGGTGATTAAAAGTAGCGGGCTAAAAGTAGCTGAAACTGAGAAATAAGTATTTGGGTAAAAGTACTGAAAATTGAAAATAATTTGATAAAATAATTAATTTAAATTTAGGGCTCCTGTTTAAAAGGTACTTTTAGAATAATTAAAATTATTAGATAAAATAGAATAAAAAACTTGGTTAAATGCAAACAGCTTATAAGCTAGGTCATCAGTTAGGATTTCCTTACTTATGACTTATTTTAGCTAATAAGCACAACACTTATAAGCACTTTTTGAAGTTACAAAAAACACTTTCAAACAACTTATAATTTTGTAAAAAAAAAAAAAAATACTTATAAGCTCCCAAGTAAGCTCTAAACATAAAAAACAACCTTCTCCCATGTTCCTTCAACTCTTCTCCCTCTTCTTCAATACAACTTTTGCCTTTTATTCTTTAATACGAAAATAATCAGTGCAAACTCAAGAAAAAAATAAAGATCAAAGAATAAACAGTTCAAACTCCAAAAAATAAATCAAGATCAAGGAATAATCAGTGCAAACTCTAGGAAAAAGATATTCAGATCAATGAATAATCATGTAAACTCTAGGAAAAAGATATTCATATCAAGGAATAATTAGAATAATAATAAATAAAAACCCCATAATAATATACCAGACTTTGATATTTCAACAAGTGAAAATCTCAGTATATTATCCTGGGTTTTGAACTTGAATAAGTGAAATCTCCATGAAATTTTTCTTGAGTTTTGAACTTGAGTTAGTAAAATTTCCAGTAAATTAGCCTGGAGTGTAAACTTGAACAAGTTACAATATCAGAAAATTATTCTGAAGCTTGAACCTGATATCCAGATAATATTCTGAAGTTTGAAGAAACTTGAAATTTTAGAATAGTGAGTCATGGTATAGAGGAGAAAACAGAATAGAGATGACATCTGTGAGGCTTCTCGGATCAATTCTTCAGATCTATTTCTACAAACTGAAATTAGACCGAAAATTTTGTAGGAAGAAACAGTAAGGAAATGGAATTTGTTTTCCTACCAAGTTTATTTTGCAGAGAGAATCATGCTTTATGGTTCCAAGAAAAGTGACATATATAAATTCATATAAAGGCAAGGGTATTTTTGTCCTTCCACTTATATTTTAGGAAGAATTGGCTATTTCTCAAATAATTTGTAAGGTTTGGCTATAATTTTCTAATTGTTGGTAACTAGTGGCGGATGAAGAAATTTTTCCAAGGGAACTCAAAAAATATAGTTGTATATGAGACTCGAATTAAGGACCTTCATCATAAATTTGATACCCCTCTACCACTAAGCTAGATGATCCTTTGTTACTAAGGAGACTCAAACTAGTATATATCCCTATAAAAATAAATTTTTACCTTTATACGCAGTGTAATTTTTCAACGAAAGGGTACCAATTGATATCCCTTCAATACTACTAGGTCCGCCCCTGATGATAACAACGGCCAACCGATCAAATTTTTACTCATTTAGCAACTGATGTGCAATACGGGTAAAGTGCAAAACTATGACACCATAGGAAGTGATTTGTCTTTTTGACCCTGTTAAAAGTGATTTTGCAAGAATGACCTCCATTAAGTTTAGTGAATAAATTTCGGACAAAAATATCCCTACGAAATCTTATGATGACGCCCGCATCCCATCCTATCTTTCTCGAGACAGTACTTAACTTTGACCCCCTCTTGCATAGGCAGCACTTGCCTTTTAAACTTTTCTCACATTCTCCAAGATAACTTGAAGTGTTGTCTGGGCAAAACTTGCCCCTTCAATCTTTTTCCACATTCCCACAAGCAACATTTGTCTTTTGATATTTTTCGCAGAGACAGTACTTATCGATTCATAACTGTGTTGCCTCCGAATAAAATGGAGGCTATATAGTACTAAAACATCCTTAAGTGGAGATGAAAAGCCAACACCAAGCGTTTGTGAGGCTACATGGTGAAATATTTTGGAGCAAAACTCAATTCATAATGGTCCAACATCAGCCCATTGAACGAGTATTCATGTTTTCAAAATTTTGCAACGTAACCACTCAACTTTGTAAAATTTTCACCCACAGGCCATTTTTATTACTGGTATTTAGTTTGAAGCTATTTTTTTTTATTGGTCTTACATGAGAGGTCACTTTTTGGAACTTCAATCTTTGTGGGCTGAAGTTCAAACCTTGTGGGTTGAACTTCATGCCTAAATTATGAAGTTTCAACTTCAATCTGTAAGGGCTGAACTTTTAGGTATAGATGCGTAATTTCAACCCTTGTGGGCTGAAGTTGAACTTCAATCCTTGTAGTGGGCTGAAGTTGAAGTTCAATCCTTGTTGGCTGAACTTGTTTGAAGTTCAACCTAAAAGAATTGAAGTTCCAAAAAGTAGCCTCTCATATAAAATCAACAAAAAAAGTGGCCTCAAACCAAAGACCACTGCCAAAAGTGGCCTTTGGTGCACTTCGCCCCTCAACTTTAGACCACGAGATCTGGAGTAGAGGCCCTAGGATTCAAATTCGCTCAACTTCAAATCAAAAGTTTATAGTTGAGATTTGAAACCAAAAAATGAAAAAAGTATTGATATAAATTGCACCTAAAATTAAGATTTCAAAGACTAAATTGAGGCCAAGTTTAAGTCTGGGTTTGAAGTTATGCTTACCATTGGGGCTAACTTTTACAAAGTAGTCTGACTTGCAAAGTATGTCCAAAAGTGACTGGATCGTGCTTTACCGGTGGCAGTTCTAGTTCTTTTGCTAGCATTTTCAGACGTCTCGCTTCTTCCATCGGCCTTCCTCTTGCCAACCCTGTTACTGATACCACTAGAGGAAGCTACATGTTGGGCATCATCACATTTCTTACACGGAATGAAATGAGCCATCTTTGAGAACCTATCTACGACAACAAAGATGCTATCGTGGCCCCCCTAGTCCTTGGTAATCCCATGACAAAGTCCATTGATATATCCAACCACGGACTAGTAGGTACGGGGAGAGGGGTGTATAACCCATGAGGGTGGGTTTTAGATTTGGCACGTTTGCACTCAAGGAAATTAGTGCAAAATTTCTCCACATGCACCCTCATCTTCGGCCAATAGAATTGTTCTTGAAGAACGGCCAAAGTCTTTCTTATCCCAAAGTGACCCATGAGTCCTCCACAATGTGCCTCTTGCACGAGCAATTCCCTCCATGAGGACTCGGGTATGCACACTCTACCATTTTTAAAGATGAATCCATTAGACCATTGGTATTTTTCAACTCTCTCCCCTTTCTCTAGAGCATCATGGACACTCTTTAGCTTTGGATCATGAGCATACATCAATTTTTTATGTTTAGAGCTTACTTGGGAGCTTATAAGTATTTTTTTTTTACAAAATTATAAGTTGTTTGAAAGTGTTTTTTGTAACTTCAAAAAGTGCTTATAAGTGTTGTGCTTATTAGCTAAAATAAGTCATAAGTAAGGAAATCCTAACTGATGACCTAGCTTATAAGCTGTTTGCATTTAACCAAGTTTTTTATTCTATTTTATCTAATAATTTTAATTATTCTAAAAGTATCTTTTAAACAGGAGCCCTAAATTTAAATTAATTATTTTATCAAATTATTTTCAATTTTCAGTACTTTTACCCAAATACTTATTTCTCAGTTTCAGCTACTTTTAGCCCGCTACTTTTAATCACCTACTTCTCATCAGCTCACTGAAACAGGCTCTTGGTGAATTTTCATCCCACTTGCTATAAGTGGCTAAATTTCAATTAACTTTAAAATAATGAATATTAATTTCTTAACATGTACAAAATTGGTTATTCCTCAACTTATCCCACTAAATGAGGCCCTCTGTTTCCAACGATTTAAGTTGTCTATATTGATATGACATAAGACAATAGGACATTTTTTTAATATGTAATTAGTTAAGTTTTATACTTAAAAATATCAAGTTATTTGTGAAGAAAGAGGTGAAGGGACCTCTCAAGTCTTTAAAGAATTAAAGGGGACACAAATTTCTTTTCCACTTTCTTTTATTGTCTTGGCATCATTAAGGGGCTGATTAAGAGGGGGAGGGACTATTTTGCAAATATTAAAACTTGATAATCACACAAGTGGGGCAAACAGCTGGCTGAGAAGTACAAGAGTGGGGAAACAGGTGGGGCAAACTTGTACAATATATATATACACTCTCTCTCTTCTGCAAATCCCATTTCCCCATTTCTCACAAAAGCTCTTCAACTACACCCATTTCTCTCTCTTCAGTTTTCAAAAAACCCACTGTTCATCGTCAAAATTTGTTCGTTTTTTCTTTGATTCCGTCAAATTTGTGGTGGAACTAAACCGATTGTTGCATATTTCCGTTCATCAAGTAAAAACAGGTAGTTTTTGAACTTTTTTAAAGAAAAAATAAGAATCAGTGCAAACTCAAGAAAAAAATAAAGATCAAAGAATAAACAGTTCAAACTCCAAAAAATAAATCAAGATCAAGGAATAATCAGTGAAAACTCTAGGAAAAAGATATTCAGATCATTGAATAATCATATAAACTCTAGGAAAAAGATATTTATATCAAGGAATAATTAGAATAATAATAAATAAAAACCCCATAATAATATACCGGACTTTGATATTTCACCAAGTGAAAATCTCAGTATATTATCCTGGGTTTTGAACTTGAATAAGTGAAATCTCCAGGAAATTTTTCTTGAGTTTTGAACTTGAGTTAGTAAAATTTCCAGTAAATTAGCCTGGAGTGTAAACTTGAACAAGTTACAATATCAGAAAATTATTCCGAAGCTTGAACCTGATATCCAGATAATATTCTGAAGTTTGAAGAAACTTGAAATTTTAGAATAGTGAGTCATGGTATAGAGGAGAAAACAGAATAGAGATGACATCTGTGAGGCTTCTCAGATCAATTCTTCAGATCTATTTCTACAAACTGAAATTAGACCGAAAATTTTGTAGGAAGAAACAGTAAGGAAATGGAATTTGTTTTCCTACCAAGTTTAGTTTGCAGAGAGAATCATGCTTTATGGTTCCAAGAAAAGTGACATATATAAATTCATATAAAGGCAAGGGTATTTTTGTCCTTCCACTTATATTTTAGGAAGAATTGGCTATTTCTCAAATAATTTGTAAGGTTTGGCTATAATTTTCTAATTGTTGGTAACTAGTGGCGGATGAAGAAATTTTGCCAAGGGAACTCAAAAAATATAGTTGTATATGAGACTCGAATTAAGGACCTTCATCATAAATTTGATACCCCTCTACCACTAAGCTAGATGATCATTTGTTACTAAGGAGACTCAAACTAGTATATATCCCTATAAAAATAACTTTTTACCTTTATACGCAGTGTAATTTTTCAACGAAAGGGTACCAATTGATATCCCTTCAATACTACTAGGTCCGCCCCTGATGATAACAACGGCCAACCGATCAAATTTTTACTCATTTAGCAACTGATGTGCAATACGGGTAAAGTGCAAAACTATGACACCATAGGCAGTGATTTGTCTTTTTGACCCTGTTAACAGTGATTTTGCAAGAATGACCTCCATTAAGTTTAGTGAATAAATTTCGGACAAAAATATCCCTACGAAATCTTATGATGACGCCCTGATAAGCCTCAAATCGAGCTTAGAGTACTTACCATAAGAGCAGGGATTGGAGGATGCTAAGGACGCGAGGGCAAGAGCATTGGAGATGATTTGAAGTCGTTCCGGGTGATCAAAGCGCAAGAGGAAAAGGCCAGAGAACCAGGCGCCCCGCCTACACTTCAGGCGCCCCGCCCAGGAACCAAAGGGGCCAGGCGCTCCGCCCAGGGCCCTCCACTGCCCACTTTTTGAGGCGCTCCGCCCAAAACGCTGAGACACGGGATTTTTGCTAGTGTTTTGTCTATTTTGACCCTACGTGGTCTTTTATGTGTAATAAACTTGTAAGGGCTTTTATGACATTTCATTAGGAGTGTGGAACATCTATAAATACCACACTTAGTCATTCTATTAGGGAGCTAGTTTTGAAGATAGAATTGAGAAGATAGAATAGGCTTGGCCTTTCTTGTTGAAGCGTTGACTTCATGTATCTCTTACGTTGAATCCATGGTGGATCACCGCTAGTGTGAGTCCCGTTTAATGATTCAAGTCTCTTCTCCCTTTGAATCAATCTAATTGTTTAGTTTGATTCGTTCTTTCTTCTATTTCTATTCTCCCCAATCCCTTACTTTCTTGTTATCTTGTGATTGTTGCTTCTGCATCTTAGTTTATCGCTTCCGCCTATTTGGTTCTTATCATCTTGGTATCAGAGCAAGGCTCGGGTTTCGTTCTTACGAATCCACGTTCCTTGTTCATCCTATCTTTACTTTATTGTTATTGTTCTTGTTCTTGAAGAAAAGAAGAAAAACACAAAAAAAGTAGAAAAGTGAAAAAATACAAAAATTGGTGTAACTTTGTGGTGTGATCGATTCGTGTTATGGGTGTTATAGATTCTTGATCCTTGTGGAAAACCCGACGTTGGGGAACCAAAATTGTTTGGATTGGATTGATTTGAAAATTTGAAACCCCAAATTGTTAAACCCTCCCAAAACTCTTTGTTCTTGAGGAATTTGATTGATTTTGGATTGTGTGATTGTGGGGTTTTGGAATTGAGTACCGGGGTTTGTTCTCCAATGAAAAACAAACAAATAGAAACAAATTTCATGTGAATCGGAGTTGTATAACATCGATTTTGAAGAATCGAAATCCACTTTGAACCTTTGAAACCCTTGTTGAAAAACCCCAACTTGAAACTTTGAATCATGATTGAGCCTTGTTTGTTAGATGTTTGGGTGTGAAATGTATTGGGGTTTGGAGGTTATATCAATATTTAACTTTGGGTACCTTCAATTTGTGGAAAAAACGTTGAAATCGGACCCAAAATCGGCTTGGAATTGAGGAAAATCGGAGTTGGAAAAGCTGACCCGACCCCCCCAGGCGGACCGCCCACCCCCTAGGCGCCCCGCCTACCCACCCTCACTGCCTACCAAGGCAGACGGACCGCCCACCCACCCCAGGCGGACCGCCCAGTGTGCTGGGTGCTTGGTTTTGCTCCGTTTCATGGTTTTTTGTGTTTGTTTCGATTCCGAACCTCTTGGTTAGTGTTTCTAAGGTATTAGTCCTACTTTATTGACACTAATATTTGATCCTGAGGGTGTTGTGTGTCTTGGAGTCTTTACTTAAAGTCGTAGAATTTGCTTGCTTCAAGTGCGCATTAAATTAGCTTCCGTACATCGAGTCCCTTAAAACTCCATTCCGAACCATTACTTGGGTGCATTAGCTGATTGATCTTTCCATTGTGATTACTAAGAGACAAGAAGGTCTTGAGTGGAAAAAGGCTTGAGTGGTGAGAACAATAGAGTGTGGTCACAAAAGCCAACGACCTTGAGTGTATACACGAGTGGAAAGAAAATTGAGTGACATCTTTTGAGTGATACACGTGAGGGAGTGAATTTGTGAGGTCCTTGACTCTTTTGTTACAACTATGGCTTCGGATGATGATGATTGTGGAGGATATGACTCATGCGGAGATGATGGAGACTATGGTTCCTATGATGGTGATGATGGGTATTGCTATGACGATTCGGGGAACCAAGGCTCGTATGATGATGAAGTGGGTCACTATGTTGATTATGAAGATGAAGAAGACTATGGGGCTTGTGAAGATGAATGTGAAGAATCTTATGCTCCAAGTCAAGAATTCGAAGAGGGTGACGCTTCAAGGTATGATGATCCTACTTACTCTTCTTGTGATGAATTTGAACATGATGATAGTGACATAGAGAGGATGGATGATGAGGTTGATTATACGAATTGTGCATATGCATCTTCTCTTGGTGTTGCTTATGGTGAGCAAGAGGGTAGTTGATAAGAATCAAATACGCGGAAAGTAAAAGATAAAAGCGAGACGTAACTCGTACGATAATCTCAATTAGCAACGGAGAACTAGTTCCGTTACACCCCGAGAAGATGACAAGAACACCTACACTAGGCAACTACCCTCGAGCTAACGTGAGCATGCAAGTAGAATGATCGGGGGGGGGGGATTGGAATTCATCTAGATCCGCTAGAGGAAGAACAAGTCCCATCAAAGGTTTCATTCACTCATTCAAAGAGTTCAACTCTCAACACAATTGTTTGTTTAATCATCAAAGTTAGCTAATGAAATAAGACAAGCTACTAGCTATTTATAGGTGTTGTTAGACACCCTTTGAAAGGTCTAAAATGCCCACACTTAGGCTTAGGAAATAAAGGACCACGTAGGGTCAAAATAGTCTTAACATAGCTAGGAATCACGTGCTTCAGCAATCCGGGCGGGGCGCCCAAAATCCGGGCGCAAGATTTGTTCCATTTTGACCAGTAGGGTAGGCCGGGCGGAGCGCCTGGAAATGGGGCGGACCGCCTCAGCCTAGTTGTCTTCAGGAGGTGCGCCTGGAAGCTGGGGCGGAGCGCCCAAGGTGCTGGGCGGAGCGCCCATAACGCTGAGGTGTTCTCCTTGCGCTCTAATCACCCGGAATGGCTTCCAATTGCTTCCTTCTTCTAGTCCCTTCCTCGCCAAGTGTAGGTGTACTCCTTGGATCTCCTTAGCTTGGCTCCGAGTGAAGGGTCTTGTGGGGGTTTGGGTTGTGGGGGTTTGGGTCTTATCATCCTCCCCTTCTTGAGAGGATTTCGTCCTCGAAATTGAAGCATCATTCACGACCTCTTCGTCATCATTCACGACCTCTTCATTACCTACATCCAAAGGAACCAAGTCACAAACATTGAAAGTATTAGAAACTTGATACTCACTTGGCAAGTCGACCACATAAGCGTTGTTGTTTATCTTTGAAAGCACTTGGAATGGGCCATCTCCCCGGGGTGCCAACTTCCCTTTCCTAAGGTTTGGAAACCTTTCTTTCCGGAAGTGCACCCACACATAGTCACCCTTCTTGAGTTCCACCTTCTTGCGGCCTTTGTTTTTCTTGGAGGCAACCTTAGCATAAGCTTCTTCCAAATTCTTCTTTGCCTTAGCATGTAGCTCCATCAAAGCCTTAGCTCTAGCTTTCCCTTCAAAATTAACAACCATTTCCCTTGGCAAAGGGGTTAGATCAAGGGGAATCAAGGGGTTAAAACCATACACACATTCAAAAGGAGTCATGCCAATCATGCTATGCAATGTACGATTGTAGGCAAACTCCATTATAGGCAATCTATCAATCCACGTCCCGGCCTTACCTCGGGTCATGGCCTTAAGAAGTGCACCCAAGGTTCGGTTGACCACTTCGGTTTGGCCATCGGTTTGTGGGTGGTGGGACGTGGAAAACAAGAGCTTGGTGCCTAAAGCACCCCATAAACTTCGCCAAAAATGGCTTAGGAACTTAGTGTCCCTATCACTCACTATAGTTTGAGGCACACCATGTAGCTTCAAGACATTTTCAACAAACAAGGAAGCTACATGTTGGGCGTCATCGCATTTCTTGCACGGAATGAAATGAGCCATCTTTGAGAACCTATCTACGACAACAAAGATGCTATCGTGGCCCCCCTTAGACCTTGGTAATCCCATGACAAAGTCCATTGATATATCCAACCACGGACTAGTAGGTACGGGGAGAGGGGTGTATAACCCATGAGGGTGGGCTTTAGATTTGGCACGTTTGCACTCAAGGCAATTAGTGCAAAATTTCTCCACATGCACCCTCATCTTCGGCCAATAGAATTGTTCTTGAAGAACGGCCAAAGTCTTTCTTATCCCAAAGTGACCCATGAGTCCTCCACAATGTGCCTCTTGCACAAGCAATTCCCTCCATGAGGACTCGGGTATGCACACTCTACCATTTTTAAAGATGAATCCATCAGACCATTGGTATTTTTCAACTCTCTCCCCTTTCTCTAGGGCATCATGGACACCCTTTAGCTTTGGATCATGAGCATACATCAATTTGATACTCTCGAATCCCATGAGCTTAGAGGTGAGAGTGGTGGCTAATGCGAACTTTCTAGAAAGCGCATCCGCCACAACATTGTCCTTCCCTTTCTTGTATTGGATCACATAGGGAAAGGACTCAATAAATTCAACCCACTTGGCATGTCTCTTATTGAGCTTTTCTTGGCCTCTCAAATGCTTGAGTGACTCATGGTCACTCTTGGTTACAAACTCACGAGGCCAAATGTACTGTTGCCAATAGGCAAGGGCTCTCACAAGGGCATACAACTCCTTGTCATATGTAGAATAATTCAAGGAGGCCCCTTTCAACTTTTCACTAAAGTAGGCGATGGGTTTGCTATCTTGCATTAATACACCACCAATTCCCACCACCGAGGCATCACATTCAACCTCAAACGCCTTCCCGAAGTCGGGCAATTGCAATTGGGGGGCGGTACTCAACCTACCTTTCAACTCTTAGAAAGCCTTCTCTTGAGGCTCTCCCCAAACAAATGGTTGATCCTTCTTCACCAACTCGGTGAGTGGAGCGGCGATGGAGCTAAAATCTTTCACAAAGCGTCTATAAAAACTTGCAAGACCATGAAAGCTCCTCACTTGAGTCACGGTAGTAGGAGTAGGCCAATCACGTATGTCCTCTACCTTAGACTCATCCACCTCCACTCCTTGGGCACTCACAACAAACCCAAGGAAGACAACCTTCTCCACACAAAAGACACACTTTTTCAAATTGGCATAGAGCTTTTCGGCTCGTAGTGCCTCAAGAACTTGGCTCAAGTGGCCAACATGCTCATCTATTGTCTTACTATAGATCAAGATATCATCAAAATAGACAACGACAAACTTGTTAATAAAAGGCTTCAAAACATGGTTCATGAGTCGCATGAAAGTGCTAGGTGCGTTGGAAAGCCCGAAGGGCATTACCAACCATTCATAGAGACCAAATTTGGTCTTGAATGTGGTTTTCCATTCATCTCCGGGTTTCATCCGGATTTGATGGTAACCGGACCTAAGGTCGATTTTGGAAAAGACACACGACCCACTCAATTCATCCAACATATCATCAAGTCGTGGAATAGGGTGACGGTACTTTACCGTTATCTTATTCACGGCTCGGCAATCCACGCACATTCTCCACGATCCATCCTTCTTGGGCACAAGAATAACCGGTACGGCACATGGAGTTAAACTCTCCCGGACCAAGCCTTTAGAGAGCGAGTCATCTACTTGCTTTTGCAATTCTCTTGTGTCCTCCGGATTACTCCTATAAGCCGGTTTGTTTGGGATTTGAGACCCCGGGATGAAATCAATTTGATGTTCAATCCCTCTCAAGGGAGGGAGTCCACTTGGCATTTCATCCGGGAACAAGTCTTCAAACACCTTCAAAACACTTTCAATGGCAATAGGTAATGGGTTAGAAGAATAATCAAATTCGGAAGAGAGAACCATACCTTTGTGCACAATGCATAGAAGAAACTTGGTGCCATCATTGCCTTTTAAGAGCTCGCCCGGTTGCATCATGGCACACAAGCCACCGGTAGATGAAGTAGGTGGGATTGCCACCATGCTTTTGGACAAAGGGCTAGTCTCAATGATAGACTTAGCCTTTGCCACCTCCCTCAACTCCTTCATTTTCTTGTAGTCATCACTCACTTGCTTAGGAGTGAGAGGTTTAAGCACAAATCTCTTCCCTTCGTGTTTGACCGTGTAAGTATTGACACGACCGTCATGCACCACTTGCCTATCGAATTGCCAAGGCCTCCCTAAAAGTAGGTGGCACGCTTGCATGGGCACAACGTCAAACAAATGCTCATCAACATAACTCCCCATTTTGAATCGAATCATCACTTGCTTGACTACTTTAAGTTCCCCACATTCGCTTAACCATTGTAGCCGGTAAGGTTTAGGATGCTTCATAGTAGTCAATTTCAATTGAGACACAAGTGATTGACTCACTACATTTGAACAACTCCCGGAATCAATTATCATAGAACAAACAACATCTTTGACCCGGCACCTAGCATGGAACAAATTTTCCCTTTGCAAGGTTTGACTATCTTCAACAATCATAGCCCCTAGGCTCCTTCTCACAACCAAAAAAGTATGAGGATCCTCCTCCTCCACCGTGTCATCAAGCAAATCATCCTCCTCTACTCCCTCATCTCCCTCTACTCCCTCTACTTCCTCATCTTCCGATTCACTCTCTTTCTCATAGGCATGATTATCAACAACCACGGTCCTCTTTGTAGGACAATCCCTAGCAAAGTGCCCATATCCCTTGCACTTGTGGCATTGGATTGAAGAAGAAGTAGGAGCATTCAATTGAGTTTTAGAGTTACCTCCCACATTAGATGTGTTCTTCTCATATGGCTTCTTCACATTCTTGCTAGCATTTTCACCACTTGTTCCACTTGCACTTGGGAACCTTGCATTTTTAGTAGGAGGCTTCCAATCCTTTGGCTTGCTTGTTGGAGTAGTAGTGCTACTCTTGTAGCGAAGGGTTTTCTCCTCCTTTAACCACTCCTCGGCCTCAACCGCATCTTCACATAGCTTGTAATGATCATCATATTTGTGGAACTTCAATTGTGAAGCTATGTCTCGGTTCAAGCCCCCTTTGAAACGGATCATGGCCGTCTCATTGTCTTCATCATCTAAGTCAAGGATCATTCGGATTTGCTCAAATTCATTGAAGTATTCACCAACCGATTTGTAGCCTTGCTTCAACTCACATAGACGCCTTTGTTGTTCTACCCGGTATTGGTTAGTCAAGTACTTCTCGTCCATCACACGGATCAACTCTTCCCAAGTAAGATTAATAGCCATACCCGTCCTCCTTCTATTCCTCTTCACCGACTCCCACCAAGTGGAAGCAAAAGATTCAAAGGAGGATATTGCATACTTGGTCTTCTTCACTTCGGGCATATCATTAGTGTCAAAGATACGCTCCATAGCCAATTTCCAACCAATGTACTCCACCGGGTCACTACTTCCTTTGAAATAAGGAATAGTGAGCTTCACACTATTAAGGTTGTTGTTGTTGTCACGACCCCCTTGGAATGGTTCCGGTTGGCCTCCATAGTGATCATCATAAGCAACATAGTCCCTCCTTGCATTCCTCCCTCCATATCCTAAGGGTGGCCCTCGACCTCGGGCTCTACCCCGATCCACATTTCGACCCCAATTCATACCTTGCCGGGGTTGAAAGTAATCATCATATCCATAAGCCTCATCAACATGCTCGGCTTCCTCCCCTTCTTGAGCTTCAACGGGTTGCTCAAGAACTTGGACATTGCAGATGGCTCTTGGAAGTGGAATGTTGACTTGGGGGTTGTCTAGAATACGGGGAATGCCTGTTCGTTGGGTATTGCCCAACACTTGATCCATCCTCTCTCGGTCTTCCCTTACCCGTTGTTGTTTAAGCAATTCAACAACTTGTTCCGGGGTAAAGGTAGGACTATTGGAGCCCTCTCCGGTCTCAATTTGGACACTCGGGGTCCTTTTCTCAATTTGGACGCTCAGGGTCCCATGTTCACCTTGAGTACTTGAAGCTCCCTTTTCAAGAGACTCAATTCTTTGATTCATGAGGTCCATCTTGGCAAGAAGATTAGCCAAGGCCTCCTTTATGAATTCTTGTCCCTCGTTAGACATGGTACCTACACAAGTAACAAACGTTAGCAAAAACAACCTCGCAAGCTCCCTCACAAAGATTTCACTCGGTTCTCTCTTTTGAGTGGTGGTGGCTATTTCACTCGACTTGTAGTTCCAAAGCTTCACGTAGATGACTAGCAATTCCTCAACTCAACCAAAACTATTCACGAGTCACGCCACTCCGGGGTGAGTGGAATCAAGGGGACTCAATGAACGCTAGGCACTTTGAAGTGAAGGACTTGAGTAAAAAGGTTCTACGCTTTTCTTGGAATTCCTACTCTCCAACTAAGGCACGATTCACCTAAAGCAATGAAGGATTAGTGTTAATCAAGTAGGAAGATTACTTAGATCAACACTAATTAGAGGTTAGGTCACAAAGAATCAAGCAAACCTAGAAGAAACTACCCGTTTCCCACTCTTCAGCTTTCAGGCGGAGCGCCTGGAAATTTGTCCAGTGAGGTCCCTCAGGCGGAGCGCCCAGTGGTGAGGCGGAGCGCCTGGACCAAGAAGATTTCAGGCGGAGCGCCCAAACTTTAGGCGGGGCGCCTGAACGAAGAACACCTGGTTTCTCAAGAACGTGTTCTTCGATTTCAATCCAACTTTTTGGTCGATTTCAACGTGTTCTTCCCAAATTCGAAGTACCCGAAGTTGTATATTGATATAATCACCAATCCCCAATGATTTTTACACCCAAACAATCAACATACAAGGCAAATTCATGATTCAAGTTCAAGTTGGGTTTTCTTCAAATTTTCAAAAGGGGTCAAAAAGTGGGTTTTGATTCTTCCAAAATCAATGTTATACAACTCCGATTCACACCAAATTTGTTGCAATGGATTCGTTTTTCAACGTAGATCAATCCCCGGTAATCAAATCCAAAACCCCACAATCATACAACCCAAAATCATTCAATTTTTCTTAAGAACAAGGGTTTGGTAGGGTTTAAGGAGAAGTAGGGTTTCAATTTTTCAATCCAATCCAATCCAAGTAAATTTGGTACCAAAACAACGGGAATTCAACCACGATCACAAATCTATAACACCCACTTCAAGAATCGATCATCCCAAAAAGTTACGCTAATTTTTGTATTTTCAATTTTTCAATTTTTTTTTGTGTTTTTCTTCTACCAACAACTTCAACAACAAGAAATCTAAACAAGCTAACCTAGGCACGAAGAATCAAGGGTCGGGGGTTCGTAGAAACGATACCCGAGCCTTGCTCTGATACCAAGATGATAAGAATCAAATACACGGAAAGTAAAAAATAAAAGCGAGACGTAACTCGTACGATAATCTCAAGTAGCAACGGAGAACTAGTTCCGTTACACCCCGAGAAGATGACAAGAACACCTACACTAGGCAACTACCCTCGAGCTAACGCGAGCACACAAGTAGAATGATCGGGGGGGATTGGAATTCATCTAGATCTGCTAGAGGAAGAACAAGTCCTATCAAAGGTTTCATTCACTCATTCAAAGAGTTCAACTCTCAACACAATTATTTGTTTAATCATCAAAGTTAGCTAATGAAATAAGAAAAGCTACTAGCTATTTATAGGTGTTGTTAGACACCCTTTGAAAGGTCTAAAATGCCCACACTTAGGCTTAGGAAATAAAGGACCACGTAGGGTCAAAATAGTCTTAACATAGCTAGGAATCACGTGCTTCAGCAATCCGGGCGGGGCGCCCAAAATCCGGGCGGAGCGCCCAAGATTTGTTCCATTTTGACCAGTAGGGTAGGCCGGGCGGAGCGCCTGGAAATGGGGCGGACCGCCTCAGCCTAGTTGTCTTCAGGAGGTGCGCCTGGAAGCTGGGGCGGAGCGCCCAAGGTGCTGGGCGGAGCGCCCATAACGCTGAGGTGTTCTCCTTGCTCTCTAATCACCCGGAATGGCTTCCAATTGCTTCCTTCTTCTAGTCCCTTCCTCGCCAAGTGTAGGTGTACTCCTTGGATCTCCTTAGCTTGGCTCCGAGTGAAGGGTCTTGTGGGGGTTTGGGTTGTGGAGGTTTGGGTCTTATCAGTAGTAGAGGACCTTCCATTAGTATGGGAGGTGGTGGTGGTTGTTCCATGGGAAATGGGAGGTTTGCATCTTCTAGTTCCCATGTGAATGGTGGAAGGAGAAATGGTATTGCTCTTACCGTTACGGGGGTGCATTGCTCTAGTAGTGGTGGTAGGAGTGGTGCTATGGGCTATGGAACCAAGGCGAGAGGCAATTATGGGTTCCATAGTGGTATTTCTTCCCCGACTTTCAACAACATTTCTAATGTTGGAAGAGTGACGGGAAGTGGAGGTTGTTCTAGTGGTGTTGCCACTAGTGGAGGGATAAGGAGAACCCAACTTGGGGGTGATGGCTTTCTTGGACTTGATCCTATACAAGACATGTGTGAGTGTAGGTTCATTTTTGAGGTTAATGGTAGAGGAGGATGTTTGCTCAAGATTAGTGAAGCCTATACTAATTTTGTTGATGACTCTTGGATTGATAGACTTAAGATACCGTGCTATAAATTGAAACATCCTTATGTGAGTCATGGTGTTTGGGTTACTAGAGAGGCTCGGGTACTCATATCTCAAGGGAGTTACAAGGAATATATTTGGTGTGATGTGTACCCTATGGAGCATTATGGTGTTTGGCTAGGAAAACCATGGTTGCAAGGCAAGAGGGTGCGATATGATCTCATGAAGGATGTGTATAAAGTGAGCAATGGGCAAAGAACTTATGACATTGAACCTTGCCGGGCAAAGTTTAAGTTTTATCCTAGTACATCTTCTAGGCCTATGCAAAAAGGAAAGGAGCAAGTATCTCAATCCAAGGATGCAAGAAAGCAAACAAGAAGTCCTACAATCACAAGCAATGGTGGGACTAGTGCAAGAAAAGAGTTGACAACTGTCAACAAGGTGAACCCCAAGCCACAAGCTCCAAAGCTAAGTGGTTCACCAACAAAGAAGAAAGAGACCTCAAGTGATGAGTCTCTTAGTCCTAGATTCCGGGTTGATGTAAAAAGTCCACCTACTCCGGCTATGGGTATTCTTGGGCCTCGTCCCAACTCACCCGAATTTGAGAGACAAAAGATTGAGAGGAGTAAGGGAGTGACCGGTGACATTCCTCGAGTGGAAAAAGGAGAGGATGTGTTGAGTGATGTGAGTGGGATGTCACCACCCGAATCTACACCTAACCTTGAAAAGAAAATGAGAGAGAAGAAAGAGGGAAAAAAGAGTGAGGACACCCCTTATTCTAACCTTAACCCTTTTTCTTTTTCTTCTACTTTTGTGAATGCTTGTGTAGGTACTCTTGGAGGCCAATCAATGGAGCCTCAATCATGTCCCAAGAAGGATAGACAAGGTGAAGAAACTTTTCAATGTGAGCTTCAAGGTGAAGAGACAATTCATGACACTTCAAATGCAATGAGTGAGCAAGATGGCCACTCAAAGGTAAGTGATAGCTCGTCCCTTGAACATGTTACTTCCTTGTCTCATGGTAGTGTTTGTGCTAACTCAACACTAGTTGATGATTTGTATGATTACAGTGTGTTTGCAACTAGTGTAGAGTCGAATGGTCAAGTTGTGTGTGATTGTGAACCACTAGTTGAGAGGGAGGATAAGCCACATCATGATGTGAGCTCGGTTTTCATTGAACCTCTCATTAGTGAGGAATGTGTAGTTGATCTTGCTTGTGAACCTTGTTATGACGCCCCACCTATATTTGACAAAGGGGAAGATGAGTTGAATGAATACCCTATCTTTTCCCTTGATGAATTGCTTGATAATGGTGGACCTATGTGTCGTAGTGAGGATGGTTGTGACCTTGAGGAGTCTCTCGAGTGTGAGATGGATCGATTTGTTTTCGATGACTCCTCGGGTGTGGGTAAAGAACCTAGTCTTGATACCATGTTTCTATGTGACCATGAATTTGAGGTGCATGCTTTTACATTTCCATTATGTAAAGATAATCTCATTTGTGGTAGTGAATTGTATCGGACTAGAATTGATAGTAAAATAGAACCTCCATGGTATGTAAAGATAGACTCTAAGGATGATCCATTGTTTGGGACTCCAAGTGGGATGAATGGTCTTGATATTGGTTGTGTTGAACCATCTTCTAGTAGTCCTAGCCTTCATTGTATGGACTATAATGATGAAGGGCCAATTTTGGAGACCTTCATTTGGAGTTTGCCTAGTGAGGGAGATTGTCTTAGAGATGGATTTGGAGGTGAGGAAGCCACTCTTGGTGCGTGTAAGAGTGCTTCCAAGAAGGGGAGTGGAATATTTGATGTTAGTTGTCAATTGAACTATTTTGTTCACTCCACCCCACATGTTGATTGCACCTTGGGTGTTGGGCATGCCAAAGCCAATGAGTCACATTGTGATAGTAATGCATTGAAGGCTTGGTGTGTTGACCATAAGCTTGGAGGTCATAAGGAACTTAGTTGCTTAATCTTGCATGTTCCATGTCTTATTGATCTCTTTGCTTGTTATGGTAGTGATTGCTTTTCGTTGTTGAGCCAAGAACTTGTTGTTTCCTTTGGAGACTTCTTCTTTTTGATTGGTATTGATACTTGGCTCTATCACAAAAGTGTGCTTTCCATATCACTTGCACTCACTCTTGTTGGACTTGCCCACCCTTGTAGTGGGAAGTTTTGGTGTGTTCTTATTGGACTTAGGGATCATAGGAATTTTAATGGCTTGATCTTTCATATTCTCTATCCTATTGAACTCTTTGATGAATCATTTGTTGAGTGTACCCATTAGGGAAGCCAAGTACTTGTTGTTTTCTTTGGAAACATATGCTTTATCATTGTTATTGATACTTGGCTATACCATAAGAGTGTGTTTTCCACACTACTTGCACTAACCTACTCTTGTAGTAGGAGCTTTTGGGTGTGCGTATCTTTGGATGTAGGTCTTGATGGTTTGATTTCGAGGACGAAATCCTTTCAAGAAGGGGAGGATGATAAGCCTCAAATCGAGCTTAGAGTACTTACCATAAGAGCCGGGATTGGAGGATGCTAAGGACGCGAGGGCAAGAGCATTGGAGATGAATTGAAGTCGTTCCGGGTGATCAAAGCGCAAGAGGAAAAGGCCAGAGAACCAGGCACCCCGCCTACACTTCAGGCTCCCCGCCCAGGAACCATAGGGGCCAGGCGCTCCGCCCAGCCCCAGGCGCTCCGCCCAGGGCCCTCCACTGCCCACTTTTTGAGGCGCTCCGCCCAAGCTTGGGCGCCCCGCCCAAAATGCTGAGACACGGGATTTTTGCTAGTGTTTTGTCTATTTTGACCCTACGTGGTCTTTTATGTGTAATAAACTTGTAAGGGCTTATATGACATTTCATTAGGAGTGTGGAACATCTATAAATACCACACTTAGTCATTCTATTAGGGAGCTAGTTTTGAAGATAGAATTGAGAAGATAGAATAGGCTTGGCCTTTCTTGTTGAAGCGTTGACTTAATGTATCTCTTACGTTGAATCCATGGTGGATCACCGCTAGTGTGAGTCCCGTTTAATGGTTCAAGTCTCTTCTCCCTTTGAATCAATCTAATTGTTTAGTTTGATTCGTTCTTTCTTCTATTTCTATTCTCCCCAATCCCTTACTTTCTTCTTATCTTGTGATTGTTGCTTCCGCATCTTAGTTTATCGCTTCCGCCTATTTGGTTCTTATCACGCCCGCATCCCATCCTATCTTTCTCGAGACAGAACTTAACTTTGACCCCCTCTTGCATAGGCAGCACTTGCCTTTTAAACTTTTCTCACATTCTCCAAGATAACTTGAAGTGTTGTCTGGGCAAAACTTGCCCCTTCAATCTTTTTCCACATTCCCACAAGCAACATTTGTCTTTTGATATTTTTCGCAGAGACAGTACTTATCGATTCATAACTGTGTTGCCTCCGAATAAAATGGAGGCTATATAGTACTAAAACATCCTTAAGTGGAGATGAAAAGCCAACACCAAGCGTTTGTGAGGCTACATGGTGAAATATTTTGGAGCAAAACTCAAGTCATAATGGTCCAACATCAGCCCATTGAACGAGTATTCATGTTTTCAAAATTTTGCAACGTAACCACTCAACTTTGTAAAATTTTCACCCACAGGCCATTTTTATTACTGGTATTTAGTTTGAAGCTATTTTTTTTATTGGTCTTACATGAGAGGTCACTTTTTGGAACTTCAATCTTTGTGGGCTGAAGTTCAAACCTTGTGGGTTGAACTTCATGCCTAAATTATGAAGTTTCAACTTCAATCTGTAAAGGCTGAACTTTTAGGTATAGATGCGTAATTTCAACCCTTGTGGGCTGAAGTTGAACTTCAATCCTTGTAGTGGGCTGAAGTTGAAGTTCAATCCTTGTTGGCTGAACTTGTTTGAAGTTCAACCTAAAAGAATTGAAGTTCCAAAAAGTAGCCTCTCATATAAAACCAACAAAAAAAGTGGTCTCAAACCAAAGACCACTGCCAAAAGTGGCCTTTGGTGCACTTCGCCCCTCAACTTTAGACCACGAGATCTGGAGTAGAGGCCCTAGGATTCAAATTCGCTCAACTTCAAATCAAAAGTTTTTATGGTTGAGATTTGAAACCAAAAAATGAAAAAAATATTTATATATGTATTGCACCTAAAATTAAGATTTCAAAGACTAAATTGAGGCCAAGTTTAAGTCTGAGTTTGAAGTTATGCTTACCATTAGGGCTAACTTTTACAAAGTAGTCTGACTTGCAAAGTATGTCCAAAAGTGACTGGATCGTGCTTTACCGCTGGCAGTTCTAGTTCTTTTGCTAGCATTTTCAGACGTCTCGCTTCTTCCATCGGCCTTCCTCTTGCCAACCCTGTTACTGATACCACTAGAGGAAGCTACATGTTGGGCATCATCATATTTCTTGCACGGAATGAAATGAGCCATCTTTGAGAACCTATCTACGACAATAAAGATGCTATCGCGGCCCCCCTAGTCCTTGGTAATCCCATGACAAAGTCCATTGATATATCCAACCACGGACTAGTAGGTACGGGGAGAGGGGTGTATAACCCATGAGGGTGGGTTTTAGATTTGGCACGTTTGCACTCAAGGAAATTAGTGCAAAATTTCTCCACATGCACCCTCATCTTCGGCCAATAGAATTGTTCTTGAAGAACGGCCAAAGTCTTTCTTATCCCAAAGTGACCCATGAGTCCTCCACAATGTGCCTCTTGCACAAGCAATTCCCTCCATGAGGACTCGGGTATGCACACTCTACCATTTTTAAAGATGAATCCATTAGACCATTGGTATTTTTCAACTCTCTCCCCTTTCTCTAGAGCATCATGGACACTCTTTAGCTTTGGATCATGAGCATACATCAATTTGATGCTCTCGAATCCCATGAGCTTAGAGGTGAGAGTGGTGGCTAGTGCGAACTTTCTAGAAAGCGCATCCGCCACAACATTGTCCTTCCCTTTCTTGTATTGGATCACATAGGGAAAGGACTCAATAAATCAACCCACTTGGCATGTCTCTTATTGAGCTTCTCTTGGCCTCGCAAATGCTTGAGTGACTCATGGTCACTCTTGATTACAAACTCACGAGGCCAAAGGTAGTGTTGCCAATGGGCAAGGGCTATCACAAGGGCATACAACTCCTTGTCATAAGTAGAATAATTCAAGGAGGCCCCTTTCAACTTTTCACTAAAATAGGCGATGGGTTTGCTATCTTGCATTAATACACCACCAATTCCCACCCCCGAGGCATCACACTCAACCTCAAATGCCTTCCCGAAGTCGGGCAATTTCAATAGGGGGCGGTACTTAGCCTACCTTTCAACTCTTGGAAGGCCTTCTCTTGAGGCTCTCCCCAAACAAAGGGTTGGTCCTTCTTCACCAATTCGGTGAGTGGAGCGGCGAAGGAGCTAAAGTCTTTCACAAATCATCTATAAAAGCTAGCAAGACCATGAAAGCTCCTCACTTGAGTCACGGTAGTAGGAGTAGGCCAATCACGTATGGCCTCTACCTTAGACTCATCCACCTCCACTCCTTGGGCACTCACAACAAACCCAAGGAAGACAACCTTCTCCACACAAAAGGCACACTTTTTCAAATTGGCATAGAGCTTTTCGGCTCGTAGTGCCTCAAGAACTTGCTCAAGTGGCCAACATGCTCATCTATTGTCCTACTATAGATCAAGATATCATCAAAATAGAAAACGACAAACTTGTTAATAAAAGGCTTCAAAACATGGTTCATGAGTCGCATAAAAGTGCTAGGTGCGTTGGAAAGCCCGAAGGGCATTACCAACCATTCATAGAGACCAAATTTGGTCTTGAATGCGGTTTTCCATTCATCTCCGGGTTTCATCCTGATTTGATGGTAACCGGACCTAAGGTTGATTTTGGAAAAGACACACGACCCACTCAATTCATCCAACATATCATCAAGTCGTGGAATAGGGTGACGGTACTTCACCGTTATCTTATTTACGGCTCGGCAATCCACACACATTCTCCACGATCCATTCTTCTTGGGCACAAGAATAACCGGTACGGCACATGGACTTAAACTCTCCCGGACCAAGCCTTTAGAGAGCAAGTCATCTACTTGCTTTTGCAATTCTCTTGTATCCTCCGGATTACTCCTATAAGCCGGTTTGTTTGGGATTTGAGACCCCGGGATGAAATCAATTTGATGTTCAATCCCTCTCAAGGAAGGGAGTCCACTTGGCATTTCATCCGGGAACAAGTCTTCAAACACCTTCAAAACACTTTCAATGGCACTAGGTAATGGGTTAGAAGAATAATCAAATTCGGAAGAGAGAACCATACCTTTGTGCACTAAGCATAGAAGAAGCTTGGTGCCATCATTTCCTTTTAAGAGCTCGCCCGGTTGCATCATGGCACATATGCCACCGGTAGATGAAGTAGGTGGGATTGCCACCATGCTTTTGGACAAAGGGCTAGTCTCAATGATTGACTTGGCCTTTGCCACCTCTCTCAACTCCTTCATTTTCTTGTAGTCCTCACTCACTTGCTTAGGAGTGAGAGGTTTAAGCACAAATCTTTTCCCTTCCTGTTTGACCGTGTAAGTGTTGACACGACCGTCATGCACCACTTGCCTATCGAATTGCCAAGGCCTCCCTAAGAGTAGGTGGCACGCTTGCATGGGCACAACGTCAAACAAATGCTCATCAACATAACTCCCCATTTTGAATCGAATCATCACTTGCTTGACTACTTTAAGCTCCCCACATTCGCTTAGCCATTGTAGCCGGTAAGGTTTAGGATGCTTCATGGTAGTCAACTTCAATTGAGACACAAGTGATTGACTCACTACATTTGCACAACTCCCGGAATCAATTATCATAGAGCAAACAACATCTTTGACCCGGCACCTAGCATGGAAAAGATTTTCCCTCTGCAAGGTTTCACTATTTTCTACAATCATAGCCCCTAGGCTCCGTCTCACAACCAAGAAGGTATGAGGATCCTCCTCCTCCACCGTGTCATCAAGCAAATCATCCTCCTCTACTCCCTCATCTCCCTCTACTCCCTCTACTCCCTCATCTTCCGATTCACTCTCTTTCTCATATGCATCATTACCAACAACAATCATGGTCCTCTTTGTAGGACAATCCCTAGCAAAGTGCCCATAGCCCTTGCACTTGTGGCATTGCTTTGAAGAAGAAGTAGGAGCATTCAATTGAGTTTTAGAGTTACCTCCCACATTAGGTGTGTTCTTCTCATACGGCTTTTTCACATCCTTGGTAGCATTTGCACCACTTGTTCCACTTGCACTTGGGAACCTTGCATTTGTAGTAGGAGGCTTCCAATCCTTTGGTTTGCTTGTGGGAGTAGTAGTGCTACTCTTGTAGCGAAGGGATTTCTCCTCCTTGAGCCATTTCTCGGCCTCAACCGCATCTTCACATAGCTTGTAATGATCATCATATTTGTGGAACTTCAATTGTGAAGCTATGTCTCGGTTTAAGCCCCCTTTGAAACGGATTATGGCCGTCTCATTGTCTTCATCATCTAAGTCAAGAATCATTCGGATTTGCTCAAATTCATTGAAGTATTCACCAACCAATTTGTAACCTTGCTTCAACTCATAGAGACGCTTTTGTTGTTCAACCCGGTATTGGTTAGTCAAGTACTTCTCATCCATCACACGGATCAACTCTTCCCAAGTAAGATTAATGGCCATACCCGTCCTCCTTCTATTCCTCTTCACTGACTCCCACCAAGTAGAAGCAAAAGATTCAAAGGAGGATATTGCATACTTGGTCTTCTTCACTTCGGGCATATCATTGGTGTCAAAGATACGCTCCATAGCCAATTTCCAACCAATGTACTCCACTGGATCACTACTTCCTTTGAAAGAAGGAATAGTGAGCTTCACACTATTAAGGTTGTTGTTGTTGTCACGACCCCCTTGGAATGGCTCCGGTTGGCCTCCATAGTGATCATCATAAGCAACATAGTCCCTCCTAGCATTCCCTCCAACATATCCTAAGGGTGGCCCTCGACCTCGGCCTCTACCCCGATCCACATTTCGACCCCAATTCATACCTCGCCGTGGTTGAAAGTGATCATCATACTCATAAGCCTCATCAACATGCTCGGCTTCCTCCCCTTCTTGAGCTTCAACGGGTTGCTCAAGAGCTTGGACATTGCGGATGGGTCTTGGAAGTGGAGTGTTTCTTTGGGTGTTGTCTAGAATACGGGGAATGCCCGTTCGTTGGGTATTGCCCAACACTTGATCCATCCTCTCACGGTCTTCCTTTATCCGTTGTTGTTTAAGCAATTCAACAACTTGTTCCGGGGTAAAGGTAGGACTATTTGAGCCCTCTCCGGCCTCAATTTGGACACTCGGGGTCCCTTTCTCAATTGGGACACTCGGGGTCCCTTGTTCGCCTTGGGTACTTGAGGCCCCCTTCTCAAGGGACTCAATCCGTTGGTTCATGAGGTCCATCTTGGCAAGAAGATTAGCCAAGGCCTCCTTTATGAAATCTTGTCCTTCGTTAGCCATCGTACCTACACAAGTAACAAACGTTAGCAAAACAACCTCACCCACTCCCTCACAAATGTTTTTCACTCGGTTCTCTCTTTTGAGTGGTGGTGGATATTTCACTCGACTTGTAGTTCCAAAGCTTCACGTAGATGACTAGCAATTCCCCAACTCAACCAAAACTATTCACGAGTCAAGCACACTCCGGGGTGAGTGGAATTAATAGGACTCAATGAACGCTAGGCACTTTGAAGTAAAGGACTTGAACCAAAAGAAACTACGATTCTTCTTTGGATCCTACTCTCCAACTATGGCACAATTCACCTAAAGCAATAAAGGATTAGTGTTAATTAAGTAGGAAGATTACTTAGATCAACACTAATTAGAGGTTAGGCAACAAAGAATCAAGCAAACCTAGAAGAAACTACCCGTTTCCCAAGCTTCAGGGCTCAGGCGGAGCGCCCCAGTGAAGTGGGCGGAGCGCCTGGACGAAGAACAACCTGGGTTTTTAGCAACGTGTTCTTCGATTTCAACCCAACTTTTTGGTCGATTCCAACGTGTTTTTCCCAAATTCGAAGTACCCAAAGTTGTATATTGGTATAACCACCAATCCCCAATGATTTTCACACCCAACCAAGCAACAAACAAGGCACAATCATGATTCAAGTTTCAAGTTGGGGTTTCACAATTTCTTCAAAAGGGGCAAAAAGGTGGGTTTCAATCTTTCAAAATCAATGTTATACAACTCCGATTCACACCAAATTTGTTTCAAATGGTTTGTTTTCAAGAGTAGATCAATCCCCGGTAATCAAATCCAAAACCCCACTATCACACAACCCAAAATCATTCAATTTTTCTCAAGAACAAGGGTTTGGAAGGGTTTAAGGAAAATTGGTGTTTCAATTTTTCAAACTCCACCAATCCAAGCAAATTTGGTACCAAAACAACGGGAATTCAATCACGATCACAAATCTATAACACCCACTTCAAGAATCGTTCATACCAAAAAGTTTACACCAATTTTTGTATTTTCAATTTTTCAATTTTTTTGTGTTTTTCTTCTTTCAACAACTTCAACAACAAGAAATCTAAACAAACTAACCTAGGCATGAAGAATCAAGGGTCGGGGGTTCGTAGAAACGATACCCGAGCCTTGCTCTGATACCAAGATGATAAAGATGAAAATGCAGAAAGTAAAAGATAAAGAGCGAGACGTAACTCGATCGATAATCTCAAGTAGCAACGGAGAACTTGTTCCGTTACACCATGAGAGAATGTCAAGAACACCTACACTAGGCAACTACCCTTGAGCTAACGTGAGCACGCAAGTAGAATGATCGGGGGGGATTGGAATTCATCTAGATCCGCTAGAGGAAGAAAAAGTCCCATCAAGGTTTCATTCATTCAATCAAAGAGTTCAACTCTCAACACAAATGTTTGTTTAATCATCAAAGTTAGCTAATGAAATAAACTAGCAATCTAGCTATTTATAGGTGTTGTTAGACACTCTTTGAAAGGTCTAAAATGCCCACACTTAGGCTTAGGAATTAAAGGACCACGTAGGGTCAAAATAGTCATAACATAGCTAGAAATCTCGTGCTTCAGCATCCCGGGCGGAGCGCCCGCAATTTGCAAAAGTTAGGCAGTGGGGTGGCCCGGGCGGTCCGCCTGGAATTGGGGCGGAGCGCCTCAGCTTAGCCTTCTTCAGGTTGAGCGCCTGGAATGCCAGGCGGGGCGCCCAAAGCACTGGGCTGCTCCTCTTGTGCCCTAATCACCCGGTATGGCTTCCAATTGCTTCCTTCTTCTAGTCCCTTCCTCACCAAGTGTAGGTGTACTCCTTGGATCTCCTTAGCTTGGCTCCGAGTGAAGGGTCTTGTAGGGGTTGGGGTCTTATCAAGTACATTTTGGTGGCCGTTGACTATGTATCCAAGCGGGTGGAAGCGGTGACTATACCAAACAATGAAGCAAGAAGTGTCACAACGCTCTTGAAAAAGAGCATCTTCACTCGGTTTGGTACTCCTAAAGCCATAATTAGTGATGGTGGCTCTCATTTTTGCAACAAGGCATTTGACTCGCTTCTTGGGAAGTATGGAGTCAAACATAAAGTCGCAACTCCTTATCATCCACAAACTAGTAGACTAGTTGAAGTGTCTAACCGAAAAATCAAGCAAATATTGGCAAAGACTGTGAAAGCAAACCGGAAGGATTGGGTCATAAAATTGGATGATGCACTTCTGGCTTATAGGACAGCTTACAAGACTCCAATAGGTATCTCTCCCTATAAATTGATGTTTGGTAAGGCTTGTCATTTCCTTAGAGAGCTTGAGTATAAGGCGTTATGGGCATTGAAAAAGTTGAATTTGGATAGGGAGCTAGCCTCAAAATCTAGAATGGTTGCATTGAATGAGCTTGATGAAATGCGGTTCGACGCATATAAAAATGCTTTGTTGTTCAAGGAAAGGATGAAGATGGTGCATGATAAGAAGATATGGAATCGGGAATTCAAAGTGGGACATTTTGTGTTATTGTTTAATTGCCGTCTCTAATTGTTTTCGGGAAAGTTGAAGTCAAAGTGGAGTGGCCCGTTTAAAGTTGTTGGTGTTTCTCCCTATGGTTCCCTTGATTTGGAAGGTGAAGATGGTAGGATTTTTAGAGTGAATGGGCACCAAGCGAAACATTACTTGGGCATTTATGGAAGGCACCAAGATGGTGGCCTTGATAGTGTTGATATATCCTTGAGCTAAAGGGTCGACATCGTGCCACGACGTTAACGCTTCTTGGGAGGCAACCCAAGGTTTTTAGCTAACTAATTGTTGTTTTGTAGGTGTCAAGGATGAGTAGAGGTTGCATTGAAACTGTGCATGAATCTAGAAGTGCAGGTAACAGGAAGGCCGCCCCATGCATGGGCGGTCGCCCACTGTGATGGTGAGTTAGCTAAGGAGACCACCAGAGAACCAAGAACATGCAGTAGCCTCTTCAAAAGGGCGACAACCCATTTTCAAAAGAATGAAATTTTTTCTAAGTATTAGATGTGAGGCTCTCTGGACTTTGGTTGCCCTTTTTAACGCCCTTGTAAGGTTTGAGAGCCCTTTTTCACACGGAGGTTGCCCTTTAATTGGGCGAACGCCCTTCCTCTTTAGCCTAAAAAATTTAACTAAGTGTAGAAAATGGGTCTCTCTGGAGTTTGAGCGCCCTTTCAGAGCGCCCCTACAGGGTTGGTAGCCCTTTACTCAACATGAGGTCGCCCCACCATTAGGCGACCGCCCCTTACTCGAAGCCAGCATGGCTATATAGCTAGTGCATGGTCGAGCGCCCTTCATCAAGAGGCGGTTGCCCTTCCTAGTTGGGCCTCAGCCTATCAGGGGTATAAAAGGGACCCTAGGTCTCCCTTCTTCCCCTTTTCCTATTCCGATAACCACCGGCTATCCCCCATAAATTCCAATTTGGGAAAAACAACAACCACATACACAAACAACAAACAATCCTCACTTCATTCTAGTGCACTACTCATCCGGTAAGCTTTTCACTCTACTTTAGATTTTTAATTTTTTAGTGTAACTTTTAATTTTTAGGAGTAGGTTGTAGTTAGATGTTGAACTTGAAATCGACCAAGCATAGACTAGGATGGTTGGGGGAAGGAAGAGCGTACATGTGACTTAATTCTTGTTCTTGAGAGTTCGGAGCATTTTGGCCTTGTGAGAGAAACAAAAATAGGTAGTTGTGAACAGTACTTTAACTGTTGAACTTTGGGTAAAAAATTATTGCAGAGGAAGAAAGGGCTACCACCCTTTAATGGGTCACAGCCCTCTCTTCATATTCTGCGTCTTGAGCTATGAGAGGTCAAGAACATACGGTCCCCCCTCTGATAGGCGACCGCCCATTCTTAAGGTTCCAGCTACATGCTGAGCATTGGGACGGAGGTCGGACCTTATTTGTGCGGCTTCCTAATCCATCTCACTTGACAATCTCTCAAGAGATGAGTGCATGAGAATAGGCGGAAGCCCTTGCAATGGGCTGTCACCCTTTCTTATGACCTCAAAATTTTTCTAAGTATGGGAAATACTCCTCTTTGGAGTTTGGGTGCCCTTTCAGGTCGCCCTTACAGAGTTGGCCGCCTCTTTTCTCAAGAAGTTGAGGTTGAGCATTTGGTGGTCGCCCCTTAGCTGGGCTACCGCCTCTTGTAATATACCAAAAATTTGTCTAAGTATGGAATTGGCACTCCTCTGATGTTTGGGCGACCTGAACAGAGTGCGTCGCCTTCCTGACAAGAGGAGGTCGCCCCTTAGTTGGGCGACCGCCCTTTTGAGTGCACTGAAAAATTGGCTAACTACAAAAATGCAATCCTCTGGACTTTGAGCGCCCTTTCAGACTTGGTCGCCCTTCAGAAAAGAGGTGGCTTCCCTTTGGTAAGGTTGCCGACCATTTTATAAATTCTGAAGAAAATTCTAAGTATGGAACTCAGAGGCGATAACCCTTATAACATGTCTCCACCCTTTCTCTCTTTCTTTTGAGACACAACTATGCTTTCAAAGAAAACCTTAATCATGCATTTGATACCTTAAACTAATGAGCTATTTGAGTTTTATTGCAGCAAATATGCCTCCAAAAAGAAGAAGTGGATGAAAGAGAAAGCAAAGGGAGGAGTCTCTACCTTCCCTCTCCTTCTCCTCTGAGGACACCTCTAATGAGTAGGTGGAAGATGAGTCTGCAAACCTACTCATCTGTGAAAGGGTGATAGGAACTGATAGGTTAAAGAGATTGAGCCCGAAGTTCCACCAAGCATTCATCAATACTGGGTGGGCCAAGCTGTTCACAAGGGACTTAATTGATGCGAACACTGATATGATCTTGGAGTTATATGCTGAGCTAGGGAAGAGAACAGAACAAGAAGGGAGAGTTGTGTGCAGGGACATTGAAGTAGAAATCTGTGCAAGAGCCTTGAATAAGCAATTGGGGCTTCCAAACTTCGTCCCCAAAGACCATATGTCAAAGCTAGCAATGGATGAGGAAGCACAAAAAGAGTGGTTAGCTCCTATCATTGGTAGAGAGAAAAATCCAGCATGGAGAGGGGCAGGAGTGAAAATCACTTGGCCAGATTTGAACTTTAAGGCCAAGGGATGGTACTCCATCATTAGCTCTAGGATCTTGCCAACTAGAGAAGCTTACTTCATAAGCTTAAAGAGGGCAGAGCAGAGATGTTCAAGACAATGATGGAAGTAGCCAGATCTAATGGCTATAATTTTGCCTACCCAACACCTTGACAGCATACTTGATGGATGAAGGATGTGAAAATGATGGTGATGACAACTATGCATTCCCTAATGAAAAGTTTGATCTATTTGCCATTGAGGATGTGAACAATCCACTCCATCCCTCAGCTCCTTTAGTGAAGGCTGCACATGCCCCTGCTCAAACTAGTACTGCTGCACCTTCAGACAGACCCTCCACCTCAAGAGCACCCCATCCCCAGATTCCACAAAATGTGAATGTTGCCTTGATACAATTGACTCAAGAATTGATTGGGTTAAACAAGAAGATGGAAGAGTTCAAAGCCCTTTTGCCTAGGATGCCACAGATGCTGCCACCACAAGCCCCTCAAGGGAACATGGCTATAGATCAATTGGACAAGCTTGCAAAGGCCATGGAAGAAAATACAAGAGAGATTGCAAGGAACAATAAGGCATTGCAAAAGATGGTCAGGGCAATCCAACTCATGGCAAAGACACAAGTGGACATGACAAAGAAGCTCAATAAACTGTGCAAAGAGAAAGAAATGGGGAGGAAAGCACCACAAAGCAAGGAAGATATAGCTGAGATGAAGAGAGACTTAGGCACTATGTTGTGCATTACCTTTGTTGAAGAGGATTTAGAAGCTGACCCAAATTTTCTCCCGAAAGAAACACAAGTCCAATTGGCTAGACAAGCATCAATTGAGGAGATGGTGAAAGCAAAGCATGACAAGATGAATTCCAAAGAAAAGCCTCCACTTGTGCATGTGGAAGGCAAAGGAAACCAAATTGCTTAATGAAGTCAGGGAGTCCCTTCTACCCCCTTTGTGCTTATTTTTGTGCTTACTTCGCATTAGGGACAATGCGAGAACTTTTAGTTGGGGGAGGGGGTTAAAATTCATTTATGTTATGTTTTGGATAATTTGATACACTTTCTTTTTGAATGACTTGTTGGCATAGTTGAATTTTAACCTCTCTTTTTGATTGAATATAGTGCATGTTACTTTCATTTTTAGCATATTTAGTTAAGTTCCTCTACTTTTTTCGATTTAAATAAGCTTTCGGTTTTCTTTGCTTGGTTTTTCTTGGAAATGATTGTTTGAACCAAGTAATGCACATAGTAGTTTTTATGAAATTGCCTTGTGGTTTTGGTTTGGATGTCTCATGAAGTACCAACACTTCATTTGAATCTTATGGTATGAGACAAGTTATAGAGTGTCCACTTTATTAGTAGGTGGTCTTGGTCTATGACTCTAGGTTCATGTGTTGTTTTGGAGTCACTGACATGGTTCCTAGTGGACTATTAAGACTTTACAAGTAGCAAGCCTTGTTGAGAGTTGAGTTTTTATCTTGATTGACCCACTTGCGTATGTGTGAGGATGGATGGAGGATTCACATGTTTGAGTTAAGGTCTAGAACTTGCCCGACTTGTGCTCAAGACAAAATTTGAGTTGTGCCAAACTTGGAATGATCTTAGGCTTTTTTTGGAACCCTCTTTGAGCCTCTTCATATACCCTTACTCTAAAAACATCATTAGTTGTCCCTTTTGAGCCTACTAGCCTTTCATTTGGTAACCCGGTATGTAAGTAATCCATTGGTGGTTGAGTGATTAAAAATTTCCTTTTAAGTGAATATTCTAAAGTGAGGCAAAGGCCTAAGTTTAGGGAAAATCCATTGGATATGTCATGTTCTAGAAAGCCTAGTGAGTTGCTAAGTATTAAACAAAAAAAAAAAAAAAAGAGAAACGTTTGTGAAAAATCCAAAAAGAGAAACAAGGTGAAAAGAATTAGTCCACTTAGCTTGTGTAAATATTAAAGGTGGACTCGGTGAATAAAAAGCATTCGGCTTCGTAGACTTTGAAAATTACAAAAAGAAGTAAGAAAAATAAAGAAAAGGGAATAGAGAAAGAGGGTGAAAGGAGGTGAAGGAAGGATGGATTGCGATGTTTATGTGTTGGCAAGGTGGTTGGTAGTCACTATGTTCCTAAATTATAACACCTAGCCCCGAGCCTTCATTACAAGCCTAATCAAGTCCTAGTTGATCCAATGTTTGGTGCTTCTCCATTAGTGGAAAGTCACAATATGGGCAACCCTATGATACTTTGACTCAACTCGTGAACATTCTTTGGAGAGTGAGTGCTTAATTGTTTGAAGTCCTTCGTTTGAATTTGATTGTGAGACAAGGACTATTCGTTTGAGGTGAGGATTGCAAGTGAGGATATGAGAGGTGAGAGCTTAGCTTGAGATAGTGTTTGAAACCAAGTGAAGTTGGTTGATGAACTGATGCAGGGAAAACGCGGAAAAAGATAAAACACGATAAAAACGAAACGAGGCTCGAACAAAGACCCAAGTAGCACCGGAGAACTAGTTCCGATACACCTCGGGTGGATGTCAAGGATCACCTACGCTATGCAACTACCCTCGAGTCAATTAGAACTCGCAAGTAGAATGATCGGGGCGGGGTCGTTAGGCAACTAGAATCCACTAGTAGTAACAAGTCCTAAACATAGGTTCTTTTCATTCAATCTCAAGAGCATTGCTCAAGTTTCACATTCATTAATAATAAGCTAAGTGTTAAGCTATACTTGGGTTTTTATAGTGTTTCCCAAGCTTACACAATGACATAAATACCCTTACTAATAAGGTTCACCACATAAGCCACGTAGGGCAAAACAGTAAAAGAAACATAAATCCAGCAGCTGGGAGGGGCGCCTAAAGCTGGGAGGGGCGCCTGACTTGTGCTGGGTCTGGGAGGGGCGCCTGGGGTCAGGCGGGGTGCCTGGGTAGGGGCGCCTAGCTGGGCGGCCCACCTGTGCACTTTTGCACCCTTAGGCAGAGAGCTCTCCAGGCGGGGCCCCTGGCTGTGCTGGGCCTCCCTCCTCCTCCTTAGGAGTGAGGCCTAGAGCTGAGATCATCCGGAACATCTTCCCAATGCTTTCTTCATCGATTCCTCTCCTTGCCAAGTGCAAATGCACCTCTTGGACCTCCTTGACTTGGCTCCGAGTAAAAGGTCTCCTCGTGACGGGTTGCCCGGCATCATCCTCCCCTTCTTGGGAAGATTTCGTCCTCTAAATCGCAATGTCCTCACCCTCGGCTCCATCATCTCCTACATCAAGAGGAGTCAAGTTAGAAATATTGAAAGTATTAGAGACATTATACTCACTTGGCAAGTCGACCACATACGCGTTGTTGTTGATCTTTGAAAGCACTTGGAATGGTCCATCTCCTCGGGGTTAAAACCATAAACACACTAGAATGGAGTCATGCCTATCATTCTATGCAAAGTGTGATTGTAGGCAAACTCCATAAGAGGTAACTTATCAATCCAAGTCCCACCCTTACCTCGGGTCATGGCTCTAAGGAGAGCACCAAAAGTTCAGTTCACCACCTCGGTTTGCCCATCGCTTTGCGGGTGGTGGGACGTAGAGAACAAGAGTTTGGTGCCAAGAGCACCCCACAAACTCCTCCAAAAATGGCTTAGGAACTTGGTGTCCCTATCACTTACAATGGTTTGAGGCACACTATGCAACTTTAACACATTTTCAATGAACAAAGAAGCAACATGTTGAGCATCATCACACTTTTTACATGGAATGAAGTGAGCCATCTTGGAGAACCTATCCACGACAACATAAATGCTATCATGTCCCACCTAGTCCGTGGCAACCCCATGAAAAAATCCATCGATATATCCATCCACGGGCTAGTAGGTACGGGGAGAGGGGTATACAAACCATGGAGGTTCGATTTGGACTTGGCACGCTTGCACTCAAGGCAAGAATTGCGAAGTCTCTCAACTTGCGACCCCATTTTAGGCCAATGAAATTGCTCCATGAGAATGGCCAAGGTTTTATCCCCACCAAAGTGATCCATGAGTCCACCACAATGTGTTTCTTGCACAAGCAATTCTCTCCATGAGGACTCGGGTATGCACACTCTACCATTCTTAAAGATATAGCCGTTAACCCATTGGTACTTCTCAACTCTCTCTCCTTTCTCTAGAGCTTCATGGATGCTCTTTAGCTTAGGGTCATGAGCATACATCAACTTAATGCTCTCAAAACCCATGAGCTTGAAGGCAAGAGTGGTGGCAAGAGCAAACTTCCTAGAAATTGCATCCGCCACAACATTGTCTTTCCCTTTCTTGTATTGGATAACATAAGGAAAAGACTCAATGAACTCTACCCACTTGGCATGACGCTTGTTCAATTTCTCTTGGCCCCTAAGATGCTTGAGTAACTCATGATCACTCTTAATCACAAATTCTCTAGGCCAAAGGTAGTGTTGCCAATGAGCAAGAGCTCTCACTAAGGCGTACATCTCCTTGTCATACGTAGAGTAGTTCAAGTATGCACCCTTCAATTTCTCACTAAAGTAGGCTATGGGTTTCCCATCTTGCATTAAAACACCACCAATTCCCACCCCAGAGGCATCACATTCAACCTCAAATACCTTTCCGAAGTCGGGCAATTGCAATAGAGGGGCGATACTCAACCTACTTTTCAATTCTTGGAAGGCCTTCTCTTGAGGCTCTCCCCAAACAAAAGGTTTGTCCTTGTTCACCAATTCGGTGAGTGGAGCAGCAATGGAGCTAAAATCTTTCACAAATCGTCTATAGAAACTAGCAAGACCATGAAAGCTCCTCACTTGAGTCACGGTGGTAGGAGTTGGCCAATCACGTATGGCCTCCACCTTAGACTCATCCACCTCCACTCCTTGGGCACTCGCAACAAACCCAAGGAAGACAACCTTCTCCACACCAAAGGCATACTTTTTAAAGTTAGCATAGAGCTTTTTGGCTCTTAACACTTCAAGAACTTGCCTAAGGTGGCCAATATGATCATCTATCGACTTACTATATATCAAGATATCATCGAAATAGACAACCACGAATTTATTAATAAACGGTTTCAAAACATGGTTCATGAGCCTCATAAAAGTGCTAGGTGCGTTGGAAAGCCAAAAGGGCATTACCAACCATTCATAGAGACCAAATTTGGTCTTGAATGCGGTTTTCCATTCGTCCCCGGGTTTCATCCGGATTTGATGGTAACCGGACCTAAGGTCTATTTTGGAAAAGATACATGACCCACTCAATTCATCCAACATATCATCAACTCGTGGAATGGGATGACGGTACTTTACCGTTATCTTGTTCACGGCTCGGAAATTCACGCACATTCTCCAAGTACCGTCCTTCTTTGGGACAAGAATCACGGGCACGGCACAAGGACTCAAGCTCTCCCTCACCAAGCCTTTGGAAAGCAAATCATCTACTTGCTTTTGCAACTCCCTTGTGTCCTCGGGATTGCTTCTATATGCCGGCTTGTTTGGGATTTGAGATCCCGGGACAAAGTCGATTTGATGTTCAATACCCCTCAAGGGAGGTAAGCCATCGGGCATCTCATCCGGGAACATGTCCCCAAAGTCCTTCAAGACATTTTCAAAAGCACTAGACAAAGGGTTAGAAGAATAATCAAATTTGGAAGTAAGAACCATACCTTTGTGCATTAGGTATATGAGTAGTTTGTTGCCATCATTTCCTCTCAAGAGTTCACCCGGTTGCATCATGGCACACATGCTACCGGTAGACGATGGTGGGATTGCCACCAAGCTTTCGGATAAAGGGCTAGTCTCAACCACCGACTTAGCCTTTGCCGCCTCTCTTAACTCCCTCATCCGCTTGTAATCATCACTCACTTGTTTGGGAGTCAAGGGTTTTAGCACAAACTTCTTTCCCTCATGCTTAACCGTGTAGGTGTTAGCATGGCCGTCATGAACTACATGTCTATCAAATTGCCATGGCCTCCCAAAGAGAAGGTGGCATGCTTGCATAGGCACAACATCAAACATGTGTTCATCCACGTAGTTCCCTATCTTAAATTTAATCATGACTTTCTTTACCACCCTCAATTCACCACACTCACTAAGCCATTGCAAACGGTGAGGATGTGGGTGTTTTAAGGTCGGTATCTTCAATTGGGAGACTAGTGTTTGGCTAATGACATTGGCACAACTTCCCAAGTCAATAATCATGTAACAAAGGAGACCCATGACTCGGCATTTAGAATGGAAGAGGTTCTCCCTTTGCAAAGTCTCACCATCCTCCACAAACATGGCTCCTAAACTCCTCCTCACAACAAGGAAGGCATGGGCATCATCATCATCCTCCATTGCAATCTCCCCCTCATCAACCTCCTCATCACCATCTACTCCCTCTTCATCCTCGGGCTCACTATCTTGTTCATACACCAAGTCACCCACAAGAACCATAGTTTTCCTGGTAGGGCAATCTTTGGAGATATGTCCATAACCCCTTACACTTATAGCATTGAGTAGAAGTAGAGATAGGATTGCTCACGTGAGTTTTAGAGTTACCTCCCACATGTTGTGTAGGCTTCTCATAAGGCTTCTTCACATCCTTGCTAGCACTTGCACCACTTGCATTTGGAAATTTGGCATTTGTTGTGGGAGTCTTCCACTCCTTTGGCTTGTTCATTGGAGTAGTAGTACTACTCTTGTAGCGAAGGGATTTCTCCTCCTTGAGCCATTTCTCGGCTTCAACCGCATCATCACATAGCTTGTAGTGGTCATTGTACTTGTGAAACTTCAATAGTGAAGCTATGTCTCGGTTCAGGCCTCCTTTGAAACGGATCATGGCCGTCTCATTATCTTGCTCATCCAAGTCAAGATTCATTCGGACTTGCTCAAATTCATTGAAATATTCCCCAACAGATTTGTAACCTTGCTTCAACTCATAGAGACACTTTTGTTGTTCAACCCGGTATTGGTTAGTCAGGTACTTCTCATCCATCACACGGATCAACTCTTCCCAAGTAAGATTGATAGCCATCCCCGTCCTCCTTCTATTCCTTTTGCTTGACTCCCACCAAGTAGAAGCAAAGGATTCCAACGAAGATATTGCATACTTGGACTTCTTCACCTCGGGCATATCATTGGTGTCAAATATCCGCTCCATGGACAACTTCCAATCAATATACTCCACCGGGTCACTACTTCATTTAAAAGAAGGAATAGTGAGCTTCACACTATTAAGATTGTTGTTGTTGTCACGTCCTCCTTGGAAAGGCTCCGGTTGGCCTCCAAAGTGATCACCATATCCACCAAGATCTCTCCTAACATTCCCTCCAACATACCCCATGGGTGGCCCTCGACCTCGGCCTCTACCCCTATCCACATTCCGACCCCTAGGTTGATAATGAGAATCATACCCACCATCACCATAATAATCCTCCTCCCCTTCTTGAGCTTGTTCAACTTGCTCAAGAGGTTGCACATTTCGAATTGGTCCGGGAAGTGGAACATTCCTTTGGGGATTGCCCATAAGGTTAGGAATGGTCAGTCGTTGGGTATTGCCCAACAATTGGTCAATTCGATCACGATCCTCCCTTACCCGTTGTTGGCGATTGACCAACTCGGCAACTTGTTCCGGGGTAAAGGTCGAACCACTCGTGCCTTCCACGGCTTCAGCTTGGGCACTCGGGGCCCCTTTCTCAACTTGGACACTCGGGGTCCCTTTTTTCGATTGGACATTGGAAGTACCTTGCTCAACTAGGGCACTTGACATCACCCTCTCAAGGCTTTCAATCCTCAAGTTCATACTATCCGATTTGGCAAGGATAGTAGTAAGGGCACTCTTAGGAAAATCTTCTCCTTCGGTGGACATTGTACCTACACAAGAAACAAACGTTAGCAAAACAAACCTCACTCACTCCCTCATAAGTGTTTCACTCGGTTCACTCGTTTAGTAGTGGTGGATATTTCACTCGGACTTGATTACCAAAAGCTTCAAGTAGTTGACCAACAATCCTCAACTCAACCAACTATTCACAAGCCAATTGTACTCCGGGGTGAGTGGAGTTGATATGACTCAATGAACGCTAAGCACTTTGAAGTGAGGACTTGAGTTAAAGGATTCTACGAGTCTTCTTCGAATTCTACTCTCCACTAATACACGAGTCACCTAAAAGCTTCAAGGGTTAGTACTAGTTAAGTAGAAGGATACTCAAAGTAGTACTAACTAGATGTGATGTAAACAAAGAGATGGAAAAACTTAGGAAAACTACCCGAAACAACACTTTCAGCAAGCAGGAGGGGCGAGGCAGGAGGGGCGCCCAGTGTTGTGTAGGCAATCAGGCGGGGCACCTGGGACCTAGGTGGGGTGCCTGAGGTCTTAGGCAGTAGCCAAGTCAGGCGAGGCGCCTGGCTTAGGCTGGGCGCCTAGCTCTGAAGCAGTCCCAACTCGTTCCAAACTTGTTTCAATCCGATTTTCAATCCACAAATCCGATGTTTTCAACTTGTTTTCACAATCCAAGGATACCCAAAGTTGTTTTTGATCCTTTCTAACAAAGCCCAATCAAATTATCAACCAAACAATCAATCTATTTAAAGATTCAAGGCGAAGAAACTCAAGAACACAAGGGTTTATCAAAGGGGTTCAACACGGATTGTGATTCATCAAATTTGGTGTTATACATGTTCAAATCCCACAAAATTGGTACCAAATCATTTGTTTTTCAATGAAGATCAATCCCCAATATCAAGTTTCCAATCTAATACCCATTCAACCCAAGAATCAAGCCCAAATCATCGAGAACAAGGTTTATCAAGGGTTTAAGGAAATTTTAGGGTTACAAATTTTCAATTTCACAAATCCAATCCAAACCAAGTGTTTTTGGTACCCAAACAACGGGGTTTCAACTAGGATCAAGAATCTATAACACCCATATCATGAATCCATCAAACCAACAAGTTACACCAAATTTTTGGATTTTTCAGTTTTTCTATTTTTTTTGTAATTTTCTTCTTTCAATAACTTCAAACACAAGAAAACTAAAGAAACTAACGTAGGCACGAAGAATCAAGGGTCGGAGGTTTGTAGAAACAAAACCCGAGCCTTTCTCTGATACCAAATGATGCAGGGAAAAAGCGTAAAAAGATAAAACACGATAAAAACGAGACGAGGCTCGAACAAAGACCCAAGTAGCACCGGAGAAGTAGTTCCGATACACCCCGGATGGATGTCAAGGATCACTTACGCTATGCAACTACCCTTGAGTCAACTAGAACTCGCAAGTAGAATGATCGGGGCGGGGTCGTTAGGCAACTAGAATCCACTAGTAGTAACAAGTCCCAAACATAGGTTCTTTTCATTCAATCTCAAGAGCATTGCTCAAGTTTCACATTCATCAATAATAAGCTAAGTGTTCAAAATAAGCTATACTTGGTTTTTATAGTGTTTCCCAAGCTTACACAATGACATAAATACCCTTACTAATAAGGTTCACCACATAAGCCACGTAGGGCAAAACAGTAAAAGAAAACATAATTCCAGCAGCTGGGAGGGGCGCCTGACTTGTGCTGGGTCTGGGAGGGGCGCCTGGGGTCAGGCGGGGCACCTTGGTGAAGGCCTTGGCAGGCGGGCGCCTGGGTAGGGGCGCCTAGCTGGGCGGCCCGCCTGTGCACTTTTGCACCCTTAGGCAGAGAGCTCTGCAGGCGGGGCGCTTGGGTTAGGAGGGGCGCCTGGCTGTGCTGGGCCTCCCTCCTCCTCCTTAGGCGTGAAGCCTAGAGCTGAGATCATCCGGAACATCTTCCCAATGCTTTCTTCATCGATTCCTCTCCTCACCAAGTGCAAATGCACCTCTTGGACCTCCTTGACTTGGCTCCGAGTAAAAGGTCTCCTCGTGATGGGTTGCCCGGCATCATGAACCAAATCCACACTTGAGGTTCTATGTCATCCTTTGACCATTCTAAAACTTATGAAGCGGTTCACAAAGTGACTTATCAAGTATTCATGGGTATGAATATGTGTTGGTACCAAATAAGGTCAAAATCTTTTTGAAAAGATTGAAAAATAGAAAATTTGGCTTCATTGCATGCTAGTCTTGAAAGTGCTTCACTACTCTTGGGTAGAGATTGGTTTTGCTTGAGGACAAGCAAAGACTCAAGTTTGGGGGAGTTGATGTGTGCAAATTTTGCTTACTTTAACTCGCTTAAACTTTTATCGTTGAATCCAAAAGTGACCAATCTATTGAAAAATTGATGTATTTTGCTTGGTTTCAGGTGTTAAAGCCTTACTACTAAAGCCATTGAACTCGAGCAAATCCAACTATATAGAGTCTCATGCAAGTTCATGTGTTCGATCCCTATAATTGACTAGGGCAATTGTGACCCCTCGCCCTTAATTGGGCCGTGTCACAATTTGGCACCATTGCCGGAGACTTCGCTAGACCATTTAGTTGAATTAGTTTAAATTTTTTTTTGTTAGTTAGCTTAATGCGAGCACCTTTCACTTTTGATTTTGGTTTCTTTGACTTTGTAGGCTCCAGTTACTTGATGGACGACCAGATGGGAGTCGCTGTTGAGACTGATCTCCCTGGCCCCCGATATGTAAGCTTATTCCAAAGCTTGAATTACTGCTTCATATTCTGCTTCATTGTTAGTCATCGGCCGGCAGATGACAACCTTCCAAAATGTTTTCTCACTTGGGGATTTGATCACTAAACCAAGCCCAACCACTTTTACGTTTGATGCCCCGTCAGTGTGGGTCACCCATTCTCCGGGGGTAATCCTCTCCATCATTGTACGCTCAATCTCGGCCTTCGACATAAAGTCAGTAATGAAGTCTGCAATGAAATCCACGTGTACTTGGGACTTAATGGCCGTGCGTGGGTAGTAGATGATATCATATTCTCCTAGCTCGACGGCCCATTTTACTAGCCTGCCCGAGAGTTTGGGTTTCTGCAAAATGGTCCGCAAAGGGTAAGAGGAGACCACAATAATCGTGTGACTCTTAAAATATGGTCGTAGCTTCCTTGCAGCCATAACTAGGGTGAGTGCTAGTTTCTCCATGTGTTGGTACCAGGTTTCTGCATCCAAGAGAGATTTCTTGACGTAATATATCGGCGACTGTACTCCTTTTCTTCCCGTACCAAAACACAACTGACGGCGACCTCGGACACTGCGAGGTACAACAATAACGGATCTCCGTTGCGCGGCTTTGTTAGCAACAGGGGATTGGCCAGATAGTGCTTTAGCTCTCGAAGCCCTTGCTACACTGCTCTGTCCACTCGAAGCTTTTATTTTTCTTCAAGACGTTGACGAACTAATGACACCTTTCAGAAGACCGTGAGATAAAATGTCTAGGTGCAACTATCCGGCCATTGAGCCTTTTCACCTTTACTTCACTCTTCAAAACTTCTGGTATAGCCTCAATTGCTGCAATTTTTGCAGGATTGGCTTCTATGCCCCTGTTGGAGACAATGAACCCGAGGAACATCCCGGAGGATACACCAAAGGCACACTTCTCTGGGTTAAGCTTTATACCGAACTTGTCCAAGATGTCGGATGCTACCTCCAAGTGGCTAATGTGATCTTTGGCGTACTCTGACTTAACCAACATGTCGTCGATATAAACATATATAGTTTTGCCAATCTGCTTCTTAAACGTCTGGTTCACTAACCTCTAATAAGTCGCTCCCGCATTTTTCAAACCAAAAGGCATTACCCTGTAACAGTAAGTCCCCCTATCCGTGATGAAAGAAGTCTTCTCTTGATCATCCGGATTCATGAGGATCTGATTACATCCTGAGTATGTGTCCAGAAAACTCAAAGCCTCATGACCTGCCGTCGAATTTATGAGTTGATTTATGTTAGGCAGTGGGAAAGAGTCTTTTGGGCATGCTTTATTTAGGCCTGTGAAGTCGATGCACATCCTGCACTTCCCATTCTTCTTTTGAACCACCACAACATTGGATAGCCAATCGGGGTAGTGAACCTCATGAATGGAACCATTGTTCAACAGCTTCTCAACATCCTCATGTACTGCCAACCCTTTTTCACAGCTGATCGGTCGTTTCTTCTGCTTGACCGGCTTAAAGTTGGGGTCAACATTTAAGTTGTGTGTAATGATGCTAGTTGATATTTTGGGCATGTCGGTGTGCATCTAGGCGAATATGCCCGATCGAGCACGTAGGAAGTTAGCGTATTCTTTTTTGGCTTAGGCCGAGAGCTTGGCCCCCACGTAAAATGTCTTGTCAAGGACGCTCTCATCAAAAATCACTGGATCACGTCGACCGTGGCCTTGGTGGGCTTTTCTTCTTCTTGGAGGTCCAAGGGCGTGATAGCTGATTCCTGGGATCCGGCTGCTTCCTGAGCTCTAAACCCAAAAGGTATGCTGGTCACTAGACAATGACCGAGTAGTTTGTCCAACTTCTTCTTCTGGTTCTTTGTTTCCTTCTTGATCGCTCATGTGACGGAGGTTACATAACAGCTCTGGGATAGTTTTTGCTCCCCCCAAATCTCTCCCACTCCCCAGAGGTTAGGGTATTTGAGGATTTGATGAAGTGTTGACGGCACTGCGTGTACTTCGTGAATCTAGAGTTTTCCCAAGATAATGTTATATGAGAGATTGCATGTCATCACTTGGAAGGACGCTACCCTTGTTTCCCCTGGAATGTGTACCCGAAAGAGTATCTCTCTTACAGATTTCTCGCTAGAGCTGTTAAAGCTGGGTATGGTGTATGGACTGGGGATTACCTGGTTTTGGACCTTCATCTGGAAAATGACTCCTCAGTGGATGATGTTCACTGCGATACCAGGGTCTACTAATACGCGCTTGACCTGAGCGTCATGTACCTGTAGGGTAATTATCAAGGCATCATAGTGGGGGTAGAGGACTTGCCGATAGTCTTTGTTATTGAACTCGATGGCGTTGATACGAGGTTTTTTGGTTATCTCCTGATGCGCCTCATAGCCCATGACGGTTTCGGTCTGGATGCTACTAACTCCGGGTCCCCTAAAAATTGTGTGGATGGGCTTCTGGGCCCCCTGGACCTTTAGTGTTGCTTTGTCTACATAACTATAAGGCGTGGTATCCCAGCAGGATTCAAGCCATGACAGCGAATAAAGAGACGTTGAACTTAGACATTCGTTCATAGTTTCAAGCGTGACAGTCGAGCTATGAATCGTCTGTTGGATCTCGATACAGGTACCTTGTGCGACATAGCAGCTGTTGTCTGACGTGACTGTGCCTTTTTCTCGTAGAATACCTACAATTGCCTGGGCCCCACAGTGGGCGCCAAACTGTTTATGCCTAAAGAAGCCACTTTTGGCTATTTAGTTTGAAGCCACTTTTTCTTTTGTTGTGCAAAAGAATCCACTTTTGGCTCTTTAGTAGTAAAATGTTCAAGCTGAATTGACTATTTTGCCTCTCTCTTTTTGTTGTATCTACAGGGCGTCTAGCCTAAAATTGGGCGTCTAGGTTGAATACTTAAATTTATGAATGGATCACAAGCAATACAGTAAATACGATGGAAAAGTAAGTAAATTGAGAGGAAAATAATAGACAAGAAAGTAAAGAGTTTTCTTCCTTGATAATAGCCTGATTTAATGGTGAATGACTTGATGTACAATATAATATAAGGAGTGGTATTTATAGTAGTGATTACCCAATCCTAAATATGGTAAAATAAAAAGACTAATGAGGTTCATGGGCCTATAAACTCAAGGCGATGGTATATACGAAACCATAACTAGGAGACTGTAACCCTAAGGCAGTGGGATGTATGCCTTACCTCCTATGCCCGTACCGCCTGAACGGTCGCAACTCATAGAACAGATGTGTATCCTCTATGCTCGGTGGCTCGTAGGATAAGTCTAGTCTCGCGAGCTGTACTCATATCCCCGTAATAATAGGTGGTGTATTATTACCCACACACATGGTTCGTCCAAACAACGGTTTCTCTTTTTGTATACTTACCGTTTCATTTTTTACTCTTTCTCCATGCAAAATTACCTATTCTCTTGTTGAATTCCTCTTCGTTTTTCTGTGTAAAATCAATAGTTTTGTAAATCGAAGACCATATTGTTGTTGTTTTTCAGTGCGCAACTTTAAGTATTAGTCACAATATCAACTTTATATTAGGTACGACGGTTTTTTTAAAATATATGTGTTAAATTTGTATGTATTAAGTTTATTAAGTTTAAATTTGTTTGTATTAAGTTTATTTTTGTTGACCGACTTCGATGTATATGTTTTTGTGATATTTTTTTGTTTGATTTTATCAGTGATGTCTTAAGTTTAATTAGGGAAGGTTACATGTATGTTTGATAAAAAATTTGTTAAATTTTAGAGATTGTATGTTTGATAGTTAGTAGTTACTTTTGATATATTGTATGTTTGAGATTGAGGTAAATTTTAGACTGCATGTTTGATGCCAGTCGCCTGATACATCGGCCAAAGTTTTTCATGATTACCCTGTGCCACGCAACTCGTTCACCTGTAATTATTCAATAGCCGATAAAAAATTTATTGCTTGATGCTAAATACACTTTTTGAATTTGATAAATGCATTTGTTGTGATGTGTGTGTATGTGTGTATGTGTATGTCTACTAGATTTACTCGTTGTTGATTGGAAAGTTGGAAACTGATATTCGAAAGAAACAATAGTTTAATTACAGTATTTGATTTTACAATTTGTATATGTATTTCGAACTAATTGTTTATCAATGATCTATTTTTTGACTAGGGTGTATTGAGGTGCAGTCTATTACTGGACTAAAGTTTCAAATCCTACCAGTTGAAGTTCAGACCATATAGACTGAAATTTAGTCCTTATGGACCCCTATGAGCCTGAAGTTCAATTTGATACTCATGCGAATTGATTATTCAATTTTTGTGTGGCTGTATGCTGGATGACTAATTTTTCAGAATTTTGTATACTGACCTTGAGATTATTGGTTTGAAGTGTGATGCATTTTTTATTTTAGTTTTGTATGTGACTTATAGTTTGTTTTTATTACTAGTTTTTGCAATATGAATGCTGGAAAGGTAGGAGATCTAGTGGTTCCCTTTGAAGAATGGTTTAATTTGAATGGGTATTGGAAAGGGGAGCACAAGTTTGGTGGTTTAATTTCAGGCTTCTTAAGTGTAACACAATATAAGAAGCTTTCAAATGGTGTCTTTAGTAGCTTTGTCAGGACATCTTCCAACAAAACTTCTATGAAGTTACTGTACTATTTTTTGTTGTCTCGCGTTGTGAACAATGACCCAAACGTATTAAGCTTCAAGGTATTTGATCATGTAATACATTTCGGTCGTGAAGAATCCCATATTTTCACTGGTTTGACATTTTTCGCAAATTACGAAGATTTGTTTGATAGATCTGTAGAGAATATGGGTAATAGGCTTCTTAAGCTTCACTTTAATGGTAAAAAGAGTGTTTATTTGTCAGAAGTTCGTGAGTTTATAGAAGGTAATTCAGCTAGACCATCTCTTCTGCGGACGAGCGTGATGCATTAAAGATTGCTGAAATTTATGTTGTTGAGTGACTTTTATTGGGTTATCGGCAAAACAAAGTGGTGTATACTGCTTATATGGACATTATTAACAACGACGAGCTTTTTGCAATTTATCCTTAGGGTAGTCTGGGTTTTGAGAAGCTTGTGGAGTCTGTGAAGACTGCATTCAACACTATTGACTTTTTAAAGAAAGACCAGTACTATGTCATTAGGGGATTCCCATCTATGTTATGTGCTTGATTCTTTGAGTTCCGTCCATCAGTTCTAATTTTATTACACGTAAGTGTGATGCCTTCCCAAGGATGTTGAGGTTTTCTAATGTTAAAAGTCCTCACCATAACACTCTTACTAAATCTTGTTTTCATAATTTTGAGGTAAGTTTCTATATTTCTTATTATTTCCTTGTTTACTTATTTTGTAGGTATTGCATTACGTGTATGGGTATTAATGTTCAGTCCATAAGGATTGAAATTTAATCCCTATGTACTAAAGTTCTATCCATAAAATGTGAAATAATCAGACCCATATGTTTGTTAGTTTTTAGGGGTGATAGTAAGCCATTTTCTTAACGGCGACAGTATATTTGGTACCATTTTAAAATAGATAGTATAATTAAATCATTTCTAACAATTAAGGGGATATTTTGATCCTTTTCAATTTTTAATAATATCTCTCAAAGATTCTTTATCTTTTTTTAGCCAGAAACAGAACAAACTTTTGTTAATAACATCTAAGCTAAACAAAATACAACACTAAAAAATTCTTATATCAGTGACACTATAACTGAATTTTTAGGCGGTGGTCTTTTTAAGCTTTGCAAGCTCCTGCTCACGACCTTAGCCCTTTTAATCTATTCTTATATAAGCTTGAACAGCCAACTTTTCGAAATTGTAAAATAAGGCCCTCTTCTTCTGCAATATTAACTCCCTTCCCCATGAATTGTTCTCCGACTTGTTCTTCACATAAACAACTCTCATAGCTGATCACGCCCAACTACGCCCTATAAAAGGGACTAAGCAGTCGCGACAAATATAGCTCGGTACTTAAAGTCCCGAGGTCGACTCCCACAGAGTACACTAGAAAACCTAGTTGCTAATCTAACTAACTTATAGTTTCTAATCTAACTCACTTATCTAATCAATTAACTTCGAAGTTTCTATTTTATGATGGTTTCAATGTACCAACTAATTAACAATAACGTAAATAGCAAAGTAGTAAGAAATAGATTAATTCAAGGGTTGGGAAGCCTAGGATTAATCTGCCCAACTCCTACATATGTGTTAGAACAATGCATTAATTGATTCAACTTGGTTCTTCCTATTAAATACTTACTCCAAATTCACAACTATTCACTCCCGTGTAATAATTGTAACTTTCACTAACCAATTTCTCAATTAATCAATGAAGATACGTAAGACTACAAGTATGGTTTATAATCGGGGTCAATGGTCACAAATCACCTTTTTGACAACCTAAGTAATGCCTTTATTTTAGGTTGAAATATTGCTAAGTGTTTAACTCGAACTCATAAATCTATCCCTAGATGCACAACAATGAAGGGCACAATCAATTGGGAGCTCTACCAATCAATAGCGTACAAATCATACACTTAGATAGGAAGGTTGACAAGTTGCATTCATAAAAGAAATAATTCATAACACATAAATATTGGAGTGGTTCAACCAACCCTAGAATGCGTGATTTAGCCACTCGTAGTCATATTCAAATCAATGAAATAACTATAAGCATACAAAACAATAAGAATATGGATGAATAGAAGAAGTGGAGCCTTGAATCTTGATCTTCTCTCTTCCTTGCCTCCTTTTGATGGAGAATAGGTCAAAAGTTATGTTTTGGGGCGTGTTTTAGGCTTTGTATCGTCCTCATAGACCCACATAACCCGAGAATCCAAAATAAATCCGGAATCAACATGTCAGGAAATTAAGCCTAACGCGCCGTGCATCACATTACATGGCGCGCTGCGATAGGGTTTTTTCTGCAGGTTTTCAAAAATTTCAATTCTCTGAATTTCGACCCTGTCGTATTGCGCTAGGCGGCACCCAGCGCGGTGCGGCAGGTTTAATTTACTGCTCTTCCATTTTTTTTATCATTTTTTGTCCACACCTTTGTTCGCTCGACCCTCGGGCTTCTACTCAGACTTCAAAACCCTTGTTGTCACTAAACTTTGCTCCATGAATGCCTCATATCATGAACATAATTTCTATAATATGAAACATACCAAATAAGCACAATTCCGTTCAAAGTACTAACAAATATCATAAGTCTAAACATCTACATGAGGCAAATGTATATGAAATATAGCAATATCTAGCTTCGTATCAACATCCCACACTTAAACCTTTGCTCGTCCTCGAGCAACTTATACCTTGAACTCAAGAAATATTAAAATAACTCACACAATGACTTGGGTTTACATAGGCACTTAACAAGTTGCATATGCACTAATCATGCTTTATTCTCACGAAATCCATGCCAAGATTATTTAAAAGCAACCAAGTGCATCAAACCAACCTTCCAATCCCACATCAACTCCAGACTCACCCAATAAGTCATGCAAGTACTCACTCTATCCAAAACACTAATAAAAGAGCTCGCTTTTTGTAAATCATGTGTCCTCACAATAAAATAAAATATTAGAGAAGGAATTCACACAAGAGAATGATCATGCATAAAAAGTTCACATATAGATGAAACACTCACTCTCAGAAAAGAACTCACACGCAACACAAAACATACCATAAGCTTGCCCTTAGTGTAGGACTCGACTAATGTCCATATACTCGGCCAAGATTAATTAGGACTTTTTTTAGTTGTAATGTAGGCAATGGGACAGGTAGGATACATATAGGTAATAGGGACCAACCACCCCAACCAAATTTATTACACCACAATTAATTCAAGCATTTCTCCTCCCAACCAAGCATTTCTCCTCACTTTTTTTTCTTCTTCCTTCCTAATGTTGACACCTAATTTTGTCCATGATGCAATGTAAACACGGAAGCGATAACAAAAAAAAAGTGAGACGCAACTTAAACACTTACGAGGTAGCACCAAGGAACGATGTCTTGATACACCCTCGATTCGAGTCAAGTAGAACCTACACTATGCATCTATCCTCAAGAGACACCTGGCCCTTGTAAATAGAATGATCAAGGAGGATTGAAGGTCAACTTGGATTCTTCCAATTGATTTCAAGCCAAAATAGTTACAAGGTTTGAGAGTGTTTCCCATCAATGTATGTATTCAATGTGTAAGCTAATGGCAATGAATGATGAAGGGGTGAACTTATAGCACCCCTTTACAAGTTGTGAAAGGTCTAATAAACCCTCAACTAGCTTGGAACACAATGTAAACCTTAAGGCTAGAATAGGAATTTCATACAAAAAGAAGTCAAAATTCAGCACATCTAGGCGCTCCGCCGTGGGTGAGGTGTTCCGCCTGGTGGATGGCCTGACCAAGGTAGCTAGGCGCTCCGCCCTTGGTCAGGCGCTCCGCCTGGTTGGCCTTCCTGCTGGGCGGTCCGCCTGGCCCTGAAGCATAGGGTTTCCTCCTTCGATCGAGCTCCAATGCATGGTCCTCAAATCATCCCCCGAGCTCGTATCATCCATGCCCTTCCAAACCAAGTGTAAATGAGTGTCTTTGATCTCCTTGGCTTGACTTCGAGTGAATGGTCTTGATGCAATTTGGGTTGCATCAGTCCCTCCTGTTTCGGTAGCCATTATTCAGACAAATTGCATTGATAACCACATAATTACCGTACACTCACTCCTATCTTGGGTCATTATCTCATGCACGTACACCAGTTAGGCTATTTTAGAAGCATTTGCACGAACGATCGCATTTTTACAAAGCTTGCATATCTTGTCAATATTTTTAACAATTATTTCTGTTTTAAGGACGACACCTAAATTATTTTAATGCCTAAAATAATAGATTTTCTTAATTATTTAGCCTTAGTAATTATTTTTCTTGAATTTATAATTTTTCATAAACATTTTAGGGAAAATGACATATTCGGGTTCTCCGCTTCAACCGCTACAAAACCCATACCCTTTCGACAGCATTCAAATGAGGTCAATTCTTAACCCTCGTCGACGGAGTCACCACCGCCGGAAAATGCCTCCGACGTTGGTCCAAGGATATTCTAAGTAATGTTATTACTTGAAAAGGGGTAAGAAACCCCTCGCGCAGAATCACTTCACGACGGGTCAATTTGACCCGACTCCGACGTAACTAGGTAATTCTTCTCCTTTTCGATGATCCTGAAACTATATAATGATTAGACCTAGTTTGCCTAATTCTTTCTATGTTTTAACATGATTGATTGTCTTTTGTCGATTAACTAGAGTGAAAATTCATGAAATTATTAATCTTTGCTTGTTTCACTGGCTTAACACTGACTTGATTTTCTGTGTGTTTGAGTTTAGTATAATCGTGACTTGTATCCTAGACTACCTCTGTTAACCTATAAATTTAAAGTCCATGACCGTTTTGAATTGATTGTGCTTATCTCTATTTATTATAATGAATTTAGCCTTACATTCTGTCAAAATAAATTATCTCCACGATTGTATGAATGATTATCTGACTCAACATGACTAGGAGGATTTTAAATTATTTTAATTAGATTTCTTGATTGAAAACTTGAATGGAAGTTGGCTATTTGTTTGATCCTGTGCCAACTAGAGCTTTTCAAAATCTGTTGAGTTATTCTCGAGCCTAAAATAGTTCTGTGCAATTGATTTCTTGAACCTAGACTATGTTATGTTTAAGGAGAAGTCTGTTAGTAATTGGATTTGCCTTAAGTTTAGGGTTCTGATTGATCTATACTTGGTAAGACATCCTAGGTGACTACTTTTAATTTTAGGAGACAATATTCCCTTACCTTATTTACTCCTTGCCCGTTTGAATTAATCCTCTCACTTCACACCTATTTAAACTGGTTGCATTCTTCACTTTACACACAGTTTTACACATTCACACACTGAACCATAAAGCATACTGCAAACCTCTCTCTCTCTCTCTGTCTTTTCTGGACAAAATCTTGCTCTTTTACTGAAGAAAAGAGAGTCTTTCACTCCACTGGTGCAAGTTCTCTCCCTGCTGCACCTTCGCTGCCTAAATCTTGCTTGTTTGATTGCTATTCCTGACAACGTATAAAATTCTTTTCTAAACTTATGATGTTGCCTGCTTAAGACTGCTTCTATCTATGCCTTTTGCTCGCCCCCGGCCATATGTAATTGCTTGCTTTGACTTCCCCTTTTTCCCTTCTTCTCCTGCTAACCTTGTACTTGCAGCTTGTTTGGATGGTCTTAGATAGACCATACCAGTTTCATTGACAACAGGGGAACCCAAAATTTAATAGGGTCAGTGGTTAAGCCCTCTAAACTGGCTTTGGTACTGGGGTTCTGGAACTGCAAACCTCTGATTGTTATAATGGCTGTCTTGAGCTAAATTCTTAAGAAACAGGGCATTAATTCATGTCTTTTAGAATTCCCTATATATGTATTTGCTAGGACCTCCTGCCTGTACTTGTGCGTGAGTGAGCAACGCTCACTGTTTATCTGCTTGGCCACACAGGGGCCTTTCTTGAACCCTCTCCTTATGTGGTTGCATCATTATTATGTTAAAACAAGGACTTGCATTGCTAAATTGAAGTCATGCCGTTAACAAATGCATATTCGTTAAGTGATAGCATAAAAACGATAATTAGGTGTTCTAAATTAGCATGCTTGTGGTTTAAATCGTGTTTAACTGAAACCTTTCTTGTGAAAATCTGAAAAGTTAGTAACAGGGGCGGTATGTGTGCTAACTGCCTAAGATTGTACTATTTCTGTAAAATGATAACTGCCCCTCTTTTTACATAATTAATAAAGGCCCAAAATTTTTTTTTAAATAGTGCCTTTTATGTGCTAAACTGATTTTCGACCTACTTTAAGCTCTTATACACTAATCTAATAGTGTATAGGGTGTATAAGTACCGAGGTCACTTGTACAAAATCCTACACATATTTTTCTAAAGTACACTATCACTTTGTCATATACTTGCATGCTTATATATATGTATACTCTACGTGTGACAGCCCCTTTATTTGCATTTGTGTGCTTTCGTGAAACTCATTTTTGAAAACAGCCCACTCACCTATATGTATTTTCAAAATTGACCCCCACACCAAAATAGCCATTAAGGTTAGGGCTCGACAATTAATGACGAGTCACACTGACCCTAAATGGCTAATATTTTATTTTAAAAAACAACACCAATTTGGTTTTAACCAAAACCTGAAATTATTTACAGAAGTGTCTATTTTTGCAGAACTACTTATTTGTGCAAAATTGATTAAAGGGCTGAAATTTCATAAATAAGCAAAATTGTTACACCTTTTGCAGATTTAACCTTACTATGCGATTAGGATATGTATTAAAGGCCTTGAAATGCGATTAGGTGTGAAATATAGGTCGTATGTGTAGAACTTAAAGCCCATTTGTGTATGTGTTATCTAAACTTGCATAGATAGATTTAATTTCATAAATTGAATACGAAATTGACCTTTTCCAAGTTAGTACTGCATATGATAATGTTCACATCCCAAAATATAGACTCGGGCGGGAACCACCTTTCGTGGGACTCGAGGGAGTGCCTTACACGTGAATCTCTGAAACCAGACTAGTATGATAATTAACTCAACCTTAGACGCTTAGGTGACCTAATACGCCTTAGAAACTTATATTAGGTGGCGACTCCAATTCTTAAGCTCAAACGAGTTACCCAGTCAAATTCGAAACCTGACTCACTCCGAGTTGAGTCTAAAATCGGGTATGACAGAATGATGACTCCGCTTGGGATATTCAAACTCCTAACCACAATGAGTCTTTAATTTTGGGATTTATCTTGCTATTCGAATTATTATGATTTTACTAACTTGGTTTCTTTTTTGTTTTTCTTTTTCCCTTTTTATTTATTTACTTGTATGAATTTGAATTTGATGTAACTTGGCATATTTCACTCATACTCCCCCACTCCTGGGAAACGACACTTTGCACACACGGGCGATTACATGGATCCCACGGTCGCTTCACCACAAAAAACCTTTTAGGAGGGACATTTTGGAATATAGTTGGTCCGTGGTACAACCAACAATTTTAAATGGTCCCACTCCTTGGTCGTCCGCCTTGGGGAACCATATCTAAAATCACACCACTCTTTGAATGTAATGAGCATGCATCATGCCGTAGGAAGGGCTCCCTGTGAGCCGGCTAGTTTTCAATTTTTCCAAATTACTTGACGGGTTTTTGACCCCGAAGGAACGTTTGGACATGCTTATGTGCATTTGAGAGAAAAGAAAAGAAAATAAAAAAAAGAGACTGAAAAGAAAAGTGAGACAAGAATAAAAACGCATTTCGATTTGCCCAATTATTCTAAAAAAGGGAGGGGGTTTTAATCCTTTACTTTTTCTTTTTCTTCTTGGATCACAATGAGTCAAAAGTTTCACCGTTTTGAAATGACTATGGGCACACCTCCTTTGTTAACTAGTTGGTGGAACAATTTGTCATTGGGTGAGCAAACCGAAGTACGTCAACATTTGGGTCATTTGGTTTCCCTATTAGAAATGGAGCCATGTAGAGAGATGATTGAAGCGTCGGTGTCATATTGGGATGAAGAACTGAATGTGTTTAGATTTAGGGATGTTGAGTTAACACCCTTGTTGGAAGAAATAGGAGGGATCGTGTCACACTGGGGGTTAGACAAACATCGTTGGCAAGGGGGTCGCATGCTAGCGCCTAGTGTCCCTACAGCTGAGGAGTTTCGCAAAAAATTAGGCAAGCGTGAATGTGGAATTTTTACAACAAAAGAAGATACCTTTTTCCTATTTCTACAACCGGTTTTGGTATTTGAGTGCATTCGACGACCGTAAGAAATAGTTCAAGTCCTACAATGATTGGAGGGGAGCTAGACCACTTGCATTTGCTATTTGTTTCTTAGGAGTAATGGTATTCCCTGAAAGCTCGAATCACGACATATGTTCAAGGCTTGTCATGGTTGCCGATGCAGTATTCAATGGAATTGATGGTTACCATTATATCATAGTTCCTATGATAGTTGCAGACATTTATCGGGCTTTAGGTTGTTGCAAGAGAGGAGCAAAATATTTCCAAGTGTGCAATCTTCTACTACAAGCATGGTTCAAAGAGCATTTGAGGAAAACGAGAGGTATACAAGAATTGTCTAAGCCAACTGGTTCCAACTACTTGGTTGGAGAGCGATACGGGGTTCCAAAATTCAAGCAGCCAAGCAGCACAGAGAAATGGGTAAAGTTGTTTGAAAACATAACGGAGGACTCCATTCAGTGGATGTTCACTTGATTTCCTTCATCCGACTTCATCATTAGCTCTGAGAAGGCACCCTTTGTGATACTTATGGGATTGAGAGGTCTCCAACCCTATCAACCATCGAAGGTGATGAGGCAAGCAGGGAGGAAGCAAATCATACCATTGATATCAGAAACGAAGGACTATCAGTTTGATTACACTGGAGATGTTGTTCCAAGAGTTAAGAGCATTAGAAAATCTTTGGTAGGAACACAAGTTATGGGAGAAGAATCATTAGCATCAGACAGATACAACGCTGGATGCGAACCAAACTACAAAAGCTGGTTACGCTCTAGTATAAAGGGAAATGTGGTAGTAGGGTCGAGTCGAGGAAATAACATAAGAGATCGTGAGGCGGAAGCTCAAATCCGATACTGGGAATTCATGCTGAAAGCTGTTAAGATGGACAAAGAAAAGAAAGAAGAGATTGAAGTATAGAGAAAACGTACATTAGAGCTAGAGGAAAAGATAGAGGCGTTGGAGACGAAGCTTGAACGATGGAATTCAGAGTGTGCAGAGATCGACATAAGGTTGGGAAGAGTAGTAGAGGGATTACGCAAGGGTGCTCACAAGCGTCAAGTAAGCTTGGTACCAATGATTTTGGGGGAAGTTTATAGAGCTCTAACCAAATGTAGAAGAGGAGGAGACTTTTTCGAAGGGTGCAATCTGTTGCTGCAAATATGGTTGATAAAGCATTTACACAGTGTCCTTATCAGTCCAGTGGTACCAAAACCGTCGTAGAAAGGAGGGATCCGCTCACATAGCACCCGCATAGCTGGAACAGCGGCATGGGAGGACCCTGCAAACATGGAAAGATGGTACACCAAGCTTGAAGAGTTGCAAGAGGTACAATGGGTGATTGAAAACTGTGCTGGCTTCATTGTTTCCATACAGGGTCAAGACATCACTTTCTTGACATTGATTGGATTCTGAGGAACTCACCACTATGTTCCTCTAAGGATCCTCCGGCAAGTAGGGATGACGCAGCAAACTCCGCAGTTGACTGAAGGAAGAAGCTTCAACATCGACATAAAGGATATTGAGCATCCAATGGTTGGCACTATATTGACAATGTGGGAAAAGAGGCTTACTATGCAATTTTGTCGTGGTTGAGACAGTAGGGTGAAGCCCGTGGCTACTCTGGCTTATCCTCAATGGTTCAGTGAAGATAGGTAAAGGTTCCGATCCAAGACTACGCTGAAGAGGAAAACCAAGGCTCTGAGTGTCACTGAAAAATACAAGAAGCTGCGACACGAGTTCGACCAAAGTAAGAAAGAGTTAAGGGTAACACAAGAGAGGGATATGAGGAGGCAATACAAGGACAAGATCAAAGGGGATGAGCTCATCGGACAGGCAAGGTCATGGCCGCAAGGCAAGCTACTGGGAATCTACAAGATTTGCTCAAAGGATGGGGAGAGTATTTTAAGGCAGTGCCACTGGAAGAGAAGGAAGCAATGGGGATAGAAATCTGTGAATTCTTCACAAAAGCTCTGGGAGACATGCAAGCTGGAAAGGATCTGATGGAGATGTTCACCGCTCCTCCACCCATGAGCCTGGTTCACAGGCCTAAGGAAGAAGCCAAAGAGAAAGAAGATGCTGGAACTGACGCTTGATACAAAACCTCTTTGCTTGGCACATTAGTCTGGTCGTCCTAAGTCGAGTCGTCTTTTCTTTGTTTCCGTTCAGTCGAGTCGTTATCTTAAATTAGTGGTTTTAATAAAGCCAAGCGAATCAAATAAAATTTCGTTATTTTGGGTTTTTAGGCTTGTGTTGATTATGTTTATGCAAATGAAATGATGTGTTAGGTGCGAACGTTACTTCGAATCATCGATAGGCCTACCTTTAGCACAAAAGAGGTCCCTTGCATGATAGGATGCGATTTTATTAAAACTAACGTATACTCACATTTCTTTCCTTGTTTTTGATGTGTCAGTCCCCAAGTCCCTGAAAGTTTGGTTTGTGCATTCTGGCCGCGCCGCAATACCGGTTGAGATCCAGAGGATCAATCCCAACACCTCCCCCTTTACCTACGAGGACAAGGACGAGACGTAATATCATGGCTGAGTTTGATAAAGTTGGAAATGGAACTCCTGAAAAGCAAGGTGTGGTCGCCTATGAAGACTATGCTAAGTTGGAACAGAGGTTGTTTGAATTGGAGAATAGGGTCCCTCTTACCCGTGCTGATGAGATCATTGAACCAGACAAAGCCACCCGACCTCACGGCAAAGATCCACTATACCCTGAAAAAGACATTTCTTATCCTACCTACACCGCACCACCAAAAGCACCAAAAAATAACTTACCCCTTTACTGTTGAAACAAAAGCCGTTGCATCACCCACCAAAGATCATGACATGTACGTATGGACAAAAGAAGACTCAGACAGCACCAAGGAGCAAGTCCAATGGTTCGTAGAGAAGTTCAAACAATTTCAAGGCACCAAAGGAACCCGAGGGTTAGCTTATGAGGATCTCTGCATGTACCCTGACTTGAAGCTGCCCGAAGGCTATAAGACGCCCAAGTTCAATATGTTCGATGGCAGTGGCGACCCGATGGCTCATTTGAGGTCTTATTGTGATAAGTTGGTTGGGGTTGGACATGATGAAAAGATCCGCATGCAATTGTTCAACCGCAATCTGACCTGAGATGCGCTGGTATGGTACTCAAAGCAACTAACAAAGAAGTGGACAAGCTGGGAAGCAATGGCTGGAGACTTCGTCGAGAGTTTTGGGCACAACACTGATGCCATGCCCGATCAGTTCTATTTGGAGAAGTTGAAGAAGAAGCCCACCGAGACCTTTAGAGAATTTGCAACTAGGTGGAGAGCCGAAGCCGTTAAAGTCCAACCTCCTATGGAAGACGCCGAAATAGTGGCAACCTTCATCCGCATACAAGAAGATGTCTACTTTGACAAGATGTTGAATCTGCAAGACAAGAAATTTGGAGACTTGATCAAGATTGGAGATATGGTTGAAGACGGACGGAAGATTGGTAGGATCGTTAGCTTGGCTGCACTACAAGCCACAAGCTGGAAACACTACTACATCAGGAAAGAAGAAAGATGATGTCTCCTTCGTGGCTGCATCGCTCGATCACTCTCCCACCCACAATCACTACTACCAAACACCTCTTCCATCATACCCGTACATTCTACCCACATCCACCTACCCAGTCTATAACACTCAACTCATGTTCCAAAACCCACCACCACAAAGACCACCATATCCACAAAGCCCTAACTACCGAAACACCAATGCCTATTCACCAAGGCCTCATGCCAACAACAACCCAAGACCCAAAAGAAACTATACCCCATTGGCCGAATCCTGCACTCAGTTGTTCGAGAGACTCAAAGCAGCCGGCCATATATAACCCGTACCATTCAAAATGCCTGATAGGATGACACCCTATTTTGACCAAACCAAAACCTGTGCCTATCACTCTGGAAGACATGGTCACGATACCGAAAAGTGCTACGCCCTAAGGGACAAGATGCAAGACTTGATCGATCAAAAGGTGATACACTTGAAAACTCCAAATGTGCACAACAATCCCTTGCCTAACCACAGAGACAATAGGGTGAATCTTATCGAGTTAGATGAAGAATGCAATCTCAAAAAGAGATACACCAGCACTTGCCTCAGTTGCTCAAGCCGCTACAACACCAGAGCCTATCGAGGTAGAAGTGGCTCCAAAGTTCTATGTTGACGTAGTTTCCTCGTACAGTGACAAGGCGGTAGCATGGGACTGTAAAATTGAGAAGAAGAACAAATCAACAGTTGAGACTGTTGTTGCACAAAGGATGACTAGGAGTGGGATGATTATACTCTCAAGCATCTTGTTCAAGGTAGACGAGGCATCAGCGAGGAGGAGTTAGAAGAATTGTGGAAGAAAGTACAAGCAAAAGAATACTCCGTGGTTGAACACTTGGGCAAGACTCCCGCGCAAATCTCTGTCTTAGCTTTACTCCTCAAATCGAAAAGCCACCGAAACGCTTTAATGAAAGTGTTGGATGAAGCACATGTTCCAGTGGATAACTCAGTTGAAAACCTGGCTAGCATGGTCGGATAAGTCATGGAGTCCAACCGAATCACTTTTCATGAAGATGAGCTGCCACCTGAAGGGTTGAGCCACAACAAAGCTTTGCACGTTACTATCAAATGCAAAGACTGGTTTGTAGGAAGAGTTTTGATCGATGGAGGTTCCGGCTTGAACATATGCCCATTCATCACTCTGAAAAGAATGGGAATTGATCAAAGCAAGATAAGAGAGAGTGACATGAAGGTCAAAACGTTTGATGGATCGCAAAGGAGCACCATTGGGGAAATTGATTTAACTATCATGGTCGGTCCCGTGGAGTTCACTGCCGAATTTCATGACATCTCTGCTTCTTATAACCTGCTGCTAGGAAGACCTTGGATTCATATGGCTGGAGCAGTGCCTTCTACATTATACAAAATAGTGAAGTTTGAATGGGACCACAAAGAGGTGGTAGTGTTCGGTGAAGGGAACAACTCCATTTACAATGAACAAACCATACAAGCAACTGAAGGAATGCTCCTGATGGGTAGACTTTCTATACGGTAGAGCTCATGGGAGTAGTGCAAGGTACTCGAGGAGGACGTCGTAAAAACTACAACAAGAATTGGAATTTCACAGACACAATCCAAGAAGGTTATACTGCACATTTCGCTCCCAAGTTGGTCAACACACCGCCTGGAGTTGATGAAAGGAAGAGAAGCTTTTATAGCGCCCAGTCAAATCTGATTGAGGTGTGCCCTCACGTGAATTTTGTGAGACCTTACCGGCTAAGACAGAGAAGCGACCGATGTACTCACCTAATGCTCATCTCAATTGGAAGCGCATTTCTGAAAAAACAAAGGGAATGCAAGTGTGGCTACCCAAAGCACCCGAGCCTATGGAGGTGGTGATTGAAGAGCCATATGTACTTCCACAACCTGCAAAATAGCCTGGAGACTGGGTTGTAGGCATCATGATAAAGCAAGGGTATGAACTTGGTAAAGGTTTGGGCAAGAACCTGGATGGCATGGTTGAGCCGATTAAAATTGTGATGAGGCCTGACAATGAGAAAGCTGGCATAGGGTACATTGTGACTTATGAGGAGAGTATGGAAGAAGCATCACTGGACTTCAAATTCTACAAGAAAAGCACCAAGACTCTCCTACATATTTTCGTCTCGTCTGGATACTTGGATGGCCAAAAGAGGGAGGTATCTGCAGCGCAAGGAGTTGAGCCAAAGATAGTTGATGCTGAAGAGGACCTGCTGGCAAGAGTGCAAAATCTGTTCATATCTGATGAAGACTGCTGTGTGATCCTAGAAGAACATGTTGAACCTCCTGGGCTGACAAAGGCTGGATCTGGAGCTACATTGAACAATTGGATCAGCAACCGGGCCCAAGCTTACCGTGGACCTTGGTAGAGCTGGGGGATAGAGCTTATTTCACATTTCCTAAAATAAAACCCGACTTTGAGTCGTGGAATTTGCATTTCTTTTTCTTTTTCACATGTCTCCCTACAAACTTTGTTTTGCAAGGATTCATAAATAAAATATCGCACTATTTCCCGTTTAACTTTTGTTTTAATCTTTTTTTGCAATGTTTTATTTTTCAGCATTCAAACTAATAATCCCATTGAGTCCACAACAACAACGTGTAATGAAACAATAGAGCTTGAGGAAACCGAATTCGATTATGATGACTTTGATGGAACTACACAAGAGGAAATTGAAAGATTCGAGAATAAGCCTAAGCCAAACCTAGAAGAAACTGAGGTGGTAAATCTAGGAGATGAAGAAACCGTGAAAGAGATAAGGATCGGTGTGCATCTCACTGCCGAAGATAAAAAGCGGTATATTGAGTTTCTTCAAGAATATGAGGACATATTCGCCTGGTCGTACGATGACATGACTGGCATAAGCATAGATGTAGTAGCTCACAAATTACCCATCAATCCGGGCTTTTCGCCAGTCAAACAAAAAGCCCGAACTTTCAAGTCGTCAGTTCTGTTAAAGATTGAGGAGGAGGTAACCAAGCAGCTCAATGAAGGAATCTTGAAAACAGTCAAATACCCAACTTGGTTAGCTAACATTGTCCCAGTGCAGAAAAAAGATGGGAAACTTCGAGTTTGTGTAGACTACAAAGCTTAAAGATGATTTTCCTTTGCCAAATATACACATCCTGATTGACAATTGCGCGAAACATGAACTACAGTCTTTCGTAGATTGTTTCGCTGGCTATCATCAAGTGCTCATGGATGAGGAGGATGCCGAGAAGACAACTTTCACCACATCTTGGGGAGCTTACTGCTACAAGGTTATGCATGTTTGGGTTAAAGAATGCTGGGGCAACTTACGTGATAACAATGAAAACTATTTTCCATGACTTGATGCACAAAGAAATTGAAGTCTATGTGGATGATGTGATCATCAAATTAAAGAAGAGTTCAGAGCACCTTGACAACTTGCACAAGTTTTTCAATCGCTTGCGAAAGTATAATTTGAAGCTAAATCCAACAAAATGTGCTTTTGGTGTTCCAGCAGGGAAGCTTTTGGGTTTCATCGTCAGTAGAAGGGGTATCGAGCTAGATCCATCCAAGATCAAAGCCATCAAAGAATTGCCGCCGCCAAAAAGCAAGAAAGTGGTCATGAGCTTCCTGGGAAGGCTCAACTACATCAGCGGGTTCATAGCACAATCCACGGTCATCTGCGAGCCAATCATTAAACTACTGAAGAAAGACACAGTGATCGAGTGGACGGAGGACTGTCAAAAAGCATTTGATCGGATAAAGGAGTACTTGTCTTGCCCGCCTGTGCTGGTTCCACCCGAGCCTGGGCGACCTTTGATCTTGTACCTGTCTGTGGTAGATTCGGCATTTGGTTGTGTATTGGGGAAAAATAATTCAACTGGAAGAAAGGAGCACGCAATATACTATCTAAGCAAGAAGTTCACTCCTTACGAGGCCAAGTACACATTGTTGGAACGCACGTGCTGTGCGCTGACTTGGATAGCACAAAAGCTGAGGCACTACTTGACATCTTACTCAACATTGATGATATCAAGGATGGACCCTCTCAAGTATATCTTCCAAAAACCAATGCCTATTGGAAAGTTGGCTAAATGGTAAATGCTGCTCAGTGAATTCGACATCACTTTTGTCACTCAAAAGGCGGTAAAAGCTCAGGCCCTGGCTGATCATATGGCCGAGAATCCAGTGGGAGATGACTATGAGCCACTGCACACTTATTTCCCCGACGAAGAAGTCATGTTCATAGGAGATGATATCACCGAAGAGTATGATGGTTAGAGGCTATTCTTCGATGGAGCAGTGAACTTCAAAGGAGTTGGCATTGGGGCAGTGTTAGTTTCGGAGACTGGGCAACATTATCCCGTCACAGCCAAACTAAGGTTCCCTTGAACTAACAACATGGTGGAATATGAAGCCTGCATCTTGGGCTTTAGAATGGCAGTAGACATGAATATACAAGAGCTGTTGGCAATCGGAGATTCTGACTTACTGATTCACCAAGTCCGAGGAGACTGGACAACAAAGAACTCCAAGGTACTGCCATACCTCAAGTGCATAAAAGAGCTGAAGCAAAGGTTCACCAAGATAGAGTTCCAGCATGTGCCCAGGCTGCAAAATGAATTCGCACATGCTTTGGCTACCATATCTTCCAGGATCAAACATCCCGACAAGAACTACATTGACTCAATACCCGTGGCGGTGAGGAAGCAGCCAACATATTGCTATCATGTAGGAATAAAACAGACAGCCTTGGTTCTACGACATCAAAGGGTTTCTCAAAGACGACATTTACCCAAAGGATGCAACAAGTCTCCAAAAGAAGATGCTGAGGAGGTTAGCAAATGGCTTCTTTTTGAACGGAGAAGTTTTGTACAAAAAGACACCTGATTTGGGATTGCTGAGTTGTGTGGACGCCAAAGAAGCTGCTAAGTTGTTGGAAGAAATACACTCTGGGACGTGCGGCTCACATATAAATGGTTTCGTGCTTGCAAAGAAGATTTTGAGGGCTGGCTATTTCTGGTTGACAATGGAGCATGATTGCATAAGGCACGCAAAGAAATGTCACCAACGCCAAGTCCACGGGGATATGATTCGAGTGTCTCCTAATGAATTGAATATCATGGGATCGCCCTGGCCTTTCGCTGCCTGGAGAATGGATGTCATAGGACCTATCGAGTCGGCCGCTTCCAACGGACATCGTTTCATATTGGTAGCCATTGATTATTTTACCAAATGGGTAGAAGCTGCATCATACATGTCACGACCCAACTTAGGGCCGCGACGGATGACCAACACTAAGTGTTGATCATCACTAATCCTGCTGATAATCTGCTAACCATGAATATAACTGATAAACAGAATAAGCATAAACTTTACTGATAAGAATTATGCAATGAAAAAAAAAACTGACAAGCTAACATACTGACAGAACCACATAGGGACATATCTACAGGCCTCTAAGAGTGATGAACTGAATATACAAAGGACGGGACAAGGCCCCGCCATACCCAAACTAGCTGGTTGTACACATACCAAAAGATAAGTAACTCTAGGAGTAAGCGGAGTGACTCCAATAGCTGATAGATGGCCTACTAATATGGTCCAAGCATTGATCTATCTTTACCTGCACGGCATGAAACGCAGCGCCCTAAAAAAGGGCGTGAGTACGATATGTACCAAGTATGTAAGGCATGAGCATATAATATATCATAGCTGAATGAAACTGTAAGGCTGGAATATAAATATGTAAATATGAGCTGGAGCATAGCAATATAGCTGAAAATCTGAAGAACATACTAAACATGATCTGAATATAAACTGAAGTCTAGCTGAATCTGAAACTGAAGACTGAGCTGAACTATACTGATAAATAACTGTAATATGACTGATAACTTGTAACTAGAAACTGGAACTGATAACTGTCAACTGATACTTACGCTAAGAACTGGTGGCTGATAACTGGTACTGAGCTAAAACTGAACTGTTATCTGAACTGGTACCTGTCTGGTGTTATGGGTTGTATCCCCCAAAATCAGGTAACTGAAAACCTGAACTAGCCTCATGTATAATCATGCAGTGCATAATGTGGCTATATACGCGTATATAACAAACCTGGCGGGTGTTATGGGCTATATCCCCCCCAGCCAGTAATATCTAGTCTCTTTGGTCAGAGTTTGTGAATGACACCCGGTCGCACTAGGTGTTTCAACTCCCGCCTGAACCAGAGGGGCTGTATCCCCCAGACGGGTAGTATCACACGCGACCGGACTGTGTGTCCAATGTCCAGCCTCTATGGGGGACTCCAAATCACACATAACATGATCACAATATAAGCATAAGCATGTATGAGGCATAACACATGTGGCAACAATAGATATGGACTCAAAGGAATGATAAGAAAACTCTGGATGGAATTATAGACACAACCTGAAACTTAGAATTTCTCTCTCTTTGACTTTTATAAAAATTTCGGCAGACTTTCCTCTGAAACTGGATGATCCGCAAAAACAGAACCAGCACTATACTATACATAGGAATGGATACCCGGATAAACTGATAACATAAACATGTTAAACGGATAATCAAGATGAGACAACTGGATGACATAACAAATCCGCATATAGAATGTCTGGACAGCACCACTGTCCTAAGTTTCAACCTAATATTCAGAGTGTAGATCAAAGATATAGACTTTATCGTTTTCATAAAAGTTTTAGATATATGTCTTAGGGTTCTGGGAATTCTTAAAGCATCTTAATATCAATTTTGTATAAGGAGTTATGATCAATATACTAAATACTGTCCAAAGATCAAAATAATTTTTTCCAGATTTTGAAACGTTTTGTGCTACTGTTTTGGACATCTTTTACCGTAGTTCTTAGTACCAAATTAAGCACATATATGGTTACCTTTATGCCATACAAGTTACCCACAAGAATCATCAATTTTGGAACTAAGAAAAGCTTCAAAAGCTACAAGATACATGCCTTGCCAAAAGAAAGATTTAGCCTAACATACCTTTGATGTTTCTAGCTTCTAAACTTTGTTTCCTTTGAATTCCATACCTTCTAAAGCTTAAACAAGCTATAACATAGAATTTAGGTACTTTACTTAGCCATGAAGTAATTCTAAAACTCAAGCTATTGACGAAATTGAAGGTAGCATAACGTTACCTTAATCGCGTAGAGCGTTTTGACGCAATCCGTCTTCAATTTCGAGTTACGATTGACGTCTTTCCTTCAAAATCATGAAATTTGCTTAAAACATAACGAGAGCACTGTTTCTCTCTTTATATTTCTGGAAATGACGAGATGGAGGTGAATTTTTCCTTTTATACTTGAAACATTTCTGTTTTAGTCCTCTTTTGCGTTTATGTCCCTTTTTTTTGGCCTAACTTCTGATGCTTATATCTTTTTATCCAGACATTGTATGAACAAACCATCAAAAGTATTGAAAACTACACTCCAAGACCTTCAATTTTATATATGATATGTCCCCAAAAGACTTCATATAACACACAAAATTAATTGCTGAAAAAGCTTCGTTACAACGCAATTCCTTAGTCGGTTTTTCCGCAACTTAAATCCGATTTTTCTCAAACTTTATATTCAACATATAAACATCTTATATGATAATATTATGACTTTAAACTCACTTAAATCATTCTTAACATGTCATTAGAATGATATACGTCACTTTAGATATACGAGGTGCAACAATCTTCCTCCGTTAGGAACATTCGTCCTCGAATGTTAAATGAAGTATGTAGAAGCATTAAGCAACGATCTGTTACTTACTTGAAGTAGTGAAGAGATGTGGATATTTGGCTCTCATGTCATTTTCAGCTTCCCAAGTTATTTCTTCTACATTATTGCTTTGCTATAGCATTTTATCTAAAGGAATGTCTTTCGTCATTAGTCGACGAATCTATCTATCTAAAATTGCAACTGACACCTCTTCATAAGTCAATTGCTCTGTGATCTGTATACCATCTACTGGTACAACTCTAAAAGGATCTCCGACATATTTTCTGAGCATAGAAACATGGAATACTGGATGTACCTCCTGAAGGTCTGCTGGAAGGTGTAACTCGCAGGCTACACTCCCAACTCGCTTGATAACCTGATATGGACCAATAAATCTTGGGCTAAGCTTTCCTTTCTTTCCAAATCTCATAACGCCTTTCACAAAGATATACTTTCTGGAATACCCAATCGCCAATCTGAAATTCTAAATCTCGACGTCGGTTATCTGTATAGGACTTCTGTCTGCTCTACGCTGCTAATAATCTTTCCCTGATCAACTTGACTTTATCAACTGCTTGTTGGATTAAATCTGGACCTATCAATTGAGACTCGCTAACCTCGAACCATCCTATAGGAGACCTACATTTGCGCCCATACAAAGCTTCATATGGCCCCATCTGTATTCTAGAATAATAGTTATTATTATATGCAAACTCTATCAACGGTAGATGATCACTCCCGCTGCCTCCAAAATCTATTACACAGGCTCTAAGCATATCTTCTAATGTCTGAATGGTCTGCTCAGCCTGTCCATCTATCTGGGGATGAAATTTTATCGGATTCACCTGTGTCCCTAAACCTGTTTGGAACGATCGCTAGAAATTAGCTGTAAACTGGTGCGCCCCTGTCTGAAATAATAGATACTGGAATACCATGTAGGTGCACTATCTCTCTGATATAAAGTCTAGCATAATCCTCCGCTGCATATGTAGTTCTAACGGGCAAAAAATGAGCTGATTTAGTAAGCCTGTCAACTATAACCCAAATAGAGTCATACCTGCTCCGCATACGGGGCAATCCTGTAATGAAGTCTATATTCACTGCTTCCCATTTCCATGATGGAATCTCAATTTCCTATAACAAGCCACTAGGTTTTTGATGCTTGACCTTAACCTGTTGGCAGTTAGGACACTGAGCCATAAATTCTGCTATGTCACGCTTCATTCCGTCCCACCAGTAAATCTGCTTAAGGTCATGATACATCTTAGTCGAACCTGGGTGAACAGTGTATCTGGAATAATATGCCTCAGACATAATCTATCCTCGTAAATCTACAACATCAGGAACACAAAGTCTATGTTTCTACATGAGAACCCCGTCACTAGTAATCCTGTATGGTGACTCTGGTTTTCTTCTGGCTATCTGTCTGTATTCAACTAGAACTGGATCCTCATACTGACGTTGTTTTACTTCTGTCACTAAGCAAGTAGTGCCTGCATTCTGAACTGTAACTTCTGCGTCCTCCGAATTTATTAATCTGACTTCCATGCTGGCCAACTGGTGGAGTGTATGAGCTAACTCTATTTTCTGTGGCTGTAAATAAGATAGACTACCCATAGACTTGCGACTAAGGGCATCAGCAACAACATTCGCTTTACCCGGATAATAAAGAATTTCCATGTCATAGTCCTTTAGCAACTCTAGCCATCGCCTTTGTCGCAGGTTTAGCTCCTTCTGCTTAAATATGTACTGGAGGCTCTTGTAGTCTGTATAAATATCAACATGAACCCCGTACAAATAATGTCTCCAAATCTTTAATGCATGAATAACTGCTGCAAGCTCCAGATCATGGGTAGGGTAGTTCTGCTCGTGCTTTTTCAGCTGCCTGGAAGCATAGGCAATTACTCTTCCGTGCTACATCAAACACAACCAAGACCAATTCGAGAAGCGTCACAGTAAATGACATAGCCCTCAGATCCCTCTGGAAGTGTAAGTACTGGAGCTGTTATCAACCTGTTCTTTAGTTCTTGGAAGCTGTGCTCGCAAGAATCAGACCACTCAAATTTAGCTATTTTCTGTGTCAATTTGGTCAGTGGAGCTACAAAGGAGGAAAAACCCTCTACGAACCTTCTGTAATAACCTGCCAAACCCAGAAAACTATGTACTTCAGTTGGCGTCGTAGGTCTGGGCCAATTTTTCACAGTCTCGATCTTCTGGCCATCTACTTTAATTGCTTCTGCTGAAACGATATGGCCAAAAAATGCCACTGAATCTATCCAGAATTCACACTTTGAGAACTTAGCATATAATTGCTGGTCCCGAAAAGTACCCAATACTGTGCGTAGGTGCTCCGCATGCTCTGATTCAGACTTTGAATATATGAGAATATCATCAATAAATATAATCACAAGTAAATCTAGATTAGGCCTGAATATGCTGTTCATCAGATCCATAAATACTGCAGGGGCATTAGTGAGTCCAAACGACATCACTAAAAACTCATAATGGCCATACCTAATGCTGAATGCATCTTAGGTGTATCATATTCTTTGACTCTAACCCGATAATAGGCTGATCGCAAATCTATCTTTGAGAAGCACTTGGCACCCTGGAGCTGGTCGAACAAGACATCAATCTTGGGCAAAGGGTATTTATTCTTGATTGTGACTTTATTTGGCTGTCTGTAATCTATGCACATGCGTAGAGAGCCATCTTTCTTTTTCACAAACAATACCGGGGCCCCCACAGAGAAATGTTGGGTCTGATGAGGCCTTTATCTAACAAATCCTTTAGTTGCTCCTTAAGTTCTTTCAGTTATGCAGGTGCCATTCTGAAGAACATGCCTCTGATGGCGTGCTGGTGCTGAGGAAGCAACCACTAATCTAGCTGGCTGGGCTGCACCACTACCACCCCCAGTCAGGCAACCTCTCCTGAAATGGCCTGCCTTTTGACAAATACAACGAGTATCAACTCCTAACTTACATGGTCCCAAGTGGCGTCTACCACAATCCGAACCTCTGGGATATGTCTGACTGGCCGGTATAGAAGTACCACGATGCTGAAATCCTGAAGTCTGTGATGCCTGACTAGCTCTGGACTGAGGAGGTCTATCAGATCTTAGGCCACGAGACTCTGGAGGTATACTAGCTGGTGGTTGTCTAACACTCTGCTGTCTACTCGCTCCAGATCTCTCTCCAAATGAACCAAACAATCGGTCCCTCTTATGTAACCCTCTATCCCTGTCGGCTCTCTGTTTCTACTTCCTCTCCTTAAGTGATAAAGCAAATGCCTGAATGCGTGATATAATACCTGGCTGCATAACAACCGTCAAACACTCGTTCACTAGGTGTGGACCAAGTCCCACTGCATACCTGTGAATTCTATCCTCTATACTTGCTACCACAGTGGGGGCAAACCTTGCTAAAGAATTAAAGCGATAATTATACTCTTCTACACTCAAACTTCCCTATCCAAGGTCAGGAACTGATTAGCAGGGCTCTCTGTGTCTCTATAAGCAGAAACTGATGAAGGAAGGCATTTGAGAATTCCTTCCAAGTCGTGGGAGTAGCATCTGGCCCTCTAGATAGCTCCCATGTCTGATATCACCCTGCTGCTAGGTCCTCTCCTGTACGGGATCCAGTAAAGACTTGAGGCTCTAGTCGGATAAAATCCCTGATCCTGGGTCCAGTATCTCCCTGGGCATCTGCACTGTGCCGTCTAGTCTGAGCAGCTACGAGACTAGTTAATAATCTGATGGCATCCCTCACTTCCTGCCCCTGACTATTAGGCTGAGAAGCTGGAGGTATGGAAGTTGCAGTACCTCTAATATCGCCCTGAACTGAAGGGATCTGTGAGGCCTCAGATGGAGCCTCAGGTCTGAACTCCTCACTCTGATCCACCTCAGGTGGCACTCTACTAGTACCCTGGTCAGCAATGGCCTTGCCCTTCTGGGTAGCTGTTAGTTTCTTCAGCGGCATCGCTTTGCTGAAAACACTATTGTTAGAGGGCTGAATTCTATAATCATGGCTCTATTGCACGATCTAGAGAAGAAAGAAAGACAATTGTCCTGAAGTGCCTTGTAGCCTCCTGTTCATAAGTATGGCGTGCAACATACTCCTAAACAAGACTCTACTAGACACGGCCTGTAGACACCCCAGGACTGAACTGCTCTGATACCACTTTTGTCACGACCCAACTTAGGGCCGCGACGGATGACCAACACTAAGTGTCGATCATGCGTAATCCTGCTGATAATCTGCTAACCATGAATATAACTGATAAACAGAATAAGCATAAACTTTACTGATAAGAATTATGCAATGAAAAAAACTGACAAGCTAACATACTGACAGAACCACACAGGGACATATCTACAGACCTCTAAGAGTGATGAACTGAATATACAAAGGACGGGACAAGGCCCCGCCATACCAACACTAGCAGGTTGTACACATACCAAAAGATAAGTAACTCCAGGAGTAAGCAGAGTGACTCCAATAGCTGATAGATGGCCTACTAATATGGTCCAAGCATTAATCTATCTGCACCTGCGCGGCATGAAACGCAGCACCCCAAAAAAGGGCGTGAGTACGATATGTACCAAGTATGTAAGGCATGAATATATAATATATCATAGCTGAATGAAACTGTAAGGCTGGAATATAAATATGTAAATATAAGCTGGAGCATAGCAATATAACTGGAAATCTGAAGAACATACTAAACATGATCTGAATATAAACTGAAGTCTAGCTGAATCTGAAACTGAAGACCGAGCTGAACTATACTGATAAATAACTGTAATATGACTGATAATTTGTAACTAGAAACTGGAACTGATAACTGTCAACTGATACTGACGCTAAGAACTGGTGGCTGATAACTGACAACTGATAACTGGTACTGAGCTAAAACTGAACTGTTATTTGAACTGGTACCTGTCTGGTGTTATGGGCTGTATCCCCCCAAATCAGGTAACTGAAAACCTGAACTAGCCTCATGTATAATCATGCAGTGCATACTGTGGCTATATACGCGTATATAACAAACCTGGCGGGTGTTATGGGCTATATCCCCCCCAGCCAGTAATATCTAGTCTCTCTGGTCAGAGTTTGTGAATGACACCCGGTCGCACTAGGTGTTTCAACTCCCGCCTGAACCAGAGGGCCTGTATCCCCCAGACGGGTAGTATCACACGCGACCGGACTGTGTGTCCAATGTCCAGCCTCTATGGGGGACTCCAAATCACACATAACATGATCACAATATAAGCATAAGAATGTATGAGGCATAACACATGTGGCAACAATAGATATGGACTCAAAGGAATGATAAGAAAACTCTGGATGGAATTATAGACACAACCTGAAACTTAGAATTTCTCTCTCTTTGACTTTTATAAAAATTTCGGTAGAGTTTCCTCTGAAACTGGATGATCCGCAAAAATAGAACCAGCACTATACTATACACGGGAATGGATACCCAGATAAACTGATAACATAAACATGTTAAACGGATAATCAAGATGAGACAACTGGATGACATAACAAATCCGCAGATAGAATGTCTGGACAGCACCACTGTCCTAAATTTCAACCTAATTTTCAGAGTGTAAATCAAAGATATAGACTTCATGAAAGTTTTAGATATATGTCTTAGGGTTCTGGAGATTCTTAAAGCATCTTAATATCAATTTTGTACAAGGAGTTATGATCAATATACTAAATACTGTCCAAAGATCAAAATAATTTTCTAGATTTTGAAACGTTTTGTGCTACTGGTTTGGACATCTTTTACCGTGGTTCTTAGCACCAAATTAAGCACATATATGGTCACCTTTATGCCGTACAAGTTACCCACAAGAATCATCAATTTTGGAACTAAGAAAAGCTTCAAAAGCTACAAGATACATGCCTTGCCAAAAGAAAGATTTAGCCTAACATACCTTTGATGTTTCTAGCGTCTAAACTTTGTTTCCTTTGAATTTCATACCTTCTAAAGCTTAAACAAGCTATAACATAGAATTTAGGTACTTTAATTAGCCATGAAGTAATTCTAAAACTCAAGCTATTGACGAAATTGAAGGTAGCATAACGTTACCTTAATCGCGTAGAGCGTTTTGACGCAATCCGTCTTCAATTTCGAGTTACGATTGACGTCTTTCCTTCAAAATCATGAAATTTGCTTAAAACATAATGAGAGCACTGTTTCTCTCTTTATATTTCTGGAAATGACGAGATGGAGGTGAATTTTTCCTTTTATACTTGAAATATTTCAGTTTTAGTCCTCTTTTGGGTTTATGTCCCTTTTTTTGGCCTGAATTCTGATGCTCACATCTTTTTATCCAGACATTGTATGAACAAACCATCAAAAGTTTTGGAAACTACACTCCAAGACCTTCAATTTGATATATGATATGTCCCCAAAATACTTCATATAACACACAAAATTAATTTCTGAAAAAGCTTCATTACAACGCAATTCCTTAGTCGGTTTTTCGAAACTTAAATCCGATTTTTCCCAAACTTTATATTCAACATATAAACATCTTATATGATAATATTATGACTTTAAACTCACTTAAATAATTCTTAACATGTCATTATAATGATATATGTCACTTTAGATATACGAGGTGCAACAATACAAATCAGTGACAAAGAAAGTGTTGTCAAATTTTGTCCGTGAAAAAATGATCTGTCGATTTGGCATGCCTGAATCCATCATCACTGACAATGGGTCCAATCTCAACAGTGACTTAATGAAAGCAACCTCTGAGGTTTTCAAGATCAAGCACCACAATTCCACCGCATATAGACCCCAAATAAATGGTGCGGTCAAGGCAGCCAACAAAAACATCAAGAGGATATTGCGCAAGATGACACACAATTCAAAGTAATGGCATGAGAACTTACACTACGCTATGTTAGGGTATCACACCACAATGAGAACATCAATGGGGGCTACTCCTTACTTGCTGGTGTATGGAACCGAGGCAGTGATAACAACAGAAGTCGAGATACCATCTTTGAGAGTCATCCAAGAGACACAGTTGAAAGACGCCGAATGGATAAAAGAAAGAATGGAGCAATTGGCCCTCATCGATGGCAAGAGGCTAAATGCAGTGTGTCATGGGCAATTATATTAGAGGAGAATGGCTAAGGCATTTAACAAGAAAGTTCGAGAGAGATCCTTCGAACCTGGACAATTAGTATTGAAGAAGATATTTCCCAATCAAGAAGAGGCAAAGGGAAAATTTACACCAAACTGGCAAGGTCCGTACATGGTACACCGAGTTCTGAATGGAGAAACATTGATACTAGCAGAAATGGACGGAGAATTTTGGCCGAAACCAATCAACTCAGACGCCGTCAAAAGATACTATGCATAAGAGCTTGTACTAGTTAATGGTTTAATTATTCTACAATACATCATGTAATCTGAACTACGTTACGACCTGATTCCCCAAGTGGGATTTGTAGGCAACCTACCCAAGGTTCGGTCGCATAAATATAAAAATTTCATTTTCCTATAAGGCAGACACTAGGGCAGAACTCTCAAAAATTCCTAAAAGACAAACATAGTTGACACTGGGGCAGAAATTCTTGAGGCCCTCTCAAAAATTTCAAACACAAACTGGGGCAGAATTTTGAGGTCGCCCTCAAAATTCATTTGATGGAGTTTGGAACAGCATGAAGAGCGACAACTATGGCCTTACACAACGCGACTTGTGACTCAATGGGATAAAATATTTTACTTCATTTCTTTCTCATAAAAGTTTTTCAAAACATTTGCATTATTTACTACTTTATACATATCTCTATCAGCTCGGCGAAGGTATCGGCACTCATGGGCAGCGAGCGCGAAGCAAGCCAAGAATGCACAAACCAAATCACCCCGCACAACTCACCAATCTTTCCTTAGATGCAGGCACAAAAGATACGCAACCTGGCAACACATGACAGACATGTTTCGACAAAGGTCATCAAATTCCTCTTATTATATTTAAATTAGCTGAGGGTACACAGCCCGAAGCATCGATTGAGGGTACACAGCCTGATATCGATTTGTCATTTAAATTTGCTTAAGGTACACAACCGGAAGCGTCAATTGAGGGTACACAGCCTGATATCGATTTGTCATTTAAATTTGCTGAGGGTACACAACCTGAAGTGTCAATTGAGGGTACACAGCCAGATATCGATTTGTCATTTAAATTTGCTGAGGGTACATAGCCCGAAGCGTCGATTGAGAGTACACAACCCGATATCGATTTGTCATTTAAATTTGCTGAGGGTACACAGCCCGAAGCGTCGATTGAGGGTACACAGCCCGATATCGATTTGTCATTTAAATTGCTGAGGGTACACAGCCCGAAGCGTTGATTGAGGGTACACAGCCCGATATCAATTTGTCATTTAAATTGCTGAGGGTACACAGCCCGAAGCATCGATTGAGGGTACACAGCCCGATATCAATTTGTCATTTAAATTTGCTGAGGGTACATAGCCCAAAGCGTCTATTGAGGGTACACAACCCGATATCGATTTGTCATTTAAATTTGCTGAGGGTACACAGCTCGAAACGTCGATTGAGGGTACATAGCCCGGTATTGATTTTTCATTTAAATTTGCTTAGGGTACACAGCCCGAAGCGTCGATTGAGGGTACACAACCCGATATCGATTTGTCATTTAAATTTGCCGAGGGTACACAACCCGAAGCGTCGATTGAGGGAACACAACCCGATATCGATTTGTCATTTAAATTTGCTGAGGGTACACAGCCTGATATCGATTTGTCATTTAAATTTGCTGAGGGTACACAGCCCGAAGCGTCGATTGAGGGTACACAACCCGATATCGATTTGTCATTTTAATTCCTTGCGGAGGGTACACAGCACAATGCATCGGCTGAGGCTACACAGCCCGATGTCGTATCTAACGTTTAGCACAGCAAAGGACGCACAGTCAAGAATAACAGACACACATGTGTATGGCAAAGAATCCTGGAAAGACAATCCAGCCCGATGGGAAGGTACGTTCTACATTCGCTTATACATACATTGTTTTTCAAATTCACCTTTATTGCAGGATATACACTCTGGCAATGCGGATATTATGACAACGCCTCGTCGATTCCCGTATGTCTTAGGCACTCCTCTAGAGTCGTGACAAAATTAGTCGTTCTGTCAACGTCTTTGCCCGAAGACTCTTTCATCAACCACGGGCAAAGAGGGGCAGCTGTTGACACCTAATTTTGTCCCTCATATTTCAGTAGCCATTATTCGGACATATTGCATTGATAACCACATAATTACCCTACACTCACTCCTATCCTGAGTCATTATCTCATGCACGTACACCAATTAGGCTATTTTAGAAGCATTTGCACGAACGATCGCATTTTCACAAAGCTTGCATATCTTGTCAATATTTTTCACAATTATTTCTGTTTTAAGGAAGACACCTAAATTATTTTAAAACCTAAAATAATAGATTTTCTTAATTATTTAGCCTTAGTAATCATTTTTCTTGATTTTATAATTTTCATAAACATTTTACATAATTTTTCCACGAATTTGTACACAGTTTATACGCTTTTATACACTATTTATACACTACACTACACACACACACACACACACACACACATATATATATATGCACACACATCATCACATTTAAACACCTCAGCACCTACGTGCCAAGATCCTGGCCGTCCACGCGACTGATCCAACGGCCAGGATTAAAACTTCTATTTTTATTACACATACCCCCAAACCCTATTTCCCCTTTTCATTTTCCTCTACTCACCCGACAAACTCTCTCTCTCCCGCGGCGAAACTTCACGCCACCACTGTCACGATGTTTTCCGGCCAAATTGGCCGGCAAAATTTAGGGAAAATGACATATTCGGGTTCTCCGTTTCAACCGCTACAAAACCCATGCCCTTTCGAAAACATTCAAACGAGGTCAATCCTTAACCCTCGTCCACGAACTCACCACCGCCGGAAAATGACTCCGACGTTGGTCCAAGGATATTCTAAGTAATGCTATTACCTGAAAAGGGGTAAGAAACCCCTCGCGCAGAATCAATTCACGACGGGTCAATTTGACCCGACCCGACGTAACTAGGTAATTCTTCTCCTTTTAAATGATCCTTAAACTATATGATGATTGGACCTAGTTTGCCTAATTCATTCTATGTTTTAACATGATTGATTGTCGTTTGTCGATTAACTAGAGTGAAAATTCATGAAATTATTAATCTTTGCTTGTTTCACTGGCTTAAACACTGACTTGATTTTCTGTGTGTTTGAGTTTAGTATAATCACGACTTGTATCCTAGACTACCTCTGTTAACCTATAAATTTAAAGTCCATGACCGTTTTGAATTGATTGTGCTTATCTCTATTTGTTATAATGAATTTAGCCTTACATACTGTCAAAATAAATTATCTCCACGATTGTATGAATGATAATCTGACTCAACATGACTAGGAGGATATTAAATTGTTTCAATTAGAGTTCTTGATTGAAAACTTGAGTGGAAGTTGGCTATTTGTTTGATCCTGTGCCAACTAGAGCTTTTCAAAATCTGTTGAGTTATTCTCGAGCCTAAAATAGGTTTGTGCAATTGATTTCTTGAACCTAGACTATGTTATGTTTAAGGAGAAGAAACTATATCTGTCGGTAATTGGATTTGCCTTAAATTTAGGGTTTTGATTGATCTATACTTGGTAAGACAACCTAGGTAACTGCTTTTAATTTCAGGAGACAATATTCCCTTACCTTATTTACTCCTTGCCCGTTTGAATTAATCCTCTCACTTCACACCTATTTAAACTGGTTGCATTATTCACTTTACACACAGTTTTACACATTCACACACTGAACCATAAAGCATACTGCAAACCTCCCTCTCTCTCTGTCTTTTCTGGACAAAATCTTTCTCTTTTACTGAAGAAAAGAGAGTCTTTCACTCTACTGGTGCAAGTTCTCTCCCTGCTGCACCTTCACTGCCTAAATCTTGCTTGTTTGATTGCTATTCCTGACAAGGTATAAAATTCTTTTCTAAACTTATGATGTTACATGCTTAAGACTGCTTCTATCTATGCCTTTTGCTCGCCCCCTGGCCATATGTAATTGCTTGTTTTGACTTCCCCCTTTTCCCCTCTTCCCCTACTAACCTTGTACTTGCAGCTTGTTTGGATGGTCTTAGATAGACCATACCAGTTTCATTGACTACAGGGGAACCCAAAATTTAATAGGGTCAGTGGTTAAGCCTTCTAAACTGGCTTTGGTACTGGGGGTTCTGGAACTGCAAACCTCTGATTGTTATAATGGCAGTCTTGAGCTAAATTCTTAAGAAACAGGGCATTAATTCATGTCTTTTAGAATTCCCTATCTATGTATTTGCTAGGACCTCCTGCTTTTACTTGTGCGTGAGTGAGCAACGCTCACTGTTTATCTGCTTGGCCACATAGGGGCCTTTCTTGAACCCTCTTCTTATGTGGTTACATCATTATTATGTTAAAACAAAGACTTGCATTGATATATTGAAGTCATGCCGTTAACAAATGCATATTCGTTAAGTGATAGCATAAAAACAATAATTAGGTGTTCCAAATTAGCATGCTTGTGGTTTAAATCGTGTTTAACTGAAACCTTTCATGTGAAAATCTGAAATGTTAGTAACAGGGGCTGTATGTGCGCTAACTGCCTAAGATTGGACTATATCTGTAAAATTAGAACTGCCCCTCTTTTTACATAAATAATACAGGCCCAAAATAATTTTTAAATAGGGCCCTTTATGTGCAAAACTGATTTTCGACCTACTTTAAGATCTTATACACTAATCTAATAGTGTATAGGGGTGTATAAGTACTGTGGTCACTTGTACAAAATCCTACACATATTTTTCTAAAGTACACTATCACTTTGTCATATACTTGCATGTGACAGCCCCTTTATTCGCATTTGTGTGCTTTCGTGAAACTCGTTTTCGAAAATAGCCGACTCACCTATATATATTTCCAAAATTGACCCCCACACCAAAATAGCAATTAAGGTTAGGGCTCGATAATTAATGACGAGTCACACTGACACTAAATGGCTAACATTTTGTTTTAAAAAACAACACCTATTTGGTTTTAACCAAAACCTGAAATTGTTTACAAAAGTGTCTATTATTACAAAGCTGCCTATTTGTGCAGAATTGATTAAAGGGCTGAAATTGCATAAATAAGCTGAATTGTTACACCTTTTGCAGATTTAACCTTACTATGCGATTAGGCATTTGTATTAGATACCTTGAAACGCGATTAGGCGTGAAATATAGTCGTATGTGTAAAACTTAAAGCCCATTTGTGTATGTGTTATCTAAACTTGCATAGATAGATTTAATTTCATAAATTGAATACGAAATTGACCTTTTCCAAGTTACTACTGCATATGATAATGTTGACATCCCAAAATATAGACTCGGGCGGGAACCACCTTTCGTGGGACTCGGGGGAGTGCCTAACACCTTCTCCCCTGAGTCATTTGGACTTCTTACCCGTTGAATCTCTGAAACCAGACTAGTATGATAATTAACTCAACCTTAGACGCTTAGGTGACCTAATACGCCTTGGAAACTTATATTAGGTGGCGACTCCAATTCTTAAGCTCAAACGAATTACCCAGTCAAATCCGAAACCTGACTCCCTTCGAGTTGAGTCTAAAATCGGGTATGACACCTAACAATTTTTTTTTCAATACATATATTAATTGTTGCACAATACTTTAAGCTTTCAATTTTTTTCTTAGTAAATCCCTCCAATAGCATCCTCCAAAGCTTCATTTGTCTTCCTCCAACAACCACAAGTTTTCCACTTCATTAACTAGCCTTTTAGGCTCATAACACCACAAGTAAAACTCACAGATATTTAGCACAAGAAATAGGAATCCCAATAGCTATCAAAGAAAAGAATACAGGCTCAAAGGGGTTAGCTAAGGCCAAATTTCATTGGTAAACATCTAATTCTGAGGCTTCAAACAAATTGGCTATGAAAAGAATGCCTATGTCACTTCCTAACCGAGCAAACTTCTCATTTCGCTTTGCGCACATACTGGGCAAGTTCTAGACATCAAGTATTAAAAATGGAGAAAACAAAATCCTCACTCACACATGACACATAACCTACTCAAAATGACTCAATTCACACTCTCAAATAAAGCAAACACAACCAAAATCTCAGGCAAATCTAGAGTCAACATCATGATCATAGGTCTCAAATAATACACTCAGCGTTTCTCAAGAAAAATAGATCATGACAGAATACATGCATAAAGTTCACATATCCCAAATCAAGTATCTATATAAAACTAGTCAAAGTAGAGCTAAGACTCTCCCATCCATTTACTACAGTCTAATCCTAAAAAAAATTACCTATACCTGGTTCAACTACTTCCTTTGGAAAAGAACCGTTGCACAAAGAAAAACTAAAGGGGATTATTAACACAAATAAGAAGAATCCCCCACCCCACACTTAAAATCATGCATTGCCCTCAATGCATTAAAAATAAAACTAAGGGTGATAGAAAAACTCCATGGAGCTCTAAGCCCGAAGAACATCCTTGTGAACTTCCTAAGGCACGAGGTACTCAGACTTTTTCCATAGCAGAACTTCATCTTCAAGCATGACGGGTTTGCAGATACCCAAACTTAAACACCAAACCAGTTGAAACCTACAAAACAAAGAAACTCACCAAGTAACATCCTTCAAAAGATAATATTTTTTTTTGTATTTTTGTGATGCAGCCCGAACACGTGCTGATCAAGTTTTCGATCCACCGAGGCTGATGACACGAAGCCAAGCCAAGCTGTTGCACGATGTTCATATTCACTTGGCTTGGTCGGGAAAAAGCAACCACTCCGAAGCTGATTGGCCGAGCTCAAGAATTGAAGGCTTCATTAATAAGCTTGAGCTCGAAGAAGGGAGTGACCGAACCCAAACTGAACACTCAACATCGGTGCCGAAGTAAGTCAAACAAAAAATTGAGGAAGAGCGACCGATGTCAGCTTAAGCCGAGTCAAGTGCACCGAAGTTAAGAACTCGAGCTGAAGTGTTCGAATTTCCAGTGTTTGGTTGAAGGAGTGACCGAACACTCAGTTATCCACCCGTGTGTGGCTTACTCCTATTGGTCGCCTGTGACCATTTACCATTTTGTCCTTAGAATAGTCTATATAAACCTCGTTTCCTTTTATTGTAAAGGACATAGATTTTGAATATTGATTATTGAATGAGATTTGCCGAGGGCATTTACTCTTTTAGTCTCAGATGTGAGCAAACCTGATGAGCTCTTCAAAACTTGTGGCTTTCGGTGAATCCGATTGAACAATTCTTCTTTGATCATTCAGTTTGCAAGAGGCATTGTTCTCTTGAGGATTGTTGCATAGTTTAGGTGCTCTTTCCTTCTGCTTGAATCGTAGTGAGACTAGTTCCTCGGTGCCGTTCAAGCAAGAAAAGTTGTGTCAAACTTCTATCTTTACTTTCCGCTGTTGATTTTTCAGCTGCTTAGCTTCATCTTCGAATTTAGCTTGCACCATCTTGGTATCAGAGCACGGTTTGAGCTTGTTTCTACAACCCTAAATCCTGTTCAACGTTATCTTTAATTTTCGTGCGTTTGTGTCTTTGTTTTTCATTTCGTGTTCTTGTTATTGATCTTGTGTTACTGTTGGTGTTCTTATTTTACAAAAAAAAAAAGTGAAAACAAGAAAAGAATTCAAAAATTTGTTGTTGGTTGGTTGTTTGAATCGATCGACCACAGATTCGTAATCCCCATCGTCTAAGGAATCCAACGAGTACCTGTCGTATGCGATTGATGACTAGGGTTTCTGAACATTATTTTGGACTGTTCTTGACGATTGGTGGTGTTGGAATCGAACCCCAGTTGATTGTGGTTGTTATCGTTGAAGACTGGTGGTTCTTGGATAATTTGGGTTGTGTTTTGAGCCTGAAATATCAAAGTTCTGTCGATTGGCAACCGTCCGTACGCCGGAAAATTATTATATTGTAACAGTGCAAGGACAAGTGCAGCTGAGTTCTTAGCTCGACTGGAAACTTGAATCTCCTCCGACGTTGAAGTTACCGGAGTAAAAGCAACCCATAATCTGTGTTGAATCGTGATCAGTAAACAAGTGTAAATTTTTCCGTACGACGGAGTTGTTAAGTTCACTGTTCCATTAGAAAAAGGGGTAAACTGTTAAATCAAAAACCCCAGGTGGAAAGTTGTCGGCTAGAAAAGGGAAAGAGGATAAGGATAAACCCTATCCGTATCAAGGAGGGACCACTTTTGTCCGTACAAAAGTTGGTGTGATCGAAGGATTCTGAAGAGTAATCGAAGGGTAGAATCTCCTTGGTTTTCACTTTTCTTGTGATCGAAAATTCTCGTTAGTGGATTTCTGGAGTAATTTCTTCTACTCGAGGTCGTACTAAGGAATATGAGCTTTTAGGAATTCGTGCGAGGGGTGACCGAAGTCCAAACTTTCGTAGAAAATTCTTTGACTTCCCGAGCGCAGTAAAAACAACGTCCGTTCCATCGAGTCGAACATCACTTCACTCTTCCCGAAGAGCCAGTGACTATTGTCGAACTTGAAGGATCTTAGAGTACATTGGTCAATCCGACGAAGCCACAGCTAATAAGTTCCCCGAGTGACTAAAACCGAACCCACAAATTGAGTGGACCCGAGTGCCACCCAACAAAAGTGAGGGAGTGTGTGAGGTGATTTCTAACCATAACACTTTGTTTGGTCTTTGATTTGTGAAGGTGCAATGGCAGGAAACGTAGAGAAGGGTATTGCAGTGCCTGAGGTGTCGTTAGCCGATCTCATGGCTGCGATACAAGTTCTCAGCGCCGAAGTAAAAGGAGTGAGTGCTCGAGTAGCTAATCTCGAGCAAGGGAGTGTGTCTGTGGCCTTGCCTGGGTCCGGCGCTGGAACTAGTAGCTCCACTCCTATGAAATCGGAGCAATTTGCTGAGTTCCTTCGACAACAAAAGTTGAAGGACGAGACTGGTCGAAATGAAGCTGTGGGCAATCCCCGAGCTAATCAACACTTGGGCAATCCCCAAGTGCAACAACAAAACTTGGGCAATCGCCAAGCTTATTATCGAAACTTGGGCATTCCCCGAGGTGATAGATTGCCACTTCCAATGGCCCGAAGACAACTTGAGGCCGTTGATAAAAGGGTCGATGATGGAGAATTTCCCGAAGGCGAACACGAGTATGAGCCACCATTCGTTCAACAAAGGCAGGTTCAACGAGGTCGTGGAAATTTCTGAGGTTGAGGCCGAGGCACATATGTTGATCGAAATATTGAGTGAGAGGCTGATGAATATCATGATGAGTATCCAGAGCTGATCCGAGGTGCTCGTGATTCAAACTTGAACAGTGTCAAGGTCACTATTCCACCATTCAGAGGAACTAGTGATCCGGACCAATACATTGAATGGAAGCTTAAGTTGGAGCGAATCTTTGAAACCAATGAGATGACCAAAGAGAGAAAAGCTGCACATACCATTGCTTCGTTCGAAGCATATGCATCAACATGGTGGGAGGCTGACAAAAGAACGAGATGAAAGAATGATTATCCCGAGGTCACCACATGGGCACTGTTGAAAAGAGCAATGGATGCTAAGTATGTGAATGCCAAGTATCGGTAGGATCAACTTTGAAAGCTCTTCGAGTTGATGCAAGGGTCCAAATCGGTTGAAGAGTATTATGATGAGTTCGAAAGAATTCGACTGGCCCTTGATCAAGAAGAAGATGACGAGCAAGCCATCATCCGATTAAAAAATGGCTTGGCTCGAGATGTGTCATCTCAATTGAGATTGCATGTGTACCATACGTTGGAAGATGTGTTCCAAGCTGCCATAGAAGCTGAGAAAAGGGTAAAGGATGACAAAGCAACCCGGTATCGAGGAGTTACTACTTCGACTCTATTGAATCGAGGAAAAGAATGGAGGAGTCTCACTCTAGCAATTGCTAACACTGCTCGAGATCAAAAGAAACCCTTCGAGAGGGGAGTGACCGTTAACCAATCCAAAGACATGAGAGGTAAAACTTAACTCAATACTCCCAGTGCTTCTAAAATTCAATGTCATAAGTGTAGAGGTTATGGTCATATGAAAAGAGACTATCTAACTCGTCATATCATGGTAATGCTCGACGATGAAAACATCTATGAGCAAATGGATTACTCCGAGGAGGAAGTGATCGAGGAGACCGATCGAGCTGAATTCGAGAACGATAGATATGACGCCACCGAGGATGAGCATCCGGAAGTTCTTTTAGTTGTTCGAAGGAATTTGAGTACCATGGTCATGGAAGAGGAAGATGACAGTCAAAGGGAAAATCTCTTCCATGCCCGATGTCGAATGAAGGGGAAGGTGTGTTCGATGATTATTGATTCAGGCAGCTGTTCGAATGTGGTGAGCTAAACTTTAGTATCACAAATGGGACTGCCTACTACTAAACATCCCCGACCTTACAAGCTGCAGTGGTTGAACGAGTGTGGAGAACTAAGAGTGGCGAAGCAAGTGTTGATCAAATTTCAAGTGGGGGCTTATCATGATGAGATGATGTTTGATGTGGTCCCAATGCAAGCTTGTCATTTGCTACTTGGGCGACTGTGGCAATTTGATCGATCTATTATCCACAACGGTCGAACCAACACTTACACTGCTAAGCTCGGAGGAGAAGTTTCATACTCAAACCTTTGTCTCCGAAACAAGTCAGCGAGGACTATAAACGGATGAGAGATCTGAAAGAAGCGGCCAAAGGCAAGACTCCTGTCGGAGTACCAATTGTGGCCAAAGCCAAAACTCCACCACCCGTGGTCAACAACATCTGTGCAATCATGCAACCGGGTGAGTACTTACGAGGCAACGACACCGGTCGAATGATAATTTGCCTCGTGCACAAGGGTATCTTTCTAAACTCTAATGATGAATTTTCTAACGATAACCCTTTTCCTAGTATTGTACAAAGTATTTTGCAGGACTTCGGAGATATGTTTCCCAAAGAAATGCCAGGTTGATTTCCTCCGTTGAGAGGAATCGAGCACTAGATTGACTTCGTACCAGGGTCTCAAATCCCTAACAAGCCTACATACTGGTGTAATCCCGAAGACACCAAAGAGCTCCAAAGGTAGGTTGATGAGTTGCTGAACAAGGGCCTTGTTCGATAGAGCTCGAGTCCTTGCGTCGTTCCTGTTATCCTTGTCCCGAAGAAAAATGGAACATGGCGAATGTGCGTTGATTGCCGAGCAGTCAACAAAATCACGGTAAAGTATCGTTACCCTATCCCTCGGTTAAATGACATGCTCGATGAGTTAAGTGGTTCTTCATACTTTTCGAAGATAGACCTCAGGTCCGGTTACAGCCAAATCCGAATGAAACTCGGAGACGAGTGGAAAACTGCATTCAAGACCAAATTCGGTCTCTATGAATGGTTAGTGATGCCTTTCGGCCTCTCTAACACACCGAGCGCATTCATGTGACTGATGAACCACGTGCTCAAACCGTTCATAAATAAGTTTGTTATCGTTTACTTCGATGACATCCTTATTTATAGTAAATCTGTGGATGAACATGTTGAACACCTAAGGCTAGTGCTTGATAAGCTTAGAGAAGAGAAGTTATATGCTAACTTCAAGAAATGTGCCTTTTGTGTTGAACGTGTAGTCTTTCTAGGATTCGTTGTGAGTGCCAATGGTGTTTAAGTTGATGAGTTAAAAGTTGAAGCCATCAAAGATTGGCCAACTCCAACCTCGGTATCTCAAGTTCGTAGCTTTTATCGAAGGTTTGTTCGTGACTTTAGCACCGTGGCACCTCCTTTGACCGAGCTGGTAAAGAAAGACCATCCGTTTGTGTGGGGAGAGTCCCAAGAAAGGGCTTTCCAAGAGTTGAAATGGAGGCTTAGCTCTGCCCCGTTGTTGCAACTCCCTGACTTCGACAAAGCATTCGAGGTCGAGTGTGATACATCCGGAGTTGGGATTGGAGGAGTGCTTATGCAAGCATCGAAGCCGATCGCTTACTTTAGCGAAAAGCTTAAAGGTGAAACCTTGAATTACTCGACGTATGACAAGGAGTTGTATGCCCTCGTTCGAGCACTCGCCCATTGGCAGCATTATTTGTGGCCGTGAGAGTTTGTGATTAAAAGTGATCATGAGTCCTTGAAACATCTCCGACGCCAGGAAAAACTAAATCGAACGCATGCCAAGTGGGTGGAATTTATTGAGAGCTTTCGCTATGTAATTCATTACAAAAAAGGAAAAGACAATGTTGTGGCCAATGCGCTATCAAGGAAATTTGCCTTAGCGACCACTCTCACCTCGAGGCTCATGGGATTCGAAAGCATCAAGTCGATGTACTAAGATGATCCCAAGCTAAAATGCATTCGTGATGCGATCTTGAGTGGCCGAAGGGTTGAGAAATACCAGTGGCACGATGGCTACCTCTTCAAGAATGGGAGGGTTTGTGTGCCAGTGTCATCGTGGAGAGAGTTTTTAGTTCGAGAAGCTCACTCCGGAGGCTTGATGGGACACTTCGGTGTCGACAAAACTCTTGGTATCTTAACCGAGCAGTTCCATTGGCCAAAAATGCGAAGAGATGTGGAAAAGCTTTGCAATGCTTGTATAGATTGCAAGAAAGCTAAATCGAGGTCCAACCCTCATGGTTTGTACACTCCATTACCTATTCCTAATCGACCGTGGGTTGAGATATCCATGGATTTTGTTATGAGGTTACCGAGGTCGGGGGGTGGACATGATAGCATCTTCATCTTAGTCGACCGTTGTTCCAAAATGGCTCATTTTATTCCTTGCAAGAAGTGTGATGATGCACAACATGTAGCTACGTTGTTTATTTCTAATGTATTGAAATTGCAGGGTGTGCCTCGTACTATTGTGAGTGATCGAGACTCAAAATTCTTGAGTTCTTTTTGGAAATGTTGAGGGCACCAAATTACTATTCTCGACATCTCATCATCCTCAGACTGATGGACAGACCGAGGTAGTCAACCGAACCTTGGGATCTTGGCTTCGAGCAATGACCAAAGGCAAGGTCGGAAACTGGGCTGATCGTTTGCCCATGATGGAATTTGCATACAATTGTACTGTGCATCGAATGATTGGAATGACTCCATTCGAATGTGTGTATGGTTTTAACCCTTTGATTCCACTTGATTTAACCTCATTGCCTCGAGATTCTATCATTGATTTTGAAGGTACTCGGCGAGCCACTGCCTTGATCGAGTTGCATGCAAAGGTGAAGAAGAACCTCGAGGAAGCTTATGCCAAAGTTGCATCGAAGAAAAACAAGGGGCGCAAAAAGTTGGAATTAAAGAAGGGAGATTGGGTTTTGGTTCACTTCCGAAAGGAACGATTTCCAAACCTAAGGAAAGGAAAGTTGGCTCCTCGAGGGGATGATCCGTTTCAAGTGCTGAGCAAGATCAACAATAATGCTTATGTGATCGATCTCCCTGGTGAGTATAATGTGTCCAACACCTTTAATGTTACTGACTTAACTTCTTGTGTTGTAGGCCAAGCATTGGAGGCTGGAAAGGGCTCGATTTTGAGGACAAAATCTTCTCAAGAAGGGGAGGATGATGCAGCCCGAACACGTGTTGATCAAGTGTTCGATCCACCGAGGCCGATGACACGAAGCCAAGCCAAGCTGTTGCATGATGTTCATATTCACTTGGCTTGGTCGGGAGAAAGCAACCACTCCGAAGCTGATTGGCTGAGCTCAAGAATTGAAGGATTCATTAATAAGCTTGAGCTCGAAGAAGGGAGTGACCGAACCCAAGCCGAACACTCAACATCGGCGCCGAAGTAAATCAAACAAACAATCGAAGGAAGAGCGGCCGATGTCGGCTTAAGCCGAGTCAAGTGCACCGAAGTTAAGAGCTCGAGCTGAAGTGTTCGAATTTCCAGTGTTCGGTTGAAGGAGTGACCGAACACTCAGTTATCCAGCCCTACGTGGCTTACTCCTATTGGTCGCCTATGACCATTTACTATTTTATCCTTATAATAGTCTATATAAACCTCGTTTACTTTCATTGTAAAGGACCTAGATTTCTAATATTGATTATTGAATGAGAATTGCCGAGGGCATTTACTCTTTTAGTCTCAGATGTGAACAAACCCGATGGGGTCTTCGAAACTTGTGGCTTTCGGTGAATCCTACTGAACAATTCCTCTTTGATCATTCAGTTTGCAAGAGGCATTGTTCTCTTGAGGATTATTGCATAGTTTAGGTGCTCTTTCCTTCTGCTTGAACCGTACCGAGACCAGTTCGTCGGTGCCGTTCAAGCAAGAAAAGTTGTGCCAAACTTCTATCTTTACTTTCCGCTGTTGATTTTTTGGTTGCTTAGCTTCATCTTCGGATTTAGATTGCACCATTTTTTTTTTTTGTATTTTTGTATTTTTTTATTTTACTTGTATACAATTATAATCATGGGTTGCCTCCCGAGAAGCGCCTTAGTTATAGTCGTGGCACGACTTCAATCAGCTCAGCTAATGGCTCATACAGGCTCACATGTATGCAAACACGAACAATTCACATCATCACTATGTCCCTCCAATAAAATTTCCAATATCAACCACTATTTCTTCATCATACAACTTCAAGGTCATCTTCCCCTTATCAACATCAATCACTGCTCTACCAGTAGCCAAGAATGGATGTCCTAAGATAATTGGAACGTCTTTATCAATGGGACAGTCAAGAACCATAAAATCTACTAGAAACATGAAACCACCCACATGCACAAGTACATCCTCAATTATTCCAACAGGGTGCTTTTTTCTTCTATCTGCCAGCTGGATTCGCATTGAAGTCTCTCTCATGCCAGTAATACCCAGCTTATTGTATACTTTTAGTGACATCAAATTAATGCTTGCACCAGAATCACACAAGGCCTTACCAATTGTGAGATCACCAATAGAGCGCCAGACTGTAAAACTACCCGGATCTTGCTTCTTTTTAGCTACAGATTTTATGATGACAACACTAGACACCTTATTCAACTCGAATATCTCTACCTCATGAAAGTCATCCTTCATAGACAGAAAATCTTTTAATAATTTAGCATATCCACATACCTCTTGCATAACCTCCATGAAAGGCATAGTAAGTTTCACTTGTTTCAACAAATCAAAAAGCTTATTAAACTTCAAACTTTTTTGTTGCTTTGCCAACCTTTGCAGAAAAGGAGGTGGTGGTATTTTTGCCTTGGAGTTATGCTCCCTTCACACATTATCTTATTTAACCACCTTCTCGGCTTCTTTAACAGGTTCTTTGGCAATTACCTTCTCAGTACCAGGAATAGATTTTGGGGTGGTCTCTTTTTCAGCATGATCCTTGTTAGCCAATTTGGCAGAGTCATCAATATGCTCAATGTTTGGCACAGTGGGTAGTGATTCTTTAGCTAATTCTTCCTGTTTGTCCAAGTCTCTACCATTCCTCAAAGTGACTGCCATCAATTGATAAGGATTTGGATCCTTAGGATTCACCACAATGTCGGCCGACAAAGCACCTTGAGGTCTATTAGGTAAAGCTAAGACAGTTGTCCCAACTTGGTCTCTGTACCCTTTATTACAGTGTTATGTGCTGCCACTTGGTCTTGAAACTGCTTATTAAATCCCATCATAGCCTACACCATAGTCTTAATCTTAGCTATATCATTAGCCTGCTGCAGGGGTAAAGTTGCTTGTTGTTGTACACCCTGTTGATTGTATTATTGGCGCTGCCCATAATTCATGAAGTTCACATCTTCAATATAAGAAAGAAAATCTGGATCAGAAAATTACCAGGATCAGGAACTTGAGTCTGAGCCCGTGAGTCCACTTGGTTAACAGGTTTCAGCATATTTCCATTGAACTGTTTTAGAGCCACATCCAGCGTAGTTTGCAGCTTTGACATTTGTTCTTCCATCCTAGAAGTAATAGCAGCAGCTAAAGCCCCTGTACCTGAGCCAGTAGATGCATCTTGAAACTACCTCGGTCAGTCGTTTCGGAAGTTAAGACTCCAATTGGCGTGCCGATAAATTTAAAATATGCATAAGGTCCATTAGGACCTGTCTGTAAAATTTGAGTTAAATCAGGCCTCGTTTGGTACGTATCGGAAGAAGATTTCAGTTTTTATTGTCGATAAATATTAAAAAGAGGTTTTCGAACTCAATTTTGGCGAATGAACTCCGATTCGAAATCCGAAAGCGCCATTGGGTTTGTATGATTATTTATGACTTTTGTGAACTTTCGAAAGTGAATTTCGAGGTTGCTCAGCTAGTTTCCGCTAAAATGCCGAAAGTTAAATAATTTGACTTTTATTCCATTTAATTTGCATATTGAGTTTCGAGAGTCCGATTTGAGATCCGCCTTAGTAAGTATGTTATATATATTTTGTATAACTGGTATTCAAAAGTTGGAATTATTTCGAGTATCATAGTGTACCGTTTTAATTTTTGATTAAGAAAAGAAAATATAAAAGTAAAAGAAAATAAGATTAAAAAAAATGAAAAAGGAAAGAAAAGTAAAAGAGTTAGGCGGTGGCAGCCCACCTATATAACAAGATATATGAGAACAGAAACATGAGAGAGCAAACAGAAACGAAAAGAGAAATATGAAACACGGAAAACAGAAATGAAGCAGGGGCGGAAAAAAAAAGCCAGAAAATGAGAAAAGAGCCGGAGAAAAGTAGAATTTTTACCCTGAAACATTCAGGTAATGATCTTAATATATTATTTGAGTTTATTACGTATGTTTGAATATATTTTGACGGTAAAAATTGGGATATTAGACATCGTTTTAGTAAGTTTAATTAATAGTTTAAAGGGTCAATTGGACCCCGATAGTAGAATTGATTATATATTCGTACTCAGTGAGTTATGAGCAACATATAGATTTAATTTATTTAGGGTTTGGTTATGTGACCTTAAACCATGTACATAGGCCTGACCTGCGTATTACGTATGCGAATAGGGTATCAGGTTCCTAACTAGATTGTCCTAAGACGTAAGGAATGAAGCTTTTAGCCTTATGTGATATATTTTTCTGCTTATTGAACGCAGTGGGATCGTGTGGCAATGAATCCAAAGGACAAAGAAGTTATTGAGTAACTGTGCTAACTTTGTAATAAGGTAAGTATTTATATCCATTTCTTTGGAGGCCCTTGGCCTTGTGGATATTCTACCACGTGTTCCTTACGTGTGTAGCTGCCGATAGGCGTACTCATTACGCCTTAGCTTTGAATTGACATTGTATATTATATGTCATGCCCTGTTGTTGGTATTGCATTGAGCATATGAGCATTTCACTCTGGTTTTGAGCATTGCATATACTTCGCAGTAATCGATGAGAGTCCCGAGCCGGTGAAGGATCATTATTGCATATACTTCGCGGTAATCGATGAGAGTCCCGAGCCGGTGAAGGATCATTATTGCATATACTTCCCGGTAATCGATGAGAGTCCCGAGCCGGTGAATGGTCATTATTGCATATACTTCCCGGTAATCGATGAGAGTCCCGAGCCGGTGAAGGGTCACTATTGCATATACTTCCCGGTTGGCGATGAGAGTCCCGCACCGGTGAAGGCTCATCATTGCATATACTTTCCGATAATCGATGAGAGTCCCGAGTCGGTGAAGGTTCATCATTGCATATACTTCCCGGTAATCGATGAGAGTCCCGAGCCGGTGAAGGATCATTATTGCATATCTCCTGGTAGACGACCAGAGTCCCGCGCCGGAGATAGGTATCAGGCATATGTGACTGCATTGCATCGTACCGCATTCATCACATCTCATTGCAACGCATACTGACTATTATGTGTATTGTGTTGTGTTTTTTTGTATGCAGTATGTATACCATGTTGTGGACATATCTCAGTTTGCTTATATATTTCTGGCTCGTATTCTGGGTTGCGGGGATTGGGTTCCACGCCGCAACGGTATAAATATATGGATTGGGTTGCACGCCGCAACGGTATAAATATATGGATCGGGTTGCACGCTGCGACAGTATGAATTTATGGATCAGGTGGCACGCCGCAACAGGATGACTATATGGATCGGGTTGTACGCCGCAACAGAATGTATTTCTGATTGTTGATATGTTCGGGATACCTATATGTTCTGGCTATCTTATGTTCCTGGTTGTTAATGAATTTATGATTCCATACGTGTTTCCAATTATTATCTGGCTCTACCTTTTCATAATTTAAATAAGAGGAAGTTGTTTATCTGTTTCTTTTCTCCCTGGCTAGCTATCCTATTCTTTGAGGTGGCTAGTCTGCCCCACTTATTGAGTCCTTCTGACTCACCCTTGTTTTTTGTTTGTTTCTTGTCTATTTATTTTGTTTCAGCAGGTTCGCTCCAGGATTGAGTTCGCCACGTTGTGAAGGAGCGAAGACGACTTCAGCTGTTAGGGTGAGCCAACTTTTATTCTGGAAGGCCACCAGTTTATGTGTTATTATTTCAGTTGCATTTTTCTCCCTTCAGGAGGTATTTGTCTTCTTAGTACTCTTAGATGTCTAGTCTGGATAGCCCTAAACCTAGTGTGTTGGGTAGTCAGCTGTAATTTCTTTTGTACAGCTTAGAGGTATCAGTATGTCTGTGTTTTTATTAAGTCTTGTCCTTATTTATGAATTGTTATATTTATTTTCCTAATTTAATTGGTAAGGGTTCGCCCGACGGGTCTAGGGGAGGATGTCGGGTGCCCGCACGGCCTATACGGATTCCGAGTCGTGTCACATCTCTTCTAAGCCAGCCTGAGTTTTGAGCCATAGTGTCTAGCAGCATTTTCGCTTCCTCAAACGTCTTGCAAAAAAATGCTTCTCCAGCTGCTACATCCAGATTACCCTTGATTTGATCTCCCATTCCTATGTAGATCTTTTGGCCCAGTATTTGGTTAGGAATACCATGATGAGGACACTTTCTCAAATAACTTTTAAATCTCTCCCAAGCTTTTGACAAAGTCTCTAGTGGGGTCTGCCTAAACATGTGTATTTTATCAACTAGCCTGACAGTCTTATTGGGTGGAAAGAACTTCTTTATGAACTTTAACACCAAGTCATCCCATGAAATAAAGGAATTAACTGGCAATGAGTCTAACCAACCACTGGCATCTTTCATTAGCGAGAATGGGAACAACATCAATTTCACAACCTCTGCTGGCACTCGAGCCTGTTTTTGCGTTTCATAAGCCCTTATGAACTTTTTCAAATGCTTTTGAGGATCATTAGTAGTTCTACCTACCAGCATTAGCAAGCAAAGCCACCATTGTCTGGGTGATGTAAAAAATTTTTGCCTCGAATGTTGGAAGCTGAATAGCAGACGCCAGATTCCCAGCCACAGGTTGCGCGAACGCATTAAGAGCCAAATCTTGAGCCATCCTGAATTCTTCGGGATTTGAACTTTCAATTATAAACACCAAAGTAATGAGATCAAGATGACAAGAGTGAAGTTAATAGAAAAATAGACTAGGTATCTTAACAACTAAATAACACTGTGTTTCTCGACAACGGCGCCAAAATTTGATCACGCATAACTACGCCTTACAAATGGGACTAAGCGGCCGCAATAAATATAGCTCGGTACTTAAAGTCCCGAGGTTGAATTCCACATAGAACACTCGAAATCTAGTTGCTAATCTAACTAACTTATCTAATCAATTAACTTCGAAAGTTTATATTTTTATGATGGTTTCAATGTAACAACTAATTAACAATAAAGTAAATAGCAAAGTAGTAAGAAATAGATTAATTCAAGGATTTAGAAGCCTAGGATTGATCTACCCAATTCCTACTCATGTGTTCGAACAATACATTAATGGATTCAACTTCCTTCTTCCTATTGAACACTTACTCCAAATTTACAACTATTCATTCCCGTATAATAATTATAACTTTCACTAACCAATTTCTCAATTAATTAATGAAGATACATAAGACTACAAGTATGGTTCACAATCGGGGTCAATGGTCAAAAATAACCTTTTTGACAACCTAAGTAATGCCTTTGTTTTAGGTTGAAATACTGCTAAATGTTTAACCCGAACTCATAAATCTATCCCTAGATGCACAACAATGAAGGGAACAATCAATTGGGAGCTCTACCAATCAATAGCGTACAAATCATACACTTAGATAGGAAGGCTGACAAGTTGCATTCATAAAAGAAATAATTCATAATACATAAATATTGGAATGGTTCAACCAACCCTAGAATGCGTGATTTAGCCACTCGTAGTCATGTTCAAATAAATGAAATAACTATAAGCATACAAAACCACAAGAATATGGATGAATGGATGAAGTGGAGCCTTGAATCTTGATCTTCTCTCCTCCTTGCCTCCTTTTGATGGACAATAGGTCAAAAGTTATATTTTGGGGCGTGTTTTAGGGATTTTATATCGTCCCCATAGACCCACATAACTGAGAATCCAAAATAAACACGAAATCAACATGTCGGGAAATTAAGCTTATCGCACCGCACTTCACATTGCATGGCACGGTGCGGTAGGGTTTTTTCTGCAGGTTTTCAAAAATTTCAATTCTCTAAATTTCGACCATGTCGTATTGTGCTAGACGGTGCCCAGCACGGTGCGATAGGTATAATTTACTGCTCTTCCATTTTTTATCATTTTTCGTCCATGCCTTCGTTCGCTTGACCCTCAGGCTGCTACTCAGACTTCAAAACCCTTATTTTCACTAAACTTTGCTCCATGAACGCCTCATATCATCAACATAATTTCTAAAACATGAAACACACCAAATAAGCGCAATTCCGTTCAAATTACTAACAAATATCACAAGTCGAAGCATCTACACGAGGAAAACGTATATGAAATATAGCAATATCTAGCCTCTTTTCAATAGCCTCAATAGGGTCTTCTTCCTTGGGATCCCTCTGATATGAAATCACGAGGGAAAGCCTCTTGAAGTTCATTCGACTCCTCATCGTGTCATTTATCAGGAGCATCAATAAGAGCCTTGTTGGTTTCTTTTTCTTATGTTAAAAACTTGTTTTATTAGTTTTAGTCTAAAGCTATAGTTATTGTCAAAAGTCACGTAGCTTTTTACTATTTGAAGGTTCACTACTCGTGAAGCCAATCCAATCCATCTTGTTTACTGGATAGCTTAACTGTTCTCAAATGACACAAATTCGAGTTGGTTCAGCTAGATGTTTTGTCCCAAACTTTATAAATCATAACATCTATTCGTTAAAACATTTTCATTAATTGAAAACAAAGGTCTCAGAAGGAAACCAAAAAAGAAATTTAAAGTGAAAACTATGATGTACATATACAATAACGGGTACAAGCTCAAAATAAACAATCATAAGAAAATCTTAGACACTAGCACAATTTATGCCTCATCATTCACGTAAAATGCTAGAAGATAATCATGAACATGTCCAAAAGCACCACAGTGCATCGGCTAATGAACATGCACTTAGAAGTGGTAATACAGAGAGTCACACTAGAACTCGTAAGATCCTCAACAAGCCCTCTTGTCCTTAGCATTTTTAAACTAGTCTGATAGATAGTATATAGACAAGTCTTTGCAATAGAAGTAAATCACAAGATAAAGCTTCTTCGATACGGATATAAAGTAAATCATAAGTGATGCAGCCCAAATTGAGGCTAAGCACCAACCATCAAGAACAAAGCTTGAAGGGTTCATAAGATGCAAGATATAGAGCTTCATGAGCTTCGGAGAAGGGAAGATGATGCAATCCAATTTACCTCAAGATCATTTAATCGTTGTCGAGCTAAAGAGATCCGAAATACTCATCCACACTTGGGTTGGAAGAGCTTTGGAGATGACTTGAAAATCTTTCACTTGAGTGCTTGGAATGACACAGCAATGGGCGGACCGCCCATAGCATTAGGCGGACCGACAAGTTGATGATGCACTCTCTAGATCTTGCACCAGGCGCCCCGCCCAAGCAGCCAGGTGCTCCACCCACCCAGCCAGGCGGTCCGCCCATCCAGCCAAGCGCTCCGCCTCTGCAGGCTGAATTACACTAGAAGGGGAGGATGATGCAGCCCAAATTGAGGCTAAGCACCAACCATCAAGAACCAAGCTTGAAGGGTTCATAGGATGCAAGATCAAGAGCTTCGGAGAATGGAAGATGATGCAATCCAAGTTGCCTCAAGATCATTTAATCAGAGTCGAGCTAAAGAGATCCGAAATGCTCACCCACACATGGGTTGGAATAGCTTTGGAGATGACTTGAAGAGCTTTTACTTGAGTGCTTGGAAAGACACAGCAATGGGTGGACCGCCCACAACACTAGGCGAACCGTCTAGTTGATAATGCACTCTCTGGATCGTGCACCAGGCGCCCCGCCAAAGTAGCCAGGCGCTCTGCCCACCCAGCCAGGCGCTCCGCCCACCTAGCCAGGCACTCTGCCTCTGCAGGTTGAGTTACACTGGGCGCTCTGCTTGCCCACTAGGCGCTCCGCCTACCTCTGTCAAGCCATGACGAGATTTTGTGTAATCTTTAGATGTAATTCCTATTTTGACCCTGCGTGGTCTTTATTATTTTACCCAACTTGTGGGTCTATTTTAGGCCTTTTATATTAAGTGGGAAGGACTTATAAATACTCCACTTAGGTCATTTACTTCATTAACTAGTACTGAACATTGAGAATAGAAGATTGAAAGAGATGCATTGCCTTCTTTGAAGAAGTTTGAAGCTTCATGTATCCCTTAAATTTGGAATCCAAGGGAATCATCCTAGTATGATTCCTTGAATTGGTTCGAGTCTCTCTTTCTCCCTTGGAATCTATCTACATTGGCGAGTTTGATTCGTTCTTTCTTCTTATTTCTTGTCTACCCAATCCTTTTTTCTTGTTATCGTATTGTGTATGCTTCCGCATCTATCGTTTATTTGCTTCCGCTAATTTGCTTCCGCTATTTTACCCTACATCAATAAGTTAAAGGAGAGCCTAGCTTACCGTATTATCAACCAATGGAGGCTAACTCAACTAAAATATCAACAATCTTGGGGGATGGGGGAGGGGGAAGCCCAGGGTGCCATGCCCTTAATCAATAAATCAACTCAGTATCATATACCACCATCGTAATATGCTAGACTATTAGATATATCAACTCAGTAGCATATGCCCTCACCGAAACTGTGTAGACCATTGGCTATATCAACTCAGTAGCATAAGCCCTCATCATATTGGGCTAGATTAGTGGCTATATATTCAGTGGAATATGCTCTTACCATAACACGCTAGACCAGCGGCTATATCGATTTGGTAGCATATGTCTGCACCATAACAAGCTAGACAAGTGACTTAATAATCCAGATACCAATAGGCAAAAATATCAATAAGAAATAATGCTAAAAGTAATAAAATACAACCCAAGACATAAACTCAATATCAAATGGATGATAACATAGCTCTGGTCAAGCCCTCAAAGGATGCCTACTATGATGTCATGCTCAATATTATATTATCTGAAATACATATATATCATGATAAGGAATCTCAACTAAGTCAACTCTAAGCATTGAAATTCTATAACAGTACTGTCTTAGATGAAATAGTATCACAACAATACAATCAACTCATAGTATTCGTAACATATGGTACACAATGCTATCTTTTACCAAACAAAGTCTATGCTTCCGATATTCCAAATATCCCTAGTTAAACTTCAAAAATGTACCATAATGGTTTTAATTCAGCTAGTAGACTCATATTCAATAGCGTTAAATATTTGGATACCATGAAAATAGTTTTAACAAGATACATATTATGCTTTTAAGGAAAATCAAGCAAGTAGAAGCTCAAGTCTCCTTTACCTCGCATTTCGTGAAGCACAATTAACATCCAAAGTCCAAAAGTCCACCGAAATGATCTCCAAATGCTCTAAAATATGAATCGACATATCAAAATAGGCTAGGGGATCAATGCCCATGACTTTCAAACAAAGTTAACAAAAGTACACAAAAGTCAACCCTCTGGTTAACTCCTCGGATTTCAAATCCAAGTTGATTTTTCCATGACCTATTCAATTACGATTGCAACTATATAAAATTTATTCAAATTGAAACTCATTTTGACTTTCGAATCAACCAACTCATTTTCAAGTTTATGTCAACCTAGTGATTGGTAATCAACATTTGGTAGGATTCAACATTGAAAAGGAAAAGGTCTAATTCTGATTTGTGAAAGAAATCCCAAATTTTAGTTAAAGATTAAATCTCCAATTAAACCATTCAAATCACAGATTGAATCGTAAAATCACAATCATAATCATGTTTAGATAACACAAAGAAGTATTAAAACTCTTACCTCAAACACTCATGAAGATTCTTTGTGTTTATCTATATTTCTCATGCTCTCCAAATCTTAAAAGTGTGAAGAAAATTACCTAAATTTCAAAAATACTGGTATAATTAGTTGCTGGTGTCTGTTTGAAAAAAATGGTCAAGCGTGTCGTGTCGTGTCGTGTGTCGCGGTAGGCCATTTTGGCCTGCTTCACCAGCAAAACCAATCAATCTTCGAAATACTTCTCGGGATTCAAAACTCCTCATAGATCCACGAAATTTGAAGAAATCGGTTTTTACAACTACGAAAACTTTCAAATCTCAATTTAGACCACAAAAACACAAAACAAGGATCCGTTGCCAAACTTTATAATTCTGACTATTTAAATACAAAAGTAACCACACGACATATAGTTTCACTTGCACCAACATATCACAAATAATTATATGGATCTAACGATTCAAGACTTTACAATCAGAGCTCGTTTACTAAAAAATGATGCAAAAAGTCCACTTTTAACTTGGTAATGGTTCCGATATAAAGTTATATCCTCCAACGATCTATCAAATGACTTCGAAATCAATCTAGTATGTTGCACATACCTCATAAATAATTTGTAGGGTTTATCCATAGGTTCAGTTTGTTAAACAGACATGCAGAATGTAAAATGACAGTTTGGTTGATAATTAATATTAATAAACTTTCATACTAAAAATGGTCAAATGACCTCCTTATTTGCACCTCTAGCTTTCAAATAATATTTGTGACATGCTAGAACCGAAAATATTTTTATTTGGAGTATGTTTACTTAGTTCAACGCGATACTCCAACTTCTTTACTAATAAGTGCTGAGAAAGGGTTTTTGCGTTACTAAACCATTCAAATGAAGTCCGATCGACCCCAAATTTTACAGAAAATTTATAATTTAAATGACAGAGCTACCAGAACTATTGGCATGCTAAACAGAGTACTGTACTCCATACATATGATCAGATCCTTACATATATTCTTCACTTGTTTCTTAATGAAGTGCACACTCAAACTATAACATACTCCTAGTCAAATTTATTTGATATTTTGGGTATTTTTACGTATATTAAGAAAATAATCTTTTGGCATTAATTAGCAATGTAATTGACCATATTAATTTTATCCAAGCTATTATTACTTAGAATTTTATTTTAAGTCACTTATTAGCAAGGATGACATTAGAATTTTTTTATTTATTTTTCAAATGAAATGACCTCAATCAATTATTTTTGGAGTTAGGACTCTGATGGCGTGTCCGCTAGGACCTGTCTATAAAATTTCAGCCAATTCGGATCTCGTTTGGTAGATTTTCGAGAAAGATTTACGTTTCACTTGTCGGTAACACTTAACAGAGATTTTCGAGCTCGATTTAAGTAAATGAGCTTTGATTCAAAATTCAAGAGTTGCCATAGGTGTTTTTGGTCATTTGTGACATGTGGAAACTTACAGAAGTGAAATTCAAGGTCGTTCGGATAGTTCTCACTAAAATTCTAAAAGTCAAGAAATCGACCTCTTTCTGTGGGACCCTTATCTTGAGTTTCAGAGATATGATTCGAAATCTATCTTCACGAGCATGTCACACAAGTGTTTTATGACTTGTGTGAAAACTTTGGGGTCATTTCGAGGCTTGTAGGGTCATATTGGAACCTGAATAGCAACACCAGTAGCTGTTGTTGCAGAATTCTAGACTTTCTAGAGCAGCCCTGTGCGATCGCGCATGTGGGGGCGCATGAGCGCTGATTTTTGCTACACTGAAGCGTGACCACACTCATGGGAGCGCAAGGGAGAAGATGGGGTGGTGCGTGTGTGCCGGGGTTGGCGCGAAGGCGCTTTCTGGGTATAAAAAGGCCCTGTCGGCTTGTTTCATTTTTTTTTTCAAATTCAGCCACTCCAAGTCGGTGTAAGACCCATTTCTTGGTACAAATTTATTTCAATGGTTCAGTTATCGATTCTAATTTAATTCTTAATGTTAGTTCAAGGATTAATGTGGAAAATTCATGAATTGGGTTAAGGGGAATTGGGTTAGAACCCTAAACTTATGGAATTGGAAAAAATGGTTGAATTGAACTTGTCAATGTAATCTAATAGTATATTTGGACTCATGAGAGTATGAGGAGCCAGGAAATATAAAATTTATTGGCATTCGTCTAAGTCTGACCTAGGGGCATTTTCATAATTTTCTTCCATCTCCGGTATAGCTAAAGAATCAGCTTGTGAGCACTTATTTAAGAAATTTCTCTTCTTTGGCTTAGAGAAAAGTGGTTTCAAGGGGCATTGATAAGGAAGGGAGTTCATTCAATAGTCGATTTAACCCGAGACTAAAAGGTAAGTGGTTTCATCCTACTCTTTCATTGCTGATCTATGCACGTATCTTTCACATGCGTAGCTGCCGAAGTGGCATGCTTAATACGCTGAAGCTTCATGTATAAATGTTTATTACGTTATTAAGTGTGATTCGGTGTTTATTTTTTAATTGGGAGTATCGTACTCCAGTTGTAAGCGTGACATGTTCTGCTTATCTGGTATGTATATTAAAATCTTCTGTATTTATTGCCGAGTGAAAAATAAGAGAGTTATGAATAGAATGCAAAAGTTTAGATTGGACTATGGATATGATTGAAGCATGCTTTATTGTCTTGTGATATGCAGCCCTATGATAGGTGCAAAATTGGGGTCAGTATTGAGCCAAGAATAGGAATATCATGTTGGAAATATGAACTTGAATTGTTATGCCTTGACGCGTGAATGTTATATTGAGCATATGAGCTCCATTATAGTTAGGAATACCTATTATTGAGCTGTAAGCCTAGTATTGAATTGAGAAAGGAAGTTGAGGTATGATTATGAATATAAATTGGATGATTGAAGTATCATGCTAGGTTGGAAATCCTCATAGGGTCGCAAAGTCTACTTATTGTGTGATAGTGTGTGGCATTGTATATCACATCTCCATGACTGAGATTAGTATGAGACTAAGAGGATTCCGCTCCTTGCATCATATTGAGGGTAGGAGGATTTTGTCAAGGAGCAGAATCATATTGAGGGTAGGAGGATTCTGCCCCGGAGTAAGAGGATTCCACTCCATTCATCGGGCACATGTGACCCATTGCATCATACTGCATTCATTCACTTTCATTGCACTGGCTGTTGAGTATTGCATGATTGTTTGCGCTATGTACTCCTGGTCGTTTATATGTTTCAGGTTGTTTATATGTTACTGGCTATGTTATGTTTCTGGTTGTTTATATGCTTCTAGTTTTTATCGGTTCTTCTCTTCTCCCTAGTTAGCTCGTCTGTTCCTTTGAAATGGCTAGCCAGCCCCCACTTATTGATTCCTTTCGGCTCACCCTTATTTGTTTCTTGTCTATCTATTTTGCTTTGGCAGGTTTCGCTCCAAGATTGAGTTTGCTACGTGATTGAGGAGCGAAAGCAACTTCGGCTGTCAGGGTGAGCTAACTTTTGATTACAACAAGTTTTTCCAACAATATAGCATCAAGGAATATAATTTTAGTAGAAATAAAAAGTTGATTACAAAAAGGTTTTTCCAGATTAAGGAGAGCTCAAGAACACCCAAAGATCAACGGCCATGGTGGTTAAATCGAAAGGTGAATTCTCCACCCTAACCTTAGATATTGATATGAAAAGTGATATTCGATAGAAAATACCACAAGGGCAAGATATCATATGAAACCTAGAATTCTTAAATTGGGAAGAAGATGAGAGCATTGGAATTGATTATGAATCAATGGTTGTTGTACTTGTTTGGTGTGAAGTGCGTCAACTAGAGGTACGTTTAAGCTCAAGGAGAATTGAGGTGAGTTGATATAACCCTTTACTAAAGAGGTTTTACTCACAAAAGCCCGCTTACAAAGTACTTGATAAAATATTTTAAAGAGCTAATATGTGCTTAATTAGATCGAAAGAGTGCATATTAGTTAAACCTCAGTCTAGTTAACGTTCAAGAGTTTATCATTGACTTATACAAATTAATGTTCATATTTGTTATGTTTAATTTACGTGATAGTATATGTCAAGTTTCATGGATTAAAGAATATTTGAAAATATATTGAGTAATCCCTTCATATATTCATGTCATGTTTGACTATTATAATTTATATTCACGGATAATGTTCAAGGAATGTATTGGACCTTAAAGTGGTCACAAAAATTTTTTATAGAAATATTTTGGGAGTTACCTTGAGATTCTGAGAAGGGTTTCGTGACCTTTAGTGGTTAATGTTGACCTCGAAACTAGTCGTGCCAGAGTAAGAGTTTATGATAAGATTTTCTTGACCCGACCAAGGCACTAAAACGCACAACATCCTATCACCTGGAACTGTGTGGTGCCACAGGAAAGGGGCCTATTCAGTCGGTGGGGAACGAACTCGTGCCGATTATTCGGTGACTTTATGGAATCATATTATGTCAGAGTTAACTAGTACTCCCTAGAAAACAAATATACATATATTTACTTTATTGTTCAAGTTATTTAGTTGCTTTAAATGTTTTATGTTTTAATGGCTTTTAAAGAATTATGTTACATATCATATTTCTTTCAAATGTCTCATTCCAGGCTCAGTGGGGGGTCATTAAGACTCACTGAGTACCGCCGTGGTGTACTGACATTCTCTTCATGGGAACCTATATTGACTGATGTCAATGTAGGTACATGTTTTTGCAGGCAAGCATGCTATGAGCTATGATATCCTCCCACTACCCAGTTGATTGGTGAGCTCCGCATTTATTCATTGAGATTCTTTGTATTCCACTCTTTCTTACTATAGTCATAGTGTCATGTATAAAATTCTTAGAGGCTTCATAGATAATCTAGCAGTTGGGTATGGTTGTCTATTTTGCATGATCTTGCACAAAATAAAAAAAAATTATTTATTTTATTAATACAATTTCAAGATGAGTTTTAGTTTAGAATTAATTTATCGAAGTTTTGTTTTAAAGATTACACTATTTGCATTGCATGACAAAAATAGAATATCACAGACAAGTTTAGAGGGTTCGCTCGGTCAAGTTCAGGTATCAAGTGTCGGTCACATCTCGTTTAGAAAATGGGCCATGACAAACTTGGTATCAGAGGTTTAGAGTGTCATAGGGGGTCTATGAAGTCGTGTCAGTAGAGTCTGGTTTATCGGTATAACGGCCCCATATCTATATATGGTGGACTACTGACATTTAGGGAAAGTTTCATATTCCTTCTCATTCTAGATCGTGGCTTAAAGCCTAAAGTGGGACTCAAACTCCTACTTCCGTCGATCAAAGGAATGAGATATGTGCAATGCGATCAGAGGATGCAAGAGCTAATGTTTTCAGAAAGTCACAACTACTTTAGATATATTATGTATGGTGTTACTTGCCCTCAAAATAGGAATGATGTTGATGACGAGGAATGAATCAAGATAAATATGGCTAGATAGATAATATAAAATAAAAGCCGCTCAAAGTTGGATTATAGAGGATTAGAACTAGTAAGAAGATATCCGTAAAAGGTGTCAAAGGCAAAAAAAAAAAAAAAAAAGATGATGTGATGATAACCCCAAGAACTATCAAAATTGTGATGGGACTGATGAAGAGTTAGTACTAATGATATAATAGGGAGTATATTGAATGACTATGTTCCTAATCCTTGTATGGAATTAGTTGACATGTGATGTCTGCAAATCAGAATGAGACCTCCACAAATGAAGCCAAATTAGGTATGGCTAAGAAAATGCCAGAAACATATAGTGGAGTTACATAAAGGATTTTTTTCACTCGAAATGACAAAATCGGTAAGTCAAGTGCAACGCAAGAAAAGGAGTAGCCAAGGCTTAAGGATCGACATACCTCAAACTCTTTTCAATAATTTGAATCATAGAAAACAGCCAGTTAGTAAAATACGTGAGATAGCATATGCAGTAATGTATACTTTGCAACTCTTATCAAAGGATGCATCTTATATAATTAGCGAGGTAAGAATGGAACTAATATTCTGCTTCATATTCTGCCTCGTTGTTCGTCATCGGGGAGCAGCTGACAGCTTTCCTGAACACATTCTTCGTTGAGGATTTGATCGCTATACCAAGCCCGGACCTTTTACGTTCGAGGCCCCCTTGGTGTGGATCACCCATTCTCTAGGCATAACACCCTCCATCATCTCGCGTTCTGCCTCTACTCCCGACATCAAATCGGTACTGAAGTCAGCGACAAAGTCTGCTAGTACTTGTGATTTGATAGCCGTACATGGCTGATAAATGATATCATATACACCAAGTTCGATGGCCCAAACCTGTCTGACAGCTCGGGTTCGTGCAGAATAGTCCATAAGGTAAAAGAGAAAACCACGACAATGGCGTGACTCTGAAAATATGGCTGTTACTTCCTCGCTGCCATGACTAAAGCAAGTGGAAGTTTCTCCAGGTGTTAATACCTAGTTTTCACGTCCAAAAGGGACTTGCTGACGTAATAGACTAGGCGTTGCACCCTCTTCTTGATAAGAATCAAAACCAAGACACGGAAATAAAGATAAAGAGCGAGACACTACTCGAACTCCCTACGAAGTAACTATGGAGAACTCGTTCCATAATACCCTCGTATCGGTGTCAAGGAGGACCTACACTATGCAACTACCCTCGAGACAACAACGGACTCGCAAGTAGAATGATCGGGGGGGTTTGGGGTTCAACTAGAATCCACTAGCAAACTCAAACCAACTCAAAGGGGTTTTCATTCAAAGAGAATCCACTCTTGAACATTGTCATTGACATTCAATCATTCATCATAATAGCTAACTAAGGAATAATGCTAAGCTATGGAGTATTTATAGGCCTCATTTAAGACATAATGAAAGGCCTAAAGTACCCTCAAGTAAGTTCTAAAGTCATAAGCCACGTAGGGGCATAATAGAAATTACATAGGCTAAAAACTAGCAAATCCGCAAGCTTCCCAGAACTAGGCGCCCCGCCTGTTTGTACTAGGCCGCCTAGTCTTCAGTAGGTGGTCCGCCTCTGCAGCAGGCGGCCAGGAATCCAGAGAGTGATCATGAAGTGGGCGGTCCGCCCCTTTGACTAGGCGGTCCGCCCCTTCTTGGGCAGCCTTGAAACGCTCCGAAATTGATCCCGAATGCTCCTCGTTCCATGGCGTTCCAATGCATAAGCTCTTCCTTGGCCTTGGATGGTGTTTTTAGATGGTTGCTCGATTTGGGTCTTATCATCATCCCCTTCTTGAGAAGATTTCGTCCTCGAAATCAAGGCTCGGTCTCTCATGGCTCTATCAACTCCTCGGGGTGGCCAAGAATCTCCTCCGTTGTCCTTCTTGATCGTCACTTTGGCATAGGTTTCTTCCAAGATCTTCCCTGCCTTAGCATGGAGCTTAGAACCTACAAGCAACGACAAGCAAAAACAAGCAAACGTCCTACTTTGGAAGTAGGTTAGTGCAAGAAGTGTGGAAAACACACTCTTGTGATATAACCAAGCATCAATAACAATCATGAACATCAAGTCTCCAAAGAGAACCATAAGCACTTGGTTAAAGATCAACATGCACTCAACAAGATAGTGAGCAAATAGGTCATGTGGGTATGAAAAATGCAAGATCACGCTATCAAAACCCTCTTGAACCTTAAGCTCAAAATCAACATATCAATCAATCCTCAAGGTGTGATCAACATGTGGAGTGGAGTGAGTCAAATAACTCAACCTACAAGTAGGATCAAGTACTCCACTCCCCTTCTTTAGAGCATACATATTCACACCAAGAGATTCCTCTTCCCCTCCAATTTCACAACCTAAGCAATCCTTCTCAAAAGACAAGCTCTCAAGGAAGGTATTGATGATGGTCTCTTCTTCATCATAACCCCAACAAACATTAGTGGGGCCACTCAAAGAACCATCTACCTCATCCAAATTCTCAAACAATGGATTGCCTAAGGAATCAAACCCTTCACACCATGGAGGTTCCATTTGACTTCTCACCCTAGTTCGATACAAGTCATTACCACTAATGAGGATGCCTTCAAACAATGGATTAGTATAAGCATGCATCTCAATACCATGATTAAGCATAGACAAGTTATCAAGACTAGGTTCGCTTGAGGAGTCATCATAGACAACCTTGTCCAATTCATGCAATTTGGACTCCTCAATGTCAATACCATCCCTACCACAACACATTGGTCCACCAAATAGAAGCATATCAATTAGGGAATGGTCAACTACCTCATCTTCCCCTATGTCAAAGGTTGGTGGGGTGTCATAGCAAAGGTCACAATCATGGTCAACAATCAAATCTACACTAGGGAGGGGTTCAATGAACAATGAGCTCACATCATGATGTGGCATAGCATCCCTTCCAACTAGTGTTTCACATGCACATACAAGTTGACAACTAGACTCTCCACTAGTGGTATACTCACTAGATGCATCAAAACCACCAACTAGTGTTGAGCCATCACAAGACAAGTAGCTAGTAGGTTCATGAAAAGGTGAAGCAACACTTACATTCGTAGTACTTTCTTGATCACTCACAAGGTTTGAAGTGTCATATGCAACTCCTCCTTCATGAAGCTCACATTGAGGCTCCAATTGCTTGTCTTCAAGTGGACCTACACAAGAACTTTCACAAGAAAAAGTAGAAGATAAAGAAGGGTTAGAACAATGGGTGCTCTCACTCACAATTTTTCCTTCCTCACCTCTCATCTCTCGCAATTTTACCTCATGGTCAAGTGTAGTTTGTGGTGACAATCCCCTCACATCACTCCTCAAATCCTCTCCTTTTTCCTCTCTTGGATTGTCACCGGTCACTCCCTCACTTCTCTCTATCTTTTCTCTCTCATTTGAAGTGGAGTGACTCTCATTTTCATCATGCAATGGCAAAACAATAAGATTGTTTGCCTCGGGCTCAAGTACAATGGGTGACTTTGCTTTAGCCGCTTCCCTCAACTCCTTCATTCGTTTGTAGTCTTCCCTTACTTGCCTTGGAGTCAAAGGTCTAAGCACATACTTTCTCCCATCTTGCTTGACCGTGTAGGAGTTGGTCCGGCCATCATGCACTACACACCTATCATGTTGCCATGGTCTCCCAAACAATAAATGGCATGCTTGCATCGGGACCACGTCAAACATGATCTTATCCTTATAACTCCCAATGCTAAACTCAATCAACGCTTGTTTCACCACTTTAAGTTCACCACACTCGCTAAGCCATTGTAATCTATATGGTTTTGGATGCGTTAGAGTAGGTAACTTCAATTGGGAAATCAAGGTTTGGCTCACTATGTTGGTACAACTCCCCGAATCAACAACCATTGAACATACTTGGCCCATCACCCGGCACCTAGCATGAAAGAGGTTTTCCCTTTGATCATTTTCCACCTCCTCTTCCATAAAAATGGTACTCAAGCTTCTCCTAACCACCAAGAACATTTGAGGACCATCATCCTCTTCTACGGCCTCCTCACATTCAACTTCCTCATCCTCCTCTACTTCCTCTTTTTCGGACTCACTTTCTTGTTCATACACCAAATTGCCAACCACAACCATGGTTCGTTTTGTGGAGCATTCTTTAGCAATATGCCCAAAGCCTTTGCACTTATAACATTGAGTAGAAGTAGAAATAGGATTACTCAAGCGAGTTTTAGAGGTACCTTCCAAGTGTGGTGTAGTCTTTTCATAAGGCTTCTTCACTTCTTTGCTAGCACTTGCACTTGGAAAGTTTGCACTTGGAGTCTTCCACTCTTTTGGCATGCTTGTAGCAGTAGGAGTGTTGTTTTTGGACCTCTCTCCCTTAAGCCATCTCTCGGCTTCAATGGCGGCTTCAAATAGATCTTGAAGTGAATGATAAGTATGCAATCTCAATTGAGAAGCTATACCATAGCTCAAACCATTCTTGAAGCGGATCATTGCTTGTTCCACACATTCGGTATCCATATCCAATGCCATCCGGATCTTCTCAAATTCATCATGGTACTCATGCACCGATTTGACACCTTGTTTTAGATCATAGAGCTTCTTGAGTTGCTCTTGCCGATACCTTGGAGTTATGTACTTGGTATTCATATGCCCTTTCAATTCATCCCAAGTCACATTCAAATGCAAATTCATCCTTCTCCTAGACCTCTTCATAGACTCCCACCAAGTAGAAGCATAGGCCTCAAAGGTAGAAATAGCATAGGTACCCTTTCGCTCTTCGGTCATCTCATTGGTGTCAAATACCCTCTCCATTTGTAGTACCCATTCCATGTATGCCTCCGGATCACAAGTTCCCTTGAAGGGTGGAAGATTGAGCTTGACACTATTGAGGTTGTTGTTGTTGTCACGTACCCCATAGTTAGGCTCCAGTTGGCCTCCATAGTAGTCATCATGTGCAACATACTCCCTCCTAGCATTCCCTATAGCATAGCCCATGGGTGGCCCTCGACCTCGGCCTCTACCCCTATCCACATTTCGTCCCCAATTCATTTGCCTCCTAGGTTGATAATGAGCATCATACCCATAGGCCTCATCACCATACTCGGCTTCCTCCTCTTCTTGAGCCTCAACAACTTGCTCAAGAGGTGGGACAAACCTAACGGGTCTCCGAAGTGGTGCATTTCTTTGGGGATTGCCCAAGTTGAGGGGATTGCCCTCTTGTGGGGGATTGCCCAACCCACGCTCTTGTAGAGCTTCAACTTTGCTTTGTTCATACTTCTTGGTTAGCTCAACAAAGTGTCCGGGGGTCATAGGAGTGCTATGACTTGTGCCCTCTCCGGATTCAATTTGGACACTCGGGGTCCTCTTCTCTCCGGTCTCAACTTGATTCTTCTCGACGGTTTCAAGTCTCAATGAGATATCCTCCAATTTAGCCATAATGGTGGCAATGAAGATCTTCATGGGATCATCTCCATCGTTTGCCATTGTTCCTACAAAAAGCAACAAACGTTAGTAAAACACCTCACTCACTCCCTCACAAGTGTTTCACTCGGCTCACTCGTGTTTGGGGGAGGTGGATATTTCACACAAGTTTGAGTTTAAAAGCTTCAAGTAGTTGATCAACGAACCACAACTCAATCACTCAACTTCTCAAGTCCAATGCGCTCCGGGGTGAGTGGAGTTAATGGGACTCGATTGGAACGATAAGCACTTTAAGTGAGGACTTGAATCAAAAGATACTACGGATCTTCTTTGAAGTCTAGTATCCTTTCTAAGGCACGATGATCCTAATAGCTCAAAGTAATTAGCACTAATCGAGTAGGATTATACTCTAATAGCACTAACCGGAAGCAATGCAATCAACAAAACACGAAAACCTAGAAGAAACTACCCAATTCCTAACTTGTAGGAAGTAGGCGCCCCACCTGTTTTGAGTAGGTGGTCCGCCTGGTCCTCTGTAGAGGGGTGTAGGCGGTCAGCCTACTAAATCAGGCGCCCCGCCTCTGTAAAGTCTAGAGAGTGACCAATAATCAGGCGGTCCGCCCCTTCTACTAGGCGCCCCGCCTAGTGCAACTTCCAGCACTGTTCAAACTCATTTTTCTTGCCTTTGGCACCCAAAAATCCAACAAATCACACGTTGTTTTAGCAATCCGAAGGTACCCAAACGTTGTTTAAATCACAGAGATCAAACCCCCAATCAATTTTATCAAACCCCAATCAAAATCCAACAATCTACCATGTTCATCATGTTCATAGCTAGGGTTTCAAATTTTCAAATTCTTCAAAGGGTTTCAAATCTCAAATCATGGAATACAACTCCAAATCATGTGTATTGGGTACCAAAATAACGGGTTTCCAATAAGGAACAAACCCCAATATCAATCACAACAAGAATCAATCCAAAACACAAGAAAGAACAAATTTTTGGTATTTTCAATTTTTTTCAATTTTTTTGTGGTTTTCTCCTTTCCAATAACAAGAAAAAGAAAACTAAAGATAGAATCGACCTAGGCACGAAGAATCAAGGGTCGCGTGTTTGCAGAAATAAAACCCGAGCCTTGCTCTGATACCAAGATGATAAGAATCAAAACCAAGACGCGGAAATAAAGATAAAGAGCGAGACACTACTCGAACTCCCTACGAAGTAACTATGGAGAACTCGTTCCATAATACCTTCGTATCGGTGTCAAGGAGGACCTACACTATGCAACTACCCTCGAGACAACAGCGGACTCGCAAGTAGAATGATCGGGGGGGTTTGGGGTTCAACTAGAATCCACTAGCAAACTCAAACCAACTCAAAGGGGTTTTCATTCAAAGAGAATCCACTCTTGAACATTGTCATTGACATTCAATCATTCATCATAATAGCTAACTAAGGAATAATGCTAAGCTATGGAGTATTTATAGGCCTCATTTAAGACATAATGAAAGGCCTAAAGTACCCTCAAGTAAGTTCTAAAGTCATAAGCCACGTAGGGGCATAATAGAAATTACATAGGCTAAAAACTAGCAAATCCGCAAGCTTCCCAGAACTAGGCGCCCCGCCTGTTTGTACTAGGCGGTCCGCCTAGTCTTCAGTAGGTGGTCCGCCTCTGCAGCAGGCGGCCAGGAATCCAGAGAGCGATCATGTAGTGGGCGGTCCGCCCCTTTGACTAGGCGGTCCGCCCCTTCTTGGGCAGCCTTGAAACGCTCCGAAATTGATCCCGAATGCTCCTCGTTCCATGGCGTTCCAATGCATAAGCTCTTCCTTGGCCTTGGATGGTGTTTTTAGATGGTTGCTCGATTTGGGTCTTATCACTTCTCTTCTCGTACCAGGATGATGCTAACGGCAACTTCAGACACTGCTTGGTACAATAATAACGATTCTCCCTCGCGTGGCTTTGTAAGCAATGAGGGATTTGCCAGATATTTCTTTAGTCCCCGCAGCGCCTCGCTGCACGGCTCCGTCCATTCAAAGATTTTATGATGCGGGGCAAACTACCTCAAGACCTTTCACTAGAAGTCAAGCCAAAATGATTCAAGACACTCACCTCTACTTGATATGGAAGGGCATAGAAGATGACTCCGGAAGAGGGTTGAAGATCATGCATTTGAGCACCATGGAAGGAGGACCACCTAGGCTACAAGGAGGAGCACCCAAGGCACATTTTGAGGCTCCTCAAGAAACTCTAGGATAAGGCGGACCGCCTACTGGAAGGGGCGGACCACCTAGTTGAAAATGGGTAGAAATTCGGCTAAGTATAAAAATGCATGCTCTCTGGATCTCGAGGAGGCGGACCTCCCCTCTGCAGAGGCCCACTCTACTGTATTACTCCATCAGCTTCTCAACAGATGGGGCGCCTAGTCCCTTGGGCGGACCGCCCACTTTTGCTATTGCTTGACGGGAATTTTACTTATTTTGCTATGTATTTCCTACTTTAGCCCTACGTGGCTTATGTCTTTCTAACCCACTTTGGGTGTACTTTAGACCTTTTATTATGTTTAGAGGGCAACTACAAAAGGACCCCTTAGGCTTTCATTTCATGTATCTAGCTTTTGAATATTGAAGAACAATTTGAGATATGACCTCTTGAATGAATGGAACCCTTACTTTTGGCTTGAATCAATTGGTAGAACTAATTGAACCTCATTCCAAACCTAACCGAACCCTTTGCAAGAGCCAAGTATCTCTTGAGGACCGTTCATATTGTGTAGGTGGTTCTTGACATCGATTCGAGGGTGTATCGAGACTAGTTCCTCGATACTACCTTGAAGGATACTTCAAGCCTCGTCTTGCTTCTAACTTATTTTCTCGCTTCCGTACTTATCCTGTATCATCTTGGTATCAGAGCAAGGCTGAGGATTTATTTTTTACAAACCCTCGATCCTTGTTCATCGTGCCTACATTAGTTTCTAGTTTAGTTTCTTCTTGTTGTTGTTGAAAAAGAAGAAAATATTAAAAAAATTGCTATATGTTCTTGGTTATGGTGATTCCTTTGATGTTTGTTATCGGGGATTGTTTGTTATTGTATTCCCATTGATTGGGTACCTTCAAAACACGTTTTGGAGTTGAGAATCAAAAGCTTGAAATAAAAATTCCCAAAGTTTGAAAAACCCTTGAATTTGATTGAAATTTCTTGATTTGGACTTGTTATTGATTGGGTGTTGATATAAATCATTGGGGATTGTTTGTAGCAGTTGAAAACACATTGGGGTACCTTTGGATTGGGAAAACACCTTGAAAATATTGGAAATTGGGAGCCAAAATACCAAGAACACGATTTTTGGACTGTGCTGAAGAACACAGTAGGATGGGCGCCTGGTCTAAGAGGCGGACCGCCCCTTTTGATTTCAACTCTCTGGATCTAGTGGTAGGCGGACCCCACCTGTAGAGGCGGGGCGCCTACTCTTGTAGGGTTTCCGGGTAGTTGTTTTTTGTAGGTTTTCATGTTTTGTTGGCTTGCATTACCTCCGGCTAGTACTATTAGAGTAACATTCCTACTTGATTAGTACTAGTTATTTAAGCTTTTAGGATAATCATGCTTAGTGGAGAGTAGAACTCAAAAAAGACTCATAGAACCATTTCTTTCAAGTCCGCACTTAAAGAGCCTAACGTCTATCGAGTCCTATTAACTCCACTCGTCCCGAAGAGTGCTTGTCTTGTGGATTGTTTGGCTATTGATTAGGAACGTGGTTCAACTACGTGATATCTTTGGTTCAATCTTGAGTGGTAAATTCTCCACCACTAAATAAGTGTGCCCGAGTGACATTCAAGTGAGGTGTGTGTGTGAGGTTATTTCACTAATCGTTTGCTTGTTTTGTAGGTACTATGGCTGGTGAAGGTGATGATCCCATTAAGAGTGCCTTGGCTACTATAATGGCTAAGTTGAAAGATATGAGCTTAAGACTTGAAACTCTTGAAAGAAGGACCCCGAGTGTCCAACTTGAAGCCGGAGAAGGCACAAGTGATGGCTCAACCATTACCCCGGAACAATTCGCGGAACTAGCCAAGCAACAAAGGCTAAAGGATGATCTTGCTCGTAGAGAGCGTGTGTTGGGCATGGCTCAACAAGTGGGCATTCCTTACAACTTGGGCAATCCCCAAGGAGATGTTCCACTACCTAGACCCCGTAGGAATGTTGCACCTCTTGAGCATGATGATGTAGCTCAAGAAGGGGAGGATCTTAGACTTGGTGATGATGGTAATGACTTTAATGATCCCTATCTGAATAGGAGAGCAATAAATGGAGGCCGGTAAGTGAATAGGGCTAGAGCTCAAGGTTGAGGACCTCAAATGGGTTATGGTGGAAGGAATGTGAGAAGGGATTATGATGCTTATGGTGATAACTTTGGGGGCCAACCGGAGCCTTACCTAGGGGGTCGTGACAACAATAATCTCAATAGTGTGAAGATCACTATCCCTACGTTCAAAGGGTGTAGTGATCTGGTCAAGTATCTTGCGTGGAAGGTGTTGATGGAGAGAATCTTTGACACAAATGATATGATCGATGAGAGGAAAGCCACACATGCTATCTCTTCGTTTGAGTCCTTTGCTTCCACTTGGTGGGAATCGGTCAAGAAGAAGGAATGCTTTGCCCGTGAACCTTACTTGGGATGAATTGACACGTGTGATGAATGAAAAATATGTGACTCCCAAGTATCGTCATGATCAACTGAAACGGCTTTATGAGTTGAAGCAAGGCTACAAGACGTTTGAAGAGTACTACAATGAGTTTGAGCAAATCCGTATGGCCTTAGACATGGATGCGGAGGAAGATGACCAAGGCGCCATTCGATTAAAAAATGGCTTAAACCGAGAGATAACCTCTCAATTGAGGTTTCAAAGGTATGCTTCTCCTCATGAACTATTTGAAGCCGCGGTTGATGCCAAGAGGTGGCTCAAAGAAGAAAAGTCCACCCGCTATAGAAGTACTACTTCTATTCCCATGAGTAAGCCATAGGAATGGAAGAGCCCAAACACAAGTGGTGCAAGTGCAAGTCGAGATGTGAAGAAGACTTATGAGTAGTCAACACCAAATGTGGGAGGTAATTCTAAAACTCAATTGAACACTCCTCCTTCTTCTTTTATTCAATGCCACAAGTGTAAGAGGTATGGTCACTTTGCTAGAGATTGTCCTACTCGAAAGACCATGATTGTAATGGATGATGGGATGGTATATGAACAAGATACACCCGAGGATGAGGGAGTGGAGGAGAGTGAGTTAGTTGAGGGAGGAGAGGAAGCGGAAGGAGATGACCCTAACATGTTTCTTGTTGTTAGAAGGAGTTTGAGTACCATGCTTGTAGAGGAGAATGAAAATGTGTAAAGATAGAATCTTTTTCATGCTAGATGTCGTGTGATGGGGCAAGTGTGCTCAATGATCATAGATTCGGGTAGTTGTGCTAATGTGGTGAGCCAATCCTTGGTGTCACAATTGAAGTTGCCCACTTTGAAACACCCAAATCCCTACCGTTTGCAATGGTTGAGTGAGTGTGGGGAGTTGAAGGTGATAAAGCAAGTCTTGATAAAGTCAAGATTGGAAACTATCAAGATGAGCAAATGTTTGATGTGGTGCCTATGCAAGCTTGCCATCTCTTATTTGGTAGACCATGGCAGTATGATCGAAATATGGTACATGATGGCCGTGTCAACACCTATACGGTCAAGCATGAAGGGAAAAAGTATGTGCTCAAGCTCTTGACGCCCAACCAAATAAGTGATGACTATAGGCGTATCAGGGAGTTGAAAGAAGCGGCAATGGCTAAGTCACCCATGGAGACTAGACCTTTAGCTGAGAGCCTAGTTGTGGCTCCACCATCTTCTACCGGTAGCATTTGTGCAATGATGCAACCGGGTAAGCTTTTGAGAGGAAATGATGGCTCCAAATTGCTCATTTGCCTAGTGCACAAAGGTATGGTTTTATCTTCCGAATGTGATTATTCTTCTAACCCTAACCCTTTGCCTAGTGCTATTGAGAATGTTTTGAAGGTTTTTGGGGATATGTTCCCGGATGAGATGCTAAGTGGTCTACGTCCATTGAAGGGGATTGAGCACCAAATCGGCTTTGTTCCGGGATCCTAAATTCCAAACAAGCCGGCCTATAGGAGCAATCCCGAAGATACAAAAGAGTTGCAAAGGCAAGTGGATGAATTGCTTAACAAGGGCTTGGTTCGTGAGAGCTTAAGTCCGTGTGCCGTTCCCGTAATACTTGTCCCAAAGAAGGATGGCACATGGAGGATGTATGTGGATTGTCGAACGGTCAACAAAATAACGGTAAAGTATCGACAACCCATACCTCATTTAGATGATATGCTTGATGAGCTAAGTGGTTCTAGCATCTTTTCAAAAATAGACCTTAGGTCAGGTTACCACCAAACCCGTATGAAATCGGGTGATGAGTGGAAGACTGCATTCAAGACCAAGTTTGGTGTATATGAATGGTTGGTGATGCCATTCGGCCTTTCCAACGCACCTAGTACGTTTATGAGGCTAATGAACTATGTGTTAAAACCATTCATCAAAAAATTTGTGGTCGTCTATTTTGACGACATTTTGATATATAGCAAGTCAATGGACGACCATGTTGTCCATCTAAGGCAAGTGGTTGAAGTGTTGAGAGCCGAGAAGCTCTTTGCTAATTTTATGAAATAAATATGCCTTTGGTGTTGAAAAGGTAGTCTTTCTAGGCTTTGTTGTGAGTGCCCAAGGAGTGGGTTCGATGAGTCCAAGGTAGAGGCCATTAGAGATTGGCCTACTCCCACTACCGGGTCTCAAGTGAGGAGCTTTCATGGTCTTGCTAGCTTCTATAGGACATTTGTGAAGGGCTTTAGCTCCATTGCCACACCACTCACCGAATTGGTGAAGAAAGACAAGCCTTTTGTGTGGGGAGAGCCTCAAGATAAGGCCTTCCAAGAATTTAAAGGTAGGTTGAGTACCGCCCCTCTATTGCAATTGCCCGACTTTGGAAAGGCATTTGAGGTTGAATGTGATGCCTCGGGGGTGGGAATTGGAGGTGTTCTCATGTAAGATGGGAAACCCAAAGCCTACTTTAGTGAAAAGTTGAAGGGTGCAACCTTGAATTACTCTACGTATGACAAGGAGTTGCATGCCCTAGTGAGAGCTCTTGCTCATTGGCAACATTATCTTTGGCCTAGGGAATTCGTGATTAAGAGTGATCATGAGTCACTCAAACATCTTAGGGGCCAAGATAAGTTTAACAAGAGGCATTCCAAATGGGTAGAGTTCATTGAGAGTTTCCCTTATGTGATTCAATACAAGAGGGGGGCCGAAAATGTTCTGGCGGATGCACTTTCTAGGAAGTTTGCCCAAGCTACCACTCTTGCTCCCAAGCTCATGGGTTTTGAGAGTATTAAATTGATGTATGCTCAAGACCCTAAGCTAAAGAGCATTCATGAAGCTCTTGAGAAGGGAGAAAGAGTTGAGAAGTACCAATGGGTATGTGGCCATATCTTTAAGAATGGTAGAGTTTGTGTTCCCGAGTCCTCATGGAGAGAATTGCTTATTCATGAAGCACATTGTGGGGGCTTGATGGGACACTTTAAGAGAAACAAGACCTTGGCCATTCTCATGGAATAATTCCATTGGCTTAAGATGAGAATGCAAGTTGAGAGACTTTGCAATACTAGCCTTGAGTGCAAGCATGCTAAGTCCAAGTTGAACCCACACGGTTTGTATACTCCTATCCTCGTACCTACTTGCCCGTGGATGGATATTTCTATGGATTTCTTTATGGGATTGCCATGGTCTAGTGGGGACATAATAGCATTTATGTTGTCGTGGATAGGTTCTCCAAGATGGCTTATTTCATTCCATGCAAAAAATATGATGATGCACAACATGTTGCTTCTTTATTCATTGATCATGTGTTAAAGTTACATGGTGTGCCTCAAACCATTATGAGTGATAGGGACTTTAAGTTCCTTAGCCATTTTTGGAGAAGTTTGGGGGGTGCTCTTGGCACCAAGTTGTTGTTCTCTACGTCCCACCACCCTCAAACGGATGGGCAAACTGAGGTGGTGAACCGAACTTTGGGTGCTCTTCTTAGAGCTATGACCCGAGGTAAGGCCGGGACTTGAGTTGAAAAGTTGCCTCTTATGGAGTTTGCATATAATCGTACATTGCATAGCATGATTGGTATGACTCCATTTGAGTGTGTTTATAGCTTTAATCCTTTGATTCCACTTGATCTAACCCCTTTGCCCAAGGATGTGATTGTTAGTTTTGAAGGTAAGAGTTGAGCAAAGGCAATGCTTGAGATCCATGCCAAAGCAAGGAAGAACTTGGAGGAAGCCTATTCAAAGGTGGCCTCCAAGAAAAACAAAGGAAGGAAGAAGTTGGAGCTCAAGAAAGGAGAAGAAGTTAGAGCTCAAGAAAGTAGATTAGGTGTGGATGCACTTCCACAAAGAAAGGTTTCCAAACCTTAGGAAAGGGAAGTTGGCACCCCGAGGAGATGGACCATTCCAAGTGTTATCCAAGATCGACAACAATTCCTACGTGATTGATTTGCCCAGTGAGTATAATGTCTCAAGAACTTTCAACATTTCTGACTTGACTCCTTTTGATGTAGGTGATGGTGATGCCGGGGTGGAGGATGCTGTGATTTCGAGGACAAAATCTTCCAAAGAAGGGGAGGATGATGCGGGGCAAACTACCTTAAGACCTTTCACTAGAAGTCAAGCCAAAATGATCCAAGACACTCACCCACTCACCTCCACTTGATATGGAAGGGCATGGAAGATGACTCCGGAAGAGGCTTGAAGATCATGCATTGGAGCACCATACAAGGAGGACCACGTAGGCTATAAGGAGGAGCACCCAAGGCACATTTTGAGGCTCCTCAAGAAGCTCCAGGATGAGGCGGACCGCCTACTAGAAGGGTCGGACCACCTAGTTGAAAATGGGTGGAAATTCGGCTAAGTATAAAATTGCATGCTCTCTGGATCTCGAGGAGGCGGACCGCCCACTCTACTGTATTACTCCATCAGCTTCTAAACAGGCGGGGTGCCTAGTCCCTTGGGCGGACCGCCAATTCTGCTATTGCTTGACGGGAATTTTACTTATTTTGCTATGTATTTCCTACTTTAGCCCTACGTGGCTTATGTCTTTCTAACCCACTTTGGGGGCACTTTAGACCTTTTATTATATTTAGAGGGCACCTATAAAAGGAACCCTTAGGCTTTCATTTCAAGTACCTAGCTTTTGAATATTGAAGAACAATTTGAGATATGATCTCTTGAATGAATGGAACCCTTACTTTTGGCTTGAATCAATTGGTAGAACTAATTGAACCTCATTCCAAACCCGATCGAACCCTTTGCAAGAGCCAAGTGTCTCTTGAAGACCGTTCGTATAGTGTAGGTAATTCTTGACATCGATTCGAGGGCGTATCGAGACTAGTTCCTCGATTCTACCTTGAAGGATAGTTCAAGGCTCGTCTTGCTTCTATCTTATTTTCTCGCTTCCGTACTTATCCCGTGTATTTTTATTTTTTTTAGGACATTGAAAAACTGATGACACTTCTCTAACGATCGTGAGATGAACCGGCTGAGTGCTGCAATTCTGTCATTAAGCCTTTTAACTTCAACATCGCTTTTCAGGACTTCCGGATTGCCTAGATTGCTTCAATCCTCATCGGATTCACTTCTATGTCCATGTGTGAAGCTATAAACCCAAGGAACTTTCCAGAGGATACGCTAAAAGCACACTTTTAGGGGTTGAGCTTCATTCCAAATTTGTCAAAGATGTCAAATGCTATCTCCAGATGGCTGACGTGATCTTTGGTGAATTCTGATTTTACCAACATGTCATCGATGTAAACTTCCATGGTCTTTCCGATCTGCTCCTTGAACCTCAGGTTCACCAACCTCTGATAAGTCGCTCCTGCATTTTTTAGTCCAAAAGGCATTACCCTGTAACAATAAATCCCCCTGTCCATGATGAAAGAGGTCTTTTCTTGATCATCCGGGTACATGAGGATCTGATTGTACCCTGAGCATGGGTCTAGAAAACTTAAGCTTCGTGGCCTGCCGTCGAAGTGATGAGTTGATCGATGTTGGCGGCGGGAAAGAATGCTTCGGGCATGCTTTGTTCAGATCTATGAAGTCGATGCACATCTTCCACAAACCATTTCTCTTGGGGACTACAATGACATTGGATTACCAATCGGGTGTTGAACCTCACGAATAGAACTGTTATTTAGCAGTTTCTCGACCTTTTCATGGATCGCCTGGCCTTTTTTGGGACTGATTGTTTCTTCTGCTTGACTGGCTTGAAGTTCAGATCGATGTTCAGATGATGTGTGATGACGCTAGTTGATATCCCCGGCATGTCGGTGTGTGTCCAGGCGAAGGTGTCCGACCGAGCGCGCAGGAAGCTAGCGTATTCTTGCTTGGCTTCGGCTGAGAGCTTAGCCCCACATAAAATTTCTTATTCGGAACCTCTTCGTCGAAGATTACCGGGTCAAGATCATTGATTGTGGCTTTGGCTGGCTTGTCTTCTTCCTCCTGGTCGGAAGGCGTGATTGCCGGCTCCCGAGATCCAGTCACCTCATAGACCCCGTATCTGAGAGGTACGTTGGTGATCAGATCAGGGCCAAGCAGCTTATCCAACTTTTTCTTCTGATTTTTTGTCTCCTTATTGGTGGCATCTACCACTACAGTTACATAATAGCTTCGGGATAACTTCTGTTCCCCCTGAATTTCATTCATCCCCCAAGGAGTCGGGTACTTCATGATTTGATGAAGCATAGATAGCTGCGTGTACTTCGTGAATCTAGGGCCTCCCAAGGATAATGTTATACGAGAGGTCGCATGTCATTACTTGGAAGAAGGTCACCCGTACCAGAAGGAGTATCTCCCCCACAGACCTCTCGCTGGAGCTGTTTAAGGTAGTTATAGTGTACGGGCTAGGGATTACCTTATTTTGTATCTCCATCTGGCAAACAACCTTCCAATGAGTGATGTTGACTGCGCTACCAGGATCCACTAGTACGCGCTTGACTCGAACGTCATGTACCTGCAAGGTGATTATTAGAGCGTCATAGTAGGGATGACAGGCTCGTCGTGAGTCCTAATCGTTGAACTCGATGGTGTTGATGCGTGGCTTCTTTTCCATCTACTGGTGAGCCTCGCAGACCATGATGGCTTTGGTACCGGTGCTTCCGACCCCAGGCCCCAAAAGATCGTATTGATGAGCCTTTTGACCGTTGGTATTGTTCTACAATGAGGTGTGATATTCTGGTAAGATCCTAGCCATGACGACGGGTAACTTGGTTTTGATCTTAGATATTAGTTCACAGTTTCAGTCGAGTTATGAATTATTTGTTGGATCTTGTTACCAGCACCTCGTATGGCATTGTTGTCGTGACTTGACATGATTGCGCCTTTTCTTTCGTTGAATACCTACAGTTGCCTAGGCCCCACGGTGGGCGCCAAACTGTTTATCCCTAAAATCGTATGTGTAGGTTAAATAATTAATTATGGTTGGGGTCACAAGAAATAGAATAATTACGATGGAAAAGTATATAAATATAATGAAAACAGTATTAAATAGAGAAGACGAACTAAGTAAGAAAAGGTAGAGTAATTTTTATTCCTTGAGAATAGCCGGATTCTATGGTGAATTACCTCATGTACAATACAATGTAAGGAAGGGTATTTATAGTTGTGATATCCAATCCTGAATAAGATAAACTACAAAGACTAATAAGGCTATGGGCCTATAACTCAAGGCGCTGGTATATACTAAACCCTAACTAGGAGACTTTAAACCCTAGGCAGCAGGATGTATACCCTGTGTCCTATAGCCGTGCCGCTTAAATGGTCGTTGGCTTCAGGAGCGGGCGTGTATCTTTTGCCCCTGGTGACTTGTATTATAAGTCTAGTCTCGCCAGCTGGACTCGTATCCCCGTAATAGTAGGTGGTGTATTTTTGCCCACACATCAGTATCCTCAGGGACAAGAGTCGACACGGCAGTTTCTGAACATGAACGAGAAAATGTCAACTTATGGAGTACATGGGTAAAGCACTATTACAAAAAGAAGTGGCATTCTAACCTGACGGTTGAGGTTCAGAGGAGGCAGGTGGCGTAACTGCTCCATCCTCCACGTCGGCTTCTTCTTCAGCCATGGGGGTCTCTTCTATCAAGTTCCTACGCTTTCGCATAGACGAACCGGATTCAGTAGTGACACGACCCGAAATCCGGTTAGGTCGTGCGGGCACCCGACATCCTCCCCTAGACCCGTCGGGCGAACCCTTACCAATTAAATTAGGAAAATAAATATAACAATTCATAGATAAGAATAAGACTTAAAAAAATTACAGACATACTGATACCTCTAAGCTGTACAAAAGAAATTACAGCTGACTACCCAACATACTAGGTTTAGGGCTATCCAGACTAGACATCTAAGAGTACAAAAGAAGACAAATACCTCCTGAAGGGAGAAAAATGCAACTGAAATAACAACCAATAAACTGGTGGCCATCCGGAATAAAAGCTGGCTCACCCTGACAGCTGAAGTCGTCTTCGCTCCTTCATAACGTGGCGAACTCAATCCTGGAGCGAACCTGCCGAAACGAAATAGATAGACAAGAAACAAACAACAAACAAGGGTGAGTCAAAGGACTCAATAAGTGGGGCAGACTAGCCACCTCAAAGAATAGGATAGCTAGCCAGGGAGAAAAGAAACAGATAACCAAAATTTCTCTTATTTAAATTATAAAAAGGCAGAGCCAAATAATAACTAGAAACACGGATGGAATCACAAATTCATTAAAACCAAGAACGTAAGATAGCCAGAACATATAGGTATCTCGAACATATAAATAATCAGAAATACATCCTGTTGCGGCGTGCAACCCGATCCATATATTCATCCTGTTGCGGCGTGCAACCCGATCCATATATTCATACTGTCGCGGCGCGCAACCCTATCCATATATTTATACCGTTGCGTGCAACCCGATCCCCGCAACTCAGAATACGAGCCAGAAATACATAGGCAGACTGAAATATGTCCACAATATGGTATACATACTGCATACACAAAACAGAGCATGATAGTCACACAATAGTCAGCACGCGGTGCAATGAAATGGGATGAATGCAGTATGATGCAATGGTGTCACATGTGCCAAATAGATGGAGCGGAATCCTCCTGCTCCGAGGGCGGAATCCTCCTACCCTCAATATGATGCAATGGAGCGGAATCCTCCTGCTCCGAGGGCGGAATCCTCCTACCCTCAATATGATGCAATGGAGCGGAATCCTCCTGCTCCGAGGGCGGAATCCTCCTACCCTCAATATGATGCAATGGAGCGGAATCCTCCTGCTCCGAGGGCGGAATCCTCCTACCCTCAATATGATGCAATGGACCGCATATGAATGACATACAATACATATGAATGCAATGTGATGCAATAATAACCCTTCACCGGCACGGGACTCTCAGTGACAGCCGGGAAGTAGATGCCAACTCACAGCCAGGGTACAATGCTCAGATCCTCAATGCAATACCAACAATAGGACATAACATATAATATAGAATGTAAATCCAAAGCTAAGGCGTAATGAGTACGCCTAGCGGCAGCTACACACGTAAGGAATACGTGGTAGAAAATCCATGAGGCCAGGTGCCTCCAAAGAAATGGATATAAACACTTACCTTGTTACAACGTTAGTACATCCACTCAATAACCGCTTGTCCTTTGGTTTCATTGCCAAACGATCCCACTCTATTCAATAAGCAGAAAGATATATCAAATTAGGCTAAAGGCTTCATTCCTCACATCTTAGGGCAATCCGGTTAGGAACCTGATACCCTATTCGCATACGCAATACGCAGGCCAGGCCTATATACAGGGTTTAAGGGCACATAACCAAACCCCAAATAAATTATATTTATAAGTTGCCCATAACTCACTGAGTACGAATATATAACCAATTTCGTTATCGGGGTCCATTTGACCCTTTAAACTATTAATTGAACTTATTAAACGATGTATAATATTCCAAATTTTACCGTTAAAACATATTCAAACACACGTAATAAACTCAAATAATATATTAGGATCATTACCTGAATGTTTCAGGGTGAAAATTCTACTTTTCTCCGGCCCCTTTTCTCATTTTCTGGCATTTTTTCTTATTTCATTTCTCTCTTTTCTCGTTTCTGTTCATTTCTCGTCCTTTCTATATTTTTATGTTTCCCGTGCACTTATGGCTAACAGATAAGCCAATATAACCGACTCCCTCCTTTAATTGTTCTTTGCTTTCTTATCTTTTGACTTTTCCTTTTTGTCATTTTCTTTTATTAAATTTTCTTTTCGTTTTCCTAATGAAAATTAAAATGGTACCCTACGATATTCGAAATAATTCCAACTTTTGCATATAAGTTATACAAAATATATGTAGCATACTCGCGAAGGCGGATCTCAAATTGGACTCCCGAAACTCAAGATGCGAATTTAAATAGAAAAGAAGTCAAATTATTTAACTTTCGGCATTTTAGCGGAAACTAGCCGAACAACATCGAAATTCACTTTTGAAAGTTTACAAAAATCACAAATAATTATACGAACCTAACGGCGCTTTCGGATTTCGAATCGGAGCTCATTCGGCAAAAACCGAGCTCGAAAATCTCTTTTTAATATTAATCGCCAATAAAAATTGAAACCTTCTTCCGATGCCTACCAAACGAGGTCTGATTTAGCTCAAATTTTACAGACATGTCCTAATGGACATTACGAATATTTTAAAATTATCGGAACGCCAATCGGAGTCCTAACTTCCGAAACGACTGACCGAGGTCGTTTCATTCTCCTCCACTTAATCTCTCGTTCGTCCTCGAACGAGCCTAAGTCTAAAGAAAAATTCGCACAGATAACAAAAGAACTTGCACGACCTTCATAAGCTACTTCATGGATATTATCTCAGGATTGCAGAATCAGAATTATAACACGAACACCGAACTCTTGGAATAAAATATATCTGGATAATATGATAACATCATTGCCCAACTTATTCGGACTAAGCCGACCCTTTCTCAATCATGAGAGAGGAGTTTTATATTTTCGAAACAAAGATACACAAAACTTTGAATGGGTTAACATGATTCAGCCGATAATTACCTCTTCGATATACCTTTCGATATAGAGAAGGTCGATGGAACTAAGAATTAGCTTACGCTTCAGCAACACCTTAGAGATTTAATATTATGATTCGGTATCAATTGGAGGAAGACTCCTCCACTTAAAGCACAAACTCATGCAGCTATTTGAATATGAATAACTATCCTCGCACAGTCTTCTGGACTAAAGAAGATTTAGCTAAAAGTTGAACGTAGGCAGACCTAAGCTACCAAACTACCCTTTCGAGTTGTCAAACAGCTGCAACTCTCGAGTTCACAACTCCATACCTTTGCCATAAGCACCACTGCCTGATGGATGGTACTTCTTTATAAAAATTTTGGCAGAGTTTCCCCTGAAATTGGATGATCTGCAAAAACAGAACCAGCACTATACTATACATGGGAATGGATACACGGATAAACTGATAACATAAACATGTTAAACGGATAACAAGATGAGACAACTGGACCAAAACAATAATATGCTTCCAAAACAATAATATGTTTACCCGGCCACAATAACACGTACTCTGGCTCAACACAGGGAACGTCACAAGCGGCTACCAATCGCCCAAGCTCACTAGTGCCGGACGAAGAAGAAATGTAAATAGATCGAGGATAGAAATAATTAGAGCTTCAGGAAGTTCATCTTCTCATTTGCTTGGCTACCAAAGCTAGACTGCTTACGAGTCAAAGTAGCCCAAGAATCGGAATTGAAGAAATAGATATTAACTGAGCTTTATGGAACAACATCCATGCCAATTTGACCTCTCAATAAGAAGGAAACTCTGACAATTTACCAGAAACCCTTTTATAACCCAGACAAGCTCATAAGATAACATAACTTTACTAGCGTTTTGAACCAAGAGGAGATACGTAGATCGAATATTACTTACTAATCACTTTGCACCGGAAGAAACGATAACACTTTCTGATGGTGACGAATTAGGATCCCATTATCCTACCAACCTTGAATTTTGAGGAGAGAGGTAAACTGAATTGACATAATAACAGAATGAGGCATAACAAGATGCCAAGCAAACAATACCGATACTCACTCACAAATCTCTCACATTTAAATCAGATAAACTAGTAGGGTCATCATAAATGCCAGGAATAAATCATCCAAGAAGCTCACCCCTCTATCGCAACAGATTGTTAATAGAAACGCCATCCCAGGAAACTATGGAAATATGATAAGACAATCATTTCCAGATCGATCGAAAGAATCAAATCTTACTCATATATAAGGGAAGAAGAAACACATGGGTCTACTACATCAGATGCCTCAGCATCCTGCCAGGCTGGCAGTTCATAAAACTGCCTCCGCGGCTGAACTAAGCCGCTACACTGATAATTACCTTCTGAAGAACTACTACCACCAAGCTCTCAACCGTTACTGGATGGTGGCATTTCTTGTGCTGATTGAGATTTAAATAAAATCCCCTGCGACTACGCAGATGCCTGATGACGAAAGAAAGGACGACTGCCTACTTGCTGGAGTAAGGAAAAACTCCTCCAAAGATGACAGGCTCACCAACAATGATAACCCCTTTTCGCTGAAAAATTAAAACTGGAAAGATTGTTGATAGCTGTAAAGAGAAGACTGAATCTGATCTTGATGAGCTACTGGCGCACTCTAAGAATCAAGTGACACAAGCTGAGATAACCTGGAAGGTGACCTCCCAAAATAATCAGAACTCTTACCTCCAAATGAGGTACCATAGTTGCCCACTAGGGCCACGGGATCTCTTACTTTCCCGCTCTAACTTATGGTATGCCTCGAACCTTCGGGCAATATTAACAACAACATCAAATAAAATCTATACCTCAATTTCTCGAGCCTTCTGGGATTTCAAGGAAAAATATAGGTCACCAATAAATCTTTGAACATTCTTGGAAGGTTTATGGACTAGTTCTAATGCATATTCCGCCATTCTATAGAATTCAATCCCATATTCTGAAACACCAACAGGCTAACCGACAGGCTACCCTGTCCAATCCACTCAAACTGGCAACAGTTTTCATCTCGCTCCCTACTCGAAAGGAACTTTTCCACGAATTTAGAAGAAAAATCGAACCAAGTTAGTTAATAAAAGAGCAGTTCACCAATCCAGGGCTGGACCCTGAAACTGGTAAGCAGAATAATACACAGCATATTGCTTGAGATAACCAACAGCCTGAAGGATATGCTGACATCATTTTATTTTATTTTTTAAAAAAATCACGAGGTTTATCTGATGCATTGCTTAATAATATCGGAAGGTTCAACCGCGTAAAATAATGCAACCTCTTCGGACACTCTGACTGAACTGATACCTCGGCTAGCTAACCAGACAGAACAACTAGAGGCACAACACATGCTGCCTCCGAAACATACTTTATTGCGGCAACATTAAGAACTGTAATAGGAGCTCCCTGAGATCGAACGTCTACACATACAGCAACCTGATAGGCTGTCCAATGAATAATAGGTTCTTACGGTATCTGCATCGCCAAGATTCTCGTAAAAGCATCGTAGAGAGCCAAGGGAACCACAAGGCCCTGCTCCCTGGCCCATCTCGAGCTCGTACCGCTGGGACCTCCGTAACTAGATCGTCAGCACGATCAAAACTCTCGGGGCTTCGTCAGTACTGGCCCCAGGCTAGACTGCTTCGTCTTGAACTCATACTGTTTGCTGATTTGTCGCACGAGGGTTCACAATTACCATGAAGGAATTAACGAAAATACTTTTGCATCCTAGACCAACGCACGATGAGAAAAGAAGGAAGCGAAACTTCCTAAATGCCATCATAGCCTCTCGTAGATAAGTTCGGACGTCTACGTACCCATCAGCGAGACTCTACTAGACACTGTCTCAGTCTGGATAGACTCTAAACCGGGCTCTGATACCAACTGACACGACCCGAAATCCGGTTAGGTCGTGCGGGCACCCGACATCCTCCCCTAGACCCGTCGGGCGAACCCTTACCAATTAAATTAGGAAAATAAATATAACAATTCATAGATAAGAATAAGACTTAAAAAAATTACAGACATACTGATACCTCTAAGCTGTACAAAAGAAATTACAGCTGACTACCCAACATACTAGGTTTAGGGCTATCCAGACTAGACATCTAAGAGTACAAAAGAAGACAAATACCTCCTGAAGGGAGAAAAATGCAACTGAAATAACAACCAATAAACTGGTGGCCATCCGGAATAAAAGCTGGCTCACCCTGACAGCTGAAGTCGTCTTCGCTCCTTCATAACGTGGCGAACTCAATCCTGGAGCGAACCTGCCGAAATGAAATAGATAGACAAGAAACAAACAACAAACAAGGGTGAGTCAAAGGACTCAATAAGTGGGGCAGACTAGCCACCTCAAAGAATAGGATAGCTAGCCAGGGAGAAAAGAAACAGATAACCAAAATTTCTCTTATTTAAATTATAAAAAGGCAGAGCCAAATAATAACTAGAAACACGGATGGAATCACAAATTCATTAAAACCAAGAACGTAAGATAGCCAGAACATATAGGTATCTCGAACATATAAATAATCAGAAATACATCCTGTTGCGGCGTGCAACCCGATCCATATATTCATCCTGTTGCGGTGTGCAACCCGATCCATATATTCATACTGTCGCGGCGCGCAACCCTATCTATATATTTATACCGTTGCGTGCAACCCGATCCCCGCAACTCAGAATACGAGCCAGAAATACATAGGCAGACTGAAATATGTCCACAATATGGTATACATACCGCATACACAAAACAGAGCATGATAGTCACACAATAGTCAGCACGCGGTGCAATGAAATGGGATGAATGCAGTATGATGCAATGGTGTCACATGTGCCAAATAGATGGAGCGGAATCCTCCTGCTCCGAGGGCGGAATCCTCCTACCCTCAATATGATGCAATGGAGCGGAATCCTCCTGCTCCGAGGGCGGAATCCTCCTACCCTCAATATGATGCAATGGAGCGGAATCCTCCTGCTCCGAAGGCGGAATCCTCCTACCCTCAATATGATGCAATGGACCGCATATGAATGACATACAATACATATGAATGCAATGTGATGCAATAATAACCCTTCACCGGCACGGGACTCTCAGTGACAGCCGGGAAGTAGATGCCAACTCACAGCCAGGGTACAATGCTCAGATCCTCAATGCAATACCAACAATAGGACATAACATATAATATAGAATGTAAATCCAAAGCTAAGGCGTAATGAGTACGCCTAGCGGCAGCTACACACGTAAGGAATACGTGGTAGAAAATCCATGAGGCCAGGTGCCTCCAAAGAAATGGATATAAACACTTACCTTGTTACAACGTTAGTACATCCACTCAATAACCGCTTGTCCTTTGGTTTCATTGCCAAACGATCCCACTCTATTCAATAAGCAGAAAGATATATCAAATTAGGCTAAAGGCTTCATTCCTCACATCTTAGGGCAATCCGGTTAGGAACCTGATACCCTATTCGCATACGCAATACGCAGGCCAGGCCTATATACAGGGTTTAAGGCCACATAACCAAACCCCAAATAAATTACATTTATAAGTTGCCCATAACTCACTGAGTACGAATATATAACCAATTTCGTTATCGGGGTCCATTTGACCCTTTAAACTATTAATTGAACTTATTAAACGATGTATAATATTCCAAATTTTACCGTTAAAACATATTCAAACACACGTAATAAACTCAAATAATATATTAGGATCATTACCTGAATGTTTCAGGGTGAAAATTCTACTTTTCTCCGGCCCCTTTTCTCATTTTCTGGCATTTTTTCTTATTTCATTTCTCTCTTTTCTCGTTTCTGTTCATTTCTCGTCCTTTCTATATTTTTATGTTTCCCGTGCACTTATGGCTAACAGATAAGCCAATATAACCGACTCCCTCCTTTAATTGTTCTTTGCTTTCTTATCTTTTGACTTTTCCTTTTTGTCATTTTCTTTTATTAAATTTTCTTTTCGTTTTCCTAATGAAAATTAAAATGGTACCCTACGATATTCGAAATAATTCCAACTTTTGCATATAAGTTATACAAAATATATGTAGCATACTCGCGAAGGTGGATCTCAAATTGGACTCCCGAAACTCAAGATGCGAATTTAAATAGAAAAGAAGTCAAATTATTTAACTTTCGGCATTTTAGCGGAAACTAGCCGAACAACATCGAAATTCACTTTCGAAAGTTTATAAAAATCACAAATAATTATACGAACCTAACGGCGCTTTCGGATTTCGAATCGGAGCTCATTCGGCAAAAACCGAGCTCGAAAATCTCTTTTTAATATTAATCGCCAATAAAAATTGAAACCTTCTTCCGATGCCTACCAAACGAGATCTGATTTAGCTCAAATTTTACAGACATGTCCTAATGGACATTACGAATATTTTAAAATTATCGGAACGCCAATCGGAGTCCTAACTTCCGAAACGACTGACCGAGGTCGTTTCAAGTAGCTTCAAGCGGAGTAGTCTCAACAGCTTCAGGCACGGGCACTTGGGGGGACTTCACCTTCGCCATCAGAAATCACCAGGGTTTCACTGGCAACCACTACGCTAGTAGACCTGGAAGGTTTTTTTCTCTTTGAAGAGCGAGAATTGCTCTCTCTCTCTAAAGATCTCCCACCATAAGCCTGCACGTGAGGTAGAGGAGCAATATAGGGGGCAGCGATCTTGATCTCTTTCAGCGGGGGAATTTCACGACCAAAAAATCCTTAGGCAAAAAAGGGAGCTGATGAAAACATTGGAAGACTCAAGGTTGAAGGAAAAAATTCTAGCGCTAAACTTACCATGGTCTTTTGCCCGCCAGCCGTTTGCTGTAGCCAAGGCAGTAAAGGTCAGAATCTTAGGGTGGTTCCTTGCTAAGATTGTTGTGACCCACGTCGTCAACTTATTGTGGCTTAAGGAAATAACAATCACATGATTCACTGAGAAAAAAAATAGAAATCAGTTCCAAAAGGTAGATAGCATCAAGGCCTAAGGAAGGGTTCATAAGAACTTACACTTTCTGTTGAAGACCTCTAGGAACGGAAGAGAGGAAACTATGTTGGCCGTTCGTACAACAACATATCTATAGACCCAGTCGCGGTCCTTGGAATCCTCGTTGTTGGGAACTATACCTTTCTTCCCCTATTTTATGAACATTAGCATGCCAGCCTTCTGAAAACGGGGAGATAATCTTGGATTCTGAAGTTGTCAGGGAGGAAATTTGGTCCTTGTGCCATGATAGAAATAAATGAGTGTTTGTTTTTCAGAGGAAAGTTCTGGAAATTCTTTGGAGACTGTTAACATGATGTGAATCCCCATAATTACGATATATGAACAGAGTAGCAACAACATTGGGAAGATACACGAAAAACCCCTTCAATCTCAGAGGGACACGTCATCGTGCTTAAGGGATTTGCATTTAATGCAACACATGCGAAGATGGAGGGGATGAGTATCGGTATAGCCACACATTTACGTCTCCTATCACGCTTCTTTCACTTCCTGACTGCTCGCGTCAGCACTCAGCAAGTAGGGGGAGTGACTATGTGGGAAAAAATACGCTACCTACTATTACGGGAAAACGAGTCCAACTGCCGAGTCTAGACTTATCCTACAAGTCACCGGGTGCAGAGGATACACGCCTATTCTACGACTTACGACCGTTCAGGAGGTACGGGCGTAGGACAAAGGGCATACATCCTTCCGTCTTAGGGTTACAGTCTCCTAGTTAGGGTTAGTATACACCACCGCCTTCAGTTATAGGCCCATGGACTTATTAGTCTACACGGACTTATTAGTCTTTGTATTTTACCTTAATTAGAACAGGGTATCCATTACTATAAATACCCCTCCTTACATAGTATTGTACATCATCGCGATTCACAACAGAATCCGGCTATTCTCAAGGAATAAGACTACTTTACTTTTCTTGCTTATTATTTCTCTCTTTTATATATTTACTTTTCCATCGTATTTATTGTATTGCTTGTGACCTCATTAATTATTTAACCTAGGCGACCGATTTTAGACATAAACATTAGAAAATTACCAAAAATATATTTGTGATGTGAGTAATTGTTAAAGTGTGATAAAATGTGATTTTATTGTTGCTTTAATATTTTGTTATGTAGGTTTACATATTTACAAAATGCTTAGCCTAAAGTGTTTTGAATTGGGTGGCTAAATGTTGAACTAATGGCCATTGGGCCGCCTAAAATTGAGAAACCACACTAGCCCTACTATGCAACCTGCCGACCTAGTCCACTTCACTCTTGACCCGCCCCGAACCTGGTCCAGCCCATCTCCTCTTTAATTGCCCTAATTTCCCCATACACTAAAAAAGGATCAGACAAAAAAAGAAATGCTGCCAAGTTTCTGCCGCCGTCGCAGCTCCTCACCGGTGATGGCGGACCACCTCCCTCCAGCAACAAAACACATCACCGGAATCGTCTTCACCTCCTCTCTTTATTTCCAAGGCCGATTTCTCTAATTTCTCACTGGTTTGGTGAAGATCAAGGCTAAAAATTTTGGCCTAAACCCTACCTCCGACGACAGTGAGTTTTTCAGTCCAAGTCCTATATCATTGGCTTCATCTCAATCTCCTCTACACGTTTCTAGAGGTAATTTTCTTTAAAGATCCCCACTTTTTATCTTTTACGCCCCGCTGCCCGTGTTACCTTTTGCTTTTAGAAGCTGTGATGTTGTGACGTGGTAGTGGTTTTGACGGAAAAGGGAAGTGATGATAGGGTAGTTGTGTAGTTTTGTAATGGCGTAGCACTGTGATGTAGTAGCAATGATGTCGAGACAGGTTGGCGACAAAGCTTAATGGTGATTCGACGATGATGATGGAGAGGCAGCAGGTGTGTTTGGAGTGGCAGCTTAGTGGTGCTGCAACTAGACAGAGGAGCGGTGTGTGGATGTTTTTTTATTGTGTGTTGGCTTGAGCTAGATGTTTTTTATGCTGTGATTTGCAGCATGGTTGTAGCTGCTCGCGACGATGGTGTTGATTCAATCTGGGGTTTGCGATGACACTGTAGCAATGGCAAGGTAGTGGTAACGATTAGTGATGAAATTGGAAGTTTGGTGAAGCTTTGACTTTGAGTGGCTACTTGTGATGGCGCTGTGACGTCAAGGAAGCCATGGTGATGGTGAGAATGCCGCGGCTTTGGCAACAGTTTAGGCAAGAAAACCTTGCTTTCTTTCTTTTGTTTTATTAGTATTGATTTAGATGTTCAATTAGGATACTCATGGTTAGGGTAATATTAATCAATGTATGTATGTGCCTGTTTTATGTATTATGAGTTTGTGACGTTCATTGTTAATTTAACACGCACCCATTTATCAAAGTGATCATGTTTTCCAATGATTGTTTAGTATTTGGTCTAAGCATGAAAGGTGTAAGTGTTCGGTTATTCCCTCGTTCTGATTGAGCTTGATATTGATCCAGATCTGTTAGTATCCTTTTAGAGTTAAAATTGGTCTATGTTTATTATTTGGATGTGTTGTGAGTACTGCTTCTTATGTGTGAGATTTGAGGGAAACCATGGGGGATTTTCTTGGCTCGTCCAATAATGGAAATGTTTCTTGTCTTCGATTCGTTTACTGTCAAAGTATGAAGTTGTGAGTATGTACATCCATGTGTTACCGGGGCAGATCAGCTGGTGAGTTGGATTTGTGTGGTATTTTCTCAGCTTGTGAGTTTGATTTGTATGGTATATAAGCATGTATGTATGTTTTGTAAACTGACGTGGAGAGTGTAATTTGCATTATCTGTTCATTTTAGCTGTCCTTGTGCACTTATGTTTTGGATCTTCTAAGAGTTTGAACTGATGTGATGGATTTAGGTAGTAGTTTGAGTTAATTAGTTGGGTTTGAAGTCCATTAGTTTAAATTCAAAATCTAAAAAGAATTAAAAGGGAAAAGGAAAAAAAAGTAAAAGTAAAAGGAGTCACATGGAAATATTGGGGCAAGGGGAGGCATCATAGAGGAATGCTTCAGCCCTTTTTTTGGGGTTGGTGTAAGGCTAGCATAAAAATAGTAATGTGCATTTATAAGCCTTGGGTCTTGTAGAATGCTTTGGAGTTGTCTCCAACAGCTATATTTTCTACTTTTCCTCTATAAATGAGGACAGACATTCACTCACCAGAAAATACATTTGAATATTCACCAATAACATCAAAAAATACTTCACATTCTCTACTAAAAACTTGGGAGTTTTAGATCTGAAATTTGAGAAGAAATACTAGAGTCTTAAGTGGAGAGAAAAGAGGCAGGAAAATATAAGAAAATCGAGAGAAAATGGGAAGAAAGGCATGAAATTTAGTTGAGTTAGGAGAAAGGTTTAAGGGTCAGGTACTTTTGGTTTAGCTGCTGAATGTTGTTGATGTAGTTGATGCGTTTGGGGCAAAGCTTTGGTGGCCACGTTGCTTCTTTGGAGCTTTAACATACTAGGTAAACTTTCCAAGCATTCGTTTCCTTGTATGTATCTTCTGTCATGTTTTAAAGTTTGAATATGTGGAAAGATATCCTATTTCAAGGCTATGAATTTGGAAGCAGAAAACAATCACAAGTGATTTTCTTCTACTTATATTCTCATTAGCATGAATGCTTGATGTTTCGAAACATAGCTGTTGTATCTTTATAAGTTTGAATATTTCTTCTTCTTTTTTTCTTTTTTAAAAAAAATTAAAAAAAAAGTCTTGTTCAAGTCAGTCATATCAGAAGTTAAAAGTCATTCCCCATAGAAAATATGAATAAATTGTAAAATTATGGACAATTTTGAAACAATTAGACAGACTAGGACTCTTAGTTCAAACCCTTTTAAAAAATGGAACAGCAATGCAAACTTTTAAAAGGGATATATTCAAATAAATGAATGGCCGACATGATAGGCCCAATAACTTTGAGGAACTTTGAAACATAATGGAATGTGAGGAACTGACGTGGCACAAGTTTATTTCGTAACAAGATCAATCTAACAGTTTGAAGTTGTATCAAGAGAAAGTTAAATTAGGCAAATGTTATATCAAGAGAAAGTTAAATTAGGCAAATGTTAATTGTTTGCTTGAAACTCAACTAATTCAAGAGATTTCAAACGGGTGAAGTGTCTGCGTGATTTAATTGATTTAAATCAAAATATTTCGAAGTAGTGAAGTACTCGCGTGATTATATCTCAAATTGAGTTTTCAATTGAACGGACAAATTAATTAACAAATGAAAGTGTAACAAATCAAAGGCAAAATACTCAAACAATCTCAAAGAGTCGAAATGCGTCAATAAAGCAATTATAATTAGCACAAGACTCGAGGGTGCTTAACATCTTCCAGAGAGTCAACCGAGATCCGTACCTAAAAACTCTAACACAAACCATTTACGAGTCATATGTGTTCTGAGTTACACCTTTTGGTGACTTGGCACACCTTTAACTTGTCAAGTGGCGACTCCGATTTTCTAATAATTTGTGTACCTAAAACACCAGTCACTTGCCTTTTGGGAACAAGAGGGTGTGACAACTTGGCGACTCCATTGGGGAGAAAAGTGGAAAACTGAGAGTTTCGGGCTTTTAAAATTTGTCGCCTTTCGGCTTTTTGACTATTGTTTGTATATGTTGCCTTTATTGTTACCGCTTTGATATGTTTGAACTGTATATACACAACTGTCTTCTCTCGTACATCTCTGAGTCTTCTGGAACATTACACACAAGCACACCAGTTTTGCTTTTGCATCTGGAATTTCTGTCGTGTCTCAGGACACAAAAAGTTAATCCTGATTAGGAGGAGGTGTGTTGGGTAAGGTCGTCAAACATTGTCAACCGGTACACACCGATGCACTTCCAAATGGCTAAAACATTAAATCATGAACCCATTGAGTTACCTAGAGTTTGACTGTGCTTTCGTTTAGGCCGATTATCTGCATATCATTGGACTTAGTGAGGTGCAGTATACCGCTGCCGCAATTGTCTAGGCTTACTTCCTCGTGTCATGATGGGGCTCGCTGACATGCTCCGGCTAAGGATAGGGCTCACAATTACCCTAGTCGATTGTAGGGGTCGAACACAGGGACTTACACGTGGCCAAAAGTAGTTGAGCTCAATTGAGTTCAATGCAGTTAGCAAGTTAATCCTAAATTTGAATTTGAAGTATAAATTAAACTATGGTAAAGTAAAGACAATTTCAAAGTAAAGTTAACAATAATAGAAAATACTAGGATACTAACTTTCCCCTAGCTCGCTAACCAAGTGGATATAGTTATAAGCTCCTTCACACCTAGGTCACCCAATGGACCTCGCTCGCATTTACCAAACTCACCCCTCTTGGGTGAGAGTCGAGACTACCAACTCTTGCCCTCTCGGTGCTAAGAGTTGATGCATTAGACGCTAGCGACTAGTCCCAAGTAAGGCATCCCCCTTTCAGTGTTCAACCCGTTAACCTGGGGTAAATGACTCGCACTTACCCGCGGTACCCCGTCATTACACTTCCCACTCCTAGATTTATCCTCTCGGTGTAAATCTAGTACTTGTTGGGTTTAACTTGAGTTGTACACCTCAAGTTATTGTAATGTAATTAAAAGTAGTGAAATGGGGGTATTCCTAGGTGTTTAGAAGTTTATTATGCTATACCCATTTGATTATTAAACTAGGGTTTCATTAGCACCCTAGTTAGTGATTTAGCTACTCATGCTAGGTAATGATTCAAGACTTGAAGTAATAACATATGCATTAACATAATAAGGTAGTAAAGATTCTTACAAATAATGATGTCATTCTTTACAATACAAAGAAACTTGACCAAGGGTTTTGGTATTTTGTCCTTATCTTGCCTCTCAAGTAAAGTGAAAATGTAAGATGTTCTCAAAAATCTAACTCTAGCTATATATAGTATTTGCTAAAATTAATTATAGAAATGCCATTTTCAGGTTGCGCTGGGCCTTTTTGCCAAAGGGCTGAGATCTGGTGTTGAATCGACAGACAGGCTGGCGCCTCTTCGGACATGGGCTGGGGCCCTTTTCTGGGTTAGTATGAGAGGGCGGCCGCACTTTATTGGGCGACCGCCTTTTCTTCTTCTCCAAGAGAGGGCTGCATGGCATAGCATCATGTGGTCGCATCTTCTTCATATCAGCCTGATGCAGGGTCAAAGCGGAAACGAAAAATAATACGATAAGGAGCAAGACGGATCTTGAACTCCCTACGAAGTAGCCACGAAGAGTTTCATGACACCTTCGATTCGGGTCAAAATCTACCTACGCTATACGGATGGTCCTCAAGACACACTTGGGTCTTGCAAAGGGCCCGATCGGGTTTGGAATGAAGGTCAATTGGTACCTCCAATAGTTTCAAGCCAAAAGGTAAAGGTTTCTTCCATTAGAGAATTCATCTCAATTCAACAAGTTCAATAGTCAAGGTAATCTAATGAAAATAGAAGAGGACTTGCGTATTTATAGTGTTTTCCCAAGTCTAGATAAGGTCTAAAATGCCCCCACAAGTTAGGCTTAATTAAATAGACCACGCAGGGCCAAAACAGTAAAATACTACTCAAATTCTCGGGTCTTCAGTGCATTGGGCGGAGCGCCTGGAAATTTAATCAGAAACTTGGGTGGGCGGTGCGCCTGGCCCTTGGGCGGAGTGCCCAACTGTGTAGCTCTCAGGACGGAGCGCCTGGTTCTTCTGGGTAGAGCGCCTAGACCATGATCATGTTGTACTTCTTCAAATAGCCTCCAAGGCTTCCATCTTCAAGCCCCTTCCACACCAAGCTTAGGTGAGCGTCTTGAACCTTTTTGGCTTGACTCCGGGTGAACGGTCTCGTGATGATTTGCCCTGCATCATCCTCCCCTTCTTGAGAGGATTTTTTCCTCGAAATCACGGCATCATCAACCATGGCCCCTTCATCACCTACATCAAAAGGAGTCAAGTCAGAAATGTTGAAAGTAGTGGAGACATTATACTCACCGGGCAAGTCAATCACGTAGGCATTGTTGTTGATCTTGGAAAGCACTTGGAATGGTCCATCTCCTCGGGGTGCCAACTTCCCTTTTCTATGGTTTGGAAACCACTCTTTGTGGAAGTGCACCCACACCCAATCTCCTTTCTTGAGCTCCAACTTTTTCCTCCCCTTGTTCTTCTTGGTGGCTACCCTTGAATAGGCTTCCTCCAAGTTGTTCCTTGCTTTGGCATGGATCTCAAGCATAGCCTTGGCTCGGTTCTTACCTTTAAATGCTCGCGCATCACCCGCATTTCCAAAGGATACATATTGACATATTAAGTGTTGCATTTGTTCTAGTCAAAGGGTTGTTATACTGGCCGCTCACCGAGGGGCGAGTATCAAATTTTGAAAAAAAAAAAAGAGAAAAAAGGGGAAAAATAGAAGAAAAATGGTGTTCAGTCTCGTGTTTCGAAATATTTTTTAGTAGTCTTTTTACACTATTACAATGGCAAATTTATTTTTTCAAGAACTTTTCGAGTCTAAATTTGTGTTCGTGTTTGTTCCAGAGTATTAGAATATTTTTTGAGGTCGTTTTGCACGGTTATAATGGAGGAATTTTGGGACCCTTTTTGTGTTTGAATCAGAGAGCAAGTCTAGTCGATTTTTCGAAGAAAAGAAAAACTTTTCGGGGTTTTAAGCCGTTATGATGATGAAAAAGTTTTAGGCCGTTATGATGATGAAATTTTGGGAATTTTGTCGTGCCTATGTTTAGGTCAATAATTGTCTCAGGTTCGTCATGTTGTGTCGATATAAGGGCTGGTTTTGCAAATGCCTCGAAATATGTGTCCAAATCAAATCAGAGGTATTTAGCAAACCAAATTTCATTGTGTCCGTGTTTACGCAACTGTAGTGTTTAATTTTGAATCGTCTTTTAAATAAAAGGGACAGGGATCAATTCTAAAGTTCCGCTCGAATCTCGTGTCAAGTCTTAACCTTTAAAAAATTTTGAGTCGAACCATGTGTTCGGTTTTGTTCGTTAGGTCAAGTCAGGGCAAGGACGATCATTGTAACCAGTGGAATCATACTTTGTGTCGATCCTTGTGGAATAATTTGACTCAACTTGAATGTCGAGTCTCGTTATTTCAAATTTCGGGTGGACCCCCTCAATATCTTGTCAGTTTATGTATATTTTCGACTCGTGGGTCATGTCAAATAATTTTGCGTCTGTCTCGTGTCGTGGGTTTATTTTGTTTGTTATGTCAAAATAGGGATATTCAGAAAAAGGGAAAAGAAACAGAAAAGAAAAAGACAGAAAAAACCCAAACTTGTCCTTATTTCGAGTAACATGTCGTCTATAATGTGTGTTCTGACTTTGCTTAATGCGACATGTAGACAACATGTTTGGGGTACAATCGATACACCTGGCTTACTCCGTAAACCCTTCGGGATGACGCATAATAACCCTAGGCTTGCAATCTGTGATTCTTTTATGCTGACCCGATTTGTTTGCACTAGTTTTTAGAGTTTGGAGATTTGGTAGGGAATGCTGGCCTCGGCATACCTGTACAGAATTACATCGAAAGGACCTGTTACTCCACCTGCCAGCATGGTATCTGAAGGAGAGAGATCTGATACCCGCATCCAGGAACTCTTGGCTTTGGAAAATGAGAGGTTGATTGGGGAAGTCTAGACTTTGAAACAACTCGTGGCCGATATGCTTCATGCATTGACCACAGGACAGACACCTCCTGTCAAGCCAGCCATCCTAGATGGGGTCGTGCCAACAGCAGTTCAGAAAGCACCAGGCACATCTAATGCAGTTGAGGATCCGACTTATCCTTCTGGTTTTGCCCCTGTTCATGGTGTAACAAATGAAACTGAAGTGCATCCTCATGTACCACCTCTACCCTAGGGACAATGTGGCCCACCTTCGGCACAAGTTCCAACTTTTCGGTGCCCAACTAGTCATACCATGGACAGATCAAACAATGATCCATATCTATAGGCTGGTAACAACCACTATGATCAACCCCATGAGCCCAATTTTCGACACATTGACTCACATGATCAAGGGTTCCATCATGAGTCTCGAGCCGAAGCTGACCATTTGGGAAAATCGGTCGAGAATGAAATTGTACTCAAAGTGAAAGGCTTAGAACAAGCTATGAGAACTATGTAATTTACACTGACACCATCTTTCGAGGATCTTTGCCCTTTCCCTAAATTGCAATTGCCAGATGGGTTCAGTTCCCAAGTTCGAGCCGTACACTGGGCAGGGAGATCCAAGGGTTCATATAAAGACCTACTGCAACAAAATGAGAGAAGTCAAGAAAGATAAGTTGTTGATAGCATACTTTTCTGAAAGCTTGAGAGATGCAGCTGCCAAATGGTTCATGAGGCAAGATGTAACCAAATGTCCAATGTTTGAAGACATGGAAAAGGCATTTTATGACTAGTACAAGTACCTCATTAAGGTCGTGCCAGATCAATCCTCTTTGGATGGGATAAAAGAGAAGCCAAGTGAAAGCTTCAGGGAATATGCCCTCAGATGGCGTGAACAGGCTACTCGAGTGAGCCCCGCAATCCCGGATGAAGACATAGTTCGATTATTCATTGAAGCTCAAGATGAAGAGTTTTACGGGGCATTGATTCTTGCCAGGAGAAAATCATTTAACTAGGTTGTCAAAATGGGTTGAATGGTTGAGAAAGGGCTTAAAGGTGGCAAGATTGTGAGCCAAACAATACTAACAGGGACCACACAAGTAGTACAGACTCATGCAAGAACTTTTGGGAAAAAGAAGCAAGATGATGTGGTCGTGGTAGGTTCGGGTTCACAAAAGTAGAGCGAGAAAAGATAAAATCAAACTCACTCTTTCCAAGCTCCACAAATAAACCTTCCACAACACTAGTAGTCCCCACAAAATCCACCCCATTACTCTATCCATGTAGTGTAGCCATATGCTCCAATACCTTCCTATCCACATTGACAGGCTCCAGCCCCACTTCCCATAAACAATACTCACGAAGCTCCACAAAATCAATTCCAACCTCCCTCAAACCTTCCCTACCGGCCAAGAGGCCCTCCAGTTGTTCGCCCCAGAGTTGATTATAGAAAGGTGAATCAACAGAAAAAGATTGAGTTCACACCAATTGGGGAATCCTATACTGACCTCTATCAAAAGTTGCAAACAATGGACATACTAAAACCGATCAATGGAGGAATGCATCCTGGGGATAGGATTGACGACTCTTGTCAATGCGCTTACCATTCAGGTGCATCGGGACATGATACTGCAGATTTCCATTTTCTCAAGAAGACATCCAAGCTTTTATTGAAAATGGTCAGATCCAAACCGAGGGCTCAGATGCACCAGATATCAATCAAAACCTGTTGCTAGTCCATGATGAAGTGCATATGGTGGGTATGGTGTGTGGAGAAGATTTGAGTGCAGAATCTGCAATGCCAATAGTGTTTATTGATAGTGTGTCAGTTGGGGCCGACAAAATATTGGTGACAGTGAACTGTGAACAGTCATTGATCAGTCCCAAAGAAGTAAAGTCTACCCCGATGGTAGTTGGAGAAAATGAGGCAAAGCAAAAGATATTACCAGATTCAGAGAACTTCTCTGGTATCAACATGGTACATCATGGTGAAGGGCTCAACAATGCATGAAACACAGGAAAACTGGCCCCGACTTACAATTGAGTGACTGTGAAATGTTGTAGCTTGTTTTGTTAATCCTTCTGTGTACTTGGTTATTTAAGGGTTATAATAATCCTTATGTGTACTTGGTTATTTAAGGGTTATAACCCAAGAGCACTATTTTGCTCTTTTTTTTTTTATTCAAACCCTTCTGTCTTTAATTCAACGAAAGCGAGATCCATCTCGTCCCAACATTCTGTCGTTTATGTTTTTTGTTCTAATCTCCTTAGTTTTCTATTTATATTTTGTCGACCTTAGTAACATGACATGCACTCGAAATTCACGTCTTGATCTAAACACACAGTCTAGAATTATGATAAAAATGATAAAAGAGGGAGTGAAATAAATTGGATACTAATCAATAGTTATTCGATGAGTGAGGTGTGTTAGAAATTCAAATCGTACAAGACCGAGTTTGTGATACTATTTTGACGATCTTCGGTGAAGCAGAAAATCGAGGACACTAGTTGCTCGACTCTAGGTCGGCTCATTTTATAGCATATTGTGTGAGGCATTCTCGGATTGGGATAACGAAAGACTTTCATTTTTTCTACCCAAACACTATATATTTTGTCAGCTTTTTTTTTAGCCTTGTTATGTATTTTCTTTGGCCTACCCTCCATTGAAATCAATGCGATTGTAATTGAAGAAAAGAAAAAAAAAAGAATAAAGAGGAAAAAGAAAAAGAAACAATAACAAAATCTACCTCAGGGTAGAGCTACGTCTGACCTGATTCCTCTCAAAAGAATACGTAGGCAACCATTCGGGTGCAGTCATAACAGGAAAAAGTTTATTTTTTTCTTGTTTCATGTTAACGCAAAACTTGCCTCCAAGTTTGCGGCAAATGTCAAAGGAAATTCAAATCGCCAGTCTATCCTAAATTGGGGCAGAAGTTTTTTTATTTTATTTTCCAAGGGTTTACTATTTATTCACATGTTCCATGAGAATATCAGTCTCAAAAATAAGGGAAGAAACTCAAAGCTCCCTAGTTTATGCTAAACTGATGCAGAAGTTCTTTTTTTAAATTTTTTAAGAAAATGGGGGAAAGGTCCCTAATTTTCACTAAACTGGGGGTAAAGTTTTTTGTTATTATTATTAAAAAAGAGAGAGAGAGAGAGAAATGATTCCAAGGGTCAAAACATTCTTCAAGTTGTCTCATGAGATGCTTTCATACCGCTTTTCATACCAAAGAAAAAAAAGAAGCCCGAATTTGCCTAAACTTGGGAAAAAGTTTATTTTAATTTCAAAAGAGGTGATTCCAAAAGTTGTAATATTCATCTAGTCGTCTCATGAGATGTTTCTGAGCTTTTATGTTGAACCCATTTCTTCGTAGCCTAACCAAATCTCATGTTACAGTCCAATCAAAGACCTTTCTAACCAACCATTGAAAATGTCAAGCCGAGTATGCTATCAAGGGGATGTTTTACACTGTGAAGTCGCATTTTATATGTCAATCAAGAGATGGGAGCACACAAGTCTTTGAAAGAAAAATCTTTGACGGAATCGAAATGAAGGTAGACAAAAGAAGAAAGAGGAAAAAGACGAGGTCGACCGGTAAAGAATGATGGGAGGTCGATGGGGAACGAGTGAGAAAAAAATAAATAAAGAAAAAGAAAAAAAAGACAAAAAAAGATAAGAGAAAAATGAAGTCTTGTCGGTGAAAACCTGAAAGGGCAACAACAACAACAACATACCAGTGTTTTCCCACAAGTGAGGTCTGGGAGGGTGAGATGTACGCAGGCCTTACCCTCACCAAGGTGGAGAGGCTGTTTCCGATAGACCCTCGACTAAGAAAAATATTTTACAAACATTTTGAAACAAACAAAAATATTTTGAAAACAAACAAAAATATTTTGAAACACCATAACAGCTCAAGTACTCACATACACTATAACAACCAGAGCAACAACTATGTACAAGAATAAAAACTATGTATAAAAACTATGAACAACCAGAACAAACAAAAGACACTAATAGCGAAGAACGCATGACAAGATAAAACTACTCAAAATACGAATAATAAAGCTAATATGCGTACAACCTACCCTTCTACCCTAATCCTCGACCTCCACACTCTTCTATCAAGGGTCATGTCCTCCGTGATCTAGAGGTGGGCAATGTCCTGTCGGATCATCTCTCCCCAATTCTTTTTTGGTCTACCTCTACCTCTCCGAAGACCCGACACCACCAGCTTCTGAAACCTCCTCACTGGAGCATCTATGCTCCTTCTCTTCACATAGCCAAACCATTGGAGCATTGCTTATCTCATCTCGTTCACCACTAAGGCCACTCCCACCTTGTCACGAATGACCTCATTCTTAATCTTATCCAACCTCGTATGCCCACACATCCATCTAAGTATTCTCATCTCTGCTACGCTCATCTTCTGAACGTGAGCGTTCTTGACTGGCCAATACTCTGCGTTGTACAACATAGCTAGTCTAACGACCGCTTTCTAGAACTTACCTTTGTGTCTAGGTGCCACTTTCTTATCGCATAGGACACCGGACGCGGGTCTCCACTTCATCTAGCCTACCCCTATTTGATGAGTGACATCATCATCAATTTCTCTATTACCTTGAAGGATTGAGCCAAGATACTCAAAGCTTCTCTTTTGGGGAATGATTTGTGAATCAAGTGTTACTTCCACCTCTGACTCCCGAGATGCATCATTAAACTTGCATTCCATGTACTCTGTTTTCGTTCTGCTCAGCCAGAAACATTTCGAGTCTAGAGTATGTCTCCAAACCTCTAGCTTATCATTAACTCTGCTACGAGTCTCATCAACAAAAACTATATCATCTGCAAATAACATACACCATGGAACCTCCCCTTGAATGCTCCGTATCAACTCGTCCATCACAAGAGCAAATAAGAACAGACTAAGCACTGACCCCTAATGCGATCCCATCTCGACCGAAAAGTGATCAGAGTCCCCTCCAACTATTCTCACACGGGTCTTGGCTCCGTCATATATGTCTTTAATCGCACTGATATATGTCACTGGTACACCTCTTGATTCCAAGCCTCTCCACGGAACCTCTCTTGGAACTTTGTCATAAGCCTTCTCTAGGGAAATGAATACCATATGTAAGTCCATTTTCTTATCCTTATACTGCTCTATACCCTCCTTAGAAGGTGAATAGCTTCCATAGTCGATCGCCCAGACATGAATCCGAACTGGTTCTCGAAAATTATAACATCCCTCCTCATCCTCTTCTCAACCACCCTCTCCTACATGTTCATGGTGTGGCTTAATAGTTTGATGCCCCTATAATAGTTTGAAAACCTGAAAGGGCGATGCAAGACAATAGTAAGGTAAAGAACAAAGAGAGAAGCTAGTTGGTGAAAACCCCAAAGGGCGCTACTAGTCGAATGAGGGTCGTTATAGTTGTCATCAGGTTCGATTTAAGCAAGATTGTCAAATCAGGGGCAATGACTGGGATAGACTGTGTGAATGGATCAAGAGTTGATTCCAAATGCATGTCATGTTTATTAGGGTCGTCATTTTACCTCCAAATAAGTTTCTTCTACCATCTAGGAACATCTTCCGTTCGATGTCTCGTCTTTAAATTTCTTCACTCTGCTTTTTATTTTATTCCATTCTCATTATTTTCAAGCAATAGAAAGGTTCACAAAGCTCGTTTACAAGTTTTAGTTGTGGCAGAGCAAAGTCGGGAATGGGAGCCAACGCCGAGATTGTACCATGAAGATCGCCAAGGAATGTCATGCTATTTTCTACAAGGATTTGACCAAAGATTGGGACGATCATTTGATTTTGAAGCACCTTTAGTTAGGAGACAAGATATGGATTGATCAAAATAAGATGTTTGTTCGTCGGGAATCGATCTGAAGAAGAAAAGAAAAGTGAAGAAATATCAAATACCATCTAAGCAGGGAGCGACCGTTTTCAACTTTCGAGCCAAGACCCAATATTGAAAATAAGTTTGAATTATCAGCTTTGTATTGGGATAATAGGTTTCAATTTTCAACTTTTTCAATACCTCATTGGGATAATGGGTTTTAATTTTTAGCTTGTAGCAAAGACCCCATTGGGATAATGGGTTAGACTATTTAGCTTTCTAACAAGACCACTGGAGTAGTGGTTTTTATTTTCAGCAGAACCAAGGCCCATCAGAGTGATGGTTTAAGTTCCAGCAAGAAGAAGACCCATCAGAGTGATGATTTTCAATTTCAAGCAGAAGCAAGACCCATCAGAGTGCATGTTTTCAATTTTCAGTAGAAGCAAGACCCATCGGATGAACTTATGGGATGGATTTAGGTAGTAGTTTGAGTAAATTAGTTGGGTTTGAAGTCCATTAGTTTAAATTCAAAATCTGAAAAAAATTAAAAGGGAAAAGGAAAAGAAAAAAAAGAAAAGTAAAAGTAAAAAAAAGTCACATGGCAATATTGGGGCAAGGGGAGGCATCAAAGAGGAATGCTTCAGCCCCTCTTTTTGGGGTTGGTGTAAGGCTAGCATAAAAATGGTAATGTGCATTTATAAGCCTTGTGCCTTGTAGCAATGCTTTAGAGCTCTCTCCAACAGCTATATTTTCTGCTTTTCCTCTATTAATGAGGACAGACCTTCACTCGCCAGAAAACACATCTGAATATTGACCAATAGCATAAAAAAAAATACTTTACATTTTCTACTAAAAACATAGGAGTTCTAGATCTGAAACTTGAGAAGAAATTCTAGAGTCATACGTGGAGAGAAAAGAGTGAGGAAAATATAAGAAACTAGAGAGAAAAGGGGGAAAAAGGCATGAAAGTTAGCTGAGTTAGGAGAAAGGTTTAAGGGTCTGGTACTTGTGGTTTAGCTGCTGAATATTGCTGCTGTAGTTGTTGTGTTTGGGGCTTAGCTTTGGTGGCCACATTGCTTTGTTCTTTTGGAGCTTCAACACACTAGGTAAACTTTTCAAGCATCCTTTTCCTTGTATGTATCTTCCGTCATGTTTTAAAGTTTGAATTTGTGGAAAGATAACCTATTCAAGGTTGTGAATTTGTAAGCAGAAAACAATCACTGGTGATTTTCTCCTAGTCATATTCTCATTAGCATGAATGTTTTATGTTTCAAAACATAGTTGTTGTATCTTTATAAGTTTGGAAATTTTTTTTTTTGGTTTAAAAAATTAAAAAAAAGTCTTGTTCAAGTCAGTCATATCAGAAGTTTTAAATCAGTCCTCAAGGAAAATGTGAGTAACTTGTATAGTTGTGGACAATTCTGAATCGATTAGACAGACTAGGACTCTTAGTGCAAACCCTTTTAAAAAATGGAACAACAATGCAAACTTTTAAAAGGGACAGATTCAAATAAATGAATGGCCGACATGATAGGCCCAATAACGTGGAGGAACTTTGAAACATAATGGAATGTGAGGAACTAACGTGGCATAAGTTTATTCGTAACAAGTAAATTTGCAAAATATCAATTTAACAGTTTGAAGTTGTATCAAGAGAAAGTTAAATTAGGCAAATGTTATATCAAGAGAAAGTTAAATTAGACAAATGTTAATTGTTTACTTGAAACTAACTAATTCAAGAAATTTCAAACGGGTGAATTGCCTGCGTGATTTAATTGATTTAAATCGGGAGATTTCGAACGAGTAAAGTGCTCGCACGATTATATCTCAAATTGAGTTTTCAATTGAACAGACAGATTAATTAGCAAATGAAAGTGTAACAATTCAAAGGCAAAAATACTCAAACCATCTCAAAGAATCGAAATATGTCAATAAAGCAATTATGCTTGGCATAGGACTCGGGGGTGCCTAACACCTTCCCGAGAGTCAATCAAGATCGTTATTTGGAACTTTGATGCAGACCATTTATAAGTCATAGGTGTTCTGAGTTACACCTTTTGGTGACTTGGCACACCTTTAACTTGTCAAGTGGCGACTCCGAATCTCTAATAATTTGTGTACCTAAAATACCAGTCACTTGCCCTTTGGGAAAAAGAGGGCCTGACATCCGGTCACTAGTTTAGAAGATGACTAATCATTATCAATAGTATAAGGGTACGGTGGATTAGAAGGTGATTCATATACAAAGTTGTGACTTACCGAAGTCTAGAATATTATGGAGAGATCGAGCGAGTATGTGAAAGATGTTTAAGGATATATTGTCAACATAAGAATACATTTAATCCCAAGGAGCAGTGCCCCGAAAAGCTTGTATGCAATAGATTTGGATGTGAATAATATATGAAAGCGAATATGACACAATCTAGGAGGAAGAATTTCTACACTTCAATTTGAGGAGAGATGGTCAGAAATGAGCAAAAGAAAGTTCTATTCAGATGATTGAGGGTGTGCACGAGTGTTTTGAGCTTGGAGAAAGTAATAATAAACAGATGTGCTAGATCAAGTATGTTTACTATTAGACCCTTAGACACCAACCGTGCCAATTTCGAGCAACTGAATCAAGGGGTAAACACTTACCATGACGACTCTTACGCTAAAGTTCAAAAAGATGTCTTTCGTGACTATGATATGGTAATATAAGAGTGTAGCCTAATCTACAAGGGGAAGGAAAAAAACTGTAAGAGTTCTAGAAAGATTCAAGAAGGCTCAAATTCCTAGAGAGTCCTATGGAGATAAAAGTTACCTTCAAATGCAACTACGAGAGGTGCTATGCAATGTGAATTCTTTATCAGTAAACAAGGTTATCAAAATCTCTCGAGAGAAGTAAAACAAGCCCTAAAAACTATTGGGTCTGCAAGAAAAGAAGGAAGGTGACCAAATGATGACCTAAGTCCCAAGATGATTTACAGTTGACTCAATAGAACTGCATGTCAAGTTACAAAAAGAACGTGTGTTGGACCCATTTTGTGTTATCCCTTAGGAAAAAATATCCACGAGGGAAATTTTTAAGAAAAGAATTCTTGGATTATGAATCCAAATGGACAAAGCTACAAGCTAAGTATGAAATCCATCAATTCTGAAAAAAAAAAAAAAAGGAAATTCAAGTTATGTCCAATTATAATTATTTATGTATGGTTTTGCTATCCACATAAAGAGAAAGGTTAGATTGATACTGCATGTCAAGGTATGATGTTCTGAGGCATGTAAAGTTAATGTTTCATGTGTTACGAGGGAAGTCAATTTCATGGAGATTTAGCCCATATTCATATTTAAGCAATTTTACAACCTTATGATGTAGTAATTTTATATCTATTGTTGAAGGAGGCATGGTTGACTTTATTGGGATGGACGGTTGCATTTGCATATTGTTAATATATATTTGGATCTGTTAGTTTTTGGTAGAGTACTATTTACCGGGTAAGCTCTGTTGAAACTTTTAAGAAATAAGAGAAGTTAAAAAATAAAAAGAAAAAAAATAATTGGGGCCACATGAAAGTTAAGGAAGTGGAAATAAGGCATAAGTTCCTTTTTAGGCTTAAGAAGAACTTGGCCAACATTTGAGGATGAATGTTTTAAAGGAGGGAAGAATGTAATATTTCTCAATTTTTCCTAAGTTTCAGAACACCATCAGTAGCAACTTAAATCTCAAATAAAGTGTGGCTTGCTCAATTCGAAAAGTTCGAGCAAGACTTACATTGTTTTAAGAATAAAACTTAAGCTAATCCATGGTTAAAGAGCGTGTGGAGTTGTAAGAGATTAAGTTGGAGATGTTAGGTGGATATGGATGTCAAAAGTCTCATGTGACCTGACTTTGAACGCATATAACATTCAGAGTATAAGAAGTTTTTCCATTAATACTACGTCTTAATTATAGCCCCTCGAGTTAGTCTCCAAAGCATCAAACCGTTTATCAATCGGAGCTCTGTGAAGAAAGTTATGGCCGTTTTACTAAGAATTGTCTTGTCTGTGCATTGAGGCGTTGATCTAACACACAGGGTCAAGCAAAGATCATGCCTTGCTCCACCAATGTTATTATTCTCTTCACGTGACTGTATATTAGTCTTCCTTTTTATATAGAGTTAGATGTGGTGATAAAATAATAATGGAGCAGCTTAAAAAGACTACTATAGATGACGTGGAAAGACACTTGTGTGAATTAAATTCCAATCTTGAGTGATATCTGATTGGGACTATATGGGCATTGATAAATTATAATTTATAATATTATAAGTTCAAAAAAGGCCTATAGACACATATACACTTGGCTAATACAAGGTTTTTCCGATGTTTGTTTCTAAATAAAGATATCAAACCCTTCTTTGACTCTTTACTGGACAAAAGAAAAATGCAACACATGCTCCATATCTTTAACCTAGCAACGAGGAAACAATTTCCTAGGGAAGAAGAAGCAGCTCCTAGCCTCAAGGGGATATAATAAACTAAAGGAAATTTTAGACCCTGCTGTGGTTTGGAGGAGGGGATGCTGCAGCTCCTAAAGCCTATGTGTGCTTACCGTTTTGTCGCTGCAATCCAACAATATAGAATCAAGGAATTTAATTTAATTGGAGATAAAAAGTTGATTATAACACGTTTTTCCAAATTAAGGAGAGCTCAAGAAAACCCAAAAATCAAAGGCATGGTGGTTAAATCGAAAGGTAAATTCTCCACCCTAACCTTAGATATTGATATGAACTGATATTCGATAGAAAATACCAAAAGGGCAAGATATCATATGAAATCTAGAACTCTTAAATTGGAAAAAAGATGAGAACATTAGAATTGATTAGGAATCAATGATTGTTATAGTTGTTTGGTGACGTGAGGTGCGTCAACTGGAGGTACGTTTAAGCTCAAGGAGAAATTGAGGTAAGTTGATATAACCCTTTACTAAAGAGGTTTTATTCACAAAAGCCCGCTTACAAAGTGCTTGATAAAACGTTTTAAAAAGCTAATATGTGCTTAATTGGAGCGAGAGAGAGTGTGTATTAGCTAAACCTCATTCTAGTTAACATTCAAGAGTTTATCATTGAGTTATACACATTAATGTTCATATTTTGTTATGTTTAATTTACGTGATAGTATATGTCAAGTTTTCATGGATTAAAGAATATTTGAAAATATATTGAAAAATCCATTAATATATTCATGTCATGTTTTACTCAAGACTATTATGATTTATATTCATGGATAAAGTTCCAGGAATGTATTGGACCTTAAAGTGGTCGCGAAAAAGTTTTATAGAAATATTTTGGGAGTTACCTTGAGATTCTAAGAACGGTTTCGTGACGTTTAGTGGTTAATATTGACCCCGAAACTACCCGTGCCAGAGTAGAAGTTTATGATAAGATTTTCCTGACACGGCCAAGGCACAAAAATGTGCAGATTCTATCAACTGGAACTGTGTGGCGCTACAGGGAAGGGGCTTATGCGATCAGACAAGGATCGAACCCGTGCAGATCACACGGTGGCTTTATGGAATCATGTTATGTCAGATATATATATATATATATATATATATATATATAATATATATATATATATATATATATATATATTCTTCTTTTTTTTTTTTTACTTTAAAGTTCATAACTTTATTGTTCAAGTTATTTAATTGCTTTAAATGTTTTATGTTTTTATGGCTTTTAAAGAATTATGTTACATATCATATTTCTTTTAAATGTCTCGTTCCCGTTTTAGTGGTGGTCGTTGAGACTCACTGAGTACCGTCGTGGTGTACTGACGTTCTTTTCATGGGAACCTACATTGGCTGATGTCAATGTAGGCACAGGTTTTATAGGCAAGCAGGCTATGAGCTAGGATATCCTCCCACTACCCAGTTGATTGGTGAGCTCCGCATTTATTCGTGGAGATTCTTTGTATTCCACTCTTTCTTACTATTAGTCATAGTGTCATGTATAAAATTCTTAGAGGCTTCATAGATAGTCTAGCAGTTGGGTGTGGTTGTCCATTTTGTATGATCTTGCACAGAACAAAAAAAATTATTTATTTTATTGATACAATTTCAAAGGGTTTTATTTTAAAATTAATTTATTGAAGTTTTATTTTAAAGATTACACCATTTGCATCGCATGACAAAAATAAAATATCACAGATAATTTTAGAGGTTCTCTCGGTCAAATTCAGATACCTAATGTCGATCACAGCTCATTTAGAAAATTGTTCGTGAAATTGGAGGAGCATCATATTTTAAAATTTAAACTTGCCAATTAATGCGAAAAAATTGAAAAGAAGTCACGTTCAAGGAGGAGGAATAAAATAAGGAAAAAGAATAGAGGGGAGCTTAACCAGTCAGAAGTCGCCTCTAAAATGTATGTTTGGTTGAGCAGTGAGATACGGTACGCAAATGGGGTGTGAAGAGGATAGGCGTTGTATGGGCCTAAATCAGTTTTAGGTGTACAAATAGAATTTGGATTCGGATACAAGCAATTCTTCGCATCAAAGTTGAAATAATGCACGTAAAAGATATAAAATGCGAGAAATTAACTGGTACTTCAATATATGGATGTTGAGTACAAATTTGGGCAAAGTTTCAGTATGTCTTTCTGGATGCCCGTTATACAAAATGAACTACTATTTATAGGCCTAGGCTTTGCCCATGATCTCCACTATCTGTTGCCATGTTGTCCCACGATCTTGGTGTGTAGTGGCTGAGTTAGTGGGGCGAAGTAGTGGGCTGCAAAGCCGGTTGAACCGAGGGGAGTCCACCGAGGTGAGAGTTTGACGACCTCGGTGGCTTGGCCCTGTTGCTTGACCGAGGCGATAGCTACCGAAGCTCAGCTCGCGGCTCGCCTTCGGTGACGCATCTTCGGTTTCAAGACCTCGGCGATTCGCTCAATCGCCTCGGCGGTTGCTTAGTCGGGACGTGTTCGGTCGTTAAGATTTGCATGACCGGGGCGGATCACCGCGGGTCGATTTTTACACAATACAGATAGTCCCCCCACTCCTCGGTTAGCTACCGAGGTGACCGAGGAGTGGAATGAAGTTTTAGCGGGAAAGCGACGTTGCTTGATCCTATCCAAGCGTTTCAAAATTCGCCAACGGTTCGCGTCCCATCAGGTCACTTCTCGTGGACACGTGTCGTTCATCCACTGGTCCTCTGAACTGCCGCGCCGAAATCCTTGCTTATCCCAACGTTACAATGATGACGCCGACGTCATCATCCCTTCGTCTTCCATATCTATAAAAGGGGGTTTCAGTGGACTTTTCCTCTTACTTGCTTCTGAGCGATCAACAGTGAAAAGCCAAAGAATTCTTCCAAACTTTCTCCAACTTTTCAATTTCGTGACAAATCTCAGCTCCTAATATCGCCACCATGTCTACAACAATTTCTAGACAAGACTCCAGTGATTCTGGTGAGAGGGCCAAGGCCGACCAGTTTGCTGCCATTATTTCCAGCGGCGAGTTTATCACCGCCGTGCCGCCGCTCCAAATGATAGAGGCGGAGGGTGGTGAAGAGGTGACTTCCGACGCTGGCGGCTCTGGGCAGTGGAGGGAGAGGGCTAGGCACGACGTCGCCGCTGAAGGCGAGGACGCCAGCTTAGAGGAGGATGATACCACTCATGGGGAAGAAGGTGCCGAGGGTGACAACGCCGCGGGCGGAGGAGAGAGAGAAAACGTTACCGAGGGGGGATCTTCTGGTCCTGCTATTCCCCTCGAGCAGGAGCTCGAGCCTCACCAGATAATCCCCTCCCATTTTGACAACGGCAAAGATTTGAAGCTGCAAGCCCAGACAGCTGACCAAGAAGAGAAAAATAGGAATATTCCTGTGAACACCACCCCGGCCCGCATAACTCAAGCTCACATTGAGCGGGTTCGGAGGGAGTGTCGATTTGAGCCCGAGGTGAAGGTTATCATCCCCGATCCCAAAAATAGGGTGTGTCACAACATCGAGGGGATGTCCTTCGCTTACACTTATCCCTTCACCCTCGGCTTCTCTCTCCCAGTCCATAAGGTCATCGATGATTTCTGCCGGGCATACAACTTGTGTCTGGCCCAACTCGGCCCCGGCGTCTGGAGGGTGGTCCAATGCATGGATTGGTTGAGCACGAAGGCCAAAGTGGACTTCACCTTCCAACACCTCATCTCGCTCTACTACCCCTATTTTCACAAGGCCGGGGTCGTGGCGCTGAACAACCGGGGTAAATTTGCTCTTCTACACAAGAGCGAGGACCATGGGGACCGAGGCTGGAGCGATCGGTACATCTTGTTGGAGACAAAGGTCCTATCCGCCGAGCCTGGTTTCCCCGAGCGGTGGAACAACACACGTAAGTACACCGCCTTTCTCATCTTACTCCTCGGTAGTTTGCCTGTGTTAACTGACTTCGTTTCTTTGCTATTTTTTCAGCCAACAAGGTGGACATCGTGCCCCCGGTGGGGTTGACTGAGTGGGTGAAGGCGATGACCAAAGCTCGCAAGCGTCCCGAGAGGACGTGGATGAAAATGGCTGCCGACTTAGGTTGGCAGTGCAAGAGGCATGGTAAGTTTTTGATAGTGTTTTGATAGGTGGGTTATCTTGGGATTTTGATTATTTTTCTGATTTTCCTTCCCTCGGTGTCAGGTTTTCCAAACCGTGCTATTAACACCAAGAAGAGTAAGAAGAAGAAGAAGAAGAAGGAAGAGAAGAAAAAGGATGATGAAGAGACCGAATCAGACGATGATCTGGCTGCGGTGGCCGGGGAGTACAAAGGGATGAAGGCTTCCAAGTCTTCAAAAGCAACGAAGGGAGCTCCCGACCAAGGGACTTCAAAAGGTAATTCTTCGCCCTCGATTCACATTATGAAGTATCACTCCCTTTTCCGTTTTCTTGCTCTCTATCGGTATCTATGGATTGATCATAATTCGAAATATGGTAAAACTCTTTCTTTGGTTGTAGGCGTAAAGCGGAAGAGGGCTGTCTCAAAAAAGCCGTCCCGCTCGGTGACTCCTCGCACCGAGGCGGAGACTCCCCGCCAGCCCGAAGCCGTGGTTGAAAAGCGTCGAGGACTGGTGGATGAGCCCGAGGATGAAGTTGCTGAAGCTTGGGCTCGAGGAGACGTCGATGTCATTGATCTTGAGGGCCAAGAACCCGAGCCCGACAAAGCTGCGGAAAAGGCCAAGGGCAAGGCTAAAGTCACCGAGGCGGGTGCTGCTGCACTTGGAGAGGAGGCTGGTAAGGGCACACTCCGAACCCGCGAGGATTTCGTCCTCGGTGGGGGTCTTATCGGAAGCTTGATGTGCCAATCTCTTCAAATCTGCTAGCTTGCAACGCCGAGGACCTCTTAAGCCTCACACCCTTGCTGGGCCAAACCGAGGACAAGCTTATGCAAGAATTCACCTCTGGCCAGCTATACAGTACCATGGCCTCCAACGCAGTAAGGGTAAGTCTCACCATAGTTGAAACCAAAGAACTTAATTTCTATCTTTACCTTCGGGTTGTTTCTGACCTCAGTTTTCTTGATTTTTGCTCAGAGCTTCATCCTCTCATTGAAGGCTATTGAGGTCGAGTCCTCGAGGACTGCCGAGGTTCGGCGCGTAGCTCGCATATGGGACCAACAAAGGGACAAGTTCAATGCCCAGATAGCTGCATTGAAAGCTGATTTAGCCAAGTCCCAGGCCGATTTACGCGAAGCCGAGGCGAATTCTGAGGCCAAGATTAAGATGCTCAATGACGATTTTCAAGCCGAACGCTCGAGGCTAGGAGAGGAGGTCGCGAGGCTGGATGGTGAGCTGTCTCGAACCAAGGCCGAGGCCGTGAACATGGGCAAAAAGCATCACGAGCAGTTGAAAAGTCATCTGCTCCACATCAAGAAGCTGGAGAGTGAGAACTCCAAGCTTTCAACCAAGGATGCTCAGATTGCCGCCCTTCAAGACGAGATCGCCGATCGGAAGAGTAGGGCGGCACTCAAGGTCAAGAGGGCCGAGCTCGACAAGCGGTGGGCCATCATCAAGTCTCAGCTAAGGCTGCTTAAACGATGCCGTGCCGGTGAGATCAACTTAGATGAGGAGATTGAAAAGGCCGAGGTCAAAGCGGCCGAAGCTTAAGCTATCATTGACGAACTCCCATCAAGTGAGGCCTCGAGCCGCGATGATGAGGAAGAAGAAGATGAAGAGGCCGAAGGGGGCTCCGAGGACGGAGGTGATTCTCCCGAGGCATGAACTGCTTTTAGCACTTCTTTTGTAAGCCTTTGGGCTTTTAAGTTTGTATTTTGGACCTTCGGGTCTTTTTTGAATGTAAATATTCGGCCTTCGGGCTTTTAATGAAAGTACTTGCATCTTTATTTCGTGTGATGGCCTTTTAAATATACCGAACACTTTGATGCAAACTTTAATTAAATCTTGCAAGATTTAAACAGAATTTGACCGATGCAAACCTAGGACGACGTCTCGCCCTCGGGTCGACGCATTGCGCGGCTTCAAAATGTAAGATTCACACAGATAAAATGAGTGCAACCGAAGTCATTTTTATTGATATCGACGAGCCAAAAGTCGGCTATGTACATAAAACCAAGCCGAAACGGACCTTGGGTAAAAAACGAATTTTCAAATGAAGGTAAACTAACATCATGCCGCTACCGGGCTAATTACAATGCACTAAATCTTATCCTCGGGCGTTAGTCCCCAGTTGTCGGATAGATAAGCTTCGGTTGGGAGGCTCGATGTCGACCTCGATATCAACCCTTCTCATTCCCCCCCAGTGTTCGGTTGTGAATCTTGATGAAGATCCGAGCACTGGAGTCGGTTCGGTTCGCTTCCTGAAAAGGTCAAGCAAAAAGATGGAACGAGGAGTAAGTTAGTACATTTTCTATTGATGCCATGGGAGCGTTGTTCGGCTCGGGGCTGTTTGAATTAAAAGAGTTGGAAGATATTTACCTCGGCTAGAAGTAGTATCACTTCAAATTGGAGATATTCCAATTCAGAGGTTCGGGCTCTCCTTGCAAACTTTCGATCTGATAAGAGCCTTTTCAAACAATTGCTTTGACTCTATAGGGTCCTTCCCAATTTGCGATGAGCTTTCCCCCGTTCTCTTCTTTTGTTGACTGATTCACGGTTTTCAACACATAATCTCATACCTTGAAATCCCTGAATTTGGCCTTTCTATTGAGATATGCTTCGATCTGCCTCTTTTGAGCAACTAACCGAACCAAAGCTAGTTCCCTTTTCTCCTCGAGCAGATCCAACTCAATGCGCATTGCTTCTTGGTTTGCGTCCTCGGTCGTATGAGCGTACCGAAGACTTGGTTCGCCCACCTCTACGGGAATGAGGGAGTCCATGCCATAAGCCAGTGAAAAAGGAGTCTCCCCGGTGCTGCTCTTTTCAGTTGTTCGCATGGCCCACAGAACCCCATGCAGCTCCTCGGGCCAAGGACCTTTTTTCTCGTCGAGTCTTTTCTTGAGATTCTCAATTATGATCCTGTTCGAAGACTCGGCTTGGCCATTGGCACTTGGGTGATAAGGAGTCGAGGCTATTCTTTTGATCCCCCACTGCTTGAAGAAGTTGGTGATAGCAGTCCCCATGAATTGTTTGCCGTTGTCGCAAGCAATTTCTCTTGGGACGCCGAACCTGTAGATGATGTTCTTTTTTATGAAGTCGATTACTTGCTTTTGCTTAACCTCGGTGAGAGCCACTGCTTCCACCCATTTGGTGAAGTAATCAGTCAACACTAAGATGAAACGAACACCACCTTTTCCCTTGGGCAATGGTCCAACAACGTCCATTCCCCATTTCATGAAGGGCCATGGCGACACCACCGAATGAAGAGGCTCGGCCTGTTGGTGGATCATCCGCCCATGGCGTTGGCACTTGTCACACTTTTGCACGAAGGCTCTCACATCGGCACTGATCGTGGGCCAATAATACCCAGCTCTTAATAACTTACACACCAATGACTTTGCCCCCGAGTGGTTGCCACACTCGCCTTCATGCACTTCGGCCATCACGTATCTTGCCTCGTCGGGACCCAAATATTTGGCCATGGGGCCGCAATATAACCTCTTGTATAGATTACCCTCGATCATGTGGTACGAGGCCGCTTGGGTCCTTAGCTTCTTTGCTTCTTTCTTATCTTGGGGGACAGCCCCCGAGTCGAAGTAGGAGATGAACTTACTTCGCCAATCCCATCGGTTGTCAACCGAATTGACTTGCAGCTTCATCTCTCTCATTTGCGCGGACAGTAGCCGAACCACCGAGTCAGTCCCCGAGTGAGCTTCCTCAATAGCCGAACCAAGATTCGCCAAGGTATCAGCCTCGGTATTCTCTTCCCGAGGTACTTGTTTAACTTGCCACTCTTGCAATTGGGCCAAGATCCTTTGCGCCCGATCCAAGTATAATTGCATCCTGGGCTCACGAGCCGTATAATCACCGAGGACTTGGTTCACCACCAGCTGTGAGTCGCACCTCAGTTCGATTCTTTCAACCCCCATTTCCTTGGCCAGCTCTAAACCCGCTAAAGCCGCCTCATATTCTGCTTCGTTGTTGGTTACTTTCTTGAACCGAACCGAGTGCCTAACTTTCTCCCTGGTGGGTGCTTTCAAGACTATGCCCAACCCCGAACCTTTGGAGTTTGTCGCCCCATCGGTGTAGAGTATCCATAATCCCGGGGTTGTTCCTTTGGCCAAGGCATTTTCTTTTTCAGCCTCGGGCAAGATCCCAATACTAAAATCGGCCACGAAGTCTGCCAAGACTTGAGACTTAATGGCTGTCCGAGGCTGATAGGTGATGTCATATTCACTTAACTCTACCGCCCATTTTGATAGCCTCCCCGATAGCTCCGGTTTATGCAATATATTTCTTAAGGGGAAGGTTGAAACTACTGCTATTGGGTGGCATTGGAAATAGGGTCGTAGTTTCCGAGCGGTAATAAGTAAAGCAAGAGCTAGTTTCTCCAGATGTGGATACCTGGTTTCAGCGTCGAGGAGTGTCTTGCTCATATAATAGATGGGCTGCTGCTTGCCATCTTCTTCCCGCACCAGCACAACGCTCACTGACACCTCGGACACTGCCAAATAGACTAGCAATGTTTCACCCTCTTTAGGCTTGGCAAGCAACGGTGTGTTAGCCAAGTATTGTTTCAAGTCTTTCAACGCTTGTTTCCACTCCGGTGTCTATTCGAAGTGAGTGTTCTTTCTCAAAACAGAGAAGAACTTGTGGCATCGCTCCGAGGACCTTGAGATGAATCGACTCAAGGCAGCGACTCGGCCAGTCAAGCGTTGAACTTCTTTCACCCCGGTAAGCTCCTCGGGGATTTCTTCAATAGCTCTGATTTTGTCAGGGTTAGCCTCGATGCCCCGCTCGGAGACAATGAATCCCAAGAATTTTCCAGATCCAACACCGAAGGCGCACTTCTCAGGATTCAACTCCATGCCATATTGTCTCAACACAGCAAAGGCCTCCCTCAGATGATTCAAGTGATCCTCCATTCGGATCGACTTGATAAGCATGTCTTCTATGTAGACCTCCATAGACTTTCCAATATATTCTTTAAACATGCGACATACCAGCCTTTGGTAGGTCGCCCCGGCGTTCTTCAAACCGAAGGGCATGACTTTGTAACAGAAAGTACCTCGGTCAGTGATGAACGAGGTCTTTTCTTCGTCCTTCGGGTCCATGAGGATCTGATTATAGCCCGAATATGCATCCAAGAAGGTTAATAGTTTGTGTCCAGCCGTGGAGTCTATTAACCTGTCGATTTGTGGCAATGGATAAGAATCTTTGGGGCAAGCTTTGTTCAAATCAGTGTAATCCACACACATTCTCCACTTGCCATTCTTCTTCGGCACGACCACGACATTGGCTAGCCATTCAGGGTATTTCACCTCTCTGATGAAACCATTTTCTTGCAGCTTGGTGGTTTCATCCTCGATCACCTTCTTTTTGACCCCGGCATGTGGCCTTTTCTTCTGTTTTACCGGGGTGAACTTTGGGTCTACATTCAATTTGTGGGTCATGATCTCCAGATCGATACCCGTCATGTCTGAATGAGCCCAGGCAAAACAATCATGGTTGGACCTCAAAACTTCCATGATCGCATCTTTTGACTCCGGATCCAACTCCGAGCCGATGTGCACCTTTCTTTCTGGACAATCTTTCAATAGAGCGAAAGAGTCCAGCTCTTCAATGGTGGAGTCCTCGGCTTTCTGCTTCAGAGGCTCTTGAATGCATGCCGGGATCTTTTCAATTTCATTTTGGAGGTTCGCCTCGCTCGACCCCGGCTGCGTTGGTTGCTATTTCTTTGGCCCGCTCGGGGCGACTCCACTCTTCAGTGCAACTGAGTAGCACTCCCTCGCTACTCGCTGTTCCCCCTTGATTGATCGAACCCCCCAAGGCGTTGGGAATTTAATCACTTGATGTAAGGTGGAGGAAACAGCTTCCATGGAGTGGATCCATGGCCGCCCGAGGATCACATTATAAGCCAGATCCTCGGGCATGACTTGGAACAGTGTCTCTTTGGTGACACCCTCGGCGAATGTCTTTAGCGTGATCTCACCCAACGTCTTCTCCGTTGAGTTGTTAAAACCAGCCAACACTATTGATTTGGGAATGATCTCCCCTTTTAGCCACATCTGCTTTACGGCCCCATGGCTGATGATATTTACTGAGCTGCCGGGGTCAATCAAGACTCTTTTGATGTCGGCGTTGTTGATTCTTAGCAAGATGACTAGAGCGTCGTGATGGGAGAACATCATCCCATCACAGTCATCCTCATCAAACACTATGTCTTTGCCCGAGCCTCCAACTCGGGTCCTCTTTTCCATGGTGATGGAGAGCTTAGCGAATTTCTTGGCCGCGGCGACCCCCCGGTGATGACGTTGACTACTCTCTCCGGAGGTGGAGCCCGAGGTGGTTGCCCATCACCTCGGTTCTTTGAAAAATTATCTTTCCCCTTGTCAGTAAGGAATTCAACCAAAACTCCTTTCTTCAGCAAGTTGGCTACTTCGAGGCGCAAAGCTTTGCAGTCCTCGGTTCTATGGCCGTAATTTGCATGAAATTCGCAGCGCAGATTATGATCTCGTTTATCCGCCGGGGTCCTCATATCCTTGGGGATCCTTACCCCGGCTGTCCCCTTGACAACATCGACCAGCTCCGAGGTCGATATGTTGAAGTTATAATCTTGGATCCGAGGGAGATCCTTTCTTGGGACCGAAGCGGAGCTCGAGGGGTTTCTTTGATTCGTGTTGCTGGATTGAACCTTCCCCCTGAGCCTCTGGCTTACGTGAGAAGCGGGGTATGACTTTCCGAGGGTGTTACCCAACCTCTGGCTAACATGTTGCCTCGTCGAAGTGTAAGGTTCATACCTCCCCTTCGAATTACTTCGCGGCGCCTCGGCGCGATTTGAAGACTCACTTCGGTTATGCTGCTGATAACCTCGGTTCTTGAACTCAGCTTCCTCCAATCTGATTTTGGAGTAAGTACGTCTATGCAGATCCTCCCACGTCAGGACCTGATATTGTTGCAACTCTTTGCGCAATTCAGCGGCAGCGCCAGAATTGCGACTATTGATACCTTTTTCAAATGCCATGATGGCCAAGGTATCATCCATCCGAGGCAGTTCCATGCGCTCGGCTTGGAATCGTTCAAGAAATTCTTTAAGCGGCTCACCGGGCAGCTGCTTCACTTCACATATATCCTCCTTCCTTTGGAGGATCTTTTGCGCCCAGGTGTGAGCTTTGACAAGGGCGCTGGACATTTCCTTGAACTAGGAGATTGACCCCGCTGGTAAACATAGATACCACCGAAGCGCCCCTTTCTCTAGCGATTGACCAAACTTCTTTAAGAACATCGACTCGAGCTGCGTAGCCGATAAGTCGTTGCTCTTCACCATGGCCATATACTCCCTTATGTGCTCTTTGGGATCGGTTGTCCCATCATATTTCTTTAGGAATGTAAGTTTGAAGCCCGGGGGAGTTGGAGCTGGAGCCGCCTCGAGCTTATAGGGTTGCTCCCTGTATTGATCGATGTCGAGGTCGTCCTCCTCCTTCGTTATCCCAGGAACGCCCTCGAGGCGCTTTTCTACGCGCGCCTCGATGCGAGCTTCGATTTCTCTACTCATTCTTTCAACGTCTACCGAGGACGTTGTCTCTGCCACGGTGGGAACCGTCCCGAAGTGTGGCGTGGCCGTTGGATTGTTCCTCGAGCCCCCAGACGTGGCTCCGTTGTGAGGTCCCCCTGTTATCGCGCCCGGAGGAACGAAGAGCGGGATGCCTCCACCAGGAGCCATGGGCTGGGTGCCGTTAGGGGCAGCACTGTTTCTCGCCTCTAACGAGGCGCGAAGTTCAGCGTTAATGCTGACTTGCTCATCCTGCTTGGCTTGGAGAGCTCTCAGCGTTGTGACAACATACATCTGGAATTCTTCAGTTGTCATTGGGGCGATGGGCGGTTGGTTCAACGGAACGTCAACCCGATCGTTATTGTTACCACTGTTATCAGCCATAACGCTGAATCGAAAATTTCGACAAAAAGCAAAATGCGGAACTTTGGAACAAAGCGTTACTGCTTATATCCCCACAGACGGCGCCAATTTGTATGGGCCTAAATCAGTTTTAGGTGTACAAATAGAATTTGGATTCGGATACAAGCAGTTCTTCGTATCAAAGTTGAAATAATGCACGTAAAAGATATAAAATGCGAGAAATTAACTGGTATTTCAATATATGGATGTTGAGTACAAATTTGGGCAGAGTTTCAGTATGTCTTTCTGGATGCCCGTTATACAAAATGAACTACTATTTATAGGCCTAGGCTTTGCCCATGATCTCCACTATCTGTTGCCATGTTGTCCCACGATCTTGGTGTGTAGTGGCTGAGTTAGTGGGGCGAAGTAGTGGGCTGCAAAGCCGGTTGAACCGAGGGGAGTCCACAGAGGTGAGAGTTTGACGACCTCGGTGGCTTGGCCCTGTTGCTTGACCGAGGCGATAGCTACCGAAGCTCAGCTCGCGGCTCGCCTTCGGTGACGCATCTTCGGTTTCAAGACCTCGGCGATTCGCTCAATCGCCTCGGCGGTTGCTTAGTCGGGACGTGTTCGGTCGTTAAGATTTGCATAACCGGGGCGGATCACCTCGGGTCGATTTTTACCCAATACAGGCGTAGGCCCCAGTAACAGTTTACCAACACAGAGATTGGTGTGTCATCTAACACAAGATACCTTGAAATTGACACTAAATCATTCAAAACCTAAGTCGAATTGAACTCCCGTGAAGACTTATAAAATAAAATTATCCTAATGGCCGTGTCGGTTTTGCATCATTCTGCATTCACATTCATCTCTCTATTCTTGTGGGGTTTGTCAATCTTTCTTGGTTACTCATCACACTTTTTAGAGCTCCATTTGCTGGTAAATTTCGAGCCATTAGGAACTTATCATCACCAATTGAGTTACATTTATTACATTACGAGCGCTCTGTTTATGTCCGTCTCTAATTTGACTTTATAAAACTGTTATTTTTTTTCCAATTCTTGGTTCCTCTTTTAATCTGGAATATTATTTGGGACGAGGGTCTTCAATAATTTTGCTAAATTTAGCACTTATTGGCATAAAAAAAAGTAATGGTTGCATGATTCTTTTATTAAGGTGAAAGTAATGGATGCATAATGCAGCAACTACTAACTTAAAATTGTCCGCCTTAGTGGTTTCTAAGTCATAACAAATTTGATTTTTGGTTTGACTTACAATCAACTGTATAGCTTCACATCAATCATTGTTTTAGCTCTCGAGGGTAATGTAGTTTGTTGGTATTTGAGACAATTTTTCTATTTCTATCTTGTTGGTCCCATTTTGTTCCTAGAATTGGCGTTGGAGCGGGTGAATATATTTGTGGTAAAGATAGAAATTAAATAATTTATCAGCTATATGACACTGATAAAATCAATTTCTAAGCTTACTGTTTTATTACTGAGAAATGTTTAGCTGAAAAATGATCTTATCTTGACTATCTTTGGTGTAGATTTTTTTCTCTTCCTTTGTTGTGGATAATATGAAGAATCCCCATCAATCCACCCTTTTGAAGCCTCTTATTGTTAGTCCAACTATTAGCGAGGCCGAGATGGTCAACATTTCTTTTCATAGTTTCTCTTCCCTTGGGGATGACAAGTGAGTCTGCCCAAGTGATGTAGCTTTGAAAGATAGATTTCAATTTAAATCTATATTACATCTGCAGTTAGCCAATCCACCTTGGTGACCCCACTTGTGCGATAATACTGGGTATGTTGCTGTATTTCATTTGCAGTTAGAAATTAATTTAGTCCTATACTTTATTTGCTTTCTCTTTGTGAGGCGGGTGTAATTGGGTGCTCGTGTTGGATTTTATTTCATTTTAGACAGCATATCATATATCTGAGCTATAAATATATAAGTAAATATAGCAACCTTTTCGGTAATTATAGCTACTCTTTTCTCTAATAAGCAGATCATTGTTGGATGAGATAGAAGTTTCTCTAGTGGTGTACTTGCCTAGTAAAGAATCCATTTTGTGATTTTTCCGAATTTCAGTGAACTCGGGTTACATTTTAGTAGAATTTGCAGGGCATTGAAATTAAAATTCTGATATTTATGGTTTTCACAACACTATTATGTTGAAGTTGTATCTTGTATCTATTCCTTCCAGCGACTATCTGTGATTACTGCTTGTCTTTTCATTGCAATAGTACTGCTCTCTGGGAATCTAGATAAGTATACGACTTTGCACTTATCTAGAGGAGCTGTATTCTTCTTAATCTCCTTTAGTTCTTTTGGAATGCCATTCATAATAGTGGCTAGATGGAAAATCATATAATTAGAACAAGCATTGAAACTTATGCATACCATGATTTCATCATTGTAATATAGGCTCTATTGCTCATCCCATCTCTCAAATTAATTCATTCAGGCTCTGATTGCTATTGCCTCGCAGGGTCTGACTAAGTAATTGCTAGATCAATTCCTGAAGATTTGAAAAGCATGGCTCAAACATTAGAAGCCATCAAGGATGGTGGAGGTTCTATTAAAATGGGAACTACTGGTACAGTTGGTGCCTTGATGTCAAGAGAATTGGATTCGAAGAAACCTGCTTCTCAGACACCAGCATCATCTAGGAATAAGTCTCCAACTGTTTGTGGTTTCATTGCTGGTAGTGCGACCAGTCCAAAGCGAATGAAGCCAAAAACATCAGGTGATGAAGCAAGCAACAGTGGGACATCTAAGAATAATAATAATAATAACCCTGAATTATTCAGGAAGACAAAGCACCAAAGTAGAAAAACTCATCAAATTCCAATACTAGAAACAGACAATATTTCAGTAGGTGGAACTCCTATTAGCAAGAAACCTGACAGAAAGGGACCTTACATGGTGGAAATTGTGTACATAAAATGCAGAAGTATGGACAGAACTTGGAAAAGCCCTATAAAAAGTAACCTGAAGAAGCTTGGTTTCACAAAGTTATCTGAAAGCCAGGTGTAAATATGCAAACTTCAAATATCAGCCTTTAGATTCCTATAGGTGAACCTTGAAATAGCAGTTGGTGGATTAATTTCTACAACTTCTACCATTGAGCACATGTTGGGCATCAGCTTTCTGCTCCTTTTTTTTGGGATTTGCGGCCGACGATCCAAGCTTTGGTCTGGAGTAACTGCTAGTAGAAGCCACATCTGAAACTTGACGTGGCTTGTGAAAACTATTGTGATGGTTTAGTTACAGCTTACTATAGTACTCAATTTCTTGTAACAGAAGGGATCCAATGATTCCTTTGCTTCCTATCTTAACTAGAGGATTGTTTGCAGCCATCTTCTCAGCAACTGTAAAGCTTTAAGCCATTAACTTTATACTTTGATCTTTGCATGATAGCAGTGAAAATAATGGTTTGAAGTTGAAGAGAGTCAGCCTGGATCTGGGGTCGTGTCTTGTTATGAGAATTGGTCATTTTGGTTAGCCTAAAGCATAGTGCTTTCACATGACAACTTTACCTTATAAGATATTCTAATAAAGTGAAACCTACGGCTTTAATGAAGATAGAGGCTCTCTGATCACCTTATTCATGTGCTTGCAGTTAAAAAAAAAACTTTAAATTAGCTCAACTCATGTACCAACTTCTATCTACTTGTGCATTCATTTTATTTTATTTCAGCCTAATAGGAGTGATAAGTTTGTCTTTAACCTTTTGTTTGAAAAGTCATGTTTTTGCTATTTAGCCTACCATCAATTAGCTTTAACCCTCTAATAATACTACAAGTTGATACAGAATGCAGCACTGGCAAATAAGCTGTGTTTGGTCCTAGGCTTTTATTTCTTTGATCAGCTTCTCTTGAGTGACAAATGAGATGAAGAGTGGATGGTTTATTTCTTTTAACTACTCTTGGGCGATTTGATCTTTTAAGTGATCGGTTTCTTGTTTTTCATTGCGGCGGTCATGTGAAATTTGAGAAGAGTTCTTTATAGGGATCACGAGAAATTTACAATTCAACATCTTCCATTACCAACTCACAACTCCTGTCCTTTATGTCAATTTTTGCTTATTGAATAGTAAAAATGAAATCAAGACGAGGGTCCCTAGTTCTTGTTTTCACCTTTTTATCTGCGTAATTGAGTTGGGGGAGGGGGCGGTAGCCAAGTTTAAACTTAAATATGCTTAATTGACTTCCCACCATGGTCGCTAAATGGCCAATCATCCAGAAGTGCTAAGCTTTAGTAAGCTACCACTTGAACCGGTGATGCAACACCTTTCTATGTAGCAAACAAATGGTGCAAAGATGTGCCTCTTCTACTTTACAACAATATTACTATTTGAGAAGTCGAACAATTTTTTTTAACTACAATTTGTTCATTTATTTTAAAATATAGTTTTAACATAAAAGTTGTAATCTATTATGCTCTCTATAGTTTCTAATTATCTAAATTTTATGTGAAAAAGTTAAGAACATGATGTCTACGAAAAGAAAGTTCACCCTCGCACTTCTAATCTTTTCCTTCTATGTACGATTTTGTTATTTCCAGTCTCCGGAATATGAAATGAGAATCATATCCGTACGTTGGCCAACTCATACCAATCAATTTATTGCTCTTTGCCATACTAATCAATGTTCCAAATCAAATAGTTGTATGCTGAATAAGGGGTGAAGAAATCATTGAAGATTGTAGTGGAGTGACAAGTATTTGTTCATCTTTCACCAGAGATCTCGAATTTGAATGTAGTTATTATCAGTAGTGAGCATTTTATCACTCATAGTAGAACTTTTAAATATAAATTCGAATTAATCGGATTCTAAAGCAGATACCACACATCCAATAAAAAAATACGGGGTGAAGGACATGGAGAAAAGGAGCAGAAAAAGGAGTTTAATAGAATCAAGTTGTTGGAGGTAAAAGAAAAAAAAAAATAGGGACGTCCGCATTTCTAACACCCATTCTGGTACGTAATGTTGCATCCAAAAAGGTCCAGTACAAGAGCCTGTTTGGAAAACTTGTGAGAAACAGCTTATTTTGAAAAGTACTTCTGAAAATTAAGATGTTTGTGTTTGACCAACTCATTTGAGAAATATTTTTTTAAACAAAATGTGTTTGGATAATCTTTTAAAAAAAGTACTTTTGAGTGTCAAATTACGAGAAAGGACAATATTAAGATTTAATTTGTAACTAATATTATTTAAACGTACAAAATATTTAAATATTTTTTTATGAAAGACTTAATTTAATTTTTTTTATTTTCACTTAGTTTAATTGTAAATATATATATATATATATATATATATATATATATATATATATATATATATATATTATGATTTTTAATTAATAGGAATAAAGTTAACCAAAAGAGGGAAGCGGGTAAATTTTTACTTACATTTGAGAGATATATTGGTTAAAATAATAAAAAATAGTATGGTAAATAAATATTTTTGGTAAGGATATTTCTGTCTTGGAAATTAATAAACTGCTTCTGCTTCTGGGGAGAAACAAAATTTGTAGCTTCTCCCCAGCAACAGAAAAACTGCTTCTGCTTCTTCTCAAAAGCGCTATTTTTTTTAGCCAAACACCTTTAAATTCTTCAAAAACGTATTTTTCTTTAAAAAAAATATATATTTTTGTCTTTTGAGAAGCTTGGTCTAACATACTGTTAGTCACCGTTGATAAACTTTACATACCTAATCATCTACTGGTTTTTGACACTTACAATCACATTCATTTGAGTCATTAAAAGTTGTCATGAATACATTTTACTGCCTACATGCTAGCTGATACAAAGCATCCACCCCTTTATGTGGGCACGTATGGTTTATTTTTAATCCATCTTTATTTACTTGTGTACTAGCAGCAAAATAAGCAATAGGTAGGTTCAGGTCCATAAAGATTCAATTTGAAAAATAATGTAAAAGAAATCAAAAGTGAATATTTATTTTTTATCAGTTAAAGTAAATATCTTGAAGTGAAGTAAGGGGAAAATATTAGTTAACACTCCTAGAGAATATTTTATTCTAGTAAAACGGAGTTATTAATATTTGAGAATTATAAACAGAAGATTAAAAAACAACAAACGTGGAAGTTTTAAAAAAAAAAGTGGTTGGGAAGCTTGCTCTCTCAACATAATATCAGAGCCAGGTTTCGATCCTGGGACCTGTGGGTTATGGGCCCACCACGCTTCCGCTGCGCCACTCTGATGTTGTTGACATGTAATTGCACTTTAGCTTTCTTTAAAAAATAGTAAATCAAACAAGACCGTAGTGATAAGGTAGTTGATTTGAGATAGGTTTTTCAGAAAATCTAAGAATGGCCTCAATTCCTTGTACTCTCCAACTAACCTTGTCCTCCAGACCCAATATTTCTTCATGTACTCCACCAAGACTAAATTCTAGGTTTGTGGGTGCTTCAAACTTGAAAAGGATAGGATGGTGCAGACCCAACAGAGTTGGACCAAGTTGTGGTTCAAGAACTAGTTGCTGGTTTAACTTCCGCCAAAATGCTGAAACTGCTGGTGTTTATGGTAGTCAATCCCGTGATGATTTTGACCGTGACGACGTTGAGCAGGTTCCCTTCTTTTTCTCTACAAACTTCCCATTACCAACATAACTATACTTTAATTCAACATTGTGGATTTAAGCTATTAAGCTATGGTGGTCCTCTTAATTGTATATGTTTGTTGTTATAGGTCCTCTATTGTTGAATGACTTGAACCTCCTGCAAGAATTGTACATTTGGTAATTGATATCTTATCAAAATACATTGTTGAAACCTGAAAGTATATATTGGAATATTTGGAAGGATAAGCGTATCATGTGTATTTGACACCTACCTATTGTCGTTTCTTCTAAAGATTCCCACAGTTAATCTCCACTTGAACGATGAGAAAGTTGAGTTTAATTAACTGAGGAGCTCACATCTTGGTATGATACTGCTAATTCTTCTTTCCAAGTTAACAATAGCTAGCTAAAAGCTTCATTACAAAATCCTAATCAGGAGCTAGGCTGACGCGAGGGGCTTTTTCCACTGTTCCCTTCCTGGATTTAGCTAAGTTTCTATGCCACTTGTTTGTGCGAAACCAATACTTCTCGACACATTTGCAATGATAATGATGAAGACAGGAAGCTGAGTTGAGCAAAGTCATGAGCTTTTTGAACGAAAACCTACATTAATTGCTTCTAATGATCATTCAACAGAGTCCAATTGACCAAAGCATTGTTTGATAACTTTTTCTTCTGTTCAGTGATTTAAACTACTTTGTAGATTTATATATAACTGAAAAAAACTAAAAAGAAACAACATCGACATACTGTAACATTTTAATTTTGAATGTCGGGCGTCCTTAAGTAGATGAATCCTTCAACTTTTTTGGTCAGTGTGTATAGTTTTAGAGTTTCATTTTCATGCGAGGCTGTTAAACAACATCAGATCTGCCAGTCATCATTTTTAATGCTAACTAAATGAAACTCTATGGCTCATTTAAAGATGGTATCGAGCAGTACTTTGATTTCTTCTGGTGTTAAACTACATAGTTATCATGCCACATAAGGAGATATTTCATATTTCATTGACCAGAGGTGCTTCTTTGAAAGTAATATTTGCTTTTTGTATGCAGATTATGATACAAAAGTTTCAGCATAAATTTGTCAGGACTACTGAAGTGAAGATTAAGAGCTAGTAATATTTCTCATGGAAACAACTCACTGCATTTCATGTTTATTTCCTGCAGTACTTCAACTATATGGGGATGCTTGCAGTTGAGGGTTCTTATGATAAGATGGAGGCTCTTTTGAGCCAGAACATACACCCAGTGGATATTTTGCTGCTGATGGCTGCCACTGAAGGAGACCAGCCAAAAATTGAAGAGCTACTGAGAGCTGGAGCAGATTACACTGTCAAAGATGCAGATGGACGTACAGCCCTTGATAGGGCTGCTAGTGATGAAATCAAGGACTTTATCCTTAACTTTTCAGCCCAGAAGGCATGAGGAAGGGGTCTTGTTTTTAGCAATTTTGTTCATCTTCTTTTTTCTCATAATTTAGATCAACACCCTTTTAGAGTTCCTCTTTCCTAATGTAAGCGCTGTCATTTATCCTTTGTGAGCATCTCATGCTTCAGAACTGTACTTAAGCATAAAGCTGTTCAAGTATTGTAAATTGCTTTGCTGGTCAAAGATTCATTTCTAATATCCTATGCTATCACATGCATTGTTGCTAAGATAATGGTTCATGGTCAAATGTTGAAGATACAATAACTTGATCATAAGTATACTTCATTTATCCCAGGCGTATACCAAGGAACGTTAAGTAATAATGGCGCAGAAGCACTACGTTTATTATGCACTGGAAAATTGAGCATCTCCGATGCTGATCCTTGGTTTTTTATTTTTTATTTTTGATGTATTTATGTACTTAACGGTAGCGGATATCGGTTAACGGTATCTAATTATGTAAAACCAATACCGTACCGATAAGCTATCGGTTATCCGTTATCGGTAGTTAACGGTTCGGTAGTTAACAGTTCCGTAAGCGGTATTAACGGTTCTCATTACTAAGAACTACTCCAAGTTTTCTCTAAAGAAAAGGTGCACAATAATTGAGCATTAACTAATGCACATGAAGACTTGTTGTTGTGATGTTTATTATTGGTACTTGCTTTCAAGCTCCAGTTACTATTCCCACTTCTAAATATGAAAAGTAAATACTAGTTGTATGATGAATGTCAAGAGATGCAAGTCGAAAGGTTTAATGCACATAATTGAAGTGTAATGACTAATAGCCACCAATAGCAATAGAAGTTTAAGTTTAACCTATAAATTAAAGTTGTACATTATTAAAACTTAAAAGGCTTAATATACTAATAATAAATAAAATCAAAATATATAAAAATTATAAAAAAATACCTTATCGGTTATCGGTACGGTAACGGTAACGATATATAGATACCGTTACCGCACAGATATTTTATCGGTATTAGAAATCAATACCATTACCGAACCAATATACCATTATACCGACACCGTTATACTTATCGGTAGTGATAGCGGTTCGGTTATCGGTAACGGTTCGGTTATCGGTAACGGTTCGGTTCTGCACACCCCTACTACTGAGCACCTTATTTACAATCTCCCAAAAAGGTAAACGCGTGAGCAACACTGGTGCAAGGGAAACCCGAAGGTATTGCTAAGCACAAACGCGGAAGATGAACAAGAAAGGTAAAAGATAGAAGCAAGACAAAACTTGCTTCTTTCGAAAGAACAGTGAGGAACCTGTCTCAAAGCTCGATCGAAAGGGACACAAGAATCACCTAAACTATGCAACAATCCTCAAGAGAACATTGCCTCTTGCAAACTGAATGATCAAAGAGGAATGTTCAATCAGATTCACCGAAAGCCACAAGTCCATAAAAGCCCTGATAAGACCCAAACCCCCACAAGACCCTTCACTCGGAGCCAAGCCAAGTTGATCCAAGACATCCATCTTCACTTGATATGGAAGGGTATGGAAGAAGGCCCCAAGAGCGACTTGAAGACTGTGCTTTGGTGTGCCGTGGATGGAGGACCTTCTAGTACACTTGACGAGGCATCCGGAGCACGTTTAGAAGCAATTCAAGAGGCCACAGAAGCAGGCGGACCGCCTACTCAACTAGGCCGGCCGCCTACTTTTCCGCAGCTCTCTGGATCTCAACCAGGCGGACCGCCTCTGCAAACCAGGCGGACCGCCTAGTCCTTCAGCACACACAGAACAGGCGGGGCGCCTACTTTGCTGAGATGTTGCGGGATTCCTAGTTTATTTGCTATGTTTTGGACAAGTATAGCCCTACGAGGCCTTTATTGTTTAAACCCACTTTAGGGGTATTTTTGAGCTTTCATTACATGTAAGTGAAGTCTATAAATACTTCACAAACATCTTTCAAACCCTTTTACCTTACACTTTGATTATTGATGAATGAAAATAGAGTTGAACTCTTTGGGAGAAACCTTTGTCTTTTGGTTGCTTGAATTCACTAGTGGAACCTAGTTGAGTCTTGAACCGCTAACCCGACCATTCGACTTGCGAGTCCGTTGTTGTCTCGAGGGTCGTTGCATAGTGTAGGTCCTTCTAGACGCCGATTCGAGGGTATCTCGGGACAAGTTCCCCGTGGTTACTTCGAAGGGAGTTCGAGAAGTGTCTCGCTCTTCTATCTTTTTGTTTATCGTATTTGATTCCTATCATCTTGGTATCAGAGCAAGGCTCGGGTTTTGTTTCTACAAACCCCCGACCCTTGATTCTTCGTGCCTAGGTTAGTTTCGTTTTTAGGTTCTTGTTTATTGCTTTTGAAAAGAAGAAAAACTACAAAAAAAAAAAAAAATTGAAAAGAAGAAAAAAAACAAAAAATTTGATTGTGGATTCTTGGATTGTTGGACCCGTTGTGTGATTATTATTGGGGTTTGTTCCTCATTGGAAACCCGTTCTTTTGGTACCCTATACACTCGATTTGGAGTTGAAACACAAGAATTGGAATTTGAATCTCTTGAAAAAGTTGAAACCCTAGCTATGAACATGATGAACAAGGTAGATTGTTGAATTTTGATTGGGGTTTGATAAAATTGATTGGGGTTCGTTTCTTGTGGTTGAAACAACATTGGGGTACCTTTGAATTGCTAAAACAACGTTGGAATCAATGAATTTTTGGGTGCAAAACCAATAACATCGTGTTTGAAGTGTGCTGAAACCTGCAGTAGGCCGACCGCCTAGAGTAACGGGCGGACAGCCTAAATTTTTGGTGCTCTCTGGATTTTACAGAGGCGGACCGCCTACTAGAGTAGGCTGACCGCCTACTCCCCTCTGCAGGCATCCAGGCAGACCACCTAGTCCAAACAGGTGGGGCGCCTACTTCTGTTGGGTGTGGTTTCGGGTAGATTCTTCTAGGATCTCTTGTTTATTTGTTTGCATCGCATCTAGTTAGCACTTCTTTGAGTAATCTTGCCTACTTGAATTGTGCTAACCCTTCTAAGCTATTAGGAAACTCAAGCCTAGACCGGAGATTAGAACTCAAAGAAGACTCGTAGTTTCTTTTGACTCAAGTCCGCACTTAAAGAGCTATCGTTCCGATAGAGTCCTATTAACTCCACTCACCCCGGAGCTCATTGGGCTTTTGAAATGAGTGGTTAAGTTGAGGTTTACTATTCAACTTCGTGAAGCTTTTGGTTCAAGCAAGAGTGAAAAATCCACCACCCATTATACGAGTGATCCGAGTGAAAACTTGTGAGGGAGTGAGTGAGGTTGATTTTTTTTTTTTTGCTAACGTTTGTTACTTGTGTAGGTACAATGTCTACCGAAGGACAAGATTTCATTAAGGAGGCCTTGGCTAACCTTCTTGCCAAGATGGACCTCATGAACCAAAGGATTGAGTCTCTCGAAAAGGGTGCCTCAAGTGCCCTAGTAGAGCAAGGGACTTCTAACGTCCCCTCGGAGAAAGGGACCCCGAGTGCCCAAATTGAAAAGGGGCCCACGAGGGTCCAAGTTGAAGTCTCTAGTACTCCTAACTTTACCCCGGAGCAAGTTAGCCATGTCATTGAATTGCTCAATCAACAACGGGTAAAGGAGGATCGAGAGAGAGTTGATCCAATGTTGGGCAATCCCCAACGAACGGGCATTCCCCGTATCTTAGACAACCCTCCAAGAAACGTTCCACTACCACAACCCATCCGAAATGTGCAACCTCTTGGGCATGTCGATAAAGCTCAAGAAGAGGAGGAAGCCAATTATGGAGATGACGTGTATGGGTTTGATGATCACTTTCAACCGAGGCGAGGTATGAATTGGGGTCGGAATGTGGATCGGGGTAGAGGCCGAGGTCGAGGGCCACCCATGGGGCATGATGGAGGGAATGTTAGGAGAGATTATGGAGGTTATGGTGGTTATGGAGATCACTATGGAGGCCAACCGGAGCCATTCCAAGGGGGCCGTGATAACAACAACAACCTCAATAGCGTGAAGCTTACTATTCCTTCTTTCAAGGGAAGTAGTGACCCGGTGGAGTACAAAAATTGGAAATTGGCTATGGAACGAATATTTGAAACCAATGATATGCCCGAGGTGAAGAAAACCAAGTATGCAATATCTTCCTTCGAATCTTTTGCTTCTACTTGGTGGGAGTCGGTGAAGAGGAATAGAAGGAGGACGGGGATGGCTATTAATCTTACTTGGGAAGAGTTGATCCGGGTGATGGATGAGAAGTACTTGACTAACCAATACCGGGTTGAACAACAAAAGCGTCTCTATGAGTTGAAACAAGGTTCCAATTCGGTTGGGGAATACTTCAATGAATTTGAGCAAGTCTGAATGAACCTTGACCTAGATGATGAAGATCATGAGATGGCCATAATCCGTTTCAAAGGGGGCTTGAACCGAGACATAGCTTCACAATTGAAGTTCCACAAATATGATGATCTCTACAAGTTATGTGAGGATGCGGTTGAAGCCGAGAAATGGCTCAAAGAGGAGAAATCCTTTCGCTACAAGAGTAGCACTACTACTCCAACAAGCAATACAAAGGGATGGAAGCCTCCTACCACAAATGCAAGGTTCCCGAGTGCGAGTGGAACGAGTGGTGCCAATGCAAGCAAGGATGTGAAGAAGCCATTTGAGAAGTACACACCCAATGTGGGAGGTAACTCTAAAACCCAATTGAATACTCCTACTTCGTCTTCCATTCAATGTCACAAATGCAAGGGGTATGGACACTTTGCTAAGGAGTGTCCTACGAAAAGAAACATGGTTGTTGTGGGTGATAATGCATATGAGCAAGAGAGTGAGCCGGAGGAAGACGAGGGAGTAGAGGGAGATGAGGGAGTAGAGGAGGATGGTGAAGATGACACGGTGGAGGATGAGGAACCTCATACTTTTCTAGTAGTGAGGAGGAGCCTAGGAGCTATGATTGCGGAGGATGGTGAAACCTTGCAACGGGAAAACCTCTTCCATGCTAGGTGTCGTGTTAAGGGTGTTGTGTGCTCTATGATCATTGATTCCGAGAGTTGTACTAATGTGGTGAGTCAATCTCTCATAACCCAATTGAAGTTGCCTACCATGAAGCATCCCAAGCCCTACCGGTTACAATGGCTTAGTGAATGTGGGGAGCTCAAGGTAGTGAAACAAGCAATGATCAAGTTTAAAATGGGAAGTTATGTTGATGAACACTTGTTCGACGTTGTGCCCATGCAAGCTTGCCACCTTCTCTTTGGAAGGCCTTGGCAATTTGACCGGCAAGTGGTTCACAATGGACGTGTTAACACTTACACGCTCCAACATGAGGGAAGAAAGTTTGTGTTGAAGCCCCTAACTCCTAAACAAGTGAGTGATGACTACAATCGAATGAAGGAGTTGAGGGAAGCGGCAAAGGCCAAGTCGATCATTGAGACTAGCCCTTTGTCCAAAAACATGGTGGCAATCCCACCTTCTTCATCCACCGGTAGCATATGTGCCATGATGCAACCGGGCGAGCTCCTAAGAGGTAATGATGGCAACAAGTTTCTCCTATGCTTAGTGCACAAAGGTATGATCCTTAACTCTAATTGTGATGTTTCTTCTAGTCCTTTGCCTAGTGCTTTGCAAAATGTTTTGGAGAACTTTGGGGACATGTTCCCGGATGAGATGCCCGATGGCTTACCTCCCTTGAGGGGTATTGAACACCAAATCGATTTTATTCCGGGCTCTCAAATCCCGAACAAGCCGGCCTATAGAAGCAATCCCGAGGATACAAGGGAGTTGCAAAAACAAGTTGATGACTTGCTTTCAAAAGGCTTGGTGAGGGAAAGTTTGAGTCCTTGTGCCGTACCGGTCATTCTTGTCCCAAAGAAAGACGGCACTTGGAGAATGTGCGTAGATTGCCGAGCCGTGAATAAGATAACGATCAAGTATCGTCACCCTATTCCACGGCTTGATGATATGTTGGATGAATTGAGTGGGTCGCGTGTCTTTTCTAAAATCGACCTTAGGTCCGGCTACCATCAAATCCGGATGAAACCCGGGGATGAATGGAAAACCGCATTCAAGACCAAATTCGGTCTCTATGAATGGTTGGTAATGCCCTTCGGGCTTTCCAACGCACCTAGCACTTTCATGCGACTCATGAATCATGTTTTGAAGTCTTTTATCAACAAGTTTGTCGTTGTCTATTTTGATGATATCTTGATCTATAGTAGGACAATTGATGAACATGTTGACCACCTTAGGCAAGTGCTTGAAGCTTTGAGAGCCGAAAAGCTCTATGCTAACTTCAAGAAGTGTGCCTTTGGTGTGGACAAGGTTGTTTTTCTTGGGTTTGTAGTGAGTGCCCAAGGAGTGGAGGTGGATGAGTCTAAGGTAGAGGCCATACGTGATTGGCCTACTCCTACTACCGTGACTCAAGTGAGGAGCTTTCATGGTCTTGCTAGCTTTTATAGGCGATTTGTGAAAGACTTTAGCTCCATAGCCGCTCCACTCACCGAATTGGTCAAGAAAGACCAACCCTTTGTTTGGGGAGAGCCTCAAGAGAAGGCTTTCCAAGAGTTGAAAGGTAGGTTGAGTACCGTCCCCCTATTGCAATTGTCCGACTTTGGGAAAGCATTCGAGGTTGAGTGTGATGCCTCGGGGGTGGGAATTGGTGGTGTATTAATGCAAGATAGCAAACCCATCGCCTACTTTAGTGAGAAATTGAAAGGGGCCTCCTTGAACTATTCTACATATGACAAGGAGTTGTATGCCCTTGTGAGAGCCCTTGCCCATTGGCAACATTACCTTTGGCCTCGTGAGTTTGTAATCAAGAGTGACCATGAGTCACTCAAGCATTTGAGAGGCCAAGAGAAGCTCAATAAGAGACATGCCAAGTGGGTTGAATTTATTGAGTCCTTTCCCTATGTGATTCAATACAAGAAAGGGAAGGACAATGTTGTGGCGGACGCGCTTTCAAGAAAGTTCGCCCTTGCCACCACTCTCACCTCTAAGCTCATGGGATTCGAGAGCATCAAATTGATGTATGCTCATGATCCAAAGCTAAAGAGTGTCCATGATGCTCTAGAGAAAGGGGAAAGAGTTGAAAAATACCAATGGTCTAATGGATTCATCTTTAAAAATGGTAGAGTGTCATACCCGAGTCCTCATGGAGGGAATTGCTTGTGCAAGAGGCACATTGTGGAGGACTCATGGGTCACTTTGGGGTAAGAAAGACTTTGACCGTTCTTCAAGAACAACTCTATTGGCCGAAGATGAGGGTGCATGTGGAGAAGTTTTGCACTAATTGCCTTGAGTGCAAGCGTGCCAAATCTAAATCCCACCCTCATGGGTTATACACCCCACTCCCTGTACCTACTAGTCCGTGGTTGGATATATCAATGGACTTTGTCATGGGATTACCAAGGACTAGCGGGGGCCACGATAGCATCTTTGTTGTCGTGGATAGGTTCTCAAAGATGGCTCATTTCATTCCGTGCAAAAAATGTGATGACGCCCGACATGTAGCTTCCTTGTTTGTTGAGAATGTTTTGAAGCTACATGGAGTGCCTCAAACTATAGTGAGTGATAGGGACACTAAGTTCCTAAGCCATTTTTGGCGAAGTTTATGGGGTGCTTTAGGCACCAAGCTCTTGTTCTCCACGTCCCACCACCCACAAACCGATGGCCAAACCGAAGTGGTCAACCGAACCTTGGGTGCTCTTCTTAGGGCCATGACCCGAGGTAAGGCCGGGACGTGGATTGATAGATTGCCTATGATGGAGTTTGCCTACAATCGTACATTGCATAGCATGATTGGTATGACTCCTTTTGAATGTGTTTATGGTTTTAACCCCTTGATTCCCCTTGATCTAACCCCTTTGCCAAGGGAAATGGTTGTTAATTTTGAAGGTAAAGCTAGAGCCAAGGCTTTGGTTGAACTCCATGCAAAGGCGAAGAAGAATTTGGAGGAATCTTATGCTAAGGTTGCTTCCAAGAAGAACAAAGGACGCAAGAAGGTGGAACTCAAGAAGGGTGACTATGTGTGGGTGCACTTCCGGAAAGAAAGGTTTCCAAACCTTAGGAAAGGGAAGTTGGCACCCCGGGGAGATGGCCCTTTCCAAGTGCTCTCGAAGATAAACAACAATGCCTATGTGGTCGACTTGCCAAGTGAGTATCAAGTTTCTAATACTTTCAATGTTAGTGACTTGGTTCCTTTGAATGTAGGTAATGAAGAGGTCGTGAATGATGATGAAGAGGTCGTGAGTGATGCTTCGATTTCGAGGATGAAATCCTCTCAAGAAGGGGAGGATGATAAGACCCAAACCCCCACAAGACCCTTCACTCGGAGCCAAGCCAAGTTGATCCAAGACATCCATCTTCACTTGATATGGAAGGGTATGGAAGAAGGGCCCAAGAGCGACTTGAAGACTGTGCTTTGGTGTGCCGTGGATGGAGGACCTTCTAGTACACTTGACGAGGCATCCGGAGCACGTTTGGAAGCAATTCAAGAGGCCACAGAAGCAGGCGGACCGCCTACTCAACTAGGCCGACCGCCTACTTTTCCGCAGCTCTCTGGGTCTCAACCAGGCGGACCGCCTCTGCAAACCAGGCGGACCGCCTAGTCCTTCAGCACACACGGAACAGGTGGGGCGCCTACTTGGAGTAGGCTGGGCGCCTACTTTGCTGAGATGTTGCGGGATTCCTAGTTTATTTGCTATGTTTTGGACAAGTATAGCCCTACGAGGCCTTTATTGTTTAAACCCACTTTAGGGGTATTTTTGAGCTTTCATTACATGTAAGTGAAGTCTATAAATACTTCACAAACATCTTTCAAACCCTTTTACCTTACACTTTGATTATTGATGAATGAAAATAGAGTTGAACTCTTTGGGAGAAACCTTTGTCTTTTGGTTGCTTGAATTCACTAGTGGAACCTAGTTGAGTCTTGAACCGCTAACCCGACCATTCGACTTGCGAGTCCGTTGTTGTCTCGAGGGTCGTTGCATAGTGTAGGTCCTTCTAGACGCCGATTCGAGGGTATCTCGGGACAAGTTCCCCGTGGTTACTTCGAAGGGAGTTCGAGAAGTGTCTCGCTCTTCTATCTTTTTGTTTATCGTATTTGATTCCTATCAAGCCCTCACTGGGGTTTGCTCACGACGGAGACAAGAAGAAATGTGCTCGGCACTTTCATTCAATTCATTAATGTTCAAAAAACTAGCTGCTTAAAATGAAAGGAAATAAGGTTTATATAGGAAATACTAAGGGTAAACTAGTAAAAGGGTCACAGGTGACCAATAGAAATTCCACGTAGGGCTGAGTTAAAATGTGTTCGGCAGCCTTGACTTCGGTAAGCCTGACTTCGGTAAGCCTTGGCTTCGGTTCTCGATTGTCTGCTCGAACACACTCGTCCTCGGGCGCTGACTTAGTTTCGAACACATGTTGTTGTGTTCGAGTCTGTGCTGCCCGGTGCCAAGAGCTGGTGTTCGGTAACCTTGTCCTCGGGCTCAAATTTGAAGATGTGGCCCTCGGTTTCAACACTTTGCAATTCTCTTTCCGAACACATGCTCCCTCCCGACCAAGCCAGCTGGATGTGCATATCATGAAGCAGCTTGGCTTGGCTTCGTGTGATTGGCCTCCTCGGGTGATCAGTCATTGACTTCGGTTGATTGTCGAGTCCTTGATCAGCACTTTGGGCTGCATCATCCTCCCCTTCTTGAGAAGATTTCGTCCTCGAAATCGTTTCATCCTCTGTCTCCGAGACTTGGCCTACAACACAAGGAGTTAAATCAGCAACATTGAAGGTGTTGGACACATTATACTCACCTGGGAGGTCGATAACATAAGCATTGTTGTTTATTTTGCTCAGCACTTGAAATGGACCATCCCCTCGAGGAGCCAACTTTCCTTTCCTTTGGGTCGGGAAGCGTTCCTTTCGAAAGTGAACCCAAACCCAATCTCCCTTCTTCAATTCCAGCTTTTTTCGCCCCTTGTTTTTCTTCATGGCAACCTTTGCATAGGCTTCCTCGAGGTTCTTCTTCACCTTGGCATTCAACTCGAGCAGAGCTTTGGCTCGGTGAGTACCTTCAAAATCAATAATAACATCTCGAGGCAATGGGGTTAGATCAAGTGGAATTAAAGGGTTAAATCCATACACACACTCGAACGGGGTCATGTTAATCATTCGATGCACCGTTCGATTGTATGCAAACTCCATCATGGGCAAACGATCAGCCCAGTTTCCAACCTTGCCTTTGGTCATTGCTCGAAGCAAAGATCCCAAGGTTCGGTTAACTACCTCGGTCTGTCCAACAGTCTGAGGATGGTGAGACGTCGAGAATAGTAGCTTGGTGCCGAGGGCACCCCATAGACACTTCCAAAAATGACTCAAGAATTTTGTGTCTCGATCACTCACAATAGTACGAGGTACACCATGCAATTTCAACACATTAGAAACAAACAATGTAGCTACATGTTGTGCATCATCACACTTTTTGCAAGGAATAAAGTGAGCCATTTTTTAAAATCGATCAACCACAACGAAGATGCTATCATGTCCTCCCCCCGACCTCGGTAACCCCAAGACAAAGTCCATGGATATATCAACCCAAGGTCGATCAGGCACAGGTAACGGGGTGTACAAACCATGAGGGTTGGACTTCGATTTAGCTTTCTTGCAAACGATGCAAGCGTTGCAAAGCTTTTCCACATCTCGTCGCATTTTGGGCCAATGGAACTGCTCGGTCAAGATACCAAGAGTTTTGTCGACACCGAAGTGCCCCATCAATCCACCGGAGTGAGCTTCTCGAACTAAGAGCTCACTCCACGATGACACTGGCACACAAACCCTCCCATTCTTGAAGAGGTAGCCATCGTGCCACTGATATTTCTCAACTCTTCGGCCACTCAAGATTGCGTCTCGAACGCATTTCACCTTGGGATCGTCTTCGTACATCGACTTGATGCTTTCAAATCCCATGAGCCTAGAGGCGAGAGTGGTCGCTAAGGCAAATTTCCTTGACAGCGCATCGGCCACAACATTGTCTTTCCCCTTTTTGTAATGAATTACATAGGGAAAGCTCTCAATGAATTCAACCCACTTGGCATGTCTTCGGTTCAATTTCTCCTGTCCTCGGAGATGCTTCAAGGACTCATGATCGCTTTTGATCACAAATTCTCGAGGCCACAAATAATGCTGCCAATGGGCGAGTGCTCGAATGAGGGCATACAACTCTTTGTCATAGGTTGAGTAATTCAAAGTTGCACCCTTAAGCTTTTCGCTAAAGTAAGCGATCGGCTTCGATTCTTGCATCAGCACTCCTCCGATCCCAACTCCAGATGCATCGCACTCGACTTCGAATGCTTTGCCGAAGTCAGGGAGTTGCAACAATGGGGCAGAGCAAAGCCTCCGTTTCAACTCTTGGAAAGCCCTTTCTTGGGACTCTCCCCACACAAATGGATGGTCTTTCTTAACCAGCTCGGTTAAAGGAGCTGCCACGGTGCTAAAGTCACGAACAAACCTTCGGTAAAAGCTAGCTAAGCCATGGAAGCTACGAACTTGTGATACCGAGGTTGGAGTTGGCCAATCTTTGATGGCCTCGACTTTTGATTCGTCGACTTCGACACCACTAGCACTGACAACGAATCCTAGAAAGACTACACGATCGACACCAAAGGCACACTTTTTGAAGTTAGCATATAACTTCTCTTCTCGAAGCTTTTCAAGCACAAGCCTTAGGTGTTCGACATGTTCATCCATGGTTCGACTATAAACAAGTATGTCATCGAAATAAACGACAACGAACTTGTTTATGAACGGTTTGAGCACATGGTTCATCAATCGCATGAATGTGCTCGGGGCATTGGATAAGCCAAATGGCATTACCAACCATTCATAGAGACCGAATTTGGTCTTGAATGCGTTTTCCACTCGTCTCCGGGTTTCATTCGGATCTGATGGTAACCGGACCTGAGGTCAATCTTTGTAAAGCATGAAGAACCACTTAATTCATCTAGCATGTCATCTAGTCGAGGGATAGGATGACGATACTTTATCGTTATTTTATTGACTGCTCGACAGTCAACGCACATTCGCCATGTTCCATCTTTCTTTGGGACAAGGATAACTGGAACGGCGCAAGGACTCAAGCTCTCTCGAACGAGGCCCTTGTTCAGCAACTCATCAACCTGCCGTTGGAGCTCTTTGGTGTCTTCGGGATTACACCGGTATGCAGGTTTGTTGGGGATTTGAGACCCTGGTACGAAGTCAATTTGGTGCTCGATTCCTCTCAACGGAGGCAATCCACCTGGCATTTCTTCGGAAAACATGTCTTCGAAGTCCTGCAAAACACTTTGTACAGCACTAGGCAAAGGGTTATTGTTAGAAAAATCATCATTAGAGTTTAGAAGAATACCCTTGTGCACGAGGCAAATCATCATCTGACCGTTGTCGTTGCCTCGTAGGATCTCACCGGGTTGCATGATTGCACAGATTCCTTTCACTTCGGGCGGTGAGTTTGTCCCTTCGGGCCCCAAATTTGCTCCCACCGGAAGCTTAGCTTTGGCCGCTTCTTTTAATTCTTTCATCCGTTTATAGTCCTCGGTGACTTGTTTCGAAGACAAGGGTTTGAGTATGAAACTCTTCCCATCGAGCTTTATAGTGTAAGTGTTGGATCTGCCATTGTGAACAGCTGTTCGGTCATATTGCCACGGTCGACCCAATAGCAAATGACAAGCTTGCATCGGCACCACATCGAATATCATTTCATCTTGATACTCTCCGATTCTGAACTTGATCCACACTTGTTTGACAACCCTCAATTCTCCACACTCGTTCAGCCATTGTAATTTGTAAGGGTGAGGATGCTTCATCGTAGGTAATCCCATTTGTGAAACCAAAGTTTGGCTCACCACATTTGCACAGCTACCAGAATCAATGATCATCGAACACACCTTTCCCCTTACTCGACATCGGGCATGAAAGAGGTTTTCTCTTTGGTTGTCCTCTTCTTCAAGAGTCATGCAGCTCAAATTCCTTCGAACCACAAGAAACATTTCCGGATGATCAGCTTCGGCAGCCTCATGATCATCATCACCTTCAGCTCGGTCAGCCTCCTCGATTAATTCCTCCTCGGTGTCACTCGCTTGCTCATGGACGGTTCCATCTTCGAGCAGAAGCATAACTTTGCGAGTTTGACACTCTTTTGCCATGTGACCATAACCTTTGCATTTGTGGCACTGAATATTTGAAGCACTCGGAGAGTTTAGTTGCACTTTACCCCCCACTTCTCTTGATTGGTTAACGGTCACACCCCTCTCGAAGGGTCTCTTCGAATCTCGAACAGCGTTGGCACTTGTTTGGTTAGGATTCTTCCATTCTTTTCCTCGGTTCAAGGGAGTAGAAGTAGTGACTCCTCGATACCGGTTTGCCTTTTCTTCCTTCACCAATTTTTCAGCTTCGGTAGCAGCATCAAACAAATCTTCCAACGTGTGGTACACGTGGAGTCTCAACTGAGATGACACATCCTTAGCCAAGCCATTTTTAAACCGGATAATGGCTTGTTCCTCGTCTTCGGTCAGATCAAGATTCAATCGAACCTTTTCAAATTCATCATGGTACTCTTGAACTGACTTGGACCCTTGTTTTAGCTCATATAACTTTTGCATTTGAGTTTGCCTGTACTTGGCACTCAAATACTTAGCATCCATTGCTCTCTTCAATTGTGGCCAGGTAGTGACTTCGGGATAGTCATTCCTTCGTCTATGCCTCTTGTCAGATTCCCACCAAGTTTCTCTCATCGGTCATCTCATTGGTTTCAAAAATGCGCTCCATTTTAAGCTTCCATTCAAGATACTCATCGGGATCACTAGTTCCTTTAAAGGGTGGAATAGTGATCTTGACACTGTTCAGATTTGAGTCTCGAACACCACGAACCTGTTCGGGATACTCATCAGCACGATCATCAGCCTCACGCTCAATATTTCTTTTAAAATGTGCTCCTCGGCCTCGACCTCGGAAATTTCCACGACCTCGGTGAGCTTGCCTTCGTTGAGCGAATGGCGGCTCACGTTCATACTCGTCCTCGGGAAATTCCTCTTCATCAACCTCTTCGGCTACAGCGCCAAGGTCTCTTCGGGCCCTTGGAAGTGGTAACCTCTCTCCTCGATGAATGCCCAAGTTTTGATTTCCAGCTTGGGGATTGCCCAAGTTTTGTTGCGCTTGGGGATTGCCCAAGTTAAGTTCTCTTCGAATTGCTTCACTCGTCAACTGATGTTGTCGAACAAGCTCAGCATACAGCTCAGGTTTCATCGGAGTGGATTGGCTCATTCCAGCGCCGGACCCATGCATGGCCACGGACGCGCTTCCTTGTTCGAGTTGAGCTACTCGAACACTCACTCCTCTCACTTCGGCACCGACACCTTGTATCGCAGCCACGAGATCGGCTAACGACACTTCGGGCCTTTCAATGCCTTTTCCTTCGCCTCCATTCCCAGCCATGGTACCTGCACAAATCAAAGACCAAACAAATGTTAAGGTTAGAAATCACCTCACACACTCCCTCACCTTTGATGGGTGGCACTCAATTTATGGGTTCGGTTTTTGGTCACTCAAGAACTTGTAAACAGTGGCTCGTCCGATTGATCGGTCCTCTAAGATCCTTCAAGTTCGACAATAGTCACTGTCTCTTCGGGAAGAGTGAAGTGATGTTCGACTCGATGGAACAGACGCTTTTAACTGAGCTCGGGGAGTCAAAAGAAATTACTACGAAAGTTCGGACTTCGGTCACCCCTTCGCACGAGTTCCTATCAGCTTAAATGAGTTAGTACGACCTCGAGTAGGACGATTACTCAAAAGATCCACCAACTAGAATTTTTGTCACAAAAGAAAGTGAAAACCTAGGAGAATCTACCCTTTGATTCCCTTTTGGAATCTTTTTCGATCACACCAACTCTGTCCGTACAAGAGTGCTCCCTCTTTGGTACGGATAGGGTTTTACCTTATCCACTTTCCTTTTCTCAGCCGACAATTTTCACCTGGGGTTTTGATGTTCAAACTTTACCCCTTCTTCTTCAATGGAACAGTGAAACCTTGCCCCGGCGTACGGACAAGTTAACTTCGGTTTACTGCCCACGAATTTTAACAGATTTGGGTTGCTCTTTCAACTCCGGTTTCAACAGCATCGGAAGAATTCAGTTCAAGTTCTTAGAGCTATGAGTCAGCTCGTTCGTGTCGTACACTATTACGATTTGTAACAATTTTCCGGCGTACGGACAACGATTCAAACTTTAAAACTTCGATTTTCAAGCAACAAACAAACCCAAATCACTCAAGAACCACCAATCTTCATCGGTTTCATCCAAACACGATGGGGTTCGAGTTCCAGCCACCATTAAAGCTCAAAACAGTCCAAAATTTCACCAAGAAACCCTAGTCACAAAATCAGTACGTCGGGTACTTGTTGGAATCAGGAAACAATGGTGAACAAGAATCAATGGTTGTTTATCCAAACAACCAACAATCAAACACAATTTTTAAATTTAACACCTTTTTTTTTTTTTTTTTTTTTTTTGTAAAGTAATAACACCAACAGTAACAAACAGGATCAAGAACGCGAAACGGAAAATAAAGACACAAACGCACGAAAATAAAGATAACTTGAACAGGATTTGGGGTTGTAGAAACAAGCCCAAACCGTGCTCTGATACCAAAATGGTGCAAGGCAAACCCGAAGGTATTGCTAAGCACAAACGCGGAAGATGAACAAGAAAGGTAAAAGATAGAAGCAAGACAAAACTTGCTTCTTTCGAAAGAACAGTGAGGAACCTGTCTCAAAGCTCGATCGAAAGGGACACAAGAATCACCTAAACTATGCAACAATCCTCAAGAGAACATTGCCTCTTGCAAACTGAATGATCAAAGAGGAATGTTCAATAGGATTCACCGAAAGCCACAAGTCCATAAAAGCCCTCACTGGGGTTTGCTCACGACGGAGACAAGAAGAAATGTGCTCGGCACTTTCATTCAATTCATTAATGTTCAAAAAACTAGCTGCTTACAATGAAAGGAAATAAGGTTTATATAGGAAATACTAAGGGTAAACTAGTAAAAGGGTCACAGGTGACCACTAGAAATGCCACGCAGGGCTGAGTTAAAATGTGTTCGGCAGCCTTGACTTCGGTAAGCCTTGGCTTCGGTTCTCGATTGTCTGCTCGAACACACTCGTCCTCGGGCGCTGACTTAGTTTCGAACACATGTTGTTGTGTTCGAGTCTGTGCTGCCCGGTGCCAAGAGCTGGTGTTCGGTAACCTTGTCCTCGGGCTCAAATTTGAAGATGTGGCCCTCGGTTTCAACACTTTGCAATTCTCCTTCCGAACACATGCTCCCTCCCGACCAAGCCAGCTGGATGTGCATATCATGAAGCAGCTTGGCTTGGCTTCGTGTGATTGGCCTCCTCGGGTGATCAGTCATTGACTTCGGTTGATTGTCGAGTCCTTGATCAGCACTTTGGGCTGCATCAAACACGCTGCTGATGTTGCACACAAACAAATGAAAGAATGACACATGGCTAATATCATTTTACCATTTTTTCCTTTCTCTTTGTTTACTTTTCCTACACAAGCTTTTCCACCGGAAACCACACAGTAACACCTTCCCGGCCAAAAAATCCTTCATCATCAAGAAAACAACCAACATTTTTTGTAGTTCACATCAAACTAAACTTTTTACCCCAGTGATACTTTATTGCATTACTTCTTAAAAGCTACTAATACAATTTTCTTCTGACACTCACCTCACCTATTTCTCCCCCTCCACCTTTTAATGGTTACTTGGTTCTAGACATATATTCTGAAACGCAAATAATTGAAAAAATTAAGAGTGATAGGGTGTTTCGAAGAGGTTAATTACAAATTAAGAGGTGAATTTATCAGTTTTATGATGAATGTGAGTATAAAATATATCTAACACAATGAAGCCTCGAATTTATAGTCGCTATGCAGTTCATCCTAACTATTATTTGGTAACATTTTTTTCCTTTTATGTTTAAGTTATGCATTTTCATTAAGAAGAGTGGTAGCTGTTTTTGTTCTGGAAAATGAAGGGCGAAGGAGGGAGGACGTAAGAACAGACCTTTTGGGTATGAAGAAGGAAGATGGTCAAATAGTTTAAGTGTTAGAAAAGTAACGCAAGAGGGTGGATTTTCTACTTTTTTAAGTCCATGTCAGCTCGATTTTTACAAGCTCACGCGCTCAAACATACTGAATCTCACATTTTGTGCCATGTAGCAACTTGTGTCTACTTGATACAATTTGGATAGAGATTGAGTGTCCCATAGGTCATAGGCTTAGTTTAAGTGTTCAGATGAAAAATAGGGACAAATTAAGGGCGTCGTTTATGTATTCAGTACATCATAAGGCCACATTCAACAATATGAAGGCAACAAACTTTCATTTGCACTTAACCTATACTAATTGAAAGCGTGAGTGACATTCTTTGACAAACTCGTTACTAACTAATCCACTAAATCAATTTTAAGATCCCAATATAGGCAGTTCGTCACTCGAAAATAATTTTATCTCTTTAGTTTCATATACTCAAATTAATCTTGTTCTAAGGAAAATACTTGTACCAACAAGCAACCACTAAAATTTCCTCTAGTTACTTTATTCTTGTGGAGCGGACCAAGGCTATCCTCACGAGCAACCTCATGCTTGTGGAGTTCACGACATAATACAAACACTCTCTTTATCTTTTCCTCTTACTTTATTGTACCATTTATATTATTGCCTTTATTTTATCACTCCCACACTATTAGAGGCCTCGTTATAATTTACGACCGTAGGAGTAGAATTTTGCCTCTACAGTTGTCTAACTAGCCATATGGGAAAATGGTAGTGATTATACTAGGGTTTATCAATAGCTAATTAGTCTAAAATACCCCGAACTATGCAAAAAATTTCACTACATGTACCCCTTTAATCTTGGTTATGGTTTTCTGTTCCCATTAAAGAATGGTTTACCAAAATGGCCTCCGTAGGCAACACTTCACGTTATAAATTTTCAAGTGTTCAATTTACACTTGAAGTGTTCCCTCGGAGGAAACACTTCAAGTGTAAATTGCAAATGTTGCCTGCAAGGCAACACTTCAAATTATCTGGAGATAATGTTGACAGTGATAAAAGGTCAAGTGCTGCCACGGGGGCAACACTTGCAGCACTTGTCATTCTATACTTGAAGTGTTGCCCCCGTGGGTGCACTTTATACTTGAAGTGCTGCCCCCGTGGGTGCACTTGTCAAGTTATAACTTGAAGTGTTGCCCCCGAGGGAGCACTTACTTAAAATTAGTGAGGCCATTCTTGTAAAACCAGTTTAAGCGAGGTCAATAAGGCAAACCATTGCCTAAGGTGTCATAGTTTTGTAAATTGCCCCTAACTATGCCCTAAATATATACATGTTTGTCGAAATAACAAAATCTAAATCAGGAGGATTTCGTGGCCACAATTAAATTTGTCTCCATAATATAGCCAGAATCGTGGCCACTTTCTAAATCATTGCCAAGATCACGAAGTTGACCAAATATTGCAGCCGAAGTGCAGAAATGACACGGGAACACTGGTTTGCATGAATGCCCTCGCTAACACTAGTTCCGTATAAATATCTTCCATTAGTTTAATAAAATATTTTTCGAACCAAAATACCTTTAATAACTAATAAAAAGACCCGCCATATCCATCCCCTTCCTTTTCTCTATTCACACGATCTATAAACCCTAAAAAACCAAAACTTTTACAGATTCCTCCATTCAAACGAAGATTCAAGGTTAGATTTCTTTAAATTGCTACTGAGTTTTACTAAATAGTGCATTAATTTCTATATAATTTCGTTTATATTATATTTAGTTTTGCTTTAAATTCTATATAACTACATATTACCTCCAAACAAGCTATGAATTTTGTTCATAATGATCCAAAAAACTTTCCGTATAGACAGCACATGACATTAGATCGATTCAAGTAGTGAAAATATGCATTTTCATAAAAATTAATTGATATGTATCAATTATAAAATTTACAAAGTAAATTGCGAGTACAATCACATATCAGATCGACTTTACGGTATTACCGTAACGGCAATATGTTGCCTTTACATTCGTTTGGATTAACTTGTAGAAAATCTATGAATGCTCTGCAAGTCTTGGCTATTGCCAAGATTTCAAGCCAATTGCAATGGGAACTTGCAGAGAAGCTCTCTATAAGTCTTGGCTATTGCCAAAACTCCAAGCTCTAGTGTAATTAGCACATTGCACAATCTTCTTGGCTATTGCCAAGACTTTAAGCCCTCTTGCAATGGGCAACTAGCAGAGAAAGTCTCTGCAAGTCTTGACTATTGCCAAGAGTTTAAGCTCTGATGCAATGGGCACCTTGCACAAACTTCTTAGCTATTGCCAAGACTTTAAGTACTGTTGCAATGAACAACATGCAGAAAAAGTCTCTACAAGTCTTGGCTATTGCCAAGAGTTTAAGCTCTGGTGCAATGGGCACCTTGCAGAGACTTATTGGCTATTGCCAAGACTTTAAGCCCTGTTGCTATGGGCAGCTTGCAGAGAAAGTCTGTACAAGTCTTGGCCATGGCCAAGACTTTTAGCTTTAGTCCAACAGCAAGGGCAAGAGTTGTACCCAGCATTTCATTCCCATATACCATGATCCTGCTTTTATCTAGGTGATCTGTCCACGAAAATCTAAGCATGTCATTCGTATTCATTGTGTGAAGGATAATTAACGCTATGACAACACATTGCATCTACATCGCTTATAATGTGAAATGGGATGCAAACAACAAATATATGAACCATGACATAAAGTTGATACTTCTGAAAGACAGCATTACCTACCAGGCATTTGAAAAAGAAATTTGTAATGCTTTAATCATCAACACTAATGAGAGTGAATCACATACAAAGTTTGAAACAATCTGGAAATGTGCAAAGGCATGATGGCAACAAACTATCAAGAACTTATCACTTGCATGTATCTGATGAATAATGATGAGAATTTAAGAAAATCCCGTTTCATAGTAGAAGTTATTAAAAGGAATGACCTGTTGTCAAATAACAACACTACCACCACCAGCACACTGGAGTACTTTGTGAATGAAGTCAACCATAGCATGGTGTTCAACAAGAAGTGCAATTGATTGACTTTGTCAACCAAAATGAAGACTTATTGTTTCTGACTGGCCAAGAAAGTGAGGATGCGCGACAAGAGGAAAATGGGAATGATTGAGGAGGTCAACAGATGCTGAGCACTGATGATACCATTGAACCATAAACAATTAGCACCCACCAGCCCAACAATTCCCATTGAATCTATCACTCCACTATTGGTGCAAGCCAAACCGGAGGTAAAGCTAAACACGATGAAACGCGGAAAATAACAAGAACAAAAGATAGAAGCAAGATAAATCTTGCTTCGATTCAAAAGAACGTCGAGGAACTAGTCTCGGGTTCGATCGGATCGGAGGCAAAGAATCACCTATACTAAGCAACAATCCTCAAGAAGTCACGCTTCTTGCAAATTGAATGACCAAAGAAGAAGATTGTTCAAACGATTCAACACCGAATGACACACGTTCTTAAAATCCTACATCGAGGTTCGGCTCCATCGGAGACTCACAATAGCTACAACTATATTTGATCATTCAACAAAAACTAGTTACTTACAATGAAATGTAAAGGGGTTTATATAGACTACTCTAGGGACGAAATAGTAAAATGGTCACATGCGACCAATAAGAAGAAGCCACGCAGTGGCTGACTAGCTAAGTGTTCGGTTTCTTGAATTCGAACACTCTCAATTCAGTCGCCTTCCTTCGGTTGCTTTCAATGCTTCGGCGTCGAAGTGAAGTGTTTGGTCGCTCCTTTTGATTCGAACACATGAGCTCGAACACTTGAACTTCGGATGCTATTCCCTCGGTTGGCTGTTTATTGTTCAGTGCTGATGTTAAGTGTTCGGTTGCTCCCTTCTTCGGGCTCGAGCTTGTAGATGACGCCTTCAAATCTTGAGCTCAGCCAGTCAACTTTGGAGCGGCTGCTTCCTCCCGACCAAGCCAATTGAATGTGAGTATCATGCAGCAACTTGGCTTGGCTTCGTGTCATCGGCCTCGATGGAATGAATGTCTGATCAGCACCAAGTTGGGCTGCATCAACCATCAACAGCGGAGGAAGCAGGAGAGCCATCCATGGTAAAAAGGTAAGGAAAAAGAGAAACCTTATCATCGAAACGACCATTCTAGGGAGTAATGCATATGTCGACGACATAGCTGAAAAATCAGTCTTCCAAGACAAACAAAGTATGAAGAAGTGTATGTCTACCATTGCGATTACACAAAACATACAGTTCAAGGTTGCTAAATCATGCAAGATAAGATATTGGCAAAGGTATCTTGATACCAATTGCACTTGGCGTTTCCATGATTTGAAGATAGACAATTCTTTGCTTTTCAAGGTGGACAGATTTCAAAAGACACACACATGCTCTATTGACTTCATTAAATCTGACCAGAGAAACGCGACATCGAAAATGATAAGACACTATATTGTGGAGCTTGTTCGAAAAAATAATAATGTGATCATACCGAAATTTGTGGTACAAGAAATGAGAAGGAAATTCGGAATTACCATCAGCTACCACAATAGATGGCGTTCAATACTACATGCTTATTCCGTGCTCAGAGGAACTCCGAAAGAGAACTACATCATGCTGCCTTCCTATCTACATATGATGAAAGAAAACAATCCTGGCACGTACGTCAATATCAAGACGGACAACGAGAACAGGTATGCACACTCCAACATATTTGCTTTTACAATTTCTTTTTGATCTCTTGGCAATAAGGCAACAGTTTCTTTGATTCATACACACACCTGCCATAAAACTTCCCTTGAAATTTTGGTATGGGCAATACTTCCCCCCTCCCCCCTCCACTAACATCGTATGCTTCCTCATGCAGGTTTTGTTGACACCCAATTTTGTCCCTCTTATCTTTCAAAATTTGCCGTTCTTGAATCTTGCACACACTCGTGTATCCATTCCCACCTCGTCTATTCTTTTCAAAATATCCTGGCAATTGAGGCCATTTTCAAAAGCCCCGTCTCAAATCATAGCTATTTTGCAATTTTCTACAATTACTCCTATTTTGACAAAAACCTCCAAAATTGTTTTAAGTCTCAAAATTGCAATTTTTAGGCATTTTAGCCTTTCTAACATTTTAAAGTTAATTTCCTAATTTTTCTATAATTTTTATACCTTTTTAATTCCATTTTATACCACTTTATACCATTTTATTTCTATTTTATACCTATTTATATATATTTATATATATATATACACGCATATACACACAAGGCATACACATCAGCCTATTTTTTACATGTCACGCCTACGTGGAGCGATCCTGATCGTCCACGTAGATGATCCAACGGTTCAAATTAATTCCCTTTGTTTCTACACCCCAAAACCTCCAAAATACTTCTCATTTTCCCCACACCCTCGACCAGACACACACACTCTCTCTCTCTCTCCCTTGGCGATCTCGATCACCCTCTCTTTTGATGACTTTTCCAGCCGTTTGAGCTGGTGAAAATTGGGGGAAATGTTGTCTTTAGATTCTCCTCGTTGTCCGCGACAAACCTCACACACTTTCGATGGGGTTTGGGCGAGGGGAAGCTTAACCCTAAGTCAGTTAAATCGTCACTGCTAAGGGGCGATTCTGATCAACTCCACCGGCGAAACTGGGTAAGCGTTGTTTGATGTGATTCATGGACGGAAACCCTCAGGTTTACACGATTAAAGCGGGTTAAAATTGACCCGACTCGAATTATAGATGGGTAATCCTCTTTCTTTTCTTTAACGTTCAGATTTGTGTGAATCCATGTTTATATGTGCCTGTATTTCCTGTGTATCAATGCGAGTTATGCGATTACTTGCTAGGTAATTAGTAAAATCCACATGATTATTATTCTTGTTATTTCAATGATTAAAACTGAGTGTTTCTTTGAAAACTTGCATGACTGTGTAAATATGCTCACCATTTAGGCCTTGGACCATCTCTGTTAATTTTAGTGAAAATCAGGGACAATGTCTATGTTCCTTCTTGTTGAAATTCAACTTCCTACTTTGTCAAAGGGTGCGATTTTTGTGGTATTGTTTGAAATCTGATTGGATGACTTGTTTTACTTGTTTGGAAGAATCTAAGTCTTTTGAGAATGAATCTCTGATTGATACTTGGGTGGGATTTGAATCTGACAATTTATGTAGTATCAAGTAGGGTATTTTCAGAATGGGTTTGAATTATTGTCGAACCTAGACTCGATTAGGTTCAGTGGGGGGGGGGGGGGGAACCAAATCTATTTTGAAGTTATAATATTCCTTAGACTTAGGAATTTGACTGAACTTTATTTGGTAAATTTGTGTGATTGATTCCTTTAACTTTGGAAGTAATATTTCTTTGCCTTTTCTGCTCTCTCTCACCCGTTAGAATCAGGACTCCCTCACACCTATATAAACTGGGCTTTACACACTGAAAAAGGACACACAGAATCCTACATAGCACTCTCTACACACACGGTTCTCTAATCCTAGCATACTCACTGCACTCACACAAAAACTTGGCAACTCTTTTCACTCACAGTAGCATCTAGCACCCACTGGGAGATTCTTGTTTTGTTCACTCTTCTGGCCTAACTGTGTGCAAGTATTAAGCAATACTCACAACCATGTTTGTTTATTTTCGCATCTCTGAAGGTATTCCTCATCTCTCTCTCTTCTTTAAACTGCATATTGCCTTTTGATTAAAAACTGGTCTTCTATTTGTCTTGGATTGGAACTGCCTGTGTGATCACTTCTTATGCTCTGTATATGCTTGTCAAAAAGGTTGTACCCTGTTCTTGTTAGTGCCTGTTCAGGGCTTCCTTGTTATACTCTGGTGCTCTATATATACTTGATTGAAAGGCTGCACTCTTGTTCTTGTTAGTACCTGTGCAAAGTGTCCTGGTTGCCTTTTTGTGCTAATTCTTTCATGCAGGAATTATGGGGGTATCGCTAAGGGATGCCAAGGAATTGTTACAGGTTTTGGCCTTTACTTAGACCCCAGTGAGGGTACTCTGGCTGTCTGCAAGCCCCAGGCCTTGACAACCTGGTTTCTGACTCTTAAACCTGGATTCGCTAACCCAGACATTGGTTATATTACATCTAGTAGACAAACTGAGAACTTTGACTATGCTTAGCATGATCTATTCCTCACCTGATGAACATATCCCTTAGAAACTGCCCTCTATTATGTACAATCATTAGGTCTCCCTATTGTATTTGCTTAAAACAGGGCACATAGTCATGAGACTGTATAGAAGGCTACACAGGAGCCTCCTTCTTTCCTTTACCTCTTTACGTGCTGCATCATCCATGCCTATAGGCTTTCCTTTGAAAACTGAATGTTATGACAGGTCACACCTCTTGCTAAAATCTGCATGTTTTCTGAATGATCATGATACTACCTACAATATGTTTCACAGGTTTTTATTACTTGAAAGCATGTTTTAAGATGGTCAATTTAGAATGAATATGTTAAATCGAGGTTCTTAGTGAAAAGTGTTGAAATCTGGACCTATTACACTGAAACAAAGTTTTTTCTGTTTGCACGATTGGTCCAGGCCCATAACGTTTTAGAAAACAGGCCTCTAGATGTGTTTTAGTCATTTCTTGTTTTGCGCAGTTGGTCCAGGCCCATTAACCTTTTTTAAATCGCGGCCTGCTTATGTGTGAAAACGTTTTAACTACTCTAAACGCTCTTGTACACTAATCTAATAGTGTATAGGGGTGTATAAAGTATTAGGGGTCATTTATACGATCTAAAACTATATTTTGAAAGTATGATCATCATCTAGTTCATGTATTTGCGTGAATATACCTATATGTATACTTATTATGTGTGGCAGCCCCTTATTTGTCTCTATGTGTTTCTTACGATTCCGTTTTCAAAAATAGCCTTCTCGCTTATATATATCTTCCAAAACTTGACCCCTACATAAAAAGGCCATTAAGGTTAGGGCTCGACAATTAATGACGAGTCACACCGACCGTAAATGAGCCGACATTTTGTTTTAAAACAAACTCCTTTCGGTTCTTTGTTAAAACCAAGACTATTTGCGAAACCAATTACTTGTGCAAATATTCTCCTTTTAGAGTATGATCATATTTGTGAGTCAAGTTAGAATACCCATTTACATAATAACTTTTTGTACGATTAGGCTTAAACTTAGGCCGAATATTTTGTGCATGATGTATCTTAGTTTTAAATGTTAAATCCAAGTTAGTATTCAAACATCGTTTACATCCCAAAATTAAGACTCGGACGGTAACCACCTTTGGTGGGTCTCTGGAAAGTGCCTAACACCTTCTTCCCTAAGTCACTTGGACTTCTTACCCGTATGGAATCTCTGAAATAGACTAGTAGACCTTTTGAGCTTAACTCTAGACACTTAGGTGGCCTAATACGCCTTAGAAATATATTAGGTGGCGACTCCAAAACCTTAACTCAAATGAGTTCACCCTGTCAAATCTGAAACCCGACTCGCCTCGAGTTGAGTCCAAAATCGGGTATGACAGAATGGCGACTCTGCTGGGGATAACGGAAGTCCTAACCATAACGAGTCTTTGTTTTGGAATTTATTTAATTATCTTGTTATTCATTATTATCATTGTTATACTAACTTGGTTTCCTTTTTTTTATTTTTCTTTCTTGCATTTTATTTATCGTATTAAATTATTTATGTGACATTTTGCATATTTCACTCATACTCCCCCACTCCTGGAAAGCGACACTTCACACACACACGGCGATTACGTGGATCCCACGGTCGCTTCATTACTAAAACACCTTTTAAGAGGACATGTTGAAATATAGTTGGTCCGTGGTACAACCAACAATTTCAAATGATCCCACTCCTTGGTCGTCCGCCTTGGGGAACCGTGTCTAGAAATTACACCACTCTTCTATTGTAATGAGCATGCATCATGCCATAGGAGGGGCTCCCCTGTGAGCCGACTAGTCTTCAACTTGTCCAAATTTCCTAAACGGGTTTTTCGACCCCCAAAGGGACGTTTGGACATGATTATGTGCATTTGAGAGAAAAAATAAAAGAGGAAAAGTGAGACAAGAACGAAAGCGTATTTTGATTTGTTCAATTATTCTCAAAGGGGATGGGGTTTTAAATTTGATCTTCTTTTTAGGTCACAATGAGTCAAAAGTTCCATCGTTTTGGGATGACTATGGGTGCACCTCCTTTGTTAACCAATTGGTGGAATAATTTGTCACTAGGAGAGCAAACCGAAGTACGTCAACACCTGGGTCATTTAGTTTCATTACTAGAAATGGAGCCGTGTAGAGAGATGAGCGAAGCAGCGGTGTCATTTTGGGATGAAGAATTGAACGTGTTTAGGTTTGGGGACATTGAATTAACTCCTTTGTTGGAAGAAATAGGAGGTTTTGTGTCGCACTCGGGGTTAGACAAACATCGTTGGCAAGGGGGTCGTATACTAGCACCTAGTGTCCCTACAGCTGACGAGTTTTGTAAGAAGTTAGGAATGGTAGCAAGTGTGGACGTGGGATTTTTACAACAAAGGAAGATCCCCTTTTCCTATTTTTATACTCGGTTTGGACATTTGAAGGCGTATGATAGTCATAAGAAGGAGTTTAAGTCCTATGGTGATTGGAGGCGAGCTAGACCACTTGTATTTGCTATTAGTTTCCTGGGAGTGATGGTTTCCCCCGAAAGTTCAAGTCACGACATATGTTCGAGACTTGTCATGGTTGCCGATGCAGTGTTCAACGGGATTGATGGTTATCGTTATACCATAGTTCCTATGATAGTAGCGGGCATTTATCGAGCTCTGGGGTGTTGCTAAAGAGGAGCGAGGTATTTCCAAGGATGTAATCTTTTACTACAAGCATGGTTCAAGGAACATTTAGGGAAAGCAAGAGGTGCACAAGCATTGTCCAAACCAACTGGTTGCAACTACTTGATTGGGTAACGGTATGGGGTTCCAAAACTCAAACAGTGAAGTAGCACGGAGAAGTGGGTGAAATTTTTCGAAGACATAACGGAGGACTCGATCCAGTGGATGTTCACTTGGTTTCCTTCATCAGATTTCATCATTAATTCTGAGAGGGCATCCTTTGTAATACTTATGGGGTTAAGAGGCCTTCAACCTTACCAACCATTGAGAGTAATGAGGCAAGCGGGGAGGAAGCAAATCATACCATTAATACCGAACACGAAAGACTATCAGTTTGACTACATTGAAGAAATTGTTCCAAGGGTCAAGAGCATTAGGAAGTCATGAGAAGGAAGACAAGTCATGGAGGAAGCATCATTAGCACCTGATAGATACAATGCTGGATGCGAACCAAACTACAAAAGTTGGTTGCGCTCTAGTATAAAGGGAAATGTAGTAGTAGGGACAAGTTGTGGGAACAACGTAAGAGATTGTGAAGCGGAGGCTCAAATTCGGTACCGAGAGTTCATGTTAAAAGCTGTCAAAATGGATAAGGAAAACAAAGAAGAAATCAAAGTGTGGAAGAAGCGTACATTGGAACTAGAAGGAAAAATAGAGACACTAGAAACAAAACTTGAACAATGGAATTCAGAGTGTGCAGAGGTAGACATCTTACACTTGGTAGCAGCCAAAGGGTACTTGATCAAAGCTATGGAAGAAGTCAAGGAGATTACACAAGAAGCAAAGAGGGCCAAGATGGAAAAAGAGTGTGCAGCCTAGTCGAAAGTGTCGTTTTCACTTCTTTTGTATTTTTACTTTTCCAAATTATTGTCATGTACTGATTTATAAATTTTGGGGAATTTATGAGAATATTTGGCTACAAAATGCGTATTTATTCTTTTGCATAATAACAAAACCTAGGGAGGCTATACGTCCGTGGCACGTGATAGTCCATTAGTAAAACTATGCCAAATGTCAAAAAGGGGTTTTAACCCAAAAAGTGAAAAAATTGCATCTCTGCATGGATTCGAAGAAACGTTTGCACAAAACATTGATTGTCTGTTTGAACATGATCAAAACTATAAGGGTGTTTTGGTCGTTTACCTTTTCTTGTTTTGTTTTCAGACTATGGCTGCAAAGGGTACTCTTCAATTCGAGATTGTTTCCCGACCTCCCCACTTGATTAGACTTTGGTGGGAGGATTTGACCGTCGTCAGCAAAGCTCATGTTCAAAAGATGTTGGGAGAATTGATAGCTCTCAAGAACTACACTGCCGTGACTGGTTTGGTTGAAGCTGCTACCCATTTCTGGGACTACAAAAGGGCTGTGTTTCACTTCAATGGTTTCGAGTTGGCACCTATGTTGGAAAAATTTGGAGGATTAGAAGGGTTAGAGCCTGGGCCCGAAACCATGATTTATCCGCGAGACGTGGAGACTAAGGAGTTCATTGATTTGCTGGGAGCTCCTTATGACCCATATGTCGATGGAGTGACTGATGGAAAGGTCACGTTGGAATACCTGCACTCTAGGTTTGGGGACCCAACACTCAGACACGAATGGAATGGGGCGTGGGAAGTTCAAGATTGGGAATGGACTGAATCCAATGTTTTCATCATCGCTTTTGTTGGAAGCATGGTCTTTCCCGAGAAAGGAGGCAAGATTGACATAAGGCTAGGGAGAGTAGTAGAAAGACTGCGCAAAGGTACCTTCAAATGTCAGGTGAGTTTGGTTCCAATGATTTTGGGGGAAGTTTATAGGGCCTTAACTAAATGTAGGAGGGGAGGAGACTTTTTCGAAGGTTGCAATCTGTTGCTGGAAATCTGGTTGATAGAGCATTTGCACAGCGTCCCTGTCAGTCCGGTGGTGCCAAAACCCTCTTGGCAAGGAGGAATTCGCTCACATGGCGCCCGTATGGCTGGAACAGTGACATGGGAATACCCCGCAAACATGGAAGGATGGTACACTAGGCTCGAGGAACTGCAAGAGGTGCAATGGGTGATCGGAAATTGTGCTGGTTTCGTTGTCTCCATACAAGGTCAAGACATCACCTTCTTGACATTGATTGGATTCCGAGGAACTCATCATTATGTTCCTCTAAGGATCCTTCGGCAAGTGGGCATGACACAACAAACTCCGCAGTTAACTGAAGGAAGAAGTTTCAATGTCGACATAAAAGACATCGAGCACCCAATGGTCCTCACCATACTGACAATGTGGGAGAAAAGGCTCACTATGCAGTTTTGCCGTGGTCGTGACAGTAGGATGAACCCCACAGCTACCCTGGCCTACCCTCAGTGGCTCGACGAAGAAAAGGCAAAGTATCGATCTAAGGCTACACTGAAAAGGAAAGCCAAAACCCCAAATACTGCTGAAAATTACAAGAAGCTGAAGCAAGAGTTTAATCAAAGAAAGAAGGAGTTAAGGGTGACACAAGAAAGAGAAATGAGAAGACAATATAAAGATAAGATCAAAGAGAACGAACTCAAGTATTGGACTGGCATAGTCATGACTGCAAGGCAAGCTGCTGGAAATTTGCAAGATTTGCTCAAGGGATGGGGAGAATACTTTAAGTCAGTACCGTTGGAAGAAAAAGAAGCAAGAGGATTGGAAATTTGCGAGTTCTTGGTAAAGGGTTTGGGTGACATGGAGGATGGGAAAGACTTGTTGGAAACATTTGCTGATACTCCGCTCCTTAGCCTGGCCCACAAACTCGAGAAGGAAGCCGAAAAGGAGAAAGAAGACGCTGAAGCTGATATTTGAACCTGAAGTCTTTTTTTTTGCTTAGCGCCTAGTCTAGTCGTGTCGAGTCAAGTCGTCTGGCCTTTTTTTTATTTGTCATTTTCATCTTAATTGAGTCATTAGTGGATGTAATAAAGCCAAGCAAACTAAATGAAATTTCGTCATTTTTGGATTTTAGACTGGTGATGATCATGTTTATTCAAACGAAATGATGTGTTTGGTGCAAGCGTTACTTCGAATCTGCGATAGGCCTACCTCTAGCACAAAAGAGGTCCCATGCATGATAGGATGCGATTTTATTCAAACTAACGTATACTCACATTTTACCTTCTTGTTTTGATATGTCAGTTCCTAAGTCCCCTAAAGTTTGGTTTGAGTATTCTGGCCGCGCCGCAATACCGGTTGAGGTGCAAAGGATCGATTCCGACACCTCCCTCTCTACCTAAAAGGACAAAGACGAGAGGCAGCATCATGGCTGAGTTCGACAAGGTTGGCACTCCTGAGAAACAAAGCATGGCCGCTCATGAAAACTACATTAAGCTGGAGCAGAGGTTGCTCGAATTGGAAAGCAGGATTCCTTTGACCCATACTGATGAGATCGTTGAACCAAACCAAACTGCTTGCCCTCACGGCAAAGATCCACTTTACCCCGAAAGAGACCTCTCTTACTCTACCCACACTGCACCACCAAAGGCACCACAAAACAACATACCCACTTTCACCGTTGAAACCAAAACCATGGCATCACCTACCAAGGACCATGAAATGTACGCCTGGACTAAGGAAGACCTAGACAGCACCAAAGAACAAGTATAATGGTTGGTGGAGAAGTTCAAACAACTCCAAGGCGCTAAGGGAACCCGAGGGTTAGCTTATGAGGATCTATGCTTGTATCCTGACCAGAAACTACCCGAAGGCTACAAAACACCCAAATTCAACATGTTCGACGGCAGTGGAGACCCAATGGCTCACTTAAGATCTTACTGTGACAAACTGATCGGGGTTGGGCATGACGAGAAGATTCGCATGCAGCTGTTCAACCGCAGTCTAACTGGAGATGCACTGGTATGGTACTCTAAGCAACAAACCAAGAAGTGGACAAGCTGGGAATCAATGGCTGGGGATTATGTTGACAGCTTTGGGCACAACACTGACGCTATGCCTGATCGATTTTACTTAGAGAAATTGAAGAAGAAGCCCACCGAGACTTTTAGAGAGTTTGCAACTAGATGGAGGGCTGAAGCCGCCAAAGTCCAGCCTCCCATGGAAGATGCTAAGATAGTTGCGACTTTCATTCGCATACAAGAAGATGTCTATTTTGACAAGATGCTGAATTTGCAAGACAAGAAGTTCGGAGAATTGATCAAGATCGGTGACATGGTCGAAGATGGACTCAAGACTGGAAGGATTGTTAGTATGGCTGCATTACAAGCCGCTAACAAAGCTCTACAAGCTGGCAGCACTACCACCTCAAGGAAGAAGAAGGACGATGTCTCCTTCGTGGCCGCATCACTTGACCACTCCCTTACTCACAACCATTATTACCAAACACCTCCTCCCTCCTACCCATATATACCACCCACATCCACCTACCCCATCTATAACACCCAGCCTATGTACCAAAATCCACCACCGCAAAGACCATCATACCCACAAAGCCCCAATTACCGAAACACCAACACTTACTCACCAAGGCCTCACGCCAATAATAACCCCAGACCCAAAAGGAACTACACCTCGTTGGCCGAATCTCGTACACAGTTATTCGAGAGGCTCAAAGCAGCCGGTCACATACAACCCGTTCCATTCAAAATGCCTGATAGAATGACACCTTACTTTGATCAAACCAAAACCTGTGCCTATCACTCTGGAGGGCCTGGTCATGACACCAAGAAGTGCTATGCCTTAAGGGATAAAATACAAGACCTAATCGACCAAAAGGTGATATACTTGAAGACTCCGAATGTGGACAACAACCCTTTGCCTAATCATGGAGACAATAGGGTGAACCTGATTGAGGTGGACGAAGAATGCAATTTAGAAGGGACTATTATTAAGGCGAAAAAAATGCACTGGTGACCGCTTCAGTTGCTCAAGCCGCCACAACGCCAGAGCCTATTGAAGTTGAGGTAGCTCCTAAATTCTATGTTGACGTGGTTCCACCATACAGCGACAAGGCAGTTCCATGGGACTATGAAAGGGAGAAGAAGAACAAGGTTGTAGCTGAGACTGTTGCCGCACAAGGAATGACTAGGAGTGGGAGAATTTACACTCCCGAGCATCTAGTTCAAGAAAGACGAGGCATTAGCGAGGAAGAGTCCGAGGGACTATGGAAGAAAGTACAAGCTAAAGAGTACTCCGTGGTTGAGCACTTGGGCAAAGCTCCAGCACAAATCTCTGTTTTGGTCCTACTCCTCAAGTCGGAGAGTCACCGAAGTCCTTTGATGAAGGTGTTGGACGAAGCACATGTTCTAGTGGACACTTCAGTTGAGAATCTGGCTAGCATGGTTGGGCAAGTCATGGAGGCCAACCGAATTGCTTTTCACGGAGATGAGCTACCGCCTGAATCACAATAAGGCTTTGCACGTCACTGTCAAATGCAAGGATTGGTTTGTGGGAAGAGTCCTGATCGACGGAGGTTCTGGCCTGAACATATGCCCGTTGATCACTCTGAAAAGAATGGGCATTGACCAAAGCAAGATAAGGGAAAGTGACATGAAGGTGAAAGCATTTGATGGGTCACAAAGAAGCACCATTGGAGAGATTGACTTGACTATCATGGTTGGCCCTGCGGAGTTCATTGCTGAGTTCCATGTCATGGATATCTCCGTTTCCTACAACCTGCTACTGGGGAGGCCCTGGATCCATATGGCCGGTGCGGTGCCTTCTACATTGCACCAAACCGTGAAGTTTGAATGGGATCACAAAAAGGTAGTGGTGTTTGGCGAGGGGAACAATTCTATCTACAATGAGCAAACCGTACCAGCAATTGAAGGAAATACTCCTGATGGGCAGATGTTCTATACTGTAGAACTTGTGGGGGCACTACAAGGCACTCGGGGAGGACGTCGCAAGACTTACAATTTAAGCTGGAATCCCACAAGCACGGTCCAAGGAGGCTACACTGCGCTCTTTGCTCCTAAGTTGGTCAACCCGCCACCTGGCGTTGAAGAGAAAAAGAGGAACTTTTACAGTGCTTACTGGGATAGTCAAGGCAAGGGCTACGAAGGAAGGAACTTGGTCTGGGAGCCGGTCATGTCTGACTGGGGAGTGCCATCACGAGAATTTCGTGAGACCTTGCCAGCTAAGACCGAGAAGCGGCCGATGTACTCACCTAGTGCTCTCCCCAATTGGAAATGCATCTCTGAAGAAACAAAAGGGAAGTAAGTATGGATACCTAAAGCACTGGAACCTATGGAGGTAGTGATTGAAGAGCCATACATACTTCCACCACCTGCAAAGTGGCCTGAAGGTTGGGTTATAGGCATCATGATCAAACAAGGCTACGAACCAGGCAAAGGTTTGGGCAAGAATTTGGATGGCATGGTCGAGCCAATCAGAATTATGATGAGGCCCGACAACGAGAAGGCTGGCATAAGGTATGTTGTGACCTATGAAGAGAGCATGGAAGAAGCATTAATAGATTTCAAGTTCTATATGAAAAGCACTAAGACTCTTCTGCATATCTTCGTCTCGGCTGGATACTTGGATGGTCGAACAAGGGAGGTGTCCGCAGCACAAGGAGTGAAACCGAAAATAGTTGATGCTAAAGAGGACCTGCTGGCAGGAATGCAAAACCTGTTCGTAGCTGATGAAGACTGCTGGGTGATCTTAGAAGAACGTGCTGAACTTTCTGGACTGACAAAGGCTATATCTGGAGCGGCATTGAACAACAGGACCAGCAACCGGGCCCGAGCCTACCGTGGACCTTGGTAGAGATGAGGGGATCAAAATTTATTTCTTATGCTTTCCAAAATAAAACCCGACCCTGAGTCGTGGAGTTTGCAGTTTTCTTTTCTTTTGCATATGTCTCCCTACAAACTTTGTTTTGCATGGATTCATAAATAAAACATCGCACCATTTCCTGTTTAATTTTTGCTTTAATCTTTTAATCGTGCAACATTTTACTTTTTCTGCTCTCACATTGATAATCCCATTGAGTCCACAATCGCAACGTTTAATGAAATAATGGAACTTGAAGAAGCTAGAGCTGATTATGATGATTTTGATGAAACTACACAAGAAGAATTTGCAAGATTTGAGAGTAAACCTAAGCCAAACCTTGAGGAGACAGAAGTGATAAACTTAGGAGATAAGGAAATTGTGAAAGAAACAAGGATCAGCGTACACCTTAATGACGAGGACAAAAAGCGATACACTGAGTTTCTCAAAGAATATGAGGCCGTATTCGCCTGGTCGTACGATGACATGACCGGCATAAGCACGGATGTGGTAGCCCACAAATTACCTATCAATCCGGGTTTTCCGCCTGTCAAACAAAAGGCCCGAACCTTCAAGTCATCGGTTCTGCTGAAGATTGGTGAAGAAGTGACTAAGCAGCTCAGCGCGGGAATTCTGAAAACAGTCAAGTATCCAACTTGGTTGGCTAATATTGTCCCAGTGTCGAAGAAAGATGGGAAACTCCGAGTTTGTGTGGACTACAGAGATTTGAATAGAGCAAGTCCAAAGGATGATTCTCCTCTACTAAACATACACATCCTGATTGACAACTGCGCAAAACATGAAATGCAATCCTTCGTAGACTGTTTCGCCGGATACCACCAAGTGAAAGATGCCGAGAAGACAACTTTCACTACATCTTGGGGAACTTATTGCTACAAAGTCATGCCATTTGGGTTGAAGAATGCTGGGGCAACTTACATGAGGGCTATAACAACCATGTTCCATGACCTAATGCACAAGTAGATTGAGGTCTATGTGGACGACGTGATCATCAAATAGAAGAAAAGTTAGGAGTATCTTGACAACTTGCGCAAGTTCTTCGACCGCTTGCGAAAGTATAATCTGAAACTGAATCCGGCAGTGTGCTTTTGGTGTTCCGGCGGGGAAGCTCCTGGGTTTCATCATCAATAGGAGGGGTATTGAGTTGGATCCTTCCAAGATCAAGGCCATCAAAGAATTGCCACCCCCCAAAAGCAAAAAAGATGTAATGAGTTTCTTGAGAAGGCTCAATTACATCAGCCGTTTCATAGAGCAATCCACCATCATCTGTGAAGCAATCATCAAGTTACTGAAGAAAGATGCAGTGATCGAGTGGACAGAGGATTGCCAAAAAGCATTTGATCGTATAAAGGAGTACTTGTCTTGTCCGCCTGTACTGGTACCGCCTGAGCCTGGGCGACCTTTGATTTTGTATTTGTCGGTGGTAGACTTGGCCTTTGGTTGTGTATTTTGACAACATGATTCAACTGGGAGGAAGGAGCAAGCCATATACTATCTAAGCAAGAAGTTCACTCCTTATGAGGCCATGTACACATTGTTGGAGCGCACATGTTGTGCACTGACATGGATAGCACAAAAGTTGAGACACTACTTGACATCCTACTCAACGTTGCTGATATCGAGAGACCCTCTCAAATACATTTTCCAAAAACCAATGCCTACTGGAAAGCTGGCTAAATGGAAAATGCTGCTCAGCGAGTTTGATATCACTTTTATCACTCAAAAGGCGGTGAAAGCTCAAGCTTTGGCTGATCATATGGCCGAGAACCCGGTGAGAGACGACTATGAGCCTTTGTACACCTACTTCCCTGACGAAGAAGTCATGTTTGTAGGAGAAGAGATCACCGAAGAATATGATGGTTGGAGGTTATTCTTTGATGGAGCGGTCAATTTCAAAGGAGTCGGTATTGGAGCGTTATTGGTTTCCGAGACCGGACAGCACTACCTGTCACGGCCAAACTAAGGTTCCCTTGCACCAACAACATGGCCGAGTCCGAAGCCTGCATCCTGGGTCTTAGATTGGCAGTTGACATGAACATACAAGAGCTGCTGGATGATATTAAGTAACATTTCTTATAAAAACACTCAGGAAAAAAACCTACTTAGAGTCTACACTTGCTCATTACTTATTTATTGGCTTCATTCGCAGGTTGATCCTATTAGTGACGCAAGATTTACTACTCCATCCGTTTAAAAAAGGATGAACCTATTTTTTTTTAAGTCCATTTCAAAAATAATGACTTCTAAATTTGGAAATAAACTTTTACTTTTACCTTTAATGAGATGATTTATCGCCACACAAACATCTATGACTTATAGTAGACCACAAGTTTCAAAAGTCTTTCCTTCTTTATTAAACTCCACGCAAAGTCAAATGGGTTCATCCTTTTTTAAACGGAGGGAGTATAAAAAAAACGATAAGTTCACCATCGACTTGAAGGAGAGGAACTGCAATTGCTTGCAGTTTTAATCGGACGAGCTACCATGCACCCACGCCATTGTAGAAATAGATAGGAATAATCGGAACAAGTCTAGTTACTTCTCGCAGTGGTTCACAAGATATGGTTGGTAAGAAACTTACAAGGGTGAAATTCTACAGGTAGAAAGTTCAAAATCATGGGTTGTTCTACAAAGCGTCAAGGATTTCATCACTAAACCCTCCGACGTAAAAGTTCAGCTGGGAAGAAGGAAAACAAAAAGATATGTTTCAATAGCAGAGTTTCTAAAGGCTGGGGTCAGATGTTCGTGATGCAAAAGGTCAGGACACAATATAACTAGCTGTCTCTACACTCCAGTACTCCATCCACATGCAAGAAAATACAGGAAGAAAGTTACCCCATAATTCATTTTACTTACTCTTATGAACTTGAATTTAAATTTTTTACAATACTTATAATTTGCACTAGTAATGAACTTTATGTCCTAAAGAAGGTTGTATTTCAATTTTTTTGATCAACTTACAGTCATAACTCATAACCAATTACCCTCGATCTCTTGGCAACTGGCTAATACTTTCCTCTCCCCCATTCTCTGGGCTAAATTTCATTGAAGTCTTGGCAAGACAACATTAGCAATCGAACCTTTGAGTTCTTGGAAAACAGAAAATACTTTCCTCCTCATCCCTCCCCACCTCTAAGAGCAAACATGCCGTCAAGTATTGGCAAGGTAACAATTACACTCAACTGTAAGTCTTGGCAAAAGGGAACACTCTCCTCACCCCAATACCCCCCTTCGCACATCTATATGCCTTGAAGTCTTGATTAAACCGACATTTGCACTCGACCACCTCCTTAACCAAAATATTAGGACTTATATCCTAAGTGACTGAAAGAGCAAAAAAACGTATTTGCACTATTAACAAACACTTAAAAGCAATCATACATATAAAACGAGACACAATTCATTAACCAAACATATAAAGAGTTATAAGTACTAAAATCAAAAACACTATTACCAAATTTGTAGTAACTAACATCACAATTAACATTCCAAAATATTAAAAAAGTACTGTCAATCATTAACAAACTATTACATGTTCAATTGTTTCCACCACCAAATGGTACACCAAGCTCTCGTTCACATGACAAATTATTATGTTCATTATAATCATCTCTGGAGGGGTCTCATAGCCATCAATTCCCTTGGAGTTGCCATGACACCATAGATTGGTGGCAAAGTCAATCGGATACTACCTAAGCTAGGGTAAACCTATACCTAAAAACCTCCTTCCCATCCAAGTCAAAGAATGCGTACACATTGCTCTGCTTGGGGCATTTTTCCTGCACATATTTCAACTGCTCATACATTGATCCGTATGATGGTCGATACCTATCCATATGCACACTTCCATTCGTCTTTGTCATAATAAGAGTCATAAATCTGAAGAAGATGCTTATCCAAATAGAAAACCGCATGGATGTCATGAGTAACTTCACTAGTTTCATCACCCAAGTGTATCGGGAACAACATAACATCAACAACCTCCCAAGACAGCCCACACCTAATCCCATTTCTATATAAAGCATCAACGAAAAGGTCGTAATTTGGATCAGTTGTCCAATGATAATTTTCATTGTTCTCCTTAAAAGTGTTGCATGCTTGCATAAACCAACGAATCAAAGGTAAGTGTCATACAGGCATATTTCAATTGACCTTCAAAAGGATGTTAAATACACCTTTTCTTCAGATAATACAGACAAACATCCACATGCTGCACAAAAAACCACAAAAAAAAAAAGAATAAATATGTTGCCTTACATTCATTTGAATAAAATTGTAGAAAATCTATGAAGTCTTTTCAAGTCTTGGCTATTGGAAGACTTTGAGCCAGTTGAAATGAGAAACTTGCAGAGAAAGTCACTCCAAGTCTTGACTATTGCCAAGCGTTTAAGCTCTGGAGCAATGGGCACCTTCCACATACTTCTTGGCTATTGCCAATACTTTAAGCCAAGTTGCAAAGACAACCTACAAAGAAAGTCTCTGCAAGTCTTGCCTATTGTGAAGAGTTCAAGCTCTGGTGCAATGGGCACCTTAAATAGGAAGGTAAAGTGGAATGTAACACAAGAAAAATAAAAACAAGATTGAATGAATGTTATGAATATCGTTATTGAGGGGCAACTTATCACTGGACAGTTCAAGAAACCAACTTCTCTTAAAATGGAAAAACCACCCAAGTGATAAACATTGGGCACGACATCCTGTGCATCTCCATAAACACTTTGTTCAACCCTGTATGGAGGACACAACTACTAATAAAATATCGATACGGAAAGTTCAACAATACAAAGCACACAAGACAAACGAACATTTCTAACATGACTAAAAATCCAGAAACAACAAAGCAAATAAATAGAAAAGAAACAATTCAATCAAACTTCACTTTCTTGGAGAACTCATGAGGAGGAAAACTGTTTGAATTAATGAACGTTCTAAAATTTGGCATATACGGTCGAATACCCGCATAATGAAATGGGCATCGACGTCTGTAATGACATTTCTAGTCACTAGCCGCCTTAGAGTGATTGTTGACACCCAATTTTGTCCCTCCTTTCCCTACACTTGGCTATGTTTAACGGTGCAATATTGACTATTTGTGCATAATTTGCATTAGAAGGCATGCATTTACGTGTGTTATCCTCTACTTATATATTACATACTTAATTGTGGCTATATTATATAATTTTACATTATTTAGGCTATTGATCAAAACTATGACTATTTGTGCAATTTAGTGCATTGATAGCATTTAGTAAATATGTGTGGCTAATTATGCTTAATTAATTTGACTTGACCTAAGTTATATGCATTTTTCTTCTTTTATATACAATATATATTTCTTTCGTCTTGCTCAGCACCTTTAGTTAAATATTAGTCTGATTAATTATATCCAACCCATTATTTTTAACTCGTGCGTCGTATCCTTTTTGAATTCAAATTCTTTTGATTTATAATAATTTCCTTAATCTCTAGTTAATTCGAAATATCTAGCATATTTCATTCTCTTTTTATTAAAATCCTATCTTGAACCTGGACAGAGAATTTGTCCAAATACATCCTTTTGTTTGAATTTCAAAAATCTGATTTGGTGTAATATTTTCAATTAATTCCATAATCTCCCAAAACATATAATCAATCCCTCAATTTCTCCCGTCATATCTCTGTTTTTTTTCTTCTCCTATTTTATCGACTACATACATAACCACCAAAGGAAAATTCCCAAAAAATTAATCTCTCAATCCCAACTTCCCAAATCAAGACCCCTATTACTCAATTTCCCCAATATCCTCTAATCATTCCCCCAATCTCTTCCCCCCAATCTCTCCTAAATCATTCTCAATCAAAATTTCTGAATTTAGGGTCATCTCTAACGTCTCTCAACTTCCCCTAATCCTTAACAACATACATTATCCCTATGTCCAAATCCCCCTAATCTCTCCCGTTATCTCCCTCAATCTCTCCAATCACTCCTTAATCCGCGCTCATATAATTATCATATAGGTCCAACGTATCTATCCCTCTTT